>OY728128.1:938097524-948097524 GCA_963277665.1 Viscum album
CCACCTCACTACCCCAAAGTGTGGAAGAAAAACCACCTCACCACCCCAAAAGCACATAAAAAATCGCCTTACCACCCCAAAATCACGGCCCAAAAACCACCATGCCACCCTAAAATAATGGCCCAAAAACTACCTCACTAACCCAAAATAACGGCCCATAAACCACCTCACCACCCCAAAAGCACAACCCACAAACCACCTCATCACCCAAAAAGTACGACCCATAAACCATCTACCCCACATGCCCTAACCACACATTGCCACCCCATAAGAAGAACCAAACATCAAAACACATCAATATCATTTTTATATATTTATAAAGGGGATTTTAGCACATTTCACTTTATTTAATGGATGTTATCACACAAAACATAATCCTGGGGAAACCATATCATTATACAAATATAAGTAGTTAAAAAATTTCCATTTTATGGTGATATCATAACAATCACAACAGACGCAACAATCACAACACATATCATCCATCATAAACAAAGCCTCGAGTAGCCACAATTTTCAATGGGGCCACAACCCCTTATAATATAAAATATCACAAATAATATCAAAGTTTTAAAAGAATTTTAATCAAACCCAAATTACCCATTCCAATTTCAATTTAACCACTTATTTATCTTTGATTAATCCAGAACAACCATAACCCATAAATAAACAAAATCAAACCTCTCTTGCATGATACACAATAAAAGGAAACAAGATATTCCTTACCTTAAAGAAGCTTTGTCAACTTTCTATGCACCATAGGGTGAAGAAGAACGCCCACGAACCACAAATTCACCATGAGAAAACATGGAACAATATATACCACAACCAAATACCATAAAAAATGCAACCCAATACACACCCCAAACCATAACAACATCACCGCAACAAATCCCTAGGAGAAGAATGGAAGAAATGTACCAAGAAGAAGGAAGGGCTTACCATAGATTACAAATGAACAATCACTGGGGCCAATAGATCAAAGAGGGAGGTAAAGGGATTGAAAAACTCATTGGGGAACCTATGGTTCAACCAAAATGACAGGAATAAGGATCCATGGATGAATGAATGAAAATTTAGATATAAAGAACTTTTAAAATTACACTACATCGGGAATTTACATAACATGTAATCCCCTTTCACCTCATGTAATCCTTAGGGTTCGTTTCACAAAAAAACATGTCGTATTTTTATTATTTAACCACAAAAATATACAAATCATGAACCAACCTCATACAATCTGTGAACCACCATTAAACATTGTGTAATACACTTACACGACATATATTTACTATAGCAGATCTGCTGCACCACCAGCTTCCACTGAAAACTCCTAAAACCTCCCTCGAGCACCTCCAACAACCCAAAATAGAAAAGTAACAGACCGGGAGGGCACAGACTGTTACAGTTAGACTCATATTCAAAAAAATCCTTCTTCTTTTGTATAAGATTTAGTAACTTCCTTTACATTTCCAATCTCTTCTCACAATAGAAGTATTTTTCATATAAAACCTCTTTAAAATTTCCTCATTCCATGCACTTGATCTCATCTTACTCTTTAGTGTTTTGAATTAGTTACCATCATTGGTATGAATCTCCCTTAAAATGATATACCTTAATGATGCATTTTTTTTCTTTTCACTACTTCCCAAATCAAGAAAGATCTTCTCTAGGGACTTGATCCATTGTTCAGCTACAAATGGATTAGTAGTTCCACTAAATGTTGGAGGTTATTATCATATGAATTGGTTCAACATAGTTACACAATGTTGTGGATCATAAAGATGCCCTATGGGGGGGATATTATTTTTCATATATTGGGTTAACTACTCTAATATGGTTTTGAACTGATTAGCCTCAACTTTGTCTATGTTAACTTATTTATGATGACTATCTCTACATTAAATATGGATATTTATATAGTTCTCATTCCTCTTGTTAGGATATTTCATTATAAAATGGAATAAATATAATAATCTCATGATACTGAATTATAAAATTTAATTCATCTTAATTTTTCTATATTTTTTCTTAGAAATCATAAGGGTTTTTTTATAATACTTTTTTTCTCACTTGATATCTCTAAATCTAATCCCCAAGGTTCCTACTAAACTTTCCCTGATATCAAATGTAACATCCTAGACTCTAAAAACCATGATTTAATAGTTATATTACATTATTGGTATAGAATAAAATAGTTATCTAAGGATCCAACAATTTAGTATTCTTGGAAGACTTGATACATACATAAAATACATTTCAAAACATAATATACAACATGAACATATTGTGAGAACATGATTATCCCTTACATCATGTCTCTAAAAATTACAAATAGTGATCCTCTAAGTTTCCTAGGGAAAGGAAAACAAATTAGGGTGAGCTCATATTCTTAGTAAGGAGTAGCATACAATGGCATCTTTCATAACATAAACATGAAATAAGTGATATGGAAGGAATAAATGAACAACGTGAATCCATAATCAAATAAAACTAAGATCATGCTATATTCATGATAATAAATAAAAACATGGATAATAATAGTCATTAATATCATACTGATGTAATTAATAATGTAGAATATCAAAACATGGTGTTAAGGCCTTATTCCAAGACGTTATCTTATTATGGGAAGAGGTATATGCCAAAACCAACTTATTTTATCTCATGAGACATGTCGATTCATCGAGGGGCTATATAATTTTGTATCCCATTTATTACATTATTAATCCTAATGAATTCACCATAAGAGTTATCAAGACCTTTCATACCATTCCTTGAGGAACCTCATACTAAATAAAACTTAGATATCCATATAATGAGAAATACAAAAATCAAATAATTACCCATTCAATAAAATAATATTAATTTATATGAGAATATACCTCAATCAACCTATAATTCATAGGGTATCATCAAGGTAACATAAAGTATATTTATCAAAGAAATATAGCAGTGGGGGAACTTACAATGTTATGGGTTATCCACAGACGATGGTAATTGGGTTCAATAGTTTTATTTGGTAGGAGGCCAAGATAATGGTAGGAAAAATCTTTTATAATAGTTCATTAATATAATATGAATATTCCAAATCATATCCTCTGGGAGTTTCATTCTAGGTGTGTAGTCTCAGGATCACTTTTCATGCATCAAGTTGATGATTAATTCAATTCTCAAACAATACTTTTTAGGGGAACTTATAATGTTATGGGTTTTCTTTGGTAGGATACCAAGACAATGGTATGAAAAATCCTTTATCATGGTTCATTAATATCATTTGAATATTCCAAATCATATCCCATGTGAGTGTCATGCTAGGTGTGTAGTCTTAGTCTCACTCATCATGCATCAAGGTGATGATTGAGTCAATGCTCAACAAATACTTTTTAGGGTCATTAACCATAGATTCATATGTACCACATCCACATCCAATTTCTAATATCCATTCATGGATTTATTTTCTAGGAAATTTCATACATTTTTATTTACCAAAACTTAGGATGTTTTTCCACCATGGAAAAGATTAAGTTTTTCAATGGTTTTGGTAACTCTTGAATCAAAATAATATGATAGAGGGATATAATTATAGACATTAAATACATAAAATTTCATAATTAATATTTAAAAAATTATCTCATGGTAGTATGCACCAAAAAAATAAAATAGGTGTTGAATATAACATGAGTCCCAAAGAATGAAAATTAAGGTAGAAAAACACCACATGTGGTTTGGGTGGAAATTCAATCATAAACTCTTGAAATAGATGACTTAAAATTAATATTATAATACCATGAATAAATTCATTTCACGATATAACATCTCAAATATGAAGTATATATTTACCATATAAAGGAAGCTAAGTGCATAAAACAAAACATGTCTCAAAGAGAGAAATTTGAGATGAAAAACCCTTACCTCTTATCCTAAATTCCATGAACATACTTTAACCTCATGTATCACAAATATAGATATCTTAATCACTTAATTAAAAACCTTAATCATATCTATTTTCATTTATACTCTTCATAAATAGACATTTTCTATGTGAATTACACCTATTTTTCAGCTTAGGTGTTAATAGTTTAGAATATTTATATTAGTTTCATAATAGTAGTGTTTGTATTAATTATTCTTACAATATTCATTATTACTAGGTAATTAAAGTTACTATTATGGATCATTTATAATTTTTTATTATGATTCAATTTCCTTTCATGATTTTTTTAGTCTTTATCCTTGAATATGGAATCGATAATAATCATGTTTCAATGATTCTTGTCGATCAAAGTGTGTTTTCTTAATTAATGAATTAGATATTAATATAAAATCTATAGAAACAAAAAAAATCCTTATTTAATCTTTTATATCATATTATTCTAGTAATTATTTCATCATAGTCATTCATGAAATAAATTAATAGTACTATTTAATTATGTCGTTGAATATACCCAAACATAAACATACATTGATTTAATGAATGGTTATGAGGTGGTTTTGTTGTAATATAATTAAACCAAAAGAATAATTATCTTATTTATTTTTTATTAGTGTGATATATCATAATTTTAATTAGGAGAATAAATAATTCATATGAAAACATTAAACAATTTGAATAAAATATTATCCTCTTAGTCACTTATTTTAGATGATTAAATTAATGTTGATCGTTTGTTGATCATATCATTAATAGGTTCTCAAATTTATCATACTGAAAACTTAATAATATCATAAACATAATATTTCTCCTTTAATTACATCCTTATATCCATACTTTTAAAGTATTTAAGGAAATAAAAACATGTTGTGTTATGGAGGTGGTAGTTCGCACAACGCACATATGAGAGTTTCATTTTTCTTAAGGGAAAGGGAAAAGTTGTTAGTGTTTATTTAAAAAATATAAAAAAAATACAATATAATATTAATACTTAATTAATAATATAGTATTGTAAAAAATAAATTTTAAATGGAAAGATTAAAGTAAAATATGTTAGCAAAAAGATTTATCTTATGTTGGGAATTTTGTGTTTCTCGTGGAGAATTCCTTGGAAAGGAAGGGATTAAGTTAATTTCTTGTGACCATAATATTATGAGAGTAAAATATGATGTTAGTAGAAGGGAATAGGGTAAATCTTCATGAGAAAACTGAATTTTTAGAGTATTATTGAAGGGGTGGTGAGAGGCCCCTTTTATAGGTGAAAAAGAGGGGCTTTTTCATGGAAACTAAAGTTAGGTAAGGAGTACAAATAGAATCACATGGGTGTTAGGAGAGTTTGTTAGGTTAGGAGAATTAGGTGGAAAATGGTAGTTAAGACATGTGGGTATGACTTTCATACCTAAAAATTATTTCTAGAAGGTTTATGTCACCTTTTAATTATTAAAAATTCGACATACCTCATTTACCCATTTTACCCATATTAATCTTGATTAAAAAAAATCCATGGTAATTATTTTATTAATAAAAATATAATATGACCCTTATTACCAAATTTAAATGTGATGAACCTGAATTTTGGATACATTTAACCTAATTTAATTTCTAAATATGATAAAATTAACTTTTAAATTAAAACATAATATATAAGAAAAACCGCTTTTTATAGAAAAATGTATTTTGTATATCAAGTATTTTTTATTATTATTTACTATTAATTATTAATTGAATGAGTGTTAATATATTTTTTTAGGTGTTTAAACATCATATTATAGTCATATTTTAAGGTATATTAATATAATTTTTATATATAAAAATTATATAACACTTATAAAATTAATTCTTTGAAAAAAAATTCTTTTACCATGGTAATTAATCTTTATCCTAAGTAATTTATTTTTAATGAATAAAAAAATATTTTAATAGTTACATAATTTGGACCTACTGATTATAAATATTAATTCCATTTTATCAACTATATTAATATGTTTAGAGAAAATCAATTTTAACATTTTCACGCATTAAACTTATTTTTTTTTAAAACCAAAATTCATCTTAAGATGATATCTTTATGATGAATTCAAAAATAAATTTTATTTTTTAAAATAAAATTATAACATTTGGAAATTAAACATTTAAATATACTTATAAATAAAGTCTCTTTATAGTGTGCATTGTGTGATAGTTCAATATATAGTGTTTACCTACTACAGTATAGTATTAGGTATTACAAAAGATTAGCAATTTCTCCATCAAGATCTTTGATATGTTTGACTCAATATTTCACAATGTTAGTCAAACCATTGATGACTAGGTTTGACCTTTGATATTGAGATTTTACTCAACAACCTTATCCAATAATTCTATATTTTTGGATTTAATCTTTATAATTTCTGACCTCAACTAAGACTTCTCTTCTTCCTGCTGCTACACGTAGAGTTTGGTGTCTTGAACCACTACATTGGATTTATTTTTTGGCTCTCCAAACATCTATCTCATAAATTTAAACCTCTAAATATTCTTAGATATCAACTCTTCATTCTACTTCAACCTCAAGATCATTTTTGTTTCCCCTATTTTGTGACTTGTCTATAACAACCACAAGAATATATTCTTTGAGGCATTTTCAATCCTCAATTCCTTCTAACTCTATGTCTTTTGGGCTATTGTCCTATTTTTAATATATTTTCTTCTTCTAAAATAAGTTTTTCATAGTACTCCTACCTTTAACACTATTTAAATATTTCTTTATGGGAACCTCATCATCCTCATTATCACCTTGAAACTTTTTAGATCACTTTATTCGAAGGTGACCAACCTTTCCACACAAAAAATATGAGAGTAGAAGTTTCCCTTTAGACTTTTTTTCAAATTTTCATATTTGAGGAAAGTAATGGCATGAATTCATCAACCACTTCTTCTTATTGATCATTCTTCATGGTAAGTTTTTTTAATTCCTTGAATGACACTTCCTTTGACTTTCCTTTTTAAATGGAATCATTATTATCATTCCTCATCTCATATGAAACCAAAGTACTATAAAGACTATTCAGCATCAAATCCTTTGGATATATATCCTCAATCATAGATACTTTTGGTTTAAATATAGGTGGAAATATTATCAATATGGTATTGATGTTTTTTACAGCATCAATGGTTTTTCTAATCCCATGCATTTCCTCAATAATCACATTTACATGATCAAAGAATGAATCCATAGATTCATTCGGGTACATCCTTAAGTCCCCATACTTGTTCCACAAAATCTATAATTTATCTCTTTGTATATTTGAGTAAACTTTATAGAAATTAATAAGATTTTATTACATGTAATGTGAGGATTTACATGACATCACCTTTGGGTAGATTTTTTGGCCAGAGCTCCCCCTAACTCATTGATCCCCTTAGAATTAGTATCATTCTCTTTTTGATCTCTCTTTAATAAGGATCCACCATCCATACTAGTTGGGCTCCTATAAATAGAAGTTTTGTAAACATCCATTATTAATGATAAGAATTAGTGTTGAATTTAATATTTCTATATATTAAAATCATTTCAATCAAAGATCATGATTCCATTAATATTTACTATTGTCATGACTTCCACTTATAAAAGAATTTAACTAACTTGAACCTTTATCTATGATACCAATTGTTGGCCCCAAGTAAGGTAAATACCCAGATAGGGGGTGAATATATTATAATCAAATTGATAAAACAATTCTCAAGTAGAATATTGTTGGTTTTGGTGTGAGAACTATTTTCTTAGTCAAGTGTCAAAGTACTAAAAGTAAAATCATTGAAATTTTCACTTGGGAGATATTGGAAAGAGATAGATGCTAACACCATATGATGTTCGGTGTTAGGCCAGTGGAAGTATGCTCATCGGAAGCAGAAAGTTTGAGTTGAACAGAAGATCAACTAGAACCTCAGGATGTCATGATAGTAGAAATACTTTATGTCATGTGATCACTAGAAGGTGAGTTCAGTGAAAGGAGCCAAAAAAGATTGAGTCTGGATGATGGATCATAGTGTACCCCAAGTGCATGAATGCTTCAGAGTTTTATCAAATGATTTTACTCAAGGATTCATTTATGGATCCAAATGATGGAGTGAGGTAAGTGGAAGGGGAGACATATAATATCCAAATTAAATCCTAAAGTAGGTGATGCAAAGTGTAGAGAGTTCATGGATTATGAAAAGTCCCTGATAATGGGACATTGAATCTTTCCTCATGGATATATCAAAGGGAATGTTCTTTAAATTCATTGGTGTGTTGAAAAAGGATACATACACTATTCACCAAGAGTTGGAAGTTTATGTAATTAATGATACTAAAAATTAGAAGTTAAATAGTCCAACAGAGGGTCTTCCACACATTTCGGATGGTAGTGCTGACAGGATGAATAGATGGGACCACTACATATAGTGGGATTGGTCTGCATGTGTAGTATGAAAAAATATAATGATGAGGCTTGAAAATGAATGATTTGGCTCTAATAGGAGCACAAATAGGAACATCCAGGTTTTATAGGCTAAAGTTCCAAAGGTGGAGGATGAATTTTATAAGGTCAAATCCCGAATGGAGTGAAGAGGGGGGGTGAAATGATTGGAAGATGAAATTGGTGAGACTTCTTCTATTACTTTTGGTAGGGTTGTTAGAAATTTATGATCCTTATAACACTTTTTCACTATGTTTTTTATGAATGAAAAATATGTTTCCATTCTCTCATGGATGTATGACATAATGTTCAAACCATGTAATCCTTATCATTGTTTTTATACTTTGTACTTGCGTGTTTTTGTGTTGGTTGGGTTTGTATTCACTTGTGTGTTTGCTGGAAGGAGGATCATGAGTTGAATGGAAATAGATGTTGGAGGATGAATAGATACAACAGTTAGGATGATGGTCCTTCCCAGTTCTAGTAATCAAATTCATGGGGGATGTTCGATCAAAAGGATGAAGTTCAGATGGTTGAATTTTTGTTTCATAGGATTAGAAAAAGGGAGAAATTATGGTGATTATAATAAATCCTCATGTATCCCCATAAAGTGGTATAATATTCATTGTTGCTTCTGATTCCTGATACCAATAATTGGTATCAAAGATTGGTTGTAGTGCTTAGTGGAAGAGCACGGTAGAATATTTTTTGGTGGAGTAGTTTGTCAAGGACTTGGAAATACTTTACTAGATAATAATGGTAGTACCAGAAGGACTTTGGGATATCAAAATTTATCTTTACTAGAATATAAATACCTAAACTTTTATAAATGAAATTCCATTTTTAAATGAGTAACTTCCTTATTAAGAAATAAGGTTATAGAAATCACATGCACTACTTTGGAAATTTTGAATAGTTATATGGTCTATAAAATTTAAAATACCGTTAAGCATCATAACTATTGATAATATATCTTTTTAAAAATGATCATATGAAAATTATATACATAAAGGGTAATGATAAAGTCCAAATGACACATACAAAAGAAGCGATGACCTTAACCAGTAGGATTATACCCTATAAAGTCGATTTATCAAAGCTTCCAAGGGAGATAGCATTATTGAGATTTTCCCTTGACCAAGCCCAAGATAAGATTCAATAACTAAAGCACGAAAAAAACCATTTATAGTATAAGTCCAAGATCATCAAGATCATATCCCAAACCATGTATGTTGAACCACCCCAAGAAAATCTCACCATTATGAACCTTACCCTAAAAGGATTCGTTGGCGTAATAAAGAATTGTATATAGACCCTAATATTATGAATTTTTATATGTTTATTTTTTTCTAATAAAATAATTATTATATTTACCCTTTTATTATTACTTTAAAATGATTAAATAATAAGTTTAATCAAATAGGATTTCAATGTGATGAAACAAAAATTGTATTTTTAGGAAATATATAATTTCAATCAAAATACTCTTTTTGATTAATTCAAAGAAATTTGAAATAAATTATATCTTTATAAAATATTATTATTGAAAATAATCATTAGAAATTAATGAAAATATAATTTTACAAAGTCAAAAATAATTTATATAAGGGTCATAAAACTATTACTATAAAAAAACTAGTATTTTTCAATAAATGTGGATTTTTATTTAAAATTGAAAGTTCTCATAATATAGAATTATTTGGATAAATTAATATTATTTTTTAAATTATCATGTTGAAATTATCCAATAGTTAATTTTTCATAATTTTTATAGACATCCTAATTTTTGGGTAAAAATTGGATACGGTATAAATATATAGTTCATATTATGACATCATAATGTCCCAAAAGTGATACAATATATTCCATAAAAGGTATCCCTAAAAAAATATATATTTCTCCTTTAAAATATTTTTTTAGGTTATTAGATTAATTTTATAAAGCCTTAAGGAATCATCCACAATCTATATTATATTTTAAGGTTTTAGAAACAATTCTTTATAAACATGACTTGCTTCCACGTCACCAAGGGTATTATTTTAAGGAGATCAGTTCTTAAAATTGTAAAATAATGAAAAAAACTCCACTTTGGAAGAAACCATGGGATGGTTTGTGGTTTGTATTACTTTATCAAATGGAGTCCAAAACCTAAGTTTGGAAATTAAAAAAGAACTCTCATTTATTTTTATTTATAAGTCCACCCAAACTCCAATTTATCTTCACTAAAAACTCTTGGATCATGAAATTACTCTACATTTACCTCTCTAGAGACCTCCTAATGTTCCCAAAATCTATCAAGAATATCCTCCCAATATTTTAGAATCACCCTATATAGGTAAGGGATCCTCTCCTTTTCCTCTTTATTCAAGCACATATTTTATGTTATACCTTTTGTTTTCCATTTTTACATGATAGGATATGTTCTAACCCATACCTATTACCACCCTTATGATTTACAAGTGATGAGAGATCCATTTCTCTCTCATTAATCCCTTTCATGAACCTTTATGTGTCCCTATTATGCTGCCAAAATTATCCTGTGATTTTCCATGCCAAACATTTGTGTAGTGAATATGCATACCCATTTCCACTCAAGGGTATTCACCTAAATGTACGTATAATCAATTTATTATGTAATTAAATTTATGAAACCCATAATCCTTGATTATGGTATTAAATGTGATGAAATATGTCTTTATGTTGAATGATCTATGTGGCACACATGAGCATGTACATATTATGATGGGTGCACCCATATATCACTTCAATACATTGGGTAATGTTTTAGTCTCATGAGATATCATGTATGGGATTAGGGAGTAAAACTAATCCATTATGGGACTCTGTCCACCATGTGATGTTGTCTTGGAAGTTATCTTTGACTTATGTTTATGACATGATTTATATTGTCTTAACATTCTCATGTTGCATTTATGTTATCATGTTATATCATGTTTTGTTGTTCAATATTATGATTCTCACCTCTATTATATTACCTTGATATGCCTCTTGGATCACATTTACTACTTTAACTTATGATATTATTTGTTTATTCCCTTACTAGGCTTTATATCTCACCCTTCTTATATACGTCCCCATATTGTCCCATGCAGTTTTAGAAGAATGATGAAAATATAGAAGCATGTTAAGGAAATTTTCAATAATGTTGTTGTTTACATGTTTCAATTTTATGTGTTATATACCTAATTTTCCACATAAAATAGGATTCATGATCTTTTGGGATTATTTTATGTGTGCCTTTATGTAATAATTCATGTATTAAGGTGAAATAAAATATGGGTTATCATAGTTGGTATCTAGGAAAGTCTAGTTATTTTGGGGATTAGGATTAAAAAAATATATAGAAAGCCTTAGGGATGAGACTAAACAAAAGAAAAAAACCGTAATCTTTGGTAAAGAATAGAGTAAGTGGATTCCAAGCAAATATATCTCTGTTTGGATATTATAAGTGGATGTGTCTCTAGAATAGAAGTACCTAGGGGTAATAACCTAAAAAAGGGTATATTGAACTAGAATCAATTATCACCTAGTGTATGATAATGGGCCTTATTGCACACCTGGTTATGAAGTTCCAAAGGATCTAATAATAACTGATAAGGGTGGGGGGTTTGAATCAATTGTTCACTTTTTATAAGTTTCAATACTTTTCAAAACTTAACCCCTCTAACCTTTTAAGATTTATTTCCTTATAAACTTTTAGTAAATACTCATGCATGAAAAAGTAGGAAAGCAATTAAATCACACAAGATTTATAAGGTTCATCCTTAGTGTGAGAACCTACATCTTTTCCATATCCACTCCCATAGGTCTATGGAAATTCAATATTATGAAGAACTGAATAAAACTTGTGACAAATACCATTATAAACCCTCTATATCCCTATAGGAATGATTATACTGACTCCCATTAGTTTAAATTGTTTTCTTATAAAACAATTGATCCAAACAAAAGAATAAAGACTGTTGAAACTGCTCTATAATTGCTCAGTTTAAATCCTCAGTCTGATTTAGATGGATCTAATTTTCTCAATATGATAATGTTGGATCCAATTTTTTGAATACAATGATTTTGGATTCTATTTTCTCAATACGATAATGATGGAACTTATTTTCTTAATACGATAATGTAGGATCCAGTTTTCTAAAAATATGGACTCAATTTTATAAACTCATTCTTCAATCTGTAAAACTCAAACTCTTCCAAAATTCTCAATAAAATTCTTCTGCAATAAGATAAGAAATTTTACTTTGAATTCTCCAGTGCTCTGCCTTTTGTGTGTATCTAAAAGTTACAAATGAACGAATGATCCGAGCAATTATTTATCGGTGACTTGGAAAGAAAAAGAGGGAAACATGAAAACTTCCCCTGCTTCTTCAAATTTCAAAATCTATAAAAATATATCACATTTAAACTTTAACTTTTACTTATTAAAACCTCCTTATATTTATTTGAGATTTATGCAAAATTGAATTTCGAGTTTGACCTCTTCATCTCTTTATATCTTTCTCATCTCATTGTGATCTATTTCTTTATCAACTCATTATGATCAGTTTCTTTATCATCTAATTATAATTTTTTTCTTTCTCAGATCATTATGATATGTTACTTTCTCATCTCATTATGATATATTTCTTTCTCAACTCATTACAATCTGTTTCTTTCTTAGATCATTAAGATTTTCTTCCTTTTTAGCTTGTTATGATGGAATTCCCATTATGATGGAAATACCATTATGATGATTTTCTAATTAAGATGGAAATCCCATTATAATGATTTTCCAATTACAATGAAAATACCATTATAATAAAATTCCCATTATGATATAAATACCATTATAATAAAATTTCCATTATGATGGAAATACCATTACAATGATTTTCCCATTACGATGGAAATCCCATTGTGATGAAATTATCATTACGATGTAATTCTTCACTCAAAAATTTTGAATTTATTAAAGCCTCTCCATAATTTCTTAAAAATATTTTATCATGAAGTTTTTCATGATTTGTGAGAACTTATTGACCATTAAATCATTGTATAATTTGTTTTTAGAATGCATGAAAACTTTCTAACTCCTGACTTCACATTCTTCTTTCAAAACTCTTTAGCAACAATACGACTTCTTCAACCCACAACTTATGTCTCAACAACTTCATTATTTCTAACTCAACAACTTCATTATTTCTAAATCAAAAACTTAATTCTTTCTAACTCTGAAACTTCATTCATTTTATGATTATAGAAAAAACAAACCTCTATAAAACAATAAATTCTACCTCTGATTATTCTAAATTTGATGATTTTCAATGTCATATCGATGGAGCTAAATATAATATAGTGGTGAATCAATAACTTCATCTTCTTAAATTCTTATCTGTCTGGTGAAAATCAATATAAAAACCTGGGTCTGGAAACTTGTGTTTAAAAAAACTCATTATGATGGACAAGGTCTGATTCCTGAATAACAAAAACATTCTTCAATAAAAAGGTTAGTTTTCAACAAATAAAAAAACTTTGTTTAAAACAATTTAACCAAAATGTTTCTTCAATATCCCCAATTGGATTTGTTGACAGCCCTTGTTAATAACTTTTCCAAATCATAATTTTTCCACAACTCAACTTTTGTAAACAACTCAAGTTTTTTAACTTTTATCAAAACATGGTCTTTCTCAAAAGAGATGTATTCACACCACACTACTGGATAAAGTAATGTTTTTTAAGGAATGATATCCCTATGTGACAAGAAAATTGTGCATCCATGTAAACTTAAAATCTCTATCATTTTAAATTTTCCTCTCACTTTTCTTTTTCTCTCCCCCATTCTATGATAACCACGACTTCATATTAATTTAAGAATATAAGTAAAAAATTCTTACAAAGGAAAAGTTTATACTTCCTATCCCCCTTTTTCAACATAATCCAAAGCATGTTGGGGGGTAGGGGTTCTTCCTTATGAGGTTTAGGAAGACATGGGAGGAGGCTGAACATGAAGTTTCAACCTCAATTCAACAATCCTTTATTTTAGCATTGATTTTGTAAAGATATCAGCAATCTGATACTTTGTTGAAATGTATTCCAACAAAACATATCCATCAGGAACTTTCTATTTTATAAAGTGAAACTTTATATCAATGTGTTTTGATCTTTAATGTTGGAAAATATTCTTAGAAAGATCAATTTCACTCTGATTATCACAAAGTATCTTCAATGGTTTAGAAACTTTGACTTTCAAATCTTCCAGCTAAACTTTCATCCACATCATTTGAGTATAAGCTTGAGTAATTGTAACATATTCAGATTTAGCTATGATCAAAGTTACTAAACTTTTTTTCTTACTATTCCAACTCACACAACATTTACCCACAAAAAATGTTCCTCCTAAGGTTGATTTTCTATCCTTACAATCTCCATCCCAATCGACATCAGTATAACCATGAAATTTTATTTCACTATTTCTTTTGTATAACAAACCATGTAAAGTTTTTCCTTAGAAATATATCAAAATATTCTTTGCTGCTAACATATGTGATTATTTTAAATTACTTTTATACCCAGCAGACTAAGTCACAACATAAACAATATCAGGACTTGAGGCAATAAGTTAAATAATACTTCTTATCAGCTTCCAAAAGTCATTATAATTCACACTTGTTTTGGATTAATCTTTACTTAAATTTGTTCTCATTGAAATAGGAGTTAAAACTTATTTTTATTCTTCTATCCTAAACTTATTTAACAATTACCTGGAATACTTTTCTTAAGATAAGAAAATATATTTTTCCTTTTGTTGAACTTTTAAGACAATGAAGGAAGTTAATTCTCCTAACATATACATTTAAAAATTATTCTTCATTTCCTCAACAAATATTTTACAAACATCTTCTATATCCCAATAAAAAATTATATCATCCACATAAACAATTATAATTAGAGCTACGAAGTCAAAAACTTTCACATATAATATTCTGTCAGCTTTTCCTTTACAAAATTTCAACATTCTCAAAAAAAATCAAGTTTAGAACACCAAGAACTTAGATCTTATTTCAACCCATATGACGTTTTCTTAAATTTAAAAACTTTTTTTTTATCCTCATCAAATAAAAATCGAAAAGGTTGTTCAATTTAAACTTATTCCTCAATATCACCATTTAAGAAATATAACTTTACATCCATATGATAAACTTTGTAATTCAGATGTGATACCACTAAAAGAAACATTCTTATAGTTTCTAATCTTGCAATTGGGGAAAAATTTTCTTCAAAATCCACACCTTCCATCTATGCATAGCCTTTACAAACAATCTTAGCTTTGTTTCTTGAAACTTCTCCATTTTCATTTAAATTTTTTTTTGTAAGATTACTTGGTTATGATAACATTTTTATTTATTGGCTATGAAATAAGTTATCATGTATCATTCTTCTCAATCCAATCCAACTCCTCATTCATATAATCTAGCCATTATTTGTGTTGAAAATATTATGAAACTTATTCTAGTTCAACTTTTTAGATAAGTGAAGTCAGATTATCTAATATCAACTTTCTTCTTATCTATACTGGAGCCTTCTGATTCCCAATAATCTTTTTGGATTCAAAATGTTTTTGTAAGGTGGTAAATTTCAAAGTTTCTTTCCTAACTAAAATTTCCTCATCACATGATTCTTCTCTATCTTGATAAATATGTTTTGAATTATTTTCACTATTGTAATAATTATCCAGTTTATCCTCCTCATTATTCTCAACAAATTTTCTTAATGAACTTCGATTTTCAATTACATTCATATCATATGAGCCCACAAACTTCTGTAAACGTTTGTTCAAAAATTTGTAACTTCTTACATTTGGTGAATAAACCATAAAATTTACTTCCTCAGCTTTCTCATCAAACTTTCCCAAATCTAGATTTTTTATTTTGAGAAAACATGGAATTCCAAAAACTTTCCTTTATTTTTCTATATAAGTCCACCCAAAATCCCATTTATCTTCACTAAAATTTCTTGGATCATTAAATTACTCTACCTTTACCTCTTTAGATACCTTACAAGGTTACCCAAATCTATCAAGATCCTCTAAATATTTTAGAAGCACCCTCTCAAGGTAAGGGATCCTCTCCTTCTCCTCTTTATTCAATCACCTCTTTTATGTTATACCTTTTTTTTTCATTTTTACATGCTACGATATGTTCTCACCCATACCTATTACTAATCTTATGATGTACAAGTGATGATAGATCCATTAATCTCTCATTAATCCCTCTTATAAACCTTTATGTGTCCCCATTATGCTGACAAAATTATCTTGTAATTTTCCATGATAAACATTTGTGTAGTGAATACATGTACCCATTTCCACTCAAGGATATTCACCTAAATGTACCTATAATAATTTTATTATGGAATTACATTTATTAAACCCATATTCCTTGATCATGGTATAAAATGTGATGAAATATGTCCTTATGTTGAATGATCTATGTGGAACACATGAGCATGTACATATTATGATGGGTGCACCCATATATTGCTTCAATTAATTGGTTAATGTTTTAGTCTCATGAGACATCATGTATGGGATTGGGGAGTAAAACTAATCCATTATCAGACTTTTTCCACCATGTGATGTTGTCTTGGACGTTATCTTTGACTTATGTTTATGACATGATTTATGTTGTCGTAACATTCTCGTGTTGCCTTAATGTTATCATGTTATATCATGTTTAGTTGTTCAATATTATAATTCTCACCCCTATTATATTACCTTGATATTCCTCTTCAATAACATTTACTACTTTAACTTAAAATATTATTTGTTTATTCCATTACTAGGCTTTATAGTTCACCCCTTTCTCATATACCTCCCCAGATTGTCCCGTGTAGTTTTATAAGAATGATGAAAATATAGGAGCATGTTAAGGAAGTTTTCAATAATGTTTTTGTTTACATTTTTCAAGTTGATGTGTTATGTTCCAAATTTTACAAAGAAACTAGGCTCCATGATTTTTTGGGATTATTTTATGTGTGCCTTTATGTAATAATTCATGAATTAATGTGAAATGAAATATGGGTTTTCATAGTTGGTATCCAGGAAAGTCTAGTTATTTTGGGGATTAGGATTAAAATATATATATATATATATAAATCTTTATGGATGAGACTAAACATAAGAAAAAATCCATAAAATTTTGTAATGAATAGAGGAAGTGGTTTCTAAGAAAATATATCTCTTTTTGGATACTATAAGTGGATGTGGCTCTAGTATAGAAGTACCTAGGGTAATAACCCCAAAAAGTGAATATTGAAGTAAAATAAATCATCACCTGGTGTATGATAACGTACCTTGTTTCACACCTAGTTTTGAAGTTCCAAAGGATCTAATAATAACTGATGGGGGGTTGAATCAATTGTTCACTTTTTATAAGTTTCAATATTTTTCAAAACTTAACCCCTCTAACCTATTAAGATTTATTTCCTTATCAACTTTTTTTAAATACTCATGCATGAAAAATTAATAAATAAAGTAAATCACACAAGATTTATAAGGTTCGGCCTCTGTGTGAGAATCTACATCCTTGCCATATCCACTCCCATAGGTCTATGGAAATTCAATATTATGAATAAGTGAATAAAACTTGTGCCAAATCCCATTATAAACCTTCTATCTCCTGATAGGAATGATTATATTTACTCCCATTAGTTTAAAATGTTTTCTTATAAAACAATTGAGCCAAACAAAATAATAAATACTTTGTTGAAAATGCTCCATAATTTCTCAGTTTGAATCCTCAGTCTGATTTGGATGGATCTAATATTTTCAATATGATAATGTTGGATCCTATTTTTTGAATATAATGATTTTGAATTCAATTTTATCAATATGATAATTCTGGATCTTATTTTCTCAATACGATAATATAGGATCTAATTTTCTAAAAAGATAGAATCAATTTGATGAACTCATTCTTCAATTTGTAAAACTCAAACTCATCGAAAATTCTCAATACAATTCTTCTTCAATCAGATAAGAAATTTTACTTCATATTATCCAGTGCTCCGCCTTTTCTGTGTATGTAAAAGTTAAAAATGAACAAATGATCCGAGCGAGTATTTATAGGGGACTTAGAAAGAAAAAGAGGGAAACTTGAAAACTTCCCCCACTTCTTCAAATTTTAAAATCTCTAAAAATATCTCACATTTAAACTTTAACTTTTACTTCTTTAAACCTCCTTAAATTTATCTAAGATTTATGAAAAATTAAATTTTGAGTTTGAACTCTTCAACTCTTTATATATTTCTCATCTCATTACAATTTTTTTCTTTCTCAACTCATTAGGATCAGTTTCCTTCTCATCTAATTAAAATTTATTTCTTTCTCATCTCATCATGATCAATTACTTTCTCAAATAATTACGATCTATTTATTTCTCAACTCATTACGATTTGTTTCTTTCTTATCTCATTAAGATCTGTTTCCTTCTCAAATCATTATGATGGAATTCCCATTACAATGGAATTTCACATTATGATGGAAATACCATTATGATGATTTTCTCATTAAGATGGAAATATCATTATGATGATTTTCCCATTACGATGGAAATACCGTTATAATGAAATTCCAATTATGATGGAAATACCATTATAATTATTCTCCCATTACGATGGAAATCCCATTATGATGAAATTCACATTACGCTGTAATTCTTCAGTCTCTAATTTTGAATTTATTCAAACCTCTCCATCATTTCTTAAAAATATTTTATCATGAAGGTTTTCATGATTTTTGAGAACTTATTGATCAAAAAAGCATTGTATAATTTGTTTTTAGAAAGTATGAAAAAACTCTAACTTTCGACTTCACATTATTCTTTCAAAACTCTTTAGAAACAATACGAATTCTTCAACCAACAACTTTTGTCTCAACAACTTCATTTTTTCTAACTCAATAACTTCATTCTTTCTAACTCAGCAACTTTGTTCTTTCTCTAATTATGGGCAAAACAAACCTCTATCAAACAATAAATTCTACCTCTAATTATTTTAAATTCGATGATTTTCAATGTCATATCGATGGACCTGAATATGATAAAGTGTCTGATCAATAACTTAATCTTCTTGAATTCTTATGTGTTCGGTGCAACTCAATATAAAAACATGGGTCCAGAAACTTGTGTTTGAAAAACAACCACATTATGAAGGAAAAGGTCCAATTCTAGAATAACTAAAACATTCTTTAATAAAAAGGTTGGTTTTAAAAAAATACAAAAACTTTGTTTAAAACAATTTAGCCAAAAAATTTCTTCAATATCCCCCTTTGGATTTGTTGACAACCCTTGTTAACAACTTTTCCAACTCATAATTTTTTCAAAAATCAACTTTTGTAAACAACTCAAGTTTTTTAGCTTTTATCAAAACATGGTATTTCTCAAAAGAGATGTATTAACACCACACTACTAGATATAGTAATTTTTTTAAGGAATTATATCCCTTGGTGACAAGAAAATTGTGCATCCATGTAAAGATAAACTCCCCCTCACTTTTAAATTTTCCTCTCACTTTTCTTTTTTTCTCCCCCATTATATGATAACCAAATCTTCAGATTCATTTAAGAAGATAAGTAAAAACTTCTTACAAATTAAAAAATCTATACTTTCTCTCCACCCTTTTTAACATAATCCAAAGCACAGTGGGGGTAGGGGTTATTCCTTATGAGGTTTAGGAAGACATGGGAGGAGACTGAACATGAATTTGAAACCTCAATTCCACAAACCTTTAAGTAATGACCCATCCCCCAGGGCTTATGCCGTTACTACCCCAAGCCCACCTTCCATAGGCCAGGGGCTAGTGACTAGCATCGAAAGGCATACTCCCTAAAATGGGAAGTCATTTCCTTTAATATTGTACAAACACACGGTCCAAGAACACGATAATAAGCAACTATGAAGTAAACTGTTGTAGTAAAGGAGTGCTGAAAGTAAAAGGGTTCGGAATACAAGCCCAATTGTAAAGGTACAAGTACAAATAAAAATATAATAAAACTGAAAGAAAAAGGAAAACGTTTATTGGGTCTTCCTCTGAGGTTCTAACCTGAAGGGTAGGTACAGATCACCTCCTCAATACTTCACGTTTTCCCATATCCTCTGCCTAATGCTTTGTCCTGGCTCCCTCAAACCTCATCCCAATTGCTCGTTGTCTACATAAGACACAACAAGGTGTGGGTGTAGCCCGTGAAAAGGTGAGTATAACGATACTCAGTAGGGACCCCGAGACCCCAAAGGTCTCTTAGAGTTCTACAAAGAAAAACCACAGGGTAACCCCACGAAGGTAGATTACCACACAGGTAAAGTACCACATAGGATAACCTCAATCACAAGCACATGGTAAAGACATCTCACACCCGGATTTATTCTAGGGGTAGTAACAAGTAACATCCCCAGTCACAATGTCAAATGCCTCAGTTTCTGGAGAAATTCTCCTCTATCGAGTACAATGGGAATGTCACGTCACACAGAGGTGCTTCCCACTAACCTTGGACTGCTGAGGTACTCCTCCTGTCAAGTACCGTGGGTCTGCCGCGTCACACAGAGGCGCTCCCCACCATGGATCTGCCGCATCACACAGAGGTGCTCCCTCTCATGGAATTCTGAGGTACTCCTCCTATCGAGTATCGTGGGTCTGTCGCATTACATAGAGGTAATCCCCACCGTGGGTCTGCCGCATCACAGAGAGGTGCTCCCCGCTGGTCTTGTCGAGTTACTCCGAGTCGTAATGGTCTGCAGTCATCAAGTCTCAGCCAGTGGTAGGGTTTCGTATATAGCGTGCTTGGTAGAACCTATCCCCAAGCCATCAAACATACCTCAACCATCTCGAAGTCCCACTAAGAAGTATCCCAGAATTCTTTCACGTCATAAGGGACTCAATGCAATAGACGGTGCGTCAATCGGACACCCAGTCTGTAAGTTATTAGTGTTTCTGCATCGAGGGTCCAGTTGGATTTGGGGTTCGATCCAACCCAACCATACTCAAACTTTATCAAAAACTCAAGTGGAGTATACCAAGAGAACCGTCTCAATTCAAGGATTTTGGTGCAGTAGAAGGTTCGTCAAACGGACGCCCGGTTATCAAGTTACAGCCAAAAGGCGAAACTGGGTTCAGATAGGCCCGAGTCCGGTCTGACCCAGTCGGAATGACCCGACCCGACCCGGGTCCAGCCCGGATGGACTGGCCTTGGTGGGCCTAGCCCGCGTAGGGGATGGCCCGGCCCGCTGCGGCGTGGCCCGCTGCAGCGTGGCCCACTGTGGTGCGGCCCGCTCGACGAGGGCTGCTGTGTATAGCCCCCTGAGGTGCTGCCCGCTCAGCTGGTGGTCCACCGTGGCAGGTCTTCCCGAACTGACACCAGGGGGAGGCACCCCCCGGTATTCCTGAATGGTCTGTGGACCGTTCGGCTGGTGGAAAGAGGGACCCTCCAGAGGGGTCCTGCCTAGTGTGGCGTGGCCGGCTGGAAGGCTGGCTGGACTTCCTCCCAGTGGCATGGTCACGCGTCGCTGCTCCACCGTGGTCGGCCAAAACCCAACCACCCTTCGGCCTCCGCTGCGGCCAAGCGGCAGCGGCCCCCTACTCCACCAGCGAAGCGGACACGCGCCACCACTCCACTACGTTGTCGGCCGGCGTGCCGACCGCCACCTCTTGCTTCGTCGTGACTGATGGGCTGCAGCCTTCTGCTTATCTGGTGGTGTAGACGCACTCCGCCCTTCCTTCATGTGGTCGGTCGGGTACCGATTGCTGCCTTCTTCCACGATACATTGTGGTTTCATTACATGCCCAAAAAATAAAATGATCGCATATTCGCGATCCTTGGGTCGAGGGCTCTACGTCCATATGTCACGCTCAAAAAATTATTGTGTTTACAGAGTCAATAAAAATTTGTCTTTGAAGAACGCATGAAGAATGTGTGATGGATCAAAAGGGAAGAGTCAAGGTTTAAGTGCGGGACGATGGCCATGTTCCTTTGGCGATCTTCATCGTGAATTCAGAATATGAAGGATCAATAAATAAATTCAATAAAATTTAAAACCCCTACCATGATTGTTTGATGGAGGTGGTGTGAGAAAGAAGACGAAGTCGTTGAAGAACTCCAGTGTTAGTCTCTTTCGCAAGATGCTTCTGATCCGGGCTCAGGGTCGGTTCCTCGTTCTTCATTGGGGGTGGTTCTTCATTGGAGAATGTTCTTCCCGACTCTACAAGGCTCTCCCAACTCTCCTTTTCCAACGATTTCCAATAAGGAAATGAGGATCCAATATATTAAAATAATTTTATCAATTTAATTAAATTTGGAACAATTAATTAGGTTATGTTGGCACATTAATTCGGGGGAGAAACCAAGAGTCACCTCCCACATTAAAGAGGGACTTCAAGGGTCAGGTGGTCCCCACCATTAATTTCAAAATGGGAGGTTTCAATATTGGGTGGTCCCCACCACCGAATTCAAATGGGTGGTTTCACAAAGTAAAAAAAAATAAAGGATGTTTTATTTTATTTTATTTTTTATTCTTTTAACACACCCACAAAAAGTCTGAAAACTAACTTTCACCCTCGACCTACTACGGTTGAGGTGAAGTTATCCTTAAGTGAATATCGACACTGCAAGTTCAACGGTGCCCTCAGATTTCAATTTCAATTCCAATTCCAATCATAGGTTCAAAAGTTACAAAATGTCGCTCGCACGTTTACTGAACGTACCCAAAAAAAAGTTAGGAAAATTATTAACAGTCACCCTTGACCTGTGCCGGTTGAGGTTAGGCTCTGCCCAAGTGAAACAAGCCCCAAAGAACCCAATAGTACTCTCAGATTTCCAATATGAATTACTATTTAAAAGTTATGAATTTTATAATAAAATAATTTTATTTAATTATTTTATTTACGGTTATTCCATTTTCGGGTTTTCTCACAGGAGGCCTGTGCCGACTAAACCTAAGTCGTGCCTAGGGTAAAATTGTCATCTTGGGTGCAACGGTGCCCTCAGATTTCTGATTTGAATAACCGTTTAAGAGTTATTCCACTTTTTCAGGAAAACTGCTTATTCCTGCTAATTAAAACTTAACAAAACTTTGATGAATCATTCCAAACACTCCGGGCCTCAGAATAGCATACCGTCAGATTTCGCGATCTCGAAATAATTCTATATAATTAAAAAAAAATATGTAATTTCCAGGACATTACACTTTCTTTCAGCATTTATTTTTTAAAGATATCAGCAATCTGATACTTTGTTGAAATGTATTCCAACAAAACATCTCCATCAGAAACTTTCTATTTTTTAAAGTGAAACTTTATATCAATGTCTTTTGATCTTAAATGTTGGAAAAGATTCTTAGAAATATCAATTTCACTCTGATTATCACAAAGTATATTCAATGGTTTAGAAACTTTTATTTTCAAATATTCTAGCTGAGCTTTCATCCACAACATTTGAGTAAAATCTTGAGTAGCTATAATATATTCTGATTTAGCTATACTCAAAGTTACTAAAATTTGTTTATTACTATTCCAACTCACACAATAGTCACCCAAGAAAAATGTTCCTCCTGGGGTTGATTTTCTATCAATACAATCTCCAGTCTAATTGACATCAGTATAACCATGAAATTTTATTTCACTATTTCTTTTGTATAACAAACCATGTAAAGTTTTTCCTTTGAAATATCTCATAATCCTCTTTGCTACCAACATATGTGATTATTTCGAATTACTTTTATACCTAGCATAGAAATTCACAGCATAAACAATATCAGACCTTGAGGATATAAATTAAATAAGACTTCCTATCATCTTCTTAAAATATTTCCTATTCACACTTGTTTTGGATTAATCTTTACTAAAAAAAATTATCATTGAAATAGGAGTTGAAACTTATTTTTATTCTTTCATCCCAAACTTCTTTAACAATTACTTGTCGTATTTTTCTTGACATAAGAAAATGTATTTTTCATTTTGTTGAACTTTTTAGACAATGAAGGAATTTAATTATCCTAATATAGACATTTCAAAATTCTTCTTCATTTCCTCAACAAATATTTTACAAAAATCTTCTATATCCTAAGAAAAAATTATATCATCCACATAAACAATTATAATTAGAGCTCAAGAGTCAACATATTTTAAATATAATTTTCTATCAACTTTTCCTTTAGAAAATCTCAACATTCTCAAACAATTTTCAAGTTTAGAATACCAAGAACTTGGAGATTATTTTAACCCATACAATGTTTTCTTCAATTTACAAACTTTTTTTCATCCTTGTCAAATAAAAACCCACAAGGTTGTTCAATTTAAACCTACTCCTCAATCTAAACATTTAAGAAAGATAACTTTAGATCTATATGATAAAATTTGAAATTCAGTTGTGAAACCACTGAAAGAAACATTATGATAGTTTCTAATCTTTCAACTGGGGCAAAAGTTTCTTCAACATCCACACCTTCCATCTCTGCATAGCCTTTACAAACAAGCCTAGCTTTGTTTGTTGAAAGTTATCCATGTTTATTTAACTTTTTTCTGTAAACCCACTTGGTTACGATAACATTTTTATTTATTGTCAATGAAATAAGTTATCATTTCTCATTCTTCTCAATCTTATCCAACTCTTCATTCATATAATATAACCATTCATTATGTTGAAATGCTTATAAAAATGATTCTAGTTCAACTTTTTAGATAAGTGAAGTTTGATTATCTAATATCAACTTTCTTCTTGTCTAGACTAGAGCCTTCTGATTCCTAATAATGTTTTTGGATTCAAAATGTTTTTTTAAGGTAGGAAATTTCAAAGTTTCTTTCCCAACTGAAATTTCCTCATCACACGATTCTTCTGTATATTGATAAGGATATTTTTAATTACTTTCACTATTTATAGAATTATCCAATTTATCCTTCTTAGTATTCTCAAAAACTTTTGTTAAGGAACTTTGATTTTCAATTACATTCATATCATATGTTTCCACCAAATTTTGTAAATGTTTGTTATGAAATTTTTAACTTCTTCCATTTGGTGAATAAACCATAAAAGTTATTTCCTCGGATTTCTCATCAAACTTTCCCAAATACAGATTTTTGATTTTGAGCAAACATGGAATTCCAAAAACTTTCCTTTATTTTTCTATATAAGTCCACCCAAACTCCCATTTATCTTCACTAAAAACTCTTGGATCATGAAATTACTCTACCTTTACCTCTCTAGAGACCTCCCAAGGTTCCCCAAATCTATCAAGAAGATCCTCCCAAGATTTTAGAAGCACCCTCTCAAGGTAAGGGATCCTCTCCTTATCCTCTTTATTCAAGAACCTCTTTTATGTTATACCTTTTGTTTTTTATTTTTACATGATAGGATATGTTATAACCCATACATATAACTACAAGTGATGAGAGATCCATTTCTCTTTCATTAATCCCTCCCATGAACCTTTATGTGTCCCCATTATTCTGCCAAAATTATCCTGTGATTTTCCATGCCAAACATTTGTGTAGTGAATATGCGTACCCATTTCCACTCAAGGGTATTCACCTAAATATACCCATAATCATTTAATTATGGAATTCCATGTATGAAACCCATACTTATTGATCATGGTTTTAAATTTTATGAAATATGTCCTTATTTTTAATGATCTATGTGGCACACATGAGCATGTACATATTATGATGGGTGAACCCATATATCGCTTCAATGCATTGGGTAATGTTTTACTCTCATGAGACGTCATGTATGGGATTAGGGAGAAAAACTAATCCATTATGGGACTCTTTACACCATGTGATGTTGTCTTGGAATTTATCTTTGACTTATGTTTATGACATGATTTATGTTGTCGTAACATTCTCATGTTGCCTTTATGTTTCCATGTTATATCATGTTTTTTTGTTCAATATTATGATTCTCAACCCTATTATATTAACTTGATATGCCTCTTGGATTACATTTACTACTTTAACTTATGATTTTATTTCTTTATTCCCTTACTAGGCTTCATAGCTCACCCATTTCTTATATACATCCCCAGATTGTCCCGTGTAGTTTTAGAAGAATGATAAAAATATAGAAGCATGTTAAGGAAGTTTTCAATAATTTTTTTGTTTACATGTTTCAAGTTGATGTGTTATATACCTAATTTTCCAAATAAATTAGGCTCCATGATCTTTTGGTATTATTTTATGTGTGCCTTTATGTAATAATTCATGAATTAAGGTGAAATAAATTCTAGGTTGTCATAGTTGGTATCTAGGAAAGTCTAGTTATTTTGGGGATTATGATTAAAAAAACTATATAAATCCTTATGGATGAGAATAAATAGAAGAAAAAATCCCTAAACTTTGTTAAATAATAGAGCAAGTGGTTTCTAAGAAAATATATCTCTTTTTGGATACTATAAATGGATGTGGATCTAGCATAGAAGTACCTAGGGGTAATAACCCTGAAAAGGGAACATTGAACTAGAATCAATAATCACCTAGTGTATGATAATGGGACTTATTGCACACCTGGTTTTTAAGTTCCAAAGGATCTAATAATAACTGATAAGGGGGGTTTGAATCAATTGTTCACTTTTTAAAAGTTTCAATACTTTTCAAAACGTAACCCCTGTAACCTATTAAGATTTATTTCTTTATCAAATTTTAGTAAATACTCATGCATGAAAAAGTAGGAAAGAAAGTAAAGCACATAAGATTTATAAGGCTCGACCTCAGTGTGAGAACCTACATCTTTACCATATCCACTTCCATAGGTCTATGGAAATTCAATATTATGAATAATTGAATAAAACTTTTTCCAAATCCCATTAGAAACCATCTATATCTTGATAATAATGATTATATTAACTCCCATTAGTTTAAAATTTTTTCTTATAAAACAATTGACCCAAACAAAAGAATAAAGACTTTGTTGAAATTGATCCATAATTGCTCAATTTGAATCCTCAGTCCTATTTGGATGTATCTAATCTTCTCAATACGATAATGTTGGATCTAATTTTCTGAAAACAATGATTTTGGATTCTATTTTCTCAATACAATAATGTTGGATCTTATTTTCTCAATAAGATAATGTGGGATCCGATTTTCTGAAAATATGGACTCAATTTGATGAACATATTCTTCAAACTGTAAAACTAAAACTCTTCCAAAATTATCAATACAATTCTTCTTCAATCAGCTAATAAATTTTACTTAAAATTCTCTAGTGCTCCAACTTTTGTGTGTATGTAAAAGTTATAAATGAATGAATGGTCTGAGAAAGTATTTATAGGTGACTTGGAAGGAAAAAGAGGGAAACTTGAAAACTTCCCTCACTTCTTCAAATTTCAAAATATCCAAAAATCTCGTGCTTTTAAACTTTAACTTTGACTTCTTCAAACCTCCTTAAATTTATCCGAGATTTATGCAAAATTGAATTTTGAGTTTGACCTCTTAAACTCTTTATATCTTTATCATCTCATTGTGATTTGTTTCTTTCTTATCTCATTACAATCGATTTCTTTCTCATCTAATTATAATTTTTTTCTTTCTCATCTCATTATAACCTGTTACTTTCTTAGCTCATTACAATCTATTTATTTCTTAACTCATTATGATTTTTTACTTTCTGAGCTCATTAAGATCAGTTTCCTTCTCAGATCGTTAAGATGGAATTCCAATTACGATGGAATTTCCCATTATTATGGAAATCCAATTATGATGATCTTATCATTAATATGGGAATCCCATTATGATGATTTTCCCATTACGATGGAAATAAAATTATAATGAAATTACCATTATGATGGAAATACCATTACAATGATTTTCCCATTATGATGGAAATCCCATTGTGATAAAATTATCATTATGATGTAATTATTCACTCTGTAATTTTGAATTTATTCAAACATATCAATCATTTCTTTAAAATATTTTATCATGAAGGTTTTCATGATTTGTGAGAACTTATTGATCAGAAAATCATCATATAATTTGTTTTTAGAAAGTTTGAAAACTTTCTAACTCCTGACTTTGCATTCTTACTTCAAAACTCTTTAGCAACAATATGACTTCTTTAACCAATAACTTCTGTTTCAACAAATTCATTATTTCTAAATCAATAACTTCATTCTTTATAACTCAACAAATTCATTCTTTCTAACTCAGCAACTTCATTCTTTCTTTGATTATGGAAAAAACTTCTATCAAACAATAAATTCAACCTTTGATTCTTTTAAATTTGATGATTTTCAATGTCATATATATGGACCTGAAAAAGATAAAGTGTCTAATAAATAAATTCATCTTCCTAAATTCTTTTGTGTCCAGTACAACTCAATATAAAAACCACAGTCTGGAAACTTGTGTTTGAAAAACAACCACATTACGATGGAGAAGGTCCGATTCCTGAATAACAAAAACATTCTTCAATAAAAAGGTTAGTTTTCAACAAATAAAAAAACTTTTTTTAAAACAATTTAACCAGAAAGTTTATACAATATCCCCATTTTGATTTTTTGACAACCCTTGTTAACAACTTTTCCAACTCAAAATTTTTTCATAACTCAACTTTTGTAAACAACTCATGTTTTTTTTTAACTTTTATCAAAACATGGTCTTTCTCAAAAGAGAAGTATTGAAACCACACTACTAGATAAAGTAATGTTTTTGAAGGAATTATATCCCTCGGTGATAATAAAGTTGGGCATCTATGTAAAGATAAGATCCCCCTCACTTTTGAATTTTCCTCTCACTTTTCTTTTTCTCTCCCCCATTCTATGATAACCACAGCTTCAGATTCATTTAAGAACATAAGTAAAAAATTCTTACAAAGTAAAATTTTATACTTTCTCTCTCCCTTTTTCAGAATAATCCAAAGCATGGTGGGGGTAGGGGTTCTTCCTTATGAGGTTTAGGAAGACATGGGAGGAGTATGAATGTGAAGTTTCAACCTCAATTCCACAAACCTTTATTTCAGCATTGATTTTGTAAAGATATCAATAATATGATACTTTGTTGAAATGTATTCCAACAAAACATCTCCATCAAAAACTTTCTATTTTATAAAGTGAAACTTTATATCAATATGTTTTGATCTTGAATGTTGGAAAAGATTCTTAGAAAGATAAATTTCACTATGATTATCACAATGTATCTTCAATGGTTTAGAAACTTTTATTTTCAAATCTTCCAGGTGAAATTTCATCCACAATATTTGAGTACGAGCTTGAGTAGCTAAAACATATTCAGATTTATCTATGCTCGAAGTTACTAAACTTTGTTTCTTACTTTTCCAACTCACAAAACATTCACCCAAGAAAAATGTTCCTCATGAGGTTGATTTTGTATCATTACAATCTCCAACCCAATAAACATCAGTATATATAACCATGAAATTTCATTTCACTATTTATTTTGTATAACAACCCATGTGAATTTTTCCCTTTGAAATATCTCAGAATCCTATTTTCTTCCAACATATGTGATTATTTCGAATTACTTTTATACCTAGCACACAAAGTCACAGCATAAAAAATATTAGGCCTTGAGGCTATAAGGTAAAGAAGACTTCCTATCAGCTTCCTAAAATATTTCCTATTCACACTTGTTTTGGATTAATCTTAACTAAACTTTGTGCTCATTGAAATAGGAGTTGAAACTTATTTGGATTTTTCCATCCCAAACTTCTTTAACAATTACCTAGAATACTTTTCTTGAGATAAGAAATAGTATTTTTTCTTTTGTTGAACTTTTAAGACAATGAAGGAAGTTAATTCTCCTAACATATACATTTCAAAATTATTCTTAATTTCCTCAAAAAATATTTTACAAACATCTTCTATATCCCAAGAAAAAATTATATCATCCACATAAAAAATTATAATTAGAGCTCTAGAGTCAAAAAAATTCACATATAATATTCTATCAACTTTTCCTTTAGAAAAGTTCAACATTCTCAAACAATTTTCATATTTATAATACCAAGAACTTGGATCTTATTTCAACCCATACAATGTTTTCTTCAATTTACAAACTTTTTTTTCATCCTCATCAAATAAAAACCCACAAGGTTATTCAATGTAAACTTCTTCCTCAATCTCACTATTTACGAAATTTAACATTACATCCATATGATAATCTTTGTAATTCAGATGTGCGACCACTGAAAGAAACATTCTAATAGTTTCTAATCTTGAAACTGGGGAAAATTTTCTTCAAAATACACACATTTCATATGTGCATAGCCTTTAAAAACAAGACTAGCTTTGTTTCTTGAAACTTATCCATGTTTATTTAACTTTTTTCTATAAACCCACTTGGTTCTGATAACATTTTTATTTATTGGATATGAAAAAAGTTATCATGTATCATTTTTCTCAATCTAATCCAACTCTTCATTCATATAATCTAACCATTCTTTGTGTTGAAAAGCTTATGGAACTTCTTCTAGTTCAACTTTTGAGATAAGCGAAGTTTGATTATCTAATATCAACTTTTTTCTTGTCTATACTGGAGCCTTCTGATTCCCAATAATTTTTTTGGATTCAAAATTTATTTGTAAGGTAGGAAATTTTAATGTTTCTTTCCCAACTAAAATTTCCTCATCCCATGATTCTTCGGTATCTTGATAAGGATGTTTTGAATTACTTTCACTATTGTTATAATTACCCAATTTATCCTTCTCAGTATTCTCAACAACTTTTATTAAGGAACTTTGATTTTCAATTACATTCATATCATATGAGTCCACCAACTTCTGTAAACGTTTTTTCTGACGTTTATAACTTCTTCCATTTGGTGAATAAACCGTAAAAGTTACTTCCTCGGCTTTTTCATCAAACTTTCCCAAATCCAAATTTTTTATTTTGAGAAAACATGTAATTCCAAACACTTTGAAATATTTTAATGAAGGTTTTTTGTTTTACCAAATTTCATAAGAAGTCATGTTAGTTTCCGGCCTCAACAAGCTTATATTTTTAACATGTATAGTAGTACTAACAAATTATATCCAATATAATTTTGAAATTTTGTATTCTTATAACACAATCTTTCCCATTTCTACCAATATTCTATTATTTATTTTAACTAATCCTTTTTTTTGGAGTATAGGGATCACTATATTGATGTTTGATACCATTCTTGTTAGATAAGTTCCGAAAGTATTTTTTGTGAATTTGGTACCATTATATGTTCTCAACTTCTTTATGGAAACCCCCCATTTCTTTCTCAACATATTTTCTAAAGAATTTGAATATTTCAATAGCCTATGACTTGGGCATCATAAACATGATGTTTCTCATCTGACTGAAATCATCAATAAAAGTGATAAAGTAAAAAAAATCCTTTTATTTATTAATATCTCATAGGCCCACATAAATTAGAATGAATAAACTCAATTCGTTTAGTAGATTTATTCACAACTCTTTTATAACATTTTTTAGTCATCTTCTCTTTTTGAAAAGTTAAAAAAACATCTTCTTCTCTTCTTTTCAATTCTGGAATGTTTAAAATGACATTAAATTTAGAATTTTTTTTCATAATTTTATATAAAATGTGCCCAAGTCATCAGTGCCACAATTGTTTTTCATCTTCCACACTCAAATAATAAGAGTTATTGAATTCTCCTATTTTGGAAGAGATTCTCACTGGTTCTTTCTCCTTTTATAATTACTTTTCCATCTTTCAAACTTTTGATGATACAAAAATATTTTCTAAAAAAAAACTTATTTTCCATCATCACAAAGTTTACTTACCCTAATTAAGTTATGTTTTATCTCATTAAAAAATAAAACTTCCTTAGATTTCAATTTTTTAGCTTCAATCTCAACCATTCTGATTCCACTGATTTTTAAGGAACTATCATTACCAAAGGTAACTTGTAACATCCACAAATGATAAAGGGTTAAATGACTAAATGATATAACTCATGTCAACAAGGTGCACCTTCCTTTTCGGGAGCCTGTCTGATTAGAACTCCACAGTTAAGCGTGCTTGGCCTGGAGTAGTGATCAGGATGGGTGACCCTCTCGGAAGTTTCCCAGGGTGTGTGTGAGTGAGGACAAAGCACACTGGAAAGGACATGTGTTGGCCTGTGGGGACTATCATTAGTCAGATGACCCGTTCAGGCATGTGGGTGGACCCTGGGGTGGGCCCCACGTGTCTGCGGGGGCAACTGGTGGTACCTGGTGGGCCAGGACCCGACGGCCATGTTAGGGCGGGGTGGCTGGGCTGTCACCGGGACCCGGTTGTCACATTTGGTATCAGAGGAGGAACCTAGCCTTAAGTGCGTGGTGCACTGCCTGGGTTGAGATGTAGGGGCCACAACAAGGGCGTTGTGCTCTAAAGGGGGGGTGATTGTAACATCCCCAAATGATAAAGGGTTAAATGACTAAATGATATAACTCATGTCAACAATGTGCACCTTCCTTTTCGGGAGCCTGTCTAATTAGAACTCCACAGTTAAGCGTGCTTGGCCTGAAGTAGTGATCAGGATGGGTGACCCTCTGGGAAGTTTCCCAGGGTGTGTGTGAGGACAAAGCACACTGGAAAGGACATGTGTTGGCCTGTGGGGACTATCATTAGTCAGATGACCCGTTCAGGCATGTGGGTGGACCCTGGGGTGGGCTCCACGTTTCTGCGGGGGCAACTGGTGGTACCTGGTGGGCCAGGACCCGACGGCCATGTTAGGGCGGGGTAGCTGGGCTATCACCGGGACCCGGTTGTCACATTAAACAGGTGCACCACGGTCAAAGGGAAGGCATTGCCTTTGTAAAGTATAAAAGTATCACAGAGTAAGCAAGCGGAAAGGTAAACACTAAGTAAGAACAGAGTACAACTGAAAGTGCGGAAAAGTAAATGGGCCAGTATACAAACCCAAACTGAAAGTAAAGTACAACTCGAAAGGGAAAACAGCAACTGTAAAGTAAAAGCCGCTACACCGAGCTGTCCACTGGAAATCCCACCTGAAGGGTGGGTACAGATAGCTCCTCTGCTCCACGGGTCCCACCATCCGCTCCGAGTACGTCCCGCCCAGTGGTCCTCCTCCAGGTACCGTCCTGCTCTGCTAGCCTCAACCACGATCAACGCTTTCCGTCGTCTGCAACCAACACAACGTAGTGCGGGCATAGCCCGTGCAGGGGTGAGTATAAGATACTCAGTAGGGACCCCGAGACAGTTCGTCAATCGGAGGTCCGTAGCTCAAGGTTTCGGAATACTTTGAGTTCGGCCGGGTTGGTTCGTACACGAAACCAATCGGGCCCTCGGAGCAGAAACGCTCATATCTTAATCTACGAACGTCCGATTGACGTGTCGTCAGCTTTGTTGGGTTCCTCTTTGTGAGACGGATCTTTTGGAATACTCCGCCCGAGGTTTGGACGCAGGTGGAGTACGGTCGGGTTGGTTTTTCCTTAAAAACCAACCGGGCCCCTGGGACGAAAAAACCAATAACTCTCAGACCGGGCGTCCGATCGACACGCCGTCTGTTGCGTTGAGTTCTTGTTGGCGATACGGAAATTTTGGATACATCAACTCTGGACTTTGTGACAGTTGATGTATCAGCCTCTCGGCTCGTGGAGCGGACCCTCCCGAACGAGCTTGCTGTGTGCGGGAACCCTAGTGCTGGTTGCGACTGTGACTGCTACTGCTACTGCTACTGCTACTGTGACTGCGACGACGACAGTATAGAGATCCTTAGTGGATTCGACGACGACGACTACAGCACTCAGCGATCCTACGTGGATCAGTGCTATAGGTCCTGTGTGGGCCCGATCCTGTGTGGGTCTTTGCGGGGTTTAGTTACCTATCGATCCTTCGTGGGTCCGACAACTTAGATGGATTAGAGATCATCTTTATCGTCTTTCGATGAAGTATACCTGTGTGAGCTGAATCCTGTTGTTTTCCTGTGTGGATTGTGTTGTGCTATCCTGTGTGGATTTCGTTTTTCTTTCCTGTGTGGAATACGTATACTTTCCTATGTGGACTGAGTTGTACTTGGGCTCGGAGGTTGGAGCGTATTGGAATTGATGACTTAGGTATATGTATGGGCATATACCTATGCAGTGACGGTTGTTACTTCGTGTTTGTATCTCACCTCTGTGGTTTATCCTTTGTGGATTTTGGGAGACCTTCAGGGGTCTCGGGGTCCCTACTGAGTAGCTTATACTCACCCCTGCACGGGCTATGCCCGCACTACGTTGTGTTGGTTGCAGACGACGGACAGCGTTGATCGTGGTTGAGGCTAGCAGAGCAGGACGGTACCTGGAGGAGGACCACTAGGCGGGACGTACTCGGAGCGGACGGTGGGACCCGTGGAGCAGAGGAGCTATCTGTACCCACCCTTCAGGTGGGATTTCCAGTGGACAGCTTGGTGTAGCGGCTTTTACTTTATAGTTGTTGTTTTCCCTTTCGAGTTGTACTTTAATTTCATTTTGGGTTTGTATACTGGCCCATTTACTTTTCCGCACTTTCAGTTGTACTCTGTTCTTACTTAGTGTTTACTTTTCTTCTTGCTTACTCTGTGGTGCTTGTATACTTTACAAAGTCAATGCCTTCCCTTTTTACCGGGATTTACGCCTTGGTGCTAGTCGTCAGCCCCTGGCCTATGGAAGGCGGGCTTGGGGTAGTCACGGCATGGGCCCTGAGGACGGGTCGTGACAAATTGGTATCGAAGGCGGTCGATTCGGTATATCGCACTCAAGGTTTCGGAATACTTTGAGTTCGGCCGGGTTGGTTCGTACACGAAACCAACCGGGCCCTCGGAGCGGAAACGCTCATATCTTAAGCTACGAACGTCCGATTGACGTGTCGTCAGCTTTGTTGGGTTCCTCTTTGTGAGACGGATCTTTTGGCATACTCCGCCCGAGGTTTGGACGCAGGTGGAGTACGGTCGGGTTGGTTTTGCCTTAAAACCCAACCGGGCCCCTGGGACGAAAAAGCCAATAACTCTCAGACCGGGCGTCCGATCGACACGCCGTCTGTTGCGTTGAGTTCCTGTTGGCGATACAAAACTTTTGGATACATCAACTCTGGACTTTGTGACAGTTGATGTATCAGCCTCTCGGCTTGTGGAGCGGACCCTCCCGAACGAGCTTGCTGTGTGCGGGAACCCTAGTGCTGGCTGCGACTGTGACTGCTATTGCTACTGCTACTGCTACTGTGACTGCGACGACGACAGTAGAGAGATCCTTAGTGGATTCGACGACGACGACTACAGCACTCAGCGATCGTATGTGGATCAGTGCTACAGGTCCTGTGTGGGCCCGATCCTGTGTGGGTCTGATCCAGTGTGGGTTTTTGCGCTCAACGGTCCTATGTGAACCAGCGCCTACAGGTCCTATGTGGGCCCGATCCTATGTGGGTCTTTGCGGGGGTTAGTTACCTATCGATCCTTCGTGGGTCCGACGACTTAGATGGATCAGAGATCATCTTTATCGTCTTTCGATGAAGTATACCTGTGTGAGCTGAATCCTATTGTTTTCCTATGTGGATTGTGTTGTGCTATCCTGTGTGGATTTCGTTTTGCTTTCCTGTGTGGAATACGTATACTTTCCTGTGTGGACTGAGTTGTACTTGGGCTCGGAGGTTGGAGCATATTGGAATTGATGACTTAGGTATATGTATGGGCATATACCTAAGCAGTGATGGTTGTTACTTCGTGTTTGTATCTCAACTCTGTGGTTTATCCTTTGTGGATTTTGGGAGACCTTCAGGGGTCTCGGGGTCCCTACTGAGTAGCTTATACTCACCCCTGCACGGGCTATGCCCGCACTACGTTGTGTTGGTTGCAGACGACGGACAGCGTTGATCGTGGTTGAGGCTAGCAGAGCATGACGGTACCTGGAGGAGGACCACTGGGCGGGACGTACTCGGAGCGGACGGTGGGACCCGTGGAGCAGAGGAGCTATCTGTACCCACCCTTCAGGTGGGATTTCCAGTGGACAGCTCGGTGTAGCGGCTTTTACTTTACAGTTGTTGTTTTCCCTTTCGAGTTGTACTTTACTTTCAGTTTGGGTTTGTATACTGGCCCATTTACTTTTCCGCACTTTCAGTTGTACTCTGTTCTTACTTAGTGTTTACTTTTCCGCTTGCTTACTCTGTGGTTCTTGTATACTTTACAAAGGCAATGTCTTCCCTTTTTACCGGGATTTACGCCTTGGTGCTAGTCGCCAGCCCCTGGCCTATGGAAGGCGGGCTTGGGGTAGTCACGGCACGGGCCCCGAGGACGGGTCGTGACATAACTGATCCTCCATCATGACTTTCAATATGTTTCAATATTTTTATATCACCTATCATATGTGAATAACATCCAATATCAAGTATCCATGGTTTTTTCTTTCTACTTACTTTCAAAGCTATCTCAACAACAAAGTATCTTTCCTCATCTTTCTTCTTTTCAGCTTCCTTTTATTTTCTATTATAAGAAACTTGTTCTGAAAGGAGTGTCATAAACTTTTTGGAATGATGACCAACCTTATCACATATTATAAAAACTTCTTCCATACATTTAAATTGATTTATTTTTTCCAAGTTTCTAACATCTTGATAATTCACTTTTCTAACTTTCTATAAGTTAGGAAAGTTACTCATTCTACTTTCACTATTTATTCCACTTTTCTCAAACATTCTTCTAGGTAAGGATAAGTTGTGCCAAAAATTATAATCCATGTTCCCATAGATTCCACAAAACCAACAATAATAATAAAATATTTATTTTCTATTGAAATAAGATATTTCTCTATTGAAACTTTGTTGAGTTTGATAACTTCTTTTAACTATAATAAACTCAGGATGTGAAACATCTTTTATTTTGAGTAAGTTATCTACTATTGTATATTTGATAGGTTTATCACATCCTTTATCAATACAATATTTCCCAATAATTTTTTCAAAATGATAAATGTTAAAATAATCAAATGAAACATTATTTTTGGTGAGATAATATTTACTTGATTCTCGTATTGAGCCTTCTCAACATCTTTAAAAGTATCATCTTTTACTTCTGAAGCTTTGTTGAAGTTTTCATTCATATTCCTCAAGGTATTTTCAAACTCAAGAAGTTTTAATTGAAACCTTTTATTGGGCAAAAATCCCTCAAGGTAACATTGCAGTATTTTTGGGTTGATTGTGTTTGTTGACAAAGCAGGTTTCCATGGAGAATTGTCGAGTTCCCGAGAAGTTGTTGACATTCCATGTTGACAAAGAACTATGACAAAGGAAAGGATGATCTGGAGGCGGTACAAAAGAGTAGTACAAGGTGGCGCCGTTTCCCAGTGTTTTCCAAATTTATGGGCCTGAAAATCGCCAATGGAAAATGGAGTGATATGTTGTTGGAAAAGGTTGAGGAGAGAGAAATGAAGGAGGTGCGCGGAAACATTAAGCGTGGCGCGCAAAATTAGCGGGTTGCGCGAAATCTTGAAGTGTGGCGCGCAAAACAGTGGGTTGCGCGAAATTGTATTTCGCGCAAAAGATGTTTCAAGGCCGAAAGCTTGAAAATCGGTAAAGGCATGAGGCGCGCGAAATTTTGGAGGCGTGCGCGAAAAATTGAAGTGGCGTGCAAAATAGCGGATGAAGTATTTCGCGCAAAAGATGTTTCGAGGTCCGAAGCTCGGAAAATGGAAAAGGCATGAGGTGCGCGAAATTATGGAGCAGTGCGCGGAAAATGGTTGTGCGCGGAAGATTTGTATTTCGCGATCAAAGCGGATTACGCGCTCAAGGAGGGTTTTTCGCGCGGGGTCGATTTTGCCTATAAATATGAAGTGACCCTCCTCCATTCAAGAGAGTTCAAGACATAGAAAATACCCGAGCTCTGGTGCGCGAAATTGAAGTCAGAAAGGGTGTTGCGCGTAAACTTAAAGTTTGCGCGTAAAGTCAGCTGTTGCGCGAAAAGCTAAGGCTGCGCAGAAAGTTGGTGTTGGCGCGTAAAAGGAAGATTGCGCGAAAAGTGGATTTCGCGCAAAAGTAGTGAATTGCGCGTAAGGCAGTTTCTAGGATGCGCGTAATATTTAGAGGTTGCGCGAAAAAGGAATTTCGCGCAAATCATAGAAATTGCACGCAAGACACCGTAAGGGTTGCGCGTAAAAATTGAGGTTGCCCGGTACATCCGGTGCAAAGTGAGATTCACATGCGGGTGAAAGTTGGACTTCAACAGAGCATCTACATACAGAGAAAGATTCATTCCTTAATGGAAATGAAGAGACCTACAGGTCTATAAACTGTGAGTGAATCCCTTCCAAGAGCAGTGAGCTTAGGAAGAGGAAGAAGGTGATCCTCTCCACCGACAGTGAGCCAGAGAGAGAGAAATAGGGAGTGACCCTTGGGAAAGCAGTGAGCTGACCCTAAACATTGTATAGGCAGTGAGCCTGGGCATAGAAGTGATCTAGCCCGAACATTGTAATCCACAGCTAGTGAAGTCTAGTGGAATTTGGTACGAACCGGCAACTTGTCGGCGTATGCTCCTTGGACGTAGCCCTTAGCGGTGAACCAAGTAAAAATCTTTGTGTCTACCTGCTTACTTTACTACATTGCATTCAAAGCATCATCATCAGGTAAAGGAGACAAGTGACCATAGTAACCACATAAGTGCAAACAAAGTGACCCTTGCAACAAAGAGGTCAAGATCCAGTGGGGCAGGAAGAACTTGAAAAAGAATATCCATACCCTGATTCACCCCCCCTCTCAGGGTATATAGGCCCCTATTGGCCCTAACACCTTTTAACCTCTTCTTCCTTAGCTTCCATCTTCTTACTAAGATAGTCAATCATCATTCCCTATTCAACAATTCTAAGTTTGCAACTTAAAATCTTCTAAATGTATTCATCCTCCTACTTGATGACATATTTTCTCACATAAGAAACATCTTCACAATCTTTCTTCACTACTCTAATTTCTTTCTTGAGAGTTTTTTTCTCAATACATGAAATAAGTTCTCTTATGAGCTGATACTCTCTATAGGATTCTTCACTACCTTCTTCACTCTCTAAAGAATCTTTTTTTCTCAACTTTTGTAATGAAGGTTCTGAATTTTTCTAAACTTTCATCTTCAGAAGAATTATTGTTAGTCGGGTCCAATTCAACTTTCTTACTCAACATACTTCTTTTTTTTAGTAAACTTATTCTTGTATCTATTGAATAATTTTCTTCTTTATCATTTTTGTTTCACTTCTTCCATTGAGGTTTTTCATTTGAATTATCTTGATATTCTCTAACTTTCTTCATGGGGAAATTCATAGAAAAGTGTCACATTCCACCACACTCAAAAAATTGAGAGGAATTTTACTTCCATACTTTCCTCTTCCTATTTGATAGTTCTTGGATATAAGAGAGATGATTTTTTCATTCAAATAATCATCCTCTTTATCTTTAGAGTCACAACAATCAACATCTTCAACATCTTGAATTTTTAACTTTATTATGGCTTTAAAATCCATTTCATATTTCATCTTATTTTTAAACATTAGAGATTTTCTCATTCTATTAGCAACAATAAAGTATGAAATTAATCAAGATATAAATCATCTTTATCTTCTAAAGAAGAAATTTTAGAATCAAATCTATCCAAAAAGTTTCTCATAAGAATCTTGATAATTGTAGAATCTTCCAAGACATCTCTAAATCCTCTGATGTTGTAAACAATTTAATTTAATTTTGTGAAGTATTCATCACTTGTTTCTTCATATCTCATTATTATGTATTCATAATTACTATGCCAGATTTGTATCTTTGCTTCCTTAACTTTTGTATTCCCTTTGAAAACACTTTCCAGCTTATCCCAAATACTTTTTGAAGTTTTGAGACCCATCACCTTCTAATAAATTTTTTTTATAAGGACATGAGAATAACATTTCTGTTTTTATCAACTTTTATATTTCTCTTATTAGAAAAGGTCATTGGGGAATCTTTATCAATAGGTGGAAAACCAATAGTAGTAGCATAAACAAATTCTAGTCCAAGAGATATGTGATAAGGAATCATCATATTTTTCATCCATAATAAATTTTTCTATAAAATGTAGTAATTCTCATACTATTGATAGAAATGATATTATTCATGATAAGGAATCAACAAGGGAACCTTCCCTATGATACCAATTAAAGTTCCAAAGGATTTAATAATAACTGAGAGGGAGGTGAATCAGTTGTTCAATTTTTATAAGTTTCAACACTTTTCAAAACTTAACCCCTGAAACCTATTAAGATTTATTTCCTTATCAATTTTAATAAATATTCATGCATGAAAAAGTATGAAAGTAAGTAAATCACATAAGATTTAAAAGGTTCAGCCTCAGTGTGAGAACCTATATCCTTACCATAGCCACTCCCATGGGTATATGGAAATTAACTATTATGAAAAAATGATACAACTTGTGATAACTCCCATTAGACACCTTCTATCTTCCGATTGGAATGATTATAATGACTCCCATCAGTTTGAAATTTTTTCTTATAAAAAATTTATCCAAAAAAAGAATAAATACTTTGTTGAAACTGCTCCACAATTCCTCAGTCTAAATCCTCAATCCAATTTGGATGGATCCAATTTTCTTAATATGATAATTTTAGATACTCTTTTCTGAATACAATGATATTGGATCCGATTTTCTCAATATGATAATGATGGATATGATTTTCTTAACACAATAATGTTAAATCCTATTTTCTAAAAAGATAGAATCAATATGATAAACTCATTCTTCAATCTAAAAAACTCAATCTCTGCCAGAATTATCAATATAATTCTTCTTCAATCAGATAGGAAATTTTACTTAAAATTCTCCAGAACTTTGACTTTTGCGCGTATGTAAAAGTTTAACATGTTCTAATGATCTAATAAAGTATGTATAGGTGACTTAGAAAGAAAAAACGGGAAACATGAAAACTTTCCCCGCTTCCTCAAATCTCAAAATCTCCAGAAATATCTCACATTTAAACTTTAACTTTGAATTCTTCAAACCTCCTTAAATTTCTCCAAGATTTAAAAAAAATAAATTTCAAGTTTGACCTCTTCAAATCTTTATATCTTTCTCATATCATTACCATATGTTTTTTCTCAGCTTATTATGATCTTTTTCTTTCTCATCTCATTATGATATATTTCTTTCTCAGCTCATTACAATTTGTTTCTTTCTCAGCTCATTACAATCTATTTCTTTCTCATCTCATTACAATATATTTCTTTCTCAGCTCATTATGATTTGTTTCCTTCTTAGATCATTATGATGGAATTCCCATTATGATGGAATTTCCCATTATGATGGAAATCCCATTACAATGATTTTACCATTATGATGGAAATCCCATTATGATGATTTTACTATTACAATGGAAATCCCATTATGAAGAAATTATTATTATGATGGAAATCCCATTAAGATGGTTTTTCTATTATTATGGAAATACCATTATGATGAAATTCTCATTATGATGGAATTCTTAGCTCTGCAATTTTGAATTTCTTCAAACCTCTCCATCATTTATTCAAAAGATTTTATCATAAAAGTTTTCATGATTTATGAGACTTGTTGATTATAAAATCATGGTATAATTTGTTTTTAGAAATTATGAAAACTTTCTAAATCGTGAATTCACATTCTTCTTTCAAAACTCTTCAACAACAATAAAACTTATTCAACTAGAAACTTTTGTCTTAACAACTTCTTTCTTTCTAATTAAAAAACTTCATTCTTCTAACTCAACAACTTCATTCTTTATAACTCAAAAACTTCATTCTTTCTCTGATTATGAAAAAAACAAACCTCCAGTAAACAATAAATTTTGCCTCTGATTCTTTTTAATCCAATGATTTTCAATTTCATGTCGATGGACCTGAACAAGATAAAGTGCCTTATCAACAACTTCATCTTATCGACTTATTCTATGTCCACTGTAGCTCAATAAAAAAACATGGGTCCAGAAACTTGTGTCAGAAAAACAACCTCATTACGATGGACTGGGTTCGATTCCTGAATAAAAAAACATTTTTAACAAAAAGGTTGGTTGTCAATAAATAAAAAAACTTTGTCAAAAAAAATTTAACCACAAAGTTTCTCCATGTTTGACACTCCCAAGGGATATGTTTTGGTAAATTCACAATCTCATTTCAAAACATTATTAAGGGAAAAATGACCTTAAAATTTTATGTTAGGAAATAGATTATGAATAACTTATATTGAAGCCTAGAAATTCATAGGTTAAGGAATATATTTTATTTATGATTTATCCCTTTAAATTTTATGGTTTCCTATTTATGTGATTACTAGTTTAAAAATACTCATCACTAATATTCCCTTTATTCTAGTAAATGGCTAGGAATATGAGGAACTGAGTCAACAACCAATTTGAAGAACAACGTAATGACTTCCCAAATGAAATACCCAACCCGATGGGGGAAAGAATCATGAACTTCATGAAAATAATTTCTCAATTGATTCAATTTTTGAATTGAAAATTGAATTAGTAGGAATGCCTAAATCCCCCAATGAAAGAGAAAGTTTAAATTAAGACCCTTATATAAAAAAGCCTCTGAAATTCAGTCGATCTTCCTATCCCTTAATCATGTAGAAATGGATTGGCTTCATTGATAAGATCTTCTCCACCCTTTAATTATCTAAAAAAGAGAAGTTCACACTGTTTATTTATTGTATGAAAGGAGAAGCTGATCAATGGTGGATGTTGATAAAAAATATGAAGCCTAAAGAAAATGTTAAAGCAATGAAGTAGAAGAAATTATTAAAAATGTTTTTTTAATATTTTACTCACACAATTCGACTTAAAATAGAATGGGAATTTATTACCATCAATCATAAGGATGAAAATTCTATCAAGTCGTATGAGGAAAACTTCAAAAGACTTGTATGATAGTTTTGTCATTACCCTCAAAATCAAAGTTTACTACTTCTTTGGTGGGATGAATTCGTTTCTATGAAAATCCTTTTAAATTCAGGGATTTGAAAACTATGAGTAATTTTTTTGATATTCCCTCAATGTTGAAATGGATATCAGTAAATCTCAAGTTTTTCATGGGGTTAAGAACCAGAAAATAGAGTTTCATTCTGGTGGTATGATGGAGAAATATAAAAGTGGAAATAAATACCAACATACCACTTGTCAAAAGTGTGGGAAGAAGAATCCCAAAAATTACATGAAGGGGATGAGTATAAAAGCCCTATCCATTTACACATATTATTACATGATTTTAATCATAATTAACCATAAATTACAATTCAAGGATTGTAAAATATAGTTTCTTTGGAAGATTAGATACATAATTAGAAAGCATGAAAGAAAAATAAAAACATATTTTATTTAATATTAATAATGAGATCCTCAAACCCTTTGAGCCCTAACATCTACATAGGATAACCTAGGGAATACATGAACAAATAGATGAGCTAAAAACCCAGTAATGGAATAAACATAAGAATAAATCATAGCATATGGGTTAGAAGGCATAACATGATGACATAGAAATGAAATAAACATATAGAATCATAACATACAGAACATGGGATAATATAATCATAAAATCATAGTAATGTTACAGTAACATAAAATATGACATAATCATGAGTCAAGTCTCATTGCAAATGGAGGATCAAGAGTCAAGGCTAACAACCAAGACTGTTGCACATGGAGCACAAGTCAAGGTTAACCACCAAGACCATTGCACATGACGTCTCATGAGACTAAACATTAACCAATGAATTGGAGTGATATCTAGGTTCACCCATAATAAAATGTTCATGAATATGTGTTCCACATAAATAATCATATATAAGGAATCAAACATAAACATAAGGCTTACCCATGGAAAGAATTGGGTATCATAATCATGTCAAAAGGCATAACAAAAGAGAATACCATAATGGTGTCCATGAAAGAATGGATTTAAATAATACATATAAAATCATAAGGTAAAATAGGAATATATCATGATAATTTATTTCAAATTGAATTGAATATGTGTAAAAATAGTGTTTAAGAAACTTTAGAAATAAAACATTTTAATGCGGTTTAAAGGGAAAATTTTCATGATTATTTAAAACGGAAAAAAATCATAATTGTTTTTATAAAACCAGAAATGAAACAAGATATATTTTCATGATAAAATGATATATTTTAGAAAAATAATGGTGTATTTAAATAGATTATGGATTTCTCTTGAAAATGGATAAGAAATAGGGAAGTTCCTTTTAACCGGGCTTTTTTATCAGGAAGAATTGAGAAGAGAACCTTTTTAAAACATGTATATCCTCGAAAAATAACAATGAAATGATATAGATACATGATTTTGGAAAATATAAATATAATTAATAATAATTATATAAAAATAAATAATAATTACATTGTGGTAATGTGATAGAAATCGTAACCCAAAGGAAAATGGAGGTTCAGAAAGAATCCCTTACCTTATGTACGAAAGTGTTTTGCACTTGAACTTAATGTCTTGGATAATCAAATTAAATTAATTCATTCATTAATTAAGAAAATTTTATAAATTTATTTTATTTAGTGTAATTTTATTAAGTTTATTTATATCCTTTTTTATTAGTTATTAGATTCAATTTCATCATTCAGGAGCGTTGGTTTCCTTGGTTTTCATGATCGATTTACATGTATAAATGTACAGAAAATAAAGTAAAATGGGAATGGTTTTCTATAATTAAAGTTATATTTTATTAATGAAAATAAATAATATTAAATGGTTATATAATTTATTTGGTTATTTTGGGTGAGGATGAATCATTAGATAAGACGTTAGTGATAATCGTTTGAATTATTTTGGTGGTTTTTCGATCATCACAAACTAGTTTTGTCATATTAATTAATATTATGTATATATAATGGTTACAAAACATTAAATAATATGTAATAAATATATTTTAATATTTTTTAACCATAAAAATGGTTTTATGACCAGTATTTAAGGATGTAATGGAAATTGAAAACTCGTTATCCTCGAATGTGATAAATTAACACATCACATATGATGATTTCATTTTTAGAACAAAAAGGGGATGGAAAAGAAATGGTGATGGATTATTCCATTAACATTATAAAATTCTAGTATATGTGAGATAATGTAGTTACCATTCCACTTATATAAGGGGAGGTGAGGAGAGAATAAAAAAATAAAATAAATTGAATGAAAATAAAAGAAAAAGAAAGAGGATTTTACCTCTTGAATTCTCCACCTTGAGAACCTCCTTAGGGAAATTGGTTTTTGGTATTTTTTTGAGACCAGGAGATCATAAATGTGGGAAATGGTATTTGAAATATTATTTTTTAGAATTTTTACAAGTCTTAAATCTTGGAAGGTGTGAAGAGAAGAGGTGATGAGTGGTGGTATTTATAGTGGAGGAGAGGGGTGTTTTCTCATTATTTTATTCATTTATTTATTATTTTGCCTCAAAAAATAGTGATGATTACATGATAGTAAATTTAGAAGGATAATTATATATTATGTTTCTTATATCAGTGATGAATCATGGAATGCTGTATTTAACTTATAATGTATATATACCGTAAATTGTCGTCTTTTACTATTCACAAAAAAAATCAACTATTTTAGAAAAATCCAAAAAATATAACCTAGAAATTTTTAAAAGTTTATAATTAAAAAATGAAATCCATTTTATGAAAATAATTTTCTAAATATGATAAATTTTGTTTTTAATTAAAATTTTCATTTACTTGGAAAATACCAATTTTAAAATTATATATGGTTTTATAATATTTTGAAAAATTAAACAAGGTCTCATAAAATTATCTTATAACCATAAGAAAACAAAATATTGATTTATGAATATATTTTATGAAATTAAATTTTCTTTTAAATCATTATATTAATTATAAAATTGAAAATAAACACTTATGTTTTATAAAAATATCAACACTTAAATAATAATTTCTACAACATTTATTTATATATACTATGATATAATTGTATCATATTTTTATTTATAAGATACTTAAATTTTATTTATAATCTCATGGAGTAGGTTACTATTTTATTGGCCGTTTTACTATTCATAAGGGTCATATTACTATTCCATTGGTATATGTTCTTTAATTTCTAGAAATACATCTTATTTCATTTATTCTTCATTTATAAAGTTTTTATTATGTTATATATGTTATTTTATGAGGTTTATACTATATAACATAATTATAAGAAGATAAATTTCATTGATAAAATTTTGGGTCATTACATTCTTCCCCCATTATTAAATTTCACCCTCAAAATTTGGTTTTACAAACTAAATAGTTGAGGGTACTTATCCTTCATTACTTCCTCTGGTTTCCATTTTTCCTTTTCATACTTAAGGTTCCACCGTAGTTCTTTGACTAGGTGAATAGTCTTGTTGAATAGTGATTTATCTCTAAGGTCCAAGATCTTAATTGAATGCTCCTCATAAGAGAGATCACTTTCTAATTGTACCACCTATGGATTCAGTTTATGTGAGGGATCTGGTATATACTTTCTCAAGAGGGATACATGGAATATATTGTGTACTTGAGACATGGTAGTTGGAACTGCTAGTCGGTAGGCCACACCTCCAACATGATCAAGAATATAAAAGGGGTCGATGTACCAAGGACTTAGCTTTCCCTTATTCCAAAATCTCATGATCCTCTTCCATGGAGATATTCATAGGAATACCATGTCTCCAGCCTCAAACTTCAGGTCTCGTTGATGATTTTTTTCAAAACTCTTATATCACATTTGGGCTACCTAGATATGTTGTTGAATGGTTTTTACTTTTCTACCATTTCTTAGTCTATTTCAGGTTCTAGTAGCTTACGTTCACTGAATTCATCCCAACATGTCAGTGTTCTGCATATTTTCCCACAAAGGGATTCATATGAAGCCATTTGGATGCTCAAGTGAAAACTATTGTTATAAGAGAACTTGACCAGAGTTAGATGTTAGTCTCATCTTACCTTGAAGTCCATAGAACACGCTCTCAACATGTCTTCTAGTGACTGAATATTCTACTCATATTGGCCATCATTTTGAGGATAATAGGACGTACTAAAGTTGAACTCATTATTTAGATCATGTTGGAGACTTTTCCAGAACTTTGAGGTGAATCTTAGATCTCAATAAAATATAATTGATAGTGGTACTCCATGAAACCTTACCACTTCTATGATGTATATTTGTGTAATTTGATCCAACTATAAGTCCTCTCAAATTGGGATAAAGTGAGTTGTCTTTATGAGATGATCCACAACAACCCATATAGAATTGTTTCCTCTAGAGGTCTTTGGAAGTCCAGTGACAAAGTCCAGGGTGATTTTTTCCCACTTCCATGTTGGTATGGGTAATGGTTGCATCATTCCCTTAAATTTTTTCCTTTTAGCCTTCAATTTCATACATACCATTACTTTGATGTATATTTATCAATATCCTTTTTCATATTGTCCCACCAATAGTTTTCTCAAAGATCTTGATACAACTTTTTTCTCCCTGGATGAATAGAGAAGGTTGAGCTATGTGCGTCATTCAGAAGCTCTTTCTTTATCTCTATATTGGATGGTACACATAGTTGTGACCCAAATATCATGACTCCTTCCTCATCCATTTGGAACTTTGAGGATTTCCCATTTCTAATAGCTTCCACCCTTTTCTGAATTTCTACATCATTTCTTTGAGCATCCTTTATTTTATCCATGAGGGATGGTTGAGAAATCATTTGAGAAAGGATTGATGATGTTTCTTCCTTAAGGATTCCCATTTCCATCCTTTAAAAGACTATGGACATTGGATCCTAATCAATTTTCATCATTGATAAAGACACGGTATCCATTCTACTTAGAGAATATGCCACCTTATTTAACTTACTAGGATGGTAGTGGATTGAGAAGTTGTAATCCTTAATGAGATATAACAATCTATACTAGCACATATTAATATCCTTTTATGTGAATATATATTTAAGCCTCTTATGATCAGTATATATCTCACACTTCTCCCCATAGAGATAATGCAGACAGATTTTTAATGAAAATATCACATCCACCAACTCCAGATCATGTGTGAGATAGTTTTCCTCATGAATTTTCAACTGTTATGGGGCATAGACTATCACTTTATCGTTTTTCATCAGTACACAGCTAAATATATTATTTTAAGAATCAATGTACACCACAAATATTTCCCCACTTGTTGGTAGTGTGAGCACTAGTGTAGTGATAATCCTCTTTTTCAACTCTTTAAAGAAGTATTCACATTAAATGGTGCATAAATATTTTTCTCCCTTCCAAGTAAGCTTGGTTAGTGGGTTTTAAAATCATTATAATTCCTTAACAAATCACCGGTGATACCCAGTTAAACCAAGGAAACTACATATCTCCATTACAGATGTTGGTCTGGGCCACTTTTTGATTGCCTTTATCTTGGATGGGTCCATAGATATTCTTTTTCTGGTGATAAAATTCCCCAATAATGATACTTCCTCCATCTATAACTCACATTTACTATAATTTTCATAAATTCTATCCCTTTTCAAAGTCTTTAACATAGTATTCAAATGCTCCTCATGTTCCTCCTTTCCCTTGGAGTATATCAAAATATCGTCAATAAAGAATACTACAAATTTGTTGAGGTAATATATAAATACTCTATTCATTAAATCCATGAAAATTTCTGGATCATTAGTGAGTCTGAAGGTAATCAAGAGGAACGCATAGTGTCCATACCTCATTCAAAAGGCGGTCTTGGGAATATATTCCTTATTCACCTTTAGTTGTTGATATCCCTACCGAAGGTCCACCTTAGAGAAATACTTGACCCCACGTAGTTGATCGAATAATTTATCTATCTATGGTAGGGGATAATTATTCTTTATCATTATTTTATTGATCTCACGATAATCAATACAGGGGAACATTGATCCATATTTATTCTTGACAAAGAGGAATGGTGTACCCCAAGGTGAATCACTCGGGTGTATAAAACCCTTTTCCATATTCTCCCATAACTGCTTCTTTAGTTCTTCCATATTAACAGTGGTCATTCTATAAGGTTTATTTGATATAGGCACATATCCAAGAATAAGTTCAATTGAGAACTCAACCTCTTGATCAGGAGGAAGACCAGACAACTCTTCATAGAACACATCAGTGTATTCCCTCACAATGAGCATGTCTTAAAATAATGTTTCTCTTCATTGTATAAATCATTTGACCTAGATATTCTTGCTCATAAGTTAGTAATATCTACAATTGAAACAATTATTCTGATGGATATTCATACTCCTCCTTATACTTGTACAAAATTGGAGGATGCTTCAGGATGTGAGGAGTGATCTCCCTTTACTAACAGCTGATTTTGGATTTGTATAATGATAGTCGACCCAATATAGTATCAAATTATACCAAAGGAATTAAAACAAGATTTACTAGGAGGTTCAATCCACAAACATTAATCAGGGAGGAGTTACATACTTTGGATTCAATAATTTCCCCATTTATTGTTCTCATAGATAACTCAGCCTCCATACTTTTAGGTGGTGTTTGAATAGTTCTACAAAACTTACAAGATATAAAAGAATTCATAGAACTAGAATCAAATAGTATTTTCACTATTGTTGAATGAATAACTAGAATACATGTCACCACATCATTGTAGATCTCCACCTTAGTAGTAGTGATAGCATATTCCCTTCCTTGTTTCCTTGGAGGTTGTTGTTGTTTATTGCCTCCAACAACCCTTGTCTTAGGGCAATAGTTCTCATAATTTCCATGTTCCTTGTAGTTGAAACATTTCATTATAGGATAAGTGTTAATCTTAACCTTCCCTTCTTCTTCTACATTACTAGTATTATTCATATCCCTTCAGCAGTTATTTTCCATATTCCCCAATCTTCCACATTTGAAGCATTTCTTGGTTCCCTTTAGATAGTTCCCAAGATGCTTCTTCCTATAATTTTGACGCATGGGATATTGGTTTTTATTTCCATCATGGGATTTATCTGTTTATCCACTCATATTAAACTTTATTTTCCTATTTTTATCTATGGTCCCATGTGTAAGGACTCGGAAATTTCAAGGGAAATTTTTTCTTAAATACTTTAGAATTTTGCGAGTCTGCTGTTTTTTACGGCGCCCGATTCCGAGGCCCGGTGTGCCCGGAATCAATTTCTGAAGTTTTGTTCGGGTACGTTCAGTAAACATACGTGCGGGCTTTTCTATCTTTTGAACCAGTGCTCGGAATTAAAATTCAAGGACACCAATGAACTCACAGCACCGGTATTCGCTTAAGGAGACCTTAACCATAGTTGTGCTTGGTTGAGAGTTGATGTTTTAATTTGGGGATTCATAACAAATTAAAATAAAGCTGTTGTGTTACTTTAAGTGTACACAATTTTATTTAATTTAATAAGTGGTGGTTATTTACTACAAGGGGAAGTAAAAGGTGGGGCCCACACCCACATAACCTACCATGAGATGATAATGTGTGTGGGGCCCACACAATAGCCTAACCCCTTAAACTCCCATGAAACCCCCCTTATTAACTCTTAAAACTCTCCACCTCCTCTCTTTTGAATTTTTAAACTCTTCACCTTCTCTTAATTAATGCCAACAATAAGGATTAATTAAATTCCACATTTAATTAATCTTTTAATTCATTTGAATAAATTTGAATTCCATGGAAATTCTATTAAAATTGGGGAGTCTTATTATAATATTTGCCTTGGAAAATATTTTAGTGGTGGAACTTTTGTAGATTTAGGAGAGGACCTTCTTCCCACGAAGAACATTTACTCTATCCAACGAAGAACACAAGGCCCAAAACCGTCATATTCTTCATTATTCTTCCTTCGCGTCAAGGAATATGACTCCTCCCATGAGGAACGTCGACTACGCTTCCTCCTCGGACGCATCCTGACGTCAATGAATCGACGTCATCTTCGAATCCTCTTTCCGCGACACGGAAAAGCGAGCATCAGAATCAAGGTAGGGGGTTTGTATAATTTTAGTTTAATAAAATTATACCCTTGTCATTGGTGAATGCAAGTGATAGTCTATGGCCATTTGATATCACCTAACGCGGAGGGCGCGGGCCGAACAAACACGGCCCGACGACCCTCTGAAAATTCTTGTTTGTTTTGGTGACGATGATCGGAGGCGGTGATGGAAACGGCGGTCGTGCGTCAGCTGCTTGGAGGAAAACCGCGGTCCGAAACCGTGGGCCGCTCGGGCTGAAGAACTGACTGGCCGTAGCCGGCTGGGTTGGAAATTCGTGGCACCCGCAGGTGCCGCACGGAGGAGGAGCGGCCTGCATCCGCAGGCCGCCTTCTGGACGAACCGGCCGGTCGTAGCCGGTCGGGCTGGAGGACCGCGGCGCCTCCATGGTGCCATGCTGCAGGAAGACCCCAGCACGCGCTCCGTGGGCCGCTTCTGCGGCGAACCGTCTGCCGCCATCCGGCCGGGTTGAAGGAGGTTGCGGCACCCACAGGTGCTGCACGAGAGGGCAGCGGCCCGCTGTGCGGGCCACTCGCGCCAGAGGAGACCGGCCAGCTTCAGTCGGCTGGGCAAGAGGGGCAGTACCACTCGGCGCCACCGGTTCAGGAAACCGGGGGGCCACGCACCCCGCACTGCTCGGCCAGCTAGCTGAGCCGGGTTCAACCGCGGGCCGGGTCGCGCCCTGCCGGGTCGGGCCACGCCCCACCAGGTCAGGCCTCCTGCCGCCGGGCTGGGCCACAGATGTCGGGCCAAACCCGGACCCGGTTCGGGTCGACCCAGTTCTGGCCGACCCAGGGCGGGTTGGGCCCGGTCGGATCGGACCCAAACCCCCCTCTTCGGACCAATTTTAGTATTTCGCCCATAACTTGAGTTACGGACCTCCGATCGATGCACCGTCAGTTGAGTAGGATTACTTGGATCGAGATGGTCATTTTGGTATATTACACTCAAGGTTTTGGAAAAGTTTGGGTATGGCCGGGTTGGTTCGAACTCGAAACCAACTGGGCCCTCGGAGCGGAAACGCTTATAACTTAAGGATCGGACGTACGATTGGCGTGCCGTCAACTACGTTGGTTTAATTTTGTCAAGAAGGTCCTTTTGGAATACTCCACATTGGATTACGATGAGATTGGAGTATGACCGGGTTGGATTGTACCTGAAATTCAACTGGGCCCCTGGAACGGAAAAGCTAATAACTCTCAAACCGGGCGTCAGATTGACGTATTGTCTGTCTCGTTGGGTTCCTTATGTTGATACGGAGCTTTGGGATACATCAACTCAGAACCTTGTGATAGTTGATGTATCAAACCCTTTGCTCGAGGAGTGGACCCTCCCGGATTCGAGCGTGCTATGTACGGGAACCCTAGAGCTGGCTGCGACGACGAAGACTACCGTACTGGGATCCTCCGTGGGTTCAACGACGACGCCTACCATACCGGAATCCTTCGTGGGTTTGATGGTAATAACTTCTGTAATAGGATCCTTCGTGGGTTCGACGATGACGATTACCATACTAGGATCCTTCGTGGGTTCAACGATGACGTCTACCGTACTGTAATCCTCTGTGGGTTCGACGACGATGACTTCTGTACTGGGATCCTCCATGGGTTCGACAGTGATGACTTCTGTACTTGTATCCTGAGTGGGTCTGACAGAGTAGCTGGTCTTGTATCCTAAGTGGGTCCGACAACTTAGCTAGTCTAGTATCCTATGTGGGTCTGACAGCATAGATGAATCAGTGACTACATCTGATCATCTCTATCGTTATACGAAAGATGTATACCTGTGTGAGTTGAGTCTTGACTTTCAATCATTATCATCGATGTGATTGACTTTACTTACTATGTGGACTGGATTGTTCTTGGTCTCGAGAGTTGGAGCTGAACAGAGATCGATAGCTTAGGTATATGTATGGGCATATACCTAAGTAGGGTTGGTTGATACGTTGTGTTGTATCATTCTTCTTTTGTTTATCCTTAGTGGAAATTGTGAGACCTCGTGGGTCTCAAGTCCCCTACTGAGTATCGTTATACTCACCCCTACATGGGCTATGCCCGCACTTCATTGTGTTGGATGTAGACGATAGACAATGTTGACGGAGTCCGAGAGCGAGCCAGGACCGGACGGTACCCGGTGGTGGACCACACAGAAAGATGGTACATAGAGCAGACTGATGGACGTGGAGTTCTGAGGTGGACATCTGTACCTACCCTTCAGGTAGGATACTCGGCGGACGTTCCAGGAGCTGCACTTTTTAGCTATTTACTTTACTGCAGTTGTACTAGCTTTTCATTTGTACTGTACTTACTGTTGGGATTGTATTTTCGGCCCCTTTCCTTTCATCACTTACTTTTGTATTCAGTTTTACTTAGTGCTTACTTAAGTTGCATACTCTATTGTGTTTGTTTAATTTTATAAAGGAAATTCCTTCCCAGTATATGGATTTACGCCTTTGGTGCTAGTCTCCATCCCCTGGCCTATGGAAGGCAGGCTTGGGGTAGTCACGGAACGGGCCCTGAGGACGGGTCATGACAAATTGGTATCAAAGGAGTCGGTTATACTGCAGAACTTAGTAATCTGATCTGTCTTACTTTGAAGAAATAGTGTTAAGAGTATTGAGTGTGGTTTTCAGTCCAGGGAGTCTAGTGTTGGTGTGGCGTTCGACGTATCCATACACCAAGACCCTAACTTCTGATTTCGGACTCAGTTCACAGAAACACTGATTGCGTGTGTGTTTCAAGAGTTTCCTTTGTGGTCTCTTTGAGTCATCTCACCAAGTATAACTTTTTGATCATGGCACACCTATTCCTTATCAGGATGCCACTGTGAAGACATCCATCTAGGGTTCTTGAGAGAGAGTACATGATGACGGCCCACCGAGCGACGAGGCTCCAGTGCAGTGCCCTTTTTCTATGTTGACACCTTCGGGTGGTGTACCAGCAGCACCACCACCCGCTGGGCAGAAGATGCCACCAGCCGTACGAGAAGACGGTGCACGCCGACAGAGCGCATTGCACGAGTTCCAGTAGCAGAGGTCTGGATGGAGGTGATTACTGGATTTTTTCACCTAGTTTAGACACTAGTAGAGAAGATGTTGATATTAGATACTAATCTTTTTCAGTGAGTGACCCTGAGTATGGTCCACCTAATGATGAAGTTTTGGTACTTGGACCATTTTATGATATGGTATCTTCGGGCAGTGTTCCAACTATATCATTGCTCGTTGGTCAGCAGACACTACTGGTGGTACCGGTAGAGGACACTCGTAGGCTTAGTGCCTTACATGTGTTTCAGCACCGGATATCCCTCAAGTTCTGAGGCGAGCACGACCCACAGGCGGCTGAGGACTGGCTTGAGGAGGTGGATGAGTGTTTTCTAGAGCTTATACAGCTTCGTCAGGACAACGTGTCGGTATTTGGGTATTCATCGAGGCGTACCGACCATTCCTGGTACTCAATGAATACGATGTGAACAATGCTTTAGATCTCAAACCTCTGAGCGAGGTGTGTTTAAGGACATCTGAGCCAACACTTTTTCCTCTATGCATTCCTACTTATGTTAGGGTGCTAGAGAGAACCTTTGTGGTTGAATGTTCATTGGATGAGTGGATACAGCCAGTGAATGTTAACAGTTGGAAAGCATGAAACTAGAGTCGGTCTTAGAGACTTGAGCGTGTAAAATGTTTCGAGAAGAGGAAGTGTTAAGGACAGATGAATCTGCAAGGCAGCAGACATGGAAGCAGATCTAGGAGAGAAACATGAGGTGGTGAACATTTTTGACATGTTACAACCACCCACCTTTGTATTCTCCGCTAGGATCATGGAGCTGGAGGGTAGGGGAAGAGAGTAGCTGCATGCGGTCAAGGAGTATGACCCAAGGTCTCTAAGAATGATTTGAGATACGGTCTGTGTCTACTAATAGTTGTTGTATCAATATACATAGGTACCAATCATTCCTTCCTTCCACGAATCTTTTCCCAGACCTAGAGTTTTTGGTTAAACCATTGACTTGACCCTCACGTCTAGAGATACCTTTGGTAGGAGACTCGATAATCACACTTATGCTGACGGTGTGATCTGACCCTTGAGGCGAGAGTTTCGGTTGGAACCTCTTGTTAGCAGGATCGAGGCCTTACGACGTTAGTTTGGGTATGGACTGGGAAACCACTGTTCATACATATATTGACTATATTAGGAAAAAAGGTTGTGGTTTAACTACAACGTTGGGATGGGGTTTTCCTTGTCCGGCGAAAAGGAAAACCCAGGCAGTACAGGATGGAATCATGCATATGAGGGTGCATTCGATCACTCAGGAGTTGGATAGACTTACCTTTCTGTCATAATTCTCTAGAGTTGCAGCTCCACTATCAGCTTTGACGAAGAAGGGGCAACCCTTCGTATAGTCATAGATATGTCAGCAGAGTTTGTCTCTCGATGCCTCACTTTTCAAAAAGTGAAGGCAGAGCACCAGGTACCAGCAGTCTTGGTACAGCCCTTAGAGGTCCCAGAGTGGAAGTGGTATGGGATATCCATGGATTTTGTTATGGGGCTTCCACGTACATCTAGAGGACATGACTCTATATGGGTGATCGTAGATTGAATCACCAAGTCGGACCACTTCCTACCAATCAGAGAGAAGGGCTCAGTAGAGATCTTGGGACGCCTCTACATTCAGAATATTGTATGACTTCATGGTGTTCCAACGACTATCATCTCCGATCAAGATGCTCATTTCACTTCCCAGCTATGGAAGGGATTACAGGAGACTTTTGGGATACAACTTCACTTGAGCACCACCTTCCATCCTCAGACGGAAGACCAGACTGAGAGGACCATTCAGACTGTCGAGTACATGCTTTGTGCATGTGTCCTCAACTTTGTTCGCAGCAGGGAGGATCATTTACCCTTGGTGGAGTTTGAGTACAACAAAATCTACCACTCCACCATCGGGATGGCACCTTACGAGGCACTGTACGGCCGACCTTGCAGATCACCTCTGTGCTGGACTGACCCAGGGGAGTCACCACTTGTAGGACCAGAGATGGTTCAGGATATGATGGAGAAGGTGCAGATCATCCAGGAGTGGATGAAGACTACACAAAGTAGACAGAAGTCTTATGCTGGTAGGAGATGGAGACCACTGGAGTTTGAGGATGGCGACCACGTCTTCCTACGGGTCTCACCTCGACAAGGTCTACAGAGATTTGGTTAGGGTGGAAAGTTATCTTTGCGCTTCATCGGACCTTTCCAGGTCCTTAGCAGAGTAGGAGAGGTGGCTTACCGCTTGTCCCTTCTACCTCAGTTTCACCGGGTGGATGACGTCTTCCACATATCTCAGTTGAGGAGATACGTGCACGACCCGTCCCACATCATCGACCACGGGGAGCTGGGCATCGATGACGGGGAGACATTCATGGAGGTCCCAATGGAGCTCGAGGATTGACAGGAGTGTGTCCTAGGTGGACAGTCTATTCCTCTGGTGCGCATTCGCTGGCAGCACGGGAACCTCCAGGAGAGCACTTGGGAGTGGGAGGCTCAAATGTGAGCTCAGTACCCCCATTTGTTCCCCTAGTGTGCGTTTTAGCTTTACAGGGATGTAAATCCCTGAGGTGGGGGTAATGTAAAGACCCTAAAGTTTTAAGGAAATTTTTTTCTTAAATACTTTAGAATTTTTCGAGTCTGCATTTTCTGACGGCACCTGTTTCTGAGGCCCGGTGTGCCCGGAATCAATTTCTGAAGTTTTGTTCGAGTACGTTCAGTAAACGTACGTGCGGGTTTTTCTATCTTCTGAACCGATGCTCAGAATTCAAATACAAGGACACCGATTAACTCGCAGCGCCAGTATTCTCTTAAGGAGACCTTAACCGCAGTTGCGTTTGGTCAAGAGTTGAAGTTTTAATTTGGGGATTCGTAACAAATTAAAATAAAATTATTTTGTTACTTTAAGTGTACACAGTTTAATTTAATTTAATAAGTGGTGGTTATTTCCTACAAGGGGAAGTTAGCTGTGGGTCCCACACCCACATAACCTCCCATGAGAGGATAATGTGTGTGTGGCCCACATGATAGCCTAACCCCTTAATCTCCCTTGAAACCCCCCTTATTCACTCTTAAAACTCTCCACATCCACTCTTTTGAATTTTTAAACTCTTCACCTTCTCTTAATTAATACCAACACCTAGGATAAATTAAATGGAACATTTAATTAATCTTTTAATTCATTTGAATTAATTTCAATTGCATGGAAATTCTATTAAAATTGGGGAGTCTTATTATAATATTTTCCTTGTAAAATATTTTGGTGGTGGAACTATTGGAGATTTAGGATAGGGCCTTCTTCCCACGAAGAACATTTACTCTCTCCAATGAATAACTCAAGGCCCGTGACTGTCATCTTCTTATTTCTTCTTCCTTCGTGTAAAGGAAGAAGAATTCGCCCACAAGGAACGTCTACTATGCTTCCTCCTCAGACGCATCCCGATGTCAATGAATCGACGTCATCTTTGAATCCTCTTTCCGCGACACGGACAAGCGAGCATCGGAATCAAGGTAGGGGGTTTGTATAATTTTAGTTTAATAAAATTATACCCTTGTCATTGATGAATGAAAGTGATCGTCTATGGTCATTTGATATCACCTAATGTGGAGGGCATGGGCTGAACAAACACGGCCCGACGACCCTCCGAAAATTCTTGTTTGTTTTGGTGACAACGATTGGAGGTGGCGACAGCAACGGCGGTCGTGCGTCGGCCGCCTGGAGGAAAACCGTAGGCCGCTCGGGATGAAGAACCGGTCGGCCGTAGCTGGCCGGGTTGGCATTTCTCGGCACCTGCAGGTGTCTCACGGAGGAGGAGGGGCCCACATCCATGGGCCGCCTGCTGGACGAACCAACCGGCCACAGCCGGCCGAGCTGGAGGACCGCGACGCCTCCATGGCGCCACGCTGCGGGAAGACCGCGCTCCACGGGCCGCTTCGGAGGCGAATCGGTTGGCCGCCAGCCGGCCGGGTTGAAGGAGGCCACGGCACCCGCAGGTGCCCCGCGGGAGGACAGTGGCCCGCTGTGCGGGCCGCTCGCACCAGAGGAGACCGGCCCGCTGTGCGGGCCGCTCGTTCCAGAGGAGACCGACCAGTCGGGCAGGAGGGGCAACGCCGCTCAGCACCACCGGTTCAGAAAACCAAGGTGGCCACGCCCCCCGCACCGCTTGGCCAGCTGGCCGAGCCACGGCCCGCCGCGGGCCGAGTCGCGCCCCGCCGGGTCGGGCCGCCTACCGCCGGGTCAGGCCGCGCCCCGCCGGGCTGGGCCACAGCCGTCGGTCCGGGTCGCGCCCTACTAGGCCAAACCCGGACCCGGGTCGGGTTGACCCGGTTCGGGCCGACCCAGGGCGGGTTGGGCCGGGTCGGACCAGACCCAAACCCCCCTCTTCAGACCCATTTTAGTATTTCGTTCATAACTTGAGATACGGACCTCCGATCTACGCAGCATCAGTTGCGTAGGATTCTTTGTATCGAGGCGGTCGTTAAGGTATATTACACTCAAGGTTTTGGAGAAGTTTGTGTATGGCCGGGTTGGTTCGAACTCGAAACCAACCGGGCCCTCAAAGCGGAAACGATTATAACTTAAGGAACGGACATCCGATTTATGTGTCATCAACTACGTTTTTTTAACTTTGATGAGACGGACATTTTGGCATACTCCGCATGGGATTCGGATGAGATTAGAGTATGACTGGGTTGGATTGTACCCAAAATTGAACCGGGCCCCTAGAATGTAAAAGCTAATAACTCTTAAACTGGGCGTCAGATTGATGCGTCGTCTGTCGTGTTGGGTTCCTTATAATGAGACGAAACTTCGGGATACATCAACTCAGGACTTCGTGATAGTTTATGTATCGACCCCTTTGCTTGAGGAGCGGACCCTCCTGGATTTGAGCGTGTTGTGTGTGGGAACCCTAGAGCTGGCTGCGACAACGACGACTATCGTATTGGGATCCTCCGTGGGTTCGACGACGACGTCTACCGTACTGGGATCCTTCGTGGGTTCGACGGTGATGACTTTCGTACTAGGATCCTCCGTGAGTTCGACGGCGGCGACTACCGTACTAGGATTTTTTGTGGGTTCGACGACGACGTCTACCGTACTGGAATCCTCTGTGGGTTCGACGATGATGACTTCTGTACAGGGATCCTCCGTGGGTTCGACAGCGATGACTTCTGTACTTGTATCCTGAGTGGGTCTGACAGAGTAGTTGGTCTTGTATCCTGAGTGGGTATGACAGCTTAGCGGGTCTAGTATCCTATGTGGGTCTGACAGCTTAGATGAATCAGTGACTACATCTGATCATCTATATCATTATATGAAAGATGTATACCTGTGTGAGCTGAGTCTTGACTTTCAATCATTATAATTGATGTGATTGAATTTACTTCCTGTGTAGACTGGATTGTGCTTGGGCTCGAGAGTTGGAGACGAACAAAGATTGATAACTTAGGTATATGTATGGGCATATAACTAAGTAGGTTCGATTGATACTTTGTGTTGTATCATTCTTCTTTTGCTTATCCTTAGTGGAAATTGTGAGACCTTGTGGGTCTCGGGGTCCCTACTAAGTATCGTTGTACTCACCCCTACACGGGCTATTCCCGCACTTCGTTGTGTTGGATGCAGACGACGGGCAGTGTTGACAGAGGCCGAGAGAGAGCCAGGACTGGACAATACCCGGAGGTGGACCACACCGCAAGATGGTACACGGAGCGGACCGATAGACGTGGAGTGCTGAGGTGGAAATCTATACCTACCCTTCAGGTAGGATACTCATCGGACGTTCTAGGAGCTAAACGTTTTAGCTATTTACTTTACTACAGTTGTACTAGATTTTTAGTTGTATTGTACTTACTGTTGGGCTTGTACTTTCGGCCCCGTTCCTTTCAGCACTTACTTTTGTATTCAGTTTTACATAGTTCTTAGTTCAGTTGCATACTCTGTTGTGTTTGTTTACTTTTATAAAGTCAATTCCTTCCTAGTATAGGGATTTACACCTTTGTTTCTAGTCTCTAGCCCCTGACCTATGGAAGGCAGGCTTAGGGTAGTCATGGCACGGTCCCTAAGGATGGGTCGCGACACCATGAGACTAATGAGAGTCTCTAATCTCTATCTCAACCTTGAGGGAACAACAGACAATCTCTTAATAGATTTCAAAGTCTCAAATCACCAATTCTTTTCATCAAATCGACTTTAATATACTAAAGAAGCGATCCATCATGCTTTCAGTGTTTATGAAAGAGTTAGAGACATATCATGCAATACTTGTGAAGTTTTCCTCATACGCTCTAATAGACTCCTCTTCATTTTGTTTCATTCCAAGGAACTCCCTTTTTATCTTAATATAGAGGGTTCAGGGATTATATTTATTGAAAATTATTTTCTTAAAATCTTCATATTACATGGATTAAGTTTCCTCCTTGGAATTTGTGTTCTTGATCAGCTTACACCATTGATTGGTTTCCCCATCAAAAGATATACTACCAACACAACATTCTATTCTTCGGAGCACTAGAGTACAGATAATATCTTCTCAATAGAGTTAATCCATTATTCTATGATTATGGGATCAGAATATCCACTAAATATGGGAAGCCTTTTCCGCATGAAGGATTCGACCAAAACTTTCTCTTTCTTAGAAGGTGGTCATTCTACATGATTCAAGTTATTATTCATAACTTGGGCCAGTTGATCATGTACCATCATGAAGTTTTGAGCATTCATTGCTATCATATTTATCATATCATTAGGTAAATCAACACATTACCTATCACAATGATTGCTAGCATGATTTCTTCTATTTCCAGCCATTAGCTAAGAAAAATAAAGTACAATTAGGGGGATTGAATACTTAGTTAATAAGTATAATAAAGGAAAATTTGAACATAAAAGGATAAACTTATAAATGAAAATTATATCCTAACTTGTGATACCCTAAGTTTCAATCTAGGTTATCCGTGGTGGTATAATTATCCCTAGTGTTCTTACTAAAGTGCTATAGTTGTAATCCCAAAAAATAACTAGACCTTGCCTCTAATACCAACTCTAACGTCCCTGGTTTTTTATACATATTATTACATGATTTTAAGAATAATTAACCATCAATTACAATCCATTGATTGTAAATTATAGTGTCTTTGGAATATTACATACATAAATAGAAAGAATTAAACAAAAAAAACTTATTTTATTTAATATTCATAATGATATCCCCACACACTTTGAACCCTTACATCTATATAGGATGACCTGGGGAATACATGAACAAATTTATGAGCTAAAAATCCCTATAAGGTAATAAACATAAGAATAAATCATAGCACATGCGTTAAAAGGCATAACCTGATGACATAAAAAGGCATAAACATGTGGAAGAATAACATAAAAAACATGATATAATGTAATCATGGAATTATATTAATGTGAAAAAAACATAAAATATAACATAATCATGAGTCAAGGCACATTTCACAAAGATGAACACAAGTCAAGGCTAACCACCAAGACTGTTTCACATGGGGCACGAATCAAGGTAAACCACCAAGACCGTTGCACATGACAGCTCATGAGACTAAACATTAACCAATGAATTAGAGTGATATCTAGTATAAACCATCATAAAATTTTCATAAATATGTGTTCCACATAAATAATCAAACATAAGTAATTAAACATAAACATAAGGGTCACCCATGGAAAGAATTGGGTATCATAATCATGTCAAAAGGCATAAAAAAGGGAATATCATAATGGTGTCCATAAAATAATTGATATAAATCATACATGTACATTAATAAGGTAAAATTGGAATAAATAATTATAAATTATTTCATACTTAAGTGAATAAATGTAAAAAGAGTGCTTATAAACTTTAGAAATAAAACATTTTAGTGTGGTTTAAGGGAATATTTTCAAGATTCTTTAAAACGAAAAAGGAATAATTGTTTGTATAAAACTATAAATGAAAAAAGATATATTTTTATAATAAAATTAATGATTTTATAAAATAAATGTGTCATTAAAACATATTATGGTGTGTACTTTAAAATGGTTGAGAAATCAGGAAGTTCCCTTTAATCGGGTTTGCTTATTGGGAATAATTGAGAAGTGAACCTTTTTAAGACATGTATATCCTCAAAAAAGAAGGATGAACTAGTCTGGATACATGATTTTGGAACATACACATATAATTTAGAAGAATTATATAAAAATAATTAATAATTACATTTGGATAAATAGAGATAAAGTGTAACCAAAAAGAAAATGGAGGTTTGAAAAGAATCCCTTACCTTATGTCTGAAAGTGTTCTTCACTTGATCTTAATGTCCTGGATAATAAAATTAAATCCATTAATTAATTAATTAATCACATTTTATACATGTATTTTATTTATTATAATTTTATTAAGTTCATTTATGGCCTTTTTCATGAGTTATGAGATTCAATTTCATCGTTTGGGAGCATTGGTTTCCTTGGTTTTCATTATCGGTTTACTTGTATACATGTATGGAAAATAATGTAAAATGAGAATGGTTATATAGAATTAAAGTTATATATTATTAATAAACATACAGAATATTAAATGGTTATATAATTCATTTGGTTATTTGGGGTGAGGATGAATCATTAGATAAGACATTAGTGATAATCATTTGGATTATTTTGGTGGTTTTTTGATCATCACAAACTAGTTTTGTATTATTAATTAATATTATATATATAATGGTTAAATAACATTAAATAGGATTTAATAAAAATATTTTAATATATTTTTACCATAAAAATGGTTTTATGACCAGTATTTAATGAGGTAATAGAAATTGAAAACTTGTCATCCTTGAATGTGATAAATTAACACATCACAGGTGATATTTTAATTTTTAGAACAAAAGGGGGAGGGGAATGAAATTATGATGAATTATTCCAATAAATTATAAAATTAAGGTATATTTGAGATACTGGAGTTCCAATGTCACTTGGATAAGGGGAGGTGAGGAGATAATAAGAAAATAAAAGAAATTGAAAGAAAATAAAAGAAAAAAATTTAGGATTTTACCTCTTGAATTATCCTCCTTGTGAACCTCCTTAAGGAAATTGGTTTTGGTCTTTTGTTAAGACCAAAGGATATTGAATGTGGGTAAGGGGATTGATAAGATTATTGGGTAGAATTTGGACAAGTATTAAATCTTGGAAGGTAAGAAGAGAAGAGGTGGTATTTATAGTGGAGGAGAAGGGTGTTTTCTCATTATTTTATTCATCAGTTTATTATTTTGTCTCAAGACAATAAATAGTGATTATTACATGAATAAATATAGTAAATATATAAGGATAATCCTAGATTATGGCTCTTACATTAGATATTGAGAAATAAATAGTGTATTTAACTTATAATGTATATATATTGTAAATTACCGTATTTTACTATTCACTAAAAATTCAACTATTTTAGAAAAATCCCAAAAATTAACTATTATAATTTTTTGATTTTTAGAATTCAGAAATGAACTCCATTTTAAGAAAATAATTTTATAAATATAATATATCTAGTTTTTAATTAAAATCATAATTTACTTAGAAAATACCAATTTTAAAATTATAACTGATTTTATAACACTTTGAAAAATTAATCAAGGTATCATAAAATTATATTATAATTATAAGACAAAAAAATATTTATTTATGAATGCATTTTATGAAAATAAATTTTCTTTTAAATTATTATATTAATTATAAAATTTAAAATAAACCTGTGTGGTTTATAAATATATCAATACTTAAATAATAATTTCTAAAACATTTATTTACTTATACTATGATATAATCAAATCATATTTTCATTTATAAGATACTTAAATTTTATTTATACTTTCATGGGTGAGGTTAATATTCTATTGGATAGTTTACTATTCATAAGGGTCATATTACTATTCTAAAGCTAATTTACTATTACATTAGTATAGGTTCCTTAATTTCCATAAATACCTCTTATTTAATTCATTATTCATTTATAAAGTTTGTATTATGTTCTCTATGTTATTTTATGAGGCTTATACTATATAACATAATTCTAAGAAGGGAATTTTCATTGATAAAATTTTGGGTTTTTATAATGAGAAAATGCTTTTTGTATGGGAAGGGAACCAAGCTAGAAATCATCGATGGGAGAAACCCAACAATGTTGTGGAAGAAAGAAATTATCTAGTAAACCCTTATACAATAGTGTAGTGTTTCAATTTCAAGAAATACGGTCATTATGAAATCAAATTCTCTAAGCTAAGTGTTTTCGGAGACAATCAATGTCAATAACCTCCAAGGCAACAAGGGTGATCTTATGTCATCAAAAATGTTGGGGTTGATCTTAATAATTAAGTGGTGAAAGGTAAACTAGTTATTCATTCAAGGATAGAAAACATAGTTTTGATTTGGGTTCTATGTATTCTATCATATCAAGAAATTTTAGTATAATTATTCAAACACCACCGCAAAACATGGAAGTAGAGCTATTTCTAAAAATGGAAAATGGGGAAATTATTGAATCCTAAGTATATAACCCCACCCCTATCAAAATTTATGGGATGAACTTCCCATTGAATATTTTTATACTCCCTTTAGAATAATTTGATACAATTCTTGGTATGGATTTTCTTTCCTTACATAGATTCAACATATATTTTCAAGAGAAAGAAATCTCCCTACATATCCCAGACCGTCCTCCAATTCTATACAAGTGCAAGGAGGAGGATAAATCTCCTCTAGCATCATCATATAAATCATGGATATTATTTCCCTATAAGAAAGCATATCTAGCTCAAATGATTTTTACTAAATAAAAAAAATCATCCTTGATGACATTCCCATTGTAAGGTAATTCACTGATGTGTTTCCCGAAGAATTGTCTGGTCTTCCTCCTAGATGAGAGGTTGAATTTTCAATTGAGATTATACCTAGATATTTACTAATATCCAATACCTTATATAGAATTTCTATTGTTGAACATAAGTATATGAAGAAGAAACTATAGGATAATCTGGATAAAGGGTTCATACTCCCAAGTTATTTACTATGGGGTGCACCAATCCTATTTTTCAAGGATAAGGATGGGTCAATATGCCTCTTCATTTATTATTCTAATATCAAAAATATCATGATAAAGAATAAGTATATTCTTCCATGTATTAATGACTTGTTCTATTAGCTACATGAAGCCCAGTATTTCTATAAGGTGGATCATTGGTCGAGATACTATCATGTAAATGTGAAGGAGGATGTAACGCCCTGACCCCAATTTCCTAGAGTCGATGCATTATTTTATTACATTGGCATGATCACAAGAAATAAAATCCCAAAGGATCGATCAGTTTAGTAGGCTTGGAAATAATCTATAAAAACATATGTTTTACATTAAATCTTGAAATGAAAAACAACATATTATCCCCTTTTAAAACTCTCATATCCCTTGTACTATCCCTCCAAGTCAATAATAATATACTTATTTGCATCTTGGGGGAAAATGAAACATAATAAAGGGGTGGTCTCAGATGCTCAGTGAGGATAAACAATATAGAAGAAGCTATCTTAAATAAGTATAAACTTTTAAGGAAAGTTATAAAACAGAAATACAATCCTTTTAAACATAATATTCAGCATAATATGGCAAGAATAAATCAAATAATTCCATTTTAACTTTTACATGGATATTCTAATAGTCGAATAATCTCATGTAATATTAATCACATAATGAGAAAATACATAATGTCAGACATCATAACCATACCGTCAAGGCCTCATGCCAAGACCATAAATAAACATACCATCAAGGCCTCATGCCAAGACACTAGTTTGTCTCATGATACCTACTGATGCATCAAGGGTATTTAGTGGGCCTTGATCATCTCTTACTAAGTCCAATGCATTCCTCATATGAAAAGGGTGAAACATAACATAAACATTCATATTAAAACTATCATACAAAATGTTGATAATTTAACCATAAAACATGAATGGTATAAAAATAGCACATCCATAGTCAAAAATATCATAAAACCTTAAATATAATATAGAATATTGTATCATAATAAATCAACCTCAATTAAGCATAAAATCCAATAAAGGATGTTGAAATAGATAAAAATAATCTAATAAATTAATTAAAACTCTTTGAGAGAAATATCCCTTTTTTACATTGAAATTATTTAAAATCCACACAATTATAAAAGAAAAAAGTTCTTATGAAAATAACCTTGTAATATTGTAAGGAAAACTTCAAAATGTTAAGGCATCATAATGGCATAAAATAGTCTCCCACACTGTATAAGTTAAAACACGTTCTTTACTTAATTTGTCGAAAAGGCCATAAAGTACCTTGTTTGGAAGAAAATGGAAAAATTCCTTTCAAAACGTTTTATAAAAAGTCAAAAATGGGTAAAAATTACTTTAAAAAATTGTCGATAATATTTTGAAATACATTTTAAGAAACATGGACATGGATGATAAAGATTCCCCAGTAGATACTTACATATAAAAAATCTCAGATAATAAAGAGATTGTGAAATCAAACCTTACCATGTGATCATGCCAGAGTTGGTGCTTTATTTTATTAAATTTTCATGATTACAATAAATAAAATCCTGAAAGACCGATCAGTTTAGTAGCCTTGGAAATACTATATACAAACATAAGTTTTACATTAAATCTTGAAATAAAAAACAACATATTATCCCCTTTGAAAACTCTCATATCCCTTATAATATCCCTACAAGTCAATCATAATATAACTCTTTGCATCCTAGGAAAAATGATACATAAGAAATGTGTGAGCTTAGATGCTCAGTAAGGATAAACAATATAGCAGAAGTTATCATAAATAAGAATAAACTTTTAAGACAGGGTATAAAATAGAAACAAAAGCCTAATAAAAATAATCTATAGCATAATATGGAAAGAATAAATCAAATAATTTCATTTAAATATTCACGTGTATATTCTACTAGTCGAATAATCACATGTAATATTAATCACATAACGAGGACATACATAATGTCGGACATCATAACCATACCGTCAAGGCCTCATGCTAAGACCATAAATAACCATACCATCAAGGCCTAATACCAAGACACTAGTTTGTCTCATGAGACCTACCGATATATCAAGGGGTTATAGTGGGACCCACCTATCACTTACTAAATCCAATTCATTCCTCATATGAAAAGGGTGAAACATAACATAAACATTCATATTAAAACTAGCATACAAAATGTTAATACTTTAACCATAAACCATAAATGGTATAAAAATAACACATACATAGTCAAACATATCATAAAACCTTCAATACAATATGGAAGATTTTATCATAATAAATCAACCTCAATCAAGCACAAAATCCAACAAATTATGTTGACATAAATGAAAATAATCTAATAAATTCATTAAAACTCTTTGAAAGAAATATCCCTTTTTAATTTGAAACTATTTAAAATCCAATCAATTATAAAAGAAAACATTTATTATGAAAATAACCTTATAATATTGTAAGGAAATATTAAAAAATTTAAGGCATCACAATGGTGTAAAATAGCTGCTCGTTCCATATAAGTTAAAAACATTGTTTCCTTAATTTTTCGAAAAGGTCATAAAGTACCTTATTTGGAAAATGACAGAAATATTCCTTTCAAAACATTTTATAAAAATTAAAACATGGGTAAAAATGAATTTAAACAATTGTCGATAATATTTTGAAATACATTTTAAAAAAATTATATGGGTGATAAATATGTCCCATTAGATACTTACATATTAACAATCTCAGATAATAAAGAGATTGTGAAATTAACCATTACCTTGTACTCTCCTTTAATTGAGGGTGAGTTAACCTCCTGTATAATGTTTAAAGTATGTTATTAAATTATACTAGTACCATATCCATATTTATGATATCATATATGATCCTCTTATATCATTTTGTTAATAGTATTTCAGTATTACCATCATTTTGAGTGTTAACTGCTTCATTTTCCCATTCCTATTTTTCCATGTAAGTAATGTTTGTTATGAGTAGGATGTATTTTATTCATATACAGAATGATATTAAGTTCATAATAATTATTTTTACTAATCATATAAATTTTATAATCATTATTTAATGGTTAACATGGATAATGAATCTCACCGCATCGTGGAGATGGTAGGTTGTACATATGCACGAGCGATGGTATCATTCCCTTAATGGTTAAATGGTATAGAATTGGATGGTGTATTAATTATACAGAATAATTATCATTTTATATTTATTACTTATATCCATTATAATCATCATTATACCCATATAAATAAAGTATTGTTGAATAACAAATTACACCATGGCATGGAGATGGTAAGTCGTACGTATGCACGCATGATGATATTGTTATTTGTAGGATGGATAAATGGAAGAATATGGTTGTTTCATAATTATAATAAAATCTAAAAATTTATATTATACTGTATTTATTAATTTGGTATGAAAAAAATATATGAATAATATGTATAAGAAGAAAATAAAATGAATGGAATTGGTAAAATAATTACCTCTTCTTTGAGCATCTCTTTTTGATTTTCACAAAATGACTCCTTAGGATGGATTTATGACCAAATTATGGACTCTATGATAAATTTATGGAAGTTATGAGTATAATTGTGCAGGTTTTAGCTGATAAAAATGGATTTATAGGTGTGAATAAAAGATAAGGAGAGGTTCCCTTTTATAAGAGAGGGGAGAGGCACTTTTGGAAACTCCAAAACTATTAAATTATTATAAATGGATTTTTGGTTTAAAATATCTAAAAAGTGAGTTATTTAGAGTATAATATGAGTATGGGTAAAAATACTCACAACCAATTATTTTTAGAAAATTTTAGGTCATAAAATTATCCTTATCTTTTGGGTTTAATCCTCAGTTAAATAGTTTAACTCTTATCGTGTCTACTTGTCTTTTTATACCATAGGGTTAATATAGTTACTATAAAATACCAAAAGAACCCCAATTATATAATTAATTAAATATTTAACATTATATTAGTTATTTTGGCTAAATTTAGATTTTTAGGAATTTTATAACATTTAATAAAATACTATTTATTTTAAAGTATCATTTATGTCAATTTTGATACTATTGAATATTTTCATTTTAAAAACTATCCAACCATCATTATAAATTCAAAAAAAATACTTACAATATGTCACTAACATGTATATTTTATCTATAAAATACATTTATGTCATTAATTAAGTCAAGTTATATTTATTTTAATATTTTTAATATCATTTATTTGATACTTCTATTAAGAAAATAATTTCTGCATCATTATTATGTCATCATCAATGGTAATTATTTAATATTTAAAAATTATAAATAAATTTATATTATGTACATAATTATTTTATCTTTACATAGATTATTTATAATCTATGTTATCTCCTGAATATCTCTATATTAAAATTATTATAGTTATAAGAAATGAGAGTGTGACATTTTGTCACATTCATTAATTTTCATAATATTCAAGTTATATTCATGGACAAGGGTCCATTAAATGATTAAATTTCAAAAAATAGGTGATAATGGTAGAATTTAGTAATAAAATAGGATTTTTAAATGTGTTAAGTTAATTTTATTATATTATTTTTACCTTTAATTGCCCAATTTACCCTTAAACTTGATAATAAAAATTTATTAAAGTTACTATTCATAATATCCAAAAAATAGAAGTAACCTATTAACATAATTTGAACCCACGGATTCCAAATATGGAATCTATTTTTTAAATTTTAAAAACAAAAGTTTCAGTATTTAATTTAAAATTAATCCCCATTGACAAAATGAGAAAATAGGTTTTTCAAAAGTAAAAACCATCAAAAGATTGGTATATGTTTATATCTAATTTTAATGTGAAAATAATTACAATGATCTACATTATATTAAATGATAAAAAATTAATCTAATTATACTTTAAAACCAATTAAAATGATAATCTAACAATATAAATAAATTAGAATAAAAAGCAGTTTTGAATTAAAATGCAATATTATTCACTATTCATTAAAATATAAAAGTTACCAGAAAAGCACCAAAATTTTTTCCAAACTATATTTTTATGTACCGATTATAAAGAAAAAGTTTATTTTGTCAAATTGAATATATAAAAGTTTCAAATATTGTATTTAAAAAGGGTACTCCATTAAAAGGTGGTAAAACTGCATTTTTTAAAAAATACTTCATTTATTCGAAAAATTGAATGTGTTCTTATATCATGTCTAAGAAACACATGATATGAATATTAAAATTATATGGAATATATAAAATTAAAAATTTGGTTAATACTATTCATAACCTCTTTTTAAACGGCTATTCATGGTGCGCTCAAACTCGGTGTTGCGTGTAGCGCAAACTATTGAATTATTTAAAAAGAAGCATATTGTGGAAGCTTTGGGTGTTACAGAGGATATCCCCAAAACTGCTTTTTATACTAGGTATGGGGACTATGAGTTCATATTGATTCCATTTGGACTCACTAATGCTCCACTAATCTATATATACTTGATGAATATAGTTTTTAGAGATTACCTAGACAAATTTTTTGTAGTCTTTATAGATGATATTCTCATCAGCTCCAAAATCAAGGATGAAAATGAGGATCATTTGAATATTTTACTGAAGACATTGATGAATGAAAAGATTTATGTGAAATATAGTAAATGTAAAATATGGTTAGAGAAAGTAACATTCTTAGGGAATTTTATGACTAACAAAGAGATATCTATGGACCCTTTAAAAATAGAGGCAATTAAAGGATGGCCTAGACCAACCACTATGAAAAATATCTATAGTTTCCTTGGATTAACTGAGTATTATCATTGATTTGTGAGAAAATTCTCTCAATTTTCAAGTCCACTAAACAATATAACTCAGAAGGGGGTAAATTTGTTTTGTAATGAAGAATGTGAGGAAAGTTTTAAAGAGAAAAATAAAAGGCTTATCACTACACATGTGCTCATATTACTCACCAGTGGGGATGGATTTTTGATCTAGAGTGATGCATACAAAAATGTCTTGGGTTTTTTACTCATGAAAGATGAAAAATTCATATCCTAGGCCTCCTTACAAAAAAATATCCATGAGTAGAACTACTCAACTCATGATTTAGAATTGGTTGTGGTGATCTTGACATTGATTATTGGTAGAATTATCTCTATGGGGATAAGTTTGACATATATACAGATCATAAAACCCTCAAGTATATATTCACACAAAAGGAACTTAATATGTGCCAACAAAGGTGGTTAGATATGATCAAGGATTATGATTGTTCAATCCATTACCATCCTGGGAAGGTGAACAAAGTGAAAGATGTTCTGAGTTGGAAGGACACTGCAACCCTATCCATGATATGGATTGAAAATGATCCAATATTCTTGGACATGAAAAGGATTTATATGGGAATAATAAAAGGGTATTAATCCTACCTTGATCAAATAACTTCTTAACCATCCATTCTTGAGAGGATCAAGGAGGCTCAGAAAGATGATAATGAGATACAGAAGAGGTAGAAAATATTTTGGAGTTAAACTTTGTTAAAGATGAACTTATAAGGTTTAGAACCTAGATTTGTGTCCTATAAAAACCATAACTGAATAGGGAAATTTTGGATAATATTCATATCTCATCCTTATATATTAATCTAGGAAGCACTATATGTATATATATTTGAAGCAAAACTTATAGTGGGATAACATAAAGAGGGAGATTTTGGAGTTTGTATCTCGATGTTTGATATACCAACAAGTCACAGCTGAATGAAAGAAGTATAAGGGTATGATGAATCCATTTCCCATGGAAGCATGGAAATGGAAAACATAACCATGGATTTCTTCATAGGACCCCAAGACCTGTAAAGGCAATAATGTCATTTGGGGTGTAGTTATAACAACTATTGTATTTATTACACATTAATTCATCATTTATTATATAATAATAAAAATAATAAAAACTAGAAGATAAATAAGTCTAGTATCTTTGGTTAATTAGGTACATTAAATAACAACATAAAATTGGTGGGTACATCGGCATTATTGGAAACTTCCTTAACATTCTTATAATATTTCATCATTCTTAAAACTGCATGGGATAACCTTGGGACATACATAAGAAAGGGGTGAGCTATAAAGCCCTGTAATGTAATAAACAAAGTATAAAATGAATAAAGTATTACATGTATGAAAATATTCATTTTAATGGGACATAAAATTGGTGATAATCAAAAAAATAAATAATAAGGCATGATGTATCATGATAATATAAAGGCAACATGGGAATGTGGAAACAACATTAAACATGACATCATAAACATTGGTCAAGGATAAATTCCAAGGAATCATAACATAGTGGAAAAAGTACCATAATATATTAGTTTAACTCATTAATCCCATACATTATGTCTCATGATACTAAAACATTACCTGATGCATTGTAGAACTATATAATTTTGGGTCCATCTTTCACTTTCATATCATGTACATGCATAAGTGTGCCCCATAGATCATATAACATAAAGATTTATTTTATAAATTTTAACCCCATGAACAATTATTTTGGGTTAAATAAATAGAAGTAGAAAATTAATGAAGGATAATTTCATCTAATTGAATACCATTGAGTAGAAATGGGGGTGGATATTCACAATGCAATCGCTTGGCATGAAAAAACACAGTGAAATTTTGGCACTATAACTATAGTACTTAAGGATTAATAAAATAGTTTAATGAGAGTTAAATGGGTATATAGTAATTTGGACATAAAATTAATGGTAATAGGTAATTTTAAAAAACATATTCCAATATTATGAATTAGAAATAAAAGTCATAAAATTAAGAATATTCTTTAATAAAGAGGATAAGGAAAGGATCTCTTACTAAATTTCAGTATAGTAACGGCTTAGGTAAATGATATAATGAGAGGTTATAAATGATATATAATTATTAGGAAATAAATTATATTATAGAATTATCTTTATAAATTCCTGAAAATATAAACAATTGATATTCAACAGGCTAAATACAATGAAGGTGCTTGAATTGAAAAGAAGAGAGGGAGGTCCCTTACCTTGAGAGGGTGATTCCAAAAGCTTGGTAGGAGATTCTTGAGAGCTTGGGGGAACCTTGGTAGGACTATAGAGAGGTTATGTTAGGTTAATGACATTATCCAAGGTTTTTTAGTTAAGAATAATGGGATATTGGGTGGGTTTATATAGGAAAATATATGGGGGTTCTTTATTATTTCTCAAACATAGGTTTTGGACTCTATATAATAAAGTGATCAAAACCAAAAACCTTATCATGTTTTTTTACCATTGTTTTTTCAAAATAGGAGTGGTTTCCTTTATTTTATAATTCCAAGATACAAAATCATTAAAATATTACCCTTTGTGATGTGGAAGTGAGTCATGTTCATAAATAAATGATTTTAAAACCTTAAAATATAATATAGTTTTGGAGGATTCATAAAGGATTTATAAAATTAATAAAATAACCTAAAAACATATTATTTTAAATTATAAACATAGATATGGTCTTTAATACCCTCTATAAAATTTATTACATTAATTTTGGTTCATTATGATGTAATAAAACACATTGTATATTTATATCATATTTAATTTTTACTTGAAAATTAAACTATCTCAAAAAATTATGAAAAAATCATTATTGGATAATTTTTCTGTTATGATTCAAAAAAATATATTTATTTTATAAAAATAATTTTCAAAATATTTGAATTTTTACTTTTAAAAAAGTAATTTACATTTATTGAGAAATACTGGGTTTTTTTGACAATAACAGTTTTCAAACACTTATAACAATTAAATTTGACTTCATAAAAATTATATTATAATTTATATTTAATAAATAATATTTAATGATATTATTTTATTAATATATCATTTATTTTTAAAAATTCATGAATTCATGAAAAAGAAATATCTTAATTGAAATTGGATATTACACAAATATACAATTTATGTTTTATCTTATCAAAATCAAAATAATTTACAAAGTAAAGACATTAAGAATTAAATATATTCATTTTTATATAAAATATACATATTCATATTATTAGGGTCTTGATACATATCCCTTTATTACACCAAAAAGTTCCTTGAGGGTAAGGTATGTGTTGGTGAGATTTTCATGGGGTTGTTCGACGTACATGGTTTGGGACATGATCTCAATGAGCTTTAACTTATACTGTAAATAGTTTCACTCATGATTTAGTTTTTGGATCTCATCTTGGTCTTGGTCAAGGAAAAATCCTAATGATTCTATATCCCACAGATTCTCTGATAAATGGGCTTTATAGGGTACGATCCTACCGGTTGAGTTCATTGCTTCTTTTGTCTGTATCAATTGGATTTATCATAACCCTATATTTATATTAATATTATGATCACTATTAAATAGATATTTTATCAATGATTATAATGATTAACTGTATTTTAAATCTGATGTGATATTATAAAACTAAATAAGTGCATGTATTTTCTTTCTATAACCATAATAGGGCATTTAATTAAATCACAAAGGGAATTTTATTTATAAAAGTTCGAGTCATTACAGTAATTGATTGCCTTATAAATTCAAAACTTGTCATTACTATAATGGAATATTTATATCTTGACCAACTTTCCAATATATATATAAGGTAAGTGGTAAAACAAAATGGATTTCTTCTCTCTATTTTATCTAATCAAGATTTGAGGTTTTCCTTGAGGTTTTGGAGCAGACTTTAGCAAGCATTGAATACAAAAATAAGCTTTAGCACTTCTTAACACCCTCAAAAGGATGGTAAATCTAAAAGGACCATTCAAATGTTTTAAGATATGTTAAGATCGTGTTCAGTGGATTTCCCAAGATTTTGGGACCAAAACCTTCCCCTAGTGGAGTTCTCAAATAATAATATTTTTCACTCTAGAATTCAAATGGAACCTTATGAGACTTTATATGGGAATAGGTGTCAGAATCTAACATGTTGGGATGAAGTTGGAGAAAGAAGGTTGATGGGATCTTAATTTATCCAATATATGATAGATAAGGTTCAAATCAATCAGAATTGTATTAAATACATTCAAATTCAATAGAAAATCTATGTAGATAATCATCTATGAAACTTGGAGTTTAAGGTAAGTGATAAAGTATTCCTCTGTATATCACTGTAACATCCTGTTACCAATCTGATAGGTATGACTTTAACCTTGTCTTGGTTTTTCCTTTTCATTGACTGTGTAGGGTTGATAATGAGTTGGTAGGATACCTATAATGGTGAAGTCATAGATTTTTTGGACTCTCAGCTTTAACCAACTTTTTCTACAAGCTACAGGAGGGTTACACTCCATGTAACTAGGTTACATGACGTGTAAGTATTTCTGGATTCAAGTCATGAAAGGCTTCACTCTTTGAAGGTTATATGTCATGAATAGACTTTACACATCATGGGTTATTTAATGGATGATTTTTAATTTGAGGCGGCGTGTTTTTCAGTGGTTTCAAATATTAACTATCTCACGATGTGAAATACCCACTGTGTTTTTTTAACGGGAATTACACCTGATATATTTCCTTTCCTACACTCCAGTTTTAACTCCCTCAACCAAAAGCCTTCCCTAGGAAATCTTGAATCTCTCCATCCCTTTCGGATCCTTTCTTTTGATTTTTGATCATCGTTGCGCTTGTGGTGTGATTCTTGGGTAAGATTTCTCCTTCATTCTTCATCTTTATCTCTTTCTCCTCCTTTGGGATTTTAATATATAATCATGAATTTGATGGATATATGCTTCGTGATGTTGGATCTCATTTCTATGTTGATTTTCAAGGTCTTATACACCTTTTTTCTAGTTAAAGAGTGTCGTTGTGGGTGTTGTGTTTTGAGAAAAGGTAGGTGGTTCTGTCCCATTTAGCCAAATTGATTAACCTTATGTTGCTTGATTTATTTCAATTGTTGATTTAAACTCAATTGCTCAAAATTTCTTTCATTTGAAACAGTAAAATTGGATTCTAGTGAATTAGGATATTTGAAATGGTTTTGGAACAGAAATTGGGAAACCCCCCGATTCCATTGAATTGGGGTGTGTTTATGGAAGTTAGTTAATTTAAATTGTTTAATTTAAATTATCGATTTAATGGAAATGATTTCAATTAAATTTATGAATTTAATTGTGTAATTGAATTGTAAAATATATGTAATTGGTTTTGAATGGATTTCAAACTTGTGAAAATGGCTTAAAATATTTGATAGAAACCCAGTGGTTTTATCTTGTGAAAGAGGCATGTTTTTTATTAAAACTCATTTTAGTTTTAAATAAAAAATTAGTATTGAAATGGAAGAATAATATTTAATTTTATTTTAATAAATCTTAAAATAAATTTCCCATAAATTATTGTGTAAGATCACATGAAATCCTTAGGTAGTTGGTGATTTATTTAGACACACTCTACACTATTACAACATTCTAAAACATATGTGCAGTGGGTTACATCCCTGATGGGAGAGTGATGATTCACCTTTGTCCAGTGTTAATAGGAGTTTATATACACATATTTTTTATATCACTTAGAGAGTGTATATTCCTATAGTTGGAAATACTATCATACCTATTTGTAAGATGACCATGTTGCTTGCTTGTTTTATATTTGAGATATAAATGTATAAAAATATTGTAAAACTAATTCACATGCCTTATGAATTTACATAAACTGTTTTATGTAACTATTTTATCTAATCCGTTATTTTAAAAATATTCCATCACTTGTAAATCCTTTGCTTAAATTATTTTTCCATCATCTGAACTGTACAGCATGATTTTTTAAATATTCTTTAAAATGGCAAACCTATTTATTTTAAAATTAAAAGCATTTATTTTGGTCAATATATTATTAGCATATATTATGGAATCCTTGGTGAGACCATACTATTATTTTTATCTCACACACTACTTTTTACTTTGGGTGTTCGTAGATTATATCCTTCCAGGTTCGAGCAAGGGGAAAGGATCACTTGGAGGTGGATCCAGCTGTTGAACTTTGGATTTGATGAGTTATGTCCTTAGGGACTTGGGGTTTTTTCCTCTGTTTTGGTACTTTGGTTGTATTACTTTGGGATTTAATGCCTTGTTGAATTCTGGTAAATTAATCCTAGTGGATTTTTGTTTTGATATGCATACTTCGTTGCTTGTATTTCTTTCGCTATGTTTTATGGAAAATTTGTTCCCACTTGCATGTTTTATGATGTCAAGTTCTACTCTCTAACCCATGGGGATTATGAAATATCTTTGGGCTATGTCAGGGTCAGCTTGGTTAATGGGTTACCAGGTTACCTGGGTTGGTTCATAACGAAGTGGTATCAGAGGAGGCTATTGAGATTTTATCTTAAAGTCAATATGTTGTTGGGTAATCTTTTTGGGACTTAGGGGGTAGTTGCGATTGAGTTCCTAGCCATATCTCACTGAAATGAACCTTAAGTCACTGTGGGTGGTTAGGGAAATAAATATTTTGGATTAATTATAGTATTTTCTCTATTCTTATTTGGATAGAGTGAAGTCCAAATCTTGTTTGTCCCATCTATTAGAAATGATTTCCCTTGTTGCTTAGTCTGAGTGTTAGTTTGATGTCTTACTCATTGTCTATTGATGTTGTGTAGCATCATGCCTCTAATAATATGTGAAAATCATATCTAGTAGGAATCTACTTCTAAACCGATGTGAGAGAATCCTCTAGTGGACCCAAATCTAGTTGAGGTGATTGTGTTCACTCTTAAAGCTCTGGAATAGGCACCGCCTCCAATTCCTGTTCAGGTTCCAACTATGTATTCTTAGGGGGATGTTCTTTGAAATCATTCTCAAGAGTTTCTTAGTCAAAATCCACCAGTTTTCAAAGTCTCCATTGATCCCAAAAAAATTCTGAGGAGTGGTTGGGAAGTATAGAACTTCTGTTTGAGTTCTTGGAGACACTGGACATGATCAAGGTGAAGTGTGCAACCTACATTCTAGAAGGACCAAGCAAGAGATGGTGGGACATGATGGTGACTAAGAAGAAACATTGGGACTTAGTATGGAAAGACTTCATAGTTATTTTCACTAACTAGTTCTATCCAGATTCAATGGTGTTGGCCAAGGATATGCAGTTTTTCAAGCTTGAGTAGGTCGGTAGAACCATGACTGAGTATTCAAATCACTTTGTAGAGTTGGTCCAGCTTGTGACTAATATTATATCTAATGAAAGGATGAATTCTTGATAGTTTGAGTTGGTACTTCGATCAGATATTCGTTCTCAGGTTTTCTTGCTAAATCCTCCCACTTATGCTGATGTGGTGGATAAGGAAATGATGTTTTAAATGGACCTGGATAGAAAGTCAGGGATGATGGGAGTTACTTTTTCTCCTAGTATCAGTTTTAGTTCCTTCAAGTGAAAACAGAAGCGTGATGATTCTCATGTAAGCTCTCAATGGAAGGTTCATACCAGACCTCCTACAGTTTTAGGGGGAGTCCTTTGATTTTCTATTAGTGTAGAAAGACAAGACATTCTAATAGGGTTTGTATTGAGGCACCCAATAATTGTAGCTCTTACAGACATTAAAGACACTTTCAATGATTATGCCATAACTTTTCTACTCCATGTAGTGTAATGGGATCATCAACTCCTCCTAAAACTATGGAGAAATTAGATGCTTCTCATTTAAAAGGGTTTCGTCTATAAGAATCCGGAACAAAGCTACTTCACATAGTGGAAGAGTCTCCAGAGTAAGAAGACATGGGTCCAGTGACTGTGAGAGGTACTATTACTATAGATTCTTCATTAGTGATTTCTCTATTTGACACCGGTGTATCTCATTAATTTATTTCAACCCATATTATTAATCTTCTAAATCTTTCTATGGATCTTTTATCTTGTGTAATGTATATTATTACACCCCTTAGTACAAAAAGAGAGAACAGGGTCTCCATATTCTTACTTGTTTTTTATCTCTATCTGGTGTCGATCTAGCTTGGATTTTGTTGGTTCTCAACATGAAATCTCTTAACATCATATTCAGGATGGATTGGATCATTCCCAATAAAGACCAGGTTAATTGTTATCTTCGGTGGGTTTACTTGACTACACCCAATAGTGTGTCTCTTGTCTTTCAAGGAGAATGGGACCCAAGGTCAAGCAGGCTTAGACCTTCTTATACAGAGATGGGGAAAGTAATATCAGTGTTTTATTTTGATATGGAGATAGAATCTTTGAGAAATGATCTCCCACCAGTTTTCGTTGTATTTCCTGATGTGTTTCCTTCTGATTTCTTTGGTCTTCCACTGGTAAGGGAAGTTGAGTTTTCCATTTACTTAGTGCCTGATACTCAACCAGTTTCAAATCCCTCTTACCACATGGCACTAGATGAAATGAAAGGGCTGAAGTCCTAATTGGATGATCTTCTTGAGAAAGGCTTTATATGCCCTAGTGTGTCACCTTGGGTGGCGCCGGTTCTCTTCACTAAAAAGGATGATGTTTCTCTTTGATTATGTGTTGATTATCGAAATATCAATCAAGTTACAGTAAATAATAAGTATTTTTTCCACGAATTGATGATCAATTTGATCGGTTGAAAGGGGATAAGTGGTTTTCAAAGATTGACCTTCGATTTGGTTACCATCAGTTTAGGATAAAAGAATATGACATTCAAAAAAAGATTTTTGGAGAAGGTATGGTCATTATGAGTACATTGTTATTTACTTTGGTCAGAAAAATGATCCTACAGTTTTCATGGATATAATGAATAGGATTTTCCATGAGTATTTGGGTACCTTTTTGGTAGTCTTTCTAGGTGACATACTCATTTACTCTAAATACAAGGAGGATCATGTGCATCATCTGAAAATAGTTCTGAGTCGGCTGAGAAATCACCGACTCTACGCCATGTTTTCAAAGTGTGATTTCTAGATTTGGGAAGTGAAATTATTGGTACACATTGTGTCTGAATAGGGTATATCAATTGATCTTGAGGAGGTAAAGGCTGTTATGAGCTGGGAACAACCACAAAATGTCTTCAAGATTAGAATCCTATTGGGATTATCTAGATATTATCACCATATTGTAAAGGACTTCTCAAAGTTGGATTCTCTGATGACTGCTTTGACTTAAAATGGGGTGAAGTTTGTTTGGAATGATAAATGTCAGAGTTATTTTGTTAATCTAAAATGTCTTTTGACTAATGCATTAGTTTTGACTCTTCTAGAGTCTGGGCAGGGTTATTTGGTCTTTTGTAATGCATCGGGTTCAGGCTTGGGTTGCATTGTTATGCAAGGAGATCATGTAGTTGCTTACAGATCTCTTCAACTTAATACACATGAGAATAATTATCATACCCATGACCTTTGTAAAGACCCGTAAAAATTCAAGGGAAATTTTTTCTAAATTTTCTTTGGGATTTTACAAGAACGCAGTTTTTGACGGCGCCTGATTTCGAGGCCCGGTGTGCCCAGAATTAATTTCTGAAGTTTATCTCGGGTACGTTCAGTGAACGAACGAGCGGGTTTTCCTAACTTTTGAACCGGTGCTCGGAATTGAAATCTGAGGGCACCGATGAAATCGCAGCGCTGGTAATTGCTTAGGAGAACCTTTTCCGAAGGTGCGTTTACTCGGGAGGAGTTGTTAAAAATGTGAGGAATAAAAATAATTGTTTTACAATTTAATTTGTATTTCTTTACTAAGAGGTTTAAGTGTTAAGTGAAATAAAGTTGTGTCACAACTTTATTTCTCTTTTCTAAGTGGTTTAACTTCCATGTGAGGGAATTGGGGTGGGACCCACTAAATCCTAACTTCTCTTGTTAGGATATTTGTGAGGTGGGGCCCACACGAGCCCCACCCCTTCAAATTCTTAAAACTCCCTCTTAAGTGTGTAACCCTTAAAAACTCACCATTGATTAGGGTGACTTTCCCTCTCCCCACTTTAATTCAAAGCCAACACATTAACTTAATTAAGCGAGTTATGTGTTTTGAATTTTGAGTTTTTGAAAATGTTTGCATAAGTAAATAAAATAAGGCAAAGCCTTATTTTATTTCAGTTCGGTTTTGCTATGGAGAATTGTGAGAGGGAGAGTTCTATACTTTGAAGAACTTCATCTTCCACGTTGATGAACGTGAAGAATGGTTCTTCTCGGACGAAGAACATCGACCCTTCAACTTAGAAGACTCGGCGACTCGGATTCTTCCGTCTTCATCTTCCTCCACGACAAGGGAGAAGTCGCCGACCGCGGTGATCATCGCCAACGACAATGTACCTTACTTCTTTATCATAGCAACAAGTGAGGAGACGTCGTTTCCTCCTCAGACGCACCCCGACATCCACGGAATCTACGTCCGACCCCGCGACGCCGTTCTCCGCAACACCCGACATGCGACGTCAAATATCCATGTAGGGAATTATGTTTGAGAATGATTTTATTCCCTTGAATTCTTTCATTCTAAAGAAAACAAAGAACACGGATCAACTTATTATCTAGTTGATCTGCGAACGTTTTCCTTGCGGTTGGGAATATTTTGTTGCGGAAAATCGTGGGGGCTTATTATTTTATTATTGATCGTGATCTCATCTGTCGCCTTTCTTGGTTTCATTTTGGGCCGCTTGTTATCATACTAACGGGGGGAGTTCGGACCGCACGAACACGGCCGACCCTCCTTCCCCCCTTGTTGTTTGAGTTTGTTGCGGCACGTGAAAGGCAGCACGGTGTCGTTGCACCACGCGGAAACGAGAAGAAATAACGAGGCGAAGAAGCGCAGCGCCGTCGCGCCGCGCCGTTGGGGCCGAACAAAACCACGGGCGGAGTCAGGGCCAAGGAGGTGATTTGAAGACCCCGCGTTTTTTTGTCGAAGTGCGGATCGACGGAAGATGGTGAGGCGGGCCGCGAAGGCGTTTTGAAGGCTTTGTAGTGAAGGTCGGGTTCCGGGATGATCTCTGGCGAAGACCGCAGGCGAATCGGACCACCGGAGCGCGTCCGGTGGTCCGCGGAATCCCCCGCCGGCGCGCCCCGCCGGCGCGGCGGCACCGGAGGTCGGGGGCGTCCGCGCGGGACCGGGGAACGCGGGACGCGGGACCGGGGAATGCGGGACGCGGCAGCGTGCCGCATCCGGTGACACGAAGTGGCCCCCAGCGCGAGGGGACCGCGGCTCCTTGGGCGTGCCCTCTTGGCCAGCGTCAAGCCGCCCAGGCCGGCTGGGCCGCCCAGGCCGGGCCGGGCCGCGCCCAGCTGGGTCGGACCCGGACCCGGGTCGGTCCGGGCCCAAACCCCCCATTTTCGGACCCCTCACGGTTTTCGCTCATATCTTGAGCTGTAGACCTCCGATCGATGCACCGTCAGCGGCGATGCGACCCTTGGATCGAGACGTTAGTTTTGGTATATTACAATCAAGGTTTCGGAATACTTTGGGTTCATCCGGGTTGGTTCGTACACGAAACCAACCGGGCCCTCGGAGCGAAAACGCTCGTAACTTGAGCTCCGAACGTCCGATTGACGTGCCGTCAACTTTTTTGGATTCCTCTTGATGAGACGGAACTTTTGGCTTACTCCGCTAGAGGTTTGGACGTTGTTGGAGTGCGGTCGGGTTGGTTCGCTCACGAAACCAACCGGGCCCCTGGAACGAAAAAGCCAATAACTCACAGACCGGGCATCTGATTGATGCGCCGCCTGTCTCATTGATTTCCTCTTGATGAGACAGAACTTTTGGCATGCTTATCCTGAGTTTTGGTTGTTGTTGGATAGTGGCCGGGTTGGATTGTACCCGAAATCCAACCGGGCCCCTGGAACGGAAAAGCTGATATCTTTCAGACCAGACATCTGTTTGATGAACCGTTAGCGGCGTTGGTGATCATGTTGAGAAACGGTCCCTATGAGTATACCCTATGAGAGTTCGGGGTACAGTTGAGATACGGCCGGGTTGGTTCGCACATGAAACCAACCGGGCCACGGGGACAAAATGGCTAATAACTCACAGACCGGGCGTCCAATTGACGCGCCGTCTGTTGCGTTGAGACCCCTATGACGAGGCGGTCCTTTGAGATACTTCTTCGTGGGTCTTTGAGATACTTGTAGTATCGACCTGTAGCTCGTGGAGCGGACCCTCCCAGAGACGAGCGTGCGGAGTACGGAGACCGTGTAGCCGACTGAGACCTGACGACTGCTTGACCGACTCAACTTGGAGTGAGTCGACTAGCCCAGTGGATGGTGCACTGCTTTTTGAGGTGCAGACCCATGACGGATGGAGCACTACCTGTGTGACAGTGCAGACTCACGGTACTCATCCGGAGAGTACCTCTGCAGGCTACTAGGGGGTGTGCACTACTGTGTTTGGGTGGCATACCCCGGCGGGAAGCACTACTTTGTTTGGGTGGCTGACTCGCGGTACTCGACAGGAGTAGTACCTCATCAGTCTTAGGTTAGTGAGAAGTACCCCGGAGTTGTGACAGGACCATTGTACACTCCAGAGATGGGGCTCTTCAGCAGTTACGGTTTCGATAATGAAAATCTTGGTTTGAGCTGAGTCTATGAACTTTGTGTTGCCTATTGATTGAGATGGGTCACTTGATAACTTAGGTATATTTATGGGCGTATACCTGGGTAGTGGTTATCCGTTGATTTCATAATCTTTGTGTTTCCTCATGATTGAGATGGGTTACTTGATAACTTAGGTATATTTATGGGCATATACCTAAGTAGAGGTTATCTGTTGAGGTCTTCCTTATGGTTATCCTTGTTGGTTTAAGTGAGACCTTGAGGGTCTCGGGGTCCCTACTGAGTATCATTATACTCACCCCTGCACGGTCTATGCCCGCACCTCGTTGTGTTGGTTGCAGACGATGGGCAGTGCTGACGGAGGCCGAGTGTTCGAGGACTGGACGGTACCCGGAGGTGGACTACACAACGAGTCAGTATCCGGAGGTGGAATTCATAGCGAGACGACACATGGAGGAGGTTGACGGGAAAGAGCGTTGTGGAGGCTATCTGTACCTACCCTTCAGGTAGGATCTGTGGTGGACGATTCAGGAGCTGCGCCATCTGTACCTACCCTTCAGGTAGGATCCGAGGAGGACGACCTAGGAGCCGCTTCTGTTCTTCCAGTTGTTGTCTTTTTCTGTTGTACTTTGTTCAGCTGTAGTTGCACTTTCATTTGGTATTGTATTCTGGACCATTTACCTTTCATCGCTTATCTTTGTACTTAGTGTTTTACTTCCGCTTGTACTCTGTGGTGTTTTGTTTAATTTTATAAAGGCAATGCCTTCCCAGTTATCGGGATTTGCGCCTTTGGTGCTAGTCACCAGCCCCTAGCCTATAGAAGGTGGGCTTGGGGTAGTCACGGCATGGTCCCCGAGGACGGGTCGTGACAACCTTGAACTTGTAGATATGTTTCACATTCTTAAAATTTGGTGGCACTACCTTTTTAGAGAAAGGTTTACTATGTATTAAGACCACAAAATCTTGAGTTATATCTTCTCTCAAAAAGATTTGAATTTTTGTTAGAGGCATTGGGTGGAGTACCTACAATATTTTGACTTTGAAATCACCTAGACCCCGAAGAAAGGGAATGTCATTGAAGATGCATTGAGTAGGAAACATCCAGCCCAATAAGTGAAATAATCCTTGGAAGAGTGGAACTCGATGTCTCTCCTTTCATAGTTTCATATTGGAGTTCATGAAAAAGGGGTTGAAGTTTCTTTATCCAGTATTCTGTTGACATTCACTCTTTTTGAGTTGATTCTAAAGGATCAAGAGCTTGATGGTGAATTCTATAGCTTAAGAGACTCTCTTTATAGTGGGGAGATAGTTACCTAGTGGTTATTCTCCAAAGAGTGTGTTTTATGTTATCAAAATCGCTTTGTTGTGCCTTTAGCGGCAATGAAGTCTATAATAGGGTATTTTCATAATTCCTAGTGGGTTTTGCACCTAGGAACTACTAAGATGTTCTATGATATGTGGAGACATTTTTGGTGGCCTGGAATGAGACGTGAAATTTTTGGGTTTGTCTCTCATTGCTATACATGCCAGCAAGTGTAGGTCGAGCATCAAAAACATTTGGGTTTACTTCAACCATTTCCAGTCCCTACTCGAAAGTGGTATGAAATTTCTATGGACTTTGTGGTTGGTTTTCCACATACCCAGAGAAATAAGAATGTGATATGGGTTATGATCGATAGTCTGACCAAGTCGGCTCACTTTGTATCCATTCAAGATACAACCAAATTTGAGGAGTTGGGAAATCTCTATGTGAAATAGATTATTAGTTTGCATAGAGTTCCATATGTTATAGTCTCTGATAGAGATCCTTGGTTTACTTATATCTTTGGAGAGGCCTTCAGGAGGAACGGGTATCTCATGTCTATTTGAGCATGGTCTACCATCTAAAGTTGAATATTCAGATAGAGAGAGATATACATATTCTTGAGGATATGTTTTGTTCCTATGTTCTTGACTTCAGTGGGGCTTGGGATGATCAATTGGGGCTAGTTGAGTTTTCTTATAACAGTAGTTATTAATCTGTGATCAGAATGGAACCTTTTGAGGCCTTGTATGGATGGCCTTTTAAATCTATATTGTGTTGGTTGAAGATTGGGAAAAGTTCCTTGGTTGAACCAAGTTTGGTGCAAGTGACAATAGAAAAGATTTAATTAATTTTTCAGATAATGTTGATAGAAAAAATCCAATATAATCCTTATGTTGATTTTCACCATAAACATTTAGAGTTCACAGTTGGTGACCAGGTGTTCTTGAAAGTTTCACCCCGGTTGGGTCATCGATGGCTTGGGAGGTAGGGGATATTTCTCCTAATTTTGTGGGAGCTTTCGAGGTTGTTGAATAGGTGGGGAAAGTTTCTTACTATTTATAACTACCACCACCACTAACATAAATACATAACATGTTCCATATATCACAACTGAGAAAGTGTCTCTCTGATCCATCTTATGTTCTAAGCTATAGTGATCATGATATTTAACTTGATTTATCTTTGACTGAGTGGCTATTCAGGATAGTTGATTCTAATACCAAGGTACTTCATAGGAGGATGATACCTTTGTTCTATGTGCTATAGAAACATGGTTCTGATATTCATGATACGTGGTAATGTGAGGCACTAATAAGAGAGTGGTTTCCTTATCTTTTTGGAATGGAATATTTTTCATAGGATTTCTAGGGATAGAAATTTTTTATGGTCGGGAGGTTGTAACATCCCATTACTGATCTGATAGGTATGCCTTTAATATTATCATGGTTTTTCCTTTTTTTTATTAGGTAGGGTTGATAATGAGTTGGTAGAATACCTATAATGGTGAAGTCAGAGAATTTTTGGACTCTTATCTATAACTAATTTTTTCTATAGGAAATAGGAGGGTTACATGACGTGTAACTAGGTTACATGATGTGTAATGATTTCTGGATACAAGTCATGAAAGGATTCACGCTGTGAAGTTGACACATCATGACTAACCTTTACACGTCGTGGGTTATTTAATGGACATTTTTTAATTCAATGTGATTCTTTTTTCATAAGTTTCAGATATTAACTATTTCATGATGTAAAATTATATTACACATCATGAAATACCTTGACTGTATTTTTTTAAATGGGTAGCATGGCTGATATCTTTCTTTTCCTACACTCCAGTTTCAACTCCATTAAACCCAAATCCTTCCCCAGACAATCTTGAAGCTCTCCAACCCTTCAGGATCTTTTCTTTTGGTGTTTGACCATCATTACACTTGCAGTGTGATTCCCAGGTAAGATTTCTCCTTCATTATTCATCTTTATCTATTTATCCTCCTTTGGGATTTCAATAAATCATCCTGAAGTTGATGAACCTACACTTCATGATGTAGAACCTCATTTCTAGGTTTAGTTTCGATGTCTTTTACACCTTCTTTCTCATTGACGGGTTCCATTACGAGTGTTGTGTTTCGGTAAAAGGTAGGTGGTTCCATCTCGATTAGACAAATTGATTAACCTTATGTTTCTTAATTTATTTCAACTATTGATTTAAACTAAATTTCTCACACTTTCTTTCAATTTACATGGTAAAACCCAATTCCAATGAATTTGGATATTTTAAATGGTTTTGTCATGGAAATTGGGAAAACCCCTAATTACATTTAATTAGGGTGTGTTTAGGGAAATTGGTTAATTTAAATTGTTTAATTTAAATTTTGGATTTGATGGAAATGATTTCAATTAAATTATTGAATTTAATTATGGAATTGAATTGTGAAATGGATGGAATTGGTTTTGAATTGATTTCATACTTGTGAAAATGGCTTAAAAATATTTGATAGAAACCTTGTGGTTTTATCTTGTGAAAAAATAATGTTTTTGATTAAAACCCATTTTGGTTTGAAATGAAAAATTGGAATTGAAATAGAAGAATGGGATTTAATTATATTTTAAGCAGTCTTAAAATAAATTTCTCATAATTTATTGTGTTAGAGAACATGGAAGCCTTAGGTAGTTGGTGAGTTATTTGGACACACTCTATGCTATTACAACGTTCTAAAAGATACATGCAATGGGTCACATCCCTAATGGTAGGGTGACAAGTCACCTTTGGCTAGTGTTAGGGGTTGTTTGTATACACATTTTTCTAAGATCACTTAGAGAGTGTAGATTCCTATAACTGGAAATACTATCGTACATATTTGGAAGATGACCATGTTGCTCCCTTGTTTTATATTTGAGATATAAATGTGTGTTGATGTTGTAAAACTCCTTTACATTCAATATAAATTTACATAAACTATTTTTGTAACTGTTTTATCTAAGACATTGTTTTAAAAATATCCCCTCACTTGTAAAGCCTTTGCTTAAAGAATTTTTCCATCATTTGAACTATATATCATGATTTGTTAAATATGCTTTAAAATTAAAAACCTATTTATTTTAAAATTGAAAGCATTTGTTTTGGTTAATCTATTATTTTCAACTATTATGGAATCCTTGGTGATACCCTACTAGGATTTTTATCTCACACCTTACTTGTTCCTTCAGGTGTTTGTAGACTATATCCTTCCAGTTTTGAGCAAGGGGAAAGGATCACTTGGAGGTGGATCTAGTTGTTGAACTTTGAACTTGGTGAGTTATGTCCATAGTGAATTGGGGTGTTTTCCTCTATTTTGGTACTTGGGTTGTATTACTTTGGACTTTAATTCCTTGTTTACTTTTGGTACATTACTCCCAGTAGAGTTTCTTTTGAAATTCATATTTCCTTTCTTGTCTTGTTTCCGCTATGTGTTTTGGAAAATTAGTTCCCACTTGAATTTGTATGATGCTAGGTGTTAGTCACCAACCCATGGGGATCATAAATTCCCTTAAGGAAATGTCAAGGCCGACTCAGTTAATGGGTTACCAAGGTACCTAGGATGGTTCATGACAATCACCATGGAAGAAAGTCCATAGGTTTGGGTAAAAAAAATCCCAGTCCAAGATACATTGGCCCCTTTGAGATCCTTGATTGCATCTTAGTGGTGGTATATCGACTAGCACTCACACCCACCCAATCTTAAGTACATGATGTGTTCCATGTATCCCTCTTGAGTAATTACATACCAAACCCGTCACATGTATTGAATATAGAGGTGGTACCATTGGAAAATTATCTTTCATACGAGGAGTATCCAATGAAGATATTATATCATAGAGAAAATTTTCTACAAAATAAGAAAACTCACCTATAAATTGTTGTGGCAGAACCACAATTTTGAGGAAGCAACATGGGAACTGGAAGTGGAAATTAAACAAAAGTAACCTAATTTGTTTTAGTGTATGAAATGAAAATTTCAAGACCAAAATTTCTTAATGGAGGAATAATTTAATGATGAAAATTTTTATAAATGAAATTACATTTTTAATTGAGTAAATTCCTTTTTAAGAAATGAAGTTATAGAAAACACATGCACTAATTTGGCTATTTTGAATAGTTATATGGACTTTCAAAATTAAAATAATGTTAAGCATCATAGTTTTTTATAATGTAGTCATTGAATAATGATAAAATAACCAGTATATATATAAAGGGTTATGATAAAGTTAAATTGACGCATATGGAAAAAATTGATGGTCTCGATTAGTAGGATCATACCCTATAAATCACATTTATTAGCGATTCCAAGGGAGATAGCATCACTAGGATTTTCCCTTGAGAAAGCCCAAGCCTATATTCAATAAATAAAACATAAATGAAATGGTTTATGAGATAATTTCAAGCTCATTAAGATCGCATCCTAAACCATTCACATTGAACCACCCTAATAAAATCTCACCATTGCGTACCTCACCCTTAGGGCATTCACTGGTGTAATAAACGATTGTGTATCTAGACCATAATAGTAAGAATTTTTATATGACTGATTTTTATAATAAAATAATGATTATATTTATCATTTTATTATTACTTTTAAATGATTAAATAATAAGTTTGATAAAATTGGATTTCAATGCGATGAAACACAATTTGTATTTTTGGGAAATATATAGTTTCAATCAGAACACCTTTTTTGATAAATTCAATAATTTTTGAAATAGATGATATTTTAATAGAATAATATTATTAAATAATATTTATTAAATATAAATTAAAATCTAATTTTATGATGTCAAAAAAAATTATAAGGGTCGGAAAACTATTATTGTCAAAAAAACCGGTATTTTTCAATAAATGTGATTTTTTATTTAAAAGTTTAAATTATCATAAATATATAATTATTTGTATAAAATAAATATTTTTTTTAAAATTAATAAATTGAAATTATAACAGTTAATTGTTTATAATTTTTGGAGATAGTTGAATTTTTGGGTAAAAATTAAATACGGTATAAATATATGGTGTGTATTATGACATCATAATAACCCAAAAGTCTTGTAATATGTGCCATAAAAGGTATAAACAACAAAATATATATTTCCCCTTTAAAATAATGTGTTATTTATTTTATTTTATTAATTTTATAAAAACTTATGGAATCCTCCAAAATCTATATTATATTTTTTTAGGTTTTAAAATCAATTCTTTATAAACATGACTCACTTCCACATCACCAAGGGTATTATTTTAATGATCATGGTTCTTAAATGTTTAAAATAATTAAAACCAATCTTCTTTGGAAAAAACCATGGGCAAAGACCATGGTATATTTTTTAGTTTTGATTAATTTATCATATAGTGTCCAAAACCTAAGTTTGAAAATTAATAAAGAACTCTCTTATCTTTTTCTATATAAACCTAACCAACTTCCCATTTATATTCACTAAAACTATTGATGTATGAAATTAATCTACCCTTACCTCTCTATATCCCACCCAAGGTTCCCCCAAGCTCTCAAAAATATCCTCTCAAGCTTTTAGAAGCACCCTCTCAAGGTAAGGGATCATCTCCTTCTCCCCTTTATTCAAGAACCTCCTTTATATAATGCATTTTTTTCATTTTTACATGTTGGGATATGTTCTCACACATCTCTATTACTTCCCTTGTGATATCCAAGTGATGAGATACCTCTTTCTCTCTCATTAGTCCCTCTCATGAACCTTTATATACCCCCGTTATTCTGCCAAAATTATCCTACGATTTTTCATGCCAAACATTTGTGTAGTGAATACCCAAACCCATTTACAATCAAGGGTATTCATCTATATGTAACTATAATTATTTTATTAGGAACTTTCATATATTCAACCCACACTCCTTGATCATGGGATTAAATCTGATGAAATATTTCCTTATATTGAATAATCTATGTGGCACACATGAGCATGTACATATTATGATGGGTACACCCAAAGAGTTCTCCAATACATTGGGTAATTTTTCAGTCTCATGAGACATCATGTATGGAATTAGGTAGTAAACCTAATCCATTATGGTACTTTTTATACCATTACATGTTGTCTTGAAACTTATCCATGACTTATGTTTATGACATGATTTATGTTGTCGCCACATTCCCATGTTACCTTTATGCCATAATGTTATATCATGCTTCATATGATTATGATTCTCACCCCTCTTATATTACCTTGATATTACTCTTGGATCTCATGTACTACTTTACCTTATGTTATGATTTTTTTATTCCCTTACTGGGTTTTATAGGTCACCCCTTTCTTTGTAGATTCCTAGGTTATCCTGTGCAGTTTTAGAAGAATGATGGAATTTTAGAAGCATGGTAAGGAAGTTTTCAATAAAATTGTTGTATCTATGTTACAAGTTGATGTGTTATGTAGCTAATTTCCAAAAATAAACTAGGATCCATGATCTTATGGGATTGTTTTATGTGTACCTTTATGTAATAATTCATGAATTAAGGTGAAATAAAATATGGGTTGTCATATAGAATGTTTCTTGAGGAAGGTTTCATTTGTTGGTGATTTTCATAGCTTGTCTATAAGACTGTTGGGTTCGTCATGGTAAGGTGTTCTATTGGGTTACTGGAAGAATGTCACCAGAATATGGTGGGTAAATCAGTAGTTTTTCTGGGATATCGAAAGTAAAAAATGTTTGTAGGAGTCATACGGTGTGTTCAATTCCTTGGGTGTCATTTTAGAGATTGGAGAAAGACTAAAAAATTTATGATGGAAGTTAAATATCCCTTACATTGACCAAATTCACTGGGAGATCACATTTTTATAGGAAAGTGTTGGATAGCCTACACATGACTTGATGTTCTAATAGTGGAGGATGTGAATCTTAGAGAATGTTGGTGGTTTTACTCATAAAGGGTTTGTAAGTTTTTTTGGATAGAGAAGTCATCCAAAAGTAGATTATTGAATCATAATTCTATGAAATCAAGCATTGGGATTGTTCTGAATGTTTGAATTATAGTGATATAAGACTCGTGTTCCTAGAAGGAGTTTTCAATTGAGGATTCGGTTGAGTCGAGGATAGTCGGTAGTGATAGGAAGGTCTGTTCTTGAAAGGATCTATTTCCAGAAGGTACAAAAAACCTATAGTTGGGAGGGGGTGACTGAAATTATTGTCAATTTTTCATCAAGATGAATTATTGAGTCTATAATTTTAATTTTTGGTTTCATTTAATGGCATCAGTTGATTGGGTTCTAGTGGAATGTTCCATAGAATCTCTCAGATGCAAAGGTTCCATCCAAATAAAGGATCAGAAGATGTGAAGAATAATTCATCACAAGATGGCCACCTAGAAAGAAAAAATATTTTGGAAGGGCGTGGGAAGTTCATGGTGGGGGGTATTCAAGGCTATAGCATGTGTGGATAGGTTTCCAGATTCAGAAGAAGAAATTTAGGAGTGTTTTCATGTCAAGGATCAAATGACCTAAAGATGGAAGTTGAGACATGGGTTGTCACAAGGGAATGGGAATGATAGGAGTAAGGATGAAAATTAAAAGACATGTGAAGTATTTCTTGAACCTAGTGGTAGAGAGTGAAATCTTCAGTGGAAGCAGCTGGTGTTTAAGTTATTGTAAATTATCTCATAGAGGCTATTGTACTTAAAGTACCTTTGATCAATCAAGAAGAATCATGATGAAGATAGACTGTAAATTGGTATAGGAGATGATAGGTTGTAGATAAAGGGTAGAGTTATGAAGGGTAAAATTTTGGATAATACTCCAGATGTTTGGAAGTATAACAGTGATGCTCTCTCTTCTGCAAATTCATCATAAGATGATGACTTGGGTCATGTTGAATCTAAAGAAAGGATAACCCTATGTCCTGGTGCATGTTTCTTTGTAGTGTTTTTAGCTCTATAGAAATGATCAATAGAATAACCTAAAAATATAGGTGATATCCTTGAAAGTTTTAGAACCAGATAAAATAAGTGGGAGAAAAGGATCATGTATTCCTTTCTATCACTAAAAGAAGTTTCAATGGGATTTTATCATGATGATGACATTAGAATTTCCAAAAGGAGGAGTTTCAAGATGGAGGTTGGTTATGAAGATTCATTGGAGTTTTTTGTATTATAAAGATCTCAAAATTTGTGGAATATTGGTGGAAGAGTCTTTAAGAACACTATAAATCCAATAAAGTAAGTCCAGACATGTAGTGCACGATACAACTTTTTAATGGGAATTCAAAAAAGACAGAGGATGAAAACTCAATTCCCATTTTCTTTGGTGTAAATCCATAGATACATTCAAATAAGGTTCACCAATACAGTGGAATAGAATATCATAATTCTAGAGAATCTAAGAGGGAATTTGTTCAGTGGGATCCTAGATGATTGGAGGATAAGGGTGTGGAGAACTATGTGGATGTTGTAGAAGGAGGGTGAATGGAAGTTGACTTATGGGACTTTAGTGTGAGCATGAGAATAGTCTTCGAGTTTTAGATTATTGGAAATAGCCTATGAAAACAATTCTCAAGTGGGATATTGTTGGGTTTGGTGTGAGAACTATTTTCTTGATCAAGTGTCAAAGATTCATAAGTTTAGTCACCATAAGTTACACTTGGGTGATTTTGGGAGACAAAAAACACCAACATTATGTGATGTACAGTTTCGGGCCAGTGAAAGTATGTTCACCGAAAACAGCAAGTGTGAGTTGAAAAGAAGCTCAACTAGAGTGTTAGGTTGTCAAGAAAATGGAAGTACACTGGTTGTGATATCATTTGTTAGGGATAATATGGGCTTAGGTTCCATAAGGGGTGAATTAGGGTATGGATACTTTTTCATCTCTTCCTACCTCTATGAATATTGACCTCTTAATTATAAGGGTCACCTTGATTTGATCTAATTACCTTTTACTTAACCAGACTTTATATATTAATTTTACTTTTTATTATCTTTATCAATTTTATCTAATGATGATGCATGGGAAGTAAATAAAATAAGCATAATTACTCATGGGTTTTTACTTGGTTCACCACAATAGGCTAGTCTAAGGAGCATGCCACTAACATCGTGTTGGTGCACCAAAATCACTAAGCCCACTGCATTTTTTCTTTAGGCTAGGTCACTCTTTCCAAGGATCACTATCTATTTATTCAGGATAATTCACTCCTACCAAGGCTCACTACCTATTGATTTAGGCTAGGTAACTATAATGTATTGACCTGGGTGCCACACACCGGTGCCCTGAGTCAGTCAGTCACATGATATCAAGTGCACCACCCTGTACGCTAGAGGCTACCGACTAGTATCAAGGGTCTGATAAGTTTATCGTGGGTAGAATATAACCTATTTTATCGAAGTAATACACCATTGGAAATAAACAGACAATAGTGGAAGCATATATAACCAATAACAATACCAAGATCTTAAGATAATAAAAGAAGGAAATACAATATCCAACTAAAGTAGATAATATGTCATGCTAATGTACTAGTCAAGTGTCTAAAATTAAAGCTAAAAATAAATACACTGATGAATCCTAAGTGGGTCCTGATCCACGTATAATTCCCTCATCCAAGATTCATCCCTAATCAGCAATCTAACCCAGGTTCTTTGCCCTTAACTTGTCTAGAAAACACAAAGTCTATTCGGGTACCAATCAGGCAGCCTGAGTAGGGTGTGATTACAACTCAGTAGGCCACCACCAATGGAATCTAAAAGAATATCTAGTCAATAGTGTATGAAGTTTTATAAATCAATAAATATAATTCATAATTAAATAGTTATCACATTATTAAAGTATTCCTTATTTAACCACATTAACCCCTAGGATCCCAAGGACACATGAACCTTAATACCTACTTCGACCTGTGTTGGAGTCTAAACCATTCCACATTATCAATTCACTATTCATTAAACCAATGGGATTTCATTATCCATTTCATTTCAATTAATAATACAGCTAATTGGAAAAATAGTCCAATGATAACAATGTGGATCAAGGTTATCATGCCTAGGACCTCGTGGGCTTTGGAAGCAGCAGACCATGTCCCACACATATTTATCACAACAAGCCTCGGAAGCAGTAGCCCATGTCTCACACACGTGGAATTTGGAATCATAATACCATGTCCCACACATATTTATCACTACAGGCTTTGGAAGTAGTCGACCATGTCCCGCGCATGTGGGATTTGGAATTAGCATACCATGTCCCACACACATTTATCAAACATTCATATATTTAGTAAATATATATATATATCACCAATATCACAAAAATCACTATATCACATCAATAAATATTAATCAACATCAATCCTCTTATCACAATAATTCTCATTAATTAACCTGAAAATTAATTAATCACATTCATATCATTAATTAATTATTCAATTAATTAATCACATCCATTCTATTAATTAATTCATAATTAATTAAATCTATTTCATCAATTACAATATATCATAATTAATTTCATGATTAATTATCTAATTCACAATCTTAATGTCTCATAATTAATTCCTCAATTAATTATTCAATTCAAAACATCAATATACCATAATTAATTTCACAATTAATTATTCCCAAATCCCATAATTTCTCAATTCTATCATTAATTAATTCACCCAAGTTAATTAATTATATCAAGAACTTCAATTTCTAATAAACCTTAGAAATTCTACAATTTTCATACACATAATCAAAATCATGACTATGGGATTTGAATATTAGACCACCAACCCCAATTCGTTGATGAATATTCGCCCAACGAAAATCCCAAAAAAAATTAGTGGCACATGACATAGATCAAGATCTGAATCTTAAAACCCTAAATCAAGATCAACAAAACAAGATCTCTTTAATTCTAAACATACATCCACAAGCCTAGATCTAGATTCACCAAATCTAGACCTAGATCTAGAAAAAAAAATATTACTTCCCACCAAAAGAGTTTTATAAGGAAGGGGATGAATGATATATGATCCACTTACCGGAAGAGGATAATATCTTCTATCTGGGCTTCAAAACGTGAAGAAAAGAGGTCAAAAGGCCTTGGAATCCCTCTGGAAAGCTATAAAATCATCCAAAATCATGTTGGTCTGAGTTTGGGTCAAATAGGGGAAGTTTCATGGGTTCGTTTGAATTAAAAACTAATTTCTAGACCACTTTAGAAATCACATATGGTTTCCTGGGTAGTGGCACACAGTTTTCCATAACCGTGCACAAATCATACGCCTATTATTTTAAGGGTGCACGGTTTCTCTTTTAAGGGCGCACAGTTTGAATAACCATGAGCCGGTCATATGAACCCCCACTATCCAGGGTTGCATGATTTCCTAGGCTGAGGCGCATGGTTTTATCTAACCATGCACCAACCGTGCACAAACCCTTTTTGTTCCATTTTTTAAATTTTCAACCAAACACACCAAAAAGTAAAACTCAATCGAAAATTACTCAATAAAAAACAAAATAATACATGTAATGAACCTGATAAAACTCCATAAAAGGTTTTTACCTTAAAATATCTTCACATTATAAAATCTCATCCTTGAGCTACACTCCCAAGCTTCTATAAGATTCTAAGTTAAAAATATTGAGCCACTGAACCCTCATATCTACTTCCCTTTCCCATGTTTCCTCCTGTACATGCCCATGTTTTCATAATACACGAACTATATTCATGGTATTTTCCCACAACACTTTATCACTATGACCCAACACACATATCGGATACTCCTTAAATGACTCATCTACCTCAAGATCAACATCATCCACCTCGATCACATGAGAAAGGTCGGAGTGATACCACTAGAGTTGTGATACATGGAAAAAATCATGCATAGCACTATATTTCTATGGAAGAGCCAATATGTATGCCACAGGACCAATTCTCTCCTCTATCTCAAATGGTCCAATGAACCTAGGTTCCAACTTTCTCTACTTCTATATCCTGCGATGACCAAACATAGGTGAAACTCAAAGGAATACACAATCACCCTCTGTAAACTCTAGGGGTCATATCTGTCAGTCATTATATGAATTCTTATTACTCTGAGTTGTAGCCATACATTTCAAAATCATCTAAACCTGCTTTGATGTCTCCTACGTGAGACTTAGTCCCAACAACTTTGAATCACCAACCTCCATCCATTATAGTAGTGATCTGTATTTCCTACCATAAAGAGGCTCATATGGTGACATATGTATAGTTACTTATAACTATTTTTATAGGAAAACTCCACTAAATCCAAGTGCTTCTCCTAAGACCTAACAAATTCAATAATACATGCTCGTAGCATATCCTCAAGCACTTTTATGGTATGATCTAACTATTCAATTGTCTATGGTTGAAAGTCCATACTCAACGATTCTTGTGTACCTAGTGACTTTTGAAAACCCTTCCAGATGTGTGAAGTAAAGCATGAGTCATGACCTAAAACTATAGTCCATGGCACCCCGTGCAGATGTACTATCTCCCAAACATATAATTCTCCCAACTTCTCTACTAAGAAGGTTTCTCGTATAGGTAATAAAAGAACCAGTTTCATCAGTCAATCCATAATAACCCAAATAGAGTTATTCTTCCTAGGAATCTTTGGGAGACCCACTGTTAAATCCATAGTAATATTGTCCCACTTCCATTCTGGAATGGGTAATAGCTGCAACAAACCTCCAGGTCATTGATACTCTTCCTTCACCTGCTGACAGGGGTAACATCATGTCACAAACCCTATTATCTCCTTTTCTATACCCAAACACTAAAAATTCCATCGTAGGTAATGGTACATTTTGGTCACGCTTGGATGTACCACCCACTTTGAGGCATGAAATACCCTCATTAGATCCTCTCGCATGATCATAGGTACAAAAACTAGATTCTTGACATAGATGATATCGTGCTCATCTATGCTCTAGTTTAAAGGTGTCTCCCCACCTTCAAGGCATTCCCTCAAGGTCAAACACTCTAGATCCTCATACTGCATGCCCTTGATCTGTCTCAAAATTTTATACTCCAATAAAACTAATACGATATTCATCTTCTCCTAACTCTCCTAAACCACAATGTGCATCTCAGTTAGAAAGGTTAACATCTTCCACTATACACTAGACTCCTGAATATCCTAAGTCTAAGTTTAACTGCTCAAAGCATCTTCAACATTGTTCCCCTTTTTGAGTTTATATTCTAGCTCAATATTGAATGACTGCATATACTCCACCCATCTCTATTACCAAATATTCAAATATATTTGAAAAATTATGTATTTTAAGCTCTTGTGATCAGTATACACTATAAACCTCTCTCCCAACAGATAATTTTTCCAACACTTCAAAGCATAAATCACTGCTTCCAACTCAAGGTCATGCATAGGGTACTTCCTTTTATGTGTCCTCAACTGCCGAGACCCATATACTATGACTCAGTCTCTTTTCATCAACACTGCTCTGAGTCTGATCCCAAAATCATCACAATACACCAAATACTCCTAACCTGGCTCGGGTAGGATCAAAATTGGTGTCCATGTCAAATAATTCTTTAACTCTTAGAAGACAATCTCACAATCTTCCAACCATTAAAATTTTATCCATTTCTTGTTCAAGCCTAAAATCAGTGCTTCCAAACAGGAAACTTCCTAGATGAATCTTTGATAATATCCATATAACCCTAGAAATCTATGGATATCAAATACATTTTTAGGCTAATCCCAAGAAAATACTCCCTGAACCTTCTCCAGATCTACTAACACACCTTCCTCTGAGATGATGTGTCCTAAGAATTGTACCTGGTCAATCCAAAACTAACACTTAAATAACTTGGAATATAGCAGATTATCTCTCAGTGTACTCAGGATGATGTCAAGATGTTGGGCATGATCATCATGAGTCTTAGAGTACACCAATATGTCATCCACAAACACCACTACAAATTGATCCAGGTATAGATGAAGATTTTTTTCATCAAGTCCATAAACATTTCTAGTATGTTTGTCAACCCAAATGACATTACGATGAACTCATATAGTCTATACTTTCTTTTGTAAGAAGACCTCGGTATATTAGAAGTCCAAACACTCAGTTGATGGTACCCCAATATCAAGTAGATATTCGAGAACACACAAGATCCTCTCAACTAGTAAAATAGATCATTGATACATAGAATAAAATATTGTTTCTTTATAGTAATCTTGTTTGACTTCTAGTAATTGACACATAAGAACAAACTACTACCAGCCTTCTTTGCAAACAACACAGGTGATCCCCAAGGAAATGTACTCTGATGGATAAATCCCTTCTCCTCTAACTCCTCCATCTGAGTCTTGAACTATTGAATATTTTTCATTTCCATTCTTTATGGTGGTATAGATACTATCTCATCCCCCAACATGAGATCAATAGTGAATTCCACATCCCTATCAAGTGTTAACCCTGATAAGTCTTTAGGAAAGATATCCTGAAACAACCCCCCTATAGGTGGAAAGACATCTTTCTTAACACCTCCATCATTTAGAAAAATACTAAAAACTTGGGCTATGAGATCTCCCAGTTTCAAATTAATTATCCCTACTCATCCCTCCTGGATAACCCACTCTCCATGGTGAATATAGTTTTCACCCTTAGGAGACGTAAAAGTCACTCTCCTCTGGTAACAGTCAATTTGGGATCAGTATGCAACTAGCCAATCCATATCCATAATTAGGAAAAAGCTAAACATGTCAAAGATATTGAGATCCCATAAGAAATAATACTCCCCAATCTCAAGAGAACATCCTTTTCACATGAAGATGTCTCCAGACCACACTCCCAATAGTGTATCTATAGTCATAACCCCACTCAAAAACTCCACTGTTAAGCTCAAATCATTAACAAGATTTGCAGATATAAAGGAATGAGAGGCACCAGTATCAAATAAGGAACTATCTAATGTAGAAGATACAAGAATATTACCTCTCATTGTTGATGGTCTAGCCTCACTATCCACAAGTTTAGGATTCGCTACATGTAGTTCTCCCCATACCTCTTCTTTGTGATGCAGTCTTACTCCCCTAAGTTTCACCACTCTACTGATATGGGTGTTCTTTCCCAAAAGAATCATGTCCACTGTCTCTACCACCTTGTCTAGTAGAACTCTAGATATCATACTAATATGTTGTATAATATCCTCTTCCCACACCCTGGTTCGGTCTATCTCCTCCATCACTAACTATATACCATGTTTTCTAGGAGAACCTATGTGGATATTCCATATTTTCAAAGCCTCGACATTCTACTAGTGGTTGGGGACAATGTTTATGGAAGTGTTCAATCGTACCACACTGGTGGAAAAACAGACAGGAAAGTTCATGTACAACTGATCCCTTTGTCTGTGCATTCTACTTCCCACTAATCTGGTTAACATTTTCATAGGGATTCTTCCTTCTCTCAGAAGTCATACCACCCAAACATGTAGAAGAAACCACATGTACTGTGATGAAAGCATCCCTAATGATCCCATCAACTATGAGAGCCTGATCCACCACCTCAAAAAACTTCTTTAACTGTAAAATGCTAAATTAGGACTTAATCTCACACTTAAGTCCATCTGGAAAGCGTCTCATTGTAAGATATCTCATCCCCTACCAACTTTGGATAAAATCATTTCAAATCTGTGAAGAGTCTATAATAGTCCATCACAGACATGCTCCCCTACTTCAATATCATGAACCTGGCTACTCTCTCCTATCTCAATTTCTCTGGGTAGAAGTTCTCCAATAAATTTTCCAAAAATTCCTTCCATAGAATACCACCAGCCTCTCCAGTCTGTGAATGAATGTACCATAAACACTTTTTTGATCCTCATAGAATATAAGTGTCCAACTTGACCCTCTTCTCAATAGGAGTCTCCAAGTGTTCAAGTATCATCTTGATGGACTCAACCCAGAACTCTAATCCCTTGGGTCCACCCTCTCCAGTAAAAGTCAAGGGGTGCTACAACTAAAACACCCTCATCAGGTCTGACATGCTCTTCTCAACCCGTCTTGGGACTCTTTCAATTAATTTCATGAAGAAAGTGAATTTGTCTTGAAACTACTCTCCTACTTCCTTACACAGAACTATTGGTGCCTCTGGTTCCACCATTGGAGGATCATCCACCACCATTTCCTCTAATCGTTCTCTCAATAAGAATCCTTATAGAGACATAACTCTCAACTCCAAACATGAACCTTAGGACATAGTTGAAAAAATTTACACATTTAAGAGAAAGAAAAAAAATCACAACGATTCACAACAATTATTTTCTCCAAGTCTCTCCACATGGTCAAAATTGAGGCGCTATCACTACCCTTAACCATCTTACACCTAAGTCTTGGTTAACAAGGGTAAACACATTCTCATTATTCACACTTCATTAGACACCCATTTATTGATATTTTTTACATCATTTTACAATTATCAACTTCATATTAGGCACCATTTTCAATTTAATTTCATAATCAAGGAAAATAGTTCAAGTTTAACAACTTACCCATAACTTGTATTTTGTACATTCCTAAAATGATGCATGCCACAATAACCCTGAGTTCCTAGAATGATGCATGTAAAATCAACTCTCATGACATACCAGGCCATGAGTCAAATCTTAAAAAAGAATTGAAACAATAACCACTTCACACCACAAGTGTATCATCCAAGGTGAAATAATATTCAACTATAATATCAAATAGTAATAATAACAATTCCCACCTAGGGTAATTGGGTTCTCCCCCATACATGGGTTAGCTACTCTCATGCATGAGCTCATAACCAAGGCCCAAATTTTTCGAGTCTTCTATCTACCTTTCCCAAACAGAAATAAAAAAATCAAAAAATAAATAAAACCCCTCTAATACCACTTTGTAACATCCTGACCTGGGTGTCACACACCAGTGCCCCAAGCCGGTCATCCACATGACCTCAAACATGTCTCCCCGTATTCCAAAGGATTCCGACTAGCAATGAGGGTCTTATAAGTTGTTCATGAGGAGAATAGAACCAATTTTATCAGAGCACCATCATAAATAAATAGACAATATCATAAGAGTGTATAATTAATAACAATACCAAAATCTCAATATGATCAAAGTAGGAAATACAATATCAAACTAAAGTAGATAATATTTCATGCTAATGTACATGTCAAGTGTCTAAAATGAAATCTGAAAATAAAGACAACGAAGACTACTAACTAGGTCCTGAACCACATCTGGTTCCCTCATTCAAACTCCATCCCTAATCAACAATCTAACCTAGGTCTTTTCCCTTAACATGTCCAAAAAACACAAAGTCTATTCGGGTACTGATCAAATAGCCTGAGTAGGGTGTGAGTACAAATTAATAGGCCACCACCAATGGTGTCTAAAACAATATCCATTCAATATTGTATGCAGTTGTATAAATAAATAAATATAATTCATAATTAAACAGTTATCACATTAATAAAGTATTCTTTATTTAACCACATAAACCCTCAGGTTCCTAAGGAAACCTAAACCTCAATACCTTCTTTGGACCATGCTAGATTCTAAAACATTCCACATTATCAATTAAATATTCATTAAAACAATGGTATTTCATTATCCATTTCATTTCAAATTATAATACATCTAATTAGAACCATAGTGCAACACCAACAATTTGGATCTAGGTCATCATGCTTAGGATCCCATGGGATTTGGAAGCAGCAGACCATGTCTCACACATATTTATCACGATGGTCTTCAGAAGTAGTAGACCATGTCTTGCACACATGGGATTTGGAAGCAGTAGACCATGTCCCACACATATTTATTACAACATGCTTCAGAAGCAGCAAACCATGTCCCGCACAGGTGGGATTTATAAGTATCATACCATATCCCACACATGTTTATCAAACATTCATATATATAGCGCGCACACACACACACACATATATATATCACCAATATCACAAAAATCACTATATCACATCAATCAAGATTAATCAACATTAATCCTCTTATCACAATAATTCTCATTAATTAATCAAACAATTAATTAATCACATTCGTACCATTAATTAATTCTTCAACTAATTAATCACATCCATTCTATTAATATATTCACAATTAATTAAATCCATTTCATTAATTACAATATCACACAATTAATTCCACAATTGACTATCTAATTCAAAATCTTAATGTCTCATAATTAATTCACTTATTAATTATTCAATTCACAACATCAATATCCCATAATTAATTTCACAATTAATTATTCCCAAATCCCACAATTTCACAATTCAATCATTAATTAATTCACCAAATTTAATTAATTAAATCAAGAACTTTAATTATTAAGTAACCCTAGAAATTCTACAATTTGTATACATGTAATCAAAATCAAAACTATGGGTTTTGAATATTAAACCACCTACCTCAATTCATTGATGAACGGTCGCCCAACAGAAATCCCCAAAAATTGAGCAGTACAATAACGTAGATCTATATCTGAATCTCAAAACCATAAATCAAGACACTACTAGAAATTAAAGCTACAGACACGGACCTATAGCCACATTTTTATTGGTCCATGGCTATATCTTTCTAATTTCCATGGTTTAATTTAATAATCGTGGTTATACCTCATGTTTTCCTATTTGGTATCGGGGTCCCCCGATTCGCTACTCTCGCTCCCGACTTCTTCTCCTCCCGGATTCTTCTCCTCCGGACGATTTCTCCTCCCCGACCTCGCCTGACTGCGGCACCCTCCTCCCTGACCTCACCTGACCGTGGAACCCTTCTCCCTGATGACTTCTCCTTCCCGACCTCTCCTCCCCGACCTCTCCTCACCATGGCACCCTCCTCTCCGAAAAAATCTCTCACCATGGCGCCCTCCTTTCAAAGACCTCTCTCACAGTGGTACCCTCCTCCACAGAGACCTCTCTCACCACGACACCCTCCTCTCTGATGACCTTTCACCGTGGTGCCCTCCTCTCTGACTACCTGTCACTACAGCACCCTCCTCTTGGCTTCCAATCAACACAGGTATTTTAAAAAATGGGGAAAGTATTTTATCCCATGTATTTTCTCTCATCAGTGTGGTCTACTATCAAATAGGCTTATTGTGATATTATGGGTTGTTCTAAATGGGTGGTTTGTAAGAATTCCCAATTGAATATTTGGAGAACTACATGTCTTTCTAGAGCCTTTATTGACGATGTTTCCAATCCGATAACTCTGAAGGATGTTAGTATTTCTGATTTATAAATTAATCCAAGTATCTGTGATCTACTGCCTCCCCATCTAGCTGTGGATGTTACCTAGTATGATTTCTATGATTGTGATATTTTGGTTTAGATGACAAAAATGGATTGTAAATTCACTAATAGGGATTTCTATTTACATCACAGTGGTGACCTTACTTGCATACCTCCTTGGGTAGAAAGTTTTAGAAAATAATTTATTTCCCCTTCTGATTTGTTGTTGCTCTGGAAAATTTTGAAATAGAGCTTACCCATACAATGCCTCATTTAGCATACATGAATGCATTTATCATCAGTCTGCTTCTTGTGCTTAAATGTTTAATAAACCCAAAAATATTTATTCATCTATTGTAGGTTCAGTTATCAGTTATGGAGTTATGTGTAGGGGTTACTTAGATGAAACTTTAATATCCAAACCATTGAAGGGATACTCCTCTCAATGTGTAGAACACCATATAGTGATCAAATCCATTCTATTATGGTGGCACTGACTGATAGTGTACTTTATTATACTTGGAGAGCAAGAAATGATCTGAAATATAATAATGATAAATATTCTTTTCAGGCTGGAGTTTTGGCCATTCATCATGGAATTATGTTGTCATGTAATATTCAAATTGGTTCAATGACTAATGATGTTTTTGATATGGTTGTGTTAGGATCAATTGGTTTCCATGGCAGGGCAATGAATCCATTAGTGCTCAAATCTATTCGGTGGATACCACCGATTGTATGTTGGTTGAATGTCAATATTATTGGGGTAGCTTCGGGTGCACCAGGGTCTTCTGGTTTTCATGGAATTATGTTTGGCATGATTTATGGTTGGAATCATATTTATCTATTTCTAGGAAAATTCTTAAGGACTGTTCAAGGAATGTACTATAGAGGATGCCCACACCCAGGACTGATTGACTTCGTCTTGATGAATAGATTTCTATTGAAGTTACTCATGTCTATAGATAAGAAAACTAGGTTGCTAAGTCTCTTTCTAAAATAGAAATTTTGAAGGTTTGTTTCATCTTTTTCTTTGTCTTAACATACTATTGTTCTAATATGGGGTAAGGTAATTGTCTTGGTGATTTGTATACCCGTTTCTGTAAATCACCTTTGTATGTTTCTATTGTTCACATCTATATATATATACTAATCTTAGGTTTTTTCACCTACCACGTGTCAGTCTAATAAACCTCCACATCCTAATTCCCATACGTTTCAAGCCTACACACATCCACAACCCTCCTATTCTACCCGTCTCTACCATTTTCTCCCTCCTCCTCCCACTCCCGCTCAGCCTCCCCATCGTGATTTCCGTCTCTCCCGTTTCCATTATCCAGTGATCCTCCATTCTTCCCCCACTCGTTATTTCCATCAGGTTCACCTCCCGCTCCCTCTGTCTTCCTCGTGAGGTTTCCTTCGGTGTGTCGTCCCACTCGCACTGTTGATATCCCATAACCCTCTTCCATTATTCCTTCGACTTCCCCTCTCTCCCTGTTGTGATTTTACTCTTCCAATTCTTCAGTTTCTTGACCTCCGTTGTTCTTCCCACCTTGTCAGCCACCAATTTCACTGACATCGGTGTCTTAATCCTACAGTTTTCACTTCATCTCACTACTCCATCTTCCCCTCTTCGTACCTCCACCCTGTCGCGACTTCGCTATTCCATGTTCACCACTATCGATCTCCTCCCCGTCGCAAGTTACCAATTCTGAATCACCTATTTTAAAACCACCACTATTTTCCCTTTCTCTTCATCCTACACATTCACCAAGATTAGCCTCCCAAATCTACGGTTAGCACTGCTTCTTGAGACTCTATCTTCACCTCTTCCAATATCTGCAATCTAGGGTTTCGTAAGCTACTATATTAAGTCTCCCAAATCTAGGGTTTTCAGTCCTTCGTGCTCGGCTACTAAGGATTCATCACCGCTGAATACCTTAAATTCCATCCTGTACCTCTGCTACAGTAACTAATAAATCATTCACTGCCAACTACTCCCCCATTTCTCTCTAAAATCCACACTCTTCTACTCAGCGAATTCACTCGGATTATCCTTGGTTCAGCTCCCATAATCCCTTCTGCAACAGGTATGTTATCCTAATATCCTTCAATACCTATCCATTTTGTGCATCTTCTATTATGTTCAGGTTAACATAAGGTAATGATAGTTTCATAATACTTTATCCTATGTCAATAATTCAAGTATTATTTGTCTTCACCATTTACCATCTTCTGATGACAATAAATCACTATAATTTGACATCCAACCATAGCAGTATCTATATGAACATTCTAAGTATTATTTGTCTTCTGCATATACATTTTCTATACAGTGGGTTCAAATTTAGTTTGAATTTTCATGTTATGTTTGAAAATAATAAACTTATATTGTGGTTAGTTTTATGTCTGCCATTATATCATCTCGGTTGACTTCCTGCATCTCCTATTCCCTCTTACAGCATCTTCGCACTTCAGGTATGTGATAAAATATGTTTCTATTTTTATGTTGAGGTTGTGCATCATGTGTTTAGGAGTTTGAAATATTTTCAAGGAAGAATTTATGTTTTACTAATGGTTGAACTTGTGGGCATTGTGGCGATGTCCAGCAGGCAAGAGGGACTTTTGACATCTTCTCACTTCAGGTATGTGATAAATTTATTGTTTCACCCTGTGTAGATGAGTTTTTTATAAGATATTAAAATTAATCTATTTTGAGTCAGGAATTTGGGCATCTAATTAATTTTTCCATCATGTTTTTTATCATCACTATTTGGCCTCACATCAATTTGGCTTCACCTCTATTTTTCTTTACTGTTAGTGTGTTGTATTCACTGTATGTGTTCCAATACTCCCAAGTATTATTTGTCTTCACCATTTACCATCTTCTGATGACATTAAATTACTATAATTTGATATCCAACCATATTAGTATCTATATGCACATTCTAAGTATTATTTGTCTTCTGTATATACATTGTCTATACAACGGGTTCAAATTTAGTTTGAATTTTCATGCTTTGTTTGTCACCATTTTTCACTACTGAAACACTATGATGCCAACATCCAGGATAGGGGTTGTAGTGTAGAAAGTATTGAAAGCACTGCTGGATGGCTATTATTTAAATGGATTTCCTTCACAATGTCTTTGAAGGAAGTAGTATGTACTATTTACGAAGGTGCTCTAAATTTTTTGGAAATACAATCTGATATTAGAGGATTTTCTATTATTTCTATGTTCTTTTATAAACTATAACCTTATGTGGAATAACTCAACCTTCTTTTCTAAAACAACCTCTTTTCTAGAAGACATAATTATGTAAAATTTCAGAATATCAATACTCAAATTGATTTCAACTTCAAAGATATTCCATGGGAATGACTTCTTCAATCGCTCAAAAATTATTCCTTCTCGATCTTTTGGGACAGTTTTCTATGCCCAGTGTCTCTACTTTATATAATATGTCATTAATGGATATGGGATATCTACTTGTGCTAGAAGGTCCTTGAGGTCTTTACAAGTTTTTCTGTGAACTGGATTTCTTCCTGTTTGTGAAGACTTTTGGGGTTTTACCTACATGATGTTGTGTTACATGATTTCATTGTTTTTTATGGTTTGATGGATGTTTAACTTGATGGTTTGATGGATGTATTAACTTTATCGCACTGGATAGTGGATTTTTCACCCTGTTCAGTGATCTGCATTGAGGTCTTAATTCTATCCTAGAGTTTCTGCCATGTTTTATTTGATGATAGGTTTTTTTTCTCTTTCCTGGGTTGCTTTCTCGACTAGAATTCCCTTTATTTTATGAATATCAATTTGACAGCTTTATGGCGGTGCATGGATGTCTTCTTGAGGTTTTAGTTTTGAAGAATGTGAAGGCTTGGCATGGTCGACTTGCTCCTGTATAGGCTTCCTGGAATGCATTTTCCATTGGTATGACCTCCTTTTTCAGTTTCACTTATTCCTTCTGGTAGTGCAAGACTATCATTGGGTAGTGCATGACCTATGAGTATAATTAGTTATTATAGTATGCATTACCTTCACTCATGACTATGGTATTTTAATACACTTATTCATTAATACAAATTTTTTAGTACCATGTGAACAATTAAATTATTTAATATTCGTTAATAATAATCTTATGAGTTGTTCATTTATTTTTTTCAATAGGTTTTATTCTCTTGATGGTCAGGTTAAATGATTTATTGGAAAGGTATCTACTAAATATACTAATCTTAGGTATTTCCACCTTCCACATGTCACTCTCATAATCCTCCACATATTATTTTTCATATGTGCCAAGCCTACATCCCTCCACGTCGCTCCACCGCTCTCTATCTGTACCATTCTCTCCTTCCCGCTCCCGCTCCCGCTTGGCATCCCCATCGCGAATTCCTGCTCCCCCATTTCTATTTTCCAGTGCTCATCCCTTCATCCTTCCTTGCTGTTTATGGGATTCACCATCTTCACTCTCCCCAATCAAGGGTTTCTGCAGTTTCACCATTCTCCAGCTTCCCCTCCTTCACCTTCTCCCCCCTCTCATGATTTCCCTCCTCCCTTTTTCTGTCCTCTCCGTCCAACTCCTCCACATCCTCCAAATATCGTTCCTATTTCACCTCCACTCTAGACATCCTGGTGCTCCTACGATTCCCAATACAAGTGTCCTCCTCCTTTGATTCCCGTCAATCTTATGGTTCCTGCTGAGGTTTCACCTCTTCCGCTGCTCTTAGGGTTCCCGCTCCTCCTCTGTAATTTTTAATAATTCCCTCTATATATTTTCTATCTACATCTCATTTCATCTCTGACATTTCTCCTACGTTTCATGCTCATGTTTCCCCTCCGATGACGCTCTTACGGTTCCCGCTCCCGTCACACCTCCACTGCCGCTCCTAGGGTTCCTGCTCACGTTTCCCCTCCCATCATCTTGTAGTACCTGCAATACACTTCCGGTGTCTTCCGCGCCAATATTTCCATCTTCTACTACAGTTCATTCTCCCGAATCTCCTCAGCTCATCGTATGTTTTCTATTTCTCCTACTATGTCGAATTATTTCACTCAGGTACCCTCAAAATTCACTGCATCCCGTTCCCTGATTCCCTCAAGCGTGTGATTTCCATCCACATCTACTGCTACTCTTACTGCTCAATTTTGTTTAGAATAATGTGTTTCTCTCCCCGAAATAGCTATGTGTTTCTATTCACTATCTGATTATTGTATTCATTGTTAGTTTGTTCATTGATCATACTGTGTGTTTCTACTACATATGTGATTCCATATTTATATGTGTTCTAACAGTTCATGATTCTAATATATAATGTTTTCAATGTGTTTTCAAACATAGTATAGAGAAAAAATTTCCCTAACTACCTTAAATTGTTAATTGTATTTTTATATTCTAACTTATATGACATATATCAGTGTTTGTGGATGTTTAATTTTTCTTTACAGTGATGGATAAGATGAAGTGTATTCATTCCAACTGAGAATGATTTGGGGGATGAAAAAAGAGATCCTATACCATATTATCTCTCAAACTACATGACTTCAATGAAGTAGGTAGTCTCCATTTTAATATTACCGTATATTATACATACATGTGTTAGGCCAAAAGGTTTTATTTTTTAGTAGACACGGCTATAATGTGAAATAATGTATCATTAATGGGAACCACTGGATAATTACGACTAACCAACTACACACAACTTCATGTTTGGTCTATATTTTGTGGGTTGATATAGATTAATTCATTTAAACTAACTTTCAAATTTTTTTATCAAAATATTAATCACGCGTTTAGTTTTGTTTAGTTTATTTAGAAATATTTTTTCCATTAGTTAGAATTTTGATCATAATGTAGATTAAACAAATCATTTTGGTGTAATATTTTTTTCCCTTTATCATTTCAATGCCTTTGGATTTGAATCTTTGTTATTTTGTTAAATGCAGATGGGTCACACTCCCGCTAGAGTTGGATCAATAAATTATTGTTTCTCCGAGGTATCTAACTACTGTAAGACTTTCCAGTGATCCTCATCAGAGTTTAATGTATTTCTATTCTATGTTGTGGTTTGATGAAAGAGTCAACTAATTCAGAGGTAAAAAATCTCCAAATTTTCATTGTTTTTTTCCACTTATTAAAATCAAACTACATGAATTTTATACTCCAACAATATACCTAAATCTATCATTTTTTATGATAGATCTAAGGATGTAGGAAATGTTTGTGATCTTATCCACCTTTGAAAAAAAAATCACTATTATGATTTGTGTGCATTCTTCAATTATTTATGTATAATTACATTCTATGATAATATATATATATATATATATCATTCATTATACAATTAGTCACTTCTAAAATAATTACATTCTATTTTATGTAATTTTCTTCATCACTTTGTTGCTACTTTTGTTTATTAATTTAATCATATACATTATAATGAAATTATAGGTTTCTAATTTCATCATAATTGCAGCTTTCATTCACTTTTCTAGTCACCAATCACTAAAGGAATTCATATTGTGAATACTGAATAATCTTTTGCTTCATCCTTAATGTATTAATGTTGTTATTCTGAATCATTTCATTAATTTTATGATACATTAGTTTAAATAGTTCTCATCTATTTTATTTACATGCCTTGAAAATTTACTTAGTTAAATTCTATATCAATTTTTATATATTTTTTGCAATGGGTGTTACAGAAAAGTCTCATTGTTTAGTTAATTTCAGAATTGTCATTTTCTATTTACTGTACATTTCAATTCATAGCTATAATTTTGATCCAATTCTCTGATTCATTTACAATTCCATTTTTTTCATTTCCTTTTCCATTTATTTATTTAATTTTTTAAATCTTTATTTTTTAATTATAATTCATTAATTTATTCTATTTTAAATTTAATTAATCATTCTACTTCAAATAGGACATATCTATCTGATTCAATTATGAAATAAATTGTATACTAATTTTGTTACCTATATTGAATTGAAGAATAGGTGAAAACCAAGTTAGAGGGGGTGAATTATAGAAATGATATAGGGCCTCCACTGGGAAGGTAAGCAATGCTTTAGATCTCGACCGAGATTCATTTGGGCACTAAAAATTTTGATCAAATTACGTTTTTGTGTCTTTTGTGAGATACCCCAAATGGATCAAGGTTGTGTTTGACATCAATAATTGAACACCGCATCATGCAATATATTACACAGTAATTAATAATGATATATTGTGTATTATTCTTCATACTAATAAAAGTTCATATGGTATATCAAACTCTAATATACATAATTTCTTCCCCTACGTTTTTAGAAAAAACATATTGATCATTAAAATAATAAACAATAAAAGCATTGGAACATACTTCTTTGAAATATTATCCATGTTTAGATGATGTTCAATTCAAATAATAACACCTTTTTGGGCTTCAGCATTACTTTCTGTTACTGCAATGCATAGTTCATTGGGAACTAAATATATGTCTCTTGTAACTACAATTCATAGGTCATTGGGAACTAAAGAGATCCCTCTTGGTCGATTTTTATGCAATCTAGTAATTCTAAGTGCCTATGTGCAAGGATCCCCTTGCACGTGCTCATGTCCATGCAGGTGTGTGCATAGGGGCTATGTGTCCTTGCATGTGTGTGAAGGTGCGTATACCAAGTGTGGGAGAAACAACTTTTAGTTAGAAAGCTCCAAGAGCCTAAGTGGATGGTTTGGTTCCACCTTGAGGTAGGATCCCTCTTCTAGACTCTTTAATTAAAGAATGCTTTAAATTGAATTTATCTTCTTTCTTAATTATGCTTAATTGTATTAAATTGCATATCTTGAATAAGTGTTCTTTAATATAATTGTTTCATTTGATAAATAAACTCATGTTTTTATATATAAAGTCGTGTTTTTTTAATAAAGCAATGTCATGATTTTATAATAAAACCCCTCCAACGGAGGTGCGCTATCTTCTAAACCAAAGAGTCGTGATAGTTATTTGTATCATGTTTAGATTTGGTTTGAGTCTTTCATATGCCTCTTGTTGGTTTTTGTTTTGTGGCTAGTTATTTTTTGTTTTCTTTGAATAATATAAATTTACGGTCGGAATGTTTCCCCACCTCCTCCTGCTCCCTTCGCTCCTGGCCGGAAGATGCTACCCCGCGGATGTCGCTGGACCACGGTCACGCTGCGGTCACACCGCGGTAATGTCATGATTTGGCCCTGCTCCAAGACGACACCCAACGGCGGTTCGCAGTGATAATATTCTATGAGTATTTTGATCAATGTTGAGACTGACTAATCACAAATTTCTATCAGCGGGGCGATGATCGGAAAGTTGCCCCGCCTCCTCCCGCTTCCTTCGTTCCTGGCCAGAAGATGTTGCCTCATGGATGTCATTGGACTGGGCCAACACGCTGCGGTCATGTCGCGGTCACGTCGTGATTTGGCCCTACTCTAGGAAGACACCCCGTGGCAGTTCATAGTGATAGTATTCCATGAGTCTTGTGATCAATGTTGAGACTGACTAATCACAATTTCTGCCGATGGAGCGACGACCGGAATGTTGCCCTGCCTCCTCCTGCTCCCTTCGCTCTTGGCTGGAAGATGATGCCCTGCGAATGTTGCTGGACCGGGCCAACACGTTGCGGTAACGCTATGGTCATGTAGCGGTAATGCCATGATTTAGCCCTGCTCCAGGATGACACCCCGCGGTGGTTCACAGTGATAGTATTCCATGAGTCTTGTGATCAATGTTGTGATTGACTAATCACAATTTCTGCTGGAGGGGCGACAGCCAGAATGTTGCCCCGCCTCCTCCCGCTCCCTTCGCTCTTGGCTGGAAGATGCCGCCCCACAGATGTTTCTGGACCGGGCCAACACGCCGCGGTCACACCGCAGTCACGTCGCGGTCACGCCGCGGTCACACCTCGGTAATGCCATGATTTGGACCTGCTCCATCCCACAACATCCCCCTTCCACCTTCATTTCAGCCCGCTGCCACTAGCCCGCAACAGCCCCCCTGCCACCTTTGAATCAGCCCGCAACATCTCCCCAGCACCTGTAACCAGCCCCCTTCCACCAGTATTCCATCCCCCTTCCACTTTCATTCGAGCCCGCACCAGCCCCCAGCCACCTGCAATCTAGCCCGCACCAGCCACCGCACCAGCCACCACACCAGCTGCCATACTAGCCACCACCCCCAGCCTCCTGCAAAACACTCATGCTAGCCCTCTACCACCTGCAAAATAGCCCTAACCACCATTTCCAGTCCTCACCATCCCCCGACCTCCTACATCCCAGCCCGCACCAGCCCCTACCACATGCCCAACAGCCCCCAACCACCTATAATACAGCCCACACTATCCCTCTTCCACCTATTCCAGCCCGCACCAGCCCCCTGCCATCCCCCTTCTGCCTGCCTTCCCACCTGCACCATCTACTCTAGCCCGCACCAGCCACCGCACCAACCCCCATCCTTCTGCATTCTAGGATGCACGAGAAAAACTCCATGCAAATCACAAAAAGGAAAGAAGAATGTGTGGTGTCCAAGGGTTGTTCGAGGGGGGTTTGGGGGGGTCTATAGGGCAGGGGGTAGGGTGCAGGTGAGGTGTTAAGGGGGGCTGTCCAGGAGGGTGTCCAAGGGCTGTCTAGTGGGATGATTTGAAGAGATAAACCCACGAGTAATGGGACCTAACCTCATAGCAATAATTTTGCTAATAATTTTTGGAAAGGTATTCCCAACATCAATAGGTCTGAAATCCTTTACATTCACAAAATTTTGCTTCTTTGGGATCAGGGCAATAAAATTGGTATTTTCTTGTAGGTTTCAACATATATTCTAGAAAAATCCTCTATATTTAGAAAGTAGGGTTGATCTTTGTAATGTATCCTAGTTTTCAGCCTATGTTCCTAATTTTTTGTTTCAAAATGTCCTAAAGTTGATTCCCTTGAATAGGTTTTAGATTATAGGAATTTTTTTTTGGAAGTTCTCATTTTCTTCAAGAAAGTCATATTTTAAGTTGGATGGAAGAATCTTTAATTCTAGCTCAGTGGGTTTTCTATTAATGTTTTCAATTTTAAGTTATCCATGATATCATCCTACACATGTAAAGTATAAGGGTCGTTTATATTTTTGAATAAATCATAAACAACTATCATCAAAATAAATTTAATTAGTAGACATCACAATTTTCAGATTAAGTTCATTTTCAAAAATATATTCAACAAATAGATAAGGTGTTTCCAGAGCTCCTCCTAATCATATTATGTCATCAAACATTTTAATATTTTTTTTAAACAACAATGGAACTCAAACTGGTTTAATGTAAATAGATATTGATCCTCATGGGGATATTTAATTGAATCAAGAATATTAAAATTCACTTTATATTCTCCAAAAGTCCTTGAAAGGGTTCCATCATTAAAATTTATTGTTGTTTCATAATCCTTGATAAATGTTTGGCCTAGAATGATAAGTTAATTAACCTTAATTATTTATTCCTCCATTTTTAGAATTTAAAAATTAGTTGGGAATAAAAATATGTGTACACTTACCAGACATAACCTTAAAACTCAAACCGAAAAGCCAATGGTTCGGTTAGCAAGCTATACAACTAATGAAGTGGGTTTGATCTCTCCTATATATGTGGAAGAATAAAAAAATAGGGAATTACATTAATAAATGATAACAAATCACACGGTGTGTTGGAAAAAGTGAGTTATCATATGGTGAAAGGGATAGTGAAAGTATATGGGTCAGGGAACTTCTTAGATATTTTTAGGGTAATAAGAGCAGAGACATTTCTATATAAATTTAACTTTTCATTCCCTTGTAGTCACCTCTTCCCAGTGTATATATATTTGATAAATTTTACATGCCTTGGGATTTTTCAAATGTATTCCAGTAAAAAAATATTGATTTCTATGTTTTTGAATATCTCCATAATAATTTTCTATATTGTCTTATTTGGTTATCTTGGGTGGTTTTACTCTAGATGGGAAGGGACGTTGGGGTTGATTTGAGTCTCCCACTATATTTTCCCCCTTATACTTCTTCAATGAAGGTTTTTCCACTTGTATTACTTCTTGAGGTTCATTTCTAGGGATAGATTCTTCATATTCAGTGGTTTTGACACTTCTAGTTTCATATTAAAATAGGGGTGCATCACTATTTTTATCTATTTTCTACTCCTTAATGAAATAGAACAAAAATTTACTTTAGTTTTATAATTTGGTTAGGTAGGAAGATTACCTAATACTTGATTTACAAGTTTATCTAGAGTATAAATAGACTATACAAATTGTCCATTCATCTATTAAGTTTGGATCCATGAGTAGAGAGAGTAGTTTTTTGATTGTTTTGTGACACCATGACTTGTATCAGCATGTTATTCATGGAAGGTTCTTGAGTGTGCCTTTTTTGGTAACTTATAGAAGGATGAGAGTGGATTCTTTGAAAATGTCATGGTGGGAAACACTATTGGAAGGGTGGTATTTGATGTTGTTGGTTCCTAACTAAATATTGATTTTTGGAATATTTTTTAATCCTTTATTTTTTTTGTTTTTGTTAGTATTGTCTTTGGTATATGGCATCTAAAATTTCAATTTCTTGAACTTGAGGGAATGCATTAGTGTGGTGGTACTGAGAGTAAAAAATTTGGAAGTCTTAGAGGTGTAGTAGGTTTCATCTCTTGTACCTTATTTAAAGCTAAATTTCTCAAAGGATATGTTATTTATTTTATTTTATTTTTATGTAAAGTGGATTTATAACTTTAACCTCATGCACTCCTCTTATTGTAGTCCCTATAAAAATTTACTAGTAGTTTTTGGTAAATTCTATACACCACTTATTTAACTCAGGTAGGGTACATGTATATAAGTTATCCTCTAGAGGAATCATTTAGTAGGTTTGAGTCACTATCCATTAATCCTTGGTAAAAGTATTCTAGGAAATAGTGATTTTCATAAATCTAGTGTGGGAAGGATGCATATGGATTCTTGAATCACTCACACACACACACCCATACACAAGTTGCCAAAATCCATCACCCATCCAAAAGTCTAGCTTTATCCAAAGAAATAGAACCACTGAACCCCCAGCCCCGCAGCCAACATCAACCAACCAGACCAGCATCCCTATCCAAACAAAGCCTAGAGTGAAAGACCTCTAGACAACCATGCCAACTAATGGTCACTACACCAACACCTACTTGCACAAGAACCATAAACCACACCAGATCCAACCACAATAAGCACCTATAGTAGATATAACTCCCAAAATATTAGCTAGAAACCAAATCATCCCCAGACCACCATCTGGACCCATCCATCACCATCTGAACACCTTGCATCAAAATGGACCACCCCACCATAAGAAAGTCTAAAAAACCAGCAGTCAACTAGTACCATCCATCTGAAGTGCCCCGCATCACCCACGCCTAACCCATCATACAACCTAAAGAACCCTCAAGCAGTCCCTGATCCAAATGTGAGCTAATACCCACCCTGAATCCAACACCTCTAGACCCACAAAGTAGTCAACATGCACCCACCCTAGAAAGAGAACCACTCGTCTACCAGAAACATGCCTCCCAACCAGCAACATCTAGTATCTCAAGAGAATTTTAGAACATCCACCATAGAAATACCTACACCATCAACAACCAGGATACACAAGATGGGGAAACCGAGCACAATCCAACTGGACTCACTCCAAACCACCACCTGAAGACCCACCCCAAACTATATCCACCACACTAGACAATTGAGAGAACCAGAAGCCTACAATAGTAATCCAAAACAAAGAAGAAACACCAGAAAGCCAACCCCTATGAACCCAAAACATGTTACCAACCATAGTAGAAATCAAAAACCAACCAACACCATGCACCATGTAAGTGTATCATGTACTACACCATATAGAAAAATCCAAACAGAAATACCCCCAGCTGAAACCCATCTTCAAAGGTCCTATAATTCCAAACAGCAACACGGAACTCACAACCTCGCCTCCTAAATCCTCCACAAGAATCCTATAACCCCACTATGAGAATCTCTGTAAGTCTCTATTAGATAAACCCAGAATCTCCCAGCCTCAACCTTAAGAAGCATCCAAAGTAAGGGGGGTTGCTGTCCAGGGGGGTCCAGTAGGGGGGAAAGCTATTCAGGGGGGTCTAGCAGGGGGCAGCTGTTCAGGGGGGTCCAGCAGGGGGGTTTCTGTCCAGGGGGTCTGTTGTCCAGGGGGGGCTACTGTCCAGGGGGGGTCCAGTAGGGGGGCTGCTGTTAGGGGGGGTCCAGTAGGGGGGATGTTGTCCAGGGGGGTCCAACAAGGGGGGGCAGCTGTTCAGGGGGGTCCAACAGGGGGGCAGCTGTTCAGGGGGGTCTAGCAGGGGGAGTTTCTATCTAGGGGGGGCTGCTGTTCAGGGGGGGCTGCTGTCCAGGGGGGTTTCTGGTAGGGGGTGCAAGTGGGGGTTGGTAGGGGGTGCAAGTGGGGGTTGGCAGGGGAAGGGGCAGGGGAAACGGGAGGGTGGGGGGTAGGACTGGGGGGTCTGGGGGGGTGTCCAAGTTCTGGGGGGTCCAGGGTCTGTCCAGGAGGGTGGGGGTGGCTGTCCAGGGGAGTGGAGGTCTGGGCTATCCAGGGGGATCTTTCCAGGGTCTCGGGGGTGTCAAGGGTATTGGGGGTATGGGGGTGTCCAGGTTCTGGAGGGGGGTTCCATGGTCTGTCCAGGAGGGTGGGGGTGGCTTTCCAAGGGAGTGGAGGTCTGGGTGGGGTTGTCCTAGGGGGTCCAGGAGGGGGGCTGTCCAGGGGGTCTGTCCAGGGGGTGAGTGGGGTCTGCCCAGGGTGGGAAAGGGGCTGTAGAGGGAGGGGGTGTATGGGGGGCTGTAAGGTGCAGGTGGGGTGAAAGGGGGAGATTGGGGGGGATTTTCAGGGGGCGGTGGGGAGGATTCAAGGGGGCAGCACCGGCTGAACGATGCTGGGTTTTTTTTTACAAAATGTGTAGGCCTATAGCCACGGTTTTAAATCGTAGCTATAGGTCTACAGCCACGGTTCCTAACCGTGGCTTTATGTTTATATCCACGGTTGCAACTGTGGCTATAGGAGATGAGTGATTTTAGCCAATGCCACAAGTTGAAAATCGTGTCTTTAGGGTTGTTTCCACGGTTTGAACTGTGGCTATAGGGCTATATCCACGGTTCAAACCGTGGATAAAGGGCTATAGCCATGGTTGGGAACTGTGGCTATAGGTTTTACCCTATAGCCATGCCAATACCAGCCACGGTTGTGGGAATCGTGTCTATAACCTGTAGACATGGTTTTTTGGGCCTATAGCCACAGTTTAAAACTGTGTCTATATCCTGATTTTGTAGTAGTGAGATAAAAAAACAATATATCTTTAATTATAAACCTATATCCACAATCCTATATCTATATTTACCAAATATAGATCTAGATCTAGCAAAACAGAAGATTACCTCCCACCAAAAGAACAAGATAAGGAATGGGTGAATGGGATAGGATCCAGTTACCGGTAGAGGATAAGATCTTTGATTCGTGCTTTGAATCTTAAAGAATGGAGGTCAAATAGCCTTGGAATCCCTCAAAAATATCTGAAATAGTCCAAATAATGTTGGTCCGATTTTGGGTTGAATGAGGGAAGTTTTGGGGGTTTAGGGTAATTACAAAATAATTTTTGGGCCTCTTTAAAAAGCATGCATGGTTTCCTGGGAAAGGGTGAACGGTTTTCCCTAATCGTGTGCCTATTATTTTACGGGTGCATGGTTTCTCTTTTTAGGGCACACAGTTTGACAAAACATGCATTAGTCATGTGAACCCCCACTTTTCAAGGTTTCACAATTTCCAGGGATGAGGCACACGGTTTTCTCTAACCATGCACCAACCGTGAACATCCCCTTTTTCTTCCATTTTTATAAATTTTTACCCAAACACACCCTATAGTAAAACTCAATCGAAAATAATCAATACAAAACAAAATAGTACCTGTAATTAACCCAAGAAAACTCCAAAAAAGGTTGGGATCTTATAGTCACTCATGCCAAGGCTCACTACCTTGAAATGGTTTGGGGTAGATGCATTATTTCCCCAAGATCACTTCCCTCACAACTCCACTTTTCACTCACTTCTTCAAACAGAAAACAATATTGCATCACAGGCCAAGATAAATGCCACCTTGTTGTTGTAGATACACCAAATGTAAGATGGGTACCTTTGAATATCTAGTTTCTCCTTCATAGGTTTGTTGTAGATAACACCTCGAGCAACTTATTTCTATGAGAGATCATGGAAACTTCTTATCCTTTGATAATACCTTTAGGAGATATCAAGTCTTATTTCTTATAGAATAACTCTGGAACTTTCTCTCTTTCTAGAATAATACTAGAATGGTTTCACTTTTCTAGATGCACTAACTCATCCTTTTCACTCCTCTTTTTTATAGTGAAACAAATATTTTCATTTTGTAATTCATATATCTCAAGGAAACCCACTCTATCCTTATACAAGTATTTCAAATGGTGTATATTCTCCCCTTCTGGTTTTCTTAGATAACTCGATGAAATCTATTCCTCTATTTTTTTCTACTATGGAGTGTCGCATGTGATAAAAAAACTTCTGCTCTTATATCTTCATTATCACATGTGTTATAACTACCATTTTATGAGTCATAAATGACTCTTAAATTCTCCATGTGTCTTGGGTTGTAATAGTATGGATATATCTAAAAGATATAACTACCCAAAAATATCTCCATCTGCACATCATGTATTTCCATATCTGTAAATATATAAAACTGAATTTGAACTCACTATTATCATTTTCTTATCCATTTAACTCTCCATGACTCATAATCATAACACCTTCATCAAATGTGGTTGGACCTATATTTAATAACAACCACACACATTCACTACATTTGTGGATAGTTAAGAGTCTCTTGAAGGCTGCTCGTGTATTCATGCATGGCTACAATGGTATAACCATTACCTCTATAGTGAAGCCAAAAAACACTTACTGGCATAATACAACTTCCACGGTGCATCACTCTCCAAATATTCAGAACCACCCACTACTTAAGGTGTAGCTTCTTCTCTATGGCATAGATATCTCTCAAATGGAAGAACACAGAAAACAAGATCTAATTGCCTTTTTGGCATAGCCATTAACTTCGTGGTGCGATGCTCTTTTCTCATGTGATGTGGTTGTTTCTTTATAGTGCATCCATAACCATAAACTCATACAACCATTTTCTACAATGTAATCCATGTCTCTACAGTGTGTGAAAACACTCTGTATTTCAGATTCATGAAGTACTTCATTGTGGTAAGTTTCACTATGTCGTAGTCGCAACTTCTTACCCTTACACAATTTGGGAATGACATTTATGCCATATTTAGAACTCATAGTTTACCCTTATGCAAGTCACCCAGATACCCTTACGGAGCCTCACATCCTGACCTATTTACCTTTATGTTTTACTTAGTTACCCTTACATAAATCTCATATTTTACATCAGTTGCCTTTACGCATTAGGAATTCTACCCTTATGAAGGGAATGATGGGATTTACCCTTATGTGTGTTTCCATATACTGCATGTACCTATATACAGCCTTCAATACTCTATCAATACCCTTACATGGCTACCCTTTTCAACAAATCCAAATCATATTATTAGAAAATCCACTTTCCAAATCCATTACATGGTTACCCTTATCACAAAATCCAAATCATATTACCAATAAATCCACTACAAACTCATAGGGGTTCAAAAATATAACACTTTTATTTAGTTGAAAATATCTCCTTAACAATATTACCTTGAAATCAAGTGAACTAATCTTCATTTTCACTTCTCCCCCTTATTTTCAATAAAATACAAGGGGTTAGTCCATGTGTTTCTACTCCCCATATAATTATGAATGAAAAAGTAAAATACCAATGGATCCAATAAAAAATTATCCCCCTATGTCAATAGCTTATTCACATCCTTCCTAAATACTATCAAAAACTTTCTGGTTTAATTTCCAAATCTAGAATCATTAACATATCAAAATTTTGAATCCATTTGTTCAAAAATATCTTCATCTCTTTCACAAGAAATATAGGGAGAAAAACCACCACTTAGAACATGAGTTGTCAACCAATTATTTAAGCCTACTGAGCCTGGTCTAGGTATAGGAAACAATAGCCTTAGCTAACACCTACAAGGATGTCCATGTAACTCACTAGGTCCAATAAATTCATATCAGCCTTATAATATCATTTTATCAACACATCCTATTATCTAAAATCATACAAAACTATTAGAACATAAGACTTAAATCACAAAGAGTGAATGATATGCCATTTGTAGCATAGGTTATTCCACTTTCCATCACCAATAAGATATTTCTATTTTCTTTCAAAGTCATCTGGGATGATCCATTAATGTTTTAATTTTCTCATGTTTTCTATATAAATCTTCATGGTCTGTCTCAATTTGAGAGGGTCTAAACTCACTAAGAAACTTCCAAAGATAGTTTAACAACATTAAGAAGCACCAAGACTTGTCTTTGACACTAAAAAGATATCCTTTGGATATTTAACTCCAATTCTCCCTTGGTTTTAGTATTGTGTTTTTTAAATGGATTTAATTTTTGGAGACTTCGTTTTTTGATTAGCTTCTATTGTTTATCATCATTGAATAACCTAAAAAAATAACACAACTAAGGCAACATGTTATAATATGAACAATTTTATTCAAGATTCATCCTTATTGAAGCCACGGACAATTATTCTCCCTTAGTGTATTGTTTCCACTAACTACATGTCTCATAAATACTCATTTTAGGATAGATTTTTTATTGTACAATAGATTACTTCAGATCTGAAAGACTTTAATCACCACCTTCTTCATAGAATTTCCAGGTAAATTTTAGATCTAATCTCAAATTTAATTCATGTGATTTTGAGCACACTTACCCCATGGATTGTGTCTCCCCCTAAGTCCCATGCCTATTCAAATAAGTTATAACATTTAAATCATATGGGGAGAGGGGTACCTTGAACTTCCTTAAGTTGAGGATGATGGTGAGTCACTATGGACTTCCATTTTTCCTTTGTATTTCACTTTAGAATCCATCTTTGGATCTGAAATTGATTTGATGAAATCCAACCACCATTCATAAACTTTAGGTTTGTTCTCTTTCACACAATCCATTCTTTCTTGGGCAGATTTACTAAAAATGGATTTTTTTCCCAAAATATGAAGATTTTTCTTTCCCTAAACCTTTTTTTTCTTAAATATCCCTTAAAGTAGTATCAATCTTTTTAATTCTTGTCTTTCTTTGGTATGTCCCTTTCTCATGGGCCTTTTTTATTCCATCATTAATTTATCTCTTTTCTTACTTCAAATCCATTTTCTTATCTCTCCAGGATGTCTGAGGTTTAGAGATAGATTTGGAGCTTTTCTCTACCTCGGTTTCGGTAAAGAAGTATTCTTTATATAATCATTGAAATTTGTTTATCAAGGAAATGGTTTTCCCCTTGCATGCATCCTGAAATCTTCCTTTAATCCCTGGTAAATATCCTCTGAAACTTCCAATTTGGATATGATTAGAAGAGTAATAATTATTGGGATAAGAATCACACCTTATTTGTTGTGCATAGTGACTCATAATTTCAAGTTTTCTACCAACTTTACAATATTTGATATATCCCCATCACTACTACAAAACTTTACTTTAACAGCGCCGACATTTATTAGAACTACAAAAATGCACTGAGAAAGTCCATCTTTATCAGTGCTAAAATAAGTGCTAATAAAGTTGGACCTTTGTCAGTTCTTTATTTTAGCACTAATAAAGTTTACCCTTTATCAGCACTTCATTTTCAGTGTTGATAAGAAGTATCATTTGTGAGTGCTAAAAATAAAGCACTGATAAATGGTAACTTTTATCAACGCTTTACTAGTGATGAAAAAAGTCCACAATAAAATGAAATAATTAAACAAAAAAATTAAAAAAATTAACAATTTCATTAATTAAATAATTATTGTTAAAAATGAATAAAATAAATATAAATATATATAAATTTTAAAAATTAATAAATAGTGTATATTAAATATATATATATATAAAATGAATAAAATGAAATAATTAAACAAATAAAAATTTAAAATGAGTAAATTAATAAAAATATTAAACATTTTATTAATTGAATAATTATTGATAAAAATGAATAAATTTAATATACATATATTTAGATTATAAATATTGATAAATATTATATATTAAATTTAGATATATAAATGAATATATAATTATACAAAAAAACTAAAAATGAATAAATTACAAAATTATTTAAAAAAAAATTAATGGAACAATCATTAATAAAAAATGAATAAGTATAATATATATATATATATATTAATTATAAATAGTAATAAATAATATATATTAAATATAAATATATATAAAATGAATAAAATTTTAATTAAAAACATATTAATGTCTTATTCATTTTTAATGTTGTTTGATTTTTCAATTTAACATATATCAAATGTCGTGTGTTGCATTGATTCCACGTACATTATGTGTGTGTGTGTGTAATTAATGCAGTTTTATATACAAATGCACATATAAATATATTTATGCAATATATAAAAACACATACACCTAAAATTTATGTAATATATTCAAATTTCAGTATATTTTAGAATTTCATTATAAAATGATATGTTTAATATATTATGTTTTTAATCGGCCAATTTTATTTATTTATTTTTAATACTATTATAGTTAGGGTATTCATTTTTAATATTTTTTTTATTTTTTATTTTATTTTTGAATTTGATCATTTTCTATTATTTATTTATATTTATTTATTTACTATATTTTAGTATTTTCAATATGTATTCATCTTAATCCAATATATATATATCCATATTTTTTAAATAATTTATATTTAATTAATAAAACTTATCCATCTTTTCAATATTTTTAAAGTGTACTCATTTTGAATTATTTAATTTCACTCTTTTTTAAAATGCATGTATTTAAGATTATATATCCACTAATAATGTTAAAAATATATTTTTAAATAAATATATTTATAAATGTATATTTACTATATTTATAAATTTATATATTAATAATTATTATAAATAAATAATTATTATTTTTTAAATAAGTATTTATATAATTATAAATAAATAATTATATATATTTAATAATTATAAAATTATAATAAATCTATTTAAATAAATCCTTTATCAGCACTAAAAAAGTGTTGTTAAAAAGAATCTTTATCAGCGCTAAAATATTAGCACTGATAAATATCGAGATTTATCAGTATTTTTTTAGCGCTAATAAATATCCTTTTTATCAGTACTTATCAATTTAATAGTAATAAAAGATATATTTATCAGTTATTTTCTAAAATCGTTGTTAAAAGTGTTCCTGGTCTATTTAAAAGAACCCTAACTGGTACTCAGTTAGTCATGATTCTCAAGCTCTCGCAGAACTCCTCTGTTGCCGGTGTGACTCCTCTACATTCCCTCAAACGAATCGAATCTAGAATCCAATGTATGTTATTTACTACTTTTCCTCTATCGTTGTTTGATCTTTTGGGTTCTGAGTTTTGTGTTTTTCATTTTGCGTTGTTCTTAACCATGGTGAACCCTACATCTCATCTCCTCACCACTGTCGGCGCGAATCATCTAGGTTCATGTAAGGATCATAAAGATGTACCATGATATTAGTCACTAGTTTTTATGGGCTGTAATGATGAAATGAATCATATTATTCCTCGCTAAATTGTTTACCTATAATCTGGTGAAGGAAAAATACAAAAACTAATAAGTACTCTTTTAATGCTTTCTTTTCCTGTTAGGAAATGGGATGAAATCATGATGGATTTATTAACCAATTTTTCAAGATCAACTAAATATAAAGATGTATCTTGGGTTATAGTGGATCACCTAACTAATATGAACAACTTAGTACATATTGAATAGGCTTCCTCAGTTGATGAACTCGATTAATTGTATGTCAAAGAGATAATAATGCTTCCAGGTGTGCCATCTAGTGTTGTATCTGATAGAGATATGGTGTTTTTATCTTGGTTATATAAAGGACATTAATTTTTAATGAGGTTAGGGGTGAAATTTTATACTTTAATTATTCTATAGACTAAAGGTCATTCTAATCATACTATCTTGATATTGGAGGATATTCTTTGATCCTTAATTCTTGACATCAGTGGCTCCTGGAAGGATTAACTTTCCTTGGTGGAATTATCTTATAAAAACGGTTATCAATCACTTATCCAGATGGACCCATATGAATAATTATATTAAATACATTTTTACTCTCCTTTATGTTGGATAAATATAGAATAACCTCCTATAAATATCCCTAGTCTTGTCCAATAAATAATAGGTCGAGTGATGTTAATTCAAAAACATTTTGAAACTAATCAAATTCAACCAATGTCTTACAATAACCATTAGAGGTGACCCTTGTAATTTAATGTTAATGATCATTTTTTTATTTATGTTTCCTTGAGATTGGTTCACTAATGGATTAGAAAGAAGGGGGAAATCATAAGAACAAAGTAAAACTTATCATTGTTCAAGCATTCTTGGACAATGATTTCATAAAAGGGATATTTGGGGGTGATGACACGGCTTAGCAGGAATAATTTAATTTAAACAGTCAAATTATTTAAACGAGCTCGTGAAATGAAAGGATAAATGCATATCAATAAGCAGATAGGAATATCCCTAATCAAACTTGTAATCAAAAGGGCGAAACCCACAATTGAAAAGCTCTATCTCAAAAAATATCAATCATTGGTGAAGAACGCATTCTCCGGTGAAGGAGAAGACCTGTTGCATCCACTGCCTCTTGATCCACCTCGATCTAATCATCGTTTTTCATTTGATTCTGATTAACCAATGAGGAACACTCTGAACCTCCTCTCAAATATGACAAGGGTTATACAGCTAACCCTTGGAAAGTATTCATAAGTGGGTATTTATAGAGGATTTTAATTAGGTCATTTAATAAAATAAATAAATAAATTGTTTCTTTATTTTAATTAAACACACCCGTCAATGAATGTCTCAATCGGGCGATCGATGTCAAGCAACCTTAGGTCGCGCCTATGGTAAACCCCACTTCCTGGAATCAACTGTGGTCTCTAATTTTTGATCCAAGACTCTATTCAGAACTTATTCCATTATTCTTAAAAAAATACATATTTTTGAAATTAATATATTAAATATTTTTATAATATCAATTTTGGGATCATCGAGCCACAGAATATGATGTCATCTCAATGCCTAACTCTGAAAATATTTCTTAATATATTTCAAAATCTTACCAGGAAAAAATAGGGTCACTACATTATTCCCACCTTCAAGGATTTTCATCCCCAAAAAGCACAAGCTAAACAAAAAGGTGGGAATACTAAGCCAACATCTGGCTCTCCTGCTCCCAAGAGCTCTCCTACATGCTCTCGTGTTACCACAACACACAAACCAAGGGAATGGTCCATCCTCATAGGATCCTCTCCTTCCAATCCTCGAGCAGCATTGGGAACTCCGTGAAGGTGACTCTATCCTTGATGTCCAGCACGTCTCATTCAATGACGTGTGTAGTATCATGCATGTATCTTCTCAATTGTGAAACATGGAAGGCATCATGCACCTACTCCAACTTTGTGGGTAATGCTATGTGGTAAGAAACCTCGCTAACCCTCCATAGGATCTCTAACGACCTAGTGAACTTTGGGAACAGCTTGCCTCACTGGCCAAACATCTACAATCCTCATCATGGGGAGACTCTCAAGAAAACATGGTATCCCTGATTGAACTCCAATGGAATATGACATCGATTTGTGTAAGATTTATATCAGCTCTGGGTTGTCCTCATACTCTTGCAGATCACCTAAACTTTCTCTGTCATCTCTTGCACCATCTCTATCCCAACAAGAGATGTCTCGCCAATCTCAATCCAGCACAAGGGTGACCTACAAGGTCTACAATAAATTCCTTGAAAGGTGTTATGTCAATTGTAGAGTGATAACTGCTATTATAAGCAAACTCTACCAATGGAAAGTTATCCTCCTGGCTTTGGCCAAATTCTAACACACAAGACCTCAGCATATCCTCCAATGCAAGGATATTGTGCTCAATCATCCCATCCTTTTGGGGGTGAAATATCATACTCATCCACAACTAGGCCCTGAATGTCTCCTACAGTCCTCTTCACAACTATGACATAAACCACACATCTCAGTTAGAGATAATCATCAGGGTACCCCATGGAGCCGAATTATCTCTTGCACGTACAATTGTACCAGACTCTCTATCCAACTCTACTCCCTGATGGCAAAGAAGTGTGTCGACTTTGTAAATCATTCAAATACTACCCATATGGAATCATAGACTCACATTGTATGTGGAATCTGTGTTACAAATTCCATGGACATGTCATCTCATTTCCACTATGGGATCTCAAGAGGCTATTTCAAACCTTCCAGAACTTGGTGCTCAACCTTCACTGCTGACATGTGAGACATCAAGACAAGAACATAGAAACACACGCCTCATGTCATCCCACCAAAACTGTCGTTGAAGATCTCTATACATATTCCCTACATCGGGATGTACATCTAAAGGATAAGTATGAAACTCACTCATCACATCCTCTTGAATTGTGACTGGAACCACTATCCATCTCTAAAAAAGGATGATGTGTCCCCCTCCTTCAAAAAATCCATCTAGTAAATCTTTTAAAGATATTTGGTTATGGAGAACCTCACAGTTGATGTCTCCCAACTAACCCTCCCTCACACTCTAGAGAAGTAGAGGATTCAACATCATTGACTAAAGATAAGTTTCACCCCTCTCTTGTCATCTGTAAAGAATTCAAGTGCTCAAATTCCTCATCCACCAAATGAGAATGAGACTTCCTGTTAAGGGAATATTCTACCACATTTCCCTTCCTAGGAATATAGACTATCTCGAAGTCATACTCCTGCAATAATTCCAACAAGTGCCTTTATCTCAGGTTCAGATCTCTCTATTTGAATATATACCTGAGACTCTGATGGTTTGAGTAAACAACAAAGAACTCTTCCAGAAGATAGTGCTTATACATATTCAGAGTGAAGACTACCACCGTCAACTCCAAGTCATGGGTCACATAGTTCTTCTTGTGGGGTATCAACTACCTCAACTCATATGCGATCATTGTCTACCTTTGTATCAACACACATTTTATCCTGGCTCTAGAGGCATTGAAATACACTACATACTCCACACCCTCCTTCAATGGTATCAAAATAGGATCATTGGTCATCCTCTACCTCAATTCCTCAAATGATATCTGACACTACTTGTTCCAGGTAAATGGCTTCCCTTTCCGCATCAGGGTGGTCAAAGGGGTTATAATCTAGGATAATTCTTCCACAAAACGCATGTAGTACCCTACTAATCCAAGAAAGTTTCGCACCTCCAGTACACTATTGGGTGTCTCCCAAGCAAGCATTGCATTAATCTTCACTAGGTCCATAGCTAATTCATGCTCATAAATGACATACCCTAAGAATTGAACCTTTAAGATCCAAAAATGACACTTCAAGAGCTTATCATAAAGTTGGTGCTCCCGAAGCAAGTCTAAGACCATCCTTTATTACTCTGTATTCTCCACCTTTGATGCAGAGTGGATGAGTATTGTAATCAATGAAGAAAATCACAAAACGGTCCAAGTATGGCTAGAAGATATGATTCATCAATTTTATAAACATAGTGGATGAATTCATCACACCGAAAGGAATCACTAGGAACTCATAGTTTCCATAGCGACATTGGAATGCCAACTTTGGAATATCAGCCTTGTGAACCCTCAAATGGTGGTAGTCATACTTGAGATCAATCTTGAAGAACCAACTCGCTCCCCGCAACTTATCAAAGAGGTCATAAATCATCAGAAATAGGTACTTGTTCTTTATTATCTCTTGGTTCAAGAAATGATAATCAGCAAAAAGTTGCAATCTCCCATCCACCTTTTTCATAAACAAAACCAGTGTTGCCCGAGGGGGGACACACTGGGTCTGACAAAACCCTTCTTTCAAAGGTCCTCCAACTGCACCCTTCACTCTCAAAGCTCTATAGGGGTCATACAATATGCCACAGAAGATATTGGTATGGTCCCAAGGTGAAATTAAATGTATAATTTCATCTCTTTCCTCAGAGGTAGTCCCAGGACATCCTCAAGGAGTACATCTATAAAGTCCTCCACTAATGAAGGAATCCATATGTTTAAAGAGTATGTTGTGCCAAGGAATAAACTCTCTAATTTATGGGTGATGGGTTGTATCTTCCTTCTTGTAAGACCCACTCGTTCCTCCATGAGATCTCTCTCACCCACAATGGAGAATCTCATCCCATATGTCTAAAGGCATCTGACTCTTCTGTGATGATAGTCAATCTAGGATCGAACCATGGACAACCAATCCACACCCAAAATGATGTCATAAGGTTTCATCATGATGAACAAGATGTATCACACAAAACTCTCTCCACCAAGCAATAACTCTCATTGTTGATAGATGAGTGATATCAAAGAATTGCACCTAGTCAGAACCTCTAGAAAAAGTTGTTGGGGTAAAGTCTCAACTAGAAGCTCTAGCTCTTGCACTGAGAATAAGAAGATGGAGGAATGACTTGTGGATATGTCTATGAGTGCTGAGTAAAGAGTATAATAAACATAGATTTTACCTCGTGTCATCTCATGTTCGGTCTCTCCATAGCCCTCTATGTCCAGCGACTGCCCACAACCTCGATTATCAGCTCCCTGAACCTGACATGGGTCACCTGGTAGTGGTGGTGGTAGGAGCTTGTAATGTCATCCTCCACCAACTGATCCTCCCTCTACAACTTCTCCTACTCCTCTTCCATCACCACCTCCATAATGACTGCCTTGGACACACCTAGGAGAGCCCTGATCATGGAGCTAACTCTATTGTGGAGGTACATCCACTATCTATTTGTTCTACTTAGAGAGACAGGTCAGGAAATCACAAGCCAGGTGACTATGTTGGTCGCAAGCATAGCATCACCACTCTTCAGGCTAATTGGATCCTCTTAGTGATCCCTAAGATAAAACACATGTGTCTAAGTCTGATAATGTCTCCTCTATTGGGATATTGACATCTGATGTCTACTACCTGCTGTAGATGACTCAGCCAGCCCACTGCCAGCTTGAACTACTCGGCGTCCCTCTTTTAGGAATATCTCAGTCACCAAAGCCTGGTCTAGAACTCCAATATAAGTGGGTTGGCATAAGAAAACCACACTGTCTCAAATGTCTCAGCGAAGACTCTGCTTGAACTTCAATGCCCGAAAGAATTTGTTTCATACCATGTTGAGGGAGTATCACGTAAGGTTAGTAAACCTCATGACATACTCAGATACTATCATAGTACCCTGCTACAACTTAAGAATATTTTGGATTCAAACTTAGAAAAAGCATAATAGGTAGTACTCCTCATAGAAAATCTCGTGGAAGTCATTCCAAGAGAGTGTTGTCTCATCATGAGTCTCTATAACCAAACACCACCAACTCCCAGCTACTCTATGGAAAAAAGCTAGATACCAGTGCAACCATATGATCTATTAAGGTCTGAACGCTTGAAGAATCAAACCACCAACTCAAGTCAATCCTACACTATCAGGGAATCTGGCTCTCTGTAGAACCTCAGTGGTCTCTATCACTAGAACTCGTAAAGTGTGCTAAGCCTGCGTGCATAATCATCCTGAACTGCTGGTACTAACTACTGCTCAACAGTCGAGGGTATTACTACCTTCCCACATAGAGGAAACACATCATGGGATGTCCCCTGAACTGAGGTCTCTAACTCATCAGATCATCATCGCGATCCTAAATTGGTAACCTGGTTGGTTTTCATTGTGGAGGAATCTTGAAACTAATAAAGATATACCACAGTCAGATGAGTATATATATATGGGGACCTTACTCAAGAAGGAAAATTAAATGACTCAATCTTATATAATGAATGTACCAATATTTCCAGCAACCAATGTCTTGGTATGTTGAGTCGACAAGCAGGTAGTCAGAGTCCTAGTGTATGGATATGTTGGTCATCGTACCAACACTAGGTTCCCTAGCCTGAAGTTGCACTTGAGTCACTCTAAAACTATTTCCCTAAGTTCCCAACCAATCCTCATAAGGGGAAAACTCCAAATATTGTCCCAAGAAAAAACCACATTTGATAACACTATGTAATGACCCAACCCACTGGGGCCCACCTGGTCTATGGAAAACCAAGTCGTCGCAACCCCATGTCTGCCTTTAATAGGCGAGGGGCTAACGACAAGAACCAATCAGGCATAACTATAATGGAAGGAATTTTCCTAATGAACCAATACGCACACACTCAACCATATCCATGCAATAGTGCAGAGGAATATAAAGTAAATACTTGGAGATAAATCATGCATACAATAAACACAAGGTAATACATCATAGTAAAATAGAATACAATCAAAGTGTAAAGGGGAAAAATACATGTCCAGCCAGAAATGAAGTCTCAACCTGACAAAAACTATAAATAAAGAAAGCTAAGAGAACCCGACTTCTGATCTTCAAGCCCGAACACCGTACGTAGTCAATGCACTCAAGTATCACTATGTTCCACCGTAGTCACTATCGATCTATCCAACTTCTTCATAAGACACAACATGTGCGAGAAAATCCTATACAGGGGTGAGTATATACATAACCAGTGGGATGCCTTGAAACCAAAAGGGAGTGATAGAGATATATAATAATATTCAACTCAACAAAAATAAAGAGGGAAAAAAACCCAAAAACTACATGTGTGTGTGTGTGTGTTTGTGTGTGTGTGTATACTCATAAAGAAACTTAGATGAGAGAGAAAGGGGATCTCCATCTCACAGCCCAAGCAAAATCGAAGAATCTTCCCCCAGCTCCAAGGTTCAAGTCCAATGCCCAACGTCATGCACAACTGCATAAGAAACTGTGTGGAGGGGCCTGCGCATCACCACTGCACACTACAGCCAAGGGATCTATAACTAAAATCTATGTATCTCACATAACCACACTAAAATATGAGTGGAGGGGCCCACACCTTGAAATTTTGATCAACAACCAAGGGAGTTAGAACTCCTGTAGAGGACCTGCATGCTGTTGCAACTCAAAGATGAGGGAGTACCACTTTTTAGGCTAAGAACCCACACCTTGTAGTAGTAAGGGGAGTACTGACCCTACCAGTGTGAATAATATGGGAAAATTGTTCCCTCGACTGATGGGGGAGTACTAAACCTGGTAACACCTATGTAAAGAACATGGGGAACCCACACCCTAGTGTAATAGGAGATTACTTACCCCGATAACACTCCTATGATCACACTTGGTCACTTCCATCATCAAACATCACCTGAAGAAGCGTCACACTCTGAAAACCTCACATTGTATCTCAAAAGACATTATGAAGGCCACCATCGTGTTTTATGTGGAAAAACACTAACGATATGGTAATCATATTCCAAAATTCGACTCCAAATAAAGAATATACAAGAGGAAGAAGTTTCTCATAGGGATACATGGTGTGTATGGGGTCCACACAACATGTGGACCTGCTCTACTTCCTGGTCATTTTCTTCTATGGGCATGGCTCAGAGGCCATGTCAGTATACATGACATGTAAGGATTCCACGTGACGTGTCTCAACCACCTGGGGCCTACCCATGTGCTCCTGTTTGTGCCCTTGTTCATCGGGTTGTGCCCGCATACCTGGTCATGTACCTAGTCATGCCCAAGTATCAGCTTGTCCCCATGTACTCCCATAGTACACAATGTGTCCTCTGGTATGGGGACCTAAACATGTGTCAGCTGGCACACAACCTGGCTTCCCAGGGAGGGTCACACGGTGTGTGGTCCCACCACACTACGTGTGATCCTTATCTTCCACAAAAACCTAACTGCCACATTTAGGTGGGGTTACATAGTGTGTGTTCATCCAAGCACATGTTGTGTAGTTGGGTTTTTTGTAAAAAAGTTCAAATTATTCACATGTTTGCTAGATCTGTCCTCCCTGCTATGAATCACCTATTGACCGCCAGAAATTGGTGGGGTTGACTTCGATCATCGTTTTTCGGCCTTTAGTGGCTGGAAAATGATTTTCGATGATCCATAAAAATCTTGCAATGTCGCTCATGCACCTCCCACTCAATCTCATCACCCCTCTGGGTCTTGGATCTATGGAGTATCACCCGTATCCCATGTCATTCCTCGATCCATCTACAATCCATTGATTCATGTGTCATCTATGCTACCGCAACAAATCTGGGGGTTCTATTGAAAGGATGAAGTTATGATGGTTGAAGTTTTTTTGAGTTGGATTATCGGAATGGAAAACTTCTAGTGATCAGATAAAATCTCCCCATATCTCTATCAAGTGGTATTATAGCTGGTATTGCTTCTGATGTCTTATACCAACATAATCCAAGTATGTTGATTTCTCTAAACAACCCTTTCCAATGATCTTGTTCCACTTTTAGTAGGAACGCATCTTTCTCTCACAATAGCTATAAAGTGATAAAGAAAATAAAGAGGGACACAAGAATTTTTACTTGAATCACCTACACTGGGTTAATCTAAGGAGAATATAACAGAAATGTGTTAATATACCAGAATTACTAAGTGCGCCACTTGTTTACAATGTTCTGAGCGGAATAAATATTCTTCTAGTTTACAAATAATCACAACTGAGAATTCACTGCTCTCTCAACTGAAGTGAAATCACTACTCATCTAGAAGGATTTTTAGAAGACTAGATCAGAAACGGTTCACACTGACATTGGTGTGACATGAAACTCTTTTCCATCAATGAGATGGATTCTTCTTCACCATATAAGATTTTCTCTTTGAAAATCCACCTCCGTGTAAGATCTTCTTAGTGTAAACTTGACCACATAAATCCTTCACGACTGACTCTTTTGTAGTAGACTTATTTCTTATAGACTTCTTTACAAACTTCCCTCCACTTCTTCATGGAATTTTCATCAATGCGTAGATACTTAGTGAACTCTTGTTTTCTACGCAATTTCTTCGTAAAATCCTTCTTCTCAAAAATGATGTGATTTATTCACTCCAATCTATTCTCTAGTATCTTTTTCACTCCTTAATAAAGTTCTTAAGGGCCTATTTATAAGAAAATGTGTTGTAATAGTGGGTTACCTAGACCCAACTTGGACAGTACTTTTGATTACAATATCATGTGTACAGTTAGATATATATAAGATGTATGCATACCATTTTAGTGTAAACATTTATACATCCACTATTAAATGGTAATGACTGTTGTACCCCACACTCTTTGATTTTCATGATCACAATCACTTTCTTTTTTATCTAATATTGTGTTTTAAGTGTTGTGGATGATAGGCAAGAGATTGCCAAAGGAATGGCCCAAGAATGGACATCAAGTGGACTGAAATTCAGTCCACCGGCCAACCGGTGTGATAGCATCGGCCAGCCGGTGGACCTGGCAGAGGCATTGCCCACTGCCAGGCTCCACCGGTCAGCCGGTGGCTCTGTCACCGGCCAGCCGGTGGCATCCAGCAAAACAGTGGTTGCTACTGTCTTGCCACCGGCCAGCCGGTGGCTCTGGCACCGGTCAGCCGGTGGCCCCTGGAAAAGAAGAACAGCTACTGTCTTGCCACCGGCCAGCCGGTGGCTCTGGCACCGATCAGCCGGTGGCCCCTGGAAAAGAAGAACAGCTACTGTCTTGCCACCGGCCAGCCGGTGGCTCTGGCACCGGTCAGCCGGTGGCCCCTGGACAGGAATCCTATGCCTTTTTGCAAACACCGGCCAACCGGTGGCCCTGCACCGGCCAGCCGGTGGACACAGTCAAACTAGCCGTTGGGCTGTTGACCAGCCTGTCCACTTGGCTCCCAACGGCTCTTTTAGCCTCTCCAACGGCTCCGAAGCCTCCCCAAGGGTTCCATGCCTATATATAAAGTCCAAGGAAGCCCCGGACACCAATCGGATCATATACCAAGCGCCCGGAACTATACGGAAGCCCACGAACATATTTTGCATCAATTGGCCAACCTCCGGCGACTTCATCCAAGGGAACCCCAATAGCTCCAACAACTTCCACATCCAAGGAGCTCCATCCAAAGAAGCTTGGAAGCGGCCTTCAACATCTCCATCCAATCAAAGGCGCCCAAGGCTTCTCAAAATACGATTTTTATTGTATATTTATTTTGAGCTTTAAATTTGGGTTTGTGCCTACAAACCCCAACACCTTTTCTCATCCCCCTTTCTTTGGGTTCTCACACCACCATTAAGGTGTGAAGAGGTTTCTTCAAGCCTTTCCTTTTAAAAGGCTTGTGTTCCGGTGAGCTAGCCTTCACCCGTTAAAAAGGCTAGTGGGTTCTTGCTAAACCATCAAAAGCAAGTGGGTTCTTGCTAAACCACAAAAAGCAAGCTGTAATAGGTCCTAGTGCTACCTCAAAGCCTAGTGGGTTTCTTGCTAAAACCATTGAAAAGCAAGCGGTAGGAATCTCTCAACGGTTGAGTTGGGAGCGGAGACGTAGGCCGGGTTTTTGGCCGAACTCCGTTATCAATTTCTTGTGTCTTGCCTTCTTTATTTCCGCTGCATCTTTACTTTGATTTTTAATTTGTTAATCAATTTTTTAAAAGGCAATTCACCCCCCCTCTTGCCATCATTTCCTGCTTTCTTCCTCGTTTGTTTTGACTCAACAATGACCATAGATTAATTTTCATATCAAAAGGTTATAGCAAATCTCAGACTATAGTGAGAACTTAGAGATACTATGACATTAATCTTAAATAAAGGTCATATGGTCTAGATACATCGTACTGGCTGGACACAGTACATGTTTTACTATTAGGTGTTGGGGGCTCATAAGCATTGATAATGCTTCTCGTGAAGTTTACACTTGGTGATATCTAGTAGTGAGATCATTAGGACAGACTCGTCAATAGGAATATCACATGTTTCAAGTTTCATTGGTTGTTCCTATCTACGAACGTGTGTATTGGTCTCCTAACTTGAGATCATTACCAGTGTGTGTCATTTGATTGCATACTTTGATACAAGGTAAAAACCATGATAATGAAATTATGGTGAGGTAGCTTGTGTTGGGTGTGTCATTGGTGGTATGACATTGGTTTAATGGTCAAGAAAGGATTTTTACCTTCCAAGTTAAGGAAGTAATATATCTCAGGCCTGGTTGATCAGGATGGTACTACCTTCATAAATATTTGGCCAAAGTAGTTTAAAGGTAAATCCATCTAGTTAAATCAACAAATAATAAAGCAAGAAAAGTTCGATGACACAAGTGTGTGTCCTACTTTATGATATATTTAAAGACAAATAGATTATAGTACACAATACGTGTTCATAGGTTGGTTATCATTGCTATAACAATCCTTATCTCTTTAGGGGCTTTGATGGGTTGCTAGACTTTACTCAGTATGTGGATTTTATTCACTGTTATTGAGATAAGAACCTAGAGGGTCACACATAATAGCGTATTCAAGAATCTACCCTATTAAGTTGAATATGTATATTGTACATGGTGGGCCCCACCATGGGGTCTGTGTGTTGTCCAAGTATCGATCACTAATAATTAAATAAACTCATACTATTCAAGTTATGAATAATTGGGTTGAATTTATTTAATGTATTTAAAAGTTAAGTTAATATCTAAGAATATTAATCAAATGAATATTATTTTAATATTCCAGGTTTGTTTAATATTAAGCGATAATTACGAGTCGAGTTAAATGAATTGGGTTTTATCCCGTAATATATTTAATATATATTATAGGTATGTGATAAAAATAATAAATAATATTGGCGCAGTTTAGTTCGTCATAATTATTTATTTAGTGGATATTAAATAAATGGGGGTCGATGAACCATACCGGGTATTTAAGAACATCCACTATAAATAGGGAGAGAGGCTCTCACACAACATATCATTCATTTATTTTTTAATGAGAGTCTCTCTCCTCCTGCTTTCTAGAGAGAGATTATCTCTCTCAAAGTGAATATCCAAGAACGCCTTCAAGCATTTAAGTTAGAGGATCACGGTGATCGTTGGGACATCGAAGACATCATCGAATCACCATGCTAACACTCAAAATTCAATGATCGGTGCTCCCATAGTTTCTTGAAGAATGTGTGGATGATCTAGAGGGATCCTATTATGGATCCTTTAAGAAACGATCGTCGGTGATGAGTTGAAGTTGAGCGCGACTTCATATCTGAACATCTATTTTTCAGTTTTAATTTATGTGCCCTTTTAAATTACATGAGATCCGCGGGACCGTACCAGAGCTCGGATCATCGAAGATGACAAGTTCTGCCACTCTGATGATGAAAATTTTTAAAATCTTCGACCCACTGGCTTCTGTTGAGCATCTTGGTACCTTCAATTGGTATCAGAGCGATCACGTAAATTATTTGAGCTAAAGAAAAATTAATTTTCTTTAAATTGAAGTAGAGGGTTTGAAATCGGTCGCAACGATCCAGACCACGCGTCGATCCGATTTTGAACGGCCAAGTTATGGTCATTTGAAATTTTTGATACAGATCATGTTTTTGGTTTGGTCTCAGGTATTAAAAAATTCAATGATTATTTCTAGTCATCCCGAAGATCTGGCTAAGATCTGTTCAGTTTTCGTTCACCAAAAATAACACCACTTATGTGAAAATTATAATTTTATAATTTTCTTTATAATTTTATTATTATAATTATTATTATTTTATTATAATAATAATATTATAATAAAAGGATATTTTTAAGGCTTTGTAAAATTCTAAAGAAGTGGGGAAAGGGTGTAGAAATCCACACATCAAACAAAAAATAAATCCCAAAGTGGGGGATGACCTTAAAGTAAATCTAAAACAAAAAAAGGGGTCTTCGAGGACCCCCTCTGTATCCCTCTCGCTATCGCGTGGAGACCCCAAGTTGGGTTGTCTCCTATCCCTCGTGCAGCCTTCCCCTGGTGCTCCCGTCGGAGAACCAGACCGGTGGATCACCTCCTCCCTGCTGAAGTCGCAGCGCAGGCGCCGCCTCCCCTCCGGTCTGGCCGACCACTACCCTCTCAGAAGCCAATGCGGCCTCTCGTGGCCCTCCCACTCATACTAGCATCTGCAACCCCTCAAGATACTCCATCTATCTTGCACGGGTGTCCCACCATCCGACCCTCCTGGCCTCCACTGCTCGCCAGCCACACCAGGACCCGCCACTGTGGGTTCCTTCCACAACATCGGCCAATACCCCTCGTATCATTCTCCACTTTTAAATCCGAGAAAATTTTTGATACCCTCTCTCTGATGACCTCCTCCAGCGGCACCACCTTCCGCTTTGCCTAGATTTGGCGGGTGCCACTTCCACCGGCGACGGTTCAAGGATGATGATGCATCCGCTTAGCAACGCCCCTGCTAAGCCACGACCTCACCATTGTGGGGTTCTCTAAGCCACAGCCTCCATTGGAGGTTCCCCCTCTTCCAAGTCCATTGGCGCAGTGCCCAGGTTTAGGGATGACTCCCCTCTGTCTGGCCAAACCTGAGCCACCAGGTGCAAGGTACTCTGTAACAGGTTCTGTCTGACCCGATGTGCACTGAAATGGGCCCCGAATGGGTATTCCCAACCCAAAACAGGTCTGAGTGGACCTGCCTAGCCCAGAATAGCCCAGCACAGTCTTTTCCCAGCCCGTTACAAATCTGTGCAGGTTCGACGCGACCCACAATGAGCTAGAGCAGTGTTTCGAGGTATAGTTAGTTATTAAATTTAATCAAAATTAATTAATATGTTGATTTTGGTTTAAAATAAAAAATTTAATACCCGGGGAAAAATTTAATTTAATTTTGGTTTTAAATTTATTTTTTGGAATTAAAAATAAATTAACATTGGATTGAAAAATAATTAAATTATTTGAATTATTTGAATTATTTAATTTAATTAAAATACCCTCATACTTTATTTATTGTAATTTAATTTTTATCACACTTTAATTTTACCCTTGATCGGTCTTGAGCAATGCCCGACCTATGTATGTCTGATTGTTTTTTATTTAATTAATTATTTTAATTGCGTGTGATGATTGTAATTAATTAATTAAGATGGTCTGTGCATCATCTTTTATTTTCAATCAATTTGCATAAGGACCTGCGTCTCTAGATTCATCTAATGTACACTGCATCCCAGTCCCCCTCACATGTGCACGAGTATTTTTGTACAATTTGATGAAGATGGTATGACATGGACCCCGCCAAGACGAGGCGGTGCACCAAGATGAGGACGGTGTAAGACGCAGACAACGCCAAGTCGAGGCGTTACTTCATATGAGTAGCAGACAAACTGGATGGGGGTGAGCCGCATCACGTGTCAACTGATGACTCAGGAATGATTCCTGTAGGTCATGGTTGGTCCATTGGATTTAAATGGATCAATCAATTTTAGAAGCTCAAGAAAATTCGGGTAGTATATTTCTTTTATGCATTTATTTGTTATTTTATGCATTTTATAATAGCAGAAAAATACATAAAATAATAAATAATAAAATACTTAAAAAAGTGACGTATGTTTTTCTATTAATGTTTAGTTGTGAGCATGGAAACATAGATGAACAAGATTAATAGAAATGTATTACATTCATCAAGAGAGAGAAAAACCTCAAAGAAATATTAAGTCATTAATCATCTCTTGTCATTCAAATTTGAACAAAACTGGGTGTTTAGGGTACTCTTCATGCTATAGCTGAGGGTGCCTCTTACTAATAGGGAGTTCATATGAGAATGATGGGTTTACTTAACTAAAATGGTGGTAAGGATTATCTATAGCTAAATTTTTATCATTTTAGAGGCAAGAGTTAAGGTAATCAAGGTTATGATTCTGAGAAGCTAAGACTTCACTCAACAGATCATGGGGTTGTGAGTTAATGCAGTTGGTCAGTTAAAAGCCTACCTTGAACTCTCCGAGTAGTGGCGTAGTCATAGCTTATAGAATATGAGAGGAGGCTCAATGATCCTTGACACTAGAATACTGAGGTGGTAGATTATTCTTATTCTATTATAGAGGGTTCCTAGAATTCGATAAAATAGTGGGAGATATTTAATGAAATAAATAATCAATAATGTCTAGATCGGTAATCACTATAAAAGTGCTAATCTGCTAGGATTTTATTTTTTGATTTAAATGGAAAGTAATACCACAAGATAAACTATGATAATTTTGTACAAAGTAAATGTCTAAACCAACATGAATTTCCAAGTGTAGTACAGGTTCTTGCACACATTACTACGATATTGGAAATTCAAGGTGCTGGTATCCCAAAACCTGTTAAAATTACCTCAAGAAGCGAGGGTGTAACAATATTTATAGGAGACACATGTATGAAGAATATGATGGTTATGTCGTGATGTTATCACAAACGTACAATGTTTTTTGTGGTAACAACATCGACACATGGATGATTTCACATGTAGTCTTGTCTCCTAGAAGTTTGCGAGGAGAAAGTGAAGCGAGATGTGAATGTGATGTTTGCACTAGACTTGTGTAAATTGAAAGGAAGATTATAATATTTCAAGGCATCCCACTGTTACACTTGTTACTCCAGTTTTTTTTAGGTTACAAAACATTCAGGATGGAGTAAATGCACTATTACCTTTTAGGTAAGGTTCACCAAGAAAATAAGAACTTAAAGAAAGTACAATCTTTAATTTTTATGGCGAACGAGTTAAAAGGAAAGGCGAAAAAGGCCAATGGTAGGAGCAATGCCAAAGGTGAATTCATAACGTCCTTCAATGAAAATAGTTTTTTTATTGAATAAGAGGTTATTTTCTTCGTATATCATGAAATACATTTATGGAAGTTTAAATGCAATGAACCAATTTTAATAAGCAAGTACCCAATTTTTCTTCAGTGAATATTCATCACTTAAATGTATTGTTTCGTATATACTTCTTGGGTATTTAATACAATATGTCTTTCACATGTTCATTTAAATATGGTAACCAAGTGAGCATAGAAACATTACAAGAAGTATGATGTATTCTCCAAGAAGATGAGAAAGGGTGATTCCTAAGTCAGCGGTGACAAACACATAACTTATATTTTCCAAGTTAATGATTTAATTCAAACTATTATTGAGTATAACCAAAACATTTATCTCACGTGACCTTTGGACATAAAGAGACATTATTCCAGGTTCCAGAATGAATTTTGTTTATGGTTTCTTATAAATAGTTCAATAGTACTTGAATCATAGGCAATAAGTGATTAATATAAAATGTAAGACTTATATACCTAGTTGTGGAAAGATAATTCTTTGTCAAGCAAAACTAAAAGTTGGTTTCAAGGATATAACCAGTTTGGTATTTAGTCTCTCTAGAGAAAAATACATTTGGTATTATCGATGTATTTATTTTGGACAAAGAAACCTTTAGAAATAAAGTTATGTTACAAATCTTTCGAAATTAGTTTGGAAAGAAAGCATGAATTATTATAAGGGTAAGCTAGTGGTATATATACTTCATAAGATTCCAAGTAATTAAGGAATAGTAAGGTGAAGTATGAAATATGTGTGGTTAGAAGATATGAGTTACTTCAGACCGGCATGTCGGAGATTATCTTGACGAAGCATTTATTGATCATTATAATGTAGCATGGAGTAATTCTTAAATGCACATTACCTTATCCGCATCACAGCATTGATGGAAGTAAGTAGGATTGATGATGAGTCTTACATGTTAACATTGATCAAAAAAATGTAGCATGGAGAAATTCCTAAATGCACATTTTATACACCAAATTCATGATATAAGGAGTATCAATGTAGCAACTTGCAAAAACTTATGTTATATTTCAAGATGTGATTTTTAAAAAACGATGATATCCCATAACCATATGCAAACTAAAAATAAAAATTGGATATCATATGAGTCAAAGTATGATGAAAATCCATTATGTCATAGGACATGTATTTAAATGCAAAGTATTTGTTAGGATATAAAAAAACTTGCATCAAGAAAAACACGTTGTCCATCTATATAATTATCCTAATGGTTGCTTAGGATATTACATAAATCCCTAAGATAGAAAAGTGGTAGTCAAGTGATAGACTACATTTTTATAAAAGGGTGAATGTATTTTCTTGAGATATAGGAAGCAATATTGACTTGAGTTTAGTCAATGCCAGAGATACACATATAGTCATCATAGGAACAAGTTCCACAAATGCATGTGGAACAGGAATGTTCCAGAGACACATAATACATAGAAAGGTAAAAACCCATAATGATGTTTTATTTTCATCGCGGTTGGTGATATATTATTCATGGGAATAATAAATCCTACAAGTAAGTAGTATATGTAAATTAGCTAAGATTGAAAAAATAAATTAAAATTCAATAATGGATTCCATGTATCAAAGTGCCAAGGGGATTATTATTTTGAATACTGCGGTGATTATTCAAGTGAGATGATACATGGATGGTACAGGCGCTATACCAATAAGGCTTGATTGGTTATACCAAGTCGTTATTGTAACGACCCAAAGTTTCATTAATGGAAAATCCCTCTTGATCCAGTTAAATGTTTCTTTATGAAGAAAATGTTTTTATAAGATGTCAACTTCTTTAGTTTTATGTTAAGATTTGTGACCGTTACTTTTATAGCCGTTGAACAGTGATCATCTGAGTAGTATAAATATAAGGCTTTAATGAAACCATTTCTACTCAGACAAAGGAAGTGATGGCCTCATCCAGTAGAATTGCCCCTTACGAAGCCCATTTTTCGGAGCTCGGAAAAGAGGTGGCGTCTTTGGGCTTTGCCCTTGACCAAGCCCAAGCTGAGCTTCATCAAGTCAAGCTCGAACGTGATCGTCTACGGGAAAAATGGAAGTTGATAGAGATTACCACTCGAGCAATGTTATCCGAGCAACCCCAAGAGTCTGTCACCATCGCACACCTTACCCTTAGGTCTTATGCGGCTATTTTAAGGGGTTATGTAACAAATAAGTAGCACCATGTTCATGTACATTATTTTTTTGTATATAATAATGAATATAATTTTTTTGATACATTGTAATTAGTTTTTAAAGTACAAATGGTGTTTTTAGTTATTATTTAATTAAGAATTATATTTTATTAAATTAAAGGATTTTTGAATTAAATAATATTTTAATAAAATATTATTATTAATATTAAATTAATTTTTATTAAATATAAATGATCTTATAATTTTATGAATGCAATTAAAATTTTTATTAAGGTTTGAAGGCCATTTCTGTCAAAACCCGTGAATTTTTTATAAATGTCGGTTTTTATTTTAAAAGTGAAAATTCACATATTTAGAAAATTATTTAGATAAAATAAATATTATTTTTGGAATCAGGACGTCGAAATTATCCAATGGTGAATTTTTCATAATTTTCTGAGACAGTCAAATTTTTGGGTAAAAATTAAATACCATTTAAATATATAATGTGTTTTATGACATCATAATGACCCAATGGTGATGTAATAAAATACCATAATCCTTATGTTTGGCCAATATGTGTTTTATCATTAAAATAATGAGGTTTTGGGTTTGTTTTACTTACTTTTTCAAAGCATTAATGGAGCCCTCAAGACTTATTCAACACTTTGCCTTTTTAAATTAATTTCCATGGGAGTGTGACTCACCTCCACATAAGCAACCCTATTTTTTTAATAAATCCGGACCTTGGACTTGTAAAATACTGTTTTCCTCTTTCCTTTTCCAGAAACCATGGGCAAATACCATGGGATGGTTTGTGGTTTGGATTATTTTAATATAAGGGGTCCCAAACCTAAATAATAAAGAATTCTCTCACCTTTCCTATATAAACCCACCCAAGCTCCCACTTCCTCCTCACTCAAAGCCCTTGAAGTTCGTCCAACCTATTCCCTACTCTCTCTAGAATCCTCTCAAGGTGCCCCAAGCTCCCAAGAAGCCTCTCACAAGCCTCTCTCTAGCCTTTGGAAGCACACTTCCAAGTAAGGGGTTTTCTTCCTTTCTCATTTTTTTTGTCAATTTTCTTTAAGTTGTATTGCCCTTTTTATTTCAATTATGAATGTTGGGGTATGGTTTCTCACCTCCCCCATACTGTCCTCTTATTGTTTGAATGATGGTATAACCCTTTCTCTCTCATTAAATGCCTCCCATGTACACCCGTTACTATGTCGAAATTCCGAAAGGAACTTCTCTCTCTTCTTTTACATTCAAGCAATACTTTTGTATCATGAATCTAAATTCCATTTCTATTGTTGGGACATGTATATATATTATCTCCTTACTGTCCATTACATGTAAATATGATGAGGAACCTCTTTCTCTCTCATCAACCTTTTTTATGAATTCTTATGTCACGCCGTTACGCTGCCGAAATCGCACCGATTTTCTAAGCCAATGTCTTTGTGTAGTGAATACCATGCCCATTTCTCCATCAAGGGTATTCACCTTTATGCAAATTTACATATTGATTATAAAGTTTCATGTATGAATTCCACATTCCTTTATCGTGGAAGAAATGATTATGTTTTATGAATCCATGTTTTATGATCCATGTGGCACACTTATGCATGAAATGAAATGTTTAAGAAGGGTGCGCCCTTTATAGCGCTCCAATGCATTGGGTAAAGTATAGTATCATGATACGTCATGTGCAATGAGTGTTTACTCATGCTAATTCAAGTGCAACGAGGGTTTACTCATGCTTCAAGTGCAATGAGGGTTTACTCATGCTCCGTGTGCAATGAGCCTTGGCTCATGCTAATTCAATGTTAAGTGTTGTTGCCATATTTCCATGTTATGATTACCATGCTTTATCATGACTTTATGTTCATGTTTCTTTTATGCTCTATTGATATGCCTACTGCCTAACATGTATTTCACTCCTCATGTTATTCATTGTTTACTCCCTTACTGGGCTTTATAGCTCACCCTTTTCTTATGCATGTCCTCAGGTTATCCCATGCAATGCTAAGTACGAAGGAATGTAGTGGTAATGTAAAGGAAGTTTTCAATAAAGATGTTGTATTTCAAGTTTAAAGTTTTTATGTAATGATCCTAAGCCCCAAAGACACTAAACCTCTCGATCTTCTTTGTTGGATCAAGTGAATTTTTATGTAATAAAGCATGTTTAAGTTGTAATAAAAAGCAGGGTTGTCATAGTTGGTATCAGATGATAGGTTTAGTTATTTTTGGGATTAGGAAACCCTAGTAAAGCCTTAGATACAAGACTAAGCATAATAAAAACATCCCTAAGTTTTGGTAAATACTAAGTAAGTGGTTTATCAAACAAATACATCCTTGTCTGGATACGAGCAGGTAGAGGCGGCTCTGGCACAGATGTATCCTAGGGGTAAAACCCGAAAACACCGCTTTGAGCTAGACTCGAACGGGAACTGGTGCACGACAACGGGCCTTGCTGCACTCTTGGTTACGACACTCCCGGGGGATATGTTTTGATAAATTCACAATCTTAGTATGAACCCTTATTAAGGGAAAAATGCCCCTAAGAATATATGTTAGAAGGAAGATCATGAAAATCCTGGATTGAATCCTATAGACTCATGAGTTAAAGAGATTAAAGTTTATTTATAAGTCATCAACTTTTGTCTTTGAATTACCCTTTATTTGTTACCCCTAACTTTCCTTTTATTCCAGCCAATGGCCGATAATAGGAGAACTCGGGCTAACAACCGTTGTGAAGATCAGTGTGATGATTGTACTTATGAGATGCCCAATCCAATGGGAGCGGGAATCGCAAACTTTGTCACGCTTCTCTCTCAGCTAACTCAAGTTTTGAATAGAAACACTGGTCAAGAGGAACGTTCAACCCCCCCTAAGAAAGAACAAGTCGCTATTGAAAGCTTCATGAGACAAAGGCCTCCTACTTTTAGTGGATCATCTGATCCCACGATTGCTGAACAATGGATCAACTCCATTGAAAAGATATTATCCATCCTCCAATGCTCTGAAAAAGAGAAGGTTCTCCTGGCGGCTTATCATATGGAGGGTGAAGCTGATCAATGGTGGACATTGATCAAAAATACGAAGCCTGAGGAGGAGATCGAGGCTTTGGAATGGAAGGTATTCCGGAAGATGTTTTTCGATAAATATTTTCCACGCACCCTCCGTATTAAGATGGAAAGGGAATTCCTTTCCCTCAAACAGAAAGATGAAGAATCTGTGGGAGCGTACGAGGAAAACTTCACAAGGCTTGCACGATACGCTTCCGGCTTTGTCGTTACCCCCGAATGCAAGGTTAACCGCTTCTTTGGTGGGATGAAGCCTAGCTTGCGGAAAGCATTAGTGATCCGTGACTTCGACAGCTATGAGGAAATTGTCCGATGTGCCCTTAAGGTTGAAATGGAGATCGGAGAATCACAGGGGTATCATGGGTACAAGAAGCGTAAGGTGGACTTCAATGCTGGTGGTCCGATGGATAAATCCAACGGCGCTAAGAAATTCCAGCACCCCACTTGCCAAAAGTGTGGAAAGAAGCACCCTGGAAATTGCCTTAGGGGGACAAGAAAATGCTTCAAGTGTGGAAGAGAAGGGCACCTAGCTGTTAACTGTCAGCAAGAAGGACCCGCGGCTGCGACAGAGGAGAGGAACACTCCGTTCGAACCTCAACGTGTTGTTCAATGCTTCAAATGAAAAGAACCGGGTCATTTTGCGAATCAGTTCCCTAATCCAAGGGTTATCGGAGGCAATCAACAACCTCCAAGACAGCAAGGAAGAGCTTTTGCCATCACTTCTGCCGAAGTGAACCCCGACAACGAAGTGGTGACAGGTACGCTAGTTATTCATTCAAGAATAGCGAACGTACTTTTTGATTCAGGTTCTACGCATTCTTTTATATCTCAAAAGTTTAGTAGAACAATCCCTGCACCACCACAAATCATGGAAGTAAAGATGTCGGTGAGTACGGCAAATGGGGCAATCATTGCATCCCATGAGTATAAGTCCTCCCCTGTTATAATATGTGGATTGAACTTCCCAGCGAACCTCGTCATACTCCCTTTGGTGGAATTTGATGCAATTCTTGGCATGGATTGGCTTTCCTTATATAGAGACAACATAAATTGTCGGGAGAGGGAAATCACACTCCATATGGAGAATCGGCCCCCGATTCTTTACAAGTGTCAGGAGGAAGATGAATCTCCTTTAGCTCCATCATCTCAAGCATGGATATTACTGCCTTATGAGCACTCATATCTGGCTCAGATGATTAAGTACAAGGAAGAAACCACCCTTGAAGAAATGCCTATTGTGAGGGAATTCGCTGAAGTTTTTCCCGAGGAACTTCCTGGTCTTCCTCCAAGAAGAGATGTTGAGTTCTCAATTGAACTTATACCTGGGGCGCTACCAATATCCAAGACTCCATATAGAATGGTTGTTGTTAAGATTGAAGAGCTGAAGAAACAACTACAGGAGAATCTGGATAAAGGGTTTATACGCACAAGTGCATCACCATGGGGTGCACCAGTCCTCTTCGTCAAGAAGAAGGATGGGTCAATGCGGCTTTGCATCGATTATCGTGAACTTAACAAAATCACGATAAAGAACAAGTATCCTCTCCCAAGAATCAATGACTTGTTTGATCAGCTGCGTGGAGCACAATACTTCTCCAAGGTGGACTTGCGGTCGGGATATTATCAAGTAAGGGTGAAGAAGGAAGATATCCCCAAGACTGCTTTTCGTACAAGGTACGGGCACTATGAATTCATAGTAATGCCTTTCGGACTCACCAATGCTCCAGCAATATTCATGGAATTGATGAATAGAGTCTTTAGAGATTACCTAGACAAATTTGTGGTAGTCTTTATAGATGATATTCTAATATACTCCAAAACCAAGGAGGACCATGAGGAGCATTTAAAAACTGTACTAGAGACTTTGCGCAAGGAGAATCTCTATGCAAAGTACAGAAAGTGTGAGTTTTGGTTGAATGAAGTCTCATTCTTGGGTCATATCATCACAAGCAATGGGATATCTATGGACCCCTCCAAAACAGATGCAATTGAGGGATGGATGAGGCCAACATAGGTAACTGATATCCGTAGCTTCTTGGGGTTAGCTAGATATTATCGACGATTTGTGAGAAATTTCTCACGATTGTCCAACCCTCTTACCAAGCTAACTCGAAATGGAGTAAAGTTTTCTTGGAGTGATGAATGCGAAGAAAGATTCAAGGAGTTGAAAAGGAGGCTTATCACTGCACCAGTGCTCACTTTACCCACAAGTGGGGATCTTTTGTGGTATTCAGTGATGCTTCGAAGAAGGGCTTAGGATGTGTGCTGATGCAGAATGATAAAGTGATATCCTATGCCTCAAGGCAGTTGAAAATCCATGAGCGAAACTACCCAACGCATGATCTGGAGTTGGCGGCGGTGATCTTTGCCTTGAAAATCTGGCGGCATTATCTCTATGGAGAGAAATGTGAGATATATACTGACCACAAGAGTCTTAAATATATATTCACACAGAAAGAGCTTAATATGCGCCAGAGAAGATGGATAGAGCTCATCAAGGATTATGAATGTTCAATACATTACCACCCTGGGAAGGCAAACAAGGTGGAGGATGCCCTAAGTAGAAAGGATCCAACAATTCTATCAATGATGAGAATTGAGAAGGATCCAATCTTCTTAGACTTGATGAAGATGGATGTGGGAATCATAAAGAAGGGAACATCATCAATCCTTTCACAAATGATTGCTCAACCATCTCTTTTGGAAAGGTTAAAGGATGCTCAAAAGGATGATGCGGGAATCCAAGAAAAAGTGGAAGCTATCAAAAAGGGAAAATCCTCAGAGTTTAATGTTAATGAAGAAGGAATTGTGCGGTTTGGGAAAAGACTATGTGTTCCATCAAGTTCGGAGCTGAAGAAGGAACTTTTGGATGATGCACATAGTTCAAATTTCTCTATTCACCCAGGGAGCACAAAGATGTATTGAGATCTCCGAGAAAACTTTTGGTGGGATAATATGAAGAAGGAGATCGCTGAATATACATCAAAGTGCCTGGTGTGTCAGCAAGTGAAGGCAGAGAGGCAGAAGTCTAAGGGGATGATGCAACCATTGCCCATACCTGAATGGAAATGGGAGAACATCACCATGGACTTCGTCACTGGACTTCCAAGGACATCCAAAGGCAACAATGCAATCTGGGTTGTTGTGGATCGTCTTACAAAGACTGCACACTTCATTGCTATTCGAGAGGATTTCTCTTTGGATCAACTGGCACGGATATATATTAGGGAAGTGGTACGGTTGCATGGAGTACCACTATCTATTGTGTCTGACCGAGATCCAAGATTTACCTCTAAGTTTTGGAAGAGTCTTCAACATGCTATGAATACTGAACTGAACTTCAATACGGCCAATCATCCTCAAACTGATGGCCAATCTGAGCGGACTATCCAAACACTTGAGGATATGTTGAGAGCGTGTTCAATGGACTTTAAAGGAGTATGGGATCAAAATCTTCCTCTAGTTGAGTTCTCTTATAATAATAGTTTCCACTCGAGCATCCAAATGGCACCATATGAAGCCCTATATGGGAAAAGGTGTAGAACACCTGCATTTTGGGATGAGGTCGGTGAACGTAAGCTGCTTGGACCAGAAATGGTCGAAGAAATGGTGGAGAAGATGAAAACCATTCAGCAGCATATCAAGGCAGCCCAGAGTCGACAGAAGAGTTATGCAGATAATCGTCGACGAGACCTTGAGTTTAAAGTCGGAGACATGGTGTTTTTACGCATATCTCCGTGGAAGAAGGTCATGAGGTTTGGAAAGAAAGGGAAGTTAAGTCCAAGGTACATCGGCCCCTTCGAGATTCTTGATCGTGTTGGGGCCGTGGCCTATCGACTAGCACTTACACCTACTATGGCCAAGGTGCATGATGTCTTCCATGTATCCCTCTTAAGGAAGTACATACCAGACCCTTCACATGTACTCTCTTCCAAGGTGGTACAATTAGAAGACGATCTTTCTTATGAGGAGCAACCAGTGAAGATCTTAGATCGTAGAGAAAAAGTTCTACGAAATAATACAATGCCCCTCGTCAAGGTGTTCTGGAGAAACCACAAGTTTGAAGAAGCAACGTGGGAGTCGGAGGATATGATGAAGCTAAGTTACCCACATTTTTTTTAGTGTGGGAAAAGGAAAATTTCGAGGGCGAAATTTCTTAAGGGGGGAATGTTGTAACGACCCAAAGTTTCATTAATGGAAAATACCTCTTGATCCAGTTAAATGTTTCTTTATGAAGAAAATGTTTTTATAAGATGTCAACTTCTTTAGTTTTATGTTAAGATTTGTGACTGTTACTTTTATAGCCGTTGAACAGTGATCATCTGAGTAGTATAAATATAAGGCTTTAACGAAACCATTTCTACTCAGACAAAGGAATCAATGGCCTCATCCAGTAGAATTGCCCCTTACGAAGCCCATTTGTCGGAGCTCGGAAAAGAGGTGGCGTCTTTGGGCTTTGCCCTTGACCAAGCCCAAGTTGAGCTTCATCAAGTCAAGCTCGAACGTGATCGTCTACGGGAAAAATGGAAGTTGATAGAGATTACCACTCGAGCGATGTTATCCGAGCAACCCCAAGAGTCTGTCACCATCGCACACCTTACCCTTAGGTCTTATGCGGCTATTTTAAGGGGTTATGTAACAAATAAGTAGCACCATGTTCATGTACATTATTTTTTTGTATATAATAATGAATATAATTTTTTTGATACATTGTAATTAGTTTTTAAAGTACAAATGGTGTTTTTAGTTATTATTTAATTAAGAATTATATTTTATTAAATTAAAGGATTTTTGAATTAAATAATATTTTAATAAAATATTATTATTAATATTAAATTAATTTTTATTAAATATAAATGATCTTATAATTTTATGAATGCAATTAAAATTTTTATTAAGGTTTGAAGGCCATTTATGTCAAAACCCGTGAATTTTTTATAAATGTCGGTTTTTATTTTAAAAGTGAAAATTCACATATTTAGAAAATTATTTAGATAAAATAAATATTATTTTTGGAATCAGGACGTCGAAATTATCCAACGGTGAATTTTTTATAATTTTCTGAGACAGTCAAATTTTTGGGTAAAAATTAAATACCATTTAAATATATAATGTGTTTTATGACATCATAATGACCCAATGGTGATGTAATAAAATACCATAATCCTTATGTTCGGCCAATATGTGTTTTATCATTAAAATAATGAGGTTTTGGGTTTGTTTTACTTACTTTTTCAAAGCATTAATGGAGCCCTCAAGACTTATTCAACACTTTGCCTTTTTAAATTAATTTCCATGGGAGTGTGACTCACCTCCACATAAGCAACCCTATTTTTTTAATAAATCTGGACCTTGGACTTGTAAAATATTGTTTTCTTCTTTCCTTTTCCAGAAACCATGGGCAAATACCATGGGATGGTTTGTGGTTTGGATTATTTTAATATAAGGGGTCCCAAACCTAAATAATAAAGAATTCTCTCACCTTTCCTATATAAACCCACCCAAGCTCCCACTTCCTCCTCACTCAAAGCCCTTGAAGTTCGTCCAAACTCTGCCCTACTCTCTCTAGAATCCTCTCAAGGTTCCCCAAGCTCCCAAGAAGCCTCTCACAAGCCTCTCTCTAGCCTTTGGAAGCACACTTCCAAGTAAGGGGTTTTCTTCCTTTCTCATTTTTTTTGTCAATTTTCTTTAAGTTGTATTTCCCTTTTTATTTCAATTATGAATGTTGGGGTATGGTTTCGCACCTCCCCCATACTGTCCTCTTATTGTTTTAATGATGGGAGAACCCTTTCTCTCTCATTAAATACCTCCCATGTACACCCGTTACTATGCCGAAATTCCGAAAGGAACTTCTCTCTCTTCTTTTACATTCAAGCAATACTTTTGTATCATGAATCTAAATTCCATTTATATTGTTGGGACATGTATATATATGATCTCCTTACTTTCCATTACATGTAAATATGATGAGGAACCCCTTTCTCTCTCATCAACCTTTTTTATGAATTCTTATGTCACGCCGTTACGCTGCCGAAATCGCACCGATTTTCTAAGCCAATGTCTTTGTGTAGTGAATACCATGCCCATTTCTCCATCAAGGGTATTCACCTTTATGAAAATTTACATATTGATTATAAAGTTTCATGTATGAATTCCACATTCCTTTATCGTGGAAGAAATGATTATGTTTTATGAATCCATGTTTTATGATCCATGTGTCACACTTATGCATGAAATGAAATGTTTAAGAAGGGTGCGCCCTTTATAGCGCTCCAATGCATTGGGTAAAGTATAGTATCATGATACGTCATGTGCAATGAGTGTTTACTCATGCTAATTCAAGTTCAACGAGGGTTTACTCATGCTTCAAGTGCAATGAGGGTTTACTCATGCTCCATGTGCAATGAGCCTTGGCTCATGCTAATTCAATGTTAAGTGTTGTTGCCACATTTCCATGTTATGATTACCATGCTTTATCATGACTTTATGTTCATGTTTCTTTTATGCTCTATTGATATGCCTACTGCCTAACATGTATTTCACTCCTCATGTTATTCATTGTTTACTCCCTTACTGGGCTTTATAGCTCACCCTTTTCTTATGCATGTCCTCAGGTTATCCCATGCAATGCTTAGTACGAAGGAATGTAGTGGTCATGTAAAGGAAGTTTTCAATAAAGATGTTGTATTTCAAGTTTAAAGTTTTTATGTAATGATCCTAAGCCCCAAAGACACTAAACCTCTCGATCTTCTTTATTGGATCAAGTGAAGTTTTATGTAATAAAGCATGTTTAAGTTGTAATAAAAAGCACGGTTGTCATAGTTATGCCTAAATCTATTAGAATTTTACTTTTCATAGCTAATTTTTGACTATTATTTTAATTAGCAGTTGGATGTCAAGACCAAATTTCTTGGAAGATGTCTAAACGATGCAACCAGAAAGGGAAGGTTACGTCATAGAATGATAATAAATATTACAAGTTACTAAAATCTAGTTTTGGATTGAAGTAAGCAACAAGATAGTAGAATATTAATTTGTAATGAATGTTTGTCATGTGTCTACCAAAGGTTCGTGAGAGCACTATTGTTTTCCAAGTAAAATATATTCAACAACATATGGAAAATAGATATTGGTCTTACAGTTAGCTAAGACAGTGATGAAAGTAATTCTATGATGATTGACTTAAAGTAGCAGCCTAAGTTTTAGGGAGAAGGATCTATTGTGGTAGATCTAATGGTTTCTTAGACCTAGTCAATCATACATATACTCACATGGTATTGAAAAATACAAGTTGGAACAATTCAAGAGAATAATTGTTTCCAGTGTCACATGGCATAAATCTCTCTAAGTAGACATGCAATTGTATAAGAGAAGATTAAGTGGTGAGTTGTGTTCCCTACACCTCAGAAATGGATCAATCACGTATGTCATGATATGTACATGAATTGATATTTCCAACATATACTTAATGGTAGGAAAATATCAGTAATATCCAGTAGATCAGCAAGCAGTTAAAACTATCTGATTTTACTTGGGAAAGTACTAAAGATATGTACCTGGTATGTGGAGAGGAAATGATACTAGTTATGGTGGGACACAAACTATTCTTCCTTTGGATCAACATGATCTAGTATCACAGTTACGCTAAGGGTAATGAGCGATTCAAACTCATAAAATCATGTGGTAGCCATACCTACAAATACTGAGTACATTGCAGCTTCTAAGGCATCTAAGAAGCAGTTATTAAATGCAACGATTTATTCCAGTTCTTTGAATTACACCTACCAAGTAAAGCTTTATCATTATGATAATTCTATTAGTGGTACTAGCCAAGATGTCAAGTTTTGATAGTGAACAAAAGGAATACACTCAGGGTTTACCATCTCTTGAGAAGTTTTACTCAAGAAGATGATGTTTCATATAGAAGAATAGCTATGTGGTGGAAATGTGGAAAACCTAGTAGCTAAATCCATTACTCAGTAGAAACATGATCTTAATCATGTGAGAGCTAACAAGTATTGTTACCTTGTTGTCTCTAGTGCAAGTGGAAGTGTTGTAATATTAAGTGCCCTAAACCCAACTTGAACAGTATTTTTGATTACTATATCATGTATATAGTTATATATATATATATATATGATGCATGATTACCATTTTAGTGTATATATTTCTACATCCACTATTAAATGGTAATGTCCATAGATTAATTGTCATATCAAAATGTTATAGAAGATTCTAGGATATAATGAGAACCTCGAGATAATATGGCATTAATCTTAAACAAAGGTCATATGGTCTAGCTACATAGCACTGACTGGACATAATAAATGTTTGACTATCAAGTGTTGGCGGCTCATAGACATTGAGACTTCTTCTCATGAAGTTTTCACTTGGTGATCTCTAGTAGTGAGATCATGAGGATAGACCCGCCAATAGGAATACCACATGTTTTAGGTGTCATTGGTTGTTCCTATCTACAGAAATGTGTATTGGTCTCCTGACTTGAGATCATTACTAGTGTGTGTCGTTTGATCGTGTACTTTGATACAAGGTAAAAACCATGATAATTAAATCATGGTGAGGTAGCTTGTGTTGGGTGTGTCATTGGTGGTATGATATTGGTTGAATGGTCGAGAAAGGATTTTTCGCTTCCAAGTTAAGGAAATAATATATCTCAGGTTTGTTTGATCAGGATGGTATTACCTTCATAAGTATTTGGCCAAAGTATTCAAAAGGTAAATCCATCCGGTTATATCAAAAAATAATAAGCAAGAAAAGGTAGATAACATAAGTATGTGGCCTTCTTTATGAGATATTTAAATACATAGAGATTATAGTACACAATACGTGTTCGTAGGTTGATTATCATTAATATGACAATACTTATCTCTTTAGGGGTCTTGATGGGTTGGTAGACTCCACTCTTGGTCTGTGGATTTTATACATTGTTATAAAAATAAGGGTCTAGAGGGTCACACATAACAGCGTATTCAAGAATCCTCCCTATTTAGTTGAATATGTATATTGGACATGGTGGGCCACACCATGGGGCCCGAGTGTTGTCCAAGTTATCAATCACCGATAATTAAATAAATTCATATTATTCAAGTTATGAATAATTGGGTTGAATTTATTTAATGTATTTACAATTTAAGTAAATATGTGAGAATATTAATCGAATGAATATTATTTTAATATTCCATGTTTGTTTAATATTAAGCGAGAATTATGAGTCGAGTTAAATGAATCAGGTTTTATCACATAATATATTTAATATATATTACAGGTATGTGATAAAAATAATAAATAATATTGATGCAGTTTAGTTCATCATAATTATTTATTTATTGAATGTTAAATAAACAGGGGTCGAGAAACCCTACCGGGTATTTTAAAACATCCACTATAAATAGAGAGAGAGTCTCTCACACAATGTACTATTCATTAATTTTTGAATGAGAGTCTCTCTCTCCTCCTTTTTAGAGATAGATTCTCTCCAAGTGATGATTCAAGAACGCCTTCAAGCATCGAAGGCAGAGGATCGCAGTGATTGTCGGGACGTTGAAGACATTGTCAGATCACCGTGATAGCACCTGGAATTCGATGATCGGCGTTCCCACAGTTTTTTGAATCATGTTTGGATGATCTAGAGAGATCCTGCTATGGATCCTTTAAGCAATGATCATCGGCGACGAGTTGCAGTTGAGAGCGGCTTCAGATCTGAATATGTTTTTTTTTCAGCTTTAATTTATGTGATCTTTTAATTTACGCAAGATCCTCAGAACTGTACTGGGGCTCGGATCATCAAGGAAGACAAGTTTTGTCACTCCAACAATGAAAAATTTTAAAACCCCCAGCTCATCAGCTTTTGTTGAGTGCCCCGGTACCTTCAAAACGGTCTGTGAAAATCACTGCCTCTCTTTCGAAAATGATGAGGCCACTGTGTAAATCCTTCATGGAATTTATTCCTTTGTGCAGAAACTTCCTCTACAGCTTGCATAACTCTTCTTCTTTCTTTGCACAAACGATTTCCTTTGCACAAATCATTCCATCATGAAAAAGGTGTACCTTCATGAAATAACCACTCCTCAAAACCATTGCTTTGTGCAAAATATTACTTTGAAAAGTTCTATCCTTTATTGATTTTTCATGAACCTTCTTCGTTGACTCTATACTTTCACGACAATCACAACAACTCCAAACACTTACAAAACCCATATCTTCATGAATACATCAAGATTCTCTATTCATGGAATATTTTCAACATTCCTTGTGAAACAAATCAACTTAAAAACACTAAAAATATACTTGAAGGGTTTTTTCTAACAATTGTTGATATGAGTTGTCTTGTTGTTTTCAAAGACTTGAACCTGTGTGAGTAAACTGGATACGAATGTCCCTACTATGAACTAGTCATCCCAAATTTATTATCTCATTCATGAGAGTCCTTTTGAGCCTATTTTTCATATTCTTTCTTGTACCCCATTTCTTGAGAGTCTTGGGAGATATAGGAAACTAGAACTTCCCTTGATTCTTGTTCGAAACTATATGAGTCAAGTGTGATAAGTATGATTGAGGTCTCCATTCATTTAAAATCCCATGTAAAATCCATTGAAAGTCAGCCATTATATTTGACACCCTTTAATTCTTAAATAACATGAACTAACTGTCAATTAAGTTTCATTAGAGGCCTGTTAATCTTTGTTAAACCATCTCTTAGTGCATTTCCTGATATATTTTCAGCTAAGTGTGTATTCATGGTATATCTTGGGAGAAAGTTCACTGTTATGGGATGTGTGAGGTGACTTTTCCATTGGTTATGGGAAATATACTCACAAGATAATATTTCATTATAATTATAATTACCCTCTTACTCTAAGAAAAAAATCTGCATAAAAAAGTTGTACATAAAAAATAGAATAAAAGGAAAAATTCATGAAAATAGAGGTAAGAGGATGAATCAAACATTGTTGTATATTGTATGTCGTATGACTCACCAAGATGCTTTAGTAGATCATATTATTCTTCTTCTCTCCCTTTCTGTATTTTTTATGGAATATGACTTATTTTATATTGCCTTTGGGTTACAAACCATATAACCTTACCAAAAAAAGTTTAAAAGGTATAATATATGAATTGTTGAATTTATAGAAAAAAGTATTTTAGTTGGATTTGTAATATTGTTAGCATGATAATGATCTCTTATATAAAAGTGATAATTTCAACAATACCACTATTTTTTATTTTTTTATCACTAACCTAAATTAATATTATATAAGTAATTTCATGAGATCGTTATTATCATTTTATGGGGATTAGGAATTTATTTTTTCAAGTTAAATCATTATGCATCTAATGACTAACCAAAGAACGAGGGAAATACGAGTTGGAGGTGATGCACTTGGAAGGAGATAAATGGGTACCTTTGCTGTGTTGAAATATTATCATGCATTATGCTTAGAGATAGGCCCTCTCATTCAAACTCTGAAATTTTTCATGTCAAAAACCTACCAACCATCATTGTTACACATATTCCCTTTAACAGCATGTAAAATGGATTTTAATAAAACTAAAAAGCATTGTTAATCATGGTGTTGATAAAGGGGGTCCTTTTTCCATGCTAAAAAACACTGATAAAGACCCCACTTTATTAGCATTTTTTTAGCACTGATAAAGTCTGCCCTTTATCAATACTATTTTTAGCGATGATAAAGGCCTAGTTGGCTGCAATGTACAGTTAATATAACAGCACTCCTAGAAAAAACCTGTAATTTCAAACAATGATATATATATTTAATTGACATCATGAATAAAAAAATGTTTTCCCATGGTATATACAAAAAAAACATTGTTATATACATTTCAAACAATGTTTAATATAATTAGATTTATAATTATTCAACAAACATTGAAAAACATTAATGTTTCATCTTTTGACACTCGTGATCCCATCTTAAAAATGTCCACCCATGGTATTAGTTGTTGAACAAATAATCTCAACCAAGAAAAATATTTTGCCTATATAAGAAAACAAATATTATTTTATTAATACTATAAATAAATAAATAAAACATTAATATGAAAGAATACATTATAAAATGTCAATTTTTTATAAAAAGAACAAATTTGGAGTTATATCGGTCACATCATGCGTCGTATTGAGGTGGGGTGATTCCTACACATCACAAATGAGTTATAGATCGTTATCCTAAAATATCAAAACAATCTGAATGTTTTTCTCTCGGTTTTGAGTATATCACTTGTTCTTTTACTAAAATTAATGACAATTTTAATTAATGACACATTTGGAGTTATAACGATCACATCGTGCATCGGATTGAGGTGTGGATGATTCCTACATGTCACAAATTACTGATAGATCATTTTCCTAAATTATCAAAACAATCCAAATGTGTTTTCTCTATTTTTAGTATGTCGGTTTTGTTTTTTTGCTAAAATTTCATTTCAAACTGGAAACACGTGTTGTGAGTCATACTGGTCGCACCGTGCATTGTTTTGATGTGATACTACTTTATACACGTCATAAATTACTTATGAATTGTTTTCCTAACTTATCAAGACAATCAGAGCATGTTTTCTTAGTTTTCAGTGAGTGAGACGTTTTGAACTAAAATGTCGATTTTAAACTGATAACAAACACTTTTAGTCATACTAGTCACACCACGCGCTAGATTTGGGTGTGGTTGACTCCTAAACATCATAGATGACTCATTCATCATTTTCCTAAAGTATCAAAACAATTTGAATGTGTTTTCTCAGTTTTCAGCATGTCACTTGTTCTTTTTACTTAAATTAATATCAATTTTAAATAAAAAAATAAAATTTGAGTCATACTGATCACATCGTGCATCATACTGAGGTGTTGTTGACTCCTACATGTCAAAAATGAGTTATAGATCGTTTTCCTAAAATATAAAAACAATATGAATGTGTTTTCTCAGTTTTTAGTATGTCACTTGTTCTTTTTACTAAAATTAATGTCAATTTTAAATAAAAAAGAAACTTTGAGTTATACCGATCACACTATGCATCATATTGAGGTGAGTTTAATTCCTAGACATCACAAATGACATATAGATCATTGTCCTAAATTATCAAAATAATCTGAATGCATTTGATCATTTTTCAATATGTTAATTGTTTTTTTTTACTAAAATGTCATTTCAAACTAAAAACACACATTTTGAGTCATATCGGTCACATCATGCATTGATTTGATGTGAGACTGCTTCATACACATCAAAAATGACCTATAAACTACTTTCCTAAATTATCAAGAAAATCAGACCATGTTTTCTTAGTTTTCAGTGAGTGGCACGTTTTGAACTAAAATGTCAATTTTAAACTGATAACGGGAACTTTTAGTCATACTGATCACACCATGCATCGGATTGGGGTGTGTTTGATTCATACACGTCACAAATGACTCGTGGATTATTTTCTTAAAGTATCAAAACAATCTGAATGTGTTTTCTCAATTTTTAGTATGTCACTTGTTCTTTTTACTTAAATTAATGTTAATTTTAAATAAAAAGACACACTTTGAGTCATACCAGTCACATTGTGCGTCGTATTGAGGTTCGGTTGACTCCTACACGTCACAAATGACTCATGGATCATTGTCCTAAATTATCAAAACAATCTGAATGTGTTTACCTAGTTTTCAATATACCACTTGTTCTTTTTACTAAAATAAATATCAATTTTGAACAAAAAATATACACTTTGAGTTATACCGGTCACACCGTGTATCGGATTGAGGTACGGATGATTTCTACATGTCAAAAATGACTTATAGATCGTTTTCCTAAAGTATCAAAATAATCTAAATGTTTTTTCTTAGTTTTCAATATGTCAGTTATGTTTTTTTACTAAAATGTCATTTCAAATGGGAAACACGCATTTTGAGACATACGGATCGCATCGTGCGTCTTTTTGATGTGAAACTGCTTCATACATGTCACAAATTACTTATGAACCACTTTCTTAAATTATCAAGAAAATCATAGCATGTTTACTTGGTTTTCAAAGAGTGACATGTTTTGAACTAAAATGTCAATTTAAAACTAATAAAGGACACTTTTATCCATACCGATTACAACGTGTGTCAGATTGAGGTCTGGTTGATTCCTACAAATCAAAAATGAATCATAGATCGTTTTCCTAAAGTATCAAAATAATCCTAATGATTTTTTTTTTGAATTTTAGTATGTTGTTTGTTCTTTTTACTTAAACTAATGTCAATTTTAAATAAAAAAGACACACTTGGAGTCATATCGGTCACATTGTGCGTTGTATTGAGGTGTGATTAACTCCTACACATCAAAAATGACTCATGGGTCTTTTTCCTAAATTATAAAAAAAATGAATGTGTCTTCCCAATTTTCAGTATGTTATTTGTTCTTTTTAGTAAAATTAATGTCAAATTCAAATAAAAAGAAGACACATTGAGTTATACCGGTTACACCATGTGTCAAATTGGGGTGTGAATGATTCATACACATCAAAAATGACTTATTGATAATTTTCCTAAAGTATCAAAATAATCTAAATGTGTTTTTTCAATTTTTAGTATGTCAGTTTTGTTTTTTTACTAAAATTTCATTTCAAACTGGAAACATGCATTTTGAGTCATACTTGTCGTATTGTGTGTCGGTTTGATGTGAGACTTCGTCATACACATCACAAATGACTTATGAATCGATGTCCTAAATTATCAAGAAAATTATAGTGCGTTTTCTTGATTTTCAGTGAATAGTACATTTTGAACTAAAATGTCAATTTTAAACTGATAATAGACACTTTTAGTCATACTGATCACATTGTGCATTAGATTGAGGTTTGGTTGATTCTTTCACGTCATAAATGACTCATGGATCATTGTCTTAAAGTATCAAAAACAATCTAAATGTGTTTGCTCAGTTTTCAGTATGTCACTTATTCTTTTCACTTAAATTAATGTCAATTTTAAATAAAAAAGACACACTTGAAGTCATATCAATCATACGCGTGCGTCGTATTGAGGTGAGGTTGAATCCTACATGTCACAAATGAATCATGGATTGTTGTCCTAAATTATCGAAACAATCTGAATGTGTTTGATCGGTTTTCAATATGCCACTTGTTCTTTTTACTAAAATTAATGTCAATTTTAAATAAAAATGATACACTTTGTCGAACTGGAAACACTGTAGTGTCGAAACTTATCACTTTCCTTCAAGTTACCTTTACTAACTTTGAAGGAAAGTGATAAATGTGGACATTTCAAGGGTGATAAGGTTTTGAAGGAGAAGAAGTATGTGGAAGACGTTGTCTGCATGAGTAGTCAAACATTTAATTTAGATTATGTTAATGCAGTAGAGAACAGATAATATAATGAGGAAAAACATAGTATATTAAAAAAACTTCACATTCTCATTTAATTCTGAGTTACAGCCTCGAAGTCCCATCTCTCACGAGCATGAACATATTCAAAAAAACCACCCCAACTTGAATAAAGGAATCCACCTGTATAAGAAAACAATTCTTATATGAGTAATACTAAAAAGAAGTAAATTAAACATAAATATGAAACAATCCACTAATTATATAGAATTCGCATCTCCATGCTATTTGTGTACATTCTTCCATCATGTATGCTTTCCATTCGTTTCTAAGAAAATCTATATCATCTTTTGAATATGAGTCTTTTCGACAATCATAGTGGTACTGAAAAAATATAAATACACAAAGTATTAATGAATATTTTAAATAAAATAGTAATTATCTTCAAAATACATCTTCAGAGATGCTAGTTTGTTCATAGAATATGATCTATCTCATAAATTTACAAACATAATAACCACAATCTTTTCTATTTGTTTGTTTCAAACACTGCAGAAATATTGAGAAAAATAAGTAATTTGTTTTGATATATGTTTGGATAGTGAAATCTTATTATATATACCCTAATACTTGTCCAATCATAGAACGTGTCAGTGTCCTTGTGCATAGCCCCTGGTCTTGTTCCTTTTTTCATGATATTGATGCATCACCCTATCATAACAAAATCTTCATTAAAAGATAATATAAATTATATAACTTGATATTTAGTTTTTAAATGTTGGATATAGTGTATTACAAACTGAAAAATGTCATCATATGTGGTCGGTTTGTTAGGTATCAATACATTGAATTTAACAAATAAATCTTTGGAGTATCCAAATTGACTGCAGTGAGCATCCAATGTTGCCTAAAAATACAAAAAGGAATAAGTAATGAAAGAAATAAAAATATATTTGATATGATTAAATTGTATAGTTTTACCCCTACATCGTTAGTATTAAGAAGGGTATTCCATTCTAAAGTTTTAGTTCAAACGATTTGACCAGACCTACCACTATTTCATCCTATTTTTTACTATTTTTGGTTGTTCTGTAGAGGTGGTGTGAGGACTAACAAGTCCGAAAAAATCATGAGGAAATCCCTTAAATTGTTTTTTATATATACATCTTCCAAAAATATGAAATGTATTTATTCATGATTAACATGGTATATAAACTTTTGGAAAATAAAATCATGAAAATATACCTCATGTATACATTTACAGCTGAGGAACCTAACCAATCATAGTTGAGGATTTCACTTACATTCTCAACACCAATGAAGTATTGAACTTCCGCTCCATAAATATTTTCTTCAAAATCAATTATGTGACTGCAACGATTTTTTAACTTTGTATCTGCATGAACCTTCAATGATAGTAAATGTGGATATAGAACAGAAGGGGTAAAGGTTCTTCTAGTAGATCTTTTTGATCAGTTGGTCGATCCTTTAGATGATTTTGAGTCGGTCTTCCGTTTCACCCCTTCTCTTTGTCTGTATCTACTAACATTAATCAGTTCAAACCTCTTTTCATTAATTGTTAAAGGTTTAGCTTGAAAAATAAATTGGAAATGAATACCTCCTTGTCGACATGTTTTTTACAAGATGTGACGATCATGCGACGAATGTTCCAACAACTCAGTTGACCGTATGAATATCATCGTCATCAAGTGGAATAGGTAACTCAATGCTTGACTCATGAGCTATGTTAATCGTCACTCTCACATGACCTGTTGTAAGTGGTTTGTTATGTAGACTTTATCTTTGGATATTGAACACCATAGCCCTCACTACAAGGCGATGGGTGGGTGTTGATAGATATAAATCACAATCATCTTCACCCTATAGAATATCAGTATAGGAAAGTTATCAATATCTGTCTAGTTCACATTCCATATAAACAATTATTAGAATATTGATTATCATGACTAAGAAAGATCTTCGAGGGGAATGACTTGCCTCAAAGCTGGTGGGGGTGGGGTGGGCTCTTCAAGCGATGGTTGTTGTTAATTTATTTATTCTCTTTGATCCCCCTCCCCCATAAAAGTTTCTAGAAACTCTCTCTACCATTGGAATTTTTCTTCAAGGGTAGCTAGTCTTTCTCTCATCTGTTTCATTTCATCACATTGATCCTCCTTTTTTTCTCAAAATATGTTCGGGGTGTCACCCCAAAACTTGCACCTCTGACGCGACCATACTATTCTAACCGTTTCAAGGCCACCGATAGTAGGTGTTCATCCGGTACAAGAGTTACTAATTCCTGTGACAATGTTGGATAAAAAATATAGGAAAATAAGTAATCATTGTTATTTCATATCGATTTTAAGGAAAACAAATTTTTATTATGTCATATTTACACATGTTTCCCACACTTTTTGTGTTTTTTCATCTATTAGTATCTCATCTTTATTTACACATGTCTCCTTCCATAGCACATGGTGTGGGATGGAAGTAACTTTGGATTTAGAGTCATCAATCTGCATATAAACAGATTAACATAATTATGATGTTGTTTCATGTCACATAAAAGTATTACAGTAGATTTAAAATATGTACCAATTTTTTTTCAAGTGAAGCGTACCTCATCCTTACTTTACGGTAGGGGTGCGTCAGTTTTGCTGCTCATTCCTTATTTTCAGCACTCAATTGTTGTTTTATAAATAAAAAATTATCAATCAAAGTGATAAATACACATATCGTCAAACAATGTATTACTAGCCACAATGTACCTAAAAAGACATATCTACACGATGGATAGTAAACGCATCTCACGCTTCTTGGGTTATCATGTGTGCATAGATAAGCAGTGGGTGCGAGTTTATTTTCCCTTCATCGTCTTTAAGATAATGTCTAGTTAAAATTGTGTGAAAGTCTATGTGAATCCTTCCAACAAGCATTAATACAAATTTCATGTGGGAGTCATCTACTATAAATGCACTCTACAATGGATGATGAAGAGTGAGTCAATGTTTCATTATTTTATTTTTTAGTAAAATAAAGAAATGATATCATAATGTTACTGTAATATCTTCCCATATCAGTGTCTTAAGCTCGGAAACAATATGGTTCCATGAATCTATATCAATCGGCATGCGTTGCTGAGTGACAATTCCAATGTAACTATTGGACATGGCCTTGTTGGGGTTAACATGCTGGCCCCGTGCATTCCATATGACCTCGTATTTGATGCCTTTAATTTTCGTCTTAATGATTTTTGCTAATACCATCAAACTACGGTGCTCTTTTTTTCATCGTCGGTCCTTCACCGCCTACCATTTCCTTATATTCAACATCATCAATATGTTCCTCTAGAGAAGTAGCATCGGCATGTGTAGATGTTCATTGCACCTCTGCACTGGGAGCAGCAATAGGTTGAGAAACCTATTGTTCCTTGGGATTGGGAGCACCAGTACGTGAAGAAGATCGTTGTTCCTCTACAATGCGAGAAACAGCAGGTTGAGAGATCTATTCTTCCTCGAGATTGGGAGCACCAGCACGTGCAGAAGTCATTATCTACAAAATTGGTTTAATATTTAATTTAGAGTACATAAATGCAGCAGTGAAAAGATAATAACATGAGGTAACATGATGTATATTACAAAAAATATATATAATCTAATTATTGAACACTCGTTTTTTTAAGGCTGAAGGGATTTGACCCATATATCAACTATCTAAATCATTTCATTGTGGTCTCCTCTGACATAAAAAATGACGTTTACATTGGAACCGCTGTGAAATGATTACGACGTCCTAATGAAAGGGTCATCCTCAGTTGAATTTTCATCTGACTCTTCAATGGTTTTGGTTGATAACAGAACAATTGACCACTTTCAGTTTGCGGGATTTGGAACATAAAATACTTGTACTGTCTGTGATGCCATTATAAATGGTTCATCTTTGTACTCTTCCTTACTGAAATCAACTTTCATGAATCCCAATTCATTTATTTTAACAGCACTCCTGTTATCAACCCACTTGCATTGAAAAATTGGCACTTGGAATGTTGTATAATCCAACTCCCATATTTGTTTGATGATGCCAAAGTATGACATATTCAGGAAAATTAGGTTTTTGTCCTTAGTACCAGAAACATGCATCGCTTCTTCCACAAGTGTAACTACACTATTTTTCATGATACCATCTTCATCATGTTCATTTGTATAGAACATATAACCATTAATTACATAATCATTGTAAGATAATACATACACACATGGTCCTTCGGAAAGTCATCAAAGTCGTTCTGAAATTGAATCTGTATTTTCATTTGACTCCTTAAAAATGTGGTCTTGAAACCATCCTATAAATTATTGATTGTGAGTATTTGAAATCCATATTTTATCCCTTAATTGATTCAAATGCCTAAGAATTTCTTTGTGGGTTTCAACATATAGGGAAACCTCCAAACTGATATGCAAAACATAAAGGTGGGTCTGCTCCCGATCTGTAATATTGATTGTGACAACATCTCTTCCAGAAATTCTTTAACCCACAAGTCGCCCAGTGTGATGAGATTTCGATATACCAATTCTTTCTGCATCGGACAGGTATTCGGTACAGAATTCAATGGCTTCCTCAACAATATATCGCTCTGAAATACAACCATCTGACCGACTTCGATTTTTAATATACCCTTTCAAAATCATCATATACCATTCAATGGAGTATATCCATCTATAGTGTACAAGACCACATAGTCGAATCTCTCCCACCAAGTGAACCATCAAATAAACCACCATATCAAAGAATATTGGTGAGAAGAAAATTTTCAATTCACATAATATGACGCAAATTTCTCTTTCCTTAGTCGGCAATTTCGCTAGGTCTATAACTTTACTCCATATAACTTTGAAGAAGAAACAGAGATTTGTTAATGTATGAACGACATTCTTGAGAGAAAATTCAATGTAAAGCTACATGAATTAGATCTTACATCAAAACATGGAAGTCATGTGATTTTAAACTCTTTAACTTTAAATCAATAATTGACACGATGTTCTTGATATTCAATGAATACCCTCTGAAACCTTTGCATCATTACCTGGAAAGTGTGTAAATAGTTGGAGGAAGAAAGGTTTGTTTTTCACTCATCACTGGCACCGACTCTTCTCGTATTCTCATGTCAACCACGTTCAACCTAGCCTTAATTTCATCCTTTGTTTTGCTGGGTGAATTTACAAACGTGTCAATTGTAACACCATGATATTTTATGAGAAGTATATTTTTTTTATGTCTTATGTTATACGCAACATCAAAGGAATCTTTCATTACACACAACACTAGTTTGGCTTGCGTTATACGCAAGACTAACCTTCCTCAATAGCGTGTGTTGTACGCAATATCGAGTTTCACTAAACCACGATATGTTATTAAAATATTAATAAAGTAGCCGTTATAAATATTATTAACAATATTTTGAATTTTATAACATTAGAATTCATTTTACATATGATACGAGAAAAAAATCAATTTTTCGGATAAAAGAATTTTTTTTTATCAAAAATGCAGTTTTCCGCCTTTTGATGGCGCACCCATTTTAAAGCTAATTTTTGACAAGTTTTTAAGTTCAATTTTACAAAATAAAATTATTTCTTTGAATCGAGATATAAAAATTTACACTGGATAAATTTTTTATACTTTTCTGATAACATTCACATTTTGATTAATAGTAAAAATACGCAAAATTTTAATTGAAAACAACTTTTTTCATCAAAATAATTTATATGGTTAAAATATATTATTGAATGGTTTTAAAGTAGAAATAGAATATATTTTTACCATTTAATATAATGTATGTCATTATCATTAATTTTACATTGAATTCATAGGTAAAAACATTTCAATCTTTGGCAATGTTTTAACTTTTAAAACTTGTTTTCTTAACAATGGGATTAATTTTAAATTAATTACTGCAAATTTTGTGTTTTGAATTTTGAAAAATGGATTCTATATTTGGATTCAGTTGGTCCAAATTATGTTAATAGGTTACTTTTATTTTTTTATATATTATGAATAGTAACTACGGTAATTTTTATTTACTACAGTTAAAGGTAAATCGGGTAATTAAGGGTAAAAATAAGATTATAAAATTACCCTAACACTTGCCAAAATTCTATTGGATGAATAAAAGTCGATTCATATCACATAAGGGTCTGAATAGATTCATTTCATGGACCTTTTACCATGAAAATGATGTAATTATTATTAAAACTAAAGAAAGTGACAATATGTCACTCTCTTAAATCTTATAAGTATAATAATTTTAATTTAGTGATAAACTTCATGAAACTTCGAACATGAATAGTCTCCAGAAATATAATAAAATTATCTAAATCATGTGAATTTATTTAGAATTTTTAGGGATTAAATAATTATCATTAAAGGTGACACAATAGTGATGTTGAAATTATTTTATTGATTATAATATCAAATAAATGGTTTTAAAAATATTAAAATAAATATTTTATGAACTATTTAATGTGATCCACTACTTTTCTAGATAAATATGACTTGTTATGAATATATTAAAGCTTTTATTTTGAACATATCTTTTGTGAGGATTTTATTTAAATTCAAATAAATGAATAGTGTCAAAATTGACACTATTGTTGTTTTATAAAAATAACATATTATAAAAAATTTTAAAAATCAAAAAAATATTTATAAATTATAAATTTATATTTATATGGTCTAAAATGTCATAAAGTATCGAATTATGGATAATTCACAGCACATAAGTAATTATTTATATCAATTTAAAATTTAGAATATTATTACCACAAATAAAATTAAATAGATTAAATAAGGATAAATCAAGTTGATAATGTTTAAAATAAATACCCAACATGTCTAAATTTTATTGGTTGATGAGATTAAAACCCTATCTCATCTAATCTTCAAATTTGAGTAATTTTTGAATTTTTTAAGTGGGGTTTGAATTTATTATAAATTAATATTTTTTAGATTTCCAAAGGTGTCTCTCTCCTCCCTTATAAAAGGGCACATTCTCCCTCTCCACATCACACCATTTTGAGCCTTCAAGTTCGGCCAACCCCTGCCCATTTCCCTTCTCAACTTCCCTAGAAACATACTATAGGTCCTGGTCTTCTTCAAAGACCAATTTTAGTGCTCTAAGAGGAGGTTTCAAAGAGGCGTGTCGAAGAAGAGGTAATATCCGTTACCGATTCTTTCAAATTTATTTCTTCTTCTACTTCCTTTTCTTTAGATGTTTCATTATGAATTAATAACATCAGTATCACTAATATACTGATATTTCATTATAAATATGAAACAACCATATTTCATTTTCTATCCATCCTACGGAACACGAAATCACCGCGCGTGCGTGCGTACGGAATATCATATCCATGTCGTGCTGTAATCTGTTTTCCACCACCACCTTACTTGGATGGGTATAATGGTGTAAATAATAATTATATATGATTATTGTAAAGTGATATTGATTCTGAAATAGTATACATACACTTCAATACAATTCCACGATCATGGGAATGATATCATCGCTCGTGCGTACGTACGGCTTACCGTCTTCACGATGTGATGCGACTCGTTATACATGATCTTCATTGAATAATGATTATATAAATGAATTGAATGAATAAATACAATATATATTACACTAATACCATTCTGTAAATAATGTATCTATAACCTAAAAAGAGGAATAAGAATTTATTTGACAAGACATGCATAAGAACATAAAGCAATAAACACCTGAATAACAAGTAGCAATGAAATATTACTAATAAGAAGATAAGAATATGACCATATATGATATCATAACAATGAATATGATTCTGTAATAAGTCAATGACATTATTTAAATCATTATACAGGATGTTCGGATACGTACGAAGCAAATCGAACCTAAGGTAAGGGATAATTTTTCAAATCTCATTTTTATCTGAGATTGCTTATACGTAAGTATTTACTGGGGTTATATTTTTCATCCATGACCATAAAATGTTTTAAATAAAGTGTTTAATATTCTTTAATGTATTTTTAATGTCATGTTTACCCCTCTTTGACTTTTACTTTTTGTTATGGAAGGAATCTTTCTTTTGTTTACCATACGTGGTACTTTTTTACTTTTCCGGCAAAAGTACGAGGAAAATGTTTTTTTAACTTATATGGCATGAATGGATTTTTACGGTTTCATAACGCCTAATTTTCATGAAGCTTCCTCTACAAGATTTCGTGATTATTTTTAACAAAAATACTTTTCTTTTAAAATTTCATGGCATTTTGTGAAAAGAAAATGATTTTGAATAAGAAATGATATTTTTCTCAAGAATTCATTTCAAGTGTTTTATCAAAACTATTTTCTATCTAAGATGACATTATTTAGTATTTTTATGTTTTAAGTATAATGTCTCTTTTATTTACATGGTTTGATTTTTCTTATGATGAAATGATATCCATTTTTTTATATGGATTATGTTATGATGGGATGATGTTTATGAAACCCATATTATTCTTTGGGTTATGATGAATGATTTATGTTTATTTTGTGGAACACGAAAGAATGATTTCATTATGAGATGGGTGGGACCTGTATCTCCCTCCAATTCATTGGGTAAAGATTTATATCTCATGAGATAGACATGATTGGAACGGCAAGTTAATCTAGTTCAGTGATACAGGACTGGAACGAGGAGTGAACTCGGTTCAGTAATAGACTTTGTCTGCTATGATGGTCTTGGTAAAGAGCCTTGACTAATATGAAATGATTTTCTATGATTATGTGTGTATGCCACAAAGTTTCATGTTTTAAGTTATGATTATTGGGATTACATCTCACTACTATGATTTATCCCATGTTATGATATTATGATCTCTTTTCCAGGTTAAGATTTTCAAAATGTTATGTTCTTATGAATATTATATGATTGATATTTCTTTTGTTTACCCTTACTGAGCATTTGAACTCGCCCTTTTGTATGTTTTCTTTTCCCTAGGTCAGGAAGAAGGGTATTAATTAGGATATGCCAAAAGGGACTCTAGATATGATGAAATAAATGGAAGATGATGTAGATGCTTTATGAACCAGTTGTTTATGTTTCCCAGTTTCTAAAGACACGATACCTATACGGTCCTATCATGGTTTTGTTATATGTTGTAATAAGTATGCTTCAATTCTGAAGAAATAACCATGTATGTAAATTATGGGTCGTTATAGTTGGTATCAGAGGAAAGGTATAGTCAACATTTGGAAACTAGGATGTGAAAGCCTTAGTAAGAACCCTAAGGATATGTCTTAGCATAGAACACAATATTAGTGTTTTAGAAATGGCCATGAACAACCTATGATAAGACCTAAAGTGTGAAATTTTATTCTTGATTATGTGGTTTTCCTGTTATGATTAGTGTTTCTCTCACTATGCTTCTTGGTTTTAGTCACTGGTTGGAACCCGAAGGAACTGTGTTAATGCTGAATGCGACGGGCAATGCAATGATTGTCCCCCTGAGCAACCAAACGTTATGGGAGATGGAATGCAAAATCTTGTGGTCATGATCACACAACTTTCTCAAGCTATGAATCATGCAGGACTTCCAAACGAGCAAAGAAATGAGCAACATTCTGTTGAATCCTTCATGAGGCAGCGTCCACCTTCATTCAGTGGGTTTTCTGATCCATTAGTGGCTGAACAATGGATTAGTACCACTGAAAAGATATTTTTAGTCCTGCAATGTTCTGAACATGATAAAGTCATCTTAGCAGTATATCGTTTGGAAGCTAAAGCTGATCAATGGTGGAATCTTATTAAGAATACGAGGCAAAGGGATGAAATTGAGTCCATGGAATGGGACGAGTTCAAGAACTTATTTTTCAATAAGTACTTCCCTCGTATTCTTCGAACAAAGATGGAGAAGGAGTTTCTTGAACAAAAGCAAAAGGATGATGAATCGGTTGGTACCTAAAAAGAAAATTTTACAAGACTTGCAAGGTACGCTTCCAGAATTATTATCCAACCTGAGAGTAAGATCGATCGATTCTTTAGTGGCTTAAAACCAAGTCTTCGAAGGGCGTTAGCCATAAGGGACTTCAATAGCTACGAGGAAATTGTTCGATGTTCTCTCAAGGTTGAGATGGAGATTGGAGTAAGTCATCAGTCATATGGGTTTGATAAGAAGAGGAAAATGGAATTCAAAGGAAAATATAAAGACCACACTGAAAAGAAGATGAGTTTTCTCTTATGCTCAAAGTGTGGAAAGAAACATGGAGGGAATTGTCTTAAAGGGACAAGTAAATGTTTTAAGTGTGGAAAAGAAGGTCATCGGGCAGTTGAATGTCGAAATAATGGGAAGAAGATGTCTAATGATGCGAACAAAGAAAGGGATACACAGAATGCACCTCCTACACTTCAATGTTTCAAGTGAAAGGAAATGGGGCATTATGTCAATCAATGCCCTAATCCAAGGGTTGTTGATTATGATCTAAGTCAACAAACTCTTAAGGCCAAAGACAAAGGAAAGTCGCATGCAATTTCTATCGTCGATGTGGAGTATGATAATGAAGTTCTGAAAGGTACACTTACCATCCACTCTAAAATAGAAAATGTTTTATTTGATTCTGGATTCACCCACTCTTTTATTTCTGAAGAATTTTCTAAGGGTATCACCATATTACCTCAGCAGTTAGATATTGAGTTAACTGTGACAACCCCTAATGGCACAACAGTTGCATCAAAAGTTTACAATTCTTCTCCAATTGACGTTTGTGGGAAAGTGATTTCGGCAAATCTTGTGATCCTTCCTATAGTGGAATTTGATGTGATTTTTAGCATGGATTGATTTTCCTTATATGGAGCTCATATCGACTTCCAAAGAAGAGAAGTCACATTTTATATTCCTGATCAATCTATGATCATCTATCGATGCAAGGATGAATATAACCTTTCAGTGGAAATTTCTTCCATCTTATGGGTATTGATTCCAATAAATGAAGGTTATTTATCTCAAATGGTTGGAGAGAAACTCACGATTAAGAATATGCCCATTGTATGGGAGTTTGATGATGTCTTTCCGGAGGAATTTCCGGGTCTTCCACCAAATCGTGAAGTTGAGTTTTCAATAGAACTCGTACCGGGTGCTTTACCTATTTCAAAGACACCTTATAGAATGACCCCAATTGAGTTGCAAGAATTGAAGAAGCAACTCCAAGAGAATCTTGATAAGGGATTCATACGCACTAGTGTATCACCTTGGGGAGCACCTGTTGTTTTTGTTAAGAAGAAATATGGATCAATGAGACTCCGCATTGATTATCGAGAACTTAACAAGATCACTATCAAAAACAAATATCATCTCTCATGCATTGATGACTTATTTGACCAACTACGCGGAGCTCAATACTTTTCCAAGATTGATCTTCGTTCAGGGTATCATCAATTAAGGGTAAAAAGGGAGGATATACCAAAGATGGTTTTCCGTACAAGGTATGGACACTATGAATTTATAGTGATACCATTTGGTCTTACTAATGTCCATGCTATCTTCATGGATCTAATGAATAGAGTCTTTAGAGACTATCTTGATCAGTTTGTGGTAGTTTTTATAGACGATATTCTTGTCTATTCAAAGAGCAAGGAAGAACATGAAGATCACTTGAGAATTGTATTGAAGACCCTGAGAAAGGAGAAGCTTTATGCCAAATTTACCAAGTGTGAATTTTGGCTTCAAAAGGTTTCATTTCTGGGTAACATAATCTCAAAAGAGGGGATATTCGTGGATTTAGCAAAAACAGAGGTTATTGAAAGATGGTCGAGACCAACAACAGTAATTGAGATCCGAAGTTTTCTTGGTTTGGATGGATATTATCGACGTTTTGAGAAAGATTTTTCACGATCATCTAATCCACTCACCAGGTTGACTCGAAAAGGAGTTAAGTTCGTTTGGAAGGAGGAGTGCGAAGAGAATTTCAAGGAGTTAAAAAGAAGATTATCCAGTGCACCTGTGCTCACACTGCCTTATAGTGGAGAAAGGTTTGTGATCTACAGTGATGCATCTAAGAAGGGATTGGGGTGTGTTCTCATGCAAAATGATATGGTGATAGCTTATGTCTCACGACAGTTGAAAATCCATGAGCAAAATTACCCAACTCATGATTTGGAGTTAGCTGCAGTAATCTTTGCATTAAAGATTTGGAGGCATTATCTTTATGGTGAAAGGTGTGATATTTATACTGATCATAAAAGTTTAAAGTATATTTTCACACAAAAGGAGCTGAATATGCGCCAAAGAAGATGGTTGGAGCTGATTAAGGATTATGACTTCTCAATTCATTATCACCCTGGGAAAGCAAACAAGGTGGAAAACGCATTAAGTCGACAAGACCATGCTAGCTTATCCATGATGAGGATCACAAAAGATCCAATATTTATGGATTTACAAAGGATGTATTTTGGGATTATAATGGAAGGGGGAAAATCTTATCTTTCTCAAATGAATGTTCAACCATCTATACATGTGAAGATTAAAGAGGCACAAAAATAAGATGTAGAGTTATAAAAGAAGGCGAGAAATGTTCCTGAATTCAACCTCGATTGTGATGGGATAATAAGGTTCAGGAATCGGGTTTGTGTTCCTCCCATCCCAGAATTAAAGAAGGAGCTGCTGGATGAGGCTCATAGTTCTTCATTCTCTATTCATCCTGCAAGCACAAAGATTCAGGAATCGGGTTTGTGTTCCTCCCATCCCAGAATTAAAGAAGGAGCTGCTGGATGAGCCTCATAGTTCTTCATTCTCTATTCATCCTACAAGCACAAAGATGTATAGGGACCTAAAAGAGTACTTCTGGTGGGATGGCATGAAAAGAGATGTTGCTGAATATGTCTCTCGATGCTTGGTTTGTCAGCAAGTTAAATCTGAGAGACAGAAGTCTAAGGGGATGTTACAACCGTTACCCATACCTGAATGGAAATGGGAAAACATTACTATAGACTTTGTCACCAGACTTCCTAAAACATCCAAAGGAAATAATGCTATCTGGGTCATAGTTGATCGTCTTACGAAGTCGGCACACTTCATTGCTATTAGAGAATATTTCTCTCTGGATCAGCTTACCAGGATATATGTAAAGGAAGTGGTAAGATTGCATGGAGTACCACTTTCCATTATATCTGATTGGGATCTGAGGTTTACCTCAAAGTTTTGGCGAAGTCTTCAGCATACTCTAGATATATAGTTGAGTTTCAGCACTGCTTATCATCCTCAGACAGACGGTTAGTCTGAGAGGACAATTCAAACTCTAGAAGACATGTTGAGAGATTGCTCTATGGATTTCAAAGGTGGTTGGGATCAACACCTACCTTTGGTGGAATTTTCTTATAATAATAGCTTTCACTCCAGTATTCAGATGGCTTCATATGAAGCTCTCTATGGAAAGAAATGCCGAACTCCAACTTGTTGGGATGAAGTTGGGAAAAGAAATCTATTAGGACCTAATCTTGTTGATGAGATGACAGAAAAGGTCTAATCTATTCAACAACACATAAGAGCAGCTCAGAGTCGATAAAAAAGTTATGCCGACAACCGAAGAAAAAGACCTAGAGTTTGAAGTGGGTGATAAAGTGTTCTTACGAATATCTCCTTGGAAGAGAGTAATGAGATTTGAAAAGAAGTGCAAGCTGAGCCCTAGGTATATTGGTCCTTTTGAAATATTGGATCGTGTTGGGAAGGTAGCTTACCGATTGACGCTTCCACTGAATCTCTCTCAAGTTCATGATGTGTTCCATGTATCTCTCCTGAGAAAGTACATACCCGATCCTTCACATGTACTAAGCTCAGAAGTTGTACTGCTGGAGCAAGATCTTTCTTATGAAGAACAGTCGATAGAGATTCTGGATCGTAGCAAAAAAGTTCTACGGAACAAGACCACTCGCTTGGTGAAAGTTTTATGGAGGAACCACCAATTAGAAGAAGTTACATGGGAGCTTGAGGATATGGTGAGGGAGAGGTATCCTCGTCTGTTTGTTACGAAGTGACGAATTTCGAGGTCGAAATTCATTTTAAGGGGGGTAGAATGTAACACCCTGATATTTTATGAGAAGTTTTTTTTATGTCTTATGTTATACGAAACATCAAAGGAATCTTTCATTACACACAACACTAGCTTGGCTTGCGTTATACGCAAGAGCAACCTTCCTCGATAGCGTGTGTTGTACGCAATATCGAGTTTCACTAAACAATGATATGTTATTAAAATATTATATAAATTATCCGTTATAAATAGTATTTAAAACATTTTGAATTTTATAACATTAGAATTCATTTTACATATGATACGAGAAAAAAATCAATTTTTCAGATAAAAGAATTATTTTTTTTTCAAAAATGCAGTTTTCCGCCTTTTGATGGCGCACCCATTTTAAAGCTAATTTTTGACAAGTTTTTAAGTTCAATTTTACAAAATAAAATTATTCCTTTGAATCAAGATATAAAAATTTACATTGGATAAATTTTTTATACTTTTCTGATAACATTCATATTTTGATGAATAGTAAAAATACGCAAAATTTTAATTGAAAACAAATTTTTTCATCAAAATAATTTATATGGTTAAAATATATTATTGAATGGTTTTAAAGTATAAATAGAATATATTTTTACCATTTAATATAATGTTTGTCATTATCATTAATTTTAAAATGAATTCATAGGCAAAAACATTTCAATCGTTGGTAATGTTTTAACTTTTAAAACTCGTTTGCTTAACAACGGGATTAATTTTAAATTAATTACTGTAACTTCTATGTTTTGAATTTTGAAAAATAGATTCCATATTTATATTAAATGGGTCCAAATTATGTTAATTGGTTACTTTTATTTTTATATATATATTATGAATAGTAACTATGGTAATTTTTATTTACTACAGTTAAAGGTAAATCGGGTAATTAAGGGTAAAAATAAGATTGTAAAATTACCCTAACACTTGCCAAAATTCTATTGGATGAATAAAATTCGACCCATATCACCTAAGGGTCGGAATAGATTCATTTCATGGACCTTTGACCATGAAAATGATGTAATTATTATTAAAACTAAAGAAAGTGACAACATGTCACTCTCTTAAATCTTATAAGTATAATAATTTTAATTTAGTGATAAACTTCATGAAACTTCGAACATGAATAGTCTCCAGAAATATAATAAAATTATCTACATCATGTGAATTTATTTAGAATTTTTAAGGATTAAATAATTATCATTAAAGGTGACACAATAGTGATGTTGAAATTATTTTATTGATTGAAATATCAAATAAATGGTTTTAAAAATATTAAAATAAATATTATATGAACTATTTAATGTGTTCCACTACTTTTCTAGATAAATACGACTTGTTATGAATCTATTAAAGCTTTTAGTTTGAACATATCTTTTGTGAGGATTTTATTTAAATTCAAATAAATGAATAGTGTCAAAATTGACACTATTGTTATTTTATAAAAATAACATATTATAAAGTTGTTTAAAAATCACAAAAAAAAATTATAAATTATAAATTTAAATTTATATGGTCTACAATGTCATAAAGTATCTAATTATGGATAACTCACAGCACATAATTAATTATTTATATCAATTTAAAATTTAGAATATTATTACCACAAATAAAATTAAATAGATTAAATAAGGATAAATCAAGTTGATAATGTTTAAAATAAATTCTCAACATGTCTAAATTTTATTAGTTGATGAGATTACAATCCTATCTCATCTAATCTTCAAATTTGAGTAATTTTGGAAGTTTTTAAGTGGGGTTTGAATTTATTATAAATTAATATTTTTTAGATTTCCAAAGGTGTCCCTCTCCTCCCTTATAAAAGGGCACCTCCTCCCTCTCCTGCTCACACCATTTTGAGTCTTCAAGCTCGGTCAACCCCTACCCATTTCCCTTCTCAACTTCCCTAGAAACATACTAGAGTTCCTAGTCTTCTTCAAAAACCAATTTTAGTGCCTTAAGAGGAGGTTTCAAATAGGCGTGTCAAAGAAGAGGTAATATCTGTTACCGATTCTTTCAAATTTATTTATTCTTCTACTTCCTCTTCTTTATTTGTTTCATTATAAAGTAATAACATCAGTATCACTCATATACTGATATGTTATTATAAATATGAAACAACCATATTTCACCTTCTATCCATCCTACGGAAAATGAAATCACCGCGTGTGCGTACGTACGGAATACTGTCTCCATGCAGTGGTGTAATCTATTTTCCACCACCACCTTACTTGGATGGGTATAATGGTGTAAATAATAACTATATATGATTATTGAAAAGTGATATTGATTCTGAAATAGTATACATACACTTCAATACAATTTCACGATCATGGGAATGATATCATCGCTCGTGCGTACGTACGGTCTACCATCTCCACGATGTGATGCGACTCGTTCTACATGATCTTCATTGAATAATGATTATATAAATGAATTGAATGAATAAATATGGTATATATTACACTAATATCATTCTGTAAATAAGGTATATATAACCTAAAAAGAGGAATAGGTATTTATTCGACAAGACATGCATAAGAACATAAAGCAATAAACACCCGAATAACAAGTAGCAATGAAATATTACTAATAAGAAGATAAGAATATAACCATATATGATATCATAACAATGAATATGATTCTTTAATAAGTCAATGAAATTATTTAAATCATTATACAGGATGTTCGGATACGTACGAAGCAAATCGGACCTAAGGTAAGGGATAATTTTTCAAATCTCATTTTTATCCAAGATTACTTATACGTAAGTATTTACTGGGGTTATATTTTTCATCCATGCCTATAAAATGTTTTTCATAAAGTGTTTATTCTTCCATGTATTTTTAATTTCATGTTTACCCCTCTTTGACTTTTACTTTGTGTTATGGAAAGAATCTTTCTTTTGTTTACCATACGTGGTACTTTTTGACTTTTCTAGCAAAAGTACGAGGAGAATGTTTTTTTTAACTTATACGGCATGAATGGATTTTTACGGTTTCATAACGCCTAATTTTCATGAAGCTTCCTCTGCAAGATTTCATGATTATTTTTAACAAAAATCCTTTTATTTTAAAATTGCATGACATTTTGTGAAAAGAAAATGATTTTGAAGAAGAAAGAATATTTTCCTCAAGAATTTATTTCAAGTGTTTTATCAAAACTATTTTCCATCTAAGATGAAATTATTTAGTATGTTTATGTTTCAAGTATAATGTCTCTCTTATTTACATGGTTTGATTTTTCTTATGATGAAATGATATCCATTTTTTTATATGTATTATGTTATGATGGGATGATGTTTATGAAACCCATATTATTATTTGGGTTATGTTGAATGATTTATGTTTATTTTGTGGCACACGAAAGAATGATTTCATTATGAGATGGATGAGACCTATATCTCCCTCCAACGCATTGGGTAAAGATTTATATCTCATGAGATAGACATGGTTAGAACGACAAGTTAATCCGGTTCAGTGATACAGGACTGGAACGAGGAGTGAACTCGGTTCAGTAATGGACTTTGTCCGCTATGATGGTCTTGGCAAAGAGTCTTGACTAATATGAAATGATTTTTTATGATTATGTGTGTATGCCACAAAGTTTCATGTTTTAAGTTATGATTATTGGGATTACATCTCACTACTATGATTTATCCCATATTATGATATTATGATCTCTTTTGCAGGTTAAGATTTTCAAAATGTTATGTTCTTATGAATATGATATGATTGATATTTATTTTGTTTACCCTTACTGAGCATTTGAGCTCACCCTTTTGTATATTTTCTTTTCCCCAGGTCAGGAAGAAGGATATTAAGTAGGATATGCCAAAAGGGACTCTAGATATGATGAAATAAATGGAAGACAGTGTAGATGCTTTATGAACCAGTTGTTTATGTTTCTCAGTTTCTAAAGACATTATACTTATACGGTCCTATCATGGTTTTGTTATATGTTGTAATAAGTATGATTTAATTCTGAAGTAATAACCATGTATGTAAAGTATGGGTTGTTATATCAATGACACCATCACATACATTTTTTTCAACATGCATAACATCAAAAAAATGTTTGACGTACAGACAATTCCAGTATGGTAATTCAAAAAAACTGATCTCTTTTTCCAACCGGTTTTCGTAAGGTTTTTCAAAAACGGTTTACCAAAAGCAATGTTCATATCTTTTACTTTATCAACTAGTTGATCACCTATTGGTGGAGATGGTGTTGTACGTTCTTATGAACTTTCATCGAATGATGTCATCCAAGATCAGCACTTATGTCGTCAGGGTAGAAATCTGCAATGTCCTAGAAACATGATTTTCGATAAATGTTTCAACCTAATTGATTGTGTACCTTATTTGCAAACGGGACACCCTTGAGTTTCTTTAATGCTATATCCTGAAAAATTTCCATAAGGAAAGTCATTTATCAACCCATACAACATGGCCATCAACGTGAAATCTTCATTTCTATAACCATCATACAATGTAACACCTGAATCCCATAATAATTTCAAATCCTCGATCAATGGAGCAAAATAAACATCAATATCATTACCCGGTTGTTTTGGTCCTAATATAAGCATAGATAACATGATGTTTTTTCATTTCATGCATAACCATAGTGGAAAGTTATAATTTACAAACATAACCGGTCATGTACTGTGAGTGCTGCTTTGAAAACCAAAAGGGTTCACTCTATTTGTAGATAATGCAAGACAAAGGTTTCTCGGCTCGTTTCCAAATTCAAGATACTCGTGATCAATTCTCTTCTACTGAGGAGAGTCTTCTAGGTGATGTAGTTTCTCATCTTTATTTCTTGTATTTGTGTGTCATGTCAATTGCTCTGCAGTATCCTCATTTCCATATAGGCACCTAAACCTTGGAATGATTGGAAGGTACCATAAAACTTTCGTATGACCGAATTCATTTTTCTTAAATCGAGAAGCACCACACTTTGGGCATTCTGTAAATGATTTTTGATCCTTGTAAAATAGTATACAGTCATTCGGGTAGGCGTGTATTCTTTCAAAGATCATACCCATCGAGCGTAGCATTTGTTTAGCGTCATATGATCAGCTTGGGAGCTCATTATATTCTGGGATAATGTTATTCAAGAGAGAAAGTAGTTACATAAAATTGGTGTCACTTCATCCGTTGACTGCTTTCAAATTATACAGTTTCAGTACAGTTGACAATGTTATATATTTAGTGCAACCATCATACAATGATCTCTTTGCACAACTCTTTAACTTTTCAAACAATTTTGGGCAATCACGAAGTTCATCTTCAACTGTCCTTATCATTTCCTCGACACGATCTTAATCATCATTCACATCTATAATCACATCCTCGATGCGGTCTTCTTCATTTTCCATACTTGTAATCGTGTCAGATGATCCATAAAACGTAGTGTTATCCTAGCCACTAGCTACATTCGTTTTTTTCCTATGTTTATTCCAACATTTATAACTTCAATCTATTCCATGACAGATCAAGTATTCTTCCAACTCCTCTGGACTAATTAGTCTTGAATAACAACATCGTAAACAAGAACAAAGGATTTGAGAAGAGTTGTATGCATGATCTTTTGCAAACTTGATGAACTCTTTCACTCCATCTTCATACTCTTTTGTCAGACGATTGACATTCATATATTCTTTATTCAAATCCATCATATTTGATTCGGTAATATTAATATTTAACAAAATAAATACACAAAACGTTAATATAAAAATTAACCAAGGCTAAAAAAAGTGGTTTTAAATATAGATCACAAGGGTTAACTCGCCACTTTAAAAATAAAACAATATTTTCCAATATTTTTAACACTTTCAAATCACTCAAACTCTTGGTTTGAAATCCAATTAACATAAGAATAATTTTTAAAACATCAAGTCAGTGATTGTCACTGATTTCTCTTGGTCAATAGTGCTCTACAGCAAGTCTTTATATCATCAGAAGTTCAAATCTAAAAACCCCTTTAATGGATCATCCATTTTAAAATAGAGTTCTAGATCCAGTAAACCATTGAGATATCAAAAAAACTAATTAACAACCTTCCAGTGCTCCTTCCCTAGATTCACCATTGATCTTTTAACTAAAACAACCTCATAAATGATATCAGGTCTTATACACATCATGATGTACATCAGACATGTTATAACTAATACATATAGAACCTTTTCTATTAACTTGAACTCAGAGTCTATTTTAGGTGACTCCTCCTTTGAATGTTTTAAATGTCCAACTAAGGGAGTTCTCACAGGTTTTAACTCGCTCATTCTGAATATTTTCAACACCTTCTAGATATACTCCAACTAAGTCAGGAAAAAAGTTATAGACTTTAAGTCTCTTTCAATATTTATCTCCACTATCCACTTTCCAGAACCAAGGTCCTTCATTTGGGATCTTCTAGATAAATCAATCTTCAGTTCTTCTAACCTTTCCTTCATCAGTCCAATTAAGAGAAACTTATCCACATAAAGAAGTAAAATGTGAAACTCTCATCATAATACACCTTCATATAGTAGCAATTATTTACATTACACTATATGAACATTAATTCTACCATGAAAGCATTGAAATTCCAGTTACACTGTCTTGGTACCTACTTGAGCCCATAAAAACTCCAAGACTAGAACCGAACCTTCTATTCCATTTAGCATGAAACCTTCCAGTTGATCTATGTAGATCTCTTCCTCCGAAACATTACACAAAACATGGGATTGAGTGACTAGCCCATAAATCAAAATATTTATTTTCTTATCATTCTTTCTCCTTAATATGTTTTAAATGCATTTTTTAGCATAAGAAAAACCCCTCCCCTTATAATTAGATTTGATGCAGGAATGAGGATTGAATTCTAAAGGAAAAAAATCCTCTAGGTATTTTTGATCCATTCTCATGCAATCAGGGTAGAATAAATGTCACATTTACCCATTTATGTAGGGAAAAGGCTTATGAATCCACCCAGAAAAGGATAGATGGGCTAGAGAATTAAATGTATTAGGTACTTCCATAGCCAATTTTATACCAAATAAGAAATCCCAGGTTTGGATAGTCCTCATTTTTTCAAGTAAAAAGATTATACTCATTTGAATCTTAAGTTTCAAATTTTGATGCAACTCAATCTTTCTAACAAAATAATAAAATAGAACATATAGCTAATGTTACTCATTCTTAGTGTGAGAAACAAGTGCCAATATAAGATCATTCATATTACATGAGAGCGCAAAATATGGTTAGATGGGTTAGGGTTGGACCATTACATCAGTTATCCCCAGAGATCTTGAGATAATTAGGACATCGGGCTAGATGTGATACCAAATGACTAATTCACCAAATCAACATACAAAAATGCATGAGGTAACAATACTGACGGTGATGAAACTCTACATAAACATAAGGGAAGTGGGAGGGTTTGGTAAATTGTGACTCATAGAGTTTGAACTAAGGGGTGAAGTGACATATAGGTCGATGATGACCACTAACCATATGTTTGATATATGGGTTACACTATAATATTTTTGGAAATGGGGGTAAATAATGTTGAGGATGACCATTGATTGTATTTGAAACATGGGCTCCTCCATATAGTTATAGAGGAAGTTTCCTCTAGGAAGTGTGCCCTAGAGGAGTATTTGCGGGCCAAGACTGGGGAACAAGTCCTATCACTGTAAACCAATGGAAGTCTATTTGGAAATGAATGATTGATGTGACAACTAAAAATCAAAGGATAGAAAGTGTATTTCCATATAAAAAGAAGATTTCGTGATGATTTTGAGTACTCTAGGGGACACTCCGTCATGCATTAAACATATTGATGGTGTGATCCAGTACCAGTGGAGGGTTTGTGGGCAAGTATAAATTATAATTGGACACAACTTCATATATGTGGTGCGAGTGAGAGATAAAGAAATGGAAGGGGGATACCTTAAGCTTGGAGGGGGCTCAGCGACAGTGGTAGGGTCCGATGGCACCGGAGCGGTCGACAGTGGCGACGGTGGAGGTGGGGTTCGCGGTGGAGGAGGGGTTCGCGGTGGAGGTGGGGTTCGCGGTGGAGGTGGGGTTTGCGGTGGAGGTGGGGTTCACGGCGGAGGTGGGGTTCACAGCGAAGGTGGGGTTCGACGGTGGAGGTGGGGTTCGTGGCGGTCGAGGAGGGGTTCGCAGCGGCAGAGGTTGACTTCTGCGAGAGCTTGAGGCGTGCAAGAGAAAAAGTCGATTATTAGGTTTCATTTATAAAATCGGGTAAAGATTTTATCAGTGCTACTTAAAAAACACTGATAAAGGTATGCTTTATCAACGCTAAAATAGAAAGCGCTGATAAAACATGTCTTTATCAGTGCTAAAAAATCACTGATAAAATGTGTCTTTATCAGAACTAAAATTATAGCGCTGATAAAGACACGTTTATCAGCGCTTTTTTAGCTCTCATAAAGGGCTATCTTTATCATCACTAAAAAAGCGCTGATAAAGATATAATGTAAATAATTTATTTATATTATTATTATATATATATAATAAATATTTATTTATTTATTTCTAATTATAACTATAAATAAATAAATATTTATTTATATTTATATATATAATAAAATATATTTATATATTTATCAAATTATAAATATTATAAATATATATATATTAAGTGTTTGGGGGTACAATTACATTAAATACACACACTGCACACACAAGATGGAAAGGTAGGTCATAGCCCCCCCCCCCTCTAGGGATAACTCACTCATCAAGCCTTATTTATTCATTACATAGCCTGAAGGCCCAGTGAGCATAAAGCCCATTACATGGCTCAAAGGCCCACAAACTGGTTCGAAGACCCAGTGCAGCGTCATGTCTACATCATGCACGCGTCACCGTCTGCTTGCGTCATGCATACATCACCGCCAGCCTGGGGAAATTCGCTCCCAACCAGATTTGAACCTGGGTCTGATGCAGGATTACGGGGAGCATTTACCATTCGGGCAAACCCTCAACTACAATATATAAAATTATAAAAATTGTATTTATTATACTTATACTTTTATTAATATATATATATAATTAATATATTTATTAAAATTTTATAATTATTTAAGTATATCTATATTTATTTATAATTGTAATTATAATTATTTGTATTTATTTATAAATATTTGTGTATATTTATAAATATATTTATTTATATATATATATATATATATTTATGACATGCCAACATGGTTGAGGTCAGTTGGTGACTTAAATCTGTCTGCGACATCCCTAGGGTGTGGAGTCCAAGTTCGACTCCCAGCCACAGCATTTTCCCCTGATAAATTTGGGGGTTGGCTTAACGATCGGCGGTTTCCCAGATGGAACGAGCGGACGGTGTGGACCACAGCAGGCGAGGCGTGTGGAGTGCTGCAGCACTCAGGTTGACCTCCTGGGCGGGCGAGGTGCAAAGGGAGTGCGGCGGCACTCTCGTGTAGGCAGGCGAGGCGTGAAGGGAATGCGGCAGCGCTTTGGTGTTGGCAGGCAAGGCAGAAACCCTCGTTGACAGCAGGAGAGGCGTTGGGCGGACGGGCCTCCACAAGAGGCTGGTGACGGTGGACCGAACCCTACAATGTTGTGCAGATCTGTGATCAAGTGACGGCGGGAGGGATCACACATCGAGAAGGGTGATATTGGATTAATGTGTTATTTGGTGTTTGAACCGTTTATGGATAGATTATCCCTTAGGGGGGCTATGACCTGCCCATTAGGGTTAATGCGTGTGTTGTTTGTGTGTTTCGACTTCATTGTACCCTTAAGTACCTAATATATATATATATAACATTATAAGTATAATAAATATATTTTTTATAATTTCATAATTATTTAAATATATATTTATTTATTTATTTACTTATAATCATAACTATATATAAATATATATTTATTTATTTATTTATTTATTTACTTATAATTATAACTATATATAAATATATATTTATTTTTAAATAAAAAATTATAATAAATATATATTTATTTATAGTTATGATTGTAAATATATATATATATATAATTATAAAATTATAAGAAATATATTGATTATATTTATAATTTTATTAATATATATAACTAATATATTTATTGTAATTTTATAATTATTTAAATATATCTATATTTATATATATTATGTGCTTAGAATTACAATTACATTAAACACACACACCACACACACAGGCCGGAAAGGCATGTCATAACCCCTAAGGGATAACCCACCCATCAAGCCTTATTTATTCAGTACACGACCCGAAGGCCCAATGGACATGAAGTTCATTACATAGCCCGAAGGCCCACTAACCAGTTTGAGGGCCCAGTGCAGCGTCATGCCTGCATCATATTGTATATATTTATAAATATATTTATTTAATTATATATATTTATAACTTTATAGGTATAATAAATATATTTTTTATAATTTGAAAATTATTTACATATAAGTATAAATAAATATATTTATAAATATTTGTATATAATTATAAATATATTTATACTTATTTATTTATTTATAAAATTATAATAGATGTATGTTGACGCTCCTTTCCGTCATAGAGTCTAAAGGAATGAAAAGAGAAATACCTTAGACTCATAGTGATTCATCCTTTGAAGGAAACTTCAAAAATTGACAAAGGCATGAACCAAGATTCAAATGCACTTGGGTCGTGCAAGTTCCACTAAGGTCGCGCAAGTATACTTGCGCGCCGCCCATTGGTCGCGCAGGTGACTTGCGCGCCTTCTTTGAAATTTCGCTCAGGGTTTCTCTAGCCTATAAATACCCCTGTGGGCCCCCCATTTAGAAAAAAAAAAGAATTTCCAAAAATTCAGATTTGAGCTCTTGGCGCCCTAGTCTCTTCTCAAAGCTTCCGAACACTTCTAAGGTAATTTCTTACCTAGAACGGAAGATCTAAAGAGAGGGAGTGAGGCCTAAGTGTTGAAACTCATCAACACTTGCGCGCCTGAATGACCAACCCTTAAGGGAAATGGGCGCCGTCTTACCCCTTCAACAGAACTTGTGCGCCCCTCTTCTGGAAGCCTTCAGGGATAGTACTAAAGGCTTAAGCCAAGCTTCACCCAAGTTCTACCTTAAGGGTTGAGCGGCGCGCAAGTACACATGTGTCGCGCAAGTACACCTGCGCGACCAAAACTTGCGCGCCCACACAAGACTTGCGCGCCCACGCAGGACTTGCGTGCCCCTCACTTTTTGGGTGCCCTTCCTGCCCATTTCACCCCTCCTATACATATCCACCTCTCCTCTTCAAGATTAAGCCTTTAGAACTCTCTCCAAAGCCATTCATGGCATGATTTCCTTGTCAGCTTCCTTATCTTAAAGGAATTCTGTGGAACATCTCTCAAAACCTAGTGATTTACACATCTTTATGTCACTGAGGTTAGAGATTTCATTCATTCAACCTCATCCTTTAAGATGAGAGAATCCTTAATCTGGGCCTTCTTTTCAGGAGTAAGTCTCATTTCAAATTCTCATTAATTTGGGCATCCTCCTTAGGAGTAAGCCCCAAGTCCCCTAACCTGGGCATCCTCCTTAGGAGTAAGCCCCAGTTATAATTTTCCAAATATGGGCTTCCTTTTCAGGAGTAAGCTCCAACCATAATTCCTTAAACTGGGCATCCTCCTCAGGAGTAAGCCTCAGTCTCAAAGTTCCCAAATTTGGGCATCCTCCTTAGGAGTAAGCCCCAAGTCCACATTAATTTGGGCATCCTCCTTATGAGTAAGCCCCGAGTCCCTTTCTAAAATTCCCTTAACATGGGCCTCCTCTTCAAGAGTAAGCACCAGTCTTCAAAACCCTTTAACTTAGGCCTCCTCCTTCGGAGTAAGCCCCAGTCTTAATTTCTCTTAACCAGTCTTAATCTGGTTTTTTGATCTGGGCTTCCTTCTCAGGAGTAAAACACAATCATAAAGTCCCCTCCTAATTTGGGCATTTTCCTCAGGAGTAAGCCCCAAGTTAGAGTATCCAAATCTCCATAAAAGCAAATATACTTTTATGGACCTTGTTCCTGGACTTCTTCTTTGAAATAAGTCTCGATGTCAATCTATTTGGGCAGTCATACATACATAAGCCCCACATCATTTTCTATGATTGCATCTTTCATGGCATAATTGTCTGGTTTCACCAATAACTCTTTTTTCTCACACCGAGCATGACTCACATGAACTTAGAGTGTAAAAGTAATTATGAAATATTTTCTTTGAGCCATCAATCATACATAAACATTATACTCCCTTTCTCGAACTATGTGGGTTCTGATTCCTTTTCCAAAACAAAGGATACGTAGGTAGCTCATCTGCGGGTACGATCCCAACTCTGAAATAATCCATGTCCTTCTGAATGATAATAAACTTCAAGTGCCCCACTGAGTGGCTTTAAAACCAGTATGGTCATCATAATGACCAAGAGACTTTTATATAATGTATTAAAGGATACCATTGACTAAGAATCTCTAACAAATACAGATGATTCTCTATCGATGAAGAAGCTCGAATACATATAAAAGATTCTCTAAATTTCCTACATATCAATCATTGATTGTCAGATCTAAAGGAAAGCTCATTTTATACTTGGTAATGTAATAAGGATTCACGAACATAACTTAAATCTATAAAGAGAGTCCTGGAGTAGACAATAATTCCCCTCAAAAAGGTGTGATGAGTCCGACCTCTCATCCTCTCGTCCAATGCAAATTCTTAAGCCTCATCAGCGCATAACTAATGAGCGCCTACCTTTGGAAAGTAGGTCCAAATAGATATGGAATCATTGGATGTTTCTAGTTCTACGAAAAAACTCGTTAGAAACCACTTGGAATGTTTGAACCTTAAATCAACGAGGTCATCCCCAATTCCAGAGGAAACAAAAAATGGTGAACCCGACGTGAATCCTTAACCAAGTTAAAGTGATGTTTTACCTATTTGTTAGGCCCCTATTTAAACTCGATGAGAGGGCCAACAAGACAATCAATAGCATATGTGCTTATACAAGAAATGTAGTGGCCGAACTTATCTTGATTACGTCTGTTATATCAAACAGGCACTCTTTTCTAAGATCTTTTGCATTACGAGAATGGCTTTTCTTAAGTTCACGTCTGTGAATGCCTCTGCTGTGAAAACCTCTGCTGTGAATGCATCTTCTGCTACTCCTGTTGGATCGTCGTCCGCTCTGAGGACGACATCACCTACTCAGCGTCTTCAACGCTGGGTATCGAATGCACTGGTTAAGGAGTACCGTCAACACGGTACCATTCTAACTCTGGGGGCTGCTCGACAAGCCCTCCAAGTGAACAACTCACCCTGGTCGTCCGGACAGCGACGACCAGTGATCAAGAAGTAGGTGGTGCCAACCACCGTCTCTAACCGTTTCGGGTCGTTATCTCCGGAATGCAATCACCATTCACTCCCATATTCTGTGGAGGTGAATGAGCAGGTCCCTCAGGGCCTTAATTCAAGGAGATATGAGTCCTTCTCGAAGGATCCCATCAATAATCCTCGTCAGACTCGTGCGGCAGTGCGCCCTCAACATGATGAGGGTATCGACTTCAGGCGTTCGGCTCAGGTTCCTTGAACCCGAGCAAGCAAGATGAACCGCCAAAGGCGAAATCTGGTCAACAGTGAGCAGGTTCTCATCTTTGCCATCTATGGAGAAGTCCACCAACCTAACTTGGTGGCAAGCAACGAACGGGCACACACACCAGTCCGTTTTAATTCTATTATCCAGCAGACTCGTCTGGCAGCAGCACGTCAATCCCATCAGGCAATTCCAGCGGAGTACTATAGACAGGAACATACACCTGTTTATAAATCATCAGCTAGTCAGCAGGCTCGTCTGACTACATATGATGAAACCCGCCAACCCAATGTGTTGACAACTGGTAAACAGGCACATACACCTTACACTCATCAATCCTGCCAGTAGCCTCGTCTGTCAGTATTGAAGGAAGTTCGTCAACCACGTTCGGCGAAGTGCAATCAGAAGGCACATACACCTGCTAGTATTGATCAAGCCTACCAACAGTCTCGTTTGGTAGCATTCGGAGAAGTCATTCGGAAAGCTCCGGTGACAAATAGGAGGCGGACTCAACTCTTTGCCCCCACACTTGAGTACTGTCAGGATTCACTGACAGGAAAATGAGGACAGGAGAAGGAACACACACCTACTCCAAGCACGGAATGGACGTATATCCTCGTTTCGGCAGCTGAAGTCACCAAGAATATTCTATCAATGGTGAAAGAGCAGAAGCAAATCCCTGCTCATATTCTGGATGTCTGTCAGGATATTATAATAGTTTCAGCAGCATCTCAGGGAAAGACACATAAATCTATCTCTACCAGTGGAGTGACACGTCAACAATTCACTCCAGAACAGACACACACCTCTGTTCCAGTCCAAGAGGGTTGTGGGGCGTACTCCCCCATATCATACGGACAACCAAGTCAGGCACATACACCAGATTTGAGCAGAGATAATCAGCCTAACCTGATCATTTCTCCTGAGCAGGCACATACACCTTCTCATAATAACCACTTTCACCAAAAAGTGGTTCCCAAATTGAGTAAGAAGGCGTCTAAGAAGAAGACATGCCCAGCACAGTCAAAAAATCAAGGGTCAATCTCTAACAAGGCCTTACTCGATGTTGAAGTTTTTGATGCACTCAGACAATTATCTGTTGCAACTCAAGATTCTGCTCTCTCAGTTCCCAATAGTGGGAACATTAATTCCGAAGGTCTGCATCAGATACTTCCTCATGAAGGCTTGCTTCATGACAATGCGGTTGATCTCGAAGTTTCATCTTCAGATGAGAGCCACAGGAACCCTCTATGTGATCAGAAGACCAAAGAGCAAAATGTTTTATCTTTTGTTGTAACCCACCATGGTGGTCCTCCCCGTGATGATGAATTTAGCTGCGAAAGTTCTCTCCGCAGTAGTAATTCGCATTGTCTGGAAAATTCTTCAGAAGAGAATGCAGTGACGAGAAAGCCCTCTTATCTTAAGGCACTTGCAAATGTGAAGCCAGTCATGTCTGATGCTTTACCACTAACAAGTGAAACACTTTCTCAATCAGAAGATAGCATGAGGTGTAGGTCATTCTCCAAACCACCCCTGGGTCGTTCATCTTCTAATTTGATCAGTGATTTCTCTACCGATCTTGTTGAATCTGATTAAGCAACAAGGAAGCACCAGCTCTGGTCTAATCAGGTAGAAGAATCTTCATTGAATGATAAAGAGGAAGTATTGAATATGAGAAAACAACTAGAAAAAGGTGAAGTGTCAGTCATGTTTTGGCCTTTGGCCAACTCTCAGTATGATATTCCAGAGATGTTGACGGAAGATGGAATTCATGATATTCGTCTCAACATATGGAAAACTCTTTGTCAGTTGAAAAAGAAAATATTATCTTATGATAAATATAAAAATCATATCAAGATAATAGAAGGGTTACAACCCCAAATTGACTTGGCATCTCTCTCAGTTTCTCGATATCCGAAGGCTGAAAAGTAGCAGAGAGCCCTTCAGTGTTCGTGCCTTGGCGCACTAAAAAGATTGCGTCAGTAAATTGCCAATGCCCCATCTGGTATTCATATTAGGGGATGGGGTGTTCATGGAGCACTACATTTCACTGTGCTCTCCAGTCAGCAAAGCCCGCCGAAAATGGTCTCATGCAATGTTATTGTCCATGGTCGGCCACAGTCAATTGGTTTTGTTTGTAATCAAAGGCTTGCCCAAGAACAGGCTTCAACTAGTTCTTCTCAAAATCAAGCATACAGAGAACAAGTTGTTAAATTACTCCTGCATCAAGCAAACGAGAATATTGAACAGGTCTCTCGTTTGGAGCAAGCACATCATCAAGTGACAGAAGTGTCAGAAATCATCCAACGGTCTTTTGAGCCGGGTGATAAAAGTGGATGCAGGTTGATGCATCCAGCCAATTTTTGGACTAATGTCCGCAAGATCAGGAGAGCTTACAAGAAGGTCTCGGATATAGCATTTCAAGAACCACCCCAGCTTGCCAGACTGGGGACTCTTTTAACCCAACCCTCAGAATCAACAAATAGAATTCGAGGAGTTGAGCAAGAACAACCCCAGTCCACCGGACTGGGGACTTTTTCAAATCATCAATCTCTTCCTCATAGAAAGTCAGTCTTCTCTCGATTAGGAAAGAAGCCTCAAGAGGAACGAAGAGCCAAATTATCATGAGATTCCCTCCAAACTACGATTCATCAAGAAGTTCCTGAAGGATCAAATCGACAAAAGGCAATGTCTCATCAGGGATATGGAAGAAGACAATATCGCGGAAATGTCGATAGAAGGGATGCAATGCATTATGTATCAATTAATGTCATCAATTTCATTGTCGTTGATCCACCAGTTGAGGTTCACTCAGAGGGATCAGATGAAGAGGTTCCTGCTCAAGAAGTTGTACGCACAGACACAAATGAAGAAGGTGTGCGTACACGAAATCAAAGGCTTACCCAGAATCTGGGTATTCCTTCAAGTAACTCACTTCCCCCTCTCCGAAAGGGATCCAACAAGGGGAAAGGAAAGAATCAGGTTACATATCATTCCTCTGGAGAAGGTCAATCGCTCTCACTAAAGCAAAGATTTTCACAACAAGAGGAAGAAATGAAGGAATTGAGGAGGATGAATGTAGAACTACTTCAGGTTAGTCTTCCTCCTAAGCGTGCTGGAGTCATTCAGCCAAATGAATTTGTTGTGGCTACTGAGATGGATCAAGAATATCATCCTTTATCAGTACACCCTCACAGGTCTAATCCTACGGGTCAAATGCAACAACAATTGGCAGTGCTTCCATCGGTTGTAGTACCAGCTGCCACATCTGTCCAAGATCCATTCATTACACCTATTCAGGTCCAAGCTCAACCGGATGTTTCTCAAAAGTTAATAACTGTTATTGAGTCATTAACAGCTCGGTTGGAAGCTATGGAGGGAAAACGAGCTCAAATTCAACCAGAAAAGAGAGCTTACCCTGAATGAGTTAATGCAATTCCTCCCCCATCAAATTTTGCAAGTACCACATTCTCAATCTTTAATGGTTCGAGAGACCCAGAGCAACACTTAACACATTTTGTTTCTCGTTGTGATCCTATGATGGGAACCCTTCAGTAACAAGAAGCAATTAAGCTCAGGTGTTTTGTACAGTCATTACAAGGGCATACCTTTGTCTGATACACAAGCTTGCAATCCCGGTCAATTACCGGATGGGAGGATCTCCGCCAAAGATTCCTTCTGCAATTCAGTTCAACATTGCCAAAGACAACAGTTTTTGATCTTACAAACTATAAGAAAAGGGAGAATGAAAGGGTCTCAGATTTCATTGCTCGCTGGAAGGGATTAACACATTCCCTAAGCTTAGCACTCCCTCAAGAAGAACTGTTGTCAATCTGTGTGGCAAATCTGCGTGATGAGTTACGCACGCCGTTGATCCCTATGAAATACACAGGAGGGTTTCGAGACCTTACTTCAATCGTTCAACAGATTGAATACTCTCTTACGAAGACTAAGGATAAAACTCGTGTAATTCCATCAGCTCCAGGAAGGAGAATGGGTAGAGCAGAGACTGCTACAATCATGCTTAAACAAGCACCTGTACCTGCTTCTATTTCAAAACATTCATCTTCCCGAAGGGCTCCACCTCCTGAGCGTCACCAACAGAGGTCGTTTCGTCAAGATGATCAAAGAGATCAGAGACGAAAATAATTTGAGGATTTGAAAAGCAAAGTTTACTCTTTATGAAATGAACAAGTTCCTGATTACTTCATTTCGGCTCTGGAAAATAATTTGGTTCAATTGCCAAGACTCAAGAGTCCAAACAAGGAAGGAGATGAAGACCGTCCCAACTATTGCACGTTTCATCAAATGTTGGGGCATCTCATTCAGGAGTGTTTTGTTTTCAAAGACCTCGTGCAAAAAATGGTCGACTTGGGACAAGTCAAATTGAAAGGTTCTTCAGCTCAGGTAGCATGTGTTACTGCTACAAATCCAGAGGAAGAGGGCAAGTGGCAAGAAGTCAAGAACAAAAATGCGCAAAAATATGATGATTGGATAGTCAGAAAGACGATCAACCGAACTCATGCTATTTTGCGAACACAATTGAAGAAATCAATTGTGTCTTCTACCATGAATGCCGCAGCAAAACCCTCTTCATCAGAGGAAAAATCCTCAAAGAAACGGCATAATTCAAAGAAAGAAGAAGAATCAGAAGAAGATGAGTATGTGTCAAAACCCAAGTTGTCTTGGACTCTGGCAGATTTTATGCCATCTACTTCGAAGCAACGGGCACCGCCCCACCAAACGGCACAACCTAAATTGGCTAGTCAGGCAGAGTCTTCATCGGATGAAGACACTACTACAAACACGGCCTTTATCAGCGCTAAAAATGGCCTTTATCAGCGCTAGAAAAGCGCTGATAAAGCCAGCGTAGATAAAGGGGGGTCCCCTTTATCAGCGCTCCGAAAAGCGCTGATATAGGACCCCTTTATCAGCGCTAAAAAAAAGCGCTGATAAAAGGGGTCTTTATTAAGCGCTCAAAAAAAGCGCTGATAAAAGTACCTCTTTATCAGCGCTTTTTTTAGCGCTGATAAAGGGGTCCTATATCAGCGCTTCTTTTATCAGCGCTTTCGTTTTAGCGCTGATAAAAGTTAAAAAAAATTAAAAAAAAATTAAAAAATACTGCCAATCGGGGGGGCTTTTATAACGCTTGAACCCCCCCCCTTTACAGTGCTTTTCGGCCCCTATACAACACCCCACGCACCCCACGCACCCCCATCCACCCTTTAACAGCGCTTGCTCCAATATTCCCCATGCACGCGCACCCCTGCCTCCACCAGGATTTTAACTCGAGACCTCCCCCCTGCGCGCCTAAGCCCTTACCACTACTCTATTTTGATTTGTTTTCCAATTCATGATATCTCTCTATATATATATTTATATATTTAGTTATATTTATTCGTATAGTAATATATATTTATATTAATATATATATATAGTTATATTATAATATATATATATATAGTTATATTATAATATATATAGTAATATTAATATATATATATAGTGGTATTAATATATATCTATATCTATATATATATATATAGTTATATTTATTCGTATAGTAATATATATTTATATTAATATATATATATAGTTATATTAACATATATATTGTTATATTAACATATATATAGTTATATGAATATATATTTATATAGTTATATTAATATATATATAGTGATATTAATATATATATTTATGGTGATATTAATATATATATATATAGTAATACTTATATATATATATAGTTATATTAATATATATATAGTTATTAGATTAATATATATATAGTTAGATTAATATATAGGTATATAAATATTCATATATTGGTATTTTAAATAAAATGAATATTAGTTATTATTTAGATAAAGCTAATATATTTTATATGTAAATATGTTTAATTATTTATTTAAAAAATTTAATTTTTAGGTGCAAATATATAAAAAATATGTACATATAGTTATATATTTGATTATAAATAGCAGTTCATTATAAAAAAAGATGAAATTTCAAAGACATAATATCAATATGAATGTAATACCTTGAAATAAATTCAGTCCCCGCCAAGAAAAGTCAATAATACCCCCTTAAACGAGTTTGAAAATCCACAAAATGTTAAAAAATCTGGGTACCCCGACAAAAAACTCAGTTTTGGAGGCCTTCTGGGCCTCTTTTGGCCTCGAAAAACGCTTGACCGGGGTTTCCCCAGTCACAGTGACGTAGAGCTCGTCGCAAGCTTCGATTTGATATGTGGTAGAGCTCAAACGGACACCCGGATCAAAAGTTATGGCTGTTTGAAGTTTGAGTTGCGTTTTCAACATATTTTGGATCTTTTTTTAAGTTTTTTAAATTTTTTTAGTCCTCAAATTGTTATTAAATGACTATTACTCCATAATGATTATCAAATTATTAATTAAAAATATTTTTTAAATTTTTTAAGAAGTCATTTTCACTAAATATCTTATATATTAAGTATAATAAGTGTAAATGTACATTTATACTTATCTAAAATATATTTAAAAATTATATATTATATTTATATAACTATATAACTATATTTATATATTAATATATTAATATATTTTAAATTTTTTTTTTGAAGCCGACCCTTTATCAGCGCTAAAAAAAGCGCTGATAAAGGCCCCCCTTTATCAGCGCTTTTTCATTAGCGCTGATAAAGGGGGCGCTGCGAAAAACTGTTTTTGTGGTAGTGAGAGTTAATCTCCGGTTCTGTTAATATGATTCACTTAACAAATCCTTATGTCAATCACAGTTTCGAACTCGATGAACCTGGGTTCCCCGTATCAAACAGAGGAATCAGAGGAAGTTCCAGAGGCTCAGGGTATAGGGGAAGACGTAGATTTTTCAGAGGCCACTATTCCAATTCTACCCATGCTAAAACTGTGTATGCAGCAGAAACTCGTGGCAGAGCCCTTCAACGAGCTCAACAAGAACAAGCAAGTTCTTCCACACAGGGCAGATTCAGTCCTAGCACAGTTATTCTGGAAGATCGGTTGGAGGTTCCACATTCTTCCTCTCAGCAAGTAAATAGACCTAATCGGTCTAATCTTCCAAATCTAGGAGTATTACCAACTCCTATCCTGGTACAAGAAGCATCAAATTCCAAGGCACTTTCTAAACCACATGTTCCTGTTGGGAAACGCAGACCTTTGGATCAAAAGTATGATGTATTGAAACACTTGGCCCAAGTACCGGCCAAGTTATCAATTTTAGATGTCTTGAATCTATCAAAGGATCTTCGGGAGGCACTTATTGAGGCTTTGTCAAGTTCTCAGGAGTTTGAAACTGAAATTGCTGCGGCTGAAGCCTACCATGTTGAGAATAATCCTGCAGAATGTCATGCAGTGATATCTTTCACAGATGAAGATGAAGATGATGTCGTGCATGGACATATTAGACCTTTATACTTATCTGGAAAGGTCAATGGTGTAGACATCCGAAGAGCTTGCATTGATAATGGTTCAGGAGTCAACAGCATCCCCATTCGTACACTTCATCGATTGGGCCTTAAGGAATCTGACTTATCTCCTTCTACTATGATGTTACAAGGATATGATAAAAATGAACAAGAACCACTGGGTGAGATTACACTCAGAACTCAGTTTGGAGATCTTGTATCAAATTCAGATTTTATGGTTGTTGATCAAGACTCAGCCTTCAACATCTTTCTTGGAAGACCCTGGCTACATCAACATGCGGCTATCCCTTCATCATATCATCAATGTCTCAAATATTGTTTTGATGGTCAAGTTGGGACATTGTATGGTGATAAGGCTTCGTTCAAGACATGTGAATCTCAGTACATTGAGGCATAATTCTATCACATGAAGGGAAAGAAGAAATCTACAACAATGGAGATTACAAAAGTTAATGCTCCATATGGTTTGGAAAAGATTCCAGTAAATCCATTTGCACATGTGAGTACAGATTATGTGTTGCCTATCAGTCAAATTGACAGGATAGATTCAAATCAAAATACTCTTATGGAAACTTCCATAATGTCAATTACGGCAATCAAGCCAGACAACATGGGAGAAATTGGTAATTCACCAAGAAATGATGAAAGCTCGAATGGGGATGTTTTCATTTCATCTGTTGAAATCCAGCAAGTCTATATTTCGCCAACCAGGCCAGAGGAAGTTATAGCAATGCCATAGGTGAACGATGATGTCGATTCTCAATCCATTGTCTCCTCTTTAATACCCAAGAAAGACCATTCATCATCAACCGGGTCGAAAATGGAAGTCTCTTCTTCGAAATGTTCAAATTTCAACATCTCTTCTAATCATGAAAATTCTACTTCATTATCTACTATGCAAGTAGAAACAGAAGAAATAACACATGTTGAAGAAGAAGAGGAAGATCTTAAGGATGCTCCTCCAGCATTTGAAGAGGGTATCTCTACTACCGTGGATGAACTCAGAGAAATAAATCTGGGTACAAAAGAAGATCCACGCCCCACTTTAATTAGTGTGGTTATGACTCTTGAATAACAAGAAATGTATATTTCTTTTTTAAAGCAAAATCGAGATATATTTTCTTGGAACTATATAGAAATGTCAGGCCTTGATCCTGATGTTGCTACTCATCGTTTGGGTTTGCCAGAAGAACGTCGAGGATTCAAGCAAGCTGCCAGAAGAACACACCCAACCTATGCTTCCAAAATTGAAGATGAACTGGATAAGCTCATCAAAGCTAACTTCGTCAGAGAAGTTCAATATCCCAAGTGGTTGGCTAATATTGTCCCAGTGAAAAAGAAGAATGGGCAAATTAGAGTTTGCATTGATTTCAGAGATCTTAATCGGCATTATCCTAAAGATGATTTTCCAGTATCAATTACAGAACTCTTAATTGATGCAACAGTTGGCTATGAAGCACTTTCCTTCATGGATGGATATTCTGGATATAATCAAATCCGAATGGCTCCATAAGATGAAGAATCTACAGCCTTCAGAGCCCCTCAGGGTGTGTTCTGCTATCAGGTAATGCCCTTTGGCCTAAAAAATGCAGGCGCAACATATCAGCGTGTCATGCATCGTATCTTCAAACCCTTTTAAGGGAAATTTTTTGAATGTTATGTGGATGATTTGGTGGTCAAATCCAAGAAACGTTCTAATCACTTGGCTGATTTGGAAATCATATTCCACAAACTTCGGCAACATAATTTGAAGATGAACTCCTTAAAATGTGATTTTGGGGTAACCTCAGGAAAATTTCTCGGCTTTGTTGTACGCCATCGTAGTATCGAAGTCGATCCTGAGAAGACAAAGTCGATCCTTGGTATGTCACCTCCTCGAAATTTGAAAGAATTGAGGGGACTTCAAAGACACTTAGCCAATTTGGTAGGCAAAAGTTTACCCTTCACCAAATTGATGAAGAAGGGAGTCACTTACCAATGGACTGAAGAATGTCAAGAAGCATTCGATATTCTCAAGAAATATCTCTTGAGTCCACCGGTATTAATGTCACCTGTTGAAGGAAGACCACTTATCCTCTATGTGACAGCTTTAAAGCGATCATTGGGTGCCTTTCTTGCTCAGAAGAATGATGTTGGGAATGAAAATAGCATCTACTATCTCAGTCGGACTATGATTGAAGCAGAAACCCGATATTCAAGTATTGAAAAGTGTTGTCTGACATTAATCTTTGCAGTTTAGAAGTTGAGACATTACCTGCAACATCACGAGGTCCAATTGGTATCTCGTAATAACCCGCTCAAATTCATCTTTAGTCGTCTAATGCTTACAGGACGTCTGGCAAGGTATGCAGTTATTTTGCAGTAATTTGATATCCAATATGTGTCTCAAAAGGCAATAAAGGGCCAGGCTCTAGCTGATTTCCTTGCTGAACACCCTTCAGTAGAAGATACATCTTCAGATATTGAACTTCCTGATGAAGAAGTCTTCTTTATTCAAGATAGTCTTCAAATATGAGAAATGTACTTTGATGGTGCTTCCAGAAGTCCAACAGGGAGGAAAATGGAAAATCCTAAATTCAACAAAGTTGGGTTAGGAGTTGTGCTCATTTCTCCAGAAAAGGCAGTGTTACCCTATTCCTTCTCATTGTTGGGAGGAGGTACAAATAATGAAGCAGAATACGAATCTCTCGTCGCAGGCTTGGAGTTGGCGCTTCAAGCACAAGTGAATCACTTAAAGGTGAAAGGTGATTCAGACCTGGTAATCAAACAAGTCAATGGGGATTATGCCATCAGAAAAGAAGAACTAATCCCTTTGTATGATTATGTCAGAGAGTTAATGGCGGAATTTCCTACGAAACCGAAATTTTCTTATGTCCCGAGGTCACAAAATGTCCAACCTGATGCACTGGCTAATATAGCCACAGCTCTGGCAGATCCAAATCAGGACAAGACAACCATCAGTATTGCTCACCGTCGTACAATTTCACCTTATGTTCAAATCAGAACAAAGGAAATCAGTGAAATTAGTCTCATTCCTGAATCATATGGTCATACTACAGGATGGATGACACCTATCAGGGAATACTTTCAAAATGGAACACTTCCACCAGATAGAGCCGGGAAAGAACAAGTCTGGAGACGTGTGGTCAATTTTACTCTTTATGATAGCCCAGATCACCCAGAGAAAATTCTCTACAAGCGTGGTTTTGATGGAGTTCTCTTCAGATGCATTGATGGCGAAGAGACAATGGTTGTTATGAAAGAAGTGCATGCAGGAGTCTGTGGTGCCCACTTGTCTGGACACAGACTATCTGATCAAATTCGAAGGCTTGGATACTTTTGGCCTTCAATGATACAAGATTGTGTTGATTTCACAAAGAAGTGTCATTCTTGTCAAGTACATGCCAACTTCATTCATCAACCCCTAGAGTTGCTTCATACAGCTAAATACTCGTGGCCATTTTCCACATGGGGAATGGATGTAGTGGGACCTTATCCTTCAGCTACAGCCAAGCAGTTGAAGTATATTCTTACAGCTACTGACTTCTTTTCCAAATGGGTAGAGGCAATACCCCTCAAAGAAGTCAGTTCTAAATGCATTGTTAGCTTCATCAAGTCTAACATCATTACCAGATTTGGTGTCCCTCATACCATATTGACGGACAATGGCACCAACTTCTGTTCATCCGAGTTGAAAAAGTTGTATCAAGAATACAACATCAAATCCAACCATTCATCTCAGTATCATGCAGCGGCCAATGGCCAGATAGAAGCTTTCAACAAGACTCTGTCAAATATACTGCAAAAGATGGTGGATAAAGATAAGAGGTCATGGCCTGATAAACTCTTTCATGCTTTATGGGCTTATCGGACCACCACCCGCACTGCAACGCGGTCAACTCCATATTCACTGGTATATGGAACGGAAGCAGTCTTTCCCATTGAGGTTCAATTACCCTCACTCAGAGTATCCATTTGTGATCAATCATCTACAGATGAACAATCTCAAAAGCGATTGGATGAATTGGAATGGTTAGATGAGAAAATATTGTGCATCTTGCACCACTTGGAAGTCTATCAGAATCGAATAGCACGAGCTTTCAACAAAAAAGTTTGTCTTCGTTCATTCGTTCAGGGAGAATTGGTATTAATTCTCAGAACTCCAATGATACCAAGAAAGAAACCTCTCAAGCTTGAGCCAAAATGGGAAGGACCTTATTCAATACATAAGGTCTATTCCAATAGAGCTTATTCTTTAATCATAATGGATGGAGAACTCATCACTACTCCAACCAATGATAGATTTCTGAAGAAGTATTTTGTGTAACACGAATACTTTATTGTCCAGCAAGACGTTAAATTGCACCATCCACAGTCCAAGCATATGACCTTAAACTATTTGCACCCTTTTCGTCCAGCAAGACGTTAAACTGTGACGTCCTAGCTACATGACGCTAAACTGTACAGAAGTCCCTTATGTCCAGCAAGACGTTAAACTACATAACTTTGGTCCATGCATGTGACCTTAAACTATTCGCACTTTCGTCCAACATGACGTTAAATTGTGTCTCCTTCATTGTCCTTGCTATATGACGTTAAACTATACAGCAATGGTCCATGCATATGGCTTTAAACTATTTGCATGCCTCATGTCTAGCAAGATGTTAAAATGCACCATTATGGTCCATGCATATGACCTTAAACTATTCGCATCATCGTCCAACACGACGCTAAACTGTATCGTCCCTTTTTCGTCCAACATGATGTTGAACTGTGAAAAAGTCCCTAATACGTCCAACATGACATTAAAATGTGTCCTCTTTTGTCCTTATTGCATGACATTAAACTGCACAGTTCCCCTTTTTGTCCAACATGACATTAAACTGTATTGTCTCCATCGTCCTAACTACATGACGCTAAACTGTACAGAAATCCCTTAATACGTCCTACATGACGTTAAACTGTATTTTGTCCATGTTACATGACACTAAACTGTGCAGCACCAATAGTCCTCACTGCAAGACTTTAAATTGCATAGTCCCTTCATATGTCCTACATGACATTAAACTATGCATCGTTAGGGTTGTTGCTACCTCTTGTTTCTCACACCGAGTATGACTCACGTGAGCTTAGAGTAAACTTCAACCATAACACACTCTCTGGGCCGCTAATCATGCATAAGTCCAAACACTTTCTTTTTAGATCGTTGTCCTTAAAAAAACAACTTAATCACCAATTCATTCTTTAATTGAACTACGCGGACTTTGATCCTTGTCTTCTAGACTGGGTACGTAGGCAACCTCCCAAGGTTCAAGCCCAAAACCAATCTCTTCACATCGGTTCATCTCCATCTCATACGATGTTGATTCGTGAAACCGCCCCCAGAATCAATATCTTTACATTTGTTCACCCTCGTCCTTGTTATACGACGTTAAATTGTACAACACTTTTGTCCTGTATGACAATAAACTACAACATTCTTTGATACCCTCACCTGAGAGGGAATCATTATTTACATTGATTTCCAATCATGTTACATTCCAAAGACTACGTGCATACATGGAAATGCCTGAACCTTTTATCTTGGGTCAAACCATCATTGCACTAAAGTCCCCTTTCACCCTTCACTTGTACGAACCAAATCTGTACAGAGAGTATTTCTAGAACTACGTGGGCTTGATTCCCATCCTTATGGGATACATAGGAACGTTTGAGTGTCTCTCGAATCTAGACCCAAGTCTTTGGGTCTAACCCCAAATTCCACTTTCAGTCCCCTGGCTGAAAAGTCCCCATGAAAACACACACTGTGTATTCATTATTATGGTCCGAGCTCTATGACCCTAAACTAAAATCTCTCATACTTTTGTCCCACATGATGTTAAACTGTATTTCAAGAACTACATATGGCTTGATTCCCATCCTTATGGGATACATAGTAAAGTCCAACATTTCAATTCAGGACCCAGCCACAACATGATTATGGTTAGCATTGGACTGTGTATCTCTACATGCATTGAACAAATGCCCATTTTTATGTGTCATACTCCTAACCTTAAATACTTCCAGATCTTCATAACCTTTTTCATGACTTCTGGTCACAAAATGTCAAATTTCTGAGAGTTCTTTTGCCTGACTATGCAGCACGTGCCCTTAGGCGGCCTTGCATAAACAGTCTACATAACAGACTTGTCAGTCAAAAGATACTATCATTTGACTATGCAGCCAATGCCCTTAGGTGGTCCTTCATAATTCAACCCCCTAACGGGTTTGTCAAATAATGGTAACTTCATTCTTGGGAAGAAAACCACTTCTGTCCTTATTGGTCTTATCAAAAATATGTAAGGATCCGCAAAAAATAGTCATCCTTAACATATTTATCTCATGTTCTTTTTCATGATCTGAAAGTATTCAAGTCTATGGTTTATATTTCTCTTCCCTACGTTTGGGACAGACCTTCGTAGGAGTGACATTCATCCAGTTCTTATACGATCTTGCTTGGAAATATCTTCTCCATATTCAAGTACCTCTCTCCATACAGCAAACTCTATGCTTTGAAAAAATTTGAATCTCCCTAAACTTCTATTGGCTTTTTAGCAGTAGAAAAGTAAATTTCTGAGAGTTCTTTTGCCTGACTATGCAGCACGTGCCCTTAGGCGGCCTTGCATAAACAGTCTACATAACAGATTTGTCAGCCAAAAGATACTATTATTTGACTATGTAGCCAATGCCCTTAGGCCCTGCATAATTCAGCCCCCTAACAGGTTTGTTAAATAATTGTAATTTCATTCTTGGGAACTACTTCTTCTAATGTCTTTTAGCCCTTTTTCGTATCATTCCTCAGATTCAAAATTTCTTAAGTCGTAATTTACATTTTTTCCTTCATACTTGAGTATGGTAATATGTTTTCAGATAAGTTGTCGAGGAATTGAGTCAATTTTAATCCATTTGGTCAAAGCTATTTTGACCTTAAACATTAGCCTTTTTATGTCTGACGTGCATGACTTTAAACTGCCCACAAAAGACAAGGGAACTCTGAATAAAAGTCAAGTTCCATCTCACTAAACATATATTTTGTATGATTTAGGTAATATTGAGCAATTAAAAGATTCAAAGTTTGTAGAGTTATTTATAATAATCCTAGTAAAAAAAATCAAACTATGCTTACTAGGCTCATTGGCTTAGGTAAAAATCTAAAGCAGGTAGCGAAGGAAAATGCGTGCACAAATGATTGAAGATGAGAATGTTTTTCATTTGATGCACAAGAATTAGAAGAACGTCCACAGATTGGAGTCTCTTCTCTTTTCCAAGAAATTACAAGAGGTTGTCAACATAAGTCTTCACTTGATGTACAGCATCCCGAGCTTCGTCAGCAGCCACTTGAAGCTCATGCACTCGACCAACTTCACTCTTTTTAGCCTGATGGAGTTCTTTCTTGGCATCTGCGATGGCTTTCATACCACTCGTTTGAGCTCCCTCCAGTGAATTGTTCAGTTGGTCAAGCTCCCCAGTAACAGCATCTAACTGTTGCTGAAGGTGCATTTGCTGGACGACTTTATCTTTGATTTTATGTTTCAGCTCCTTCATCTTGGCAGCATAATCAGCCTCAGCTCGGGATATCACAGCCTCAATTTCACTGATATTGGCTAACAGCTTCACCCTGGTCAGATCTTCACGGCACTTTTGTTCCTGCTCCCTCCTTAAGATGACTTGTTTTACCGCAGCATGGATCTTTTGATATCCAAAACCGCCAAGTCCCAGCATGAAAAACAGGGATGACAGTCGTGGGATCTTTGATGACAGCTCTTCAAGAGGTACTTCAGATATGATTTTCCATATATTTTGTCATGCCTTGCGTCGTGCAAATTAGAGCGCCTTTTGTACTTTTGGATCTGACTCAGCATCACTGTCACAGGGGGGAATGTAATCCAGGATCAACGCACTTAGGGAAGTGCCATGTTCTGTTCCTTCCCCCCCTGACCTATGCTTCTTCACTTTCAATTCTCGTTGGGGCGGAAGTTGAGCCTTCACCTCCAGATCTAGCCACTGAAATTGATGGTCCTGCATAATCAATTGAAAGCTTTGGTTAGTTTCAAAGAATAAAAAAAGTTGATTGATTGTCTTGCAAATTAAGTACAATCGCAAATATTGTTATCCCTTACCCAACGGTAGATCAGTAACTTGAGAAAGCTCCTCCCCTTCTTTCCTAGCTTCAACAGGATTTTCAGGGTGAGTTTGAGGAAGCTCTACAGGGTTCAGCTCCACCTGGGCTAATGTCTCTGCAATAGTAGGGTTTTATGTACCCCCTTCAGGCATTGGTAGTTCAGCAGCTTGCTCAGATAGAACTGCATATTTGAACCGATCATGATTAGACATGTAACAAAAAGTTATTTTTAATAGGACGAAGGATAACACTCACGTCCATAATCTTCTAAATTACATGGTAATTTAACATGATCTAAAAAATCTTCAAAAGATGCGCCAAGTCCCATCATTTCATCCAATGTAATCTCAGAATCCTGGTTAATCTCACCAGTGGGAGCATTTGGTATGTCTTCTTGACGACCTTCATCCTGCGGTCCTTGACCCTGGACAGCATCTTCAGATAAATTGGTGGTGGCAGCTGCAATGGCCACCAAAAGCTCTAATGCAGGGGTTGAACCTAAAGTATCACAAAGTAGAAGTCAGTTGATGTTTCATTCAACATTTTATGAAGCATTATTAACTTACCAGAAGTCGGTTCTTCTCTTCTTGCAACAGCAGCAGGAGGGATACTGGGAACAGACACTGGCTCTTCTCCAAGAGCAGCCAAGTCATCCTGAACTTGTGATTGTTCACCAGTACCCTCTGTGGTCCTCAAAGGAGGGTCAGTCATCTCCCTCAGAGGGGAAATTGAAAAAGCCCCTGCAATCCCAAAGAAATGAGTAATCTTTTCATGGTTTAAGACTCATGATTACCCAAAGGACTTACCACTACTAATGAAGCGTTTAGTTGTGGACTTCATCCTTCATTGCTTTTGCTTCCTTGGCTTTTTGGGAGTGTCGGCAGTCTCCATTACAGGTACCTGAATTGGAGAATGGAAGGTCATGTCCAACTCCTCATCCATGGCCTACTTGCCTGGAGATATCTCGCCCGATTCACGAGGAGATTCAGCAGCAGCCCCGATGGCCGTACCACCAGGGCTATATTGTGGTGAAGGAACCTCAGTAGTTCCTTTCTTTGCAAGCTGCAAGATGAAGAAAATAATTTCCTTGAGTAACAAAGCTTTGACTGAAATCAAGTTGCAAAGAAAATAAGGAAAGAAAACTTACATCTTCAGGAGCCACATAATCGTGTCACTCCTCATCTTCGGAGGCATCAGTCCCCTCATCGGCGCCACGATCTATCATTTCCTTCACCCGCTTGGTAACAGGAATGGAATCGTCAGTGGCATGTATGAGCATTTCCAGCTCTCTAATGTAAGACCGCGCTTCATCGGGGTTATTCTCGAAACAGATATCCGTAGAAGCCAGAAGATTCCCTATTCCAGGGAGGTGTAGCCCCTCGCATAAATCCAGCCAGGCAGTTTCAGCACCACAGTATAAACTCTGTCATGTCTGGACAGCCTCTGGTCGTAGATATTCAGTACGTGTACCAGAAGGCTGCGAGGAAGGTCCTACAATCTTGGACTTCAGTTTATTCTCAGCTCCTGCAACTACTGATAGAGAATAAGAAAATAAGACGTGTTGCTCTATAAAGTAATGGTGATTAAATTGTCACAATGAAGTAACTTACCAGGAGTTGATGGAGTGGGTCTTTTGATTCTGACTGGAGGATTATATCGGGCACAAGGCCGTTTTTCCGTTTGTTGTGCCTCATCATCCCCATCTTGGGAATCCGGTGAGTCAGTCCTAGATGAGGAATCTGGCGAATCAGCTTCAGGTGGGGAAGCATCACCTTCATGAGGAAGGGTTTCTTTCTCTACAGTCCTCTTCCTTTTCCCCACCTGATAAACCAGGTGATTCAGTACCCCTTTAGGGTATGATGCTATCTAGTGCTCGGCATACCATGTAGTCAAGTTATTTGTCGTTTTATCAACTGGTAGCTCAAACACTGCCCCGGTCTTCTCCCTATATGTCAGCAACCATAGTTGTCGGGCAACCATCGAATGTTGCTCTGACCTGACATGCACAGGGGGAGATACAGCAGTCTGCTGCAAACACTTTAATTGACGTGCAAATCTATATTGAGCATAGGCCTCGCATATAATCTCTCTGTCAATCCTGGCGACCAGTACACCATCTCTGCCGGCCAGCATGTATGCCCTTAATTCCAGACTGGTTGTTCCATCATCAACAAACCGCCCGGTTGGCAGATTTCCATAAGGAAAGAAATTAAATTCCTTATACATGCTCAGCCTCACCTTCATGTCATAAGAGTTGAGAGCTAGTGGAGCAATTCCAGAGAATGCCTGCACTGATGGCCTGAAAGAACTTCCAGGAATCTGTACTCCATTCTGTACATTATACGTCCTGAAATGAGTGGTGATCCATCCCCATAAAACTTGGAATGGTCCCACTATTCTCAAAGGATACTTACTCATGAAGACATGGAGTAAACTCCTGTGAATCTTTGCTAAAATGGGGGTAGCCAACCCAACCATTTTTCCCTCAGCCAACTTGGCCGCAATAACGAAGGTCCCTGGCCTGACGGCTCCCTTCGAGTCCCTGGCTAGCAAAAGATAAACACTAAGCCACAAGGCCAAGAAGCCCGCTAAACGAGTCTTCTTTGGGATTCTCTGATTCACTTCGTATCCCCACTTCTCAAATTCTCCTGCTTCTAGGGTCGGCCAGAATGTGCCAGGAGCACCCCTCTTTGTTTTGGGGCAGGTGGTAGGACGAGTGGGTCTCTTCTCCTTGGGCCCCTTCTTCTTTGATCCCTTCTCCTTCGGCTCCTCCTGCTTTTCGATAAGAAACATATTCATCCACTCCTCTGGATGAATATCATTTCTAGAATGAGTTAGGGAGGTCTCTGAACTCTTGAGCCTGTGGAAGATTTTCAATAATTCTCGAGCTAAAGCCGGAGTCTTCTCCGAATCATTCCAAGTCACCTTGGGAGGGATGAATTCATCATACATATCACCCAAAATTTGAGCCCCCGAGATCTTGTGGACATCCCACAGACTGATGCCTACTTCTCCATGAGTCAGATGGAAAGAATTGGTTTCTGGGCTCCAATGGCTGAGTATCTTCAGTACGAAGTTATCATGCCTGTAAACATATGTTTGCCCAGCCCAGACGACTTCATATATCGCAACTCCTTTCAAATCCTCGACAAACTCTGCACAGGTTTGTCGCACACAGTATGCCCACATCCAAGTTGGTTTCACACCTCCTCCAGGACGGAAGTCACAGCTCTTCTTCCAGCCTTTGGATTGATCCATCTGAGAGTTTCAGAAAATTGAGGGATAACAATGTGGTTGCAGCTCGGGCTTATGAGGTTTCAGATCTAGCGTACAAGGGCTATGATGCATCATATGGACCTTCTCCACTGTTTCAGCATTTAAAAATGCTCCTCCACATGAAATATTTGCTGAAGCAAAGTTGGTGTAATTCTGAAACCAAGAAAGTGAGAGATAGTTCTTTGCCTCTGGAATGGTAACTTCTCGCAGATGACCATAGTCATACAAAGGCAGATAAATGCTCTAGGGGAAGTCACGATGATACTTCTTCAAATACTTTGTCAAATCCAGGAGAGTGTTGTCGCAGACGGTATAGTAATCATGGCCAATGATGCTCATCATATCATCAAGTCGCTTGCTTGCCAGTTCATCAGTCGTTCTGATTCTCTTGGGAGCCATTGAATCTGTACAAAAGTTGAATAAATTAACTCTTAAATGGGTTTATTTTTCATAAAATTTGTGAGAAATTCGAAAAAATGGCTAAGGCATTAAGGCACGCAAGTATAAATTTGGCGCGCAAGTATGGATGTGTCGCACAAGTCTTGGCGCGCAGGTATCACCGCGTAAGTCCTCTTACCTCTACAACAGCGCGACAACAGTGAAACAGCGGAAAACAAGTAACTTGTGCGACGAGAGCAAGAAATTCGAGATCTGGTGGCTTTGCACGAGAATGATCGCATATTTATAGGTCAGGCCGCACCCTTGCGCGTCGACGCCTATGCGATTAAACACTTGTGCGCCGCCCTCTGCGCGCTCAGTACTTGTGTGCCGCTTTTCCTTTGGTTTTCTTCTTCTCCTCAGAGTCACATCCTCATTTCTTTCGGATCCAACTCTGAGGGGGGGACTTTTGTTGACGCTCCTTTCCGTCAAAGAGTCTAAAGGAATGAAAAGAGAAATACCTTAGACTCAAAGTGATTCATCCTTTGAAGGAAACTTCAAAAATTGACAAAGGCATGAACCAAGATTCAAATGCGCTTGGGTCGCGCAAGTTCCACTAAGGTCGCGCAAGTATACTTGCGCACTGCCCATTGGTCGCGCAGGTGACTTGCGCGCCTTCTTTGAAATTTCGCCCAGGGTTTCTCCAGCCTATAAATACCCCTGTGGGCCCCCCATTTAGAAAAAAAAAAGAATTTCCAGAAATTCAGATTTGAGCTCTCGGCGCTCTAGTCTCTTCTCAAAGCTTCTGAACACTTCTAAGGTAATTTCTTACCTAGAACGGAAGATCTAAAGAGATGGAGTAAGGCCTAAGTGTTGAAACTCATCAACACTTGCGCGCCTGAATGGTCAACCCTTAAGGGAAATGGTCACACTTGTGCGTCGCCTTACCCCTTCAACAGAACTTGCGCGCCCCTCTTCTGGAAGCCTTCAGGGATAGTACTAAAAGCTTGAGCCAAGCTTCGCTCAAGTTCTACCTTAAGGGTTGAGCGGCGCGCAAGTACACATGTGTCGCGCAGGTACACCTGTGCGACCAAGACTTGCGCGCCCACGTAAGACTTTTGCGCCCACGCAGGACTTGCACGCCCCTCACTTTTTGGGTGCCCTTCCTACCCATTTCACCCCTCCTATACCTATCCACCTCTCCTCTTCAAGATTAAGCCATCAGAACTCTCTCCAAAGCCATTCATGGCATGATTTCCTTGTTGGCTTCCTTATCTGAAAGGAATTCTGTGGAACATCTCTCAAAACCTAGTGATTTACACATCTTTATGTCACTAAGGTTAGAGATTTCATTCATTCAACTTCATCCTTTAAAATGAGAGAATCCTTAACCTGAGCCTTCTTTTCAGGAGTAAGTCTCATTTCAAATTCTCATTAATTTGGGCATCCTCCTTAGGAGTAAGCCCCAAGTCCCCTAACCTGGGCATCCTCCTTAGGAGTAAGCCCCAGTTATAATTTCCCAAATATGGGCTTCCTTTTCAAAAGTAAGTCCCAACCATAATTCCTTAAACTGGGCATCCTCCTCAGGAGTAAGCCACAGTCTCAAAGTTCCCAAATTTGGGCATCCTCCTTAGGAGTAAGCCCCAAGTCCTCATTAATTTGGGCATCCTCCTTAGAAGTAAGCCTCGAGTCCCTTAAATTCTAAAATTCCTTTAACCTGGGCCTCCTCTTCAGAAGTAAGCATCAGTCTTCAAATCCCTTTAACCTGGGCCTCCTCCTTAGGAGTAAACCCCAGTATTAATTTCTCTTAATCAGTCTTAATCTACTTTTTTGATTTGGGCTTCCTTCTCAGGAGTAAAACTCAATCATAAAGTCCCCTCCTAATTTGGGCATTTTCCTCAGGAGTAAGCCCCAAGTTAGAGTATCCAAATCTCCATAAAAGCACATATACTTTTATGGACCATGTTCCTGGACTTCTTCTTTGAAATAAGTCCTGATCTCAATCTATTTGGGCAGTCATACATACATAAGTCCCACATCATTTTCTATGATTGCATCTTTCATGGCATAATTGTCTGGTTTCACCAATACCTCTTGTTTCTCACACCGAGCATGACTCACGTGAGCTTAGAGTATAAAAGTAATTATGACATCTTTTCTTTGAGTCATCAATCATACATAAACATCATACTCCCTTTCTCGAACTACGTGGGTTCTGATTCCTTTTCCAAAACAAAGGATACGTAGGTAGCCCATCTGCGGGTACGATCCCAACTCTGAAATAATTCATGTGCTCCTGAATGACAATAAACTTCAAGTGCCCCACTGAGTGGCTTTAAAACCAGTATAGTCATCATAATGACCAAGAGACTTATATAATGTATTAAAGGATACCATTAACTAAGAATCTCTAACAAATACAAATGATTCTCTATCGATGAAGAACATTGAATACATATAAAAGATTCTCTAAATTTACTACATATCAATCATTGATTGTCATATCTAAAGGAAAGCTCATTTTATACTTGGTAATGTAATAAGGATTCATGAATATAACTTAAATCTATAAAGAGAGTCCCGGAGTAGACAATAATTCCCCTCAAAAAGGTGTGATGAGTCCGACCTCCCATTCTCTCGACCAATGCAAATTCTTAAGTCTCGTCAGCGCATAACTAATGAGCGCCTACCTTTGAAAAGTAGGTCCAAATGGATATGGAATCATTGGATGTTTCCGATTCTACGAACAAACCCGTTAGAAACCGCTTGGAATGTTTGAACCTTAAATCAACGAGGTCATCCCCAATTCCAGAGGAAACAATGTATCTATTGTGATTTTATAATTATTTAAATATATATACTTAGTTATAATTATAATTATAAATAATTATATTTAAAAAAGTATTTATATATAATTAAAATTTTATAATTATAAATATAATAAATATATTTATTATTTAAATATATTTATTGTATTTTTATAAGTATTTATGAGAACATAATAGATTCATGGATATAACATGAATGAATCATATACCTAGTAAAGTATAAATCATAAAAAACGAGTCATCGCATATATGGGCAACATGAATAACAATAAAAATGTAATGTATAAATGAACATTAATGATGAACACATAACATATGCACGTCAATTATACTCACGCATCAATATATTTATTGACTAGATTTATTGAAAACGTATATTTATTTAAATATATTTATATATATATATGTATTTAAATATATTTATTTATTTATTTATAATTATAATTATAATTATATAATTATAAATACATATTTGTAAATAAATAATTATAAATAAATAATTATAAATATATATTTGTAAATATAATAAATATATTTATTATTTAATTATAATCATATAAATACTTTCTTTAAAAGATTATATATATATTTGAATTATTAAAAAATATATATTAACTATAAACATGCGTTTTTTATTTAATGTATATAAATAAACATTGTTTTTTAATATAAATATAATAATTTTATCTAAATTAATAATATTTTTTTATTAAAAACCTTTATCAGCGCTAATAATAACACTGATAAATCTACATTTATCAGTGCTAAAAAAACAATGATAAATGGTACACCTTTATCAACGTTCATAAAGAGTATTTATCAGCACTTTTAACTAACATCGATCTGTGGTAGTGCATTGAACCCCAAAACCTATTGGAAGTGATTAGTGCACATGACTAGTAGTGAAAATTTTAAAAGCTTGATAAGCTAAGCTTATGGTGCAATACATGTACTCAAATGAACAAAACTCCATTTAAAGTGATTGGAGAAAACTTTCATGAAAGATAGGTCACTGGTGCACACGAGGAGTAAAGGTTGAAAACATAGGTGAAAGAAAGTGAGGTTGGGAGTGCAACTTATAGAAGAGGCTGGATAAACTTCAACAATAGACAGATTAGTTGGCTCCTTCCTTCGTTTGTGTATTTGAACTTGATTTGGTATCTTTTTGTTTGAATTCTTTTATAATTGCCTAGGAGTGCAATGAGAATAGTATGGGGAGTGATGAAAACCAGTTTTTCCTATTTTTTATCCTGAATATTTGGCGTAAATAAACCCCATAAATATTATAAATCCTGGGCATGCAATTCATTTTGTATAATATTGGAAATTTTGGAGTTTTAATAGAAACTGGCCTAAAATGGGGATTTTTAATGATTTTATTATATTTCTGCATAAATAGTCCAACTTTAAATTTGGGGTTTTGAAGATTTCCAGGTGAAAGCAGCTAGCCGCGTTACGTTCATTGAGGAAAACTAAACTTCAGACGAACAACGTAAGAATAAACCAACTGAAAAAAGAGGGAAGTGGTTGGCTACGTATGATTAACTGAGGAATTTTTCTGGCTACATAAGAATAAAAGTTCGCTACGTATGAATAACTGGAGAAGTGGCCAGGTTGCATAAGAATAGATGCAGAATTCTAAAGTCTATGTGAGAATAACTCGGCAGAGCAGGATCAGCTGCATATGATTAATGTGGAAATTCCAAAAAGCCACATCAATGACCGCCTGGAGAATTCTGTTTCCCCAGACCAACATTGTATTTTTTTTCTTTCTTGTGTGTTGCCCTAGCCCATGGGCTCTTGGGGCTTGCCCTAGGGCCGGCTCTGAGCCACATAAGATTAAAATGAATCCACATAAGATTAGATTTGATCCGCGTAAGATTAAATCAAAAACTCAATGAGCTACATGAGAGTAGTTAGCACCTCCATAAGAATAAATCGAATCTCCAAAGGGCTGCGTATGAATAATACATGCTCGCGTAAGGATTTCCACTGCCAAAATCAACCAATCCAGTTGCAAAGAAGGAAGTAATATGAACATTGATAAAAAAGGAGCTCTGCATGGCCTGCATGCATGCACCTTCGGTCATAAAGCAACCTGAATAATCCATGTCTAACCATATCGGGAAAGGACACAACGAACCAACCATGTGGAGAAAGATGGTGATGTGAGGAGGAGATCATGGGCACTGAAACTCATGCTTGCTTGATCCAAGAAGAAGAAACAAGAAGGTTTCCACGGGTGCTAATCATGGAAATCAGGGCTGTTACGTGTAGACCATCAAGCTGAAGAAGAAGCCCGAGTACTCCCTGCATTTTGTATAAAAAGGGACATGAGTCTCCATTGCATGGGTTCCTAACTGGTGGGATATAACTATAAGTTCATTGCATTTCTGTATTGTTTTAGTTTATATTACAGTATCCTTGGGTTTCTTCTCTGTTTTTGTGTTTCTTCCCCCAACTGTGCCTCCCCATGTCCATGTTCATGGGCAACTAACACAAGGGTTGATCCCCAGCAAAGCAGTGGTGATCTCAAGTCCATGCGCTATATTTCTTATGGTTCCCTTTCATTCATGTGAGACGGTGAGGGTGTGGAGAAAGGGGTTCAACGGTTGTCAGCTTTTCCTCTCACTCTCGTACTCATTCCATCTTCTATCAAATCACTTCTCCCTCCCTTCTATTGGTGTATCTCATATATAGTGATGGGGTGAGTTGAATGATGAACGTCATACGGTGAAGCCGGGTGTCTAGATGGTGAATGTCTCAGTCGAATGGTGTTTACTGCTCCTTCGCTATATGGAGGAGGTGGGCTTGAGGTGTTAAGGAGGTCTCCAAAACATTTTGATTTCCACAATGAAAGTAGGAGACAGCCTACGAATGGTGTTGAATGAGTTGTTGTATGGATTAGAACAAATAAAGAAAAACAATAAAGGACCCACTGGCCCAACCTAAGGGATGGACAACTTTCACCCCAACACTTGTTTTCATTTCTTTATTTTTGTTTTAAATATCCTATTTCATGATTCCTCATTTTTTTTATTAAAATATCAAAAACATTAAAAAGAAATGTTAAAGACAAGGTTCCTTAAAGACAAACATGTTGTCAACTCCCTAGCTGCATTCATGAGGGATCTACAAATTTCTATTTGATGATCAGAACCCTTTGACGAGATTTTTCTCTCATCAAGGTGCTACCACATAGTTACGGAGAAGAGGTCATACCAAAGTGTTTGGTGATTCCAATGGCTGGTGGATGTGGTCGGAGGCAACAACTCGTTGGTTGATGCTGAGAAAACTTGATCAAACTCACTGTCAATGAAGATTAAAAGTTTGGGCAATGAGGTATGTCATTTTATAGCTTTTCTTATTTCATCCAGAACCGGCCCTGGGGCAAGACCCACGAGCCCCCAGGCTAGGGCAACACACAGGAAGGGAAAAAAATACAAAGAAAAGAGCATAAATTGCACCCCCACGAGCCCCCAGGCTAGGGCAACACACAGGAAGGGAAAAAAATACAGAGAAAAGAGCATAAATTGCACTCTTTTGCTGTAGCTCCCAATGCATTTAAGGGCAAAAAATTTTATGTTGGTCTTGGGCAATGGAATTTACAGGGCCGTTCCTGATTTCATTTTGTTGATTCCTCTCTCCCGATCAATCTTGGCATGGATTTCATGCATTCCTCCACTACAATAAGAAAATAGTCATTGTTCCACGAAACTCATGGTATACACCCAGAAAGAAGTTTAGTTATTGATTATCATAAGCTCTTGGAATCTTCATGCGGTGAAGATAGAAGGCTTGATTTGGAGAAGACAAACTACAACGGTTTAGTAGTGAGTTGAGTTTGTTCTTGTTGTTTGATGATTAGAGACTTGTCTATACCTAAGATATATCAGTTGAAGAAAGAAAATGATGTTGGGAGGTCTAGAGGAAGCGTTTGGTTTATGAATTTCAGAGTTTCAGTGATCAAAGTGAAGAAAACGGGGTGATACTCTGTTGACACCAAATTCAGAGATTCTCGTTGGCAATAAACAATCTTTGTCGTCGTTTCATTGAAGTATCTTGATAGTGTGCGGAGCACACTGTACTTGTAGAGAGACATTTGTACACATGAGTTTTAAGGATAAACTCTGGTCGAAGTAATCCATTTAGTGATTCTAGTGTCTTCTATGATTTATTATGATTTGTACCATATTTTATCATTTATTTATATATTCATGTTATGTGTTTTATTGTGCCTGCGCAGACACTAATGCTCTAAATATAAAGTTTAAATATTTGTTAGGTGTTATGAGTATTATAAAATATTTTTATATTTTGCCTAAATTTTATCATGTTCAATGATTTTGAGAATATTCTGTATTACCTCGCAGCATGCTCCGAGTGGTGTATAATGTTTCGTGACAAAGAGAACATTTTATTACAGCTTCGAAAAAATAAACAGTTATTTGTTAATTTATCAATTTAAATGTTATATTTATTAAACAAAAACTGGTTGACGGATGCATGATGACAATTTTGAATTTTCTTTTTGAGAAGCATGTGTTGTGGTTTTTTGAATTTATTGATTAATTGCTCTTGTTTTATTGATAAACATAATAAATATCATTATAAATTTTAAAAAATAATAATAACATTAATTGCAAAATCAATGTTTTCATGACAAAAATTAACAAAAAAATAATTAATTAAAATTTTGCATAGATAAATCAAAATTAAGAAAAGATAATTTGATGTTATATATTCAAATTTAATCATAAAAATATTATGAACAAAATTAGCATGATATGAACGAATTATTTTTTTAAACAAAAATATTGAAATCATTAAATTTAATCTTTTATGGACTTGAAATGTATTGAAAACATAAATATAAAATAAAAGTAATATAACAGTATCTATGAATAAAAATTTTGAAAATAAAGAAAAAGTCAAAAAAAATTGGGTTGGCGGATCATAATCAAGGTGGTTCTAATAATTAAACAAAATTTAAATTAATTTACTGAGAAATTATCAGATAATCAAAAAAATGTATTTTGAGCAGTAAAAGTTTCTATTTTGAAATAATAACTAATAAACACGAGAAAAATTAAGAAAATAACTTTTTCATATGAGTTTGCGTACTACCCAAAAAAAAATGTCCATGCCTCGACCATACAACAGTGCTTCTGAACCCTTCTTAGCGAATGGAGGCTGTGGCATGGTGGTTTAAACGGCACCGTAGTCCCTCCTCGGGTAAATAGGATCTGCACCGTGGACGGCGTTGAGTTCTCCAGATGCAGTTTGACCGGGCAAGCTGCGCCATGGTCTAGGAGGACAGCGTCGTGGTCTAGGTGGTCTGCATCGTGGTCTAGGAGGTTGCACAGTGGTCTTCTAATTTTTAGTTGGCCTATAAATACTTGAACCCCCTGTGAACCATCTTTTCTTCCATCCTTCTCTCTCGAACCCTAAGCGCCCCGGAGAGCCTTTCGAAGGCCTTGAAGCCCTCTTTCGATCGGAATCAACCTCCGCCGTCTAGGGATTGGTGATCCAAGGTGAGTTATACCTCTTTTCTAGTGGGTTCTCTTCGTTTGATCTTGTTTCTTCTTATACTATCATGTCATGTTATGGCATTTGATCTTCATCGTTCTAATGAAATTTCTTTTGATGTTGGTTGGCGCGGTTACGGCGCGACAGTCTTGGAGGGACATAGCTTTCCTTGCGGGAGAGGTGATAGGGGATCCATGTGTTGTTTTCGTTCTCGTGTGAAGAACGTTGACATCTTGAGGTGGGGGATTCGTTGTTTCCCCTTTATTTTACGTGCAATCGTAAATTGACCATGTTTTACCTTCTTTGGGTGGCGGAGGAATTAACCCTAATAATGGATAAATCAGACTAATAAAAATGAGTTTATGGTTAGCGATCGTACGTGTTCTTCCACCGTGATAACGACTTGCCTCTTAATTTACTAGATAGTGTGTTATCTATGTTATGTTGTTTAGCATGTTAGTTATGCTTGGTTTAGCATGTGTAATTCAATGGGAAATGGTGAAGGGCATAAAGCTGATAATTGTTGGTTGACTAAAGAAATTAAAGAGCATGTTTAATGAATCCTTGGATTCTTTTAATTTGATGGTAATCAAATTGATGCTAGAGCATGTTTTTAATAGCTTGTTATAATTGATGTCTTAGGTTGTCCATAGTCGTAACCTGTAATAAATGAATCAGTTAATTCAAGATGGAATAAAATCAAATGTTTGATAAAGATAATTGTTGGGGGGCGAGGGAGCTCATTTGCTTATGAAGGCTGAATATCATGTGTTTAGGGTCGAGTGAGCCATTTGCATGTGAAGGTTGAATGCCTTATTTTTAGGGCCTAGTGGTCATGTTGACCTTGTTTGTGGTTTGTTGTCTTCTGTGTTGCTCTGGATGTGAGTCTTGCTATGCGATCTGATGTGAACCTGGGATGGCTGATGAGATATGGGCGGGGAGACCTGGAGGTTGTGGCAGCAGTTGACGTCTGTGACGGCGAGTTGTGTGGTGACATGCATGAAAGTGTCGGGGATAGCACCAAAGTTGATGGAACGAGTTAAAGCTGAGCTTACCTATTGTTGTCCTTAAAGTTGGATGTTTGCTTAATAAATCTATTTAAAGACCAGATGGCCGAGTTGCTTGTTATCTGCATTCTTTTCCCCACTGTTTGAGGCAGTGGGATGTGTTTGGTTATGCATCTTCTTTATGGTAGCTTAGGATGTTTCGTAGAGTACCTGAAATTGTGGAATGGTAAAAGCATAACTGTTAGGAATATAGGGGGGCTGCCCAGGTGTGGGCTGTAATTGGGATAGTTTGTTAGCTGCCAGCTATCAGTTTGTTACAACCAGCTGTTTAGTGGGGACAGCTTTGTAATATCTTATAGCAAGTGGTTGGGGGTTTGTTTGCTGGCAGCTAAGAGAATAAATAGGGGGGGGGCAGCGGGAGAGAGGGATATGAATATTCTACTGCTTCATGCTCAGCTTGGGAGCTGCTGCACGGGCCGGTCCTTGGGAGGACTGGATTGCTCTTTTGGAAGTGGTCTTCCAGGGAGCCGCCTACCTTCATCTTCTCCTTCCCCCACACCTATACTTCTCTCTCTTCCTACTGTACTCCTGTAGTTCTGCTGCTACATCAATAAATATTGTTTTACTTCTCTTTTCTCCCTCTCACAATTATTACATAACAATAACTAAATGATGTAACCCTTGGGGTTGGTGCTTGCTGGAATGCAAATGTTGATAATCTTAAGAAACCGTGGACTCGGTTGGATTATGCATGGAGGGCATGGACTTCACTTTGATGGTTAAGGAATGTGGTTGCAATAATGTTAATTAGTGACTAATGAATTAATTAACGAAATGTTAAATGTTAAAAAGGAAAGAAGTAATTTAATGTAATTCTTCTTAAATGCTTATGTGCTTATAGGATATCTAGTCCTTGACAGTGGCAGTCGGTGTCCGAGCGACGATAGCTACAATTGAGCTTATGACTAGGTTAATGCTCATAGTGTGGTTGTGAGCTATATTATATCTTGTATGTTTTATGATTTCATACGTTCCTTGCCTTTATCGATAGGACAACTGACACTCAGTGGACCAACATCCAGGTTAGCGAGAGACGAATGGCTGACTACCCCCCCTTGGTCCCGATCTCTTCTCCTAGTAGTATTATGTGCTGGTATGCACCGTGATTGTCTTTCTCTCATATATGTATGCAAAGGGTTGTGATGTCTTGTGGTTATTTCACACGCATGTATCTCTGGATATAGCATCCTAAGGATTTTTATAGGTATGACATGTATAATCAGTGATGACTCAAGATACATTATTCGGTGTATGGGCTATGGTGGCTTGAGCTATAATAACTGAGGTATGATACGTCATATGGGTTGTGGTGGCTCCCAAGAACTACTTAGTTAATATATGAAGATGCGGAATAGATGATGAGATGATGTGATGCACGACATGCATGTTGTGATACTTGAGCTCGTGTGTTTTTCGGGCTGGCTTCTTTTGGAGAGAGATGGCTCAGGACGTACGACACTGGGGCAGTGCGGCAAACCAGTAGAGAAATGGTAGCGGGGTACCTTCATTTGATATTATATTATATGATCGCTTATATGTGTTACTTGGTGAGAGATAATCATGGTGAGGCTGAGAACTTGGTATATCTGTTTAGGTGACAAGTTAGCTTCATTTGTTTAAGTGACAAGTTACCTGTTTATATTTTGCACAAGAGGCTCCAGAGAGGATCCAACTGAGTTTACATGTTATGTTCACCCTACGTATATATAAACTATTTTTCAGGTCAGCATGAGCGGATTGGAGATCGAACTGGATATTACTAACTCGTGGTTGTTCAAGAGCTGTTTGGGTTTCGTAGTCACTGCCGAGTTTACCTTTTTGATACTTAGTTCCTTTCAGTTGTTCCAGCTTTGTGTGACATTACAAGTACGCACTTGGGTTTCTTTTATCTTTATGAGGAGTTGATTAGTGTGTTTGTTTTATCTCTCTCTTCCGCATGTTTTCTTGAAGGGTGATGTCTCATGTTTGTATGTATGATACACCCTCAGTGTTTGTCGTCAATCCATGACCTATTGGAGGCAGGCTTCGGGCAGTCACCATCTCCCTCCTCTCATTGCCGGCTTAGGAGTACCTTTGAGAGGAGCGGGTCATGACATAAATAAATGATAAGAAAACTATTTTTCAATAAGCAAATCTAGATACAATTATACAAAGTCCCTTAATATAAATGTTGAATGGTAAACAAATTTCAATGGTTTTCAACAATTGATGTGTGGAATAAAAAAAACTTCCAACAAAAAAACGCTGGATTTATTGATAATTATCCCAAAATATAAACTTGTAATACTAAAAATAAAATTTTAAATTACTTTTTTTGAAGTGAAATGGTTATCAATTTCATTAATTATTAGAACTATGGATATAATTCACCTGCCCAAAAATTTTCATTATTTGTAGAAGTGCTATCCATACACGCTATCACATTGCTTTGTTTTTCTATATTTTATTTTATTAAAAATACATACGAAATGTTAGAATTTCACAATTCTAAAAAAAAATCAAGTCATTCATATCATACTAAATATTTTTATAATAATTATATGATTAAATTTGAGTATATAAAATAAAATCATGCCATTAAAAGCTAAAAGTTTCTAATGATAACAATTATTAACAGATGATTCTAATACTCAAAGCAAATATTCATAATTACTGCCAAAATATTTATTGAAAAAACAAATGATTATAATATCACATTACCATTAAAACCAATATACATCAAAGACTGCATTGTTACTAAAATTTAAACATGGTTTTACAAACTTATAAATGAATACACAAATACAAGGTAAGCTAAAATAAATATGATATGTTAATCCACCACAGAAAAATTAAAAGCACAGAGAACGCCAAAAAAAGAGAGGAAAAAGGAACCTTCAGTGGAGAGGAGCAGAAGCAGCTTGCTTTAAAGAAGATCTCATGATCCTTGCCAGCTTGGAGCAAGCATCCAGGCACAGCTCCATTGCCTGCCCACGAAAGGGTCCACAGAGAATGAAGTTCAGTGAAAAAACTCTCCAAAAAAACATCCATGGCAAACAAAGAAGCAGCACTGGTATAACCTCATGCATCTTGGGGGCTGACCACTCTCCGGTGATGGTGAGCTGGGTGACCTCATTCCGGGAAGGCATGCAGGCCATCATCATGCTCCCATCATGCCAGCTTTCCTCCTCCGAAATAGGATCAATCGAAAGGCTCCTCCCGAGACAGCACTGCATATCACATTTAATTAAAACGGATAGACCCGACCAGACCCGAGCCATTTATAAAGAGCTCAACCTTACCCTGACCCACCAACCTGTTTAAGTTTGAATATATAACATAAACTACATGTCCAGCTAGTGAATATCACATAAACTCAATGATTTAACCATATTAAATCAGCTTGTTTAGACTAAAAAAACTGATTAATATGAAACGTATGATATTCACGTTACAACTCAGCCCTCTTGAACTATTTAAAACAAATAACATGTTATAAACATGCTGAATTATTTCAAATTGAGTTGATTATAAGAATAAAATATATTGTAAAATTAATTACTCTTATCTTTTTAATAATTTATATTATCATTATATTTCTCCCCCCCTCCCCAAACCAATGCAAATATATTATCATTATATTTTTAATTGGATTATACGAGTTAGGCCAGGAATGGTCAGCCCAAACCCAACCTGAATATCATCCGTGTCAGATTACACAACTAGAATACAACCTGAACTCATTTATGTCTGATCCAGGCCGGTTCAACTCGTGTCGCGTTGTAATGGGTTATCATGTTGAGTTCAAAATTGTCACCTCTAGAAAAGGGGATGGAAGTAGAAATGGACAAAGAGTTGAAAAGGAAATTTGGTTTCAAGTCATTTTTTGTTTAAAGGCATGTGTGGCACTTCCATGGAAGCTCCAGCACTTTTCTCCGGAAATGGACAAAGAGTTGAAAAGGAAATTTGGTTTCAAGTCATTTTTTGTTTAAAGGCATGTTTGGCACTTCCATGGAAGCTCCAGCACTTTTCTCCCCCGATTGCACGAAAGTCAATTCTACTCATTTTGATGGAAGTGGATTTCCATGTGAAAGACTCTTTCATGTTACCAAACAAATAATTTTCATACTTACATTTTCATCTCCACTTCCTAGGTTTCAATTCCAACATACCAAATTGACCATAAAGAACAAAGAATTCTCTCGTCATTTAAATATGTGAAGATTAGTTTGAACAATAGAACCTAAGCATGTTGAGATTTAGAGGTGTACATGAATCGGGCTGACTTGGAAATAGGAAAAAATTCAAGGCCTTGCCCAAACCATTTATTAATCATGTCTTGTGTCGGACCCAATCATGTGTATTTTGGTGCCCCACATTGGTTTGTTTTGTCTTGTATTCTTTTTCTTCTATCTATAAATAAAGAGTTTTGCATCTCATTGAGGTGAGGAGTACGGTTTTACATGGTATCAAATGAGGTATAACCCAACGCTTCCCTACCCAACGTTGCGCCCCAAATGAGGTAGGGAGTACGGTTTTACCCACGTTTTTTTTCTCCACCCCAATTTTTTTTTTTATTCCCCACCGCGCCCTGACACAGCTTGTGTGATGCCCCCCACCCCAACGTCGCCTATCGCGACGCCACCCCCCCCCCCCACCCTTTGCACCTCCCTGCCATGTCCCGCCGACGGCCCCCCATGCGTCTCCGCTCCCTCTGCCATTCACAACTCCCTGCCGCGTCTAGCCGCCAGGCCCACACCCCACTGACGACCTACCTCACCGTGCAAACCCCCCTTCCACCAGCCCTGTCGCATTCCCCCGCCCTCTCCTTAGCGCCACATCCATAGCAACGTTCCAGGCACGCACCACCACCCATGTGGCTTCCCTGGCGATTGCATCTCCGACTTTGCACCTCCTAATGTCGACATCATTCCTTGATCGTGGTTCGAGATCAGGCGGCCTGAGGTGTGATTTGTCGGTTCCTGGCCTACGCACCCAGGCAAAACGCATCACCAGGCGGCTCCTCTAAGCACACCTCAACCTCGGCCTCCTACTGAACGCATATAAAGCTCCAAGTCCTGGCCTCCCAACACCCCTGCTCACCTATGGCGTCTCTCTCCGGCATCACGCAGTCATCAGACCGTGCTCACGGTTTCTGCATACCATTGGCGCGGCCCTGCCTTTCCTACTTAGGACCGATTTTCCATCTCCGGCTATTCCTGCTAGATTCCTCACTCCACCCATGTTGTTGTCTCACCGCACTCTTTCGGGTGTATCTGTCGGACATCCGATTTGTATCTGGTTGCGTGTTGTTCCTACACGTCTTGCTGCTACTGACCCAGCTAATCCTGTCGAGTGGGTTTTTGTAGCCTCTTCCCCATCTCCTTCCAGACATTGCAGTATCCTCACCACCATCCAATATCCATCACAACCTGGAACTCTCTATGGCTGAGATTGCACTTATACAATCTCATCAGGCTGTTTTGCCACCTGCCTCCTCTTCAGCCTCTATTGCATGGAGTGGTGGCCCTACCGCTTGTGTATCCCGTCGACCGACAGCTTGGATGCTTGATTCTGGTGCTTCTGATCATCTCACAGCTGATATGCAGGTATGTTTACTATCTATCATCCGTATATCGGTGCCGCTGCAATTACAATTGTTGATGGATCTACAATCTCTATTGCGGGATTTAGCACATGATCCTTAACTCCTATTCAGCTGGCTTCACTGACTCATGTTGCTCGCGGTCCTTTTAATCTTCTCTCCATCAGTAAACTCACAAAGGATTTAAATTGTGTTGCTATTTTTACATCTTCTGATGTTTTTCAGAAGCAGTCAACGAATCAAGAACTTGGTAGAGGGCGTCTTAGTGATGGGGTGTACATGTTCAATACCCCACCATCCCTTACTTGCACACTCTACTCATGCCCTCGACCTATATTTTCGCAATGGTCGTCCACCAGCTTCAGCCTTTGTTGTGTTCGTGACACTCTTCCCCGTCTCTCTAAATTTTCCCTAAGTCCCTTCATTACATCTTTATGGGCTACTCTCATACCCAACGCGGTTACCGTCTTCCTTCTTCTATCCTTCAGGGGGGGAGTCCATTTTCAGCTATGTTCCCCACTCTTCATCCTCACCCTCTTCCACTTCGCATGTTTGGGTGTCTTTGTTATGTTCTTGACACTTGTTCCCGTCTCTCTAAATTTTCCCCAAGACCCCCCCCCCCATTACATCTTTCTGAGCTACTCTCGTACCCAATGCGATTACCGTTGTTTCTCTCCTGACTTAGGACGAAATATCATCTTCGTTGATGTCGCATTCACTGAGAACTCTCCGTTGTTATCCTCTCCATCCTGATACCACCATCGATAATTGTCTTCCCCTCACTATCCACTCACCTCTGTCTCAGTTGACCCAATCAGATGATCTTCGCTTTGGCTCTGTCTACTCTCGCCGTCCATCGAACATGCCCTCCGCCCAGACCAAGGACACCATTTCCCCGACTCCGTCCGTCGCTCCTGCTACGGGTACTGATGACTTGTCGATTGCATTGCGGAAAGGTATTCGCTCTTGCCAGAATAATCCTTTATACACAACTTCATACAAAGGCTTCTCCGCTCTGGAGACGATCTTTGTTCCTCGTACGGCTGTTGAGGCTAAATCTCACCCGATTGGCTTCAAGCAATGCGGGATAAATTACGAGCCTTGGACCGCAATCACACTTGGGATCTGGTTCCTCTTCCAGCAGGTAAACAGGTTGTTGGCAGCAAATGAATTTATTCAGTCCATCTAAATGCAGATGGTACTTTTCATCGTCTTAAAGCCCATCCCGTGGCAAAAGGCTTCGCTCATACATATAGTGTTGATTATTTCGATACCTTCTTTCCAGTTACTAAAATGACCTTTGTTCGATTATCTATATCTCTTGCAGCTGCTCATAATTGGTCTATTCATCAACTTGATGTCAAGAATGTGTTCCTCCATGGTTTTCTTGAAAAAGAAATATATCTGCAACAACCACCCGGCATTCTTGCCTCAACGACCGGTTCTCATGTATGTCAGCTTCGTCGGTCTCTTTATGGGCTCAAGCAGTCTCCTCGTGCGTGGTTTGGCAGATTTTGCACCATCATCACGACCTTTGGTCTATCTCAAAGTATCAAGGATCACCCTGTTTTCTATCGGAACGTCCTCTGGTTAAATCATGTTAGTCGTGTATGTTGATGATCAATGATGTCAAAGGCGCTCGCCTCATCTCGCCTTAGCGCGAGGCGAGGCGAGGCGAGGCGAGGCGCAACTGTTGCGCCTCACTGCTGGTGAGGCGGTGCAACCTCACCGAGGCGCGCCAAACCAAGGAGCGCTAAAAGTGCCAGGCGCCGTAAGGCGCACCCGTGGCCGATGGGATCAGGGGTGACACAACAGACATGGGCGGCGGTGGAGCCCGGGGGCGAGCGACGATATAGTGGGTGGCGGCGGAGCTCGGGGGTGTACAGACGATAACGGGTGAGGGCGATCAACTGAGATCGAGGAAGGAGATCGGGGTGAGTGGGTGGGTGAGGGCGATCAGCTGAGATCGGGGAAGGGACGCCGCCCGAAATCGAGGAAGGGACGCCGCTCGAAATCAATGAAGGGACGCCGCTCGGGAAAAAGACTTAGTTCTTCTATTAAATTAACACATTTAATATATTAATAAAAAACCATAACATGCACTATAAGTATGTTGCATGCTCACCTTGCTGCACTGCACAGCACCTCGCTACACTGCACTGCACAGCAAAAAATTGTTGCTCACCTTGTTGCTCGCTGTTGGAGTCTGTATCCCACATCGGACTTATAATCCGATGTGGTCTTTATTATTCATTATAAAAAACCTCAAGGCCTCCTTTAGAGAGGATCTTGGGTATTCGGGTCTACCTTTCTTTTATCATTCTAATATGGTATCAAAGGGGGTTTTCTAAACCCAAACCCACCCTCCCTTTTTTTTATTTCTCGTCTAGGTTTCCAGTAATCCCTCCCGTGTGGGGGGGGACCTCCATAGCCAGTAGGCCTCATTTGTCGTCGCCCCTCCAACCTCGTTTCCCTCAGCGGCCCTCCACGCCAGCCCTCCAAGCCGACTCCCTCCCGGCAGATCCCTCTCGTGGATCCCTCCTTAGCGTCCCGACGGCCCGCTCCTCCTACGGTGATTCTCCACGACAGCGTTGTCCGGCCCCGCTCTCCCGTCGGCTCCCTACGGCCACCCGGCTCCGCCCTCCCGCCGCGCCTCTCAAACCCACCGCACCTCCTGATCCCAACGGCGCCTCCCGATCCCGACGTCATTGCCCTACCCTCCCTCCACGCTTCCCCTGGGAGACGGGATCCAGCCGCACTGACCCTGCGTCAGGCCGCGGCCTCTCCTCCTGCAGGTGCACCCGCCTCTCGTCGTCGTCCTTCAGCCCAGCAGCACCGATCGCGCCTCCCGTCGCCGGCCTCCTGTGCACCAGTCCGACGCGGCTCCGTCTCCCGATCCCCGACGTCTGTCCTTCACCACGACGACTCTCGTTGTGCGCCAGCCCCCCCCCCCCCCTTCAGTGCGCCCCCCTCCAGCCCCTCCTTGGGCTGCCCCCCCACGCGCCCTGGCCATCCCCTCCTGAACAGCCTCCTGCGACGGCTCGCTTCCGCACCTCCATTGTGTCGTCGATCTACAGCACGACTCCTGAGCGGATTTCCCGGCACGTTATCGTTCGGCCCTGCTAATTCGGATTTCCCAGCGCTCTATCATCCGGCCCCGCTGGTTCGGGTTTCCCAGCGCTCCGACGTCCAGCCCCACCTGCGCGGTTCCGTTACTGCGCCTCGACGACATGCTGCACCACTGATGTTATCCGGCCTTTCAATGCCATCTTCAATCCTCCATCGTTTTCATCTCAAGGGGGAGCTGCGATCTTGAGGGGGAGCTACAATCGTGAATGTTTTTCTTTTGTTTTGTTTTGTCTAGTTTTGTAATCAAGCTGGGTATGTCCAGCTTGAGGGGGAGTGTTTGCAGTATTCTTTGTTTTCTTTGCTTCCGTTTCTTTATGTGTCCAAGCTAGATACACCTAGCTTGAGGGGGAGTGTTGGAGTCTGTATCCCACATCGGACTTATGGTCCGATGTGGTCTTTATTATTCATTATAAAAGAACCTCAAGGCCTCCTTTAGAGAGGATCTTGGGGATTCGGGTCTACCTTTCTTTTATCATTCTAACAATCACCTTGCTACACTGGAGAGTAAAAATTTGTTGCTCGCCTTACTGCTCACCGCTCTCCTTGCCGCACCACTCACCACCACGCTGCCCTTGCTGCACTGCACCACGCACCTCACTGCACCACGCTACACCTGCACCTCGCTGCACCTGCACCTCACTACACCCGTTGAAATAACAGCACACTGCATTTGTTGGAATAGCAGCAATCAAACGCATTGGCTTTCTTCTCTCATTGTTCTTCTACAACCAAAAGGTTATTTATATTCATATCACCTATCATTCAACCTCTCTTTCAATTTTTCTCTATTTATGTCTCATTTTTATTTGTTTTCATCTTTCCTTCCAACTTCGGGTCTTTTATTTCCATCAACATCAGCTACAACACCCACCAAAAAGTGAAATTATGAGTGATAATCTTGCCGAAACACCAACTAGTGCAACTCCAAGTAGTGTAAAGAAAGACCCGGCTTGAAAGTATGTTTATCAAAGAAATCTTGGCGACAGAGATTCAGTAACATCCAGTTTCTGTTTAGAAACAAAAAGAGGAGGTATTGGTCGAATGAAACAGCACATGGTTGGAGGATATAGAAATTCTATTGCTTGTAAGAAATGTTCGGATCACATGGAGGAGATAAGACAACATATGAAAAAAAGGGAAGAAAAGAAACGGCGAAACATACTTCCGGATATTGATGATTTCCATTATGAAGATGAAGATGATGATGACATTGAAAAGATCAATCCGAAAGTTAGAAGAACTATAGCGGGAAAGTCGTCATTTAAGTCGCTGCGTAATATCGGACCAATAGATACATATTTTACACGTGATCCGAAAAAAACTGTTCATGGTAAGAAAGGAAAACAAAAAACAATCATAGATGCATACAAAACCGAAGAGCACAAGAAAAAAATGCGAGAGAGAGCATGTACACAAATTGCAAGATGGATGTATGATGTGAGAATAGCTTTCAATGCTGTGAAATATGATAGTTTTCATCCCATGATTGAAGCAATTGGGCAATTTGGTCCAGAAATGAAGCCACCAAGCTATCACGAGGTGAGAGTTCGATTGTTAAATAAGGAAATGGGGCACACAAAGACAATGATGGAAGAACAAGAACAAGATTGAGCAAAAAATGGTTGCACAATTATGTCCGATGGTTGGACGAACAAAAGTCAAAGGACATTGATCAATTTCTTGGTGAACTATCGCAAAGGGGCCATGTTCGTTGATTCAATCGATGCTTCATTATTTTGCAAAAATGAAGAAAAAATATTTGAATTGCTAAGCAAATTTGTGGAACGTATTGGTTCAGAAAACGTTGTTCAAGTTGTCACTGATAGCGCTTCTTCAGATGTTTTAGCGGGTATTATTTCTATCCACCGTATTAGTATATAAGTTTATACATATACATTATATTATGCATATTAAGAATTTTATTTATGTTTGTTTGTTTCTTATTCTTTTCAAATCCTATTTTTAGGGAAAATGCGTGAGGTAAAGTATCCAAATCTTTATTAACTTCATGCACAGCCCATTGTTTGGATTTGATATTGGAGGATATTGGGAAACTTGACATAAGCATGCGGACATTGAAACGAGCAACTTCTTTAAGCTCTTTCATATATACTCGTCTAGGGGTGTTGAATATGATGAGGGAATTCACAGGAAAGAAAGAGTTGCTTTGACCCACAAAAACTAAATTTGCTATCACTTTCCTCACAATGGCAAATATTCATAAGCAGAAGGAGAATTTGAGGAAAATGTTCATATCAGATGGGTAGACAAGAAGCAAGTGGGCTAAAGAGGTTCAAGGCAAACAAGTTTCTAAAATCATATTGATGTCATCATTTTGGACTTCTATTTTGTATTGTCTTAAAGTGATCAATCCACTTGTAAAAGTGCTTATAGATTGGTTGATGGAGAGAAAAAGGCACTGATGGGATACATTTATGAAGTCATGGATAGGGCTAAAGAGGCAATCGTGAGGGCTTTTTCGATGAAGGAAGAAAAGTACAAAGAAATTTTTACTATTATTGATCATAGGTGGGAGATTCAGCTTCATAAGCCTTCGCATGTTGCGGGGTATTTCTTGAATCCTGAATTTTGTTATTCAAATCCGAATATCCAATTGGATTTTGAAGTACAAGATGGATTAATTAAATTCATTCAAAGGCTGGTTTCAAGCCTTGAGATTCAAGAAAAAATCATGGATGAAATCACTTTGTACAAGGAGGGGGAGGGTCTATTTGCAAATTCTTTGGCAATTAGACTTTGGAACAAGAAGGCTCCTACTGAATGGTGGTCTATATTTGGATCTTCAACCCCAAACTTGCAAAAATTTGCTTTGAAGGTTCTTAATCTCACTTCTAGCGCATCGGGATGTGAGAGAAACTAGAGCATATTTGAGCATGTAAGTTTCTTTTCTAAATGCATTTTATTTATTATTAAAAACTTTATAATATTAACAATTGAATTATATTGCAACTTCATAGCAAAAAGAGGAATAGGTTGTCTCAACAAAAACTAAATGATTTGGTCTACATCAAATATAATCATGCATTGAAGCGTCGGTTTCAAATTCGTGACACCATTGATCCCATTACACTCAAAGAGATTGGTGATAGCAATGAATGGCTTATTGGGAGGATTGAAGAGAATGAGAATGTTGATAATGACTTTGTATTTAATGATGAGGGTGCTAAAGGTTTAACATGGGGTGCGTATGCTGCTGCCGCTAGGGTTGAAGAGCCTGAATATACTTTCAGATCGAAATCAAACTTAACAACTTCCACTTCTTCCAAATCCCATGGTTGTACAAAGCATGCACGAGTTGTTGATGAGATAAATGATGTTGAAGAGAAAAATTCAGAGGCATATGAGTCAAATGAAGGGTACAGTAGTGACAATGAAGCTTTCATTAATGATGAAAGCTCCATTGATGATGATTTTGATGTTTAGGTTCTCAAGGATTGATTATTTGATTATGATTTTGATAAAAAATTATCAGTATCTATTTTAATTCGTATTTTTTTTATTGAATTTAAGTTTTGTTAAATTTAAAATATTATTGAAAACTGAATATAATTAATTATGTACGCATGCGCCTTAGTTGCGCCTCTTGCCACATCCCCAAGCGGCCTTTGCGCCTTATTGCGCCGCGCGTCTTTGACAACATTGTTGATGATATCAATATTACTAGTAGCAATTCACATGGCATTACTCATCTCAAGGTTTATCTTCAACAACAATTTCATACTAAAGAGCTGGGTCCTTTGACATTTTTTTGGCATTGAAGTCTCCCGTTTTCCAACTAGCAACTTCCTCTCACAACGAAAATATGTTTTGAATATCTTGCATGATACTGGCTTGTCTTGGGCAACTGTCGTTGACACTCCTATAGAACCAGGGGAACGATTCCTCCATACTGTCATTGACCCATATTCTCATCTGGATAGGTATCGTCATTTTGTGGGCAAACTCAATTATTTTACCATGACTCGTCCGGATATTGCATGCGCTGTCAGCAAGGTCAGTCAATTCATGGAACATCTGACAAAATCTCAATGAGACGTTGTCCTTCGCATTGTCAAATACATTAAGAAAGACTTTACCCGTGGTCACCAGTATTCACATCACGATCATTTGGACATTGAAGTCTTCTGTGATGCCGACTACGCTGGCTATCTACCCAAAAGTCTACTTCTGGGTTCGCGGTTTTTCTAACTGGTAACTTAATCTCTTGACGAGCCAAGAAACAAACTGTACCTCCAGATCCAGTCCTGGATATGAATAGTGTGCGATTGTCACAATCACTACTGAAATTTTATGGCTTCATCACCTTCTTCATGAAATTGGTTTCCCGCCACATAATTCTGCTCATATTTGGTGTGATAATCAAACACCCGTGAAGATTGCTTCTAATCCAGTTTTCCATGAATGCATGAAGCATATTAAGATTGATTGTCACTTTCTTCATCATCACCTGGAGCAAAAACATATCAGTTTTAGCTAAATTCAAACAGCTCATCGGCTTGTTGACATCTTCACCAAAGGCTTGCCAAGAGCTCGACTGGATTCTTTATGCACCAAACTGGGCATCCACAACATTCACGACCCGGCTTAAGGAGGGAGTGTGTTCGGTCTTTGTGTTTTCCTCTGTGTTTTTTTGTTTGTGGGACTCCTCTACCAAGCTATACTTGTTCTACTTTGAGGGGGAGTGTTGGACCTAGTTATGTGTATTTTAGTGTCCCGCATTGGTTTTCTCTGTCTTGTATTTCTTTTCCTCTATCTATAAATAAAGGGTTCTACCTCTTATTGAGGTAGGGAGCATGGTTTTACACTTTGAAAAAAAAAAGCACAATGTTCAGCCTGTTTAAATTTGTTTGGCCCAAAGCCCGACCCATTAATTAATCAAACCTTAAAATAAAATTATATTATATGAAAAAAATATAATAATCATGATTTTAAAATAATAAAAACATAAAATTATGATTTTCTTGAAAAAATATTATTATAATATATCATTTTCAGGCGGTTCATGAGTCGGGTCACCAAATGTGGCTCGAGCCCAGCCCAATTATTAATCGGGCTTTAAATAATGACTCATTTACTATTCAAGACACGAAATTTAGGCACAATAAAACACTTGTATAAGGTCGAGCTTATTGAGTCGGGCGGTCCCCAGACCCATGTACAGCTCTACCAAGGGTCTTCAATGTGTAAAAAAAGTTTGTGTAAGAACATGTTTATTGGCTAACATCATTCATTGCTATAAACATCTAAAGAAGAAGGCGATGTTAGATCATCATCTACATACCACAGAAACAGAGGCAACAAGGTCGTACATCATAATTCCTGCATCAGCTAGAGCAAGACTGGCACATGATATCACTACAGAAATATCACCTACACAGTACAATTATACTGAGAATTAAAGATAAACAATGCACATAAGTGTAATCAGTAGGTAACACCAAAGCTAGGGTATCAGGGAAAAAACATGTTTTAACAAACTTCTCTCCACAGAACATATTAAATGTGCTTTCAGTGTTTTCTACCAACATAAGCATCTAAAAGTGCAAACAAATTTGAAAAAACTGACTAGAAAAAAAACAAAGCATTCAACAAAAAAATTAAGAATTGATATGGAAAAACACATATCTACATGAAAAAAATAACTAACCGCCACCAGATTCGAGTACAAGTGCAAATACATCAACAGTTGTTTTGGGGAAACTTTCCAAGATTATGGCGCCCTCTAAAGCTTTATGAAGGATTGAAGAAAAATCTTTGTGGCTTGTACCCTGAAATGTAACGGAACTCAAATTGACCATATAGTAGTTTTGCAAATATATAAGGTCAATTACATCCGCCACCACGGAACAAAACGCAAAGGAAAGAAATTGCAGTAAACACATAAGTCCGGGGACTTGACCCCATGACCTGCCCCTCACCCCACAAACTCATACCACCCCACCACCAACAGTGGGGCAATAGTTTTGCAAATATAGAAGCAACTGAATATACAAATTCCATGTCATCAACTACCTGCTCGCGAACCGGAGTGGCAAAAGTTGTATAGCTGACATTGCAATTCAACCGGCCCACATCACTGTATTGCAAAGCTTTCTTACTTTCTCTGGGCCCAAAACTAAGCAAAGGAATGTTTGTGTTTTGGAATGAGAATGGACAGTGCTACAAATTTGAAGGTCAGGATAAACAAGTATTCACCAAACAAATGCAGTAAGTTAATTTTGATAAAATCTCACTTTGGAGAATTCCTGGACTAATTCAGCCCTCAGCAATTGGACCTACTAAATCATATATCACAAATGTAAGGGGAAAAGGGTTTAACAATGATTAGAAGACTCACACGGATACAATGACCTTCGTATTTCCAAACTCTGCATAGGCAGATCCTGCTGCAGCATTCACAGCGCCAGTCCTCAAAACTAAAAGTCAAAGTAGAGCATCATGCCCATGACAGGCAAGCAAATACACACACACCCTCAAAATTGCAGTCGCAGTAAAGAAAGAAAACATACAAGGGAATAGAAATCGCTATTAGTAAAACCCACACAGCAGCAACAAATAAGCCTTAAGCCTGTTTAAATGGGGTTGGCTACTTGGATCAAATGTTACCAATTAACTCAATCAAAACCATATTTTCATTGAGACCCTTAACATAAAGATCATTTTTGAAGACCCCCGGTATGGATTGTATTTGTTGTCAATAAGGAACACTATCATTATGATAAAGTTGTCAATATGTACTTGGAAGAGATGAAGGTGCTGCTCATACATAAATGAGCAAAAGAGCAAAGTGGGCTGAGAAAGAAGCTGCTCCCATCGTAAATGGCAAAGGAAGATGAAGGCTGCTGCTTGGAGAGATCTCACTTGGACAGATTCAAGACAGCAGCAATACATGTGATAGGAAATGGGGGTTGGGCTGTCCGTGTTCAGCTGTCCAAGTGGGGGAACGGTTTTGGTAACTGCCAGGGGCAGTTCTGTAATTACCATAAATAGTTGTTGGGGCAGTTGTTGTAGGTGGGATATTAAATATGGGTTAGGGTGGACAGTGGTGGTCGGTGGGGGGGTGGCTGGGTATTTTGTTGGCTTCAGTTGTAGCTGTAGTGGAGGTCTCCGTCTTGGCTCCAAGGGATTTCCACGAAGAGTCTTCTCTTCTCTCTTCTTTTTAACTTCTTTTTCTTCCGTATTTTGCTAGAATTGTACTTTTCTGCTAACAGCAATACAGCGTTTACTGTTGTTTCTTCTACATTCTCTGTTCACCACTCTTGCGCCAACATTTCTTAACAATTGGTGCTTTCATTGAGAGACAATCGCGGCTTGAGAGTCGGAAAGAGGAATCTTTGGTGATATTCTATCGAGTGATGCAGCGAATGTTAGCAGCCAAAATAGAAGTTTCAGCTAGGGAACATGCAGAGCTCATGACGCAGCACCGTGAATTTTTGAGTGCGCTGCAGCGATGAGGACGAGATTGGAGGAGCAACCGGAGCAGTGTAAACAGGTTCGATTCTAGATCTAGTCTTGTTGAATGCAATGAACAGGAGGAACTGTTTCCGGTCCAAGTTTGGTCATATGACAGCGAGCAGCAGCCGCAAGAGCAGCTGCAGCCCAAGCAGGCGTGCATTCAGGTTCTAGGTGAATATTTCGCTCGACAATATCCTCTTCTTTCTTCAAAACCTTTGACTGCAGTGGAAACGAGTACGGGAGTTCCACCAGCTGTGCCGGTGCAGACAAAGGTTTTCCCTGACTTGTCAGTACCTCAATGTTAGGAATGCGGGGTAGGCCAGTTGGTAGTGGTTGGGTAGTGGTTGCTAGTGGCAAGGGCATCATTGTACTTTTATACTAAAAGATAGCTGAGGTTGTTGGTTGGTTGGTGGGAGTATTAAACAAGGTAGATGTCTGAGAGAGGGATAGGGGTTCATTTGGCTTTTTGCTTGGCAGCAGGAGGTCGGGTCCTTGGGAGGTCTCGCCACGGCACTCAAAGTGGTCTCTCCTGAAGAGAGTTCTCTTCCTTTCCTTCTCCCTCTTCTTCTGCATCTACTTCTTATCTCACTGTAATTTATGTTACAATTCTTTCTGCACACTGAATTACTGCTGTGTGGCACAATAAACAGTTGGTTTGATTCTCTCTCTCCCTCCAGTTCTTCTGTGTGACTGTCTGTTAAACAAGAAACCAAACAATTGGTGCTTTCATTGAGAGACGTTCGCAGCCGAGACGCTAATATTGGAGGAGCGTTCTTGCTGGACGAACTCAAGACAATGTTTCTTGATCGAGTTTTTTTTTTGTTTTAAAAGTTGACACAACAGCTAATTTTTCCACTGCAAATGGAACAACTACAGTTGTGAGTCAAGTTGGCCGGTGAATGCGCACTTGAGAGGAAGATCGCTAAGGAGGTAACAAGTTTGACGATCAGGCCGATCGAACAGTGGAGATCGGGTCGTTTTCTTGCAACTGTTGTCGGGATGTGAGGCAGTTCGGGGTTGGGTAATTGCTGTGTGGAAGCCGGGATGCCTTTGCGACTACTGTGAAGACAAACGGGAAGGGGTCGTTGGAGCATATTTGACCAGGTGCGAGCGGCAGTATTTTGGGAGGAAAAAAAAAAGAGAAGTTCAATGGGAATTTAAAAAAAAAAATGTTGCCAATGTTTCAAATGTTGATGGAAGAGTTCCGTGAGGCAAATGTTGTGTACATGAGTCAGATGCACGATGTACAAAATGTGTTGCAGAAGAATGCAGAAGACTATGAACGTACAGCAGAACAAGAGTGGCAGCAAGACTTCTGGTTTTGCTAGACGGCAGGAAAATTCTGGTCAAATGACGGGATCCATGGAGCGTGCTGCAACCAGATGACAGTTCGAAACTTCTTATTGAGGTAGTTTTTTATCCTAGTTCAACTGTGGTTAAGTGGGAAAAGAACGCCGAGGAGCCGCTAGTTCCTAGTACGCTTACGAAACCTCATAAGCTAGAAGTGAACAGTCAAACTATTCAGAGCAAGGAGAACGGGATCGAGTCTGCTTCAGAATTTGATGACCGAATTGATGGGGCAGTGGAACACTTTGCAATGGAAAGGATCAGTTGTGGTAAGCTTGAGGAGCAAAATAACTCCACTTATGTTTGGCTAGAAGGTGGAAAATTAGAAGTTCTTCATGAAATGTTTTTTGCTGGTATCGTGTTCCAATTGTTGCTGAAAAGGAGGGGGTTCAAGGTGTCAGGTGTTCATCGAAACTGGAGGAGGCTCATTGTGGTGTTGAAAAGGTTGTTTTTGCTGGTAGCAATGCCACTGGTAGACAGAACAAGGCTGCAACAGCACAAAGGAAGGGATGCGAGCTATACTCATGTACAAGAGGTGGCAAGGGAACAGTATGTTGGATTTGGTTTCTACCAAATTGCAGATTCATTTTTCTGCTGCAGCAGCTGCTGGAGTAGCAGCTGAGGGGTTGACTCCTCAAATTTCCAAAGCACAAAACAGAGTACATTGCACAAAGCAAAATTGTGCATCCTTGAAGGAATGTCTAGCTGCGTTGATGTTTAGACCGCCGCCGAAACCACCACCAGGGGGTTGTCGTTCCAGTGTTCGGGAAACTGCACGGAGCTTTTGGAAAATGAGCGCGTTTGTTCGAGTGTTAAAGACGTCAAGCCCAGTTGGAGGTTCCACCTTGAGGGCAAGGTGGTTTGTTCGAGTGATAAAGACGTCAAGCCCAGTTGGAGGTTCCACCTTGAAGACAAGGTGGTTTTCAAGGGGGCAGTAATGTTAGGAATGCGGGGTAAGCTGGGTGCTGACCGTGTGGGGGATGTATGTGTTGCAGAAACGTCGGGAGTCGCAATGACAGAAAAAACAATTCACAGAAGAGTAAAAGGGAAAAAAACAAAAGAAAAAGATCTTGAACACATAGATTTAAGTGGTTCGGGAAATGATCCCTACGTCCACGGAGAGGCAGAAATTTCACTAGTTTCAGGAGCACAAAAATTACAAGGTTCTCAAGCACCTACAAAACCCTAGCCCGAAATGGGCTAATAAGGAGGACGAAGTACAATTCCACCAACCGCACAGGAAGTCCGATGTGCTACAGTGAAAGGTGATAAGAAGTCCGCAACGCTACAGTGGCGCGACCACCCAAGTCCAAGATGCTACAGTGTCCGGCGGCTAAAAGTACGCGTCGCTACAATACTATTGACTCCAAAGCCCGATTTGCTACAGTGCCCTGTCGATGCCGGTCGGTCAACTCTGTTACGGTGGTCAAAGTTGCTACAATGCCCCAACATTTAGACCGGGGGCCTTCAACCCCCGAACCCCCAAAGCAGGGTCACATCACCCCCTGCAACCCTCAACGAGCTCACAGTGGAACTCGACCCGCGGAATTACGGGTTGGTACACAGTATAGGCTGCAAGCATTCGACCTAACAACATCCAAAGAGGATCGGGCTACACCAATCCAACAATCTCCTACTTGGAGCCTGATCCGCTACACTGACCTGCTTCGATGCCACTGACTAAGACAACTTACTTAATCTGAGCACCTCCTCTTCACTCACCAGTGGCGTGATTTCCATTCACAACTTCAATTTCAAGTTGATGATTCGTGAAATACTAGTTGTTTTCATTTTGTGCTATCATTGTGTCCTCCCTTATTCTACCTCTCATCCTTCGTTCATCAGTGGAGACCAACAGAGACACAGCAGTGCCTCAACTTCTGTATTATCATCGGCTTCGTCAACATGTTTGCCGGATTGTTGGTTCCACAAACATTCTGCAATGTCAGCAACTCATCTTGTATCAAACCTCTGATGAAATGATACTTCAACTGAATGTGCTTCGTCCGAGCATGAAACACTGGGTTCTTTGCAAGATGTATAGCACTTTGGTGCAATACATTCTCCTCTCGCTTTCTCATCCAAGAAGTTCTTCAGCCAAACCATTTCCTTCCCAGCTTCTGTTACATCAAACTGCTCAAGGAATAAATCTTTTGATGCAACAATACTGAGAACCACTCAGATGGTGGTAAGCTTCACTACAGGCGAGAAGATTTCAGTGAAGTCCACACATTCCTTCTGTTGGAAGTCTTTCGCCACCATCCTTGTCTTGTACCTCCTCTTTTCATCATGTTCTTCCTTCACCTGGTATACCCACTTGTTTTGCAATGCTTTATTTCCTCTTGGCGGAGGTGTCAACTCCCAAGTGTTGTTATCATGCAATGAGGAAATCTCCTCCTTCATAGTCAGCTCCCACTTGCTCGACTCCTTCAACTGCATTGTCTCTTCAAAATATTTTGGTTCTCCACCGTTAGTCAATAACAGATAATGTAAGGATGATGAATACCTCTGCACAGACCTTACCCTTGTTGATCTCCTCGACTCCACTTGAGAAGCAGGCTCCACTGGTTCTGGTGTCACATGTTTGGGAACACCTTCAAACTTCACTTGCTCTTTGCACTCTGATTCTTTGTTCTCATTTTCATCTTCAGCTACATGGCAATCCTTGTACGTGACACCTTCATTAAATATCACGTTCTGACTCCTGATTACCATCTTGTTGAGATCATCCCAAAAGCAATAACCAAACTCCTCAGCACCATAGCCAATAAAGAAACATCTTTTGGACTTAGCATCAAGCTTGTCCCTTGCATCAGCATCAATGTGTACATATACCAAACAGCCAAAGACTCGTAAATGTGAGTCTTACCTCCTTACCAGACCAGACCTCCTCGGGTAGACATTCTCCCACTGGTACAGATGGACTCATGTTGATGAGATATGATGTCATGTTCACTGCATCAGCCCAGAAAACTTACACATCGTGAAACCTACTTTCACGTTGTCTAAAAGGTTTACACAGCGTGAAATCTCCCTCCTTCCAGCTTTTAGCAACCGAACTTACTCCATACTTCCTCTGAGTCTCCTCCAAGCACCTCGATCTTCGGAAACGCGCAAAGGGTTGATCCACGTGGATCCGGACCCTAACATGAAATTACTTCCATAATTTGTCAAGACATTTTAAATCTTCTTTATAAATTACAAAAGCATTTTTAAAACAACTTCTAAATTTAAGAAATTGCTCCAGAAACATCGAGCACCCCAAAACAACAAAGGGTTCGGGAAAATCCAAACTCTTACAATGGACCACTACAAACAGGCCATGAAGATTAGTGTCAAAGCAAATTGAAATCAAAGAAAGAATCAATTCAAGAATCAATTCAAGAGAGAAATAAGAAGATCATATTGATTGAAGACATTCCAAAAGAAGAGGTGAAGGAGTTGCCTAAAAGGGGTAACAATAAAGCTATGAAGAAAAAATGTGAACGCTCCAAGAAATCTAAGTATGTCGAGTGTCTTATTGTTTAGTCAGACCAAATGAAAATGGCTAAACAGATGGAAGAAGAACAAGCAAGTTCTTGAAGATATGTGTGAAAGGTGCAAAGAAGCTGGTCATAATTCAAATAATTGTATGACTACTCTTCTAGCTCAAAAAAAATGCTAAATAAGATGGAAAACAAAGGCAAAGCACCATTGGCTAAAAATTCTTTATTAGCAAAGGTGAACATGCCTATTTCGCACAAGAAGAAAGTTGAAGACAAAAGGAAGTCCATGCTGCCCATGAAGTTCAGAATTGGAAAAGCAAAAGCAGAGCAAGCATGAAGAGTTCTCTTAAATCTCGAGTTGAATTAGAGAGAGGTAATGGGCTTTAGATCCAAGTCTCAGTCTTACTGCTTCCAATGAAGAACTAACAAACAATTCATCTTATTCCCTTGAATCTCTTTTCATGTGTTTTCATGCAGATAATTGAAGGTGACACTTAAAAGGAGAGTTGAATGAAAGTTGTATCAGCTGTTGTGCAGTAAGAAGAAGCTTGCCATAATGGAATCTTCTGATTGTCATGGTGAAGATGAGAAGAGTGCATCCCTTGAGGGGTGTCGCTTAATGAGTAAGCAGAGAGAAAGGGGAGTTTTATGTCTTGCACTTTAACTGTTCTAATGAATTTGTTGAAGCTGAGCGCACAGTTCGGTTTCTTGTTAAATCTGGTTGTACAGCCCCAAAAAATGAGAAATTTGAAGTGGTATCATATGTTGAACAAATTAATAGACAGCTTTGTTGTTTGGGTTATTCACTCTTCTTTTCTGCATCGGGTTAGCCCAAGTAGATTTAGAGTTGAATGGTTGATGGTTCATTGCTAAGACACATGTGATATCATCCTTCTCTCAAAATTTTGGAACAATTGTAATTCTAAATGAATGTGGGAGAAGAAGCCGCTTTGAGAACCATCGAAAAAGGTTGAAGATGAGTGAGATTCATCCCTTATATTCCCTTTGCATTTATTGTCAATAAAGGGGGGAAGAAAAGGGCACACATATTGACATAAAGATTTCAAGGTATTAACAACAAACACAAAGGGGGGGATTGAAGAGTCCAAGTATAGTGTTAGCGTCTGTTTTATTGTTTTCATTTCATTATGTGTCCAAGCTAGGTACACCTAGCTTGAGGGGGAGTGTTGGAGTCTGCATCCCACATCGGACTTGAGGTCCGGTGTGGTCTTTATTATTTATTATAAATACACCCCAAGGGCTCCTTAGGAGAAATACCTTGGGGGTTCGGTCTCTCTTATTTTCACCCTCTACATGGTATCAGAGGAATTTACTCCCGACCCTCCCTCCTGATTTTCCCCCCCTTCCTTTAGGGTTTCCCCGTCCGGGGGGCGGCCCCGGCTTGCGGCTCTTTCCGGCAGCCCGCCTCCTGTGCGAGTCTCCCGCCGGCTCTATTCAGCCGGCCTCCACCCCTGTCGGCCTCCACTCCTGCCGGCTCCTCCAGCCGTCGGCCACCAGCCCTGCCGGCCTCCTGTGCCGCCTCTGCTCTACTGCTCCCTCCATGCCGACCACCTCCTGCTTCCTGCGGAATCCCCGCCTCTCTGCCCGGCATCCTGCGGAATCACCGCATCTCTATCCGCCGGCACATCCATTCGCTAGCGCAACAACCCGACCACCTTGGATTCGGGTCCATTTGGCGCCGCCAGATCCTGCAACAATTCTGCGGAATCCCCGCCTCCCGTCGCCGGCCTCGCAAATGCGGTTTTCCCGGTGCTAGATTGGATTTCCCGGCGTTTCATCGACCGGCCCCACTAGTGCGGCATTCCTGGCGTTCCGTCAACTGGCCGGTCTGAGTGGTCATCTGCTGCGCCCACAACATCATCCATCCATCATCCTGCGGGGGAGCTTCGATCGTGAAGGGGAGCAGCAGCCTTTGCAGCGTTCTTTTTATTTCGTCTGGTTTTGTAATCAAGCTGGGCATGTCCAGCTTGAGGGGGAGTGTTAGCGTCTGTTTTATTGTTTTCTTTTCATTATGTGTCCAAGCTAGGTACACCTAGCTTGAGGGGGAGTGTTGGAGTCTGCATCCCACATCGGACTTGAGGTCCGGTGTGGTCTTTATTATTTATTATAAATACACCCCAAGGGCTCCTTAGGAGAAATACCTTGGGGGTTCGGTCTCTCTTATTTTCACCCTCTACATATAGATTGTATTTGTTGTCAAAAAGGAACACTGTCATTATGATAGAGTTGTCAATATGTGCTTGGAAGAGAAGAAGGTGTTGCTCATACATAAATGAGCAAAGGAGCAAAGTGGGCTGGGAAAGAAGTTGCTGCCATCATGAATGGAAAAGGAAGGTGGAAGTTACTGCTTGGAGATCTCACTTGGACAGATTCAAGACAACAGCAATACATGTGACGATTATTTGAGCTGATCTTCTGGTTAAAGACGTGTGTTGATGGAGAAGACATGGTCTACAACAGTTCTGAAGGTGTTTGAAGGAAGCCAAAGTGGGGATTGAAGAATAAATATTATGGAAGAAAGAGGCCAGCTAAAGTTGTGGAGGTCCATCCAAAAGTTGTTGGAGGTCACGACTGCTATAAATCGAAGAAGGGAATATTAGAATGATGGTTTGGAGTGATTGAGAATGCCTGATTATCCACTAAATGAGGCTAATATTCATTGTTAATATACATAATATTCATGTTCTTTATTATTCATAAACACCATTTTAGTGCATTTTACACTTTGAATATCATTTCACATTATGATTGTAATACCTTCTTAAAATGCACTATTATGTGGTACATTTTTTAACATCATTTGAAGTACCCAATGATTCATCTGATTATAAATATTTTAATTTGATATTTTTGGAAATTTATCTACACTCCAATATGAACATGTTTCATTCAGGGATCAATGAAAAATTCATAAACGATGATGGAGATATTTGGAGATTAATGGAAGCAATTCTAGAGAAGGCAGATTGGACACCAGCACACTTATGAGACTGTGGGGCCCAACATACAGTCCCAATGAATCCCAAATTTTGTGAGATGATAGAAGAAATGTTGAGCAACAAATCACTCTTCAGGAGATAATGCTAATTCGGCCTTTATTAAGGCGGCCAAAGTTAGAGATAAAATTTTGGGCCAGATTCTGCGGCCCAGAAAAACAGCCCACTAATTTGATCATATCTCGGAATACATAACTCCAAATGGGCCCAAATTTTACAGGCGGTTAGAAGACATCTGGAGCTCCATTTTCGTCTTCTATGGCCCACTCTGATTCGGCCATCTAGAAGGTCATCCAAACGCGTCTGTTCGGTGGATGAAAGTTGGATGCCACCTCGGGTCAAATGTGGAAAAGTCCAAATTCCACAAGCTTTTCCACCACCTATGGCCTACCAAAATTAATTGAGATGCTTTGTACTGTTGGAGGCTCGACCCAAGAGCTCAAAAATGCCTATTTAAGACAGTGGTGTTGGAGGATTTATGAATCTTGGTGCTTAGTTTCATTGTAGTGTTATGCTGCCGCTTTGTGTTTGTAATCGCATTTCTTTCTCATGTAAATTGTTTAATTCACCTTAGTTTCTTAATAAAAGTTCTTCATTTACTCTTATTCTGTTCTTCTACTTATCACGTTGATACCGTTGGTTCAAGGTGTGAATTTATTCACACCATACTTTGTGATATTTATCACACAACGGAGGAGTGGTCTTTTTTTTGTTGTTGTTTTTACTTCTTCAATTCCACCCTTGTAAGTCTACTTCCCGCTTCCGTTGAAGACATGTCATCAATGGAGGGCTAACTCTTTTATGGGTTGATCCAAGGGAGTAGAAAGGGGATGGATTGGATGTTATTTATCACTCCATTAATGGTTAATCACTTCTTTTAAATGAGATTTTTATTTGATGATTTTAAAACATCTCCATCGTCCTTGTTGAATTTAAGGTCACACACTTCAAGTGCTAATACGAACCTTTACCTTGAAGTGCTCAAAACTTTGATCATTCAAGTGTATAGGTGATTAGTATTAAAGGGTGTAGGCATTAAACCAGTAAGTGATGATGTTGTTTTATCTCCTTAAATGAACTCATCTCAAATATAAGAAATTGAAATCATTAAAAAGGAAATACGTCCACAATCGACCCCGAGTGATAACCTAGGATCAACCCATTCTTTTAAATTAAATTCACTTAAATCTATTAGATATCTTTCAAACCCATCAAAAATCAATCCAAGCTGGCCACTTCATAGCCGAAAACAGTCCATAGAATGTACGTGTTTATAGGTTTCTTCTTAGGTCTCTGTGGATTCGATAACCCAAGCTAAACTACAAGGACCGTCTTACCTTCTTCTCTTGGGTAAATTTGAGCGAGAATCAAATTTTGGAGCCGTTGTCGGGGACCCAAGTAAGTCATATATACACCCATTCTATTCTCCCTCATTTCTTCTTTTCTCATCCAAATTCTCTTATCTTGTCCCTTTCTCGTTTTTTTTTTCTTTTGGCGCATGTCCGCCTACACCCGCGATCAATCAAACCGTCTAGTTAGGGTGGATAGTCCTGGGGTTGGGGAGTCAAGTACACCAAGGGAATTCATTCCATTAGATCCTAATCTTCCAAACACCCCCGGAGTCAAAAATTGAGCTCATTTCAATAGAAGGTCTTCAAAGAAACCAACTCATAAACCCGGGTGGGAACCAAAATGGAAACCCAAATGAGGCAGCCCCAAACTTGGGGAATGCAATTGATCAAACCATGAATGACTACCTCACACCTTCTTGGACCAATGCCCCCTCATGCATTAGACACAATTCCCTAGGAGGTGCCAATTACATATTTAAACCCCATGTCCTAAACCACCTTCCCACATTCCATGGAATGGAGTCCGAGATGTCATACATGCACATTAAGAAGTTCAATGACATTGTAGAAACCATGTATCCCCAACATCAACTAGAATCAGCTAACATGAGGCTATTTCCTTTTTCTTTAAAGGATCGAGCTAAAAATTGGCTAAACAATTTGAGACCATCATCCATCAACTCTTGGGACCAACTACAAAGAGAATTCTACAAAAAATACTTTCCCCACCATAAAACAATTGCACTTAAAAAGAGTATCCAAAACTTTTTTGAAAAAGAGGGAGAGTCATTCTATGAAACATGGGAGAGGTTCAAAGACACTCTAAACATGGTTCCACACCATGGTTTTTCTATTCCTGAACAAGTGAGAATTTTCTATGAAGGGTTGGGTCCGGAGAACAAACAATTCATTGACATGATGTGTAATAGAACCTTTAAAAACAAAGCCCCAAATGATGCTTACGAGTATCTAGAAAGCATTTCTGAACAAAACCAAACATGGGGAACTTCACCTTATTCTGAAAAGCCACAAAGAACTACTGGAATTCATACACTTAGAGAAGAGGAAAGCCTTAGGGCTAAACTCGCAGCACTCTATAGGAAGGTTGAAGAGATAGACCTTAAGAAAGTCCATGAAATCCAAACCGTTGACCCTGTTTGCACAATTTGTGACAAACATGACCATAAGACAGACAATTGCCCAACCATTCCATCCATCAAGGATGTTCTCTTAGGAGGACCCCCAGCGGAAGTAAAGGCTTTGAACTTTCAAAAGCCTCAATACCAAAACACCTTCAACCCAAGGTATAACGACCACCCAGGCTTCCGCTGGAAAGATAACCAACAACCTAGCCAACCACAGGGACAAAATCCTTACCCCCATCAGAACTACCAATCTCATAACCAGTTCCAAACCCAACCTATCCAATACCAACAGCCACCGGTCCATTTTCAACAAACCATCCCACCTCCAAAATATCCCCCTGGGATAAACCAATCTTCTCAAGCACCAACCCAAACTGTTCCACAAAGCCTACTAGAACAACTATGCAAACAAATGGAGAGGATGAACTCAGAAGTCTCTTCCCTAAAACAAGAATTTCAGACCATCAAAACTGGAAAGGCACCCATGCGTACTCAGGCGGTGTCATCCTCAACTTCAAGGGGAGAGTCAAGTTGTGCTCAAACAACTCATGAACAACTAAAGGTTGTGACTGTTTTAAGAAGTGGGAAATCAATTGAGAAACCTGAACAACTAATTCAGAACCCACCTGAAGATTCAAACTTGGATGAAAATTCAAATGAACCACAAGATCAAACTGAGGAAACTGATAACAATGTGAAAGAAACAACTCTTCAACAAACAACCCCACAACCTGCACCATTTCCCCAACGCATAAGGGGGAAGCCCAAGCCTGAACTGAATGAAACATTGAGGGAAATCTTCTCACAAGTCAAGCTGAACATTCCCCTTCTCGATGCCATCCAAACCATAACTGCCTACTCAAAGTACCTTAAGGACTTGTGCACTTTTAAAAGAAAATTTTCACATAAAAACCAAGTCCTTTTGGCTGCTAATGTGAGTACCACCATTCAAGGGACCATTCCTCCTAAGTTGAAAGACTCAGGTTGCCCTTACATCAATGTTGAACTAGGAGAAAGCAAAGTTGTCAAGGCCTTGTGTGACCTAGGTGCTAGTGTCAATCTCATCCCATATGTTGTGTACTGCCAGTTAGGCCTAGAAGAGCTTCAACCCACATCTGTCACACTTCAGCTTGCTGATCGTAGCATTAGGGTTCCAAAGGGGATCTTGAAGGACGTTCTGGTAAAGGTTGAAAACTTCATCTACCCTGCTGATTTCATTGTCCTTGACAACCATCCAAACTTAAGAAATAAGGAACAAACCTCAATCATCCTTGGTCGTCCTTTCCTTGCAACAATCAACTCTGTTATCCGAGTTCGAAATGGGAACATGACCATCACCTTTGGGAACATGAGTCTAGACTTGAACATCTATAATGAAAGCTCACAAATAGGGGATGACGAGGACATTCATGAAGTAAACATGATAGGAAGCATTGATAATGAATCCATGGAACATCAAGGAATATTTGATGAATGTTTAAGTCAGGATGAGATTGATTTCCTTTGTTCATATGAAGGAAGTTTATCTCCTTGGATTGAATCATTTTCAAATTGCTCTTATGATGAAGTCTTAGGTCCAACAATCAGTGAAACCTTTCAGGAAACCAATTTCATGGAGACCAATCAAACTTCCTTCCCTAAATCTGATCAAGCCAATCTAGTAGCTGAAACTTCTACATGTGGGGAATCAATCCTATCTGAAACTCTAAAAAAAGAAATTGAACTTGATCCAATGTCCCAATCTTCTGTTGAAATTCTGAACCAACCTGATCTTGAATTGAAGGAACTTCCCGCTACACTCAAGTATGCTTTCCTAGGGGACAATCAAACACATCCTATTGTCATTTCTTCTTCTCTTGAAGCCAATCATGAGAGGATGCTTCTAGATGTCCTTAGGAAGCATAAGAAAGTCATTGGTTGGACCCTATCTGATATTCCTGGGATTAGCCCACTTATCAGGACTCATAGGATTGTTCTGGAATCTGATTCAAAGCCATGTCGTCAACCTCAACGACGACTCAATCCTAATCTCATGGAGGTAGTAAGGAAAGAACTTCTGAAACTGTTAAAAGCTGGTATCATCTATCTCATAGCTGAGAGTGAGTGGGTGAGCCCAATTCAAGTGGTTCCAAAAAAGGTTGGAATCACAGTGATAACAAATGAGGATGGAGAGATTCTTCCAACAAGGGTGAGTAGTGGATGGAGGGTCTGCATTGACTATAGGAAGCTAAACTCATTCACCAAGAAGGATCATTTCCCCTTACCATTCATTGACCAAGTCCTTTAGAGAGTGGCAGGTCATGCCTTCTACTGTTTCTTAGATGGGTACTCAGGGTACAATCAAATTGAGGTCTCCCTAGAGGATCAAGGGAAGACTACATTCACATGTCCATTCGGTACATTTGCCTTCAAACGCATGCCCTTTGGTTTATGCAATGCTCCAGGAACCTTCCAGCGGTGCATGATGGGAATCTTCTCAGACATGGTAGGGGATTTTCTTGAGGTCTTCATGGATGACTTCTCTGTGTTTGGGGATACTTTTGAGGGATGTCTGCAGAATGTGGAGAGAGTCTTGTCAAGATGTGAAGAAAAGAATCTGGTCCTAAACTGGGAAAAATGTCATTTCATGGTTAAAGAGGGACTTGTTCTAGGCCATCTGGTCTCGAGTAGGGGGATTGAAGTTGATAAAGCAAAGGTTGACATCATTCGTCACCTTCCATCACCCAAAACTGTCAAGGAAGTGAGGTCTTTCTTAGGACATGCTGGTTTCTATAGAAGATTCATCAAGGACTTTAGTTCAATCTCCCGTCCCCTTTGTGCTCTTCTAGTAAAGGATGCTCCATTTGTTTGGACCGAAAGCTGTGAGGGTGCATTCTCAACCCTCAAATCCTCTCTCACCTCTCCTCCCATTATGAAATCTCCAAATTGGAACATTCCTTTCGAACTTATGTGTGATGCCAGTGACTTTGCTGTAGGAGTTGTGTTAGGCCAACGTTGTGATAAAACTCCTTATGTCATTGCTTATGCAAGCAAATCCTTAAATGATGCCCAAATAAACTACACCACTACTGAAAAGGAGTTACTTGCTATTGTGTTTGCTTTAGAGAAGTTTAGGTCCTACCTCTTAGGATCCCCCATCACTGTGTTCACTGACCATTCTGCACTAAAATACATCTTCCAAAAACAAGATGCAAGGCTAGACTAATTAGGTGGGTCCTTCTCTTACAAGAATTTGACCTCACAATCAAGGATAAAAAGGGTGTTGAAAATGTTGTAGCTGATCACCTCTCTAGGATGGAATTCAAAGACAACTCAAATCACCTTTCTGTGTCTGATTCATTTTCTGATGAACACCTATACTCTGTGAGTGACTGCCCTTGGTATGCCGACATAGCCAATTTCTTAGTTACAGGAGTCATTCCAAAATTCTTAGGGACTCAAGCTCGAAGGAAATTCCTTTCTGATGTTAGACACTATGTGTTTGATGATCCATACCTCTATAAGTTCTGCCATGACCAAGTCATTAGGAGGTGTGTTCCAGAATCTGAACAAGAATCCATCCTTAAATTCTGTCATAGTGAGGCATGTGGAGGTCACTTTTCCCCTAAGAAAACATCTGCTAAGATTCTTCAATGTGGTCTCTTCTGGACCACCCTCTCAAGGGACTCCTACACATTTTGTCAAAGCTGTCCTAGGTGTCAACAAATAGGGTCCATCACAAAAAGGAATCAAATGTCACTCACTCCCATCTTAGTGGTTGAAATATTTGACTGTTGGGGAATTGATTTCATGGGTCCCTTCCCAAACTCTCGGGGATACCTCTACATACTCTTAGCTGTTGATTATGTCTCAAAATGGGTTGAGGCCATTCCCACTAAGTCCAATGATCATCAAGTTGTGATTCGATTTCTGAAAGAGAACATATTTTCAAGATTTGGAATTCCTAGGGCTATAATCAGTGATCGAGGAACCCATTTTTGCAACCGCCCATTCTCTTCACTCATGTCTAAGTATGGTATTTCTCATAAAGTGTCCACTGCATACCATCCTCAAACCAATGGTCAAGCTGAGTTAGCGAATAGGGAGATTAAGCAAATTCTTGAAAAAACTGTCAACCCCTCTAGGAAAGATTGGTCTGAGAAACTCTTAGATGCTCTTTGGGCCTATAGAACCGCATATAAAACCATTTTAGGAATGTCCCCATATAGGTTAGTTTATGGTAAAGCATGCCATTTGCCAGTGGAGATTGAACATAAGGCCTTTTGGGCAATTAAGAAAATGGATTATGACCTCTCATTGGCCGGAACAAAAAAGAAATTAGATCTCAATGAATTGGAGGAACTAAGGATGGAGGCTTACGAAAATTCAAGGATCAATAAAGCTAGAGTTCAAGCCTACCAATCTAGGAATATCAAGGTCAAACATTTTGAACCGGGAAAACTTGTGCTCTTGTATAGTTCAAAACTTCATTTACACCCGGGAAAGTTAAGGTCTAGATGGTCAGGACCTTTCATAGTGCATCATGTATTCCCCCATGGGGCAGTGGAGATTCAAGATCCCACAAGTGGTTACATTTTCAAGGTCAATGGTCAAAGGTTAAAACCATTCATTGAATCATTCAATAAACAGGAAATAGAGGTTGAGTTAACTGAGCCAACCTATGAACATGGAAAAAATTGATAGATTTAGGGTCCATGTCGGGCTAACGACGTTAAAAAAAGCGTTGCATGGGAGGCAATCCATGGTTTTCAAGTTTCATATCATTTTGTTGTTTTAATAAACTTTATATTTTAAATAGGATTAATTAATCATTTTTATATTTAAAAAAAAAGACTATTGACTTGTTCTTCTATTATGAGTATGGATGGGTATGAAAGGGGAGCACCGTATTCATCCGTGTCACGCGGTGTGATCCCTGAGTAATACCTTACCCAGAAAATTAAAAGAAGACAATGTATCATTAGTTTGATTTAAAAAAAAACAACAGAAAAACAGGAAAAACCATAAAAATGATGATACTTGGAATTAAATAAGTCGTTGTGTTGTTTGTTTTGTTTGGTTTGTTCTTTTTATGGTTCAGGTACTATTTTGAGTGATACATATTCAATCAAGGAGGTGCCTACATCCCCCAAGAGATCAAAGGACTAATTTGGAGCAGCAAGAACTTCAACTTCAACCACCAGGTGATTTCATTCCATGATCCTCAGTTTCAATTTCCTTTTTTAACTTCCATTATCTGCTTTTACTCCTAAATTTTCATTTCTTCAAACACCGGGGACAGTGTTATTTTAAGTTGGGGGGGAGATAAAATAAAAAATGATTTCGTGTCAAAAAAAAAACAAAAATTGAATGATTTGAAAAATAAAAATGTGTAAATGGAAGGAAAAATTCCTTTAACTTTGAACATGGTAATACACATTTCACACTTTGAAATTGAATATCAAATAATTTAGCATGCCCTGATTCTGATTTTAATCCTTGTATAATTTCATCAGCATAGATTTTGGAAAGTGTGGCTGTCCAATGTGATATTTCACTGTTTATATTTTCATCCAAATAAAAAAAGATCACAATGCACGTCCTTTGGATAGTGGGGCATTAGTTTGAGTTCATGGGGTCCCCTAAATAAATAACATAGGTTTGGTGATCATTTTAGTTTAATATGAGTATTCAAAAAAAAAATTACGCGTAGAGCAATGAAATGACCTAATGCGTGGCTTTCGGCACTTGAGGATCGTGACTCCATAGTTGTCTGGCCCAGAGTTAGTAATTTTATCTCTATTTTTGGTAATTTGAATTTGTTTTTGACTGAGTTAACTCGAGATGATGTCCGAGTATGTGGGATTCACTTGGTGCCCTAAGGTCTTTGAGCCTAGGAGTCATCGGCAAAGTCTCGCTACAGGGGTTGACTCTTTTGAGTGCAATTTCAATTACCATGGCAAAATTGCAAAAAAAAAACAAAAAAAACAAAAAAAAAATATTAAAAAAAAAATGAATACTCATCTTAATATTGAAATGTGATTCCACCTAGCGCTTCCGTAATTTCCCCCTTGAATAAAGATGAACCTCCATTTCTATTGTGATGCACAACACATCCTCATACTTAATTGATATTGGATGAAATATGGCAATGAATTTGAACAAAGGAATGGGCTTGGGATTGGGATCTGCTTATGAAACTATCTTGTATTAAAATATTTTGATGAGTTTCATGATTGTTTGGTATATGGGTTTTTGGTGATCATTGTGTATTAAAATGTTTTTGGAAAAAGGAAATTCGAATTTCATATTGTTGAGATATATTTTCCTCGGGACTAGCAAAACTCAAGTTGGGGGGTGTGATTATCCACTAAATGAGGCTAATATTCATTGTTAATATACATAATATTCATGTTCTTTATTATTCATAAACATCATTTTAGTGCATTTTACACTTTGAACATCATTTCACATTATGATTGTAATACCTTCTTAAAATGCACTATTATGTGGTACATTTTTGAACATCATTTGAAGTACCCAATGATTCATCTGATTATAAATATTTTAATTTGATATTTTTTGGAAATTTATCTACACTCCAATATGAACGTGTTTCATTCAGGGATCAATGAAAAATTCATAAACGATGATGGAGATATTTGGATATTAATGGAAGCAATTCTAGAGAAGGCAGATTGGACACCAGCACACTTATGAGACTGTGGGGCCCAACATACAGTCCCAATGAATCCCAAATTTTGTGAGATGATAGAAGAAATGTTGAGCAACAAATCACTCTTCAGGAGATAATGCTAATTCGGCCTTTATGGTGGTCATTAAGGCGGCCAAAGTTAGAGATAAAATTCTGGGCCAGATTCTGCGGCCCAGAAAAACAGCCCACTAATTTGATCATATCTCGGAATACATAACTCCAAATGGGCCCAAATTTTACAGGCGGTTAGAAGACATCCAGAACTCCATTTTCGTCTTCTATGGCCCACTCTGATTCGGCCATCTAGAAGGTCATCCAAACGCGTCTGTTCGGTGGATGAAAGCTGGATGCCACCTCGGGTCAAATGTGGAAAAGTCCAAATTCCACAAGCTTTCCACCACCTATGGCCTACCAAAATTAATTGAGATGCTTTGTACTGTTGGAGGCTCGACCCAAGGGCTCAAAAATGCCTATTTAAGGCAGTGGTGTTGGAGGATTTATGAATCTTGGTGCTTAGTTTCATTGCAGTGTTATGCTGCCGCTTTGTGTTTGTAATCGCATTTCTTTCTCATGTAAGTTGTTTAATTCACCTTAGTTTCTTAATAAAAGTTCTTCATTTACTCTTATTCTGTTCTTCTACTTATCACGTTGATACCGTTGGTTCAAGGTGTGAATTTATTCACACCATACTTTGTGATATTTATCACACAACGGAGGAGTGATCTTTTTTTTGTTGTTGTTTTTATTTCTTCAATTCCACCCTTGTAAATCTACTTCCCGCTTCCGTTGAAGACATGTCATCAATGGAGGGCTAACTCTTTTATGGGTTGATCCAAGGGAGTAGAAAGGGGATGGATTGGATGTTATTTATCACTCCATTAATGGCTAATCACTTCTTTTAAATGAGATTTTTATTTGATGATTTTAAAACATCTCCATCGTCCTTGTTGAATTTAAGGTCACACACTTCAAGTGCTAATACGAACTTTTACCTTGAAGTGCTCAAAACTTTGATCATTCAAGTGTATAGGTGATTAGTATTAAAGGGTGTAGGCATTAAACCAGTAAGTGATGATGTTGTTTTATCTCCTTAAATGAACCCATCTCAAATATAAGAAATTGAAATCATTAAAAAGGAAATACGTTCAATCCACCCCGAGCGATAACCTAGGATCAACTCATTCTTTTAAATTAAATTCACTTAAATCTATTAGATATCTTTCAAACCCATCAAAAATCAATCCAAGCTGGCCACTTCATAGCCGAAAACAGTCCATAGAATGTACGTGTCTATAGGTTTCTTCTTAGGTCTCTGTGGATTCGATAACCCAAGCTAAACTACAAGGACCGTCTTACCTTCTTCTCTTGGGTAAATTTGAGCGAGAATCAATGCCCAAAGCTGAATTGAATTTGTTCTGAATTATTTTGGGTGTAGTCTGTAATTTCTGTACTGAAAAATGCTCAGTGTTGAGTTCGTAAGAGTGACTCTGTGTGAACTTGACAAAGGTAGAAGACTCCTACTTCGGAATAGTATCCAACAACTTCAGAAAAGTCGTGAGTGACTTCGTAAGAGTAATCTTGAGTTCAGGAGAGTAATGCACCGCTTTGGAAGAGTCGGGCTGACTTCATAAGAGTCTATAGCGACTTCGGAAGAGTTGCCAAGGACATTATAAGAGTACTGATTGACTTCATAAGAGTCATCAATGTGTGAGAATCTAACAATAGCATGACTTCGGAAGAGTCTTTTCTCAGAGGTTTATAAGACTATTGATGAGATCATAAGACTTACTGAGAGCTCATAAGACTTTGAGTGAACTTCGTAAAACTCCTGATGGAGTTCATAAGACTACAGTAGACAACATTGAGTTCTTGCCTGAAAATACATACTTCAAAAAGTTCGATGAAGTTCATAGAGTTGTTGAGAGACAACGTAGAGTTCATCATAAACTCTAAGTTGAGCTTCATAAGAATCAGAGAGGCTTCATAGAGTTGAGCTACAGTGCATTGTAGGGTTGATCTTCGTTGTTCGAGACTTGCGCATAGTTCAATCAACTCTACAAAACACCATTGAGTTTGTCCAACCCTACTTGGACAGGCCAAGCTGCTTCGGGAACCTTCATAGAGTTCAGACTATGTAAAGTTCCTGACAGACTTCGTAGAGTTCGATCCAGAAGAACTCTACAAAATGAGAAATATTAAAATGAAGGAGTGAATATCGAAATTAAATGGAGATTGCCAGAATAATAATTTCTGAAGGAAGGGAGATCAATTCAGATGATGCAAGACCTGTTCTTCATGGATTCAATCACAATTACTCAAGTGGATCGTGATTCAAGCCTTGAGAAGTATTCCACGCTGCAAGCCATAGTGTCACCTCACAATGCGTGGGGCCATGCACACGTGGATGAAAAATTCAAAGGAATTAAAAGCTGAGGATTTCATGGAAATTTAAGAGGAAATTATCCTGAGTCTTAAAGAGAATTTGAATGTTAAATATTGACTGGGATTTTTGAGAAGATAATGAGGAAGAATTCAAACTGGAAAATCTATTAGTTGAAATTCTGAAGATTGTTTGCCAGCTGAAGATTGAGGAAGTTTCCAAAATCAACATGGAAACAATATTCATGGGATTTTTCTATGAATATAAAAGTGAAGAAGGAAAAAAGAAGGGGACAGACTTGAGAGAACCTGCGATGTTGTGACTACTCTAAAGAAACACATCCAGTGAAAGAAGAAGGAGAACCCGATATTGCAGAAGCTGAAGATCTTCCAAGTATCAGAGGAGAATCCGATGAAATCCAGGTGCATCTTGTTCATTGAGGAAAAAGGAGAAGAAGGCCCACAATACATATGCATCATAGAAGGCAATTGTGAGAAATCTGTTGAAGTAGATTGAGGAGGAAGAGCAAGGCTGACGTGAGGCTACAAAAGAGAGGAGCGGTCGAAATCCTACCCGATGATTAGTGGAAGAGCCATTGAAGATAGGTGGTACCAATATAAACAACATCACTCCGTCAGGAGATGATTAACGAACTTTTTAGGAGATAACTCAATTGTGGAATGCAGTATAAATATCTCATCACTTGCATCATACAGTGAAGGCTAAGTGGATGATGTCCGCCTTAAGGAGTGTGGATGATATTTTCCCAGCCCATTGTATGTCGATTGCTAGGCATTTGTAATCACTGCATATAATAGTTATAATCTATGTATCGACGGGAGTCAAACACAACAAGGAGTAGGTTTTTCGAGGAGGGACTGAACCTTTTAAAAAACCTTGTGTGTTGTCTTGTTTATTCTGCATTGCATGTCAAGGTGAGAGTTGAGTGCGCATCATTGGATCCATCTCTCTTAATCAGGACAGAGGTTCAAGTTACAGGAGGGTGTAATTAAAGAGAAAGATAAAACTCAGTAAAGGTCGGGTGCACCCGCCCCAGTGCCCCTGCACGGTCCACTTCAATTTTGGTTAACGGGTGCATCTATTGACCATTTTTTTTACACTCTCAAATCATCTTAATCTTGTATCGGTCATCTTTTCAGCAATCAGTGTCACTCTTTATATACATTCATTTCTAGTCTGAGCCATTTTAGTATGTTTGCATGCTGATCTTAACATTTTCATTTATGCTACTGCTATTTTTTTGTTCAAATCATCATGTTAAATATCAGTAATCACTACCATATCAAATTGTTCGTCTTGTAGTCGTTCTATAAAAATTTCACTTCAATTTCAAAGGGATTTAATGGCCACAAAGCACCCCTGATCAGCCTCTCTGTTTTAACCATCTAGCTTGAATCTTACGAGGGGCATTTGCATCTATTTCTCCATCACATTGCAAAAATGAACTTAGATGTCGAAAAGAAAACAACAAAAAAACTAGTAAATAGGACTCGTAAATATCAACAGCTCAGAGAGTAACAAAAATCGGGTCCCTCCTCGGAAAAAGAAGGTGGCCCAATGACGCTGCAAGTGGACAAATTGAATCAAGCTTGGCTGTCCAGAATTCTCAGGCAGATACAACTCAAGGATGGAGCTCTTTGGATTGGATGGATTGGTGCTTATTAAATCAGAGGCAAATCTTTATGGGACTGCCCCGTTCTTAGGTGTACATCAGCATTATGGGAGACAGGGACGGGTGCATGAAATGTTATTCTAGACAGAGCTGGTATTAGCAATGCTGTTCAGATTCTTCATAGCTGGAGTTTTGGTGAATGTTTCTCCAAAAAGGAAACATCTGGAAGGCTGGGTGAAAAGGAGACGTGCAGTACCCTGGGGAAGGATTATTTGAGACTTCCCCCGTCACCCCCACCTTCTCGCCCCCAACAAAATACCAACCCACAAACTCCAATGCATGATCTCGAAGTTTACGGCCAACGTCGGTAAAATTTTCATGGCGCACCTCAGTTGAAACATAGCAAATGCTCATTGCAAGAAACTTAGAAAATTTTCAAAAGACCGCAGAAAATGCTCAAAAACAAATAAAGGAAACTTACAGGCGGGTCTGCACTGTTGAAATCCGCGGCCGTCGGGACGGATCCGATCTTGGTTCTTGAGGAAAGAAGGTCTAGGTTTCAGGGACGGGGAAGGCGAGTATGTAGAAGGGGTAGAGCCAGCTTTTCCGGCCATCGTCGTGCGGCCGCTGCTGCTCCGGCCCTTCCGGGTGAAGCGTCAGACCAGAGCGCGGGGGGCGCCGGGGAGGACCTCGGACTTCCTTCGAATTGGATTGGCCCAGGGCAGTTGGGGCTTGGGTGGAGCGGGTCGGACCTTGCACCAAACCCTCACACATCTAACACTAAACATATGGGGCACAGATACATAAATTCAAATAAATACAACTCTGATTTTTAAATGGATTAAATTAATTTTATCTCATAATGTGTATGGTGGGAATTAAAATAATATATATTGGCATAAATAAATATATATAATGAATATAAAATAATATATATTGGCATCAATATATATATATAGCTAATAATTTTTAAAATGTATAATTATATATATGTGTGTAAGTTATGTTTATTAATCATATTTAAAAAAAATATAATTAGTTACTTGTTACATAATATATATATATATATATATATATATATATATTAGAATTATCAATTAATATAATGTAACTGTAACTAATAACATTATACACACACACGCGCATATAATTATATTTAAATACAGTTAAACATAGTCAATAACACTACAAACATGAAGTTTTATAAACATTTACATGTGTTAATGACGATGTTATTTTAAGTGTAACTTATTAATGTTTTACATGATTGGTGAAAAAATTTTACATATATACAATCAATATTTTTTAAAAATATAATTAATACGAACTAAAGAATAATCAAGAATTAATTATAAAATATATAATATAATTAGTAACAGTAATAATATTTATATATAAATATACATTTTGTAATTATTGATATTTTTTAAAATATAAATAATGATATCTTTCATATAACTAATAATAACTATATATATATATATAAGTAATAGCTTTTTAAAAATCAAAATAAAAGTGAAAATATTAATATTAACTAATAGTGCATTTTTAAACATAATTGATAGTAATTTTAATGCTTATATATATAAGTAGGAATGTATTGTAAATTTAATTACATTTAAATATAATTATACATTTTTATAATTGATAATGGGTTTTTAGATATAACCAACAATATTTAAATAAAATTAATAATTAATAATATACTTTGTATACAATGAATGTTTATATATGTATATATTAAATATTTTTAATAATTTTAAATAGTCTAAATTTATATTATTTTATTTCAATATATTTAATGTAAGCATTACATGTAAATAAAGCTTAATGTAATTGTGTAGTATATATTTATACATAAAACAAAATAAAAAACTGGATGAGCTAGTTTGGTCGAGTGGATGTCCTTCTCACTCCCGAGTATGAGGGTTGAATTCGAATTGTTGCCTCAGTATGATAGCTTTAAGAGGGGAGAAAATATAAGTTTTTACAAACTTAATAATTTCCCCCTCTTTAGAAATGTTTAGCGTAGAAGTTACTGAACCTATACCAATCAAAGCAATAACTAAAAAACACATCAAAAAGTAAATTATTTGAAAGTTAGGAATTTTCTGAAGCTCCTCTTCGATTAGAAGATAAAAAAGAACGAAGTATTTATCTCCAGGTGTTCTTTGAACACATAATTTCGGAAGCAGTGGTTCCTATCCCCGAAACTCTTCGATCACATAGAAACAGAAGAAAATGATTACAATAGAAAGCTTAGAGCCTTTACAATGAAACCTCACGTAAACGAAAGCTCTAAGATCACACTAAAAATCAAAACAATAGAAAGCACTAAAGTCACTAAGGTAGTGAAAAACTCTCGAAAGTCAGCACTTCAGTGTGAGTCAACATCCATTACCCAAAGCCTTGGTTTCTTATTCATAAGCGTCGAGTGTAACAAACTTGCAATGGTAAACTCATCTTCAGGTGCAACTGTCATTTCTAACAAACTCGAGAGATCTAACATGATCTTCCGCTCTAAATGGCTATAGTGACTTCACAACGTTCCAGAGGTTCATGGTTCAAAATCACCTCATCTAGAACACGTGATTCGAAAGATAAAAATGTACAAAATAATAACTTCCATAAACTTTAATTACAACTAATATGTTGAGTGTGTTTTGATTCAGTAAAACAACAGACCCAAAAGAAGTCATTTTAGGAAAATGACTCAACAGTCTCCTCCTTTTTGATAATAAAAAAAACACGTCAAACAAGTAAGATAGATGAAATTAAGTAAAGTAAAAACTATTTTTTCTTCCAAAAACTTACCCCCTTAGAAAATCCATAGAAGAATCCTCCCTACTGAAACAACTTACCAAAATCTAACATTGGCAATACTTCTCCCCATAAAACTCTACCCCCCCCCTTTGGAATTCACTAAGACTCTCTCTCTTCTTTGTTATACTTTCCCCACATTATAAAATAATCTTTTCATACAACATTTCTCCCCCTTTGTTATTATCAAAAAGAAAAGAAGAGAGTTAAGAAAATTGAAATAAGCAAGTTAATTCGACAAGGGTAAAACCTCATATGAGTAATAAGATGCTGTGTAAGAGTAATCTTGATCCTCAGGCACTGCATAAAAAAACTCAAACCTTAAGAGTAATATCCATGTAAGAATAAAAATTTAGCCATGTAAGAATATATCATAGAATGCAAGTGGTTATATAAGAATAAATTCTACCCATCAATGGGGCATTCATGAGAAATTTCGTAAAATAAACATTTGAAGCAAAGTGTACCTTCCAGAGACGTTCATCATTATATAGAAAGAGTATCATGCATCCAAAAGATGTAGTTCCATAAGATGTAATAAGTACATATTTAACTTTAACTTCAAGGTCTTTTAGAGAATAATTAATGCATACATAAAGATTTCGCATAGTTCTATACAAACAAAGGAATGTTTTCCCCCTTTATCAAGGAGTTCTTCAATGTCGGGAGAAAGATCAACAGAAAATGGAAGATGATTACTTAACACTAATCATACCCATCTCCTGTTCAATATATTTGAATCTTTTAGAATGTAAAGGTTTGGTAAATATATCAGTGATATGATTCTTAGTTCTAATAAATTAGAGAATAATATATCCTTTTATGTGTAAAAGACGTAGGCTCATCAAAATAAAGGATATAGAATGTGGTGAAAGTTAAATGATGTTTCCAGTTTTTCATCATACCAAAAAGTAATAATTAAAAATCCTTTTAGGAGTCATCTTAAATGAAAATAGTTATGGTGTTTGTATACATGAACCAAGTTTTTGATTGTTGGTACTCATCCTTCCCACATAAAATCAGTAGAACTAAAAATTTGGTACCCAAACTTTATTGAGCCTAGAAATGTTACCAAACAAGACTTTTAGAACCCACATCTACCCAACCCTATGGGGATTAACGACTACAAGTTCTTTAGAAATATAACCTCTAAAAGTTTTGAATGATTGAACCTTATTCAAGGAATATTTATTCTTCCAGTGACCTCTCATTTGATATTTAGTAAAAAAGGGTGCACTTTTCGAAACAAAATAATTGGTTTGAAAATGAGACTTACCAAAAGATGTATAACAAACTCTGAAAGATATCCTGGATGGTTTTAACCATCCTATAATTTGGTCAAAATTTTATCTTTTGGAAGTAAAATTAGAAAGAAACTTCTATAGACTTAAGTTTTACAACTTCATTATGATCATTGGAAACTAAAACAGAAATAGATCTGACATTCAACTCAAAAGTAAGTTTTGAAATATTATCATTAGACTTAGAAATATTTACCTTATCTTGATCATAGTTTTTCATTAAATTCATATATATTCTCTCCAATTAAGTCACATATTCAACCATTTATTTAAATGGTAGAGTATCATCTTTATCATATGAAGAATAAAACTAGGGTGAGGTTGAATTTAGAAACACACTAGTAAGTGATCCAAGAGTATTGAGCTAAAAGGGGCTTAAGTGTGAGATACCCTGAGGGGGTGGGGTGAATCATGGTATATAATATTTTCAAAATTCATTACTTCTCATCAAATTTAAACTACCCTCGTGGATCTTGACCTCATAATTATTAGGTCCATTCTCTTTTTTCTCTTTTTTCTCTTTTTTCTATGGTTTCTTTACCCACATTATCAGTTTGTGGTGTGCGAGGTTAAAGAAAACAATAGTGCAAATGACGTAGATTTTTTTTACTTAGTGCACCCAAATAGGTTAATTCAAGGAGCATATAATTGAAAATGTGCCAATTCACTAATTAATCACTAATCTAACTGATCAATGGTAGAGTTTAGGTTAGATCACTCTTACTTAGGGTCACTCCCCTTACAATGGATTTGGATCAGGTCATTTCCACCCAAGGATCACTATCTAAAATGCTCTCTCCTTCACTCACCGATCCAAAGGAAAAATAATAATGGATTGTGGGCCAAACCTGAATAGTCTCACCACTGTTATAAATTACATAAAGTATGGGTTGGTGCCTTTGAACTCCTTGGCTACTCCTTCATGAACCTATTGTGAATTTCACCATGAAAAATATCATCTTATTTGGTTAATACTTAATGAAATGCCAAGATTACCACTTTCTAGAATGGGTCTGAAATATCTCCACCCTCCTAGTACTTGTTATTGGAAAATACTCACCTTTGTTGCGCTATAATAATATCCTTCTTATTCGTGGACATGATAGTGATTCTCCACTTTATCGCACAAAAAAACTCTCTCGTTCCTCGCCTTCTTTTCTTTGACGTAGTGCAACAATCTATTCTTCTTCTCTTCAAAAGGATATGGACATGAAGCTCAGTTTTTCTCTCTTCCCCTTTTTTATGACTCATGTTTTTTATCACTATTGTGAAAGACATGTCAGCTATGTTTTATGGACAAGATATCTCCATAACTTTTCTTTTCCAAGAATTGGGTTGAATCAACTCCTTGAAAGGTGCAAGATATGGAAATATTTTATTTCCATTGTATCCTCTAGAATATCCTATTTAAATTTGAGTAAACTCTTCATTCCTCATGGTACTTTTTCATTTTCCTAAATCTGGAAAATAATATTTTTCATGTTGTGACCTCCAGTCAAAAAAAACCCCCAAACTTTTTCTATTATGTGTATTTAAAAATACTCTCAATTTGTTGTTGTAGTTTTCTCCACAATGCCACCTTTGTTTTCCAAGATGCGCAACATGGTCACTTTCGGTTCCAAAAAATCATTATCAATCTCCATTAGAATAATTGAAACAACATTGCTTGAACCTCCCTTTAATTTTTTCTTGATAATCTCCACAAATCTCGCAACATTAAAAATAAAGTTTGACTGAAATAATATCCATGTACATCGTGTGGCTTGAAAGATCTCTATGCATGGAACTACTTCACTCTTACACAAAACATGCTCCTTCAATCTTGGCTTGAATCAAGGATTTTAATCAATGATCCATGATATTTAAATCATTAAATAACCTTATAAGTATCTTTTGAAGTAATTATAAAGCCTTAGGGAATATCACAGATGATACGACTCTTGAATTTAGAATAATATCCCTAAAAATCTAGCTTGGGATTCTAATTCAACTCTTTAGAATATTTACCCTTTAATATCGACATAGGTCTTCCAACTTGAATGTATATTCCACATAGAATGCTTTAACTAGTTAAATTCATGTAGATATGATGAAAAAATAGTTTAGGTTCCAGCAATAGATGAACCTTATTAAGTATACCGCTCAACCTTGCGATGCCCTACTTCAACCTTATGAGGTCATCATACCAACCTTACGTGGTCATGAATCAACCTTACACGAGATTATATCAACCTTACAAATTTGTTTTCTCAACCTCATGAGGATGCACACCAACCGTATTAGGTAGCATCCCAACCTTATGATGATGCACACCAACCGTATAAGGTAGTGTCCCAATCTTATAAGGATGTGAACCAACCTTACAGGAACACACACCAACCTTACGAAGATGGCCCCGCAATCTGTCTCAACCTCACACATGGTTGTCTCAACCTTATATGTAGTTGTATCGACCTTACGAATAACATGTCCCAACCTTATGCGTGATCTGCCTCAACCTTACACGTATCCAGACTTCTTTCATGCTTTTATCAGACTTCTTCAAGACACTTTTAGCCATTAATATATATATACTTCACACACCATAGTAGTGAATGTTTTGGGCATAGTGGAAGGACTTTTGTGGGTGAAAGAACCATAAAGGTTTTGTCAAATCGATGGATCATTCGCAAATTGTGCATGACGTAAATGTCGTGACCAATGAATTTTTTCCAACGAATATTGACAAAAGAGAACCTAGAACCCAAAGAGGATCTTTACATGATATATTTATAATTAATTTATATTAGATATGAAGAAATAATAAATGATCTGAGGATATTTCTATGATGAATGTGTTAATCATCTGAAACCTTTTTTTGGATTACCTTTGTTGCACTTATAGGATCCAAGTGTAGAATCCCTCTAGTGGTGATCCACACTTGCTCCTTTGATTTTTGAACAATCGCTGATAGAATAGTAGGTGCTAGCACAGAGTATCAATCATGTTGTGTTATTCGTCTTGATCACTCAAGATCCTTTGGACTTGAAGGAGTGCTTCTCGTTCTTGAGAGATAGAGAGAGAGAAAAATCGAGAGAGAAGTCCATTGTGCACAACGATTATCAATTATCAATTTTTCAATTAACCCTACATAATAGACATAACCATATATTTATAGATCTTGGGTTTAGGTTAAAATATTATTTAATTACTTACTGTCTCTTAAATAATATAATAATCCTTATCAAACCCCATTCCATATAATATTATTATTATTATTATTATTATTATTTTATAGCATGTGTTAATTTTCATAATGATGCATATTATTTTACTGGATTGTAAATTAATATTTATTACTGAACAAGATATTGGTCTGCTCGTCCTTCTCAACATTTACTGAACACCTGAATAAATAAATATTTTATCCATAATCTAGCGAATAAATATTTATTAAATATTCAATAAATATTTGTGATTGATAAAACATGGATAAAATTAGTCCTCGATCTTGTGAATAATATTTATTCCATTAATTAAATTCAAATAGAATTTAATCGAGATCAACAGAAAAAACTTAGTGCATGAACCTCTATGATTCTTTCTCATTAGAATTAGAGAAGCATTCCTAAAGTGTAAGATTACTGTTTAGAAATAGGTCAAGGCACCCAAGAGAAATAACTTAATACCAAAATGTTGACAACCACATATGAATGATCACTATGTAATATAATCACTTTGTCACAATATATCATTAAGCAGGTTATACAACCGTGTCATCAACCTATGTACTTGATACGTCTTTCTTTGACTATCTAAAATAAACATGTCATTACACCATGACCATGGAATTTAATGTAATAGTTCTATTCCAATCATAGGTTTGAGATATCAACTTATATAAAGATGGAAGAGACAAATCCTTCCTCAACTTGTCCATTAATAACATGTCATTCAGGATGCACCCAATGTACCCTACTTCTCGAGAACATATGGAATCATGGTTTTGGTCAGGAAATCTAAGTGTGTGAGTCATAAAATTCATTAATAATAATCTTAAAGTCTAAGGATCATTACACATGCTCATAGATAGGAGTATCTGATGACACCAAAACATACAGAATTTCTACTGGTGGGTTTGTTCTCATAATCCACCACCTTGGAGATTATCAAGTCTGAACTTCATATGAATAGTCTTTATCCACTTATGAGTACTCGTGTCATGACCCGACCTTACCCGGGCTCGAGCTGCAACTACCCCAAGCCCGCCTCCACAGGTCAGGGGTTGGCGACAAGCGCTGAAGGCTAAACAACTCAGGGAGGCCTTTGCCTGAGTACCTGTACACACACACGCAGCCCACTCAATGCAGAAGTGCAAAGAAAAAGAAAAGAAAAGAAAATTACTAACTGCTATAAACAACCACAAAAGTGCATAGACCTCTAAACAGTACAAAGTAAATGCTGAAGGTAAACTGAAAAGAAAAAGGGCAAAACACGCGCCCAACCAGAAAAGTGCCACAATCTGGAAACAGGTAAACAAAAGTACAACAGCTGGGAGGGTCCCTCACCTGGAACCTGACTACGACCACCGTACGCGGTCCAAGCTCCCGAACTCCTAAGCTCTTCTAAAGTCACGATCGACCTGTCTACCGTCTTCAAGGGCACACCAAGTGCGGGCAAATCCCAAGAAGGGGTGAGTATAAAAATACTCAGTAGGATACCCTGAAGGCTCGAGGGAGGAACAAAGGAGGTACTGAAGAGGTGAGCAGTAGATCGAACAGGGAATAGTAAAGGAGAACAACAGAGAGTGTAGTAAAGATTACAGTAGAGTAACAGATGAACCCAACAAAAGAAAGGAAGTAGATTAGCCCAAACAAAAGGAGCTAGAAACAGTGAGAAGTTGAAACTTTTCATCGAGTCTTCGCTACCTATAGTAGGAGAGTAGACTCATCCAACCACGAGAAGCTAGACATGGAAAACACGTGGAATACCCCGCACGTCTTCACCTCTCCTGGAAGGAGAGTAACCAACCCCAAGGAGTGGGTACTGGAACAAGGTATATACATATCCATATGCTCAATCAAGAAACCTGAACAAGATCGTAAGGGGATCTCCATCCCGTAGCTCAACCCAAGAAAGTGAGTAGCCAACAGTCCCAGAAGTAACCACCATCGATGCCCATCATCCTGCACGTCTTCCCCAAACTACAAGCCAAGGGGCTCAAATCACCGCACACTAACACTATCCACTTTGGGCGGCACTGACTCGCCTGCACAGTTTTAGGTCGCGTCACAAGGACACGTCTTGGTGCGGAAAGTGCCCCTCGTACTTGAGAGTTCTGGGGAAAGTCAAACAACACCTCTTCACTTTCACACAGTTGAGAGGTCTTCTCAAAGTCAAAGTTGTCACATCACTGACTCGTACAACCAGGGTCCCGCTCTGGTAGTCATGGTGAAAAGCCACAGACTAGCCTAGTAGAAAGGACTGAGTCTGAAAGGAGTCGTCGGGTAACCCAGCCCCGCTGGAGGGTAAACCCTAAGAGGTCATCGGGTAACCAAATACCCAATATCTACTGGAGGGTAAACCCTAAGAGGTTTTCAGGTAACCCACTGCCCAGTCTCTGTTAGAGGGTAAACCCTAAGAAGTCGTTGGGTAACCCACTGCCTGGTCTCTGTAGGAGGGTAAACCCTAAGAGGTCGTCAGGTAACCCACTGCCCAGTCTCTGCTGGAGGGTAAACTCTAAGAGGTCGTCGGGTAACCCACTAACCAGGCTCTGATGGAGGGTAAACCCTAAGAAGTCAATGAGCAACCCACTGCCCAGCCCTGCTGGAGGGTAAACCTGAAGAAGTCGATGAGAAACCCATTGCCCAGTCGCAATAGAGGGTAAACCCGAAGAAGTCAATGAGCAACCCACTGCCCAGCCCCGCTGGAGGGTAAACCCGAAGAAGTCGATGAGCAACCCACTACCCAGCCGCGCTGGAGGGTAAACCCGAAGAAGTCGATGAGCAACCCACTGCCCAGCCCCGCTGGAGGGTAAACCTAAAGAAGTTGATGAGCAACCCACTGCCCAGCCCCGCTGGAGGGTAAACCCGAAGAAGTCGATGAGAAACCCACTGCCCAGCCCCGCTGGAGGGTAAACCCGGAACTGCTCTGGCCATCTCTACTGGAAACTACCTCCTAGGTAGAGGATCGGTGCCCGCGTGATGTATTGGTCACACTGAATCCTCAAAATTCTACCAAGGAACATGAAGGGATGTGATACTGAAAGCCCATATGGCTAAAGGAGAAAGGTGAACCCAAACAACTCCACCGATAAAACCGTTGAGAACAGAACCAGGGGAAACCACTCAACCCTATTGGTCTAAACCATCGTGAACAAGACCAGGGGAAAACCTACTCAACCCTGCTAGTCAAAACCATCGAGAATAGGAGGACCCTCTACGTCACGAGAGGTCAAAGGTACATAAAGTATAACACGACACACACACATAGGGTCCACACAACGTGTGGCCCAAACTCATCTCCAAACCAAGTGAACAAGCGTTCTCAGGTAAAAACTACAACATGTACCTCCAAGAATTCCCGTATACTCCCAGAGTATGCCACATTACCATCCCAAGGGCTATCGTGCACACAACATCCAATGTCAACACAAAAAAGCGTAAACATAACTTCGCCAACCTGCTTCCTCCACAACCCTAGCACGACCAACCACATCTCTTTAAGCATTCACTTCACTCTCCCAAGAGTGAACGCGATCACACGCCAAGGGTTCTCTACAAACATCGCAGGAAGAACCACCACCGGTACACCTTTCATGCTTCCATATTAAATGAGATCTCGAATGAGTCTCCGCACATCCAAACGAATCGTACCATTGTAATCCTTGCGGAAAAACACACGGGATACACTGTTTACTCGCCTCAAACAGACATTCGATAGAAAAGCCGTCCAACACTGATTTATGCTCGAATGGCGACCCGTGGTCCCGAGCCTCGGTCCCGAAAACAGTCGGGCGCATCACACCGTTGCGATCTTCTCGGAAAGACACGTCAAATTGACTACTTACTTGCATGGAATGGTTATCCGGAGAAAAAGATGCATATTACCATACTGCACACGAGCGGTGCTACGTGGGACCCGCATCCCGGTCCCGAAGCACTACGAACGTATTCCACCGTTGCGATCCTCTCGAAAAAGTACACAAGATTGACTAAACACTTGTCTAAAATGGACACCCAGTGAAAAAGTTGGAATTCACCGTCAACACCCAAAACAGCCCTCGTGGGCCCTCACCACTATGCAGAAATAAAGCGGGCGAATTACGCCATTGGAATGCCCTCGGAAAAAACACCTAGAATCGACTGCTCGCATGCCTCGAACGGACATCCGATGAAAAAGTTGTTAAACGCTGCTCGTAGCTTAAAAGATGGGTCGTGGGGCCCATGCCTCAACTCCGGTTTCAACACCCGAAACCGTACTGGAAAACTCCGCCTCGACGCCAGGTTTGCAATACCGTTGACGATGCTCAAAATGGACTCTGGATGTGTCTGCGCCGCCCAAAACAAGAACCTCGGGAAAAACGCTAAACCACTTAACGGCGTGTCGTTCCACTAAGCCCTTCATCTCGGGAATTAAAAATCCCTGAGACCATCTCAACATGTTCATCTCGATCCAAGGATTACGTCGCTGTAGACGACACACGAATCTGATTTACGGTTTGCAAAATAGGGGAGAGTTTTAGTGATGGTGGACCGAAACGGGGTGGGTTGGGCCGGTTCGGCCGGCCCACCCACACCCTGAACCAGCGGTCCGCGATTTACCACGCGGACCACCCCAACACACCCGGACCGGCTCGGCTGGTCCGGTCTCCTGAGTGGACCCGCGAGGTGCGGGTCCTGTCTGCCGACCAGGGTCACGAGGACCCCGGGTTTGCCGCGTCAACCGGACAAAGGTCGGTCCCCCCGCGCTCCGCGCCCTAGCTGGCACGTGCAGCCGGAGCCCCCAGCTCGCCCGATCGTCGCGCTCGCCCAATGCCACCGCAACCCGCTCGCCCGACGCCTCCACTCGACCGCGCTCCCGGCCGCCACGCCCTCACCGACGCCCGCTGCGCCCGACCGTCCGGTCCCGACCGCCTGCACCGTCTGTTGCTCTGAGTCTCCATGGAGCCACCGCCTGGGATGGTTGGGCCACCGCCGGATCTGGCTGACGTCGCCGGAAAATACCCAAACAACTCTGGATCTTCGTCGGACAACTGCGGACACCTCGGGACCCGAAATTTCAAACCGAAACAAGCATCAAAAAGTTTAGAACAAGTACTACGCAAATATGGACTTCACTCGGTAAAAAAACAGTGATTTGATGCATATATAGAAATTCAAATATGGGTGTTTGAAATTGAAATACACAAAAAAATCCCTACCCTTTGGGCACAACCTGAAGCTTTGCGAGCGATCCGCCTTCACCGGATATGCAATTGCCTTGGAGGAAGAGGGAATCTTGGGGCTTGAGGTTGAGAGCTCCTTGGTTGGGATCTCCTTTCACCAGAGGAAGAAAAATGGGAGGAGGGGAGGTGGTTAAGTGTTTAAATAAAGAAAATTAATTAACAGTTAATTAATTTTTAATACCCACCAGAAGACCTGCGTCTGAACCTCCCGACGGGGTCAAGGTTAAGCCTCCCCTAGGGTAAGTTACGCGTTCTGAGCGCAACGACGGTCTTGTAATTTTAATCTGAGCCTCCGTTCGAAAGTTATAAAATTTAACGCCCGAGGCCACTAAATTACGAAAATGCCCCTGGTGACATTTTTCACAGGAGGCCCGCGCCCGCGAAAATTACACTCTTCCTAGGGTAAAAGGCATGCTCCAGACTCAACGGTGCCCTCAATTTTTCCATACAAGCTACCATTTATGATTTATTTCATTAACTTGGCGTTCCCAGTGTGAACGCACTGAAAATTTAATTCTGACCACACCGGGGCTCGAAATCGGACGCCGTCTGAAGGCGCTGCTCTGGAATAACATCAAGAAAATTCCAAAGTCTTTTATAGAAAAAACCGGGTTCTTACATCATTCCCTCCTTCAAGATTTTCGTCCCTGAAAAGAAAAACCAGGGGAAAACTTAGGGTACTAAGCCCGCACCTGGCTCTCCCGTACCCAGAAGAACTCTTGCACAGTTCTGCATCACCGCACATAGACCAAAGGATTTGGTCCGTTCGCATGGGGTCTGCCCTCACCGATGACGTGCATAGGTACGCACACACTTCTTCTCAGGTGAGTCACGTGAGAAACGCTATGCACCCAAACCAGACTTTGGGTTTAGGGTAAGGCGGTAGACAACCTCGTCATCCCTTCACATAATCTCAAACGGCCCGAAGTCCCTCGGGGGTAACTCGCCTCCCCGATCGAACCCCTATGTTGCATGCCACGACTGGAATCACCGTTTGGACCTGGGACAAATCCCGGTGATTCCCTCCTTCAGAATATCCATATGGTGAAACACCCAAGGATATCTGGTTATGCAATATTTCACAGTCGATGTCCCATGACCAAGACTCTCTTATATGCTCGAAAGGCGAAGGATTCGCCACCATAGACTAACGGAAAAGGTTCTACGCCTTCTACTCTACTAACACAGGGTTACACCGATGCCCCACGTCACCCTGGTAACACCTCAAACAAGGAGCAGGGAGAAAAACATTTCACATACAGAGTCTAACAATTATACTTCAATAAGTAGAAGAGCTGTAGAGCGTACCTCTTATCACCTCATGCTCTGCAGGATCATAGACATCCAAAGCTCGTGGTTGTCTGTGGTCCCAACTGTCAGCTCCCGGAGCCTGACGTGGACCGCCTAGTGGTGATGGGAAGACCTCGTAATTTCTTCCCCCACTTCCATCTCCCCCGCTCCTCTACTAGCACCACCTCTCTGGGCACTACTCCGATCACGGTGCTGCCTCTGTCGTGGTGGTGTACCTGCTGCCTGCCCGATATTCTCAGCGTGCCTGGTCGGGCAGTCCCGTTCCAAGTGACCTCGCTCATCGCAAGCATAACAACGACTCTCTCCGGGCTGCACTGGTGCCCTCTGGCACCACCTGTAACGCCCCAGGTTTTATAAACTGGTCCAAGTAAACAATGTTGTGCTCTTTTTTTGATGTCTCTTGTTTTATTTTATTTTATGGTTTGTGTGCTGATAAAGAATTCGTGTGGAAATAAAACATGAAGAATACGATAAACTGTCATATATTTAAAAGATACATTACAACAAGACCCGTCTAATTGAAAGTACCCTGCACAAGACCTAACACGGCCACAACAAGACTACAAAGAACCATAACACGGGCAATCGGATAGTCGTCATCTTCAGGATCCATTAGTGTGAAAAGTATAACCGCCAGAATCACCGCGCACGCACTCAGCACCAGAGGTATGAGGAGAGCCATCCGACAAGGGTCTGGTGTTTTGAAAATATAAAACATCCTACCCCTTGCTTTTATAATGGACCTCTAAAAGGAATATGACCGTTTTTTGACCATTGGGTTCCAATGGATAAAGTGCATCATTTTATAAAATTTTTGTCTTTATAACGCTTTTATAATATTATGGTATTTCAATATTTTAATAAGTACAAAATATTAGAATTATATCTTCAAGTATTAAAATAAAATATTATTCTTGCAAATGAATCTATTTTGATCATGATGATATTTATATGATGGAAAACATGGTATTTTTTTTAAAATGTGTCGAACATCAAGTCTACAACGGTATCAGCAATAATTGAAAAAAAATGTATCTTTTCAGATCTCTAAAGCTATGTGTTTTAAATTAGAGAAAAACTATGGGTCTTTTAAACATAATTTTATAAATCAACAAGTGAAGTAAGTTATAAATTGGATTTTTATGGTTATAAGATCCTAGTAGTTATAAAAGTGTTGTATTAAAAATATATTTTTTTAAAGAAAATAATAGTTATATCAAATAGTATCATTTGTTTTCTTAAACTAAAATGGGATTTTGGATTTGAAAATTATGAGTTAAAAGTACTCATTAAGTTTTATACAAAATCAAATTATAATGTTCTGGTTATATATGTATTTATATTAAAAAAAATTGAACTAGTATAATTTCTAATTTAGCATTTATTAAACTGTTTTTATTAACACACTGTTTATACCCGGAGAGGCAGTTTCTGGCCGCGCGATGGTCTCCTCCGTCCGATCTCACCATGGAAAATCACGACCGTTGATATGTTTTAAAACTCTCATTTTTTTTCATCCGTCCGATCATGCCAAGGCCGAATCTCATCCGTTTTTTTTTCACTCCGCGTCTTCTTCTACCTCGCGCCAGGGACTCGCAAACCAGCAGCTGGTTTGCCCGAGATGCCTCCTCTCCACTGATCACGTTGACCTCGCGCACCCACCTACCTAGGACGCCATAGGATCATCCTAACTCTTGGATCAAATCCCTTTTGGGTGCACCGAAATCTTCTATATAATCCCTCTCCTCACGAACCTCCTCCTGCACCCGAGCTCCTCCCAATCTCTCCAGCTAAACCAGTGGGCTTCTCTGAATCCAAGCATCCTCCACAGCAAGGTAAGGGCGTCCTGCTAACGTGTTTTTCCAATCCTACCATGCTCCTCGGTTTTATTTTTTATATATATATACAAACGGCTTAGTTACAGGTTTATATATATATATATATATTCCCTGCAAAACCATTTTACTGTAATAGGGGACTCCAAGGGTGCATTCCTTCAAGGGGTACTCCTGTTTTTTTTGTATAATACAAACCTAGTATGAACCCCCTTTGGGGATTCGGTTACATGCTATATATATATATAAATATATACATATGTATATACATAACTCAAAACCAATTATCTTTAGGGTATCGAATATTATTCAATATCTTTTCACTAAGAATTATACTTTTGAAAGGGTATTTCTAAAGTCAAATCCTAACATGTATGATTTTATGTAAGCTGCATATATATATAACTATATATTTATATAAGGATATGTATTGGAATGGAAATTGGTTTTGATTTTTACGAAATGAACACTTATCTTTGAAAGATATTTTTGATGCGAACTTAGACTCTGGTTTAAGCACAATTATGTTATAGTTAAAAACAAAGTTTTTATATATTTATGTATTTATAGTTACATGAACATTTAAACCCCCATGAGGTTTTGAATTTCAAACTAACAAGTAGTTAGAGGTATTAAGATTCTAAATGTACCATGTTCAATTTATGAGGAAACCTATATATATAATTTGTGTATATATATATATATCCTTATTTATGTATGTGTTTTTACGATTAATATCTGAAAACCCTAGTTTCAAGAAATGGTTATTAATATTTCTATGCATGTAGGATTTTAGCGCTTGCCTATGCTGTTTTATATTTTTGGGTCTAAGTATACACCAATGAACTTGATTAATGTCTCCCTTGAACTGGCATGTGTGTTTTTTTAAGGATATGCTTATGCATGTTTTAAACTTTTTTTTTGAAAAGGATATGGATTTAAGGGTTGTGTTAATATGTAGAAATCCTCTATTATTTTTATACCAAACTCGCTGCAATGATTTTTAGTGAGCAGAGTGTAACAGAAAATTCTATGACCAGTGAAGAATAATAATTAATGAAAGGTATTATTTTTAAAGTGGTTTATTTCCAAGTGTCGGAATTTTAAATATTGCAAGTGTTTATTATTTTTATACCAAGCATGCCGCAGTAATTATTAGCGGATGGAGATTTGTTGCAAGTACTATGACCTGTGAAGTACAATAGTTAATGCCAAGTAGTTCTTTTCCATGCACTGGAATTTTAGAAACTCATCATTTAATACCCCTTGGGATCAAGTCTCACACATTCATCATCTTATGTGCTTAAATAATTGTTCTATGCACATAGTATGCTTGCTTAACCGTGCCTGCTTTTATTCCATATTTTCCATTTTATCTGCCGTAACATGTATTTGTAAACCAATTATATAATTGTTGCCTTATTCATATTGTTCATGCATATGACTCAACATGATAATGAACTAAGAACTAAAATTACCCAAAGTGGTATGGGACACCTTGGGTAATGAGAAATGAAAATGGTATTACCCAAAGTGGTATGGGACACCTTGGGTAATATGAAATGAAAATTAAATATTCAAAGTGGTATGGGACACCTTGAATATCCGACCCTATCAACATGTGAGAAATGTATGGGACTACCCAGAATGGGGTCCGGTAAGAAGAAAACCCTCCAGGTTGGGGACTGGTTAAAGTAAGCCCTCCGGGTTGGAGACCGGTAAAAGTAAGCTCCTCGATGCATCGATAGTTCTCGAGACAGTCAGATTGGGTTTTTACCCTTAGGTCATGGAACAAGGCCTTGACACAGAGACCATGAGTCCTTCAGCATACATTTCTTTGTTTATGACCAACCGGGTGATTATTCCGATTAGAGGAATAACCTTGGTTATAGAACCTTACCTATGAGTATCAGATAAAAAAAAGAAACACAAGACATATGATATGGCAATGTTGATGCATGACCAATTTCTTTTCCAAAACTTCTTTTCAAATGTTTTATTTCAATTATCATGTCATAATGTGCATATTTTGTGTAGATGATGCGCTTGTGCGCGACTCTGATGACATTTTCATCTTGGTGTTCATACACACTTTTCTTGTTTATGGACACTTTACTTCGTGCAACCCATGCCTTTTTATCATTATGATTATCTTGTTTACTAAGTGGGTTACCGCTAAGTGTTCTAGTGCATAAGTATTAAGTACTTTAACTCTGATGTATCAACCTTTGTTTAGTCTTGAAGTTTTTCTTTTAAGAAAACTTTTTAAGTATGGAAAAGTATTTTTCAACGTAGTATTGAAAAGCTGTATTTAAGTATTTTCAAAAACTCCTTACTGAGTATTTCAATGCTCACCCTATGTTTTATGTTAAATTTTTACAGGTTGATAGAGCCTTTCCTAGACTTGGATGTTTGTTCCTAGCTCAGAAAATGAAGAAGCAAAGTTGTTGCCCCTGATTCTCCAGGATCTAAACCAGAAAGTTCCTCCTGATGGGTTGTGATGTGTGACTTATTTGTTTCATTTGTGCGAAATAAATTACACACCATAACCATAACACCGGCTCTGGGATACCGGGGTCGGGGCGTCATAGTTGGTATCAGAGGAATGGTTTAGGAAACCTTGGAAAATTAGGACAACACAAAAACATTAATAATGTTTTACTAAGTAGGGTTTGTTCTTAAACTTCTCTGATGGCAAGACAACGAACCACGCCTAGACTCTTGACTCTCCCTACAGAAATCATAGAGACTATTGTAGCAAAATCCTGCTCAACATGTTACCAACCTTTTGTTAACTTACGACTCACGTGCAAACCCTCTATGAAATATCGAAAAGCTCGAATGTCCTTCGAATCTTCTGAGGGTCAGAAGTTGTGTATAACCTAATGGCTAGTGCGCTGTTTGAGAATTATAAAAAGAAAGGAAAGTACTATGAGGGACTTTTCCTGTGTTTCACCATGAACAATAAATGGTTGGCCTTCCCGGCATTTGGAGAAGCTGCAAAGCAGTTGGACTTCCGCGCAATCTTTATGTACCAAATCCTGTGCTTCAGCATGCTTGGGGAGCTCTGCGATTTTGGATCTTTCCTAGAATCCTTCAATTATGAAATGGTTCGAGAGATCTTTAGGAACCAAATCCAAGCGGATGTCGCGAAGCTTGATGTCACTCGTTCCCATCTCTGGAAAACCACCTGTATCAAACGGGAGCTTGGCTTCAACCACGATCCACTTTGCCAAAAATGTATTTGGGAAGAGGAGACCCAAAAGCTCTGTTCAGCCCTGGGGATTGAGTTGAATAGTAACTTCTTCCATGGGCAGTGGAGGTAAAGGGACATCAGCAAGGGTGTCAGAGAAGCGGTGTGAATAAGTCTGTGTATGTACGCCGATCGAATTGCGGGGATGCAATTCTTTTAAGAGGGGGATAATGTAACGCCCCAAGTTTTATAAACTGGTCCAAGTAAACAATGTTGTGCTCTTTTTTTTGATGTCTCTTGTTTTATTTTATTTTATGGTTTGTGTGCTGATAAAGAATTCGTGTGGAAATAAAACATGAAGAATACGATAAACTGTCATATATTTAAAAGATACATTACAACAAGACCCGTCTAATTGAAAGTACCCTGCACAAGACCTAACACGGCCACAACAAGACTACAAAGAACCACAACACGGGCAATCGGATAGTCGTCATCTTCAGGATCCATCAGTGTGAAAAGTATAACCGCCAGAATCACCGCGCACGCACTCAGCACCAGAGGTATGAGGAGAGCCATCCGCCAAGGGTCCGGTGTTTTGAAAATATAAAACATCCTACCCCTTGCTTTTATAATGGACCTCTAAAAGGAATATGACCGTTTTTTTACCGTTGGGTTCCAATGGATAAAGTGCATCATTTTATAATTTTTTTTTCTTTATAACGCTTTTATAATATTATGGTATTTCAATATTTTAATAAGTACAAAATATTAGAATTATATCTTCAAGTATTAAAATAAAATATTATTCTTGCAAATGAATCTATTTTGATCATGATGATATTTATATGATGGAAAACATGGTATTTTTTTTAAAATGTGTCGAACATCAAGTCTACAGCGGTATCAGCAATAATTGAAAAAAAATGTATCTTTTCGGATCTCTAAAACTATGTGTTTTAAATTAAAGAAAAACTATGGGTCTTTTAAACATAATTTTATAAATCAACAAGTGAAGTAAGTTATAAATTGGATTTTTATGGTTATAAGATCCTAGTAGTTATAAAAGTGTTGTATTAAAAATATATTTTTTTAAAGAAAATAATAGTTATATCAAATAGTATCATTTGTTTGCTTAAACTAAAATGGGATTTTGGATTTGAAAATTATGAGTTAAAAGTACTCATTAAGTTTTATACAAAATCAAATTATAATGTTCTGGTTATATATGTATTTATATTAAAAAAAATTGAACTAGTATATTTTCTAATTTAGCATTTATTAAACTGTTTTTATTAACACACTGTTTATACCCGGAGAGGCAGTTGTTGGCCGCGCGATGGTCTCCTCCGTCCGATCTCACCATGGCAAATCACGGCCGTTGATATGTTTTAAAACTCTCATTTTTTTTCATTCGTCCGATCATGCCAAGGCCGAATCTCATCCGTTTTTTTTTTCACTCAGCGTCTTCTTCTACCTCGCGCCAGGGACCTGCGAACCAGCAGCTGGTTTGCCTGAGACGCCTCCTCTCCACTACTCACGTTGACCTCGCGCACCCACCCACCTAGGACGCCATAGGATCGGCCTAACTCTTGGATCTAATCCCTTTTGGGTGCACCGAAATCTTCTATATAATCCCTCTCCTCACGAACCTCCTCCCGCACCCGAGCTCCTCCCGATCTCTCCAGCTAAACCAGTGGGCTTCTCTGAATCCGAGCATCCTCCACAGCAAGGTAAGGGCGTCCTGCTAACATGTTTTTCCAATCCTACCATGCTCCTCGGTTTTATTTTTTTTATATATATACAAACGACTTAGTTACAGGTTTATATATATATATATATATATATATATATATATATATTCCCTGCAAAACCATTTTACTGTAATAGGGGACTCCAAGGGTGCATTCCTTCGAGGGGTACTCCTGTTTTTTTTGTATAATACAAACCTAGTATAAACCCCCTTTGGGGATTCGGTTACATGCTATATATATATATAAATATATACATATGTATATACATAACTCAAACCCAATTATCTTTAGGGTATCGAAGATTATTCAATATCTTTTCACTAAGAATTATACTTTTGAAAGGGTATTTCTAAAGTCAAATCCTAACATGTATGATTTTATGTAAGCTGCATATATATATAACCATATATTTATATAAGGATATGTATTGGAATGGAAATTGGTTTTGATTTTTACGAAATGAACACTTATCTTTGAAAGATATTTTTGATGCGAACTTGACTCTGGTTTAAGCACAATTATGTTATAGTTAAAAACAAAGTTTTTATATATTTATGTATTTATAGTTACATGAACATTTAAACCCCCATGAGGTTTTGAATTTCAAACTAACAAGTAGTTAGAGGTATTAAGATTCTAAGTGTACCATGTTCAATTTATGAGGAAACCTATATATATAATTTGTGTATATATATATATATCCTTATTTATGTATGTGTTTTTACGATTAATATCTGAAAACCCTAGTTTCAAGAAATGGTTATTAATATTTCTATGCATGTAGGATTTTAGCGCTTGCCTATGCTGTTTTATATTTTTGGGTCTAAGTATACACCAATGAACTTGATTAATGTCGCCCTTGAACTGACATGTGTGTTTTTTTTAAGGATATGCTTATGCATGTTTTAAACTTTTTTTTTTGAAAAGGATATGGATTTAAGGGTTGTGTTAATATGTAGAAATCCTCTATTATTTTTATACCAAACTCGCTGCAATGATTTTTAGTGAGCAGAGTGTAACAGAAAATTCTATGACCAGTGAAGAATAATAATTAGTGAAAGGTATTATTTTTAAAGTGGTTTATTTCCAAGTGTCGGAATTTTAAAGATTGCAAGTGTTTATTATTTTTATACCAAGCATGTCGCAGTAATTATTAGCGGATGGAGATTTGTTGCAAGTACTATGACCTGTGAAGTACAATAGTTAATGCCAAGTAGTTCTTTTCCATGCACTGGAATTTTAGAAACTCATCATTTAATACCCCTTGGGATCAAGTCTCACACATTCATCATCTTATGTGCTTAAATAATTGTTCTATGCACATAGTATGCTTGCTTAACCGTGCCTGATTTTATTCCATATTTTCCATTTTATCTGCCGTAACATGTATTTGTAAACCAATTATATAATTGTTGCCTTATTCATATTGTTCATGCATATGACTCAACATGATAATGAACTAAGAACTAAAATTACCCAAAGTGGTATGGGACACCTTGGGTAATGAGAAATGAAAATGGTATTACCCAAAGTGGTATGGGACACCTTGGGTAATATGAAATGAAAATTAAATATTCAAAGTGGTATGGGACACCTTGAATATCTGACCCTATCAACATGTGAGAAATGTATGGGACTACCCGGAATGGGGTCCGGTAAGAAGAAAACCCTCCAGGTTGGGGACTGGTTAAAGTAAGCCCTCCGGGTTGGAGACCGGTAAAAGTAAGCTCCTCAATGCATCGATAGTTCTCGAGACAGTTAGATTGGGTTTTTACCCTTAGGTCATGGCACAAGGCCTTGACATAGAGACCATGAGTCCTTCAGCATACATTTCTTTGTTTATGACCAACCGGGTGATTATTCCGATTAGAGGAATAACCTTGGTTATAGAACCTTACCTATGAGTATCAGATAAGAAAAAAGAAACACAAGACATATGATATGGCAATGTTGATGCATGACCAATTTCTTTTCCAGAACTTCATTTCAAATGTTGTATTTCAATTATCATGTCATAATGTTCATATTTTGTGTAGATGATGCACTTGTGCGTGACTCTGATGACATTTTCATCTTGCTGTTCATACACACTTTTCTTGTTTATGGACACTTTACTTCGTGCAACCCATGCCTTTTTATCATTATGCTTATCTTGTTTACTAAGTGGGTTACCGCTAAGTGTTCTAGTGCATAAGTATGAAGTAATTTAACTCTGATGTATCAACCTATGTTTAGTCTTGAAGTTTTTCTTTTAAGAAAACTTTTTAAGTATGGAAAAGTATTTTTCAACATAGTATTCAAAAGATGTATTTAAGTATTTTCAAAAACCCCTTACTGAGTATTTCAATGCTCACCCTATGTTTTATGTTAAATTTTTACAGGTTGATAGAGCCTTTCCTAGACTTGGATGTTTGTTCCTAGCTCAGAAAATGAAGAAGCAAAGCTGTTGCCCCTGATTCTCCAGGATCTAAACCAGAAAGTTCCTCCTGATGGGTTATGATGTGTGACTTATTTGTTTCATTTGTGCGAAATAAATTACACACCATAACCATAGAACTGGCTCTGGGATACCGGGGTCGGGGCGTCATACCACCGTGGTGTACGAACACACCCCTGAGTCCAGTTATCGGAAAGCTACCTACGTCGAGGTTCTATTGGCCGACGCCCGCTAGCTACGACAGACGTCTCAGCTCCATCGTGCCTGCTACCACCACCAATTATAGAGCGTGAAAAGAATCTATCTGTCACCAACGCCTGCTCTAGTACCTCAGCATAAGTGGAAATGCACAAGGGTACTATGATATCACGAATATCTCTGCGGAGACCCTGCTCAAACTTCCGCGCTTAGAAGTTTCCATCATGGACCAAGCCCAGGTAAAAGAGTGCACAGTCTGCGAAACTAGTCGTGTACCCAGTCACCGTCATCCCTCCCTGCTAAAACTGCAAGAGCTCCTGGATCTGGATAGAGTGTAAGCAGGAGGGGTAAAACTCCTCATGAAACAGCAGCTGAAAGTTGTCCCACAAAAGTGACGACTCATCGAGTAACTGAGTCACCAGACTCCACCAATGCCCAACTGCTCTGTAGAAAAGGCTAGTGGCCAAAGCCACCATAAGATCTGTCAGTGTCTACACAAGACTGAAGAGGTGAACCACTGTCTCTAGCCAAACCTCTGTTGCGTGAGGGTCTGGCTCACCGCTGAACCTCAGCGGTCTCTGCCGCTGGAACTCACGGAGCACGCTCAACCTGCGCTCAAGATCCGTCTACTTTGCTGGAGCTATATGCTGCTCACCAGGTGGGGGTGCTGCTACCAGCCCACCCGGATAAAGGGACTCACATGATGGGTTCTGGACTGAGGCCTCATAGCTCACAGGGTCGTCGTTACGAACCAAAGCTAGTATCCTGGATGACTATCTTCGCAGAGACATCCTGAATGTTATAAAGGAGTATTGCGATCAGATGAGCATATATGTATATATAACAATCATAAAAATGAGGATCTGACTCAAGAAGGATAGTCAAGACTCAATCCTATGTGATTCAAAAACCAATTTCCCTGCAACGAGTGTCTCAGCATGCCGAGTCGACAAGCGGGTTGTCAGGGTCCTGGTGAACGGATACGTCGGTCGCCGCACCGTCACTAGACTCCCTGGCTTGAGAGACACTCTTGAGACACGTTGACACTATTGTCCTAGATCCCAACCAATTATTTTTAGGGTCGTCTGAACAACGTCCCAAGGAATGAACCACCTTTAATACCACTTTGTCACGACCTGACCCTACCCGGGCTCGAGCCGCAACTACCCCAAGCCCGCCTCCATAGGCCAGGGGTTAGCGACAAGGGATGAAGGATAAACAACTCGGGGAGGCCTTTGCCTGAGTACCTGTACACACACACACATCCCACTCAATGCAGAAGTCTAGAGAAAAAGAAAAGAAAAGTAAAGTAATAACTGCTATAAACAACCACAAAAGTGCATCGACCTCTAAACAGTACAAAGTAAATGTTGAAGGTAAACTGAAAAGAAAAAGGGAAAAACACGCATCCAACTAGAAAAGTGCCACAATCCGGCAATAGATAAATAAAAGTACAACAGCTGGGAGGGTCCCTCACCTAGAACCTAACTACGACCATCATACATGGTCAAGCTCCCGAACTCCTAATCTCCTTTGAAGTCTTGATCGACCTTTCCGTCATCTACAAGGGAACACCAAGTGCGGGCAAAGCCCAAGCAGGGGTGAGTATAAAAATACTCAGTAGGATACCCTGAAGGCTCGAGGGAGAAACAAAGGAGGTACTGAAGAGGTGAGCAGTAGACCGAACAGGTAATAGTAAAGGAGAACGACAGAGAGTATAATAAAGAGTACAGTAGAGTAACAACTCAACCCAACAAAAGAAAGGAAGTAGACTCACCCAAACACAAGGAGATAGAAATGATGAGAAGATGAAACTTCTCATCGATTCTTCTCTACCTACAGTAGAAGAGTAGACTCATCCAACCACGAGAAGCTAGACACAGAAAGCACGTGGCATACCCCGCACGTCTTCGCCTCTCCTGGAAGGAGAGTAACCAAACCCAAGGAGTGGGTACTAGAACAAGGTATATACATATCCATATGCTCAATCAAGAAACCCAGACAAGATCGTAAGTGGATCTCCATCCTGTAGCTCAGCCCAAGAAAGTGAGTAGCCAACAATCCCAGAAGTAACCATCATCGATGTCCTGCATCCCGCACGTCTGCCCCGAACTGCAAGCCAAGGGTCTGAAATCACCGCACCCTGACACTATCTGCTTTGGGTGGCACTGACTCGCCGACACAGTTTTAGGTTGCGTCACAAGGACGCGTCTTGGTGGGGAAAGCACCCCTTGTACTTGAGAGTTCTGGGGAAATTCAAACCACACCTCTTCATTGTCACACAGTCGAGAGGTCTTCTCAAAGTCAAAGTTGTCACATCACTGACCCATAAAACCAAGGGTCCCGCTCCGATAGTCACGATGAAAAGCCACAAACTAGCCTAGTAGAAAGGACTGAGTCTGAAAGGAGTTGCCGGGTAACCCACTACCCAGCCCCGCTGGAGGGTAAACCCTAAGAGGTCATCGGGTAACCCATTACCCTGTCTCTACTGGAGGGTAAACCCTAAGAGGTCGTCGGGTAACCCACTGCCCGGTCTCTACTGGAGGGTAAACCCTAAGAGGTCCTCGGGTAACCCACTGCCCAGTCTCTACTAGAGGGTAAACCCTAAGAGGTCGTCTGGTAACCCACTGCCCAGTCTCTGCTGGAGGGTAAACCCTAAGAGGTCCTCCGGTACCCACTGCCCAGTCTCTGTTGGAGGGTAAACCCTAATAAGTCAATGAGAAACCCACTTCCCAGCCTCACTGGACGGTAAACCCAAAGAAGTCGATGAGCAACCCACTACCCAGCCACGCTGGAGGGTAAACCCAAAGAAGTCGATGAGCAACCCACTGCCCAGCCCCGCTGGAGGGTAAACCTGAAGAAGTCGATGAGAAACCCACTGCCCAACCATGCTGGAGGGTAAACTGGAAGAAGTTGATGAGAAACCCACTGCCCAGCCCCACTGGAGGGTAAACCCGAAGAAGTCGATGAGCAACCCACTTCCCATCCCCGCTGGAGGGTAAGCCTGGAATTGCTCTGGCCATATCTACTAGAAACAACCTCCTGGGTAGAGGATCGGTTCCCATGTGATGTATTGGTCACACCGAATCCTCAAAATTCTACCAGGGAACACGAAGGGACATGATAATGAAAGCCCACACGGCTAAAGGAGAAAGGGGAACCCAAACAACTCCACCGATAAAACCATCGAGAACAGAACCAGAGGAAACCACTCAACCCTTCTAGTCTAAACCATCGTGAAGAGGACCAGGGGAAAACCCACTCAACCCTGCTGGTCGAAACCATCAAGAACAGGAGGACCCTCTACGTTATGAGAGGTCAAAGGTACGTAAAGTTAAACACGACACACACATAGGTCCCACACGACGTGTGGCCCAAATTCATCTCCAAACAAAGTGCACAAACGTTCTTAGGTACAAACTACAACATGTACCTCCAAGAATTACCGTATACTCCCAGATTATGCCACATTGCCAGCCCAAGGGCTATCGTGCACACGACACCCAATGTCAATGCAAAAAGGTGTAAACATAACTTTGCCAACCTTCTTCCTCTACGGCCCTAGAACGACCAACCATATCTCTTTAAGCATTCGCTTCACTCTCCCAAGAGTGAACGCGATCACACACCAAGGGTTCTCTACAAACACCGTAGGAAGAACCACCACCGGTACACCTTTCATGCTTCCACATTAAATGAGATCTCAAATGAGTCTCCTCACATCCAAATGGATCATACCATTGTAATCCTCGTGGAAAAACATGCGAGATAGACTGTTTACTCGCCTCAAACGGACATCCGACGGAAAAGCCGTCTAACACCACTTTACACCCAAATGATGACCCGTGGTCCCAAGCCTCGGTCTCGAAAATAGTCGGGCGCATCACACCATTGCAATCTCCTCAGAAAGACACGTCAAATTGACTACTTACTTGCATGGAACAGATGTCCAGAGAAAAAGATGCATATTGCCATACTGCACACGAGCAGTGCTATGTGGGACCCGCATCCCGGTCCCGAAGTACTACAAATAAATTGCACCATTGCGATCCTCTCGAAAAATTACACAAGATTGACTAAACACTTGTCCAAAACGGACACCCGGTGAAGAAGTTGGAATTCACCGTCAATGCCCAAAACAACCCTCATGGGGCCCGCACCACTATGCAGAAATAAAGCGGCTGGATTGCGCCATTGCAATGCCCTCAGAAAAACACCTAGAATCGACTGCTCGCACACCCCGAACGGACATCCGATGAAAAAGTTGCTAAACGCTGCTCGCAACTTAAAAGATGGGTCGTGGGGTCCACGCCTCAAATCCGATTTCAACACCCATAACCGTACTGGAAAACTCCACCTCAACACCAGGGTCACAACACCACTGACGACGCTAAAAACGGACTCTGGATGTGTCTGCGCCGCCCAAAACAAGAACCTCGGGAAAACGCTAAACCACTTAACGACATGTCGTGCCACTGAGCCCTTCGTCTCAGGAATTAAAAATCCTCGAGACCATCTCAACACATTCATCTCAATCTAAGGATCGCGTCGCCATAGACGACACGTGAATTTGATTTACGGTTTGAAAAATAGGGGAGGGTTTTAGTGACGGTGGACCAAAACGGGGTGGGCCGGGCCGGTTCGACCGGCCCACCCACACCCTGAACTGGCGGTCTGCGGTTTACCATGTGGACCGCCCCAACCTGCTTGGACCGGCTCGACCAGTCCGGTCTCCTGATTGGACCCGCGAGGTGCGGGTCCTGTCTGCTGACCGGGGTCATGAGGACCCCGAGTTTGCCACTTCAACTGGACAAAGGCCGGTCCCCCCGCGCTCCGCGCCCCAGTTGGTGCCTGCAGCTGGAGCCCCCAGCTCGCCCGGCCGCTGCGCTCGCCTGACGCCTCCGCAACCTGTTCGCCTGACGCCTCCGCTCGACCGCGCTCCCGGCCGCCACTCCCTCGCCAACGCCCACTATGCCCGGCCGTACGGTCCCGACCGCCTACGTTGTCTGCTGCTCCGAGCCGCCGTGGAGCCGCCGCCTGGGATGGTCGGGTCGCCGCCGGATCCGGCTGAAGTCGCCGGAAAATACCCAAATAACTCTGGATCTTCATCGGACAACTGCGGACACCTCGGGACCCGAAATTTCAATCTGAAACATGCGTCGAAAATCTTAGAACAAGTACTATGCAAATATGGGCTTCGCTCGGTAAAACAACAACAATTCGACGCATATATAGCAATTCAAAGAGGGATGTTTGAAATTGAAATACGCAACAAAATCCCTACCCTTTGGGCACAGCCCGAAGCTTCACGAGCGATCCACCTTTGCCGGATACGCAATCGCCTTGGAGGAAGAGGGGATCTTGGGGCTTGAGGTTGAGAGATCCTTGGTTGGGAGTTCCTTCCGCTAGAGGAAGAACAAGGGGAGGAGGGGAGGTGGTTAAGTGTTTAAATAAAGAAAATTAATTAACATTTAATTAATTTTTAATACCCACCAGAAGACCTGCGTCCGAACCTCCCGACGGGGTCAAGGTTAAGCCTCCCCTAGGGTAAGTTCCATGTTTTGAGTGCAATGGAATTATTAGAATTTTAATCCGAGCCTCCATTCGAAAGTTTTAATATTTAACGCCCGAGGCCGCTAAATTACGAAGACGCCCCTGGTGACATTTTTCACAGGAGGCTCACGTCTGTGAAAATTACACCCTTACTAGGGTAAACAGCACGCTCCGGACTCAACGATGCCCTCGTTTTTCCCATCCGAGCTACCGTTTAGGAGTTGTTTCTTTAACTTGGCGTTCCTAGTGTGAAGGCACTGAAAATTTAATTCCGGCCACACCGGGGCTCGGAATCGCACGCCGTCTGAAGGCACTGCTCTGGAATAACATCAAGAAAATTCCAAAGTTTTTTATTGTAAAAACCGAGTTCTTAAAACTCACACCTAATAGTCTATATACTATGTTCCATATCATATTATGTTATCCAACCATAGAACTATATTTAAGAATATCATCATATCACTTCAAGGTTCTCATTATAACGGGGAACTGTTATGACCTTATCAATGTGACATATACCCTAGGACATTATCACATCAAATTCATGATAAAAAATGAACAATATGTAATAAGATGTGTTATTAATATTCAAATATTCAAATATACATGTAATCAAAGTGCAAACAGTTGGTTTTAGAACACCAACTCCAACAAACTCCCGCTTGGACTAGAGCCAACTACCTACAACTTTTAGTTTTCTAGACCTCACATGATGATCTTGTTTCTACTGAGTTAAGTCTTTAATCAATGGGTTCTCCACACTGTCTTTCATAGATATTCTGCTTACTACAACTTCAACTCTTTGATAAAAACCCCTTAAGATATGATACTTTCATAGCATATGCTTCACCCACTAATATGACCTTGGATCCTTTGTGAGATCCACCACTGTAGTATTATCACAATAGAGTGTGATAGGGCCTTTACTACTAGGTATCACATCAAACTCTTGGATGAAGTTATGTATCCAAACTACTTCTTTAGGTTCCTCAAAATCCACAGTATACTCGAACTTTTTTTTAGAGTTTATGACCACAACCTTCTTTGAGCTCTTCCATCTCATAACACCACCATTGAGAGTGAAGATGTATCTTGTATTCAATTTAATATTATTTTAATCTATTTGGAAACTTGAATATTAATATCCTTTGATGAATAGTTCTCCATCTCCTCTATAGACTGAGAACATGTCCTTAGAACACCTTAAATACTTAAGGATAGTCATGACTATCATCTAATGGTGGTCACCTGGGTTAGCTCGATATCTTCCCACCACACTCAGGGTATAGGAAACATCTATCCTAGAATATAATATCGAATATATGACTGACCCAATCAAAGATGTGTAAATAATACTTGTCATCCTCTATCTTTCCTCATGTGTTTTAGGACACATTTTCCTATAAAGGTGAATTTCATGTGACATTGGAAACATTCCCCTTTTGGATTGTTCCATACTAAATCTCTTTAGTATCTTGTAAATATATATACCTTGAATTAGGTTGATAAACCTCTTACATCTATCATGATGGATCTTGATCCCAAAATTTTATTCTGCATCACTTAAGTCTTTCATGGAGAATAATTTATTCAACTAGATATTAACATATTATAAGAATAGTTTTTCATTTCCAACAAGTAATATTCCATCGACATATACTATTAAGAAAATGACCACACACTCACTAAATCACTTATAAATACAAGGCTCACATTAATTCTTTATGAAACCAAATTCCATTATGGATTTATCAAACTGAATGTTATATGATATGAATGCTTTCTTTAATCCATAAATGGGTTTTTTCAATTTTAATACCTAGTTGGAATCCTTTGGAGTAAAAAATCCTTCGCGTTATATAATATTGGAATCTTCCCAAAGGTTCTCATTAAGGAAGGTTATTTTAACATCCATTTTTCAAATCTCATAGTCATGGAAAGCCACAATGGAAAGTATAATTCTGATGGAATTCAACATTGTAACTGGTGAAAAAGTTCCATTGTAGTCTATGCCTTGAAACTGTTTGAACCCTTTTAAAACCTATCATGACTTATAAGTACTTAATTTTCCATCCATTTCCATTTTATTATTGAAGACACATTTATAACAAATGGGATTTATATCCACTAGAGGATCTTCCAAAATTCAAACTTGGTTTTGGTACATGTAATCCATTTTGAAATTCATAGATTCTTGCCACTTTTCAACATCAATTCCACTTACTAATTCCTTATAGGTTACAAGATCATTATTATCAAATAATAATGGGTCACCATCCTTAGTGACTAGAAAACGATATCATCCTAGTTCTCCAACCTCTCTTATACTCTTATGTAGTACTTGTGTCTCTAAAACATCTTCTTCCACTGAGCTTTGTGGGATCTATTCATATACCAACTCTTGTGTGTCTTGAGCCTGAACTTCATTGAAGTCTATATCACTCCCACTATCTCTTTTAGAGGCATTCTATCTCCCAAGAAATATTCCATGTCTTTCCACTATTACCTTTTTGTCTAAGAGGTTGTATAAGTAATATCCTCTTATTTTTTAGGGTATCTTATAAAGGTACATTTTGTGCCTCAAGGTGAAATTTTGTCACCTAAAGAGGCCTTAACAAAAGCTTCAAAACCCCACACATGTAGGTATAAAAAAATGAGTTTCTTTTTATTCCACAATTGAAGTGGTATACCATATACCACTTTTGTTGGAACTTGGTTTAGTATTTGTATTTCTATCTATAACATGTATCCCCAAAAGGACAATGTAAGACTTTCATAACTAATCATTAATCTCACAATGTATAACAAGGTGTGGTTCCTCCTTCCACTTACACTATTCCATTGAGGTGTATAAGGAGAAGTGAATAGAGATAAAATCCAAAACTCCCATAAAAATCAATGAAGTATTGATTAAGATATTATCCACCATGGTTTGATTGGATTTTCTTAATCTTCTTACCAAGATGGTTCTCAACTTCATTCTTTTATTATCCAAATATCTTAAATTAATTCAACATATACCTCATCAAATAGACATATCTATATCTACTAAAATCATCAGTAAAAGTTATGAATTATGAGTATCGACCCCTTGATTCAGCTGGGAATGGTCCACACATATTGGTATGAACCAATTCAAGAAGATATTTGGCTCTTTTACCCTTTCCAATAAATGGGGATTTATCCAATTTGCATTTTAAACATGCGTGACAAACACTAAGGGGTTTTAGTTTGAAAGAATACAAATATCCATCTTAGTGTAATTTAGTCAAATGTTTTTTGTTTACATGACCTAGCCAATGATGCCAAATTTGGGTGTGATATGAGTCATGATAATTAGTTTTGTTATCGATTTTAATTACTTGGTTCATGTAATCCAATATATAAAGACCATTATTTAAATGTACCTTATCATAACAAATGTTATCTTTATAAAAGAAGCAAAATTTATTCCTAAATTTAAAAATAAATCCATTAGTACCAAGTATGGACACATAAATAATGTTTTTGGTAATGAATGACATGTAATAATAATATCTAAAAGCCAAGATAATTCCCATTAGCAACGTGAGGTGGTAGTCCTCGATAGCCACAATAGTAAGTTTGGCTCCATTGGTTTCTCATAGATCTACCTCCCCTCAGTAAATTTTTCTAAATCTACTTAGTTCCTATATTTGAATACATATGTGGACACCAAAAGCTATATTTAATACCCAATTTATAAAAATAGATAAATTTTACTCGATAACAAATACACTTAAAGCTTCTCCTTGTTTATTTACCTAGGCACAATTTTTCTTCTAGTGTCCCTTCTTACCACATGAGAAACAAATAAAATCTTACTCCCTTGATTTCCCCTTGATATTTCTCTTCTTGGAAGTCCTTGAAGAAGATTTGGTATTAGATCTCTTTGCTTTTACTTTCTGTTTATTCACCATAATGACAAAAGTCTTTTCATGCTTCATTTCTTTATCTACTTGGTGAAGAATAATGAGTATATCTGGGTGAGACTTTTCAATGTTTTTCATATTAAAATAAAAAAATAGTTGGAGAAGCTAAAATGGAGTGATTCAAGTATGAGATCATTGCATAGTTATTTGGGAGTTTAAACCCTAGAACATATAGGCGCTCAATGCAACCAATGCGTTTGACTATGTGAGGCCTAGTTGGCACACCCTCTCCAAGATTACTTTGAAAGAGTACCTTGGATTTCTCAAACTGTTCTTGTCTTTATATCTCCTGATATAGGCCACAAAGATGCTCAAGAATTCCATAAACATCCATGCCTTGGTAAAACTTCATGATTTCACTAGACATAAAATATATCATTAAACACTAAATGTCAACCGCATCACTCAAGTGTTTATCAAAAACTATGAACTCTTCATCACTCACCTCCTTAGCAGGTGAATTAGGTAATGAGAATTCTAGCACATAAGATTTTCATTCATGGAGCAACACAACTTGAAGGTATTCGAACTATTCCTGGAGGTTACTGCTAGTGAGGAGATGATCTTTCTCTAATATTGATCACAAGGATAATGTGGATGAAAAAATTTCCATTATTCTACAATTATAAAAGTGCGTATTATTAGTACTTTTCATGATTACAAATTATATGGGATATAATAATAATAATATTGATTTTATTAAGTCTCCAACTATTTTATCAAGTCTCAATAACCCTCACCATTAAACTCAAAATAGTTAGTTTCTAGAAAATTCTAGCTGCAAGGATCCTCGTGACACTTAACATAATCCCAATGAGGGTTGGTCAAGTTACTTGAAGGTATTTAGGTAGGTAGGTTTTGCCAAATTTGGTCTTGTAGCACCCTGATCTGTTGAGTGGACTCCCCAATCCTAAAATATTGACTTGTATTTCCTCAACACTTGCCTCCAAGTTACATCAAGTCAAGAGAGGGATACTTCTCTTGATGTAAGATGGTTAATTCAACCCATAACCATCATAATAACTCCATGATAAAATTAAGTTTCCCAATGAGGGTTGTTAAACACTTAGTTATATGACTTTCATCCTTAATCAAGTAATGGAAGGTCAAGTATGACTCAATATTTAGTTGAGTAATTTTGTTTATCATGTGTAAAATTATCTTATTTTATCTTTTACATATCTTGTTAATATTAAGTGGATTTTACTTAAACGATTCACCATGTTTTGATAAAACATTTTATACATAATATATTTATTTATATTTCATCTTTGCATAATATTTAATTTATTTATGAGATCGTGATCTTGTATCCATAAATTAAATAACACATAATATAGAAATAAATAAATAAATAAATGAATTAATCATGAGCTTATACAATGATTGATTTATTAAGGGGATAATAATCAACCTATGATATATGGGAAGAACTCATTATACTAGTCTTGGCATGAGTTGCACCATTCCACCTATCCATCTATGTATCACCAGGGTTGGAATCATCTTAGTTTCATCTTGAACAACCTCCATGCACCTTAGAATACTCCATTTATTACATGTATTTATAAATCACATGCAGGTGAGGGGAACCAAATTATTGGTTAATGGGAATTACATAAATAACATTGAACACACAAGTCCTACATAATAAATGAGGGAGGAAAGACTCACATGCCATACAATTTGATTTAAAAATTAATAATTGAAAAACTATGAAATAAATTAAATTAAATAATTCCAACACATACATAGGTCTTGGTCAAGCTCATGAATGGCCATACACATGCAACAATTACACAAAAGTAAACTAACTAACATTCATTTCTATTTTTTATTTATTATTAAGATAAACACACTTTCATTAATTAACTAATTATACTTCATCTTAATGACCATCCAAATTATCTTGGAGATATCTGTAATAAAATAATTTATGGTAAATAAATGGGAGAACCAATAATTACAAATAATTAAAATAAATTAATTGAGCATTTAATACCTTTTTAAAACCTTTATTAAATTGTCCAATTCATTATGTGTCAATCAATAAAATAAGGTTTTAATATTTTAATTAGTAATTTAATGTAATTTAATTCTATCCTTTATTATGAGACTACACAGTGTGTACTTATGAGCTACACTCCGTGTACCTCAATTTTTCTGTACTTAGGATAAATGTCTGGGGCTTCAGCATGTACCTCGAATTGACTACATGGTGTGTACTATCCAGCTATACATCATGTATCATAATTTCCATGTGTATGCACACCCTTCCAAAGGACTCAACATGTTCTTCAGATATGGGACCACACAACATGTAGTCCAGCTACATGTTGCGTGTTCTGCTAGCTCTGTGTCTGCTTGAATTACCAGATGGCTCAACATGTACTTCAGGCATGGGAAATATTGAACTAAATTTTGTGTACACCAGCTAAATGTCATGTATTTAATTAATGTTTTAGGCTATTAGTCTCATATGGTTTTGACCATGTATTTAACCACATGGTCATTGCGAATTTCACCACCTAACTGTGTAGACTACATGATGTGTACATAAGCCACACACTGTGTAATCCAAAAAGTTTTGTTCCTTGTTGTCCCAATCTATATGCATTGTAAAATAAATTCACCATGTGTATTTACTTCTTGACATGTCATGTATCCCGCGACATGACTAGGTGCAGTGTACTTGGGTACACTATGTGTACTCCGACCACATGTCGTATAACCCATGTTATCTGACCATAATCATTTTCACTTCCCAATGGAATATCTGTACTTTATTCATATATTCTTAGTCCTTTAATAAAATGAAACATTGAATGGTGATGATTAATATGTCAAAAACAAGTTAATTAAAATCATATTAAAGAATCAATATTTTGTAAATGAAATATCTAGCCACTATTGAGCATATAGATCAATAATCAAATAAATAATTATAAATTTAAAATGTAACATCACTCTGATACTACTTGAAGGTCCATAGCATAGTGGAAGTTTCTTGGTGGGTGATAGAACCATAAATATTTTTTCGATTTGATGGAACATCCACAAATTGTGCATGACATAAATGCCATGATAAATGAAAATTTTCTACCAAATATTGATATAAGAGAACCTGAAACCTGGAGAAGATATTTTATAATTAAATTTATAATTAATTTATATTAGACCCAAAGAAAGAATACCTAGTATGAGGGTCTTTCTATAATGAATATATTGATGACTGGAAATCCTTTTTCAAATTACATTCATTGTGCTTATAGGATTCATATGTATAATCCCTATATCAGTGATCCAAAAGTGCTCCTTTGATCTCTGAAGAATCATCAATGGAACACGGGGTACTCATGCAATAGATTAATCATCTTGATCGCTCAAGATCCTTCTGGATTGAAAGAGTTATTCTCGTTCTTTAGTGGAGGAGAGAAAGGAAAATTCGAGATAAAAGTTTGTTATGCGCAATGATTCTCAATTCTCAATTTTTCAATTAACCCTACACAATAAACATAACTATCTATCTACAGAGATGGGGTTTAGGTTAAAATATTGTTTAATTGTGTAACAAACCTTAAATAATATAATAATCCTTATCAAACCCCATGCCATATAATAATAATAATATTATTTTATGGTGTGTTCTAACTAGCGTAATGATAAATATTACTTTACCAGATTGTAAATTAATATTCATCACCAGAAATGATCTTGATACTCTTATCCTTTTAAACATTTATTGAATACCCAAATAAATAATTATTTTATTTATAACCCATTGAATAAATATTTATTAAATAGTTTGTTATTGCTAAAACATGGATAAAATTATTCTCCGGTCTTGAGAATAATATTTATTCTATTAATTAAATTCAAATAGAATTTAATCGAGATCAATGGAAACACTTAGTGTGCGACCCTCTAGGATTCTTTATTTTTAACATTATGCGAGCTTGCCTAAAGTCCAAGATTATTGTCTAGAAATGGTTCATGACACCAAAGAGAAAAAACTTAATGTCACAACATCTACAACCACATACAAATGCTCATTGTGCAATATAATCCCTTTGCCACAATATCTCATCAAACAAGTTACCCAACCATGTCATCAACCTATGTACTTGATACATTGTTATTTAACTATATGAAATTAACACGTCGTTGCACCATGGAAATGGAATTTAATGAGACAGTTCTATTTCAATTAAAGGTTCGAGATATAAAATTCCATAAAGATGGAAGGGAAAAATCTTTCTTCAACTTATCCATTAATAACATGTAATTCGTGATGCACCCAATGCACCATACTTCCTGTAAACATATGGAATCACAATTTTGGTCAATAAATATAAGTTTGTGAGTCATAACATGCATTAATGAAAATCTTAAAGTCAAAGGACCATTACATACACTCGCAGATAGAAACATCCGATGACACCAAAACATGCAGAATTCCTACTGGTGGGTCTGTTATTATAATCTCCTGTCTTGGAGATTATTTAGTGAGAACTTCATGAGAAGAAGCCTCATTTTATCATGATTACTTGCACCTAAAATTCTATGTACTATGTTCCCTATTATATTAAGTTATCCAACCATAGAACTATATTTAAGAATATCATTATAGCACTTCAAGTTTCTCATCATAACAAAGAACTACTATGACCTTATCAATGCGATAGATACCCTAGGACATTATTACATCAAATTCATGAATAAAATTTAACAATATTTAATAATATGTTTTATGAATATTAAAATATTATAATATACATATAATCAAAGTACACAAAGTTGGTTCTAAAACACCAACTCCAACAAGTAGACTGTCGTGAAGATGTATTCCACTTTCTTTAATTATTTCCTTATCAATAATAACATCTATTTCCAAATTATCCTTTCCAAATATTGTCAAAAAAACATACATAATCATATATCCACATATTTCTAATAAATAAAACATAAGCCCTTAGGATTCCAATAATCCCCCCTTTGGATTTTGTTGATAATATGACCTTAAATCCAACTTCACCAAATCTACTGAATCTTCAAGAAAAAATAAATATTTAAGGTGGATTCTATCCCCCACTATTGGAAATGAAATAAAAATGGAATAACTCCAATCTAATCTTGCCTTATAACTTCAAACATCCACCCTTTGTTTTTCACTCCGTGGGGAGAAAATCATCAACCTTACGCCCCATTTGAGAATAGGTAAACCTCATTCTCACTTTCTCCCCATTTGAATTAGGTAAAACTAATTATCTCCATTTATGGATAATGAGGAACCCCTCCTAGGTTTTTTCTTTTTATTGATTTATAAATTTCTTAGAGAAAACTCTTCATATTCATATCTTCCCCCATTTGTCATGGGATAATAGATCCATCTTATTATATAGCTTCTACCACTTATTAGCTAACCTTTATCCTATGTATCATCTGTTACCACTTTATAATTGGGATTTCCAATTAAAAAAAAAGTTTTTCTAGCCAAATTTGAACCACTTTATTCAATTTAGTTTCATTAATTCAAATAATCTATTTAAGTGAATTTACTACTTAACATTTGAGTTTTCAAAAAATCCTTTAAGCCTATTGATATTGGGCTTGGTGTATGAAACCCATGTTTTTGTAAACATCCTCAAAGTTATCCATGTCACTCATAGATTTTCAATTAAAATACTAGTAGTTAAACACTTTCACTATATTCAACAAAACTCAACCTATGATTTCATCACATTCTCAAACAAAACCATTAATAGATAGTAAATACAACACTAAGTGATAGAAACATACCACTTATTAAATCAATTTATACCACTTATTACTAATGAACTAGTGATACTAATTGATATTCAAGTCTTGTCACCTTAACTAGCTTATTTAATCTCAGATGAGGCTGAACAACCTTTAAAAATCCATCTCCAACTCCACCAGAATTGCAACACTATATTCATTAAAATGTTTTTCAATTTAGGGATACCACTTATTGGGATTAACTTCTATTATTCAAAATCTTTTAGTATTCTATTACCATGAATACATGATACCAAATAGAAAAATTTAAGTACTATCCCTACTGTTGTTTCCCATATGTTTTTCTTCTTTTAGTGAACTATTTCCACCAAACACCAAAACTAAAATCACTTGCTACAAACTAGATAAATGCACCATGTTATAGACCAAGATTATCCAAATCTTTCCTCCTTTTTAGTGAACTGCTACCACTAAATTCATGACCTAATATCACTTATAATAACTTAGATTTAATATGATACCATTGATTGTTTTAGGTATGGATATGAAAACTCTTTTTTATTCCAGATTAGGATTTTCTTCAGCAAATCCATATTTAGCATAAACTTCATCTTTTCATGTAGTTTTTAGATCCAGTTTTGTGAAAAAAACTAGTTATGTAACATCAATCATTGAGTTATGACTACCCTTGACATGATTGATCAATCCTGATACCATGGGTCTTTAAATACTCCTAACCTCACCCATTTCATGCAACTTTGTCAACTTCAAAAAATCTAAATTTCAGATCATTTTTGTACTTTATAAGAATAAACACTCCATTTATTGTATCCACCCCTTAATTATGAACCAATTAAAAATAGTTAGTAGAAATTTAAGTACATGGTTAGAGGTTTTCCTTCCATTATTCCTTAAGTTGAGGAAGATAATGTGTCACAATGGACCACCACTTTTCCGTTATCTTTCACTTTGGAATCCATTTTCAAATTTGAAGTTGTTTAAGTTGAATCCAATACCTTCTCACCTTCTTTAACCAAAACAAAACAAGATCTTCCTTGGTTGGCCTAACCATCAAGAATTTATCCTATCATAATAGGTAGGTCTTTATTTCTTTAAACCTTATTTCTAGTTTAACTATACCTATAGGATTTATTAGGGTTTTCAACACATACCTTACTTTTTTACACTCCTTTCACATGATATTTTATAGTTTTAGGAATATGAAAATCTATCTATTACCTCTAAATATTACTTTTTTCTTTCCAAGACATTTTGGGTTCAATAACAGTTTTTGATATTTTCCTTCATACCACTTCTACCATAATGACGTTCTTCAGCTAGCCCTTAAAATTTGTTTTTTAAGAGAATGAATTTACCACTAAATGCAGGATGTTTTCTTCCTTTAATCAGATGAAAACCTTCTCAAAATTTCACTCGAGACATGGTTATCATGGTAATAATTATTGGAATAATAACCATACCTTCTCTATTGTGCTTGGTAACTCAACCTTTCAAGCATTCCATGAGCTTCACAATAGTTAATGTATTATAATGACTCATAATAGAAACTTGAATTATGTCCATACATTTTATAAAAATAGAATATATCTTCATACCTTCTTGTTGATCTTATTTTATGGACATTACCTTTTATAGGGACTTACTTAAGTCTATTTCCAACACTTCCACAATTTTCCCTTTTCTTGGGAATTTCCATGGTTCTCTTCTTCTCATGCCTTGGGAGAGGTTTCATTATATCCAATAATGAATTTACCTATGGATCTTAGTCTTTGTGACATGATAATATTTTCATGTTTTCAGTCTAAAATATAATTGTTTTTTTTCATTTCATTATCTCTTGTAAAAGGATTATCAAAGAGTAAGTGTAAATCATCTTTAAGTTTAGGTTTACCCTTGAAATTTTATTGTTCCACTTTCTTCTTAGTTGATATTATGTCATATTCTAATTACTGTATATTTTTTACTTTTATTTTCAAGTTGAGCATCCATATTTTTCTTGAGAGGCTTCCCATTAGACATCTCATCCTATAATGCATGAGAAAGTTTCTAGCATATCACTTTTCTCCTTTATATTCTTATTCATTTGAATAATATAGTCTTTAAGTCATAACTTTTTTATTATTATAGACTTTGTTTCTCCTCAGATAATTTTGACAGATATGTAGTTAGTTCATCCTTCATGGATTTTAATTTCTAAACTTATTTTGAGGTTACACCTTTCCCCTTGGAATCAAATTTTAGTTCTTTCACTTTTGAAGCCAACACTTCTAATTCCTTAGTCTAGTAATCATTATTTTCCCTCAAATCTATTTCCACTTTAATAAGACTCTTATAGGTTCTTTAACTTTCCAACATCAATTTATAGAACATTAATCCGAATCTCTTGTGTTTTTTTATCCTATTTAAGATTCAACTTTTCCTCTTTTATATATTGATCAAATGATTCTAATAAGTAAATAGATTCTACTTTTGGCCTCCTTAATACCTCCTTATCATCAGTGGATTCAAACCCACTTAACATATAGGGTTATTTATCCATGACTTCAGTGTCATTGAATGAATTAATAGTTTCAGAATCTGAATTAGACATATATTTCTCCTAAAGGCTACTATTATTCTTCATCTAGATCTCAGTTTTCCATAAACAGTTCCATAATATGGATTTCCACATATTCTTTGATTCTTCATCTAATTTATTCCTTTTTCAATGGCTCAAAAGATAGTAAAGGAAATATGACACTTCAACTCCATAAATTAATCAGATAGTCTCAAATAAAAACAAATCCAATAAAAGGATCCTATGCATTAATACTACTTATTTAACCCAAAAGGGGATTAAGTGTGATATACCCTGGGGGTGAATCAGGGTATGAAATATTTTCAAAATTTATCACTTCTACTTAAACTCACACCACCCTCATGAATCTTGACCTCATAATTATTGAGGTCATTCTCTTTTTTATCTTTTGTCCATAGTGGTTCACCCACATTATCTATTTGTGTTATGAAGGTTATAAAGAAAACAAAATCACATGGGACACATATGGTTTTTTACTTGGTTCACCCAAATAGGATAATCCAAGGAGTATGCGATTGACAGTCTATTGATTCATCAATTAACCACTAACCTCACCGATCAATAGTGGGGTTCAGGATAAGTCACTCTTTCCTAGGGCCCCTACCATTACAATTATTTTAGGTTAGTTCAATTCCACCCAAGGATTACTACCTCACACACTCTCTCCTCTTATCACTGCTCCAAAAGGAAAATAATAATGGCTCTTAGACCAAATCTGAATAGTCTCACCGTTGTTATGAATTAAACTGAGTATGGGTTGGTTCCTTTGAAATCCTTGACAAATACTTCAAAAACTTATTTTGAATGTAACCATGAACAACATCTTATTATTTGGATGATAGTTCATTAAATTCCAAGATTCCATCTTTCCAGAATGTGTCTAGAATATCACTACCCTTTTGGTACTCATGACTGGAAAATACTCACCTTTGTAGAACCACAAAAATCTTCTACCTTTTATTGGATATGGTAGTGATTCTATAATTTAATACCCAATATAAACTCTCCTACTTCTCACATTATTTTCTTTAATTTAGGGAAACAATATCTTCTTCTTCTTCTTTTCAAACAGATATGACCCTGAAGATCTTTCTCTCTCTCTCTCCCCCCTTTTTTATGTCTCAAGTTTTCTGCTCACTAATGTGCAAGAGATATTAGTTATATTTTATGAAGAGGATATCTCCATAAATTTTCTCTTCCAAACCTTGGGTTGAATCAACTTCTTTAAAGGTGAAAGATATAAAAATACATTGCTTCCATCATATCTACCAAAATCTCTTATTTAGAGTTGAGTTAACTCCTCATTCCTCGTGTTGCTATTTCTTTTTCTCTAATCTGGAAAATAATATTTTCATATCACAAACTTAAAAAAAAGAAACCACAAACTTCTTCCATAAAGTGTATATAATAACCCATGTTGTTAGTTTTCAATTTTTTGGATTTTTTTTAAAAGATGGAAAATTTGATCTTGAAGAAATTTATTAAACATTTATGGTTTTATTTAAATTAATAAACAAATGTTATTTTGGTGTTTGAATATTTTATGGGTGGTCAAAATTAATAATATGATTATTTTTTGTGTTATATGAATGCATGGGTATGTGGTTAGAGATTTTTTAATTATTATGCAAAATGGTATTAATTGTGTTGAATAAACGATAATGCGTAATTAATAATAGTTTCATTACAATTGTTGAAATTCTAAGGGTGAAAATGATGTGAAATATTTAATAATAATAATAATAATTGTTATTATTATTTTTATTATTAAAGTGGAAAAAAATTAGTGTGTATATATGTATGCGATATATATATACATATGTGTATATATATATTTGTAGGTGTAAATAAATATAAATAAATATACACATTGTTGTATATATATACGTGTGTGGAAATCGTGAAGAAGGGGCACTCAAAAAAATTCAAGACTACAGTAGGGGCACTTAAAAAATCCCTCACTCCATTCTCTCATCTCCCAATCTCTCTATCATTTTATTTTTTATTTTTATTAATATTTTCAAACTTCAATCATCAATATCTTTTTCGATATTGATCAGATTGATGTATTGTCAGTGGAATTGGATTTTCCTTGATAAGAGGATGGTGCGTATAATTTTTTCATAAGTGATGAGGAATTTTGTACAGATTTTTATTAAATCAAATTTACTTATTTATTTAATTTCTCCTTCGATAGTTGTCAGAATAATGCATCGACAGTGATGTTGGATTCATATTGATGAGAGGATGATAATCCCTAATTTTATTTTCACAGGAGGTGAATAATTTTATCTATATTTAATTAAATTCAAATACCATGGTTAAATCACAAAGATGATGATGATTCAAATACCATGGTTAATAATGAATCTTCTAGGATTGTAGAATTGAATTAATTAATTTTTGAATTAATAATGAGAATTGTTATGGTTATACAATTGGTTGAATTTGATTAATTAATTGGTGAATTAATTAATGGACTATTGGGATTGTGAAATTAGATTAATTAATTATTGAATTAATTAATAAATTGTTGATATTAATTATGTAATTGGCGGGATTGAATTAATTAATTATTGAATTAATTAATTGTAATTTTTGTGATTATGTAATTGGTTGAATTTGATTAATTAACTGGTGAAATAATTAATGGATTGTAGGAATTTTGAAATTGGATTAATTAATTATTGAATTAATTAATAGATTTTTGAAATTATTTAATTGGTGGAATTGAATTAATTAATAAAAATTGTTGTGATTATGCAATTGGTTGATTTTCATTAATTAATAGGTGAATTAATTAGTGGACTGTTGAGATTGTAAAATTGGATTAATTAATTGTTGAATTAATTAATAGATTATTGAGATTATGTAATTGGTGGAATTGAATTAATTAATTGTTGAATCAATTAATGAGAATTTTTGTGATTATGCAATTGGTTGAATTTGATTAATTAATTGGTGAATTAATTAATGGATTGTTGGGATTATGAAATTGGATTAATTAATTATTGAATTAATTAACAGATTGTTGATATTATATAATTTGTGTAATTGAATTAATTAATTGTTGAATTAATTAATGGTAATTGTTGTGATTATGCAATTAGTTGAATTTGATTAACTGTTGAATTAATTAACAGATTATTGTGATTTTGGAATTGGATTAATTAATAGATTATTGTGATAATGAAATTGGATTAATCAATTGTTGAATTAATTAATATATTGTTATGATTGCATAATTGGATTAATTAATTATTTAATTAATTAATAGATTATTGTGATTATGGAATAGGATTAATTAATTGTTGAATTAATTAATAGATTGTTCTAATTATGGAATTGGATTAATTAATCATTGAATTAATTAATAGATTGTTATTATTGTGGAATTTAATTAATTAATTGTTAAATTAGTCAATAGATTATTGTGATTCTGGAATTGGATTAATTAATTATTGAATTAATTAATAGATTGTTGTGATTTTGGAATTGGATTAATTAATTTTTGAATTAATTAATAGATTGTTGTGATTGTGGAATTGAACTAATTAATTATTAAATTAATTAATAGATTGTTTTGATTGTGGAATTGAATTAATTAATTATTGAATTAATTAATAGATTATTATGATTGTGGAATTGATTGATTTAGATTAATTAATTGTTGAATTAATTAATGAGATGTCATGATTGTAAAATTGATTGATTTGGATTAATTAATTGCTGAATTAATTAACGAGATGTCATGATTGTGAAATTGATTGATTTGGATTAATTAATTATTGAATTAATTAATAGATTATTATGATTGTGGAATTGATTTATTTAGATTAATTAATTGTTGAATTAATTAATGAGATGTCATGATTGTAGAATCGATTGATTTGGATTAATTAATTGCTGAATCAATTAATGAGATGTCATGATTGTGGAATTGATTGATTTGGATTAATTAATTATTGAATTAATTAATGAGATGTTGAGATTGAAAATTTGATTTGATTAATTAATTATTGAATTAATTAACGAGATGTTGAGATTGTGAATTTGATTTTATTAATTATTTGTTAAATTAATTAATGGGATATCGAGATTGATGAATTATTGGAATAATTAATCATTTAATTAATTATTGGGTTATTGAGATTATTGAATTAGATTAATTAATTTTTGAATTAATTAATGGGAATTATTTTGAATTTACAATTGATTGAAAATGATTAATTAATTTTTGAATTAATTAATGGATGTTTTGATTGTGAAAGTTAATAAGAAGGTTAATATTGAATAAACTCGACTGATGAGATATATGTGATATATGGGTTTGATTAAGAAATAGGGTGTGGGATACAAACTGATGCTCCAAATACCCACAAGGGTGCTGGACATGGCATTCTAGACCCAAATGCATGCATGGAAATATTTGTATGTGACATAGACTGATGCTTAAAATACCCATGGGGTGTGAGATAGAGACTGATACTCCAAATAATGATGGGGTTCTAGACATGATATTCTACGCCCATGAGATTGACATTGGACTATGATTCCAAGTGGTCGTGTTATGAATTGAAATGAAATGGATAATGAAAGACCATGCGTTCTAATGAATTTTGAATTGAATATGTGTTATGGTTCAGACTCTGGCATGGGCCGAAGTAGGTATTGATTGGTTTAGGTGTCCTCGGGAACCCAAGGGTTATTTGGTTAAATAAAGAGTAATTTAATAAATGTAAACTATTTACTTTATTACTTTTTATTATTATTTATACAACTGCATACACTGTTTTGATTAGACATTGATTTAGATGTTGTTGATGGTGACCTAATAAGTTTTACTCACACCCTACTTAGGCTTCCTGATCAGCACCAGAATAGATTTCATGGTTTCAGGATAAGTTAGGGGCAAGAGGCCCGTGTTAGATGGATGATTCGGGATAAAGCATTGATGAGGGAACCAGATTTGGTGTCAGAACCTGCTTGGAGTTGTCAGTGTCTTTATTTATTTTGGGTTTTGCATATTGACACTTGAAACTTATTTTTGGCATGACATGTCTACTTTTAGTTTGGATATTGTATTTCCTATTTTGGTCATTATGTGATACTAGTTTGGTAGATTATTGGTTATATCATCTGGTTATTCTTATTTGTTTTCACTATTGTGATACTTTGATAAAGAGGGTATTGTCTACCCATGATCAATATTGACCATCGCTGCTAGTCAAAAGCCTCTGGCATATGGGGAGGCATTCATGAGGTCATGTGACCGATTGACTTGGGGAACTGGTGTGTGGCACCCGGGTCGAGATTTTACAGAGTGGTATAAAAGCTGGTTTCTTTTTTTTGTCTTGCTATTTGGGAAAGGTAGAAAAGAGAATAGAATGAGTCATGCCTTGGTTAAGAGCTCGTGTATGGGAGTAGAAAACCCATTTATAAGGGTAAAAGCCAAGTACCTAGGGTGGGATTGTTTTTATTGATGCGTGTTGTTACAGTTGATGTTATTTCACCTCGAGTGACACACTTGTTGTGTGATGTGATTACTGAATCTGATAATTTTATAAGATTTGACTCATGACCTGAAATGATATGATAGTTGTGTCTACATGCATCATTCTAGGCACTCAGAATTATTTTGTGACATGCATTATTTTAGGAACACATGGGAAAAGCAGGTTTAGGTAAGTTGTTGAAATTGAAATGCTTTTCTTTGCTTGTGTGAATTAAATGGAAAATAGTGCCTAATATAAAATTGAGAATTGTAAAATGATACAAGATGTAAATAAATGGGTTTATAATTAAACTTGAGTTATGAGAACGTGTTTACCCTTATTAACCATGACCTAGATGTAGGATGGTTAAGGGTGGTGATAGTGCCTCGGTTTTGACTGTGAGGTGAGAAAAAGAGGGAAATGACTTGTTATTACTTATTTTTATGATAATAAAAAATAAAAGGCTTTAATGAATATTATTTTATAACTAGGAAATTTAAAATGAACTTGGAACTAAATAATGGTGTATGTAATTGTTGATGTATTTAAAAGAAGTAGATGATGATAATTGGGAGAAAATTATATTTTGACCAAGATTTGAATTGTTTGACATTTATATAGCTCTAAAGTTTCTTCATATGTTTAAATATGGAAACACTTATGGTGGGGAACAGTGGTTACATGATCTAAAATGCTTCTATAGTATGAGAAGAATTATGGTGGGGAGATTTTAATAACCCATGTTGTTAGTTTTCAATTTTTTGGATATTTTTTTTAAATGATGAAAAAATTGATCTTGAAGAAATTTATTAAATATTTATGGTTTTTTTAAATTAATAAACAAATATTATTTATGAGTTTGAATATTTTATGGGGGGTAAACATTAATAATATGATTAATATTTATGTTATATGATTGCATGAGTATGTGGTTAGTGATTATTTATTTATTATGGAAAATGGTATTAATTGTGTTGAATAAACGAGAACGTGTAATTGATAATAGTTTTTTAACAATTGTTGGAATGCTAAGGGTGAAAATGATGTGAAATATTTAATAATAATAATATTTTTTGTTATTATTATTATTAAAGTGGGAAAAATTGGTGTGTATATATGTATGTGATATATAGACACCTATGTGTGTGTATATATATTTGAGGGTGTAAATAAATATAAATAAATATACACATTGGTGTGTATATATATGTGTGGAAATCATGAAGGAGGGGAAATCAAAAAAATTCAAGCCTACAAGAGGGGTGTAAATACCTAGAATTTTCATATTTTTATTTATTTATATGGAATTATTAAGAGACTATGAAAATTGACGGCACGTGATTCCGAGGCCCGGAGAGCCTGAAACAGAATTTTGAACTTTTTTAAGGTACGTTCAGTAAATGTGCGGATGAGAATTTCTATCTTTTGAATCGGTGCTCGGATTGAAATTTTGAGGGCACCGTAGGATTCGCAGTGCCAGAATTTTCTTAGGAAAAAATTAACTTTAACTGGCAATGGTCGGATGAAAAAGTTAATTTTTGGACTTTTGGAAAAAAATAATAAAATAATGATAAGTTATTTTATTCTTTTTCTTCCACTATTGAGTGACAGTTGGAGGAACCAAAGTGTAACAACGGTCAATAAATGAGGGTCATTTAATGACTCGATCCTCTCGTTGTGTAACTACAATGCTCTTGGGATTAATAGATCATTAATTACAGTTCATTAATGAACCACATTAATGAACGCAACGTGAGGGGTTTCTTTTTATTTAATCAAACTGTTGGAAAGTGATTTGAAATCTGCAAAAGAATCCTCTATCATGACACTACCAACTTTTCTCTCCAATAAACAATGGTGATCAGGTGCCGATCATTGGAGGAATCGAACTGGGGATTGACAAGCGGCGAAGAACGTTGAACGATAATGAACACGAATCTTCTCCTTCATCCACAACACTGTTTCTAGGTAGGGGAATTAAATTGATTCCTAAGTGTTTTATGATTCCTCTCATTCTATTCTTGGATAATACAATGAACGCGGATCAATCAACTAACAGGTTGATCCGCTTATCATTTGTTCATACGGGTGGTTGCTGTGGGGTTTTAATTTTTAGATAATTTTAAACATGCTTGATTATTGTTTTTCCCCTTTGTTTAAACACTATCGCAGAAGGTTCGAGCCAATCCAAACAAGGCCCAAACCCTCCTCCACTCTTTAGTTTTGTGAATTCTTTGTGGGAGACCAAACAACATGGAAGAAATTAATTTCTGTGGACTTCGCTGTAAAGGTGGTGACCCAGGAGGCTCGTAGGCGCAAACAGGAACAGAAATGGACCACCAGAGCATCTCCGGTGGCCTGCAGAAGCAATCGCTGGCGCGACGGCGGCCAACCCGAGTTGGTCATGTGGAGAAGCGAAGCCCAAAGGCACCACGATGGTGGAATGGCATGGTGCCAATGCATCAAGTGGGGGGAGATGGAGCGGCTGCTCGGCTGGACACCAACGGCGGGCTCTAGCCGGCCGTTTCAGAAGGAGGGGCGGTGCCCCGCTGGCACCGCTAGCTGGCCAAACCGGACGTACCATTTCCGATCCAGAAACTGGCCCGCTTGTGGTCCAGGTTTTCCAGGTGGGTCGGACCCACCATTCGGGTTGGACCCATGGGCCCAATGGGCCGGTCGGGCCGGACCCCTACTGGACCCGAACCCAACCGGTCTTGTTTCACTAAAACTTGAGTATCTCACAAACCCAACGTCCAATTGATGCGCCGTCTATGGAATTGAGACCCTTGGGATGAGGAGGTCCTTTTGAGATACTCCACTTGAGTTTTTACAGAAGTTAGAGTACGGTTGGGTTGGATTGGAATCGAATCCAACTGGGCCCTATTTCCCTTTTTGCTTATAACTTACAGACCGGGCATCCGATTAACGTGCCATCTATCGCATTGGAACCCTTATGACAAGATGGTTCTTTGGGTTAATTCTTCATGGTACTTCATAGAAGTTGGGGTATGACCAATATTATGAGGAGCAGAATCTCTAGAACTCAAGCGCACCATGTGCGGGAATCCTGTGGCTGGCTATCAAGTGAAGAGAGACCCTCCGTGGATCGACATGAGAGCGACTCTCCGTGGATCGGAAAAAATGCACCCTCTATGGATCAGCAATAGAGAGACCCTCTGTGAATCAACATGAGAGAGACCCTACATGGATCAACAACAGTGTGACCCTCTATGGATCGACAGTAGTGAGACCCTTTGTGGATCGACAGTAGAGTGACCCTTTGTGGATCAACAACATAGTGACCCTTCATGGATTAGTAGAAAAACCTCTCAACAGAATAAAATGATCTAGCTCAAGACTAATCATCTTTATTACTGTTCTCTAAGTTATATACCTGGTGTGACCTGGATTTTATTTTATGCTTTGTGATTGAGATAATTCTTTGTGGTTTTTCCTTTTTGGAATTCTGGGAGACCTTCGGGGGTCTCGGGGTCCCTACTGGGTATTGTTATACTCACCCCTACATAGGCTTTGCCCCCACCCCCTTGGACAACCTCCACCCCCTGGACAACCCCCACCCATTGGACACCCCACACCCTTGGACACCCCCCACACCCCCCTGAACACCCCCTGGACACCCCCACCCCCTTGTACAACCCCCACCTCCATGGACACCACCACCCCCTGGACACCCCCACCCCCTTATACAACCCCCACCCCATGGATACTCCCACCCCCTGGACACCCCCACCCCTGGACACCCCCACCCCCTTGGACAGCCCCCACCCCTGGACATACCCACCCCCCTTGGACAGCCCCACCCCCTTTGATATCCCCCCACCCCCTGGACACCCCCCAGCTCCTGGACACCCCCACCCCCTAGACACCCCACCCCCGGAACACCCCCACCCCCACCCCCTTGGAAAACCCCCCTGGATAACTGTAACATCCCAAGTAAATAAAGAATAATACATTTTCATATTTATTAATTTTTGTGAATTAAATATTAATTTTACTTTAAAGGGGTTTCTATGTTCGATTGCGTACCCAATACGCAACAGAGAGTTTCTTTGAAATCTTACGTTGCACACTAGTAATAAAATAATATTATTTTAAATGGTAGTTAACACATAGCCATGGTTTTGGCGGGAATGGATAGAAATAACTAAAATATGATTATATATGTTTTTAATTTTTTTTTACATTTATCCAATAAAAGATAAAGGCTTAAAATACAAAAAGAATTCAATTTTAGGCTTTTATACCCTAATTTTCACTAAAGGTTCACTTATCGCCTTTTGATGGCAAACCGTCATTAAATATAGTTTTGGTCACTTTTATACATTCTATTGGACCAAATAAAACTCTTTTTTAGAATCGGGACATCAAAATTTACTTTGTGTAAATTTTTGGTATTTTTCCGATAAAGTTTATTTTTTTAATGAATAGTGAAAATGTTGTATTTTAATTCAAAACCTCTTTTTAATCTAATTTATTTATATGACTAGATTATATTTTGAATTGGTTTTAAAGTGAAATTAGAATATATTTTTACCATTTAATCCAATTGTGTTCGTTGTAATTAATTTCACTATGAAATCAGACTTAAACTAGTGTCAATCTTTTGATACTTATTGTTTCATGAAAACACGCTATTTGCTCTGACAACGGGAATTAATTATTAAATTAATTAATGAAACTTATATGTTTTGAATTTTTTAAAATAGACTTCATTTTTTAATTCGGAATATAAAATATAGCTTAGGGTGATTTTTTGGTATTTTTCTGAAAAACTCCAATTTTTGATGAATAGTGAAACCACTAAGTGATACTTATAAAAACTGTTTTTTCGTTTAAATAAAATTTTACCACTTCTGTGTTTTGAATTTCAAAAATCCGACATACATGGTTGTCATTAAGAAGTAAAATGCGGTTCAATGGGATTAAAATAATTTTTTTGATGAATAGTAACTTTTAAGTTTTTAATCGCGATTAGAGGTAATTAATGTAGTTTAAGGTAAAAATAATGTTTTAATAATATGAAATGAACTAGAAACATGTCATAACCTTATTTGATGTGTCATGGAAGAAAAAGAAAAGCCAAGGGTCAACTTGGGGACCCCATGGAGACACTTTGGTTTGGAAATGACATAAATAACTTCTTATTTAATGTAAAAGTAAAAATGACACAAACATGAGATGTTTTACTAAAACAATTTTTAAATGGGGTTATACAAGTCATATTCTTTACTATAAATATTCATTGGAAAGATAAAAATATTTCCTACATGATATTATTTTTTTTTATAATTTTTATAAATTAAATAAATTTAATTATATATGACATCATGATGATGCAACGATTACCTCATTATTTAACAATTTAAATAAAATGGAAAGATAATGTAAAATCTATGACCTAAACATGTAAAAAACCTATTGGGTGGGTATATTTCAAACCCTTATCACCTTATCCACGAATTATATCAATGTGGGACCATTAAAATCCTAAACGCATTCTAAAATAAAGTAACATTTGCTTACTTTCCAAGAGTGCCCCTCCTCTCCTCTTATAAAAGGCCCCCACCTCTACCTGCTTACCCACACCTCTCAAGCCTTTGGCTCGGCCAACCTCTGCCCATTTTGTCTCTCCACATCCCTCTCTTACTCCTAGAAGCCTCACTTTGGGCATAAGTCTTCCCAAGGAAGCCTTTGAGCTCAAACCAAATGGAGTTACCCGATTTTAAGGTAATGTCTTCACTTGAGTCCTTTTGTTTTATTTTGCTTCTCCAACCCTCTAAACTCTTTTTATTAATTTATTTTGTAACAAATACAGTATCTTCAATATACTAGGATGTTTTTATAATAAGGATTTGAGCTACACTTACACACACCTTCATCTAATGGTTAAATAACATACTGTTTATGTGTTTGACGAATTTCTGCCTCACGAAACGATGATTGTTCAAACTCATATAACACCTTCAAAGGTGGCCATTAAGATGTAACTATGTTTATATATGATATATAATATGTTTATGTTTTACTTAAGCTTATGTATTTTTCATTTGTGGAATAAATTTATGGTTTCCATTGTGGGTAAACACGATAATTTCATTTTAGGAAGTGCGGACTACCGCCCCTCAAAGTGATTTGATTCGTTAATGCCATATGTGGGACGTATAAAGGATGGATTTAAAGTTATTATATATGATGTTATAATGGAATTATAATATACCTTTATATCATTATTATTTTCTTTCCATTAAAGTATGAGATAGAAATGAAAGTAGCATTCATGCGTACGTACGGCTTACCGTCTCCATGAACGGTGCATTTCATTTCTTATCCTCAAATGTAATGTACTATTATAAGTACATATAATGGATATATATGATATATGATACATATAAAGGATAAATATAATTCTGGAATTAAAAATATACATATCTCTCGTTTAGTTTTAATTCCATTAATATGACATAGAAATGAAAGTAGCGTTCATGCATACGTACGGCTTACCGTCTCCATGAACGGTGCATTTCATTTCTTACCTCTAAATGATTATGTAATATTATAAATACATGTATATGCTGGATATATATGATATATATGATATCCAAATCATGAATATCATTCTGGATATAATAAACCTTTGACCACATGAACAACATGTAATTGTAAGAAGTCCACTTTCGACTTAAGAACCAAATATCGACAAAACAAACATTATTAACTTAAATGACTACATAATGTCCATAACATGGTAATAAGTGATATAAAATGAATAATGAACTTGAAAAATGTTCTTAAGCAAGTAGAAATTAACTCAAGTTTATTATTCAGGACGTTAAAGAATGATCGAGTCAAGTCGGACCCGAGGTAAGGGAGTTTGTCTCAATCTCCTTTCATTGAGGCATATTTCATTTTATACAAAACTTTCTTTTATATGGTATATAAACCCCATTGACTTTTAATTTCATACAAAATGAATCTTTTTCTACGAAGCGTTTTACAAAACGACAAAAAGGAATGTTTATTTTAACGTATGCGGTGACAACGACCTTTTCCGCCGCCGCGAGTATTATTTGGTCTTTGGCTTCCTCAACAAGCCGTAATGTTTTTTTAAATGAAATAAATACCATATACGCTTTTATGTATTTTGGTATTGAAAATGGTTTTTATAATGGTTTTGTTATGTCAATATTTTTAAGTGATATATTGTGATCAAAGTGTGGAAATGTTTTCTTTCCATTATATTTGTTTTATGTCTTATGATTTTATAATGGTACTTAGACATTTGATGGGTGGTTACGTGATGAACCATATGACGGGTGGTGCCGTGAATACTAGGACGGGTGGTTACGTTATAACCTCCAATGCATTGGGTATGGTAGTCGGCCGTATGGCTATTCCATTAAGTATGAATGGAAGTTGGCCGAATGGCTATTCCATTAAGTGATATGTGTGGAAGTCGACCGTATGGTTATTCCACTTAAGTATGTTTATGTCCCAAGTTACCTTTATATGTTATGTGATATTTATATGGGTTTTATGGTAATATTTTGGTTACAAAAGGGTAAGTAATGATCTTTTATTCAGTGAAGAGTTTTTACTACTTCATAAAGGTGAAAAGTATTACTTTGATAAAGTATACATGGTTTACTTGTTGTTTTGATAAACTAACAGTTTTCATTATTTGTGTATCCCTTACTGAGCTTTTTATGCTCACCCCAAGTTTTTTTGAAATATTTTTCACAGGACTTAATGTGGAATAGGGTCAAGGATGGGATCAAGGGAAAGTCATGCTATCTAAAACATGGAACTAGACATGTTTCTTTTTAAGAGTTTTTATTTTATGGAAACATAGTAGAAGTGTATAATTTGTAATCTTTTGAGATGTAATATTTATGTTCTAATTCTCTAAAACTCTAAACCTGAAAATATCCTCAATGTGAATTATTCATTTAATTCAATATTAAGTAAGGTTTAAGGCCGGTGCCTTATAGTTGGTATCAAAGGTCGGTTTAGACAACTTTAGGAGTTATAAAAGTGTTAAATTATAAATTAATTTATGGAATGATTGAAATGATATAGCATTTACGGATTACCATGTTGCTTCGTCTAAGATATTTCTGTGTTCAGAATGGTTTTCCGCAGAGGAAACAAGGCAGCTATGTTGGGACGACATGAGGAGGAAGACAACCTTCCAAATCAGCAACCTGAGATGATCGGAATCAGAACTGAAAAGTTTGTTGCAGTGATGGCACAGTTGACTCAGGCTATAAATGGTGGTGGTATCCATGCACGAGATCAGCCAGATCAACCGCAGAGGAACATGTCAGTGGTGGAACATTTCATGAGGCAACATCCCCTATCATTCAGAGGATTATCTGACCCTGTGCTAGCTGAAGGGTGGATTAAAGCACTGGAGAAGATTTTTGATGTCATGGGGTGTTCATAACATCAAAAGGTTAGTCTTTCTATTTACCATTTTGAAGGAGAAGCCGGTCAGTGGTGGTCGATGATGAAAAATATCAGGGATAGTGATGAGATTGATGAGCTTCACTGGGACGAATTCAAAGGTATATTTCTTGAGAAATATTTTCCTAAGGTGGTTCGTCTTAGGATGGAAAAACAATTTTTAGAATTGAGGCAGGAGGATGACTCAGTGGCTACTTATGAAGCAAAGTTCACTCGACTGGTAAGGTATGCTCCAAACATCATACGAGATCTTGATAGTAAAATCAACCATTTTTACTCAGGGTTAAAGCCAAAGTATCGAAGGGCTTTAGCTTCTCGTGAGTTCAAAAGTTATGAAAAAATTGTACGATGTGCAGAAAAGGTGGAAATGGAGTTTGCCGATGATCATGTGTTCTTTGAAAAACGACATAATAAGAGGTCCAGTTTGCAGGCAAAGGGGAAGAATTCATCAAAGAAGCAAGGAGGTAAGAAAACCAAATATCCATCCTGTGAGAAGTGTGGTAAGATGCATCATGGAGAATGTTTATCCAAGTCTGGAAAGTGCTTTCGTTGTGGTAAGTCTGGTCATATTGCTCGTAACTGTAAGGAAGATGATCAGGGAGGCAATGTAAAGCCAGTGGTAAGATGTTTTAAGTGTAATGAAATGGGTCATTATGAAAATGAGTGTCTAATGAAGAACTCAACTGGGGGAAAGTAGCCAGACTACAAACAGAAAGGGGTGGTGAAATCCTTTGAAACTACTTCAACAGATGTTGGGCCGTCGAATGAAGTAGTATCAGGTACACTATTTGTTTGTTCAGATTATGCCAATGTGTTGTTTGATTCAGGGTCTACACATTCTTTCATTTCTTAGAAGTTTTCTAGTAAATTGGAAATTCCATCTCAAGATATGAATCCTGAACTTATGGTAAAAACACCCAGAGGAAACATTGAGACCAAAAGAAATTATAAGAACCTTCCTATCCTTGTGTGCTGAAAGAATCTACCTGCAAACCTTATTGTTTTGCCTCTAGTAGAGTTTGATGTTATTTTGGGCATGGATTGGCTTTCTGTTTATCATGCTAAGATTGACTGCAGAGCTAAAATGGTTTCTTTTCAGAAAGATTTTCAGTTTGTGTACAAGAATGAACCCTTGATTTTGATAACATATCAGGAAGTTGAGAAACTAGTAAAAGATGGAAATGAATGTTATCTTGCACATATCATTGAAAACAAGGGAACTGTTCAGATTAATGATGTGCCAGTGGTAAATGAGTATCTTGATGTTTTTCCTGATGAGTTTCCTGGTATTATTCATGATCGGGAAGTTGAATTTACTGTTGACTTACTTCCTGATTCTAATCCAATTTTAAAACCTCCTTATCGAATGGATCAAGCTGAACTTTTAGAGTTAAAGAAACAATTGCAAGAGTTATTAGATAAAGGTTTCATTCGACCTAGCACATCACCATGGGGTGCTCCTGTCTTGTTTGTTAAAAAGAAAGATGGTTCAATGAGACTTTGCATTGATTATAGAGCCTTGAATAATATCACTGTTAAGAACAAGTATCCTTTGCCTCATATCGATGATTTGTTTGATCAGCTCCATGGAGCTCAGTATTTTTCGAAGATTGACTTGAGGTCAGGGTACCATCAGTTGAAAGTAAAAGAAGCAGATGTTCCAAAGACTGCATTCCGTACTAGATATGGCCATTATGAATTTTTAGTTATGCCTTTTGGGTTAACCAATGCACCTTCTGTATTCATGGAAATTATGAATAGAATTTTCCATGAGTTTTGGATAAGTTTGTGGTTGTTTTCATTGATGATATTTTGGTGTTTTCTAAAAGTAAAGAGGAGCATGAAAGTCATTTAAGGGTTATCTTGAAAACCTTAAAAGAAAAGAAACTATATGGAAAATTCAGCAAGTGTGAGTTTTGGTTACAAAAAATTTCTTTCCTTGGTCATATTGTTTCAAAAAATGGCATAACTGTTGATCCTGCTAAAACAAACGTTGTTGAAGAATGGACAAGACCCACAAATGTAACCGAGATCCGTAGTTTCCTTGGTTTGGAAGGTTACTACCGAAGGTTTGTTGAAATTTTTTCACAATTATCTAGTCCAATGACTAAGCTAACTCAGAAGGGTGTTAAGTTTATCTGGACAAAAGAATGTGATGATTGTTTTCAGGAGTTGAAAAGAAGATTGGTGAATGATCCAGTTTTGGCACTTCCTTCCAGGAATGGCAAGTTTGTTATATACAGTGACGCTTCATTGAAGGGACTTGGCTGTGTCCTTATGTATAATGATCAGGTAATTGCATATGCTTCACGTCAGTTGAAAACTCATGAGGTAAATTATCCTACACATGATTTGGAATTAGCTGCTGTTGTTTTTGCTCTAAAAATTTGGAGGCAGCATTTTTATGGAGTAAAGTGTGAAATATATACTGATCACAAAAGTTTAAAGTATATATTCACTCAGAAAGAATTGAACATGAGACAGAGTAGATGGATAGAATTAATCAAGGATTATGATTGTACAATTCACTACCATCCGGGAAAAGCAAATAAAGTTGCTGATGCTTTGAGTTGAAAAAGTAATGTTTCATTAACCATGCTACGTTTGGAACAAGATCCTTTGGTTTTTGATTTGATGAACTTTGGCATAAAAGTTGTTGGTGCAGGAAGTTCTTCTATTTTGTTTCAGGTATCCGTGAAATCATCTCTATCAGACAGAATCAAGCAAGCACAGAAGCAAGACAGTGAGTTGCAGAAAAAGGTAGAGCTGGTTCAGAAAGGTAAGTTTCCTGAATTCAACATTGATAATGATTGTGTTTTGATATTTGGGAAGAGATTATGTGTGCCTTGTGATTCACAGTTGAAGAATGAGTTGTTATGTGAGGCTCATAGCTCCCCATTTTCAGTTCATATTAGAAGTACTAAGATGTACAAAGATCTGCGGGAGTATTACTGGTGGGATGGAATGAAAAGGGATATTGCTGATTTTACTGTGAAGTGTTTGACTTGTCAGCAGGTTAAAGTAGAGCGGCAGTTACCGAAATGGATGCTTCAGCATTTACCAGTGCCAGAGTGGAAATGGGAAAATATATCCACGAACTTTGTTGTGGGATTACCGAAGACATCTAGAGGTTTACTTCTAACTTTTGGAAAGGCCTTCAAAATTCATTGGGTACTGAATTAAATTTTAGTACAACTTTTCATCCACAATCAGATGGGAAGTCAGAATGAACAATTCAGACTTTGGAAGATATGCTACGGGCTTGTTTGATGGATTATCAGGGAAGTTGGGACCAACATATTTCTTTGGTTGAGTTTTCATATAATAACAGTTTTCATTCCAGTATACAGATGACTCCGTTTGAAGCATTATATGGTAAACGGTGTCAAACTCCAGCTTTTTGGGATGAAGTGGGTGAAAGGAAGCTGATGGGACCAGAATTGGTAGAAGAGATGGCAGATAAAGTTCAGTTGATTCAGAAACACATGAGAACAGCTCAGAGAAGACAGAAAAGTTATGCAGATAACTAGAGGAAGGATCTATCTTTGGAGGTAGGTGATCATGTTTTTCTCAAAGTCTCACCATGGAAGAGTGTGATGCGATTTGGTAAGAAAGGAAAACTGAGTCCAAGGTTCATTGGACCATATGAAATTCTGGAGAAAGTTGGATCAGTTGCATACTGAGTGGCTTTACCTCCAAGTTTATCTCAGGTACACAATGTTTTTCATGTTTCGATGTTGAGAAAGTATATGCCAGATCCATCTCATGTTTTGATCCCAGAGGTAGTTCAGTTGGAAAAGAATCTATCTTATGAAGAACAACCAGTCCAGATTCTTGACCGAAGAGAGCAAGTGTTGCGAAATAAGGTAATTCACCAGGTAAAGGTTTTGTGGAAAAACCATATGGTTGAAGAGGCAACGTGGGAATCTGAAAATTCTATGAGGGATAAATACCCCCACTTATTTTGATAAGTGAATAAAATTGCGAGGACGCAATTCCCAAAAGGGGGGAAGGATGTAACATCCCATGTAAATAAAGAATAATACATTTTCATATTTATTAATGTTTGTTAATTAAATATTAATTTTACTTTAAAGGGGTTTCTATGTTCGATAGTGTACCCGATACGCAACAGAGAGTTTCTTTGAAATCTTACGTTGCACACTAGTAATAAAATAATATTATTTTAAATTGTAGTTAACACATAGCCATTGTTTTGGAAGGAATGGATAGAAATAACTAAAATATGATTATATATGTTTTTAAATGTTTTTACATTTATCCAATAAAAGATAAAGGCTTAAAATACGAAAAGAATTCAATTTTAGGCTTTTATACCCTAATTTTCACTAAAGGTTCACTTATTGCCTTTTGATGGAGAACCGTCATTAAATATAGTTTTGGTCACTTTTATACATTCTATTGGACCAAATAAAACTCTTTTTTAGAATCGGGACATCAAAATTTACTTTGTGTAAATTTTTGGTATTTTTCCGATAAAGTTCATTTTTTTTAATGAATAGTGAAAATGTTGTATTTTAATTCAAAACCACTTTTTAATATAATTTATTTATATGACTAGATTATCTTTTGAATTGGTTTTAAAGTGAAATTAGAATATATTTTCACCATTTAATCCAATTGTGGTCATTGGAATTAATTTCACTTTGAAATCGGACTTAAACTAGTGTCAATCTTTTGATACTTATTGTTTCATGAAAACACGCTATTTGCTCTGACAGCGGGAATTAATTATTAAATTAATTAATGAAACTTATATGTTTTGAATTTTTTAAAATAGACTTCATTTTTGAATTTGGAATATCAAATATAGCTTAGGGTGAATTTTTGGTATTTTTCTGAAAAACTTCAATTTTTGATGAATAGTGAAACCACTAAGTGGTACTTATAAAAACTGATTTTTCGTTTAAATGAAATTTTACCACTTCTGTGTTTTGAATTTCAAAAATCCGACATACATGGTTGTCATTAAGAAGTAAAATGCGGTTCAATGGGATTAAAATAATTTTTTTGGTGAATAGTAACTTTTAAGTTTTTAATCGCGATTAGAGGTAATTAGTGTAGTTTAAGATAAAAATAATGTTTTAATAATATGAAATGAACTAGAAACATGTCCTACCCTCATTTGATGTGTCATGGCCGACCCATACAAGCCAAGGGTCAACTTGGGGACCCCATGGAGACACTTTGGTTGGGAAATGACATAAATAACTTTTTATTTAATGTAAAAGTAAAAATGACACAAACATGAGATGTTTTACTAAAACAATTTTTAAATGGGGTTATACAAGTCATATTTTTGACTATAAATATTAATTGGAAAGATAAAAATATTTACTACATGATAGTATTTTTTTTATAATTTTTATAAATTAAATAAATTTAATTATATATGACATCATGATGATGCAACGATTACCTCATTATTTAACGATTTAAATAAAATGGAAAGATAATGTAAAATCTATGACCTACACATGTCCAAAACATACTGGGTGGGTATATTTCGAACCCTTATCACCTTATCCACGAATTATTTCAATGTGGGACCATTAAAATCCTAAACTCATTCTAAAATAAAGTAACATTTGCTTACTTTCCAAGAGTGCCCCTCCTCTCCTCTTATAAAAGGGCTCCACCTCTACCTACTTACCCACACCTATCAAGCCTTTGGCTCGGCCAAACTCTGCCCATTTTGGCTCTCCAAATCCCTCTATTACTCCTAGAATCCTCACTTTGGGAAGAAGACTTCCCAAAGAAGCCTTTGAGCTCAAACCAAAGGGAGTTACCCGATTTTAAGGTAATGTCTTCACTTGAGTCCTTTTGTTTTATTTTGCTTCTCCAACCCCCTAAACTCTTTTTATTCATTTATTTTGTAACAACTCCAGTATCTTCAATATACTAGGATGTTGTTATAATAATTATTCGAGCTACACTTACACACACCTTCATCTAATGGTTAAAGAACATACTGTTTCTGTGTATGGCGAATTTCTGCCTCACGAAACGATGATTGTTCAAACTCATATAACACCTTCAAAGGTGGCCATTAAGATGTCACTATATTTATATATGATATAAAATATGTTTATGTTTTACTTAAGCTTATGTATTTTTCATTTGTGGCATATCTTTATGGTTTCCATTGTGGGTAAACAGGATAATTTCATTTTAGGAAGTGCGGACTACCGCCCCTCAAAGTGATTTGATTCGTTAATGCCATATGTGGGACGTATAAAGGATGGATTTAAAGTTATTATATATGATGTTATACTGGAATTATAATATACCTTTATATCATTATTATTTTCTTTCCATTAAAGTATGAGATAGAAATGAAAGTAGCGTTCATGCGTACGTACGGCTTACCGTCTCCATGAACGGTGCATTTCATTTCTTATCCTCAAATGTAATGTACTATTATAAGTACATATAATGGATATATATGATGTATGATACATATAAAGGATGAATATAATTCTGGAATTAAAAATATACATATCTCTCGTTTAGTTTTAATTCCATTAATATGACATAGAAATGAAAGTAGAGTTCATGCGTACGTACGGCTTACCGTCTCCATGAACAGTTCATTTCATTTCTTACCTCTAAATGATTATGTAATATTATAAATACATGTATATTCTGGATATATATGATATATATGATATCCAAATCATGAATATCATTCTGGATATAATGAACCTTTGACCACATGAACAACATGTAATTGTAAGAAGTCCACTTTCGACTTAAGAACCAAATATCGACAAAACAAACATTATTAACTTAAATGACTACATAATGTCCATAACATGATAATAAGTGATATAAAATGAATAATAAACTTGAAAAAGGTTCTTAAGAAAGTAGAAATTAACTCAAGTTTATTATTCAGGATGTTAAAGAACGATCGAGTCAAGTCGGACCCGAGGTAAGGGACTTCGTCTCAATCTCCTTTCATTGAGGCATATTTCGTTTTATACACAACTTTCTTTTATACGGTATATGAACCACGTTTACTTTTACTTTCATACAAAAGGAATCTTTTTTCTACGAAGTGTTTTACAAAACGAAAAAAAGGAATGTTTATTTTAACGTATGCGGTGACAACGACCTTTTTCGCCGCCGTGAGTATTATTTGGTCTTTGGCTTCCTCAACAAGCCGAAATGTTTTTTAAATGAAATAAATACCATATACACTTTTATGTATTTTGGTATTGAAAATGGTTTTTATAATGGTTTTGTTATGTCAATATTTTTAAGTGATATATTGTGATCAAAGTGTGGAAATGTTTTCTTTCCATTATATTTGTTTTATGTCTTATGATTTTATAATGGTACTTGGACATTTGACGGGTGGTTACGTGATTAACCATATGTCGGGTGGTGCTGTGAATACTAGGATGGGTGGTTACGTTATAACCTCCAATGCATTGGGTATGGAAGTCGGCCGTATGGCTATTCCATTAAGTATGAATGGAAGTTGGCCGAATGGCTATTCCATTAAGTGATATGTGTGGAAGTCGACCGTATGGTTATTCCACTTAAGTATGTTTATGTCCCAAGTTACCTTTATATGTTATGTGATCTTTATATGGGTTTTATGGTAATCTTTTGGTTACAAAAGGGTAAGTAATGATCTTTTATTCAGTGAAGATTTTTTACTACTTCATAAAGGTGAAAAGTATTACTTTGATAAAGTTTACATGGTTTACTTGTTGTTTTGATAAACTAACAGTTTTCATTATTTGTGTATCCCTTACTGAGCTTTTTATGCTCACCCCAAGTTTTTTTGAATTTTTTTTCACAGGACTTAATGTGGAATAGGGTCAAGGATGGGATCAAGGGAAAGTCATGCTATCTAAAACATGGAACTATACATGTTTCTTTTTAAGAGTTTTTATTTTATGGAAACATAGTAGAAGTGTCTACTTTGTAATCTTTTGAGATGTAATAGTTATGTTCTAATTCTCTAAAACTCTAAACCTGAAAAGATCCTCAATGTGAATTATTCATTTAATTCAATATTAAGTAAGGTTTAAGGCCGATGCCTTATAATAACACCCCCACCCCTGGACACCCCCACCCCCTGGACACCCCCACCCCTTGGAAAACCCCCAACCCCCTGGACACCCCCACCCCCTGGACACCCCCACCCCCTGGACAGCCCCCTAGACACCCCCACCCCCTGGACACCCCCACCCCTAGACGCCCCCACCCCCTAGACACCCCCACCCCTTGGACAACCCCCACCCCGAATGGACACCCCTACCCCCTTGGAAAACCCCCTCCCCCACCCCCCTGGACACCCCCACCCCCTGGACACCCCACCCCCTTGGACAACCCCCACCCCCTTGGATAGCCCCCTGGACACCACCCCTCCCCATGGACACCCCCACCCTCTGGACAGCCCCCACCCTCTTGTACACCCCCATATTTTGAATTTAATTTTATATTCCATATTCTATATGTGTTATACATAATTAAATTCTGTATGTAATGAATTCTGAATTGAATACACTGTTATAATTCTGTATGTAATTGATAATTCATTTTTGTATGTGTTATTCATTCATAATTCAAAAGTATTCAATTGAGAATTAAATTCTTAATTCTGTATTGCATAGGGTAATTGGGTTCTTAATTGAATTATCAATTGGTAGGTGCACAGGGGATTGAGGAGGGGGAGGCAGGCCGACCTGCTACTGAAATTTCAGCAAGGCTATACCAACAATTGTAAACTGTTGGTATATATGTGAAAAGTAACTTTATACCAACAGTTTACATAAAAATGTTGGTAAAACTATATACCAATGGTTAGTAAAATGTTGGTATAGACCCTGCAATATGTCTTTACCAACGGTTTAATGAAAACTATTTGTAAAGGCTTATTCCAATAGTTTTGAAACCATTGGAATATATCTGAAATTCCTTAATCTTTAATGGGTATCAACCATTGGTATAAAGATATACCAATGGTTAGCTGAAACCATTGGTATAATGTGCATTCCAGAGACATATACCAACGACTATACTATAACTGTTGGTATATGTCTATCCCCATGACTAACTAGCCAATGTTTTGAGAAACCATTGGTATAGTTTATACCAACTGTTTTCAGGACTTTCCCAACTGTTTTAAACCATTGGTATAAGTCATGTTTCCAGTAGTGGTAGCTTTTGATGTATTGGATTCAGAAGTTATAGTAGAAAATGAAACTTCATTATTTTATTTTTCTTTTTATATATCTCACTTCAACTAATTTTCATATTGCATTAACATTCCAATGAAATCATTGAGACTCATATTCATAAGGTGATTCCTATCATTAATAGTTATCCTTTTCAACCCCCACTCTTTTAGATTTATATAAATGATCTTGTTAACTTATCACCAAGTGATTTTAAGATATTTACAATAGCCATAAACATTTGATGCATCTGTGCGACTGACTCTATCGGAAGAAAATAAATTGGTTGATTGTCAGCTCATAGCATAAATCTCTTGGTTTCTAATACTTTCAAAGTTTCAAAATTCATGATTTCCAACTTCTTCCAAATTCCATTATAAATTTTATAAGAAGAAACCAAACTATAAATATTCTATTATAAATAACATAAGAGTGTGTTTTAGACTTTGTAATTCAATTGAAATTCAAATTTCTCCTCATGAGTGAAGTTTGGAATAAAATTATCTAGAATCTTGTAATAATATATCATTATTAGATATTTATCAACTTTGGTATTAATAACATAATTTTCCATTCTATCTCACCGATATTCTTAATCAACACCATCAATGACTGGTGGTAAACTAGGATTTTATATTATCCAAATATTAGACTGGAAGAGTTATTACTATAGAAAATCTTTTCTCCACTTATATGTTAGTATAAATAAATAATAGAGATATATGTCCCTAATACCAAATGGTGTCCTGGAAAGCAAGTTAAAAAAACTAAGCATAACAATAGAACTAAACAAAACTATGAGGTTTTAAATAATAATATATATACCCCAAAACAATATTATTAAAGGATATTAAAGTTTATATCCCAAAAACTTCTTCGATTTTTATCTAAACCGGCAGGCATACCACTTCCCAGATCCAAAGGATATACCGGTTCTGAAATAAGAAGCCTCATTGATCGGATGATCAAAAGCATAATTCCTATCCCACATCTTCTTTGACAAAGGTCAATAACAACAAGATCATACTCTAAATCTAATATTTTTTTAAAATATTAGAAACAACCAAGTCCTTATCCCCAATACTTCTTAAAACAAAGAATTTATCATCATAATAATTTACCATATTTTCCATTTAGAATAAATTTAATTTTGTTGATAGCTAGTAATGAGCGTAACATCAGATTTAAACAAAACACTATTTAGTCATGTCTTTCACTGTAAATTAAATTATAACAATTTTATAGAATTTATATAGTAAATTTATATTTAATATATATAATAAAATATTTTTTATATTCATCTAATATATTCAATAGTCATAGGATATTAACAAACCCAATTTTAGGCATAAAAACCCATATTTTATAAAGGTAGTTTTATCGTCTTTTAATGATGAACAAACTTTAAATCCAATTTTTGACACATTTATAAATTTATTATGAAAAAATAAACTTAATTTTTTAAATAAAAACATTAATTTTTTTTAGGGTAAATTTTTGGTAATTTTCTATGAAGTTTCATTTTTTGACGAATAGTGAAAAATACTTAATTTTATTTCAAAACCGACTTTCATCTAATTTATTTATAAGGTTAAATTATATTTTTGATTGGTTTTAAAACTTAATTAGATAAATTTTACATAAATTAATACAATTTACGTTATTGTAACCAATTTTACTTTGAAATTGGATATAAAAACTCAACAAACTTTTGAACATTTTTATTTTAAAACTCATTTTATCGTCCCTTCTACAAGATTAAATCTAAATTAATTTCTATCAATTTTGTGATATGAATTTGGAAAAATGGATTCTATATTTTAAATAATAATAATTTATAATTTATAATAAGTCTAAATTAGTTTTTTACCAAAAATATTAGTGAAAGTGATTAAAATTAATTACAGTAATTGAGAGAAAAATTAGCTTAACAAAGGAATAAACCTTAAAATTAAGATCCAAAACAACCTAGAAACTTGTAAAAAATCCAATTTATGACAATATATTTGCCCTATTATAACTTTTATATAATTTTTTATATTATTTGATCCACTTTACATAGTAAAAACATGGATGGAATTCAATTTTCAAAAATTTACAAGAATGTCATTCCTCCACTATAAAAAGGCACTCACCCCTCCCCCTTACTCACAACTCTCAATCCTTTTGACTCACAAAAAACTATACTAAAATAATCTAATAAAATACCTCCCCTAATCCTAGAATCCTCACCTTAGGCAGAAATCCATCCAAGGAATCCCTTTGTTGCAAACCAAAAGGGGTTACCCAAAGAAGAGGTAACATCATTCCTCAAGCTCTTTTGTTTTATTTACATTCTCCATACCCTAAAATATTATTATTAAAATATTATATAATAAAATAATTATCCTAAATATACTTATATTTTTTTATTTTAAGGTTTTTACCTACACTTACACACACACCCATATAATGGGTAACAAACCTACCGTTTATGTGTATGGTGAACTACCGTCTCACGAAATGATGATTGTTCATTTTTCATTTACCACCTAACATGGTGGTTATTATGATGTAAATAATATTTATATATGATATATATGATATTTATTATGTCTTTATGCTTCAGTAATTCTTTTATAACACATATATTTATACTTTCCATTTTGTGTAAATACGATAACATCGTTTGTGGAAGTGTGGACTACCGCCTCCTCAAAGTGATGTGATTTGTTCACAATATACATGGAATGTATAATGTATGGTTTTAAAAAATATATGATACTATAATTATAATATAAATATATATCATTTAATTTTCATTCTTTTAATACAAAAAATAAATGAAAGTAGTGTTCATGCGTACGTACGACCTACCATCTCCATGAATGATGCATTTCATTTCTTATCTCCAAATATTATGGATTATTCTAAATAAATATATACTGAATATAAATGATATATAAATCATGTTTTAAATTCTTGAGATGATGAAATCATGATATAAGTAATAGGAACAACAAATAACAAGTCAAAACATACTCGAAAAACTAGGAAATTAACACCCAAAATAGTGAAAATAATGATAGATTATTATCAAATGGGTAATAAAATATTATAATAAGATTGTATATGGTATCATAAATATTATTATGGTTGTATAATAATTTTTTAACATGTTTAAACCATTATACAATAGGTTAATGACCACAAAAAGTAAGGATAAGGTAAGAGATTTCATCTCAATTTACATTCCTTTGAGACTTATTTGTTGTTATACACTAATTAATTTTTATATGGTGTATATAATACCATTTGACATATTATATCATGAATATAATTATTATAATGATATTATAAGTTTCATTTAATACCATTACTTCATGGGGATTATGATTCAAATGTTTCGAAGTGGCATGAGACATTTTGGAATGTTTAAAGATTATTTTCCTCAAGAATGTTCTTAATGATTATCTTTGCAATCTCACTTCATTTTGTGATTGTTGAATTTCTCTTGAAACAATAAATTTATTATAATAATTTTCCTTTTAAATTTACTTTAACATCTATATTCTAATATAATAGATATTATTATTTCCTAATCCGCATATCATTTTTACATACATTGTTCACTTTGACAGTTATTTGATTAACTGGGGAATTATTAATAAATCCATATTATTTATTCAATATAGATATTTGATAAGTAATATTGTTTATTTATTAATTAATTTATATTAGGAATGATTTGGATGAACAATGATGGGTGGGGCCCTGACATTATATAGACCCTGCATCAACTGGTTCTCATGAGACAAATTAGTTGGCCAAATTAAACGGGTTTATACCCGTAGTTTTAAAACATCTTGTGAAAGGTCTTGATGATATAGGTTTTCATGCACCTTAGACATGAAATCCAATAATTAATCATTTAATTCATAGATATTTCAGTCATCATTGTTATTATCCATGAGGTTTTCATAGGATAAAATCTATGGATGTATTTCATTCTCATTTTATTGATTTAATGACACGTGTTTTCAGTTTCTTACCTTTCCATATTAATTATGCCTTATCCAGTTATTTAAATGGCACATGTTATTAGTTATTTACCTTTTCATGTTGATTTAATCTCATCAATTCATTATTTATTCTGCTTTACATACCCTTACCGAGCATTTAAGCTCAGTCTTATTATGTTTCCTTTCCCCAAGTTATAAAGAAGAAATATTTGAATAAGATTTCAAGGATTCTGTTATTTTAATTTTATTATGTATCATATTTCATTTTATATTTCCTAATGTAATATGGGAATCATGTATATAATATGGTTTTCCAAAACTGTTAAACTATTTGGTACCTTGGGATTTTAATCTTGTATCTATGCCAATGTAATAAAGTAATGCACCAGCTCTGGGATTCTGGGGTTAGGGTGTTACTGTTGGTATTAGAGCAAGTTTAGTAGCAACCTTGGAAACTAGATTTAGAAAACTTATATTAGGAAACATAACCCTGATATAGACTTTGAGGATAAGTATAGAATAACATCCTATAATTTTGGTAAGGTACAAATTATGAGGGTATTCTTAGAAATACATATCTGTATGGATACTACAAGTGGACATGGTTCTGGCATAGATGTACCTAGGGGAAAAAACTCTGAAAATGTGTGTCGGGCCTAACTCAACGTGACCTAGTATACAACAATGGGCCTTACTGCACACCTGGTTTGACACTCTCGGGGGATACACTTAGGATAATTCGCATTCTATTTACCTACCATTATGAAGGATTTAAAATTAAAGATGCCCCCAAAGAAACCAAAGATTATGATTCTAAGATTTATGATGCATAAATTTATACTATGTACTATAACATATTGGTAATTATCCATTATGATTTCATGAGCTAATCTAGTACATGACATTATTTAGAAATGGAACCTAGAAGGAAAAATGATATCAATACTCATGGAATATGTAGATATTTCCCTATCGAGGAAACTAATATAGTTAGTATTGGAATGGAGAAAATTATGGTAATATTAGGGTGACTTAATCAGGTTATGACAAATAACCTTTCCCGAACGGAGAAACCTATTCCATAGAGAGAATATCCTATGCTGTATCACTTTATATGATATAATCCTCCATCGTTTAGTTGGAATACTAATCCAATTATAGATAAGCAATAGATTAAGTCTCTGGAGACAATATTTATAGCATTGGGATGTAGAGAAATGGAAAATGTTACACTTACAATGTATTTTTTCTAAGGTGATATTGTTAAATGGTGGTCCTTGATCCATAATACTAGGGAGGAAGAATAAATAAAACTCATGGAATAGAAAACATTTAAGTATATATTATTAGATAAATACTTTCCTTGTGATCAACAAATTAAGATGAAGAGAAATTTCCTTGGCTTAAAGAAAAAGGAAGAATAAAGTGTTAAAAATTATGAATCTACCTTTACAAGGTTATCCAGGTATGTTATGGGTTACATGCACAACACATAGTACAAGATCAACCACTTATTTTAAGGTCTTAATCCAAATATACAAAGGGCACTGGTTTCTCATAGTCTTTAATTATACAAATAAATAGTTTTATGTTCCATCAAGACGGAGAAGTAATTTTCTAGAATCAATATATTTAAGGGAAACCAAGATAAGAAGATTCCATCTGAACACCATGGAAAAGGGAATTCATCAAAGAAGAAGAATAAGTTTGAGTGATTTCCATATTATAAAAACTATGGTAAAAATCACCCAGGGAAATGTTTGAAGGGACTGGGAGTTTGTTATAAGTGCAGAAATAGGGGTTACCAGGCTCATGAATAGAAAGGGAAGAAATAAATCAATGATTTATAGTGCTAAAATTGTAAATATGTGGGGTACTACACAAGTGAATTCCCTAAGCATCAAGGGAATATACCACTGAAGAGGCCAAGGGAAGATGGACAAGCTTATGTAATCACAATAGTTGAGGTAGAAGTACCCAATGACATGGTGGAAGGTACATTAAAAATATCTTCAAATTTAGCCAATGCCTTATTTGATTATGGATCACCGCACTCTTTTATATCTACCCAGTTTTCCAAGAAAATTAGACATTTTCCTTTTTATTTAATAAGAGAGTTGTCAGTCAAAACTCCTAAGGGAATTATCATTACAATAAATATGTGTCGAGCTATCCCCATTATAATTCATAAACATTTTTTTTGTACTGAACATATTACCATACCTATAGTTTAATTTGATATAATCCTTATATGGACTATCTCTCAAAATATGATGCAGAAATTTATTGCAAGAGGAATAAAATTACGATCTGTGAGGAAGATGTAGAATCCCTCATCTTTAGAGTAGAAGATTCCTCACTTGATTCTTATCTAGATCTACCCCTAGTATCTCTACTGAATGAAATTATTGTAGAATAAGAGCAAATAACATCAAGCTATGAATAAGGTAGTATTCAAATTGAGGATGTACCTATTGTGTAGGAATACATTGATGTATTTCCTGAGGAATTACCTGGACACCCCCCAAGCGTGAAGTGGAATTTTATATTGATTTAATCCCTTATTAAAGGCCAATATAAAATAATCCCTATAGAATGTTCACTATAGAATTAGTGTAATTAAAGAAAAAACTAGAGTATTTGGGTAGTAAGGGATTTATTCACCCTAGTGTTTCACCATGGGGAAGCCCTGTCCTCTTTGTCAAGAAGAAATATGGATCCATGAGGTTTTTCATTGATTATAGAGAAATCAATGTTATTACAATAAAGTATAAGTATCCTATAACTCACATTGATGACTCATTTTATCAAATTCATGGATCCAAATATTTTTAAAAGATTGATATTTGTTCTAGGTATCACTAATTATGAGTGAAGAAGGAAGACATTCCAAAGACAAATTTTGGATGAGGTATGGAAATTTCAATTTTACAGTAATTCCATTTGGATTGACTAATGAACTCTATATTTTTATAGACCTAATGAATAGAGTATTCAAGGAATATATTGATGATTTTTTTGTGGTATTCATTGATGATATTATGGTTTATTATAAAACCTATGAGGACCATTATAATCACTTACAGATCATCCTTAATACCCTTAGAAGGGAAGGTTTATAAGGTAAATTTAGTAAGTGTGATTTATGGCTTCTAGAAGTCTATTTTCTTGGATATATTGTATCTAAGGATGGAATATTAGTTTATCTTATAAAGACAAAGGTATTTAGATAATGACCTACACCAACAAACATAACTGAGGTACATAGTTTCACTGGATTGGTAGGTTACTATCGGTAATTTGTTCAAATTTTTTCCTAATTGGCTAAACCATTAACAAATATTACATGTAAAAGGTTTAAGTTTGTTTGGATGAAGGAATGTGAAGAATACTTTTATGAACTAAATAGAAGACTGGTCAATGCGCTGATTTTGGATCTACCATCTGGAAGTTATGTGTTTGTCATATATTGTGATGCATCGAATAAGGGACTTGCTTGTGTCCTAATGAAAATTGATAAATTTATTGAATATGAATTAAGTAAATTGAAGAATCAAAAATATAACTACCCAACCCATGATCTTGAGTTAGAGATTGTAAATTTATCTTTGAAAATATGGATACATTATCTCTATGGTAAAAGATGTGAGATATACATGGATCATAAAAGCCTGAAATACATATTCTCACAAAAATATCTCAACATGAGACAAAATTGATGACTTGAGCTACTCAAGGATTATTATTTCTCAATACACTACCGCCTAGGGAAATAAAATAATGTAGCATATGCATTGAGTAGAAAAGATCACAAAGTTCCAACACAAATGAGGACTAAGAATGATCCTATGTTCATGGATCTAGCAAATATGGATATGGAATTTTATAAGGAAGGGTGAACATAAATAATTTTTCAAATGATTGAAAAAATATATTTATTATATAATATAAATAATTCTCAATCTGATGATGAGAACTTTCAGAATAAAATTAAAGTTGTGAATGATGAAAAATTAGCAGAATTTTTATATGAAGACGGTGTTCTAAAATTTGGAAAAATACTATGTGTTCCATCCATACTTGAGATAAAAAGGAAATTTTTGGATGATTATCATATCTCAAATTTCTCTATGTATCTCGATAGTACAAAGATGTATAGGGACTTGAAGGAACATTTTTAGTGAGATAACATTAGGAGGAAAATTGCTGATTATGTGTCTAGATGCTTGGTTTTTCAACAAGTGAAAGCTGTGAGGAAGCATTCTAAAGGAGTCCTGCAACCTATTCCTATTCTTGTGTGTAAATGGGATGGAATTACCATGTAATTTTTCATGTAACTACCAAGGACTCCTAGTAATAATGATGAAATATGGGTTATCATTGACCGCCTAACCAAATATGCACATTTTCTGGATATAAGAGAAGACATGACTCTTGAGTACCTTATAAGGCTCTATATTAATGAAGTTGTAAGACTTTAGGGCACACTTATATTGATTGTTTCTGATCTAGATCCCTGATTTATATCAAAATTCTGGAAAAGTATTCATAAGGATCTTAACATTGAGCTTCATTTGAGCACTGTCTACCATCCTCAAACTAATGGGAAATCTAAAAGAATAATTAAAACAATGGAGGACATATTGAGTTCATGCTCACTTGACTTTCAAGGTATGTGGGATCAATACCTACCTTTGGTATATTTTTCCTATAATTATAGTTTCCATTCAAGTATTAAAATGGTACCATATGAAGCATTATATGGAAAGAGATGGCGTACCCCAACTTGTTGGGATGAAATTGATGAAAGGAAACTCATAGGACCAAAACTTGTTAAAGAGATGAAAATAAAGGTAAAGGCTATTCATGATCATATTAAAGCATCATAAAGTAGGAAAAATAATTATGTTGATAATCGGAGGGAAATTTAGAGTTCTAAGTGGGAGATCATGTTTTCTTGAAAGTATCTCCATGGAAGGGTGTTATAAGGTTTAGTAAGAAAGGGAAACCGAGTCCCAAGTATATCACACCCTTTAAGATTCTTGAAAGAGTTGGAGTTGTTTCTTATAGTATGGAAATGCTTCCAAATCTCTCAAAAGTACATGATGTGTTCCATATATCTATGCTAAGGAAGTACATACCAGACCCAACTCATGTGATCACCTATGATGAAATAGAGTTGGAACCCAACCTTTCATACTATGAAGAATCCATATAGATTCTTGATACCAGACAGAAAGTATTGAGGAATCATACAACTCATCTGGTAAAGGTACTCTGGAGAAATAACAAAATGGAAGAAGCAACATGGGAACCAGAGGATTCTATGAAGGAGAAATACCCACATATTTTTAGAAGGTAATACCCTGAAAATCTGGAGGATTTTTTTTCTTGAGTGAATAATGTATCACCCCAAGACTTTACCATATTTTCCTTTTAGAATAAATTTAATTTTGTTGATAGCTAGAAATGTACGCAACACCAGATTTAAACAAAACACTATTTAGTCACATTTTTCACAGTTAATTAAATTATAAAACTTATAGAGAATTTATACAGTAAATTTATATGTTATATATCTAATAAAATATTCTTTTATATTTATCCAATATATTAAATAGTCATAAGATAAGAATAAACCCAATTTTACGCAAAAGGCACATATTCTATAAAAGTAGTTTTACCGCCTTTTAATGGAGAACCTATTTTAAATAAAATTTTTGACACCTTTATAAATTTAATATGAAAAAATAAACTAATTTTTTTAAATTGAAGCATTAAAATTAGGTTAGGGTAAATTTTTGGTAATTTTATGTGAAGTTTCATTTTTTAATGAATAGTAAAAAAAATACTTGATCGATAATTGGTTTTTTTATTTTATTATTCAACCAGTGGAAGAAAACCCTTCCATGAATACAAACTCTCAAGGTGGTCTAAAATGATGAAGCCCAAGGGCATCCCCAAGAACAAAACCATTACATTCCTGAGGTAAAGACCCCACATTAGAAAAAACTAATAGGGGTTCCTTAGGACTACTCCCCCGAGAAAGTGCGTCCACCGTAAAGTTACCCTCTCTATGAATATGCCGAACTGCACATCCATTAGCAATCTACAAGGCACAACTACATATAAGATAAGTCACAATCCAAGGAAACTCAAATTTTCCCTACAGAGACCTAATAAATACTTTAGAGTCTGATTCCACTTCTGATATCACCACTGACCACCTTTTGTAAAGCATGATACCCATGTGCAGTGATCTTATTTCCGCACCCAATGAAATCCCCGACCCATGAAATCTATTGAAAGCCAATAAAACCGAACCATTCTTGTCCCGGACTAGACCCCCCCTCACGCATCTGACCACCCATCAACATTCAGTTTGAATCCATTTATTGGAGGATTCCATCTAACCCAACAGACCTGATCTCTTGGTCGAGTAACTTGGATGTTCATGATATTACCAATCAGAAGAAATTGCTGACCACCCTTCACCAGCGAGCCCAATTCATGTAGCAGCACCTTCATACACACTTGCAGTAATAGCATCATCGGCCACACTTCTGTTCAAGCCTTATTCTGTGCCTCCCATAGCATCCATAAGATTACAATAGCAATGATTCTTCTGATCTTATTCTTCATGCCCTGCTACTCTGCTCCCATAAACCAGCTCACAAAAAACTCCTGCATGGATGAGATCATTCCATAAAATCTACCCCATTTATCCATGCTAGACCATAGACTGACATCCCATTTTCTCTTAATAAATAGGTGAACCACCGTCTCCACCTGTGGATTAGCACAACAGAAACATCGAGAGGCAAACTAAATTCCTTTCTTCTGAATATCATACTCCGTGGGTATTTCTTGATAACGATCTCTCCATACCAGGAAACACATCTTCATGGGAACCTCCTTACACCACAGTCATGACCTCCATTCATCCCAATCCCTCCCTGAAATATCAAAACCCTATCCTCCATTTTATCAAATTTGGTTTATTATTAGATACAATTGAAATAGGAAAAATATGGGTGGAATTTCCTTTTCAAAAATTCACAACAATGCCACTCCTCCTCCACTATAAAAGGAACTCAACCCTCCCCCTTACTCACACCTCTAAAGCCCTTTGGCTCACCCAAAATCTACTCAAATAAGCACCCAAAATCCATTCTATAATATTATAATCCTCACCTCGGTTAGAAATATATCCAAGTAATCCCTTTGGTGAAAACCAAAAAGGGTTACCCAAAGAAGAGGTAACATCCTCCCTCAAGCTCTTTTTGTTTTATTTATATTCTATATCCCCTAAAATATTCTTATTATAAGATTATATAATAAAATAAGTATCCTAAATATACTTATATGTTTTTATGTTAAGGTTTCGTCCTTAACTTACACACACATCCATCTAATGGGTAACAAACCTACCGTTTATGTGTACGAAGAACTATCGCCTCACAAAATGATGATTGTTCATTTTTTACTTTAACACTTATCATGGAGGGAATTGTGATGGAAACACTATTTATATATTATATATATTATATATATTATGTATTTATCTTTATTTAATTCTTTTATAACACATAACTTTATACTTTCCATTTTGTGTAAATATGATAACATCATTTGTGGAAGTGTGGACTACCGCCTCCACAAAGTGATGTGATTTGTTCACACTATACATGAAATGTATAATGGATGGTTTTAAAAAAAATATGTGACATATATGAAATAGATATGATAATTTAATTATAATATACATATATATCATTTACTTTTCATTCTTTTAATATGAAAAATAAATGAAAGCAATGTTCATGCATACGTACGACCTACCGTCTCCATGAACGATGCATTTCATTTCTTATCTCCAAATATTATGAATTATTATAAATAAATATATAATGAATATATATGATATATAAATCATGGTTTACATTATATATATTATTAAATCATGATTTAAGTAATAGGAAAAACAAATAACAAGTTAAAACATACTTGAAAAAATAAGCAATTAACACTCGAAATAGTGAAAATAATGAAAGATTGTTATCAAATGGGTAATAAGATATTATAATAAGGTAATATATAATATCATAAATATGAGTAAAATTATAGTATAAGTTATTAACATGTTTAAACCACTATAAACGAGGTTAACGACCACACAAAAAAGGAACGATAAGGTAAGGTATTTCGTCTCAATTTACATTTCATCGAGACTTATTTGTTGTTATGCACCAATTCATTTTTATATGGTGTATATACTACCATTTTACATATTATATCATGAATATCATTATTCTCATGATATTATAAGTTTCATTTAATGTCATTAATTCATTGTGATTATTATTTAAATGTTTCAAAGTCCTGTGGGACACTTTGGAATGTTTAAAGATTATTTTCCTCAAGAATGTTCTTAATGATTATCTTTGAAATATCACTTCCTTATGTGATTGTTAACTTTCTATTGAAAAAATAACTTTATTATAAAAATTTTATTTATAAATTTTCTTAAACATCCATATTCTCATACAATGGATATTATTATTTCCTAAACCGTATATCATTTTTACATACGGTGTTCACTTTGACAGTATTTTATCAATTGGGAAATTATTGATAAATCCATATTCTTTATTTAAAATAGATATTTGACAAGTCATATTGTTTATTTATTTATTACTCTATATGATTAATGATTTGTATATACAATAATAGGTGGTTCCTAGACTTTATATAGCCCCTTGATGCATCGACGAGTTCTCATGAGACGAATAAGTTGGCAAAATTAAATGGGTTTGTACCCATAGTTTTAAACCGTCTCATGAAAGGTCTTGATGGTATTGGTTTTAATGTGCCTCAGAAATGATGTCCAATAATTAAGCATTTCCTTCATATATATTTCAGTCATCATTGTTATTACCCATGGGGTTTTTATATGATAAAATCTATGGATACATTTCATTCTCAGTTTATTGATTTAATGAAATGTGATTTCAGTTTCTTACCTTTCCATATTAATTTTGTCATATCCAGTTTTTTTGAATGGAATGTGTTATCAGTTATTTAATTTTATATATTTATTTACTCTCATCAATTAATTATTGATTTTGTTTTACTTACCCTTACTAAGTATTTGAGATCACCCTTATTATGTTTCCTTTCCCCAGGTTATGAAGAAGAAATATTTGAATAAACTTTCAAGGATGTTGTTCTTTTCATTTTATTATGTATCATGTTTTATTTTCTATTTCCTAATGTAATATAGGTATCATTTATGTAATCTGGTTTTCCAAAACTGCTAAAATATTTGGTCCCTTGGGATTTGAATCTTGTATCTATGCCTGTGTAATAAATTAATGCACCGGTTCTGGTATTATGGGGTTAGGGTGTTACAAATAATTTTGGAAGAAATAGTTAATATCCCTGGAAATCCTCAATCACATAAGATTAGAAGAAAAAAATTACAAAAGGAAATTTAGAGCTTTTATAATGAAGCCTCATATAAGTGAAATTTCTAAGATCACATTGAAAACTAAAACAACCAGATGCTCTCAAGAAACTAAGGTAGTGAACCACTCTTGAAAGGTAAAAATTTAGCATGAGCTATCATCTATTACCATAATCCCCAATATCATATTTTTAGGCATTGATGATAAAAAAATTGCAATGTAAAAATTAAATATATTTTGGTACAACTTTCACTTCTAACAAAATAGAAATATCTAACATTATATTCCACTTAAAATGGTTCAAATGAAATCACAATGTTCTAGAAGTTCATGGTTTAGAATCAAATCATATAGAAAATGTTATATTTTTAAATTTTATCTTTAAATAATTTATATATATAAAAATGATACATTATATGTATTCCATCTATGTATCTATTTTTTTAGTGAAATATGAATACTGTTAAATAAGATAGGATGAATATAAATAGAAAATGGATGGATATTAATCATATGAAAAAAAGTATGAGGATGAGGTTAAGTGTTAATCAATTTTTCAACAAATCATTCAAATGAATCTTCTTGAATTATTTATTTGTGTTTATGTTACCGTTATTTAAGATGGATTTATCCAAATGAGTTGGAAGTGATGGGATTAAGAGGGACGAAACCCATCCTAAACACAATGGAAGACAATACAAAAACCCAAAATGACCAAGATTTATATATACATTATAATTGAATAATAAAATGAAGAAATGAATGATGTACCTCACACTAGTCAATCAAGTATTCATATAAGTTTTTGATAATGATCATCGAGGAGTTACTGAAAAGTTACTCCCTCCCAGGGTATCCACGGATTTCATAAATTCATGATGCTCGGGAAGGATCCCCCTAAATCTAGAGTTTTATTGAACCTTGAGTTTAAAGGTAGGAGAAAAATGAGAAATAATATTGATCTTAGTTTTGAGGAGTTATAATGAGATAAATGAGTCTCATACGTGCAACACACTCTATGAGGATCAAAACAGGTTTATATAGGCCTCTAAGAACCCAAATAGTAGACCCACATTTCACGAAATGTTTTATAAACATATCTCCACATTATTATTTTTTAATTCTTTATCAATCATCATATTAACTTGTTTAACATTTAAATAACTACGGGAAAAAACGATTATTGCGACGGGGTATTTTCGACGGGCCTTATTCCCATCGCAAAAACTTCGATGAAAAGAGTTTTTGCGACGGGAATGTATTCACGTCGCAAATGGTCAGTTATTTGCGACGGAAATACAGGTCCCGTCGCAATTGCAATGGTGCGGTTTGCGTGCCAAAACGCGGGAAGACTATTTGCGATGGGTAGAAGGCTACCCGTCGCAAGTACCTGGCGGTGGTAAATAGTATTTGTGACGGAACAATTGCCCCGTCGCAAACAAATATTCACCCAGGATTATTTGCGACGGGCCCCGTCGCCAATACTGGCCGCTGTAAAGACTATTTGCGACGGTCACCTACAACCCGTCACAAATACCCGGCAGTGGTAAATACGTTTTTGTGACGGGACTATTTAACCGTCGCAATAGAGAATCCAACGGGTGGTATGTGCGACGGGACCCGTCGCAAATACGAGCGATGGTAAATAGGAATTTGCGACAGGGATATCTGCCCGTCGCAAATACTGGCGGGGGTAAATAGCAATTTGCAACAGGGATATCCGCCCGTCGCAAATATTGGCGGTGGTAAATAGCAATTTGCGACGGGGATATCCGCCCATTGTTAATGGTGTGGCATTTGCGACGGGCCCGTCGCAACAACCCTTTTACCCGCCACCCGTAATTAATGCGGGTGAAGGTATTTGCGACGGGCCCCGTCGCCAATACCGGCGGCGGTAAATAGAAATTTGCGACGGGGATATCTGCCCGTCGCTAATGGTGGTTATTTGCGATGGGCCCGTCACAAAAGTCCTTTTACCCGCCGCCTTTATTTAATGCGGGCGAAGGCATTTGCGACGGTATCCCTTCGCAATTCCTAGTATTTGCGATGGTCTCCCGTCGCAAATACGACCGTCACAAATAATCTAACCTATATATACACCTCATACGTTTTTTTACATAACATTCAGATCTCTATTCTTCTCTCTCTCTAATTTTCAGTTCTGAGTAGAATTTTTTTTGTTTTAATTTTTTCTTTCGAGAAGAGGAAGGAAGAAGTTAGAAGGTGCAGATTACTAAAGGTATTTATATTTTTTTTAATTGTTGAATTATTTTTAATTGTTAATTTTATTTTTTTTAATAGAATGTTTAGTTATATAGTATAATTAGTTTATGTGATTGTACCAAATAATCCTTTTCTGGATACAAACAAGTAGAGGCGGCTCTGGAACAGATGTACCTAGGAGTGAAAACTCTGACAAGGTGTTTCGAGCTTGACTCGGGGTAACCTGGTACACGACAACAGGCCTTGCTGCACTCTTGGTTCGACACTCCCAGGGGATGTTTTGGTAATAATTAGAAATAAATATATAATTATCAAATAATTAAGAAATAATTAGATTTAATTAAAATAATTATCAAATAATTAGGAAATAATTAGATTTAATTGATTATAAATAATTAGGAAAAAATTAAAATAATTAGAAAATAATTAAAATAATTAGGAAATAATTAAAATAATATGGAAACAATTAAAATAATTAGGAAACAATTAGATTTAATTAGGAAACAATTATATTTAATTAGGAAACAATTAGATTTAATTAGGAAATAATTAGATTTAATTAGGAAACAATTAGATTTAATTAGGAAACAATTAGATTTAATTAGGAAACAATTAGATTTAATTAGGAAACAATTAGATTTAATTAGGAAACAATTAGATTTAATTAGGAAACAATTAGAAAACAATTAGGAAAAACAATTAGGAAAAACAATTAGGATAATTAGGATAATTAGAAAACAATTAGGATAATTAGGAAACATGATTGACCGCTCATCTACCTAAATTTTCTTTTCATTTGTGTGTTGAGGCTTGACATGAAACTTCTGCATCCACATGTAATATCTGCTTTTATTGTCAAAATTATCAACCTCCTCGCCAATATAGAGGTGAGGAGGTTTATAATTTTGATAGTAAAATCACATATTATATGTGGAGGTAGAAGTTTCCTATCAACCTCAACACACAAATGAAAAGAAAATTGACGTAGATGAGCAGTTAATTATGTTTGTTTTTCTATTCATTGATTTATTAACCACCCGACCTATATGTATATCTTCGCATTTCTAATTAATAACATAATTAGTAACATAATTAGTAACATAATTAGTAATATAATTAGTAACATAAATAGTAACATAATATAAAATATTATATTACTCTAATATTAATAGTTAAATAATACTTATAATATAATTATTTTATTATTATATGTTTAATATTTATAAAAAAATATTAATATTATTAAAATTATAAAAAATTTATAAAATATTACAATTATCAATATTTTCAACAAGTTTTGCTTTATTCTTAACAGTTCAAATCTTAAAGGGTCACCAATTTTCAGGTCATGCCCAATAAAAAGTTTGCATCAACCGTGTCCAATGTAAACTCTATAATTGTTCTTGCCTGGTTGATCACCTCGCAAGTAGCGTTGTAATAGGACAACCCAAGTCATGTCTTTCTCATTACTTGTGTCGTCCTATTGCAACACTACTTGCGAGATGATCAACCATGTAAGGACAATTATAGAGTTTAAATTGGACAAGGTTGATGCAAACTTTTTATTGGGAATGACCTGAAAATTAACGACTCTTTAAGATTTGAACATGTTAAGAATAAAGAAAAATCTGTTGGAAATATTGAGATTTGTAATAATTAGTAATAATTACTAATAAAATTAATCAAAAATCAAATAAATTCAAGTACATGGTTATAAATTGGCACAATTTCCAGCGGATTGACGGCTACCTTTTGTTCAACGTCTCATATCTTTTCTACTTTCTCCCACTGAAATCAGTATGAAAAATGTGCTCTAATGTATGTCAGAGCAAATTTTTCATACTGATTTCAGTCGGGAGAAAGTTAAAAAGAGATGAGCCGTCGGAAAAATCAGAATAATTAGTAATATAATCTTCACAACGATGATTACAAAATTTTATTTCATTATTCAAGCATATTTCATTTTGCCAAGTATTTCTAAATTAATAATAATTAGTGGGGATGATTACAAACTAACTGTGTCGCCTATAATTATTGGTAATTACTAATAAATAACTTTAATTATGTATCTTCTTTTTTTAGGATATTGTTTCTTATATCAAATTATTTAACAATAGTAATGGTTTTAAATTTTTTAGAAACATATATATGAATATGGAACAAGGAAATAGACATCAATCATTATTAGATGATCGTGCTTGGATAAATCAACGCAGAAATCCAAACGGTTCTAGTTTAAATCCTGTATATGTTGATGGTGTTGAAGCTTTCTTATCATTTGCATCATCAAACCCGGAATTTTTTTCAGAAGGGACAATTAAGTTTCCTTGTAAAAAATGTTCTCTGAGAACGTTTGAGACATTTGACATCGTTGGGAAACATCTCTTGCGTTATGGTTTTTAATCAGATTATATTTTTTGGTATCAACACGGTGAACGCAGTTTCAGAGAAGATACTAATAATTTGATTTCGGATCCATCACGGTTTCAGAATTTAGTACATGATGTTGAAGGGCCATCCGTTCAACAAACAGAAATCGAGGATGATGTTGATTTACCTCCCGAGTTAGCACCATCTGAATTTGCTGAGTTGTTCAGGTCTGCTGAGGATGCATTATATCCTGGTTGCAAGATAAGAAAATTAGAAGCAGTTGAAAAATTTATGGCTATTAAATCAGATAATGGAATGTCAAATAACTATTTTGATCAGATATTTTCTTTGGTTAAAGCACTATTACCTGAAGGAAATGTGCTGCCTGCTAATTATTATGAGAGCAAAAGACTCGTTCATAATCTAGGCCTTAGTTATAAAAAGATCCATGCATGTTCGAATGATTGCATCTTATATTCTGGTGAAAATGAGTCATTGGATAGTTTTCCCACATGTGGACAATCGAGGTATAAAGAAGCTCAATCAGGGAAGTCTGGATTGATTCCTATAAAACAGTTGAGATATTTCCCGCTTACACCCAGGTTGCAGCGTTTATTTATGTCTCAGAACACAGTGACAATGATGTCATGGAACAAAACCAATATTTCAAATGGTAAAAGCTTGATTCATCCATCTGATGGTGATTCATGGAAACATTTTGATCAAGTGCATCCGTCTTTTGCTTTAGAATCCCGGAACGTGCGATTGGGTCTTTCTACTGACGGTTTTTTTCCATTTGGATCTTTTGGTAGTCAGTATTCCTATTGGCCTGTCTTTATAACTCCGCACAATTTGCCTCCATGGATTTTGATGAAAGAACCTTATATCTTTTTGACATTATTAATCCCAGGACATCCGAAAAAGAATATTGATGTTTATTTGAAACCACTGATTGATGAGTTAAATTTATTTTGTAGTCATGGTGTTGGTACATATGATGCTGCTACGAAACAGAATTTTGTAATGAAAGCTGCTTTGATGTGGACATATAGTGACTTCCCGGCATATGGTATATTATCTGGCTGGAGTAGACATGGTCCAAAATCATGTCCTTACTGTATGGGAGACAACAAAGCATTTATGCTCGTGAATGGAAAAAAACCTTGCTATTTTGACTGTCATCGCAGATTTCTTCCAATCGATCATCCTTTTCGGAGGAATAAATCTCATTTAAAAAAAGGCAGAATTGAAAGAGATGAACCTCCAAAAATGATCTCAGGTACAGAGTTACAATCAGTTGTATTTTCATTACCTTCCATCACTTTTGGACCGACAATAAACCAACAGAAAATTCATGGTTTTGGGAAAGAACACAATTGGACAAAACGAAGAATTTTTTGGAATCTACCATATTGGTATGATTTGTTGGTCCGACACATGTTTGATGTCATGCATATTGAGAAGAAATATTTTGATAATTTATTTCATACAGTTTTGGATACACCGTGTAAAACCAAAGATAATGTAAAGGCACGATCAGATCTTGCCCAAATTTGCAGGTGACCAGAACTTTAATTGTTTGAAAATGTCAGATCGCAGAGATTAATGAAGCCAAAAGCAGCTTATACACTGACCAAAGAGATTCACTTATTATTTTGTCAGTGGATTGCAGATTTGAGACTTCCAGATGGCTATGCTTCCAACTTGGGCAGATGTGTTAAAAATGGTCATATTACCGGATTAAAAAGTCATGACTGTCATGTTATAATGGAAAGAATTATGCCTATTAGATTAAGAGGTTTGTTGAATTCTAAGATTTGGGATTCGATAATAGATATATCATATTTTTTCCGAGACATGTGTGCGGAGACAACAGACTACGATACACTAAGAAAACTGGAAGAAGCTGTTGTTGTAATTATATGCAAATTGGAAAAAATATTTCCACCGACTTTGTTTGACTCGATGGAACATTTGATATTACATTTTCCACATGAAGCAAAATGTGGAGGTCCGGTTCAGTTTCGATGGATGTACCCATTTGAGAGATGCATGCAGAAATTGAAGAAAAAAGTCCGTAACAAAGCATCAGTTGAAGGCTCAATTGCTGAAGCTTATTTGCAAGAAGAAATTGCTTTATTCTTCTCTCATTATTTTGAATCTGAATATCCCTCAAAATTTAACTGCATGGGCCAAAACGAGGGGAATGTTGATGATGATATGAACAATCAATTATCAGTTTTCAATCATCCCGAACTTGGCTTTGGTGGAGTTCATGATAGATGGATTTCATATGATGAACATCATAGAGCTCATACATATGTTCTACTCAACTATGAAGAAATGCCACCAATTGTATAGTGAGTGCTCTTATCACTTATTATATAGATTCTATTACAGTAAATTAATCATATTGTATTTGTAGGTTATATGATGATCATATCAAGAAATAATTTCCACAAATTACAGCAGCTGGCTTAGAAGAACGTCGGCAAAAAAAATTTTCCTACTGGTTTCAAAAACTGGTAACATACATTCTTTTTTGGTTTTACATAAAAAATCAATTTATTACTTGTAATAGTGATAAATGTTTTACAAATTTTCAGGTATTTGTACATGCTGATAAGATTGATAGTCAATTGCATATATTGAGTAGCCCACCATCCAAAATGGTTAAATATTATAATGCATATGTGGTGAATGGTTATCGCTTTCATACACGTGCATATGGGGAATCAAAGAAAACAATGAATAGTGGTGTTTGTTTGAAGGGATCACATCATAGAGATATTGAAGTTGACTTTTACGGCATGCTTGAAGAAATTATTGAACTGTGTTATTTGGGACATAATTATGTAACACTGTTTAAATGTCGATGGTTGGATACTGAGAGAGGCTTGCGTATTCATCCGACTCATGGAATTGTTGATATTAAACATAAAAGTCTTCTTGAAGTAAATGAACCATTTTTATTGGCTCATCAGGCACATCAAATTTATTATGAAAAATACTGTGATACTGTAAAAGAGTTGGATGATTGGTGGAGTATAATAAAAGTTAAATCTCGAGAAAATCAGTTTACTCAAACTGAATGTGGTTCCACTGAAGTGCAAGGAAATGAAATTTTTCAGGACACTCCTCAAAACACATCTTTTTCACAAAGAGACATGAATATCGAGGGTGACACCCCACAATTAAGGGTCAATGGTGACGATGTTGTCAATGATGTTACAACTGAATTTGAAATGACAAGAGATGATGACAGTGAAACTAATATGGAAATTGATGATGTTGATGAGGAAGATGAAGACATTTACATTGACAACTATGAAGATGATGATGAAGATGAACATTGACATAGTAAAATGCTGGTTAGAATCATAACAAATATATATCTATACATAATAGTTATTTTCAACTGTTTGCTAATAACAATCATTTCATGTTTCAGATGGACTCAGAAACGTTTCGTCAGTTGCTGGAGGCTGATCTACCTATGGATGATGAGGTTCTTGAGTCATCTGACCCTCAGGCTGTTGGCACTACAGGGAGAACTCGGAGGGGGCGTGGTCTTGCCAGACTGATGATTCTAGATCCTATCCCGGAGCGACGTCCACCTCTTGGATTCTATGCGCACACGCGGTGGTATGGTAACCTGTGTATTTTAGTTATCTTTCATTATAATTTATTAATATTCTAATTGTTTTATTATTTGTTCTTTTTCCACAGTTTTACGCATATAACTATTGGACAGGGGAGCGCTATCTTGCGCAATTATTTTTCTCAGCCCTGGCTCACATGGGATCAGATTTCCGCTGATGTGCAGGCCACCATGTTCGATAATTGGATGGTATGTAATTAAATATTATTTATTTTGAAATTAAATTCATTAATAACTTTATATTAGGGTTTATGGTATCCCATCGACGAGAGCATGCGTGTCACTATCCACGCGGCATGGGTGGTGTCTATGCGTGACCGTTTCCGTCAGTTTTTGCATAATTTGAGAAAGACGACTGTGAAGAAAGCCGGAGTGACAGAATTTGATGAGTCCTGTAGAGCCCACTGACCAGAGTACATTTCATCTCACGTTTGGGATGGATTATGTACACACTGGTTGGGTGGTGGGTTTCAGAGGAGATCTGCATTGGGTCGACAGAATCGGGGGAGACAAGAGGTGACGCATCGAGCCGGTAGTCGTACATTCAGTGCACATAGAGAGCGTCTGGTAAGTACTTTTTTTTAATATTTTATACAACTTTAAATATAAAAAGTTTATTTTATATTCATATAGGAAGCCGAACAGCCCAGTATTTCGGCGTACGGCGTTTATCGGAGGATGTACACTGACCCGACTACTGGAGAGATTAGAGGTGACCACCAGCATCAGATTGTGGTCAGTATTATTTTCTTTTCAGTTTTCAAATTAAATGCATATAATATTTTCATTATTTTAATTTCTAATTGAAACTTAAGGAGTCATATGAGGCCGTGACCTCTCAGATAGAGGCTGAGAGTCAAGATGAGACGGGTGATCAGACTAGTGCCCACCATTTTGATGAGACGACATGGATGCAGGCGACCCAATATGGCTTTGAAAAGGGCCGAGTAGTTGGTATCAACTCTCATTTGACTCCTGCTGCTTATTATGGTACTGCTGTGATGTCGGCGTCCAGCTCGAGAGGAGCTCATGGAGAGACATCATCTTCTGCCTCACAGTATCAAGAGAAACTGCGTGCTCAGAGTCAGCTTATAGAGGATTTGCATCAGGGGCAGGAGCAAATGCGTTAGCAGCACGATGAGGAGATGCGTCGATGGCAGGAGCAGCTGCGTCAGCAGCAGGATGAGGAGAGACGTCGATATGAGGAGCAACATCAGGAGTATACGGAGTATATGCGTCATCTGACTCATAGTTTAGGGATGGAGTTTCCTCCACCACCTCCTCCAGGTCCTCCAGGTCCTCCAGATTATCCACCCCCAGTGATTTTTTTAGGTGTAATAAACATTTGAGTTCGTAGTTTATTGTCATATTAACTATTTACAATTCCTCTTTCATATTGGTACGAATATTACGTGATTTAATTTGTTTTTATTTTTTTAATATATTATTACTTATTAGTATTATTTTTAATGTCTGCTTATTTTAGTAATATTAATTTTAATATTTTATATTTATTGTTAATATTGAGAAGTTTATAATTTTATAATTTTATTAATATTAATAATATTAATATTATTTTTTCATAAATATGTATGTTTATTTTAATAATAATAATATTATATTAATTTTTTATATTAATAATATTAGTACTATTATTAATATTTTTTGATATTAATATTTCATAATATATAATATTATATTATTTATATTCATATTATTATTATTTTTTGATATTAATATTTCATAATTATATTATATATATATATATATATTTTATTATTAATATTATAATAATATAATTTATTTATATTATTAATATTAATATTATTATTATATAGATAGTTTAATAATAATAATATTATATTAATTTTTTATATTATTAATATTAGCATTATTATATTATATTATATTATTTATATTCATATTATTATTATTTTATATTAATATTTCATAATTATATTTTATATATTTTTTTATTTATATTATAATAATAGAATTTTTTTATATTATTAATATTATTATTAATTTTATATAATATTATACAATTTGTAATAATAATTTTTTTTTTATTTTTTTTTTAATATTTGCGACGGGAATTCCCGTCGTAAATGTTTTTTTTCTGTACCATTTGCGACGGGACGAATACCCGTCGGGAAAAACTTTCTGCGACGGTCCGTCGCAAATACCTTCGTCGCAAGTATTTTTTTAAATTTCGCATTTGCGACGAGATTCTAGCCCGTCGCATCTAATATATCTGCGATGGCCCTTCACAAATACCTTTTTTATATATAAACGAAAACTCATTTGCAACGGGGGAAAAATACTGTCGCAAATAATCTTTTTTGCGACGGGACCACCACAAAAACACCTATTTGCGACGGGACCGCCGCAAAAACACCTATTTGCGACGCCATTTTCGGCAACGGGTGATTTGCGACGGAGCCCCGTCCCAAATCACCCGTCGCAAATATTCAGTTTTCCTGTAGTGAATGAACATAAAATACATTTAACTCCTCATAATCATCATTATAAGATGTATGCAACCAATAATGATAGTTGGTGTAGAATATGGTTTTCGAACCAAGTACTATCATATGATTTGATAATACCATGCATAACCACCACAACATAGTGTCTCACATTATTTCTTGGCTCACATATAGATAGACCATGACATGGTCTAAGCCACAATGTTGTGGTGGTTCCTTTAGTGCACAAACCCAATAATCCCCCATTATCACTAAAGCCTCATAGTTTTAGTGCACTTTTAACTTATGTCACATCATATATAAAAACTAATGAAACTATATATAAAAATATTTTTAGATATCTTACAAAACTCATTTTGTAAAATCTATCATCCATTTTTACCATATGATATATAATATGTAACAACTTGTAAAAATCCATCTAGAAATTATTCTAGAAATCCTCCTAAACACTTTTAGGGTATCTCTCAAAGTTTCATAAACTTGATCTTTATTCAAACTACCATAAAGTTTGAACCCAAAAAAATTTATAGCACTAAAAATAATTATAAATTCCTAAATACATAAATTTAATCAAAAAAAAAAAATCTCTGGGAAATCATCAATGTTACCCAAGCTACAAAGGGACATGAAATGATCTTTATCAAACACATGTATCTTCATACTCATGTTCACCAGATATATCATATATAAACATAGATAATCATATAATCATTTTTTATAAGACATAAATTGACCATGGTACATAGAGTATGTTAATCCCATACATCCACTCATGCAGAGTCAAAAACAAATTTTTATTCAATAAAAAAACAATAGGTAGACCCTGGAAATCAGGGTATCTTGAAATGATGCAGCCCCAATGCATCTCCACTAGTAAAAAGATTACAATCATGGGGTACGTCTACTAATATATGGAAAATAAATAGGATATCACTAGATATTACTTTTCTTTCAAGGATATCAATAGTAAATTTCACCTCCCTCCAAGTGCAAGATACCTCTGTTCTATTACCAATGAGTGATTTACACTTCCTGATAAAATATATCAAATAAGATAGGATGTTGGTGTTGTTATGAATGAATATAACCAATAACTAAGAGTTAGATTCAACCACTGTGTAAGAAGCAGGATCTTCGTTCAGGTATGTTTTTCCTTTTTCTGTAGTTTTTAAGAAAAATAAACTTTTTGGAAATTTTTGAAGTACACACCGTGTACTTTCTGAGTACACACCGTGTACTCTTCTCTGGCTCGAAGCCATGTGCTGGCCGTGTCCGGGCCACACACACGATGTGTAGGGGTGATGTGGAGGCTGATTTTGGCGGAGTACGAAAAAACCCACTACACACCGTGTACTTTAAAAATACACGCCGTGCAATTTTCTTTTTTTTCACTAAACGGACCGGGGTCGCGCCTTATCGTGATAATTGTCTTCTTATAGGTCTGGTTTGTCCGAGAGCGACCCGTACGACCGGATCTTCGACGAGATCCCGTCTCCTCGTCCGTTATCCGATTCGAGCATGGTCGATTACGTTGGAATCGCAACGGTAATATCTTCCTTCTGCTTGAGCTTCATCTTCTATTTCCTCTTCGTTTTCGAGTTATCGTGGGTTGAGTGTTTTGTGCGTTTTCTAATATCTACGTCATTCTAAGGAGAATCAGTAGTCATGGTTCACTTATATCGATCTCCTAGGATCGAGGTAGGTGGTTTGTTCCTATCTGTAGAAAGTTAATGAGTATTTTGTGCAAATTCCACCACTACCCTTGAACGGGGTATTGCGTGTTACCTGTTTTGCTCTGTTGTTTTCCTGATTTTCTTGATTATTGTAGTAAAGGTTTATGCTTGTGAGTAGAGTAATTTATTTTGTGCTTAGGTTGCTTTTCCATGCTTGTTCTGCCTGTTTGGCGTTTTGACAGTTGCCCTGCCTAGTCGTAGGATAGTGGAACTGCTACTTTTTATACTGTTGAGCCTTAAAATGATAGCCAAACAGTTCTTGAGGTTTACTTGGATGATATACACACGCTGATCAGGTTTTATCTTTCACTCAGGACTGTGAGAACCTAGAGCAGTAGACCAAAGGGAGAATTGACAGAAGGGCTTCTCCAGAGTGTCTTTTAATTACGATGCGAGACCACAGGAGGAATTGACGTTGAGTGCTTCCTCAGAGAGTCTGTAGTTCCTCGATGTGGGTCATATGGGGAATAGACGTTGAGTGCTTCCCCAGAGAGCCTTTAGTACGATACGAAACTATAAGGGGAATTGACGGTGAGTGCTTCCTTAGAGAGTCTATTAATTTTCATAGCTGAACCAGAGGGGTGAGACTGTGTGTTCCTCCTAGAGGGTTGCTAATACTTATAGGTTGAACCATAGGGGTTAGGCTGTGAGAGATACCCAGAGGGTTACCTTTTTTTTATTGTTGATGGCTGTTTACTTGTGTACTTTGTTTGTTAGAACTGTGGATTGTAGCTGCTTGTGCTTTTCTGTTTACTGCTTCTTGTTTTATTACTGTCATGTGTTCATTGATTGTTAGGCACAAATCTTTGGGTGATTGCCTACTGGTATTGTATCTCACACCCTGTTTGGGCCATGATTTTGGGCCCAAGCAGACCATGTTGCTGTAGGTATAGATAAGGGAAAGCGCCCTTCTACTTCAGGTTCTTGATTGCACTGGAGTTGGAGAGCATGGGACCGAGCCGTGGCTTGCGATGCTGAGGAGTTACCTTGTCTTCTTTTATAATTTTTTTTAGTTGTACTTAAGCACGTTGGTTTGTTTACTGCTTTCCATAGACATATGTACCATGTTGCATCATTATTGTTTTATACATTGCTTCTGCTGTTCAGTTCAGTTGTTGTATGCTGTTTATTGTTTCCACTATTATGCCTGGTTGTTCTTCTACTGTATACTTTACCGAATGAGGGTATAGTTTCCCCACCGACTCACCAAGGTCCTCACTGCTAGTCGGAAGCCTCTGGCTTTTGGGGAAACGTGCTTGAGGTCATGTGGTGAGCCGGGTACGGGGCACCAGTGGAGGGGCTCCAGATTCGGGTCGTTAAAAAGTGGTATCAAAGGAGTTCTTTTCTCTTGCTTTACTGTTTGGAGACTTTAGCCAGAGATAGAATGGATTTGGTACTTGGTATTAAGTTGTGCTCGGGAGTAGCTAACCCGTGTACAGGGAAAAACCATACTACCTCGTTAATTGCAGTTTGCTGATTTTGAGATTTTATAGTTGATCCGATTTCACCTAGAGTGATTCACATGACTTGTGCTATTATTGTTTTGATGTTTTGGTTCTATTTCTGTCGCAACCCAATGAGATGAGGGTATTCCATCTCATGCATTATATAAGAACTTGTATAATCACATGCTATACATTCTTGCCATGCCATCTAGGGTGCATTAGCAATTGCATGCTGTTGTAATAGACTTCGTGTAGATTATGCATGCTGTTGTGATAGATGCTTGATAGAATCCCTACTGTTATGTTAGAGATCTATTTGTTTTACCTTGTATGTGACTGTGGGAGATTCCAAGCTTTGATTCATGGGGAGTATGTGCCCTCATGAGTCGGAATTTGGAACCTCTTTGCCTTGTTTTTAGTGTTTCTGGGGGTTCTATGCAGTTTCTGAGCTACTGCCCAGAAAAACCCAGAATACACGGTGTGTACTTTTTGGATACACGCCGTGTAGTTTTCAGGCCGTGTCACTGAACATGTGAGCAGAATCACAGTGTCGTGGGAATAACTTTAGGAACACGCCGTGTATGGTAGGTACACGCCGTGTATTAATGAGCCGTGTACCCGACCGTGTCACTAACAACACAGGTCGGGGAAGCTCAAGTAGCACACGCCGTGTTGTAATGGAACACGCCGTGTAGTCCCTTCCAGGTACCTGGCCGTGTCACGAACAACACGGGTCGGCATGACCATCTCTCAGACATGCCGTTTTGCTTTTGGATCACGTTGTATAGTCTTGCCAGGTACCCGACCGTGTCACGAACAACACGGGACGGTGTCACCTTGCATATACACGCCGTGTTTGTTTGGAGCACGTCATGTAAGGTTCAGCCGTGTAGACGGCCGTGTGTTTAACAACATGGACCGCCGAAGCCTTGTCTAGTACACACCGTGTTTGTTCAGAACACACCGTGTAGTCTCAGGTTAAGTCGGACCATGTGGGTTAGTCGTGTAAAGGGACTCGGGCAGAGTAACAGTTTTCAAGTACATGACGTGTATGGGGTCAACACACCGTGTAGTTTGAGGCGTACACGACTTGTTGGGCAGAAGTACACACCCATGTCAGTGGCTTAAGAAGACATGCCGTGTAGTTTTTATACACATCATGTAGTCGAGTTTTGTAAACTTATGTGTTTTCCTTACACTGTTCCCGTTTTGTACTCTTGTATTCCATGTCCTTGTTTTCCTAATCTAAAGTGTAATTTTAATCTTTCAGAGCTATTCCTATGAGACGTACTCCGGTCATACGTCTGTCGTCAGGCAGTGATCAGACACCAGACAGGGCTGATCAGGGACTTCCTGCCGATCCTCCAGTCGGGCCAGCCTTGGCACCGGCTGTTATACCAGTTTCAGGCGCTGATGGGTAGTTCAGGGAAGGTTTCATGAGGATGATGCATGCCTTACAGGGAGCGCCGCCTCCTTCCATGACTATGGCAGTCCTGACACAATTTTTCAGCAACAACATCCTCCCACGTTCTCGGGAGAGGGAGGACCTCAGGCTGTAGAGTCATGGCTGGAAGCCATGATGACTATCTTCGAGCATCTGGAGACACCTCCAAAGAGGCGGGTCAAGCTCTCCACCTATATGATTCGAGACTCCGCCAAGAGGTGGTGGGACGTGATCTCACAGGTGGGTCAACAGCAAGTTATGGCTTGGGAGGAGTTCCAGCGCGTGTTCTATGACTACTTCTACCCGGAGACCTTGAGGGACGACCGAGCCCGAGAGTTCATGAGCTTAGAGTAGGGTACTCTTTCTGTCATGGAGTATTCCGCTTGTTTCACCGAGCTTCAGTGCTTCACACCCCTCCGGGATGAGAGTGGGGTGTTCTTAGCAAGGAATTTTGAGGATGGTCTCAGGTGGGAGATCTGCTCATAGGTGAATATCTTCCATCTGACTTCCATCACTTCCATCATCAACCAGGCACTGATTGCAGAGCGCAATCTGAGAGACTCTGGAACTGCGAGCCAGGGCGATTCTACTTCCAGAGCTAGTTTTCCTCCAGATGATAGCAAGAAGTGCCGTAGATAGCCTACACGTAGTGATATGAGGAAGCGAGATGCATCGTCAGGCAGCCAGGTGATATGCTACCAGTGTGTCCGGTCAGGGCACATGAGGCCATAGTGCCAGAGGGACCTCGTGGAGTGCCGATCTTGTGGAAAGATGGGTCACCTTCAGTGTTTCTGTCAGGTTTTCTCACCAGCAGCTGGTGACTGTTGTTCTTCCATGACTCCTCATTCAGGAGAAGCACCACCAGTTTCTCACCAGTCGGGGAACTGGAGTTCTTCCGGATTTTCGGGCCCAGGTGGAGGTCGAGGCCGTGGCGGTCAGCCACCAGTTCCTCAGCACCAGTAGAGAGGTTCATCTCAGAGTGGTCAGCCAGGTGCGTAGGGATGCGGTACAAGCCAGTCTTTTGCAGTGGAGCAGACTTATCAGGAGCAGGATCCCAACCCTTCTACTGTTCGAGGTACAATTTTAGTAGCCTCAGTTTTATCTTCATCCCTTTTCGATATTGGTGCTATGCATAGATTTATCTCTATTACTGTTGTGGAGATCCTTGGACTCTTCATCTTTTCTTATGCCGACTCGTTGACACTAGACACACCTTTGGGGAAGAAGACATCTAGTGTATGCCAGTGTAGAGAGTTCCCTCTCGAGGTTGCAGGGTATCACTTTTTATGGGATCTCTATGTCCTAGAGATGACAGGCTAAGATGTCATCCTCGACATAGACTGGTTGATTCCCTTCCAGGCAGTTGTTGACTGCTATTGCCACAGAGTGAGTTCCGTCTCACCATAGGGTGAATCTTTTCTTCATAAAGGCAAATGAGATGTTTGGGAAAGTCGAGAAGGACTCGAGCATCATGGGCTAGGAAGGGTGACAGCCCAGATTTATAGTCTTTATCTAGATGATCAGGGGAATTTGCAGCTAGACTTTCCTCCAGTGGTGGAATGTTTCAGGGATGTCTTTCCAGAGGACTTTTCGGTTTTTCCTATGGAGCATGAGGTAGACTTTTCTATTGAGCTCATTCCAGGAGCAGCACCAGTGTCCATTCCTCCTTATAGGATGTCTACACTTGAGTTTCAGGAGATCAAGAAGCAGTTGGAGGCGTTGCAGTCAAAGGGTTTCATCCAAACCAGTACTTCTCCTTGGGGTTCTCCTGTCCTGTTTGCAAAGAAGGCAGACGGTACCCTTCAGCTTTTTGTGGATTATCGGAAGCTGAACCAGTTGACGGTCAAGAACCGATATCCCTTACCGAGGATTGATGACCTCTTTGATTAGCTTTGAGGAGCCCGGGTTTTCTCGAAGATCTATTTGAGGTCCGGTTATCATCAGTTGCGCATTAGACCATCATATATACCTCTGATGGCATTCAGGAGCAGGTATGGTCTTTAAGACTATACAGTTATTCCGTTCAGTCTCACGAACGCATCGGCAGTTTTCATGGCACTAATGAACCGAGTGTTCCATACTTACTTGGACTCTTTCACCGTGGTCTTCGTGGACGATATCTTGGTGTACTCTCACACTCGACACGACCATGATACCCATCTTGAGATCATTTTGAGTACACTGAGAGAGCATCAAATTTATGCTAAACTCTCGAAGTGCCACTTTTGGATGGATCAGATTCACTTCTTGGGTCACGTCATCTCAGAGGCAGGAGTATCTGTGGACCCAAAGAAAGTGAGAGCTGTAGTTTCCTGGGAGGAGACGAATAATGTATTTGAGGTACGGATCTTCCTAGGGTTAGCTGGATACTACAGATGCTTCATTCAGGACTTTTCTTGTCTAGAAGCACCTTTGACAGGTCTGACCAAGAAGGGCTCAAAGTTCTTATGGTCAGATTCTTGTGAGTCAGCCTTTCAGGAGCTGAAAGGGAGGTTGACGTCAGCACCGATACTAGTGTTACCAAAGCCAGGAAAGAGCTACACTGTTTATTGTGATACTTCAGGTATCGGGATGGGAGCTGTGCTTATGCAGGGAGATGGAGTCGTTGCATAAGGATCTCGGCAGTTGATTCCACATGAGAGGAACTACCCTACGCACGATCTAAAGTTGGCAACTGTTTTTCACACCATACGCTGTTGGAGACATTACCTTCTGGGAGATCACTTTGTGGTTATCACCAACCATAAGAGTCTCAAATATATCTTCACTCAGCGTGATCTGAATCTGAGACAATGCAGGTGGGTCGAGTATCTTCAGTCCTTTGATTTCGAGCTTGCCCATACGTCGGGGAAGGGAAACGCAGTGGCAGATACATTGAGTAGGAGAACTCAGATTCAGGCGTTGAGTATGAGAACTCAGATTCAGGAAGTTCAGGAGGCCAGTAGTGAGTGGAAGCTCATGGCTCTATTCTCTGAGATGCATCTGAAGGTGCACAATAGACAGGGACATACTTTCCTTTCTTCTGTAGTTGTTACCTCTACACTACTTGATCGAGTACGGATGAGGCAACTATTAGACTCAGAAGGCTTAGTTCTGCAGGAGAGTGTGTCAGGAGAGGACCCTCTTCCTGGATGGACAGTGAGCGAGGATGAGATCTTGCATTTCCAAGGACGCGTATGGGTGCCAACAAACATACGTGAGGAGCTGATGTGGGATTTTCATTCCTCTGTTTGGGCAGTTCATCCTGGCATCACCAAGATGTATCAGGATCTTCATTGCCAGTACTGGTGGCCAAGTATGAAGAAAGATGTTGCTGGCTTTGTCATGAGATGTTCTACTTGTCAGCAGGTGAAAGAAAAGCATCAGTGACCAGCAGGCCTTTTACAACAGTTACCCATTCCGGAGTGGAAATGGAACGATGTCGCGATGGAATTCATGACTGGATTGCCGAGGACGCCTTGGGGAAACGATGCTGTTTGGGTTGTCGTCGATAGGCTCATGAAGGTTGCTCACTTCTTGCCGATCAAGGAGACCTTTAGTGTCGATGATCTGGGATGACTTTACATCCGAGAGATTGTTCGCCTGCATGGAGTTCCACACTCCATTATTTCAGACAGGGATGCACGCTTTACCTCTCGATTCTGGTAGGTACTTCAGAAGGCCTTGGGTACACAAGTACTTTTGAGTATAACATACCATCCCCAGACTGATGGCCAGTCCGAGCGCACGATCCAGGTGCGTGAGGATATGCTCCGAGCCTGGATTCTAGACTTTGGCGGTTCTTGGGAGAAGCATATTTCTCTGGTGGAGTTCACCTACAACAACAGTTTCTAGGCAACCATTCAAATGGCACCGTACAAGGCTTTGTATGGTAGGCCATGCTGATCACCATTATGCTGGCTGGAGGCAGGAGATGCAGTTTTGTTGGGAACTCATCTTGTTCAAGAGACCTCAGAGCAGATAGAGCTGATTCGAAAGAGGATGGCTACAGCACAGTCTCGACAGAAGTCTTATGCTGATCAGCAGAGACGACCTCTAGAGTTCAAGGTCGGTGATCAGGTTTTCCTGCATGTCACACCAAGGTTGGGACACAAGAGGATTTGGAGACAGGGTAAGCTTTCACCGTGGTACGTCGGGCTATTTGAGGTCTTGGAGAGAGTTGGGCCGGTCACCTATCGGTTGCAGCTATCTCAGAGGTACTGGGACATGCACGACGTCTTCCATGTATCTCAGCTCCGACGCTACTTTTCAGACCCGTCTCAAAATTTTCAGCCTGAGGAAGTCGAGCTTGAAGAAGATGCATCGTTCGAGGAGCATCCTATCCAGATTGTCGATCGCAGTACGAAGCTTCTCCACGGGCGGTCTGTTCCTTTGATACGAGTGCTATGGAAGCACAGGTGAGTACAAGACGAGACCTGGGAGAGGGAGGCCGATGTACGATCGCAGTGGCCGGAGCTGTTCGGGGTTTCTTCTTCTCTGCCTCTTTAGGGAAATTTGGGGATAGATTTATTTAAGGGGGGAAGTTTTTAAGAACCCAAATCTTCGTTCAGGTATGTTTTTCCTTTTTCTGGAGTTTGTAAGAAAAATAAACTTTCTGGAAATTTTTGAAGTACACGCCATGTACTTTCTGAGTACACGCCGTGTACTCTTCTCCGGCTCGAAGCCATGTGCTGGCTATGCCCGAGCCACACACACGGTGTGTAGGGGTGACGTGGAGTCCGATTTTGGCGGAGTACAGAAAAAACCCACTACACGCCGTGTACTTTAAAAATACACATCATGTACTTTTATTTTTTTCACTAAACGGACCGGGGTCGCGACTTATCGCGATAATTGTCTTCTTCTAGGTCTGGTTCGTCCGAGAGTGACCCGTATGGCCGGATATTCGACGAGGTCCCATCTCCTCGTCCGTTCTCCGATTCGAGCACGGTCAATTGCGTTGGAATCACAATGGTAAGATCTTACTTCTTCTTGAGCTTCGTCTTCTGTTTCCTCTTCGTTTTCGAGTTATCATGGGTTGAGCGTTTTTTACATTTTCTCAGATCTACATCATTCTATGAAGAATTAGTAGTCGTGGTTCACATATATCGATCTCCTAGGATCGAGGTAGGTGGTTTGTGCCTTTATGTAGAAATTTGATGAGTATTTTGTGAAAATTCCACCACTACCCTTGAACGGGGTATTGCGTGTTACCTGTTTTGCTCTGTTGTTTGCCTGCTTTGCTTGGTTGCTGTAGTAGAGGTTTATTCCTGTGAGTAGAGTAATTTATTTTTTTCTCAGGTTTCTTTGCCATGCTTGTTCTTCCTGTTTGGCGTTTTTCCAGTTGCCCTGCCTAGTCGTAGGATAGTGGAACTGCTACTTTTTATGCTGTTGAGCCTTAGAATGATAGCCAAGTAGTTCTTGAGGTTCACTTGGATGATGTACGCACGCTGAACATGCTTTATCTTTCACTTAGGACTGTGAGAACCTAGAGTAGTATACCAAAGGGAGAATTGATGGAAGAGCTTCTCCAGAGTGTCTTTTAATTACGATGTGAGACCACAGGGGGAATTGACGTTGAGTACTTTCTCAGAGAGTTTGTAGTTCCTCGACGTGGGCCACAGGGGGAATAGATGTTGAGTGCTTCCCCAGAGAGCCTTTAGCACGATACGAGACTATAGGGGGAATTGACGGTGAGTTCTTCCTCAGAGAGTCTATTAATTTTCATAGCTGAACCAAAGGGGTGAGACTGTGTGTGCCTTCTAGAGGGTTTCTAGTACTTATAGGTTGAACCATAGGGGTTAGGTTGTGAGAGCTACCCAGAGGGTTACCTTTTTCCTTATTGTTGCTGGCTATTTACTTGTGTACTTTATTTGTTAGAACTGTGGATTGTAGCTGCTTGTTCTTTTCTGTTTACTATTTCTTGTTTTATTACTTCCATGTATTCATTGACTATTAGGCACAAATATTTGGGTGATTTCCTACTGAGATTGTATCTCACACCCTGTTTGGGCCATGCTTTTGGGCCCAAGCAGACTATGTTGTTGCAGGTATAAATAAAGGCAAGCACCCTTCTACTTTAGGTTATTGATTGCACTGGAGTTGGAGAACATGGGACCGAGCTGTGGCTTGTGATGCTGAGGAGTTACCTTGTATTCTTTTATAATTTGTTTTCAGTTATACTTCAGCACGTTGGTTTTTTTACTGCTTTCCATAGACATATGTACCATGTTGTATCATTATTGTTTTATACATTTCTTCCGCTATTCAGTTCAGTTGTTGTATGCTGTTTATTGTTTCCATTATTGTGTCTGGTTTTTCTTTCGCTATATAATTTACCGAATGAGGGCATAGTTTCCCCACCGACTCACCAAGGCTCTCGCTGCTAGTCGGCAGCCTCTGGCGTTTGGGGAAACGCGCTTGAGGTCATGTAGCGAGCCAGGTATGGGGCACCAGTGGAGGGGCTTTGGATTCGGGTCATTACACACTGCAATATTGTTGTTATATATTTTTCACAAAGAAAGACTGTTGAGAAGAGCTTTAGTCTCTACCTCGATAGCATTACCCAAACCATAATAGGTGTTGTAACCAATAATCGCTAAATCACTAATGTCATAAATAAGGTCTACTCCTCTCATATGTCCCTCAATGCAAGAACCATCCAATTTTAGTTTATTTCTTGAATTTTGAGGGTTCCACTTAATCCATATCCCCTAGGGAACTATGTTTCCACTGTTGAAGTCTTAAGAGATAATGCCTCTATTAACTGCCAACCTCTCTCCTTTGTGAAAAAATGCACCAAGATTGGATACCGGTGATAGAAACCAAGTCTTAAGAAGATGATAAGAAATATTTATTCCCTTACACCCTTTGTTTATAAAGTTCTAGATTACCCAATAGACCATTATGAACACTATTCCTCAAAACTTGACCTCAAGCACATGAGACTCTACCCCCTGAAACCAGATGGTAATAAATTTGTGAATATCCCCCACCTACACATGAATAATAAACCTCTATCCAACCAAATCCTAGAAAAATTTACCCAATATCCTTCAAAAAATAAATTTTAGATAGATTCAATGTTTAGATTCATGTAACACATGCACCAAGAGACCAGGATGATCCCCTTATTTTGGGTGTTATCGTCTGTTGTAACAACCTTATTTCATATTCTCCAGACAAGAAAATATATCTTCACTGGGATTTCTTTGCACTAGAGTTTAGAATCCCACAGATATGTCTGCTGTTTGGGATGTATGAAGTGAAGTAATTCTCGAGAACTGAAAAATCCTAATTCCGACTTTGTGAACATGTATTTATCTAGTTTGTCGCTGAAAATTATCCTCTCATGCAAACTTTTTTTTATCTTCATCAAGTGTGGATGAAATGAAACTCGAGTGAAATCTAGACTAATTGAATAAGATATCCAATAATGGGAATCCTGGAAAGAAGAGAACATGCCCATCCTAATTGTATTTATAGTACTTGATATCTCCTTGACTGACTACCCATTTCACTTTATCCTCCAATAGACCAAGCTGAATTTTCATGCACTATACCAGACTGAAGAGCTTTCCCAAATGCTCTTCCCAGTGGATCTAATCCTCCCTATCCTTCCCCTTATAAATCTACCCCACATTGAATTCCCTCGATAATATCCCAAAACAATTTGGCTTTCATGAACTATATGGATTCTAAAACACTCCTCAGGTTGATCCCTACCTCTGAAAATGGATTCACTAACTATTTCCATAATGACCAGTGGAACTTCCCCTCATTTTTGTTTTCCAAAATAATGGAATTGATGATATTTTCAATTTTATTTATGGTACCCTTCAGTGGCTTGATAATTGAGAACACATTCATTATCATGGAAGTAAGTATATTGTTCGCCAATGTGAATATTCCACCAAAAGATAGAGGCTTGTTATTCCAATTTAAAATATAGGATGCTATCTGAGTAACCATATTATCAAATATTTATTGTTTGATCCTCCCTTATAAGACAGGGTCTCCTAAGTACTATATTAGAATTCTTCTTTTTTGAATACCTAGTTTATCCTAAATGATTATTCCATGATGATTCGGGCATATGACCACATCACATGCCCCTAATCCAAATAGATAGGCACATCACATGAGCCTTATCTAAGTATGGTCATACACTTCCTCAGTCCATCTTAATCAAGTGATTATATGTCACAATCATCATATGTAAGAAAAATTCCAATTTTTTAGCCTAAATTGATGACATGATCAACAACATACCCAAACACCCCCTAATTAGCTAATCCTAAAGGATTATATAAGAAAGGAATCAAAGTATGAAGGTTATAATACAAAGTATATTTCAAACCTTGGGTACTATGATTTAATATGAAACATTCACCATTATCATTCCAAATACATAGTGTATAAGACTCTATGTAGTATACTTGGAGGGTCATCCAACACACAAAACTTATATTGTACTTCATGATCATATATCATATATTTATACAAAATCCTACCCATTCTAACCTTAACATTTCATCACAACATATAATAATCCATGACATGAATCAGTTAGGGATAAATCAAAATCATACTTTGAGAGATCAATTATAATTACACATCATGTAATATATATAGCCAACATGAAATAATGATAAAGTGGAGACTGACTTTTTTTATAACATTATACATTCCATATTATTAAATTATTTTTAATAACACTAACAAAATCATGCATAAGAACCCATCTATATATATCCCATATGATAAACAACAAGATAGTCCTTATGCCAATTTCACTTTTTAGGTTTTGTTAAACTCATTACCCCTCTATATAATTTTTTTCACATATATATGTGGTCATTTGATAAAACCCTCCAACTAAACTCCTTTAGTGAGTATCATCAATGAATAAAGTATATTTGAATAATGAAAAGACTTAGGAATCATATTTTTAGTATTCAAATATTTGAACATAGTATTCAAACTCATTTACTCCAAAATATCCAATATTACAATGTTAATAACTTCTATTTTCTACTTAGAACTCCTTCTAAGTTCATCATCATCATAATACTTGGAACTTTTCCATCAAACATTTCCTTGAGATTATTTGGAAAATAATGTAACTATTTACATCATTTTTGAACACATCCTAAAATCCATTAGGATATAAAGTGGAATTCACTTTAATAATGTAACTAAATATAACTCTTTACATTTCCCTTTACCAATATACCCTAAAATATTTTAGGATATTAAGTGACATTCACTTTAATTTTTTACTATAAAAGTATTTTATTTATACTTGAACATCTCTAAGTATAAATATACTCCCACTAGCCTCTTATAAACTATATCCTATTTATAATAACATTCTAAGATTCACAAAATCCTTTGTGTTTAAGAAATGAATTTTTTAGTGGAAATATTTAACAAATAAACTATTTTATTCATATCATACATGCTATTCTAAGTGTTTAAAGAATTATTCTGAAAAGAAGATATTATTTAAAATATTCTATTGATGGGTTGTGGGAAATTTTTCCTTCATATTTTAACAAATATATCAAATAAAATCTTTTATCCTTGATAAAACTCTTTTTATCCTTAATTACTTTTCAAACATGTTATAGAATTTGATGAATCATAAACCATGTGTATCAAAACCATCATCTCATATTTTTCATAATAACTCTTTATTAATTAACCTAATTCTCTTTTTATATAAGATAAATAATATGAAAATACAAATCCTTTATTTTATTTTATCTAAGATTGAAATATTCCTTTGCATCCAAATCCATGATTTAAAAACCCATTACTTTACCACTTGAATTCAAGCTATAAGCTTCATCAATTATTAACTTTATTTTTAACTTATATATAATTAATTTTTTTTTTGTATAATATACATTTGGAATCATATACACTTCAAAATAGAACAATTGATTCCATAACACTAATACCTGGTGTGGATTTTCCATGGAGTTTCATAAGCCCATTTAGGTATTTTGAAAAATTCCATCTTATTGAAACATTATCCTTATATTTATGAATTTTCCTTTTGGTTTCAATGACCAAGGATAAATATTATACCATCCAATATTAATTATCAGGAATAACATTTTACCATTTTATGTTGACAACACATGTAACATCCTAACTTGGATGCCACTAAACTGGTTCCCTGAGCTAGTTTTCCATGAGGCCTCAAGCAAACCTCTTTATACATAAGATGTTGTTGAATAGCAAAGGGGACTTAGGGTGTCATAGTGGGGAGACTATACCCACATATCAGAGTAAGAAACATCATAAATAACTAAATATCATACCCTGAAGTAAATAAAAAAGTGTGAAAGATGTAAATAAATTGAAGTAGAACATGAAATAATATTAAATGAAATGCTATGAAAAATCACAAACAACCATGTCATGCATACAAAACTTGTCCCCCACTAGGCCAGTTACGCATACAAGATTAAAAATAAACAGACTAAAATAAAAGTATATGGATCTACTAATAACTTTGAGCTGGAACATATACCTAGTCTCCAGACACTGTTGAACTGAATCAACCTGATCATAAGAATCTATACGAGTATCTTCACTTGATTATGCAACTATGGGCCTCATCCCTTTTTACCATGCATCTACAATCAAACAAAAAATCAGACATAAGTTCTGAATGAACACCAAGGTGCATGTACATGGGTGAGAAATAATCTCAATAGGCCACCCCAATGATGAACCTATAAATCTGCTATCATAAGTGAATGCTCATGCAATATAATCAGCCTAGCCAAGAATAAACTAAAAAGATAAATAAAATAAATAATGTGAAACCGAAATGGATCCCTGGGTCCCTAATTCCGAGAAACTAGGAAATGTGCTATCAGGTATATTCATATTTATAAGTGTATATATATATTCCCATACATTTATAAACACACAAACACACACACATTGATATACATGATTAAGGTGAAAGAAATAACATAAAACCATCAGCAGTCAATCCTTGGGTCTGTAATCCCAATCTCCTTAACATCTTATGAAAGGGAATTGATATGGATGTCATACCACTCAATTTGTGCATAATTAATTCGATCTCTAGGTATGTAATCCCAATAAACAAGTGCCTACTTTTCCTAGTTATAGAAATGTCTCTGAGTAAGCTACGTCACCACAATGGGATACTCATCCTAACCTTGGGTTCACCAGCACTCACCTCCAATCACTATAATACCAAATTACAACAAATTACATCTATAAATCCTATAAATTTCCTAGATCTTGATACTATTCCACTCATACCATGTAAATATAGTCTAAGTTTTGAGCACTAGGTCTCAATTTATAGATGGTCACAAAATCTCGACTCGAATGAACCCTAAGAGTCTGACCCTTAGGTGATTTGTAAGGAGAAATCACTGGTGAGATGCCATGACCACCCTAGAGGTCTTTAATCATGGATAGTGTAATCATACCTATTAATAGGGAGAGCATAATCACCCATGAGTATCCAACAATGTGAAACGCCATGTCCAATATCATAGTCTGGTAATCTACCATGGAGAGTGTAATCATCCCTATCACTCAAGAGAGTATAATCATCCATGAGTATATCAGATCAAGGAGAGCATATTCATCCTCAACATATAACAACCTGAGGAGATAGGAATCATCCTTTTCACTCGGGATAGTGGAATCATCCATGATTATTATTACTAGGGACATCATGCTCGTATATCATAATCATAGGCTCAAAGGTCGAATCCCATGAAATACCTCTAGAAATCCCAATAATATAATAATCAAACATACGGATCAACAACCATATCTTAGGTAGTACATATAGGTATATAATAAGATATGAAATAACATGGCTCAGAATCCGGATCCTAGGAAATACGTATGGGAATTCCAAAGAGAAAGGAATGCTCATCGTGTTAGGCTCATCAACCACCAACTAGGAAGCACCTCTGATAATCATCACTGCATCCTCAGTAAACATGTAAAAGTATAAAAGAGTGAGGGTGGTCAAACCTCTAACCCACCACTACTTCCATAGCCTCATGGTTTTACAAGTTTAATATGGGTTCTAAGGTGACACATACTACCATATCTACCCAAAATACCAATGTACTAGATCATGGTTGGTCAAACATCAAAGCACCCACTGGGTCCCTCATGTCATAACACAAGAGAGACATCCTACAAGGGATCATTGAGGTCTACACATAAGTGAAGGAATCCTACTTAGGATCCTTAGCTAAGAAGGTAAAAGGAGTAATCGTAAAAGGTATCATATAACAATAAGTAAATAGAGGCATCCTATATGGGATCCTCAAATGATACTTAAGAAAAGGCATCCTACATGGGACTCTTAACAACGAAGTAAAAAGTAGAGGAATCCTACATGGGATCCTCAGAATAGTACATAGGTAAAGGGATACTACTAGGGATTATCTAGGTCATTATTTAAGAGAAGGAATCCCATAGGGGATCCTTAGTACAATAATAAGACATAGACATACTACACGAGATTATATAGGTCAAAATGTAGGTGAGGCATCCCACATGGGATCCTTGAAGACAAGCACATCTCACAAGGGAAACTTCCTCAAGGTAAAAACTACACAATAATTGGTCACATGAGATGTCTCATGGATCATATTAGATCAAAGGGTCTTACTCTTAAGAGACAACTAAATTTGATTACTAGAGAAAGAACCTCTCTATTTAGGGAAAATTTTGAAACACCACCCAGGAGTACTTAAAACACCTTAAGGGTTTTACCATCACGATCTACACAGAAAACTACTCATAATGGACTCCTCTTATGTCCAATTATGACTTCGAGGTAGAAAATAGAAAAAACCATAAAAGGGTAGTATATGGCATGTATAAAAAGTACATGACATGTTCTCCCAAATCTCCACCTAGATGTGTACTACAACCGAACATGGCATGTAATCCCATGTACATGGCGTGTTGGTACTCTACACAGAGATTACCTTACACGAGGTACCTTCTCGTGTACCTCACATAGACTTGGACATGTATATCACATGACCATGTACATCTACATAGTGTGCTACCCACATGGGGTCTGGTTGTGTACTCTAAACGGACATGTTCCCTTACACATGCCATCTGGCTGGGTACTCGGCTATACGGTCGAGTCCCAATACACAAAGTGTATAGACCATACATGAAGTGAACTTAGAAAAGGCCATATTCCCTGAACATGAAGAACACATGGTGTGTTTTATCTGAACTACACATCGTGTACATGGGTTTTCTCAAATGGAAAACCCCAAAATTGCTTCGAAACCCCTGTTTTCTCAGCAAAATCTATAGATCATTCCATTAGGGGTCTTAAGAAAGAATAAAAAGGGATTAAAACTTAAAAATGAAAAAAATATGGGGGTTTGTGAAAACAATTTAAATATGACCTACCTTTTGGAGGAATCCTTCAAAGCTTCATCCATTTCCACACTCCATGACTACTACATGATGATCTGACACGTGCTGAGCTCCGCAGTGGTACCCTTATTCCTCTCATTCTCCTTCTCTTTCTTCCTCTCATTTTTTCCCTCTCAGTCACATGAAAAAGGGGGACATAGGGGGTGTATGTGAGAATCCAAGGGATAAAGGAAGAAAATAAAAATAAAATAAATAAAAGGAAGAAAAATAAAAGAAAAAGAGAAAGGGGCCCCGACCCAGCCCCGATGCCCAACTTGAGTTTGCACCCCGCCTAAGAAAAACTCCCCATTCCAAACTCAATAGAAAAGATAGAATTTAAATTTGATGCTCTATTCAAAAGATATGACTGAATCAACCTGTACAAATAAATTAATATTTAATTAATTAAATATTAAATGTTAATTATTCTGCTAAAGTTCGAACATCTCAGAAATCTACCAAAATCCTATCCTATGGTAAACACCCTATTCTAGGACCAATAGAGTGGTCAGAAAAATTATCCAAGATCACATTCTAGGTTAAAATTATCATTTTACTCCTTACAAGCATCTAATAGAAAAATCAAATTTATGATCAAAATTATCGTTCTAAAAAACATGAGACCTTAAAATCTCCACACCATAAACCTTCTCATACCCAATAAGCCTAGTGGTAAGACTAGAAGTCATGCTCTCAACCCAAACATCTATGAAACCATGCTATATCGACTATCCAATGAACCATCTCACAACATCCACAACAGTCTTCTACATAGGATACACTTAATTGCGAATGATATAGTATTCCACACCATAAGAATACCCTTATCTTCATCTTAAACCAAACTTCGATCTCAACATCCCATGAAAAAAACTGAATTTCAACTGAAAACAAGGGTCACCACCCTCAAAAGGCTAATGGTGTTCTCCCCACCATATGGATTACCTTATACCACTCCTTGAGTGAAACCATAATAGGTTTCCTCACCAAACAAAGAAATACATTTAAAAGGAAAGAATCTCAGTGTTGAGCCGATGCTCTCTCAGCATACTTAAGACGATGTCAAGATAGAGTATGTTCATCTCTAAAAAAAGAGTACAATAATATTCCTTCGAAAGGCATGCACATCTCCCTATAATCCATGCTTACATCAAAACAGGATACACTTTCCTTTCTCCATATCCTGATAATGTGTGTCCAGGTTCAAACATGGGTCAACCATCTTATGGTACTCGATCATTTTTTATGTCTCCTCTACCACAGAGAGACATTATTCATTTAAATAAAACTACTAGAAAACCATGACCACAAAAAATCATTGAAAACATCAATACTCATCTTGTATATGGCCACTTATTGATTTATGATTCAAATGGTACCACATGAAACTAGCATATACCTTTATCATCTGACTCATGATCTCAAAAGTCATCCAACACAAGGCTAAGCTGGACATGCTACATTGCAATTCAGTCTCATTAATCCAGTAGTACCCTTGGAACTCCTCTTAAAAATTGGGCACCTCACCCATGGAATGATTTATTCCATGACTGCCTGTTACATGACATTATTCTAGTCACAAGTGTTACCCACATTCTAACTACATTAGAAATAGTGGAAACACTGGTCAAATAGTCTAGGCACCCAAATAGTACTACCCTTTAATGCCATTCATGATACCAAAGCACCCTTTGTTCTTGTTAAAAGATGAAAGAATCAATATGACTATATCACAAAACTTGAGCACCTATTGTGAATCAAACTCAAAATGAGCATATAACCAAGATCACTTCCAAAAAGGGAATTAATAAACTCGGGTTAACCTCACTCACATAAGTTCCCCTCAAATAAAATAGATGTTGACCTATAAGGGTATAATTCAAAACCAAGGGCCTTTAGGTCTTCCTCCTAGCCCTACTGATCAAGTCTCACAACTAGGTCACAAGGTTTAACCACCTAGCCCAAAATATCAAACCTCTCTAAGGAAGGTAAAGATAACAACGACCTACAAGGGTCAAAACTATCAACACGACCTACAAGGGCCTTGATCCTCATCAAGAATCCTCATAAAAACTATTCCCTAGAGGTCATGGTACCAACACAGAGGAGATAATTAACTAACACTCACCTAGAATCCACATATAGTAATACCCACCTTGAGGTCTAGTTCACTAGAAACATCCTAGTACCTACCAACATTGTACTTAGTGATGTGAATAGATAACCAAAACCGAAGGTCAGTCAAGTAGAATTTCATTCTAATCTATGTAGGAAAACATTTTATAGATTTTTACTAACACTTAAAATAACTGGAACCGAGAAAAAACAACCTACAAGGGGTATAAAACATGATAATCACGTTCCTTATCAACCTAATAAGGTCACTACATCTCCTGTTCATGAGGACTAAGTCATTAGCCTCATCATCAAACATCTCAACATAGATCCACATTATTTTCCATCAGAAAGAAATACATATACAAGTCAGATTAATTGAGTAGAATGCCACCAAAAACCTATACAGGAAAAAACCATTTAGGTTTTTGTTGACACTTTAAACAATTTTCCTCTATAATTAGTAAAATCACACACTATAAGGCCTATAACATGTGAGTCCTACATGCTGAATATGATGCATGAGACACCTCTTGACTTTGCTGACCAAGAGTCAAAAAACAATCACTAGCCTCTTACCAATGGCCAAGATCCTGAAATATGTAATAAATCATAACATACACACAACATGTGAGTTTATAAAAGCAAAAATATTATAAAAATATAACATCACATATCAGAATAACAATCCCATAACCCTAGAAACTAGGACTTCCTACCAGAGTAGGTGTTCTCAATGCACCAGTCTAATATCCATCAAAGGTTTTGACACATTCCTAATAATCCTGTATACCATATCCCAAATAGTAATACAATAGGAATGGAATATATCTGATACCACTTTGTAACATCCTGATCCGGATGCCACTAAACTAGTGCTTTGATCTGATTTTCCATGAGGTCTCAAGTGCACCTCCCCATATGTTAGAGGCTGCTAACTGGCAATAAGGGACTAATTTGTGACAGTGGATATACTATTCCCTCACATCAGAGTAAAAAAATAACGAAAATATCTAAATATCATACACTATAGTAAGTAAAATAGAATGAAAAAGCAGTAAATAAACTGATATATAACATGATGTAATAATAAATGAAATGAAATGAAAATCCCATACATCTATGTCATATATAAAAAACTAGTCTCCTACTTGTCCGACCATACATATAGGAGTAAAAATAAATATACTAAAATAAAAGTATAGGGATATACTACTAACTCTGAGCTAGACCACATACCCAGTCTCCAAACACTGTCAAACTATATCAACCCGATCATAATAATCCACATAAGAAGATTAACTTGATCATGCAACTATGGGCCTCAGCCCTATCTACCATGCATTTGTTCTCAACCTGAAAAGTAGACAGAAGGTCTGCATGCACACCGAGGTGCATATAAAGGGTTGAGAACTTATCTCATTAGGCCACCCCAACAATGAAACTATAAATCTATTGTCATAAGTTCATTCTCATGAAACATGTTCAGCCTATCCAAGAATCAACTGAAAAGATAAATAAAATAAATAATGTTAAACCACATTAGATCCCTGGGTCCATGATCTCTATTAACTGGGAAATGTGTTTTCATGTATATTCATATTTATAAGTGTCTATATGTATATTAGCATACATATATATACATAAATATGACTATACATGAGTAAGGTGAAATAAATAACATAAAACCATCAATAGTGAATCCTTGGGTTTGTAGTTTTTCTTTCCTGGACATCCTATGTAAGGGAATTAAGTTGGATGTCATACCACTCAATCCATGAATAATTAAATCTATCTCTAGGTATATAATCCCAATAGACAAGTACTTTATTCATCCAGTGCCATAAATGTCTCTAAGTAAGCTATGTCATCACAGGAGGATACTCATCCCAACCCTGGGTTCACCCATACTCACCTCCAATCACTATAATACTGGATTTTAGGGATTTAGATCTAGAAATACTATAAATGGACTAGAACTATATGAAATGATTATAATACCATGTAAATCCATTCCAATGTCTGAGCCCTAGGACCCGATCTATAGGTTTTCACGACATTGTGACTCGGATGAACCCTAAGGGTCTATCCCTAAGGTGATATGTAAGGATATCTCCATGGTGAGATTCAATTCCCACCCCTATAGGTATCTAATCATGGAAACATCAATCATATCTATCACTCAGGAGAGCATAATCATCCACATACATCCAACGATGTGAAATGACATGTCTAACATCACAATATGGTAATTGAACAGGGAGAGTGTGATCATCCCTATCACTCGGGAGGGAATAATCATTTATGAGTATATCAGATTGAGGAGAGAATGGTAATCCTCAATATATAACAGGATGAGGAGAGAAGAAACTTTCTCTTCACTTGGGAGAGTAGAAACATCCACCAATATTCTTATTAGAGACTTTATGCCCATATATCATAATCATAGGCTCAATGGTTGGATCCTAGGAAATACCTCTAGAAATGCCAATAATATAATAATCAATCATATGGATCAATAACCAAATCCCAGGTAGTACCTATGGGTATACAATAAGATATGAAATAGCATGTATCAGTTGGATCCTAGTAAATATGTATAATAATAACAAAGATAAAGGAAGACGCATTGCATCAAGCTCATCAACTGCCAACTAGGAACCACCTCTGATAAATATTACTGCATCCATAGTAAACATGTAAAAGTATAAAAGAGTGAGGGTGGCCTAATGAATAACCCACCACTACTTCCATAACCTCAAAATCTTACAAGTTTAGTATGTGTTCCAAGGTAACACCCTCTAGCATCTCAACCCAAACCCCAAACGTACTAGCTCAGGGTCAGTCAAATATCAGGGCACCCACTAGGTCCCTCACGTCATAACACAAGATAGGTATCCTACAAGGGATCCTTGAGGTCTACACACAAACTAAGGCATCCTACTCAGGATCCTTAGCTAAGAAGGTAAAAAGAGGAATCCTACAAGGGATCCTCTAATAGTAAGAAAACAGAGGCATCCTACACGGGATCCTCAGACGATACTTAGGAAAAGGCATCCTACACGAGACCCTTAACAATGGCATAAGAAGCATAAAAATCCTACATGGGATCCTTGGAATAGTATATAGGTAAAGGGATCATACTAGGGATTACTTAGGTCATTATTTAAGTGAATTCATCCCATATATTATCCTCGATATAGTAAGAAGATAGAGGCATACTACATGTGCTTCTCTAGGTCAAAACATAGGAGAGGAATCCCATAGGGGATCCTTGAAGACAACTAACTTCATGGAATTCTCAGCCAGAAGGGAACATCTCTAAGGAAAATGTCCTCAAGGGAAAAATTATACAATCATTGGTCATGGGATATGGATCATGGCCCATCTTAGATCAAAGGGTCTGAATCTCAGGAGACAACTATATTCGATTATCAGAGGAAGAACCTATCTATTTTGGGAAAAGCCTAAAACACCACCCAGGAGCACATAAAATACCTTAAGGGTTTTACCATCATGATTTACATGAAAAAATACTCAGAATGGACTCCTCTTATGTCCAATTTTTACTCTAAGGTATAAAATAGGAAAATCCCTAAAAAGGGTAGAAAAGGGGTAGTACACATCATGTATACCAAGTACACAATGTGTTCTCTCATATCTCCACCTAGGCATGTACTCCAACTAGACATGGAGTGTAATCCCATGTACATAGTGTGTTGGTCCTGTACACAGCATGTACCCTACACGGGGTACCTTCTTGTGTACCTCACATGGCCTTATCCATGTATATTTCCTGGTTGTGTACATCTACATGGCATTCTACCCACACGAGGTCTAGCCGTATACTCTACATGGCCATGTTCCCCTACACGGGCTGTCTGGTTAGGTACTTGGCTACACGACTGAGTCCCAATACATGATATATATATATCCCATACATGATGTTTACTTTGAAAAGGTCATATTCCCCAAACAAGAAGAACACATGGCATGTATTCTTTGAACCACATGTTGTGTACACAGGTTTTACCAAACAAAAAACCCCTAAATCTCCCCAAAACCCCCATTTTCTCAACAAAAGCTATAAATTGGCGCACTAGAGGTTCTAAGAAAGCATAAAAGGGGATTAAAACTTGAAAATGAAAAAACTATAGGGATTTTTGGAAAAACTCAAAACTAACTAACTTTGGGCAGAATCCACTGAATCTTCACCCGTTTCCACACTCCATGACTACCACACGATGATTCGGCATGTCCCAAGCTCTTTAGAGGTACCTTTATTCGTCTACATATCCTCATCTCTCTCCATATCCCATTTTCTCTCTCATTCACATGAAGAAGGGGGAAAAGGGAGTGTACATGAGAATCTAGGGGATAACAGAAGAAAAGAAAAAGAAAAGAAAGGAGAAGAAGAAAAAGAAAATAAAAAAGGGGCCCCGACCCGGCCCTGATGCCCAACTTGAGTTTTCGCCCCACCTAAGAAAAACTTCCCATTCTAGACTCAATGAAGGAGAACACATTTCAATCCAACACTTTGTTCAAAATATATGTCCAAATGAACCTATTCAAATGAATTAATATTTAATTAATTAAATATTAAATATTAATTATTTCGCTAAAATATGAACAGCTTGGAAATCAACCAAACTCATATCCTAGGGTAAACACCCTTTTCTGGGACCAACAGAGTGGTCATAAAAATTATCCGAGATCATATATTAGGGTAAAATTATCATTTTACCACTTATAAGCATCCAATAGTAAAAATTAAAATTTATACTCAAAATTTTCGTCTATAAAAACACAGGACCTTACAACACAACCCCAAAGACTATGCATCACTTATCATGATCATTTATTCTCAATACTTTAAGGATTCATGGAAAAAATTTATTTAACTCATTCATATTAATAGAACCATTTCCAACAATAATCCCAATATGAATTCTATATATAGAACAAACCTTAAAGGAAACCTTCAGTCCCTCCAAGTAATTAACATACCCAATCATGTTGAATATATTAGTCGAGACTAAATATCCTTTGGTTATTTCATATATAATGCCTTTAAAACCCAATGTAAATCAATATATGATTCTCTTAATCATATAGATCAACTTGTGGAACAAAATCAACATTTGGTTACTTAGGAAGGTATTACTATAACACATAAAATTTTCATTTCTAGCTTGTAAATGATTCTTAAGTTTATCAACTAATTTAAGAAATTGATCCCACTTAACTTCTATTACTCAAGGATTTATTTCAAAGTTATATTTGATAATGATGACTCCATTTATCTAAAACTGAATATTTTATTAGATGAATATGATGTTTAACATTCATTTAATAAGGAATTTTATTAAATATTATCCCACTAAAATTATGACCCCTTTTAAACCCATAATATCTATTAGCAGGCCAAGGTCTATATTTCACTAAGTAATGAGCCATCTTTGAAATTCCTCTCACCACTTAGTTATTTAGGTAGGCCATCATGACAATAATATCATATATGACTCTTGAATAGTGAGTGGATAACTCCTTGCCTAATCAATTATATAGATAAACTCATCAATATTCCTTTAGTATCCTTCCCAAGGGTTTTCCAGTTAAGCGTAACCCAAATAAAATACCAAAAATAAGGCACCTAATCCTGATGACCACCTCATTACTTTATTTACTTACACAAGATTATCCATGGACACCCTAATTTGGTAGAACCTACCTGGTTGGATGATCGAGGTCATGATAAGTGTTCACTTTATAAGGAATTGAAGCTTCATATTTTTAAAGCAGATTTATCTAACCATCTTATCTCATTTATTCCATTTACATGTATGAATTATTCTAATGATTTAATTTTGAATCCCTATTCCTTCCATAAAATCAATATGTTCAAACTATATTGATGGTAACTCTTTACAAAACTCATAACTTGTGTTAATAACCCAAATTAAAAGAAACAAATATTCACACATATTCAAGCATCCCATGTAAAAGTTATACGAAAACATTTCATGTAAAGTCCTATAATAATATGAAATCAACAATATCTATAAGTTTAAGCATGGAACAATAGGTAGTTAACCCCAAATTTTCTATATAAAACCTAATCTCATAGGACAATGAGTGGTTTAACCCAAAATCCCTCTACCCATGGTTTGTTACTCAATAAAGATCCCAATTCCAACATAATTCCAACACCTAATATGTATAAACTATAATTAACTTCTTAATTCAATATCATAACCTAGTACAAGCCAAAATAAAGGTAGATGAAAACTAAATCAATTATTACACTTATCATGTAACTCCTTTAATGCATGAATGGTAATTTAAATAAGCAATCTAAACAATTTATACTAAATAATACATCACAATTCATAATATAACATTTATATTCATTAATAATAAACCAGGAAATAAAATTTAATAAATAAGTAATTTATAAATTTAGGTGTGGAATAAGTTTTTTTGAACAATTCATAGATAAATTATAAACACTTTATAATTTAGTCATTGATAAACATAAATAATTCACTTATTTGATATGAACTTTTCTTATTGTAATTTACATGGTGAAGGTTTTTTTTTTGATAATTTAAAAAAAATATAATTTTATTTAAAATTCTACTAAAAATGGCTTGCACCATGGTGTGGTATTCCCTATGGTGACAACTCTGGATGAGGGAAGACCATATATGTTTTGGGGGCCATTTTGGTCCTAGAAATGGTGCAGTGACTCCCCAAGTGAAAAATCTTTCCATGAGATACCCCATAACCATTTTGGGATGACCATTAAGGCCAATCAATTTCAATTAGATAAGATATTTCAGGAAGGATTAAATAAGACCCAAAATGGTATGAAAATATTCACTATATCATGACTTGTCTTATTAGTGGAGGAAACCACAACATAGTGATAAGATAACCATGGTGTAGATCACCAACCTAAGAAGCTATTTTCCACGATTTTAGTATATCCCTATAATATCCATTTCACATTGACTATTCCATAGTCTCTATAATTTCAAGAACAAACTGCTTATTTTCATTATTGTGTATATTTCATTCTATCACCAATAAAAAAATGGTAGTTCCCTTTAGAATATACCACGACACCTAAAAAACCCATTTTTCTATATTTATTAATTCATTAAAAAATCAAATAAAAACATTTATAGATTATTTATCATACAACTAATGTGTTTCATAGGGATCACACTTATCCTAAATATATCAAATGACTATACCAAAACCCAAAACAACAGGGAGATGTCTATAAATTTGTATTGAATAATAAAATAAAGAAAATAATGAAATAACTTACACCATACGATCTAGGATTTAAACAAGTGTTTGATAATAATCACTAAGGAGAAACCGATGGGTTTCTCCCTCATAGGGTATCTATAGATCACATCAATCTTTTGACACTCAGGAAGAATCTCCCTCAAGCTATGATTTTATAGTTTGTTGAGTTTAGTGGTACATGAGAATCAAGAGCTATGAATGATCTTAGTTTTGAGGATTTATAATGGTATAAATGAGTCTAATACTCAAAACAAACTCGATGAGGATTAAAATTAGTTTATATAGATTTACAAGAACCCAAATAACCATCCTAATTTCATGATTTGTTTCATAAAATTATCTCAACATTATAACTTTTGTAACACTTTCTCAATCCTTATATAAATTCTGTTAACATTTAAACAAACATGAAAGATGTTTAAACTCACCATAATCATAATCTTATGATGATCACAACAAATAATGATAAATGTAATGTAAGATGGTGGTCGAACTAGGTATTATCATTCTATACTATAAACCCATGTATAACCACCTCAATGTAGTGTCTCACATTAGGTGATAGTGCACATAAGGATAGAAAATGATGTAGTATAAACCACCAAATTATGTTGGTTCTTATAATGAAAAAATACAACAATAGGAACACTTGATCTATCATGAAATAGAATAAAGTTATAGATGTTGGACTAAACACACGGAATAACTGAATGTAGCTAGTGACTAGGATAACAATATGATTTAAAAATCTTCTAATATCAAGAAAACTATATACGACGAAGTATATCATATTTAGGAAATGATATTGAAAATTGAAAATGTCCTTCATGATTATCCAAATATATTTTATAAGTTTAAGAACAATGTAAATAAGCCATTTTATATCGATTGCACTAAATATATGACATTACCATCCATTCTGAAATTCTATAATTTTAAAGATAGCAATGTATTAAGTGACACAAGATTTATAGAACTAATTTTTTTTCCCTAAATGATATTTTAATAAAAGATAATAATATTCCTTGTTGAACATATTATTATAAAAAAATGTTTTTTTTTTCACTCTATTTGATCTATAAAAGAATAAATTCCTATCTAAATGACTACATATTATTTTTTAATGATAATGATTCACTTAGAAAACCCCCTAAGTGTGGTGAGACTCGATATAATAAAGGTGAATCAAATACTTAAAAATTTATATGGTACTTTATAATTATTAGAAGGTTTATATAACTATATAAAAGTGAGTATATTGCAAGTTAATTGACATAGAATACAAATCAAGGAATTAAATATGAGAAACTTTTTCACCCATCAGATGCTCCTCAGTGGAGTAAAACTGACCAAGAGTATCCTAAATTTAGAAATTTGATGATAAACCTACATCTTATATTATCTAAAAATGAGATAAATCCTTTTAGTTTATAAATAATCACTTATAGTACACGGATTGTTTTGTTGGTAAATTATAACTTTCCACCATGGTTTTTCATAAAGAACAAGCACATTACATTGTCTCCGCTTATTTTAGAATCAAAAAAACTTGGTAAGGATATTGATGTTCAGTTGGATTCATTAATTAAAGACCTAAAATTGATGTGGGATATGGGTGTTATGATGTATGGTGCTCATAGAAATGAGTATTTCACATTGAAATCCATGTTTTTTGGGATAATAAATGACTTTCATACTTATAGAAATTTGTTAGGATAGAACATTAAAGGAATGTTAGGGTTTCCTATATATGAAGAAGGTACACATTCAATTAGGTTAAAAAATTGTATGAATATAGTGTTTCTTAAACATCATAATTTTTTACCCTAGTAACATAAATACTGATCCTGGATAACAATGAAAATTTGGAAGAAGGTGCATCACCTTCTCAATTAATCGGTGATAAAAAGTGTGAGAAAGTAGATTATAATTTCATTGTTTTTAGTATTTTTTTTAAATATATTATGGAAATGGGTTGGAAAACGAAACCAGTTTTCTTCAAATTACTATATTGTAACTATTTATACATCAATAAATTTTTTTAATTTAATGTGTATAGAAAAATATATATGTGATAGTGTCATTTAAATGAAACTAAATGCACCATAAAAACAAAATATAGCATTATAGTTAGTTTAGACATGATTGATATAAGGATAAGGTAAGAGTTAGATCCAATGAAGAATGAAATATAAATATTCTTATTATAATGACTCACACTCTTTCCAGATAAGAGATATTTTAATTTTACCAATTCCTAAATGGAGGAATGGTTTTAGAGGGTTATTTATCAAATTTCCTAACCTGACCCATCAAGGCCTACCTGGCTAGTGATAATCCAAGTGTGACTACCCCAAGCCCAACTCTAATAGGTCATGGGATGGAGACTAGCATTGAGTAGGCATAACACTCACACATGAGACTTTATCCTAAGGTAATTGTATTTACACACACATATATAATCCTGTACAATGACAAAATGTAAAACAAAATTGATATCAAATGCATGCAAACATCTAAATCCCACAATCAGTGTGTAAAAAAATACTGGTTGGAAATAAGGGATAAATACAAGACCACCAAATACTGTAAATAAGTCCAACCTAATAGTAAGAGGTGACTAAAGTCAAATGTGACTTCTTGAATGAACCATGGTCTATCTAGCCCAAATCTAAGCTCTTTATTAGTCCATAAAGAACCCCATCGAGCAGCTGGTCATATGAATAAGAGATGACACATGCATGTAGATCCCATATAGGGGTGAGTATAACAATACCCAATATGACACCCTGAAATTACTAAGAATAAATCATCAAGAGTAGTTATCTCATCATAGGACATTTCAATAATAATATGAGACATACAAATAAACATAAAGATACACTCATAGTCGACACTGAGTCTCAAGTTACGGTCACAATCACATTTTCAACCTAAGATTCTATTCAAGAGTTTGTAACCATGATAGCCCAAGAAAACTCACTCCACAAGTCTAATAGAATTGATGGTTTCCATATGATATGTTGTGATCATTAGGTCTCTCCATAAGGAATTACATGTTGGAATTATGAAGTGATTGATACTTAGATGGGGATCACACCTAGAGCCATGGGGTAATACCCACTAACTCAATCTAGATTAACCCACTAAGCATAGGATCGACGCCCATATATAGTTGGTCATGTCGATTCCGAGAACCCCAACTAGGGTATTAGATTATAGACCATCCTCTTCTAAGGATTCCTATAATTCTATCTTAAATTAATTCCTTATAGAGGATTAAAATCCTTTTTTCAGGGTGTAATTCCATACTATACCCTCACAGGGATGGATTGAGGGAACAATACCTTGAGGAAACAAGTCCATGCTGAGGGGAACAATGTCTCCAAGTCATCTTTGAAAAAGTACATGACATGTACTATCAGTACATAGCATATCCCTTCAGCACCAGGTCTACTCATGTATCATGGGCTATGCCCGTGCCCATGCATGTGTACACCTAGCTGTGCCCATGTACCTAGATATGTCTATGTTCCAGGCCATGTCTGAGTACATGGCTCATACCATGTACTCATGCCATGTCCATTCCTGTGTACCCTCTGATGTACATGTCGACCCTCCAGGTATGGGTCACACAGCGCGTGACATGTTTCACATGGAATGTGATATTTAACTTAACATGGAACCCTAGAACCACATCCAAGGCCCCAAACATAGTGTGTGTTCTTCCGTTACATGCTATGTAGTGTAGAAATTTCTAGAATTCTGTGGTTCACATGTCGTATTCTGATTCCATCACCATTTACACTAAACATGCCCACGAATCATGGATCTGGGGTTCAATGAGCCTTTCCATTACTAGTGGTCAGATTGAAACTTCTGATTCTCTAAAAATTGCTACTTAAATCCATGCTATCATCTAATGGAAAAAACTATGCACAAACATCTCCAACCCAGTCCTAATTAATCGTTACCACCATCACAACTTGATCTAATTGTTAGATCAAACCTGAATCTATGGTATCGATCTATTTCACTGAGAAATGGGTGCACAATGATTGATTACCTAGTATTTTTTGAACCACCAGAAAAAATGAATGCTGGTGATGAACGATTGAATAATGGGGAATGAAATTCATAGTATACAAACATAAGGAATGGACCTCAGTCAATGTTCTTGTTAGACTCAATTTGTTTTCTTTAGAATGATTAATTAATAGATACAAATTAAACCACAAAATAAATCCCCAAATTCCCATCATAATAATCCCATACCCACAATATGATCGATCCACAGATCAATTTGTTAGTCGATTGATGAACGTTCATCTTAGGATAATAAAATGGGGATAAATCCACATAAAAAAATGTCCTACCCTGAGATGGATTTATCACTGATGAAGAATGAATTTACTTTATTATCATTGGTGAGATCCTCAATTTATTTTGGTGTGAAAGATCCTTGTTCCATCATTATCATTCACCAATCCTTGCTCTAATGCTCTCTCTAAATTCTTATGGTTATGCAGATAACCATAGGAATTGGCCATAATTATGCTTAATTAGAGTAATGTTAGGTCACTATATCACTTTAAATAAAATTAATTTACTAATTTATTTATTTATTATTTGTGTGTGAGATAATTTTTTCATAAATTCCTGACACCAATAAATATTATATCACACTTTGGGTAAGGACCACATTCTAAAATAAACGATAGTCTATAATTTAAAATATGAGAATCCATTTAGGATTTATTTCCCCTTTTCAGGAAAACTACTCATGTATGATATTAATTTATTTAATATTTTTCAAACATCAATTCTGGGCTCACCGGGCTTCAGAATCTCATTCCGTCTTATTTCCTAGCTTTAAAAATATTACTAGACACATTTCAAATCTTTACATGAAAAAAATACATTACATTATACCAACCTAATGTATTTTTACCCAAAAAATCAAAATGGATGACTCAGAATGATGTGGGTACTGATCTCACATATGGGTCTCCCAATCCCAGGTGCTCTCTTGAAGATTCTTGTTCTTCCACCAGACATGCACCAAAAGAGTTTCTCACCCATAGAGGATCTTCTCTTATCAATCCTCAATCTTCACCAGGTACTCTATAATGGTATCTACATCCTTAATGTCTAAATTTACCTAGACTATAACATGAAATGATTCATGAACACATCTCCTCAATTATGACAAATGGAAGACATCGTGTACCCAATCTAACTATGGTGGTAGAGCCAAGAAGCACGCCACCTCTCCAACTCTAAAAAGTATTTTGAAAGGGCTAATGAATCTAAAATATATCTTACTTCCCTAGAAAAATCTCCATAATCCATGTCGAGGTGAAACTTTCAAGAACACATGGTCTCCCTCCTCAAACTCTAAAGGTTTTTATCGTCAATCCGTATAGGACTTCTGGAAGCTTTATGTAGTCCTCATACACTCTTGAATGATTTGAAAATTCTCTATCATAGCTCACACCAACTCTAGGACCATGAGTTCTGAATCACTTGGACTAGTCCAATAAAGAGGCAAACTATAGGATTTCCCATACAAGTCCTTGAATTGTGCCATACCGATGGTGGAATGATAGTTGTTATTATGGGAAAAATATACCAAGGGTAGGTGATCATCCCAACTATGAACAAAGTCTAAAATGAAAGCTTATAATATGTCCTAAAGAGCCTAAATGGTCTACTCAGTCTGGTCTTCAGTCTGGGGGTGAAAAGTTATGCTTAAATGCAACTAAATCCCAAATTCCTCTTGCAATCCTCTCCATCATCATGATGTGAAGAAAGTGTCATGGTATGAAAGGATCATCGATGGAACTCCATGGAGTCAAACTATCTCTTACACATAAAAACAACCCAAAATATCTACTTAACTCTACTATTAAATAATTAGTAAGTGGTCCAACTTAGTGAGTTAGTCTATAATCACCTAGATGGAATCATTTCCTCTAGACATATATGGTAACCCCATCATGAAGTCCATAGATATTCCATCACGCTTCCACTCGGTCACCTCAAGGGGTTGAGCTAAACCTGCTAAAATTTGGTGTTATGTATTCACCTAATGACAAGTGAGGCAATGAGAGACAAACTACACTATACACTTCTTTATGAATAGCCACAAAAACTAATGTTAGAGGTCTTGGTATATTTTTACCACACCTAGATGTACTTACAAATGTAATGTATGAAGCTCCCTCATCACCTCCTCCCACAACGTCACTAGTACCATTGTATGTCCTCTAAAAATAATAATGTTCTCCCCACCTTTATAGAATCCATCAGGAGAATGTCCAATGGTTATTTTAGTATGCAAGGTTTTATAGTTGGTATCTCCATGATGAGCTTCCCTAACATATTGTAAAAGTGGTGGGGTAATAACTATTGAATGAAGATATGGAACACCATCCTCTCCCATCAAGGACAACTAAAATGAGGCTAACTACTTCAATGTATCAACCAAAAACTAAGAAAAAGATCTCTTACTGAGAGAGTCTTCCATTTTGTTTCACTTCCTAGGAGTATAGACTATCTCAATGTCATAGTCCTTAAGGAACTATATCCATCACCTTTGTCTCAAGTTAATATCCTTTTGAGATAAGATATACTTGAGACTCTTGTGGTTAGAGTTCATGATTAACATCACACCCATAAGGTAGTGCCTCCACATCTTTAAGGAAAAGACTACCATTTCCAAATCAAGATCATGAGTTGAGTAGTTCTTCTCATGTGGTCTCAACTACTGAGACCCATAGACAATCATAGCCTACCTCTGCATCAACAAACAACCATTTTTAATCCCCAAAGCATCACAAAACACTACATAATCAACAACCTCCTCTGAAAATATCAATATGAGGGTTATCATTAACCCTTGCCTCAACTCCTAAAAGCCTGTTGGAACCTTTCTGTCCATAAAAAAGTATTCCCCATCCTGGTAAAAATATTCAAAGGTGCTAAAATCCTAGAGAAATTGGGTATAAATATTCTTTAGTAGAATGAAAATACAAGGAATCTCCTCACCTCCATCACACTCTTGGGTGGCTCCCAGGTTAACACTGCCTTGACCTTTACCGGGTCCACTGCTACACCTTTAGTTGAGTTTAAATATCCCATAAAGTGGAACTACTAAATTCAGAACCAACACTTCAAGATATTCCCATAAATATTCTACTCTTAGAGTGTGTTTAGAACCATCCTCAAGTGTCTCGCGTCCTGCTCCTAGGATGTTGAGTACACTAAGATATCATCGATAAAGACCACCAGAAACTAGTCTAAAAATGGATGAAAGATCCAATTCATGATTCCCATGAACTCTACTAAGGAATTTTTCACATTGAAGGGTATAAAAAAGCACTCAAAGTGACCATAACGACACCTAAATTCTATCTTTGGTATATCCTCAACCGGTACTCACAATTGGTGATAGATTGATCTAACGTTAATATTCAAGAACCATCAAGTCTCTATAAAATTAACAAAGATGTCATCAATCCTTGATAGTGGATAATTATTCTTCATGTTAACCTAGTTTAAGTACCAATAATTCATGCATAATCTCAAGCTTCTGTCCACATTTTTGGCGAACAACACTGGGGCTGACTAGGGGGAAACACTAAGTATCACAAAGCCCTTCCCCTGCAAATCCTCTTATTGCACCCTCATCACATGAATCATTATGGGATTCATCTGATATGCTATCATAGATATCATGGATGTCCATAGGTGTAAGTCAATGTAGAAGTACATCTCTTGGTGATGAGGTAATCCTAGAATGTCCTTAGGAAAGATGTCCTCATACTAATCCACTATAGTAGGAAATTGATATCCCATTACATCCACTACTCCAAGATTCATGCTAGCCAACTAGAAAGTAATTTTATTCAACCTCCTATGTATGAGTCCATCCCAATATTCCTGGATCTCCTTTTAATCTATTAAGGAAAACCTCAACCCATCAATGTGGACACACTGTATCCTTCGATTAAAATAATCAATCTATGCATGAATGGTGTCTAGACAGTCCATTCCTAAGATGATGTTGTAAGGGTTCATCAATTATACAAGGATATACTAAGAGAAAATATCTTCTCCAAGAATCATATCACACAATTGGTAAGAGTGTGTGATCATTGAGTCATCTCTGGTAGGAGTCTCCATGCCTAAGGGTTGAGCTAAGGGCTCAACCAAAACCTCTAGGTCTCAAACTAGGGATCTAGTAAGAAAAGAGTGGCTCATGATTATGTATATAAAAATTATATAAAAGGTATAAAATAAATTTATCATACCTCTAATCATACCCATATCATCTGTATTGTAGGTCTCTATGACCTTCATTTGTCCTCACCCCCATCCACCAGCTCCCTAAGCCTGGCAAGGACCACTTGGGGGTGGTGATGGAAACATGTAAAACCATCTACCACATAATGATTATCTCCCTACTCCTCTTCCAAATCTACTACCTAGAATACCTTCATACTCTTGCTACCGCCTCTACCTAGGTAGCCCATCCACTATCTCTCTATCATCCATACGACGGGTTAGACAATCCTGCGCAAGGTGTCCCTAACCATCAAAAGAGTAACACAACCTCTCCCTAGGTTGACTAGAGCCATCCTGAGAGACATTAAACACACACTCATTAGTCTTGAGATCATATCCTAAAACATCTCACATTCTTATATCCCTATTTATTTTGTAATCTACCTGCTTCCAAAGTCTCAGCTCCTATGTCCCCACTGCTAGTACCCACTACCAGTGTATTCTCGGCCTAAAATCTCTCTATCACCAAGGAGGGCTCTAACACCCTATCATAAGTAGGAATATATAGAGGTGTCACAATAGCCTAAATTTCTCTACATTTACCTCAATAAAAGGTTTTCACCTAAAATAATGGACCCTAAACCACATTCATCAAGTATTGTGAGAGGATGGTAAACCACGACTAGTACTCATCCATAGTCATGCTACCCTGATATAGATAGAAAAGATACTAGATGTGCACCACTCACATTTTAGCTGGATATTACTCCTCCCTAAATAGAAACTCAAAATATGTCCATGAAAGAGTCTCTTCATTGTATGATAGAACCACCAAGCTCCACCAATGCCCTACGGAACCATAAAGAATGCTCACTTCCAGGACTTCCATATGGTATATAGGTGTCCTAAAGAGACAAAATAATCACATAATTGCCTCAATATAATCCTCAAATACCTATGGGTATATATCTCCCCTGAACCCAAGGGGTCACTGACGCTGAAACTCATTAAGGGTGCTCAACCAGTTCTCCTCATCTACTGGTACTGTGGGTACCATCTACTTCTTGATGATTGGAGGTATGACTATAAAACCAACTAGAGTTAGTATATATAGAACACGTTCTTGTATAAAATCCTCATCACTGAGGGGATCATCCTCATGATTCTACCATTGAATCCTTACTAGAAATCATCATAGAGGCATCCTAAAATATAAAAGATATACCATAGTTAATAAGTATATCTGGGGAGATAACACATGAAGGGAATGAAAACCCAACCCCTTACTATATGATGTATGTACTAATGTTTCCCCCTATAACTAATGTATACATGTACTGTGTAAAAAGGTAGGTTATCAAAGTCCTGATGTGTGGATACATCATCCACAACACCAACACCAAATTCCTTGACCTGAAAGATGAACTCGAAACACTTAACACTATTTCTATAAAACCCCAAACCAATCTCCCAACTATATAAAACTCCAAACTCCAATATTAAGATGAAACACTACTCTAATACCACTCTATCATGACCCAACCCACTGGGGCCCACCTGGCCGGTGATAAGCTGAGTGTAACCACCCCAGGCCTACCTCTAATAGGCCAGGGGCTGGCGACCAACACCAAGTTGAAATAACACTCACATGAGAGGCATTAGCCTAATGTACCTATATGCACACACAAACACACACATCTCCAAGACCATAAAATGCCAAAAATGTAAAATAAAACTGATACAAAATGCATGCATACTTTTAAATCCCATAATCAGAGTAAAAAAATATTGGGAAGAAATAAGGGCCAAATACAAGCCCACAAAAAACTATAAAGAAGTCCAACCTAATAGTAATATGGGAATATAGTCAAATGTAATTATTGGAATGAATGACAGTCTGTCTAGCCTAAATCTTAGATCCGTCTACTTCTATCTATTAAGAACCCCATAAAATGGCTGGTTATCTTCATAAGACATGACACATGTGGGTAGTGCTTATGCTAGGGTGAGTATAAGAATACTTAATAGGACACCCCAAAATCACTAAGCATAAATCATCAAGAGTAGTTAGTTCATCACAAGATATGTCAATCATAATATGATACATACAAATAAACATCCAAATATACTCATAGTTGACACTGAGTCTTAAGGTATGGTCACAACCACATTGTTAGCCTAAGATCTTACTCGAGAGTCCATAACCACTCTTTCCAAAGATAACTCACTCCACAAGTCTGATAGCACTGATGGTGTCCATGTGAGATGTCATACTCATTGGGTCTCTCTATAAGGATGTACATGCTAGAAGTATGAATAGATCGATACAAAGATGGGGATCACAACCAGGGACATAGGGTAATACTGACTAACCTAATCAAGATTAACCATCTATGTAGGGGATTGATGCCTATGTACAGTTAGTCACACTGATTCCGAGAACCCACCTAGGAAAAAAGATGACAGAGGACCCCATCTTGGCCTTTAGGAAGGATTTCTACAAATCTATCTAAAAGCAATCCCTTAGAGAGGATCACAATCCTTTTTTCATGATGTAATTCTATACTATACTTTCATAGAGATGGATTGAGGGAACACACCCTTAAGAAAAATAGTCCATGTTGAGGGGAAAAAGGTCACCAAGTCATCTTTAAAAAATTATATGGCGTGTACTATTAGTACATGGTGTGTCCCTTTAGCACCAGATCTACCTATGTATCATATCCCATGCCAATGTCTATGACTGTGTACACCTGGTCATGCCCGTGTACCTGGCCATGTCTATGTACCAGGCTATTTCTGAGTAGATGTCCCAACCCATGCACTCTGGCCATGTTGTGTACCTAGATTTGTCTATTCCCATGTACCCTCTAAGTTATACAATGATCCTTTGGGTAAGGTTTACACAGTGTGTTACACATGTCACATAACATGTGATATTTATCTTCACACAGAACCCTAGCACTATAACCATGACCCCAGACACAACATGTGTTCTTCCATCACATACTGCGTAGTACGAAAAATTATAGAATCCTACTATTCTTCACGTGCTCTTATAATTCCATCACCATTTCTAGAAAACGCACCCATAAATCTCATATATATGAGTTAACCAACCTTTCCATCACTAGTGGATGGATTATGACTCTCGATTCACCAAAAACTACTACATAAAGCCACACCTTCATCGTACGGAAAAACCCAAACATGAACGTCTTTGATCCAATCACTAATCTTCATCACCATAATTATATATTGATCTAATTTTTAACTCGATCCTAGATCTATGGTATTAATCTGTTATGCTAATAAATAGTTGAAAAATGATTGATTACCTGGTATTTGTCGAACCACCAGCCAAAATGAATGCCAGTGATGAATGAACGAAGAATGGGAAAATAAATTCACAAAATAAAAACATGAGTAATGAACCTTGACCAATGTTAATGATGAAATAAATTCATTTAAATTAGAATGAATAATCAAGAGATATAGATTAAACAGTAAAATAAATATCCAAATTCCTAGAATAATAATCCCACACCCACAATACGATAGATTTGCAGATCAATCCATTATTAAATTGATGCAAATTCATTATAGGATAAAAAAACACGGATAAATTAACATAAAATAAACATCCTACCTTGAGATGAATAGATCATTGAAAAAGAATGAATCTACTTTATTGTTATTGGTGAAATCCTTGATTTTCATTGGTGTGAACGATCCTCACTCCATCATCATCATTTTCTAGGCCTCCCCCAACTCTCTCTCTCAAATACCAGGGTTATGTGGACAACCCTAAGAATTTTCCATAATCATGCTTAAGTAAAAGAAGATTAGGAAACAATGTCACTTTAATTAAAATTAATCAATTAATTAATTAATTTATTATTTATATCTACGATAAACTTTTCAAAAATTCTTGATTCCAATAATGATTATTTCATTCCTAGGATAAAGACTATATTCTAAACTCAATGACAATATCATATTTTTGATTAGATACTTAGGAGTTATTCACTTTTTTATGAAAATGACTCATGTGTGATATTGATATATTTAATATTTTTCAAATATTAATTCTGGGCTCACCAGGCCTCAGAATCTCACGACGTCTTAACACCTAGCTTTGAAAATATTACTAGATATATTTTAAATATTTACATGGAAAAAAATAATACATTACATGAAATATAAATAATATCATATCAATGAATGATTTTAATTTAAATGGCATAAAATCATATTATTTTCATGTTTTATGTGTTATTTAAAGTTTGTGTCTATAGATTTCATTGTGTCTAAAAATTTCTGACAAATAATAATTAAGATTTGAATATTTTTTGAATCTATATCTATAAAATTCATGAACTTGATGAAATTTCCAGTTATTTAAAAGGATTTTTTTTTCATATTATGTAAATTAGAGATGTTTTTCCCACTTTTATTATTTGATATAATGGTTTAATTTATGGTTCACTTGGTGAGTAAGATCCAACTATACGGACCTATACATTACAGGTGGATATACCCTGTTAAATGGAATATAAGGATTTTAAAAGGGTATTCTAAAAATCAAAGTCTCCAAAAAGTTTGTATTATAGAGCGGTATATTTTTAAAGAAGTCATTGAATTTTATACTGAGTACTTATCCTATATAGATAGTATTGGACTCCCAAAATATAATCATAGCAAACACTTTATGGGTGATGGAATTTTGGGAAAACATTTTTTCATAATTACTGTTAAATATTGGGAGAAGGATCACATATATATTTTGTATAATAGTATATAGGTTACTCTATATGTTGAAACCCATAAATAAATTTTTGAGAATTTGAACCCATAAGGGTTGCAAGTTGTATATCAAATACACATAATCAATAATTTATAACGTGGTTTTGATTCTATATTTTTAAGTAATTTTCTAGAAATATGAAATCATGTTCTGAAAGACTATGATGGTTTTACATATGACTAAGTATACATGTATTATCTTACAATGGTTAAAATATCAGTAGTTATATGTTCTATATGAAAGAACATGATAAATACAGTATAATGAATAATTGTGGAGTTACCCCTATGGAAGAAGCGGTGCATGTATATAGTAACATGGACAAAAAAAACTATTTATGAAAATATTTCTTACATTATCTTCATTAAAAAAACATGAGAGTTGGAATATGACATTTTAGGTGATGATTTTTCAATGTAAATGGGTTGATAACATGACTTTTGTTAAAATAAATGAATTGAGATTTTTAAAAGTGAATTTTAGTAAAAAAGGTACATAGATAAACCATTTATAAGTAAATCACAAGTATTATATGTTTTTATACACTAGATCCCACAAACAAAAATTGGTTTGATGTTCTATTAGTGACTAAAACAAGTGTAGAATCAAATAAAATACCATAGAGGATGATTATTTCATTAGGTTATCACAATAATTTTATGGCGGTCCTAATTTTGATGGCGTCTTTTATTTTAGATTGGAACATGGAGGGGGGGTGGATAATTGATAGAGGGAAGAAGATGAAATCCATTCAACTGATAAATAAAAGAAAAAGATTTTAACAAATAGGTTTAGTGTCCTTAATTTTTTCTTTTATATAAAATATTTTTTCTCTATATATTATGTATTTAATACTATGTTTATATATTTTTATTTATTTTTCTAACTATCCATGAAAAAAATGGATTTTTCACCCATTGGAGTTACCAATCTTGAGGAACAACACAACAATGGTTTTGAAAATGAGCAACTGTCAGAAGGTGAGAAACAAATATAAGGTGAGAAACAATATGAACGTGACAAACTTGCTGAAGGAAAGAAACAAAATGAAGGTGAGAAATAGAAAAATAATAATTAGGTCTAAAAAATACAAGATCATCATTGCATAATGGTGTTTAAAAAAGTTATTAAGGTGTGCCACAGAGGTTAGAAATTAAAGGTTGGATGAAATTAAAATAGTCCCACTATTATCCCAAAGAATTCTATTTTCATTAGTTACATTAGGCCAACCACTCAAATTCATTTTAAAATTTATATAGTTACCTAAAAAATGTTTTTATTACACTGAAAGCAACAATTTAGGAAGGAATTGTGGTAAAATTATAATATATTTTCTATATTTTATAAAAAATCAAGTAATGAAACTTTGATTTTCTCATAATTATCCCTTAAAGAGTACATTTATATTAGAAAACTATAGGATGAAATTTACATTAATGGTTTCTAAAAAGAGTTATAGAAAATTTTGTAGGCTTTTTTGAAAAATATATCTTAAGTATTATAAGAGTAATGTCAAATCCCACGCACTGGCTTTATATAAAAACATAATAATCCAAGAATCTTGAGATGATTTCATTACCTATCATGATGAGGATTCATTTAAGGTATATTGTAATTGATTTTATTTTATTTTACATTACATGTATAAAGTAATTTTCTTTATAATTTTTAATTTATAAAATGAAAAAAGGATTATAGGAAATAAACAACATGCATCGAAACCATTATTCCCCTACCACAAAATAAGGATGGGGTACACTTTACTTGAAAAACATATGGTATATATTTTAAATCTATAATATGACTTTTATGTGATAAAAAACACCAAAATAATTATTTTTCTTTATTTATATGAATATTGATCAATAATAATCTCAGTCCATGTCTGTCCCACAATGTACTATGGAAAAAATCTTGTGTAAATAAAAATGAATAAATAATCAATGAAAACACCCATAAAGTATGAGAATAATGTGTAAGTATGAAATAACTAAAATTTTATCTAATTAAATATATTATAAAATAATAATTAATACTTAGTTTCCTATATTATTATTTGTTTTAGACACAAGATGAGTCATCTACCGTAACTAAAGAATAACTATTTTCAAAATCTTTAAAGAATTAAAAAATGTATGGAAATGTTAGAGGAAAGAGTTTTTGAGTCACTCCTTGTGAATACTTTATGTTTGAAAAAACATATGTGCATGCTAATAAGAAAATGAAATAAATTCAGGATCAAATTAAAACTTTAATGGAAAAATGAAAATAAAAAAATAAGTAATAGAGAATCTCATTTGATGGGATCAATGAGAATAATCAATACAAAAAAAACCACACAAAAAAGATCCACACACCCTTAGTTTTGAGGCTAGTCATTCCCCTAAAAGGTCTAACTTACCAGAAATAATATTTTTTTTTCACAAAAATTTATATTAATTATAAAAATATTAATTATTGATACTTTTATTACATTAAAACATTGTAGGGTGAAATTGTTTGTGATTTATATTTATCAACACCTACTCATCACCTTACTATGATAAATACAACGTAGAATATCTAAGGTGATATCCTATACAATAAACAACTATAAAAATATCAGTTGTGAGTATGTATTCATGTAAATCATGAGCCCAGAACCGAGATACCCATTCCCATTTATGATGTTGTTATTCACATGGTGGAAATTTCTATTAGAACATTTTTTATCATGACCATTTAATCTTATAATGAAACATGATGATAAAGGGGTATGTTATTTCTAATTTATTTTATATGCAAAATATTTTATAATGAATGATTTTTTTGAACTATTGTATGTAATAACATAAGGGGAAAGAGAAATTCAGCTCAAGGAAATCTAAAAGATTAGTCATTGGATGAAAAAATCCTTACGCATATACCTTTTTCTAAATAATCTAACCACCAATTTTATTAACATTATAGGTCTGTGAAAATAAAATGTTATGAAATAAAGATACTAATAACATTAAATTTTAAGTGAAAATATAATGAATAGTCACTCATTTCATTATTGATATTGAGAGTGTAAATAAAAATTTCAAGCATGAATGGATCAGTTTTGAATGTATATATGAGGTATAATTTTATAATTTTAATATCCAATAATTTATGTAACATTTTTATTATGATTTAATACAATTCATATTTTTTTGAATACATATATATCATGACTAACGAAATACCATTTTATTTTTTTTGTATTTTTAGTCTTTATATCACTTTTACACATGAAAAATCAAAATATCAAGAAGAAATTTGATCAAGAACACACTAAGTAGCTATAGTGTTTGAAAAGAAATTAACCAGTGATAGACTCTTCTTAATACCTACCATGAAAAATCAAGTCTCTATACTCTATTTTTATATAATATAATTTAATTTTTTCTATTAATTACTTATTAATTTTTTGTTTTTATAGTAATCACAATATGATCATTCTGATCAATTTAGATAGTTCGGTGCTCAATCGAGAACCATGTAGTATAGCTACACAACCTCCTTACAAGTGCACAGGGTGATGTAGCACATTAACTAAGAGTTACCCAAATTTATATCCATAAGTATTTTAGGTTCAATTCTCAATGAAGTATACTTATGGTGAGAAGTGTAAGAATACTGAGGTGTATTTTTTAAATCAAGTAAAAAATATCAAGTAAATCAACCAATAGAAAAATAGTCCAGAATACATGCATAAGACAAATTAATAACTGATTTTAAGGAATCAATGAGAAAATATTATGGTTTTTGGGATTGTATTTGAATATTTATATTTCCCATGATAAAATTCTGTTTTATTCTATCACACTCACTCAATTATTCTATGTGCTCTCTCGAGGCACTCCTTAGTTTCTTAGTGCAATCGTAGGATATTATAAGGATACCTATACTACTTACACTAAGATAAGTAAGTTGTTTATGGTGTATGATTAGTGTGTTCCTTAGCCTCTTAGGAAACTCGCATGCTTTGGTCATTGAAGAAGATTCCTCCAATGGCCTTGTATTTAATCTCTTAGTTTCCCCAACAGTGTCATTTTCTCCTCATAATGAAAAACTCCATTTTCTATGTATGGATCTTCCCTTTGTACTTGTTGTAATTATCTATGATCATTCCATGTGGATAAGAAAGTGTTGATATATTTCCATGTGGAAAAAAATTGTATTTTCCTTTGGAAAAGCTCCACTTATTTTCCCATGTGAATATACTTATCTATATCTTAGATCAGATGCCCCATATTTAGATTGTTATTTCATTTCCCAATTATGTTAGATAGTTTTTCATGAGGGTTCCTTTGGTACTCATAAGTTGTTCATGATCTCCACTTGAAAACTTCATAAATCAATGATCCCCAATGCTTAATATAATTTTCTTAATTTTTAATAAATCATTTAGAGTAGTTTTTTTTATTCAATGTTGAACAATAAATTCTAAAAACTTTTGATACTTTATAGATAAGATTGCAATATTTTATGAAATTATATCCCTAAGATTTTATTGGTGATAATGTATCTTCCATTGGATACTAACATTATGTTAACCCAACAATGTAGCCTCAAGTTAGGTGCCTAAGGATTATGTTAAAGTAAAAACAAATCATGAATTGTGGCCTGATATTTTATTGGAGTGTAGATTTATTCTTAGGGTGTAACATTTTCCGTATTGTCTCATACATAGCCATGACATGTGATGCAGTTCACATTGGCTTGTGAATGTAGCCTAATTTAACCAACTTTTCAGATTCCTTCCAAATATATTATCATAAAATTTATTATGATGCCTAAAATATATAACACATATTAGACCCTGAGGTCACATTAGGAAGTTTATGACTTCTTTATTGTCCTTTTCGAGTTAGTGTTGGTGGTGATGACATCTCAAAATTCCACCCCATACTATGTTGTGGCTGGTGTAATCCTGGTAAGTTGATGCATTGTGAATTAATGTGTGGACATATCCTTATAGTGATGAATGAGAGATGTATTGGGAGCACTATCATACCCTCAATATCTGATATAGGGATATGTTATCCTTAATGGATGCTCAGGGTTATTGGTGACACTACATTGGCATCTTGAAGCTTTTTTGAGATAGGTTGTGATATTATATTGGTTCACTAATTCCATCTAAAGTGTTGACCCCAAAATACATTATCTAGGGGATGTGTCAATGAGGTTCCCAATGAAATATACATTGTCCCCCAACATAATCTCAAACCAAAAATATGAATTTAATACACCTTTAATTATCTTATATTTCTTCCTTCACAACCTTCTCACTTAAATCCAAACACATAAAAGAGTAAGCGAATCACCTCCAAATTCACCATGTTTTAAATTTAGCTTAAATGAAAGTGAATCCATGTATGGATTTACAATATTAAGATCTTATTCACAAAATAAATAAAATTCTATAAACTACCTAAAAAAACTAAAAACGTATAAAACAAACCAAATACAAAATAAGAAACAAATAAAAAATAATGAAAAAATTAAAAATGCATCCAATGATATGTTTTATAGATCCAAATGCATGGATATTTGATAAATATAACACACATGATGTCCCTTATGAATAAATAATGCACTATATTCAACCTTTTTTATAAAAATATCCATTTATATGTTTTATAATATGTTTTGAGAAGATTTTTTATGAAATTGAATTATTTATTCATCATCATTTACATGGTATGAGGTCATTCAGTTCATGAAAGAAAGCGACAGATTTCTACAATGGAATAAGTATTATGGTATATATAATAATATTTCACTATAAAAACATGCATAATAATAAATTATTTACATTTATTATTGTTTTTTTAGTTTTAAAAACAAACTAATGGCTATAATTATGGTTATTACATTTATAAATTTAAAAATTATGTTGTACTCCATCAATAAACTCATATACCAAAAGAGGTTTTTATGAGAGTAAATAAAATTTCATTGAAAATATTTATTACTCATTTATATATCTATATTTTCCCATACTATGATGATTTTATAAAGAAAACATATTTATATGAGGAAATAATTTTAATAGGAATGAGTAGAAATCTAACATGGTTTTATAATGTTTACTAACATCACGAAGAGGTGGTTTTTTATCACATATGTAATTTTTTATTTAGTAATTTCACTTAAAGTATTTTATAATTATCAATATTAACCATTTTTTAATTCATTTTATTTATCTTTATTAACCCATACACATCCATTTTAGTTTCATGTCCTAAATAAAGACTTTATATAAACAAAAAAGACAATACAACAACTGAGTTAAGTATTGAAAAAAATTAATTTGGTTAACCAACAATAAATATTTGGAGGATTTTTCACCCGAGGACATTCACACCCATCATTTTTTCTTAATATTATTAATTAAATCATTAATGAGAACTATATTTTCAATGAATTTTTATATTAATTATCCCTAAAAGAACTAGTAAATTTTTTTATTTATAAGTTGAGATGAAAATGTGGGAATTTCCGCATCATGGAGAGGAAGATTGGGAATATAAAAGGGGGTTGTACTAAAGTGTTTTTCGGGTTGATTTATTCAAAATGGTATAGAAAAATATTAAAAGTATTTTTAATTCTAGAAACATTCATTAAATGTTAATAACTCATGAAACATGCTTAGATTATTTAGAATATTTTGGACAATGATCTGTGAATAATTTATGACCTTTAAGAAAAACCAACACATCAATTTGAAGTGTGATGTGATTAGAAAGGTTAAAAGTGTATTTTTAAGTTCTATAAAATACAATCAAATGATTAAAAGTAAGAAAAAAACATTATAATGTCATAAAAATTTAGGAAAATGAACATTGATTCATTTTTGATGTGTATGAAAAAACCGCATGTTAAACCAAAGTGTGGTTTGTATGGAATGGTGAAAAGTTTTTTTTTCTATTAAAATTATTTCCAATTATAAAAGCATGAATCCAATATTAATAACTCATAAAAAAGATTATATTATCATCAAAATTTAGGAAAAAAATATTTGAATCATTTATGACCTATAAGAAAGTCTCACACATCATCTTCACCATGTCTCACAAACCATTACCACATCACTATCACATATTGTAAATGAATTTAAAACCCCACCATCCATTTATTATCCTACCCATGCTATCATACATAATGACACCTAGGGAATATAATTACACAACATGTATTTAACTCACTCCCACGTAGATCTACCACAATTTAGATCCCATGGAGTAATTCTTTACTAACATTCCTTATATCTTGATCATACACAAGTTCCATAGCCTCATCACCCCATTAACACATATAAAAGACCCTTTAAATAAAACCACATAATCCACCACACCATTTCACATCCTCAAAACTATATGTTTATGTAATAGAGGTTATCTAAGGGTTCATACTAGATTTTAGTGTTATAATTATTAACAACACATACCATGACTAACTCTCCCCCATAAGTATCGAGTTTCACAACCCCAGTTGATTTGGAACGACTCTGTGATAATGTGGAATTACCAATGTAGATTTCACACCACCCCATGTAACTCACTTAAAAAATCCATACAAAACTAGAATGGGGCATGGGCGCATGCCAAAGTAGAACAACCCTATGTAACTTAGTGACACTCCACCATATAACCCTCACCATTACTTCAACACACTTTTCTAGTAAGTGGCATGACCTTATATTAAGTTTCATGACCTAATGTTAAATTAGAGTGAACCAATAAAATATCATAATTTCCACCCCTCTCACATATTTTTTTTGAATTTTGTTTACTTAAGGAATTAAATTTATCATGGGTACTCTAAAAATTATCACATAAATATTCAACATCAATTATCAACTAAAATTTTACATAAAAAACATATAAATTTATCCACATGGATTAAAACCATAGATAAAACCAATCCATAATTTTTATATTAATCATCTATGTTCATCAAATAATTATATTTCTATCCATTTTCACATTTTTTTTATCATCAACAATTTAATAATAATATACTATAACACAATTCATCAAATTTTAAATGTTTATCAAGAATAATATTTCCATTGAATTCATATCTCATATTACTTAAATTATTCAATAAGAATAATAATCACTACAATTTCATATTAGAAAACCATATTTCTAAATAATCATGCCAATGTAAATCAATCATAACCAACTTCATATTCATAAACCCATTTAAAATTTATTATATCCATTTTCTCAGATTGGTATGAATTATTTATCTATTACGGAAAGAAAATTCATGGTAGATTTATAAGGATTAAATTAGAGGTGAGAATTTTGATCCACTTACATTGATTCTATGATGAACACAAGTATCAATCCAATAATGATTATCACTGATCATTTATCTAAAATTCTTTCACTATCTTACTCTTCTTTCCATCTCCACTATACACCTCTCCCACATCACATTTTGATAGGAAAGAGAGAATATAAAAAACCTCCAAGAAATAATCAAGGTTGAAAATGAATCATCCAGATTTAATTCCTCTATTTACACAATTAATCACACTTTTTTATATCTCTCTTTGTCTCTCTCCTCCATTTAATTCTTTAATTTAATTCTCATAACATTAATTTTTTTTTATTTACTAGTAATTACACCAAATAACAAAATATTTTGCCTTAATTTCATATAATATTCAATTCCACCACTAAAAATTAAAATATCTCACATACCAAATTATTTATTTTATAAAAAAAATTCATAAAATGACATGAATCACTTAAATAATAAATAAATGTTAAATTCCACCAACACTAGACATCTTTAAGAAAACCATACTTCTATAAAAATTACTAAATCACCACTATAGGGTAAACATCACATCCCAAATCCAACAAAAATATAAAAATTCAATTTTGAGAATTATAAAATTACCATTTTAATCTTCTTCTCTAAAAATCTATAAAAAATTTCAAACTCCTAAAATTCAAAATTTCAGGCCTCTGTATACAAAATATATATAAATATTACATATAATATTTAATTAATCTTATAAAATAATATGTACATATTATTTTTTTATGGTTTAAATTATTTAAAAAATATGAGTTAGTGTTATAAAAAATCTACACATATCAACAAAACCATTTTAACAATAACAATATAGTTTATTATATAAAAGTTTTTTTTGATAAAACCGACCTTATCGAAAGTTAAAGTTATAAAAGTTGTGAGTATTTAATATATGAATTATAGAACATAATATACATATTTTATGACTCCATGTTGACTATGAAACTATAGTTTGAAAATAGGAAGTTTAAAATTAGAAACAACATTTTAAACAATTATGAAACAAAACTTTTTATAAAATAAAAACCATCTTTGTAGAAACATACTTGATTTTACTATCTTTTTAAAAACCCATGGAAGTAATTATATTAATTATTGTAATGTGATATTAAAAATATCACATAAAATAAGAAATTATAATACTTTATGAATAATAAAATAATATAACTTAATATTTCAATATATCATTAATTTTTACATACACATCACTTAGTATGGGGAATATCCAATAAGAGATGTTTTCTTGGGGATGTAAAACACCAAAAAGCCAATGTTTATTGAAATAAATATAGTTCATAGTGGATTATAATATAATTTAAAGTGTTATTAAATATGTTTTCATACCTCTTAAGATATGGATATATCTAACACTTTATTTTTTCATTCTTAAATCTTTTAGATACATGTTTAATTTTATCTATATGCATCATAATCAACACTTCTGATCAAATAAATTATGGATCCATGAATCAATACATAGATATTGCGCCATTTTAGATAAAAAGAGTGTGAATATATCTATTTAATCAATAATATCCATACATTTTATATTATATTTAATTAATGAAAATGAAAGAAAGATCATAATTGAATTACATGGAAAAAATTTCAGCACTCAAATTCCTAACATATCAATAATAATAAGATCCATGATATATTTATTAACTATATTTAATTGATAATATCTTTCACTAATTCCAAAATTCATTAGAAGTTGATAAAAATCCTCCAATATAAGAGCATTCATTGATAATATAGAAGGTCCTTCAAATACATGAGAAATAGTTTTTGAAGGCCTTGAAGCCTGAGTTTGTTGTTTATATTGCTGTGAATCTTCATAATTTTGATATTAATACAAATATATATATATATATATATAATATAAGATTCGAATAAATTTAAGAATAATACTAAATAAAGATATATTCTACATATACTCCAGTTTTCAACTATCATACAAGTCAATATGGCCACAATAAAAAATTGTTGGCACCATGTCTAGACACTACTCAAAAATTGGTCCATTAACATGGGAAAAAACCATATAAATAGATCTATTGATATTGTTCATTGGCTATGGTCATGACCAATGATATTGAGACCATTATTTCCATTTCCTCAAGACCATGCATCTTGACCATGGAAATCGGGCTACGACCACGATTAGAGACAGTGGTAATAGTTTTTGATAAAATTTATTTTTTTAATATAAATTAAGTAGTATAATTTATTAATAATTAATAATTAATTATTAAGTATTAAAAATGTTTTCTATTATTTATTTACAATTTATTACTACTTTTTTTTTTCATTTTTTGGGTGCAATGAAATTACTTCCCATGAGGCTACCCATCCTCTCACTACTCTCGCTTAAGCGATACTCCTATATTCTCACCAATTGCTATAAAGGAATTATGTTATTATTAGTATTCTATAAATGTCATTAAACTTATTTTATAAACATAATGGATTATTCAAATAAATAATAAATAAAATTATAAAATTCTAATTAATAATTAATTATTTTTATTCATAAATTAGTTATTAATAAATACTATTAATTTTTAATTTTTAAGTAATAATCAATAACTAAAAATAATTAATAATTGATAAGTAATTAATAATTATTATTTTGTAATAATTGATAAAAAATCATTTATTATTAATTAAAAATTGAAAATTAAAAATTGAAAATTAATTAATAATTGGTAATTAATAATAATAAGCTAATATTAACCAGTAATTAATAATTAATAACCAATAATTAATAATTACTAACCAATAATTAATAATTACTAATAAATTATTAATTATTAATAATTAATAACTATAAAACAACAATATATAATAAGAAATAAGAAATCAATAATAGGTAATTAATAATTAATAATTAATTATTAGTTTATAATATGTAATTATTAATGATTAATAGTCACTGTAATTATTTGGTTGGTTAATTCACAAGGAAGACACCCGCCCACCCACAAATCCTAATTGGACTAGGCCAGCCCCCCAAAAGGGTTGACCTACATCCTTTTTTCCCAACCATTATTGATTAATAATAATTATTAATCATTAAATAATAAATAATAAATAATAAATAATTATTTGTTGTATGTAATGAATAATTAGTTTTTACTGATTAATAATCAATAAATATTTAATAATTTTTGAATACCATTAATAATTAATAATTAATATTTAAAAATTAATAATTAAAATTTTAAAATTAATAATCAATAATAAATAAATAATAAATAAATAATAAATAATAATTAATATTTTTAAATTATAATTAATATTAAATAATTAAAAATTAATTAATATTTAATAAATAAATAATTGTAAGTAAATAATAATTAATTAATAATTAATAAATAATTAAAAATTAATAAATATCTAATTTTGATTTAATAAATACTAATTAATAATTAATAATTATTGTTTTAAACATTACTTATTTATGAATTATTATTATTATTATTATTATTATATACACCACCACCACCACCACCACCTTCAACAACAACAAACAAGAATTAAACCTAATTAAATGGGGTGAGTTACATGGATCATATGCCAACAATTAGCTTTATTAAAGACCATATTTTCATTAAAACTATTTAGAATAAGATTATCTTGAATGATCTATTTAAGGGTCCTTTTAGGCCCACCTCTACCTCTTTTAATAAGTGAATTTGTCATTAAGTTTACCCTATCAACAAGTGCATCCCCATGTTTTCTTCTAACTAACACATCCAAACCATCTTAATCTACTCTCAGTCATCTTTTCATCAATTAGGGAAACTCCTATTTTCTTTCAAACATATTAATTTCTAATCTTATCTATCTTAGTATGTCCACATGCCCATCTTAACATTTTTATTTCTGTTGCCCTTAATTTTTGTTCAATATATCATGCTAGAGGCTAAAACTCACTACTATATAAAATACTTGGTATAATAATAGTCTTACAAAATTTACCCTTCCATTTTAAAGGAATTTTACGATCATAAATCATTATAGAAGCCTTTATCCATTTTATCCATCTAGTTTGAATCCTATAAGAGACGTTTGCATTAATTTCTCCATCAGATTGAAAAAATGAGCCTAAATATTGAAAATGACCAACTTTTAAAATAAAATGGTCTCCCAATATCACATCCATAACATTAATAGATAATATCTTTCTAAAACAACACTCCATACATTCCATTTTATTCCTATTAATATAAAATTTTTTGATTCTAAAGTCTCTCTCCAAATATCTAACATTAAATTTATATTCTCTTTTTATTCTACAAAAATAACTATATCATTCGCAAAAAGCATGAAATTAGGTGTTTCATCTTGAATATTATTTATAATTTCATCTAAGAAAAATAAAAAATGTATGAGTATAAATCATAACCATGATGTAGTCCTATTGAGACTAGGAAGTCCATAGTGTCACCTACTTGAGTTTTAACTCAAGTCAAACTCCCTTCTTTCATGTATTGAATGATTTTTATATACACCACCTGCACCCATTTTATTTCAAGAAATTCCTATAAAACCTATCCAGGAACTTTATCACGTGCCTTTTCTAAATCAATGGAAACCATATGAAAATATTGGAATTTTTTCGACAATACTTCATCAGAACTCTAATCAGATAAATTTATTTTGTGGTTGAACTTACAAGCATAAAACCAAATTTATTATCCAACTCTCTTGAATATTTCCCGAATTCAATGAAAATGTCATCTTTACCAACTTCTTTACCATTTTCCATCCTTAAAGCATCTTTAACCTCAAAAGGATGAGATTTTCAATAATAGATATAATTGAGTTTCTATTTACTAATACTTCGATTATCTAAGTCTAATCCACACATACGCTCTTCAATAAAGGGATTAATAAAGTAACAACACCATATTTTCTTAATGTCATATTACTTAAAAAGGGTATGTTCAACTTTATCTTTTATGCAACAAACTTGAAATAAATCTCTAGATTTTTCTCTCTCTACATATAGCTAAACTATATATTTTTCTTTCACCATTATTAGTATGTAATGAATGGTACATACCCTAAAAAACATGATATATAACCTCACTAACTACTTTTTTAGCCTCTCTATGAACAACATGATACAAATCCCAATTATCTTCACCACTTCAAAGGTGTAAAGATTTAAAATAGTCTCATTTCACTTTAAATTTTTACTGAACATTCTCATTCCACCACCATGATTCTTTTCCTTTCAGAAAAAACCCTTTTAACACTCATAGAATAAAAGTAGCTATATTATGAACACTTTTATCTACCTCATCCAACATGTAGTCAATGGTTACTTATACTTCCCAATCCACTTATTTTAAAATTTTGTCCTTAAATTCCATTATAAGTTTATACTTTAGTTTCCACCATCTGATTCTCAGATTTCTTAATCATTTAACAATTCTCTTATAATTAATAACTTGCATGTATAAAACTAATAAACAATGTTGGGGGCTAATAATTTCACTGGGTATAACCTTATATTATTAATAAGCCTTATATATGACCTTTTTACTAAGAAATAATAAATTTGTGATCTCATGACTCCATTTTTATAAGTAATAAGATGTTCCTCTCATTTCTTAAAGAGCGTATTTGTTATCACAAAATTAAAACTATAGGAAAAGTATAAGGTAGTCAATCCTTCATCATTTACTACACCCAAACCAAACCCTCTATGGAAATATATGTGATCTATAGAATCCTTTCCTACATGAACATTGAGGTAACCACCTATAAAAATATTCTCATGTTCTGGTAAAATTTGAATCAAAGTTTCCAAATTAACCCAAAAATTATACTTTTGTTGTATATATATAACTACTTGAGGTGCATAAACATAAAAAAAGTTAAAAGTATCATTTCCTATAACTATATTAACAACTTTGATTCTATCCCTTGATCTTATTATTTCAACCACTTTATCTCTTAAATTATTATCCACCATAACACCAACACCGTTTTTAGTTTTAGTTTTACCTAAGTATTGAAGTTTGAAACCAGATATATCCAATTCTTTTGACTTCTCTCCCACCCATTTATCTCTTGTAAACATAATACACTAATCTATATTCTAATCATAGTATCTATTAATTCTACATATTTAACTATTAAAGTTCTAATATTCCAAGTAGTTATCATAAGCTTATGATTTTAGACTAGCTTCCTTAACACCACATTCATCGAGAAAGATGTGAGGATCCTAGATCATTTAACACTGCACTCAAGTGTCAATATAGTAAATCTAGCTCATTTGATACCAAAAATAAGTAATGCAACAAATTTCTTTTGGGTGAAAACCTAATATAATAATATTGATATATTTTGTAACTTCCAGCCCGATTGACCACTAAACTGGTAGCCAGAATGACCACCACATGGCCTCAAGAGTTCCTCCTCATATGCCAGAGGTTTCTAACTAGTAGTAAGGGTCTAAGGAGGTGATAATTAGGAGACTATACCCTCATAATTAGAGTAGCACAGTGGTGTATCAGATAATAAATAATAAAAAATAGCAGAAGTAGTAATAAAATAAAGACAATAGAGTAGTAGAAGAATATGATCAACTAACTAAATAAAAGTAAATGGACAATTCCAATACATAATATGATGCATTCATGTCAAAAGGTTCTACCATATACAAGCATTAAAATACAATAAAAAAAGACCACTAATGAAAAACTCCATGATAATCCTAAGAACGATCTCAGTCCTGTGCTCCCTAGATCCCAAGTTCATAGCACATCACAAGCAATAAATCCATAGACCTACAACCATGAAGATATTCTCATGTACCCTAGTTCAATGGAGGTCTGATCAGGGTGTGAGATATAATCCCAATAGTACACCACCAATGGTGTCTAGATCAAACCAGTTCATTCCCTAATAAATAGACAGTGTTCCAACATAGGTGAATACAAGACAATAAATAAATAAAAAGAATAAAAAACTCTTCGGTCCGGGTTCCTAAATAGACACCCAACCAATTCTGCCTTATTTTCCCTAAGCCGAATGTCTAAACCAAGATAACCTATAGAGGAAATATGGTATATTCATAGCATCATATATATATATATATAAGTGGGCTAGCCCCAATCTTGTGCTTTAGCTTGAAAATCACACCCCTAGGGAGTCATTCATCATTTATATACCACTTATAATCACAACAATAATAATAGTATATAATGAACCACAAGTAATCCATGTAAAGCACCCATAAAATCCAATAGTGGAAACCTGATCTCATCTAAGGTGATCCGTAATGGAATCCCTTGGATTTATATAGGCATCCTAGATATGACCAATACCACTAAGTCCATCCAAGGTGACCCATATTGGAGTCCTCCGTATCACTCATGGTATGAGAACTCTGACTCCATACCAAGTATCTTACATAGGGGACTAGGTGTCACTCGATTCATGGCATAACCATCTTACCAATGAGTCTATCCATAGTTTCTCCCCTAGGGAACCAATGTCACTTATGAGCATACAAAAACACCCAGAGAGCCCATCCAAGTCTAATCCAAAGGATTTATCCTAGTGCATCAAGTATTACTAAGATGAGCATGATGAGTCTATTCATGACGTCCTTAAATCAAGACCCATGTTCTCTCTCGACTCGCAAGTAGTCAAGCATAGCAACCAAGACACATATAAAAGGCATAACAATTACAATTACATATATTCAATGAGGAAAGTAATAATACATGTTTAACAACCTAGCCTAAGCATTTATAATATTCCAAGAAACTATGGCATATTGCTAAAACAATAGTCATTAAACCTTAGTATAAACACATGATAATAAACAACTAACCTTAACTAAAAAGTACATGGAATGGAATAATCATAAGGGCATGGACACAATGCGCTAAATATAAGCATAAGAACTAGGATATATGGAAATGCAGATATGGACCTTTCCAATTGAATACAACGCACCTCATCGAGGGGTTTTATTAGAAAACCTGACATTGTTATTGAAAAATTCATTTCATTCAATTTAAGTGATTCTATTTCATCACAAGTCATAAATTATATATTATATGAAACAATGCATAAGCACTCAATAACTAGAATAAGATATAAACATAAACATAAGGTAATGCAATATTATAATTTAATTAATTTAATCATATCCATTTCATTTAAAAAAAACAACCATGGCATAAAGCTAGGATCATAACCAAGGGGGCCCTAACTCATAGTCAAAATTACATCTTAATTAAATTCATTAATATAAGGCATTTATTAAAGATTCAACATAACCTAAAGTGTGTTCAAACAAGTCAAGGATCAAGGGAATTGGGTCCCAAATGAGGAACCAAACCCAATGAATTAGAAAGAGCTAAGGAGATAACTTAAAGTGGTGATTCTCCATACACTAAGGTCATACTAGACAAGTTAACAAGTTCAAATTAATTTATTTAACAAAGAGGAGGCATCGCTGGAAGAGTATGTCATGTAGTAAAATGACGCACCATAAGAAATGCAATGGAACTTATAGAAAAGAGCTAGACAACCTACCTTATACCAAGGATGACACACACCTCTGATATCAAGCTTTGATTTGGTCTGGTTCAAGAGAAATCAAAGAAACAGATGAATTTTCTAAAAATAGGGTGAATTAGGTAACACCAAAATAGCACAAAATATGATGTAAGAAACTTTAAATAAATGAGAGAGGATGATAGAGCTTACTGAGAGCTCTCCATTACTTTTGATAGTTAGCGAAACAAAGGAGAAATGAGGATGATCTCTTAATACCTAAGTTGAAATGGAGGAGAGACCCACACATAAAGGGAGGAGGAGACCCTTGGAAAGATTAGGAGGAGAATAAGAAGGGTTTGAAATTTAAGATCATTAAGTGTAGAATAATAATTTCACCTAAACATAATAGGGTTAACTGATTGGCTACATAGTTACTGCTAGAGGCCGCATGGTTTCAGAAAAATTGTGCATCCCTATCAGCTCCTCCTAACTTGAGTTTTCAGAGCCCAATGCTCCTAAAACTTGATGGAACACCTAGGGAACCCATTAGGACCTCATACAAGTCTAAAAAAACATTGATGTGTTTTGTTGCTCAGAATTTCGTTTTGAAGTTCAGTTTACAAAATAGCCTGTCCACCAAACGATGAAATAAAAATCACTTTTGAATTTCATAAAGTCCAAAACATGGGACACTACAATCTCCCCACCTTAAAACTACTCATCCATGAGAAGCCTTAGGAAAACAAATAGAACATCACTCGACCTACTTGGGTCATGAAGTCTCATTCATATGGTCACATTGCATCTCAATTTCCCAACGCACCTTTGAGTGTCACCTTAACACACGTCACACAAGTTGTGGAAGTTCGAGCCATCACTCATACACCGAACATAAGTATTGAGACAGTTATTACTCACTTCTTTCAAACCTAAGAGATAATATCCACATCATCTCTTTACCCATTCAGTCCATGGAGATTCCACCATAGGTTCTATCATTTAAGGACCAATTTTAATCATGGTATCTTTACCATTGGAATTGTATTTCAAGATGTGCCCATAGCATTCCAACAATGATTACAAACTGACTCTCAACTTAAAGGGTCAGTCGAATCCCAATTGACCTCAGTGGTCTGGTCGATTCGACTCTTCATAAAAGTCTCAAACGAAGATTATCATACTTGTCTCAACCCAATAATGTGTCATTAAATAGTTCCTCACTGACTTCATATGAAAAGAGAGGGAGGGATAACCAGTCTAACCGTCTCCGATTGACTATCCTCAAAGTACTTGACTTAGATAACCGGTGTATTTAAAAATCTAAACCCAATTCCTCTAGATGAAGGCACATCAATATTCCCTGAGTATGCTCACCGAATCTTGTAACTAACTTCCGGTGACATCTCAAGAAAAAAAACCCATTTCAAATGTCTTTCCCATTGCAAAAATAGGTGTAAAACCGATCTAAAACACTCAGATCACTACGATTACAACATCATATCTAAGCATGAATGAAGTCTGGGTTAACCTCAGAATCAACCACAAGAGTCCAAGGAGTTCATCCAAGGTAAACCATACCCTTTTTCTTACAAGTGAGAAATTGGTACAAGGAAAAACGTCCATGTATTGAGAATAATTACAAATCCAAAAGCACCATTCACCCAGAGATCAAGTCAAAGGAAACAACTGGTGACTATGAGTATGACCATGGAATTCCTACTTGGGAACCTATGTATCACTCAAGACTAACCTTACCCTGATACAAACACACATCCAAATCACACTCTAATAGATACCACTTAACAAGCCTGGCAAATTTTAAATTTAGTGCATTGTATAATTGATGCACTCTCAGTGTACCAACATGATGTCAATATAGGGAACATGATTGTAATTTAGCTGAGGTTACACTAATAGGATTGATAGGTTTACAAAAAGGACCCAATACACTTCTTCTAAAACATAGACAAAGTGCTTGATAAGGATCCAAACCTTTCATAACCAATAAGGAAAGGAGAAAGATAGCTGAACCACCACAGGTCAAATTATTTTAGAGAACACTCAGCTTCACCCCCAACACATTTTCATTAACCGATCACAAAAACCTTACCATCCAAGGCACCCCGTGGTCACTTAAACCCAACCACCATGGCCTATTTCTAAACAACAATGACTTCATAGCTTTGGTGTATATCCAAGAACAACATCATCATTCTCTCTAGTAAGCACCAACTTAAAAGAAAGAGATTTAAAGATACAAGGGAACTACAAAAGAGATAGAAAATTTACAAAATGGTCTTGTTTGTCCCTCCTATCTAGAAGAAAATTCTCTATAGGTTTGACATGATTCACCCCAACTTAGAAGTGTCCTGGTCATCATCCACTGAAAAAGGGAACTCAAAACATGATTTAGCGAGTGTTAAAACAAAATGGAGATAGTCTAACTACTTATAAGCACACTAGTCTAGATTCAATTTATGCATAAATGTGGAAATAATCCCGATTCATGCCCACGTGCACTAAGAAATGAGATACTAGGCATAAAATCCCAACCGAACCAATCATCCTATTAACACCTGATCCTCCACAGAATGTCATCCCGAACACTAGGAAAACTCAATAACTCAAATCCAAGTCAATCTACCACGAAGATGAACTATGAAAAAAGTAGTATATCCCAAGGACTAAATGAGTACCACCGAACTTAAATAGTTTGTTGTACAATTAACAAGATGATAGGTATCATGCGTATCAACACATACTACCCCAATATTCAAAAAATAGAATGACCCATCTATGACACTATCCATAAAAGAAAATGGCCATATGAATTCATGTATATGATGGATTGTAAAATATTTAACCCTAATTCATACTAATCTATATGACTATTAACCTAATTGATGACATATCGAGTCATCCATCATCAGATAGGAGGAGGAAATGTCACATGGACGACTATACCCTTGGCATGTTAAGCCTGCTGAAACCGAGAATTACACAATTCTCATTCCATTAACATGGATCAACCTAATAAAAAATCACCTGAAAAGACAAGGGTGTCACTTTTAAAAGCTAATAATCCTAATAGGGACAAATGGTACCTAAAAAATACCACACGTTAGAAAAAATAATATCACTTGGAAAGGCATTTAAGGATATGAGGATGTTTCTTACAGTAGGCTAGCCCCTTATTGAGACTCAAAGCATCAACCCAAAGACAGGTTACACCTAAAAAAGGTCACTAGGATTAATAGCCTATAAATTAGGTTTAAGAGATAAGGAAAAAGGCCTACAGGTAAAGTCCACACTCTTTCTTTAAGGCATATACTCATAGAAAAATGTAGAAAAGATTTTAAAATACCCTTACTCGAGGGTTTAAGCTAAAAACACTCTTTAAGGTTTAATTAATATAGTTAATTTATCTACCTTTGAACTCAAACATTTTAGGTGCTCAGTTTTAAAATATATTATATTGGTCAAAAGACAACATGAGTTGGTTATATATTTAACTAAGGCCATAAGGAAAAATAGGCAAGTTATATTAACTTTATTTTAAATAATTATTTATTTATGGACATTCCATTATAATTAGGCCATTTTAGGTCAAAACTTATCAAAATTTATATTTATAATAGTTTTTAAGTAGAAGGCTCATAACAGATGGTTCCGTTTTATGGGTTACCACCCCTCAAATTATAAAGCGCCCATACAATTTACAAGTTACATGTGGCTCCCATATAACTGCAACCAATTTATCTAAGATAAATAGAAGATGAAATAAACTGAACATTTTTTCAAAATCTATTATATATACAAGGAACATATAATATGGTTTGATTATATGGGCCACCCTATTCCAATTCATAAAGCACCCATACACTTCACAAATTGGAAATTGGATCCTGTTTAACCACAACCATTATGTTTCAGCCTATGGAACCAATGTTTCATGGCATCAAACATGTCAGAAATGGTTAGCAAGGTGTCACCATCAATAATAAATTTCTCATTTTAAAATTTATAACTAATCATGCTAAGAACAATCATCACATATGGTTTAACATGTCATGGGAAAAAGAAAGCATGTAAATTGGCCATGGAAGGCCACTACATATTTAGGGAAACATAATGAAATTATAATCATAACATTAAAATCAATATATCATGGCCAATCAATCAAGGAAAACATAATAATTAAACACTTAAACATGTTACACACAAGCATGTATTGGAATACCTAAATAGGTAATAGCTGAGAATGCTACTATAACCACCTAGCATGACATAAGATAGGCAGGAAATTAACACACAAGGTGCATCAACAATTTCAAATAACCTAACAATGCATCCTACATGGAATTTGAATTACTATGTGCCTATAATAATGCATGTAATGATTCCTCTTTTCCATACCTAGTAAAGGGTAAATACCATAAATCTCATAAATCAATAATTCGTAGAAAGTAATCCAATCACTCAAGGTGAAATCAAAATCAACTGTAATTACAAAAAACATGAATAATAGTCCCAACCCTAGACACTTAGACTTTTCCCTATATGTGATTTGATCACTCTTAGGCACAACTATTTACCAAGTGCTCGACACATTTCTAGTCTCATGTCTACCATCCCCAACATAAAGAAAAAGAAAAAATAAAGCTTTGATACCACTTTGGAATGTCTCAGCCCGAATAACCAATAAACTGGTAGTCATAACGGTCGCCAAATCACCCCAAGCATGCCTCCCATTACACTAGAGGCTTCTAAATAGCAGCGAGGTTCTAAGGAGTTGATAGTTTGGAGACTATACCCTCATAATCAGATTAGCACAATGGTGTATTAGATAATAAATGTGAGACAATAGTAGACACAGTAATAAAAAAATACAATAGAGCAACAGAAGAATAAGATCAAATGACTGAATAAATGTAAATGGACAATGATAATACATATGATGATGCATGCATGTCAAAAGGTGCTACTAAATACAAGCATTACAATACACTAAAAAGAAAAGTTCCCTAATGGATAATTCCATGATCATCCTAACCATGAGCTCAATCCTATTCTACCTATCTCCCAAGTTCATAGAACATCACAAGCAATAAATCCATGAACTTGAAATAATGAAGATCTGCTTGGGTACCCTAGTGAAATGGTGTCCTAAGAAGGGCGTGAGATATAATCCCGGTAGGCCACCACCAACGGTTTCCAAATCAAACTAGTCCGTACCCTAACAATATATAGTGTGCTGGCATAGGTTAATACAACATAATAAATAAATAAATAAATAAACAACACTTCGGTATGGGTTCCTAAATAGATACCCGACCAATTTTACCTACTTCAGGATGGATGTCTGAACTGAGACAACCTATAAAGGCAATATGGTATATTTATAGCATTATATATATATATACAAATAGAAGTGTTCTATCCCCAAGATTGTGTTTTAGTTTAGCTGTCACACCCCTAGGATTTCATTCATTATTTCTATACCACTTATAATCGCAACAACAATAATAGTATATAATTCACTACATGTAATCCATACAAAGTACTTGTCAAATCTAGTAGTGGAAACCTGAGCCTATCTAAGGTGATCCATAATGGAATCCCATGGGTCGCTATAGGAACCCACGATATAACCAATACCACCGAGTCTATCTGAGGCGACCTGTATCGGCACCCCCCATATCACTCATGGTATGAAAACTCTAAGTCCGTATTGAGTATCTCACATAGGAGACCGGGTATCACCCAAGGCATGGAGTATCTATCTTTCCAATGAGTTTGTCCATGTTTTCTCCACTAGGGAACCCATGTCACTCATGAGCATAAAAATTTCCCGAAGAGCCTGTCCAAGGCTAAGATAAAGGATCACTCCTGGTGTGTCAATTTGTATTAAGTCGAGCATGATGAATCCATCCACGAAAACCTTAATTCGGGACCCATGTTCTTTCCTGGCTTGCAAGCAGTCAATCATAGCAACTAAGGAATATATAAAAGGCATAGAATCTAAAATTAAATCTTGTAAATGAGGAAAGGAATAATACATGTTTAATAAGATTACCCAAGACTTCAGAAAAATTCAAGAAACTACGACATATGGCTAAAATAACAGGCATTAATCCTTAGTATAAACACACGACAATAAGAAAACCACCTTAACAAAAAAGTACATGGAATGTCATAATCAAAAGGGCATGGACACAATTCACTAAACATAATCATAAGCACTAGGATATATAGAAATTCACATATATTCATTTCTAATTGAATATAGTGCACCTCATCGAGGGTTTTTAATTAGAAAACATGAAATTGGAATTCAACAATTTATTTCATTCAATTTAAGTGATTCTCTTTCATCACAAGGCATGAAGTGTATAGTATGTGGAACAACACATAAGCACTCAATAAATGGAATAAGATATAAACATAAACATAAGGTAATGAAATAATATAATTATCTAACTTAATCATTTCCATTTCATTTAAAAAGTTCAACCATGGCATACAACTAGGATCATAACCAAGAGGGTCCTAACTCATGGTCAACATTCCATCTTAATTAAATTCATTATTATAAGGAATTTATTAAAGACAAAACACAATGTAAAGGGTGTTCAAACAAGTCAAGGCTCAAAGGAATTGATTCCCAAATGAGAAACCACACCCAATGAAGTGTCAAGAGTTAAGGTGATCACCAAAAGTGGTGATTTTCTGCACACTAAGGTCATACCGGATAAGGCAATGAGTTCAAATTAATTTATTTGACAAAGAAGAGGTGTCTCAGAAATATTATGGCACATGACAAAATAGAGCACTATAATAAAGGAAATAAAACTTACTAGAAATAACTAGACCACCTACCTTATACCAAGGAAAACCCACACCTTTGATATCAAGATTTGATTTGGTCTGGTTCGAGAGAAATTGAAGAAATAGATGAACAACCTAAAAATAGGGAAAATTAGGTCACACCAAAATAATGCAACATAGGATGCAAGAAAATTTAAATAGATGGAAGAGGATGATAGATATTAGAAATATCTTCCCATTTCTTTCGATGATGAGTGAAATAAAGGAGAAATAAGGGAGATCTCTTGATCCCTAAGTTGAAAAGGAGGAGAGATCCATGCGTGAAGGGAGGATAAGACTAATAGAAAGATGAGAAGTAGGAAATGAAGGGTTTTAAATTTAAGATCATTAAGTTTAGAATAATAATTTCCCCCATATATAACAGGAAGTATAGTTTGTCCATATAGTTACTGTTGGAGGTCGCATGCTTTTAGACAAACTGTACACCCCTATCAGCTTCTCCCGAATTGAGGTTTCAGATCCCGATGCTCCTAAAACTTGAAGAAACACCCGAGGCACCCCTCAGGCCCTCAACCAAGTATAAAAAACACATTAAAGTGTTTCAATGATCAAAATTTCATTCCAAATATCAGTTTACAAAATGTCCCATCCACCAAATGATGAAATACAAATTTCTTTGGAATTTCATATGGTCCAAAACATGGGATTATATATATTTGATACATGTCATGAATATATTTGATAAATTTTTATGCCAGTTTTAGACTACATAACACAACCCTCCTCCTTTATCTAGGCTTGGGATCGATAATGTAGGATATAAAACCCACATAGAAAGAGTTATTAAATATTTAAATAAAAAAATTGAACCCTATGGTCTTAGTCAGTAGTGATTGTGGGTGTAACTGAACTAAAACCATTATCAATTCCAATCATGGTAGAAGCTACCCAAAAACCATGATCATTGATTCATGTGGTAAAAATCTGTGACTATAGAACATTTTTTATAGTAAAATGTAACCACCTCATTAGCAGGGAACACCACTCTAGTTGATACATTTATAATATCCTATACCACAACTCTTAGTTGATTTGATTCTACCCATTGATGATTCAATTTATCTCCAATATAGTATATGATAATATATTCCACAATATGATTATAGATATCCTCAATGTATAACTCATAGTAGATAGTTGGATTTGAAGGATATAAAGGAGTGGGATAGGATGGCTGAGACTGCATCATCATATCAACTAACATTGACTACACCATCAATTTAATACCATCCTCTATCAATTGAACTAGATCTTAAACTTGAGTTTTCAAACTATTTATTTTACCCTTTTATGATTCCTCCCTCAATACAAAACTAGGATGAACAAAATTTTTCCTAATACATACACTTGTATGAAGCCTAGCTACCCATACTTTAATAATGTTGTCACCAATATGTTCTTCACACCCTCATGCTTGATTTTTTATGAAATTTAAGGGGAGAAGGGGTACCAATATCCAAGGATCTAGTTCATTCAAATCTCAATTTATTAAAAATTTCAGCCATCATTTTCTCCCACAATAACTTATACCCTACACATGATGTAATATGAGAGTATATGTTTTTTATCTTGGTCTCCTAGTGTGATATCCCTGATTTCTATAAATTAAGAAATAAGAAATAATTAATATATTATTTTTTAAATAATTATATATATATATATATATATATATTTTATATAAAAAATATTACACTTACAAAAAATTCATCATGCTGTTTGTTAGCAGTAAACTTCTTCCATGTTTCTTCATAAAAAATTCATATTTTTTTTACAAATTATCATTTTTCATAAAAAATTTAATTAGAAGTTAATGTAAATTAAAAATATCTCCATCTCTTTTAAAAAAAATTAAAATCACCGATACCTGATCTCTTCTTGTATCTGTTATATCAAATTTCATCTACAAGTAAGAAAATAAGATATTTGTTACATAAATTAGTTAATGATTTCCATGATAAATAAAAAAATTAACCCATAAATGATTTTAATATTATGATATCACATATATGATCTCATTTTATTTTCTAAAAACTCATCTAATTAGAAAATAAGATACTATTTTTTGTTTATACTCACATTTCCATAAAACTCCTAATTTTTTTAGCATTTGGAGCTACTGTATTACCATTTTGATCAGATTAAAAATATATATCCCTTTCTCTTTCCCATGAGTAAGTTAAAATCTTGTCTAATGTGTAGAACCATGTTTACCAACTTTATATGTCCTCTCTTATCTTTAAGAAGAAGGTGGCTCAAACCCTAAGGGAGAAGGTGGCTCTTGTCCAAAAGAATAAGGAGGTCTGAGAGTTTGCTAATACATATCCCTATAAATCAATAAAACACATAATTTTTTTTCATAAAAACAATTAATGAATTTAAAAATATTTTTACATACAAAATTGAATAAAAAAAATAAAACTAAATATATGTTAAATTAATGTTTATACATACTATAAATTTCAAGTAATAATTGTATACAATCAAATTAAATCAATTATAAAACATATGAAATGGTATATAAACAAGAAAACAAAACATAAGTAAAATTCAAGTTGATAGATTACAAATATTTAAAATTAACATCTATATGTAATCAAATTTCAAGTACTATAAAACATAAAAAATGAATTTAAAATAGGAAAAATAGATATAAAAGAAATTAAAGTGGATAAAGAATTAAATGTTACGAGAAATATCTACACACAATCAAATTCTAAAAACTATACAATAAAATTTTCATTATTATTAATATATTTATTTAAAATAATTTTTTTAATAAAAAAATAATATTATATAAATAAAGTAATTTTAAAATAAACTAAAATAATTATACATAATTTGAACCAGTAAGATATTATTGAAGGATTGCTTTCCCATATCCTTTCTTTATGATCATTTCATATAACATGAACCATTTTTGTACCATGGAAATCATTATCCTCAAAAAAATAAGTCTTAGATAGAGTAATCGCACAAAAATTGATAACAACTTCAACATTGTCATCGATAAAGCATGTTTTTATCAAAAATTTCCTTTGAAATTCAATTTTTTAATCACTTATTTGGTATAAAAATTTCATGTATAAATTATATTCTTATATTTTTATTTATTTTATTTAATAAATTTAATCAAAACACATTCTTAGATCTTGATGATAAAATAATTTATTTGGAATTTATTTTTTCAAGCATAAATATATTTTTAATTGTTTAGGAAATTATTCTATAAATATGATTGTTTTTATATTCTTGGATTTTGAGAAATATTATTAAATCATAATGATTTTCAATATTCCTTTAGAATTATCCAATACTTAAAATATATATATTTTTAGTTGATTATATGTAAATACATTGGACTTGTTAATATAATTATAGTGTCATTGGTTTTAATGTATATTGGGATAAATACCATACTAGTTAGTCTAGACTGATGAGGTATAATGAATAATAAGGTTGCAACATGATTTATTAAGACTTTTTTGATTGATCTAGAGAACTTGATCCATTGAGGTGAATTTATCAAGATCTTGTGTAAATCTAGATGCATGAACAAAATCTTCAAGATAGAACCCCATGAGACCTAGATTTGAAGGTTCTATTATTAGCTATTATAAATATGAGCTCATTTCTTAAAATTAGAGTTTTTAAATTCAAGTTTTATAATGTACCAGATCTAGTTCATGGGTTTTTTATATTTTTCAAGCTATAAATATGAGTGTTCACTAGTTTGAGGTGTTGGGTCATTGACTATTGATATGGAAGCTATCTAGGTTCACTGTTCTTGATGGAAGTTTTAGCTCATGCATAACCTTAGATATAGAAGTCATGGAGGATTTTTTTTCTCTAGATATAATGATTCTATAGATTAAAGATCGTTATTAGATGTTAATTATTCAAATAAAAAGTGAGTTTCTTATTTATTATTTTCAAAATGGGGTTTATCATTACTATTATAGCTTGAGATGGTCATTATTTGGTAATGTTTGGGTGTATATCATTTCTAATGAATCATGGTTTTGTATTTTTAGTTTATTTTGTTAATTTCGATGTCGAAGATGGAGGTTTTCTTATCTAGTAGTTACACATAATATCCATCCTTATTATTCATGTGTGTTACTTCTTAATGGAAAATATAGAGGGATCTAGTTGGCATGTTTGACACTTTTGGATTTGGTTTTTTCATATGGGCACTAATGAAAACCTAGTTTGTGTGTTATGTTGTTTCTTATTTTCTAGATCTAGATGTGAGATGAGTTTGGTTACAAAATTGATGATGGTCCATCATTTAAAGTGATCCAAACCATCCTAAAGCTAAAGTGAACGAATGATCATGAGCTACAGTTGTGAAAATATAGAGCCAATTCACTACTTGAATGAAGATCTATAGTATATCTTGGACCATCTTAGTAGATTACAGAGTATCCAAGTGAGAATATCCAATGTAAAAGTATAATTAATCCTATCTTTTAGGTGATTTTTTCTCTATAAATTATATATTTTTAATTTATTAAGTGATAAAATTTCAATTTTGAGGTGATTTAGATTAATTGGAAAGGAATTGGGAGGAGGATGAGTGGTAACGGGCTATTTGAACAAGGTGACCTTAAGAAACCCTAGATCCAATACCATCCTTGGCTCAAATATATCTCATGGAATATTTTGATCAAGAATGGGAGTTTTTAGGGGGTAATGTGAAGGTAGTAAACAATAAATCATCCTTGGACTCGAAGTGTGACCATGTTCCCCAAGCCAAAGGGTTGACTTTTTTGGATGCTCTTAGTGGTTCCTCCCGAACAGAAAAGGAAGATGTAACACCTAAAATTATTCCAAATTGATTAGAAGATAGAATTTTATTAGTGGTGGATGATCTATAATCTCTCCAATAGAGATTATATATATGTAAGTATTCTACTACTGGCCACATCATGCTAGATAAGGGCAATAAACCATAGAGCAACGATGATCTCAAAGATAGACTCTGTTAGTATTGGGGTGAAAACAATTGGAAACTTATCCCCATTAGGAGAGGTTACTTACACATTATCTTTAATAGTTAGAAGGACCTTGGTAAATCCTAGAAATATAAGAATATTATCCTAAAATGAGGTGTCTTCAGAATATCAAATTGATATTTTAATTTTAACCTATTTAATAAAAATAAAACCTCTGGTCAGATTTGGATCAAATTACATGGACTCAACTGGGTCTTCTAACATCCCAAAATCCTCAGTGATTTGGAATCTTGTGTGGGAACATCGATGAAAATGTACTAGAACACTATTTATGGTGAACTTGGATTCTTTGCTCGTATTCTAGTTGAATATCACATGGAGTCCATGTTTCTTTATGTGGTTAATCTGGATGTAAATAATAGGAAGTTTGAAATTAAGGTGGAATATAAATACATGACTCCCTTATGTGATGTTTTAAATATTGTTGGAAATTGGATTTATAACTGTAGGGTCATATAAAGATAGGTTAAAGGTACTAATACTAACAAGTTGAGATCCCATAAGGAGTAGGGGAAGTTGAAAAAGAGCAGACCAATCATTCTTGAAAATTGGATCACTCTAGTAAGGATTTGAATGAAAATATATATTTTTTCCTTCCCAAGACCACTGTTATAGATGTAGTGGTAATGAATCCAATAGAAAATAGGTGGCTCCAGAGGTGGAGGATGAAGGGAATTTTCCTCTTCCCAAATATTATGTGGTAGACATTTAAGGAATAAAGAAACTACATGAACAAATTATGACTGTCCAGTCTCTTATTCCATCTAAAGAGGATCCCATAGATGAGTCCATGAATTTTATTAGTAACACACCTACTGATAAAAATTACATGAAAGGCCATAAGGTCATTAGGGAGTTATATGAGTCTTTCCAATCACCTCTGTCAACAAATATCAGTAATCCAATTCCAATGAATGTTTGTAGTAATGAAAATAATGACCAACCCGTGATTGATCATAGCGTATCTCCATGATCTAAATTAAAGATATTATTTCCATGAGGGATGAATCTATAAAGAATATCTATAGTAGAATGGTTTGTGAAGAAGAGGAGTTGGAGGATCTGAAATACCCCTTGGTTCCCAGAGTACCCCACCAAGCACTTTAGAATCCATGGATACTTCAGTGGAAAGAAAATACCCCGTCATAAGCACTCCATCTGTTGATGGTGTCTGTAACACCCCAAGCTTCCATGGTGCATTTCCCTTCGAATAATGCGATAGCGTGTGTTGTACGCAACCTCGAGTTCTAACACACACCACAACTAATTAAACTAGCCGTTGTGAATAGTAATACCTACTTTTTGAAATCATATATATTTTATATTTCAAAATAGACTTCATTTTTGGATTCGGAATATCTAATTTAGCCTAAGGTGAAATTTTGGTACTTTTTGGATAACTTTCATATTTTGATGAATAGTGAAAATTACTAAATTTTAATTAAAAACAACTTTTTTAATCAAAATAATTAATAGTGATAAATTGTGAATTTGAGTGGTTTTAAAGTATATTTAGAATATATTTTTACCATTTAATATAATGTTGGTCATTGGACATAATTTTACAATTAAACCGAACATAAACAAGTGTCAATCTTTTGATAGTTATTACCTCTTAAAAACACGCTTTTTGTTTCGACAGCGGGAATTAATTTTAAATTAATTTCTGCCACTTCTGTGTTTTGAATTTAGAAAAATGGATTCCATATTTGGAATCAGGATGTCCAAATTGTGTAAATAGGTAACTTTTATTTTTAGACATTTTGAATAATTACTGTGGTAAATATTTTATTTACCATGGTTAAGGGTAAATCCGGTAAATAAGGGTTAAAAAATAATATTATAATAATACAAAATTAACCTAAAACGTGTCCTAACCTTATTGGTGGACACATACCCGACCATGAGCATCCTTGGGTCAATTTGGGGACCCCTTGGAGCCACTTGTATGTGGTAGGGACACTTTATATTAATAAAGTTAAAATAAAAATAAAAATGGCATAAGCTTACATCTTTTAGAAGAACAATTTTTACATAGGGTTATACATGTTGTATTTTCGATTATAAATATTAATTAGAAATCTAAAAAGATTTCCTACATAATGATCTTTTATTTATAATTTTTAGACATCAAATAATTTAAATTATTAATGACACAATAATGATGCAATGTTTACCTCATTAATAAATCATTTAAATAAATAAGATTATAATGATTAAAATATTATCTAAAACCTGTCCAATTCTTATTGGTTGATGTTATTTAGAATATGAGTCATCTTATCTTCTACCTCAATGATTTTTGGACCATTATAAACCGAATATAATTATATTATAAAGTAATACTTTCACTCTTTCCTAAAGAGCCCCTCTTCTCCCATATAAAAGGAGACCACTTCTACTCATTCCTCACACCTCTCAAGCCACTTGGCTCGTCCAAACTCTGCCCAACTAAGCTCCCCACATCCCTCTCCTCCTCCTTGAAGCTTCCCCTTAGGCAGAAAGCATTTCAAGAAGTCCTTTGGTTCCAACCAAAGTGAGTTACCTAAATTAAAGGTAACGATTTCTCTTAAATTATTTTCATTTAGTTTGCTTCTCCAACCCCCAAAATCTTTTTATTTCCTTTAATTTGTAACAACACCAGTATCCTCAATATACTAGGATGTTGTTATAAGAAGGATTAAAACTACACATACACACAACTCCATCTAATGGATGATGAACATAATGTTTCTGTGGATGGCAAACTAACGCCTCACGAAACGATGATTGTTCAAATACATCTTACCGCCTCTCATGGTGGCCATTATGATGGCAATGTAATTAAATATGATATTAATGATATATATTTTATATATAAGATTCTGTAATTCCATTTTATTTCATACCATTATTCGTTTCATGTTGTATATACATACGATAATTTCATTTGAGGAAGTGCGGACTACCGCCCCCTTAAAATGATATGACTCGTTCATACCACACATGGAACGTATAAAGGATGGTGTTAATGAACTTAAGTAACATGTATAAAATATTATATTATACTGGAATAGTAATATACCTATGTATCATTTGTATTCGATTCTTTTAAAATAAAAATTAAATGGAAGTAGCGTTCGTGCGTACGTACGGACTACCATCTCCACGAACGCGGTGAGATCCATCCTCCATCGTATCCATTCAAGTCTTATTATCATTTTAGGGTTAAAAATAATGTTAATATCATTCTGATTATGAATAATATTTAATCTATCCATTACGAACATGTCTTACGTAACCAAACATTTAAGAAGAACGAATCGATTATCACCTAAAACGACGATAATACTAAGATATTATTAATAAAGCAATGTTAAAAGATCATATATGATATCATATTAATGTATATGATTCTTGTATAATTTAATAACAATTATTTCACCATTATACAGGAGGTTAACCGACCCCAAAAAAAGGAAAAGTACAAGGTAAGGGGTTTTCATCTCACTCCTTATTTCCGTGAGATTCATGCCATATTGCCACCATCACCTTTTGTGTGGTGTATGTACTGCCCATAATTATATTACTTGTGTAATACACTCTAATTTATGTGTATTTACATATTCATTGTATGATACCTCATTCATGGGTTGTATGTTTCATATATTACCAAATTGGTAAGGGTTATTTCACAATCTCTTCATTATCTGAGGTTGTTTATACGTAATAATCTACTGGGATCTCGTTATCATCCACATCCATGTTTCTTCAAAATGTATTTCAAAACATTTTTACAAGAATATGGGTTAAAGTCATTTATACCTTTTTTTTGAATTTTTATAAGAGGAATCTTTCCGTCGTTTTCCAAACAAGGTGCTTTTTAACCTTTTCGACAAAATTGAGGTAAGAATGTCTTTTTTTAACTTATACGGCGGGTGCAATTATTTTTCCGCCGTTATAAAATCTTCAAAGATTTCCTTACAATCTTATAAGAATATTTTCAAAGAAAATGTTTTATTATATATGGATCTTAAATGATTTCAAAATAAAAGGAGATATTTCTTTAAAAAGAATTTTGATTTCATCTATGTCAACATCCTTTGATGGATTTTAAGATTATTTGAAGTTGATTTATTATGATACAAAACTTCTATATTGTATTGAAGGTTTTGTGATATGTTTGACTATGGATGTGCTATTTTTATACCATTCATAGTTTATGGTGAAATTATTGACATTTCGTATGCTAGTTTTAATACGAATGTTTATGTTATGTTTAAACCTTTTCATATGGGAATGCATTGGACTTAATAAGTGACGGGTGGAGCCCGCTATAGCTCCTCGATGCATCGGTAGGTCTCATGAGACAAACTAGTGTCTTGGCACAAGGCCTTGACAAAATCTTATTTGTAGTCTTGGCACGAGGACTTGGCTATGTGGTTATGATAGTCTGGCATTATGCATTCCAACATTATGAAAGTGGTTATTGATTTTTTCATGTGATTATTCGATTAGTAGAATATCCATCTGAATAAGTAAATGGCATTATTTCATTTTATTTATGCCATACCATGTTGAAAGTTCATGTTTAAAAGGCTTTTGTTTTAGTTATACATTGCCTTAAATGTTTATTCTTATTGATGAAAGTTTCCGCTATATTGTTATCCTTACTGGGCATTTGAGCTCACCCCTTTTCTATGTTTTATTTTTCCCAGGATGTGAAGAAGTAAGTTATGAATGACCTGCAGGGATTTTATGAGGGGTTAATAGTGTGGATTGTGGAAACATTATGTTGTTGTAGTAGTTTTTCATTTTATGATGTAATGTAAAACTTATGAATATATCTAGTGTTTCCAAGGCTACTAAACCAATCGGTCTTTCGAGATTTGATCTTTCTTGTGATCATGCCAATGTTATGTAATAATGCACCGACTCTGGGCAGCTGGGGTCGGGGCGTTACAGTTGGTATCAGAGGAAGTTTAGTACAAACCTTGGAATCTAGATTTAGATAAACTCTGATTAGAGCACGTAGACCTAAGATTAACTTTGAGGATTAGTATAGAAGAACTTCCTAGAATTTTGGTATTGTAGAGATTTTGTGAGTTTTCCGAGCAATACATCCCTGTCTGGATACGAGCAGGTAGAGGTGGATCTGGCACAGATGTGCCTAGGGGTAAAACCCGAAAACACCGCTTTGAGCTAGACTCGAACGGGAACTGGTGCACGACAACGGGCCTTGCTGCACTCTTGGTTACGACACTCCCGGGGGATATGCTTAGGATAACTCTCATTTTCTTTACAAATCATTATGAAGGGTTGAGTATATACATCCTCAAAGGAGACATTTTTATGATTATGGATTATATCCATAAATAGTTCAATTTATGTTAAGTGTTTTATAAGTATGGGATTATGTATTTTGATTCACAAACTGATCTAGTGTATGCCATTGATTAGGAATGGCGCCCAGTAGAAGGAATGAGAACTCCAGAGATGCACATGATCCAAAGAGAAAGAAGGATCATATATTTTATGGTCTTAAGCCAGAATTTACAAGAGAAATAGTCTCGCATGTATTATCATCATATGAAGAAATAATATCATGTATTGATAAGATAAGTAAAGGCTTTACTGAGTCCTATGGATTTGAAGGAAAGCAAGAGAAGAAAAGGATAGAAGAGAGAAAGATGGATAAAGGGAAGAGGGAAAAGAAGAATTTTCCCATATGTGGTAACTATGGAAAGAAACACCCTGGAACTTGCCTGAAAGGAATGGGAGTTTGTTATAAGTGTGGAGGAAAAGGGCACAAAGTACGTGACTGCAAGGGTAAGAAAATGGTTTTAAATGTACAATGCTTCATTTTCAAGGAGTTTGGACACTACGCGAACCTATGTCCCAGTCATCAGACTATGCCGCAAATGATGCTATTGGATAATAATCAAGTTATGATACTACCACAGATGAAGAGGAATGATTAGAGTTCTTATGTTGATTATGTCAATTGAGTGTTGTATCAACAATGTACTTGTTATAATAATTATGGAGTATATAAGGATTGTACTGCAGTACTATTTCATTAAGGACTTGAGATTGTGTGGAACAAAGAAAAGTGACTCATTAGCAGGATAGATTTTTGGAAAATATATGGTTGAGAGAATGATAAACCATAATATAGTTCTGATACTGAGGTAGTGATTTTGGAATAATATGTGATTGTTTTGGATAAATTATATTGGATATTCTTGACTACCTTGGAACTGATTAATGATTTGTCTATTCCATCATTGTTGGGGTTTAAAACATTTTTGGATTAATGAAGTATATCCAGCATTCTATATGGAATAAGGGAGCATGAATGTAATCAATAAGGAATATGGTAATACATGATGAAGGTATTCATATGCTATTACGGGGTAAAAAGGATCTATATTATGTTTACCTTCCTTATGAATGTTAGACTATGAGTTTGGACAGAAGTATTTTGGATAGTTCTAGTTTGGATTATTTTGGATTTCCATAAAAGGACAACCCGGAGGTCGGGCGGCAACCCGTCGCGTCCGGCAAGGCTGCGAGACTTGAACCCGCAACCGAAGGGTGACAAGGGTGTATCACCTACCACTGGCCCACGAGATGTCCTGGATTAAATATTGTAGTTTTTTTTAAAAATATCTGGTAGATGAATTATAAATTCATTTATTTTGGAACCCTGTAGGAATAGTATAAATAGAAAAAAAATTACATTCTATTATCTTTTAGAGTGAAAGATGAGTTTTTGGTAGAAATTTATTAATGGATAAAACTCTAATTATAAAGTAAGTATATCTCCTTATGATCTTAGCCAATCTCATAAATAAATTCCACAACATTAATAAAAGAAACATAGAACAAAAATGTTGTCCTAGATGGTACCTTAAATCATCACAAATTTATGGCTTTGGGATTTTTGGCCTTTTCATAGCCATGTTCTCTACCACTCTCCATCAGATAATTGATGGTTAGATTTCTCTTCCATATCCATATTTTCCTACATGGAACCCTAGTATGTGTTATTTTCGGTAATCTTCATACTTTCCACTCTTTATTTTAAATAGAGGCCTCATTAATTCATTTTTCGATGTGGGATTTCAACTAAGATACTTTGAAACGTCAAAAATGTGTTATCCTAATACCCTATATTTTGTTGAACCGATGGTACTTCAAATCATCATAGATTTATGAGTTTAAGGACCTCAATTTTATACTTGTTTGTGATTGATGACCTCAATCACTACCTATAAATATTTACGTTTTCCTCCAATTATATGTCTCTAATTTCCACCAATGTTCTCCTAATCGAGATCATAATTAGGTGGTGACCCTTTCATTTCTCTTTTCCTCATATTAAGACTAAATTTTAGTAACCCAATTTCTGATGTGGGTTTTCCCACAAATATATTTTCTATTTTCAACCTTTTATTTTCGAAGAACAATTTCAAATTGCGAGGACGCAATTTATTTTAAGGAGGGGAGAATGTAACACCCCAAGCTTCCATGGTACGTTTCCCTTCGAATAATGCGATAGCGTGTGTTGTACGCAACCTCGAGTTCTAACACACACCACAACTAATTAAACTAGCCGTTGTGAATAGTAATACCTACTTTTTGAAATCATATATATTTTATATTTCAAAATAGACTTCATTTTTGGATTCGGAATATCTAATTTAGCCTAAGGTGAAATTTTGGTACTTTTTGGATAACTTTCATATTTTGATGAATAGTGAAAATTACTAAATTTTAATTAAAAACAACTTTTTTAATCAAAATAATTAATAGTGATAAATTGTGAATTTGAGTGGTTTTAAAGTATATTTAGAATATAGTTTTACCATTTAATATAATGTTGGTCATTGGACATAATTTTACAATTAAACCGAACATAAACAAGTGTCAATCTTTTGATAGTTATTACCTCTTAAAAACACGCTTTTTGTTTCGACAGCGGGAATTAATTTTAAATTAATTTCTACCACTTCTGTGTTTTGAATTTAGAAAAATGGATTCCATATTTGGAATCAGGATGTCCAAATTGTGTAAATAGGTAACTTTTATTTTTAGACATTTTGAATAATTACTGTGGTAAATATTTTATTTACCATGGTTAAGGGTAAATCCGGTAAATAAGGGTTAAAAAATAATATTATAATAATACAAAATTAACCTAAAACATGTCCTAACCTTATTGGTGGACACATAACCGACCATGAGCATCCTTGGGTCAATTTGGGGACCCCTTGGAGCCACTTGTATGTGGTAGGGACACTTTATATTAATAAAGTTAAAATAAAAATAAAAATGGAATAAGCTTACATCTTTTAGAAGAACAATTTTTACATAGGGTTATACATGTTGTATTTTCGATTATAAATATTCATTAGAAAGATAAAAAGATTTCCTACATAATGATCTTTTATTTATAATTTTTAGACATCAAATAATTTAAATTATTAATGACACAATAATGATGCAATGTTTACCTCATTAATAAATCATTTAAATAAATAAGATTATAATGATTAAAATATTATCTAAAACCTGTCCAATTCTTATTGGTTGATGTTATTTAGAATATGAGTCATCTTATCTTCTACCTCAATAATTTTTGGACCATTATAAACCGAATATAATTATATTATAAAGTAATACTTTCACTCTTTCCTAAAGAGCCCCTCTTCTCCCATATAAAAGGAGACCACTTCTACTCATTCCTCACACCTCTCAAGCCACTTGGCTCGTCCAAACTCTGACCAACTAAGCTCCCCACATCCCTATCCTCCTCCTTGAAGCTTCCCCTTAGGCAGAAAGCATTTCAAGAAGTCCTTTGGTTCCAACCAAAGTGAGTTACCTAAATTAAAGGTAACGATTTCTCTTAAATTATTTTCATTTATTTTGCTTCTCCAACCCCCAAACTCTTTTTATTTCCTTTCTTTTGTAACAACAACAGTATCCTCAATATACTAGGATGTTGTTATAAGAAGGATTCAAACTACACATACACACAACTCCATCTAATGGATGATGAACATAATGTTTCTGTGGATGGCAAACTAACGCCTCACGAAACGATGATTGTTCAAATACATCTTACCGCCTCTCATGGTGGCCATTATGATGGCACTGTAATTAAATATGATATTAATGATATATATTTTATATATAAGCTTCTGTAATTACATTTTATTTCATATCATTATTCATTTCATGTTGTATATACATACGATAATTTCATTTGAGGAAGTGCGGACTACCGCCCCCTTAAAATGATATGACTCGTTCATACCACACATGGAACGTATAAAGGATGGTGTTAATGAACTTAAGTAACATGTATAAAATATTATATTATACTGGAATAGTAATATACCTATGTATCATTTGTATTCGATTCTTTTAAAATAAAAATTAAATGGAAGTAGCGTTCGTGCGTACGTACGGACTACCATCTCCACGAACGCGGTGAGATCCATCCTCCATCGTATCCATTCAAGTCTTATTCTCATTTTAGGGTTAAAAATAATGTTAATATCATTCTGATTATGAATAAGATTTAATCTATCCATTACGAACATGTCTTACGTAACCAAACATTTAAGAAGAACGAATCGATTATCACCTGAAACGACGATAATACAAAGATATTATTAATAAAGCAATGTTAAAAGATCATATATGATATCATATTAATGTATATGATTCTTGTATAATTTAATAACAATTATTTCACCATTATACAGGAGGTTAACCGACCCCAAAAAAAGGAAAAGTACAAGGTAAGGGGTTTTCATCTCACTCCTTATTTCCGTGAGATTCATGCCATATTGCCACCATCACCTTTTGTGTGGTGTATGTACTGCCCATAATTATATTCCTTGTGTAATACACTCTAATTTATGTGTATTTACATATTCATTGTATGATACCTCATTCATGGGTTGTATGTTTCATATGTTACCAAATTGGTAAGGGTTATTTCACAATCTCTTCATTATCTGAGGTTGTTTATACGTAATAATCTACTGGGATCTCGTTATCATCCACATCCATGCTTCTTCAAAATGTATTTCAAAACATTTTTACAAGAATATGGGTTAAAGTCATTTATACCTTTTTTTTGACTTTTTATAAGAGGAATCTTTCCGTCGTTTTCCAAACAAGGTGCTTTTTAACCTTTTCGACAAAATTGAGGTAAGAATGTCTTTTTTTAACTTATACGGCGGGTGCGGTTATTTTTCCGCCGTTATAAAATCTTCAAAGCTTTCCTTACAAGCTTATAAGAATATTTTCAAAGAAAATGTTTTATTATATATGGATCTTAAATGATTTCAAAATAAAAGGAGATATTTCTTTAAAAAGAATTTTGATTTCATCTATGTCAACATCCTTTGATGGATTTTAAGATTATTTGAAGTTGATTTATTATGATACAAAACTTCTATATTGTATTGAAGGTTTTGTGATATGTTTGACTATGGATGTGCTATTTTTATACCATTCATAGTTTATGGTGAAATTATTGACATTTCGTATGCTAGTTTTAATACGAATGTTTATGTTATGTTTAAACCTTTTCATATGGGAATGCATTGGACTTAATAAGTGACGGGTGGAGCCCGCTATAGCTCCTCGATGCATCGGTAGGTCTCATGAGACAAACTAGTGTCTTGGCACAAGGCCTTGACAAAATCTTATTTGTAGTCTTGGCACGAGGCCTTGGCTATGTGGTTATGATAGTCTGGCATTATGCATTCCAACATTATGAAAGTGGTTATTGATTTTTGCATGTGATTATTCGATTAGTAGAATATCCATCTGAATAAGTAAATGGCATTATTTCATTTTATTTATGCCATACCATGTTGAAAGTTCATGTTTAAAAGGATTTTGTTTTAGTTATACATTGCCTTAAATGTTTATTCTTATTGATGAAAGTTTCCGCTATATTGTTATCCTTACTGGGCATTTGAGCTCACCCCTTTTCTATGTTTTATTTTTCCCAGGATGTGAAGAAGTAAGTTATGAATGACCTGCAGGGATTTTATGAGGGGTTAATAGTGTGGATTGTGGAAACATTATGTTGTTGTAGTAGTTTTTCATTTTATGATGTAATGTAAAACTTATGAATATATCTAGTGTTTCCAAGGCTACTAAACCAATCGGTCTTTCGAGATTTGATCTTTCTTGTGATCATGCCAATGTTATGTAATAATGCACCGACTCTGGGTAGCTGGGGTCGGGGCGTTATAGTGTCAAGACTGTTTCTAGTGAAATTAAAAAATAAAAACCAGAAGCTTATCTAGGCTGGATGGTGTCTTGAAGAAATACTCAAACAAAAAGGAGTCAAGAGGAAAAAAGAAGAAGGGAAATTTCAATTCAAAATCAGGTTCGAAATGAATTCTCTTTTTTGGAATTTTCACATATTGGAAAATGCTATAATAGTCAAATCCTTTCATAGACATATTCAGATTCATAAACCCAAGATTTTTGGAATTTCTAAACCAAAATATTAATTCTCTGTTATCTTTTATGGTCTTAATAAAACTGTTTATCATTTTATTTGTGCTAACTGTTATTTAGACTTTGTGGAAACACTATAGGTTTTTTATCAATCTTTATTAGGAAATATTGATGTATTAATCCTTGAAGAGCATATGGTTACATGAAGGTCTCAATAAAATAACATGAAAATGTTTTTGTATTTTATTTATACCAAGAATAGATACCAAGAAATAATGAGTTAATGGAAAAGTATTGAAAATATTAAAGGATTAATTTTTTATCCCTAGTTTCTCCTTGAATATTTCAACACCATTTTATGTCCCAGTGATAAAATTGGTTCTATCCAATCATCTATTTTTATCAGATAATTCAAGTATTTCATTGATTGAAATTAATTTAGTTGTTGAAAAATATACTTGGTACATGAGGCATCTCAACAGAATGGTTTCTAATAAGTTTGATCATGTCTTCACCAACGAGGAGGCTCTGGATAAACGAGATTTAATATCCAGTACAACCCTTACCAAACTCAAATCTGACCACCTCCCCACACTAGTCAGTTTACAGAATAGGGAGCTGAAATTGGCCCTCCCATATAGGTTCAATAATGTACAAGCTCAACATAATGGATGTGACAGTATCATAATGGAATTTTGGAGTAAGATATATTGAGTAAAGGAGTACATTTCTTGTATCTTGAAGCTAAAACTCTTTAAATATAAAATAAAGAGTTAGAGAAGATTTTTATATAGTGGGATAGATAGTGAAATAATATCTGTTGAGACCTCTCTTCATAAGATTCAGGAGGAATATTCTAAGAAATAATTAAATATGGATCTCTCTAAGGAGGTTATCATTTCTTCCAAACTAAATCCTCTTCTCTCAATGAAGGAAAAAGTGAAAAAATAAACCTTCAAAATTAAATGGATCAAAGAGGGGGATAAGTATATATTTTTTTTACTCTCTTTAGAGAGTTAGGAAAGTCAGTAGACCTCTATATTTTTTTAAAAGTGTGGGATTAATTCATTAATAATAAGTAGAGAATCTCAGACTAAATTGTTTCATATTACTATAATCTCTTCAATGGTCTTGGAATGGGGGTGGATTTTATTGAGGGTATTATCCACCATATTGTCATCCAAGAGGATAATAAATTTCTTACCGGTATTCCTCTTGAGTTTGAAATAAAATATTTAGTTTTCAACCTTAACACAAGTAGTGATCTAGGCCTAGATAGTTTCAAGAATTTCTTTTTTATAGAAATATTGGGATGTGATACAAACTGATGTTTGCAAGTTGGTTTCTGCCTTCTCCATTAGTGGAACTATTCCTCAAGGTCTCAATGCTCAGTTTCTCACTTTGATTCTAAAGATTGAAAATTCATGTGAGATTCATCTTTTCAAGACAATTTATCTTTTAAACATTATATATAAGGTGATTGTTAATATTCTTATAAAAATTATTTATAGAATTTACAACAAAATAATTTCTTGGAATCAGTTTGGTTTCATTAAAGGTATATGTATACAAGAATTCATTAACACTACATCAAATTGTGTCAATTTCCTCATACAACCAAGAATAGGAGGTAAAATTTTCTTAATATTGATATTAAGAAGTATTTTGACACAATGGATTTTAATTTCATACATAAAGTGTTAGACAATTTTGGATTTAATAGCACTTTCATTAGTTGGGTAATGTCCCTTTTTAGCTCATCTCACATCTCAATGCTCATAAATAGTTATCCCATGGGATACTTTAAGTAATATAGAGGGGTTAGAAAAGGTGAACCACTCTCAACAATTCTCTTCTTGATTACTGAAGACAATATTATTTGTATTTTTTCTCACTTGGTTGTACATGAAAGGCTCAAACTGGTCTAAGAATCTAGTTCCCTTAATGTTCCAAATTATCTCTTTTATGCTGATGACATTATCCTTTTTCTATAAGGTAGTAAAAGGAATATTTAGACCCTTAAAAAAAATTTACTTCATTATGAAATACTTTTAGGGTAGAATACCATTTGTGATAATTCATCCATCTACTTTGGGATGAGATTCTATCTTCCCATAAAATGTAGCATCCTATCAGAGATGGGGATTAAAGAGGGGTCTATACCATTAATATAGCTTAGAGTCCATCTATTATGGGGGAGAACAAATGATTTTTACTTTACAAGACTTATTGATCATATTCAAAGTCAACTTTTAGCTTGGAAAGGGAAGAATATCTCAATGGCTGGTAGATTAAGTCAGTATAAATTCACAATTTTCACTAAATTAGTTTTTTCTTTCATGTTTTACAAATGGACTATGGGGTTGATAAAGCTCTTAAATGTTAGCATAAAAAATTTCATCTAGAGTTTTAGGATTTTGGAATGAAATATGGACACCATACCTTGGAAAAAATGTTTCAAACTAATATCTAATGGGGGTATGGAAATTAAGAACATCAATTATTTTAATAAAGCTGTTCAAGATTAGTTTACTTGGAATATAATTAATAAAAATTCTACTAAACTGGGATTTCTTAGATCCATATTTCTATAAATATTGAGAAAGGGGGATTTAAATTACATGTATTTGTCCATATGTACAGGTGTTAAGGCCTCTTACCAAAACATCATGGATTTCTCAAGATGGATTATAAATAAGAGTTCCTCTAACAAATTATGGATTGAAAATTAGACTGGTTCTGCTCTTATTGATAAATTTTAAACCTAGGATTACTTTTTTGATCCTCAAATATTTATCAAATACTTTTTTTACTTCTCTCAACTAAATTTATAGAATGAGATCAAACATATTACAAGTTGATATACTTTTTCATCATGACCTGATGTACTGGTAAGGGAACCGAACAAGAATGGTATTCTGAATAGTCAATTATTTTACCATAATACCACTAGTGATTCAAATTTTGACTTTTATTGGATCAAAATAATCAACAAATCATGGATCATACCCTCATGTCTGACCCTGATTTAGAGACTAGATCATAATAGATTACCCACTTAAAAATTCTTACAATTGTTTGGTGTATCTCTTCACTCCAGGTATTATATGTGAAACCATCATAGGGAAGATGTAGATCACTTATTTATTGGACTCTTGACTACTTCAACACTGTGGAATTAACTATTTGATCTCTTTGATTTATAGGGACTGATCATGAGTTGCCTATAAACATTTTTTCAACACTGCATTGACATTGTGCTTTCTCCCTAGCTACACAATCTATTTCAGGTGGCAGTGGCTGAAATTCTATATACATTATGGTTTGGTCATAATTATTTAATTTATTATGACTCTTATTTTTTGTATTCGAATGACACTAATGAAAATTATAGCGGTAGTCAAAGATTTGAATTCTATTCAAATGGGGTGTTGTGACAATAGTGTACATGATTTCATGGTTCTCAAAATATTGGGAATTTATGGGAACTATAATCTTCCAGCGGGAATGTTAAAAGTTTTCTAGCAATTTCCTCTCCCTAACTGGATTAAATTCAACTCATATGGAGCTTTAAAAGGGAATCCAAGTCCCTCGAGGTGTGTCCTGGTCTTTCATGATCACAAAATAAGGACTTTGGGATGATTATATGGCTCATGTGAAGTAACATCATCACTTGAAGTAGATATAAAAGGTTCCATTAATGAAATTTACTTCATAAGATCAAAAGGTTGGAACAATTTATGGTTGTAAAGTTATTCCACTACTATTGTGTAAGCAATCAGTAATGGTACATTACACCTTTCTTAGAGTCTCACTACTAGATGGATAGAGTGTATGGAATTTATCATGGTCCTCAATCACATTATCACACATATATATAGGAAGGTGAATCATGTGGTGGATGGGCTTTCCAGCAAAGGAGTAAGTATGGATCTCACATGGTCAGATACTATTCTAGCTGATTTTACTAATCTTTATGAAAGATATTGTAATTAAATCCCTATTTTTAGACTTATGTAACATTTCATTTTTATCAATAAATGCCTTGTACAATAGGCTGAGGAACCTTACAAAATGTTCTAGGTGAGTTAGATGAAATTGGTAGGAAATTAAAATGTGGAAAAAGGGGGAAAATAGTGCAACATAAGCGATGGGTACCCATTGGAGGGGTATTTAGTACTTTCTGGGATGCAATTTTTTTTTCATCACCATAATATACCTATTGGCCTTGTATCAAGTACCCTAAATTATGAATAATTTTTTTGAATGGAGGGAAAACGAGTCATCACACCACAAATTTTAACCCATAAAACTTTCTTAGCTCATATTTTCTCCTCATCTCATCGATAGTTCTTATTTTTGATAACCCATTTCCCTTTCCCTTCATATTCAAGAAAACCTAGCTTCAATCCTTGGTTATATCACTCCTACGTCATAAAAGCTCATCCTTAATAGTGTTTTGGTAGGAAATACCTCTAATTCCCCCATTTCTCTTACTTCTTTATGAAATAAAATCCTAATCCCTATCTTCCTAATATAAATTTTATAAAATCCCTTATTTTTGTCATCTTATTTATATTTAGTTGATGAACGAGTTAATCTTGTGTGAAGAAAAGGTAAATCCATTATTTTGATTTCTATATTTCTTCCATTTTATTGGTAGTTATTTAATATTTTAGATTCTATATGTTAGGTTGGTTTAATCCCATATACAATGACACATCCTCTTTAATTGGTCTATGAAAGTAGGTTCAACATAAGTTTAGGTAGGTGAACCTTACTCTCTTTTATATATTTATTGTGTTTGGGCTAGTAGTGGTATGAGGTTGAGTGATATTAATTAAATGGATACATTTTTCATTAAGAAAGGTTTAGTTCATTTTTTTCTAACATGAAACTTGGTTTTGATATAGAAACTCATGTTTTTGACATAAAAATACCGTCTATGTTTTATATTCCATACATTGAGAATACTTATTTTATTATACATGACTGTTTCTTTTCCATGATTTATGGTATACATGATTAATTTGTTAAATGAGCATGGTTGTTGTCCACATCATGTTTTATATGTGTTTATATTACTTAAATTATTCTATATGAATGTGTTATTGATTTATTTCATGTGATTTCATGTATAACATTATTCGTATATTATGCCCAATTTTTTATCATGTTAATTATGTGAAAAGTGTTATGTTTCATGGATTTATTCCATATGGTTTCACATTTGGTATTTGATACATGACTATGTCTATTGTATTTCTATGTATAGTATGTGTGAAGTGTTATATTATTGTTAAGACTGTATAAGTAGGTGTTGTAGCCATTAGTAGATGGGTTATTTGTACTAGAATAGGTTGTACGATTTCCTTGATTTGGTATAAACTTTCTCTTTTCCCCTGGGATGGGCTGAAAGATTTTCCTAAATTGGTATAAACTATTCCCTTTTCTTGGGATGGGTATTTCACCCTAACTTGGTATCATGTTCATATTCTTTATATTTTGAGCTAGGATTAAATAAAGTAACACAAATTTGGATCCTCCAAGCATAAGGGGGCTATTCTTAATGATTATGATATAAGTTTAGAATTATTTAAAGAACATGTTGTTTATTTGATTATTTATTCACCTACATAGTATTTATAATTCATGCACTTGAATTTATGGTAGGAAGGTAGGGGTCATGTGGTGACTTCATACTAGTTATGATATACCCACACCCTACACATGTCTTTTTTGGTATATGTTTAGATCTTTTTGTATATAACCCAGATAAAGGTAAGGCATAATAGCATGGAAGTTCAGAGCACTTAGAGTATAAAATATATTTATATCTATTTGGAGTTTTTTATGAATGATCTAAGAAAGAATGAAAGTTACCTCCTTATAGATTTTACATATGTTTTCTCTTACTTGGGAATTCTTATGTTTTAGTTTCTGTTTGGATTTCCTAAATCATATAGATTTATATATTGTCTAGTGACACTTGACTAGTAGTTTATATGGATATTTTTGGATTTCATATATATAGAGTGATATTTTTATAGAGTTTACTATATTTATAAATATGTCTAGGTACAATAGGAATCCTTGGCATACAATTAACCTTATTAGTAGATAAGTCCATGTTGTTTATTTTTAAAATGTTAGAAATGGAAATTACAAAATTTTGGTAGTTTTCTTAGATAGAATAATATATTTTCAAATAGTCAAACCATATCCCACTTTAGTTTCATTATATATTATTATTTATGCTAGCCTCTGGTAATAGAGTGGTTCACCTGAGGTGTTTTGGTGACCCAATTTGGGTATTATGATCACTATTATTTCAACATGCCATTGAAGAACATTAAGGGATATGGGGTTTGAGAGTATCTAGTAGATAATACTATCATAACTCAAAAATTATCCTACAAATATGTTTGTCCAAAATAATTATTTTGGAAGATTGAGTTACCAAGGGTAGTCTGGGTTTAAATTTGTTATTTTCATTGAGTTTTTCCAAGTTATTTGTGCCTCATGCATATTATGTAGGTTTCTATATGTAGTTATAGGTAAAAAAACATGAAATATAATATTCTTTACACTGTTAGTTTAATTTACAGTTAGAATAAATATAATATTTGTATTAACTAAAACATAAATAATAAATAAATAGTGTTACCCTATTTATTAATTTTTGATGACTAGGTTAAAATTAATCAATAATTGATTCAATTACTTGAGAAGATATCTTTATTGGTGTTATTTGATATATTTTCATGATTATAGTTTGAGATTCCTAAGCAGACTATTGAGGAATACTGAGAGAGGGCGGGGGTTGAATAAGTGTTTCCTTTTTTTACAATTTCTTTTAGAAATGAACCACTATGATTAGATAAAGCCAATATTATCTAAATTATTTAAATTAACCCTCACTTGTATATAGTAAATAAGTAATAACATAATAATACATAGGTTTTTTACAAGGTTCACCCCAATGTGGGTGACTATACCTTTTATATGTTCAGTGAAATTCAAGACACAAATTTACACTAATACTATAAAGTGAATATAATGAGGGAGTATATCATCCTTAACCTTGTAATATTTTCCAATTTTTTTTCTCATTATAATTTTGTTTATATAGGATCCATAATATTTATAATGGTGTTCCAATCAAAAGAAAAATATCATTAAATGTATACAAAATTATTCTGTATTAATAGATAGATCTTCTTCAAGCCTACAGAATATTTAGAATTAATATGTGCTCGCCTTATTTAATAACTTTGATGAATAGAATATTATGTAACAACACATTATCCTTTATAAATAATATTTCTTACCACTTTATTAATTCTCACATTTTGCTTTAACTCATCCCATTTTATAATCCTAGTCAAGATTATATGAATAATTTCAATGTTTGAATATTACAAACACTATTCAATTCGGTATTCTGATCATCCACAAAATAATAATGAAACAATGGATCTATAAAATGAAAAAACAAATAATATAATTTTAAACCCCTAAAATATAATCCAAAACATTACTTAAAATCTCTATTAACATCCCTAATTTAATTCTATATAAAATATACTTTGAAACCAATGGGAAAATTCCATGAGATCAAGTGAATATTTATTACATAGCATCTAGTTACTATTATGTAGATTTTGTTAATACATACATGAGATCATCTTATTAACACATAATTTGTAATTAATCTTATGTTTTATTTGAAATCTTCAACTTAATATTACATGAAATTAAGATTAAATTCAATGGGATCTCAATTACTCTTATAAAACCTTAGAGCTATTCATACATAGACAGTTAAAAATCTAGTTTATTCTTACATAGTTACTTTATCTTTTCAACCTCCTCAAAAAAACATAAACAACCTTTGAAACTTTAAAGTTAATAATATAAATTATTTTTTATTAATCTTATATGATCACAAAAAAACTTATGCAAGATTTATAATCTACTTTTTAATCATATTTGTCTAATTAAATTCCATGTTTACTCTTATGTGGCCAAATGATATTCTAGAACTCAACTTTTTAGTAGCTTCAAATCATTTACAAGTTTAAAAAAACATATAAAATTATCTCAAAAACATTTCTAACCAATTTTAATACCTCTCAAATACTATTGAAAATAAATACAACCAAATTTCAACAATCCATTGGGTTCTTTATAGTTAAAGTATGTTTTTAAAATACTCTATATGATATTCTAAAATAATTAAATGATTTGATAAATGGAAACATAAGACAGAGAGGATGGGGATTAAACTTGACCATTACTATGTTGTTCTAGTTTTCAAATTGAATATTCTTGGATGAAGAGCCTTATATGTTTTTCTATATAAATATAGAATATTTCACCTATATAAACACTACCTTATATATAAGAAGAACTTGAAATGCATGAACTACCTTCCCAACTTACTATTGAACTATAGGTCATGGAAGATATCACTTAGTTAATCAAATATTTTGGGTAGGGAGTGGTACAAAGGGATCCCATTAATGATATTGTTATGAGGGATATTAAATTTCATCATCATGAAACCTTTCAGGGTGATGTATCCTCTCAACAAGGAAAAGAGTGGATTGATCACCTTCATTGTATCTTTCAGATTATTGAAACTCTGGAGTAGCACCAGGTCCACTTATCCTCTTTCACACTTGAGGTAGTAACTCCAAAATGATGGTATGTTATTATTGAGGCTAATAAGGATTAGGGGTTAACTTAGAAGATATTTCAAGAGTTTTTTGAGTAGTTTTTTTAATATTAGTGGACCAGTGTAGACTCTTAAGAGGGGGTGTGAATTATGTATTAATTTTTTTTAAAAAAATTCAAAATATAATTTTAAATATTTCCTCCTTTTGTATTTGATCCCCTATTACTAATTAAAAAAATGGACATGATCTTTTCTTCATAATAATATACACAATATGAAATATAGGAAAGTCATGAATTATAGAATATGTGCTTTTACAAGGTTTAACTTTGATATGGGAAACCCGCTCCTTTTCATGATTGGGTTTTCATTAAGTTATAGATTTTCCACTATAATATTTTCATAAATTACAAGAGGTTTTTGGGAATATATCAACCTAACTCAATCTCACTATATTACATAGGTTAGTGTTCACTATATTACACAAGTGAACAAGTGTAGCATACCGCTACACTTATTTATAATTGCATCCCATAATTCTTAGAAAACCTAAAACCTATTGAAGTAGACCACTAATATATTCAAGGATGTCACTTCATCCAACCATTTGATTTTCTTTCTCACTCAAAGCCTTTGAATTCCTTATGATCTTTAAGTAAAATAACCTTCAACTCAAAATTTATTTTATACACAAATTCTAGTTATTCTTCAGAATCTACTCACTAGGCTTCTCCCATATTAAACTCAAAGAGTGTTTAAAACTAAAAACTATTCTATATGAACCCCTGCATTTCATCCTTTCTCACTAATCATCTAAAAAAAACCCTATAAATTTTCTTGCCGAGTAAAAAATTAAAGCCACTGGTCTGTTCTTCCTCATTGCATGAATAATTTTGAAGGTTTGGACCTTATCAATTTTTTTCTTTTATGTAAGATGTTTTTTTGATTTAGGATAATATAAACAACAAAAACAAAAACAAAAATAACAACAAAAACAACAAAAATAACTACTACTCATACTGCTACTACTTCTTCTTCTACTGCTACTGCTACTACCACCACTACTACTCCCACTGCTACTACTACTACTACTACCGATACTATTAATATTACTCCATTGGCTACTACTAATGATATTACTACTTTTTATACTACTAATTCTAATTTTACTACTACTACTAATACTACTGATGCTACTTCTATATCTACTGCTACTGCTGCTATAACTACTGCTCCTCCTCCTACTCTTACTGCTCCTACTAATTCTACTACTGCTACTACTACTAATACTGATACTGTTGCTACTTCTTCTCTTCTTCATAATGCTCCTCCTCCTCCTCCTCCTAATGATACTACTACTGCTACACTACTACTGCTACTATTACTACTACTACTACTGCTACTGCTACTGCTACTGCTACTGCTACTGCTACTGCTACTGCTACTGCTACTACTACTACTACTACTGCTACTGCTACTGTTGCTACTACTATAACTACTGATACTACTACTAGTATTATTACTAATATTGGTGCTGCTACTACTATTTCTACCACCACCACCACCACCACCCCCACCACCACCACCACTTATTCTTCTTCTTTGAGAGATGACCCAATTTTATCGAATAACTTTTACATGTTTCACTATATTTCTTCTCTTATCTTTTTATTTTCTCACACCAATACACATTTGTATAGGCATCCCCCTTTTAATTCTATTTTTCTTTCACAATTTCCATAAATTGAAATATATTAGGGATTTCATGAAAGACAATTAAAACACATTTTTATACCATATCCCATGATCTCTATATATTTCATCAAAAGGATAAAATGGGTGTGATCCCATATTCTCCTCATTTTTTTCATTGAACCAATGTCTCCTAGATTATTAAAAAAATACCTTATTTATTTTATTTATTTCTCTGTCAATGAATAAGTCATATAAATATTCCACATTAGGCTTAACATTATCTTATTCTAAAAAATGTTCCACAAGATAACCACATTCAAATTCATTTTCCATGGCTATATAAAAATATACAACAACAGTCTTTATGTGGATCATTTCCTCAAGTCTTTGAGAGTCTTCAATATAAGCCTCAAATTTCCTTTAGATCACTTTATTAATTCACTAATTTCCCATATCAATTTTATATAAAGAATAAAAAATAATTTTTGATATTTAAAACATTTAAGTTTAGCACCGACATATTTAGATTCAATTTTTAGATTTAATCAATCTAGAATTTACTCATTTCTGGAATAATTAATTTATCATAAATTCATCATACTATGATATTATTCTCAATAACTCAAAGATATTATTCTCACTCAAACATTATTAGATCGAAATTCATCTTATGATTTTTTATCAATTAAATTCAATGCATACATCATCTAATTTATTTCTATAAATTCTTCCATCTTGATCACCAGTAACTAATTTAAATTATTCTAATTTGAAATTAAAAAATAAATTAAATAATTATCAGATAATTCTCATGTCATTCAATATTCCCCATCTCAATCTTGAATCATTACCCAACATGGCCTCATTATGTTTAGAACATGAAAGAACATATTTGGCATCATTAAATGTAATTTAATTCTTCATAATTTAATTCTAATATCCTTAAATATTCATTCTAAAACAATCTTAGAATTTATTTAAGTTTGGAATGAATCGTACATACTTTTAATGTGACTCATATACAGATGGACCATATGGTGTGAAAAAATCACTCATATACTGTTTCTAATGTCTCATACACATAGTCAAAATGAATTGTACATAGATCATAAATGACTCGTATACCCTCTACCTTTGCCAAATTTTCATCAATATTTTAATAATTACTTGTACTTAGTATGAAATTACACATACATTTAGTTGAAATAACTCAAAATATGTGTTTAATGACTCATACACTCTTTAGAATTATCCTCATTTCGTTCATCATTATCATCATATGAGTGAATGGCTCATCACAGATTCCAAATCACTCATATGGTACCTCAAATGAATCATACACATGTTATAAATGATTCATAAAATATTTGAATTTTCTAAAATATCATTCATATGAAGTGGATAAAGACTCATACAAAGAGTCCAAGACTTTTCATCCATTTTCACAAAATTTGAAAATATCTTCATATTTATCCAAGCCTTCTTCAAATTAACTCCAGCCCTTCTGAAACACATAAAATCACCTTATAATTACTTAAAATAATTATAGAAATTATTAAGAGAATTACAAACCCTTTTAGGAAATTACCAAGGTACTTAGAAACATATAAAACACTAAATATAAAGTATTTCATTTACTTATATTCCTACTCAATTTAGCCTTAACTTCGGCCTTCACGAACCTCCATACATTAATATTTCCTTATTTATTTTAGTATCCAATATGATAGGTACTCCAAGGATGGTTTCTCCAAAAATTTAGTTATATATATCTTTAATTAATTTTCACTTAAATATCTCTATTTATCCATATTATCAACTTTCATAAAACTATTATAGATGAAATTTTACACAACTATATCAATTGTCTTTGACATTAGGATCAACTCTACAATCATTTGATGTAATGACTGCCAAATAGAACTTATCTATCCAGGTATTATAAGATAGTATCCTTATTATGCATTTATATTTGTTTAAATGTATGGAAACCACCTTCATCTCATTTTTTTGGTTGATTCTCACTCCATTAACCACTACTCTAAGACACATATTGTCATGATAATTGACAAAAAAACAATCATAATCCTATGATTACTTAAAAGTTCTACCCAAATGTTTTATGTTGGGTGAAATCTCAAGAGTTCATGGATCTTAAACAAGGCTAAATAAAGGTTATTAAATTCAGTATAAATTTTACTAATTTACTTCACTTCAATCCTTACTTTTATAGAGATGATGAATGAAAAACATGGAACTTCAAAATGGGTTCAAAGGAGCCTTTGAAAACTCAAGTAATTTTATCAAACTTTCCTACCTTATCTAAAGTAGTGAAGAAGGATGTTTTAGTTTATAAATGATCTAAAATAGGTTTAGGAGCTGGTGGATCATTTTCAGGCTATAGTATATGTGATTGTTCTTATAGTGGTCAGAATATATAGTGAGAGGAGATGAGAAAAGGTGGATTCTTATAGGGAATCCAATGTGGTAGTGTTCCTTCTTATCCCAATTCGGGGAGGCCTCAAAGAAAATGTCTTTAGTATGGATATCCTATTTATATTAAGAAAAATTGTATATTCAAAGTTAAAAAAATCCATTTATGTGGCTAATATGACCATCTTTTGAGATTCCATAAAAGGATCACATTAGAGAGTATTGAGAAATGACCCCAGTAAAACTAGATATATTAGCCCCAATCTAGTGGGTAGTAAAAAAATGAAGTTTACCACATTCTATGAGATTTGGTTGAGGAGGTCAACATGGTGGTTAAGGTTTCTAATTAATTATACCTTTATCTAAGAAGGGATTTCCACCTCAGGGATACTATTCTTGTATCTTTTATTTTATCTTATGTCATATTTGTTATAGGAGATTCACATTATTTTATCTCTAATAACTTAGTATCTATTTTTAATTTAAAAGTATAATAATCCTCTATTTTTATGAACCTTTTCACTATTCTAGAAAAAATAATATAACATACTAAGTGTTTTTTATCTTGTGATTTAATAGTAGACACTTGTGGGAATATCTAAGACTTGGTTGTTCTTAATATGAAATATTTTGATGTCATTATAGGAATGGATTGAGTGATCTAGTTCCAATCCTAAAATTAATGATATAAAATGTGGGTATCATTCTCATCTCTAGATAATATTCAATACACCCTCATCAATGAATAATAATTCTAGGTTGATCAAGAAGGGTTGGACTAGGGGAAATTGGGTGACATTACACTAAAATGACTAGTATTACTCTTGGAATAGTGTATGTAATGGATTATAAGGTCTTACCTCATATGAAAAACCTCTTTCTTTATATTTACTTGGATGATTTCTTATAACTAGCTTCTAAGAAGGAAGTGGAGTTCTCCACTGATATGTTTCCTAAAATTGAACTGATATATATACCTATATATTTCATGAATCTAAATAAACAAATGGAGATAAATATAGGTGGAGGATCTAGAAGTTTCTAAGAACTTCTTCTTGAGGTGATTTTATTCTCTTTACTAATAAAGTTCATGGGAGTTTATGACTCTGTGTAGAAAATCGAAGGTTAAATCAGGTAACTATTATGAATCATTACCCATTGCCCAGAATTGATGATTTATTTTATTAATTAAAATGTAGAAATGGTTCTCAAAGATTAAATTACATTTGGGGTGTCATTATCCTTAGGTTATGTTAGAGGATAATACAAAGATAAATTTTTAAATCTTATATAGTCACTTCATGTAATTGGTGATTCATTTTAGATTATCTAATTCTCATATGATGTTTATGATTTTAATGAATAATATATTTCATCCATTCTTAAACTCTTTTATAATAGTTAATATGTTTTTATTTTCATATAGATTATATGGGATCACTTTCTATTTTCCAATATTTTTAAATCCACTATTTGGGTATGAGAATTTAGGTTCCTTGAGCATATGGTATCCAAATATAGTATTATATTAGATCCTATGTTGGTGGAAGCGATAATGTCCTATAAATTACCTTTAGGAATATTTGATATCATGAGTTTTATAAGGCTCAAAGTGTGACACCCTAACCTCATTTATTTATTTTATTTTATTTATTCATTGTCCTTATTTTTTTTTTGTGTTTTAGGCCTGACCCTTTTAATTTTTTTGATTTATAACTTTTTGGGTGTCATATGGTTAGCCATAATGGTTTGGAAAACCATAAAACAATCATTAATTTGAGTCTATAACCTAATAGTTCTATTTTGAATGGTCAGTTCATGGTCAGAGAACCATGCAGGGTCCCATGGGAAACCATGTAAGGTATTTGGGGGTGTCTAGAGCGTGCCACATGGTTTTGAAAACTGTGTAGGTAAACCATGCGAGTTTCCCAGTCTCCTTATTTTGTTTTCAAATTTATCAAATTACCATTAATAATAATAAAGTAAAAACTCTCTCTCACACCACTCTCCCCTCAATCTCATGTTAAACCAGGCCTCCCTAAGGGGAATCCACATGTGCTTCCCCCTCCTCTCCTCCCCTATTCCTCCTGATTTCATGTGAGATATTCCTAGGTAAGGGTTTCTCCTCATTTGTTTCACTCTTTTACATCAATTTTTACCTCTCCTTTACTGTGTATCTCCCTGGGCCGAACCCTAGGTTGGGATTTAATTTTTACCAAATTTGGTTTTTGTTGCTAGGGTATGAAAAGTGTTCCTTGGATATTTTTTCTTAAAAAATGAAGTATTTCATCACATATTCGTGTTATTGAGTCAGGTATTCCTATTATTTTTTCCATAATTTTATGCATGTGATTATATGTTTATTTTTTTTAAAACTATAAATGTCATTTGGGTTCATTTAAATTTAATTATGCATATTTCTAAAGGTTTTAAATAATTTTAATTGATTTCCAATTTTCTTTTATGGATCTTACATTATTTTTATCTACCTTTAAAGAATAAATTATATTTTTACCCTATAAAATATTTAGGATGATTTTAATAGAGGTTTTATGTGTTGAAAAATTATTTGAGGTTTTTTGAGAAATTTTATTAAATTTCCATGTTCCACTATTATTATATTCCCTTATGATTGATGTTACAGGTGATTATATGGATTTTTGGTTTTATATGCATATATATATATATATATAGACATGTTCACATATTAACATGAGAATGTGTGAATATGTGCACTGAGAGGTGTTTATATATATATATATACACATGAAATTGAATATGTGCATAACATTTAAAGGGAAACCTTGAAATATAAACCTAATTATTGAATTTGGTTTTTCAAAAAATTCCAAATTGTATTTTTGTAAAATTATTTATTTTATTTAAAAATATGTTTCATCTTGTTAATTTTTTTTGACATGGACTTGATAAAATTGTTCGGTTTAAAAGAAATCTTTTAAAAGAGATTTTTTAAAAATGGAATGAGTTATAATTGTGTTATTTATTTTAGGTTGTTATTTCTTATAGATGATGATTGTTATGTGGATTGTTCTATGGTTGGCACATGGGAAACCATAAGTAGGTGAGTACTAGGATGGCTGAAACCCTAGTTATAGGCATGATGATAGTTAGGGTCCATTTTAGATGTCGCCTCTAGAGGCCCTGGGGTATAGTTGGGAGGTTCATGTAGTTTGACCTAGTGATCCATGTAGTGAATCCTGATTACATTTAGAACCTATATGTTAGATATTATCCAAGGTGTCTCATATTATTCTTTTTTGGTTCCACACTTATTATTATGGATGATGTCATGATTTTGGTTTTTTGTCTTTGGTTACCTCGATTGTTTTCTTCTTCTGAATTTTTTTTATTTTACTTTTTTGTTTATTGTTTATATTATCTTTACTTCATTATTTGGGTTTATTCTCTTGGTATCATTTTTGTGATAAAAATGGGAATTTTCAAAGCATGTTCACTTGGTTTAGTATTGGTCAGATTAGAAAACTCAAGAGGGGGGGGGGGTGAATTGTGTTTCTAGTAAAATTTCTACCTAAAAGTAATTTATAATAAATTCCCCCAATTTAGAAAAATGTCCCAGTTAACTAAATAGGGTATAAATATATAATTTAATGTTTTAAAAATATTTCTCAAAGGTCTGATCACAACCTCATTAAAACAATTTTAAAATCACTTTGGATTTTGAAATTAATATAATAACATTAAACATAGCATATAAAACATTGATTAAGGCTAACTATCAGAGTATTTCTTTGTTAAATAGTTTTGAAAAATAAAATTTGTTTGTTTTAAAAAAAGAAAAAGAAAATGAAGACAACACAACATAAATAAAAACAATGGGTTCAATATCAATCCGAGACCAAATACTCTCCATTTGATAATAACCTTATACGAATCATGTTTATTAATCAATAAACATGATCCATAACCTGAATTAGGTTATTACATGGAACTAAACATAAGGTAGTGTAGGGTATACACATCCTATTATATAATTAATCATTGGATATAAATTATAAAAGAAATATAAATAGAGTTTTAGAGTACTCTCCAATACTATACAGAAGATTATGCTAAAAAATTATATATTTATAGAAATAAAAAATAAAAAATAAATAAAATAGAGAAGTAGACATAAGGAGTAAGAATAAGTTTGTGTATTTCTTATTTTACTAATCAAGAATGATATGATCATGAATTTTCTTCTTCTTCTTTTTTATTTTCTTTAAATTAATCCTTGATTACACTTCAAATTTTCTTTGAAAGTTTCTGTTTTTTTTGAAAAATAGAGTTTCATTTGTAGTATTGGAAAATCCTCTTTATTTTTTAGCAATCACAGTGACGCACAATTGTAATTTAGTAGGAGAAACTTTTCATCCAACATTTGTGCATGGGGTGATCTTATGATTTATTAATTTCAGAAACTTTAATTATCCATTAAATTATAATAATAAAAAAATCCAAATCCTTGTACTGAGAAACAACATCAGAAATTATAACTTTGTATTCAATGTATCTATTAACTGTTTTAATAAATAAAATTCTTAAATCATTGTATCTCTAACTTGAATTTAATTTCATAAACCAGCCTTTAGAATAATTAATTTAAATTTATTTCTAGATAGATATGGTAGTAATACTTCAACTGGAATTTGCAACATTTAAACTAGTGGTAGAAAATCCCAACTGGCAGAAGTAAAACTAAACTATTGGTAGCATGCTCTAACTGGTGGTATCATATTATTCTGGTGGTACTAGATCTCTACTAGTGGTGGAAGATATCTACTTGTGTTATTATATTTGTACTGATTGAGAAGACCATTTTGGGATATGCCTAACACTGAGAGGGGGGGGGGGCGAGAATCCATGTTGGGGGATTTTTAAACCAATTTTTTATTTTTATCCTTATACCTCTAGACCTTTTAGGATCGTGATTATCTTATTCTCTTTTCCCTATCGCATGCAATAATATGAAACAGTAAAAATATGCACACAATATTTTTACATGGTTCACTACTCAATAAGAGCAGCTACATACTTGCCGTGTATAGTAATGAATAGTGCATGAATTATCCACTATAATGTAGTAACTGTTACAGTGGTTGACTAGGAAAACAATCTGCTAGTCAGTGTGGCTCCCTACACTTGGATGAGGGAAGGAAATAACCGCTTCCCATTATTTCTCCCTACACTCGGAGGGGGGAAGGAAATTATCCTCTTCTAACTTGAAACGACTAGGATATACCCTTAAAATCGCTGGTTCTTTATACCCCCAATGTATACAGTCTCTTGCAGCCTCTAGATGTTTCTTTATACATCCTTTGAAGATAGTCTTCTCTCTGTTAAAAGAGTTTGCAACACCAAAAGAATATTCCACCTGTTGAGACCTATTGGATGATACAGTGCTACTTTGTACTTCCAAAACCTTCTTCTTCTCCTTATTAATTACTTATCAGCATGAAAGTAACAAACCACTTCTTTCTATGCAACAAACTAGTAAGCTACACACTCTTATTCTTATGCTTCTTCAATGCAAAACCAGCTGCACTGAAACCTGTTCTTCTTCACACTTTATCTTTCAGTGAAAAACCAACTACACTGAGATAACTTCTCTTCTTATTTCTAGAATCACAATCTCCCCTTTTTGATTGTTAGATCAATGAATTCCATCTCAGCTTATCATCATCACAGTTAACCAGAATCCCGTAATAACTTCTAGAAAAACTCATATCTTGCGTTCCAATCCTTACTTGTGCACCACCCTTCTTGCACGCCACCCTGCTTGCATGCCTCCCTACCTGAATGCCACTCTGCTTGTGCACCTCCCTGCTTTGGCACCTTTCTACTTGCATGCCACCAACTACTTTTGAACCACAATTGTGAACATATCACAACTTGCGTGCCACCTTTTGATTATACACAACACACTTCTTGAACACAACTCCCTACTTGCGTGCCTCTTACAACTTTCATGCCACTTCTACTTGAATTCCACTCTACTTGCACTCCACCTTACTTGCACACCTTATAAATAACTCCTAACTTGCGAGACTCTTCAGCTTGCGCGCCACTTTATTCTACTTGCACGATCAGAGCTTGAATTTTTTCTTAAGTGTTGAGCATTAAAAAATGAAGAGGGTAACTGCCTATTTATAGGCATTTTGGTGTCTTGAACACCACATACACTTGTGTACCCTTTATACTTGCGTACCGCTTCATCACTTGCGCGTCGCTCCATCACTTGCGCACCACTTTCTTTCCTTTATCATATTTTGATGTGTTGATGTTGAAATATGACTTGTGCACAACATACAATTGTGCACCATTTCTACGTGCATGCCACTTTATCACTTTCATGCCACTCCATCACTTTCACACCGATTCATCACTTGCGTGCAACATACACTTTCACACTGCTTATACTTGTACACCACTTTTTAACTTGCATGAAAATCTATAACTTGCGCGCCACTTTCTTTCCATTGCCATATTTTGATGTTTTTATCTTTTAAATATGAATTACACGCAACATATACTTGCACACCACTTATACTTGTGCACCATACTTTCACGCCACATATACTTGCGCGCCACTTTCTCTCCTTTGCCAAAAAAAACTTATTTACACCCCCTATCCTTCATAAGGATTGGATCACAAGTTCTCCAAACTTATGATATTTTTGAAATACAAATCACCAAATCATCATTATAGTTTTGGCCATTCTCTTTGGAATATGAATTCCAAATTTCTTCTTTATCATCACTTCAAATCCTCAATTCCTTTTGGAGTGTTAATTCCAAAGAACTCCAATCATCTATCTTCATCCAAAAGTAGAGGCTTGAGGCTTCTTCAAACACCTTCAATGTTTTAGACAATGTATTACCTTTGATACATGTATTTCTAACTTTAATAACATTGAAATATTTGTCTTATTTCAAGATAATGTGTAATGTATGACAATCTTAGAATGCTAAGCCCTTCCACTCTCTCTCTTCTTCTTAAAACATCATTATATACTTAAAATCCTCATTCTTCTTCAATCATATTAATATAGATTATACTTCACCATTCTTCTCCAATAATCCTCAAATGGATGATACTTCTCCATTATTCATTGTTATAAACAATGTTTCACCTTTGACACAAGTTCTTTGAACTTAGGCTTAGTTCAAAAATCATATGAATTGTATTCTCCATTAACTATGGAGTCCTTCTTCATCTCCTTGTTCATTTTGACCAGTATTGAAAAATGTTGACAACAAATACAATCTTCACACACAAAGTGGTCCCAACAATCTACCCTTTTTTATTTTGTTGTTAATACCTTAATGTCTCCTCAAATTAATCTCTCAATGCCAAAATGAGAATCTTCTCTCTCCCCTTTACTTCTTTCTCTCCCCTTTACTTTTCAAACTTTCATTTCAATTTCTCTCCCCCTTATAGACAATAAATACAAAGTTCATGGGAAAGGGTATCAATACATACTTAAGAAATGTTACATCAATCATTTCACTCTAAGTCTACTTGAGTAATGATCGGTGTAGAAAACAAGAGGATTTGATTTAGACAACAAAGCTATCCATTATCCACTGATATGATACCTTATGAGATGAGAACTCATGTACTTATCTTCAAGAGTTTTCGACTTTCATTCCAGGTTGAGGATAATAGATGTGATATGAATCTTTCTAGGAATAATCAACCTGAAACTCCTACACTCACTTCAACAGATGGATCAAAAACATTCAAGTGCAAGGGGCAGGATAAGTGTCCTTGGGTCACTTTCATTCTTCTTATGTCACATATTAACTTATTTAATCGCATTTTGTAAACATATATTTATTTTGAGTAACCAAGGGTGATAGATTAAGAAATGAAGTACCTTTTCCAATGACATGCTATTCAACAAATTTCCAGAGTAATTGAATTTGATACCTACTGAAGTTGATACTGATTGAAATAAAGACTCGGGTAGCTTCTTCATATGTCTCCCCCTCAAGGGAACACTCCTCATCATCTTCATCAATGGAGATACCTAATTATATTAATATTTGAATATCAATTGATGAATCTTCCATAGATGACAACTTCTTTAGCTTTTATATCAATATTTTATAGCAATCACTGCTTCTTCGGTTCTCCCCCTGAGAGCTTGCTTCACCTTCAATTCCCTGTATTATTATAACAAATACAATACAAAAATATTTAAGGGAATAAGGTGGATCCTACTTGCTTAAAAAATGTGAACAACAAGGTTGAGATGGTTTTCTCAACCAAGATGCACCATTTTCTTCAGTCTTCATAGTTGCACTTTTGATCTTTAATTCTGATTATGTCTGTGTGGATCTTATCACTTCTTCCATTTCTTTATGTGTAAATCTTCTTTATTCAAGAGATTTCAAAGGACTAGAATTTCCTGATGCAACTTTCAACTTCTTGAGGAATTCTTCTTGGGATGGAATAAGTGCAGTGCAATTTCTAAAAATATGACTATCCTTGTTGAACCTCACACACATAACTGTCTTTTCTTAATGTGGAATATTCTTTTTTACTTTTCACACAAGTCTTAGCTTGTGCATCTTCCATTTTTCTCATCCTTTCCAAATCTTATGGCCAGATAACCAATAAATCATTTTGAAATGTGGAAACATGTTTGTAATTTCCACATGTCTTCTTCAGAGTGTCATCCTTCTTGATTGTTATTTTGGATGAACAACCCATCAAATTCATGGATTTAGAATCCAAGGACTTATCATATTTTCTCCTTGTAATCTCCTGGGGAGCATTTTATTTTGCAACATACTTCTGATTACTTCCCAAGATAGCTTCTTAATTCTTTTCCAGCTTCTGTGGTCTTCTATTATTATTAGCTCTGAATAAATTCTGAGATAATCATGCACCATTCTTGTGACCGATCATATTGAATACATCACAGATGTTTTCCAACATTCCAAATCTGTTTATAGTATAAAGATGCTTCTGGATCTGTGGATGTTTGTTCTTCTTTTCTATATTTATCCCCCTTGAGATGGGCTTTATCTGTGATTTTACATTTAATGGATTTTACCAAAAATACAGCGCACAATTCCCAAATATTTTGCAGTACCATCATTGACCCACAAATCTTAACTTCTTGATATCTTCTGTATTATATTTCTAAGCCTTATTCTTGATGTGTTTTTCTCTATCTGGGGAACCATCTTCCATATTTTTCTTCTTATACACCCTATAAATGGTGGTAGGCATCTCATCACCTTTCCTAATCCATACTTGTTTAGTGTTTTTCTTCCAACCTGTACTTTTTATAGAAACACTTTTAGAAACATTAATACAAGTTGGCATGGATGGTACCTTCACTTTCTTAGATTCTTGTGATAGATCAATGACTGAATCCATGATCTTATTGTCACGTGTTGGAGGTATTTTGATAGTATAATCCTCCATTGAGCATTGAGTACTACCAGTAACAATTTCCTTCTTTTGTGGAGACTCAATATGTGTCTTCTCAAGATTGGTCAACTAAGCTTCCAACTCTAGACATATCATATTGAGGATGACTTTTTGGTCTTCAATCATAGTCATCTTATCTTCACAAGCCTTCTTCAATCTTTCAAATTACTCTTCATGCATCTTTATTTTGTTTTCTAACAAAGAGTCAAGTTCCTTGATCTTCTTGGAATTTTCTTCTAGATATAACTTTTTGAATACATTACTCCTTTTCATCTCATATTCAAGTGCATGGATCTTCTCTTCTAGAGTCTTATTGACCCCCCCTTTCTCCTCAACTTATTTGATCCATATTGAGGAAATTATTTCAAATTCTTTCTTTGTTTCTTCAAACACTCCAACATATCTGTAGATATTTAGACATTCAACTATTTTTTCTTATAATCCCTTATCCAAAACATCATTTTCTTCTTACAGCTGGGTGAAATCTTCCTACATACATTGAAATAATCCACAAACAAGGGATACACTTTCTTTAGGAATCTCATGCAGAATAGCTCTTAATCTTTCAACTGATATTTCTTGAGAGGTTGTAGATTGATCATCACCGCTTGTGCTAGAATTTTCATCATGAGAAAAGTTTTCAAATGTACCAACACATATCTCCTCATCACTAGAGGTGGGAAGGTTTTCCATATTCTTAGTGAAAACATGATCCACCATCTCATTACTTTCCAGGTATGATATGTCCTCATTGTCAGCAAGGCATAAAGATATATATAATTCCTCTTCTTTAGATAATAGGGAATTCTTATTCATCTTTCTCTGCTCCTTATTTTTCCTGTTCATCATGGTTTTGGTAGATATAGAATTCTGCTCAGAGATAACTAACTCTTCATCAAAACTACACTTCATTATTAACTCAGGAAAGAATCTAAATTCTTTAAAAGAGAATATCTTCAATGTAGAGAATACGATATAGGTGAACCTATCCCTTTGATAACAATTGAGAGGACCAGTTTGGGATATGCCTAACACTGAGAGGCGGGGTGAATCAGTGTTGGGTGATTTTTAAACAAATTTCTTATTTTTATCCCTATACCTTCTGACCTGTTAGGATCTTGATTCTCTTATTCTCTTTTACCTATTGCATGAAAGAATATGAAAGAAGTAAAAATATGAAAATGATATTTTTACAAGGTTCACCACTCAATTAGAGAAGCTATTTCCTTTCCGTGTATCGTAATGATCAGTGCAAAGATTATCCACTATAATGTAGTAACTGTTACAGTGGTTGACTAGGAAAACAATCTGCTAGTCAGTGTGGCTCCCTATACTTGGAGGAGGAAATGAAATAATCGCTCCCCAATGTTTATCACAATACTCAGAGGGGGGAAAGAAATAATCCTCTTCCAACTTACAATGAGTAGGATATACCCTTACACTCGCTGCTTCTTTATACTGCTAGTGCAGACAGTCTCTTGCAGCCTCTAGCTGTTTCTTTATACTACGTCTGAAGACAATATTCTCTCTGTTAAAAGAGTTTGAAACACCAAAATAATCTTCCACCTGTTAATACCTGTTGGATGCTATAGTTCTACTTTGTTCTTATACAACCTTCTTATTCTCCATGTTACTTACTTAGTAGCATATAAGTACCCAACCTCTTCTTTATCTGCAGCAAACCTGCAAGCTGCACACTCTTCTTCTTCTGCTTCTTCAATGCAAAACCAACTGCACTGAAACCTGCTCTTCTTCACACTTTATCTTTTAGTGCAAAACCAACTGCACTGAGATCACTTATCTTCTTTTTTCTAGAATCACAATCTCCCCTTTGTGATTGTTATATCAATGAAGTCCATCTCAGCTTTGCATCATCACAGTTTACCATAATCTGGTAAGAAATTCTAGAACAACTCACAACTTGCATGCTAATCCCTACTTGTGTGACACCCTTCTTGCACACCACCCTGCTTGCATGCCTCTCTACCAGTGCGCCACTCTACTTGCGCACCTCCCTGCTTTCTCGCCTTCCTACTTTTTCCCCACCAACTACTTGCACACCAAAATTGTGAACATATCACAACTTGGACGCCACCTTTGGCTTATACACAACACACTTCCTCAACACAACTCCATGCTTGCCTGCCTCTTACAACTTGCACACCACTTCTACTTGCGTTCCACTCTACTTGTGCTCCACCCTACATGATCACCTTATAAATAACTCCTAACTTGCGCGACACTTCAGCTTGTAAGGCACTTTATTCTACTTGCATGATTAGAGCTCAAATTTTCTCTTAAGTGTTGAGCATTAAAAAATGAAGAGGGTAGCTGTATATTTATAGTCGTTTTGGTGGATTGCACACCACATACACTTGCACGCCCTTTCTACTTGCGTTCCACTTCATCAATTGCACGCCGCTCAATAACTTGCACGCCAATTTATTTCCTTTGTCATATTTTGATGTGTTGATGTTGAAATATGACTTGTGCACAACATACACTTATGCTCCATTTCTACATGCATGCCTCTTCATCACTCGCACACCACTCCATCACTTGCACGCCGCTTCATCACTTGCGTGCAACATACACTTGCACACCGCTTATACTTGCATGCCACTTTTTGACTTGCGTGCTAATCTTAAACTTGAATGACACTTTATTTACATTGGCATATTTTGATGTTTTGATATTTTAAATATGACTTGTGTGCAACATATACTTGTGCACCACTTATACTTGTGCGCTACACTTGCACGCCACATATACCTGCGCGCCACTTTCTCTACTTTTCCAAAAAATACTTCTTTACTCCCCCTATCCTTCATAAGGATTGCATCAAAAGTTCTCCAAAATTATGATGTTTGTGAAATAAAAATCAACAAATCATCATCATAGTTTTGTCCATTCTCTTTTGAATATGAATTCCATAGTACTTCTTCAACCTCAATTCAAATCCTTAATTTCTTTTGGAGTGTTAATTCCGAAGAACTCCAATAATCTATCTTCATCCAAAAGTGGAGGCTTAAGGATTCATTAAACACCTTAAATGTTTTATACAATGTATTACCTTTGATACATGTATTTAAAACTTTAATAACATTGCAACATTTGTCTAATTTCAAGACAATGTGTAATGTATGACCATATTAGAATTCCAAGCCCTTCCATTCTCTCTCTTCTTCTTCAACCATCATTATATACTTAAAATCATCATTCTTATTCCATCATCATCATATAGATTATACTTCACAATTATTCTCCAATCATCCTCAAATGGATGATACTTCTCTATTCTTCATTGTTATAAACAATGTGTCACCTTTGACACAAGTTCTTTGAACTTAGGATTAGTTCAAAAATCATCTGAATTGTATTCTAAATTAACTATGGAGTCCTTATTCATATCCTTCTTAATTTTGACCTGTATTTACAACTATTGACAACAAATAGAATCTTCATACACAAAGTGGTCCAAAAAATCTACCCATTTGTATTTTGTTTTCAATACCTTAATGTCTCCTCAAATGAATCTGTCAATGTCATAATGAGAATCTTCTCTCTCCCCTATACTTCTTTCTCTCCCCTTTAATTTTCAAACTTTCATTTCACTTTCTCTCCAACTTATTGAAAATTAATACAAAGTTCACAGGAAAGGGTATCAATCCATACTTAAGAAATGTTCCATCAATCATTTCACTCTAAGTCTACTTGAGCAATGATCAGTGTATAAAACAAGAGGATTTGATTTAGACAACAAATCTATCCATTATCCACCGATATGGTACCTTATGAGATGAGAACTCATGTACTTATCTTCAAGAGTTTTCCACTTTCATTCCAGGTTGAGGATAATAGATGCGATATGAATATTTCTAGGAATAATCAACCTGAAACTCCAACACTCACTTTAGCAGATTTATCAAAAACATTCAAGTGCAAGGGGTAGGATAACTGGCCTTGGGTCACTTTCATTATTCTTATGTCACTTATTGACTTAGTTACTAACCATTTGTAAAAATATATTTATTTTGAGTAACTAAGGGTGAGAGATTAAGAAACGACATACCTTTTCCAATGACATGCTACTCAATAAATTTCTAGAGTAATTGAATTTGATAGATACTGAAGTTGATACTGATTGAAAAAATAACTCTGGAAGCTTCTTCATATGTCTCCCCCTCAAGGGAACACTCCTCATCATCTTCATCAATGGTGATCCCTCATTATATTAATATTTGAATATCAACTGATGAATCTTACACAGATGAAAACTTCTTCAGGTTTTCTATCAAGAGTTTATAGCAATCACTACTTCTTAGGTTCTCCCCCTAAGAGCTTGCTTCACCTTCAATTCCCTGTATTATCAGAACAAATAAAATACACAAAGATTTAAGTGAATAAGGTGGATCCTACTTGCTTAATCAATGTGAACGACATGGTTGAGATGGTTTTCTCAACCAAGATCTCCATTTTCTCCAGTCTTTATAGTTGCACTTTTTATCTTCAATTCTGATTATGTCTTTGTGGATCTTATCACTTCTTCCATTTCTTTGTGTGTGAATCTTATTTCTTCAAGAGCTTACAAATCACTAGAATCTCCTGATGAAACTTTTAACTTCTTGAGTAATTATTCTTGGGCTGGAATAAGTGCAGTGCGCTTTCTAACAATATGAATAGACTTGTTGAACCTCACACACATGACTTTATTTTCTTAATGTTGAATCTTCTTTTTACTTTTCTCACAAGTCTTAGCTTGTGCATATTCCATTTTTCTCATCCTTTCCAAATATTCTTTCCAGATAACCAATAAATCATTATGAAATGTGGCAACATGTTTGTAATTTCCACATGTATTCTTCATAGTGCCATCCTTCTTGATTGTTATTTTGGATACACTACCCATCAACTTCTTGGATTTAGAATCCAAGGACTTCTCAGTTTTCCTCCTTGTAATCTTCTTGGGAGAATTTTCTTTTTCAACATAATTCTGATTACTTCCCAAGATAGCTTCACAATTCTTCTCCAGCTTCTGGGGTCTTATTTTATTATTAGCTTCGAATACGTTCTGAGATAAGCGTTCACCATTCTTTTGACTTCTCCCAATGCATACATCACAAATGTTGTCCAACATTCCAAATCTGTTTGCATTATAAAGATGCTTCTGGATTTGTGGATGTTGGTTCTTCTTTTCTATCTTTATCCCCCTTGAGATGGGATTTATCTGTGATTTTACATTTAATGGATTTTACCAACAATCCAGTGCACAATGCCCAAATCTGTTGTAGTACCATCATTGACCCACAAATCTTAACTTCTTGATATCTTCTGTATTAGATTTATGAGCCTTCTTCTTGATTTGTTTTTCTCTATCTGGGGAACCATCTTCCATATTATTCTTCTTATCCACCCTATACATGGTGGTAGGCATCTCATCACCTTTCCTTATACATACTTGTTTAGTGTTTTTCTTCCAACCTATACTTTTTATAGAAACACTTTTAGAAACATTAGTACAAGTTGGCATGGATGGTACCTTCACTTTATCAACTTATTTTGATAGAACAATGAGTGAAGCCAGGATATTCTTGTCACATGTTGGAGGTCTTTTGACAGTATAATCCTACAGTGATCATTGAGTACTAGCAGTAACTATTTCCTTCTTTTGTGGAGAATTAATATGTGTCTTCTCAAGATTGGCCAACTGAGCTTCCAACTCTACACATCTCATATTGAGGATGAATTTTTGGTCTTCAATCATAGTCATCTTATCTTCAAAATCCTTCTTCAATCTTTCAAATTCCTCTCCATGCATCTTTACTTTGTTTTCTAACAAAGAGTCAAGTTCCTTGATCTTCTTGGAATTTTCTTCCAGATATAACTTTTTGACTTCAGTGCTCCTTTTTTTCTCATTTTCAAGTGCATGGATCTTCTCTTCTAGAGTCCTATTGACTCCCCCTTTCTCCTCAACTTATTTGATCCATCTTGAGGAACTTATTTCAAATTCCCTCTTTGTTATTCAAACACTCCAACATGTCTAGAGAGATTTAGATGTTCAACAATTTTTTCTTGCAACCCCTTCTCCAAAACATCATTTTCTTTTTCCAATTGGGTGAAATATTCCTCCATACTTTGAAATACCCCACAAACAAGGGATTCACTTTATTCAAGGATATCATGAATAATAGCTCTTAATCTGTCAACTGATAATTCTTGAGAGGCTGTAGACTGACCATCACTACTTGTGCTAGCGTTTTCATCATGAGAATAGTTTTCAAATGTACCAACACATATCTTATGATCACTATAGGTGGGAAGAATTTCCATATTCTTAGTGAAAACATGATCCACCATCTCATTACTTTCCATGTATGATATGTCCTCATTTCTAGAAAGGCATAGAGATACAAATACTTCCTCTTCTTTAGATAAGAGGGAATTCTTCTTCAGCTTTCTCTTCTCCTTCTTTTTCCTGTTCATCATGGTTTTGGTAGATATAGAATTCTACTCAGAGATAACTAACTCTTCATCAAAAATACACTTCATTGTTGACTCAGGAAAGAATCTAAAGTCTTAAAGAGAATATCTTCAATGTACAGAATCCAACAGAGGTGAACTTGTCCCTATAATACCAATTGAGAGGACCAGTTTGGGATATACCTAACACTGAGAGGGGGGGGGGGTGAATTAGTGTTGAGGTATTTTTAAACAAATTTCTTATTTTTATCCCTGTACCTATTGACCTATTAGGATATTGATTCTATTATTCTCTTTTCTCTATCGCATGCAATAATATGAAAGCAGAAAAAATATTCACATGATATTTTTACAAGGTTCACCACTCAATAAGAGAAGCTATGTCCTTGACGTGTATCATAATGATCAGTGCACAGATTATCCACTATAATGTAGTAACCGTTACAATGGTTGACTAGGAAAACAATCCGCTAGTCAGTGTGGCTCCCTATACTTGGAGGAGGGAAGGAAATAATTTCTTCCCAATGTTTATTGCTAAACTCAGAGGGGGTAAGGAAATAATCCTATTCCAACTTGCAACGAGTAGGATATACCCTTACATTCGCTGGTTCTTTATACTGCTAGTGCAGACAGTCTCTTGCAACCTCTAGCTGGTTCTTTATACTACCTCTAAAGAAAATCTTTTCTCTGTTAAAAGAGCTTGAAACACAAAAAGAATTTTCCACCTGTTGAGACCTATTGGATGCTATAGTGCTACTTTGTTCTTCCACAACCTTCTTATTCTCCTTTCTACTTACTTAGCAGCATGTAAGTATCCAACCTCTTCTTTCTCTGAAACAAACCTGTAAGCTGCACACTCTTCTTATTCTTTTTCTTCTTCAATGCAAAACCAACTACAATGAAACCTCCTCTTTTTCACACTTTATCTTTCAGTGAAAAACCAACTGCACTGAGATAACTTCTCTTCATATTTCTATAATCACAAGCTCCCCTTTGTGATTGTTAGATCAATAAAGTCCAGCTCTTCTTTGCATCATCACAGTTGACCATAAGCTGGTAATACATTCTAGAACAACTCATAGCTTGCATGCCAATCCCTACTTGTGTGCCACCCTTCTTGCACGCCACCCTGCTTGCATGCCTCACTACCTGTGCGCCACTCTACTTGTGCACCTCCCTACTTTCGTGCATTCCTACTTGCGCACCACCAAATACCTGCACACCACAATTGTGAACATATCAAAACTTGTGTGCCACCTTTGGCTTATACACAACACACTTCTTGAACACAACTCCCTGCTCGTGTGCCTCTTATAACTTGCACGCCACTTCTGCTTGCGTGCCACTCTACTTGCGATCCTCCCTATATATTCACCTTATAAATAACTCCTAACTTGCGCGACACTTCAGCTTGCATGACACTTTCTTCTACTTGCGCGATCAGAGCTCAAATTTTATCTTAAGTATTGAGAATTAAAAAATAAAGAGGATAGCTATCTATTTATAAGAATTTTGGTGGCTTGCGCACCACATACACTTGTGCGCCCTTTATACTTGCACGCCGCTCCATCACTTAAGCGCCACTTTCTTTCCTTTGTCATATTTTGATGTGTTGATGTTGAAATATGACTTGTGCGCAACATACACTTGCACGCCATTTCTACGTGCACACCACTTCATCACTTTCACACTGCTCCATCACTTGCACGTCGCTTCATCACTTGCGTGCAACATACACTTGCACGCCGCTATTTGAATTGCGTTCCAATCTTTAACTTGTGCGCCACTTTCTTTCCATTACCATATTTTGATGTTTTGATCTTTTAAATATGACTTGTGCATAACATATACTTCCAAACCACTTATACTTGAGCGCCATACTTGCACACCACATATACTTGCATGCCACTTTCTCTCCTTTTCCAAAAAACACTTATTTACTCCCCCTATCCTTCATAAGGATTTCATCAAAAGCTCTCCAAACTTATGATATTTGAGAAAAAAAATCAACAAAACATCATTATTGTTTTGGCCATTCTCTTTGGAATATAAATTCCAAATTTCTTCTTCATACTCACTTCAAATCCTCAATTCCTTTTGGAGTGTTAATTCCAAAGAACTCCAATCATCTATCTTCATCCAAAAGTGGAGGATTGAGGCTTCTTGAAACACGTTCAATGTTTTAGACAATGTATTACCTCTGATACATGTATTTCTAACTTTAATAACATTGCAAAATTTGTCTGATTTCAAGACAATGTGTAATGTATGACCATCTTAGAATGACAAGCCCTTCCACTCTCTTTCTTCTTCTTCAACCATAATTATATACTTAAAATCCTCATTCTTATTCAATCATCTTCATATAGACTATACTTCACCATTCTTATCCAATCATTCTCAAATGGATGATACTTCTCCATTATTCATTGTTATAAACAATGTGTCACCTTTGACACAAGTTCTTTGAACTTAGGATTAGTTAAATAATCATCTGAATTGTATTCTCCATTAACTATGGAGTCCTTATTCGTCTCCTTGTTCATTTTGACCAGTATTGACAACTGTTGATAAAAAATAAAATCTACCCCTTTGTATTTTGTTTTCAATACCTTAATGTATCCTCAAATGAATCTGTCAATGTCAAAATGAGAATCTTCTCTCTCCCCTTTAATTCTTTCTCTCCCCTTTACTTTTCAAACTTTCATTTCACTTTATCTCCCCCTTATTGAAAATATTACAAAGTTCATGGGAAAGGGTATCAATCCATACTTAAGTAGTGTTCCATCAATCATTTCACTCTAAGTCTACTTGATCAATGGTCGGTGTAGAAAACAAGAGGATTTGATTTAGACAACAAAGCTATACATTAGCCACTGATATGATAACTTATGAGATGAGAACTCATGAACTTATATTCAAGAGTTTTCCACTTTCATTCTAGGTTGAGGATAATAGATGTGATATAAATCATTCTAGGAATAATCAACCAGAAAATTCTGCACTCACTTCAACAGATAGATCAAAAACATTCAAGTGCAAGGGGTAGGATAAGTGGCCTTGGGTCACTTTCATTCTTCTTATGTCACCGATTGACTTAGTTAATACCCCTTTGTAAATATATATTTATTTTGAGTAACCAAGTCTGAGAGATTAAGAAATGAAATACCTTTTCCAATGACATGCCATTCAACAAATTTTCAGAGTAATTGAATTTGATACCTACTGAAGTTGATACTGATTGAAATAATAACTCTGGAAGCTTCTTCATATGTATCCCCCTAAAGGGAACACTCCTCCTAATATTCATAAATGGTGATCCATCATTATATTAATATTTGAATATTAATTGATGAATATTCCACAGATGAAAACTTATTCATCTTTTCAATCAAGAGTTTATAGAAATCACTGCTTCTCTGGTTCTCCCACTGAGATCTTGATTCACTTTCAATTCCCTGTATTATTAGAACAAATACAATACACAAATATTTAATGGAATAAGGTGAATCCTACTTAATTAATCAATGTGAACAACAAGGTTCAGATGGTTTTATCTTCCAAGATGCTCTAATTTCTCCAGTCTTCATAGTTTCACTTTTGATCTTCAATTCTGATTATGTATGTGTGGATCTTATCACTTATTTCATTTCTTTGTGTGTGAATATTATTTATTCAAGAGCTTTCAAAGCACTAGAATCTCCTGATGCAACTTTAATCTTCTTGAGGAATTCTTCTTGGGATGGAATACGTGTAGTGCAATTTCTAACAATATGACTAGCCTTGTTGAACCTCACACACATAACTTTCTTTTCTTAATGTGGAATATTCTTTTTACTTTTCACACAAGTCTTAGCTTATGGCCAGATAACCAAATCTTATGGCTAGATAACCAATAAATCTTTATGAACTGTGGAAACATGTTTGTAATTTCCACAGATCTTCTTCAGAGTTTCATCCTTCTTTATTGTTATTTTGGATGCACTACCCATCAACTTCTTGGATTTAGAATCCAAGGACTTCTCAGTTTTCCTCATTGTAATCTTATTGGGAGAATTTGCTTTTGCAACATACTAATGATTACTTCCCAATATATCTTCTTAATTATTCACCAGCTTCTGTGGTCTTCTATTATTATTAGCTTTGAATACATTTTGAGATAAGCATGCACCATTCTTGTGACCGCTCCCATTGCACACATCACAGATGTTGTCCAACTTTCCAAATCTGTTTTCCATATAAAGATGCTTCTGGATCTATGGATGTTGGTTATTCTTTTCTATCTTTATCCCCCTTGATATGGGATTTATCTATGATTTTACATTTAATGGATTGTACTAACAATACAGTGAATAATGCTCAAATCTGTTGCAGTACCATCATTGACCCAAAAATCTTAACTTCTTGATATCTTCTGTATTAGATTTCTGAGCCTTCTTCTTGATGTGTTTTTCTCTATCTGAGGAACCATCTTCCATATTCTTCTTCTTATCCACCCTATCCATGGTGGTAGGCATCTCATCACCTTTCCTCATCCATACTTTTTTAGTGTTTTTCTTTCAACCTGTACTTTTTATGGAAACACTTTTAGAAACATTAGTATAAGTTGGCATGGATGGTTCCTTCACTTTATCAGCTTCTTGTGATAGATCAATGAGTGAATCCATGATCTTCTTGTCACATGTTGGAGGTCTTTTGATAGTAGAATCATCCAGTGAGCATTGAGTACTAGCAGTAACTATTTCCTTCTTTTGTGGAGACTCAATATGTGTCTTCTCAAGATTGGCCAACTGAGCTTCCAACTCTAGACATCTCATATTGAGGATGACTTTTTGGTCTTCAATCATATTCATATTATCTTCACAATCCTTCTTCAATCTTTCAAATTCCTCTTCATGCATCTTTAATTTTTTTTCTAACAAAGAGTCAAGTTCCTTGATCTTCTTGGAATTTTCTTCCAGATAAAACTTTTTGACTTCAGTGCTCCTTTTCTACTCATCTTCAAGTGAAAGGATCTTCTCTTCTAGAGTCTTATTGACTCCCCCTTTCTCCTCAACTTATTTGATCTATATTTAGGATCCTATTTCAAATTACCTCTTTTTTTTTCAAACACTCCAACATGTCTGGAGAGATTTATACATTCAACAATTTTTTCTTGCAAGCCCTTCTCTAAAACATCATTTTCTTCTTCCAGCTGGGTGACATCTTCCTGCATACATTGAAATACCCCACAAACAAGGGATTAACTTTATTCAGGGATATCATGCAGAATAGCTCTTAATTTGTCAACTGATAATTCTTTAGAGGTTATAGATTGATCATCACCGCTTGTGATAGAATTTTCATCATGAGAATTGTTTTCAAATGTACCAACACATATCCCCTGATCACTATAGGTGGGAAGGTTGTTTATATTCTTAGTGAAAACATGAGCCACCATCTCATTAATTTCCATTTATGATATGTCCTCATTATCAGCAAGGCATAGAGATACATATACTTCCTCTTCTTTAGATAAGAGGGAATTCTTCTTCAGATTTCTCTTCTCCTTATTTTTCCTGTTCATCATGGTTTTGGTAGATATAGAATTCTGCTCAGAGATAACTAAATCTTCATCAAAACTACACTTCATTGTTGACTCAGGAAAGAATATAAAGTCTTCAAAAGAGAATATCTTCAATGTAGAGAATCCAACAGAGGTGAACCTGTCCCTCTAATACCAATTGATAGGAACAGTTTGGGATATTTCTAACACTAAGAGGGGGGGGGGGGGGTGAATCCGGGTTGGGGGATTTTTAAAAAAAATTCTTCTTTTTATCCCTATACCTCTTGACTTGTTAGGATCTTGATTCTCTTATTCTCTTTTCCCTATCGCATGCAAAAATATGAAAGCAGTAAAAATATTCACACGATATTTTTATAAGGTTCACCACTCAATAAGAGAAGCTACATCCTTTCCATGTATCGTAATGATCAGTGCACGGATTATCCACTATAATGTTGTAACTATTACAGTGGTTGACTAGGAAAAAAATCCGCTAGTTAGTGTGGCTTCCTATACTTGGAGGAGGGAAATAAATAATCGCTTCCCAATTTTTATCACTATACTTGGAGGGGGGAAGGAAATAATCCTCTTCCAACTTGCAACGAGTAGGATATACCCTTACACTCTCTGGTTATTTATACTGCCAGTGCAGACAGTCTCTTACAGCCTCTAGCTGGTTCTTTATACTACCTCTAAAGAAAATATTCTCTCTATTAAAAGAGTTTGAAACACCAAAAGAATCTTCTACTTTTTGAGACCTGTTGGACGCTATAGTGCTACTTTGTTCTCCCACAAACTTCTTCTTATCCTTGTTACTTATCTAGCAGCATGTAAGTATCCAAACTCTTCTTTCTCTGCAGCAAAAATGTAAGCTGCACAGTCTTTTTCTTCTTCTTCTTCAATGCAAAACCAACTACACTGAAACCTACTCTTCTTCACACTTTATCTTTCAGTGCAAAACTAACTACATTGAGATCACTTATCTTCTTCTTACTAGAATCACAAGATCCCCTTTGTGATTGTTAGATCAATGAAGTCTAGTTCATCTTTGAATCATCATAGTTGACCATAATCTGGTAAAAAATTCTAGAACAACTCACAGTTTACACTCCAATCACTACTTACGAGCCACCCTTCTTGCACACCACCCGGCTTGCATGCCTCCCTACTTGCACGCCACTCTGCTTGTGCACCTCCCTGCTTTCGCGCCTTCCTACTTGCGCGCCACAAACTACTTACGCGCCACAATTGTGAACATATCACAACTTGCGCACCACCTTTGGCTTATAAACAACACACTTCTTGAACACAACTCCCTTCTTGCATGCCTCTTACAACTTGCATGCCACTTCTTATTGCGTTCCACTGTACTTACGCTCCACCCTACTTGCGCACCGTATAAATAACTCATAACTTGCGCGACACTTCATATTGTGCGCCACTTTCTTATAATTGTGTGATCAAAGCTCAAATTTTCTCTTAAGTGTTGAGCATTAAAAAATTAAGAGGGTAGATGTCTATTTATAGGCATTTTGGTGGCTTGTGTTCCACATACACTTGCTTTCCCTTTCTACTTGCACGCCACTCCATCACTTATGCACCACTTTATTTCCTTTTTCATATTTTGATGTGTTGATGTTTAAATATGCCTTGTGTGCAACATACACTTGCGCGCCATTTCTACGTGCACACCGCTTCATCACTTGCACACTACTCCATCACTTGCACGCTGCTTTATCACTTGCGTGTAACATACACTTGCGCACCGCTTATACTTGTATGCCAATTTTTGACTTGCGTTTCAATATTAAACTTTATTTCCACTTTCTTTCCATTTCCATATTTTTATGTTTTTATCTTTTAAATATGGATTTCACACAATATATACTTGCGCACCACTTATACTTGTGCACCACACTTTCACCCCACATATACTTGTGCGCCACTTTCTCTCCTTTTACAAAAAAAAAATTCTTTACTCCCCCTATATTTCATAAGACTTTCATCAAAAGTTCTCAAAACTTATGATATTTTTGAAATAAAAATCATCAAATCATCGTCATAGTTTTATCCATTCTCTTTAGAATATAAATTCCAAATTACTTCTTCATCCTCAATTAAAATCCTCAATTCATTTTGGAGTGTTAATTCCAAAGAACTCCAATCATCTTTTTCCATCCAAAAGTGGAGGCTTGAGGCTTCTTCAAACACCTTCAATGTTTTAGACAATGTATCACCTTTGATATATGTATTTCTAACTTTAAGAACATTGCAACATTTTTCTAATTTTAAGAAAATGTGTAATGTATGACCGTATTAGAATGCCAAGACCTTCCCACTCTCTCTTCTTCTTCAACCATAATTCTCTACTTAAAATCCTCATTATTCTTCAATCATCTTCATTTAGATGATACTTCACCATTATTATCCAATCATCCTCAAATGTATGATACTTCTCCATTCTTCATTGTTATAAACAATGTGTCAACTTTGACACAAGTTCTTTGAACTTAGGATTAGTTCAACAATTGTCTGAATTATATCCCCCATTAATTATGGAGTACTTCTTCATCTCTTTTTTCATTTTGACTAGTATTGAAAACTGTTGACAACAAATACAATCTTCATACACAAAGTGGTCCCAACACTGATGGTAACATGCTTACTTTGGTGGTAGTAGAAGTACTTTGGTGGTAGCAAGTTTCTTCTAGCGATAATAGAGACTTCTGGTGGTAGAAAATCCATTTGGAAGTAGCAACTTTTTTTAGGTGGTATAATGTTATAACGAAAGGTATCATGTAGGACTAGTGGTGGAAGCTTCATAAAAGTAAAAAAAATTCACACCTTACGTAAGGGTAAATAAATTCTTACATTAGGGTAAACTGAAGCTATGTAAAGGTAATGAATAAATTATAAAGTTTGCATAAATATAGATAAAACTTTGTGTAAGTTTATATATAAAGTTTATATATGATGTTTAAGGGTACATAAATGGTTTTTTTAAAGGAAAACCGAAACTATGTAAAGGTAAGTAACAATTTATAAAGCTTATGTAAGGGTAGATAAAAGCTCCACATAAAGTTTGAACAATTATTATAAAGATTTCATAAGGGTACTTACAAATTTACGTAAGAGTAACAAAAAAATTATAAGATTTATGTAAAGGTAAAATTTAATTATAATAAAGGAAATATGATTTTTGAGCACCAAAATAAGGAATCTTTGGTCCTAGCTAAAAATCTCCACATTCTTGATGATCAAAAATCATGGTTTAAAATGAAATTAAAAAATAATGAATTTCAATAAATAATAGATCTTATGAAAACATGAAAACTTTTCAAAGATGATCATAAACACATAAGAATAAAGTTCTATAAAAATTTCTCTCATCCACATTACACAAAATTTTCTCCCCCTTTTATGATTATCCAAAAGTTAGAAATATAAAATGGGATAGAGGCAAGATATATGAAGAAAGAGTGCTAATTTGGAATTAATATCAATGTAAAATAATTACAGAAAAACACACAAAAAATCCCCTATAAAATACTAGTCAGAGTCTAAATAATCCTCATTTTAGATAATGGTCAGATCAACTAAGTCTTTTCCCTTTCTAATTTCAACAGGTTTAGGAGTGGGAGAAGAAGAAGGTGCAGGAGGTCTGGACACAATACCAGATGCGACTGGTCTCAGATGTCTGATATCCTCAATGAGAGTAAGTCCAAAAGAACTAAATGTAATAAATATAGTCTTATGAGGCACATAAATAGGGTTAGATACTAAAAATTTCATTGGGATGGATGAAGGTGCAATGAATACTATCCTGGTGGAGTAGAGGAAGGGATCCATTACCTCTACAAACTGAGTAATATTTCTCTCACCATGATCAATAATCCTAGAGAAAGAAATATTTTATTCCATAAATAACTTCAGTAAAAGGGTTAAATCCTTTAACTAAGTAACTTATTCTTTGAAATCCCTGGTAATAGGAGGAAAATAAAGGTTCTCAACCAAAAACTTGAAATTATATTTAATCTCATTTTTAGTATAAATATTAGATAGGTAATACTTTATGGCTTTGGTTATAGTGGCCCTTCCACTTCTAGCTTCATTCAAGAATCCAATAAAATGTTTATAAATATTATCACCATGATATTTTATCTATATGAGATCATCCCAGTGATAGGTAGTTGAATCATCCAACACACTCTATATCAATTACATAATAAAGTTTTTGATCAACTCAATATCAATATAAGAAAGAACAAGAAGAGGAGTTCTGGACGAAGAGACTCTAGTAGAAGAGAGAGATTCCAAAATTCCAAGAACTATCTGATTTATTCTATCCATATACATACTTATATCTTATAAGGCAGAGTGGATTCCACCAAGATTCTAAACCAAATTTTGATTGTCCACTTATAATTTTTTTATTCTTATAAACAAATTTGAATGAATACACGCCACAACCAATGAAATAATCAAATATATATCTTCTTCTTTTAGAGACTTATTCTAGAAAGTATAAGATCTGAGAATACCACCAAGATTAGACAATAGATCTACCTTAAAATAATATAAATCATCTTTGGTCAGGGAACTAGTCTAAGGAAAATAAGGAGGAGGTGAAGACCACTCCCATCTAGGTGAAACACCCTCATGAAAAGTATCCTTATCAAGCATTGGATTTGTATAAAATTATTCCTCATGTATAATAGGAACCACACAGGGAAATGGTTCTACAAAGATCTTATTGGTATATATTTTCCACCAAGGATCCATTAGGATCTCTGTAAACATCATAAATGGTAGGTATACTATGCTCCAATGGATTTACTTCATAATTAGTACCATCATAACTAGCAACATCTGTGTAAGAGTTGGTTAGGCCAAGAATATATAATCTCAGGGAATTATTACCCTTATAAGGTTCATCCTCATCATCTACATATACTCCAACTGACTCTACTAGGATTCTAGCCACTTGACTTACTAACAAAACCTGGGAGTTTCTTTCCCTATCACCACTAATAGTCTTAGAAGATTTAGAAATAATCATGAAAGGATTAGATTATTTATCCTTATCTTCACCATCAACATAATATAAAGAGTCATCAGATAACATAATGAAATCCTTAGGTATTTCTGAAGTAGTATCCTCAAACTGAGCACCATTTGAAATCTCACTGTCTGAATCCTCATCATTATTCAACAAACCCATCTTATAAGGTAAGAAAATAGAAGAATAAGGGGGTCCATAAGAGAAATTTGGGTTCCAGACTATATCAGGTTCACTCCTCATTTAAATGTAGAAGAAAAAAAACTTCTTCTCCTTCAACTGTAACTTCCTTATCAACCTTAGCACTGGCTTCAACCACCTTATCATCTGAAGAGTAAACCACTACTATATTTGGATCTAAGATAATATCAACCAAATATCTAGGTCTATATGGATTCTTTAAAGGGTTGAAATCATCATACAATATTTAATTATCAATCACTCACTTCTTCATCCATGTATTACAATTTATCTTTATTATTTTACAAGTGGTTTGGCTTATAAAAAATCCAACACACTGATACACCTTTTCTTCTCTTATATCAACAAACCCTCTTGCTTCTAACAAAGTTAAAAATATATTGGTATAGACAAGATAACTGGTTCTAGAGGTAGGTTTTCATACCTCCATAATATAAACCATTAGATATCAAAATGATTTTATTTTGTCTCATATTATTAGAGGAAACATAAATAATATATATTGATACCTTAATATACTAAATCCTACCTTCTTGGGACACATCATATGTTGGATAAACTTGAAAAGAAGTTGACATTATATATCTTATTCCTCTATCATAGGAATTCTCACAAAAACATATCCAGTAAGTTCAAGAAGAGTATCTTGAATGAAATTTTTTTCATAGATGATGGGATATGAACCTTGATATCCCTCAAATATTACTTCACAAGGAACTCCTAAACATTTAACCCAATGCTTTGAAAATAAAATTAGCTCATTTTTATATGATAATGTTCTTATAAAGTATTTTGTATCTCTAAAAGAAAACCCAAAAATTAAGTAGAAATCAAAAACCAATCTTAGATAGAAATGTTATTCATTTTTGGAGAACCATTCAACCCATCCTTGTTCTTGAATGACTTTCTAGACAAGAAATTTACTTGAATCAAGCCAAGAAAAATCCATTTCTTTCTTATCCACTACTAATCATGATGAAAGAAGAGTGTTTCTGATCTCAAAATCTTGACTAGATTCAACCTTTTAATTCTTTCAACTTCAATACTCATTTGAATAAATAGATTCAAACTTTATTCTCACCATTATAGCACAAATGTAGAGGTTAAAGGTTAAAAGTTATATTTTTGAGGTTTGAGAGAGAAAGGAAGAGGTAGTTTTAAGGGGAACACATGAGAGGGAATTAAATTCAGACTCCTATTAGAGATTCTTATCATTTAGGGATATAAAATAATTTTAAATATAAATGGATTTTAAATTCAGTAAAATAATAAATTCAATAGTTAAATAGAAAAATTAACAAAAATAGTAAATAATTCATAGAGGTTTGTCTATTGTAGTGGTATCACCCAATGGTAGCATGAAAACTATAGTAGACCAATGGTAGTATGCCAACCACAATAGGATAATCGTAGAAAGCCAATGGTAATAGTACAATGGTAGAATTCCAATGGTAGTAGTACAATAATAGAACACCAATGGTAAAAAAAAATAGTATCAGTGAATGATATCATACAATGGTATTATCTACCAATAACACATGACTCATAACTTAACTCTACCAAAAATAAAATAATTAAGGAAATAAAATACTTAAGAGAAATTTATCATTCCAAGATCATGTATGATATAGCTTATTCCCTCAACATTCAAAGGCTTTGTGAAAATGTTAGCTTTCTAATGTTCAGTTTCAATGAACTCAAGAGTTTTATCACATTTTTCAAAATGATATAAAAAATTGATTCCCTATATCAATGTGATTTGTCGATGAATGGGACACATGATTCTTGTAAATGTTTATAACACTTGTATTATCACATTTTATAGGGACATATATAAACTGATATCCATAGTCCTATAATGTGTGTTTCATCCACAAAATCTATGAACAACAAATTCCTACAACTATGTACCCAGATTCATCAATAGATAATAAAAAAATTATAATTTTTTACTACACCATGATACTAGAGACATTACCAAAATATGGAATGTTCTAGAGGTTATTTTTATATATAACTTACAACCACCAAAATCAGCTATAGAATAACTAACCAATTCAAATTTATTTCATCTAGAGTAGAATATTCCAAAATTAGTTTTATTTTTGAGGTATTTGAAAATTATTTTGATAGAATTTAAATGATATTATTTTTGGTTTTCTTGAAAATCTACACACATACACACACTAAAAATAATATCTAATCGACTAGATATTAAGTAAAGTAAAATCCCTATCATACCTTTGTAAGTTGTTTGATCAATTGGTTTCTTAGTTTCATCAAGATCTAGTTTATAAGTGGTACTCATTAGAGTATAAATTCCTCTTGAGCTATTTGATACAAAACATTTTAAAATATACTTTTTGTATTTTATTTGATTTTATAAGTTTTCATCTTTATTTTGAAATATTTTAAAACCAAGAAATAATTTCAACTCACCCATTAAACTCATTTTAAATTCCTTTTGTATCATTTTTAAAAATTCAATACATAAACATGTTTAGATGATATGAAAATAATATCATCAACATATATTTAAACTATTAAAACTTCCTTTGAAATTATTTTTAGTAATAGAGTAGGTCCATAAACACCTTTTATAAAACAATTTGAAATAAGAAAAGTACTGATCCTATCATACATGGCTCTAAGAGTCTATTTTAAACCATACAAAGATTTTGTTAGTTTGAAAACATGATTTGTAAAATGAGGATTTTGAAATCCAGGAGGTTTCTCAACAAAAACACCCTCAATAATATAACCATTTAAAAATTCACTCTTGACATTCATTTGAAATAGTTTGAAATTTAGATGTGCTACATATGAAAGCAACATTGTGATGACTTCAAGTATAGATAATAGTGTACATGTTTCTTAATATTAAATACCTTCTTATTGACTATAACATTGTACAACCAATCAATATTTCTTTATAATAATCATTCCATATTAATCAATTTTTTTTCTATATACCCACTTAGTGCCAATATTTAGGTAGTCTTTATGTCTATTTACTAATTCAAAGACTTTATTTCTTTCAAAATGATTCAATTCTTCTTTTATATCCATTACCCAATGTTCATCATTGATTGATTCATTTATATTCTTAAGTTCAATATGTGAAAAAATGATTGATGTTCAACATGGTTTATTATTAAGTCTTGGGTTTGAGTACCTTTTTCCAAGTCTCCTACACCAATATCTAAGGGATGGGTTTTGAGTGTTCTAATTATTCTAGGGATTGAAGTAATTGGTTCTTATAAGTCTTATTCTAGGTATATAAGTAATTGATTATATCTTATTGGATATTTAATAGGTAAATCATAAAAAAGATCAGAATATTTAAAGGCATTATTGATATTCTAATCTGGCATATCATCCTTAAGATTTTCTGTAGCAGGTTTGGGTTCATGTGGATCTATCTCATCAAAATTTACACGAACATTTTCTTCCATAACATTATATTTCTTGTTAAAGACTCTATAATATTTACTAGTGGTTGAATAACCAATAAAAATTCCTTCATAATTTTTTGTGTGAAAATTCATCAAAATTATCCTTTGGATTTATAATGTAGACTTTGCATCCAAAACCTTTAAATTAATTTACTTTGGATTTTCAACCATTCCACAATTCATATGGAGTATTTTTTAGTATAGGTTTGATATAAGATTTATTAATTACATAAAAATCTATGTTAATAGATTCATCCAAAAAATAGATAGATAATTAATATTCACTGATCATAGTTTGGGAAATTTCTTGAAGAGTCATATTTATTCATTCAACAACCCCATTTTGTTGTGGTGTTAAAGGTGTAAAGAAATTATGAGTATAAATATGGTTTTATTAGAGAGATCCAAAATCTTAATTCTCAAACTATTATCCATGATTACTTCTCAAGGTTTTAATGGTGAGTCCACCAAGGTTCTCTACTAACTTTTCATATTTTGGAAAACAAGAAGGAGCTCCACTTTTATGAGAAAGAAAAAACACCCATGTATATCTTTAATAATATTTAATAATAACATAATCATATTGGTTTACTAAAAAACTAGAAACTCTAGATTATTCAATTAAATCCATTCAAACCAATTCTAGTGGTTGAGTGGTAGAGACCTCTTTCATTGTTTTGAAAGAAATTTTGTGCTTCTTTCCATTTTGAAAAAGATTTCACACCTTGTATTTAGGAAATTATATCTCAGTAAGACCCTTAAATAAACCCTTATTATATTTTTAAGTGAGTATATATTACAATGTCCTAGTATAAGGGCCCAAATCTATGTAGTCCAACCCTTTTTATGTTTTTGAAGCCTGTGATGCTTGAAAGAGGCTTAATGGATGTATGGTGGTGTTTTAGATACTAAAAGTTGTAAGTAGGGATAACTTATGATGTAAGTATGTGTTTAAAACATAATTGGGTTATAACTTATGTTATACATCCCATGGACTTTATGTCATAAGCTGGGAGTTTATGATGTAAATCAATTATGAGTTAAAATGGTTATGGAGATGCATTTTTCAATGAAACTTAAAATTCAAAAAATTTATGATGTAAATTAATTATTCATGCCATAAATTTCCCATGGGTGGTGAGATTATAACATGTAGTTTTGATCAGTTTTTCTCAAACCCTACCCTTTCCTCCTAGCACTCCAAGTGGATAATGATGGGTTTTCAAGGAGGTTTGGGAGCCCTTTGAAGGGGATTGATCCCAACTTCCATTTTTGATTTTGAATAATCCAAGGTATATTCTACCTCTTCTCTTGAGTTCCCTAGATCTATTTCCTCATATGTTTATTTCCATGCGATGATATTTTCCTTCCCATGATCTAAAAATGGTTTTGTTGATGTTGGCATGGTTTTGGAGAAACATCCTTAGAGGGATGTAGTTTTCTTGTAGGAGAGGTGATCAAGATCCTCAACATTGATCCATTCTCACGTAAAGAGCATTAGTACCATTAAGGTATGGGATTAATTGTTTCTACTATTTATTTATGTGAAATCAAAAAGTTATCACGGTTTATCCATTTTTATGGAAATGGAATTAACATAATAATTATTAAACTAGATTAAATAATGAAATTGGTTTATGCTTAGTGATCACATGTTGTTTCTTTTCATCATGATCATGGTTTGCCTATTTATTTTCTAGTTAGTATGATATATATTATATTCTTGTGTATTATGTTTTTATTCTTGGTTTATCATGTCGTTCTTGATGGAAAATGATAAAGAAAATAAAGTCATAATTAACTGATTAATTGTCTTAATAATTAAAGAAAAGGAATGTTAATAGAATATGGTGTTTTGTTTAATTTTATGTTGATCAAATTGATGCTAAGATCATGTTTAACTTTTGATAGATTATTATAACTTGATACCTTAGGTTTCCCATAGTTGGAACCTTTGAATAATGAATCAGTTAATTCAAGGTGGAATAAGAATCAGTTGTTTGATAAAGATAGATCTTTTGGGTTAGAAGTGATCATTTATTTAAATGTTGGATGCCTTGTGTTGGAGGCCACGAGAGCCCGTTTTTATGCAAAGTATGGATTCCTTTTTTAAGGCCCATATTCCCTGTTGTTCATTCTTGTTTGTTTTTGCTACCTTGTGATGTTCTATGGATATGAGATTTTCTATGTGATGATATATGAGCCTGGGATGGCTGAGCATGGGATGGATAATGTGATATATGGGGTGGGGAGACCCGAATGAAGTGGTAGAAGTTTGTACCTGTGATGGAGAGATTCATTGGGAGATGTATGTGGGTTTTAGAGATGGCACTAGAGATGTTGGAATGGGTTGATGTTGGGCTTACCCATTGTTTTTATACTGAGAGGTGGGATGCTTTCTTGTGAATTTGTTTAATGACCAATGACCGAGTTTCTTTTTTTATCTTAATTCCTCTCACTACTGCTTGAGGAATCTAGATGTTCTTGGTTTCATGTTTCCTCTTGGTGGTAACTTAATATGGTTTTTTCTAGATTACCTGCATTATAGAAAGTAATACTTTTTAATAAATGTCCTAACCCACTGGGTTGGGTTTGCTGGAATTAAAATGAGATGTTACTATTGAGAAACTGTGGACTCGGTTTGGATTATTCCTAGAGGTAATTGACTTGGATTTTGTGGATAATAATGTAAAACATGGATAAATGTTGATGGTTAATTAATGGATAATTAATTAATTAATATAAATTGAATTATTAAATGAAAATAAAGTAATTTAATGTAGCTCTTTAAAATTATTGTGTGCTTATAGGATATATAGTCTTAAAAGTGGCAATCGGGAGTCCTAGTGATGTTATCTACAGTTGAGTATAAGACTAGGTTATGCCCATAGAGTCATTCTGAGATATATTATATCATATATATTATGTGATTTCATACACTACCCCACCCATGTTGGTTAGGTAAAATGACACCTAATGGACTCTAGGAGTGAATTTTCCCCAACATCTCAGTGGGAGGATGGATGGCTGACTATCCCCTCTGGACCCATTCTCTTCTATTGGTAGTTATATGTGATGGTATTCACAATGGTTAGTTTCCCCATATATGTGTGTAGAGGTATGTGATGTATTGTGGTTATTTCACACACATGTATCTCCAAATATAGTATCAAAATGGTTATTATAGGTATAATGTTTATATGCCATGATGGATTAAGGTACCTTACTCAATGTATGGGTTATGATGTCTTGAGGTATAATACCTGATGTATGATACACATCATACATGCTCTATTGGATCTTAGAAAATACTCTATTACTATATGATTATGTGATATGGGATGATGTGATGATTTGATTCATGAGGTGCATGTTGTGGTACTTAGACCATGCATTTTTATGCCGAATTATTTTGGCGAGAGATGGATCAGGACGTGCGAAGTTGGGGTAGAGTGACAAACTAGTGGGGAAACCTTGAAATTTTATTAATATATTCTATGCTATATTGTATGTGTTACTTGGTAATATATAACCATGGTGAGGATGGTAACTTAGTATACATGTTTTGGTGATGAGTTGGTTTCACTATTGTTCACTATACTCTATCATGCTTTCGTTATATTTTACAAGAGAGGCTCTAGGAGAATCCTATTGAGTATACTGTTATGCTCAACCCATGTATATATAAACTACTTTTTAGGCCAGTTTAAGTAGGTTAGAGATTGGGATTAATATTACTAGATCACAGTTTTGTAAGAGCTATTTGGGCTTCATGGTCGCTTCCAAGTATACTTTTTGATACTTGTAGTTTTTCTTTCAGTCATTTTAGTACTATATAAAATTGCATGTATGAGTTTGGGTTTCATTTTTATATATTCATGACTAGGTAATGATTGGTATATTTTTCTTATCTCTCTCTTCAGCATGTTCTCTTAGAGGGTAATGCCACCCATTTGTATATTTATTATACCCTTAGTGCTAGTCACCAACCTGAGGCCTACTAGAGGTGGGATTTGAGAAGTCACCATCTACCTTATCTCATTTCCATTCCAAGAGGGGAAATATTTAGTGGGAGGGGGTCATGACACCTAGTATCCTATTCCATAAGCAAGATTCTCTATGAAATCACTTAAACAAGAAACATTTTGAGAAAATAAGTAATCTAAATTAACAAAATAAATATTATCATTTCTTAAAGCAGTAAATATCGAAACATTTTTAAATCATAAATCTCACAAGAATTGTTTTAAAATTTAAAATTTAAATTATCATCAAACAATTGAGAAATACTAAGTAGGTTATATTTTAAATCATTAATCAATAAAAATTTAAAAATAAGGATTGGTTCAGAGTTACCAATTTTTCAAAGTCCAAAAATCTTTCCTTTTTCATTATCACTAAAAGTGACATGTCCACCATCCACTTTTATATGATTCTTAAAGCTTAAATAATCTACAATCATATTTCTGGAATATACACAATCCAAATACCATAGATTTTTACTGAATATATTCAAATTTTTTACCACAATCAATAAAATTCACAATGATTCTGGTACCCAGATCTACTTGGTTCTAGAAAGGTTAGCAATCAAATATTTTGGAATCCAAATTTATTTCATAGGCTTTAATACAAATTAATTAATATATTTAGACATAAATGATTTTTTTGTTGATTTTTTTTAAATTATTTCCAAACCAAGTAGTTTCCCTAGAAACTATAGTCTTATTTCTTGAACAAGGAATGCAATATTTTTTATACAACTTCCATCTATCATCATACCCATACCCAATTCTAGATTTGGTTTTTAGATTTTTTTGTTTACCCAGAATAATAGTCAAATTATTCCTACTATCAGAAAAACATTCTAAATCCTTTTTAACATGTTCATTTACCAGTTTCAGACCATTATTTTATTTTAATAGTTTTTTATTTTTTTCATTTTCTATACTAATATTAGATTTATCTAAAATACATAAAACATGAATATTTTTTATATTTTTTAATTATCTTTTAACTCATTCATGGTATTTTCTAGAATATCATAATATTCTTCTAACTATTCATTTGACATTTCACATTCATAAAATATATGTGCAGAAGAAATAGATGGTACCTCATAAGAAGTATCCATAAAGTATAAGTTTTTTTTAATTTTCATATCCTTAGATAGAATCTGAGTCATTGGATCTATCTTCAGATCCACTCCACGTGGCCTTCATTATTTTCTTTGGTATTTTCTCTTTATCCTTATACATATTCTTATACATGAGCCTTAGAAAATAAACTTTTTAATGTACTTTATTCTTAAATTCATAGTGAGTAATCTCATTAAAGGAGTCATCCATTTTATAATCTTCCTTCAATTTTATATTTTATCATACTTTCCTTTATAGTTTGTATTATAAAAAAAATATTCTTTTTATAAAACTTATTAAATATTTTGGATATCTAATCCATTTCATCATCACTATCTATATCAACTTCACTTACACTTATACTCTTTATTTTGACAACTTTCTTGGATTTTGAATGTGATGTCTTAAAGTCAACAAATTTCCCTTTTATTTTATCATACTCATTATTTACTTTCATCTCTTCTTTATACATTATCATCTTTCCAATTATCTAATTTATTGGTAGTTAAATGACATTCTTGAATAGTAATAATAATACCTCTCCAACAATATAGTAGAAATATCATGATTTTTAGAACTTGATCTTTGTCATCCATCTTATTTATAAGTATAATCACAATATTTATGATATCACTGAACCTAAGATACATTTCAGATATATACTCAATAGGATTAATTTTTAAAGTATCATACTTAATTATATATATATTTAATAAAATTTCATTAACATTAGATGTGCCTTCATATGATATAGAAATGGTATCACAAATTTTATAAGAAGTATCACAAGAAGATATCCTATTAAATTCATTATATCATAAATCACAAAATAAAGCATTCAAAACTTTGAAAATGAAATCATAAACATATTTAGTTGGAGAATCCAATTATGTTCTATCATTTTTAGGTTTTTCTTATTGATCTTCAATAGATCCCCAAATATAAAAACCCATAATCTCAAGATGAATTTTCATTTTTATTTTCCATTGACCATAATTTTGACCATTAAAGTAAAGAGTTATGTTTTTAGAATAACCTTAAAACTTAGTATCCATAATAATAAATTATAGATCAAACATAAATAAAAAAATATTGCTAAAAACTTGATCAAAGTCAAATTTAAATAGGGATAAGAAAAATAAACAAAAATATTCATATATACCAAATATTGGTTGGAGTGGACAACCCAGGAGGGGATAAATTGAGTTTATAATATTTTTTTAAAAATAATTAAAAAAATTCCCCCAATTTAAAAAAATGGACCAATTAACTAAAAATAGTATAAATATATAATTTAATGTTTTTGAAATATTTCTCAAAGGTTCAATCAAAACCTTGTTAAAACTATTTTAAAATAACTTTTTCTTTTGAAATAAATATAATCACATTAAAAATAGTATATAAAACACTGATTAAGGCTAACTATCAGAGTGTTGTTTTGTTAAATAGTTTTGAAAAAAACTAGTTTGTTTTAAAAAAAGATGAAAAAAACAAAGAAAACAAAATGGAAATAAAAACAAGAGGTTCAAGATCATGACAAGACTTAATCCTCTCCACTTGACAGTCACATTCTGGAAAGCATGTTTATTAAACAATAAATTTGATCCATATCCTGGATCATGTTTTTACATACAACTACATAAAAGTTAGTCCATTTTACACATAGCCTCTCCTATAGTTATCTTTGGGATAAAATATATATAATAAATATGAATATAGTATAAAAGTACTTTCTAATAACATACAAGAGACTATGCTGAAAAGTTATATAGTTATAGTAAGAATTACTCAAATATAAATAAAACAAAAAAGAAAAAAGGAGTAAGAATATGTATTTATATTTTTTATTTCTATAATTAAGTAGGAAATGATCAGGTATGTTCTTATTATTCTTTTGGAGTGCATTTAAATATTTCCTTAAGGAAAAATCAAATGTTCTTTGTAATGTTACAATTTTTTTTTGAAAAAAAGAGTGTCATTGACTATAATGTCCCAACTAGAGTGCCACTAAAATATATAAGAATCAATATATAAATAAAGTGTAAAAAATAGGTAGTAATTGGATTGGTATAAGCCACAAGTGATAAGAATAACAAACCTACATGGGCCAGGTCCTAAGGTTTATAATTAGAAATACCTGTATCTAGAGATGTAAATGTACACAGAAGTAATAGGTTCTATACCTCTATCCTCCAAAATAGTGTCATACTATAATAATAATAGGTTCCATACGTCATGTAATAGTTGGTTCCATAGCATCAATCAACAAGTGCCATACCTTTAATAATAGTCGATTCCATACCATCATTCAACAGGTTCCATAACTCTAATATTATATGGTTCTATATCTTCATTCAACAGGTTACATACCTCTAATAATAATAGGTTTCATAAATTTAATAATCATAGGTCCATACATTTAATAATAATAGGTGGCATACCTTTAATATTAATAGGTTCCACACCTTTACTAATTTTTTAAAAACATTTATGAAAAGGTATAAACCACCTAACTTAATCATGTGGAAGAAAAATCATCCAGTATCAACCTTTGGTTTCATATAGATCAAAAGAAAATAGAAAAATAGAAAAAAAACCTAAAAATAGGGAATATGATATTGTACCAAAATAACTTCATTGAGAAAAATAAAAACAATGAAAGGCGCAAGAGGAATGAGTAGCTTACTGGTGGCTATACAACATGATAGAAGGATCTAAAAAAGGAGTCTAAACAAAGATGAAACCAAGGAACCCAACTTTAGGATGATGTAGAGCTCCTATAGTGGACCTCCTATGTATGGGAGAGAAAATAGAAATGAGGGGTGATGAAAAAGAAAAGGTGTTATGCCCCTTTAAAACATTTCATGGCATTTAAAAAATGTGTAAATTCTTTAAAAATAGTGTAATTATTGAGATTTACCTTCTAGGGAAAGTTCATTATACATCATGAATTGGCCTACCCAGCCCAGTACACATCATGTATTGAATACATGATATGTATTCCAAATACACATCACGTACTTAGCCTGTAAACAGCCTTCAACCCCCTTATTTCTCCTTTCCAAAATTACCAACCAGCCTAAAGGCTCGGATTCTGAATCTATGACAAAAATATAGATTCAAAAAGGGTTTAACCAAAATTTATAAGGAACTATACCTCATATGAAAAGTTGTGATGTTATAGTTTTCCCCCCTTAAAGAAACTTGTCTCTGAGTTTCCCTTCCAAGGGCGGTAAAACATAATATAAGAATAACTCTGGCCACTGAGCATGTATATCAGCCTCCCACTCCAAGTCTCATCCTGTACACTATCATGATATCATAAAACCCATACTAAAGGGTCAGGCTGGCCTCAGAGAGCCTTCATGCTCTGGCCCACAATACAAATAGGATGCTCCTCAAAATAAGCATCAACATAAAGTTCCACCTCATTAGGATGGAATACATGTGATGGGTCTAGATAGTATTGGTGAAGCTATGAAACATGAAAGACATCATGCATATCCTGATACCTCTGAAGTAACTACAACCTATAAGATACTATACCAACTCTCTCCACAAACTCAAAATGTCTAAAAACCAAGGTGGAAGCTCCTCTTACCATCTAAACTATCGATTCCCAAGTCTAGTCGAAACACATAAGATTACATAATCCCTAACCTCAACCTATAACGATCGATAAAAATGATTGGTGTTTGACTTTTACCTAGACTGAGCTATATCCATCCACTTCTCGATCAACTAAACTTGACATGAAGTCTCCTAAACGAGACAAGGTCCAAGTAAGGCTACCTCACCCACCTCTAACAAGCACAAAGGTGAAAAACTTGTCATACCATATAAGGCCTCATAGGGAGACATCTATATCATTACCTAAAAGATTTTATTGTAGGTAAACTCAAAAATAAGTATATGTTTCTCCCAAGAACCACTAAAATCAAGGAAATATGCTCAGATCATATACTCTAAAACTTGTATCATCTGTTCTAACTGACCTTTAATCTGAGGGTGTAAGACTGTGCTCAAAAGTACCTGTGTACCCAAATCTCTCTATAAAACCTACCATAAATGAGATGTAAAATGAGAATCTATTTCTAAAATGATAGTGTGAGGGACCCCATGTAGTTATAAGATCTCTTGGAAATATAGTCTCCCAAGATCATTCTATGAGAAGGTCTCTCTGATAGGTAAAAAGTGATCGAACTTCATGATATCATCAACAATCACCCATACTTCATCACTTCCTTGATGGGATTTTGGTAAACCAGTCACAAAATACATCATGACATCATCCCATTTCCACTCAGGAATGAGAAATGACTATAGAAGATCAGCTCTTTACTGGTGTTCTTCCTTCACTTGCTAACAGGTGGAACACCAGGTAACAAAACCGGCTATCTTAATTTTCATACCATACCACCAATACTAGAGATGTAGGATCCAATACATCATCATAATCATAAGATTTACCACCCAAGTATAAGCATGAGACTCACATAAATTACACTTGTATGTATGTAAGAACCCATACATGTTTATGAATGAACAAGTCCTCATCCTCACCAATGATCCATCCTAATAGTGGATCCTTGCCCAAAACACTCTATCTTAGGTTTACGACCTCAGGATCAGATAGCTACCTTATATTCAATCTCTCTAGAAGTAAAGAGGTCATTAATAATGATGCAATACAGACTATCCATGATGGTCCTAAACCTCCAAGTTCATCTCAAAAAGTAGCTCCATAAGATACCACTCACTACTGGCCTTTTTAACCACCTATATTTGAGTCCTTCAGCTCAAAGAATCTTCTAAAACAATTACTTTACCATAAGTATAGGTAAGATAAAAATCTAAATACTATAGTTATTCAACCCAAATTCTCTACCTAAGGTTCAAGTCATGTTGTGTGAAAATATACCTAAATATTTTGTGGTTCATAAACACCACAAAATGCTCTCCCAAAAGGTAATGACTCCAAAAACACAAGGTGTTAACTATAACATCCAACTCGAGATCATGATTTGGGTAGTTCCACTCATGAGGCCTCAACTTCCATAAATCATATACAATTACTTTCTCTTCCTACATTAGAACTTCTCCTAGACTAATACTTGATGCATCAAAATAAACTGTATATCTTCTACCTAGATCTGGAATAATTAGGTTTGGTGCTGAAGTTAGCCTCCCTTTCATCTTATAAAAGGATGTCTCACAGTATTATGATCATAAAAACCTCACACCTTTATTAATAAATCCTATAAGAGATGTTGATAGGTGCAAAAAGTCTTTTATGAAGCGCCTGTAATATCTAGCCATCATTAAGAAACCATGTATGTCAAAAAAAATCTTGGGATGTTCTCAGGTAACTACAACCCTCACCTTCACCAGGTCAACTAAAACTCTAGCCTCTAAGATAATATGATCTATTAAGTGAACCATATCGATCCAAAAGTGGAATTTAGTGATCTTACCATACAAGCAGTTATCTCTCATTATATTCAAAACAATTTCAATATGTTTCACATGGTCATGTTAAGTATGAGAAAACTAAGATTTCATCCACAAAGTCTACCATAAATGAATCCAAATATGGGTGGAAAACCCAATTTATCAAATCAATGAAAATGGATGGTGTGTTTGTGATACCGAATGACATAAAAATATACTCATAAAGACCATACCTACTACTAAACACTATACTAGGTTTGTTAGAAGGTTGAACACTTACCTGTTCATATCCAGACCTCAAATAAATATTTTAGAATACTCTATCTCATCGGAGATGATAAAAGTGGTCATCTATACAAGGAAAGGGATACTAGTTATTTACAGTAAGATGATTTAACTTATAGTAATCCACACAAATCCTAAGGCTTTTGTTTGGATTCTTAGAAAAAATAACTGGTGAACCCCAAGGAGAAGTATTGGGTTGTATAAAAACCTTAAATTATAAGTCCTCTAGCCATATCTTGATCTCCTAAAACTCAGTAATGCCCATCCTGTAAGGAGGAATGGAAACTGGTGAAGCTCCTAGAACATGATCGATAGATAACTTCACCTATTGATTAGGAGGTAAACTAGAAAATTCATCTAGGAATAAATCCATAAAATGATCTACTATAGGAGGGAATTTAACCTAATGTAATACCTAATCATCCACATAAAGGGTAGGAATCTAGGTGGTCATTCCACTCAACCTATGATGCTCTAGTCCAGCTATACCTTCTTAGAAACCCCACTCACCCTTATGAATATAGGTATCACCATATGGCGAAGTGAAAGACACCCTCCAGTGATAGTAATCCATATAGGCATGATAAGTAACTAACCAATACATTTTGAGAATAATGTCAAAACCATACATCTCTAAGATGAAGAATTTACATAGAAAATGATACCCACCTATATCAAGGAGAACTCCCTACATTGGCATACACTCTCTAAACGTACACCAAAAGGGGTCTCAAGGGTCATAACCCCTAAAAGTACTGAATCTCAAGTGTGAGACATTTCATAATAGCCACAAAGATAAAATAATTCAAACCCCTATATCAAAAAATAATATACCAAAGTAGATTATACTAAAATCATACCTTGAAATATAGAAATTCTGGGACTCTTATCCCTCGAAACATGCTGCACTACATAAACCTAGATTGTTTCACAACCCTGAGATACAACATGATTACCTTGAGTAGGCCCACTCTACTGATGCTAAGAAACTAGTGTATGGATATTGCATCCATGAACACATCCTCAACCTAATTGGCTGGTATCACTCCAGATTCCCCCCTAACATAGAGCAGTTGATCCCACTCTAGGACCTACTGTTAGTTCTAATCCTCTATCACTAGACATTGGAGGGAATATTATGAAAAAATGATGTAAATGGATCATCTTTCCATAGTATTGTAACTCAACTGGGCCCTTATCACAATGAGGTTTCACATTAACCTACTTCTTGCACTAATGAAATACTATAAAAATACTATTACATGCACTATGACCAGTACTTCCCTCATGAGAGGTCTCAAAGTGATGCTTCTTGCAACCATATATTGCACTACTGGATCAAGAAGCTAATCCACTCTAATACAAGCCTCGGGATTCACTCAAGTTATGTTCAGTAATAAGATCCTTATTCACTATTTTATACATGGTATTAAATAAAAAATCATTCACCCAAGAAGGAATAGGATGCATGATCACATCCTCAAAATTTCTCACTTTGGATAGATCATTAGCTGTATAAATAAGAGTAGAGCATTGAATCTCTATAAAATGAAATGATTAATCCATAACGGACATAGAACCCTACTACATGTTTATAAAATCCATAGAATGATCATACCTTAAGGTCTCAGGTAATAAATAATCATAGAATATAGATTTTAAATACCTCCAAATCACTTCTTGATACTGACTTTCCTAGTTCAAAATATCCCACCAATGTTTGGAGGATCCTTGAAGCATATACATAGTGAGATTCAATCTCCTATTAGTAGGTGTATCTAGATTATTGAAAATAGATAAGACCATCTCAATCCATAAATCTGTATCTTGGGGGACACCATCCCTTGGAAAAGTAGTTGGATGTTGCTGCTGAAACTCCTGCATCAACTCTCCCATAGAAGTAATAGGCTATGAATCTCCCTATATAGTCTGCCTAAGCTTTAGAAATTCCCCTCAAAACTGGGCATCATTTCCCACTTCAGGGATAATAATAGGTTCCATAGGTGATATTACTAGAGGCAACACTGGTAGCTCATGGTCCACCACATCTAGAGCATGGTCATCACCACCTTCCTGGTGCATGACATGAGGACGTCGTGGCGGTATAACTCTATAAATGATAATAACACACCTCAAATAGGAGTTGATAACAGTATAATCCATGAGTAAAATAATATAAAAGGTACAAATACTTTCTATAAATAAGTCACATCCCTCTACATACTCATATATATAGGTCTAGGTGATAGAAATGATAAAAAAGAACACGAGAGACACTTCTTACTACCCACTACTAAGGTCGAGTTTGGGTCAAGATCTTTGTTTCACTATAAGGGTACCAGTATATGGACTGTTAATTGTAAGTTATAGAGGAAAAAACCCTTTATTTTTCAATTGGAAACCCAATTTAATGATGACAATACTTAAATTTAATATTTAAAAATTCTTTATTTTAGATAATAGATCAGTTATCTATAATACCATTCCTAATTTATATAAGTACATGATTTATAAATTGCAACTGGTAGTTCATATAAATACATCCAAAACTTTAAATTAAATAAGGTAATGTAATAGATAATATAATATGATTTTACTAAAAAATTCATCATTCCTAATCTATAGAGGTACATGCACTCTTTAGATTAAAAATGGAATTTATGTATTTCAAATCAACTAATGTTTCAATCTATGTAACCTCAGTACATAACTCAAACATGTGATAATTTGTTAGTTAAGGTTACACCATCAAACTATATGGTAAAAAACCATTTAGGTTGGTGAAGACACTTTAATAACCCATTATCTAATAAAAGTTTTCTTGAAAAAATGTTAGTTTCATAACATATATATCACTCAAGGTGCATGAACAAGTATCATGCAGTCAACCAATATAACCTACATGGAATGAAAAAATGCATGAAATAGCAATCCTACAAGGTACCTAAAATGATTCATGATCAGTGCTTCCTTTACACATTGTGTTAAGGAAAAATCTAACCCTAAATCATAATAATAGTAACATAATATATCATATGCATCACCCAATGGTGGAATTAAATCAACTATAATAGGAATAATCCAAAAACAACAACTCCCATCCCTGGTAATTTTGATTTTCTATACACATGGGTTAGATAATCACAAGAACATGATCAATACCAAATTCCAACACATCATAGTCTCCTTTCTACCATACCATAATATTAAGTAAAAAAAATAAAACTCTAATACCAATTTGTAACGTCTCGACCTGGGTTCCACAAAACTGTGCCCCATGCTAGTGGGTCACATGACCACAAGTGCTCCTCCTCATATGCTAGAGGATACTGACTAACAATGACGGTCTATGGTGGTATAGTGGGGGAGAATATACCATCATAATCAGATTCACACAATGGTGAATAAATTAATAATGAAACAATGGAATCATAATAATTGATAGCCAGAATAATGGAAGTAAAATATCCAATTGATAATAATAATAGACCATCAAAGTTAATATATCTAGTATCATATAAAAAATTATGTAATTTCATGTCTCTAAACCAAAAATAAACAATCATACATGGAATAAGGAACACATACATATAGGTATAAAAAAATTAAATGACCAAAAGACTATCTCCAGATAGCATCACAAGCCATAGCTCGGTCCTATGGTCCCCCACCCCATGATATAATCAATCAAGCATTGTTGAAAACAAAGCGCTTGACACTTTCCCCACATACATCCATATAATCTACCTAGGTAACATTGATGACCCAAATTGGGTGTGATATAAACTCAATAGGCTACCCCTGATAGTGTTTATAAAAAATTCAGCCTGTACAAATAAACTATAGTCACGCGTAGGTATAATAGATAAGTAGATTTGTAAGAAAAGTATAACTAATATGTGGTACAAGTAGTAATATAAACATGATGAAACAAATGAGTATAAATATATAAATAAAGTGTCAATAATAGGTAGTAACTGGATCAGCATTATCCATAAGTGATAAGAATAAAATACCTACATGAGCTAGGTCCCAAGGTGTATAACTAGGGAGAAATATATCTAGAGATTTAAATGTAAACTGAAGTCATATATGACATACCTCAATCCTACACAACAATTTCATACCATAATAATCATAGGTTTCATACCTTAATAATCACAAGTTCCATACCTCAAATAATAGTTGTTTCCATACCATCAATCAATAGGTTCCATACCTTTAATAATAGACAATGCTATACCATCATTCAATAGGTTCCATGCCTCTAATATCATTTGGTGATATACCATAATTCAATAGGTTCCATACCTATAATAACAATAGGTTCCATGCCTTTAATAATCATAGGTTTCATAACTTTTAATAATAATGGGTATCAAAACTTTAATAATTATTAAATCATATGATTAGTTATTTTAATAGAATTTAATATCATGGAAATGAGTCTTGATCCTCTCATAACAACTCATTTAATTTAATAAGGATCCCACTAAAATATGGTGAGCTCACACACCCAAATGGATGTTTTTATCTATGGATGATATAAGAACACACCTCAAGGGTGGTTCAGGTTGATGTTGAAAACCCATAACTATGATCTGAGGCTACTAGGGAGACCCAAATTAAGAGGAATAACTAATTTAAGGATTATAATTTAATTTAAGAGAAATTTCCAGAAGGTCCATCATATGGCACAAAAAAGAATAATAAATTAACCAAAAAACCTTAAGGAAAAGGTATATACCACCTAACTTAATCTTGTGGTAGAACACTCATCCATTATCATCCTTTGGTTTGGTCCATATCAGAAGAAAATTGTAAAACAAAGAAACACCCTAAAAATAGGGAATATGACATTGCACCAAAATAAATTCATTGAGAGTAATACAAATGATGAAAGATTCAATAGGAAATAGGAACTTACCAGTGGATATCCAACGTGACAAATGGATATCAAAACGGAGTTTGGATGGAGATTAAACAAAGGAACCTAACTTTAGGCTGAATGAGAGATCCTATGGTGGACCTCCTGTGTATGGGAGAGAAAATGAGAAATGAGGGGTGAGGAAAAATAAAAGGGGTCATCACCCTTTAAAAAATTTCATTGAATTTACATGGCATGTAAATTATTTACATGTCATGTAATGATTGGGATTTCCCTTCATAGGAAAGTTCATTACATGTTGTGAATTGTCCTGCCCAGTCCAGTATACATTGTGTATTGAATACACTTCATGTATTGAATACAATTCATGCATTCCAAATACACATCATATACATGGACTGTAGCCATATTTCAACCCCTAATTCTGTAATGTCCCGGTTCCGGGTGCTACCCAGAGGTTCCCCGTACCTAGTTGGTCACATGGACTCAAGCACATTTCCCAAAACTTTAGAGGCTTCCGACTAGCAGCGAGGGCCTTGGGTGTGATAGTGGGGAAACTATTCCCTCATTGGAAGAGTAACACAACAGAAATAAATAGATAATAATAGCATAAGAAGTAATACCATACAATAAGTAAACAGTGGAAGACTGAAATTAGATAAACAACTAGAGCACATATATATTAATAATGCATGCTACATATGTATAGGAAAGCGTCCAAAAAACTCAAAATTCGGAAATACATTACTAAACCAAATTACAAAGAAAAAAAATCAAATCCAACAGCATTGCAAGCCACATCTTGGTCTTATGCTCTCCATCTCCACAACAGTCAAGTACCTAAAGTAGAAGGGTGGTTTCCCTTATCTATACCTGCAATAATATAATCCGTTTGGGCCCAAAATCATGACCCAAATAGGGTGTGAGATGAATCCTAGTAGGCAACCACTCAAAGATCTTTGTCTAACTGTTAGTGAATATATATGGTAGGCAATATAAAAAATGAAGTAATAAACAGGGAAGTAGACAAAAGTAAACAATTCTACAGTTCAAGCTACATTCATTTACATTTATAAAATTAATCAACCAAACAAACACAAGCAACAATCTGGGAAGTTATCATAGTCTAAACCCTCTGGTTCATATTTAACATAGACTCTCTGAAGAAGCACCCACCATCAATTCCCCTCGTGTTCTCATAATGGTAAACTAAGGACACTCTGGTGAAGCACTAAATGTCCAATTCTCCTATGGTCTCGCAACATGGAACTACAGACACTCTGATGGAGCACTCATTTCCATCCCCCCTATGGTCTCACAAAATTAAAAGTATAACAGATACTATGGGGAAGCCCTCAGCATCCATTCCCCTTATGGTCTAACTATACCAGGTTACCACAACCATGTGTAAGTCAATCGTGCACAAACAATATCTAGAAACCAATGTAAAGCACAATATACTACTTGTCTAAACAACTACAAAGAATTATCACTCCATCCTAACAACACTAGGAATGGAAAACAAAGCATCCTAGCAGGCAGTTCTAGACCCAACAACCAAAACAATCAAACATGGGAAAACACATCCATAGCATAGAAAATAAACCCTATTCACAATCCAATATCCCTACTCAAGAAAAAAAATCATAACAGGCATTAACAGGGTTAAATTTCCTAAACACACAATACCCTGAACTAGGGTATTGGTCAATATTTCACATATAATTCAAAGAAAAACTACATAAAGTTAAAAAACACCTACATCGATATTGTACGATTGATATAGTTGAACCTAAAGCTTTGAATGGACCTATAATGTCACAGATCTACAAAAAAGAAAAAAATGTTCATCCTTGAATATCTCACACAAGAGGAAAAATCAAGAGAATAGGCTCTAGAAGAAGGAAGAACTCACCAATGATATTCTAATGCAATTGATGGTGTTCGATTTGGAGTATAGACAGTTGATCGGGGGCTTAGAGAATAATCACAATCTTCAGTCGCTCCTGGATGAGACGACGTTAGAAGAAGTGTTTTTTGTGAACGAGATGTGACCTCGGTCTAATTTATCAAATAAAAATAAAAATACACGGCGTGTTCCCTAAGTATACATGACGTGTATATGCCTTACTAGGATCCGCTTTAGGTGGTCTCTAGGTCACCCCACATGGCCATGTACTCAGCCGTTACACGGCCTGTACACAACTACGCATGGCCACCCAGTACACGACATGTACTTCTGAGTACACGACGTGTACTCCTAAAAATTACAGAAACTCCTATTTTTCTCAAAAACACTTGAAATCAAGAACCATACCTGAAAAGAAGATTTTAGTTCTTAAAAACTTCCCCCCTTAAATAAATTCATCCCCGAATTTCCCTAAGAAGGAGGCGAAGAAGAAGAAGGATCCCCAAACAGCTCCGGCCACTACGATTGCATATCGGCCCCCCTCTCCCAAGTCTTGTCCTGTACTCACCCATGATGCCATAGCATCCATACCAAAGGAACAAAATAGCCATTGAGAACCTTCGTATTACAATCAACAAGCCAGATAGGATGCTCCTCGAATGATGCATCCACCTCCAAATCAACCTCCTCGGGTTGAAAAACACGAGACGGGTCTAAGAAGTATCACCGCAACTGAGAAACGTGGAAGAAGTCATGAATATCCTGGTACCTCTGATGTAACTACAACCAATAGGAAACCGGACTGACTCTCTCCAAAACCTCAAATGACTCGACATATCTCGGTGAAAGTTTACCCCGTCTCCTAATCCTCTTGTGTCCCAACCTCGGTGTGACCTATAGGAAAACTTGATCTCCAACCTTGAACTCCAGATGTCATATCCATCGATCAATGTAAGACTTATTTTATGATTGTGTAGTATCCATCCTCTTCTGAATCAACTCCATATGCTCTGAGGTCTCCTGGACAAGATGAGGTCCCGGCATAGCTGCCTCTCCTACCTCTAGCCAACATAGGGGTGATCGATATGGAATATCGTACAAAGCCTCATAAGGTTCCATCTAAATAGTTTCCTAAAATCTATTATTGTAGGTAAACTCCACCAGAGGTATGTGCTTCTCCCAAGAACCTCCAAAATCTAGGATGCATGCTTGAAGCATGTCCTCCAGCACCTGTATCGTACGCTCAGGCTGGCCATCTGTCTGGGTATGGTAAGCTATACTCAGAAGTAACTATATACCCAAAGCCCTATGTAGCCCCTTCCAGACCCGAGAAGTAAAACTAGAATCCCTCTCTAAATCGATGGAGTACAGAATCCCATGTAAACGTACAATTTCCCAGATGTACAACCTTCCCAGCTCATCTACACTGTAGGTTTCCTTGATCGGTAAGAAGTGTGAAACATTCTTTATTCTGTCAATGACAACCCAAACTGTATCGTTCCCTCGAGGAGACCTCGACAAACCTATAACAAAATCCATTGCGAAATCATTACACTTCCACTTGGGAATAGATAAATGCTGCACAAGCCCTACTAGTTGATGATGCTCTGCCTTCGCCCGCTGACAGGTGGAACACCTCATCACAAAACCAGAAACATCCATCTTCATACCTAGCCACCAATACTAATGGTGTAGATCATGATACATATTGGTGACACCAGGATGAACAACCCAAACTAAAGAATGAAAATCACTCAAAAGCTCCTCGCGTATGTATACTGTCACCCACATGTGTTCATGGAAGCGCAAGATATCATCCTCACTTACAGTCTATCCAGGTATAAGGTCCTCTCCCGACACACTATCCTGAAGGAATATGCCTTTAGAATCTGATAACTACCTCATTTTCACTCACTCAAGCAGAGTAGAGGTAACAAATATTGAATAAAGAAATTTCTATCCCTCTCTATTGTGCACCTCCAAATGAATCTCAGAGAATAGAGCCATAAGCTGCCACTCACTATTGGCCTTTTGAACTGCCTATATCTGAGTCCTCCCGCTCAATGCATCAGCCACTACGTTGCCTTTACCAGGTGTGTAGGAAAGCTCAAAATAAAAGGACTGAAGGTACTCAACCCACCTTTGATATCTCAGATTCATATCGTGCCGAGTAAAGATGTACTTGAGACTTTTGTGTTCGATGAAAACCAAAAAATTCTCTCCCAGAAGATAATGTATCCAACAACGTAGAGAATGAACAACTGCAGCCAAATCAAGATCGTGCCTTGAGTAATTCCTCTCATGTGGCCTCAACTGCCAAAGACCTGAATGTAATGACTCCTCCTCCCTGCAGAAGCACTAATCCCAAACCGATACCTGATGCATCACAGTAAAATCTATAACTCTTTCCCAAATCTTGAAAAACTAGTATCGATGCTGAAGTGAACCACCCTTTCAGCTACTAAAAGGATGACTCACAAGAATCTGACCATATTTATTTCACAACCTTCTTAGTCAGGCCCATTAGTGGCGCTGCTAAGCATGAAAAGTCCTATATGAAATGTCTGTAGTAACCAGCCAGTCCTAGAAAACTCCATACCTCAAAGAAAATATTTGGACGCTCCTAGGAAACTACTGCTCTCACTTTCTCTAGGTCCACTGATACTCCTGTCTCTGAGATAACATGACCCAAAAAGTGAATCTGATTCATCCAAAAGTGGCATTTTGAGAGCTTATCATATAATTGATGCTCTCTCATTTTACTCAAAATGATATCAAGATGGATAGCATGGTCGTGTCGAGTGTGAGAGTACATCAAGATATCATCCATGAAAACCACCATGAAGGAATCCAAGTATGGATGGAACACTCGCTTCATCAGTGCCATAAAAACTACATGCATGTTCATGAGACCGAATGGCATAACCACATACTTCTATAGACCATACCTACTCCAAAAGGCTGTAAGAGGTATATCAGATGGTATAATGTGCAACTAATGATAACCGAATCTCATGTCGATCTTCGAGAACACCTGGGCTCCTCGAAGCTAATCAAATAGATCATCAATCCTCAGTAAGGGATATCGGTTCTTGACCATCAACTGGTTCAACTTCCAATAATCCACACAAAGTCTGAGGGTACCATATTCCTTCTTCACAAACAGGACAGGAGAACGCCAAGGAGAAGTACTGGGTCGGATGAAACCCTTTTCTTATAACTCCTCTAACTGCTTCTTGAGCTCCTGAAACTCTTGTGTATCCATCTTATAAGGAGGAATGGATACCAGTGACGCTCCTGAAATAAGCTCAATAGAAAATTCTACCTCTCGATCTGGAGGAAAACCTGAAAAGTCCTATGGGAAGACATACCTAAAATGATCCACCAATGGAGGAAAGTCCATCTGTGAATTTCCTTGGTCATCCAGATACAGACTAGAAATCTGGGCTATAAATATTCTCAACCCATGATGCTCGGGTCCTGCTTTTCTCACATAGACATCCCATTTTCCTTTATGTAGAAACAAACCACCATCTGGTGACGTGAAACTCACCCTATAATGATAGCAGTCGACAACAGCCTGACAGGGAACTAACCAGTCCATTTTGAGAATGAAATCATATCCTATCATCTCTAAGACATAGAGGTCCCATAAAAAGTGACACCCACCAACCTCAAGAGGGAAATCCTTGAACTAATGTACACTAGTCATTCTAGTCCCCAACAGAGTGTCTAGCTTCAAGATATCAGCATAAGTAAAGATATAGAGACCAAGGATCTCCAAAACAACAACAGATATGAAACTACGAGAAGCCCCTGTATAAAAAAAATGCAAAAGCTAAAAACGAGGCAACTAGTATCATACCTCTAACTATAGAGGGTCTGGGATCCTGCTCCTGCTGAATCTACTCCACTGCAAAAGTCTGACCTGTACCGCGGACCTGCGACCTTGCCTAACCACCCTGAGATGATCCACCCTATTTTCAATAAAATCCTATAGAATGGATACCACGGACATAACCTCTACCTCAGCCGAAATGGCCGGACAAACTTCAGTTCCTAGACTGATGAGAAACTGGTGGTCCCTCTCCTGAACAAGGAGTCATAGAAGAACCTCTATCACTAGATGCTAGTGATAAAAACTGATAGAAATGCCGAAGATGACCCATCCTTCCGCAAGATCGGCAATCAATTGGGTCTCTCGAGCAATGTGGACTCGTATTCCCACTCTTCCCACACTGGTAGCACACCACCTGGTCACCATAGGAAGTATTCCGCCTACTCATATCTCTACACGTAGACTCCATATGATTCTTCCTACTGTCAGTCGGAGGGATACTAACTCCAAATTCCAAGCCGCCCTATCTCATATCCTTATAATCCCTCAAGGTTCACTCTATCACTAATTGAAATTTAGGCTATATCCACGGTTTCAAACCATGGATATAAGCCAAAAAACCGTGGCTATAGGTTATAGCCACAGTTCAATGAACCGTGGCTGGTATTGGCGTGGCTATAGGCCAAGCCCTATAGCCACGATTTAAAACCATGGATAAAGCCTTGTAGCCACGGTTCACACCATGGCTATAGATCTATAGCCATAGTTTCAAACCGTGGATAAACCCTTATAGCCACGGTTTGAAACCGTGGCAATAGGTAAAACACAAACAGGCCTTATAGCCACAGTTAGAAACCGTGGCTATAGATTAAAGTTCAATAAAAAAACATAGCAGGCCTGCAGGCCTGCCTTCCACCCCTTCCCCCTACTAGTCCCCCTACCTTCTACCCACCTGCTAGTCCCCCTGCCACCCCCACCCTGCATGTCTCCCCCCTATTTTCCATCCGGCTCTGTCCCCTTCTAGTCCCCCTGCCTATTTTCCCCTAGTTCCCTACCCCCTGCCAGTCCCCCCTGTCTGTCACCCCCCCTGGACACACCCCCACCCCTCCCCTGCACAGACACCCCCCTGGACAGACAAACAACCCTGGACAGACAACCCTGGACACCCCCCCTCCCCTGGATAGACCCCCTGGACATACACCCCCCCCACCCTGGACATACACCCCCCCTGGACAGACACCCCTAGACACCCCTCCCCTAGATAGACCCCCCCAGACACCCCCCGGACAGGCACCCCCTCCCCTAGACAGAACACCCCCCTCCCTAGACAGATACCCCTGGACACCCCCTCCCTAGACAGATACTCCCAGACGGACACCCCCTTGGACAGACACCCCCTCCCCCATACAGACACCCCCTGGACAGAACACTCCCCCTCCCTTGAAAGACACCCCCTCCCTTGGAAAGACACCCCCTGGAGACTCCCCCTCCCTCCTGGACATCCCCCACTCCCCTGGACAGATACCCCCCGGACCCTCCCCTCCCCTCCCTCCTGGACATCCCCTCCCCTGGACAGAAACCCCTTGGAATGATAATACAGTTGTCCATGAAATTTGAAATCAAAGACAAAAACTAAAATAGAATACATTGCAAATCCCCCCCCTCCAGGACACTCCCCCCACCCCTGGAATGCTAATACAGTACGTCATGTAATTTGAAATCAAAGACAAAAACTAAAACAGAACACATTGCAACCCCCCTGGAATGCTAATACAGTTGGACATGCAATTTGAAATCAAAAACAAAAACTAAAACAGAACACATTGCAACCCCCCTATGTTACTCATTATATCATTTTTTAAGGATACAAAATTCTTAACGGGTTCACCAATCCCTGAAGTTGATGCCCAATGATACTCATCCTTTATATGTTGAAGGAGAATGAATTCATCTCAGTTTTATCAATTTTTTTCTATAGGTTTAATTCAAGACCATTGTGTTAGACTACACTAGGATGGTCATGATCCTTGTCTCACATGCCTAATTTTTTAAGGCAATTAGCATGTCACCATAAGAGTGATGATGATGGAACCTTTAATTGAAATGGGAGGATGGGAGTTTAAAACATATCTTTATGGTTTTCATTTCCCATTCCATATTTCTGTTGCGGAATCTTCAGGAGGCGCAACGATAGAAATGAGAAATGAAAGGGGAATGCAGAAAGAAAATAGACACGGGAATATGCAGTCAGTTGACTACTTTGGAAGCTGTTTGTGAGTACCCGATCAAGGAGAGAGAAAACTGTGAGACCTTTGTTTGCTGTTGGACAACACCAGCATCTTCCGACCAGGAGCAGGGCCAAATCATGACATTACCGCAACGTGACCGCGACATGTTGGCCCGGTCCAACAACATCCATGGGGCAGCATCTTCTGGCCAGGAGCGAAGGGAGTGGGAGGAGGTGGGGAAACATTCCAGTCGTCGCCCCGCCGACAGAAATTGTGATTAGTCAGTCTCAACATTGATCAAAAGACTCATGGAATACTATCACTATGAACTGTCATGGGGTGTCATCCTGAAGCAGGTCCTAACCACGACATGACTGCGGCATGGCCGCTGCATGACAGACCACCCCGACAGACCCCCTCTGGACAGCCCCCCATCCCTCCTGGACACCCCCCATCCCCCTTGGACAACCCCCATCCCACTGAACAATCCCCCCTCCTTTCTGGATAGACCCCCCTCCTGGACACCCCCCCTCTCCTTCCTGGACAGACCCCCCTCCCTGACAGACCCCCCCTGGACAGCCCCCCATCCCTCCTAGACACCCCCTGGATAGACAAGGCATCATTCGAATTGATCGAATTCCTAGTGTCTTTTACAATTTTATTAAAATCCTCCACAGTGTTCCAGGCATTATTGAATCTAAAAGGAATAATATGTTTGTTTTATCTAGTCTTGAGGCTCACCAAAATTGGATGATGATTAGAATTAATACTAGGTAAAGTAATACTAGAGATGTTATTCCAGTTATTGAGAGCTTTGAAGTTTGTGAAAGCTCTGCCAAGTTTACTTGATAAAATTCTATTGTGTTGCCTTCTTTACTAGGTATAATTATCCCCAAATAGATTAATCTCAACAAGGTTATTATCATCAATACAGTGATTAAAATATTTAATGGAAGTGTTTGAGTGCAAGGGCCCTATCTTTTCACTAGTTCCAAGGATAACATTGAAATTACTGATAATGACCCAGGGCACTTGAATAGTGTTGTTAAGGGAGAATATATTGTTCCACAAGGTTCTTCTGTCTTGATATTTATTACAGGAATACACAAAAGTACAATAAAAAGTATTATCATGCAAGTTTATTTCACATGTCAAAGACTGAGAATCATCATTAACAATATGAATTTTATCTATAGAGATATGTGTAAAGACCCACAAAGAATCACAATTGTTATTATTGGAAGTTTCTCCTATAAAAGTATAACTATATTTATCAAGACTATTAAATCTAGAAGTAAAAGTGACTTTAGGTTCAAAGATTGAAAAAAGCATCGGTTTATGAGTAAAACGAGAATTTTTTAAAGTTGTGATGGTGTCAGGGTTAGAAATACCATGACAGTTCCAATATAAAATATTCATTTATACTTACGTTTGGGGCTAGTCCCCTTGTTTTTGTTACCTTCATAATTCTTTCCATGCTTGGATTTTCTTAATTTCTTGGTAGAATGCTCTTTAGGTGTGGCTGCATTTTTTCCCTACAAAGTCCTTGAAGGGTTAGGAGAGCTATGATTATTTTTCATACATGTTAAGACCTCTTCTTGGTGAATTTTTTTGTTCACAATTGCCTTCTGTATCACTATCCATTCTGTTTCTGGTTTTATGTGATCATATTCCCCAGATTGGTCACCCAGTTTCTGAGTGGTGAATTCAGCCATAGCAGGGGTTGCTGGTTGTATGTGTCTATTGTAGTTCCAGACCTTCGTCATCATCTTGAATGTGTTGTGTTTTTCTAATATCAGCCATATTCATATTGAAAACTAGATTCTGAACTATTTCTTTGTCCAACATCTCATCACTGTGTGAAGGTGAGGAGAGTTGATGTTGTTTTGCACTGTCAGTAGTCGCAGCATAGGTGTCCTACAGACCCCCCTGCAGACCACCCCTACCCCCTGCCCTGCAGACCTCCCCACTCCACCCTGCCTCCCCCCCACCCCTGCCCTTTAGACCTCCCCCTGCCCTACAGACATCCCCCCTACCCCATGCCCCCCTCCACCTTGCCCCTGCCCCCCTCCACCCACCCTTGCCCCCTGCCCCCTGCCCCCTGCCCTACAGACCTGCCCCTACCCCCTGCCCTGTAGACCTGCCCCCTGCCCCTGCCCCCTGCCCCTACCATAGAGACCTGCCCCCTGCCCCCTTCCCCCTGCCCCCTTCCCCCTGCCCCCTCCACCCTGCCCCCTGCCCCCCTCCACCCTGCCCTGCAGACCTTCCCCCTGCCCTTGCCCCCTGCCCTGCAGACCTACCCCCTGCCCTGCAGACCTACCCCCTGCCCTGTAGACCTGCCCCCTGCCCCCTGCTCGGCAGACCTCCCCCCTGCCCCCTGCCCCTGCCCCCTGCCCCCTGCCCCCTGCCCCCCGCCCCCTGCCACCCTGCCCCTTCTGATTTTGGACCTCTATCACCTATTAAGATGAGTGGACCCAATATGAAATGAAAAAATTAAATGAAATATAACAAAAAATATTTTTATATTGTTCAATACTAACACTTACCCGTTGCTAAAACTAGTTATACATACCCCGATTATAGATTATCCATTATAATCTTATTTTTAACTATAATGGTTTATGAATCAACAGATTATACCCCCATTAGTTAATACTCCATTTGATCCTAATTATACCCCCAGTGATTCAACTCTTTTTCCTCCTTTAGTCAGACCCAAAACATTTGAATGGTTATAACCCCCAGTGTTGATCCTCTTCAATAACCGGTCCCCCTATTCACAAGGTCATTATTCTTATCTTGATCAATTATATGATGATTTCATGATCTTCCTCAATGGGATTTCTATATTTTATTTTCTAATGTACAACTTCAAATACATTTAACAGAAACAAACCTTTTATGTAGACTTTTCTTAATAATTTTAATCACTTGTGTATGATTAATTGGGTAAGGGAAAACATGATCAGGAAAATATTATTTCTTCTCCTAATGTTTTAGCCTCACTTAATCACTAAATTCTCATGTGTGAAATCTTCTGATACTACACCCAGATTAGTCTCAAAACACTACACAATATTTATGAAAAATATATCACATGGTCTTTTCTCAAACCAAATTAATGTAAGAAACAATGAACCCCCTTCAATTTAATACATTTAGATACAAAAATTAATAATATAATCACTTATAATGAATGAATTACTTTCATTTCCTTGAAAACAAACTCATTCATGCATATTATTTATGTATTTTATTTCTTGTACTCTTCACCTAACTCACTACTTAACAATAACGTCACTATTTTTCTCCATCCTAAAAACTCAAGAATTTATACTGTTACATTTAATCTGATTAATTTATTTTAACATTAAGGTATGGAATAATAGAATACATGATGTCTCTTCCTTCCCCCTCTCACACAACTAAGTTCGCACTTATATACCTCACATAATAGATGTATATGTGGAAACTACTTCATGTCCCTCATGAAATATAGTGTGGATCATACACTGGATTATGTAATCAAACCATGATAATGAAAACATGAATGTATAGAAATAATCTGTATGAATTCATAGAAACCATACACAAATATTGACCTTTCTTATTTTCCCAATTACGAAAGACACCATCATTGTAAAACAAATCTCACTGCCACCGTTTTCTATTCACTGTTTATAATAATAAAATACACCACTAACTTCAGTTTATTAATTTGTGGAATCTTACAACCATATTCATCCCCTCTTAGGATTTGAAGAGATGAATTTGATCACTAATCATTATGACATGAAGAACTGTGTATTAAAGCTTCACCGATAAAGCTTAAGGAAGAATACAACTTCTTAGCTTGACCAGATAGCTCAAATAAAACATATCAAATAGATGGATTTATATATTCTACATTTTAAGTGGATGAAAAGTGTTCCGCATAAAACTTTTCCAAAATCAATAATATGCTCGGACTGCTACTCCTTAGTAATACATAGGTGTGTCTCCCTACATTCGAGCTGACATTGGGGTTGACACATTGATACACTTTCACACACTATGGGCTTTATATGGCCATTCCTCCCTATGTTATACCACATACCCACTCCTCATACGTGATCAAACCAAAGCACATCCATGCTGGAACTATGAATCCCACAATCCTTAGGCACTCCATGTGAGTGTTATGCACTCTCACTGGCTACAATGGGCTGGGTGATTAAACATTCTTTCCTTCCTAAGAAGTGGCCTTCCTTGGTTGGCCTATGGTTGACCCCATTTTCTACAGACCCCACCGAACCCCCCCCCCAGACAGCCCTTGGACACCCCCCTTCGTCTTTCCTTTTTGTGATTTGAATGGAATTTTTCTTGCACATCCTGGAATGCAGGAGGCTGGGGGTTGGTGTGGTGGCTGGTGCAGGGGATGGCAGGGGGCTGGTGCGGGCTAGAATAGGTGGAAGAGGGCTGGTGTGGGCTGGATTGCAGGTGGATGGGGGCTGTTGGGCATGTGGCAGGGGTTGGTGCGGGTTGGGATGTAGGAGGTCGAGGGATAGTGAGGGCTTGAACTGGTGGATGGGGCTATTTTGTAGGTGGAAGAGGGCTGGCATGAGTATTTTTCAGGAGGTTGGGGGGTGGTGGCTAGTATGGTGGCTGGTGTGGTGGCTGGTGTGGTGGCTAGTGTGGTGGCTAGTACGGGCTGGATTGCAGGTGTCTGGGGGCTAGTGCGGGCTCGAATGCAAGTGGAAGGGGGCTGGAATGCTGGTGGAAGGGGGTTGGAATGCTGGTGGAAGGGGGCTAGTTACAGGTGCTGGGGGGATGGTGCGGGCTAATTCAAAGGTGGTAGGGGGGCTGTTGCGGGCTGGTGACAGTGGGCTGAAATGAAGGTGGAAGGGGGCTGGTGTGGGCTGGATGTGGCTGGAGTAGGGCCAAATCACAACATTATCACAGCATTACCGCGGCGTGACCGCGACGTGACCGCGACGTGACCGCGGCGTGTTGGCTCGGTCCAGCAAGGGGATCCTTGCACATAGGCACTCAGAATAGCTAGATTGCATAAAAATCAACCAAGATGGGTCTCTTTAGTTCACAATGACCTATGAATTGTAGTTACAAGAGACATATCTTTAGTTCCCAATGAACTATGCATTGCAGTAACAGAAAGTAACAAAAAGTAATGTTGAAGCCCTAAAAGGTGTTATTATTTGAACTGAACATCATCTAAACATGGATAATATTTCAAAGAGGTATGTTCCAATGATTTTATTGTTTATTCTTTTAATGATCAATATGTTTTTTCTAAAAATGTAGGGGAAAAAATTATGTATATTAAAGTTTGATATACCATATGAACTTTTATTAGTATGAAAAATAATATAAAATATATCATTATTAATTACTATGTAATATATTTCATGATGCAGTGTTCAATTATTGATTTCAAACACAACCTTGATCCATTTGGGGTACCTCACAAAAGACAAAAAAAGTTAGTTTGATCAAAATTTGTAGTGCCCAAATGAATCTCGGTCGAGATCTAAAGCATTGGTTACCTTCCTAGTGGAGGCCCCATATCATTTCTATAATTCACCCCCTCCAACTTTGTTTTCACCTATTATTCAATTCAATATAGGTAACAAAATTAGTATACAATTTATTTCATAATTGAATCAGATAGATATGTCCTATTTGAAGTAGACTGATTAATTAAATTTAAAATAGAATAAATTAATGAATTAAAATTAAAAAATACATATCTAAAAAATTAAATAAATAAATGGAAAAGGAAATGAAAAAAATGGAATTTTAAATGAATCAGAGAATTGGATCCAAATTATAGCTATGAATTAAAATGTACAGTAAATAGAAAATGAAAATTCTAAAATTAACTAAACAATGAGACTTTTCTGTAACACCCATTGCAAAAAATATATAAAAACTGATATAGACTTTAACTAAGTAAATTTTCAAGGCATTTAAAATAAAAAATAGATGAGAACTATTTAAACTAATGTATCATAAAATTAATGAAATGATTCAGAATAACGACATTAATACATTAAGGATGAAGAAAAATATTATTCAGTATTCAAAATATGAATTCCTTTAGTTATTGGTGACTGGAAAAGTGAATGAAAGCTGTAATTATGATGAAATTAGAAACCTATAATTTCATTATAATGTATATTATTAAATTAATAAACAAAAGTATCACCAAAGTGATGAAGAAAATTACATAAAATAGAATATAATTATTTTAGAATTGACTAATTGTATAATGAATGATATATATATATATATATATTATCATAGAATGTAATTATACATAAATAATTTAATAATGCACACAAATCATAATAGTGAACATTTTTTTCAAAGGTGGATAAGATCACAAACATTTCTTACATCCTTAGATCTATCATAAAAAATGAGGGATTTAGGTATTCTGTTGGAGTATAAAATTCATGCTGTTTAATTTTACTAAGTGGAAAAAACAATGAAAACTTTGGAGATTTTTTACCTCTAAATTAGTTGACTCTTTCATCAAACCACAACATAGAATAGAAATACATTAAACTCTGATGAGGATCATTAGCAAGTCTTACAGTAGTTAGAGACCTCGTAGAAAAAATAATTTATTGATGCAACTCCAGTAGGAGTGTGACCCATCTGCATTTAACAAAATAACAAAGATTCAAATCCAAAGGCATTGAAATGATAAAGGGAAAAAAATCTTACACCAAAATGATTTGTTTAATCTACATTATGATCAAAATGCTAACTAATGGAAAAAATATTTCTAAATAAACTAAACAGAACTAAACACATGATTAATATTTTTATAATTTTTTTCAAAGTTAGTTTAAATGAATTAATCTATATCAACCCACAAAATATATACCAAACATGAATTTGTGTGTAGTTGGTTTGTTTCAATTATCCAGTGGTTCCCATGAATGATACATCATTTCACATTATAACTGCATCTACTAAAAAAATAAAACCTTTTGGCCTAACACATGTATGTATAATATACAGTAACGTTAAAATGGAGACTACCTGCTTCATTGAAGTCATGTAGTTTGAGAGATAATATGGTATATGATCTCTTTTTTTCATCCCCCATATCATTCTCAGTTGGAATGAATATGCTTCATCATATCCATCACTACAAAGAAAAATTAAACAGCCACAGACACTGATATAGGTCATACAAGTTAGAATATAAAAATACAATTAACAATGTAAGGTAGTTAGGGAAATTTTGTCTCTATACTATGTTTGAAAACACATTGAAAACATTATATATTAGGAGCATGAACTGTTAGAACACATATAAATATGGAATCACATATGTAGTAGAAACACACATCATGATCAATGAACAAAATAACAGTGAATACAATAATCAAATAGTGTATAGAAACACATAGCTGTTGCGGGGAGAGCAACACATTGTTCTAAACTCAATTGAGCAGTAAGAGTAGCAGTAGATGTGGATGGAAATCACGCGCTTGAGGGAATCAAGGAACAAGATGCCGTGAATTTTAGGGTACCTGAGTGAAATAATTCGACATAGTAGGAGAAATAGAAAACATATGATGAGCTAAGGGGATTCGGGAGGATGAACTGTAGTGAATGATTTATCAGTTATCGTAGAAGAGGTACAGGATGGAATTTAAGGTATTCGGCGGTGATGGATCCCTAGTAGCCGAGCACGAAGGACTGAAAACCCTAGATTTGGGAGACTTAATATAGTAGCTTACAAAACCCTAGATTGCAGATATTGGAAGAGGTGAAGACATAGTCTCGAGAATCAGCGCTAACCGTAGATTTGGGAGGTCGATCTTGGTGAATGTGCAGGACGAGGAGAAAGGGAAAACAATGGTGTTTTTCAAATAGGTGATTCAGAATTGGTAACTTGCGATGGGGAGGAGATCAATAGTGGTGAACATGGAGTAGCGAAGTCACGACGGGGTAGAGGTACGAAGAGGGGAAGATGGAGTAGTGAGATGCAGTGCAAACTGTAGGATTAAGACGCCGATGTTAGTGAAATTGAGGCTGATGGGGTGGGAAGAACAACAGAGTTCAAGAAACTGAAGAATTGGGTGAAATAGTGACGAGGAGAGAGGGGAAGACAGAGGAATAATGGAAGAGGGTTATGGGATATCAACAATGCGAGTGGGACGACACACCAACAGAAACCTCGTGAGGAAGATAGAGGGAGAAGGAGGTGAACCTGATGGAAATCATGAGCGAGGAAAGAATGGAGGAGCACTGGATAATGGAAACGGGGGAGACAGAAGTCACGATTGGGAGGCTGAGAGGGAGCGGGAGGAGGAGGGAGAAACCGAGAGGAGAAGTGAGCACACAGAATAAATGGGGAAGGGATGGGGATGGAAGGGGTGTGTGGCTTCAGTAAAGGCTGTGCAGGATCTCTCCCCCAAGCTTATACAGAGAACTATATTTTGTTTGTTTATTTGATTTTCTAATTTATCAACTTTAAATTGGAGCTGCAATTTCCTTTTTGGATCAGTTTAACAATAAATGAAAATCCTATTCCTGGAAATTTGAATCATTCAACCGTGTTATTGGATTCCCCTTCTGCAGCATGATGTAAGATCACTGCTTTCCATATCAAGGAACTTCAACCTAGCCATGTCACAATTTCTACGGTAGGGAAAACAAGCCCAGGGCATCACAAGAAGTACAATTTCATTGCAACTGACTTATTTCTCACGCAAAGCATGGCACCCAAAACCTAAAATTCAGAAAATTTCACAAGCTCCATTCTCTTAACGTCTTGGAGACTCATGTGATTTTCTCAGAAAAAGAAAACATACTTTCAAAACATTACAGAGAACTGAAAATCGAAAAGGCACCCGATTCTAGAAGGAAACATTTAGCGAATGAAGAAGCTGAGTCACTATCACTAGGCTGACACTGAGTGTAACAACCTGATATTTTATGATAAGTATTCTTTTTATTTTATTTGATGTCATGTGTTTTATGCTAAAAAAATATTATCTTGTGCTATATGCAACACCGTATTAGCTTGCAGTATACGCAACACTATTCTTAGATTGTGTTACACACAATTTCAAGTTCATTTGATAATAGTAATTCTACGCAACATTGAGTGTATATATATATATATTCAATGTATAAATGAAAAATGGTTGGATTCTGTTATAACGAAACAACAAAGGATCCTTACACAACACGCAACCCTGACTTGGCTTGCATTATACGCAATCACGTCCTTCCTCGATAGCGTGTGTTGTACGCAATAACAAGTTTCACTAAACGACAATATATTGTTATAATATTATTATGGACTATCCGTTATGAATAGTATTAAATAAATTTTGATTTTTATAAAATTATTATTCATCTTATAAATTTTCTAAAACATTTATGTGAACAAAATAAATTTTTCGGGTAAAAAAAGTATTTTTCAAAAAATGCAGTTTTGCCACCTTTTGATGGAGCACCCGCATTAAATCTAGTTTTTGACATGTTTATAAGTTCAATTTTACAAAATAAACTTATTCTTTTGAATCAGGATATAAAAATTTACATTGGATAAAGTTTTGATATTTTTCTGATAACATTCATATTTTAATGAATAATAAAAACACGCTATATTTTAATTAAAAACAAATTTTTTCATCGTAATAATTTATATGGTTAAATTATAATATTGAATGGTTTTAAAGTATAAATAGAATATATTTTTACCATTTAAAAAAATTTATGTCATTAGAATTGATTTTACCTTGAATTCGTAGGTTAAATCAATTCAATCTTTTGCAATGTTTTAAACAAAAACCCGTTTTCTTTCGACAACGGGATTAATTTTAATTTAATTTATGAAACTTTTGTGTATTGAATTTGGAAAAATGGATTCCATATTTGGAATCAGTGGGTAAAAATTATGTTAATAAGCTACTTTTTATTTTTGGGCATTATGAATAGTAACTACGGTAAATTTTATTTACCATAGTTAAAGGTAAATCAGGTAATTAAGGGTAAATATAAGGTTATAAAATTACCCTAACACTTGGAAAAATTCTATTGGATGACTAAAAGTTGACCCATATCACCTAAGGGTTGGAATAGATTCATTTTATGGACTTGTTTCCTTGAAAATAATTTAATTATTATTAAAACCAAAGAAAGTGACAACATGTCACTATCTTAAATCTTATAAGTATATTAATTTTAATTTAGTGATAAACATCATGAAACTTCAAAAATGAATAGTATCCAGAAATATAATAAAATTATCTACATCATATGAATTTATTTATAATTTTTAGGGATTAAATAATTATCATTAAAGGTGACATAATAGTGATGTTGCAATTATTTTATTAAGAGAAATATCAAATAAATGGTTTTAAAAATATTAAAATAAATATTATATGAACTATTTAATGTGATACACTAATTTTCTAGATTACTATGACATTTTATGAACCTATTAAATATTTTAGTTTGAATATATACTCTGTGTGGATTTTATTTAAATTCAAATAAATGAATAGTGTCAAAATTGACACTATTGTTATTTTATAAAAATAAAATATTATTAAATTGTTTAAAAATCACAAAAAATATTTAAAAATTATAAATTGAAATTTATATAGTAAAAAATGTCATAAATTATCTAATTATGGATAATTTACAGCACATAAGTAATTATTTATAACAATTAAAAATTTAGAATCTTATTACCACAAATAAAATTTAATAGATTAAATAAGGATAAATCAAGTTGATAATGTTTACAATAAAATCCCTACATGTATAAATTTTATTGGTTGATTATATTACAACCCTATATCATATAATATTCTAATATGATTCATTTTTGGTGGTTTTTAAGTGGGTTTAGATTTATTATAAATTAATATTTTTAAGATTTCCAAAGGTGCCCCTCTCCTCCCTTATAAAAGGGCATCTTCTCCCTCTTCCCCTCACAAAATTTGGAGCCTTTAAGCTCGGCCAAACCCTGCCCATTTACCTTCTAAACTTCCCTAGAAACATACTAGAGGTCCGGGTCTTCTTCAAAGACCAATTTTAGTACCCTAAGAGGAGGTTTTAAAGAGGCATATCAAAGAAGAGGTAATATCTGTTACCGATTCTTTCAATTTTCTTTCTTCTTCAACTTCTTCTTATTTAGTTGTTTCATTATATTTTAATAACATCAGTATCAATAATATAATTATATATTATTATAAATATGAAACAACCCCATTTCACCTTCTATCCATCCTATGGAAAATGAAATCACTGCGCATGCGTACGTACGGAATACCGTCTCCACGCCGTGGTGTAATCTGTTTTCGACCACCACCTTACTTGGATGGGTATAAGGGTGAAAATAAATAACTATATATGATTATTGTAAAGTTATATGGATTATGAAATATTATACATACACTTAAATACAATTCCACGATAATGGGAATGATATCATCGCTCATGCGTACGTACGGACTACCATCTCCACGACGCGATGATATTCATTCTCAGTGATTAACCATTCATGAATGATTATAAAGTATATATAATAATTAATCATGAAATATATGACATAATAATGATATTGGATTTATGTATATATATATGTATATCATCTACTTAATTCCATTCAATTCAATAAGGAAACGAAAACAGCATTCATGCGTACGTACGACCTACCGTCTCCATAAACGATGTATTTCTTTACATTTATCGATCTATTATATATATGTATATTCTGAATATATATTATATATAAATCATGTTTTATATTCTGTAATTAAGTAATCATGATCTAAGTAATCATATGAATAATTACAAGTCAAAACACGGGCGACAAATGAAATAATTTTACCCAAAACGCTCTTTAACATGGAATTTACAAAAGAACGGGTAATATAAAGTCATAATTGAACCATATATGACATCATAACAATGAATATGATTCTGTAATAAGTCAATGACATTATTTAAATCATTATATAGGAGGTTCGGATACATACGAAGCATATCGAACATAAGGTAAGAGATATCTTTTCCAATCTCGTTTTTATCCAAGATTGTTTATTCGTAATTATTTACTAGGGTTATTGTTATCATCCATGTCCATGTTTTCTAGAAATGTTTTCACGTATGTTTAAAGTCCTTTTTACCCATTTTTACTTTTACTACATGGTATGTAAGGAATCTTTCTTTTGTTTACGTTACGAGGTACTTTTTTGACTTTTCCGGCAAAAGTACGAGAAGAATGTTTTTTTAACTTATACGACATGAAATAATTTTTACGGTTTTATAAAGCCTTATTTTCATGAAGCTTCCTCAAAAATATTTCATGAATATTTTCAAAAAAATATCTTTCTTTTAAAATTTCATGGCATTTTGTGAAAAGAAAATGATTTTAAAGAAGAAAGGATATTTTCCTCAAGAATTCATTTCAAGTGCTTTATCAAAACCATTTTCCATCTAAGATGACATTATTTCATATGTGTATGTTTCAAGTATAATGTCTCTATGATTTATATGGTTTCACTTTTCTTATGATGATATGATATCCATTTTTTTATATGGATTATGTTATGATGGAATGATGTTTATGAAATCCAATGTATTCTTTGGGTTATGATGAATTATTTATGATTGTTTTGTGGCACACATAAGAATGATTTCAATATGATATGGGTGGGACCTATATCTCCCTCCAATTCATAGGGTAAAGATTTATATCTCATGAGATAGACATGGATATAACGGTAAGTTAATCCAGTTCAGTAATAAAGGACTCGAACGAGGAGTGAACTCGATTCAGAAAGGGACTTTGTCCACTAAGATGGTCTTCGCAGCAATGCCTTGAATACTATGGAAATAATATCACATGCTTAATGGTTTCCAAAATCACATGTTTTATTCCCATGCTATTTTATCATGATTAATGCTTCTTTATGATCTATGCCTTATGTACTGCCATGTTTTATATCATTGCCCAAGATTTTGATGTTTAAACATTATGTTAATGTTTTTAAGTTCAAATCTATATGATTTGATTTATTTTATCCATGCTTACCCTTACTGAGCATTTTATCTCACCCTTTATATGTTTTCTTTTCCCCAGGATATAAAGAAAGGTTTTAGGTAAGAAAAAAAGGGAAGATCTTTATGGGAGATGTTGAAGATCTTTCACCACGATTTAGAAGATTATGATCCGAGTTTCCAAAGACACTAAACTATTACGGTCCTTTGGTGTCTGTTTTTGTTATGTATTAAGTATTCCGCCAAAGTAATGTAATGTACATGTACGTCAAGATTCGGGTCTCTACAGTTGGTATCAGAGGAAAGGTTTAGTTAACCTTTAGAGACTAGGATGCGAAAACGTTAGTGAGATCCCTAGAGATATTTCTAAGGTATGTCTAGGGATGTCCCTAAGGATAAGTATACGTATAGGATATAGTCCTAGAACTACGGTAATGATCTTAGAATTTAACCTAAGATGTTAGATATTGACGGTACTCCCCCTTTACTATGTTGTTTTCCCTAGCATGATTTTTTCCTCTCACGCTATTCTTTTTGGGTTTTAGAAAATGGCTGGAAATATGAAGATTCACGATAATGGAGGATATGATGGACAATGGAATGATATTATTCATGAGAAAAAAATGAAATGAGATTTGGAAGTCTAAACATCGTTATTATGCCTAATCAGAAATCTCATAATATGATCAATAATCTCAAGTTTAGTAAGTTTCCCAACTCAAATAATAAGAGAAATATGGAGTTTCATGATGATCATAGAGGAAAGAAAGTTCAATTTCCCTTATGTAAATCATGTGGGAAGAGGCATAAGGGAGATTGTTTCAAAGGAACTGGAAGATGCTTTGGGTGTGGAAAAGAAGGACACAAAGCCAGTAAGTGCAAAGGAAAAGGTTCAGTTAACACCATGGACAAGGATAATGGTATTGCTACGACATCAACAATGATTAGATGTTTTAAATGTGGAATGTATGGGCATTATGCAAACCAATTCCCTAAGGGAAAATCTCATGAAGAGAATCAACATGGTCATATGAGTAGTATTTATGTGGATGATGATGAAGAGACTACAAATGAAATATGAGATGAAAGAAACGATGAAGCTCAGTCAGTGGTTTAAGAAGTTAGTGGAATGATTGTATGTTTATAAAGAATAATGTATGGTACTATGGAATAAAGAATCATCTAAGGATTGTTACACTATTGTTTTTCCTAAAGTATTTGAAAGTATATGTTGAATGGTACTAGTAACCATGGAAGGTTATTCAGATATTTTTTGAAAGTAGATGATATGCGAATAATTAAGGGATAAGAAGATAATGAGATGTTTGATTGTATTCATGAGCTCATGACTGATATAAGGACTAAGTGATATTATGGTTTGATTATATAGATTTTTTGGGATTTTGGTATGTGGAAAGAGTTACCTTTTGACAGTATTCATGTTTTCACTAAGTTTCTATGGTAATTTATGTTTCAAGATAATATATGAATAAGGTATTCATGTGTTTGGAATACAACCAACAAGATATATCTTATGATATATGTGGGATAAATGCTTGTATTCACATTCTTGGTAGATAACCTTTCTAGTAATTGTTTTCTTTATACTATGAGCTTGGACCGAAGTATTTTAGATATGCCTAAAGATTGGAATGGATTATGTTGGACATAAGTTAGTATTGTTTAAGGATAGAACATTTTTCGATATTATTGATGGGATTTTATAGTAATGTAGTTTTAGAAAAAGGAAAACCTGCAGGACGAGCGATAGCCCATCGTGTCAGACAAGGCTGTGGGAATCGAACCCACAAATGAAGTGAGACTGGCCTTTATCGCATACCAATGTCCTACAGGAAGTCCCTGGTTAGTAGAAAATAGTTTTATTTTATTAAGCGGCATGATAGATGAAGTATAAGTTCATTTTTGGAATCGTATACGATTAACATCACCATAGATAGACTTATGTATATCTGATAACTTTTGCTAACCTTTTGTTTGAAACAAATGGAATGACCCATCATTCTATCACATGATCTGTTAACACTTCACGAATAACAAATTCAACTTCATTTCTTTAAGAGATGAAGTGGAAATTGTTCAAAGCACGAACAACAGTGAGACTGTACCAAAATCAAGAAAGTATTTATTCTAATTCAAATTTCTTCAACTTTAGGGAAATGATCTTGAAAACCAAAAATGTTGTCCTAGTACCCTTATATCCGATGAATCAGATGGTACCTTAGATCGTCACAAATCTATGGCTTTGTGATTGTTGGATTTTTCATAGCCATGTTCTCAACCACTCTCCACCAGAACATGATGGTTAGATTTCTCTTCTATATCCATATTTTCACCTATGTTCTCCTATGTGGAAACCTAGTGATTAGTTAATTTGGGTAACTGTTACGTTTCATACTTTAGTTTTTAAAGTTAAGTTTTGGTATTTCATTTTACGATGTGGGTTTCAATTAAAGTAACTTTCAAGTAGAAAACCATGTATAACCCTGACGAATTTCGAGGGAGAAATTCATTTTAAGGGGGGTAGAATGTAACAACCCGATATTTTATGATAAGTATTATTTTTAATTTATTTGATGTCATGTGTTTTATTCTACAACAAGATTATCTTGTTCTATACTCAAAACCGTATTAGCTTGCAGTATACGCAACACTATTCTTAGATTGTGTTACACACAATTTCAAGTTCGTTTGATAATAGTCATTCTACGCAACATTGAGTGTATATATATATATTCAATTTATAAATGAAAAATGGTTTGATTATGTTATAAAAAAACAACAAAGGAGTCTTGCACAACACACAACCCTGACTTGGCTTGAATTACACGCAATCATGACCTTCCTCGATAGCATGTGTTGTACGCAATACCAGGTTTCACTAAATGACGATATATTATTATAATATTATTATGGACTAGCCGTTATGAATAGTATTTACTAAATTTTGATTTTTATAACATTATTATTCATCTTATAAATTTTCTAAAACATTTTATGCGAACAAAATAAATTTTTCGGGTAAAACAAGTATTTTTCAAAAAATGTAGTTTTGCTGCCTTTTGATAGCGCACCAACATTAAATATAGTTTTTGACATGTTTATAAGTTAAATTTTACAAAATAAACTTCTTCTTTTCAATCAGGATATAAAAATTTACATTGGATAAAGTTTTGATATTTTTCTGATAACTTTCATATTTTAATGAATAGTAAAAACACGCTATATTTTAATTAAAAACAACTTTTTCATCGTAATAATTTATATGGATAAATTATAATATTGAATGATTTTAAAGTATAAATAGAATATATTTTTAACATTTAATATAATTTATGTCATTATCATTGATTTTACCTTGAATTCGTAGGTTAAATCAATTCAATCTTTTGCAATGTTTTAAACAAAAACCCGTTTTCTTTCGACAACGGGATTAATTTTAATTTAATTTTTGAAACTTTTGTGTATTGAATTTGGAAAAATGGATTCCATATTTAGAATCAGTGGGTCCAAATTATGTTAACAAGCTACTTTTTATTTTTTGGCATTATGAATAGTAACTACGGTAAATTTTATTTACCATAGTTAAAGGTAAATCGGGTAATTAAGGGTAAATATAAGGTTATAAAATTACCTTAACACCTGTAAAAATTCTATTGGATGACTAAAAGTTGACACATATCACCTAAGGGTTGGAATATATTCATTTTATGGACTTGTTTCCTTGAAAATAATTTAATTATTATTAAAACCAAAGAAAGTGACAACATGTCACTCTCTTAAATCTTATAAGTATATTAATTTTAATTTAGTGATAAACATCATGAAACTTCGAAAATTAATAGTCTAAAGAAATATAATAAAATTATCTACATCATATGAATTTATTTATAATTTTTAAGGATTAAATAATTATCATTAAAGGTGACATAATAGTGATGTTGCAATTATTTTATTAAGAGAAATATAAAATAAATGGTTTTAAAAATATTAAAATAAATATTATATGAAATATTTAATGTGATAAAATAATTTTATAGATTACTATGACATTTTAGGAACCTATTAAATATTTTAGTTCGAATATATCCTCTGTGTGGATTTTATTTAAATTCAAATAAATGAATAGTGTCAAAATTGACACTATTGTTATTTTATAAAAATAACATATTATTAAATTGATTAAAAATCACAAAAATATTTAAAAATTATAAATTGAAATTTATATAGTCAAAAATTTCATAAATTATCTAATTATGTATAATTAACAGCACATAAGTAATTATTTATAACAATTTAAAATTTAGAATCTTATTAGCACAAATAAAATTTAATAGATTAAACAAGGATAAATCAAGTTGATAATGTTTAAAATAAATTCCCTACATGTATAAATTTTATTGGTTGATTATATTACAACCCTATCTCATCTAATATTCGAATATGATTCATTTTTGGTTGTTTTTAAGTGGGGTTATATTTATTATAAATTAATATTTTTAGGATTTCCAAAGGTGCCCATCTCCTCCCTTATAAAAGGGTATCTCCTCCCTCTTCTCCTCACACAATTTGGAGCCTTTAAGCTCGAAAAAACCCTGCCCATTTCCCTTCTCAACTTCCCTAGAAACATAATAGAGGTCCTGGTCTTCTTCAAAGACCAATTTTAGTACCCTAAAAGGAGGTTTCAAAGCGGCGTATCAAAGAATAGGTAATATCCGTTACCGATTCTTTCAATTTTATTTCTTCTTCAACTTCTTCTTATTTAGTTGTTTCATTATATTGTAATAACATCAGTATCAATAATATACTTATATGTTATTATAAATATTAAACAACCCCATTTCACCTTCTATCCATCCTACGGAAAACAAAATCACCGCGCGTGCGTACGTACAGAATACCGTCTCCACACCGTGGTGTAATATGTTTTCGACCACCACCTTACTTGGATGGGTATAAGGGTGAAAATAAATAACTATATATGATTATTTTAAAGTTATATTGATTCTAAAATATTATACATACACTTAAATACAATTCCATGATCATGGGAATGATATCATTGCTCGTGCGTACGTACGGACTACCGTCTCCACGACGCGATGAGATTCATTATCAATGATTAACCATTCATGAATGATTATAAAGTATATATAATAAGTAATCATTAAATATATGACATAATAATGATTATATATTTATGTATATATATATGTATGTCATCTACTTAATTCCATTCAATTCAATAAGGAAACGAAAACAGCGTTCATGCGTACGTACGACCTACCGTCTCCATGAACGGTGTATTTCTTTCCATTTATCAATATATTATATATATGTATATTATGAATATATATTATATATAAATCATGTTTTATATTCTATAATTAAGTAATCATGATCTAAGTAATCATATGAATAATTACAAGTCAAAACATGGATGACAAATGAAACGATTTTACCCAAAACGCTTTTTAACAAGGAATTTAAAAAATAACGGGTAATATAAAGTCATAAATGAACCATATATGATATCATAACAATTAATATGATTCTATAATAAGTCAATGAAATTATTTAAATCATTATACAGGAGGTTCGGATACATATGAATCATATCGAACATAAGGTAAGGGATATCTTTTCCAATCTTGTTTTTATCCAAGATTGTTTATTCGTAAGTATTTACTGGGGTTATTGTTATCATACATGTCTATGTTTTCTAGAAATGTTTTCATGTATGTTTAAAGTCCTTTTTACCCATTTTTTACTTTTACTACATGGTATGTAAGTAATATTTCTTTTGTTTACGTTACGAGGTACTTTTTTGACTTTTCCGGAAAAAGTATGAGAAGAATGTTTTTTTAACTTATACGGCATGAAAATATTTTTACGGTTTTATAAAGACTTATTTTCATGAAGCTTCCTCCAAAATATTTCATGACTATTTTCAGAAAAATATCTTTCTTTTAAAATTGCCTGGCATTTTGTGAAAAGAAAATGATTTTCAAGAAGAAAGGATATTTTCCTCAAGAATTTATTTCAAGTGCTTTATCAAAACCATTTTCCATCTAAGATGACATTATTTCATATGAGTATGTTTCAAGTATAATGTCTCTATGATTTATATGGTTTCACTTTTCTTATGATGATATGATATCCATTTTTTTATATGGATTATGTTATAATGGAGTGATGTTTATGAAATCCAATTTATTCTTTGGGTTATGATGAATGATTTATGATTGTTTTGTGGCACACGTAAGAATGATTTCAATATGAGATGGGTGAGACCTATATCTCCCTCCAATTCATTGGGTAAATATTTATATCTCATGAGATAGACATGGCTGGAACGGTAATTTAATCCGGTTCAGTAATACAGGACTGGAACGAGGAGTGAACTCGATTCAGAAAGGGACTTTGTCCACTAAGATGGTCTTGGCAGCAATGCCTTGGCTACTATGGAAATCATATAATGTTCTTAATGGTTGCCACAATCAAATGTTTTATTCCCATGATATTTTATCATGATTAATGTTTCTTTATGATCTATTCCTTATGTACTGCCATGTTTTATATCATTGCCCAAGATTTTTATGTTTAAACATTATGTTAATGTTTTTAAGTTGAAATCTATATGATTTTCTTAATTTTACCCATGCTTACCCTTAATGAGAATTTGATCTCACCCTTTATATGTTTTCTTTTCCCCAGGATATAAGGAAAGGTTTTAGGTAAGAAAAAAGGGGAAGATCTTTATGAGAGATGTTGAAGATCTTTCACCACGATTTAGAAGATTATGATCCGAGTTTCCAAAGACACTAAACTATTATGGTCCTTTGGTGTCTGTTTTTGTTATGTATTAAGTATTCCTCAAAAGTAATGTAATTTCCATGTACGTCAATCTTCAGGTCTCTACATCAAGGAACGCCACGATTAATATCAATCGAAAGAGGAAACCCGAACAGCTCAAGATGCAGAGAATTGGAGAGATGGGAAGAGAAGATGGATTACAATTATTGGTGTACCATGATCCCGTGTGCGATGATCTTCGACTGATATTCATGGAACAGATCCAGAGACAAACCCGGGGAGGGAATCACGATTCACTAAACCCAAAAATAGAAACAGTCGGGATTCAGGTTTGCAGCGACAACATGACCCTCTCCGACTGATACCTTTGGGGACAGCAGGAACGATGGTCAGGCGAGGTCGGGGAGGAGAAATCGTCTGGAGGAGAAGAAGACGAGAGCGAGAGTAGCGAATCGGGACCCCGATACCAAATAGGAAGACACGGGGTATAACCACGATTATTAAATTAAACCGTGGAAATTAGAAAGATATAGCCACAGACCAATACAACCATGGCTATAGGTCAGTGGCCATAGATTTAATTTCTAGTAGTGTATGATCAGCACCTGGTTGACTCTAGAAGTGATAGAAGTCAACCTGAAGATGTTCACCTGAGATCGGATGTCATTCCTGAGTCCATCCTCAAACTTCCTTTCCATGAATAACCCATCACCCCCTAGAATGGGTGTGATGAACTACAGCTCTATGAAGCCAGAAGAATACTCCATGACTGAGAGAATAACCTGCTCCAAACTCATGAACTCTCAGGCTCAGTCAGCCCTCAAAGTCTCTGGGTAGAAGTAGTTGTAGAAGGTACGCTGGAACTCATCCCACGCCATAACCTGCTGGCGTCCCACCTGTGAAATCACATCCCAACATCTCTTGGTGGAATACTAGAGTATATACATAGCGAGCTTCAACCTCCTCTCTGGAGGCGTATACAGATGCTGTAAGATCGATAGTATGACTTCTAACCCTGACTCTACAGCCTGAGTTCATCCATCCCCTGAGAAGGTGGGAGGATGTTGTTACTCAAAAACTCGAGTCAACTCTTCCATATACGGGGAAGGATGCGGTACTCCCGTGAAGGTCTGCATAAACCTCATGAAGCCTTCTCGGAACTGTGCATCAGCAGCTGCATCCAGAATAATTGCTGGTTTCGAGATAGACATAATTGGAGGATCTGATGGTAGTCCCTGATCTACCATATCTGATGTCTGATCATTGCCCTGAATCTGGCATACAACCGGAGGACGTCTCAGTGGCATGACCCTGCAAGGTCAAGCACACACCTCGGTTCAAGATCACCATGAACTAAAACTTAGAAGTGCAGTAAAGGAACAAGAGAAGAAAACAATCAAGTTTTATAAACATGGATACATGGCATGTATGACCACTACACTACATGTTCCCTTAAGTCTTTACATGGGTGTGTACATCTACCAAAACTGGCCATGTAACACCCCAACACACGACGTGTTCCTACAAAGGACACAGTGTGTACTTGAATATTTTCCCTCTACCCATGTTCCCCTACATGAAAAACCACATGGTTTTCCTAGAACAAAACTACATGACATGTTTTTACCAGACACGATGTGTAACGTTTAGGTTTCAACTAGTTGTGTCGTTAGTCACACAGTCTAAGACACGATTGACTCTACATGGCATGTTTATGCTAGACACGACGTGTACTAGAAGTATTTAACTAGCCCATGTCATTAGTCACACAACTAGTTACACAGTTGACTCCACACGACGTGTTCAAGATGGACATAACATGTACTACCTGAGATTCATTCATCTGTGTCGTTGGTCACACAGGTGGATACACGACTCTTATAACACGATGTGTACTCCAAGTACATGACGTGTGTCACCAAAATTTTTCCAACCCTATGTCTCTGCCCACATAGTCAGTCACACGGTCAAGGATTACACAACATGTACATACAATACACATCATGTACTTAAGAAAAATAGTTCATTCCTGAACATAAGGATACATGGCGTGTATTCATCATTACACACTATGTATTCTAGGTTTTTCCGGACAGTAAGCCTCATAAACTACTCCAGAATCCCATAAAAACACTGAAAAAACATTTATGTGTAAAATTACGATTCGTGGGGGACCATACTCCCCACAAATCAAATATTAGCATCTTATTCATGTAAAATCACAAAGTATAACTGTTAAAGTTCAATATGATCCACCAAATTCTGATCCATGAGGACCCATAACACCTTAGGGACCAAAATTTGAAACTCATTCAAACGAAGCCTTACACAATCCAATACCCTATCAAATAGTAGGTATTCTATTAAGGAATCTATAACAAAAACATGCATATCTAGCACAAAATCTATCACAACAACATGAAATCAGTAATGCACCCTAAATGGCATGAAGAGAATGCATGACATGTGATCTATAGCAAATGCCTATATAATGCATGAGATGGTATACCCTCATATCATTGGGTTGCAATAGAAATAGAACCTCAATAACATCAATGATAACAACACAAAACATGTGTATCACCCAACAGTGAAATCAAATCAACTGTAATAATTTGTAAAACCATAAAAATTGCAATATTCAAGGAAAATTAGCTTTTCCCTGTACACGAGTTAGCTACTCCCAGACACAACTTATTACCAACTGCCTATTACTTCCTATCTCTATCTATAGGCTCCAAATAGTAAGTCAAGAAGAAAATAATACTCTTATACCACTCTGTAACGTCCCAGTTCTGAGTGCCGCTGAGAGGTGCCCTGTACCCGGTTGGTCACATGGCCTCAAGCACAATTCCTGTAACACCCAAGATTTTTATGAGAAATATTTTGTTTTTATGTTATATACATCATCAAAGTAATCTTTCACTACACACAAAACTATCTTGGTTTGCTTTACATGCAATCACGACCTTCCTCGATAGCGTGTGTCGTACGCAATACCGAGTTTCACTAAACAACGATATGCTATTAAAATATAATTAAAACTAGCCGTTATGAATAGTAATACCCACTTTTTAAAATTTTATAAATTTTATCTTTAAAAATGGACTTCATTTTTGGATTCGGAATATCGAAATTATCCTAGGGTGAAATTTTGGTATTTTTCTGAAAACTTTCAATTTTTGATGAATAGTGAAAACACTGGGTTACTATTTAAAAACCGACTTTTTATTTAAATAATTATTTATTTTATTTAAATTTATTTTAGGTCAAAATTGATACATAATACCTATATAAGTTCAATGTAATTCATTGGAGTCATTTTATAATAATTTTCGATATATAAAATTTTATTGAACTTTTCACTGTCTTTTACCTACCTCCTAGGAGCTTTTTGTAAACTTACATAAAACTTAATTTTACCACTTATGTGAGTGGAATTTCGAAAATCCAAGAGACATGGTTAATATCAAGGACTAAAATGTGGTTCAATGAGATGAAAATAATTTTTGGTGAATAGTAACTTTTTACTTTTATTTACCACAGTTAAAAGTAAATAGGGTAAAAATGATATTATTATTACCCTAACACATGTCCTAATTCTATTGAATAAGTGTAATTCGACCAAAAAAAAACTTAGGAATAAAATATGACCATTTAGGTCCACTTGGATTATATTAGGACATTTAATATTATTTTATTTAAAGAAGGGTTAAAATAGTTAAAATCAAAGTTTAATAACTAAATCATTTTTAATATAGGGTTATACATAAGATAAATTCAACTATAAATATTCAATAGAAATATAAAAATATTTCCTACATAATGGTATTTTATTTATAATTTTTAGACATTATATAAGTTAATTTATTTATGACACAATTATGATGCAGTAATTACCTAATTAATGAAATATTAACATAATTGATGTTATAAATACACAAATAAATGTAATTTGAGACTTTTTATGAATTATAATAACTTTATAGGTTAATATGACATGTTAGTATTCATTTAATTAACTTTTTTCGAACTAATCATGCTGTTATGATTTTCACAAAAATCAATTACCTAATAGTGTCAAAATTGACATAAAATAGTTTTTTAAAACAAATATTATATTATTAATTGTTATTTTATTCATAAAAATCTAAGGTTCGGCCAAATTACTTAGATAGGGTTATATATATTAATAATAAACAACTTTGGGATTGTTTGGCTTGTTGTAGTAAGTTTATTAACCATATATTGTAAGAAAACAAGAAGACACGGTAAAAGTTAAATTATTTAACATAGAGTTAAATCTAAATGATAAGGTTAAAGTAGTAACCTAAACTAGTCTAAAATCTATTGTATGAGAGTATTTATACCCATCCCCACCTTATCTTCGAAAGAAATCAATTTAGAGTTATTAAAAACTGAATATGACTTTATAATAAAATAATATTTTAAGTTTTTCCTATGGTGCCCCTCTCCTCGCTTATAAAAGAGAACCTCCTCCCTCTCCCCCTCACACCACTTTGAGCCTTCAATCTCGGACAAAACCTTTCAATTTATATTCTCCACTTCCCTAAAAACATTCTAGAGGTCCTGGTCTTCTTCAAATACCATCTTTAGTTCCCTAATAGAAGGTTAAGAAGAGACACTTCAAAGAAGAGGTAATGTCCGTTACCGATTCTTTCAACTTTATTTCTTCTTCTACTTCTTCTTATTTAGTTGTTTCATTATGAAGTAATAAAATCAGTATCAATAATATAATTATTTGTTATTATAAATATGAAACAACCCTATTTCACCTTTTATCCATCCTACGAAAAACGAAATCACCGCGCGTGCGTACGTACGGAATACCATCTCAATGCTGTGGTGTAATCTATTTTCCACCAGAACCTTAATTGGATGGGTATAATGGTGTAAATAATAACTATATATGATTATTGTAAAGTTATATTGATTATTAAATAGTATACATACATTGAAATACAATTCCACGATCATGGGAACAATATCATCGCTCGTGCGTACGTACGGCCTACCGTCTCCACGATGTGATGCGACTCGTTCTACATGATCTTCATTGATTAATGATTATATAAATGAATTTAATGAGTAAATATGATATATATTACACTAATACCATTCTGTAAATGAGGTATCTATAACCTAAAAGAAGAATAATAATTTATTTGACAAAACACGCATAAGAACAAAAAGCAATAAACACCCGAATAACAAGTAACAATGAAATATTACTAATAAGAAGCTAAGAATATGACCATATATGATATCATAACATTAAGTACGATTCTGGAATAAGTCAATAACATTATTTAAATCATTATACAGAAGGTTCGGACATGTATGAAGCAAATCGGACCTAAGGTAAGGGAAAATCTCGCAATCTCATTTTTATCCAAGATTGTTTATACTTCAGAATTTACTGGGGAATATTTATCATCCACATCCATGTTTCATCAATATGTAATATTTTTTATATCCTCCTAAAATTGTTTAAATCCAATTTTACCCTTCGGTGAGTTTTTAGTAAAAGATATGAAAGGAATCTTTTGTCATTTTTTGTATGAGGTACTTTTTTACTTTTCCGGCCAAAGTACGAGAAGAATGTTTTTTAACTTATACGGCATGAATGAATTTTTGGAACATTATTTCCATGAAGAATCCTTTACAAGTTTCCAAGTCTATTTTTAATCAACTTATTTTAGTTTAATATTATATAAAATTTTAAGAATGGAAAATGTTTTTGAAGCAGAAGGGATATTTTACTCAAGAATGGAGTTAAAGCATTTTATCAAAATAATACAGGGCTCTGTTTCTATCCATATTTTTACATTGATTTGATTATGTTATGATGTAATTATTTTTATGATGTCCTTTTATCTTATATGGATTATGTTATGATGGCATGATGTTTAAGATTCCCATTTTTATTACATGGGTTATGCTATGATGTATGATTTATGATTTTGTGGCGCATATAATAATGGTTTCATTATGTGATGGGTGGGACCTATATATCTCTCCAATGAATTGGGTAATGATTTATATCTCATGATATAGACATGGATGGAACGGAAGGTTAATCTGGTTCAGTGATATAGGACTGAAACGAGGAGTGAACTCAGTTCAGAAATGGACTTTGTCCACTAAGATAGTCTTGGAAATGAGTCTTGACTAATAAGAAATGATTCTCTATGATTATGTGTGTATGCCACAAAGTTTCAAGTTATGATTATTGGGATTACATTTCACTTCTATGATTTATCCCATGTTATGAAATTATGATCTCTTTTACAGGTTAAGATTTACAAAATGTTATGTTCTTATGAATATGATGTGATTGCTATTTCTTTTGTTTACCTTTACTGAGCATTTGAGCTCACCATTTTGTATGTTTTCTTTCCCCAGGCCAAGAAGAAGGTTATTAAGTAGGATATTCCAAAAGGGACTCTAGATATGATGAAATAAATGGGAGACAATGTATATGCTTTATGAACCAGTTGTTTATGTTTCCCAGTTTCTAAAGACACTATACCTATACGGTCCTACCATGGTTTTGTTATATGTTATAATAAGTGTGCTTCAATTTTTAAGTATGAAAAATGTATGTAAAGTATGGGTTGTTATAGTTGGTATCAGAGGGAGGTATAGTCAACCTTTGGAAACTAGGATGTGAAAGACTTAGTAAGAACCCTAAAGATATCTCTAAGCATAGGACAATCTTAGTGTTTTAGAAATGGCCATGAACAACCTATGATAAAACCTTAAGTGTGAAATTTTATTCTTGATTATGTGGTTTTCCTATTATAATTAGTGTTTCCCACACTATTCTTCTTGGTTTTAGTCAATGGATGGAACCCGAAGGAACCGTGTTAATGCGGAATGCGACAGGCAATGCAATGATTGTCCCACTGAGCAACCAAATGATATGGGAGCTGGAATGAAAAATCTTGTAGCCATGATCACACAAATTTATCAAGCTATGAATCATACAGGACTTCCAAACGAGAAAAGAAAGGAGCAACATTCTGTTGAATCCTTCATGACGCAGCGTCCACCCTCATTCAGCAGGTCTACTGATCCATTAGTGGTTGAACAATGGATCAATACCACTGAAAAGATATTTTCAGTTCTTCAATGTTCTGAACATGATAAAGTCATCTTAGCAGTTTATCATTTGGAAGGTGAAGCTGATCAATGGTGGAATCTTATCAAGAATAGGAGGCCAAGAGATGAAATTGAGTCCATGTAATGGGAAGAGTTCAAGAACTTATTTTTCAATAAGTACCTCCCTCGCATTCTTCGAACAAATATGGAGGAGTTTCTTGAACTAAAGAAAAAGGATGATGAATCTGTTGGTACCTATGAAGCAAATTTTACAAGACTTGCAAGGTACACTTCTGGTATTATTATCCAACCTGAGAGTAAAATCGATCGATTCTTTAGTGGCTTAAAACCAAGTCTTCGAAGGGAGTTATCCATAAGGGACTTCAATAGCTACGAGGAAATAGTTCGATGTACTCTCAAGGTTGATATGGATATTGGAGTAACCCATCAATCATATGAATTTGATAAGAAGATGAAAATGGAATTCAAAGTAAAATCTAAAGAGCACACTGAAAAGAAGATGAGTGTTCCCTTATGATTAAAGTGTGAAAAGAAACATGGAGGGAGTTGTCTTAAAGGGACAAGTAAATGTTTCAAATGTGGAAAGGAAGTTCATCGGGCATTTGAATGCCGCAATGATGGGAAGAAGATGTCTAGTGATGGGAACAAAGAAAAGGCTACACAGAGTGCACCTCCTACACTTCAATGTTACAAGTGCAAGGAAATGGGGAATTATGCTAATCAATGCCCTAATCCAAGGGTTGTTGATGATGATCGACATCAACAAACTCTTAAGGATAAAGACAAAGGAAAGTCACATTCAATTTCTATCAGTGATGTGGAGTATGATAATGAAGTGGTGAAAGGTACACTTACCATCCACTCTAAAGTAGAAAATGTTTTATTTGATTATGGATCCATCCACTCTTTTATTTCTGATGAATTTTCTAATGATATCGCCGTATTACCTCAATAATTAGATGTTGAGTTAGCTATGAAAATTCCTAATGGCACAATAGTCGCATCAAAAGTTTATAATTCTTCTCCGATTGAAGTTTGTGGGAAAGTGCTTCCTGCAAATCTTGTGATCCTTCTTATAGTGGAATTTGATGTGATTCTTGGCATGGATTGGATTTTTTTATATGGAGCTCATATCAATTTCCAAAGAAGGGAAGTCAAATTTCATATTCTATATCAATCTATGATTGTCTATCGATGCAAGGATGAACATAACCTTCCAGTGGAAATTTCTTCCATATTTTGGGTATTGATTACACTAAATGAAGGTTATTTATCTCAAATGGTTGGAGAGAAACTCATGATTAAGAATACACCCATTGTAAGAGAGTTTGATGATGTATTTCCAGATGAATTACCGGGTCTTCCACCAAATCGTGAAGTTGAGTTTTCAATAGAACTCGTACCGGGTACTTTTCCTATTTCAAAGACACCTTATATAATGGCCCCAATTGAGTTGCTGGAATTGAAGAAGAAACTCCAATAGAATCTTGATAAGGGATTCATATGCCCTAGTGCGTCACCTTGGGGAGCACCTGTTCTATTTGTTAAGAATAAAGATGGATCAATGCGACTCTGCATTGATTATCGAGAACTTAACAAGATAACTATCAAGAACAAATATCCTATCCCGCGCATTGATGACTCATTTGACCAACTACACAGAGCTCAATACTTTTCCAAGATTGATCTTCATTCAGGGTATCATCAATTAAGGGTCAAAAGGGAGGATATACCAAATACGGCTTTCCATACAAGGTATGGACACTATGAATTTATAGTGATGCCATTTGGTCTTACTAATGCCCCTACTATCTTCATGGATCTAATGAATAGAGTCTTTAGAGACTATCTTGATCAGTTTGTGGTAGTCTTTATAGACGATATTCTTGTCTATTCAAAGAGCAAGGAAGAACATGAAGGTCACTTGAGAATTGTATTAAAGACCCTGAGAAGGGAGAAGCTTTATGCCAAATTTACCAAGTGTGAATTTTGGCTTCAAAAAGTTTCATTTTTGGGTCACATAATCTCAAAAGAGGGGATATCTATGGATCTAGAAAAAACAGAGGTTATCGAAAGATGGTCGAGACCAACAACAGTAACTGAGATCCGAAGTTTTCTTGGTTTGGATGGATATTATCGACGTTTTGTGAAAGATTTTCACTATTATCTAATCCACTCACCCGGATGACTTGAAAAGGAGTTAAGTTCGTGTGGAAGGAAGAATGTGAAGAGAATTTCAAGGAGTTGAAAAGAAGGTTATCCAGTGCACCTGTACTCACACTGCCTTATAGTGGAGAAAGGTTTTTGATCTACAATGATTCATCCCAGAAGGGGCTAGGGTGCGTTTTCATGAAAAATGATATGGTGATAGCTTATGCCTCACGACAGTTGAAAATTCATGAGCAAAATTATCCAACTCATGATTTGGAGTTAGATGCGGTAATCTTTGCATTAAATATTTGGAGGAACTATCTTTATGGTGAAAGGTGTGATATTTATACTAATCATAAAAGTTTAAAGTATATTTTCACACAAAAGGAGCTGAATATGCGCCAAAGAAGATGGTTGGAGTTGATTAAGGATTACGACTGCTCAATTCATTACTACCCTGGGAAAGCAAACAAGGTGGCAGATGCTTTAAGTCGACAAGACCATGCTAGCTTATCCATGATGAGGATCACAAAAGATCCAATATTTATGGATTTACAAAGGATGGATCTTGTAATTATAATGGAAGGGGAAAAATCTTATCTTTCTCAAATGAATGTTCAACCATCTATACATGTGAATATTAAAGAGGCACAAAAATAAGATGTAGAGTTACAAAAGAAGGTGAGAAATGTTCCTGAATTCATCCTTGATTATGATGGGATAATAAAGTTCAGGAATCGGGTTTGTGTTCCTCCCATCCCAGAATTAAAGAAGGAGCTGCTGAATGAGGCTCATAGTTCTTAATTATCTATTCATCCTGGAAGCATGAAGATGTATAGGGACCTGAAAGAGTACTTCTGGTGGGATGGCATGAAAAGGGATGTTTCTGAATATGTCTCTAGATGCTTGGTTTTTCAGCAAGTTAAAGCTGAGAGACAAAAGTCTAAGGGGATGTTACAACCATTACCCATACCCAAATGGAAATGGGAAAACATCACTATGGACTTTGTCACCGGACTTCCTAAAACATCCAGAGGCAATAATGCTATCTGGGTCATAGTTGATCGTCTTACGAATTCAGCACACTTCATTGCTATTAGAGAAGATTTCTCTCTGGATCAGCTTTCCAGGATATATGTAAAGTAAGTGGTAATATTGCATGGAGTACCACTTTCCATTATATCTGATCGGGATATGAGGTTTACCTCAAAGTTTTGGCGAAGTCTTTAGCATACTCTGGATACAAAGTTGAGTTTCACCACTACTTATCATCCTCAGACAGACGGTCAGTCTGAGAGAACAATTCAAACTCTAGAAGATATGGTCAGAGTTTGCTCTATGGATTTAAAAGGTGGTTGGTATCAACACCTACCTTTGGTGGAATTTTCTTGTAATAATAGCTTTCACTCCAATATTCATATGGCTCCTTATGAAGCTCTCTATGGAAAGAAATGAAAGAATCCAACTTTCTAGGATGAAGTTGGGGAAAGAAAGCTATTAGGACCTGATCTTGTTGATGAGATGAAAAAAATGTTAGATCTATCCAACATCACATAAGAGCAGCTCAGAGTCGATAAAAAAGCTATGCCGATAACCGAAGAAAAGACCTAGAGTTTGAAGTGGGTGATAAAGTGTTCTTACTAATATCTCCTTGGAAGAGATTAATGAGATTTGGAAAGAAGGGAAAGCTGAGCCCTAGGTATATCGGTCCTTTTGAAATACTAGATCGTGTTGGGAAGGTATCTTATCGATTGGCGCTTCCACCGAATCTCTCTCAAGTTCACGATGTGTTCTATGCATCTCTCCTGAGAAAGTACATACCCGATCCTTCACATGTACTAAGCTCAGAAGTTGTACCATTGGAGCAAGATCTTTCTTATGAAGAACAACTGATAGAGATTCTGGATCGTAGCGAAAAATTTCTATGGAACAAGACCACTCTCTTGGTGAAAGTTTTATGGAGGAACCACCAATTAGAAGAAGCTACATGGGAGATTGAGGATATGATGAGGGACATGTATCCTCACCTGTTTGTTACAAAGTGACGAATTTCGAGGGAGAAATTCATTTTAAGGGGGGCATAATGTAACACCAGAGATTTTTATGAGAACTATTTTGTTTTTATGTTATATAAATCATCAAATTAATCTTTCACTACACACAACACTAGCTTGGTTTTCTTTACACGCAATCACGACCTTTCTCGATAGCGTGTGTCGTACGCAATACCGAGTTTCACTAAACAACGATATACTATTAAAATATTATTAAAACTAGCCGTTATGAATAGTAATACCCACTTTTTGAAATTTTATAAATTTTTTCTTTAAAAATGGACTTCATTTTTGGATTCGGAATATCGAAATTAGCCTAGGGTGAAATTTTGGTATTTTTCTGAAAACTTTTAATTTTTGATGAATAGTAAAAACACTGGGTTACTATTTAAAAATCGACTTTTTATTTAAATAATTATTTATTTTATTTAAATTTATTTTAGGTCAAAATTGATACATAATACCTATATAAGTTCAATGTAATTCATTGGAGTCATTTTATAATAATTTTCGATATATGAAAATTTTATTGAACTTTTCACCGTCTTTTACCTACCTCCTAGGAGCTTTTTGCAAACTTACATAAAACTTAATTTTACCGCTTCTGTGAGTGGAATTTCAAAAATCCTAGAGACACGGTTAATATCAAGGACTAAAATGTGGTTCAATGAGATAAAAACAATTTTTGGTGAATAGTAACTTTTTTACTTTTATTTACCACAGTTAAAAGTAAATAGGGTAAAAATGATATTATTATTACCCTAACACATGTACTAATTCTATTGGATAAGTGTAATTCGCCCAAAAACAACCTTAGGAATAAAATATGACCATTTAGGTCCAATTGGATTAGATTAGGACATTTAATATTATTTTATTTAAAGAAGGGTTAAAATAGTTAAAATCAAAGTTTAATAACTAAATCATTTTAATATAAGGTTATACATAAGATAAATTCGACTATAAATATTAAATAGAAAGATAAAAAGATTTCCTACATAATGGTATTTTATTTATAATTTTTAGACATTAAATAAGTTAATTTATTTATGACACAATGATGATGTAGTAATTATCTAATTAATGAAATATTAACAAAATTGATGTTATAAATACACAAATAAATGTAATTTGAGACTTTTTATGAATTCTAATAATTTTATAGGTTAATATTACATGTTAGTATTGATTTAACTAACTTTTTTAGAACTAATCATGCTGTTATGATTTTCAAAAAAATCAATTACCAAATAGTGTCAAAATTGACACAAAATAGTTCTTAAATCAAATATTATATTATTAATTGTTATTTTATTCCTAAAAATCTAAGGTTAGTCCAAATGACTTAGATAAGGTTATATATATTAATAATAAACAACTTGGGATTCTTTTGGATTTTTATAGTAAGTTTATTAACCATATAGTGTAAGAAAACAAGAAGACACGGTAAAAGTTAAATTATTTAACTTAGAGTTAAATCTAAATGATAAGGTTAAAATAGTGACCTAAAATTGTATAAAATCTATTGGATGAGATTATTTCTACCCATATCCACCTTATATTCGAAATAAATCAATTTTGAGCTACTAAAAACTGAATATGACTTTATAATAAAATAATATTTTAAGTTTTTCCTAAGGTGCCCATCTCCTTCCTTATAAAAGAGCACCTCCTCCCTCTCCTCCTCACACCACTTTGAGCCTTCATGCTCGGCCAACCCCTGAAAATTTATCTTATACACTTTCCTAGAAACATCCTAGAGGTCCTTGTCTTCTTAAAATACCATATTTAGTGCCCTAAGAGAAGGTTAAGAAGAGGCACTTCAAAGAAGAGGTAATGTCTGTTACCAGTTCTTTCAACTTTATTTATTCTTCTACTTATTCTTCTTTAGTTGTTTAATTATGAAGTAATAACATCAGTATCACTCATATACTTATGTCATATTATAAATATGAAACAACCCTATTTCAACTTTTATCCATCCTATGAAAAATGAAATCACCGCGTGTGCGTACGTACGGAATACCGTCTCCACGCCGTGGTGTAATCTGTTTTCCACCAGCACCTTACTTGGATGGGTATAATGGTGTAAAGAATAACTATATATGATTATTGTAAAGTTATATTTATTATGAAATAGTATACATACACTTAAATACAATTCCACGATCATGGGAACGATATCATCGCTCGTGCGTACGTACGCCCTACCGTCTCCACGATGTGATGCGACTCGTTCTACATGATCTTCATTGATTAATGATTATATAAATGAATTTAATGAGTAAATATGATATATATTACACTAATAACATTCTGGAAATGAGGTATCTATAACCTAAAATAAGAATAAGAATTTATTTGACAAAAAACGCATAAGAACAAAAAGCAATAAACACCCGAATAACAAGTAACAATGAAATATTAATAATAAGAAGCTAAGAATATGACCATATATGATATCATAACATTTAGTAAGATTCTGGAATAAGTCAATAACATTATTTAAATCATTATACAGGAGGTTCAGACACGTACAAAGCAAATCAGACCTAAGGTAAGGGAAAATCTCGCAATCTCATTTTTATCCGAGATTATTTATACTTCAGAATTTAATGGGGAATATTTATCATACACATACATGTTTCATCAATATGTAATATTATTTATATACCCCTACAAATTTTTAAATCCAATTTTACCCTTCGGTGAGTTTTTAGTAAAAGATATGAAAGGAATCTTTTGTCGTTTTTTGTACGAGGTACTTTTTGACTTTTCCGGCCAAAGTACGAGAAGAATGTTTTTTTAACTTATACGACATGAATGAATTTTTAGAATATTATTTCCATGAAGCATCCTTTACAAGTTTTCAAGTATATTTTTAATCAACTTCTTTTAGTTTAATATTATGTGACATTTTAGGAAAGGAAAATGTTTTTGAAGTAGAAAAGATATTTTCCTCAAGAATGGAGTTAAAGCGTTTTATCAAAATAATATAGGGTTATGTTTCTATCCCTATTTTTACATTGATTTGATTATGTTATGATGGAATTATTTTTATGATGTCCTTTTATCTTATATGGATTATTTTATGATGGCATGATGTTTAAGATTCCCATTTTTATTACATGGGTTATGCTATGATGTATGATTTATGATTTTGTGGCCCACATAAGAATGGTTTAATTATGAGATGGGTGGGGCCTATATATCCCTAAAATGCATTGGGTAATGATTTATATCTCATGAGATCAACATGGATGGAACAACAGGTTAATCCAGTTCAGTGATACAGGACTAAAACGAGGAGTGAACTCGGTTCAGAAATGGACTTTGTCCGCTAAGATAGTCTTGGAAATGAGTCTTGACTGCTAAGAAATGATTCTCTATGATTATGTGTGTATGACACAAAGTTTCAGGTTATGATTATTGGGATTACATTTCACTACTATGATTTATCCCATGTTATGAAATTATGATCTCTTTTGCAGGTTAATATTTCTAAAATGTTATGTTCTTATGAATATGATGTGATTGATATTTCTTTTGTTTACCTTTACTGAGCATTTGAGATCACCCTTTTGTATGTTTTCTTTCCCCAGGTCAGGAAGAAGGTTATTAAGTAGGATATTCCAAAAGGGACTCTATATATGATGAAATAAATGGGAGATAATGTAGATGCTTTATGAACTAGTTGTTTATGTTTCCCAGTTTCTAAAGACACTATACCTATACGGTCCTACCATGGTTCTGTTATATGTTGTAATAAGTGTGCTTCAATTTTGAAGTATGAACAATGTATGTAAAGTATGGGTTGTTATAATTCCACAAACCCCAAAGGCTGCCTACTAGAGGTGAGGGCCTTGGGTGTGATAGTGGGGAAACTATGTCCTCATTGGCAGAGTAACATAGTGGAAATAAACAGATAATAGTAGCTGAAGTAGTAATACCATAAAATAAGTAAACAATAGAAGAATGAAATTAGATAAACAACTGGAGAACATATATATAAATTATGAATGTCACATATGTCTATGAAATCATCCAAACAAGTCACAATGCTGAAATAAATTACTAAACCAAAGTACAAAGAAAACAAATAAGCTCCATTAGCATCACAAGCTTCAGCTTGGTCCTATGCTCTCCAGCTCCATAGTTGTCAAGTACCTGAAGTAGAAGGGCTCTTGCCCTTATCTATACCTGCAACAATATAATCTGTTTAGTCCCAAAAGAATGACCCAAATATGGTTTGAGGTGAATCCCATTAGGCAACCACCCAAAGATCTGTGTCGAACTGTCAATGAATATATATGGTAGGAAATATGAAAAATGAAGTAATAAACAGGGAATTACACAAAAGTAAACAATCCTATAGTTCAAGATACATTTATTTACATTTATAAAATTAATCAACCAAACAAACTCAAGAAACCATCTGGGAAGTTCTCACAAACTAACCCCTCTGGTTCATCTTTAACATAGACTCTCTGAGGAAGCACTCACCATCAATTCCCCCTGTGGCCTCGTAATGATAAACTGCAGACACTATGAGGAAGCACTCAACATCCAATTCCCCCTGTGGTCTCGTAACTTGGAACTACAAAAACTCTAAGGGAGAAATCACTTCCATCCCCCCTATGGTCTTGCAATGTGAAAAGTATAATAGGAACTCTGGGGAAGCCCTCAGCGTCTATTCCCCTTATGGTCTAACTACACCAGGTTCCCATAGACCTGTATAAGTCAATCATGCACAAATGATATCCAACAACCAATGTAAACCACAATATACTACTTGGATAAATAGATACAAAGAATATCATAACATATCAGATAATATCACTCCATCCTAACAACACTAGGCATGAAAAACAAAGTAGCATAACAGGCAGTTCAGGACCCAATGACCAAAACAATCAAACATGGGAAAACAAATCCATAACATGTAAAATAAACCCTATTCACAATCCAATATACCTACTCAAGAAAACAAAGCATAGAAGGAATTAACAGGGTTAAATTTCCTAAACACACAATACCCCAAACTAGGGTATTGGGTAATTTTTCACATATAATTCAAAGAAAAACTACAAAAAGGCGCAAACCACCTACATCGATGTTGTACGATTGATATAGTTGAACATCAGCCTTTGAATCAACCTAGAATGTTGTAGATATACAAAAAAGGGAAAAAATTTCATCCTTGAATATCTCACAAAAGAGGAGAAATCAAGAGAAGAGGCTCTAGAAGAAGTAAGAACTCACCAATTCGATTCCAACACAATTGATGACATTCAATTCATAGCATATATGGTCGATCAGGGGATTGAAGAAGAATTGTGATCTTTGGTCGCTCCTGGATGAGACGAAGTTAGAAAAAGTGTTTTATGTGAACGAGACGTGACATCGGTATGATTTATCAAATAAAAATAAAAATAAATGGTGTGTTCCCTGAGGATACATGACGTGTATATGCCTTACTGGGCTCTGCTTTAGGTGGTCTCTAGGTCACCCCACATGGCCATGTACTCTCCTATTACACGACCGGTACACGGTTACCCATGAACACCCGGTACACGACATGTACTCCTAAAAATTCTAGAAACTCCTATTTTTCTCAAAAACAATAGAAATCAAGATCCATACCTGAATAGAAGATTTGGGTTCTTACAAATTCCTTCTTTACAAACTTACCAACCGGAATAAGGGCCCATCTTTTAGATATAAGCTAAAAAGAGAGTTGAAACAAGGGACTAATGGAAAGTTAAAAGGATCCGTACCTGATATGAAAATCCAAGATGCTATATTTACAACACTGTAAAATACTCTATGTTTTTCAGTTAATACAGTGAATTATAATAGTTAGTAATTAGGATAATGTTTTCAAACAACATTTGTGCATCATGGGATCATCTAGTTTATATATTTTCATAATCTTAAATTATCCATTATAAGATAATAATAAAATAAGGCAAATAATCATATTGAGTAACAACATTGGAAAGTCTGACTTTGTATTCAATGTATCGATCATTCATTTTAAGAATAATCATTCTTAAATCCTTATATCTATAACTTACATTAAATTTCATAAACTAGTCATTAAAATAATTAATTTAAATTTAGTTCTAGATAGATATGAAAGGGGGACTTCAATTGACTGTAGAAACATTTAAACATAAAATCGAAAGTCCCAACTGGCAGTAATAAAATTTAACCAGTGGTAGAATGCTTCAACTGGAAGAAACATATCCCTATAGTAGCATAAGATCTCTACTAAAGGTATTAGATATTTTTCTGGTAGCAGAAGATTTATAATAATAGTATAATCCTTTCTTTGGAAGTAGTAGAAGTGACCTGTATGTAACACCCCAAGATTTCATAGTATTTTTTCTCTTCAAAGTAATTCAATAACTTGCGCTACACGCAACATCGAGTCCGAGCGCACCACGACTTACCAAACTAGCCGTTCAAAAAGCAGTTATGAATAGTATTAACTGAATTTTGAATTTTAAATACTATATATAATTTTAGAATCCATATTATGTGTTTCTTAGACATAATATAAGAAAAAATTCATTTTTTTAGATAAAAGAAGTATTTTTCAAAAAAATGCAATTTTACCACCTTTTAATGGAGAACCATTTTTAAATCCAATATTCGACACTTTTATATATTAAATTTAGTGAAATTAAATTCTTATTTAGAATATGGAAATAAAAATTTATTTTGGATAAAATTTTGGTACTTTTCTGATAACTTTTATATTTTGATGAATAGTGAAAAAATACTAAATTTTAATTAAAACAACTTTTTTAATCGAAATAATTTATAGTGTTAAATTATATATTTGAGTGGTTTTAAATTATCATTAGATTATATTGTTATAATTTAATATAATTTAGGTTATTGGATGTAATTTCAAATTTAAACTATCCATAAACAAGTGTCAATATTTTGATAGTTATTATTTCTTAAAAACACACTTTCTGTTTTGACAACGAGAATTAATTTTAAATTAATTTCCTCCACTTATGTGTTTTGAATTTGGAAAAATGGATTCCATATTTGGTATCATTATTTAATTTTTTTGAAAATAGTTAACTTTTATTTTTAGACATTATGAATATTTATTTCAGTAAATATTTTATTTACCATGGTTAAAAGGTAAATCAGGTAAATCAGGGTAAAATAATAAAATTATAATAATATTAAATTACCCTAACACATGTCCTAACCCTATTGGATGATAAATTTCATACCATGGGAATCATTTGGTCGATTTTGGGACCCCATGGAGCCACTTGAGAGTGATAATGACACTTTATATTAATTAATTTAAAGTAAAGACAAAAATGACATAAACATATATCTTTTAGTAAAATATTTTTTACATGGGGTTATATAATTTATCATTTAGACTATAAATACTCATTATAAAGATAAAAATATTTCCTAAATAATTATATTTTATTTATAATTTTAAGACATTATATAATTAAATTTATTTATGACACAATGATGATGCAGTAATTACCTTATTAATGAAAGAATCAAATAAATGGTATTGTAAATATTAAAATAAATATAATTTTAGAGTTTTGATGCCATAAAATAATTTTTTAGGTTAATATGAAATTCTAGGATTGATTCAATGTATTTTTTTCGAAGTAATCAAGTTGTGATGATTTTCACAAAAACCAAATACAAAATAGTGTCAAAATTGACATAAATGAGTTTTTAAAACAAATCTTATATTATTAAATTATATAATAGTCCTAAAAATATAAGGTTATGCCAAATAACTTATATAATGATAGGTATATAATTAATTAAACACTTTATGTTCTATTGGAATTTTATAGCAAGTTTATTAACCAATTATTATAATAATACAAGAATACATGGTAAAAGTTAAACTATTTAACTAAGAGTTAAATCTAAAAGATAAGGTTAATATGGTGATCAAAACCTATCTAAAACCTAATGGATGAGAGGTTTTTGATACATACCCACATTATCCTAGAAATAAATCATTTTTTAGCCATTAGAAACCGAAAATGATTTTATTATAAAATAACATTTCAATCTTTTCCTAAGGTGCCCATCACCTCTCTTATAAAAGGACACTTCCCCTTCTCTCAAAATCACATCTCCAAAGCCATTTGGATCAGAAAAAACCTGCCCAAATATCCTACCAAATTCTATAAATTCAAACTATATGCCTTAGTTTTATCATAAATCTAACCCAAGGATCCCTTTTGATCAAATCAAAAGGAAGAACCATAAGACGAGGTAAATATTTCATCACCTATTTCAAGTTATTTTTCTTCTTCCAATTCCTCTTTCTTTGTTGTTTCCATTATAAAATAATAACTCCAGTATATTATATATACTATTATGTTATTATAAAAATTTTACAACGTTATTCATTATTCTATCCATCATATGAATGACAGAGTCACCATACGTGCGTACGTACGACTTACCGTCTCCACGTCGTGGTGTAGTTTGTTATTCAAGCACTTAATTATTTGGATGGGTATAATAATTAGTCTAACTGATGTAAATAATAAATATAACATGTTAATGATTCTTTATATATTATATACCATCCAATTACATATGATTTCACCATCAATATAATGATATTGTCGCTCGTGCGTACGTACAGATTACTGTCTCCACGACACGATGAGATTCATCCCCACGTTCACCATTCAACGATGATTATAAAAATATATATTATTAATAAATAAGTAATATATGAAATAATAATTCTACTGGATATATATATATATATATTTAATTACATATATCTTATTCACTTACTTCCGTTCAATACGATATGAAAACGGAAACAACGTTTATGCGTACGTATGACCTACCGTCTCTATAACGGGTAATATATCTATCTATTATAAATATTTATATTTTAAATATATATGATATATAAATAAAGGTTTATATTATTTAAGTATTTAAATCATGATATAAATGATATGATCAATAATAACAAGTTAAAACACATACGATAAAGAAAGTGATTATTACTCAAAATGTTAGTTTAACATGGAAATCATTATTAAATGGGTAGTATAAAGTCATAAATGAATCATGTATGATATAATAAATATGAATATGGTTCTTTTATAATTTAATAACATACTATGATCATTATATAAGAGTTTAAACATACCCTCGACCAAAGGAAAGTGCAAGGTAAGGGTTAATTCCTCAATCTCATTATTATTCGAGATTGTTTATAGGTAAGTTTTTACTGGGACATATTTATTATCCATGTACATGTTTCATAGAATAGTTTTCAAAGGGATTATTTTCAAGGTAATCTTTTATTAAAACATCATTTTAAATGTTTAAATATTTATTCTTCTAAATCATTCTCATTAATGTCCATGTTTTCAAAATTGGGTTTTAAGGATTTATTTATATGGACATGAATGTTTTTAAAATGTCAATTCCATTAAAAAGTTTCAAATTGGAATGAGAAAATTTGATTTAAAAATTTCTTTAAATGTCTTCCTTTATAAATTGTGTGACGTTTAAATGTTTTCATGAAAAATGGATATTTCTCTCAAATATTTTTACAAATCATTTTCATCTATGTCAACATAATTTGATGGATTTTAAACTTGTTTGAAGTTGATTTATTATGATAAAAATATTCCACATTTTATTGAAGGTTTTGTGGTAGTTTGACAGTGGATATGTTATTTTTATACCATTCATGGTTTATGGACAAAGTATTGACATTTCTTATGCTAGTTTTAATATGAATGTTTATGTTATGTTTCAACATTTTCATATGAAAAATGTATTGGACATAGTAAGTGATGGGTGGAGCCCGCTATAGCTCCTCGATGCATCGGTAGGTCTCATGAGATAATTAGATGTGGAATTGGCGAAGGCCTTTCCCAATTTGATATATGGTTTTGGCTGAGGCCTTAATCATTTTTAGACGTCTTGGATGAGGCCTTGTTAAAATGTTTCAGAATGTCTGGAATTATACATTCCCTCATTATGAAAATAATAATGATGGTTCATGTGGTTATTTAACTAGTAGAATACCCATGACTATTTTTATTATGAAATTATTTAATCAGCTAATATTTCTAATATAAATTTTTCATGTTTATTATTTGTAAAGGCATGCGTTTTCAATTATTCACCATGCCTATTGATTATGTTATCTTCCACTAAATTTTTTACCCTTACTGAGCATATGAGCTCACCCCTTTATTATGTTTTATTTTCCCAGGATTTCCAAGAAGTGTATTATGATTTATATTCAAGGTTAAGATAAAAGGAAATAATGGCGTTCTCAAATAACTATATATGCTATATTTTATGTTTGAAATTTTAATGTGAAGTTGATGTATGTAATCCATTTCCAAGACTGCTAAACTGATCGGTCTTTCAGGACATGATTTCCATGTATCATGCCAATGTATTAAAATAATTCATCGACTCTGGGTAACTGGGGTTGGTGCATTACATTTGGTATCAGAGGAAGTTTAGTACAAACCTTGGAAACTAGATTTAGATAAACTCTAATTAGAGAACATTACCCTAAGATAGAATTTGGGGATTAGTATAGAAGAACATCCTTGAATTTTGGTAATGTAGAGATTTTGTGTATTTTCTAAGCAATGAATCCCTGTATGGATATGAGCTGGTAGAGTCAGCTCTAACACAGATGTACCTAGGAGTGAAAACCCCGACAAGGAGTTTTGGGCTTGAACCGAGGTATCCTGGTACACGACAACGGGCCTTGCTGCACTCTTGGTTACAAAACTCTTGGGGGATATACTTAGGATAATTCACATTTTCTTTACAATCCATTATGAAGGATTTAGGAGTAAATACTTCCTCAAAGAAAACATTTTTTTATGATTATAGATTATATCCATAATCTTTTCAATTTATGTTAGGTATTTTAAAAGTTTGTAATTATGCATTGCGATTCATAAACTAACCTAGTGTATGCCATTGTTTAGAAATGATGCCTAGTAGAAGGAATGAGAACTCTAACAATATACATGATCCAAAGGGTAATAATGATCATATTTTTAATAGTCTTAAGCCATAATTTAGAAGGGAAATAGTCTCCCACATATTCTCATCATATGGAGAAATAATATCATGTGTTAATAAGATAAGTGAAGAATTCTCTAATTCCTATGGCTTTGAATGGAAGCAAGACAAGAAAAGGATGGTATAGAGAAAGATGGATAAAGGGAGGAGGGGAAAGAAGGATTTTCCCATATGTGAAAACTTTGGAAAGAATCACCTTGGTAAATCCTTGAAGGGAATGAGAGTTTTTTATAAGTGTGGAGAAAAAGGACACCATGTAAGTGATTTAAAGGATAAAAAAATGTTTCAAATGTATAATGCTTCATCTACAAGGAGTTGGGACACTACACGAATCAATGTCCAAATCATCAGAGTATACCCCAAATGCTGCTATTAGATAATAATCAAGTTATGATAATACCAAATATAAAGACTAATGATTAGATTTATTATGTTGTTATTAAATTATTGTGTCATTTTAGTATTGTATTAATGATGTACATGTTATAAGAATTATAGAGTATACAAGGATTGTACTACAGTACTATTTCATTAAGGACTTGAGATTGTGTGGAACCAAGAAAAGTGACTCAATAACAGGTTATTTTTTTTTGGAAAATATATGGTCGAGATAAAGATAAACCATAATATGGTTTTGATACTAAGGTAGTGATTTTGGAATAATATATGATTGATTTGGATAAATTATATTGGATATTCTTGAATACCTTGAAACTGATTAATGATTTGTTTATTCCATCATTGTTGGAGTTTAAAACATTTTTAGATTTAAGGAGTATATCCAGTATTCTATGATTTATAGAAGGAATAAGGAAGTACATACCTATTCAAATATGGTTTTCTAGAAATTCATTTTATTACCACATTTTAAGAGAATACACGATGAAGGTATTCACATGTATATTATGTGACCTTCCTTATAAATTTTGGACTGTGAGTTTGGACAGAAGTATTGTGGATATGTATAAAGGTTGGAATATATTAAGTTTGACATTAGATACTATTATTAATGTTAAATCATTGGATTGTCATAAAAAGGACAACCCAGAGGTTGGGCAACAACCCGTCGCTTCCGGCAAGGCCGCAAGACTTGAACCCATAACCGAAGGGCGATAAGGGTACATCACCTACCACTGACCTACGTGATGTACTAGTTTGTATAATGTAGTTTTTTTAAATAGCCTGACAAATAAATTATAAATTCATTATTTTTGGAACCCTATATGATTAGGATAAATATAATATTTTTGAATTCTATCATTTTTTTGGAGTGAAAGATGAGTTTGTGGTAGGAATTAGTTGAAGGATGAAACTATAATTGTCAATTATATATTTTTTCTACTTATTCTATGAATAAATTAATTTTTAAACATTAGGGAAGGGATCTTAAAACCAAATTTTTTTTATCCTAATACCTTATGTTTTGTTGAACCAATGATATTTTAAATCATTATAAATTGATGGATTTGAGGCCCTAAATTTTACACTTGTTTGTGATTGATGACCTCAATAAATCCCTATAAATATTTACATTTTCTCTCTAATTATGTGTCTCTAATTTCCACCAATTTTATCCTAATCGAGATAATAATTTGGTGGTGACTTTTTCATTTCTCTTTCCCTCTTATTAAGATTAAATTTCATTAACCTAATTTCTAATGTGGGTTTTCCACAAAGGTATTTTTCTATTTTTAACCTTTTATTTTCAAAAAAAAATTTCAAACTGCGAGGATGAAATTTATTTAAGGAGGGGATAATGTAACACCCCAATATTTCATAGTACGTTTTCTCTTCAAAGTAATTCAATAACTTGCGCTACACGCAATATCGAGTCCGAGTGCACCAAGAATAACCAAACTAGCTGTTAAAAAAGCGGTTATTAATAGTATTAACTGAATTTTGAATTTTATACACTCCATATAATTTTAGAATCCATATTATGTTTTTATTATAATAATATAATAACAAATTCATTTTTTTTTCAGATAAGAGAAGTATTTTTCGAAAAATGCAATTTTACCGCCTTTTAACGGAGAACCATTTTTAAATCCAATATTTAAAACTTTTATAAATTAAATTTACTGAAATTAAAATCTTATTTATAAGAGGGACATAAAAATTTAGTTTGGATAATTTTTTGGTACTTTTCTGATAACTTTCATATTTTGATGAATAGTGAAAAAAATACTAAAATTTAATTAAAAAAAACTTTTTTAATCAAAATAATTTATAGTGTTAAATTATAAAATTGAGTGGTTTTAAAGTATCATTATATTATATTTTTATCATTTAATATAATTTAAGTCATTGGATTTAATTTCACATTTAAACTGGACATAAACAAGTGTTAATCTTTTGATAGTTATTATTTCTTAAAAAACACGCTATCTATTTTGACAACGAGAATTAATTTTAAATTAATTTCTGCCACTTCAGTGTTTTTAATTTGAAAAAATGGATTTCATATTTGGAATCAGTTGGTCTAAATTTTGTAAATATGTAACTTTTATTTTTAGACATTATGAATATTTACTTCAGTAAATATTTTATTTACCATGGTTAAAGGGTAAATCCGGTAAATTAGGGTAAACAAATAATATTATAATAATATTAAATTACTATAACACATGTCCTAACCCTATTCTATGATACATGTCCGACCATGAGAATCCTTGGGTCTATTTTGGGACCCCATGGAGCCACTTGAGAGTGATAATGACACTTTATATTAATTAATTTAAAGTAAAGACAAAAATTACATAAACATATATATTTTAGTAAAAAAAATTTTACACGGGGTTATATAAGTTATTTTTTAGACTATAAATACTAATTATAAAGATAAAAAAATTTCCTAAATAATGATATTTTATTTATAATTTTTAGACATTAAATAATTAAATTTATTTATGACAAAATGATGATGCAGTAATTACCTTATTAATGAAAGAATCAAATAAATGGTATTGTAAATATTAAAATAAATATAATTTGAAACTTTTGATTCCATAAAAGAATTTTCTAGGTTAATATGACATTTTAGTATTTATTAGATGTATTTGGTTCGAATTAATCAAGTTGTGATGATTTTCAGAAAAACCAAATACTAAATAGTGTCAAAATTGGCATAAATGAGTTTGTTTAAAACATATTATATTATTAAATTATATAATAGTCCTAAAAATATAAGTTTCTATAAAATAACTTATATAATTATAGTTATATAATTAATAAACCACTTTAGGTTCTATTTTAATTTTATAGTAAGTTTATTAACCAATTATTATAATAATACAAGAATACATGGTAAAAGTTAAACTATTTAACTAAGAGTTAAATCTAAAAGATAAGGTTAATATGGTGACCAGAACCTATCTAAAAGCTATTTATTGAGAGGTTTTAGACCCATACCCACCTTATATTATAAATAAATCATTTTTTATCCATTATAAACCAAAAATGATTTTATTATAAAATAACATTTCAATATTTTCCTAAGGTGCCCCTCACCTCTCTTATAAAAGGGAACTTCTCCTTATCTCAAAATCACACCTACAAATCCATTTGGATCAGGAAAAAACTCCCTAAATATCCTCCCAAATTCCCTAACTTTAACCTATAGGGATTATTTGGATCATAAATCCAACCTAAGGAGCCCTTTTGATCAAATCAAAAGGAAGAACTTGAAGAAGATGTAAATATTTCATCACCTCTTTCAAGTTCTTTTTCTTCTTCCACTTCCTCTTTATTTTTTGTTTCCATTATAAAATAATAACTCCAGTATATTATATATAATTTTATGTTATTATAGAAATGTTACAACCATATTTATTATTCTTTTCATCATATGAATGAAAAATTCACCATACGTACGTACGACTTACCGTATCCACGTCGCGGTGTAGTTTATTATTCAAACACTTTATTATTTTGATGGGTATAATAATGAGTATAAATGATGTAAATAATAAATATAACATGTTAATTATTATTTATATATGATATAACATCCAATTACATATGATTTTACCATCAATATAATGATATTGTCGCTCGTACGTACATACGGATTACCGTCTCCACGACGCGATGAGATTCATTTCCACGTTCACCATTAAAAGATGATTATAAAAATATATATTATTAATAAGTATGTATTATATTACATAATAATTCTACTAGATATATATATATGTATGTATGTACTTACATATATCTTATTCACTTACTTCTGTTCAATACGATATGAAAACGGAAACATCGTTTATGTGTACGTACGACCTACCGTCTCCATAAACTGTGCCTTCAATTTCATATATATATATATATATATATATATATATATATCTATTATAAATATTTATATTATAAATATATATAATATATAAATAAAGGCTTATTTTATAGAAGTATTTAAATCATGATCTAAATGATACGATCAAGAATAACAAGTTAAAACACGTACGATAAAGAAATCGATTTTTACCCAAAATGTTAATTTAACATGGAAATAATTATTAAATGGGTAGTATAAAGTCATAAATGAATCATGTATGATATAATAAATATGAATACGGTTCTGGTATAATTTTATAACATACTATGGTCATTATATAGGAGGTTAAACGTAGCCTTGACCAAAGGAAAGTGCAAGGTAAGGGTTAATTCCTCAATCTCATTATTATTCGAGATTGTTTATGGGTAAGTTTTTACTGAGACTTATTTATTATCCATGTACATATTTCATAAGAGTTTTAAAAGGGATTCTTTTTAAGGTACTCTTTTATTAAAACATCATTTTAAATGTTTTAAATATTTATTATTCTAAATCATTCTCATTAATGTCCATGTTTTCAAAATGGTTTTTAAGGATTTATTTATATGGAAATGAATGTTTTTAAAATGTTATTCCATTCAAAAGTTTCAAAGTGGTATGAGACACTTTGATTCAAAAATGTCTTTAAATTTCTTCCTTTTTAAATTGTGTGGCTTTTAAATGTTTTCATGAAAAGGGATATTTCTCTCAAAGAGTTTTACAAATCATGTCCATCTATGTCAATATCCTTTGATGGATTTTAAACTTGTTTGGAGTTGATTTATTATGATACAAATATTCCATATTGTATTGAAGGTTTTGTGATATGTTTGACTATGGATGTGTTATTTTTATACCATTCATGGTTTATGGATAAAGTATTGACATTTCTTATGCTATTTTTAAAATGAATGTTTATGTTATGTTTCAACATTTTCATATGAGGAATGTATTGGACCTAGTAAGTGACGGGTGGAGCCCACTATATCTCCTCGATGCATCGGTAGGTATCATGAGACAATTAAACGTGGAATTGGTTGAGGTCTTTCCCAATTTGATATATGGTTTTGGCCGAGGCCTTAATCATTTTTAGAGGTCTTGGACGAGGCTTTGAAAAAATGTTTCAGAATGTCTGGCATTATACATTCCATCATTATGAAAATAATACTGATGGTTCATGTGGTTATTCAACTAATAGAATACCAATGACTATGTTTTATTATGGAATTATTTACTCATCTCATATTTCTTCCATAAAGTGTTCATGTTTATTATTTGTAAAGGCATGTGTTTTCAATTATTCACTATGCTTATTGGTTATGTTATCTTCCTCTAAATTGTTTACCCTTACTGAGCATCTGAGCTCACCACTTTCTTATGTTTTATTTTCCCAGGATTTCCAAGAAGTGTATTATGATTCATATGCAAGGTTAAGCTAAAAGGAATAATGTAATTCTCAAAGAACTATCTATGCTGTATTTTCTGTTTGAAATTTTAATGTCATGTTGATGTATGTAATCTATTTCCAAGACTGCTAAACTGATCGGTCTTTTAAGACATGATTTCATTGTATCATTCCAATGTATTAAAATAATTCACCAACTCTAGCTAATTGGGGTCAGGAAATTACACTGAAATTAGTAATTTTCTTGTAGTGACTGTAGAGTCTTTTGTTGGTAGCAGATCTATTTGTAAGTGGTAACTTTTTTCTGGAGGTACCATGCTATAATCGATGGTTTCATATAAGATTATTGTTAGCAGCTTCATAAGGGTAAAAAAATCTTTTCACACATTATATTAGGGAAATAATATACATATGTAAGGGTAAAAAAGCTACATAGATGTAGTGAAAAAATTATTGGGCTTGTGTAAAGGTAGATAAAACTTTTCATAAGGGTAGATATAAAGTTTATATATACTCCATAAGGGTACACATGAAGTTGTGTAAAGGAAAAATGAAATTATGTAAAGTTAATGAACTATTTATAAAACTTATGTAAGGGTAGATAAAATATTCATGTAAAGGTAGAATAAATATTACAATGATTTTGTTTGGGTAATGGGATCTATTTTCTATATTCATTTAAAGATATCATGTAAAGACCCGTAAAATTCAAGGGAATTTTTTTCTTAATTTTCTTTGGAATTTTACAAGAACGCAGTTTCTGACGGCACCTGATTCCGAGGCCCGGTGTGCCCGGAATCAATTTCCGAAGTTTGGCTCGGGTACGTTCAGTGAAAGAATGAGTGGGTTTTCCTAACTTTTGAACCGGTGCTCTGAATCGAAATCCGAGGGCACTGATGGAATCGCAGTGCCGGTAATTGCTTAGGAACACCTTTTCCGGAGTTGCGTTTACTCGGGTGTGGTTTTAAAATTTTTGGGTTAAGTAAATGAATAAAATAAAATGGGGCAACCAATTTATTTTATTTTAAGTTGTTTAACCTAAGATAAGTGGTTGAAGTGGGACCCACTATATCCTACTCCACTAGGTAGGATATTTGTGGGATGGGGCTGACACGAGCCCCACCTTTTAAACTTCCACGAAACCCCCCACCTTTAATTAGGTAACGCACCCGCACCCCCCCTTTAAATGTAAGTCAACTTTTGCGTTTAAATTGAATAATAAACGCCTCATTAATTGGGTGGTTTAAACTCCTCAAATAATTCAATTAATTGATTTATTCAATTTTTTAATTTCAAAACGTTTGGCGCGAGTAATAAAATAAAAAAACACTTATTTTATTAGAGTTGTTCATTGTGCGAGAGGGCTTGGGAGAAATCACTCAAAGCCTTGAAGCACTCCTTCCTCGATGAAGAACGCGAAGAACGCGAAGAACGCCGACCTCCGACGAAGGTCGACAAGAACGCCAGATCCTCGGAGATCGAAAATGCGACACTGATGAATCTTTTCTCTGCGACGCGACGATCCCCCTTCCGCGACGCCTTCTTCCGCGACGTGAAATTCCGCGACGAACCTTTGTTCACCTTTTTCTTCGAGGTAGGGTTTATTTTATTGTTGTTTGTGATCTCTTCTGTCGCTATTATTCGTTTCAAATTGGGCCGCCTGTTATCAAAATAACGGGAGGAGGTCGGACCGCACGAACACGGGCGACCCTCGTCCCCCATTGTTTGTTTGAATTTGTTGCGGCACGTGTAAGGCGGCGCGGTGCCGTTGCACCGCGCGAAAACTATGAGAAAGGGCGAAGAAGCGCGGCGCCGTCGCGCCGCGCCGTTGAAGTCGAACAAAGGCGCAACGCCGTCGCGCTACGCCGGAAAACCAAAAAGGCACCGTGGCGGGAGCGGGGCCGCGGCGGAGGGGCGGGGCGCTGTCGCGCCGCGCCGGACATACCAGGGCCGCGGCGGAGCAGGAAGCGGCGGCCGGCTTCCGGCCGCCGGGGCTGGAGCAGGAGAGCAGGACCCCGACGGTCCCGCGGCGGCAGCAAACGGCCGACCGGCTTCCGAGAAGGGCCGGGGTTCATAACCTCCGACTGGCCAGCAGGAGCCCCCCCCCCTCATGGGGGCCGCGTTTTCATATAGGGGGGTAGCGTGCCCCTTTCGCTCGACCGTTACGGCCGAGCCGCCTGGCCATGCTGGCCAGGCCGAGCGCGCTAGGCCGGGCCACCAGGCCGGACCGCCAGGCCAGGCCGGGCCGCGCCCTATTGGGCCAGACCCGGACCTGGGTCGGGTCGACTCGGTTCGGGCAGACCCAGGGGGTATCGGGCCAGGTCGGACCGGGACCGAACCCCCTATTCGCGGACCTCTTTCGGTCTTTTGCCCATAACGTGGGCTACAGACCTCTGATCGATGCACCATCAGCTGAGATGGGATCCTTGGATCGAGGAGGTCGTTTCAGTATATTACACTCAGGGTTTCGGAGAAGTTTGGGTACGACCGAGTCGGTTCGAACACAAAACCAACCAGGCCCTCAGAGCGGAAACACTTATATCTTGAGCTCCGGACGTCTGATTGAAATTCCGTCGACTTTGTTTGATTCCTCTTAGTGAGACGGAAATTTTGGCTTACTCTGATCGAGGTTTAGACGCAGTCGGAGTGCGTTCGGGTTGGTTCGCACACAAAACCAACCGGGCCCCTGGAATGAAAAGGCCAATAACTCACAGAACGGGTGTCCGATTGACGCACCGTCTATCTCGTTGAATTTACTCTTGATGAGATGGAACTTTTGGCATACTTTGCCTGAGGTTTGGATGCAGTTGGATAGTGGTCGGGTTGGATTGTACCCGAAATCTAACCGGGCCCCTCGAATGGTAAAGCTGATAACTTTCAGACCGGACGTCCGTTTGACGAACCGTCAGCGGCGTTGGTGATCACGTTGAGAAACAGTCCCTATGAGTATACCCTATGAGAGTTCGGGGTATAGTTGAGATATGGACGGGTTGGTTCACACACGAAACCAACCGGGCCCTTGGGACGAAAAGGCTAATAACTCACAGACCGGGCGTCCAATTGACACTTCGTCTGTTGCATTGAGACCCCTATGACGAGGTGGTCCTTTGAGATACTTATTCTTGGGACTTCGTGATACTTGGAGTATTGACCTATAGCTCGTGGAGCGGACCCTCCCAGAGATGAGCGTACAGAGTACGGAGATCGTGTAGCTGGTTGAGACTTAACGACTGCTTGACTGACTCGACTTGGAGTGAGTCGACTGGCCCAATGGACGGAGCACCACTTTGTTTGGGTGAAGGCCCATGGCGGATGGAGCACTACTAAGCTTGGGTGCAGACCCGTGGTACTCATCCGGAGAGTACCTCTGCAGGCTATTAGGGGGGATGCACTACTGTGTTTGGGTGGAAGACCTCGGCGGGGAGCACTACTGTGTTTGGGTGGCTGACCTGCGGTACTCGATAGGAGAAGTACCTCAGCAGTCTTAGGTTAGTGAGAAGTACCTCGGAGATGTGACAGGATCACAGTACTCTCCAGAGACGAGGATCTTCAGCAGTTACGGTTTCGATAATGAAAATCCTGGTTTGAGCTGAGTCTATGACCATTGTGTTTACCTCATGATTGAGATGTGTCACTTGATAACTTAGGTATATGTATGGGAATATATCTAAGTAGTGGTTATCCATTGATTTCATAACCTCTGTGTTTCCTCATGATTGAGATGGGTTACTTGATAACTTAGGTATAAGTATGGGCTTATACCTAAGTAAGAGTTATCTGTTGGGTTTCTACTTTGTGGTTATCCTTGTTGGATTTAGAGAGACCTTGAGGGTCTCGGGGTCCCTACTGAGTATTGTATACTCAACCCTGCACGGGCAATGCCCGCACCTCGTTGTGTTGGTTTCAGATGACGGACAACACTGACGGAGGCCGAGTGTTCGAGGATTGGACGGTACCCGGTGGTGGACTTCACTCAGAGGAGGTTGACGGGTGAGAGAAGTGTTCGAGGACTGGACGGTACCCGGTGGTGGACTTCACGATGAGACGATACTAGGAGGAGGTTGACGGGTGAGAGCGTCGTGGAGGCTATCTTTACTTACCCTTCAGGCAGGATCCGTGGTGGACGATCTAGGAGCTGCGCTATCTGTACCTACCCTTCAGGTAGGATCCGAGGTGGGCGACCCAGTATCTTCTTCTTTTCTTCCAGCTGTTTGTCTTTTCTGTTGTACTTCCTTTCAGTTGTAGCTATACTTTTCAGTTGGGTTTGTATTCTGGCTCTTTTTCCCTTCAGCACTTTCTTTTTGTACTTAGTGTTTTACTTCTGCTTGTACTCTGTGGTGTTTTGTTTACTTTTATAAAGGCAATGCCTTCCCAGTTATCGAGATTTACACCTTTGGTGCTAGTTGCCAACCCCTGGCCTATGGAAGGCGGGCTTGGGGTAGTCACGACACGGGCCCCGAGGACGGGTCGTGACAAATTGGTATCAGAGGAGTCGGTTCTACCGCAGAACTTATAACTCTGATATTTTCTTTCTGTGAAGCGATAATGTTAAGAGTACCGAGTGTGGTTTTCAGTTCAGGGAGTCCAGTGTTGGTGTGGGCGGCCGACGTATCCATACACCAGGACCCTGACAACTGATTTCCAACTTTGTGCACGAAAACACTGATTGCGTGTGTGTTTCCAGAAGTTTTTAAAAGTCAGCTCAAACCAGGTCAGCTCACCAGGTATAAATCATTTGACCATGTCACGTATGTTTATTTCAGGATGCCTTTCCACAGACGATTAGCTGGATCCCAGAGGGATGTACATGCTGATAGCCTACCGAGCGATGAGGCTTCGGTACAGGGATCTCTTGCAGTTGAGGCACCAACGGAGGCACCAGCGGTACTACCATACGTTGAGCCACCGATGCCACCAGCCCCAGCAGTAGGGGATGTACGCCGCTTGAGCGTGCTGCATGTGTTCCAGCGCCAGAGGCCTCCCAGGTTCCTGGGAGAGATGGACCCGCAGGCGGCTGAGGATTGGCTGGAGGCTGTGGTGAGAGTCTTCAGGCTAGTGGGGATGCCAGCAGACTTCATGGTGATCTTTGCTGCCAGCCTCCTTCAGGCAGCAGCTGAGAGATGGTGGAGCCACTTGTTCCAGTTTTGCGACGGGATGACCTTCACATGGGGAGACTTTGAGACCTTCTTCAGGGTGGAGTTTATACCAGTGGATCTACACCCCGAGCGTGTTCAGAAGCTGCTGCCTTTGCCGCAGGATTTTCGATTAGTTGCCGAGCCATCTGTGGGAAGTAGACAAATGATGCAGAGGTCCAAGAGGACTAGAGCTAGCCATACGAGGAGCAGGAAGTGTTATGAATGTGGCAGGAAGGGTCACCTGACACGTGACTGTCTGACTCCCCACACAGTTGATCCGTAGGAATTGGAGGATCCACCAAGGAAGAAGCAGCGGCGGGAGCTTGAGCAACATCCGAGTGGTGGACAAGGCAGTAGAGCTCCGGGAGCAGGTGGAAAGGAGTGGAACTACTGTATTACTTTTTTTCTTGGTACTTCTAGTTCCATGTTGCTGTTGTATTTGTGTCTTTGTACTATGAGCTGCAATAATAAAAGACACTTATCATAGTGAAATTTTCTTTCCTGTCCTTTTGTTTAGTTGATACTGAGAGGTCCCGATTTAAACTGTTGACTTGACCCTCACTTTCGAGATTTCTACTGGAGGAGACCCATTGACCTCACACTGATTTCGACAGTGTGACTCAACCCTTGGAGGCGAGAGTGATGGTTGGATCACTTGGTAGTAACGTCGAGGCCTTACGACGTCATCCATGGCATGAATGCATCATTCATGTCAGGATTGACTGTATTAGGCAATGGGAGTGGTTCATCCAGGGGATGAGACCAAGTTTCTCTTTTCAACAGAGGAGAAATCTTAGAAACTCTTTCATATCGTAGGCAAAGAAGGTGCAGATCACCCAGGAGCGGATGAAGACTGCACAGTGCAGTAAGAAACAGGAAACTGGCACTAGTCTTAGAGACTCGGGCGTGTTAAATGTTTCAAGAAGAGGAAGCTTTAAGGAGAGATAAATCTGCAGAGAAGAAAACGTGGAGGTAGAGCTAGGAGAGAATCATGAGGTGGTGTACATTTTAACATGCTACAACCACCCACCTTAGTTGAACCCGCCAGGCTCAGGGAGCTGGAGGGTAGGGGAAAAGTGAGGCTGCATGCGGTTAAGGAGTGTGACCCAATGGATCTAAAACAAATGATTCAAGGGAAAGTCTGTGTCCACTACTAGCTGACGTAGTAATAGATGTTGATATGAGTCATTCCTTCCTTCCAAAAATCTTGTTCCAGACCTAGAGTTTCTGGTAAGCCATAGACTTGACCATCAGGTCTAGAGATACCTTGGGAGGAGAATCGATAATCACAGTTACGCCGACAGTATGGTCTGAACCTCGAGGCAAGAGTTTCGGTTGGAATATCTTGGTGGAAGTGTCGAGGCCTTACGACGTTGGTCTCAGTATGGATTGGATTCACAATTCATGCTCAGATTTATTGTATTAAGCAAAAAGGTTTTGGTCTTACTACAACGTCAGGATGGGTTTTCCTTGGTCGGCGAAAAGGAAACCCCAGGCAGCACCGGATAAATTCCTGCATAGGAGGGTGCGACCGATCACTCTTAAGCTAGTCAACCTTACCCTCGTGGCAGCAGAAGTTTTGAGTTTAAGTTCTAAACTGGAATTGGAGGCCTCTTAAGTTCGAGGATGACGATCACGTCCTTATACGGGTCTCACCTTGACGAGGTTTTCGGAGATGTGGCCAAGGCGGAAAGTTATCTCTGAGGTTCAGTGGACCTTTTCAGGTCCTCAGCAGGGTAGGAGAGGTGGCTTACCATTTGACCCATCCACCTCAGTTTCACCAGGTGCACGACGACTTCAACGTATCTCAACTGGGGAGATACGTGCTTGACCCGACGCATATCATCGACCATGGGGAGCTGGACATTGGTGATGGGGTGACTTTTGTGGGGTTCCAGTAGGAGTTGAGGATCAACAGGAGCGGTCCTACGAGGACGGTTGATTCCTCTTGTGCACTTTCATTGGCATCACGGGAACCTCCAGGTGAGAACATGGGAGCGGAATGCTCAGATGCGTGCTCAGTACCGCTTTTGTATCCCTAGTTTGTGCTAAAGATTTACGAGGACGTAAAGTCCTGAGGTGGGAGTAATTTAAAGACCCGTAAAATTCAAGGGAATTTTTTTCATAATTTTCTTTGTAATTTTACAAGAACGCAGTTTCTGACGGAACCTGATTCGGAGGCCCGGTGTACCCGGAATCAATTTCCGAAGTTTGGCTCGGGTATGTTCAGTGAACGAAGAAGCGGATTTTCCTAACTTTTGAACCGCTGCTCGGAATCGAAATCTGAGGGCACCGATGGAATCGCAGTGCCGATAATTTCTTAGGAACACCTTTTCCGGAGTTGCGTTTGCTCGGGTGTGGTTTTAAAATTTTTGGGTTAAGTAAATGAATAAAATAAAATGGGGCAACCAATTTATTTTATTTTAAGTTGTTTAACCTAAGCTAAGTGATTGAAGTGGGACCCACTATATCCTACTCCACTAGGTAGGATATTTTTGGGGTGGGGCCCACACGAGCCCAACCTTATCAACTTCCACGAAACCCCCACCTTTAATTAGGTAACGCACCCGCACCCCCCCTTTAAATGTAAGTCAACTCTTGCATTTAAATTGAATAATAAACGCCTCATTAATTGGGCGGTTTAAACTTCTCAATTAATTCAATTAATTGATTGATTCAATTTTTTAATTTCAAAACATTTGGCGTGAGTAATAAAATAAGGAAACACTTATTTTATTAGAGTTTTTCGTTGTGCGAGAGGGCTTGGAAGAAATCACTCAAAGCCTTGAAGCACTCCTTCCTTGACGAAGAACGCGAAGAACGCCGACCTCCGACGAAGGTCGACAAGAACGCCGGATACTCGGAGATCGACGACGTGACGCTGACGAATCTTTTCTCCGCGACGCAACGATCCCCCTTCCATGACGCCTTCTTCCGCGACGCCTTCTTCCGCGACGTGCAATTCTGCGACGAACCTTTGTTCACCTTTTTCTTCGAGGTAGGGGTTTATTTTATTGTTTTTCGTGATCTCTTCTGTCGCCATTATTCGTTTCAAATTGGGCTGCCTGTTATCGAAATAACGTGAGGATGTCGGACTGCACGAACATGGCCGACCCTCCTCCCCCCTTGTTTTTTTGAATTTGTTGCGGCACATGTAAGGCGGAGCGGTGCCGTTGCACCGCGCAGAAACTATGAGAAAGGGCGAAGAAGCGCGGCGCTGTCACGCCGCGCCGTTGAAGTCGAACAAAAGTGCGATGCCCTCGCGCAGAGCCGGAAATCCTCAAAGGCACTGCGGCCGGAGCGGGGCCGCGACGGAGGGGCGTGGCACCGTCGCGCCGCGCCGGACGGACCAAGGCCACGGCGGAGCAGGAAGCGGCGGCCGACTTCCGGCCGCCGGTGCCGGAGTAGGAGAGCGGGACCCCGGCGGTCCCACGGCGGCAGCAACTGGCCGGCCGGACCGGGCCGGCCGGCTTCTGAGAAGGGCCGGGGGTCGTAACCCCCGGTCGGCCAGCAGGAGCACCCCCCCCCTCATGGGGGCCACAGTTTCACACAGGGGGCAGCGCTCCCCCCCACGCCCCTTCCGCTCGGCCGTTACGGCTGAGCCGCTTGGCCACGCGGGCCAGGTCGAGTGCGCCAGGCCGGGCCGGGCCGCACCCTATTGGGACAGACCTGGACCTGGGTCGGGTCGACCCGGTTCTGGCCGACCTAGGGGGGTATCGGGCCGGGTCGGACCGGGCCCGAACCCCCTATTCGCGGACCTCTTTCGGTATTTTTCCCATAACTTGGGCTGTATACCTCAAATAGACACATCGTCAGCTGCGATGCAATCCTTGGATCGAGACGGTCGTTTCGGTATATTACACTTAGGGTTTCGGAGAACTTTGGGTACAACTGGGTTGGTTCGAACACGAAACCAACCGGGCCCTCGGAGCGGAAACGCTTATATCTTGAGCTCCGGACGTCCGATTGACGTGCCATCAACATTGTTGGATTCCTATTAGTGATACAGACATTTTGGATTACTCCGCTCAAGGTTTGGACATAGTCGGAGTGCGGTCGGGTTGGTTCGCACACGAAACCGACCGGGCCCCTGGAATGAAAATGCCAATAACTCACAGACCGGGCGTTCGATTGACGCGCCATCTATCTCGTTGAATTCCTTTTGATGAGACGGAAATTTTGGAATACTTCTCCTGAGGTTTGGATGTAGTTGGATAGTGGATGGGTTGGATTGTACCCGAAATCCAACCGGGCCCCTCGAATGGTAATGCTGATAACTTTCAGACCGGACGTCTGTTTGACGAATCCTCAGCGGCATTGGTGATCACGTTGAGAAACGGTCCCTATGAGTATACCCTATGAGAGTTCGGGGTACAGTTGAGATACGTACGGGTTTGTTAGCACACGAAACCAACCGTGCCCTTGGGACGAAAAGAATAATAACTCACAGACCGGGCGTTCGATTGACGCGCCGTCTGTTGCGTTGAGAACCCTATGATGAGGCGGTCCTTTGAGATAATTTTTCGTGGGACTTTGTGATACTTGGAGTATCGACCTGTAGCTCATGGAGAGGACCCTCCCAGAGATGAGCGTATGGAGTACGAAGACCGTGTAGCTGGATGAGAACTGATGACTGCTTGACCGAATCGACTTGGAGTTAGTCGACTGGCCCAGTGGACGGAGCACCACTTTGTTTGGGTGCAGACCCATGGCAGACAGAGCACTACTGAGATTGGGTGTAGACCCACGGTACTCGTCCAGAGAGTACCTCTGCTGACTATTAGGGGGGATTCACTACTGTGGTTGGGTGGCAGACCCCGGTGGGGAGCACTACTGTGTTTGGGTGGCTGACCCGCGATACTCGACAGGAGGAGTACCTCAGCAGTCTTAGGTTAGTGAGCAGTACCTCAGAGATGTGACAGGATCACTGTACTCTCCAGAGACGGGGCTCTTCAGCATTTACGGTTTCGATAATGAAAATCCTAGTTTGAGATGAGTCTATGACCTTTGTGTTTACATCATGATTGAGATGGGTCACTTGATAACTTAGGTATATGTATGGGAATATATCTAAGTAGTAGTTATCTGTTGATTTCATAACCTCTGTGTTTCCTCATGATTGAGATGGGTTACTTGATAACTTAGGTATAAGTATGGGCTTATACCTAAGTAAGAGTTATCTGTTGGGTTTCTGCTTTGTGGTTATCCTTGTTGGATTTAGAGAGACCTTGAGGGTCTCGGGGTCCCTACTGAGTATCGTATACTCACCCCTGCACGGGCTATGCCCGCACCTCGTTGTGTTGGTTGCAGATGACGGGCAGCGCTGACGGACGACGAGTGTTCGAGGACTGGACGGTACCCGGTGGTGGACTTCACTCGAAGGAGGTTGACGGGAGAGAGCAGTGTTCGAGGACTGGATGGTACCCGGTGGTGGACTTCACGACGAGACGATACTCGGAGGAGGTTGACGGGAGAGAGCGTCGTGGAGGCTATCTGTACCTACCCTTCAGGTAGGATCTGTGGTAGACGATCCAGGTGCTGTGCTATCTGTACCTACCCATCAGGTAGGATCCGAGGTGGATGACCCAAGATCTACTTCTTTTCTTCCAGCTGTTTGTCTTTTCTATTGTACTTCCTTTCAGTTGTAGCTGTACTTTTCAGTTGGGTTTGTATTCTGGCCCTTTTTCCCTTCATCACTTTCTTTTGTACTTAGTGTTTTACTTCCTCTTGTACTCTGTGGCGTTTTGTTTACTTTTATAAAGGAAATTCCTTCCCAGTTATCGGGATTTATGCCTTTGGTGCTAGTCGCCAGCCCTTGGCCTATGGAAGGCGGGCTTGGGGTAGTCACGACACGGGCCCCGAGGATGGGTTGTGACATATCATATTTTTGGTTATTTTAAAAAAGAAAAACATGGAATCTGTGGTGCTTACTTACTATGTTGTTGAGCTCACACCCTACTCACACCACTTAATGCTGTTAGTATGTTCTGGATTAGACTCTTAGAATGGGTTTGTAGGTTTGTATGGAGAGTGACCTTGGGTCATAGAGGATCATTTGATTTGGTATGTTAGTGTTTTATTTTTAGTTTTTATTCTACATTGTATATGTAGTCCTTTTTACTACGTTTTACAGTTGGTGGTGGAGTCATATTATGATGGATGAGTATAGTCACTATTAGAGGAATTTCTGTAGGGGAGGGTGTTTAGAGTGTGATTTGAAAGTTTATTTTGTACTTATTTTATTCTTCCATTATTCTGCTTTATACACTACTTATTTTATTTCTACATATATGTTTTTGGCATGGATGTTCGACACATAGATGAGTCATGTTGGAATTCTCTTAAAATTCCATTGTTTATTATATATTTTTTATCTAAGTGAAATTATCCCCAATGATTACTCTACATGCCTATGAAGCTTGTCATCAACCCAAGGGGATCAGAATCACCCATAAGGTTATTTTCATCACAACTAAAGCACATATTCAGATGGTGGCCTAGGTTGAGTCATTACATGAAGGCTATTATCATTATTTTATCCAAGATTTTTTGTAAAACAGAAACTCAAATAATGACTTTAACCAATAAAGGATTCATATTTTTCTAGTTTGGATAGTGTGATGTGAAATTTTAAGATCAAAATAATAGATTAACTTCAACTTTTATTTTCATTTTACCCAATTGATATGATGTTTTTAAGGTTTATTATGATGCTTCATCAGTCGACCTAGGTCATATTCTTATACTGGATCATTAGGTTGTGGATTATGGTCATAGAAACCTACAACATTATGAATGGAACTATACTTACCATGATTTAGAATTATTAATTGTTGTCTATTCTATAACATGTTAGATGCTCTGTTTTTTAGAAAATGATTTGTGAAATTTACTGAACAAAAAATCCTTAAATATATCTCTCCAAAGTGATTTTTGAATATGAAGAAATTTTGTTGGGTAGAATGCCTCCAATAATTCAATTTGGATATTTAGTATACATTTAAGAAGAAAAATGTTATTGTTGGTAATTTAAGACTGAGACTATAATCCTAAAAGGTGAAGAAATATGAGGAATAGGAGAGGTTGATGTTATTAATGCATGCGATTTATTTAGATATTATGGAGGATCAAGATGTAGTATGATTATTCCATATTAACCTTACATAATTTATAGTTGATCAATTCATGGACTCCTAAAAAATTTATCATGATTATATCATCATTGAAGAAAATATTTATAGTGGGGAGACTCTTAAATATTGATGTTTGATGGTGGGGAGAAATTCAAGATTCACACTTTTTCTTTCATATCCATAGAAGGATTTGATGGATATTCACTTAAATTAGGAAAATCATATAATATGAATGACATGGATCACATGCTACAATATCCCTGAAATAGATATCAAAATATATGATTTACATGGATCGTAAAGGAATCTTAGGAAGCTTTTAATTCTTATATCATATAGTATGATACACATATTCATTATGATATGCATGAATGGGATGCATGCACTGATTATGATCCTCCCACGTAGTTTCCCTTGGTGTTTAATCCATTATAAATGGATTAATTATGGATTGTATATTCATTTAATGGGTTCAATGGATTTTAAAATGGGAATTAATGAATATGATTATACCTGATACATTTCATATGGACAACCCATTTCATTAAAAGAAAAATATCAGGAATTTCATATAAAAGGGAATGAGTTCCCTTATTGTTGTTGGTGGTGATCATCAGTTTCATGCAATTTTTTTTGAAAACACATTCCTTCCTATAATATTTTTTATCATTATAGTTAAGGAAATAGAACCTATCTTAGTGAAAAATAATACCCAAAATATGATCATAGATCCAAAGACCAGTGTAATCCCCTTTAAGGTAAGAAGCCTATTATTTTCTGCTCCTATGATCATTATCAAGAAACTCCAAGGATATGGAGGACACTACTTATGCTCTATATGTATGAATTTATTTTATATTCTAAACACATTGACCCTTGAAGAAAAATAAAGAAATTATATAGGTTATTTACACTAATAATGATCATAATATGATCCCACAAAACCCATCAGTGGTATCAAAGCCTTGTTCTTCAAGGATTATATGTTTCAAATATACTGGCTTAGAATAAATTAAATATCATAATTAATATACAATTATATCATAAAATATGGTACATAGAATCCTTTTGTTTCACTTCACCATAACACATTACATGTATATATCATAAGGTATGATATATAAGAAATCCATTGATTTTAACTAAGCTATATAATATGATATAACATATCACAAAATATAACCCAATCCAGGGTTTGTGTGAAATAGGGGGTCATAACATAAATATGAAACATGCTCTATCATAAAATATAATTTGAGTTATATGATATTTCTAATCATAGGTAGTGATATGAGTCATAGTATATGATATAGGACTATATCATATAATACGATATACTTGTAGATCACCATCTCTCTCTTATATTAGTGGTATTTTATTGCTGATAACTAGTTATAAAATACTAAATGCTTTAAAAATGTTATTTTTTTTAATTTTTTATATTTTTAATTATGGTTTATATATTTTTTTATAAATTATAAGTATTATTAACTATAAAATGATATTTTACATGTTTAAATAAAATATGAAATGATTATATTGGTTGCTCATGTTTGATAACATAAATAAAGTGTTTCTTTATTTTTTAATTTATATTATTAATATTTATAAATTGTTTATAGAATATGAATAATTTGTATTCTTTATTTATATGATAAATTTATTCTAGAAAAAAAGAGCCTTTAATTACATTAAAGGAATGAATACATAATATTTAGTTTTAATCTACCATCACCTCAGTTTATTTTTAGAGTTATAAGCTTGGGAATAGTTATAGAGTATACTTTTCACACATTAGGTGTTAGAGATAGAATTAATTGAATTATCTCTTGAGTAAAGACTCCCTTGGAAGAGGGACTTGGGATTAGACAACTCACTAGCTTGGAGTCTTATTCATTATTCTATAAAGGTGAAGTATTGTCTATATGTCTCTCTGGGCTTACTCATGTAATTATTTTCAATCTCATATAACTATATGACTTTACATGAAAAAATCATATACCGTATTCATGAAATGAATTTGGATATGTTTGAATATTTTCGGATTCTTCTTTTTCATTGATAAAAAAACTTGTGATTTGTGTAAAGAGTTACACATTAATATAGTTTGAAAACATTAATTTAGTGGATGGAATAGGGATTACAAAAACTAAATCATTATAAGAATTTATACACAAAGGAATACAACATGAAAAAATTAAAGTTTTCATGAGATGTAAAGGGATTAACATGGAATTTATGTTTGTTAAACTAGTGATACTTTTAAAATGAAAAATCCTAAAATAATAAGTGTGGGATTCCTTCCAAAGTGACAGTTTTCAATACTTCAACAATTCAATACAAGTGACCCTAACTGTTAGGTGCCCATGAATTATCTTATATAAATTAATCAATTTATGAGGTGAACCTAACCATTAGGTTCCTTGTTCATGGAATTTTCTTTGGGTTAAACTAGTTAGTAAACCATAACTATTAGGATACTTGAGGAATTTAGTTGAGTGAATATAAGGACCTAACCTTAAACATTACATAATCTAGTAAATTCCTTTAGAATTAATTTCCTTACATTCGAAAATATATTTTCAGTTTATATTTTTAGAAAATTAAGAAATAATTAATACATATTAAACCACAATCATAAAAAGTGGGTACTACTAAAACAATATCCATTTATTACATAATACAAAAGTTTTTAATAAAAACATGAAATCTTTTTATGAAAAGTCTTCACAACATTCATCTTGGATTCTCCTTTTCTAATACCCATCCTTAAACCATGTGAAAAACATTTTAAAAATTGGGATGAGGAAAAAATCTCAGTAAGGGATATAAGAAGAATTAGATAAACCATTAGTCCATGAATACTTATAAACATATGAAATTATTTTCATAAATACATACTTCTCACCCAATAAGTATCATATAGTTAATTTGTGAAAACATGATATTTCCATAAAACATTGAAAACATAAATAATACCATAAAGGTAACATGGGTAATTACTTAGTTAATATTGTATCCCTCATGTCTATTATATGATTTTTAACCATCATGGATACCTTACAATGTAACCCTCAAAGCTACCTTATAATGTAACCCTCACGACTATCTTATAGTGTAACCATCACAGTTACACTTGGAGTAACCATACGGTATACCTCAAACATAAATATACCCAACAAATTGAAGAGAGATATAGGTCCCACAATTCATCATAAACAATTCCCAAGAACCAGAACATAATCATAAAACATGAATACTTGCATAAAAACATTCCTTTTAAATTTTGTACAAATAGAAATTTAAAAGATGATTTTTAAAAAGAATCCCCTTAAAAATATCATATATTTGAAGTGAGAATTCAAAAAAATAATGGAATATGTATATACACTATAAATACACATAATAAAACATAATATAATAAAAATTAATTTCACAAATAGTCTTATTACCACATAATAAATTAAGTAGAAGGTTAACCCAAAGAATAAAAATTTGGTTAAGAATTCCCTTACCTTGGGTTCATCTTACTTAGAATGTGTTAAAAACTATTGTAGAATGGTTTAAAGAGTTTTATTAATATATTATATAACCATGTTAATATTTATAATTACTTATATGATATTCTTATAACATCTTTCAACCAATTTATTAATAATATTTTGTTATTTTCATTGTTTCGGGTGCATTTATTTCATGGTTTCCATGGTTGGTTCATTATGGATTTTCTTTTAGAATAGAAGAAAAACTACAGAAGTGGAATGAAGTGGTGTTAATATGTTTCCATAATTTTAAATGATATTATATATCATTTTTTTTGATATTAGGATGAATCATTATATAAAACATTAATAATAATGATTTAATTTATTTTGGTTATTTTTATGATCATCGTGAACTTATATCATTTTATTCAATATCATGTTTATATATTGGTTTCAGAACATTAAATAACTTATAAGATGTATAATAAAATATTATTTAACTATAATAATGGTTTTATGATCAGATTTGAATGCGCTAATGAAAAATGAAAGTGTATCATCCATGATGATGGTAAATCGACACATCATAGACGATGTTCTTATTTTTAGAATAAAAGGCGGAGTAAAAGAAGTTTCATGATGAGTTTCTTCATAAACATGATAACATTATAGTATATATAAGATAATATAGTTTTTAGGAAACTTGTACAAGGGGAGGTGAAGTGATTATAAGAAAAGAAAAAGAATTGAAAATAAAACAAAAGAAAATGATAGAGGCTTTTACCTCTTGAATTCTCCTCCTTGAGAACCTCTTTAAGGCCCTTGGTTTTGGCCTTTTGGTGATACTAGAAGGTTTTGGAAGTGGGGAAAAATATTGGGAATGGAATTTTGTGGGAATTAAACAATATACAAGGCTTTGAGGTGTGAGGAGAAGAGGTGGCGAGGGGTGGTATTTATAGTGGAGGAGAGGGGTGTTTTCTCATTATTATATTCATTAGTTTATTATTTTGGCTCAAGACTATGAATAGTTTTATAATTATCACTAAATATATTAAAATAATGAAGGTAATTTCTATATTATGGTTCTTACATCATTCATGACTCAAGGAATAGTTTATTTATCTTATTATGTATATATATCGTAAATTATCGTATTTCATTATTCACTAAAAATTCAAATATTTTAGAAAAATCCCAAAAATTCTCCCCAAACTTTTTTGATGTGTAGAATTAAAAAATTAACTCCATTTTATGAAAATAATTTTCTAAATATGATAAATTTAATTTTTAATTAAAATCACAATTTATTCAAAAAATACTATTTTTAAAACTGATTTTATAACACTTTGAAAATTTAATTAAAGTCTCATAAAATTATATTATAATCATATGAAAACAAAATATTTATTTATGAATCTATTTTATAAAAATATATTTTCTTTTAAATAATTATATTAATTATAAAATTTTAATTAAATATTTATGAATTAAAAAATACCAAAACTTAATTTATCATTTCCAAAACACTTATTTACTTATTCCATGATATAAATATATCATGATTAAAATTATAAGATACATAAATTTTATTTATAATATCTTAGGTGATGTTACTATTCTATTGGTAGAGATTCGTTAATTATAAATACCACTTATTTCATTATATATTTATAATGAATTGAACTATTTAATTAGATAATAAAAACAAATTATTATATAAGTATCTAGGTCAGTAAATTCTCCCCACCTTTTGTAAATTCAATCCTCAAAATTTTTATTTACTTATTAAATAGTTGAGGACACCTTTCCCTCATAACATTTTCAGATTCCCATATTGCTTCTTCAAACATGTGGTTTCTCCACAAAACCTTAACCTGGTGAATTACCTTATTCACCAATACTTTATATCTATTATCAATAATCTGAATAGGTTTCTCTTCATAAGAAATATTCTCTTCCAATTGAACTACTTATGGGCTTAAATCACGAGATGAATCTGGCACATACTTTCTCAACAAAGAAACATGAAAAAAATTGTGTACTTGAGATAAGATCAGAGGAAAAGCTACTCATTAGGCCACTGGTCCAACTTTATCCAAGATTTCATAAGGTCCAATGAAACTTGTACTTAGATTTCATTTCATACCAAAATAAATAGCACTTTTCCATGGTGAGATTCTAAAAAAACATGATCACCTACCTCAAAAGAAAAGTATTTCCTCCTATTATCTGCATAACTTTTCTACCTGATCTGAGTTGTCCTCATGTGTTACTAGATCATCTTCGCTTTCTCATCCACTTCCTTTACTAATTCTGGTCCTATCAATTTACTTTCTCAAACTCCACCCCAAAATGTTGGATTTCGACACCGCTTTCCATATAATGCCTAAAAAGGCGCCATCTGCATAATGGAATGAAAACTTTTATTATAAAAAAACTCTACTAAAGAAAGATGTTGATCCCAACTTCTATATTAATCCATTTAACAATTTTGAAGCATGTCCTATAAGGTCTAAATTATTCTCTTAGTTTATACATCAGATTGGGGATGAAAAGACGTGATGAAATTTAATTCTGTTCCCAAAATTGTTTGAAGGCCTTTCCAAAAGTTAGAAGTGAACCTAAGATCTCAATCAGATACAATGGATATAGGAACTTCATGTAACCTAACAATCTAGTTGAGGTCCAGTTGAGAAAGATGATCCAAATAAATAGTATATCGAATAGCAAGTAAGTGTGAAGATTTAGTCAGTCAGACATTGTTACTTCGATAAGTCTTTGGTAGTCTCACCATGAGGTCCATGGATATATTTTCCCATTTCCACTCTAGCACTGGAAAAGGCAGAAACATCCCATTTGGAAGTTTTAACTCTACTTTAACTAGTAGACATGTTAAAAATTTCATGGTAAAATCAGCAATATCTCTTTTCATTCCATCCACTAGTAATACTTCCGAAGGTCTCTGTACATCTTAGTACTGTTAGGATGAACTGAAAACCAAAAACTACGAGCTTCAATTAACAATTATTTATTCAAATAAGAATCATAAGGCACACATAATATCTTTCAAAATATCAATATACAATATTTATCAACATTAAATTTAGGCAAATTACCTTCCTTAACCAATTATACATTTTTCTGGAACTCACGATCTTCCTTCCACACTTGCTTAATTCTTTCTGAGAGAGATGACTGCACTAACACCTGAAACAAAATAGAGGAATTTCTTGCACTAATAAATTCCAATCCAAAATTCATCAAATCATTAATCAAGGGGTCATTTTCCAAATGTATCATGGTTAATATATCATAATGTTTTAAACTCAAGTAATCTTCCCCTTTTTTATTTTCCAGGATAGTAATTGATCGTGCAATCATAATCCTTTATCAGTTCAAGCCATATTCGCTACCTCATGTTCAATTCCTTCTAAGTAAACATATAATTTAAACTTTTATGGTTAGTATATATTTCACATTTGTCTTTGTATAAATTATGCCTCTAAATTTTCAAACTGAAAAACATAGCTTATAATTCCAAATCATGTGTGGAATAATTTAATTAATGATATTTTATTTGTCTTAAATCATAATCAATTACCTGATCATTATGCATCATAACACAACCAAGTCCCTTAAAAGAAGCATAACTATAGATGAAAAAGTATCCCTTTATATAAGGTAGGTCAAAAACTGGAGCATTCACCAATCTCTTATTTAGTTCCTGAAAACAGGAATCACATTCTTATGTCAAAATAAATTTAACCCCATTTTATGTTAACAAAGTTAGCGGGATAGATAACTATGAATTTTTTTTAACAAACTATCGGTAATGACCTGATAATCCAAGAAAACTAAAAATCTCTATAACATTTGTATGTCTTGGTCATTCATCAACAACATTTGTTTTGGTAGGATCAACTATTATGCCATCCTTATTTACAATGTTCCTAAGAAAATAAATCTATTGCATCCAAAAATCACATTTTCTAAATTTTTCATATAATTTATTTTCTTTAAGAGTTTTCAAGACAATCCTTAAATGTTTTTCATGACCCTCATAACTTTTTGAAAAGATAAAAATATCCTAAGAAAACAACAACAAACTTATCCAAATATTCACAAAATATTCTATTTATAATATCCATGAATACAACAATAGAATTTTTCAAACCAAATGGCCTAAAAAAAACCCACAATTCCCATATCTAGTATAGAAAGATATTTTTAGGATTTCATCCTTCTCTACCTCCAAATGATGGTACCCAGATCTCAATTAAATCTTTAAAAAATACTGATCTCCCTGGAGCTGATCAAACAAGTCATCGATATGAAGAAATGGATATATATTATTAAGAGTAATGTTATTAAAATCTTTATAATCAATTAAAAGTTTCATGGAACAATATTTCTTTTTAACTAACAAAATAGGAGCACCCCATGATGAAGTGATAGGACAAATGAAACCTTTATCAAGAAACTCCTCCAACTTCTTTTCTATTCTATAAGTTCTACTTGAGAAATTACATAAGGGGGTTTTGAAATTATCTTAGCATCAGTAACTAATTAAATAGTAAATTCAACTTCCTGATCAGTTATAACACCAGAAAACTCATCAGGGAAAACATACAGATATTCATTTACCACTGGAACACCATTAATCTGAACAGTTCCCTTATTTTCAATAATGTGTACAAGATAACTTTAATTTCAATCTTTTAAAAGTTTTTTAGCTTCCTGATATGTTATCAATGGTATGAGTTCATTCTTGCATACAAAATGAAACTCTTTCTAAAAAAAATACTTATTTAGCTCTATAATCAATCTTGACATGATAAACAGAAACCCAATCTATACCTAAAATAACATTAAGCTCTACTAAGGAAAAAACAACAATATTTGCAGGTAATTTCTTTCCAAAGATAACAACATGAAGATTATTATAATTACTTTTTATTGCAATATTTCCCCCTGGTGTTCTAACCATAAGTTCCAATCTCATTTCTTAAGGTGACATTTCCAATTTACCAGAAAATTTCTCAGAAATAAAAGAATGTGTAAAAACTGTATCAAATAAGATATTAGAAAAATATAAGTAAGCAAACAAATTACCTGATACCACTTAATTGGATTGTCCGACATCTGATGATGTAGTAGAAAAGGATATCAACAAACCTTTCTACTTATAATTGGGTTACTTTACATCATTTAGATATTTTTTTGGGAAGGTACTTGCATAATTCCCCATATTACCACATTTAAATCACTCTATTTTTTTTCTTATCATAATTAAACATACTATCACTAAGAGATTTTTCATTGAATTCTAGAGACATATGTATAAACTTACCACCTCAAAAACACTTCCTAGATTTGTTAAGTCATTCCCCATGGTGATTATTTACTATACTTCCCACAAACTGAAAGCTATACTTTCTTACCTTTAGATTTATTAGATTGATTCTTACCCATTGATTGACATTTGAACCTCTTATTCTAATTGTTTTAAAAGTAAATATGATCATCTAAAAACACCATTTTTACCCTTTCATCACATCAGAAAAATTTCTCAGAACATTTGAATTCATGGGAGGCCAAATCCCTTCGGTATCTTGTCTTTAATCCTGATTAAAAATGATTGATTTCATGATCAAGATATCGAATAAGATTTGGATCATACCTTTCCAATTAGGTGAATTTTTCTTCATAAAAATCCATTGAATCTTCCTCCTTTTGTTTCAATTCAAGTAATTTATTTTACATCCTAAGTAGAACCACCTTAGGAAAATATTTTTCAAGGAAAATATTTTTAAATTCATCCCATTCCAAGGTATCAATATCCTCACTATCCCTAATATTCTTGAAAATGGACCACCACTAGTTGGTTTCACCTTCAAAATGATAAATAGAAAGACTAAACTTTTGATTATCCAAACACACAATGAAATTAAATATCTTTTAAATGGATTTAATCCACCCTTCAGCCACCACTAGGACATAAGATCCACTGAAAGTAGGAGGGTGTTGCCTCATAAAATGTTCCACTATCATCACATTTCTTTGTGGTATCTGTAGTTTTTCTCTTGTATTGATTCATCTGCCATTTATAGCCTACGTTAACTAAAACAGTACTATCACAAACTATTCAGTTCTAATTCCCACCATTCTAGGTTATGGATTTAGAAATATATCATCCTCTCGATACCTTCCTATTTCAGATTCCCTGTTTCTTCTCCAGAAACCATTCTGAACAGAAATATCTTAGATGAAGCAACATGGTAATATTCAAATGATATATCATTTAAAATTAACCATAAGGTAAAAATAATTTATGGTATTATATTAACACCATATTATCCCCTAAAGTTATCTAAACTATGTTCTGATACCAACTATAAGGACCCAACCTTATACATTACAAAATATAGTATATTCTTTTTGAATTCACTTCCTTACATTCCTAAAGATATTTTTAGTTTATAGTTTTAGAAAATTAGGAAATAATTCAATAATATAAAACCACAAGCATAAAAAGTGGGTACTACTAAAACAATATCCATTTCTTCCATAATACAAAAGTTTTTAATAAAAACATGATATCTTTTCATGAAAAGTCTTCACAACATTCATATTGGCTTCTTTTTTTCTCCCACCCATCCTTAAACCCAGTGAATTTTTTTTAAAACTTGGGATGAGAACAAAAATATCAATAAGGGACATAAAATTAAGGAGAGAAACTGTTAGTCTTTGAATACTTACAAACATATGAAATAATTTTCACAAATACATACTTCTCACCCAATAAGTATCATATTGTTACCTTGTGAAAACCTGAGATTTCCATAAAACATAGAAAACATAAATAATACCATAAAGGTAACTTGGGGAATTAATTACTTAATATTGTAACCCTCATAACTACCATATGATTCTTAACCCTCATAACTACTTTACAATGTAACCTTCATGACTACCTTACAATGTAGCCCTCACGACTACCTTATGGTGTAACCATCACAATTACACTTAGAGTCACCATACAGTCAAACTCAAACATAAACACAACCAATTAATTAGAGGGAGATATAAGTACCACTATTAATAATAAAAAATTCTAAATAATCAGAAAATAATCATAAAAAATGAATACTTTCATAAAAACATTTCTTCTATATTTTTAAAAAATTGAAATTTAAAAGAGGTTTTTTAAAGAAACCCCCTTAAAAATATCATATATTTTAAGTGAGAATTGATAAAAATAATAAAATATATGTATAAAATGTAAATAAACATAATAAAACATAATATAATCAAAATTAATTTTACAAATAATCTTAGTACCACATAATCAATTAAGTATAAGGTTAATCTAAAGAAAGGAAATTTGGTTAAGAATTCTGTTACCTCAGGTTTGTCTTACTTCAAACAAGTTAAAACCTCCTATATAATGTTTTAAAGAGTGTTATTAATATATTAAATAACCATATTAATATTTATAATTAATTATATTCTATTATTATAACATATTTACACTCATTTATTAATAATATTTTGTTATTTTCATTGTTTCGGGTGCATTTATTTCATGGTTTCCAGGGTTTGTTCATTGTGGATTTTCTTGTCGAATGAAAGAAAAAATCTATAAGTGGAATGAAATTATGTTAATATGTTTCCATAATTTTAAATGATACCATATCTAATTTTTTTTCTAATATGAGTATGAATCATTATATAAAACATTAATTAGAATGATTTAATTTATTTTGGTGGTTTTTATGATCATCATGAACTTATATTATTTTATTCAGTAACATGTTTATATATTGGTAATAGAACATTAAATAAATTATAATATGTATAATAAAATATTATTTAACCATAATAATAGTTTTATGACTAGTCTTGAAGGCTCTAAGGAAAAATTAAAGTGTATCGTCCATGATGGTGGTAAATCGACACATCACGGATGATGTTCTCACTCTTAGAATAAAAGGGGGAGGAGAAGAATTTTGATGATGATTTTTTTCATCAACTTGATAAAATTACAGTATATTTAAGATAATATTTCTTTCATTCCATTTGTATAAGGGGAGGTTAAGAGAGTATAAGAAAAGAAAAACAATTGAAAAGAAAACAAAATAAAATGAAAGAGGATTTTACCTCTTGAATTACCCCCCTTGAGAACCTCTTTAAGGACCTTGGTTTTGGCCTTTTGGTGTGAAAAAAGGTCTTGGGCATATAGAAGAGGCTTGGGAAGGGAATTGGGAATAAATTAAACAAAATACAAAGTTTTGAGGTGTGAGTAGAAGAGGTGGTGAATGGTGGTATTTATAGTAGAGGAGAGGGGTGTTTTATCATTATTATATTCATTAGTTTATTATTTTAGCTCAAGAATATAAATAGTTTGATCATTATCAATAAATATATTAAAATAATAAATACAAGTTCCAGATTATGGTTTTAACATCATTCATGGCTCAAGGAATAGTGTATTTATCTTATAATGTATATATACCGTAAATTACCATATTTCACTATTCACAAAAAATTAAACTATTTCAAAAAAATAACAAAATTTCACCCCAACTATTTTTCAACATGTAAAATTAAAAAATGAACTCCATTTTATGAAAATAATTTTCTAAATATGATAAATTTCATTTTTAATTAAATTTATAATTTATTAAAAAAATACAATTTTAAAACTATAATTGATTTTATAACACTTCAAAAATTTAATTAAAGTCTCATAAAACTATCTTATAATCATAATAAAATAATATATTTATTTATGAATCCATTTTATGAAAATATATTTTCTTTTAAATAATTATATTAATTATAAAATTGTAACTAAATATTTATGACTTACAAAAATATCAACACTTAATTTATTATTTCCAAAACATTTATTTACTTATTCCATTATATAAATATATCATGATTATACTTATAAGATACAAAAATTTTATTTATACTCTTATAGGTGAGGTTACTATTCTATTAGTAGAGATTAGTTAATTATAAATACCACTTATTTCATTATACATTTATAATGAATTTAAATATTTAATTCCAAAATAAAAACAAATTATTATATAAGTACCTGGGTTGTTATAGTGAATCCGTAGAACAGATTTGGATAAAGTGTTTTTCTACTTAGCCATCCAAGAAACATATATGGTATGATTGAAAAAGTTGTTGCCTGCCAAATATAGTCATGGATTATTTATATGTTACCTGATATAAGGTATGGTGAGATATAGATCTTAGATCACTAAATAGATATGATGTATGAGGTAATCATTTTTAATGGGAGTAGTTTAATTATTGTTTTTTTGCGGAAAAGATACAATACATGATACTCACCCATAGATATGTCTATGTTCTAGTTTATGGATTACTTTATGATAATCATATTGAGGCCCCTTATAGGTATAACCTATAAAATAGTTAGAAATTGGTATTTAGGGTTGAGATGTATTCTCAGAGAGAAAATTTTACAACCCAGGTACTGATAGATTTTTTTTTTCATATTTACTAGTATTCTTGAATTAAATAATTAAATTCATCATGTTAAGCAATTATTAAAATAAACAGTTTTATTAAACTAATTTATTATATGGTTATATTTAAAAGATTATTTTTAAAATTATATACTTTTAGTTTGATTTTTTTTAATTTTTCAATTCAGAATATAAAAATTATTTCAGGATGATTTTTTTAGAATTTTCTGAAAAATTTAAATTTTTGATGAATAGTAAAAAATAATGATTTTTTATAAAATACAGTATTTTTTATGATATCACCAAGAAATAATTATGATATAAAATTAATTAAAATAATTAAATGATTAAAAGTATGATATTAGAATATAAATATTATACAAAAATAATTCATAACATATAAATTATAATTCATTTCATGATAAATATGAAAATTATTTTCAAAGCCGACACAGCATTGGAAAAGTCAAATTTGGTGCCTTATTGAAAATAATTGAGTGTTAAAAAATCTTTGCATGAGTTTTTTTATTAATTATTAATTATAAAAGATTCTTTTGACTAATAGTTTTTAATTTTAGAGTTACATAACAATAATCTTATCCAAATGCTTGTGTAATGCTTGCACAAGGCAAGAAAAATAAAATTAACAAATTAAATAAGTTATCTTGACATGGATATGAGTAAAAATACATAATGAATGAATGTAAAATATTATATTTAACCTAATTAATTTATTTTTATTATATTAATTTATTTTTAACTTTTATATATGAAATTAGTACCTTTAATGCTTATGCAACACTGACACACTGTTTGTGCAAGCTGAAGAAAAATAAATAAAATGATTTTAATTATAATTATAAGAACCATTAAATGACCAAAAAATTTGACTAAATATTATTTTATAAGTATGTTTCGACTATAGTCATCCCTGGTTATAATTTAGGAAATTTTGGACCTACTTAGTTTACATTAATACCCCTTATAGTATTTTATTTAAAAGAAAGTCAAAATGTTCACACTATGGTTTTTAATTAGTATAACTTTTTAATATATGGTTTTCTAGAAGATATGTTAGACCATAAATATTATTTGTAAATATAAAATATTTATCTTTTTCATGGTTATTTATTTTTAATTTTTAGGTAAGAAATATATACCTTAAATTATTTCACAATGATGATGCAGTAATTACTAAATTAATCAAAAAATAAAATAAATGATATAAAAAATATTTAAATAGATATAATTTGAGATAATTAAGATGATAAATAAATTATATAGATAAATATGACATTTCTAGGATATAATAAAATATTTGGTTCTATTTTTTCACTTCTTTTTATATTTTTAAAGTCATAGTAATGAATAGCATTAAATTTGATAATAATGATATTTCATGAATATAATATTTTATTAAATTATTTATAAATCATAAAAAAATTAAATAATTAAAAAGTGGATAATTCTTGGTCTAAAATGTAATCTCATTTTCATTTAAAGTATATTTTGAAGTTTTTGGCTATATAATAGCCTTATTATATTTTAATATTTTAAGAAATTCCTAAAGTTCCCCTCACCTCAATTATAAAAGAGAACCCCTTCCTTCACTTAATTTCACCACCTTGAGCCTTGTAGATCGAACATACTGTACCAAATTATATTGTCCAATTCTCTATCCACATTATAGAGGTTCTAGTCTCACCAAAAGTCCAATTCCAGGTTCCTTAAGGGATCCTTTAAGGAGGTGATATTTAAGAGGTAACTTTCTTAAACCACTTCTCTTAATTCATTTTCTTTTTATACCTTCTCCTAATCTCATTCAAACATCAAGGAATAATAAATAAAGTATAATTTATATACTAAAATATTATATTTCTAATGAAATATCTTCTATCCATCCATTTTCTCATATCCTCTTATTCATTGAAACAAAACCATTGTCTAAATTATGGTGATTGAACGTCTCCATGGATAATGAGTTTTCGTTTTTCATTACCATATTCAAGGATGGCCATAAAAATATTAATATGGTAAAATAAGATTTTAATAATTATATTATATCTTATTCCTTATTTTGAAGCTAATATATAGACATGATATTAAATAAAATGAAAGTAATTCATGATGGTCGGAAAAATCACTATAATAAACTAAACAATTATCATTAAAGTTTTATTAAATGAATAATACTCATATAAGAAATAAAATGATATATAGTACCATATAAACTTATAGAGGTTAATTAATACCATATAATATCACTTTTGGAGTACTACTCTCATTTGATAAGAATATCCATAAATATACACAAGTTAACCAACCATGGAACCATGAAACGAACGCTCCGAGAACAACAAAATTGATCATTATAACTCATCAAAATATCCATAAAAGAAATTAATAAAATTATAATAAATAAAATATATATGGAATAGGTTTTTAATTAATTAATTAAGGATTATAATTTGATTATACAGTACTTTAATTTCAAGTTCAGAACATATTCAGACATAAGGTAAGATACTATTTAACTAAAAAACCTCATTTTAAATGTTTTAAAGATTTATTTTATAAATATTTCTCTCACATTTCCATATTTTATAATGATTTTTATGAATGTATCTATATGGGTATGAATGTTTTAAAAAATGTAATTTTTTAATTTCTCTCAAATGTTTTAAAAAATAAATCTTTTTAAGGTTTCATGTAAGGGAATTTCCTTTAAAAATAATATTTAATGTATATTTTTAAAAAAGTAAAAAATAAATTTTTTTAAACTTATGCAGCATGAGAGGAATTTCATGATTTCATGAATAAATAATTTTTTAATTCTCCTTTACAATATTAAATGGTTATTTTCAAAGAAAAGGTTTTCCTTTTCATGTTCCTAGTATTGTTTTAAAATAAGTGGTTTTCCTTAGGGAATGTTTTTGTGATGCAAGTATTCATTTTTTATGATTATATTATAGTTCATAGGAATTTTTTATGATGATGGGTGGTTCCATTATAAAAAAAATATGGGTGGGTCTGTGATAGCCCTCTAATGCATTGGGTATATTGTAAGTTGACCGTAATGGTTATTCTAAGTGTAACTGCGATGGTTACATCCAAGTATAACCATAAGGGTTATTTTATGATAGTTGTGAGGGTTAAAATCATAAGTAAGTATGATAATAAAATAATTTCCTAAGTTACCTAAATGGTTTATTTATTATTTCTATGTTTTATGGTAATATCATGTTTTCATAAAGTAAATATATATTACTTTTAAGGGTGAGAAGTATATATTTTTGAAAATGACATCATGTGTTTATAAGTATTCATAGACTAATTATTTATTTACATTAATAATATTTTTGTTCTCATCCCAATTTTTAAATTTTTTTTCATAGGGTTTAAGGATGGGTAAGAGAAAAGAAGAACTTAAGTTGAATGTTTTGAAGTTTTTTCATGAAAAGAAATCATGTTTTATTTTAAAGACTCTTATATCACAGGGAAAATAGATACTATGTATAAGTTTGAATTTGTATTGTATAGATTTACTATGCAAGAGTGTGTGATAATTCTCTAAAACTCTAAACCTAAAAGATATTTGAGAATAAAAGAAATTGAATTCTAGTCTAAATTCACTAGAACATATAATATACAAGGTTGGGTCATTATAGTTGGTATCAGAGCACAGTTTGGATAAATTTAGGTTTTATGATTATGCTAATAGAATACCATAAATTATTTTGAATTTATTATTAAGTTGAAATGATACATAATTTAAAGATTACCATATTTATTTATATAAATTATATCTGACTATAATGGTTTTCCATATAAGAAATATGGAAGTTGTAGTAGGAAGGCACTGAGAGGATGATATCCTTCAAAATCCATAATCTGGAATGGTGGAGATTAGAACCGAGCTATTTGTGATAGTAATGGATTAGTTGATGCATACTATAAATAATGGTGGAATTCATTCAAGATAACAAACCGAGATACCATAAAGGAACATGATGATAGTTGAACATTTTATAATGAAACAACCTCCTACTTTTAGTGTATCTTTTGAACCTATGGTGGTAGAAGGATGGATTAAATCCATTAAAAAGACATTCGATGTCATGGTGTGTTTAGATAATCAAAAGGTTAGTCTTTTTATTTATCTTTTTAATATGAATCTGACCAGTGGTGGTAAATGGTCAGGAATATTAGGGAAAGAGAAGATATTTATGCCTTGGAATGGGATGAATTTAAGAATATTTTCCTTGAAAAATATTTTCCTAAGGTGATTTGACTTAGGATGGAAAATATATATTGGAATTAAAATAAAATAAGGAAGATGCAGTGGCTGTGTATGAATCAATCCTCACTTTATAGGAAAGGTACACTCCAAATTTTATTCGGTATCTTAATAGTAAAATCAATCATTTTTACTCAGGATTAAAGAAAATATATCGAAGGGAATTAGATTCCCATGAATTCAAAATTTATGAGAAACTTGTTTGATGTGCTGAAAGGATAGAAATGGTATTTTATGATGATCATGTATTTCAGGAAAACATTTAGAAGAAAAGGTATAGATGGCAGGAAATGGGTAAGCACCAATAAAATAAATCTAAAAGTGGGAAAATCCAATTCCCAGGTTGTGGAAAGTGTGGTAAAAAGAACCATGGGGAATTCCTTAACAAATTTGGGAAGTGCATCCATTGTGGTAAGTTTGGTTATATGGTCCATGATTGTAACAAAAAAGATCTTATTGTTGGTAAGTTCAATTATGATAAGAAAACTTTAAAGTGTTTTAAATGTGGTAATATGGGGCATTAAAAAAATACCTACCCAAAGAAGTATCATAATGATGGGAAACATTTAGACTATAAGTAGAAAGGTGTTGTGAAATTATTTGAAACTACTTTAGTAGATGTTGGGCCATCTAATGAAGTGGTGTTAGGTATATTGTTTGTTTACTATGATTATTTTAATGTATTGTTTGATAAGGGATCTAAAAATTCCTTCATTTCTGAGAAATTTTCTGGTAAATTGGAATTTTCACCTTAAGAAATGAAACCATAACTTATGTTAAAATCATTAGGGGGAAATATGAAGGAATAAAAAATTATAATAATATTCCTATTATTTTCGGTAGAAATACATTACTTGAAAACCTTATTGTTTTCCCCTAGTAGAGTTTGATTTTATTCTTGGTATGGATTGGATTTTCATTTACCATGATAAGATAGATTATAGAGCTAAAGAAGTTTTTTTAAGAAATCGTTTTAGTTTGTGTACAAGAAAAATACCATACCGTTGATAACATATCATGAAGTTGAGAAACTATCAAAATATAGAAATAAATATTATATTTCACATATTGTTGAAAATAAGGGAACTATTTAGATTAATTATGTACTAGTGGTAAATGAATACCTAAATGTTTTTTTCTGAAAAGTTTCCTGATGTTATAACTAAATGGGAAGTTGAATTTACTTTTGACTTAGTTCTTGATGCTAAGAAAATTTCAAAACCCCTTATCTAATTGATCAATTGGAACTTTTAGAAATGAAAAAGTAGTTACAAGAGTTACTTGATAAAGGTTTCATTCATCCTAGAATTTCACTATGGGGTGATCCTATTTTTTTTGTTAAAAAAAATATAGTTCCATGAGGCTTTGAATTGATTATAAATATTTGAATAACATTACTTTTAAGAATAAGTATCCATTTTACTCATATCAATGAATTGTTTGATCATCTCCAAGGAGCTTAGTATTTTTACAAGGTTAACTTGAGATCTGGGTACCATCAACTGAAGGTGAAGGATTATGAAATTACAAAAATAACATTCCGTACTTGATATGGGCATTATGAGTTTTTTGTTATACCCTTTGGTTTGAAAAATACCCCTTTTTTATTTATGGATATTATGAATGGAGTATTTAGTGAACATTTGGATAAGTTTATGGTTGTTTTTATTGATGATATTTTTATTTTTTCAAAAATTTACAAGGATTGCGAGAAACATATAAGGTTTTTTCTACAAACCCTCAAAGAAAATAAGATATACGAAAAATTTAGCAAATGTGATTTTTGGTTAAAATGTATTTCTTTCATTGGTCACATTTTTAATAAAGATGGCATAAAATTTGATCTCGTAAAAAAAAGTGGTTGATGAATGGATAAGACCTGTAAATGTTACTGAGATTTGAAGTTTTCTTAGATTAGTAGGATATTACATGAAGTTTTTTTGAAAATTTTTCATAGTTATCTATCCCACTAACTAGGTTAACTAAAAAAGAAGTTAAATTTATCTGGACAAAAGATTGTGATGATTGTTTTATAGAATTAAAAATAATATCATTGAATGCTCTAGTTTTGGACTTGCCCTTAATAAATGGTGATTTTTTTATCTTTAATGGTGTTTCATTGAAGGGACTTGGTCTTGTTCTAATATAGAATGATCTGGTAATTGCTTATTCTTTAAGAAAACTAAAACCTCTTGAGTTAAATTATCCTATACAAGATTTGGAATTATCCATTGTGGTTTTTTATTTAAAAATTTGGAGAAATAATTTATATGGAGCCAATTGCGATATATATAATGATCATAAAAGTTTAAAGTATATATTTACTTAGAAGGAATTGAACACAAGGAAGAGAATATGGATGGAATAGATAAAATATTATGATTACGTGATCAATTACCATCCAAGAAAAGAAAAAAAGTGTTGGATTACTTGAGTTGCAAAAATCATGAATCATTAACCATGTTATGTGTAGAATATAACCCTTTTAATAATGATTTGATGATTTTTTATTGGAAGTTGTGGGTGTAGAAAATTTCTCTATTTTGTTTCAGGTGTTAGTGTAATCGTATCTGTCAAATAAAATTAAGCAGGATTAGAAGGAAGAATGCGAGTTACAGAAAAAGATATAATTTTTTTAAGTAGGGTAAGTTTGCTGAATTTAATATTGATAAATATTGTGTCTTAATATTTGTAAAGAGATTATGGATGCCTTGTGATTCTCAAATGAATAAATAATTGTTAATTGAAGCTCATAAATCTCTATTTTCCATTCATCATGGTAGTACAAGGATGCACAAAGATCTTCAGAAGTATTACTGGTTGGATGGAATGAAAAGAGATATTGATGAATTTACCATGAAATTTTTGACATGAAAATAGGTTAAAGAAAAATGAAAATTACTTAAGAGGACACTTCAGCCTTTTCTAGTGCCAGTGTGGAAATAGGAAAATAGATCCACGGATTTCATGGTGGGACAATCAAAGACTTCTCTAGGTAATAATTCGATTTGGGTTATTATTGATTGACCAACTAAATATACACATTTCATTCCTATTTGAGATAATATTTCTTTTTATAAAATTTCATAACTATATCTTAAAGAGATATTTAGGTTACATGGAGTTTCTATCTCTATTGCTTCTGATCGTGATCCTAGGTTTACTTTTAACTTTTGGAAAGGACTTCATAAGTTTTTGGGTACTGAATTAAATTTTAGCATAGACTTTCATCCTCAGTATGATGGACTGTCAAAACAAACAATTAATACCTTGGAAAACATTCTACATTCTTATTTAATGTATTTTCAGTGAAGTTGGGATCAATATCTTTCTTTAGTTGGGTTTTCGTATAATAACAGTTTTCATTCTAGTATAAGGATGACACATTTTGAGACATTATATGGAAAGCGGTGTAAAAATCCATAATTTTGGGATAAAGTGGGTGAAAGGAAGTTAATGGAACCAGAATTAGTAGAGGAAGTGGATGAGAAGGTGTAAATGATTCAACTACATATGAGGGTAGCTCAGAGTAGGCATAAAAAATTTATAGATAACTATAGGAAAAACCTTTCTTTCAAGATAGGTGATTGTGTTTTTATTAAAATATATCCATGGAAAAGTGTTATGAATTTTGGTAATAAGGGAAAGTTATTTCCACAGTTCATTGGACATTATGAAATCCTAGATAAAGTTAGAAAAATTTAATACTGAGTAGCCTTGCCTTCGAGTTTATCTTAGGAACTTAATGTTTTTCATGTTTCGATGTTAATAAAGTATGTGCCAGATTCATCTCATGTATTGAGACCTAAGTTAGTTTAGCTAGAAGATAACATTTCAAATGAGGAAATCATATTCATATTCTTGATTGTATAGAGAAGGTTTTGTGGAATAAGGTAATTCACCAGGTTATGGTTTTTTCGAGAAACCATATGGTTGAAGAAGCAACATGGGAATATGAAAATGCTATGAGGGAAATATATCCCCATTTGTTTAATAAGTGAATAAATTGTGGGGATGTAATTTAAAGGGGGGGGGGGTATAATGTACTGAACCAAGTACTGATAAAATAATTGGTTTTCATATTTATTAGTATTCTTGAATTATAAATTCATTATGTTAAGTAATTCTTAAAATAAATAGTTTTATTAAAATCATTTCTTATATGGTTATATTTAAAAGATTAATGTTAAAATTATAGAATTTTAATTTAATAAAATTAATTTAAAATTTGAATTTATCATGTCTAAATTATCTTAGGATGAATTTTTTAGAATTTTTTAAAAAAGTTAATTTTTTTGGGTGAGTAGTAAAAAATCCAATTTTTTATAAAATACTATATTTTTTTGATATCATCAAGACATAATTATGTTATAAAATTTATTAAAATTATGTAATGAATAAAATTATTATATTATAATATAAATATTTTACAAAAATAATTAATAACATGTAAATAATAATTTATTTCCTGATAAATATGAAAATCATTTTCAGGGATGACATAGTGCCTACGTAACATTAGAAAAGTAAAATTTGGTGCCTTATAGGTAATAATTGTGTGTTAAAAAGTATTTTCACAATTTTTTTATTAATTATGATGTATAAAAGATGATTTTAATTATAGTTTTTAATTTTAGATTTATATAACAAGAATATTATCCAAATGATTGTGCAATTCTTGCACAAGGCAAGAAAAGTCCAATTAACAAATTAAATAAGTTGTGTTGACATGTATACAAGTAAATATACAAAATTAATGAATATAAAATATTATATTGAATGTAATAAATTTTTTGTATGATATTAATTTATTTTTAATTTTTCTATATGAATTAATTACCTTTAATGCTTATGCAATACTGACACAATGCTTATGCAAGAAGAACGAAAATTAACAAAATGATTTTAATTAAAATTATAAGAACCATTAAATGACCTAAAAATTTGACTAAATATTTTTTATGAGTAATTTTTGACAATAATAATATTTTTTTTTAATTTAGGACCTTTTGGATCAACTTAGTTTACATTAAGTCCCTTATATTATTTTATTTAAAAGAAATTCAAACTGTTCACACTATGGTTTTTAATTTGTATAGGTTTTTAATATATGATTTTCTAGAATATATGTTCAACTATAAATAGTATTTGGAAAGATAAAATATTTATATTCTTCATGGTGATTTATTTTTAATTTTTATGGAAAAAATAAATACCTCAAATTCTTTCACAATGATGATACAATAATTATTAAATTAATGGAAAAACCAAATAAATGATATTAAATTTTTTAAAATAAATATAATTTAAGACAATTAAGATAATACATAAATTATATAGATAAATATGAAATGTATAGGATATAATAAAATATTATTTTCTCATTTTAAACTTTTTTTGATGTTTTTAAATTCATATTAATGAATAATATTAAATTTGACAATAATGATATTTCATGAATATAATATTTTATTAGATTTTTAATAAATCATAAAAAAATTAAATAAGGCCAAATGGGATAATATTTGGTAAAAAATACAATAATATATGCATTTAAATGATATTTTTTAGACTTTGTCTATAGAATATCCTTATTATATTTTAATAATTTATGAAATTCCTAAAGTTCCCCTCACCTCGATTATAAAAGGGCGCCCCTTCCTTCAATTAATTTCACCACCTTGAGCCTTATAATTTGAAAATAATATGAATAAATATATTCTACACTTCCATATACACATTATATAGGTTATAGTCTCACCAAAATACCAATTACAAGTTCCTTAAGGGATCCTTCAAGGAGGTGATATTCAAGGGGTAACTTTCTGTAACCACTTCTCTTAATTTATTTTCTTATTCTAACTTCTCCTCACCTCATTATTCCATAAATGAATAATAAATCTTGTATAATTTATATAATAGAATTTTATATTTCTAATTTAATATCTTCTATACATCTATTTTCTTATATCCTCTTATTTAATGAAACAAAACCATTGTTCAAATTATGGTTATTAACCGTCTTCGCGGATAATGAGTTTTCATTTTTTATTACTATCTTCAAGGATGGTTATAAAACTATTATTATGGTTAAATAATATTTTAATAAGTATATTATAACATATTCCATATTCTTAAGATAATATATATACATGATATTAAATAAAATGAAACTAATTCATGATGGTTGGAAAAATCACCATAATAAACTAAATAATTATCATTAATGTTTTGTTAAATTAATCATCCTATGATCAGAAAGAAAAATAAAATATATGAACATATAAAATTTTATAGGTTCATGAATACCATATAATCTCACTTCTAGAGTAATAATCCCATTTTACAAGAACATCCCTAAATATACACAAGTTAACCAACCGTGGAACCAAATGAATGCTCCCAGAATGACAAAATTGATCATTATAACTCATTGAAATGGCTATAAAAGAAATTAATGAAATTATAATAAATAAAATATATGTGTAATAGGTTCTAAATTAAGTAATTAATTAACCTAATTTTATTATCCAGGATGTTAAGTGCATTTGTAGAACACATTCAGACATAAGGTAAGAGACTCTTTAACTAAAAAACTCATTTTAAATGTTTTAAATATTTATTTTCTAAATATATATCTCTAATTTATATGTTTTTAGAATGATTTTTATGAATGTATATATATTGAAAATAATTTATTAAAAAATGGAATTTTCAAAATTCTCTCAAATGTTTTCAAAAAGAAATATTTTTAAGGTTTTATGTAAATAAATTTTCTTTAAAAATCCTATTTAATGTATCATTTTAAAAAATTCAAAAAAAAAATGTTTTATTTAAACTTAAATAGAATGAGAGGAATTTTATGATTTTATTAATCCTTAATTTTTTGAATCCCCATTCTTAATATTACATGGTTATTTTCAAATATTTTTTTTCTTTTCATGTGTGCGATATTATTTTAAAACAAGTTATTTTACTCAAGGAATGTTTTTATGATGCAAGTATTCATGTCTTATAATTATGTTCTGGTTCTTGGGAATTGTTTATGATTATGGTTTGTTCCATTATAAAATAAATATGGATTGTTCTTTGATATCCATTCAATGCATTGGGTATGTTTAAAGTTAATCGTAATGGTTATTCCAAGTGTAAGTGTGATGGTTTCATCCATGTATAACCGTAAGGGTTATTTTATGGTTGTTTTGAGGGTTAAAAATCATATAGTAGTCTTGAGGGTTACAATCATAACTAATAATGATAATAAAATTATTCCACAAGTTACCTAAATGGTTTATTTATGGTTTCTATGTTTTATGGAAATCTCATGTTTTCACAAAGTAAGTATATGTTACTTTTAAGGGTGAGAAGTATATATTTTTGAAAATGACTTCATATGCTTTTAAGTATCCATAGACTAATGGTTTACTTCCTTATTTTTATGTCCCTTAATGAGATTTTTTTTCTTATCCCAAGTTTTAAAATGTTTTTTCATAGTGTTTAATGATGGGTAAAAGAAAAGAAGAATCTAAGATGAATGTTGTGAATATTTTTCATGAAAATAAATCATGTTTTATTTTAAGGACTTTTGTATTATGGATAAAATTGATACTATTTAGAAGATTCAATTTTTAATGTATGGATTTAATATGTAAGATTATTTCCTAATTCTATAATACTCTAAACCTAAAATATCTTTAGGAATCAAAGAAAGTGAATTCTAGTAGAAATTCACTAGAATTTGTAATATAAAAGGCTGGGTCCTTATAGAAACATTCTTGAGCATCATAATATGAATTTTATAGAGACCAATTTCACTAATTTTAACTCATTAGTATTAGGTATAAATGTGTAACAAAAATTTCTGCTAATAAACATAAGCTCATATATTGGTGGAAGTTTATAAATGGTGAAGTAGATCTTTGTGTTGGTAATAGAGTAAGAGTTTCTGTATTTAAAGTTGGAACTTATGATTTTATTTTACCAAGTGGATTAATACAAGAATTGGATAATTATTATTATAATCCAACCATAAATAGAATTTTTATTTCTTTATCCTATTTGAAAAAAAGGATTCTCATTCAATATCAAGAACAAGAGTTATTATATATATATGAATGAGATATTTTATGGAATTGGTAACATGATAAATAATTTATATGTTCTATATATGGATAATCTTGTTTATTACATTCAAAATAAGAAGGTCAACATTGATTATAATACCACCCATATTTAGGATTGATTTATTAATAATATAAATGATAAACACATCCAAAGATGGATTTTTGGAATCATTTGATTATGAATCATTTAAAAATTTCAAATATTATTTATTATGAAAAATGTCCAAAGAACCTTTTAATGGAAGAGGTGAAAGGACTAGTGGACTATAGGATCTCATACAAAGTTATGTATGCAGACTAATGAGTATTCAATAATGAGGTGTATTTAAGTACTTATTCACCTTTATCAATGAATTTAGTCAATTTGAATATGTGTTTTTTGATGAAACAAAAGTATGAAACTTTTGAAAATTTTAAAGAGTTTCAGAATGAATTAAAAAATCAACTAGGAAAAATTATTAAAATCTTTCAATCAGATCAAGGTGGTGAATAAATGTACTAGGAATTCATTGATAAACTAAGGGATTATGTAATTTTTTCAAAACTCACTCCTCCTATAACAACATAATGGAATGTCTGAGAGGATAAATTTTACCTTGTTGGACATAGATAGATCAATGATTAGTTAGGGAACCCTTTCTATTTCATTTTGAGGTTAATATTTAGATATTTTTCATTTTTACTTAACCATTTTTCAAATAAAGAATTCATAAAGACACCATAAGATATATGGAATGGGAAATATCCCAATATGTATTTTATGGGGATTTGTGGCTATAAAGCATATGTTTTACATTTGGTTTTTGGTAAAATCAACCCTAAAATTGGATAAATAATTATCTATTGGTTATACCAAATAGACCACATGATATAATTTCTATAATATTAATGAACACAAAGTGTTTTTAGTTTAATGCAATGTTTTCATTGAGAATGAACATACAAGTCAAGGAGTAAGTTGGAGGAATTTTGAAATTGGATAAGCTCAAGACAAAAAAATAGTAAGTGTTTTCGAGATGGAGGTCGAGCTTGTTCTAGAAAAAGTTATAGAATAAGAACTGACTTGATCCATACAAAAAACCTTTAAGCTTTGGTATCATTCATTAAAAGATTATGAGATATGGATTTCTCATAGATAATGACAATGGGGTAATGTTCATAGGAGATGAAACTAGTACCAACCATGAGGCCATAAAGAGTCTTGATTATGAGAGATGGTTAAATTCTATAGAATCTGAAATGGACTATATGTACACTAACAAAGTTTGGAACATGGTAGATATAATGAAACTGCTCTTTATTTCATATTTAAACATGATTTACTACATAAACATCACTTAATATAGCTCAAAAGATCTAGAGTTCTAGTGTCTTTGGGGATTTGGAATATTACATAACACCTTAAAACATGAAATAAAAATCTTTATTGAAAAATTCTTTTACATGACCACAACATTTCTTCGTATTTATCATTGTATGAGATAACCTGAGGACATAAGAAAAGGTTGAGATATAAAGCCTAGTAAGGGAGTAAACAAGGAATAACATGAATAATAAATATACATGTTAGTAAATATAAATATCAATGGATCATAATTGAAACATGAACATAAAGGCATGGTATAACATGATTATCATAACATGGAAATGTGGAAACAACTTAAAACACTACATCATTAACATAAAAGAATCAGTTAAACCCCTATCCCAACATGATAAAAAAAAGTCCTATAAATTAATTAGGTAAACCCCTTTACTAACATGACATATCATGATACTAAAAATTACCCAATGCATTAGAGTGCTATCAAGACACACCCTTAAAAACATTTCAATTGCATGATTAAGTGTGCCACATAGATCATATAATATGGATTCATTAAACATCATCATTTATTCCACAATTTAAGAATGTGGAATAAATACATTTAAGTACTCAATAAATAAGTATATGTGCATAATTTTTAATACCATTGATAGAGGAATGTGTATGGTATTCACTAAATGATGATTTTGGCATGGAAAATTGTGGTGCAATTTAAGCAGCATAACAATGTCATATGGAAATTCATAAAATGGGTAGATGAGAGAGAAAGGGGTCTATAATTATTTATACAAGAAATTGAAATTGAGGGGATCATGTAACATAATATCCCAACATATTAAGTGGAATTTAATATTTATAATACAAATAAAGTGCCTGAAATGGAAATGAGAAGAGAGAAATCCCTTACAGAATTTTTCCATAGTAACAATGTAGGTAAGTGTCTAAATTGGGGAGGATAAATGATACCCCATTGAAATAACATCAAATTGATAGCAGGTAATTTAATATAAAATAATTAAAATATAACCAATTTGAATTAAAAATATTAATTTCAAACAATGTTCTTGAATTGAAAGGAAGAGAGAAAGGTGAGGATCCCCTGGCATAGTAATAAGTGGGCTCAAAGGATCATAGGGGGGATTAATGGGAGTGAAAGAAAGATCCCATAATTTATAAATCAAATGGAAAATAAGTTGGTATGTAAGAACATATCCCAAATCAATCAAATGAAAATTAAAAGTCATGACATAAAAGAGGTGCTTGAAGAAAAAGGAGAGAGGAAGATCCCATACAGAAATTCGGCATGGTAATAAGTGTACATAAGGGCTAATAAGAGGGATAAATGAGAGTGAAATGGGATATAATAATTTATAAATCAAATTTTTTGTAAGAAGGATATTTAATAACATATTATAACATAAGAATAAAATAAATTAAAAGATAAAAATTGAAAAGAATGCTGGATAAAAGAGGAGGGTGGAAGATCCCTTACAAAAATTCGGCATGGTAATGGGTGTACATAAGGGTTCATAAGAGGGATAAATGATAGTGAAATGGGATATAATAATTTATAAATCATATGGAAAGTAAGGAGAATATTTAATAAAATATCCTAACATAGTAATAAAATAAATTAAAAGACATAACATGAAAAGAATGCATGATAAAAGAGGATGGTGGAAGATCTCTTATTTAGATGTGTGATCTCAAAGGTTTGGGAGAGGCTTATTGGAACCTAAGGGGTGCCTTTGGAGGACTATAGGGAGTATATGGAAGAGGTTGTTAGAGCTTAAAATATCTTTAGTGAAGAGTAATGCGTGATTGGGTGGGTTTATATAAGAAAGGTGGGGTAATTCTTTATTATTTTGGTTTTGGAACCTACACATTAAAATATTCAAAACCACAAACCATACCATGGTTTTTGACCATGGTTTCTAGAAAAATGGAGTGGTATAAATTATTTTAAAAGGATAAGTTCCGAATATATTAAAATATTTCCTTTTCTTATGTAGTGGCGAGTCACACTTTCAAGGAAATGATTTTAAAATATTAAAATATTTTATATGTCTTGGAGGATTCACCAAGGCTTTATAAAATAAATCCAATAAAACAAAAATTACATTATTTTAAATGAAAAAATATATTTTTCTGAAGATACCTTTTATAGTATTTTATTACATCACTATTGGGTCATTATTATGTCCTAAAAAACATTAAATATTTATACGGTATTTAATTTTTACCCAAAAATTTTACTGTCTCATAAAATTATAAAAAATTCACCATTAGATAATTTCAACATTCTGATTCGAAAAATAATATTAATTTTATATAAATAATTTTATAAATATGTGAATTTTTATTTTTAATATAAAAATTGACATTTATTGAAAATTGACGTGTTTTGACAAAAACAGTTTTCAAACCTTAATAAAAATTACAATTAACTTTCTAAAAATTATATGATCATATATATTTAATAAAAGTAATTTAATAATAATATTTTATTAAAATATTATTTAATTCCAAAATCCATCAATTCATCAAAATAGATTTCTTAATTGAATTTGAATATTAACCAAAAATACTATTTGTGTTTTAAAAATCGTTTACAAAGTAACAATAAAAAAATTAAAGTATATTAATTATTATATATAAAAACAATGCACATAATCATAATTATAGGGTCTTTTTACATATACTTTTATTACACCAGCATAAACCCAAAGAGAGAGGTGTGCGATGGTGGGGTTTTCATGGGGCCGTTCGGTGAACATGGTTTGGGCCATGATCTCGATGAGCTTGAAATTCTCCTATAAATAGTTTAGATCATGCTTAAGTTGTTGGATATCGACTTGGGATTGGTCTAGGTAAAATTCCAAAAATTCTATCTCCCTTAGAAGCTCTGATAAATAGGCTTCATAGGGTACAATCCTACTAGTTGAGGTCATCACTTCCTTTGTCTATGTCAAAAGGATTTGTTAAAACCCTATATTTATACTTGTCATCTGATCACTATTCAAATACTATATTATCAATGGTAAGGATACTTTACGATCATTTAAATCCAATTGGATATAATAAAATAAAAGGATTTCATGTTTTTTTATATCCATAAGTCATTTAATTAAAATAAAGGGAATTTTATTCATAACAGTTTGGGTTGTTACAAACCTATCCCCTTAAGAAATTTCACCCTAGAAATTTCATTTTCCAAAATTAAAATAGATGAGGTTAAATTTTCTGCGTCACTTCCTCCAGTTCCCACATTGCTTCTTCAAACTTACGGTTTCTCCAAAACACTTTCATGAGGGGATTTATCTTATTTCGTAGAACTTTTTATCTACGATCTAATATCTTAACTGGATTCTATTTATAGGAGGTGTCATTATCTAATGGAATCACATCTATATTTAGTAAATGTTATGGGTCTGGTATGTAATTCATTATAAGTGATACATGGAATACATCTTGTACTTGAGATAGGTTCAATGGAAGTTCTAGTCGATAGACCATTTCCCTTATGTGATCAAGGATCTCAAAAGGGACGATGTACCTTGGACTAAGCTTTACCTTTTCCCCAAATCTCATAAATCTCTTCCATGGAGATATGTATAGGAATACCATGTATCTGACATCAAACTCTAGGTCTTGTATAAGATTGTCAGTATAGATCTTTTTTCAACTCTGAGCATCCTTGATGTGTTTCAAGATGGTCTTAACCTTCTACACCATTTTTTCAACCATTTGTGGATCTAGAAGTTTTCATTCCCCAACTCCATCCTAACATGCCAGTGTTCTGTACCTCTTCCCATAAAGGGATTTATAAGGATCCATTTAGATTCTTGAGTGGAAACTATTGTTGTAAGAGAACTCCACCAAGGGAAGATATTGGTCCCATCCACCTTTTAAGTTCATTGAGAAAGCTCTCAACATGTAATCAGTGTCTAGATAGTCCGCCCAGATTGGCCATGAGTTTGAGGGTGATAGGCTATGCTGAAGTTCAAATCAGTGTTAAGAGTATATTAGAGACTCTTCCAGAACTTATAAGTGAATCTTGGATCTCAATTGAACATAATCAATAGTGGCACTCCATACAACCTTACCACTTCTATGATTTATATCTGTGCCAGTTGATCTAACGAGAAATCCTATTGAATTTTAATGAAGTGTTAAATCTTTGTATAATGATCCATAACAACCCATATAGCATTATTTCCTTTGGATGTAATTTTAAGTCTAGTGAAAAAGTTCATGGTGATGTTTTCCCATTTCCATGTTGGTATGTGTAATGGTTGCATCGGCTCCTTATAAATTTTCCTCTCAACCTTCACTTACTTACATACTAGGCACTTGGATGTATATTTAGAGATCTCCTTATTCATGTTATCCCAACAATAGTGCTCCAAGATATCTTGATACATCTTCATGTTTCTGGGGTGAATGGAGAAATTTGAACTCTGTGCATCATCCAAAAGTTCTTTCTTTAACTATGGATTTGATAGAACACATAGTCTTGACCCAAATCTCACAATTCCTTGTTCATTAACATTGAAATTCGAGGATTTAACTTTTTTGATAGTTTCTAATTTCTTCTAAATTTCTACATCATCTTTTTGAGAATCCTTTAACCTTTCCAAAATAGATGGTTGAGAAATAATTTGTGAAAGTATTGATGATGTTACCTTTTTTGTGATTATAATTTACATCTTCATAAAATATATAAAGATTGGATCCCTTTCAATTCTCATAAATGGTAGAATTTCTAGGTCCTTTCTAATTAGATCATACATCACCTTGTTCTATTTCTTAGGGTGGTAATGGATTGAGATTTCATAATCCTTGATGAGCTCTAACCATCTTCGTTGGTTCATATTCATCTATTTGTATGTGAATATATATATTTAAGACTTTTGTGATCCATATATATTTCACACTTCTCCCCAAAGAGATAATTCCACCATCTTTTCAACACAAGATCACTGCTGTGAACTTCAGATCATGTGTGAGATAGTTTTTCCCATTAATTTTCAATTGCCTTGAGGCATAGGCAAAGAATTTGTCATTCTACATCAACACACAACCCATGTCCTTATTCAAAGCATCATTGAAGATTACGAAAAGATCCACACTTGTGGGTAGTGTGATCATAAGGGTAGTGATAATTATCTTCTTCAACTCCATGAATCTTTATTAACATTTATCATTCCAAGAAAACTTTACTCACTTCTAAGTTATCTTGGTAAGAGGGTTTAACAATTGTGATAAATTTCTCACAAATTTGCGATGATATCTAGCTAAGCCCAAAAATCTATGGATATCCGTCATAGATTTCAGCCTCGACCATCCCTAAATTTATTTTTTTGGAAGAATTAATATATATCCCATTTCTTGTGATGATAGTCCCTAATAACGATACTTCCTTCAACCATAACTCACACATTCTTTACTTTGCATAGAGCTTATCCTTTCACAAGGTCTCTAGTACCGTGCTTAAATTCTCCTCATTATCCTCCTTGGTTTTGGATTATATTATAATATCTTCTATAAAGACTACCAAATTTTTTTTGAGGTAATATCTAATGTAACACCCCAATCTTCCATGGTACGCTTCTCTTCGAATAATACAATAGCATGTGTTATATGCAACTTCAAGTTCTAACACACCACAACCAATCAAACAAGCCGTTATGAATAGTAATACTCAATTTTTGAAATTTTATAAATTTTAACTTTCAAAATGGACTTCATTTTTGGATTCAAAATATCAAAATTAGCTTAGGGTGAATTTTTTGTATTTTTCTGAAAACTTCCAATTTTTGATGAATAGTGAAAAATACTAAACTTAATTAAAAACAAAATTTTAAATCAAAATAATTTATAGTGATAAATTATACTATTGAGTGGTTTTAAAGTATAATTAGATTATATTTTTACCATTTAGTACAATGTAGGTCATTGGACGCAATTTCACATTTTAACTGGACAAAAACAAGTGTCAATCTTTTGATAGTTATTATTTAATAAAAATATGATTTTTGTTTTGATAACGGGAATTAATTTTAAAATAATTTCTTCCAATTATGTGTTTTGAATTTAGAAAAATAGACTAAATATTTTGAATCAGGATGTACAAATTTTTTAAAGAGGTAACTTTTATTTTTAGACATGATGAATAATTACTTCAGTAAATATTTTATTTACCGTGGTTAAAGGGTAAATCACGAAAATAAGGGTAACAAAATAATATAATAATAATATAAAATTACCCTAAAACATGTCCTAACCATATTGGATGATACATGTCTGACAATGGGCATCCTTGGGTCGATTTAGGGACCACTTGGATCCACTTGAGAGTGATAATGACACTTTATATTAATTAATTTAAAGTAAAGACAAAAATGACATAAACACATATATTTTAGTAAAACAATTTTTACAAGGTGTTATATAAGTTATATTTTCGACTATAAATATTAATTAGAAATATAAAAATATTTTCTACAAAATATTATTTTATTTATAATTTTTAGACATTGAATAATTAAATTTATTTATGACACAATGATGATGCAGTGTTTTCCTTATTAATGAAAGAATCAAATAAATGGTATTATAAATGTTAAAATAAATATAATTTGATTATTTTTATGCCATCCACGAATTTTCAAGTTTACTATGGAATGTTATGATTGATTAAATAAATTTATTTTGAATTAATAAAGTTTTTATGACTTTAACAAAAATCAATTATTAAATAGTGTCAAAATTGACATAAAAGAGTTTTTAAAACAAATATTATATTATTAATTAATATAATATTACTAAAAATATAAGGTTCATCCAAAGGACTTATATAATGATAGTTATGTCATTAATGAACTACTTGGGGTTTTCTTGGCAGTTTATACTAAGTTTATTAACTAAATAATATAAAAATACAAAGAGACATGGTAAATGTCAAACTAATTAACTAAGAGTTAAATCTAAAAGATAAGGTTAATACAGTAATCCAAACCGGTATAAAACCTATTGGTTGAGTGGATTTAGACCCATAACCACCTTATCTTATAAATAAATCAGTTTGGAGCCATTATAAACTGAATGTGAATTTATTATAAAATAATACTTCTAGTTTTTCCTAAGGTGCCCCTCACTCTTATAAAAGGGCACTCCCCCTTCTCTCTAATTCACACTATCAAAGCCATTTGGATCGGCCAAAACCTGCCCAAATACCATATCAACTATAATAACTTAATCCTATAGGCCATACTTTAGTCAGAAATCCAAACTAAGGAGCCCTTTTGATCAAATCAAAAGGAATAACCCGAAGAAGAGGTAAATATTTCATCACCTCTTTCAAGTTTTTTTCTTCTTCCACTTCCTTTTTCTTTGTTGTTTCCATTATAAAATAATAAATCTAGTATCTTCTATATACTGTGATGTTATTATAAATATGGTACAACCAAAATCATTATTCTATCCATCCTTTTAATGACATGTAACCATATGTGCGTACGTATGACTTACCGTCTCCTTGTCGTGGTGTAATTGTTATTCAATACATTATTATTTGGATGGGTATAATAATGATGTGTAATTGATGTAAATAATAAATATAAAATGATAATGGTTCTTTATATATGATATAACATCCAATTATATATTATTTTAATATCAAAATAATGATATTTTCGCTCGTGCGTATGTACGGATTATCGTCTCCACGAACGCGATGAGATTCATTCTCCATCGTATGCATTCAAGACTAATTTTCATTTGATGATTAAATGTAATATTTAAATACTTGATATCATTATAGATATGAATAATATACATCCCATCCATAAAAAATATGACTCACAAAACAAAGAATATAAATGAAAACGAATCCGTTAACACCCGAAAGAACAATAATACTAAGATATTATTAACGAAGAAATGTTAAAAGATCATATATGATATCATATTAATGTATATAATTATTGTATAATTTAATAACAATTATTTCACCATTTTACATGAGGTTAAACTACCCTTGACTAAGGAAAAGTACAAGGTAAGGGTTAATTTCACAATCTCTTCATTATCTGAGGTTGTTTATAAGTAATTATCTACTGGGACCTCTTTATCATCCACATCCATGTTTCTTAAAAATGTATTTAAAATCATTCTTAATATTTTATAGACTATGGGTTAAATTAAATTATACCCTTTTTTGACTTTTTATAAGATTTTTATAAAGGAATCTTTCCGTTGTTTTCCAAACAAGGACCTTTTTAACCTTTTCGACAAAATTAAGGTAAGAATGTATTTTTTAACTTATACGATGGGTGTGGATTTTTTCCACCATTATAAAATCGTCAAATATTACCTTACAAGATTATAATAATATTTTCAAAGTAAATGTTTTATTTTATAATTATGTGACTTTTAAATGATTTAAAAAAAGATATATTTCTCTCAAATAGATTTTATTTCATCTATGTCAACATCCTTTGATGGATTTTAAGCTTATTTGAAGTTGATTTATTATCATAAAAAAAAAATTCCATATTGTATTGAAGGTTTTGTGATATGTTTTTCTGTGGATGTGTTATTTTTTACCATTCATGGTTTATGGATAAAGTATTGACATTTTGTATGCTGGTTTTTATATGAATGTTTATGTTATGTTTAAACCTGTTCATATGAGGAATGAATTGGACTTAGTAAGTGATGGTTGGAGGTCGCTATAGCTCCTCGATGCATCAGTAGGTCTCATGAGACAAACTAGTGTCTTGGCACAAGGCCTTGATAGAATTTTATTTGTATTCTTGGCACAAGGCCTTGACTATGTGGTTATGATAGTCTGGCATGATGCATTCCATCATTATGAAAGTGGTTATTTATATTGCATGTGATTATTCAACTAATAGAATATCCATGTGAATTCATAAATGAAATTATTTCATTTTATTTTTTCCATGTTTTTCTGAAGTTAAAGTTTAAAAGTATTTTGTTTTAATTATACATTGCCTTAAATTTTTATGCTTACTTATGAAAGTTTCCACTATATTGTTATCCTTACTGAGCATCTGAGATCACCCCTTTCTATGTTTTAATTTTCCCAAGATGTGAAGAAGTATTTATGACTAAATTGTAGGGATAGTCTCAAGGAATATGAGTGTGGACTATGTAGACTATTTTGTTTTAACTTTCCATTTTATCATGTAATGTAAGACTTATGAATGTATCTAGTGTTTCCAAGGCTACTAAACTAATTGGTCTTTCAAGACTTGATCTTTTGTGATCATGACAATGTTATGTATTAATGAACCGACTCTGGGTAACTATGATCGGGGTGTTACAGTTTGTATCAGAGGAGGTTTAGTACAAACATTGGAAACTAGATTTAGATAAACTCTAATTAGAGCACATAGCCACGAGATAGAATTTGAGGATTAGTATAGGAGAACTTCTTAGAATTTTGGTATTATAGAGATTTTGTGAGTTTTCCAAGAAATACATCCCTATCTAGATATGAGCAGGTAGAGATGGATCTGGCACAGATGTACCTAGGGGTAAAACCCGAAAGCACCACTTTGAGCTAGACTCGAATGGGAACTGGTACACGACAATAGGCCTTGCTACACTCTTGGTTACGACACTCACGTGGTTTTTTCTTAGGATAATTCTCATTTTATTTACAAACCATTATGAAGGGATTATGAGTATATAATTCATCAAAGAAAACATTTTTATTATTATGGATTATATCCATAAACTATTCAAATTATGTTAGGTATTTTACAAGTTTAGAATTATGTATTTCGATTCATAAACTAATCTAGTTTATACCATTGTTTAGAAATGGCACCTAGTGGAAGGAATGGAAATATAATCAACACACGTACTCCATGTGGGGATTTCCCTCCAACTCAAGATAATTATAGTGGAGTTGGTGATACAACTGGTGCTGATCAGCTTATCACCATACTGGGACAACTCACTCAGGTTATGAATAATAACCTTACCCGTATGGAGCACCATGATCCACAACGCGGAAGATCAATGTTAGATCACTTTATGAAGCAACAAACACCAACATTAAATGGGAATACAAATACATTGGTAGCGGAACAATGGATAAGTTCCCTAGAGAAAATATTTTAGGATTTGGGGAGTAGTGAAAGGGAAAAAGTTGTCATGGCAGTTTATCACCTTACTGGAGATGCTGATCAATGATGGTCATTGATTAAAAACAAAAATAAGGATGAAGAAGTATCAAGTATGGAATGAATTGAGTTTAAAGATATTTTCTTAGAAAAATACTTTCCGCATGACCATCAAGCAGATATGGAAAGACAATTTCTCAGTCTGAGGAAAAAGGAGGATGAGAATGTTGCAAAGTATGAGGATAACTTTACAAGGTTAACAAGGCATGTTGGAGATTATATACATAACCCAAGAAGTAAGATTGATCATTTATTTTTTGGGTTAAAACCATTTCTCCATTGAGCTTTAGTATCACAATCCTTCTCGTCATACGAAGATATTGTCTTATGTGCTATCAAGACAGAAAAGGAATTCTATAAATCTTATGACAATAAAGTAAAGCAGGAGAAGAAGAGAATAGTGGAGAAAGATATAGGTAATGGGAAAAACGGAAAGAAATTTTTTCCTTATGTGATAATTTTGGGAATAAACACCTTAGTAATTGCCTAAAAGGAATGGGAGTCTGTTACAAGTGTGGTGAAAAAGGCCACCAAGCTCATGATTGTAAGGGAAAGAAAGTTTCTATCAATGTTTAATGATATAATTGTAGAGAAATGGGGAATTATGAAAATAAATGTCCTAAGCGCCAAGGAAACTTACCACAGAAAAGGCCAAGGGAGCAAGGCCAAGCTTATGCTGTTACTACAGTTGAAGTTGAATAATTTTTGTATTTGTATTTTTGGATTGAAGAACTATATTCTGGTTATAATAATAATGTGATATATATAAGGATTGTACTGTATAACTTGTTGTTTTCATTAAGGTTTTAATATGACTAAGGTAATCATATTTTCAGTATGTGACAATAAGAGAAACTTTACTTTGTTTGGGGAATCTAATGTTATAATTGATTTTGGAATTTAGATACCTTTTATAGAGAGTCTGGACAGAGGTATTTTAGATAACTATAATGTTTGTAATGGATTAAGTTGAACATTGGATAGTATTTTTTAAGGTTAAAACATTTCTTTTTATTATTTTTGGAATATTATAATACTATAGTCTTGGAAAAAGGACAACCTGCAGGCCGGTAGATAACACATCGCGTAGGACCAAGCTGCCAGAATTGAACCCACAATCATAGTGCGACATGCCTTTATTACCTACCACTAGCCTATAGGAAGACCCTGGTTGTTAAAAAATAGTTTTTATCATTTAAATGGTATATGTTTATATTTGAAACCCTATATGATTAGGATTAATAGAGTATTTTTGAGTTCTATTATGTTTCAGAGTGAAAGATGAGTTTGTGGTAGAAATTTATTAATAGATAAAACTCTAATTATAAAGTATGTATATCTCCTTATGATCTTATCCAATATCATAAATAAATTCATCAACATTAATAAAAGGAACTTAGAACAAAAACGTTGTCTGTTTACTTTTCCTACGGGGTAACCAAAGACCTTTTAACCCATCACAAGTTTATGGCTTTCAGATCATTAACTTTCTCCTAATAATATTATCAATCACTCTCCATCAGAACTTGACGATTATTTTTCTCTTCCATATCCATGTTTTCATACATGTAACCCTAGTATGTTCTATTTTCGGTAGCCTTCATACTTACCATTCTTTCTTTTAAAATAGAGGCCTCATTAATCCATTTATCGATGTGGGATTTCAACTAAGATATTTTGAAATGTCAACCCCAAGTTTCCAATACCGTGCATAAATTTCTAGGATGCAATTTATTAAAGGAGGGGAGAATGTAACACCCCAATCTTCCATGGTACGCTTCTCGTTGAATAATACAATAGCATACATTATACGCAACTTCGAGTTCTAACACACCACAACCAATCAAACTAGCCGTTATGAATAGTAGTACCCACTTTTTGAAATTTTATAAATTTTATCTTTCAAAATGGACTTCATTTTTGGATTCTGAATATAAAAATTATCTTAGGGTGAATTTTTGGTATTTTTCTGAAAACTTCCAATTTTTGATGAATAGTGAAAAATACTAAACTTTAACTAAAAACAACTTTTTTAATCAAAATAATTTATAGTTCTAAATTATACTATTGAGTGGTTTTAAAGTATAATTAGATCATATTTTTACCATTTAATCCAATGTTGGTCATTGGACACAGTTTCACATTTAAACTGGACATAAACAAGTGTCAATCTTTTGATAGTTATTATTTCATAAAAACACGCTTTTTGTTTTGACAGCCAGAATTAATTTTAAATTAATTTCTGCCACTTTTGTGTTTTGAATTTAAAAAAATAGACTCCATATTTGTAATCAGGATTTCCAAATTGTGTAAATAGGTAACTTTTATTTTTAGACATTATGAATAATTACTTCGGTAAATATTTTATTTACCGTGGTTAAAGGGTAAATTAGGTAAATAAGGGTAACAAAATAATATAATAAAAATATAAAATTACCCTAACACGTGTATTAACCCTATTGGATGATACATTTCCGATCATGGGAATCCTTGGGTCTATTTTGGGACCACTTGGAGCCACTTGAGAGTGATAATGACACTTTATATTAATTAATTTAAAGTAAAGGCAAAAATGACATAAACAAATATCTTTTAGTAAAATAATTTTTACAAGATGTTATATAAGTTATATTTTAGACTATAAACATTAACTAAAAATATAAAAATATTTCATACATAATGGTATTTTATTTATATTTTTTTGACATGTAATAGATAAATTTATTTATGACACAATGATGATGCAGTGCTTTTTTATTAATGAAAGAATCAAATAAATGGTATTATAAATGTTAAAATAAATATAATTTTAATATTTTGATGTCATCCACAAATTTTCTAGGTTACTTTGGAATGTTAGTATTTATTAAATAAATTTATTTTGAATTAATAAAGTTTTTATGACTTTAACAAAAATCAATTATTAAATAGTGTCAAAATTGACATAAAAGAGTTTTTAAAACAAATATTATATTATTAATTAATATAATTTTACTAAAAATATAAGATTTGACCAAAAGACTTATTTGATGATTGTTATGTCATTTATTAACCACTTGAGGTTTACTTGGAAGTTTATAGTAAGTTTATTAACCAAATAATATAAAAATACAAAGAGACATGGTAAATGTCAAACTAATTAACTAAGAGTTAAATCTAAAAGATAAGGTTAATACAGTAATCCAAACCGGTATAAAACCTATTGGTTGAGTGGATTTAGACCCATAACCACCTTATCTTATAAATAAATCAGTTTGGATCCATTATAAACTGAATGTGAATTTATTATAAAATAATACTTCTAGTTTTTCCTAAGGCGCCCCTCGCTCTTATAAAAGGGCACTCCCCCTTCTCTCTAATTCACACTATCAATGCCATTTGGATCGGCCAAAACCTTCCCAAATACCATATCAACTATAATACCTTGATCCTATAGGCCATACTTTAGTCAGAAATCCAAACTAAGGAGCCCTTTTGATCAAATCAAAAGGAATAACCCGAAGAAGAGGTAAATATTTCATCACCTCTTTCAAGTTTTTTTCTTCTTCCACTTCCTTTTTCTTTGTTGTTTCAATTATAAAATAATAAATCTAGTATCTTCTATATACTGTGATGTTATTATAAATATGGTACAACCAAAATCATTATTCTATCCATCCTTTTAATGACATGTCACCATATGTGCGTACGTACGACTTACCGTCTCCATGTCGTGGTGTAATTGTTATTCAATACATTATTATTTGGATGGGTATAATAATGATGTGTAATTGATGTAAATAATAAATATAACATGATAATGGTTATTTATATATGATATAACATCCAATTATATATTATTTTAATATCAAAATAGTGATATTGTCGCTCGTGCGTATGTATGGATTATCGTCTCCACGAACGCGATGAGATTCATTCCCCATCGTATGCATTCAAGACTAATTTTCATTTGATGATTAAATGTAATATTTAAATACTTTATATAATTATATATATGAATAATATACATCCCATCCATAAAAAATATGACTCACAAAACAAAGAATATAAATGAAAACGAATCCGTTAACACCCGAAACAACGATAATACTAAGATATTATTAACGAAGAAATGTTAAAAGATCATATATGATATCATATTAATGTATATGATTATTGTATAATTTAATAACAATTATTTCACCATTTTACATGAGTTTAAACTACCCTTGACCAAGGAAAATTACAAGGTAAGGGTTAATTTCACAATCTCTTCATTATCTGAGGTTGTTTATAAGTAATTATCTACTGGGACCTCTTTATCATCAACATCCATGTTTCTTAAAAATGTATTTAAAATCATTCTTAATATTTTATAGACTATGGGTTAAATTAAATTATACCCTTTTTTGACTTTTTATAAGATTTTTATAAAGGAATCTTTCCGTTGTTTTCCAAACAAGGACCTTTTTAACCTTTTCGACAAAATTAAGGTAAGAATGTCTTTTTTAACTTATACGATGGGTGTGGATATTTTCCACCGTTATAAAATCGTCAAAGATTACCTTACAAGATTATAAGAATATTTTCAAAGTAAATGTTTTATTTTATAATTATGTGACTTTTAAATGATTTAAAAAAAGATATATTTCTCTCAAATAGTTTTTATTTCATCTTTGTCAACATCCTTTGATGGATTTTAAGCTTATTTGAAGTTGATTTATTATCATAAAAAAAAATTCCATATTGTATTGAAGGTTTTGTGATATGATTTTCTGTGGATGTGTTATTTTTTACCATTCATGGTTTATGGATAATGTATTGACATTTTGTATGCTAGTTTTTATATGAATGTTTATGTTATGTTTAAACCTGTTCATATGAGGAATGCATTGGACTTAGTAAGTGATGGCTGGAGCTCGCTATAGCTCCTCGGTGCATCAGTAGGTCTCATGAGACAAACTAGTGTCTTGGCACAAGGCCTTGACTATGTGGTTATGATAGTCTGGCATGATGCTTTCCATCATTATGAAAGTGGTTATTTATATTGAATGTGATTATTCAACTAATAGAATATCCATGTGAATTCGTAAATGAAATTATTTCATTTTATTTTTTCCATGTTTTTCTGAAGTTAAAGTTTAAAAGTATTTTGTTTTAGTTATACATTGCCTTAAATTTTTATGCTTACTTATGAAAGTTTCTACTATATTGTTATCCTTACTGAGCATCTGAGATCACCCCTTTCTATGTTTTAATTTTCCCAGGATGTGAAGAAGTATTTATGACTGAATTGTAGGGATAGTCTCAAGGGATATGAGTGTGAACTATGTAGACTATTTTGTTGTAGCTTTACATTTTATCATGTAATGTAAGACTTATGAATGTATCTAGTGTTTCCAAGGCTACTAAACTAATTGGTCTTTCAAGACTTGATCTTTTGTGATCATGACAATGTTATGTATTAATGCAACGACTCTGGGTAACTAGGATCGGGGTGTTACAGTTTGTATCAGAGGAGGTTTAGTACAAACATTGGAAACTAGATTTAGATAAACTCTAATTAGAGCACATAGTCATAAGATAGAATTTGAGGATTAGTATAGAATAACTTCCTAGAATTTTGGTATTTTAGAGATTTTGTGTGTTTTCCAAGAAATACATCCCTATCTAGATATGAGAAGGTAGAGATGGATCTGGCACAGATGTACCTAGGGGTAAAACCCGAAATCACCACTTTGAGCTAGACTCGAATGGGAACTGGTATACGACAACAGGCCTTGCTACACTCTTGGTTACGACACTCACGAGGATTTTTCTTAGGATAATTCTCATTTTATTTACAAACCATTATGAAGGGATTATGAGTATATAATTCCTCAAAGAAAACATTTTTATTATTATGGATTATATCCATAAACTATTCAAATTATGTTAGGTATTTTACAAGTTTAGAATTATGTATTTCGATTCATAAACTGATCTAGTTTATGCCATTATTTAGAAATGACACCTAGTGGAAGGAATGGAGATATAATCAACGCACGTACTCCATGTAGGGATTTCCCTCCAACTCAAGATAATTATAGTGGAGTTGGTGATAAAACTGGTGCTGATTAGCTTATCACCATACTGGGACAACTCACTCAGGTTATGAATAATAACCTTACCCGTATAGAGCACCCTGATCCACAACGCGGAAGATAAATGTTAGATCACTTTATGAAGCAACAAACACAAACATTAAATGGGAATATAAATACATTGGTAGCGGAACAATGGATAAGTTCCCCAGAGAAAATATTTTAGGATTTGGGGAGTAGTGAATGGGAAAAAGTTGTCATGGCAGTTTATCACCTTACTGGAGATGCTGATCAATGGTGGTCATTGATTCAAAACAAAAAGAAGGATGGAGAAGTATCAAGTATGGAATGAATTGAGTTTAAAGATATTTTCTTAGAAAAATACTTTCCGCATGACCATCAAGCAGATATGGAAAGACAATTTCTCAGTCTGAGGAAAAAAGAGGATGAGAATGTTGCAAAGTATGAGGCTAACTTTACAAGGTTAACAAGGCATGCTGCAGATTATATACATAACCCAAGAAGTAAGATTGACCATTTATTTGATGGGTTAAAACCATTTATCCATTGAGCTTTAGTATCACAATCCTTCTCGTCATACGAAGATATTGTCTCATGTGCTATCAAGACAGAAAAGGAATTCTATAAATATTATGACAATAAAGTAAAGTAAGAGAAGAAGAGAATAGTGGAGAAAGATATAGGTAATGGGAAAAACGGAAAGAAAAATTTTCCATTATGTGATAATTGTGGGAATAAACACCTTAGTAATTGCCTAAAAGGAATGGGAGTCTGTTACAAGTGTGGTGAAAAAGGACACCAAGCTCATGATTGCAAGGGAAAGAAAGTTTCTTTCAATGTTTAATGATATAATTGTAGAGAAATGGGGCATTATGAAAATAAATGTCCTAAGCGCCAAGGAAACTTACCACAGAAAAGGCCAAGGGAGCAAGGCCAAGCTTATACTGTTACTACAGTTGAAGTTGAATAATTATTGTATTTGTATTTTTGGATTGAAGAACTATATTCTGTTTATAATAATAATGTGATATATATATGGATTGTACTATATTACTTGTTGTTTTCATTAAGGTTTTAATATGACTAAGGTAATCATATTTTCAGTATGTGACAATAAGAGAAACTTTACTTTGTTTGGGGAATCTAATGTTATAATTGATTTTGGAATTTAGATACCTTTTATAGAGAGTCTGGACAGAGGTATTTTGGATAACTATAATGTTTGTAATGGATTAAATTGAACATTGGATAGTATTTTTTAAGGTTAAAACATTTCTTTTGATTATTTTTGGAATATTATAATACTATAGTCTTGGGAAAAGGACAACCTGCAGGCCGGGAGACAACACGTCGCGTAGGACCAAGCTGCCAGAATTGAACCCACAATCATAGTGCGACATGCCTTTATTACCTACCACTAGCCTATAGGAAGACCCTGGTTGTTAAAAAATAGTTTTTATCATTTAAATGGTATATGTTTATATTTGAAACCCTATATGATTAGGATTAATAGAGTATTTTTGAGTTCTATTATGTTTCAGAGTGAAAGATGAGTTTGTGGTAGAAATTTATTAATAGATAAAACTCTAATTATAAAGTAAGTATATCTCCTTATGATCTTATCCAATATCATAAATAAATTCATCAACGTTAAGAAAAGGAACTTAGAACAATAACGTTGTCCGTTTACTTTTCCTACGGGGTAATCAAAGACCTTTCAACCCATCACAAGTTTATGGCTTTCAGATCATTAACTTTCTCCTAATAATATTATCGATCACTCTCCATCAGAACTTGACGATTATTTTTCTCTTCCATATCCATGTTTTCATACATGGAACCCTAGTATGTGCTATTTTCGGTAGCCTTCATACTTACCATTCTTTCTTTTAAAATAGAGGCCTCATTAATCCATTTCTCGATGTGGGATTTCAACTAAGATATTTTGAAAAGTCAACCCCAAGTTTCCAATACCGTGAACAAATTTCTAGGATGCAATTTATTAAAGGAGGGGAGAATGTAACACCCCAAGCTTCCATGGTATGCTTCTCTTTGAATAATACAATAGCATGCGTTATACGCAACTTCGAGTTCTAACACACCACAACCAATCAAACTAGCCGTTATGAATAGTAATACCCACTTTTTGAAATTTTATAAATTTTATCTTTCAAAATGGACTTAATTTTTGGATTCTGAATATAAAAATTATCTTAGGGTGAATTTTTGGTATTTTTCTGAAAACTTCCAATTTTTGATGAATAGTGAAAAATACTAAACTTTAATTAAAAACAACTTTTTTAATCAAAATAATTTATAGTGCTAAATTATACTATTGAGTGTTTTTAAAGTATAATTAGATTATATTTTTACCATTTAATCCAATGTTGGTCATTGGACACAATTTCACATTTAAACTGGACATAAACAAGTGTCAATCTTTTGATAATTATTATTTCATAAAAACACGCTTTTTGTTTTGACAGCAGTAATTAATTTTAAATTAATTTCTGCCACTTTTGTGTTTTGAATTTAAAAAAATAGAATCCATATTTGTAATCAGGATTTCCAAATTGTGTAAATAGGTAACTTTTATTTTTAGACATTATGAATAATTACTTCGGTAAATATTTTATTTACCGTGGTTAAAGGGTAAATTAGGTAAATAAGGGTAAAAAAATAATATAATAAAAATATAAAATTACCCTAACACGTGTATTAACCCTATTGGATGATACATTTCCGACCATGGGAATCCTTGGGTCTATTTTGGGACCACTTGGAGCCACTTGAGAGTGATAATGACACTTTATATTAATTAATTTAAAGTAAAGGAAAAAATGACATAAACAAATATCTTTTAGTAAAACAATTTTTACAAGATGTTATATAAGTTATATTTTAGAATATAAACATTAACTAAAAAGATAAAAATATTTCATACATAATTGTATTTTATTTATAATTTTTAGACATTTAATAGATAAATTTATTTATGACACAATGATGATGCAATGTTTTTTTATTAATGAAAGAATCAAATAAATGGTATTATAAATGTTAAAATAAATATAATTTTAATATTTTGATGTCATACACGAATTTTCTAGGTTACTTTGGAATGTTATTATTTATTAAATAAATTTATTTTGAATTAATAAAGTTTTTATGACTTTAACAAAAATCAATTATTAAATAGTGTCAAAATTGACATAAAAGAGTTTTTAAAACAAATATTATATTATTAATTAATATAATATTGCTAAAAATCTAATATTTGACCAAAAGACTTATTTGATGATATTTATGTAATTTATTAACCACTTGAGGTTTACTTGGCAGTTTATAGTAAGTTTATTAACCAAATAATATAAAAATACAAATAGACATGGTAAATGTCAAACTAATTAACTAAGAGTTAAATCTAAAAGATAAGGATAATATAGTAACCCAAACCTGTGTAAAATCTATTGGTTGAGTGGATTTCGACCCATACCCACCTTATCCTCGAAATAAATCAGTTTGGATCCATTAGAAACTGAATATGAATTTATTATAAAATAATATTTCTAGATTTTCCTAAGGTGCCCTTCACTCCTCTTATAAAAGGGCACTCCCACTTCTCTCTAATTCACACCTTAAAATCCATTTGGATCAGCCAAAACCTACCAAAATACCCTATAAAATATACTAACTTCATCCTAGAGGCCCTACTTTAGTCATAATGTCAACCTAGGGAGCCCTTTTGATCAAATCAAAAGGAAGAACCCGAAGAAGAGGTAAATATTTCATCGCCTCTTTCAAGTTTCTTTCTTCTTCCACTTCCTTTTTATTTTTTGTTTCTATTATAAAATAATAACTCCAGTATATTCTATATACGGTAATGTTATTATAAATATTGTACAACCAAATTCATTATTCTATCCATCCTTTGAATGACATGTCACCATACGTGCGTACGTACGGCTTACCGTCTCCACGTCGTTGTGTAATTGTTATTCAATACATTATTATTTGGATGGGTATAATAATGATGTGTAATTGATGTAAATAATAAATATAAAATGATAATGATTCTGTATATATGATATAAAATCCAATTATATATTGTTTAATATCAAAATAAAGATATTTTCGCTCGTGCGTATGTACGGATTACCGTCTCCACGAACGTGATAAGATTCATTCCCCGTCGTATCAATTCAAGAATACTTTTCATTTGATGATTAAATGTAATACTTAAATACTTGATATCATTCTGGATATTAATAATATACATCCCATCCATAACAAATATGAATCAAAAAATAAATAATATAACGGAAAACGAAACCGTTAACACCTGAAACAACGATAATACTAAGATATTATTAACGAAGCAATGTTAAAAGGTCATATATGATATCATATTAATATATATGATTATTGTATAATTTAATAACAATTATTTCACTATTATATAGGATTTTGACTTACCCTCGACCAAGGAAAATTACAAGGTAAGGGTTAATTTCACAATCTCTTCATTATCCGAGGTTGTTTATATATAATTATCTACTGGGACCTATTTATCATCCACATCCATGTTTCTTAAAAATGTATTTCAAAACATTCTTATTATTTTATAGACTATGGGTTAAAGTCAAATATAACTTTTTTTGACTTTTTATAAGATGTTTATAAAGGAATCTTTCCTTAGTTTTCCAAACAAGGTCCCTTTTAAACTTTTCGACAAAATTATGGTAAGAATGTATTTTTTAACTTATATGCCCAATGCGTCTCTTTTCCACCATTATAAAATTATATAAGCTTCCCTTACAAGCTTATAAGAATATTTTAAAAGTATATGTTTTATTTTATAATTATGTGACTTTTAAATGATTTAAAAAAAAGAGATATTTCTCTCTCAAATAGTTTTGATTTCATCTATGTCAAAATACTTTGATAGATTTTAAGCTTATTTGAAGTTGATTTATTATGATAAAGAACTTCCATATTGTATTGAAGGTTTTGTGATATATTTTTCTGTGGATGTGTTATTTTTTACCATTCATGTTTTATGGATAAAGTATTGACATTTCATATTCTAGTTTTAATATGAATGTTTATGTTATGTTTAAACCTGTTCATATGAGGAATGCATTGGACTTTGTAAGTGACGGGTGGAGCTAGCTATAGCTCCTCGATACATCAGTAGGTCTCATGAGAAAAACTAGTGTCTTGGCACAAGGCCTTGACAAAATCTTATTTATAGTCTTCGCACAAGACCTTGATTATGTGGTTATGATAGTCTGACATCATGCATTCCATCATTATGAAAGTGGTTATTGATATTGCATGTGATTATTCGACTAGTATAATATCAATGTGATTAATTAAATGGAATTATTTCATTTTATTTTTTCCATGTTATGATGAAGTTCAAGTTTAAAAGGATTTTTTTAGTTATACATTACCTTAAATGTTTATTCTTACTTATGAAAGTTTCCGCTATATTGTTATCCTTACTGATCATTTGATCTCCCCCCTTTCTATGTTTTATTTTTCCCAAGATGTGAAGAAGTATTTTATGACTGACCTATAGAGATTGTCTGAGGGGATATGAGTGTGAACTATGGAGACTATGTTGTTGTGGTTTTCAATTTTATCATGTAATGTAAGACTTATGAATGTATCTAGTGTTTCCAAGTCTACTAAACTAATTGGTCTTTCGAGACTTGATCTTTTTTGATAATTCCAATGTTATGTAATAATGCACCGAATCTGGGTAACTAGGGTCAGGGTGTTACATCTAAAGACTCTATTAATCAAGTATATAAGTATTTATAGATAATTAGTAGCCTGGAAGGCATTACTATAAATTCACAGTGCCCGTACCTTGTATGAAAAGTTGTCTTGTGGATATCCTCCTTCTTCACCCTTAATTAGTAATATCCCGACCATAGATCCAACTTGAAGATGTATTGTTCTCCACGTAGATGATCAAAAAATTCATGGAAAAGGATACTTATTCTTTATCGTGATTTTTTGAGCTCATGATAATCAATGAAAAGGTGCATTGACCCTTCATTCTTCTTGATAAAGAGGATTGGTGTACCCCATGGTGAAGCACTTGGGCGTATGAACCCTTTATCCTGATTCTCCCATAGTTATTTCTTTATCTCCTTAATCTCCATAAAAAACATTCTATATGGAGTCTTGGATATTGGAAATTTCCTTGGTATAAGATCAATTGAGAATTAAACATATCTTATAGGAGGAACACCAAGAAATTCCTTGGGAAACACATCAGAAAATTCCCTTATAATAGGCATGTCTTCGAGGATGGTTCCTTCCTTAGAATCAATCATCTAAGAAAGATACACATGTTCATAGATAATTAATATACATGATTTAGATGTTGGTTCTCAAGAAGATTCATCCTCTTACTTTAACTTGTATAGAATCAGGGGTAGATTGAAAATATGGAGAGTGATTTCTATCTCACAACAATTAATGTTGGCTATATATAGGTAAAGCCAATCCATTCCAAGAATTACATAAAATTATACCAAGGGAAGTATGATGAGATTTTTTTTGGGAATATTAATCCACAAATTGTGACAGGAGATGAGTTATATACATAGGATGTAGTAATTTCCCCATTTTTCATTTTCACTTACATCTCTACTTCCATGATTTGTGGTGGTGTTTGGATTGTTCTACTAAACTTTCAGGATATAAAAGAATGCATAGAACCATGGATGATAACCCCACCTTTAACTTTTTGATTCTGGTTCTACCTTATTCGATATAGACACGATATGAGTACTTTAAACTATTAAACAGATAAAGGGGAATCCAATGACATTAAAGGGATAACTTATAAATTACATTTATCTCTTTAACTTATGAATTTTTAATATGTGATCTAAGTTATCCATGACATAATTCCTAAAATATATTCTCAGGGGAATTTTTTATTCCCTTAATAATGGTTCATACTAAGCTTATGAATTTATCAAAGTATATACCCCAGGAGTGTCGAACCAAGAGTGAAGTAAGGCCCGTTGTCATGCACTAGTTCCCATTTGAGTCTAGCTCAAAGTAGTGTTTTCGGGTTTTACCCCTAGATAAATCTATGCCAGAGCCACCTAAACTTGTTCATATCTAGAAAGAGATATATTTTCTTGATAAACCACTTAATATATACTCATCAAAATTTAGGGATTATTATCTTATACTTAGTTTCATCCCTAAGTATTTTACTAGAGTTTTCTAATCCTAATCCCAAAAATAACTAAACCTATCCTCTGATACCAAATATAATGACCCTATTCTTTATTTCATATTTAAACATGATTTATAACATAAAATTGAACTTAATAAAACTTAGAAGATCGATAGGTCTAGTTTCTTCAGGGATTAGGAACATTACATAATAACTTAAAACATTATATACACATCTTTATTGAAAACTTCTTTTACATGACCACAAAATTCCTCCATACTTAGCATAGAATGGGATAAACTAAGGACATTAGAAAAAGGTGATCTATAAATCCCAGTAAAGGAGTAAACAAGGAATAAAATGAAAAATAAAATATATGTTAGTAAATAGAAATATCAATTAAGTATAATAGAAACATGAACATAAAGTCATGGTATAACTTGATTATCATAACATGGAAATGTGACAACAACTTAAAACACTGCATCATTAATATAAAGGAATCATATAAAACCTTGTCCCAACATGATGGAAAAACTTCCTATAAATTAATCAGGTAAAAACCTTTCCCAACATGATGTATCATGATACTAAACATTACCCAATTCATTGGAGTACTATCAGGGCACACCCTTCATAAACATTTCAATCTCATGCTAAAGTGTGTCATATAGATCATATAACATGGATTCATTCAACATCATAATTTATTACATGATTGAAGAATGTGGAATAAATAAATGTAAGTCCCAAATCAATAAGAATATGCGCATAAAGGCGAGTAATATTAAAAGAGTAATGAGTATGGTATTCACTACATGATGATTTTGGAAAGGAAAATCGTGGTGAAATTTCGGCAGCATAACAACGTCATATGGTAATTTATAAAATGGGTAGATGAGAGCGAAAAGAGTCTGTCATTGTTTATACACAAAATGGACAGTTAGGGGATCATGTAACATAATATCACAACATATGAAATGAAATTTAAGATGCATAATACAAATGAAGTTCTTGAAATGGAAATGAGAAGAGAGAAATCCCTTATGGATTTTCAGCATAGTAACAACATAGTTAAGGGTCTAAATGAGGGAGGATAAATGATCCATAATTGAAATAAAATCAAATGGAAAGTATAGAATTTATTATATAAGGATTAAAATATAACCAATTGAAATTAAAAATACTTATTTAAAAAAAGGTTCTTGAATTTAAAGGAAAAGAGAAATGTGAGGATCCCTTATGAAATTTTGGCATAGTAATGGGTGGGATTAAAGGATCATGGGGGGGGGGGGGGGTGGGGTTAATTGGAGTGAAAGAAATATAACATCATGTATACATAAAATAGACAGTAAGGAGGAATGTAAGACCATATACCATATCAGGAAAATGAAAATGAAAAGGCATGACATAAAAGAGGTGCTTGAAGAAAAAGGAGAGAGGGAGATCCCTTGCGAAAAATTGGCATGGCAACGAGTGTACATAAGGGTTCATAAGAGGGATAAATAAGAGTGAAATGGGATATAATAATTTATAAATAAAATGGGAAGTTATGATGATATTTAATAACATATTCCAACATAGTAATAAAATAAATTAAAAGACATAACATGAAAATAATGCTTGATAAAAGAGGAGGGTGGAAGATCCCTTACGAAAATTTGGCATAGTAATAGGTGTACATAAGGGTTAATAAGAGAGTTTAATGATAGTTAAAGGGGATATAATCATTTATAAATACAATATAAAATATGTAGGATATTTAATAACATATCATAACATAGTAATAAAAAAAATTAAAAGACATAACATGAAAAGAATGCTTGATAAAAGAGGAGGGTGAAAGATACCTTACTTGGATGTGTGATCCAAAAGGCTTGTGAGAGGATTATTGGGAGATTAGAGGAGACTTTGGAGGACTCTAGGGAGTAGGGGAAGAGGGTTTTCTAGCTTAAAATATCTTCAGTGAAGAGGAATGTTTTTTTTGGGTGGGCTTATATAAGAAAGGTGGGGGAATTATTTATTATTTTGATTTTGGACCTTACACACTAAAATATTCAAAACCACAAACCATACCATGGTTTTTCCCATGTTTTCTAGAAAATTGGAGTGGTATAAATTATTTTAAAAGTATAAGGTCAGAATATATTAAAATATTTCATTTTCATATGTGGAGTTGAGTCACAATTTCAAGGAAATGATTTTAAAATCTTAAAATATTTTATATGTCTTGGAGGATTCACTAAGGATTTATAAAATAAATAAAATAAACCTAAAATTACATTATTTTAAATTAAAAACATATATATATTTTTTAATATACCTTTTATAGTATTTTATTACATTACTATTGGGTCATTATGATGTCTTAAAACACATTATATATTTATACGATATTTAATTTTTACCCAAAAATTCGACTATCTCAGAAGATTATGAAAAATTAACCATTAGATAATTTCAACATCCAGATTATAAAAATAATATTTATTTTATCTAAATATTTTTATAAAATTTTGAATTTTCAATTTTAAAATAAAAATAGATATTTATTGAAAATTTACAAGTTTTGACAAAAACTATTTTCAAACTGTAATAAAAATTACAATTGACTTCATAAAAATTAAACGATCATATATATTTAATAAAATTAATTTAATAATAATGTTTTATTAAAATATTATTTAATTCAAAAATCCTTTAATTCATCAAAATATATTTCTTAATTGAATTTTAATATTAACCAAAAATACTATTTGTGCTTTAAAAATCATTTACAAAGTAACAATAATAAAATGAAAGTATATTCATTATTATATAAAAAAATAATTCACATAATTATAATTATAGGATCTTGTTAAATATCCCTTTATTAAACCAGCATACTTCTTAAGAGTAAGGTGTGTGATGGTGGGTCTTTCATGGGCCTATTCGGTGAACATGGTTTGGGCCGTGATCACGATGAGCTTGACCTTCTCTCATAAACACTTTCGCTAATGCTTAATTTATTGGATCTTGGCTTGGGATTAGTATAGAGAAAATCCTAGAAATTCTATATCCCTTATAATCTCTGATAAATGGGATTCATAGGGTACAATCCTACTGGTTGAGGCCGTCACTTTTTTTGTCTGTGTCAAAAGGACTTGTTAAAACCCTATATTTATACTAGTCTTGTAGTAACTGTTAAAGAACTATATTATCAATGGTAAGGATACTTAATGGTTATTTAAATGTAATTGTATATAATAAAACAAAATCATTTCATATTTTTTCTATATTCATAAGACATTTAATTAAAATAAAGGGAATTTTCTTCATAATAGTTTGGTTCGTTACAGTAGATATACCAGAAGGGGTGATACCCATAAGATGCAAGTTGGTTTTATGTAAGAAAACTGACATGAATGGTAGAGTGTATACCTATAAAGCATGATTGGTGGTAAAATATTATAATAAAATTTATGGTATTAATCATGAAAAAATATTTTCACTTGTTGTGATGAAAAATTCCATTCAGATATTTATTTCTATAATAGAATATTATTATTAGATATATTAAATGGATGTAAAAACCGATTCATTAATGGGAATTTAATCGTGGATGTGTATATGTTACAACCTAAAGGGTTTGAGTGTTAAATGAGGATGTAAAGGTATGTAAGTTTCAATGGTTTATTTATGGATTTAAGTAAGAATCTCAGAGTTCAAATGTTTGGTTTGATGATGTGATAAAAGAGTTTAGTTTATAAAAAAAGAGATGATTATTGTATATTAAAATATATTAGTGGGAGTATAGTGGTATTTATGATATTTTATTTGTATTAAATAATACTTAAAAAAATAACATCTCAACACTTCACTCTATGAAGATGTGGCTAGGTAAGTGCTTCTTTATGAAATACATGGGTGAAGTGGCCAACGTATCAGGTATGAAGATCTATAGAGATAGATCTAAGAGTTTTCTTAAAATCAAGAAAGAAAAATACATTGGTAAAGTGATAAAGAGGTTTAACATGGAGTACTATAATATGGGGTCTTTTCCATTGTTACATGGAATTAATATTAGAAAGATTCGAGATCTTTCTAAGGATTCAGGAAGGATGGACATAATTCCCTATGATTCCTTTATAAGTTATATCATGTATTACATGTTGTGTAATCGACCTAATATCGCTTATTATCTTATAATCACAGGTAGATATCAATCCAATCATAGAACACATCACTGTATTGTTATGAAGAACATTCTTATGCACTTGAGAAGGATTAAGGAAATGTTCTTGATCTTTGGACGAGATGATAAGCTATGTGTAAAGGGTTACAAAAATGTAAGTTTCTAATACGACATAGATGATATAAAATCTCAATCTATTTTCGTGTTTTTACTAAATAGTGGAACTATAAGTTGGAAGAGTTCTTAATAATACACCATGGAAGACTCAACAAAATAGGTAGAGTACACCACTATATTAAATGTTGTAAAGAAAGTTGTTTTGATCAAAAAGTTTATATTTAAACTAGAGGTGGTTCCTAGAATTGAGGGAACAATTGATCTTTACTATAAAAACAATGGAGCCATTTATCAGGCAAGGAACCCTGGTCTCACCAAAATACCAAAAACATCCTTCTTATAGACCATCTTAATTGAGAGATCATTGAGAAGGGAGATGCTAGGATCTTCCTAGTGGTTACAAATGACAATGTAGTAGATCTATTTATGAAACCATTACCATAATGAAAATATGAGCATTATGTAGAATATTTGGGTGTTATACACATGATATATTGAATGTAATGGTTGTAAATGTATCATGGTTTTATAATAAGGTCAATATCTATTTATCATATATTCATGTGTGTTGAAATTTACTTTACATGAAAAATTGATTGATAATATCCCATCAAAGTGTGACTTTGAGTTATCCCTAATCAATTACCAGTATTGAGTATAATGGGTTGTAATGATATATTAAGTTTAGCATGAATAAAATATTATACTCATGAAAAAGGGTTATATATAAGGTATAAAGAATAGAACTATAAGGTAGTAAGTAGAGACTTATTACTTGGACCAAGCCACCAAATTATATCTTATAGAATATCATATAGTCATTGATATACTTAGGAGTTTATGCTCATTATCAATCCCCAACACCCATGATTAGTGAGACAACTAACATGATAACCTTTATACTTTGATACCTTTCTTATTCAAGTAAAAAGTGACTTAGATAATTAGGGGGTGGTTGAGTATGTTGCTGATCATGTCATCGGTTGGAGTGAAACCAAGGTAAGATTTATCAACTTGCATGATGAGAAAAGGAATATAGACCTTTATTGAACTATAATAAGGAAATGAATTAAAATTATTAGTTAAGTCACATATGATGTTTTTAGCTACTTGGATGAGGGACATGTGATGTGATCATCCACTAGATGAATGACATACGGTGTATTCATCGACCGAGTCAATATTTTTTAGAGAATAAAGAAAGAATGAGATGAACTATACTAGATTATTTTTTCTATGTCTAGTGATCACTTGATTCCATGGTTAAAGGGATTATATAGGTATATATATGATGTATAGTATACATATTTTGGTAGGCATGTTTGTATAGATATATGAGTATATTTGATGGAGATCACACTAGATCCCATAATAGCTTGAGTAGAAGTGATGATTTTATAGAGGCCACTATTGACTTACATATATGATATAGGGATTTCATATTTATTTTCAATACTACCATGTACCACAAGGTTACATAGTTATGCATTTAGATAATGACTAAGCTTTAGTAAAAGTGTTTTTTCCAAAATGAAGATATTTCAGTGAAAACATATCCCAAAGGAGTTTTGGATATATTTATAGAGTTATGAAGTTTTTCATTAAGTCCTTATTGGATTTAATTATAACTGAGAGATTCATTGATATAGAATAAAATTAGGCCAGTCATATAATATGACTGAACTAGATCAGAGGTTATGATACCAATGAAATGGATATCATAACATATGATATGTATGGATTGTAAAGGATTGTTAGGAAGCTTCTTATGCTTGCATCGTATAGTGAAATACACACATGCCTTAAAATTTTCATGAATGGGATTCATGCACCTACTAAGATCCTCCCATGTAGTTTCATTTAATGTTTAATCCATTATAAATGTATTAAACATGGATTTCATATTCATTGAATGGGTTCAATAGATTCTATAACAAGAAATAAGGAATGCGATTACACTATACACATTGCATATAGGTGACACATTTCATTAAAAGGAGAGTATTAGGCATGTATTTTAAAAGGGAATGAGTTCCATCATTGGTGTTAGTGGTGATAATTAGTTTCATGAAAAGATTTTTGAAAATATATTCATCCCTATATCATCATTTATCTTTATAGTGGATTCACTAGAACCCCAATAGATTTGTGGGGATCCTTACGATACAATCATGGATCCAAAGGCCAATGTAATCCCCTCAGAGGTAGGAAACCCATTGTTTGATGCTATCATTATCATTATCAAGAAACTCCATAGAGATGGTGGCCAATAATTATTCCTTATATATATTCATTTCTTTTATATTCCAAACACATTGATCCTTAATGATAGATTGTGTAATTACATGTGGTTTTCCACTTCTAATGATCATAAGATGATCTTCCAAAACCCATTTGTCTTATAGTTCCTACTAACATAAGGGAAGTGGTCTTGAATAAGTATCGGGAATATTAGTGGTCAATACACCTTGGCGTTATGAAGTTCTATCATAATAGTAACTGAAAATTTTGGTTCCTTGAAATGAAAAAATGAGATCACTAGTTTTTTTCAAGATGCTTCACTTTTTGGTAAGTGAAAGTAGAACACTATTAACCTGATAGTGATTTAAAACCTCTTCCTCTATCCTTCTAGAAATGGGATGATATCACAATGGAATTTGTGATAAAATCACCAAGTTATAAATAAAATTTAGAAATTATTTGGGTTAATGTGGATTTTCAAACCATTATGGATCACTTCCCACCCATCAAAGAATCATTTTTTTAATGAGTTGGGAAAGTTGTATGTTAGAGAGATTGTAAAGCTTTATGGAATACCAACTAGTATTATTTTAAATCATGACCCAAGGCTTAAATCTTGATTTTTGTTAAATTTTGTAGAGGGATCTATCTACTTAAGTAAAACTAAGTGAAACTTATCACCCTTAGAATAATAGGTAATCTGAGTATTCTATCCATATTTTTAATATATTTTATGATCCTAAATTACTGATTTTGTTGGATCATGGGTAGATAAATTCCCATTGGTAGAGTTATGTTATAATAACAATTACTAGTCATAAATTCAAATGCCTTATTTTGAATCTCTCTATTAAAGGCCTTATCATTTTCCTATGATTTGGACTAAAATTAGAAAATCATCTTTGATTAGGCCTAATCTAGTTCAAGAAACTAAAAAGTAAGTGATGTTGATTGAAAAAAATAGATTACCACTCAAAGATGAAAAAAATACATATGTTGAATATAGAATACGAACTTTTCAATTTAAGGTTAGTGATCATTTGTTTCTTAGAGTTACTTTGAGATTAGGACACCAATGTATAGGAAAATAAGGAAAGTTAACTTCAAGGTTTGAAAATTTTAGATTATGAGAAGAATTGGAGAAATTAATTATCATATTGATTTATATAAAAATTAAGTGGCATGAATAATATTTTACATGTTTTAAAACTAAGAAAACACATACCTAATACAATTCACATGACTCGATATAATGATATTGATGAATATACATATTCTTCTTATGTGATTATATTATTAGCATCATCAATCAAATCCAAAAGGTGTAACAAGGTAAAGTGATTCCTTTGGTTTGTATCAAATGGAATCATAGAAGATTATAAGATGAAATGTAGTAACTAGATTATGAAATAAAGACTTGATATACATGATGTTTTCCTCAGGGGTGAATTTAATCTTCTAGAGGATGAGAAGTCTGACGGAGGGGATATTTTAATAATCCCTATCTTTCTAGGTAAATGTTTCTATTTAAATCCTATATTTTAATTTCTAAATTGATGGATTTCATGTTAAAGAGAGTTATAGAGAATTAGTAAGAGGCTAGAAGGTGGAAGAAATGGGAAATATGTTCAATAAAAGAACTAGGTACCAGGTGGTATTTGATGGGATGCTGAAAATTATGTTAGTACCACATAGTGCTTAGTGATCTTCTTCTAGGTATATAATAGGTTAAAGAATATTTTTTAAAATAGAGTGAAAATGGTTTATCTAACATTAAATTTTATCCCATAAAATTTTATTATCTCTATATTTATCCTCATTTCATCCATGGTTTATATCCTTTGATGCTTCCTTTCCATTCCCTTTATCTACATTCAAGTCCAACTTCAATCCTTGGCTTGATCACTTTTAAGTCACTATAGAACCACATATTTTGTAAGGTTTTAGTATAAAATACCTCTAATTACCCTATTTCTCATATTTATTTATGGTAGAAAACCATAATCCTCATCTTCATACTCTAAATTTTATGAAATCATTTATTGCAACCATATTACTTCTATAAAACTATTATATGAGTTAATCCTAGGTAAAAAAGGTAAGTAAATTATTTTTCTTTTAAATATTTCTTTCCTTTTATTGAAATTGGTTTAATCATTGAGATTAAATATGTTATTTTGGTTCAATAACCTAAGCGAAAACACATCTTATTTCTATGGGTTGTGAAAATATATTCAATATAGCTTTAGGTAGGAAATCTCTCCTCACTTCCATATCTTTTCAGTATTGGGATAGAAGTAGTATAATGTTGAGTGATATTATTTAAATGGATATGTTTTTCATTAATTAATGTCTGATATATTTTATTTAAAATTTAAAATATATTTTTTAGTTAGAAAATCATTTTTTACATAAACACACTATGTATGTTTTATATGAAATACTTTGATCATAGTTAGAATATTTTACATTTATGTGTATTTTATATGTTTTGCGGTATATATAATTAATGTTTTATATGATAATGGATGTTATCCACCTCAAGTTTTATATGTTTTTATCTTACTTAAATTATTATTCAGGATTATGTTACATTTTTTATATGTTATTCTTAGTGTTTTATCATGTTAAGCATGTGAAAAGTGTCATATTTCATAGATTTATTATATATGTTTTCATGTTTGGTATTGGATACATTCCTATAATTATTTTATTTATTTATATATCATGTGAAAATATTTATATTATCTTCATAGATTATATAATCTAATATTTCAACCATTAGTAGATAGGTGAATTATATTGGGACGATCTGTAGGATTACCCTGAATTTGTATTCACATTCACCTTTCCCTTGATATGGGATGAAATATTTCCTTGACTTAGTATACACTATTCTATTACCCCCAGGGTGGGTATGAATCCTTAAATTGGTATCATGTTCATCTTCCTTAGATCCTAATCTAAGATTAAAGAAAGTAATTTAGGTTTAGATACTACCAATATAGGGGGTTGTTATTAATGGTTGTGATACATGTTTAACATTATATAAAGATCATGTTAACTATTTGTTTGTTTATTCACATTCCTAGTATCATTACTTCATAAACCTAGATTTATAATAGAAAGACAAGGGTTAGGCAATGACCACCTACTAGGTATGATATGCTTAAACCCTATTTGTTTATTTTTTTGGATGTGTAAAGACTATTTTTTACATAACCGAAAAAATTTATGGATTCAAATCATGAGAGTTTAGAACAATTGGATTATAGAGTCTAGTTGAACCATTTATAAATTTTTTGATGGATAATTCAGGTGAGAACATAGGGGATATCCTTGGATTTTTACATGGGGTTTCCTATATCTGGGGTCTGCCTTCACATGCTCTAGTGATTATTTAGATTACTTGAGTTGTGTAGATTTCTATATATTATAGTAACACTTAAATAGTTTTTTATAGATGTTTTTGATATTTTATGTATGATGAGAAATGTTTATATAAATTCATGAATTTAAAAAATTATCCAGGTATAATAGGTATCTCTAATATATATGCACCCTTGTTAGAGAACATGTGTATATTATTAATTTATCCTACACCCAAAATGGTTATTCCAAAATTTTAGTATGATTATTTGATAACATAATTTAGTTTCAAAGAGTTAAGACCATATATTACCTTAGTTTTATTATCCCTCACCATTTTATTCAGCCTCGATTGGTTGGGAGGTGCACTTAAGGTGTTGTAATGACCTAGTTAGAGTACTTTTCAAGTATCCAGGTAATAGTTGTTACAATAGGTGAAAAAAAACACCTTATAATATAGAGTTTATGTGGAATCACATAGAGGAATTTCACCAGATATCTAGTTTTTATAAAGTTACTTGTCAGTGTGATAAATAAAAATTAAAGATATGCCTTCATCCATGAACCCAAATTAAAGATTAATATCTATAAGGTATCCATATGGAGACCCATGGCTAATGAAGGGGTAAATGTGGATGTTTTTTATTTAAATGTAAATTTAGTTCAAGTATTCTAAAGGGAAATATTTCATAGTTAAGGAACTAATGTAGAAAATGGTTTTTAATATCAGTTTTTTAACATTGGTTATAAAGAGACACTAATACAAGTGATTTTGTAATGCATCAGGTATTTTAATTGAGGTAAAAAACTATCTTACATGTCAATTATTATTATAATCAATGTTTTAAACCCACCTAATATAAAAAATATGAACATTTTCCATTTATGTTATAAAATGATCGATGTAGAAGATACTTTTTTATGTATGTTAATTAATATAAATGAAATGAAAAATTATATTTCACACTTGTTATTTTTATAATATATTTCAAAAATAATATCTTTTAAAAATAAATTTAATTAAAATACTATTAAAAAATGTTTAATACAAGAAAATTATAGTAAAAAAGTAAAAAACAAGATAGAACAATTAGAGAATTAAAACAACAAAAAAAAATTAAAAAATTGAAAAAACCAAATGAAAAATATGAGAGTTCATGTTTCTTATTATTATACTTACTTATGGGTGTGTCATTATACACTATATATCATTTCTTGATATTCATTTTTTATGATAAAAAACTCTTGAGGCATTTTAAACTTTCACCGGTACATCTCATGTATAATCTTAATCATTTATACTATATTTAAAAAATTTATCCTCATAAAAACTAATATAAAATAGTTAAAAAATTTATATGAGGAAATAAAATCATCAAAATTACTAAAATAAGGATACAATCCCACTTTGAATAGGTGGAAAGGTGAAACTAAAGTATATCAAGAAAGTAAAAATCTTGAGAAATGAAAAGTTTGAGTGAAATATGTAATAATGTCTGGTGAGATGAATTTATAAGTGAGAGGAAAATATTTTCATGATTTAAAAAAGATGAAAATTACTAACACACATCTTAAAATTTAACCTTATAATTTTCATATTGATTTTTAAAAAACTAGAGTTATAAAGTATATTTTCAATGTTAGTTTAAAAAACCAACTTGGAAACTAACTATGTTAGGATTTTGACATAGTTTATTTAATAACCAACATTTAAAATCCTTTAATCATTGTTTATTAAATTATATGTGTCTAAATATCGGCACATTAAATAACTTTTCTACTAATGAAGATTTCTTTATTTTGATCTTTTTTATAATTGTGTTTCATTTTGTGAAGGTGTTTTGTCTATAATATTTTATATCCTTATTCATGGAGAGTGAATCATCACTACTTCTTGGAAGAACAAAACTAATTAAATAGTTTTTTAATTATATTTTTATTGTTTTTACTATTTATATTTTGAGAGTCCAATGTTAGTTATATTGATTAAGCTATACATTTGTTTTACTTTTCATTTTCTTCTGAAATCTTTATCTTTTTTTAATAATTTATATATCCATTAATTATTATATTTTTTCAAATTAAAGAGTTATACTTTAGTGATAAATTATAGTGTCTCCATTCCTAAGCTATATTTAGTTAGACATAACATGTATATATAAGGACTTAGAACAATATTTTCATAAATATAACATGAAGATGAATGATGAATGGTGTTTATCTGTTCATTGTGTATAAATATTAAGTTCAATTATATTTTTATAAAACTATGATAAATATCCATATAAAAACTCCCAATGACAACAAAATTCATTAAATTAATTATGTATTTTTCATTTCATTCATTGGATTTTTTTATTTTTATTACTTTATATGCATGTTTTTATTTTAAAACATCCCTATTTTATTCTTTTTAATTATATAAATAAAGTTACAAGGAGAATAATTAAATGAATGTGGATTCCTTGAGAAATATACCCTAGGTTTTTTCTTTGTAAAATAAGAAAATGTTAATTAGGAAATCATAAAAAAGGTTCTCTTATAAATTTATCATTGTTTTCTGGGAGGTTCAACTATTATATTCAATGTTTTTAATTCTATTAAATAATTAAATAAAAAATATTTAAAAAAAATTCAATGATAAATTTTTAGATTCTTATCCTAGATATATATGTACAAATTATTATTATGTCCATGAATATAATGTGTTGAGTAAGAATAGAAATAAATCACAAGTATATGAGTTTAGTGATGAGTATACAGAGGAATTAAAATAGAAGAGATTATAAAAAATGAAGAATTTTCTAAAATTCCAGTAATCATCCATCAAATAAATACAATAACCAATGACATACATAGCTTCTAAAGTAAAAAAAACTTAAATTTTAATGGTTGTAGTAGCAATAAAAAGTGGTTAAAGATAAATAAAATATTACTTTACCCATTTTTTATAATGAAAGATACATATAGTCTATAGTTGAAATATTTTAGAAACTTATAAAAATTTTTGTTTCATTTTAAAAGATAGATTCAAAAAATACATATTGATGTTTCTACATAATATCAATAAGATTTTGATGTTTATTATATTTATTTTATTAAATTTAACATTCAATATGATGTCCCCAATAATAAAGAATCCAAACCAGCACCATTATCCCTTTCTCTGGATAATGTGACTGAAGATAACATTGAGAATATGTTATATTTTGAAAATAAAATGAAGAAGGATACACTAGTTCCCTCTACCGTAAGTATCTTTCCAAAATCATCCCACATGGATGAAAAGTTTTGGGATAAAAATAATAAGTAAAGTGGTATATTTATGCATGAATTTTCATTTAATTTTGTTGAAACTAAATTTGATATTAACTCTTCTTAAGTAAGTATTATAAATTATACACTATTACATGATATAGAGTTAATATATAAAAAAAGGTATCACAAAATGGGCCATGTTATTTGAAGAGAACCTATATGATTCACCTCCCAACTTATTCAAATTTTCTTCGGAATTTTTTGAATAAAAGTGTCTACCAGTTAAATTATCTAAGAGGGATAACTAAAAAATGAATTAATGTTATAAATGTTTTATAAAAACTCAATTTTTAATTGATTCTACTTGTACTAAAATTATATATTTTGTTATATTTTTTACAGTCCATAAAGGATGAAAATAAAAAAGACACCACTAAGGAAGGTGTGTGTGTGTGGGGGGGTGGTATTAAAAGAAGAAAGTGCAACTATTAAAAATCCAAATGAGGATCTACATTCATACATTATAGATCAAGGGAAGAAATAATTTCATACTAATAAGTTTATGAGAGGTAATTTAATTTTTAATTCATTATTTTTATAATTTTATAAAAAAGATTATTAAAAAGTAACTCCCATTGTCTTGTTAGCATAGATTCAGGTTATACATTTCTTATTTTCTATAATGATCAGTAAAAATAAGGATATTCATAGAAGGTGGAATAAGTAGTGGTTATTTTACATATTTTAGATCCAGTAAAGGAATTAAAATATGAAGTTTTTCTCGAGGAACCTCACAAGTTTATCCTACCCTCCCTACACCACAACTATATATAGAAACTAGGTGAAGAAGTGAAAGATAGATTTTTCAATATAAAAGAGGGCCATAAGAAAGAATATATTAAATCTTAGTTTATGAAGAAATATGTATAGAATCACACTTTAATGAAGATTTCATGGCGATTTATACTAAACAAGCTCCACCTCTATTTAGATTGTGGAAAAACTATGTTCATTTTCCAAATATGGAAAATATAAAACAACATTTATTTGGGTAGTTCATCATAAAATTCATTTCCTTTATTATTTTTTTAGTTTTTTATTTAGTTTTAGTTTATTAACTATTGTGATTTTTTTTATTTTAAGATAAATAAAGAGGATGAAAACTATACACCATGATGAATATGATTTTAAGATGTTATCGACATAAAATATAAACATTTTGGTATTTTTTTGTATTTTAGTATTAATAACTATTTTAGTGTTTTCTTTATATTTAATTAGAAGAGGGAAAATTCCATGAATTATAATGAATAACAAATAAATGTATTATTTTCCACTACATAAATAATACTCAAGCTATATCTATCCATACTATAATTTGTAATTTTTTTAATTTTTTATGTGATGAATTAAGATTTTTATGTTTTAACTACATTTAAGATAATGTTGAAAATAATTATAGGGGTAATGATGCTATATTTTAAGATATTTTTTAATAAAAATAATTTTGTTCCTTGAGATGAAATGGAATTACTAATATATATATATAACCTCCATTAGAAAACTTCTTGTGATTATTATTGTGATATTCAAATGATTATTGGAATATTCATGTGTTTATAATAATTTGAACATTTAATAGATTCTAATCAAATGAGAAACCTCTAATATGATCACTATCCAATGTTATATTTCACATATCCAAGAGGTTTATAAACCATTTTTTCAACTTCTTTAAAATTATTTTAATTATTGAGGGAGATCGATACATTTTTAATAATATGTAACTTTCTATAAATATTTGTCTCATACACTAAGAGTTTATGAAGTGTTAAATTGATAATGTCCATTTTTATTTAATTATCCTATTTTGTATCCCTTTTTACCCACCTTGATATATATCCTTCTTCATAGCCTTAAAAACATGAATGAACTTGTTTGGATCTATATTTTACACTTAAATACCAAAATACATTGATTTTGAGATAAATTAAACGTTGAAAGTGAGAGATATGTGTAGGATTGTATATCAAATTTCATAGGCCTTTTGATGTAGTGCATTTATAATGAGAAAGTAATAGTGAATCTTATAAAAAATGGGTATTGTAGTTTACACCACTAATTGATGTTTAATTTCCTTAAGAATCGGAAAAATGTAGTTATAAATGATTGATGAAAATAAGTGAAATATGAGGCATGCAGATTAATTTATTTATTCATTAAAATGAATAGTGTCTGAATTTCTGTTGAAATAATAATAGGAGGAATGTGTTAGAGATATAAGTAGGATATTTGAGGAGAATTACAGTGATATGTAACTATCATAACATATATTTTTCTTAATATTATATCTTTTATTTAAAGCCTTTTATTTTTAAACAATGAACTACTAACCCATGAACTCCATAACATCCCAATTCAAATTCCTTTTATTTTACATTTTCCTTTCTCAAATGAGTAGAGGATTTAAAAATATAATTACCTTGTAGAATGTTTTAGATGTGTTCAAGATGATACAAGATTTATTTAAATATGTTTCTTTAGGAATGAGAGAAACACATATAAGAAGGTAAGTGAGGAATACTCATGGGTTGATAATGGGATTGAAATGAACTTATTTGAATAAAAATAGAAAAAGGAATGAACTTTAATGAAAAATTATAAAAAAACTATCAAAGATATATTGTTCACTACAATTTTTGTTTTAACGTTATAAATATAGATTCAGTGTAGATTTTACCCGAGAGTACAAAAGATACATCTGAGTGAGCGATAAAACATGGTTTTATTGAATATTTGCTTTCTAATTAAATTATTTAATCCTTTATTTTATATTAACATCCTGGGTATAAATCATATTTTCATATTTTTCATTTTTTATCTAATGATATTAATTTTAACATATTATTGAATTTTAGTGATAAAATAGTTTATTTTGAGTTTAAATGTTCACACTTGAATATATTTTGAAAATTTTAGATATTATTTTTGAAATTTACTTTTTTTTATATTTTTGGATTGTTAGTAATATTATTAAATCATAATTTTTTTCAACATTTCTTTAGAATTATCCACTATCTAAAATAAATTATGTGTTAAAGAATATAGATAAATACATTTAAATTGATAATGTAATTTCTATAATGATGAAATTAATATACATTGGATTGGATATACCAATTTAACTAGGCTATACTGATTTGGTTGAATGAACAAGAATAGTAAAATCTACTTTATTCATACTTGATCTATTGATATGGAGAGCCTAATCCATTGATCAGTTACTGAGTTGATTTTATCGTAATATTTTTAAAATATGAAAAAATGGATTTTTTTGGAGATAACTCTATAAACCCAAGTTCCATAGGCTCTATTATTATCCTCTAAAAATATAGGCTCACTATCTGAGATAAGGAAACAAATATAAGTTTATAACTATATTAGATCCAGTTCATGAGTCACTACTCTTACTGTAGTGAACCAAATTTATTATATATAAATATTACATATTAATAGATGAATATTCATTACATAACATAATGATCCATGCCATAATCGTTTAGGTTTAGTTCCATTAGAAACTTAGATATGTAAAAATATGGTCTATAAGTGAGCTACATTATCTCTATTAAGTTCTTAATAATTATTACTCTTCATAGACATATCATATATAATACCTTACATCATAACCTGGGGAAAGGAAACATAAAAAAGGATGAGTTCAGATGATCAATAAGGGTAAAAAAGGGAGATATCAACATATCATGAGAATTAGGGTATGATAATAAGATAATAACATCTGAAATCCATAACCTACATATCATATATCATAAAAATGAGTCATAACATAAATCATGGTAGTTCATAAGACATGAATTGTAATAATATCAAAGAACATGAGAACTGTGATCAAAACATTGGCATAATACATATATTTTTGGAGTACATATAAGAATAAAAATTCAAAACATTAATAATCAAGGATCATTGGAAAAACTATCATAGAATAATGGGTTCACTCTCCAAACTATCATAATAGTCAAGGTTAATTCACATTACTATCACAGTATAAAAAGTCCCTTACTAAATTGGGTTCACTCACTGTTCCAAACTTATTTATCTCATGATATATAAAGCCTTACCCAATGCATTAGAGGGAGATATAGGTCCCACCCATCAGATAATGAAAATAATATATAAATGCACCATAATATCATAGAAAATTTATCATATCAGAAACCATGAAAAGAAATGGGTTTTATAAACATTTCATGATAACATAACTTGTGAAAAAGAAATATGTTTTATAATCCTTTCATAATTTAATCAAAGCCTAACCCATACAAAAATAAGTAAGTTTCATAACAATTTTATCATGGTATAACTCATGGAATATAAATTGCTTTCATAAACATCTTATCATCATAAATATAAAAAATATAGTGAAAGAATAAGAATGGAATCCTTGGATCATATCCCCGGTAAATCATAAGAAACATCAAAGGATGTAATCTTAGATGGAAAATTATTTTCAAAGACCACATGGAAAATTTCTTAAGGAAAACAAACTTTCCAATTTGAAAAATACTTTTTAAAACATAAAAAATTTAAATCATTTTCTTTAAAAATAACCTCGAAAACTTATAAAGAAAGTTTTAAAAATCATTTAAAATATTTCTTGAAGAAAATAACCTTTCTTTGAGAATAAAATTTTAAAACTAAAAAATAAAAAAATATTTTGGAAATAAATTTATTTGAAAATAATATTTTAAACTTATAAAATAATCTTTAAAATAATGAGTTGGTCATGAAAGTGTAAAATATAGTTCATGCTGTATATGTTAATATAAAGGTTCCTCTCACATTTTGGGTCAAAAACAAAAAAACATTGTTTTTTTAAAAGTGACATGAAGATTCTTTTTAAAAAACTTTGTAAAAGTAAAACATGGGTAAAAATGTCATTAAAAAAATCATTTTTATATTTTTAAAACATTTTTTGAAAACATTTTTAGAAAAAATGGATATAGAATAAAAAGTATTTTTTGAATGAAGAGAGAAATAAAGTCAGTTTACCTGACATTAGTTTTGAATCTTAAGTACATAAAGAGAGAAAAATGAAGGAAAATCATTTATTCACATGAAATAACCATAGTATTAGAAAATTCATGAGTTTATTGAGATATGTATAATAGTATTTCATTATCCAAAGCATAAACATAAGTAATAATGATAAACGATGAGATTGTATTATAAAACCATTACCACTTTTGTAAACATTGAATAATAAGACCCATGAAAGAATAACCTTAAATGAAAATTTGAATATCATGAAAATAATTATATTATTAATATAACATGTTAAAGGGAAAGTATATATACCACACAAAATAAATGAGTGGTGATTATGGAATATGTCTCCTAAAAATAAAAGAGAGACTATAAATCGTTTACCATTTTTATAGCTTTTAAACCATAAATACCATGAAATAGAGATCCTAAAATGGATCTATAAATCCAAATAATTTTCAGGATAAGAATCATAAAATAAATTCATAGATATTATATACACCACATAAAAGAAATATGTGGTGAATATGGTTTGTGACTCACAGAAGTAAAAAGTGAGATGAAAATCCCTTAACATAAGTCGCAACTTTCTTCATACATGTAAAAAACTCATATATAATAAATATAATTTTATTATGAATATATTAAAGAACCATAATTATATCTATCATACCATATATGATTTACTTATGACCTTTTATTATCCATTTGTTAATAATTCCTTGTTAAAATCACATTTCTGGTAATAAATGCTTTGATTTTTTGTGTATGTTTTGATTTTTTATTTTCAGTACTCTTAATTTTATCATGGTAACATCATATATATAATTTTAACCATGATATAAATATCATATATATTCAGTATATATGTATTTATATTAATCCATAAATTTTAGAGATAAAAAGTGAAATATACCATTCATGGAGAAGGTTGGTCATATGTACGCATGAACGCTGTTTCCATTTCCTAAAAAAATTAAACATAAGAAAGGTAAATAATATATTAAATTTATAGAATATTTTTTATTTCATATATATCACATATTTTTATTTAAACCTTTACTTATTACATTACATGTAAATATTATGAGAATAGGGTTCTCCTTCTTCCCTGAAAAGGGGATTTTATTATAAAATAAAAAATCTAAGGCCTTCAGGCCGTTGGAGTTGTAAATCTTATGAGAAGAATGAATCACATCGTTTCGTGAGGTGGTAGTCTGCTGTACACATGGACAACATTATCGTATCCCCCACAGAATGGAAATTAAGTAGGTATATGTGATATCATAATTATAGAAGTAAAATTATGTTAAAAATATCATATATATTCATTTAATATACTATTAATACCATCCAATTACAACATAAATGAAAAACACATCACATCGGTTCACGAGGTGGTAGTCTGTCGTACACACGAGCGACATTATTATTTTCCAACAAGTTGGGAGGTAAGAAGGTATATGTAGTATTACAATTAAATAGGTATAATAATATAATAAATATTATATATAAACGTTATATCCTTCATTATGTCCATCTATGAGAGGTGATAATGGGAAAAAAATAACACCTGTTCGCGAGGCGGCTGTCCACCACACACCCAAATGATAATTTCGTATCCCATTTGATTGAAGTAGATATGGATATAATTTATTAAATTAAGATAATAACATATTAGTATATATTAGATACCATTTATATTATTTTATAATATTTTGAAAATATTATAAGGATCTATAATAAGAAGTAAACAAAAAATTCATAGTAAAACACTTTACCTCTTCTTCAGACAACCTCTTTTGGTTTAACCTAAATCCTTCCTAGACTGGATTTTTGATCACACCAATTCCCCAAGGATGTGTGTAGGAAAGTAAATAATACATTTTTTCATGTATTTTATGAATCAAATGGGTTTTAAGTGTTAATATAAGTGGTTATGGGGTATCCTGTTATAAGTGAGGTGAGTGGCACACTTGTAATTTTTGAAAATAAAAAGGTGTAGCCAGATTTTTACATGTCACAAGGCACAAAAATATGAAATTATCAAACCTTAGAGATGATAAGGTCAAAATATTCATATAAAATTCATTTTTGAAAAATTTATAGGTCATTTTACCCCTTATATTTTTAGTTTAACCCCCTTATAAACTTATTTTCACCTTAACCACTATAATTAATTTTTACTTCTTTTACTATTCATAATGTCCAAAAATAAAGTTTAAATTATTATAAATTATAAATTAATATGATTCCAAATATATTATCTATTTTTATAAATTCCATTTATATTAGTAGAGAAATTCAATTTAAAATTAAACCTGCAGACGCGACGAAAAAGTGTTTTTCCAAAGAGAAAATATTCAAAAGTTTAAAATGTTTTTGTATAAAACTTCAACATAAAATTTATTAAAATAACCTAAATTAGATTAATAGATATATAATTTAATTAATTTTACTTTTAAAACCATATTAAAATAATTTTGATGTTTTTAAAATCTTTCAAAGAAAAGACAATTCTTAATAAAAACCAGTATTTTTCACTATTCATTGAAAAATTTATCTTCTCTGAAAATTTTCAAAAATTAACTCTAAGATAATTTTAAAATTATTATTTAAAAAATTAATTTAATTTTTTTAAATGAATTTTCTTAAGTTTTAAATAATTAATTTTAATAAAAAGTGTTAAAAATTTGATAAAAATGTTTTTTTAGAAAAACACATTTTTTAAACTTAAAATTGGATTTATTCTTATCTCATACTAGAAAATACATATGAAAATTTTTAAAAATTTTATTGAATATAAAATTTATAAATTTCATTAAATATTTCAATAGTTTTTTTAAATTTTTTGAGGTAAAACATGTTTCTGTGTATAAAAATAGTTTTTTAGAAAAAATATCTCCTTTGTTTTAAAATGGTTTTTATTTTCATTTATAATTAATTGGTAACCAAAAAATTCATTATATATACATTTTTACGACATATATTTTTAATAATTTAGTTATTAATATTCATACCTTCCATTCTAATAGTTAGGTGATAACCATCGGAATAATATTTTAATAGAATATCACATTTTGATTAAACTCGATGTTTCGTGTAACACAAGCTACACTTAGTGTTGCATGTAATGAAAGCTAAAATCAGTGTTGGATATAAATCTATCTAAACATAGGGTTTTATGTAACAAAAAATATCAAAAATATTAAATTTATTTGAAATAATATTCTACAAAATCTCGAGGTGTTACATTCTACCCTCTTAAAAGGAATTTTGCCCTCAAAATTCATCACATTGGTACCAAAAATTAAGGATAATTCTGCCTCATTACACCCTTATGTTCCCACAAACCTCCTCAAGATAGTGTCTTTTCCACATAACATTGACCAGGTGAGTGTTCTTGTTTTGTAGAACTTTCTTTATATGATATGGAATATCCATCGGGTATTCCTCCTAAAAAAGATCTTGTTCCAGTGTTACAACCACTGAGTTCAGTATATGTGATGGGTAAGGTATATAATTTATTTAGAGAGATACATGGAACACATTGTGGACTTGAGAGAGGTTTTTTGTAAGTTGAAATTGACAGGTTATCATCTCGATATGATCAAGAATATTAACGGGACCAATATACCAAGGGATTAGCTTTCTTTTACATCATAAGAAAAATTTCATATTTTGGTTGTGCTTTGAAAAATTTACACTTTAACTCTTACTTCAAGAAATGAAGATGAATTTTTTATGCTTGGAGAACTAACATATCAAAATATCTATAATATAATTATATGTTATTCCTTCTATCTCTAGTTATCATCATAACAAAATGGTTAGAAAACGTTATCCAATATGAATAAATCTTCATATGGTGAAATAATACATTAATCTCTAAAACCTCATACAGAGTTCAACTTAAACCATTCCATAAATTTTTAACCATAAGACCTTTTAAAAATTCAAAATTTATAAATAAGTTTACTAAATTTCTTAAAATTAACTTAACCTTAATTCTACAAATTTGATTAAGTATATATTAATTATCACATTACATATATGTGAATATCTTAGTCATATAATCTCATTAAGCTTGTTAATGACCATAATTAACATGAAACATTAATGAAAACATGCATGCTTCCTCATTCCTTAAATAAATCCACATATTATTGAATATATTATATAGATCTATTAATGTTGTAAAATCTATCAATGATAACATAAACCACTTTTCCAATAAATCATTTATCAGTTCTGAGGTCATTAATACTATCAAATTTACTTTATCTATACCAATAATATATTTATACAAACTAAACACCATTTTCTCCATATGAGGAAAATATTAAGGGTTACCTTCCATTATTCATGTGTTTTCCATAAAATATAACCTTTCAATTAAATCACTTTTCTAGGTCATCAATACTATTCAACATATTCTTACAAATCCTTAATGAAAAAGTTCTAAAAAATAATCCTAATATATTTCATAACTTATATAACATAATTATGGAATTCTAATATATAAAAAATTCAATCATTTTACTTTATTCTTAAACCATTAACTAGGATTTTTCATATTATTACTTAATACCTATTTCCTTTCATATATCATTCGTTTTCTCTTCATCATTAGTAGTATAACCATTAATCATACCACCTTACAGATTCTATTCATGAAATTTGATCCAAGGACACCGATTTGCATAATACCAAAACTTTCCACATTTAAAAAACTCATCCATTTATTTTTCCTTAGGAAAACCATTATTCACATCCATTTTATTAACTGAATACTTTATTTTTTCTCAAAAATCACTTACTCTGTTCGCTTATTCTCTACACATAACATATTCTCATTCCTTTGAGACATTCCCTAGAGTGCTTCTTCACACATAATCAACATATAGGTAACTAAATATTCTTTCCTCCATGGTCTCCACCACCTGAACTCTTAATCAACTCCATCCTTATCTTCATTGGTGAGTCCATGAGTTGGTTAAGGTGCAAGTTTTTAATCATATATCATGATAAATGATTAGGAATAATAAAAATATGCTTCACTATAGTCATCATCCTATATGGTTTATCATAAAAAAATTTTCTATCACATTCATTGTTAATCCAGTTCCTTCTAGTTCTTTCAATTTAATAAAACCAAAAAACTTAGTATGAGTAACAATATCCATAGTGGGAAACCACATAATCATGAAAAATCACTTATATTATGTCTAAATCATGAAACATTATTTTCAATTTTTGACACCTTTAGCTTAACCTAGGCCATTCATGGTCATTATTTAAATACTTCATGATGGTTTGTAAATATTTTGGGAATATACAAAGAATATCCCCTTGAAGTGTCAAAACAATTGTGCATCAAAGCCAATTGTCATGCAATAGGTGATTATTGAGTCTATATGAATACACCTTTTTGGAGTTATTACCCCTAGGAACAACTATACTAGAGACACATACACTTATATTATCTATATAGGGATGAAATTTCTTAGAAACCACTTACTATATCCTTTACCAAAATTCTGGTACATTTTCCTTTACTTTGAATTATACTTAGACACATCCTTAGGAATATCCCTAGAATATACTTAGGGATCTCAATAAATTTTTCTCATCCTAGTTTTCAAAGGTTAACTAAACCTTACTCTGATACCAACTATAGTGATCCAGACTTCTCATGCATAAATATTACATGTTAATAGATGAATATTCATTATATAATATAATGATTTGTTCTATAATTGTTTAGGTCTAATGCCTTTGGAAACTTTGGCACATAAACAAATAGTACATAGGTGATCTACTTCATCTCCCACTAAATTCTTCATAACTATAACTCTTCTTAAATATATCATATACAATACCTTTTATAATAACCTGGGGAAAGGAAACATAAAAAAAGGTGAGTTCAGATTCTTATTAAGGGTTAATAAGGAAGATATCAATATATCACGAGCATAAGGTATGATAACATGAGAATAAAACTTGAAAACCATATATTACATATCATAGATCATAAATATAATTCATGGCATGAATCTTGGTAGTTTATAAGACATGAATCGTGATGTGATCAAATAATATGAGCCATGAGATTATAAAATTGGCATAAGATATATATATTTGGCATATACATAAGAATAAAAAGTCATTTCCTTAGTAGTCAAATATCATTTCAAAAACTATCATAGTGGAATGGGTTCAATCCCCAAATAATAATAGTAGTCAAGGTTCACTTCCAAGACTATCATTGTGAAAAAAGTCCCTTATTGAATAGTTTAACTCCCCATTCCATTCTAATTTATCTCATGAGATATAAATATTTCCTCAATTCGTTGGAGGGAGATATAGGTCCCTCCTATTACATAATGAAAATCATACACAAATGTTCCATAAGATTATAAAAAATTCATCATATCAGAACCCATGAAAAAAATGGGTTTCATAAACATTTCATTATAACATAACTTGTAGAAAAGAAACAGGTTTCATAATAATTTTATCATTTCATCAAAAAATAAATCATAGAAAAATAATCGGGTTTCATAATCATTTTATCATGGTATAACTCATGGAAAAGAAATGGGCTTCATAAAAATATTTTCATCATAAACAAAAACCATCAGAAAAACACTTTTTAAAACATAAAACATTTAAAAATTCTTTTTCCTTAAAAATAACATTGGAAACTTATAAATTAATCTTTAAAAATCATTTAAAATATTTCTTGAGGAAAATAATCTTTCTTTTAAAATATATTTTTAAAACTAAAAATTAATAACACATTTTTGAAATCCTTTTCTTTGAAAATAAACTTATAAACTTGTAAAATAAGATTTAAAAAATGATTTGTTCATAATGGTGGAAAATAAAATTCATACCCTACACATTATGGAAAATATTCCTTTCACATTTTTGGTAATAGAAAAACATGCATTGTTTTTTTGAAAACAACATAAATATTCCTTTTAAAACACTTTAAAGTAAAACATGGGTAAAAATTTATTTAATAAATCCTTTGGATAATGTAAAAAAATTTGATGTTTTAGGAAACATGGATATGGAATAAAAAAGGTTTTTGAATGAAGAGATAAATAAATACAGTTTACTTTAAAAACATTATATTTAAATCTTGAGTACATAAAGAGAGAAAAATGAAGGTAAAACATGTATTATCATGATAGAAATGGTGCAACTCCCAACATAACCACATTTGCCAATATCCTTTCGTTGAATGAGAGTATATCATGTGGTACTGTGTAAGGAAACCACTCCTTAGAAATAGAACCGGCTCAGGTTCGAGTCTTTCCATACTCAAATTTAGCCTGGGAAGGATGGCGCGCGGTGTTGGGTTGGGCCTAGGATAGACATGGTGTGGAACTCGATATAACTGCATTACTTGTTATCCTTTTACTGACTATGAGTCTCTCAAGTTGTATCATGTAAGGAGGAAACTCAATGGAAATAGAATTGGATCATGTTCAAGTCCTGCTACACTAGAATTTTAGTTGGGAAATGATGACATGTGTTATTGGGTTGGGCCTAGGATAGGCATGGTGTGGCACCTGCCATAACCATGTTACCCAATATCCTTTTGTGTTATGCCGCACTATGTTGGTCCAGCATGGTGAAACTTATTGGAAGTGGGGACAACACATCCTCATTTATTTATTGCATTGTTTCATTGTTTGGAAGGGGGGAGAGGTGACATGTCTTTTTCTGTTTCTTTTATTGATATTTGTTACTCATTGAACATTCATGACCATTTTCCATTGGGTCATCAATATTTAAGGCCATTTAATTTTTATTTTTAATGGGTTAAATATTTTAATATTTTCTAAGAATATCTCATATTATTTTATGTTAAATAAATGGGGCTTGACCCTCATCCTATTAAAAAAACAATCCCAATAAATGATGGGATTATACTATAAAACAATTATCAGTTTGGTGACATTGAATCATAAGACCCATAAAAGAATAACATTAAATTAAACCTTGAATATCATGAAAATAAGGATATTACTGATATAATATGTGAAATGGGTAGTATCTACACCACACAAAAGAAACAAGTGGTGATTATGGAATATGTCTCCCAGAAATAAAAGAGAGACTAAAAATCCATTATAGATTTGGTAGCTTTTGAACCATAAATACCATGAAAGATTGATACTAAAATAGATATTTAAATCCCAATAAATTTCATGGTAATAATCATAAAATACATTCATGGGTAGTATATACACCATATAAAATAAATAGGTGGTGAATATGGCTTGTGTCTCATAGAAGTAAAAAGTGAGACAAAAATCCTTTACCATAAGTCTCAAATCCATTCCTAAATATTCAAACCACCTATATAACAAATATAATTTTATTATAAATATAATAAATAACCATAATTATATATATAATACCATATATTATTTACTTATGACCTTTTATTACCCATTTATTAACAATTCCTTGTTAAAATCATGTTTTGGGTAATAACTATTTTATTTTACATGTAAGTTTTGATTTGTTATTTTTGATCCTATTACTTTTATTATGGTTAAATCATATCAATAATTTTAGCCATGATATAAATATAATATATATTCATTATATATATATTTATATTAATCCATAAATTTATATATAGAAAATGAAATACACTATTCATGGATACGGTAGGTCGTAAGTATGCATGAATGTTGCTTCTATTTTCTCAATGAATGAAACAAAAGAAAGGTAAATAATATTTTACCATTATAAAATCATTTTAATGTCATATATATACTATATTTTTATTTAAAAAATTTCTTATTACATTCTATGTAAAACGTACATGAAGAATGAATCACATTGCTTTGAGAGACGGTAGTTCGTTGTACACACGAACGACATTATCATATCACCCAAAAAATGGAAAATAACAAGGTATAAATGATATCATAATTAAATAATAACTATTTTGTTAAAAATAATATATATATATATATTTAATATATTCTCATTACCATCCAATTAGAATAAAAATGAAAAACACATCTCATCAGATCACGAGGTGGTAGTCCTCCGTACACACGAGTGATGATATTGTTTTACAACGGGTTGGGAGGTAATAAGGTAGTTGTGATATTATAATTAAATAGGTATAATAATATCATAAATATAATATATAAACATTAAATCCATCATTAAATCCATCAATGATATGTGGTGATGGAAAACAAATAGCATTGATTCATGAGGCGGTAGTCCATCGTACACACGAGTGATGATTCAGTATCCCATTTGATGAAAGTGGAGTTGAATATAGGTTAAGAAATTAAAATAATAAAATAAAAGTATATAAGGTATATTTTTTTTCTATTTTATCATATTTGGAAAATATTTTAACGAGTTATAAGAATAATTTTAAAAAAGCGCATAGTTAAAAACATTACCTCTTCTTCAGAAAACCACATTAGGTTTAACATAAATCCTTCCTAGATTGGATTTTTGATCCCCAAAAGGCCATTAAGATGTGTTTAGGGAATTAAGAAACACATTTTTTCAGGGATTTAATAAACCAAAGGTTTTTGGAAGTGTGAATATAAGAGGATAGAGGGTGTCCTTTTATAAGTGTGGTGAGTGACACTTATAATTTTTGAAAATTGAAAGACGCAGCCACATTTTTCATAGGACAAAAAGATCTAAAATTTGAAATTATCGAACTATATAGGTTTAAGGATGAAATATGTCCATAAAATGTGTGTTTGAAATGTTTCTAGTCCATTTCACTCATATTTTTAGTTTAACCCCTGACAAACACACATTCACCTTAACCACCATAATTAAATTTTATTTCTTTCAATATTCATAATGGTAAAAAGTTAAGTCAAAATTATAATAAAATATAAATTATTCTTATTTATAACATGAAATTAATTTTTCCAAATTCTATTCATAAAAGTGGAAAATATTTAATTTAAAATTAAACCCGTAGACGCGACATAAAAGAATTTTTTCAAAGAGAAAATATTCAAAACTTTAAAAAAAAATATCATAATTCAATATAAAATTGATTAAAATGACTTAAATTAGATTAATATATATATATATATAATTTAACTAATTTTTATTTTAAAACCATCTTAATTTTTTATGGGTTTAAAAGCTTCCAAAGAAATGATAATTCTTAATAAAAACAAGTATTTTCCACTATTCATTGAAAAATTTATCATCTCAAAAAATTATAAAAAGTTCACCCTAAGATAATTTTGAGATGATTATTTCAATAGTTAATTTCAATTTTACAAATAAATTTTCAAAAATTTTCAAAAAATAATTTTAAAAATAAATGTGCAATATTGGATAGTACTGTATTTTAGAAAAATACAGTTTTTAACCGTAAAATTGGATTTATTATTATCTAATTCCTAGAAAACACATAAGATGAATTTTTAAAATTTTATTTAATATATATTATATAAATTTCATTAAAACCATTCACTATTTGTTTTTTAATTTATTAAGGTAAAACGTAATTTTTACCATAAATATAGTTTTTCAAAAAAATAATTTATTTATTTTAAAATGGTTATTATTTTCATTTAAAATTAATTTGTGACCAAATAATTAATTATATATCCATTTTTAAACCATATATTTTCAAATTTTAGTTAATCATATTCATACCCACCATTCTAATGGCTAGGTGATAACTATCATAATAATATTTTAATAGTATGTCACATATCATTTAAACTTAGTGTTGCATATAATGAATGATACACTCAGGGTTGCATGTAACACAGGATAAACCTAGTGTTGTGTGTAAATCAATATAAAACCATTATTGTGTGTAAAACAAACTATACTTGGTGTTTCATGTAATGAAAAATTTCTAAAAGATTAAATTTATTTTATAAAAATATATAAAAAAAGATAGAGGTGTTATATTTAATCATGCTATGACTCTGAGTGTTCATTGGATTGAGGTGTTGGGTCACTGGTTATCGAGATAGAGGCTACCTGGGTTGATTATTCTCAGTGGAAGTTTGAGCTTCTATATATATTTAGACATGGGATTCAAGGATGATTTTTTTCACTAGATATGGTCATAATACTAATTGGAGATAATAACTAGTTGCTAATTTTTCAAATATAGAGTGTGATACTTGTTTATTACTATCAAAATAGAGTTCATCTATTCTAAAATAGCTTGATATGGTCTCTATTTAGTGATGTTTAGACATAAATAAATGCTGATGCTTTATGGGTTTGTGTTTTTAGTTTATTATGTTTGACCTAACACCAAAATTGGAGGTTTTTTGGTTTGGAAGTTCTCTATTGGAGTTATTCCTATAGAACGTGCATGCACCTTCTTGATGGGGAATATGAAGGGATAAAGCTATATTATTTGGCACCGTAGCATTGATTTTTTTTACTTGAGAAATACTATAATTGTTTACCATGTTTTTTGTTACTTATTTTTCCCTATATCTGGATGTGAGATGGGTTCAAGTACAAAATCTATGAGGGTTAATCATTTAAAGTGAGCAGAACTTTCCAGAAGATAAACAAAACCTTTTAATTAGAGATATACTAGAGATGAAGTTATGAGAATCTAGAGTTTATTTATAGATTTAATGAATACTTATAATATATCCAGGATCATTTATGTAGATTCATGAGGGTATATAATAACATGTTCTATGTATAGGTTTTCCACAAAGAAAACCTCTTGATGTAGAGTCAATGTGGAATCACATGAAGGAGTGTCTTTAGTTGGGGATTTTTCTCAAGTTAGATTTTAATGTGTTAAAGAAAAATTAAAAATAATCCTTTATCATTAAATCCAAACTAAATATGGAGACCTAGAAGGCTACCACATAGAGACCTAAGATTAATGATAGAGGTAATCCAAATATTCCTTCTTTGTATATAAATTTAATCCAAGTATTCTGGAATGGAAAACACCCATTTAGGGATTACATTATTTTAATATGTTCTATAATTATGTTTCATTTTTTGAAAATTTTCTATCCATTATTATTCCCTCATAATGTGATATTTTATCTCAATATTTATAGAGATCTAATCTATACTTATTTTCTAAAAGAGAAAACCAATGAATTTACTTTTGAATTCTAATTATATTTTTCTTATTCTTATTATTAACATTCTAAGAATACAATGACACTTAAAAATATTATGTTTTATAATTTCCTTAATTTTCTCTACCATATGAAATTATCCTTTCTTTATTCATCATTTTTACCTCCCTTCATTACCATAACCCTTCAAATGATGGAGTTGGATTGTAGTGATGAAGTATAGTAACACGACTATTGAACTGTATGTAAGAGAGGATAAATTGTTTGTTTAAGGACCTAATACAATATTATTATAATTATAATAGGAATATTAATGAAGAAAATTTTTTATCCATTCATTATATAAAAAACAATAAGATTAATTATATTTTTATATTACTAAGCTATGTATCCACTGAAAAAGTCCCAAGGACAACAAAATTCTTTCTAACTTTATTCTATATTTTTCATTGAATTAATTTTTTTTCATATTTATTACTATATTAACATGGTCATCTATTAAAAATTAACCACCTGATTCTTTTTAATTAAATAAATAAAGTGATTAGATGAAAAAGTGAATGAAAGTTGCCTCTTCAAGAGATCCATAATAGGCTATACATTAAAATATATTCTTAAAAAAATAATAAAATATTGATTAGGAAATCATGATAAAGGTCCCCTTATCAATGATCAACATAATTCATTTATTATAAGAAATATGAGATAACACAAATCATTTGATTGATCAAAAACATAATTTTTTTCTTTCATTTATTTAATAAATGGGTTATCTTTATATCCCAATATTTTCAAATTACAAAGTGTAAATCCAAATCCATCATATTTAACACCATTGTTACCATCAACTTAGTTATACTTGAACACTGGTATTATAAATTCCATACAATTAATCACCTATATATCTTTAACAAATCCAAAATATAAAATTGATAAAAAAATCATGTTTTTATATTTTGTACTAAAAAAATGCATTGATTCAATAAAAAACACCCCTCTACTATTATGGACTAAAATTTTATTGTCCTGATATTTTATATAAAATGTATAGCCATTAATTCCATACCATGATCATGTGATCACATTTAAATATAATCTTTCATCAAACCATATCAAAGTTTCGGATGTTACTATATCATTAGTCACATTCTAGATAAACTATGTAGTATATGTTTTTTATACTAATTCATCATATAAATATCTTCCTTTATCAGATATTATAGTTTTAGTTACTTAATATATGATGTTATATATAATTGAACCCTACTTGGGTTGTTTAAAATAAACATGATTTCCTTATTTTATCACTTGTCATCGTATTTACTTTTATGACATGAATCCCCATTTTTAAGAACCCGGTTTTTGCTGTGAAGGACTTTGGAATATTCTCGATGATATTCCGGAGCAGCGCCCTCAGACGACGAGCGATTCCGAGCCCCGGAGTGGACGGAATTAAATTTTCAGTGCGTTCACAATGTAAATGCTAAATAAATGGGATAACTCTTAAACGGTGATCCGGATCCGGGATCCGAGTGTACGGATGGGTCCGGAATGGGGTGTTTACCCTAAGAACGACCTAAAACTTGTCGGCGCGGGATGTTTGGACCCCTCGCTCGCTTCTGGAACGTTAAACAGATTAAATAAATTAAATTAATTCGTTTAATGTTGAAACGCAGATATATCTTAAACGGTGGCTCAGATTGGGAAACCGAGGGTACCGTTGTGTTCGGAATGTTCCGTTTACCCTAGGAGGGGTATAAGTTTCGCGGGCGCGGGCCGTTTGTGAAAAATGGCCCCAGGGGCGTTTTCGTAATTTAGCGTCTTCGGACGTTAAATTTTATAAATTTTGAATGGGGTCTCGGATTAAAATTCTGAGACCGCCGTTGTGCTTGGGAGGTGTTGTTTACCCTAGGGGAGGCTTAACCTCGACCCCATCGGGAGTTCGGGTTCGGGCCGACGGGCGGGTGGTTAAGCGTTTTCTATTTAAACGCTTAAGTCACCCACACCCTCTTCCTCTCCCTAACCTAGACAGCAGCAAGGAGGATCTCTCCCCCTCCTTCTCCACTCCAGCGAGACAGCTCCGGCGAGGTGCGGTGGTGCCGGCGGATCGTCGCGAAGCTTCGGGCGAAGCCCCACGAGGTAGGATGTTGCGTTTGCATTTTTCTATTCCCGTACCTACTTTGATCTCAATTTTCACTATCGATCCCTTGTCAAAAATTCGATCAAAGCCCATGAACGCATAGTATAAAATTTTATCTTTCCGACGCTTGTTTCAGATTTGAAATCGGAGATCGGAGGCGTTCACAATCATCCGCCGAAGTTGGCGGGTTTTCGGTTTCCGGCAGGTTCGAGCGACGGCGCGGTGAGGGCGGACGGCGCAACAGCGGGGTGTCCGCGGGGTGTCCGCGGGTGTCCAGTGGAAGCGTGGAGCGCGGCAGCGGGTGTCCGGTGGAAACGCGGGGCGTGGCAGCGGGTGTCCGGTGGGGTGCTCGAGCGTCGGCCGGGGTGTCTGGCGGAGCACCCGACGAGGCAGCGGTCGCCAGGGAGCGGCGACCGCGGGGTCGCGTCGCGCGACCCCTGTGCGGCGACAAAGAACCGCGCCGTGCGGGTCTTTACGCGGCGGCCGCGACCGGTCGTGCGGCTAAGCCGTGGGCCGGCCCAGGCCGGGCAGACCGGCCGGTCCAGGCCGGTCCAGCCCCAGGGGCCTTGCCCCCTCGGTGTTCGGACACCCTTAATTTCCGCTACGGGTGTCCGTTTTGAGCCCCATCTGCGGCAGTGGATCTGTATTGACGAGATGGTCTTTCTGAGATGGTTTCGGGAATTTTTAATTCCCGAAACGAGGGGCCGCTGAGGCGTGACATGTCCTTAAGTGGACGAGCGTAATCCCTGAGATTCTTGTTTTGGACGTCGCAGACGCGTCCGAAATCCGTTTTGAGCGCCGTCAGTGGCATTGGGACCCTGGCGTCGAGGCGGAGGTTTCCAGGGCGATTCCGAGCGTTGAAGCCGGAGTTGAGGCGTGGGCCCCACGACCCGTCTTTTGAGCTACGTGCAGCTAGTAGCGAGTTTTTCCTCGGACGTCCGTTCGGGGCGTGCGAGCAGTCGATGTTGGGTGTTTTTCTGAGGGCATCGCGTTGGCGAAGTCTGCCCGCTGTAATTCCGCACGATGGTGCGGGCCCCGCGAGGGCCGTTTCGGGAGTTGACGGTGATTTCTAGCTTTATCACCGGGCGACCGTTTTGGACAAGTGAGTAGTCCATTTCGTGTACTTTTTCAAGAGGATCGCAACGGTGCGATCCGTTCATTGAGTTTCGGGACCGGGATGCGAGTCCCATGTGGCACCGCTCATGTGCGGTGCGCCGGGATGCACCTTTTTCTCTGGATATCTGTGGCACTCAAGTGAGTAGTGCTTTTGACGTGTTTTCCCGAGGGGATCGCAATGGTGCAATGCGCCCGACTGTTTTCGGGGCCAAGGCTCGGGATCACGGGACGTCGTTCGGGCGTGAGGCGGTGTTGGTGACTTTTCCATCGGATATCCGTTGGAGGCGAGTAAGTAGTCGATCTCACGTGTTTTTCCGTGAGGATTACAACGGTGCAATCCGTTTGGTTGTGTGGAGCCTCTTAAGAGATCTTGTTAAATGTGGAGCATGGAAGGTGCTCTAGTGGTGGTTCGCCCTACCTTGTTTGTAGTGGACCCTTAGCGTGTGATCGCACACTCTTGGGAGAGTGATACAAATGGTTCATGAGATGTGGTTGTCCGTGCCTGTGCCTTTGAGGTGGAGTTGTTACGTCATGCCTTCGCGTTGACGCTGGGTGCCATGTGCACGATAGCCTTTGGGCTGGAGCGAGGTATGCTATTGGAGTACACGAGAGCGCTTGGAGGTACATGTGGATGTTTGTACCTGAGGATGTTTATGCGCTCAGTTGGGGTTGACTTGGGGCCACACATCGTGTGGGCCCCACGTGCATGTTGTGATCTTCTTTACGTACTTTGACCTCTTGCGACGTAGAGGGTCCCTCTGCGCTTGTTTGTTTGACCAGCCGGGTGGAGTTTTCTCCTGGCATTGTGCCCGTCTGTTTGACCAACAGAGCGGAGTTTCCCCTGGCCTGGTTATAAGGCCCCAACCTTAAACCTTACTTAATCTTGAGTTATTACAAGATTACACATTGAGGATCTTTTCAGGTTTAGAGTTATAGAGAATTAGATCATGAAACTTGCATTACATTCCACATTTAAACAAAGTGGTTACATAAAAGACAGTATTCTTCATTCCCATCAATGGAAACATATTTAAAATAAAACATGGATTCTTTCTTGACACTTCATTGACACCATCATCTTATCATGTACCTTTCCCTTGACCTATGAAAACATTTCAAAAAAACTTGGGATGAGCATAAAAAGCTCAGTATGGGTTATAAAAACATGGAAAGGAAACATGGGTATATATATACATAAGATTGAAATCATACTTTACCCATAAAACATAAGCACATTAATATACCTCATCAAATCATTAGTAAATCATTGAAATCATAAGACATAAAGGTAACTTGAGGCATTCATAACATTCTTACGTAGGGAGTAACCCTCTTGGTTACGTTTGGAATACCCATCACAGTATATTCCCTAAAATATCTTCAGAGAAAACTTAACGTTTCACTCCTTCACGTTACCCAATGCATTTGAGAGCTATATCGGGCTCACCCGCCCTTAGTTTATCACGGAACCACCCGTTTTCATAATAATGCCCAAGAACCACAACATAATCATATCACATAAAACATGCATAAAGGAAACATAACATTCACACCTTTCAATAACAAGATATCAATACAACACATTGATATAAAAACATTATGAAAACTATTTTCGATACCAAAATAAAATAAAAGTAAAACATGGTATTTATTTTTTTCTTTTAAAAAGAAGGTATGGATTGTAGAGGAAGCCGAAACTCAAATAACGGTCACGACGGCGGAGAAGTCGTTGTCGCCGCATACGTACGACAAAAACATTCCCTTTTTGTCGTTTAGTAAACGCTTCGTATAAAAAATATTCCTTTTGAATAAACGTAAAAGTCAAAGGGGTTTATACACCGTATAAAAGAAAGTTGTGTATAAAATAAAATATGCCTCAATGAAAGGAGATTAAGACGAAGTCCCATACCTCATATCCGAATTGACCCAACTGTTCTTTAATCTCCTGAATAATAAAATTGAGTTAATATCTAATTTCTTATGAACCTTTTTCAAGATCATTATTCCTTTTATACCATGTTATGAACATCATGTAATCATTTAAGTTAATAATGTTCATTTTGTCAGTATTTGGTTCTTAAGTCAAAAATAGACTTCTTACACTTACATGTTGTTAATTTGGTCAAAGGTTCGTTATATCCAGAATGATATTAATTATTTGGATAACATATATATCATATATATTCATCATATACATGTATTTATAATATTACATCACATTTAGAGGTAAGAAATGAAATGCACCGTTCATGGAGACGGTAAGCCGTACGTACGCATGAACGCTACTTCCATTTCTATTTCGTATTTTCTGGAATGGAATCATAATGATATAAGAGTATATTATAATTCCAGTATAATAACATATATAATATCATTAAATTTATCCTTTACAAATCCCACATATGGTATTAACGAATCAAATCACTTTCAGGGGGCGGTAGTCCGCACTTCCTAAAATGAAGATATCATGTTTACCCATAATGGAAACCATAAAGGTATGCCAAAAATGAAAAAAAAAACAGAAGCTTAAGGAAAACATAAACATATTATATATCATATATAAAAATAGTGACATCATAATGGCCACCTTTGAAGGTGTTAAATGAGTATTGAACAATCATCGTTTTGGGAGGCAAAATTTCGCCATCCACGGAAACTGTATGTTCTTTAACCATTTGATGTAGTTGTGTGAGAGTGTAGATCAAATAAATATTATAACAACATCCTAGTATAATTAATATACTGGTGTTGTTACAAAAGAAGTAAATAAAAAGAGTTTAGGGGGTTGGAGAAGCAAAATAAAACAAATGAACATGAGAGAATGAATTACCTTTAAAAGTGTAACTCCTTTTGATTTGAGCCTAAAGGCTTCCTTTGAAAGGATTATGCCCAAAAGGAATCCTCTAGGATGAGGAGAGGTATGTGGAGAGAGTAAATGGGCAGGGGTTGGCCGAGGAAAATGCTTGAGGAGTGTGTTAAATGAGGTAGAGGTGGGGGCCTTTTATAAGAGGAGAGGAGGGGCACTTTTGGAAAGTAAAGATAAGTTACTTTATTTTAAAAAGAGTTTCAGATTCAAAAGGTCCCACATTGCTATAATTATTGGATAAGGTGATAAGGCTTCGAAATCCACTCATCCAATTGGTTTTGGCCATGTGTAGGTTTTAGATTTTTCATTATCTTTCCATTTTATTTAAATCGTTAAATAATGAGGTCATCGCTGCATCATCATGATGTCATAAATAATTTAATTTATTTAAAGTCTAAAAATTATAAAACAAATACTATGATGTAGGAAATCGTTTTAGATTTACAATGACTATTTATAATCAAAAATCTGATCTTTATAACCCCATTTAAAAATTGTTTTCGTAAAACATATTATGTTTGTGTCATTTTTACTTTTACATTAAATAAAAAGTTATTTATGTCATTTCCCAACCAAAGTGAATCCATGGGGTCCCCAAGTTGACCCATGGATTTTATTGGTCGTCCATGACACAACCAATGAGGCTAGGACATGTGTCAAACTCATCTTATTTTATTAAAGCATTATTTTTACCTTAAACTACACTAATTACCACTAATCGCGATTAAAAACTTAATAAGTTACTATTCACCAAAAAATTATTTTAATCTCATTGAACCACATTTTACTTCTTAATGACAACCATGTATGTCGTATTTTTGAAATTCAAAACACAATGATGGCAAAATTTCATTTAAACGGAAAATCTGTTTTTATAAGTACCACTTAGTGGTTTCACTATTCATCAAAAAATGAAGTTTTTCAGAAAATTACCAAAAATTCACCCTAAGCTATATTTGATATTCCGAATTCAAAAATGAAGTCTATTTTACAAAATTCAGAACATATAAGTCACATTAATTAATTTAATAATTATTCCCCGCTGTTATGACAAATAGCGTGTTTTTATGAAACAATAAGTATCAAAAGATTGACACCAGTTTAAGTCCAATTTCAAAGTGAAATTGATTCCAATGACCACCATTGGATTAAATGGTAAAAATATATTCTAATTTCACTTCAAAACCAATTCAAAAGATAATCTAATCATATAAATAAATTAGATTAAAAATCAGTTTTGATGTAAAATGCAGTATTTTTCACTATTCATTAAAAAATGAACATTGTCAGAAAAATACCAAAAATTCACACAAAGTAAATTTTGAAGTCCCAATCATAAAGAATAAGTTTATTTTGACAAACATAGTTTATAAAATTGTCAAAAGATAGATTTAAAAAGGGTTTTCCATCATAAGGTAGTAAAACAATCTTTTAAGAATATTAGTGTATTCCATGCATAAGATTGTATTTATTTTCATTTTAAGCCTCTAAAACACTATATTAATAATTAATAGACATAGATAAAAATATATATTATTCATTACTTACTTGGGATGTTACATCCTTCCCCCCTTTAGAAAATTGCGTCCCCGCAATTTATTTACTTATCAAATAAATGGGGGTACTTATCCCTCATTGCATTTTCAGATTCCCATGTTGCCTATTCGATCATGTGGTTTTTCCACAAAACATTTACCTGATTAATCACCTTATTCCGTAACACTCGCTCCCTGTAGTCAAGAATCTGGACCGGTTGTTCCTCATAAGATAGGTTCTCTTCTAGCTGAACTACCTCTGGACTCAAAACATGAGATGGATCTGGCATATACTTTCTCAACATCGAAACGTGAAAAACATTGTGTACCTGAGATAAACTCGGAGGTAAATCCACTCGGTATGCAACTGATCCAACTCTCTCCAGAATTTCATATGGTCCAATGAACCTTGGACTCAACTTTCCTTTCTTACCAAATCTCATCACACTTTTCCAGGGAGAAACCTTGAGAAAAACATGATCACCTACCTCGAAAGATAGATCCTTCCTCTGGTTATCCGCATAACTCTTCTGCCTGCTCTGAGCTGTTCTCATGTGTTTCTGAATCAGCTGAACTTTTTCTGCCATCTCTTCTACCAATTCTGGTCCCATCAACTTCCTTTCACCCACTTCATCCCAGAAAGCTGGAGTTCGACACCGCTTCCCATATAATGCCTGAAATGGTGCTATCTGTATACTAGAATGAAAACTGTTATTATATGAAAATTCAACCAAAGAAAGATGTTGGTCCCAAATTCCCTGATAATCCATAGAACAAGCTCGTAGCATATCCTCCAATGTCTGAATTGTTCGTTCTGACTGCCCATCTGATTGAGGATGAAAAGCTGTACTAAAATTTAATTCAGTACCCAACGACTTCTGAAGGCCTTTCCAAAAGTTAGAAGTAAACCTGGGATCACGATCCGATATAATGGAGAGAGTAACTCCATGTAACCTGACTATCTCTTTAAGATACAAACGGGAAAGTTGATCAAGAGAGAAAGTATCTCGTATAGAAAGGAAATGAGCAGATTTGGTCAAGCGATCAACAATAACCCAGATTGCATTATTACCTCGAGATGTCTTCGGTAATCCCACAACAAAGTCCATGGATATATTCTCCCATTTCCACTCTAGCACTGGTAAAGGCTGAAGCATCCCTTTCGGTAACTGCCGCTCTGCTTTAACTTGTTGACATGTCAAACACTTCACAATAAAATCAGCAATATCTCTTTTCATTCCATCCCACCAGTAATACTCCCGCAGATCTCTATATATCTTAGTACTGCCCGGATGAACTGAAAACGAAGAACTATGAGCTTCACATAACAACTCTCTCTTCAACTGTGAATCACAAGGCACACAAAATCTCTTCCCAAATCTCAAAACACAATCATTATAAATGTTTAATTCAGGCAACTTACCTTTCTGAACCAGCTCTACCTTTTTCTGCAACTCACTGTATTGCTTCTGTGCTTGCTTGATTCTATCTGATAGAGAAGATCTCACTGATACCTAAAACAAAACAGAAGGACTTCCTGCACCAACAACTTCTATGCCAAAGTTCATCAAATCCTTAACCAAAGGATCACGTTCCAAACACAATATCGTTAATGAAGCATTACTTTTTCGACTCAAAGCATCAACCACTTTATTTGCTTTTCCCGGATGGTAATGAATTGTACAATCATAATCCTTGATTAATTCTAGCCATATCCTTTATCTCATGTTTAACTCTTTCTGAGTGAATATATACTTTAAACTTTTGTGATCGGTATATATTTCACACTTTACTCCATACAAATGATGCCTCCAAATTTTTAAAGCAAAAACAATAGCAGCTAATTCCAAATCATGTGTAGGGTAATTTACCTCATGAGTTTTCAACTGTCGTGAAGCATAAGCAATTACCTGATCATTCTGCATTAGGACGCAACCAAGTCCTTTCAATGAAGCATCACTGTATATAACAAACTCACCATTCCTGGAAGGTAGTGCCAAAACTGGAGTATTCACCAATCTTCTTTTCAATTCCTGAAAACAATCATCACATTCTTTTGTCCAGATAAACTTAACACCCTTCCGAGTTAGCTTAGTCATTGGACTAGATAACCATGAAAAATTTCTAACAAACCTTTGGTAATAGCCCGCCAAACCAAGGAAGCTACGAATCTCGGTTACATTTGTGGGTCTTGGACATTCTTCCACAACTTTTGTTTTTGCAGGATCAACAGTTATTCCATCTTTAGAAACAATGTGACCAAAGAAAGAAATTTGTTGCAACCAAAACTCACACTTGCTGAATTTCCCATACAGTTTCTTTTCTTTTAAGGTTTGAAAGATAACCCTTAAATGTTATTCATGGTCCTCTTTACTTTTAGAAAACACCAAAATATCATCAATGAAAACCACCACAAACTTATCCAAGAACTCATGGAAAATTCTATTCATTAAGTCCATGAATACAGCAGGTGCATTGGTTATCCCAAAAGGCATTACTACAAATTCATAATGGCCATATCTCGTATGGAACGCGGTCTTCGGAATATCTGCCTCCTTTACCTTCAGCTGATGGTACCCCGATCTCAGGTCAATCTTTGAAAAAAACTGAGCTCCCTGGAGCTGATAAAACAAATCATCGATATGAGGCAAAGGATATTTGTTCTTAACAGTGATGTTATTAAAGGCTCTATAATCAATGCAAAGTCTCATAGAACCATCTTTCTTTTTAACAAATAAAATAGGAGCACCCCATGGTGATGTGCTAGGTCTAATGAAACCTTTCTCTAATAAATATTGCAATTTCTCCTTCAACTCTAAAAGTTCAATTTGTTCCATTCGATAAGGGGGTTTTGAAATTGGCTTAGCATCAGGAACTAAGTCAACAGTAAACTCAACTTCCCGATATGGTATTATTCCAGGCAACTCATCAGGAAAAACATCAGGATACTCATTTACCACTGGCACATCATTAATTTGAATAGTTCCTTTATTTTCAATGATGTGTGAAAGGTAACATTCATTTCCATCTTTTACAAGTTTCTCAGCCTCTTGATATGTTATCAAAAGTAAGGGTTCATTCTTGTAAACAAACTGAATGTCTTTCTGAAAAGAAACTTCTTTAGCTCTACAGTCAATCTTAGCATGGTAAATAGAGAGCCAATCCATACCCAGGATAACATCAAACTCTACTAGAGGTAGAACAATAAGGTTTTCAAGTAGGTTCTTTCCACAAATATGGATATGAAGATTCTTATAAATTCTTTTTGCCTCAACATTTCCCCCAGGTGTTTTTACCAAAAGTTCAGGAGTCATTTCTTGAGATGGTATTCCCATTTTACTAGAAAAGGTTTCAGAGATGAAAGAATGTGTAGACCCCGAATCAAACAACACACTGGCATAATCTAAAAAAACAAACAAAGTACCTGATACAACTTCATTTGATGGCCCAACATCTGCTGAAGTAGTTGCAAAGGATTTCACCACCCCTTTCTTCTTGTAGTCTAACTGCTTCCCATCACTCAATCTCTTTGTCGAAAACTCGTTTGCATAGTGACCCATCTCATTGCACTTATAACATTTCACTAACTGTAAATAAAATTTGTTCTTACCTTCACCTTGATCCTTTTCAGTGCAATCACGAGCCTTATGTCCCATCTTACCACATCAGTAGCACTTTCCATAATTCAGAAGACATTCCACAGCATGCCTTTTGCCACATTTATCACAAAATAGAAACTTAGTTCTCTTACCATCAGACTTTTTTGAAGAATTCTTACCTTTCTCCTGCCACCTCGGTCTCTTCTTCTGTTGGTTGTTATAGAACACTTTATCATCAGCAAACTCCATTTCCACCTTCTCAGTACATCGAACAAGCTTTTCATAACTTTTAAACTCACGAGAAGCTAATGCCCTTCGATATTTTGGCTTTAATCCTGAGTAAAAATGATTGATTTTACTATCATGGTCTCGGATAAAATTTGGAGCATACCTTGCCAATCGAGTGAACCTTTCTTCATAGGCAGCCACTGAGTCTTCCTCTTGCCTCAATTCCAAGAATTGTTTTTCCATCCTAAGTCGAACAGCCTTAGGAAAATACTTCTCAAGAAACATACCTTTGAATTCATCCCAGTCAAGAGAATCAATCTCATCGGCGTCCCTGATATTTTTAACCATAGACCACCACTGATCTGCTTCACCCTCCAAATGGTAAATAGAAAGACTAACCTTTTGATTGTCTGAACACCCCATGAGATCAAAAATCTTCTCCAGTGCTTTAATCCACCCTTCAGCTAGCACAGGGTCAGATGATCCTCTGAATGATGGTGGATGTTGCCTCATGAAATGTTCCACCACTGACATGTTCCTCTGCGGTTGATCTGGCTGATCTCGTGCATGGATACCACCACCATTTATATCCTGATTCAACTGCGCCATTACTGCAACAAACTGTTCAGTTCCAATTCCAACCATCTCAGGATGATGATTCGGAAGGTTATTTCCTTCTGTATGCCTTCCTAGCACTGCTTCCCTGTTTCCTCTACAGAAAACCATTCTGAACAAACATGTCTTAGATGAAGCAACATGGTAATCTTCAAATGCTATATGATTTCAATTTTTTTTGGATAATCATCTAATAAAATTCTAACTTCTAAAGTTATCTAAACCGACCTATGATACCAACTATAAGGCCCCAGCCTTAAACCTTACTTAATCTTGAGTTATTACAAGATTACACATTGAGGATATTTTCAGGTTTAGAGTTTTAGAGAATTAGATCATGAAACTTGCATTACATTCCACATTTAAACAAAGTGGTAACATAAAAGACAGTATTCTTCATTCCCATCAATGGAAAAACATTTAAAATAAAACATGGATTCTTTCTTGAAATTTCCTTGACACTATCATCTTATCATGTACCTTTCCCTTGACCTGTGAAAACATTTCAAAAAAACTTGGGATGAGCATAAAAAGATCAGTATGGGTTATAAAAACATGGAAAGGAAACATGGGTATATATATACATAATATTGAAATCATACTTTACCCATAAAACATAAGCACATTAACATACCTCATCAAATCATTAGTAAATCATTGAAATCATAAGACATAAAGGTAACTTGAGGCATTCATAACATTCTTACGTAGGGAGTAACCCTCTTGGTTACGTTTGGAATACCCATCACAGTATATTCCCTAAAATCTCTTCGGAGAAACCTTAAAGTTTCACTCCTTCGCGTTACCCAATGCATTGGAGAGCTATATCGGGCTCACCCGCCCTTAGTTTATCACGGAACCACCCGTTTTCATAATAATGCCCAAGAACCTCAACATAATCATATCACATAAAACATGCATAATGGAAACATAACATTCCCACCTTTCAATCACAAGATATCAATACAACACATTGATATAAAAACATTATGAAAACCATTTTCGATACCAAAATAAAAGAAAAGTAAAACATGGTATTTATTTTTTTCTTTTAAAAAGAAGGTATGGCTTGTAGAGGAAGCCGAAACTCAAATAACGGTCACGACGGCGGAGAAGTCGTTGTCGCCGCATACGTACGACAAAAACATTCCATTTTTGTCGTTTAGTAAACGCTTCATATAAAAAAGATTCCTTTTGAATAAACGTAAAAGTCAAAGGGGTTTATACACCGTATAAAAGAAAGTTGTGTATAAAATAAAATATGCCTCAATGAAAGGAGATTGAGACGAAGTCCCATACCTCGTATCCGACTTGACCCGACCGTTCTTTAATCTCTTGAATAATAAACTTGAGTTAATCTATAATTTCTTATGAACCTTTTTCAAGTTCATTATTCCTTTTATACCATGTTATGAACATCATGTAATCATTTAAGTTAATAATGTTCATTTTGTCGGTATTTGGTTCTTAAGTCAAAAATAGACTTCTTACACTTACATGTTGTTAATTTGGTCAATGGTTTGTTATATCAAGAATGATATTAATGATTTGGATAACATATATATCATATATATTCATCATATACATGTATTTATAATATTACATCACATTTAGAGGTAAGAAATGAAATGCACCGTTCATGGAGACGGTAAGCCGTACGTACGCATGAACGCTACTTCCATTTCTATTTCGTATTTTCTGGAATGGAATCATAATGATATAAGAGTATATTATAATTCCAGTATAATAACATATATAATATCATTAACTTTATCCTTTACACATCCCACATATGGTATTAACGAATCAAATCACTTTCAGGGGGCGGTAGTCCGCACTTCCTAAAATGAAGATATCGTGTTTACCCATAATGGAAACCATAAAGGTATGCCCAAAATGAAAAAAAACAGAAGCTTAAGGAAAACATAAACATATTATATATCATATATAAAAATAGTGACATCATAATGGCCACCTTTGAAGGTGTTAAATGAGTATTGAACAATCATCGTTTCGGGAGGCAAAATTTCGCCATCCACGGAAACCGTATGTTCTTTAACCATTTGATGTAGTTGTGTGAGAGTGTAGATCAAATTAATATTATAAAAACATCCTAGTATAATGAAGATACTGGTGTTGTTACAAAAGAAGTAAATAAAAAGAGTTTAGGGGGTTGGAGAAGCAAAATAAAACAAATGAACATGAGAGAATGAATTACCTTTAAAAGTGTAACTCCTTTTGATTTGAGCCTAAAGGATTCCTTTGAAAGGATTATGCCCAAAGGGAATCATCTAGGATTAGGAGAGGGATGTGGAGAGAGTAAATGGGCAGGGGTTGGCCGAGCCAAAGGCTTGAGGAGTGTGTGAAATGAGGTAGAGGTGGGGGCCTTTTATAAGAGGAGAGGAGGGGCACTTTTGGAAAGTAAAGATAAGTTACTTTATTTTAAAAAGAGTTTCGGATTCAAAAGGTCCCACATTTCTATAATTCGAGGATAAGGTGATAAGTCTTCGAAATCAACTCATCCAATTGGTTTTGGCCATGTGTAGGTTTTAGATTTTTCATTATCTTTCCATTTTATTTAAATCGTTAAATAATGAGGTCATCGCTGCATCATCATGATGTCATAAATAATTTAATTTATTTTAAGTCTAAAAATTATAAAAAAAAACTATAATGTAGGAAATCGTTTTAGCTTTCCAATGACTATTTATAATCAAAAATATGATCTTTATAACCCCATTTAAAAATTGTTTTCGTAAAACATATTATGTTTGTGTTATTTTTACTTTTACATTAAATAAAAAGTTATTTATGTCATTTCCCAACCAAAGTGGATCCATGGGGTCCCCAAGTTGACCCATGGCTTGTCTTGATCGGCCATGACACAACAAATGAGGGTAGGACATGTGTCAAGCTCATCTTATTTTATTAAAGCATTATTTTTACCTTAAACTACACTAATTACCACTAATCGCGATTAAAAACTTAATAAGTTACTATTCACCAAAAAATTATTTTAATCTCATTGAACCACATTTTACTTCTTAATGACAACCATGTATGTCGGATTTTTGAAATTCAAAACACAATGATGGAAAAATTTCATTTAAACGGAAAATCAGTTTTTATAAGTGCCACTTAGTGGTTTAACTATTCATCAAAAATTGAAGTTTTTCAGAAAATTACCAAAAATTAACCCTAAGCTATATTTGATTTTCCGAATTCAAAAATGAAGTCCATTTTACAAAATTCAGAACATATAAGTCACATTAATTAATTTAATAATTATTTCCCGCTGTTATGACAAATAGCGTGTTTTTATGAAACAATAAGTATCAAAAGATTGACACCAGTTTAAGTCCAATTTCAAAGTGAAATTGATTCCAATGACAACCATTGGATTAAATGGTAAAATATATTCTAATTTCACTTCAAAAACAATCCAAAAGATAATCTAATCATATAAATAAATTAGATTAAAAGGCAGTTTTGATGTAAAATGCAGTATTTTTCACTATTCATTAAAAAATGAACATTGTCAGAAAAATACCAAAAATTTACAAAAAGTAAATTTTGAAGTCCCAATAATAAAGAATAAGTTTATTTTGACAAACATAGTTTATAAAATTGTCAAAAGATAGATTTAAAAAGGGTTTTCCATCATAAGCCAGTAAAACAATCTTTTAAGAATATTAGTGTATTCCATGCATAAGATTGTATTTATTTTCATTTTAAGCCTCTAAAACACTATCTTAATCATTAATAGACATAGATAAAAATATCTATTATTCATTACTTACTTGGGATGTTACACTGGTGCTCTTTTGTCTGACCAGCAGGGTTGAGCGGTCTCCCCCTGGTCTTGTGCTCGATGGTTTGGCCGGCAGAGATGGTTTGGTTCCTCTGCTTCTTTGGCTGTGAGGGGTTTCAGTACTGTGCCCTTTCACCAGACTGCGACACTGTCTGCGACTATGGGTGTTCGTACAACGTGAGTGTTTTCCCCACTTTCTGGGATGAGGTGTCTCAGTCCGCTTCGACAGTGACTCAGTGGATTGGAGCGGGATCGCCTTGTGAGGCCTGGGGAGTTTCTCCCGTTGTTCCGTGTTCCCTGGTAGAGCTTGTGGTTTCGGTGTGACCAACACTTTACACGGGCACCGATCCTCTACCCAGGAGGTTGTTTCCAGCAGGGCTGAGGTTGTTCCAGCAGGCCTGAGGTTGTTCCAGCAGGGCTGAGGGTTTTCTAGCAGGGCTGAGGTTGTTCCAGCAGGGCTGAGGTTGTTTCCAATAGGGCTGAGGTTGTTCCAGCAGGCCTGAGGTTGTTCCAGCAGGGCTGAGGTTTTTCCAGCAGGGCTGAGGTTGTTCCAGTAGGGCTGAGGTTTTTTCCAGCAGGGCTGAGGTTGTTTCCAGCAGGGCTGAGGTTGTATCGAGCAGGGATCGTCAGTGGGTTACCATCCAGCAGGGATGGCCAATACAACGATGTTCACCGAGCAGTTACCATCCCGTAGGGATGGCCAGAGTAGTGCCGGGCTTACCTCCAGCTGAGCTGGGCAGTGGTCCCCGATGTCAGGCTTACCTCCATATGGGCTGGGCAGTGGTCCCCGATGCCGGGCTTACCTCCAGCTGGGCTGGGCAGTGGTCCCCGATGCTGGTTTACCTTCAGCTGGGCTGGGCAGTGGTCCCGTCGCCGACATTATCCGGGTCGCCCTCCAGTGGATTACCCTATTACGGGACTGGGCAGTGTGGCACCCATCAACTTTCCAGGTCTCCCTGTAGTGGGAACCTGTTGACTTCCAGGGATCCTCCAGCGGGGCTGGTTAGGGGGTCGCCTGTCGACTTTGAGCAGACCTCTCGACTGCGGGGCAATGACGAGTTGTGGTTGATGTTCCCACAGAACTCTCAAGTACGGGGAGCACTTTCCCCCACCGAGACGCGTCCTTGTGATGCGACCTAAAACCGTGCGGGCGAGTCAGTGCCGCCCAAAGCGGATAGTGTCAAGGTGTGGTGATTGAGCCCCTTGGCTTGCGGTTCAGGGCAGAAGTGCGGGATGCTGGGAATCGATGGTGTTACTTATGGGACTATTGGCGACTCACTTTTCTTGGGATGAGCTACGGGACGGAGATCCCCTTACAACATTGTTCGGGCTTCTTGCTGAGCATAAGGATATGTATATACCTCGTACGAGTACCCACTCCTTTGGTTTTGGTTACTCTCCTTCTAGGAGAGGCGAAGACGTGTGGGGTATGCCACGTGCTTTCTGTGTCTAGCTTCTCATGGTTGGACGAGTCTACTATCTTGCTATAGGTAGCGAAGACTCGACGAGAAGTTCATCTTCTCACCGTTTCCAGCTCCTTGTGCCTGGAGGAGTCTACCTTCTTTCCTCTTATTGGGTTGATCTGGACTCTTTACTGTTACTCTACTGCACTCTTTCTTGTACTCTCTTTACTTTCCCCTGTTCGCTCTACTGCTCACCCTTCGATATCTTCTTTGTTGATCCCTCGAGCCTTCGGGGTATCCTAGTGAGTATTTTTATACTCACCCCTGCTTGGGCTTTGCCCGCACTTGGTGTGCCCTTGAAGATGACGAACAGGTGGAGCATGACTTCAGTGGAGCGTAGGAGCTTGGGAGCTTGGACCGCGTGCGGTGGTCGTGGCCGGGTTCCAGGTGGGAGACCCATCAGCTGTTTCTTTTGTTTACCTGTTGCCGGGTTGTGGCACTTTTTGGTTGGGCGCGTGTTTTGCCCCTTTTTCCTTTTCAGCGCTGTACTTTGTACTGTTAGAGGTCTATGCACACTGTGGTTTATATATAGCAGTTTCCCTTTTCTTTACTTGTATTTTCTTTTACTCTGCACTTTTTCATTGAGTGTGCTGTGTGTGGGTGTGTACAGGTGCTTAGGCAAAGGACTCCCCGAGTTGTTGTGCCTTCGGCACTAGTCGCCAGCCCCTGGCCTATGGAGGCGGGCTTGGGGTAGTCGCGGCTCGAGCCCGGGTAGGGTCGGGTCGTGACACCATTCCTCCAATATTGATTCCAACATGGTGTTATATAGGGAGACTAACATGTTATACTTTTAAAAAGTTATCCATAGAGAACTTAATCACTTCCCTATATATATACTTTTTAATAATATGAGTTTTTGGTTAATGTTTATTATTAATATATCACCGCAAAATCATCAAATACTATACAAAAATATATATCTAATGTAAATATTCAGGTCCACATAACTTTATTTATCACACCAAATATATCATTGGATATACCATGATATCAAAAAATGGAAATGGAAAATAAATACCAAGTTTAAAAAATATATTTATAAGATTATTCTTCAATATATTAATGATTTTTCATCCATGAATTTGATATAAGTAGAATTTTAAAATTAACATAACTTGATAATAGTTATTCTAACACAAATCAATTATATTATATATAGTGACACTAGAAGTAATTATTGCATCAAAATATAACAATCATGGGATTTCATACTTATTAACTTCAAATATTTTAATGACACAATATTTTTCACAATATAATAATACCTATATGGAAATTTAATACCATGTAAACATTGAAAAAATTGGTTTACATTATCTTTTATAACTAATAAAAAATGAAAGGAAAGAAAGTTCATTTTTTAGGATTGGGTGCTAAATTAGTATTTATTCCCAATTATAATATGTCTAATCTTATATTAAATCCATCCTTAGAATTAAATTTTATATCTAATAATGTTTTAATCAAAATGAAACATATATTATTCTCAATATGAATCATATAAATAATATTTTTTAACTCTATAAATCTCCAATGAGAAAGATAAAAAAATATGGATCATTTCTTATATATATATTTTCATCATCTGTTCTCTGTGTCTTTCAAAATGAAACCTCAATGTTTCTCACCCTATCAATATATTAATTAGATAAAAAAGGTTATAGTGTAACATCATATTATTATAATCCATTAAATACCTTTTCAATCTTCAAAAAGGGTGATCTATATATTGAAATTATATAAGACCCATGTATACTATTTTTCTTTCATATTGTAATCAATGATATGAAGTCCCTTATTTATAAAGTGGATGAGATTTATTTACCATAACCCTGTATCCATACAAATTTTCATATATTGGGAATTTTTTTATAGAGAACATTATCATATAATGAAATCAAAAAAATTATTTTTTATATGCATCAACTATTTCACCCATTCCTCCCATAACAATTTCAAATCATCAGTCAATGGTGATTGGTAAACTTCAATATAATTTCCGAATAGTTTTGTTCTAATCACCATATATCTTAGTATAACATATTTTATATTTATAAAATATATGACAAAAAAAACTAAATTAGAAACATAATAGGCCATGAACTATATTAGCTATTAAAAATATAATACAGATTCATCCCATCAGTGAATATCTCTCATATAAGGTTTCTAATCTCATCTTCAAAATTATGTTATTGTTGATCAACTCTCTTAAATTTTGTGGAATCTATTGTATAGTATAATTTTTTCTCTAATATTAACTCATATGTATCTCCTCTTTACCTTTTTCATTATTTGAAGTTAGAAATAAATGATTAGAATGAGGAATTATAAGAAGATACTGAATTAACTTATCATTAGGCATGGTACCTAATATAATAGATAAATTAAAATAATATCTTTCTTTCATCTTATACTACAATGTCACATATTTAGAATACTCTAACTAACCTTATCATTTTTTATATACAATACTTTGTCATTGAGGTTTGAATGTATCTTCTTGTATGCTAATCCCAATAGAAAGAATATTTTTTTGGCATCATTATTTTTATTTGTTAGGCTGTTATCTCTCAAAAGTATCTCTTTCAAAAACTCAAGTAATTCCATGAAACTCTTCTTACTTAATCTATTTAATACTTTTAAGTTAACTAATATAAAATTTATAGATAAAACTCTAAATTTAATATAACTAGGATGCAATGGTTTTTCTGTATCACTATATAATTACTCACCCATTGATGTTTTCTCAATAGTTTCCATTTCTACAACATGAATTATTCCTCCATTCGATTTAATTTCTCATATTCAAGTCTCTGGAATCATGAATTCTATTAAATTTTATCATGCCTAATATAATGAATACAACTTAAAATAAAACTATTAAAAATTAAATGATCTTTGATTTATTTGGATCCTATTTTTCTCATATTCATATACATCAAATATGAACAATAAATCATTTTCTTTGTTCATAAAATTTCATTTGAAAAATTCCAAGACTTCATCAAGACCTTTCTCACATTCATCACTTTTTCTTCATGTATTAATCCAACTATAATTCATGATCACCTAAAAAACATATCATTTTAAAAATATAATTTATTATTTATCTTAACTAAAATTAAAATCAAATTTTAAAAAATATAATAAAAATATTTTATTTTATTTATAAAAAATACAAGCAATTACAATAGTAATAAAAATAACAACAAAAAAATTAATAATAAAATAATAAAAATAATAATAAAATAAAAATTATTTTAATTATATAAAAAATAATAATAAAGAGAAATGGTTGACATTATCGACATTATATATAGTGTAAAAAAGAAAAAAAGAAAAAAGAAAGACAAAAATATAGATGCAATTTATTTTTCTTATTTTAGAAATTATAAATATAATATTTTTTATTATATTATATATATATTGTTAGAGTCAAATATTTATATATAATATATATATATATATATATGTTTTTTTAATAAATGTTACAACATAATAAATATATGTTAATATTTATATGATCCATAACAAAACACACACTCACATGATTTTCATAAAATAAGCTAGTTTGGTTAAAAAATAATTACTACAATAACATCGATAATAATAATAATAATTTATTATTAAGGTTATTATTATTAATATAGTTATATAATTTATAAATTATAAATAAACTAATAATTTTAATGTATATTTTCAACATGAACATAAAAAAATATAAAATCAAATGTAGACATAGAAAATCAAAGGCATGTTTATAATTTTGGAGAAGTTAATATACAATTTAATTTAAAATATAAAAAGGTATTACAATAGGTCTAGTACCCATGAAAATTGAAGCAATCGAATCTAAAATGTTAATAAATAACTAAACCTAAACCCATTTAATATTCATTTAGCTATACTTGAACCCAAACCTAAACCCGAACCCTAACCTAAATTTCAATACCCAATTAAAACTATAATCTATTTTAACACATGTATATATTTAATATTTTAAATTTTTATAATTTTATTAGGGAAATAAATATTTAAAACCCAAAACTAAACCCGAATATAACATTTTTTTATAATATTATTAGAAAATAATAATAATTTATATATAGTCGGGTTTCATGTACCTTATAAGAGGTACTAAAAATTAACTTGAATAATAATCAGGTAGTATATTTAAAATATAAAAATTTCATGAACCTAGTTTAGAGGTAGTTAGACATGATTTTATCAGGCTGGGTACCCAATTATCAAGTTCCCTTTACATCACAACCTCTAACAAAAATCTCAAACAAAAAATTTTCGAATTAATATTTTATAAATAAACACAAAAATATATGTACTTCAAGAGTGAAGAATGGTGATGAAGGTGGATCAACACCAAAAAATCTAGGGTAATATATAATAAATGGTTAAATATATAGCCTTTCAACCTGAATTTGATTCTTACAAGAAACTATAAACAAAATGGAAAACCCTATTAATCAGGGGATTGGAGTCAATAGGGGTAGTGGAAATAGATTAATGGAGGGGGATTAGTGGCCTAGGGACCAAGACCATGCAAGGGTACCAATGATGGAAGAAAATATACTAGAGAGATCCACTGAGAGGGATAAAATACAAATATAAATAGGAATATCAAAGTAGAAGATTAAGATTATCTATGGGTTAGGGGTTTCATGATAGATTAGAGAGGATTTTGGTATTGGGTATAATTATGATATCTAATCAAGTGCACACTTCAAGTTTTTGAATACCCTTCTATATTAGTCATTCATATAACTAATTTTGAAAAACAATTTTCAATTTTGGATATATAGATAACTAATGTGAAAGGACCTCATCTAGATATTTCAATATTGATTATTCCATAATCGATGTTAAAAATGGATTCAATGTTAGTTATTAAATAGACAAAATTGAATACTTGATGTAATTTTTTTTTACTAGTGTACCAAAAACCACACCAAGGATTTTTAACCACATTATAGTGAGTACATAATGTCATTTTACCAATGACTTGTGAAAAAACTAAATTACATGAGTAATAAAATATTTTATAGTTTCTAATAAGTGATTCAATTTCTCCCATACTATCTAAAATGATTTACATAACAAATTATGTTGGGAAGGAATTGTTTTAGAAGATACATGTAACCAAAGGAGTGTTCACTACCATCTAACATGGGACGATTAGCATGTCATGGATCGAACCTATAAATTCAAGAAACATGTCATGTCCTATGTTAATACACTATAATAAATATATCTTGTGTTTTTTCAAAATAAGGAAACAACATGAATTTTGAGATCTAATCTAGTGACATGTCATGGTTTTAAATGGAGTTTTTGAATAGAGACCAACATTCCATGGTGATAGAAAAAACTTTGTTTTTTATATCTATACATCTAGAAGAATTGGTTATCCTACATATATATATATATATTGAGATGATTTAAGGATAAATGCTTTGAATTAAGTGGATCACTTTAACTACTTTTTAATAGGAAATGACATATGGTATTATAATAGTATATATAGTCAATATAAAGATATCATAACCATTAATTATAGTTCTTAGAGCATAAACAAATATTATATAAGTTTGTGAAAAAGTAAATATATATCAAAGGGAATTGAAAAAATAATTCTATAACTGGGAGAGGATAATAGTTAATAGTAATTGATTGAATTATCTAAATAAAGAATATAGATTTCATATAAATTATGAATGTCTTAAAATATTACAACATGGATGATCAACATGATACAAAAACATCAATAGTTTAATTCTTACTTGTGCTTTTAATAAGTGTTATCAAACCATTCAATTATAATGAGATTTCATTGTGATAGTTTTAAACCTTAAGGGATGGTTAATCTTCTTAAGAATATAAGAATGTGTTCTTATTTAATTTACAAAATCAACACATCATTAAGTATATGTTTCTTGATAGTTTTATAGAACAAATATGAATATTTGAGGATGAACTCTATGAAAACTATTAATAAATTCATTAATTTAAAATTTTAGTAAAGTATATCCATGCAATTAGTGATGATCTTAAAGAAATTATAATTTTGAAGTGGATCTTATAGATGATTCATATTCACTTTATTCTAGAAGTCTCAACGATTAATTAATGATATCCCAATGTAGTATCCATAAATTATTTGAGAAGAATTATCATTACCTATTAGTTGATAGTAAATAAGGGTGGTATAATAAAAAAGGATCCATTATGGGTAAGAAATATCAATTCTATGAAATATCCCACCATAGAGGATGATCCATAAGAGAAGGAGGTCTATTAGTTTATATCATTACTTTCCTAAAATCTCAAAATAGAAAAATTAAAGATTAAGGAAAAGATTATACTTGCATTATTCCAATGTGGAATGGCTTTCCACTTCACTATAAAGTGTCCAAATAAGATTTTTGAGGATTATCATGATAATAACAACGAACCCACCCAAATATCCTAAAAATTTATGCAGGTAAAATGAAACACAAAACATAATTTCATTAAGAAAAATAATTTTCTCTCAAAAAAAGATGATACCGTAGAAAAATTGAAATTAAAGTTATTAATAACTATAAATAATTTAATGAAGAATCAAGAGTGGATATCATTGATGAATCTTAAGGAAATGAGGCTGGTGATAAATATGAAACTGAATCTGAGGGAGTTTTAACCTCAAAATAGAGTTATAGGTCACTCTTAAAGTGACTAATGTATAGAGGATAATTAATAAGAAGGAAAAATCAGTGGTATGTGACTATAAATTGTATATAAAAAAATATTAAGAGAAATATGTGTTGAATTCAAAGATAAGAAATATTAAATAAAATTAATAGAGTACTCAAAAAAAGTTATTGAGATTAAGATCAATGTGGAAGAGAAAGAAAGGATCATTGTTGATATGACTACTATAGTGAAGAAAAAATGAAAAAAGGATTAAAGAGATTGAAGGTAAAGTTGTTTACATGAGAAAAAATCTCAGTGATCAATAAATATCTATGAAATTTGGTGTGACATCAAGAAAATCTATAAATTTATCAAAAAATGAGTATAAAAAGTAGAAGTTTAGAGAATCATCAAAGAATATTGATGAATATCTATAATAGGAATAATTTAAATTTAAATAAAAATATTATTATTGTTTGATGATAAATAAAATTTCATGTAAGTTTATATGGAAGGGAAAGTTTTTAATATAAGAAGAAAGATTATTTTGGATGACACTTGGAATGCTATTGTTCTATTAAAGAAGACTTATAGGATTTCATCAAAAATTGGGTGATTTTATTGTGTAAATATATTACATTCTTAGAATTTATATTCTATAGAAAAGTGGAAACCGCCAATACATTTTTTTTATTTTACATAAATCCAATTTTAAGGATTATTGGGAACCCATATATCATATACCAATTTTGAAACTAATTTGGATAACCAAACCACTACAAAACTAGGACCCACAACTAAAAAAAATTCAAAAAATTCAAAAACATGAACATATGATGCACCAAAATGAAAATAAAATAATAAATTTAAAAGCATCCAAAAAATAGAATCCTTAAATTATGACATCATACACCTCAATAAATATAGAAAAATGTGCCTCTATAGCCACACTCACAACCTTCCCAAACAGGTAATCAATATCATTATCCTTCTTCACCAAAAGAAGCTCTAGGATCCAAAAACACCATATAAAAAGTCTTATAAGATTTATACAGTGCACACAATAGATGAAAATAACTCAAAACCATTAAATTCTCCTCATATGATACCCAAAATAGATGAAAAAAATTCAACCTCATCATCGTCAGTACCAACCTACCATATCTAGACCGGGATGAACACCAACAAGAAACCCAATGCAAGAAGAGATACCGGCCCAACATACACCTCAAACCCCATTGACCACTCAAATATCATATCCTAAGACCTCCTCGAAGACCACCACACTAGATTGAATTGGAGGGAAGCAAATGGATGTGAGGTAAAAGTAGATATGAGAGCATCCTAGGGTTAGAACAGTGAACCAAGTTTTTTACAGGACCACCACCCCTTCCACTAGAGCCACAACTAAGAAATATAACACAACTTAAACTACACCTCCTCAAATATAGAACCACTATTTTTTTACCTATAGAAAAAATAATAAGCACCATATTTTAAAACACTAGATTAGTATCAACCATCATAGGAAAACTAAAAAACAACTCAAAGTAACAAAATCAACTCCAATAAAAAACCCCACTAACGAATATTGAAGGTCACACTCCTAGAAATTTTTAAATTTCACCCCATAAATCCCAAAACTAGTGAAAAAACCATTGTATTAGACAAAAATGGGATCTGGTGTGGTAGTTTTAAAATAAAGAGTAAGAAGAATAATGAAAATGATCCTTGATAGAGAGCTTTGAATGTAAAATAAAAACAAAAAAATATGAAATCCATGAACATAGATCTATGTATTTATCATCAATAAAGAAAACTATTCTTCCTAAGAATAATAATATCATTATAAGGAAACCAAAAAAATATTTACCATGAAATTTTGAAACACAAAATAGATTTTTATCTTCACAATATAAATAATATCCTTAATATATATAAGGATATTTTGATTATTAACCATCCACGGATGTGAAATCAAGAATATATATTTAGAAGTGGGTTGAGAAGGAATTAATGGCTAAAATTACTTTAAAAATAGATGATAAAGCTGAAATTTAGATCCTTGATAGTGAATAGACTTCCTAAATTAAGATAAATGAACAATTATTAAATAATTTCATGTATGAAAAGAAATTTATTATATATTTTTAAAATGATAAAGGATTAAATATTTTTATATTTGGTAAATAAAAAATATATGGTAAAGAAAATATAAACATAGATGTATTAGTAGTGGAAGGAATAAGTAACAATTTAATAAATATGAGTCAATTATCTAACTGAGGACATGAAATTTAATTTATCCAAAATATTATAGGTTTTAAAGGATCTAAAAACACTTATAAGACAAAATATAAGTGATAAAAGAAACACAAATCCAGGATAACTATGACAGATAAATGAAAACATGTATAAAACTGAAATGAAGAAACTTTAAATGTATACCTTACACCTTGATTCCATAGAAACATCTTCACATTGGCTTGATGAAGATAACTAAGAGGAATTAAAAATGAATACTTCCTCTATAGGTTTCTAGGTGTTGTTAAATCATGATAATTTTGGGCGGGATTCCTCTTCTTACTATATCATGATAACACCTCATAATACAAAGGTGAAAGAAGAGAGGGAGCTTCAGGTTTGAGGTATTTTCATCCAAACATATGAAAGAGACACACATACATATTTAATGGGTACTATATATATTTATATAGAGACCTAAAGGATTCACCTCAAAGCACTCAGGTATTTATTGATTCATTATAAGAGATTAGTAAATTACTCAACAACTTCATGTAACTCTTATATGAATTAATCACACTCCTGATCATTCTATCACATGAAAAAATATAATAAATACTATCCATCCTAGATGACCTTATCAAATGATAAATATTACTACTCAACTGATAATCAATCATTGTGTAAGAGTGTATCATACCATTCTATAACAATTCCATATGATATAACCAATCATATAATACGCTTTGCACCGGTAGTGGCATGTTAATATGATTTATGATACCACCTATCATTGAATACGATATAGCCATTTACATCATATGAAAAAAGTATTTGGGATATATATCCTTTAATATACCACTTTTATTGAAGACTCGTATACTTTTTTCTATTTCACTTTATATTGTATCATATATAAAAAATTATGAATCCATATACAAAAATATTTTGGATATCTTCCAAAATACTTTTTGAAATATATCATCATATTCATTGTGTATAACATCATATGAAATATCTTATGAATTCCCATTAAAAACACTTGGATTAACTCTAAAACACTTCTAGAGTAGATCTCTAAGTCAATATCAATCCTCATTCAGTCAACTGTAAAGTGTAACCCCATGACCCTTTGTATCATTAGCTGCTAGTGTTAGAAGTTTTGGTATTTTATTTTATTTGTTTTATTGTTTTTTAAATTTAAAATCCCTATATTTATGGAAAATTATTTTAATTTTAATTTTTATTATTAAAAAATATAATTTTGGAATTATTTTATTCTTTATAATAATAATTGTTTTGAATTTAATTATTCTTAAATTGTTTATCATTTTTTAATTTTATATAATTATTTTTAATCATTTATCATGAAAAATTAATTTTCTATAGTTTTTACTTAACCTTATGTATCCTTTGGCAACTTATCTTTACCTTTACATAAGTTTCCTTTATACCCTTATGTAACATGAATTATTCTTTTCTAAATTTATGTGGGTAATATGATTTTACCCTCATGTGACCATTTTACCTTACATGGGGTATATAAATCTATATTAAACCGTACACAAGTTGTGGAATCTCATACTTTATATAACGACCCATAATTTACATACATTGTTATTACTTCAAAATTGAAGCATACTTATTACAACATATAACAAAACCATGAAAGGACCGTATATGTATAGTGTCTTTAGAAACTGGGAAACATAAACAACTGGTTCATAAAGCGTATACACTGTCTCCCATTTATTTCATCATATCTATAGTCCCTTTTGGAATATCTTACTTAATAAGCTTCTTCCTGACCTGGGGAAAGAAAACATACAAAGGGTGATCTCAAATGCTCAGTAAGGGTAAACAAAAGAAATATAAATCACATCATATTCATAAGAACATAACATTTTGGAAATCTTAACCTGCAAAACAAATCATAATATCATAACATGGGATAAATCATAGTAGTGAAATGTAATCCCAATAATCATAAATTAAAACATGAAACTTTGTGGCATACACACATAATCATAGAGAATCATTTCTTATTAGTCAAGACTCATTGCCAAGACTATCTTAGTGGACAAAGTCCATTTCTGAACCGAGTTCACTCCTCGTTTCAGTCCTGTTTCACTGAACCGGTTTAACCTGCCGTTCCATCCATGTCTATCTCATGAGATATAAAATCTTTACCCAATGCATTGGAGGGAGATATAGGTCCCACCCATCTCATAATGATACCATTCTTATGTGTGCCACAAAATCATAAATCATACATCATTGCATAACCCATGTAGTAAAAATGAGATTCTTAAACAACATGACATCATAAAACAATTCATATAAGATAAAGGAACTCATAAAAATAATTCCATCACAACATAATCAAATAAATGTAATAATAGGGATATAAACATAACCCTATATTATCTTATATGGAAAATTATTTTGATAAAGCACTTGAACTCCATTCTTGAGGAAAATATCCTTTCAACTTCAAAAACACTTTTTCCTTTCTTAACATGTCATAAAATTCTAACTAAAAGAAGTTTATTAAAAATAAACTTGAAAACTTTTAAGGGAATATTCTTGGAAATAATGTTTTTAAAAATCCATTCATGCCATATAAGTTAAAAGAAAACATTCTTCTCGTACTTTTGTCAAAAAAGTCAAAAAGTACCTCGTACGAAAAACGACAAAAGATTCCTTTCATATCTTTTACTAAAAACTCACCGAAGGGTAAAATTGGATATAAAATATTGTAGAAGGATATAAATATTACATATTGAGGAAACATGGATGTGGATGATGAAATACACCCCAGTAAATTCCAAAGTATAAACAATCTCGAATAAAAATGAGATTGTGATATTTCCCTTACCTTAGGTCCAATTTGCTTAGTAAGAGTCCGAACCTCCTGTATAATTATTTAAATAATGTCATTGAATTATTACAGAATAATATTCATTGTTATGATATCATATATGGTTCACTTGTGACTTTATATTACCCATTCTTATGTAAATTAATGTTAAAGTAGTGTTTTGGGTAAAATCATCTTATTTATCGTACGTGTTTGGATTTGTTGTTATTGATGTTATTATTACTTATATCATGATTTACTTACCTCTAAAATGTAAATCATGATTTATATATCATATAAATTCATTATATATCCAGCATATACAATCATTTATAATAGTACATAACATATGGAGGTAAGAAATGAAACACACCGTTCATGGAGACGGTAAGGCGTACGTACGCATGAACGCTACTTTCATTTCTATTTATTATTTTAATGGAATTAAAACATAATGATAAATAGTTATATTATAATTCCAGTATAATATCATATATAATATCATTAACCACATCCTTTATACATACCACATAAGGTATTAACGAATCACATCACTTTGAGGGGGCGGTAGTCCGCACTTCCTCAAATGAGATTATCGTATTTACCGACTATGGAAACCGTAAAGGGTTGATATAATTGGGAAGTAAATAAGCATAAAGAGATAATAAAAATAATATATATTATATATAAATACAGTGCCATCATAATGGCCACCATGAGAGGCGGTAGGGGAAAATCGAACAATCATCGTTTCGTGAGGCGTTAGTTTGCCATCACAGAAACATTATGTTCTTCATCCATTAGATGGAGGTGTGTGTAAGTGTAGTTCTAATCCTTCTCATAACAAAATCCTAGTATTTTCAGGATACTGGTGTTTTCACAAAATAAAGGATTAAAAAGATTTTAGGGGTTGGAGAAGTAGAATAAAAGAAAACAACTTAAGAGAAACTGTTACCTTTAATTTTGGTAACTTTCTTTGGTTTGAACCAAAAGGACTTCTTGGAGAGTCTTCTGCCTAATGTAAGGCTTCAAGGGGAAGGAGAGGGATGTAGGGAGATTATTTGGTCAGAGTTTGGATGAGCCAAAAGGCTTGATAGGTGTGAGGAATTGCATAGAAGTGGTCTCCTTTTATAAGGGAGTGGAGTGGCTCTTTACGAAAGTGTGAAAACATTATTTTATTATAAACTTATCTTCGGTTTCAAGAGGTCCAAAACACATTAATGTCGAAGATAAGATGAATCATATTCTAAATAAAATCATCCAATAATAATTGGATAGGGTTTGGATGATATTTTAATCATTTTAATCTTATTTATTTAAATCATTTATTAATGAGGTAAATACTGCATTATTATTGTGTCATAAATAATTTAATTTATATGATGCATAAAAATTATAAAAAAATACCAACATGTAGGAAATCTTTTTAGATTTCCAATGAATATTTATAGTCCAAAATATAATTTATATATCCCCTTATAAAAATTAATTACTAAACGATATTTGTTAATTCCAATTTTGTCTTTACATTAAATTAATTAATCTAATGTGTCATTGTCTTTCATAAGTGGCTCCATGGGGTCCCAAAATCAACCTAAGGATGCCCATGGTCATCCAATACTAATCCAATAAGGTTAAGACAATTGTCAAGGTAATTTTGAATTATTATAATATTATTTTAACCTTGAATTACCCTATTTACCTTTAACCGCAGTGAATTAAAAAATTACCGTAGTTACTATTCATAATATCAAAAAAAAGTAACCTATTAACATAATTTGGACCCACCGATTCCAAATATGGAATCCATTTTTCAAAATTCAAAACACAGAAGTTGAAGTAGTTAATTTAAAATTAATCCCATTGTTAAGCAAACATGTTTTAAAAGTTAAAACATTGCCAAAGATTGAATTTATTTAACCTACGAATTCAATGTAAAATCAAGGCTAATGACATACATAATATTAAATGGTAAAAATATATTATATTTATACTTTTAAACCATTCAATATTATTATTTAACCACATAATTTATTATGATAAAAAAAGTTGTTTTTAATTAAAATATAGCGTGTTTTTACTATTCATTAAAATATGAAAGTTATCAGAATAATATGAAAAATTTATCCAAAGTAAATTTTTATATCTTGATTATAAAGAAGAATTTTATTTTGTCAAATTGAACTTATAAACTTGTAAAAAACTAGATTTAATGTGGGTGCGCCATCAAAAGGTGGTAAAACTACATTTTTTGAAAAATACTTATTTTACCCGAAAAATTTATTTTGTTCTCTTAACACATTGTAGAAAATTTATAAGATGAATAATAATGTTATAAAATTCAAAATTTAGTTAATACTATTCATAAAGGCTAGTTTTAATAATATTTTAATAGCATATCGTTGTTTAGTGAAACTCGGTATTGCGTACGACGCAAGCTATCGATGAAGGCCGCAGTTGCGTGTAAAGAAAGCCAAGCTAGTGTTGTGTGTAGTGAAAGATTCCTTTGATGATTTATATAAAATAAAAACAGAATATTTCTCATAAAAGTCTCGGGTGTTATATTCTACCCCCTTAAAATGAATTTCGCCCTCGAAATTCGTCACTTTGTAACAAACAGATGAGGATACCTCTCCCTCATCATATCCTCAAGCTCCCATGTAGCTTCTTCTAATTGGTGGTTCCTCCATAAAACTTTCACCAAGCGAGTGGTCTTGTTTCGTATGACTTTTTCGCTACGATCCAGAATCTCTATCGGCCTTGCTCCAGCGGTACAACTTCTGAGCTGAGTACATGTGAAGGATCAGGTATGTAATTTCTCAGGAGAGATATATGGAACACATCGTGTACTTGAGAGAGATTCGGTGGAAGCGCCAATCGGTAAGCTACCTTCCCAACACGATCCAGTATATCGAAAGGACCGATATATCTAGGGCTCAACTTCCCCTTCTTTCCAAATCTCATGACCCTCTTCCAGGGAGATATTCGTAAGAACACTTTATCACCCACTTCAAACTCTAGGTCTTTTCTTCGGTTGTCGGCATAACTTTTCTGTCGACTCTGAGCTGCTCTTATGTGTTGTTGAATAGATTTGACCTTTTCTGCCATTTCATCAACGAGATCAGGTACTAATAGCTTTCTTTCCCCAACTTCATCCCAGCAAGTTGGAGTCCTTCATTTCTTTCCATAGAGAGCTTCATAAGGAGCCATCTGAATACTGGAGTGAAAGATATTATTATAAGAAAATTCCACCAAAGGTAGGTGTTGATCCCAACCACCTTTGAAATCCATAGAGCAAGCTCTCAACATATCTTTTAGGGTTTTGAATTGTTCTCTCAGACTGACCGTCTGTCTGAGGATGATAAGCAGTTCTGAAACTCAACTCTGTATCCAGAATATGCTGAAGACTTCTCCAGAACTTCGAGGTAAATCTCAGATCCCGATCAGATATAATAGAAAGTGGTACTCCATGAAATCTTACCACTTCCTTCACATATATCCTGGCAAGCTGATCTAGAGAGAAATCCTCTCTAATAGCAATGAAGTGTGCAGACATTGTAAGACGATCAACTATGACCCAGATAGCATTATTGACTTTGGATGTTTTAGGAAGTCCTGTGACGAAGTCCATAGTGATGTTTTCCCATTTCCATTCGGGTATGGGTAATGGTTGTAACATCCCCTTAGACTTCTGTCTCTCATATTTAACTTGCTGACAAACCAAGCATCGAGAGACATATTCAACAACATCTATTTTCATGCCATCCCACCAGAAGTACTCTTTCAGGTTCCTATACATCTTTGTGCTTCTAGGATGAATAGAGAATGAAGAACTATGAGCCTCATCCAGCAGCTCCTTCTTTAATTCGGGGATGGGAGGAACACAAACCCGATTCCTGAACTTTATTATCCCATCACAATCAAGGTTGAATTCAGGAACATTTCTCACCTTCTTTTGTAACTCTACATATTCTTTCTGTGCCTCTTTAATCTTCACATGTATAGATGGTTGAACATTCATTTGAGAAAGATATGATTTTCCCCCTTCCATTATAATTCCAAGATCCATCCTTTGTAAATACATAAATATTGGATCTTTTGTGATCCTCATCATGGATAAACTGTCATGGTATTGTCGACTTAATGCATCTGCCACCTTGTTTACTTTCCCAGGGTGGTAATGAATTGAGAAGTCGTAATCCTTAATTACCTCCAACCATCTTCTTTGACGCATATTCACCTCCTTTTGTGTGAAAATATACTTTAAACTTTTATGATCAGTATAAATATCACACCTTTCACCATAAAGGTAATGCCTCCAAATCTTTAATGCAAAGATTACTGCAGCTAACTCCAAATCATGAGTTGGGTAATCTTGCTCATGGATTTTCAACTGTCGTGAGGCATAAGCTATCACCATATCATTTTGCATGAGAAGACATCCCAGTCCCTTCTTGGATGCATCACTGTAGATCACAAACCCTTCTCCACTACAAGGAAGTGTGAGTACAGGTGCACTGGATAACCTTCTTTTCAACTCCTTGAAATTCTCTTCACATTCATCCGTCCATACGAACTTAACTCCTTTTCGAGTCAACCTGGTGAGTGGATTAGATAATCGTGAAAAATCTTTAACAAAACGTCGATAATATCCAGCCAAACCAAGAAAACTTCGGATCTCAGTTACTGTTGTTGGTCTCGACCATCTTTCGATGACCTCTGTTTTTGCTGGATCCACAGATATCCCCTCTTTTGAAATTATGTGACCCAAAAATGCAACTTTTTGAAGCCAAAATTCACACTTGGTAAATTTGGCATAAAGCTTATCCTTTCTTAGGGTCTTCAATATAATTCTCAAGTGATCTTTATGTTCTTCCTTCCTCTTTGAATAGAGAAGAATATCGTCTATAAAGACTACCACAAATTGATCAAGGTAGTCTCTAAAGACTCTATTCATCAGATCCATGAAGATAGCAGGGGAATTAGTAAGACCAAATGGCATCACTATAAATTCATAGTGTCCATACCTTGTACGGAAAGCCGTATTTAGTATATCCTCCCTTTTGAACCTTAATTTATGATACCCTGAACGAAGATCAATCTTGGAAAATTATTGAGCTCCGCGTAGTTGGTCAAATAGGTCATCAATGCATGGGAGATGATATTTTTTCTTGATAGTGATCTTGTTAAGTTCTCGATAATAAATGTAGAGTCTCATTGATCCATATTTCTTCTTAACAAACAGAACAGGTGCTCCCCAAGGTGACGCACTAGGGCATATGAATCCCTTATCAAGATTCTCTTGGAGTTGCTTCTTCAATTCCTGCAACTCAATTGGGGCCATTCTATAAGGTGTCTTTGAAATAGGAAAAGCACCCAGTACGAGTTCTATTGAAAACTCAACTTCACGATTTGGTGGAAGACCCGGAAATTCCTCCGGAAAGACATCATCAAACTCCCGTACAATGGGAATATTCTTAATTGTGAGTTTCTCACCAACCATTTGAGATAAATAACCTTCATTAAGTGGAATCAAGACCCATAATATGGAAGAAATTTCCACTGGAAGGTTATTTTCATCCTTGCATCGATAGACGATCATAGATTGATCTGGAATATGAAATGTGACTTCCCTTCTTTGGAAATTGATATGAGCTCCATATAAAGAAAGCCAATCCATGCCAAGAATCACATCAAATTCCACTATAGGAAGGATCACAAGATTTTCAGGAAGCACTTTCCCACAAACTTCGATCAGAGAAGAATTATAAACTTTTGATGCGACTGTTGTGCCATTAGGTGTTGTCACATCTAACTCAACATCTAATTGTTGAGGTAATACGGTGATACCCTTAGAAAAATCTTCAGAAATAAAAGAGTGGGTGGATCCAGAATCAAATAAAACATTTTATACTTTAGAGTGGATGGTAAGTGTACCTTTCACCACATCGTTATCGTACTCCACATCGCTGATAGAAATTGCATGTGACTTTCCTTTGTCTTTAGCCTCAAGAGTTTGTTGACGTCGACCATCATCATCAACCCTTGGATTAGGGCATTTATTGGCATAATGTCCCATCTCATTGCACTTGAAACATTGAAGTGTAGTAGGTTCATTCTATGTATCCCTTCCTTTGTTTGCATCATTAGACATCTTATTCCCATCATCGCGGAATTCAAATGCCCGATGACCTTCCTTTCCACATTTGAAACATTTACTTGTCCCTTTAAGACAACTCCCTCCATGTTTCTTTCCACACTTTGAGCATAAGGGAAAGCTCATCTTCTTTTCAGTGTGCTCTTTAGATTTTCCATTGAATTCCATTTTACTCTTCTTATCAAACCCATATGACTGACGGGTTACTCCAATCTCCATCTCGGCTTTGAGAGCACATCGAACGATTTCCTCGTAGCTATTGAAGTCCCTTATGGCTAACGCCCTTCGAAGAATTGGTTTTAAGCCACTAAAGAATCGATCGATCTTACTCTCAGGTTGGATAATAATACCAGAAGTGTACCTTGCAAGTCTTGTAATATTTGCTTCATAGGTACCAATAGATTCATCATCCTTTTGCTTCAGTTCAAGAAACTCTTTCTCCATCTTTGTTCGGAGAATACGAGGGAAGTACTTATTGAAAAATAAGTTCTTGAACTCGTCCCATTCCATGGACTCAATTTCTTCCCTTTTCCTCGTATTCTTAATAAGATTCCACCATTGATCAGCATCACCTTCCAAACGATACACATTAAGATGACTTTATCATGCTCAGAACATTGAAGAACTGAAAATATCTTTTCTGTAGTACTAATCCATTTTTCAGCAACTAATGGATCAGTAGACCCGCTGAATGATGGTGGACGCTGTCTCATGAATGATTCAACAAAATTTTTCTCCTTCCTTTGCTCGTTTGGAAGTACTACATGATTCATAGCTTGAGAAAGTTGTGTGATCATGGCTACAAGATTTTTCATTCCAGCTGCCATAACGTTTGGTTGCTCAAGGGGACAATCATTGCATTGCCCGTCGCATTCCGTATTAACACGGTTCCTTCGGGTTCCAGCCATTGACTAAAACCAAGAAGAATAGTGTGAGAAAAACTAATTATAATAGGAAAACCACATAATAAAGAATAAAATTTCACACTTAAGGTCTTATCCTAGGTTATTCATGGCCATTTCTAAAACACTAAGATTGTGTTCTATGCTTAGACTTATCCTTAGGGTTCTTACTAAGGCATGTATATCCTAGTTTCCAAAGGTTGACTATACCTTTCCTCTGATACCAACTATAACGACCCATACTTTACATAAATTGTTATTACTTCAAAATTGAAGCATACTTATTACAACATATAACAAAACCATGAAAGGGCCGTATAGGTATAATGTATTTAGAAACTGGGAAACATAAACAACTGGTTCATAAAGCGTCTACACTGTCTCCCATTTATTTCATCATATCTATAGTCCCTTTTGGAATATCTTACTTAATAGGCTTCTTCCTGAACTGGAGAAAGAAAACATACAAAGGGTGAGCTCAAATGCTCAGTAAGGGTAAACAAAAGAAATATCAATCACATCATATTCATAAGAACATAACATTTTGGAAATCTTAACCTGCAAAATAGATCATAATATCATAACATGGGATAAATCATAGTAGTGAAATGTAATCCCAATAATCATAACTTAAAACATGAAACTTTTTGTCATACACACATAATCATAGAGAATCATTTCTTATTAGTCAAGACTCATTGCCAAGACTATCATGTGGACAAAGTCCATTTCTGAACCGAGTTCACTCCTCGTTTCAGTCCTGTTTCACTGAACCGGTTTAACCTGCCGTTCCAGCCATGTCTATCTCATGAGATATAAAATCTTTACCCAATGCATTGGAGGGAGATATAGGTACCACCCATCTCATAATGATACCATTATTATGTGTGCCAAAAAATCATAAATCATACATCATTGCATAACCCATGTAGTAAAAATGGGATTCTTAAACAACATGACATCATAAAACAATTCATATAAGATAAAGGAATTCATAAAAATAATTCCATCACAACATAATCAAATCAATGCAATAATAGGGATATAAATAGAACCCTATATTATCTTAGATGGAAAATAATTTTGATAAAGCACTTGAACTCCATTCTTGAGGAAAATATCCTTTCAACTTCAAAAACACTTTTTCCTTTCTTAACATGTCATAAAATTCTAACTAAAAGAAGTTGATTAAAAATAAACTTGAAAACTTGTAAAGGAATAATCTTGTAAATAATGTTTTTAAAAATCCATTCATGCCGTATAAGTTAAAAGAAAACATTCTTCTCGTACTTTTGTCGGAAAAGTCAAAAAGTACCTCGTACGAAAAATGACAAAAGATTGCTTTCATATCTTTTACTAAAAACTCACCGAAGGGTAAAATTGTATATAAAATATTTTAGAAGGATATAAATATTACATATTGAGGAAACATGGATGTGGATGATAAAATACACCCCAGTAAATTCCAAAGTATAAACAATCTCGGATAAAAATGAGATTGTGATATTTCCCTTACCTTAGGTCCAATTTGATTCGTAAGAGTCCAAACCTCCTATATAATGATTTAAATAATGTCATTGACTTATTCAGAATCATATTCATTGTTATGATATCATATATGGTTCACTTATGACTTTATATTACCCATTCTTATGTAAATTAATGTTAAATTAGTGTTTTGCGTAAAATCATCTTATTTATCGTACGTGTTTGGACTTGTTGTTCTTGATGTTATTATTAATTATATCATGATTTAATTACCTCCAAAATGTAAATCATGATTTATATATCATATAAATTCATTATATATCCAGAATATCTAATCATTTATAATAGTACATAACATATGGAGGTAAGAAATGAAACGCACCGTTCATGGAGACGGTAAGCCGTACGTACGCATGAACGCTACTTTCATTTCTATTTCTTATTTTAATGGAATTAAAACATAATTATACATAGGTATATTATAATTCCAGTATAATATCATATATAATATCATTAACCACATCCTTTATACATCCCACATAAGGTATTAACGAATCACATCACTTTGAGGGGGCGGTAGTCCGCACTTCCTCAAATGAGATTATCGTATTTACCGACTATTGAAACCATAAAGGATTAATATAATTGGAAATTAAAGAAGAATAAAGTGATAATAAACATAATATATATTATATATAAATACAGTTCCATCATAATGGCCACCATGAGAGGCGGTAGGGGAAAATCGAACAATCATCGTTTCGTGAGGCGTTAGTTTGCCATCACAGAAACATTATGTTCTTCATCCATTATATGGAGGTGTGTGTAAGTGTAGTTATAATACTTATCATAACAACATAATAGTATTTTCAGGATACTGGTTTTGTCACAAAATAAAGGATTAAAAAGATTTTAGGGGTTGGAGAAGTAGAATAAAAGAAAACAACTTAAGAGAAACTGTTACCTTTAATTTTGGTAACTTTCTTTGGTTTGAACCAAAAAGACTTCTTGGAGAGTCTTATTACTAATGTATGGCTTCAAGGGGAAGGAGAGGGATGTAGGGAGTTTATTTGGGCAGAGTTTGGACGAGCCAAAATGCTTGAGAGGTGTGAGGAATTTCATAGAAGTGGTCTCCTTTTATAAGGGAGTAGAGGGGCTCTTTAGGAAAGTGTGAAAACATTATTTTATTATAAACTTATCTTCGGTTTCAAGAGGTCAAAAACACATTAATGTCGAAGATAAGATGACTCATATTCGAAATAAAATCATCAAATAGTAATTGGATAGGTTTTGGATGATATTTTAATCATTTTAATCTTATTTATTTAAATCATTTATTAATGAGGTAAATACTGCATCATTATTGTGTCATAAATAATTTAATTTATATAATGTATAAAAATTATAAAAAAAATACCAGCATATATGAAATATTTTTAGCTTTCCAATTAATATTTATAGTCCAAAATATAATTTATATATCCCCTTATAAAAATTAATTACTAAACGATATTTGTTAATTCCAATTTTGTAACGCCCCGACCCCAGCTACCCAGAGTCGGTGCATTACTTCGTAACATTGGCATGATCACAAAAGATCAAGTCTCGAAAGACCGATTAGTTTAGTAGCCTTGGAAACACAAGATACATTCGTAAACGTTACATTACATCATAAAGTGAAAAACTACAATAACAAAGTCTCCATAGTCCACACTCATATCCTCTTCTGACTATCCCTGCTGATCATTCATAAAATACTTCTTCACATCCTGGAAAATATTAAAACATTGAAAGGGGTGAGCTCAGATGCTCAGTAAGGATAACAATATTGCGGAAGCTTTCATAAATAAACATAAAAATTTAGGGCAATGTATAACTAAAACAAAAGCCTTTTAAACTTGAACATCAACATAATATGGCAAAAGTAAAATGAGATAATGCCATTCACTTCTTCACATGGATATTCTACTGGTCGAATAATCACATGCAATATCAATAACCACTTTCATAATGATGGAATGCATAATGCCAGACTATCATAACCACGTAGTCAAGGCCTCGTGCCAAGACCACAAATAAGATTTTGTCAAGGCCTCGTGCCAAGACACTAGTTTGTCTCATGAGACCTGCCGATGCATCGAGGAGCTATAGCGGGCTCCACCCGTCACTTATTAAGTCCAATGCATTCCTCATATGAATAGGTTTAAACATATCATAAACCATAACATAATCGTATCACATAAAACATGCATAAAGGAAACATAACATTTCCATATTTCAATCACAAGATATCAATACAACACATTGATATAATAAAAACGCTTTCAAAACCATTTTCAATACCAAAAAAAAAAGAAAGTTAAAACTTTGTATTTATTTTTCATTAAAAAAATGATGGCTTGTAGAGGAAGCCGAAACTCAAATAATGGTCACGGCGGCAGAGAAGTCGTTGTCGCCGCATAAGTACGGAAAGAAAAACATTCCCTTTTTGTCGTTTAGTAAAACGCTTCATATAAAAAAGATTCCTTTTGAATAAACATAAAAGTCAAAGGGGTTTATACACCGTATAAAAGAAAGTTGTGTATAAAGCCAAATATGCCTCAATGAAAGGAGATTGAGACGAAGTCCTTAAAAAGACCAATTTTTATAAAGTAGGTCTATTATGTGTATTCACTATAGGTACACATAAAGAAAGTAAAAATACAAAATAGGACATAATAATATCATGACATAATTTGGAAGTAGGAGATTAACCCAAAGAATGGAAGTTGGGTTAAGAAATTCCCTTACAAAGAGCATTTTTAAAATAAAATAGATCTATTATGTGTATTCACTACAAGTACACATAAATAATGTACAAATACAGGATATGACATAATAATATCATGACATAATTTGAAAGTAGGATATTAACCCAAAGAACGAAAATTGGGTTAAGAAGTTCCCTTACCTCGTGTCTGACTTGACTCAACCGTTCTTTAACCTCCTGAATAATAAACTAGAGTTAATATATACCTTATTAAGAACCATTTTTAATTTCATTATCCTTATTATATCACTTATTACAATGATATGAACATTATGTAATTATTTAAGTTAATAACGGTCGTTTTGTCGATCTTTGGTACTTGAGTCAACAATAAGCTTCTTATAATTACAAGTTGTTTATGTGGTGAAATATCCATTATATCCAGAATTATATTCATGATTTATATGTCATATATATCTTATATATCCAGTATATACATTCATTTATAATATTACATAACATTTAGAGGTAAGAAATGAAATGCACCGTTCATGGAGACGGTAAGCCGTACGTACGCATGAACGCTACTTTCATTTCAATTTCATATTTAATGGAACTAAATCATAATGATTATTAATGTATAATATAATTCCAGTATAATATAGTGTATAATACCATTTACTCCATCCTTTATACATCCCACATATGGCATTAACGATTCAAATCACTTTGAGGGGGCGGTAGTCCGCACTTCCTAAAATGAAATTATCGCGTTTTACCCATAATGGAAATCATAAAGTATGCCATAAATGAGAAATACAGAAGCATAAGTAAAACATAAACATATTATATATCATATATAAAAATAGTGACATCTTAATGGCCACCTTTGAAGGTGTTATATGAGTGTTGAACAATCATCGTTTCGTGAGGCAGAAATTCGCCATCCACAGAAACCGTATGTTCTTTAACCATTAGATGTAGGTGTGTGTAAGTGTAGCTCGAATCCTTCTTATAACAACATCCTAGTATATTGAGGATACTAGTGTTGTTAAAAAAGAAATGAATAAAAAGAGTTTAGGGGGTTGGAGAAGAAAAATAAAACAAAACAACATTAGAAAATACATTACCTCAAAATCGGGTAACTCTTTTTGATTTGAGCCAAAGGCTTCCTTGGGAAGAGTTCTGACCAAAGTGAGGATTCTAGGAGTAATAGGGGGAAGTTGGGAGAGTATTTGGGCAGAGGTTGGCCGAGCCAAATGGCTTGAAAGTGTAAATGAGGTGGGAGAGGTGGGGGCCTTTTATAAGTGGAGAGGAGGGGCACTTTTGGAAAGATTGAAATGTTACATTATTTCACAATGCTTTTCGGATTCTAAAGGTCCCACACTTATATAATTCGAGGCTAAGGTGATAAGGGTTCTAAATCTCCTAATCCAATTGGCTTTGGACAAGTGTAAGCCTTGGATTTTGCATTATCTTCCCATTTTATTTAAATCGTTAAATAATGAGGTCATCACTACATCATCATGATGTCATAAATAATTTAATTTATTTAATGTCTAAAAATTATAAAAAAAATACTATGATGTAGGAAATCTTTTTAGCTTTCTAATGAATATTTATAATCAAAATTTGGACTTGTGTAACCCCACTTAAAAACTGTTTTAGTAAAACAACTCATGTTTGTGTCAATTTAATTTCAACATTAAATAAATATATATTAATGTCATTTTCCAACTAAAGTGGCTCCATGGGGTCCCCAAGTTGACCCATGGGTTGTCTTGGTCGGACATGACTCATCTAATAGGAGTAGGACAAGTGTCAATCTCATATCATATTAATAAAACATTGTTTTTACCTTAAACTACACTAATTACCTCTAATCGCGATTAAGAACTTAAAAGTTACTATTCACCAAAAAATTATTTTGATCTCATTGAACCACATTTTACTTCTTAATGAAAACCATGTATGTCGGATTTTTGAAAATCAAATCACAGAAGTGGTAATATTTCATTTAAACGAAAAATCAGTTATTTAACTACCACTTAGTGGTTTCACTATTCATCAAAAATTGAAGTTTTTCAGAATAAGGCAAAAATTTTACCCTAAGCTATAATTGATATTACGAATTCAAAAATGATGTCTATTTTACAAAATTCCAAACATATTAGTTGCATTAATTAATTTTATAATTAATTCCCGCTGTCACAACAAATAGCGTGTTTTTAAGAAACAATTTATATCAAAAGATTGGCAATTGTTTATGTCCAATTTCAATGTTAAATTAATTCTAATGACCACCATTGGATAAAATGGTAAAAATATATTCTAATTATACTCTAAAACCCCTCAATAGTATAATTTATCACTATGAATTATTTTGATTAAAAAAGTTGTTTTAAGTATTTTTCACTATTCATAAAAATTTTGAAGTTCTCAGAAAATTACAAAAAATTCAACATAGGCTAATTTCAATATTAGGAATACAAAAATGAAGTCCATTTTGAAATATAAAATTTATATAATTTTAAAAAATGGTTATTACTATTCATAACGGCTACTTTGATTTGTCGCGATGTTTTAGAACTCGAAGTTGCGTACAATGCAAGCTATTGTATTATTGAATGAGAAGCGTATCGTGGAAGCTCGGGGTGTTACATTCTCCCATCCTTCAATAAATTGCGTCCTCGCAATTTGATATTTTTCTTTAAAAATAAGAGGTTGAAAATAGAAAATACCTTTGTGGAAAACCCACATCGGAAATAAGGTTAATAAAATTTAGCCTTAATAAGAGGGAAAATGGAAATAAGAAAGTCACCACCAAATTATGATCTCGATAAGGAGAACATTGGTGGCAATTAAAGACATATAATTGGAGGAAAAACGTAAATATTTGTAGGGAGTGATTGAGGTCATCAATCACAATCAACTGTCAAATTGAGGGCCTCAAAGCCTTCAATCTATGTTGATTTAAAATATCATCAGTTCAACAAGACATAAGGTATTAGGATAACACATTTTTTGTTTTAATATCCCTTTACTAAAGTTTAAGAATTAATTTATTCATTGAATAAGAGATAGGTATATATATATTTATGCTTGACAATTAGTGTTTCAACCTTCAACTCATCTTTCACTCAAAAAGATAATAGAACTCAAAAATATTATTATTATCCTAATTGTATAAGGTTCCAAATGTTAACACATACCATTTAGATTAGTAAAATTATATTGTAATAACCAGGGAATTCCTGTAGGCTAGTGGTAGGAAATAAAGGCCTGTCGCACTATGATTGTGGGTTCGATTCCTCCAGCTTTGTCCGACACGACGGGTTATGCCCCACCCTGCAGGTTGTCCTATAGTATCATAATATTCCAAAAATAATCTTCATAAATTTTTTAGCCTTAAACAATACTATCCAAAGTTCAACTTAATCCATTCCAACCTTAATAGTTATCCAAAATACCTCCGTCCAGACTTTCTCTAAAAGGTCTCTAAATTCCAAAATCAATTTATCAGATTCCCAAAACAAAGAAAAGTCTCTCTTATTGTCACATACTAAAACTATGATTACCTTAATCATATTAAAACCTTACTGAAATCAACAAGTACTGCAGTACAATCCATATATATATATATCACATTATTCTTATAACCAGAATATAATCCTTGAGTCCAAAAGCACCAATACATTAATTATTCCGCTTCAACTGTAGTCACAGCATAAGATTGGCCTTTATCCCTTGGCCTTTTCTGAGGTAAGTTTCCTTGACGCTTAGGACATTCATTTGCATAATGACCCATTTCTCTACAATTGTAGCATTCAACTTTGACAGCCTCTTTCTTTCCCTTGCAATCACGAGCCTGGTGACCCTTTTCTCCACATTTATAACAAACTCCCATTCCTTTTAGGCAAGTACCAGGGTGATTCTTCCCACAATTATCACATAATGGAAAATCCTACTTTCCCTTTTTCCCTTTATCTGTCTCTTGTTCCACCGTTCTCTTCTTCTCTTGCTTTACTTTGTTGTCATAAGACTTAGAGAATTCCTTTTCTGTCTTGATAGCACACGAGACAATATCTTCGTATGATGAGAAGGATTGTGATACCAAAGCTCGACGGAGAAATGGTTTTAACCCATCAAAGAAACGATCAATATTACTCCTTGGGTTATGTATGTAATCTGCAGCATACCTTGCTAACCTTGTAAAGTTAGCCTCATACTTTGCGACATTCTCATCCTCCTTCTGCCTCAGACTCAGAAATTGCCTTTACATATCTGCTCGATGGTCACGAGGAAAGTATTTTTCTAAGAAAAGATCTTTGAACTCCCTCCATTCCATATTCGATACGTCATCATCTTCCTTTGTGTTTTGAATCAGCGACCACCACTGATCGGCATCTCCAGTGAGGCGGTAAACTGCCATGACAACCTTCTCCCTTTCACTACTCCCCAAGGCATGGAATATTTTCTCTAAGGAATTTATCCATTGCTCAGCTACTATAGGATTTATACTCCCATTGAAGGTTGGTGGTTGTTGCCTCATGAAGCGGTCTAACATTGATCCTCCACGTTGCGGATCAGGGTGCTCCATACGAGTAAGGTTATTATTCATAACCTGAGTGAGTTGTCCCAGTATGGTAATAAGTTGATCAGCACCAGTTGTATCTCCAGATACACAATAATTATCTTGATCAGGAGGGCAATCCCTACACGGAGTTCGTGCATTGATACGGTTTCCATTCCTTCTACTAGGCGCCATTTCTAAACAATGGCATAAACTAGATTAGTTTATGAATCAAAATACATAATTCCATACTTGTAAAACACTTTACATAAATTGAACTATTTATGGATATAATCCATAATCATAAAAAGAAATGTTTTCTTTGAGGAAGTATATACTCATAACCCTTCATAGTGGTTTGTAAATAAAATGAGAATTATCCTAAGCATATCCCCCGGGAGTGTCGTAACCAAGAGTGCAGCAAGGCCCGTTGTCGTGCACCAGTTCCCGTTCGAGTCTAGCTCAAAGCGGTGTTTTCGGGTTTTACCCCTAGGTACATCTGTGCCAGAGCCGCCTCTACCTGCTCGTATCCAGACAGGGATGTATTTCTCGGAAAACTCATAACATCTATATAATACCAAAATTCTAGGAAGTTCTTCTATACTAATCCTCAAAGTCTATCTTTGGGCTATGTGCTCTAATCAGAGTTTATCTAAATCTAGCTTCCAAGGTTAGTACTAAACTGCCTCTGATACCAACTGTAACGCCCCGACCCCAGCTACCCAGAGTCGGTGCATTACTTCGTAACATTGGCATGATCACAAAAGATCAAGTCTCGAAAGACCGATTAGTTTAGTAGCCTTGGAAACACTAGATACATTCGTAAACGTTACATTACATCATAAAGTGAAAAACTACAATAACAAAGTCTCCATAGTCCACACTCATATCCTCTTCTGACTATCCCTGCTGATCATTCATAAAATACTTCTTCACATCCTGGAAAATATTAAAACATTGAAAGGGGTGAGCTCAGATGCTCAGTAAGGATAACAATATTGGGGAAGCTTTCATAAATAAACATAAAAATTTAAGGCAATGTATAACTAAAACAAAAGCCTTTTAAACTTGAGCATCAACATAATATGGCAAAAGTAAAATGAGATAATGCCATTCACTTCTTCACATGGATATTCTACTGGTCGAATAATCACATGCAATATCAATAACCACTTTCATAATGATGGAATGCATAATGCCAGACTATCATAACCACGTAGTCAAGGTCTCGTGCCAAGACCACAAATAAGATTTTGTCAAGGCCTCGTGCCAAGACACTAGTTTGTCTCATGAGACCTGCCGATGCATCGAGGAGCTATAGCGGGCTCCACCCGTCACTTATTAAGTCCAATGCATTCCTCATATGAATAGGTTTAAACATATCATAAACCATAACATAATCGTATCACATAAAACATGCATAAAGGAAACATAACATTTCCATATTTCAATCACAAGATATCAATACAACACATTGATATAATAAAAACGCTTTCAAAACCATTTTCAATACCAAAAAAAAAGAAAGTTAAAACTTTGTATTTATTTTTCATTAAAAAAAATGATGGCTTGTAGAGGAAGCCGAAACTCAAATAATGGTCACGGCGGCAGAGAAGTCGTTGTCGCCGCATAAGTACGGAAAGAAAAACATTCCCTTTTTTTCGTTTAGTAAAACGCTTCGTATAAAAAAGATTCCTTTTGAATAAACATAAAAGTCAAAGGGGTTTATACACCGTATAAAAGAAAGTTGTGTATAAAGCTAAATATGCCTCAATGAAAGGAGATTGAGACGAAGTCCTTAAAAAGACCAATTTTTATAAAGTAGGTCTATTATGTGTATTCACTATAGGTACACATAAAGAAAGTAAAAATACAAAATAGGACATAATAATATCATGACATAATTTGGAAGTAGGAGATTAACCCAAAGAATGGAAGTTGGGTTAAGAAATTCCCTTACAAAGAGAATTTTTAAAATAAAATAGATCTATTATGTGTATTCACTACAAGTACACATAAATAATGTACAAATACAGGATATGACATAATAATATCATGACATAATTTGAAAGTAGGATATTAACCCAAAGAACGAAAATTGGGTTAAGAAGTTCCCTTACCTCGTGTCTGACTTGACTCAACCGTTCTTTAACCTCCTGAATAATAAACTAGAGTTAATATATACCTTATTAAGAACAATTTTTAATTTCATTATCCTTATTATATCACTTATTACAATGATATGAACATTATGTAATTATTTAAGTTAATAACGGTCGTTTTGTCGATCTTTGGTACTTGAGTCAACAATAAGCTTCTTATAATTACAAGTTGTTTATGTGGTGAAATATCCATTATATCCAGAATTATATTCATGATTTATATGTCATATATATCTTATATATCCAGTATATACATTCATTTATAATATTACATAACATTTAGAGGTAAGAAATGAAATGCACCGTTCATGGAGACGGTAAGCCGTACGTACGCATGAACGCTACTTTCATTTCAATTTAATATTTAATGGAACTAAATCATAATGATTATTAATGTATAATATAATTCCAGTATAATATAGTGTATAATACCATTTACTCCATCCTTTATACATCCCACATATGGCATTAACGATTCAAATCACTTTGAGGGGGCGGTAGTCCGCACTTCCTAAAATGAAATTATCGCGTTTTACCCATAATGGAAATCATAAAGTATGCCATAAATGAGAAATAAAGAAGCATAAGTAAAACATAAACATATTATATATCATATATAAAAATAGTGACATCTTAATGGCCACCTTTGAAGGTGTTATATGAGTGTTGAACAATCATCGTTTCGTGAGGCAGAAATTCGCCATCCACAGAAACCGTATGTTCTTTAACCATTAGATGTAGGTGTGTGTAAGTGTAGCTCGAATCCTTATTATAACAACATCCTAGTATATTGAGGATACTGGTGTTGTTACAAAAGAAATGAATAAAAAGAGTTTAGGGGGTTGGAGAAGAAAAATAAAACAAAACAACATTAGAAAATACATTACCTCAAAATCGGGTAACTCTTTTTGATTTGAGCCAAAGGATTCCTTGGGAAGAGTTCTGACCAAAGTGAGGATTCTAGGAGTAAGAGGGGGAAGTTGGGAGAGTATTTGGGCAGAGGTTGGCCAAGCCAAATGGCTTGAAAGTGTAAATGAGGTGGGAGAGGTGGGGGCCTTTTATAAGTGGAGAGGAGGGGCACTTTTGGAAAGATTGAAATGTTACATTATTTCACAATGCTTTTCGGATTCTAAAGGTCCCACACTTATATAATTAGAGGCTAAGGTGATAAGGGTTCGAAATCGCCTCATCCAATTGGCTTTGGACAAGTGTAAGCCTTGGATTTTGCATTATCTTCCCATTTTATTTAAATCGTTAAATAATGAGGTCATCACTACATCATCATGATGTCATAAATAATTTAATTTATTTAATGCCTAAAAATTATAAAAAAAATACTATGATGTAGGAAATCTTTTTATATTTCTAATGAATATTTATAATCAAAATTTGGACTTGTGTAACCCCACTTAAAAACTGTTTTAGTAAAACAACTCATGTTTGTGTCAATTTAATTTCAACATTAAATAAATATATATTAATGTCATTTTCCAACTAAAGTGGCTCCATGGGGTCCCCAAGTTGACCCATGGGTTGTCTTGGTCGGACATGACTCATCCAATAGGAGTAGGACAAGTGTCAATCTCATATCATATTAATAAAACATTGTTTTTACCTTAAACTACACTAATTACCTCTAATCGCGATTAAGAACTTAAAAGTTACTATTCACCAAAAAATTATTTTGATCTCATTGAACCACATTTTACTTCTTAATGACTACCATGTATGTCGGATTTTTGAAAATCAAATCACAGAAGTGGTAATATTTCATTTAAACGAAAAATCAGTTATTTAACTACCACTTAGTGGTTTCACTATTCATCAAAAATTGAAGTTTTTCAGAATAAGGCCAAAATTTCACCCTAAGCTATATTTGATATTACGAATTCAAAAATGATGTCTATTTTACAAAATTCCAAACATATTAGTTGCATTAATTAATTTTATAATTAATTCCCGCCGTCACAACAAATAGCGTGTTTTTAAGAAACAATTTATATCAAAAGATTGGCAATTGTTTATGTCCAATTTCAATGTTAAATTAATTCTAATGACCACCATTGGATAAAATGGTAAAAATATATTCTAATTATACTCTAAAACCCCTCAATAGTATAATTTATCACTATGAATTATTTTGATTAAAAAAGTTGTTTTAAGTATTTTTCACTATTCATAAAAATTTTGAAGTTCTCAGAAAATTACAAAAAATTCAACATAGGCTAATTTCAATATTAGGAATACAAAAATGAAGTCCATTTTGAAATATAAAATTTATATAATTTTAAAAAATGGTTATTACTATTCATAACGACTACTTTGATTTGTCGCGATGTTTTAGAACTCGAAGTTGCGTACAATGCAAGCTATTGTATTATTGAATGAGAAGCGTATCGTGGAAGCTCGGGGTGTTACAAATTTTGTCTTTACATTAAATTAATTAATCTAATGTGTCATTGTCTTTCATAAGTGGCTCCATGGGGTCCCAAAATCGACCCAAGGATTCCCATGGTCGGCAAATACTCATCCAATAAGGTTAAGACAAGTGTAAAGGTAATTTTTAATTATTATAATATTCTTTTAACCTTGAAATACCCTATTTACCTTTAACAGTAGTGAATTAAAAAATTACCATAGTTACTATTCATAATATAAAAAAAGTAACCTATTAACATAATTTGGACCCACTGATTCCAAATATTGAATCCATTTTTCAAAATTCAAAACACAGAAGTTGCAGTAATTAATTTAAAATTAATCCCGTTGTTAAGCAAACAGGTTTTAAAAGTTAAAGCATTGCCAAAGATTGAATTTATTTAACCTACGAATTCAATGTAAAATCAAGGCTAATGACATAAATTATATTAAATGGTAAAAATATATTCTATTTATACTTTTAAACCATTCAATATTTTTATTTAACCACATAATTTATTATGATGAAAAAATTTGTTTTTAATTAAAATATAGCGTGTTTTTACTTTTCATTAAAATATGAAAGTTATCAGAATAATATGAAAATTTTATCCAAAATAAATTTTTATATCTTGATTATAAAGAAAAATTTTATTTTTTCAAATTGAACTTATAAACTTGTCAAAAACTAGATTTAATGTGGGTGCGCCATCAAAAGGTGGTAAAACTGCATTTTTTGAAAAATACTTATTTTACCCGAAAAATTTATTTTGTTCTCTTAACACGTTCTAGAAAATTTATAAGATGAATAATAATGTTATAAAATTAAAAATTTAGTTAATACTATTCATAACGGCTAGTTTTAATAATATTTTAATAGCATATCGTTGTTTAGTGAAACTCGGTATTGCGTACGACGCAAGCTATCGATGAAGGCCGCAGTTGCGTGTAAAGCAAGCCAAGATAGTGTTTTGTGTAGTGAAAGATTCCTTTGATGATTTATATAACATAAAAACAGAATATTTCTCATAAAAGTCTCGGGTGTTACAGTTTACCCTTATGTGAGCATGGTGCTACCCATACGTAAGTGTAGGCTGTTGCATAAAGGTAAATTAATTTTTATTTATGTACCGTGTTTTAGTCTAGGATACCCATATATAAAATTATTTATACCCTTATATAGGATTTATAATTTATAACATACCTTTGGGAAATCCTTATAAATAACAACTAACCCTTGCATAATACTTCAATTAACTTTATGAAATCTTTAGATCTTACAAGTTACCCTTACGCAAGTATCAGTGTACCCTTATGTGGGTATTGGAAAACTCAAACTACCCTTATGTGATATTTAGGATACTTTTACATGGCTGTGAGGAATTTCAGTTTACCTTTAGCAACATAAGAGAAACATGTTTTACCTTTACAAAATATGCTAAAATTTCATTTTACCCTTACGTATGCACGTAAAATCACCCTTAAGTATGTATGAAAACCCGATTTTTCAACATTACTCTAGTTTTACATTTTCATAATATTCTCATTTTTTACATGTTTTAATAGGTGTTTTAATTGTTTTATTGATTTTATAAATTCTTATTAATAATATAGAATGTATGTAATGTTTTTTATAGTGTTTAAAAACATTTTATGAAATAAATTCTATTCTTGTTTTCACTTTGTTTATATAGAAATTGAGCATGTGTTTCTATCAAAAATTCATATGAATTATATTATCCTATGAAATTTGGATATGTAGATCTCATTTAACTACACTGCACATTTGGGTACATGATAAGATCAACTATGTGAACCATTTGGCTTTGTATATTTCAACACATACTTAAAATGATATTATGAATCCATGATATTATAGATTTCTCTCATATTAACTCAAAACCCATCCAACTATTGTATAACGTGCTTCATTTATTTTTAATTTAGATAAATTTTTTATATTAATGGTTATTAAAATTATTTTAATAATTCCATTACTTTGTAAAATAATTATATAATATAATTTCTATGTGTAAGCTATTTTGTAGAAAGAATATCATGGAAATATTTTTAAGATTAATAAGTTTCATACTCTTTTATTTTATATATTTTTACTAAAAATATGAGAGAATAATTTTTATTGTTATATTTATTTTAAAATTTCACATATTCACTAATGAAAATATTTTAAAGTGTTTTAATAAGTTTAATTCAAGAATTAGAACACTCCACAATAAATGAGTAACAATATGTTTCCTTATTTTTAAATATTTCTAACCACTGAATGGAAGTGATGAGTTTATGAAACTCCCACACAAAAAGAGCTGAATAAGGGAGATATATGATCATTAGTGGTCTATTAATAAATAAAGATATAGGGATATAGTGGTACGATAATTTTTTTATTGATACATCAGTCACATGATTGAGATCTTCCACAACTATTGTTTCATTGGTGCGATTACAGAGGAGTTTCACTCTTTAACTCTCTATTGCTAAAGTGACACCAAAGTTCCATGAACTACATCAACTTTCACATCTTATACTCTCATATGGTTTTCATTATTTTCTAGATTTCACTGTTTTATTTTTATTTCATCTTTTTGTAATTGTAAGCATCCATTTATTATTTTCCCAATAAAAAGTAATTCAGTATTGGTTATTCTACCAACTAAAAAGAAGGTTTTTGGGTTGTGAATCTTGGATAAAAGTTAGGTTATTTTAGGATGTGACTCTTGAAATAAGTTATGTATTGTTTATTCTTATGAGTATCATAAAAGGAATGGTTTTTAAACATGTTATCACATCTTTAAAAGAGATATTTATTAGTGGGTACTAATCTTGTTTCCGAATAGAGAAGATTAAATCGTGGACTTAGATCTTAGTGATTCGAACAACTATAAAGATATTGTGTTCATATTTTATTTCCACTATATTATATTATGAACACAATAATACACTATTAATTTATTCAATATTAAACTATGATTGATTATTTGTGTTAAAAGTTTTAAAGGACTATTCACCCCTCTAGTCAATTATTTCCATATTTCTCTGTAAAAAAATTGGTATCATAGGTAATTCCTTTGGATATAGGTTTTATTGTTTATATATTTTATATATTAAACTTAGCTTATACCTAAAAAAATAAGGAATAAGATTAGTTTCTTAAGATGATAGGTGTTAATCCAAATGATGGATGGATTCCTTGAAAGCCCCATATTTTTATGAAAGTGATTATATGAATTAATAAGACCGAATGGAAGCATATATGAAATAGTTAAGTGAGGATTGTTAAAAAATCATAGAGAAACCATATAAACGACCTTAATATGATCTATAGATAATTATAGGTAACACTATAGTAAAATATTCTCTGAATTATAAAGTAGAGAATATTTTGTACTATGATATAAATAGAAGTGTGTATAACATGTTTTTTCATGTAAGACAACCCATGAAATTTAGATAATTTTACAAGTTACTCATTATGGGATAGACAATATTAAAAGAATCAAGTTGGGAATGATAAGTGAAGAGTACCAGGATTTCAAGATAGAAGAAGATGAATTTGTGAACTAGATGTTTCACCGGTTCAGAATTTTTACAAAAGATATGGGTAAAATTTGTTAAGTACTAGATAATAAATATTTAGATGAAAGAGTAATGAGAGAATTACCGAAAAATGGCATGAATAGAAAGTTGAAATCAATGATAGTAAGAATTTTAAAGAGTATAATTTAGATGAAATAATTATTTCTTTATTGTAGTATGAACTTGAATTGAGAAACATTACCGATGAGGAGACTACAAATAACAAAGGTATATATTTTAAGTATAATGTTAATAAATCCTTTAACTCTACTGAATCTGAATTCCAAGAAAGTGATGAGGAGAAGGATCATTTTTGTAGAAGTTTTTTAAATTTATGAAAACAAGCTGTTAGAGGAAATTCAAAATAAAGAACATAAAGGAGTAGGGGAAAGGAAATACTTGAAATAATAATGGTGGTTTAGATATAAATTTTTATAAGTATAGAAAGAAAGGGAAAACCAAGACCGATTTTACCAAAATTAAGAATTCAATGAAAGAAAAATAAAAAAGGAGAAAGGAAAATACAACATTGTTTGGAGGATGGAATTATTCAAGTAGTTCATATTCAAGCAGCAAACCAAGAAGTGAACAAAATATAGAGAACCTTGATTTGATGGATACACATTGAGAGGTTTCTAATTAATTTTTTACTCAATTAATAACTACTGCTAATGTTGATCAGAATGTAATTATTGAATATATAAAAGAAACTAAACCTGATTCTATATCTAATTCAAACTCTATAAAATTAAACGTAAATAAACTATATAAATATAATGATAAATTAAGGAATGATAATGTCAGGATTATTGAAAAATATAAATATATATAAATTAAAAATAAGAAACCAGTCAAATAAAATGAGAAAATAAAAAAGAAATGTGAAAATATGAATATCCTTGTTTCCCAAGATGAGGATTATAAAAAATAATTGTGATTTTGAGATATTGAAACAAAAAGAAGAAAGTGAATGAGTTAAGGATCTTATAGAAGTAAATGATAAAGAACAATAAAGGAAGTTTAAATTTTTTTGTTGATGATATGACTAAGGTTGAAAATTAATATAAGAATCTCTAGAAAGAAAATAAGAAGATTTGAAATATAAATTTCGGTTCTAATAAAAATGTATATAATAATTTATAAGTTATTAAAAAATAGAATATGGTTTTGAAAATTGAAGTTTCCAATATTAAATAAAATTTATCAATATTTTTCAAGGAAAATAGAAATATGATAAAATGTTGTCTATGATGAAACCAAAATATTACAAGAATAGATTTGGTCATAACAACCTTTCACCAAGGCTGAGTGAGACAAATTTTGTTAAAATCTAAAAATGTAGTATTTAAAGTGTAACATGTTTTAAATGTAGAATTAAAATTCATTATTATACTAAATAATATTTAATATTTAAAAAATATTTTATCCATACTAAAACATTTATCATTAAAGATTTTTTTTAAATAGCCTATAAATACAAATATATATTTTAAATCTATTTGGATTCCATTTTTTCTACTAATCTAATTGGAGTCAAGATTGAATGGGTACCAAATAATTATACTTGATTAATTTATTTCAGAAAATCTACCCTCAAAGTCTCAAAGATTCATGGTATTTAGACAATGGGTGTTTTAGACACATGATAGGTGGTATTTCAAATTTTCTATATTTTAATTTATGTGAATGAGGCATAGTTACATTTCGATATAATTATAACAGTCAAAATAAAGGTGTTAGAGAAGTTAGATTCTTTAAAACTATCATTATTTAAAAAGTATTATTTATAGATGGATTAAAAAATAATCTAGAAAGTATATCATGACTCTGTGATGATGGATTAAATATAATTTTTGAAAATTAAAAATCTAATTTTTGAAAAAAAACATCTTTCATTTTATACAAATAAAAAAGATAATATTTATACTATTTGTTTTTCTAATCTAACCAAACAGGAATCTAAGTGTTTGAATGTGGTAAAATCAGATGATATTTTTTGGAATATGAGACTTAGGAATGAAAATTGCAGGATGTTTCATAAGTTTTGAAAACTTAAAGTGATTCTAAAATTTCTAAATTTACATAAAAGTAAGTACTTTATGTGTGATTTTTATTTAAAGAGTAAGAAGTATAAAAAAGGTTTAAATATATGAATGATGTTAGTACTATTATATGTCTTGAATTTATACATCTTGACTTATTTTTTACTACACAACATACCAGTTTATGTGTAAAGAAATATATATTTGTAATAGTTAATTATTATAGTAGATTCATCTGGATTCATTTCCTATTATATAAAAGTGAAACTTTAACTAGATTTTTTTTTTTCAAAATTATAAAAAAATTCCAAAATATATCAATTATATATATCAGAAGTGATAGAGGTGATGAATTTTTAAATTTTTAATTTGGTAAATTTATTGAATACAATTGATAAAAACATCATTTTTATTCCCTTTGAAAACAACACAAAAATAGTTTGGTTGAATTAAAGAATAGGTCAATTAAATAAATGGATAGATCAATGATTATTGAGTTTAACGTGGTTAAATATTTTTGGGATAAATATGTTAATACAACTTGTCTTGTTTCAAATAGAGTTTCTTTTATACCATTAAAAAAAACCCTTATGAACAATTCAAAGGGTTTAAACCTAAAATTGGATATTTTAGGGTGTTTGGTTGCAAAGTTTTTATTTTAAATACAAAGGATAATTTTAGAAATATTGATTCTAAAAATGATAAAGGAATGTTTTTAGGATATTCTAATAATAGTAATAAATATATAGATTTAAATAAGACAAGTTTAGTTTTTTAAGAGTATATTAATGTTAAATTTGATGAAAATAAAAATAATAAGTAGAATTTAGATTTAAATAAAGATGATGAAGTATTCAGGGAATTGAATTTTGGTAAAGATAATGATCAAGAAAATGATAATGAATCAGTTTAAGGGGATAAAATTTCTTCTTAAACCAATCTGAAATAGTTTAAAACTCTTAAATATCACCCTCTTGAAAAAAATAATTGGAAGTTTGGAATTTGGAATACATACTAGAAAATATGTTTTATATTACTACACTAATTCTACTTTTGTTTCTAACTTTTTTCCTACTAAAATTGAAAATTCTATAAATGATTCAATGTGGATTAATTATATACATAAAGAGTTAAATAAATTTGAATGAAATAGAGTTTTGAATTTGGTTGAATTGACAAAATATAAAAAAATAAAATTAACTAAGTGGATTTTTCACAATAAACTTAATGAAGAAAAAAACATAGTTAAGAATAAATCAACACTAGTTGGTTATGGTTATTCTCAGGAAGAGAGAATTGAATTTGAATATTATTTTTCTCCTATTGTTAGAATAGAATCTATTATAATTTTACTAGTATTAGCTTGTTTTTAGAAAAATAAAGTATATCGAATTGATGTTAAGATTTCATTTATAAATAGAATAATATTTAGAAAATTATTTGTTAAACAACCCCTAGATTTGAAAATAAAATATTTCAAAATCAAGTTTTTAAACTTAATAAATTTTTATATTGTATTAAAAAAGATACTAGAGTTTGATATGAGATACTAACTAAATTATTATTACAAAATGAGTTTGATAAAGGAAAGGTCGATCCTACCTTGTTTATAAAGATATTTTTAAATTATATATTGATTGTATAAATATATTTTGATGATATAATATTTGTTTTTATGAATGATTTAGTTTTTAATGATTTTTATAAATTAATGATATATTATTTTGATATGATCTTAATAGGGGAATTGAAAATTTTTGTCACTTTGAAAATTAATCTAATAAAAGATGGTATTTTAATAAATCAATATAAGTATGATTAATAAATTATTAAAAAGGTTTGGACTTGATTAATTCAAGGATATAAAAAACATATGAGTACTTATCCCAAATTGAATTTAGATAAACCCAGAAATAGTGTGGATTTTAAACTTTATAGAGGCATGATAAACAATATACCTTATTTGATTGCATCTAAACTAGATATAATGTTTTCATATTTTTTATGTGCTATATTTCAGTTAAATCCTTAGGAAAGTCATCTTAAATATGTTAATAGATTTATTATATATTTCAGAGGAACTGTTGGTATTGGTTTATTTTATTCAAACTATACTTTTTTTGACTTATTATCATATTATGACTCTGATTTTAGAGTCTGTATGATTTATTGGTGAATCAAAACATGTATAGGGAATTTTTTTATAAGAATATAATTTCATAGAGTTCTAAGAAACAACTATCTGTTACATTATCTGCACCTGAGGATGATTATATTGATGATGATAGTTTTTTCTCTCAAAGTATTTGGATTAAATATACCTTTATGTGATTTTAATATTAGTCTTGAAAAAATTCCAATATTCTGTGATAATTATAATGCTATTCCAATTTTTTGAAAATCCCCTCCAACACACTTGAACAAAAAATTTAGATGTTAGATTTTATTTTCTGAGGGATCATTTAAATAAATGAGATATTAGTTTAGAGTTTGTTCTAAATGAAAAAAAACTTGATGAAATATTCACTAAACCATTAGATTTTGTAATATTTGATAAAATAAATTTTGAACTTGGTATTTTAAAAGCAAAATATTTTTAATTTTATTATTACTACTTGTTAAATATCAAATTTCATGTGAAAAATTGTTAACTATTAAATTTTTCATGAAAATGTTATACTTTTTATTATAATTCATATTAAATTAGTTGTTTTGTTAAATGAATATAAAAAATTTATGTTTTTATATATTATGATAAAATTAGTATGCTTTTTTAATCTACTTGTCTTAATATATAAATTTATAAAGGGGAGATTTATTCATTTCAATTTTTTTTTTAATTTTTGATAAATTTTAAAAAGGGGGTTAATATTTTTAGAATTAGTTTAAATTTATAATAAAGTTTTTTTTTGGAAATTTAAAAAGAGGGGGAGATTTTTAGTGTTGGGAGCTTTGGTATTATATTTTTTTTTTATTTTTTTAATTAAAAAATACCCATCTTTATTGAAAATTATTTAAATATTTTTTTATTATTAAGATATTTACTTTTAGAATTATTGTATTCTTTATAATAATAAGTTTTTTAAATTTAATTTTTATTTAATTATTATTCATTTATTTTTATTATTTTATATAATTTTTTAATTATTTCTTGTGAAAGATTAATTATATAAATTATTTCTGTATCCTTAAATATCCTTAGGTAATTTATCTTCACCTTTATGTAAGTTTCCTTTATACCTTAAAATAACATGTACTATTATTTTCTACATTTATGTGGGTAATATGATTTTAACCTTACATGACCATTTACCCTTATATTGGGTTTAGAAAACTAGAATTACCCTTACACAAGTTATGGAAGCTCACTATTTACCCTTATGTGAGTAGGGAGATACCCATACGTGAGTGAAGGCTCTTGCATAAAATTAAATTTAAATTCCTTTATATAGTGTATTTCAGTCCAATTTACCCTTATGTAAAATTATTTGTACCCATACGTAACCTTTATAATTGAAAAATCACCATTACATAAGTCTTAGAAATAGTTCCTGGCCCTTATGTGAGATTTGTATTACCTTTAATAAACCTTTAGATATCATAGTTTACCCTTACACAAGTATTATTTTACCCTTACACGGGTATTGGAAAACCTAAACTACCCTTAAATGATGTTCAAAATACTTTTACATGGGCTTAATTAATTTCTATTTACCATTACAAAACACAGTAAAAACATATTCTACCTTTACATAATATGTTAAAATTTCATTTTACCCTTATACATTCATGTAAACTCACACTTAGTAGGTATAAAAACATAGTAGTTACAGTTTACTCTGGTTTCATGTTTTCATGGTATTCTAATTTTCTACATTTTTGTTATAAGTATTTAAATTATTTTAATGATTCTATAAATTATTATTAATAATATAGAACCTATATAAAGTGTTTTTATAGTATTTTAAAAACATTTTTATGAAGATAAATTCTATTATCGTTTTCACATTGGCTACATAGAAATCAGCTATGTGGTTCTATCCAAAACAAATTTGTGGAGTATTTTCCTATGTGATCCAACTTTGTAGATCTCATTCAGATACGTATTACATTTTTCCACAAGTGAAGTTTGACTATGTAAACCATTAGACTATGTATATTTGAATACATGATTAAAATGATTATGTGAATTTGAGATATTATTGATTTCTCTCATATTAACTCCTAACCTATCTAACTATTGTAAAACTTAATATGTTTATTTTTTATTTTGATAAAATGTTTAAATGAAATTTTATTTTAATTATTTTAATCATTATATTTAATTTTAAAATAAACATATAATATAATGACAATTTGTAACATATTTTTTAGAGAAAATATTATGTAAATATTTTTGAGATTAATAAGTTTATTACTATATTCTTTTATATGTTTTTATTAAAAGTCTATTAGAATAATTTCTATTGTTTTATTTATTTGAAAAATTATTATATGTACTAAAAAATATATTTTAAAGTGTTTTAATTAGTTTAATACATGAATTAAAAAACCCTGTAATAAATTAGTAACAACATGTTTCCTTATTTTTAAACATTTTTAAATATTGAATAGTGGTGATGAGTTTAAGAAAATCCTGTGTAATAAGAATCTAACAAGGGGGATATATGACCATTAGTGATCTATAACTAAATAAAGATCAAGAGATTTTGTGTCAAGAACAATTTTTTTCTTGATACATCAAACATACAATTGAGATTTACTGCAACTACAATTTCATTAGTGCAATCACAAAGAAACTTTAATGTTTGACTCTATAATGTTGAAGTGATCAAAGTTCCATGAGATACATTGACTTTAATATCATATAATATCTTTTTGTTTTAATTATTTTATGTTTTTCACAGTGTCATTTTTATTTCATCTATTTGTAATTGTAAGTGCTGATTTATGATTTTCCTAATAAAAATAAACAAAATATTGGTTACTCTACCAACCAAAAGGAAGGATATTGGGTTATGGATTCTAAACAAAAGCCATGCCTATTTAGGTTATGAATCCTATAAAAAGGAAGAAATTGGTTGTTCCACTTTGTGTTATAATAGGAAGGCACTATAAACATGTTATCACACCTTTAAAGATGAAATTTCTTAGTGGGTACCGATCTTCTCACTGAGTAGAGAAGATTGAAGAGTATACTATGCTCTTGGTTATCTAAAACACAATAAAATATTGTGTTCATATTTTATTTCCACTATATTATATTCTGAACACTACATTTCACTGTTACTTTATTCAATATTAAACACTCTGATTGATTATTCGTGTTAAAAATTTTAAACGACTATTCACCCCTTATAGATCATTATTTCCTTCTCTCTTAGACCGACAATGATAAAAAAATATGAATCACAAAATTTATAAATGTAATCAATGGGTGGACTCTTGAAAATAATATATGCTACTCAAGCTATAAATAGATCTAGAATAATCTTTATCATACACATGTATCTCTATACCTGTGTCTACCAGTCCAATCACATGCTAGCATGAATTATCATATGTTCCCTTTATGAAAGACATTGAGTGACCATGGAACATAGAGTATGTCAATCCCAAATATCCAACTCACACATTCTCAACTCTCTAAGTATAGGTTGACCAGGTTAATGAATACATCACATGCCATTCATATTTATGGAAAACCACATCACATATTCCTCACCTGAATAGATAAGCACATCATATGTACTCTCTAGGTATGGTCCCACACTTGTCAGTCTTTCTCAGTCGAAGGATAATATGTCATAATCATGATACAAGATTACAAATCCCATATTAAGTGAGATATAATTTATGACATGATCAACAACATACTTTAAAACACCCTAATTAGCTAATCATTCTTGCATAAGAAAGGTATCAAATTATAGGGGTTCTCATGAAAAGTATCTCTCCAAGATCAAGTAGTGGGGACTCTAATATGATCCGTATACTATTATTATACCAAATACCTATTATATTAAACTCCATATGGTATACATATTGGGCCATCCAATTAAAAATGAATTTTTTGTGCCTCATGAGTATATTCCACATATCCATAAAAAAATTCACATTCATGATAACCATAACATTTCTTCATAACCTTTAATAATCCCTAATTAACATCAATTATATTTATCTCAAAGTCATATTTTGAGAGTTTAATTATCATCACATTTCATAAAATATATATCAATACATATATATGTAGCCAACGTGAAATAATAATAAATTAGAAATTATATTTTATATTATAAAATCCATATCCTTAAAATATTTTAAGAATACTTAATAAAAACCATACATAATAACTTCTCAAACATATCATATATGTTATACTTCAATATCAACCTTATTTTTGTTTCACTTTATGGGTTTTGTTAACTTATTACATATATATGTAAATTTTATCACATATCTATGCGATAATATGATAAAACCCCCACACTGAATTATTTAGTGTATACAATCTATAAATAAAGAAAGTACTAGTAATGGTGAGATTTGGGAACCATATTCCTAATGTTCAACTCCTTGAACATATTTAAACCCCTTAACTCCTAAAAATTAAATTTCATGACATTAATAAGTAATATTCTCTACTTATAACTCTTTAAAAGTTTAATATCATCATTATTAAAACAATTTTCATCAAACTTATCACTTGAGATATTATAGTAATTAAAGTTACTTTATTACATTATTACATATTTACACATCTCAATCTCCTTTATGATAAAGTGACATTCCTTATATTTAGGTACCTAAATATATCTTTTTAAATTTATATATACCTTCATACCATAAAACACTTTTATTATATTAAGTTAAATTTAATTTTCATTTTTACTGTTATAATACTTAAGGAACTAGTGATATTCCCCTTCTCAAAGTAACTAAATATAACTCTTAACATTTATTTTATCATCATGTATCCTCAACTATTTAGGATATTAAGTGAAAATGACTTTAATTATCGATTGGTATAATATTTTATTTATTAACATTGAACTTCTATAAAATCAAACTTACTCCCATTATCCTGTTAGACACTATATTCTCTTCAAAATATTATTATAAGATACATTAATTACTTTGTGTTTAAGAAATAACAATTATTTCTTTTTCAGTAAGAATTTTTAATAAAGAAACTATTTTTCCCATGTCATAAATTGTAATACATGTGTTTAAGGAATTTTCTCTATGAAAATAAGACTTTATTATTTGAAATATACCACTAATGGGTGGTGAGAACACATTCCCTCATATTTTAAGAAAAACCTGGATAAAACACTTTAATCCCAGATAAACCATTTATATCCTTTTCAGCTTTTAAAAACATGTTATTAAACTTGATGAATCATAATTCATGTGTATAGAAATAATTATTTAATATTTTTCATAACAACTCTTTGTTTGTAAAAATTAATCTTATCATATAAGAAAAATTACGTAACTATACAAAACCTATATTTAGATCCATTTGAGCTTGATAACTACTTTACATACAAATATGTGATATAGAATATCTATTTTTCATGACTTGAATGAAAACTACAAGATCTATCAATTCTTACCTTGATTTTGAACTCTTGTATATTTAAAACAATTTTAAAGTTTAAATTTTGTATCATATATCCTTCAAAACTAAAGAATTAATTTATAAAACACTAACACCTGGCATGGATATTCCATGGAGTTCAACAAACCCCTTTAGGTATCCTTAAAATTTCATCCGATGGAATAATTACTCATTCCTTCCTGATTTCACCTTAATGTTTCAATGACGTTGATTGAATAATATAATTTTTTGACCCTCCAATATATTCTTTTGATTTAAACTTTTATCCACTTGTACTATCAATATAGTACCAGAACTTAGATTTCATATACCTAGTTAAACTATCCTAAATTCAATTCCTCTAGTATCCTAACCATTAGGATTCTCTAATTAATTGTAACCCAAATAAAATTACAACAATGGGAACCCATCTTGGACATAAAATTACCCATTACTTGGATTCTTTATATAAGACAATCTAGGGGCACCCAATTATGGCATGAAACTACCTAGTTGGATGATTGAGGTATTTAAAAGTGTCACTTTGGAAAGAATATAACACTTAGTATTTTAAATAGGATTTAATTACCACTATATTACCTCATGTTATTCAATTTATGTATTCATACTTATTTTTATTTAGTTTTTAATCATATTCTATCCATCAAATTAGTATATTCAAACTATATTGATGTGTAACTCTTTATACAACTCAAAATTTGTTTTAATAACCAATAAATATAAGCCAAATATATTAATACATATTCAATTTCATCTCATGAATAAGTTAGTCAATATATTAATGTAATGGTTAATATTTATATGAAATTAACAATCCTCTCATGAGTAATCTTGGATCCATAGATAGATAACCTCACTAGAACATGACATATGCCTCCGAGTTAATGGGAAGTCCAACCAAAAGTCCCTATATCTAAAGATACTTTTCTTAGGATAGATTCTAATTCATAATAACTTTAACACCTTGTATGTATAAAATATATTCAACAACCAAATTCAAGACAATAACTTTAATAACAAATCAATGTCAAGGTAGACAGAAACTAAAAATATTATCATTACTTATATGGAACTCCTTAGATGCATGTATGATGATATCTATAATAAGTTTAATAATTTAAACTAAAGCATACACATATTTATATTATAAAAAATTTATAATTATTACTATTAATAAATTAGGAAGTAACTTTTACATAAATGAATAATTCACATATTTAAACATGAGATAAACATTTATGAGCAATTCACAAGTTAAAACTAAATATAAACACTTTATAATTTAGATATTCATTATTAACATTCCATAATATTGAATATAAAAACTTTATATTCATTTCCTAATATAAACTCATTCATATTATTCATTATTCATCATATCCTTTAAATATATGATATTTTTTTAATTATCAACATTTTATAATCCAACTTCCATTATGTAATTTTTTACATAATATTAATATCACATACTTAACATTATTTAAAACTAGAACAAATTAGTCAAAAAAACTCTTTTTATATAGTATAAATAATATCCCAAAAAATCCCCTTAATTAGAATAATTAAAAATAAGTATAATGAACAATTCAAAAGCTTAAACTATAAAAAATTTAGATTTAACCTTATTTTATAATTTATAAACACTTTATAAGTTAAGCTTATTATTTTTAAAGAAACACTTTATTTTTAAGTCTTGAGGCATTCCATATAATTTTTTAAAAGGTATTTTAATATTAAAACTTAATATTATGTAATATTTATCAATAAGTTTTTTTATAGACATTTAATTAATTAATTATAAACAATTTATAATTAATTAATTAATAAATTTTTTTATAATTAATAAATATCTCAAAATACCAATTATTATTATTTATAAACAATTTATAAAAAATATAATTCAATTATTAATTGAATTTAAATAAAAATAATTTTTTATTACCCAATAATATCTAATGATATGACTAGAATCGTAAGATACAATATTAATCACATTAAATAATCTATGGAAATCATCGTATATGATAGATTGGATTATAATGCGTAAACAATTTAAGCACAATTAGTCATATTATATGATTGATAGTCATGTCATATCCTATGATATCACTTATAATATTTTATGATTTGTAGTGATATCATAAATCTGATACAATACTCTATTTTTTTAAACATGATTGAAACTATCATTGAATATGATATCCCGATATCATTTTCTATGGTTAATAAAAAAATCAAGGATGTTGTAATGAGTCATTAGCTATGATATCCCACATCGTAAGCAGTGAATCAACTGGATTGATCAAAAACTAAATCATATTTTATGACTGTAATATGATAGGCTATATGATTTTGAGAATCTTCATTTCTTAGAATGATTTCCTGATTCTAAAGCCATGGTAAGGATTTGATACCACATTTTGGGTTTTGGTGGATGTAAAAAAACTTTTTAAACATTATATATACAATTAAAGAAACTGAAATCCAAGATCACCATTTGAGATAAATGAAAATATGTGTAAATTATAAATAAATAAACTATAATTGTGTAACTTACAAAATTGACACCACAATACTATCTTCGTATTATATTTATTAATATCACCCAAATTTAGCTAAAAATGTCCTTTATCTAGAGGTATCCATGTGTTTTTGAATTACTTGATGTTTGGATGGGATTCCTCTTCCCAACAAAATGTGCTAGAACCTTTTAGTGAAAAGGTGGAAGAAGAAAGAGAGATCTTAATTTGAGGGAGTTTAATCTAAACATTATAAAGAGATACATGTACCCATCAAATGTGTTCAGTCCCTTTATATAGATCTACTGAGGATTCTCTTCAAGCACTCATACATTTTCTCATAAGTTATAATGCATGAGTAAATATATTAACTAGTTCATGTAACTCTTTCATCAATGAAACATACTCCTGAGTGTTTCATCATATAAAATATATAATAAATTATATCTATCATGGATGACCTTATTAAGTGATAATGATAACAACTTTACCACCTATCAACCATAGTGTAAGAGTGTAACATGCTATATAATAATAATGATATATTATTGAAGTGGACCCTTTACACTTTATTTGTTTGTGTTTTTATAATTAAAAAATCATTATTTTATTATCTCTCCTAATAAGAGTTTAGAAAAAATAATTTATTTTATCTAATATTTCATAACTTATAGATGTAAAAAATTATTTTTGAATTTTTTTATCATTCATTTATTGTTATTGTTCCATATTATTTAATATTTTTTTATTTATTATGGTTTTAATTTTTGAGTTTGATAAATAAATATAATGTTATATGTATCTTATTGATTTGTAAGTGCTATATGACACATAAACATCCTGGAATGATATGTACATAGAATCTAAATGAATCATACATAGGAAGAAAACTCATATATTTCTAGAATGAATCATATGTTGAAACCTATTTTAGAATGAATCATACACTAAATATGAAATGATTCATTTAAAAATAACTTAGGATAGAATGAATTATACATATAATGATAGATACACTGATTGAATCATATATTTAAGCGACTCATATTGTAGAAAAAATGACTCATACTAACAAATGAATTTGAAAATTTTACCCTTATGGATTTTGAATATTTATTTATTCATTTATTTTAATTTATATATTTATTCTTCTTGTTTTTATACAAGTTTTGTTGTTTACATATGTGAAGGAATAATAATTTAGGTAATTAAAGTAGTATTATATATTCATTAATTTGAAGATTAGTTCACATAACAATATCTTGGAAATTAAAGATTCACGGTCTTGGATATTTGAACGAGATTATCCAAAAAACTATAATTAATTCATCATGTTCACATTCATGATTTCATGTTTTTGTAATGGAAGATTTCAATGGATATAGATATTAAATTATTTAAATTATAGGTCAATTTTGTGTGTGAGAAATCAATATTAATAGATTTTTATAGAATTAAAGCTCAAATAGGCATGAATGGTGAGTTGTGACACACTGTGATCATTTTGATAACACAATTTTGATATTTTTGGATTGATTTCTCTGTAAATAATTACACTAAAAAAGTGATAAAATTTCCTTTATAAACCTTATCATGTATGTTTGGTTTTTGTGGTTTTGTATTTTTTATCTTTTTTTGTATGATATTTTTGGTTTTATTATTTTGAATTCAAAATTATGTTATGTGTGGGTTATAACACCCATTAAAAGGTATATTGGGGTATGCCTCTAGGTAGAAAAAGGTAGAATTATTTGAGTAGTTCCTCCACAGTGAAAAAGAATGGTTTTTAGGCTGTGAATCCATGCTCAAAAGTTAGGGCTGTAACAGTTTATAAATCCATTTTAAAGGTAATTTGTTTTGTTGGTGGTTCATTTTTTGTTCAAGGAACTGAAAGAAAATAATTAGAATAATGTTGAAGAAAGAAAGACACTTACTCAAGAAAATAAAAATATTAAATAAGAAAATGTTAAGTAGAAATATTTTTCTAAGGACAATAAAGAGAAAGAAATAAAATTCAATGTCTTATATGATGAATTAAACATTTCTCAAAAGTAAAATGAAAGAATCAAGAATGAAATTAAAAGTTTGAAGAAAAATATTTCCATTTTTTTTCAAGGAAAATAATGTTATAATAAAATGATGAGTATGAATTAAATAAATAAAAAAAATATTGAAATTATTTATGATCATAAATTACCAAAAATGTATAAAACCTTATTTATTAAAAGTTCTAAAGGAAGTCCATCCAATGTTACATGTTTTAGATGCATGATGAAAGGTCATTAGGAATGTGAATTTTCTCTTAGATTTCCATAATCTTTGGGATGCACAATAAATCTCCTTTATAAATATTTATCTTAAATATTACCTATAAATAAAAGTATGAAATCTGTTATTGTTCTCAAAAATTTATTTTCTAATCTGATTTGAACTAAAGTAGATTGGGTACCAAAACAATTTTCTAACTAATTATATTGGTAAAATTCCTATTAACTATCAAAAATTACTAACTGTACATGTAAATTGGCTATTTAAGGAACATGAAAAGAGATCAATATAATTTTTCATCATTTAATACATGTGATAGGGGTATTGTAATATTTGGAGATAATTCAAAAGTCAAGGTTAAAGGTTTTGATGAAGTTGGTATTTCAAAATATATTATTATTTCTAAATATTTATATGTTTAAGGTTTAAAAAATATTCAAATTAGTATTTTACAATTATACGATGATGGTATGTTTATTAAATTTCAAAATGAAAAATGAATTGTTTTTAAAGATGAATTTTTTTTTGTTTTAAGCTAATCAAAAAAGAAATATTTATTATATTAATTTTTCCGAATTATCTAATAAAAATATTAAGTGTTTAAAAGAAAAAAAATGTTTTTTTAATAGGAGGATTGGTTAGGTAAATTTTATAATACTAAACAATATATCTAAAAAACAATAAGTTCTTCTGTTTTTTGATCTAAAAATGGACTGCAATCACATTTTTGATTCATGTATAAATGTTAAATAACATAAATAATATTTTAGATATATCAAGGAAGTTATAATTATAATATCACTTGAACTTATTCATATTAACTTATTCCGACCTATATAAACAATAATTATTGTTAGAAAGAGATATATTTTTAATATTTTTATGATTTTAATGGCTTTACATGGGTTTATTTTCATACACATAAAAGTGAAACTTTATCAAAGTTTAGTTATTAGTGTAAATTGGTTCAAAATGAGAAAGGATACTTGATTTTTTCTACTATAAGCGATAGAGGAGGAAATTTTCTAAATTTTGAACTTGAAAAGTTTTGTGATTTTTTTTCATAATTTTTAACCCCTAGAACCCCTCAAACAAATGTTGTAGTTAAATGGAAAAAACAAAACTAGAAAATAAATGGCTAGAACTATGTTAAATGAATTCAAAATACCTAATTTTTTTGGGAGAACTATTTGAATAAACATTTATATGTTTTTAATATGATAACTTTAAGAACTATTTTTAAGAAATACCCCTATGAACTCTGGAAGGGAAAGAAAAATAAAGTTAGATATTTTAGAGATTTGGGTTTTATAATTTTTATCCTTAATACTAAAAATTATTTAGATTAATTTTATATGAAATATGGTAAAATATTTTATTTTATTTTATTAAAATATGAGTAAATATTATATAGTATATAACAAGTGAACCATGGATTTTGAGGAATCTATTCAAGTAAAGTTTTATTAAAATAATATGAAATGAAATCAGAATGATTTGGAATAGTTTGGATAATAATTTACATATTTTAATTTTGGAGCAGATAAAAATATATAATTAAATAAAACTATTTATGAGAAAAATAAACCTTATGAAATATCATAGAAAATACATAAATATCATCCTATAGATAGATTTATTATAGATTTTGAGTCTAGAGTTTAAACAAAAAATCCATTAATATTTTTTTCTCATAATGATTTTATTTCTAATTTTGTTTTAAAAGATATTTTAAAACTTCTAAAAGATACTAATTGGATACTAGTTCTAAAAAAATAATTAAATTATTTTTCTAGAAATAATATTTTTAATTTTATTCAACCACCTAAAGATCATTAATTTTTTATGACTAAATGGAAATTTAGAAATAAACTTGATGAATATGAAATAATTATAATAAATAAATATAGATTAGTAGCTTAAGGTTATTACCAAGAAGAATGTATTGATTATGATGAAACCTTTTATCATGTTTCTAGGTTAGAATATATTTAAATTTTATTATCTCATGATACTCATTGTGGATTTAAAATTTATCACATGGATATAGATGTTATTTTCTAAATGGTTTAATTTATAAAGAAGTTTATGTAAAATAAATCTCAGGTTTCAAACATGAAAAGAAACATGATCATGTTTTAAAACTTTCTAAGGCTCTTTATGGACTTAAAAACCCATAGAACTGGTATGAAATATTATTTCAATTTATTTTAATTTTTTTTTGTAAATTAAAAAATTAATCCTACTTTATTTATTAAGAATAACTCTAAAGATATTTTTATTGTTTAAATTTATGTTCATGTTATCATCTTTAGATATTCTAGTGAACAGATTTATAGATAATTTTTAAATTTAATGACTTTTGAATTTGATATGAGTCATATAAGAGAATTGAAACTCTTTATAAGACTTAAAACATTTCAAATATATGATGGAATATAAATTAATTAATCTAAAAATTCTAAATATTTAGTTTAACGATTTTGTTTTGACACTTTTAAAAGTTAAAATACTCCTATGAGTAGTTCTTGTAAACCAGATTATGATAATTCCAAAAAATAAATAGATATTATGTTTTTTTGAGTAATAGATATAATTTTACTTTATTTAAACTACATTTAGACCAAATATAATGTTTTGTGTATACTTATGTGCTATATTTCAAGCCCACCATAGGTAAATTCACTTGAAAGATATTAAAATAATTATTAAATATGTTAAAGGTTCTATAAATCTTGGTTTATTTTATCATGGAAAAACCTATTTTAAAATAAAAAGTTATTCTAATTCGGATTCTAGAGGATTCCAAATTGATAAAAACAACACCAATGACATTTTTATCTTTTGAAGAAAAAATTTAGTTTCTTTGAGTTTGAAGAAAATATTAACTGTTTCTATATCTACATCTGAAGAAGAATACATTGCTACTATTAGCTATTATAATCAATATTTATGGATTAAAAAAACATTAACTGATTTGGTTATGTTTTATGAAAAGATACCTATTTTATGTGATGATTTATCTGTTATTTATCTTTATAATAACCGTTTGCATCATTCTATAACTAAACATAAATAAGTTGGATATCATTTAATTAGATACCATGTACAAAAAGGAGGAATTAGTTTGGATTTTGTTTCTACTGAGTATTATTTGGTAGATATTTTTACTAAACCTTTGGATAAAACTTTGTTTAAGAAAATTAATTATTTTTCTTTTATGATTAAAGTATAAATTGAATATGTTATATTCAAATTTTTTCTCTTTCTTTAAATTCGGACTAGTGAGCATGAGAGATATATTTTATCATACGGTTTATTATAATATGGTTTAATAGTTTGTTACTATTTAATTAATTACATATCATTTTATAATTTCATGAATATATTAAACTGTTATTGTATATATTTACATCTTTTGAAGTATTATATAGAATAATTTGTTGATATTTTATAAAGATGGAATTTTGAATCTGCACAAACTAGTTTGGTTATTTTAAAGCATTAATTAAGGGGAAGATTTATTATTTGTTATTTATTTATAATTCATATATTATCTATTTTTAGAGTGCATAAATTTATGAGGGGATATGTTATTTAAATCTTATTGAAAGTTTCTATTACAAATTTTAAAATCTTTTTAAGAATTATAAAATTTAATTTCTTGAATTTTTGTAATAATTTATCATTATTTACAATAATTTTATATTTATATTTTAGTCTGACCATGTTATTTTTTTAATTTAGGTTTATAATTATTTAACATAGGAAAAATTATCTTTTTAGAGCACATTTTATTTCTATTTTTATTTTATGAGAATATATTGAGAGAGAAATCTCAAAATGGGGTATTTTTGAATGAATTGTTTGTTTATCAATTAAGTTAGGTTTTAAACTTTTGAATCAATTGTAAAAACATTGACAGTTTTTCTGTTATGTTTAGTTTTATAATTATCAAAAAGGAGGAGTTTGTTAAAGTGCCTTCATGCCACTTTTTTTTTTGTTTTTATAATTTAAATATCCTTATTTTATTATTCCATATGAGATGAATTTGGAAAATAATAATTTAGTTTATTGAATCTTGGACTGGTTGTTGAATAAAATAATGATTGTTGATTTTTTTTGTTATTCATTGATGTTTGTTTTTTTCCTTATTATTTACAGTTTTTATTTATTCCAGTTTTAATATACAAATGAATCTTACATTATATATATATATTGTTTAAAATTTTCTAAGTGTCATATAACACATATATAGTCTATAATGAAGTGCACACAGAGACAAAATAACTCATACGGAGGCATAAAGACTCATATGTTTCTAGAAAGACTCATATATTATCACCTAAATTAAAATAAATCATAAACCAATAATGAAATGATTCATACCAAAATAAATTAGGATAGAGTAACTCATACATGAGATAAAACATAATCCAATTGACTAACATACTGAAGTGACTCTTATTTTAGGAGAAATGACTCATACACTCAAATGACTTAGTAAATTTTAATACTATAGATTTTTAATATTAATTTATATCAAATTATTTATTTATTTTAATTTATATATTTATGTGGTGTGTTTTTGTATCAAGTTTTATTGTTTATAGATATATAAAACAAGACTCAAGATAATTAATTGAGGATTATCCATGAATTAATTATAATGATTAATTCATAGAACACTAACTTGGAAATACAAACATGCGGACGTAGAGTTTTGAATGTTATTATTTGAACAAAATTTATGAAATTAATTATATTTACATTCATGATTGCATGTTTCAGGAAATAAAGATTAAAATAGCTATGAAGATTCAATTATTTAAAGTTTAATCCAATACTGTGCATGAGAAATATATATAAATAGATATTGATAGAACCATATCTCAACATGAAATGAATGGAGAGTTGTGACCACTAAAAAAATTTTAAGAACATTTTTTCAATATTTGTTTGATGAAATTTATCCTAAAGATATACACTTCCAAATTGATAAAAACTACCTTAGTGTTTTAAACCACATTGTGTATCTATGGTTTATCTGGTGTTGTATTTTTCGTATCTTTCTACATTTTTTATTTTTGATTTTATGAATTTTCATTAAAAATAAAAACATGTGTGGGTTATACTACCCATTAAAAGGCATGATGGATTTTTTCTCCAGGTAGAAAAAGGAAGAACTATTTGGGCTATGCCTCTAGGGTGAAAAAGGTAGGTTTTTGGGTTGTGACTGCAGGTTAAAAAAGTCAGGGTTGTAACAAGTTGTGACTATCATTTAAAATTTAGTTGTTAAGTTGGTTATGACCATACTAGAAAAGGTAGTTTAAAATTAGGTTTTTACTCCCATGAGAAATCTATTTTATTTGTGGGTTTCATTTCTCTTAAGGATTGAGAAAAGTGAAGAGTAGATATATGATCACATTGATATGAACCACTATGAAAATATATTGTGATTATATTTTTTAAATGTTCACAAATTTAGTATTTTAACTTGGATAAATATTTAAAATTTTATAAATTGTTCAATTAGGTAATATCTTGAGATTTTAAAGTAAAGACTATTTTTGATAGCGTACAAGATATGCAACATCAAGATTAAACGAACAATGAAAAATTATTATATGAGCATTATAACATAGAAATTAAATTGGTGGGAATGAATAATATTAAAAACTTTATGATATATATATATATATATATTTGCGACATAATATAAATATATTGTTCAATTCATAGAAAATATGTGCTCATTTTTTAGTTGTCATTTTATTATTTAAAAATATATTTTCTTCAAAAATAGTTTTATTTATTTATGTGATATAATATAATAATTAATTTATATAACTTTTAGAAAAATTGTTTTATAAATATTATATTATTTTTTAAATAAAAATGTCAAAAATTATCTTAGAGTATATTTTTATGATATTTTTTAAAATATTGATTTTCCTGTGAATAGAGAAAATATTGATTTTTATTGAAAACTATATTTTTATTTCAAGAATTTATATAGTTAAATTTTGTTTCAAAATGGTTTAAAAATAAAAATTGTTCCCTTATATTATTCATAATCCAATTATGTTCACTGGAATCAGTTTTATGGTTTAATTTTGTGTAAAATCATTTTTATACTTAAAATGATATTTTTCTAACAAAATGTTTTTTCATCGCATTTTGCTGGTTTAATTTTAAATTAAATTCTATAAATTCAATGAATAAAATCTTTAAAAATTTATTCCATATTAGATATAATTTTTAATTTTTTTTTAAAATACTTCCCTTTTTTTAATTTTCCATTATGAATAGTAATCATAAAAAAATCTGTCAACATAGTAAAGGTAAAATGGGCCAAGTAAGGGTAAAAATAATGTGAAAAGGACTTAAATGTAACCATAACACTTGAATTACTTTTATTTAATGATAATATTTCATCAATAATCATCAAAAATTTGAATATATGACCTTTTTATGCCCTTTTTTTGGACTTTGATCTTTATTATACTTTATGTAACAAAAAATAAAAAATATCATTCTCTTTGTTTTATTATATTTAAATATTTAACAAAGGGATAAAAAGAATCAATGTTCATTTATAAATGGTTATTTTAAATTTAAATAATATTTTATCATGTTAATTTATTTTTAATTTTTAACTATTAACTAATTACCATAAATTTTTATGCAATGCTTACACAGTACTTATGCAAGCAGTAGAAAAATCAAGTAAATCATTTTAAAAACAAGAAAAATAATAGTTTTTGGGTTATTTAAAATGTTCCACGAATATTGGAGATAAATACAACATATTGGGGTTGTGTTTAAGGTTTATATTCAAATTACATTGCTATAAAGTTATTTTCAAAGTAAAATTATGTGAATTGTTCTTAAAATGACATTACTAGTTTTTTAGATTAATTAATATTTTATTAAATTATTTCAAAATTATAAATGTAATTGAATAGGACAGTTATGATTATAAGAAGTCAAAATTTTCATACCTTTACAATTTATGATCCAATTTTTACCTTATAAGTAAAATTATAACCCTTTAATAATTAAAAATTCATTACTGTAGTTAAGGTTAAAATTAGCGAACCAAAGTTTTAATCCAAAAGATAAGTTTTAGAATGATATAAAAACCAATAAAAATTTTATTTTATGATTATATTAATACCATATATTTATTATATCATAATTAATGTAATTTTTGGACCATTTGACATGATTTAGATAAATATTATATAATAATATTTCATGTAATTATAAAAATAAAAAAAATGATATTTTATAATAAATAATGTTTTATGAAATGATTTAAAATTTATTAAAAAACATATCTTCATCCAATTGATTGATATGCAGTTTAAAATATCAAATATGGTCCATTTATTTTCCAATTTCCTTTTATAGTAACTATCCTCACCCTTAAATAGTAAAAAAAACTTGTTATCTCAGTAATCATCAAAAGGGTTAATGGGGGTTTAAAAAAATATAAGGATGAGAAAATGTACTAAACTTGTCCAAATTTTATTTTATAAGAGTATTTAAAGTCATAATCATATCAAATTGGTGTCATTTTAATGTTAAAGTTAATTTATATTAATTAAACACTTTAAGAAATTCTAAGAGTTCCCTTCCCCTCTCTTATAAAATGAAACCTCCTATCCTCTTTTATTCTAACTTAAAAAGCCATTTGGATCATTTATTCCCCAAAAAAATCCATTACTAACATCCCTAATAACATTATATAGATATTATTTTGGGCATAAATCTAACCTTAGAAGTTTTAAGGTATCAAGAAAAGGCGGTTGTTTGAAGAAGAGGTATAACTTTTTACTGAATGTTGTAGTTTTATATATTCTTCTACCTCCTTTAAATATTCATAAAACATTTCTAAATAATAAAAATAGTATCTTAACTATGCTGATATTTTATTATGTTATTTTAATAACCTATTTTCATATCCTCTTCCACAAAACGGGGAACAAAACCGTCATTCGTGTGTACGGAGGACTATGACCTTACAAACCGACCTAATTCGATTTCCATCAAACCCTCACACGACTAGTTATACTGATTGATTTAATGTATATATAATATATTCATGAAATAGTTATTATTTTTAAATATAATATATCCTTTATTTTATCACCTTTACATTTATTGAAAAATAATAATTTTGTTCGCGCGTACATGTGGATTACCACCCCCACAAAGTGATGTGATCCATTTTACATCACCAAATAAAATTGATGATATATATAAATTTATTTAAATAAATAACATTTTATTTATGATAAGGATCATTATAGAAATAAAAAATAATAATTTCCTTTTCTCCATCATGATCATTGAAAAATAGATACATTACTCATGCATACATACGACTTACCATCTCCATGATTGCAACATAGTTCATTTTTCAGAACCATATATCATGGTTTATTTTAGGAGTAAAATTGAAATAATAAAATGATAATTATTTCATGATTTTTATTCTGGATAATATGGAATAATAACCTCTTGACTATAGGCAAACTATCGATATAATTTTTTTTATATGAGGTAAATATCATCAAATCTTCATACTTGAACTTTAATGATTAAGTAATTGTATATAACATGGTATTAAATAAAATAAAAGGAATAATTATAAGGACCCAAACTTAAACATTACATAATCTTGAGTTAAGTCAATAATTTACATTGAGGATCTTTTCAGGTCTACAATTTTAGAGAATTAGGCCAAAACTATTACATTACATCTCAAATATTACAAATTAGACACTTCTACCCTAACCAATTTTTTCACAACAATAAAACTCCTTGGTCAAAATAATAATTATTTTCTTGATAAAAATCATCATGAATTATTCCATTATCTTACCCTTCCTTACACCCTGTGAAAAACATTTAAAAAACTTGGGATAATCATAAAAAGCTCAGTAAGGGATATAAAATAAGGGAAGAAAACATTAGTCCATGAATACATACAAATCAAGAAATCATAATTTTCAATCATAAAGAACCTCTATTTAACATACCTCATGAAATAATAATATTTATGAATAATATATAGAAATCATAAATCATAAAGGTAACTTGTGGCATCCATAACATATTCACATTACAACTTTCATAGCTACATAGGGAGTTATGTTTGGAATATCCATCACAATATATTCTCTAAATCTCTTAGGAGAAACATCAACGTTTACCTCCGTCACATTACCCAAAGAATTGGAGTGCTATATCAGTCTCAACCACCCTTGGTTTATCATGGAATCACCCGTATATGTAAACAATTATCAAGAACCATAACATATTCAAAACACATAAAACAAGCATAAAGGAAATATAACATTTCTATATTGCAATCACAATATCTCATTTAAAGATATTGACATAATCAATGCTTTCTCAAAACCATTTTCAATACCAAAATACATAAAAATGGTATACTATATTCATTTTCCTTTTAAAAATAGTATGACTTGTTAAGGAAGACCAATATCAAATAATGCTCGAGGCGGCAAAAAGGTTATTGTCACTGCGTACATTAAAAAGAAACATTAACTTTGTGGTTTAGTAAAACTTTTCATAAAACAAAAGATTACATTTGAAAACAGTTTAATGAAATAAAAGCAAAGGGTATAATTACACACTTTATAAAATAAGGTCATGTATAAACCAAAATATGCCTCAATGAAAGACGATTGAGATGAAGTACCTTACAAAGTTTGTATAAATAATGTATGAATTTATTAATGGGGGGACAATGTGTAACAAAAGTATATCTACACAAATGGAAGTGGAAATTATAAAATTAATAAATAAACAGTTATTCCACACATAATATTGGCATAATAAAATCAATGAAGTATGAGTAAAACACAATGAAAGGAATTTGAGTTTATAAATTCTCTTATGAAAATTCGGCAGCCTAACGGTGTCACGTAAAAATTTAGAAAATGAGTTGATGAGATAAAAAAGGTTCTATCATCATTTGGACATAAAATGGACAGAAATAAAGATATATAAAAACATTCCCCAACATTATAAAATAGAAATTAAAATTCATAACATAAATGAAGTTTTTGACTAAAAGAGGAGGGTGAAATGTTCCCTTACCTTGAGTCTGAATTGTATCGTTCATTCTTTATATTTCTGAATAATAAACTTAGGTTAATTTATAATTGCTTCAGAAAATTGTTCAATTTTATTATTCATTTTATATTACTTATCATCATGTTATAAAAATTACATAATTATTTAAGTTCATATCGGTGGTTTTTGTCAATATTCGGTACTTAAGTAAAAAATAAACTTGATATAATTACAAATTATCCATGGGGTCAAAAGTCTATTATCTCTAGAATAGTATTCATGATTTAAATATCATATATATCCAATATATATATGTATTTATAATATTCCATAACATTTGGATATAATAAATGAAATGCACCGTTCATGGAGATGGTGGGCCGTACGTACACATGAATACTACTTTCATTTATTTGTCATATTAAAGAAATGAAAACTAAATGATTCATAGGTATATTATAATTATAGTAAAATATTATATGTTTTATATGTTATATATATTACACATGTTCCTTAACTCCATCCTTTATACATTCCTTGTATGTAATGAATGAGTCGTATCACTTTGAGGTGGCAGTAGTCTGCACTTACTCAAATGAAATTATCGTATTTAAACATTGTGGAAAGCATGAAGGTATTCAATAAATAAAAAATATTGAATCATAGAGACTATATAAATATAAATATAACATATAAATATATTTACATCGATGAATCCTTTCTCTCCCAGTTCTCTTCTCTCACTCTCGGCTCTGCCTCGGGTTTTCTCCTCAAACCCTCCACTGCGGGGTCTGCAGTTCACATAAGTGGAGTTCTCCTTATTTTTCTTACTCTATTATCTTCTTTTTTCCTCCTATATTATTTTTCTTGCTCCATTTATGTGTCATCTCCCTGGGTTCTACCCTGGTGTTTCTTTCATGGCTGCTGCGTTTCTGGTTTTGTCTACGAAGACTTTTTTCTTGGTGGTTTTAGGGTTCCAGTGATAGTCTTGTGCTATTGAATCCCTTGGTCTCTCTTTCCCCTATTCTAACCCCTTATTCCTCAGAGCCTCTCCAAGTTGGAAACAGAGTGGGGGTAACAAAGGGGTTTTGGGATCTATGGTTGGTGATCGACGGGTTTCAAGGATCCACTCGAGTCTTTTTCCTCATCATCGATGTCTTAACTTGGAGTAATCGACCACTCATCCTCACTGTGACCTCGCATTCTGCAGCTCCTCTACAGGTGGGATCTAGAGTGGAAGTAACTATGAGGTTCTAGGTTGTGAGTTTTGAAAGCTGTGACTATTCTAGAAGCATGCTCTTCGACACTGGTGTTGTTTTAGGGTGGTATCAGCTCTTTGTTGGTGAGTTTTTGTGATCAATTTACTTCTAGATTTGGGTATGTCTGCTTTTGGTTGTGGAGGATGTAATAGGCAATCTACGACAGTGACACATCGAGGTTTGTTATGTTATGTTGAGGATGATTATTTTGTGATAGCGATTGATGATGCGTTCGGCCATTGGTCGGTGGTTTATTGTCGGTGACGCAGTGCCGATGATGGTGGTTGATTTTCTTTATCTCTTAATGATGTTTGGTTTCTGTGATATTCTATCATGGTTTTCGACAGCATCAATAGAGTTTTATATTGGTGACCTGTGACAACTATGGTGGAGGTCGACAGCGTTTGAACGGTTGTAGGGTGCTATTTGTTTGCTCGGGTCATAATCTCTTGTGGTGATAGGGTTGGAGACAATTATGTGATGAGGACGATGATGACACGACATTGCATTGTTTTATTAGGAAGATTGCGGGATTTTCAGGATTTTGTTCCCATGTTGAACGATCCGCTACGTTATTTTGTTTATCCATAAATTTTGAATTTTCAATGCCTCACGTATGGTGTAATTCGGTCGGTTCCCACTTTACCCTCAAAGTGGTTTTAATGAAAATACTGAAAAAATGATTTGTAGGAGGTTATATTTCCATTATAATGGTCACCATGAGGGGTGGTGGGAGAAAATTTTACAATCATCATTTCGTGATGTAGTAGTTCACCGTCTACAAAAACAGTATGTTCATATCCATTAGATGGAGGTGTGTGTAAGTGTAGTTTGAATACTTATCATAAAAACATCCTAGTATATTTAGGATACTGGTGTTTTTATGTAATCAAATAATAATAATAGAATAGAGAGTGAAGAAGTAAAATAATGGAAAGGAACTTTAGAGAAGATGCTACCCCTTAAAATGTGTAACTCCCTTTGATATGAGCGAAAAGGATTTCTTGAATTTCCTTCTACCAAAGGTAATGATTCTCATAGGAAGGTATGGATGTTTTAAGCTTATTTGGGGAGAATTTGGATGAATCAAGGATCTTGAGAGGAGTGAGTTATGCGGGTAGAGGTGGTGACATTTTATAACAGGGAGGATGGGCACTTTTGGAAAGTTTTAAAATATTAATTTATTATAAATTCTATTTCAATTAAAAATGAGTCTAAATTAAGTTAGTTCAAATATATGATGAATACAAATTGAAATAAAATCATCTAATAAGAATTATACAGGTTTTGGATATTTTTTAATGTTTATATTTTTTTATTTAACCCTTTTTTACTCTTACTATTTTATCAATCATTTAACACTTTGAGAATAAAAATAGTTATCAAAACATGAAAAATGTCCAATGTAAGAGTCATTAATAAACTTTTAGACCTATCATAACCATTTGGACTAATATTATATTTTTTTGAAATTTATTATCGTTTAATAAACTATTTTATATTTTAAGTTATGAATTATGTCAATTTTGGACACTATTCATAATTGACTTTTTTTACAAATTCATAACAACCTGATTCCTTCAAACCAAAAGAAATAACTCAAACCTAATATGTAAATATCATCTAGAAAATTTTTTTATGACATTAAAATAACCAAATTAATTTTTTTTAATATTTATAATATCATTTATTTGAATCTTTTATTAATGAAGTAATCACTACATCATTATTGCGTCATAATTAAAATTATTTATTTAATATATAAAAATTATAAATACAATATAATGATATAGTAAATCATTTTATATTTATAATTACTATTTATAGTTTAGGAGATAACTTATAAAACCCCTATAATTTTTTTAGTAAAAGATACATGTTTATGTTATATTTTTCTTTACATTAAATTAATTCTTATAAAATGTCATTTTCCATCTAAGTGGCTCCATGGGTCCCAAAATCGACCCAAGGATGACCACGGTCGGAAATATCTCAACCAATAGGATTAGGATATGTGTTAGGATAGTTTAATATTATTATAATATTATTTTTTACCATTATTTACCAGATTTACCTTTTAACCATGATAAATAAAATAATTACTGAAGTTACTATTCATAATGTCTAAAACTAAAAGATACCTATTCATATAATTTGTAACTTATTATTACTAATATGGAATCAATTTTTCCAAATTCAAAACACAGAAGCTTCAGTAATTAATTTAAAATTAGTTCTCGTTGTGAAAACCAAAAAGAGTGTTTTTAAGAAGTACAAACTTTCAAAAGATTGACATGTGTTTATATCCAATTTAAAAGTGAAATTACTTCCAATGACCAAAATTTTATTAAATGATAAAAAATAATCTAATTATACATTAAAACAAATTAAAATTACAATCTAACTATATAAATAAATTAGATGAAAATGCAGTTTTGACTTAAAATGCAATATTTTTCACTATTTATTAAAAAATGAACTTTATCAGAAAATTATCCAAAATTTAAACAAAGAAAATTTTGATGGCCCAATTCTAAAGAAGAAGTTTTTTTTTAAAATATAACATATACAAGTGACAAAAACTAGATTTAAAAAGGGTTCTCCATCAAAAGGCCGTAAAATGACCTTTTTAAAATATTAGAGTATTTCATGCTTAAAATCAGATTCATTCTTATTTTAAGCCTCTAAAATTTATTAGATAAATGTAAATACATTTAAAAAACATGTATAATAATAATTTATTTAGTTCTGTTCATTCCCACCAATAAAATGGCTAGGAATTAACTACCATTTAAAATAATAATAATATTATATTATTTTTCGGTATAACTCAAAGTTGTGTACAACATAAGATTTCAAAAAACCCGTTGTTGCATGTTGAGTACGCTATTGGAAAAAGCATCCAATTTAATGTAAAAATAATATCTTATTCAGAAATATTCATTGAAATGGAAAAAATATTATTTTATAAATACCTGGGTCATTACATCCTTCCCCCCTTTTAGAAACTACGTCCTCACAATTATAAAATTGGGCTCAGAAACTTCATTGAAAGTCCCACATTGGAAAAAGAGTCAATAAAAATATCACTTTAAAATAAAGAGAAGTAGAAAGGTCACCCAAGATAACACATACTGGGATTCCATGTATGAAAACATGGATATAGAAGAGAGACTAAGTGTTATGTTTTGATGGAGAGTGATAGAAAACATGATCAAGAAAAAGTTAACTATGAGAAAACCATAAACTTGTGATGGGTTAAATAGTCTTTAATTCCCCAAAAGGAAAAGAGAACGGAATGTTTTTGGTTTTTAAGTTCCTTTTTATAAAGTTGAGGAAATGTTTTATGATATTGAATAAGTACATAAGGAAATATACTTACTTTTCAAGTAAATTTTCATCCTTTAATAAATTTCTACCACAAACTCATCTTTTCTCCAAATGATAAGTACTCAAGATGACTTGGTCATATCTGAAGCACTAGATTCAACTTCAAGAGAACCACATAATCCATAAAATATTAACTATATATTTCCCTTATCATTAGACATTAACCAAAACCAAAATGGTTAGTACAAGATCAGATAATCCTCTAAAAAGTGTAATCCTTTAATCTCCAAAGTTCAACAAACAATACCCAAAGTCCAACAAAAACCATTCAATAAAAAATTTTCCTTTAAACTATATAAAATAATTCAAACTAATATGGAAACCCAAAATTTATAAGGTTTTTATCACATAGGCTTCCACGATAAATCTTAAAATTTATCTCCATATAACAACAACTACTCTTAAAGTCTCATACTAAAAATTAATTAACCTAATCACATATTCTCTTTGATAGGTTAATCATTTCCATAAATAACCCAAATCACCATATATCCACACAAAAACATAGATTATTATAAAATAAAATCCAACCATCACTACTAAAATTAAATCCCATAGTATTCTATTTTCCTTAGGCATATAGTGTTCTCAAAAGAGAAAACATCTTCCAAAATAACATTTTTCACTTAATCAAAAAATCATTTTACTATACTATGGATATATATTTCATAAATCATAATATCCCAAAATCAACTTATTCTTGATCCATAAAATCATTTAACTGAAAATAATATGTGATACAAACAAGGGACTTTACATAGGCCAATGGTAGGTGATGCACGCTTGTCGCCCTTCAGTTATGGGTTCGATTCCCGCGACCTTGCTGGGTGTGACAAGTTGTCAACCTTCTTTTAGGTTTTCCTTTTCCTAAAACTATATAATTTTATAACATTCCAAAAAAAATGATATAAATTCCTAAAAAATAACCATAATATATTTTAACCTCAAATGTTATCTCATACATCGCATTTGAATCCCAAAAAGCAATAACATGTAATTGCCTCAAATTTAAGGATCATATAAACCCAAATGGTTATTTATAACTATATCCACAAAAGAAAAGATAAATATTCCTAAAATATAATTTTCACACAAAAAACATTAGGGTTACACATACAAGAGAAAATTATTCCAAAGTAATCCCATCAACAAAAGAGCATTAATACTTTTAAACATTTCATTACCCAAATATATATCATAAAACTAAAATTTCTAAAATGTAGATATATTAATCATCCATATTTATTCATGATCCCTTAATATTTTTTCCAAATTATTCTATAATATTTATTTTCTACAAAAAAAATCATGAATCATATCCTAAGATTCAATAATTTCAAAACATCAGCTAAGAAATAATCCATAAATTTCATAGGTCATTTTCAGTTTCCTCATCCTCAATTGGAATGAAATTAGGTATTGGTAAACATATATTCATATGATCCTGTTGGTCCTATTCCCAAACCTTCTTATCAGGACATCTATTTGTATAATGACCATGCACACCACATTTAAAACATTCAATTGATCTCTCCGAAAAAACTTCTTTCCCTTTCCTGGAGTCAACTGAATTCTTCCTTTTTCCATGAAAGGTTATTTCTTTATGACCTTAATTACCACATCTATAAAATCTTTCCATCCATTTGAAGAATTTTACTAGGTGTTTCTTTCCACATCATTGACACATAGGTTTTTCAATATACTTAACTTTATGATTGTTACTAGAACTTCCACAGGGATTCGTTTTTCACAGATACGATGCCTTATAAAAATCACCAAGGTTCAAGTGGTAAATCATGACTCCAGATAGTTGGTTGAGAATAATCATAAGATTTATCATTGTATCTCACATTTCATTTGGTTTCTTATTCATAAAACCACCATATTTTCCTTTACATCCATTGTTACTTTGGTGGATGGAATATCCAACAATTTAATAAAACCAAAAAAGGCTAGTGTGAGTATATCAGTAAAATAATCATATACTATCTTATGAGGAGGGTAAAAACTAAGATATACTTATTCATGTTATCTTAAACTCATTCAATTTATCTAAAATAACTATGACTCTTTATAATATACTAACCATTGTGGTTATATAAAATATGTAACTTATGCTTAAATAACACCCTAACCTCTAAAGTTATCTAAACCCACTTCTGATACTAACTATAAGTCCCATCCTTAAACTTTACATAATCTTGAGTTAATTAAATAATTCACGTTGAGGATCTTTTCAGGTTTAGAGTTTTAGATAATTAGGACATAACTATTACATTACATCTCAAATATTACAAAGTAGACAATTGTTTCACAACAATAAAACTCCTTGATTAAAACAAGAATTATTTTCTTGATAAAAATAATCCTGAATTATTCCTTTCTATTACCCTTCCTTACACCCTATGAATTTTTTCTAAAAAAGTTGGGATGAGCATAAAAAGATCAGTAAGGGATATAAAATAAGGGAAGAAAACATTAGTCTATGAATACATACAAATCCAAAAATCATACTTTTTAATCACGAAGAGGATATATTTAACATAACTCATGAAATAATAAGATTTATGAATAACAAAAATAAATAATAAATCATAAAGGTAACTTGTGGCATCTATAACATACTTACATTTTATATTTCACAGCTACATATGGAGTCGCGTTTTGAATACCCATCACATAATAATCTATAAATCTGGTAGAAGAAACATTAACTCTTACTTCTATCACATTACCCAATGCATTAGAGAGCTATCATGATATCACCCACCCTTGGTTCATCACGGAACCAACCGTATACGTAAAAAATTCCCAATAAGCATAATATATTCATGACACATAAAACAAGCATAAATAAAAGATAACATTTCTACATTGCTAACAAAATATATAATTTCAAGATATAGACATAATAAACGCTTTCTCGAAACCATTTTCAATACCAAAATATTTCAAAATGGTATATTGTATTTATTTTACTTTTAAAAACTATACGACTTGTTAAGGAATCCAACTATCAAATAATGCTTGTGGTGGCATAAAGGTTGTTGTTACCACGTACATTAAAAAGAAACATTCTCTTTGTCGTTTAGTAAAACACTTTGTAAAAGAAATTCCTTTTGAAAAAAATTGAATGAAACAAAAGAAAAATGGTATAATTATACATTGTATAAAATAAGGTTGTGTATAAACCAAAATATTCCTCAATGTAAGGAGATTGAGACGAAGTCCCTTACAAAGTTTTTATAAATAACATAAGAATTTATCAATGGGGTGACTATGTGTAGAAATAGTATATCCGCACAAAGGGAAGTGGAAATTATAACATTAATAAATAAATAGTGTTTCCACACATAATCTTGGAATAATATAATCAACAAAGTATACGTAAAACCCAATGAAAGGAAATTGATTATAGAAATTCCCTTACGAAAATTCGGTAGCCTAACAGTGTCACGTAAAAAATCAGAAAATGAGTTGATGAGATTGAAAAGGGTATCTCATCATTTGGACATAAAATGGATAGAAATAGTTATATAGAAGAACATACCCCAACATTAGAAAAATAGAAATTAAAAGACATAACATAAAATAAGTCTTTGACTAAAAGAGGGGGGTGAAAGGTTCCCTTACCTTGAGTTTGACTTGTCTCGTTCATTATTTATATTCCTGAATAATAAACCTAGGTTAATTTATACTTGGTTTAGAACCTTTTTCAAGTTTATTAGTTGTTTTATATTACTTATCATCATGTTGTAAAAATTACACAATTATTTAATTTCATATCTGTCGTTTCATCGATATTCGGTACTTGAGTTGAAAATGAACTTGATATAATCACAAATTTTCCATGGGGTAATAATTACATTATCTATAGAATAGAATTAATTATTTAAATATCATATATATCCAGTATATATATGTATTTATAATATTCCATAACATTTGGAGTTAATAAATGAAATGCACCATTCATGGAGACGGTAGGCCGTACCAATACATGAACACTACTTTCATTTATTTGACATATTAAAGAAATGAAAACTAAATGATACATAGGTACATTATAATTACTGTATAATATCATATGTTATATATGTTACATAATTTCATTAACTTTATATTTTATATGTTCCTTGTATGGCATGAACGGGTCATATAACTTTAAGGGGGCAGTAGTCTGCACTTCCTCAAATGAAATTATCATATTTACACATTATGGAAAGGATAAAGGTATGCTATAAAAAAATACAGAAGCATATAGAAAATATGAATATAATATATATCATATATAAATATAGTTCCATCATAATAACCACCATGAGATGTGGTAGGGGAAAATTGAAGAATCATCATTTTGTGAGGTAGTGGTTCGTTGTCCACAAAAACAGTATGTTCATATCCATTATATGGAGGTGTGTATAGGTGTAGTTATAATAATTATCATAAAAAAATCCTAGTATATTTAGGACATTTTTTTATGTAATCAAATTATAATAATATAATTGTGAGTGAAGAAGTAAAATAATGGAAAGGAACTTTAGAGAAGATGCTACCTCTTAAAACGTGTAACTCTTTTTTATTTAAGCCAAAAATATTTCTAAGATTACCTTCTTTCCAAGGTAAGACTTCTAGGAGTAAGGGAGGGATTTTTGGAGCTTATTTTTTCAGAATTTTGACGAGCCAAGGGGTTTGAGAGGTTTGAGTTATGTGGGTATATGTGGTGGACTTTTATAAGAGGGAGGATGGGAACTTTAGGAAGGTTTTGAAATATTAATTTATTATAAATTCTATTTTGATTAAAAATGAGTTAAAATTATCTTAGATCGAGTATAAGATTAATATAAGTCTAAATAAAATCATCCAATAAGAATTATATAGGTTTTGTATATTTTTTAATCATTATACTTTTGATTTAACCCTTTTTACTCTTACTGTTTTATCAAGTATTTAACACTTTGAGAATGAAGATAGTTACCAAAACAAGACAAATGTATAATGAAATAGTAATTAATACAATTTTAGACTTATAATAACCATTTGTATGGATCTTATATTTTTATGAATTTAATATCATTTAATAAACTATTTTATATTTTAAGTTATGAATTATGTCAATTTTGGACACTATTCATACTTGACTTTTTAAAAAAAATTATAACAACCTGATTCCTTAAAGACAAAGGAATTAAAAAAAAATAATATGTAAATATAATCCATAAAATTTTTGTATTACAAAAAAATAACCAAATTAATTTTATTTTAACATATATAATATCATTTATTTTAATCCTTTATTAATGAACAATCACTTCATCATCGTTGTGTTATAAATAAATTTATTTATTTAATGTCTAGAAATTATAAATAAAATATCATGATATATTAAATATTTTTATATTTATAATTACTATTTATAGTAAAATATATCACCTATAACCTTATATAAAAATTGTTTTAGTAAAAGATACATGTTTATGTTATATTTTTCTTTACATTAAATTAATTCTTATAAAATGTCATTTTTACATCTAAGTGGCTCCATGGGGTCCCCAAATTGACCCATGGATGCCCATAGTCGTAAATATCTCATAAAATAGGATTAGGAAATGTGTTAGGGTAGTTTAATATTATTATAATATTATTTGTTTACACTTATTTACTAGATTTACCTTTTGACCATGGTAAATAAAATAATTACTGAAGTTACTATTCATAATGTCTAAAAATAAATGGTATATATTAACACAATTTGAACCTTATGATTACAAATATGGAATCCATTTTTACAAATTAAAAACATAGAAGTTTCAGTAATTAATTTGAAATTAATTCCCATTGTCATAAGCAAAAAGCGTGTTTTTAAGAAGTAAAAACTACCAAACGATTGACATGTGTTTATGTATAATTTCAAATTGAAATTAATTCCAATGACCAAAATTAGATTAAATGATAAAAACATAATATAATTAAACTTTAAAACCAATTAAAAGTATAATTTAACTATATAAATAAATTATATGAAAAGTCAGTTTTGACTTAAAATGCAGTATTTTTCACTATTCATTAAAAAATGAACTTTATCAGAAAATTATCAAAAATTTAACCAAATTAAATTATTATGTCCCAATTTTATATAATAATTCTATTTTCCAAATATGACATATAAAAAGTGACAAAAACTATATTTAAAAAGGGTTTCCATCAAAAGGTGGTAAAACAACCTTTTAAAAATTTTAGTGTATTTCGTGCTTAAAATCAGATTCATTCTTATTTTAATATTATAAAATTTATTGGATAAATTTAAAGACATTTTAAAAAAATGTATAATAATAATTTATTTATTTCTGTTCATTCCCACCAATAAAATGGCTAGAAGTTAACTACCATTTAAAATAATCATATTATTATATTATTTTTTGGTATAACTCAAAGTTCTGTGAAACGTAAGATTTCAAAGAAACCTGTTGTTGCGTGTTGATTAAACTATAAAAAAAAGCATCCCATTTAATTAAAAAATAATATCTTATTCAAAAATATTCATAGAAATTAAAAAAGTATTATTCTATAAATACCTGAGTTGTTACAATAATGAACATGAAAAATTTTATTAAGAAATTAAATAATTAACATATGTTTTTTATTTAGGAATATAAATAATATACATGATAATTTATACTCGATGTAAGATACAATTTAATTTTAAAAGCTCATTTTAAATGTTTTAAAGCTTTGCTTTCTCAATCTTTTTCTTCCATATCCATATTATTAAAATTATTTTATTAATATATTTATAGGAAAATAAATGAATTTAAAAGGAAATTTTATGTTTCTTTTTTTTACTTTATTTCAATGGTTTTCAAAAGGAATATTTTAATGAAATATTTTGAAATTAATTACAAAATGGAGAAATAATATTTTATTTTAATGTACATGATGTCAACAAATTTTCCCTTTGCCGAAACCATTATTTGATGTTCGAATTTCTATACATGGTTTCATATTTTCTTAAACGAAAAACACTCTTTTTATTATTTTTTGGTATTTAAGTTTTTAAAATGGTGTTTAAAAAGGAAATGGAATTTCAATATCCTATAGTTTTTTGAATATGTGTAAAAAAGAGTTTCTCAATGTTTTTATGATTAAAATGTGAAAGAATAAAATGTTTTATTCATGATATGGCACTTGAGAATTTTATATGATAAATGGGTGAGATTGAAATATCTTATACTATGATTTGATACAAATTATAGTATATAAAGATAAGTGAGCCTAATAAAGTTTATACAAAGGTTGAGGCCAATTATATCTTTCCATTCCATTGGATAATGTTCCTTATCTTGAAAAGAAAGGAGGGATTTAAATTTTGTGGTTTCTCTTATAGATTTAACCGGGATCTAGTTATTTATAAAATAGGTTTAAAATGAGTTATGAATATGATTCTCTATGTCACCAAAAAGGTTTTCCAATATCTTTCTATGTTTTTTAATTTTTTAGGAAAAAGTGAGTGTTTTTAATGTGTAGATTATTTATTTTATATTCAAAAAGAATAATGTGATAAAGGTAAGAATTTTATGGGTTTCGATTTTTAATGGATTAACCAATTTCTTATTTTATGTCCCTTACTGAGCTTTTTTTTCTCATCCAAATTTTTTAAATATTTTTCACAAGTTTTAGGGATGATTACAAACAATGATTAAGGCTTAATATGGAAAAAGAAAAGCTGGGTAAAGTGGAAATGATTCTCACTTAAAGGAATTGGTATTTTTATGTATGATTTTTTACTAATTCTCTAAAACTATAAACCTAAAATATCACTAGGTATGTAAGTCGTCCCATATTTCCTTTTTATGTTGTTAGTTTTGGATGGTTATAATTAGATCACATTTATTTGTATCAAATACAGAAATGTAAAGTTTATGATTTATGCACCGAACCTGGGAGTGCAAGTCTTGGGATGTTAAAACTTCACCCCCTCTTGACCGTTATTCCATCACTTTATCTATAAAAAATACATATTTCATAACAAATCGCACAATTTGATATACATTGGTAGTATCATATTTACAATATTTACAATATTCTTTGTCGTTGAATATGATATATCCATTCTCACTACACATAAAAGGGATTTAGGGACTATACCATTGAGAAGACATCTATGGTCAGAGGTAAATATAGATAAATTATCATGTGAAAAAATGAAAGAAATAATATTATCTACTAAGTGAGTGGAGAAAATTATAGGCTCATTATTTCAAAATAATATAAAAATAAATTGTGACATAAACATCATGGTTATATATGCCAATACTGTATAAAAGAGTTAATGATAAAAAATCCATAATATTTGATACTATATTGAAATGATATTAAGATAATACATGTACTAACTTCCAAGAATAGTATATTATAAGAAAGTTAATGTATTAAAAGAAAATAAGACAATATGTTTTCTTGAATAAATGAATATTAATGTTGATGATTTGATCACTCTAAGAGATATTAAAAAAAGGAATTATATAATCTTTATTGAATAATATTACAGGATGGAATGGATTATTATGATCAATCAAAAAATTTAGGTACTTGATTACATTAAATTATATCAAAGGTTGCATGAAAATATGGATTTTTTTTAAATTTAGAATCGATATTGAAATTAAAATAAAAAATTGATGAGTTTAATAATATATCAAGAAGAATGGGATAATGTGTAATGTTTTTATGGTGATAAATCCTTGAGAAAATAGTGTTAGAAAGATATAAAATCAAATAATCAATAACTTTGCTCAAATTATTTTAATTAAGAAATATTTACTATAGAAATTTAGTATTTAAGTGACATTGTTTATGGTCTACATCACTAATAAAGCCTTATTACATCACAAAGAAGATAAAAAACCATAAAATATATGGAATAGTAATAATATAACATTTAATACTACTAAACTTTAGGTATTAATTATTTTATTCACAACATTCAGAAGAACCATATAAAATTTTAGTGTACAGGTAGTGTATATCTTTTTATTGATTACTCATCTAAACAAAAATCCTATAAATATTTAGACAATACTTGAAAAAATCTTATAATATCAAGACATCACTATTGAGAAGAATGATAAGATTTTACCAGAAACTAGTGATTCAATTTTTAATGAATATATTGATGAAGTGAGAAATTCAAAGGGATAACCAAAGAAAAATTATGACTTATCAGTTGATATCAAATATGACTATGAGAATTTAGGCTTATTATCTCCTTGAAACTCAATTAGAAGGAATAAATTGACAAAAAAAACATCATGGGAGAGAAATATTATAATTTATTAACTCAAAGGATGAATCCTATATTCCATATGAAATTGTTATATCTTATATCATCAAATAACTTTGAAGAAAATTCTCATGTTGAGAGTTGGGTAAAAGCTATGAGTGATGAGGTAAACCAAATAAAAAATAATTTAACAAGATATGTTATTCCATGTTAGGATGATATAAATTTTATTTTTACAAATAGGATTTTCTATAATATGTATAATGATAAAAATAATTAGATTTAGAATAATCCATGAGTTGTTTTCAATGTATACTACCAAATTGAAGGCATTTATTTTAGTGAGACATTCACCCTTGTAGTAATGATAAATTTGATATAATTATTTTTGGAAATAAAATTTAAATGGAAGTTAAAAGAGTTTTAAATAGATATGAAATAAACATTTTTCAATGAAGTACTTGAATTGTAAGTATACATTAGAAATTTAGATGAATTTATCATTAATGAAGATGATAACAAAGTTTATTTTTCAAAAATGGGATTTTATGGGTTTAAACATACACCAAGATCAAGATATTCAAGACTAGATCAATTTTTAAAGAATAAAAGATCTAAAAGAGTCCGAGTTGATCAAAGTCCTTCATAAAAATGGATTGTGAAAATACATTGATCATTCTTATTTATGTGGATGGAATAAATTTTAGATGTTTAAGTGATGAAAGATGCAAAAAATTAATTACATATATGAATAGACAGTATGATATTTTAGTGATTGGTGAGTTTATGTTTTTCCATAGTTTATAGGACACTTAAGGAAATTATGAAACTTTATTTTCTCAATTTAAGTTTATTAAGTAACCTGTGAAGAGGTTTGAAATTGAGGAAAAAACTCAAATGGTGACAGTCACTATAACCAAAATGAATTTTTTATAAGATTTGGGTAAAACGTTTATTAACATCATAGAGTATAGGAAAATCATTAGAAACCTGTCATATTTAATAACATTACATGAACTAGTTTTATTATTTTCTTCAAAATAAGATATCAAATTAATCCAAAGGAAATCCATTTTTATGGCTTAAACAAATACTCACTAATACAAAAGATATTTAAAATAATATATTTTTAACATTAGTTATTTATAACTGGCATTATAAATAGGTTTTTACATTGGTTATTATATAAATAATATAAAAAAATAATGGATAATTGTTTTTATACTGTTTATATAATTACCAACAAAAAAATATGTTTTTTACATCGATTATAAATAATGGAAGTAAAAATCCCTTAAAAAAAGTCAAATGTCAACCATGATACTTAGTTTTATTTTAGTAACTTTGAAATTTATTCTTAAAACCAAACCCTAGCCACTTTCCTCAATCCTCCCATCCTTTAATATTCTTGTGAAGCCTTAATCACTGCTAATAACTACCGTGGCCATTAGCCACCACCACCGTTGGCCTCTATTAGCCTTACCTCGACACTATTTTATATCTTCTATGGATTTTGAGGTTTATTTTATTTTGTTTCAATGATTTTATATATTCAGGATGGACCATCTTTCTTGATTTATATGAATAGAAAAAGTTGTTTTTATGGTTCAGTTCCTTGTGTTATCTTATTAGGATATCATATATATTTCTATAGTTAAGATTATTTCAACTATTATATCATTATTTATTACAAATCTCCATAATAAGATACAATATAGTTCTTCCCTATATCGGTTTTACTAATATGAATCTATCATAATGTATGAAATATCCTTAAAAACATTATTTTTAGTATATCAATTTTTTTCATGTTTTATTTACTATTTGAATAATGTGTTGTGGATTTTATTCATGTTTTATTTACTCTTTAAAAAATGTGTTACAAAATTTTTGTGATATAGTGATGTATTATTCGGTGATATCCTCCAATTACCTATTATAGTATTCTCTTCTTCAAATTTTGATCCATTTAACACTTCATTTCACTCTTATAAGAGATTTTCACAAAAAGTGACATCCTTATATCAATGAATATGATAAGATGAATTCTTCTATAGTTTTCATGATTTTTAATCATGTTCTTAACTTTAAAAACTTCATTATCATCTATAAAAAAAATAAATCACTAAAATATAATGATTTTTCAATTTATATTAGGATATTTACTTATATTATATGAAAATAATGGGTACATATTTACCAAATTAAAATATAAAAAAAATTAAATACTGTGTTTTATTTGTGTTAAACCTATCTAAAATAAATGATAAGGAATATAATTCTATCCTAGTATTTTTTCTTTTATTTTTTTGAAAGGATAATAATTAAATAAGTCTAAATTATTATTACTACTTTTTTAAAAGGGATATAAACTATTAAGTAGGATAAAAATAATAGGGTAAAAATTAAATAAATCCAAAATAATATCATTGTTTATGAATTTTTTCTTTTATTTATTTGTGATATATTTTGTCTTCTATTTTTTATATTGGAATATATAAAATAAAATTTAAATTTAAATTAAAAATAGAGTAAATAATATTTAATAATTGAAATTTATTATCGGTGATAATGAATTATAGTTGGATTATTTCATGATAAACAATTGATGAGTATAAGAAAGGGGTTTAAACATTTTTGGAATTTTCTAGAAAAATGTTCTAAACAATGACCCATTTTTTATCCATGATTGAAATGTTTAAATATGAGAAAGTCTCAATGAATTGAAATCAAAGATCATTTAATTTTAAATGGTTTTAATATGAGTTATAGTTTATGGATTTGGGTTGGTGAAATTAGTAAGAATTAAAGGTCTAATGATTATGGACATTTCATAAATAATAGTTCTGATCAAATTAAATAAATGATTCATGATTTTGAAGTGGAGGTAATTTAGAAAACACTATTGAGTGATTCCTTATGTGGTAATGCTGAAAAACCACTATAGCCAAGTTATATGAAATTCAAAATTTCTTCAAAAATGTTAATATTGGTGAACTTGAAATCCAATAATTGATAGAGTGATAAATGTTTTATATAATTGCTATAGTTTTTGAAAAAATACTTCCTAAAGACAAAGATATTCTAGATTCCAATTGTAATGTGAAAAAAATTTATTCCTAATGGGGTTGGGATAAAATATTGTACATGATTTCCCTAATGAATATGTGTTATATTGGAAGGAAAATTAAGGTATTTCAGAGTGTCTTAAATATGGTACGCCACAATATAAGTTAAAAGAAAAATTAGTTGTTGATTTATCTATTATGAAATTAACAAAATACATGATAAGGGAATTTTTTATCTTCTTAAAATTACTCATCTAAGGAATTAATTTTTAAATTCAAATGATATAAAAAGGCTATGTTAATATATAGATGAGAAAATATCTGATGGAAAATTAATTCATCTATACGATTGTCCACAATGGAAGAAAATTGATCAGTAATTTCCTAAAATTTGAAATGAAGTTATAAATCCTATACCTGGGCTATGAATTGATGGAATGAATAATGATTGGATCCTTAGTATAAATTATAGTTCATGGTTATTTTTTTGGTAATTTACAACTTATCTCTTGAATTTTTTTTGAAGTGAAGATATATCATCTTGAGTTTAGTGACTTCTAGACCAAAACAGCTTGGAAATGATATTCATGTTTACTTGTTACCATTAATCGATGATTTGAAACACTTATGGGTGAAATGTTTCTAAGTTTATGATTCTTATAAACAAGAATATTTTCAATTTCATGAAATTATTTTGTTCTCTATAAATGACTTCCAAGCATATATAAAATTTTCAAGATATAGTGTTAAGGTGTATAAATATGGTCTAATTTTATAAGAAAGGACTTCATATTGTAAATTGAATCATGGGAAGAAAGTAGTGTACATGGGTTATTTAAAGTTTTTTTCGATGGATAAATCTTATTGAAGATTAAAAAAGGAATTAAATGATTCCCAAGAATTTGATATTTTTCCAATACATTGTGAACTAATCAATATTTTGATAGGGTGAAAAATATTGCTGTCATATTTAGAAATACATAAAGATCTAGTAATGATAAAAATATATTGAAGAAAAAATCTATATTTTTGACCTTCCACATTGAATATATCATGAGATAAAACATAGAATTGATGTAATTCATGTTGAGAAGAATATCTATAACAGTTTTATTAGAACATTATTAGATATTAAAGGAAATATGAAAGATGGATTGAATGAAATAATGGATTTATTATCAATGGGAATATGTTTATAGTTACATCCCAAAAAATTTTTTTGGGACCGAAGCCTCATTTTATCATTAAAAAAAAATCCAATACCACTTTTTAACTAGGTATAGGGAGACCCATTACATAGCCCGAAGGCCCAGTGGGCTTGTAGCCCATTACATAGCCCGTAGGCCCATTTTTTGGCCCAATTTTTATTCTGTGAATATTAACCCACTTGATACAATACCCGCACAGTACCACCACTACTACAGTACCCTGCCTCCACTACAGTACCCGCCGATCTACAGTACCCACCACTGCTACAGTACCGCTATAGTACCTTCTCCCAATGGGTTTTGAACCCCCATTTTTCATGTAGGATTATGAGGTGATTACCACTAAGCCAAACCCCAAATACATTTATAGTTACATCCCACTCCTAAATAAAAATAAACATAATTACCTATGAATTTTCATACATTATTCAATAGGGAGAAAACTAGTTTTCTTCAGTGCCTCTATGGTATCAAAATACCACCATGTTATTCTTCAAATGTAAAATTTTTCATGAAATTTTGTTTAAGACAATAGTTATGGAATCTCATGATTATCATATTATAATAAAGCAACTACTACAAATTTTATTATGTAGAATACTACCCACTTATGTTAGATTGATTATAATCAATGTACGTTGTTTTTTCAATTTCATTTGTAATGAAGTGATAGAACTGAATTCATTGAAAAATTGGGATAATTAACCCATATATATACTTTATGAATTGAAAATATAATTTCCACAATTTTTTGATATCATGATATATTTAATGGTTCATTTTGTGTGATAAATAAATATTTTTGGTACCACATATCAATATTGGATGGTTCATTTTAAATTTTATATGAAGATATTGAAGTGCTATATTAAGACTCCATGCTGAACAGAAGCCCAAATATTGAGAATGTATATTTTGAAGGAAGTGGAAGATTTTTGTTTAGACTACTTTTTTACAGTGGAACACATTATTTTACTAACATATCTCTATAAATAATTTAGTTTTGGGAGAAAGGGGACCCATGGATTGAAAATAAAATTGTTGAAAAGTGAACAAATAAAGTAGTCACATTTATACATCATAAATAACATAGATAACACCCATCCATATATAACATCACATATTAATGTGTTAAATATTTTTTATTTGAATAATAAATATATTTGGGTATTGAATGAGCATAAAAAATCTTATTTGACATGGGTTAAAGAGACCATTCATGGAAGTTCATATGTAATTGAAACATTGAGATAGTTAGTAGGGAACCTAAGTTTAAATGTGACAACATATTCATAATATAAAACTATAGGATATACATTTCCAAATATTAGAATAATATAAATGTAGTTTAGAATAACAATGTATTGATGTTTTATCAAGAAATGAATTTTCCAGTGAAAATGACAAAACCCAGTCTCTAAATCAAGTGAATATTATAGAGTTATTGAAGAAATATGAGATATTTATTACATTAAATTGCTAGTTTATATGTTCAATATTAAATGGATTATTGGTAACAAAAATTTTAAAGATGATGATATTAGTATGACACTAGTAAGTCTAAATAGACTGGAATACATAGATGACTCTTTTATCATGGAAACACATGCACAATTTTTTTCTATATTCTCAATCCATGAAATGTGCAGTGATTTATCATATTTCAAGAAAAATAATACTATTTTGGTGATGAATAACTTGACAATGACGATGAATTATGTGAGATAAAGGATATTAATGACAACATCCTAAAAATGGGTTTTCCATACAGAATGAGCATGAAGAAGGAATATTGGAAAATATTCCTTTAATAATATCTTAATATTATAGGTAACATATAATTATTTCATATTTAACATTTTAAAATTTTCAAAATAAAAGAGATTTTATTTGTAATTTTATTTTTTTATTCAATACACATATTCTTTACAATTATCTTAATTTTTTTGTTAGTTTAGTTTAGTATTTTGTATCATTTTCGAATTATTCAATTTATATGTAAACAATTGGTTTTTTATAATTTTTTACTTAATATTTTTTTATTCTATATATATCATTTCATGTCTCATAAATATTTTCAGTATTTTTTATAATTATTGTTAAGTACTCTAAATAGTACAACAAATATTTTGTTTAGTTTTATTTATTTTTATCATTTATGATTATTATTCAAATTTATATATAGAAGTTAGATTTGTATAATATTTTATAGTTTTGGTTTCTTCTATCTATATAATTTTATATCCTATAAATTTTGTTAGTAGGTTTTTAGCATTTTTGTTAACTACTCTAGAGAATATGATAAAGATTTAGTTTAGTTTTATTTGTATCATTTTCAAATTTTTATTCAAATTTATATGTAACAAATGGATTTGTATAATATTTCTAATATTTTTTTATTATGTCTATAACATCACATGTTTCATAAAATTTTTCAACATTTTTTAACATATTAGGTAACTACTTTAATGATTATGAATAAAATTGTGTTTAGTTTAGCTCAGTTTTAATTGGATCATTTTAATTTTTGTAATAATTTTATATACAATGGTTGGGTTTTTATAATCTTTTACTTATTTTATATTAATATGATTTATAGGGTAATAACAGGTCAAAAAACTAAGTCACCTTGATCTTTCAGGGCTTAACCTATGTATACTTCTATCAAGGATCCTTCTCATTCTGCTATACAATATCTTTCTAATTCCATAGGGAAAGTTAAATATTCTAGGGTTCGTAAAAATGGAAGCACATGTTTACCTAAACTATCACTTAATCATAGGTAGGAATAGATGGTATCTATTGATTTTGATGCTAATAGAAGTACTAGAGATAAAAATTATAAAAAATTTAGGAGTTTTGTTTCTATGAAAGCTCTAGTGAAAATAAGCATTTGAATTTTTGATTGGATAAGTGTCGACATGACGATACTAGATGAGTCATGGGAGAACATTTTGGTAATCTCCTTTATTATTATGTTATATATCATGACATGTTTTTACTAATATATTTTATTCTTTATTCGTATTTAATGACATATGATTTGATTGACACTAAGGAAGTTAGGAGTAAATGTTTATCTTTTTTCCACTAGAACGTATATGGATTTTAAATCAACATTAACTTTAGATTTCATTTTTAGTGAAAGACTAAATAAAAATAAATGTTATATATATTCTTTTCAATATGAATATATATGGAATAATTTTATTGAAAGTATTTGACAAGAATAATTTTTAGTAAGTACAATGTCATATTTTTGATGTTTTTTTGTGTAATCATTAAAAATTATCATTTTGGTGATTTGTTTGTCCTTAATTAATAGGAATCGAGGAGATCTCATAAGAAGATCCAATCAAAAAAAATATTCTTATACTTTATCTCATAGATGATATCGATTTTTATAATGTTAAAATCCCGATATATTAAAAATAAATACCATGTCTAATAACGTATACAATACACAACACTGAGCTTAAACGAACCACAAATTATTTTTATTTAAATTTGATTGTTATAACCAATATGTTGAATTAGATGATATGAATAGTATTAAATAAATTATGAAATATATATAAAATTTCTAATCAGTATAGATTTATTGATTAATTTTTTGGAAATAAGAACTCAATTTTTTGAAAAGACATTTTATTACTCAAAAATACATTTTATTCAAAAATGGTATTTATTGATTTTTGTGAGTGAATATTATAATTATTTTTTAGAAATTTTTGAAATTTTATTTCATAAAAAGGAAATAAATTTTTAAATCATCACATATAAATTATCTTAGATTGATGATTTAGGATTTTTCTGAAAAGTGTGAATTTCCAGTGAATAGTGAAAACTAACAATTTTTATTGAAAAATATTTTTTATTTTAAAGTATCTACAAAGTAATATTATATTTTATATTATTTTTAAAATTTAATTAATTAATTTTGATTAAAAAAATTAAATTATAGTCTTTTTAATAACTTTTATACTTGAATTTAGTATAAAAAATATTTATACCTAACAGACATTTTTTTGAAAAACTGTTTTTCATCACATTTTACTAGTTTAATTTTAAATTAAATTACACCACTTATGTCTTTTTAATTTTAAAAATTGGATTAATTATTTTAAATTAGTAGGTCAAGTTTTTGAAAATATTTTTGTTTTATTTTTAGTAATTATTAATAGTAATCATAATAAATTTTGTTACTAAGATAAAGGTAAAATTATTTAATTAAGGGTAGAAAAGATGTGATATGGACTATAGAGTTACCATAAAACATGAATTAATTTTATTGGATTATTATATTTATTCAATAATCCTACAAAATTCTAATTTATGACCTTTTTTGTCATATTACTTTTATAATATTTTATGTAATGAAAAGTAAAAAATGTGTTCTTATTTGTTTTATTATCTTTAAAATTTTGAAATAGGGATAAAAATAAGAAATGTTTGGATATAAATATTAATTTTAAAAATAATTTTTTTTATAATGGTAATTTATTTATAATTTTTAGTTATGAAATAATTACCTAAAATTCCTACACAATGCCGACATAATATTCATTCAATTAAAAGAAAAATAAAATAAATAATTTTACAAATGTTAAAAGTAATATTACTTGAATGAATATTTTTAATATGTTTTTTATAGATAAAAATAACATATTAATGATGTATGAATCTATTATATTATAATTACATCGTTCTATTGTAGTTTTAAAAGTCAAATTAAATTAATAATTCCAAAATTAGCATTAATGTTATTTTATAATATATAATATTTGATTAAATGTTTTAAAAATAAAAAAATTATATTTTTAGACAATTTATTAGTTTAAAATATAAACCAAATTCCATTTATTATTCAATTTTTCTTTTATAGTAAATTTTTTATCCCATAAAGAGTAAAATCTTTAATAACATGTTAATTATCAAAAAGGGTTAAAACAAGTTAAAACAAAAAAAGAGAAGAGTGAAAAAATAACATAAAATTATTATATTTTTATTGGATGATTTTATTTTGACTCATACTTATATTATAATATTATCAATTTGGATCCATTTTAATATGAAAATTAATTTATAATAATTTAATAATTTAAGAAAATCAATGAGTTCCCGTTCCCTTTCTTATAAAAGGGAACATCTTATTTTATTTTATTCACATTTCAAGGACCATTTTGTTTGAAAATCCCTAAAATAATACCTTACTAACATCAATAACAATTTATTATAGGGTTTGGTTTTCTTAAAAATCTAATCTAGGAAATATTTTGGTATAAACATTAAGAGGTTTTCCAAACAAGATGTATAGTTTTTTACAAATACTTTTCATTTTTTTATTCGTATTCCAACATAAAATTTTATTTAAACATGATGAAATAAAAAAAATAGTATATTAAAAATACTAATATGGTATTATGTTAATGGAATAACCTATATCTATTTATTTCCATCGATTAAAAAATGAAAACATCGTTCGTGTGTACGACGGACTAGCACATCACGAACCAATGTAATTCATTTTCCATGACCTCCCCTCATGGATGGTTATAATGATGGATTTAATTTATATATCTTATATTTATCACAGATTTATCACTCTATAAAATCCAAATATCAACTATTTTATTACCTTCTATTCATTGAAAAATGATAAGTTTTTTCTTACGTACGTATGGACTACCACCTCCACGAAGCGATGTGATTAAATTTTCATCACCATATCACATGAATACTATATATAAGTGTATGTAAATAAATAATTATTTATTAATTATATAATTAAAATTATGTAAAGTTAAAATAATACTTACATCATTTCTATAATTATTATTGAAGAATAGAAACTTTACTCATGTGTACAAATGACCTATCGTCTCCATGATTGTAAGATAGTTCATTTTTCATAACTATATTTCATGGTTGTTTTTAAAGTTATAGTTTATATATAAAAATTATAATTATATCATGATTCCTATTCTTGATATGATGGAATAATGACCTCTTTGACCATAATCAACCTACCGAATTCATTTTTGACATATGAGATGAATATCTTCAAAATGTATGATGCAAACTTAATTTATTAAGTAATTTTACATAACATGGTGTTAAATAAAATAAAATAATAATAAACTTGAAAAAGGTTATTAATAAAGTGAATAATTAACATAAATTTTTTATTCATAGGGATACATAAAATACACAATGATTCAACTCAAGATAAGATACATTCTTTTAAAAATCCTCTTTTAAAGTTTCTCTTATAACTCTTTTTCTTCCATGTCCACATTTTTAAAAAAAAATTAATTTATGGATTTATTTGTATGGATATAAATGAATTATAAATTACATTTTATGTAGATTTTTTACTTTATTTAAATTTTTTTAAAAGTAATCTTTTTACATATTCTATAATGAACATTTTATCTTTATCTACAAAAAAAGAAAGAATGTTCTATTTTAATGTTCATAGTGATAATGAATTATCCTTCTTCCATAACCATTATTTTATATTTTACTTACTATATAATATTTCATGTTTTCTTCAATAAAAATCCTCCTTCCATTTGTAATTGGTATTTTCAGAAAATTTTTAAATGGAATGGATATTTCAATATCCAAAAATGTATTCTTATTAGAGTAAAGAATATTTTTATGAGTGTTATGTTGGAAATTTCAATATTTTATGTGTTATAATTATATTAGGGTTATTTTGAATTATCTATTAGGATGATAGGTTCCTTTAGAAAACAATGATGATTTGTTCCATTATAAACTAAGGATAGGTGGTTTAGTTATAAACCAAGGATTTATGGGTTTATGATAACCCTCCAATGCATTGAGTATAGAAGTAGACTGTATTAGTTATTCTATTTGTAAGAGTTATATAGAAAATGATGTAATAATTTAACTACATGATTTATATATTATTTATATGGATTTTTATTGGAATATTATTATTTTTAAAGGTAATAAAATTATCTTATGTTTAATTAAAAGTATATGCTATTTCTTAAGGGTGTAAAGTATAAATTTGCGGAAAACATTTCATGTATTTTTCATGACTTTAGGGAAAAATTTATGATTTTTATTTTCCTTTAAATATTTCTTATGTTTTTTTAAAAAAAAATTTGGTAGGAAAGTTGATTTATTGGGTAATAATTTATTTTTATTTTGAGCCTAAATATTATTTTCAAAATTTTAAATCTTTATAATTATTTATGAACTAACATGTTTATTTATTTATTTTTATGTGCCTTATTAAAATTTTTATTCTTATCCAACATTTAATATTTTTTTCCTAGGGTTTTAAATACGAGTAGTAATAATGATGAAGGCATAATATAGGAAAATAAAATATACGGATAACGGGAATAATGGTCACTTAAAGTCATGGGTAGTATTGTGTAAGAGTTTTTCCTATTTTTCTGAACCTCTATACCTAAAATATCCTTGGGTATGTAAGTGATAACATTATTTTTGAATGATTTTTTACATTTTATATAGTTTAAATTGGTTCTAATTTATTAATTTCAAAGCAAAAAATGTAATGTTTATGATTTTAGCACCAGATCCAGGAGTGTAGGCTTTGGGATGTTATAGTTGGTATCAGAGAAGGGTTTAGATAACTTATGAGATTATGATGTTTTAATTTGAGGCTAACTTAATAGTTATGGATAAAATTATGGGTTTATAAGTTTATGTTTTACTATAATTTAAAAGGATTATTCACCCCTTTCAAGGTTTTATGTGATGTGATTTTAAGGCGACTAATGATATTTTGGGAGACATTTTATTTGGTTGAGGTATATCTAATCCTTAGGTTTAACTTGAAGGATTATTTTAGAATAATGGTATTATATTTTTTGGTATGTAAGTGGAAAGGTATGAGATAAAATTTGTGGTTAAAAAATTATTTAATGTTGAAGTTAATTAGGTTATTTTTTTGGATTCAAAGGTTAATGTATTATAGAATTTCTATGGGTATTGTATTTACAAGGACTATTTTCATTTTAACATGAAATAATTCTTTCCACATTAAAATGATATTATTATATAAATTTTATAAATATTTTATGAAGATGGAAGTAAAAGGATCTCATACAACCTTTTGATCCATTCCAAATGATTTTATCATCACTATGATGAAAAAATCTTCCTCAAATGGTTTTGAAAAATTTTTAAACATCCAAATCACCTATAATAAACTATGCGATCTATCTAGAATCATTTAATTTCTAAAAAACTTATATAGATTATGAAATCCAATTTATTTTATTTCAAAATATCAACTCATCAATCACATTTGGAAAGGGAAAAGCCACTATGGAATTGACTACTTTTTTGGAGATATGGACTTAATGTTGGAAGATAAAGGGGACATCAAAAACATAAAGGAAGAACATTATGTATGGATTTAAGGTATAAATTATTTTCTTATGTCCTAATTTTGAATCATTATTGAGTTTATATTGAAAAATATTATGTATATATTTTATATAATTGAATAATATAACAAAGAATGGTTAATTTTTTAAGAAAGGATTTGAATGAAGGATGAGTTTATCAATGCTATTATGATATATTCTATATGTTATGAAAATTATGAAACATTGTATAATAGATTTTGTTTTCAAAATTTGGAAACATATGTAATATGAAATTTATACCTTTTAAAAGTGGTGCCGAGAAAAGGTGATAATTTTTGAAGACAATCATTTAAGGACATATGATAAAATGATAAATAAACCTTTGAGTTAATATGTTCTTAATAGTAGTCAATTTAGAGAATTTTATTTTTTTGAAAAAATGAGCTGTATAGAGAACCATTGAAGATAAAAAGTTATTTGATGATTCATGATATTTTTAAATATGTTCATTATTTCTTTAATAACATTATAGGAATTATATTATTAAAGTTTTATTAAAAAGGACAACCCTTCACATCTTGAAAGACCATGAGGCTTGAACCCAGAACTAAAGGGTGACAAGGGTGCACCACCCACAACTACCCTATGTTATGTTCTAGTTAGAATAACATTACAAATAAAGAGTAATTTTATATTGGGAACTTATATTTTATCATAGAGATAACCATGGGACTAAAAATAGATTTATTGATTAAGTGATTAATCATATTTTGGAAAAAGATCACTATATTTTTAGGGAACATTTTATGATTAATGTTACCAGAATATTATGGGATTTTATTTGAGGAATAAAGGTAGAATTATATTTTGTAATCATATATGATTTTATTTTGGATTTATTATGTTTTAAGTTATTTATAGAAATGGTTAACATATCTTTGAGATTATATAATCAGGGAATATATTTGTTTGGTAAGAGACATTGATATTTGTTGGAATACTCATGTATTAATCATGTTTTAATGATAAAAAATCATGTTAACCTTTTTTAAACTATCACAAATCATGTGTAGAGATTGTTTGTTTCTTTATGATTAAATGCTCACAACTCATGATATAACCTTTTACAAGATCCTGATTTAGAATCTTTTAAATCATGTTTAATCTTGTAAACTATGTTTGATATTTTTCTACAATGATTTATTATACTATATTTGATCTTGTTTTATAATGCTTTATTATCTTAATTCTTAAGTCTAATTTATTCTATGAATATTATTTCTTATGAAAATTTTATAAATATTCGGCTAAGTGTAAGAAACTATGAGTCTACCACCAGTTCCGGATTTTGGAAATGTGCCTAACACCATAACCCAGACACCATAATCGAGACACTATAACCCTGAAACCATAAACTTGACACTGTAACCTAGACACCATGACTCAGACACTGTAACCAGTTTCAGATTTCATAAAGTATGTGACACCTGTTCCTTTCTACCATCTCCAAGACACCATTCCATGTTTTAACAAAAGACTAGTCACCATTATCTGAGACACTGTGATCCTAAAACTAAATCCATGCTACCAGTTCCTGATCTCAATGAAACTGTGGCACCATGACTATCTCACTACTCAAAGGAAAAAAGATAAGACATCATTTCCTAGTGAATCCATTTCCAAACAAATTGTGACACCACTCCTTACTTTCTATCCTTTTCAATTTAAATTTAAATGTTATTTCCAACAGTCATATTGGAGTCATTTAATGACACTAACATAATTTATGTTTCTTTGTAGACATGTCACCTGATAGTACAAGGTACGAGGTGTAAAAATCATGCTTCATATTAGCTCCAACACATGTACCCAAAATAAAAACAAAATCCCAAGACTCAGAGAAGAAGATGTGAGTGAGTGTTTGTGAAGTGAACCGAATGAAAGACAGAAGAACATATACACTAAATAACACAAGAAGAAATCTCATGTTTTAGAAGTTTGAACTACTTTAGATCAGAACCTCAAACATTTGTGTAGCAGTAACCCTAATAAGAACAAGATCTACAAAGAACATCGAACTGAAAACCATTACATGAGACTCGTGATACTCTATTTTTCACAAGAGGACTCGATATTTGCATATGCTTCATCATAAAAGTCCAGAGCTATATAGAGAAACACTCAGAGAATTTCAAATCCTTTATTATCATCTTTTATATATTATGTACTATTTTTATTAGATTTTGAGTAGTGCGTGTATCTATCTATTAAGAACACACAGTATCCTGTATCAAAATAAAGGATACAAGATATCCTTCCACTCATATAGTCTTATATTTTTTTACTCCCAAATATAAGTGTGGAAGAGGTTCGGTGTAACCTGATTGTTTGTTTTCCCATGTAGAACAGTGGAAGAGGTCATGCGACCTGGATAGTCCTGTGTACTATTTTTTTACCCTGATCTAGGGTGTGGATTAGGTTTATTATTATAAACTTCTTGGTGTTAGGTGATCAAAAAATTAATTGTATTAGGTCTCGTCTTGAGACTGAACCACTTTTTTTATCCGCTGCGTGTTTCTATTTAGTTTTTCTTCGTTTTAATTTATATTTTAGAAAAATAAATTTTACTTTGATAGTTAATCTTGGAAAATAGTTATAACTATTTTACTTATTATAATAGTTTCAGAAGTTGTGTCAATATATCTTATTGATACTACTGAGAATTAATCATTCTATTGAGAAGCTGTTTGAATAATAAAACTCTTAAGATATTATAACCTTGATAAACTGGCCTATTTAAATTTTAATCTGGTGAATCTTTTAAGTAAACCTTTTAAATATAAATTTTTATAGGAACTCAATTAACCCCGTCTCGAGTGTCCTAATATGACTAACATTTGGTATCAGAGGAGTTTTGAAAATTCCTTTTTTCAAAATTTTAATGTATCGATTTGTTTAAAATATACTGCAACTATGATTTTAGTTGTGTTTTAAAGATCTTAAAATTTCTATTAGTTTTAAATTTTTAGTTCTATAAAAACAAAAATTATACACTTTATTCTATAATTATGGATAATATATTATAATGTTCTACTACCAACAGACCTCCATTCTTTAATAGAACCAACTATGCACAATAGAAAATTAAAATGAAAATGCACTTATAAAGTATGGGTTTTGAGATTTGGTCCTCAATTGTAGATGAATATAAGATTACTAATAATGCTATAACCACATGCGATGACCCAACCATGAATTATTATAACAATAATTGCAAATCCATGGATTCATTATACTGTTCTTTAAGAGATGAAGAATTTAATAGAATTTCTGCATGTAAAATTGCCCATGAAATTTGGGACACCTTATCTGTTTCACATGAAGGAACCTCTAGTGTTAAGGAAATGAGACTTAATACATGTAATATTAAATATGATAACTTTAAAATAAATCATGATGATCCTATTTCTAACATGTATCTTATGTTTAATGAAATAGTGAACACAATGATCTCTCTGGGAAGAGATGATACTACCAAAGAACTAATTATGAGGATTATCAGAGGCTTACCTGATAGATGGAGATAAAATTCTATCACCATTAGAGAATCATGTGATATTAGCAAATTACCTTTCAAATAACTCATTGTAAAGTTGATGATGTATGAAGAAGAGTTGAAAGTCAATAAAGAAGAAGAATATGAACCTAAGGGAAAATCTGTAGCATTCAAGACTACCACCTCTAAGAACAAGGAAAAAGAGAAGGTGATAGACAATGAGGATATCTCTAGTGAATCAAAATTATCTCATGATGAGAAATATGAAAGGTAAAATGTGTGTTTTATGACTAAAACATCTGACGTAACCTTAGATTCTCCAGCACAAAATTCTTACTATTCTGAAAATGAAAGTGATTCTGAAAAATGAAAAGCGACAAATTATTTGAACACTATAACAAGCTGCAAGAGACATGAAATGAACTAAAAGATAAATATAAATATTTAAAGAAACAAAATTCTCTTACTATAACTATTAATTCTGAACTTACTATTGAAATGTAGAATAATGATCAACTACTCAAAGAAAATAATGACTTAAAAATATATAATGAGAAATTGAAGAAAGATATAGAAAATTTTACTAATGGAAAAAATAATCTTACTCAAATTATTTGTAAACAGATAGCTCCTAAATACACTTATGGTATTTGATATCATCCTGGACAGAGGAACCTATCTAAAACACACTTTGTAACTAAATCTGGAAAATCTGTTTTTCTACACAAAAATGAGAATTATGCTTCTAGTTCTAGTTTTGGATAGTATTTTACTATCTCTAGTTCTTTTAGACCAAATAGGGTTTATTTTCCAAATATATTATAAAATTTTTATTGGAAACCCATGAAGCAAATGTGGGTTCCTAAAGTATCTATTACTAATGTCACTGGACCCAAAAAATTATGGGTACCAAAATATATTTTTATTTTATTATTTTGTAGGAAAGTTGTTTGAAGAGATCCGATAAAATATTATCATACTTGTATAGTGGATATTCAAGACATATGATAGGATACTATTAAATATTAAATAACCTAATCAAGATTGATATTGGGCATGCCACATTTGGTGACAATGCTAAAGGATAAATAATTGGCTTAGGCCAGATTGGTAACTCTAACTCAGTTTTAATTTCTAAAATACTTTTTGTTGATGGACTAAAATATAATTTTCTTAGTATCTTAGAATTATGTGATTATGGATTTCATGTTACATTTGAAAATTATTCTTGAAATGTTTTCAACTCTAAAAATTAACTGATATTTTCTATTTTTAGAATTGAAAATTTTTAGGCTGTTAACTTAGAATCTTTAGTTTCTCAAAATGTTTCTTATTTAAGAGTATTTCACAAAAGTATTGGCTTTGGAATAGAATATTAGGACACTACAATACACACTCCCTTAGGATTCTTACCAGATAAATCTTAGTCAAATACCTTCCCAAAATTGATTTTCCAAATGATAAAGTTTGTAATCCATGTCAAAAGGGTAAACATAACAATATATCTTTCAAATCAAAGAAAGAAGTTTCAACTTCTCAACCTCTTGATTTGGTTCACATGAATTTGTTTAGATCATCTATTGTTTCTAGTTTAAATGGGGAGCACTATGCTATTTTCTTTTAGATGACTATTCTAGTTATACTTGGACTTATTTCTTAGCTCAAAAAAGTGAAGCATGTACTTATTTCACCAAGTATGCTAAAACAATAGAAAATATAAGTGGACATAGAATAAAATCCTTAATAAGTGATCATTGCTGCGAGTTTAAAAATCAAGAATTTGAATCTTTTTTCTCACAAATGGCTATAATCATAACTTCTCTACCCCTAGGACACCTCAACAAAATGGAGTTGTGGAAAAAAGAAATAGAACCTTAAAAGAGATAGCTCAAACAAATCTTAATGAACATGAATTACCTATTACTTTTAGGATGAGGCTCTGAATACAATTTGCTACATAATTAAAAGAGTCTTAATTAGACCTATCCCCAATAAGACTTCTTATGAGTTATGGAAAAATAGAAAACCCAATGTTAGTTACTTCAAAATTTTTGGTTGTAAAGTATATATTCTTAATACCAAGGATAATATTGAAAAATTGTCATCCAAGAGTGATTAAGGGATCTTCCTAGGTTACTATACCTCCAGTAAATCCTATAGAGTCTTTAACAAAAGAACAGAATACGTGGAAGAATTTTTACATGTCAAATTTGATGAAATCGATCCACATGACACTAAGACCTCCCTAGATAATTTTGAGGATGATATGTCAAATCTGGACATAAATGAAAAATCATCTAATCCTCTTGTCAAGAAATATGTTAAATAAAATAGTTCTAGAAATTCTTCAGAATCAGACATGATGAACCTGAACCTGTAGATAAACCTAAAATTACTATCCCCTCATTTTCTAGACCAACTAGAACTCTCAAGAACCATCCTTTAGATGATGTTTTAGAGATTTAGATAAAGGAACACAAACTAGAGCTTCTCTTAGAAATCAGGTTGAACACCAATATTTCATGTCATAGCTTGAACTAAAAAACATCAATGATGCTATCATTGATGATTTTTTGGTGATGGCCATGCAAGAGGAGATAAACTAGTTTGAAATAAATAATTTTTGGAAACGTGTGGATAGACCCAAATACACCTTGACCATAGGCACTAAGTGGGTGTTCAGGAAAAAAGTAGATGAAGCCAGTAATATAATTAGAAACAAATTTAGATTTTTTGCACAAGGTTATAGTCAAGAACAAGGCATTGAATATTCAGAAATGTTTTCACCTATTGCTAGACTTGAAGACATCAAAACCCTTCTTGCTTATTCTGCCAATATTAATTTCAAAATTTATCAGATGGATGTTAAAAGTGCATTCCTAAATAGGTATATAGTTGAGGATGTTTTTGTTGAAAACCCCCTAGTTTTACAAACACTCATATTCCAAATCATATTTTCAAATTAAAAAAATCTTTATATGGTTTAAAACAATATCCGAGAGCTTGGTATGATAGACTAAGTACTTTTCTCATTACAAAAGATTTTAAAAAATGAGTTTCTGATCCTACTCTTTTTATAAAAAAAATTTCTAAAGATGTTTTAGTTGTTCAAATTTCTTTATATGATATTATTTTTGATTCTTCAAGAGATTATTTATGTAATGACTTTTCAAAGATAATTCAAAGTAAATTTGAAATGAGTTTGATGAGTGAACATAAATTCTTTCTTGTATTTAAAAAATTTCAAAATAATGAAGGTACATTTTAAATCAAATTAAATATACTAAATATCTTCTAAAACAATTTGGATTTGATAGAATCAAAATAAGTGACACTCCAACGAGTACTAATTGTAATTTGGATCTTGATTAAGATTTTAAATATGTTGATCAAACAACTTATAGAGGAATGATTGTATGTTTTCTCTATTTGACTGCTAGAAGTATAGATATAATTTTTAGTGTGTGTATGTGTGCCTGTTTTCAAGAAAACCCTAATGAATCTCATTTAAATTCTGTTAAAAGAATTTTCAAATACCTCAAACATAATAATAATTTAGTTTTTTTTACCCTAAAGGACAATCATTTCATATAGTGAGTTATTCTGATGCTAATTTTGGTGGATGAAAGTTAGATAGAAAGGGCACCTCCGGGACATGTTACTTTTTAGGAAAGTCTTTGGTTTCATGGTTCAGTAAGAAAAAAATACGATTAAATTATCTACTTTCTAGTCTGAATACATAGCTACTGGAAGTTGTTGTGCACAAATTTTGTGGATGAAGAACACATTACTAGACTATGGATATCAATTTAGACTTGTAACTATAAATTGTGACAATACAAGTTCTATTAACATTTAAAAGAATCCTATTTCACACACTATGAAAACGAATATGGATGTAAGGCATCAATTTTTGAGAGATCATTATCAAAAATGTTATATCACTTTGGAATTCATTGGCACAGAACATCATCTTGCTGATATATTCACTAAGACATTAAATTATGAAAGGATAAATTACATCATACATGAATTGGTAATGATAAGTCTTAAGTAAAAAGTTTACAGTCTCAAAATTACTATCTCACACTTACTGTTTTATAGTTTATGGTTTCATGATTCACAGTTTCACAAGTTACTGTCTTGGAATTACTATCTCACGTTTAAGGTCTCATAGTTACTATCTCTCAGTTACTGTCTTACACTTACTACCTCAATGATATGGTTTCACCATTTGGAGTCACACTGTAATGATGAAACCGTGACAAACTGTTCCAGTCTCACTGTAATGACTCAGATTTCTATTTTTAGAATTTTATGTCACATATCGCCGTATCGATTATTTTATTGTTTTTATTCCATGATTTTAAATTTACGATGTTTAATATCCCTAAATGATAAAAAATCAATATTTTTCACTCATCTCTTTACTTGATATCTCTTCTCTTGAAATAAAAACACCTCTCTCTCAAAATATTAGTCCTCTTTTAGCCTTTTAGCCTTCTCAAACCCACATTAGATACCCAGAATGAAGCGCCCATCTTCATCGACTCTTGAGTAGCACAGATCTCAGAAGAAAGTGAAAAGGCACTGAAAGTAATGCCTAAGGGACCATTGAATCCAAATCTTGCTGATAAAACAGTAGTACCAGAACAGGAAGTCTATCAGAAGTGGTTTCTAGCAAGTAAGTCACTCGTTTTGAAAGTATTGAAAGAGAAGGGATGGTAGAACTGGTTCACAAAAGAGAAAATACTGATTTATCCAAAACTTGTTTCTCAATTTTATCAGTATGTCCAGTTTTTATTCAATATTGAAGATGAATTTATTGTAAGAATCTGGATTAATGGTCAACGATTTAATTTTTCTTCGAGGTTATCGGATGGATGCCTAGGGATACGTCATAAATGAATATTTTAGGATTACCAAAGAGTTCCTTCTCCTCATAGTTATGTTTTTATCTTAGAATATTCCCTCGAAAGTTTGACTATAAATAAGAAGAAAATAAGATTAATTGCTGCTGAGTTGGATGGAAAGACAAGGCCGCTATTTAAGTTTATCCAAAAATCTTATTTTTACAAGGAAAAGATATTTTTCTACTCTTAATTATCAAGATTTTTCCTTGATAAATCTTATAAAAAATGGGAACAATATTAATCTGTGTAAGTATATTCTAATTTACATGTGTGAAATGATCAAGAAAACTTTGAAATCTAACTATTTGTTTTATTCAAGATTAATCTTTGCAATGTTGTCTTCCAAAGGAGTAGTTGGACCGAATGAAGAAGTTATTGAAGATTATGAGTTCTTTATCTCAATGGATAAAAACCAAAGGATGAAAATAAGCTGGAATCCTTGGAAAAAGTCTTTGGTGGAGATAAATGAAAGATTTTATGAAAAGTTTAATCCTTTTGAGAATCCTTTAAGACCTAAGAACAAATTTGACCCTAGATTGGAACCAGATGAAGTTGTTGATTATTTGGATGAAGTATTAGAAGATTTAGTTGCTACACCTAAGGAAAGAGATATCTTGGATAAAGAATATAGTAGCCTATCTGTTCCATAAGATGTTTCTAAAAAATAACCTATTGCTAAAATAGAACTTGCTGCTAGTGTAGAGGAACTAGTTGTTCCTTAAGATCTTTTAGAAGAACTTGTTATTGAGGAAGGCCCTACTATTGAGGAACAATCAAAATAAAAATATGAACCTGAAATAATTCTATCTACTAAGGAAATAATGGAATAGGCCTTTAATCTATCTAGAAAAGTGATGGTTGAGCCTGTTAGAGATGAAAATTTGGAAATGGGTCAAGAGACTGAATCTCTCAGTCCTAGAATAGATGCACCCATTGAGGGGGGAGTAACAACCCAGTTCAGAAAGTGATAAAATTTCTAATCCTATTGATCAAAGCAATGTGGATACCTAGTATTAGTTTCCTAGCTATTTTGATATGGATAATGACCAAGAGGTCTTGGTTAAAGGTATAGATATTCCCACTATGTTTCAATTGAAACCAATTCTTGATATAGCATAACCTTTGTTAAGGAGCCTAAACCTATTTCAGCTCCTGTTCCTAAACCTAGACAAGAATCTTCTGATTATGTGAGTAAGAGTGAGCTGAATACTTTTGAAGATAATTTGTTAGCTGGATTTGAAAAGATCATGAAATCACAAATTAATCCTGTGAAAAATCTCAGTGAAAGAGATGATGCCCTGCTGTTAGAGAAAATCATATGGAAAATTCAACTTAAAATGATTCATGAAATAAAAGAAGTTATTATTGAGAATAAAAAGTTTAGTGATGAGGTGAAGTATCTTAGATCTATGATTGAGGATATGAAAAAAGTGTTACAAACTGGGAAATCTCCTGCTGCTCATCCAATTTAGGATGTTAGTGATCTGATTCCACAGAAAGTTGTCTCTTTGATTCAACCAAATTGGACTTCAATATATGAAAAAGTGGATGAGAGAAAAATAAAAATAGTAAATGAGATTCATGATATTGTTTTTGGACATAGAAAGTTGACTGACGAGTATAAGGTATATTTATAGAAAGTTCTAAATCAACTTAAGTCTCTGACTTCATACTTTTCAGCTTCAAATGCCTTTGGACAGTCATCTAAACCTATAGATAGTCATCTGATCAGAATTATTGTTAAAGAAGGAATTCAATTTTAATTAATTGGTGTTGATAAGGAATGTTATTCTACTATCAACAAGAATAGTTACTGATTACTTTTTTTAGTGAGGATTCATTCAAATATTTCCATGGTGCTCAGGAATAAATTTCTAAGAAAGTGGATTTCTACTTTAATAGAATTTACTCTAAGCATGATCTGACCAATTATTTCAAGTAGCTTGTAGAAAATTTGAAAATTTATCCTGTCACTCATGCCTTTAAGACTCAAGTCCAAAAGATAAAATATTTCAATCCTCAGTTGGACAAGTTCCTAGAGAACAAAGATGATTTTGAGAAGGCAATGCAATATGGTGGTGAGATCATTACTAATTTAATTAAGTTGTTGAAGCCTTATCTTCATGTGAAAATAACTACCATTGTGACCCTTGCAGCTACCCCTTTATGGTCTGGCTCAACCCCTTCCCCTTGCACTGCCTTTTGTTTTGCCTCCATGTCTCAATATTAAGATCTGAGCCAGATCAGACCTGTTATCCTTGACCAATCCTTACCTTGGTCTTCAACAAAACCAACTACGACCCTTTCTATTTTTGAAGGAGTACCACTTACTTCTCTCACAATTGAAACGATTCCTTCTCCAACCTCCACTTATGCTCCTGTGGTCCCTTATGATGTTTCTACCAAGGGAAAAGAAAATACTACTAGTGTGAAAGAGACGTGAAAAATGTATTTTCATAGGGATGTTTTTCATTTTTCCTAATGATTTTAATGACCTATATCTTTCTATCTAATGAAATTTTCACTATTGTTGTTTATTCCCTTACTTACCTTCATTCCATGTTTATTTTATTTTTCTTATATTCTGTTTGATAATCCCAAAAGGGGGAGAATAAAAAAATAAGACAAGGCATTTAAATACCATGATTTGTGATCATCATAAAGGGGGAGATTGTTAGACTCTTCTTGTGTTAATCACGTTTTAATGATCACAAATAATTTTAACCATGTTTAACCTATCACAAATTATGTATAGAGATTGTTGGTTTCCTTATGATTAAATTCTTATAACTCAGGATATAACCTTTACAAGATCCTAATTCAGAATATTATAAATCATGTTTAATCTTGTAAAATATATTTGATATTGTTCTATAATGCTTTATTATACACTATTTGATGTTTTTATATAATGATTTATTATATTAATGCTTAATTCTAATTAATTCTATGAATATTATTTCTTAATATAGTTTTACATATATTCAGCTGAGTCTAAGAAACCATGAGTCTGCCACCAGTTCCGTATTTTGGAAAAGTCCCTGACACCATAACCCAGACACCGTAATCCAGTCAACGTAACCCTAAAACTATAACCCTGACACCGTAACCTAGACACCATGACTCAGAAACTGTAACCATTTTCAGATTTTATGAAGTATGTGACACCGGTTCCTTTCTACTATCTCTAAGACACCATTCCAAGTTTTAACAAAGGACTAGACACCATTATCTAAGACACCATGATCTTGACACCACATATGTACTACTAATTCCTGATCTCAATGCAACTGTTGAACCATGACTGTCTCACCACTCAAAGGAAAAAGAGAAGACACCATTTTCTAGTGACACCATTTCAAGAAAAACCATGACACAACTCCTTACTTTCTATCTTTTTCAATTTAAATTTAAATATTATTTATAATGGTCATATTTGAGTCATTTAATGACACTGAAATAATTTATGTTTATTTGTAGACATGTCACCTAATAGTACGATGTACTAGGTATAGAAATCTTTCTTCCAATCAGATCCAACACATGCACCTGAAATAAAAACAAAAGTATGAGACTCAACAAAGAAGATGCGAGTGAGAGTTTGTGAAGTGAACCACATACAATATAGAAGAACATATATAGTAAAAAACACAAGAAGAACTATCAAGTTTCAAAAGGGTAAACTACTATAGATTAGAACCTCAAACATTTTCATAGTAGCAAACCTAATAAGAACAAGAGCTACAATGAACATTGAATTGAAAACCAAAACATGAGACTCATGATACCCTATTTTTCACAAGAGGACTCTATATTTGTATCTTCTTCATACTAAATGTCCAGATCTATATAGAGAAACACTCAGAGAATTTATAATCCTTTCTCATCATTTTTATATATTGTGTACTATTCTTATTAGCTTTAGAGTAGTGTGTGTATCTATCTGTTAAGCACACACTGTCTCCTATACCAAACTGAAGGATACAAGATATCCTTCCACTCATATATTCTTACATTTGTTTACTCCCACAGATAAGTGTGGAAGAGGTTTGGTGTAACCTGATTATTTGTTTTCCCACATAGAATAGTGGAAGAGGTCGTGTAACCTGGATAGTTCTGTATACTATTTTTTACCCCGATCTATAGTGTGGATCAAGTTTATTAATATAAACTGCTTGGTGGTAGGTGATCAACAAGTGGAGTGGATTAGGTCTCATCTTGAGACTAAACAACTTTTTTTTATATCCAATCTGTGTTTCTATTTAGACTTTCTCTATTTTAATTTATATTTTAGAAAACTAAATTTTACTTTGATAGTTAGTCTTAGATAGTAGTTGTAACTTTTTTCCTTATTAGAATAGTTTAAAAATTTGCGTCAATATCTCATATTGATACTACTCAGAATTAATCAATATAATGAGAAGCTGTTTTAACATTTAAAATCTTATAATCTTATTACATTTATTTAATTGGCCTGTTTTAATTTTAATTTGGTGAATCTTTTAAGTAAACGTTTTTAACATAAATTTTTATATGAACTCAATTCACCCCCCTCTTGAGTGTCCTGATCTGACCAACAATAGTGATTGATTTCATTTAGAGATAAATGATAAATTTATCATAGAAGAATATGAGGTCAAATCATTATAATATATGGGTTTCAATAATATTCAATAATATTTTGAAGAATTTTAAAGATAGTTATTTATCAAATGATCTATGTTGAACTTTGAGTGTTATTATTGAGGAATTTGAGATTTATGGTATATTTCTTTATATGAAGGTTTATTCATTTTGGGAATTATAATACCTTGTAGTAACCATTTTAGTTTTGGTTAATATTTAAAGATTTGAGGAATAAGTTTTTATCCTTTTATGGATTATTTGACAGATGTTTATTTTAGTGATTTAGGCATACAAATTTCATCTTTAATAATCATCAATTGTAAAGAAATACAAGACTATGATAAAAATTAATTAAATTATGAAATTATATTTATCAAGTAAGTATATTTACTTATGTTATTAGTCCATATGGTAATATAATTCCTTAAATATTAGAAAAGGATCTTGAAACAAAAATTTTATCCTATAAAATTCATTTATAATGAATAAATGGTCTTTTCACATCTCTTTATTTTATGGTTTTTTGTTTGTTAAATTTCTCATGATAATTCACTTTTTTGTGATCAATGAACTATTTCACTCTCCATCATTATTTAGATATTATTTTTTTACTCTATGTCTATATTTTCACTTCACACTAATGTTCTCTTATTTGGAATCTTGGTTATGGGTTATTCTAGGTGTCCTTCGTACTTCCCTTTCTCTATTATTAAGAGGAAGTTTACTTAACCCTTTTTAAGATGTCGGATTTCAAAAAACGTATTTTCAAATGTTTATTAATTGATTAAGAAGATAAAGTTAAAAATGAAAGGGCAAAATTTATTGAAGTGGGAGTGAATGTTATATCTTGAGATTTTAAAAATAAATACTATGTCTGATAACGTACAAAATACGCAACACTAAACTCAAAAAAACTGCAAAATATTTTTATTTAAATACAACCATTACAACACAGCCGTTGAATTGATGGATATGAATATGATTAAATAATTTATTATATATATATATATATATTTCCTAATAAATGAAAATTTATTGATTAATTATTAAGAAATAAGCACTCATTTTTTAGTAAAGTCATTATATTTTTCAAAAATATCTTTTCTTCAAAAATGGTATTTATTTATTTTTATTAGTGAATATTATAATTAATTTATAGAAATTTATAAATTTTATTTGATAAAAATAATTACATTTTTTAAATCAGAATTTCAAAATTACCTTACAATGAGTTTTTTGAGTTTTTCTGAGAAGATTGATTTTCAGGTGAATAGTTAAAAAATAATGGTTTTTATTAAAAACTATATTTCATTTTAAAGTATTTACAAAGAAATATTATATTTTGGATAGATTTTAAAATTTAATAATTTCCTTTTTATTAAAAATAATCCAATTACAATATTTTTAATGAATTTTATGTTTGAATTTAGTAAAAAAGATTTTATACTTAAAAATCATTTTTTTAAAAATGGGGTTTCATCGGTATTGAGGGTTTAATTTTAAATTTAATTCTACCAATTATGTATTTTAAATTATGAAAAATGGATAACAAATTTGGAACTAGGATCTTTAAAATTTTAAAATATTTCTCTTTTATTTTTTATCATTACGAATAGTAATCATAGTAAATTTTTTTTACCAAAGTAAAGGTAAAATTGGTTAATTAAGGGTAAAAATAACGTGATAAGGACTATAAAGTAACTATAAAACATAAATTAATTTTATTTTATTCATATATTTCATCCATAATCATCCTAAATTTCAATATATGATCTTTTTTAGAATATGACCATGATTTTTACCTTAATAATATTTTATGTAAAGAAAAGTAAAAAAATCATCCTCTTTGTTTTATTATCTTTAAAATTTTTACATAGGTATAAAAAGAATTTATGTTTGGTTATAAATATTAATTTAAAATTTAAATTATTTTTATTTATCACGGTAATTTATCTATAATTTTTCTTGGTAAAAAACTTACCTTAAGTGCTCATGAAACATCGATACAATATTTATTAAATTAATAGAAAAATGAAATAAATTAATTTAAAATTTTTAAAATTAATAATATTTGAATTAATTTTTGTGTTAGAATATATTTTAGATAAAAATTATATATTTTAGAGATTTTAATTCATTATATTTTAATTCTATTTTTTACTGTAGTTTTAAAATTCAAATTAAATGAATAGTTCTAATATTAACATTAAAGTTATTTTATAATAACTAATATTTTATTAAATGTTTTAAAAATATAAAAAATACTATGATTTTCCAAGTTATTGGGATATTATTTTGAATATAAACCTTGGTCCATTTATGGTTCAATTTTTCTTTTATAGTGACTTTATTGACCCATAATGATTAAAATATTTAATACTGCGATAATTGTCAAAAAGGGTTAAAACAAAAAGGCCAAGGTGAAAAAATCACCCAAACTTTTTAAATTTTAATTTTATGATAGTATTTAGACTCATAATTATTTTATATTTAAATATTATCAATTTTGATCCATTTTAATATTAAAATTAATTTATATTAATTTAATACTTTATGAAATTCCAAGAGTGCCCCTCCCCTCGCTTATAAATGTGAACATCTTATTCTCATTTATTCACACATAAATAACCATTTTTTGTCCAATACCTGACCAAATACCTTTATAACATCCCTAAAAACTTCTTATATGCCTTTATTTTATCATAAAACAACATAGGATAGAATATTTTGTAAACCTTAAGAGGTTTTTTGAAGAAGAGGCATACTTATTAACAAAGATTTTTTGTTTTATTTCTCATTATACCACTTTAAAATATTATTAAAACATGATGAAAAAAATAAAAAAGTATCTTCCATATATTTATATGTTATTATGTTAATTTAATCAACTAAATATATCTCATTTTCTATCAAATGGGAAACGAAAATGTCATTCTTGTGTACAACGGACTACCGCCTATCTAACCGATGTAATTTGTTTTCCATCAATGCCCTTCATTTATGGTTATAATTATAGATATAATTTATATATATAATATTAATTAAATAAATATATTCTTTAAAAGTAATATATTATTAGTTTTATTAACTTTCTATTCACTAAAAAATGATAACTTTATTATGTGTATGTGTGGACTACCACCTCCATGAAGTGATGTGATTTGATTTTCCTCACCACATCACATAAATGCTATATATAATTTTATTTAAAGAAATAATATGGTAATAATTATATAATTATCATTATGTAAATATAAAATAGTACTTACCTTTTATTTATAAGGACCGTTGAAAAATAGAAACTTTACTCATGCATACGTATGACCTATTGTCTCCATGAATGGAGCATAGTTCATTTTTTAAAACCATATTTAATGGTTGGTTTTAAAACTATAATTTATACAAAAAATTATAATCATTTCATCATTATTATTCATAAGATTATGGAATAATAACCTCTTTGAGTATAGTCAACCTACTGAAGTCATTTTTGACATATGAGTTGAATATCATAAAAAATGTCCAATGTGATCTTAATTGATTAAGTAATTGTATAAAACATTATATTAAATAAAATAAAATAATAAAAAACATGAAAAAGGTTCTTAAGAATGTAAATAATTAACCCAATTTTTTTATTTTGGAAGATTAAGAACAGACATGATGAGTCGCACTCATGGTAAGTGACTTTCTTTTAAAAATACTCTTTTTAAGTTTCCCTTCAAAATCATTTTCTTCCATGTACATATTTTTTTAAAATTAATTAATAAATGTATTAATATAGAAATAAATTAATTATAAAGTAAATTTTATCTCTCTTTTTTACTTTATCTCAAAGGTTTCCAAAAGGAATATTTTTACATATTTTATATGAATTGTTTTGAATTTCCTTACAAAAGGAAAATGAATGTTCTATTTTAACGTATATGGAAACAATTTTTTTTACCAAAACTATAACCCTTATTTGATATTTTAATTCCTTTATATTATTTTATTTTTTCTTCAAGAAAAATAATTCCTCAATTTTTACTAGGTATTTTCAAAAATCGTTTAAATGGTATAGATATTTCAATAACTAGAAATGTTTTCTTATGGGTGTAAAGAATATTTTTATGATCATAATGTTATAAATTGAAAGATTTTATGCGTTATGATTATGTTAGGGTTATTATAAATTATCTATGATTATGGTTAGATATGTTATAAATCAAGGATAGTTGGTTCTATTATAAACCAAGGATGGGTGGTTTCGTTGTAAACCAAGGATGGGTGGGTTCGTGATAACCCACTAATGAATTGGGTATGGAAGTGTACCGTATTGGTTATTCCATTTGTAATTGTGATATGGAAAATGTTGTCTCAATTTACCTACATTATTTATCTATGATTTATATATGTTTTTATATAAATATTACAATTTCTCATTGTAAGATAATGATATAATGTTTAACTGAAAGTATATTATTTTTATTAATGGTGGAAATAATAAATTTGTGAAAACAATTTCATGTGTTTTTCATAACTTCAAAAAAACCTTTATGAGTTGTATTTTTTAGTTAAGGATTTCTTATGTAACATTTTATGAAACGTTTTGGGCAGTAAAGTTGATTTTTTTTCTTTATAAAATGTTTATTTGGAACCTAAAAATTATTTTCAAAAAGGAAAATATTTATATGTATTCATGGAATAACATTTTTCTTTTTTTCTTTCTTATACCCCTTGCAAATATTTTTGTACTTGTCCATTTTAAAATATTTTTCATAGGGTTTTAAGGATGAGTAGGATCTACGATGAAGGCATAATATGGAAAATGAAAATATGGGTATATTGGGAGTAATACTCACTTAAAGGCATGGGTATTGTTATGTAAGAGTTTTTCCTAATTCTCTAAAACTATAAACCTAATGGATCCTTGGGTATGTAAGTGTCCAACATCTTTTTATAATGTTTTACATTTTATATGGTTGCAATTGAGTTACATTTATTGGTATTAAAGTAGAGAATGTAATTTTATGAATTTATCACCGAATATAAGATTTCGAGTCTTAGGATGTTATAGGAATAAAAATTGATGGATAGAAAATTTAAACAATTACGAGTTGAGCCTTTAGGATCCACATAGATTTCTCCTTACCAATAGATAAATAGGAAAAATGGAAGGGGAATAGATATAAAAAGGTAAAATATAAGATAAGATAATTAAAATTTGTAGTTTATAAGATTTTAATAATCTATTTAAGTTATTTTTAAACTCTTTATATTTTGTAATTCACTAAATTTTTTACCAAATATTATATAGAAAGCAATTTAGAAAAAGAGCATGCTGGTGCCCATCATATCAGAGGGTATGAAGGGTATTTTTTTCTACTATATTAGGAAGGTCCAAACACCTAGTTCACATACAAGGATATAAGGTAGATGTATCAATTAATGTTTTTGGTCCTTCAAGAACTTCTTTGAGTGAGGATGTATATAAATAAAAAATAGATGTTTTAGAAGCTAAAATTCTAAATATGGGTGAAATAAGGGAGTATAGTATTATATAATCAATACAATTGACATTTTAAGACATATAGAGATATTTTTTGGACTATATATCCCACTCCTCCACCTCTATCTATATATCCCACTCCTCCACCTTCACTAGCATATTCCACTCCTACACCTCCTCCTCAACAATTTCCCATATACTGTGAGATATATATTGAGGATCCCCAACATCATAGTAAAGAGTATGAGATAATATATTATATTAGGGATACCCAATATCATTAGTAAAATTATATGGATCAGTTTAGATTAACAATATAATATATTTTAGATGCATTAGTTAGAGTATAATTTCTTACAGATGAGGTCTCTATAGTTGGAAAAAGTGTTGGAGATTTTTTTACTTAATCTATATAGAATTTCTTAAAAACAAACAAGTGAGGTTTTCAGTGATTATATATTTCAATTTCACATTAGTATTAATTTTTTTTAATATTTTATCACATAAATGTTTTACAGGAATACATTAAAGGAAAATTCATGCTGTATGGAAATAAAAAACATGTTGAGTCCCCTTCGACTTCCCATACTACTTTTTCTGAAGGAATTTTCAAATTATCAATATATTATAAGATTCCAATGAGTTCTGAAATTTATGTGCATGATATTATTATGATGAATTGTTATATAGGTATCTTAGATCATGTAAATATAGAGATGTCAGGAACCACAATGATGTACATTTTTTCATGTAATTTGAATACCATATTTCTTTCAATTATATAATTTTTATTTAATGCAATACCTATATTTGTTTTTTATTAGCGACCTTTATACAAATTTTATATAGTATGACATGACATCAGTGTATGGATTATTAGACCCTCAATTTATTTCATAGATAAATAAGACAATTAAAGATAAATAAATAATTGTATATTTTTTTCAAATATTTTTGAATGATAGAATTCAGTGTTGGATGTTTCCTTATCTTGATGGGTATGAAAAATATATTTCATTTATTGTTATATATCTTAATTAAATAACCATTAATTTTTTTAATATTCTAGTGGCCATTTTATATTGTGTGTTTTTTCCACAATAAAGGATATATTACTGGTTTTTCTCTATCCAGATGACGCTTGAGAAAATATTAAATAAATATTATAGATGTATGTTTGATTATTTTAATACTTATATATTATAATATATTTTTTTATTTCATAATTAAAATTTTTAAATAGATATTGAGTGTGATATGACCAGTCAATAGGAAAGAGGGTATAAAAGATCAGATAGGTTTTTAAAAGGTCGACTTTATTTATAGGTGCTATAATTTAGAAGATACTTAAAATGTTATTTTCAATTGTTAAATTATTTTTAAATGAAAAATTAAATCAGAAATATGGAGTAATAGAACGTGGATATTATGTTATGATATCTATGTATGAAATAATTTCAACTAAAACAATTAAAAATTCAAAAAGGTTATATTTTATTATAATCTTCTTTTTATTTATCATACAATTATATTGAGAATACATGTGGAACACATTCCTTTTTATTTTCATATTTTTGATGACCCTCACTCTTATAATTGAAATGAGATAAATAATTTTGAAGATCATGAGAGGATTATTTTATAACATTTATTTATTTTTAATTTACCTTTATTTATCATATAGATTTTGAAGTTGAAATTTCAAATTTTTAGTTTTTTGTAATTTGAATAGAGTTGTGATGTAATTTTTTTTATAGAATTGTATTATGTTGCTGGTTTTCTATTTTTTTACTTTTTTTTTGAAATATTATAAGTTCGGTAAACTGTATTTGAAAAATAATTTAATTTTTTTATTCTTAATGTTGGTTATTTTATAACCGATGTAAGACATATTTTTTATATTAGTTATAAAATAAATGATTTCAAATCATGGTTTTGATATCTTTTATTTAAAATAAATGTTGTATAAAATGTTCTTTTACCTAAGATATAAAATAATCAATATAAAAATAAAATAATTTTATATGACTATTTTTATAATAACTGATGTAAAAGATAAATTTTTTATACTGGTTAAAATAATCGATATAAATAAATTATTTACAACATTTATTACAATGAAATCTCTAATTAACAAATGAAAAAAATTTAAAAGAAAATCAATATGGGAGACTCATTTATGAACTAGTGACAATAGTATATCAAAATAATGATTAAAATTGGTTTATTATATAGTGTAATACGGAAACATGAATTTTTTGGAATCATAGACATTGATTGGTTTGGTTTTGTGTATGATTTAAGTTAAAATTTTCAAGGTTCATTCTATATAAGAGGTATGCCTATTTATTAGTTAGAAAAGAAAAGAGTGTATATTTTTTTGGGTATTATGGAAGGCAAATATGTTATTTCTAATGAATTATATGCTAAAATAATATAAATAAAGTATAAACTTGAATAAATTATGGAAAAGGAATGATCTCCTATTATTATTATGTATAATAACTCAATTATTATAAATTTTGAACAAAAACCCAATGCATTATTTGAGGTAAAAGAACACTGAGATCAAGTATTAATTTATCAAAGTGTTGTAATGAATTTTGAAATAGCAGTATGTGTCTACACTATCTCAAATTATTGATTTAATGAAAAATAAACATCTAAAGGTAATATTTGAGAATCATATATTAGATCTTAGATTTCAACAATCTCTCTTTAATTAAAAGTTTATAGAAAATCTCTTATCCTTTATATGTCTTTATGTATACATGTATTGAAGAAATAATAAGTGTTCTGTCTTTTAACAAATATGTACCATTAGTTTCATTAAATATTTGAGTTTAATGATTCCTTAAATGGATGTAGAGAAGTTATATTTAGATTAATTGACAAAAAGGGAGATATGAAAATTATTTGAGACAACCTAATCCCGTACTCCCAGATCTGGTGCTAAAAACATAATATTTACTCATTGGATTTGATACCAACTCATGAGACCCAATTTTATCCATCAATAATTACAACATAAAAATAAATTATCAAGTCACTTACATACCTAAAATATTTTTAGGTTTAAAGATTTATAGAATTAGAAAACCCAATATATAACAAATCCCATACACTTCCCACCCAATAGACATTTTTCATACTATAACCACATTTTTTTATTCCATAATAAGTCTTCAATATCTCCTACAAATTGTTTCACACATGATACCTTTCTAGATATATCATATGCATCACACTTCTTCATAACATGTGGAAATGGAAATATAATAAGGGTGAGCTCAAACACTTGGTAAGGGCATATTTCAATGGAATCTATTATATGGAAGAAAAACTTAATTAATATGGAAAAATAAATAATAAATAAATGTGACATGTAACCAATAAATTAATAAAAAATATATCTATAATCAAATTATGGATTTTTTACTTCATAATAATACCTATTTTTAACTAGGATTAGAGGGAACCCTTACATGACCCAGAAGCCTAATGCACATATACATGAATTACATAGCCTGAATGTCTAGAGTCATAAAGATATAACAAATTTATTTGACATGATTATACTAGGAAAAACCCACCCCATAACCAATTAAAGTACTCAAATATCTTCGCACCTAACATTTATAATAGATTTCAGATCCTTGATTATTTCCGCATGGGCCGATGCTGTGTCCACTACATCCCTCCTTTAATCTGGGTTCTGGTTTGCTCCACCTTGTGACTGATATTACTCTGATTCATTATCAGAAAGTTTATCTAATAAGGTGGAACTAATATGATCTATGGAATTGAGGCCCCATATCCCAAAGTCTATTGATAGTCCAAAGTTCCTATGGTATGAAGGAAATTGATGTTCCAAGGGCCTTATAGCCCATAATCCCAATTCACCAGATTGAAAGTCTAATTTGGTTGAATAGTTCACCTATCATAGTTTTTCTATAGTACCTAATATAGTAATAATATAGTATTTATATAGTAACATCAAAAATTATCTCCAAACTAGATTTGAACCTGAGTCTCTGGCATAGGATGATAGGATGATACCACTCATGAACAATCCCAACTGCATGAAATATATCCATGGATAACATAAAAAACGAAAATAATCACATGAGATAATAAAAATAGATTTCATGGGTGATGAAATGAATAATGTCAGAAATTTTAATATTATTATCATGTAATTATACCAAGAAATATTACATATCATCAAATCAGAAATCAAGACATCTTACATACTATAAAGGTCTCAACCAATACATCTTACATACCTTCAAGGCATTCACCAAGACATCTTACATTGTATGGGCTAGCATACACCAAGTGATACCCATTATTATTTTTTGTCTCATGAGACCTTATCTGATATATCGAGGGGCTATAATGGACAACACCCAATAATGAAACATTTCCAATTCATTACTTATACATTTAGAGAATAATAAAATTCTTCATTAATATTCCTTAACAATCAATAAATTTCTGTATCGAATCATGTGATACAAAATGCCAATATTTCCTTAGATTATAATCAACCATCCTTAGTGGTCAATAGCCATTTATATATAACTAACAACTATATGACGATCAATATTTTCACTAGTCAATAAATGACCTATAATTCTTTTAAAACACCCATGATCAATTTTTTTTAAAATTAAGTTGTTTACACCATATAGAGTAATGGATATATGAAACATTTAATACTAGAAGTGATGTAGAATATATAAATGATAATAATGAACATGGAAATTAAAGATAAAATAAATTCCTTATAAATTGAGACAATTTAGTAAAGTCAAGTCTTTTGGGATATTGAGAGGAAAATAGAAGAATTTGTTTTAAAATGAAATTTTATTAAATATTTTGTAACTTTATTGTAGAAAATAAAGTTGAAATTCACATTAAAAAATATATTTAATGGGAATTAAAGAATAATTTTTTTAAAAAAATAATTTATAATAATAGAATCATGAAAATAAAATATTATTAAATAAGAAAATATAGGGTTAATGATAAAAATATACATAAGTGGAATGAAATCCCTTTTTAGAACATTTAATTAAATAATATCCTTTTCTTTTGAAAAATTTAGAGAATAATGGGAATAGATAATACTTTGGAAAAAAATCAGAAAATGTAACAAAATCTAAATAATTAAGAATTATCATGACATTTCAAAAATATATTCAAGAATAAAATGTTTAGAAATCGATTATTTTCACACTTTTGTATAGAAATTCAAAAATGACATATTTAGAAAATGTTAAAAATATTTATTTTAATTTTTTAAAATAAATTATATCTAAAAAATGACCTTTAGATATAATTTAATTTCATAGAAGAACATTTTTATGAAAATTAGATAATATATATATATATATATATGGGGAAGAGAAAGGTTCTCAATTAAAGAGGTTAAATAAGACTAACTTTTCTCATAAACATTTCAACAGTTGATTTGAGTACCAAAGAGAGGGAAAATGGAAATAATATGTTATAAATATTAAAATAACCATAGTATAATAATATATATTGGGGTTTTGAGAGAAATAATATATAATTCCACTAAATGGAAATTGAAACTTTAACAATCCTTATAAAAAGTGATATTGTAAAATAAACCACTGTAACTTTTATAACACTTGAATCAAAACCTATTGAAAGTGAAAACTTAAAATATAGATTTAGTTACCATTATTAAAGATTTAATAGTGATATAAAATTTTAAAGTGAATTAATATACACCATATAATGGAAATAAGTTCATAATTCCAAAAATGTCTCAAAGAAGGAAACTTGAGATGAGGAACCCTTACCTTGGATTCCTTCTTAGTAGGATACATTATAATATCTATTTATAATAAATTTAGATTTATTAAAAAAATATATCATAAAAATATTTATATTTATCTTACTATATACCATTAAATTATAATTTCTTACCACCCACTTAGTAATAATGCTTTATTAAAATAATTTTTTTATATTAATAATTAAGTTTTCTATAAATGTTTCGATTCAATGTTTCTATTACTTGTACCGTAGTCATGTATTACTCATATAATTTTTTTTGAGAGTTTATATAATGTATTTGATATATTTTTTGAGTTCCATGCTCACTTCATGGAACTTATGGTGATGATTCTTATAAAAATCGTAAAAATATCATTTTGTAGAAATTTCGATTCTATAAAAAGAATTTATTTTATTAGTGAATAAAAACATGTATATAGATATTATGGAACCAGAATAATGTTATAAATATAATTTTTATACATTAAATCCATTTTCACAACCATAAATGTTAGGAGGTGATGAAAAAGGAAATATGCCATTCGTGGAGATCCTGTACACCCGCATGATTGAGAGTTTTCATTTTCTTATAAATGGAAAAGAGGTAGATGATGGTTGTTCCATATACATAATAAAATTCTACTAATGTAATTATAATATTTTATTATGGTAAAATGGTTATAGAATATTTTTAGAAGGTTTAATAATAAATAAACTTGAATGAACCCAGTTAATATGATTACATCTTCCTTGGGTATCCTCATTTGGATCTCCCGTTAAGAATTTTTGGGATAGTAGTTTGCTGAGAATAGAACCTATAATTTATGTATAATTGTTATAATAAGTTATTTGGTTAGATATTGGTCTATATAAAGTTCTTAAATTGTGTGGATAAGTGAGGATAGGAAGTGTCCTTTTATAAGTGACCGGGGTGGCACTTTAGTAAAAACCCTGAACTTTAAAATAATATAAATGTCATTATCAATGGAAAGAGAAAAAATATCGACAAATTCACAAATATAAGATAATTTAGGGTATAAATAAACTCATATAATAAAATTTAGATAATTTTTAAAGATATTTGAATCCTTATCCCATAGTTTAACCCACCCCTCTAAGCATTTTAACTTTTACCATGGTGAGTAACCTTTATTATGATAACTTAATTTTATGGCTAAAAATGTAATGAAACTCATTAAATCATTTGAATATACTGATTAAAAATACATAATACATTTTAAAATATTCAATTTTTATGTTTAGTAAAAATTAAATTTAATATAATTAAATAAGAAGCAACAAAAAATATTTTTTTAGAAAAATAACATTTTAAGCATAAAAATGAATTCACACCAAAATAATATATAGAATTTATCCCCATGAAATTTATTAATTTATTAATAAAATATAAAATTTATTTTACATTTTAACTAATACAAAACTGAATGTAACCATGTAATTACTTAATTAAAGAAAATGATAAAAATTTCTTTTATTAGAATAAAACAATACTTGGGTTCTAAAATAGAAAAAATGGGCCTATAAATTCAACAAAAATATTTTTAACTTATTTATTTTAATCCTTAAAAAAATATTTGGTCTAAAAAGGTTTAAAAAAATTTATTCTTATATCATGATGATTTTATAAAAATGACAGTATTTGTAAAAACTGTATTTTTCATTATTCATCCAAAAATCAACAATTTTTAAAAAATCCGAAAAAAATCACCCTAAGATAATTTTGAAATTATAAATTCAAAAATTAATTTAATTTAATAAAATTAAAATTACAAAATTATAAAATTTATCTTTTCAATTAAATTAATAAAATATAAAGAAAAATAACTTTTATAGAAATGAGTCTTTTAAACATAAATTTTTCTTAACCTTATTTTATACTAATAACTAATTATTGTTAATTTATTTGTTTAAAAATTATATATTCATAATGTATTTATTTTTTCCATATATTTTAATAAATTATTAATCAATTAGTTATGTGTTTTATGTATAATAATTTATATTACATATTGTTTGAATTTAAAAGAGAATGCATACTAAAATATTAGTGTGTTACACTATCTTTAATGTTAGAGATAAATACTAATAGAGAGAAGTACCAAATTTATTTATAGATGAAGATAAATTAAAAGGGTTAATAATTAAAATAAGATAAATATTAATATATATCAAACAAGGGAAAAGTTGATAATATGTTTGAAAGGAGTGTGAAAGGGAGTACTAAAAGGTAGGGGGATTTACATGTAAGATAAACATAAAATATAACAAGTGTTTATTCATGAACCATTTTTATATTTCTATTTTTTATTACAATAAAGATGAATTATATTATATTATATTAGATTAATTATTATTCATTGAAATATCTATGAATTTTTTTATGAAGATAAAAGTTGACTGTCCAAGGTGTTAGACGTGTTAAAGGATTTATAGGTGTTTTCAGTAAACCCAAAAAGGAGATTAATAGTAGAAATACAATAATGTGTTTTTGTGTCATTTTTATTAATAATTGTGGATAAAGGAATATTAAATTAATCATATTGATATTGATAAATATTTAGGAGGAGTTATATTAAGTTCAAAGGAATTAAGAGGTATTTTGGTGGATATATAAAAAACCATGTCTTAGATTACATGAACATGTTGCGATAAGGTTATTATGTCCTTGGAAATATGGATGACCTAGATAATGGATAACATAGGTGATAAAACATATACTACTAGAAATAAGGATATACCAATGGTTTTCAACTATTAGTATAGGTTGGGAAACTATTGGTATAACCTATAACAGTGGTTTCTCAAACTATTTGTACATTCATTGTACTAATAGAGATATACCAATAGTTATTTATAACCATTTTTATAGATCCATTGGTATAATATTATATAAATGGATCCAAATAACTATTGTTATTTCTCTCATTATGAATTCTCTATATTAACGACTCTAAAACAAGTTTTCATCCTTCAACCAGTATTCACCCCTATAAACAACCTGTAATAAAAACACCAATCAAAATACATATTCAAAATTGGATAGAGATTACATATTTTACATTTAATCAATTTATAAATTAAGAAAATGATAACAAATATATGCAATCCATTTAAATCAAAAGACACCATGAACAATGACATAAGTGTCATAAATATCATGTATGAAATGAAGTGGATCAATATATGCCTCCAAAAAATCATTATCAGGACAACCAATACCATCATGGTCATCACTATCACCACCCTAATCACGAATTTCCTCATTAGAATCATTATCTTAAACATGCTCATCACCATCACCACCAATAATTTCATCTCTCTGACCACTACTATCACCATCATCACTATCACCTAGTGAATAATATAAGGAGAACATAATTGACAAAAATATATCAAAAACAACAGAAGTATTTGGAATAAGAGATGTAAATAAAGAACTCATAGATTTTATAAAACGTTCAATGACATTTTTATATCTTTTATACACCTACATGACAATTTTTTTGGTCTTGGTTACTTTTTCATAAGCCTCTTGCAACTTGGTTCTATTGGATGTGTTTTGAGTTTCCTAAAGAGGGTCCAAACCTAGCTGGTATGATACTATCATTGGGTAGAAAAGGGACTCCCCTCTTGTTTTCATTACTTAATATATATTAAAAAGTATCATTTGTTCTAAAATTTTCATATTAATTCTCATCACGAGCTTCTAAATCACACTATTGACAATATAAATGAAAAATTTAATTATGAAATCGATATTAAAATTTTAAAGTAGCAAAGTAATACTTATAATATTTCATTATATCTCTTCATTAACACTGCTAATATTTTTCTTATTTCAGCTAATAAAAAACAAATTTTCTCATGTTACAATCCCTTATATGTTTAATAGTACTCACTAAAAATGAAAATGAATATAGAAAAAATATTCAATAATAATTTATTTCTAAACAAAACTTAATCTACTTTTTTAGCGTGGTTATATTCAAGTTGGTTTGCTTAGGTTTTTATTGATTAGTTTAGGTTTGAGTAAGTCCTATTGAGTATTCTATAGTATGGATATGTTTAATTTGATATAATTAAATTATGTTACAATTTTATTATTCATTTTTGTTTTGTTAAATTTTATCTTGGATAGGTTATATATTTATATTTAGTTTATAGGTTTGTTTGGGTTAGTTTGGATTTTTTTGGGTTAGTTTAGTTTGATTTATTTTGGTTCAATTTAATATAATTTATATAGGGTCATGTTAATTTAGTTTGGTTTTATCATTTTAAATTCAGTATAGTATGGTTTATTTTTATTTTGTTTAATTTATTTTTGGTTATTTTATTTTTATATTATTTTATTTAGTTCAGTTTATTTTATTTATTTTAGAATCAACTCTATTTTTTACATTAACAAAATGGTATATTTGATCTTGTTTAGTGTACACAGTTAATATTAGAAAAATTAAGTTTAATTCAATTTTAATTGAATCGATTTGAACAAAAAAATAAAAATAAAAATAAAAAAAATAAAAAAAATAAAAAAATAAAAATAAAAATAAAAAAAAAATCGAATTGAACTAAACTAAATGAAGAAACTAAACTAAGTAAAATAAAACGAAATGAAACTAAATCCAATTATCCTTACCTAAAATAACATGAATTAAATAAAATCTACCCAACCCAAACTAAGACAAAATAACACAAACCATATTTTATCAACATGAACAAGATTAACCCATTATAACAAGTATTTAACTAAACAAAACAAAAACATATCAAATTAAATTTCCTTAAAACTAATCATATCATTCATACTTGATCGAATCTATAATAAATCAAACCAAAATAAAAAACATAGATCATTTTGGTTAGTTTATATTCATATTAGTTTTATTATTATTGTATTGGGTTAAGGGGTATGGGTTTAATTTAGTTTCGTTCTATTCATTTTTTTTATTTTAGATTAGTTTCACTTGGTTTGGGTGAGTTTAGTTTGATCAAGAAATGTTTAAGTTAATTTGGAACATTTTGATTCAATTAATATGTTTTTTTGTTTTAATAATTAATAAAATATTCAAGTTTTTTTAGTTTGGGTTAATATGTTTTATTTTAGTTTGGTCTAGTTAGTTCAAGCTATCTTTTTTAGTTTAGTTAATAGCTATTTTTTGTGATTTTTAAAGATTTATTAAATTTTATTTGACTTGATTTTGTTCATTTTTACTAATTATATTTTGTTTTACTTTGGTTTAATTTTTTGAATTTAATTAAAATACAATTTAGATAGTTTTTAGACATGTTTTTATAGTTTAGAGATTTGATTTTATTTTATTTAGTTCAATTTAATTTTGTTGGGACCAAGTTGACCCAGAAAAACTTGAGCGGAGGGGGGGGGATCCAGGAGTTGGTAAATTTTAACTTTTCTTTTAGATTTTTCTATTATAGATACAAATCTTGTTCCATTATTAGTGGAATACATTAAATTTCTTACAACCTTATGTTGTTTTATCCAAGTAATAAAACAGATACAAAAAAACATGTACAAACAAAATTTTACTTGTTTCACCACTAAGGGATAATTCTAAGATCATACACATGCATTATTATACTGAAAAATATATAACACTACTCAATGTATGTGTTATAAATAGACTAGAAAAGGAACACTGTTGATCCAAGGGATTACCCACTTCTTGTATATTGGTGTACTACCTTAAGATAAGGATAAACAATTTATAAACTTACAAGTATTCCATAAGGGTATATATACATGAGGGTCTTTCTTTATTTAGTATAGGTTTCCGAGAAAAAAATGCATCATCATTATAAAAATTGACTCTTCTTGATTCTTCACTTCACTTTACTCCCTTATTCTTATCTATATGAGATTTAAAACTTAATGTGAGGGTTAATTCTATTGTCTTTAACATAAAATAGTATCAAATCATTTTTCTTCTAGATGAATAAAATTCTAGAAAAGGAATTATATTACTACCTTCTTCTTATTCCTAAAACTGGATGTTGTAGTGATTTCATTTTTCTTCCTAATTGATATTTCACTCTCAAAATAAACCAGGTATAGTAATGGAATCCTTTGTGGTTATTTGCTTCTTCTTATTTTAGATTCAAATATTCACTATGCTCTCTTCTAATTCTTCACCTATCTATAAATTCATTGATAATATTCATAAAATTTCCAAAAACTAATGACTTTAATTTAAGTGTTGATATTGATTTAACATTATTTTTTCTTTTTAAGATCTTCCTTGGTGTACCACACAATTAATTTTTTAATTAATTTCTTTTAAAACCAAACTTAATAACATAAATACCAACCCATAACTATATCTTCAATATTTCAGTTTGAATCTACCTAGTTTTCTGAAAACTGCTATTTCAAGGAACAATCTCCTTAACTATAGTTTAATATTATAAAAAAAATCCAAGATTATGGCATGGTTCTATTCATCATGGTGTGATCTAAGTCAATACTCAAATATATTTTTTCCAAATCACTCTTGACGTATTGTGGTGCGGTGTATTGTTCCATGGTGCAATGACTTATGGGTTGTGTGAAATCAAACCTTTCAATCTATAAAATGAATATCCTTCAAAGTGTATAAAATTCATTGCAGCATTGTCCCTCAATTTCAATGATATTCTAAATCCATTTTTGATACAAATTAATCACCATGTAAGAGTGGTCCATACACTTCCAAAACCACTAAATTTCACTTAGTCTTCCTTCATGGAAAAACTAAATTCATGTGTCATGACCTTCTCAATTTTTATTTCATGATTAGGTCAAATTATGTATAGTATAATCTCCACAAAGAAAAAATTTCAAAAACTCCAGAGTGACCAAAATACTCATGACCACCTTTTTGGTGTGGCCTCCTATGCATTAGTGTGGAAAATAAACCTCTAAATTTGAAAATTTTAAATACCTTATGCTTATTCTCTGAAAAAACTTATGCGTCTTCCATGCATTTTTCATATTTCAAACTTTTATAGGGTTCACAATGTGGGTCTATCTATTAAACCATGGTTTCCTCCTATGATCTTACAAAATATCCCTTAGCCTTATTATTCCAACCTCATTCCATATTCAACCTTCCTCAAATCTAAAAACATAATTTCCATGTCCTTGATATAGATATAAAGGTGTCTATTTACATTTTTATTTGTCTAATGCACATCCATTTTTACCTTTTCTCCAAAAATTATTTGAAATTATCTATTTTCAATGCATTTTCATTCTATAGTTGAATAATTCTTCAACTACTGTCAACAAATCCAAAACACAACCACTTTTGGTTATAACATTCCCCTATTGGATTTTTTTTCCAATACTACCATAAATCATAGTGAATTCAGATCACTCACCCATTGTTAATAAAATTAAAAGGTTCTTTTAACATCTTAACTCCCCATTTTTCATCAATAATTCAAGGGTTTTTTAATTCTATTTTTTATTTTATCGTATACTATCCTCCTTTGTGTTTTTCCATATTGGACTTTAAATATCCTCCCCCTATTTTCAAAACTCCATATGGGTTCATTCATCATATTTTTATATCATTTTACTAATAAATCCACTTGCATTAGATTTTAAAAGAGCTTAAAAAAGATTATATTGGTGCTAGTGTAACACCCAGAGATTTTAAATTATATTTTCTTTTAAAAACTAACGTGTTCAATAGCTTACGTCACAAAAAACATCAAACCAAAATAGAATACAAAACATTATATAATATTTAAAATGTAGCTGTTGAATTTTTAGGTATAAATAAAGATAACCTTATTATAAAATATGTATCGAAATAAAATAAAATCCATTTCTTAATACCAATGAATCGATGAAGTTCAATTAGTATAGATAAATAACTAATAAGATTATTTTATGCTAAAAATATATTTTATCTAAAATTTAATTTTTTATGATTTATTTTGACAATATAAAAATATCATGGATTAAATATATTTTTTTATATGAATAATATATTAAATCTAATTAAATTATTAATTTATAGGAAATATAAATAATAATAATTAATTTTAAAAAAATTATTTTCTTATAAAAATAGTTTTCCATTATATTTTATGTTTCCATTTAAAAGGTAAACACATAAATATTATATTTTAAATTTTAAAAAATGAACATCATTTTTTGGATTCATAATAACAATATTATGATAGGATGAATTTTTAATATTTTTCTAAAATAGTTTATTTTTAGGTGAATATTGAAAAATACAGTTGTAACTATACCTTGTCTTTTCTGAAATTATCCTAAAAAGGGTATGAATTTAAAACATGAAAATAATTTTTAATGAAAAAACATGTTTTTAAGGTGTAAAATTATTAATTTAAAAATAATATTCTGAATTTATAAAACCCATGATTAACATTTTGAAAATTAAGTAATATTTATTTTAATAAAGACTATTTTTAGCATGTTTCTTTTAATTAAGTATTCATACTTTAGAATTCAATATTGTATTAATTTTAAATATGCATAAATATTATTTGGTCAATAATAAACCAATTAAGGTCATATAAATCAATAATATTGATAATTTTTTCTTAATCATAAATTTTAAGCATAAAAATTCTCTTTTTCTAAAAATGGGTTTTATAAATTTTGTATGCTAATATTGAATTATATTTTTATCACCCTTATAAATTTTATTTGATAAAATGGATTTCATATTTATAATCATTAGGTCTAAATTATATAATAAATACTATTTTATTTTTATGCAAGAAATGAAAATTACTTAGGTATTAATTAGTTACCATGGTAAAAACCAAAAATGGTAAATGTGAAAAATATAAGAGTAAAAGACTTAAAAACATGTAAAAAACATGTTTAAATGCATGGTTTAGGCTTTAAATACCTTAAAACTACCAAGATACCATTATTTTATATCATTGTATACACTAGACCTATGAATAGTGACTTTTCCTTTTATATTATTAAAAAATGACACTCCTCTCACTTATAAAAGGAACCATCACCACCTCATTTCTACTCACAACCCAAGCCTAAACTATTATAAAAAAAACTACAAAAAAACTCCCAAAAACTCATATAAAAATTCTATATTTTTTTCGTATTAAAATACCACATATAAAATCCTTAATACAATTTGCAAAGGATCACTTATAAGGAGTAAGGTAAAATTTTTAATTACTCATTTTTAAATTATTTTACTTTATTTATTATTATACATCCTCTAAATATAATAAAACCATTTTTAAATAATTAAATTAGTATATTAATTACACTTAAATGTTATTATGTTTATAGGATAAACATTTTCTACCTTCCTCCCAACAATTCAAAAAACAAAAACATCGCTTATGTTATGTGCGAACTACCACCTCTATAAGTGACGCGATCCATTTTTCATAACCGCCATACATGGATGGTTCAAATGGAGTATTTAATAAATAAATGTAATATTTTTTAAATTATTAATATTCCAAAAATATAAAATTATTCCAACCTTCTTCACATTCTATGAAAACTGAAAATGATATCCATGTGTACGTGAAAACTACTGCCTCCATGAAGAAATGTATTTAATTTTTCATCTTTATTTTTTTATTTATCTAAATATCTTAAAATATGATTAAAAAAATTGAAAAATATAAATAATATCATTATAATTATTTAATGATGATATTGTGACAAAATAACCACTTTCATAACCATACTCACCCATCGATTATAGTATGTTATTGTTTGGGTCAGTTTAATCACCTGCACAAAAAAATGATTTAAATTTATACCATGGATTAATTGGAAACTTAAATAATGATATTATTGGACATAAATTATAATATTTTTTTAAATTATTTAAAGGTTATTTTAGTATTTAATTCATTAATAACATATCAATATTTTTTCATAAAAAATTAACGAAACAAGCTCATCGCCACAGTCCATCTTCAAAAATAGAGACTAAAATAATCATGGAATGAATTTAGTTATTTATAAATAATTATAAATAATATATTACATTACCTTGGATAATATTTTAATGAAGAACTTGGTATCAATTAATGGTAATCAACATCAACAATTTAATTCATATTCGAAATAATCAAAATCGCTAACATCCAATGGTAAAAATAAACTATAACTAACTAATAAATGTATTATAAATTATTATAATTAAAGATAAGAAATGTTAATAGATATGAATATGGTTATTAAATAAGTTATTATGATTGTTATTTTTATGATACATAAGATTTAAGTGCTTCTATGGAAGTTAAAAGTATAGGTAACGAGTTTTTTCTTTAGTCAAAATTTTTCTGGAGTTATAATTATTCCTATTTGAACATAGTTTTTAAAGATAATTTTATTCTATTATATGATGAAATTATAATGATTTATATATCTTGGGTAATTGAGATTTATAATTCAAATCATTTATGTTGTCGAATTTCTTTCTCAAAAAGTATATCTTTGTTAAGAATAATTCCCATCCTCTTTAACGACGGTTTCTCTTCCATGTCTATATTTTATATTCACACCAATGTACTATTTTATATTTGGAAGATTAATTATGTTTTATATCATGTTACCTTAAAATTTCATGTTTATTTCCCAATGGGGGTACATTTTTTAATAATACCACCCACCTTCTTTCTCTATATGTCTCGTGATCAGGTTTTCCTAATTATTAATTCGGGAAATTATTAAAATCATTTATATTTATATTTTAATAGAGATATTTATTAATTACTAAGGAAAGTTGATTATGAACAATATTATTATTCATTTCTTTCATACGGTGAACAAAATGGACTTAGTAAGTGATGTGTGGGGGATGATATTAGATATCCCCTTGATGCATTGGCAGGTCTCATGAGACATATTATCTTAGATATTTAGTGTATTTCTTACCTATTTATATATAAAATCTTGACATAAGGCCCTAAAAATAAAATTATGATATTTTAATCATAAATTATATCATTACAAAACTAGATATTACTATATATGTGATTATTTATATTTTTATTTCATCTATGGATATATTCCTATTTCTTGATATTAGCTATATAGAACATTGATTATTATTTATATTTCCCATATTATTTATGCATTGATTATTCCATTATAAATTCCACTATATTTTTTCCTTACCAAGTATCTGAGATTACCACTTTATCTTTTTTATTATCCTCAGGGTACCTAGGAGTGAACTTAGAATGATTGAAGGATATTCTTGAGGAAATAATAAAATTATAACTAGAATTTATATTAGATTTCTTGTTTTTGAATGTAATTTGAGAATAATGTATGTATCTAGTATCCTAAGACCACTAAACTATTTGATCTCATGGTATGGTATATCATGAATCTTATTCCAATATAATATAGTAACTACAAGCACTTGGTTATTGGAGTTGGGGGTACTATAGTTGGTATTAGATAAAGATTATTAGAAACACTGGGAACTAAATTTAGGAGAACATAGATTAGAGAATATAACTTATAGTAGAATATAGGGGCATGTCTAAGTATAGGATTATATCATTTTTTTAAATATAGAGTTGTTGAGTTCCTAAAAATTATATACCTATATAGATACTACAATTGGATGCAAGATATAGAATATAATCCCATAGGGATAATAACCTCAAAAGGTTGTTCGAGCATTAAATTGATCTTCACCCGGTTCATGACAAAGACGTATAACTGTACACATGGTTTGAAACTCCCAAGGGATTTGATTTGATTAATTAACATGATATTTATGAACCATTATTATGGATTTGAATATATTTATGTTATAGAACCTAATAGGGAATGACCATGGACAACCTAGATCGAAACTCAGAGATTCATAAGTTCGGTTATACACTAAATTTATGAAGAAATTATTATATGTTTGTAGTTTCCTTTTATTTAATTTTTAATTTTTTCATACCTCAACTTTCCTTTAGTTAGAAAATGGACCGATGAAGGAGAAATTAATTTAATGAAGGATATAATGGGGAATTCAATGACTATGTCATACTAGATATCATGAATTATGATTAATAATGTGAAGATAATTGAATTCTTAAGCATAACAAATAAGATAAGGATAATGTCAAATGGAATTTAGAGTGAAAATAATGATGAAGGAAATAATATTAAATTTCTTACATGTTAAGAATGTGGGAAAACACACTAAGAGAAATGTATTTAGGGAACTGGAAGATGTTTTATGAGGACATAAAGTAACTAATTGTGGAGGAAAAATGAATATTTTAGTTAATATAATGAATGAAAGTAATGTTTATCCTAAGGTACCACTAATAGTGCATGTCTTAAATGTGAGTAACTAGGGAATTATCCAAGTTAATGACCTAAAAATAAGGTATAAAAACAATAATAAACCTCTTTAACTTCATAGACTAAGAGAATAAGGATAGGTATATGTTGTGAATACCTCTAAAGTAGATAATGATAATTAAGGTATAATTATATTCCACTATGAAGTAATATATTTCTTATTAGATTTGATTTTAGACACTTTATTATATTTAATAATATTTATAAAATTATTAAATCACCATCATATTGATTTTGTGTTAACTTATAAGAGAAAAATTATATTTATAAGATTAATTTCTCCAAATTAATGTTTTTGGGAATATTCCTAGTGAAAATTTTATAATTCTTCCTTTAGATGAATTTAATGTTATTTTTGAAATGGATTGGTTCGCTCTACATAGTGGTAAAATTAATTTTCAAAGTAAGGAAATCACATTTCAAATAAACATATGATATTCTATCAATTCAAGGATGATTATGAACACCATTTGGAAGAAAACTCTATAATATCGGTCTTAATAATAAAAAATGGGATCTTAGATCAAATTATTTTAAAGAAACTCAATATTGGATATATTCCAATTATTAAAGAAAAGATGAGTTTCCTAGTCTTACCTAAGTTAGTTAGGATGATGTCTCATTAGGAATTTGTATCTTGAGTCTTGAATATCTTAAGGACACCCTTCACTATTTTCATTAGTATGTAATAATTGAAATTATGAGGATACAATTTATTTATGTGGGGAATATAACACCCTGATATTTTAAATTATATTTTCCTTTAAAACCTAACATGTTCAATAGTTTTCTTCACACACAACACCAAACCAAAAAACCATGAAATATTATATAATCGTTAAAATTTAGATATTGAATCAATGATTATAAGTAGAGTAAACCAAATTATGAAATATATATATAAATAAATAAAAGTTATTTTTTTAATAATAATTCACTGATGAAATTCAATTAGTTTTTCTAAATAACACAAACTATCATTTTATGTTAAAAAAGTATTTTATTTAAAACTGTTTTTATGTGATTTATTTTAAAAAATATAAATATATCATGGAAACAATATATTTTTGAAATTAATAATATATTAAAATAAATTTAATTAGAAATTTATTAGAAATAAGAGTAAAGAACAATTAATATTTTAAAAACTTATTTTCCTACAAAAGAAATTTTTAATTATGTTTTATGTTTCCATTTAGAAGTTAAATACCTAAATTTTAAATTTGAAAAAATGAACTTCAATTTTAGATTCATCATAAAAATATTAGTTGGGGATTAATTTTTGGGATTTTGTTTGAAATAGTTGATTTTTAGGTGAATAATGAAAAATACAATTTATAACTATACTATATCTTTTATGACATTATCATAAAATAAGTATCAATTTAAAAATTATAAAACATTTTTATTAGAAAAAATATGTATTTAATGAGTAATATTACTTATTAAAAAAACAATTTTGAATTTATTAAACCCATTTTTAAATTTTTTAAACATAAGTAATATTTACTTTTATAAAGACTATTTTTCATATATTTCATTTAATTAAGTATTCAAAAGTTGTAATTAGATCTTGGATTTAATTAAAATCCACATAAATAAAAGTTGTTAAATCATACAAAAATTAATTTCATAAAAATAAATAACATTGATAATTTTATCTTAATCACAATTTTAATCATAAAACTGAAATTTTTCTAAAAAGTTTTTCATGTTATTTGTGCTAATATTAAAATTAATTTTTATCACACTTAATTTTTATTTGAAAAAAATGGATTTCATATTTGGAATAATTATGTATAAATTATTTAATAAGAACCATTTTATTTTGAGGCATTAAAATTTAATTACTTAGGTAAAAATTATTTACCACGATAAAAACATAAAATTTTAAAATTGAGAAATCTAAGAGTCAATGACTTAAAAAACATGTTACAAACATGTTTAAAAATTTATGGTTGGGTATTTAGTAAGTAATAAGTGGATCTTGATATTAGATATCCCCTCGATGCATTGGTAGGTCTCATGTAACAAACTAGTTTTGGTATTTGGTGTCTACCTTACCCATTTATATATGATGTCTTGGCAAAAGGCCTTGATAGTAAGATTATGACATTTGACATTATGAAACTATATATTTCTATCTAGGAGATTATTTATTTTGTAATTTCATCCAAGTATATATTCTTATTTCTTGACAATATTTATATAGCACATTTGATTATTTTTTATCTCTTCCAAATTATTCATGCCTTGGTTATTCTATGATAACTTCTACTATAAATTTTCCCGTATTGAGAACATGAGATCTCCACTTCATTTTTTTCTTATCCCCAAGGTACCCATGAGTGAAATTTTAATGATTTCAGGGTTAAATGAAATAATGATGTTTCCACTAGAATCTATATGGTATTTTATGTTTTTGAATGTAATGTAAGAATCATGTATATATCTAGTATCCTAAGAATATTAAACTATTAAATCCCATGGGATGTGATATCTTGTATCTTATGAAAATTTAATATATTAACCATCAGCTCAAGGTTACTAGAGTCAGGGTTTTATAAGTAGTTGTGTAATAACCCGAGTTTTAGTAAAATATTCCTCCTTAAATAAATACCATGTTTCATAGATTTCTACACACCCAACACCAAAACCAAAAAAATATTGACTATTGTAAGGTTTCCATATAATTGGTAGATATAAAAAGTTGTAACAAAATTAAGAAAAATATATCAATATATATAAAAAAGAAAAAAAAATAAAATCCACTTTAAATATCGACTCAACTAGTGCAGTTAGGCAACTAATAAAATATTTTTTCTAAACTTTACCTTTTTCAATGTATAATATATTTTAGTATGAAAAAATTATTAATACTATTTTTTTCACACCCCAACCTTTAAAATCCTTTTTATTTTTTTTCTTTTCTTGGTATTTGATCCTTGGTTTGAGGTTTGGGATGAGTTTGGCATTAAATTTTTGAGTTTTTGACTTTTTGGTGAATTTTGGCTTATGCATGGGCAGCACACAGTTAGTAAAAACTGTACGGACCAACCCAAGTTATCATGTAGAAAGTCTTGGATTTAAAAAGATGCTACCACATAGTTTAAGAACAGTAAGTCAAACCATGTGGGTTGGTCGTGTGGTCATTCTCCTCTTGGGCAGTAGCTACCGCACAGTTGCTGCATAGTTTGGTAAACCGTGCGCCCAAACCAAGAGAGATTCCTAGTAATTTTAAATCTGAATTTTTTTTCTCTCCCCAATTTTTATCCCTAATTAGGGACCCTCCCCCTTTGTCAATTTTGGCATACAAAGGGGTCCCAAAACCCACTCTCCTTGGATCCTCCTCCTCCATAGGCGCTCCTCCAAATATCTAAGGTGAGTTTTTAGGGGTTTCGGCTTCTTTCCCCCCTCTTTATCTTCTACTATATCTATTTATTGGTTCTTCTTTGGTGGGTTATCTCTTGGTCGAACCCTAGATGTTAGGGTTGATGTGTAACATGATTTTCTTGATGCATAGGGTGTGTAGTTTATTCTTTAGGGTGTATTCTTCCTCCTCTGATATTTTCTTCACATTCGTACACCATTGACGTAAGTTTTTCCATTATTTTATTTTATAACACAATACATTGATTCTTGTGTGTTTCCAATTAATTTAAAAAGATTATTCGGATGAGTGTGATTCACTTGGTTAGTTTATTGTGGTGTTTTATTGTTGGTATAAATTGATAAAAATGGATTTTGAAGTGATTCTTCATATATAACTATGTATAAATTCCCAAAATGTGTCTGATAAAATGTAAATTGAGACTTATAAGTAAAATTTCATTATTTGAGTGGTTTTTCTCTTATAAATGTTTTATTAAATTGGCTAGATTTTGATTTGGGTTTTGTATGTGGGACGAGGTGGATTTTGTAGTTTGGTTGTTGTGTTGGTTTGAAAGAATGTGGTTATATTGAAATGAAAATGGTTTTGGGTGCTTAATTGGATATTTAAGATATTCTATTGGATGTTAGAACATCCATGTGTGTACAGGGTACACACATGGTTGGGAATTCCATTAAAGATGTAACTTTAAAATAATTTTTTCTATGAACCTTGGTTTCTTAAATGGTCCCTTGATTTCTAACTGGTATGTTGGTATGTTATGAGGCTTCAAATTGGTTTTGAATGTGTTATTTAAACATGGGATTTTTAGTATTTCAAAACTTGGTTGGTTTCAAACTAGAGGGAGAGCCTATTTGGCATTTTTGGTTAATTTGTGTGTGTTTTCATCTTGGCTTTGAAATGATGTTGGGAGTGAAATTATATTTGATACCTAAGGGACCGTTTGGAATTGTGAATAAAAATGTGATATTAAATGTCATTTTAGGAAATGGTTTGAAAATTGTTATGAATGTATTTGAAATGGAAATGATGTAAGGACCAGTTGGGATTTTATAGTGTTTTTTAAAATGATTGTGGTTTGGGAAATATAAATGCCCGGTTGGAAAATTGTGGTGATTTAAGAAATTTTTTGAATCTTAAATGATGTAATAGACTAGCTGTCACTTATGAGTTACTTGTTATATGATAAGCACCACTATATAGGTATTTCCTTATATGGGTTATCATGTAGGTGGTGTTAGTGTTTGGGGTAGGCAAGTGCAGTGACGATAGGTAAGGTGAGTCACATGCGTGAGGGCCACTTACTTACATAGTATACTATTACAATGGGTTTACTAGGCATCTTTTATAAGCTCGAGTGATGGTTTCTTATCATCCATGATTAGACGGGTTGGTACCCCTTGGATATCTTAAAGGCCAGGTGGGTTGTTCCACTAGTGAGGCTAGTTTAAAGAAGACAGTTGGTTTTTGACTTTGGAGATACACTATACATCAGTAGGTTAGTCTGAATTGAGTATGTCCATGGATCGCTCTAGGGATTTTAGGGAAATACCCATGATTACTAATTGTATTTTATTGTTTACTTTTATTGTATTTGGTTTCATGTTCATTCAACCTGTTTATATTTCATCATATCTTGGTATAATTTGTATGGGTTTTAGTTTGGGTTTTAATTATAAATTGGAAAACAGTTTTCAAACTAACATTGTGGTGTGTAATCTTTTAAAAAGGAAAATAGGCGATGTTTATTAATATGAGTAAAACCTATTTTTATATATGTATTTTAAACTAGTGTTTGTGGACTATTTTGGGAAAGGAAATTTATGTATTTTTTTGTGGTTGCCTACTAGTTTGTGAAGATAACACCCTAATTGTACCATTCAGTGTCGGTAGACCCAAATTGTTTTGCAGGTCCAGCTTCATGTTCAAGTTTTATGGTTCGATCTGGCTCTTGGAGCAGTTTGGTCTTGTGGAAGGTTGTGACATTAAGGTCACATAGATATTGAGTTGTTTATGCTCTGGTTGTAGTTTATATCATTTAGTTTTTTAGTATCATCTTGTTTAGTGGAATTTGTATCTATATCAGTTGGTGTATTTATTTTTGATCAGTTTTTGGTTATTGTTGCATTCTCAATTTGTATAGTTGATTCTCGCTCAAATTTACCCAAGAGATGAAGGTATAACGGTCCTTGTAGTTTAGCTTGGGTTATCGAATCCCCAGAGACCTAAGAAGAAACCTATAGACACGTACATTATATGGACTGTTTTTGGCTATGAAGTGGCCCACATGGGTTGATTTTATATGGGTTTAAAGGATAAATAACAGATTTAAGTGAATTCAGTTTAAAAGAATGAGTTGATCCTAGGTTATCGCTTGGGTGGATTGGATGAATTACGTTTTTAATGATTTCAATTTCTTATAATTGAGATGGATTAATTTAAGAAGATCAAACTAAATCATCACTTACTGGTTTAATTCCTACACACCCTAATACAAATCACCTATAAACGTGAAGGATCAAAGTTTTGAGCACTCCAAGGTAGAGGTTCGTATTAGCACTTGAAATGTGTGACATTAAATTCAATAAGGATGAAGGAGTTTTAAAATCATCAAATAAAAATCTCATTTAAAAGAAGTGATTAGACATTAATGGAGTGATAAATAACATCCAATCCAGCCCCTTACTACTCCCTTAGATGAACCCATCAAAGAGTTAGCCCTCCATTGACGACATGTCTTCAACGGAAGCAGGAAGTAGACTTACAAAGGTGGAATTGAAGAAGTAAAAACAACAACAAAAAAAGATCACTCCTTCGTTGTGTGATAAAAATCACAAAGTATGGTGTGAATAAATTCACACCTTGAACCAACGGTATCAATGTGATATGTATAGAATAGAATAAGAGTAAACAAAGAAATTTTATTAAGAAACTAAGGTGAATTAAACAACTTACATGAGAAAGAAATGCGATTACAAACACAAAGCGGCAGCATAACACTACAATGAAACCAAGCACCAAAGATTCCTAAATCCTCCAACACCACTGCCTTAAATAGTAATTTTGAGCCTTTGGGTCGAGCCTCCAACAGTAAAAAGAATATCAATTAATTTTGTTAGGCCATAGGTGGTAGAAAGCTTGTGGAATTTGGACATTTCCACATTTGACCCGAGGTGGCATCCATATTTCATCAAGCGAACAGACGCGTTTGGATGACCTTCTAGATGGACGAATCAGAGTGGTCCATAGAATAAGAAACTGGATATCAGGATGTCTTAGATGCTCCTGTAAAAGTTGGGCCCATTTGGAGTTGTGGATTCCGAGATATGATCAAATTAGGGGGATGTTTTTCTGGGACGCAGAATCTGGCCCAAAATTGTATCTCTAACTTGGGGCGCCTTAATGACCACCATATAAGCCGAATTAGCATTATCTTATGAAGAGGTATTTGTTCCTAAACATTTGTTATATCATCCCAAAAAATTTTGAATTCATGGGGCCTGTATGTTGGGCCCCACAGTCCCATAAGTGGGATGGTGTCCAATCTGCCTTCTCTAGAATTGCTTACATTCATCTCCAAATATCTCCATCATCGTTTATGAATCATCCATTGATCCTTGAATAAAAAATGTTCACATTTAAGTGTAGATATATTTCCAAAAATATCAAATTAAAATATTGATAATTACATTCCTTAGAATTAGACGACTCATTGGGCTTAAATTGGTGTATATTAGGCATGATGTGCACAAATGATGAGAATGGATGTTCATAATGAAAATGCACTAACTCAGGACCATAAGATCAAAAATGAAAATTTAATAACATTAAAATTTAATTAAAATAAATGTTTTTATTGGATAATCACACCCCCCAACTTGATATTTTCTAGTCCCAAGAAAATAATTCAATGATTTTATTTGAATTCCTTTCTTCAGACACATTATAACAAACAGTACTCACAATGTAAACTGCACACAAATATATTTTTATAACCTATCAAGATAATTTAAAACAAGATGAATTTAAAAGAAGATCCCAATCCCAAGCCCATTCCTTTGATCAAATCCATCATCATACTTCATCCAACTCAATTAGGTGTAATGATGTGTTGCGAATCACAATAGATATGGGGGTTTATTTTCATTCAAGGGGGAAATCATGGAAGCGCTAGGTGGAATCAAATTTAATCCTAATATGAGTATTCTTCATTCCTCTTTTTTTGGATTTTTTTTCAATATTGCTATAGTAATTGAGATTGCAGTTAATCAAATTAACCCATGTAGCAAGACTTTGCCGATGACTCCCAGACTCAAAGGCCTTAGGGCACCAAGTGAAGCCCACATACTCGGGCATCGTCTCGAGTTAACTTAATAAAAAACAAAGTCATATTACCATAAATAGAGATATATTGAAAAACTCAGGGCTAGACAACTCTGGAGTCATGATCCCCAAGTGCCGAAAGCCTTACATTTTATCAATCCATTGCTCTACACGCAAATTTTTTATTTTTTATTTATTATTTTTATTATTTCTTTGAATACTCATATTATTCATAAAAATCAAACCAGACTATGCTATTTATTATGGGACCCCAAAAATTCAAATTATTACCCCACAGTCTAAAGGACGTGCATTGTGGCATTTTGATTTAATGGATGAAAATAAAAATGATGAAAATTTTCATTGGACAACCAAACTTCCAAAATCAATGCTTTTAAACTTAATCATGAATTAAATAAAGATTCAAGGAAATAAAAATTATTTGATATGTTGTTTTAATGTGAGAAAAGATGTTATTATATGAATGATAAAGGAATTTTACTTCTTTTTTTATCATTGTTTTTTTTAAACAAACATTTTGTTTCCACACCCCCCAACTTAGAATGAAACTGTCCCTAGTTTCGTAAAAATAAAATTTAGAATGGGGTAGAGGAATAAAAAGGGGAGTTCAATAAAGAAATTGAAATATGAGGATCATGGAATGAAGTCACCTGGTGGTTGAAGTTTGAAGTTCTTGCCGCTCAAATTTAGTCCTTTGATATCCATGTCGCTTGCAAAGTTCCCTAGTGGAAAAAGGAAAAACAAACAAAAAAAACAATATATATATATATATATATATAAGTACAATATAAGTATATATATATAAATTATAGAATAAGTAAGCACATTAAGCAGTAGGTCAGTGGTAAGCGCGCGCCCCTGTCTCCCTTCGGTCCCGGGTTCGAGTCCCCGCGGCTTCGCCGGTTGTGACGGGGTTTGCCCCACGACCTATGGCATATCCCCTTTTTTAATTATTATATTATTTTTATTATTTTTATCTTAACCTATAAAATAATAAAAATAAAACAAAATAAACTGATGATACATTGTCTTCTTTTTAAATTTCTGGGTAAGGTATTACTCAAGGATCACACCACATGACACAGATGAATATGGTGCTCCCCTTTCGTACCCATCCATACTCATAATAGAAGAACATGTCAAAATTATATTTTTTTATTTTTAAATATAAAAATGATTAATTAATATTATTTGAAAAATATAAATGATTCAAAAAGATTAGAAACATAAAAACCACGGGTTTCCTCCTGTGCAGCGCTTTGTTTAACGTCGTTAGCCCGACATAGATCCTAAATTTATTAATTTTTTCCTGGTTCATAGGTTGTCTTAGATAACTCAACATCTATTTCCTGTTTATTGAATGATTCAAGGTGTTAACCTTTTACCATTGACCTTGAAAATGTAACAACTTGTGGGATCTTGAATCTCTACTCCCCCATGGGGGTACACATAATGAACTATGAAAGGTCCTGACCATCTAGACCTTAACTTTCCTAGGTGTAAATGAAGTTTTGAACTATACAAGAGCACAAGTTTTCCCGGTTCAAAATTTTTGACATTGATATTCCTAGATTGGTAGGCTTGAACTCTAGCTTTATTGATCCTTGAATTTTCATAAGCCTCCATCCTTAGTTCCTCCAGTTCATTGAGATCTAATTTCCTTTTTGTTCCGGCCAATGAGAGATCATAATCCATTTTCTTGATTTCCCAAAAGGCATTATGTTCAATCTCCACTAGAAAATGGCATGCTTTACCATAAACTAACATATATGGGTACATTCCTAAAATGGTTTTATATGTGGTTCTATAGGCCCAAAGAGCATCTAAGAGTTTCTCAGACCAATCTTTCCTAGAGCGGTTAACAGTTTTTTCAAGAATTTTCTTAATCTCCTTATTCTCTAACTCGGATTGACCATTGGTTTGAGGATGGTATGTAGTGGACACTTTCTGAGAAATACCATACTTGGACATGAGTGAAGAGAATGGGCGGTTGCATAAATGGGTTCCTCGATCACTGATTATATCCCTAGGAATTCCAAATCGAGAAAATATGTTCTCTTTTATAAATCGAATCACAAATTGAAGATCATTGGACTTAGTGGGAATGGACTCAACCCATTTTGAGACATAATCAACAGATAAGAGTATGTAGATGTATCCCCCAGTGTTTGGGAAAGGACCCATGAAATCAATTCCCCAACAGTCAAAGATTTCAACCACTAAGATGGGAGTGAGTGGCATTTGATTCCTTTTTGTGATGGACCCTACTTGTTGACACCTAGGACAACTTCGACAAAATGTGTAGGAGTCCCTTGAGAGGGTGGGCCAGAAGAGACAACATTTAAGAATCTTAGCAGATGTTTTCTTAGAGGAAAAGTGACCTCCACATGCCTCACTATTACAGAATTTAAGGATGGACTCTTGTTCAGATTCTGGAACACACCTCCTAATGACTTGGTCAGGGCATAACTTATAGAGGTATGGATCATCAAACACATAGTGTCTAACATTAGAAAGAAATTTCCTTCGATCTTGAGTCCCTGAGAATTTTTGAATGACTCCTGTAACTAAGAAATTGGCTATTTCAGCATACCAAGGGAAGTCACTCACAGAGTATAGGTGTTCATCAGGAAATGAATCAAACACAGAAAGGTGATTTGAGTTGTCTTTGAATTAAATACTAGAGAGGTGATCAGATACAACATTTTCAACTCCTTTTTTATCCTTGATTGTGAGGTCAAATTCTTGTAAGAGAAGGACCCACCTAATCAGTCTAGCCTTAGCATCTTGTTTTTGGAAGAGGTATTTTAGTGCAGAATGGTCAGTGAACACAGTGATGGGGGATCCTAAAAGGTAGGACCTAAACTTTTCTAAATCAAACACAATAGAAAGTAACTACTTTTTAGTAGTGGTGTAGTTTATTTGGGCATCATTTAAGGATTTTCTTGAATAAGCAATGACATAAGGAGTTTTATCACAATGTTTTCCTGAAACAGCTCCAACAACAAAGTCATTGACATCACACATAAGTTCAAAAGGAAGGTTCCAATTTGGAGATTTCATAATGGGAGGAGAGGTGAGAGAGGATTTGAGGGTTGAGAATGAACCCTCATAGCTTTCTGTCCAAACAAATGGAGCATCCTTTACTAAGAGAGCACAAAGGGGACGAGATATTGAACTAAAGTCGTTGATGAATCTTCTATAGAAACCATCATGTCCTAAGAAAGACCTCACTTCCTTGACAGTTTTGGGTGATAGAAGGTGACAAATGATGTCAACCTTTACTTTATCAACTTCAATCCCCCTAATCAATACTAGATGTCCTAGAACAAGTCCCTCTTTAACCATGAAATGTCATTTTTCCCAGTTTAAGACTAGATTCTTTTCTTCACATCTTGACAAGACTCTCTCTACATTCTGCAGACATCCCTCAAATGTATCCCCAAACACAGAGAATTCATCCATGAAGACCTCTAGAAAATCCCCTACCATGTCTGTGAAGATTCCCATCATGCACCGTTGGAAGGTTCCAGGGGTATTGCATAACCCAAAGGGCATGCGTTTGAAAGAAAAGTTTCCGAATGGACATGTGAATTTAGTATTCCCTTGATCCTCTATGGAGACCTCAATTTGATTGTACCCCGAGTAACCATCTAAGAAACAGTAGAAGGAATGACTTGTCACTCTCTCAAGGGCTTGGTCAATGAATGGTAAGGGGAAATGGTCCTTCTTGGTGAATGAGTTTAGCTTCCTGTAGTCAATGCAGACCCTCCATCCACTACTCACCCTTGTTGTAAGAATCTCTCCATCCTCATTTGTAATCACTGTGATTCTAGACTTTTTTGGAACCACTTGGATTGGACTCACCCACTCACTCTTAGCTATGGGATAGATGATACCAGCTTTTAAAAATTTCAGAAGTTCTTTCCTTAATACTTCCATGAGATTAGGATTGAGTCACCGTTGAGGTTGACGACATGGCTTTGAATTAGATTCCAGAACAATCCTATGAGTCTCGATAAGTGGGCTAATCCCAGTAATATCAGAAAGGGTCCAACCAATGGATTTCTTATGCTTCCTAAGGACATCTAGAAGCATCCTCTCATGATTGGATTCAAGAGAAGAAGAAATGACAATAGGATGTGTTTGATTGTCCCCTAGGAAAGCATACTTGAGTGTAGCGGGAAGTTCCTTCAATTCAAGATCAGGTTGGTTCATAATTTCAGCATAATATTGGGACATTGGATCTAGTTCAATTTCTTTTTTTAGATTTTCAGATAGGATTGATTCCCCACATGTAGAAGTTTCAGCCACTAGATTGGCTTGATCATATTTAAGGAAGGAAATTGGAGTGGTCTCCATGAAAGTGATTTCTTGAAAGGTTTCACTGATTGTTGGACATAAGACTTTATCATAAGAGCAATTTGAAAATGATTCAAGCCAAGGAGATAAACTTCCGTCGTATGAACAAAGGAAATCAATCTCATCCTGACTTAAAAATCCATCAAATATTACTCGATGTTCTATGGATTCATTATCAATGATTCCTATCATGTTTACTTCATGAATGTTCTCTTCATCTCCTATTTGTGAGCTTTCATTATAGATGTTCAAGTCTAGACTCATGTTCCCAAAGGTGATGGTCATTTCCCATTTCAGACTCGGATAACAGAGTTGATTATTGCAAGAAAAGGACGACCAAGGATGATTGGGGTTTGTTCCTTATTTCCTAAGTTTGGATGGTTGTCAAGGAAAATGAAGTCAGCAGGGTAGATGAAGTTTTCAACCTTTACCAGAACTTCCTTTAAAATCCCCTTTGGAACCCTAATTCTACGATCAGCAAGCTGAAGTGTGCCAGATGTGGGTTGGAGCTCTTCTAGGCCTAACTGGCAGTACACAACATATGGGATGAGATTGACACTAGCACCTAGGTCACATAAGGCCTTGACAACTTTTCTTTCTCCTAGTTCAACATTGATGTAAGGGAAACCTGGGTCTTTCAACTTAGGAGGAATGGTCCCTTGAATGGTGGTAATCACATTAGAATCCAAAAGGACTTGGTTTTTATGTGAAAATTTTCTTTTAAAAGTGCACAAGTCCTTAAGGTAATTTGAGAAGTAAGTTATGGTTTGGATGGAATTGAGAAGGGGAATGTTCAGATTGACTTGTGAGAAGATTTCACTCAATGTTTCACTCAGTTCATGCTTGGGTTTCCCCCTCATGCATTGAGGAAATGGTGCAGGTTGTGGGGTTGTTTGGTGAAGAGTTGTTTCTTTCACATTGTTATCATTTTCCTCAGTTTGATCTTGTGGTTCATTTGAATTTTCATCCAAGTCTGAATCTTCAGGTGGGTTCTGAATTAGTTGTTCAGGTCTCTCAATTGATTTCCCACTTCTTAAAACAGTCACAGCCTTTAGTTGTTCATGAGTTGTTTGAGCCCAACTTGACTCTCCCCTTGAAGTTGAGGATGGCACCGCCTGAGTAGGCATGGGTTCCTTTCCAGTTTTTATGGTTTGAAGTTCTTGTTTAATGGAGAGACTTCTGAGTTCATCCTTTCCATTTGTTTGCACAGTTGTTCTAGTAGGCTTTGTAGAATAGTTTGGGTGGGTGCTTGAGTAGGTTGGTTTATCCCAGGGGGATATTTTGGAGGTGGGATGGTTTATTGAAAATGGACCGGTGGCTGTTGGTATTGGATAGGTTGGGTTGGGAACTGGTTATGGGTTTGGTAGTTCTGATGGGGGTAAGGATTTTGTCCCTGTGGTTGGCTAGGTTGTTGGTTATCTTTCCAGCGGAAGCCTGGGTGGTCGTTATACCTAGGATTGAAGTTGTTTTGGTAGTGAGGCTTTTGAAAGTTCAAGGAATTTACTTCTGCTGTAGGTACCCCTAAAAGAACATCCTTGATGGATAGAATAGTTGGGCAGTTGACTGTCTTATGGTCATGTTTGTCACAAATTGTACAAACAAGGTCTACAGTTTGGATTTCATGGACTTTCCTAAGGTCTATCTCTTCAAAATTCCTAGAGAGTGCTGCGAGTTTAGCCCTAAGGATTTCCTCTTCTCTAAGTGTATGAATTACAGTAGTTCTTTGTGGATTTTCAGAATAAGGTGAAGTTCCCCATGTTTGGTTTTGTTCAGAAAGGCTTTATAGATACTCGTAAGCATCATTTGGGGATTTGTTTTTAAAGGTTCCATTACACATCATGTCAATGAATTGTTTACTCCCTGGACCCAATCCTTCATAGAATATTCTCACTTGTTCAAGTATAGAAAAACCATGGTGTGGAACCATGTTTAGAGTGTCTTTGAACCTTTCCCATGTTTCATAGAATGACTCTCCCTCTTTTTCAAAAAAGTTTTGGATGCTCTTTTTAAGCGCAATTGTTTTATGGTGGGGAAAGTATTTTTTGTAGAATTCTCTTTGTAGTTGGTCCCAAGAGTTTATGGATGATGGTATCAAATTGTTTATCCAATTTTTAGCTCGATACTTTAAAGAAAAAGGAAATATCCTCATCTTAGATGATTCTAGTTGATGTGGGGGACACATGGTTTCTACAATGTCATTGTACTCCTTAATGTGAAGGTAGGGCATCTCGGACTCCATTCCATGGAATGTGGGAAGATTGTTTAAGACATGGGGTTTAAAGATGTAGTTGGAATATCCTAGGGAATTGTGTCTAATGCATGGGGGGGCATTGGTCCAAGAAGGTGTGAGGTAGTCATTCATGGTTTGATCGACCACATTCCCCAAGTTTGGGGCTGCCTCAATTGGGTTTCCATTTTGGTTCCCACCCGAGTTTATGAGTTGGTTTCTTTGAAGACATTCCATTGAAATGAGCTCAATTTTGGACTCGGGGGTGTTAGGAAGATTAGGATCTAATGGAAATAGTTCCCTTGGTGTACTTGAATCCCTAACCCCAGGACTATCCACCCTAACAAGACGGTTTGATTGATCGTGGGTGTAGGCGGGCATTCGCCAAAAGAGAAAAAAAACGAGAAAGGGACAAGATAATAGAATTTGGATGAGAAAAGAAGAAATGGGGGAGAATAGAATGGGTGTTTAGATTACTTACTTGGGTCCTCGTCAACGGCGCCAAAATTTGATTCTCACTCAAATTTACCCAAGAGATGAAGGTCTAACGTTCCTTGTAGTTTAGCTTGGGTTATCGAATCCTCAGAGACCTAAGAAGAAACCTATAGACACGTACATTCTATGGACTATTTTTGGCTATGATGTGGCCAAATTGGGTTGATTTTATATGGTTTTAAAGGATAAATAACAGATTTAAGTGAATTCAATTTAAAAGAATGAGTTCATCCTAGGTTATCGCTCGGGGTGGATTGGATGAATTACATTTTTAATGATTTCAATTTCTTATAATTGAGATGGATTCATTTAAAGAAGATCAAACGAAATCATCACTTACTAGTTTAATTCCTAAAAACCCTAATACTAATCACCTATACACTTGAAGGATCAAAGTTTTGAGCACTTCAAGGTAAAGGTTCGTATTAGCACTTGAAATGTGTGACCTTAAATTCAATAAGGATGAAGGAGTTTTAAAATCATCAAAGAAAAATCTCATTTAAAAGAATTGATTAGCCATTAATGGAGTGATAAAAAAAATCCAATCCAGTCCCTTGCTACTCCCTTGGATCAACCCATCAAAGAGTTATCCCTCCATTTATGACATGTCTTCAACGGAAGCGGGAAGTAGACTTACAAATGTGGAATTGAAGAAGTAAAAACAACAACAAAAAAAGATCACTCCTCTGTTGTGTGATAAATATCACAAAGTATGGTGTGAATAAATTCACACCTTGAACCAAAGGCATCAACGTGATAAGTATAGAACAGAATAAGAGTAAACAAAGAACTTTTATTAAGAAACTAAGGTGAATTAAACAACATACATGAGAAAGAAATGTGATTACAAACACAAAGTGGTAGCATAACACTTCAATGAAACCAAGAACCAAAGATTCCTAAATCCTCCAACACCACTGCCTTAAATAGTCATTTTTGAGCCTTTGGGTCGATCCACCAATAGTACAAAGCATCTCAATTAATTTTGGTAGGCCATAGGTGGTGGAAAGCTTGTTTGAATTTGGACTTCCACATTTGACCCTAGGTGGCAGCCAGCTTTCATCCACCGAACAGACGCGTTTGGATGGCATTCTATATGGCAGAATCAGAGTAGTCCATAGAATAAGAAACTTTATATCAGGATGTTTTCTATGCTCCTGTAAAATTTGGTCCCATTTGGAGTTGTGGATTCTGAGATATGATCAAATTAGGGGGATGTTTTTCTGGGACGCAGAATCTAGCCCCGAATTGTATCTCTAACTTGGGGTGCCTTAATGACCACCATAGAGGCCTAATTAGCATTATTTCCTGAAAAGTTATTTGTTCCTCAACATTTAGGATATCATCCCACAAAATTTGAGATTCATTGGGCCTGTATGTTGGGCCCCACAGTCTCATTAGTTGTCTGGTGTCCAATCTGCCTTCTCTAGAATTGCTTCCATTCATCTCCAAATATCTCCATCATTGTTTATGAATCATCCATTGATCCCTGAATGAAAAATGTTCACATTTAATTATAGATATAGTTCCAAAAATATCAAATTAAAATATTGATAATTAAATTATTTAGAATCAGATGACTCATTGGGACTAAATTGGTGTATATTAGGCATGATGTGCACAAATGATGAGAATGGATGTTCATAATGGAAATGCACTAACTCAGGACCATAAGATCAAAAATGAACATTTAATACCATTAAAATGTAATTAAAATAAATGTTTTTATTGGATAATCAATAGTTTATTTATTTGATCCTATTTCATTGGGATAAAATCATTCCCAATTGGATTATATTTTATGTCTGACACTAGTTTGCAGCTCGTGGGGATCAGGAACACCCTTTGGGCCATGTCTCTGATCAGGTCAAATGTTTGGTTGGATGAAACTCCAATCTAGTTTTTGAAAATTTGTTATTAGAGTAGGCTCTTTTTTATTTGGGGTGTTAGGTATATTGGTGACTAAAATTTTTAGGGCTCAGGAGGTAGGTTATGGGTTGGTTCTTGATCACCACCACTCATAACGAGAAATGATTTTTAAAGGATGGTCCATAATTTGACTCTTTTGGCGGGTTTTGGATTAATGAATGACAATGGAGGCAAGATGGTGTTATGTAATGATCTCACATGGAGTAGTGCCCAATGTGGTGTTTGATTACAGGGTTCAATGACCTCTTAGTGTCGACTCTTACTTGGGGCATGGACCACTACCATGTCTCCAAGATAGGCATAAACACTAATTCCTCATTCTGGTGGTTTGATATGAGTTGTCTGTGTGGTTAGTATTTGATGGTCAGAGTTATATTTGGATTTAGTTTTGGTTGTGTTTAGTGGATTTTGAAATGAAAATGGTTTTTTTAAATGGAAATTAATTCTTTACAATGTTTTTAGATTGAAAATTTGGTAGACACTTGGGTTTTGATAATTAAATGGAAAGCATGACCCTTGGTAATTATTACAAATGTTCACATTTGTGTGGGTATGTGTGGAATTTTCATGTTGGAACAAGTGTATGGAAATGGATGGGAATATATGTGATGGTTCATAAGATTCCATTGTTGAGTATTTGAGATAAAAGATATAGATTAATTTTTATGAATTATATTTTGTTTTATAATGTGGGTTTTATTTTACGAAAGGTGTAGTTTTGTTTTGATAAAAGTTTATTTTGACTTTAAAAAATGAAATTAGAAGAAGGTTGTTTTTAAAATTAAAATAGAAATAATATTTTTGAAAAAGAGGATTTTGGTTATGTTTGTTTTTTTGGTATGTGATCCTATTTTTTTGGCTTGAGATGTTGTATTTAATTGTGTTTGGGTTGGATGTTGATTTTTTTATTCTTGTTTTGATGTTGATCAAAATATGACACCCCGAAAGGCCCCTAAGGTTTCTAATGAGTCATGCATAGTTTTCAGTTCTTATAATGTTTTTCCAATATTTATTGGTGATCACGGTCCATTAGAGGCAGTGGAGTGGCTTCAAATATTTGAGCATGTATTTAGATCATTGTGAACTACCCATGTTGTTAGAGTTTGTGCTGTTATGGGTTTGTTTGAGTGCCTAACTTTAGATTAGTGGAATGTGTTTGGTCCTGTCATCATTTCAAGTTGTGGTGACTTGGGAAATATTTAAGATCACTTTCATCCATAGGTTAATAAATGAGTAGGTGAAGTAGAGAAATGTGGAAGAGATATGAGATGTTCAATAGGGCTGATGATTAGTGAAAGATTATTTAGACCACTTCAAAGATTTGATCCCCTTATATTTGGAGGTAGCGTCAGAGGATTGGTAGAAAGCTCCTATTTTCATTTGGGGTCTTTAACTAGAGGTTGTGGAAAATGTTCTCTCATATGGTAAAATCAATTTTGAGATGTTTTTGGATGATGCATTTTTTGCTGAGTAGGTTCTCAGGGTGCATTTAGTGGTGGTTGGATCTTGTGACAGTTCCCCATCTGTAGAGAATGGTGTGCTAGAGGAACAAGTTTTTGAAAATTCTCCTTCATTGATTCCAGATCTCAGTTCATCAGATCATTTACTTGTGTTCCACTAGTGTGGCTATTTTGGGATTTCAAATCTATCTTGTGGAAATCCTCCAAAGACGTTCCATTGTTGATGCCATTTGGGATATCTAGAGAAGTTTTGTAGGAAGAGTTTTTTAAATAAGAAGAAGAATTAATGATTGGAGGATGTCAGTGCTTGAATGTGAGGAAGGATATGATTCAGTCATCAGGGCTCCATCCAAAGGCCTCAGAGTGAAGCTGGTGCACAGTCAGGAACTTTTTTAAGGTGTGCGGGAAAACCCCTATCCTAGTTCTTGTCTACTATATTAGGATGTAAACGTTTGAAGTTTCCTTATTCTTGTTTTTCTACCAGTGTAAGTTCATATTTTTATTATAATAGTGTGATGAAATCATTATTTTGTAAACTGATAGGTTATATTTATCTAAATGTGTCTCTTTGGATTGTTTGATCTTCATTGAGTGTGCTCAGCCCTTGTGCAGGTTAGTTTCAATTTTAGTTGTGCTCGTTTAGAGATACTTGAGTCTTGTGGAATTGATGGATACTGGTTCTAGTTCACTATTTGGTTTGAGTTCATTTCATCAGTTTGCTATAGTTTTGGGGGTTCATTTGGCGAGGGAAGTTCTCGGTCATGGTGTGGGTGTTATTAGATTGATGTGGAAAATTTTGGGTTATCTCATGTTGCGAGTTCCTGGTTTTCTTGGATATATTTGTTGATATCTTATGGCAGGGAGAACCCTTTCATGTTCTCCCCTAATTCTTGTACTATGGTTTATTTTTTATCGGTTGGGTGTGAATTTTAGAATGAAATTTTACCCTGAGGTATGTGGTTTCTCTTGGTTTTTATTGGGCATGGATTCTATTTTTGGTTATCTTTTAGCAGGGTGACTTTATAGAGGAATAAAGTGTTTGTGGTGGGGAGAATTGTCACACCTTGACCTTGAAAATCCTTTTTATTTTATTCTTTTCTTGGTATTTTATCCTTGGGTTAAGGTTTGGGTTGATTCTGGTATTAAATTTTTGAGTTTTGGGTGAATTTTAGTCTATGCACAGGCATCACACGATTAGTAGAAACCATGCAGCCCAACCCAGGTAACTATATGGAAGGTACTAGAATTGGAAATAAGCTACAACACAATTTAAGTATGGTTAGTCAAACCATGTTGGTTGGTCATGTGGTCATTATCCTCTTAGACAGTATCTACCGCATGGTTGGCACACTATTTGGTAAACCATTTTTCCAAATAGTGTGAGCTGCGCAGAAAATTTAAATCTCAACATCCCTTTTTCTTTCTCCCATATTTTTATCCCTAATTCAGGACCCCTCCCTCTTAGTTAATTTTGGCACATTAAGGGGTCCCCAAACCCCCCTCTCTTTGGCTCCTCCTCCTCTATGGGTGTTCCTCCAAAGATCTAAAGTGATTTTTTAGGGTTTTTGGCATCTTTCCCACCTCATTCTCATATCATCTCTCTATTTATTGGTTCTTATTTGGTGGGTTCTATCTTGGATGAACCATATATGTTAGGGTTGATGTGAAGCTCAGTTTTCTTGATGATTAGGGTGTGTGGTTTGATCTTTGGGGTGTATTATTCCTCCTCTGAGAGTTTCATCACATTTTCAGGTTTGTGATGAACTTGGTTAGATTATTATGGTGTTTTCTTATTGGTAGAAGTTGATAAAAATGGGTTTTTAAGTGATTCTTCATATATGCCTATGTAAAAATGCACCAAATGAGTTTGATAAAATTTAAATTGATAATTACAAGTAAAATTGGATGATTTGAGTGGTATTTTCCCTTATAAATGTCTTTTAAATTTTTTATATTGTGATTCGGGTTTTATAAGTGGGATGATGTGGCTTTTGTAGTTTTTTTATTATGTTGTTTTGAAAGAAAGTGGTTATTTGGAAATTAAAATGGTTTTGGGTGCTTCCATGGATAATTAGGATGTTTCATTGGATGTTGGAACATCCATGTGTGAACAAGGTGCACACATGGATGGTCATTCAAATGAAGATGGCACTTTTAAATAACATTTTCTATGAACCTTGGTTTTTTAAATGGTAACTTGATTTCTAAATGGTGTGTTGGTATGTTATGGGGCTTAAAATTAGTTTTAAAGGTGTTATTTAAAATGTCCTATTTGGTATTTCAGAACATTATTGGTTTGAAAATTGAGGGAAAGACCATTTGACATCTTTGGCTAATTTGGGCGTGTTTTCATCTTAGCTTTGAAATGATATTGGAAGTGAAATTGTATTTGGAACCTAAGGGCTCGTGTGGAATTTTGAATACAAAGGTGGTATTAACTGTCTTTTGGGGAAATGGTTTGGAAGTGTTTTGTGATTGTATTTGAAATGGAAATGATGTAAGGCCAAGTAGGAATTTTATAGTGTTTTGTAAAATGATTGTGGTTTTGGTAGTATAATTGCCTAGTTGGAAACTTATGGTGATTTGAGAAATATTTTGAAGCTTAAATGATGTGATGGACCGATTAACACTTATGAATGACTTTTTATATGTTGGTAACCCCTATAGAGGGATTTAACTATATGGGTTATCGTATAGGTGGTGTTAGTGTTTGGGGTAGGCAAGTGCAGTGATGGTAGGTAAGGTGAGTCACACATGAGTGGGCCTCCTACTTACACTATATACTATTACCATGGGTTTCCTAGGAATATTTTAGAGGGTTGAGTGATTTTTTCTTATCAAACCTGATTAGATGGGTTGGTACCCCTTGGATGCCTTAGAGTCTAGGTGGGTTATGCCACTTGTGTGGCTAGATTAGAGTAGCCAGTTGGTTATTGACTTTGGAGATGCACCATATACCGACAGGTGAGTCTGACCCAAGTACATCTAGGGATCACTCTAGGGATGTTTAGGAAATTACCATGGTTACTAATTGTATTTTATTATTTAACTTTACTGTATTTGGTTTCTTATTTATTCTGCCTGTTTATCTTTCAGAATATCTTGGTATCATTTTTCTGGGTTTTATTTTGGGTTTTAATTATAAAATAGTAAACTGTTTTAAAAATAATTTTATGGTCTGTAATGTTTTAAAAAGGAAAATATGTGTTTATTATTAAAATGAGTAAATCCTATTTATATATATATATATTTCAAACTAGTGTTTGTGGACTGTTTTGGGAAATGAAAGGAATAGATTTTGCGGTGGTTTCTTAATGAGATTTGAAGTTCATATCCTACATATACCATTCAGTGTTGGTAGACATGAACTATTTTGTAGGTTTAACTTGTTAGTAATTTTTTTTTTAGTTTGAGATGGCTCTTTTAGAGGTTCAGTCTTGTGGATAGTATTGACATCGAGGTCACATGGAGATCGAGTTGCTTACATTATGGTTGTAGTTTATCTCTTTCAGTTTTTTAGTGTCAACTTGTTCAGTTGTATTTTTATCTAAATCAATTAGTGTATTTATTTTCAATCAATTGTTGGTTATTTCTATGAGCTCAGTTTATTTAGTTTATTTATTTTAACCCAGTTCATTGGGATGAAATCATTTCTACTTAGATTATTTTTGATGTCGGATATTATTTTCCAGTCCATGGGAATTGGAAATGCCCTTCGGGCCATATCTCAAACTGGGTCAGATGTCGGATTGGATGGAACTCTGATCTTGTTCATGACAGGTTTAATTAGTATTTTTTAGGAAATGAGAAGAAGAATATATAATATACAAAAATTCATTTTCCTATAAAAATAGTTTTTTTCTATATTTTATTCTTTTAATTAAAAGTAAAATTTATAAATTTTAGTATGTAAATGTTAAAAAATTAACTTAATTTTTTATTAATCATGGAAAAATAATCTTAATATAAATTTTTATATTTTTCCAAAAAAAAAATTTAGGTGAATAATGAAATATGTTGTTTTCACAAATTCTAATCCTTTTATGGAATTATTAGTTTATAAAGGCGATTTGGAAATTTATAAAACAATTTTCAAGAAAAAATATGAATTTTATGAGTCATATTATCTAATTATTCTACCCTTGTTTGAATTTGAAATAATAATAAGTATGGTTTGGCTATCCCTATATAGAGGGCATATAAATTATTGGGATAAATAAATCTCATTTCTTCTCCATATCATCTTGTTCTCAAGTATTAACATAAGGATAATATTACCTTGGAATAAATTTCTATAATATAGGTTTTGATACCCAAAAATGAGGGATTTATAGATCAAATGATTAGATAATAAGTTATAATTGATGAAATTCCCATTATATAGTGATATACTAATGTATTCCCAGATGAATTTTATATCCTTCCCCTAGAGTGTGAGGTTGAATTCTTGATTGAACTTATACCTGGATCTATTCCTATCTCAAGTATCCCATATAGGATGTCTTCTATTAAATTGGAGGAATTAAAGAAGCTGCTAAAGGTGAATTTGGATATGATATTTATCCACCCCAATACTTCACTATGTGAAGAAACAATCCTCTTTGTTAAGAAAAAAGATAGATCAATATGTCTTTGCATTGATTATCATGAGCTTAATAAGATCAAAATAGTGAATAAATATCCTTTACCACATTTCAATAACCTGTTCAATTAACTTAGAGGAAATCGGTACTTGAAAAAGACTGAAATTTGATCTGGATATCATCAGTTAAAGGTCCAGAATGAGGATATTTCAAAAACAGCTTTCCAAAAGAGATATGGACACTATGAATTTATAGTGATGCCATTCAAACTAACTAATTTTCTTAATATATTCAGTAATCTAATGAATAGAGTCTTTAGATACTACCTTTATCAATATATTGTTGTATTTATCGATGATATTCTTATATACTCAATGATCAATTAAGAGCATGAGGATCATTTGAAAATTTTATTAAAGACCTTGAGAAAGGAGAAACTATATGACAAATTTAGGAAGTGTAAATTCTGGATAATAAAAGTATCATTCTTGGGTCATGTAATCACAAATAAGGGAATATCATTTGATCCATCAAATATATAAGTTATCAAGAAATGGCCAAGACCGAACACTGTAACCAAGATCCATATTTTTCTTGGGTTATCAAGTTATTATCGATGATTTTTGAGAAATTTATAATGACTATAAAATTCACTAAGCGTGATAACATGGTATGGAGTAAAGATCCTTTGGATATAGGAATGTGAAAAAAGTTTCAAGGATCTAAAAAGGAGGTTAGACACTACTTCTATACTTATATTACCATATAGTTTGGGGAAGAGTTAGTAATATATAGTAATGCTTCAAAAAAGGTCTTGGGTTGTGTCCTCATGAAAAATGATAAGGTAATTGCTTATTCCTTGTTCCAATTAAACTCTCATGATACAAATTACCCAACACATGACTTGGAGCTAGCAGTAGTGATCACTATATTAAACCTTTAGTGACATTATCTCTACCAATAAAAGTGTTATATATATACTAATAATAAGATATTAAAATATATATTCATATAGAAGGAGTTGAACATGTGCTAAATAAGATGGTTATAATTGATAAAATATCATGAATACTGAAAACATTACCACCCCAAGAAGGTAAATATGACGGTTCATGCTCTAAGTAGAAAAGATGATGTTACACTATCCACAATGAAGATTGAAAATGACCCAATACTCATGGATTTTTAAATGAATAATATTGAAGTCATAAGGAATGTTTAGAAATCTTATCGTTCCTAGATGACTACCTAACCATCCATTCTCTTAATGATCAAATAATCCCACAAAGTTGATGTGGAGATATAAAAAAGGCAATGAATATTATAGATTTCAACTTTGATAAAGATAATATTTTAAGCTTTGGAACCTGGATATGTGTCCTTTTAAAGATAGAATTGAATAAGAAACTTTTGGATGATTCACATAGATCATCCTTCTCTATTCATCCAGGAAGCATAGAGATGTATATAGACCTAAAAAACATCTGATGAGACAATATGGAGAGAGAAATTGTATAATACACATCTCGATGCTTGGTATGTCAACAAGTTAAGGTGGAATGAAAAAAATTCTAAGGGTATGTTTAAACAATTATACATAATGGTATGGAAATGGGTAAACATCACCATGTATTTTATCATAGAACTCACCAAAAAATCTAAAGTCCATAATTCTATTTGAGTTGTAGTCGATCACCTTAGGAAGTTTGTGTATTTTATTGCCATCAAATAAGATTTATCCCTTGAACAACTCACCAAGATATACAAAAGGGAAGTGATGAGGATGCATGGAGTACCACTATACATTGTATCATATTAGGATCCAAGGTTTACATCAAGATTCTAGATAATTATTTAGAAATCATTAGAGAAAGAACTAAGTTTCAACACTTCTTATCATACTTAGATGGATATTTATTATGAAAGGACCATTAAAACACTATAGGATATTATGATATCTTATTCAATATATTTTCAAAGATATTGCATCAACACCTCCCCCTGATAGAGTAACCATATGACATTATTTTCCATTGTAGCATTAAGATGACACCATATGTGGTTCTTTATGGGAATAGATATAGGACTACAACATATTGGGATGAAGTTGAAGAGAGGAAGATGATAGGTCTTGACCATATCTAAGAAATGAAAGAGAAGGTTCAAACCATTTAGTTACATATGAAAGAGGTATAAATTTAAGAGAAGGGTTATGCTTATAATCATCAATTTGATATAGATTTTGAAGTAGGTGATAGGGTGTTCCTTTAAATATATCTATAGAAGTGGGTTATGATATTTGGAAAGAAAGGGGTGTTGGGATCAAGTTCAAGAACCTGGATCTTCATTTCAGGTAAGGATCATGATTTCAGGTTGTTTTTTAAGAAAAAGAAAGAAATGAGAATTTTCTAATTACACACTGTCTACTTATGAGTACATGCCATGTACCCGGGTAGCCTACTGGCCATGCAATAGCCGAGTACATGGCTGTGTAGGTGACCTGGCGGACCTCTTAAGTCGGGGGATGGTTTAGGCTACTACACAATGTGACCCTTTAATGAACATGCTATACAATTTTCTTTTTATTTGATAAATCAGAGCGGGGTCACATCTCATCTCCGAAAACATATTCTTCTTCCCATGGTTCATACATGAGAGTGATAGAAGGGCCGAAGAACTTCAAACCCCTACCGATTCTCCATTCAACCTCTGATTGATACACCATCAAGTGCATTGGAATCCCATCAGAAAGTTATATAATATTTTAGATCATTTTCCTCATAATTTTTAATCTCTCATGAGTTATTCATGGTTGATTTTTTTCACTTTTTGTAGATCTACACCGATCTAGGACGATTCAAGGACTGACGTTCAATTATATTGATCGTAGGACATTGAGTTAGGTGGTTTGTGCATTTTTTTGTTCGTATTTGGATTATATATGTTTAAATTTCCACATACCCATGTTTGGGGTATTTCCTGATTTGGAATGTAACCCTGTTTAATACCTGTTGTGGTTTGATTGATTGGAAATGGGTTTTTTCTTATGCGTAAGGCTAGGTACATTATTTTCCATGACTTGTTTCATTTGGATGAATTTTAATTGTTTATATGAAATTCATGTGGTATGATTTGCGAATGTTTGGTCATGTAGTAGTTATAGATTACATTTTTCGATTTGATATGATATGCGCGCTGATTTTACAATGGACCATGAGAGACTTGGACCAGGAAAACTATGGGGGTTTCCATGTTTATTCACACAGGACTGTGAGATCCTTTTTTGTGGATATTGACCATGGGGTATTGACTATGAGATCTACCTAAGAGGTCATTTATGATTTTTTATGCTATGCTGACCCAGGGGTATTGACTATGAGAGTTACCCAGAAGGTTGTTTAAGATTTGTTTATTCTCTACTAACCTAGGGGTATTGACTGTGAGAGATTCCCAGGTGGTTGTTATTTAATGAATTGGTGCTATGTTAAATCAAAGGGGTTAGACTGTTAAAGATTTCCCAGAGGGTTTTTTATGAATGATTTCATGATTGTGATGGTTCTACCAAGCAAAAGCACAATCTTGGACTCAGTATTATTTATTTGTTAGATGATCTTTTGAGACATCTGATTATTAAGTTCATAGGGTATATAAAGATTATACTAGATACCAAGGTTTACATGATTCAACATATTGAATAATAAATGTAAATGAATGTAATTTAAATAATATAGGATTGGTTAATTTTGAGTATGTCCTAGTTTATTGCTTCATTTATATATATTTCGTGATATATATATTCACTGACAGTTAGGCACATATATTTTGGTGGTTTTATATTGGGATTCACCTCACACCCTTTTTGGGTCATTTTTTGGACCTAAACAGATTATATGATTGCAGGTATAGATAAGGGAAATCACCCTTCTTCATCAGGTACTTGATTTCTATTGTCACTGGAGAGCATGGGACTAAGACGAGACTTGTGATGCTGTTGGAGTTTACTATATCTCAAAACTTTGGGTTGTGTATTGTATTTATATCACTGTGACTTGTTTGGATACTTACCTAGACACATGTGACATGCATCATATATATATATATATACATTCTCCAATTGTTTTATTACTATTAGTCTTCCACTGTTTACTTCTGTTGTATGGTATTACTGATTCTGCTATTGTTTACTATTATCTTTCCATTGTGTATATATTTCCAATGAGGGCATAGTTTCCCCATTATCACACCTTGAACCTCACTTCTAGTCATCAACCTCTGGAATTCAGGGGAATGCGCTTGAAGTTATCTGACCATCCGAGTTTGGGGCACCTTTGGGTGGAACTCGAATCCGGGACCTTACAAAGTGGTATCAGAGGTAGTTTTGTTTTCTTATTTTCCTTAATATTTTGATCCAATAGACTAGGATATGAAAGAATAGATAGATGGTAATTTTCTATGCCTAGGAGTAGCTAATCCATGTATAGTGAAAAGCCAAGTTACCTCGAATATTGCAATTTTTCTGGTTTTTCAATTATTACCGTTGATTTCATTTCACCGTTGGGTGATTCACTTGTTTTTTGCTACTATGACTCATATAAGTGGGGTTTTATTTTTGTTGCAACCCGATGAGATGATGGTATTCCATCTCATTCATCATATAGTAACTTTCTAGAGATCACATGTCACGCGTTCTTGTCATTCCATTTAGGGTGAATTACTAATTGTATGCTATTGTGATAGATGTTGTGCTAGATATACATGATGTTGTGATAGATTACATGATAGAAATACCTACTATTTTGATATGGTATTGATATATATAATGTTTCATTTGGATTGATACCAAGATTTGGTCCCTAAGGTGTTATGGGCCCTCTTGGATCAGAATTTGGGGGATCATGTTTGAAATTTAATTAAATTCTATCAAGATGTGATGTAAAAAAAGGATGCTAAACTTTGATTCGTGGGGATTATGGGATCCCACAGGTCAGAATTTGTCATTACTTGGAAAATTTTTATGTTTTTAAGGGTACCAGAGAAGTTTCATAGGCTTACTATCCAGAAACCCAGACAATAAGGTGTGTGATGTTATGAAAACACACCATGTGTTATTATATTCTAAAAGAACTCAATTTTCTTAAGTGAAAACCATGTACTGTATATACATGTTGTATAGTTTTTGACCATGTGACTGATTGTGTGAGTAGAGACACGGGGTTGATAAACCTTCGGTAAAACAGGCCATGTACTGGGAGTACATGACGTGCTGTAAAATACCATGTATCTAGCCATGTGAATAATTACATAGGTGGATGAAACATAAGTTGTACACTCCATTTCTAGCTTATACACATCATGTATTAATAAACCATGTATCTGGCCATGTGACTAACATCATGGGTGGACAAAACTTTTTTGGTACACGCCGTTTCTAGGGTGAACATTCCATGTAGGGTTACACCAGTAGAATCGTGTAGGAGTACTTGGATAGGAAGAAGAAATCAAGTACGCACCATGTCTCGTGAGGAACATGACACGTGTATGGTATGTTACATGACCAAGTTAGTAAAGGTACACACCCATGTTAAGGCTTATAGAGATCATGCCATGTGGTTGTTCTACATGCTGTGTAATCCAGTTTTGTAAAACTTGAATGATTTCCCTCTCTTGTTCCATTATTTCTCTTCTAAGTTACAGTCCTTGATAATCATGTACTAAGGTGTGCACTTGACCTTGTAGAGTCATGCCACCATGACATCCTCTAGTTGTGTACTAGGTATATGGAAATGATCAGACATTAGAAATGGTATATCAAGGACTACCAGTAGATCTTCCCATCATGCCTATCTTCGCACCAACTGTTATACCAGACATAGGTGCTGATGCACATTTCTGTGAAGGCTTTATGAGGATGATGCAATCTTTTTAGGGAGAACCACATCCTTCCCTTACTATTTTAGAGTTAAAAAGGTGTTCCATCAGTAGAATCCTCCCACTTTTTCTGGGGATGAAGGACCACAGGCTGCTGAGTCATGGTTGGAGGCCATGTTTTCTATCTTTAAGCATCTGGAGACACCTCATGAGAGGAGGGTGAAGCTTATGGTTTACAGGTTATGTGATTCCACCAAGAGAAAGTGGGATGTTATATAATAGGTAGTATGTCATCAGGATATGGTTTGGGAAGAGTTTTAGAGGACCTTATATGATTAATTTTACCCCGATACGTTAAGGGCCGACCAAGCTCAAGAGTTCATGCACTTGGAGTAGGGAACTCTTTCAGTGATGAATTATTCTTCTCATTTTATAGATCTTCAACACTTCACACCTGTTTTAGGAAGAGAAATGTTATCTTTGTCTAGGATATTTGAGGATGGTCTCAGGTATGACTTCTGATCATAGGTGAATGTTTTTTGGCTAACATTGGTGAATACTATTGAAAATCAAGCACTGGTTACTAAGAGAAATATTCAGGAGTTGGGAGCTATGATCTGGGTAATTTTAACATCCAGGGCTGATACTCCTTAATTAGATAGTAGGAAGCATCGCAAGGAGCCTTCACGTGGTGATTCGAGTAGCACAAATGTATCTCAGGTATGACATATGATCGTAGATGAATGTTTGCTACTAACATTGGTAAATACTATTGAAAATCAAGCACTAATTACTAAGAGAAATATTTGGGAGTTTGGAGCTATGATCTAGGTAAGTTTAACTTCCATGGCTGGTACTCCTTCATTTGATAGTAGGAAGCGTAGCAGGGAGCCTTCACGTGGTGATTCTAGTAGCACAGATGTATCTTCAGGTTGCCAGATGTGGTGCTACCAGTACGCGAAGAGTGGGAACATGAGACCTCAGTGCCTGAGAGACCCATTTTAGTGCTGATATTCTAGAAATATGGGTCATCTTTAGCATTTTTCTACTTTTTCTCACCAGCATCTGGTGAGAGGGGATCTGTTATGACTCCATGTTCAAGAGTAGGACCACCCGTTTCTCCTCATATAGGGAACTAGAGTTCATCAGGCCATAAAAGTCCAGGAGGTGGTCATGGATATGGTAGCCAGAAGACTGATTTTCATCGATAACAGGGTGGACCAGCTCAGGGTAGTCCGATAGGGTTGCAGGGCCATGGTACAAGTTAGAATTTTGCAGTGGAGAAGACCCAATGAGAGTAGGATCCCAAACCCTCTATGTTACGAGGTATGATTCTAGTTGCCTCATTTTTATCTTATGAACTTTTTCATATAGGGGCTTACTATAGTTTTATATCTATTGTCATTTTGGAGAGCCTTGGGCTCTGGATATTTGCTTCTAATGATGTTATGATTCTAGACAATCCGTTGGGAATTAGGATGACTAGTTTATGTCAGTTCAAGGAGTTCTTTCTTGATGTTGGTGGGTGTCACTTATTATGGGACCTCTATGTCTTAGAGATGATAGGCTTTGATTTCATTCTTAGAATGGAATAGTTGGTCTCCTTTTAAGACTTCGTTGACTGCTATCATCGTAGGGTGGGTTTCAAATCATTAGAGGGTGGGTATTTTCTAAATAAGGGTGAATGGGATGTCAAGGTGAGTAGCATTGGACCTGAGGTTCATGGGTTGGGTGGAATTATAGCCCAGATTGCTAGTTTCTATTTGGATGACTAGGGGGATTCATAGATGGACTTTCCTCTAGTGGTGTATCGTTTCAGTGATATCTTTCTAGATGAATTTTTTGGTTTACCTCCTGAGAGAGAGGTAGATTTATCTATTTACCTTGTGCCAGGATCGGCACTGGTTTCCATTCCTTCATATAGGATGGATACACCAGAGTTATAAGAGCTCAAGATGCATTTAGAGGAGTTAAAGGCAAAGGGTTCCATCCAACCCAATAATTATTCTTGGGGTTATCCTATTCTTTTTTCAAATAAGGCAGATGGTACCCTCAGAATTTGTGTGGATTATCAACAGGAGAACCAATTGATGGTTAATAACTGATATCCCTTACTGAGGATTGATGATCTCTTTGATCAGATTCGAGAAGCCCGAGTGTTCTAGAAGATTGACTTGAGATCTAGTTATCATAATTTTCACGTTATACTATCAGATATACCTCTTACAACCTTTCAGAGTAGGTATGTTCTATACGAGTATTTAGTTATGTTGTTCAGTCTCATGAATGTGCTAGTAGTTTTCATGGAACTGATGATTTGAGTGTTCCATCCTTACTTGGATTCTTTTGTGGTAGTCTTCATGGAATATATCTTTGTGTACTCTCACACTCGACACCACGATGCCACCCATCTTGAGATTGTATTCAGTACACTGAGAGAGCATCAGCTATATACTAAGCTCCCAAAGTTATACTTTTGGATGGATTAGACTCACTTTTTGGGTCATGTCATCTCAGCGATAGGAGTACAATTAGACCCAGAAAAGGTTAGGTTAGTAGTTTCCTAGGAGTATCCAAAGAATGTATTTGAGGTATGGAGTTTTATAGGGTTGGATGGTTACTATAGGTTCTTTATTCATGAATTTTCATGCTTAGCAGTGCCACTGAAAGGACTCACTAAGAAGGGTGCACAGTACTTATGGACAGATTCCTGTAATTCATCCTGTCAGAAGCTAAAAGGGAGATTGACTTCATCATCGATCCTGATTTTTCCAGATCTAGAAAAGAGTTACACCATTTATCGTGATGCATCATGTATCTGGATGGGAGTAGTACATATGTAATGGGAAGGATTCATTGTGTACGGGTCTTAGTAGTTGAGACCACATGAGAAGAATTACCCAATGCACTATCTCGAGTTAGATGCGGTTGTACATGATTTGCACTATTGGAGAAACTATCTTTTGGGAGAACATTTTGTGGTATAAATTGGACAAAAAATCCTCAAGTATATATTTACTCAATGAGATCTGAATTTTAGACAGTGAAGGTGGGTTGAGTACCTTTAGTATTTTGACTTTGAGCTTGCCTACATTCCTGGGAAAGGCAACAGAGTGGCAGATGTGTTGATCCGGATAACTCAGATACAGGAAGTTCAGGAGCCCAGTAGTGAGTGGAAGCTTATCAATATGTTCTATGAGATTCATTTAAAGGTGCATGATAGATAGGGGAAGACATTTCTTTCTTCTATATCTATTACCTCTACTCTTCTGGATCGAGGGAGAATGATGCAGCTATCAGATCCTAAAGGCCTAGTCCTACAAGAGAGTGTGTCGGGCGAGGACCCTACTCCTGGGTGGATAGTAGGAGAGGATGAGGTTTTGTGTTTTGATGGATGCATATGGGTGTCAGCAGACATATGAGAGGAGTTGATGTGTGATTTTCATGCCTCCATATGGGAAGTTCATCCTAGTATCACCAAGATGTATCGAGATTTACATCGTCAGTATTGGTGGCTAGGTATGAAAAGGGATGTAGCTAGTTTTTTATGAGATGTTCCACCTGTCAGCAGGTGAAGGTGGAGTATCAGTGACCGGAAGGGCTATTACAATAGTTACCCATTCTCAGGTGGAAGTGGAATGATGTTACTATGGATTTCATGATAGGTTTACCAAGGTCGCCTTGAGGGAATGATGCTGTATGGGTTGTTGTTGACAGACTCACGAAGGTTGCAAATTTACTGCCAGTCAAGTAAACCTTAAATTTTGATGAGATTGGAAATTTTTACATCCAAGAGATTGTACGTTTTCATGGGGTTACACACTCTATTATTTCAGACTGGGATTCCCGGTTTACTTCTTGTGTCTAGTAGGGGATATAGAGGGATTTTAGTACACATGTACTTATGAGTACATCTTACCATCCCCAGACAGATGGCTAGTCCGAGCGTACAATTCAGGTTTTTGAGGACATGCTTCGAGTATGAATCCTAGATTTTTAGGGCTCTTGGCAGAGAAACATACACCTAGTTGAGTTTTCTTAAAATAAAAATTTTCACAAAATGATTCAAATGGAACCTAATGAGGCTTTGTATGGTAGGCCATGCCGATCACCCCTATATTGGCTGGAGGTTGGAGAGGCAGCTATGTTGGGACCTCATCTTGTCTAGGAGACAACTGAGTAGGTGGAGTTGATTCAGAAGAGGATAGCTACTAAAAAATATCTCCAAAAATCTTATGCTGATCAATAGAGAGGACCTATGGAGTTTAAGGCCAAAGATCAGGTTTTTTTTACATGTCACACTGACGTTGGGCCACAGGAGTATTAAGAGATAGGGTAATCTTTCACATAGATATGTCAGATCATTTGTGGTTTTGGAAAGATTCGGGCCAGTTGCCTATCAGTTGTAGTTACCTCAAAGGTACTGAAGTATGAATTATGTATTTCATGTTTCTTAGCTACAACATTAATTTTAAAACTCATATCATGTTTTTCAACCTAAGGATGTTGAGTTGGAGGTGGATGCATCCTTTGAGGAGCACTCTATTCAGATTGTGGATCACAAAACAAAGGTTTTATGTGGCTGTTCTATTCCTCTAGTACAAGTGCTAGGGCAGCACATGTGAGTGCATGGCGAGAATTGGGAGAGGGAGGCCGATGTGTGATCGTAGTGGCTAGAGTTGTTCAAAGTTTCTTCTTCACCACCCTTGGAAGGGAAATTCGAGGAAGAATTACTTTAAGGGGGAAGATTGTATGAACCCGGACATTCATTTTAGGTATGGATCTTGATTTCAGGTTATATTTGAGGAAAAAGGAATAACTGAGAATTTTCTATGTACATGCCATGTACTTATGAGTACACACAGTGTACCTGGGTATCGCATACAGCTGTGTATGAGCCATGTAACGACCGAGTACATGGCCATATAGGTAACCTGGCAGATCGCTTAAGGTGATGGCTAGTTAAGGATACTAAACGACATGTACATTTAATGAAAACACTATGTACTTTTCTTATTTATTTGATAAATCAGAGCAGGGTCACGTCTCATCTTCAAAAACATCTTATTCATCCCTTGGTTCATACAAGAGAGTGATAAAAGGGCCGATGAACTTTGAACCCCTCTCAATTCTCCATATAACTTTTGATTGAGACACCATCGGGTGTGTTGGAATCCCACCAACGAGTTCTAGAATCCTCTAGAGCCTTTATTCATGATTCTTCATCTCTGATGAGTTATTCAAGGTTGAACATTTTTCACATTTTTGTAGATATACACTGATCTAGGCCGATTCAAGGGATGACGTCCAATTATATCGATCATAATACATTGAGGTATGTGGTTTGTTCTATTAATTGTTTGTATTTGGATTTTATATTATTATGGTACCACATACCCACATTTGGGGTATTTCTTGATTTGGAATTTAACCCTGTTTAATACCTTCTATGGTTTGATTGATTGGAAAGGGGCTTTTCTTTATGTGTAAGGCTAGGTACCTTATTTTCCATGCCTTGTTTGATTAGGATGGAGTTTGATTTTTTATATGAAATTCATGTGGTATGCTTTTTGAATGTTTGTCCATGTAGTAGTTATAGATTACATGTGCTGCTTTGATGTGATATGTGCACTGTTTTTCCAATAGACCATGAGAGCCTTGGACGAGGAACACTATGGGGGTTTCCATGTTTATTCACACTAGACCGTGAGAGCCTTAGTGTAGATATTGGCCCATGGTTATTGACCATGAGAGATACCTAGGAGGTAATTTATGATTTTTTATGCTATGCTGACCCACGAGTATTGACCATGAGAGCTATCCAGGACGTTATTTATAATTTTTTTATGCTATGCTAACCCAGGGGTATTGACTGTGAGAACTACCTAGGAGGTTATTTATAAGTTATTGATGCCATTTTGACCAAGGGGTATTGACCATGAGAGATTCCTAGGTGGTTTTTATTTAATGAATTGGTTCTATGTTAAACCAAAGGGGTTAGTCTGTGAGAGATTTCCTAGAGGGTTGCTTATGAATGATTGTATGATTGTGACGAGTCTGCCAAGCCAAATCACAAGCTTGGACCCAGTCTTATTTATTTGTTAGAAGGTCTTTTAAGACATTTTATTATTACTTACATAGGGTATACAATGCTTAGGATAGACCAAGGTTTATATGATTCAAAGTATTGAGTAATAAATGTAAATGAATGTAATTGAAAAAATTTAGTATTGTTTACTTTTGAGTACTTCCTAGTTTATTGTTTCATTTCTACAAATTTTCTGCTATATATATTCACTGACAGTTAGGCATAGATCTTTTGGTGGTTTCCTAATGAGATTCATCTCACACCTTATTTGGGTCATGTTTTGGACAAAAACATATTATATGATTGCAGGTATAGATAAGGGAAAGCACCCTTATTCTTCAGGTACCTAATTGTTGTAGGAGGTGGAGAGAATGGGACCAAGCAGAGGATTGCGATGCTGTTGGAGTTTACTATTTTTCTGTACATTGGTCTCTGTATTGTATTTTCTGCATTGTGACTTGTTTGCATACATTCCTAGACACATGTGAGATGCATAATATATATATGTGTGTGTGTGCGTGTGTGTGCTCTAGTTGTTTTATTACTATCAGTCTCCCGCTGTTTACTTCTATTGTACAGTATTACTGCTTCCACTATTGTGTACTATTTTTTTTCCACTATGTATACTCTACCAATGAGGGCATAATTTACAGATTATCACACCTCGGCCCTCACTGCTAGTCGACATCCTCTGGAATTTGGGGAAATGATCTTGTGGTTATGTGATCAACTAGGTTTGAGGAATATTTGGGCGGCACCCAGATCCAGGATGTTACATCTAGATACATCAGTCCCTTAGAGATCCTTGATCATGTCTGGGTAATATTATATCAACTAGTACTCCAACCAATCCTCTATCAACTACATTATGTGTTCCATGTATTTCTTTTGAGGAAGTACATACCAAATTCACTATATGTACTGAGATAAGAAGTTTTATAACTATAACACAACCTTTCATATGAGGAACAACCAATGGAAATATTGGATCAAATAGAAAAGGTTATGAGAAACAAGACCAATCATCTAGTTAAAGTTCTATGGAAAAATTTCAAAGGTTGGATACCAATGTAATGATAAATAAATCCACCATAATGGTCTGTAAATAGCATGTAAATTATCTAAAGCATATCCCCCAAGAGTGAACCTATTAATTGATATGTTAGACATAGACTTACTTATTCTCTTAGTTCTATGGAAAAATCATAAATTTGGAGAGGTTACATTGTAACCTAAGGATGTGATGAGAAACAATTACCCTCACTTATTTTCTTCCATGTAATAAAATTTCAAGGATGAAATTCTTTTTAAGGGGGTAGAATGAAACAAATGGAGTTTTAATAAAATATTCCTCATATAAATACTATGTTCGACATTTTTCTCCACCCAAAACACTAAAAACAAACAAATATAAAATATTGTAAGGTATCCTTATAATTGGTAGGTATACAAATTGGTAAAAATATTATGAAATATATATAAATATATAAAAAAGAAAAAAACCCACATTAAATATCGACTCAAATAGTAAAACTAAGAAACTAATAAAATATATTTTCTAAAATTTACCTTTTTTATAGAATAATAAATTTTGTTATGAATAAATTATCAATAATCATTTATATAAATCATGGAGAAGAAAAAATAATATATCAAAATTTGTTTTCCTATAAAATAAATTTTCTCTATATTTTATGTTTTTAATTAAAAATAATATTTATAAATTTTAAGATATTAATTTTAAAAAATTAACATCATTTTTTGATTTATCATGTAAATATTATAATAATATGAATTTTTGGGTTTTTTCTAAAAAAATTATTTTTGGATGAATAATACAATATATTATTTTTACAAATACTATAAATTTTATCGAGTTATTAGTTTATAAGAATGATTTATAAATTTATGAAACCATTTTACAGAAAAAATAATCATTTTATGACTTATATTATAAATTTAATGATGTAACACCATTAGTTTTTAAATGAATAAAATTATATTCGATAGCATAAACGACACACAACACTAAACTTAGATGAGAATGTAACTCCATAAGAATTTATTATATAATTACTTTTAAATTTATTTAATCTCTTAAATATAATGTAGTGATTAAAACCCCAATATTTTTATGCTCAATATCATATTAAACAAGTAACACCGAGTTTAAACAACCTGTGATATATATAACCATTATAACTTAGCTGTTAAATTGTTCGTTATGAATAATATTAAATATTGTATGAAATATATGAATATATATATGTCATACTCAATATAAATTATTGATAAATTTTTGGTAAATAATAAATCAAGTTTTAAAGTCATTTTATTCTTCAGAAATATGTTTTCTTTTAAAATGATTTTTTATTACTTTTTATTAAAAAAATATTATAATCAATTTTTTGTAATTTTTATAAAATTTCCGTGATAAAATTAACTTCATTTTTGTGATAAAAATATCAATATTTACCTTGTGTTAAATTTGGGTACATTTAAGAAAATATTTATTTTTTAGTGAATAGTGAAAAATACCGATTCTTGTAAAACTATAATTTATTTTCAATAAATAAATTAATAAAAATTACCCATTATGTTTTAAAGTAAAATAATTATTTTTTAGTTATATTTAATCCACTTAAATTATTTTTAAATCATATATATATTGGTTTTAGTATATGTTTATTCTTAGGTTTTAAAATGGGTTTTTCAAAAAAACTATTTTAAAATGCATAATGATTCTCCATTTTAATTAATGAAAATAATCCATAATTGGGAATGTTTCAAATTAAAATTAAAATTATATATTATTAAATATTAATTAATTTTCTTAAAATTATTTTTATTATCCACATATTTAATATTGAACCATCTTTTTCTCAAAAACACTCTTCTTAAATAATCTTTTTTTCTTGCCACGTCTGCGGGATTAATATTAAATTAAAATTTCCCATCCCCATGAATTTAATTATAAAAAATAGAGATCCACTTTAAAAATAATAATAATTTAAAATTTATAATAAGGAAACATAATTTTTTATAGTAATTATTTGTGAAAATATTTAAAATTAATCACATCTATTAAGGGAAAAACGAGTTTACCGAGTGATTAATATTTAAACATAAGGGTTAAAATAACCTAAATAATTCTCTGAAGCCCATTTTATAGAAATATTTTGACCATATAACTTATATTTCTAGAAAATAACATTATTGGGGCATGTTTAAATGAAGAATACTTGGGTGGAATTCACTCTTTCAAGAAATTACAAGTGTGTCACTCACTACACTTATAAAAGGCCACACCCTACCCTACCTTATTCACAAATTAAAACCTATTGTATTCAAAAAATAACTTCCCAAATAAATTTAAAACATACTTAAACTCATCATATAATCCCTATTTTAGCATAAATCTAACCTAGGAAGGACATTGGTGGAAACCCGAGGAGGATACCTGAAGAAGTGGTAACGTTCTTCAATGAGAATTTTTATTTTGTTTCTTTATTCACCTTCTTAAATTATTATTAAACCATTATAATATAATAAAATAATTATCTTTCATATTCTAGGATGTTTTTATAATATGTTAATTACCTAAAACCATATCCACTTCCATCAAATGGGTTATGAAATCATCGTTTGTGTGCATGGCGGACTACAACCTTTCGAACCGATGTTGTTCATTTTTCCATTACCACATTTCATGGTTGGGTCTGAGGATAGATATAAATTATATATATAATATTTATAACATAATAATACCTTTGGAGTCATTAAAATATATATAAATTGTTTTACTTTCTATTTTTTATGGGAAACAATAATGTCGCTTGTATGTATGGCGGACTACTGCCTCACAAAGCGATGTGATCCGTTTTTCACTAACGCGTTACATGGAAAGTAACAAGGGTAAATATAATGAATAAATATGGTATAAATTAAATAATTATGATACTAATAACAAATTTATTAATATTTAAATATGATATATCAATTTATTTCTTACCTTTCACTCATTGAAAAAATGATAACGTCGTTCGTGTATGTGTGGACTACCACCTTCATGAAGCAATATAAATCTCTCTTCATCACCACACCACAAGAATGATATATATAAGTATATATAATTAAATAATATAGTATTTATGATATAATTATCATTACTTAAAGATAAAATATTACTTAACTTTTTTCTATAATGATCATTGAAAAATGGAAATGTTATATATGCGTACGTACGACCTACCATCTCCATGATCATAATGTTTGTTCATTTTTCATAACAATATTTTATGATTGGGTTTAAATGTATAATTTATATATAAATATGATAAATATTTAATTATTATTATTCTTTAGATGATTAAACCATATAATATATTAAATAATAATAACTTTCATCGCAAAGCATGAAAAAGAAAACAGGACAATTAACCTTCAAAGTAATGAAAATAGTGAAAGATTATTAATGAACTATTTATAAGATGTTATAAAAGGATAATATGTGATATTTTAAATATTAATATGGTTATTTAACAAGTTAATGACACTATTAAAAGCACTATATAGGAGGTTAAATAATGATCCATAAAAAAGAAGCATAATGTAAGGGGTTTCTCGTCTCACTTTTATTTATGTATGATATATACCATATTTACCAATTGTTTTTGTTGTGTAGTGTATATACTACCAATGAAAATATTTTATGGTTATTATAATTAAATTTATGGGTATTTACATATCCGTTTTAGGATCTCTCTTTAACAGGGTTTATGATTTCAAAGTTTCTAATGCTGTACGGGATTTTTGTCTCAATTTTCCTTCTTTGAGATGTTTGTTATGTAATATACCCATCTTATTCTAAAATGAGTATATACTTCCCCTTTGAAATTTTATATTGTGAATATACTTATTTTTATGATATTATAAGTTTCCTTTAATGTTATTCTTTCATGGGGATTATGATTCAAAGTTACAAAAGTGGAAAAAGTCAATTGTTACAATCTCATCATTTATCGGGATTGTTTATGATCATGCTTCCAATGATGAGATATTATGATCAATATATAAAGAAACTCTAGAATTATCTTTTCCTATGGTTATTCAAGATATTTAAAAGTAATAATATCATTTATTCACTCTTTGGTACTTAAAACTATTGAGAAAAATGATTTTAAGAAGATCTAACATTATTTTTCTCTTCGGTCGGAAATATGTTTCCGTCCAAAAATATGTTTTATAAAAATGTTTTCAAAGGAATATTCTTATCTATTTTTGAAAAAATAACATTTATAAACCTTTTTATCCTGAAAAATGAATGTTCTTCATGAAAATTTTGGAATTATCTATCAACATGACCATCATTTATTTGAGTCTTCCTTTAGAAGTTTACAAGGATATTTTTAAAGAAAAAGTTTACTTAATATTTTTCAAAAAATTGGTTTTTAAAAATTATTTTCAAAGAAAAATATTTTCAAAATGTTTTATGTTTAAATTTTTTTTTCAAAATAAAAAATATATTTTCCTCAAGAATGTTTTAATGATATTTTAATGGCATTTCCATTCATCAACATCAACAACCCTTGTTGTTACTTATCCTATACTAGGAATATTTGGTATTAATACCATAGTCATTCTTTCTATTGATTGAATATGATTTTTTTAAAGATATTTTTATAAAACCCATTTATCTTCCATGGGTTAACCATGTTTAAAAGATATTTTCATAGAAACCATTTCCTTTCCATGGGTTAACCAAGTTATTAAAGGAATAATCATTGTTTTTATGAGTTTTATGATGATATAAAATCTCTTTGTACTTTATTCATGTTTTGGTTCTTACAGATTACATATACTATAGGTAGATCCAAATATTTCCAAGTGAAACCATTATAGAATATATTATGGGTGCCCCTAGATATTTGTCCAATGCATTGGGTAATGAGTATGTTCTTTGTATAATTATATTGTAAGTCATCCATATGGTTATTACAATTATAAGGGTTCTGTAAGGGTTTTGTAAGTATTTTATGAAGATGATTATCCAAGATAACAACATATTTAATATATTATTTTCATGTGTTTATATTGTTTTATTTGATAAATATTGATATCACATAGATCATGATTATTGATTCTTATGGATCTTTATTTTATTACATCCCTATGAAATGTTTTATGATTGAAGAATTAGGTATTGATGGGTATGTGTTATTTTATGATTTGGTCATGCACTATGATTATGTTTTCATACCATTATATAGTTCTTATATTCATTGATGAAATTCACTATTTAATGTTTATGTTTACCCTTAATGAGTATTTAATCTCACCGTTCTTATGTTTTATTTTTCCCAGGTTACCAAGAAATGTTGTTGACCAGATTATGTATATAAGGGATTTCATATTGATGATAATGATGAATTAATGTGATATAAGAAAATATGTTGTAATTGGAGTAAATTTTCAATTAATGAAATGGAAATTTTTTATATAAGATATTTTTCTAACTTTGTAAAACTCTAAACCTAAAAGTTCCTTGAAAATGTAAGTGATCATGTTTTTTATTTGGTTTGTACAAGGTTTGGATGGAAAAAATTGGGTCACAATTATCGGTATCAAAGCTAAAAATATAAATTTTATGATTTTAAAACTTTATTTGGGAGTGAGGGTTTTGGGATGTGATAAAAAATATTGATTCTAGTTTACAAACCTATGTGTAATATTTAAGAATTTAAGTAATATTTTTCTCATGAAAATGCTTTTAATACAATATATAATTATTATTTTAAAACTAAATTTTATCAATTTAAGAAATTGAATAAAATTAAATGGATTTAAAATTTTTAATAATTAGGTCCAAATTATATAATAAGTTATGTTTTATTTTTAATCCTAAAGGATAATTTACTTAGGTAAGAACTAGTTACCGCAGTAAAAGATAAAAGGGTTAAAATAGAAATCTAAGAGTAAATAACCTCAAACATGTTTAGAAAATGTGTGGTAATGTATTATTGATTCCTTTATCAATATTATAACTTTTCACACCATAAATTCTCATTTTTTGATCCACTTTCCTTGAGGTTGAATTCCCATTATTAAAAAGTTATGGGTATTTTCAAAAAATTCCATCCATTTTCCACTTATAAAAGGGGCACTCCTCTCGTCACTTCCCCTCACACCATTACCCCCTAAGTTCAGAAAAAACTATACCTAAACTAATTATAAATGCTCTTATCAACCTTAAATAGGTTATTTTATTCTCAAAATTCTATTCCTAAATGGTTTAACCCCCTTCTCAAAAAAGACAATTCAAGTAGTAAGGTATAAATTTCTTATATATCCTTTCTCTATTATATTTCTATATGGTAACTTATTGTTACTAAAATTAAATTACACTATCTTAAAATTATTACATCAATATAACTATTTTTTTATATGTTATAATAATTATGGTAAAATCATTAACCACCCTCCCCTTTTCCATTTAAGAAATACAAAAATGTGTATTACGCATGTGGGTGGACCACCGACTCCATGAATAAATATGTTTTGTTTTCATTTACCTACCAACATGGATAGAATAAAGGTTAATTTAATAAATAAGTATAATATATATGAAAATTTTAATATTTTAAATAAATAACCAAATTTACCCTTTCTCATATCGCTCGAAAGATGAAATCATCATAAATGCATACGTGCAGACTACAACCTCCATGGAACGATTAATTTCATTTTGAGAACCTTTAGGAATGGTATTAGTTTATAATTTATGAATATAATTGATATATATGAGTATTATATGTCATTAATTTTTCTATTTATGGACTATATAAATAAATTAATGATCATTAAAAGTTAATATGTCAATACCGATAAATTACCCGAAACTAGTTTTTCCCCAAATTAACTTTCATAAAATGAGAAAAAACTCTCAAGTAAGGTAATTATAACATTATAAGACATTTTAAAGCATAAATTATAGTACCTTTAATGTTTTTTTAATTATTAACTTCAGGAAAATAAGAAATTATGACACTACTATTACAAAATTAGTACAAATGATCAACACCCATTCATAAAAACATGTTGCATGAAGAGAATTATTATAAATATATTTGTATATGAATAAGGTAATTAAATAAGTAATTAATATGTATATATTTATGATATATAAGGTTGAATTAATCCCTTTATAATCAATATTAAAGATAAGATACTTTGGTAACTTGAATATCTTTTTTTGAGTTATGTAGTTTGACCTTCAATGTTTCGCTATATTCAGTGATATATATTTACAAATGATATCCGATTTTATCTCCCTGAGGAAAATTAGTTCTTAATAAAAATTCCCTTTAATGAATTATTTTATTTTCTATAAAATTATAACATGTTTTAAATAATTCCCATCATCTTAAGTGTTGATTTATCTTAAATGGATATTTCATTCAAGGCCATGTTTTAACTTACCAAATATATTCTTCTTTATTATTTTTAAATCCAAATATGTATCAATATATATGATCTTTATAATTTAATTTTAAAGAGAATATTTATTACTATATTTTATGATTTGGATTCCATTTTCCCCTTTATATCAAAAGGGATCTATTTTCCATGATGTTATGTTTCAAAAATCACCATATAGATGATTTTATAAAGTGAATATTTTGGGTGATTAAATATGGTATCATTTTATCTGGTTTATGTAGTTATTTATGTTATACCTTTTAAAATGTAATGTGAAACACATTATTATTTATGTGTCTTAATGATGTGATTATAAGATGTTTTATTGTGGAATAAATGTGTATGGTTAATCTTTAAGTGATTATTGTGCCATATATGGGCCTCTAATACATTGGGTAAAGATTTATATCTCATTAGATAATTGTAAAATGAGTAGTTATTCTTGATCCAAAATAATAAATAGGTTATGATGCCTGATATTCTAATGGGAAAATTTTATTATTCTTAATTCACTATTAGAAATAGGTTGTGATGAATGATTCACTATCACAAATAGGTTGTGATGCCTGATCCACTATAAAAAATAGGTTGTGATGCCTGATCCACAATGCGGTGTTTCAAATCATATGTTGGATCCACACTCCTTTGATATATGAATATTCTATTCTATATGGATCATAAATTAAGTCTTATGTTTTCCCAATATTTATTCCATATTATATGTTTTATCATATGGGATTATATGTTCTTGTATCTTTCCATATGAACTATTTTTATGATTTGATGTTCTTTTAATCTAATATTTATCTCTTAATTATAATTTTATCATATTCCTATGATCTCACCATGGGTAACATGTTTATATTTTAATTTTTTCCATACTAAGAATCTGATATCACCCCTTATATTTTTATTTCTCATGGAATGAGGATGATTTTAACTTGGGATATCTTTATAAAAATATCTAGTACGATGAAATTATGGGAAAACGTTCTCAAGAATTGTAAAATAAGTTGTTAATGTATATAGTATCCAAATAAACTAAACCTATAAATTCTCAAGATGTTATATTTATTATATATTTTAACATTTTAGTTATTTAAATAACATAGAATGAAGGTGTGTTTATCTTGGGTCACCTCAATTAGGTTCTTCTGAAATTTAGATAAGGAGAGATTATTCTCCCCCCTCTTCATGAACTTTTTTTAAGGAAATATGCAAACATATGTTTATATACATAAAACGATTGTCTCTATTTTTTTAATATTTTACCATTAAAAATAGATTAGAAAACCTTATAAGTCTTCTAGAAAATCTTTTAGATATTTTTAACAACTATTTTATAGATAAATCTAGGATTTATCATTTTTCTAGCTTCAAAACATTTCTTCAAAACTCAGGAAAACATTATTTTAACTATATTCATTGATTTAATTCACAACTTTGGATTGAATCATTAAAAAATATTTTAGTATTACAAATTTGGATCTAGATTTAGGAAATAATAGTTTAATATAATAATATCAATATGTCCATGTCACTCACATTTTTTCAATAAATGTTATCAACTTGGAATTTTTTATTTTAAATAAATCTTCCTATTACCTCAAACATACTTTCACCAAAGAATCCAAAAATAAATAAATCATAGAGTGTTTGAAATTTAAAACATGTTATATTAATTTACAAAACTTTATATTCATGATATTCTAATCTTCACAGGTGCTGACACTCCGTTTTGTTACATGGTTGAAAATGAGACAAAGGTAAATTCCATAGGGAGAAGATAAAGAAAGAAGTGAAGAAGGTCAAGGATTTCAAAGGACCCAAAGGATGTTTACCCAAGTCCCCCAAGCACCGTCAGCGTAAAATTTACATATGTGAAACCCTCTATGACCAACTCCTGTGGAACACTTGCGCATTACAACAACACGAGATGAAACCTCTACCAAGGGTCTTATATTTGCCTATAAATAGGACCCTGGGGTCATCATTTGGACGGATGAGATTTCCAGAAGGCCTCCCGAAGCTCTGATTTCCCTAGTCATTCACTCAATACCTCCTAAAAATTCTAGGTATCTTTCTAAAAACTAGTAGAGAGGGAATTAAAGAGGGATAGTGAAATTAAAAGTCCTATCAGGGTTCAAAATAAACAACACCAACACAAGGCACTTGCTCATCCCATGATTAACAAATACTAGCATGAGGTACACTTTTCCAATCAGAGACCAACATGAGTCTCTTATGGGAACACCTATGGAGACCCTTGATGACTTGAGAAAAGTGTCACTCGAGTGTAGTCACCTAGGTTGTCTATTTACCAAGGTGTCATTAGCTTACCCATACCTACCTATGTGAAGCACCCATTATGTGATCCTCCTTGGGTTTCCCTACCCTCTAACCTATGCAGTCTATTCCTTAGGACTTCTTCAAAGTTATCCATGGTAGGCCCTCTCATATTTTGGATCCCTTATCTGAGTGTGACTAACTCAAAACATCCACAGAGGCCTTTTGACCTACAAATCCATGGGAAAAGGCATGCCAGAGTGCCTCCCATTTGGATTTGTATTTCTATAGTCAGAGATTTCCCACACTAGTCCTACATGACGGTTAGGTTCCTTAGGGAACATGTGGATTTTTTTATCAATGGTAATGAGGACCCCTACCCTAGGGATAGTGTCAGGGAGTTCCCAAGGGTTAGGATCTTGTCCTTCCCTTATTTTCTCTGAGACTTGGAGCCTCCAGTTCCCAGTGGGGAGGGTGGAGATTATTCTTTCTCTTCCATTAAGCACAGAATTAGATCCTCATCCTACTACAGAACCAATTTTAGGGTATACCTTCTAGATTAAGCCACTATCTTTTCATGTAGTAGGTGGAATTCTTGATCCTCTCTACATCCATTTCCTTAACCTTTATCCCCACCTCGAGGTAAAGTGAAGACAGGGAAGTGTCGTAACCCAGATCACTTCTACAATCATCCTCCTCCTCTTCCTTTGGAGAAAAAAGGTTAAAGGAAATGGGTACACTCAATGCCTCATACCTCTCCCTTTATACATTTCCACCATTTCCACCAGCGGACTAAGGAAGTTTGTGTGGTTTGTTGGATCTTCCTCTTCCTCATGTTTCTCACAACGATCATGACTCACGTAAGATTATATGTAATGAAGATCATAACATTTTCATGGTCCATCCACCACATCGAACTATGAGAAATATAATTATAGATAACTAGGATATATAGGAATCATACCTAAGTCTTGATCTCAATGGGAATCCTCCTTTGGAGTAATCTCCAATAACCCCTTTAATTTGGGAATCCTTCTCAAGAGTAAGCCCCAAATTAAACCCCCAAATAATCATGATTTTATCCATATCCCTTGGTCCTTTCTTAGGGCATCCTCTTTACGAGTATTTCAAAACATAATCCTATCAAGGAGCCATAATTCCCTATGAGACTAACTAAACCGCATGGGATTTGACTCCCATCAAAATGGGATACATAGGAATCCTCTTTGAGATCTGAACCCAACACCACAAATCAACCCTTTTCTCTCTAGGCCATATTCCTGGAAGGGTCTAATTTAACTTGTAAATTCATACCTCTTACAAGTTACTTAGGGAGCTTTGACATAGGTTGCTCACCAAACCTTGACTAGGAACCTTCCACCTAGACGTCCTTTCCACATGATGTTAAACTGTATGGTTGGGTCCTTATAACATGTTCCTAAAAGGTATGACATGCTAAATTAAGTAACACCAAACTATGTGGGTTCTAATTCCTTTCAAGAGGATATGTAGGAAGCCTATTATATGGGTTCAATAACAATATAAAACCTCCCCATCTCCCTGGATGATGATAAAACTCCAGAGAAACCTCAGTATCCTTAGATGACAATACACTCTAGAGTTCCCTAACGTGTGGCTAGAAAAATATCATCATCATAATCATGGCTAAAGAATATTTAATCTATAAATAATAAGATACCATTATGGAGAACCTCCGATATATATAGATATCTCCATTGATGAATAACCTTAGATACATATAGATGATTCTATATTCTGTACAAACTAATAGTTGGTTGTTAATTTTAGGGTGACCCAAATCATACTTGGGATTTAATAAAGGATTCACAGAAATGACATAAATCTATAAGAGAGTATCAGAGTAGGAAATAATTCCCCCCAAAAGGGTGTGATGAGCCCGAACTCCCATCCTCTCAACCAATATGAGTTCTTAAGCATTTATGACCAACCCTCCCAGTGAGAACCTACCTTTAGAAAAGAGTCCCCCTTTGATATAGAAGCATCAGGTGTTTCTGGTTTCAAAAACCAACCCATTGGAAACTATTTGGAAATAATGATCACTAACCCAAACATACATTCTGAGGGAAAAAATGGTGAACCCAACATGAATCCTTAAACAAGATGATAATGTCACCCACCTGTCAGGACCCTATCACTTGATTGGAGAAGACCAGAAAAGACAATAAATCATGAATGTATTAATTCAAATGAGATTCTTCTTTGATAGATTTTCTTGTTTGTGTTTGTGTAAAGACCCGGAATTTCCATGTAATTTTTTTTAAATAAATGGGAATTTTACGAGTCCGCAAAAATTGACGGTGGATGATTCCATGGCCCGAAGTGCTCGAAATGAATTTATGAACTTTATTTCAGGTACGTTCAGTAAATGTGTGAGCGGGTTTTCCGAACATTTGAACTGGTGCTCGGAATTGAAATCGAAGGGCACCATTGAACTCATAGCGCCAGTATTCACTTAAGGAGACTTTAACCTCTACGACATATGTTTGAGGGTGAAAATTAGTTTTTGGGTTTTCCATGAAAGAAAAAAAATAAAAATAAAAGTGTGTGACACTTTATTTTTATTTGCAACGCCCATGTGGGTGTTGCGAGGTGGGGTCCACCGAAACTAAACCTCTTTGTGGATGTTGGGAAGTGGGGACCACTAGATCTTAACCTCCCATAAGAGGTTATGGCGGTGGGGACCACCAGACCCTGACCTCCCATGAGGGGTTCTGGTGGTGGGGACCACCTGAGGCCTAAACCTCTTAAATCCCCTCTTAATGAGGGAGAAACCTATCAACTCCCTCATTAATGTGGAGGAGCCTCTTGAGCTTCCTCCACATTAATTGGGCCAATGCACATACCTTTAATTGTGATAACTTAGTTAATTGTCTTTCCCCCTTTTTAAATTAAGTAACAACGTCATTGGAATTTAGGAAGGTTCCTAATAAATGAACCCTCATAAATTCCACGATCGTTACCTATATTTCCCCCTCTTCTATATATATGGATCATGGGAGGAGGATTTGGGATGAATTCTCCAAGAAATGAAGTGTTGGTAAACTGACGCCATGCCCAACACTTAGAGGATTATGCTCTCCAACAAAGAACATGTTCTCCAACAAAGAATGTGCTCACCAATGAAGAACACTCCACCAACAAAGAACGCAAACCTCCTTTGACCTTATTCCTAGGGACTTCTTCTGACTTACAAAGTCCTCATATATGGAAAATCGATGACTGTACTACCTTCTTGCGCCAAAGACAACAAGTAAACGGGGTAGGGGTTTATCTTGTGTATGATTATATTCCCAAGTTTTTCCTTTATTTAAAACAAAGAACACATATGTTTTCTTTTGTGAACGGGAAAAAATAATTCCAAGAGGGTTTGACGTTCTTCATTCTTTTTATGTTGATCCATACACTACCACCCTAATGCGGAGATTGCGGGCCAAACTAACCTGGTCGGTCCTCTCTGTAATCGTTGTGTTGAATTTTAGGTGTTCTTTGAAATGGACGAAGGCGAGGAAGGCGATGAAGGAAACGACATCGCCACTCACGACCTCCATGACCCACACCGCCCCACGCCCCATAGTACTCCGGCCTTCTGCCCAAACCGGCCCCACGCCATGCGGCGCTCCAACCTGCCAGTCGAACTGGCCCCGTGCCCCCGTGGCACTCCCGCGCCCCTACCGTACTAGCCTCTCGCCCCAGCCAAGCCACTCACGGTGCCCTCTTGGCCGAACCGGCCTCGCGGTGCCCTCCCGGCCGAACCTCCCTCACGGCGCCCTCCCGGCCGAATCTCCCCAGGGTGGGCCAAGCTGCCAGTTTCCCTCATGGTATCCCACGGCTGAACCGCTGTCTGCGACTGAGCCGACTCGCAGCCTTCTCCGCCCCGCAACCCTTAACGGCCCTCGCGGCCTGCCGGACCGCCCAGCGGGCTGGGCTGCCTAGTGGACCAGGCCTCACCATGGGATGAGACAGACCCAGTGGGTTAGGCCAGTTCGACCCAAACCGGGTCGACGCAAGCCAGGTCGGGCCGGGTCAGTCCAACCGGGTTAGACCGGACCCGGGCCCACTACGACCTTTTTCTTTCTTTTGGCCATAACTTTTGCAACGGACGTCCGTTTGATGAACCATTAGTGGTGATGAAAATATTGGAGTGAGACCGTCCCTTTGGGTATACTCCACTGAGTCTTGGATTAGAATGGAAAATGGTCAGGTAGGATCGAGCACGAATCCAATCGGGCCCTCGGAATTAAAACACTAATAACTCACTGACCGGGCGTTTGATTGACGCGCCATCTGTTGCGTTGAGATCCCTATGACATGGCAGACCTTTTCAGAAACTTTTTATTTGGACATAGTGATAGTTGGAGTATCGACCAGTAGATTGTGGATCGAATCCTCCTAGAGATGAGAAAGCATAGTGTGGACACCTAGTAGCTGGCTGAGACCTGACGACTGCTGACCATTTCGACTCGAAGTGACTCGACTAGCCCAGTGGGGAGCGCCTTGGTGTCGCGGCATACCCACAGTGGGGAGCGCCTTGGTGTCACGACAGACCCACGATACTCAACAGGAGGAGTACCGTAACAAGCTACGAGGGGGAGCACACTTGGTTACATGGCAGACCCACGTTGGGGAGCATGCTTGGTGACACGACAGATCCATGGTACTCGATAGGAGGAGTACCTCCGTAGTCCAAGGTTAGTGGGAAGCACCTTGGTGTCGCGGCATGCCCACTATACTCGATAGAGGAGGAGTTCTCTAGCAGCCGAGGTTTCGACAATGTGACCAGGGATGTTACTTGATACTACCCCTAGAATAAAATCCTGGTTTGAGCTGAGTCAGTTTTTCTGTGTTTTTCCTCATGATTGAGATGGATTACTTGATAACTTAGGTATATGTATGGGAATATACCTAATTAGGGTTATCTGTTGATTTTATACTTTATGGTTTATCCTTGGTGGACTTTTGTGAGACCTTGAGGGTCTCGGGGTCCCTACTGAGTATCATTATACTCACCACATCACGGTCTATGCCCGCACCTTGTTGTGTTGGATAAAGACGACAGACAACGCTGACTGAGAGTACCAGGACTGGATGGTGCTCGGAGGTGGACCATATGACGTGTCGATACACGGAGGAGACGGACGGACGTGGTGTGCTGAGGAGGCGATCTATACCTACCCTTCAGGTAGGATCCTTAGAGGATGATCCAGCAGCTGACTTTCCCTTTTCATCAGTTGTATTTCATTTCAGTTGTACTTTTAATTTCTATTTGGGCTTGTATTTTGGCCCATTTTTACTTACTATACTCACTTGTTTACTATATAGTTGAGTTGCATTCGTATCATGCTGTGTGTTTAGTTGTGTGTGTTTACAAGTTATAAAGGAAATACCTTCCTAGTTATAGAGAATACGCCTTTGGTGCTAGTCGTCAGCCCCTAGCCTACGGAAGGTGAGCTTGGGGTAGTCACTACACGGGCCCCAGGGGAGGGGTCATGACAAATTGGTATCATAGGAGTCGGTTCTACTACAGAAATTAGGACTCTGATCTATCTTTTTAACAGTAATAGTGTTAAGTGTAGTGAGTGTGGTTATCAGTTTAGGGAATTCAGTGTTGGTGCGGCGACTGACATATCCATACATAAGGATCATGACTTATGATTTATGACTCAGTGCACAGAAACACTGATTGTGTGTGTGTTTTCAAGAGCCTTCTTTGTGAACTCTTTAAGTCAGCTCACCAGGTCAGCTCACCAGTATATCGGATGGCTCCCATAGAGCTTCGCGAGCTGCGGGTATAGCTAGAAGACTTGTAAGGGAAGGGATTCATCCGGCCCGGTGATTCACCTTGGGTAGCCTCGATTCTATTTTCCAAGAAGGTGGATGGGATATTGACACTTTGTGTTGATTATCGGTGCCTGAACCAAGTGACTATGAAGAAAAAGTACCCACTCCCGAGGATTCATGACCTCTTTGATCAGCTGAAGGGAGCACGATGGTTCTCGAAGATAGACCTCAGATCAGGCTATCACCAGCTCAGAGTACGAGATGAGGATGTGCAGAAGACGACCTTCCGATGTTTGAATAGACATTATGATTTCTTGGTTATGCCATTCGGTGTAACCAATGCTCCAGCAGTGTTCATGGGACTCATGAACAGGTTCTTTCAGTCGTACCTCAATCTCTTTGTCGTAGTCTTCAACGACGACATTCTGGTCTACTCAGCTACTGAGGAGGAGCATGCCTATCATTTGCGAGTAGTACTAGACACACTTTGAGAGCACTAGATTTATGGTAAGCTCTCAAAGTGCCAGTTCTGGATCCGAGAGGTTCAATTTACGGGACATGTCATATCGAAGGCTGGAGTTGTAGTGGATCCAGTGAAGATTGAGGTGGTACTTTCTTGGGAGCCACCCAGGAGTGTGATGGAGGTACGAAGTTTCTTGGGTTTGGCTGGATATTATAGAAGGTTTGTGCCGGACTTCTCCAGAGTTACAGAACCACTACCAACACTGAAGAAGAAGAGGAAACCATTTTTGTGGTCGAAGAGATGCTAGTAGAGATTTCAGGAGCCGAGTAAGAGGCTTTCTAGTGCCCCCATATTGAGGCTTCTAGAAGAAGGCGTAGGGTAAATAGTATTTTGTGATGCATCAAGGACTAGAATCAGATGTGTCCTGATGCAAGAGTGAGCAATGATCACATACGGTTCTCGATAACAGAGAAAACATGAGCAGAACTACACTACCCATGACCTTGAGTTAGCAGTAGTGGTATTCTCCTTGAAGATGTGATGGCACTATCGTATGGGTAAAAACATTACAATCTAATAAGATCACAAGAGTCTCAGTAATATCTTCTCTTAGAAGGACATAAACCTGAGACAACGACGTTGGCTTGAGTTCTTCCAGGACTAAGACTTCAAGATATTCTATACTCCTAGGAAGGGGAACGTTGTAGTAGATGCACTCAGCAGGAGGTCTGGTATACTGCTGCTAGGTGAGGCGACATAGCAGCTGGCGGCTTAGCAGATATCCTTCATGGAAAGTGATGGAGCATCTTTTCTTCAGTATCCTACAATCACTCCCCCAATTCTTCATCGATCCAGAGAGTCACAACATGGGGACACTGACTGTGAGGCTCGACGTGATCAGATATCCACAGGACATGCACCTGATGGATTTTCCGGAGGTGGGGAGAACGTCATCCTCTTCATAGGATGTACCATGGTACTAGTAGCACTTTAGGGGGAAGTATTGAGGGAGTTCCACACATCCCCTCTAGCAGTACATCCAGGAGTGGCGAAGATGTACCAGGATCTCCGACGACAACACTGGTGCCTGAGAATGAAGAAAGGAGTTGCAGAGTTTGTCTCTCGATGCCTCACTTGTCAGTCAGTGAAGGCGGAGCATTAGGTACCAGCAAGCTCGGTTCAGCCTTTAGTGGTCCTAGAGTGGAAGTGGGATGGGATATCCATGGATTTCGTGATAGGGCTTCCACGTACATCCAGGGGACATGACTCGAGTAGGGTGATCGTCGAACGACTCACCAAGTCGACCCACATCCTATCGATCAGAGAGCAGGGTTTAGTAGAGAGCTTGGGACGCCTCTATGTGCAGTAGATTGTGCGGCTACATTAAGTACCTTTGATGATTCTCTCTGATCATGATGCATGTTTTACTTCCCGTCTATGGAAGTGGTTGTAGGAGGATTTCAGGACATAGCTTCATTTAATCACTGACTTCCATCCTCAGATGGATGTCCAGACTGAGCGGACCATTCAGACCCTTGAGGACATGCTGCGTGCTTATGTCCCCGACTTCAGTCGTAGCTAGGGGGATCACATGCCTTTGGTGAAGTTTGTGTACAACAACATTTATCACTCCACCATAGGTATGACACCTTTTGATGCATTATACAGGCGACCTTACAGATCACCTTTGTGCTGGAATGAACCAGGGGAGTCCGCACTAGTGGGACTATAGATGGTACATGATACCATAGAGAAGGTGCAAATCATCCATGAGTAGATGAAGACTTCACAAAGCAGGCAGAAGTCATATTCTGACAGGAGAAGGAGGCCTATGGAGTTCAAGGATGGTGACCACGTCTTTCTACGGGTCTCAACCCGATGATGTCTACAGAGATTTGGCCAGACGACAAGTTATCTTTTTGATTCATAGGACCTTTTCATTTCATCTACAGAGTTAGAGAGGTGGATTATCGCTTAGCTCTTCCACCTCAATTGCACCGGGTGCACGGTGTCTTCCACGTATCCCAGCTGAGGAGATACGTGCATGACCCTTCTAACATCATCGATCATGGCGAGCTGGATGTCGACGATGAGGCTACTTTTATAGAGGATTCAGTAGAGATTGAGGTTCAACAAGAGTGGGTCCTTCATGGATGGTCGATACCTCTGGCGCACATTCTTTGACAGCATGGGAACCTCTAGGAGAGCGCATGGGAGTGGGAGGCTCAGATACATGCTCAGTACCCCCACTAGTTCCCTTAGTTTGAGTTGTGGATTATGGGGACATAGAGCCCTGAGGTGGGGAGAATGTAAAGACCCAGAATTTACATGTAAATTTTTTATATAAATGTGAATTTTACGAGTCTTTGAAAATTGACGGTGCGTGATTCCGAGGGTCGGAGTTCCTGGAATGAATTTTTGAACATTATTTCGGATACGTTCAGTAAACATGCGAGCATGTTTTCCTAACTTTTGAAACATTTCTTAGAATTGAAATCTGAGGGCACCATTGAACTCGCAGCATGGATATTCACTTAAGGAGACTTTCACCTTGATGGTATATAGTCGAGGGTGAAAGTTAGTTTTTGGGTTTTTTGTGAAAGAATAAAATAAAAATAAAAGTGTGTGACACTTTATATTTATTTGCAACACCCATGTGGGTGGTGGGTGGTGGGGTCCACCGGAACTAAACCTCCTTATGAAAGTTGAGAAGTTGGGACCACCAAACCTTAACCTCCCATGAGAGGTTATGGTGGTGGGGACCACCAGACCCTAACCTCCCATAAGGGGTTATGGTGGTGGGGACTACCTGAGGCCTAAACCTCTAAACTCCCCTCTTAATGAGAGAGAAACCTCTCAACTCCCTCATTAATGTGGAGGATCCTCTTGAGCTTCCTCCACATTAATTGTTCTAACACACATACCTTTAATTGTGCCAACTTAGTTAATTGTTTTTCCCCCTTTTCAAATTAAGTAATAACGTCGTTGGAATTTTGGAAGGTTACTAATAAATGAACCATCATAAATTCCATGATCGTTACCTATATTCCCCCCTCTCCTATATATATGGATCTAGGGAGGAGGATTTGGGATGGGTTCGCTAAGAAACGAAGCAGTAGTAAAGTGACACGACACCCAACACTTTGAGGATTACACTATCCAATGAAGAACACGTTCTCCAATGAAGAACTCACTCCCTAATGAAGAATGCACCACTAACAATGAACACCGACCTCCTTCGACCTTCTTCCTCAGGACATCTTTCAATGTGGAACGTCCTCATCTATGACGAATCGGCGACCATACTACCTTCTTGTGCCAATGTCAACAAGAGAACGAGGTAGGAGTTTATTTTTTGTATGATTATATTCCCAAGTTCTTCCTTTCGTTAAAATGATGAACGTGGATGTTTTCTTTTACGGGCGGGAAACAATCATTTTGGGAGGGTTTTACATTCTTCATTCTTTTTATGTTGATCCATATGTTACCACCCTAATACGGAGAGTGCGGGCCAAACAAACATGGCCCGTCCTCTCCGTAATCCTTGTGTGGAATTTAGGTGTTCTTCGAAATAGAGGATGGAGACAAAGGCGATGAAGGTAAAGACATCTCCAATCATGGCCTCCGCAACCCATGCCACCCCGCGCCCCGTGGTGTTCTGGCCTTCCGGTCGAACCAGATCCACGCTCGGCGGTGCTCTGGCCGAACCAGCTCCACGCCCCCATGGCGCTCTGGCCTCCCAGTCGAACCGGCCTCACGCCCCAGCTGAGACACTCAGGGCACCCTCCCGGCTGAACCGGCCTCGCGGCGCCCTCCCGGACGAACCGGCCTCGCGGTGCCCTCCCGGCTGAACCGGCCTCGCGACGCCCTCCCGTCCGAACATCCCTCGCGGAAACCTCCCGTTCAAACCACCCTGGGCTGGGCCGAGCCACCCCTTTCCCTTGTGGCCCCCTGCGGTCGAGCCACTGTCTGCGGCCTAGCTGACCCGCTGTCCGCGGCAGAGCAGACCCACCCACCTTCACCGCCTCGTGGCCCCCGTGGCCCCTCGTGGCCTGCTGGACTGTTCAGCGGACCGGGCCACACCACGGGCCGGGCCTGACCCAGCGGTCCGGGACGGGTTGACCCGAACCGGGTCGACCCAAGCTAGGTCGGGCCGGGTCAGTCCTACCGGGTCGGACCAGACGCGGGCCCACTACGACCATTTACTTTCATTTGGCCATAAATTTGGCACTGGACGTTAGTTTGACAAATCGTCAGTGGCACTGGAAATATCGGAGTGAGACAAACCCCTTGGGTATACTCCACTGAGTCTTGGATTATAATGGAAAACAGTCGGGTTGGATCGAGCACGAATCGAACCGGGCCCTCGGGACTAAAAGACTAATAACTGACAGACTGGGCGTCCGATTGACGCGTTGTTTGTTGTATTGAGATCCCTATGACATGGTGGACCTTTTGAGGTACTTATTATTTAGACTTCTTAATAGTTCGAGTATCGACCAATAGCTTGTGGAGCGGATCCTCCTAGAGACGAGCGATCATAGTGTGAAGACCTAGTAGCTGGCTGAGACATGACGACTACTGACCATTTCGACTCAGAGTGACTCGACTAGCCTAGTGGGGAGTGCCTTGAAAGACCCATAGTGGGGAGCACCTTGGTGTCGCGGCAGACCCACGATACTCGACAGGAGGAGTACCTCAGCAGGATACGAGGGGGAGCACGCTTGGTGACGCGGCAGACCCACGGTGGGGAGCGTGCGTGGTGACGCAGAAGATCCACGATTCTCGATAGGAGGAGTACCTCAGCAGTCCATGTTTATTGGGAATCGCCTTGGTGTCACGGCATGCCCACTGTACTCTATAGAGGAGGAGTTCTCCAACAGCTGAGGTTTCGACAATGTGACTGGGTATGTTACTTGACACTACCCCTAGAATAAAATCCTGGTTTGAGATGAGTCAATTTTTTTATGTTTTTCATCATGATTGATATGGATTAATTGATAACTTAGTATATGTATGGGAATATACCTAAGTAGGTTCATCTGTTGATTTCATACTCTGTGGTTTATCCTTGGTGGATTTTTTTGAGACCTTGAGGGTCTCGGGGTCCCTACTAAGTATCGTTATACTCAACCATGCATTGGATATACACGCACCTTGTTGTGTTGGATGCAGATGACGGACAATTCTGACTGAGGATGAGAGTACCAAGACTGGACGGTGCCCGAAGGTGGACCATACGGTGTGCCAATACACAGAGGAGACAGACAGACATGGTGTGCTGAGGAGGCGATCTGTACCTACCCTCCAAGTAGGATCATCGGAGGACGACCCAACATCTAACTTTCTATTTTCATCATTTGTATTGCATTTCAGTTGTACTTGTACTTTCCAGTTGGGCGTGTATTTTGGACCCTTTTTTACTTACTGTACTCACTTTTTTACTATACAGTTGACTTGAATTCGTATCTTGTTGGGTGTTTAGTTGTGTGTGTTTACAGGTTATAAAGGCAATGCCTTCCCAGTTTTAGGGAATACGCCTTTGGTGCTAGTTACCATCCCCTAGCCTATGGAAGGCGGTCTTGGGGTACTCACAACATGGGCCTCGGGGTACAGGTCGTGACATTTTTTCATATATACATTCACTTATTTTCACAGCTCCCCTCAATCAAATGGAATCATTCTATTTTTCATCAACAAAATCCTCAGCTATTACTCAAGTCGGGTCTTCTTCAGCATGAAGAAATCCATCACCAACACAACATCTTTAACGCTGGGTCTCAAACTCATTGATATAGAATTACCATCAGAATGGTACACTCTCATCATTGGAGGCCGCCTGATAGGCCCTCCAGCTCAATCAGCACCACCGATAGTCCGATCAACAACAATCAATTATCCTAAACTAGATGACGCAGACTACCATATTAAACTATTTCAGGAGCTTATCCATAGAACAAAACATCTAGTCCCTCCTGTATCTTAGGAAGGTTTGATCAAGAGGCCATATAAAGCCTCATCCATGAGACATGCGGGTATTTCTCATGGGATCCAATTGTCAATCGCCATCACCAACACCGCGCGATAGTGGACCCTCAACATGATGAGGGTGTTGTTTTCGGCTGTCCAAACTTGGTACTTCAGACCAAGGCATGCAAAATGGACCTCCGGGGATGAAAACCAATCATCAGTGATAAAAATCACACTTATTCCCCCATCAGAGAATCCCTCCAACCCAATTTGTTGGAAAATTTCGAGCTAGAACATACACCCATCTGCTTTCATTCAGCCAGCCAGCACACTTTCTTGATAGAATTCAAAGAATTCCACCATACAAACTAAGAAAAAAATCAAAAGCAGGAACATACTCTTACCTACACCCACCAATACTACCAATAGCCTCATCTGGTAGCACACATAGAAGTCAGTCGAAAAGTCTCGACAACAAGTAGGGGGATGACTCAACTCTCTTCCCCCACACATGAGTACTATCAGTATCCAATGGTAGGAAAAGGATTATAGGAGTATGCACATTCACCTACTCGAGATGTATAATGGGAATATATCCCCATTATAGTCACTGAAGTCATAAAGAATATCATAGAAATGTTGAAGGGGCAGACACAAATCCCTACACATATCTTATAGACATTCCTTGACATCTTAACGGTGATGATAGTAGTGCCCAAGGGATGGAAAAACAACTCTATCCCACACAAATGGGATGGCTCATTAGCATAACACCCCAGAGAAGATACACACATTTTCTCTAGTTTAGGAGGGTTATTAGGTAAACTCTACTATATTATATAAATAAACAGGCTGGGAACATACACTCGCTCTAAATGGAGATAATTGTAATATTCCAATGGAAACTCGAATACAGGCACAAATACCTTCCTATAATAACCACTTAATCCAGAAACTATCCCCAGTCACTTGTAATAAGGAATATAAGAATAATCATTATAAAACATGATTAAAAAATCAAGAGTTGATCTATGATCAGGTTTTTCTTAACACAATAGTTCTTAAAGCCCTCAGATGCTTATATTTCATAGCTCAAGATCATTACCAACCATTACTAAATTATGGGTGTAGTTGAAGTAATTCTAAAAGTCCCTTACTGGAACTTCCCCATGAAGGCTTGCTTCATAACAACAATCTAGTTGATCTTGTGAGCCTATTTTTTTATGAGAGGCACAACAACCCTCCTAGTTTCTAGAAGCCTAAGGAGAAAGGGGGTTTTCCCCTTACTGTAATGCACCATGGTGGTCCTCCCCATGATGAGATTCACTATAAAATTTCTCCCCACAATAATGTTTCACATTGTTAATAGAATTATCCAATTTAAAATGCAGTGATGAGAAATCCCTCCTACCGTGAGGCACTTGTGAACATGAGGCATGACATTTCTGATGCTTTTTCACTAGCAGGTGAAATCCTTTCTCAACCAAAAGACATCCAAAGGTGACATTCATGCTCCAAAACTCCTTTGGATCATATTTCTTCCACCATAATAGAGGAAATATCAAACAATATCACTACCTATGATAAAATGGTAGGAAAGTGTCTACTCCGGTTAGACTAGGTAGAGAAGCCTCTAACAAAAGTCAAATAAGTCATGCTAAATATGAGGAAACTACTAGATAAGAATGACCTACCAGTCTTTTTATAGCCTTTGGAAACCCCTTGATACAACATTCCAAAGGCATTTTCAGAATATTGTATGCATGACATTTGCCTCAACATATGGAAAACTATTCATCACCTAAGAGAAAAGGTATTACCATATGAAGAGTATCAAAATCACATCAAGGTAATAGAAGGGTTTCAAAATCAAACTAACTTGTCATCTCTCCTAGATTCCTAACATCCAATGATCGAGAAACAACAAGGATCTCTTCAATGTGCATGCCTCAACACATTAATGAGGCTGCGACAATTGACCGTAGATATCCCATTAAGTGTTCCTATCAAGGGATGTGGTGCACCTAGAGAATTGAATTTCAACCCAATCCCTAAATAGAAAATACCACCAAGGGTGGTATCACGAAATTTCATACCCCTAGGATGGCTACAACAAATAAAACCCATTCACGAACAAAGATATGCTCAACAAGAACATTCCCCGACTGACTCTCATTGATGTCGGGCCAAAAGAGAGCAGGTTGTTGAGATAATTTTATGTCAAGTATATGATAATATCTAGAAGGTATCCCATTTAGAGGATTCCAGTCATCAGATAGTGAAAATGGCATAAATAGTGCAATAGTATTATGAAATGTGTGATTTAAGTGTGTTCTAAATGATACACCTGATCCACATTAAAACAAAAATCTATAAAATCATAAGAGTAGCAACAATAATTTCATCCATGGATGTTTGGGAGCAACCCAATTCCCCAGGGTTGGGGTATTTTTTTAACCCAACCCTAAAGGATATCCAACCAGGTCCAAAGGGTTGTGAAAGTGGAAGAGGAATAGCCCCAACCCTTAGGGCTATGGAATTTTTCACCCCAATAATTACCTCCTCTGTGGGAATCTATTTTCTCCAAATTAGGGAAAATGATGCAATGTGGATTCTCCTAGTTCATGATATCTTGTGATCTAGTATCCTCATTGGGGCCATGCATGGATAAATTGTTTGGAGATTCCCTTCGGGTTACTATCCACCAAACTGCTCCCATGGAATTAGAAAAGGAGAGGAAAAGACCTCATAGATGAGGTAGAATAAGTCAGTCTTACAATGAAACTGATATAATTCATGTAATGACTTTTTCATCAATGAATGTCATTAATTTTGTTATTAAGAATCCTCCAGAACACGAGTCCAATTTAGAGGAGTTAGAGGAGGAGGTTCTGGTCCATAATGTGGTCTACACAAAAACAAATGAAGGACGTTTTCATACTCAAAACTAGAGGTTTTCCCTGAATTTGTGAACTCCCTTGAACAATCCATCCTTAACCCCTTGAAAGGCACCAAATATGAAAAAATTTAAAGGTCAAATCATATATTACCTCCCTCTTTGAGAGGCTACGTCTCTTTCACTGGAGGAAATATTAGCTCAGAAAGAGGAATAGATGAAAGAATTGAGGAGACTCAATGCTGAATTACTATGGGGGAAATTATCCTGAAAGATAAGTTCTATAAGTAGATCCTCAACCTGCAATTCAAATTGGCCACCTTAGTAAAGATATTTTTTCGTAGCGACTGAAGAAGATTAGGAACATCCATTCAATGTGGGATACCAAACACTAATATGAATGGATACCACACAATCATATTGAGTATTCCCTCCACTAGGTACACAACTAGAATATGGTCAGGAACATCCTTATAGGATTTCTACAATAGGCTACCCATGACAAGTGCCAGCAGTTCCGCCACCAATGGTCCTACCAATCACTACACCCTTTCAAGCTCTAGTTTCCACACTTGTCTAGGCTTCAACTCAGCCAAGAATTACTCAAATTATTAGGGACACCATTGAGTCAATAATAGATCAATTATAAGCCATGGAGGAATGACACACACTGATATAGTTGGAAAATAAGCCTTACCCTGAATGGGTAGATCTGACTCTTCCCTCGCCAAACTATAGGAATCCAACATTTCCAATCTTAAATGGATCAGGATATCTATAGTAGCACTTGACACATTTCATCTCTCACTGTGATCCAATGATGGTTACCCTTAAACAAAAGGAGGCAGTGAAACTCAAATGATTCATTCAATCGCTACATGGACCAGCCTTTGTGTGGTATACAAGTTTACAGTCTTTGTAAATTACTGGGTGGGAAGATGTCCATTAGAAAATTATCTTCAAGTTTAGCTCAATGCTACAGAAGAAAAATAACTTTGATCTCATGAACTGCAAAGAATGGGAGAATGAAAGAGTCTCAGATTTCATTACTTGGTGAAAAGTATTAACATAATCCTTAAGCCTACCACTCCCTTAAGAATAGATGTTTCACATCTATGTAGAAAATATCCACGATGATTTATGCACACCATTGATCCATGTGAATTATATATAAGGGTTTCAATACATCTCTTAAGTTTCTCAACAGGTGAAAAAATCCATCGCAAAGACCAAAGAAAAGTATCAAATATTTCCATCGACTCAGGTAAGGAGAACATGAAAAGAAGAGGCCCCTAAAATTACACAAAATAAGTCCCCTATACCTTCTCCTATTTCAATTCCTTCACTATATCGTACAAATCCACCTCCCAAGCATCATCAACACAACATGCCTCATCAGGAAAATCAGAGATACCAATAGAGAAAGCAGTTTGAGGAGATTAAAAATAAGGTCTAATATTTTTGAGATAACTAAGTCCCCAGATACTTGATTTCATCATTAGAAAACAAATTAATAATGTTTCCAAATCCCAATAAGCCTTATAAGGAAGGTGATGAAGATCTCCCAAATTATTTCCCCTTCCATGAGATGTTGGGAAACCACATCCAGGATTGTTTTTTATTTAATGACATCCTAACAAAGATGGTAGACTCTAGGAAAGTAAAGTGGAATAATTCACATGCTCAGGTGGCATATGTTTCCACCACTATCCTAGTAGAGGGAAAAAATGAATGGAAATAAGTTGATAGAAAGATTTCACATAAGTTTAGTGGATGGATGGTTAGAAAAATGATCAACCAGACTCATGTTATTCTACAAACATAGTTGAAACAACCAATTTTTCCTCCCGACACTCCTACTATGGCACAACCAACTTCATCAGTAGCTCAATACTCTAAAGAAAAATTATTTAAAAAGATACATGGACATTAGGATAATAAGTAAACACAAGAAGCCAAACCTTCACTAAAGTTGAAGTTGTTTCTAACTTTAGAGGACTTCATGCCTACAATCCCAAAAGCATGGGAACCACCCCACCAAATGGTAAAACAAGAATTGACACATTGGATATAATATTCATATGAAGAGGAGTTGATATTTGGTTACATTAATATTATACATTTAATGGATCCCTTCGCATATGATGATCCTTCGTATAGACCTGAATTCCCTGCACTTGATTGGGGAACTGGGGAAAGAAGCCATTAGATTTGAGGTTATAGAAGAGGAAGTGGTCATACCAGAAGTCACCACTTTAACCATGACCCTAATCGAACCTTCTACATGGTCAAAACTCATGAGAGATATATCAATCAAGATCATCCGAAACAAAGAAACCCCCCATATATGATAGGGTCTCCCCCGACACAATTATACAGGAAGATATTCTATAGGATACATCACCACCTAATCAGAAAGAGTATGTAGACAGACCCAGTCAACCCAATCTTCCAAGAGTGGAAACACCTCCATCTCTTATTCTAAGGGATGTTGCATCAACATCATGAACATTAGTCCCAAAATCAGCTGGGAAGGAACAAACCCATACTGAGAAGCATAGACCATTGTACTAAAAGTATGATGTTTTGAATCAATTGGCCTAGGTGTCAGCTAAGATGTCAATCTTGGATGCTTTGAGTCTGTCAAAAGACCTCTAGGAAGCACTCATGGATGCTTTGAGTCTGTCAATCTTGGATGCATTAAGTCGAGTTTGTTATTGCTAAAGTATATCACACAGAGAATGATCCTGAGAAATGTCATGTAGTTATATCCTTCACTAAATAGGATGAGGATTCAACAACACAAGGACACTTAAAAACCATGTATATATCTGGAAGGATAAATGACATTGATATTCGACAAGCCTTCATTGACAATGGATCAGGAGTCAACCTCATCCCAGTCTGGAAACTTCACTAACTAGGTATTAATGAATTTCACATGTCTCTATCCACTCTGATGTTGTAGGGTTATGATAAGAATGAGAAAAAACATCTTAGTGAGATCACACTCAAAACTCAGTTTGGGGATTTTGTGTCCAATTCAGAGTTCATGGTTGTTTGATAGGTTAAAACTTTCAATGTCCTATTGGGAAGACCTTAGCAACATCAACATGTATCCATTCCTTCGTCATACCACATATGTCTCAAATATTGTATCAATAGTACAATTTTAAAATTTCATGGTGATAATACCCCATTCAAATCCTATGATACACTATACATCGACATAAGATTCTATCACAAGGGAGGGAAAAAATCCATTACTAATAATTTTGCACAGATTAATACCCCAAATGGCCTAAAGATAATTCTAGATAACCCTTTCCAAAAGTTCAGTACAGATTATGTGCTACTCTTTAATCAAATCAATGGGGTGGGATCAAGTTCAAGCAATCATTTAGAAACTTTCATAATTTCAATCATGGAAGTTGAGCTCGAGGGCGCTAAAGAATCTATCAACCCTCTAAGTGATAATGAAATCTTGAATGAAAATGTATTTATTCCATACCATAAGCTCCAAGAAAGCTTGGTTCCATCTGCTGGGTCAGAAGAGGTTATTGTGAAACCATGATAAAGTGAAGAGACTGATTCACAGTCCCCTATTTCCCATTTAGGTATTCAAGAATGATTTATTTAAGCAAGTGAGATAGAAATAATTGCTTCATCCTCTAGATTTCCTAATAGTGACTCCCCTATTCCATCCAATGAACTTGATTCACCACCTAATATCCAATTAGAGGATCAATTAGTGAAGCATTAAGAAGTGGAATAATAGGAAGATCTCAGGGATTTCCCTCTAACATTTGAGTAAGGAATCTCCACCATTGTGGATGAACTCAGAGAGATACGACTGTGTATTGAAAATGATATGTGACCCACTCTGATTATTACGAAAATGAATATGAAAGAATATGAGGTATATACCTCCTTCCTAAAGTAGAATCTAGACGTATTCACTTGGAATTTCATAGATATTATAGGCCTTGACCCTAAAGTGGTTACCCATCACTTGGGGTTTCCATAATATCATCGGGGATACAAGCAGGCATCCAAAAGGACACACCTCGTTCATGCCTCCAAAATTAAGGATGAAGTGGACAAGATCATCAACGATGAATTTATACAAGAGTAAAAATATCCAAAATAGATAGCCAAGATTTTCTTAGTAAATAATAATAATGGTAAAATCATAGTTTCCATCGATTTTAGATATCACAACTGGCATTATCCAAAATATGATTTATCAGTTCCAATAACAGAGCTTCTCATTGATGAAACAACTAGTTATCAGACCCTTTCTTTCATGGATGGATATTTAGGGTGCAACCAAATATGGATGTCCCTATATGATGATGAATCCATAGATTTCAGAGGCCCTCATGGGGTATTCTTCTATCAGGTAAAATCCTTTGGCTTAAAGAATTCTGGTGCCACATAACAACATGCCATGCAACACATCTTCAAACCCTTCCAGGAGAATTTTGTTGAATTATATGATGATTATATATTGGTCAAGTATCTACAATTTACTGATCACTTTGATGAACTAAAGAGAATCTTCATCAAGCTTCGATATCATTGTTGGAAGATGACCCCTTAAAATGTGCTTTCAGGGTAACATTAGAAATGTTTCTCGATTTTGTTGTATTCCATAATGGCATTGATGTTGATCCCCATAAGACTAAATATATACTTGAAATGTTTCATCCTAGAAACCTAAAAGAGTTGAGAGGAATTCAAGGAAACTTGGTATATATCTAGAACTTCCTATCCAACCTTGTAGGAAAGTGTTTTTAATTCACCAAATTGATGAAGAAGGTTATCACATATTAGTGGACCAATGAGTGTTAATAATAATTTGAAACCCTCAAGAAATATCTTTTGAGCCCACCGGTGTTGATTCCACCTGTTGATGGAAAACCACTCATTCTATATGTGACATCCCTAGAGTGATCACTGGGCACTTTCCTCGCATAGAAGAATGATGTTGTGAATGAAAATAGCCTCTATTATCTCAGACAGACTATACTGGACACTAAGACTCATTATTCAGATATTGAGAAGAGCTACCTAGAAATAATCTTTATAGTCCATAAATTGAATCACTACCTACATCACCACAAGATCCACTTGGTTTCTGACAATAACATGCTCAAATTTATCCTTAGTTATCCCATGATGACAGGAAATCTGGAATGGTGGGAAGTTATTATACAATAGTTTGACATACAGTTCGTTCCTCAGAAAGTAGTAAAAGGTAAGGCCTTGATAGATTTTCTCTCCAATCACCCATATTTAAAGGATACATAATTTAATACTGAACTACCCAATGAAGAAATATTCTCTATTCAAAGGAGTATCTAAACATGGGAAATGTATTTTGATGGTGCATTAAGAAGTCCAACATGAAGGATAATGGAAGGCCCTACACTCAATAAAGTAGGACTAGGGATTGTCTTTATTTCCACAAATAAGGAAGTGTTTTTATAATCCTTCCTATTATTATAGGGTTATAGAAACCATGAGGTGGAATATCAAGCTCTCATCTCAAGCTTATCAATGGAAACTCAAATACGGGTAAACCATCTGGAAGTTAAAGGTGACTCAGAGTTGGGAATTGAGAAAATCAACAAGGAGCACACCATCAGAAAAGAGGATCTAATTCCCCTGTTTGACTATGTATGAGGGTAAATTGAAGAATTACCCTCAAAACCAACATTTAATGAGGTCCCAAGATCACAGAACGCCTAGGATGATGCATTGGAAACTGAAGACACAACCATAACAGATCAAAATCGGGACAAAATAGTCCTCAACGTTTCTCATTACTAGACGGTATCACCTTTAATTAAATTTAGAATAGAGGATATTAGTGAAGTTAGACACATCAAAGAGTCATATGGTCATACCATGGGATGGATTATGCCCATCACTAACTACCTTTAGGATGGGGTGCTCCCATTGAATAGAGTCATAAGAAATAAGATTTGGCCATGAGCATCCAATTTCACTATATATGATGGCCCAAATCACTAGAAAGTCCTCTAAAAATGAGGATTTTATTGAGTCCTTCTTAGATGTGTCAATGATTGTAAAGGAAGAAATACATGCATGAGCCTATGGATTCCACAAATTAGGGTGCATGCATTCTAATCAAATATGATGGGTTGGATACTTCTGGCCTTCAATGATATATGATTTCATATAATTCACCTAGAAATTCCATTCTTATCAGGTGAATGACAACTTCATCCATGAACCCCTAAGTTTCTACATACATACAAATACTTATGGCCATTTTCCATATGGGGAATGGATGTTGTGGCCCCGTACCTTCAAGCTACATCCAAGAAGTTCAAATACATCTTGACATATACCTATTTCTTCTCTAAATGGGATGAGGCAATACTTCTCAAAGAATTTAGGGCCAAAATAATTATTAGATTTTTCAAATATAACATCATCACTAGATTTGGTGTCCCTCATACAATATTGATAGACAATAGAACCATTTTATGATCTACTAAGGTAGAAAAGCTATATAAAGAATAAAATATAAAATCCAACCATTCGTACCACTACCATGCAGTGGATAATAGACATGTAGAGGCTTTAAACAAGACCTGATCAAACATACTCTTGAAAACGGTGGACAAAGATAACAAGTCTTGGTCTAATAATATCTTTCATGCCTTATGGGATTACCAGATTATGACCTGTATTGTAACACGGGTAACCCCGTATTCACTGGTATATGGGAAAAAAGAACTACCCATTGAGGTTAAATTATCATCGCTCATTATTTCTATTTGTGAATAACTATCTGTATATGAAAATTTATAGAAATGACTGGATGAATTAGCATTACTAGATCAAAATATATTACAAACCCTGCATCACTTGTAAGTATATCAAAACTAGATCACACAGGCCTTTAACCAGAAGGTCCACCTATATTAATTCCACCAATGAGAGTTTTTTTGGTCCTTAGGACTCCAATGGTACTAGGAAATAAGCCTATAAATATTGATCCAAAGTGGTAAGGACCTAACTCCATACATAAGGTCCACTCTAATGGAGTTTATTCCTTAATCTCAATGGATAGAGAACTCACTACGACCCCAACCAATGTAAGGATCCTGAAGAAATATTTTTTGTAATTACACAATGAACATCCAAGATTCAAGATGTTAAAATGCATAGTGGGTCTTTGTCACATGACCTTAAAATACATGAAATAATGTCCTTGTTGCATGATAATAAACTGCATGACATAATTTCTTTTCACATGATAATAATATTAAATACACACAATGTCTTTATCACATGACATTAAACTTCATGGTTAACAGCCTTTTTATTCAACGTTAAGAAACCCCTAGTGTACCATGAGTTTAGATATCCCTCATAGTCCCTTAAAAATGGGCCTTCGTTTCACATATAAGTCCTAATAACATCACTCTAACCCCTCAGTGAGTTCAGATACCCTCTTGGATAGACTTGAGAAAGAAAGCTGGGCAACCCCTGTGCATATGCCCCACTTAAATCAGTACCACTTCGTAATGGAATTTGGTCCCATTTTTTACAAGTATAAGTTCCACCATTTTCATGTCCTTACTGCAAGATGATAAATTTCTTGACTAACATCCTCTTCATATGAAAATAAAACACATAGTCTTTTAAGAACTACATGTGGCTTGATTCTCACCCCTATGAGATACGTAGTGATGCCCAGATCTCCTATCTTGGGTCCATCCATGACCATAAAGAAAATTTACACTTTCCATGTGTATGAACCATACATACATGTGAAATTTTTATAGAATATATTGATTTATTATCATTATTATGAAATGTATAATGATACATAAGTCTCATGTTTTGGGCATGCACATTAATCTGGAAAATTTTAAAACCCCCTTCCCCACATTAGAACCCAGTTGGTGTGGGGAACCTTCTTCAAGAACTACGTATATCTTGATTATTTCCCTAGAAAGATATGTAGTGATTCCTAGGTCCTATACCTTAATCCATCCATGATATTCCTTTTCATATCGGAATCACCCATGTCCTTACATCATGACAATATATTGCACGATTCTTCAAGAAATACGTGTGACTTGTTTCTTGCTCAACCAAGATACGTAGTGATGCCTAGATCTCCAATCATCGGTCTAGAGACATTTAAACCACAAAATCCCCTCTACTCTATGTGTACAAATTCAAACTTGTACAGGTAATATCCTTGAAGAACTATTTGTGGCTTGATTCTTACCCCTATGTGATACATAGTGACATCCAAATCATCGATCCTAGGCCCAGCTGCAACAAAACATAGAAAAGACTCTACTCTCCCATGTATGAGTTAGATCTATATGAGGAGATCTAATATGAGGTATCACCTTACACGTGAACCTGTATCCAAACCCCCCATGTTCTCCACACATGAATTCAATTAGTATGGGGGGACTTTATTTTCAGAACTACGTGTGGCTTGATTATTATCCTATTGAGTTATATAGTGATTCCTATGACTTAATAATAATCCCATCCAAAAGGTAAATAAAAATTCCCCCTCTCCTACATACAAACAATGGTCCATGCAAGATATTTTATTCTATGTCCCCTTATTAAGGGGCCCACCAAGGAAATAGAGATGCCCTTTTTTATGAATAAATCATATCTATACAAGGGACTTCCAACTCATGTCCAATATCGGTAAAAATTATTACTTTGTGCTTAGAAATATGCATTTCATGCATCATAATCCTAATATAGAATGATTTCAGATCTTCATAATCTTTCTTTAGCTTCTAGTAGCAGAATTTCTGATACACGAGAGATCGTTTTCTTGACTTTGTTGTAATACACCCAAGTTGTATTTGTATAAGTTGATCAAAATTTTCAAAGCCTGTAGTCCAAAGGATTCCACTATTTGACTATGCAGTATGATCCCTAGTTGTTCTTGCATAAAATTTCCCCAATAATGGGTTTTTCAAATAGCGGTAATTTCTCCCTTGGGAGAAGCCTCTTATGTTCCTTTAAGGTTTGATGATGGTATGTTGAAACATACAATTCAAAGTCAATGGTCATCCCTTTCATATTGGTCCCATATCCTCTCTCCTAATTTAAAAGTCTCCAAGACTGTGGTTTACATTTTCTCCATTCATATGTTCAAAGTATACTAGAATAACCTTAGGCCATATGACCTCATATCATCCATCATTTCCATAATATTATAGTCCTAATCATATGACCCAAAAGTACAAGCACCATACTTCCCACACTTGGGTCAGAACTTCATAGAGATATTATTCCATCAATTCTTTGGAAATCATGACTTTCAATACCCCTTCCATATTGATGTACTTTCGTCCACAAACCAAACTCTGTTCCTAGAGAGATCCAAATCTCTATAAACTCTCATCATCTTTTTGAAATATAATACCAAAATTATTAAGGTCTTACTTTCTTAACTATGTTGTAATATTCCATAGTTGGATTTGCATAAGTTGCTATCAAATTTTGTATCCATTCATCTAAATTATACCAATATTAACTATGTAGTATGATCCCTAATTGTCCTTGCATAAAACAGACTATAAAATAGGTTTTTCAAGCAATGATAACTTTTTTATAAGGAGATACCTCCTCTAATTCCATAAGCCCTTTTCCACATACACCTCTTCAGATATAGGAATCCCCAAAGCACATCTTACAACTTTCTCCTCTTATAATTGAATATGGTTCCAGAAAAATTTTTAAGAATGGGAGAATCATCAACCATTCTTTTATGGCCAAATAACTTAAATTATAAGCCTATAATTTCCTTACTGCACAAATTTACACTATATATCATAATGTCCTTGCAATATGACTATAAACTACATAGAGTAATGTCCTCACCATAAGATGTTAAACTAGACAGTTAAATTCCTAATTGCATGGAATTAAACTACATGATACTTTCACCCTTTGTCAAGAAGGGTCCTTCCCCCATGACATCATCCATCTAACAAAATGCACCCTCCTCCATTCTATAAAAAATCATGTAGGAGTGGTTTTACATTCATGGGATGTGACAATATAAGTATTTCCTTCATTCCCAGACACCCCTTTTGGAAAAACCACCCACCATGGTCTGGAGACATCCAAATATTTAACATCGATGATGATCAATAGAATTTCAGAATTCCCAAGCACTCATTTTCTTGACTATGTAGTACGCACAATAGTTGGCCTTACATAAGTCACTCACATAATGGGTTTGTCAGCCTAAGGATACCACTACATGACTATTATGTACACTCCCTAGTTGGTCTTGCATAAAACAACCCCCATAATGGGTTTTTCATCTAAAGGTAACTTCATCCTCAGGAGATACCTCCTATATTCCCATATTTCACATTTTAGATTCGAAAACCATAAAATCTTGGCTCAATATTCCCATTATAAGTATATGAAGAATATCATAACATTTTATTCCATCAAGACTTGTTTGGGTTATCATCTAAAAATTCATGGTCAAAGTCGCTCGACCTAAAAAACTAGCCTTTTAGTATGTCATGCATGAATTTAAGCATCCCAATAAAAGAGGTATGATTCACCAAATTGAAAACCCAGAAAGGTAACTCTATAAAAAGCCGATTCTCAGTTTTCTAGACCTGCATTTTGTACGATTTAAGAAATATTTAGCAATAAAAAGATAAAATTAACAAAACTTGTTAGGATGGAAACACAAAAAGGGTGGCCCAAGAAAAATCCAAGTCCCTCCTACTATGTCTGCTTCATATTGAGCTTAGGAAAGAAATTAGGGTGATGGAATAAAATATAGAAATAATGTAGTGTTGTTTTTATGAACCCAAAAATAGTCGAACTATTCTCACTAAGCCTCTTAGCTTGGGTAAAATTAGAGAGCCCCTATCCCTATCATTGTGATTATGATTACCTAATATGAATAATTCCTTCCATGAATATCATCTTCAACATTATGATCACAAGAAGAAGGAAAGTATGAATACATATATAATTGGAAATAAAATTCTCATCATTTATGGAGAAAAACCATAGAGCATCCCTAATATGGATTCTCTCCATTGTATATTACAAGAGACCATAAACATAACTCTTGATCTATTTAATGAACTCTAAATCCCCATCAACCACTCATTTAAGATCATTAAATTGACTGACTCATGTGAAACACTCTCACATGACAACTACATGAGATGAAACCTTTGCCAAGGGTCTTATATTTACCTATAAATAGAACCCTGGGGACTTCATTTGGACAGAAGAGATTTCCAGAAGGCCTCCCGAATCTCTGATCGCCCAATTACTTCACTCAATCCCTCCTAAAAATTCTAGGTAGATTTCTAAAACATAGTATAGAGGGAATTAAAGAGGGGAAATGAAATTAAAAGTCCTCTTAGGGTTGAAAATAAACAATACCATCACGAGGCACTCTGTCATCCCGTGATTAACAAATACTAGCATGAGGTACACTTTTCCAATAAAAGACCTACATGAGTCTCTTATGGGAACACCATTAGAGACCCTTTATGGATTGAGAAAAGTCTCACTAGAGTGTAGTCACCTAGGCTATCTGTCTCCCAAGGTTCCATTAGTTCACCCAGACCTACCTACGTGAAGCACCCATTATGCGATCTTCCTTGGGTTTCCCTACCCTCCAACCTGCATGATCCATTACTTAGGACTTCTGCAAGAAAAAAAAAGGTAGGGCCTCTAATATTTTGGATCTCTTATCTGAGTGGGATTAACTCAAAACCTCCACCTAGGCCTCTCGACATACAAATCCATGAGAAAAGGCACGCCAGAGTGCCTCTCATTTGGATTTGTATTTATATGGTCAGATATTTCTCACACTAGTCCTGCAAGACAATTAGGATCCTCAGGGAACATATGTATTTATATATCTATAGTCATGAGGACCCATACCTTAGGGATAATGCTAGGGAGTTCTCAGTTTTAGATACAAGGGTTAAAATCATGTTCTTCCCTTATTTTCTCCAAGACTTGGAGCCTCCAGTTCCCAGTGGGAGGGTAGGGATTATGCTTTCTCTTCCATTAATCATGGAATTAAATCCTAATCCTACCACATAATAGATTTTAGGGCATAATTTCTGGAGTAAGCCTCTATCTTTTCATGTAGGATATTTCATTATTTATCATCTCTACGTCTATTTCCTTAACCTTCATCCCCTCCTTAGGGTAAAGTGAATAGAGGGAAGTTTTGTAACCCCGACCAATTCCACCATCATCCCCCTCCTATTCCAATAGAGAAAAAAGGTTAAAGGAAATGGGTAGACTCAATGCTTCATCCATATCCCTTTGGAATTTTTCACCATTTAAACCAGTAGACTAAGGATGTTTGTGTGGTTTGTTGGATATTCTGCTTCCTCGTGTTTCTCAAAGCGAATGACTCATGTAGAATTAGATGTAATGAAGATTTCAACATCATCATGGTCCATCCACCACATCAAACTATGAGAAATATGATTCTTTCTAATCAGGATATATAGGAAGCCTACCTAAGGCCTGAGCACAATGGGAATCCTCATTTGGAGTAAGCCCCAATCAAAAGCCCTTTAATTTTGGAATCATTCTTAAGATTAATCCCCATAATAAACCCCCAAATCATCATGAGTTGATACATATATCACGATACTTTATTAGGGCATCATCTTCATGAGTATACCCTAACTTAATCCTCTAAAGTGGCCATAATTCCTTATGAGACTAACCGAACCATGTGGGATTTGATTCCCATCCAAGTGGGATACGTAAGAATCCTTCTTGAGGTCCGAAACCAACACCACAAATCAAACCTATTCTATTTGGGCCAGATTCCTGGAAGGGTCTAATTTAACTTGGAAATTCATATCCCTTCCAAGTTACTTGGGAAGCATCGACATAGGTCCCACACCAAACCTTAACTAGGAACCTTCCGCCTAGAAGTCCTTTCGACATGAAGTTAAACTATATGGTTAGGTTCTTATCACATGTACTTAAAAGGTATTATGTTCCACATTAAGTATCACCAAACTATGTGGATTCTGATTCCTTTCAAGAGGATAGTAGGAAGCCTATAATATAGGTTCAGTACCAATATCAAAAAATCCCCATCTCCCCGGATGATGATAAAAATCTAGAGAAACCTCAGTATCCTTGGATTAAAAATCACTCCAGAGTTCCCTAATCTGTGGCTAGAAAAAAAATCATCGCAATCATGGATAAAGAATATTTAATCTATACATAATAGCATACCATTAATAGAGAACCTCAGATATATACAAATATATCAATTGCTGAATAACCACAGATACATACAGATGATTCTATATTTTGTACAAGATAATAGTTGGTTGTTAATTCTAGGGTGACCCATATCATACTTGGGATTTAATAAAGGATTCAGAAATATGTCTTAAATCAATAAAATAGTATCAGAGTAGGAAATAATTCCCCCCAAAAGGGTGTGATGAGCCCAACCTCCCATCCTCTCAACCAATATGAGATCTTAAGAATCGATGACCAACCCTCCTAGTGAGAACCTACCTTTGGGAAGTAGTCCCCTTTTGATATATAACCATTGGGTGTTTCTGGTTTTACAAACCGACCCATTGAAAACTATTTGGAAATAATGATCACTGGCTCAAAAATACATTCTGAGGAAAAAATGGCGAACTCAACATGAATCCTTAAACAAGACTAAAATGTCCCCCACCTATCAAGACCCTTTCACTTGATAGGAGAAGACCAAAAAAGGCAATAAATCATGAATGTGTTCATTCAAATGAGACTCTTCTTTTATAGAGTTTTTTTTTCATATATACATTAAATTATTTTGATAACTCCCCTCAATCAAATGGCATAAATCTATTTTTCATCAACAAAATACTTGGCTATTGCTTAGGCCGGGTATTCATCCGCGTGAAGGAATCCATCATAAACCCAACATCTTAAACGTTGGGTCTCAAACTCACTGGTATAAAATTACTGTTAGAATGGTATAATCTCGACATTTGAGGCCGCTTGATAGGCCCTTAAGCTCAATCAACACCATCGATCATCTGGTCAACAATGAATAATTATCCTGAAGTAGATGACATCAACTTCCATATTCAACTATTTCAAGAGCTTATCCATAGAAAAAATACAACTAGTCCCTCCTGTATCTTAGGGAGGTGGATCAAGAGGGCACATAAAGCCTCATCCAAGAGACATGGGGTCCTTCTCAAGGGATCCTGCTGTAAATTGACGTCGCCAACACCACGTGATAGTGGACCCTCAACATATTGAGGGTTTTGTTATCGGCTGTTTGAACTTGTTCCTTCAATCCTGGGAATGCAATATGGCCCACCCGGAATGAAAACCAATCAATAGGGCCAAAAACTACAGTTATGCCCCCATTTGAGAATCCCAACAACCCGATTTGGTGGAAAATTAAGGGTTAGCACATACAACCATCTTGCTTCATTCAGACAGCTAGAAGACTTGCCTGATAGAATTCAAATAATTCCATCATATAGACTAAGTAAAAACTCACGAGTAGAAAAATACACTTACCTACGACCACCAAGACTTCCAGCAACCTCATCTGGAAGCACCCATTGAAGTATGTCAGAAAGTATCAACAATAAGTAGGGGGATGACTCAACTCTATACCCCCACACATGAGTACTATTAGTATCCACTGGTAGGAGAGGGAGGAAATGAGTAGGCACATTCACCTACTCTAGATGTGGAATGGGAATATATCCCCATTCCCGTCATTGAAGTTACCAAGAATATCTTGGAAATGGTGAAGGGGAAGACACAAATCCTTGCACATATCCTACAGACTTTCCATGACATCATAACGGTGATGATAGTAGTGCCTAAGGGATGAAAAAAAAACTCTGTCCCATAAAAATGGGGTGTCTCATCAACATAACACCCCAGAGAATACACACACCTCTTCTCTAGTCCAGGAGGGTTGTTGGGTAAACTCTCCTATATTATATGAACAAACAGGCCGGGAACATACACCCACTCTAAATGGAGATAATTGGAATATTATAATAGAAAATATAAGGAAGGCACAAATACATTCACATAACATCCACTTATCCCAGAAACTATCCCCAATCACCCGTAGTAAGGCATATAAGAAGAATCTTTATCAAACACAATTTAAAAATAATAAGCTGATCTATGACCAGGTTTTGCTTAACATTGGAGTTATTAAATCCCTAAAATGCTTATATTTCATAGCTCGAGATCATTACCACCCGTTATTATATTATGGGTGTAGTAGAAATAATTTTTAGGGTTCCTTCTAGGAACATCCCCATGAAGGATTTCTTCATGAAAACAATATAGTTTATCTCTGGAGCCTATTTTTCTATGAGATCCACAACAAACCTCCATGTTTCCAGAATACTAAAGAGAAAGAGGTTTTTCCCTTACTGTAATCCACTATGGTGGTCTTCCCCATGATGGAATTCACTATAAAATTTCTCTCTACAATAATATTTCACATTGTCAAGAGAATTCACCAATTGAAAATGTAGTGATGAGAAAGCCCTCGTACCGTGAGGCACTTGTAAACACGAGGCTAGTCATTTCTGATTCTTTGTAACTAATAGGTGAAATACTTTCTAAAAAAAGACATCCAATGGTGACATTCATGCTCCAAATCTCATTTGGACCATATTTATTTCAATATAATAGAGAAATATCAAACAATATCACAACCTATGATAAAATGGTTGGAAAGTGTCCACTCTGGTTGGACTGGGTAGAGGAAACTCTAACAAAAGTCAAAGAAGATGTGCTAAATATAAGGAAACAAATGGATAATGATGTCATACTAGTCATGTTATACCCTTTGGGCACCCCTCTATACAACATCCCAAAGGAATTGTCAGAATATTGTATGCACGACATCTGCCTCAACGTATGGAAAACTATTCATCACCTAAAAGAAAAGGAATTACCCTATGAAGAGTATCAAAATAATTTCAAGGTAATAGAAGGGTTTCAACATCAAACTGACATGGCATCTCTCATGGATTCATGACATCCAATGATCGAGAAACAAGAATGAACCCTTTAATGCGAATGCCTCAGCGCATTAATGAGGCTACGAAAACTGACCGTAGATACCCCATTAAGTGTTCATATTAGAAGATGGGGTGCACCTGGAGAATTTTATTTCAACCCACTCCTAAAACAAAAAAATCCCACCAAGGGTGGTATCACAAATTGTCATAGCCCCAGGCTAGCTACAAAAAATAGAACCCGTTCATGAACAAAGATATTCTCAATAAGAACATGCCCCGACCGACTCTCACTGATGTCAGGCCAGAAGAGAGCAAGCTGTTTAGATAATTTTGTGTCACGTATGGTAAAATATCAATTAGGTATCCCGCTTAGAGGATTCAGGCATCAGATAGTGCAAGTGGAAGAAATAGCACAATATTCTTATGAAATGTGTGGTTTAAGTGTGTTCTAAATGATGCACCAGACCCACATTCAAACAAAAATCTATAAAATCATAAGAGAAGATGTGGTAATATCATCCATGGAAGTTCGAGAGCTTCCCTATCCCACAAAATTGGGGTATTTTTTAACCCATCCCTAAAGGTCATCCAACTAGGTCCAAATGGTTGTGAAATTGGAACAGGAATAGCCCCATCCCTTAGGGATGGGGATTTTTCACCCCAATAATCACCTCCTCAGTGTGAATCTATTTTATCCTAATTTGAAAAAATTATGCAAAGTGGATTCTCCTAGTTCATGCTATCTCGTTATCTTGTATCCTCATTGGGGACATGCATGACCAAACTATTTGGAGATTATCTCCAGGTTACAATCCACCAAACATATCCTAGGGAATCAGAAAAGGAGAGGAAAATACCTCATAGAGGACGTAGAAGAAGTCATCCTTTCAATGACACTGGTAGAATTCCTGCAATGAATTTTTCATCAATGGATGTCATTAATGCAGTTATTGAGAATCCTTTAGAACATGAGTCCAATTTAGAGGAGTTAGAGGATAAGGTTCTGGTCCATAATGTGGTATACACAAAAAAAAAGAATTAGGTTTGGATACTTAGAACCAGAGGATTGCCCTGAATTTGGGAACTCCCTCGAACAATCCATCATTACCCCCTTGAAAGGCAGTTAATAGGGAAAAAGGTAAAGGTAAAATCATATATCACCTCCCTCCTAGAGAGCCTACATCTCTTTCACTGGAGGAAATATTAGCTCAGAAAGAGGAAGAGATAAAGTAATTGAGGAGACTCAATTCTGAGTTACAATGGGGGAAATTATCCCACTAGATATGTTTTGTAATTAGATCCTCAACCTACACTTCAAATTGGCCACCTCAACAAAGATATTTTTTCATAGGGAATGAATAAGATTTGGAACATCCGTTCAATGTGGGATACCAAACACTAATATGAATGGATCCCAAAAAATAATATTGAGAATTCCCTTCACTAGGTACACAACTAGAATATAGTTAGGAAAATTCTTACAGGATTTCCCCAATAGGATACCCACGACATGTTCCAGCAGTTCCGCCACCAATGGTCCTACCAGTCATTGCAGTTATTTAGGCTCCAGTTTCCACACTTGTCTAGGATTTATCTTAGAAATAAATTCCTTGAATTATTAGGGACACCATTGAGTCACTAAGAGATCAATTGGAAGTTAGGTAGGAATGAAACACACTGATATAGTCAGAAAATAAGCCTTACCCTAAATGGGTAGATCTGACTCTTCCCCCTCCAAACTAGGGGAATCCAAACATTTCCAATATTAAATGGATCAAGAGACCTAGATTAGAATTTGACACATTTAATCTCTCAATGTGATCCCATGATGGTAAACCTAAAAAAAAGGAGACAGTGAAACTCAAATGATTCATGGAATCGCTACAAGGACTAACCTTTGTGTGGTACTCAAGTTTGCAGTCTTGGTAAATTATTGGGTGGGAAGATCTACATCAAAAAATTCTCTTTGATTTCAACTCAACACTATAGAAGACAACTAACTTTGATCTCAAGAACTAAAAAGAATGGGAGAATGAAAGAGTCTCATATTTCATTGCTTGGTGGAAAGTATTGGCATACTCCTTAAACCTACCACTCCCATAAGAATAGATGCATCACATCTATGTAGAAAATCTCCATGATGATTTGTGCACACCATTGATCCCTTTGAAATACATAGGAGGGTTTTAGGACCTCACCTCAATTTCCCAACAGGTGGAAAACTCCACTGTAAAGACCAAAGAAAAGTATCAAATAGTTCCATCGACTCAGGGAAGGATAACATGAAAAGAAGAGACTGCTAAAATTACACAAAAGTAGTCCCCTATACCCTATCCTATTTAATGTCCTTCACCATACCATAAAAATCCACCTTCTGAGGATCAAAAATAACACATGCCTCATCAAGAAAATTTGAGAGACCAATAGAGAAATCAGTTTAAGGAGATTAAAAATAAGTTCTACTCTTTTTGAGATAACCAAGTCCCCAGATACTTTATCTCGTCATTAGAAAACAAATTAATAAAGTTTCCAAATCCCAATAATATTTGTAAGGAAGGTGATGAAGATCTCCAAAATTATTTCCCCTTCCATCAGATGTTGGGTCACCGCATCCAGGATTGTTTTGTATTCAAAGTCCTCCTACAAAAGATGGTAGACACTAGGAAAGTGAAGTTTAAGAGTTCACATTATCAGGTGGCATATGTTTCCACCACTATCCTAGTATAGGAAGAAAATAAATGGAAATAAGTTAAGATAAAGAGTTCAAAAAAATTTAGTGGATGGATGGTCAAAAAAATGATCAACCAGACTCATGCTATTCTACAAACATAGTTGAAACAACCAAGTATTCATTCTGAAACTCTTACTATGGCACAACAAACTTCATCAGTAGCTCAATCCTATGAAGGCCAATTCTCTAAAAAGTGACATGGGCATTAGTATAAGAAGTAAACACATGAAGGTGTACCTACACTAAAGTTGACATTGTTCCTAACTTTAGTGGACATCATTCCTACAGTCTCGAAAGCATGGGAACCACCCCACAAAATAGTAAAACAATAATTAACCCATTAGATAGATGATTCATCTGACAAGGAATTGATATTCGGTTCCATTAATATTATATATTTAATGGATCCCTTCATATATGATGATCCTGGGTATAGAATTGAATTCCCTAGACTTGATTGGGGAACTAGGAGAAGAAGCTATCATATTTGAGGTTATAGAAGAGGAAGTGGCCAGGCCAGAAGTCACTACTTTAACCATGACCCTACTCAAAACTTACACACGGTCGAAACTCATGAGAGATATATTCAGAAAGCTCAGCCAGAACAAAGGAATTCCCCCACATATGACAGGGTCTCCCCCAAAACAATTATCCTGGAAGATATTCTATAGGATACATCACCATCTAATTGGTCAGTGTATGTAGACAGACCCAGCTGACCCAATCTACCAAGAGTGGAAACACCTTAATATCTTATTCTAAGGGACACTACATCCACATCGGGAACATTAGTGTAACATTACAGGTAAATGAAGAATAATATATTTTCATATTTATTAATATTTGTGAATTAAATATAAATTTTAGTTTAAAAAGGGTTTCTATGTTCGATAGCGTATCTGATATGAAACAACGAGTTTCTTTGAAATCTTAAGTTGCACACTAATAATATAATATTATTATTTTAAATGGCTGTTAACTCCTAGCCTTTGTATTTGAAGGAATGAAAAAAACTAACTACAATATGATTATACATGTATTTACATTTATCCAATAAAAATTTAGAGGCTTAAAATGTGAATGAATCTAATTTTAAGCATAATTTTAAGTAAAAGGCCGATTTACCACCTTTTAATGGTGAAACATTTTTAAATCTTGTTTTGGTCACTTTAATAAATTCTATTTGACCAAATAAAATCCTTCTTTAGAATGGGGACATCAAAATGTACTTTGTTTAATTTTTTGGAATTTTTCCGATAAAGTTCATTTTTTTAATGAATAGTGAAAATATTGTATTTTAATTCACAACTATGTTTTAATATAATATATTTATATGGTTATATTATCTTTTTAATTGGTTTTAAAGTGTAATTAGAATATATTTTTACCATTTAATCCAATTCTGGTCATTGGAAGCAATTTCACTTTGAAATTGGACTTAATCAACTGTCCATCTTTTGATAGTTATTAATTCTTAAAAACACTCTCTTTGTTTTGACAACGTGAATTAATTTTAAATTAATTTCTACCACTTCTGTGTTTTGATTTTTGAAAAATGGATTCCATATTTGGAATCAGGAGGCCCAAATTGTGTAAATATGTAACTTTTATTTTTAGACATTTTAAATATTCACTTCAGAAAATATTTTATTTACCGTGGTTAAAGGGTAAATCAGGTAAATAAGGGTAAAAAAAATAATATTATAATAATATAAAATTACCCATAAACGTGTCGTAATCCTATTGGATGAGTCATGGCCGACCATGGTCATCCTTGGGTTGATTTAGGGACCCCATTGGTCTACTTAAGAGTGATAATGACACTTTAGATTAATTAACTTAAAGTAAAGGCAAAAATGACAAAAACAAATATATTTTAGTAAATTAATTTTTACATGGGGTTAAATAAGTTATAATTTGAACTAGAAATATTAATTGGAAAGATAAAAGGATTTAATACATCATTTTAATTTTTTTTATAATTTTTAGACCTCAAATAAATGAAATTATTTATGACACAATAATGATGTAGTGTTTAGCTCATTAATAACTGATTTAAATAAATAAGATTATAATGATTAAAATTTTATCCAAAACATATCCAATTATTATTGGATGATTTTATTTCTACAATGAGTCATCTTATATTCTACTATAATGATTTTTGGACTATTAGAAACCGAATATAATTATATAATAAAATAATATTTTCACACTTTCCTATAGCACCCCTCCTCTCCCATATAAAAAGAGACCACTTCTAACCAATTCCTCACACCTCTCAAGAAATTTGGCTCGTCCAAACTCTTCCCAATTAATCTCCTTACATCCCTCTCCTCCTCTTAGAAGATTTAACTTAGGAATAAGGAACTTCAAGAAGTCATTTTGGTTCAAACCAAAGGAAGTTACCCAAATTAAAGGTAACGAGTTCTCTTAAATTGTTTTCTTTTATTTTACTTCTCCAACCCCTAAAATCTTTTTATTACTTTATTTTGTAACAACAATAGTATCCTAAATATACTAGGATTTTTTTATGATATGTATTATAACTACACTTACACACACCTCCATCTAATGGATGAAGAACATAATGTTTCTGTGGATGGAAAACTAACACTCATGAAACGATGATTGTTCAATTACATCTTACTCCCTCTCATGGTGGCCATTATGATAGAACTATATTTCTATATGATATATATTATGTTTATGATTTCCTTATTCTTCTGTACTTCCCAATTATATGAAGCCTTTATGGTTTCCATAGTGGGTAAACACGATAATCTCATTTGAGGAAGTGCGGACTACCACCCCCTCAAAGTGATGTGACTCGTAAATGCCTTATGTGGGCTATATAAAGTATAGAGTTAATGATATTATACATCATATTATAATGGAATTATAATATAACTATGTATAATTATGTTTTAATTCCATTAAAATAAGAAATATAAATTAAAGTAGCGTTCATGCGTACGTACGACATACCGTCTCCATGAACGGTGCATTTCATTTCTTACCTCCAAATGTTATGTACTATTATAAATACATCTATATACTAGATATATATGATATATATGATATCTGAATCATGAATATCATTCTGGATATAATGGACTATTGACCACATGAACAACATGTAATTATAAGAAGTCCATTTTGGACTTAAGTACCAAATATCGACAAAACAAATGTTATTAACATAAATTATTGAATAATGTTTATAACATGGTAATATGTGATATGAAAGGAATAATAAACTTGAAAAATGTTATTAATAAAGTAGAAACTAACTTTAGTGTATTATTCAGGAGATTAAAAAATGATCGAGTCAAGTCGTACATGAGGTAAGGGACTTCGTCTCAATCCCCTTTCATTGAGGCATATTGTATTTTAATACACGATTTTATTTTATATTTTGTATAAACACCTTTGAATTTTCATTTCATTCAAAGGGAATCTTTTTATAAGAAGCGTTTTACTAAATGAAAAAAGGAATGTTTATTTTAAGTAAGTGGTGACAACGACCTTTTCGCCGCCGCGAGTATTATTTGATCTTTGGCTTCCTTAACAAGCCAGAATGTTTTTCAAAGGAAAAAGAAATACCATATAATCTTTTTACATATTTTGGTATTGAAAATTATTTTGAGAATGGATTTATTATTTCAATATCTTGAAATGATATTTTTCTATTGCAATGTGGAAATCTTATCTTTCCTTTATGCTTATGTTATGTGTTATGATCATGTTATGGTTCTTGGGAATTATTTATGTATACGGGTGGTTCCATGATAAACCTAGGGTAGGTGAGCCTGAGATAGCTCTCCAATGAATTGGGTAACATGAAGGAGGTAAACGTGAATTTTTCTCCTAAGAGATTTAGGGAATATACTCTGATGGGTATTCCAAAGTAACTCCCTATGTAGTTGTGATAGCTACAATGTAAGTATGGTATGGATGCCACGAGTTACCTTTATAATTTATGATTTCTATGTGTATTTTATAAATCTTATGATTTCACGATGTAAGTAAAAGATTTCATGTTTTGTATGTATTTATGAACAAATGTTTTCATTATTTGTTTTATATCCCTTACTGAGATTTTTATGCTCATCCCATGTTTTGAAATGTTTTCACAAGACATAAAGATGAATAGGGTCAAGGATGGGATTAAGGAAAATTCATGATGTCTAAAATATGGAACCATACATGACACTTTTTTTCAGGTGTTTTTATTTTATGAAAAAAATGGAAACTGTGTAGAAGTGTCTACTTTGTAATCTTTTGAGATGTAATAGTTATGTCCTAATTATATAAAACTCTAAAGATGAAAAGATACTCAATGTGAATTATTCATTTAATTCAATATTTTGTAATGTTTTAAGGTCAAGTCCTTATAATTAGTCCCAAAATCACTTATGAAGGAACACTCCTATACAGGGAAGCGTAGACCTTTAGACTAGAAGTATGATGTTTTGAATCAATTGGCCTAGGTGTCAGCTAAGATATCAATACTAGATGATTTGAGTCAGTAAAAAGACATTTGGGAAGCACTAATGGAGGCTTTTTCAAGACCTCATGAGTTTTAAGTCGAGGTTGCTGCTGCAAAAGTACATCAAATGGAGAATGATCTGGTGAAATTTCAGGCAGTCATATCCTTCTCTAAATAAAATGAGGATTCTATCACGCATGGACACTTGAGAACCTGGTATATATCTAGAAGGATAAATGACATTGATATTCGAGAAGACTTCATTGATAATGTCTCAGGAGTGAACCTCATCCCAGTTTGGACACTTCACCAACTAGGTCTTAATTAATCTAACATGTCTCTATCCACTCAGATGTTGTAGGGTTATGATAATAATGAGAAAAAAAAACATGGTCAGATCACACTCAAAACTCAGTTCAGGGATCTTGTGTCCAATTCAGAGTTCATGGTTGTTCGATAGGTTACAACTTTCAATGTCCGGTTGGGAAGACCTTGGATACATTAACATGCATCCATTTTTTCGTCATACCACCTATGTCTCAAATATTGTATAAATAGTGAAATTTTAACATTTCATGGTGACAAGGCCCTATTCAAATACTATGATACATAATAAATCCACACAGGATTCTATCAAAAGGGAGGGAAACATCCATTCCTAATAATTTTTCACATTATAATGCCCAAAATGGCCTAGAGATAATTCTAGCTAACCCTTTCAAGAAGTTCAGTGCAGATTATGTTCTACCCTTAATCAAATCAATAGGGTGGGATCAAATTCAAGCAATCATTTAGAAACTTTCGTAATTTCAATCATGGAAGTTGAGCTTGAGGGAGCTAAAGAAGCTATCAACCCTCCAAGTGATAATGAAATCTTGAATGAAAATGTCTTCATCCCATCCCGTAAGCTCCAAGAATTCTTGGTTCCATCATTTGGGATATAAGAGGTTATTGTGAAAACATGTGAAAGTGAAGAGATTAATTCCCAATCCCTTATTTTTCCTTTAGGGTTTCATGAAAGCTTTATTTCAGCAAGTGAGATATAAATAACTGCCTCATCCTCTAGATGTACTAATAGTGACTCCCCAATTCCCTCCAAGGAACTTGCTTCACCAGCTACTCCCCTAGTAGAGGTTCAAGTATTGAATCTTTAAGAAGAAGAAGAAGAAGAAGAGGAAGATCTCATAGATTTCCCTCTAACATTTGAGTAAGGCATCTCCACCATTGTGGATGAACTCAGAGTGTTACTCCTGGGTATAAAAAAGTATCTATGACCAACTTTGATTAGTATGAAAATGAATCCCAAAGAATAAAATATATATACCTCTTTCCTAAAGTATCATTTGGATGTATTCACCTATAATTACATAGATATGACATGAATTGACCCCAAAGTGGCCACCCATCACTTTGGTTTTCTCGAAGATCATTGAGGATACAAGTAGGCAGCCAGAAGGACACAGATGGATAAAACCTCCAAAATTGAGGTTGAAGTGGAAAAACACATCAATGATGAATTTATATGAGAGTAACAATATCCAAAATAGATATCCATGATTGTACTAGTAAATAATAATAAATGGAAAATCAATGTTTTCATCAATTCTAGAGATCACAATCAGCATTATCCCAAAGATGATTTCTTGGTTCCAATCACAGAGCTCCTCATTGATGAAACGACTGGTTATTTGTCCCTCTTCTTCATGGATGTATATTCAAGGTACAACCAAATCCGTATGTCCCTATAGGATGAATAATCCATAGCTTTCAGAGGCCCTCAGGTGGTATTCTGCTATCAGGTAAAGCCCTTCGACTTAAAGAATGTCAGTGCCACTTAACAACATGCCATACACCACATATTAAAACCCTTCTTGGAGAATTTTTGTTGAATTCTATGATGATTATATATTAGTCATGTATCTACAATTTTCTGAACACTTGGATGAACTAGAGACCATCTTTATCAAGCTTCGATAACATAGTTGAAAGAAGAACCCCTTAAAACGTGCTTTCAGGGTTAACTCATAAAAATTTCTCGACTTTGTTGCATTCCATCATGGCATTGATGTTGATCCCCATAATACTAAAAATATACATGGAATGTTGCCTCCTCAAAACCTAAAATAGTTTAAAGGAATTCAAGGAAACTTGGTATACATATCGAACATCATATCCAACCTTGTAGGAAAGTGTTTTAATTCACCAAATTAATGAAGAACGTTATCACATATCAGTGGAGAAATGAGTGTCAAGAAGAATTTGTAACCCTCAAGAAATATCATTTGATCCCACTAGTGTTGATTCCACATGTTGAAGGAAAATCACTCATTCTATATGTGAAATCCCTAGAGCAATCAGTGGGAACTTTCATCTCAAATAAGAATGATGTTGTGAAAGAAAATAGCCTCTATTATCTCAGAAATACTATACTTGACACTGAGAGTCATTATTCAGATATTGAGAAGAGAAACCTGGAATTAATCTCTATAGTTCATAAATCGAGGCACTACTTGCATCAATACGAGATCCACTTGGTTTCTCATAATAACCTGATCAAATTTATCCTTAGTCATCCTATGATGAATGAAAATATGGCATGGTGGGATGTTATTAAATAATTGTTCTACATACAGTTTTTGCCTTAGAAAGTAGTAAAATGTTAGGGATTTATAGATTTCCTCTCCAATCACCCATCTGTAAAGGAGGCGTCATTAAATACTAAACTTCTCAATGAATAAATATTCTCTATTCAATGCAGTCCCTAAACATGGGAAAATTATTTTGATGGTGCATCCATAATCCCAATGTGAAGGAGAATGGAAGGCCCTACACTTAACAAAGTAGGGCTAGTGATTATATTTATTTCCTTAAATAAGGAAGTTTTTTTATACTCCTTCCTATTATTAGAGAGTTATAATAATAATGATGTGGAATATCAAGCTCTCATTTCAATCTTATAAATTTAACTTCAAATACTGGTAAACCATCTAGAAGTGAAAGGTGACTTAGAGTTGGGAATCAAAAAAATCAACAAGGAGTACACCATTAGAAAATAGGATCTAATTTCCCTATTTGACTATGTCTGAGGGTTAATGGAATAACTCCCCTCAAAACCGACATTGATTGAGGTCCCATGATCATAGAATTCTTAGGATGATGCATTGAAAAAATGCAGCCACACACCTTGCCGATCCAATTCTGGACAAAATATTTATCAACATTGCTCATTACTGGATGGTATCACTTTTCATTAAATTTAGAATAGAGGAGATCAGTGAAGTCATACCCATCAATGAGTCATATGGTCCTACCATAGGATGAATGATTCCCATCATGGACTACCTTTAGGATGGGGTGCTCCCATTAGACAGAGTCTTAAGAGAGAAGATTTGGCGATGAGTAGCCTATTTCACTATATATGATGGCCCAAATCACCAGAAAGTCCTCTAAAAATGAGGCTTTGATAGAGTCCTTATTATATGTGTCAATGCCTGTAAAGGAAGAAGTACATGCATGAGCCTACAGTTCCCACCAATTAGGGTGCATGCTTTCTTATCAAATATGATGGCTTGGATACTTCTAGCCTTCGGTGACATATGATTTCACCTAATTCACCAAGAAATTCCATTCATATCAGGTGAATGCCAAATTCATCCATCAACCCCTAAGTTTCTATATAAAACCAAATACCCAGGGCCATTTTCCATATGGGGAATGGATGTAGTGGCCAAATACTTTCTAGCTACGTCCAAGTAGTTCAAATACATATTCACTTAAACCTATTTCTTCTCTAAATGGGATAAGGCAATACCCCTCCAAGAATTCAGGGACAATATAATTGTTATCCTTTTCAAATCTAACATCATCACTAGATTTGGTGTCCCTTATACAACATTGATAGACAATGGAACCATTTTATGATCTACTAAGGTAGAGAAGATATACAAAGAATAAAATATAAAATACAACCATTCGTACCACTACCATGTAGTGGCTAATGAACATGTATAGGCTTTCAACAAGACCTAATCAAACATACTCTAGAAAATTGTGGAAAAAGATAAGAATTATTTGTCTAACAATCTCTTTCATGCCTTATGGGCTTACCAGACTATGACCCGTACTGTAACACGGGTAACCCCGTATTCACTGGTATATGAGACAAAACCACTACCCATTGAGGTTCAATTACCATCGCCCTTTATTTTCATTTGTGAAAATATATTTCTAGATGAAAAGTTCTAGAAATGACTGGATGAATTAGAGGTAATAGATGAAAATATATTTCAAACCCTTCATAACTTGGAATTATATCAAAACCAAATAGTACAAGCCTTCGACAAGAAGATCCACCTAAATTAATTCCTCCAATGAGTGTTTTTTTGGTCCTTAGGACTCCAATGATACCAGGAAACAAGCCACTAAATCTTGATCCAAAGAGGGAAGGACCTTACTCCATACATAAGGTCCACTCTAATGGAGCTTATTGCTTAATCTCAATGGATGGAGAACTCACTACAACTCCAACCAATGTAAGGTTTATAAAGATTTTTTTTATAATTACACAATGAACATCCAAGATTCAAGATGTTAAAAGTCATATTGGGTCTTTGTCGCACGACCTTAAAATGCATGACATAATGTCCTTATCGTATAATAATAAACATCATGACATAATTTCCTTTTCACATGATAATAATCTTCAACACACACATTTTCCTTATCATATGACATTAAACTTCATGGTTAACACCCTTTTTATTGGACGTTAAGAAACCCCCAGTGTACTATGAGTTTAGATATCCCTCACAATCCCTTAAAAATGGGCCTTCATTTCACATATAGGTCCTAATCAAATCAATCTAACCCCTCAGTGGGTTGAGATACCCTCTTGTCTAGACTTGAGAAATAAATCTAGGTATCCCCCATGCACAAGCTTCACTTAAATCATTGCAAATCCAAAATGGAATTTGGTACTATTTTATACAAGTATAATTCCAAAAATTTTCATGTCCTTGCTGCAAGATAATGAATTTTATGAAAAACATCCTCATCATATGAAACTAAACCACACCATCTTTTAATAACTACATGTGGCTTTATTATCACCCCTATGATATATGTAGTGAGGCTTAGATCTCCTATCTCAGGTCCATCCAAGACCATAATAAAATTTACCCTTTCCATGTGTACGAATTAGAAATACAAGGGGAAATTTTATAGAATATATGACTTGATTTTCATTATATTGAAATGAATAAGGATACATATGTCTCATGTTTTGGGAATAAACATTAATCTGGAAAATATTTAAAACCCCATTCCCCATTTTAGAACTCAGTTGGTGTGGTGAACCTTCATCAATAACTATGTATATCTTGATTCTTTCCCCATAAATATACATAGTGATGCCCATATCCTATACCTTGGTCCATCCATGATAATCATTTTCATGTCGGAATCACCCACATCCTTCCTCATGATAATAGACTGCTTGATTCTTCAAGAAATATGCATGGCTTGATTATTGCTTCAACAAGATACGTAGTGAATCCTAGATCTCCAATCTTCAGTCTATCCACATTTAAACCAAAAATCCATTCTACACTCTGTTTACAAATTTAAACGTTCACATTTAATATCTTTCAAGAACTATGTGTTTCTTGATTCTTACCCCTATGTGATACATAGTGACATCCAGATCTTCGATCCTAGGCCCAACCGCAACACAACATAGAAAATCATCTACTCTCCCATACATGAGTTAGATCTATAAGAGGATATATAATATGATATCTCACCTTACGTGTGAACCCATATCAAAACCCCCCATGTTCTCCATGCATGAATTCAATCAGTATAGGGGGAATTTATTGTTAGAACTATGTATGGATTAATTATTATCCGATTGAGATATGTAGTGATGCCTATAACTTAATCATAATCTCATCCATGAGGTAAATAAAAATTTCCCCTCTACTACAAGAAAAAAGAGGTCCATGTAAGATATTTTATTCGGTGTCCCCTCATTAAGGGGCCCACCAAGAAAATATAGATGCCCCCCTTTTATGAATAAGTCAGATCTATACAAGGGACTTCCAAATCATGTCCAATATCAGTAAAAATGCTTCCTTTGTTCTAAATAATATCCATTTCATGCATCATACTCCTAATATGTAATGCTTTCTGATTTTCACAATCTTTCCTTAGATTATAGTAGCATAATTTCTGATACCAGAGATATTTTTTTTCTTGGCTATGTTGTAATACACACAAGTTGAATTTGTATATGTTGCTCAAAAATTTCAAATCCTTTCATCCAAAGGATTCAACTATTTTACTTTGCAGTTCAATCCCTAGTTGGCCTTTCATAAAATAGCCCAAAAAATGGGTGTTTCAAGTAGCGGTAATTCATCCCTTGGGAGAAGCCTCTTATGTTCCTTTAAGCTTTGTTGAAGGTATGTTGAAACCTACGATTCAAAGTCAGTGGTCATCCCTTGCATATTTGTCCCATATCCTCTCTCTTAATTTTAAAGTCTCCATCACTTTGGTTTACATTTACCCCCTTCATATGTTCAAAGCATACTAGAATAACCTTAGGATATATGACCTCATATCATCCATCATTTACATAATATTATAGTACTAATCATATGACCCAAAAGTACAGGCACCATACTTCCCACACATGGGTTAGAACTTCATAGAGATACTATTCTCTCAATTATTTGGAAATCATGAATTTCAATACCCCTTGTATGTTCATGTACTTTCCTCCACACAAAAAAACAATATTCCTAGAGGGATCCGAATCTCCATAAGATTTAACTGGATTTTAGAAATAGAAGATTGAAATTATTGAGGTCTTCTTTTCCTAACTATGTTGTAATATTCCATAGTTGTCTTAGCATAATTTTTTATCAAATTTCTGATCCTTTAATTGAAATTATAGCAATATTGATTATGTAGTATGTTCCCTAGTTGTCCTTTCATAAAACAGACCATGAAATAGGTTTTTCAAGCAGTAGTAACTTTTTCCTAAGGAGATACCTCCTCTAACACCATAAACCATTTCCACATACCACTCTTCAGATCAAAGAATCTCCAAATCATAGCTTACAACTTTCTCCTCTCATAATTGAATATGGTTCCAGACAGATTTTCAAGAATGGGAGAATCATCAACCTTTCAGTTAAGGCCAAATACCATAAATTATAAGCCTATAATGTCCATAATGCACAAATTTAAACTACATATCATAATTTCCTTGAAATATGAATTTAAACTACATCGTATAATGTCCTCACCATAAGTTGTTAAACTAGATAGTTAATGTCCTGAGCACATGGAATTAAACTACATGATACTTTCACTTTTTATCAAGAAGAGTCCTTCCCATATGACATCATCCATCAAACTAAATGTACCCTATTACACACAATAAAAATTCTTGTAGGAGTGGTTTTCCATTCATGGGATGTGCCAATATAGGTATTTTACTCATTCCCAGACACCCCCTTTTGAAAAACCACCTACCATGGTCTGGAGACATCCAAATTGTTAACTTGACCATGATCAATAGAATGTCAGAATTCTCAAGCACTGCTTTTCCTGACTATGCAGTACATGAAACAGTTGGCCATGCATAAGTCACCCACATAATGGGTTTGTCAGATGAAGGATACCACTACTTGATTATTAAGTACACTCCCTATTTGGCCTCACATAAAATAGCCCCCATAATGGGTTTGTCATCTAAATGTAACTTCATCCTCAGGAGATACCTCCTCTATTCCCATATTTCAAATTTTAGATTCGAAAACCATAAAATCATGGCTCAATAATCCCCTTGGAAGTATATGAAGAATATCAGAACATTCCATTCCATCAAGACTAGTTTGGTTTACCATCTCAAAATTCAAGGCCAAAACTATTCGACCTAAAAAACTAGCCTTTTAGTATGACATATATGACTTTAAACATCCCACCAAAAGAGGTATCATTCCATAGATTGAAAAATGAGAAAGGTACATCTATAAAAAGTGGATTGTCATCTTGGTAGACCTGTGTTTTGAATGATTTACTCAATATTGAGAAATAAAAAGATAAAATGAACAAAAGTTGTTTAGATGAAAACAAAAAAAGGGTGGACCAATAAAAATACAAGTCATACCTACCATATCTCCTTCATATTGATCTTAAGAAATAAAATAGGGTGATGGAATAAAAGACAGAAAGCTTGTAGGGTTGTTCTTACGACCCCAAAAAAATAGTTGAACTATTCTCACTAAGCCTCTTAGCTTAGGTAAAATTAGAGTTCCCCATCCCTATAATTGTGATTATGATTAACTAATATGAAGATTTAGTTCCATGAAAATCAGATTCAACATTATGATCACAAGAATAAGGAAAGGATGAAGACATTTATAATTGGAAACAAAATTCGTGTCATCTATGGAGAAAACCATAGGGGTATCCATAATATGGATTCTCTCCATTGTATATTACAAGAGACCTTAAAAATAACTCTTGATATGTTTAATGAACTATAAATCCCCATCAGCCACTCATTTAAGCTCATTAAATTGTCCAAATTAATTTTCCTCAACTTGGATAAGTGCTTCTATTTCATCCAAAATGGCAGTTGACCCTTTTGTTTGGGCTTCTCCCAATGAATGATGAAGTTATTATAGTTACCCCTGAACAATGTCCAATTCTAGATAAAGGTGAGATGCTTTAACAATATTCTCCTTGATTTTCAATTTAATCTCTAAAATAGTTGTGTTGTGGATAAACTCCACTTGGGTTAACTCAACTTGAAAGTCATCAAAATTGGTGAGTAGTTTAGCCTTTATGATATCTTGCTGAAGTTTATGATCTTACTTCCGCCTGTGAACAGTCTTGTTCAAAGAAGTGTGAATTGAGGGGTAATAAAATCCAATAAATCTCAACATTAATAATATAATTGGAAGTATTACTAACTATGAAAGAAGGTATTCTAGATATGTCTCAAAAAGTATCTTCCAAATGATCCTCCAGGCTCTGCCGCGTGTGACATTGAGAGCATCTTTCACTTCTAAATCTGACTCGGAGCCACTGTCAGTGGGTATAATGTACTCTGAAACCAAAGAACTCAAATAAGTACCCTACCCTACTCCCTCCCATATAGTGGCTACCTCACCTTCCTATGCTAGATGAATTGTTATAGAAAATCTTCCCTCAGACCTAGCTGAAAAAACTGATAGTCCTAAATGATGATTTAGAATCATTTTTAGACTCAAAAGAATGTGGGAATGGGGAAAAATTGAAAAATTTGGTTACCCTTATCGAATAATAGGTTAGAATCATGAAAGAATTTATCCCTATAATCCTTGACTTCAATAGTCTGAGTTGGAACCTCTTGATGTGGGTAACTCTCTTGGGTATGCTCAGGGTTCACTAAATGAGGATAAAAAAGACTTCATGTTACAAGGTCAACCCAAGTTGTCCCTCCCTCAATAATGGGACAAAGATGGAATTCGAGGTTTTTCACAAGATCTTATATTATAAAATCTTCCATGGATTGTCATGACCCCCCTAGGGTCCATTCCGTGACTACCCTAAGCCCACCTTCTGAAGGCCAGGGGTTGGAGACTAGCACCGAAGGCATCATCCTTCAAGTGGGAGGAATTTTCCTAAGTACCTATACACAGACACATGCCCAACCAAGTCCCAGAAACTGAAAAAAACAAGTATCACTAAAACAAAGTTGAGTACAAGTACAACTAATACAAGTGGGACGTAATACCAACCCAACAAAAGAACTAAAAACAAAAAAGTACAAAAAGGAAACCCTGATGGTCGTCTGCTAAAAACACAACCTAATCGTGAGAGTATTGTAGATACTAGAAGCTGAAGTAGAACATCATGTACATATGATCCTATTGGGAACTACCTTTTCCTAGCCCACCAAGTCCACCATCGTAGAATGTTTCGATCTCGTCACCCAAAGCACCTATGGATCCCTATCCACCAAAGTCTCTGTCAAAACACTGATCACCTGCACGGGACACGACACAAGTGGGAAAGCCCTTGAAGGGGTGACTAATGTGATACTCACTAGGGACCCTAAAATAGAAAGTAAATACCACACATCAATCATAAAAGCAAATCAAAAAGCCCAAGACATCTCACACTAGGTATACATTTAGGGTAGTGATAGATGAATGGTCAGTCACATTATCGAACTCCTTGGATGCTGGAGAACTCCTCCTCTATTGAGTACAATGGGCCTTCTGGTTCATACAAAAGCCACTTCCCACAATCCTTGTACTGTTGTAGTACTCATCCCTGATGAGTACCGTGGGTATGCTGGGTCACACAGAGTTGCTCCCCACCATGGGCCTTCTGTGTCACATTGATTCGCTTCCCACCTTTTCAATACGGACGCGTGGGGACCTATGAACATGGTCAAGGGACCACGACTCACCAACCAACCCGATGTCCCGGACGTGGGCCATCCCTCCACATGGCGCCAGGCAGGCGCCCCATTTCCCCACTTCTACCGTGGCCTTCTACTACCGCGACACACCGACCAGCGTGCCACCCCCACCACCCATGGACGCGACTGCCGACAACACTAGTATATTGTTCGGCGGACCACCCGACAGGCTCCGGTGGTCCGTTCTTTGTGTCTCCTATGCCTGCTCTCTCTGGGGAACGTCCTCTTCACCCCAAAGGTCCCGGAATCATATTGCTGAAAATTTGAGGGTGGATCCAGAAATAACGCACACGATGGAGGTGCTCAGGCCTTACTTGTGTCATCCCTCACCCTATGTGTTAGAGGTTTGAAGACATGGGAGGTCCAGGGATTTATGATCAAATTAATAAATGATAATTTAAATCCTCGATAACGAAAATCCTAGAAAAGTTACACTCCTGCATAAATGCATGATTTTCAGATCAACCTATTCGTGGGTTGATCTGTGTTCATCGTTTCTAAAAAACAATGGTGAAGAACTTTAAATAATATAACCCCTACCTCTTTGATGTTCTTTGCTGCATCGTTACGTCCTTGAGGTTTGAAGATGTTGACATTGTTCTTCACTTTCGACTCCATTATTTGAGGTGCATCAAAGATGTTTGACATGCATCTGTGTTTGAAATTATTCATTAGAGAGGAAGTTCATCAGACATTTTTAATAGAATCATTATAGTTTAATTTCTCCTTCCACCAACGCATCAACCAAAATAAAAAGAAAACATGTCATAAAATTTCTATTACGCCACGACATCGCGTCAATAGGCTATTTCATTTATGAAACAACATCATTGTCACACGTAATTAAAGTTTCATTAAACTATGAGTTAACGAGTCATTAATGAGCCTCATAAATAAACCTTGTCATTGCACCATAGTGTCACCGTTCGCTGCTCAATGGATGAGAAAAGAAAATAAAATAAAATTGTAAAGTTATTTTTTTATTTTCCGAAAATTCTGAAAATTATCATTTCTGTTTGGCCTTTTCCGGCCAATGTTAGGTCATTTCTAGGTGAATCCAGGCATTATGAATTCAACAGTGCCCTTAGATTTTTGATCTAATCACTAGTTAAAAATTTATGAAAACCAACTCACACATGTACTTAAACGTACTTAAAACAAATTCAAAATTACGTTCTGGGATCACCAGGCCTCGGAATCATGTGTCGTTAAAGCGTGTGGTCTCAGAATAATTCCATATAATTAAAAAAATGACATGGAATTTCTGAGACATTACATTCTCCCTACCTTAGGTATTTACGTCCCTAAAATCCAAAACAAAAACTAATCAAACATATGGGGGTACTGAGCATGAATCTGAGCCTCCCGCTCCTATGTTCTTTCCTGGAGATTCACGTGCTGCAACCAAAATCACACCATAGGAATCACCCACCCACATAGGACCTACTATTGTCAATTATCTATCTCCACCAGGAACTCTGAAAACTTCACCCCATCATCAATGTTCATCTCTCCTTAATTGATGACATGTGATGGATCATGCACGTATCTCCTTACTTGCGACATGTAGAAAAACATCGTGCACTCAGTGCATATGTGGGGGAAGAGCTAGGCGGTACCCCACCTTTCCAACTATAACTAGGATCTGAAAAGGTCTGGCAAAACTTTGAGATAGCTTACTTCCCTAGACAAATCTCCATAATCCTCATCAGGGTGTGACCCGAAGGAATACATGATTTCCCTCCTCAGAATCCAAGGGTCTCCATCTCCAATCAACATAAGACTTATTATTTCTCTATGCAGTCCTCATATGCACCTGGATGATCTGTACTTTCTTGGTGGTAGCCCGTACCAACTCCAGACCCATGAGTGTCAACTCCCCTTGAACTATCCAGTATAGGGGTGATCTTCAAGGCTTCCCATACAAGGAATCAAATGGTTCCATGCCAATGGTGGAGTGATACCTGTTGTTGTATGCAAACTCCACCAGTGGTAGGTGGTCCTCCCAACTACGACCAAAATCTAGGAATCAAGAATGTAGCATGTCCTCCAAGGTCTATATAGTCTACTCCGTCTGATCACCTGTATGGGGATAACAAGTTGTGCTCAAGCACATCTTCTTTCCGAAAGCCTCCTGTAATCCCCTCCACAGCTGGGATGTAAAGTGGGCGTAGTGATCTAAGACGATTGTCGAAGGCACCCCGTGAAGACACACTATCTCCTGGATGAAGAGGCTTCCCAAACCCTCTACCTGACCCTGCTCTTGGGTGGGTAGAAAGTGAGCTGACTTGGTGAGTCGGTCAAAAATCACCAAGATAGAGTCATGTCCCCTAGATGTACGTGGTAACCCTGTCACAAAGTCCTTCGAGACATGACCCCATTTCCACTCCGGTACCCTGAGTGGCTGCGGAAAGCTTTCTATAACCTGATGCTAAACCTTTACTTGCTGACAAGTGAGACATCGAGAAATGAAATCGTCCACCGCTTTCTTCATCCATGTTCACCAGTAATGACATTGGAGGTCCTCGTGCATTTTCACCACTCCAGTATGTAACACCAAAAGGGATGTATGGAACTCCCTCAACACCTCCTCCCGCAACATCACTGGCACTACGGTGTGCCCTCTAGAAAGGATGATGTGGTCCCCACCTATTGAAAATCCACCAGGAGCCCATCCTAAGAATAAATGATAATGTCAAGCCTTATAGTCAACATCCACTAGTTCTGCCTCCCTGACTCTCTATAAGAGTTGGGGAGTAATATTCATTGACTAAGGGTAAGCATCTCAACCCTCATTCATGAAGGATATCTACATCACAGCTAACTTCTCTATCACCTCACTCATCAAATGCAAATTGGTCCTCTTGTTGAGTGTGTCTTCCACCATGTTCCCCTTCCCAGGAGTATAGAATATCTCAAAGTCATAGTTCTGGAGTAACTCTAGCCATCACTGTTGTCTCAGGTTTAGGTACTTCTGGGATAAGATATACCTGAGACTCTTGTTATCAGAGTAAACCATAAACTGTTCACCCATCAAGTAGTGCCACCACATCTTCAAGGAAAAGACCACTGCTAGCTAACTCCAGGTCATAGGTCACGTAATTCTTCTCATGTTGTCTCAACTGTTGTGAGCATAGGAGATCACTACTCCCTTATACATCAAGAAAAACCCAGTCCCGTCCCTGATGCGTCTTAGTAAACTACATACCCAATGCTCTCCTCTGGTAGTCTCAAGATAGGGGAACTCATCCGTCTTTGCCTCTACTCATTGAAACTCTGATGAAATTTCTCAGTCCACATGAAGGGTTGTCCCATCCATGTCAAAGATGATAAGGGTGCTACTACTCTAGAAAAGTTGGGCACAAACCTCTAATAGTAACCAGCCAACCCCAAGAATCTCTTTACCTCAATCACACTCCTGAGTGGCTCCCAAGCAATCACGACCCTTATCTTCACCAGATCCACCACAACTCCAACCTATGAGATGACGTGTCCCAAAAAGTGGACTTCTCGAATCCAAAACTGAAACTTAGAGAGATTTCCCTAAATATGGTGATCTTGGAATGTATCCAGGACTATTTGCAGGTGTGTATCAGGTTCCTCCTATGACAACGAGTACACCATGATGTCATCAATGAAGATCACAACAAACTAGTCAAGATAAGGCTAGAAGATCCTATTCAAGATTCCCATGAACACTGGTAGGGTATTGGTCATGCCGAAAGGAATCACAAGGAACTCATAGTGGCTATACTGGCAACTAAAGGCTATCTTTAGTACATCCTCATCCCATACCCGAAGCTGGTGATAGCATGATCTGAGGTCTATCTTTGAGAACCACTTCGCCCACATCAGATTGTCAAAGAGATCATCGATTCTCAACAGTGGATACATTTTCTTCATGGTCATCTGGTACAGGCACTAGAATTCCATTCACAACCTCAATCTCTTGTCTACCTTCTTGGAAAAAAGCACCGGGGCTTCGCATGGTGAAACACTGGGCCTTAATAACCTCTTCTATTACAAGTCCTCTAGTTACACCTTCATCTCGTGAAGCTCCGTGGGAGCCATCCGATATGACAGTGTGGATATCAGTGTCGTCTCGGGGTATAGGTTGATGCATAATTCTACCTCCCTATGAGTTGGTTTTCCCAAAAAATCCCTAAAAACATCCTTATACTCGTCCACCACTATAGGAAAACTTGGACTCCTCTCATCCATTGTACTGAGGGTGAGGCTATCTAACTGGTGAGTGATCGACTGCATGCTCCTCCGAGAATGTCTGTCCTATGCTTAAAGGGTTTCCTTCTCACTAGCGAAGGGAAACCTGGTCCCATCTCCATGGACACACCACACTGTACGCCTAAAATAGTCGATCTAAGCCTGGAATATGGATAACTGGTCCATACCCAAGATGATTTTGTAAGGCCTTGAAGCCACTACTAGGAGATTCCAACCAAATATCTCACCTTCTAGAGTAATCTCACACTACCATAACCAGTGTTTTATCCTCAAATCCACTCTCGTAGGAGTATCTAGCCATAAGGATCGAGCCAACAACTCCACCAGAATCTATGAGCTCTAAAAAAGATTTGTGGCAAGGAAGGAGTGACTATCACCTGTGTCTATAAGAACTGCTGATAGGGTGGATAAGACACATATAATACCTTAGATCATCTCTGGAGCACCATTGTAATAAGACTCTACTGCCTATGTTATACTCTCCCCTATCCACTTGTTCCTTGAGGTTGGGGTGGACCACCTGGGGGTGGTGGTGGTAACACCTCAATCTGTCGCCCACCGCCTACTACTCGGCCGACTCCCTTGCCACATCTGCCACCTTGCAGACCTCCTCATTCGAACTGATCCCTCTACCCTGGTGTCCCCACGACCATTTTCTAGTCATATGTGTGGCGATTTGGGCAGTCACAAGCCATGTGTCCCTTCCCGCTGTACGCGAAGCACTTCCTGGCTCCCTACTTAATCCCTCTAGATTGGGAGCCCTCACTGTCGACCATGATCTCCTGCCTAAGTCCCTACTCAAAGTCTCTATCCCTGAAGAAAGGGTCTTTCAACATATCCATCGAGTAGTAAGAAATATTGGTGAACCTCATTGAGCACTCAGCCACCATTATGCTTCCCTACTGTAGGTGAAGCAGCTCCTAAATGTCCACAGATCCAAAGGTCATGGGAAAAAATTCCACCTAGAAAAGCTGCTTGAAGTCTTCCTAGATGAGACTTGCCTCATCATGTGTCTGGGTGGTCAAGATCCACCATCTCCCTACCGATCCTTGTAAAATAATCACTGCCAAGATCACTATCTGGTTAGGTGGTGTCCTCAGTAAGCGTAAGACCCGCGTCACTGCCTATAGCCAGTCCTCAACGACCTGAGGATCTATCTCTCCCCTGAACCTAGGAGGTATCTGTCTTTGAAACACGTGCAAGGCACTTAGTCTATGCACATTATCTTCTGAAACCACTGGATGTAGATACTGACCATCGGTAGGTGGTAGCACTAGTACACCACCCGGTGGGGAAATCTCTAGAACTGGTCCCTGAATGGATGCCTCATATCTAGGTGGGATGTCATCACGACCTCGAATCATGATCCCTACTGGTCGTCCACATGGGGGCATCCTAAGATAGATCAATATGTACCATGCTTAGAAGGTTATACCTAGTGATCCGACTTTTATTCAAAATAACATAATGAGAAATTTATGAAACCAGTGTTTTCATGTATAGATTTGAAAAATAGTATTCAAGGTCTTGGTGTATGGATATTCAGTCGCCGCACCAACATTCGAATCCCTGAATATAGAATTTGAACTCGAAACACTTAACACTATTTCCAAGAAAACATTTAATCCTGGTCTTTGTGGAAGGACCGAACACCCTATGATACAAATTTTTCATGACCCGTCCCCCCCGGGGGCCATGTTGTGACTACCCCAAGCCCACCTCTTGAAGGCATGGAGCTAGAGATTAGCATCGAAGCCATCAACCTGCAAGTGGGAGACATTTTCCTAAGTACCTGTATGCACACACATTCCCAACCAATTACCACACAATGAAAAGGAAACAAGTATCAATAAAACAAAGCTGATTACAAGTACAACTAATACAAGTGGGCCAGAATACAAACCCAATAAAAGAACTGAAAACAACAAAGTACAAAAAGGAAACCCTGATGGCCGTCCGTGGAAAACCCCACATGTTTGTGAGAGTAGTGTACCTACTGGAAGTTGAAGTAGAACGTCTTGTCCACCCAATCCTACTGGGCCCAGCCTGGTCCTAGGCCACTAAGTCTACCATCGTAGTGTTCGTTGGTCCCATCTCCCTAAGCACCTCTAGGTCCTGGTCCGCCAAAGTATCTATCGAAAAGCTTGTATCCTGCACGAGACACGACATGAGTGGGCAGAGCTCATACACGGGTGAGTAATGCGATACTCATTAAGGACCCCCAAAACAGAAAGGAAAGACCACACAACAATCCTCAAAGCAAAGCACAAATCATAAGATAGCTCACACCAGGTATATATTCAGGGTATTGATAGAAGAATGATCAGTTACATTATTGAACTCCTTGAATTCTGAAGAACTCCTCCTCTATTGAGTACAATGGGCATTATGGGTCATACAGAAGCCACTTCCCAATAACCTTTGACTATTTTGGTATTCATCCTGGATGAGTACCATGGGTATGCTAGGTCACACAGAGCCACTTCCCATAGTGGGCATGCTGGGTCACACAGAGCCGCTTCCCACCTTAGTCATACTGAGATAATCTTCCGGTTGAGTATTTTGGGTCTACCAGGTCACATAGATCCTCTCACTACCATGGTCCTAATGAGTCACATAGAGCCGCTTCCCACTGGGTCGTCGTCGAGTCACATGGAGTCGATAGTCGGCAGCCTTTAGGTCACAGGCAACCACATGGTTCTGTATGTAGCATGCTTGGTAGAACCGATCCTCAAGCCATTAATTTCATCTCAACATACATAAAATCATCCTCATGTAATGAAAAAATATCTTCCTCATAGAGAGGGTCCTAACTCTGTAAACGACTCATCAATGAGATGCTTGGTTTGCAAGATACATGCATTTTAGTAAATGGAGGGCCAGTTGCGTTTGGGTCCGGTCAGACCTGGTTAAACCAACCCGACCAACCTGGAATGGGGGTCCCACATACCCCAATTTAAATTCGATTGACTCGACCTGACCTAGTTCAGCTCTGGGTTAGTTTGGTTCAGACTGTCCAGTGGGCTAGGCCCAAGGGGACTCACTGGACCCATTCCGGTTTGGCCGAGGGTCTAGCCCGCCAGGTTGCCCGACGACCTGGTCTAGTTTGGCCCGACCCAAAAGGAATGGGTCCGGCCCGATGGGTGTGGGTTCGGACCGTTGGGTTCAGGTCAGGCCCGCTAGAGCAGGTTTGGACCGTCGGCATGGGTTCGGTCTGCCGACGTGGGTCCAGACCGTTGGGCTGCGGAACCAGCCTGCTAGGCTACGGGTCCAGCCCGTTGGCTCGGGGCGCAGGCCGCCTACCCGAAGCCATAACACATGGGTGGCTAGTGGTGTGTATTCTAGCTAGGACATGGCTGGGTGCTACGTCCGACCTTATCTGCCCCACAGATGTGTGAGTCCCTCCTTCCACAGTCGAGGGATCGCGGCTTTCTAGCTTCTCGGATGTCCCGGACACAAGCCACCCCTCCACATGGTGACGGGTGGGTGCCACATCTCCCCACTTCCGCCATGGCCAGCTAGCCATGACATCTTGACCATGTGGTGCACCGACGAGCATGCCGACACCTTCATCCGCGACCGCTGCCGAAACTGGCACAAGTGCACCGATAGATTGTTTGGCGGACCACTGAACGCGCTTTAGTGGTCCATTCTTCATGCCTCCAACACCTGTGCTCTCTAGGGAATTCCATCTTCACTGCAATGGTCCCAAAATCATCTTTACACTACTTTGAGGGTGTAGCCACAAATAACACACCTGGCGGAGGTGCTCGGGCCTTTTTCATGTCGGCCCAGGCCCCATGCTTTAGAGGTTTGAAAACATGGGAGATCTAGAGATTTCAGTTAAAATAAAAAATGATAATTTCAATCCTAGATAGAAAAAATACAAAAAAAAGTTACCCTCCTGCATAAATGCACGATTCGCGGATTAACCGGTTCATGGGTTGATTTGTGTTTGTCGTTTCGTGAAAATAATGGAGAAGAAATTTAAATAAAATAACCCCCACCACTTTGAATTTAATTTCTGCATCATTACCTCCTCAAGGTTTCAAGATGTCAACGTCATTCGTCGCTTTCTACTTTTTTCTTCGAGGTGTGTTGAAGATGTTTGACGTTCGTCGAAATTTTTCATTCTTCATTAGAGACGAAGTTCATCGGAGGTTCATTAGAGAATCCTTGCAGTTTAATTCCTTGTTCCACCAACACGTCAACCAAAATAAAAGGAAAACATGTCACAACATTTCTGTTATGCTATGACATCGCGTCGTTATGTGTCATTAAAGTGTCATTACACTGCTTATTAATGTTCCATTAATGATCTTTATCAACAAGCCTCATCACTGTAGTGCAACATCACCGTATTCTGCTCAACAGATGAGAAAAGAAAAGAAAATAACTTTCTAAAGTTATTTAATTATTTTCCAAAATGTCTGAAAATGAACTTTTCTGTTCGGTATTTTCTGGTTATAGTTAAGTCCTTTATAGGTGAATCTGGGCATTCTAAATTCAAAGATGACTTCATATTTTCGATCTAAGAAATGGTTCCAATTCTAGGAAAACCCACTCGCATGTCTAGTTATGTGTACTAAAAAAAGTTTAAAATTCCGTTCTGGGCTCCCCATGCCTTGAAATCATGTGACGTCAAAGTGTGTGGTCTCTAAATAATTCCATATAATTAAAACAATTACATGGAAATTTTGAGACATTACATGGATGGAACTACATGATTCATAGAGTTATGGTCATATCATTACGAAAAAATATTAGCTACGCAAGAGATAAATACTCACGTCAATTCAATTCCTTATTAAGTGCTTAAAATTCTTATAAAGTAGTGGGAGTTATAATATGATCAAGTATGTCATCAAATTTTATTATATGATTTTTTTTATATTTATTGATATTCCAAGCCCCGTGATAATCACATCAATGGAGATAGTTGAAAATTTTGCTTATGACCTGACACATGACCCTCCAATGAAAACTTGAGCCTCTAAACAACTTAATCGATGAAAGCTGCATGGTCAACCTCTATCTTCACAAGTTCCTCTGGGGCTTGAGATGAACTTAAAATATTATAGAAATGAAATTAAATCCTTGGAATATGACATATTATGAAGTATCTCTTACATTACCAGATTCCTCCTCCCTCTCTTCAATGGTGACATGAATCGTGCCATGAGAAAATGATGCTTCTTTTTCCCTCAAAACCTCTTCAGCTGAGGGAGATAACTCACCAGTACGGATCCCGGCTCGGTCCAAAGCACCCTCACTAGTCCTTGGAGGTTTTTATGTTACCCCCTTGAGAGAAGAAAGGGAAGGAGTTCCTACAATCCTAGGAAATTTAAACACTTGTTCCATATAAAGTAGAGATTAATGGCACTAGGCTAAATTACCTCTACTGGAAAGGCATTTAGCTAGATATTTCACCCTACAAAATTCCTTCTTATTCATCTTTTTTCATGGTGTAGGGATAACATCAGCATACCCAAAGAAAGGTATTATGGGTGGCAATGGGAATTCTCATATATCTCATCCTACATGGCCTGTCAGCTTGGAGGTACCTATCCTGATTCAGGAGGTGATCCAATAACCCTGATCAGAGAACCAACAGGGCTATACCGAGGTGATGGAACCTCATTTGATTTCCCCTTGGTATGCTGAAAACTAAAATAACCTTCACCACAACAATGAATTTTTTTCAGGTTAAAATAAAAGAAGAACAAAAGAAAATATGATAAATGGATAACTTACATATTTAGGACTGAAAAATTCATTCCATTCGTCAGAAGATAGGTTGTCAAACCATTCAGAGATACCCCATTTCATTATATCCTCCACCCATATCATGGAACTAATTTAGTCATCAATTTCATAGATTAGTATCTCTAACTCTGGAATATAAATCCTCACCTCAGTAGGATTATCCATTAAAAGAAAATTGGATGGAGCTTGGGCATCTCCTATCCTTAGAATTCGCAGTCCAACACAAAGAAGAGGCCATATGATTTCATCATTGGAGGACATGTCCTACCAAAATTGTGTAGACTTTTTTCATATGAATTCTGAATACATCCCATTCCATCGTAAAGATGAACCAACATATTTGGATTCCAACGGTTTCCCAACCCTTTCTATCATGGTTGAGGGACGATGGAATGGAACCCAAAAATCATATTTTAAGTGATGATTGGACCATCTTGGTATATCCTCATTTGATGTTTCCATTTTTATTCTAATTGGTGGATTATACCTTGCATATGGTTGTTTGGATGAACTTGGGGCCTCATCATCCTCATCCTCTAACGTGGACAAAGAAGCCTATGAAGGAGATGAAGAACCTTCTAAAATAGGGGAATCCTTCTTACTATTTTTCCTCTTCCCAACCTAAGGAACAACTTTGGCTAGCACTCCATTAGGGTATTATGAAATCTAGTAATCAACATAATAGGAGGTTAACCTATGGGTTGCATTTGTTGGGGCATGTTGACTGCTGCATGTGTCAACATCATGGCTATGTGTTTCCAAAACTTTCGAGCTACCATTGGATGTATTTCTAATATTAAATGAACTAGAGGAGATATATTTATTTTTTTAGACATTTAAATAGGTGTGAAAACATATACAAAGAATAGGCCTCATATATGATTTCACTATCAACCCTGGTCGCCAATACACTGTCTCTCAAGGCCATCATGTATGACCTCAGATCAATGATATCCTTCCTATCATCAGTAAATCTCTCTATGGGTGGATTCTGATAAAAAATGAAATTGATCTCTTTAAATAAGCTCATCCTTGTTTTAATTTCATTGGGTTTCAAAGATATAGGTGAAATTATTGATATAACTTGGAAATATGGTTGAAAACATCTCCCAATAACCTTGATCCTACTTTTCGTGATGTAAGTTTTGAAGTGCGCTATAGTATATCCCCAAAAAACTTGGAACAGTCATAAGATTATAAAAGGATCCTTCTTAACATGAAAATGTAGTAGGATTATATGGATTTTTTCAAGGATGGAGATGGAAAACCCCACAAACATTCCCCCAGATAGCTTGGATGGTACAACGAATGTTCCTAGCCTTATGACACCATGGGACTCATAGACATACAGAAAATAAGAACTAAGTGACATGGTTAGAAAGACAACAAGATGTGTCTTAGTTGGAACGTTGGGCCTGATATCATATCCCCACTTGTCGTACTCCCCCTTCTCAAAAGCTTATTGGAAGGTTCCCGGTGTGCTTCTCTTCTCCACTTTAGGACTGGTTGTTGGATTCTTGAAATTAGGGCCTTTCCTTGTCACCTTCAGGAAAGTACTCATCCACACCTCTGATTGAATATCCTCCCTTAGGTGGGGGTCTTCCTTCTTGATCTCATGAGCTATTTTCATTAGATCATTCGCTAAAGCTAGTGTCCTTTCAGTATCATCACACTTATCCCTCAGATGAATAAATTATTCATATATATCTCTGAGGATCGGAGCCCTAAAGATCCTGTAAACATCACACAAACTGATGATAACTTCTTCATGCATCATATGGAAAGAATTCATCTATTGGATCGACAAGCTCATTGGCTCTAAAATAAAATAAAAATTCCTATAAAAAAGTATTCCCTATCCATATGACCATAGAAATTACATCATCTTGTATTTCCTTTTTTAATTCTGTATAGGTCTAGCTCACCTAGTATGCGCACAACCAGGCAGGATTAACACCCCATCTTGGGTGGAAGCCCCAAAATTTCATCCATCCCTTTGACTGATCTATCCATGAATCCAAAAAAATGGATGAATATAAATGTGGATTTAATTCAACCATGGATTTTGATGCCTAAAACATGAAATAGATGATGTCGTGACAATGCTATAAGCACCCATTCTGCAAATGATGGAAGTTTTGAAATTATTATGATCTTGTAACCAATAGAGAGAGATATAGTTCTTTTGGGCAGTGTGAGGACATCCCATAGATTTCCATGACCGTAAAGTGGAAGGTAGAAACTTTATGAAAAGTCACAGTGATATTTCATTAAGGATCCTACTAGAATAGGAAGTGTAGTATCACGGAAGTCGTAACAATCATGCCCTATGAATTTAATCATCTCCTCAATGTGATTACTATCCTATTCATCAGAAACTAAAATATTCCTAAAATCCATTTAAATTGAATGTAAGTATCAATTTTGTTTTAGTATAAGTTCATTTTATGAGAAATATTGAAGAAATTAAGGAATTTTGTAAAGGCGTGAACTTGTGCAAGTGACTCACTCAGGCGCCTCATGAAGATGCCTCATGAAAATTCCTAGCCTAGGGAAATTGTTCATGATCCCAATGAAATTCACTCACCCAAGACTATGCATCACATAGACAGTGACATACCCTATCTTTGCGAACACGATCATCAGTGAACAAGCTTCAGTGGAGGGTTTGCGCATGAGACTAGCTCGGCGAGACCAAAATATTTGGAGTTGCGAGAGTTGTTCGCCAAAATTAGGATTCTATTTATAGAAAATTATCCCTACCTACATAGACCACATAGACATTAAACATATTAATAGGAATTTATAGAACCAATAATGGAGAATACTTGTGGGAACTGTCACCCTTTTCATCCCTTTGACCTCAGGATCTGACCCTCTTCTTTTTGATGGTATCCAATCCTAACGGGGGGGGGGATTTTGTTGACAATATGTTTTTTCACCTGGATGAAAATTTGAAAAAGAGAAATACCTTAGGGAGAAGAGAAGGAAATAATTTGAGATGTTCAAGGATTTCAAAGGCCCCAAATTTCATTCACACAAACTCCCCCAAGAACTATCGATGTGCAAGTTACCTGTATGGAACCCTGCACAACCTACCTACACACAACACCTGCACACGACCCCTATGAGAGATGAAAACTTCCCCAAGGTCCTATATTTTCCTATAAATAGGACCCTTGGGTATTCATTTGAACAGATGATATTTCTAGAATCCCTCTTGATGTTCTGATCCCCCTAGTCCTTCGCTCAAGTCGTACTAAACCTTCCATGTAGATTTCTAAAACCTAAAGGGGAGAGAATTAAAGATGGATAGTGAAATTAAAATTCATACCAGGTCTAAAAATAAAAAACACCTACGCGATTAAGTCACTCACCCCATGATTAATGAATAGTAGCATGAGGTACCCTTTTCCAATCAGGGACCTACGCGATTCTCTTATGGGAACACCTATGGATACCCTTGAAGGCTTGAGAAAATAATTTCCTGAGTTTAGTCACCTAGGTTTTCTATCACCCAAGGTACCGTCAGTTCTCCCAGACCTACCTGTGTGAAGAACCCCTTTCACGAGCCTCTTTGGTTTTCCCCACTTACCAACCTATGCAATTAATTCCTTGTGCCTTCTTCAAATCCATCCATGACATACCCTATCCTCATTTATCTATTTTTTCTAAGAGGTATCAAATCAAAACCTCCATAGATGCCTCCCAACCTACGAATCCATGGGAAAAGGAACCCAAAGTGTCTCCCATTTCAATTTATATTTCTATTATAAGAGGTTTCCCTCAATATTCCTACCAGATGGTCGGGATCCTTAAGGCACATGTGTATTTTTATATATATAGTCACAAGGAACCCTACCATAGGGACAATTTTGAGGAGTTCCTTGTCTCAGATACAAGGGTTAGGATCAGGTCCTTGCCTTCTCGTCTCTGAGACCTAGAGCCTCAAGTTCCAAATATGAAGGGTAATGATTATTCTTGATCTTCCATTCAACATGTAATTAGATCCTCATAACGCTACAAAACCAACTTTTGGGTATCCCTCCTGGAGTAGGCCCCCAACATTTCAAATATGAGGTTTTAGTCTTGATCCTATATAACTATCCATCCTTCACCTTCATTACCACCTTGGGATAAATTGAAAAGTGGGAAGTGTTGTAACCCATACCTCCTCCACTTTCATCCCCCTTATCTTCCATTGGTAGAGAAATGTTAGAGGAAATGGGGACACTCAATTCCCCATCCCCCCTTTGGTAATTGTATCCATGTACACTAGAGGACTAAGGTAGAGTGTGTGGTTCGTTGGATCTTCTACTTCCTCTTGTTTCTCATGCTAAGAATGACTCACGTGGGAACAGAGGTAACAATGATCAGAACATCCACATGATCCATGAACCAAATAAACTACAAGAACTTTGATTCCTACAAAGAAGGAACATAGGAAACATACCTAAGGCCCGAGATTAAATGGAATCCTCCTTAAGAGTAATCCCCAATCAGAATCCCTTTAACCCAAACATCCTCCTTAGGAGTAATCACTGAAGTAAACCCCCAAATCATCATGAGTTGATCCATCTCTATTGGTACTTTATTAGGGAATCCTATTCAAGATTAACCCCCAACATAATCATCTCAAAGGGCCATACTCCCCTATGAGACTAACCAAACAATGTGGGATTTGATTCCTATCCAAATGGGATATATAGAAAGCCTCCCTAAGGTCCAAACACAACATTCCAAATCAATCCTATTATCTATGGGTTATATTCTTGGAAGGGTCTAATTAGATTTGGAAATTCCTATCCCTTCCTAGTTCCTTGGCCAGCTTCAACATAGGTCCCACACTAAACCTTGACTAGGAACCTTCTACCTAGATGTCTTTTCCACATGAAGTTAAATTGTATAGATAAGTCCTTATCACATGAACTTAAAAGGTATGATGTGCCCCATTAAGCAGCACTAAACTATGTGGGTTATGATTCCTTTCATGAGGTTTCATAGGAAACCTATCATATGGGTTTGATCCCAACATCAAAACAACTCCTATCTCCATAGATAATGATAAAACTCTTGAGTAACCTCAGTCTTATTATATGAAGATACACTCCAGAGTTCCCCACTATGTGCATAGAAAACCATCATTATCACAATCATGGATAAAGAATCTATTATATGTACATAAGAGGATACCATTAATGGGTAACCTCAGATACATACAAATATATCCATTGGTGAAGAACCTCAAATATATATCAATGATTTTATATTCTATACATGGTAATGGTTGGTTGTTAATTCTAAATTGGCCCATATCATAATTGGGATTTAATTAAAGATTCTCTAACATGTCTTAAATCTATAAGAGATTCCCAGAGTAGGAAATAATTCCCCCCAAAAGGATGTGATGAGCCCGACCTCCCATCCTCTAGACTAATGTGAGTTATTAAGCATTGTCAGCCAAACATCCCACTGAAAAATTGCCTTTGGAAAGAAAATCCACTTGGATATAGAATCGTTGGTTGTTTGTCATTCCACAAACAAACTTTTGGAAACCGTTTGGAAATAATGATGACTAACATGAACATAAATTTCGAGGGAAACAATAGGGTAACTTATTTTTTAGATAAGGCTAAGAAATATTTATGAGATGTTCACCAAATCCACCTAAATTCCTTAATATCTTGGAACAATTTCATGAGATTATTTTGAAAATGAGGAAACACCTTATTAGTAATAATATTTTCATCTTAAAACTTCTTGGTATTCTGAAAATAGTAAGATGATATCACTTGTTATTATAGAAACAAATAATTATGAAATTTATATATTTAGTGTTGTAAGAACCCAGTTCTTATTCTTGAGGTACAAGTTTCTTATTTTCCTTTTTCCATAAGTGTTTTTGATAAAATAGGGAAAATGGGGAAAAATCCAAAATTTTGTGGGTATACGTTGTGTACTTTTCCACACGCCGTGTACTTTGGCCGTGTGGGATGCATACACAGGGCATGTAGCTCTGTTAGCGGTGAAAGGTGTAAAAACCGACTACACTCTATGTAGGGGTTATTTACAAGCCGTGTAGTCAGTCAGAAGGTGAATAGTAAGGTGGTGGAAGTAGCCTCCAGCTGAGCGACAGTACATGCCATGTATTTGAAAATACACACCGTGTACTCATGTTGACAGATGAATAGTTTGACGGTGAAAAAATTAGCCGCTAGAGGAACAGTTAAATGAGAAAATTACATGCCATGTAGTTTGTTTTTTTTCACTTAAAATGGGAAGTAGCCTCCTCTGTTCATAGAGGAAGCATAGAACATCATTGGAGCTTGGGAGGATAGCTGAAGCTTGGAGGATCTTCCGACCGCACACCGGGAACCTGATTCTGTATCCGTCGATCTCCTCGGAACCGCACGAGTAAGTTCTCCCTTCTCCTTGAAATTTTCTTACCAATTCTTCCTCTAAGAGAAGTTATTTGTGTTTGAATGAGAATTATTTTATCCCAGATCTACATCGTTCTTGGACAATTCAGGAGGCGTCGTTCACATATACTGATCAAAGACGATCGAGGTAGGTGGTCTGGTGTTTAAATTCCAACTGCTGTGTGTTTTATGTACCACTGTGATACGCACCCATGTTGGGTGTGTCATATGGATGAGGCCTTGCGTAATTAAATACCTAGAATTTCATAGGTAGTTTAATGAATATGTACAACTACTGTTTGGGATCACTGCTTGAATCCAGGACCACCCTGGGGGTGCGTTCTTCAGTTTAACCATTTGGCCAGGTTACCCGAGGGTATACCGTAAAATTTAGCATGCTTTAATTTTCCTTGAGAGGAATTTTATATAATTACTTGCTTGTCTATTTGGCTCGGCCCGGTTACCTGCACCTGAGGGAAATGTTCTTTTTAGCCTGAGGGTATTGTTTGTTCAGCCTGAGGGAAAGGTACTGCTTATCCTAAGGGAAATGATCTATTTCTCTTGAGGGAAACACTTATTATACCTAAGGGTAGTGACTTCAATGCATGAGGGAAATATATCGTAAGCCTGAGGGCGTGGTTTTATTATAATAGCCTGAGGTCAAGCCTGAGGGCGTGGTTTTATTATATTAGCCTGAGGGAAAGGTTCTGATTGGCCTTAGGGCTTAGTTCTGATGAGAACAAAATTTTATTAAATTGAATGGTTAAAATGAATATTATGATGGAAATGAAATCGGTAGTGATAGTTACTTTTGAGTACTTACTAGTTTACTACATTTACTTGTGCACACTACTGTTGTATATTATCACCGGCAGTTGGATATGGGCCTTTGAAGGTTTCCTACTGGGATTTATTTCTCACACCCTGTTTGGGGTCATGTATTAATCCCCAAACAGATTACATTTCTATAGGTATGGATAAGGGTAAGGGTACCTATACAGGTACTTGATTGTATTAGAGGAGTAGGAGAGCATGGGATCGAGCTTAGGCTTGCGATGCTACTGCATTATGTTTACTCTGCTTTGTTTCATTTTTTCTATACCTTATACTTGAGTTGTATTGTATTTTATTGTAGTGTATCCTATTCTGGCTATTTTCATGGAATAGTGACATGCTTTATCTTTATATACATGACTGCTGGTTCTCTTCTATTTCAGTTTTCCATTTTAGATGAATAATGTTTACTGCTTCCGCTGTTGTATGTTTATATATCTTATTCTGCTATGCTACACTTTGACAAACGAGGGAATAGTTTCCCCACTATTAGACATGGGCCCTTGCTGCTTGTTGGCAGCCTCTAGCGTTTGGTGAAATGCGCTTGAGGTCATGTGACCAACCAGGTTCGGGGCACGCATTGAGTGCCACCCGGATCTGGGATGTTACAAAGTGGTATCAAAGGGGTTATTTTCTTTGACTTACTATTTGGAGCCTTAGTTAGGGATATGATGTAATAGGTATTTGGTAATAAGTTGTGCCCAAGAGTAGCTAACCTGGGTATAGGGAAAAGCCAATTTACCTCGCATTGCAATTTTCGCTGATTTTTCAATTTTACAGTTGATTTGATTTTCACTGTTGGGTGATGCACTAGTGGTGTGCTGTTTATATTTTTATAATGGGTTCTCTTTTAGTCGCAACCTGATGCGATGAGGGTATTACATCTCATGAATCATTTAGGCACATGCTAGAAATCACATGTCATTCATCTTTCTATGCAATATAGGTGCATTAGAAATTGCATGTTGTTGTGATAACTATTGTGCTAGAAACGCATGTTGTTGTGATAGCTGATTTGATAAATACCTGCCATTTTATAGGGTATTTTTGTGAGAGGTCTTGATAGAATGAATGCCAAACCCTGGTTATTGAGGAGTATGGGCCCTCATTGACCAGAATTTGGTGGATTATTGCCTGTTTACCTTATTTATAACACAGATAAGATGATAAGATTTGATTCGCAAGGAGTATGGGCTCTCATGGATCAGAATTTGGTACTTAGGTGTTATTTCAGTGTTTTTTCTGGGTTTCAGAGTAGTTTTAGAGGCTTAATGTCCAAAAAACCCAGGATACAAGCCGTGCATTTCTATGATTACACGCCGTTTAAACTTATGTTCGGGAAGAAATGAAAACATTTTAAGTATACGCCGTGTACCATTAGTACACGTCGTGCAGTCTCTTCCCGTGTCATAGACCGTGTGGGCAGGGAAAAGGGTAGGGAATGACTTGGGGGAAACACGTCGTGTACCGGTTGTACACACCGTGTAGTTTATACCTGGTGTCCGCCCACGTAACTAAAAACACGGACGACGAAACCTTAAGACATACACACTGTGTTCACCTTGAACACGCCGTGTAGTCTGACCTGGGGACCCGAACGTGTAGCTAACAAACACGGGTCGGTGTTACCTCTTCTTGAACACACCGTGTACCTGTGGGACACGCCGTGTAGTCTTGATTGGGGAAAGACCATGTGGACCTGGCCGTGTGGCTGGGGAGATGGAGTGGTGTACACACCGTGTGCGGGTGTAGCACGACGTGTAGTATTATCCGAGTAGTCGGTCGTGTCACGAACTACACGGGTAGTTGGAAATTAAAACATACATGCCGTGTAGATGTTATACACACCGTGTAGTCTTGTTTAGAAGATATCCATGTGCCTAAGCTGTGTAGAAGGACCCGGGAAGGGGAAGAAAATTCAGGTACACGCCGTGTAGTTAATATACACGCCGTGTAGTCTTGTTTTGCAAATATTGAATGCCTTCTTCCTCCTGTTCCCTTTTTGGTCCCCAATTTTTCAGTCTTTCATAAACCTAAATCTAAGGCGTGTTTTTGAATGTGTAGAGTCATGCCACTGAGATGAACATCGATTGTTCACCAAAAGAGTGGCAATGATTATACTCCAGAAACGGTAGGCCATGGGATACCGATGGATCCTCCAGTAGTGCCAGGTGCGGTGCAAGCCATTATACCGGACGCAAGTGCGGAGGCAAAATTCCATGAAGGATTCATGTGGTTCATGTAGAACTTCCAAGGAGCACTGTAGGCCACCACATCTATGGAAAAGCTGATGCGTACATTCTAGCAGCAGCATCTGCCTACGTTTTCAGGGGATGGTGGACCACAGGTTGGGGAGTCATGGTTGAATTTAGTGCAGACTATTTTTGAGCATCTAGAGATTCCTCCAGGGAGGAGGGTCAAGATCACAACTTATATGCTACGTGGTTCCACCAAGAGGTGGTGGGATGTTACCACTTAGTTGAGAATCACCGAGACAAGGCGTGGGAATATTTTCAGGTAGTCTTCTACGACTTCTTCTTTCCTGAGATGCTACAGGCAGATCGAGCTCGAGAGTTCAGGAATCTGCAACAGGGCGCTATATTAGTGATGGAATATTCTGCCCACTTCACCGAGCTTCTTCGTTTTTCACCCTTTCTAGTGGGTGATGAGACGTTTAGGGATAGATGCTTTGAGGATGGTCTTAGATATGACATATGAGCACTGGTGAATGTTTTCAAGTTGCCGACTGTGCATGATTTTCTGAACCAGGCACTGATTACCGAGAGGAACCTGCGGGAATCTAGTGGTGTGGGCCAGGGTGGTTCGACACTAGTTTATGGTACCAATTCTTACCGGGAAGAGGAAGCGACAGTTGCGTTTCTATCACGGTGGTAGTACTAGCCAGGCGATTACTTCAGGTGGACTGGTCATTTTATACCAGTATGGTAGAGATGGGAACAAGATACCTCAGTGTACCCGTGACCTAGTGGAGTGCCGATCATGCGGCAAGATGGGTCATCTGTAGTGCTTTTGCAGGGCGTTTTTACCAGTGGCTAGTGAGAGGGGTTCTGTGCAGACTCCACATGCGGGAGCAGGACCAGTAGCTTTTTACCAATCTGGAAATTGGGGTACGTCAGGGTGTATAGGCAGAGGTGGTGGTCGTGGCCGTGGCAGCCAGACACCAGGATCTAAGAGGCACCAGGGCGGGACAGCTCAGGGTAGCCAGATTGTGTCGCAGGGCCGCGACACTGGGCAGACATATGCAGTGTAATAGACCCAACATGAGTTGAATATCAGAACTTCTACTGTCATAGGTACTATTCTAGTAGCTTTTGTTTTATCTTCTTCCCTTTTTGATACAGGTGCTACACATATCTTTATATCCTTGCCCTTTCTGGAGAGCCTTGGGCTCCGTGTTTCTTCTTATTCTGATGTTATGACACTAGACACTCCGTTGAGAACTAGAATGGCTGGTGTGCATCAGTGCAAGGAGTGCCCCCTAGAGGTTGGTGGGTGTCACTTTCTATGGGACCTCTATGTCTTAGAGATGACGAGCTATGATGTCATTCTCAGGATAGACTGGTTGGTTCCCTTTCGGGCCTTTATGGATTTCTATCATCGTAGGGTGAGTTTGACATCACCATAGGGTAGAGAGTTTCTATACAAGGGGGAATGGGATGTCCAGGCGAGTTGAGCTAGACCTGAGCATCGTGGGCGAGGTGGTGTGATATCCTAGATTGAGAGTTTATATCTAGATGATCAGGGGACTTCTCAGAAGTATTTCTTTCTAGTTGTTGATCATTTCAGGGATGTCTTCCCAGATGACTTTTCGAGCCTACCTATGAATCGATAGGTGGATTTCTCTATTGATCTTATGCCAGGAGTGACACCAGTGTCCATTCCTCCTTATAGGATGGATACACCAGAGTTGCAGGAGCTCAAGAGACAGTTAAAGGAGTTATAGTAAAAGGGTTTCATCTGACCCAATACTTCTCCTTGGGGTTCTCTAGTCCTTTTTGCGAAGAAGGCAGATGGTACCCTCAGACTTTGTGTGGATTATCGAAAGATGAACTAGTTGATGGTTAAGAAAAGATATCCCTTTCCAAGGATTGATGATATTTTTGATTAACTTAGAGGAGCACGAGTGTTCTCAAAGATTTACTTGAGATCTGAATATCATCAGTTATGCGTCAGACCATTAGATATACCTCTTACAGCTTTTCAAAGTAGATATGGACTATATGAGTACTTGGTTATGCCGTTTGGACTCAAAAACGCACCAACAGTTTTCCTGGATCTGATAAATCGTTTGTTCCACCCTTATCTGGATTCTTTTATGGTAGTCTTCGTGGACGACATCTTGGTGTACTCTCACACTCGACATGACCATGCTACCCATCTTGATATCATATTGAGTACACTGAGAGAGCATCAACTATATGCTAAGCTCTCAAAGTGCCACTTTTGGATGGACTAGATACACTTCCTGGGTCATATCATCTTATAGGCAGGAGTTGTTGTAGAACCAGAGAAAGTGAGAGAAGTAGTTTCCTATGAGTAGACTAAGAATGTGTTTGAGATAAAGAGTTTCTTGGGGATGGATGGTTACTACAGGACTTATCCCACTTAGATGCACCATTGATGGGGTTGACTGAGAAGAGTGCGAAGTTCGTTTGGTCAGAAGCTTGCGAGACAACCATTCAGGAGTTGAAGGGATGGTTGACATAAACACCAATCCTGATACTTCCAGAGTAAGGGAAGGGCTATAAATTTTACTTTGATGCATCAGGTATTGGGCTGGGAGGAGTGTTGATGCAGGATGATCGAGTAGTTGTGTATGGGTCTCAGATGTTGAGGCCACATGAGAGGAATTACCCGACACATGACCTCGAGTTGGCTGCAGTTGTTCATGTGTTGCGTTGTTGGAGATATTATCTCTGGGGAGATCATTTTGTGGTTTAAATAGACCACAAAAGTCTCAAGTATATCTTTACCCAGCGTGACCTGAATTTAAGACAGTAAAGGTGGTTTGAGTACCTTCAGTCCTTCAACTTCGAGCTTGCCTATACACCTGGTAAGGGTAATGCAGTTGCTGATGAACTGAGCAGGAAGACTCAGACACAGGCAGTTCATGAGGCCAGTGATGAGTGGAAGCTTATAGATTTGTTCTCTGAGATGCATTTGGAGGTTCACGACAGTTAGGGGCAGACCTATCTTTCTTCCGTAGCTGTGACCTCTACCCTCCTGGACAGGGTGAGGATGAGACAACTATCTGAATCTGAAGGCCTCATTATACGGGAGTTTGGGGCAAGTGAGGACCCTCCTCTGAGATGGACGATAGGAGATGATGAGGCACTTCATTTCCATGGACGAGTATGGGTTCTAGGGGATATACGTGAGGAGTTGATGCGGGAGTTTCATGCTTTAGCATGGGCAGTGCATCCCTGAGTTACCAAAATGTACCGTCACTTGAGACATCAGTATTGGTGGCTGGGTATGAAACTGGAAGTAGCTGGTTTTGTTAAGAGATGTTCCATCTGTTAGGAGGTGAAGGAGGAGAAACAGAGGCCAGCTAGACTGTTGTAGCAGTTACCCATCCCAGAGTGGAAATGGGATGATTTCACGATGAATTTCGTGACTTGGTTGCCGAGGTCACCTCGAGCCAATGATACCGTGTGGGTTGTTGTGGACAGACTCACAAAGGTAGATCACTTTTTTCCGATCAACGAGACCTTCGGTGTTGATGAGCTCTGGAAGTTATATACCCGATAGGTTGTACGTCTTCATGGGGTCCCTCGTTCTATCATTTAAAATAGGGATTCCCATTTTACATTTCGTTTCTGGCAGAGTTTTCAGAGGGCACTGGGTACACAGGTGATTCTGAGCACAACTTACCACCCTCAGACCGAGGGCCAGTTAGAGCATATGATACAGGTGCTTGAGGACATGCTGCGTGCATGCGTCCTAGAATTCGGGGGATCTTGGGAGAAGCATATACCCCTAGTCAATTTTTCCTATAATAATAGTTTTTAGGAAACTATCGAGATAGAACCTTACGAGGCTTTATATGGTAGGCCATGCCGGTCATCCTTGTGCTAGTTGGAGGCAGCTGAGGCAGCTTTGTTGGGACTATGCCTTGAGCAGGAGACATTAGAGCAGGTCCAGTTGATACAGAAGCAGATGGATACTACACAGTCTCGTCAGAAATCTTATGTTGATCAGTATATATGACCCTTGGAGTTCGTGGTCGGGGATCAGGTTTTCTTGCATTTTTCACCGAGGTTAGGACACAGGCGAATGAGGAGACAAGGTAAACTTTCACTGAGGTATGTGGGGCCATTTGATATTCTGGAGAGAGTTGGGCCGGTTGCCTATCAGTTGCAGTTACCACAGAGGAACTGGTCCATGCACGATGTCTTCCATGTATCTCAGCTGTTCCGTTATCATTCAGACCCATCTCACGCCTTTCATCCCGAGGAGGTTGAGCTTCAGATCAATGCGTCCTTCGAGGAGCATCCGATTCGTATCGTTGATAGGAGCACAATGTTAGTACGAGGCTGGTCAGTTCCTCTCATATGGGTGCTATGACAGCATGGCTGAGTACAGGATGAAACCTGAGAGAAGGAGACTGACGTACATGCTCAATGGCCAGAGTTGTTCTGGGCTTTATCTTCACCACACTTGGAAGGAAAATTAAGGGACAAATTTATTTAAGGGGGGAAGTTTGTAAGAACCCTATTCTTATTCTTGAGGTACGAGTTTCTTATTTTCCTTTTTCCTTAAGTGTTTTTTAGAAAATAGGGGAAATGGGGAAAATCCAGAATTTTTTCGGTACATGCCATGTACTTTTCCACACATTGTGTACTTTGGCCATGTGGGATGCGTACACAAAGCGTGTAGTCCTGTCAGCGATGAAAGGTGTAAAAACTAACTACACACCGTGTAGTGGGTATTTACACGCTGTGTAGTCAGTCGGCAGGTGAATAGTAAGGCGGTGGAAGTAGCCTCCAGCTGAGAGATAGTACACGCTGTGTATTTGGAAATACATGTTGTGTACTCATGTCGATAGATGAACAGTTCGACGGTGGAAAAATTAGCCGCCAGAGGAACAGTTAAATGAGAAAAGTACATGTCGTGCACTTGAGAGTACACTCCGAGTAGTTTATTTTTTTGATTAAAATGGGAAGTAGCCTCCTCTGTTCACAGAGGAAGCCTAGAACATCATCGGAGCTCGGGAGGATGGCCGGAGCTTGTAGGATCTCCTGACCGCACACCGGGAACCCGATTTTGTATCCGTCGATCTCCTTGGAACCGCACGGGTGAGTTCTCCCTTCTCCTTGAATTGTTCTTACCAATTATTCCTATAAGGTAGGTTATTTGCATTTGAAAAATAATTCTTTTATCCCAGATCTACACCATTCTTGGACGATTCGGGAGGCGTTGTTCATGTATACCGATCTGAGACAATCGAGGTAGGTGGTCTGGTGTTTAAATTCCAACTGCTGTGTGTTTTGTATACCACTAGGATACCCTCCCATCTTGGGGGTGTCATATGGATGAGGCCTTGCATAATTAAATACCTAGAAATGCATAGGTAATTTAATGAATATGTACAACTTTTGTTTGGGATAACTGCTTCGATCCAGGACCACCCCAGTGGTGCGTTCCTCTATTTATCCATTTGGACAGGTTACCCGAGGGTATACCGTAAAATTTAGAATGCTTTAAATTGCCTATAGAAAAATTTTATATAATTGCTTGCTAATCTGTTGGGCTCGGTCCGGTTACCTGCGCCTGGGGGAAATGTTATTTTTAGCCTGAGGGAATTGTTTGTATAGCCTGAGGGCAAGGTACTGCTTAGCCAGAGGGAAATGTTCTATTTCTCCTAAGGGAAACACTTATTATGCCTGAGGGAAGTGACTTCTGTGCCTGAGAAAAATATCTCATAAGCCTGAGGGTGTGGTTTTATTATAATAGCCTGAGGGAAATCCTGAGGGCGTGGTTTTATTATATTTGCCTAAGGGAAAGGTTCTGATTGGCCTAAGGGATTTGTTCTGATGAGAACAAAATGTTATTATACTGAGTGGTTAAAATGAATATTAAGATGTAAATGAAACTGGTAGTGATAGTTACTTTTGAGTACTTACTGGTTTACTGAATTTACTTTTGCACACTGCGGTTGCATATTTTCACTAACAGTTGGGCATGGGCCTTTGTTGGTTTCCTATTGGGATTTATTTCTCACACCCTGTTTGGGGTCATTTCTTCATCCCCAAATAGATTACATTTCAGCAGGTATGGATAAGCGAAAGGGTCCCTATACAGGTACTTGATTGTAGTAGAGGAGTAGGAGAGCATGAGACCGTGCTTAGGCTTGCGATGTTGCTGCGTTCTGTTTACTCTGCTTTGTTTTGTTTTTGATGTACCTTATACTTTAGATGTATTGTATTGTATTGCAGTGTATCCTGTTCTGGCTATTTTCATAGAATAGTGACATGCTGCATCTTTATATACATGACTTCTGGTTATCTTCTATTTCAGTTGTCCATTTCAGATGAATATTATTTACTGCTTCCGTTGTTGTATGTTTATATATCTTATTCCGCTACACTACACTTTGACATATGAGGGCATAGTTTCCCCACTATCAGACCTAGGCCCTTGCTGCTAGTCAACAGCCTCTGGCGTTTGGGGAAATTCCCTTGAGGTCACATGACCAATCGGGTTCGGGGCACCCGTTGAGTGGCCCCTAGATCTGGGATGTTACAAGTGTCTCCATATAACAATACACCTTGTATTCCTTAATAGTATTAAACCACTTTATATATGGTCTGATTAACTTATATATCCTTATTGGAGTTTAGAAACCATTGGAATATATAGATAAAACTTTAACACCTTTTCAACTTTAGATCGAGATCTTCATCATTTTTTCTCCTTTATTCAAAAATGTAATTCTAGATTTTGTATAAAAATATGATGTGTTTTCTCATCACCACCATCCGTTATTGATTCAGTCCAAGTCCTTAATACTACATGTATTTTTTAAGGCTTGACACAAATTTATACATATAATAATTCTAACTCCTTTTATTGCACGATTTTCATTTCAACTTATACATATATTCTTACCATGAATACATCTCCCTTGAATTCATAAATACAATCGATTGTATCTCTCAAATAATTCTATACCAATTTAAATATATTTTAGAAAAATTTAGTTACATGGGGAGAGGGGTAAATCTAAACATCCTCATGTAGAGGAATGCAGTTAGTCATAGTAGACTAACTTGTTCCTACCAATATTCTTCAAATCCATGCCAGTGGTTATTTTTTCAGTACGACATGTGAAAAATCCATTTTATATGATATCTATGGGTTTCTTTGTCTTCCTCGGATTGGGTTCTGTCTCTTTTAATAAAAAATTATCACTTTTTTAGGTTTCTTCTTTTGACACATTACCGATATATCTATCCTCATTCTTCCTCTTCTACAAGAGTGAATGCTAACCTGTCTTCACCTCTTTCTTAGTGGTATGATTTTTAAAACCATTAATCCACAAATCATGTTTTCTCCTATTCTTTGTCTCTTAGATTCATATTGAACGACTATATACATGGTATGTATTTATTTATAATGTTATCCCTCTTTCTAACAACTATAGTATATTCCTCTTTCCTATTTCATATTTATTTTTATTATCTCCAATAAAGATGTTTGTGAGTGAATTATTATTATTGCAGGGTTCACCTTTTGTTGATCTCTATTTGTCTCTTCCAAAGAATTAAATATATTTTACATCTTAAAATATTTTTTAGTGAAAATATTCTACCAATTTTTTATATAAATAGAACAATTCCTTATGACATATTTAGTTTACATGCTACTATAGTGTCCTTCCATATGCACATAGTTTTAGATAATATAACATCTCCCCTAAACATTATACCTATTTTTTCAATTACCAGATGATGTGTTGAAGCATTATTTATTATTCCACCATTGAGACCTTGGGATTCTAGATACACACTCATGGTCTGGTCTACCATAGTATTATAAAGTCATAACTACCTTATTTTAAGATCTTTTTATTTTATATTTGTTAACAAAATCTTATTTACATACAGATTAAAAACATCAAACTCTATGTGTTTCACTTATTGATGTTTCCCTAGGAGGGATCTCCAACTTCTCTTTTTTTGTTTGAGGATATAATCATTGATTCAATCTCATTAATATTCTCATCTTTTTATTTTAACTAGAAGCCATATCTATCATACTTGATTTTTTTCTATATTTTATCCTCTATTCAAGTTATTAAATAAGAGGGATAATAGTAGACTTTAATTTTTTATCCATGGACATCTTTTTCCTGTTTAGTAGGCTGATTTCTCATATAGGTCACTTTGTTCCTTCACCTTTTCACCTTTTTTCATTATATCGACATTCAAGGCCACATTAATTGTCGTTAAACATTTGTTCTCGATGAATATATATTAAATGAAAACATCTCCTACTTCATGAATGATCTCTATTTGACCCATCTTCTCATCTAAGATTAGATCTTGTCTTGATTGCTGCATGAACATTCATCATATTGATGAAAAAATTTAATTTCTACTTATCCCATGGAATCTTAACTTATTTCATTCTCTGAACATGAATATGATTTTATTGATGTAAAAGTGTTATTTGACAAAATTTTAGTATCCAATTTAATATTAAAATCAATCCCACTTACCTCAATGGGTGTTTCATAATTCTTATATGTATTTTATTAGTTATTTTTTCTTTCCTTTCATTATGAGGAATTATTTACTGACCTCTCCCACTAGTTTCTAATCACATCCAATATTACAATTATTTCTCAGAGATAGTTCTTCATAATTATTTTCTCCCACTGGTTTCTAATATATAATCATGGTAGTTTTCTATATCTTGAATGCAATTACATAATGAGTCATGTTATTTTAAAATTAATTGTTTATTTATTTGATAAAAATATTCTATGTCTTGGCATCACTAACCCTTTCAATATGCTTATCCTAACCGAGATCATGATGAATGAAATCCATAAACTTCTTTCCAAATTCCTAAAGGAACATGAACATTTCTTTATGAAAACCATCATAGTTATTTCCTCTAAAAAATGATGTATTCATTATAAATTCCATTACGCACAAAAAATCCAAAATAAATAAATATATTAGACCATAAAAACCGAATCTTTAGGCTCTGATACCACTTTTTGAGACCGATTTGACACAAAACACTCTTAGAGGAGGGGGTTAGTAGGGGTTAATCTAGGTATTTATAGATCTAAACATTTATTTTTTATGATAATTTTAGCTATACATAACTTGTTCTATAATTAGTGGAACATGTTCAATCTCTCCCTCACTTACATTTTTCCCCAAATAATAAATAAAATGTAGAATGTAACGCATGAAAACATAGGATTTTACCCGGTTCTCCAGGAAGGGATAATCCAAGGAGTATACACATGTATATTTTCTTATTTATTATAATATAATTCTATTCACTGTATGTGTTATAAATAGATTTATAAATTTGAACTTTCAATCTAGAGGCACAACCTCATCTTTTTAATGAAATAATACTTTAAGATGGGGCTATAAAATTTATATAATTGTGGGTGTTCTTCAATATTATATTTACATGTGGGTATTTCCTTACTTAGCATTATATGCTAAGAAACCTTGCATAATCATATTCCAAATTGATGATCTATTATGATCCACTATATTGTAATACCATATTCTTCTTCATATTTGATTAGCAACTCGATGTAAGGGTTGCATTTATTAACTTCAACACATCACAATGATAACCATTTCTTCATCTAGATGAAGATAGTTATAGAACTAGAATTGTCTTGGTACCTTATTCTTCTTGAAAATAAATGTTACAATGATTTTCTTTTTACTCTTACTTGATCCTTTACTCTTAAAATAAACTAGATATAACAATAAAATCTTATTTGAATCTTTCCTTCTTCTCATTTGAAATCCAGATATTTAATATTCTCTATTATTATCCTTGTCCTCCTCCCACCTTCTTCTTCTTCTTCTTCTTCACTTCTCTAGAAATTACATAAATAGTTTTAAAGAATTTCCAACAACCAACCCCTTTGATGAAATGGTTGAGATTGATTCAACTTTTTATAATATTCTTCATATATTAAAAGGTGTACCAAAATATTATTTTGGTAATTAAGTTCCTTTAAAACCAAATTAAACCGCTAAAATCCTAATCCATAAATCCACCTTTAATTTATGAGTTCAAATGTAATAGGATGCCAAAAAACAACATCTTTGTAGTGTATCCTCCATCACTGCATTATGGAATTATAAGCAAACTCCGAAATTATAATGTCTTTTTCTTCACTATAGCATAATCTAAGGCAACACTCATATCCAAAATTTATATCCAAATATATCTTAACATATTAAGGTGTGGTGTATTTTTCCAAGTTGTAAATACCCATGGTATCTTGAAACTCAATCCATTTGATCTATCAAATTTACATACTTATAAATATAGATAATGCTCATTAGTGTGGTCCTTTATCTTTAATGAGATTCCAAATCCATTTTTTCTGAAAATAACCCTTGAAAGTGTATATGTACTCATAATTATAAAATCATTGAATTTATTTTAGTATTCATTCCTAGTGTATTTTAATTTATATGGAATATACTTATCAATTTTATTTCATGATTGGATCAATTACAAAATGATGTTCTATCCAGAATGCAAGAACCCCCAAAAATCTAGAGTAACAAAAATCCTCTTATGCTCTTTTGTGGTATGGCCACCATGTTGCAGTGTAGAGAATAAACATTTGAATACAAAAAATAAAATATATTATGATTATACTTTGAAAAATATTACACATCTTCTATTATTTTTTCATATTTATGACTATTACAGGGTTTATGGTGTTGTCCTTTACCTTTCACTTTGGTTTATACCCATGATTTCAAGAAAATAACATATAAATACTATTATAACCTTATTCCAACATCAATATTCATTAAATAAAAGCACACAATTTCTATGTCCTTGATGGATATATAAACGTATCTCATAGAATTTGTATTTCTCTATTGCACATACATGTTCACCTTTTCATCAAATATTCCTTAAACATAGCTAATTCTTAATATAATGATCATTCTATAGCACACAACTTGGTAAAATGTTATCAAAAATCCAACAAACAATCTATCTTAGTTGTAACAAAATTTGTTTAGGTCATATTGGTTCTAGTTTATTAGGATATGTTTGTTCTGTTTTTTTTAATTTTATTTTCTTTTATTTGATTTGGATTAGGTATGATACAAATAGTTAAGTTTATTTATATTTAGTTTTATCATATTCCCATAATATTAGTTAGAGTCAGGTCAATATCTTGGCCTTGTTCAAGTTTTATTTAGTCTTTCTCAATTACTACATGTTTAATTTTATTTTATTCTGTTCTACACAATTTTGATTTATTCTATTAATTTTGGTTTAACTATTTTTATTTAGTTTATTTTAGTTTTATTTTATCTAATTAAAATATATTTAGTTTGGTTCAATTTTACTATTATATGTATATATATTTTTTGTTTAATTAAATTCTTGTTAGGATAATCCCTATTATTTTAATTCACTTTAGTTATGTTCAATTAAAATAATAAAACGTTAGTAAATTTAGATTTGATTATGTTAGTTTTGGTTTATGAAAAAATAAAATCTCTTTGAAATAGTTTGAATGAATTTTATTTGGTGTGATAATGTTTGATTCGGGTTGGAATAGATAGTTTTAGTGTATTGTTTTGTCTGTATCTTTTTAGTTTACTTCAATTTAGTTTAATTTTGTTTGATTTATGTCGATTCATGTCTGATGAGGTATTCTTTATTTGGTTTGGTTTGATTATATTTCATTACATTCCATTTAGTTTGGTTATTCTCATGATTATTTATTTATTTTATTTTATTTAGACCAATTTGGTTCAATTTGAATCAATTCAATTTGGTTTCATCCATTTATAGTTAGTTTATTTTTTTTGGTTCAGTATGAGTTCTTTTGATTCAATTACAATTGTTTTGGTTTATTTCATGTTTATTTGGGTTATCTTGGGTCCATTCAATTCAATTAAGTTTAATTAATTTTAGTTTTGTATAGTTTAATTTAGGTTTTTATGGTTTGTTACAATTTTTTTCACTTTTGATTGTTATTGTTAGGATTTTTTCATTTTGGTTTTTTTGGTTTTATTCATGAAAATTTAGTTTGGTTTGATTTAATTTTATTTTTATAGTTATATTAGTTTAAATTTTTTTTGGTTTAGTTTGGGTCTCATTGGGATACATCAATTCAATTTAATTTATGTTCATTTTATTTAATTAAATTAATTTTCTGTCTATTTGGTTTTTTTTGATTTAGTTTTAATAATATTTATTTGGTTTGGTTTCAATCAATGCAACATAGTCCACTTACATTTTGATTCATTCGATATTGTTTTTGGTTGAATTGATATGATTCAGTTAAATTTAATTCTTATATTTTATTCTATTTAGTTTTTTGGGTCTTATTATTTTAGGCCTAGTTGGCCAGTGACAGGGCTGTATAAGAATGTATAGTTGGGTTTGATTTGGTTCATTTTGGTTGGTTTTGTCTTATTTCCATTTAGTTTGGTTTAGTTTAATTCCATTTCATGTTGTTCAATTAAATATATCTTTATTTTTTTCTTCTCAATTTGAGGCAGTTTCATTCAATTCCATTTCATTCAAATAATTTAAAATTAATCTGTTTCATCTTAGTTTTATAATATCAAATTCGTTTAGTTATGTTAAAATTATTTTAGTACAAAATTAAACTGTGTTTTATATGAAAATCCATTGATTTCTCTAATTTTCCTACATAGTAGTTCTCCCTAAAGTGAACATATACTTTATATCACCATTATTTTTTATTTTATTATAAATAATCTTGAAAAATAAAATTCAATAATATGAAACAAAGTATTAATACAAATCTTAATCACTTTCAATAAATAACCATTAAATTTTAATAAAACCTTAAACTCATTACCCTTCAAATAAGTAATCATTTCCTGGTATTATGTTACTGGAAAATCATTGAGGGTTAGTATACCCTTTAACTTTGTGCTAAGTCTACCAGTATAACCAATATATAAATAATTCTTATATTCTTTCCAAATTTTCCCTAATTCCATTAATTGTTCCACCCTCACAACTTGACCATCAGGAAAGTTAAAGTAATTTTGCAAGAAAAATATTAATTCATATAAATAAAAAAATAAGAAAAACTTTAATTTAATAAATTGTCTTACCCATATCTTATTCCATGTGTTATCCTTAATTTGGTCACCAACATGTCTCTTTTAGATTTTTTGTAGCAGAATGATGTCACTATATTTTCTTAGAATCACCATAAATATTCAACACCAACTATCATATTTACCAATTAATAGGCTTTATTTTTTGTACTCTACTATAATTTTTAGATGGCAGTTCTAGACTTCACACATATGAGTATGTCCATACTGCCTTTTATAAGATCCAAATAAAAAGAAAAATAAATATACAATAAAATTAATGCACATTACAATTGAAATAAAATTTAAAAAATATAAAATTAATTTAAATTTTAAACATATACCTAATCAAGGATGATCAATGGAATTTGATGGATTTGTAGGCTATGAAGGATAAGTAACCTGTGAAGGATAGTAATGTTCAAATTCATTCTCTAGTCGATCAGAAATCTATGGAGTAAATTTTGTAAGAGTATGTGCATAAAATATTAGATAAATAAGATAATGGAAAATAGAGGTGTCCTAGAAGTGGGTGGAAAAAGATATAAGGGATGAAGAGTAATCATGGGATATGAAAAAGGTGCATAAGAATCATAGTCTATTTGAAATGATAGAGAAATCATTAATGGGAACATTCTTGGTGCCTCAAGTGGAATGGTAGGATGAGAAAGTATAGTAGATGGGATATGAGGTGGGGGTATGGGTGTGAATGGGTATGGGGATGCTCTGAGTACCACTAGTAGCACCCCCACTCTATTGGTCATACTACCCACTACCATCAGTTGTCTGATAATAGAACAATCATATCTTTGATGGTTTCCCAAATATAAATTTAAAAATTAATAAAAAATGTCATTTACTTTATTTTAATTGATATATATATATATATTAAAACTATTATACTCATTATGGGAACTATAAGATACATACCCATCTCTCACATTCATCGATCATTCTTAGAAAATCTATTCCTATATATTTCATCAATATTTTTCATATTCTTTATAATAATAAAATATACATTTTTTTTTAAATTTATACAACTAATGGGAAAGGAAAATGAGGCATAAATAATGGTAGAAGATAATTAAGTCATACTATCAATGAAAAAAAAATGAAATTTGGCATTAAAATAACCAAAGCATACTAATTTTCAAAGGGAAAAAGGTATTGAAAATGGCATACCATAATCAAGGAATAAAAATTTTCATGTTAAAATTTTCATAAGAGTTTTCATAACCTAATTAGGGAATAAAATATTAAAAGTATTAATTAATAAATTTATAGTTCATTTGGAATACCATTTTCTTACTAATTGATAAATCAAAACATAAATATATAGTATTTATATAATTAAATGTTATGTTTTATTTTACTTATCTTTTCATGTTGGAAAGATAAAAAAATTACTAAAAATAATTCAAGTATAATTGGTTCTTTTTTGACTTTTCCAGGTTAGTTTGGTTTAGGGTTATTTGATTCAGTTATATATTCTTTAATCATTTGATAATTTTTGAATTTTTGGATTTGGTTACTTGTGAATTTCAACATTTGGTTATTAAGTTATATGGTCATATAATCAAATATTCATTTGTTTATTTGTTTATTTGGTCATTTATGAATTTATTTATTTGGTAGTTTGTGATTTTTTTATTTGGTTATTTTTGAATTACCTCATTTTGGACTTTTATAATTTGGTCATTTAGTAATTTGGTCATTTGGAAATTTCTACATTTTGTCATTTGATCATTTTTTATTTTTCGATTTGTCCCATTAGTTAATTAGTCATTTGGTCTTTTGTGAATTTGTTAATTTATGTATTTGATCATTTATGTGCTTGGTCATTTAGTCAAATTGAATGTAATATATGAAAATATAAGTAAACTCAACCAAAACAAACAAAACCAAACCAAATATAAAATTCCAAATTGAAACTGATATAAAAAAATTGAACCATACCATGATAAATTCCTCAAAACCAATTTAAAGAAATTTCAATAGTAATAACTTAAAAGACACAATCCAAACTAAAATAAATGAACTAATACCACATATCATTACTTCCAATATTACCCACCACTATGTTAGGCTCAATCAACTTTTATAATTGAATTATTGAAGTCATCAAATATAACATATTGATCAAGACCAATAGGGGTAAAGATGATACCAATTTTACCCCAAAAATTATAAAAAAAATATATCTCAGGATCACTTCAATAATTACATATAATTCATATTTTAAAGGATAATTCATATAAAACACTTATTTTTCCATTGATTCAAAAATATATGGCTCATTGGTATACAGGAAGTGAATCATGTCAATAACTCTAAATCCACAGTCATCAATAAATGTTCACTATAATTTCATTGAATTTAACCACTTTTATTTCATCACAAAGACTCAACCATGGGAGTAATAATTCAATATGAGTATTTTCTCTACAATTCCATAATAATAAAAATTTTATATCGAGTCCACCTTTCTGATGCACTGGCCTAACTGTCTATCCTTGTTGCTTTCATAACACCATAATGTTATGTTCTCATATTAATTTCTCAAAAAGTTATAAAAAAATTCATATCCATTGGTCACTAGTGATTTTCATTCACAAACAAAATTATTGGGACCAAAATCTAGTGCTCATATTTCTTGAGAGACATAGTCAACCAGTAAACTTAATACATAAAATAGAATTGATTATTAAAATTAAATTAATATTTATTATTTATTTTATCAAGTTAATGATCATTCCTTTATTTTTAACCAAGTGGGAAACTCTTTCTTATGATAAATTTATCTCCTTCTAAAAAGTAATGAATAATGAATTCAACATATAAATTTTTTATATTCTCAATATAAAAATATAGTAAAAGTTTAAGATATATACAATAATATTGGATGTGAAACATATACATGTTCAAATTGCTTACTTGATGTAGTCATCGAAAAAATCATAATTAAATATTATTGTGTAATGTGAAATCACCCGCTATTCAAGGTTTAATGTATCTAATATATACTATCAAGGAATTCCCCTAATTTATAGAAATTTTGGAAAAGTGGGATCAATTTTCTTATACTACTCATCTTCATTTCTCATTGTTCGGTTACATCTCATGCTCATATCTACAAAATAAATTGAACAAAAATCCATACATGGTTTAGAAGTATGGATCAATGAATGTTAGTTATCCCCACTTAACTCTCAAAACTCTATCATGGTTTAGAAGTATGGATCAATTAATGTGACATCACTTCTTATTTCCTCATGAAATTTAGAATGAAATAAGAATAAAAAACACAAAGATTTACATGTTTTATCCTTGAAAGCCTACTTCTTTCCATGTTCGGGTTATATTCCCAGACTAAGAGTAGTGACTAAAAATGATTGAGTGGTTATAATATAACCAGGGCATTTTTCATCCATGAATTCTAAAAATATTTCTTCCCCATATTACACAAGTTAAATTAAAGATAACGTTAGTGTTCTTCCTTTAGTAATATGACAATAAATACCTCCCTATAGTTCTTGATTCCTCCCAATTAGAATAGTGGAATTGCTTATATTGGTACCACCAATTATTCAATGATTCAACCCTGAACCAATAAAAAGTCTTTCAACTACTAATATATGATCATCAAATCTGTATATATGTTTTCGATGCTATTCACCTCATCATCAAAATGATCAGTGTAGATATATATCCAGGTTCATCATATTGTATTCCTTCACCAATAGTCTAAACACAATAAAGATCAACCATAATGGTGGAATTATATTCCCTTTTCAAATTTCTTTTATTATATTATGATATCAAAAGATCCTCCTCCCCCTTATTCTTTATGGTACATAATCTCCTAAATGTGTAGGATTCACCTTCGATTCACATATCTTCTTTTGGTAAGACTCACTACATTACTGATTTAAATTCTTTATAACTTCTTCTTATACTATTTCTTATTTTATAATCAAGTAATTATAAATATTATTAAAATAATATCTTAATATTTTATATAGAAATTCCCTTTTATTGTGATAGGATTATTATGTTTTAATCTCATAAAATCCTACTAAAGCTCTTAAATATCCTTAATAATATTTTTTTTAATCCATCATTTGATTTTTAATACCACCTTTTATTCTTCTCTAAAAAATACATATATTTTAATCTTCTTCAGAACTTCCATTTGTGCATGGAATTGACACATGAAACTCCCCTTTATAGTGTGGGAATATTATTTCTTCAAAGAATTAACTTTATCTTGATTCCATGTTCTCATCATGATTCACAATCTATGTGAAGGATCATGATGTTTATTCATTGAAGACCAGTGAATGAATTATCAGAATTAGTAATATTTTTATTAGAATATTTAAATTATGATTTTCTTTTATTTATTATGGTATTTATATTTCATAGGTTTCTTTAGTAATATACTCTATGAATTCTTATGAAGATTTTTAATTCATATCTCACTATTTTTGTAAGGTAGAATAAAATATTTTATTCTAATAGGTTTCTTTTGAAACTTATGAATATTGTACCCTATGATGGAACCTTATGAAGTCATTTTACCCTATAAAGTATTGAATGCATGGTTTATGTATTCTATTATGATCTCAACTTCTAATAATTTCACAAGGGGTTGAACCTATAATATCCTATGTTTTGAACCGGGTTGAAAATTATATAGGAAGTTGAATTTTGAATTGGTGGATGGGATGAATGAGAAATAGAGATTCAGAATAAAATTAAAAGATATGAAACACTATAAAGTTGAGATCATCATAGAGTACATAAACCATACTTTCACATGTCATTTCCATGCTTATTTATGTATCATAATTATGTGTGATTATTTGACTTGTTGTTCTTCATTATTGGACATAGTTCTCCTTATTATCATTTATTTGAAATTTTTGTACATAAAAATCCACATCCTCTTGGTATTTATTCTATGATTAATGCTCCTTATTTAAATGTAGTACCTTATATGATCATTGTTTTATATGGATTCCTTGGTTTCTCCTTATATCCCACGTGACTGGTATTACCCATGGATTCCCAGGCTTATATACATGGGTTCTATTTTCCATTTTACTATTCCTATGTTCAGATATTTTTGACTTAGGTCGAAGCATATAGAGTTTCCCAGGTATCCTAGCTGGATCCTGACCCCGACATGTTTTGTATTTACTTTACTATAGTGATTTTGATATACTTTCACACTATTTAATTTTATATTCATATAATAGATTTGTATTAGACATTGTTGGTAGTGGCCTACTAAAATTTATCACACCCTGTTTAGGATACTATTTAGTACCCAGACAGATTACTTTTCTACATGTTAGGATCTTGGATTGTGCCTCTTTGTTATTACTTTTTATTGACTAGAAGTTGAAATAGGAGATGGGGAATGAGCATGTACTCTTACTTCCTATAAGAGATGGTTATTTTATTTATTTATTATTTTATTAGTCTAGTATTATTATATATATTACATATTTTATGTTGACCTCTTTTTATTGATGTCTTAGCATGTCAATACCTTTTCGAATTATCTGGATTTGGTTTGTTTATTATTACTTCTTAGTTGTTATTACATTCCCTTGACTTTCATTTATTTATGCTTATTCTATATTTGGTCCTATTGCATTGGGAAAAGTCTCCCACTATACCACATTTAGACCATTTCTACTATTCAATAGCCTATGCCATACATGGAGACACACTTTAGGTAGAGTTAACCAGGAGAGGACATGAAAATGTGGTTTCAAAGCCTCTTTTCCATGTCTTACTATTTTGGGATGGTAGACTAGAGACTATAAGAATGTAATAACTTGATAAATAATTAATGTTTAGGAATGGCCAACCCATGCATGGGGGAAAATGAATTTTACACAGATAGGTCTGTTATTCATGTTGTTATTTATTATAGGTGATCTATATTTCACCATGAGTGATTGATGTAACATTCCACTAGTTACTGCTTTATAGGATTTATTGCTAGGAACAATATGGTAAGAGATAAGGTGTTCTCATGGATCATTTCTAGAACATAGGATTCACATGTCATTTGCATGCTTATTTATGTATCATAATTATGTGTGTATGTTCCATGTTTACCTATACACCATTCTTGTGTGATTATTTAGCATGCTTATTAGTATACCATGCCTATCAATATAATATGTTTATGTGATTATTTCTCTTTAGTAATATTTTTATTAGAATATTTAAATTATGATTTTCTTTTATTTATTATGGTATTTATATTTCATAGGTTTCTTTAGTAATATACTCTATGAATTCTTATGAAGATTTTTAATTCATATCTCACTATTTTTGTAAGGTAGAATAAAATATTTTATTCTAATAGGTTTCTTTTGAAACTTATTAATATTGTACCCTATGATGGAACCTTATGAAGTCATTTTACCCTATAAAGTCTTAAAAGTATGGTTTATGTACTCTATAATGATTTCAACTTCTAATAATTTCACAAGGGGTTGAACCTATAATATCCTATGTTTTGAACCAGGTTGAAAATTATATAGGAAGTTGAATTTTCATTTGGTGGATGGGATGAATCAGAAATAGAGATTCAGAATAAAATTAAAAGATATGAAACACTATAAAGTGTTATTTTTGTTTGGTGTTTATGTATTTGAAGGTTTCTGAGGGATCTGAATGAGTTTTAGGAGTGTTGGGCTTCAGAAGAATAGTTTTGAAAGATACATCCCACGACACATGGTTGGAGTAATATTAGTTATAACCATGAATCCAAACCATGTGAACTATTTTGTATAGGGACACAATTTTTTTTAACTCTGTGAGATTACCCAGGAAACTGTAAAACCCAGTATAATTTATTTCTGGTCCACCACACAATTTCTCCCAATAGTGTGCATAACCATGTGAGGGGGTGATCACTTGGATAATTTCTCCATATGGGATGAATAAGGTTAGTATAAATGTGCACCTAACCATGCTATTTCATGTTCCTTTGGACAGTGGGTGTGTACGGTTGGTACATGGATATCTAAAATATGTGGTCAAACCATGCACCCCACTAAAAAGGGTGAAATTTTGATTTAAACCTATTTTCTTTTAACCAAAATCCACTCTTCTCCCAAAAAATACGCAAGAGATCCACCATTGGGAACTCTTTTCTTCTCCTCTTCCTAGTAGCTAGGATATCTCACTCATACGAGCTTAGATTATACCACTATTCATTATATTAGATCACCCTTAGTAATTCTACAACTCCTTTTACTTTTTTCTTTGTTTATTTCTTTGTCATGGATATTATTTCTATGTGAGATCATATGCCCTATTTTCAATGTTTTATTTATTCTTAGGATTTATCTAATTTAGTCCTAAACAAAAGGTTAATAATGGACAATTAAAGCATCTTAATCATGAGGTAGGTGGCCTACTTTTTTTCCCCTTAAATCCTTATTTTTTATAAAATGCGCTATTGTACCGTGAGGTGGATTTCTCATGGGTCTCTCCTAAAATATGAAAATATTTAATTTAATCATTTACATAATGACATATACCCTTTAAGGGACCCATTGGAATCATTGAGATTGATACCTTTACACAAACCATCCCTTGGGAGTGTCATGTTATATTCTCTTGATGAAAAATTAATGTAGTCAACGAGAACACCGCTTGGTGTTTTTGGCCTGAATCTTAAAAATGGAAATAATTAGTTTGGAATAAATTAATTGTAAATAGAAAATAATTAAATGAGGATCACATAAAAATTAATAAATATAATTATTTTATATTTTTTACTTAAAAGTGATATGATAAATAGAATGAAATTAATTTTTAGGTGTATTGGATAAACCCCCTTTGTCCTTAGTCATAAACTTTATGTTTGATGTTTATGGTGGACCGACCAAAGTTGATCAATTGAATTGTATTATGGAATGCATACTAAAATGGCCCTTTTTTCAAATTTATGTGATTTTTAATGAAATTATTAAGCCAATGATTGGTTTAATTATTGGAATGAAATTATAAACTAAGTAATTAATTGAATCGTGGTGAATGTAAATTGGTATGAACAATTCTCATGGCCTATGCTTATTTATTAAATGTGATGTTACTTATTAATATTTTATGCTTGAGTGATACTTGGATATAGATATGGAATTCCTTGGATGGGATTTTGATGAAAATTTATTTTAATGATTATAAATGGTTAAGCTGGTCATGATGCTCTTACTCGTTTATTTGAGATTATTGGATATGAAATTCCTCATTATTGGACATGATGTTTCTTGTCATTTATTGTAATTTATTTGACTTGTTGTTCTTCATTATTGGACATGGTTCTCCTTATTATCATTTATTTGAAATTTTTGTACATAAAAATCCACATCCTCTTGGTATTTATTCTATGATTAATGCTCCTTATTTAAATTTAGTACCTTATATGATCATTGTTTTATATGGATTCCTTGGTTTCTCCTTATATCCCACGTGACTGGTATTACCCATGGATTCCCAGGCTTATATACATGGGTTCTATTTTCCATTTTACTATTCCTATGTTCAGATATTTTTGACTTAGGTCGAAGCATATAGAGTTTCCTAGGTATCCTAGCTGGATCCTGACCCCGACATGTTTTTTATTTACTTTACTATAGTGATTTTGATATAATTTCACACTATTTAATTCTATATTCATAGAATATATTTTTATTAGACATTGTTGGTAGTGGCCTACTAAAATTTATCACACCCTGTTTAGGATACTATTTAGTACCCAGACAGATTACTTTTCTACATGTTAGGATCTTGGATTGTGCCTCTTTGTTATTACTTTTTATGGACTAGAATTTGAAATAGGATATGGGGAATGAGCATGTACTCTTGCTTCCTATAAGAGATGGTTATTTTATTTATTTATTATTTTATTAGTCTAGTATTATTATATATATTACATATTTTATGTTGACCGCTTTTTATTTATGTCTTAGCATGTCAATACCTTTTTGAATTATCTGGATTTGGTTTGTTTATTTTTACTTCTTAGTTGTTATTACCTTCCCTTGACTTTCATTTATTTATGCTTAATCTATATTTGGTACGATTCCATTGGGCATAGTCTCCCACTATACCACATTTAGACCATTTCTACTATTCAATAGCCTATGCCATACATGGAGACACACTTTAGGTAGAGTGAACCAGGAGAGGACATGAAAATGTGGTTTCAAAGCCTCTTTTCCATGTCTTACTATTTTTGGATGGTAGACTAGAGACTATAAGAAAGTAATAACTTGATAAATAATTATTTTTTAGGAATGGACAACCCATTAATGGGGGAAAATCAATTTTCCACAGATAGGGTTGTTATTCATGTTGTTATTTATTATAGGTGATCTATATTTCACCATGAGTGATTGATGTAACATTCCACTAGTTACTACTTTATAGGATTTATTGCTAGGAACAATATGGTAAGAGATAAGGTGTTCTCATGGATTATTTCTAGAACATAGGATTCACATGTCATTTCCATGCTTATTTATGTATCGTAATTATGTGTGTATGTTCCATGTTTACCTGTACACCATTCTTGTGTGATTATTTAGCATGCTTATCAGTATACCATGCCTATCAATATAGTATGATTATGTGATTATTTCTATTTATACTTGTTTTTATTCTTAAATCTAAATGTTCAGTTATAGATTTTAGTTAAATGGTATACCGATTGAAACTTATAAGGGATTGTACCTATATAACATGATAATGATTACCTGTATAACTGAATCTTGTTCATGAATCAACGCAGGTAGATCTTTCTTGGAATTTTATGATAATGGGATAAACATGACTTTAACGGAGTAGGTTTGACTTGGAATTTTATTATAATGATATGAACACACTAAGGGAGTGATTAATTTTTACTAAATTAAAATTTATTGGTTTTCAATTAAATGGTATGAAAATTATAATTTATAGAGTGTTAGCTCCATAAATTGGGAATATATTCCCATATAACTGGACCTAGGTTGAAGTGAAGGGATCCTTATAGGTTTCCTCTATCTTTATATGCCTTGTTACTTAACCTATTAGGGGTATGTTTATGATAAATATGGATAGTTATTTAAAATGTAATTAACCACTCATATGTTGTTTCATATAAATATATGGTGGAATCTTACCAGACCAATCCTCTTAACTTGATACAAGTCTTGTTTTCTTCTTTATTTTCTTCTCTTATAAGGATTTAGTTAATTAAAATTCCAGTTAATACCAAAAGGGTGTTTTCCACTATAGATTTTGAGTAACATTTTTTTATATAATCTAGTTTTAAGAACTTATAGATAAAGAAATTTTTTTTAAAAGGAATTATGATATAATTTTACTAGAATTAATTAGCGAGTTAGTTAAATAATGTGGTATGTATAATTTGAGAAACATTTTACTTTATAAATATAACTTTACATTTGTTAAGTCCAATAGGATAGATACCCTGAGAGGGGGGGGGGGTGAATCAGGGTATGACTGATTAAAACAACTGCCCCTTTCGATCTTGTTTTTCTGCTAGACAAAACTATCTTCTCCCTCCTTCCCAATGTAGCGTATGAATAAAACATAAAGAATGCACATGACACATAGATTTTTACTTGGTTCAACCTCACCAGGCTATGTCCAAGGAGTATACACCAACAGCGTGCTGATTTACCAATTCCACTATAAGCGCACTGCTGTTTACAAGTTCGAAGTGGACTCATTGTCCATCCTAGTTTAGAACCACTCACAATTTGAGAACTCACTGCTCTCTCGACTGAAGTGAGCTCACTGCTTCTTCAGAAGATCCACTCACAATTTATATACCTGTAGGTCTCTTCATTTTCATGAAAGAATGCATCCTCAACTGTTGATAGATGCTATATTGAAGTTCAAAGTTCATCCACTAATGAATACCGCTTTACCACAGATGTTTTGGGCAATTTATAACTTTCACGCAACCCTAGGGTGACTTGTGTTCCCCTTTAACTAGTTCCCAATCTCTTTCTTTGTTGTGGAAAAACCAAATTTCCTACCACATTTGTGTGCCATACTAGTGTGCCAAACTTGCGCTCTACACTGCTTGCGCGACACACTTGAACTGTACACTTGTGCGGTACACTTGCGTGGTACACTTGCATGGTACACTTGCACGTCACACTTTCCCCACACACTTGGGTGCCCCACTTGCACACACACTGAACTTTTCACATCACTTTCAGTTACGCGATCAGAGCTTGGATTTTATCTAAGTGTTGGGCTTGTTAATAAATGAAGAGAGTAGCCATCTATTTATAGGTATTTTGAGGACTTGCGAGACAAACTTGCGCACCATACTTGCATGCCACTTTAGGAATTGTGATCCTATTTCTTTACTTTGTCATATTTTGATATGATGACCTTGAAATATGACTTGTGTTCCACACTTGCGTTCCATACTTGCATGTCATACTTGCGTGCCACTTTAGGACTTGCGCACCACACTTGCACGCCACTTTTGGATTTGCACACCATTTTTACTTTTCCAAATTTTTGATGTTCTGAATTTAAAAACTTCCTAGAATACAACATTAGAAACCTCATTAACACAAGAGAACTACTCGCTTTTCCAAAAACACTTTCCCCCATTCTCTGGGAGAACCCCCTTTGTCAACAGTTTGAGTCATTGAGACTCGATTTGTCAACAAACACAACATGGAGTCCTACAATGTCCACACACACAAACATCTAAAAAAATGCTTCAATGATACCTTGATGGATTTTTTCCCAACAATATACCCCTTTGTGTTTGTTGACAACTCTTCTCAAAACAATTTTCCATTCTTAGATACCTCAATAAGGCTTCATTCATCTTCTACCACCATTCGCCTCTTGTGATATAGATAGTGATCAAAGATTTACTAAAAAAATACTCTAAGACCACTTGAGCAATGCTCGGTGTGAGAAACAAGAGTGTCATGAAAATTTCATCTATGAGTCTCTTCATTTCTGAAAACACTATTGATACCAACATGACACCAATTGAAATTTTCACACCAACCTAATACCAACCACACTTTTGCTTTTATCACGATCCTCAGCTGTCGTGATATCTATTCTTTGATCGATCACGTCTTGCATCGTCTAGTTTAATTTTCTACCCCTATCTCATTGCTCCCCCTATCTCAATGATCCACCAAACAGCTTGTCCCCGTGTCTTGACTAAGACATTTTCTCCCCCTTGAACAATCACATTTTCTCAAATTTTCTCCCCCTTTGACAATGAACCCAAAGGGCACTTCTTTACAGGATACAGTAGGGCAGGAACACATATCAGAACATAAGGGGAAAACATACCATACCTCAAGGAGAGGGGTGTGGTACCACATCCACACCTTTCAAGTGTAGGGATTAGACTGGACTCCCAAAGCCAGTCGATGCCTCTCAAAAGCTTCTTAGGTAAGGCCTATGTTAGAATATCTGCAACCTGTAGCTCTGTAGGCACATACTACAACTTCACAAGACCTTGGTCCACCTTCTCCTTGATAAAATAATATTTGATCTCATTGTGGTTTTTTCCTTGAGCGATGAACTGGATTTTTGCTAAGATTGATAACACTTGAGTTATCAAACTAGATTCTTATCGGAGACTTCACTTCAACTCCCACATCTTCAAGCTGCTGCTTCATCCACGATAACACTATGCATGATTGAGTGGCCAAAATATACTCAGCCTCTACGGTGCTCAGAGAAATGAAATATTGTTTCTTTCTTAGCCAAGATATACACAATCTACCAAGATAGAATGCACCCCCTGATGTTGATTTTCTGTCATCTGCTAATCCATCCCAATCTGCATCTGTATATCCCAATAAATATGACTGAGATTTGTCATTATAAATTAGACTAAAATCCATGATTCAATTGATATACCAAAGTATTCTTCTTTACTGCGAGCATGTGGCTTTACTTTTTATTGCTTTGGTAAGGTGATTGTTGCTGTTAGGTATAGTAAACTGCCGATAATCTGCCTATATTCAGTGATATTAACTGCCCTGCCACTATCATCTTTTGATAATTTCATCTGGGTAGCAACCGAAGTCTTCTTCTCCTTGGAATTATCTATTACAAACCTTATTAGAACCTCCTTGGAATATTTGGATTGAGAAATTAATGTTCCATTACTTCCTTGTGTCACCTGTAAACAAAGGAAAAATGTCATCTCACCAATCATTGACATTTCAATCTCACTTTTCATGAATTCAAAAAACTGTTTGCACTGAGCTTTATATGATCCACCAAATATTATTTCATCGTCATAAAGCAGAACCATCATCCTTTGATTACTATTATTTTTGAAGTAGAGATTGTAATCAACTCCTCCATGTTGAAAGCCAAGCTTATTCAAATACTGATCCAGCCTTGAGTACCATGCTCTTGGTGCATGTTTCAACCCATATAGATCTTTCTTCAACCGAAAAACTTTATTCTCATCTTCATGAATGAGAAATATAACTAGATACTCAATGTACACCTCTTCTTCTGGAAACCCATTCATAAATGCAGATTTGACATCCATATGGAACACTTTGAACTCTCTTTGCACTGCTATGGCTAAAAATAATCTAATTGTCTCCAGCCATGAAACCGATGCAAATGTCTCATCAAAATCAATTCCCTCTATTTGGGAGTATCCTTTGCACACCAGTTCTGCTTTCTTTTGAATCACTATTCCATATTCGTTCATATTGTTGTGAAAGACCCATTTTTTCCCGATGACGTTCTTATCAGCTGGCCTTGAAACAATCTCCCATGTCTGATTCTTCTCAATCTGATCTAGCTCTTCATTTATTTCCTGAATCTAGTTTTTATCTTCAGCTGCATCAGCGAAGCATTTCGGCTCAACCTGTGATAGTAAAGATGTCTGATGTAGTGATTTAATTCTTCTTGTCTGAATTGGAGCTGACTGATCAGCAATGACATTCTTCTTGTCAATTTCAGCTCGACTCCTTGGATTTTGTGCAGATACAGATTTTACATCCTCATGCTCATCATCAGTATCTTCTTCTGAATCAACATCATCCACTTCTACTCCCCTTGTGTTGATTTCTTCCTCATCACTCTCATCAAGAAATTGTTCACTGTGCTGTTTAATGATCTCCTCATTCTCTACTACAGTGAGATCAATTCTCTCAACTACTTTTCCCACCCTTTTGTTAAAGAATTTATATACCTTACATTTTCCTAATTATCCAAGGAATATCCCTTCATCTCCTCGTGAATCATATTTCCTAGGTTTTTCCTTGTTGAGGATAAAGTAATTACTTCCAAATATTTTAAATTATTTCACTGTTGGCTTATTTCCATACCACATCTTGTACTGAGTCTTTCCTTACTTCAGACACAACAAAGCCCTGTTAGAAATGTACACCGATGTCAAAAACTGCTTCCTTCCAAAATTTCTGTGTTAGGACTTTTTCAATGATCATCATTCTAGCCATGTTATTGATGATACAATTTCTCCTTTCATCCACTCAATTCTTTTGGGGTGTTCTTACTGAAGAAACTTAATGCCTTATCCCATGTTTCTTGAGATAGTCTTCCACCTGATAGATTGTGAATTCCGTACCATTGTCAACATGAAGCTTCCAAATTTTCTGTCCAAGCATCCTTTCACACTCCCTCCGGTACTGTTTTAAGCAGATGAACACATCTGACTTATGAGAAATAACAAATACCCATGCCATTCTGATATCGTCATTAATGAAAAGAACATACTACCTCTTTCCATAAATTTCTCTTGGTGTGATAGGACTGCAAACATCAGCATGCACCAATTCGAGCACTCTTGTTGACTTCTTTTCCTTTTCTTTATACGTCTTTCTGATAAGATTCCCTTGTTGGAATGCATTTCACATGTGAGTACGATCACATGATAGGTTAGGGAGGTCACTTGTTGCATCACACTTCACTAGATCTTCCAGGGATGGTTGGAAAAGGTGACCAAGTCATTTATACCACAGCTTGTTTTCTTCTTCTTTAGATAGAAAACACATATCTTCTTCTCCACATACCAGGTTGAGATTTACCTTTGTTCTTTTTCCCTATAGAACTAATACCCCGTCTCTTCCTTTGACGACACACATCTTCTTAGTAAACCTTATAGAATGTTCTGAGTCGCATAGTTGACTGACGTTGAGCAGATTGTGACTGAGGCCTTCTACTACTAAGACATCAGCACGTCTCATCTCTTTCCCCCCCCAACTTGGCCTTTCCTGCACCAATAATCTTCAGGACTTTATCATTTCCAAACTTGAAATCTCCTTCTTTATCATATTTTATGCTTGTAACAAGATCCTTATTACCTTTCATGAGAGATGTGCAACCACTATCAACGATCCACACACTAGAGCGATCTGATGCTTTAAGGGAAATTTCTTCCACCACGGCCTTCTCAAAATTATTTTTTTGGGTCCATATTTTTTCCTTCACACTCACCATGGATTGAGACTTCTGTTCTTTCTAAGAGTATGATGGACCTGCTTCATCTTGCAAAGATTCAAATCTATTTTTCATTTTTAACTCACCTGTTGATTTATTGATCTGCTCCTTCTGAACATTTTGATTCTGCTTTGGCACATTCCTCTACTTGGTCGAAGTGTCGTACCTATCCATGTTTCCAAATACTCTGCACCAAAAATTTTTTCCTTCAAAATATGTTCTGGAGAACCGTTCTCTGTTTGGATACCACCTTTGTTCTTATTCCCTTCGATATCTCTTGGCAATGGAACACACATACTATGAATGTCCCATCTTTCCATAACAATAACACCTGATATAATGTGAATTCTTTCATGTTAATTCTGTACTACGAGTTTCCCCTTGGGATCTATGAATATTCAGATTCTACTTTGTGCCCAAATGAACCTTCAATCTCAGGATGGGTGCTTGTGGTCTGACTTCAATTTTCACAGATTTTTGTTTCTGATCAAGCCCTGAATGAGCCTTAACATTTGAGCTCAATTGCTGCTTCTTTCCTGCTGAACTACTAGGATCCTCTTTCATCATTTCAGTCTTCAGAATGAACTACTTTCCCAAGAATGTGTTGGGAATCAAAGGTTTTTCCTGGTCTTTAACTTTTCTTCATAGACCAACATCTTCCTCTTCAATATCTTCGATACACTTGACATTACATTTCCTTGTGTTTTTAGGCCATCGATATCCCTTTTATATTCTTTAATCTTGATTTTATACTCACTAACTGGTTCTGAGTTCTCTGGTGTTGATGACTTGAGTTTCTCAATTTCATCCATCAAATCAGAATTCTCTTCTTCCTGCTGCTGCATATAGAGTTTGGAATCACGAACAACTTTGTTAGATTTCTTTGTTTTGGCTCTCCAAACATCTATCTCCTCAAGAGCAACCTCTAACTCATCTTTCATATCTATTCTTCCATCAACTTATTCTTCTTCATCACCTTCGGTTTCATTCTTCTCTGGAGAACTACCGACCACTGCCACTATATCATTTTCTCCACTATCTTTGAAGTTCTCTATCTCTTCAACCTCCTCATCCTCAGACTCATCCGAACTATCACATTCTTTTGAAAGGAGATTTTTCTTCTTAAAGAAATTTCCCTTGAACTATTTCTTTCCTTTCCCATAGGTTGATTACTTCTTCTTGGGAATTTTTACTTCGTCAAAATCATCATCTTATTGGAAAATTTTTGGACACCTTACTGCAAGATGACTAACCTTTCCACATCAAAAACAGGCTAGTGGAAGTTTCCCTTTAAAATTTCATTTTCCTCTTTTATGTTTTGAGGAGAGGAATGAAATCACCTCATCTGTCTCTTCTTTATCTTGAAAATCTTCAATGGTGAGCTTCTTCATGGCCTTGAATGCCACTTCTTTAGATTTTCACTTTTCCACCGCCTCGTTATCATCATTTCACATTTCATATGCAACCAAGGTACTATGAAAATTTTCCAATGTTAGATCCTTTGGATCTTTATCTTCTAGTATTGAATCCTTCGGATTGAACCATGGTGGAAGTTTCTTCAAGATGCGCTTTATGATCTTTATGTCTTCAATTACTTCACTCAGAACTTTTATATCATCAACAACAACATTTACCCGGTGAATGAATTCATCAATATACTCATTCAAGTTCATTCTTAGATCTTCATACTTGTTCCATAATACTTGCAGCTTCGCTTATATGACCTTTTTATCTCCATCACATATGTTCAAACACTTTTCCCACATAACATGTGATTTTTTTCAGGACATCACCTTGGTATATATAGCATTGGATAGGGATCCTCCCAAAGCATTAATTCCCTTTGCATCAGCATCGAATTCTCTTTGCTCAGCTTCTGATAATGTACCCCTATTAATATCAGCTGTGATACCATGCATTGCTGCTGTAAACACATCCATTCCCACTGATCAGGAGTAGTGTTGCATCCGATTCTTCCATAGCTAAAAATTGTTCTCGTCGAAGATCGGAATCCATTTATGATTAGTGACCTCCATTTGAGATAGAAACACTGATATCAAACTTTCCATATGATACCAATTATTAGGTCTACTAGGCTAGATACCCTGAGAGGGGGGGGGGGGGGTGAATCAGGATATGACAGATTAAAACAACTTCCCCTTTTGATCTTGTTTTGCTATTAGACAAACCCCCCTTCTCTCTCTTTCCCGATGCAGAGTATGAATAAAACATAAATCATACACATGAAACAAAATTTTTTACTTGGTTCACCCTCACTAGGATATATCCAAGGAGCATACACTGACAGTGTGTTGATGTACCAATTCCACTATAAGCGCACTGTTGTTTACAAGTTCGAAGTGGACTCACTATCTCTCTTGGTTCACAAACACTCACAATTTGATAACTCACTGCTCTCTCAACTGAAGTGAGCTCACTGCTTCTTCAAAATATCCACTCACATTTTATAGACCTGTACGACTATTCATTTTCATGAAAGAATGCATCCTCAACTGTTGATATATGCTCTATTGAAGTTCAAAGTTCATCCTCTGATGAATACCACTTTACCACAGATGTTATGGGAAATTTCTAACTTTCATGAAACCCTAGGGTGACTTGTATGCCCCTTTAACTAGTGCAGATCCTCTGCCTTCGTTGTGGAAAAACAAACTTGCATGCCACACTAGCGCGCCAAACTTTTTCTACACACTGCTTGCACAGCACACTTGTGCGGTACACTTGCGCGGTACACTTGTTCGATACACTTGTGCATCACACTTTCCCCCCACACTTGGTTAACCCATTTGCACGCACACTGAACTTTGCACATCACTTTAAATTGCACGATTAGAGCTCAGATTTTCTCTAAGTGTTGAGGTCATTAATAAATAAGGAGAGTAGCCGTTTATTTATAGGAATTTTGAGGACTTGCACGCCACACTTGCACTACAGACTTGCACGCCATACTTGCACGCCACTTTAGGACTTTTACACCTCTTTCTTTCATTTTTCATGTTTTTATATGATGATCTTGAAATATGACTTGTGCGCCACACTTGAATTCCATACTTTCACATCATACTTGCGCGCCACACTTGCACGCTACTTTTGGACTTGCACGCCATTTTTACTTTTCCAAATTTTTGACGTTCTAAATTCGAAAAATTCCTGGCGTACAACATTAGAAACCTCATTAACACAAGATAACAACTCCCTTTTCCAAAAACACTTTTCACCATTCTTCGGAAAAACCCCCTTTGTCAACAGTTTGAGTCATTGAGACTCGCTTTTTCAACAAACACAACATGGAGTCCTGCATTGTCAACAAACACAATCATCTCAAATATTCTTCAATGATACCTTGTGGATTTTTTCACAACCACATTGCATATTTATGATCCTATTTAATGTTTAAAATAAATGTGAAGTTGTGAAATTTATTAAATAAAATTTTTAGTGGTGTTATTATATTATACTCTTATGTAAGGGTTACTTCAAATGTTTAGTTAAGAAGTTACCTTGAATGGGAACATAAATGTTGTATTTATGTTTCAACACCCTTATTCTAATTCATTGGATCTAAAGGTTATGTGGTGGAGGATAATTAACTTTTGGTAATGAACCAAGATTTAGAGTCGGTTCTTTATGATTTAGAGAGGGTTTATCTCAGTTGTGGTTGATCCCTTGGAAATGGGAAACCAATGGACTTTTGAGCCATGTTTCTAGGCACTGTAAGCACTATCCATTTGACTATTTGAGTTGGGTAAGACTTTTATTTAATGAAATGACACTACCAGGGAGGAAGGTGGTTGTTTTTAAAGTTTAACCTCAAGGGGGTATTATCATATGAGGATACCTTATGAGTGTCATCTCCTTATCTTTTACACCTAATTTTACTGATTTGACTCTTATGGGTCGATGATCTTTTTACCCATTTCCAATTTTACCAATTTAGAGAGAGTTTTCAGGAATATTGGATGTTGTGTAAGAGAATCCCCTAAGTGGTATATTTTTCTCATGTAAGATACCTTACAAATATGTGGATGGACCTAGTTACCCTATTTTGAGTCATGATAAGAAGGCATAGAAAGAATACATATAGGACCTTAGTATTGAATCGAACCCTAGTGGGTAAGTGGTGTTTTTTTGAGTGAGGGAAACCTATGATAGAGGTTTTACTGAGGTTCATAGTTGAATTTTGACATGGTTATCTTGGTTTTATGTTAGATTCAATATTGATGTATTGAGTTTACTTAGGTTTTATGATATAGGCATGGTAATGCCTACAGTTTTAGAGGAATCACTTAAGGTGCTTAGGTATAAAGATTGGCTTTGATGGGTATGAATATTCAAGATCCGAGACTATTTTACTAGTTTTTTTCATTTGATTATTGAATTTATAAAATGACACCATGATATAGGTGATCGTTCCATAAATCATGGCATAAGAGAGGTGTTCGATTATGACTAGGAGTTCCGAGGGAGCTCCTGGAATATTGATACTGACATGTCGGGTGGCATACTCATCTTGGACTTGTTGATGAATGACTCATGGGAGTGTGAGTAGGGTATTTAACTGAGTTGTATGAGATTGTACACCCATTATGTATGAAAAAATTACTTCGCTCCAGTTGTGCATTTGAACTAAAAGATGTGGAACATCGGTGAGTAGTAAAGTGTAAGTCAAGTATTGAAGGATTTAAATTTGATGCTTGTAGGCATGGAGACCTGGAGCTTTGGGTAGGATTAAAGTAAGTGACCCTATGATGAGATCTATCTTGGAAATAAACTGGGTACCATGAGATGGTTGATGCATGAAAGAACCTTGAAACAAATTATTAGGAGACATGGTATAAGGGGTCAGTTAAAGGAAAGTATAGCGTCTTTTGATGTGAGTGTATCTCAGAGAGAGCAATACACAACAATAAAAGGGAATATTAGTGTACTCATAATTTGGAGGTTATCATGTCTGATATCTTGACATCATCCTGAGTAAATTGGGAGATCATCGGCTATACATCAGGCTACCTAAATATATTTTATGGTTTGATGGAGTGAATTCCTTGGGATTCGTGATAGAGGAGCGTTATAAGGTAATCCATATGGTAGAGAGTACACCATTATCTGTTTGAGGATATGGATGCCCATTATGAGTTGAAACATGGATAATTTCATGGATTCTATTTCCATGGGCCAAGAATGGGTGATAGGTGATGTTTTCATTGGTGATTGGGAATGAGTGAGTTTCTAGCCAAGCTATATTTTATGTCTTAAAATAGATGGGGAATAGAATGAAGTGACTAGGATCTTATTTCATCGATGATAGAGATTCTCCTAAGGGGGAAAGTGGGACATTGGTCCCTAGTGTGTCACATTAAAAGGGTCATATGAGGATGAGACAGATTGTTAGATGGTCATTTTGTATTTTTTATTCCATTGGATAATTAGAATCTATTACTACTGAATGTACCAATAAATGACAAGTACAGGTTTAGTTACATACTTGGGTGTAGTTTGAACATATGCATCTAGCCTGTGGTACCTGTGATGATATAGAGGTACTGGATTTGTATGTGCCACTATTTGTACTATGGAACAACAATGGAAATGAGTAAGAGATAATTTGGATAGGATATGAAACTGAATGTTGGTCATGGGATTCTGGGAATGTACATGAAATGATCTCATCGGGCCTTGGAATAAAGGTATCAAAATCGGATTTTGGTGACACGTCGGCTGATAAAGCTGATTTTTTTTGAAATAGTTTTCCAAAGGTATTTATAATTTATTTCTATTAAGAATTTTTATGTGGTTGGTGAGGAAAAAAATCTAGAACACCATTTGGAAGATATGTGTGTAGTGTAAAGGTTGATTGAGGCTTTTCATGTAAAAGTAAACATGACCAGGTTTAGTGTGGTACATTAGGATTCAACCATTTCAATCAAATCAAGGATTATAGGTAGTATCCTAATATATGGTTGGTTTTTGAAAGTTGAAAACTTTCCAAGAGAATAACTAGATCACTAAGGGTGTGTTTCTATATGAAATTCCAATGGTGGGAGTACTATGACTCATAATAAGATGAATAAAGTTAGAACATATTGTATTTAGAGACACAACTCGATTGATGAAGGGATAGAGAAATGATCACATATTAGGTTAGAAGGGCTTGAGTAAGTACTATCTCAATGTTTCATCTTTGGATATGAGCAATTTCTTGATTATTATTGGATTATGTAATGTATGTTTCAAGTGAATTTTAGAGGAGTGTTGGGATTTTGGAAATGTAACATTACCATTTTAGTGGTAAATTCATTACCTTAGTAGGTTGGATTTTGTTTTGAATTTCCACAAGGTATTCTGAGGGATTATAAGTTTTAATGTGGAGAGGTTGTAAGATCACATGCACTAAACTAGGTTGGAAATTTTGAAGGAATTTTAATTTTCATTTGGTGGACCGACCAAATCACAAATCGAGATTCAAAATGTAATTCTAAGAGACGAAGAACTTTAAAGTTTTTTTGGATAGGGATTAAGGTATGGAAGGTATATTGGGATTCTAAATGAGTTTCAGGTGTATCATGCTTCAAAAGATTAGTTTTGAAAGAGATATACCTATGTACACAATTGGTGTATGGTTAGTGATAACCATGAAACCAAACCATGAAACTTGTTTTGTATAGGAACACAATTTGTTTAACTATGTGAGATGACATAGGTAACCATGTATAATATCCTAGACTTCATGGAAATATATACCCATTTAAAGTTTGGATCAAACCTATTAAATTTGGTTAATGGAATGTTTACTAAATGTAGGAAGAGACTCGGGGGTGTCCCAGGGGTTTGGGACATGAAAGAATAGAGAATTTGGCCATCATGTGCAAGTTTTATGGTTGTTTCATGATTATAGGTAACTGTACAACCAAACTATGCTATCTAGAAGGTGGGGGAACTTGGTTAAGTAAACTACAAAAAGGTGGAGTCCAAATTGTACAAATATGGAAAAAACCTTTCTGTATGGTCGTTGCAAGATTTTTCAAACTATACTGGCTCCCTAGCTAACTATGAAACTTAGCCCCCTCTTTGAAAAATGTTGGTGCATGGTTGGTGCACGGTTTGGAAAACCATTAAACCAAATCATGTGCCCCATTAAAAGGGGTATTTTACGATTTTACCCTTAGGATTTTATGGTTTTTTCACCCAATTTGTCCCCTCATTTATCCACTACCAACCCTAGTGATGAACCATTTCGACCAAGACTTCCCAAGGGTCTATCTCCTTCGATTCTAAGTTATTTGGAGCAGTATTGAGAACAAATTGAAATTTGTGTGAGTCTAACACTTCTCTTTTCTCTCTTTTTCAGATTATGTCTTGTAGTATTGTTATTCTTCTTAAAAATCTCTAAAACCATATTTTCTAGTTGATCTTAGGTTGGGGATTCAACATTTGCTAGAATCTAGATCGACAGCTAAGGTTAAGCGAGTGTTTGTCTATGGATTCGAGGTAGGTGGTCTACAAGTTATATCCCATAGTATTGATGTTAATTTGTGTATGTACGGTTGTGTCATTGGTTCCTTCTTATTGTGAATTTGATGAATTTAGTTAAATTTGGTAAAATGGTTGGATAAAAAAATGAATTGAAACCCTCATGATCCCTGGGGGATGCATTGAAGATGATTATACTTGTTTAGGGCCACCCGGGGGGTGCACCAATATTATTAAATATGGAAAATCGTAATTTGAAGCCTAGAGTTTATTTTGGATGAATTGGATCCCAAGGTAAATATGTTGAAATGTTAGCTTGAATGAAAAAGAGGCACTAATAGTAATTGTGTCTAGTTGTTAGAATAACATCAGGGGTTATTTGGTTTAATGATAATGGGTTAAATGAGTTAATTATTGTGAAGGGTAATTGGTTGATTTTACAAGTCATGTGAATGATAAATGGGTAAATTTGTCCATGATATGTAAATGAGAATGTGTAAATGGGTGAAGGCATGTGTATTGGTGAATGTGTTAAATGGGTTAATGATTTTTAATTTTTGAATATTCTAAATGGGTTGAGGTATGAGGAAAGGGAATTGAGTTAAATGGTCTATGCAATGTAAATGGTAAATGTGCTAATGTGTTAGAGCTTGGTTTACCTATTGAATGAATATGAAATGTGAATGTTACTAAAATGGTTAACATGGAATGAAAATGAAATTGATGTTAGTGGAATTTAATTGATAATAAGGCATAAGGAAGTGGTTGTCATAATGTAAATGGGTTAATAAGAAATTAATTTGAAATGGTAAATATATCATTTGTTTATGGAATGAGAATTATTTATGTATTGATCAATTTATGAATTATGATTTTGTGTGTGTTGTTGAATACATTTTATAAAATGGTATATGTAGTGAATGATTAAAGAAGCATATGCACATGGCTTAGTAGTTATGAGGGTATTGGACTGGAGTATCTATGCCCATAGGTTGGGTTAGACTGAGTCTCTAAAACCAACCTCACAATTCATAGGTTAGGGAAGGGGAATGAGGCTGTATGCCCCTAATTATTGCATTTGATGAGACATCATGGACTTAGGTTCCAAGGTAAGTGTGATGAATTTTTTTATGAAATGTTTATTCCTAGTGAGATAGTGAACCTTCCTTATTCCCTTATTCATATTAATTGTTCATCTTAGGTTGTAGTGAAGATTATGTGAATTCTGAACCCATGGAACAAGTACAGAACATGGATTAAGTGATTAAAATGGTTAAAGTGAATATAGATAACTAATGGAACCTGAGTTGTCTTTTATTTACCTTTTAATTTATTTTGTACATGAATGAACTATATATTTGACTGGATATTTTGTAGACACCTTTTGTGGTGGCCTACTGAGTTGTAATCACACCTTACTTGGGATGCGATTAGGTAATTGAGTAGATTTCATGGTTTCAGGTCAGGATAAGGGGAAATTCCCTATTCTTGGGAGTTTAGTTCAGCTTGGGATGTGCATGGATGAAAATCCAGACTTGGATTTAGGAACTATTTTTGGGATTCAGCTGTTTGTTATTATTTTGCGGCTTCTTAACTTTTAGTACTGTTATCGTGACATGTCATATTTATCATTTGGTTGTGGTTTATACCATGTTTGGGAAATGGTTAGTATTGCATGTTTCTGCTTTATTTATCATTATTTCCTATATTTAGTGTGTTATATTCTATGTATTACTCTAGTAAAGATGGTATAGTCTCCCCACATGACCCATTAGACCCTCAATTCTAGTTGAAAACCTCTGGAATATGAGGAGGTGCACTTGATGTCATGTGGCGACCCATCTCAAGGCACCAGTTTCATGTATTCTTGGTTGGGGATGTTACAAAGTGGCATCATAGTGGTTCTTTTCCATGCCTTACTTTTTGGGAATGGTATACAAGAGATTAGGCGGTTTCAGGGCTTGGTAATGAGATCATGTGAGGGAGTATCTAACCAATGTACGAGGAAAAACCCAAGTACCCATGGTGGGAATTGTTGTTCTTGATACGTGTTGTTATAGTTGAATGTTATTTCACCATTAGGTGATCCACTTATTGTGTGATGTGACTGTTTTATGATATTTTTCACATGGATGTAACAACATGAGGTTGTACATTCCTGAATCATTATAGGCACCTAGGGATATGGGTGGAATTCATCATGATAGGCACACTCAAGATGGGTGTGTGGGACATGAAGGGCAGTATGCATTTTACTTTCTTGTAAATTTGAATAAAATGGTGTATAATAAAGATGAATAAAATGGTTAAATGGAAATAACGTTAAAGAATGGTTAAATAATTGTTCTTAATGAAGGTTTTTAATGAGTTAAAGTATTATTTATAAGAAGTTTCAAAATGTGAAAGGTGCTTAAAAGAGAAAGATTTGCGTTATAAAAGTGGAAATGGTTTAAAAGGGATGTCTAATGAAAGACTTGTGACTAGGTAAGTTGGTTTCCCCCATGTTGACCATGACCCATGGTGGGGATGGTTGAGGGTAGTGTTTTATATGTTACTATTTATGTTGGGTTAATTAATGGATAATGGATTGATTATGGTTAGTGGAGGTCCTTATTTTTTTGAAAACAATGGATTTTTTATGTTACATGGTTTTAGGTGTGTTTTTAATTGTAGAGAAATTTCATGATGATGGTGTAAGATGGTGGTGTAAATTGGAATATATCACTGAGAATTATCCTATAGGAGTAGAGCAAGAAAACCTAGAGATTTACGGTAATATAAGAGAGGAGTAGTTCCCTGATAACTTTTCTCGTTTTATACAAATGACAGAATAAGACCCAGGGTGGGTCATACTGAGTATGGTTGATATTACTAGTGAGTTTTAGTTGTAATACCCACCAAAAATTATTGGAGAGTCTAGAAATAAATTTCAAGTATACGGTAGGTTGGAACATGAAGGGACATGGGAGATGGGTATCCCTAGTATTTTGAATAGATTCTGTGTATGAGTTGTTTGGTTAGTGAGAGTGCCTTAGTTTGGAGACCATGGTGAGTTTGATGTACTGGCTAGAGTGGTGTCCCTTGGTGTAAATTTGATTAGGATATAGCCTTGAGGTTGATATGTATCATCTAATAACAAGGATGAGGTAACCCTTATGGGTTGTGATCGGGTAGGTTTCATTGGGTTTGAAGTGGACATCTTGGTTCATGGTTCAAGTGGTGGTGGTTGTGTTGTTATAGTCTTATAACCTAGAGTAAATGCTTTCTTGGTGCGTTGGACATAGTTTTCTAGAATTGGGACAAGAGAGATTCCTGTAAGTGGTGACATTTTAGAATTTTGAGGTATATGTACTAGAGAGAGGGCCTAGTGACGTGGTACCCCTTAACCCTAGTTTGTATGTTGGTGTCATTCGACCCTCAAAGGTGACCCATGAGAGTTGTTGGTTGTTATGTGAGTGATCTTGGGTTCATGATGCACATGTGGGTGTTTTGGATTTGAATAGGTGTTGGATTATCCTACAGGGCTAAGTGGAAAGTTAAATGGTTTTGGTAATATTAAGGGTGACCTCAAGGGTGGTTATCCTAGTGTTACAGGTGCCTTGGAATATAAAGCATGAAAGATGCTTCAGAGGTGTAATCGATACATAATGAGTACCATAAATATTCAGTAAATGGTATGGTTGTTCCCTAGTTCGTTCATAAAGTCACTTGAGTGATAGTGGTTGGATGTAAGGTTGGTTTTTAAGGGTTGTATCATTTGGTTGACTGAATCTTCTGTTTGGATGGAGATTAGAGGAGGCCTCAATATTGATTTTGGTTCGATGAGATAAGGGTAGATGAAGTGTGAATGGAGTATTTTATTGTAAAGGTGACACCTAAGGTGAGGATGGTCATGTGGTTGGGATTTTGTACAAATAGTTTAGTTTTTTGGTGAGATCTTGAGAATTTCTTGAGGCTGATAGGGCTAACAGACTACGAGGCATGGTCAGGTGAGCAAGCAAGCATTGGACTAGGCCGGGTGATGCTTGGATTGTGTAACTGAAGGTTAGTTTTAATGTGTGCTCACAGGAAAGTGTGGTACTTTGAGGGATTTTATGAGGTCTATGTGTCTACACATTGGTATGGAACATGTCTGTTCAGGATGGGAAAACAATTGTATTGGGATATGTTCCTTTTGTTCTTTATGGAATAAAAGTGGGAATCATGGATATGTGGGAGACCATGGTTTTTTATTTATTTGAGAGACCATAGAGTCTCAATTTTTAACTTCTAGAGTCATTTCGAAAGATCTTGTGTGGTGTGGTGGTAGTAGTGAAAAGGAAACATTGGTTCACAACTACTTGACGGAAGGTCATGGAGTGGTGGTGAGTCTTGGTTGGAAATCATGCTTGAGCGGTGGTGGTTGAGTGCTGATGAGATGTGTGTAGGAATTTAAGACCATGAATTTTGGAAATTCAAGGTGTCCCATATTGGTAGGTGACATCGGTGAGGGATAATTAATAGTGGTGTTCGTCGACGAATTCTTATTGTACTTTTCGATTGTGACGATCATGAACAACATCTTGACATCATCCCAGCTACACTAAGAAATTTCTAGCTTTATGCCTAGATACAAGAATTAATTTTGTTGGATATGGTACATCATTGAGGGTACTATCTTATTACAGTATGTGGAGATGGATGGTGGGACATACACCATCGATCGTCTACGAGTGAGGTCCTCTGGAAAGACCGGGTGTTGATGAATGTCATGGGTGCCATTATCAGAAGTCTTGAAAAAGTATTGAGTGTTGTTTGTTTTATTGTTATGGGAAAATCTAGATGGTCATATCAATGTTTTGGGGTTTAGTTTATGATTGATGCATGAGCCGCGGTGGTTTGAATTCCTTGATCAAGGTGAAGTTAACAACACTCCTATGGTGGGGAGTGATGAGTCAGTCCCGAGAGGGTGTAGTAGAGTGTGGAGTTTATGTGGTGGCATCAGGATTTAAGGAGAGACCTATGAGGTGCATGTTGGGTTCCTCATAAAAGGCCACGTGGGCCATGGATGTGGTGGTTGAACAATCCAGGCATTGTCTTGGGGCTTAGAGTGGAACTAAATGAAATTCTATATGCATATGTTAAAACCATTGAAGGGTACAGTAATACATGACAACGATTTGTGGACAGGGTGGTTGGGTTCTAAAACTTCATCAAAAATAGGTCTTGGACTTGGGTAGGTGTCATTGGATGACATTATAATGTCTTGAAGTGTGATGGTACCTTGGCTATGTGATTTAGTTTCATTCTAATAGGAAAGTTGTGTGTTTCTGTTATGAGTCAGTTGGGAACATGTCATCCTGGATATGAATAATATACGAAAGTGGTGACTCATAAAATACCTTTGTTTGATGTTTTGGAGTGAAGGATCATATTTTGAAATTTGGAAATTAGTTTTGAGTGAGAACCTAGTCATATTTAGTCAACGTATGGATGGTGGAAGTGCTTGTGATATAAATGATGATGGGTGTGGTGGAGCACGATGATGGTTTGGAAAGTAATGGATGCCTTGATAGTGGAAAATGTGTATTTTAGGAATATCAAGTTGGGATGGTCTAACGATTTATGGTAAAAGGGAACAAACATGATAAGTTAAGACACACAACCATTTTTTTGATATTTTTCGGAAGTATGTTTTGAAGATAAAGGAAGAATTTAGGAAGGCCAAGTTGTTCCAAGCCGCAAATGGATACTATAGGTATGTCTTACCATATGGTTTTTATGGAAAAGTTGGATGAAAATATTGGGTGAAGTACTTAGTGAAGTTTGAGCATGGTATGATTGGAAAGGTGTTAGATATGTTATGAGATACAAGTAGAGGTTTTGGTGGACTTTCTCAATAGCTTAGGTTCCAAAAACTAGAGGATGGTGGGGGTGAGCTAAATTGTATTGTGGGGATAACCACAATGGGAGAGTGGTTGGTTGATTTTGTGACCTGGGTATCATGTTGAATGTACTTGATACAGTACCATTCTATTGATTTTGACTTGATAACAAGAATCATATTAGGTTCGACTGATTGAGTGCCCAGAGTGTTTGGTTGTGTTTTGGATATTTGAAAAAGGAATGAGGTTATTGGGCCTTGAGTTTTGGACAGACCTAAGTTGGAAAATGGGGTTGAGAAAACAGTGTGTTTCTTTGGGTGATGCAAAGTTTGGGGCACCATTAGAGTTTTAAAAACAAGGTAAGATGTCACCAAGAAAGTTCGTTATATTAGTCTATGTTTTTTTGTAGAATGGTAATGTTCAAAAAGCTACATTAGAGAGGGAGACAGATATGAAAGCCTAGTGGCCCAATGTTTTTTACTTCAGAATACCATTGATGTGTGGAAGTGCGATTAAAGGATGAGCCATTATAAGTTGGAGAGGATGTAAGATACTGGAATTCATGGAGATTTTCCCCTTTGCAAATTTTTATTTAAACCTCTTAAATTTGGTTAATGTAATGTTTACTGAATGTATGAGGAGGCTCGGGGGTGTCCTGGGGGTTCATGACATGATAGAAAGGGGAATTTATCTATCCTTTGCAAGTAACACTTTTGGTGAATGGATAGTGGAAACTGTGAACCCAAACCATGATAATTAGAAGGTGGGGTACATGTTTAAGAAAAACGTGAAAAGTGGGAGTCCAAACCACACATACATGGATAGAGGCATCCCTCATGGTTCGCACAGGGGTTTTTAAACCATGTAGGATCCATGGGTAACTGTGTAACTTAGCACCCTCTTGGACTGAGGCTGGCACACGATTTGAAAAATCCATTTAAAAAACCATGAACCCCATTAAAAAGGGGAATTTTACCATTCCCCCTCAACATTTTAAGTTTTATCATCTAATTTATCCCATAATTTCTCCACTATTAATCCTAGTATTGAACCATTTCAACCAAGATATCCCAGGGGATGATATCCATTGATTCTAAGTTGTATGGAGCACCGTTGGGAGAATAATGAAGGTCTGAGTGTTTCTAACACTTCTATTTTCTCTATTTTCTGGATTAGGTCTTATTGTTTTGTTCTTATTATTCTAAATCCCTAAAACCTTATTCTTCCAGCATATCTCAGGTTGGGGATTTAAGGGGTTCTTGAATCCATATCAACGACTATGGTTAAGTGAGTGTTCATCTACAGATTCAAGGTAGGTGGTCTATAACTAATATTTCATAGTCTTGATGTCAATTTGTGCATGTTCAGTTGTGTTTTTGGTTAGTTCTTATTGTTCATTTGATTCCTTTAGTGATATTTGGTAAAATGGTTGGACAAATGATGAATTGAACCCCTCATGATCCATGAGGGATGAATTGAGGATGATTAAATCGGTTTAGGGCCTCCCATGTGGTGAACCAATATTCATGAACATGGAAAATTGTAATATTAAGCATAGAGTTGATTTGTGTTGAATTAGATCCCTTGGTAAATATATTGAAATGTTATTTTCAATGAAAAATAATCACTAATGTTAATTATGTCTAGTTTTTAGCATAACATAAGGAGTATTTTTTTTATCATTAATGGGTTAAATTAGTTATGGATTGTGAAGAGTAATTATTTTATTGTATAAGGCATGTGAATGATAAATGGGTAAATGTGGTTAAGGTATTTAAATGAGAATGTGTAAATTGGTTAAGGTATGTGAATTGGTGAATGTGTTAATTGGGTTATTGAAAGAAATTTTTTGAATATGATAAATGTTTTGTGGTATGAGAAAATGGAATTGAGTTGAATGGGATATGCAATGTAAATGGTAAATGTGAAAATAGGTTAGAGCTTGGTTTACTTGTTGAATGAATCTGAAATATAAATGATGTTTAATTGGATAACATTAAATGAAAATGAAATTTATTTTAATGGAGTTTGATTGATAATAATGAATAAGATAGAATTTTGGATAACATTAATGGGTTAATGAGAAATGAATTGTAAAGGGTAAATATTTCTTTGGGTTATGGAATGAAAATGATTTATGTATTGAACAATTTTTGAATGGTGATTTGTTTTGGGTATCATTGAATATTGTTTGTAAAATGTTATAAGTGGTGAATGGTTAAAGAAGAATGTGCACATGGCTTGGTAGTTGTGTGGTATTAGAATTGAGGATTTATTCCGACGAGTTAGGTTAGACTGAGGCTCTAAACCCCACCCCATAATGTATGGGTTAGGAATGGGGACTAAATCTCTATGCCCCTAACAATTGCATTTGATGAGACTTCCTGGACTGAGGCTCTAAGGTAAGTGTGATGCATTTATTAATGAAATTTTCATTCCTAGTGAGATAGGGAACTTGAATTATTCCTTTATGCATAGTAATGGAACGACATAGGCCGTAGTGAAAATTATGAGAATGCCTAACCCCTTGAATAAGTGTTGAACATGGATTAAGTGATTAAAATGGTTAAAGTGAATATGGATAACTAATGGAACCTAAGTTGTCTTTTGTTTACCTTGTCATTTATTTAGTACTTTCATGCACTTTCTGTTAGAATGTATATTATTTAGACAGCATTGGTGGGGGACTACTGAGTTATAATCACACCCTACTTGGGCTACCATTTGGTATCCGAGCAGGTTTCTTGGTTTCAGGCCAGGAAAATGGAAAATTTCATATTCTTAGGATTTTAGTTGGGCTAGGGATATGCATGGATAAGGATCCAGACTTAGATATAGGACCCATTTTTTGGATTTATCTCTTTGTCTTTATTTTGGGGTTTCTTCACATTTGGAACTATTTTCATGACATGACATATTTATATTTTGGTTGTGGTTTGTATCCTATTTTGGAAATGGTTGTTAATGATTATTTCTAGTTTTTTTTCCAATTTTTTACTTTATTTAACATTTTATTTTTGGTGTATTAATCTAGTTAAGAAGGTATAGTCTCCCCACAAGACCCATTATACCCTCGCTTCATGTCGGTAACCTTTGGAATATGGGTAGGTGCACTTGAGGTCAAGTGGAGACCTGGTTAAGGGCACCAATTTACTAGCTTCTGGGTTATTGACATTACACCATGAAACCACTTTAATTTATTGAAAGTTAACTATACAAGTTATCCTAACTATGTTCCTAACCATTCAAGTGTGGGGGGGGGGGGAACTTTGATAGTGTCTATGCATGGGATATACAAGGTTTTTCTAACTCTATAGCTAATCGTGGGAGGTTTTATGCCTTTGAATAGTGGGTGAACAAGGTTGGAAAATAATTAACCAAACTGCATGACCAAACAATGCACCCCCTTAGGGAGAGTGAAATTTCAATTTTACACTTTTTCTTTTATCCCAAAGACACTATTCTCCTCCATACAAATGCATAATTGATCTAGCATGGGGATCTCTCCTCTTCCCTTTTCATATAAATTGGTAGATCTCCCTCATATGAGGTCATATTTGAATGATGTTAAATGTGTCGAATCACCCTTTGTAATTATATTACTCCATTATTTCTTTTCTCATTTTATCTCTCTATCTTGGATGTTTTTTATCGAAAAGCTCATATGCTCTATTTTCATGAAGTTTTCAAATTATTCTTATTTCTATCATTTCATCCTAAACCAAAGGCCAATAATGGAACAGTGATACATCTTTTGTATGTGGTCTTCATGATTTTAAATTAATGAATTTTTGTTAATAAAATGCCTCATTGTGTCGTGCATCATATTTTTTGTGCATCAATCAAAAAATGTGTAACTCTAATTTAATTGATTATATCACAACATAGACCTTTTAAGGGACCCATTGACTTTATTGAGGTTAATACCTTTAAACAAACCACCACTTGGGTGTGTTATGTTATATTCACTTGATGAAAACTGAACATAGTTAACTAAAAAACTGCTTGGTTTGTTTCTCTTGACTCCTAAAAAGGTAAGTGATTAGTTTGTACTAAAGGAATTGTTAATGGAAAGTTATTACAATTGGCCTATATCCAAATTATTAAATGCAATGATTGATACATTTTCACTCCTAAGTAAAATGATATATATAATGAAATAAATTTTTAGGTGGGTTGGATAAATCCCCTAAGACCTTGATCATTTACTTTATGTTTTTCATTTGTGGTGAACTGAACTACGTGGATAAAATGAATTTTATTATGGTATGTATACTCACATGGCACCTTTTTCATTTGTATGAGATTTGTTTAATGAAATGATTAAGGTAATGGTTGGAATAATTAGTTGAATGGAATTGTAAATGAAGTAATGAATTTATTCATGATGAATTTAAATTGGAATGGAAAATTATCATGGCCTATGCATAGTTATTAAATGAAACATTCCTTCTTACTACATTATGTTTGAGCGATACATATATTCTGATACATAATTCCTTGTACAGTCTTTCATGGAACATTGATTTGAATGGTTATAAATGGTTAAGTGGTGTTGGACCTGGAACTCCTAATATTTTATTAGAGATTATTGTATATTAAATTCCTCATTATTGTACATGGTTTTTATTATCATTTATTATAAATTATTTTACATGTATTTCCTCATTATTTTACATTGTTCTCCTTAATTTCATTTATTTCAAATTTTGGGACATAGCACTCCATATCCTCTTAGTCTTGATGCTCAGATTGATGATCCTTATTTAAATGAATAACCTAATATTTTAATTGTTATATATGGATGCCTTGGGTTATCCTTAGATCCAACATGAATGGTATTGAACCTAGATTCCGAGGCTTATAGACATGGGTCTCATTTTCCATTTTTTTATTCCCATATTCCGATATTTCCATCTTAGTCTGAAGTAGGTAGAGTCATCCAGGTATCCCAGGAGGAGCCTGAGTCCTATGTGGTTTATATTTACTTTACAGGAGTTATTTTGTTATACATATGCACTACTTCATTTTATATTCACATATTTGGTTTTTATTAGAAACTATTAGTGGTGGCCTACTAATTTTTACTCACACCCTGTTCGGGCTGTCATTTGGTACCCAGACGGATTACATGGCTAAAGTTCAGGATCTTGGATTCTGCCTCTTTGATATAACTATTTATGGATGAGGAAATGAAATGGGATATGAGTACTAATCATGTACTTGGGTTTTCTATTGAAGCTAGGTATTTTATTTATTTATTCATTTGTTAGTTTAGTCTTATTTTATGTATTAACTGTTATATGTAAAATTATTTTATTTACGGATTTACATTTTCATACACAGTTAGATTATTTAGAATTGATCTATTTATTATTACTTATCAATTAATATTAAATACATTTTTATTTCATTTATTTATGATTATTATATATTTATTATTGAACCATATGGAATCATTTCTCAAATGTACCACCTTTAGACCCTTAATTCTAGTCACCAGCCTCTGGTGTATGGGAAGGCACACTTGAGGACTTTTTTCCAACCAGACTGGTTACTATATAGAGTGAACTAGGTCATGATGTGATAATTCCTTATGAAGTCGGTTTGTACCTTGAAATTTTGGTTGTGTACCCTATGAATGTACTTTAAATTTTTTTACCATAAAAATTCCATTATAGGGTTTATAATTTTTCAATTTTTCCAATTCTTCTACACAGTTTATACCTTATGATGTTTTAGTTCTATACCGCATGAAGGTTCCATTGTGCAGTATAACGTGTAAAAAGTTTTCCTTTCCATTTTTCAATTAGGTGCAACAATTTTAGTATTATATTAATATTAATAACACTTATTTAATTCAATTTGATGAATTACTAATAACTTCAGATAAACTAAAATCATAATCCAAAGGTTCTCCTAAAACTGAAATAATTGATTCTAAGTTCATTGTTTCATGGAAGGATATTCTTTACTTCAACTAATTACTTCTTCTAGGAACACAAAATTTTTCATGGTCTTCACTAGTAATCCTTATTCAATCTTCTTATATGCTATTATATATAGTACTATAATCATTAAAAAATAACTCAAACATGAGGAACAAAAAAAACATCAATGATAAAATCTTATACTTGAATCATTTCATCCACGATATTCAAGATAACTTCAATAACTTCCTCATTATTTTTTTCCCATAAATACTTTAAAAAACGATCCATAAAATTTCTCATTATATTTACCATTTATGATAATAAACAAATTTATTTCCATAAACGATATTCAAGATATTAATAACAACATCCTCATTCTATTTACCAATAAATACATGGATAACTACTCCATCAACTTCATCATTCTCTATACTATTTATAATGTAATCCACATACTCTCCTCCAAATAAATATTTACATCCTTCAACCTCATTTAATCCTTTCTTATTGATAAAAAATACAACCTTTTGTCATGGACTATTAAATATACCACTTTTTTGTTGTTGTCAATAATATTAAATACTCCATGTAAATATGTGTTCTTGATAAATCTCTTATAAACCCTCCTTATTAACAAGAAATATAATGGAAATGTATGGGAATGTATTGCTCACCTTGTGTTCTTATTCTATGATTTCGTGAAAATTATTCTCTCACTTTTGTTTTAGAATTCCAACCTAACCCATTTATTACCCTAAGGATGGATTCAATTTTTTTTTCTTAGAAATGGATATTTAGTTAGTCAACTCTATGTCTACATAGGATAACCTGATATAAAAAATATTAAATATCCAAGGGAATCAAAGCTATCCATAAAAAACAAGAAATTGATAACATTATCAATTTCTCTATTTGGGGGATATTTGAATATATTTATTAGGAAACAATATAACCTCCACTAATATGAACAAAAATATCAAAAAAATTCAAGTTCATAGTAGATAACTCCCCCTTTCTCTTAATTTTCCCATCAAACAACACTTACCATCTATAAATATGTTTTATATAATAAAAATAAGGACAAAATATATAATTGGAATACCTTAACCTTTAGTTTTAAAGAGTTTTCCAAATTTCATAATTTCACACACCTCCTAGAAGATTCATATTTATATTTTCACCCCCTCAAGGGATATAATCTTTTCTTCATCATGATCAAACTTCTTTAACAGAAATCCATGATGAACAATTCCTTATCTATTGTATAGTAGTGATAGACTCATCTAGATCTCTATTTATCTTCTCTCCTCCAGTTCTATACATGGTAGTACAAACCAAAAATATCAAAGGAATAAGGAGTTATTTTTATTTCTCCTTAGTGATAGAATAACAGTTTAGAAATATCTCTCAACTAAGATCTTCTATTTATTTTATCCATTTCATTGGGAGACTTACACGTGCTAGAGAACCCTTTTATTTCCCAATTCTAATATTCCTTGGACTACATGGACTTTATTTTTTTCATATTTTTTTTTATATAGAATAGGTTTGTTCACATTTGATAATAATGAAATTTAATCTATATTTTATTTTCACTTTACTTTAGTCCTCTCAAAAATTTCCTTTTTAGATGTAAGAAGTGTCATACATTTTTCAAAAGTATAACTAGATTCTTTGATCCTTCTGCACAAGTATTTTCGAACTCTTGGATTTTCTTCTTTGGAAAACCTATCATGAAATTCAAGTTTTCCATCATGCGAATAAACTCAATTTTTAGTAGCACTTTCTTCATCATTATTTATTTGTTTATCCATTTTCAATTGATAGAGATAAATAGTCAGGAACTCCCTCTTGACATACTTAGATTCATTAGGGTTTTCACATAGATGTGTAATATTTTTTTGTAACCTTTTTTAGGAATATCTTTCATTTCTTATTCTAGGATATCAGACACTAAAACAATACTCTTAAACCTCTCTTAGATTGATCAATTATTTGATTAATGTTTCTTAAATTAATCTTGATTACCATGGAATAGTTACAATGGTTCATGGTGTGTCCCCTCTTACCAGATTAGAATCATTTATTATTTGTTGATATATCATTTGTATCTTTATTCTTTGACTTATTATGATTATTTTTTTTATATTTTTTTATGAAAAACTTTTTACAATTTTTTTATCCTAAGAAATCCTTCTCTCCTATTCATTACTCTTTAAATTTTTTCTATTATAGAAATTTTTTCTCATTCGTATATGAATAATGACTGATGGGAGTATAATAACACTCCACATAGTTGTGAAAACCTATGAAATAATAATCAAAAAAGTTATTAAGAAACTAAAAATAAATTTTTGGTGAAAAAAATTATCCTTTTATATGAATTTATATTTTGAAAACTAGGTGATATATTCACTTTAGCTACTATATCCCTTTATCTAAACATCCTATAGTGTCTATATGGTGAAATATTGTTCCAACATCCAATTTGATTTGTACCCAAAAATAAAATAAAACATTAGTTGAAAATGAATATAATTATCTTATTTACTGGGGTAATATAGCTAGATTTTATTTTATATTAATTTTTATTGGAATCACTAATTACTCGATGTATTTTGTGGGGAAATATTTCTTTGATATTACAGAATCCACCTTTGATGTTCTGATGGATTTATTGTGTTTTTTTCAATTTTTTTTTCTAGTTCTCATTTTAAAACCTATATTTTATATGGGATATAATTATTGTAAAAAAAATTTCTAGGATAATGAGTTAAATTTTTCCAAGATATTTTTATACATTGATAATAATATGGTTTTAAACTTCACTTGGCACTAATATGTGTAACTCTTAAGACTATATTATCATATGATATTTGTGTGGAAGATTTTTTCTTTCCAAAAGTTTGAGAAGTTCCATCTTGTGTTGGTTCTAGATTCCTAATTTTTAACTTAAGATCACAAAAAATCATATTAAGGGGGGTAATTATCATAATAAATATATCTAAATATTTCTTCCCAATCATTATTAACCTTTTTTATTTTATCCACATAAATATTTCTTAATTATTGTAAAGATTTATCAAGAACTGTTATTAATTTTTATTTTAACCTCTAATTGAGAATATTTAATATTTATAGAGGATTTTTACAATTTTTTAGTGCAAGGATCACTTCTTCAATAACAATTTCCATCACAACTTTCACACATACATTAACTTTCAACTTATCCTAAATCAAGGAAATCTTTTCCTTACAAAGTGATGATGATTGTTCTTTTGATTTGATATGGTCAATGGGAGAAATGGAATTTCAAAATTTCCTTTATATTGGATCCTTCATTTCATTAAATTCTTATTATAGTCATTATTTATCATAAAGAAACCCTTTAAAAACCAAGTATATATATGTGAATACTTTAATAAGTCCTCTATTCACATACCCTTATATTTGAGAGTATATGTCTTCCATATTTATTATAGACTCATCCTCCTCACACTCTCCATAATATATACTATTTTCATTAAAAAGATCACTTTTGATAGATGAAATCTTACCTCTATTATCAGCTTCATGTAGTGTTTGATCCTTATTTACCGTTTACATATTTTTTTAATTCTTTGACTCTATTTTACATGTATTCCTTTGAGTTTTTTGGAGACTTACAAACAATCATCGACAAAAGGAACTTCCTTTTTTTCATATGAGGTAACTCGAAAACATCTTGAAATATTCACTTCATATAAGCTATTAAAAATAGATGGGAAATAAAATATACCCAATCAATGGAAAACCTAGTTACATATAATTCTAGTTGAAGCACCCAGTTGTTGTATAGGGACACTGAGAGGGAATTTGGGAGTGGGGGTGAATCAGTGTGCCCACATTTTACCACATTTTACTTTATTTCTTAGTTATCGCCAATTTACTATCAAACCTATCTCTAGGTTAAGAAGTAAAAATCAATAAATTCACCCTAAACACTCACTCCTCATACAATTTAGAATATAATAATAATAGTTGTACACATAGATTTACAATGTTTTTCCTTGAAATATTTTTTTTTAGGTTTGGTTTGAGTTTTAAGACCTATAGTAATCACTAATAATGGTAGAGTGATTAAAAATAACAAGGTAATCATTAATCCTTAAATTATAAAAATATATTTCCCCATATTAAATAATTAACATGAAAGATAAGGGTATTTTCCTTCCATAATTCCAGTGAAAAAGATACTTTCTTATAGTTCTTTAGTCCCCTAAATTAGAATGATGACATTGTTTATACTAGTATAATAGTTTTTAAGGGTTTCTACTTTAAACCAGATAACTAATCTTTAACCTCCAATATATGATCTATATATCTCTCGAGAAGTTTGTCTTGCACTTCACCTCATCCTCAAAATGATAAGGGAAAATATATATCCAAGTGTATCATGTTTTCTTTTTTCTTCAAGAGTCTTGAAATAATGATGTTCAAAAACAATACTAATGGTATATTATATTTTAAATATTAATCTCTGATATTATGATATCATAGGATCCAAATTCTCAATCTCCATCTTATTCTTCATCAATTCATAGATTCTCATGGGTATTCTTGCTTCAACTTTAATACACTAATGTTCTTCTAGTTGTGGTAGTATCAAATTCTTAAGGCTCTATTTATTCGTAATTAAAATTATTGATTGATTATTATTCTACTATTATATAGTTCATATTCATTGAGTCATGAATATTATTCTAATAATAATTTTATATTTTTTCTGAAAATTCCTTGCAATTACGGTAGAATTATCCTTCTTTTGAATATCATAAATTCTCAAGAATGGTATCCCTTTTAGATATCCTCATGTCTTAGGTGTCTCCTTCCTCCTAAAATTTTGAATATTTCATTTTATTATTCACTAAAAAATCCAAAAATTTAAATATTTTTGAAAACATCCAAGTGTATATGAAATTGTAATGCAACACTCCCCTTTGATGTGTGGTTATATTCTAGATTCAAAAAATTATCTTAAACATGATTTACGTTCTCATCTTGAATCATGATCTATGTGAACGATTATGTGTTTATTCCTTGAATATTAGAACATGAATAATTTAAATTATTACCCTTCTTATTATAATATTTAAAATTTTATTTTATCCTATTTATTTTGATAATTCCATTTCATAGGGTTCTCCAATAATTTACCCTATGATGTCCCTATAGGAACCTAATTAATATTTCTCATTCATATGTCATGTTTTTCATAAAAAATTGATCACATTGATTTTTCATAGGGATCATTTAAACCTTAAAAACTTTTTACCCTAAAATGGTACCCTACAAAGTCCTTGTATCCTAATAGGTCTTCAATATTGGGTTCATGTACCCTATGATGATATCAACTCTACAAGATGTCTTCTATGTATCATATAATGGTACCTTATGAAGTTGATATGTACCCTACCAAATCCATCATTAGTTCCATGAATTTTCAATTTTTTCACTTATTCTACGTAACATTTTTATTAATATGTTTTATAGTTGTACCCTATAAATATTCCACCATACACTATGAAGAATTATAGGGTTCTTTGATTTTCCATTTTTCAATTAGGTATAATAATTACATAATTATCCAAATATTCATATCACTTCTAATATTCACTTATAGGAATTCTCAATCACTTCAAACAAAATACAATACTCATCTAAAGGTTAGATTTATAATGAAACAGGAGTGTTCATATTAAATGTTTCATGGATAGATCTCCCTTACTTCAACTAGTTTATTCTTCTAAGAATAATAAATTATTCAATATCTTCACTATCTGATCATATTTAAAATTATTATCATTTTTAATAGATAATAATATCATAAGTATCACTTTTGTTAAAGATGAATACCATAAAAAATCATTACAAATAGGAATTGTTGATTAAATCTTTCTATCCATGATATTCAAGATATAAGTAGAAACTTGGTTATTCTATTTACCCATAAATACATAGAAACCAAATCCATCAAATTATTCATTATATTTTCCATTAATGATGGTAGAAACACACTCTATTTACATCCTTGATATTCTTGATAGTACTAGAAACTTAATCATTATCGTTTCCCATAAATACATGGACGTAGCTCTATCAACTTCTTTATTCTCTTTTCTATTGGTAATTTCACCAACACACTCTCTTTATAGAACATATTAATAACCTTAAACCTCATTAAAACATACCTATTGACAATAAATAAAACCTTTTACATGGTATCTTTACTATTCCTATCATAATACATCATTGTGTAAATATTTATTTTGATTGGAAACATCTAATGAAAAGAAATAGGTATCCTAAAAAGTATTTATATTTAAATATGGATAGTTAGATGCAGCTTGAAATTAAAAAAATATGGAGGGAAATTTTTCTACAACTTACACATATTTAATGGTTCTTCTTTCATCATTTTTTCATAAAATATTAGAAAAACATTTAGTATAAATATCTCTAAAAAAAGGTATAATTGAGTCACTATCACCCTTATATTATTAGAAAAAACATTTAATGACCCAAACTTTTATAAAAATGAAAATAAATTTTTGATTGAAATAAATGCCCTATAATGTATTATGGTTATAGAAAAAACAAACACTTATTTTTTTATTATATCCTATCAAATTTAAAAGACCGTTAAGCATCATAACTATTTATAATATAAATGTGTAACAATGATCATATCCTGAATCCTGAATGGCCCGAAAGCCTTCTTTTTTTTAATGATTTTTGATAACCCCCTTTCAAGGGATAAGGGTAAACCTTACAAGCCCATAGGCTTAGTGGATACATGAACCAAATGCCTTAAATGAATTCCTCCCAGACATGACTACTTGGAAATTCTACTCCCCAGCATCTAGATCGTGATCACCTTATCACCTTTGCATTGATTGTTTAGATAGAAATACCTATACAGAGGTGGACAGGCCTGATCCAGATGGTAGTTTCCATACCATATCATTCTTCTATATTTGTATAGCTTTTTTCTGGTAAAATCACATGCTTTGAGTCCTCATATAGAGATAGTTCCTTTGTTCAGTCTCGTTGCATCTGCAATGCATGATCAATGAGGTTGCCCGAAGGCCTTGAGGTAGCCTGAAAGCCTCAACAAGACTGAAGACCGTTGGAGGACCAAAGGCCTTAAGGCCTCCAGACCCAAACCAATGTCCCAAATGTGAATAGTTTTGGCTGCTACAGTACCGAACAATAACTGCAACAGTACCTGCAATAGTACCTACATCATTACCTACTACAGTACCTTCCACAGAACCTGCTATAGTATAATCTACAATACATTCTACAATGATCATATCATTAGTATAAATATAGGGGTTTTGATAAATCCAATCGATATAGACAAAGGAAGTGATGACCTTGTCTAGTCATATCATACCATATAAATCTTATTTATCAAAGATCCAAACAGAGATATAATATTTCAGATCTTCCCTTCACCAAGACAAAGCTAATTTACAAAAACTAAATCATGAGAAAGCCCATTTATGAGAGAATTTAAAGATCATCAACATCACAACCCAAACCATGTACACTGAACCACCTCATGGAAACCTCACCATCACACACTTTACCCTTAGGGAATTTAATGTTATAATAAATGGTTATGAATCAAGACCCTAATAATATATATATGTGTATTTTATTTTCAAAATAATACTTGTTATATTTAATTTTTATTTTCATTACTTTTTAAATGATTTTGATTTTGAAATGATTAAATACAAATTTTATTTTTTGGGAAGTACACAATTTCAAATAAGACATTCCTTTTTATGAATTATTATTTTTAAATAAAATATATTTTAATAAAAAAAATTATTAAATATTTTTTATTAAATATAAATGATAATTTAATTTTCTTGAAGTAAAGTGTAATTTTTATAAGAATTTGAAATATGTAATTCTAAAAAAAACTCCTCTATTTAAAAATAAATGTCAATTATTATTTTAAAAGTAAAAAGTCACATACTTAGAAAATTATTTTTATAAAATAGATAATAATTTTGGAATCATCATGTATAAATTATCTAACAATGAATTGTTCATAATTTTATGAGACATTCAAATTTTTGGGTAGAAATTTAAAATGGTATAAATATACGATGTGAATTATGACATCATAATGACCCAAAAGTGATGTAATAAATGCCATAAAAGGTATCCACAACCAAATATATGTTTCAAATTTAGAACAATATTATTTTTAGGTTATTTTATTAATTTTATAATGCCTTTATGAATCTTATAAAACATATGTTATATTTTAAGGTTTTAAAATCATTTATTTATGAACATGACTCACTTCCATATAACCAAGGGTAATATTTTAATGCATTCAGCCTTTTTAATTATAAAATAATGACAAAATTTTTTTTGGTAGAAACCATGGGAAAAAACCATGTAATGGTTTGTGGTTTTGATTATTTTATTGCATAATGTTCAATACATAGGTTTGAAAAATAATAAAGAATTCCCATCTATTTTCCTATATAAACCAACCGAATATCCTATTACTATAAAAAAAACCTTTTATCATGTAAATAATCTTAAATACCATCTCTAGAGTCCTCACAAGGTTCCCCAAGCTCTCAATAAGCTCCTTCCTAGCTTTTGGAATCATCCTCTGAAGGTAAGGGACCTCTCTCACCCCTTTTTAATTCAATCACCTTCTTTGTATTTAGAATTTTTAATCTCAATTGGTTATGTTTTAATGAATTTATAAATATATATATAATTTTAAATTGATTTAATAATAATTATATTTTATTTATACCCTCTCATTATAGAATTTACAAAATCAGTTAATATATCAAAAGTTTGTAATGGATCCTTTCCTTCTCCTCTTTATTAAAACATATTCTTCATTTTATACCTTTTATTTCCCATTAATGATGTTGTGATATGATTTTACACCTACCTATTACTGTCAATTTTACTTAAAAATAATTAAAGACTTGTTTTTCTCTCATTAAACCATTTTATGAATATTTAAGAAATATTGTTATGCAGTTGGAATTTCACCGTGATTCTCCATGCCAAACCTTTATACTGTGATTAAAATCGCTATTTACACTCAAGGTTATTAACCTAGAAATAACTATATAATTTTATTGGGGATTTACATGTATTTAATACACACTCCATGATCGTGGAATTAAATGTTATAAAAAATGATTCCATATTGAATGATCTGTGTGTCACACTTATGCATGCACATTATATGAAAGTGATAGATGCACCTATAATTATATAGTTATATAATGAATTGGGTAATGTTTTATTCTCCTAAGATATCATTAAAAGGAATAGGGAGTGATAATAATATATCATTAAGTTTTTTCCACCATGTTATTATACCTTGGTGGTTATCTTTGACCTATGTTTATGATGTCATGTTTAAAGTTGTTTCCAAATATCCGAAGTTACCTTTATATTATCAATATATATAATGCCTCTTTGTTCATGATTATGATTCTCACCCTCTTTATGTCCCATTGAAATTCTTATTGTCTAACATATATCACTTTCTTCATGTTATTCCATGTTTATTCCCTTACGAGGATTTATAGATCACACCTTTCTTATGTATTCCCCCAGATTATCCCATGCTGTTTTAAGTACAATGAAATATTATAAGCATGTTAAGTGAGTTTTCAGTAATGGTGATATAACCCTATTTTAAGTTGTTATATAAGGTACCTAATTACCCAAATACAGTATAATTATCAATATTATAGGTTATATTATGTGTATTACTATGTAGTACATCATGAATTAATGTGTAATAAAGATAAGATTTGTCATTATTGGTATCAAAGGAAAGTTTAGATATTATTTTGATTAAGATTAAAAAACTCCAGAGAAACACTTATGGATAAAATTAAATAAAATACGACATCCCATTATTTTTGTAAAGTATTGAATAAGTGGTTTCTAAGAAAATACATCCCTTTCTGGATACTACATGTGGATTTGGATCTAGAATAGGGTAACCTAGGGGAAAATCCAAAAAACACTATATTAATCTAGATTTTATTGGAAACAGGTTCATGACAATGGGCCTTACTACATGCCTAGTTTTAAATTCCCTTGGGATATGATTTTGTAAATTCATAAGCTCATTAAAAACCATTATTAAGGGACCCATAATGACCTAAAGAGTTTATTTTATAAAATAGATCATGGATAACATAGATTTAAGATAATAAATTCATAATTTATGGAAATGGATATCATTTAAAAGTTATAACTTTAATTTTATTGGTTTCCCGTTAATATGTTTAATATTTTGAAAATTATTATCCCTATGTCTATTTTGGATGATTTAAATGGCTAGAAACACATTCAAAAAGTGAATGGTAGGGTAATCATCCATGGTTCTATGAATTCCTTAATATCATGAAAGTTTAGTATAAGTATTCAAAACCCCCCATAAATCATGGAAGTAAAGTAATTAGAGAAAATCGACAATGGGGAAATTTATTGATCCCAAGTATATATCTCTTCCCCTATAAAAATTTGTGTGATGAACTTCCTAGTGAAACTTGTGATACTCCCTTTAGTGTAATTTGATGAAATTATGGGTATGGATTGGATTTCCTCATATAGAGCCAACATAAATTTCCATGAGAAGGAAATCACTCTTTGTATCCCTAATCATCCTCTGATTCTTTACAAATTCAAGGAGGAGGATGGATCTTCATTAGAACCACCATCTCATTCATGGATATGATTAAACTATGAGAACAAATATCTAGAAAACATATATTATGAAAATATTTTCCTTGAATACATGACCATTGTGAGGGAATATTCTGTTGTGTTTCCAAAATATTTTCATGGTCTTCCTCATAGATGATAGGTTAAATTTTAAATCGATCATATATTAGGGGCTTTACCAATATCCAAGAATCCATATTGAATGGATATTGTGGAACTTTAGGATCTTAAGAAAACAATATAGAAGAATCTTTATAGTGGGTTCGTATGACCACGTTCTTCACTGTGGGGTTCCCTATTCTTCTTTATCAAGGAGAAGGATGGGTCAATGCACATTTCAATTGATTATCATGATCTCAACAAGATCACAATAAATAAAAAGTATCATCTTCCATGGATTATTGACTAGTTTGATCAGATATGTGGAGACTAATAATTATCCAAGGTGGATCTTTGTTAGGGGTATTATTATGTATGGGTAAAGAATAAGGATTTCCCCAAAAATGGTTTCTATACAAGGTATGGGCACTATAAGTTCATAGCAATTCCATTAAGACTAATTAATGCTCTAGAAATATTCATGAAATTGATGAATACTGTATTTAGATATTAACATGAAAAATTTGGAGAAGTATTTATATATGATATTCTAATATACTCTAAAATTAAGGAGGAATATGAGGATCATCTATGCACTATGTTAAGGACCTTAAAAAAGGAAAAGATTTATGAAATGTATAGAAAATTTGAGTTTGGGTTGAATAAAGTCACATTATTGGGTCATATTATAACAAGTAATGGTATATCTATGGGCCCTTCAAAGACATAGGAAATTGAAGGATATCTGAGACCAACACCAATGATAGATATCTATATTTTCCATGGACTGGATTGGTATTATCATCGGTTTGTGAGAAATTTCTCATGATTTTTAAACCCTATAACCAAATTAACTTGGAAGGGTGTATAGTTTGTTTGTAATAATTAATGTGAATAGATTTTTAATGAGTTTAAAATATTCTTGTGACTGCACCTATACTTATGTTACCCACTAGTGGGGAACTTTTCATGGTATACAACGATGCATCAAATAAGGGATTGGGATATGTACAAATCCAGAATGCAAAAAGTGATACCCTATGCCTCAAAGAAATTGAATGTTTATGAAAATAACTACTCAATACATGATTTGGAGTTGTATGTAGTAATACGTTCTTTAAAAATATCACATAATTATCTCTTTGGGTAGAAGTGTAAAATATATATGAATCATAAGATCCTCAAGTATATCTTCACATAGAAAGAGATGAATATGTTCCAACAAAGATGGTTAGAGATGATTAAGGACTATGATTTCTCAAACCACTAAAATCCTAAGAATGAATATAAATTGACATATACTCTAAGTAGAAAGGATCCAACAATTTTATCATTGATGAGAATTAATAAGGATATGATCTTCTTAGACATGAAAAGGATGGATATGGGAATCATAAAAACAGGATCATTATCAATCCTTTCAAAAATGGTTTCTCAACCATCTATTATAGAGAAGATAAAGGATGATCAAAGAGATAATGTAAAAATTTATAAGAATGTGGAAGATATAAGAAAAGGGAAATCCTCAGAGTTAAAAATTTATGAATAAGGAGTTGTAATATTTTGATCATGACTATGTGTACCATCAAATCTTGAGTTAAATAAAGAGTTGTTGGATAATGAACATAACTCAAATTCACCATCCATCTCGGAATCAAAAAGATGTATCAAGATATCTAATATCAATATTGGTGGGACAATATAAATAATAAGATCAAAATATATATATCAGGGTGTCTTTTATGTCATAAAGTGAAGGTTGAAAGGAAAAAATCCAAGTGGATAATGCTACCATTAACCATACCTATATAGAAATGGAAAAATATAAACATGGACTTTTTCACCAGTATTATTAAGAAATTAAGTTGAAATAATTCTATATGGGTTGTGGTGTATCTTCTTACAAAGACATCCCATTTCATTTCAGTCTAAGAGGACTTCTCACTCGATCAAATTTATAGGATATAAGTAAGAAAATTGGCGAGGATACATGGAATACCACTATATATTGTATCTGATTAAGATCCTATATTTACTTCCAAATTTTAGAAGAGTCTCAAAAATGTTTAAAAAATGATTTTAACATTAGAACAACATATCACCATCAAAATGATGTCCGATATTAGTGGATGATCTAGACACTCAAGGAAATGTTGAGAGTATTATCAATAGACTTCAATTGAGTATGGTATCAATATCTTCCTCTGGTAAGGTTCTCATAAAATAATAGTTCCCACTCAAGCATCCAAATGGATCCCTATAAATCCCTTTTTAGGAAGAGGTTTAAAACATATGCATTCTAGGATGAAGTTGGGGAATCGAAACTGTTTGGTCCTAAAATGGTTGAGGAAATGGTGGAAAAGGTCAAGACCATTTAGAATCACTGAAGGTCTACATAGATTTGATAGAAGAGATATGATGACAATCGTCTATGAGACCTTGAGTTTGAGGTTAGAAATATGGTATTCCTCCGTATATCTATATGGAAGAAATCCATGAGATTTGGGATGATGGTAAATCTTATAATGAGATACATTGGTCTATGTGATATCCTTGATTGCATTAGAGGAGTGTCCTATAAATCAGTACTCCCACCTAGCATATCTGAAGTACATGATGTGTTTCATTAACCCCTCTTGAGGAAGTATATAACATAACCCTTACATGTTATGATTTCATAGGCATTACCATTGTAGAATGATATTTTATATGAGGAGTATATGATAAAAATCATAGATCATGGAGACAATGTTCTATGAAATAAGATATGGCACTTTGTCAAAGTTCTATGGAGAAGCTGAAATTTTGAATAAGCAATGTGGTAATTAGAGGATGTGATGAAACAAAATTACCCCCATATATTTTAGTGGGTGAAATTAAAACTTTTAAGGTGGAATTTTTGAAATCGGAATATTGTAATGATCTGAACTTTTATAAATAAAATACCATTTGTGATTAAATAAAATTCCTTATTATGTATTATGGTTATAGAAAACACATGAAATTATTTAGTTTTATTATTTCTTATTAGATTAAAAATGCCATTATGAATGATAACCATTGTTAATATAGCCTTTCAACAGTGATAATATGATTATTATAAATTTAGGGTTTTGATAAATCCTATTGACACAGACAAAGGAAGTGATGACCTTCACTAGTAGGATCATATCCTATGAATCGCATTTTACGGATCCCTCAAGGGAGAGAGAATCACTAGGATTTACCCTTTTACAAGCCCAAGCCAAGATATAATATCTAAAGTAGGAGATAAATAATTTACAGGGTAAGTTAAAGCTCATCAAGATCATGGCCCAAACCATGTTCGCCGAACCACCCCATGAAAACATCACCATCACACACCTTACCCTTAGGAAATATTTTTGTGTAATAAAAAGATATATATAAAGAAACTAATAATATGAATAAATATATTTTATTTTATCCAATGAGTCTGTACCCAAGTGGTAAAGGATCCTTATTGGCATCCAAGAGGTCCTAGGATCAATCCCTCTTGGGTATAGGTATTCTAAAAACACTATGAAGGCAGTGACACAGATGACGATGCATGCAGGTGGTGATGTAGGAATGCCGCAATCTTGGAGTCATAAGAAGGATGATGCAGTCATGATGATGCACTGGGATTACATGACATGTTATGTGTAAAATCTCGGCCTTATTGACTACTAAACTAGTACCCGAACCGGTTGCCACATGTCCTCATATACATCTCCCCGTACACTAGAGGATTCTAACTAGCAGCGTGGGTGTCAAGGTAGTTCCGTTGGGAGACTATACCCTCAGACTCAGAGTGCACAATAGAAAATAGATATTAAATAGAAAGCAACAAATAATACATTATAAATCAATGATAAAGTAGTGGAAGGAATATGTAATAACAACAGGATATAGAATATGGATATTTCTAGTTTATACAAGAATCCATTCTAGATGATGATATATAAGCTAAAAGAGTAACATAAAACTTGGTTTAAAATTCAATACTATACAAGACTCAAGTAAATAATGGAACTAAAATCCCTAAGGTGATCTCCAAGAGCTTCTTGAGATTCGGCTCAGTCATGGGCTCCTAACTTCCCAATACAATCAATATAGGACAATCCATAGTCCATGGTCCTTAAAAAATAAGTTCTACTTAGGTAACAAAGGTACCCGATCAGGGTATGAGATGAAATATCAGTAGTATGACACCCATGGTGTCTAGACCAATCAAAAATTTTCAATATTTAAATACGGTAGTGTGAAGGTAATAAGTTAAGTAGTAAAGGAAATTCAATATTCCCATGAATTATAAAATACTAATCTATAGATACTAACATATCGTCTCAAGGATCCCTACATAGGATAGTTTAGATCATACGATAAAGAATATACGATTAATACAAAAAAAAAACAAAATGGCCATTTCGTTCATCCAAACATTTTAAACCACCAAGACCTTTCTGTATACCCCATGTACTATATCAATCAAAGCCTTTCCGTTCAACCAGAAGAGTCAAATCATCATTGACCAAGCAGTATAATTACAAATGTCACAATTTATAATAGTCAATCCATATATACAAATGTATCATATGCCTCATTACCATACAATATGTCAAAGAGTCAGACTACTAAGGGTTAGATCCAAGGTGACTAAGACCCACACATCCTCATCAACTCCCAAGAGTATATCAATGGAAACTTGGTTAGGAATAGGTTGGAGTCCAAAGAGCATGTCATATCAGACATGTCCTACAAGAGTCCAATAAAACTATATCCAAGGGGTATAAAGTCCCAAGGCATCCCACTGAATCAATACCCAAGAGGAATACTCAACCATGGAACCCACTACAACATTTAATATCCATAGATAGTCATCCATGACATCTATAGAATCATTCATTTTATTTCATACAAATTCATACATTATACAGTAGTCTACCCAATTATTTAATCCATTCAAATTCAAATAATACAATGAGTATACCCACTCATTAATCACATTTCAAAAAAAAATTATATCTAATGAGTATACCCACTAATGTATCCCAATTAATGTTGATAATATCTATTTATTTTACCCACTCATTACTCACATTTCACAAACATATAATTTAATGAGTATACCCACTTAGTTATCTCATCCTCTCATTTAAAAATGTCATATGGATATAACCACCCATTCATCACCATTCACAATTAAAAATATCCCGTGGGTATACCCACCCATTCATTAATTCCATTTAATCTATTTAAGTTCATGTATGTCATTAAGCCAAGAGAAACCTGTTCCAAGGGAGGAAAACATCCCCTCAATAAGTAAACATTTTCCCTTTAGCTATAATTAAGCTTCCTCTAACTAGGAAGGCATGGGAACACACCCCTAGGGTGGTTCATACAAGGGAAATTAAAATAAACAGGGACAAGATGACACCTAGAAGGTGCAATGGTTCCATAAAATTATATAAAGGGAGACTTAATTTCTTATTTCAATTAAAGGAAATTTCCTAAAATGCCTTATATCACACTATGTCATCAATGAATAGGGTAAAAACAAAAATCATTAAGTCAAGAATGTATTTAACAACTAAACACTACATTTTTTCTTAGAAGGAACACACCTCCATTGGAGGGGTTATATTATAAAAACATTACATTGTTTCTCAAAAAAATTCATTTTTCATAGTTAAGTAGTTCATTCAAGATTCATAGTTCAATTTATCAAGAATAATTAAATTGGAAACTAATTCATTATTAAATTAAAAAGGGTAGGGTTAAGTATCTTAACTGAAGAAGTAGACCAAGACAAACCTAACACTTGAAAATAGACAATTTAACTCGATGTTTCTCCACACTTACACATGCATACATTATTATATATATATACACTTTAATATAATGTACATATTCCCCCCCACCATGAGGGAATATAGAGAGAGAATATATATATAAACACACATCTATTTATGTGAGTGCATGCTTTAAATATGATCTAAACACACTCGGATGGAAGAAACAAACTGAAAAGGGACTCAAGAATATAAACATTACTGGTGAACACTAAAACACACCCAAGCTGACTTTATGAGCCTTTTTCACACCATAGAATTTGAAGAAAACCAAAAAACCTTGATTAACCAAACCCTAGGGTTAAACTAAACTAGAAGGGTAATGGGTAGACCTAAAATAGGAAATACGTCAGGAGGAGAAATAAAAAGAGACCTTACCTCAAGAAAACGACCTTGAAATTGGAAGAAATTTTAAGGAAATGAAAATCTGAGAGGGTTCCAGAAGGGGGGGGGGGGTGCTTCGTGCGACCAAGGGGAAGAGGGGAGGTGCGTGTGTTGTGTAACCCAGGTGGGGGAAATGTGTTCTTAGGTTTCCTTTTATTTTTAATTTAATCTTAATTAAATTAATTCATTTTTTAAAAAAAAGGTCACCTCACATAGTTTGGAAAACCGAGCACCCTCTACATGGCACCTGGGCACCCCCATGACTTGTCCTGCATTGTTTAGAAACCATGCACCAACCGTGTGGTGAATAGTGTTTAGATACTGTCCAATACCACTAACCATGTGGGATAAGCACACAGTTTGGTAAACCATGCACAAACTATGAGGCAACCTATATCCAACTGCAATAAGCTACATGGTTTCCTGCTATAGGCCTCATGGATTCAGACAAATTTCACACCCTCTATATGTCCTTTAAAACCTAACTTTTTTGGGTCCAACACACTTGAAACTCCTAAATCCACCAATGAAATTTCTCTAGAGTTCACCCAAGTGAAAAAACATCACTTTGAAGTGTTCCAACTCTCATAATTTTATTCTATATCCCAACTTGTAAAATAACCTATCTTGTAATTTCCAAAAATTTAAATTCCCTAAAAATCCACCCTGTCCAAAACATGGGATTCTACAATCTTTCTACATTAGAACATATAATCCTAGAGAAGACATCAGGAATAAAAAATAAATACCCAAATACAAGGGTCATGACATCTCATTCGAATGGTCACATTGCGTTTCTAAATGCCAAACACACCTTAAATAATTTTCACAAAACTAAGGAATTTAAGCCTTCAAAACTCAAGCCAAAGTTAGATTACTAATAAAAACAAAAAATTAGTGCTTAACTGATACCACTTAACTAGAGACATGATTTCTTCATTGTCTATTTAAACGATATCCCATTGGTGCTTTCCACCAAGGTTCTTAGAATTTAATAGACAATTCGAAACCATGGCTCTTCCACCATTGGAATTGCCTAAAAGGTCGCAACCTAAGAATTCCAGTAACACTTATCATGTGATTTATTTAACTGGGAAAACATGATTATGTTCAATTTCATATCAAAGACCTCACTAAATGGGGAATGATACAATCTTGTTCAAACAACAAAACTAGTTGTGACTAATTTCCTCGAAAAATATCACTAAACATAAATTACACTCACCTTAAACTGGCGACATGCTTTGGAAACAGTTTCACCACCAACCATAACATTGAACAAGAGAGATAAAACAAATAGACACTCTGATCGGATTATCTCCTAGCTTCTTGGTTTAAATTGCTATCACCATTCAAACTGAACCACAATGCCTTCCCCCAAGGCATCCAACAGTTAAAACAAGTACGTACACCAAAGTAATTACCTAAATTCTAGTGGCATTTCCAGTTATCAAATAATCTCAAGGTTATTTTAAAATATTCAATCCAAAACATGAATAAATTTGTAACCCAGATCTATCCCACTCGTATTTTTTACGCTTTTAAAAACACCTCCGAGCCTGACTACAAGTCCGGGGTAACCGCAGATTCACTAAACTAGATCCCATAGAACTAACCAAAGGTAGTCCATACTCCATGTTATAAGGGAGACATTGGTACAGGGGGGGAAATACACATAGAATCATTGAATAATTCTAGAGCTACATCCACTTGGTAGTCATGTTAGAGGAAACAGAAGGTTTCCAAGAGTCTATCCAAGGTGTTCCTACAAAAGAACCCAAGTATCACTTCGAACTAGCACACCTCAAAAGAACCACACATCCCATGTACAACCTAGATTAAAACCAATTATCAAGACCAATGGATTTTAAAACATTATCATGGAATAATTCCCGCACCCTCTTAGTGCATCCAGGATGGTGTCAAGTTAGGGGACATGCTCATCTCTTTAGATAGAGTACACTAAGAGGATACCAAATAGGAACAGTCAAACCACTATTTGATAAGTTTTTAAGAAGAAGCTCAGATTCACCTATCGAAACATTATCAACTGAACCATGATTCCTATGACACCCAAGGAATCCATGATCTTTCAAAAATTACCACCAAAACCCTTCCAAACTAACACTGTTTCAAAAGGTTTGTGTATACCACCAACCTCATTGAAGTCTTGCTGCCAAGAAAGCACTAACACATACACCGGAACCAATAAAAAACTACCCACCATAGGAGTGTCCTATTCATTTACATAATGAAAGAATATCTTCTCTCAAGCTCACTAGTTCACGAACGCCTCAAAAGCACATGTGGCGTTTCATAAACCCTGATCACCACGTTAAAGAATTTCGTAGGAAAGATGAAATCAATCCGACCTGCATGTCAAAACACACAAATCCCTAATTATCTCATTGAACCATGGGAAATACATATTTCCCTAATTCCTAGGTCACACTACTCCAAAGTTGACCTGAGAACCTACTGAAAAATAAAAGTCTCAATGGTTTCACTGAACTCAATTGGTTTGTTACAACATTTAGCACCCGATGGGTACCACATATACTAGCTCAAACCACCCTAAGATTATAAGAGAAAATGGAATATCCTACATACTATCCATAGGATATCCACCCTATAAAATCAAGTATCATATGGATGATGAAAAATAATATCTCAAAATCAAATCATCTCATACTAAAATTAACTAGGATAATGACGTATCGAGTTATCCATCACTAATGAAGTGAGAGGTTCACACTACCTCCTATGCAACTGATCATGCCTGAGGCATGTCTAACTTGCTGAAACAAGAATTCCGAGATTATTATTCACATATCAAGAGTCAAGATACAATGAAGACCCATCCAAAAAAGGATTTACTTTAAAAATACAAACAACTAACTAGTGTCAAAGACACCCGATTGATACCAAACATTAGAAAGCTCACAGTGGAAAGAAAGGTATCAAGCTCTAAGGGTGATACCTGACACAAGCTATCCCCTTAAGAAGAATAAGAATAGAACCTATCTATAGATCAAGGAAAATAGATTTCACTAGGCTCAAGAGCCCATTTATTTAAAGCCATTGCTAAAAATAATTATCCTATAGATAAGCGCTCACATCTCCATTCCACGACATACCATATGAAACATTTAAAGTAGATTTACATGAAGGCTTAAACAATGGAAACAAATACAAGTTCCATTATAAATTCAATTAATTAATTCACTTAAACCTTTAAACATTTTAAATAATTTTAAACAAGGCCTAAAGTACCATTTTTTAGAATAAGGAACTTGGTTTTAACTAATGCCCTAAGGGTGAAAATAAGAAAGTTATCAAACCTCCTCTTAAACATTTATATCTTTTGAAATTCCATCATAACTAATAAATTTATCAAATAAAATTGTTTTAACTAAAAAAGAGACCACCCAGTGTCCCATTAAACCAGTATGAGTTCTTCAAAAAGCAACCCGATAGAAGTTCATCTTAATAAAACATGCCCCAACAAACCTACTTGGGTCCATTTGATCATTTTGAAAGTTAACCAAGCCATTTAAAATAGAAATTGAATATCCCTTTACATTTATGTACATTTTAAAATATAAAATTCTCTTATACATAATGGTCCAATGTTATGAGTGTCCATATACCAATCTATAATGTTCCCATAGACATTACAGGTGGAATTTGGCTCCCATTTAATATAAATAAATTTACTTTAACAATTGAAATCTAGTTTCCTTTTACAATGGTTTGTATACATGGGTTACCTTTTCCCAGTTATGAGGTACCCATAAACATTAGAACTAAAACTGGCACCCTTCATAAATGTAATAAAAAAACTTTAGACCCTGAAACCATTTAGACTTCAAAACATATCTATCATGTTATCATAAGAAGGAACACCGAAGAGTTATATAACACAGAAGAACTGAATATTAGAAAAACATTCTAAAAATAGAGGCATAATGACATATAATCACCTAAAAATTTTATACAAGAATTAATGGTGAAAGTTACCTAAACACGTACAAATAAGCATGTTTTAACACCCAATCACACAATTGAAATTATAAGGAAACATACTAATGCAACTACATGGCATGGAATATGCATGGCTTGTGAATTTTAAGTTCCTAATATAAAGAGTGAAATATTCTATCCTTTCCATACCAGACCAAGGGAAAATTTCTATAATTATCATAATTAATAAAAAGTGAAAAACACATCGGTTACCCATGGAGAAATAATAATCAACTGTAATATCAACAACATGAACACCAATTCCCAGCCAAGACCACTGGTTCATTTCGCATATGCGGGGTGATAAGTCCCAAGAACGATTATCTACCAAGTGATAACACATTTCTACTATCCAATCTACCAAACCAAAATAATAAGAGAGAGAAAAAAATCCTTTGATACCACTTTATAACATCTTGAACTGAATAACCACAAAAATGGATGACAGACCAGTCGCCACATGGGCTCAAGCGTGTCTCCCCATACACCAGAGGCTACCAACTTGCAGTGAGGGTGTCAAGGTAGTTCAGTGGGGAGACTATACCCTTATACTCAGAGTTAATAGTGGTAAATAGGTAGTAAATAACAAGAAACAAAAGATTCAGTATAAAGTAATGATAAAGCAGTGGAAGACAAAAGTAATAACAACTGAATATAGAATATGAAAAATCATAGTTTATAAATGAATGCATGCCCGATGATGCTACATAAGATAAAATAGTAATATATAACATGCTTTAAAATTCAGTACAATACATGACTCAAGTATAGAATGGAAATAAAATCCCTAAGGTGATCTCCACGAGCATCCTGAGCACTAACCTAGTCCTTTGATCCTAACTTCCTAGTATAATCAAAATATCACAATCAATAGTCAATGGTCCTTTAAAAAGAAGGTATACTTGGTTACCAATTTTACCTAAGCAAGGGTTTTGATAACATCCCTATAGGCTAGAACCCATGGTGTCAATCCAAATCCAAGTTGTGAAATATGAAAATAAGAAAGTGTTTAGGTAAACAGTTTAGCAGTAAAATAATGTGAAGATTCCCATAGCATGTAAACTACTAATCGAAAGATACTAACATATCCCCCTAAAGATTCCTTGAACAAGATAGTCCAGATAACTGAAAAGGAATCTATAATTAATGTAAAAATCAACAACACGACCTTTCTATTCATCCAAACATGTTAAACCACCATGGTCTTGTTGTATACCCCACGTGCTATATCAATCACAGTCTTATCATTCAACCAGAAGATCCAGATCATTCAGGACTGAGCTACATAATTATACATGTCACAATTTATCATGACCATGATATATATCTGAATTTTTCCTATAACTCATAGTCATGACGCATGTGAGAGACTCATACAATGAAGGGCTATATCCAAGGAGTTGAAGACCAAGGAATCCTCATCGAGTCCTAGGATTATCTTCATAAAAAATCAGTTAAGCACTGGTTGGAGTCCTAGGAGGATGTTATACCAGACATGTCTTACGCGAGTCTAATAAATCTATATCCAAGGGGTATAAATTCCCAAGGAATCCCCAGAAATTGAGAACCAAGTGGCATACTCACCCAAGGCATCTAGTACCACATTAAAGATCCATAAAGATCCATCCAAGGAATCCATACAATCATTCATTTCACTTCATACCATTTTCGTACATTATAAAATATTCTACCCACTCATGTAATCCATTCAAATTAAAATCATACAATTATTATACCCACTCATTAATCACATTTCATAACCAATTATACCTCATGAGTATACCCATTCACGTATCCCAATTCATGTTGATAATATCTACTAAGTTTTCCCAATCATTAATCACATTTCACAAACATGGAATTTAATGAGTATACCCAGTCATTTATCTTAAGATCACATTTAAAAAATTTATATGGATATACCCACCCATTCATCCCCATTCACAATTAAACATATCCTATGGGTATACCAAACCATTCAATTAATTCCTTTTAATCCGTTTAAGTTCACATAAGCCATTAAGCTAAAGGAATCACGTTCCAAGGGAGGAAAACATCCCATAAATAAGTAAACCTTTTCCCTTTAGTTATAAGTAATATTTCTCTAACTGGGAAATCATGTTGACATACCTCTTTGGTGGTTCAAGTAAGGCCAATTCAAATAAATAGGGACAAGAAGTCACTTATAAGGAGTAATGGTTCTGTAAACTTTTATAAAGGGAGACTCTGTTTCCTAAATACATTAAATGCCATGTACTAACATTCATTATATCACTATATGTCATAAATTAATTTGAAAAAACACAAAGAATTAATTCAAGCTTGTATTTAACAACTAGACACTAATTCTTGTCTTAGAAGGTAGAACACCTCCATTGGAAGAGTTTTATTATAAAAACATGACTTTGATTCTCAAAAAAATCATTTTTCATAGTTAAGAAGTTTATTCAATATTCACAGTTCAATTTATCATGAATAATTTAACTAGAAACTAATGCATTCTTAAATTAAAAAGGGATGGGTTAATGATCCTACTTAAAAAAGTATACATAAACAAACTGAATGCTCAACAACTGACAATTTAACTCGAACATTCTCCACACTTGAAACACATACATTATTATATATATATTCCCCCTAATCTAATGTACGTATTTGCCTCTCCATGAGGGAATTTGTACAAGGAAGATATATATATATACCTATGTATGTGAGTGAACACCTTCAAAGATGATCAAAACCCACTCGGACGACAGCGAAAAACCCAGAAGGGACTGAAGTGAATCACCTTTGGGGACAAACAAAAAAACACACCCCAGATGACCCAATGAGCCTTTAGTACACCATAGCATTGGAACAAAACTAACTAAAACTGGATCAAACCAACTCCAGGGTTCAATCGAACTGGTAGAATGATAGGTAGACCGAAAATATTCCAAAAATAGAGAGGATAAAGAACCAGAGACATTACCTTGTGACATAGACTATGAACCACAAAGAAATCCAAAGAAAAAAATGACTAGAGAGGGATCTAGAAGGGGGGTGAGTCACATGACCAAGGGAAAGAGTGTAGGTGCATGCATCGCATGACCCAGGTGGGGGAAAATGGTTCTTATGTTTGTTTATTTTTAATTTAATATTAATTAAATTACTTCATTTTTTTAAAATGTCTCTATACATGGTTATGGATGCATGGTTTCTAAAACCGAATGTTAACCATGCACCTATACTAGGCACATCAGCACAACATGGTTTGTCCCACATAGTTTAGAAAACATACACGAACAATGCATTTAATAGGGTTTAGGTACTATCTAATTATGGTAATTGTGTGGGATAAGAACATGGTTTGGTAAAATGTTTGAAACCTGTGCAACAACCTTTTTCCACCAGTAATAAGCTACATGGTTTCCCGTTATGGGCCACACATTTTCAGACAAACTGTGTGGCCTTATAAGGCCCTTTAAAACCAAAGTTTTTAATGTCCATCACTCTTGAAACTTCATAATCCACTGGAAAGTTAGCAGGACTTCACCCAAGTCCAAAAACATCAGTTTAAAGTGTTACAACTCACAAAATTTCATTTTGTAGCATTATTTGTAAAACATCCCTTCAAGTAATTTTAAAAAATTCAAATTCACTCAAAAAACCAAATAGTCCAAAACATGGGATTCTACACTATCCCGACTATAGAAATTCTCATACCTGATAAGCCTTTGGAAAAAACACAAACATTACCCCACTTACAAGGGTCATGAAGTCTCATTAAAATGGTCACTGTGTGTTTCTAAATGCCAAACACACCTTAAATCATTTTCAAAAGACTAAGGCATTTAAGACTTCAAAACTCAATACACAGATCAATTTCTAATCAAAACATTGAAACATCACTTAACCGAGCTCTGCTAGAGAAAGGATCTTATTGTTGTCTCTTTAAACTATATCCCATTTTTTCTCTCCACTAAGGGTCTTAGCATTTAATGACCAATTTCAAATGATGGGCCTTCCACCTTGGGAATTTTCTAAAAGGGAATTTCCTAAGAATTTTAGCGATGCTTATCACATGATTTTTTAACCAGGTGAACTTTATTATGTATGAGGTCATATCAAAGAACTCACTAAAAGTGGAATGGTCAAATCTCATTCGACCAACAAAACCATCTGCACATGCATTCATCTAAAAAAATCACCTATCATAAACTATACTCACCTTAAACTGGTGATGTTCATTTTAAATAGTTTCACCACTAATCATATACACTTAACACAAGGGATAACACATCGACCCACTCTAATCATGTTATCTCATAGCTACCTAGCTTAAATAACTGACATCTTTCAAACTTAACTACAATGCCTTCGCCCAAGGAATTCGACAGTTAACATAAGCACATACACCAAATTCCTTACCTGACTTCCATGGACGTTATTGGTTCACTAATCATTCCATGGTTATTTTAAAACTATCTTTGTCACAACCAGACCTTAGAAAATCTTTTATTTTATCCTTTTATTGGTCTCATGTCTTTTGGTTGAGGTTTGACTTTGGGTCATGGTTTAAACATTGTGTTTTTTGGAATTTTGGTGGGATTTTTCCTAGCGTACGGGTACCAAACGGTTAGTCTAACCCATGCTCTAGTAGTAGGTAACCATGTGGAAGGTATAAAATTGGATAGTAGGTACCGCACAGTTTGTGCATGTTCACACATACCATGCAGCTTACCCGTGTGGTCTGTTTATTTTTGGACAGTCGCTGCCGCACGGTTTACCAAACCGTGTGATTAGCCTAGAATTTTAAAATGTTAAAAACAACATATAACCTAAACCTGATTTTACCCTGACCTAATCCCCCTCCTCCTTGTTCATCCAGGACTCATGATGGGATCCCTCTAGGCCCCCCTTGATTCCTCCTCCTCTAATGGTGTTTCCGCTTCGATTCCAAGGCGAGTTTTAGGGTTTTGAGCCATTTTCTCTCATTTATCTCTTACCCCTCTTCATTCCCTAGTTTTATTTGGGGGTTTCCTTCCTAGTATAAACCTTAGATGTCAATTTTTTCTTTTGAAACATTTTTCTTGTGGTTCTAGGGTTTTTGGACTCACTTTGGGGCTTTGTTCTCTCTCTTTTTTAGGTTTCGTTGCATCCTCACCCCACTAAGGTATGTGTTTCCATGTTATTTAATACTAAGACATTTACTTTGATGCTTCAAATTTTAAGTAAATTTATAAACATTATTTTCACCTATATAGAACTCTTCTTAAACTTATTATTTTATTTTGGAATTGGTTTGATTGGTTAAAAGTAGGTTTTCAAAGTAATTTTTGAAACAGGTCTTGGTTCATGTGAACATATGGTGTTTGTTAAAAATCCATGTATTCATTAAAGTGGAAAATAGGTATTTTTAGAAATTTTTATCCTTAAATTTATATTTCTATCATTTTTTCAATTTGAGTTTTACATTGTGTGTGTAATTTGAATAGTGTTAGTTGTTGGATTTTTTTGAATGAAAATAATGATTTATATGAAAATGGGTTTTTAGTGTTTATATGAATTTTAGAGTGTTTTATTGGATTTTTTCACATCCATGGGTGCACTAAGTGCACCCATGGATGTGCCCCCATGTGAGGATGGTATGTGAAAATGGTGTTTCTTCCTAAACCATGGTTCTTTGTATGATTTTTTATTTTCTAAATGATATTGATTCCCTCATGTTATTTCTAAAGAATAGATTATGATGTAAATTGAAAAAGGTATAAAATTTAGAATTTAGAGTATGTGTTGGAAATTTTTTTACATAAGGTTTTGTTTGGAATGTTTTATAATGTTGCATTTTTTTCCTAAAATGTTGAAAGGCTTATTTGGAAAATTCATGGGAATGTGGTGTTCCTCAGAGTTCTAAAAAATGTATTTGGGTGTGTAAAAATTAAAGTATTGTTTGGAATTGTTCCTTTAAAAGTGATTTATATGTTGAATTTGGAAATGAATTTGGTTTGGTAAATGTTTGCATGCCCGGTTGGATATTAAGAATGTTTTATGATATGATTTGAATATGTTTATGGTATGAAGGCCTGGTTGGAACCTTGTATGATACAAAGTAAATATATATAGATACATGTATATACTGGGCACCCCTATATAGGATTTCCCTTTTTGGGTTATCATATGGGTGGTGTCCATGTTTGGGGTAGGCAAGTGCAGTGATGACGGGTAAGGTGAGTCATGCATGCATGGGCCTCCTACTTACACAGTATTAGTACTACAATATGTTCTTGGGAATCTTTTAGAAGATCAAATGATACTTTCTTTATATCTCTGATTAGACGAGTTGGTACCCTCCTCGAGTTATAGATAGGACAGGATGGTTGTGTCACCTGTGAGGATATGTTAATGTATCTATTTGGTTATTGAATTAGTGGCTTCACCATATTCCAATATGTGGTTTGGGACCAAGTGAATTAATTGGACTTCTAGGGATGTCTAACATTAAAACTGGTTATTATCTATATTTTTTGTTTATTCTCTACTGCATTAGTTTCTATCTATCACTATTTATCCTTTTTTCTGCACAACCTTGATACTCCTTGTTTTGGGTCCTGGTTATAAAATGGAAATCACTTTTGAACTAGTTGGTGGAGTGCATTGGCTTTAGAAAAGGGAAGTTCAGGTTTTCTTAATAAAATGTGGAAAAACTATTTTTATAAATGTATTTAAAAATATTTTTAATGGAATATCTTTGGGAAAGGAAACACTTGGATTCTATGGTGATTTCCTACCGAGTTACGAATATCACACCCTACTTGTACCACTATGTGTCGGTGAAACCAAGCTATTTATAAGGTTTTTACTTTGTTTAGGGTTCCAGGTTCTTGTGCTCGCTGTTAGAGTGGTTTGTTCTCATGGTTGGAAGTGACCTTGAGATCTCATGGAGATAGTGTGGTTCTATTTTTAGTTTTATATTTAGTTTTTGTTTTTCTTAGTTTTATCTTGTAACTGAATAGCTGTATTTATTTATTTGAGATTCAGTTATGGTTGTAGCATGATTAGTTGTTTATTTTATTCATTTGATCTTGGTTGTTGGGATGAAATCATTCCCACTTATTTTTTCTTTGATTCCAAGCACTAGATGCCAGCCTGTGGGGATCAAGAATTCCCTTTGGTCCATGCCGTGGACCAAGTTGAGTGTTGGGTTGAATGAAATCCAGTGATGGTTCATGAAAAAATGGTATCAGAGGAGGACCTTATTATTTAGCGGTGTCTCATAGTTAGATATTAGGATTGTCGAGAGTCGAGAGGTATGTATAGGATGGGTTTCATTAACCCTTGCTCATTTTGAACATCGAGTTACCTGGGGTAGTATGGGTTTTGAGTCTTTTTTCTTTGTTTTAGATTGAGGGATGAAAATAGAGGTGGTCCAATTTCATGTTGTGACCCTACATGGAATAGTGACCAATGTGGAGTCCAAGTTCACGGTTCAAGGTCCTATTGGTGTTATTCCTTAATATGGATACAGATCACTACCATCTTGCCAAGTTAGGTATATCCACTTGCTCATCATTCTGGGTTAGTTTGGTGTAAGTTGTGTTTTGTCTTGATTTTGGTTATTATAAGGATTTTTTTAAAATTAATGTGATTTTAAAATGATTTTTTTTCTTTAAAATGGATTTAAATGGTTAAAATGGTTTTTAAAGGAAATTTTCCAGATTTGGAAAATTTGGTGCATTTTTGGATTTGATAAGAGAGGGAGATATATTACCCTTGGTACTCTTTATGGAAGGTCATGTGTGTGTGGGTATGTATGGAAAGTGCACATGGATCTTGTCTATGGATGATGTAAATGTAAATGGATGGACATGCATGTGATGATCCGTAGGATTCCATGAGTGAGATTTTAAAACATAAAGGTTTTGTAAATTAGTTTTTATTGAGGAGGGGATTTTTTATATGAAAAGTAGGTTTTTATTTTGAAAAAAACCATGGAAGGAGGCGGTTTTGAAAATTGATTTGGAAATGGGATTTTTGAAAATATGTGGTTTTCAGTTTCATTGGTACAATTTCGGTTTGTGAACCTATTATTTTGGTTCAAGGTGTTCCTTTCAGATTGTGTTTCAATTTGATGTTGGTTTTGGTTCCCTGTTCTTGGTGTTGTTCAAAAAATGATTCCCAGAAAGGTACCCAAAGTTACAAATGAGTCATGCCTGGCTTCAAGTTATTTTTGTGTATTGCTTATCCTTCGCTGCGATCGATGTCTGTTAGGGGTAGTGGAGTGTCTAGAAGAGGTCGAGCACATCCTCAAGGTGTTTGTAACTCCCGAAAGAGTAAGAGTTCATTCTGTTTAGGTCTGTTTAAAGGTCAATATTAAGAGAAATGGGAGCTATTAAACCCTCCATCATTAAATGTTTGGATGATGTGGGAAGTGTTTAAGTCTGTCTTCATCCAATGGTTCATACATGATGAGACGAAGATGAAGAAAAAGGAAGAGCTCGTGTGTATTAAACAAGGAAAGTGGTCAGTGAAGGCATTTAATGATCACTTTAAGGAACTATTTTCCATTTCTTTAGAGGTAGCGTCACGTGATTTTATGAAGAACTCTCTCTTCATCGGGGATCTTCATTCATTGATCAAGGAGTAGGTCCTATCTTCTAAGGAAAATCATTTTGAGAAGTTGGTAGATGAAGTGATCCTAACAGAGGTGGTTTCTAGAGAACAATTGGTTGGTAGTCCGACATCTCTTACAATTTATATAGGTTTCTCATATGTGGAGAAGTATATATTGGATGTAAATGTTTCTACAGATTCATCTTCATTGGTTCTGGATTCTATTTTGTTAGACCACTTTTGGGTCTTCCATTAGTTGGGTCGTTCTAGTAATTCAAATACATTTTGTCACATCCCTATGAAGACCTACCATTATTGTGTTCATTTGGTTCATTCGGAGAAGTTATCCAAGAATCATTAATTGAAGAAAGATATGTGACCAGGGGATGATAGTGACCAACTGTTTGGTAGGAGATTCCTTACCAATAAGATCCCCAGCCACAGGTCTTGGGGTGATGCTCATGCACAATCATGAGTTTCCAAGGGCATGAAACCTTGGCCCAGTTTTGTTCCCTATGTCGGTATGGAAATATTCCCAACCTTTTAGTTTATTTTTTTTTGTAATGTTGTATGTTTTATTCAGTTTTAGTAATTTGATGATCTTTTTTGGATGTAATCTATGTAGTTATGTTCATCAGGATATGGCCTTTGAATCATTCATTTTCTTTAAAGGGTGTTTGGACCTTGGGTGAGTTGTTTTGGTTTTTTTTTGTGATCCTTTAGAAGTGTTTGAGTATGTGAAGTGGGTTAATAGTGTTTTTAGTCATATTTTTGGTTTTAGTTTGAATTCTATTTGTGGGGTCTCCCTAGTGTTGAGGGATTCAACAAGTGTGGAGAAATTTTGATTCAAGAAGTGTTGTCGTTCGTCCTTGTGAGGAGGATTTTTGGTTCTTGTATAGGATTTCCCTCATCCAGGAATCTTGGTATGCTAGGTTTTCTTATAGTAGTATTTTTATTTAAGTCTTTATGGGGTGGTTTGGTTTTTTAGGGAGATTGGATGAGTTTGTGTTTGGAAATATTTAAGTTTATTCTTTTGGTAAGGGTTTTTTCGGTTTTTGTGGAAGATGTTGAGTTACATTCTTGACATCATTTTTTATGGTAATTTCATAGTATGTTTCCATTTATGTCTCAGTGGTATTATTCCATTCATATGGGAAGTTGGGTAAGTCTGGGTTGGGAGTTCCCGCATTGGCCCCTCCCTGGGGTTGTGTGTTTGGGATTCAAGTTTCTATGCTAATATAATTCTTGTGATGGGGATAACCCTTTTTTACTTACCACTTGTTTTGTTCTATGGATTTCCTTCGATGGGTTGAGTGTGACTTGTGGGATGGAATAGTCAACCTAAGGTTCGTGGTCTTTCTCGATTTTAATAAGGCATGAACTTAAGTTTGGATCACCTTTTGGCTGGGTGAATTTCTGGGGAAGAAAGTGTCTATGCTGGGGAATGTTTTCAATCCCTGAATTTATATACTATTTTATTTTATCCTTTTCTTAGTCTCAGGTCATTTAGTTGAAGTTTGACTTTGTGTCCTAGTTTAAACTTTGAGTTTTTGGGAATTTTGGTGGTTTTTTCCCTGGTGCATGGGTATTGCACGATTAAAAAAAATCACACGCTAGTATCAGGTAACAATGTAGAATGTATAGAATTGGATATTAGCTACTAAACAGTTTTTTCATGGTAAAAAAAACCATGGGTCTTAGCCATATGGTCAGTTTATTTTTGGTCAATGGCTTCCGCACGGTTTTCCAAACAGTGCGGCTAAATCGTGCACTCAACCCAAAATTTTAAAATATTAAAAACCTAATCTACCCTCCCCCTTATTTTACCCAAACACAATCCTCTCCTCTTTTGTCATCCAAGATGCATTAAGGGAGACCTCAAGGACCTCTTTTTGATTCCTCCTCCTCTAAGGGTGCTTCCTGTTTGATTCTAAGGTGAGTTTTAGGGTTTTGAGCTATTTTTCTCTTACCCCTCTTCTTTCCTTTATTTTATTTGAGATTTTTCTCTCTTAGAAAAACCCTAGATGCTAGTTTTTTTCTTATGAAACATTTTTATTGGGGTTCTAGGGTCTTCGGATCATCTGTGGGGATTTGTTCTCCCTCCCATCAAGGTTTAATTTCATCCCCACCCCACCGAGGTAGGTGTTTACATGTTTATTCTTCATAAGGAATTTTCTTTGATTATTTTGATTTTAAATAAATTTATATACTTTATATTCAACTCTATGGAACCATTTTTTAACTTATTATGTCTTTCTGGTATTGGTTCGATTTTTTAAAAGTAGGATTTCAAAGTGTTTTTTGAAACATGTCTAGGTTCATGTGGACCTATGGCATTTTTTAAAATTCCATGTATTCATTAAAGTGGAAATTGGGTATTTTTTGAACTTTTTTGCCTTAAATGTGTTTTTGTAGCATTTTGGAGTTGTGATTATTACCTTGTGTGTGTTCTTTGAATAGTATGAGTTGTTGGATTTGGTTCCAAAGAAAATAGTGATTTTTATGAAAATGGGGTTTTTGTGTTTCTATGAATTTTAGAGTGTGTCATTGGATGTTGGTACATCCATGGGGGAACTATTTGCACACATGGATGTTCCCACAAGTGAATATGGCATGTGAAAATGGTGTTCCTTCCTAAACCTTAGTTATTTGAATGATTTTTAATTTAAAAATGGTATCAATTCCATCGTGTGATTTCTAAAGAATGTCTTAAGATGTAAACTTAAAATGGTTTGTTGTTTGGAATTTGGAGTATGCATTGGAAAAAATTTTACATAAGGGCCCGGTTGGGATGTTTTATAATGTTGCATGTTTCTCCTAAAATGTGGAAAGGCTTGTTTCGAAAATTCTATGGAAAGTGGTGTTCCTTGTGGTTCAAAAAATGACTTGGAAATGTTTTGGTAAATTTATTTGGATGCATAAACATAAAGTAAAATTTTGAGTTATACCTTTAAAATTGATTTTTTGTGTTGAATTTAGAAATTAATGTGGTTTGGTAAATGTATTTTTGCACAGTTGACAATTTAGAGTGTTTTATGAGATGGTTTGGATATTTTTATGGTATGAAGGCCCAGTTGGCACCATGTATGATGCGAAGTAAATAATATATAGATATATGTAAATAGTGGGAACCCCTATCTAGGATTTACCTTTAAGGGTTATCATATTGGTGGTGTCCGTGTTTGGGGTAGGTAAGTGTGGTGATGACAGGTAAGGTGAGCCACGCATGTGGGAGCCTCCTACTTACACAGTATTACTACTACAATGGGTTCCTAGGCATATTTTAGAAGGTCGAGTGACATTTGATTTCTAGCCCTGATTATACATGTTGATACCCTTCAAGAATTTTAGATATTCTAGGAGGGTTGTGCGACTAGTGAGGCCAGGTAAGTGCTGCCAGTTGGTTATTGACTTAGGCGCTTCACCATACGCCGGTAGGTGGTTCCGAACGGAGTGCATCTAGGGTTATTCTAGAGATGTCTAAGATCAACCATGGTTATTATCTATATTTTTTGTTTATTTTCTACGACATTAGATTTAATCTTGAAATATTTATCCTTTTTACAGGAGAGCCCCGATATTCATTGTTTTGGGTCCTAGTTAAAAAATTGTAATCACTTTTGAAATGGTTGGGGCGTGAAATGGCTTAAAAAATGGGAAGTTTATGTTTTCTTAATAAAATGTGGAAAAAATATTTCTATAAATTTATTACAAACAAGTGTTAATAGAATGTATTTGGGAAAGTAAACACTTGGATTCTGTGGTGATTGCCTACCGAGCTATGAAGATCACACCCAACTTGTACCATTCAGTGTGAGTAGACCTGAGCTATTTTGCTGGTTCTACCTTTGTCCAGGGTTCCGGGTTCTTATACTTGACGTTAGAGTGGTTTGGTTTCATGGTTTGTGGTTACCTTGAGGTTTCATGGATATCTAGTTGGTGTGGTTCTGTTTTATGTTTTATATTTTGTTTTTGATTTGTTCAGTTGTATGTTGTAATTGAATCGATATGTTTATTTATTGAAGATTTAGTTGTGGTTGCTTCGTGCTCAGTCAATTAGTTTATTCATTTGATCTTGGTTGTTGGGATGAAATCATTCACACCTATTTTTTCTTTGATTCCCAACACTAGTTTCCATCCCATGGGGATCATGAACACCCTTCGAGCCATGTTGCGGACCGGGCTAGGTGTCGGGTCTGATGACATCCTGGGCTAGTTCGTGATAGTCCTTCCTCAATAAGAACAAAGGTGTAACCCAGATCTAGCCCACTTTTATTTTGTACCCTTTTAAACACACCTATGAGCCCAAATATTTTTTTTGGGTAACCTCATATTCACCAAACTGGAGTCCACAGAACTAACCCAAGGTAGTACATACTCTACATTATAAGTGAGAAGTTGGTACAAGGACAAAATTTCCACATCATATCATCGACTAAGCCTAGAGAGACATCTGCCTAGCTGTCACATTAGAGGAAACAACATATGTCTAAGAGTCCACACAAGGCATTCCTAAATGGGAAACTAGGTATCAATTATAACTAATATGCCTCTACAAAACCATGCATACTGCGTACAACCTAAATAACAACCACTTATCAATCCCAACAGATTTTAAAAAACTATCACGACCAAAGAATGATGCTCTCTTAGAGAATCCAAGAAAATTCAAAGATAGGGGACATGTTTTCTCTTTATAAAATGTAAACTAAGAAGATACCAAAGAGAAACAGTCAAACCATTACTGGTTGACTTCTTAATAAGAGCTTATCTTCACATGCTGGCACATCATCAACCGATCCACGATGCCTATTCCACCTGAGGTATTCATGATCATTCAAAATTTACCACCAAACCCTTCTAAGACTAGAAGTGTTTCCAAAGGGTTATGTATATCTCCAACCTTATTGAATTCATTCTTGAAAGAAACCACCGACACATACACTAGAACCGACATGACACTCCCCAACTTAATAGTGTCCATGTAATCAAAAGAAATAAAGAATAACAAATCACAAGAACACTATTTCATGACCACCTCAAACACATGTGTGACATTCTAAAAACCATAATCTCCATGTCAAAGCATATGACATGAAATCCAAAATCAAAATGATCCATGTGTGAAAACACTTGAGTCCTAGATAGTCCTCTCGAACCATGGAAGAAACTTATTTCCTTAATGTATGGGTCACAATACTCTAGAGTTAACCTCAGAACCTACTGAAAAACATAAGTCTCAATGGTTTCACCAAACTCAAATGACTTTCTACAACATTTAACACTTTATGGGTACCACGTATACCATCTCATACCACAATGAGTTTACAAGAGTAAATGGAACATCCTCTGTACTATACATAGTCTGTCTGCCCTATCTAATCAAGTATTAGATGGATGAAGCCAAAAAAAAAACTATCTCAAAACCACATAATATAATACCAACAATAACTTGGATAACGACGTACTGAGTCATCTATCACTGAAGACAATAGATGTTCACATGACCTCTTATGCAGCTAACCATGCCCAAGGCATGTCTAACTTACTGAACTGATCATTCCATGATGCTTATTCCCATATCATGAGTCAAGATAAAATTACCAACCATTCAAAAAAGGGTGTACTTTTAAAAACCAAACATCCTACTAGGGACAACGACACCTAAACATCACTAGTCATCATAAAGATTGTAGTGGGAAGTAAGGCATCAAGATATAAGGGTGATACCTGCCATGGGCTATCCCCTTAAAAAGAATAAGTATTGAACCTATCTCTAGGTCACACAAAATATATTTCACTAGGATCAAGAGGAATTTTTATTGAATCCATTATGAAAAAAATTTACCTACAGATAAACATCTATGTCTCTGTTCTAAGGCATACCACACGAAACATTTAAAATACCTTTACATGAATGTTTAAAAAATGGAAACCACTATAGGTTTTATTATAATGTAATTTAATTAATTCAATTAAACCTCTAAAAATTGGAAATAATTTCAAATAATGCCTCAAGTAATAATTTAAAAAACAATGCACTTGGTTTTAACCAACACCCCAAGTGAGAAAACATGCAAGTTATTAAACTTCCTCTTAAACATTTAAAACTTTTTGAAATCCCATCTTAAATAGGAAATTTTTCAAATAAAAACATTTTAACTGAATAAGGGACCACCAAGGGTCCCATTAAACAAATCAGGGTTCTTCAAAAAGAAACCCGATAACAGTTCATCTCATAAAAACATGCCCCTACGGACCTACTTGGGTCCAGTTGAGCATTTTGAAAGTTAACCAAAACATTTAAAATCAATATTGAATAGTCTATTACATTCATAGAAATTTTATAGTATAACCAGATCATATACATAATGATACAATGATATGAGTGACTATATACTAATCCATAAAGTGACCACACACTTTATATGTGGCATTTGGCTTCTATTCAATCAAAATCAATTTACATTAAAAACTGAATTCTAGTATCCTTTTATAATGGTTCGTATACACAGGTTACCTTTTACAAGTTATAAGGCACCCATACACATTGCAATTGAAATAGGATTGCTTCATAAATACAACCAATAAATTTTATCCTATGCAACCATTTACACATCAAAACATCTCTAGTATGTTATCATAAGCAGTAACACAAAATCATGCTATAACACATTATCATGGAATAAAAAAACATGGTAAAAATAGAGGAAACATATAATATAATCACCTAAACATGTTATACATGTATGAATATTAATTATTACCCAAAAAGGTATAACTAAGAATGGTATAAAACCTAAGAACAAAATCAAAATTAAAAGGAAACCTACAAATGAAACTACAAGGCCTAGAATATGAATTGAATGTGAATTTACAAGTTCTTAATATGATGCATGTAATAATTATTCCTTTAAATACCCGGATAGAGGAAAATTTACATAATTATAATAATCAATAAGAAGCATAAAATACACTAGTCACACATGGTGAAATAATAATAAACTATAATATCGATAACACAAACCACAATTTCCAACCCTAGCCACTTTTTCATTTCCCATATGTGGGGTGATCAGTCCCAAACACAACTATCTACTAAGCACAAAAATGTTCCTAGTCTCTTGCATAACAACCCAAAATAGTAATACAAAGGAAAAATACCCTTTGATACCACTTTTAACGTCCCATCCTGAGTGACCACTAAACCAGTAGCTGGACTGGTTTCCACATGGCCTCAAACGCATCTCCCCATACAATAGATGTTTTCGACTAGTAGTGAGGGTGTTAAGGTAGTTTAGTGGGGGAGACTATACCCTCACACTCAGAGTGAACATCAGTAAACAAAAAGTAAATTATAAGAAACAGAAAAAGCATTATAAAGTAATGATAAAGCAGTGTAAGACAAAAGTAAAAAAAACTGAATATAAAATATAGACAATGCCAATTTATACAAGCAAGCATGCCATATGATGATACATATGCTAAAAGAGTAACATACAAAATTATATAAAATTTAGTAAAATACATGACTCAAGTAAGGAATGGAACAAAAACCCCTAGGGCGATCTCTACAAGTATCCTGAGCTTTATCTTAATCCTGTGCTCCTAAATTCTCCATACAAGCAAAAAATAAAAATCAAAAGTCCATGTTCCTAAAACAAGAATGTCTACTCAGGTACCCAAGGTACCCAAGTAGGGTATGAGATATCATCTTAGTAATCTGGAACCCACAGTGTCAAGCCTAATCCACCTTTTCAATTTATGAATAAGATAATGTGTCGGTAAATAATTAATATGTAAAAAAAGTGAAGATTCCCATGTAATATAAACTAATAATCGAGAGATACTAACATATCGTCTCAAGTCTCCCTGTACAAGATTATAAAGATCCTATAAAAATGTAACACCCCAAGATTTTTAGAATTTTTTTTTTGAATTAATTTATGTTTTTTATATTTTTTTCATTTCACATGACACTAGAAATAGTTATATATATATATATATATATTTATAAATAAATAAATAAATATATATATATATATATATATATATATATATTAAAAAACTAATTCAAACATTCTTTTCACATTAAATACCAACTTGGCTGAGCTACATGAAATACTAACTTGACTTGCACTATAAGTAACGCTGACTTGGCATACGATTCACGTTACAATGCGTTTTTATGAAACATATCCTTTTATTATTTTAATTATTTAAATAAGATAATTATAAACTAACTGTAAAACATAGTAATATGAATATAAATATCTAATTTTCAAATATTTTTTATAATTTTTTTATATAAATAAAACATATTTATAATGAAAGATATTTTTCTGGTAAAGTCCTTTTATGTTAAAAATATTGTTTTCTTGAATTAATTGATTTTAATAATAAAAGAAAATTTTCACATATTTAGAAATTGGATTGTTTAAAATAAACTTCATTTTTTAATTCAAAATGTTGAAATAATTCATGGATGAATTTATGGGATTTTTTTGAGGAGGTTCATTTTTTGATGAATAGTAAAAAATACTGCTTTTTAGTTAAAAAATGACTTTTTGTATAATTAATTTTTAATGATAAATAATATTATAAATATTTTTTTCAGGTATAATTATATGAATATTACATGTATTAATACAATTTATTTAATTATAATCAATTTCACTTTGAAACCAAATATAAAATCTTAACAAACTTTTGAACTTTTTCCTACATAAAAACCTTGTTAATTTGTCTCATCTACAGGATTTGCACTAATCTTAATTTCTACACTTCTATGATTTGAATGTGAAAAATCTAACATATACCATTTTATTCATTCAAATATTTATATATTAATAAAATAGTTTTATTTTTTTACCAAAATTTTTAGTAAAAGTGATTAAAATTAATGATAGTAGTCAAGGAAAAATTAATCTTAAATAGGGATTAACCTAAAAATAAAGGGCCCAAAAAAACTAGAACCTTGTACAAAACCCATTGGAAGTCAATATTTTGAACATAAACCTTCAATTATCTTGTTTTTTTTGGGTTTTTATGGAATTTTTTATGTAATATCATATGCACACCTAATTTTTTTCTAAAAATTCTAAGTGAGTCATTTTCTATCCCTATAAACGATCACCACCTCTACCCATTCCTCACACCTCTAAAAACATTTAATTTAGTACTATATCTTACCAATTATCCTCCTAAATATCCAAAATTTTACCTTTAAAGTTCCATTTGGGAATAAATTTTCTCAAAGAATCCTTTTTGCACAAACCAATATGAGTTACCCGATTTAGAGGTAACGTATTCTCTCAAGATCCTTCAATTTATTTTCCATGTCCACCCCTCCACTCTATTTTTTAACTTATTTTGTGAAAAAACTAATATAATTTATATAAAAAGATGTTTTTATAAAAATTTTCAGACCTCAACTTACTGACACCTCTATCTAATGGATTTTGAACATACTATTTCTGTGTACGACGAACTACTACCTCACAAAACAATGAATGTTAATTTTTCCCTTACCACAAATCATGGGGGAAATTATGAGGGAAAATATTTTTAGAAATTTCATATATTTTATTTATTATTTATTTAATCTTCTTTATTCCCTTTAAAATACACATCTCTTTACTTTCCATTTGGTGTTAATACGATAATCTCGTTTGAGGAAGTGTGGACTACCACCCCCTGAAAGCGATGTGATTCATTCACAGACCACATAGAATGTAATAAGGAAGGGTTTAGTGAAAATATATGATATATATAATACATTTATTCTAATTGAATAATTATATATATACATAAATATATATACGTATTTCATTTACATACTTTATTTCAATACGGTAATAAAAAGGGAAACAACATTCATGCTTACATATAGCTTACCATCTCCATGAACGGTGTATTCCATTTTGGACTTATATATGATATAAATTATTACAATATGAATATAATGTATATAAATGATATTTATATAATTATCTAAATTTTGGAATCATGATATAAGTATAAGGACAAATGATATAACAAATTAAGACACATGCGAAAAGAAAAGCGAATATTACCTGAAGTGAAACCTTAACATATAATTGTTAACAAGAGGGTAATATCAGGTTATAATAAAAACATATGTGGTAATAGATATAATAATATTAATCCCTAAAATATTTATAATAGACTTATATTTATTATACATAAATCATGTATAAGTATGGATAGATTCAAGAAACAAGGTAAGGGGATTTCATCTCACTTTTAGTTTCAGTAAGATACAAGCTATGTTTTCAACTATTTAAGTTTGTGTGGTGTATTTACAGACAATGATTGTATTTTATGTATCCTATAAATAAATTTATTGGTATTAAAATTCCAATTTAATTATCCTTCTTTCATGGGGTTTATGTTTCAAAAGTTACCAAATCGGTAAAAATGTTTTGTCTTAATTTTCCTTCATTGAGACTCATGTTTTGTTATGCACCTAAAATATTTTTTAGGGTGCATATAATTCCATTTTACATTCCATATCGTGAATCTAAATCTTATCATTATATTATATTCTTCATGTAATTTCCATTTCTTATATGGATAGCATGATCGCAAGATACCAAGTAATAATAGTTTATTGAGACAATATCATTTAATTTTGATATTTTTTATATTTATGAGTCATTTGATGATATATTATGATCCATATTTCAAGAATATTCATGAGTTTCATAATCCTATATTATTTCATGATATAATCATGTATTAGTACCATTTTTTACTCTTTAGTACATAATATTTTTATGAAAGTTTTTTAGGAAAGCCTAACTTCACCCACTCTTCAATCGAAAAATATATGTTTTCTAAAAAGAGTTTCCATGAATATTATACCATTACCCTATAATATATAAAATTAATTTTTACCCATTTTTTCTATTCCTAATATCTTAATGGAAATATAATTTTCTATTTCTGAACAAGAGACTTTTCTATCCATTTTACTATGGAAGAAGAATGTTCTTTTGACCTCATATAACTTGTATGAATTTACCCATCATCATTTGTTCGAAGCTCCCTTTACATTTATAAAAAGAATAATATTTAATAATTTTTTTTTTTAAATAAATTTTCAAGGAAAGTTGTTTTAAAAATGGTTTTAAACATCTTTTATATGTTTTATTGGAAAATTGTTTTCCAAATGTCTTCAAGTCTTATTTACAAGTCTTCAACGTGCTCTTAAAGAAATGGTTTTCAAAACATTTAAAATATTTTTTTAGATTTCTTCAAGGAAAATTATTTTCAAAAATTTTTCAATATTTTTTATATTTTTTCAAAGTATTTTTAAATAAATGGTTTTCAAAACATTTTCAATATTTCATTAATAGTTTTCAAGTGTTTTCAAAGAAAAAAGTTTATAAAATTTTTTGAACTTTATTTTAAAAGTTTTAAAGGAAAAAGGTTTTTAGAATCATGTAATTTCTTATATATAAGCTTTCAAGTTATTTTATAAGAAAATGATTTTAAAATGGTTTTATATATTAAAAATATTTTTTCAAACAAGAAAGTATATTTTCCCGAAGAAGTTTTTTTAAATGTTCTTTCAAAATTATTTACCATCTAAGATAACATCAATCAGTGTTAATCGTGACTTTATGGGGAATTATTAAAAATCTCAATTATTCTTATTTATATGAGTGGATTATGTTTTTATGGAATGATATTGGGAAACCTGATTATATTTCATGGGTTATATGTTTTTGAAACCAAATTCTATTCCCAGGTTATGTTTATGATGAAATGATTATGAAACCTGTCTATTTCTACAGGTTATGATATGTTACATTTTTATGACACCCATTTAATTTCAAGGGTAATGATATGTCTATTAATTTAATTTTGGAACATGTATGTATGATTTCATTATGTGATAGGCGGGACCAATATCTCCCTCTAATGCATTGGGTAAAGTTTTGTATCTCATGAGATAAAATAATATGGTCTTGGGAGTGAACCTTCACTACTATGATGAGAATGAGAGTGAACCATGACTACTAAGATGGTATGAGGAATGCACTCATGCTACTATGATGTCCATGGGAGTATACCCTGACTACTATGATGGTATGGGGAGTGAACCCACACTACTATGATGGTATCGGTAGCGATGCTTTAGATAATGTGGAAATAATTATATGCTTATGTATTTTCCCCAATTACATGTCTTATTCATATCTTATGCTTTAATGGATTACTATCTTTATTTCATATGATACATGTCTTATGAACTACCAATATTTATTCTTTGATTCTGGTTATGATCTTTGATATGTTGGGTATGATGTTCTATTTATAGGATCATGTTATCATACCCTTATACTCATGTTTATGCTTACATGTCTCCATTGTTTACCCTTACTGATAATTTGATTTCACCCCTTTTATGTTTCCTTTCCCCCAGGTTATGATGATATGTACTATGTTTGATATTTCTAAGAAGGGTGATAGTTAAATAGAAACTAATGGTAGATGATGTTTCTCACATATGTATCATTTTTTTGTTTCTATGTTTTTAAAGGCACAATACCAACTATGGTATTTTGGATTCTGTTTGTATAATTTTTATGTATTCCGCAAAAGATATGTATTGTAATTGTCTAAAAAGAGAGGGTTGCTCTAATTTTTATCAGATTAAAGTTATAGTTAGCCTTTAGAAACTAGGATGATGAAACCTTAGTGATATCCCGAGGTTTATTTCTAAGGATATGTATTGAGATGTATCTAAGGATAAATATAATGATGAGTTGACATTTAGGAAAGTGTCCTAGAATTTTGGTAATGGATAGAGTGAGTGGTTTCTAATAAATATATCCCTGTCTGGGTACTACAAGTGGACGTGGCACTGAAAAAAATGTACCTAGGGGCATCATATCTGAAAAGATGTTTCAGGCTTGAGTTAGGGAAATCTGGTACACAAAAATAGGCCTTGCTGCACACCTGGTTTGACACTCCTGAGGGATATGATTTTGGAATTCACAAACTCTTCATGAACCATTATAAAAGATTTAGATATATGTTATCTTTGAATAACATTGAATAAAACCAAGGTATAAAAAATTATGGAATGTGTCATAACTTATAAATTCTACATGTAATTATTTTCATGGATATATGGTTTTTTTTCTATAATAAGTAATGATCACACTATGCTTCTAGTTTTATTCAAAAGAAGGAATCAGAAGAAACTTGATTAATTTTAATTATGATGGGATATTTCCTATGACAAGAAAATTTGGGTGATCACTAGAGTGAAATATGTCATGATCATGCCTAATCAATTTTCTTGGAACATGATTAACAATGTTTACCTTACCAACTCTCGAACTCACCAGGGAAGAGAAAGAAGGAGTTCACTGAGAGTACGGGCAATAAAGACCATGGAGGAAAGAAGATTATGTTTCCTTTATGTTATGAACGTGGAAAAAATCACCTAAGTGAATGTCTTAGAGGAACAATAAGGTTTTTTGACTATTTAAAATAAGGACAGAAATAAAGTGACTGCAAGTGAAAAATGAAGTGTCTGGTTAACTAAATGGATGGGAATTTTGGCCTTCCTAATTCTTCAGTGAAGGTTAAGTGTCTTAAGTGTTGAATAAATGGTCAATATTCAACTCAATGTCTAAAGAGGAATGTTACTGAAGATAATAAACAAATAGGTACAAGTAATGGTTACATTGATGATGATGAAGAGACTTTAGATAAAATGTGAAGGTAAAAGAATATTGTGTAATAGGATGAGGTTCCATTGTTTATAGAATACAGATGAAGTGGAATAATCAATGTTTTTATGTATTTGGATTGAAAAGTTATGAATGATGAAATATACAAGGATTGTTCTACTTATGTTTTTATCTCAGTATTTACAATTTTATGTTAGACTGGTGAAGTTATTTATTGACAAGATGATATTTTGAGTAAGGGAAGGTAACCCTTAATATGTTATTTATGTTAAGATAATTTTGTATGGATAAATATATGTGGGAAATTAATATGTAAATTGGATAGTATTGATTACATTGGAACTATGTAAGGACATTTTGAAGGGAATTTTATGCTATCATTGATTAAGCTTATAGTATTTTTGGACTTAAGGAGGAAATCCAATATACTTTGAAATGAGGAAAGAATCATGTTTTCTAAAAGTATTTATGGTAATTCAGGTTGTTACCTTGATTCAAGGGAATATAAAATAAGGGTATTCACATGTTTGGAATGTTACAACCAAGAGATAATTTATGATATAAGGGAATCAATGTTAATATGATTTCATGAATCTCTTTCTATGGTTTTCTATTTTCATCTTTCTGATGGGTTATAAGGTTAACCATACATGAAAAGATAAAGTTAAACTTCAGAGGTAGTATTTGTGCACTGATTTTGTATTGAAAACCATGGTTAAAAGTCTAATTAGTGATTAATAATATTTCAAGGATTTATATCTTATATATTATATTAGTGTGGTTTTAAAAAAAGATGTCGTGTATGTTGGGTGACAACCAATCAAAACCGGCAAGGCCGCAGGTCTTGAACCCATGACCGAAAGATGATAAGGGTTTCATGCCTACCACTGGCCTATGTGATTTCCTAGTTAATATTTATTTATTTGTAATGAATAAATATTTTTTATTAAATATCATTTTTACTTTTTTTATATATTAATTTAAGTTTTTTTTTATAAAAATAGTTAGACTTTTTTTTCTTTATGGGCTTTAAGAACTGTTAAAAGCATATTTTAGTACTTTATTCATTAAATTTAATTTCTAGACATTAATTACATGAGGTAATGGATGTATTAGAATTTTTGCAAAGAACATCCCAAGAATGATTTTTTTTATCCAAATTTATCAATAATTACTCATCAATGTGAAAGTGATAAAACAATTGTTGTCCTAATACCATAATATTCTCTGAACTGATGGACTTTTAAATCATCACAGATTTATGAATTTTAGGCCCTCAACTTTCCTTTTATCATTAATTTTTTTGGATTTATGACCTCAATTACTCCCTATAAATATTTACAATTTTCCTCCATGTTCAGTCTTCACTCCCAACCTATGTTCTCCTATGTGTAAACCAAGTTATATGTTACTTTGGGTAACTATTATGGTTTCGAATTTCCATTTTTAATGGAAGTTTAATTATCCATTTTTATAATATGGGTTTCTATGAATGAAACATTCAAGTATTAAAACTTTTATAACCTAGAAGAATATGGAGAAAAAAATTTATTTTAAGGGGGGTAGAAGCTAACACCCTGAGATTTTGAGATTTTTTTTCGAATTAATTTATCTTTTAAATATTTTTTTCATTTCACATGACACTAGAAATAGTTCTTTAGGCACACAAACACACAAAAACAGACATATATATATATTAAAAAACCAATTCAAACATTAATTTCCCATGAAATACCAACTTGGCTTGTGCTAAACGCAATTCCAACTTGGATTACACTATAAGAAACACCGACATGGCATACGATGCACAAAACCATGAGTTTCTATGAAACATCTATTTTTATTATTTTAATTATTTAAATAATGTAATTATAACCTAGACATTAAAATTATTAATATGAAAAGTAATAACTATTTTCAATTAGTTTTGATAATTGTTTTATATAAATAAAACATATTGTTAATGAATGATAATATTTTTTGTAAAGTCCTTTTGTGTTAAAAATATGGTTTTATTAAATTATTGGATTTTAATAATAAAATTAATTTTAGATTCATTTAAAAATTTAATTGGATAAAATAAACCTCATTTTTTACTCCATAATTTCTAAATTATCCTCGGTTGAATTTTTCATATTTTTCTGAGGAATTTTTTTTAATGAATAAGGAAAAATACAGCTTTTTAGTTAAAAATGCATTTTTATTTATTTAATTATTAATTATAAATGATATTATAAATATGTTTTGAGGTAAAATTATATTATAATTACATATATTAATACAATGTAATTAATTATAATCAATTTCACTTTGAAGTTGAATATAAAATTTTATTAAACTTTTGAACATTTTCCTAATTTAATACCCCATTATTCCGTGTCGTCTCTGAGATTAACACTAATATTAATTTTTCCACTTTTGAGATTTGAATTTCAAAACTCTGAAATAAAAAATTATATTCAGTATAATATTTAGAGTTTAATAAGACAAAGTTAAATTTTTACGAAAATTATTAGTAAAAGTGATTAAAATTAATCACAATAGTTAAGTCCAAATTAACCTTAATTAGGGATTAAAATTTGAAATTAAGGGCCCAAATGAAATATAAACTTGTAAAAAACCAATTTCATTACCATATGTAGACCATAAACGTTCCATTATTGTTTTTTTGTTTTGGTATGACTTTTTTAGGTAAGATGATGTGTACACACAACTTATTTCTAGAAATTACAAGTGAGTCCTTTTCCTTCCATATAAAATGCCTCCACCTATACCCATTCCTCACACCTCTAAAACCTTTTATCTTTGTCCATGATATGACTAATTAACCTACAAAAATTACTCCCTTATACCTTTATTCTTACCTTTGGGAATAAATATTCTCTAGGAATCCTTTTGGCACAAACCAAAGGAGTTAATCGATTTAAAGGTAACGTCTTCTCTCAAGCTCCTTCCATTTATTTTCCTTATCCACCCTACACTCTCATTATTAACTTATTGTGTGAAAAAATAGTATTATTTATATAATAGTATGTTTTTATACAATTTTTCTGATCTACACATATAAACACTTCCATCTAATGGATGTTGAATATATTGTTTCTATGTACGGGGAACTACTACCTCATGAAACGATGATTGTTCATTTTTCTTTTACCAACAATCATGGTATCCATTATAACAGACACTATATTTATATATTTCATATATTTTATTTATTATGTATTTAATCTTCTCTATTTCTTTTATAATACACATATCTTTACTCTCTATTTGATGTTAATATGATAATCTCGTTTGAGGAAGTGTGGACTAGCGCCCCCTCAAAACGATGTGATTTCACACACCACATGGAATGTAATAAGGAAGTTTTTAATGAAATTATATGATATATATAATATATTCATTCTAATAGACTAATTATATATATATACACATAAATATATATACACATGTCATTTAAATAATTTCTTTCAATACGATAATAAAAACCGAAACAACATTCCTGTGTATATATGGCTTACCATCTTCATGAATGGTGTATTCCATTTCCTACTTATATACACTATAAATAATTAGAATATGAATATAATGTATGAACTTGATATTTATATCATGATATATGTATAAGGACCAAAGATATTACAAATTAAGACACATGTGAAAAGAAAAGTGAATATTACCTGAAGTGAAACCCTAACATATGATCGTTAACAAGAGGGAAATATAAGGTTATAATAAAAAAATATATGAAAAAAGATATAATAATATGATTCTATAAAATATTTAAAAAAAACATATATTTATTATATAGGAATCTTGTATGAGTACGAAGAGAGTCAAGATATAGGGTAAGGGGATTTCATCTAACTTTTAATTTCTATGAGATACAAGGTATGTTCACTACTCTTTCATTTTGTGTGGTGTATGTAATGAATATGATTTTATTATATGTATGTTGTAATTAAATTTATGGGTATTAAAATTCCCATTTTATGATCCTTCTTTCATGGTGTTTAAGTTCCAAAAGTTACCAAATCGGTAAATATATTTTATATCAATTTCCCTTCTTTGAGACTCTTGTTTTGTTATGAACCTAAACTCTATTTTGGGGTGAATATGCTCCAATTTTACATTATATATCATGAATCTAAATATTTTCATGATATTATATTATTAATATTATTTCCTTTTCTTACATTGATAACATGATCCCAAGATACCATGTCATAAGAGTTTATTGAGACAATCACATTTCTTTTCAAGATTGTTTATGTTTATGCTTCCATTGATGAAATATTATGATCCATATCTCAAGAATATTAATGAGTTTACTTATCCTTTATTATTTCATGATATACTCAGGTATTGGTACCGTTTTCTTCTCTTTGGTACATAAGATTTTTATGAATTGTTTTTAGGAAAGCCCAACTTTACACTTTATTCAGTCAGTAATCTATGTTTTCTAAAAAGAGTTTCTAAGAATATTATACCATTCCCATGTAATATCTAAAATAAATTTTACCCTTCTTTCCTTTTACCAATATCTTCAATGGAATATTCTTTTTTCTTTCTGAAGGAGGCACTTTTCTATTTTTTTACCTTCAAAAGGAATGTTCTTTTGACCTCGTACGACATGCACAAATTTACCCGCCGTTATTTCTTCGAAGTTTCATTTTCATTGTTAAAAATGGTAATATTTTAGAAAACGTTTTTAAAGAAAATTCTAAGGATTTTTTTAAAACGTTTTTAATCTTATTTTATATGTTTTCATGAAATTTGTTTTCAAGATGTTTTCAAGACTTATTTAAAAGTTTTCAATGTTCTTTCAAAGAAATGGTTGTCAAATTTTTTTTGAATATTTTTTTATAAGTTTTCAAAGAAAATGATTTTCAAAATATTTCCAATATTATTTTATAAGTTTTAAGGAAAATGATTTTCAAAACGTTTTCAATCTTTTTTATATGTTTTCAAAGTATTTTTAAAGAAATTTTTTTCAAAACATTTTCAATATTTCATTAAAAATATTCAAGTGTTTTCAAAGAAACATATTTTTAAAATGTTTTGATGTTTATTTTAAAAGTTTTGAAGGAAAAAGGATTTAAAAATGATTTCACGCTTTATTTATAATTTTTCAATATATTTTCTATGAAAATAATTTTCAAACAGTTTTATGTATTGGAAATATTTTTTTAAACAAGAAAGGATATTTTACTTAAAAATTATTTTTAAAAGATCTTCCAAAATTATTTCCTATATAAGATAACATCCATTGGTGATAGTAATGATTTTATAAAGAATTATTCAATGTATCTATTCATATTATTTCTCTGAATGGATTATGTTTTGATGGTATGATGTTATGAAACTCATTTCTCTTTCACAGGTTATATGCTTTTGAAACCGACTTCTTTTCACGAGTTATGTTTATGATGAAATGATTATGAAACCTATCTATTTCCACAGGTTTTGATATGTTTATATGTTTATGATACCCATTTCATTCATTGGGTAATTATATGTTTATTTATGATCATATGGAACATGCATGTATGAATTTATTATGTGACATGGGGTCTATATCTCCCCCCAATGCATTGGGTAATGTTTTATATCTCATGAGATAAACTAATATGGTCTTGGGAGTAAACCATGACTATTATGATGTCCTGGGGAGTGAACGATGAATTCTAATATAGTATGAGAAGTAAAATCATGCTACTATGATGGCCGTGGGAGTAAACCATGACTACTATGGTGGTACAGGGAGTTAACCTATACTAATAAGATGGTCTTAGAGACGATGCCTTGGCTACTATGGAAATAATTATATGCTTATGTGTTTTATACAATTATATGTCTTATTGCTATCTTATGATTTCATGGATTATGTTATTTATTTCATATGATTCATGTCTTAGGAAATTCCAATCTTTATTCCATGATTTTAGTTATGATCTTTGATATATAGGGTATGATCTTATATTTACAAGGTCAAATTCTCATACCCTTATACTCATGTTTATGCTTACATGTCTCCCTTCTTTACCCTTATTGAGCATTTGATCTCACCCATTATATTTTTCATTTCTCACTGGTTATAATGTTATGTATAATTTTTGATATATCCAAGAAGGGTTCTACTCAAGAAGAACCTAGTAGGACATGTTGTGTATCACATATGTACCAGTGTTTTTGTTTCAATGATCCCAAGGCACTATCACAAACCAACCTGAGTCGACCCTGAACCGATCACCCAAGTCGATCTGTAGCAAGGCCCTAGAGGCATACCTGATCCTCCCGGGCTGATGACAAGTTCCATGTAATGAATAGAGTACAATTTGTAATGATTCTGAAAAGTGAAAATAAATAAAATAGTATAAAATTATAACAACACAAAGTGAATAAATGACACAAAAATAGAAGAACAACCAACAACAACACACTAACCCAACCATTAACAAAACTTCTCATGACCCCATGAGTTTCTCACCAATCCACCACCAACTTTCGCCCTTAGCGAGCAAGATCGAGTCTAACCTTAAAAAAAATAAACATCGGAAAACACTATAGGCGTGAGTATTAAAACTCAGTAGGCGTGCCCAAAAAACTCTCCCCAAATCACTACCATCAAATAAAGAATTTACTAATTTCAAGTTTGAACTAAATTATATAAAATATGGGTTTTCACACATACTTAAATTTCCAAAACATGTAACATTTGATTTCCATTTTTAATTTTAAAAAAAGTTTACCATTTTAAGGGAAAATGTGCATTACCTTTTAAATTTTTTTTCAAACAATTTAAAATCTAAAAAATTAGTTGTTAGTAAAGAGAAAAATCACACACAACACACAACACACAATAAGGGAAATAGGAATGTAGAAAATAGGGACCAACAATTGAACTAGGCCCCTCAATCGTCTGCCACATAAAAACAAGAACTAAAGAAAACATGGGTCCAACCTAGGAGCTCATGAACAATACATAACATACTATCCGTGTGACTCATCTTGAAGGCATGCCTACTCTGGATGATGTCATAACACCCAAACGCTTAGTGTTTCCTAGCATGGCCTAACTGAGTAGCCTAATCCCCTAGAAGAGAAAAGTTCATACTAAGGGGCACTAGCCAGTGCGTATTCTAAATTAGTGCAGCAATCGTTCTTTGAAGATTCACTTACTATGCTAGGTTCCCATGCCGAGTACTAAATGAATAGAAGGATGAGTCAATAATATCAATCATGTAACCAACCACAATACATGAACATCACACACAACAACTCACACGACCTACAAACTTAGCAAGATCATCCCCGAGTCACCCTAAAGAGTGCTTAAAATTATTTATTTTATTAAAGTGCCCAATTGGCCTTAACCAACCACTCAAAACCCACCCATGTCCAGAAGAACCAAAAAGACACTTTTGAAACCCAAAAAAACACATGGAAACCCATTTAAGAAAATAAATTCACTATTTTAAATCTAAAATGCATTTAAAAAATCCAATGGGGCCTTTTATCAATGCTTATTATGCACATATAAAAGAAAACATTTTCGGGAAATTCAATATCAAGAGAAAACTAGTATATTTCACAACGAACATTTATTCTAAAACTAACTACTCAATATTATGTACTATTTATTTAAAATCAATGAAATGAAAAGAAATTAATATATTCTAAATATAATGGTAAATGCAGTGTGGGACCTACCTTGACTTGTAGCTCGATAACAATGACGCGACACTTCTAAAACTTGTGCACAAGTATAGGAAACGTACTGAATGTGGGATTGCAGAATTTCTTGGCCAACATGCCACAACAATCACAAAAACAACTAAAAACACAGAAGAAAAAACATAAAATATTCCAAGAGAAAAAAATCACAAAACTCACCAATACCCTAGTGCATGAGAAATGGCATGAGAGAAGGAGAAATGGGTCAGCATGGGGGTGCACTCTATCAGTAGGATCGCGAAAAATGAAGAAAAGTCTAGAGAGGACACTGATGAAGAGTACGACCCAGTTGGGAGGGTGTGTGATGGCCAGACCGGAGGCGCATCATCCATAAGTGCACACGTTGCACTGGCCGGAGATAGATGGATGGTTCACCATGGGTCAAAAGGCATGCAACTAGAGGGCGTCAGCAGGAGGGCATGTGGTGACCGGAGCCGCACCCACTGGTCGAAGTACAGTGGCAGGGAGACGTGCAACTAGAAATAGGTCTGGCTAGAGGTTTGCGTGGCCAATACCATTGGTGGGTGCTGGTGGGAGGAGCCCGCGACCAGCACAGTGAAGGGGGACGTCATCGGGGCACTGTGTCGCTGTTGGTCAGCCAGAACAGGTAAGGGGACCGTGCCCGGGGGCCTGCTCGCAGGCAAAGGGTGGTGCGCCGGTGGCTGTTGGTCAGAGGGGGAAGGTGTACGGTCGGAGGGTGATGGGATCACGTAGATTAGTGGGAGGAGGCGGCTGGGTGCTCAACTAGAACAAGGGTAGCGTTGGTCGGGCATGCTGAGAAGGGAGATGGCCGGAGGGGAGTAGCGGTGCTGGTCAGGGGGTGTGTAGCCGAAAGACCGGTGCAGGGAGGGGGAAGCTAGTGGGAGGTGTGGTCTGTTGTTAAGTGTGGAGTGTGGACATTAGGGACGTCAGACAATGGGGTTGGGTGGCATGCGGAAGGAGGTCGAGAGTGTGTGGGGTATCCTGAGGGTGCAGGGTGGTGGGTGCATGGCTGGAGGCGTCTTAAGGCTGTAGGTAAGAGGCGAAAATGACTGGGTGTTTCACTACGCCGAGAGGGAGAGGTGAAGAGGGATGGTGGTGGCGTGTGGAGAGAGGGGGAGAGAAAAGAGGCGGATAGGGTTAGGGAAAAAAGAAGGAAAATAAAAATAAAAAAATAAAAGGAAATTAAAAAAACAAAAAGATAATAGTATTAATAACATTAATAAAATTAATAATAATAATACAAATAATAATAATGAGAACAAATTTAACAATAATACAAAGATGATAAAAAAATAATTTTGATAATAAAAATTCATTGATAATAATTGAATATTATTTTTCATGACGAGATAATATTATTACTACAATAAGTAATTTATTTAACTAAAATTTTAATTTTTTTTCAACTCATTTGATTTATTTTATTTAGCATGCTCAACTGCCGAAATCACGTAGGTTCCCAGGCTAATCAGACAGCTTCCGCTAGCCGTGCGGTGCCCGTGCACCCGCCCAAATATCAATCGTAGTTGTAATAATAATAATAATTCCTTAATTAAAATAATAATAATAAAAATAATAATAAATCCTTATTAATTATAATACTAATAAGAACATTATTAATTATACCGATAAAAATATAAATAATAAAAATACTCAGTTCAAATTAATAATAATAAAAAAAATCATTAACAATAACAATAATATTAAATTGAAAAATAAATTACAAAAGATTCTCCTTTTAATTTTGTGATGACATGCGAATTGTGTTGATTCTTGGGCGAAGCTGCGTGGGGTTTCCAAAATGAGCTCCGCCCGTGCGCCCAACAATGTCAACCCAAAAACACACACTTTTTGACAGAGTTAAAAATTTTCATCCATGACTCAACTCGAACCCCAACAAAATTTATTTAAGACCAAAGAAATAGTGAAATAAAATAATTTAATAGGTTGGGGTGTGACAATTTAATCTGAAAACATGGTCCTGGTGACAACACAAAAACCCCAGTTTAAGATGGTCGTCAGGTCCTGGCCTGCCAGATACCGCTAGTTGCCACACAGACATGTGGTTCCCACCTTGGGACCCACCCACCTGCCCGAACAGGTTATCTAACTAATGACTATGCACACTGGCCAACAAATGTCCTTTCCAGTGTGCTTTTTTCTCACTCACACACACCATGAGAAACATCCCAGAAGTTCACCCATCCCGATCACTACTCGAGGCCAAGCATGATTAAATGTGGAATTCTAATTAGATAGGATCTTGAAAAAAAGTTCACCTTGTTGAAATGAGTCATATAATTTAGTCATTTAGCCCTTTATCAATCTAGGGTGTTATATTCACCCCTCTTTTAGAGAACAACATCCTCGTTGTGGGCCCAACATCTCAACCCAGGCAGTGCATTACACATAAGGCTGGGTACCACATCTGATACCAAATGTGACAACCAGGTCTTGGTGATAGCACGAACACCCCGCCTTAGCATGGCCGTCAGGTCCCGGCCTTCCAGATACCACCAGTGTCCCCGCAGACACGTGGTCCCCACTATGGGACCCACCCATGTGCCCAAACAGGTCATCTGACTAATGACAATCCCCACATTCCAACACATGTCCTTTCCAGTGTGATTTTTCCTCACTCACACACAGCCTGAGAAACTTCCCAGAAGCTCATCCATCTTGATCACTACTCCAGGCCAATCATACTTAACTGTGGAGTTCTAATCAGACAGGCTCCCAAAAAGGAAGATGTACCTTGATGAAATGAGTCATATCATTTAGTACTTTAACCCTTTATCATTCTGGGGTGTTATAGGCACTATACCAACTATGGCCTTTGGGTTTTTGTTTGTATAATGTTTAAGTAATCTGTAAAAGATATGTTATGTTAATGTTTGAAAATTGAGGTTTTCAATAAAAAATAAGCTACAATTAATGAGAAAATTAACAAAACATTCTTTTTTTTCATCCAAACATACTAAACCACCATGACCTTACTGTATACCCCATGTTCTATATCAATCATGGAGTTTCTGTTCAACCAAAAGAGTCAGACCATTCACGGCCAATCCATATAATTATAAATGTCACTATTTACCATGTCCAAGCCGTATATAAGAATATATCATATACCTCACGGCCGTGCTGTATATCAAAGATTCAGACCATGAAGGGCTAGATCCAAGGTGTCAAAGACTAATGCATCCTTTTCAAGTCCTAAGAGCATATTGATGGAAACATGGTTAGGGATTTGTTGGAATCCTAGGAGCAAGTCATAAAGGACATGTCCTATACAAGCCCAAGAAATCTGGATCCAAGGGGTAAAAAGTCCCAAGGCATCCCACAGAATCAAGTCGCAAGGGTTATACTCACCCAAGTTAACCCCTAACACATTCAAGATCCATGGAGAGTTGTCCATAGAATCTATACAATCATTAAATCTATTTCATACCATTTTTATATATTATAGAAGAGTCTACCCACTCTTGTAATCAATTCACATTCAAGTCATAAAATGAGTATACCCACTCATTAATAAAATTTCATAACCAATTATACCTCATGAGTATACCCCCTCATTTATCACAATTAATTTAATAATATCTATTCACTCTACCCACTCATTATTCACATTTGACAAACATGTCATTTAATGATCATAACCAATCATTTATCTAAAAATCACATTTAAACATGTCAAATGGATTTACCCACCCATTTATCAACATTAACAATTAAACATATCCCATGGGTATACCCACCCACTAAATTAATTCCATTTAAGTCATTTAAGTTCACATAAGCCATTCATCCAAGAGCATCATGTGCCAAGGGATGAAAAAATACCCTAACTAAGTAAACCTTTAAACATTATTTATAAGTAAGCTTCCTCTAATTAGGAAATCATGGGAACACACCCCTTGGGTGGTTAAGGCAAGGGAAATTCAAATAAACAAGGACAATAAAGGACTTAGAAGGTGCAATGGTTCCGCAAACTTTTATAAAGGGAGACTCCATTTTCTAATTCCATAAAATTCCATGTCCTAACATGCCTTATATCACAATATGTCATAAATTCATAGGGTAAAAAGACAAATAATTATGTCAAGCATGTATTTAACAAGTAACCACAACATTTTGGATTAGAAGGCAGTGCACCTTCGTTTCAGGGGTTTAATTATAAAAACATGAATTTTTTATCAAACAATAATTTTTAATATTTAATCAGTTCATTCATGATTTAATGTTCAATTTTCAAGATGAATTAAAATGGAAAATTATTAATTATTAAATTAAAAATGGTGAGGTTAAGGGTCCAACCTTAGGAATTAGACAAAGCCAAACCAAATAATCGACAATTGAAAATTTAACTCAAAGATGTTCCAATATTTCAAGCACATAAAATATTATATATATACCCCTTAATTAAATTTATACATTCCCCTCAACATGAGGGAATATGTACATGGAAGACACACACACACACACCTATGTATGTGAGTGAATGCCTTAAAAGATGATCAAAACCCACTCGGACAATGTCGATAAGATGAAAAGGGACTGAAGTGCATCAACTTTGTTGGAAAACACTAAAACAAACTGAATATAACCTAAGGATACTTTAACACACCATATAATTAAAATAAGACCAACAAAAAACAGTTTAACTCAATACTAGGGTATGGATGAATTGGTAGGGCAACGTGTAGACCAAAAATTGGCTGGAAATTGAGAGGAGAAAGAACTGGAGACCTTACCTCGAGACATCTACCAGAAACCATGAAGAAATCCTAATTAAACAGTGATCAGAAATAGATTCATAAGGGGGTGTGTCACACGACCTAGGGGAAGAGGGGAGGTGTGTGCGTCGTGCGACCTAGGTGGGGTAAAAGGTTTTTTAGGTTTCTTTTTTTTAAATCTAATTAAAATTAAATTAATTAATTTTTTTTAAAAAGGTCACCATGAATGGTTTAAAAAACTGTGCACCAACTGTGAGTCCTCTACTGGGCACCTGGGTTCCTCACATGGTTTATAAACTAGGCACCAACGATGTTCTGAATAGTGATAAGGTACTATCCTATACCACTAACTGCGTAGGTTAAACACAAGGTTTGGTAAACCTTGCACAACCCACATGATAGCCTCTTTCGAACTGAAATAAGTGAAAGCCCAATATTTTTTTCCTATCAACCATTCAAGGTTCCAATGCTCTGCTAATGTGTATAGCAGCACTCAGGTTGAATCCTCAGCGATGATACTTTTTAATAGTCAATTGTTTTTAGTTGACTGTATTTTGATTGGGGGGTTTTTTGTAGAGATTAATTGAAATGATTCATTGATTAAGATTAATTTAACAATTTAATAAATATTGGGAAGAGTTAAATATTGAATATTTAAGATTATGATATCCTTGAGCTCTGCATTATATTGCCTTAAATTAATACTGTTTTCACATGATGACTTTGATCGAAATTCCAAACTGTTAGAGATTTAATCCAATCCATTACTTAACATAGGTTTCTAATCATCAACATTGCATGTTTATGGCAGTTTATTTGTGGTTCCAGTAATACATGGAAGCCATATGATAAACAAAACATGTCATTAATCCAGGACATATTGTATTTGAAATACGAATTATTAATTTGAAGAATATTCATTTAGCGAAGGCCCTCAACACTTAGTATCCCATAATTATGAATCACCCCAATGAGATATTTAATTAAACATTAGGGTGGTTAATAATTTGGTTATAATTTTATTCTGATGAATTAATAGAAGAAGAAATGAAAAGGGATGAGAAAAGAGTGGTGCGCCGAACACACACACACGAAAATAGTGAAGTTAATGTTAAATACGAAATTTAGATTGAATGAGGAAGAGAATTAAAGGAAAAGGATTCAACATGATTTAAAATATTTCAAGAGTATTAATACTTAATAATAGATATTAGAAGATTAAAAGATATTGGGAAGAATAAACTTTCATTAAAAGTGAATTACAAAAACAAACACTTATGAGACTTCAAATGAAGAAAAAAACAAAAAATTAAATGAAATCAAAAATAGGAGGAAGGGTCTCTCAAGTAAAAACATGAGTTTGGAATGTACTCCCAAGACTTTGGAATAGCCTTTTTCATGTAAATTTATCCTCCTTTATTCTGAATTTCCAACCTCTAGAAAGGAGAAGATGGGGATTTATTTATAGCACAATGTTGTGGGCTTTTTTCATTCCAAATCTGCCCCTCCACTTGGCTCACCAATATGTCCATAAAGAAAGCCAAATATCAAGATATTATCTTCTTTTAAGTAGTAAATAGTGATGTTTAATGTCATATCTCAAAATTTTGTGGCCATTGGACTTTTTTAGCCAATCATATGGCTATTTTACTAAACAGTTTTCACTAATCTATTTTAATCAACACCTTTTCGAAGGCCATAATGTGAATAGGGTTTTGAACATGAATATTACATCAAATTAGAACAAATTATTATAAAACTTTTTATGCCCATATATCCTCTTTCACACTGAAAAATATCATCTTGAATGGATGAATCTATAAGGATAAATATCAAATATTTTGTGCAGATCTCAATACCCAGATAGAATTGTGGGATGGATTTCAAATATTCAGTTGGGCCCCTTGTTTTTTGGATTTCGGCCTCAAAATTTTTATAAATGACTCCTTGAATTTTTCTTATGAATGTTAGATAAGAAAAAATGTTTTTTTACATCTTGATTGATCCCAATAATTCAATATTCATGGATGGTCCAATTTCTTCATAGATTCTTAAGGCCTTCTTATGAGGACCATATGACCCTTAAAATGGAGGAATTTTAAACTTATTCCTTCTAATTTTATGTTGTAAATTGAATAAGGAATCCTAAAAAACAGAAAACACACAAATTTGATTGTTAGGGTTATATTTATTATTAAAACATTAAACAAACTTGAATATGGATAAATTCAAATAGTTCTAAAAATTTATATTTAATATTAATCATTAATATTTCAAAAAAATTATGAAAATTTCATATAAAATCAGTAAAGAGAGTAAATAAAAAGTTATGAATAAGTTAATAACATCAAATCCCCCACACATAGGAATGTTCATCTTCTTATGTGCAATAAATATAAAAAACAATACAAATTCATCTTCACTCACAAAAAAATATTAAATTTTTTCCCCACTAAAGGGAGGTTTAAACTATTTCACTCATCAATATTGAATTACACCTCAAATTTCTACAGAAACAATGTTAAAAAAACTACTCTTTTTTCATGAACAAATTTATAAATAGAAAATGTGGGCACTCAAAACTTACTCCTCTCAAGATGATAAAAATTTATTTCTAGAGGTTCACTCTTCCACCAACCAAAAGTGAAAATCATAGAGTTTGAAACAGATTTCAGCTTCCATTCCATATCCTAAAGTGCACAATATTCAAGAGTAATTTTGAAGTTGTTTTTTTTGTGCCTATGGGATGGTAGGAATTCACTATTCCAAGGAGTAAAAAGTGGGGTAAAACACTAATATGGAAAAGGTAATGCATAATATTTTTGAAATAAAACTTGGAAAGAACTGGAAACACATATTTAAAAGGGAACAAGTGTTTGAATCAAGACACACAATTGGATGAAAATTTTAAGTGAATGAGAAGATGAAATATTTACAAAATAAAAAACTTCTCCCAATGACACAAGAATATATATGGAAAGTGTTTTTTTTTCTTTTTTTCTAATTTTTTTTCAAAACTTTTACATGAAAAAAACATCACACTCATCTCCCATCCCATGGTTGATCTCCTCATGACACCAATTTTAATAGTTATAACAAGATAAAATATTGATAATGAGTGATTTTTGACCAGCTCAAGACACAACCCATGTTTTTCATTTCTTTTTAATTTTTTTAATTTTTTAACACTTTCTAAAATCATTTGAACAAGATGTGATACAGATATATACATTCCCAAACCTCACTGAATGAAAAACTATCCCCCACAGTAAAATGGATGATTTCTCTCAAGCATATGACCACATATTGAAAAGAAAGGAAATGGTACACAAAATGAAATACATTCTCCCCACACTTAAATTTCAATAATTAATGCAAAGTAAATCCGTATAGATGTTGGGTGGGATAAGGTATTGGGATTGAAATGTGTCTATCAAAGAAAATGTTTTCATCGTCTTAGAGGGGCTTTCAAAATTTGGATTAATGAAAGGGTAATGGGTGGATATTTGGCTATTGTGATTCTCATGAGGTTCAGAAAATGACTCTGTTATATTAATGCAAAACAATGTAGGAAATTCATCTTGAAGGTCCAAAAACACAAGAATCACAATCGAGGGTGAAAACACACATTTTTAAAAGATGGCCATAGGTGGCTGTGGCAGGAAAGATAATTATGTTCCTTACGGTTGGGGAAGAATTATTATCCAAATCAAAAACTGAGTATTAAAAAGTTGTTGGTTTTGACTTAAGATTATTTATCCATAATTATGATAAAAATACAAAATTATTGAGATGAAAACATGTCTTTTGACTCTCCAAAATGGTTGGACAAAATTTCAAAACTGGATGGAAAGTAAGTATGACTCTTTTGGTTATTTATTTATTTATTTAGTTTTTTAGTGTTTTTAAAATACACACCCACAAAAAAGAGAAAGAGAAAAAGAAAGGGGTTGATAAATAATGTGGTAAAAAATGAAATAGAGAGGAAAAAGAAAAAGAAGGTAAAGAGGGTAAGATAGATATAGAGAGATATAAAGGTAAAGAGGTTCCCCAAGATTGGATTTGGTGGGTCACCATCTCCATCCAGTCGTGTGTTTACTGTATATGTTGTGGATCCAGTGGAAGTTGATGTTATTCCAAGATTGTGCATCCTCTCTTGGTGATTCTTTAACTGATGTCCATTAACTATGAATGCTCTTTTTGAGGAGGGGTCTTGGACTTGCAGTTCAACAAATATATAAACATTAGAAACAATAAAAGAACCTTCCCAACAAGAATTAAGATTACATGGGGAAGGTTGAAATCAATAATTAAAGAGAATTACCTTTTCACCTTTGTGAAATACTTTTATCAGGATGTGTTAATCATGGAGTGCCTTTGATTTTTCTTTATATAGATTATAATTATCATAACAATCATGTCGAATCTCCTCCAGTTCAGCCAATTGCAATAATATTTCTTCACCAGATTTTTCAAAATCAAAATTACATGTTTTCATAGACCAGAATGGCTTATGTTGGATTTCAATTAGAAAATGACATGATTTACCAAAAACTAGACAAAAAGAAGACATCTCAATGGGAGTTTTATAGGAAGTTTGATAAGCCCAAAGTGATTCACCAAGTCTTTCATGCCAGTCTTTTCTGGAGGGTTTTACAATTCTACCTAGCACTCCTTTTCACTTCTCTATTAGAAAGTTCATCCATGCCATTTGTTTGGGGGTGATATGTAGTTGATGTTTTAGGTACAACCCCATTATTTTTAAAAAGAGATTACATGGTTCTATTAAAAAAATGGGTTATTAAGTCACTTATCAAGGCATGTGGTGTGCCAAATTACAAGAAGAGGTGTGTCTTTAGAAACTCACTAATAGTATGTGAATCATCCTTTCTAGTGGGTTTGGCCTCAACTCCCCAGGAAATATAATCAACCACAAGAAGAATGTATGAGTACCGATTGTATGGGGGGAATAGTCCCACAAAATCGAAGCCCCAAACATCAAAGATCTCACAGAAAATTAAAGGCTTTTGGGGAATTTCATTTCTCTTGGAAATTGTGACATACCTATGGATGGTGGGACATGATTGAAAGAACTCATGTGAGTCCATGAAGAGTGAAGTCCATAAGAATCTAGAGTCTAGAACCTTTTAGAAAGTCCTTTGTGGCCCAAAGTGGGAACCTTTGGGAAGTGAGTGAAAAAATTCTAAGATTGAAGAATATTCATTTTTATCAACACATCTCCCAATTACCATGTCATCCTCAGTTTTCAAAAGTTTATTTTCTTCCCAAAACTGTATTTTGAATCACTTTTCAACTCCATTTTTTGTTATTTTGAATCATTTTTAAAACAAATACCATAAACTAAGTAGTTTACAGTTGGGTAATACCATGGTAACTTTGGAGTGAGAGATGAAAGGTGCTGAGTGGGGAATTTAGGATCAATGATTTTTGAATGGGAATAATTATAAATTCTACTTAGGTGATCAGCCATAGTGTTTTATTTTATAGTTCTATATTTGATTTCATGTTCAAACTCTTCCAGAAATAGGATCCATCTTATTATCCTCTGTTTGGAATCACTTTTCATGAGTTAGAACATTATTGCAGAATGGTCTGTGAAGATGATGATTTTGGAACCTAAGAGATGGTCCATAATTTATCTAATAAAAAAACACTACTAAAAGTTACTTTTCAGTCATAGTGTAGTGAGATTGAGTTTCATCCAATTTTTTTGAGGCATAATAGATGACATGAAGAATCATTTCCCTTCTTTGACCAAGAATAGTCCCAACGAATCTATTAGAAGTATTACACATCAAATCCAAGGGTAAAGACCAATTTGGGGGATGGATTTTTGGGGCAGATGTAAGAGAATCTTTGAGTTTAATGAATTCTCTCTTACAAGCCTCATCAAAATGGAAAGTGACATCATTTTGGTGTAACCGTGTGAGTGGGAGGGAAATCCTATTGAAGTTATGGATGAATCATCAATAGAAAATGACATGACGAAGGAATGAACAAATGTATCGAATAGAGGTGGGTTTGGGAAGTGATTAGATCACTTAAATTTTGGAAATATCAACTTCAATACCCTATTTTGAAACTATATGCCCTAGAACAATCCCATTTTAAACCATGAGGTTTCATTTTTCAACATTTAACAGAAGGTTACACTTGACACACTTTTGAAGTACTAGAGATAGTGAATGAAATAATGATTCAAATGACTCACCATAAATGGTATATTCCTCCATGAAGACTTCCATGTAGTGTTCAATGAATTTAGAAGAGATACAAATCATACACCTCTGGAATGTTATTGGATCATTTCAAAGGACAAAAAGAATTCTTCTATATGCATACATTCTAACGGGGAATGTTAAAGTAGTCTTTTCTTGGTCCTAAGTTACGATTGGGATTTGGTTGTAGCCAGTGTATCCATCAAGAAAAAAATAGTGTGAATTTATAGCTATTTTTTCTAGAATCTGATCAAATAATAGAAAGGGGTAGGGATCTTTTCTTGTTTCAACTATCAATTTCATATAGTCCATGAACACACGCCATTTGTTCTTCACTAAAGTTGTGACTACCTCCCCATGTTCATTTGTGATAACATTTATCCCAACCTTATTAGGTATAACTTGAATTGGACTACCCATTCACTATCAGAAATTGGGTAGATAATAACAACTTGAAGAAGCTTGGAGATCTATTCCCTAATTACATAAAGTATGACTAGATTGAGTATTCTTTTTGGTTTTCTAATTGGTTTGGATTATTCCCCAAGATGGATGTGATACTTGAAAAGGGAAGGGTTGATTCTTTGTATGTCATCTAGGGTCAAACCTAAGTTTGGACTCCTCGGTTTTTGTATGTGATGTAGAGATAATGACTAGAAATGAGTGATCATGGAAAAGGAATGCATATTTCAGGTGCTCAAGAAGAGGTTTCAATTTAGTATCCTCTCTCATTTGTTGGTTAGACAACTAAGGAATGGAGGAAGGTCTTTCAGTTGCTTTAGATTCATTTTCATTAATACTATCCAAGGTGGAGCAATAGAAATCATAGATTTTGTGGGATTGAAGAGAGTTTTCATGTTCATATAGATTAATGAAGTCTGTGAATGAGAATTCCACATCAACTTCACCATTGATAAATTGGTTAATCATGGTACAGAGTTCACGAGACCCTCTCTCATTAGAACATGATGAACATGATGTAATGGGGTTCAATTGACTCTCAGAAGTGTCCTCAGAAGCATGGATTGAGAATGCAGAGTGATCCTCATATGGGTATCACATGGATTGGAAAATGTTTAACTTGACCTATTGGTCACCAAATTCCATGGATAAGATTCCTGAATGGACATAAATCTGGGTTGTTGCTATCATCAGGAATGGTCTTCCTGGAATTAGGGGAGATCGAGAAGAGTTCGTCTCACCTTCCATGTCAAGGACATAGAAATCAGCAGGGAAGAAAAGATCATTCACATGAACAAGTACAATGTCGATTATACCCTCAAGACTAGTAGTGCTTTGATTTGGAATTGACTAACAACACCCATTGGATACAAGGGGACTAAGACCATGGTTGGATAAAATAGATTTAGGCATGAAATTAATTGAGGCTCCTAGGTCTGTGAGTGCATCATCGAAGTTGGAACTTCCATTTTAGAATGGAACCATAAAGGTCCCTAGATCATTGCACTTTATGGGAATACACTACTGGGTGGAAGATTTTTTAATGTCTTAAGTTTCCTCTTAGGGGTGCTCAATTCCTTAAGAAACATGGCATACATAGGGATGTGTTTTATAGAATCTAAGAGGGAAATGTTGACTTCAACACATCTAAACATGTCATGCATTTCTGGATCCAGTTTAAAGGACTTATTTGGCTTAGAATTGGATTGAGGAAAAGAAAATGTGTTCCTAAGTGGAATGGAAGTACTTGAGGGAATGGATTCATATTTCTTTTCATGTTTCTTTTTCTTTTCATTTTCTAGGTCAACATTTAATGGATGGTTTGAGGACTTATCTTGAGGCATATAAATTTTCTTTCCCGATCTAAGTGTAATTTCACTTACGTTACCCTTGGTGTTGGGTAATGGTTGAGTTGGGAGTTGGGAAGAATTTTATTATTGTTGCTGGCTCAGGTGGGATGCAAGTTGACCAATTTTGGTTTTAATGTTTTTGATGCTTGAGTGGGTGAATGAGGAAAGATCTTCTACTGCACTTTCATATGATTACATGGAAGAAGAGGATTGCACTAGATTGGGATTATATTATTTTTTGGTTCTTGGGAAAGTGATTTTACTGGTTTGGGAATTGAGAAGGCTCATTAGGATAGTGGAATCAAGTATAAGGAAGAGGAGGATTGATATTTTGAGGTTGGGGAACAAAATGTTATGGTTGTTGGAAGTTACCTACACTTTGACCATATTGGAAATGGATTGGTTTTTGAGGAGGTAATTGAGGGGGATGATAAATGGTATTCCCATATCTCAAGAAAGGTTTATAGGTAGAAGAGAATGGATTAGAATGGGGTTAGTTGAATTTTTTAACAAATTGACTTGATTATTGAGGGTTGGGGTTCTACTGAGTATATACTGCATTGAGCTCCATTAGTCCATATGAATTAGAGTGATCCTATTGAAGTTGTGGACATGTTTCATTTGAATGGTATGGGGAGCTACATATTCCCCAGTTCTTGATAGGTATATAGAACAACAATTGTGGAGAAGATGAGGTTGGGGATTTGGATGCCACAACTAATTGTCACACAAGACCGGTAAGTTCACTCATCCACTCTGTCATCTTGTTCGGCTCTATAGACTGACTATCTTGGTATTGTTTGACTTAATAATGTCCTCGAGTATGGAGTTGTTGTGTGTGTGCATCCATGTTTCTTATGATATCTCTTAAAGCCGTGGGAGTTTTATCAACAAGAGAACTGCCACTTGCAACATCAATGAGTGTTCTCTCCATAGCTAATAACACCTCATAGAAGTATTGGATAAAGAGTTGGTTAGGGATTTGGTGGTGTGAGATGGTTGCATCATGATTTTTGAACCTCTACCAATAATCATGTAGTAATTCATTGGGTAATTGATAGATACCACTAATTTCCTTTCAGATAGATATAGTACGAGAAGTAGGAAATAATTTTTCTACAAAAAGTTTCATCATGTCATTTAATGGGGTTATGGATCCAGGAAGGAGGTAGTAAACCATGACCTAGCAGTGTCATCTAGGGATAAAGGGAATGATTTGAGTTTTATTTGTTCATCAAAAACCCCTTGAGGCTTCATGGTAGAACACACCACAAGGAACTCTTGAAGACGAAGATGTGTATCCTCACCAGCAAGCCCGTGGAAATGAGAAAGAAGATTAATCAAACCCTATTTGAGTTTGAAGTCAGCCTATATGATTGGATATTTAATACCAAGAGTTTGGTAATTAATATCAGGGGAAACAAGTTCTTTAATTTCTTGTTATGTAGGATTTTCCATATCTAATTCAATTGGTTGGACATATACTGGTTCTAGAATGATTTTATTATCCCTAATATTTTTCCTAAGGTGAAGAAGAGTTCACTCAATTTCAATGTCAAAAAAATCCATGGGATTTTTTGGGAGGCTATGGGGAATTGAAATAGATTTAAGAAGAAAGAGGAAGATGAGTTTTTCTTTATTCACTTTTTACATTCATGATTTTTAGGGGAAGATGTGGTTTTCTTTGTGTTTTTTCTTCATTTTTTAAAATTTTATTTTTTTGTTTTTTTAAAATAAACAGAATCTAAAGATTAATTAATTGCCCCATTCCTGACAACGACAAAATTTTAAAGCATGATCGATTGTCACCTATCGACCATTCAATGTTTTAGTGCTATGCTAATGTGTATAGCAGCACTCAGGCTGAATCCGTGGAAATGATACCTTTTAATAGACAATTGTTTTTAGTTGATTGTATTTTGATTGGGTGGATTGTTTGCATAGTTTAATAGAAATGATTGATTGATTAATATTTAATTTATAATTTGATAAATATTTGGGTGAGTTCATTATGGAGGATTTAAGATTATGATATCCTTGACCTTTTTTTTATATTTCATTAAATTAATACCCACTTCACAAGATGAATTTTATCAGAATTCCCAAGTGTTAAAGCTTTTATCCAAGATGTAACTTAATTTAGGGTTCTAATCATCACCATTGATTGTTTATGTTATTGTATTTGTGGTTCCAATAATCTATGGAATCCACATTCTAATCAAAACATGTCATTAATCCATGACATATTAAGTTCGACATACATGTTATTAATTTAAAGAATATTCATTTAGAGAAGGCCCTCAATCACTTAATATCCCCAAATTATGAATCAAAATAATGAGAGATTTTCTCATCCATTTGGTTGGTTAAAAATCTGGTTATAATTTTAGGATGATGAATTAAGAAGATAATAAAAATAAAGGTATGAGAAATGAGTGGTGCACTGAACAGACACAGGAAAATAGTGATGTTAATGTTAAATATGGAATTTATATTGAATGAGAAAGAAAATTAAAGGAAGGCTATTCAATAGGATTTAAACTATTTTAAGAGTACAAATACTTAATAATATATAATGGATGATTAAAATAGATTATGAAGAAGAAACTTGCATTAATAGCGAATTAAAAAAAACACTTATGAGATTACAAATGAAGAAAAAACACAAAAGTAAATGAAATAAAAGAGAGGATGAAGGTTATATCAAGTAAAAAATTGAGTTCTTAATGTCCTCTTAGGACTTTTAAAGATACTTGGTCATACAAATTGATCCTTCTATATTCTTAATTACCAACCTCTTGCAAGGATAGGCGGGGGATGTATTTATATTCCAATGTTGTGGGCAATTTGCATTCCAAATCTGACCCTACAATTGGCTCACCAATATGTCCATACATACTGCCAAATCTAGAGATATTCTCTTCTTTCACGTTTTAGATATTGATTTTTAATTTCAAATCTCAAAATTTGGTGGCCATTGTAATTTTATATACAATGATATGGATATTTTACTAAAAGGTTTTCACCTATCCATTTTCATCAAAACATTTTCCGAAGGCCATAATGTGATTGGGTTTATGAAAAAGAACATGACCCCAAATTAGAAAACATTATTAAAAAAGGTTGGCCGACCATATATCTTACTTCACACTAAAAAATCTCAGCTTTACTGGGTGTATGTAGAAGGATATATATCAAATTTTGTGTGCTGATCTCAATTCCCTGACAGAATTGTGGGATGGACTTCAAATATTTATTTGGTCCCCTTGTTTTTGGATATGGGATTTGAAATTTTTATACATGAATCCTTGAATTGTTCTAAGAATTTTTGAGGAGAATAAATGAATTTGGAATTCTGGATGGAGCCTAGTAATTTAATCTTCTTGGATGGTCCAGTTTCATCACAGATTCTTTGGGCCTTCTTCTGAGGACCATATGGCATTTCAAATGGAAGAATTGGACACTTATTCTTTATAATGATACGTTTTAAATTTAATAAAGAATCCTGAAAAATATGAAACAAAAAATTTGGATCAGTATGGTGATAGGTATTATTATAACATTAAGAAGACATGAATATGGATATATTCAAATAGTGCTTAAAAATTATATTTAATATTTAAGCATTAATATTTCACACAAATTATGAAAATTTCATATAATATCAGTAAATAGAGTAAATAAAAATTTATGAATAATTTAATAACATCAATAAAATTCATGGTTTCTTACTACGGTCAACATGGTTTCAGACAAACCGCTCGCTCTATAGGTCCTTTAAAACATGATTTTTCTTGGTCTAGTGCTCATGAAAATCCTCTAATCACTCGGGAAAGTTTTCAAGCCTTTAACCAACTTTAAAAACATAACTTTTAAGTGTTAAAACACTCTAAATTTCATTATGAATCCCTATTTATAAAATAACACATCCATTAATTGAAAAAATTCAAATTCCCTTGAAAAAACCACCTAGTCCAAAACATGGGATTATACCTTATGGGATTTATTCCCACCAGGCCTACATGTCATGTATTTAATAAATAAGTCTTGATGGTTGGGATATACCTTGGGGGGTATTGTTGTGAACCAACCCATTATTGCCCGGATCCCGTGTCTTTTATCAATTACATTAACATGATAATAAGGAGTCCAATCCTAAAGGATCAAGAGTTTAATGGTCTTGGTAAACAATATAAATAAATGGGTTTTGTATTAAAAATGACTACACTAATTACACCAAATTTTTGTTCTCCTTTATAAATAAATAACTTTGTGGATAACTCTAATCCATCTACTAAAAACCTCCATATCATTTATAATACACTTCTTGGATTCCTAGAGAAAGAAACATAATTAGGGTGAGCTCAAATACCCAGTAATGACATAATATAGTGTAATAAATAATTAATCAATGAGAATTTTTAATATGGGAAGGTAAATAACTGAACACACATACTATTCAAATAACTATATAAGGAAAAAAATATGGAAAGGTAAGAAACTGAATCACATTCAATTTAATCAATGAAATGGAATGAAATGTATCCATGGATATGTTGATGCAAAATATCATTGATGAATAATAACTAAAAATTAATGAGGGAAATGATTTCATAATGGACGTCATGTATGAGGCACAATAAAACCTATATCATAAAGACCTTTCACAATATGGTTTAAAACTATAGATAGAAATCCATTTAATTTTCACAACAAATTTGTCTCATGAGAACCCATCGATGCATTGAGGAGATATATAATGTTTGGGATCCACCTATCATTACCTATCTAAATAATTCCTCATATCGAATAGTTGATAAAATAATATGCCTTAACAAATTTACTTATTAAATAAAGAATATGAAATTATCAATATTTACCCAAATAATAAAACAACTATTAAAGTAGACACTTCTTTGTAAAATGGTATATGATTTAGGAAATAGTAATATCCATGATAATTAAAATTGATAATTATGGGAAATTCAATTTTCAATGATCATACAAGATTGAATATTTCAAGTAGACTAGAAAATGAATCAAGGAAGTGAATGTAAATAACATCATTCAAAAAATAAATAATAAACTATCCAAAAGAAGAATAAAGATGGTATTAATACAACGAATCCCAAGTGAAGTTAAAATAAAGGGTTATTGTTGATGAATAGAAATACTATAAAAAAATATTTTTAAAACATTCTTGAGGAAAATATAATTTTTTATTTAAAAAAAGTTTCCTTGATATTCACTTTTGAAAAAATTTTCTTCAAATGGTAACCAATGAATTTTTGAAACCATTTTAATAATACATGATTTTAGTAGAAAATAGCTTCTTCGGCTAAAGAGAGAAATAAAATTGTGTTTTATTAAAATAATTTTCTAAAACATTTTGAGTACCAAAGAGTTGAAAAATGGTATTGATACTTTAAATTGGACATGAATAAATAGAGAAGAAAAAAAATAAAAGGTTTTACTGAACAATGTTCATATAATTTCCTCAAATAAAAATACCATTAAAATATTATTAAATTTATTATTGAGGAAAATAATCATTAAACATTCCGAAGTGTCCCAACCACTTTGAACATTTAAAATCATAAAGCTCATGATGGAATAATATTAAATGTAATATTTGAATACCATGAATATAAATTAATTAATGATATAATATATTAAAATGGTCTGTATATACACCACAAAAAATAATGAAGTTGTGAACATGAAATTTATCTCACAGAAGTAAAAAGTGAAATACAAATCCCTTAATTTGAGTCTGAATTGTCTCATGCATCTTTATATTCTTGAATAAAAAACTTATGTTAATTATTTACATCATTGATAAAAAATTTCAGGTTTATCATAACTTTTTTTTTCACTTATTATCATGTTGTATACAACTACTTAAACAATTAATTTTACATCAGGTGTTTTGACCAAATTGGATTTATGTATTAAAAACGACTTTGGTTGGTCAACTATGGTCAAAGGGGTTATAATATAACATCTAAAGAATAACAACCATGAAATAATTATTGTATTTATAAATTAATTATAATATTAAAATCAATAATTAAATATGTTTATGAAAACTAAACTAACATTACAATCATGAAGATGGTAGGTCGTACATACGCATGAGTAACGTTCTCATTTTCATTGATAATTGTGGGAAGAAGGTAAGTAACTTAAATATTCCCAGAATGGTCCTTATATAATAAATACCATATTATTTAATCATATATGCTTATATATGAAATTATTTTTATGTAAAACGAATCACATTGTGTCGTGGAGGGGGTAGGCCACCCATCCACGAACGACATTATCACTTTTTAAGTGTGTGAATGGGTAAAAAAGAAAATGAAATATATATATATATATATATTATATTGATAAAAAGGTAATTATGTCATGAATATCATATATACATTTTTTATGTCACATATTTTTAATTAAAACCATCATTTATACATTCCATGTATCGTGTGAACGAATCAAATATCATTGAGGGGGCGGTAGTCCACACTTCTACAAACGATGTTAACATTTTGACACAAAATGGAATGTAGAAAGATATGTGTTGTAAAATAATTAAATAAATCTAAATACATAATAAATATCATATATAACATATATAAATAGAGTTTTCATCATAATGGTGACCATGAGAGTTTGTAAAGGAAAAGCAAACAATCATCATTTTGAGGCGGTAGTTTTCCATACACATAAACAATATGTTCGTTACCCATTAGATAAAGGTGTGTATATTTGTAGCTCAAAAAATAGCATAAAAAAATCCTAGTATATTTATGATATGAGATTTTTTATATAAATAAGGGATACAAATAGTTTAGGGAGTGGATAATTGAAATAAAATTATAGAGCTCTAGGAAAGACGTTACCTCTTAATTGGGTAACTCCATTTGGTTTCCAAAAAAATACTTCCTTGGATTGCTTTATTAACAAAGGGAGGTTTTAAGGGGGAAGGGAGGTATTATGGGGATTAAAATGGGAAGAGTTTGGATGAACCTAAGTATCTTGAGATGTGTGAGGAAGTGGGAGGAAAATGAGGCCTTTTATAATGGAGGAGTGACAATCTTGTAATATTTTAGAAAAAGAACCCCACCCACGTTTTTTTATTTAAAGTGGATAAATAATGGTCCCAAGTCAAGAAAATTGAGGATAGGGTAGTAATATGGCCATAAAATAGCTATTGAACAAGTTTATAGGTATTTTGGGACTTAAGGTTAAGGTTCCGTCCATTATTAAGCTTAATTAAACGTTAATTGTTGTCATTAATTTTAATTACCTTCACTAATATTTTTTGTAAAAAAACAAGTTGATATTATTATAAATTATAAATTATAAATTATAAATTATAAATTATAAATTATAAATTATAAATCATAAATCATAAATTATAAATTATAAATTATAAATTATAAATTATAAAATATTATTATTCAAAATATGATTTTTTTCCAAATTCTAATCACAGAAGTGGCATAAATTAATTTGAATTTAATCCCGTAGACATAACGATAATGCATGTTTTTGAAGTAAAAACGTCCAAATGTTTGCCATGTTTTTATAGTCAATTTCAAAGTTAAATTTAATAAAATTAATGAAAATTTATGAATTTATAAAAATATGATCTAATTAAACATTAAAACCAATTTAAAATATAATTTAACTTTATCAATAAATTAGATTAAAAAGTAGTTTTGAATTAAATTTCAGTATTTTTCACAATTAATTAAAAAATAAATCTTCATAGAGAAATACCAAAAAATTATCCTAACCCAATTTTTATTTTTCTATTTCAAAGGGGAAGTTTATTTTGACATATTAAATTTATAAAAGGGTCAAAATTGTATTTATAATGGGTTCTCCATTAAAAGGCGATAAAAGTTACTTAATAAAAATATAGAATTTTATGTGTAATATTAGGTTTTTCATTATCTTTTACTTATCAAATATATTTGATGAATATCAAAATCTTTTTATTGAATATATTTCATATATATTTCATTAATATAACTCACTAGTTTTAATTAAACCATATATTTTCTGAATTTTGTTAATACTATTCATAATTGTTAACATAACAACAAGGATATATCTTATTATACTAAATAATAATATTTCAATAATACATTTTTATATGGTGAAACTCTTTCTTGCGTGTAACACAAGTTATTGAGGATGGTCTCTCTTGTGTGTAATGCAAGATAATTTAGTTATCTATGTATTACAAGATATATCATGTATTGAAGTTATTTAAAATAGTAAATATATAGTAGAGTATCATGATATTTTATTCCCTTACATTCTTGGTGATGCATGTCATATAAGCTATCAAATACAAATTTGTACTCTAGAATTTTGGGGTGTTACATTCTGCACACTTTAATTAAATTGAGTCATCGCAATTTAAACTCCATCTTGGTAATATATTGTTTGATATTTCCAACATTGAAAAACCACATCATGATAAGGGTTTGTAAAACATCCTATAGAAAAGAGAGAATAGGATGTAAATAGGTCACATGGACTACCATGAAACAAAGTCTCTAAGTAGGATAACATTTGTTTAAAGTGAAAATACGTACTTAGAGGAAAAGAAAAAATATTTATATAGAGTGAATAAGGTCATCAATTACAAAAAATTGAATGATCAATTGAAATTTTAGGTCCTCAAATCCACAAATCTTTTAGGATTTAGAAGACCACCAGTTTAACAGAAATTAAGGTATTAGGATAAAATTTTATTTCAATGTAATTTTTTTTAATTCTTGGTAATTCTTTTACTGAACAAGAATTTAAGAAAATATTCTTACTTGTGAGGTTTTAATTTCAAATGAACAATCCAAAATTTTGGTTGTGCTTTGATCAAATTATAATTTATCATTTAATCCCAGAAATTAATTAATAATAATGATTTTTTAATACCTGAAGCCCTAAAAAAACTGTTAAAGGATTGTAAGACCTATAAAAGAGAGACAAGTCTAACTATTTGTCTTTATGTATTACCCATATTCAATATGTTTAGAACATTAATCTATAAACCTAAAATAGAAACACTATAGGTTCATCATTAATATTTATTCATCAAATTATTTAACTAAATCATGGACATATTAACTAGGACATTGTTTAGTTTAGTGGTTGTTGTGAAACCCTTATTGTCCTTCAGTCATGGGTTCAAGACCTATGACCTTGCTGAATTTTATTGGTTGTCACCTGATAAATAAGTTTCCTTGTCTAAAACCCAATTAATATAATTTCAAAAATAAATATTATGGAAATTCATTAAATAAGGTTAATCCCTAAATAACCTTTTAAATAAGGTTTTCAATAGATCCTCAATACCTAAATAATTTGCCCATTTTATTTCGAGATAAGCCTTTCATTGGTCTAATGATTATCCATAATATCATTTGAATGATTTATAATCATGAAACCATATCTTTAATATAAAAATTCTTAGGATTATCCTATATTATTTATTATCATTTTCTATTCAAGTCCTTTATAATGGTTTCTATAGAAAATATGAATTATCCTAAGCATATCCCCCGATAGTGTCAAACCAGGTGTATAGTAAATCCCATTTTCATGTACCAGGTAACCCCAAGTCAGACCTGAAACACCTTATCAGGGTTGTTAATCCTAGGTACATCTATTCTAGAACCATCTCCACTTGTAGTATCTATATAGAGATTTATTTATAGAAATACCCACATAATATATAATTTATAAAAATTCTAGGGTTGCATCTATACTTATCCTAAAATTATACATTAGTGTCATGTTCTCTAACATATATTTTTCTAAATCCAGTTCCCAAGATTTCTACTAAAATTTATTTGATTCCAACTGTAGCGACCCGACCCCAGATTTCCCAGAGCTGGTGTCTACTATCAATTACATGGGCATGATTACAAGGAATCAAATCCCAAAGGACAAAAAATTTAATAGTCTTGGTAAACCAGATACATAAATGAGTCTTGTATTATGAATGACTACACTAATTACAACATAATTATTTTCTCATTTCAAAATAAATAACTTTGAAGATAACTTTAATCCATCTAGTAAATCCTTTTATGTTTTTCATAGTATGCTTCTTGGATTCATTAGGAAAGAAACATAACAAGGGTGAGCTCAAATTCCCGATAATGGAAGAAATAATTAATCAATGAGAATAGTTAATATGGTAAGGTAAATAACTAAACACACATTCCATTCGAATAAATATATATGAAAAAATAAATATTAAAGGAAAGACATTGAAACACATGCCATTTAATAAATGAAATGAAATGAAATGTATCCATAGATATGTCAACACAAAATCTTAGGGATGAATAATAAATGAAACAAAATGAGGGAATTTTTTTAATAGATGTCATGTATGCGGTACATGAAAACCTATACTATCAATAACTTTCACAATATGGTTTAAAAATATAGATAAAACCCCTTTAATTTGTGCAACTTATTTTTCTCATGAGAACCTATCGATGAATCAAGGAGCTATATAAAGTTCGAGGTCTACCCATCATTGCCTTTCCAAATCATTCCTCTTAAAAAATAGACAAAATAAATAATATTCCATATCAAATATCTGTATTGAATAAATCATATATAATTATCAATATTTACCCAAATAATAAAATAACTATCAAAGTAGACAACGTATATAAAATGGTATACAGTTCAGGAAAAAGTAATATCCCTGAAAAATGAAATAAATAATTAGGGGAAATTAAATGTTTGATGATTATAGGAGATTAAATAGTTGAAGAGGAATAAAAAATGAATCATGGAAGTGATTATGAATACTAGACATGGAAAAATCAATAATAAACCATCTAGAGTAATAATAAAGATGGTATCAATACAACAAATCCCAAGTGGAGTAAAAATAAAGTGTTGTTTTTATCAACGAATATAAATACTACAAAAAAGTTATTTTAAAAACATTTTTGAGGAAAATATACTTTTGTTTTGAAAAAAAGTTTCTTTCAAATTCATTTTTTAAAAAATTTCTTTAAAAATTAACCTTTTAAACATGAAAATTATGCTTCAATGAAATTATATTGAGTAAATCAATACTAGTCATATGAGGTAAAATAACATTCCTTTTTTCATGGTAAAATGGTTTGAAGAATTCCTTTTTAGTAAAGCAACAACAATATTCATTTAAAAACATTAGTATGATAAAAAATGGTAAAAATATCTTTACAAAATCATTTATTAATTTTTTTTTTATAAAAATGGGTTTTATATGAAAATCGGTTCTCTAACTAAAGAGAGAAATAAATATGGGTATTTTTTAAAACAAATTGTAAAATATTTTGAGTAACAAAGAGTAGAAAATGTAAATAAGACTTTAAATTGGTCATGAATAACTAGAGGAGGTGAAAATTAATGGTTTTACTAAACAATGATCACATAATTTCCTCAAATGGAAATACCATTGAAAGATCCTTAAATTATTATTGAGGAAAATAATCTTTAAACATTCCAAAGTGTCCCATAACACATTGAAAAATTTAAAATCATAATCCTTTTGAAGGAATAATATTTAATGGAGTTTTAAATACCATTAACATAAATTAATTTATGATATAATATATTAAAATGGTCAGTAGATACACTACACAAAACAAGTAAGTGGTGAAGATGACATTTATCTCACAGAATTAAAAAAGTGAAATAAAAATCAATTACCTTGAGTATGAATTGTCTCATGCATATTTACATTCCTAAATAATAAACTTATGCTAATTAGTTACATTCTTTATAACCTTTTTCAAGTTTATAATAATTTTTTTAATTATTATCATTTTATATATAACTACTTAAAAAAATTATGTTTAAGGTGGGTGTTTTGACCAAATTCAATTTATGTGTCAAAAACAACTTTGGTTGGTCAAATATGATCAAATGGGTCATTATATAACATATAGAGAATAAGAAACATGATATTATTATAACATTTATACATTAATAATAATTTAAAATCAATTATTAATTATGGTTATGAAAAATGACCAAACGTTACAATCATGGAGATAGTAGTATGCACTTATGCATTAGTAATGTTCCCATTTTTCAATAATCATTGTGGAAAGAATGAAAGTAACATAAATATTTAGAGAATTATCAATATATAATAAATAAAATATTATTTAATAATATATAATTATATATATAATTATTCTGATGTAAAATGAATCGCATCGTGTTGAGGTGGTGGTAGTCCACACGTCCACGAACGACATTATCACTTTTCAAATGTGTGAAAGAGTAATAAACAAAATGATATATATATATATATATATATTATTTTTATAAATTTAATTATGTAATTAATATAATATATATGTTTTCTATGTACCATATTTTTAGTTAAAACCATCATTTATACATTCCATGTATCGTGTGAATGAATCACATCGCTTTGAGGGGGCGATAGTCAACACTTCCACAAATGATGTTATCATTTTTACACAAAATGGAATGTATAAAGATATGTGTTGTAAAAGAATTAAATAAGATTAAAGAAATAATAAATATCATATATAACATATATAAATATAGTGTCCATTATAATGGACACTGTGAGAGGTGGTAAAGGAAGAATGATCAATCATTGTTTTTTGAGATGGTCGTTCACTGTACACATAAACAATATGTTCATTACGCATTAGAAGTTGGTGTGTTTAATTGTTGGTATAAAAATTTTCATAAAAAAATCATGTTATATTGAGGATAATCATTATATATATAAACATGGAATAAGAATAGTTTAGGTAGTGTATAATGAAAATAAAAGTAAAGAGCTTTAAAAAATATGTCACCTCTTAATTAGGTAACTCCTTTTGGTTTTCAGGAAAATACTTACTTGGATTGATTTATTACAAAAGGATGGATTCATGGAGGAACTTAGGTATGTTGAGGAGTGAAATTGTTAGAGTCTGTTTAAACCTAAGTGTCTTGATAGGTGTGATGAAGTGGGAGGAAATGATTCCTTTTATAATGGAGGAGTATTGGCACTCTTGTAATATTTTAGAAGACAGGAACCCACCCACGTTTGTTTATTGAAAGTGGATAAATAATGGTACAAAGTAGAGAAAAGTGAGGATAGGGTGTATATATTTACATCCAATATATCTTGGACAAATTTATAGGTCATTTTGGGACTTATGGTTAAGGTTTAGTCCCTTATTCGGCTTAATTTAACCTTAATCATTGTAATTAATTTTAATTACCTTCACTAATATTTTTGGTAAAAAGATAAGTTAAATTTTTAATAAATTATAAATTATTATGATTAAAAATAATTAACAAAATTTTCCAAATTCCAATCACAAATATGAAAGAAATTAATTTAAATTTATTCCCACAAATGGGATGAAAATGCGTGTTTTTAATGTAAAAATGCCCACAAGTTTTCTATGTTTTTATAGTCAATTTCAAAGTGAAATTGATTAAAATTAGATAAATTAAATTAATTTATAACAATATTATCTAATTATACTTTGAAACCAATTTGAAATATAATTTAACATTATAGATAAATTAGATAAAAAGGGTTTGAATTAAATTTTTGTACTTTTGACTATTCATGAAAAAAAGAATCTTCACAGAGAAATACCAAAAATTTTCCATAACCAAATTTTTATGTTTATATTTCAAATATTAAGTTTATTTTTAAATTTTGAATATATAATAGGGTAAAAAATTGGATTTAAAATGGGTTCTCAATTAAAAAGTTGTAAAAGTGCCTTAATAAAAATATAGGTTTTTGTGTGTAATATCAGATTTGTTATCATCTTATACTTATCAAATCAAATGGATGAATATAAGAAATATTTCGTTGAATATATAACATATATATTTATTTAATATAATTAAATAATTTTAATTAATTAAATTTATTAATACAGAACACCTTTGTGAGCATAAAAAAAATAATATTTCTTTTATATTCAATTGGTTTATATATTCATTTATAATTAATTGGTATCCTATTAAATAATTTTGTATTTTTTTAAACCATATATTTTCATATGTTAGTTAATAGTATTCATTAAATCTAACATAAAATCTAGGTTATATCATATTATATTAAATAACAATATTTTAATAATAGGTTGTTATTTGGTGAAACTAATTCTTGCGTGTAACATAAGTTATTGAGGAAGGTCACTCTTGTGTGAAACACAAGATAACTCAGTGTTTCATGAATTACAAGATATATTATGTATTTAATTCATTTAAATATTAAATATATAGTAGAGTCTTGGGATATTATATTCCCTTACAAGCATGGTGATGCATGTCATACAGAATATCAAATACAAAGTTGTACCCTAGAATTTCAGGGTGTTACAACTATGGCATGCATCTCTAGCCTGAACTTGGGATGTGTGTGTGTGTTTGAATGTAATTTTAACCCAAATAACCTAATATATATATATATATATTATATTTTCATCATAATAATGGTTATAATTACTTTTAATTGGTATTAGTTTATAAATGATTTTTATTTTAAAAGGATAAAACACATAGTATATTTTTAAGAATTATAGAATTTCAAATTAGAAATTACTTTTGATTAATTAATTTTTTTACATAAAATATATTTTAATAAAATATTATTATTAAATATAAATGGTAATATAATTTCTATAATTTCAAATGTAATTTTTACAAGGGTTTCAAAAATTGTTATTGTAAAAAAACCCAGCATTACTCAATAAATGTCAATTATTATTTTAAAAGTCAAAATTAAAATAATTAGAATTTTTTTGATAAAATAAATATTATTATTGGAATCATCTCATTAAAATTATCTAATGGTGATTTTTCATAATTTTTTGAGATTTTAAAATTTATTGGGTAAAAATTAAATATACTGTAAATATATAGTGTATTGTGACACCATAATGACCCAAAAGTGATGTAATAAATTCCATAAAAGATTTCCAAGACAAGATATATGTTTCCCATTTAATATATTTTTATTTTTAGGTTATTTTATTAATTTTATAAATCCATTATGAATCATCCAAAACCTATATTATATTTTAAGGATTGAAAATAATTTTTTAGGAACATGACTAACTTACACATCCCCATGGGTAATGTCTTAATAAGTTTTGACCTTGAATATATAAAAAATAATATAAAAAATACTTTGGTAGAAATAATTAGCAGAAAAAATGAGAATTATTTTGGTTTTGATCATTTTATTATGTAGAGTCCAAAACCTATGTTTGAGAAATAATAAAGTACTTCCCTATCTTTTCCTATATAAAACCAAAAAATAACCCATTTATCTAAAATAAAACAACTTAGAGAACGTACTTACTCTTCCATAACCTATATAGAGTCCTCCCAAGGCCCCCATGCTCTTAACAATCTCCTCAAATGCTTTTGGAATCACCTGCTCAAGGTAAGAGACCTCTCTCTACTCTTTTCAATTCGAGCCTCATCGTTGTGTTTATCCTTTTGAATCTCAATTATTTATATGATTATAAATTTATAAAAATCACTATAACATCCAATTTATGTCCTAATAATGAAAAATCATTTATCCCCCCTCATTATATCATTTTCCTATTCCATTACTGTGCCAAATTTAGTAAGGGATCCTTTCCTTGTACTCCTTATTCAAGCATATTCATTATTTTATACTGTTTATTTCCAATTCTTAATTTTGGTATATGTTTTTAAAAATTAATATTAAAATATATCTGTTTTAAAGATGATGATATATTAATTTATCATTCATTAAACCATTTTATGAATCTTTGAGTAATTACATTATACTGTCTAAATTTAAATGAAATTTTTACATGAAAAACCATTGTATTATGAATACCATCACTATTAACCATCAATGGTATTCCCATAGACATACCTAAAATAATTTTATTTTATAATTACATGTATGTATTAAAAAATCTTTTGTTATGTAATTAAATTTGATAAAAAATTATTCTATATTGAATGATCTATGTTGCACAGTTATGCATATACATGATATGAAGGCGACGAGTGCACCCGAAATTACATAGTGCTCCAATGCATTGAGTAATGTTTTAGTCTCATGAGACATAATGAAAGGTATTAAGAAATAAACCTAATACACCATGGGAATTTTTATACCATTTTATGATTCCTTTGAAGTGATCCTTAACCTATGTTTGTGATGTAATGTTCAATGTTGTTACCATATTTCCCATGTTGACTTTATGTTATCATTCTATATCATGGCTCTTTGTTTATGTTAATGAATATTACTCATTTTATGCCCCAATGAAATGACTATTTTCTAATATTTAATAATTTATTCATGTTATTCCATGTCTATTCCTTTAATAGGATTTTTAGATCACCCATTTTTTTATGTACGTCCCAAGGTTTTGCCAAGCAATTTTAAGTATGATGGAATATTATGAGCATGTTAAGGATGTTTTGAATAATGGTGATGTAACCCTATCTTAAGTTATTATTTAATTTACCTTATAACACCAGGAAACTTTAATTATCAATATTATTGGTTTTATTATGTGTATTCCTTTGTAACAAATCATGAATAATTGTATAATAAAGACAAGGGTTGTCATAGAAAACGATGCATTTCTATTGAATTAATTCATAAATAATGATGTGATCGTCCTGAGTTTTTATAAACTTTAGTTTCACATATATTCTAATGAATCATTTTAATATTTTTATTAAATAAACATCAAGAACATTTATGGTCAATATTACTTCTATAATTTTTTTTCATTAGTTTTTATCTCATAAGAATCACATGTAACTTTTTAGTTATTTTGATCGATACATGCAAGATGCAATTATGGCTTGGCACCCCAATCCAACATTCCATTTCAAGTCCATACACAAGATTTGGCCTTCCCCTTGATATTTATATGGATTTAAAGAAAAATTTCATGTATATCTTTCTTATTATGAATTATTTCTAAATAGTGACGTAAAAAATTGGTTGACCAATAAAGAAAATCAAAGAAGATAATTTTATTTTTTAAATTGTAATTGGGTTCAGTGGAAAAATTCTTACTCTTTCAATATTTTATATGATATTTATTAAATAAAAATTTAAATCTTTTAATTCTTTAATCACATTATTTCTAGACTCACTCTTTGGTGGATTCGTTGTCTTAAGATAATTTTTCAAACCTTTAATTATTTTTCTTTTATGGATGATCCACTGGTAATAATTATTTATTTCCATGAAATAATAACTATGAGGATATTTAAACCTTTTATATAATGTATTCTTCATAAAAAATAGATAATATACCTTACCCTTCATGATCTATCTAAACATCATTGCAAACTTAGACAAATCTTTAATGATCCATATAAGTACAACAAACATATGAAATATATCTTTACAAGAAACATCATATGTGTGCATATAATTGTACCAAAGTTGCTTCAAATATTTTATTAATGGTTGAAAGTACTCATATATATAATTTATAGTATTATCAGGTCCATGTATGAGTATAATAAATAATTTAAATGTTTTTTACATACACATAAATGGTGGAAGGTTATAAATATGAATGAAAATTGTCCATGTGCTATGTGAAGTAATAATTAGACTATACAAATTAAAACCACTGCATAATAAACCAAACATAACATTATGTACCCTAGATATATAATCAATATATCATGGATCAAATTTATTCCATGATAATCTATATTTAGGTTGAGTCAAATTATCATTATCCTTAATTCTCTCAGTATCATTCCACCCCAATTATTTTTTGAAATTTCATCAGTCATGAAAAGATTTTGTAGACTAAAAATCAATGGAAAATTCCACATTACTTTTTGCGGAACATGATATGGTTTTCCATATGTATTTACCTTCAATAAATATGTACCTAATTTTTTACAATCATTTAGGCCCAAGGTTTCCTCATTATATAAGTTGTAATATTTTGTGAAATAAAAAATGTTATTAGTTGAAAATCCAATATAATCAATTAGCTTCCATGATATATAATGATTTGAAGGAATATTTAAATCATCATGAATTAATTCCTTAAAAAATGAATGAACATATTCAATTCTAGTATTATAAATTAAAATTATGATTTTCCCATGATAACAATCACATTAATAATTATAGCCTTTCCATTTTACCATATCCTTGATGTACAAGAGTCCATTCATCACCCATCATTTTTTACTCTCTCAAAACCGAATTTTCATTAGTTACATCATGTGTCCTTGTACCATTGTATTATTACATTCACATACTTTATTTACTGTTATTATGAAGAAATGTTAACCAATCAAATATAAAATTATCCATTACAATCCTTTTATTTTGATCATAAACTATTTGGGGTTTCCTTTTATTTCTATTTTGAGGCTAGATAAAATAGTTTTTTTAAAAACTAAGTTTTTTTACATGGTAGATAACTTATTCCGAATTTAACAAAGGTATTCCAATGTAATTATATCAAGGTAAGTGTACACATCTTCAATATTAGTCATTGTTAAATGAATAATATAGAAAACCCAACTTATTATTACTAGTTTGAGATACAATTAGTATCATACATCCAACTTATATCAATTTTATTTGAATAAAATAAATTTTTGTTATAATTAGTATAAAATAATCCAATTGAAAAATCATTACAACCATTAATATTTTTAATACATATTAGGACAATATAATAACTCCAAAACTAAATACATATCAACATTTATAACCTCATAACATTGAAACATAGTAAAATTATAAAATATATTTTAGTTATTTTTTTATTATAGACTTCCCAACAATATAGACCACACTTCTAATAAAATAGAATCCAGATATCATATAATGATGTGTTTTAATTAAACACTTCATTAATTATATTTCATGAATTTTAGTTTTTCTTAGTCAAAACAATAACATTTTGTACATCTAATTTAAGAATAAAATTATAATCAATTAAATAAATATTCATCAAAATTATAAATTACACAATTGATACATTTTTTCATCTTTCTTTCACGTTTTATATAATATAATCACTATAACATCATAATTTCTTTTAAATTTTATAAAATCACTTAATTATTACTAAAAAATAAATATAACATTAATATTCATAAATAATAGAAAAATAAAAATGGATTATTAGTCTCATTTCACATGAAATTATCATGGAATGATATTAATTTATGCACGATTATATTTCTATATAAAAACTGCACTTAATATAAGGGACCTATGTTTTGAATCCCTTAATTTATGATTTTCTAGGGATTAAGGGAATCAAGGTAGTGTTCAGTGGTGTTATAGAGTATTTTCGAAGGCCTAAGAGGAATATCTGTCCGGTTATCTACAACATCATGGTGGTAGTAATAGTGGATGAAAATTTTCTTAGTGAGGTCAAATTATTGAAAGGATAAGAGAAGTGACCACTACGTTGTAGGGTTGGTCATGGTGGTGAGGGAGGTTTTTGATAAAGTCATGGAATATAGAAATTTTGATTAGAGGACACAACTATTCAGTATTTGGTGGGGTATGCAAAAAATGGCCAGTGGAATTTAACCACATCATAGCCAATATCCTGCTGATGGTCAATGTATTAAATCATACTTTTTAAACATGAGAGAAGGTAGGGTGGGGTTATCTATTTTGAATATGATATTATCAAATATATCTTTGAAAAATGCCCCCATGAATATTTTTTATAATCTCCACACCTTAGTGGGGGTGAAGAAAATACCTCTATAATATGGGATTGAATTGTTTTATGGGTTTAATCTTGATATCTACTCTCAAGTCCTATCTAATTACCATGGTATTCATAGAGAATTTGGGAATCCTTTTAGGGATATAAATATTGTCTATTTGTGTCATTGTTCATTCTCTGATCAGAGGTTCCTTTCATATATTCCCTTTAATGTTCATAATTAATAACATTTGGAATGATGTAACTAATGAGTGTTCTTATTTTCAGTGGTTTATAATAAATGTTTTACTGATGAATACAATATTAACATGTTTAAATAAGCCTTCACGGAGTCATGCGTTCTTGAATCTATTGTTTTAGCTTAGAATTTATTATCCTTATTGTGGTATGGTATATTTCAGTTTTATATTTATCTTATGAAATCCAATAATTCTTAATATGATTTATAAATTCTAGGATTTCTTATTGGGTCTAAGTTCCTTCGATTGATATCCTTTTGAATTTAATTAATCGAACTATTATCATTTTCTTAAATTGTAATCCTGAATAATTTGAATGTTTAGTATTCAAAAACTTCCCCTCATTTGAAACACTCCCAATAGATCCATGAAATGGTTTCTTACAATCCTTTGATATTTGTTAATACACCGTTAACTGATTTTGTTTTATATATGGTGAGTATAAGTCTTTCCCTTTGGATTTGTGTTATAGGGATGTGGTTTGAGGCAAAGTGTGGATCTAACATATGAATGCCTATTATTAACTCTCTCCATAGTGTTTGTGTTATGGAGATATATTCTAGAGAATTGGTTCTTTTATTCTATCAAATACATTTATTCTATAACTCCATTCTTGACCAGGTGTATGGGCCCTTCTTTCATGGAACAGGTTCCTTGTGTAATTTCATTCATTCTTGTAATTTTATGATGTATTTTATTATATTTATTACTTTATACCAAAGTTTTATTCTATTGTATTGTTATATATATTTATATGAAATTTATTTGGTAGGTTTCATTCAATTGTTTATAAACATAGAATTGTGAAAGAGATTTGATTGGTTATCCAATTTAATCTCCCATTAAATATGATTACTAATTTATACTCTTATAATACTTCTATTTTAGTTATTATTTATCAAAAATAAATATAAAATATTTGTAAAGTGAATGATCATGTAAATATTTAGTTATATTATTAAATGTGGAAGCTTTTTGATGATATAAATAGAATTATGATTAAAAAAGAGTAACCAGGAAATTATTTATAAGTAATACAAAAATGTTGTTAATTATCAAATATGGATGATGAATTATATTGATAATTGTTTTGTTGAATTTATAATTTAATCTAAATTATAAGTGAATGAATAGGAATGTTTTGATCATGTAACCTAGAATTAATTGAAGGATTATGATTTATTTTCAAAAAATATTAAAGTGAGGTAATCTAACACACATGTTTAAATATTGGTACAATAATTCCTACCTATTTATTTTGTATGTTAGTTATGTACATGAATACAAACATGAATGTTCAGTTTTGGAGTGGAATATAAATAGGTAATTCCCAGAAATCAATTGAGAAGTTGTGTCGGTAAAAGTGTAGAATGGTGGGTTGTATCTAATTTTTTCATGGAAGTTGTATTCTCTTATAAATCTATCATTTGGTATAGTTTAGGATAGGTTAAGGATATATAGTTATAACTTATCCTCATTCCATGTTAAGTTATTCTATATTGTGTATAAATTATATAATGGTTGGGGAATTATGCTAGTCTTCTTTTTGTGACCCATACCTTGTGAGTCTTCTCTTCCTTAGAATGATTCCTAGAACATTGGGTGGTATAGTGTGAACTATTTGGAACCTTAAGGAAAGTGGTGTTGCGTTACTTCAAGGATAATTATGCTATTCATTCAGATAAGTGGACTTCTATCTTAGAAAAAGGATGATTTTGGGTTGTTTGGTTAGTTGATCATTTTCTAGGTTAGTGAGTTGCTAATTTATATAAGTGCTATAAATGGGATAATATAAGTGTAATAACCATTTATGGATACCTTAAATGTTAGTTTTGACCTTTTGGGGTAGTGAGGCTATAATTTTTTCTTAACTATTCTCTCTAGGTTGATATTTTTATTTGGGAAATATATCATAGTCTCCAAGTAATGGATTGGTCTTTAATTAATCTAATAATTAATATAACTTGGTTATTAATAAGTAAATGAATTATTAACTAAGATATGGATGTGGAATATTGGTAAATAATTAGTATATTTTGAATTAATTTACATTAATGGAGTAATATACTCCTTTAATTTGTGATATATACATGTTAATGAAATAATGGAGACAATTATAAGTAAAGATATAAATAAAAATCTAATGGATGTTTAGACCATGGTTGAAGATTGATAATTGTTATGAAGAAAATAGATGTTAATGGGATAAATCATATTGAATGAAATAGTAAATTTCTATTTAAGGAAAGAACACTCTCAACATCAATAATAGTAAATTTTTTGATATCTATTGAACATGCGACCACCTTATAGTTTGGATGCTGCTTATGAATGGGTGTGATTGTTGCTGTTTTACCTTACATGTTACTTCAAGGTTAGAGAATGTTTTAGTGCATGATATGATAATGGAACTTATTATAGTTATGTGGGAAGTGATTTGATTCATGGAATCCATTACCTGGTATTAATAGAAAATGGTGGTAAGAGATCATGATGATGATGTAATAGAAATGATGTGGCAATGGTTATGTAAATGAGGATGGGTTAAAATGGTTTCATCAGGTATATGGTGGTGGTTTGGGTATAATGTTAATTTTTAATCCATGAATTCATGATCAATTAGAGAGGGTCACTTCTAACGGCTAACTACCAATTTGAGATGGAAGAGCCTTAGCTGAGAGGTAAGAGCAGATGAAATTATTAATTTAGGGAAAAATATTTTAAATAATTAATGTTTTTAATCATAAAAAATATTTGATGGATATGTTGTGATGAAAATGTGATACTTTTAGGGATTTTTATAAATACTGGTTTCATGGTTATTTGAGATATAGGAGAATGGAAGAACTATTGTTCGAGTAGTTGGGGTAGAGTAGAGGATATGCAGTTGAGATTAGAAACTATATCTTGCACTTCCTTGGTTATACTGTTTGATGTCTCATGTAGTAACATATATAAAATGGGTAATTTTTAGTACTGATTTCATTTTTAGTGGATTTGATTGGTGGTTCTTATCTTTATTTATAAATTACACTTAAGAGGGTAATGTCTCCCAGAATTATGCAAGATTCCCTTGGTGTTATTCACCAACATGGGGCTTATTAGAGGAAAGATTTAAGGTTCACCACCATATTCACTATTATCCAAGGAGGGGTACAAGTTGATGGGGGGATCTCATGATTGAATGGTATCAAAGGTTTTTTTGAGAGATAGTATAAAGTATGAATTTGGGAATATGTGAGGATTTTTTGATCCTAATAAGGATAAAATGTCATCTGTAACTTAACATGTGATGTAAGAAAAGGATACCGACTATGAAATGGATATTTAGGGCTCCACTTGATCCAATGTACATACCTTTTTGGCCCACCAAACATTTTTTTTAAATAAACTGATTGTGGAGTATAAATTTAAGTATGGATTATTCATCATTCTAATAGATTTAATTATAAGCCAAAGATTTTGATTTATGATCTTATCTAATGTATTTATTTATGTAAACTTATGCAGATTTTTCCCAACCCTTACAGTAATGTTTTATGCCCTTTTATTTTCATGCTCATACTAATTTTAAACATTCCTTATTATGAGTATATAACAAGATTTGATACTTTCTTTCCTTAGAATTATATGTTTAGTTATAACAAAATTATTAATGTATGTGAATTTATGATCCTGTAGGATAATTATAAGAACTAATGACATTTTTTACAATAATTGAAGTAGCGGGATAATAAATTTCTATATGTAATGAAGAATGATTAAGAAATTAACTTGCATGATTATTCATTTTTTTATTTTTTTTTCATTTAAGTATTCCTTTTTTAGTTGCAGAATTAAGTATGATAAAATTTAATAACCCTATAAATACATGTTAGGAATTAAAATAAAAGTTTATATAGAGTTTATTTATAAAAAAAGCATTATATCAACTACAAATGTCATTTTATTTAAATTGTTCCAATTTTATATTTTATATTTTAATAATAAATTTCATTCATGTGATAAATAGAACTCATGGTTCCTAAATTTAGGGAAATTAAATGAAATCTATACATGGGAGATTATTTTATTAAAAAGCATGTTAGGGATATAAAATTCCCATTAAATGATATAATGGAGAATTAATGTGTTATTAAAAGAAATATGTCTAATATTTATATATTATAAAAGCGATGTGAACTTGATTTTATATATTAATTATTAATTACTAACCATGATATGTTAAGAATGATGTGATAAATGGTTATTTAATGAACACACAATATTTTATGATATATTTAAAAGGTAAAGTTATTATTTAAAATCATCTATGTAATTGAATATCCAATTATTTTTAATTTAGGAATGGGATATTAATAATATTATAATTCCATGGTATGATAATGAAGGCTATAAAGTATGTTAATAGTAATCATGAAATACTAGAAATATACTTTCCTTCTATATGAATAGACTATATGAGATCTGTTAAATTATTTAATTCCATGATTGTTGAACTATGTATGTCAGATTTATATTGAATATATGATTAGTCATGTGTTGATGATGTATTCCTTATGTTATATATTTGAATATTTGATTGATTATGCTTTAGTAATCATGGATGAAATATATTATTGTGATAAAGCTGTGAATATCCCTAGGGGAAACATATGTGACAAAATGTGGGGAAATTAGTAATTATAGAGGATGGTTTGGTAAGGTACTAGTAATGAAACCCATATGGTTGGTCAGTTGAGACCTTTTTTCACCTATTTTTCCTACAAATAATGGCTGGAAGTAATGGCATGATATATTTTTTTCTGTTGATTTTTTTAGATTAACACACAATCTAATGTCATATTTTTGTGATATATGTTATGCAATCCAACATGATTATTTATTATTACCTGAATATATTCCATCAATGCATCATCAATATATTATATGAGGAAAATTGATGAATAATCCTGAGGTGTTTTCTTACATAGTTTTTAGCAGTAGGATGTACCAATATTTATTGATGGATCTACTTGTGATGAATCATAGGAGTGGGTAGAAGATGTTGAGATTACCATTGACCTTGAAAGATATCACATCATTTCCTAGCCATTCTAGTGGTTATCTAGATTTAGAAGGTGGATCGAAGATGATTAAAGATGAAACATGGTGACCCATATTCAATTCATTAGGAATAATTTCTTGAGATGTTGAAGAATGATTTTGTCTCTTATAGGATATAAAATTTTATCATAGAGAATCTTCAATAGATCCATCAAGGTCAGGATAGTGTGTATGGATTTGGAAATCATTATATGTTCTAAGTTAGTTAGTTTTTTTTGTTTCTAAAAAGTTAGATAGATTATTTATGGAATTTATATTCCCATTTGAATCATAAGAGTTTTCTATCCATTATACCTCTTTATCTAGAGTCTTGAGAAGTAGTGAAAAATCATAAAAATAATAATAGATATAAGTATTTATATGAAAATTGTCAATAAGGGACTTACTAGAATTTCAAGAAAGGAAAAGGTGAAAATTCTATGTTGTGAGACTCTAATTCTATGAAGGAATAGAGTGAGGAGGTAATACAGTGTTAAGGAACAACTTTAATCCCTCGGGTAGAGTATCTTAAGGTGCCCCATATATAGTGAGTGGATTTTTTTTTCATTGTAATGTTATGAAGTATCAATAGTACAATTGCTTCAAGGGCCAACATGCTTATACAACATCAGTGGGTCGTTAGTTTATGTTTTTGGGTGATGGTGTCTTCTTTAAATATGTTTTTATAGAAAACCTGCCTTTTTTTGTGAGGTAGATTTCTTGGTAGTTTGTTTCCAATTATTTGTCAATCCCTTAGTGCCTTATTCTTCTAGAGGGCCAGTTTTTCTTTACCAATCATAGTATTTCTGATATGTATCTCCCTCGGTGACTATTATACTATCCATTTTTCTATTCTCCCTAGGTTTTGCTTTAAATTCTCAAAGATGATATTTTTTTGATAATGTATCTGATATAAGGGACCATATTTTGGAATCCCTTCTATGATGTTTAATCTATGTATTAGGGTTATCAAAATAGAGTTCTATTGTTCTCTAGAAGACTTATAGAAGCATAAGAATATTTTATCCATACTCTTATCCACCACGACATGGTGGTTGGCATGGTGGAGGTAATTTCTCTTAGAGATATAATTTGTGCGAAATATGGATAGAGGATACTACCACACTGTAGGGATGGGTGTGGTGGTGAGTGAGGTTTTTAGAAAAGTTTATGGAGGTGAAAATAGTGAGAGAATGAAACTATAACATGGCCTTTGGTGTGGTAGTCAGAAAATTCTCATGGGAAATTAACTAGAGCATGTCCTAGGGAATATTGATGACCAATGGATTAAATCACAAGTTTTAAATGTAGCAAAAATGGGGAGGGGGAGTTGGCTATTTTGAATTTGTAATTCGTGAAACTCTCTTTAACTAAGAAACCATAAGTATTTGAAGAATCTCCACACTATGGTGGGGGTCTATTTAATCCCTCTATAAATAAGGATTGCCATGTTTTCTTGGATCAATATTGATCTTTCATTTTAATCCCTTGATGATTCAATGTGATTTTATGGTGTATTTGTTTATCCTTTTAAGGATCTATGTCATCCCAGTTAATTTTGTTGTTCCTTCTTTAATCTAAGGTGCATTTCATATCTTCCCTTTATTCATATTAATCATTCCTTCCAGAAATTACGAATATAATTTTTCAGCATGGTTTGGGTGGTTTATAATAAAATTTTTATGATGTATATAATTTAATTAGGTTGGTGGCATATTTTGCGGAGTCATGGGTTCTAGACTTAGTTGTTATCCCCCTTTATTTGAATATGTTATGTTCAAAAGTTCTATCCTTTGAAACCCACCAATTAAATCCAATTAACTAATTTTTTATAAGACATTGAACTTTATTAATCCACCCAAAACTTATTTTCTATTAGATATAGCGAGTATAACTCATTTCCTAAAGTTTGGTGTTGTGGTTATATATTCTGGGTGAAAGTGTATCTCTAACTTATGCATTAAATTTATTAACTCTCTCTTTGGTCCTGGTGTTGTGGAGATATAGTGTGGGGTAGGGGTTCTCATATATTATCATATAAATTTATTATATAACTCATTTCTTAGCTAGGTGTATGGGTGCTTGCTCGAAGAAATAGGGTCCTTATATAATTTTATTATTTCTTGTATATGATTGTTTTTGTAATGAATTCACTTGTCTTGGTTACATTATACCAAAGTGTTATTAGATTTCAAAACTATATGTATTAATATAAAAGATATTTATAAAGTGGAATTCAATGGATTATGAAATTTTAATTAGGAAAGAATTCTGGATGTTTAGGCCCTTTAATTTCTCATTAAATATGACCGAAAATTTCCACTCTTATATTACTGATTTTTTTGTTATTTATTTCCAAAAATAAATATGAAATACTGAGAAAGTTAATGACCATGTAAATATGGAGTTATATTTTTTAACACCGGAATAATTTTTACAGTGGGAATAAAACTATGATTAAAAAGGGGTAACTTTGATATTTTTTATGTGTTAGAAAAAATATTTTTAATTAATATTTATGGTTGATAGTTTTTTTTGAGAAAAATAATTTCATGACATGATTAATTATGATAAATTATAAGTGAATTAATGGTAAAGGGTAGATTATGGAACTTGGAAGTAGTTGAATCTTTAACAATTATTTTGATTAAAGAATGAATGTGAGGTATTCTAAGACACTCTTTTAAAAACTGATAAAATTATTACTACCTATTTGTTTTATATATAGTTTATGGACATGAAGATGGAAACATTTGTTTAGTTTTTTAAAGGAATACAACTTGGGAAAACACATAAATAAATTAATAAGTAATGCTACTAAAAGTGCCGAATAGTGGGTTGTTTCCATTTGGACTTGGATTTTTTCTTCTCTAATATCTCCATATTATATTACAGTTCGTGATGGGTTAAGGATAGAAGGTTATACATTCCACTCAGTCCATGTTGAGTTAGTGTGTATTGGGTATAACCTATATAATGATTGGGGATTTAAGCTAGTCTACTTAGTGTGACACCTACCTTGTGATTCTTCCATTCCTTAGAATGATTCCCCGAACCTTGGGTGGTATAATGGGAACCTATATGTACCTTAAGGAAAGTGATGTAGTTTTCCTTCCAGGTTTGTGATACTATTATGTTATAAGAGTCTAATAATATCTTATAAATCAATTGAGTTGGGGATATTGGGCTAGTTGAGAATCCTTTGGGTTAGTAACCTACTATTTTACAGAAATAAGTGAAATAAATGGGATTGTTTTAGGGTAGAACTTGTATAGGGATAAATTAAATATTAGTTCGGTCTTGGGATATAGTGAGGATATAGGTTTTTCTTATTGATTTTTTCTATGTTTATATTTATATTTGGGATACAATTCTTTATTTCTTAGTTGTAGTTTGGTGTCTAATTAATCTAAAATTTTAGATGACTAGGTTGTAAATTAGAAAATAAATTGGTAATCCTGATATATATGTGGAATGTTTGTAAATAAGTATTTTGGGTTAAATAAATATACTTAAATGAAAGAGTACAATCCTTCAATTTATTATTTTTATGAATTAAATAAATAATGGAAATATGTATAAGTGAATCTTTATGATTACGAATGTAATTGATGTTGAGAGAATGGTTGAAGAAATATGCATGTTAATGAGGAAAATGAATCTTAATGGGATAAATCATATTTAATCACCGAGTAAATTCCTATTTAATTAAATAAGACTCGTGATATCGATAATAGTAAAATATTGATTTATTTTGAATGCTTTCCCACATTCTATTTTGAATATTGATTATGCTTGTTTGTGATTGTTTATATTTAACCATTAATTTATTTCATAGTGACATATTGTTATTTTGAATGGTATGATTATGGTACAAGTTATGGTTTTTTGGATGTGATGTGATGTATGTAATTAATTATCTAGAATTAACATAAATGTGTGATAAGTGATCAGGGTAATGATTTTATAGAAATTATTTAGAAATGGTCATGGTGGTGAGGTTGAGTTATTATGGCTACATGGGGAAAAGAGTGATGGCATGTGTATAATGATTATTTTTAATCCATGACTTATGGATCAATTAGGGAGGGGAACTTTTAATGGTTAGCTACTAGTTTGAAATAGAATATCTTTATTTGATTAGTAGAAGTAGATGTAATTATACTTTTAGGGACCCATTTTTAAATAAATAACGTCTCTATCCATACTTGACATTTCATGTCTATGTTCTGATGAAAATGGGATGTCAGTAAGGAAGGGTAGAACCAATTGCTTCATGGTTATTTGATATATGGGATATCCCTTCTCTGTTGTGACAGTTTAAATTATTGATATTTGACCATGACATGAAATACCTTGTGAGATGGTAATTATAGGAGACTCTTGTGAATGTGGTGGTTGTGTACTACTTGGATAAGTTTGGTTATCAATATTCTTTCTACCGGCATTTTATTGCATAGTAATTCCAAACTCAACTATCTTGACACATTTATTTCACATGGATTTACTTTTTTCTTTTGAAATGTGATCCCACTGAGTACTCTCAAAATTAATCACCCCTATAGATTGTTTTCATGTTATCTTATAGGATCATTCATGGTAGAATGAGAGAACTAATAGTCGGGAAATCTGGATAGAGTATATAAGCCGGAGTGGATTTCAGGATATCATTATTGCGTTTCATTGGTTATATTTCTTTATATCTCATGTAGTAAAACACAATAATTTCTTAATGTTAAGTACTTATCTTATATTAAATTTAGTTTATGGGTGGTTCTAATCTCTCTTAATATATTATACTTAAGAGAATAATGACTCCCACAATTATACAAAATTCCCTTAGTGTTATTCTCCAAACTGGGTTCTTCTAAATGAAGTATTCAGGGGTCATCCTTATTTTTACTATCTTCAAGGGAGGGGTACTAATGGAGGGGGATGTGTTTATGGAACATAAAGTATTTCATCACCCTATTAAATATCCATATGTGATAAAATAAAATGCAGTGAATCACAAGGATCCTTTGTGTCCTAAGAAAGTTTCACAATCAAATTTCATATAAATAATAAATTTTTCTTACCAACCCCTAAAATATACTATAGTTCCTACTTTAAACACTATTAGTACCTATAAGTACTCCACCTATATTGGAAATGTATAAAACAGTAACAACTGAATCCTTCTTGTAATTATCCAAGAGGTGGAGAGTTAGAGAAAGGGTATAAAAACATAACATGGTATGGATTAAATTTTTTTTGTAAAACAATTAATATCTAATGAAAAATTAATAAAACCATCACTAATATTAGTAAATGAACACATTAAATGTGTTTTTAAATAAAAAAACAACATTTTACTAACTTCATATGAGTAACACCAACCCATGAATTATTTTAACACAATATATACAAACATTCTCCTAAAAAACATCACTTTTAACATCCATAATGATGATATTATAAGTAATAAAGCCAATATATTTTAATTGGGTGAGTATAAAATCATACCAAATTGAATCCTATGTATATACTTGACCCCATTTTTCTAGATCTGGTGCCTTATTTTTTTACATCGGCATATAAACAAGTAATATGCATCCCGAAGGACAGAATAGTGTAGTAGATTTGGAAACAAGATACATTCTAAAATTCATCATCACAACATGGAATGAAAAAAAACTCATAAGTTTTATTGGGAATGTGCACAACTACTAGTTTAACACTATCAGTCATTCATAATAAATCATTTCATGTCCTAAGAAAATGAAACATAAGAAAGGGGTGTGATTAAACAGTCAGTAAGGGTAACAAATATAGAGGAAGATATCATAAATATAAACATGAGAAATAGTGAATTACTAAAAACTCATTCCATTAAAAAAATAATCTAGAACATAATATGGCATGATTTAGATCTTAATAAATAATGCCATAATAAAACAGAGTAATGGTTATTCTACTAGTGGAATAAACACATGAACTATCAATACTACATTCATAATGAGTGAAATGCATATACCTGACATTCTGAAACATAAATTCATGGCCTCAACAAAGACATTTAAAAATTATTAAGTCCTCAGCTAAAACCATATCTAAAAATCGGAAAGACCTATGCCAAGTCCATACCTATTTGTCTCATGAGAACTACCGATGTATCGAGGGGATATAATGGGCCCCACCTATCACATAATAATTCCAATGAATTATTTATAAAAATTATTATAAACATAAAAAACATATACATTCATATTGAATCTAACATATGAAATGTAAAAAACTTTCCCCAAACATTAAGCTTAAACACAAACCGTTCAGAGTAAAATGGTGAAGGGTTTTAAGATTAAACATCCACAGTCAAACTAATCATAAACCATTAAATTAAATATGTTATATGATATCATAAAATATTAATACCAATAACATATAAAAATCAAAAAGGGTGTTGAATTATATGAAGATACTCTTATAAAATCATCGAGTAATTCATGAGATAAAAACTCTTTTACTTTGAAAAGAAGGGTTATTTTGGAAAAGTCTTTGTATAAAACTATAAATAAAGTACAAGATTATTTTCATAATTAAATGAGTGGTTTTATAAAGATTATGGTTTCTAAAAACAAATTATATAGTGATATTTAAAATAGGTAAGAATTTCAGAAATACCCATGAGTCGGGCATGAATTTCAGGAATATTTTTAAAAGATCTTTCTTAAAAACAATAATTAACCATAAATTAAGGTAGGATTATGGTTGGTACACATATATAGAACATTGAAACTGAATTTATGAGGAGTAAATATTAATTAATAAGAATTTAATTTATGTAAGTAGATAAAAAAAGTAACCCGAATGAAAATGGAGGTTCGGGTGGAAAACCCTTACCTTAAGTCTGAAGGTGTTCCTCACTAGATCATAATAATCATAATAATGAAATTTGGGTTTATAAATTAATGATTCAAGAAAATAAACTAAATTTAATTGATTTATTATAACCTTATTAGGATCATTCCGGTCCTTTTTATGGGTTAAGAGATTCAATTTCATTCTTTGAGAGCGTTTTCTTCCTTGGTTTTCATGACTGGTTTACTTATATTCATGTACATTTAAACATGTAGAATGAGAATGGATGAATAAAATAGAAGTTGTTTTTTATTAGTGATAAAATATAATATTAAATGGTTATAAAATTTATTATGTTATTGGGAGTGAAGATGAATCATTATATAAAACTTTAATGACTATTGTTTGGGTTAATTGGCAGTTTTGGATAACAATAAACTCATTTTGATTTATAAATTAATATCATGTGTATAGAAAAATTAATGAAACTTAAATAAGTTATAATAAATATATTATATTCGTTTTCAACCATACAAATGGTATAATGACCATAATTTAATATTGTAGTAGAAATTGAAAACCCATTTTCCTTGAATGTGATAAATCAACACATCTTGGATGGTGTTTTCATTTCCAGTATAAAAGAAGGGTAAAGGAGAGATGATGAAGAATTATTCCTTTATCAGGAAAAAATTCCATTAAATTTATGGTACTGGAGTAATCAGAACATTTGTATGAAAGGAGTCTAGGAAATAAATAGGAAAGAAAGGAACCTAAAAATAAAAGAAAAGTTGAGAGATCCCTTTTGAAAATTCAACAGCCTAACGACATCGCTTAAAGTTTCATAAAATATTTTGATGAAAAAAGGGGTTATATAATAATTTTACATATTATTTACTATAGGTGGTATATATAATTACATATCCCAACATAATACATTTTAAAGTAAAAAAGAATAATATAAAAAGAGTTCTTGAAAAAGAGAAAGGTGATAAATTCCATTCCTTGTAGAGTAACCCCTAAAACATGATGGTTGGGACCTTGGGGGATTGAGGAAACCTTTAATGTAATAATAGGGAGGTAGAAATACAAGATATTAGAGTTTTATGAGTTTTTAACAAATTAAAACAAAGGAATACGTGGATATTTATATTAAATGAGAGTGATTTTTTTATTAATTTTAGAGGACACCTCATTAGTGGTTTTTGAAAAACCATAAGATTTCCCAAGGTATTTTCCAATGGTATTAGCCACTTTGGACACCTCATATCATATTTTACTATACAAAATTCTACCATCCTTTTATATTAATTATTACATCATTATGATGTAAATAAATATACAGAAAACTCAAAACTATAATTCTACTATTCATAAAAAATTCAAGTATTTTAGAAAAATCCAAAAAATTGAAACCAACCGTTTTTTACTTGTAGAATTTAAAAATAAAATCCATTTTTTATAAATAATTTTATAAATAATTTTAATTTAATTTTTAAATAAAATTTTAATTTATTCTAGAAAATCAACATTAAAACTATAACTTGTTTTATTACACCTTGAAAAATTAATCAGGGTACCATAAGATTATTATATAACCATAAGATAAAAAATTAAAAATTTATGATTACATTTTATAGAAATAAATTTCCATTTTAAATTATTAAATTATCCATAAAACTTTTAATTAAAATATTTATGACATACAAAAATACCAATACTTATACTATGATCATTTTTCTACTTATAAGATGTCTAAATTGTATTTATACAGTCATGGGTGAAGTTTTTATTTTTTTACTGATTTAATATTCATTAATATTCATAAGATTAACATTAATATTAACAATGGTATGTTAATATTGATAAGGGTATGTTACTATTCATCAAAAATTATGTTTGTTTTATCAGACTCTAAATATCATAATGAATGCAATAATGTATTTCAGTTTCTCGAAATTCAAATCACAGAGGTGGTAAAATTATATTTAATGGCTAGGTTGTATCAAAGTTCTGTCTTTTAGTGATTTAGTGTTTCATGAATTCAATATTAAATTTATGTGGAGAATCTTGGGGTGTTACATTATACCCTCCTTACAAAAATTTCTTCCTCGAAATTATGAAAATGTTACCTCACAAAGATATTTGGGTAGTTTGTCATCATAATCTCCTCGAGCTCCTATATTTCCTCCTCAATTTTATGATTTTACAAATTATCTTTACCTGTAGTGTCTTCCGATTCCTCAATACTTGTTCTTTAGTGTCTAGAATCTAGATAGGCTCTTCATAGTAAGATAGGACATGTTTGAATTCTGTACCGTCAGAAGTTAAGACATTCATTGTGTCTAGTTTATACTTTCTCTGCAATGAGACATGGAACACATTGTTTTCATTATAAAGGCTAGGTGTCATAGCCAAACAATATGCGATAACTCCAATTCTCTCCAAAATTTCAAAAGGGCCTATGTGCCTATGGATCAGTTTCCCTTCCTTCCCAAATCATATAACACCCTTCCATGAAGATAATTTTAAGAAAACATGATATCCCACTTGAACTTCCAAATATTTCATTCGATTATCTGCATATATTTATTGTTTTCTTTGTGTTTCTTTGATATGAAATTGTATAGTATTTACCTTCTTTGTTGTTTCCTCTATAGGTTCTGGACCCACAAGCTTCCTTTCACCGACTTCATCCCAACAAGTTGGTGTACAACATCTCTTTCTATATAATGATTCATATCATTCCATTTGAATGCTTGAATGGAAACTATTATTATAGGAAAATTACACTAAATGTAAATATTGATCCCACATACCTTGAAAGTCAAGTTAACATTATCTCAACATGTCATCTAAGGTTTAGATCATCCATTCAGATTGCCTTTTAGTTTGAGGATAATAAGAAGTACTCAAACAAAGTTCAGTATCAAAATATTTTTGAATCATTTTCCAAAAATTTGATGTAAATCATGGATCACGATCAGACACAATTGAGAGAAGTACTCCATGAAGTCTGACAACATTATTGATATAGAGTCGTTCTAGGTGATTCAGTGGAAAATCCTCTCTTATAGTGAGGAAATGTGAAAATTTCATAATTCGATCAACAATTACCCACATCACATCAGTATTTCTCAGAGTTTTGGGTAATACAGTGACAAAATCCTTGGTGATATCATCACATTTCCTTGTAGGAATATTTAGAGGTTTCATGATCCTTATAGGATGTTGACGTTCGACCTTCACTTATTGACAAAATAAACATCTTGATACATAATCAGTAATTTCCTACTTTAGGTTGTACCACTAGAAATTTCCTTCAAATATCTATAAAGATTAGTACTACTAGGGTGTATAGAGAAATTTAAGATATAAGCATCATCCAGTAACTCCCTTTGCAGCTCGGGCAGAGAGGGAAGACATAGCCTCTTCCCAAATTTTTGAATTCCATTTTCACACATGAATTCATCAAACTTCTCATGTTTCACAACATTAATTTTCTTTTAAAGATACTCATCATTAGACTCTGGAGCTTTAATTATTTCCAATAATGATGGTTGGGAAACCATTTGAAAAATTAGTGATGTTTCACCTTCTTTGATAATGACCACATCCATCCTCACTAGATCCATGTACAAAAGATCCTTTTCAATTTTCATTTTGTTGAGAACTCCATGATACTTTCGGCTCAGTGCATCATCTACCTTATTTTTTCTTCCTGGGTGGAAGTATATGGAAAAATCATAATACTTGTGTAGTTAAAGCCATTTCCTTTACTTCATTTTTATTTCTTTCTGTGATAATATATATTTCAGAATCTTGTGATCCGTATATATCTCACATCTTTCACTGTAGAGTTAGTGTCTCTATATTTTTAGAGAGAAGATAAAAATATCTAACTCAATATATGGAGTAGGATATTTTTTTCATGAATTTTTAAATGCCTTTATTCATAGGCAATAACTCTATCATTTTGTATAAGGATACAACCAAGTCCTTTCTTTGATGCATCACTATAGATCACAAATCCATCATTCACCAATGATAGATTTGGGATCCTGGAATTCACTAATCTCCTCTTAAATGCCTCACAAAATTCTCAAATTATTTTTTCCATATGAACTTAACCCCTTTACATGTGATCTTGGTCATTAGGTTGGCTAAATGGGCGATGTTCTGAACAAAACACCGATAATAACCTGCTAAACCAATAAAACTACGTACATCGAATATGTTATTTGGAGTAGGCCATTCTTTCAAAACCTTTATATTCACATGATCAACATATATTACATATTTATAGACAATCTATCCGAGAATGGAAATTTATTGAATCCAAAATTCACACTTTCTAAAAATCCCATATAATTCATTACTTCTAAGAGTCTTCAGAATAATATGCAAGTGATTTTTGTGGTCTTCATATATTTTGGTGTATTACAAGATATCATAATTAAATAACACCACAAATTCATCAAGATGTTCCTTGAAAAAACTTTTCATTAGATCCATAAGACAAAGGGTTAATTAGTCTGTCCAAAAGGAATTACTGTAAACTCATAATTCCCATACATGGTTCGAAACACTGTCTTTGGGATTTATTCCTTCCATACTATAAATTGATGATATCCAGATCGAAGGTCAGTATTTGAAAATTATTGTGCTCCATGAAGTGGATAAAATAAATCATCAATGTTTTGTTTAGTATACCTTTTATTTATTTTTATAGCAGTGATCTCCCTGTAGTCAATGCACAAAGTCATTAATCCATCTTTCTTCTTAACAAGAAGAACATGGGCTCCCCAAGAAGAAAAACTAGGGAAAATAAATCCAATATCACTTAATTCCTCTAGTTTTTTCACCAGTTCCACTAATTCCATAGTGGAAATTCTACAAGGGGTCTTTGATGTAGGCCTCGAATCAATAACTAAGTCAATAGAAAACTCAATTTCCTGCTCTAGAGGATGTCCAGGTAAATCCCCTGGAAACACATCAACATATTCTTTCTCAATTGTTACATCTTCTATTTGAACATTCCTTTTATAATTCCCCAACCATGGTTACCTAGAGTCGGTATAATATTACATATCATTATCATGATCAAAAGAGATCATGTCCCAAAAGACCGATTAGTTTAGTAGACTTATAAGTACTAGATACATACATAAGTTTAACATTACATCATGAAATAACGAAAAACAACATTGTGTCCCATTTGACCACACTCATATCCCTTTGCCTATCCCTATAGGTTAATCATCATATAACTCTTTACATCATAGGAAAAATAAAACATGTAAAGGGGTGAGATCATATGCTCAGTAAGGATAAAAATATAGAATAATCTTTCGTATATAAGCATAAAAATTTGTGGCAATGTATAAGACCAAAATACAAGTATTTTAAACATTAATTTCAGCATAATATGAAAGATATAAATAAAATAATTTTATTTACTTATTCACATGGATATTCTACTAGTCGAATAATCACATTTAATGTCAATTTCAAATTTCATAACGATGGAATGCATAATGCCGGACATAATAACCACATAGTCAAGGCCTCGTGAAAAGAAAACAAATAATATTTTTTCAAGGCCTCTTGCCAAGACACTAGTTTGTCTCATCCTCATATGGAAAGGATGAAACCTAATCTAAACATTCATATTAGAACTAGCACACTAAATGTTAATACTTTAACCAAAATCCATGAATGGTATAAAAATATCACCTCCACAGTCAAACATAACTCATTCAAATACAATATATAAGATTTTATTATAATAAAAAAATCTCAATCCAAAATCATGAAGGATATTGATATAGATGAAAATAATCAGTAAAACTATTTGAGAGAAATATCCACTTTTCTTGAAAACATTTAAAAGTATCATGACTTATCAAGAAGCTGTTAAAAATAGATTTTGGAATCAAAGTGTCCCTTACCACTTTGAAACTTTTAATTGGAATTTTAATTTTAAACCATTCATGTCCATTTAAATAAATCCTTTAAACCATTTTTAAAACATGGACATTAATGAGAAATATTTAGAAGAATAAATCTTGAAAACATTTAAAATGATATTTTAGTTAGTGTTCCTAACCAAATGAGAGATGTTTGAATAAAAATAATTGAGGTAATCTAAACTTTATAATATCATGAGAATAAAGGGATTCATGATATACTATGTCAGAGTACAATATATACACTATATAACAGTGAATTGGTGCATAACAACAAAGAAGTCTCAATAGAATGTAAATTGAGATGAAGTCCCTTATAAAGACCATATCCTTAGGTTAAGGATAAATCAATGACATAATTATGTGTGAAAAATATAAATACACTCAATATGATTGGATATTTAGTGTAAATAAATCAGAGGACATTCAAACATATTCTTGTAACAACAACACCAATGACTTGGATGTTTAACTCAATGAATGAAAATTGAGTTAAGATTACTCTTATCAAGATCAAATCGATGACTTGAGAATTTATCAATGGAGTGATTATGTATATAAAAAGTATATATACAAAAATAGGAGTGGAAATTACTACAAAAATAAATAAATACTGATTTCAAACATAATCATGGAGTAAAATAATCAAAAAAGTTTGCGTAAAACCCAATGAGTGGAAATCGAAATTAGAAATTCCATTAACAATTTGGTAACATACGAAACATACACCCCATGAAATAAGGATCATAAAAAGAAGTTGTAAATAACATCAAATTAAAGTATATTACACATGGAATACAATCATGGTCAGTAAATACACCACACAAAAGGAAATAGTGTCAATATTTCATGAATCACACAGGAATAAAAAGTGAGATGAAAACCCCTTACAACAATTTAATCAATTGAGTTGTATGAAATGAAGTTAATAACCACAAAATTAATCACCATGAATATAAATATAATAATGATAATATATATCAAATGTAAGTACACAATACACCACATACAATAAATAAGTGGTGGACAATGGAAATCACGCGGAATTAAACGTGGGATAAGAAACCCCTTACCTCAAGTCTGACTTGTCTTGTTTGTTCCTTGTTATTCTTGAATAATATAATTAAGTTAATTTATAATTGATTAAGAAATTTTTTCATGTTTTATTATTCCTTTTATATCAATTATTATATTTCTATAACAATTCGTTAATTATATGAGTTTATATCGGACATTTTGTCGATGTTCAGAACTTGAGTAAAAAATGAACTTGTTATAATTACTAATTTTCCATGTAGTCAAAAGTATATTTTCTCCAAAATCATATTAATAACTTAAATATCATATATATCATATATATCATGTATATATATGTATTTATAATAGTACATAACATTTGGAGATAAGAAATGAAATGCACCGTTCATGGAGACGGTAAGCCATACATACGCATGAACGACACTTTCATTTATATTTTGTATTTTAATGGATTTAAAAATTAATTATAAATATTTATATTATAATTCCAGTATAATATCATATATAATTTCATTAACTCTATCCTTTATACATCCCACATATGGAATGAATGATTCATATCACTTTGAGGGGGCTGTAGTCCGCACTTCCTCAATTGAAATTATTGTACTTACCCATTATGGAAACTATAAAGGTATGATATAAATGAGAAATAAAGAAGTAAATAGACAATATAAATATACTATATATCATATATATGTACAGTTCCATCATAATGTCCACCATAAGAGGTGGTTGGAGATATATGAACAATCATCGTTTCGTGAGCAAGTAGTTCGCCATCTATAGAAACTGTATGTTCTTATCCATTAGATGGTGGTGTGTGGAAGTGTAGTTAGAATAATTAACATAAAAACAACCTATTATATTGAGTATACAGGTTTTACTATCAAATAAATTAATAAATAGAGTTTATGTGGTTGGAGAAGTAAAATAAAAGAAAAGAACTTAAGAGAAGATGTTACCTTTAAATCAGGTAACTCCCTTTGGTTTGAACCAAAAGGTTTACCTAAAGTGACTTAAACATATGGTAAGGATTATAAGAGGAATATATGGATGTAGGGAGATCAATTTTTCAGAGTTTGGATGATCCAAGGGGCTTGAGAGGTGTGATTATTGGGTTAGAAGTGTTGTCTTTTATAAGGGGGAGGAGGGGCTCTTTAAGAATGTTTGAAAATATTATTTTATTATATAATTATTTTCAGATTCTACAAGTCCAAAACTCATTAAAGTTTAAGATATGATGAATAATGTTAGAAATAAAATCATCCAATAATATTTTGATGGGTTTTGGATATTGGTTTAATTTTTATAATCTTATTTATTTAAATCATTTATTAATGGGGTAAACACCGCATCATTATTGTGCCATAAATAATTTTCTTTATTTGATGTATATAAATTATAAAAAAATACCATGATGTAGGAAATATTTTTATCTTTAAAATTATTATTTATAGTAGAATATATAATTTATATAACCCCACGTAAAAATTTATTTACTAAAAGATATATGTTAAAGTCAACTTTGCCTTTACTTTAAATTAATTAATATAAAGTGTCATTACCACTCCAAGTGGCTCTATGGGGTCCCAAAATTGACCCAAGGATGACCTAGTTTGAACATTTATAAAATAATAAGATTAGTACACATGTTAGGGTAATTTAATATTATTATAATATTACTTGTTCACCCTTATTTACTAGATTTTTTCTTTTAACCATGGTAAATAAAATATTTTCTGTAGTAAATATTCATAATGTCTAAAAATAAAAGTTACCTATTTACATAATTTGGACCACCTGATTCCAAATATTGAATAAATTTTTCCAAATCCAAAATACATAAGTTTCAAAAATTAAATTAATATTAATTCCCGTTTTTAAAACAAAAAAGCGTGCTTTTATGAAATAATATCTATCAAAATACTAACACCTGTTTATGTCCAATTTCAAAGAGAAATTATGTCCAATGGACAAAATTGGATTAAATGGTAAAAATATAATCTAATTAAACTATAAAACCATTTAAAAATATAATCTATCAATACAAATAAGTTAGATTAAAAGGAAATTTTGAATTAAAATACATTATTTTTTCACTGTTCATTTAAAAAATGAACTTTATCGGAAAAATACCAAAAAAATTACCCAAAGTAAATTTTTATGTTCATATTTAAAATTATATTTTTATTTTGTCAAATATAACATATAAAAGTGACAAAACAAGATTTAAAAAGGGTTCTCCCTTAAAAGGAGGTAAATCGTCCTTTAAAAAAATATTAGAGTATTTATGCAAAAAATTGGATTCATTCACATTTTACCCCTCTAAAATTTATTGGAAAATGTAAAAACATTTAAGAAACATATATAGTCATATTATATTTATTTCTATTTATTCTATCCAATACAATGGTTTGGCATTAACTATAGGTGAAATTAATAATTTTATTATATTAATTTTTGGTATAACCCAACGTCGTGTGCAACGTAAGTTTGAAAAGAAACCCATTGTTATGTATCTTGTACACCATAGATCATAGAATCCCATTTTAAGTAAAATTTAAATTTAATTTACAAATATTAATAAATATGAAAAATTTCATATTCTTTATTTACCTGGGATGTTACATCCTTCCCCCATTTTAGAAATTGTGTCCTCGTAATTTTAAAATTGTGATGGGAAACTTAATTGAAAGTCCCACATCCGGAAAAGATTAAATGAAAATATCACTTTAGAGGGAAGAAAGATATGTAAAATGGTAACTATAGATAACCCATTCTAGGATTCCATGAAAACATAGATATGGAAGAGAAAATAAGTGTCAAGTTCTAATGGAGAGTGATCGAAAATATGACTAGGAGAAAGTTAACCACCAGAAAATCACAAACTTGTGATGGGTTAAACGGTCTTCAATTCCACAATAGGAAAAGTTATTGGACAAAATTTTCATTTTATGTTACTTTTCATATTTTTGAGGAATTTATTTATGATCTTAACTAAAAATATAAGGAAACATACTTACTTGTCATGTAGAATTTAATCCTTTACTAAATTTCTACCACAAACTCATCTATTCTACAAACGACGAGAATTCCAAATGACATGGTCATAGTTGAAGTGCTAGAATCCACTTCTAGAGTATCACATAATCTATAAAAGATGAACTATATATTTCCCTCGTATTTAGACATCAACCAAAACCAAAAAGCTCAATACAAGATCAGATAATCCATAAAAAGGATAATCATTTATAAAAAGAAATACTACTCTTAATGCCCAAAATTGAACAAAAAATACCCAAAGTTCAACAAAGACCATTCAATATACAATTGTTTTTAAAATCCTTCAATATAATCCAAACTAATATAGAAACCCAAAACTTAGAAGAATTTTATTACATAGTCTTCCACGTTAAATTGTATCTCCATATAACATCGATTACACTTAAAGTCACATACTTAAAATCTCTTAACCTAATCACATATTATCTATGATAGGTTAATCATTTCCATAAATAACCCAAATCTCTATAAATACACAATAAAAACAAATATAAATATACACTATTAATCCTTAAATTAAATCCCATAGTATTCTATTTTCCTTTGGTATATAGTGTTCCCAATAGAGTGAACATCTTCTATAATAACATTTATCAAATAATCACCAAATAGTTTTCCTACACTAAAGATATCCATTTGATAAAACACAAGATCCCAAATAAACTTATTATTGACCAATAAAATCATTTAAATAAAATAATTAGCCACACTAACCAGGGACTTCACGTAGTCTAGTGGTAGGAGATAAATCCAAGTTGTACATTGGTTGTGGGTTTGATTCCCACAGTTTAGTCTGATGTGAAGGGTTTCCACATGGTCTACATGTCGTCTTTTTTCAAAAAATATAGTTTATTACATTCCAAAAATAATATAAATTCCTCAAAATAACCATAACATAATTTAACCACAAATATTATCTCATACCTCACATTTTCATCGTAAAAATTAATAACATGTAATGAACTCATATTAAAGGATCATATAAACCCAAATGGTTATATATAACTATATCCAAAAATAAAAGATAATTATTCCTCAAATAGAATTTTCACATAACAAACTATTGGGTTACACATACAATAGTAAAGTCTTCCAATGTAATCCCATCAACAAAGAGCACTAATAATTTTAAACATTTTTCCATCCATTTATTTCCACATAGGTTCTTCCTTGAACAAGAGGTTATCCTATAGAATAGGGCATTGAATTGGGTAAAGCCCAGGTTCTAAACATTTATGGAATGTGACTGTAAATGGATTCTTGGGATCATTTTTATTTTCTTCCATAGTACTCTTCATTTTTACTCAGTAATTCTTTACATTATGTCCTTCTTTCCCACACATAAAAAATTTCTTTCTTCCATTGAGACACTTTCATGGGTGTCTCCTTCCACATTTCCTACATGATGGGAATCTATCTTTCTTTTCTCCATGGTCTCCACTGTTGGAGCTCTTATTATTCACATCCTTTCTATTCTTTGCTGAATCTGGGAGTTGGTTAATATATATATTGTTGATCATATTTTTGGAAAACATATTCGGCATGAATAATATATATTTTAAACCTATAAACATTCCATTTAATTTATCATTTACATCACTGTGCCCACATTTTACATCATGTTCAATGTTATTATGACTTCCTTGGAATCCATCAATTGACTTAAACCAGAAAGCATTGTGTGAGTAAAAATAGTCATAACATCATTTAGAGAATATAATGACACCTTATTTTTAATCTAAAACACCTTAGGATTAACCAAGGTTATTTATTCTCATCTTATATTAAAATCCTTATAATTAGTTTATAATGAAAATATGAATTATCCTAGGAATATCCCCCATGAGTGTCGTAACCATGAGTGCAACAAGGCATGTTGTCTTGCACCAGTTTCCATTTGAGTCTAGCTCAAAGCGGTGTTTTTTGGTTTTACCCCTATGTACATTTGTGCCCAAGATGCCTTTACCCAGTCATATCTATATAGGGATGTATTTCCTGGAAAATACACAAAATCTATAAATTACCAAGATTCTAGGATGTTATTCTATAATAATCCACAAATTCTATCTTAGGGTAATGTTATCTAATCAGAGTTTTCAAAAATCTAGCTTCCAAGGTTTGTACTAAACTTCCTCTGATACAAAATGTAATGCCCCGACCCGAGTTACCTAGGGTCGGTGCTTTATTACATATCATTAGCATGATCACAAAAGATCATGTCCCGAAATACCGATTAGTTTAGTAGCCTTGTAAGTACTAGATACATACATAAGTTTTACATTATATCATGAAATAAAGAAAAACAACATTGTGTCCCCTTTGAACACACTCATATCCCATAGCCTATCCCTGTCAGTTAATCATGATATACTTCTTCAAATCCTAGGAAAAATAAAAAATGGAAAGGGGTGAGCTCAGATTCTTAGTAAGGATAACAATATAGTATAAACATTCATAAATAAGAATAAACATTTAAGGCAATGTATAAGAAAAAAACACAAGACTTTTAAACATAAATTTTAGCAGAATATGAAAAATATCAATCAAATAATTCAATTTACTTATTCAAATAGATATTCTACAAGTTGAATAATCACATGTAATATCAATTGCTAATTTCATAATGATGGAATGTATAATGCCAGACATCAAAACCACATTTTCAAGGCCATGATCCAAGACTACAAATAAGATTTTGTCAAGACCATATGCCAAGACACTAGTTTGTCTCATTAGACGTACCGATGCATCCAAGAGCTATAGAAGGCTCCCCCATTACTTACTATGTTCAATGCATTCTTCATATGAAAAGGTTGACACATAATCTAAACATTCATATTATAACTAACATATGAAATGTCAATATTTTAACCACAAACCATGAATGGTATAAAAACAACACATCCACAGTCAAACATAACTCATTAAATAAAATATGGAATATTTTATAATAATAAATCAACCTCAATCAAGAATAATGAAGCATATTTACATAGATGAAAATAATCAAAGAAACTATTTGAGGGAAATATCCCCTTTTCTTGAAAACATTTAAAAATATCACTATTTATCAAGAAGCTGGTTGAAATTGATTTTTTAATAAAAGTGTCACATACCACTTTGAAACATTTAAGTGGAATTTCAATTTTAAAAAATTAATGTCCATATAAATAAATCTTTTAAAGCATTTTTAAAACATGTACATTAATGAGAATGATATATAAGAATAAGTCATTCAAATATATAAAATGATATTTTAGTTTGAGTTCCTAACCAAATGAGATATGTTTGAATAAAAATCATTAAGGTAATCAAAACATTATAATATCATGAGGTAATGGGATTAATTATATACTATGTCAATGTTTATTATATACACCATATAATAGTGAATTGGTGCACAAAAAAAAGTCGCAATAGAATGTAAATTTAGATGAAATACCTTATAAAGAAAGTAACCTTAGGGTAAGGATAAGTCAACAACATAATTATGTGTGAAAAATATAAATACAATCAATATGATTGTACATTCAGTGTAACTCAATCAGAGGATATTCAGACATATTCTTTTAACAACAACACCAATGACTTCTATGTTTAACTCAATGAATGGAAATTGAGTTAAGATTACTCTTATCAAGTTCATATCGATGACTTAAGAATTTATAAATGGAGTGATTATGTGTATCAAGAGTATATCCACACAAAGGGGAGTGTAAATTACTAAATAAAAAAAAATAGTGATTTCACACATAATCTTGGAGTAAAATAATCAATGATGTTTTCATAAAATCCAATGAGTGGAAATCGAAATTAGAAATTTTCTTACTGGTTTGGTAATATACGTAACATACACCACATGCAATAAGTATCATTCAATGAAGTTGTAAATAACCAAAAATTAAAGCCTATTACACAAAAAATACAATCATGGGCAGTACATACACCACATAAAAGGAAATAGTTGCAATATTTCATGAATCTCATTGGAATAAGAAGTGAGATGAAAACCCCTTACCATGTCGTAATCAATTTAATCGTATGACCAAAAGGTCATAACCGCCAAATTAATCATAGAATTCCATGAATATAAATAGAATCATGATAATATATATCAAATGGTAGTACACAATACACCACATGCAATAAATAAGTAGTGAAAAATGACTATCTCAAAGAATTAAAAGTGGGATAAGAAACCCCTTACCTCAAGTCTGACTGATCTTGTATGTTCCTTGTTCTTCTTGAATAATAAACATAAGTTAATTTATACTTTCTTAATAACATTTTTCAAGTTTTATTATTCCATTTATATCACTTATTATATTTATATAACAATTAGTTAATTATTTGAGTTCATATCTTACATTTTGTTGATGTTCGGAACTTGAGTAAAAAATGAACTTGTTATAATTACAAAATTTCCATGTGGTCAATATTATATTAGAAGTGGTGTCCCTTTATATGGGGTAGGAGGGGCTCTTTAGGAAAGTTGTAAAATATTATTTTATTATATAATTAATTTTTGTTTCTAAATGTCCAAAACTCATTAAAGTAGAAGATAAGATGACTCATGTTTGAAATAAAATCATCCAATAAGAATTGGACATGTTTTGGATTTTTTTTAAATTTTTTTAATCTTATTTATTTAAATCCTTCATTAATGAGGTAAACACTGCATCATTATTGTGTCAAAAAAATATTATTTATTTGATGTCTAAAAATTATAAAAAAAATAAAATAATGTATGAAATATTTTTTGATTTCAAATGAATATTTATTGTTAAAGAGATAACTTATATAACTCCATAAAAATTGATTTACTACAAGATATATGTTTAATTCATCTTTGTCTTTAGTTTAATGTAATTAATATAAAGTGTCATTATCACTCCCAAGTGGCTTCATGGGGTCCCAAAATCAACCCAAGGATGCCCATGGTCGGAAATGTATCAACCAATAAAATTAGGACACATGTTAGGGTAATTTAATATTATTATAATATTAATTTTTACCCTTATTTACCAGATTTACCTTTTAACCATTCTAAATAAAATATTTACTGAAGTAAACATTCATAATGTCTAAAAATAAAAGATTCATATTTACATAATTTGGACCTCCTGATTCAAAATATGGAATACAGTTTTAAAAATTAAAAACACAAAAGTGGCAGAAATTAATTTAAAATTAAATCTCATTAATAAAATAAAAAGAGTGTTTTTAAGAAATAATAACTATCAAAAGATTGATACTTGATTATGTCCAATTTAAAAGTGAAATTAATTATAATGACCAAAATTGGATTAAATGGAAAAAATATAATCTAATTAAACATTAAAACCATTTAAAAAGATAATCTAATAATACAAATAAATTATATTAAAAGACAGTTTTGAATTAAAATAATATATTTTTCACTATTCATTAAAAAAATGAATTTCATCATAAAAATACCAAAAATTTCCCCAAAGTAAAATTTTATGTCCCTATTCTAAAGAAGAATTTTATTTTTTCAAATAGAACATATAAATGTGAAAAAACTAGATAGAAAAATGGTTCACCATTAAAATGCAGTAAATCAACCTTTTAAAAAATATTAGAGTATTTATGTTTAAAATTGGATTCATTCACATTTGAAGACCCTAAAATTTATTGGATAAATGTAAAAACATTTTACAAATAGCTATAATAATATTGTTGTTAGTTATATTCATTCACTTTAACACAACGGCTAGGCATTAAATACAATTTAAATTAAAAAATTTATTATATTATTTTTCAGTATAACACAACGTTGTGTGGAACAAAAGTTTTTAAAGAAACCCAATGTTGTGATCAGGTACACCATAGATCATAGCATCCCCTTTATAGTAAAATTAATATTTAATTTACCAATATTAATAAATATGAAAAATGACATATTCTTTATTTACCTAGGATGTTACACCTTTCCTCACCCATATTTATTTCAGTCCCTTCCTCTCTAATAGTTAAATTCAATATAGCTACTGGGGGTGTATCTAAATGAGAATCATATGGTGATGTTTCTTCTCAAAAGATAAGGGATTCCACACCTTCCTAAAAAATTGTAACATCCTTTTTCTTGTAATAAATTTTCGCATCATAATTCGAATGTCAATCCATACCGAGAATTACATAAAAATAAATAATGTGTATGGTAATAAAATAAATTGATAAAGCATGTTTATATGACATAATGGGGACTTATGGACACAAATTTTTTGCAATGATACTTCTCTTAGGAGTTTTGAATGATAACTCCCTTATTAAATAAAATTGGAAATATATAATTATGTTGGAAAACTAGGAATATATGAAAGTATGCGATGATCCAAGATCAAATAAGGAATTAGATATTCTTGAGGGAATAATTAAAGCACCTTCCACCACATCATTAGAAACTTCAATATCTGCAGTTGTGATCACATAAGCTTTTCCCTACACCCTTTTCCTTTTCTGAAGCACGTTTCCTTGATGCTGTGGACAATCATCAGCATTGTGTTCCATTTATCAAAAATTATAGCATTGAACATTAATAGATTCATTATTCCCCTTGTAATAACTAGCTTGATGGAATTTCTATCCACACATGTAGCACACCCCTTTTCCTTTTAAGGAGGAACCAGAGTATTTCCTTCCATAATTATCACAGGGTGGAAATTCAACTATTCCCTTCTTCACCATTTCATTACTTCAATTTCCATAGTTTTCAATAACCCTATTCTTCTCTTGCATTCCCTTAAAATCAAATGACTTAGAGAATTAATTTTCCAAATTGAAAGAACTTCAGAATATATCTTCATATGATGAGAAAATTTTGGAGACTGGGTCCCTTTTGAGGAATGGTTTTAAACCCTCAGAGAATTGATAAATCTTGCTCCTTAGATTACATATAAAGTCTGCATCATGTCTTGATAACCTTGTGATGTTAGCTTCCTACTTTTCAACATTCTCATTCTCCTTTTTCCTCATATTCTGAAACTTCCTTTCCATATCTTCTCACTGTTCATGAGGGATGTATATTTCTATGAAGATATCCTTGAAATCCATCTATTCAATTTCTTCTATTTCTTCCTCGTCCTTTGTTTTTTGAATTAAAGACCACTATAGATCCACATCTTCAGATAAATGATAAACCTCCATAAAAACCTTATCTCTTTCCTTACATCCAAAATCGAGAAATATCTTATCTAATGAGTTTATCCACTACTCTGCTACAAATGGGTTTATAGTCCCATTAAATGATGGAGGATGTTGTCACATAAAGTGGTCTAGCATAGCTCCTCCATGTTGTGGATCCAAAATCTCCATAGGGGTCAGGTTATTTTTCATAACATGAGTCATCTATCTAAGTATAGTTACAAGTATTCCAGCACCAGTTGCAGCATGAGAGCCAACATCATTATCTTACATTGTAGGTAAATCCCTGCATGGGGCACACATGTTCATGCAACTTCCATTCCTTCCACTAAGCACCATTTCTAAATAATGTCATATACTAGACTAGGTTATGAATCCTAATTTATAATCTCAACCAAAAAAATACTTAGAATAGATAATATCATAATCATAAACATAGTTTCCTTGAGGAAAAATTTACATTTAAATCCTTCATAAAATTTTATAATGAAAATGTGAATTATCCGAAGAATATCCCTGAGAGTGTCAAACTAGGTGCACAGTAAGGGCCATTTTCGTGTACTAGGATACCCTGTGTCAAGCCTGAAACTCCTTGTTAGAGTTTTCACTCATAGTTACATTTGTTCCAGAACCATATCCACTTGTAGTATCCATACAGGGATGTATTTTTTAGAAATATCCACATAATATATTCCTGACAAAACTACCAATATGTTCTTGTATGTTTTTCCTCAAAGAATATCTTAGATATTTGTTCCCTAATCTATATTTTCTAAATCTCGTTTCAATGTTTTCTACTATACATCCTTCAATATCAACTGTAAATACCCGACCCTAGTTTCCCAAAACCGGTGCCTGATTTTATTTCATTGGAATATAAACAAAGAATATGTATCCCAAAAGACTAAGTAGTTTAGTATCTTTGGAATCAAGATAGATTAATAAATTCATAATTAAAATATGGAATAAAAAACAATAAATAAGTTCTTTTGGTAACATCTACAACTATAAGTTTATCCCTACATGTCATTCATAATAAACTTCTTCATGTTCTGAGAAAATGAAACATAAGAAAGAGGTGAGCTCAAAGGCTCATTAAGGGCATACAATACATCAGAAGATATCATAAACATAAACATGAGTCATAGTGAATAACTAGAAACAAGTGCCTTTAGAAAACTAAGCATGAACATAATATGAAAGGATTAAGAGATGAATAAATAATTCAAAAATAAAAAAATCATGGGTATTATATTAGTTGAATAACCACAATCAAAAAATACATTTAAAAATTATTAATGCCTCAGCAAAAACCATATCTAAAAATGGGAAATGCCTTGGCCAAGTCCATATCTATTTATATCATGAGACCTACCGATGCATCGAGGGGATATATAGGGCCCAAAAAATCACATAATAAGTCCAATGAATTTTTAATATGAATTGGGACAAACGTAAATAATATATACATTACTATTGAATCTAACATATGAAATGTAAATAAGTTTCCCCAAACATTAAGCATAAACACTAACCATTCAGAGTAAAATTGTGAATGGTTTTAAGACAGCACCTCCATTGTAAAAATAATAATAAAACATTAAATTAAATATGGTATATGATATTATAAAAGATTAATCCCAATAATACATTAGAATCATTAAGTGTTTTGAAATATATGAAGATACTCTTATAAAATCATCGAGAAATTCTTAAGATAAAAAATCTTTTACATTGAAAAGAAGAGTTCTTTTGGAAAAGTTTTTGTATAAAAACAAAAATTAATTAAGATAGTATTTTCATAATAAAATGAGTTATTTTATTAATATAATGGTTTCTAAAAATAGATTATTGAGTTCCCTTGAAAATAGGTAATAATTTTAGAAATTCACTTGAGTGAGGCATGTATTTTGGGAAGAATATTTGAAAGATCATTTAAAAATAATAATTGCCCATAAATGAAGGTAGGAAATGGTTGGTACACATATATAGGCTATTCAAAACGAATTTATGAGGGGTCAATATTAATTAACAAGAATTTAATTTAGTTATGTAGAGAATAAAAGTAACTCGAATGAAAATGGTGGTTCGAGTGGAAAACCCTTACCTTAAGAACGAAGGTGTTCCTCACATGATCTCAATGACCTGAATACTAAAATTTAGTTTCATAAATTTATGATTGAAGAACCTAAAATAAATTTAATTGATTTTTATTACCTTATTAGGTTCATTAAAGGTCTTTTTATGGGTTAATAGATTCAATTTTATTGTTTGGGAGCGTTTTCTTCCTTGGTTTTCATGATTGGTTTACTTATATTCATGTATGAATAAACATGTAGACTGAGAATGGATGCCCAAAATATAATTTATATATTATTAGTGAAAAAACATAATATCACATGGTTATAAAAATAATTTACTTATTGGTATTCAAGATTAATCGTTATATAAAACTTTAATGACGATTGTTTGGGTTAATTGGTGGTTTTTGATCACAACGAACTCATTTTGATTTATAAATTAATATCATGTGCATAAAAGGATAAAATAACCTAACTTAAGTTATTATTAATATATTATATTCTTTTTCAATGATCCAAATGGTTTCATGAATTTAATTGAAGATGATAATAGAAATTTAAAACCCATTATCCTTGAATGTGATAAATCAACACATATCAGATGGTGTTTTCATTTCTAGTATAAAAGAAGGAGAAATGAGAGATGAGAAAGAATTATTCATTTGTCATGAAAACATTACAGTACATGTATGTTACTAGAGTCATCTCAAAATTTTGATGAAAGTAGGTGAGGAAATAAAAATAAAATAAAGGAATTTGATAATAAAAGAAAACATGAGAGATCACTTACGAAAATTTGGCAGACGAATGGCGTTGCTAAAAATTTCTTAAAATATTTTGATGAGAGAAAAAGGGTATCTCATCCTTAATAAATAATATGGATAGTATTGGGGATATGTAATTACATATCCCAACATAATCCAATTAAAAATAAAATAGAATAACATAAAAAGAGTGCTTGAAAAAGAGAAATGTGATAAATTCCCATACTTTGTAGAGGAACTCCTAAAACATGATAGTTGGGACCTTGGCAGATTTAAGAAACCTTATCATGACTAATAGAAAGGTAAAAATTCTATATAATCCAGGTTTATGTGTTTTTAATGAATGAAAACAAAGGAATTATTGGATATTTATAGTAAATGAGAGGGAGTTCTTTTATTAATTTCCAAGGACACCTCATTAGTGGTTTTTTGTAGAACCATGGGCTTTCCTAAGGTATTTAACCAAATTATTAGCCACTAGGGACACATATTATCCTATTTTACTATAAAAATGTCATACATCATTTTATTTTAATTAATACATCATAATTATATCCTTAAATATATCAAAAACTCAAAACTATATTTTTACTATTTAAAAAAATTCAAGTATTTTTGAAAAAATTGAAAAAATTAACCCCAACCATTTTTTGATGAGTAAAATTTAAAAAAAAATTGAAAATAAATTTCTTCAAAATTTTAATTTAATTTTTAAATAAAATCACAATTTATTCCAAAAAAATAACATTAAAACTATAACTCATTTTATAACACATTGATAAATTAATCAAGGTCCCATAAAATTATCCTATAACCATTAGAAAATAAAGTAACAATTTATTATTACATTTTACGAAAATAAATTTCTATTTTAAATTATTAAATTAATCATAAAATTATGCTTAAAATATTTATGTCGTACAAAAATACCGATACTAATACTAGGATAATTTTCCTCTTATAAGATGTCTAAATTGCCTTTATACACTCATGGGTGAAGTTTCTATTTTTTGGCCAATGTATTGTTCATTACTATTCATAATATTAACATTACTATTCATAAGTGTATGTTACGATTCATCAAAAATTATGTTTGTCTTGTTGGACTCTAAATATCCTATTGATTGCAACTGTGTATGTCAGTTTCTCAAAATTCAAATCATAGAGGTGGTAAAATTTTGATTACTCTCTAAGTAATAACAAAGTGGTGTTTTGTATAGTCATAGTGTTTCATGCATTCAATATTAAATTTATGTGCAGAATCATGGGATGTTACATCCTAATCCAACATCAAAACTGTCCAGTGAAAATACATAATAATGTCTTTATGAATCTCATGCATAATGATTAATCAATTGTAATAAAAAAAATGATCATCAATATAATAACCTATTGAAAATGATGAATCTAATGAAACTCAGTGCCATTCCACTAATATAAACAAATAAATACCCTTAGTTGATGTTTATAAGCAATAAAAATAAAAATATCATAAATAATTTCATGAATCATGAAAAATTATGAAGCTAGTATTGTAATTAAGGTCATGAGAATGAAAAAAAGAGAATATAAAATTAGGGAAAAGTTGAATGGGAATAATATAACTTGATAATTTCACCTAATTTTTTTTGGAAAAACGATGTATCTACAGAGAATCGAAGGGGAATCAGAGGTTATTGAGGGGGAGGAGAAACCATCCATAGGAGGAATAAAAAATCACACAATGGAAGGGGGTCATTTAGATGGTATTTGAGAGACCCTATACCAATGGTTTTAAAATACCATTGGTATAGGTTATCCTTATACAATTTTTTTAAAATCAACTGTATAGATTCTCTTTACCAACCTATATCAATAGTTTTTCAGAACTATTGGTATAGGAATAAGGTATACCAAAAGTTTTTTAAAATCATAGGTATATATATGTTGGTATAAATCTGAATTATATTATTTCTATTATGGAAATACATAAAATTCTATAGAATAGGGTATCACATCATGGTGCTTAAGGTATGATTTAATGTGTTTTTTAGTAGAAAATATGAGTTACATTACACGTTGAATCTAGAAGTCCAAATTTTGAAATATGTATATAACTAAATGAGAGGTTATTACTTACTAACATGGAATGATATACACATCATAAAGACATGTAATTATCTGAAGAAACACATTATGTTCACATTCAATACATCATGTTAGATATATCGAGCGAACATTCAAGATAAGGAAATGACATGCCTTTTGAGATAAATTCAAGTGAAATGTTATTGATTTTTTTGTATTTTTTGATTGGATACCAATATATCATGATAATGAAAAATAAACCATGTTTTTATTATATCTCCATGAATATAAGAATCTATTATCCAATATATATGTAATTATCAAGAGGATTTAATGAGACATGATTTCACTCAAACAGATGACTTTAAAATTTTTAAATAGGTAATATAAATTAGCACAATTATTGAATATCTAACCAACATAAGTGGATTATAACAAATAATTAAAATATTTGGAAAATAATGACATATTATATTGCTAGTTGTGATACATAAAATAGATTAGATAGAGAGAAATACATAGAGAATTATGCAATGGAGAGGGAAAGCAAATTAATAGCCATTATAAAACTTCTTTAAAGGTTGATGATGAAGAAACATTTCATATAAATGATGAAGTTAAATATCTTTTATAGTAGATAGGATCATAAATCCACACCTATATAAATAGTGTAATTCTTATTTGTAAATTTAATAAGTGTTATCAAACCATTGAATTATAATTTTCAAGGAACCATAGCTTTTGAGAGAGTAGTGACCTTTGGCTGTGTGGGAGGTAAATCCTGAGGGATAGTGAATCTTCATAAAATTATAAAGTATTTCAGTAAGTGAATTTCATATTTTGGAAAGTCATTGAGTTTATTATCATTGGATTCATCCCACACCTAATGAAAAAAAATTAAAAAATGCATGTCACTTTTTCTTTATTATATACTTGTAAGGGGAGTAGGAGAGAAGTGCTCTAACTAATTATAGAAAAATGATTATTGAAAATTAAATGTTTTTTAATTGAATATTCTAATTCACATATTATTGGGATATATTTCCTTAGTGTTTCCCTATAAAACTCTATTTATAATCGTAGCATGTAATGTGTACAATCAAGGCATTATGGTTTTCTGTTTATTAGTAATCAAAAATATATTTAAGGTATGATGTTGGGTAAAACTATTGAGCCTCATAAGAATCTAAAAACACATATTAAAACAATATAAGTAATAGAGAAACCCAATCCAATATTAAACCATGATAGAGATATGAAACCACACATACTGGTAATGAATAAACTATGTAAATGTCTACAACATACAACATTACTATCACTACAACATTCTTCATCCACTATTGATGAAGAAAACACAAGTGGAACAAATTTTTTTCCCACCTCTAAATGTGTCCATGGGATACTGGATCACTCTATGCTCGAGTGAGTCCCTCCACCCTCCATGACATTCTAGTGAATCATCTTGTAATGGTGGTAAAAGAAAAGAGATTTTGTTGGAGAGTGTCTCATGCTATAATGAATAAGTAACTAACAAAATCCATCACATGACAATGTTAATTATAAATATCTTGAATATGATCCTTGAGAAATAATGTAGTAACTCATATTGTATAAGTTAATTCATGAATCAACTATTACTCCCTTCTAGTTCATGCAACCTGTTACATTAATACATCAAACTCCTAATTTATTTCATGACATGAAATGACTAGTTTAATGATACCCAATGTGGCAATGATTCACTTGAGTGATAATAATTATCATTTATTCACCCAAACTATCAATGAAAACAACATTATGACATAGAATTTTATACACTATAACTACTTGGAAATGAAGCCTTATGATATGCATCTAATCTTACCTTACAATTAAAATAGGTAGTGCTATGAAATATCGTGTCATATATTATAATATAAACATATTATATCCTATGATATTTCATAAATGAATCATATAAAAATATAATTTAGGGTTTATCCATAAAAACATCTAGTCATACAAGGAAATATCGATACAATAATAGGGTTTTATGAGTAATCCTATTGATAAATATTTTTACACCATTTTATATGATATAATGTAATGTGGTTTTTTTTTCATATTTGGGAAATGTAATATAAAATATATTTTTTCTATTAAATTATTTATTTTAATTAATATAAATTTTTATATTTAAATTATGAATACTTTATAAATACATTTTTTAATATGAAATATTAATAATTATTTTTTAAAAAAATTATAAAATATTTATTAAAATAAATATGATATTTTTATATTAAATAAAATTTCTTTAAAACCTTTATCATTCGAAATATGATGGGTTTATTGGGTAATCAATTAACTCTTGGTAGTGTACATGAACCAAAATAAAACCTAATCTATATTTATGAAACTAAACATGAAAATTTAAAAATAGAGCATACTAAAAACACTTATAAAACGAAAAAAATTCCAGTGTTGTATCCTTCATCATATTTTTGGATGAAACACATTGTATGATTATCTCTAGAGTAACAAACAAATGATTTCTACCTTTGAGGTAATTAAAAAGACCTTTAGACCCCAAAATGATTCTTCAGGACCCCAAAATGAAAAATGGTTTCCAATGGATTCATGGTGGGTGAGAACTACATTTTTGGGAGAATATATCCGTAGTTATTTCATATGAAACCAACCTACCATAATAAAAGGGATTGTATCCATCATATAAAAATCCTTGTCACATTTCTTCAAATGAAATACATTAGAGTTATGAAAAAATCAATATAAATTATATACCTTATAATTATTCATAAAATCTATTCAATGTATATGAATGATATATTTAATCGATTCATAATGGATTTAATCAATGAAAACTGAGTAGGGAGAGATATGGAAAGTGAATTCAACCCATACATGGAAAACAATGATGTTAAGGTTGTCAAACATGACATATAATAGAACAAACATGTCATGGTACTTCTTATTTTAGTGTACATCCAAGAATTTACAAATTTTACTAAAATACAAAAAGAATTTATGACAAAATTTATAACTATTTGTGAATCCATCCAAAACTACTTTTGGATATGGTTTCATCGAACCCTCTTAATTTTGGAACAAAAAATTTGTAAAAAAATTATTCCTCATCCAAAGTCCTAACTATGTCACCCTGTAGTCTTTTGTATCATTGAAAATAGTAATGAAATCGCTATTTTATTGATGTAAAAAAATAACAACCTTTTGAAAAGAATAATAAATGCTCAAGATACTAAAGGTTCTCAAGTGATCTCTATCAAACATACTCATTTCTCTATAAGACCTTGTATAAAATAATATATATAATATAAATCATATATAAAACTATATAATACCCTTTTCCATTTGATTTAGTGACCACAAGAAATTGAACATGTCAATCTAGTATAGGGTAACTCATATTTTCATTATTTTCTGAAAAACACTGACCATGTAGATGAATACACCACCTATCATTCATATAATAAATAAGTATATCACATTACCCTCATTTAAGTATCCTAACACATCACATGTGACTCAACTAATCATGTCGATTTTTATACAATGTCTAATTAAATAAATGTACAAACATATTAACTCTTCATACATGTGGAAAAAATCCCATCTTGGTTGCACTCTAATTGAAGACTTGATTAGTAGCACACTCAACCACCCCTTGATTAGCTAATCCACTTTTGAATTATGTAAGTTATCAAAGTATTATTCTTATCATTATAGGTATCTCACAAAACAGTTTTATTGAGAATAAATATTAAGCCTACACCCCTAAGTATATCGATGACTATATGACATTGTATGCGATATACTTTAGAGGGTCAATCCAATTAATAATTCAATACTTATTACCTCAAGAATATATTATTCATATCTAATATAGAATACTTTGAATTGAGAATCATATTCTATTCGTTTTAATATTAACATATCAACACAACCCATAATACTATATAATTATCATGGATTAGGGATAACTCAAACCTATATTTTGATGGGATTTTATCATTTGAAAGTTCATGTAAATTAAAATGTATCATGAATAAATGAATGATATATATAATTTTCCTTTATTATAAAATCATGATACACAATATATTCATTACAATAATATATCATGTATTTAATACCTAAAGACCTAACATGGCTCTTATGATATTACTGTGGTAATGGATTTTTGAACAGATCTATTATATTGTCCTTGGTAGCTACCCAAATGAACTTTACATAACCCCTATCAATGATCTCCAATATAAAATGATATTTTCAAATATTGTGTCCAGTACTTTGGTGAGACCATGGTTCCTTAGTTTTAGAGATTAATTAATTATTTTCATAGTAAATCTAAATAAATCATTCTATTCCAAGAACCACATTAAGATCAAAGATAAACCTTTTGATCCAAACCACTTACTTCATAGAATCTAATGCAATTATGTACTCTGACAATTTTTTTCAATTTTTTTGTGATGTCATCTTTATAAATATTCCACGTGATAGATCCACCATTTAGGAAATACAAGAAACTATATTGATACATCATATCAACCTTTTTGAATTGAAAAATCACATTTGTGAAACCTTTTATATAGATTTTATCCACTCCTCCAAAGAACAATAACATATATGTATTCTTTTTCAAGTAGTAAATTATTTTCCATGCAATAATCCAAAAAATATTTTCAATACTTTATTTTTATCTACTTTCTATGAAAGGAGAACATATAACACCAATTTGAGTACACAGAATGTCATACATGATGGTTTTTATTGTATATACATAATAAATTTTATCCATCCATTTTAACCCTTTAGAAGGATCTTGAATATTCCTAATATTCATGCCATACAACACTGGTAGAGTCCCCTTCTTGGAGTTACTCATGTTAATCCGCTTTAGAAAATTACCAATGTATGTGTCTTGACTAATTACAACCAACATCTTTGATCTATCTATGTAGATATTCATACCCATTATATAGGTAGCTTCACCCATGTATTTCATTGAAAAGCATTTTCCCAACCATATCATTATAGAGTGATGAGTCAAGACATCATTTCTAAAAGGGAGTATATGAAATATTTCCAATATTATAAATAACTAAACAGTCAGAATAATCTTCTTTTATATAGAAGAATCATCCAAATTTTTGATGGAACAAAAATCTTTGATTGTATCAACATACAAGATATTCTAACCCAGTGAATCTTTATTCAATCGATAAATGGACCATTTTAGCTTCTATACCTTAGTAGTATAATTGGGAACATAAAAAATTTCAGTTTGTATCATATATACATCAAAAATTAAATTAACATTAAGGAAATCAATTTTCATATCCATTTGATATAACTCATAATCAAAATAGGATACTGTAGCCAACAATATCTGATTAGACTTTATCATCAGAATAGGGGAAATTATTTTTCATATTCAATACCATGAATTTTTTTATAAATTTTTTCCACCATAAAATATTTATTAGTAGACATTATACCTTCTATTTATGTTTTATTATAGAAAAAAAACTTTCACCATATGGGTATTACCTTTTTAGGTGTATCCTCCAAGTTCAAAACATGGTTAGCGTACATGGAGTTTATTAAAATTTCCACGGATTTTAATCATTTCTCAGAATTATAAGTCTCAATGGACTCATTATATGAAGTGGGTTCATCAGCAATGAACATTACTTCTTTTTAATTATCTATCTAAAATATATATCTCTCAAGTTCCAAATGAATATTACTAAAGCATTGAGTTTCTTATGTAACTTGAGTAAGTTCTTCTTCCTTAACTATTTTTGGAACCAACTCAACTACCATGTTTGAAACAATTCCTCTATTTTGGACTTAAAATTCACAAATTTTATCTTTCCTCTCACTTAATCCATGATTTATAAATTTATTCTCAAAAAATATAAAAAATTGATCAAAACATTCTTTGGATTTACTAAAAAGTAAAAATAATATCCCTTAGTTTTCGTTAGGATTACCAAAAAATAATTTTTATTTAAAAATTTATGGTTAATTTTTTCATAATCTAAATGATGTATATATGTTTTAAAACCCCAAATTTTTATAAAATAAATAAATTTTTTTCCCATTCCAAATATTATTTAGATTATTTATGTATTTTTATATAGATCCAAATTTAGTAGTAAAGTAGTAGTTTTTACAGCATGACAATAGAATTAAATATAAAGGTAACATAAACTCATCATTGACTAAACCAAGTATAATAAGATATTATTATACCACTTAGAAAAACTACATCTTTATGGTATTCCAATAGTATTGGGTTGTGAAACAATTCCACAATTCCTTAGATGATCAATTAATTCTTGGATCAATTAATCATTTCCCCGATCTAATTAGAAGATTTAAATACTATTTCCATGTTGATTCAATATTTTTTGAAACTATGGGAACATTTTAGAAGTTTTATACTTGTGTTTCATCAGAAGCAGACAATGACATTGACTAAATTAATTTGTAAATGTAACAAAGTACCTACAACCACTGCTTTATTATGTGCTCATTGGTCCACGTATATAACTATGTGTGAGATCTAATATCCCACAATATCTTTTCTCTTTTCTCCCAATAAAAAATAAATTCTTTCATCAAATGATTCATAATTTAATGAGCCCAATAATCCATCTTTATAGAGACTTTGAATGTGTTTCTCATTTATATGTCCAAGAAGACAATGTCAATGTTATGTGGGAATATAATTATCCATTACCGTCTTATTCTGGAAGTTATAATTAAGATTATATATATCTATAATATCTATACTATTTATTATATTCCAAATCCAATAAATCATTTCATTCATATATATATGATAACTTTTGTTCTTTATATAGATTAAAAATCCCTTCTTTTTTTAAATAAGATAGAAAAATGAAATTCCTATTTATAGTGTGAAAATAACAATAATTCTCAAACTCTAAGATGAATCCACTAGGTAAAGTAAGATCATTAGTTCCAACTTATAATAAAAAAAACTATTTCTTTATTCTTGACATGAATATAAACTTCACAATTTTTTAATTCCATCATAACTTCAAGTCTGTGTTTATCAACACAAATTTTTGATGCACATCTAGTATCTAAAAACCATTTTTCAGAGTTGGAGAGATTGATTTATATAAAATTCAAATTCATAATCTTATAATGATTTTTTTGATAACACATATCAACCCTATATACAAATATATAACTGTATTATGGGGCATACTTATACGTCATATCAATATGATTATTTTGAAGTAAAATATAATCCATGTCAAACACATATCAGTGGTCGAGTATCATGTTTTATATTGTTTATCAAGTACTTTTAATGAATGTGATCCCGGTAAAAATTATAACCTTCCACATAATATCAATTCAGTGATATAGGATATATATTTCACTTTTTAGGTCAAAATAATATGAAGATATAGAAGAGGGGTGGGGGGGTGAATTGTGGTCTTTTAGAGATCTTGACATATTAAAATTTTATCCCTCTTCATATATTATTACGGTATACTATTTTATTATTCTTTAAGAATGTTTTAAATTTGAAAAAATATAGAATAATAACACAATAATTCTTATATTGTTGTAGGGTACATAGATCCCCTAATCCTCTCCACCAACATTCTCTTGGTGAGCTTGATGATTTTCAAGAAAAATGTACTCCTATCATAAGACCTCCATGAATCAATGCATGAAGTTCAAACATTATAATAATTTAGGTTCTTTTATATAATACAACTTAATCTATATCATAGTGATAAAATTTGACACTCCATCATGACTGAGTAAGAGCAGTTGATACTCTAATAAGTCCAAATTATTTGATTTGATGAGAAACAAATTTGTTCCACATTTACAACAGCAACTGATAGATAATGGATCTTATTATTTATAGATAATATTATTCAAAGAAATAATAGATTTTAAGAGATCCTGATTGAAAATTATTTTCATGAAATATAACAATAATACAATTTTATCATCAATAATATAACAATATTAAATAGAACATGATAAAACACATATATATATATCTCTAAAGTTAAGTTCATTAGAATAAAAAAAATGTTTGTTCTTTTTCAAAAAGTTACGAAAATTAAAACTGATATAACTCTTATTATTTAAAAATAGAAACTCAATTTTATTTTGGATAAATAATGTCAAAAATATCACTTTTCAAATCGCAAGTATTTAAATTTAAAAAATTCAAAGAAAGTCATAACATCCCTTGTGGATTGGAATGATTCAATCTCTTGAACACGAGATTTTAAATTATTCTTCAAGAATATTTAAAAAGATATTAAATCTTTGTTAGTCCATTTTATAAATATTAGAAAAGATCTTGAATTTAAACACCATAGTTAACCAAGTCATATATAGGTTTAACTTTTAAAGTATGTTTACAATGTATGGTTAACTTAAAATATTGGGTTATTTAAAAAATCATTTTTTTTCTAAAAATTTGTGTTGATCTTTAAATTTATGTTCTGTATCGATGAATTTATAATAGTATAGGGTATCTAATCTATAAATTTACTCCAAATGTATAATTTTAAAACCATATATTCTGCTTAAAAATATTGGGAATAAACATTATTTCCAAACTACTTAATAAATATCAAGAACACATTAGAAAAGAAGTTCAAATAATAAATAACTTTTATAACAAGCTAAAATTCACAACAAATATAATCCTGAAAAAAATAATGTAATTAATTAGTAAAAATAATAATGGTACTTGTGAGCATCAAAATCAAAAATATTCATAGAGTATTATTGTGATATTACATGATAGAAATTATACACCTTTTTGATGATCAAAAAACACATATATCAGAAACTTATAGAAAATATTTGAAATATAAACACAAATAAAGTAGAGTCTAAAATTAATATAATATCAATTACTATTATCATTTAATGTTTTGAAAACTTTGGATAACCAAATTATATTATATAATGTTTATGTTGACTAAATTAAAGAGATTTATTTTAAATATTTAAATTTATAAATTTCTCTAATTCTAGTTGTTTAATATATTTTAGTGAAATTAATGTTGTGTTATCCCAATTTTATTTCTGTTTTCGTGAAATCAAAAACAATTTATGAAAAAAATGGTATATAGCCCAATTAATATGGCACAAAATTAGTAGTGAATGTTTTTTAAAGATAACAAAAAAATGATTCTTATAGAGTCAATATAGGTGGATAGATAACATAAAATAGAAAGGCAGAATAATAATGATGAAAATAATTTAATTTATTTGTATTTCAATAAATATTTTTCTAAAAAATTAATAGGTGTGATTGGATGAGGGAAAAGGTTCTGGTTCCGATGAGTTATCAGATGTGAATATACCTCGAATAAATTCATAAAAATTCATGAGATCTTCCATCATTCCATTAAAATTATGATTAAAAATATCATCCCACTATTTCATCAAAATATTTTATTCCGATCCCATTTTCATATTTCCAACTAAATTTACCATTTAAAAACTCATTAGAATTCTCTGAATACTATAAAAACTTCCTCAATATCTCACATAACTGATTTAGAAGGTTTCTCATTCCAGTGAAATTAGATGTTAATATATCAACAATATATTTATGATTGTTCATAAAAATGTGAAGTGAAACACTATGACAATGAAAAAATTGAATCGAAAAATTTATTACAGATATAACTATAGTAATAGATTCAAAACTTCTTATTAAATGTGAGGAAGTTAGATGACTAGATGTATAATCCTATTCTTTATTTGAGACAATTCTTATTGTTTTTAAATTTAATCCCATGGTATTTATTTAATTAACTAAAATATAAATTTTACACTAATTCCTCTTTGAGATTCCAAAGATGGCCATATATTTATCATTGAAATGCATCAAAATATCTTTTTGAAATTGAATTTTCTCTTAGATTGTAAAACTTATATTAAACTAATTATAATTATTCTTTTAAAATAGGTAAACTTGTGAAATATTTAAAATATATTTTTTTAAATTTAAAATTAACTTTATGAAGTTTTATTAATTTATTTCATCTAACTATATTTTTAAAACACATATTCAATTTGAGTACTACTTGAATACGAAGATTCCTCTTCATGAATCCGCGATGGTTGTGCTACTTCAACTATAAAAAGGGATAGAACATCAATATTTTTATTGGATGATGATGGAAATTATACATGAAATTATGTTTTCTCGTTAAGTTCATTAATATCCTTTTCAACGTATTCTACATAAACAGAGATTGTCTGATTTTTGATAATTTTAGTAGTTTCAACCATAGATGTGTGCACCTGATCCCCAACTTGCAAATTCTTTTTCAACCTGATATTATTCATAAGCCTCATGATTACCTATATTTTAATATGGTATTTATAAATATATATATTTCTTTTTGACCTATAAAAAATGGTAGTCAACTTCTTCATCTTCATCCACTTGTGCCAGAACCACATTCTCTTCTCTTTTTCTATGACTTGTAAAAAAGGACCCACTATTGGATTCTCTTGTGGGTTCTTCAAGAGAATGGTGGAAATCCATTATAGCAGTCAAGTCCCTGACATAAAATCTATGTATCATATATGTTTTCTCAATGACATCCTCTATTGTGGATTCACCAAATTCTTCATAATGATGCTGTATTGACCAAGATAACTTTTTATTTCCTTCCTCCCCTTGAGCATGAGAACCATATACTTATTGATCATCAACACCAAAATGCATCATATTTCCTTTTGAGGTGTTCCAAAAGACACCAAATGTTGTTAAGGTGTTAGAATAAATAATATAACTATTATGATATCCAATGTCCATTTGAATATAATGAATCATGTTAATTTTATAAAAAATAAAAAATCAATCCTTTTATATGGATAAAAGGACATTCTAGCCTCCTTTTGATAGTAGTGACGTGTATGCCTCATTATATATTTATATAAATTTTAATTTATTTAAATCAAAATAAAAAACATGATATATATATATATATCAGTCAACAAAATTTTCTCTTACTCGACAATCCTAGGCACTATTACAGATTGAATAAATTTGACTAGTATCTTCGAGTCCGCTTCAAGATATTTTACTAGAATCATTCATACAGGGGTGGATCCACAAAGAAAAGACATCATATTCTCATAATTATTATTTTAATATCAAATATATTTAATATCTAATTGAAAAAAACCATCATGTGGACACTAAAAAATCATGTCTATTTCTATTAAAGAGACTAAAAACACTATTTTATTTACCTTTGAAGATATTATATGTGAACACTCTGACCACAGTAGCCCAGATCCAGTGCCTTTATTACATTGGTATTATGAACAAGAATTCATATCCCAATTGACCAAATAGTTTAGTGGCTTTATAAAAAATATATACATACATAAGTTTTAAATTACATCATTAATGGAAAAACAACATATAATCTCCATTATAAACACAGAAAAAATTATATATATCCTTGAATTTCATTCATAATATACATCTTTGCATCCTAGTGAAAAATAAAACACAATATAGTGGTGATATCAGATGCTCTGTAAGTGTAAGAATTTCAATAAAATCTATAATAAACATAAATAATAAGGAAAGTTGAATAACTAAAAACACATTCCATTAAAACATAATCTTTTTCATAATATGGATGAAATAAAAGTTAATTAAGTAATTACATATAAATAATCACATGATAATGAAACTTAAACATGGATATTCTACTAGTCAAATAATCACATGGATTATAAATTACAAATTTCAAATTGAGGTAATGCATAATTATAGACACCAAAAACATGCCATTAAGGCTTCATCCAAGACAACATACATAAATGGGTAAAAAATAAGTCTATTTTTTCTCATGAGACTTACCGATGCATCAAGGGGCTATAGTGAGCCCCACCTGTCAACTAATAAGTCCATAACTTTCCCCAAAACATAAACATAATCATAAATAATCCACAGTAATACAGAGATTGGTATCAAGATAGTATATCCCAATCTAAATAATCTTAAACCATTAAATAAATTATGGTAGATAGTAACATAATAGATCAATATCAATTATTCATAAGATTCAAGAGATGGTTTTGAAATAGATTAAAATACTCTAACAAATTTACTATGAAATTATTGAGATAAATACTCTTTTTCAATTTGGTAATAAGTGTTAATTTAGAAAAGATTTTTTATTTTTTTGTAAGATAAGATTATAAATATGAATATACATGAAAATAAAATGGAATGATAATGAGCTTACATTTAAGAAAAAACTATGTATAATTAAAGTGAAAACATGTAAAATGAGTTTTTAAGAAACATTAGAACTTGTCCACTTGAGTACAGTTTAAGAGAAAATATAAGTCTTTAAATAGGACAAATGATTTACAAAAAATACAGAAAATAGATAAGATAGTTATTAATGATAAAAATTGTGATTTTATAAAAAAAAGATCAGTTTTAAAATAGATTATGGAGTGTAATAAAAAATGGGTGAGAAATTGGGAAGTTCCCCTTTAATTAGGATTGCTTATCGAGATGAATTGAAAAAGGAACCTAATAAATCATGTACTTCACAATTATGAAAAGATGAATTGATCTAGATGCATGAGTTTGAAACATATACACATTATATATAAGAATTATATAAAAATAAATAATAATTACATTTGGGTAAAGATAGATAAAGTGTAATGAGAATAAAAAATGGAGGTTTGGGAATAAACCCTTACCTTATGTATGAATGTGTTCCAAACTTGAACTTAATGTCATGGATAATGAAATTAGATACATTAATAATTTAATTAAGGACCTATTGAACATATAAATTATTTAATATAATTTTATTAAGTTCCTTTATGGCCTTTTTAATGAGTTATAAGATTCAATTTAATCATTTGAGAGTGTTCGTTTCCTTGGTTTTCATATTGGTTCACTTGTAAAAATGTACAAAATATCATGTAAAATAGAAATTTTTATCCAGAATTGAAAATATATGTTACTAATGAACCTTAATATGGATAAATTTTCTTATATACCATTTTTTCTGTGTGAGTATGATTCATTAGATAAAATGTTAATGATAACTCTTTATATTATTTTGGCATTTTTTTCGATCATCACACACTAGTTTTGTTTAATTAATATTATGTATATATATACAAATTTTATAACATTAAATACGTTTCAATACATATATTATGGTATATTTTAACCAAAAAATGTCTTTATGGCCATACTTTAAAGCAAAATTGAAAATAAAAACACATTGTCCATGAAGGTTGTAAATTAGCACCTTAGGGACGATGTTTTCATTTTTAGAATAAAAGGGGAAGAAAAGGGAATTTATGGTTGATATAACATTAACAAAATAAAATTATAGTATATCAAGGATACTAAATTTATCATTCCACTTTGGTATAGGTAGATAAGGAGATTATAATAAAAGAAAAGAAACTGAAAAAAAATTAAATGAAAACAAAATTGGATTTTACCTCTTGAACTTCATCTCCTTGAGAACCTTCTTAAGAAAATTGGGAATGGTCTTTTGGTGAGACCAGAAAGTAAAATATGTGGGGTATAGTTTTAGGAGAGGAATTTTTCTAACTATAATAAATGATAAAGGATTTGGAGGTGTGAGGATAAGGGGTGATATTTATAGGGGAGGAGAGTGGTGTTTTTTTATTATTTCATTCATTAGCTTATTATTTTGGCACAAGACTATAAGTAATGTTGGTTATTATGACTAAATACCATACCTAGTTCATGTGATTTTGATAAAATGGGTTATTAACTCATATATATGGTATCCATGACTAAATAATTCATATATTTACTTATAATGTTAAATAACAAAAATTAATGCATTTCACTATTCACTAAAAAATCAACTATTTTTGAAAAATACCAAAAATTATTTGTAACCATATTTCAATGAGTAGAATTAAAATATGGAATAAATTTTATGAAAATAATTTTCTAAATATGATAAATTTTCTTTTTATATAAATTACTCATTTATTCATAAAATACAGATTTTAAAATTATAACTTATTTTATGACACATCGAAATATTAATTAAGGCCTCATAAAATAATATTACAATCATAATAAAAAAAATATTAATTTTTGAATATATTTTGTGAAAATATATTTTCTTTTAAATTGTTATATTAATTATATAATTATAAATATAAATTTATTCTTCATAAAATACCAACACTTAATTTATAATTTTTAAAACATTTATTTAATTATTAAATTGTATAAATATATCGTATTTTAATTTATAAATCACTGAAATTTTATATAAACTTTTATAGGAAAGGTTACTATTCAAATCATAAATACACTATTAATATAATGAAAATGACAGTTTTATAAAAATCTGGATTTCCCACTATTCACTGAAAAATACATATTTTCGTAAAAATACAAAAATTTCACCATAATATAATTTTTAGAATTATTATTTTAAAAATGAAGTTTATTTTGTTTAATATAACTTATAAAAGTTTAATTTTTTTTAAAACAAGTGCACCATTAAAAGTTTGTAAAACTGTCTTTAGAAAATATAGTCTTTTATGTATAGAGTTGGATTTATTCTTATATTAATTATATCAAACATATTAATTGAATTTAAAAACATTTTATTTATTATGTAAAATATATGTTTCATTATGATATTTCAATAATAGTTATTAATTCAATTTAATAATATAAATAACTTTATAATAAAAAAAATATTTTTTTACAAGAAACACATCTTTTATGTTCAATTGTTTTTTATTTTCATTTTTGTTAATTAGAAACAAAATAATTAATTTTATAAATATGTGTAAACTATATTTTCATAATTTAAAAAATCTCCTTCATTCCTATCATTCAAAAAGCTAGGTGATAACTATCATAATAATAGTTAATCATTTTTTAATCTTGGTTTTCTATTTAATGTACACTGTCGAAGAAGATAAATTTTAAAAGTGACATACTGTAAACTATTTAGGTGTTACATTATCTCATACTTCAATAAATTACATAAAAATAATTTAAAATTTCACTTAAATTATGTTTTATAATTGAAAAATATGTTTTTTAAATCCCACATTGTGAACAATGTTTATAAAACTTCCTCTTAAAAATATATAAAGGGAAATGAGAAGGTCACCAAAAAAATAAGATCCCGAAATAGGAGAAAATTTGTAAAAATGTGGAAATGGAAGAGAAGTATAACTATAAAATTCTGATGGAGAGTGATAGAAAACATGTATAGTAAAAATTCTATCATAACAAAATCATATATTTGTGATTAGTTAAAAGACCGTTGATTTATTAGAATGAAAAGTAAACATATAATGTTTTTCATCTAAAATCCATTTATAAGATTTGAGGGTTTATTTTACCAACAAGAGTAGATTATGAGAAAATAAAATTAATTTATTCTTTTTCATGTCATAATCTCATCCTTTGATTATTCTTTCATATATCTCCGCTTCATTTCATAAACCAAAGGATAGATATTCAAGATTAATTTTTTGATAGAATCATTTTATTTAAAAAATCCATAAGTAATTACTTTGGACATTAAATGTATAATGATCTCAAAAGGTCATAATAGGTTATATAATTTGATAAATCAAACTTTCATCTCAATTAATGATATCTATAATCCATTCCATAAGAACTTAACCTTATGAATCATCCAAAAATATGTCTATCCAAATTCAAAGAAAAAATATTTAAAGGAAAGTTTACTTAAAAATTTTGTTTTACCAAAACCAAAAAGTGAATCCCTTATTATCACATACCAAATACTTGAATACCTTTATAACCTTAAAAACATAATTAAAATACGAATTCTTCTAAAAATAAAACCTGAAGTTATAAAATATATTCCTTAAATAAAAACATATAATAACACAAACCATCAGATCACTAACCACATTCATGGTCACCTAGAATATCCCATAAAAATATATATTTTATTATCTCAACATAAACTATATATTTATGTACATATTTCCCAAGTAATTTTTTTTCAATTAGATCAATTTATACCAAAATCACTTCTCTTGATTACTAGTGTTATTCATCACATTATTCCAATTCCTTAAAGGAAAAGTACTGAAGTAAAATTCTTATATATTTCATGATTATTATAACCAAAATAATAAAACATACTTATTGAATCAAAAAACAAAAATTCATTAATCATTCCACTCTGAATGTAGTAACATCATAAGCTTGACCTTGATCCATTTTGTTCTTTTGATCTATATTCCCATAATTCTTGGGAATTTCATGTTCATAGTTTCCTTTATCTTTATAGATGAAGCACAACACATTCTCAAACTATTTCATTCACCTGTAATCCTAGGCCTAGTGGACTTCCTATCCACCTTAATAGCAGATTCCCATTCCCTTCAATAATGTACCGAGGTGTTTCTTCCCACAATTATCACATGTGAAATAATCCTTCTTTATTTTCTTCTTCTTATCTATTTTTTGATCTTTTATCATATTCTTCTCTTGTTTACCTTAAAAATGATAAGACTTAGAGAATTCATTCATTTTCTTCATAGAATAATATATTAATCCACAAATGATGAGTTTTTTTTGGGATACTAGTTCCCTTCTTAGATTTGGTTTAAGACCACGAAATAAATGATCAATCATGATCCATGTATTATATATATAGTTTGAAGCATGACTTGCTAACCTTGTAAAGTGGGTTTAATAGTTAGAAACATTTTCATCCTCTTTCCATTTCAGACTCAAGAATTTCCTCTCCATATTGACACAATTTTCCCTAGGAAAATATTTTTCTAATAAAAGTTCTCTAAAATCCTTCTATTGCATGTTATAAATTTCATCTCTACCCTTAGTGTTTTGAATTAGTGACCACCATTGATCTGCATCTCCCAAGAGATGATAGACATACACTATAACCTTATCCCATTCGTTACTTCCTAATGCAAGAAATATCTTCTCTAAGGATATTATCCATTTATTAGCTACAAATGGGTTTGTAGTCCCATTGAATGATGGGGGTTTATGTTTCATGAAGTGGTCTTACATTATTACCCCATGTTATTTATTAAGATTCTTTATATGGGTTAGGTTATTACTCATAACCAAATTAAATTGTCCCAATATAGTCATAATTTTTGGGATCTATTGCTATAACTCTAGCTCTAGCATCATTAGCTTCTATAGAAGGGAAATCCCTAAAAGGAATAATTCCACTAATACAGTTTCCATTACTCCCACAATGATTCATTTTGAAATAGTGGCATACACTAGATTAGATCATAACATTATAAAACATTATATGTAATCTCAAAACTAGTGAATCACATAATCCTAAGTTGGGAATTTAGGAATGACTAATCTATAAATCATATGCTTGGTTCCTTTGGGAATATTTCAAAATTCTTTTACAAGGTTTCATTCTCTATCCTATGATTTCATAAATACCCTTTAAAAAGATTCCAATAATCTTTCTCTGATACCAACTATAATGATTATAACCCTAGTATACTAGAGATGGAGCCTTACTTCATTACATTGGAACTATTAAGAATAATTCATACTCCAAATGATCAAAAAGTCTAGTATATTTGGAAAACCATATTCATACCTAAGTTTTACGTTACAACATGAAAGGAAAACAACATAGAAACTCCATTGGAAACACACCAAAACTATTATATTATCCCTACAGGTCATTCACAACATACATATTCATATATTGGGAAAAAATAATACATAATATCAGATGATCCGTAAGAGTAAGAAATAAAATGGATACTATAACAAATATAAACAATAAGTAATGGTGAATAACTAAAAACAAAGTCAATTAAAACATAATATTGAGCATAATATGGAATGATTGAAATTTGAATAAATAATTCCTTATTAATAATCACATGAATATGAGAATAAACTATGAATTTTATACTAGTAGAATAATCACATGGATTATTAATTAGTAATATCATAACGATGGAATGCATAAGTCTAGAAATCATAAATATACCACCAAGGTTTCGGCCAAGACACTATATATAAATGGGTAAATGTATGGTCTAGTTTGTCTCATGAGACCCAACAATGAAAAGAGGGGATATAGCTAGAACCAACTGTCAATTACTAAGTCCAATTAATTCTTCATATGAAAGGGGTGAAAGATAATCAATATATACATTCATATTTACACTAGAATATGAAATGTTAATATCATTCCCCAAATCATAAACATTACCATAAACCATACATAGAAATATGGTGATTGGTATCAAGACAGCAATTCCATAATAAAAATAATTATAGAAAATTAAATTCAATATGTTATATGGTATAATAAAATAACAATCTATATTAATCATATGATTTAATAGAGGGTTTTCAAATAGACCGAAATAATTTAATAAATTCATTGATAAATTCTTGAGAGAAATACCCCTTTTTTACTTTTGCAAGAAGAGTTCTGTTGTAAAATCATTTGTATTTGTCATATAATCAGATTAAAAATTTTAATGTACAATAAAATAAAATTTATTTATAATTATATTATGTTTTAGGAGTAAATTATTCCCAACATAAATGAAAATATTTAAAAAGAGTTTTTAAGAAACTTAAGAAATGGGCCACTTGAGTGCGGTTTAAGAGAAACTATAAGAGTCTTTAAAGTGGAAGAAGACATTAAATAAAACCATAAAAGAGATAATGTAGTTTTTCTTGATAAAAAGTGTGATTAGATAAAAATATTTGGGTCTTAAAACCTATTATGTACTGTACTTTAAAATGTGTGATAAATTGGGAAGTTCCCTTTAATCGAGATTGATTATCTAGAGAAATTGAAAAGGGAACCTCACAAAATATGCAATTCTCCATAAAATAAAGATGAAATGATATAGATACATGAGTTGGGAACATATAAATAAAATTTAGAAGAATTATATAAAATTAAATAATAATTAAATTGGGGTAAATAGAAATAAATAGTCACTTGAATGAAGAATTGTGGTTCGAGACGAAACCCTTACCTTATGTATGAAAGTGTTCTGCACTGGCACTTAATGTCCTGGATAATGAAATTAGATTTATAAATAATTTAATTTATGATATATTCAACATGTATTTGATTTAGTATAATTTTATTATGTTCTTTTACAAAGTTTTGATAAGTTATAACATTCAATTTCATCGTTTACGAGTGTTTGTTTCCTTGGTTTTCATAATTGGTTCACTTGTATACATTTATGAAAGATCATGTAAAATGGAAACAGTAATCGAGAATTGAAATTATATGTTATTTATGAACTTATATAATATTAAATGGTCTTATATAACATTTTTTTCTAGGTATAAGGATGATTCATTTGATAAAACATTAATGAAAACCGTTTATATTATTTTGGTGTTTTTTTCGAATATCACGCACTAGTTTTTTTATTAATTTTATGTATATATATTCTGGTTCCAAAAAACTAAATAAATTTTAATACATATTTTATCATCTATTGTAACCATAATAATGGTATTATGACTGGACTTGAATGATGAAATTGAGAAATAAAAAATCATCATCCATGAAGGCGGAAATTTGGCAGCTCACGGACGATGTTTTTATTTTAAGAATAAAAGGGGAAGAGAAGATAATTGATGGTAGATATAAAATTGACATAATAAAATTAAAGAATATAAAATATACTGAAGTTCTCTTTGGACCGTGGTATATGAAGTTGAGTAGAGGATAATTAATTGATTGAAACTAAAAATAAATTAAAAGAAAACAAAATTGGATTTTACCTCTTAATCTTCTTCTCCTTGAGAACCACTTTAAGGCACTTGGGAATTGTATTCTGGTGAGAAAAAAAAAATACGAGGACATGGGAAACAATCTTGAGAGATTAATTGGGCTGAATATAAGAAATATTCAATGAATTTGAGGTGTGATGATAAGATATGGTGAGTGGTGTTATTTAATATGGAGGATAGGGGTGTTTTTTTATTACTTTATTCATCCGTTTATTATTTTGGAACAAGAATATGAATAGACTTGGTTTTTGGGACTAAATAAATTAACTAGTGCCTATGGTGTTTAAGAAATTTATGATTACTTCATCCATATATCATCCATGACTCAATAATTCATTTATTTATTTATAATGTTAAATACTGTAAATTTCTACATTTCTCTATTAAAAAAAACAACTATTTTAGAAAATAGCAAAAATTCACCCCAATCATATTTCTACGTCAAAAATTCAAAAATAGACCCCATGTTATGAAAATAATATTCTAAATATGAGAAATTTAATTTTTAAATAAAATAATCACTTATTCAAAAAATTTATATTTAAAAATTATAACTGATTTTATGGCACTTTGAATAATTAATTAATGCCTTATAAAAGAATATTATAATCATAAAACCACTAAATTTTAATTTATGAAACTATTTTTTGAAAATATGTTTTAAGGAATTAAATTTATTATAAAATTATAAATAACCAATTATGCTTTACAAAAATACCAACACATAATTTATCATTTTAGAACATTTATTTACTTATTCTCTGGTATAAATATATTCTATTTTCATTTATAAGATACCCAAATTTTATTTGAAAATTTATAGGTGTGTTTACTATTCAAATCATAAATAGACTACTAATATAATGAAAATGACAGTTTTATAAAAATTTGGATTTTCCATTATTCATTGGAAAATAATTTTTGTTAGAAAAATACCAAAATTTCACCCTAAGCTAATTTTGACATTCCAAATTTTAAAAATGAGGTTTATTATTTTCAATATAATATATAAAGGTTTCAATATTTAGTTTTAAATCAAGTGATCCATTAAAAGTTAGTAAAACTATCATTAGGAAATATATTATTTTTTTGAATAAAATTGGATTTATTCTTATATTAATCTTATAACACTTATGATTTCAATGTAAAAAGATTCAATTGAATACTTAATGTAGAAGTTTTATTAATATCGTTCAATTGATTAATTAAATTTGATAATAAAAAATAATATTGTTGTCATAAAAATATTTTTTTTATAAATGAACACATCTTTTAAGTTCCATTGAATTTTGTTTTCATTTCTAATTAATTGGTAAAAAAATAATTAATTTTATAAATATGTGTAAACTATACTTTCATAATTTTCATAATCTCTTTCATTCCCTTCATCCCAATGTCTAGGTGATAACTTGCATAATAATATTTAATCATTTGTTTAAGCTCGGTGTTATGTGTAATGTAAACTATAAAAGAAGATAAATTTAAAATGTGACATGATATAAAATATTAACGTGTTACATTACATCCTATATGCCACCATAACTAAATTTGGTGCATTAATAAAATTATTTTATTTCTCTATTGAATATATACTTATTATTTTCACCATTGAAAATAAATTCTAAACCTTGAAAAGATAGATCATTTGTTAAAAGTATATTTATCTGAAATAACCAATCAAAGAAAAAAACCTTCTCTTTAAGGAATCGCCTGTTAGATCCTAAAGTGAATTAGTGCTTAGATATACTCTACAGAACTTATTTTATCCACTTTTTATTTTAATTAATATAAAATCTAAAGGTTTGAGGTTTACATTTTTGTGTTTTGAAGTGAAATCGAGAGATCTGAAAGTCAAAAAGGGTTCGAAATTGAGGGTAAGAGGGAGTGAGAGGTATTTTTGACATTTTTTTTGACTTTGGATTGGTTTTATGTTAAAAAATAATTATATTAATCCTTATTGATTTTTATTTTGAAAATTTATTTTTTAAATAGTAGAAAATCATTAATTTATTAAATGTCTAGTAAATAAAAAATAACTACACATTAAGTAGAATAAATAAAAATAATATTAAATAAAAAATATAACTAAAAAAATCATTATTTAAAATTAAATATAACTAACCCCCCCCCCTAATAAATTCAAAAAAGTAGTGGGAAGTGGTTTAGTAAAAATATCAATAAGTTGATATTCAGTATTAATAAATTCCAATGATATATCTTGTTTTTAGAACATGATATATTTGAAGAGGATGACTTATATCAATATGATTATTCATTTAATGACATACATGATTATTAACATGTTAATTTTACTTGTATCATCACATAAAATAAGAATTTTATTGAAATTAAGTCCAAATACTAGTGGTGTGTGTTTTAACCACAACACTTGTGCATATCAACTTCTAGAAGAGATATATTCTACCTTGACTGTTGACAAAGAAACTAAATGTTGTTTCTTACTTGACCATGAAATTAAATACTTCCCTAAAACGTGACAGGTTCCTTAGGTACTCATTCTATTTAAACTAAATCCTCTAATATCAGTATCTAAATATGATATTAAATTTAAATAATAAGTTTTGGGGTAAATTAATGATTCTAAAATTTTCTATTTCATATATCTAAAAAATATCTTCATACAAGAAAGATGGGACACTTTTCTGTTTTATTTAAATATATCACAAATAAAGACAAAAAACATAATGCCTGGTTTACTAGTAGTAAGATATAATAAACATCCAAACATAAATCTATAAAAATTTCTATCAACTAGTTTTTTTGGATTCATATAAATAATGTTTTATATTGGGACACATGGGATTTGTATAAGTTTTACTATTTTCTAGTACAAACCTTTTCAATAAATTAATTATATATTTACTTTAATTTAAAACATTCCTATAATCTTATTAATGGTTTTAAAAGAACAGAAATAAATTTAGTTCTCCCATCAGACTCATTTCAAATTCCATTTGCATAAGTTTTGATAAATTATTACAATGTTTTTTTATTAGGTGAACCAAAGATAACATAATCTATATAAATATGTACTAATAAAATATTAGAACAAATATTTTTCAAAAAGTGATCATGATCTTCCAATCCTTCATAAAATCCATTTTTTATTATAAAAGAACTTTATATTTCATACTAAGGTCCTTCTTTTAAAGACATGGAATTTCCATGTAATTTTTTTAATATATGGGAATTTTATGAGTTCACAAAAAATGATGATGCGTGATTCTGAGGCCCGGAGTGCCTGAAATGAATTTCTAAAATTTTGTTCGGGTACGTTCAGTAAATGTCGTGCAACTTTTTCTATCTTTTGAACTGGTGCTCGGAATTGAAATCTGAGGGAACCGTTGAACTCGCAACACCGATATTCGCTTAAGGAGACCTTCACCTCGACCACAGTAGGTCGAGGGTGTATGTTAGCATTTCAAATATTTGTGAAAGAATAAAAAAATGGTTTAACATTTTATTTTTATTTTTTTCTTTGGAATTCCCCATGTGGATATTTCATAGGCGGGGACCACCTGAACTAAAACCTCTCATGATAGGTTATAGAGGTGGGGACCACTGAGCCTAACCACCCATGAGATGTTATAGTGGTGGGGACCACCCGTGTATAAACCCCCTTGAACTCCCCTTTAATGGGAAAACCCTCAAACTTCCTATTAAATGTGGGGGAGCCTCTTCAACTCCTCCAACATTTATTATGCCAACTCAGTTAATTAATTAAGCCTTTTAGAAATTATGCCAACATATTCTATAATGTTGGCTAATTCTTTTTTTGGTGGAATTGGGGGAAACTCTTGGAAAAAGTGAGGAACTTGGATAATTGGGAGAAAGCTCACCAACGAAGAATGCCAATGAAGAACACCGACTTCGACTCCGACTTCTTCCATGGGAAATTTTTAGAGGAGGAATGTCTTCAACATCAATGAACCGGCGATTGATAAAATGCCGACGTCACTGATGTCTGTCTATTCCCAATGACATCGTCTCCTTCCCCACTGACAATATTCAACAAATCAAATGAACGAGGTAGGGGTTGTTATTGAATTTATAAAATTCCTCATTCTTAAAAATCTTGGAGAAATTGGGTCAAACTAAATGGGTTAATCCACGATTAGTATGAAATTTCAATGTTTGATGATTCTTCATTCAAGATCTTACTGAGCCGCTTGCTACCGCCCTAACGTAGAGGGTGCAGGAAAAAAACATCGGAAACCTCTATGGTTATTTTTATTATTGTGTTCTTCGCGATGAAGGAGGACCACTATCAACCTCGAAGGGGAACGAGCATAGAGGCTGGACCCACCACTGGCTGGGCTGAAGGTGGCGGCGCACCGCGCCACCTGTGGCCCCGCTGCCCTGCCCGCGGACTCACCACCCCACCTGCGGCCCCGCGGCCCTGCCCGTGGCCCTACCGCCCTGCCCGCAGCCCCACGACCCCACCCCACGGCCGCGCCTCACCGCCTCGCCCGAGCCACCCAGGGCCCCCGCCCTCCTAGCCGCGTCGCCCCGTCCATGCCGCCCCGAGACCTCACGCCCTCACGACATGCCCCGCGGTCGAGTCTCCCCGGCCGAGCCACCCCGCGACCTCGATCCCTTGTGGTACCCCCCCCCCCCCCCCGAGGCAGAGGCTCCCCATTCTCTTGTTGAACCCCTACACCTCTTGGCCCACCGTGGCCCTCCACAGCCCCTCACGGCCTACCGGGTCGGACCCAACAGGTCGAGCGGTGTTTGTCTGACTGAGTCAGACCAGACCCGGACCATATATGACCCTATACATTAGTTGGGCCATAACTTTGGAACCATAATTCTGTTAAGCAAACCGTTAGTGGCAATGGAAATATAGGAGTGAGAAAGTCCCATTGAGTATACCCCACTAGAGTTTTGGGTAAAGTTGAGGAACGATCACGTTGGATCGTGCATGAATCCAACCGTACCACCAGGACTAAAAAGCTAACAACTTAAAGATCAGGTGTTCATTTGACTCCCCTTCTATTGCATTTAGACCTTTATGATGTGGCAGACCTTTGAGATACTTCTTTGTGGGACTTCATATAATTTGGAGTATCGGCCAGTGACTAGTAGAGCGGATCCTTCCGGAGATGAGCAGGCTTAGTGTAGGAACCCAGTAGCTTGTAGTGACAAGAAGAATGAAGAAAAATCCTATGTGGGTCATCTCCTAATGATCCTCTGTGGGTCAGATCCTAGCGATCCTATGTGGGTCAACTCCTAGAGATCCTGTGTGGGTCATCTTCTATTGATCCTGTGTGGGTGAGATCCTAGCGATCCTTTGTGGGTCAGCTCTTAGTGATCCTATGTGGGTCACCTCCTAGCGATCCTATGTGGGCCAGCTCGTAGAGATCCTATATAAGGCCCCAGCCTTAAACATTACTTAATCATGAGTTACTACAAGATTACACTTTGAGGATCTTTTCAGGTTTAGAGTTTTAGAGAATTAGATCATGAAACTTGCATTACATTCCACATTTAAACAAAGTGGTTACATAAAAGATAGTATTCATTCTTCCCATCAACGGAAACATATTTAAAATAAAACATGGATTCTTTCTTGACACAACCTTGACACTATCATCACATCATGTACCTTTCCCTTGACCTATGAAAAACATTTCAAAAACTTGGGATGAGCATAAAAAGCATAGTAAGGGTTATAAAAATATGGAAAGGAAACATGAGTTCATATATACATAAGAATGAAATCATACTTTACCCATAAAACATAGGCACTTTAACATACCTCATCAAATCATGAATAAATCATAGAAATCATAAGACATAAAGGTAACTTGAGGCATTCATAACATTCTTACGTAGGGAGTAACCCTCTTGGTTACGTTTGGAATACCCATCACAATATATTCCCTAAATATCTTCAGATAAACCTTAACGTTTCACTCTTTCGCGATACCCAAGGCATTGGAGAGCTATATCGGGCTCACCCGCCCTTAGTTTATCACGGAACCACCCATCTTCATAATAATGCCCAAGATCCTCAACATAATCGTATCACATAAAACATGCATAAAGGAAACATAACATTTCCACCTTTCTATAACAAGATATCAATACAACACATTGATAGAAAAACATTATGAAAACAATTTTCAATACCAAAATAAAAGAAAAGTAAAACATGGTATTTATTTTTCTTTTAAAAAAAGGTATGGCTTGTAGAGGAAGCCAAAACTCAAATAACGGTCACGGCGGCGGAGAAGTTGTTGTCACTGCATACGTACGACAAAAACATTACCTTTTTTCGTTTAGTAAAACGCTTCATATAAAAAAATATTCCTTTTGAATAAACGTAAAAGTCAAAGGGGTTTATACACCGTATAAAAGAAGGTTGTGTATAAAACAAAATATGCCTCAATGAAAGGAGATTGAGACGAAGTCCCATACAAAGACGATATCCTTGGTTTAAGGATAAATCAATTACATAATTATGTGTGACAAACGAATACACCAAATATAAGTCAATATTATGTGTAAAATAATCAAAGGTCATTCACACATATTCAAATGATGACATATTCAATAACTACATGTTGAACCTAAAGAAATTAAAATTGGGTTAAGAAGTTCCCTTGGCAGCCTAACGACGTCACATCAAAATGAGTTGATGAGAGATAAAAAAAGGGTATCTCATCACTTGGACATAAAATTTACATCCATAAGGATATATGAGGACATATACCAACATAACAATATTTAAATTAAAAGACCCAACAAAATAAGTCTTTTAAAAAGAGGAGGGTGAAAGGTTCCCTTACCGACATGGGTATCTTTCGAAACATACACCTCGTGAATGAAGGACAATACAACATTGATGTAAATACTCATAAAAGAAAGTATATTACAAAATGAGTAAAATAATGGTCAGTAAATACACCACTCAAAGGAAATTGTGGCAAATGTATCATAAATCTCACGGGAATAAAAGTGAGATGAAAAATCCCTTACGAAAACTCGGCAGCCTAACAACGCCACATAAAACATCCAAAAATGGATTTATGAGATCAAATAGAGTATCTCATCATATTAAAATAAAATTTACAACAACAGGAATATAAAAGAACATCCCCCATCATAAAAAATAGGATCTTAAAAGAAGTGACATAAAGGAGAGCACTTAAAGAGAAAGAGAGAGGTTAGATCTCTTACGAAAATTCGGCAGCCTAACGGCGCCACTCAAAACTTCTAAAATGGATTGATGAGAGAGAATAGGGTCTCTCATCATATGAACATAAAAATTACAGTAACATTAATATAAAAGAACATCCCAATAACAAGAAATATGAGCTTAGAAGGAATGACATAAAAGAGTGTACTTAAAAAGAAAGAGAGGAGTAGGATCCCTTACCTCAAGTCCAACTTGTCTTGTTCGTTTCTTTATATTCCTGAATAATAAACTTTGGTCAATTAATAATTTACTAAGTACCTCCTGTAGAGATTATTATTCAGTTCATATCGCATATTATAATGTTATAATAATTTTCTAACAATGTTATTTCATATAAGACATTTTTGCCGATGTTTGGTACATGAGTCAAAAATGAACTTGTTTGAAAAAAGATTGCCCATGTAGTTATAAGTAAATAATTTACAGAATAGTATTAATGATTAAAATATCATATATATCCATTAAATATTCATTTCATACTATTCCATATCATTTGGAGATAAAAAATGAAAAGCACCATTCATGGAGACGGTAGGTCGTACGTACGCATGAACGCTACATTCATTTTTTGTCATATTAATGGAATTAAAACAAATTGAGAGAGATATATATATTTTATAATTCCAGAATTATATCCATAATTGTGATGTAATATATTACATATATATCCATTATATATATGTACTTATAATATTACATAACATTTTGAGATAAGAAATGAAATGTACCGTTCATGGAGACGGTAAGCCGTACGTACGCATGAACGCTACTTCCATTTCTATTTCATATTTAATGGAATTAAAACATAATGATACATAATAGTATTTTAATTCCAGTATGTTATCATATATAATATTATTAAATATATCCTTTATACGTACCACATATGGTATTAACGAATCAAATCACTTTGAGGGGGCGGTAGTCCGCACTTCCTTAAAGGAAGATATCACGTTTACCCATAATGGAAACCATAAAGTTATGCCCAAAATGAAAAATATAGAAGCATAAGGAAAACATAAACATATTATATATCACATATAAATATAGTGTCATCTTAATGGCCACCTTTGAAGGTGTTAAAAGAATGTTGAAAAATCATCGTTTCGGGAGGCCGAAATTCGCCATCCACAGAAACAGTATGTTCTTTAACCATTATATGTAGTTGTGGGAAAGTGTAGCTCGAATCCTTATTATAAAAACATCCTAGTATATTTATGATACTGTATTTGTTACAAAATAAATTAATAAAAAGAGTTTAGGGTGTTGGAGAAGAAAAATAAAACAAAAGGACTCAAGTGAAGACATTACCTTAAAATTGGGTAACTCCCCTTGGTTTGAGCTCAAAGGCTTCTTTGGGAAGACTTATGCCCAAGGTGAGGCTTCAAGGAGTAATAGAGGGAAGTGGAGAGACAAAATGGTCAGAGGTTGTCTGAGCCAAAGGCTTTGGAAGTGTGGGTAAGGAGGTAGAGGTGGGGGCCTTTTATAAGAGGAGAGGAGGGGCACTCTTGGAAGGAAAAGAAAAGTCACTTTATTTTAATATAGTATTCGGATTTAAGAGGTCCCAAATTGATGTGTTTCAAGGATATGGTTAAAAGGGTTCTAAATCCACTCATATAATAGGTTTTGGACATGTGTAGGTCTTAGATATTACATTATCTTTCCATTTTATTTAAATCGTTAAATAATGAGGTCATCGCTGCATCATCATGATGTCATAAATAATTTAATTTATTTAATGTCTAAAAATTATAAAAAAAATACTATTATGTAGGAAAAAATTTTATATTTCTAATGAATATTTATAGTCAAAAATATGATTTGTATAACCCCATGTAATGTTTTTTAGTAAAACATTTCATGTTTGTCTCATTTTTACTTTAACTTTAAATAAAAATATATTAATGTCATTTTCCAACCAAAGTGGCTTCATGGGGTCCCCAAGTTGACCCATGTGTTGTCTTGGTTGGACATGACACATCCAATTAGGTTAGGACATTTGTCATGTTCATTTAATATTATTAAAACATTATTTTTACCTTAAACTACACTAATTACCTCTAATCGCGATTAAAAACTTAATAAGTTACTATTCACCAAAAAATTATTTTTATCCCATTGAACCACTTTTTACTTATTAATGACAACCATGTATGTCGGATTTTTGAAATTCAAAACACAAAGATGTCAAAATTTCATTTAAACGGGAAAATCAGTTTTTATAAGTACCACTAAGTGGTTTCACTATTCATCAAAAATTGAAGTTTTTCAAAAAAATCCCAAAAATTCACCCTAAGATATATTTGATATTCCGAATTCAAAAATGAAGTCTATTTTAAAAAATTCAAAACATATAAGTCACATTAATTAATTTAATAATTAATTCCCGCTGTCAAAGAAAATAGCGTGTTTTTATGAAACAATATGTATCAAAAGATTGACTCCAGTTTAAGTCTGATTTCAAAGTGAAAATAATTCCAAGGACCACTATTGGATTTAATGGTAAAAATATATTCTAATTTCACTTTAAAACCAATTCAAAAAATAATCTAATCATATAAATAAATTAGATTAAAAAGTGGTTTTGAATTAAAATACAACATTTTACACTATTCATTAAAAAAATGAAGTTTATCGGAAAGATACCAAAAATTTACACAAAGTAAATTTTGATGTCCCGATTCTTAAGAAGACTTTTATTTGGTCCAATAGAATGTTTAAGAGTGAAAAAAACTATATTTAATGACGGTTCTCCATCAAACGGCGATAAGTGAGCCTTTAGTGAAAACTAGGGCATATACGCCTAAAATTGAATTCTTTCCGTATTTTAAGCCTTTATCATTTATTGGATAAATGTAAAAACATTTAAAAACATATATAATCATATTTTAGTTATTTCTATCCATTCCCGCCAATACAACGGCTACATGTTAACTACTATTTAAAATAATATTATTTTATTATTAGAGTGCAACGTAAGATTCCCAAGAAACTCGTTGTTGCGTGTTGTGTACGCCCTCGAGCATACCATCCCTTTTAAAGTCATATTAATATTTTATTCACAAATATGGATAAATATTTAAATTTAATATTATTTATTTACCTGGGGTGTTACATCCTTCCCCCCTTTTGGGAATTGCGTCCTCGCAATTTTTAAAATTGAGCTTGGAAACATCCTTGAAAGTCCCACATCAGAACAAGAGTCGGTAAAACTCTCACTTTAAAATAAAGAAAGATAAATACAGAGGTCACCCAAGTTAACCCATACTAGGATTCCATGTAGGAAAACATGGACATGGAGGAGAAAACATAGGGTCATGTTCTGATGGAGAGTGATAGAAAACATGTTTAGGAGAAAGTTAACAATAAGAAAATCACAAACTTGTGATGGGTTAAACGGTGTTGGGTTCCCCAATAGGAAAAGTTAATAGACAACATTTTTGTTTTAAGTTACTTTTTATTGAGGAATTTATTTTTGAGCTTAACTAAAACATAAGGAAACATACTTACTTGTCATGTTTACTTTAAACTTTTACTAGATTTCTTACACAGACTCATACTTTCTCCAAAAGACGAGTATTTAGGAAGACTTGTTCGCATTAAGAGTACTATAATCAACTTCTAGAGAATCAACTAATCCACCAAAGAGAAATATATACTTCCCATGTCTTTAGGCTTTAACCAAAACCAAAACCAAAAAGGTTACTACAAGGTCAGATAATCCAGAAAAGGATAACCCATTATAAAAAGAAAATCTATTCTTAATCTCCAAAATTTGTCCAAAAAAACCCAAAGTTCAACGAGGACCATTCTATAAACAATTTGTCCATAAAATTCTTCAAAGTAAACCAATATATGATTGAAACCCAAATATTTGAAGGATTTAGTCACATAGTCTTCCAAGTTAAATCGTAACATTTATCTCCAAACAACATCAGTTGCTCCTAAATTCTCGTATTGAAATGTAATTAACCTAATCACATATCCTCCATGATAGGTTAATCATTTTAATAAATAACACAAAATAAAACTTACTCTTAATTCATAAAATCATATAACTAAAAAGAATCAGTCAAACTAACCAGGGACTTCACGTAATCCAGTGGTAGGCGATAAATACCAGTCACACTTTGGTTGTGGGTTCGATTCCCGCAGCTTTGTCCGACGCGACAGGTTGTCACACGGTCTGCGTGTTGTCCGTTTTACAAAACTATATAATTCTTAAAACATTCCCTAAAATGAGATAAAATCATCAAAAATAAACATAACATATTTTAACCTCAAGTTTATCTCATGCCTTTCATTTTCCATCATAACATATAACAACCCAAAATTACCTCAAAAGTAAGGATCCTATAAACCCTAATGGTTACCTTTATAATTATTACCTGAACTTCCACATCGATTGGTCATCTCGTACATGATTTATTATAGAACATACCAAGGTTCAAGTGGTCGATCATGACTCCTTGATATTTGGTTTAGAACAACCACGAGTTTCCTCATTGAATCCTCCAATTTATCTAGTATCTTAATCAGAGAACCACCATAGTTTCCTTCAAACCTGTTGTCTCTCTGGTGCCTGCTAGATCCATCCATTCACTAAAAACATAGAGGTCAGTGTGAGTATATAAACAAAACCATCACGTACTAATGAGGAAGATAAACACTTTTATATACTTACTCATTCACTTTATCTAAAACTAGGACTCTTTCTAAAATCCTAACCATTATGGTAATGTCACTTATGCTTAAAGAATACCCTAACCTCTAAAGTTATCTAAACCGGTCTTTGATACCAACTATAAGGCCCCAGCCATAAAACTTACTTAATCTTGAGTTATTACAAGATTACACATTAAGGATCTTTTCTGGTTTAGAGTTTTAGAGAATTAGATCATGAAACTTGCATTACATTCCACATTTAAAAAAAGTGGTTACATAAAAGATAGTATTCATTCTTCCCATCAACGGAAACATATTTAAAATAAAACATGGATTCTTTCTTGACACAACCTTGACACTATCATCACATCATGTACCTTTCCCATGACTTGTGAAAAACATTTCAAAAACATGGGATGAGCATAAAAAGCTCAGTAAGGGTTATAAAAATATGGAAAGGAAACATAAGTTCATATATACATAAGAATAAAATCATAATTTACCCATAAAACATAGGCACTTTAACATACCTCATCAAATCATGAATAAATCATAGAAATCATAAGACATAAACGTAACTTGAGGCATTCATAACATTCTTACGTAGGGAGTAACCCTCTTGGTTACGTTTGGAATACCCATCACAGTATATTCCCCAAATCTCTTTGGAGAAACCTTAACGTTTCACTCCTTCGCGTTACCCAATACATTGGAGAGCTATATCGGGCTCAACTACCCTTAGTTTATCACAGAACCACCGGTCTTCATAATAATGCCCAAGAACCTCAACATAATCGTATCACATAAAACATGCATAAAGGAAACATAACATTTCCACCTTTCAATCACAAGATATCAATACAACACATTGATATAAAAACATTATGAAAACAATTTTCAATACCAATATAAAAGAAAAGTAAAACATGGTATTTATTTTACTTTTAAAAAAATGTACGGCTTGTAGAGGAAGCCGAAACTCAAATAACGGTCACGGCGGCAGAGAAGTCGTTGTCGCCGCATACGTACGACAAAAAAATTACCTTTTGTCGTTTAGTAAAACGCTTCGTATAAAAAAAGATTCCTTTTGAATAAACGTAAAATTCAAAGGGGTTTATACACCGTATAAAAGAAGGTTGTGTATAAAACAAAATATGCCTCAATGAAAGGAGATTGAGACAGAGTCCCATACAAAGACCGTATCCTTGGTTTAAGGATAAATCAATTACATAATTATGTGTGACAAATGAATACACCAAATATAAGTCAATATTAAGTGTAAAATAATCAAAGGTCATTCACACATATTCAAAGGATTACATATTCAATAACTACATGTTGAACCTAAAGAAATTGAAATTGGGTTAAGAAGTTCCGTTGACAGCCTAACGGCGTCACATCAAAATGAGTTGATGTGAGATAAAAAAAAGGGTATCTCATCACTTGGACATAAAATTTACATCAATAAGGATATATGAGGACGTATCCCAACATAATAATATGTAAATTAAAAGACCCAACAAAGGAAGTCTTTTAAAAAGAGGATGGTGAAAGGTTCCCTTACCGACATGGGTATCTTTCGAAACATACACCTCGTAAAAGAAGGACAATACAACATTGATGTAAATACTCATAAAAGAAAATATATTACAAAATGATTAAAATAATGGGAAGTACATACACCATTGAAAGGAAATTGTGGAAAATGTAACATAAATCTCACGGGAATAAAAGTGAGATGAAAAATCCCTTACGAAAACTCGGCAGCCTAACGACGCCACTTAAAACATCCAAAAATGGATTGTGAGATCAAATAGAGTATCTCATCATATTACAATAAAATTTACAACAAGTGTAATATAAAAGAACATTCCCCTTCATAACAAGGATGAGCTTAAAAGAAGTGACATAAAGGAGAGTACTTAAAGAGAAAGAGAGAGGTTAGATCTCTTAGGAAAATTCGGCAGCCTAACAGCGCCACTCAAAACTTCCAAAATGGATTGATGAGAGAGAATAGGGTCTCTAATCATATGAACATAAAAATTACAGTAAGAGTAATATAAAAGAACATCACAATCACAAGAAAGATGAGCTTAGAAGGAATGACATAAAAGAGTGTACTTAAAAAGAAAGAGAGGAGTAGGATCCCTTACCTCAAGTCCAACTTGTCTTATTCGTTTCTTTATATTCTTGAATAATAAACTTTGGTAAATTAATAATTGCCTAAGTACCTCCTTTAGATATTATTATTCAGTTCATATCACATATTATAATGTTATAATAATTGTTTAATAATGTTAGTTCATATAAGACGTTTTTGCCGATGTTTGGTACATGAGTCAAAAAAGAACTTGTTTGAAAAAAGATTGCCCATGTAGTTATAAGTAAATAATTTCCAGAATAGTATTAATGATTAAAATATCATATATATCTAGTAAATATTCATTTCATACTATTCCATATCATTTGGAGATAAAAATGAAAAGCACCGTTCATGGAGACGGTAGGCCGTACGTACGCATGAACGCTACTTTCATTTTTTGTCATATTAATGGAATTAAAACAAAATGAGAGAGATATATATATGTTATAATTACAGAATTATATCCATAATTTTGATGTAATATATTACATATATATCCATTATATATATGTACTTATAATATTACATAGCATTTTGAGATAAGAAATGAAATGTACCGTTCATGGAGACGGTAAGCCGTACGTACGCATGAACGCTACTTCCATTTCTATTTCATATTTAATGGAATTAAAACATAATGATACATAATAGTATTTTAATTCCAGTATGTTATCATATATAATATTATTAAATATATCCTTTATACGTACCACATATGGTATTAACGAATCAAATCACTTTGAGGGGGCAGTAGTCCGCACTTCCTTAAATGAAGATATCGCGTTTATCCATAATGGAAACCATAAAGGTATTCCCAAAATGAAAAATACAGAAGTTTAAGGAAAACATAAACATATTATATATCACATATAAATATAGTTTCATCTTAATTTCCACCTTTTAAGGTGTTAACAGAATGTTGAACAATCATCGTTTCAGGAGGCCAAAATTCGCCATCCACGGAAACAGTATGTTCTTTAACCATTATATGTAGGTGTGTGAAAGTGTAGCTCGAATACTTCTTATAACAACATCCTAGTATATTTATGATACTGTATTTTTTACAAAATAAATGAATAAAAATATTTTAGGGGGTTGGAGAAGCAAAATAAAACAAAAGGACTCAAGTGAAGACATTACCTTAAAATCGGGTAACTCCCCTTAGTTTGAGCTCAAAGGCTTCATTGGGAAAACTTATGCCCAAAGTGAGGCTTCAAGGAGTAAGATAGGGACTTGGAGAGACAAAATGGTCAGAGGTTGGCCGAGCCAAAGGCTTTCGGAGTGTGGGTAAGGAGGTAGAGGTGGGGGCCTTTTATAAGATGAGAGGAGGGGCACTCTTGGAAGGTAAAGAAAAGTCACTTTATTTTAAAATGGTATTCGGATTTAAGAGGTCCCACATTGATGTGTTTCAAGGATAAGGTGATAAGGGTTCGAAATACACTCATACAATAGGTTTTGGACATGTGTAGGTCTTAGATATTACATTATCTTTCCATTTTATTTAAATCGTTAAATAATGAGGTCATCGCTGCATCATCATGATGTCATAAATAATTTAATTTATTTAATGTATAAAAATTATTAAAAAACTACTATGATGTAGGAAATGTTTTTAGCTTTCCATTGAATATTTATAGTCAAAAATCTGATTTTTATAACCCCATGTAAAATGTTTTTAGTAAAACATTTCATGTTTGTCTCATTTTTACTTTAACTTTAAATAAAAAGATATTAATGTCATTTTCCAACCAAAGTGACTTCATGGGGTCCCCAAGTTGACCCATGGGTTTTCTTGGTCGGCCATGACACATCCAATGAGGTTAGGACATTTTTCATGTTCATTTCATATTATTAAAACATTATTTTTACCTTAAACTACACTAATTACCTCTAATCGCGATTAAAAACTTAATAAGTTACTATTCACCAAAAAATTATTTTTATCCCATTGAACCAAATTTTACTTCTTAATGACTACCATGTATGTCAGATTTTTGAAATTCAAAACACAAAGATGGAAAAACTTCATTTAAATGGAATAATCAGTTTTTATAAGTACCACTTAGTGGTTTCACTATTCATCAAAAATTGACGTTTTTCAGAAAAATCACAAAAATTCACCCTAAGCTATATATGATATTCCGAATTCAAAAATGAAGTCTATTTTAAAAAATTCAAAACATATAAGTCACATTAATTAATTTAATAATTAATTCCTGTTGTCAAAGCAAATAGCGTGTTTTTATGAAACAATAAGTATCAAAAGATTGACTCCAGTTTAAGTCTGATTTCAAAGTGAAAATAATTCCAATGACCACTATTGGATTTAATGGTAAAAATATATTATAATTTAACTTTAAAACCAATTCAAAAGATAATCTAATCATATAAATAAATTATATTAAAAAGTGGTTTTGAATTAAAATACAACATTTTACACTATTCATTAAAAAAAATGAACTTTATCAGAAAGATACCAAAAATTTACACAAAGTAAATTTTGATGTCCCAATTCTTAAGAAGAGTTTTATTTGGTCCAATAGAATGTTTAAGAGTGAACAAAACTATATTTAATGACGGTTCTCCATCAAAAGGCGATAAGTGAGCCTTTAGTGAAAACTAGGGCATATACGCCTAAAATTGAATTCTTTCGATATTTTAAGCCTTTATCGTTTATTGGATAAATGTAAAAACATTTAAAAACATATATAATCATATTTTAGTTATTTATATCCATTCCCGCCAATACAACGGCTACATGTTAACTACCATTTAAAATAATATTATTTTATTATTAGAGTGCAACGTAAGATTCCCAAGAAACTCGTTGTTGCGTGTTGGGTACGCCCTCGAGAATACCGTCCCCTTTAAAGTAATATTAATATTTTATTCACAAATATGGATAAATATGAAAATTTCATATTATTTATTTACCTGGGGTGTTACATCCTATCTGGGTCAGCTTTTTTACAGAGTAAGATGATTTATTAGTTACATATAATCATCTCAACTATTGTACTTAAGTTACACATGGTGTGAGCTTAGTCAGTACCTATGTGGTACTTTCCTTCGTTGTAATACCTTGGTGGTATTCTTCTGTGTGGAAAACTTGTGTGGTACTTTCCTTTGTGGTTTTCCTTCCTTTGTGGTTTTCCTTCCTTTGTGGAACAGTTTAGCGTTGGGATTTTGGGTTGAACCCTGTGTTTCCTCATGATTGACATGGGTATAATTGATAACTTAGGTTTATGTATGGGCTTATACCTAAGTTTGGTTGACAGTCGACATAATGATTTGAGATTTATCTTTTTTGGATTTTGTGAGACATTGAGGGTCTCAAGGTCCCTACTGAGTATCGTTATACCCACCCCTGTACGAGCTATGCCCACAACTTGTTGTGTTTGGTGCAGACGATATAAAATGTTGATCGAGACTACCAGGACCGGATGGTGCCTGGAGGAGGACCTTACGATGAGTCGATACACAGAGGAGATGGATGGACGTGGAGTGATGAGGAGGCGATCTATACCTACCCTTCAGGTAGGAACCTCCGAGTACAACCTAGAAGCTGTCTTCCTTTTGTGTCCAGTTTACTTGTACTTTCTAGTTTTCCTTGTACTTTCAAGTTGTGCTTGTATTCTGGACCCTTTTTACATACTGTACTTAGTCTATTTACTATTTAGTTAACTTGATTTCGTATCACATTGTGTGCTTGGTTTTTTGTGTTACAGGTTATAAAGGCAATGCCTTCCCACTTTTAGGGAATATGCCCTCGGTGCTAGTCACCAGCCCCTGGCCTATGGAAGGCGGGTTTGGGGTAGTCACGGCATGGTCCCCAGGGGACGAGTCCTAAAAAATTGTTATCAAAGGAGTCAGTTCTTCCATAGAACATAGGACTATAATATTTCTTTTAATGGGAATAGTGTTAATTGTAGTTATGTGGTTATCAGTTTAGGGAATCTAGTCTTGGTGCGGCAGCCGACGTATCCATACACCAGGACCCTGACATCAGATTTTCGACTCAGTGCATGAAAACACTGATTGCATGTGTGTTTCCAAGAGTTTTCTTTGTGATCTCTTGAGTCAGTTCACCAGGTATAACTTACTTATCGTGGAACACCTGTTTCCTTTAGGATGCATCCACACAGACAGCTGGCTAGGGTTCCAAGAGTAGTAGACACTGACGGACCACCGAGCGACGAGGCCTCGGTGTTGAGCCCTCATCCAGTAGATGCACCAGTGGAGGCACCATTGGTACCATTATCCGTTGGGCCACTGATGCCACCTGCCCCAACAGCAGAGGGTGCCTGCCGCTTGAGTGAGTTGCACGAGTTCCAGCACAAGTGGCCACCCAGGTTCCAGGGAGAGACGGTCCCCCATGCAGCTGGGGATTGGATCGAGGCTGTGGTGAGAGTCTTCCGACTGGAAGGGACACCAGCTGATCTCATGGTGATCCTTGCCGCAATCCTTCGAAAGGCAATGACAGGAAAATGGTGGATCTTGATGCTCCAAGTTAACGAATAGATGACACTTCTCGGGGTAGACTTCGAGAGCCTGTTTTGGGCAGAGTTTGTCCCAACGACTCTTCGCGCAGTGTGCATACAGGAGCTTCTTCATCTGTAGCAGGGTAGCCTGACCGTAGCTTAGTAGTCAGTGAGGTTCACTGACCTCTCACGCTACTCCACAGATATGGTGTGTGACCCATTTTTCAGGGCCCGAACCATCGAGCAGGGACTAAGGTGGGAGATCAGGGCTTCGATGATCTCACTCAGCATCCCAACACATGAGAGGGTGTTAGAGAGAGCCCTCTTAATAGAGAGTTTTCTTGATGAGCAGTCACTAGCAGTGAGACCCACCACCAGACGTCACATAGCAGAGTCTTCTGTAGCTGGAAATAGACAGATGTCACAGAGGTCCAAGAGGACCAGACCTACAGGTGGACGACTTCATGATTCAGGGTCAGTTGTGCGGGGCACTCGAGATAGAGCCAGTCATGCCAGGAGAGGGAAGTGTTACGCATGCGGCGGGCATGGCCACATGGCTCATGACTATCCAAACCACTGTACGGATGATCATAAGATGGTCGAAGGACCACCCATGCAAAGAAAGAGTTTCATCCAAGGTGGTCCGTAGGGAGTAGGCAGATGTGGCAGAGGAGCTGGCCGTGCAGTTGGAGGTGGACAACGATTCGAGATGTTAACGCCACCACCACCAGGAGGTCCACCCCGACCGCAGGGAGTAGGTGGATAGGGGCAAGCTCAGCTCCAAACAGCTAATGAGTATGATCATGGCACTCTGAAGATGATATGAGGTACGATCTGTGTCCACTCCACCTTAGCTATAGTACACATAGACATAGGTGCCAATCATTCTTTTATTTCCACTACCCTCGTTCAGAGCTTAGAGATTCTGACTAAGCCGTTGGCTAAATCTTTATAGCTAGAGACTCCTACAGGAGTGGATTCGACAATTATGCACTGGTGCCGACAGTCTGAGGTTACTCTAGGAGGTGAGATCTTCAGTTGGGATCTCCTAGTAGTAGCATAAAGGCCTTACGATGTCATCTTGGGTATGGACTGATTAATTATACTCCATGATCATATTAACTGAATTAGGTGCAAAGTGTGGTGTGTCCGCACTAATAGGACCAGGTTTACCCTCACCAGTGAGAAGAGAGCCTTTGCAGCATACGATGTACTTAACCGGAGGAGGGTGCAGCCGATCACTCATCAATTGGCTAGCCTTACCCTTAGAGTAGTTGATGTGGAGAGTCCGAGTTATCCTGTAGTGGTGGACCAGTACGTAGATGTCTACCCTGATGATGTTCTGGGTCTACCTCCTCACTGAGAGGTGGACTTTTACATTGATATGTACCCCGAGACAACACTGATATCTACCCCAACATATTAGATGGCTTCTATAGAGCTTTGTGAGATGCGGGTACACCTTAAGGACTTACAGGGGAAGGGTTTCATTCGGCCCAGTTTTTCACCTTAGGTTACCCCGATTTTGTTCACTAAGAAGGAGGATGGGTGCATGAGGCTTTGTATTGACTATCACCGCCAGAACCAGGTGACCATGAAGAACAAGTACCCACTCCCGAGGATTGACGACCTTTTTGATTAGCTAAAGGAAGCACGATGGTTCTTGAAGATATACCTTAGATCAGGCTATCACCAAATTAGAGTGCAAGATGTGGATGTGGAGAAGACAAATTCAGATATCAGTATGAACATTAATCATTTTTGGTTATGCCTTTCAGCATGACCAATTGTAACACCCCGAGATTTTATGAAAAATATTATTTTAATTTCATTAATGTCTTATGTTGTATTCTACACCAAGATTACCTTGCGCTATACGCAACATCATATTAGCTTGCAGTATACGCAACACTATTCTTGGATCGTGTTACACACAATTTTGATAATAGTTATTCTACGCAAAAATGAGTATATATATATATTAAATGTATAAATGAAATATGGATGTATTCTGTTATACGAAACAACAAAGGATTCTTTCACAACACGCAACCCTGACTTGGCTTGCATTACACGCAATCACGACCTTCCTCGATAGCGTGTGTTGTACGCAATACCGTGTTTTAATAAACAATGTTATATTATTATAATATTGTCATGAACTAGCCGTTATGAATAGTATTAACTAAATTTTGAATTTTATAACATTATTATTCATCTTACACATTTCTAGAATATGGTATAAGAACAAAATAAATTTTTCGGGTAAAATAAGTATTTTTCAAAAAATGCAGTTTTACCGCCTTTTGATGGCGCACCCACATTAAATCTGGTTTTTGATATGTTTATATGTTCAATTTGACAAAATAATATTCTTCTTTTGAATCAGGATGTAAAAATTTACATTAGATAAAGTTTTGATATTTTTCCGACAACTTTCATATTTTAATGAATAGTAAAAACACGCTATATTTTAATTAAAAACAACTTTTTCATCATAATATATTATGTGGTTAAATTATAATATTGAATGGTTTTAAAGTATATTTAGAATATATTTTTACCACTTAATATAATGTTGGTCATTGGACACAATTTTACAATTAAACCGAACATAAACAAGTGTCAATCTTTTGATAGTTATTATCTCTTAAAAACACGCTTTTTGTTTTGACAGCGGGAATTAATTTTAAATTAATTTCTGCCACTTCTGTGTTTTGAATTTAGAAAAATGGATTCCATATTTGGAATCAGGATGTTCAAATTGTGTAAATAGATAACTTTTATTTTTAGACATTTTGAATAATTACTGCGGTAAATATTTTATTTACCATGGTTAAGGGTAAATCCGGTAAATAAGGGTTAAAAAATAATATTATAATAATATTAAATTACCCTAAAACGTGTCTTAAGCCCATTGGTTGATACATGGTCGACCATGGGCATCTTTGGGTCGATTTTGGGACCCCATTGATCCACTTGTAAGTGATAATGACACTTTATTTTAATTAAGTTAAAATGAATACAAAATTGACACAAGCATATATCTTTTAGCAAAACAATTGTTACATAGGGTTATATATGTTGGATTTTAGATTATAAATATTAATTAGAAAGATAAAACGATTTCTTACATAATGGTAGTTTATTGGTAATTTTTAGACTTTAAATAATTTAATTTATTTATGACACAATGATGATGCAGTAATTATCTTATTAATGAAATATTGACATAATTGATGTTATAAACACCAAAATAAATGTAATTTGAGACTTTTTATGAATTCCACTAATTTTCTAGGTTACTATGATATATTAATGTTGATTTAATTAACTTTATTCTAACATTTAATTCTGTTATGACTTTCACAAAAATCATATATCAAATAGTGTCAAAATTGACACAAAATAGTTTTTAAATCAATTATTATATTATTAATTGTTATTTTATTCCTAAAAATCTAAGGTTCGGCCAAATGACTTAGATAAGGATATATATATTAATAATAAACAATTTTGGGTTAGTTTGGCATGTTATAGTAAGTGTATTAACCATATAGTGAAAGAAAACAAAAAGACACGGTAAAAGTTAAATTATTTAACTTCGAGTTAAATCTAATTGATAAGGTTAAAATAATATCCTAACCTTGTATAGATTCTATTGGTTGATAGGATTTTGACCCTTACCCACTTTATCTTCTAAATAAGACCCTTTGGAACCATTATAAACCGATTTTGACTTTAATATAAAATAATATTTTGAGATATTCCTAAGGTGCCCCTCTCCTCCCTTATAAAAGGACACCTCCTCCCCCTCCTCCTCACACCAATTTTAGCACTCAAGCTCAGCGAACCCCTGCCAAAATCTCTTCTCCACTTCCCTAGAAATATCCTAGAGGTTCTGGTCTTCCTCAAAGACCAATTTTAGTGCCCTAAGAGGAGGTCTCAAAGAGGCACTTCAAAGAAGAGGTAATTACCGTTACCAATTCTTTCATCTTTATTTCTTCTTCCACTTCTTCTTCTTAGGTTGTTTCATTATGAAGTAATAACATCAGTATCACTCATATACGGATATGTTATTATAAGTATGAAACAACCCTATTTCACCATCTATCCATCCTACGGAAAAAGAAATCACCGCGCGTGCGTACGTACGGAATACCGTCTCCACGCCGTGGTGTAATCTATTTTCCACCACCACCTTACATGGATGGGTATAATGGTGTAAAGAATAACTATAAATAGTTATTACAACATCATATTGATTCTGATATATTGTATGATCCACTCCAATTCAATTCAATATTTATAGAAATGATATCATCGCTCGTGCGTATGTACGGACTACCGTCTCCACGACGCGATGAGATTTATTCTCCATGTTAACCATTTAAGAATGATTATAATGTATATATAAGAAATAATAATGAAATATATGACATTATAAAGCTACTGGATTTATGTATATATATACATATGTATGTCATCTACTTACTTCCATTTCAAGACAATAAGGAAAGGAAAACAGCGTTCATGCGTACGTACGGACTACCGTCTCTATGAACGGTGTTTTTCATTTTATTTATCTACCTATTATATATATATATATATATACTGAATATATATGATATATAAATCATATTTTATATTCTGGAAGTGAGTAAATCATGATATAAGTAATAATGATGTCAAGAACAACAAGTCAAAACACCTACGATAAATGAAACGATTTTACCCAAAACGCTTCTTTAACATGGAATTTACAAAAGAACGGGTAATATAATGTCATAAGTGAACCATATATGATATCATAACAATAAATATTATTCTGTAATAAGTCAATAACATGATTTAAATCATTATACAGGAGGTTCGGACACTTACAAAGCAAGTCGGACCTAAGGTAAGGGAAATATCACAATCTCATTTTTATCCGAGATTGTTTTTACTTTGGTAATTACTGGGGTGTATTTTATCATCCACATCCATGTTTCCTCAATATGTAATGTTATTTACATCCACCTACAATTGTTTAAATCCAATTTTACCCTTCGGTGAGTTTTTAGCAAAAGATATGAAAGGAATCTTTTGTCGTTTTTCATACGAGGTAATTTTTGACATTTCCGACAAAAGTACGAGAAGAATGTTTTTTTAACTTAAACGGCACGAACGGATTTTTACGGTTTTATAAAGCCTTATTTTTATGAAGATTCCTCCAAAATATTGCATGACTATTTTCAATAAAATCTCTTTCTTTTAAAAATTTCATGATGTTTTGTGAAAAGAAATTGATTTTGAAGAAGAAAGGATATTTTCCTCAAGAATTCAATTCAAGTGTTTTATCAAAATTATTTTCCATCTAAGATAATAAAGGGTTCTGTTTCTATCCATATATTTACATTGATTTGACTATGTTGTGATGGAATTATGTTTATGAATTCCTTTATCTTATATTAATGGTTTTATGATGTCATGTTGTTTAAGAATCCCATTTTTATTACATGGGTTATGCAATGATGTATGATTTATGATTCTGTGGCACACATAAGAAAGGATTCATTAAGAGATGGGTGGGACCTATATCTCCCTCCAATGCATTGGGTAAAGATTTTATATCTCATGAGATAGACATGGCTGGAATGGTAGGTTATACCGGTTCAGTGAAACAGGACTGAAACGAGGATTACTCGATTCAGAAAGGGACTTTGTCCACTAAGATAGTCTTGGCAATGAGTCTTGACTAACAAGAAATGATTCTCTATGATTATGTGTGTATTCCACAAAGTTTCATGTTTTAAGTTATGATTATTGGGATTACTTTTTCACTGCCATGATTTATCCCATGATTATGAAATTATGCTCTCTTTTGCAGGTTATGATTTCCAAAATGTTATGTTCTTATGAATATGATGTGATTGATATTTCTTTTGTTTACCCTTACTGAGCATTTGAGCTCACCCTTTTATGTTTTCTTTTCCCCAGGATATAAAGAAATGTTTTAGGTAAAAAAAAAGGAAGATCTTTATGGGAGATGTTGAAGATCTTTCACCACGATTAGAAGATTATAGTCCGAGTTTCCAAAGACACAAAACTATTACGGTCCTTATGTGTGTGTTTTTGTAATGTACTAAGTATTCCGCAAAAGTAATGTAAAGTCCATGTACGTCATGATACGGGTCTCTACAGTTGGTATCAGAGGCAAAGGAGGTAGGAATGTATCCGATCCTTGGGAACTCTCACATGTGAGCGTTGGACGAAGCATGGCTCTCCGCCCAAGGGCTTCATGAGGAAATGGATGCCACTGGGGATGGTGGTGTGTCCCGCCCAGGGGGTGTATCCGCCCATGGAGTGCCCTGATAGGTATCAATTTTAGTCCACTGGAAGTAATTCTAGACCGCTATAGTTGGTATCAGAGGAAAGGTTTAGTCAACCTTTGGAAACTAGGATGCGAGAACTTTAGTGAGATCCCTAGAGATATTTCTAAGGTATGTCTAGGGATGTCCCTAAGGATAAGTATACGTATAGGATATAGTCCTCGAACTATGGTAACGATATTAGATTAAACCTAAGATGTTAGATATTGAATTCAATCCCCCTTTATTATGTTGTTTTCCCTAGCATGATTTTTGCCTCTCACACTATTCTTTTTGGGTTTTAGAAAATGGCTGGAAACAAGGTGATTCACGATAATGGAGGATATGATGGACAATGGAATGATATTTTTCATGAGCAACAAAATGAAATGGGATTTAGAAGTCCAAAAATCATTATTATGCCGAATCAGCAATCTGATAATATGATCAATAAAGTAAAATTTGGTAAGTTTCCTGACTCGGCTAATAAGAGGAAGATGGAGTTTCATGATGATCATAGAGGAAAGAAAGTTCAATTCCCCCTATGTAAATCATGTGGGAAGAGGCATCAAGGAGAATGTTTCAAAGGAACTAGAAGATGCTTTGGGTGTGGAAAAGAAGGACACAAAGCAAGTAAGTGCAAAGGAAAAGGTTCAGTTAACACCATGGATGAGGATAATGGTATTGCTACGACATCAACAATGGTTAAATGTTTTAAATGTGGAATGTACGGGCATTATGCAAACCAATGCCCTAAGGGAAAGTCTCATGAAGATAATCAGTATGGTCGTATGGGAAGTATTTATGTGGATGATGATGAAGAGACTACAAATGATATGTGAGAAGAAAGAATTGTTGAAGCTCGGTCAATGGTTTAAGAATGTAGTGGAATGATTACATGTTTATCATGTGTAATGTTGTAATAAGTGTGCTTCAATTTTGAAGTGCGACTGGCCTTTATCGCCTACCACTGACCTACAGGAAGTCCCTGTTTAGTAGAAAACTAGTTTTATTATATTAAGCAGTATGATATGTGAAGTATAAGTTCATTTTAGGAACCATATATGATTAATCTCACTATAGATCGACTTATGTATATAATTTTTGCTAACCTTTTGTTTGAGTCAGATGGAATGACCCGTCATTCTATCACCTGATCTGCTAACACTTCACGAATAACAAATTCAACTTCATTTATTTAAGAGATGAAGTGGAAATTGTTCAAGGCACGAACAACAGTGAGATTGTACCAAAATAAAGTAAGTATTTATTGTAATTCAAATTTTCAACTTTAGGGAAATGATCTTGAAAACCAAAAATGTTTTCCTAGTGCCCTTATATCCGATGAATCAGATGACACCCTAGATCATCACAAATTTATGGCTTTGTGATTGCTAGCTTTTCCATAGCCATGTTCTCTACCACTCTCCATCAGAACATGATGGTAAGATTTCTCTTCCATATCCATATTTTCACCTATGTGGCAACCCAGTGATTAGTTTATTTGGGTAACTGTTACGTTTCATACTTTTGTTTTTAAAGATAAGTTTTGGTATTCCTTTTTACGGTGTGGGTTTCTGTCAAAGAAACTTTCAAATAGTAAACCATTTATAACCCCGACGAATTTCGAGGGCGAAATTCATTTTAAGGGGGGTAGAATGTAACACCCCGATATTTTATGAAAAATATTATTTTAATTTCATTAATGTCTTATGTTGTATTCTACACCAAGATTACCTTGCGCTATACGCAACACCGTATTAGCTTGCAGTATACGCAACACTATTCTTGGATCGTGTTACACACAATTTTGATAATAGTTATTCTACGCAACAATGAGTATATATATATATATTAAATGTATAAATGAAATATGGATGTATTCTGTTATACGAAACAACGAAGTATTCTTTCACAACACGCAACCCTGACTTGGCTTGCATTACACGCAATCACGACCTTCCTCGATAGCGTGTGTTGTACGCAATACCGTGTTTTAATAAACAATGTTATATTATTATAATATTGTCATGAACTAGCCGTTATGAATAGTATTAACTAAATTTTGAATTTTATAACATTATTATTCATCTTACACATTTCTAGAACATGGTATAAGAACAAAATAATTTTTTCGGGTAAAATAAGTATTTTTCAAAAAATGCAGTTTTACCGCCTTTTGATGGCGCACCCACTTTAAATCTGGTTTTTGATATGTTTATATGTTAAATTTGACAAAATAATATTCTTCTTTTGAATCAGGATGTAAAAATTTACATTAGATAAAGTTTTGATATTTTTCCGACAACTTTCATATTTTAATGAATAGTAAAAACACGCTATATTTTAATTAAAAACAACTTTTTAATCATAATATATTATGTGGTTAAATTATAATATTGAATGGTTTTAAAGTATATTTAGAATATATTTTTACCACTTAATATAATGTTGGTCATTGGACACAATTTTACAATTAAACCGAACATAAACAAGTGTCAATCTTTTGATAGTTATTATCTCTTAAAAACACGCTTTTTGTTTTGACAACGGGAATTAATTTTAAATTAATTTCTGCCACTTCTCTGTTTTGAATTTAGAAAAATAGATACCATATTTGGAATCAGTATGTTCAAATTGTGTAAATATATAACTTTTATTTTTAGACATTTTGAATAATTACTGCGGTAAATATTTTATTTACCATGGTTAAGGGTAAATCCGGTAAATAAGGGTTAAAAAATAATATTATAATAATATTAAATTACCCTAAAACGTGTCTTAACCCCATTGGTTGATACATGGTCGACCATGGGCATCTTTGGGTCGATTTTGGGACCCCATTGATCCACTTGTAAGTGATAATGACACTCTATTTTAATTAAGTTAAAATGAATACAAAATTGACACAAGCATATATCTTTTAGCAAAACAATTGTTACATAGGGTTATATATGTTGGATTTTAGATTATAAATATTCATTAGAAATATAAAAAGATTTCCTACATAATGGTATTTTATGGGTAATTTTTAGACTTTAAATAAGTTAATTTATTTATGACACAATGATGATGCAGTAATTATCTTATTAATGAAATATTGACATAATTGATGTTATAAACACCAAAATAAATGTAATTTGAGACTTTTTATGAATTCCACTAATTTTCTAGGTTACTATGATATATTAATGTTTATTTAATTAACTTTTTTCGAACATTTAATTCTGTTATGACTTTCACAAAAATCATATATCAAATAGTGTCAAAATTGACACAAAATAGTTTTTAAATCAAATATTATATTATTAATTGTTATTTTATTCTTAAAAATCTAAGGTTCGGCCAAATGACTTAGATAAGGATATATATATTAATAATAAACAATTTGGGGTTCGTTTGGCATGTTATAGTAAGTGTATTAACCATATAGTGAAAGAAAACAAAAAGACACGGTAAAAGTTAAATTATTTAACTTAGAGTTAAATCTAATTGATAAGGTTAAAATAATATCCTAAACTTGTCTAGATTATATTGGTTGATAGAATTTTGACCCTTACCCACTTTATCTTCGAAATAAGACCCTTTGGAACCATTATAAACCGATTTTGACTTTAATATAAAATAATATTTTGAGATATTCCTAAGGTGCCCCTCTCCTCCCTTATAAAAGGACACCTCCTCCCCCTCCTCCTCACACCAATTTGAGCACTCAAGCTCGGCCAACCCCTGCCAAAATATCTTCTCCACTTCCCTAGAAATATCCTAGAGGTTCTGGTCTTCCTCAAAGACCAATTTTAGTGCCCTAAGAGGAGGTCTCAAAGAGGCACTTCAAAGAAGAGGTAATTACCGTTACCAATTCTTTCATCTTTATTTCTTCTTCCACTTCTTCTTCTTAGGATGTTTCATTATGAAGTAATAACATCAGTATCACTCATATACTGATATGTTATTATAAGTATGAAACAACCCTATTTCACCATCTATCCATCCTACGGAAAAAGAAATCACCGCGCGTGCGTACGTACGGAATACCGTCTCCACGCCGTGGTGTAATCTATTTTCCACCACCACCTTACATGGATGGGTATAATGGTGTAAAGAATAACTATACATAGTTATTACAACATCATATTGATTCTGATATATTGTATGATCCACTCCAATTCAATTCAATATTTATAGAAATGATATCATCGCTCGTGCGTACGTACGGACTACCGTCTCCACGACGCGATGAGATTCATTCTCCATGTTAACCATTTAAGAATGATTATAATGTATATATAAGAAATAATAATGAAATATATGACATTATAAAGCTACTGGATTTATGTATATATATACATATGTATGTCATCTACTTACTTCCATTTCAAGACAATAAGGAAAGGAAAACAGCGTTCATGCGTACGTACGGACTACCGTCTCCATGAACGGTGTTTTTCATTTTATTTATCTACCTATTATATATATATATATACTGAATATATATGATATATAAATCATATTTTATATTCTGGAAGTGAGTAAATCATTATATAAGTAATAATGATGTCAAGAACAACAAGTCAAAACACCTACGATAAATGAAACGATTTTACCCAAAACGCTTCTTTAACAAGGAATTTACAAAAGAACGGGTAATATAATGTCATAAGTGAACCATATATGATATCATAACAATGAATATGATTCTGTAATAAGTCAATAACATGATTTAAATCATTATAAAGGAGGTTCGGACACTTACAAAGCAAGTCGGACCTAAGGTAAGGGAAATATCACAATCTCATTTGTATCCGAGATTGTTTTTACTTTGGTAATTACTGGGGTGTATTTTATCATCCACATCCATGTTTCCTCAATATGTAATGTTATTTACATCCACCTACAATTGTTTAAATCCAATTTTACCCTTCGGTGAGTTTTTAGTAAAAGATATGAAAGGAATCTTTTGTCGTTTTTCATACGAGGTAATTTTTGACTTTTCCGACAAAAGTACGAGAAGAATGTTTTTTTAACTTAAACGGAACGAACAAATTTTTACGGTTTTATAAAGCCTTATTTTTATGAAGATTCCTCCAAAATATTTCATGACTATTTTCAATAAAATCTCTTTCTTTTAAAAATTTCATGATGTTTTGTGAAAAGAAATTGATTTTGAAGAAGAAAGGATATTTTCCTCAAGAATTAAATTCAAGTGTTTTATCAAAATTATTTTCCATCTAAGATAATAAAGGGTTCTGTTTCTATCCATATTTTTACATTGATTTGACTATGTTGTGATGGAATTATGTTTATGAATTCCTTTATCTTATATGAATGGTTTTATGATGTCATGTTGTTTAAGAATCCCATTTTTATTACATGGGTTATGCAATGATGTATGATTTATGATTCTGTGGCACACATAAGAAAGGATTCATTAAGAGATGGGTGGGACCTATATCTCCCTCCAATGCATTGGGTAAAGATTTTATATCTCATGAGATAGACATGGCTGGAATGGTAGGTTATACCGGTTCAGTGAAACAGGACTGAAACGAGGATTACTCGATTCAGAAAGGGACTTTGTCCACTAAGATAGTCTTGGCAATGAGTCTTGACTAACAAGAAATGATTCTCTATGATTATGTGTGTATTCCACAAAGTTTCATGTTTTAAGTTATGATTATTGGGATTACTTTTTCACTGCCATGATTTATCCCATGATTATGAAATTATGCTCTCTTTTGCAGGTTATGATTTCCAAAATGTTATGTTCTTATGAATATGATGTGATTGATATTTCTTTTGTTTACCCTTACTGAGCATTTGAGCTCACCCTTTTATGTTTTCTTTTCCCCAGGATATAAAGAAAGGTTTTAGGTAAAAAAAGGAAGATCTTTATGGGAGATGTTGAAGATCTTTCACCACGATTAGAAGATTATAGTCCGAGTTTCCAAAGACACTAAACTATTACAGTCCTTATGTGTGTGTTTTTGTAATGTACTAAGTATTCCGCAAAAGTAATGTAAAGTCCATGTATGTCATGATACGGGTCTCTACACCAATGCTATAGTGGTGTTCATGGAACTCATGAACAAGATCTTTCAGCCATACCTTGATCTGTTTGTAGTAGCCTTCATCGATGACATTCTGATCTACTCGACTACTGAGGAGGAACATGCCTATCAATTGCGGGTAGTACTGGACACAATCCGAGTGCACCAACTTTATGGTAAACTCTCGAAGTTCCAGTTCTGGATCCGAGAGGTTCACATTATGGGACATGTCATCTCAGAGGCTGGAGATGATGTGGATCCAGTAAAGATTGTGGTGGTACTTTCTTGGGATCCACCTATAAGTGTGACAGAGGTATGGAGTTTCCTAGGTTTGGTTGGTTACTATCGGAGGTTTGTCCCAGATTTATTCAGAGTTGCAGCACCACTTTCATTGTTGAAAAAGAAGAAGAAACACTTAATGTGGTCGGAGAGATGCTAGAAGAGTTTTCAGGATCTGAGGCAGAGGCGGACTGGTGCCCCCATCTTGAGGGTATGGAAGGAGGGCGTAGAATATGTAGTCTACAACGATGCATCTGGGTCCGGGATTGGATGTTTCCTGATGCAGGAGTGAGCAGTGATCTCATATGGTTCTCAATAGCTGAGACAAAATATAAGGCCCCAGCCTTAAACCTTACTTAATATTGAATTAAATGAATAATTCACATTGAGGATCTTTTCAGGTTTAGAGTTTTAGGGAATTAGGTCATGAAACTTGCATTACATTCCACATATAAACAAAGTGGTTACATAAAGATAGTATTCTTTATTCCCATCAATGGAAACACATTTAAAATAAAACATGGATTATTTCTTGACACATCCTTGACTCTATCATCTTATCATGTACCTTTCCCTTGACCTGTGAAAAACATTTCAAAAACTTGGGATGAGCATAAAAACTCAGTATGGGTTATAAAAACATGGAAAGGAAACATGAGTTCATATATACATAAGAATGAAATCATACTTTACCCATAAAACATAGGCACTTTAACATACCTCATAAAAACATGAATAAATCATATAAATCATAATACGTAAAGGTAACTTAAGGCATTCATAACATTCTTACGTAGGGAGTAACCCTCTTGGTTACGTTTGGAATACCCATCACAGTATATTCCCTAAAATCTCTTCGGAGAAACCTTAACGTTTCACTCCTTCGCGTTACCCAATGCATTGGAGAGCTATAACGGGCTCACCCGCCCTTAGTTTATCACGAAACCACCCGTTCTTCATAATAATGCCCAAGAACCTCAACATAATCGTATCACATAAAACATGCATAAAGGAAACATAAAACTTCCACCATTCAATCACAAGATATCAATACCACACATTGATATAAAAATATTATGAAAACCATTTTCAATACCAAAATAAAAGAAAAGTACAACATGGTATTTATTTTTCTTTTAAAAAGAAGGAATGGCTTGTAGAGGAAGCCGAAACTCAAATAACGGTTACGACGGCGGAGAAGTCGTTGTCGCCGCATACGTACGACAAAAACATTCCCTTTTGTCGTTTAGTAAACGCTTCGTATAAAAAAGATTCCTTTTGAATAAACGTAAAAGTCAAAGGGGTTTATACACCGTATAAAAGAAAGTTGTGTATAAAATAAAATATGCCTCAACGAAAGGAGATTGAGACGAAGTCCCATACAAAGATAATTTTTAAAATAAAATAGATACATTATGTGTATTCACTATAAGCACACATAAATAAAGTACAAATAAAAGATACGACATAATAATATAATGACATAATTTGAAAGTAGGAGATTAACCCAAAGAATGGAAATTGGGTTAAGAAGTTCCCATACCTCGTATCTGACTTGACCCGACCGTTCTTTAAACTCCTGAATAATAAACTTTAGTTAATCTCTACTTGCTTAAGAACCTTTTTCAAGTTCATTATTCCTTTTATACCATGTTATGAACATCATTCAATTATTTAAGTTAATAATGTTTATTTTGTCGGTATTTGGTTCTTAAGTCAAAAATAGACTTCTTACACTTACATGTTGTTAATTTGGTCAAAGGTTCATTATATCCAGAATGGTATTCATGATGTAGATATCATATATGTCATATATATCCAGTACATACATTCATTTATAATATTACATCACATTTAGAGGTAAGAAATGAAATGCACCGTTCATGGAGACGGTAAGCCGTACGTACGCATGAACGCTACTTTCATTTCTTTGTCATATTAATGGAATTAAAACTAAATGAGAGGTATGTATATTTTAATTCCAGAATTATATTCATCATTTAGATATATCATTAATTATATATATCCATTATATACATGTACTTTTAATAATAAATTACATTTGGGGATAAGAAATGAAATGCACCGTTCATGGAGACGGTAGTCCGTACGTACGCATGAACGCTACTTTCATTTCTATCTCATAATTTAATGGAAATAAATGATAATGATATATATAGGTATATTATAAATCCAGTATAACATCATATATAATAACTTTAAATCCATCCTTTACACGTCCCACATATGGCATTAACGAATCACATCATTTTGAGGGGGCGGTAGTCCGCACTTCCTTAAATGAAGATATCGCGTATACCCATAATGGAAGCCATAAAGGTAAGACACAAATGAAAAATACAGAAGCATAAGTAAAACATAAACATATTACATATCATATATAAAAATAGTGACATCATAATGGCCACCTTTGAAGGTGTTAAATGAGTATTGAACAATCATCGTTTCGGGAGGCAGAATTTCGCCATCCACGGAAACCGTATGTTCTTTAACCATTTGATGTAGTTGTGTGAGAGTGTAGATAAAATAAATCTTATAACAACATCCTAGTATATTGATGATACTGGTGTTGTTACAAAAGAAGTATATAAAAAGAGTTTAGGGGGTTGGAGAAGCAAAATAAAACAAATGAACATGAGAGAATGAATTACCTTAAAAAGTGAAACTCCTTTTGAGTTGAGCCTAAAGGCTTCCTTTGAAAGGATTCTGCCCAAAGGGAATCCTCTAGGATGAGGAGAGGGATGTGGAGAGAGCAAATGGTCAGGGGTTGGCCGAGCCAATGGCTTGAAGAGTGTGTGAAATGAGGTAGAGGTGGGGGCCTTTTATAAGAGGAGAGGAGGGGCACTTTTGGAAAGTAAAGAAGCATTACTTTATTTGAAAATGTGTTTCGGTTTTAAAAGGTCCCACATTGATATAATTCGTGGATAAGGTGATAAGGCATCGAAATCAATTCATCCAATTGGTTTTGGCCATGTGTAGGTTGTAGATGTTTCATTATCTTTCCATTTTATTTTAATCGTTAAATAATGATGTCATCGCTGCATCATTATTATGTCATAAATAATTAAATTTATTTAATGTCTAAAAATTATAAAAAAAATTACTATGATGTAGGAAATCTTTTTAGCTTTCCATTGAATATTTATAATCAAAATTTGGACTTGTATAACCCCACTTAAAAATTGTTTTCGCAAAACATCTTATGTTTGTGTCATTTTCACTTTAACATTAAATAAAAAGTAATTTATGTCATTTCCCAACAAAAGTGGATCCATGGGGTCCCCAAGTTAGGACATGGCTTGTCTTGGTCGGCCATGACACAACCAATAAGGTTGGGACATGTGTCTAGGTCATTTTATATTATTAAAGCATTATTTATTCCTTAAACTACACTAATTACCACTAATCGCGATTAAAAACTTAATAAGTTACTATTCACCAAAAAATTATTTTAATCTCATTGAACCACATTTTACTTTTTAATGACAACCATGTATGTCGGATTTTCAAAATTCAATACACATTAGTGGTAAACTTTCATTTAACTGAAAAATCAGTTTGCTTGATTACCACTTAGTGGTTTCACTATTCATCAAAAATTGAAGTTTTTCAGAAAAATCCCAAAAATTCACCCTAAGCTATATTTGATATTCTGAATTCAAAAATGAAGTCCGTTTTACAAAATTCAAAACATATTAGTCACATTAATTAATTTAATAATTAATTCCCGCTGTCAGAGCAAATAGCGTGTTTTTATAAAACAATAAGTATCAAAAGATTGACACTAGTTTAAGTCCGATTTCAAAGTGAAATTAATTCCAATGACCACTATTGGATTTAATAGTAAAAATATTTTCTAATTTCACTTTAAAACCAATTCAAAATATTATCTAATAATATAAATAAATTAGATTAAAAAGTGGTTTTGAATTAAAATACAACATTTTACACTATTCATTAAAAAATGAACTTTATCGGAAAAATACCAAAAAATTACACGAAGTAAAATTTGATGTCCCCATTCTTAATAAGAGTTTTATTTGGTCCAAAAGAATGTATAAGAGTGATCAAAACATTATTTAATGATGGTTCACCATTAAAAGGTGATTAGTGAACCTTTAGTGAAAATTAAAGTATATATGCCTAAAATTGAACTCTTTCCGTATTTTAAGCCTTTATCTTTTATTGGGTAAATGTATAAACATTTAAAAACATATATAATCATATTTTAGTTATTTCTATCAATTCCCGCCAGTACAAAGGCTACTCGTTAACTAACATTTAAAATAATATTATTTTATTATTAGAGTGCAACGTAAGATTTCAATGAAACTCTTTGTTGTGTATCGGGTACGCTATCGAACATAGCACCCCTTTAAAGTAATATTAATACTTTATTCACAAATATGGATAAATATGAAAATTTCTATTCTTCATTTACCTGGGGTGTTACACAAAATGAGTTGAACTACGCTACCAATGACCTAGAGTTAGAAACAATGGTCTTTTCCTTGAAGATGTGGTGACACTATCTGATGGGAGAACGCTTTACATTGTACTCTGATCACAAGAGTCTGAGGTATATCTTATCTCAGAAGGACCTGAACCTGAGACAGCGACGTTGTCTTTAATTCCTCTAGGAATAAGAATTCGAGATATTCTATACTCCTGGGAAGGGGGATGTTGTAGCAGATGCACTCAGCCGGAGATCTGGTATACAGCTGCTAGGAGAGGCGACGAAGTAGCTGGCTTCTTTGTAGATATCCTTTGTGGATCGGGATGAATCAGTCTTTCTTCAGTCTCTTACAGTCACTCCCCCACTTATTTAGCAAGTCAGGGAGGAGTAACATGGGGACATTTATTGCGAGGCTCGATGTTCTTAGATATCCACAGGGTAGGCACCTGATGTATTTTCTGAATGTGGGGAGCACATCATCCTCTTCATAGGACGTACCATGGTACCGATGTCACTTTAGGAGGAAGTGTTGAGGGAGTTCCACACATCCCCTATAGCGGTACATCCTAGAATGATGAAGATGTACCAAGATCTCGAACGACAACATTGGTGACCTGGAATCAAGAAAGCAGTTGTAGAGCTGGTCTCTCAGTGCCTCACTTGTTAGCAAGTGAAGGCAGACCATCAAGTATCTACAGGCTTGGTTCAGCCTTTAGAGGTCCGAGAGTGGTAGTGGGATTAGATATCCATGGAATTCGTTACAAGACTTACACATACATTCAGGGGTCATGACTCGATTTGGGTGATCGTAGACCAACTCACCAAGTCGGCCCACTTCCTACCGATCATAGAGCAGGGTTCGGTAGAGTGTTTGGGATGCCTCTATGTGCAGAAGATTGTGTGGATACATGGAATACCCTCAAAGATCACCTCCGATCGTGATGTTTGTTTTACTTCCTAGATATTGATTGGGTTGGAGGAGGCTTTCGGGACACAACTTCATCTGAGCACCTCCTTCCTTCCTCAGATAGATGGCCATACTGAGTGAACCACTTAAACCCTCAAGGACATGCTGCGTTCTTGCATCCTCGACTTAGTTGTTTCTTAGAGGATCACTTTCCATTGGTGGAGTTTTTATACAATAACAGTTATCACTCCACCAATGGAATGGCACCTTTTGAGGTGTTATATGGGTAACTTTGCAGATCACCTTTGTGCTGGAATGATCCAGGGAAGTCAGCCCTCATGGGACCAAAAATGGTACGGGCTACCACAGAGAAGGTGCATATTATCTAGGAGTGGATGAAGACTGCACAGAGTAGTAAGAAGTCATATGACGATAGAAGATGGAGATCTCTGGAGATTGAGGATGGAGACCACGTCTTTCTCTGGGTTTCAACTCGATGAGGTTTGTGGAGATTTGGCTGAGGCGGCAAGTTATCTCCGAGGTTCATCGGAACTTTTCAGGAGCTTAGCAGAGTTGGAAAGGTGGCTTATAGCTTATCTCTTCCACCTCAGTTGCACCGGGTGCATCATGTCTTCCACGTATCCCAGCTGAGGAGATATATGCATGACACTTCTCACATCATTGACCATGTCGAGCTGGACATCAATGATGTGGTGACTTTTATTAAGGTTCCAGTAGAGATCAAGGATCGACAAGAGTGGGTCCTTCCTGGGCGGTCGATACCTCTGGTGCAAATTCGCTGGTAGCACAAGAACCCCCAGGAGAGCACATGGGAGTAGGAGGCTCAGATTCATGCTCGGTACCTCCACTGGTTTCCTTAGTTTGAGTTGTGGCTTATGGGGACGTAATGACCTGAGGTGGGGAGAATGTAAATACCCATAATTTCCATGTATTTTTTTAATATATGGGAATTTTATGAGTCTGTGAAAATTGATGGCGTGTGATTTTGAGGCCCAGAGTGCCCAAAATGAATTTTGGAACTTTTTTTCAGGCACATTCAGTAAACATAGGAGTGGGTATTTCTATCTTTTGAACCGGTGCTCAGAATTGAAATCTGAGGGATTCGTTGAACTTGCAGTGCCGGTATTCACATAAAGAGACCTTTACCTCGACTGCATTAGGTAAAGGGTAGAAGTTTGATTTTCATATATTCGTGAAAGAATAAAATAAAATAAAGTGTTGTAACATTTTATTTTTTATTTTTTTCTTTGGAATTACCCATGTGGATATTTCACAGGTGGGGACGACATGAACTAAAACCTCCCATGAGAGGTTATAGACATGGGGACCACTGAGACTAACCTCCCATGAAAGGTTATGGTGGGGGGGGGGGACACCCGATTTTAAACCCCCTTAAACTCCCTTTTAAAGGGAGAAACCATCAAACTATCTATTAAATGTGGGGGAGGCTCTTCAATTCCTCCAACATTTATTATGCCAACTTAGATAATTAGTTAAGCATTTTTTAAATTATTCCAACATATTCTATAATGTTGGCGATTTATTTTTTTTGGTGGAATTGGGGGAAACTCTTGGAAAAAGGGAGAAACATGGAGAATTATGAGAAAGATCGCCAATGAAGAATGCCAATGAAGAACGCCGACTTCAACTCCGACTTCTTCCATGGGAAATTCGTTGACGGGGAACATCTTCAATGTCAATGAACTGATGATCGAGAAAATGCGGATGTCATCGACGTCAGTCTATTCCCAACAACATCCTCTCCTTCCCCACAGACAATCTTCAATGAATCCAATGAACGGGGAAGGGGATGTTATTAAATTCATTAAATTACAAATTCTTGAAAATAATGGCAAACACAAATCAACCTAAACGAGTTGATCCATGATTTGTATGAAATTTTAATGTTTGACGGTTCTTGATTCATGATCTTGTTAAGCCGATTCCTACCACCATAATGTGGAGGGTGCGGGCCAAACAAACATGGAATGACTCCTCCGATGTTCTTCTTTATTCCTGTGTTTTTCATGATGAAGGAGGACAACAATGAAACACAAAGGGGAATGGGAGAAGCGGCAGGCAGCGACGAAGGCGATGGCACACCGTGCCACCCGCGGCCCTACCGCGCCACCGTGTGGTCTGATCGCGCCGCCCGTGGAATCGCCGTGCCACTCGCAACCCCGCTGCACCACCCACGGCCTCACCGTTCCACCCCAAGGCCTTGACGTTCCGCACCAGCCGAGCCACCCCATGACCTCTGCCCTCCCGGCCGAGCCGCCCCGTGACCTCGCGCACTCGCGGAACGCCCCCGTGGCCGAGCTTCCCCACGCCCTCGCAGCACCCCTGTGACCTTGCAGCCACCCATAGTCCTCCATGGCCCCTAGCGGCCCTCGTGACCTGCAAGTCCGGACCCAGCGGGTCGGGCTGGGTCGGTCCAACCGAGTCGGACTGGACCGAGACCAGATATGACCCTATACGTTACTAGGGCCATAACTTTGGCACTAGACGTCCAATTGGAGAACCATCAACGGCGCTGAAAATATTGGAGCGAGATGGTCCTTTAGAGTATACCCTTCTAGAGTTTTGGGTAATGTTGAGTTACAGTCAGGTTGGATCGAGCACGAATCGAACCAGGCCCTTGGGACTAAAAAGCTAATAACTCACAGGCCGGGCGTCTGATTGACACGCCGTCTGTTGTGTTGAGATCACTATGACATGGATAATCTTTGAGATACTTCTTAATGGGAATTCGTAGATGTTTTAGTATTGAACAGTGACTTGTGGAGTGGATCCTCTTGGAGATGAGCAGGCTTACTCTGGAAACCCCGTAGCTGGCTACGACGAGAAAAATGTAGAGCGATCCTGTGTGGGTCATCTCCTAGCAATCCCACGTGGGTCAGCTCCTAGCGATCTTGTCTGGGTCAGCCCCTAGTGATCCTGTGTGGGTCAGATCCAAGTGATTCTGTGTGGGTCAGCTCACAGTGATCTTGTGTGGGTCAGCTCCTAGGGATCCTGTGTGGGACAGCTCCTAGAGATCCTGTGTGGGTCAACTTCTTTATAGTGTAAGATGATTCACTAGTTACATCTAATCATATCTACTAATGTACATAAGTTATAACTGGTGTGAGATGATTCAGTACCTGTCTGGTACTTTTTATCATGTTAATACCTAGGTGGTATTATTCTATCTGGCGCACCTGTGTGGTACTTTCCTTTGTGGGTTTTCAACCTTTGTGGAATAGTTGAGCTTTGGGATTTTGGGTTAGACCCTATGTTTCCTCATGATTATGATGGGTATAATTGATAACTTAGGTATATGTATGAGAATATACCTATGTAGGGTTGATATTCAACTTCATGCATTGAGGTTTATCCTTTGTGGATTTTGTGAGACCTTGAGGGTCTCAGGGTCCCTACTGAGTATCATTATTCTCACCCCTGCACAGGCTATGCCCGCACCTTGTTTTGTTTGGTGCAGACCATAGATAACGTTGATCGAGACTGAGGGTAGCAGGACTGGACGGTGCCCAAATGAGGACCTTATGATGAGTTGGTACACATAGGAGATAGACAGATGTGGAGTGATGAGGAGACGATCTATACCTACCCTTCAGGTAGGAACCTCGGATGACAACCCAACAACTGTTTCCTTTTTGTTCCAGTTTAATGGTACCTTCTAGTTTTACTTGTACTTTCAAGTTGGGATTTTATTCTAGCCCATTTTTATTTATTGTACTCACTATGTCTACTATTCAGTTTACTTGAGTTCGTATCTTGCTTTGTGCATAGTTGTGTGTGTTCCTGGTTATAAAGGGAATGTCGTCCCAGTTTTAGGGAATACGCCTTCGGTGCAAGTCGCCAGCCCCTGGCCAGTGGAATGCGGGCTTAGGGATGTCACGACATAGCCCATGGGGGAAAGGTTGTGACACTTTTACTTGTTTAAGGTTATAAAGTGATTTCGTAAGTTTGAAAACTAAATTTGGTAGATAGAGATTTTCAAAATCTAGCGGTTGTTCAATATATACTTCATAAAATTAATTTCCATTTAGAAAATATAATTTTATATCCATAATATATAATAAATAATTTATATAAAATGCATAAGCTAAAAGGATTCTAATATATTTTAATCTAGAAATAGGTGAAACAATTTAAAAATAATTTATTCATTCATCCGGATTATATCCATTATCCACTAATTTGGATTTATTTCTTGTAATTATTCCTTGGACATCTTTCATATTTCTAAAATAAAATTTGGTTCTTATTATTGGATGATTTCATGGTGTGTCAACCAATCCACAAACATTGTATCTTCTAAACTAGTTAAGTTATTCTTAAATATTTATTAGCCAACTTTCATCTCTTAATGCTTCCACTACAATATTTGGTCCAAATTGAGATATGAATGAAGGGAATTCATCTAGACTTCCTATATTCCATTTAGTTATAACTCATATATCTTGATTTCCTGTTAGAGTTTCCAAAGGATGGTCCTTTAAGGTTGTAAGATGTCTAGGTAAGACACTTTTGGGTTCCCCAATTTCATGTTCTTTTGGATGAGTCTGAATTTCATCGTATTCTAGTTTTTTTCCAAATAATCTTTTAGAGATTATACTCTCACATTTTCTACAGAATTAGTGAAATCTTTTGTTTGATTTGTTCTATGATCAAAATGGCCTCTTTTATCAGATTTCACCTAAATAGAAACATAAACAATTTTTGAATTTTTATTATACACTCTATAATATTTAGAAGTAGTAGAATATACTATAAATATTATTTAGTTAACCATTGGATAATATTTACTGAGATTTTACTTAGTATTCAAGATGTACACCTTGAATCCTAACATATTAAATTATCTAACCTTTTGTTTACAGTTATTCCATAACTCATTGGATGTATTTTTAAGAAAGGGTCTTATTAAAACTCTATTCATGATATGAAAACATGTGTTAACTTTTTCAACCCAAAATATGTGGGGAGACTATATTCATTTAACATAGTTCTTTCCATTTCTCAAACATTACTATTTATTATTCCTATAATTCTATTTTGTTCAGGTGATCATAAAGAAGTGAGTTACTTTTAATAACCATGTATAATAAAAAATGAATGAAATTATTGATTCTCAAACTCTCCAACATGATAACTTCTCAAGGAAATTATTTTAAAGTCTCTTTAACTTTTAACAATTTTATAAAATCATAATGAAAAATATATAATCTCAGTATTATGTTTTCGGAAATAAACCCAAGTAAATATATAAAAAATCATCAACAAAAATAAAAACATAATATAATACAACCAAGATTTCTAAACTTTATGGTCCAAAAAAAATCCATGTGCATAAGTTCTAGTTGTTTGAATGTGGAAACCTTGTTAATAAATTTAAAAGATTTATTGTGTTTCTTTCATATGTGGAATGAATCAAAAAAATCAATCTTTATTAAATTTTACAGCCAAAGAAATAAAAAAAACAATTTCTTAGATAATTTATAAAAATTAAATACATTAAAATACCCTTGTATCATATTTTAAATCCAGTACTCATTTTTCTCAATAGTTAAGCAATTCACTTTTTGTTCACATAAGGAATTAAGATCCAAATTAAACACATTTTAAGTTTTATGTGCTCAAAATTTATTTCGTTCATTTTTAAAAATAGAGAAGTAATTATTTGATAAATAAATAAAAAAACCATTATCATACAGTGGAGAGATACTTATCGGATTTTTCTTCAAACCCTAAACATATAGTACTTTGTTGATTAAAATTGATTTTGGATCTCGAATTGATCCAAAACCAATTATTTTTCATTTTCAATTTTTCTTGAAGGTAAATAGGCCTCAATCTAATTTTTATAATGTATAAAAATTTTAAGAGTCTCCACTAATATGTCTTGATTATCCATTTTCCATTCAACATACCTCATTTTTTATTCCTATGACATTCTTCCTACAAAAAATTTAAATAAATAATGGTTTTTGTAAAATAATGTTTTTGGTTCTAACTGTGTTTGTAACAAATGATCTGGGTAACCATATGTTTATAATTCATAAAAAATTTATGAGACTATTTTTAGAAATATTTCTAGAACAAAAATATTTTTTTATTGCAGTGATTTAATGACTTTTTAAAAAGCATTTATTAGAATAATGGCCTTTAATTCCACAATAAAAACATATGACTCTTTATATATTGTTATTCTTAGAATTGTGTTCAGAATAATTTATATATAATTTTTACTTTTCTAATTTCTTCTTATTCCATATTTATAATATTAGAACTGGTCCACTTGAGTATGGTTTAAGAGAAAATATAAGAGTCTTTAAAGAGGATGAAGGATTTACAAAAAATACAGAAAATAGATAAGATATTTATTAATGATAAAAATTGTGATTTTATAAAAAAATCTCAGTCTTAAAATGGATTATGGAGTGTAATAAAAAAGGGGTGGGAAATTGGGAAGTTCCCCTTTAATTGGGATTTCTTATCGAGATGAATTGAAAAAGGAACCTAATAAATCATATACTTAACAATTATGAAAAGATTAATTGATCTAGATGTATGAGTTTGAAACATATACACATTATTTATAAGGATTATATAAAAATAATTAATAATTACATTTGGGTAAAGATAGATAAAGTGTAATGAGAATAAAAAATGGAGGTTCGGGAATAAACCCTTACCTTATGTATGACTGTGTTCCAAACTTGAACATAATGTCATGGATAATGAAATTAGATACATTAATAATTTAATTAAGGACCTATTGAACATATAAATTATTAAATATAATTTTATTAAGTTCCTTTATGGCCTTTTTAATGAGTTATAAGATTCAATTTAATCATTTGAGAGTGTTTGTTTCCTTGGTTTTCATATTGGTTCACTTGTAAAAATGTACAAAAGATCATGTAAAATAGAAATTTTTATCCATAATTGAAAATATATGTTACTAATGAACCTTCATATGGCTAAATTTTCTTATATACCATTTTTTCGGTGTGAGGAAGATTCATTAGATAAAATGTTAATGATAACTGTTTATATTATTTTGGCATTTTTTTCGATCATCACACACTAGTTTTGTTTAATTAATATTATGTATATATATACAAATTTTAGAACATTAAATACGTTTCAATACATATATTATGGTATATTTTAACATAAAAAATTGTTTTATGACCATTCTTTAAGGCAAAATTGAAAATAAAAACACATTGTCCATGAAGGTTGTAAATTAGCACCTTAGGGATGATGTTTTCATTTTTAGAATAAAAGGGGAAGAAAAGGGAATTTATGGTTGATATAACATTAACAAAATAAAATTATAGTATATGAATGATACTAAATTTATCATTCCACTTTGGTATAGGTAGATTAGGAGATGATAATAAAAGAAAATAAACTGAAAATAAATTAAATGAAAACAAAATAGGATTTTACCTCTTGAACTTCTTCTCCTTGAGAACCTTCTTAAGGAAATTGGGAATGGTCTTTTGGTGAGACCATAAAGTATAATATGTGGGGTAGAGTTTTAGGAGAGGAGTTTTTCAAAATATAATAAATGATAAAGGATTTGGAGGTGTGAGGATAAGGGGTGATATTTATAGTGGAGGAGAGTGGTGTTTTTTATTATTATTTAATTCATTAGCTTATTATTTTGGCACAAGACTATAAGTAACGTTGGTTCTTATGAATAAATACCATACCTAGTGCATGTGATTTTGATAAAATGGGTGATTAACTCATATATATGGTATCCATGACTCAATAATTCATATATTTACTTATAATGTTAAATACCATAAATTACTCCATTTCACTATTCACTAAAAATTCTACTATTTTTGAAAAATACAAAAAATTATTTGTAACCATTTTTCAATGTGTAGAATAAAAAAATTGAATAAATTTTATGAAAATAATTTTATAAATATGATATAATTTCTTTTTATATAAAATATTCATTTATTCATAAAATACAGATTCTAAAATTATAACTTATTTTATGACACATCGAAATATTAATTAAGGCCTCTTAAAATAATATTACAATCATAATAAAACAAAATATTAATTTTTGAATATATTTTGTGAAAATATAATTTCTTTTAAATTGTTATATTAATTATATAATTATAAATATAAATTTATTCCTTATAAAAATACAAAGACTTAATTTATAATTTTTAAAACATTTATTTAATTACTAAATTGTATAAATATATCGTTTTTTAATTTATAATTCACTGAAATTTTATTTTCACTTTCATAGGTGAGGTTACTATTCAAATCATAAATATACTATTAATATAATGAAAATGACAGTTTTATAAAAATCTGGATTTCCCACTATTCACTCAAAAATAAATATTTTCAAAAAAATACGAAAATTTCACCATAATATAATTTTCAGAATCATTATTTTAAAAACTAAGTTTATTTTGTTCAATATAACTTATAAAAGATTCAATTATTTTAAAACAAGTGCACCATTAAAAGGTTGTAAAACTGTCTTTAGAAAATATAGTCTTTTTTGTATAGAGTTGGATTTATTCTTATATTCATTATATCAAACATATTAATTGAATTCAAAAACATTTTATTGATTATGTAACATATATGTTTCATTATGATATTTCAATAATAGTTATTAATTCAATTTAATAATATAAATAACTTTATAATAAAATAAATATTTTTTTACAAGAAACACATCTTTTATGTTCAATTGTTTTTTATTTTCATTTCTAGTTAATTAGAAACAAAATAATTAATTTTATAAATATGTGTAAACTATATTTTCATAATTTAAATAATCTCCTTCATTCCTATAATTCCAAAATCTAGGTGATAACTATCACAATAATAGTTAATCATTTTTTTAATCTTGGTTTTCTATGTAATGTACACTGTCGAAGAAGATAAATTTTAAAAGTGACATACTGTAAACTATTTGGGTCTTACATTATCTCATACTTCAATAAATTGCATAAAAATAATTTAAAATTTCACTTAAATTATGTTTTATAATTGAAAACTTAGTTTTGTAAATACCACATTGTGAAAAAAGTTTATAAAACTTCTTGTTAAAAATATATAAAGAGAATTGATAAGGTCACCACAAAAATAATATTCTGAAATAGGAGAAAATTTGTAAAAATGTGGACATGGAAGAGAAGTATAAATAATCTTCTGATGGAGAGTGATAGAAAACATGTATAGTAAAAATTCTATCATAATAAAATCATATATTTGTGATTAGTTAAAAGACCATTGATTTATTAGAATGAAAAGTAAACATATGATGTTTTTCATCTAAAATCCATTTATAAGATTTGATGGTTTATTTTACCAACAAGAGTAGATTATGAGAAAATAAAATTAATTTATTCCTTTTCATGTCATAATATCATCCTTTGATTATTCTTTCATATATCTCCGCTTCATTTCATAAACCAAATGATAGATATTCAAGATGAATTTTTTGGTAGAATAATTTTATTTAAACAATCCATAAGTAATTACTTTAGACATTAAATGTATAATGATCCAAAAAGGTCAGAATATTTTATATAATTTGATAAATCAAACTTTAATCTCAATTAATGATATCTAGAATCCATTCCATAAGAACTTAACCTTATGAATCATCCAAAAATATGTCTATCCAAATTCAAAGAACAAATATTTAAAGGAAAGTTTACTTAACAATTTTTTTTTACCAAAACCACATAGTGCATCCCTTATTATCACATACCAAATACTTGAAGACCGTTATAACCATAAAAACATAATTAAAATAAGAATTATTCTAAAATTAAACCTGAAGTTGTAAAATATATTCCTTAAATAAAAACATATAATAACACAAACCATCAGATCACTAACCACATTCATGGTCACCTAGAATATCCCATAAAAATATATATTTTATTATCTCAACATAAAGTATATATTTATGTACATATTTCCCAAGTAATGTGTTTTCAATTAGATCAATTTATAACAAAATCACTACTCTTTATTACTAGTGTTATTCATCACATTATTCCAATTCATTAAAGGAAAAGTACTGAAGTAAAATTCTTATATATTTCATGATTTTTATAACCAAAATAATAAAACATACTTCTTGAATAAAAAAAAAATTCATTAATTATTCCACTCTGAATGTAGTAACATCATAAGCTTGACCTTGATCCATTTTGTTCTTTTGATCTATATTCCCATAACGCTTGGGAATTTCATGTTCATAGTTTCCTTTCTCTTTATAGATGAAGCACTAAACATTCTAAAACTATTTCATTCCCCTATAATCACGGGCCTAGTGGACTTCCTATCCACCTTAATAGAAGATTCCCATTCCCATCAATAATATACTGAGGTGTTTCTTCCCACAATTATCACATGTGAAATAATCCTTCTTTCTTTTCTTCTCCTTATCTATTTTTTCATCTTCAATCATATTCTTCTCTTGTTTACCTTCAAAATGATAAGACTCAGATAATTCATTCATTTTCTTCATAGAATAATCTATTAATCCTCAAATGACGAGTTTTTTTGGGATACTAGTTCCCTTATTAGAGTTGGTTTAAGACCATGAAAGAAATGATCAATCATGATCCTTGTATTATATATATAGTTTGAAGCATGACTTGATAACCTTGTAAAGTGGGTTTCATAGTTAGAAACATTTTATCCTCTTTCTATTTCAGACTGAAGAATTTCCTCTCCATATCGACACAATTTTCCCTAGGAAAATATTTTTCTAATAAAAGTTCTCTAAAATCCTTATATTGCATGTTATAAATTTCATCTCCACCCTTAGTGTTTTGAATTAGTGACCACCATTGATCTGCATCTCCCAAGAGATGATAGAATTCCACTATAACCTTTTCCCATTCGTTACTTCCTAATGCAAGAAATATCTTCTCTAAGGATATTATCCATTTCTTAGCTACAAATGGGTTTGTATTCACATTAAATGATGGGGGTTTATGTTTCATGAAGTGGTATTACATTATTACCCCATGTTATTTATTAGGATGCTTTATATGGGTAAGTTTATTGCTCATAACCAGATTAAATTGTCTCAATATAGTCATAATGTTTGTCATCTATTGCTACAACTCTAGCTATAACATCATTAGCTTCTATAGAAGGGAAATCCCTAAAAGGAATAAGTCCACTAATACAGTTTCCATTCCTCCCACAATGATTCATTTTGAAATAGTGGCATACACTAGATTGGATCATAACATTATAAAACATTATATGTAATCTCAAAACTAGTGAATCACATAATCCAAAGTAGGAAATTTAGGCATGACTACTCTATAAATCATATGCTTGGTTCCTTTGGGAATATATCAAAATTCTTTTACATGGTTTCATTCTCTATCCTATGATTTCATAAATACACTTTCAAAAGTTTACAATAATCTTTCTCTGATACCAACTATAATGATTATAACCCCAGTAGACTAGATATGGAGCCTTAATTCATTACATTGGAACTATTAAGAATAATTCATACTTCAAAGGATCAAAAAGTCTAGTATATTTGGAAAACCAGATTCATACATAAGTTTTACGTTACAACATGAAAGGAAAACAACATAGAAACTCCATTGGAAACACTCCAAAACTATTATATTATCCCTACAGGTCATTCACAACATACATCTTCATATATTGGGAAAAAATAATACATAATATCAAATGATCCGTAAGAGTAATAAATAAAATGGATATTATAACAAATATAAACAATAAGTAATGGTGAATAACTAAAAACAAAGTCCATTAAAACATAATATTGAGCATAATATGGAATGATTGAAATTTGAATAAATAATTCCATATTAATAATCACATGAATATGAGAATTAATCATGAATTTTCTACTAGTAGAATAATCAAATGGATTATTAATTAGTAATATCATAATGATGGAATGCATAAGTCGAGAAATCATAAATATAACATCAAGGTTTCGGCCAAGACACTATATATAAATAGGTAAAAGTCTGGTCTAGTTTGTCTCATGAGACCCGCCAATGAAAATAGGGGATATAGCTAGACCCAACTATCAATTACTAAGTCCAATTAATTCTTCATATGAAAGGGGTGAAAGATAATCAATATATACATTCATATTTACACTAGAATTTGAAATGTTAATATCATTCACCAAACCATAAACATTTCCACAAACCATAAATAGCAATATGGTGATTGGTATCAAGATATTAATTCCCTAATAAAAATAATTATAGAAAATTAAATACAATTTGTTATATGGTATAATAAAATAACAATATATATTAATCATATGATTGAATAGTGGGTTTTGAAATAGACCGAAATAATTTAATAAATTCATTGATAAATTCTTGAGAGAAATACCCCTTTTTTACTTTGGTAAGGAGAGTTCTATTGTAAAATCATTTGTATTTGTCATATAATCAGACTGAAAATATTAATGTACCATAAAATAAAAGTTATTTATAATTATATTATGTTTTAGGAGTAAATAATTCCCAAGTTAAATGAAAATATGTAAAAAGAGTTTTTAAGAAACTTAAGAAATGGGCCACTTGAGTGCGGTTTAAGAGAAACTATAAGAGTCTTTAAAGTGAAAAAAGACATTACATAAAACCATAAAAGAGATAATATAGTTTTTCATGATATAAAGAGTGATTAGATAAAAATATTTGTGTCTTAAAACCTATTATGGACTGTACTTGAAAATGTGTGATAAATTGGGAAGTTCCCTTTAATCGAGATTGATTATCTAGAGAAATTGAATAGGGAACCTCAAAAAATATGAAATTATCCATCAAATAAAGATGAAATGATATAGATACATGAGTTTGGAACATATAAATAATATTCATAAGAATTATATAAAAATAAATAATAATTAAATTGGGGTAAATAGAAAGAAAATGTCACTTGAATGAAGAATTGCGGTTCAGGATGAAACCCTTACCTTATGTATGAAAGTGTTCTGCACTCACACTCAATTTCCTAGATAATGAAATTAGATTTATAAATAATTTAATTTATGATATATTCAACATGTATTTGATTTAGTATAATTTTATTATGTTCTTTTACAGAGTTTTGATAAGTTATAACATTCAATTTCATCGTTTACGAGTGTTTGTTTCCTTGGTTTTCATAATTGGTTCACTTGTATACATGTACGAAAGATCATGTAAAATGGAAACAGTTATCGAGAATTGAAATTATATGTTATTTATGAACTTATAGAATATTAAATGGTCTTATATAACATTTTTTTCTAGGTATAAGGATGATTCATTTGATAAAACATTAATGAAAACCATTTATATTATTTTGGTGTTTTTTTGAATATCACACACTAGTTTTTTTATAAATTTTATGTATATATATTCTGGTTCCAAAAAACTAAATAATTTTTAATACATATTTTATCATATATTGTAACCATAAAAATGGTTTTATGACTGGCCTTGAAAGATGAAATTGAGAAATAAAAAATCATCGTCCATGAAGGCGGAAATTTGGCAGCTCACAGACGATGTTTTTATTTTAAGAATAAAAGGGGAAGGGAAGATAATTGATGGTAGATATAAAATTAACATAATAAAATTAATGAATATAAAATATACTGTAGTTCTCTTTGGACTGTGTTATAGGAAGTTGATTAGAGGATAATTAATTGATTGAAACTAAAAATAAATTAAAAGAAAACAAAATTGGAACTTACCTCTTAAACTTCTTCTCCTTGAGAACCACTTTAAGGCACTTGGGAATTGTATTCTAGTGAGAAAAAAAATACCAGGACATAGGGAAGAGTCTTGAGAGATTAATTGGGCTGAATATAAGAAATATTCAATGAATTTGAGGTGTGATGATATGATATGGTGAGCGGTGTTATTTAATATGGAGGATAGGGGTTTTTTTTAGTATTTTATTCATCCGTTTATTATTTTGGATCAAGACTATGAATAGAATTGGTTTTTGGAACTAATTAATGTAATTAGTGCCTATGGTGTTTAAGAAATTGGTGATTACTTCATCCATATATCATCCATGACTCAATAATTCATTTATTTACTTATAATGTTAAATATTGTAAATTGCTACATTTCTCTATTCACAAAAAAACAACTATTTTAGAAAATACCAAAAATTCACCCCAATCATATTTCTATGTCTAAAATTCAATAATATACTCCATGTTATGAAAATAATATTCTATATATGAGAAATTTAATTTTTAAATAAAATCATAACTTATTCAAAAAATTGATATTTAAAAATTATAACTGATTTTATGGCACTTTGACTAATTAATTAATGCCTTATAAAAGAAACTTATAATCATAAAACCACTAAATTTTAATTTATGAAACTATTTTTTGAAAATATGTTTTAAATAATTAAATTTATTATAAAATTATAAATAACCATTTATGCTTTACAAAAATACCAACACTTAATTTATCATTTTAGAACATTTATTTACTTATTCTATGGTATAAATATATACTATTTTCATTTATAAGATACCCAAATTTTATTTGAAATTTTATAGGTGTGTTTACTGTTCAAATCATAAATAGACTACTAATATAATGAAAATGACAGTTTTATAAAAATCTGGATTTTCCATTATTCATTGGAAAATAGTTTTTTTTAGAAAAATACCAAAATTTCACCCTAAGCTAATTTTGACATTCCAGATTTTAAAAATGAGATTTATTATTTTATATATAATATATAAATGTTTCAATATTTAGTTTTAAATCAAGTGATCCATTAAAAGGTAGTAAAACTATCATTAGGAAATATAGTCTTTTTTTGAATAAAATTGGATTTATTCTTACATTAATCCTATGACACTTATAATTTCAATGTAAAAACATTCAATTGAATATTTAATGTCGAAGTTTAATTAATATCTTTCATTAGTATTGATTAATTAAATTTGATAATAAAAAATAATATTGTTGACATAAAAATATTTTTTTATAAAAAAACACATCTTTTATGTTCAATTGAATTTTGTTTTCATTTCTAATTAATTGGTAAAAAAATAATTAATTTTATAAATATGTGTAAACTATACTTTCATAATTGGCATTATCTATTTCATTCCCTTCATCCCAATGTCTAGGTGATAACTAGAATAATAATATTTAATCATTTGTTTAAGCTCAGTGTTATGTGTAATGTAAACTATCAAAGAAGAAAATTTAAAATGTGACATGATATAAAATATTGACATGTTACATTACATCCTATATGCCACCATAACTAAATTTTTTCCATTAATAAAATTATTTTATTTCTCTATTGAATATATACTTAGTATTTTCACCATTGAAAATAAATTCTAAACCTTGAAAAGCTAGATCATTTGTTAAAAGTATATTTATCTAAAATAACCAATCAAAGACAAAAAACTTCTCTTTAAGGAATCGCCTGTTAGATCCTAAAGTGAATTAGTGCTTAGATACACTCTGTGCAACTTATTTTATCCACTTTTTATTTTTATTAATATAAAATCTAAATGTTTGAGGTTTATATTTTGGTGTTTTGAAGTGAAATCGAGAGATCTGAAAGTCAAAAGGGGTTCGAAATTGAGGGTAAGAGGGAGTGAGAGGTATTTTTAACATTTTTTTGACTTTGTATTGGTTTCATGGTGAAAAATACTTATATTAATCATTATTGTTTTTTTTGAAAATTTATTTTTTAAAGAGTAGAAAATCGTTAATTTATTAAATGACTAGTAAATAAATAATAACTACACATTAAGTAGAATAAATCAAAATAATATTAAATAAAAAATATAACTAAAAAAATCATTATTTAAAATTAAATATAACTAACTCCCCCCTAATAAATTCAAAAATGTAGTGGGAATTGGTTTAGTAAAAATATCAATAAGTTGGTATTCAGTATTAATAAATTCCAATGATATATCCTGTTTTTAGAACATGATATCTTTGAAGAGGATGACTTATATCAATATGATTATTCGTTTAATGACATACATGATTATTAACATGTTAATTTCACTTGTATCATCACATAAAATAGGAATTTTATTGAAATTAATTCCAAATACTAGTGGTGTGTGTTTTAACCACAACACATGCGCATATCAACTTCTAGAAGAGATATATTCTACCTAGACTGTTGACAAAGAAACTAAATGTTGTTTCTTACTTGACCATGAAATTAAATACTTCCCTAAAATGTGACAGGTTCCTTTGGTAATCATTCTATTTAAACTAAATCCTCTAATATCAGTATCTAGATTTGATATTAAATTTAAATAATAAGTTTTGGGGTAAATTAATGATTCAAAATTTTTCTATTTCATATATCTAAAAAATATATTAATACCAGAAAGATGGGACAATTTTGTGTTTTATTTAAATATATCACAAATAAAGACAAAAAACATAATTCCTGGTTTACTAGTATTAAGATATAATAAACATCCAAACACAAATCTATAAAAATTTCTGTCAACTAGTTTTTTGGATTCATCTAAATAATGTTTTATATTGGGACACATGAGATTTGTATACGTTTTACTATTTTCTAGTACAAACCTTTTCAATAAATTAATTATATATTTACTTTAATTTAAAACATTGTTATAATCTTATTAATAGTTTTAAAAGCACCGAAATAAATTTAATTCTCCCATCAGACTCATTTCAAATTTCATTTTCATAAGTTTTGATAAATTATTACAATGTTTTATTATTAGGTGAACCAAAGATAACATCATCTACGTAAATATGTACTAATAAAATATTAGAACAAATATTTTTCAAAAAGTGATCATGATCTTCCAATCCTTCATAAAATCCATTTTTATTAGAAAATAACTTTATATTTCATACTAAGGTCCATCTTGTAAAGACCTAGAATTTCCATGTAATTTTTTTTAAAATATGGAAATTTTACGAGTCCACGAAAAATGACGATGCATGATTCTGAGGCTCGGAGTGCCCGAAATGAATTTCTAAAATTTTGTTCGGGTACGTTCAGTAAATGTCAAGTAAGTTTTTCTAACTTTTTAACTAGTTCTCGGAATTGAAATCTGAGGGAACCTTTGAAATCGCAACACCGATATTCGCTTAAGGAGACATTCACCTCGACCATAGTAGGTCGAGGGTGGAAGTTAGCATTTCACATATTTGTGAAGGAATAAAAAAATGGTTTAACATTTTATTATTATTTTTTCTTTGGAATTCCCCATGTTGATATTTCATAGGCGGGGACCACCTGAACTAAAACCTCTCATGATAGGTTATATAGGTGGGGACCACTTAGCCTATCCACCCATGAGAGGTTATGGTGGTGGGGACCACCGGTGTATAAACCCCCTTGAACTCCCCTTTAGTGGGAAAACCCTCAAACTTCCTGTTAAATGTGGCAGAGCCTCTTCAACTCCTCCAATATTTATTATGCCAACTCATTTAATTAATTAAGCCTTTTAGAAATTATGCCAACATATTCTATAATGTTGGCTAATTCTATTTTTGGTGGAATTGGGGGAAACTCTTGGCAAAAGGGAGAAACTTGGATAATTGGGAGAAAGCTCACCAACGAAGAACGCCCATGAAGAACACCAACATCGACTCTGACTTCTTCCATGGGAAATTTGTATAGGAGGAACGTCTTCAACATCAATGAACCGGTGATTGATAAAATGCTGATGTCACTAATGTCTGTCTATTCCCAATGACAACATCTCCTTTCATGCAGATAATATTCAATGAATCAAATGAACGAGGTAGGGGTTGTTATTGAATTCATAAAATTCGTCATTCTTAAAATGTATGGAGAAATTAGGTCAAACTAAATGGGTTAATCCACAATTAGTATGAAATTTCAATGTTTGATGATTCTTGATTCAAGATCTTGCTGAGCTGCTTGCTACCGCCCTAACGAAAAGGGTGCGGGAAAAAAACAAGGATGGAAACCACTGTGGTTCTTTTTATTATTGTGTTATTCACGATGAAGTAGGACGACTATCAACCACGAAGGGGAATGATCATGGAGGTCGGCCCCACAACTGGCTGCGCCGAAGGTGGCGGCGCACCGCGCCACATGTGGCCCCACTACCCTGCCCGCAGACTCCCCACCCCACCTGCGGCCCCGCGGCTCAGCCCGTGGCCCTGCCGCACTGCCCGCAGCCCCACGACCCCACCCCACGGCCGCTCCTCACCACCCCTCCTGAGCCACCCCATGGCCCCCGCCCTCCCAGCCGCGCTGCCCCGACCATGCCGCCCCGAGACCTCACGCCCTCGCGTTACCCCCCCCCCCCCCGCGGTCGAGTCGCCCCGACCGAGCCACCCCACGACCTCGCTCTCTTGTGGTACCCCCCCCCCCCCTAGGTAGAGCCGCCCCATGCTCTTGCAGAACCCCCATGCGTCTTGGCCCACTGTGGCTCTCCACGGCCCCTCACGGCCTACCGGTCCGGACCCAGTAGGTCGGGCGGTGTCTGTCTGACTAAGTCGGACCAGACTCGGACCATATATGACCATATACATTAGTTGGGCAATAACTTTGGCACCATAATTCTATTTAGAAAACCGTTAGTGGAAATGGAAATATAGGAGTGAGACAGTCCCATTGAGTATACCCCACTGGAGTTTTGGGTAAAGTTGAGGAACGTTCGAGTTGGATCAAGCATGAATCCAACCGTACCACCAGGACTAAAAAGCTAACAACTTAAAGATCGGGTGTTCGTTTGACTACCCTTCTATTTCATTGAGACCTTTATGATGTGGAAAACCATTGAGATACTTCTTTTTGGGACTTCATAGAATTTGGAGTATCAGCCAGTGACTTGTAGAGCGGATCCTTCCAGAGACGAGCAGACTTAGTGTAGGAACCCAGTAGCTTGTAGTGACAAGAAGAATGAAGAACATTCCTGTGTGGGTCATCTCCTAATGATCCTATGTGGGTCAGATCCTAGAGATCCTATGTGGGTCATCTCCTAGAGATCTTGTGTGGGTGAGCTCCTATTGATCCTGTGTGGGAGAGATCCCAGCGATCCTTTGTGGGTTAGCTCTTAGTGATCCTATGTGGGTCACCTTTTAGCAATCCTGTATAGGTCAGCTCGTAGAGATTGTATGTGGGTCAGCTTCTTTACAGAGTAAGATGATTCAGTAGTTGCATCTAATCATCTCAACTATTGTACTTAAGTTATACATGGTGTGAGCTTAGTCAGTAACTATGTGGTACTTTCCTTCGTTGTAATACCTTGGTTGTATTCTTCTATGTGGAAAACCTGTGTGGTAATTTCCTTTGTGGTTTTCCTTCCTTTGTGGTTTCCTTCCTTTGTGGAACAGTTTAGCATTGGGCTTTTGGGTTGAACCCTGTGTTTCCTCATGATTGACATGGGTATAATTGATAACTAAGGTTTATGTATGGGCTTATACCTATGTTGGGTTGACAGTTGACATAATGATGTGAGATTTATCCTTTGTGGATTTTGTGAGACATTGAGGGTCTCAGGGTCCCTACTGAGTATCGTTATACTCACCCCTGTATGGGCTATTCCCGCAACTTTTTGTGTTTGGTGCAGACGATAGACAACGTTGATCGAGACTACCAGGACCGGACGATGCCTGGAAGAGGACCTTATGACGAGTGGGTACATAGAGGAGATGGATGGATGTGGAGTGATGAGGATGCGATCTGCACCTACCCTTCAGATAGGAACATCCGAGTACGACCTAGAAGCTGTCTTCCTTCTGTCTCCAGTTTACTTGTACTTTCTAGTTTTCATTGTACTTTCAAGTTGGGCTTGTATTCTGGCCCCTTTTTACTTACTATAATCAGTATGTTTACTATTTAGTTAACTTGATTTCGTATCTCGTTGTGTGCTTGGATTTGCGTGTTACAGGTTATAAAGGAAATGCATTCCCACTTTTAGGGAATATGCCCTCGGTGCTAGTCGCCAGCCCCTGGCCTATGGAAGGCGGGTTTGGGGTAGTCACGGCATGGTCCCCAGGGGACGGGTCCTAAAAAATTGTTATCAAAGGAGTCATTTCTACCATAGAACATATGACTCTAATATTTATTTTAATGGAAATAGGGTTAATTATAGTGAGTGTGGTTATCAGTTTAGGGAATCTAGTGTTGGTGCGGTAGCCGACGTATCCATACACCAGGACCCTGACTTCAGATTTCCGACTCAGTGCATGAAAACACTGATTGCGTGTGTGTTTCCAGGAGTTTTCTTTGTGATCTCTGAGTCAGTTCACCAGGTATAACTTACTTACCGTGGCACACCTGTTTCCTTTAGGATGCCTCCACACAGACAGATGGCTAGGGTTCCAAGAGTAGTACACACTGACAACCCACCGAGTGACGAGGCCTCGGTGTTGAGCCCTCATCTAGTAGATGCACCAGCAGAGGCACCATTGGTACCATTATCCGTTGGGCCACTGATGCAACCTGCCCCAGCAGTAGAGGGTTCCTACCGCTTGAGCGAGTTGCACGAGTTCTAGAATAAGAGGCCACCCGGGTTCCAGGGAGAGACGGTCCCACAGGCAGCTGGGGATTGGCTCGAGGCTGTGGTGAGAGTCTTTCGACTGTAAGGGACACCATCTGATCTCATTGTGATCCTTGCCACCATCCTTCTACAGGAAGCAGCAGGAAAATGGTGGAGCTTGATGCTCCAAGTTAACGAAGAGATGACACTTCTCTGGGTAGACTTCTAGAGCCTGTTTTGGGCAGAGTTTGTCCCAGCGACTCTTCGCGCAATGCGCATACAGGAGTTTCTTCATCTATAGTAGTGCAGCCTAACTGTAGCTTAGTAGTTAGTGAGGTTCACTGACCTCTCACGCTACTCCACAGATATGGTGCGTGACCCATTTTTCAGGGCCCGAACCATCGATCAGGGACTAAGGTGAGAGATCAGGGCTTCGATGATCTCACTCAGCATCCCAACACATGCGAGGGTGTTAGAGAGAGCCCTCTTAATAGAGTGTTTTCTTGATGAGCGGTCACTAACAGTGAGACCCACCACCAGACGTCACGTAGCAGAGTCTTCTGCAGCTAGCAATAGACAGATGTCATAGAGGTCCAAGAGGACCAGACCTACAGGTGGACGACTGCATGATTCAGGGTCAGTTGTGTGGGGCACTCGAGATAGATCCAGTCATGACAGGAGAGGGAAGTGTTACGCATGCGGAGGGCATGGTCACATGGCTCATGACTATCAACACCATTGTACGGATGATCAGCAGATGGTCGAAGGACCACCCATGAAAAGACATAGCTTCAACTAAGGTGTTCCGTAGGGAGCAGGCAGACGTGGAAGAGGAGCTGGCCGTGCAGCTGTAGGTGGACAACGATTCAAGATGTTACCACCACCACCACCAGAAGGTCCACCCCGACTGTAGGGAGTAGGTGGACAGGGGTGTCTCAGCTCCAAACAGCTAAGGAGTATGATCATAGCGCTCTGGAGATGATATGAGGTATGATCTGTGTCTAATCCACCTTAGCTATAGTACTTATAGACATAGGTTCTAGTCATTCTATTGTTTCCACTGCCCTCGTTCAGATCTCATATATTCTGACTGAGTCATTGGCTCAATCCTTACAGCTAGAGACTCCTACAGGAGTGGATTCGATGATTATGCACTGGTTCTGACAGTCTGAGCTTACTCTAGGAGGTGAGATCTTCAGTTGGGATCTCCTAGTAGTAACATAAAGGCCTTACGATGTCATATTGGGTATGGACTGGTTAATTATATTCCATGCTCATATTGACTGTATTAGGCGCAATGCGTGGTGTGTCCGCACTAATAGGACCAGGTTTACCTTCACCGGTGAGAAGAGAGCCTTTGCAGCATAGGATGTACTTACCCGGAGGAGGGTGTAGCCGATCACTCATCCATTGGCTAGCCTTACCCTCGGATTAGTTGATGTGGAGAGTCCAAGTTATCCTGTAGTGGTGGACCAGTACGTAGATGTCTACCCTGATGATGTTCTGGGTCTACCTCCTCACTGAGAGGTGGACTTTTACATTGATATGTACCCCAATACATCACTGATATCTACACCAACATATTAGATAGATCATGTGGATCTTTGTGAGCTGCGGGTACACCTTAAGGACGTATAGGGGAAGGTTTTCATTCAGCCCAGTTTTTCACCTTAGGCAGCCCCGCTTTTGTTCACTAGAAAGGAGGATGGGAGCATGAGGCTTTGTATTGACTATCAGCGCTAGAACCAGGTGACCATGAAGAACATGTACTCACTCCCAAGGATTGACGACCTTTTTGATCAGCTAAAGGAAGCACATTGGTTCTCAAAGATAGACCTTAGACCAGGCTATCACCAAATTAGAGTGCAATACTAGGATGTGTAGAATATGACATTCCGATATTAGTACGACCATTAATAGTTTTTGTTTTTGCCTTTCGGCATGACCAATGCTCCAGTGGTGTTCATGGAACTCATTAACAAGATCTTTCAGCCATACCTTGATCTCTTTGTAGTATCCTTCATCGATGACATTCTGATCTACTCGACTACTGAGGAGGAACATGCCTATCAATTGCGGTTAATACTGGACACACTCCGAGTGCACCATCATTATGGTAAACTCTCGAAGTTCCAGTTCTGGATCTGAGAGGTTCACTGTATAGGACATGTCATCTCAGAGGCTGGAGATGAAGTGGATCCAGTGAAGATTGAGGCCGTACTTTATTGGGAGCCACCCAGAAGTGTGATGGAGGTATGGAGTTTCCTAGGTCTGGTTGGTTACTATCGGAGGTTTTTCCCAGATTTCTACAGAGTTGCAGCACCACTTTCAGCGTTGAAAAATAAGAAGAAACACTTCATGTGGTCGGAGAGATGCCAGCAGAGTTTTCAGGAGCTGAGGCAGAGGCGGACTAGTGCCCCCATCTTGAGGGTATGAAAGGAGGGCGTAGTGTATGTAGTCTACAATGATACATCTGGGACCGGGCTCAGATGTTTCCTGATGCAGGAGTGAGTAGTGATCACATATGGTTCTCAACAGCTAAGACAAAATGAGTTGAACTACGCTACCAATGGCCTAGAGTTAGCAATAGTGGTATTTTCCTTGAATATGTGGTGACACTATCTGATGGGCGAACGCTTTATAGTGTACTATGATCACAAGAGTCTTAGGTATATCTTCTCTCAGAAGGACCTGAACCTAAGACAACAAGCTTGTCTTGAGTTCCTCTAGGACTATGAATTCTAGATACTCTATACTCCTAGGAAGGGGAATGTTGTAGTAGATGCACTCAGCCAGAGATCTGGTATACAGCTTCTAGGAGAGGCGATGAAGTAGCTGTCCGCTTTGCAGATATCCTTTGTGGATCGGGATGAAGCAGTATTTCTTCAGTCTCTTACAGTCACTCCCCCAATTCTTTAGCAAGTCAGGGAGGAGTAGCATGGGGACATTTATTGCGAGGCTCGATGTTCTTAGATATCCATAGGGTAGGCACCTGATGTATTTTCTGAAGGTGGGGAGAACATCATCCTCTTCAGAGGACGTACCATGGTACCGATGTCACTTCGAGAGGAAGTGTTGAGGGAGTTCCACACATCCCCTCTAGCGTTAAATCCTAGCATGATGAAGATATACCAAGATCTCCAACGACAACATTGGTGACCTGGAATCAAGAAAGCAGTTGTAGAGTTGGTCTCTCGGTGCCTCACTTGTCAGCAAGTGATGACAGACCATCAAGTATCTACAGGCTTGGTTCAGCCTTTAGAGGATCTAGAGTGGTAGTGGGATGAGATATCCATGGACATCGTCACAAGACTTACACATACATCCAGGGGTCATGACTCGATTTGGGTGATCGTATACCAACTCACTAAGTCAGCCCACTTCCTACCGATCATAGAGCAGGGTTCAGTAGAGTGTTTGGGATGCCTCTATGTGCAAAAGATTGTGTGGATACATGGAATACCCTCAAAGATCATCTCTGATCGTGATGTTTGTTTTACTTCCTGGCTATTGATTGGGTTGTAGGAGGCTTTCGGGACAAAACTTCATCTGAGCACCTCCTTCCTTCCTCAGATAGATGGCCAGACTGAGAAAACCACTTAAACCCTCAAGGACATGCTGCGTTCTTGCATCCTCAACTTAGTTGCTGCTTAGAGGATCACTTTCCATTGGTGGAGTTTTCATAAAATAATAGCTATCACTCCACCAATGGAATGGCACCTTTTGAGGTGTTATACGGGTAACTTTGCAGATCACCTTTGAGCTGGACTGATCCAGGGAAGTCAGCACTCATGGGACCAAAAATGGTACGGGCTACCACAGAGAAGGTGCATATTATCTAGGAGTGGATGAAGACTGCACAGAGTAGTAAGAACTCATATGACGATAGAAGATGGAGATCTTTGGAGTTTGGGGATGGAGACCACATCTTTCTATGTGTTTCAACTCGATGAGGTTTCCAGAGATTTGGCTGAGGCGGCATGTTATCTCTGAGGTTCATCGGACCTTTTCAGGACCATAGCAGAGTAGGAAAGGTGGCTTACTGCTTAGCTCTTCCACCTCAGTTGCACCGGGTGCATGATGTCTTCCACGTATCCTAGTTGATGAGATACATGCATGACACTTCTCACATCATTGACCATGTCGAGTTGGACATCGACGATGTGTTGACTTTTACGAAGGTTCCAGTAGAGATCAAGGATCGAAAAGAGTGGGTCCTTCCTGGGAGGTCGATACATCTAGTGCAAATTCGCTGGTAGCACGATAACCTCCAGGAGAGAGCATGGGAGAAGGAGGCTCAGATTCATTCTCAGTACCCGCACTTGTTCCCTTAGTTTGAGTTGTGGATTATGGGGACGTAAAGCCCTGAGGTGGGGAGAATGTAAATACCCATAATTTTCATGTATTTTTTTAATATATGTGAATTTTACGAGTCTGTGAAAATTGATGGCGTGTGATTCTGAGGCCCAGAGTGCCCAGAATGAATTTTGGAACATTTTTTCAGGCACGTTCAATAAACGTAGGAGAGGGTTTTTCTATCTTTTGAACCGGTGCTAAGAACTGAAATCAGAGGGCTTCGTTGAACTTGTAGTGCCAGTATTCACATAAAGAGACCTTCACCTTGACTTGATTAGGTCAAGGGTAGAAGTTAGCTTTTCATATATTCATGAAAGAATAAAATAAATAAAATGGTGTAACATTTTATTTTTATTTTTTTCTTTGGAATTACCCATGTGGATATTTCAAAGGTGGGGACGACATGAACTAAAACCTCCCATGAGAGGTTATAGACATGGGGACCACCGAGACTAACCTCCCATGAAAGGTTATGGTGGGGGGGAACACCCAATTTTAAACCACCTTAAACTCCATTTTAAATGGAGAAACCCTCAAACTATCTATTAAATGTGGGGGAGGCTCTTCAACTCCTCCAACATTTATTATGCCAACTTAAATAATTAGTTAAGCATTTTTTAAATTATTCCAACATATTCTATAATGTTGGCGAATTATTTTTTTTGGTGGAATTGGGGGAAACTCTTTGAAAAATGGAGAAACATAGAGAATTATGAGAAAGATCGCCAATGAAGAATTCCAATGATAAATTCCGACTTCAACTCCGAATTCTTCTATGGGACATTCGTTGATGGGTAACATCTTCAACGTCAATGAACCGATGATCGAGAAAACGGTGATGTCACCGACGTTAGTCTATTCCCAACAAAATCCTATCCTTCCCCGCAGAAAATCTTCAACGAATAAAATGAACGGGGAAGGGGTTGTTATTAAATTCATTAAATTACACATTCTTTAAAAGAATGGAAAACACAAATCAACCTAAACGAGTTGATCCATGATTCGTATGAAATTTTAATGTTTGAGGGTTCATGATTCATGATCTTTTTGAGTAGCTTCCTACCACCCTAATGCGGAGGGTGCGGGCCAAAAAAACATGGCATGACTCCTCTAATGTTCTTATTTATTCTTGTGTTCTTCACGATGAAGGAGGACAACAATCAAACATAAAGGGGAATGGGAGCAACGACTGGTAGCGATGAAGGCGATGGTGGACCGTGCCACCTGTGGCCCTTCCACGCCACCGCGTGGTCCCATCATGTCGCCCGTGGCCTCTCCATGCCACTCGCAACCCCGCCGAACCACCCACGACCTCACCGTTCCACCCCATGACCTTGCCTTGCCGCACCAGCCGAGCCACCCCATGACCTCTACCCTCCCGGCCGAGCCTCCCCGCGACCTCATGCACTCGCGGCATGCCCCCACAGCCGAGATTACCCGTGCCCTCGCAGCACCCCCGCGACCTTTCGGCCACCCGTAGTCCTCCATGGTCCCTCACGGCCCTCGCGACCTAAAAGTCCGGACCTAGCGGGTTGGGCTGGGTCGGTCCAACCGAGTCGGACTGGACCCAGTCCATATATGACTCTATACTTTACTAGGGCCATAACTTTGGCACTAGACTTCCAGTTGGAGAACCATCAACAGCACTAGAAATATTGGAGCGAGATGGTTTCTTTGAGTATACCCCTCTATAGTTTTGGGTAATGTTGAGTTACAGTCAGGTTGGATCGAGCACGAATCCAACCAGGCCCTTGGGACTGAAAAGCTAATAACTCACAGACCAGGCGTCCGATTGACACGCCGTATGTTGTGTTGAGACCCCTATGACGTGGCAGACCTTTGAGATACTTCTTAATGGGAATTTTTAGCTGTTTTAGTATTGACCAGTGACTTGTGGAGTGGATCCTCTTAGAGATGATCCGACTTAGTGTGGAAACCCCATAGCTGGCTACGACGAGAAGAATGTAGAGCGATCCGGTGTGGGTCATCTCCTAGAAATCCTGCGTGGGTCAGCTCCTAGCGATCTTTTCTGGGTCAGCCCAGAGTGATCCTGTGTGGGTCAGCTCTAAGTGATCCTGTGTGGGTCAGCTCCCAGTGATCTTGTGTGGGTCAGCTCCTAGGGATCCTGTGTGGGACAGCTCCTAGAGATCCTGTGTGGGTCAACTCATTTACAGTGTAAGATGATTCATTAGTTACATCTAATCATCTCTACTAATGTACATAAGTTATACCTGGTGTGAGCTGATTCAGTACCTTTATGGTACTTTCTATCGTGGTAATACCTAGGTGGTATTATTCTATCTGTCGTACCTGTGTGGTACTTTCCTTTGTGGGTTTTCATCCTTTGTGGAATAGTTGAGCTTTGGGATTTTGGGTTAGACCCTGTGTTTCCTCATGATTACGCTGGGTATAATTGATAACTTAGGTATATGTATGAGAATATACCTAATTAGGGTTGATAGTTGACTTCATGCTTTGAGGTTTATCCTTTGTGGTTTCTGTGAGACCTTGAGGGTCTCAGGGTCCCTACTGAGTATCGTTATTCTCACCCTTGCACAGGCTATGCCCACACCTTGTTGTGTTTGGTGCAGACGACAGATAGCGTTGATCGAGACTGAGGGTAGCAGGACTAGACGGTTCCTGAAGTGGGACCTTACGATGAGTTGGTACACAGAGGAGACAGACAGATGTGGAGTGCTGAGGAGACGATCTGTTCCTACCCTTCAGGTAGGAACCTCGGATGACAACCCAACAACTGTTTCCTTTCTGTTCCATTTTAATTGTACCTTCTAGTTTTACTTGTACTTTCAAGTTGGGATTGTATTCTAGCCCATTTTTATTTACCATACTCAATATGTCTACTATTCAGTTTACTTGAGTTCGTATCTTTCTGTGTGCATAGTTGTGTGTGTTACAGGTTATAAAGGGAATGCCATCCCAGTTTTAGGGAATACGCCTTCGGTGCAAGTCGCCAGCCCCTGGCCAATGGAATGTGGGCTTGGGGATGTCACGACATAGCCCATGGGGGACATGTTGTAACAATTTTACTTTTTTAAGGTTATAAAGTGATTTAGTATGTTTGAAAACTGAATTTGTTAGATAGCGATTTTCAAAATCTAGCGGTTGTTCAATATATACTCCATAAAATTAATTTCCATTTAGAAAATATAATTTTATATCCATAATATATAATAAATAATTCATATAAAATGTGAAAGCTAAAAGGATTCTAATAGATTTTAATCTAGAAATAGGTGAAACAATTTAAAAATAATTTATTCATTCATCCTTATTATATCCATTATCCACTAATTTGGATTTATTTCTTGTAATTATTCCTTGTCCATATTTATTATTTCTAAAATAAAATTTGGTTCTTATTATTGGATGATTTCATGGTGTGTCAACCAATCCACAAACATTGTTTCTTCTAAACTAGTTATGTTATTCTTAAATAGTTATTAGCCAACATTCATCTTCTAATGCTTCCACTACAATATTTGGTCCAAATTGAGATACGAATGAAGGGAATTCATCTAGATTTCCTATATTCCATTTAGTTATAACTCATATATCATTATTTCCTATTAGAGTTTCCAAAGGATGGTCCTTTAAGGTTTTAAGATTTCTAGGTAAGACACTTTTGGGTTCCCCAATTTCATGTTTTTTTGGATGAGTCTGAATTTCATCGTATTCTAGTTTTTTTCCAAATAATCTTTTAGAGATTAAACTCTCACATTTTCTACAAAATTAGTGAAATCTTTTTTTTTGAATTGTTCTATGATAAAAATGGCCTCTTTTATCAGGCTTCACCTAAATAGAAACGTAAACAATTTTTGAATTTTTATTATACACTCTATAAGATTTAAAAGTAGTAGAATATACTATAAATATTCTTTAGTTAACCATTGGATATGATTTACTGAGATTTGACTTAGTATTAAAGATGTACACCTTGAATCCTAACATATTAAATTCTCTAACCTTTTGTTTACAGTTATTCCATAACTCATTGGATGCATTTTTAAGAAAGGGTCTTATTAATACTCTATTCATGATATGAAAACATGTGTTAACTTTTTATACCCAAAATATGTGGGGAGACTATATTCATTTGACATAGTTCTTTCCATTTCTCAAACATTACTATTTCTTATTTCTTTAATTATATTTTGTTGAGGTGATCTTATAGAAGTGAATTTACTTTTAACAACCATGTATAATAAAAAATGAATGAAATTATTGATTCTCAAACTCTTCAACATGATCACTTCTCAAGGAAATTATTTTAAAGTATCTTTAACTTTTAACAATTTTATAAAATCATAATGAAAAATATATAATCTCAGTATTATGTTTTCAGAAATATACCCAAGTAAATATAGAAAAAATCATCAACAAAAATAAAAACATAATATAATACAACAAAGCTTTCTAAACCTGATGGTCCAAAAAAATCCATGTGCATAAGTTCTAGTTGTTTAAATGTAGAAACCTTGTTAATAAATTTAAAAGATTTATTGTGTTTCTTTCATATGTGGAATGAATCAAAAAAATCTATCTTTATTAAATTTTACAGCCAGAGAAATAAAAAAAAATTCTTAGATAATTTATAAAAATTAAATACATTAAAATACCCATGTTTCCTATTTTAAATCTAGTACTCATTTTTCTCAATAGTTAAGCAATTCACTTTTTGTTCACATAAGTAATTAAGATCAAAATTAAACACATTTTAAGTTCTATATGCCCATAATTTATTTCGTTCATTTTTAAAAATAGAGAAGTAATTATTTGATAAATAAATACCAAAACCATTATCATACAGTTGAGAGATACTTATCAAATTTTTCTTCAATACCTAAACATATAGTACTTTGTTGATTAAAATTTATTTTGGAACTCCAATTGATCCAAAAGCTATTATTTTTCATTTTCCATTTTCTTTGAAGGTAACTAAGCCTCAATCTAATTTTTTTAATGTATAAAATTTTTAAGAGTCTCCACTAATATTTCTTGATTGTCCATTTTCTATTCTACATAACTCATTTTTTATTCCTATGACATTCTTCCTACAAAAAAATTTAAATAAATGATGGTTTTGGTAAAATAATGTTTTTGGTTCTAACTGTGTTTGTAACTAATGATCTGGGTAACGATATGTTTATAATTCATAAAAAATTTATGAGACTATTTTCAGAAATATTTCAAGAACGAAAATATTTTTCTATTGCAGTGATTTAATGACTTTTTAAAAAACATTTATTAGAATAATGGCCTTTAATTCCACAATAAAAACATATGACTCTTTATATATTGTTATTCTTAGAATTGTGTTCAGAATAATTTATATATAATTTTTACTTTTCAAATTTCATCTTATTCCATATTTATAATATTTTTGAAAATGTTTATCAAGAATAAGACTTATATATTCTTTTCCCTTATTTAATATGTTGGTCACACTTTTCAGTGAATCTTCTTCAACCTTCAACTCTGTAATTCTATTTTCATGAATGATGTTGTTTGAGGTAGATTTTGCTAAAATTTTCTTTTAATTACAAGTATTATTTTTTAATGGAATCCTTTTCATTAAATATAAAATTATTAATATTTTTTAGTGATTTATGTTTTTGAGAGATTTATATTTTTAGTCATGTATTGAACTATAAGAAGCTAATTTAGTATTAGAATAACATTCAAAATTTGAAGAAAAATATTAGTGAGATTATACCTCTTCTTCCTCTTTAGACATAAAATAAATATTTTCTTTAATATTGATTGGATATTTTTATGAATATATTTTAGATGTAATGATGGAGTCCTTAAAGTCACTCAAGTAGCTTCCATATAATTTTTACCTTTTTGATAATAATTAGTTCTTATCTGATACATCCTTTCTTTCTTTTCTATTTTTCTTTTCTATTTTTTTATTTGTGGAAAATTTGGTCTAATATGTCTGTTTTTTAAATTCATGGAATATTATTTCATTAAGTCCTTTAACAACTTTCTTGATACCATTGAATGACTTTTTAAGCCTTTTTTATTCTAATAAAATTAACTAAATCTTTTAGGAAGATGATTTAGTTTCATTTGAGAATTTTAGCATTATGAATCATTTGAGAATACAACACCCCCTTTTGATTTATTTTAAAATATTTTAGAAATATATTTATTGGAGAAATTTTACCATTTTTATCATCCAATTATATTTATGTTCATCTTTTATTTATGCTTCATAAATCATTAGAGAGAAAGTGAACTTCTTTATTGTTAGTTATGATACATGAGTGGATTTACTAATTGAAGAAGATATCCCATTCCATTTAGAGGGTAAGAATATTTGACCATTTCAATATTGTTGTAATTGTTCAATTGGTTCTCCCAAGGTAGAAATACCATTGACTATTTTATTTAATCTTAAATTCATTCGAGTGATTATTTCAAAATCATACATTATGATAGTTTTGCATTTCAAATTTTATGTTTTGTATCTTAATTTACTTACATTTTCAGTTCCTTTATATGAAAAGGGATAGTTTTCAACATATCATAGGTAGTATTACATCAGGATACATGATTAAATTCATATGGGAAAAGTAAACATATAATAGCATTCATGTATCTTGAATTTTCCACATACTCAGATTCCTTTATAGTGTCCCACTTTTCTAGTTCTCTAGGGATTTTGTAATGTTTGAAAATATTCACGTAAAATTTTAATAAATGATTACTCATATAGATAATCATATGAGCTTTCCAACATCTATAATTATCACCATTAAAATAAGGATAAAGGATCATGTAAATTATTTCATTTATTTCTTCCATCAATATATGTCTTCATATATATCTTTTACTGAATATTTATATATATTATTTGAATTTATTAAAAATTTAATTCTCTAATACCAATTTTTAGGTAAGAATAATTTTAATATACACAAGATGGGGGGTGAATTTTATCTCTTTAAAAATATTATAATATTCAAATTTTATCATTATTCATATATTAAGAATGTACATAATGTTCTCTTCCTTAATAATGTTATTCATTGGAAAAATAGAGAAGAATAATCGAAATTTTTTATAGTGGATCTGGTCACAAAGATCCCATATTACACTCAACCAATTCTCTCTCAGTGAGCTTGATCTTTTTAACTAAATAGTCCCTCTTATAATTATACCTAAAAAACAAGGTGAAGATAGTCAAGACTAAACAATAATATAGTTTCTTTTATAGATAACCTCTTAATCAACATATTAGTGAGACAAGATGACACTCCACTGTGACTGAGTGAGGGAAGCTAAAACTCTAATAAATCAAGATTATTTTATTTGATGAGAAAAATATATTTCTCACAATTCTAGAAACAACTGATAGATAATTTATATTATTGTACATAGATAAGATTCTTAAAAATGAGAACCAACACAAAGAGATCCTAGTTACAAATGATGTTCAAGAAATACAATAACAACACAATATCCATGGTAACAATAGAGTAATTGTTCAACAACATAAGATCAAAAATTGTATGTATCTAAAGTGTAGGTATTGATTATAATAGATATGTTCACTACTATTTAAAAGTTACTTCAACTTAATTTATATTAATTTTGGTTTTTAACAAGATAAACTAAAATTTCCATGAGTTAAATAGATCCCAAAATATCTCATGGAAAATCATGAGTATTTAAATTTATATCATTCAAATAAAGTCATAACTTCCATTATAAATAGGAATGATTTAAAATACTGAAAAAAAGACTTTTAATTAGTTGTTGAACATATTTGAAGAGATATTTAATTCTGGCTAGTTCATTTCCTAAATCTCAAAAATATCTGGAATTTAAACTCATTAGTTGACAAAATAAAATACATGATTAACATTTACAGTATGGTTAAAAATGTAAGGGTAACATTATAATGTTGGGTTGTTGAACCATACATTAGTTTCTCAAATGTTGGTCTCAAATTTATGGTTCCTAATTCATACTATGAAAATAACGTAGGATATCTGATCAAAATTATTACTATAAACACAGGGTTTGAAAAACATATGTTCTTCCTACAAACATATGGTATAATAAATATTTCCAGACTACTAAAAAATATATCATGAACACTTTAGCAAAAAATTGAACATATAAATAAATTTTTGATCAAGATAAATATCTCAATAAATATAATACTAAAACACGCTTAAAATAATTTAATTAGAAAAGAAAATATGTGAATTTTTGATAATCAAAATTAATAAAATTCATAGAGTGTTCTTGAGACAATACCAAAACAACACCAATAATAAATTACCCCTATCACAAGAGAAATTCATCACATTAGTTTTCTAGATAGGGATTCATACATGTCAAAATAATTGTGATTCTTATATTGTTATGTAAAAAACTCTTTTTCAATATTCATCATATGGATAATACTAAACTTTTTTCCTATTAAATCACAACACTTTGGGTTTCCCAACTTATTGTAGCCCCAATAAAACATCAAAAAACAACTAATAGAAGACAATCTAGGGGAACGATTCTCTGGAATGAAATTACCTAATTCGATAAAAATGTTACTAATTACGTTCTTAACTTATACAAAATAATATTGGGGCACCAAGATTTTACATGAAACTACCCAGTGGATGATTAATGTTTTTACAAGGGATCATTTGGAAGGAATATCACACTTATTATTGGGGGGGGGGAGTTTGTTCAAAGTATCACTGATTTAATACACATCATATGCATATTTAATTCTGAACTATTTCATCCTATGAAATCTTTACCTTTTCATGTTTAATTACTTTATGTAATCATAATTATAGAAAAATTGTTTTAGAATCCCTATTAACTACACTAAATTAATTTATTCACAACAAATTAAGGTGTAACTTTTTAAACAACCCACAAATTTTCGTTATTTACCCATAAAATAGAATCCAAGAATATTCAAATATATCTTAATTCATCTCATTCACAAGGTACATGAAATTTTCATTTAGTGAAATAGAGTTATATGAGATTGAAAATATTCACATGAGTAAGCTAATTGCCACATATATTTATCCCCTACTTTTCTAGAAAAAGCTATAAGCCTTCAAGACAATGGGAATTGAAACGAAAATCCCCCTATCTAGAGATACATCAATAAAGAGAGAATTAAATTAACAAGATCTATAATACGTAATATATAGTAACTCTATTCAAATAAAATTCTCATGCTCATAACTCTTGTTACAAATTGAGTCCATGTTAGATAAAAATCTAAAATTTATAGAGTCATACCGAGAATGTGATACTGAGATCAATATTCCAGAAGTAATTAATCAAATAGATTTTACATTCTCAATATTCATATTTCTTAAAAAAGTTACTAGTAATTAAAATTAATGAAAAATAATAAATAAATAAATATTTTATTCTTTTTCCAAAACCTAAGAACAAATATGAACTTTTCATATTTTATTTAGGAAAAAAAATATCATTTTACAATTTATATCACTATATAATTTATATTCAATTAATAAAACATATGTAAATTTATAAAAATAAAATTTTAAACCATTTAAGAACCACCATGACTTAATACAATTCATGGTCCTCATGTTTGTATCCAATTTTTCAGGGACCACTTTGACATGGATCCGGTTGTAGTGCATTGTGAAATGCCTAAAAAAACATTAGTTTAGAGTAGGTGAGGATTTTAAGGACACTATAAGGAGTACCATAGTGTGGTTATATTCCTGGCGTATAGTATAAAATAAAGAAAGAGTTCACCATTCCTTCCACTATGGGGAGTATAAATCTTGATTCATGTTGTGAGTATTGAAATTTTTTCATCAAATAACTACAAAACCTTTCACCAGAGTGTTAATTCATAAAGGATCCATGAATATTTGGAATAACTATTTGAAGGAGATATTCCCTAAACCCTAGTAAATATGTGATGCATATTATACTATATCATAATATATGATACAAGGACATCATAAGAGATTTTATAAAATTCCATATAATTCAAAATGATCATGAAATGGAATATTATAATATACAATATGTTGATAACATATGGCATAGAATTATATTCCATTCTACTGACTGTTTAGTTATATTGTGTTACTGGGGGATTTCATAATGAATGTTATAAGGATAATAAATTCATGGTTTCATTCCAATTCAGGATCAAGTCTTAGTGTAACCCAACTTATGTCTTTTATCATAAAGTATTCAATTACATTCACAAAATGAACACCAATCCTCCATGTTGTTATCACTAACAGATCTCCTCAAAGAGTTATAATGCATGAGTGGATTCCCAATCAATCATACTATTTCTAAATAAGATATGGAATTAAATCATTCATCATAATTATTTAATTAAAGAATGAATCACCATGTAGTGTCTTCAAATCTAACTAAACACCACTTCTATGGTATGGCTTTGGTAAATAAATGTAATGACCCGACCCAGTAGCATAGAGCCAGTGTCTTACTTTATCAAATTAGTACCACGAAAAATAATTCTCATCCAAAAAGACCAAATAGTTTTCTAGATTTAGAAAATCATATAAAAACATAATTTTTACATTATAACTTGAAAGAAAAAATAAAAAATCAAATCAATTGGAAACACCAATAAAATCCTAGATTATCCCTGTAAGTCATTCATAAAACACATCTTTGCATCTGGGGAAAAAAATAAAACATAATAAAGGTGTGATATCAAATTGCCTGTAAGGGTAATCATTAAAAAAAAGTTAATATAAATATAAAGAATATATCATGGTGAATAACTAAAAAACATTTCATTAAAATCTAACCATGAGCAAAATACGGCTGGAATAAAAGTTGATTAAGAAAAGACAAAAATAATGTAATGAGAAAGAAACTTAATAATGTTTATTATAGTAGTAGAATAATTAAATAGACTATAAATTACTATTATCATAATGATCTAATGCATAATTATAGATATCTAAAACATACCATCAAGGAATCAGACCATATATATGAAAATAAATGGTTAAGGACTCATCTAAATTCATATCTAAAAAAATGGACAAGGCCTTGACCAAGCCCATATATGTTTTGTCTCATGAGACCTACCAATGCATCTAGAGGATATAGTGGGGCCCAACCATCACTTAATAAGTCTAGTGTATTCCTCATAAGAATTGGGTGTAACATAACCAATATATTCATATGAAATTTAAATAATTTTCCTCAGACAGTAAACATAATCACTAACTATTCTGTGTAATATTGTGAATGGTATCAAGATAAATCATCTACAATGAAATAGATTATAATGAATATAATAAAATATGATATTTGATATCATACAATATTATTACCAATCAAGCATAAAATTCAATATAGGATGTATAAATTAATGAAAATACTCTAATAAAAAAATCGATAAATTCTAGAGATTAATACCATTTTTACAATGCAAATAAGTGTTGTTTGAGAAAACTAATTTTAATTTTATTTAAAATTATATTGTAAAAATTCATATCTTATAAAAGAAAAATGTGGACAATGAAATTATATTTGAGGCATAAATGGTGTCCAATTGAAGTGGAAACATGTAAAAAGACTCTAGAAACTAGCCACTTTAGTGCATTTAAAGAGAAAATAAAAAAGTGCCTTTATAGAGGACAAGGATTAATTATTTTCATAAGACCAAAAAATAACTAAAATTGATTTTCATGATAAAATGAGTTATTTTATAGAAATATTCACACATTATGAAAGATTATGGAGTGTACATGAAAATGGGTAAGAAATTGAGAAGATCCCTTTAATCAAGCTAGTTTATCAGGATGAATTGACAAGTAAACCATGAAAACATGAATTTCCCATAAAATAAAGATAAAATGATATGGATAAATGAGTTTGGAACATATAAAAATTATTTATAATATTTATATAAAAATAATTAAGAATTTTATTTGGGTAAATAGAGAGACAACATAACCAAAATGGAAAATAGAGGTTCGGGAGGAAACCCTTTCCACTTTTCGAACAGTCGAACCATATATCCCATTAAATTAATGATCATAAAATGAAATATCTAATACCATGAAGATAAATAATTTCATGATTTTATACATAAAATGATATTATACATGAACCACTCAAAATAAATAATTGTAAATAAGGCATATCTCATAGAAATAAAGGGGATATGATAAAATCCTTATCTTATGTCCAAAAGCATTATTCACTTGTACTTAACATCCTAGAGAATGAAAATAGATTCATTAATATATTAGTTCATAATCTATTTATCATGTATTATATTTATTATAATTTCATTATGTTCATTTATTTCTTTTTTTATGATTTAAAATGTTTAATTTCGTCATTTGAGAGTGTTATTTTCCTTGGTTTGCTTGATGGGTTCACTTGTAGGCATGTATGAAAGATAATGTAAAATGGGAATAGTTATCTAGAATTGAAATTATATGTTATTAATAAAAATATAGAATATTAAATGGTTATATAAGTAATTTGGTTATTTGGAGTGAGGATGAATCATTAGATAAGACGTTAATGATAATCATTTAGATTATATTGTCGATTTTTTTGATCATCAGAAACTATTTTTGTATTATTAATTAATATTATGTATATATACTAACGTCAGATCCTTAAATAAGTTATAATTAATATATTATAATATTTTTTAGACCTAAAAATGTCTTTATGAACATCCTTGAATGCGAAATTGAAAAATGAAACTGTGTCATCCACCAAGCAGGTAAACCTCATGGATGATGTTTTCATTTTTTAAATAAAAGGAAGAGGGGAAGAATGTTAATGGTGGATTTTACATTGAAATAATGAAATTACAGTATATATAAGATACTGTCTTTTTCATTCATGTTTTTATAAATCAGGTGAGGAGAGTATATGAAAAGAAAATAAAGTGAAAAAAATAAAGAAAGTGAATGGTGATTTTACTTCTTAAATTATTCTCCTTGAGAACCTCCTTAGGGAATTTGGTTTTGGTCCTTGGTTGATATCAGAACCTTTTGGATGTGTGGAGGAGTTTTGGGAAGATTATTTTATATAAAGTTTACATTCTTCAAGGCTTAATATGTGCGAGGAAAAGAGGTGGCGAGGGGTGGTATTTATAGTCGAGGAGAGTGGTGTTTTTGATTATTTTATTAATTAGTTTATTATTTTGGATCAGGAAAAAAATAGCGATGATTACATGAATAAATAAAATAATGAGATAAGTATAGATTGATATTTTTAATCCTACATCAGTGATGACTCATGGAATAGTCTATTTAACTCATAATGTAAATATACTGCAAATTACTGTATTTTACTATTTATAAAATAATCCACTATTTTAGAAAAATACCCAAAATGAATCATAACCAATTTTAAACATGTAGAATTCAAAAATGAAATCCATTTTTTGAAAATAGTTTTCTATATATGAGAAATTTAATTTTGAATTAAAATCATCATTTATTTTAAAAACACTAATTTTAAAATTTTAACTGGTTTTATGACACTTTGAAACATTAATTAAGGTATAATAAAATTATCTTATAATAATAAGAAAAAAATATATTAATTAATGAGAATATTTTATGAAATTATATTTTTCATTAAATCATTATATTAATTATAAAATAGTAATTAAATATTTATGACTTACAAAAATAAAAACACTTAATATATCATTATTTTAAAAAAATTATGTACTTATTCAGTGATATAAATATAATATATTTTAATTAATAATAAACCTAAATTTTATGTATACTTTAATAGGTGAGGTAACTATTAAAATCATAAATAAACTATTAATATAATAAAATGAATGTTTTATAAAAATCAGGATTTGTCTCGATTGAATGGAAAATAAATATTATCATAAAAATACCACAATATCACCATAAGATAAGTTTTAAATTACTCTTCTAAAAATGTTGTTTATTTTGTTTAGTAGAATTTATAAATGGGTCAAATTTCAGTTTTAATAAAAGTGCGCCATTAAAAGGCGGTAAAACTGCATTTTAAAAAATGTATCTTTTTAATGCAATAAATTTGACACATTCATATCTTATGAATATAAAATAATTTTGAAGAATGTAAAAACATTTTATTAAATCTATAATATATAAATATTATAATTTTTTTAATATTATTTTATGGGCATGTATTGTATCAATATTAATCTTAAATCTTATTGATTTTGATGTTCACAAATACCCATGTTTGTTTTACTAATGATATTACATTAAGTGTATTTTAGGAAATTAATATTCTATGCTATATTTATTTTGGAATTATAGTCAAGTTTTTAATATCCATGGATTATTCTTCAAAGTGTTTCAAACACATTTTTATGTTTTCTAGAAACACTGTTCATACCATACGTTTAGACCTACGCGCATGGACCGAACCCTACATTTGTAAACGTAGCGTAAGGAATGAAACCTATGATTAGAACTCTATGTATAGAACATCAACCCACATTATGAAAAAATTATGGTTTACAAACCTTCAATTTTTATGAAACCTTATGTTTGTTAAGAGAAAAAATTTTCGTTAAGGAACCCTACATAAGTAATTAACCATATGCCTGGGAAAAATATGTATTGTTCATCAAAATTAATTTTATGATGAACCATACATTTTAAACCTTACATTTGGAAAATGAATGCTACATAGTTGATCTCTACATTTGGTATTTTTTCATTGTTTGAAGAAACCTTATGTTTGACTATTCAATGTGGGAAATTTAAATCCTATATTTTATCAAATATTTCTAAAAAGGTCTTGATAAAATTAATGATCTGATAAAATATCATTTAAAGACAATTAAAAGGCCCATTTTGATCAATTAAAAGAACCACATTCATCAGAGAAAATCAATCATATTATTAATGGAAGTTATTCCTCCTTTTATTTTTTTTGAATATATGCAATCTCTAAGGGGATTTTTTGGATCTTCTCAACCAAATGAATATATATGAATAGAGTATTATGAAAAGATATAGTGTCACGAGATTTGAAACACATACAAATGTATACCTGAGAATATATTTTACAGTGCTGTTGTAATGAACAATTTACTTATTTTCTAAAAGTGGCTACACTTTGGAGAGATAAATTTCTTATAACGAACTACTACTGGTTTGTTTCTACTTTTATTGTATTTAATCTGTATTGAGGAACACTTCAAAATTATTATTTCTTGAAGACATCCTTTTTTGAAGAATATTATCGATCTACCTCTAGTTGCCTATTTTTTAACTGTGAAGTTTAACCCGAACCATCAACAAATCACACTCTTTTTATTTATTAGAGTTTTGATTGCTCGTACTCAGTCGTGGTGAAGTATCAGCTTCTCAGTCTTAGCTGTGGACAAATGGTTCCCTATAAATGAAACCGAAGGCTCTATTTAGCCATGTTGTAATGGTTTAAACTACCTGCACTCAGTTGTGGATTTTAAGGTCATGTGATAAGAGGAAATTTATCATGAAATTCACTAAGCTCATAGAGAGAGCATTGGTGGAGTGAACTATGGGATATTTGTTCCCCAATACACTATACCATTTTTGTGTTCAAACATTCTGTTTACCCAATGATCAATCTTATAAAAGAATAAAATAGTACATATCTATATAAATTGAAAATATATTTTAAATCCATAATTTCTAAGGATTCTTGAGAAGACATAATTCACCCCCTCTTGTTTATATTTGTATTATTCTAACCTAAAAATTGGTATCAAAGAAGATATGTTTAATAAAGCTACAACATGATAAAAAGTATACGGTCTATAAAAAAAGATGTAAATGAATGATATAAAAGAAGGTATGTCTAGGGTTTTTGATCCATAATTTTATAGTGAAAACTATGGATTCTAGAAATATAATATGATCATTTATATGAAATTTTTTTGTTTCAATGTCTATGCATAGATCATTAATTCTTATGAAATCCCTGAGAATACAGAACTTGGGGTGCTACAACAGAAGCTGAATATGACATCAAATGAAAGGCAATAAATTATATCATCTATTGTATTGCAATTGATGAATTCAATTGACTATCATAATGTCCTTCAGCCTATTAAATTTTGCAGACAATCATAGTTTCTTTTGAAGGAATATAAAATATCAGACAAATGAGGTATACTACAGTAAAACTAATGTTTAACAACTTTTGAATGTTTGATGTTAAAATAATCACACAAATTTATGGATGATTAATGGATATTTTCAACAATATTAATCCCTTGGGATATCCCATTATTCATTCTAATCATTCACTAAAAGTACTCAGAGTACTACCCTCAAAATGGCATGGAATATCTGGAGCAATTAGACAATGATCACTTGTTAAGAATTTGACTATAAAGGAAATGATTTTAGTATTGATGATGTATGAATAAAAAGTTTAAGATGAATTTGAATATCAAAAATTAGTTTTAAAAAGTAAAAAAATACTTCCCTTAAGGTCACATCTCATAAGCATAAAAAAATCAAAACAAGAATTCAAAATAAAAAATTCATATTCCTCAGACTCTAAAATAGAACTGGTTTAGTTTGCTCGAAAGTTTAGCAAATTATAGAAGAAGAAATGTGTCTTTAAAAAATCCATTAATAATGATAAAAAATGGAACAAGATAAGTGAGATTCTATGAAGGAAAAACTTTCGGTCACATTAGACATGATGGCCCCAAATTAAAAGATGAAAGATAGAGGAATGAAAAGAAATATCAAAAGAATACATATTATGCGTATAAAGGATAAAAATACATGAAATATATGTGGAGTCTATATAAAGACTCTAGAATCTTTTTAAAATAATATTTAAAAAAAGATCCACAAAATTTAAACACCAATATGTTCTTTCTAGCCAATGAATAAGAAGAGGTACAAACTTATTATTATTTTTCCTATAACACTAATAGTTGTGAAAATAATAAATTACATGCTCACTATTCTATACTAGAAGAAAAATAATATTCATTAACAAAGAAAAATAAATCATTAAAAAATATACATAATGTTTTTTAGGTGAAATAGACACAATTCTAAAGAAACATCAAGATCTAATTGAAAAACACAATTCATCTACAACAAACTATATTGATTATGGAAAAGGATTGAAGAAATATTTTCTCAAGTATAGTCTTATAAAAATGTAAAAATTATTTTAACAAAAGGATAAAATTATCTAAGTGAAAATATGGGTACCAAAAAAACTAGATCATTTATTGCTGATATAACTAAACCCATGAAAATATGGGTACCAAAAAAAACAAAAGTTTATTTTTTTTAAAGGAAAAATACAATAGGAATATAAAAGCTATATAGAATATGGAAATGGATGCTCGAGACACGGGATTGGATCATTATCAAATTTCCACACATTGAATCAAATGGACGAAGGTCTAGTCACTTTTAGTGACAATAAAAAAGAAAATATTTTTAGAGTTTGAACTATTATAGATCCAAAGACTATATCAATAAACAAAGTTTTTTATGCACAAGGGATAAAGAACAAAATGATTATTATATATTAACTTTTTGATAATTTCTATTATGTTGATTTCATTATCAATTCCTACTCAAGTTTATTGTTAAACTACTTAAATTTAGAGTACTTAAAACTGGGAATAATTATACATTGGATTTTAATTCCTCATGTAAATAAAAAGTGAATTGTTTAACTATTCAGACAAATGAGTCATGGATCTATAATAGAATATGTAGACATAGTAATATATATATTTTTCGTAAATATTCTAAGAAATAGTTAGTTTATGATTTTCTAAGTCTTAAGTTTGAAAATGAATGATTTTATGATTCATGTTAAATTGGAAAACAATAAAAATAATCTTTCAAATCAATTAACAAAAGTTCTACATATAAACCATTAGAAATTATCCATATGGATTTTTTGGACCATCCATAGTAGAATGTTTGGATGGTAAATTATATTTTTATGTTTTATTTGAGGTTTTTTTTCATTTATTTGTGTTTATTTTATAAAACTCAAAAGAGGAATATTCACTATTTTTAAAAACATTTTCAAAATTGTTCAAAATAAAAAATATTTTAAAATAATTTAATTGGGATGTGATCATAATAGATAATTTTAGAATCATTAATTTAATTGTTTTTCTCATGTATAGGTATTATACCAACCTTCTCTACACCAAAAACACCTAAAAAATGGAATTGTTGAAAGAAGAAACAAAAATTTTTAAGAAATAGAAAGAACTATGATGAATGAATACAATCTTGATTCATTTTTCTGTGCAGAACCTATAAGAAAAACTTGATATATCATGAAAAAAGTTTTAATAATATCAATAATTAGAAAGACACCCTATGAAATCTTGAATAATAGTAAGACAAAAGTAAAATAATTTTATGTTTTTGTATGAAAGATATATTTATTGAATATTAAAGATATACTGGTAAATTTGACCCAAAATATAATGGAGGAATATTTCTAGGTTATTCTAATACTTTTAAAGTTTATAGAGTGTTTAATAAATATTTAATGATTTTTGAAGAATTAGTTCATGTGATGTTTGATGAAACTGAAACTTTTAATAAAGAGAAAAATAAAACAAATGAAAATACTAAATATTTTGAAAACATGAGACTTGATGCTCCTAAAGATGATTTTGAATATGTTTTAAATAATTTTTTCTGCATTTCATAAGAAAAAGAAACTGAAGAACCTAAAAGTGTCTTACCTAGAAAGTCTAAAATATTATAGAACATCATTTAGAAACTATTATAGGAGACTGTGAAAAAGGGATTAGAACTTGAAGAAATTTAGGAAACCAAATTGAATTCTCTATCTTTATATCTCATTTGGAAAAAAAATATATTGAATAAAATTTAGAAGATAAGAGTTGGATGTTATCTATAAAATAAAACCTAATCTAATTTAAAAGAAATGTAGTTTCTGATTTAGTGGAAAGACCATGAAATTATCAAGTAATAAGAACTAAATGGATATTTAGAAATAAACAATATGATAATGTGATCAAAACCAGAAACAAAGATAGATTAATAGATAAATGATATAACCAGGAAGAATTTATAGAATATGAGAAACCTTTTAACTTGTATCTAGATTAGAATCCATTAGAATCCTTTTATCTTATTAATTTCCTCTTAATTTTAAATTATATTAGATATATGTTAAATATACCTTTCTAAATTTTTATTTAATGGAGGATCTTTCTGTTGAACAACCATTAGGTTTTGAAAATCTTTATAAACCAATTTTTTTATTTAAACTTACCAAAGATCTATATGGACTTAAACAAGTACCTAGATCTTGGTAGGAAATATTAATCTCTTGTTTTTGAAAATGTATTTTTTGTGGGATTAGTTGATCCAACTCATTTAATGAAAACTCTTTTTTCTAAATTTTTATTAGTACAAATTTATGTTGATGATGTTATTTTCATTTTAATAAATAAAAATTTTTGTAACAATTTTTCAAATATAATTCAAAAAGAATTTGAAATGAGTATGATAGGAGAAATAAAATTGTTTTTATGATATTAAATTTATCAAAAATATTATAGAAATATTTTAAATCAAAGTAAATATATTATAGATTTATTGGAAAATGTTTGGACGTGAAAACAGTAAGACCTATAAAACATCCATGTGTAAAAATATAATTTTTTTTGGATGAAGCTATAAAATCAGTTGAATACAAGTTATATAGAGGTATGATTGGTAATCTATTGTATCTTACTACTAGAAGACCAGATATAATGTTTTCGGTATGTTTATGTACTAGATTTTAGTCAAACCAAATAGTATCTCATCTTACTATTGTTAAAATAATTTATAGATATTTAAAAGAAACTATTTTTAAATCTCTTATTTACCTCAAAACATCTAATTTTTATTTAATTCCATATTAAAATGCTGATTTTGGAGGTATTATACTGGATAGAAAAATCACCATAGGAACCGGTTACTTTTTAAGAAAATCTTTAGTATCATGGTCGAGTAAGAAACAACATGCAGTTGCCCTGTCAACAACCATGGCATAATATGTGTCTCCTAGAATTTTCTATGCACAAGTGCTATGGATTTAACATATTTTAATAGATTTGAGATTAAATTTTAATAATATACCTATAATATGTGATAATACTAGTGGATTAAATATTTCAAGAAAAATACTCTAAGTCATTTTAGGACTAATCATATTGATATAAGACATCATTATCTAAGAGATAATTTTATTAAAATGGATATATCTTTAGAATTTATAAAATGAGAATATCAATTAGATGATATTTATATTAAACCACAACCCACTACAAGTTTTGATTTTATTAAGGTGGAGTTAGTTTAATTTAATTTTATATAAATTTTTATCGATTTATTTCTATTAAATTTGTTTATAGTTTTTATTATTCTATAATATAATTTTTTTAGTTTTTATATAAAAATATTATTTCATTTATTTTATTAAATAAATTTTTATATTTTCTTGTCTTTAAATTGCATGAATTCAAAAACAAAAAAAATTAATGATTACCCTACATAATTAGTACGAGAAACCAGACCATGTCACCATCTATTAAAAAACCATTCAACATTCCTTACCCTTTGTTTTAAAACAATTTTGCCTACCAGATCCCTCATCGTTCTTACAAAACATAGAATATAAAAACCTTGAACCTTCAGATTCTTGGAAATTTCAAATACCAAGGAAATAAATGAAGGTGAACCAAGAAATATGAAGCATTGGCGTGTCTCTTTTAGGAAGATTCTTCAAGGAAAAGTCATAAATTTGGAATAGTTGTATGAGACGAATCTTATGCTCTATAAATCCCTTTAATTTCAAGATTTAAAATTTTCATTTAATGAGGAAAATATATATTTTCTTTATAAGTTAGAACAAAATCAGTTATAAAAGAATGTTCTATTTAGACTTTGGGAAATAGAAGATAAAATATTCTCTAGAGTGGATGATAACGATTTTTCAATCTCTTCAGTTGAAATTGCATATATTTTTAAATTACCTCATGAAGGATTTTTCCATTTTTATCCTTAATCAATTGAAAATTAAGAGAAAAAATTTGAAGTTATCAAGTCACGTTTTTTTGGTTAAAAAATTATTAAAAAAATGTTTTTAAAGAATCTTGAGGTAGACCAAAATGTTTTCCTAATGATTATTCAAACAAATATCGCTCTAAGGGTTACTGAGATGGAGAATATTTTGTACATAGAAAAATATATTTTGTTTCTCTTTATCAGTGATATCAAGCTGAAATTTCCTGAATATATGTTTAGATATATTAGTTATTATTTATATTCAGAGGAAATGATGTCATTAAATCCTTATGGATATATCCATTCTCTTTTTTTGTTCAGTAAAAATTATATTTGTATTTTTTGATTCTCGAGTTATATTTCACCACCTTAATGTTTTTAATGTTGGTACTCTAATAAAATTTGGTTTCATTTGTAGTATAGTAAATGGTAAATTTCTTCCAACTGGTGCAGATGATCAACAAAAATATGGATATTTTAATTAGGTGGAGAAAAGAAAACATATATCCATATGTTCATCTCATTTAAGAAATGAAGAAGTTAGTGAATACATAATAGATGGAATTACTCATCCTACCAAAAGGAATATTCGTTATGATCCTTCTTATCTTGACAAAGAAGGATCAGAATAATGAAACTCTGAGGAAATTTTCTTAAGACCATGGAGTAGAGAAGAACCCTAGCATGAGGATACAATGTTAAGATCTGGAGATACAACACATTTATTCCATTTAGAAGAACCAGATTAGGCTTTGGTTCAATAAGAAAAAAAGACAATCTCAAGAAATTAAGGTTGTTCCTCAACCAGATAAACAGAAAGAAAATATTCAAGAGGATCAGCACGTTTAGAAATCATTAACTGAGAACACTAAGATCACTCAAATTTAGGTTGTCTCTACCATTGGTTAGTCCATAGAATGAACTGTATCTGTCTCTGGAGAAAGGAAATAAGTTTTTGATAGTATGTATTTTTCATGAGATATGTCTTTATCTAACCCCTTAGCAATTTTTGAAGAGGCTACTCAGTAAAAAAAATGACTAAGGAACATATGATTCATTAAAAAATCATATTGAAGATCCTGTAATTTTGTTTAACAAGGTTAAGGAGTAGAACTCCAGTCTACGATAAGAAATGGAATCATCAAGAAAATATTTTGATGATTTAAGAAACTCATATATTCCAAAGATAGAATTAGAGTCTGTTTAGACTCATATTCAAGAGTTCATAAATAATTTTGTGACAAAAAGTGATTTTAATGCATTCAAGAGAGATTTTTTGGATCATTTTGGAAAATAAAAATCATAATCTATTACTAAAATAGATTTTTCAAATTTTAAATGTTTCTTGGGAACTCAATTTGAATCGCTAAAGGGGAGTATCAATAATTCTAGAGCTTCTACCTTTACACCTCGAACATCACAAGATCAGATCAGAATATTTCGCCCTATAACATTAGTAATGAATGATATGGATGACATACTTCAAAATATTTAGTGTAATAGTGTACCATTTTCAGTTTTGTTGATAATTAGAAATATATTTATATAAAAATCACTTCAAGTGAACCAGCCATCAGGCTGATGCTTAATACATTCTGTGATAAGGTATCTCAATTTCTACAGATAGAGAAGAATTTTTACGACATTTTGAAATTCAATTTGAATGAAAATTTTAATGTAAGTCCAGATTCAATAATTTTGATAATAAAGTTGGCAGATAATCTTTCATAAACGTTACAAAGTCAGATCGAAGAGTTGAAAGAATATTTTTTAGGTTACTCAGGCTTCACTAAAACCCAAAACCACTCCTGAAAAATATCTTTCAACATCTACCAGAGCTGTTTTTTAAACGTTTTTTTCAAAAAAAAATCCACTTGTGTATTTTGACAATTTTTATAATAAAATTACAATGTTCTTTTTATATTCTGTGCTTTTTTTCTATATTTTATTATAGGTTTATCTCTTATTCAAGAACCAATGTATCATTTTTAAAACTAGTAAACTATAAAATTCATTTATTATTCTATGAATAAATTAAATGTGTTTGAAATTATTTTTATTATACTTTCTTTTTTATCTCACAAAAGGGGGTGAAATTTGGGTAAACACAACATTAAAATACAATTTTAATCAAAACTTTTCTATGAAATTAAAATATTTTATATTTAGTGTTTACAAAATCTTATTTTTTTCTACAAATTATTTTAGGGGATTTTATGATCATAAAAAAGAGGGAGATTTCTGGGAATGTATTGTCTCAATAATTCTCTATAAATCTTATTGATTTGGATGCTCAAAACACCCGTATTTGTTTTACTGATTATAATTATTTATGTTTAATTTAAGAAATTAATATTACTTGAAATATTTATTCTGGAATTATGTTCTTGTTATTAATCTCAAAGGATTATTCTTCAAAGTGTTTGGAACACGTTTTTATGCTTCCTAGAAACATTTTTCATACCCTACATTCAAAACAATGTGTAAGAAATGAACCCTACATTGGCCAACGTAGCATAAGGAATGAACCCTAAGTTGAGAAAAATATGTATGGATCATTAACCCTAAATTATCAGAAAATTATGGTTAAAAAACCATATGTTTTTATGGATCCTTAAGTGTGTTAATAGAAGAAAGTATGGTTAAGGAACCCTATGTAACTATGGGAACCTATGTTTGAGAAGAAAATTCATGGTTCATAAAACTTAATTTTATGATCATCCTTATATTATTATACTTGTGTTTAGAAAATGAACCCTATATAGTTGCAACCTATATTTTTTATTTTTTCATTTTTTGAAGGAACCTTACGTTTGACTATTAAACATCAGAAATTTAAATATGTGATTTTATTTGGTATTTCTGCAATGGTCTTGAAAGAATTAAATATCTAATGAAAGTTCATTTATAAAAAATTAAAAGGATCATTTAGATTGATTTAAATAACCATATTCATTGGATAAAATCACACCTATTATTAAGGGATGTATTTTCTCTAAATATTATTTCATAATTTGAATATCTACGATCGGCCAGGTGATTTTCTAGGATCAGCTTAACCAAAAGAATAGATATGAACAAATTATTCTCAAAAGAGATAATATTACAACATTTGACACACATACAACTGTATACCTAGGAATATATTTTGCAGAGATACTAAAATTATGGTTTGAAGCTTTTTTTGAAAGAGGATACACTTCGGAGATATAAATTTTATACCCCAAACAGATGCTTTTTTTTGCTACTTTTAGTGAAGATAAATTTTAACCATGCTCATTTCAGAGTATTTCATTTGTAAATACATTAGTTTCTAAATAATAAAATCCATATACTATTATTTACTACTATTTAAACTATTAATATCAACCTAAACCATCAAAAAATAAAACTCTTTTGATTTATTAGAGTTTTGACTACTCAAACTCACACATGGTGGAGTATCATCTTCATAGTGTAAGATTTGGATAACTTGTTTAAATTAAAATAACCTAAAAAATATTTTTATCTATTTTAATGGTTTTAACTACCTTAACTTAGTTGTGGATTTGAAGGTCCTGTGATTAGATGAACTTTCTAGTGAAATTCACCAGGCTCACAGATAGAGTGTTGGTGGGGTGGACCAGGGGATCATTCTGCCCTCAACCACTATAAAATATATATTTTAATACATTTTATTTATCCACATATCATACTTATCATTGAAGGAAACACTACATATTTGCACAAATCACAAATAGATTTAAAATCTGGAATATATAGATATTTTCAAAAAGACACAATTCACTCCCTCTAGAGTATATTTGAATTAGTCTGACCTAACAATATTAATTCCTGCCAATTTAATGGCTAGTTTATAATGTTCATTTAAAAATAATTATACTTAATTGTATATTATTTTTTATTTAAGTTTGATTTTTTTTTGAAATCTATGTTTTCGAAGAAATTAAATTAAAAAAAAAAACATACCATAAAATCTCGGGGTATTACATTATCCCCTACTATAATTAATTATGTCATTGTAATTTTAAATAACACTTCAAAAATAAATGATTTATACTAAAAAAATCATTTTTGGGAAAACCATATTTGAAATAGGGTTAATAAAATATCCTCTGATTATGAAGGAATATGAAAAGTGAAGGTCACCACAAAACATGGATTTCATGTCATAAATCACTAGTGGAAAGCGATAAAATAGACATAGAAGAGAAATAAAAATATCAAGTTTTTATGGAGTGTGATAGAGAAAATGGTCATTTGAAATTTATCAATCACAAAAACATAAATCTCCTGATCAGTTAAAAGACCATTTATTTCTCCGAAATAAATGTTAACAGATAACTTTTTTGTTCCAAAATCTTTTTCCTATAGGTGAGGGGTTATTTTTGTATTTTGATAATTACTTGAGAAAATAATGAAAATGTATTACTTTCCATGTCATAAGCATAATATCATCCTTTTTATGCTGCAATAAATCTTAAATTCATCCCTCATACGTGAAAATAAAATTTCAAAATTCCTTTTCCACCCATGAATCACTTTGAGGAACCATAAGATCCATCAGTCATTCCTTCAGCCTTTAAATATTTACTAGAACCATAATTTTTAGAAAAAATTATCCAATATATCATATTTTAACCTCAAACAATAATATCCAATGTTCAACTTAATCTATTGCAACCTTAAGACTCATAAAAAATACATATTCCCAAATTCACAGTCCAAAAAGGTATCTAAATTTCCAAGATATTCTAACCTTCTTCATAAATAACACGATTCACCATAAATCCACAATAAAATCATATTTGACACCAAAATACAATTCAACTTATATTCGTTAAAATATACAGCTTCTTCAAAAATAAAATCAACCTCCTTATTATCACATTATTTTCCAATCCCAACGTTATCTATTTGATAAAAGAAATGGCTATAAAATAAAAAAATAAACATTATTCATAATATATAAAAACTTTATGCGAATCAAGAATTCATAAAGGCTAGTGGTAGAAATTTCACCCATTTCACCCATATCTTGTGGGTTCAAACCCTGCGACCATGCCAAATATGATAGCTTGTCACATGACCTATGGGTTGTACTTTTACTAAAAACATATTAATATACATTCAGAAATAGATTCTATGAAAATTCTAGAAATAAGGTTATTCACTAATGTTATAAATATAATCCCAAAACATAAATACATTTTCCATTTATTTTCATATAGGTCATTCCATGGTCTGGAGTTTATCCTATAAAATAGGGCATTAACTCGGGTAACACCTAGATTCCCCACATTTGAGGAAATGAACTATAAATGGATTCTTAGGATGCGTTTTATTTTTTTCCATTGTACTTTTCAATTTTCCTCAACAATTATTTGATTTATTTCATTATTTCCCAAACATAGTTCATTTATGCATTCCATTGAGATATGTTCCTTGGCATCTCATTCTAGATTTCTTACCTAATGGAAATTAGTACTTATTTTCTCCATGGTCTTCACCACTTAAGCTCTTATAACACACCATCCTTATCTTATTTGGTGGGCATGGGTGTTGGTTAGGGTATATGTTGTTATCAATATTTTTTGAAAACTGATTAGGCATGACCATGTTATCTTTCTCATCATTTGGTTTCTCATCACCACCACCTTTTCTCTCTTGTTCAATGTTAACATGACTCCTTTGGGTTCCAACCATTGACTAAACCATGATACATAGTGTGAGTAACAAAATTCAAAGTGATAAAAATGTATTATAATATATAGAATATCATGAAAGCTTATTTTCAAACTAAAACACATTAGGTTTAACATAGGTTATTAATTTTGATTATTTATTCCAATCCTTCATAATGATTTGTAAAGAAAATATGAATTATCCTAAGAATATCCCCGGGGAGTGTCAAAGTAGTCACACAGTAAGGCCATTTTCATGTACCTAGTTATGTCGAGTGAGGCCCGAAACTCCTTTTCGGAGTTTTTACCCCTAAGTACATCTGTTTCACAACCACATAAACTTGTAGTATCTAGACATGGATGTATTTCTAGGAAGACCCACATAATCTCTACCAAAATCTAATTCTATGATGTTCTTAAGAGATTATAATCAATGTTTATCATAGGGTTATATTCACTAATCTATGTTATTTAAATATAGTTTCCACTGTTTCCACCAAACTTGATCTGATTCTAAGTGTAATAACATTTTTCCTATGAGCCCAGTGTCAGTGCCTTAATTTATAACATTGGTACTACAAACATAATTTTTCATCCGAAATGACTGAGTAGTTTAGTATCCTTGGAAAACCAGATACAAATATTAATTTGACATTACAACATGAAAAAAGGAATAATAAAGAAAATAGATTGAGAATACCCTTAAACTCAAACATTATCCCTTCAAGTCATTCATAATACACATCTTTGCATCCTAGGGAAAAAATAAAACATAATTAATTAGTGATCTAAGATTCCTTATTAGGGTAATTAATACAAAGAAAAATAATATAATCATAAACAATACATCCTGGTGAATAACTAAAAACACATTCTATTGAAACATAATCATGAGCATAATATGGTAGGAATAAAATATGACTATGTAATGATGTAAATAAGGACATTAAAATTAAACTTAACCTTGGATGTTCTACTAGTCAAATAATCAAATGAACTATAAATTACTTGTACCATAATGAAGGAATGTATAATGTTGTACATCTAAAACATATCGTTGAGGCCTTAGCCAAGACATCTAAAAATAAATGGTTAAGGCCTTAACCAAATCAATATCTAAAAATAAATGGGAAATACAATGGCCATGTCCATATCTATTTTGTCTCATGAGACCTATCGATGCATCGATGGGATATAAAAGGACAAATACATCACTTACTAAGTCCAATTAATTAATTATATGAATGGACTGAAAAAATATACATATGAAATCTAAATAACTTTCCCTAATTAGTGAACATAATAACTAACCATTATGCGTAATATGGTGTATACTATCAAGGTAGAACTTATACAGTCAAAATGATCATAAACCATTTAATAAAATATCATATATGATATCATAAAAGATAAATCCCAATTAAGCATAAGATTTAGTATTGGTTTTATAAATATATTAAAATAATCTAATAATATAATCGAGGAATTCATGAGATAAATGCCCTTTTTACATTGTAAAGAGGAGTTATTTTAGAAAATGACTTTTTATTTATCATAAAATTTGATTATAAACATGTATATTAGAAAAATGAAAATCTTGGAAAACAAAATTATTTTTGAGGAATAAATGGTGTCAAACTAAAGTGAGAACATGTAAAAAGGATTCTTTAGAAATGAGCAACTTTTTGTGCGGTTTAAGGGAAAATATTAAAGAGTGTTTACAGTGGACACGAAATAATTGTTTTCATAAGACCCAATTTTTTTTAATGATAAAAATAGTAATTATGGAAAAATATTGGTTCCTTATTATAGATAATGGATATTTCTTTAAAATGGGCATGAAATTGGGATGTTCCCTTTAATCAGGACTACTTATTTAGAGATATTGAGAAGGGAACCTTATAAAAATGTACATTCCATCAAATAAGTATTAAATGATATGGATAAAATATTTTGGAACATATAAATGTAATTTATAATAATTATATAAAAATAATTAATAATTAAATTGGGGTAAATAGAGATAAAGCGTAAACCAAATGAAAAATGGAGTTCCAGGAATATACCCTTACCACTTTGCAAACAGTCGAACCATATGCCCCATAAAATTAGTAATCATAAAATGAAACAATTAATACCATTAATATTAAGATACTAATTATATTATATAGTAATTGTCTTTATAAATAAACCAAAAATAATAAATAGTGGCGAATAAAGAATATCTCACAAAAATAAATATGAGATGATAAAACACTTATCTTGTGTCCGAAATCATTCTATAATTGTACTTAAAATACATTATAATGAAATTATATTCATTAATAAATTATTTCAGAACAAATTTATAATTTAATTTATTAATTATAATTTTATGAAGTTCATTTATGCTCTTTTCTATGAGTTATATGATTTAATTCTATCATTCAGGAGTGTTTTTTTCATTTGATTTCATGATTGGTTCACTTTCATACCTATATGAATGATCATGTAAAAGGATAATATTTATGAATAATTAAAATTATATGTTTTTAATGAAAATCTAGAAGATTAATTGGTTATATAAGTCATTTTTTTATTTAGGGTGAGGAGGAATTATTAGATAAGATACTAGTGATAATCATTTAGATTATTTTGGTGGTTTTTGTCATCGAAAACTAGTTTTGTCTCATTATTAAAATTATTTAGATATAACTACTACTGAAATTTAAATAAGATTTAATACATATATAATAATCTTATTTAACTATAAAAATGGTTTTATGACTAACTTTGAAGGATGAATTGAAAAACAAAAACACATCGTCCACGAAGGCTGTAAATCAACACCTTGCAGAAGATGTTTTCATTTTATGAATAAAAGAAAGAGGAGAAGAGACTTGATGATATATTTTACATTGAAATAATAAAATTATAGTATATATAAGATATTAGAGTTTTCATTAATGTTTTATAGTGGAGTTGAAGAGAATATAAGAAAATAAATGAAAGTGAAATGAAAATAATGAAAGCGAACAAGGATTTTATATCTTGAATTCTTCTCCTTGAGAACCTCCTTAGGGAAATTTATTTTAGTATTTTGGTGATAACAAAACATCTTGTACTTGGAGAAGAGGATTGGATAGAAATTGGAAAATATTCAAGGCATTGGATGTGTGAGGAAAAGCGCTAGTGAGGGGTGATATTTATAGTAGAAGAGAGGGGTGGTTTTAGATTATTTTATTCATTAGTTTATTGTTTTGGATCAGGCCAAGTAATAGTGATGATTCCATGAATAAATAAAGTAAAAAGAGAAGGATAGGTCTAGATTATGGTTCTTACATAATTTATGACTCATGTAATAGTTTATTTAATTTATAATGCATATATACTGTATATTACTATATTTTACTATTCACAAAATTGAACTCTTTTAGAAAAATAAAAAAAAATCACCTTAACCATTTTTTAAAATGTAGAATTAAAAAATAAACCTGATATTATGAAAATGATCTTCTAAATATGATAAATTTCATTTTTTATTAAAATAATCATTTATTCGAAAATAATGATTTTAAAATTATTAATACTTTTATGACACATTGAAATATTAATTAAGATCTAATAAAATTATCTTATTATCATAAGGAAATAAAATAATAATTTATAATTAAATTTTATGAAAATATTTTTTACTTTAAATCATTATATTAATTATAAAATTGTAATTAAATATTTATAAATTTAAAAAATAAAAACACTTTATTTATCATTTTAAAAATATTTATTTACATATTCCATGATATAAAAAGACCATATTTTAATTTATAGGATTCTTAAATTTTATTTATACTTTCATAGGTTATGTTACTGTTCAAATCATAAATATACTATTAATATAAAGAAAATGATAGTTTATAAAAATCAAGATTTTTCACTATTCACGGGAAAATGAATATTATCATAAAAATAACAAAATTTCACCATAAGGAATTTTATAAATTTTGATTGAAAAAAACCTTTCATTTTGTTCAATAAAATATATAAAAGTTTCAAAATTTAGTTATAAAATAAGTGTTCAATTAAAAGGTGGTAAAACTGCATTTAAAAAATATTTACTTTTAATGCATAAAATTGGATTCGTTCATATATTATGCCTATAAAATAACTTGGATGAATGTAGAAACATATTATTAAATATATAATATATAAATTTTATAATTTGGTTAATACTTTTCATTCCATCTAATTTTACGGCTTTGTGAAAACGATCAATTAAAAATAATGTTATTTAATTGTATATCATCATTCATTTGTGTTTGGTGTTGTGTGAAACCTATGCTGTCGAAGAAATTAAATTTTAAAAAACAAACCACAAAAACATGGGGTGTTACAATGAAATTGTGTGACGCTCGACCAAAACTCCTTGGAACCTAACACTATCTTCTCCTACTTCCTTTGAATACAATGATTTCATCACATCATTTCGGATGAAGAATCATGCACATAAGACATGATATCTAAGTAGACTATGTATATTGATGGAGATGGGAGTCCTTTGGCTACCAATGTAGTTATCTTTATCGAACCCATTCAGTGGTGATTATGATGTTTTTATGGATCAATGGTGAAAGATACATGGTTTAATGAAGTAATTAATTTATAGTTTTATTCATGCTTTATATTTCTATACATGGGTAATATTGGGATGATATTTTATCACTTATTATTATTATATTACATATTAATAAACCATTAAGACTCTCATAATTGGTATTTGAGAATCCCATGTTCTTATATTTTTGAAATCATTCCTGGAAATGATGAAATCGAAATCATATTTCATATCACTATCTAATACTATAACAAAATTCATGGTTTGGTTATGACACTTCTAATCATGGCTTATGATATCATGATATCATAAATAGTGGATCAAAATAAAACCATGGATTTTGTTTTGATCATTTCATATGATGTAGTATATTGTTAAATATGATTTTATTTATCACTTTTAGAAAATGGGACATCATATCCTAAATGAAATACAACGCATATCATTAAAAATGATTCTGATGCATATTGGCCTATCTTATTTGGCGAAATGGTTATCAATTGTAAAATATTACTAATGAAAAATTTAATATGTAACTTATCGGTTATATTTTAGGACTCACATATATTATAAAATATGGTTATTAAGTATTTTTTTATATTAAATTAATAATTATATTTATTATTTATAATTTTTTATAAATATTGATAAAAGGTAATTTAGGTATGTTTATTAATTTATAATTTTTTTATAAATTATTTAATTATAGAGATTTTGTAATTAATTAAATAAATGTTTATAAAACATTTAGAAATAATTATTCATTAATAATAAATGATAATATTAAAACACCTTCCATAAAAATTATATGGCATATGTTATGATATAAAATGACATGTTTATTTAATTGTTATAAATCGTATTTTATAACGACCCTATAAATTAAAAAATAATTAAAAAATAATTTAAATTTATTATAGTTAAGAATATTATAATATGTTTATAATAAAAAATTCGAAATTTTCAAATTAAAATATTCTTCATTTTAATTTATTTGAAACTTGTAAAAATATTTTTTATAGATTAATATAATCAAGGTTTATATAATATCATGCATGTGGTATAGATAATATATAAATAGTTTACATAATAAAAAATTGGATTATAAAATGTTTATAATTTAGAACATTTCATATATATTAATGTAAAATTCCATATAATGAAAAATATGACGAGTTATTCCATAAAATAATTGGAAACTTTTATATCCATGATTATAAAATATCCATAATGAATAACTAAAAATTTATGAATTCTTAATAAATAGTTATGTTTTATGAATTTGTCAAAATTGGTTATATCGTTTTTAAATATTTGAACTGTTAATTTATTTAAATTTTATTTACCCATTTATTATTTATAGTTATAAATTTTTTATTTATATGGAATAAATGTATTCTTTTGTTTAAAAATTTTAAACTTATCCTTAGAAATTTTCAAACCTTTCATTATATTCAATGCATGACCACATAATATTTAGTTTTCATATTCATTTACCTAGGATTGTAATCCATGTTATGTTATTTGAAATATCCATTGAATATAGTTTTTTCATATTAGATTTTAAAATTATCAAGATTTTTATTCTCTCTTGTGTAAAGTCTCCTCGAGGAGAGGGACATGGGGTCATACATCCCACTAGCCCAAAGGTTTATTCCTTTTTATATAAATGTGGGGGTTGGATATCTATTTCTTTGGGATTACTCATATAAATATTGTAAATCACATATAATTCTATTCATTTAGATGATGAGTTCTTGTACTATATGCATAATTTTTATTCTGATATGTGTAAACATACATGGATTACATTTTTTAGGTGTGTAACACAAATTGTGGGTTGTGTAAAGAGTTACACATCAATACGGCTTAAAAATATTGATTTAGATGATGGAATATGATTCTAAAAACTAAATGACAAGAAGAATGTATAAATAAATGGAATAACATGAGATAATATGGAAATATTAAATCCCCTGAAAATAACAAGTGTTGGATTCCATCCAAAGTGGTCCTTATTAATATCAAAATCATTGAACTAGGCCAAATCTACCAAAATAGGGTTCCCCTAGAGAATCTTGTGTAAGGAAAACAAGTAATGGGTCAAATAGGATCATTATTGGTCACATTCTATCAAATAAGGGTTCCTTGGAATTGTATTTTTTAGTATGCTATTGAAATTATATTTTAGTTACACTTTTCTGGGAAACCATAAGAGTTCATATACTAACTAAATAGAGTTGAGTAAATCTAAATGACGGGTTTTCATAATGATATTTTATTCCCAGGTATCTGGGAGTCATATATGATATTATTTAGATGATGCCACACAAAAATAGATAAGTTGTGAGATTAACACCAAAACATACTCATTCCTTAGTGAAATTTGGATCTGGTCATATTAATGAATACGATTTATTCAAAAGGGGGTTGTTATTTTAGTGGGGGACAATTAAAAAATGTCCTTATTAGATTTTAGTAACACATGATACTCATTTATTAAAATATTCTATTGTAATAAATAACACCATAATCAAATATATATTTGAGATTAATCCCTAGGAAGGAGAAGCTTAATGTAATAAACCCCTAATATCAATAACTTATGAAAAGTTATTAATAAGGAAAGGTTTTATGCATTAGATCTATAATATCTTTAGTTATTAAGTGTTGGATTTTTTCAATAGGTGAATCTAGTTTCTTATGTAACATTAGATGATTTATTAAGGGTTATGAAGGCATTAGATGCAAAATGACCTAAGGAATTTTTATCAGTACTCATATATTCAATATGATTGGGTATGTAAAATGGTTTGGTGAGATTGAAAGGAATTATTGAAGAAAATTATTTCATCATATTTTCATTTATGATTTTTTTAATAATATAAGCAAATTAATGAAATGTGTACTTGATATTTTCAATTATTTAGAGTAAATAAACTAGGCATTAGATGTCAAGGTTCTAGGTAGTTTTGATAGTACACATTTATGAACTTTAAATTAGAATAAGAGAAGTTAGTTAGAGATTCCAATATTGTTTCTTTAGGTATCCAATAAAGATCAATGAAATATAATGGGGAAATCAGGAAGGTGGAGTAATGATACCATAATACAGGGTTTCTCAGGATACCCTAAGGGGTTAATAAAACTCCATGGAATATACATTTTAGGTATTGGTGTTATTAAAATTGATTCTTTGATTGTGAAACATATGTGATACCAAATTTCTATTTTACATGTTTTATAAATATATTGAAGTTAAAAATGAAGGGATGAATACTGATAACTTTTTGTTTGATTTCAAATAATGAAGAGTTATTACATCAATCCAAAAGGAATATATCAAGATCATATGTATCATAGGAGGTTGTGTATTGTCATCTCAGCTCTCTTATATGATAATATATTTTTTCGATAATAAATAATTTTTATAAAATTATTCTGATGATGAATCGTGTACACATGGTTTATAATTCAACCAATTTTATGACATGTTTTGAAAAAGATACAATGATAAAAATATTTCACTTATGATAAAAATTTTATCCAGTTTATTAAAATATAATGGAAGGTGATCCGATCACCCAACAAAGGTATATTTTAATAAATTATCATTTTATACCAAATTAATCTAAACACAGATAATACCATATTTGATATGGAAATAATAGTTTATTTTTTGAATATTCCCACTAAAATGAAATAATTATTATTTCTTAACAGAAATGTGTTTTTTCTCATCATGATATTTTAAATATTTTATAATATCTAATGGGATAGTGGTATTATTGTTGAGCTCAGAGAAGTTAAACTTTAAAAAATGAAATATTATATCATTCTAAAGTTAATGTGATTTCACATAATATACATAAGAGTTTAGGATATGCTACAGTAATTAATAATGTAATTGTTACATATAGTTACCAATTGAAAGTGAATTCCACTATTTACAAGAGTATTATTTTGGTAAAACTAAGTGAATGTCACTTTATCCTAAAAGAGTTTAGGATGCAATGATAAATAATAATGTAAATAGTTACATTTTTTTCAAAGAATGTTTTATGGAAAGGTTCCATGTATTATTTTTTTAAACGTATAAAATTTCTAAGTTAATAAAAAAATTTAACATTATAACACTTGATGTTGGGGAGTTAATGAGTTTTTATTGGATCATGGAGTTTGACATTAGGAATATTATTCCTAATTCTCACCATTACTCAAAATGTATTTTCTTTATAAAAGTTACTCACAAAATAGTTTAATGGGAGGGTTATATTATATGGTTTCATAGATATGTGACTATAATTTAATTTAAATGTAGCAGGTTAATAGAAACCTAAAAAGTGGAATAAACATAAGGTTGATCTGTAAGTTTTTCATATATGATAGGATTGAAAGGTGATTATATAGGGTTTTTTCCATATTCTAAAAAGAGTTTTAAGGATGTTAAATGTATCATATAAAAATGAATCTCCATTTTATCATTATTTAACCTTGATTTTATAAATTTATATATAGAAATTTATTTCAATATGTAAAATGATAATTAGCCTCTAAAAATATAACTTTATATTATCTCTACCTGATATTCATCATGGTGAAATATAGTTTATGAAAAATAGTTATGGTTACTGAGTAGTATTCTTATAAATGATATATAATATGATAAAGTGGTAGAAATTTTTTTTTCTATGTTAGATGAACAACAGAGTATACCACATGTAGTGTCATACACTATCCATGTAATATAACCATGGTGCATAGATTACATAAGATCCCCCATTACTTTATGTTGGGGAGATACCTTTCTTGATAACCTTCATACATTGATAACTTTTTTATGCAATAAAATAAAAATTAGGTAATTATGGTGTAGTTGTGTTTTTGTTGATCATGTTGTTTGTTAAAGATCAACCAAGATTAGATGTATCCTCTCATATAAAGAGTGAATGATAAGAGATATTCATTGAGACAAATTGGGAATTAAGTTAATAATCCTAATTAATTTACATGATGTGATTATCTCTTCATATGAGGGGCATGTTATGTACTCATCCTTAAAGATGAATGACATGTGATATATTATTCAACCATGAGTGTCTATACATGGAGAATAAAAAATGTTTGAGTTGGATATACGAAATTTAAATACTATATATCTAATATTAACTTTATTTCATAGAAAAAAACATATGAGAATATAATCTATCTTGACATATAGTTGGCGAACACAAGTATATTGATATTTTTAATGAAGAGACAACTAGACCTCTTTATAGATTGACTAATATCAATTATTTAATAGAGGATTCTCTTTTATTACATATTTAGGTATGATTATTTATAATTGTTTTTAATTCTATAAATTCCCATGTGGTTACACATTCTAGTTTACTAAATAGGGAATGGGTTTGACTCAAAGACTTTCTTTAAAAATGTTTTAGAATTGATCAAAATGAGATTTGTATGGGTGTTCACAAGGTGTTTATTATGATGTTATATAAGGGGAAATTTAATAATATATTTAAAAAATTTCTTTGTAAGATGACCAAATGAGTTTTGGATATTATTTTACTTGGTATCATATATTATATGATATAAGGTGAAATGTAACAAAAGAATAAAAGGATTTAGAGCAGGTAGGATATTGAAGGAGAAATTCCCTAAATTCTAGAATATATGTGATACATATTAGCCTATATAATAGTGTATGATATAGCTATATCATAAGATATGATATACATATTTCATATAAATTAAAAAATTCTACTCAATTTGTAATGAACCTGACCGGTTTGACCCGACATATAACATGAATAGCTCCTCTACAATGATCGAGTTTTCTTCCCGATAACCCTAGGATAGAAACTAGTGATTGGGTATCATAAGTGAATTGGTGGGAATGAATTCACACTCAAGAAAAAAAATAAAGAATAATGAATTATGACCTATAACCCGACTTGATATTTCAATGCATTGGGTAATGATTTCTAGTAAATAAGAAGATACAAAACAAAAAAACATCCAATAAAGGTATAATGATAAAGACTGATAAAAACCATTTAACATATTTTTTCCACTTAAAAACCCTTTTTAAATAAATATTTTACATTTCATGATAAAAGAAACAAAACAAATTTTATTTTGGGGAGGCCAATACACAACATGATTCAAACCAGTTGAATGAACTTGGGAGACAATCCCACCATTACCATGTGGCTATCAAGTCACTTACATTAACAAAGTCTCACATGATAATTAATGGAGATTATAGAAAATGCAACACATAAAAAACATAAAAGGCCTATTGAAAACATGAAAAATATATACCATCCAATTTTAGTATGTAGTGTGAGAGTCAATTCACAATACTATACCACTATACATTTATTTAAATATTTTTATTAAACAAACTAAGAATTCAAGTTTGAAAATAAATATGAGTAAACTGTATTTCATTTCATTTACATGGTTTGAAAAAAAATATAAAAACTTCCTTTAAATAATTCTTACTTTTAAATGCCCATGTCAAACCTTTCACTTTTAATTTAAAACATAATTTTTAAAATAAAACATTTATATATTTTTAAAACATCAATGGTGTTTCAATAAAAAACACTTAACCAACCACCTATTATTTCTTTAAAAACAGTACAAACACTCCTCAAGCATGAGTACAGATAGATTTAAAACCATAATATAATATAAAATAATTGTAAAGATGTAATTTAATAGAAATAATAAAATAGAAGAAAAATATAAAACATCTAGATTAGACCAAAAGGAAGATCAAGAAATTAAAGTAAGATAATTCCAATAAAAATATTACTTTCATGTCAATAAACAACTAATAAGAATATACATATCATGAGGAAACACCCTATGGTCTAATAAGACAATAATCAACGTGCATAGGTGGAACCAATATTCTTTAGGTTAGTAGTCATATAACTCATCACCATAATCACTCTCAAGTATCCACATCAGTGACACATCCCCAATATAGATCATAACATTCAACAAGGGGATAATAGGTAATTCATAACACTCAACTTGTAAATAAAAAATCCTTCAATTTCCCCCTAAGAAGATAAAAGTTCCTCAAGGAATATATAAAGGATGTGGGCACATTTATTCCAAACATCAATCACATGAAAATCATATAGGAAAAAGGATAATACCACAATCATATCCTCCCTACCTCCACCACCCCATTAATGAGATCCCAAAACAATAAGAACACTCATAATAACGAAACACCATTAACTAAACCAGTAATACACATATACACAAGCATTAATAATGAATAACAATGGGGATAAACAAGGGTAAAAACGTAAATCAATAAAATAGTTCTTACATAAGGTGTAAACAAGGAATTTACTAAATACATAGAAAATATGTGTTTAGAAACAACCTTTTAATTCCATTTTGGGATCAATCATGAAACCAAATGGAATCAAAAGTCACACAAAAAATGATCACAATCAATTCAAGGGAGTCATGAAATGATTAAATAAGCAAAACACATCCATTTAGACCATGTAAAACATTAAGACAAAAAAACCCAAAGTAATTTGTCATATTTGGTTCAAAAAAATATTAAATAAATCATTCCCCTTGAATAAAACCATCATTATAATTTTATCAAACACTTAGAATTCATAACTTACCATTACAAATTAAATATACATTGAATTTTGAAAATTTACCCATTTATGTGAATGGAAAACTATATATTTTTTTTGAAAACTCAAATATAGGTTTTATATATTTCATTATTCTTAGTTAAAAACACATTAAATAATCCCTTATTCAATGAAATATAAAATAAAATGAAATGATATGGAAAAACCTATCTAAATCAGTGTAACCATGTAACCTTTGATGAATTCCACTGGATTAGGTATCAAGATATGGCTCACAACCCTATGAAACCAAAACCCCTAATTTTGTAACAACACATTACATATAAATCATACAACATGTACACTAGGTTATGAGGGAATTTTATAAGTAGAATGAAACTAGGAAATGAAGGAAGGAAAAACTTCTAAAATTTTCAATCCGAAGGAATATCCACTAAGAAACTACCCTAGAATCACCATGGAAGTCCTAAGAGGTGGAAGAAAAGGTCTTAGTGCCTAGGTCAAGATTTTGGATTGATACAATGAAATGGGAGATCCCCAAGTAAAAAGAAGTTTAAAAGAAAAAAATACCCAAAACAAGTAGGTTATAACATGCAATCACATAGTTTTCTGAAAAGGTGTGATCCCCTCTATAAAAAACTATAGAGGTTTTATGATTTATACTATATGATTTTACAATCCATGTTCTTAACTGTGCATCCATGTAAAATCTCTAAAAATATGAAAATTCCATCCTAAGACACCCCAAACTCAAGGGAGAACTCAACCTTATCAGAATGAATAAGAAAGGGACATTTTAGGGTGTCTAAATTCTCTCCAACATGCCACTTTATATCTTTATAAAGTCATAAATAACATATAATAAGTGGGAATTATAAAAATTATACACTTATAACATGATAGATCAACTACCCTTCCTTTTTAACTAAAAAGTAAAAACATGGGACACAAGAATCCCACTCCCTAGGAGAACCATTATAAAATGGGTTGAGAATCACCAATCGATGATCCACTATGAATACATAGGTGTATATGATAATATTTTGGGATTAATACTCATTTGATCATATTTAAATTCAATAAATACAACATACACATATCAAAACTCACATGTTCTCTCCAAGTCCCAAGTTAGACCAAATGATAGAACATAACCAACACCTCCGGAACATCTAAGGTTTCATGAAGTAATTTTAATGAAAAATCACAAATAAAAGAATCATGGAAGATAACTCCCCATGAATTAGGATATTACATAGAGACCTAACATATTTTTCCCCAACAATTATAATTAATTCAATGTAGTGAAACTACCAATTAAAATACCCGTAATAATAATCTCCACCAAAATAGACACAATTTCACTAACTAATACGTGGAAGGATAATATTTCACTAGACATAGAAGACTATATGAAAACAAGATCAGAAAACCATAATAGGTAATATACTTAATGAAAATTAGAGATATTAATAAAATATATGATCAAGATTTCACATTCCATAAGAATAAGGGAAACAACCCAAACTTGAATATTTCTCAATATGGAGTGGTATGGTTTTGACCTAGAGACATGAAACTATAAAATGGTAACTTAAGGAAAAATTCTTGGAATACCTACTCATGGTGATCAAAAAAGAAAATATCAATTTGGCATTTTCTAATATCTTAATAGAATATAATATCTTATCCTCATTACCCCATCGCACACCCAAAGCATCCCTACGCCATCCATCAAAAAAACCTCCACCATTATGTACACAATGCACAAATGACAAAAAGAATCATAATTCAATGATTCAATAACATCTATATGATATTAATACAAGAAAAAAAATCTATTTCATATATTACAAAAAAATATATGAGGTATGAACATGATATGGAACACTATCCAACAAAATAATGATTACAAAATAGAACACACCCAAAACCACTGCCCAGCTTCCACCTCTCCAGTAGAAGCAAAACTTGAGACTACTATCGAGATAAAATATGAACTTGAGTATTATTATTCTATAATATATTAATCCTATTAATCATCTAATGGTGATAAATATAGACATGTAGATGACATATCCATAGAAATATTAGATTGGAGGTCTTATCGTGTCCATTATTCCCACATTAGAAGAATACTAGTTGTTTTGTCATTACCTAAAGAAGGAATTTTTTTAATATATTATCCACTTATCATCACAATACCACTACCTCTATTTGATATCCAAACCATCCTTACAAACACCAACTAAAGTTAAATAATCACCTACCAAAGTTTTCTCTGCTAACAATTCCACAACGACGATGTCCTTATACACCATCTTCACATAGGTAGTCAGGATAGACTGAACAAAACACCAAAATATGATCTGTATAATGTCTTATTGAAAAGAACAATTTATTTTTTAAATCATTAATGTTTAAATCTAATGATAATGGGGATATTACATTAAAATGTTCAATATATTTTCCCGGACTAATCACCTTGATGAATTCCCAATAACTTAGACGCCTTCCGGACTTTCACTTCCTTGGGATAAACCACTAGATGAAGGTAAACATGAAATATCACTATGAAAACCCCCAAATAGTTGGGTGTATATAGTGAGATTCATCCAATCCAGAACCGATTATTTGAACTGATGTACGTTGAACCTCTCCCTAGAGGTTTCCTATGTTTGTAGTAAATCAAATATCTCTTTGATCTTAGATAGACACATAATTTCCTATTGGGATATTTAATAACCAAAAAACACTAAAATATATCTATGTATAATTTCTCACACATATTAAATGAATGAGAAGAACATGGACTCATCACACCATTAAAATTCTAGGTTGAGTAAGAGACTGTAAAGGAAACTTCTAGTTCATAAGAATGACAACCATATCCCTTCCATTCTTAACTTTTAAATTCATTTCCATGGTTCAAATTATAAAACATTACAAAAAACATTTAATCAATCCATCCCCAAAACCAATAAAAAGTATAAAAAAGAAATCAAAAAATTAAGGTCGCAAAACACCCTTTCTAAAATCATTTAAAAAAGGTGTAATAAGATATTATTTTTTAATTTAATGCACAACATGTGTTCATAAAAATATTTTAATAACAACAAGAAACACCAATAATGTAATTAATTTCACTAAATTTGAATTAACCTATTTTTACTTGAAACCAATAAAATCCCATTCGTGAAAGATGATATAACAAAAAAATAGTTCGCCCACTTAAATTATTTATACTAATGTCAAAAACGTTTCACATGGTGAATCAAACACCCAAAACATGGTTTTAGAATGTTCCCAAACTGCAAAAAATAAAACATTGCATTGAATTTTGGATCAAATAACCATAAAAATTCATAAAATATCACTTAGTTACGTGAAATAAGCATCATCAATCATAAGAGGGGTTTAAATCACAAATTTAGTGAAAACTAAAAAAAATAAAAACCTTCTCCACAATGAAAAATTTATCCACATGGTTTATTAGACTATATGCCAACTACATGAGTTCCAATGGAAGGTATCCAGAATGGTTTGACATGGTTCAACCGACCACATACCCAAACCATGTGCCCCTAGATTACCACCAATTTTACCCTAAAACTAGGAATTTCCAAACAAATCACTCCATTTTTTTTTTAAAAACTCATATTATAAACAAACCCCATTGAAATATTCCAACTAAAAATAACCATAAAAAAATAATTTTAAAAGAAAACTGATGGAAACCCATTCTAAATCATGGATTAGTAGAAGGGAGAGAAGAAAAAACACTCTTCTATACTCAACATTTGACAAATAATGATCCTAATATTGACCAATAATTAAACCAAATATAATAAGAGGGGTATAAAACCATTTTTGGCTAACCGACCAAGGTTGACCAAACACATCATTTGGACAACTTCACCATAATACTTGAGTCACGTTCTCAATCATCTTGGTATGGAAACTAGTGCTAAGATATCATAAGTTAGGAAATGGGAATGAAATAACCAACATGAAAATAAGAATCATCAATAGATAATGACACAGAAATCAAAATTATGTTTCCAGGAATTGGTTAACCATACCCAGTAAAAATGTAGATAGAAAACAACAACAACATCTACAAAAGACATAATGATAAATGATGATAAAATATTTTAACTCATTTTTTTCATTCAAAAACCATTTTATAAAAATGATTTATAAATAATAATAGGATAAAAAAAACTAAAAAAACACATGGTTAGGGATAATGATACAAAAAATGATCCAAACTAGTAAAACAAAATTTGATGACATACCCAATATCGATATGTGACTCTCAAGTAACCATCATGACCAAAAATCCTGGAACAACCAAAGGATAGTGTTGAACAGACAACATACAATAAAAAAATATAAATTCTTTCAGAAGACCTAAAAACTACATACCGACCAATGTAAGTATTTAGGGTGTGTTAGAATTCCTAAAGGTATATCATCAAGAGTCCATTTGATTACTTTTATAGAATAATCCAAGAGGTCTAGTTTGAAAATACATTTGATAAAATAGGTTTTCAGTTCATTTCCTCAATTTGAAATCAAAAAAATCATAAGAACATCATTTTCAAAATGATTTCTCTTGAAAAACCATGTTAAACCTTCCCCATTTTATTAAAATATTAACTTTTGAAAAAATCATTTATAATGTTTTAAAATAACTTCAATGGTGTTTCAATGGAATCCAATACTTAAAAAATCACTTTTTTCCATTATAAACATTTAAAACACTACTCAAACATGATGAAAGTGTATAGTGAAACCATAATAGAATGTAAAACCACATAAAAGTTATAGAATAATGTAATAATAAAATTAATCAATGCTATAAAAAATTAAGGTTCACTATAAGGAATATGAATACATCAAATTAATCTCATTCCAAGAAATATCTAACTCACATATCACTAAAAAAATGGTGCATAACACTCATTACATATCACGTGTCAATACCATAGTGAATTATGTAAAAATACTCAACTTGTATAGGTGGAACCAACTTTTACAAGGTTAAAAGTCCTATAAACCATCACATTAATCTCTATTAACTAGAATCATCAGTAATATAGCCCATAACCAAGATATAATTTTTAACTAGGGGATAATATCTAATGACTAACTCTCAACTAGGAATGAAAACGTCCCTTGGTAACCTGCTTAGTATCCTAGGGTTACTCATGAAATAAATATAGGTGTAACACTATCAAGGAAAAAACCAATCACATCACAATAAAAAATCTTAAATGATTTCACCATAATCACATCCTTACCACGTATAACAAACCCTAAATGAGATCCCCAACCCATAAGGACAATCATAATAATGAAAAAAATTCATTCAACCATCAATATAAATACACACAACCACTAATAATAGATAACAATGGGGATCAACTAGTATGAAACCATCAATAAAAAAGAGGCCAGTCACATAATGTACCCAACGGTATTTTATGTAACACATAGTAGATATGTGTTTGGAAACAAATTTTTAAATCAATTTTGGGGTCAATCCTAAAAAAATGGGAAATCATATGTCACACTCAACATGTTCATTTTCAATTCAACAGAGTCACTAAACATTTTAACAAGTCAAAAATGACTATTTAAAACATGTAAAACCATTAAATCCAAACACACCCAACTTAATAATTAATGATTGGTTCATAACCCCTTGAATAAATTATTTATCTTAAATAAAACCACCATTTGAATTTTATCAATACTTAGAAAATATAAATCACCATTAAAAATTAACGTTCTATTGATCTATGAAAATTCACACATTTATTCCAAAGTAAAACAAAAAACCATGAAAAAACCTTTGAAAAATAAAATATAAGTAATATATATTTCATTATAAGAGTTCAAAATCAAGATAAAATCAACAAGTATTAATGGAAATATAAAATAAAAATAAATTAAATAAAACCGCCTACCTTAATGGGAAAAAACATGTCACGACCCGTCCCATAGGGCGCATATCGTGACTACCCCAAGCCTGCCTTCCATAGGCCATGGGCTGGAAACTAGCACCAAAGGCGTTAATCCCTAAGACTGGGAAGGCATTTCCTTTATAACTGTAAACAAAAAAAAGCAAACTACAAGCGGAAGCATGCACTAAGTATAAACTGTAAAACAAATATGTTGAAAGAAAAGGGTCCAAAAATATGAGACCAACTGTAAAGTACAAGGAAAGGAAAACAAGTACAACTAAAAAGACAAACAGCTGGAAGGTGTCTAGCAGCTCCTGGATCATCCACCACGGATCTTACCTGAAGGGTAGGTATGGATAGCCTCCTCAGTGCTCTACGTCCATCTGTATCCTTCGGGTATCGACTCGTCGTGAGATACACCTCCAGGTACTGTCCAATTCTCCTACACTCCACCTCAGTCAGCTCTCTCAGTCGTCTGCATCCAACACAACGAGGTGCGGGCATAGCCCATGCAGGGGTGGGTATAAAGATACTCAGTAGGGACCCCAAGAACCTCATGGTCTCACAAAATCCAACACGGATAAACGAAAAAGTATGATTTCAACGGATAACCATTACTTAGTTATGTTCCCATACATATACCTAAGTTATCAAGTAACCCATATCAATCAAGAGGTAAACACTAAAGGTCATTGACTCAGCTCAAACCAATATTTTTAATTATTGAAACCATGAATGCTGGAGAACTCTTCCTCTGTCGCGTACAGTGGGCCTGTTGTGACACCGAGGTACTTATCACTATCCTTGGACTGCTGAGGTACTCCTCTTGTCTAGTACTGCGGGTCTGCTGTCAACTACCAAGCATTCCGTCCACTATGGGTCTACCGCAAAATACTGGGGGCTCCCCCTAATAGCCTATAGAGGTAATCCTCATGTCGAGTACTGCAGGTCTACTTACATCTACCAGGTACTCTGTCCGCCATGGGTCTGCCGCCAAATACCGGGAGCTCCCCACTAGGCTAGTCAAATCACTCCAAGTCAAATCGGTCAAGCAGTCGTCAGGTCTACCAGCTACTAGGTCTCCGCCTTCTGCCTGCTCATCTCAAGAAGGTATCGCTCCACGATCTATTGATCAATACTCCATGTGTCCTGAAGTCTCACATATAAGTATCTCAAAGGAAATCCATGTCTTAGGGGTCACAATGAAATAGACGACGTGTCAATCAGACGCCCGGTCTATGAGTTATTAGCCTTTTAGTCCCGAGGACCTGGTTGGTTTCGTGTACGAACCAACCTGACCATATCTCAACTATACCACGAACTCCCATGGGGTTATTCTCAAAGGGATGACTTCATTACATGAATATAAATGCTACTGGCAGTTCGTCAAATGGACGCCTGTAGCCCAAGATATGGGCGAAAAGGTGTAAACGGGTCTCACGGGTTCAGGTCCGGTCCGACCTAGTTGAAATGACCCGACCTGGTCTGTGAATTTGACCCGGAATGAAGGGGCGGCCCAGCCTGGAGGGTTGGCCCGGCTTGAAGGTAAGTCCCGGCCAGTGGGGGCGGCCCAGCCCGAAGGGTGGCCCGGCGGGCCGCATGGCCTGGCCGGCTGGCGGCCCGCGTGGCCTGGCTGGTCACGCGTGGGAGGGGGGTGCCACGCCTCCCTTTGTCCCAAATGGCCGGCGCGAGGCACCGTCCCCTAGTAACCGCGGGACCTAAAGGGTCCCGCCTGAGTAGCCCGCACTGGTGGCCAGCACAACCATCCGCCCTACCAGGTCCACTACGACCATAGGCCACAGGTCTTCCCCTGCACGACGCGACGACTCCGTGCCCCTCTGTTGCAGCCCGCCTTCGTCGCGGCCTCCTACTTCCCTCCACGTGGCACGATGGCTCCATGAACTTCTATTGTGGCCCGACATGGCCGAAGCCCTCCTCCGCGTAGAGAGGCGGTTCCATGTCCTCTTGGCTACCCAGCAACCTTGTGCCGCCAGCTTTATTCATGACCGGCACATTGTTGGAGGCCGCATGTACCGCCTCCATTATCATCAAACAAGAACCAACAAAAGGGGAGGGTTGGGCCATGTTCGAGGGGTCCAAAACCTCCTCATTATGGTGTTTTCACTCAGTTCTTATACTAGATATTTGTTCGATGAAGAACAAGTAGAAAACAATTGAAACACCCTACCTCGATTGTCGCTCGTTGACGAAGTCGCGAGAAGCAGACGTCATTCCATTGACGTTGGGTAGAAGAAGAAGTCAAGGAGGAAGGGTTTGGGGAAGACGAGTCGAGATGACATCATCATGATTCTTCATGGGTGGTGGTGTTTCCTCTACTTTCCCTGGTTGAAGAGGGAGAATATGGTGCTCATCATTCTTCAGTGGAAGGAGCGTTCTTCGCATTCTTCATTGAGAGGATGATGTTCTATCTCAAGTCCCACCCAAAAGACTTTCCAACCAAAAGAAATAATAGATTTGTCTAATATTTAATCATTTTCATGAATTTAAAATAATTCGAAAGGATTTATTTAATTAATTGCAAGGGTTTAATTAATTAATTGTGAGAGAGTTGTCACATTAAAGTAATGGTGGAAGGTAGAGAGTTTATCCTACATAAATGGGGGGGGGGTAGAGGTGTTCCAAAATTAATGTGGAGTTATAAGAGTTAAGAAACTCATGTGGGACCCACTAAATAAAATCCTCTCAAGGGAGGTTATGTGCGGGTGGCCCCCACCACTATCCTCCACTTGGAGGTTTTAACCACCATAAAATAAAAATAAGGTGAACACCTTATTTTTATTTAATTAATTTAATTAAAAATCCCCAAAACAAACTTCTATTTTTATTAAAACGCAACTGTAGTAAAGGTCTTACTAAGAAATCACTGACACTACGTGTTAAACAGTGCCCTCAGATTTCAGTTCTGAGCACCGGTTGAAAAGATATAAAAATCTCGCTCGTATGTTTACTGAACTTACTCGAAAAAAACTTCAGAAATTGATTCTTGGCACACCGGGCCTCGGAATCTAGTGCTATTAGATACTGCAGATGTAAGGCAGTGCTCAAGTGAAGATGTATCCCGAAAGCCTCCTACAACCCCTTCTATAGCCAGGAAGTAAATTGTGCGTCATGGTCAGAGACAATAGAATATGGTACTCCATGTATCCGCACAATCTACAACATGTAGAGGCATCCCAAGCACTGTACTGAGCCCTTCTCTCTGATCGGTAGGAAGTGGGATGACTTGGTGAGTCAGTCGATGATCACCCAAATCGAGTCACGAATCCTGGATGTACGTGGAAGACCTGTGATGATGTCCATGGATATCCCATCCCACTTCCACAATGGGACCTCTAAGGGATGAACCAAGACTGCGGGTACCTGGTGATTTGCCTTCAATTGCTGACAAGTGAGGCATCGTGAGACAAACTCCACTACCGCCTTCTTTAAACCTGGCCACCAATGCTGTCGTCGAAGGTCCTGGTAAATCATCGCCACTCCTGGATATACCACTAGAGGGGAAGTGTAGAACTCCATCAACACTTCCTTATGAAGTGAAACTGGTACCAGTGTACTTCCTCTGAAGAGGATGACATGCTCCCCACCTTCAGAAAATCTATCAGTCGCCTGCCCTATGGATATCTGAGCACGTCGCATCTCACAGTCAGTGTCTCCAAACTATGCCTCCCTGAATTTCTGAAGAAGTGGAGGAGTGACCATAAGAGACTGAAGATAGGCTAATCCATCCCTATCCAAAAAGGATATCTATAAGGCAGCTAGATACTCCGTCGCCTCTCCTAGTAGTTGAATGCCTGATCTCCTTCTGAGATCATCCGCAACAACGTTACCCTTCCGAGAAGTATAGACTATCTAAAAGTCATAGTCCTGGTAGAATTCAAGACAACACCTTTTTCTCAGGTTCAGGTCCTTCTGAGAGAAGATATATCTGAGACTCTTATGATCAGAGTAGATGGTAAAACGTTTACCCATCCGATAGTGCCGCCACATCTTCAAGGCGAAGACCACTACTGCTAACTCCAGGTTATGGGCAGCGTAGTTCTACTCATTCTGTCTCAACTATCGAGAACCATATGCGATCACAGCTCGCTCCTGTATTAGGACACATCCGAGTCCAGTCCCTGATGCATCGCAGTAGACTACGTACCCTACGCCTTCCTCTAGAATCCTCAAGATGTGGGCATTAGTCAGCCTCTTCCACAGCTTCTGAAATCTCTACTAGCGTCTCTCTGACCACATTAAGGGTTTACCCTTCTTCTTCAAGGATGATAGTTGTGATGAAACTCTGGAGAAGTCTGGGACAAATCTCTGATAGTATCCAGCCAAGTCCAGAAAACTACGAACCTCCGTCACACTCCTGGGTGTCTCCCAAGCAAGTATCACCTCGATCATCGCTGGATCCAGTACAACTCTAGCCACTGAGATGATGTGTCCCAAGAAGTGAACCTCTAGAATCCAAAACTCGAACTTTGAGAGCTTACCAGAATGCTGGTGCTCTCGGAGTGTGTCTAGTACCACCTATAAATGGGAGGCATGCTCCTCCTCAGTAGTCGAGTAGATCAGTATGTCATCGATGAAGACTATGAAAAATCGATCGAGTTATGGCTGGAAGAACCTATTCATGAGACTCATGAACACTGTTGTAGCATTGGTTACACCGAAGGGAATAACCAAGAACTAGTAGTGGCCATAACGACAGATGAAGGCCATATTTTTCACATCCTCGTCTCAAACTCTGAGCTGGTGATAGCCTGATCTGAGTTCTATCTTCAAGAACCATCGTTCTCTCTTGAGCTGATCAAAGAAATCGTTAATCCTTAGATGTGGGTAATTTTTCTTCACGGTAGCCTAGTTTAGGAGACGGTAGTCAACACAGAGCCTCCCCCTATCCGCCTTATTGGTGAACAGAATCGGGGCTGTCCAGGGAGAAACACTGGACCAGATGAATTACTTTCCCTGTAAGTCCTCTAGCTGTACTCACAGCTCACGAAACTCCGCGGGAGCCATCTGACACGCTGGAGTAGATATTACTTCCATCCCGGGGTACATGTCAATGTAGAAGTCCACGTCTCTATGAGGAGGTAGTCATGGAACATCATCAGGGAAAACATCCGAGTACTGGTCCACCACTAAAGGATATGTCAGACTCTCCACATCATCTGCTATGAGGGTAAGGCAAGAAAACTGATGAGTGATTGGTTGCACCATCCCCCGAGTAAGTCTGTCCTGTGCTACAAAGGTTCCCTTCTCTCCGATGAAGGTGAACCTTGTACCATCTGTGCAGAAACACCACACTTTGTGCCTAATAAAGTCGATCTGAGCATGGAATCTAGATAACCAGTCCATACCCAAGATGATGACATAAGGCCTCGACGTCGCAATGAGGAGATCCTAGCTGAAGCTCTCACCTCCTAGAGTATTCTCACAATGCTGGCACCAATGCGTAATCATAAATTCTGCTCTCGTAAACGATTCTAGCAGTAAGGATTGAGCCAATGAATCTGTCAGAATCTATGATCTCTAAACGAGGGAAGTGGCAATGAATGAGTGAACGACACCTGTGTCAATAAGGACGACATATAAGGTGGAGTAGACACATATCGTACCTCGAATCATCTCTGGAGCACCATTATCGCAGGTCTCAGATGCCTGAAGCTGTGCTCTGCCCAGTCCACCTGCTCCCTGTGGTCGGGGTGGACCTCCTGGTGGATGTGGTGGTGGTAGCACCTCATAACGTCATCCACCACCAGCTGCACGGATAACTCCTCTGCCATGTCCTTCTGCACCCTGCAGACCACCTCGATCGAACCTCTTCCTCTGCCTGGGAGGTCCCTGAACTGATAGATTATCATCTATATGGTAGGTCAGATAGTCATGAGGCATGTGACCAAGCCCGCCGTAGGAGTAACACTATCTTCACTTGGCATGAATGGATCTGTCTCCACTCTGGGTGCCCCTCACAACCGATCCTGAGTCGTGTATTCGACCACCTGTGGGTCTGGTCCTCTTGGACCTTTGCATCATCTATCTACTGCCAGCTGTAGAAGACATTGTTGCAAGTTGACTGGTGGTGGGTCCTGCTGCTGGAGACTGCTCAGCCAGGAAACTCTCCACTAGGAGGGCTCACTCCAACACCCCCATCTGCATCAGGATGCTATGGGAGATAACTGAAGCTCTGATCTCTCACTTGAGTCCCTAATCAAAGGTCTGGGCCCTGAAGAACGGGTCCCATACCATATCATTGGAGTAGCGCGAGAGGTCGGTGAACCTCACTGAGTACTGAGCTACACTCATGCTGCCCTTCTGCAGATGAAGTAGCTCCTCTATCTGCACCGCTCGAAGGGTGGCTAGTACAAACTTTGTCCGGAACAGGTCCTTGAATTCATTCCATATAAGTTTCACCTTGTCATACATCTGGAGCATCAGGTTCCAATATCTTACTACTTCTGCCTGAAGGAATCTGGTAGCAAGGATCACCATGAAGTCAGCTAGTGTCCCTACTGGTCTGAATACTCTCACCACAGCCTCCAGCATATCCCCAGCCGCCTACAAGTCCATATCTCCCCTGAACCTGGGTGGCCTCTGGTGCTGGAACTCATGTAGTGCGCTCAAGCAGTGTGCACTCTCTGTAGCTGGGGCTGGCGACATCGGTGTCCCAACGGGAAGTAGTACCACTGGTGCCTCCGCTAGTGCCTCAACTGGAAGAGGGCCTTGTACTGAGGCCTCTTTGCTCGACAGGCTATCCGTACGTACAACTCTTGGGGCTCTAGCTAGTCGTCCACGGGGAGGAATTATGAAAGAAACAGATGTGACACAGTTAAAAGACTAAACCTAGTGAGCTGATCTGGTTTGAGCTGACATAAAGAAAACTTTTAAAACACACACGAAATTAGGGTTTTCATCTACTATGTTGGAAATCAGTTGTCAAGGTCCTGGTGTATGGATACGTCGGCCACCACACTAACAATGGACTCCCTGAACTGATAACCACACTAAGTACCCTTAACAATATTGCTTCACATGAAAGAAATATGAGAGTCCTAAGTTCTATGATAGAACCGACTCCTCTGATACCAATTTGACATGACCCGTCCCTCGGGGTTCCTATCGTGACTACCCCAAGCCCTCCTTCTATAGGACATGGGATGATGACTAGCACCAAAGGCATAAATCCCTAAGACTAGGAAGGAATTGCCCGTATAGCTGTAAAAAAACACAACTAGAGTACAAGAAAAAGAAAACAATAAGTAAAAACTCTATAACATGTATGCTGAAAGAAAAGGGGCTGGAAATTCAAGCCCAATAGTAAAGTACAAGAAAAGGACAAACAGGTACAACTGAAAAGAGAAACAACTGGAAGGTGTTTTGTAGCTCCTGGATCATCCACCACGGATCCTACCGGAAGGGTAGGTACAGATAGCCTCCTCAGTTCTCTACATCCTTCCATCTCCTCCGAGTACTGACTCGATGCGAGGTCCACCTCCGGTACCGTCCAGTCCTTGTACACTCTCCCTCAATCAGCGTTGTCTGTCGTCTGCATCCAACAGAACGAGGTGCGGGCATAACCCGTGCAGGGGTGAGTATATCGATACTCAGTAGGGGCCCCGAGACTCTCAAGGTCTCACAAAATCCAATAAGGATAAACCAAAAAGTATGATCTCAACAGATAACCATTACTTATGTATATTCCCATACATATACTTTTGTTATCAAGTAACCCATCTCAGTCAAGAGGAAAACACTAAAGGTCATTGGCTCAGATCAAACTATGATTTTTCATTATCGAAACCACAGCTAATAGAGAACTCCTCCCCTGTCGAGTATAGTGGGTATCTCGCAACACTGATGTGCTTCTCACTAACCTTGGAATGCTAAGGTACTCCTCCTGTCGAGTACCGCTGGTCTACTACCAACTACCATGCGCTCCGTCCGCTGTGGGTCTGCTGCCAAATACCGGGCACTCCCCCTAATAGCCTACACAAGTACTCCTTCAGTTGAGTACCGCATGTCAACATCCAACTACCAGAAACTCTGTCTGTCATGGGTCTGCCGCCAAACACAGGGTGCTCCCCACTGGGCTAGTCAAATCACTTCGAGTCAAATTGGTCAAGAATTCGTCTGGTCTGCCAGCTAATAGGTCTCCACACTTGGTCTGCTTGTCTCCGAGAGGATCTGCACCACGATATTCTAGTAACTAATCCATGTTTCATGAAGTCTCACATAGAATTATCTCAATGGACCTCCATTTCATAGGGGTCTCAACGCAATAGATGACACGTCAATCAGATTCCCCGTTTGTGAGTTATTAGTTTTTTAGTCATGGGGCTCGGTTGGTTTCATGTACAAACCAACCTGACCGCATCTCAACTATACCCCAAACACCTGTGGGGGTATTCTAAAAGGAAAGACTTAGTTCCAAGAATATTGGTGCCCCTGACGGTTTGTCAAACAGATTCCCGTAGGACAAGATATGGGCGGAAAGGTGTAAACGGGTCTGATGGGTTTGTGTCCGGTCCGACCCAGTCGGACCGACCTAACCTGGTCTGTGAATCCGACCTGGCATGAAGGGGAATCTCAACTCGGATTGACGGCCCGACCCGAAGGTACGTCCCGACCCGTGGGGGAGGCCTGGCCCGATGGCCCGCGCAACCTAGCTGGCCATGCGTTGGAGGGGGTGACGCGCCCCCTTTGTCCGAAACGACTGGTTCGAGGTGGTGGACCCTGGTAACCACGGGACTCGAAGGGTCCCGCCTGAGTTGTGCGCATTGGAAGCTGGCCACCCTCCCCTGTACACCACGACCATAGGCCACAGGTCTTCCTCAGCGCGTCGTGGAGACACTTTGCCCCTACTCTCCCACCGCGGCCCACCTTGGCCGTGGCCTCCAGCTGCCCTATGTGTAGCGCAACAGTGCCACGCGCTTCCGTCATCGCCCGAAGTGGCCGCATCACTCCTCCGCGTAGTGAGGCAGTGCCACGCCCTCTTGGAAACCTGGCGGCCTTGCACCACCGGCTTTCTTCGTGGCCAGTTTGTTGTCGGTCGCTGCGTGTACCACCTCCGTCATCATCAAACAAGAACCAACAAAAGGGGAGTGTCGGGACGTGTTCATTCTGTCTGAACCCTCCTAGTTACGGTGTTATCACTCGGTTCTCATGCCAGAAATTTGTACGATGAAGAACGAGTAAAAAACAATTCAAACCCCTTACCTCGATTGTCGCTCATTGACGATGTCGCATGAAGCGGACGTCATTCCATTGATGTCGGTTAGAAGACGAAGAATTATAGGAGGAAGGATTCGGGGAAAATGAGTCGATATGACTTCGTCAACATTCTTCGTGGGAGGCGGTGTTTCCTATACTTGTTCCGGTTGAAGAGAGATAAGACAATACTCGTTTTTATTTTGTGGAAGGAGCGTTCTTCGCGTTCTTTGTTGAGAGGATGGAGTTCTCTCTCAAGTCCCACCCAAAAGAATTTCCAACCAAAATAAATAATATCTTTTTCTATTATTTAATCATTGGCTTGAATTCAAAAGAATTCAAAAGGAGTTAATTAATTAATTTCAAGGGTTTAATTAATTAATTGCAAGAGAGTTGGCACATTAAAGTAATGGGGGACGGTAGAGAGTTTATCCCACATAAATAGGGGGTTAGAGGTGTTCCAAAATTAATGGGAAGTTATAAGAGTTAAGAAACTCATGTGGGCCCCACTAAATAAAATTCCCCCAAGGGAGGTTATGTGTCGGTGGCCCCCAACACTAACCTCCACTTGGAGTTTTTAACCACCATAAAATAAAAATAAGGTAAACACCTTATTTTTATTTAATTTAATTTAATTAAAAACCCCCAAATCCAACTTCTATTTTCGTTAAAATGCAACTGCGGTGAAGGTCTCACTATGAAATCACCGAATCTGTGAGTTCAACGGTTCCCTCATATTTCAGTTTTGAGAACCGGTTCAAAAGATATAAAAAACCCACTCGTACGTTTACTGAACATACCTGAACAAAACTTCAGAAATTGATTCCGGGCACATCGGGCCTTGGAATCAAGTGCCGTCAGAAACATCATACTTCTAAAATTCCCATGTATTAAAAAAAATTCCATGGAAAATACTGGTCTTTAAAAAACATATATTTTTTGATGAACAACATTGGATTAGGTATCAATAAAAGGCTCACAACCCTTAGAAACCAAAAAACCTAATTTTAGAATAACCATAGTTATATAAATCATTTTACATGAACAATAGAGTTAGAGAAAATTATAGAAATAGGAGGAAACCATGAAAGTAATGAAAGAGAGGATATTTCCAAGAGACCAACCTAGAACCACCATAGAAGGGATTTGAGGAGGGGGAAGAGGGGTTAAAAGGAACCTTGGATAACCCCTTCTAATGGGGGGGGGGGATAAAATTTGAGATCCCCCAATTAAAAAACACATGAAAAGATAAAAATTCTCAAAATAGGGAAGGTCATGTGGTTCACATGAATAGTTTACCAAACTATACAGTAACCTTATGATTCCCTCTATTAAAAATAGTAGAGGTTTCTTGGTTTCTACTGCATGGTTTCCAAAACCATGAGCTTATCTATTAGCCCCCATAAAATATTAAAAAATTATAAAAATTCCACCCTGAGACCCCCTAAACTCAACGGAGAATTTGGAATTATAAACATGAATAAGATCATGAAATTTTAGGTTATAAAAAAAAGGAATATCATAATATATGTTATGTTGATAACGAATGACACACAATTATGTTCCGTGATACTACCTTCTCAGTCATATTACTTGAACTAGGGATTCTAGAAAGACATAAAATAAAACATGTCATTCCATTACATAGGTAATTCAAATAGAACAAATACTTGTGTTGTATGAAACAAATTATGTCACAACCTTAGGTTATATGGGTGGATGAAAACCATTCTTTGATGTTTCTATAATTAATAATGTTCGATTTGGATCCAATTAATGTATATATTGCCTGATCAGGTTGAGGAATTAACTAATGTGTTGTAATGTATGAATGAATCATCAATAAAATTCATTATAACTAAATAAATATTCCTTCTATGGCATGGTTTTGTATGAAAAGTTGTGTGATGCTTGGCTAAAACTCCATGGAACCCGAAAATATATTCTTATTTTCAGTGTTTCTTGAGACTCTAGAACATAATAATGGATAAAGAATATTGCACATATTACATGAAATCCAACCAACCCATGGACGCCATTAGTGGTGGTTGTCCTTTAAATGACACTGGTGATCTCTCTAAAACCCATAAAATGGTAATATTGATGTCTTAGAGGATTAATGATTAACGTTACATGGTTTTATAGAAGCTTTTCATTCCCAATTTTACACTTGTTTAATATTTCAATACATGGTTTATATTGTGATGGTATTTGATTTCATCCTATTTATATATTATGTGTTAATAGAATCTTAATATTCTTATCATTATTTTGATGTTCATTTTAGGGTTTTTGGTATTATGGTCACCAAATCATTGGGTATATTTAGATCATACTTGGTGGAGCATGAAAAATAAACTAATGATTATTTAAGACATGTGGATTTATTTTATTTCCATGTTTTGAGATAAATAGTGTTTTTTATATTATTAAAAAGTGATATTTTAGTGAATATGAAGGATTTGGTAATATTTTAAGAAATTATTTTGGGGTTAATTATAATTATTTTTATATCCAGTTAATTATTATATATATATATATATTAAATTAATAAATAAAATTTGGTGCTAATTAGATATTTAGGATAGGCAGAGTCCAATAATTTTTTAAGAGTGTCCATGATTTATCAACTACATATTTGGACATTTCTTGGGTTATGATATAGGAATTCCAATTTTTTATTGTGAGAATATGACTTAGGGAATTTTATTAATTAGTTATTAAGTTGTATAGATTTTTTAGAAAAGATAAATAATTTACATCATCGATGTTTGATATTTATCTAGTAATAATGGTTTATGTTCTTAAAGAATAATGAGTTTTATTAAGGTTTTGAATTGGTAATGATCTAAATGGGCCACTTTAATGTCTGAAATATATTATGGTTAAAGGTTTTTTATTTAATTTTGGATTCTTAGAAACAAACAACCATATTTATTTTTATTGGACCACCAGTTAATGGTCAGGTATGACATATGTGAGGGTATAATGTGTGAATTATTTATTGATTGGGGTGATGGTTTAAATAAAGTAAATATACTTATATAAATCTTATATATTTATGAAATATTTTTTGGATGGTAGTGTTGAATTAAGTAGATACATGTATATCCCCTATGTGAAGAAAAAATTTATAAGATTAGATCATTCATTTGGTTACTTAAGTCCATGATTTACAAGGTAAGACTTTTTTACCATTCACGAATGATCCACTAATGAGGGAGGTTCAAACATGGCATATATACTATATTTATATTTGTGGAGGGAAAAATTTGTGTCACTTATACATTTTCATAACTATATATTACAATTGTTGATTCATTTCCATATAGTTTTGGTGGATATAGACTAAGATAGTTTTATTAGTAGTCTGGGTAGGGATACCTAGAAGAAAATAATTTATTCTATGGATGTGAAATGGTTATATTAGTATGTTAAGGGAGGGTGTTTTTTTATTTTTGTTTTAATTTTTTTAAAAATATTTTAGTGTTCTATACATTATTATTAACTTACATGGAATGTATTCATAGCAATTGACATAAATATATACCTTTTATATCTATAATTAATATCTCATCCTTTTTCCAAGTGTGAATCTTTTAATTTTTTAGTGAAGATGGTTTATCTTTGTTTTAATTCACAAAAATAATTTATCATACTTTTTTGATAAATGTGTTTAATGATTTAAATGCAATTAAACATATTGGAATATTCAATTGTATATTTTTGGAGTTCAACACTGAGCTATTTTGAGATTCTGATGCCCACAAAATCTTGGTGAACACTAAATAAAAATATAAAATATAAAATATTAAGCACACACAATCTATTAAAAATAAATTAATAACCCCAAAATGGTGCATCATATGAGAATATATGAGGAAACCTCTCTTTCCAAAATAGGGTGTTTAGCCTAGGTGGGGAATAAAATTTTTAAGCGTTAGATTTTTGGACATCTCACCCATGAAAATAACCTTTTATATATAATTAAATTTTAATCCATTTTTTGATTATTAAATAATTAATATCTCTCAAATGGTATGTCATATGAGAAATAAAAAACAACAATTGGGTCGAGAATGGGGATTTTACCCTAGTTTAGGTATAAATTTTATATGCAAGGAGAATTTGATGTTATTTAATTTTATGTTAAATAAATAAATTTTATTAATTTAGTATTTAATCTGATATTAGTTAAAATAAATGAAAAATAATTTTTTTTTCATTGTGTCATCATCTAAAATGGCGCATGAATCTATTGGTACACACGAGGTGTTTTAAAAACTTGAATTTTACACCATTTTGACCAACTTAAAATATGCAACACATTAATAGAGAAACAATTAATCATTTCCTTCATTAAGATTCGGGTGAAAAAGAAGATTATTTTGAAATGTTAATAGTGATAATGTAGAAAGAGATTTATTAATAATAATAATTGATGTTGTTACTATTATTATTTTTAAATTAAGACAATATGTATTTTAATATTTACATGATAGATAAAAAGAATATTAATAATAATAATTGTATTGTTATTATTATTTGTTAAAAAATGAATGGAAAAGTACATTTGTAATAAGATACTATTTTTCACTTAAATGATAAAAAATATTTCACCATGTGTGAATATTTTTTGTTGATCAATGTAATAGAAGTGAAGTTATTAGTTAATTCTAAATAAATTCAAATATAGGGTAAATATTAATTTATTAACTATTATCGACATTTAATGAATGTTGTTAGTGAAACTTTAATATTGAAAGATAATTTATAATAATAATAATAATAATAATAATAATAAAATTTATTATTATTATTAAAATGAGAAATTAATTATTTTCAAAAAATAGTTTCAGTCGTAAAACTTTCATATGGTGTCAGATTGACACGCCATCAGTGACAATGTGAACCTAAAATTAAGGCAGTCATTTCACAATCAATATTGAATATTTAATTCAGGATTATAATATAGGTCAATTAAATTCATAGTATTATAATGAGTTAACACATGAAATTAATAAGATAGGTTAACAAATAAGTGATTCAATTAACATCTATAACTAAATTAATTAATAGAAAAGTGTTATAAATTGGATTTGAGGTGGTGCACATGGCATGGGTAGGAATCCCAATATTTCTGATACCTCTCCCCTCTCTTACTCTCTCCCTCCCTCTATCTCTTTTTAATTTTATTTTAACATTATAAAATTATCTCCTCAATATCTTATTCGATATTGATCTGATTGATGCGTCATCAGTTCCATTGAATAATCTCGATGAGTAGAAATTTTTTCTTAAGATTATTTTAAAAGAAGGAACAAATTCATTGGTGTGTGATCAAATTTCGAGTTGGTGCTTCGATGATTTCTATAATAAGGAAAGTGATGAGGTGTATTAAACTACACTAGGTGGTCTATCATTGTCGCTGACATCGATGACCTTGAGGTAGGTGGTCAAAAATTTGAATCCCATGGTTGTAATTTTTAAATATTACTATGAATGTTCTATAATTTCTTGATCTATTTAGCAATTTCATTTCAAAAATGTATTTATTAATTAAGTGAAATAATTAATTATGGAATCATAAAATTCTGATAATTAATAATGGGAATTAGTTGTGTAGTTATTAAGATAGTTGAACCATATTAATTAATTGATAAGTTAATTAGTGAGAATGAATTAATATATGAAAATGTGTTTTTGGATAAATAATTTTTGAATTAACTATACCAAGATAGAAATGGATGACATTAAAAAATTAATTTATAAATTAAATATTATTGTATTGAAGTTGGATAATAGAGATAATTAACTGTATAATTAATTATTTGAGTTTTTATGATTATAAAGTTGTTTGAAGTTGATTAATTAATCGAGGAATTAATTAGGTAATTGATTTATTAGAGATAGAACAATTAATTAATTAATTAATTTGGGTTATTGAGATTTTTACATTGGAATAAATTAATTTTAGAATTAATTAACCGAATTGGAGTTTTTATTTAATTAATCAATTAAATAATGAGGTTGAGTTAGATTAATTAATCATGGGAATTAATAAATATAATTTTAGGATAATTAATTGGTGAGTTAATTATCATGTTGTTGAATTATAAATTATGAAGTTCTAATTGGTGAATTAATTATTGGATTTCATGTTCAAAAGGATTAATTAATCATTGAATTAATTAATGGAATTGATTTGGTTAATTAGTTATTGAATTAATTAACAGATTTGATGTGAAAAATTAATTGATGAATTGGTTGAAGGTATTTTTATGATTCATTAATTATGTAAATTAATTAATGAAACTGACGTGATTAACTAATAATTGGATTAATTAATAGAAATGGGTTATGATTAATTAATTAGTGAATTAATTAATGGAATGGATATAGTTAATTAATTATTGAATTAATTAACAAAATTGAAGTGAACAATTAATAGATTAATTAATTGAGGTGATTGTTATGATTAATTAACTGTCAAAATTGATTAATGAAATTGATGTGATTAATTAATAATTGGGTTATTTAATGGAAATGGGTTTTGAATAATTAATTAGTGATTAATTAATGTATGATGATTTTGTGAAAATATTAATTAATTGTATAATTAATTAATAGACATGGAATAATTAATTCATGAATTAATTAATGGAATCCATGATCAGTTTTTTGTGATATAAATATTATTCTGTTTAATCTTAGTTATTGTGATAATATAAATACATGAGATAATAAGATACATGTGAAGTTGTGATGAACATTTATTACATGCATAATTGAGAGTTTGGGTGCTATAAATGATGTTCTATGTCATTGATGATATACATACATTGTAGAATGAGGTCTAGACATGAATTTCTTTTCCTTTTACAGAATTATAAGGTTTCTGGGTGTTTGACATGACATTCTTCACTAGTGACTGAATGTACACAAATGGATTTTGGGTGTTATCCCTAGAATTATACAGCAGATGTAGGTATACAATATTGACTGTGTGTTCACAAATGGGGTTTAGGGTGATAGAAACGATGTTATACACTAATGATATACATATGTGATTGATTTTAGAAAGACTTTGTAAGACTTTTGATGTTCTACGACAAATAGTACTCTGAGATATGGCCACACATGAAAATAATTCTAACTATGGAAGGAGATGAATCAGGTGCTGAGATATCATATCACCTTAGAATACATTGAGTTATGTCACAAGTCGAAGTAGGTATTAAGATATGATATTACATAGGGAACTCTTCAAGATCTGGTATGAGATGACTTTAGTATTGAGGTACAAGTTTCCACAGGAACCCCGGAGTTAAAATTATTGAATAAAGAATAAATGATAATCTATTAATAGTTAGTTTATACATTTTATTTCTTTATTTATAGACTTTCATACACTATACATTTAATTGATTGTTTTAAACACAATTAGTGGTGGGCTATTGAGTTTTACTCACATGCTACCTTGGTTTTATGATCAATGACCTAATAGAGTTTTTGTTTTCTAGACAGGATAAGAAAATATTCCATGTGTTATGTGTAATAGTTGGGTTGTAGCATGGTGAGGGAACCAGACTTGGTGTCGGGACCTTTTTGGAGGAGTTTTTAGTGTCTTTATTTATTTCTTTTTGGGTTTTTCATATTGAAACTTGGCACGTACATTGGCATGACATGTTTTCATTTTAGTTAAATATTGTATTACCAGTTTTGGTTATCGTTTCACAATGCTAATATCCATGTTATATATGATTCCATAGTTTCATTATTTATTTTCCTCTAGTGTATTAATCTAATAAAAGAGGGTATATTCTGTCCATGATTGACTTACAATACCCTCTCTTCTAGTCGGAATCCTCTAGCATATGAGGAGCCACGCTTGCGGACATGTGGCGAGCTGACTCGGGGTACCGTTGCATGGTACACAGGTCACTACGTTACAATGTCGTATCATAGGTCTAATTTTCTTTTCTTCTTCTTTTTTCTTAATATTTTGGAAATGAAGAATGGAGACATGGAATAGTTGGGGGCTGGTTTTGAGCTCATGTAAACGAGTTTCTCCCCCTTATAAGGGGGAGGACCGAAGTACCCAGAGTGGGATTGTTGTTATTATTGTTTTTATAACCATTTAATATTATTTCACCTTGGGGGATGTTGTTGTTTTCAAATTTGGTTATTGTTTTTTAGATTTGTTGAGATTGACTCATGGCCCTAAATGGAACGAGTGTTGAGTCTGCATGAATCATTCTAGGAACATAGTTTTATTTTGTGAACATGAATCACTTTAGGCGCACTTTGGAAAATAGGTTATGGGTAAGTTGTTGAACTTGTGGTATTTTTCCTTGTTTATGAAATTGAGATGAAATTGTGAATTAATTAATGTCATAATTCCAAAATTTATGGTTTCTGGAATAATTAATAGTCGAATTAATTATATGATATTGATATTATAAATTAGGGATAATTAATGTCAAAATTAATTATGTGATATAAATATTATTATTTGAGATAATTAATGGTGGAGTTACTTATAGGATGATGATATCTTTAAAGAGATTAATTAATTTTGGTAATAATTAATGAAACCAATTAATTAATTAATGTGAGTAACGATATTATTTAATTTTTGAATTAAATAAAGTTATTAATTAATAAAAGATTTCATTAGTGTGAGTAATGTGATTATTTAATTGTTGATTTAAATAAATTGATTAATTAACTGCTGAAGACTATAAAATTATGCAAGATGAGAATAAATGGGTTTCTAAATGATAAAATAGAATAATGAGTATGTGTTTACCCTTATTAACCATGACCAAGGTGTAAGATGGCTAAAGGTAGTGGTAGTTACTTAGTTTTTACCATGTAGTAGGAAAAGGGAGGAAACACTAGTAATAAAGGATTGGTGGTGGTATTCATCGATGAATTCATAGAATAACTTCAATTAGTGAAGATCATGTCCCCTACCTTGACATCATCTCAGGTAGTCTGTGAATTCTATGAATTTATGATTAGATAAATGAAAGTTCTTTGTTTGGATTTGGGGACCATTAGGGGTTGTTCTTATGAAGTATAATATATATAGGGATTATGGTTCAAGTTACACCATCAATGGTTTACAAATCAGGTTCTTAAGATGGACCATAAGTCAATGAATACTATTGACATCAGCCATGGTAGTTGATTTATTTAAAAATGCAATGTTGAAAACCCTCTTAAGGTGGGGTATGATATTCCAATAGTAGGTTTGTGGAGAAATACCATGAGGTTTAAATGGTGGAATCAGAATACCAAAGTGGAACCTATAAGTTTCACGTTTAGATTTCGTAGAGAAATGTTAGGTGAGCCTTGAAGGTGTTGGATGTACGTCCATTCTAGGAAGTTTTTAATGGAAAGAGAAAATGCTAATATTGGATGGTTTCTTGTGGATCATGGTAAGAATGAGTTGTGAAACACATCAGTTGTGTTGTGGATGTTGAGATTGATATCGATGCATTCTTTGAGGAGCATTTTAAATGTCTATTTAAAAGTAGAGAAAATGTGTTTATAGGGAAAGATTGTGAGTTATTTGGTATATTATGGAATCATGAATGAGATGAGGAAATATGGGAGAGATAAGAGGATAATAGGGAATAGTGGACCAAACTTTTTATCTTAGAAACATAGATGTGACTGGTAGTGCGAATCAATGATGACCTGTTATAATGTTCAGAGATTGTAAAATACTTCCATTTTTCCAGGTGGGAATATTTTAATTTTTTTTTGAATATGGGTTGGCTTGGTTTTAATTCACAAAAACGATTTATCAGTGAAATTTTGGTAAATGTATTAAAGGCCTTAAATTCTAGTTAGAATCATAGAATACTCAATTCAATATTTTTGGAGTTCAACACTGAGTTAGTTTGATATTACAAGGCCCAAAAAGTCTTAATGCAGACAGAATATAAATATTAAATATAAAATATTAAGATAATTTTTTTTATTCAAAATATTTGGAAAACTCAAAAATGGTGCATAATATGTGAAATAAGAAACAACTGTTTCATCTAGGACATGGGGTTTACCCGAGGAGGGGTATAAAATTTGTGAGCATCGAACGTTTGGACGACTCTCTTTGGAAAAAACTATTTATTATTTAATTAATTTTTTAATCCATTTTCAGAATATTAAATAATTAATATCTCAAAATTTATGTGTTGTATGAGAAATACGAGACTACAATTGGGTCCATTATGGGGGGTTTACCCTAGTTAGGGTATATCATTTTGGTTTAATGTGTGTTTAATGTTATTTAATTTTTCAGTTAAATAAATTTATTTTATTAATTTAATAATTAATTTGAAATAAATTAAATTAAATTAAAAGTAATTTTTTTCATTTATTCGTCTTCTCCAATGGTGCATGAATCCATTGTTAAAACCATGGTGTTCTAAAAGATCAAATTTTACACCATTTTGATCAATTTAAAATATGAAATTCATTAATGGGGAAAATAATAATAATTTCCTCCATTAAGATATGAATGAAATAAAAGATTATTTTGAAACATTAATGGTGAAAAATCTTGAAATATATTTAAAATAATAATAATTTCTATTCTTAATATTATTAATTTTAATTTAAGACAACATGTATTATAATATTTAATGGGAATATAATAAAAATATTATTGATAATAAATGTATTATTGTTATTATTATTATTTTTCAAAAAAGAGAATTGAAAAGTGAATGTGTAATTTAATATTCTTTTTCACTTAAATGACAATCGATGTTTTTCAATATGTGAGTTTTTGTTGGTGATCAATATAATAATGATGAAATTATTAGTCAATAGTAAATAAATAAAAATGTGGGGTTAATATTAGTTTATTAACTATTATCAAAATTTAATGAATATTTTTAGCAAAACATTAACGTTGTATGATACTTTATAATAATAATAATAATAAAATTTATTATTATTTTTATTAAATTGAGAAAATATTTATTTTCAAAACACCGTTTCAGTCATAACTCTTTCATGTGATGTCAGATTGACATGCTGTTAGCGGTAGTGTGGCCCTAAAATTGAGGTGGTCTTTTTAAGTCCAATGTTGAATATTTAATTCAGGATCATGGTACAGGTCCATGATACACCCAATATTATGATGAATTTATGCATGAAATTAATAAGATTGATAAATAAATAAATGATTCAATTAATAAATATAACTAAATTAATTAATGAAAAAGTATTATAAATTGGATTTGAGGTAGTTCACATGGAATGGTTAAGAATACAATTATTTCTAACACTTTTCCCTCTATTACTCTCTCTCTTTTATTTTATTTTATTCTTCTAATATTCTTCCATTAATATCTTATTCGAAGTCGACCAGAGTGATGCAACGTCAGCTCTGTTGAATTTTCCTCGAAGAGTAGAAATTTCTTCAAAAGATTATTTTTTAAGAAGGCAAGGATTCATTAGAGTTTTATTAAGTTTTTGGTTAGTGTGTCAACACTTACGATAATAAGGCCAGGAGGTGGTGTATTGAACTACACATGGTGGTCTATCATTACTGGTAGCATTGATAACCTTGAGGTATGAGGTCAAAAATTTAAAACCCATAGTCATAATTTTTCATTATGTATATAAAAGTTATAGAATTTCTATATCAATTTAGAAATTTTATTCCAAAAAATTATTAAATAATTTTTGTGAATTAATAAAATATATAATCGTGAAATTTTGATAATTAATTATTGTAATTAATTATGGGGTTATTAAGATGGATGAACCAAAATAATTAATTGATAAATTAATTAATGATAATGGATTGGTTTAGGAAATTGTGTTTTTGAATAAATAATTATTGAATTAACTATAGAAAGATATAAATTGTTGAGATTGAATAATTAATTGATAAATTAATTATTGTACTATTGAAGTTTCTAAATAGATATAATTAGTTGTATATTTAATTATTAGAGTTGTTATGATTATTAAATTTATTGACATGGAACAATTAATTAAGGAATTAATTGGAGTAATTGATTTATTAGAGATAGAACAAATAATTGATAAATTAATTGGGGTTATTGAATTGTTTATTTTTAGAAGAATTAATTTTATAATTAATTAATGGGAGTATAGTTGTTATTTAATTGTTAAATTAAATAACATGGTTTATTTTGATTAATAAATCATGATTAATAATTAATGGAATTGGTGGATAATTAATTGGTGAGTTAATTATCAAATTATTGAAATTTAAATTGAGAATAATTAATTAGTGAATTAATTATTGGATATCAAGTTGAAAAATGATTAATTAAATATTGAATTAATTAATTGAATTTATTTGGTAAATAAATTGATGAATTAATTAACAAAGTCGAAGTGTACAATTAATTAAAGAATTAATTTAAGGGATTGTTATGAATAATTATTTGTGTAAATTTATTAATGAAACTCACGTGATTAATTAATAATTAGATTAGTTAATGGAAATGGTTCATGATTGATTAATTGGTAAATTAATTAATGGAATGAATGTAGTTAATTAATTGTTGAAATAATTAAATGAATTGAAGTGAACAATTAATTGATGAATTAATTTATGGGATTGTTATGATTAATTAATTGTAGAAATTAATTAATGAAATTTATTTGATTAATTAATCATTAGGTTTATTAATAGAAATAGGTTGTGGAAATTAATTAAGGAAATTTATGTGATTAATTAAATAATTTTGTAAATTAATTAATGAAATTCTTGTGATTAATTATTCATTAGGTTAATTAATGGAAATCAGTTGTGGACAATTTAGTAGTGAATTAATTATTAGATATTGATTTGGTGAAAATATTAATTAATTGAGGAAATAATTAATGGACATAGATTAATTAATGAATAAATTAATTAATGGAATAAATTATGGTTTATTTTGATAGAAATATTAATTTTTTCAATCATAGTTGTTGTGATAATATAAAAACATGTGATAATAAGATACATATGAAGTTGCGATGAAAAGTGATATACATGCATAATTGAGAGTTTGGGTGCTAGACATGACGTTTTAGGCTGGTGATGATATACACACATAGTTGAATGAGGGTTTGACATGACTTTCTATGTAGTGATAGATCTATCATGTTTTTGGGTGTTAGAAATGACGTTCTACACTAGTGGATGCATGTATAAATATGGTTTTTGGGTGTTAGATATGACTTTATACACCACATGTATGTATAAACTAGTGATTGTGTGTGAAAAAATGGTTTTTGGGGTGATAGAAATGACATTATTCACCAATGATATACATGTAAGATTTATTTTTTAAGGACTATGTTAGCCTTCTGACATTTGACGCCACTGAGTACTCTTAGATATAGCCTCACGTGAAAATAATTCAAAATCTAGCATGAGTCGAATCAGGTGATGAGATATCATATCACCTTCGAATACTTTGAGCTTCAGCACGAGACAAAGAAAGTATTAAGATATGATTTTACATAGGGAATTCTTCAGGATTTGGTAAGAGATAAAGTTTGCATTGAGGTACGGGTGTCCACAGGAACCCTAGAGTTAAAATGATTAAATAGATTATAAATGAATGCCTGATAATGGTTTATTTACACATTTTATTTCTTTATTCATAGTCATATATACACTATTTTTCGAATGGATTGTTTTAGAAACTCTTGGTGGTGTCCTAATGAATTAGGCTCACACCCTACTCGGGATGCCTGATCAGTACCTGAATAGTCTTTTTTCTTCTAGGTAGGTTAAGGTAAAAGACCCTGTGTTAGGTGGAAGAGTTATGATTGAGCATGGTTTGGGAACCAGACATGGTATTGGGACCCGCTGGGAGAAGTTTTCAATGGCTTTATTTATTTCTTTTTGGTTTTTCATATTGACACTTGGAACGTAAAACATCATCGCATGTTTCCCTTTTAGTTAAATATTATATTACCTATTTTTTTATTTTGTGACATTGGTATTAGTCATGTTATATATTCTTTCATATTTTGTTTATTTATTTTCTTCTAGTGTATTACTATGATAAAAGTGTATATATTCTCCCCATGATCGACTTACAAGACCCTCTCTACTAGTCGATAGCATCTAGTATACGAGGAGGTGTGCTTGAGGCCATGTGGTGAATCGGTTTGGAGCACCATTCTGTGGCACCCAGGTTAGCATATTACACTACATTGTTGGGTTTCACTATGATCGATAAAATTATACTAAGTAATGAATAATAAATATTACATGTACACTTTATTTACAATTGAAAATTTTAGGTATCTTGAGTTTTGGGTTAATAAAGACCACTTTAATTGTTATTTGTGTGATGAGTTATTATTTGGTTTAGTGAATACTAGTTGATAAATGTAACCATATTTATTTCATTTATTTTGGGTTTATTTATTGTATTATTAGTTGTATTTTTATCCTTTCACAAGTGATTATTTAATTTGGGTCATAAGTGATTTTTAAGGTATACATTTACATATTAAGTATAATTTTGTTGTGAATTTTTGAAAATGATTTCATATAATTGAGCTAGTTGAGTTGATTATTTTAAAAATATTTATTTTTCATCTTTTATATCAGGATATCAAATATATATAACCATAGAGGAATTATTATTATTTTTCTAGGAGTGTTGGTATGTTAGATATATGGACCCTTGATTCTAGTTTTGTTTATAAAATATTTCAATATAAGGAAGTTATTGGTCAAAATAGAAACCATTCCCCCCATGGTTTAAATTTTATCACTCATCTCTATTTATCAGTATCTATTGATTGGGGTGACATTTCTAAGACCTTTTAGTAGAACATCTCAATTATTTGGGAAATATGTTGGGCTTGGCTGTTAAAATGGTCATTTGATTGGAATTTTTAAGTTACGATTTCATTGGTGGTCCCAATGGATAGGTTTCTAGAGGAATGATTCATCACATTGATTAATACATTTTTTAATCCACCCAATTAAATAAGTGCTGTAATTTATACAAATGATATGATTTTTTTGCTCAATAATCAGGGATTATGAGAGAAGTTTAGTTGATTTTAGTGGTAATAAAATATGTATCCCAAAATAATAAAAGATACTATGGAGGGTCTTAACATTTATTTTTTTATTCATGTTCAACAATATTTCATATTTGGTATTTATATAAATGAAATTATCAACAAATATATATTTATATTATAAATTATAATGGAATTGCACCCAACCATTAATTCATTAATGATATATATCCTTTATTTGGTTAGATTTAATTAAAATAACTTTCTATATTGGTATCATAACTTGATTAGTGTTATTAATTATAAATGGAAACTTTTTATTCTTTAAAAACCTATAAATTGTTCGATAGTTTCTTTTAGATCAAAATATGAATGAAATACTTATGTAAAACATCAAAAGGATGCTTATGACATAAGATGTTATATGTTATCGAATATGGTTTAAATATCTATATGAATGAACAGTATAATTAATTTTGATTTAAGGAATTAATAAGTAAGAAAATATTCATATGAATAAATTAAAATATGTATAAAACCAATATCTATAATTATAACTAATAACTATAAGATACTAGTTATATATTACATTTACATTAAAAAACTCATGTAATAAAAAATTTATAATATTTGGTAAAATGAGGAGTAAATATACGTTTTATCAATGTAATGGGAGTTTCTACATTGAAGGTGTATATATAAAATTTATATAAGTAACTATTATTATAATTTATCTATAAAAAATTAGTTTTTTTTGTTTTTTATTTATACAATTAGGTATTTTATTTCTTGTTTAAAAACAAAATTTTTTATACGTACATGAATAAAATGTTTCATAACAGTAGACATATGATTAATGAATTATATATTCTAGAATTAGATAATAAAATCTATAAATTTTTTTACAATTGTGTTAATGTTAATGTTTTCAAGACCACTTATCTTTGGAATTATTAGTTTGGTTATATTATTTTTAGACCAAATCATAAATATTAAAAAAGAATGTGGTTATTAGAATCTAAAAGACAAAATCATGTTACAATCCTTATTATGGAGATGGAGAAGATGAATGGGTAGATCATCAATCTAGGTAATGTCTTTATTTACTCTCTTATTAGCAAGGAAATCTGCAATCATATTTGCTTCACAATAAACATGAGTGATAATGTAATTGATTTTGAGGAGTGGGCAGATGGAATCTATCCAATGGGTAGTAAAGAGCTATGCAAGATGTATCACACCATTCGAAATTTCTTTCACAATGGTAGTCAAATCACTTTCAATATTGATATAGTTATAACCACAGGGATTTGTGAAAGTAATATCATGTATCATACTCATCATTTAGGCCTCTAGAGAGGATGCAATTCCATAACTACCAAGAAAGATTCTAAGGATTGGACTAAAGTGATTCTTGAGGATGGTACCACAACCCGCTGGACCCAGATTGCCTTTTTTTGGAACCATCACATTTAAATTAATCTAGACATGAAAATGAGATCTCCAAAATATTTAAAAAGTGTGATTAGGTTGGAAAAAGTTTCAATCAATGTGGATATGTTGCATAATTCCATGGTCCTCAACGATGTTGTTGCAATGACCCTTTTGCATCGACACAGATTCACATATGGCAATAAGTATCCTCATCCAACCTACATTATGGAGGAATGAGTAATTTTTAGGAACAATAGCATTTCTATCATATACGATCACATGATAGAGCTTAATAACTGTACCAAGGAAAAGGTTCCTAATTTTCTACGAACATTCCATTTCATCACATTTCATTAGTTGAGATTTGATAAAGTTAAAAATAAACCATCTTTAGTCAAATATAGAAACAATATAGTTCCAAATAGATGAAGTAGTGGCACAAGAAAGAAATAGATGGTTATCATCTTCTTTGTGTTGGTTTTAGAGTCCATATTTCGATTAAATTTGAATTCTGAACAATTGAAGGAACCTATATGTGGGAACTCTGTTGTGAGCATGGTAACAAATAAGATTGAATCTTTAAGGATTAATCCATGGTTTGTTAAAATATACTAACGAACCAAAATCACTTTATGAATTACAAAAGTAGTGATTATAATTTTTTTCCAGTTAACAATACCACTGTGAGCAGTCTCCCAAATTAAAAAGTCATCACTGTTTGAGAAAGGGTAGTTTTCTATGGAAAGAATAATGGTTTTATGGAGATGATCATTTTGAGAATTTAACATATCATTAATTGAATAGTTGGTACAATTAGGGGTTTGATCTGGAGGAATCCTAAATATTAAGGGCATTCTAGTCCTATTATTCGACCATAAATTCAAGGAGGAAACCCGAGAAACCATTTATCTGGAATTATTCATAATACTTGAAAAAGAATTCTTAATGGATGGCCAGATAGAAGAGTTAAAAATATTCAAATTTTCCATCCTTAAGTTTTCTAAGAAATATATTTTTTATAAAAGAAATCGAATCACAATTGTTATAAAGAAGGTTCCAAGTGAGTCTGGATTAAAGGGCCTCATTAATGTATTTATGATTTTTTATGCTAATACCACCATTTTTAATAGGTTTGCAAAAATTCGACCAGGGTACAATCACAAGTTTTAATTCTAGAGTGATACCTTTCCAAATAAAATTTTTGATTGAGATATTCATTTTATTGATAAGAACAATAGGACATTTATATAAAATCATGCATTAAACCATCTTAGAAACAGTAATAGATTCGACTAGGCATATTCTGCATTCCATAGAGAGAGATTTACCTTTCCAAGAATATAGCTAATTAAGAACTTAGTCAACGATTGTAGAAAAGTAACAAGACTTAGGTCTGCACCAAAAAAATGGGAACATAAGATAAGAAAAAGGAAATGTTCATTATTTTATGCCCAAGTCACTAATAACATTATATTTCCTACTAGAAAGAAAGTTTTTTCCAAAGAAGATACTAGATTTTTTCCAATTAATTGTTTGACCAGAATCCTCTTCATAGTAAATGTGGGAATTTTTGAGGTTTCAAATATTTTTTTATCACCTTGTAAGAGAAAGATAATATCATAAGTATATAACATGTGAGTCGAAGACTTCACATTCCTAGAAACATGAATGGGATAATGTTTGGTATGTTCCACAAGACGAGTGAGGAGGCGACTAAGATAGTCATTCTCAATGGGGAAAATAATGGCAGAGAGGTTTTTACCTTTCCTAAAACCTTTGGTGCATTTGAAACATCCCTTGGGAGATCCATTAATCAAAATGGAAATGAAGGATGAGTTGAATAGGGTTCTGATTACAATGATAATAGAGTCATTAAATCCAAAACCTTGAATAACCATGAAGGCAAAGTTCCCATCAATGATATCAAAGGATTTTTTAATGTAAGGTTTAATACCAATATTAACTCCTATGTTATCTTTGTTTAAAGTGTTAACACACTCAAAGGCAAGACAAATGCAGTCTTGTATGGATCTACCCTTAATAAACCCAAATTGGTTTCACAAGACAATTTTGTCTTTGTTGGTTGAAAATCTATTATAAATGATTTTAATGATGATTTTATAAAGGTTTTTAACGAGATTTATGAACCTAAACAAATGGATCTCAGAATCGTTGTACTCTTTTGGAATAATGGAATGAAATTGAGCATTTATAACATGAAAAATGACACCATATGATAAGAAAGATTTAAAAATCTTGAAAACATTAAATTGAATAACATCCCAATAACATTGAAATAAACCATTATTAAAACCATCTGGACCTGAAGCACTATCATGATTGAAACTAAAGATAGTATACTAATTTCAAGTTCAAAAGGAGTTTTTATAAGGGAAGTGTTATCCTAATTATTTTCCACAACCGGAATGACCGCAAGTAAAAGGTCTTTATTATTATGAGAACCCTTAAATATTGATTCAATGTTAGAGACAATATGATTAGAAATATCACACTCATTATCTAAAATATTTTCCTCATCTTGTAAAAATGTTATCAGTCTAGAAGATTTTCTGAATATTTGATGAGAGTTATATAACATAGTATTTATATCATTATATGATAACAATTTAATTTTAAAGGTTTGTTTCTTCATTTTCTCTTAAAAGGTTAGAAAAGAGTTCAGTTTTACCAAAAGGTTTACTTCCTGAGTCGGATCAATGTTGAAATCAGAACTAGTGTTATTATTTTGATGTTCATTGATCTCATCCTCAAGAAGAAGGATGTCATTGTTATTTTTTTCTTTATAACTGCAACAACCTTTGAGAGTCTATTTGAAGAATTTTAACGTCACATTATGAGAAAAGGAATCATTGTACCGGGACATAGATGACTAATTTTTTTGATGATAGTAGTGTAATCAACCTCAGAAAACCACACAATGTTAAAGCTGAATAGTTGAGAGGGTTTCATATTTTTGACTGAGAAATTGACCCAAATGGGATGGTGGTCAGGATTCATATTCTGAAGGGTGGTTCTAAAGATAGTTTCCAATTTTTCTAAAGAGGATACATTCATGAAGGATCTATTCAAATTAGAGGCGACGACCCTATTGTAATTCCTTCTATACTAAGTAAATTTAATACTCGAAAGTTTAATTTCAATAAGGTTGTTGCCTTAAATAGTGGTTTTAAACTCTCTCATGGAAATAATACCATGAGATGGACCAATTTTCTCACTTGAGTTCAGAATAGAATAAATTTCCGTAATTACAAACCAAGGAATATTTATATTATTACCTAAATAAGTGAGGTCTTTCCAAAGAGGCCTCCTATCTTTGTATCTATTCTTAGAATAAAAAAAGAGAAGAATAAAAGAGTTCCTTCAATAATAATATCACATGGAAAGGCTATCTCATAATAATTAAAAATATTAACATTATGTAAAGATAAGTGTGAAAAAATATAGAGTGATTAAAAATAGGATGATTTTTTGGTTGCACCTGTAAAATAATAACCATGCTGGCACAAATGAGAGTACTTAGAGGAAAAATTAATTTTGGGATCATCAATAGCAAACAACTTTGAATGATGAGTATTAACCATTATTTTTATAACATTAAATGTGTCATATTTTGAAATACCCTGAAAATTCCAAAAAGGTATCTTCATTTAATCTGAAATTTGGAGTTAGAACACCCTTTTTGTTTTCCTTGATCCCTTTTTCCTAGAAGATCTTCTATCATTTTGAGAATTTTTAGGGATAGTGTTCTTTTCTTTATTAAATTTAGAAGTAGCAGAGGGATGTTTGAAATACCTACCTTACCATTATCCTTGTGATGTTCATGCAAAGAGGCATTCATAGGTGAATATATAGAATTCATGTTAATAAATATAGTATGATCAACATTTTTAGTGGTAAAAATATTTTCAGAGTTTGAAGAACAAACATTGTTATCAATAACGTGAGAACCATCTATTGAATGAACGATATAAATAGGATTATATGTACTAGATTCCTTTATAGTAGGTTTTTCCTATTGTATGATATTGCCTATATTTGAGGTGCCTGGACCAACTATCTACCTAGATACAGTTGTGTGCTACTTCAGAATGCCTTCAAACACATTTGATCATGCATATTCAGATCATGATTTCATTACTTCTTGAAAAAATACATTACAAATGGTATATTGGCGTTTACTTCTTCCTCCACACCTAGTGTAATAGGGGCATTCATGTTGGTGGTTTACTGAATCAAGACAGTTCCCAGAGCCGAAGTTGTGGACTCACCTACAAATTTTGATTAGATTATGATAAGAAATTATCAACATAAGATTTCACTGATCATCTAAAAGAGTGCAATTTATTTTAAAAACTCACTTTTTAGGATAACCATAACAGAATGTTTTGATTGAGTATATGAATTACACTTTTTAAACATATTTTAATCTATCAAGAGTTGGTTAGAACATCCTTTTTTACAGGGGTTATACTTTAGAATCAATATCTTTAATATTTTACTAAATTATATATAAGGAAACATAAAATACAGTATATCAGATATGGATTATTAAGTGTCATATTTATGAGGATTTGAGGATGAAAAACATATGTAAAGTATGAGCTTATGAGAAAACTAGTCTTAAATTTTTAAAAAAACATATTTTTTGAAAATCATTAGGAAAAAATGATTTATTTCTTTTTTAATATTACAAATTTTAATGTAATTATATCTTGAAATGATATATTTCTTGAAAATTAATTTATTTATCAAAAAAAATGAGGGAGAAAATTTAGTCAAAGTGATGATCAATAAAAACCAGAAAAAAATGTTCCTAATATAGAAATTGAGTTTGTTTCATAATAAATTATTAAAATCAAATCATGTCATATTTCATAATAAAATTGACGGTTTTATGGGTTTTAAAAGAGTTATAAAGATATGTATTTTTCATTTTAAATGATATAAATGTTACATTTATAGAGTATAAAACTATTTTCTTTATAGGATATCATAAATATTGCTAATTATAAAAAATTTATGGTAGATAAAAATTATAAGATTAATTCCATATACAATAATTAGGTTTAAAACATGGTTGATCTAGTGAATGGGGTAAGAAACATATATTAGATATATATTTTAAAGAACAATTATATGGAAGGTGGGGTTTTTAGTTATAAATCGTTCCTAGAAAAAAATACTATTAGAAAATTCATGTTATAAACTATGAAGAAACATTTTCACCAATACCCATGATAAAATTGAACTATATTCCTTTCTGAGAATATTATTCAAGGAAGTACATATGATATAACCTAAATTTTTTAAGCATGATAATTGTATTACTAATATTTTCAAGTTTTAATGAACCATTTATGTGTTGATTTATTCCTTCTAAAGTTGGAATATTTATTTTTAGTATGAAATAAATGAATGTAGTCCCGTATAGTGTGTATTTTAATCATATTTATATATGATGTTTAGTGGGAAAGAAATCATGTTTTAGGAAATATATTTTGATGAAAAAGTACTGATTGTAAACAATTTTAAATTTATTAGTTTTGAAGTATTTGTTGGGAAAATCATTCAACAGAAACCCCAACTAAAATAACCCCGAGTTGGTGTTTACTCTATTATATTGGTACAAGATATACAGAATCTCACCACATAGGATTTATCAATTTAGTAATCAAGAAATAACATATTCATAAATGATTTGCATGTTATATTTTAAAAATAAAAACATAATATAGATAACATTGTTGTATTATTTATATCATTCATAATATCCTTCTTCAATTATGGGAAAATTAAGATAGATAAAGGTAGAGTTTAGGTGGTCATTAAGGGTTAAGTATAATAGAATCTATCAGGAGTAAACAATGACTAATCAAAATATAAGTATGGATATTAAAATAAATAACATTCAATTAACAGTTGATTTAAAAGAGTGCCATGGATAATGTCAATATATCAAATAGATGAACATTGAAAACTAAATTCTTAAAAAAGGAAATGGATAATAATAGACATTAATGATCAAGGCCTTTAACCAAGATAGTAATAATCATGCTGTCATGGCATCTCAACCATGAAATCAATCTTAGTAAGTGGGTAAGTGTAAAAAAATACCCATCTAATATGGAATGCCTACAATTTTATCTCATGAGACCTGTCAATTTATCTAGGGGCTATTTATAACCAGGACCCACCAATAATTTTCATGTTATATGAATTATTTATGATTTAAATGATCAATAAAATTCAATATCAAAATTAATTACAAGTTAGAAATTATATGAATTTAATCAAGAATACATAACATACATTTTTATTATAATTTACCATTTCGGTAAATAATAAAACTATATAATTGGATCATATATTTGAGTAATTTCAATGGGAATTTTCATATTTTAAAATAAATTTTAAGAATCACTCAAACATTTAGTAAGGAAAATAACCCTTTCAATTTGAAGACACTTATTAAAATAAAACAAATTCTCAAATATCAAAGAAAAAAATTTATTTTTAAATACAAATTGGGATCCTATAATGAAATATTCAATGAATCAATTGTTCATGATAATAGAAAATTACCTTCATGTTGTTTATGATAAAAAAATGATTCCATTAACATTTTAACATTAAATTCAAAAGTACCTCATTCGGAAAATGTAAAGAAGATTAATTTTAAATAATTTTGTAAAAAATTAAATCATGGGTAAAAAAGAATATAAAAATATCATATTATAATTTTAAATGTATTCTTGAAAACATTTTTAGATAACGTGGATATGTAAGAAAATGTATTTTATATTGAAGAGAGAAATAAAGTTTGGTTTACTGAAAAATATATTTATTCAGTATATTGAGTACTTAAAGAGTGTAAAATTAAAAATAAAATTTATATTATCTAGAAATAAGTATAGTATAATAAAATTTATGAGTTTATTTAGAGATATTTTATAAAATTTCATCATCGGAAACCTATTTACAAATAATCCCGACAAATAATGATATTTTAACACAAATCCATTACCTTATGTTTAAATTTCTTTGAAAACACTCTAGAATCCTATTCAATGAATTTATGTTTTTATAATTATATTAAATAATCATTTATATAATTAAAATGTCATATATTATTCACTTATAACATTTCAAAACCCAATTATTAATAATTCCTCTTTAAAATTGTCATTTTCATGGGTGAATTGTTTCATTTTTTATGATAATTTCTGTTCAGTAGTTTTGGCCATTGTACTTTTATGATGGATCCCTATTCTATAGAATGTTAATAATAATACAAAAATCATATATATTATTTATATAAAAATATATATTTATATATAAATTTAGAGTCATCCATAAAAGGTACTGATAGAAAAATGAATTAGACCATTCATAGAGGGTGAAGGCTGTACATACTCATGAACATTGTTTTCAAATTTTTATGGATGGAATGAAATAAAGAAAAATATTAATTCATGTTAAAAATAATATTTAATATATCTTATATATTTATTAAATCTTTCCATATTACCAACCATTTGAAACAGAAATGAATAATGGATCACATCACATCATAGAGGGGGTAGTCCACACGTATGCAAAAGTAATGTTATCATTTTCCAATTGAAGGGAAGGTAAATATAAAGATAACATATTATAATTACATAATAATAATTATATTATAAATATAATATATAATCATTAAACCAATAATTATAACCACATATTAATGATGGTAATGAAAATTGAATTATATCACTACATGGAGGCAGGAGTCCACACGTATGCCCAAATGATACTTTAACATCCAGTTTGATAAAAAAGAGGGTAAATAATGGTGTTTGAATAATCATAATAACATTTAAATATATTTATGATATTGAAGTTATTATTTTATTTTGAAAAACACTAATTTATAGGAGGTAAAATAAGAAATAACATGAAAGAGGTCGGGTAATACAATTACCTCTTCTTTGATATTCCTCCTTTAATTCCTTTTGTAAGGGCCTTTGAATGATATTTTAAGAAGAAAAAAACATTAAATTCATTGATAGTGAAATATATAAGAGTATTTATTAGGATTTTTTGGGGTATAATTCTTAATTTAGTGTAATGAAGAGAAATGTGAGGTTTCTTTTAATAAATTGGAAAGAGGACACAATTGGAATTTCTTAAAAGATCAAAATATAATAATTTCATACTCAATAAAAATGATAAAAAATGTATATAGGATAAAATATGGGATTTTAATATGTCTAAATATGTTCAGAAAATATAATTTCGAGAATTTTAATTAGAAAAATTTCCCTTATATCTTGGATTTACCCCTATGATGAACTCGTTTTAACCATAACTGAAGTGACAAATTTTTACTATTTTCACTGTTAATTATGAAAAACATTAACATGGTATAATTAATTTTTTTTTAAATTATTATTAAAAATATGGTATTTATTTTATCAAATTAATTTCATAGAATTATTAGAATTTAATTTAAAATTAAACCCTCTAAAGATGACGATAATAGTGTCTAGAAAAATATTTTCATAAATATAAAAAGATCTTATACCGATACAAAATTTAAAATTAATTATAATGAAAATAACTATATTATTTATAATATATATTAACTAATTGTTCTTTTAAATCAATTTTTAAACAAAATTAAACCTTTTAAATTATTTTAATAAAAATACAGTGTTTATTAAAATCAGTATTTTTCTCTATTCATCAAAAAACATTATTCTGTAAAATTTTATAAAAATCACACTAAGATTATTTTTACATGCTAATTTCAAAAAGTTATTTAATTTTTCAAATAAATTTTATAAAATTTTTATAAATTAATAACATTTGTTCCTAAAAAAAGTAATAAAAATATTTTTTATACAAAAATATTTTTTAAAACATATAATGTCTTTACTAAAAATTAAGTACTTATTTATCAATATATTTGTTTTATTAGAAACCATTATACATATTTGTTAAAAATTTGGTTATTATTATTTACTACACAAACCTAATAGCTAGTGAATAATGGTATGATATATTACGCTTCGTTTAGACTCATGGATGTATGTATCATAAGACATTAATAAAATTAAATTTATTTGAAAATAAATACATCATAAAATTTCATGAGTTACATTATACCCCCTTAAAATGACTTTTTCCTTATAAATTCCTTTATTATAAGAAAAAAAACAAGGATATTTTTGTTTAATCTCAACCTCAGGTTCCCAAGTATATTCTTTATATTTCTCATTCCTCTAGAGAAAATTAACCTTATGAGTCGTCTTGTTCCATAAAAATTTATCTCTACGATCCAAGATTTCGACAAGCTGTTATTTATATAAAAGGTCATACTCAATAGGTACAACCTATGATTTAATTATATGTGAAATATCAGGTATTTAGTTTCTTAGGATATATACCTGGAAGACATCGTGAAATTGAGATAGATTCGGTGGATGCAACAAATGATAAATTACTATCCCGATACACTTAAGAATATCTAAGGGACCTATATATATTGGGAATATATTTACCTACTTTCCAAATCTCTTAATCATATTCAAAGGAGATATTCATTTGAATACCTTTCAATAACTTATAACTCTAGATCTCACTGAAGATTGTCAGCATAAATTTTTTATTGACTCATAGATTCTCTTTTGTGTTGTAGAATGGTTATAACCTTCTATACCATTTACTTATCCAGATAAAGTCCCAATATATTTAATAGTAAAAATTAATCCCAAAACATTGGAGTTATTAACTTACTATGAATGGATTCATAATAATAAATCTATATTCCTGAGTACTAGTAATTATCATAAGAAAATATCACCAAAAGAATGTGTTTATATCATTCTGGATGAAAAGGTATGATCTTTATATTGTTTATGAATATTTTTTTGGTTCAAAGGGAATAATAATCATTTTTAGAGTTTTCAAAATGGGTGTTTTGGAAATTCATATAAGGCCATTTTATATTTTAAATGTATAGTTTACAAATTAAATGTGTTAATAGGCACAAGCTGTAAAATGGTTTACGACAAAAGACTCTTGAAATCTGAAAAATGACTTTTATGATGTAATTTTTTACATATTAATATCCCCTTTTATTCAAAAAAGTAATCGAGTAGGATAAATTTATTATGACGAAATGTATTGTTCAACACAAAATTGTTATAGGGGATTTATGATATAAAACTAAGGTTTAAGATGTAAACTCCTCATGCCATATAGGTTTTATATACCATTCTTATAACTTATATAGTAATTAATTATTAAACCATTATCCCTAGACCCTAACTATAATCCATGATATTTTTTAGCGTCTCCACTCAATCATGGTTCCTCCACTCAATGATTGATATATGTGGTGGTCAAAAAATATCTCTCTTAGTAATAATGTTTTATTCTTCCTTATTTACATTTGTTGTGGCAGTGGTGTTGGGATGTGTTTATAGGATCTGTTGATCTTGTGTTTTTTTAATCCTTCCAGATCTGAAGTGAGATCATATTTTTGAGGCCAACCCTTGCATTGGTTGTGGCATTGAATGTGTGTTTCTCAAGGTATCTAAGAACTAAACTCTTTACCATACCTTTTGATTATGGAATATGATTCTAAAGTATGTGAATCATTAATTGGGACTATGTTTTTCATTTTTTATTCATCATAGTAGTTGTGGTTCTTGTTACCTTATTTGCAGAACTTGATAATAGGTATTTGGTTCTATCTCTATCCTATATTGGATGAACCTCAAATTCTGTGGTTTTATTAAATTTTATTCTAAAAAAATTGGAATGATTTATTATTTTTCATGTGTGTAAAAACGGTTTTTAAGAAATTTTGTTTTCATCTAAGTATTGAAAAATGAAAATTTATTTTAAAATCAATTTGAAATGGGTTTATGAAATGGTTTTCAAAGTGTGATGTGGTTTAAATGATTTTTAATGTTCGTACATGAGAAGCCTTGGGTACATAGGTGGAAGTTGTAACAATATGTCTCTTATATTTTTACTATAAGGGAGTTCAATCACGGGGTGTTCTTCTACTCCCTAGGAAAAGTGTCTTAGGGTCTTGTTAGGCATTTTTGGGAGGTTCACTTTATGGGGAGCTGATATGCTCTGTATAGTCGATGTCTATGTATAGGGGCTTAATGAACATGATTGTCTATGTTTGGGTATGATTGTTTTAGCTAGACAAACCTATAATAATTCTTAGTGTGATGTACCTATTATTTGGTTTGTATTTATTGAATTTGGTTACCCATTTTAATATATGTGATATTATTTGAAACTATTTTAGCTTGATTATTTAGAACTACGAAAAAGGGAAATGTGTTACCATGCTTTTGATAAAAAAAATTGCTTAAATGATTATCATTGCATATTTTATTTAATGTGGATCGTGTTTAGATTATTATATCAGGACCTATTATGGAACACTTGGGTGGGATCTTACTCAACCTGTTTAGTCACGCCATTAACACCCCTTCATAAGTGTGTAGACCTTGTAATGTATTTTGATGCAGGGAAATGTAAGACACCATAGTAAGGTGGTGAGGTATTAATCATCTGGTCTTGGATAACTGGTGTTGATATAGTTGAATTTTATACACATATCACATAGAGTATCTATTTATCATTTTGGGGGTTTCCTTTTATGTTGGAACAATATGTTAGAGTTTTTTACATGTTTTTTAGTTGTATCATTTTTGTTATTTTCTTTTAGTTATGGAATATATATTTATAGTTTCTATTGGGACATTTATTTATACTATGTATATATATTCCATGGTGTCTTCTTTGGGTACACAAAAATTGTTCCCTTTGGATGTTTTTGATGCCGGATTAGTAGTCTCCAGCCCATGGGGATCATGAATTCCATTCAAATATGTTTTTGATTGGGTTAGATGCATGTTTGTAAGACTATACTAGATCAGTTAATAATAATGTTGATCCCAAACACCTTTGAAATAAAAAGTGAAATATCTCAATATTTCTTCTAGATTTTTAATGGTCCACTATGAATGGCCATCTTTCTGATGGTGATAAAACATACTTTAAATCAACTCTGTATCATGATACCATATAAGCCTTCTCTAGAACATTAATATAGACCTAAGATCCTGACCAGATACAATTGATAGTAGTAATCCATGAACTCTCACAACTTTATTAATGTATAATCGAGTAAGGTGATCAAGAGATTAATCTTATCTAGTATAATTAAGATGCATTGATTTTATAAGGTGATCAACTATAACCCAAATAAAATTATTCCCTTGAGATGTTTTGGGGAGTATGAAAATAAAATACTTGTTAATGTTTTCCCACTTCCATTTTGGTATATGTAATTATTTCTACATCACCTTATAATTTTCTCTCACAACCATAACTTTCTAACACAGTAGGCATCGAGATACAAACTCTGCAATATCCATTTTCTTGTTTTCCAAACTAGAAATACAATTTCAATTCTCTATATATATTGGTAATTCCATTGTAAATAGAGAATCATGAACTATGGTATTCATTAAACAAATCCTTCCTCATGTACAGTATTGATGAAACTCATAATTACTTCTCGAACCTTATCATTCTCTCATGGCCACAGTTGAACTCATGAACATTCCCCGCCTTATTATGATATTCCACATATTCTTTACATGTCTTATTAATCCTCTCATAGATAAATAGGTGAACATTTTTCTAATAAAGATAATATTTGTCACATCCCATAGGATTTCAATATCCATATTCTTAAAATCCATAAGAATTGTATCTCTTTTAATCCTCATCATGGAAAAAATCTCATAGTCTTTCTAACTCAGAGTATTAGACAACTTGTTCACTTTACCAAGGTTGTAATGTATTGAGTAGTCATAATAATTTATCAACTCCAACCATATTATATAGGTCACATTATTTTTTTTATTTTTATATATAATTCAATATTTTATGATCATTATATATATCACACCTCTCACCATACAATTGATGAGTCTATATATTTAATGCCAAAATTACCCCTGCCAATCCTAAATCATGGGTTGGGTATTTTTATCATAAAATTTTAATTATAAATAGTAATAACTATAAAAAAATATTTCTACATGAGGATATTTAAAAATAACATATTTTAGGTATCTATATATATCACAAACCCTTACCCACTATAGGTTAGTGTAAGAATAGGTTCACTGACTAACCTCCTCTTTATTCTTTGGAATTATTCTAAAATTAAACTATCCATAACAAATTAAACCTTTTATGAGTCAAATTGGTGAGTGGATTATATATTCATGATAATTCTCTTATAAGTAATTGGTAGTATCTAACCAAACTAAGAAAACTACAAATCTTAGTTACCATGGTTGGTCTAGGGAAATGCTCAATAACTTTTTTATTTTATGGATCTACTAATATATTATCAATTGATATAATATAGAATAATAATGATACCTTTTTAGTCAGAATTCATAGTTAGTAAATTTGGAATATAGTTTCTCCTTCCTCAAGGTTATAAGAACAATATTTAAATGTTCTTTATGCTTCTTCTTGGTCATACAATATATAATAATATCATCTATAAAGACTACCACAAAATGATCAAGGAAATTTTAAGGTCTCTATTCATTTAAACCATGAGGATAATATTATAATTAGTTAGTAAGAATGTAATTAAAATATATTAGTAATTACAATACCTCATAAGGAAGGATATCTTTGGTATGTAATCCTTTTTTAACCTTAGCTGATGATATCTTGATTGAAGACCAATCGTGAAAAGAATATCATGCTCCTCATAATTGAGGAAACATATCATTAATACAAGGTAATGGAAAATTATTCTTAATATTGATGTTTTTAAGATCCCAATAACAAATACAACGATGCATTGACATATCTTTCTTCTTAAATAAATGAATAGGTGCACCCCATAATGACACACTAGGTGGAATGAATCTTTTTTTTTGATTCTCATGGTGTTGCTTCAAAAATTCCTAAGACTAAATAAGGGGAATTATATATAGAGACGTTTAATTAGATTTATAAACATGTATGAGTTATATTGAAAAATCATATTCATGATTCATGAGAATACTAGGAAACTCTTTTGGAAATAAATTACAAACACACATAAAATAATCATATCCTCAATTTTAATTTTCTCCCAAACCATCTTAAATAAATATCCCTCATGAATATGTAGTGAAACCCATATTATGTAAGTAATTTACATTAGTATTTTATTTTCATCATCATACCAATATAGAATAATATTTTGATTTATAATTTTGAATTTAACTTCATTTTCTCCACAATTTTTATATGCTCTATATTTATAGAGCCAATACAAGCTAAAAATTATATCGAATTCAGTTGTAGGAATAATAAAAACATCTATAAGAAGAATATTCCCATAAATTTGAATTAGAGAGGAGTTATAGACTAGACATGTGCTTATTTTTCTCTTTGGAGTTTTCACTTCCAATTCAACATCTAATCATTGAGGTGGTGAAGTGATACCCTTAGAAAAATTGACATATATGAAAGATTGGGTAAAGGCTAAATCAAATAATGCATTTTCACTTTTATAGTGGACAATAAGTGTTACATTCAAAACATAATTAGGGATTCCCAATTAGGATTTAGTTATTTTATGGTCTTATCATTCTCTACTTGACTTATTCTATAGTATTTTCGCTTGATTTTAGGGACATTGTCTTGAATAATTTCCCACATATTTATAGTTAAATAAATAGATAAAATACGTTTATTTCTTTAACCTGAATTCAAGATCCTTATAACCCCTTTCTCTAAATTTAAAATAAACTGTAGTTCCCAATAACCAAGTAACTAGGTGTTTCTTTCCACAATTATTGCATGTTTCAAATCCCATAATTCATTTCTTCTTCATTGAAAAATTTATTTTTTCTTGGTGCTCAAATGAACTCTTATTTTTTGGAATTCTTTGGAAGATATAAGACATAGAATACTATTTATCTATCTTGATGACACATTAAACCATATAATCATATGATGAAATTTTTTGAAAAACTAGTGCCCTTTAGAGACTCATCTTGAGACTATCAAAGAAACAACCAATCTTTATTTCTAAATTATGTATGTAGTTTGTGTAAATCCTATCAAATATTGTAACATAAACCGCATACTTCTCCATAAATTATTCGTTCTTATTCATTAAAGAGTTTATTTTTTTCTCTTTTTCACCTTTTTGTTCTTTGGCGAATTATTTTTAAAAAAATATCAGTTTAAATGTAATATATTCCATACATTCTATTTTATCTACATATTTAGTGTTCTAGATAAATGACCACTATTATTCAACATATAATTTCAAAATAGAGACTACCAAAATAAAATTTTCACTATCATTAAATACCAAATCTATGAATATTTTTTCAAGGGACTTAATCCATTGTTTATATTCTAATGGATTAGTAGTTACATTGAAATTTGGAGTATTTTTTCTCACGAAGTGATCCAACATAGGTGAATCAGACTTTGGATCAACATGACATTACATATTGGAAAGTTTATTTTTCATAACATTAGTTAGATGACCTAATACGTCTATGATCTTTTTAGTTTCAACACTAACTGTATTACCTTTCTCAATTAGACAAGCCTTTAATTATCTATGGGTGTTTATTCAATTTTTTCTATTAGGAATTAAAATTAAACAATGTAACTCTATATGTTATCTCATAATCATCATGAATATTGAGCCATAAAATTAAAATTCCTATAATAGTAAAAGTTATCAAATATAAGAAGGGGTTATAACAATTATCTTTTTACTGATGTTCATTTAAAATATAGTTCTCAAGGTTCCCACTAAACTTCTTCTAATACCAATTTTAGGAATACAAACATTAGTAACCAATAGTTAGTGTTTAATTTAGTACATTATTACAAGAAACAATGAATCTGACCATGCTAGATCAATTATTTTATCAGTCTTGGAAAACTAGATACATACATGATTCCCATATTACATTGAAAAATAAAATAAAAACATATTATATAAAACATTATTATATCTTTTATATCACTCGTAACATAATTTTTAAAATCATAGGGAAAATAAAAAAACAAATGGATATATCATATTATACGTAAGAGTTATATACAGTGGAATATATCATTAGTGAATAAGGTATAATCAACATAGTAGAGAAGAAAATAAAAACACATACCATTCAATAAATACTTCAGTTAAATGTGTATCAAGGGATAATATAAACATTGAAAAAACCTGGACAATGAAAAATTAATTCTTAATAAAGTAAATGTATAATAATGGACATTCATGATCAAGGCCTCTCAACCAAGATATTATGAATCTTACCACCCAGTTTTCTTTATGAATACAACATTAATAATAAATGGGAAACTGTAAAAAAAATACCAATATAATATGGAATTCCTAACTTATTATCTCATGAGACCCATAGATGCATCAGAGGGATATCTATAACAAGTCCCCACCCTTCACCTTCACATCTTTTACATTCTTTATATTTGGAATGATCAATTCAATTAAATCTCATAATGAATCTATGTCAATAGGAATCCATATTGAATCCAGAATGAGGAACATTAATACTTTATTATCATAAAACATTTATATAAATAATAAAGATATTATCAGGGAATAATACCTCCATTAAAATCAATAAGTTTTTTAAAATTTGAAAATATATTTTAATGTCCACGGGAACATTTCTTGAGGAAACACAATTATCACTTTGAAATTACTTATTAAAATATAAAATTTTACCAAATATTAAAGAAATAAAACTATTTTTAAAAAAAATTGGAAATATTTAAATGAAACTTCAAGTCATTGAGTAGTCATGATGGAAGAAAATTTCCTTCATTTCTTATATGTTCAAACAAATATTCTTTTCATATTTTTTGGAATAAAATAAAAAGTACCTCATTCAGAAAATGAAAAAATATTAGTTTTAATATTTTTTTTTGAAAATTCAATAATGGGATAAAATGAATTTAAAAAATCCTAGGAAATTGATGAATTTTTTTTAGAAAACATGGATATAGATTAACAAATATTTTATACTAAAGAGAGAAATAATTTAGGTTTTACATAACTATATTCTTCCAGTAAATTGAGTACATAATGGGAATAAAATTATAGTAAAACAAGTAGTAATATAAAGATAAAAATAGATTATATGGAATGGTTTATTTATATACATATAATCAATGTTCATCAAGGTAAACTTATTAATAAACCTACACTTATATATAATAAGATTGTAACATAAATCCCTTACGCCATGTTTGACTGGATTTGAAATCACTCTAACCACTTGTATAACAAATTTAAATTTATTATAGACCTATAAAAGAATAATTTAAATATTAATAATATCATATATTATTCACTTATAACATTTAAATAATTATTTATTAATAATTCCTTATTAAAATCATTGTTTCTAACTGTTAACTATTTCATTTTCTTAAGAATTTATGTGTCGTAGTTTTTGTCCTTATAATTAGATCATGATTAAATCATATTTTTTTATCATGATAAAAATATCATATATATTAAATATATATATATATATACTTATATATGAAAGGTTGAGATAGAAAAATGAATTACACCATCTATGGAGACGGTAGGTTGAGCATACACATGAACACTATTTTTAGTTTTTGAGGGATGAAATGAAAGATAGGTAAATATTAATTCACCATTAAATAATTATTGTTATATCATATATATTATTTAATTATATCCTTTTTACCAACCATATAAATATAAAATTAGAAATTAATCATATTACTTTTTGGTGGTGGTAATCCCCACGTACACACAAACAACGTTATCATTTTCTAATGGATAGGAAGGTGAGATGAAAGGTATTAAAACAACATTATTAAATAATAATTAAATAATAAATATAATATATAAAAATTAAAACCATTATAATACCCATAATTGAAATATGGTGATAAAAATGAATTGTTTCACTACACGAAGGCGGTAGTCCACTGATACGCATGAGTGATAATTTCACTAGCCCTATGATAGAAAAGAGGGTAAATTATTGTGGTTACATAATAATAATAAAATTTAATTATATATATTATACTAAACTTATTATTTTATATTGAATACCATATATTTATAGGAGGAATAAGAATAAATAAATTGAAATAAGGTAGGTAAGATGATTACCATTCTTTGGTAGACCTCCTTTAGATAAATTATTAAGGACCCTTGGAATGGTATTTTAATGATAAAAACACATATAATTAATGTATAGTTAATTTTATAGAATAAAATGGAAGGGATTTTTTGAGAGATACTGCTCAAAGTTGGGGAAATTAGAGAAATTAGGGGTTCCCTTTTATAAGTGGGGGAAAGATATAATTGAAATTTCATGAAAGATTAATATAAAATAATGTAATAGTCATGAAAAATGTTTCCAAACAGACATATGTTCAAATTTTTGATAGTATAAGGTAAAAATATGGACATCCATTCGGATTACGGAAGTTAAATTGAAAAAATGACCCTTTCCTCTTGGTTTAACCCCCAGTAAACCCATTTTAACGTTAACCACATTGATAGATTTTTACTATTTTTACTACCTTTTATGACCAAAAATCAATGTAAAAACATTAAAAAATATGTAAATTTTTTATTCTAAACATTTAACCCAATTTATCAAATTCAATCAACATAAGGGATTGAATTTAATTTTAAATTAGACCGGTTAAATATGATGAAAAGAAGTTTTCCAGAAAAATGTATTATTATGTATAAAACGTTTTAATCCAAAAATAAAAATGAAATTAATTATAATGACATAAATTATATTATTAATAAAAAAATTCACTAATTTTACATTTAAATCCATTTTAAAATAAAATTTAACTTTTAAATTCTATACATGAAAATATAGTTTTCAATAAAATGACAATTTTTACTACTTATCAAGAAATAAATCTTTAAAAAAAATTCTAAAAAATTAAATATAAGATAATTTTGAAATGATGATTTCAAAAATGAAATTAACCTTTTCAAATTAGTTTTCTAATAGTGTTATAAATTAATTATATTATTTTATCATAGAAAGAAATAAAAACCATGTTTGGTGGAAAAATTTAATTTTAAAGCTTATACTAATTTTAATAAAAATTTAGTAATTATTCCACAATCTATTTAATTATCTAAAAATATTATAATTTTTTTATAAACATGGTCATTCCTACTCACTTATCCAATATAAAAACTTGGATATAAAGGTATAATATATTACGATTCATTTAGAACTGAGGTTGTGTGCACCAAAACCTATTGAAGAAATTAAATTTATTTGAAAATAAATACTTCATAAAATATCAGTGTGTTACAGATTCGTGATGAAAGATATTATATAAATTGACTTTATACTATATATGAAGATATATAAAGATAAATAAAAAATTATTTTTAGAATGAATCAGAACATGTATATTGGTATAGTGTTATAAAGGTTTAACATAGATAATTCCAAAAATATATATTCAGAAATGTTATATGGAATGGGTTTTATAAAGGATAAATTTCTATTTAATTATTTTTAAATAGGATAAATGAATAATATTATTTATCCATTGATGATATGAATTATTAAATATATTATTTTACATACACATGTTGATGTATTTCATTATTTAATCATCATAAGAAACTACCAATTAGAACTTAGTGGAAAGAAAGATACATTGTCTTGATATGTAAAATTTACGAGGGGTGAATTTCAGTATTAAAAACATAAATAATAAAACACCATAAAGATAATTTATAAAAAGAAAATATATAAAACCTTTTAATGTAACTAAATAAAGATAGTTAGAGAGTTCAGTTTTACAGCAAAAAAGAAACTTTTATTTAAAATTAACAGAAGAAATTATAATATTTAATAATTATATTTAAAAAAATGGAATGTGAAATCAAATTAATAATTTTATATGAGTATGAACACTTTTTAAAGTGAAATATAAGATAAATTTTAAAACAAAAATAGACCCGATAAATGAAAATGTAGTTTATAATAAAAAAATCACTAATCCTTTATAATTACACTATGGTTGGATTCTTCAATAATAACACTCAAAACTATTTATTTTAACCCTTGGAAATAGGAGGATCATATAAAAATATAAATTATGTATTAATAAAAATTACATTTAGTTCCCACTTATATAAAATTACTAGTAAATATAATCTATTGGATCGAAATCATGAAAAAAGTGTTAGTGGTAGGTTATAAATGATAGAAGAGTATTTACGAATTCTTAATTCTTACAAAACAAAAATAACTGTCACATAGGATGAAGAAAAAGTTGAACATGGAATTTTATAAGGTAAAGGATTTTTATTTAAAATTTCTTGGATATCTTTATTGTACACTAGTTAGACGATTTATTCTCTAGCTACTTATTGAACAATTCATTATTTTATCTATATAAATTTTTCTAATAATATTAATGACCATCATGTAGTTTTTTACAAAGATACTTTGTACATGAATTTGAATTTGTTATTATAACATATTTATAAAAAACATTTACATTACTTTTGTAATATAATCATATATATATTCATTAAATTATTAATTAATTTAATTAAAATTTTAATAAAGAGTTAAATATTTGATAGATGGATTATCCATTTGTATTCCTTCATTACTCAAAGAAAATTAATTCCATATTTTTTAAATATAATTTCCTATTATCAAAATTTTCATTTGATAAAAACAATATTTTAATGGATAGAAAAATAAACCAGATAGATATATTTACTTATTATATAATGGTTTGTTTTACTATGATTTCTGGTAGTTATTTTTTTATTCTTGTAGATACTTTAATTTGGTTGGTATGATATAAGAAATCTATATATATCCTATAAATTTAAACTTTAACAAAATATCTAAAATTTTATTTAATTAAATGATTAGTATAAAATATTTATGAATTATAATTAATCACAAAACCTTATACATTGGGTTTTATTTAAAATATAATATAATTATCTCCCATTTATTAAAATAAAAGTAAACCATATGTTATTGAAGAGTTATATAGTATAAATTAAATAATTGAATCATTAGAAATATTTTAAATGGGTTTGGTATATGAGTTTGAATACTCTCCACAAATTTATATGTGTAACATTTCTATAAAATAACTATTTTATTAAAATAATTTCTTCACATTTCCACCCTTCATGATAAATATTTTTTTGAAATATTTAATTAAATAATAAGAAAGTATAAAAAAATAAATTTAATAGTTGCGATAAGACCATTCATAATATATGTTCACTGAGGTGGGGATCAGTGAATAACATTCTATTTTTAGTGTTATTATTTATTTCAAAATCATCCTTTTCGAGTTGTTAGAGTGAGTGATCTTGCTTATTAACTCACATACACTAAGGAACAAGAATCTAATATATATAACATTCTGTACAAGGTTCACTACTGAAAAAGTTGTTAGTACTTGACAAGATCCAAAATAACATGAGACCACATGATCCACTAGAATCATCATGGTGGATAAAAACAATCAATGTATATCAATTAATCATAATAAAACAATTAACAATTTTGTCTCCTGATAAGTCTTTTAATAAGTTACACTAATATCTTGATCATAAATGAGTTAGGTATTATACTTTTCCTTATATTATATTTCCTCTCAATAATTTTATAGTGCTCCCATAATTCTTCACAATGTATATTATGTGTGACTTCTACAATTATTGTGAACAGACAAAATAGATGTGACAAATACACACACAAACCACATGTTTACTCTTTCTTTTATTCTTATTATTCTACTTATACAAAAAAAGTGATTTTATCTTCCTCTAAATTTCTATATCTGTATATAATAATCATATAGTACACTATTTTCAAAGATCTTACACTGTAATAGAATCTCCCTCAATGTTCAATATTTTTCAAATTAAAATCCAATGAAAAACTTCCTTCAATCACAAATTAAATTCCATTAATATTCTTTAGTCGTAAGATCTTTTTAGGTGAACTTTGATATAAGTTCTGACATGAATATAGAAATTCTGGTATGATAATAATATTACTATAACCTATTTTTCAACATCATCCCTCTTTGTATTATACCAAACTTCTTAATAGTGAAGGATTTTTTCCACCACAAAGCAGTGATGATCATAACATACTTGAATTCACATCACGAAGTGACTCCATACAATGGGACACACATTATTCCAGGAAATGATGCAGCCTTTTTAATATGGTATTACTATCTCTCAGATTAAAAAGATATCATGATCCTTTTATCAATCCTTGTATTGTATTATGTAATATCTATTATCTTCACATATAAACCCTTATTATCTAATTGCTTGTACCAATAATTTTATTCGTGATATTAAATTGATAAATTATTAGAATAAAAATCATTATTTTCAATTCTTAATTTGAATTATCCTTCTAGAAATTATATATCTAGAACCCCCTATTAAATTCCAAAACAACTCTAATTTCACAAACCACACTTAAATTTTTATAAATTTAAACTACCTTATGTATTAATGAAAAACTTTTTGATAGAAATAAATTTGTTTTTTATCATATATATGATATTATTTATTAACAATTTTTCTAGTAATTTTCCTTTTTTTGGAATTTTTTTTACTCATAACGGAGTGGCTTTTACGTGTGAATTTTAATATATTCACATACCATCTAATTTACCAAATTTTAGTCCATATGATTAGATCTACTATTATATATTAGCATGGATACTCTTATGTATGTGAATTTAATGAATTTATAAAATATGATACTCATATTTAATATTTCTTATCACGAAAAGTTACTCTTATTTATTTTATTTTCTAAATTATAAACTTTTACCTAGCTTAAGAGTTACCTTTATGTATCGAGAGAAGTAACAAGTATGTGTTGGGGACCTTTTCATTTTTTTGTCTATCTAATCAATGTTACTTTTATGTATACATGGAGGAATTTTGATTTTATCAAAATTTTCACTTTTGAAGAAAAACATCACATACTAGTAGAGTTAATTTTATGTATAGCTGGTAGTTTTTTACCAAACAAGACCATACATAAGGGAATGATTCTGAATATTTATTAAATAAGAAATAAAAGTAAAAAAAGGAAGTTGGAGGGGTCAAAGAAGGGGACATTCACACATCCAACAAACAACAAAGTTAGATATCATAATATGACATATCATTTTCAAAACTATAATCCTTAGTGTTTTCCCATTCCGATTGAGAATTACCTTGATTGAAGATCCTAAAGATCTATATCTTGTTATTTTTTGACACTTTAGAAGATGTTATGCTAGAAACGGTCTTTCGAATATCGGAGTAGTACTTCTGTGGCCTTCTATTTGAAGGGGAAGATGTGAAACCATAACTATCCTCCACCTTTTCCTTTCCATTTATGATAGAATCCTTAAATGAGTCACGAACACCACTTCCTAAATCCTTGATGGGAGTTATATCATCCACCCCTTCATCATTATATAAATTACCCCATTTTCTATACATTCTTTATAAATTTAATAATTTATAGATATCTTGATGGAAAATGCATTTTTTTGGAACATTAGGTTGGTTGATACCACAACGCTTTGTAGATTTTCCTTGAGAATTAGGTACAACCAACGGTATAGATCCCTACGCCAAAAAATGATGTTTTTAGAAGTGTCTTCAAATACTTCATAGTTAACATCCTCTTGATCAACGTGTTCAACAAGATAATAATTTTACTGACCTTTCTGATGCTGAACAGATGTAGCCCCCCATGTGTCTACACTAGTATCCCATGAATCCTCCTCTACACTAGAATCCAGGCGTTTTTCTGAATCATCATTAGAAACAACATCCACCTTATCAAAAATGTTTCAATTTCCTAATTCTTCAACAAGCCTTTTTTACTTTACCTCTTTTCCAACATAAATCACCAAAATTCCCTTTCAAATATCAATATGAATAGATCAAATCCATGTAAAACTTATCCTTCATGTTTTCAATCAACCTAAATCCTTCACAAAAGTCATAAAGCATCTAATATTTGATTTTAAAATCAATATCATCATTATGTGTTGAAGGAAAAAATTTCTCAGTGATTATAGAAGAGAGATCTAACGAAAAAAGAATTCTTTTAATGTATCCAAACTGATCCACCTTATTAGCCTTTTCCATTGTAATGGGCCATTGAGGCAATATAAAAAAAATCCTTGGGTTCCAGATAATTCTTTTCAATCCACATACATAGACTGAGAATTGTGCCCAATTATTATTAAAAATAGTGGATTGAATTTGGAATCCCAATATTGGATGAAAATCATATGAGGTTTAAGAGTAACTGAGCCACATCCCTAAGCTATTTTTTTAGATCCTTAAAAAGAAACATAATATGATAAAATATGTGATCTATTGGGATGCATATACAGTCATAAAATTCCAAGGATATCCTAAGTTGGTAGTGGAGATCCTCTAACCCCCATGGTTTCAATACTGTAGGCAAGACAACCCTAGAAACAATAGATGAATTACAAAGCTTCATACTTTTAGAAATTTATTTCTGGTTGGTAAGAAGATGAGTGGTCAATCTACTTTTGATGATACAATCTATAACTCCCTCATTATTGATTTTATTATCTTCATAACTTCTATAACACCTCCGTCCCAGTACAACTTCTGCACTTCATTTATCTTTCATAAAATTCATCTTAATGAACATATTTAATATAATCCTAAGAAAAAATTACATTTCAAAATGTCTATACTCATGAACATTGTTAATTCATCATCTCTTCTAACTTCAAGAACTTCACCACCATTAATCCCTTTAACTTCCTAACTCAATATCAAATGTAACTTTCTAATAACTAAGAAAATATAAAATGAATAAAAACTTCTATAATAAAAAAAACCCACCTCCATACTTCTTCCAAATAACTCTCAACCTCTTTCAAACACCTGGAAACTTTTTAACAACCATCATATAATATAATATTTTTTATAATAAGTGTGTTGAGTATGATATGATTATTTAAAAGAAATTTAAAAATAATTACTACATCCAATTATATTCTCCAATTATTCTTCCCTAGATAAACACCCCAATTCTTGGGTATACGTTTTCAACTTGAAATCTTAACAAACTCCCCTTGGCCTCAAAAACCATCTAATGGTCTTTAAAAATCTTGATATCATGATACTATTAATGTGGAATAAAAAATACCCCCTATAGATTTAGTTAGAAACAATTGAATATATATAATTATCCAACCTCATCACTCATAAAAATGAATCATTATTGAATAATTTTTATCCAATGTGAGTGAAAACAATGTAGGAAATAATAACATTGAACAATAAAGTCCAATTTTTTGTAATAATGACCTACATCCATTTACTCGCTGCACTGAGATCAAATTCTGGAAGTAAATATTGGTTCACTTTTGAAAAATATTATTTAAACCTACGTTTAATGATTTAGAATATAAATTATCAATGAAAATGTTAGAAAGAATCACAATTTACACACCCATGTTGAATTCACAACATTATTATGTAAAAAAATTACTCAATATATATACTCCCCTAAAATAAGTGATATATCCTCAAGTATGTTAAAAACATATCCCATATATTTATTTTCCCACTTTTTAAATATATTAAGGAATAAAAATAAGGTAATTTATATTTTATTTTTTCACCTTTTATAATAAAAACCTAATGAACAAGTGAGTTTGGGGATGGATTCATAAAACATTAGACATTGAAGAGGGAAGGTTGAGATTTTATCCTCAACCTCCATGTGTGGGTATTCAAATCCTTTATTAACTAAAAACCACTTTTATTAATTAATACATTATTTTTATACCATTATATATTGTGATAACACATCTTCCTCTTCACTTTAGCAATATGGAAATCAAATGAAACTTTCTACATGTTGTTATTCACTTAAAAATCTATTTTTGAAAATTGATGTTTATATGAAATAACAACACCACCGTACTACTTATTTTTATGATCTATCCGAATTAAGATCACGATTTTTTCCTTATTTATGAGAAGAAAACAATTTCTATCCTTTTTAGAGCCAACAGTCTCTAATGTCTTCTCAGCAACTTCGTGGTTCTTCTAGTGAGGAATCAACTTCTTCACCCTTTAACCAAACGACAATAAGTTACCTCTTTTGGAAATTCTATCATATAAAAAACATCAATATTTAATCTTTTTGGAAAAAATTAATTCTTTTGAAATAAAACTTCATCGAATCCATTATAGTGTTTATAAACACATAAAAAATTGTGTTTCAAGTAACTAATAAAAAATTTATTATTTAATACCATGTTTTCTTATATAATTATTATTGAACCAACTCTACTATTTTTTAGTGATACACCATTAAAAAAGGTCACCAATTCATTATTTCACGTTTTAACATCCTTTAAAATAATTAAATATCCCATCCTATATGAGGAACATCCATTATCCAAGATCCATGTACTTTTCCTTTTTTTCTTTGTTTCCCACTCCAACAATCAATGTCTTCTCATTTCCTCTCCCTTTTTTCTTTGGAATGTTTTATGCATTATGATTCATAAAAAACTGATCTAGTAAAATAGTGATACATTATTTATAAAAGAAAACTTTTGGTCAAATATTCCAAAATCCTCTTCCTATCGTTTGAACTTATTCTCAATCATCAGTACAAAGTTTTCTGATTGATTATGCACTTCATTTATTTGAATAAGATGAATCCTGTTTCATAAATTCTCTAAAAAACCTATAGAATCATATTAATATTTTTAATTAACATATAACTCATTTTTATGCTCTTAATGCCTCCATAATCCCTGTATTTACTATAAAATTAATATAATCATATGAACACAATTAATTATCTAGATATAGACACCTACTATTCTTTAATCTTCTTATCCTAAATATTGGATCCTTATTATTATTTTCTTATACTATCAACACATTTATATTAATTCCAAAATAATTTCTATCCATTGTATTTATATTAGTTTTCACATTAAAATAAGTGTACGCAAATTTTCTATATTTCTAATAATCATCATGTTTTGACATAAATTTGAATTAATTCACTTATGCCTTTATAAAAATAATTTCACTGATACCTAAGAGATTATTTTTATCTATTGAATCTAATATTTATTATCCTAATTGAATTAATCCATTATTTTAAACTTTATGTCTTCCCAAAATAATATATTTTGAGCTATATCTAACTTATTGAAAAAGAAATATTTTTTCTGATTTATACCTTTCCATTTACATTTATATATCAATCACATTATATTAGAAAATATCAAGAATTTTACCCTTTCCTTTGTACTTCATTTCAATGTAAAAATATATATTCCTTTCTTCATCAAGTCACTTATTCAATTTTTCAATATCAATTTTCAACTTTGTCCCTATTTCAAAATTTTATTTATCATTTTTGACATATAACTTTAAACCCTTCTTTATACCTTTATTGTATTCATTAGTTTATAAATATTCCAGAGTCACTCTTTGATACCATTCTTAATCATAAACTGTGTTATAATTTCTTGATCACTTTAATTATTTCTTCTATTATCACTTGTAATTTATTCTTTATTCACCATTTCTTAGGAAAACCTTTCCACATATTTGATGAAAGTCTCTCTTTATACATCATCCTTACTACTTTCACTGTATTAAAAATTAAATAATATTTTTATATTCCATAATTTTTAGATATTCTTAACATTACAATTTGAAGAATATTATGATGCTTTCTTCTTTAAAAAACTTCTTAGAATCTCATCCTTATTATAAGGCCCCGACCTTAAACCTTACTTAATATTGAATTAAATGAATAATTCACATCGAGGATCTTTTCATGTTTAGAGTTTTATAGAATTAGGACATAACTATTACATCTCAAAAGATTACAAAAGTAGACACTTCTACTAAGTTTCCATAAAATAAAAACTCTTAAAAAGAAACATGTCTAGTTCCATGTTTTAGATAACATTACTTTTCCTTGATCCCATCCTTGACCCTATTCCACTTTAAGTCCTGTGAATAACATTTCAGAAACTTGGGGTGAGCATAAAAATCTCAGTAAAGGATACACAAAGAAGGAAAACTGTTAGTTTTTTGAAAACAACCAGTAGACCATGAATACTTTATCAAAGTAATACTTTTCACCTTTATGAAGTAGTAAAAACACTTCACTGAATAAAAGACCATTACTTACCCTTTGGTAACCAAAAGATCACCATAAAACCCATATAAAGAACACATAACATATTAAGGTAACTTGGGATATAAAAATACTTAAATGGAATAACCATATGGTCGACTTCCATACATACTTAATGGAATAGCCATACGAACGAATTCCATACCCAATTCATTGGAGGTTATGACGTAACCACCCGTCCTGGTATTCACGTCACCACCCGTCATATGGGTTATCACGTAACCACCCGTAAAATGTCCAAGTACCATCATTACACATAAAATATTGAAAATATAATCATTTCAATAACAACATTTCATTTTCAATCAAAATAAGTAATTCCATGATATTGAATTAATCAATCCATTTTCAAAAATCATTTAAAAGAGATTTTTGAATCAAAGAGTCCCATACCACTTTGAAGCTTTTATTGAAATTATAATTTTAAAACATTAATGTCCATATAAATAAATACTGAAAACCATTTTGAAAACATGGACATTAAAGATAAATATTTAGAATAACAAATCTTTAAAACATTTAAAACGATATTTTTGTTAAAGTGTTTTTAACAAAATGAGAGACTCTTGAATACAAATAATTGCGGAATAAAATTTAATCTGAACATTATAATATCATGAGAATAAAGGGATTCATGATATAATATGTCAAAGGATAGTATACACACCATATAAGAGTGAATTGGTGCATAACAACAATGAATTCTCAAAATAAATGTAAAATGAGATGAAATCCATTATAAAGAAGGTATCCTTAAATTAAGGATAGATCAATCTCATAATTATGTGTGAAAAATATAAATACACCCAATATATGTGGATATTAAGTGTAAAAAAATCAAATGTCATTCACACATATTCAAAGGATGACATATTCAATAACTACTTGTTGAACCCAAAGATATCAAAATTGGGTTAAGAAGTTCCCTTGGTAAAATTTGACAGCCTAACGGCGTCACATAAAATTTTACAAAAAGGGCTGATGAGAGAGATAAAAGGGATCTCATCAGCTGGACATATAATTTACATAAATAAGGATATAGAAGAACATATCCCAACATAATAGTATTTTAATTAAAAGACATAACAAAATAAGTCTTTTAAAAAAAGGAGGGAGAAAGGTCCCCTTACCGAGTTGGGTAACTTTCGAAAAGTACACCCCATGAATGAAGGGTCATACAATGAAGATGTAAATACCCAAAAATGAAACTATACTACACAAAGTGTATAATAATGGGCAGTTCATACACCACTCAATGGAAATAGTGGAAAACATAGCATAAATGTCACAGGAATAAAAGCGAGATGAAAAATCCCTTACGAAAACTCGGCAGCCTAACGGCGCCACTTAAAACATCCAAAAATGGATTTATGATTTCAAATAGGGTCTCCTATAATATGAACATAAAAATTAAAGTATATGGAATATTAAATAATATCCCCAAACATAATAAATGTTGGATTAAAATAAATGACATAAAAGAGAGTAATTAAAAAGAAAGAGAGAGGTTGGATCCCTTACGAAAATTCGGCAGCCTAATGGCGCCACTCAAAACTTCCAAAATGGATTGATGAGAGAAAATATGGTATCTCATCATATTAATATATAACTTAAAGTAGGATTAATATAAAATAAAATCCCAATCATAAGAAATATGATCTTAAAAGGAATGACATAAAAGAGTGTACTTAAAAAGAAAGAGAGGAGTTGGATCCCTTACCTCGGGTCTGACTTGACTCGATCGTTCTTTAACGTCCTGAATAATAAAGTTGAGTTAATTTCCAGTTTCTTAAGAAAATTTTTCAAGTAAATTATTCCTTTTATATCACTTATTGCTATGTTATAATCATTGTTAATCATTTAAGTTAATAATGTTTGTTTTGTCGATATTTGGTTCTTAAGTCGAAAGTGGACTTCTTACAATTACATGTTGTTCGTGTGGTAAAAGGTTCATTATATCCAGAATGATATTCATGATTTTGATATCATATATATCATATATATCCAGAATATACATGTATTTATAATATTACATAATCATTTAGAGGTAAGAAATGAAATGCACCATTCATGGAGAGGGTAAGCCGTACGTATGCATGAACGCTACTTTCATTTCTATGTCATATTAATGGAATTAAAACCAAATGAGAGGTATGTATATTTTAATTCCACAATTATATTCATCATTTATATGTAACATAAATAATATATAATAACTTTAAATCTATCCTTTATACATCCCACATATGGCATTAACGAATAAAATCACTTTGAGTGGGCGGTAGCCCGAACTTCCTAAAATGAAATTATCGTGTTTACCCACAATGGAAACCATAAAGGTATGCCAGAAAAGAAAAATACAGAAGCTTAAGTAAAAAATTAAAATATTATATATCATATATAAATATAGTTACATCTTATTGGCCACCTTTGAAGGTGTTATATGAGTGTTGAACAATCATCGTTTCATGAGGCAGAAATTCGCCATCAACAGAAACAGTATGTTATTTAACCGTTAGATGTAGGTGTGTATAAGTGTAGCTCGAATGATTCTTATAACAAAATACTAGTATATTTAATATACTTTATTTGTTACAAAAGAAAATAATAAAATGAGTTTAGGGGGTTGGAGAAGAAAAATAAAACAAAATAACACAAGAGAAGACACTACCTTTAAATCGGGTAACTCTTTTTGATTTGAGCTCAAAGGCTTCCTTGGGAAGACTTCTGACCAAAGTGAGGCTTCTAGGAGTAATATAGGGATGTGGAGAGACAAAATGGGTAGGGGTTGGCCGAGACAATGGCTTGAGAGGTGTGGGTAATGAGGTAGAGGTGGGGGCCTTTTATAAGAGGATAGGAGGGGTACTCTTGGAAAGTAAGGAAATGTTACTTTATTTTAGAATGAGTTTCGGATTTTAAAGTTCCCACATTGATGTTTTTCAATTATAAGGTGATAAGGGTTCTAAATACACTCATCCAATAGGTTTTGGACATTTTTAGAGCTTAGATTTTACATTATCTTTCCATTTTATTTAAATCGTTAAATAATGAGGTAATCACTGCATCATCATAGTGTCATAAATAATTTAATTTAGTTAATGCCTATAAATTATAAAAAATATACTATCATGTATAAAATCTTTTTATATTTCCAATTAATATTTATAGTCAAAAATATGACTTGTATAACCCCATATAAAAATTGTTTTAATAAAACAATAGATGTTTGTGACATTTTAATTTTAACATGAAATAAAAAGGTATTAATGTCATTTTCCTACCAAAGTGGCTCCATGGGGTCCCCAAGTTGACCCATGGATTTTATTGGTCGTCCATGAAACATAAAATGAGTGTAGGACATGTGTCTAGGTCATTTCATATTATTAAAACATTATGTTTACCTTAAATTAAATAATTACCTCTAATCGCGATTAATAAACTTAAAAGTTACTATTCACCAAAAAATTATTTTAATCCTATTGAACCACATTTTACTTCTGAATGAAAACCATGCATGTTGGATTTTTTAAATTAAAATCACAAAAGTGGTAAAGTTTCATTTAAATGAAAAATCAGTTTCTTTATCTACCACTTACTGGTTTCACTATTCATCAAAAATTGATGTTTTTCAGAAAATTACCAAAAATTTACCCTAGGCTATATTTGATATTCCGAATTCAAAAATGATGTCTATTTTACAAAATTTAAAACATATAAGTTACATTAATTAATTTAATAATTAATTCCCACTGTCAGAGCAAATAAAGTGTTTTTATGAAACAATAAGTATCAAAAGATTGACACTAGTTGAAGTCCAATTTCAAGATGAAATTAATTCCAACGACGACTATTGGATTAAATGGTATAAATATATTCTAATTTCACTTTGAAACCAATTCAAAAGGTAATCTAATCATATAAATAAATTATATTAAAAATATGTTTTGAATTAAAATACAACATTTTTCACTATTCATTAAAAAATGATCTTTATCGGAAAAATAAAAAAAATTTACACAAAGTGAATTTTGATGTCCCGATTATAAAAAAAAGTTTTATTTGGTCCAATAGAATTTATAAGAGTGACCAAAACTATATTTAATGTCGGTTCTCCATCAAAAGTTGATAAGTGGGCCTTTAGTGAAAATTAGAGTATATATGCTTAAAATTGAATTCTTTTCGTATTTTAAGCCTTTATCCTTTATTGGATAAATGTAAAAACATTTAACAAAAATATATAGTCATATTTTAGTTATTTATATTTATTCCTTCCAATAAAATGGCTACATGTTAACTAACATTTAAAATAGTTTTATTTTATTATTAGAGTGCAACGTAAGATTTCAAAGGAACTCGTTGTTGCGTATTGTGTAAGCCATCAAGCATATCGTGCCCTTTAAATTAATATTGAAATATTATTCAAAAAAAGGATAAATATAAAAATGTCATATTCTTTCTTTACCTAGGGTGTTACATCCTTCCCCCCTTTTGGGAATTGCGTCCTCGCAATTTTAAAATTGGTCTTGGAAACTTCATTGAAATTCCCACATCGGAAGAAGAGTTGGTAAAACAATCACTTTAAAAGAAAGAAAGAGAAGTACAGATGTCACCCGAGTTAACCCACACTAGGATTCCATAGAGGAAAACATGGACATGGAGGAGATATCATAGGGTCATATTCTGCTGGAGGGTGATAGAAAACATGTTTAGAATAAGGTTAACCACAAGAAAATCACAAACATGTGATGGGTTAAACGGTATTCGATTCCCCAGTAGGAAAAGTTGATAGAAAACATTTTTGTTTTAAGTTACTTTTTATTGAGGAATTTATTCATAAGGAAACATAATTACTAATCATGTTGGCTTTCAACTTTTTATATATTTCTTACACAAACTCATATTTTCTCCAAAAGATGAGTATTTAGGAAGACTTGTTCACATTAAGAGTACTATAGTCAACTTCTAGAGAATCACCTAATCCACAAAAGAGAACTATATACTTCCCATGTATTTAGACTTTAACCAAAACCAAAACCAAAAAGGTTAGTACAAGATCAGATAATCCAGAAAAGGATAACCATTTATAAAAAGAAAATCTATTCTTAATCTCCAAAATTTTTCCAACAAAACCCAAAGTTCAACGAGGACCATTCGATAAACAATTTGTCCATAAAATTAATCAAAGTAAACAGAACTAAGATTGAAACCCAAATATATGAAGGATTTAGTCACATAGTCTTCCAAGTTAAATCGTAACATTTATCTCCAAATAACATTAGTTTCTCTTAAAGTCTCGTATTAAAAATTAATTAACCTAATCACATATCCTCCATGATAGGTGAATAAATTTCCATAGATAACCCAAAATCAACATACTCTTAATTCATAAAATCATCTAACTAAAAAGAGTTAGTCAAACTAACCAGGGATTTCATGTAGTCCAGTGGTATGCAATAAATACCAGTCGCACATTTGTTGTAGGTTCGATTCCCGCAGCTTTGTCCGACACGACGGGTTGTCACACGGTTTGCGTGTTGTCCTTTTTCCAAACTATATAATTCTCAAATAATTCCCCAAAAAGAGATAAAATCATCAAAAATAACCATAACATAATTTAACCTCAATTTTATCTCATGTCTTTCACTTTCCATCATAACATATAGTAACCCATAATTACCTCAAAAGTAAAGATCATATAAACCCAAATGGTTCTTTATAACTATGTCCACAAAATAACAGATAACTATTCCTTGAATAAAATTTTCATATATCAAAAATCAGGGTTACACATACTATAAAAAGTCTTCTAATGTAACCCCATCATCAAAAGAGACTTAATACTCTTAAGAATTTCACCATAACTCTTGAAGGCCTTATATGTTGACTTCTTACTCATTCAACATTCTTCATGATCCATTAACCATTCCTTTCCAACTTATTCTAAAATACTTCTTTCCTACAAACAAAATAATGAATCATATCCTATGATTCCAAAATTGGGAAACAAATGTTATGAAATAATCCATACCTTTGACTGGTCATTGTCAGTTTCTTCATCCTCAATAGGAATGGAATTAGGTATTGGTAAATGAATACTTGTATGATCTTGGTGATCCCATTCCCGAAACTTCTTCATAGGAAATGTGTTTTCATAATGACCATGCACACCACATTTAAAACATTCAATTGATCCCCCAGAAAGAACTTCTTTCCCTTTCCACGAGTCAACTGGATGCTTCCTTTTTCCATGGCAGGTTCTTGCTTTATGACCTTCATTTCCACATCTATAGCATATTTCTGTCCCTTTGAAACATTTTCCTAGGTGTTTCTTTCCACATCTTTGACACATAGGTTTTTTAACACACTTACCTTTATGATTTTTACCTGTAGTTCCGTAGGGATTTTGTTCTCGCATATATGATGCCTTATATAAATCAACAAGGTTTAGGTGGTCAATCATGACTCCAGATAGTTAGTTGAGGATAAAAACAAGAGTTCTCATTACAGCTCCCATATCATTCAGTTGCTCGCTCAAAAAACTGTCACAGTTTCCTTCACATCCACTGTTACTTTGGTGGCTGCTAGATACATCCATTTACTAAAACCAAAAAGGTCAGTGTGAGTATATCAACGAAACCATCATGTACTAATGAGGAAGATAAACACTAAGATATACTTACTCATTCACATTATCTAAAACTAGGACTCTTTCTGAAATCCTAACCATTATGGTAATGTCACTTATTCTTAGAGAATACCCTAACCTCTAAAGTAATCTAAACTAACCTCTAATACCAACTATAAGGCCCCGAACTTAATCCTTACTTAATATTGAATTAAATGAATACTTTACATCGAGGATATTTTCAGGTTTAGAGTTTTAGAGAATTAGGACATCACTATTACATCTCAAAATATTACAAAGTAGACAGTTCTACTATGTTTACATAAAATAAAAACTCTTAAAAAGAAACATGACTAGTTCAATGTTTTAGATAGCATGACATTTCATTGATCCCATCCTTGACCTTATTCCACTTTAAGTCATGTGAAAAACATTTCAAAAACTTGGGGTGAGCATAAAAAGCTCAGTAAAGGATACACAAAGAAGGAAAACTGTTAGTTTTTTCAAAACAACCAGTAAACCATGAATACTTTATCAAAGTAATACTTTTTACCTTTATGAAGTAGTAAAAACTCTTCACTGAATAAAAGACCATTAATTACCCTTTGGTAACCAAAAGATTACCATAAAACCCATATAAAGAACACATAACATATAAAGGTAACTTGGGACATAAACATACTTAAATGGAATAACCATATGGTCGACTTCCATACATACTTAATGGAATAGCCATACGACCGACTTCCATACCCAATGAATTGAAGGTTATAACGTAACCAACCGTCCTGGTATTCACGACACCACCCGTCATATGGTTTATCACGTAACCACCCGTAAAATGTCCAAGTACCATCATTACACATAAAATATTGAAAATATAAACATTTCAATAACAATATTTCATTTTCAATCAAAATAAGTAATTCCAAGATATTGAATTAATCAATCCATTTTCAAAAATCATTTAAAAGAGATTTTTTAATCAAAGTGTCCCATACCACTTTGAATCTTTTATTCGAATTATAATTTTAAAACATTAATGTCCATATAAATAAATACTGATACCCATTTTAAAAACATGGACATTAAAGATAAATATTTATAATAATAAATCTTTATAACATTTAAAATGATATTTTTGTTAAAGAGTTTTTAACAAAATGAGAGACTCTTGAATACAAATAATTGCATAATAACATTTAATCTGAACTTTATAATATCATGATAATAAAGGGATTCATGATATAATATGTCAAAGGAAAGTATACACACCATATAAGAGTGAATTGGTGCATAAAAACAATAAAGTCTCAAAAGAAATGTAAAATGAGATGAAATTTATTATAAAGAAGGTATCCTTAAATTAAGGATAGATCAATCTCATAATTATGTGTGAAAAATATAAATACACTCAATATAAGTGGTTATTAAGTGTAAAACAATCAATGGTAATTCACACACATTCAAAGGATGAAATATTCAATAACTACATGTTGAACCCAAAGAAATCGAAATTGGGTTAAGAAGTTCCCTTGGTAAAATTCGACAGCCTAACAGCGTCACATAAAATTTTAAAAAAAGGGTTGATGAGAGAGATAAAGGGGATATCATCACTTGGACATAAAATTTACCGAAATAAGGATATATAAGAACATATCCCAACATAATATTATTTGAATTAAAAGACATAACAAAAGAAGTCTTTTAAAAAAAAGGAGGTTGCAAGGTCCCCTTACTGAGTTGGGTAACTTTCGAAAAGTACACCCCATGGAAGAAGGGTCATACAATGAAGATGTAAATACCCATAAATAAAATTATACTACACAAAGTGTATAATAATGGGCAGTACATACACCAATTAAAGTAAATAGTAGCAAACATAGCATAAATGTCACGAGAATAAAAGTGTGAGGAAAAATCCCTTACGAAAACTCGGCAGCCTAACGGCGCCACTTAAAACGTCCAAAAATGGATTTATGAGATCAAATAGGGTATCCCATAATATGAACATAAAAATTAAAGTATGAGTAATATAAAAGAACATCCCCAAACATAAGAAAGATGGGATTAAAAGAAATGACATAAAATAGAGTACTTAAAAAGAAAGAGAGAGGTTGGAATCCTTACGAAAATCCAGCAGCCTAACAGCGCCACTCAAAACTTCCAAAATGGATTGATGAGAAAAAATAGGGTATATCATCATATGAAAATAAAAAGTAGAGTAGGATTAATATAAAATAACATCCCAATCATAAGAAATATGATCTTAAAAATAATGACATAAAAGACTGTAAGTAAAAAGAAAGAGAGGAGTAGGATCCCTTACCTCGGGTCCGACTTGACTCGATCATTCTTTAACGTCCTGAATAATAAACTTGAGTTAATTAAACTTGAAGAAGAACCTTTTTCAAGTTAATTATTCCTTTTATATCACTTATTTCCATGTTATAAGCATCATGTAATCATTTAAGTTAATAATGTTTGTTTTGTCGATATTTGGTTCTTAAGTCGAAGGTGGACTTCTTACAATTACATGTTGTTCGTGTGGTCAAAGGTTCATTATATACAGAATGATATTCATAATTTTGATATCATATATATCATATATATCCATAATATACAAGTATTTATAATATTACATAATCATTTAGAGGTAAGAAATGAAATGCACTGTTCATGGAGACGGTAAGCCGTACGTACGCATGAACGCTACATTCATTTCTATGTCATATTAATGGAAATAAAACCAAATGAGAGGTATGTATATTTTATTTAAAGAATTATATTCATCATTTATATGTATCATAAATAATATATAATAAATTTGAATCCATCTTTTATACATCCCACATATGGAATTAACGAATCAAATCACTTTGAGGGGGCGGTAGTCCGCACTTCCTAAAATGAAATTATCGTGTTTACCCAGAATGGAAACCATAATGGTATGACAGAAAATAAAAATAATGAAGATTAAGTAAAACATAAAAATATTATATATCGTATATAAATATAGTGACATCTTAATGGCCACCTTTTAAGGTGTTATTTGAGTGTTGAACAATCATCGTTTTATGAGGCAGAAATTCGCCATCCACAGAAACGGTATGTTCTTTAACCATTATATGTAGGTGTGTGTAAGTGTTGCTCGAATTATTCTTATAAAAACATCCTAGATTATTGAATATACTGGAGTTTTGACAAAAGAAAAGAATAAAAAGAGTTTAGGGTGTTGGAGAAGAAAAATAAAACAAAAGAACACAAGAGAAGACACTACCATTAAATCGGGTAACTCTTTTTGATTTGAGCTCAAAGGCTTCCTTGGGAAGACTTCTGCACAAAGTGAGGCTTCTAGGAGTAATAGAGGGATTTGGAGAGACAAAATGGGCAGGGTTTGGCTGAGACAAAGGCTTGAGAGGTGTGGTTAATGAGGTAGAGTTGGGGGCCTTTTATAAGAGGAGAGGAGGGGCACTCTTGGAAAGTAAGAAAATGTTACTTTATTTTAGAATGATTATCAGATTTTAAAGGTCCCACATAGATGTGTTTCGAGTATAAGGTGATAAGGGTTCGAAATAAACTCATACAATATGTTTTGGACATGTGTAGGTCTTAGATTTTACATTATCTTTCCATTTTATTTAAATCGTTAAATAATGAGGTAATCGCTGCATCATCGTGGTGTCATAAATAATTAAATTTAGTTAATGTATAAAAATTATAAAAAAACTACTATTATTTAGGAAATCTTTTTATCTTTCCAATGAAAATTTATAGTCAAACATATGACTTGTATAACCCCATATAAATATTGTTTTAGTAAAACAACACATGTTTGTGACATTTTAATTTTAACATTAAATAAAAAGGTATTAAGGTCATTTTCCTACCAAAGTGGCTCCATGGGGTCCCCAAGTTGACCAATGGATTTTATTGGTCGGCCATGACACATCCAATTAGAGTAGGACATGTGCTTAGGTCATTTAATATTATTAAAACATTATTTTTACCTTAAATTACACTAATTACCTCTAATCGTGGTTAATAAACTTAAAATTTACTATTCACAAATATATTATTTTAATCCCATTGAACCATATTTTACTTCTTAATGACAACCATGTATGTTGGATTTTTGAAATTCAAATCACAGAAGTGGTAATGTTTCATTTAAACGAAAAATCAGTTTCTTTAACTATCACTTAGTGGTTTCACTATTCATCAAAAATAGAAGTTTTTCAGAAAATTACCAAAAAATTACCCTACGCTATATTTGATATTATGAATTCAAAAATGATGTCTATTTTAAAAAATTCAAAACATATATGTTACATTAATTAATTTAATAATTAATTCCCACTGTCAGAGCAAATAGCGTGTTTTTATGAAACAATAAGTATCAAAAGATTGACACTAGTTGAAGTCCAATTTCAAGATGAAATTAATTCCCACGACCACTATTGGATTAAATGGTAAAAAAATATTCCAATTTCACTTTGAAACCAATTAAAAAGATAATATAATCATATAAATCAGGTAGATTGAAAAGTGGTTTTGAATTAAAATACAACATATTTAACTATTCATTAAAAAATGATCTTTATCGGAAAAATACCAAAAAGTTACACAAAGTGAATTTTGATGTCCCGATTCTAAAGAAGAGTTTTATTTGGTCTAATAGAATGTATAAGAGTGACCAAAACTATATTTAATTTGGGTTTTCCATCAAAAGTTGATAAGTGTACATTTAGTGAAAATTACAGTATATATGCCTAAAATTGAATTCTTTTCGTATTTTAAGCCTTTATACTTTATTGGATAAATGTAAAAACATTTAACAAACATATAAAATCATATTTTAGTTATTTCTATTCATTCCTACCAATACAGCGACTACGTTTTAACTAACATTTAAAATAATTTTATTTTATTATTAGAGTGCAACGTAAGATTTCAAAGGAACTCGTTGTTGCGTATTGGGTAAGCCATCAAGCATAGCGTTCCCTTTAAATTAATATTAACATTTCATTAAAAAAAGGGATAAATATTAAAATGTCATATTATTTATTTACCTGGGGTGTACACTTATCATCACTAACTTCTCCTTCTTCCAATTATAGATAATTTTCTATTAAATTTCCCATAGTTCCACTATCAAAACTTTTAAGTATAATATTTACCCAAAAATTACATTTTCACTTATTAAACTTCTTGAAATGAATGATATACTTTTTTTAAAATTTCATTTTAATATCCACTTTTTCATAAGAATATTCCTCATCTTCATTACTTTTTTTACTCTTCAATTTATTCGAATATTTTAATGAAATTTCCCCACCAACCTTTCCATTCATCATAGAGAAATCTACCATTAAATTTTCATAGGAAATCAAAATTCTGGGATAATAATCCAAAAGGAGTGTACCCATATCCTATTATTTGATTATGAAAACCATTAAATAAAATCTATTTATAAATAAACATAGTATATTCTCAACAATCCTAGAATCCTATAACATATCAACAAAATATCTGATGGTTCTCAACACATCATTAACTATAGGAAAAATGTCATATATGGTTTCATCATCATTATATTTGAGATCTAAACATATAAATATCCTATTTTTCATCATATATTACTTTACCTTTTTTATATACCTTTATAAATAATTTCTAATTTATCCCAAATATATATTATTATTAATAACTCTTTAGTCATGGAAAATTATTTCACTGATAGAGATGAAGAGAATGAATCTTGAGCATAACCATCATTATAAAAATTATTCATTTATACTACCATAAATTTATTGACTTTATGATGAGGAATAAAAACATATATGTAAGACTCTAATATATTATTATTTACTGATATAATTTATGGAAGGATATGATCTTTCCCAATATAATAATTCTTACCGTTGAATGTGTTAATCACCTTACTATTAATTGAATTAATGTTTTCATATTCAAAATAAAAATTTGGAGACAAAATATTAAATCATAGATGAACACATTATATATTTTTTAAAAAGAGAAAAACATAAATTCAAATTGAGTTTAATAACCTTCAAAATATAAAATTTTAAAATTATTGATCTTTAGAGAAAATATGAATGGAATTGATTCTAATTATAATGCCCCATGTCATCATATAAGTTTATTAGGGGATAATGAATGAACAATATTACATTTTTCATTTTATTATTTCTTTATAAATCAATTATCATCACTTATTAGAGTGAGAAATATCACTATTTAACTCACACACACCATGGGAAGAAAAAAAACTAAGGATGGCCAACATTTTTGGTTGAATACTCAAAATGTGTTGCTAATAATTGATTTGATACAAAACAAAATGAAATAATATGATCCACTAGAATCAACATGGTGGATAAAAATGAGTATGGTATATCAATTATTCATAATAAAAGATACAATAATGTGGCTGCCTTGTAAGTCTTTTAATGTGATACACTATTGTATGGATCTGTAATGAGGTAGGGATTATCATTTTACTCAGATTATATTATATTTTTATAAATTTACTATGATTCTACACTTTTTTATAATATAGAACATTTGTAACTTATTCTTTATTACTCAATAAAAAATATTGGTGTGATGATTACACTAATATACTAAGCCTATACACTTTCTCTTCTTCGTATTATACACACACAAGAACAAGTTTATTTTCATATCATCTATCTCTTTTTCAGTAAAATAATAAAATAAATCCCAATTAACATATATATTACATATCAAGTGGATTTTCTAAAATATAAAATTTAAATTTTAAATACAAATTTGAACATACTTCCTTTAACTAATCTACAAATTCTATTTTTAACAACCTCATTTATTTATGTAAGAGATGATTTGTGTTTATAAAATTTAATTTTACCATTTTTATTCTCTTGTATGGGTGGTGAAGAGGAATAATTTTTTAGGATAAGGGTCTAAGAATTTGTTTTTGCAATTTTCAGGAAGGTATCATCATTGGGGTGGTTGGAAAACAACTCACGGTTCACTAGTGAAACTCATCGGATAGCCATTAGGGTGCCACATGCTGGTCGGCTGACAATGGATAATTTTAGGAATTATACAATGTTTTATAGTCAAATGGTGGTGAATCACTATCTAGTTAATGGTTCCATTGGATGGCCGGTGAGGCCCACTAGGTAGCATATGTTCACAGTCTAAGGGTGTAATTAATGCACCCTATGAGACTTCAATATCACAAATTTTGACCAACTTAATTGTCAAACTAAAAACATGCTCTCCATAACTAAAATTTTAAACCGATACTATTAAATCCCAAAACTCCCATTCTTCTCCCCCCGGATCTCCTTCATTGGAATGATCTAGAAATTATTAATTAGTGAGTTTTCATTAGATCCATTAAAAATCCATCCTCTTCCTTGAGAGATCTGAATGGATCTATGTTGGATCTATGAATTCCATGAAGATATAATTATTTTTTCTTCCTATCATCATATATTGGTGATATATCAATGATGTTGAAGATGTTTGTTGATCAAATTAAGACCTACCATCAATAATTAACTATCTATAGTTAAGTGTTTTTGAATAATCTTCATAACCTATTCTCAATGATATATTGATGATAAAACCTCGATATATTGATAATTATATTCTATATTGGTTTAAAATTCAACAAGCTAATAAACAATCCTTCTGATCAGAGATATAACTCTCAAGAATAGTGAGGTTTCTAGGCCCTCCATCTATAAATATTATCCAGAGATATTTTTCTTCTTGATTCTAATCTTAAATCTCTTTTATGTTGATGAATTGTTGATGGAAAACTGATCATTGTTTATACCCAAGGTCCATTTATAGAATCAGTAATGAATTTATGATACATTCTTGGATCAATAATGGATCCAATGAATCAGTGTTATTTCCTTTGACATACCTTAGAATTGATTTCGTTGATGAAATATTTAAAGTATGTGATTCTAGAATGACCTTCTTGACATAGAATTCACTTGCGTCTTAATTCTAAATTATTCTTGATGAATTGAAACTCAAGTTAGACATAATTGGTGTGAGATCCATTCCATTCAGTTGTGCGTTGTGTTCAGTCTTTGATTCCAATATGAAATTTAGAGTTCTTCATCAGTAACCTTAATGTAGGAAGTTATTTCTCATTTTGTCGCTTGTGGACTCTTGTTAACTTGATTCATGCTGTGTTTTCAGGGATTAATGTTCTTAATTGATGGTGATTTCTTGTAGTTATATTCATTTTTATGATAAACCAACATGATCCACGTTTCTATGATTATTTCTAGAGTTTCTTTTTATCATGCTAGATTTTTATTATATGTTTTTGTAAATTTTCTAATATATTTTCATGACGATTTTCTATGATTCTCTTATTATGTTCTACATTGTTATATATATTTCCATTCCATTAGACATTATTCTTTGTATTTTTGATAGGTGACTATCATGGTATGATTACCCAATAGAGGCGAAGTGTGCATGAAATCTGACGATGATGACGGTTTAACCATAAATAGGGATAGAGGATAATAACCTTTGGACTGAATACAACTCAATGCTTTTAGGATTTTATGAGAAAAATCATAACTTGATACCTTGTAGATAACCAGTATAATTAAATCTCAATTAATTGGGGATATAAAGTTACATGTATCTAGTCTTAATACTAGTGATTGATTCTTTACAATTACATGACCTTTATTTTATCATCAAACTGAATATAGTATGACTAAGGCTCATGGTGGATTAGTTAACACTCATATTCTCTGAAGATGATTTTTTATTATTGATTTCAAATTTATTTTTATCACAACATACACCTATTTTACATGTGTACTTTTATTAATGAAACATTGATGGCGTCATATCAGGTTTTATTACTTACACCATATTTGAATTTTGATGCACATGTAGAATTCATGTATAGGGATTAGAGCATAGTTAAGGGACATGTGGAATATTTTAAATCCAATGATCATGAAGTTGGGATAATTAATGAGATGTAATCTAGATAATATTATAGTTTTATTTATTTCACATGTTTATACCTATACTCTAGATTGTATTTCAATAGTGGGATCCTAGTTGTTTACATTAGATATTAGTATGAATTTTGTGACATGAATTGTAACATTATGAATATTTAGTTTTCCACATGTTAATTTTATTATTAGATTATATTTTAATTATTGTTTCATAGATATGATACTGAAGGCATAATATCCCCACTGATGGACTTCAGACCCTCTCTAGAGGTCGTTATCCTATTGTGTAATGGGAGGCACAATGAGGTCATGTGGATATCTGGCTCAGAACTAGTGGTTTGAGTTGGGGAATTACAAAAATAATATTATAGTATAGATTTAATCTTTAATTTATTTTAGTAACATGGGATATGGTAGAAAATAGATACGATATGTGGGACTCAGGTGGGGGAGTTATCGTGTGCTTGTCGAAGTTACGTGTAATGGACCAATGAGTCTCCATTTATATGAATTATGTTACTATTTTATGAGGATTTTTGTGAATTCATTCATTATAATTAGGAATATAGGTTCACATATCATATATATGTTCCTATTGTGTTCTTTATATTAGTTATTTAATTTAAGTCCACGATGGTACTATATATTTGGGATATAATTATATTAATTATTGATTAATATAACTATTTTTCGTAATATTGTGATATATCTACGCTGAAATTAATTAGTTGATCCTGACCCTATTTTTATGTTGGTTTATATATAATTGTGACTAAACTAAAGGGATGGAGACCTTGGGTAGTGTTTGGAGGGTTATATTTTGTGTTATGGGTAGACACCTAGGAGAACCATTGTGTAATAACTTATACAAGTTAATATCTATCTTAAATATTTTAAGTTTTTACCATTATGTTACAAAAGTATCCACCTTGTAGAATACTTATGGGATTATCAACTAACATGGGGAGAGGTACTCCCACTATACGGGATGCCCTTAGTCCACCACATACTATGCATTAGGGTGCTATGGAGCACACTCATATTCATGCTCTGATATCACAAGTAGGAGGCCCACTCAACTCAGGAGTCCTTATTCGTGTTCCTTTATTGGGATGAGGGGAACTGAGTTCCATGGTTCAATACGCTTGATAATTCTACATCTAGTACCATCTTCCCTATAAGGAATTGGTGAACTACAATATGTAGTGGACTAGATGGACAACACCAAGGGTGTCTTTAACCACATTGAGACACATGAATACTAGAAGGTGTAGTTGGAAGTGTTCATGAGGTAGGGACCCACCAAGAGATGGTGGGGTATCATGGGAAAGGATGAGAGGCATGAGGGTATCACCTGGGAGACTTTCAATAACCCATTATTTTGGGAATTGTTCCATGAAACATTGAACCTTGATCGAGAGATGGAGTTCATTGATCTATAGTACGATAATATAATTGTATACATAAAATCTACTTATTTCACTGATCTATTTAATTTTTCTCCATTCATGGCTAGAAATGGAGCACCAAAGACCAAGAATGTCAAGATTGGACTTTATACCGACATTAGATGGTAGGTTTGGAGTTTTGAATATACAAAATCTGCAGAGGTTATTTGCGAGTCCTTGACTATTAAGAAGTCCCTAGAGGAGGATCAAGTTGTTGGTTTTCTTCCACCCTTTAGTATACTGGACAGAAGACCTCCTATAAATGCAGTAATCATCTCTTATAGTTTATGGAAAAGGAATATTGGGGACGTGTAGTAGAGTAGTTGTATACAAGGGATCAAATAATGAATTCTTCAACCCCCTCTGTAGAAGTTTCGTAGTGCTTCAATTTCAAAATGGCTGGACATTATTGCATGTTTTCAAAACAGCATAAACAACATGTCATATATTTGAAAAGATGGGGCATCTCCACTAGTTTTTCTCAAGGTCTTCGAGATCGACATTCTATAAGGGTGGAGGATAGAAGGAATCTATGATATAGAGATCTAGTCAGGGTCCATGGTAGTAGGATCATACAACAAAGAATCAAAATAGTAATGTGTCTCAGATATAGGGTCACAGATTCGAGGAATACAATATTTATGCAGTGGATTAGACTCTAGCAGATAGTGGTGAGAGAAAATATAATATTTGAGGTTTTGTTTTGTTACCCTATACTTTATCTACTACCTTTTTTATATTGTTTCTCCCCATTTACTAATATATTCACATGATATTGCTAGAATTGACTTTCAGATCAATTTATCTTCTGAGTTACTTTCCCTTGGTACACTATTAGGCTTGCAAATCTATAATCATTTCCAATTATCCACAAATGTAATACATTAATATTCTGTAGATGATGAGATTTGGTGTGATTATTCACATGATTGGTTGACTAGATTATGAGATAAATTTATTTCTATCATAGACATGTATCATTTTCATCACCAAAGAGGGAGAAGTAAATAATGGCATAATAATTGAAACTAGAAGTACGTAGAGTAGGTATGCATTTGGGTTAGATAGGGATGATTGCATTGTAGATTGTAGGCTTGTCTCGTTTAGATATATTATTTGCACCCCTAGTCCTTTACTCAAGTTGTGGATCCCTATTAAGAAGTATTTAAAGATTAATTTAGATGAATTTAACCTGTTAGAAGAAATAACATTTAGATATTTCATGTTCTTGGTGAGAATCCCATTTTGATACTCACTAATCAAATAGAATTAGATGAGTAAAAGGAGATCAATTTATATATTGAGGATTTAGAGTAAAAGGGATTTATTATGACTAGTACTTAATTGTGGGGTTCACTTGTCTTGTTCAAAAAGAAGGTAAATGGTAGTCTTCAACTCTACATATATTACAGGAAGCTAAAACATGTGATGGTAAAGAATATATATCCCCTTCCTTGGATTGAAGGTTTATTTGATCAGTTATTGGGATATTGTTTGTTCTCCAAGATAGATGTTTGATCAAAACATCACCAATTTTGGGTTAGAATGGAGGAAATTCCAAAGATGAAGTTTCATATTAGGTATGTGCTATATGAGTACTTGGTGATTCCATTTGGACTAAAAAATGTTTTGACATTCTTCATGGACCACATGAACAAGATTTTACACCAATAACTACACATGTTCATCATGGTGTTTATTGATAAAATCCTATCTAATCATCATCCATAGAGTATCATGATAAACTTATCAAGATAGTCCCAAGTATAATTCAATATCAATGGATTTATGTTAATTTATCAATGTGTAAATTTTGGATTTAGTAGGTAAAATTATTTGGTTATATGGTGTCTGAGGATATAATATCTGTAGACCTAAGGAAATATGAGGAAGTGATATCCTAGACATTTCCTCGGAACATGTTCAAGATTATGATATTTCTAGGTTTAGTGGGAAAATATCGATGTTTTATCTAGTATGTCTCTAGATTATCAACACATATGACTGTATTGATAAAGATGGTAGTGAAATTCCAAAGGTTATACCAGTGTGAAGAAGTGTTTATTACGATGAGTATGAGGTTGAATAAATCTACTATGATGATACTTTTCAAGATAAGGATAAGTTAGGATGTGTATTTTGATGTATTTAGAATTACTTTGCGAGAAGTACTAATATATAGGGACTAGGTAGTAGCTTATGGGTCAAGTCAGCTGCAACCCCATGAATGGAGCAATCCAACTCATGACATGAATATATAAACTATGGTCAACAATTTGATGTTTTGGTGACATTATCTATTTAGTGATAGGTTTATTCGATAATTATGATAATATCCTTCATTATATCTTAACATAGTGGGACATGAACTAGTTTCAGCAAAATAGGGTAGTGTATCTATAGAAGATTGAATTTGAGATATCTTATGCATCTAGTATGGTCAAAATCATTTCATTTGATTTTAACTGTAATATGCATGTATATTAGGAGTATGGTGAATGGGATTCATAGTAATAGTGCATCTTGATAATTTTTTTGCCAATTAGTAGATGGATTGTTCCAAGGACTAGGGATCAATGAGATGTTCTCTATTGGTGTTCATATATTATTTAGTAGATTAGGTATAGAATAAACAAGATACTGAAATAGAGTGTGCAGTGATGTGGGAACATCTAGCTAGAGGTAACCCATTATGCAATTTTCATCGGATACAGATGACATTATACTTTTCCATGGGAGAGTTGTAGTCCCTATGTCTATCAAGGAGTTAATGAGGGGCTTAATTACCCTTATGTGGGCAATAAATCCTAGTGTGAATGTTATGTGACAAAAATTTAGGTGATCATTTTGGTGTCCAAGGTTGAAGTGGTACATTGCAAGATTTGATTCCATCTGAAGTACCATCTAGATGATAAAGGCCAAGAACCCGTGCCTTTTTGGACTACTCCAACCAATTATTATGACCATGTAGAATTAAAAGAACATAAAAAAGGACACTTCATGGGGTCACTTAGGAAACCTAAGATTCATGATGTTATATGGGTGCTTGTGGATCAGCTGACCAAAGTTACTAATTCCTTATAGATTCGTGATGCTCACTTAGTAAATAAGATGGAAATGATGTATGTCTGTGAGATAGTATAATTACCCTGGGTTCGATTGATAATCATAACATATATAAACATGTTTTATGAAATGTTTTTGGTAGGTCTTGAAGAAGTACTTTGGGGATCATATGAGATTGAGCACAAAATACTATGCCTAGAGAGAAAAATAGTATGAATGGATGATTCACATACTGGAGGATATTCATTAGGATTGTTCCCTAGAATTTAGGGATTCTTAGGAGGATCACCAAGACATGGTTAATTTTTAATAAAAAATACTTAATAGGATTTGATTCATATGGAACATCATGAGTCTCTCAATGGTTTTCCATGTCATTCAACACTCTATTGGTATGAGGGTACCGAGGTAGTAGTTGTCTGACCAAGTATAGTATAATATACCTCTAACAAAGTGGAAGTAATACAATAGTGGTTGATCATAGATCCGAGTATTAAAAATTTATACACTATTAACATAAGGATACCATTTATGTTTTCAATATAAGACTAGGTTTTTCTGATATTTACTCCTTAGTTATGCGGATAACACTTGAGGAAGAATGGGAAGCTAGTTCGATGTTATGATAGAACCTTTGAGATCATTAAGAGTGTTGGTATAGTGGAGTACATACCAGATCATCCTTATCTCTACTGATTTATTCATGATTTTCTTAATGAGTCTCCACTCCAGAGACAAATTATCAATCATATTCTTTTCCTTGATTGTGATTATGTTGATCTAGAGATAGACATATCATATGTGGAGTGACATGTGAAAATGGTAGACTAGTAAAATAATGCAATTATATGGAATACAATACCACTAGTATAAAATCTATGGAATCATGGATGAATTACATAAGAGGAATGGGAGTGGGAGGATGATGTTTGGGCATAATGTATTGGGTTTTTTCAGAAGAATATAGTAATATACTTCCCAAGGATGAGAAATTGTTAGAGGGGGACAATTGTAACATCCTCATGTTTTTCTATGTTAGTGATGTTTTGAGTTTCTAAAATTTCCTTTTCCAGTTTTTTTCTTCTCTAATATGAGTGATTAAGAGTATTAATTTTGGTGGTTAATGGCCTAGGAATTGGTGGTTGGAGTTTTGAGGAAGGGCATGACCTTGGGTTGGATAAAAATTAGACATCGAAAAGAAGGTGGAAACCATATGACAACCAGTGTGGTTCAATTAAGTTTAATGGATACTCATATCCCATAAGACAACTATTGTCCAAGATATAGCTCTAGTCATTTTTCAATGCACACTGGCTAAATGATGGACAATCACCAGCCAACAAATGGTGCCACCAGAGGGCTAGTGAGGCCCACATGGTAACTAGTAAACCCAGTTCAAGGGTAAAATTAATGCACCCTATGTTATTTTAATCCCACACATTTTTACACTATTAATTTAAAAATTATTAACATTACGGACACAAATTTAATTTTAAACAACTTCTGATTAATTTTTGCACTCTTATTCATCTCCCCATTGATTTAATTCCTTGTAATAACTATAAAATCCTTAATCAAGGAGTATTATTTATATATATTCAAAAATTTTCCTCCTCCTTTTCATATGTGAATATATTTATTCCATATATATAATTTCCAGGAATATCCAATGAAATTTTATTTCTAATTTCATTGATCAACAAAGAATCTTCCATATTGATGATGCTTCATGTTCTAATCATGATTTACCATTGATAAGAAATGTTCCATGGGTAAGTGTTTAAGAATCATATTAATAACATATTATAAATGTTATATTGATGATATAACCTTAATCCATCGAAAATTCCTTTGTATTTTGGTGTAATATTTCATGTATCATTGAAAAATCCTATTGGATGGGGATAAAAATCCCATGAGTGGGGACATTTCTGTATAATTCCCCTAGAATTATTATCATAAAATCATCATTTTTGACATTATCATATTTAATATCTTTTATGTTGTTAAATTGATGATGTATCAAAACATGAGTTATACATCCTTGAAATGTGATATGTTCTATATAGGCATTGAAAATGTTGGTTCTTCGTTTCCTTGATGTACATTGGACTTATTAATTAACAAAATTTAGGTAGGAAGTTCCTTATTAATTTAGGGACTTGTATACTCTTATTTCCTCAATTCATATTGTGTTAGAAAGGCTTTTTGTTCTTAGTTGATGGTAATTTTGTATGGAGTTTTGTGTGTCTATGATACCTATACATGATCCTTGTTTCCATGTGTATTTCTAGAGTATCTTTTTATCATGATTGATGTTGATCATTGGTTATTGTGTTTTCTCTACTATATACTCTTGATGATGTCCTATTATTGTTATATTCTACTCTTCCCAACTATGTGTATCACCATACCTTTAGTGCCTTTTCTTAGTATTCATAAATGGTTTCCATTGTGGTATGATCACCCCTTATAGGTTTAGTGTGGATGACATTCAATGAAGATGATGGTGGAACCCTACATAGGGTAAAAGCAGGATAAACTTTGTCCCATATTGAACTCAATGCATTGACAATAGTAAGGGATGTGCTAAATCTATATACCTAGTGGATACTATATATCGTGACCACTAGATTAAATGAGGATTTTGAGAGAAATTTAACCATCTTTGTGGTTAATTCTTGACCATTTCTGAATTTTAGATCACTTTTTGACATGTATATAAAGTTGGAACGAATGGTGATTATGGTGGCTTGGATATCATATGGGTACTAATTATATGATTATTTATGATGAATTTTACATTTATTATTATCACAAAACAAAATTGTTATAATTTTATTCTTTTGATAAAGATACATTGGTGGTGTCATATAGGGTTTTATTACATACACCCTATATCAGAATTTCAATGCTTGTGAAGAATTAATGAATAGGGATCCAAGAAATGGAAAATGACCTATGAATGATGGTTGACCTGGGGAGCAATAAACTGGGAGTGGTACCTGGATATACTCTCTATGAGAACACAATTTTATTAATTTTTCTTTATTGCACTTACTATCTAGATTGGATTTCTATAGTGGGACACTGATGTTTTACTTTATATATTTTTATGTCGTGTGTTCCATGTGGTATTAAATTATTATTATTTATTTTTCCATATTTTACTATGATTATTATATTATAATTTTTTTATTGGTGCAAGGGCATGATATTTCTGGTATCTTTTCCCCACTAATGGACTTAAGAACCTTTCTACTAGTTAGAAGCCTATTGCTTATGGAGAGACATGCATGAGGTCTTTTGGATCTCTACCTCGAATGTGGTGGTTTTGGTTGGTGAATTACACTCTATGTCTTTATTAATCATAGGATATTTCCAAGTGAACTTTGGGAAAATCATTGTGTTATTATTTATATGTAGTGGAATGGTAAAATAGTTCCTCCAACTACTTATGGTCTCAAAAACATATTCATGGAAAATGAAATTTTCCACCTCAAATAAGAATATATCATAAATTACATGACTTAAAATCAAGCAGTGGATCCATCCCATGAGGTGCACTTCATTCCATGAAATGAAATGGCCTTTTCCACATGACATGACTATCTCACAAAGCACAAAAAAATTAATATCATTTATTCATCCATGACCTGCATCATGACCTGACTATCATCATTACATCAAATCCCTTATTCTTTAACTACTTGAATCATGATTTCTCTTAATGATATTGAATATATAAAAGAATAGATAAAAAATTTTAATTTTCATCTCATCATAAAAATTTTATTTCTAGAAATTAGTCCTTTGAAAATCCATATTATCTTTTATAAAAACCATTATAACTCAAGTCATAATTAAATTTTAAGTAATGAAAAATATCTTACATAATATATGAGACAGATACATATTAAATAAATTCATAATATATTTGATATCAAATATTACGTATTATCCCTTGTTCAAAGAATTTAATAATTTTAAAATATCCTACTATTTAGTATATATTGGACTTTACATATGAATATGAAGACTCTTACGAGGTGAATAATTTACCAAAATACGGGTTTTCAACTGAGAGTTACTCTTATGTATTTTCAATTATACACTTATATCTAGGAATTTACTGAATTTATTATCCATTCTACCAAGAGTTACTCTTATTCATTGAGAAAAAATACACTTATGAATTTTATTTTCTATTTTTTTAAGTATTGAGCAATGTAACATATATGTATTGATGACATTTTCATTTATCTAGACTATCTACTTGGAATTAATCTTACGTATAAATGGAGGTTTTTTCCTTTTACAATTTTTAGGTCTTCTAAAAATGGAAACCTTGTCTACCAGTAGAGTTACTATTACATAAACATGAAGGTTTTTTTCTTTTTGAATTTTTATCTCTTCATAACTTCCAGAACAACTCAAGACCCTAAATATATTCCAAACTATATTCATCATGGGGAAATTTAATTCATAGAATTTTTTACTTATCATCAAGATAAAGATGTACATATCATTATATAAATTATTAGGGAATTTGAAAACTCATGAAATCTTCTAACTTCCAATAACACCACCTTATTCAATCCTTTTTTACTTTAGGACTCAAACTGAAAATTAACCTTTTGGATAAATCAAAGCATATCATCTGGACATAGGTTTCTAGAATCAACAATTATGCATATATAATTCTTCCAAATAACCCCAAACATATTTCAAACACCTATAATCCTCTTACTATACTTAAATTAAAAGTTTAAAAAATATTATAATTAGGTTTAAACATGATTTAATTATTTAGAGAAAGACAATAAAAAAATAATTGTATCCAATTATCTCCCCCAATTATTTTTACCTAATAAAACACCAAAATGATGAGAGATTCATGTGGTAACTCATGTATTATTAATAATATATCATGTTTACATTTTATTAATATTAAATATTATGATGTTATATATATAATTTTAAATTGTATATATGTATCAAAGGATTTTATATAATAAATAATGTACCCTTTATAAATTTAAAATTATTATGTTTACTTTATAACATTAAATATTATTTATATAAAATTTCAATATATTTCTTTATATTGTTTTTTATATTTATCAATCTAATGAATTTTTATTTTTTTTATCCTTAAAAATGTTTTTTTTACGTTAAATGTTTGGATTTAAAAATATTTTATCTTTTATAACATCATCATAATATAAACTTGATTTAAAATTTTTAAAAAAATTATGGAATTTACTTTACATTGTAATATGATAAATATATGTTATAAATATGTTTCAATTAATATTAATTCATTTTTATGAAAATATAAATATGAAAATATTTATTAATGTTGATCCATTTCTTGTGCATCATTGGAAAAGTCAAAATCAAAACATAAATTTTTCCATATGATAGGATGAAAATAAAAATAGACAATTGAAAGTTCTAGATAATTTTTTTTCTAAATATTAAATTATAATAATATTATTAATATGTTTTTAATATTATGTGAGGGCATACATATCCAAAATTCTTGTGTAGTGTCAATACAATGCTCAAGCGTATGAGAGAAAATTCAAAATATTGGTTTTAAAAATATTTAAAATGTTAACTTAAGGGTTAATTATGTTGCTTTGTAATTTTAGGTATAAAAAATATAATTAAGAAATTATTTAAAATTTTAAATGTGAATTCCATAGTTATATAGTTATTTTAAAAGTCAAATTATGAAAATGTAACATAAAATGACATTAATGGGTATTTAATGCTAGAAATTATTTATAAATAAATCAATAATAGTTATATTTTATCATGATTCAAGTAGGGAAGATTAATATTTTATAAAATAATTTATTTTCCATTTATTAACCACTTTCCATTTTAAATTTTCATTCTTATCCCTTAAATATTCAATATTCTAGAAAATTCCATCAAAATTTGCCTATAAAAGGGGACTCATCCTAACCTTTCCAAAATATATCTAAATTTGGTTTTTATATCTTTATTTTACATAATTATATCTCTAAACATACCTTTACATATTCATAAGGATCTATCTTTCTAAAAAGTCCTTTATCTAAAGGATTTAGACTCAATCCGAAGGAGGTGGTTTGACAATAAAGGTAAAGGTTTTCCAGCCCATGTATGTTTTATTATTTATAATATATTTCCTTATAAATATTAAAATAATTATATTTTTTTATACCATTCCCATTATATTGAAATTTTTTCACAAATAAATTATAACATATAATACATTATCTCATACAAAACACTTTTTCATAAGTAATTATTTCCTAAAATACAATTGTTTTTTCAAAAATCTATATTTTTATTTCAACCCTCATATTAATATTTTCAATAAAATAATAAATATATTAATGTAACCCAAATTTTTTCGGAGTTATAATATAATTATTGGACAAAACACAAATAACTATTGGGGGTTACACTTCTTTTAAACACGTTTTGAAAAACAACTCTAACTACGGTGGATTTACACTACCAGAGTAAAATATGATGTTTTTTGTAATATTATTTTACGTGTGTATATTCATAAAAATTGATTTTATGATTAAATATGATACTAATATTAAATTAATTCCATGATTTATATTCTTTAGTTGTAAAATATACATCATATCAATGAAATCAAAAGAGGATAATCATAGTCCTTTCTAATCATAAAAAATAGGCTTACCAAGAAATATTATATGATTCCTAACAATTTGATGACTTATTGATTTTTTTATTCTATAATAATATTGAATAAATACACTAAAATAACTAGATATTATATAACCATGGGATAATTAAATATAAAATATAAAATTATACCACAGCAGTAGTATAGGTTATGACCCGAAAGACCTAGAAATGACTAATGAAAAAAATACCTATTTGGAAAATGAATGAAACATGATAATAAATGAACAATAAGGAATAATAATAACGTACTTAAAATTAAATATGTTCTTAATAAAGTAATAATTAATATAATTTTATTATTTAGGAGGTTATTCGATGTACAATGTGATTTGGGACTTGAGGTAAGTGGATTTTATTTTAATCCTTCAATTAATTTTTTTAATGTTTTCCTCTCAAATCAATATCCACTATATTCATATTATTTATTTTATGAAATAAATCTTATTATTTTTATATATAGGATTACGTAATATTATTTTTTATTTTCCTTGAAATTCATTAAAAAATAATGAAAGGAATCACTTTTCATGTTTTCTATATAAAACAATTTCTATTCATTACAAAAAATTAAAAGGAATAAATTTTTTAAATTATTTCTAAATGAATCCATTTTCCCAAAATCATAAGTGGTTTTATTTACTAATGTTACTCTCCATGTTTTCATTTTTTGAAAAAGTAATTTCTATCAAAATTAATTTACAAAAATATTTCCATTGAAATAAATTTTTTTAAAATCATAATGGGTATTTCTTACTCTTATTGGTTAACTAGGAATGATTTTTCTCCCGGGTTCAAATGTATGTTCTAATGATTTTTATAGTTAAATAAACTCTACCATGTGTTTAATTCATGTTAAAAAACTTAAAATTTTAATATAATGATGGGTCGATCTAATATATCTCCCCATTGTATTGTTTAATGATTTATTATTAATTGATATGATATTGGAATTATCTGGTTAATTTATTCCATTACAGGTTTATTATGTTTTAGATAACTCGATACGTAATTCCCTTAAGGGTTTCTTTAGAATCAAATGGTTTAGTTATTACATTATGAGGGATTATAAGTTATATGAATAAAAATTACCAAGTAAACATCATGATTTTTTCTGTTGTTTTTATACATATGAGATCATTTCATGAAAATTATTGTGTAAGGAATCAGATTTATGGTTTGAGATAATGTTAATATTTTTAACATGTCCAATGTTCTTTTTTTAATGAAAGTAATTTTAATAGTTTATAAATATTTTCATCCCTTAATTGGATTAATATTTATTTTATACTCTTTGCTGAGTTTTAGGCTCATCCTATGTTATCGAATTATTTTCACTAGGTATAAGGAAGATCATAAAAATTTTTGAAATCTAGCTTAGAATATGAAATTTTAGCCTTCAATGATGTAAGCGTAAAATTTAAAGAGTTCATATTAGTAAAAAAATGTCCAATTAGAAGAAAAATTATGGTTTCCGATAGGGAATGTATTTTTCTAAGTCTCTAAAAATCAATTCCTAAACGGTTTGGGATATGATGTTATGTAATATTTTATATAAATCTTGTATTTAAGGGATGGTTACATTGAGGATTTCACAGTTGGTATCAAAATATTATTTATATAACATTAATGGTTAGGTTGTTGTTAGATTATTATAAATTAAAATATTTAGAAAAATGTAGGGACTAATATATGGATTCAGACCCTATGTTATAAGTATTAGATAACCTTTGATATTAATACTCTAAGGAGATTTATTTTTATTTTTGAAGACTAGATAAATAAGAATAAAAAAATTATTTCAACCTTAGATAAAATAAAATCGATTAAAATAATATATCTTTTTTATGAGATCGTAATAATTATTTTTCATAATTATATGATGATTTACTATGATTTTATTTGATACACTCTCACAAACCATTCAAGTTTTTAATACATGGAAGGAAATAAGTTGAAAAATTATGTTAAATCCTCTATAAAATGTTGAACACTATCATTTAGTTGATCTTATAATCCATTAAGGGTTGATTTTTTTTTCTGTAAGCACGAAAAAATAATCTTAGTCATTGGGATATGAAGTAAATTTGTGGTGGAATCTCATCAATAAACAAAACCTAAGGATAAAATTGTTATTATGAAATGGAAAGAAATAAGGTATAATTTCACATATTCAAATTTCAAAATGGTAATATAATACTTTAAAATTAATAAAAAGGAAGATCATTTTATCAATGATTATGTGGAAAACATCTCTCAACTATAAATGTAATAAATTGTAAAATAATTCACAAGTATGATTCTTATAAATAAACATAAATTGTTTAAAAAACATTAATTTTATTAATGATAATATTCATTTTAATAACATAAAAATTAAATTCATTAATAAAATTTATTTATTATATTGTTTTTATGTTAAGATACACTCATTTTGAAGAGATAAAATTAAAATTATGAGGAAATATTTTCTTTGAGGGCGATAGGACAACCTATATAGTTTTAATAATATATCATTTTTAGGGTTTATTAATATTAATGATTATAAATTTATATATTTATTTTAAACATGAATAAGTGTCTCAATGTTTTTTATATAATCAATTAGATACCAATTATACATTAACAATTATTATGGTGATTTTATGACATACACTATTTTTATTTAAAAGTTAAATATATTTCCTTAATATGATTTGTAATTTTATGTATATAAATTTTTATTTAATTATTGGATATTTTATAAATGGGTATTTATTTTAGATATATGGATTTTTATCTATATTTATTAATATGATTTTTTATCAAGCTATCATACAATAATAAGATGTCCCCTTTGAAAAAAATAGCTTCATTCTAAATAAAATTTTCCCATTTATTATAAGATTATATATAAATGTTAAATTTAGAAATTTTAGAATTTAAATACAATAAAATAGAAATATTTTTTGGTATTATAACATTGAAATTATCCTAGGGTTTTTTTTTGGTTTTTTAAACTTTTATATTTTTTGGTGAATAGTAAAAAAATAGTTTTTACAAATACCAAATTTTTATAACGTCACTATGATATAAATATAATAAAAAATTTTATGAAACCTATGGAATTTATTTTAAATGAAAATATACTAAAAATATAATATAAATATAATTCAATTAGCATAAATTATTTTTTATTTCGTGATTAATACGAAACCATTTATCAGTTTTAGCATAATGCTTTTACAACAATAGAAAAGTCAAAATAAAAATTTAAATATGTATTCCTGATAATGATGAGAATAAGAATAAACTATTAATAGTTATAGATGATGAATTTTATTAATTATATTCTATAATAATGTTATTAATTAATTTTTAATATTATTTAATAGGATAGTTATCCAAAACAAAAACATAGTATTGACGAAACACCTATTTTTGGGGAAGAAAAGTCAAAATAAATGGTTTTGGAAATATTTAAAATGTTAATTTCGGGAGAAATTATTGTTTTTCATAAAATTTAAAGATAAAAATGATAGGTATGAAATTATTTAATATTTTAAATACGAAATCCAAATATATATATTTAATTTTAATTTGGAATTATAAAAAGGTATTAAAATGACATAAATGAGCATTTAATGTAAAAAGATATTTTTAAATAAAATTAAAATAATAAAATGTTTTCATTATCTAAGTGAGGATATTTAATAGAAAATAATATCAAATATTTTCAATTCTTGAACCACTTTACATATGAAAATTTACATTCTTGATGCTTAAAATAATTGATATCTATGAAAATATACTTGATTTTTTCTTATAAAGGAAAACTCATTCTATCATTTCAAAAATGCATCTCATGTTTGGTTTTATATCAATAATATACCAATATATCTCTATATGAACAAACATTTCCTTATTCGTTTGACTTTTTTTACTTTCCAAAATTACTTTATCCGAAGGCTTTTAACTCAATCTGTATGAGGTGGTTTTGGGAGCATGGTAAGAGTTTACAAGCCCCTTTATCTATTATTATTTATGATAATTTATTATAGAAATATTTAAAAACATCTATAAATTTTGTCCCATTACCATTGTATTGAAATATTTTTGATTCTTCAATGATGGAATATTATCCTTTACCTCTCACCAACCTCTTTTTCATAATTCATTACTATATCAAATACATATTCTTCCAAAATAGTGAAATTTTAACTCTCTCATTAATCTTTTCTATAAAATAAGTTATATTTTATAGTAACAATTAAATAGTAGATTAATTATAATATTTTTTTATAAAACAGAAATATTTATTTGATTTATCTTTCTTTTAAATGCTTTTGAAATACATCTGTTACCATGATAATTTTATACCAATTAAGTGAATGATGATGTTTTTGTAAACTTATATATTCCATATATATTCTTAAAAATTGATTTATAGATTTAATATAATATTAATTTTCAAATAATTTCATTATTATAATTCTATAATTTATAATATTCATCATAATAATGAACTTAAAGGGAAACAATCATGGTTTTTTTAAACATAAAAAATAGGCTTATCGAAGAAGATTCTCTGAATGTTAACAATTTTAGGACCTATTGAACTACTTTGATTCTAGAATAATACAAAAAAATAAATTAACAATTATGAGGATTATATAACCATTTTATAATGAATTTTTACCATTATAATTTTACCATAATATTTTTGGAGGTTATAAGCCAAATGACCACAAAATGATTAACAGAAACAATACCACTTAGTTAAATGAATGAAACATGATAATAAATGTAATTTAAGGAATAATCCAAAGTTAATGAATATGATAAATGTTATTAAGTAAGTAAAAAATAATATAATTTCATTATTCATAAGTTCAAAGGGTGTAAAAAGTGAGTTGGGATTCGAGGGAAGGGATTTTCATTTTAATCCGTTACTTCAATTATTTTATATTTTTTTTACTCAAAGCATCACCCTCCATATTGATATTATATATTTTATATTATAAATTAATTATTTATTCTTATATGATTTATTAATATTTTTTTATTTCACTATTAACTTTATTTATAAAATTATTAATGGAATTATAATTTATGTTTTCTGTATGGGTCATTTTATATTCTTTTTTAAAGTGTTAAAGGATTGATTTTTTAAATTACTTTATTGTGATCATATTTTCCTTCCATCTTCATAAATTTTATTTTAAAACCTTACACTTCCTGTTTACTTGAATTTTAAAATTAATTTATATTGAAATTGATTTATAAAAATATATCATTTAAAATAAATGTTTTTAAAACCATAAATGGAAATTTTTTGTTCTTATAGGTTAACCAAAAATACTAGATCATATTGGTTTAAATTTAATTTATTATAAGTTTTATAGTAAAATTTATGATCTTGTTTGTTTTATTCATGCCATAATTCTTGAAAATTATATACACTCAAGGGTGGATATGATATAGACCTCTACTTATTTAGATAAGGATTTATTCTTCACAGATATGATGTTTGAATTTACTAGTTATGTTATTCCATAATGGGCTTCTATTGAATTAATTCTTTATGTTTTGAGTGATTAGGGGTGATTAAAATATAATATCCCATGTAAACTTGATTATCGTTCTATTTCATTCATAATTACTTATGAGATTGTTTTATGGAAATTTTTGAGCGAAGAACATGAATTTAGGTTTGAAAGTAAGTTTATATTCTTTTACATGATTATAGTTCCAAAATATATTAATGTATTATTTTAAGGGTTTTCTAATATTTGAGTAGATTAATAGGGTTTCTCTTTATTATATAACGCATGATGATTTTTGTACTCATCCCATGTTTTAAAATGATTGCAAAAGGGATTATGAATTACGAATATTGATTATGAAGCCTAGCAGCAATTATGGAATTTTAGCATTGAACAAAGTAAGTGTATCATTTAAAGAGGATAGATTAGAGAAAAAAACTATCTTTTATAAGAAAAATAAATTATATTGATATGTTATATATTTTATTAATTCTCAAACGTTATTAACCTAAAAGGTCATTGAATTGTATATGTTGAAACACTTGTTATAGATCATGTAATAATGGGATGATTATGCATAGCCTATCACATTTGGCATCTGAGTACGGTTTAGATAAATATAGAGGCTTGAATTTCGTTAGATGAGTATAATTTTATATATTTATAAAAAATTAGGGGATAATTTGTTGTTTTGTGATCAAAATTTATAATTCACTGACAACCTTTGAGGTTTTCATGTTAATAATGATTATGGTTATTTTTGGAGATTATATTAAGATGGATACATAACTAAATCAACTTGGGTTAAACTAAAAGATTTGAATATAAGGTTTTACTATTTGGGATATATTATAATTTATTTTTCCAATTTATATGATGGTTTACAGTGGTTTTAATTTATATACTCATGCTAAATGTTTCAGTTTTTAGTAAATGGAGATAAACATGAAGAATAACTTATCTTATTATCCTTTATAGAACAAATAAATCATCAATTTAGTGGATTTTATAATCTATTAAGAGTTTATTTTTATTCCCAAGACATAAAAAATAAATCTTAGGCGACAGTTTAGAATATAATTTGAATTAGTGATGGACTCTTATTAAAAAATTAAACCATGGGACGAAAAAATTCATATGAAATGAGAAGAATTTATGTATAATTTATCATATTCAATTTCATAGTGAAAAAATAATTCCTAAAAGTCATGAAAAAAGAAAGATAAATCAATCAAGGATTATTTGGAAAACATCACTCAAATATCATGTCATGCCTCTGGAAACCCATATACTATTATGAGTATTATAAAGGAACAGAAATGGTTTTAAAAATATAAAATTTAGAAATGATATATTTCATAGTATTATCCAAGAGAGTAATGTTATTAATAAAATATAAATCAAATATTTTTCCTATGTTAATAAATACTTATTTTGAATAGAACAAATTAATATTTAGAGGACACGATTTCTTTAAGGGGTGGGGGAGAATAGGAAAACCCATTCATTTTTAACAATAAATCAATTTTATGGCTTATTAATATTCATGATTATTAATTTATATGTTTAATTTAAACAAGTATATATGTATCAATGGATATTGTATGATCTATTAGATATACATTATACATTTAAAATTATTATTTATACATCATAACATAAAATATTTTTTATTTAAAGGTCTAATATATTTTATTAATATGATTAATATTTTTATCTATCTAAAATATTATTTAATTGTAAGATATTTACATTAAATATATGGATTTATATTGATATATTTAATTATAAATAATATTATCTTTATATGAAAAATAATATGATTTTTATATTTGAAAAATAAATAGTTTTATATATTATAAATGAATTATTTTACAATTTATTATATGATTTAATTTAAATGCCAAATGTTTTAATTTTGAAATATAAATTTGATAAAATGGAATTCATTTTTTATCATTACATTGAATTTATCTTAGGGTGAATGTTTTAGTTGTTTATGAAAATGATCATTTTTTTGTGAATAATAAAAAATTTTAGTTTTTATAAATTCTGTATCTTTTATGAAATCATCATGACATAAATTTGATATAATTTTTTTGAAACATATAAAATATATGTTAAATTATATTGTAATAAAAATATTTCATAATTATTAATTAATTTATAAAAATTAATTGTAATGACAAAACAAACATGGAAACATTTTTTGATGCCAACATTCTGGTTACACAACATTGGAAAAGTCCAAAAAATAATTATATGTGGCCATAATTAGGATAAGAATACAAATAAACTATGAAAAATTACATATGATAATATTGATTAATAGTAAATTATAATTATTTTTTTAATTTATTGATAATATTATGTGATATGATAATTATACAAAACTCATAGGCATCGTCAATTCAATGATTATACGAGCAGAAGAGAAGCCAAAATAAATGGTTTTAAAAATACTTAAAAAGTTATGTTTTGGAAGAATTTTCATATTCTATGATTTTTAGGGATGCAAATTATAGGCAAGAGCTGATTAAAAATTTAAAATATTAATTTCACAGTTATCTAGTGATTTTTCAAGTCAAATTATAAAAATAATCCTAAAAAGTATTTAATGGATATTTAATGTTAAAAATCACTTATAAATCAATTATAACCCATTAAATATTATAATTGGTAAATAGGTGATATGTAATGGTCTATAATGTAATTTATTTTAAATTTTTAAACTTCTTATAATTTTAAATTTTAATTATTGACCCTTAAAGATTGAATATTTTTAAAAATTTCATCCATGTTTTCCTTTAAAAGGGTGATCATTCCAATAATTCAAAAAAACCATTAAAAATAAGGGTTTTATCCACATTCTAATGAGCTATCTCTCTAAAAATCCATTTCTAGGTTCATATCTCCCATGGACTTCCAAAAATTCCTTTCATCGAAGGCTTTAGACTCAATCTGAAGAAGGTGGTTTGAGGAGAATGATTCGAATTTCTAATCCCCTTTATACTTCAATATTTTTGATTATTTGTCATAAATATTTACAAATTTCAATTATTTTTTCAACAATTTTCATATTATTGACAAATTTTGACCCATCACGAATGAAATATCATCCATTTTGAAGTAACTCTAAAGTAGTATCTTATTAATAATACAATGGTTTTATAAAAATTAATTATTTATTTGGGTTTAACTTCTTTCGGACATTCATGAAATACATCACTTACTATGGTGTTTTAACACTACCATGTGAAAAAATAATGTTTTTATAAAAATGTTTTATGTATAAATATTAGTAAAAATAGATATCACGATTTCATATAATTTTAATATTCAATTAATTTCATTATTAGTATTTAATAGTTGTAAAATATCCATAAAAAAATGAAATTAATAGGAAATAACTAAATAATTTTTAATGATAAAAATAGTCTTATCGATGAAGATTCAATGAATTGTAAAAATTACATAATCTATTGAAATAATTAAAAATTTTACTGAAATTGAAATAATAAATTGACATTTTTACAGATTATCTAACCATTCTTAAATGAAGTTTTACTACTATAATTATATTAAAATAGTTTTAGAGGTTATGAGACGAACAACCTCAAAAATACTGATGAAAACAATACCTGATTAGTAAATGATTGAAACATTATAATACATGAAATATAAGGAATAATTAGAATGTAATAAACATGAAAAATTTTCATAAAAAATCCCAATTAATATAATTTTATTTTATTGGAGGCCATATGATGTATGAAGCGAGTTAGGACTTGAAGTAAGTGTTGTTTTGAAACTTTACAGTAAATATATTAATGTTTTCCACTAAACCATTTTTCATATATTCTCATATTCATTATTTTATATTATAAATTATAATATATATACTTACATTATTGATTAACAACATATTCTATTGTCCTTTATTTTATTTACAAAATATGGAGTTTAATTACTTTTCCTATTTTTCACATGGGTCGGTTTTTATTCTTTATAAAAGTGTGAAAGGATTATCTTTTATAATTATTTCCTCATGATCACATTTTTTTGTAGACTTCATTTTTTTTCTTTGAAAAGATTGATACCCATTTTTTTAGGGTATCTCAAAGTAATTTCTATCACATTGTTTTATAAAAATATAAACATTGAAATATTTTTTTAAAAAGCATAAAGGGTTTTGTATTGTTGTAGTTAATAAAAAAATATTGTGCTTATGAGTTAAAATTTATGTTGTTATGATTTTTAGGGTGAAAAGAAAGAAATTATGTGTTTGATTAATGTTATGGTTTTTGTACATTATATATGATGAAGTGTGGGTCTGATATTGACATCTAATAAATGTGTAAATGATTTATTCTATAAAGAAATTATTTTGGAATTAACCTTTTAATTTATTACATTATATATTTATGATGTTGGAATTGTCCTGTTATGTTATTCCATTATGTTTTAATAATGATCAAATTAACTATATATGCTATTCCATTATGAATTTTTATGAAATTAAATGGTCAATGTATTCTATTATGAGTCATTATAGATGATATGAATATAATTACAGAAGTAAACTTAAGGATTATTCAATTTCTATTTATATTTCTTATAATAATTTTTATGGAACTTTTTAGTAAAAGAAATTGATTTCTAGTTTTAATCTATGTTTACATTCATTTACAATATCAAAGTTATTTTTTTAAAATAAATAAATACTTAATAGGTTTGATGTATTTAAATGTCCTAATTGTTTTATTGTTTCTTTTATATCCCTTAATGTGTTTTATGATCATGCCATGTTTTCAAAGGGATTAATGATAAGTAAGAATTATTATGATGTCTTGCTTTAAATATGAATGTTTTTCTTTAAACAAAGTAAGTTTATAATTTAAAGAGTTTGTATTAGATGAAAAAATGTTTATTTAGAATAAAAGGTATAGGTTTTAATATCTAATAGTTTCTAATAATTCATTAAAACAATAAACCAAAATAGTCTTGGCTACCGATGTAATGAATTTTTTATAAATCATGTAATTATTAGTTGTTGATGTCTAGGATATTACAACTCTTCTTCAACTGTAAATCCCGAAAACTCCCCTAGGGTCTTAAAAAACACCCCAATGTCACAACGAATCTTTATCTCAACATTATCTTCATATAGGATAAATAATAGTATGTATAAAATGGATGTTTAAATTTTTTTTTAATTAAAAATAAATAAGTAACACAAAAAATAGGTATATTTCTTCTGAATAACATCCATAACCCCTATAAATGGTTCCAAATTATGAATTATCTTCCTATCCCAACCTATATCTTCCTTAATAGTGGTAAATTATAATTCTATTATAGGAAACATATTAAGAATAATTTATTCCATCCACAGATTATCTGGATAATAGTGTTTAAAATTATCATTCCAAAGATTTACCTCTGTATTAAATTCAGATAATATATCTATTGAAGGCACTATAATGGATATATTGTTGGTGCAATTATATATATATTTTTCTCCTACGTTGTTAATATTAGATATAATTTATCTAAATGAGTTGAAAATTCAATTTTTTCTATCTATAAGGGATATTATGGTTCCCAAAAATCATTTGGAAAACCTTATATAGGTTGAGTATTATCAAATGGTGTAAATCATAAAATATGGTTGGTAGAAAAAATATAAACTATTGGGGCAATAAGTCAAGATCTAATAGAAGAATCATCAAAATCTTGCTAAGATATAAAATATGATTGAAAAATTTGATATTTTCTATCACTTATAAACTGTGTAGTAGAGTACATTTATTCATTCTCAATCTCAAATGAATTATTATCTTAGTCAACCATGAGAATCAATATATCTATTTCCTTTGTTATAATAATCATTTAACTTTGACTTAATGAATAAAGGAAAGAATGTTTCTTCTAAGGAATATATAATGGTTATCTTATGAAATGTACTCATTGTAATGAAATATATTCTCCTTTCTTCTTCTACCATTATATATCATTATAACTTGCACTTTTTCTAGTTTTTTACTCTAAATACTATAGAATAATGATATATCTATGTTCTTATTTTGGTAATATAATATCTATTTTTTCCTTACATTATAAATTTTATACAAAGGATGTGGAATCCACTATAGAGAATAATTTTCCTTATTAGAATAAGTAGTTTTTTAAAATTCCTCATCCTATATTTTTTCCTCTTTATCTCATTGATTCCATTAGAATGGATTTCTCCTACAATAGACATGGCTTTAGGATCTAGTTTTTATTTTTCATTAGTTTTATAACCAAAGGTGGTATAATTTCTGGAGGCGATGAGGTCTCCTCATTCTCATCATTAGGGAATGTAATATTAACTTTACACTGAGTGTATTTTATAAATTCACATATATATTAATATTATATTTTTATTTTGAGTTTTATTTCCATATATTTATCAGGATTAATATTAATACAAACTTTCACCCTGAGTTCATATGACTACTTCATTTTTATATAATTTATTTATTTATTATGTTATCCTTCAATAGTTTTGGTTCCCACTCTTTTCTCCTTTTTGATGTTCATTATATTTACAAAAGATGGAATTAATTAACCATCTATATGGTTAGAGCTTTATTTTTACAACTCTAGTATCTATAAAATCATTGAAATCCAATATGAAATTACAAATAATTAATTGAATTAAACTTATATAGGAAATTTATAATATAAATATCTAGAATTTGATTGATACAGATATTTGTTTTCTAAGGTACTAGAAGATTTTGGATTCATTTATATAACATTATATACCCAATATATTGATTATTCCCATTGAAAGGAGTAGAAAGACTCATAAAAGGTCATTTTATAACATTATTATTTTGTAAGATCCACTTTTGGGATGACTCAAATGTAACATACATACATAATATATAACATCACGTGAATATTCATTATATGTCACAACAAATCATAAAACAAAACCTATAGGATTTGTGTCTATGGGGACCTGATACATGAAATTATTACTTTGTAATAAATATTCCACATATCTATAAAAATTCTCTTCTCATGACATACTTATAAATATATTACACATAATACTCTTATTTATCTCATAGGGAATGAAAAAGAAAGAAAAATGTGAGATTATACCCATAGTATGAGTAAACAAAAGAGATTAAAATCAAAGATAATAAGTGAGAATAAGGTGAATATGGGGGTATGGGAATTTAATCATTTTACATGAACATAATATATGAAAATATTACCCAATTAAACATATATCAAAAATCGAGATTCATGGAATAGGTCTTTTGATATAATATAAGACACAAGTCATTGGGGTGTGAAAACATGTTCCAATAATCATGAACTATAAAAAATATGAATGTTCCATAGCATAGGTATGTATATAATTAATGTGGTATATAAATAATCATAAAAAATCATTTCCTTTGACAATTCTTACTGGAAACACCATCATTAAAATGTTAAAATAGTCATATAGTAGATTGGGTTTACTTCTTATTCCTTTAAAAATAGTGGACATAGTCCCAAAGTTTATTGAGTTCATTCAATATTCCCTTAAATGTAATCTCATGGGATATAACGCATTACCTAATGAATTTGGGGGGTATATATAATTTTAGGACCACCCATTACATAATGGAAAACCATATATATGTTTTCCACATGGAAATATTAATAAATATACCACAACTTAATTAAATCATGAGAAAGTAATTGGTTTCTTTAAAACATGTAAATGAAATGATCATGATCCATATAAAGAAATAAGGTGGATAATATAATTAAAGAATATCCGTGGCAATGTATAAAAAACATAAAAGGATAATATAATAGATTAAAATCACATTATAATATCATTCAAAATTTTCTTTGAAATATTAGAATAAATATTATATATATTTATTTAAAATATTAATAATTTATAAAATCTTAGTTTTAGAAAAAATAATGATATAGTAAATAAAAACTAAAATAAGAATACCATGATAAAATTCAATGGAATCTTCATAATTAAAACTAAAAAATTGAGATGAGAAATATATTGTCTGAAAAACATTAAAAATGTTCATTTCAATTTAAAAAAATCAAATTCAAAGACCAAAATATTACATATAAGTAGGGATAATAACATCCATAAAATCATATGAAATAATTATAAATAGAATAGGAATATTATTAATTGAAAATAAGAGATATGTTTTTTTTACATATAAGAATCATTTCAGTTGAATTATAATCTAATGGAAGGGAAATAATAATAATGAAATTAAACACCCCAAAAAACAATGTAGAATAAAATATATGACCTTTTAGAGATATAGAGCATAAATTTACCCCAATGGGAACATAGATATAAGAAATACTGATTTCAAAAAGGGATTTTAAAAGAAACATTTATGACATTGATAAATTTTTAATTAAAATACATTAAAAGAGATTACATGAGAAGGATTTTAAATCCCTTGAGTTATATGAAAATTATGTTAAAATAAATCCATAGGTTGTATATACACCACCCAAAATAATATAAGTGGTAAATTTGAATGATATCTATATGAAAGGAATATGGTAAGAGAAATACCTACCATTTCTATAAAATTCCATGATAGTGGTATAATATTTTATATAATAAATTTCACTATCTTAATAATTTATTTTATAAAAATATCCATATATATTACCTTTTATACACTAAAATTATAATCATTTATTACATATATATTAGTTATTTATTGTTTAATCATCATCTTTCAAAAATTATTTATTGATTTTCCAATCAAACCACTTTCAAGGTTATGTAAGAATCATACAAGATTTTAACCAAACATAACTCTCAACTACAATAGTTAAAAAAACATAAATAATAAATAAAAATGACTCAAATTAAAATTTTGAAATTCTTGGATGTGCTTGGAGGAAAAAGATTAGATAATACCTTTTCCCAGTACTGACATGAATCACTTCTTCCATGAATATCATTATCCCCATTATACCTTCCATTACCATCCATTCATTTACTGCAAAAGGGAATAGTGATGTTGATCCTCATTATTTAATAATCCATTTATCATTACCATATTATTCAATGTAGGGGAATAATTTTGATTTAATAATTTATTTAGTTCCATGTTCATTTTTTGGAATATATGGGTATGGTTCATGAGAATGGAATACATGATGAGTATGTTTTAAGTAATTTTCTGATAATGAAAAGTATCTTTATTATGACCATTCATTTATGCGTCGCCCTTATTGAATATGATTCTTAACATTAATTACTCCTTAATATCATATATTACAAGTATTAATGTCTTGATACTTATTTATGATCAAAATAATGATGTTGTTTTAACATCATTCATGTAGATTTATGAAATGGTCCAAACAATAATAAAATATACACATGATTATGGAAAATAAATTTTTAAGGAAAATTGTTTGAATTGGAATTGGAAAACTGGGTTTTGGTTAATTAAAACATCAATAATAACTTATTTGGTAGTTAATATGACAGATTATTGATGGAACCTTAATTAATTGAAAATAACATAGTGGTTTTCTGGTGTAACCATTTTTATATTTGATATTATTTGAATTATTATATGGATTATGACATATCTTTAGTTGGTAGGTCTCAAAAGTTAATTCTCTGTGTTATAATTCATAGTTGGTTGTTAGGGACGTGGTTATCTTTCATGTGGGTCATTTTTATTTGATATAGACCATTAAGTGGGTTGATATTTTATGTAGTGTTTCTTAGGGTGGTGGAATGTCTCTCTCTAGACTGATTAGAGAGAGGTTATAAGGTAGGATAGTGGTTGTGCATATTAGGTGGCTGGTTGGGAGTGATTCGACTTATAAGGCTATATAATGCAATGATATTTTAAAAGAATAAAATTTTTCTAAATAGAGTATGTTACATGAAACACTGAGCTTAAGATACCTATTTAATATATTTATTTAAATTTAATCTCTTAAATAGCTCGTGTTACATAAAACACTGAGTTTATGCGAACCACAATATGCTATTAAAATATTACCATTTATTTTAACCATTATAACATAGCAGTTAAATTTATAGGTATGAATCAGACTAACTAAATTATTAAATATTTAATGTTTAAACATGTATAAAATAAATTCAATGGATATCTATTAAATAAAAAAATAAGAATCATTTTAAATAAAATGATTCTTTTTATGAAACACAGTATTTTTCTAAAAAGAGTTATCATCATTCATTGCACACATTCATTAAAATTAATTTTAAAAAATTTTAGAAAATATATTTAACATAAAAGAACATAATTGTATATGTTCTCATGTCAAAATTACTTTAGATTTAAATTTTTATAATTTTCTAGAAAGATTAATTTTTTTGTGAATATTGAAAATACTCGTTTTTTATTGAAAACTATCTTTTCATTTAAAGAATTTTATTTTTTATTTTTTATTTAAATTATTTTAAAGTAAAATTATATAAATTATATTATAATAAATAAAATTTATATTATTTTTCTAAGATTCTCTTTTATTTTTGATATTAAAACTTTCTATACTTGTGAAAATTATTTCTTTTGAAAACAGATTTTTCATCGTGTCTGTAAGATTAATTCCTAATTAAATTTTGACACTTATATGAATGGATGTTTAAAAAATGAATTATAAAAGTATTAAAATGGACTAAATACTTGAATAAGTTATATTTTATAGAAATAATTAGTCCCATATTAAATTAGGATATATATTTTTGTTCTTTTGGGAAATTTTCTAGGAAAGTGACCAATATAATAATTTATGTAAAGAATAAGATAAAATGTCATCCTTTAGCTTTTTAAATTTAAATTATGGTTCCACATTGAAAAAAAGAAAGATATGAAATAATATTTATTTTAAAATTGATAATAATTAAATTATTATTTTTTTTAATTTTATTTTAATTTTTTCACAATTATATAAGTACTTTAAATGCATACAATGTGCCAACACAAAAATTCTTTACTTAATAGAAAAATAAAATAAATGATACTAAAAATATTTAAAGTAATATAAATCGAATAAATTATTTTATTACGAGAATTTTTATGATAAATATAAAATTATTTAAATTTTTGAAAATAATATATTTGAACTAAACTATTTTCATGTTATAATTAAATTCAAATTAAAATATTTTTTCTAAAATTGATATGAATATTATTTTATAGTAAATGATATTTAATAAAATGATTCAAAAATAATTAAAAATATTATCTACAAATTAAATGGTGTATGATTTAATATATCAAAAATAGTATATTTATTGACCAATGGTCCTTTTATAATAATTATATTTACTAATAAAGAGTAAGAATATTGTTATCCTGGTAAAGGGTAACATGGAGTTTTGATCATTACATGGTCATGTTTTAAAATTAATTTCTCAAACACATATGATTTTCATTGGATTTAATACTTTTAAATATTGGGTACAAATTATCTCATTAGGATAATTTATTTAGTCTTAAAATAAAAAATTACCAACGTAAAAAAGACTAGTTACCTTAGTGAAAAAATAGTAGTAGTAAGGAATCATAGAAGTTAAAGAACAAAATTTTTAAAAAATGAGTTTTTTTGGGTGATTGATGTGTTTCTATACCATATTATCCATGAAATCCTTTAATTATTAATTTTTTAGGCACTTGGGGTGAGTGTGGATTCCCATTATTGAATAGTTTTTAGTATTTAAAAAAATGCCACTACTATTCATGTATAAATGGTAACTTCTTCTCCTCAATTTTTAACCCATACTAACCCATTCAGTTTGACTAAACCATCAGAAAATATATCCTCAATTGTATTATCCATTTTCTAGATCATATATAATTTCCAAAACACAAACCCTAGGGTCCTTAACAAGAGATCCAAATGTGGTTGTTCTAAGTGATGGTAATTATCTTCACTAAGATCTTTTTTTACTCTTTCTCTTCCATTCAAATTCATGTCTTAATAATAAAAATATAATAAAAATATTATCTAACATATAATGAGATATTATTATTATTTTTTCATAACTTATATCCACCCCCTCATCCATCAAATGGGAACTGAAACTATCAATGTAAAATCGCGGATTTTGTTAAGGTATGTTTTTTACGTTTTGGTTTAGCCTTCTTTTTTGGCTAGATAAGTCTTTCACCATGTTCATGTGAAGACCCGAGGGCCTTTCGGGGGTTCAGGACATGAAAAAGCAAGAAAAGTGTGTTCCTGGGCATGTTGCATTGTTTTCTCATGGTTAGTAAAAACCGTGCAGGAACCGTGCAACCATGGATAGAGGCTTACACACGGTAGGTGCATAGTTACGAAAACCGTGCATAATCTCCAAGAAACCGTGTAGAGGGGTGTTTTTCAGATGGTGTCTCATGCACTTTTTTCCCATAGTTTGAAAAATTGTGCGGCCCATAAACTTTGAGAAAATTAAAAAAATGACACCCACTTTTTTAAATCCCCACTTGGGATTTTTCGCCATTCCTCCCCTCTAATCCCTAGTGATTAACTTGGACAACCAATGATTCGATGAATATTCCTTTTTTAATTCATGTCCGTTTCAGATTTCATTGGTTGCAGATCGAAGCACTGGGTAAGCCTAATCCTCCCCATGCTTAAATTTTTAGTTTAGGGTTTTTTTTCTTACTCTCTTCTCCATCTGATACCCTAAAACCCCCATTTTCGAATGAGATCTAGGTTGTGGCTTTATGGGGATCTTGAATCCGGATCCATGTCCACAATTAAGAGTGCGTTCATCAATGAATTCGAGGTAAGTGGCCTACAAGTATTATCCAATAGTTTTATTTTGGATTTGGGCATGGAAGTTGGTGTTCTTGTTTTTCCTTTTTTTGTTCTTGGTTCTGTTGAAGTGTTTGATAAAAATGGGTGTCTAAGTGACCAATTGAAACCCCCATGATTCCCATGGGATGCGTTGAGGATGACTTGACCTTTTTAGGGACACCCTGGCGAAACTGGACCTAGAGTGAGGTAGGATTAAGAGATGGGTTGCCAGACAATAACGCGGAATCCATGTAGAGTTTGTCTTCATGATTTATTAAGTTATATATGGAATAAGGATAAATATTTGTGGGGTGATAAAGGCATCAGGTGTTGTAAATGGGAAATTGGGTTGGTAGATATTATGTCGATTGTTTCATAAAATTTGTTAGAAATTCTTAAGGGGATTAGAGCATGCTAAACAGTGAACATGTGATTAGCTAATGGAATGGGAAATAGGGAATGTGTTAATGGGATGTAATAAGGGAATGGATGAAAATTTGGAATGGGTTAATACATAAAAATTAGTTGGTACATATAAATGATTGAATATAATACATTGATTGGGTTATGTGATATGAGAAATGTACATGAAATTCATAAATGAGTGAATTCTTGGGAAACGATAAATGGGATAAGGGGTAAATGTATAGTCATTAATGAATTTATCTAAGGCATAGGGATTGTTGAATTCATCAAATGTCTTAAAACACAATAATGGTAATTTGGCTAAATGGACATGAATTGTAAATGGTAAATGTATTAATGGGTTATGTCATAGTATTAATATCCAATGGAATTTAGTATTCTTATTTTTGTTATGGTATGGTTGTGGTGACTTTAAAAATAATCATGTGCACTAGGCTTGGTAGAGTGTTGTAATAACTTGATGTTCTACGCCCACGGGTTGAATTAGAATGAGACTCGATACTCGACCCTAAAATGCACATGTTATTGAAGGGGACATAGGCTTTATTCCCCTAATGGTTACATTCCACCCGGACTGAGGCTTCGAGGTGAGGAAAATGTGTTGACGTGATATGTGGATCCCAAGTGAGATAGGGACTTTCTTTGTATTCCCTATGCATTATAATTGGTTACCTTAGACCCATGCATAGATGATTTTTATGCCTAACACATGAAACATGTGATCAATATGGCTTATGTAATGAATATGGTGTATGAAATTGAATTAGTTTAAATACTAGTCATGAATTGAATGAAAATTGTTAATTAATGGACCCCGAACTATCCATTATTTAATTACCAATTATTTTGTACTTGAATGCTCTATCTATTAGACTGGATGTTTTGTAGAAACCATTTATAGTGGCCTACTGTGTATTGTACTCACACCCTGCTTGGGCTGCTGTTGTTTACCCAAGCGGACTTCTTGGTAGCAGGTCAGGAAAAGGGTGAAGGCCCTACTCTAGGAGGTTGAGTTTGGCTTGGGATATACATGGAGAGGGACCCAGACTTAGAGTCAGGACCCGTTTGGAGTTTTGGCTGTTTGTTTTATTTTGGGTTTCTTTCACTTGCACTACTAGTACGACATGGCATAGTTGTATTTGACTTGTGGTTGTACCCCATTTGGAAAACATTTGGTTATGCATGTTTATTGGTTGTTCGCAATCTTTCTGCTCTTTATATTGTTTTGTTGTGGCTTACTCTTGTTAAGAGGGTATAGTCTCCCCACATGACTCATTAGACCCTCGCTACTAGTCAGCTACCTTTGGCGTATGGGGAGGCGCGCTTGAGGTCATGTGATGACCCGAATCGGAGCATCGGTTTAGTGGAATCCGGGTTGGGGACATTACAAAGTTGTATCAGAGGAGTTCATTTCTCTTTCATACTATTTGGGGATGGTATATATGAGATTTGGATGTGTTAGGCCTTGGTAATAAGCTCTTTCTTGGGAGTATCCAACCAATGTACGAGGGAAAACCCAAGTCACCTTTGATGGGAATAGTTGTTCTTGATGTGTGTTATTACAATTGAATGATATTTCACTGTTGGGTGATGCAGAAGTTGTGTGATTTGACTAATTTATGTTATTTTACTCATTTTCAGAGTGACATTGGGTTGTGCATTCATGCATCATTTTAGTAACCAAAGGATATAGGTGGCATGAATCATTATAGGCACACACATGAGATGGGTGTGCGGGTCATAGAGAGTAGAATTCATTTTTCCATGATAAATATGAATAAAAATATGCTTAATAATGGTAATGAAAGGGGGTGAATGAAAAGAATTCAAATTAATAGTTAAGAAATAATGTGTACAAAGGAATTTTAGGGATTTATTAAAATTTTGGGATGTGATAAATTGTAAAATTTTGAATCGGTGTCTAAAAGAAAAAGCATTGTATAATGATGGTATGATTGTTAATGAATTTTTCCGAATAAAAGGTTTCAATGAGTTAAAATTATGATTGTGACAAGTTGTGAGATGGGAAATGTGCCTAAGTGGAATGGATCATGTCGTAAAAGAAGAATTAGTTTGAAGAGGTGTTGAATAAAGACTCGTGATTAAGTAAATTTGTTACCCCTTGTTGACCATGGCCTGTGGTAGGTATGGTAGAGGGATGTGTTCTATGTGTGATGATGACCGTTGGGTTAGAGCATAAAGAATGAGTTGTTTAAGGATACTAGTGTGAGACCTTTTCCATATGTTGTTATGTCCGGTTGGTTATACATCAAAGTGTCAGATGAATGGTAACTTGAAAATGAGAATGATTGATTTCAATAGTGGGTATCCCTTTTGTTGTTAGTTTGGACTCTTGTGTGTGGTTTGGGGCATTGAGAGTGCTCTAGTTTGAGACCATGGACATGGATTGTGAGGCCTGGCTAGTTGTGACATGGCCTTGTTGGTGTGTTTAGGGAACCCTTGGTAGGGCTGTGGCCTTTGGGTTGCGAGGCATTTTTCAGTAATGTGAATGAGGAAACATTCATGGTTGGTGAATGTACGGAGTGCATCCTGGACCCTAAGGATGGTTCCTAGGTCTTGGTGGCCTTGTGAGAAGAGACATTGCGAGTTGTGTTCTGAATTATGGAGAGAATTTTTTGCTTGTAATACCAATGAATGTGTACACCTTAAGTGTGGAACCAAGATTAGATGGTTGTTGGTGTGCTAGGCATAGTGTGCATCAGAATGGGAGTGAGAGTTCCATTCACAAGCATTTCTTTGTTCGTGTCATGATAAGAATGGTAGGAGAGAGGACCAATGGCTTATTTTAGTTGTGACTCCAGTTTAGGGAGTTCATATCGTTCAACCTTCATGGTGACTTATGATAGAGGTCAGACAAGGCTTCTAGTGGTTTTGGGCGTGTGTCCTGCATGTAGATGTTTTGGACATTAATAGTGGAACTCAAGGTGTTTTATAGTGTGGATTTGGCCTAGAGGGCTATGTGGGATGGTTGAGGGTTGGCAGTGCTACTTGGGTTAGGATTATGTGCTGATAGTTACAAAAAAATCACAGGGGACCACGTGGTAGGTTAGCTCAGCGGTGTGGGTACCTTAGAATATAAAGCATGGAAGATTCTTTAGAGGGGTGTTAATGTGTACTGAGTACCACAACATTTTAGTAAATGGTATATTTATAACTATTTTTTTCACAAGGGAACCTAAGTGCACTTGATTGGATCTAATTTTTGTTTGTAAGGGTTGTATTGTATGGGTTCTCGACTCACCTATTTGGATGATGATTAATGGAGGATGAGGCTATTTGGAGTGGAGGAGACAAAGGTGGATGGAGTGTGGTTATATGCTTTCACTCTATGGTGACACCCGAGGAAAGGGTTTTCATGTGGATGAACATGTTAGTACAAATGGTTTGGCTATGGAGCGATTGGTGAACCTGGTTGGAAATCACACCAGAGTGGTGATGGTTCAATTTTGATGTGACAGGTTCGACTAGGAAGCCCGAGATCCCCGGAAGTCATGGTATCCCATAACTTTATATAAGAAATGGATATGTTTGTGGTGGTCTTCTTCAACAACTTCTTAGCATACCTCAACTAGTGATGAGAATGACCAACATATTGACATTGTCCCAGGTACAATGAAAAGATCCGCCTCACTCCAAGAGAAATGAAGGTGTTTGGTTGGATGAGGGAAACCATGGAGGTTTCTCTCATAGAAACGGTCTATTTGGAGCTTGATTATGGGATGCACACCCTATATGTCTTAGGGTGAGCTCCCCAAGATGGACTGAGTGGTGAAAAATGTCATGGGTGCCATCCATAGAAGCCGGGAACATGCATTGGGTGACATTTTCATTCTTGTTTTGGGGAAAGCTGGTGGTCCATGTTTATGTTTGGGGTTTGGGTTGTCATCGAGTATAAGATACGATGGTTGAAATCCATCTTGAGAGTTGTGGTAATAACACTCACAAGGTGGGGAGTTATGGGTCAAGTCCTGGAGGTGGAGAGAATCACATTAAGATGAGGTGGCGGCACCAGGAAGCCAATGAGGAAGTTGTAAGTTTTATGTAAGGTACCTTATAGAGGCAATGTGGGATGTGGATGTGGTGACTGATGATCCAAGTGTTGACTCAAGTTCAGGGTGGTTCCAAGTGAGGATTGTGATGCCAGTGCTGAGCCACAGAATGGGGTGGTTGGATATGACAACAGGTTGTCGCAAGAGAGTTTGAGTTATAAAACTCCAATGCGGATTAGGGTTAGACTCGGGTGGTTCTCCTTGGGTGGCTTTAGAACATATCGATGTTGGGTGAACCTTGGCCATATGATGTGGGGTAATTCCAAGGGTGAAACTGATGACTATCTGGATGGATGTAATGTCGTGATGATGGAATTATACTGGAATTTAGCGAATGACCACAGTGGTTGCATGGGATGATAATGATAAGCCTCAAGTCAATAATCACATTTGGAAGGTGAGAAACGGGTAACATACCACCATTGAAAGGTGGGTGTTTTGGGATAAGCCAGTCGGGGCGGTGCGACCTGATATGGTAACCATGAATGATTGTTGTGAGACTGAACCACCTCTGGGTTGATGTTGTGGCAGAAAATAGCTTCTAGGAAATGAAGTGTACCTGAATGTGGTCAAGTTGATCTTATTCCATTAATGGATAGTGTAGTAATTTCCTTTCATTTGTTATCGATGGTGCAACTAGATGCTAATGTAGGGTAATGACCTTATAGATGCTTTAGCATGATGAGTTGGAACATGTTAGGTGATGGAAAAATTGAGATGACTTCTGGTGGTCCTTTATCGAGGGGGGGGGGTTCCAAGTTACATGAAATGGTGGACATAACCATACAAGATAAATGGTTGGTTGATTATATGATTAGAGTTTCGGGTTGGTAGGACTCGAGTGGCCATAGTTCGGGTGAGTTGGCCTTGGTAGAGATCATTGGCCCGAGTTTAGTTGGATGAGTACATGAGAGTTTTGGGAAGCCTTTGGTTGTATAGTGGATGAATGAAATATCTGGGAGACGTCATTGGAAGGATCGTGTGTTCTCCTTCGGGTGATATTCGGTTTTCCACCATTAGAGTTTGGAAAACAAAGAAAAATGACGCCAAGTGATTTGGGTCACGAGTTTTATTGAGGATCAAGCCGATGAGGTGACGATTGGTTCCTCTATGATGGTGTGATGATTTGTACTTAGTCTCCATGCATTTTGAGTTAGGAGTTGCCACCTATGATTCCCCCATGAAGATCTCAAGGTGAGAATGGTTGATGTGAATGCGTCCTTGAGAAGTTTTTCTAGATTGTGTTGTGGGTTGTGGAGAAAAATACTAGAGGGGAAAGAATGTTCCCTTGGTCCATGATCAGTGGCCTTGTGATGTGAAACCAGGAATGTGGAATGTAGTAATGGATAAGCAGGCTTTGTGGAATGATCCCTTGTTACGAATGTTAGTGATTCTCAGAATAGCTACCCGAGGACGAGCTGTTATTAGGTTAAAAGGTTGTAAGATCCCAGATCATCTTAAGGAATGTTTTTGTTTATGTTTTGGTTTGGAATTTTCTGTTTGTCTAGATAAGAGCTTCACCATGTTCATATAAATACATGAGGTTGTTCTGGGGGTTTAGGACATGAAAATAGAAGAAAAGGGAGTTCTTGGGCATGTTTCACGGTTTGCACACGGTTAGGGAAAACCATCTGGGAACCATGAATCCATGGACAGAGGCTTACACACGGTTGGCGCACGGTTAAGAAAAAAGTGAATAATCCACATGAAAACATGTAGAGGGGTGTTTTTCGGACATCATCTCATACACAATTTGACAAAACATGCGGGTATACCGTGTGGCCCAGAAATGATGAGAAAATTACAAAAATGACACCTCATGATTTTAAAACCCACCTTGGTATTTTCCTCCATTCCTCCCCTCTCAACCCAAGTGATGAACTTGGAAAACCTAATATTCCAAGAGGGGTTCCTCCTTCAATTATTGGCCATTTTGGACATCATTGGTTGTGGATCGAAGCTCCATGTAAGGCTAATCCTCCTGTTGCTTCTCTTTTTTAAATTAGGGTTTGTATCTTCCTATCTTCTCCATAAAAAACCCTAAAAGCCCCATTTTGAGATGAGATATAGGTTATGGATTCAAGGGGTGCTAGAATACGAATCCAAGGCCAAGATCATGAGTGTGTTCATCAACATATTCGAAGCAGGTGGTCTACAAATACTGTCCCATAGTTTTATTTTGGATTTCTGCATGGAAGTTTGTGTTCTTGATTTTCCCTTTTTGTGTTCTTGGTTCTGTTGAAGTGTTTGAAAAAAATGGGTGTTTATGTGACCAATTGAAACCCTCACAATCCTCGTGGGATGCATTGAGGATGACTTAACCTTTATAAGGATACCCATGAGGTTCGTTCGGAATCTCGAACCAAGAGTGAGGTAGGGTTAAGCGATGGGTTTCCGAACAATAATGTGGAATCCATTTAGAGTATGTATTAATGATTGATTAAGTTATAAATAGAATATGGATAAATATTTCTATGGTAATAAAGGCATCAAGTGTTGGAAATGGGTAATTGAGTTGGAAGAGATTATGTTGATTGTTTCAAGAATTTCGTTAGACATTCCTAAGGGGATTAGAGCAAGCTAAATAGGGAACTTGTGATTGGGTAATGGAATGGAAAATATGGAATAGGTTAATGGGATGCAATAATAGAATGGATGAAATTGTGGAGTGGGTTAATATGTGAGAATTCTGTGGTACACCTAAATGATTGAATGAAATAAATGGATTTTGTATTATGATATGAGAAATGTAATTGAAATGAATTAATGGGTGAATGCTTTGGAAATGATAAATGGGATAAGGGGTAAATGTATGGTCATTGATGAATTTGGATAAGGAATAGGGATTATTGAATACCCCAAATGGGTTAAGGCATGAGAATGGGAATTTGGTTAAATAGACCTGAAATGGAAATGAAAAATGTATTAATGGGTTATGGATTAGTATTAGTATCCAACGGCATGGAATATTATTGGTTGTGTTATGGTATGGTTGTGGTGACTTGAAAAATAAGCATGTGCACATGGATTGGTAGAGTAGGGTATTGACTTGGGGTTTTATGCCCACAGGTCGAGTTAGACTGAGGCTTCGAGGTGTGGAAAATGTGTTGATGTGATATGTGGATCCCTAGGGAGATATGGACTTTCTTTTATTCCTTATTCATTGTCATTGGTTTCCTTAGACCTATTTTTAGATGGTATTTATGTCTATCCAATGGAACATGTGATCAATATGGATTATGTAATGAAGATGGTATTGGAAATGGAATTGGGATAAATGATTGTTAGGAATTGAAAGAACATTATTAACTAGTGGCCCCCAAACTATCCCTTGTTTACATACCATTTATTTTGTACTATCATTAACTATCTATTAGACTGGATGTTTTGTAGACATCGTTGGTGGTGGCCTACTGAGTATTTTACTCAGACCCTTCTTGGGTGTCTGTTGTGTACCCAAGTAGACTTCATGGTTGCATATTAGGACAAGGGTGGAGGCCCTACTCTAAGAGGTTGATTTTGGCTCAGGATGTATATGGAGAGGGACCAGGAAAAAGAGTTAGGGCCCATTTGGAGTTTTGTTTGTTTATTTTATTTTTTGTTTCTTTCACTTGCACTAGTAGTATGACATAACATGGTTGTATTTGATTTGTGGTTATACCCCATTTGATAAATGCTTGGTTATGCATGTTTATTGGTTGTTCATATTGTTTCTGCTGTTTATATTGTGTTTTGTTGTGGATTCCATTGGTAAAGAGGGTATAGTGTCCCCACATGACTCATTAGACCCTGACTTCTAGTCAGTAACCTCTAGAATATGGGGAGGTGCACTTGAGGTCATGTGATGACCCGGCTCGGAGCACCGGTTTACTGGCCTCTGGGTTGAGGTTGTTACAATGTGGTATAAGAGGAGTTCTTTTATCTTTCTTTCTATTTGGGGATAGTAGACAAGATATTAGGATGTGTCAGTCCTTGGTAATGATCTCATGATTGGGAGTATCTTACCCATTTTATGAGGGAAAAACCAAGTCTTCCTGGGTCCGAATTACTATTCTTGATGTGCGTTATTACAATTAAATGATATTCCACTGTTGGGTGATTCACATGTAGTATGATTTGACTGATTCATGATATTTTTCTAATTTTCATAGTGACATGGGGTTGTGCATTCATGCATCATTTTAGGCACATAAGAATATAGGTGGAATACATCATTATAGGCACACACAAGAGATGGGTGCACGAGGCATAGAGAGTAGAATGCATTTTATTTCCCCGATAAATATGAAGAAAATGATGCCTAATAATGGTAATTAAAGGGGGTGAATGAAAATAATTCAAATGGATAGTTATGAAATGATGTGTAAAAAGGAATGTTATGGATGGGTTAAAATTTCAGGTTGTGATAAATTGTAAAATGTGGACTCTGTGTATAAAAGAAAAAGGGTTGTATAATGATGGGAATATTATTAATTAATTTTGCCTAATGAATGGTGTAAATGAGTTAAAATGATGACTGTAACAAGTTGGGAGATGGGAAATGTGCCTAAGAGGAATCAATCATTTTATAAAGGAAGAATTGGTTTGAAGAGGTGTTTATGAAAGACTCATGATTAAGTAAACTGGTTACCCCATGTTGACATGACCTAAGGTAGGTATGGTAGAGGGTATTTTTCTGAGTGTGATGATGACCATTGAGTTAGATCTCGAATAATGAGTTGTTTAAGGTTTCTAGTGTGAGACCTTTTCCATATGTGGTTACGTCCTATTGGTTATTCTTAAAATCATTAGGTGAATGGTATGTTTAAGATGAGAATGATTGAGTTCAATAGTGGGTATCCCTTTTATTGTCAGCTAGACCATTGTGTGTGGGTTGGGGCAGTGAGAGTTCTCTAGTATGAGACCTTGAATTTGGATTGTGAGGCCTTGCCGGCTGTGACATGGCCTATGTGGTGTTTTTAGGGAACCCTTTTTTGGGATGTGACCTTTGGGTTGTGAGGAATTGTATGATAATGTGAATGAAGAAACATTTGTGGTCCGTGACTGTACGGAGTGCATACTGGACCCTAAGGATGGTGCCTGGATTTTGGTAGCCTTAGGAGTAGAGACATTTCAAGTTATATTTTGAACCCCAGAGAGGAAGTTATACTTGTAATGCCAATTAATGTGTACACCTTTTGCGGGGAACATTGAGTAGATGGTTATTGGTGTGCTAGGCATATTGCGCATCAGAATGGGAGTGAGAGTTCCATTCACGAGAATTTCTTTGTCCGTGTCATGATTAGAATGGTTGGAGAGAGGACCAATGGCTTCTCCTAGTTGTTACTCCAGTTTAGGGAGATGGTATCGTTCAACCATTAATGTGACCAATGAGAGAGGTCAGACATGGATTTTAGTGCTTTTGGGTGTGTGTCGCACATGTAGAAGTTTTGGACATTAATAGTGGAAGTCAAGATGCTGTTTGGTGTGGATTGGGCCTAGAGGTCTCTGTGAAAAGGTTGAGGGTTGGCGGTGCTACTCAAGTTATTATTATGCACTGATAGTTCTGAAAAAGCATGGGTTACCACATGGGAGGACATATCAATAGTGAAGGTACCTCAAAATATGAAGCATGGATGATGCTTCAAAGGGGTGTTAATGCATATTGAGTACCTCCAAGTTTTAGAAAATGGTATAGTTACACCTATTTTTTCGTAAGTTCACCTGAGTGATTGTGATAGGATCTACGATTTGTTTCGAAGGGTTATATCATATGGATTCTTGACTCACCTATTTGGATGATGATTTAAGGAGGATTGATGCGATTTTGATTGGAATAGACGAAGGTGTCTAGAGTGGGGTTATATTCTTTCACTCGATGGTGACACCTGAGGTATGGGTTGTCATGTCACTGAACTTGTTAGTATGAATGGTTCGACTGTGGAGCGATTTTGGAACCTGGTTGGTAGTAAACCTGAGTGGTGATGGTTAAATGTTGATGTGACACGTTGGATAGGGAATCCCGTGATCCCTAGAAAGTCGTGGTGTCCCATATCTTTATTTCAAAAAATAGATAAGTTTGTGGTTGTGTTCTTTGAGAACTTCTTAGCGTACCTCATCTAGTGATGAGCATTACCAACATATTGACATCATCCTAGGTATAATGAGAATCTCTAGCTCATGGCAAGAGACATGAAGGTGTTTGGTTAGAAGAGGTACACCATTGAGGTTGAGCTCATAGTAACAGTCTATGTGTATCTTGATGATGAGATGTACACCCTGTATGGAATAGGGTGAGGTCCTCAGGATGGACTGAGTGATTAAAAACTTAATGGGTTCCATCAATGGAAACCGGAAATGGGAACCGGGTGACGTTTGGTTTATTGTTTTGGGGAAATATAGTAGGTAATGTTTTAGTTTGGGGTTTAGTTTTTGATCGGGTATATGATACGGTGGTAAAAATACCTCTTGAGATCATTGGTAACCAAACTCCTAAGGTGGGGAGTTATGAGTCATGTCCTGGATGTGAAGAGGATAACATTGAGCTAATGTGGTGGCACCAGGATTCCAATGAGGAAATTTTAAGGTGTATGGTAGTTCCCTCAGGAAGGCATTGTGGGACCAGGAGGTGGTGACAGATGAGCTAAGTATTGGCTTGAGCTCAGGGTGGTTTCAAGTGAGGATTGTGATGTTAGTGTTGAGTCGTAGAATAGTGTGGTTGGATATGAAAATAGGTTGTGGAAAGAGAGGTTGAGTTCTAAAACACCAATGAGGATCAGGGTTAGACTCGGGTAGTTCTCATAGGGTGGTTTTAGAACATCTCAAAATTGGGGGAACCTTGGCCATGTGATGTGGTGTCATGCTAGGGGTAATGATGATGATGGTCTTGAAGGTGGTAATGTCGTGATTGTGGAATTATTCTAGAATTTAGGTAATAACGTTAGTGGCTGCATGAGATGATAATGATAGGCTTCAAGTCAGCAATCCCATCAAGAATGTGAGAACATGGTAATGTACGACCAGTGAAAGGTGGGTGTTCTGGGATAAGCCAGGCGGGGTGGTCCGAACTGATATTATAAAAATGATTGAGTGTGGTGAGACTGACCCACCTATGGGTTGATGATGTGGTAGAAAATAACTTATTGGAAATGAAGTGTACGTGAGTGTGCTCAAGTTGATGTTAGTCCTTGAAGGGATAGTGTAGTAATGTCCTTTCATTTGGTTTAGACAGTGTGACTAGATGCCAATATAGGTTAATGCCCCTATAGATGCTTGGGGGTAGTGAGTTGGAACATGTTAGGTGATGGGAAAATTGAGATGAGTTCCGGTGGTCCTTCGTCGATGGGGGAGGTTCCATGTAACTGGAGATGGTGGACAGAACCATGCCAGATAAATGGTTGGTTGATGACGTGATCAGAGTTTTGGGTTGGAAGGACTCGAGTGGTCATCGTTCAGGTGAGTTGGCCCTAGTAGAGATATTTGTCAAGAATTTAGATGGTTGTGTAACTGAGAGTTTTGGGAGGTGTTTGGTTGTATAGGATTGCATTGAAATCTTTAGGAGACGTCATTGGAAGGTTGTGTGTTATCCTCTCGGTGATATCAACTTTGTCACCATTAGAGTTTGGAAAATATAGGAAAAAGATGCCAAGTGATTTCGATCATGAGTTGTATAGAGGATGAGGCGAGGATGTGCATATTGGTTTCTCCATGATGATGTGATGTTGGGTTCTATGTCTCCATGTGTTGCAAGTTTAGTGTTGCCACCTATGTTTCTCCATGAAGATATCGAGGTGAGAATGGTTAATGTGAATGTATCATTGTGGAGTTTTTCTAGTTTGTGTTGTGGGTTGTGGGGAGGAATCCTTGAGAGAAAATTATGTTCCCTTGGTTCGTGATCGGTGGCCTTGTGATGTGAATTCAAGAACATGGAAAGTGGTAATGGAGAAGTATGCCTTGTGGAATGATGCCTTGTTGGGGAAGTTAGTGATGCTCGGAAAAGAGGCTCGAGGACGAGCCATTATTAGGTGTGGAGGTTGTAAGATCCCAGATCTTGTTAAGGTATGTTTATGTTTATGTTTTTTTTGGCATCTTCTTTTTGGCTAGATAAGTGGTTTACCATGTTCATGTGAAGACCTAAGGGTGTTCCGAGGGTATGGGACATGAAAAAGGAAGAAACGGGAGTTTCTGGGCATGTTTCACATTTTGCGCATGGTTAGTGCAAACTATGCAGGAACCGTGTAGCAATGGACAAAGGCTTACGCATGGTACGAACACGGTTATGCAAACCATGTATCATCCCTAGGAAACTGTGTAGAGGGGTATTTTTAGGACAATGTCTCATGCACAGTTAGCACACGGTGTAAAGAACGTTGTGAGTAAACCGTACGACCCAGAAACTTTGAGAAAATTTCAAAAATAACACCTGAATATTTTAAAACCCCACTCATGATTTTCCTCCATTCCTCCCCTCTAAACCCTAGTGACGAACTTGGATGAACGAAGCTTCCAATAGGTGTTCCTCCTTCAATTCTTGGACGTTTTAGATGTCGTTGGTTATAGTTTGAAGCTCCGGGTAAGCCTAATCCTCTTCTTGCTACTATTTTTAGTTTAGGGTTTGTATCTTCCACTCTTCTCCATTCAAAACCCTAAAAACACCATTTTAGGATGATATCTAGGTTGATGCTTCATGGGGTGCTTGAATCCGGATCCAAGGACACAATTAAGAGTACGTTCATTAATAGATTCGAGGTAGGTGGTCTAAAATTGTTGTCCCATTGTTTTATTTCAGATTTCTGAATGGTAGTTGGTGTTCTTGTATTACCTTTTTGTGTTCTTGGTTTCATTGAGGTTTTTGATAAAAATTGGTGTCTAAGTGACAAATTTAAACCCTCATGATCCCCGTGGGATGCGTTGAGGATGACATTACCTTTTTAGGGCCACCCATTGGGTGCGTTGGCAAACTCAGACCTAGAGTGAGGTTGGGTTAAGCAATTGGTTACTGAAAATAATGTAGAATACATGTAGAGTATGTCTGAATGATTTATGAAGTTATAATTGGAAGAAGGATAAATATGTATAGGGTTATAATGGCATCAGGTGTTGGAAATGGGTAATTGGGTTGGAAGATATTATGTCGATTTTTTCATGAATTTGGTTTGAAATGCCTAAGGGGATTAGAGCATGCTAAATGGTGAACTTGAAATTGGGTAATGGAATGTGAAATGGGTATTTTTTTAATGGGATGTAATAAGGGAATGGATGAAATTATGGAATGGGTTAATACATGAGAATTAGGTGGTAAACCTAAATTATTGAATGTAATAAATGAATTGTGTTATGTGATATGATAAATGTACTTGAAATTCATAAATGGGTGAATTTATGGGAAATGGTAAATGGGATAAGGGGTAAATGTTTGGCCATTGATGAATTTAGATAAGTCATAGGGATTGTTGAATACACCTTGTGAGTTAAGGCAAGAGAATGAGAATTTAGCTAAAGGGACATGAATTGTCAATGGTATACGTATTAATGGGTAATGTAATAGTATTAATATTCAATGGAATTGAATATTCTTGGTTGTGTAATGGTATGGTTATGGTGACTTGAAACATAAGCAGGTGCACGTGTCTTGGTAGAGTGGGGTATTGACTTGAGGTTCTATGCACAAGGGTAAAGTTAGACTAAGGCTCTATACTTTACCCCAAAATGAACGGGTTAGGGAAGGGGATACATGATCTATTCCCCTAACAGTTGCATTCCACCCTTATTGAGGCTTCGAGGGGAGGAAAATGTGTTGATGTGATATATGGATCCCTAGTGAGATAGGGAATTGCTTTGTTTTACCAATGCATTATGATTGATTGCCTTAGACCCTTGTGTAGATGATATTTATCCCTAACCAAAGGAACATGTGACAAATATGGCTTATGTAATGAATATGGTATAAGAAATTGAATTGGGCTCAATACTAGTCACGAATTGAAGGAACATTATTAACTAATGGACCCCAAACTGTCCCTTGTTTACGTACCATTTATTTTGTACTTTCATGCACTATCTATTAGACTAGAGGTTTTATAGACACCGTTGGTGGTGGACTACTGAGTATTGTACTCACACCCTGCCCGGGCCTCTGTTGGGTACCCGAGCAAACGTCATGGTTGCAGGTTAGGAAAAGGGAGAGAGCCCTACTCTAGGAGGTTGAGTTGGGCTTAGGATGTACATGGAGAGGGACCTAGACATAGATTTGGGACCCATTTGAAGTTTTAGACATTTGTTTTATTTTGGGTTTCTTTCGCATGCACTTATAGTACAACATGACGTTTTTGTATTATATTTATGGTGTACACAATTTAGGAAATGTTTTATTATGCATGTTTATTGGTTGTTCATATTTTTTATGTTGTTTATATTGTGTTCTGTTGTGGCTTACTCTGGTAAAGATGGTATAGTCTCCCCACATGACTCATTAGACCCTTTTTGTTAATCTGCAACCTCTGGCGTGTAGGGAGGAATGCTTGAGGTCATGTGATGGCCTATCTCGGAGCACCAGTTTAGTGGATTTCGGGTCGAGAACGTTACCGTCAATCATTTGTACAACATAGTACTGCTTCAAGACCGATGAAGTTGGTTTTCCTTCACCACCTCTTAAGAAAGGGTATAATGATGAATTTAAATTATATGTATGATATCAATAACACTATTATACTCATTGAATTATAATATCACACATACCTACTTACTTTATATTTCATGGAAATATGATAACACCGCTCGTGTGTACGGAGGACTACCACTTCGAGAAGTGATGTGATCCGTTTTTCACATACGCTTTACATGGAAAGAAATATGGATAATTTTAATGAATACATGTTATATATTTGAAATAATAATTAATATTTATTGGTAATTATTTATTTCCCATACTTACATTTCATTCGCAGAGGAAATGGAAAAAACATTCATGCCTACGTATAAACTACGTCTCCATGAATGGTGTAATTCATTTTCAATATCTAAATGATATGGATTAAACTAAATAAATATACAATGAATATATATGATATTTATATCAGATTTAATTTTTCTTATATTATTTAATCATGATCAATGTTAAATTTTTTAAAATACCAAACCAAAACATACATGAAAAATGAAGCTGTTATTACATAAAACATGATTTTAACATGGAATTGTTAATAAACATGTAATAAGATGTCATAAGTAAATAATATATGGTATGATATATATGATTATGTTTTTATAATATATTTATAATAAGTATAAATTTATTATACTAGAGGATCAAACATATAAGAAGGAAATTGTACTTGAGGTAAGGGTTTCTCGTCTCACTATTACTTTCCTGATACATATGTTATATCCACCACCTATTTCTTTTAAGTGATGTATATACTACCCATTTGATATGATATATTATAAATATCTTTATCTTCATGGAATTTGATTTTTATTTAAATTTATTTCATTCATGGGGATTACAATAAAAAGTTTAAAAATTGGTAAGAGTTTATTTCACAATCTCATCATTATTCGAGATTGTTTATGTTTAAGCCACACTTGGGGGGAATAGTTTGATATTTTTTTCATAAACCCAATTTATTTATTTCTACTCTCATTATTCATTATTTTTTCATGTAATTGTAAAAGTTTCTTCTATCTGGAACTTAAAAAGATAGCATAATGTTTTAAAGAAAATTTGAATTTATTTTTCTCTTCGACCGAATAACATTTTTCATCCACATCCATGTTTTCTAAAATTATTTTCAAATTATGAAAATGATTTATTAAAAAAATTTAGAAATGTTTATCTTTTTTTAAATTTTTTAATAGAATATTTCTATCACTTTATGAATGAGGTCATTTTTAATCATTTTACAATAGCGTGAAATTAATTTTTTTAACTTATATGACATATATAGTGTTACCCCCGATCATGAAAAGTTATTATTTTGAAGATTAATTTACAATTTTCAAAATTTAATTTTAATGAAAGGGTTCATCCTATTATAATTGTTATTTTAATTTTTTAAATGTTATTTTAAATAGAAAAATGATATTTTCATAAAGAACGATTTTTATGGAATTTTATTGGTATTTCAATTCATCAGTGACAAGAAATTTTTTTCCGCTTATACACCATTGGGAACATGTTTTAATAATAAATTCTATGTTATTTTTCTAGATAATTCATGAAAATTTTTATTGGTGGTGTAAAACATTGATTCCATTCTCCGTATTACCCAAATAGTTAATGGTTATTTGTATTAATTGTGGAATGTATTAACATTTTGTATGCTAGTTTTTAAATATGAATATTTATGTTGATTATGTTTTACCCATTTCATATAATGAATTAATTGGACTTAGTTAGTGATGGGTAAGACCCACTATAGTGCCTTGATGAGTCAATAGGTTTCCTGATACAAACAAGATTGCATTTTGGATGAGGCCTAGGACATTTATATAGATTTAATGGAACAATACCACTATGGTGTTTTAGATTTCATAGAATAAGGCCTCGATGGAATGTTTTAGATTCATAGAATAATGCATTCCATCATTAGGTATCTAGTTATTGATTTTGGGTGATTATTTTATTTATTATGATATCCAAGGATGAGTTTCTAGATCATGAGATTTTTTATATAGCACCATTTTATTATAATTTATTCCTACAATATCATTATTGATGTTTAAGTTATTAATTAATTATAACATGTTTCATTTATTTACCTCTACATATTTATCATTTCTTATGTATTCATGATAGATTCCATTGTATGTATACCCTTAATGAGCATTAGAGCTCACAATTTCTTATGTTTCATTTTCTCCAGGATTACATGAAAGTATTTATGATTGACATGAAGATACATGCCAGAGGTAATAAAGATGATCTAAAATAAAATACTTTCTTGTATTTTATGTTTTCAAATGTATGTGATATTAATGTTTGTATTCATTTAGATAGACTACCAAACTATCCTGTCCTTTGGGAAGGGATGACTTGTGTCTAGTTCCAATGTAATAAAGTAACTACCCACTATGGGATACTTAGTTTAGGGTATTTATAGCTTTTATTAGATTAAGTTTATTAGAAACATTGGTAAATAGATTTAAGAAATCATAGATTATAGAACATAACCATATTATATAGTTGAGGATAAGTATATAAGAACATCAAAAATATTTAGTGATGAATAGATTTTTTTCATAGAAGTAAATCGCTGTATGGATACTAAAAACAGACATCATTATAAAATATTTATACCTTGGGGTAATAAATCTCAAAAGGGTGAACTGGTATTTGACTCGATTTTCACCTAGTACATGACAACACGCCATAATTTTTACCCATTTTGTTACTCATTGGGGAAATTATTATGATAATTCACATTTTATTTACAAACAATTACGAATGTGTTGAAAACATTTTTATGATTTGAAAATTTTCCCAAAGAAACCATGTTTATGATTATGAGATCAGTTATGCATACATTTTTCGGTTTATGTTATGTGTTTCACTAGTTTTGGGATTATACATTTTGTTTCATAATTTTATGATCTAATTTAGAATATTCCATTGTTTAGAAATGGTGCATAGTGTAAGGAATGAAAATGGTATCAATGTGAATAACCCATGTAGGGATTACCATCATGGGAATGATAATGAAGATGGAGTTAGAGATGAAACTATAATTAATCAAATAATAACCTTATTGGGGAATTTGACTCAGTTTTTACTAATAATCTTGCTCGTATAAATCACGTTATTGATCTACAATGCAATGAACCTATATTATACCACATTAAACATCACCATCCATTATTATTCATTGGAAATATGAATCCATTTATACCTAAACAATGGATAAATCTATTAGAAAATATTTTCCACACTTTCGGAATTCAAAAAGGTATATGTTTGTCAGGGAAGATTATCAGCTCTCAAGGTATGGAGATCAATAATGGTCATTGATTAAAAAGAACTATGGATATTGATGAAATAAAGATTATAAAGGGGAATAATTTTAAGGTAGTCTTCTTGGAAAAATATTTTCATCAATAGAAATGAGATGATATGGATAAAAAATTCTTGAGTCTAATACAAAAGGAATATGAAAGTGTTTCTAAGTATAAATCCAACATTATTAGGATAGAAAGGCATGTTATTGACTACTTATGTATTCCAAAGATAATGAATTCCCATTTCTTTAATGGGATTAATCCAATCCACAAAATGGAATTGGTATCCAAATATTTCTCATAATAGAGGTATTTATTATCATTTGATATAAAAAAAGAGAAAAAATTCTCCAAATTTTATGGATTCTAAGGGAAGTAAGAGAATAAAGGGATGATAGTGAAAAAAGTGAAATAAGAGAAAGAAAGATTTTACCCATTGAGATAATTTTGGAAATAGACTCCCTGGTACTTTCTTATAGTGAATGGGTGTTTTATTCATGTTTGGATGGAAATTAAATCAATAAAATGAATACATGTGTAAGAGATAAACCTCTAATATCTAGTGTCGAAAATGTAATGATACGAGGAACTACACAAATTAATTCCCAAGAATCAAGGGAATATACGCTAGAGGAAGCAAAGGTATCATGGTTAATATTACACTATTTACACAACCAAAGTGAAATAATTAAAATTATTGTGTATTTGGATTCAATAATTCCCTTTTAAATTCCTTCTACCCATGGTATTTTGGTTATAATAATCATGAAACATATAAGAATTATATTGTAGTAGTTTTCATTTAAGGATTTGAAATCATATGTTGAATGGTACTAATGAATATGTAATGTTATTTGTTAAAAAATTATAATTTATAGGAAAATTATCATATTTTTTTGGATCGTTATAGGAATTATATTATTTTTTTATTATAAAAAGTTCAATTATCATGCTGGGTGAAATCTCATCACATATGGAAAGGAAATGGGTCTTGAACTCATAACTGAATGGAGATAATGGTACAACACATGACACATGCCTATGTGGTGTTTTGATCAATATGAAATAGTTTTTACTTAAATGATTTTTTGTAAAAAAACTTATTTATTAGATGATGTTTAACCTTGGGTGTTACTCTTGATGTTTAGAGGTTAATGTATTCTATTATACTACTTTTTATAACCATTATAGTTTTTGTAAATAATTAGATACACATAGAAATAAATTTCAAACTTTTAGGGATATTATAATCCATTAAAAGTTCATTTTAGTACTTTAGACATAAAAAATTAATCTTGGATATTCATTTATTATTGTAATAAATGAAGTAGAAATTGATCAAAACAAAACCAAAGGATGAAATTGTGCCAATGAATTTTTATAATAGGTAAAAGAATTCTTTAACATTATAAAAAATATATTGAAATGAAAATTTTATCCCATTAACCTCATTTATGAAATAGATTTATATAATTTTGGTTGTTAACTTTTTCTATATCATTCAATTTATTTTGATCAATGATCTATATCCCTCTCCATATATATTTAAACTTTTCCTCTATGTCCATATTTTCACTAGCCACAAATGTTTTCCTACTTAGAAACCTAGTAAATTATTGTTCTGCATATCCTTCATACATAAATTTAACTCTTATCAAGATGATGTTTTACTGACCATTTTTATGATTTTATTTTTTTATAAAATTTATACTTATGAAAACCAAAATATAATGTGGGGGCACAATTTATTTATAGGGGGTAGAATGTAAGAACCTGAGATTTTAAAATAAGTACATTGAGTTAAATAGAATATGAAACACAGAAAATTGAGATTAAATGACAAAAGAAATATATTTCTTTTAAAGTTAAACTATTCAATAAATTGTGTTATATTCAACATTGAGTTTAAACAAACCACAATATACAATTAAAATATTACTATTTAATATGATAGTTATAACCTAGCCACTAAATTGGAAGGTCTAATTTTAAATAACGAAATTATGAAAATTATATGGTTTGAATTTTTTTATAATAAATTCAATGGCGGTATATTTAATAGAAATAAAATGTGAATATTTTGAAAGAAAAGGAAATAGTTTTTTGAAAAACTGTATGTTTCTAAAAGGATGTCTCGTCGCACTTTACAAACATACATTAAAATAATTTTTTACCTATTATAGACAATTTATATGATAAAATTAACTCCATTTTTAAATAATAATTTCAAAAATATCTTATAGTGAATTTTTTATAATTTTGTAAAATGTTTAATTTTTTGATGAATAGTGAAAAATAATTGTTTTTATTGAAAAATGTCTTTTAATTTGATGAATTTAAAAGTTACATTTTGATTTAAAATTATTATAAAACTAAAATTATCTCAGTTATATTATAATAAATATAATTTAGGTCATTATATACAAATTCATTTTTATTGTCGATATTAAAACATGCTATACTTATGAGAATTTTCTTTTTTAGATAAATAACTTTTTTGTCACATCTCCGGGTTTAATTTTAAATTAAAATTTTACAATTATGATTATGGAATTTAGAACTGAAGATTAAATATATTTCATATTAAAAATTAATATTATATAATAATTTCAAATTAATTCTCATCCACATTGAATAGTAAAAACAATAAAAATTAATTATCGCAGTTAAGGTTAATATATGTTTACCTAGGGGTTAAACTAAAACGATAATGGTTAAATTGGCCAAAATACCAACCCAAATTATATTTAACTCCCATATTTATACCATTATTAACTTAGGATATATTTTATTATTATTTTTGTACAACTTTCCATGAAATTGACCAGTATAAAAATTTAAGTAAAGAAAAAGACAAAATGTCCTCATCTTGGTTTTTAAATTTCAATTATGTGTTCACATAAGGAGAAAAGAAATAATTGAATGAATATTGATGTTAGTTTTTATAATAATGAATGTAATTTCATTTGGTTAGTTTAATTTTAATTTTCAGTAAATATATAATTACATAAAATGCTTAATTGACCCCAAAACAATAATTATTTACTTAACAGAAAAATGAAATAAATTATACTAAAAAATATTAAAAAAAATATAAATTGAATAAATTATAGTATAGAATTAATTTTAAATATATATATAACACGATTTAGAGGTTTTAAAATATTATATTCTAAATCAACCTTTGTCATGATTTTCAATGTCAATTGAAATGAATAGTGTCAAAATTGACATTAATATTATTTTATAATAAATAATATTTTATTAAATTATTAAAAATTATTAAAAATAGGATCATATGACCCTATATTTTTATATGTTTACATATATCAACCATATTACATTATTGGGCTAATTTTTCTTTTATAATAGTTATATTGACCCCTAAATAGTAAAAACATTGTTATCATAGAAAAGGGTAAAAAGGAGTTTTGTGCGTTACATGCACTTGTGGGAAAATTAATTTTTCAAACACATAATATTTTTATTAGATTTAATATTTTTATCCATTGGGTGAAAATTATATATGTAATAACATATATTTAGTCTCAAAATGATAAATTTTCAAGTTAAAAAACTAGTTACCATAATGAAAACTAAAATGGTAAAAGCAAGTAAACATAGATGTTATGGAAGATCATTTTTAAAATTGGTGATTTTTTCATGGATGTTAAAATCTAAAATATAATCCATCAAATACTTTAATTATAAATTTTAGAGGCACATGGGGTGAGATTGGATTCCCATTATTGAATAGTTTTAGGTATTTACAAAAATAAAACTCCTCCTCAATTATAAAGGGTCACTTCCTCCCCTAACCTCTTCACAACAATTAATCTACCTATCTCAATAAAAACCTACCAAAATATATCCCCAACATTTATATCCATGTTTTTGAGATTTTGGTCTTCCCAAAATACCATTCATAGAGTTTTTAAATAGAGATGCAAAGGAGGTTGTTCTAAGAAAAGTGAAATATCTTCGCTAAGCACTTTATTTTTACTCCTCCTATTACCACCATCATTAATGTCTTAGTAATTACAATATAATAACATATGGATAATCCATATACTTAGATATTATTATTTTTCTGTTATAACTATTATCCATATCCTCTTCCAACAAATAGGAAATGAAATTGTCGATTGTTTGTACGGCAGGCTACCATCTCACAAATTGATGTCATGTTTTTTCCACTACCACCTCTCAAAGGATATATTGATAAATTAAAATTATATATATGATAGTAATAATATAATTATAATTTTTTAATTATAATATCACATATTTATTATTAATTTACATTCTATGGGAATACGAAAAAGTTTCTCGTGTGTACGGTGGGCTACTTCCTTACGTAGTGATGTGATTCAATTTTCACTTACACTTTAAATAAAAGGTAATAATGATAAATTTAATGAATATATGTGAAATAATTATAAATATATAAAGGTGATATATTATTTACCTTCCTTTCATTCCATCTATTGAGAAAAGGGAAATAATGTTAATGCGAATGTACGACCAACCATCTCCATGAATGGTGTAATTAATTTTATATATCTAAATATTATGGATTACTATAAATACAGATATAATGAATATATATGATATTTATATAATGGTAAAAATTATGATGATTATATTATCATGATCAAAGTAAAAATACTTAAAATACCAAACCAAAACAAACATGAAAAAAAATCAGTTATTACCCGAAACATTATCTTAACAAGGAACTATTATTAAATGGGTAATTAAAGGTTATAAATAAACAATATTTTATATTATATATATTAATATTGTCCTATAATATATTAAAAAAATTAAATATTTATTATATATGACTTATCAACATGTATGAATGAAATTAGACCTGAGGTAAGGGTTTATCATCTCAGTTTTACTTTCAGGAATCATAGGCTATATTCAGAAGCAATTTGTTTAATGTGGTTTATATACCTTTCATTTGATATTTCATATCATGAATATATTTACCTTTATGTTATCTAAGTATTCATTTTCTGTTATTTATTTCATGCGGTTAAAGATTCAAAAGTTATCCAATTGGTAATGGTTTATTTCACAATCTCATCATTATCCAAGATTATGTTTATTTAGAAATCCCTTGGGGAAATTTTTTTATATTGATATATTAAAGCCCATATATTTTATTATATTCGGGTTTTTAATTTTGTTTTGATGTAATTTTTCCATTTCAACTCTTTGGTACTTAAAATGATTTTGAAAATTCTTCCAAAAGAAGCTGAATTTATTTCTCTCTTCCAATAAAAATATTTTTTATTTTATATCCGTGTTATCTAGATATATTTTAAAAAATGTTTTCAACATTCAAAAAATGATTTATTAAAGAAATATTTCATTTTTTTTACTTTTTAATTTTTTTGAAAGGAATCTTCCTTTTTTTCTAAATGATGTTATTTTTATCCTTTTTACAACAATGTGGAAAGAATTTTCTCCAACTTATATAAAATATATGGAGTTACCCATAATAAATAAAAATAATTTTTGAATATTAATTTGGAAATATTTAAGTTTAATTTTAATGAAAATGTATTTCCTATTATTATAGATTTTTTTTAAAAAGTGATTTTCAAAATGGAAAATATTTTTTCCTCCATAATTTTTTAATATACATTTTATGGTATTTCTATTAATCAATTAAAAAACCCTTATTTCACTTATCAACCAATAGAGACATGTTTTAATGATACCATAATTATTATTTTTCTATATTTTTTATGATCAGTTTGACTGGGAATGTACTATTTTGATACCATTCCCCATATTTCTCTGAATGATTTAGGATTATTTTTGTTGATTAGGGTAATGTATTAAAATTTCATATTCTTGTATTTAAATATACATTTTTATATTTATTATGTTTCACATTATTTATATGAAGAATCAAATGGACTTAGTATGTGATAGGTATTCCCTAGTATATTAATATGTTTCATCAATAGATATAATGAAACAATCTAGATTGGGTTTTGGAATAGGCCTAACCCAATTATATAAGTGTATTTAAATAATGAAACAATGTTATTTCATATGTTTTGGAATAATTTCATGATGGTATGTTTCAGATTCCTAACAATAAGCATTCCATTATTAAGAATTCAGTTATTTATTTACATGTGATTATTTTATTTGTTATGATATCCATGGATGAGTTTCGAGTTTATGATATAATTTATATGGTTTTCTTTGATCATCATTTATTCATTCCATATTATTGTTCATTTTTAATTTATTGATAAAATTGAACGTTTTAAAGATATATACCTTCCCATATTAATAATGAATTATGTAATCATGACAGCTTCTTCAATACACATACACTTACTGGGCATTATATCTCACCCATTTCTCATGTTTCTCTTCCCCAAGATTAAAGGAAATGTTTTATGATTGATATAAATGGAATTTCTAAAAGTAATAAATATGATATAAAATAAAACACTTTATTATATATTATTTTTTCAATTTTATGTGAAATTAATGTATGTATCTAGTTTACTAAGACTACTAAACATTAATTACAATAGGATGTGATCTCTTCTATATAGTACTAATGTAATAAAGTAACCACCAAATCTGGGATACTGGGGTCAGGGTATTTCTTGGTATATGATTCTAAGGTAATTTAGAGGCAGGTTAGTGGGTATTGTTTATAATACAAGGTTCTCATGATGTTGTAACCATAATTATGAAGGAATTTTTAGACATATTGGGGTCTTGATCGACGCTTGAGTAATTTGGTTCTGTGTGGTATATTTTTTATGTGTTTCCTTGAGTGTGTTAGTGATGAAATCATGTTTAGTACTTCATGAGGAATATGTTGAAATTCTAAAATAGATGGAGTATGGTGTTTAGATTTTGGTTTCATCTGATAATGTAGAGTTGAGAACCAGAAAGGATTTGAGTCCTCTTATTATTTGAAATCTATATGAAGCATGGTGCCTCAGGAAAGTCAATGAAGAATTGTTCTAAGGGAGTATGTTTTGAATAAAAAGGGGTATTGTTCATTGGTGTTCAAGAAACCATGAGGATTTTGATGGATATTTTAGGAATAGATATCAAGTCAAAACCATGGAATTGATTATTGATTCATAATGAGTAGTGTCTAGTGGAAACCAAGTGTAGATAGAGGGGACTTACCTCACAAGACTACCCATGGGGAAATAAGATAATAAATTCTCAAAACCCCCAGTCAATTTTTTTGATGAGATGATATAAAATGGATAATATTGTTTAAGGGTTTTAATCAACATATCTATTACCGTTGGGGATTTTGGGATGTCATGGTGGATCATTATGTTAATCCATGGGTTTTAATGTTAGTTTTCTAGCAGGAATGATAGTTGTACGGGTTGGTCGGGAAATATGGAGGATGGATTTTATTTAAAAAATTACACATGTTGTGATGGAATGGGTGGAAATGGAATTATAAAATAAGGATTCAAAGTTTCTTTAGAAAAATGAGGTTTCTAGTGGTTGTGGATGATGAAATTAGGTCAACTATAGCGTACAGTTATTAATTGGGATAAAAAATCATGAATAGGGATATAGGATTGGCGGTTCAAGGATATGATGAGAAATGGTCATGAGAAGGGATCATAATGGGATGATTCACTTTGTGTAAACATGTTTAATTTCAGTACTGATATGAGAAATCATATGGTTGGCATCATCCAATGGAGTAATCTAGGTATAACCCTTCAGTGAAAACAAACTAGATGTCTAAGGTGATATGACCTTTCTTACCTTTTTAGGGACTGTAATGAGATGATTCTTTTTTGATTCCATGGGCATATCAATATTTTTCAATTCATCAATAGATGACACTATAGTAAGTGAAATTAATAATTAATGAGGTTTATGGTTTTGTGATAATTATATATTATATTTTGTGTTATTATGATTTCATCCATGTAGAGGCATTAGGCTTAGGTACAAATTCGACATTGTGGTTGGCCATGCTGATTTTTGGTAAAGTTGACATGTGAAAAACTTAATGGTTCATTTAATATTTTTCAATATAGGAATGTGGTTCTAGTATGAGGTGCATTATATTAAGGTAAATAATTCATTTTTCTTAGTTGATTACAATGTTTTGTGCAAGATGGTCTATTGGTTTGGGAATAAATGCATTGGGTCCATATTAACTATAGGATAAGAAATGAGATTTTGAATAAAGTTTAAAATATTCATTTTAGTATTAAGGAATCATCTTTGACACTAATCAAGGATAAAAATCCCCATGGTGGTGTTTTTAATGACCTACATTTTTACAAGTAATTTAATTCTTGGAGAATTATAATTTTTAGTCATAGAGTAGGGCTATTATTAAAATTATTATTTTTATAGGAATTATGAGTATTAAGATACCCTTCGGTGGTTATTTTATAAATGTGGAGGGGTTTTAGGTATTTATGACCAAGATAATTAGGGTTCAAGTGGTATTTCTATTGAAATTAGTTGAAGGAATACATTTGGAACTCGATAAATTATATATAAGTTGTAAATACTTGGATTCCCCAGTAGATGGCTAGTGGGATTACCCTAGGGGACTAATGAGGCATCACGTATATAGTGTCAGTTGAATGAGTATGTAAAGGGTTTGGGTGGTGTTTTATTTACTGGGGACAAACTCACCATTTTAGTCCACCTTATTCAGTTGAGAAGGGGATAAAGAGAGGCCATTTAAGTGGAATATACTTCGTTGGTTTTCCCATATAGATCCCATATAGATCCCTTTTAATGGTTTCATTTATAAGGCTTTTTTATGCATCAGTGCTAGGTAAACTCCTCAATTTTTCCCTTTTCTCATCTATCGTGGTATCCCCTATAATTTTGGGTTTTTTTATTTAAGATTATATCAATAATTCCACCAAAACATGGTATAATCTTCTCGATGTGTTGGGGTTTCTTGGTGAAATGGACTGAGGATTAAAAAATTGGGGAATATGTTCTCTTTTCTATTTTTTTGATAAAGATACATATCCTTGTTAATATTTATAGATATTATGCTAAATTGGAATGAAAATTATCCTTAAAATGACTATATTAGGAAAAATATTTTGTTCATAGGAGTGATAGAGTCATGTCCGAATATTATGGATTGTTTTTGCTGAAGGATTCTATATTGGAGACCACAAAATGAGGTTTATTAGATTAAAACTCTAGTATTAAATAGTTAAATAAATTATATATGATTATAATTGATGTATAGTGGGTCTTTGTTTGTTATAGATCTTTATAGGGTAGTGATGATTGTTTTAGGATTGTATGTGGATACGAAATCACAACTTGAGTATTCAAACTCCATCTTCTAGGTATATGGTTCCATTAATACTTTGTTATTTGAGTGTTTCAATAATCTTGTGTACATTCCTAGGGGTTTGGGTTTGGAAATTTTCAAAGGATGATATTTAGACTCAATTAAATGAATTAAGATATAGTAGATCCTTATATAAGTGAATTGGAACCTTTGTACATGATTAATGATTTTATAGATGCTCGGTGGTCATTCTTGTAACATCCCACCCCTCAAAATTGTCTTAGGTAGGAGGTGGGACATTATTAGGCCTTAGGTTACGTCCCCAAGACACCAAAGTATAGAAATAAATTCCAAGGGAGTTATAAACAGTTGGGGGATGATTTTCCCTTTTAAAATAAAACAACCAACTCAATAATACCGTAACCAAACAAAGACTATATGATTTATGACTAAACTCTAATAAAACTCAATATATAACCTATTGAGAACAAAAGCAAACAACAATAATGAACCAGATCAGAGTAAAATGTGAAAACGAAAACCCAAAAAAACTCAAAGACAAACAAGAAATCCCTCAGAAACTCTCAAAAAGCTCCATGCTCCATCTCAACAATCTATTCCCATGGTATCATGATATATCAAAAAATAACTGGGATAAATTTCCATTACCTGTGTCTTGATATAAAATATCATCAAATGCACAAAATTTACCAAGCAGGGGATGAGTATAAAACATAGTAGGATTTTCCCAATTAGTTAACAAATTACACTATGAGGATAGAACATGTTATCACAATTATATAAAACAATATAGATAAATAAATTTAAAATAGTTTGTATGAAATCCAAAAACATTTCTATAAAAAATAGTTTTCCATGGATATCAACCAGAAAAGTCTTTCAAACAAGATCTCAATACATTTTTCAAAATCCATTTTATTAGAAAAATCCACAGTTTCATTCCTAGGTGAATGGTCCATACCGATGATATGTATCACAGAAATATAGAAATTCATCAAAAGGTAATCATATACCAAGTACCCTAATGGCACACTACCCATACACAAGGTCATGCCAATAGAAATGAATACATTCCAATCATTATCCAAAAAACAACACCAAAATAATTATTCAAAACCCTTTCAATAAAATAATTCATTTATTTACAAAATTTCACAAAACCATTTTCATAAATTGAAATAAAAAATATATTTTAAAATCACCATTTTAAAACAATGTAACCAATTACATATTTCAAAAATAACTAATTTCCAAATTCCAAGACTATCAGTAAAGAGTGTTTCCATCAATAATTTAACATCAGTTTAAAAATTCAATCCATTTTAATTATATCATTTAATATATAATAATAGAAATTATGTGTGAATCCACCTACCTCACAATCTTAGGAAAAAACAAAGAACAACAAAAATTATACAGCAAACTAGATTGAAACTCCTTAAAAAATACATATATATTGTTACACATAAAAAATATTATCATTATTAGTGCCACACAAAATGAATCTTTCACTAACAATCTATATTTTAGAATCCAATAGTGGGAATAAAAATATAACCACGGAAAAACACCATGAACATGAACTTATCATGGAATTCGTCCTCTAACACACCAAGATTAACTAACGTATCACTTCTGAATAAAGAGGATGGGTCTCAATAGCCTTTGGAGGGAGAGTAATTCATGTTAAGAACTGATTAGGGAAAAATTAATGTATTTGGGTGTAAATAAGATTATATACACAAAATAATGATCTAATTTTTTACATAGAATTGGTAAGGTTCATGGTTAGAAAAAATGTGCACTAATCGTGCTTTAGCCACTACCTCCAAACACCCCACATTGTTGGATCACATAGTAAGAAAAACTATAAACCAACCATGATAAACCAGTCATTCAAAAATCACATGGTTTTTTCTAGGAGTCCACATGGTTTTGTCAATCTATGTTTCTAATCATGCACCCACCCAATTCCCACTATTTTAGTTGTACAGTTCTCTAGGAGGCGTTTCATGGTTTCTACTCACCATGCTCAAAGCATTCACCCCCTTAAAATCTGAAAAATCATTCCAAAACTCTCATGAACCTCCTGAATCACAATCTAATTACTATATATACTTAAAATACACAAATAATGGGTTAATTACATGAAACTAAGGGTGTTATAATACTACTAAAGGGATGAATATTTTTCATGGGTGTTGTGTCCAAAATGGACTTTAATGGAGTTATTACTTCTAAAAGGTTAAGTATGATAATTGAATATTTTTATTAAGGCCTTTAGATTATTTTTTATCTAATATTTAGGTACCAGTGAGACAAAATCAGTTATGATCATGTGGGATCAGACATGGTGATGGCTCATGGGCATGAAAGTTTTGATTAATAAGATTGGTTGGTGATGTGGTATCTCTTCAAAGTGAGTAGTATTTTTCCTGTGAGGGACTTCAAAATTGTTTTTGTTCTATTTATTATGTGTAGGTCTAGTTAATGAAGTGTAATTAGATTGGTGAGTTAGAGAGTCTTATACCTTAGTAGTGTACCATGGTCTTCATTGGTCCATATATGTACTGAGTGTATAGTAAGTATGGGAATGGATACTAAAAAACATATAATGAACCATAGGGTGTTTCTGGGAGTTAGGGGAATAATCATGGTATGAAGGGTAATGAAACATGATTTTAATGACCCTATGGAATTTTTAATGTCCTGATATCGGATAAATGAGTTAATATAGAAGATTACATTAAAAATGTGGTTGGTAGACATCAATGGTTGGGTATGATTAGTGAGTAGGGTGTATATAATGGTTATGTCCCATGTGTGTGGGATCATCATAGGTATTACTTTGATATAGGTTATGTCAATAATAACCATGAATATTCAAACTGATAAGTGTGGTGATGTATGAGTTGTGTTATGTGTTACCCTATAACAGAGTGTTAGGTGGTGAAAAATTACTAATTGAGGAATAAGATGAGGGTCAACATACCCTTTATATTTTTAATCCTAACCATGTTGTGAATAAGTGGTGAGGATGGGGATTATAGATATAGGGGTAAGGTTTATAGTTTCCCCACCTTGGTTCTCTTATCTTCCATGTTATGGGAGGATCAGGGGTTGAGTGTAATAAACCCCTATAGTTATACTATGTGATAATAGTTATATTATAGATTTTCTCTGTTTCATTTTCGTTAAATCATATTGCTTATGTTAAGGTATTTTTGGATGGGGTACAGAATGGGACCAATGAATTTATGTGTAAAGATCACACCACATTAGCATTCTTCATTCGTGGGTGGTGGATAGATAATTTTTGTGTGATAGTATCTCCCATCACACAATATTTATAGGTTTAGATTCATTATTTCATTTACTATGAGGATTTTTCACATGTCTAGGTACAAATTAGTTTATATAATCCCCCAATTGCGACTCATACACACATTATTATATTTTTTTTTACCTTTTTATTTTTATGGGATTAAAAAAGATATGCGACTACAATAGACCCAATACTAATATTTTTGAAAAGAAAGTAGGGTTTGTTATTAGGGTATTCTAGTTAGCGCTTAATGATCTTACAAGGTTTCTTTCATATTGTGTAACATAGATTACATATTATTTCGTACATGCATACATTGATCGGATGGGGTATATAAGGGGAAATTATTAATACCACATTGAGATGTTATTCTCAGACCCCACAAAGTTACCCCAGTGCACAAGAAAATCTTATGTTTCCCTTTTAGGTCATTTTTTACACAGGATCTAGATAGAGTAGACAGATTGATGATGGGAGACATGACCAAATACATATTAAGGTTTATAGTGATGTATAATTCTATATATAATTTTATAGTGGTCATTATACATAATCGACTTGAGTGAAAATCCTATCATTAATTTATGCATGTTCAACATTAGTTACATTTTTATATAACATGTTTATATTAGTTGTTAATTATGGTTTAATCTTAGATATAATTCTTTTCACTTACCCTGATGATGTATATTTATTTTGTAATATTCTTGTTATTAATTTTTATAATAAAAATATTATTGTATGAACATCTTTTTTAATGACTCTCACCACTATTCATTTACCTCTAATTTATAGGGAGGCATGGTCGAGGTAATGAAGTGAACCAATTATGGACCAAGAGTTGGATTCCTAGGATAATGAACTACAGATTTTCTTAAAATAATATTTTATTTTAGGATCCATAGATATGATCTTGAGTGTTTAGAAATCAATAAATTCCATTAAATTTGTATATAAAGAATATAGGATTATTTTTGAATGACATCACTAGTTGGATACTCTGGAAGTGGTTTATCTAACACATAAAAAATTAACTTTTAGTTAATATAAATTATGAAGTCTCTATAAAACTCTAAAATATTTCTCCTATTAATCTTTTCATTTTATAAGAATAATCTTAATGTCATGTTTTATGATAATGATGCCTTTTTTATAAACAAAATAATTTTTTGATGAGTTTTATGTTTTATATTTATTTAAATAGTACTTTTATAAAATTCACTCTTATTAAAATAATGAAAACATTTCATATACATTATATACAGTCATGTTTCTGGATCTATAAGTCACTCAGTAATAATTTTTATTTGCTGTTCATATTATCACTTAGTTATTTAGATAGTATACTATTACAATCAAACCATATATGAAACTTGGTCTCTTAAGAGGAAACATACTTTACAAATAATAAACTTTAAGATTTACAATCCGAGTTTAACATAAACTATATTCAAAATAATGGAACATAATCCCATTAGATCCATCCTCATCTTTCTTACATTATTCAAGATAATCCATGAGCGCTCCTATTTAGCACGGACTGTCGTGTTGGATGATCAAGGTTTTAAAAAGTGTCACTTTAGAATGAATTTATCACTTATAATATCATAATGTGATTTAATTATCTTCATTTTATCCCATGTATTCCTTATATATGTGAGGATGCTTCTAATGATTTTTTGAATACCTATTTAGTCTCCAAAATCAATATGTTCAATCCATATTTATGTGAAACTCTTTACACAACCCATAATATGTGTTACTAACACAAATAAAAATACACCTATATATATATATACTTATCCAAATGTGTCACATAATAAGATATATGAAAATATATCATTAAATTATTTAAAATCAAATTAAATAAATAATCCTCACAAGAATAAGTGACGTATGATAGGTTGCTAAAGATCAATTTCATAGACATATCCTAATATCTTAGTCTATGGAGTATTCCAACCCAAATTTCCAATACCAATGGTTTTGTATTTAATACCTCAATATATTAGAATATATTTTTTAAGAAAAAAATTAATTTTTTTATAGCATTCGATGCATGCAAGATTTAGTTTTACCAAACAATAATATATTATTAATATTATTATTTAATATGGTAGTTATCACCAATCCATTGGAATGGAGGGTATAAATATGAATAAATAACTTATGGAATTTTTTTTTATAAATATATAATAGTTATATATTGATTAGTAAAAAATAATAATCATTTAAAAGAAAAATAAACATTTTCTGAGAAACTACATTGATCTAAAACATTATTTAGTCACACTTTGTGAACTTCATTTAAAATAAAATTTTAACAATTTATAAAAAAATATTTGAAAAAATAAAATTAATTTTTGAAATAATAATATCAAAATTATCCTAGGTTTAATTTTTGTAAATTTTCTAAGAAGTTTCATTTTTTGATGAATGGTGAATAATACAGAATTTTAATTGAAAATTGCATTTTCGTTTAAAAAATTATATTTTTAATTGGGTTTAGAGTAAAATAATTATATAATTTAATATAATATACTTCATTTGAAACGTTCTCATATTTATTTTTTATATTATAACATTATAAACTGTTTAATATTTTCACTTCAAAAACAAACATTCACATCCTGTCTACAGGATTAATTTTAAATTTAATTTTTACACTTCTGTGAATTGAATTTGGAAAAATTGATTACATATTTTGAATTATAATTATTTATACTTTTAAATAATACTTTCAAAATTTTTCTCTAAATTAATAGTGAATGCAATAAAAATTTATTAACGCTGTTAAGGTAAAAATGATTTTACTAGTGGTTAAACAAAAAATAAAAGGGCAAAAATTCAATATAAAAATGTTTAAAAAAAATATTTTGGGAATATTTAGACCATTATACCAGTATGGTTCTTTAATGGAAAAATTTGGACCCTTTTTCTCATTGAAAAATGTTGGATCACTCAATTATTTTAAAAAATACCAAGTGTGTCATCACCCCCACTAATAAAAGAAGAACACTCCTATCACTTATTCAAACCATCAAACATCTGTGGTTCAAACATTCCCGAGAACAATAAATTCCAAAATTCATACCCGTAATCCAAGATATATTTATGTTGGAATAAATACAACCTTTCATATATTTATTGAAAACCTAAGTAGGATACCCAAAGAAGAGTTAATGTTTTCTAATGAGCATATTTATTTTACTTCTTTCTCCACATCCATTAATTTTTATTTATCCATTATGATATAAAAACATAATTATCATTCATATAATAGTAAATTTTTATAATAATTTCATTAACTGAATATATATCCACTTCCATCAAATGTATTATGAAGTCATCTTTCATGTGTATAGTGGACTACCGCCTCGTGAACTGATGTCGTTCATTCTTCCATTACCAACTTTTGAAGGTTAGGTATGAAGTTGAATCTATAGTATATATATTATATATAAAACATAATTATATCCATGTAGTCACTATATCTTAAATCTATTTTTTACCTTTCATTTCATAGGAGATACGATAACAATTCTCATGTGTATAGTGGACTACCACATCATGAAGTGATGTGATTTGTCTTTCACTAACTCTTTACATGGAAGGTGATAAATAATATGTAAATCATTATATGTGGAATACATGAAATAATTCTGATATTAATTACATATTTATAATTATATAATGTTAATATATATATATCATTTTCTTTTTTTCTTTTTTCACTCATTTACTGATGATAACATTGTTCATGTACGTGTGGACTATTGCCTTCATAAAGCGATGTGAATATCTTTTCGTTACCGAACTATATGGAAGATATATAGAACTATATAATATTTTATATATGATTTTATGATTATTATATAAATATAAAACATTACTTACATTATATCAATATTAATATTTGAGAAATGGACACATTACTCATGCATATATATGACCTACCATCTCCACAATCGTAGCGCACTTCATTTTTAATAACCATAATTCATGATTGGTTTTAAGGAAATAATTTTTTTTGAATATGATAATTATGTCATTAATATTATTCTATAGATGATATCACAATATAATATGTGCAAGAGTGACATACTTTATGATGAAACACTCATGAGAAAACAGGGCAATTTACACCCGAAACAATCAAAATAATTGAATATTATTATTGAATGGGTAATAAAATGTAATAAAAAGATCATATATAATATTATAAATATTAATACTGTTCTTTTATATGTCAATAACATTTTTAAAACCACTATAAAATAACTTATATCATGTAGAACCAAAAGGATGTGCGAGGTAAGATATTTCATCTCAATTTACATTTCTTTGAGACTTATTTATTACTATGAACCAATTTACTTTTATATGGTTTATATGCATCTGATTTGAAATTTAATATCATTTTCTTAATCACAATTCATGGTATTTTAATGTTTCACTTGGAATTTTTTCATCTATGGTGATTTTATTTGAAAACTACCAATTGGTAAAAGATTTTGTGAAATATCACTTTCTTTTTTGGTTGTCAATATTCTATTACAAAAATAATTTTATTATGATACCTTTTCATGAGAAATTAAATTTATATTTGATAAAAAATTCATATGTTATGAATATGATTAGTTCCTATGTTGTATACAATTTTTACATAAGGTTTTCACTTTGAAATTTATTGGATTAACTTGGTAAATATTGATAAATCCATATATTTTAATCAATATAGATAATTAATTATAAGGAACTTTTTTTTTCAATTTAATAAATTATTAGATATATGATGAATTATTTAGATATGTATGATAGGAGTGGGCCCAGTTATATATTTCATGTCGATGCATTGATATTTTTAAAAGACAAATAATTTGGCCAATCAGATGGGTTTTTACTCAGTATATTTTAAACCTTCTTGTGAATTATCTTAATAGTAAAGGTATAACATACCTGGGAAACATGGAATATAATAATTAAAAAATTAATTCATTAATAATTCATTTATTATTATTATTATCCATGATAATTTTTTAAAGACATTTTCATTGGATGCCTTTCACTATCATTTTATTGATTAAATGGAATTCTTATTCAGTTATCTACCATACCATCTCGATTATTCTTATTTATTCATGATATATTCTACTACACTTAACCCTTACTAATTATTTGAGCTCATCCTTATTTTGTTTCCTTTCCATAGGATATTAAGCTGATGTCTTGGAATGAATTTCAAGGATTCTGATATTTTACTTTTGTTATTTTTTATTTTATTTTTCTAATGAAAAATGATTATCATGAATTAAATATGGTTATACAAACATAATAAATTTTTTGGTACTTCAGGATCGGATTCCTTGTTTATATTCCAATGTAATAAATCATACACCAACTCTAGGCTGCTGAGGTTAGGGTCATTATAGTTGTTATCATATGAAGTTTAGAAGAATCTATGAAAAGTATATTTTAGAAAACATATAATAGAGCGAATAACCTTATGATAGACTTTGAGGAAACATATAGAAGAATATATTTTGGTAAGGAATATATTATGAGGGTCTTCCTTGAAATACAACCATATCTAGATACTACCAGTGGATGTGACTCTAGCACCAAGGTACAAAGGGGTAATAACTCCAAAAAGGTGTGTTGGGATCCACTCGAGCATTACCTATTACCTCACAACATGACTTACTACACACCTAGTTTTAATCTCCTCAAATATATAATTAGGATAATTCAAATCTTCCTTACAAACCATTATCAAGAATTTGAAAATAAAGGCATCCCCAAAGAAACCGATGTCCATGATTACAAGATTAAAAATGTATAATTTTTTAAATTCATGTTAATAATTACACCATATTCAAAATTATACATTATGGTTTAAAATTCATTATTTTATGAGCTAATCCAATATATGAAATTATTTTAAAATCGATCCGGTAGGGAAGAAGGGTATCTATTCTCATAGTTAATATAGATATTACCTTGTTGGGGAATCCAGTACAACTGGTATTGGAACTGATCATATTATGGCTAAATTATGGAAACTTAATATGGTTATGATAAGTAGCCTTTCCTGGATAAAGAAACGTATTCTAAATCTAGATTATCATATGATGGATTGGTTTTTGTGATAGAATCCCGCTTCATTTAGTGGGAAAACTAATCCGATTAAAGAGAACACTGTATTAAGTATATGTGGAAGACATTTATGGAATTAGGATGTGACAAAAAATGGTTTTAATTTCAGTATATTATCTAAAACGAGATTATTTTAGCCACTCAAGGAGTATGATTTACTAATAAAATACCAAAAATAGAACGAAAATAAGTTAGAAGATTCATTAAGTAGGAATGATCATGGAATTATAACCCAAATGAGGATTCAAAGGAATCCTATGTTAATGGATCTAGAAAATATAGATATCGGAATTAGTGAGGAAAGAGAGACATCAATAATTTTTCAAATGATTATAAAACCATATCAATTAGAAAAGATAAATAATTAATAATCCGATGATGAGAACGTTCAAAAGAAAACTAATGCTGTGAGTGATAGGAATTTAAAAGAATTATATTTTTAAGATGGTATTTTGAAATTTGGATGGAGATTATTTGTTCCATTTATACTTGATCTAAAAATAAAATTCGTGGTTGATGCCAAGATCTCAATTTTCTCTATACACCATAATAGAATAATATGTATAAATATATGGGGAAACATTTTTTGTTGGATAATATGTAGCGGTAAATTTATAATTATGTTTCACGATGTTTGGTTTGTAAAAAAGTTAAATCAACAAGGAAACATCCTATGGGATTCATGAAACCTATTCCTATTATTGTGTGGAATTGGGATGGCATTACTATTGATATTTTAATAGTATTTTCCAAGACCCATAGAAATAATGATGTTACATTGGTTATCATTGATAGCTTAACCAAATATGAACATTTTCTCACTATAAGAGAATATTTATCTCTTAATACAGTAATAAGGGTCTATATTAACAAAGCTGTATGACTTCATGGAACACTTATATCAATTATTACTGATTGTGATCCCCATTTTACATCGAAATTATGGAAAAGTATTTAGAATGCTCTTGATAATGATATTCATTTGATCACTACCTACCATCCTCAAATTGATAGATAATGTAAAACGACTATTAAAAAAATAAAATATATGTTGAGTTCCTGCTCACTTGATTTTCAAGGTATATTAGATGATTATTTTCCATTGTTATAGTTTTCATATAACTAAAGTTTCCATTCTTATATTCAAATGGTTCCATATAAAATATTATATGAAAAGGGATATTTTACTATGACTTGTTGGGATAATGTTGGTTAATGGAAACTTGCAGGATGATAAATTATTGAAGATACAACAAAAAAATATAATTTTTTTTGGCTCACATTAATGAAACCCAAAGTAGGAAAAAGAGATAAACCAATAATCAGAGGAAGGATATGGAATTATTAGTTAGAGATCATAATTTTTTGAAAGTATATCCATGGAAGGGTATTATATGGTTTGGTAGGAAAGGTAAACTAATTCCTAGGTACATAAAACCCTTTCAAATTCTTGAAATAATTGGCGTTTTTTCTTATCATTTAGAATTGTTTCCAAACCTCTCAAAAGCACATGATGTTTTCCATATATCAGTTATAATAATGTTCATTCCAGACCCAATGCATGTGATCACCTCTAATGAAATAGAGTTGGATCATGATCTATCTTACTATGAATAACCCATCTAGATTCATGATACTAGATATAAAGTATTGAGTAATTAGATGGCATTTTTGGTAAAGGTACTTTGGATAAATCCCAAAATGGAGGAAGAAACATGGGAACCAGAGGATATTATGAAATAGCACTACCCTCATTTATTTAGACGGTAATATCCATGAATTTTTGAGGGATTTTTTTAGGATGGAATAATGTAACGCCACAAGACATTACAATATATTTGTTTAATAATAACTATTAAAATTTTCATATCTTTTTATGCACGCACGTCCTTGTTCTACCAAACAACAATATACTATTAATATTATTATTTAATAAGGTAGATATCACCCAGACGTTGGAATGGAGGGTATGAATACGATTAAATAAATTATTAAAATATATTTTTTACAAATTTATACTAGTTATCTATTAATTAGTAATATAACATTAAACATTTAAAAGAAAAATAAATATTTCCCAAAAAAATAACTTCTTTTAAAACATGTTTTGTCTTGCTTTTTAAACTTAATTTAAAATTAAATTTCAAATTTTTGTTAAAAATTATTTGAAAAAGTTAAATTTATTCATGAAACTAGAATTAAAAAATTATCTTAGGGTGAAATCTTGTAATTTTTTTAAGAAGTATAATTTTTTCAAGAATATCAAAAAATACATAATTTTAATTTAAAAATTCCATTTTTTTAAATAATTTATATTGTTAAAATAAATATTGAATTTGTTGTAAATTAAAAATAATTAAATTTTATATTATTTCATCCCAATTATTTCATTAAAATATTTTTTATATTAAATTTTGATATATAAACATTATAAACATTTGATCATTTTCACTTTTAAACCCATTTTTCGTCACCACCACAATACTAATTTTAAATTAAAATATTCCATATATGTGAATTTAATTTGAAAAAATAGATTAAATATTTGGAATAATCATAATTTTTAATTTTTAATAAGTTTGATTTAATTTTTTAAGCAAAATGGAAATTTGAAGCACTAAAAATCATTCACCATAGTTAACGTAAAAATTAGTTTACTGGAGGATTAAACTAAAAAGAAATGAGTGAAAATGACATTTACACTTGTCTAAAAACTATTTTATGGAAATATTTATACTTTAAAACATATAATGTTTGATAATGGACCATTTTGGATCCTTTTTCCATATTAAAAACGTGGGAGCAGTCAATTATTTTTAAAAATAACAACTGTGTCCACTCTCCCAATTATAAAAGACCACCACTCCCCTAACATATTAACACCTTCAATCCTCTTTGTATTGGACACGACCTACCCAAATAAATTCAAATATTCTCTCCCATCATCCTATAATACATATTTTTGGAATATATATAGCCTTTCTGGGCTTTATTAAAACCTATGCAGGATACCTGAAGAAGAGGTAATGTTCTTTAACGAGAGTATTTATTTTACTTCTTTCTCCACGTCCAATTTTTATCAAACAATTATGATATAATAAAATAACAATATTATATATAATGGGATTTTTTTAATAATGGAATGATACAAAACCATATCCACTTATGTCAAATGTATTAAGGCATCATTATTCATGTGTGTGATGAACTACCTCCTCACGAACAAACGTTACCCATTCTTCCATTACCACCTTTCAAGGTTAGGTATGCTAATGGATATTAAATATATATATATATATATGATATTCATAAAATATTTATTCATATTTATTCACTATTTCCTATATATATATAACGTTTATTCTGTAGTTGATACGATAATGTTACTCGTGTGTAAGGTGGACTACCGCCTCGTAAAGCAATCTGATTCGTCTATCACTAACACTTCACAAAGAAGCCGATAATGATAAATTTAATGATTATATATAATATAAATTATATAATTATGATATTATTTCATATATATGATTCTTTTAATTTAATATATATTTAATTTTATTTCTTTCCTTTTCATTCTTGTAAAGGGGATAACATCATTCATGTACGTATGGACTCCTGCCTTCACTAAGTGATGTGAATCTATTTTCATTACCAAAAAATGGATGTTAAATATAAGAATATAATAATTTATATATTATGTTATTATTATTATTATTATGTAATGATAAAATATTACTTACCTTTTCTCTATAATTATCATTGAAAAATGGAAGCATTACTTAGGCGTACGTAAAACCTATAGTCTCCATAATCGTACATACTTCATTTTTAATAATCATCATTAATGATTGGTTTTAAAAGAATAACTAACATATAAATATTATAATTATTTATTTATTATTATCTATATTATAAAACTATGTAATATGTGCCGAAACCTGAACTTTCATGATGAAAAACACATGAGAAAACATGGAAATTAACACCCAAAATTGAAAATAATGAAATATTATTAATAAATGTGTAATAAAATGTTAAGAAGAGTCATATATAAAATTATAAATATTAATATGGTAATTTTATATGTCAAAAACATATTTAAAAGCATTATATAGGAGGTTAAATCATGTAAAACTAAAAGGAAGAACGAGGTAAAGGATTTCATCTCAATTTACAACCCATTGAGGCTTATTTATTCTTATGAACCAATTAAATTATACATGGTGTATATAATTCTCATTGTACATGTAATATCATTATTCAATCATAATCGATGTTATTTTAAAGTTCCACTTCGAATTATCTCATCCAATGGCATTTTACTTGAAAACTACTATGTGGTAAACATTATCGTGAAATCTCACATTCATTCATGAATTTTAAAATTCCCAAGAAAGAATCACATTATTGTGATTTCATTCCATTGGGAATTAAATTTCTCATATATATATACATATTCTTATGTTACTAATATGATTATTTCCTAAACAATATACCATTTTTATATATGGTGTTCACATTGAATGTTATATCATTATATGGGGAAACATTTGTAAATATATATTCTTTAATTGATATTGATAATTTATGATAAGGAAGGTTTTTTTATGAACTAAATAAATTATTAGATATATGTGTAATTCTCAAGATATGTATGAAATGGGTGGGGCCTAGTTATATATTTCTCCTCGATGCATCGGTAGTGTCATGAAAAAAAAGAATTTGGCCAATTAGATGAGTTTTTACCCAGTATGTTTTAAACCATCTTGTGAATGGTCTTTACCATAAGGCTATCATGTACCTAGGAAACATGGAATCCAGTTATTAATAATTTAATTAATTGATAATTTAGTTATTATTATTATTCATAAGTTTTTTTTGAAATTATCTATGGGTTCATTTCATTCTCAATTTATTTATTAAATGACACGTGTTTAAGTTATTTACCATGCGATTTTGATTCTTACTTATCTCTCTAGGTTAATCATGTTATTTAAATGGAATGTGTGTCTAGTTATTGAAATTTATGTGTTGATTATTATTATGGATTCATGATATATTCCACGGTACTTAAACCATACTGAGTGTTTGAAATTACCCTTATTTTGTTTCCTTTCCCTGGGATATAAATATAAATTCTTGGAAAGAGTATAAAGGATGAAATTATTTTACTTCTATTATAATTTATTTTTATCTTCCAATGTAAAATGGGTTTCATGTTTGTAACCTGGTTCTCGAAAATTGTCAAACTATCCAGTCATTCTCGATGAGAATCCCTTTATCTATGCTAATGTAATAAACAGGACACTAGATCCAAGCTAATAAGGTTGGGTTCATTATATAGTAATTACAAGAGACCTTAGTTCCATCATAATTCTTATAACTAATATGTATAAAATATAATTAACCTATAATTTCAAGATCATAACCCCTTAAAAATCCAAATTCATGCTATAAGAAAAATAAATCAATTATCAAGCCTCTCATTTAACTCCTTAATTGCATTGTATGTCATTTATAGGAATAAATATAACTTTTTTAACTATATAATAAATTAATTCCTAATATAAATAACTAATACGTATTCATAAATCAATGATAATTCTAAATAATTAACTATTTCATAAATTTAGATAGGTGATAAACATTTATAAACAATTTATAAAATTAACAATTATAAAAAACAATAAATTTTACTATATTTATTGACATTATAGAGAATAAAAAATATAGACATTTCACATTTATTCTAATATAAAATCTTTTATATTTATAAATAACATGTAATTTAATATACAAAATATCATGTTCCAAAACATGTGATATATATGAAGAATGATATAACTATAAAAATATTTCATATTTTATGTAAATACATTACATATACTAAAAATCACATATTATCCGAATAAATTCTTCCAATATGAACATTTTATATTCATGTTTATGAATAATACATAAATAAATATAATCATTTTTTAAATTATATTTTTTTATAATTATAAACACCTTATAAATTCACCATGAAAAATATTCTTTTAACCTAGATAATATCCACTATTTTTTCAGTATGGTTAATGGTCCCCTTCAGATTAAATTTGGACCTGAAATGACCACATTGGAGAAGTTTGTGAGAAATTTAATAAAACATAAAATTTATTTAAAATTATTCTTACCATAACCCTTTTACTTCATGACCACATCATAGTATACCCTATATGAAAACCTCTTGTAACTTGGAAATTGAATATTATATTTTGGAATATTTTAGGGATTATTTTTGAGACTAGGTTCTAAGACGCTGTGTGATTTCATGGCCTAGTCTGCCCAAAGTAAATGTTTTAAATATATTAAATTTATGAAAACAAATTTTTTCTAAAAAATGAAAATAACTTTTTATTAGAGTCTCAGATAAAAAATATAAGGTCACCAATGGTTTCATAATGTGTATTTTACATTAGGTGAGATATAACCACTATCGGCACTTGGTGTTTGTCAAAAAGTCATCGGAGTTGTAAAATTAATAAAATAATAAAATAAAATATTTTATTTTATTCATTGATGTTGTGACCTAGATTATCATTAAAATACGGTAATGTTGGATTCTAAAGTTTAGCCACTAAACTCAAGAGATTCGAATAACCAATGGAGAGCCGTTAGAGGAACATCCATTAGAGAACGGAAATCAGATCATAGTTCAACAACTTATGTGCAACATAATCATAGGATCTCTCCAAATACAATGAAACATCTTATTTCTTCATCAGTGATCAAACCAGTTCAAGGTAAGATGTTGGTTTATATATATATTTCCCCATTATTAACTCTTATTTTAAAGGCGAATCAAATGGAAAATATATTGATTTGCTGATCAGTCATATTGTGGGATGGGTTGATATGTGGGGATTTATCGGGAGATTTTTTTATGATTTTATGGGTTCTTATTCTTCATTATAATTAAAAAAATATCAAGGACTACTGAAAATGTCCAAGGTTCATTCATCTTTTAATCATTTCTTGGTTTTCTCCGATTTTTCTAAATGCGTTCATCATCGGTGCTTCGTCTGACCAGTGGTTCTACCCAAATACTAATCAATTGAATGCTTCACACCGATTTCTTGGAACAAAAATTCAATATTGAAGATGTGTAAAAGATATGCTTTGAAGATAATGTAATAGCGGTAGTTATGATTGAATCAAAATGGAGTGGACACAATCAGTTTCATGCAGTTCACACTGTGATGATGGGAATGAAGGATAACTGATTCTTATGTGATCCATGTGATCAGAATCTGTCAAGCGACAATAGTGAGACTCGACTAGATTATATTAGTCAATACCAATAAATTTATTGATGGATCTAAGGGATGTGGGTGTGGACGATGAAATGGATAAGAAACCCACAATATTTTTGAAATCTTGTGGTAGAAGACATGTGTTCCAAAGGAACACATAGTATAAGACCCCAGTGTGGCAGAATGGGTTTTTGTGATGGAATTAAATATCACACGATGTTTGACTCCACCACATGGCATGTGACTCAACCTAGCAACTCAATGTATACCACTAAAGGTAAAAAACACGACCATGGGTAAATGGAAAAAAACACACCATGTACTTCGACACAGCCAAGCCACAAATACACTGGTAGATCCATGTACTTGTACATGGTTAGAAGTATGTAGGCATGAACACACAATGTAATTTGTGATAGACATATACATGGTCTATCTACATGGGTGGAACCCAGTGTCGAAAGGATACAATATGTACTACTAGCACATTTTGTGTACGCCATTCAAGAAGGCTTGGATCCCCTTTTTTCTTTAGATTGGACAAGGTTCATTAGGGTTTGTTCCCTATATCAATTTTTTGATGGTTTGTATGTAATCACATACTACACATAGGATAGTGATACCTTTAGTAAGAAAAGTTGGATATATTTGTTGGAATCCATCCATGAGGCCCTAAGTGAGAACCTATATCATTTCATTCTCTAGGAGGAGTTATTAATATCTTCATGACCAATGATACATGGGCACTGATCCTATACTGGTTAATTCTAGATTGACTTGTTTGTATACCCCATGGACTTGGGTGTGATCCTCATCTATGTGTTATTATCTTAGGAACTCTAGCCTATACTTATTATGGAACGACTCGATGAGATATACCTATAAATGGACACCATCTGTGCAATATGACTCATGGAGTATATTCTTCTAGATGAGTGCTATGTGAAACATTGAGGCAGAAATCCTGAGATGGCATTACCGTTATGACATTACATTGATACTGTGGGTCTTTGTTTAGTATATCTTGATATTCTTGTTATATTTTCTATAGAAATATACCTATGTAGATATGGATTTTATTCTTTTTATTAAATTCTATCTGTTTTTGAGGTATCTTACTCTGTATTTTTATACTCTCCCATGCACAGGATTTTCCCAAAAAATGTCACGTCTTGTGTCGATGATCAACCTTTTGAAGTATTACTAAAAGGACTATGACCTGCTAGTTCTTAGTGTGATAGATAGATCGATATCTGTTTCTATGGTTATTTTGAAAACATTCTACATCTTTACTTTTTGGTTAGAATTCTTTTCAGACTCTTTTCTGCAGTCTTATATTTTACCCTTTTTACTTTCCATTACTTTTTTTCATAATTTGGTTGTGGGATTCATATTTATACATGAATGGTTTATCATATTTTTATATTTCATTATTGTATGATCTTGGATATGTTTGTGTATTCATACGTTAGACCAAGGCCTCCCATGTTAGTGATAATTCAACTCAATTATAGTTTCCCACCCTTTTCCTATTGGAGGTATGATTGGGAAGTAATGGATAGAGAACCATTGGGAAGGGTCATGATAGAGTGGTATTAGAAATTTATGTTCTACCTGAGGACAAGAGACTGTTAGATTGGTTTGGAGAAACAATGTTAAGTATTTCATGTTTAGGTTTTAGGGTAGGGATTATAGTGTTATAGTGGCAGTCGATGTATCCCTAAACCAAGACTTTGATCACCTGTATTTCAATATAGTGCCCAAGGAAAGTAGTTTTAGAGAAAAAATGGTACATGCATCATATAAGAAAGAGTTCTGGTTTCTATTCCATTCTTGAGTCAACTCTCTTGATATAATCATTGGCCATGGTATATCTAGTTTTTTTCAAGATTCCTCTGTGGTGTATGAAATGTATGATTCAACATCAGGATCACAAATATGATCCCCTCAATGATAAGGAATTGATATGAGGGCCTATTGAAGAGGTGTTACCTCTAGGTGGTGTAGTAGTTATACCACCACATATAGAGAAGATGATAGTAGCTAGAGTATCAGCTGATGATCTATGCAGGCTAAGTGCACATCAAGAGTTTCAGAGATAGTGACCCCTTAGGTTTTTTGGGGAGACTGAACAATTTATGGAGGGGGAATTTATTGAGGTGGTTATGCAATTATTCCTTCTTTTTAGTACACTAGAAGATCATATGGTTGTTATAGTAGAGATCCTTCTCTTTTGTTCCATAGGAAGATGGTTGGATTTAGTGACATTGTTATACGACAAGGTGACTATAGGATGATCAGAGTTTGAGTGCCTTTTTAGAGAAGAGTTATCTCTAGCTAAATAGAGGGTTGTATGAATATTAATTCTTTTTTAGCTCTAATAGGGAAATACCAGAGTGGATAAGTATTCATTTAGGTTCACCAACCTCTCCAGGTAGTTGACGAAAATGATTTGGGATCAGTTCATTTGGTATTAGAACTTTGAAAGATGAATGAGTAAAGACGTCCAAGGTAGTTTTATGCCTATTTTTATTCATACCCATGATGGGGTTCTAGAGTGTTCTTTGGTGGTAAATAGTTTCATGGCTCAGAATATGGAAGCAATGGTTGTCAGCATTGGGCACACAAGAGTAGTGACTCCAACATCGAGGAGCTGATGTCAGTATTAGTGACCTGGAAATGAGAGGTTTCTCGGAAGGAGGCCCTAGGATAGAGGGTCTATGGTTCATTGATCATATGATGAATATAGTCAACTTAGGTAGAGGTAGTGCTACACTGTGATGGTTGATGAAAATTCATGGGGGTTTATCCAAACTTATGTATGACTGATGGAGAGACAGTGGATGATCCAAATAGTAAGGGGAAAAAATAAGATTAGACTAGTCCTCTGGGTTTAATATTTGGTAGAGGACTTGGGATAGTAGATGGAGGTGGTCTAAACATCAAATTTGTACCAACACCACGCCCAGATGGTCCACTCCAGACTTTGGGAGCTGGAGGTATAGATTGTTCAACTATTGGTAGTAAAGGTATATAATTGAGAGGCTCTAGGAATGAAACGAGGTATGTTCAGGGTATTTTCCACCTTATCTACAATACTGATAGAGAAATGTACAATCCATTCCATTATTTCCATATATCTGGTATGAGACTTGGAGATTTTAGTTGAATCCTTTTCTTGAACCATGAAATTAGAGACTCTTATTAGAGAGGTCTCAAATATCACAAACTTGTTTTCAAAATGTGACCCAAATCATGGAGTTTTTTTGGACAGAGAAGAGATGACCGAGGAACCCTAACTCAACAGGGGTTCTATTTTAACTGATGGTTTATTGTTTTGGGTTTTATCTCTTTCAAAATCACTATTTTCTAGTCACAATTATCATTATTAATGGAATCCCCCAATGGTTCCCCCATCCATAATTGGTTACATACCTACTTTCTAAAGGTAGGCATCCAATTGGGTTTTTTCACCCAATGACTCTTATGGACTCGCATTGGTTGGGAGGATGGAAGGTCGGGCTCATCTCACCCTTTAGAGGGGAATTTATTCATATTATGGGAATATCTTATAGAGTTAAGATATGTTATTGAATCTATTCCTAATCCCGATATGAGACCTATAACCCAAATAAAAACAATTATAGGTTAATTATGTTTATATATATGAGAAAAGTGATCTCAATAATGAAAACTGGAAATTGGATCTCTTTAGAGAACCCATTTGTTTATATATGAGGTTCTTCATCAATTTTTGAGTACTGGGTAGTTTCTTTACATATTGAATCCACAAAACCATGTACGTTGGAATTTTATTCCATGTTGGGAGGCATTTAATTTTCTAAGGAGAGGATTAGTCCATTATGAGACATCCTATGTATCTTAGTTATTGAAGGAATATAAACCCATCTAGTTTTTTAATATTTTGAAATTTAACGTCATGTAGGGAAAACATATGTGTGAGGAACAATGCACTATATTTTTGAGCTCGATCCGCATAGAGACTTTTTATATATCCTGGTTAATGAAGGAGTCAGAGATAATATAGTTTTATCTCATGCTCGGTGATGGCCTCAAGGAATATTACCATATGTGTAGGGGTGTCTATATCATTCCACTCATCAAGAACAGTAAACTGGGATTTCCCTGGCCTATGGAGACTCATGATGCCAATACAGTTTTCATTATGGCTTCCTAAGCCCATGTGAGCTATGCTCAGTGTGAGAATGAAGGGGTACTGAATGATCTTCCTAATTACATATGGATGAGGGGATCATGTACTGGGATGTATAATATGAATCTAGGCCCTCATAAGGGCGTCCAACATATCCTGTTTATGGAAGGAATCCGAGTAATCGTAGTTAAATTAATCGGGGCTGACACATTGATCTTTACCCTATTCAGTTCATACACACACCGAAGATGGACAAGGTCATCCAATCCTGGGATTAATATTGCATAGTGTAGGCTTAGGATGTATATGATTTGATCATTACAGATCCCTAAGCTCATGTGATAAATGCTTGGTGTGAGAAAAAGGAATTGACAATGATTAGTCTAATTGCATTTGGCTACAAGACATATATACTAATGAACCCATTTAGATCGTTACATGGAACTCAGGTCTTAGAGAAACATCCTAGATATCCTATTTATGATAGGAATTTTCTCCCTTTTAGTTCCCCAGATAGGACATACATGTTGGGATGTCACATATAATTGGGGTTTACACACTGAGGATGAAAACAATTATCAATTCCGAGGATTCCCTTACCTTGGTAGAGGCTTACAATGCGGATGATATGATCATTTAATCTCTTTAATCCCATGTGAGCTACAATCTATGTGAGATACAAGGGATGTGAAGTTATATGTTTCACTACTTATGAAAGTAGGACTTATGTATTAAAAAACCCTTGGGATGGTTAACATGGAGTTAGGGCCTTAGAGAGGCATCCTACATATCTTGGTTATGGATGGAATAAGAGTACTCATAGTTCCCTAGATTGGTTCTTACACACATACATATCCCTTTGGTTGAAGCTTACACACCGAGGGTGGAAGAAGTTAACAAGCTCTAGGATTCGTTATTTTCATTGACTACTTAGCCGTAAGACATCGCAAGACCTAGACGGTCGATCATGAAAGCCATCACATGACCTGGAAGACTTGTCCAAAGGGTTTTTCATGATCCATCTGACTTGCTCAGATGTCATCATAAGAGATTTCTGAAAAATATATAGGGAATAACACGAGTCAATGTGACATGTCTTGGAGGGTTTCACATGTACCGATGGATATGTATTGAGGGAACCACGAGACCTTACTGGCTTGACTAGAGGGCATCACGAGAGTCATTTGACATGCCCGAGTGCCAATGAAAGACTCAACTAACATGTTCTCATGCTATCATTTGAGTTAGGAGAAAAGTATAAAGGACATCATGAGATTTGAATGGTGGACCCTGAGGGTTTTGTGAGACTTATGCGGCATATCTGAAGGTCACCATGTGACATTTTTTGATATGGACAGAGGACTTTTCCTAGCCCTAATGGTATACCAAGGGAGTGTTTTGAGATCTGGACCACATTTCAAGGTGCTATCATGTGTCTTGAGTGGTTCATGTGAAGAGAATTAGAGTCATTTTATATGTCCCTCCCACAATTGTCTCACCATTAGTCTTTGTTCTATCCTTTATATTAAGAATTATTAGGATTTTTATTAGTGTTAGTTTATTTTATGTCATGTACAATATAGTAGATATGCAAGATATTATTCACGTGTCTTCAAAAAAGTACATAGAATGATCTATGGGTGATCAAGTGATGATCCAATGAATATTTCATTATTTCTATCACTGACCATTGGTATCTTACCTGATATAAATCTTGTCAGTCAAGATATCAACCACTCCTAGAAATAATCTCTTGTGCTAGTACATCCGGATGAGAAAAGGCCAACCTTTATTTTGGAGTCACATTTTTGTGTGGTTTTGGTTTATTTTTCATGCTAGGGAGGGGATTTATAGGACTCGCCACCCTGGTGGTTCACTGCTTCGCATGGTGTATCTCATGAAAATCCATGATAGAGTTGGAAAAGGGCTTCAACATCATGTGTCTTTAGAAGTCTCTATCGTGGATCACACTCGGAGGGAATCGTTTGATTTTCAGTGGCCAGAAGTAACTCCTGTCAATACCTACTTTATTGAATTACTTCCAATTAATGGAGACATATCGAATAATGAAGGTATGAAAAAACAGTTCTATATTGTCATATTGACATGTCAAAGAGGCTTCAGGAGACCATGATGCCTACTGAGATGCATTCACTTGATTCTTGAATCCTTGTCCAGGGGATTTCTAGAGATCATACTGTGGACAACCTTGGTGTGTCATAGGAGATTTACGATTTAGGGAATCATCCACACCATTCCCCATTTTATTTCACTTTTTTAATTTATAATGGTTTGGAATCATGCGATATTTCTTGAATGTTGTCAAGGAAAATCGTTCTTCATCCTAGTGATGCTCCGTGACACCAAAAATGGGTCTAAAAGAGATGCGAGAAAATTTCATCTAAAATTTCATCCATTTTTCCTTATTTTTTCAATGGGGAGGTGCAAGGTCTCCTGGAAATATGAGAGGCTCTTTTCATAATGAGGATGACATGCTGAAGAAATTTTGTGTGATGTGGTAGACATGTCACATGGGTCTTATGGAGTCTTGAAAATCTCTAGGGGTGCATCATGTGAAATTTATGACCATGATAGGCTGTCGCCTCCCACACATTTATTTATTTTGTTTTATTTAACAATGTAATGATTTTCTCTCATGTTTTCTTGGATGTTGACATATACAACCATTCTCACCATTGGTGATTAATTTTGTGAGTTTCCCAACACAAGAGGCCCCCTCTATTTGGATATATTCCTATTAATTTTGAAAGACATTAAGATGGGTGTTCATGTGTCCACCGATTGATGATCTATATGGATTGGGGGAGATTATATGGTTGTCGCTGCATGAACACTAGTTTTCTAGGGAAATTTAGAAAGAGCATAAGGTAATTTCAAGAGGAGATCCATTAGAACCAGTGTAGGTTATGTGTTGTACATGGTTCCTTTGTGTATCCTTATGATGGTCACATGATCACATATCCCTTGGCGGCTCACACGGTTCATGGGTTTTGTCCACCATCTTTTTCTTCTTCTTTTTCATGGAAAAAAATACCCATATCCCTGTATTTCTTCCTCTGTGCCTTTGCTAATGCTCATTTGGTATGAATCAAAAAATTCCCCCCATATGAGTGGAATCCATTGGTATAATGTCATGGTTTTGAAGATTGTAATTGACAACCCGAGTCTTCAGTTCTGTCATGAATTGGTGTCTCATGTGAAGTTTGGTATGCTTGTCAACAGTTGGTATTCAATGGAATTCCCTATATATAGGGGGGATAAAGCCATTTATTTCACCAGTTACTCATTCCCAATGCATTCTCTCATTCTTTATGTCACATGACCTCACTGTGAGATCATTCCACATGTCTCGATCATGAGACCCTATTGTGAGCCTACTTTTGTGAAAACTATTTTGTAACACCACTCTTCCTCAATAACCAACCCAAACAAAAAAAACATTATTTTGGCAATTTCTTGAAATTCAGACAAGGGTATGTGATTATCTTGTGGGTTTTGTGGGGATTAGTTATTTGATCTTATGATGTATTTATTATCATGTGACTCACATGACCATGGAAAATTCACACGATCGCGAGTCTCCAAGGGGTCATGCAATTGCTTGTTTCCTAATAGGGTTATGTGACCCATGATATTTTTAGAATTCAAGTGATTCAAAAACTCTTTATGTGATTTCTTAATCCCTTACAGATTCATGAAATGTGCATGATGGTGTTGGTTCATGCCCTTATTTTGAAAAGATTTTATTTTATCTCTCTAACATATTCCACTTAATTCTATTCAAAGGGCCTCTGGTTCTTTCCATGGTTCCTTAGCCATGCCCAATCAAAGGGCCATGATTTCCAAAAATCAAAATACTGAACCTTGATATCATGTGTATTTGGATAACTATATTCTAATGAGGTTACCCTACTTTGATCTTTATGATTATCCTCTATCTTACTGACTTACTCTAAATGAATTTGGTAGACTAGATGATGTCCTTGTCTCTCCTTCAGATTTCAATCTTCCATCTCACTGGGCATCAACTCTTTCTCAATGAATCAAATTTACTATTTACAAGGAGGGCCATGTGGTCGTAGTTCAACCCTGGGTTATTTCAAATATACCAGAAAACTCTCGTTTGGACCAGGATGAATGTGATTTTTTACCATACAATATCTTAGAACTACTTGAGTATATTTGACTCCTCTCTAAATAATCTCGATAGTGGATGGATCTATCAATGGGATCTCCATACTATCGACAATTTTTTTAATGAATGGGAATTACCCTTCTAGGTTAGAAAAATTTACATAGAGTTTTTTTATCAGTTATATAGACTTTATCTTTATGACACTCTGTGGGTTTCTTAAGACATCATCTACTGGAAGACCAATATCTTTTGAGAAATTATTATCCATTGGTGACTTGGTACTAACACATTATATTTATTCCTTATAGAAGTGGGAATCAAATTATGGGACATCTACCAACTCAGTGGGATTCCCCCTTTCAAAGATTTGTATGATGAATTCCTCCCCACTTCAGATTTGTGTGATGATCCATTGAAGATTACAGTTTTTGAAAAGGAGATTCTTATCATTGTGAAGAAGAAACTGAGTAAGGAGTAGACGATGCGCTCCCTCACTACTTTCAAGGACTAGATAATAATTTTCTTTACTGTAGACGTGTCAGGACAATAACCATACACCATAACTGGTTCCCTTATTAGCAGGTCTATGATAGTACTAGTTCGTATTACTCCATCTTGGAAGATGTGTACGATACCTCATGGGGCTAAAAATTGAACTCAATGGCCTCCCTAGACCTTAGGTTGGAGGGATTTATGGCCTTGTTTTTGAATGAATGGATTTTACTATATGGGGATGCTCATTTAGGGATCAATGTCATCATGTTGGTTATGGTGGTGCGGCTCATGGAAGGAAAATTCCTCAACTTGGAAGTACATGTTCTTGCACATATTTAACAAATCTAAGTTCATATTATAAAAGGATGCACCCTTTATATGATCAATGGTCCTCTTCAGTTTTTACTTGTGGTGATAGGGGAGTATTTCTATTCTTATGAATATTAGAATTCCACTAGGATCCAAGATATCTTATCCCATTCCATATTGTTGAACATACCAGGGGTTGAAACCATGTCACTATGATATGTTGAGGTTATGTATGTTATGATTCAATCTAATAGATTTTATTTTACAAATTTTTGTTCATTTGATGTGCGTATTATTGACAATGATATTCCGTTAATGAAAAGTCATTTATGATCTCTCTTCGGGATGGGGTTCTTGTACCTAGGGTAGATGAGATAATTATATTTTAGCCTTATACACAATATTTAATCACTCATGAGTTTGTTTTTACCAAAATGGTCTCCCATATTCCATTGGATGGAATTGGAGGATAGAAGAATCCTCAGGTCATCCATAGGTTTTTAATGTTACTATCATGTGATGATACTAAGCCAGAGATCAAACATCTGCCTACCGATTCTCCTTCATACCTTAACCCATATTATACCTAGTCCTGGTTAGTAGCTTATCCAGATAGTGTACGAAGAAAGCTGGTCCGTCATCTAGACATGCATTTCACCTCACTGACCCCTCAGTCTATAGAATTAGTAGAGTTTATCAATGATCTATGAGAGATGTCAAGGAAGCGACCTCATTCTAGTAATGAATAACCCAATAGTGAAAGGTAATTTTTTGAGGATTTTGGTCCTCCAGCACAGGCTATTGATGATACACCTATAGAGAGAGTAGATCATGATGCTTCTTATCCTACTCATTTTTTAACTCAAATAGTTATTCATGATCCTATCACACATTCTCTATTGGTAATAGAGGCTTAGACATAACTTAGGTTGATTTTGGAATCAAATTCATGCATTGATTAATGAGACTCCATTGGATACATTTTTTGACCAAGGGTACCTCCATCAATAATTTTTTCATGATATTTTGTTAGGTGGTTTGGATAAAAAACCATTACATAAAATCATGTCATTAATTGTCTTAACTCGGAGAGATTTGGACACCAATGAGAGGGACTTGCATGATTTATAAGATGGGGTGCCTCTTTTTGAGTAATTAAAGGAGGGTTTAAAGGAATTATATAAGGGTCATTAGTTGATATCTAAATTGTACGCTCAGATGGATGCATGGAATGTGCATATACGAATATGCGAGGAAGTTATAGATCACCTGAAATCTGACACTTCATCACCATATTCCTCAATAAAAACAACTCAAAAGATATTGAAAGAGTTTACTACTTTGGTCTAGACTCTCCACCCTAGGAAAGAGGCAGAAGAGTCCAGGTTTGTATTACTTCAGCATTCAATCAACACTTCCCTCCAAACCCTTTACGACCTAGCTAGCTCATCCAACGAAATATTATTGTAGTTTTACCACTTGTATAAAACCCATTATTATGATATTCATAAAGAGATTATAAATTGTGGAGGATATTCCTATTACGTGATTTATCAATAAATAAATTTTCTTAACTTTATATATGTTTTCTTGTTTTTTTTACACAATATGAATATGTTTTTATTGATCTGATATTATGTGAATCATCAATGAAACCCATACCTTTCATAATATCACGAAAACATGAATTTTTGTAATTGAATGTTGGAATTTAAACAAATTATTCTAGTGAAATGGTAATGAATATCCAACAACATGAGATCCTTTATCGATAATTTGTTCTAGCTATCTTAAGACCATGTGATTTTCAGAAGGATTACTTAGTTAGGATATACATTTCCTAGAGGAAGAGTTCTCTATCATTCTTTGAAGCCAATATTCTTTAAGATAATATCTTTCTTTTTGATAAGTCTATAGGGAAGGTGTGGCAAGGTTTTGTAGAATAAAATTGTTTTTGTCTTGTAGTTTAGGGTATTTTTTCTCAAAACATATATTTATTTAGTTTAGGGTCTTTTACCTCAGACCCTCTATTTCTATATTTTAGGGGTTTTTAGCTTGAACCATATATCATTTTAGTTTAGGATTGTTTGATTGGATCTTCTACTATTTTATTTTAGGGTCTTTTAGATCATACCTTCTATTGATTATGTTTATGTTCTTTCAGCATAGACCTTCCATTTTTTAGTTTAGGGTATTTTATCATAGAACATATATTACATTAGTTTAGATTATTTTAGCTTAGGGAACCCATTGATTTAGTTTAGGGTCCTCTAACTCAGACCTTATATCACTATAATTTAGGGTCTTTTATCTTAAAACATCAATTTCTTTAGATTATGGTACTTTATCTTAGACCTTATATTGGTTTAGTTTAGGTTTTTTAAATCGTACCTTCTATTTCATTAGTTTAGGGTTTTTTAGCTCGAACACTCTATTTATCTAGTTTATGGTATTTAGATCAGACCATTTATCACTGTAGTTTAGGGTCTTTAGATCAGACCTTTTATCACTGTTGTTTAGGGTCTTTCAGCTCAGAGCTGATCAATGATCATAGAATATGGTGTAGAGATGACTAGAATGACCCTAAACACTATAGGTTATTGGTATATACCATGGTGTTACTAAGGTTCATGAGTATTATAATCCATTTTTATAGTGACATATTCAGTTGACGACCATATGCACATATGTAGGATCAATGGGAATACATTCAAACACAAGAATATCATCTCTTAATTTTAGGTATATTTTCTATGGGATATGAAAGATTTATAGGGGTAATATTTATTGAGGGGAAAAAATACTTGAGATGCTTGATCCTCCTGGATAATTGGAATATGGGTGATATATGTGATAACAAAAAAGTCCATGTACTTGAATATGGGAGGGGGTATACATACTGGATATGTCCCATGACATTTTAAGATTCTAGGTTCTTCCACAACATTCCCCAGGATGATAAGGATGGAATATCCTCTCTATAAAGGATGAGATTACTTTAGTTGGTGGTTCAAGGCCCTTATGAATTAGTAGCATGATCATGAAAAATATGATCTCCAATGATTTTTGAGGGCCATAAAGTTTTTATAAAGACTCAAACATCCCGACAATGAGGATGAAAAAGGGAGGAAATCAATACAGGAAGGGTTTCGTACCCCTTGGGTTGTTCACCTCTTGATCAAGAAGCTCATGCTTTACAGCATGTGGTTTCATATGATAAAGCATGGGACATCAATGATTCAGGAATGGAGCATCACATTTCATCATCAAGAAAGGGTAAAAGAAACAGTGTCATAATGTCAAGGTTGTCAAACCTGCTCTGATCATTGGTTATAGTGACTCTAAGTCATGATCTAAATTGATTGGATTAGGAGGATGATAAGGGTCATTAATACCATAAGTATTTCAGAAACATTGATCTATTGTGTTCTACTGCAGTGTTGTCAAGGTTCATAAGGAGAAGAATTTCCTTTTTTAGAGTATTGAATTTGGTTGATGACCATAGGTGCATTTGTAGGATCTATAAACATACATGCATAGTCAAGAAAAAGAATCCCTAGAAGACGATTATCCTTTTCAAGGAACATGGAAGGTTTATGGTTATTAGAGGCTCCCAAATCATGAGGTATAACTTATAATTAGTGAAATATCCAAGAAGGGTTCGAACATGGTAAAAATTATATCATTGCCTAGCGAATATATTCTCATGGTGAGGGGAAGTGAAAAATCATTACTCTAAATTTTTCATTAAATATGTGGTCCAATGAGCATAACTTGTCTTTTACTAGGGTTATAGTGTAGAACCTATGAGATTTATGGCTTCTTTATTTATGCCCTAATGTTTTCCGAAAATCTTGAGATGAAGAGTTTAGTGAGTGAATGATTGAATGTATATAAGGCCACCATTTTTTGGGTTTTTGACCTGACATGCTTTATGCCTCTTTTTCTAGTAATTTAAAGTCATACGATTTGGGTAAATATTGAAAATTATTTAAGGTCATAAAAATTTGAAAAAAGAGAAGTTAGTTTAAGGTCGCGAGGATGATGTGCCTAACATGGGTGATGGTGCACAAGAGCTCAGTTAGGATACCTGAGGATGAGAGTTCTACATCATATTTTTTTGGGGGATGAGAATAATAAAAATCAAGGATCTATCCTCTAAGGATATGAGTTGTGATTTGGGTCCACCATTCCGGGAGTATTTCAGATCACACTATGGTGTTGAGTTCTTCCACAATGATATATGAGCTCATAAGGATTGGAATTTTCTTTTTTAGATTGATGCATTTCGTTTCTGACTATATTCTCATATGTAGGTGTCATAGGAATACATTAATAGAATGAAAAGGTTCCCTTAAATCCAGGTATCCTTCTAAGAGTCAATGAAATGTTTTGTAAACAAGAGGAGCTGAAGAAATGAAGTATCATTTATGGATAATAGCACTTAAAAGGTGGTGTGATAACCCCATACTTAGGTTTACTGGGATAGGGAACTTTTGGTCCATTGATAGGGGATGGAAGGTGGATGATTTTATACATAGTATATTTTTATGTAGTTGGGTTGTATTCCATGCAGTTTATAGTCTTGAGGTAAGGATGTTTGTCATGAAGTTTAAGATAATGTGGGAGGACATTATCCACATAGTTAAACATCATGTGGTATGGAGGATTTCCATTCTATTTAACATTATGTGGTAAGGAAATTTAATGATATTTGAAAAGAGTTTGTGTGATATATTACTTGAGAAAACAATCCAGACATAGATCATTCTCATAGGTAGGAAAAATGAACCTAGGTGACTTAGTCCTTGAGTAGTTGGGACTCATTTCTTATTATTTGCTGTCTTCAGGTCCAATATTGGAGACCTATATGTCACTAAATATTATGTGATGACAAGAATCATGACACACATAGTTCTTTAATGAGAAGATCTCAATACAGTTCTAACCCATACATATAGGTGATCATAGTTTCCATTGATTATTGTAGTTGGGCCCAATATTGGATATCTAGGAGTCACTATGTATCCTCGAACTATAAGAATCATCCAACACATTGTTTGTGAGGGATTAAATCTCTCTGATAGGATATCCAATGTGCGAAGAGGAAAAATATTTATATTGTTCATGATTGGAACCAGGATTGAAGATCTGGGCATCGTAATATATCATGTGATGTCATGAATCAAGTAACATGTGGTTCTTGAATGCAGTTGTGGTATTTGACCAATGCCAGTAATGATGGTCCGCTCAATCGACGAAAATATGAAGGTGCAGTTTTATGTCATGTAAGAGACATCAACCATGCTATTTATTCCATTCATAAAGGGCTCATGGTATGCCTTTTATAGTCTTTCATTATGGACCATTATGGTCCAGTCACAATATTACATGCCTTGTTTGTGTGGGCAAAACCCTTACTAAAATTCCAAATCTCATGTAAGCTATGATCAGTGTGAGAAATAAGGAATGAAAAGGGTTCCAATCACAATTTATATGGTATTAAGGACATGACATGTGTATTTTCCATCATGTGGTGGCTGGAATAATATATAAGATCGATGTTTCCATACATATCTTATTGACAATGAATATCAAGGCATAATTAGTTCTAGAAAACCTATGATGTTTAATGCTATGATGAAAGGATATGGATCACCCATCACGATGGAAAATGGAGGCTGTGGATGATCCCAAAACTGGAGTTTTAGGTGTCACTAGGAATCCTGCACTGATAGGAATCAATCCCTACATAGTTATTAAATGAAAAAAATTCTCTATATAGAGAATACTCTCACATGGATATGGGGACAAACCATATTTCATTTCCATAGATCTGGCTCATATGCAGTGAGTTTCTAGTGAGATTGTTCTTTTTGTGTAGTTTAATGTCATGCGGTGGGGACCACAACCATATAGTTTAACATCATGTGTTATTAATGTGTTCATATAGTTTAACATCATGTGATCAAGATGACATTGTATAGTGTAAAAACCCAAAATTTTATCAATGGAAATTAAATTCTTATAAATATTTCATATTGTATAAATCACATAAAATCACATAGAGAACACAATAAAAACTTTACAAATTAACAATGAAAAAAACAAGATGTATTTCTAGATGTTAAGATACTAATACTGATGAAATAGTAAATTGACCCTTTGAATAGTAAGAGGGCCATTAGGAAGAGTAATTTTGCCAATTGAATATTATCTTTACATATGAAAGTATAAATAAAATTTAGGCACATTTTAATGGAATTTTTTTTAAAATTATATCATATTATAAATAAATAATTTTTTTAGAAATGATAAATTAACTGTTGGTATTTTTTGTAAGCTATAAATATTAAATTATAATTGTTTAATTAATTAAATTATTTAAAAGAAAATTTAATTTTATAAAATTTATTAATAATTAATAATATTTCGACTTATGATTATAGGATAATTTTATTAGACCATAATTTAATTTTTAATGTGTAATAAAATCAATTGTAATTTTAAAACCAATATTTTCCAAGTAAATGTTGTTTTTAATAATAAAATAATATTTTTATTTTTAGAAAATTATTTTCATAAAGAAGAGTTATTATTTTTAATTTTAAACATCAATAAAATATTGGGTATATTTTTTGGGATTTTTCAAAAATAGTTGAATGTTTGGTGAATACTGAAATTCGATAATTTATAGTATTGAACAAATACAAGAATTACCGAGTAATTGATGATGTATGGATTATGTAAGACCATAATATAAAACTATTCATAATTAATTTAATATTTTTAGTGATAAGGATCAAAATATTCATAGTTTTGATCGAAAATAATAAACTAATGAATAAAATAATAAAAAACATCCCTCTCATCACCTATAAATACAACCTCTCACCACATTTTCTCCTCACGCCATCAAAATCATGAAGATTGTACAATTTCTACCCAATTATATTAGCAATCTCCTTCCCATTTCCATGAGCCTTTGGTGTCAATAAAATAAAATAAAATAAAATTTTCCTAAGGAGGTTCTCAAAGAGAATATGTTCAAGAGGTAAGATCCTTTTTAGGTTTCTTTTAATTTCATTTAAAATTATTTTCTTTTCTTATTTTCTCCTTACATCCCCTCATCCAAGTGGCATGATAACACAAATATCTTATATATAATAAAATTTTATTATTTTAATGGAACAGTCCATCATCAACTATCTTCTCCTCTCCCTTTCATTCTAGAAATGAAAATATCGTCCATGAAGTGTTGGATTATCGCCTTCGAGGATGAAAAATTTTTATTTTCCTTCACCACCTCCAGGGATAGTCATAAACCATTTATAATGTTTAAAAAAAAATTTAAAATTTTTTTAACTTTTTTTACATTCTGAAACTATCATTTATACAAAATAATGAATAGTAAAAAAATGAGTTTGTTGTGATCGAAGACCGCCAAAATTAATCCAAACTACTATAATTAATATATTAATTAATGAATCATGTTAATATCTCAAAAAGTAATATATAAGACCAATTTAACATCTTTATGTTCACTAATAACTTATAATTTCAATTATGGGGAATTATTGCAATCTTACATGAAATTAAATTCTTTTATTCATGTGAACCAATCGTGAAAACCAAGAAAACCAACACCCCAGAATGATAAAATTCAACTCTATAAGTCATCATAATGTACATAAATGAACATAATAAAATTTTAATAAATAAAATAAATATATTATGGGTTATGGGTTTATTCATTAATTAATCTAATTTGATCATCTAGAATTTAATGTGAAGAAAGAATTTAGACGTATGTTAAGGGGATTCTTCTACCCAATTTTATTTATTTAGGTTATTCCTATTTCATGAAAAAATTATGTGGATATACATTAATATTCATCAAATATAATTTATTTATTATTAACTTTTATGTTTAGCGATATACATGTGTCCAATCTTATTTTATAAAAAATTAACATATTTTTCCAAAAGAACTCTTCTTTCTAAAGACATATCTTTTACTTCTTTTAAGACTATTTCTTCTTCACTCAAGATTGAAGATTCCTATAAATGCACGCTACTACCTTTTTGTGACCCCAATTTCTTTTATGAATGTTATATTTTTGAAATGAAACCCATTTAATTTCCATGGGTTATTGTATTAATAATATTGATAGATGTTCTATGTGGAATGCATTACTATATAAATGTCATGATGTGATGAGTGAACCAAAAATTATATATAACTGTAATGAATTGGGTAATGTGATGTATCTCATGAGATAATGTGAAATGTGTGTGAAAATGATGATAGTTTTTTTTCACAATGATGATGTAATTATTATGTATATATGTCATTCATGAACATGATACAGACTTTTTTCACATTTTTGTGTGGTATTTGACCACTAAGATACGATGTTTGATTTTTTAGGTATTACCACATTCCGCAAATTTATTTAATTCTTCCTCTCATGATTATGATGATGGTATCATGATTATGTTATGATGATGATGGTTATTCTCACCCATGTTGTATAGATTCATGTTATTGTTTATCCTCTTACTAGGATTTTAGATCACAACATTCTTTGATGTATATCCTTAGGTGACTGCATGTACTAAATAAATAATGTGGGACACTAAGAAGCTAGAGATTAAGGAATTTAAATAATGTGTATGTCTTATTATGTAAAATTTATGTATGGTCCTAATTTTTCAAAGACACTAAACCATTAGATCTTAGTTTTGTAACAATTTTCTATTGTTTATCTTTAAAATGATGTAATAATTGTATAAGATAAGTAGGGTCACTATAGTTGGTAATAGAGCACTGTTTAGTTTATTTGTGAATTAAGATTATATAACATTAGTTAAAAACCATAGTATTAGACTATATATATGTATGGACCCAAGAATATTTGTTTTAGAAAACTTATAAACATAGGGATCCCACATGACATGAAATTGGGTTAATTTAAAAAAGGAATAAATTATTTATTCATGAATTATTGACATATATTTTATTCAAACCATTTCTATTTTTGAAAATGGTGAGAATCAAGAGAAATCCAGCCAATAAACCATGTGAGGTATAATTTAGTGATTTCCCAAATGATATCCCCAATGCCTTGGGTGGTGGAGTTGAAAATTTCATGGAAATTCATACTGAGTTGTCTTAGACTATGAACAATAACCTGAATAATTTGGAAAATACTCCCTTCCCAATGAGGTAGAAACATTCTATTGAGTTTTTTTCTAGCAACCACCACTGAAATTTTAGGGATCTTATGATCCAATAGTCATAGAACAGTGGTTCAATCCAATAGAGATGATCGTTTTTGTGATTCACTGATATGATATTGATAAGGGGACTCTATCCATTTATTATTTAGATGGACATGCCAAACAATGGTGGGTATTTATTAAGAATACCAATACAAATTATTAAATGTGTGAACAAGATTGGTAAGTCTTTATGAAAATATGTCTCAACAATTATTTCCCTTAAACTCTATGTAAAAAGGCGAAGAGTGAATTCGTAGATCTAAAGAAAAAGGAAGATGAATCTATCGTGGATTATGATGAAAATTACACGAGGCTGGAAAGTTACTCCCTGGGTTTTGTTATAAAATGATAAAAAATAGATATATTTTTAGTGGTTTAAAAGAAAACCATTGAAAGGATCAAGCTATTAAAGACTTTAGGAGTAATGAAAATGTTTTTCAATGTGTTCTCAAAGTAGAGAATTAATTTAGAAAACGGTCCCATGGCTATGGTGATAAGAAACTAAAGACGGATTTTCATGCTGGTGGATCTAATGACAATGTTTTAAAGAAATATCAACCACTGATATGTCAAAAATTTGGTATGAAGCATTATGGAAATTTTCTTAAGGGATTGGGGAAAGGCTTCAAGTGTGTGAGAGAAGGCCACCAAGTTTATAAATTTTGAAAATACATGAGGAAGTAGGATAATGTGGTGGAAGAAAGGATAGAACCACATTTCGTTCAATGCTTAATATGTAGGGAGTACGGGTAATATGAAAGACAATGCAATAAACCTTGAGTTCTTAAGGGTAATCAGCATCAGCCACCACCAAATAAAAAGGAACAAGGGAAATATTATGCCATTACTAATTCTGATGTGGATCCTAAAAATGATATAGTGATAGGTACCCTTGTTATTCATTCAAGAAGATTGAATGTACTATTAAATTATGGTTGTATGAATTCATTCATATCTTGAATTATTATTAGAACTATGCAAAAAACACCTTAAAATATAGAGGTTGAGTTATCTAGGAGAATATAAAATCGGTAAATTATTTCATCCAATGTATATAACTCCTCCATAGCTAATGTTTGTGGACTAAACCCCCCAAAAAATTTGTTCATACATACATTTTTGGAGTTTGATGATATATTGGGCATCTATTGGCTCACTTTATACAAATCAAACATCAACTATTTGGAAAGGGAGATCACTCTTCACATCTCAAGGAATCCTCCAATTCTGTACACGTGTAAAGAAAACTATGGATCTCCTTCAGAGTCATCATATCATGTTTGGATATTCTTTTATTATGAGCAAGAATATCTAGATCAAATGATTGAAAAAATGTATATAATTATTCTCAACGATATGCCTGTTGTGTGGGACTACACATATGTGTTCCCTGAAGAACTTCCTGATCGTCCTCATGAATGAGAGGTTGAGTTCTCAAATGAACTTATTACATGATCTATTCCTATATCATTTAAACCTTGTATAATGGACAACATTGAGTTGGAGGAATTGATGAAGAAGTTTCCAGAGAATCTGGACAAGGGTTTTATATGCCTATGTGCTTCACCATGGGGTGCACCAGTCCTCTTTATTAATAAAAATAATGGATAATTGATCCTCTTCATTTATTATTATGAGATCAAAAAAATAAAGAAAATGAATAATTATCCCCTTCAAAAGATAGATGTATTGTTTGATATATTGTGTGGGTCCATGTATTTCTCTATGGTGGTCCTTCAGTCATGATATAATCAATTAAAAGTAATAAAGGAGGATATTCCCAAGACTACATTTCAAATGAGTTATATAAACTATGATTTCATACTAATTACCTTCGGACTAACTAATTGTTCAACAAAATTCATGGACTCAAAGAGAAGATTCTTTATAGATTTTCTTGAAAAGTGTGTGGTAGTATTTATAGACGATATTTTAATATTCTCCAAGAGAAAGGAAGAACATTAAGACAATTAGAATACTATTCTGAAGTGTTTTCAAAGGGGTAATGTTTATGAAATGTACAATAAATGTGAGTTCTATATTGAATAAATATCATTATTGGGTAATTTAATCACTAGAAAATTAATATATGTTGACCCTTCCAAGATAAAAGAAATCGAAGTGTGGCCCAGGAAAATATCAGTAATTGAGATCAGTAGTTTCATTTGTTTGGATGGGTATTACGGATGATTTTTGGATAACTTATCATAACTATAAATCCCACTAACAAATATAACTCAAAAGAGATAATTTTTTTTCAATATTTATACATGTGAAGACTTCTTAAAAGAGTTAAAACATAGGCTTATCACTGTGTAAATTCTAAAACTTCCAATATGTGGGTAACTCTTTGTGGTATACACTAATTCTTCAATAAAGGGATTAGGTTGTGTACTGATTAAAAATGATAAAGTTGTAGCCCAAGACACATGGATGTTGAAAATTTATAAAAAAACTATCCCACGCATCATTAAGAGTTGTCAGCTGTGATGTTCACGTTAAAAAAATGGTGGCATTATCTCTATGGGGAGAAGTTTGAAATATATATTGATCATAAGAGCCTCAAATATATATTCACATAGAAGGAGCTTAATATGTTCCAATGAATATTGTTAGATCTCATCAAGGATTATGAATTCTCGAACCACTACCATCTCAGCAAAGGGAATAAAGTGTGAAATGATCTAAGTAGAAAGGATCATCAAAAAGTTTCAATGATGAGAATTGAAAAGGATCTAATTATTTAATATTATAAATGAATGGAAATGGAAATAATTAAGGAATTAACATCATTAATCCTTTATCAAATTATTCCTCAACCATCCCACATAGAGAAAATAAAGGATTCTCAAAGAAATGGTGTGGAAATTTATAAGAAGCTGGAAGCTATGACATGGGGGAAATCGTCAGAGTTTAAAATTGATGATGAATGAGTGGTTAAATTTTAGTCATGACTATGTGTTCCATATAATCCAGGATTACATAAAGAGATTCTGATTGACGCACATAGCTCAACCTTCTCTACTCATGCAGGGATCACAAATATGTCTAAATATTTTGGAGAGAACTATTGGTGGAACAATATGAAGATAGAGATCGCAGAATAAAAATCAAAGTTCCTGGTATGTCGGAAAGTGAAAGCTGAAATAAAAACTCCAAATGTTATGACCCAACCATTAACCATACCAACATGAAAATGGGAAAACATCACCATGGACGTTGTCACCAGACATTAGAATAAATATAGAAGAAACAATGTAATATGGGTTGTTGGGAATTATCTTACTATGATTTCTGAATATATAATAATTCAATAGAATTATCCTTGGATCAAATTTCATGGACACATATCATATAAGTTCTAATGATTCATGTATTACCACTATCGATTATATCAGATCAAGATCCAAGATTCACCATCACATTTCAGAAAAGTCTCCAACATTCTCTAGACACTATACTGAACTTCAGTATGACTTATCCTTCTCAAACTGATGGCTAATCAGAGAAGTCTATTCAGACACTAGAATAAAGGTTGAGAGAAGGTTTTATTTATTTCAAAGGAGGATGGGACCAACATCAGCCTCTGGACAGGTTCTATTACAATAATAGTTTCAACTTGATCTTCCAAAAGGATCCATATGAATCCCTTTATGGAAAAATATGTACAACACCAACACATTGGGATGAATTTGTTGAACATAATCTTCTAGGACATTAAATAGTCGATGAAATAGTAGAAAAGGTGAAAACCATTCAACATCACATCAACGTAGCCCAAAGTTGATAAATGTGATAAGAATATAATCATTGATGAGACCAATAGTTTAAGGATGGAAACATTATATTCATCTACACGTCTCAATAGAAGAGGATCGTGAGATTTTGGAAGAAAGGAAAGTTATTTATTTGGTACATTGGACCCTTTGAGATTTTCAATCAGTTGGAGCTATGGTATATCAACTAACACTTCCATTGATCATGTCTCAAGTTCATGATGTATTCTATGTGCCCCTATTGGGATAACTATATTTTAAATCCCTCACAATTATTTAATCCATAGGTGGTAAAGTTGGAAAATTATCTCTCTAGTGAGTAGAAGCCAGGGAAGATCTTGGACCATAGAGATAGCGTTCTATGAAAAACACTACTCATCTGGTCAATGTACTATGGATGAACCATAAGTAAGAATATGAAACAAGAGAACTTGAGGAATCAATGAAAGATAAATACCCTTACTTGGTTGTGTAAAATGAAATTTCGAGGGTGAAATTTCAATAAGGGGGAAGAATGTAACAACCAATAATTTTATCAATGGAAATTACCTTCTTATAATTATTTCATATAGTATAAAGAAAATCAAATCACATAGAGAACTCAATACAAACTTTATAAATGAATAATGAATGAAATGAGAGGTATTTCTAGAAGTTAAGGATCCAATTCCCGGGAAATAGTAACCTGACCATTGGAATAGTAATAAGACCATTAGGAATGGTAATTTAAGAAATAGAATAGTAACCTCACCTATGAAATTATAAATCATTTATTGGAATATTATAAAAGAAAATATGATATATTTATATCAAAGTATAGATAATTAAATGTTTTAGAAATGATAAATTAAGTGCTTGTATTTTTTGGAAGTCATAAATATTTATGTAAAAAATTATAATTAATATAATTATTTAAAAGAAAAATTATTTTCATAAACTTTATTCATAATTATGATGATTTTTCTTATGATTGTAAGATAATTTTTGTAGATCATAATTATTATTTCAATGTGTTATGAAAGAAGTTATAATTTTAGAACTTGCATTTTCTATGTAAATGATGATTTTAATTAAAAATTAAATTTACCATTTTTAGAAAATTATTTCCATAAAATGGATTTAATTTTTTAATTCTACACGTTGAAAAAATAGTTATTGTTATTTTTTGGTATTTTTCTAAAATAGTGGATTTTTTATGAATAGTGAAATATGGTAATTTATGGAATATAACAAATACCTGAATTATTAATACATAGATGATGTATGGATGATGTAATCCCAAAATATCTAAATTCACTTCTTTATTTAAATATTTTTAGTGATAACATTCAAACTATTCATATTGTTGATCCAAAATAATAATCAATTGAATAAAATAATCGAAAAAACACCCCTGTCCTCCCCAATAAATACCCCCTCACCACCTCTTCTCCTCACACCTACAAATCCTTGACGTTTTTTTAATTTCTATCAAATATTATTTCAAAGCCCCTCCCCCACTTCCATGGGCCCTTGGACTCAAAAAAATTACCAAATCCAATTTCCCTAAGAAGGTTCTCAAGGAGAATAAGTTCAAGAGAAAAAATCCTCCTCTCTTTTTTTAAATTTATTTTCAAGTTATATTCTTTTCATATTATCTCCTCAAATCCCCACATAAAAGTTTCATGATAACGAAAATATAATATATATACTTTTATTTTATTTTGATAATGGAATAATCCAGCATAAAACCTATTCTTATCTCCCTTTTATTCTAAATTTAAAAATTCCATCTGTGAGGTGTTGATTTATCGCCTTTGAGGATGATAGTTTTCATTTTCCTTCACTGCGTGCAAATATGGTCATAGAACAATTATAATTGTTGAAACATATTGTAAAATTTATTTTATAACTTTTTTTATCTTACTTAACTAACATTTATACATAATATTGAATAATAAAATAAAACGAGTTCGTTGTGATAAAAAACTACAAAAATTTATCCCAATGATTATAATTAAGTTGTCATCTAAAGAATCATACTAATATCCGAATATAAAATAATATATAATTCCAATTAAATTTTTTATGCTCACTAATACCTTATAATTTCAGTTTGGGAAAATTATTCTCATCTTTCATGTACATCAATACTTTTAGAAAAGTTCACTGATCATGAAAACCAAGAAAATGAACACTCCTGAAAGATGAAATTGAAATATACACCTCATCATAATGTGTATAAATGAACTAAATATAATTATATTAAATCAAATACATCTGTAATAGGATATTTATTTATTAATTAATGAATCAAATTTGATTATACATGATATTAATGTGAAGAAATCATCCATACATAAGGAAAGGGGATTCTAGAACCCAATTTCTTTTTTGGGTTATTCCACTTTCATTAAAAATTTCAGTGAGGTTGTTCTTTAATTCTACATAAATATAATTTATTTGTTCTTACATTTTATTTTTAGCTATATAAATGTTTTTAATCTTATTTTTTAACAAATTAAATGATATTTCCAAAATAACTCTTCTTTATAAAAACCCATCTTTTACGTCTTTTGAGATTATTTCTTATTAACTCAAGATTTATTATTCTTTAGTAGTATTCTATTTCCTTATTGTAACCCCAAATTTTGTTTTGGAATATTTTTTTTAAATAAAACCAATTTCCATTCTATGGGTTATTATCTATTTACGATTTATATATGTTCTATCAAGCATGCATGATTTTTTAAATGTTATGATGTGATAGGTGCACCTAGAATTATATAGAACTCTAATGAACCGCATAATGTGATGTATACCATGATATAATTTGAAATATGTATGAACATGATGATATATTTTTTCAAAATTATGTTGTTATGGTTATTCACATATGTTATGTGTGAACATGATGTTAGATTTGTTATCAAATATTTGTGGTATTTGACCACTAAGACATGATGTTTCATATTTATGTATTTAATTGTTACATTTATTTATCCAATGATTCCTATCATTATTGTTATTATGATATCATGATTATGTTATGATGACGATGACTATGCTCACCCATGTTATATTGATTCATTCTCTTATCTATCCTCTTACTGGGCTTTTAGCTCACCCCATTATTTTATATTGATCCTTTGGTGACTACATGTACTATGGAAAATATGCGAGCCAGTAAAAAGCTAGAAGAAATTAATTAAATTAATGTATATTCTTTTTTTATATAAATGTTATATATGGTTCTAATTTTTCAAAGACAATAAACCCTTGGATCCTGATTTGGTAGCTCTTTTTAGTTGTTTATATTTAGAAAGATGCAATAATCATGTAAAAAATTATGTTTTCTATATAAAGATTAACGTAATTTTATTAGGATGAATTGGTGTAGGTTAACATCATGTGATATGGATAATTTCATACAGTTTAACGTCTGGTGATCAGAACGATCTCGTACAGTTTAACATCATGTGATCCAAATGAGATCATATAGTTTTACATCATGTAAATAGGATAACTTCATACAATTTAATTTCATGTAACTAGGATGACACATACATTTTAACATCATATAACCAGGACGAATTGGTGGGGCTTATAATGATGTGGTTTCCCATTGGATGACAGCCAGGAAAAGTATTTCATGTCAAATCTTGCATTGTTGGGGGGGGGGGGGTGTATCGTGCTCACCATCCATTTTGGAGAATGAGTATGAACTATTATGATAGGTGTTACATATGATGAAAGGACCATCCCATCTGGGTTATAATATTAGATCCTTTTTCCATGTTATCATTATATAACTGAGAGCCAACACAAGTTCCCCTAGGTGAAATGGATGGAGGTGAACATTTTTATTGAAGGACCATGTGATCCTATTCCGATGGACCTTGAGGTTGTGTAGTGTGTGAAACCTATTCTCATAAATCCACAATATTTCTTCTATATTACTATTTTATTTCATATCATTTGAGATCTTTCAAAAAATGGCTATTCTGAGTGAAGGTAGATGGACTCAGTCCTGTACGCCAAAGAGTATAGAGTTTCATGTGTATAAATGCATGTGGTGGTATGGTAGGCCCATAAAGCATGGAGGAGTTTGTCCGTCTATTTCTTCTTGTACTTGTTAACCATATTCAAGAGTATATTTTATAGGGTCTTATTAATGGGCTCTATATATCAATTTTTTTATCAAGATAGAGAGATAATTGCTTGGGCCAGATATTGAGCTCCTGATATAGTTCCTTAAACATTGTAGAGTAGAAGTTAGAAATATTTTACATCAATTTTGTGTGAGGGACATTGAACCTAGTGATGATATGATACCTTATGAAGCTGATTATGTTTTTATTTCCAAATTATTTTAGGTTTATGGTCTCATCCCATTTGGAAAAGAATTCGATAGCAGTAATGATGTACATGAACTATTTTGAAATTTATGGGGGATATAACCCCACAACATCCATTCCCCAATGGAAAACTAGATAGGAATATTTATATATATGGAAGAATTACAAACAGTAATGGATGAAGTTTTTATGGATTCATAAATAGAGTAATTTCTTGGTGAATCCCACACATTCATGTATCATGGTTTTCTAGTAATATCCAAACCTCTTGATTTGGTGGGAGAGACTAGTCCAATATTGATGGGTTCAATAAGAGCCTAAATTAAATTCCTCCATGATGGATAAAACCTCTCTTAATTATATGTATTTAAAGAGGATTCTATCAAATCCATGATTTTAGAGGGATTTGTTTTCCATTTATACCATCCTATAGGTTGAAGTTCACTACACGATGCTGAACTAGTTCCCGTTTGACTTGGTCTATTGTGATACTCCCATATTGGAGATAACCAATTATGGGATCCGTCCCCCTAGGGGTGGTTATTGGTCCATCTCTCATTGGGGTGGTGTTTAATTATTTGATTTCTTCCATATCACATATGATTATCAATGAGACTATTCTTCAATATGTGATATCGAATATTTCTTCCATCAGACCTAGGTTGGCCATGACTATGGATTCATTAGCCAATGCTTTGGCGAAAGCATTATTTTATTGATTTACATGATGCAATGTGGGATGAAAATGGAAATATTAAATCAGTCCCATGATGTAGCTAGTAAGAGGGGTAAATTATTATTTTTTGATGGAATATTCATAATTAATCTTCATTATCAGTAGTTTCAAATACCTTTTGATATTTAGGTAGGCTATGTACAGCTATAGGGCTAGTTCCAAACCAGAAATGAAGGCTTGGTATGCATCCTCATTAGTCTTTTATCCTTCAGACAAGGAGAATGAGTAGGAAAAAAATGATTTTTCTAGATAGACAAATACAATCCCTAATCCAACCTAATTAAATCTCAAGGATTCCATCCTTTTACCGATAGGGCTTCAGAAGGCACCCAAAAATACATCTCCCATACATGGGGAGTGTCATTCAAAAAAAAAGACAACCTCAAATAGAATCTCAATATCCACTGATTTATTCTCTTGCATAGGATGTTTTGTAAGGAAATCAACCAGGGCTTTCCCCCTCACTGACTTCTATGTTACAAACTGAATGTCGTATTGCTATTGAATGACTGCCCATTAGGAAAAGTGTCTATTCTACATGGTATGACCAAGGATATACATGAGAGGATCGACATGAGATACCATATGGACTTCATGGTTCTGTAAGTAATGCCTCACCCATTTTACAATGATGATGAGTGCAAGGAAGTTCTTTCCGACATCAATGTATCAAGTATCAGTTCCTAGAATTTTCATTCTGAGGTAGTAGAGAATGTTCTCACTCCCCGTATCATTTTTCTATGTATGTAGGGTAATTAGTGATCATTCCATTGAAAAAATATAAGTTAAGTGGAATACCTTCCACTAAAGTCATTAGGATTGGTGGGTGTGTGGGATACTTCTTGAGATATTTGAAGGATTCTATGAAGTAATCAACACTTTGATAGGTGATTCCCTTATTCAATAGGCTGGTAATTGAGAGAGATTTTCTTGCTCATTTTTCAATTAAATGTTGTATATCAGAGTTGTTCTCTTAGACCCCCTTATTTGTTTGAAATTTATAGGGGTGGGTGACATTTCTAAAAGATAACTAGTCTTCTCTAAGATGACCTTGATGACACAGTGACACACCATAAATCCATGAAACTTATCATATGTTACCACAAAATTCCATTTCAGTGGATTTATCTTTAGACTATGTTATCATTGATTGTTAATGACTCTTTGGAAACGGTGAATTGATCACATCACTACTAGGACTTAAAAACCAAGTCTTTAACATAACATTCGACGATTTTTTCCAAAAGTGACTTAAATATATAATGTTTGAAGCTTTGATATGTGAAGATATAATTATTTATGAAAAAGGTAATGAAATGATAGAAAAACATCCTCTGAGGTGTTCTAAATGTACAATATTCCTTATATTTATCTTTTTAGAACTATTCCCTGAATACTCATATATGAAGGTCATGTCTTAGAAGCCACTAGTTTCATTGATTAGGATTTTCTTGACCAATAATGGGAAATCATCTTTCAATAAATACCGATTATGGTCACTGAAATCAATTCATACCCTAATCTACCCATTATTTGTCTTAGCATGGATGATGTAGGAAATCTATCTAGGGTATTTCACTTCTATGAAAAAGTTGTATCTGGTCAATTTTTTACCTTTAACCTCTATATTTGTGGTATGAGAAGGGTGAATCCTTCTATATTCCTTCTTAATGCCTCAATGCTCATCAACGATGCTGAGATGGTGTGTAGCCACATATGGATTCTATCAGGCCATTTCGATTAAGTTCTAAGTGAACAAATATGAGTCATGCTTTATAAATACAATATAAATGTCTTTCTCTTTGAGGGAATGACATAATTAGTTAGAGTAGGAAAATTTTCCTATTTTATTCCCTGATTTATCTGCTGAAGCTCATCAATGGTGGAAGAGAAACCTTCATCAAGTGTAGGATTGGAGTTTCTATGGTCATCCTCATCTTCCCTAAATTTTGAGTTTGTTGAGACATTTTTAGATGAAGATAAAAATGTGGGGTCTTTTCCATCACGACCAGGGTGAGGGAGGCAATGAGAAGATTCATTATCATCCACTACTATTTGTGCCATTGCAGGGATATGTATGAGGTGATTATATATTGTATTTTTACTGGGGATAGAAGGGGATTATACCTTTGGGTCCAAATCTGTCACCATGAATATATTTATGGGGAGAACATAGTCGCTACTATGCTTTCTCAAGGTATTTATAGGGCAGTTCTAGAACCATCAGGGGTTGGAATATATATGCCATAGTCTAATATTGTTCATTTTACTCATTTCTTATAGAAATATAATTCATCATATATGGCTTTGCATGTTTCAATGGGGCTTCTATCACCATGAAGTATGCTGACCTTTCCATTGATGGGGTACTTCAAACACTGATGGAATGTTGAAGTTACCTCCAAGTTGCTATAGATCCATTTCCTCCCAATCATGAAATTATATGTGATAACTTGGTAGATAACTATAAACTCAATGTCAGATGAGGGGTCTCGAAACTGAGCTTTGATTATGATCATCCTAGGAGGTCTTTTATCAAGCTTATCAAAACATAGAATGGTCATCTTTGTGGGAGGTAAGTCCCCTTCACTATATACCAAACATCAGAATATTTAAAATGGGATGAGGTTGATCCAAGATCCATTATCAATTATGGACCTTTATAAGTCAATATTTTTGAGTCTTAAAAAACATATAGGATCCTAATGTTCCCTTGAATGTATTCTTATTGATTATAGTTAGTGAAGAAGGTGTTGACATAAAATTCAGCTAAAATATTCTACACTCGTTAATCCTCAGCTACAAAAAATTATGTCCAAAATTATTGTGGGTTATGGAGGTCTTCAATAAGTATCTCCTAGAGTTTTTCTGAATGATGAAGTGCATCAATGAATGGGATATTGGCAGGGGCGAACTGAAATTGTTTTAGAACATCATACTTTTTCACCAGAGGTCGGTGCTTCATGATGTGGGGTTTTTCCTAGACATTTATCTCTGGAACAAATAAATTTGTGGTGGATGGGTTTGGTTATTTTTTAGAGGTGTATTGAGTATCTTATACCAGGGGTGTAAGTCATTCCAGCCTTCCATTTTGTTTGGTTTCATCAGATTATCAGAACCCAACTAGGTGGTCATAAAATCAATTTGGTGCAGTTGCCCATTGGAGGGTTCTAGGATGCCTCCATGCCTCTTCTAAGAATAATAAAGTGCATGACCATGAGTCTCGGCTGAATATATATTCTCAAATAAGTATTTTTCAAAATATTGGGTCTAACCATGCCCACACTATCCCATATATCCTCAGTTCTTGTGTATATAGCCTCTAATTCCCCAATTTTGCGTGGGAAAATCATAACCTGTGGCATATTAATCAAATAATAAGTGGTTATCCATGTGTATCATGTTTACTAAACCAAATATGAGTTATTATAATGATGATGATTTCAACTTTTTTGGTGGTTCCCATGCTGTAGATGTTGTAGGTAATAAATCTACAAGAGTTAGTGCTTGTGTTGGAGCAGAATATGACACTTCCAATTCAATTTTATCATCATTACGATGGTCACAAAAACCTTTGGGATGTGAGTACGATGTATCCTTATTTAGGGGTGGAGCTATTTTGGTTCATTACAGCTATTATCCTACGGTTAGATGAACTCATTAAACTATTTTCAGAGTCATTTAGTTATAGAAATTACACTCACGCTTGGCCAAGAACTGTCTGCCAACCATCCTCCTCTTATGAATGGGAAATGGTTATGAACACCACCTGATCTGATTTGTTATCAAACAACACCTTTCTATAATGACCATTCATTGAATTATTTATTTAAATGGAATCAATCATGGATATTATGATCCATCCTTCAATGGAAAGGGAAATTTTCCGTATGGTTAGTGAGGTTGACCTCATCGAGCTTCTTGGGCTGTGGTAGCATGAGAATGTTACTGTATACATATTCTATGAAATGAATTGGGGATTGATAATTTTGTATGGAGTATTCGTTATTTATCATTCATCAAATCCTGACCATCGTTGGGTTCTCCATGCTTATGTCCAGGGGTGATTCTATTTTAATTGCCACTCAATAAGAGGTTCATGGTTGTTTAGGACCTACCTGGGTTCTTGGATGGGTACTAATACTCACATGATAGTTACAACTATAAATTTTTCTTTTCCTAGACATTTCCCCTATGGTGTGGTCATTTGTCAAGTTTTTGATCAAGTTCAATGAATGGAATCCTCATGAAGTTATGACGTTTATGTAAACTCAGGGAACCCACACTAATATATTATTGGGATCAGAGGTGTCTCCGACTCACCTCTTAGATTTTTAGTACAAAGTTACAATATTTATTATATGAGATTGGAATGATAAGTGAATTGGTTAAATAATTCCATCATTCTATGAAGTTATAAACCCTCTCATTCTTATATTGTTTTCAGTTTTTCATGTTGACAATCATCATTTTCTATAGCATTTAGTAGAACGGATAAATGAACTAATGGTAAAGGACTTCCCATCCAAAAACTAATCCTATTAGGAAGCTGTTGTACCTTAGAAAGGATGACCCTATTAGAGTCCATAAAAAATACCTCATCATTGTCACTTATTATTGATCTCAAGGTCCCATCATCAGCCATCATTAGGATACAAAGTGTGTGAGATTGTTTTCGGGGGTGTATACAACTTCAAAAGGGGAGAAAGTGGGACTAGAAAATTGGGTGGAGGTGGAGTATCATCCACCAATTCTGGATATGTTTTTCTCTCAGGCTACATTAGTGCACATTTCCCTTCCATGGATTCCATTAGAGTATCCAGGGACTCTATGATGTTAAGAAGCTTTGAGGGCACTGTTGTTTGAGACAAATCCTACCAATAGAGAGTTAGTGGTCCTGATGAGTATTCTTAGGATTTATCTCCTATTTATCCCCAATCCTTCCTAATATTTTTTGATTTCCCAACTATGGAAGTGGCTACTACCACAATAGAGGGAATTCATGATCGTTTTCGACTTCCTCATTTATATATACTGGATTCATGGATCTTGAGCTAGTCTAATATTGAGATATTGATTTCACTGGAGGACCAGATATGGTATAAATAATATTAATTTCTACTTAAAGGAAATACCTATCATGATTATTTTCCCTGTTTAGTTCCTCATTGAGACATATGAGAGTTTGTATCTCACTCTCATATTCTGACAGTTTTTCATTTTTGGAAGGAATCATGACTCTTTTATGTAGTGATTGGGATGGGTACACACCATTCCATTTTTCATTGGAAATGTTATTCCATGTAGGTGGAGACTCAATATTCAACGATGCTAGATTTTGGAGCATTATTTGGTTACGAGTGCATACACCCTTATTTGGTGAATCCAAATTACCCTTCACTTTGGGTACATTTTCCATGATGTGGCCCCCTGTATTTTTTTCTTGATCAAAAATGCTGATCATGTTGATAGTGATGAAATTCAAAGAGGCATAATGGGAAATAGTGGTTTTACCATTACTCTGACACAACTTCCTAATTTTACACTACCTTAATCAAGGTCGTTATTTGAGCTCTTGACCATTTTTGTCCATTTTGGCATGGGACCCCAGAAGGATCTTATTTCCTTCATTGGTTGCTACTCATTACATGGTATGTTAATGGTGATGTTTTGGGAGTTTTTGGCCATGGTTTCGGAATGGGAACCAACTGGTATAGGTTTTTTTTGTGGGAGGAAGAAGTGGGATGCCGATGGTTGGTCTTTTCCTCTAAAAAAATACTAATTCTATCTATGGTGATAATGATGATGAATATTCACCCAACATTTTTGGGTGGTGTAACATCCTTCCCCTTCTCATTTCCTTGATAGGGTGGTGAGATTTTACTTGGCCTTAAGAAACATACCCAAGATTCCAAAGGCTAGCAATAAATACTAAAGGGCTTCAATAAAATTAGGGATCGTTTTCCCTATAAGAACAAAACAACTAATGGGACAATCCAAAACCAAAAAACCACTATATGATGCATGATAAAAATGAAAGAAAACTCAATATTTAATTTATCAAAATCATAAAAAAAAATCAAGTACCATAGAAAAAAAACTAATATTAAGTAAAAAGTGGAAGAAAAAACTATCAAAACTCAAAGAACATCATACGAATCTAAGTCTCCACATACTCCAATCTCCAACTCCCCCAAACATCCCAATTATCTTGATGTAGTACTAAATATGTGTGATGATTTACCTTTTCCTGTATCTTGATGGATGATATCTACAAAATCACTAAATTGAAAAATCTAGGCTGAGTACTAAAACTCAATAGGTTTTCCCAGATGACTTCCCAACTCACACCACAAGGATACAACACGTCAAAAACATTTATATAAATAATTCATATTAATCCATTTCTAAATAGTTCATATCAAATTATAAACATAACCAAATGTAGAGAATTTTTTAATGAAATCACCTAAAAGAATCTTTAAATCATTTACCATTATATTTTAGCATATCCCATTCCTTTCCACACAACCATACATTAATCAATTCGTGAATCCCATGGACCTCCCTACACTCACTAGTGTGGGGTTATCCTTCCAATAATATGTCTCTTAGTGGGCCACTTTGATTGGGGTACTTCATTTCCATACCCATCCCAACCATTTAATGGGGGTACTTTACACCCTTATCCATCCCAATGTATATAGAAACATGAAGAACAACCATTACAACTCATTCCAAATCCATTTGTGTTAAAACCAATCAATAAAACATCATTATTTTTATTGAAAACCGTTTTCCATGCAGAAAAACCCAACAATTATTTTAAAATCAACATTGTAAAATCATGTTATCAAAACACTTTCTAAAAACACCATTAATTTCCCAATTTCCACAAACATTCACTCATGAGGGTTTCAACCATTATTTCACAGAGGATATGAAACTAATTTAATTCAAAGAAATCAATTTTAAAGTAAGCCTTAAAGCTAAAAATGATCGGAGTCGAGAGTGAATCCACCTACCTTGCATTTTATGGAGAAAACAAATAACGACATAGAAAAGGATGAAAAAACAAAGATAAACCTCCAAATACCCTCATTAGATCTCTTCCACTCTCTAAAATAAGATAGAATCTAAATATATTTTTCATCTAAACACTTATATCTAACAAAAACATGCATAGATCTACAAAACCAAGAAAGATTGTGTTTTAGATCTAAGAAAACATCAATAATGACCTTTAATAGTCACTTACCATGAATAATCGACTTCTAATCACCAAGGGAAGCCTTCATATTTCCACTAGATTTATGGAAGAACCTTCCATGAACTACAGAGAATTTAAACCATGAGTTAGGGAAGTATTTGAAGAAAAAAAGTTAGTTAACATAAAAAATGTGTGAGATACACTTTTTAAGGAGGTATATTTTTTCCACACATGGTCTAGTCGCATGGTTCGGAAAATCATGCACCAACCATGTGTTAACCACTAAATTGAGGATGAAACTTGCTTGATTATCTCACATGGCTACCAAACCATGTGCCAACCATGAAAAATTTCACCTTTCAAAAAATAGAAAACAAGAAACAATTTCTTAAAGGCCTCTTCATGGGTTGGAAAAACCATGCGCAGTTTGCACACCTTCCCTCTATCACTTGTCTAACAATTCATGGTTTTCTATAAGTGTTGCATGGTTTTAATAAACCTTTCACCACCCATGCACCTATAGAAAATCCTTGAAAACTCTCAAAAATTTCTCCAAACACTCTCAAACTTCACCCATATGTTTTATATACTTAAAAAAAATAAAGTATTTAATAACAAAAAATAGGGGTGATACATTCTCCCCACCATTTAGATTTCTATCCCTATAAATTAGAATACCATCGATGCCTTGAAAGAGTTCCGACCATTTCTCTTTCATTTCCTTTTCCTATTCCCAAGTCTCCTCCTTGATTTAACCATGTTTCCACAAAACCTTTACTAGAACAATTCTTTTTCCATGCAAGACTTTATCATTCCATCCCATAATCTGCATGGGGATATGTACCAATAAAGCATCCAACTATAGGTAAATGTTATCCCATTTTATTACATGGCTAGGCTGAGGTTGATAATTTTTCTACTGAGATAAGGGGAATAGATTTTTCACCTTTTTGAAACATGGGGGAAATGTTATCCGATATTCCACCTCTATAACCCATTCTGGTATCTCTAAAGGGACTATATATCGAGGATATAATTTTCCATTATGTCCAAAAATTGTGATCTCCAAACATTTGGATAGATAATCAAGAATAGATGATTACTCACCATGAACGACAACAACCATCGATGATGATACTCATATGATTACTGATGACTCTAAGCCAGCTCCATCCTCTATACGATCAAATGATTCTTTTCCATTGTTTCTTGGACAAGGCTCGACCCAACTATTTAATTATCACATGTTTTCAAACAACAAAGAAAATAATCACAAGGACAAACATACAATGCTTCAAAAGGAGCCATATATATCGAGACCTGATTTCTATAATTATATGATAACTCCACTAATAGCACGTGATATTCACATGAGCCACCATAATCTATTATAAAATCCTATAGCATGAATTCTAACATCTGTATCATCCATTGAGATTACCCATCCACATGAGGATGATACACCATTCTCATAGTCAACTAATTCCCAAGGGTTGTCTATAAGGATTTTTTGAAATGGTATTTGAATATCGTATATATATATATATGATACGATCGAAACTGGAATTCCATGTCTATTTTCCACTTAATGTTTATATATTTTGAATAGATCCTCCACCGTATGAGTTTCACGAATAAGAATGAAATGTGCAGACATTGTGAGATGATCCACAATCTCCCATATGGCATCATGTTATGAACTATTCTTCAGAGACCTGTTACAAAATCCATAGATATCTGCTCTCATTTTCACACCAGAATAGGTAATGTTTATAACATACATGTCAACCACTAAGGTTCTCCCTTAAATATCGGACAAGTTAATCATCTTGAAACAAAATCAACCACCTTACTTTTCATGTCGATTCACGAAAATTTTGTTTTAAACATCTTATAAATATTATGTATTCCTTTATGGATAGCCCATATAAAATGGTTATAATAATGAATTAGTTGTTCCTGAGAAGGCATAGGTACAACCACATGATTTCTGTATCACTACACTGAACTCCCATCCACCCTACAACACTAAATAGTCTCCCCACCATTGAGTATTGACTACATAGGCATGAATTCTAAATTATATATCTATGTATCTTTTACCATATTTACTAAATCATGAAACAAAAAGATAGGAATGAAAATTGCAACATTGCCTCAATCTTCACATTCCAAACTCATGCCAGCAAGGACGAACATAAATTTCCACTCATCTGAAGCCTCTTTTACCAAATGAGTATATGAAATCCTGATTAATGAATCTTCTACCATATTTCCTTTCCTTAGTGTATAAATCTAGTAAAATAAATACATTTTGAGACACTTCATACATATTATTAATCTCAGATACAAATCACTTTGTGAGAAAATATATTTGAAGATGTTATGATCTGTAAACATAGTAAATTTCTACCCAAAGAGGTATTGACACCTAGTCTTCAAATAATGGACTATAGAAGTAAACAACAAATTGTGTATTTGGTAGTTATTCTAATTCACATTTAACTTCATTGAACCATGAAAAACAACATATTATCCTTTCATTTGAACACACCTCAACCTAGTTCATGAGGCATCACAATAAACCACATACCCTTGTACTGATTTTGGGAATATCAAGATTGGTGCAAATGTAAGGTGAAATATCATCTCTTAAAAAGTATTTTGAAATTCCTCAATCCATTGGAATGGAACATTCTTCTTTTTCAAGGCTGTCATAGAAAACTATTGTCATGAGAAGTCAATTAAAAATCATTGGTAATCACCAGATAGACCAATGAAAATTCATATCACAAAGATATTCTTCAGTGGTTTCCAAGAGATAACATCTTTTATCTTATCTAGATCCAATGAAACACCTCTTTTAGAAATTACAAGGCCATGAAAGCCTGCGTCTGGTATAAAAAATCATAGTTTGATAATTTTTCATACAAACAATGATCTCTCACGATAGACAACACTATTTCCAATGGGTTCTCATGTTCAGCCCTTTTCCTTGAATACACGAATACATCAGCAAGAAACATCATAAAAAAGGGGGAAAATATTACTAAAAAACTGATTCATCAATTCCATAAAAACTTCTGGTGAATTTGTATGTCTTAAAGGCATAACACATATTCATAATGGGCATATATACTTATAAAATCCATTTTTAGAATATCCTCCTTCTGAAATATCAATTGGTTATATCCTGATTGCAAGTAAATTTTAGACAACCACTAAGATCCACTTAATTGATTGAAGAAATAATCAACGCATGGAAGTGGATACAGATTATTTATCGAAACATGACTAATCTTATAATAATCCACACACATACATAGGGTTCCATATTCTTGCATAACATATATGACTACTACTAACCACAGAGATGTTATAGGATGAATGAATCATTTTCTTTATATCTCTTAAAGCTAAAATTTTCTCTCCCTTAATTCTGTTTTTACCATTTGATAAGGTAGAAGTGATATAGGTGTCGTCCTCTGGAGGAGATCAATCATAAACTCAACTTCTCTTATATGTGGTAACCATGAGAAGTTTCCATGAAAAACATCTTGAAAGTGATCCACGATAACTAGAAAACTGTTATTTTCGATCTCTTCCATTGATTTCAAGGTCAAAGCCTCAATATTTTAAGATATTTTTTCTCACTACTAGTGCCAACAGGATCTTTGCCCCTGTATTTCCAACCCTTTATCCTTTAATGAGATGCTTGATGCCATCATCAGTTGTAAAACTAACTGTTCTTCTGTAATAGTTGCTGTGAGCCTTGATCATTTTAAACTAATCCATACCCATGATTACATCCTGAACATCCATTTCCAGCATAGTGAAATCCCATTTTAGCTCAACTCCATTTATAATTGTAGGAAATTCTCTAAATAGGAAGGCCCATCATTCTCTATTCCCAAGAGGTGAATGATGTTTTTTCATAGAGAGTATTATCTCAAATTTTGAACTCAGTAAATAAATAACATGAGAAAAAATAAATGAATGTGATGAACTCGTATCAAACCACAGTTTCATAAGGGCATAATTCAAAATAATTTTACCTCTCCCCATAGATGGTCCAACCAGATCATCCAAAATCACCTTCTCAGCACCATATAATTGATTTCTCGCAATACATTTCTCCTTGTTTCCCTATTGTGATTTCCCTACCTCACAAGTCATGGTATTTCTAGAATCACCATGGCTAGCTATGTTATACTAATGAGATTGATTCTACTTCCCTCAACCTTTCAAATCTTATGATGCATGTGACACTTAACAGTACTACAAATGAGGCTTTTATTAGTGCTAGAAACCACTTTAAAGAGTGCTAGAAAAGCGATGTTAATCACAGAGAAGATAAAGGGGGGTCCCCTTTAATAGCACTAAAAACCTCTGATAAAGGGGGACCTTTATCCACACTAAAAAAGTGTTGATAAATGGGGGCCTTTATCCATGCTAAAAAACATTTATAAAGAGGGACCATTATCCATGCTAAAAAAACACTGATAAAGGGGTACCTTTATCCGTACTAAAAAAGCACTGATAAAGGGGGAACATTTATTAGAGCAATTATTAGCACTGATAAATTTTTTTTTTCATTAATCTATATATTATTATTATATTTATATTCAAAAATAATGTTAATTTGTATACATTAAATAAAAAACTAATGTTTATAATTAATATATATTTTTTAATAACTCATATATATATAATGTTTCAATTGAAGAAATTATTTCTATGATTATATTTAAATATATATATATAATTAAATAATTATAAGATTATAATAAATTTCATTAAATAATAAATATACTTTTTATATTTATTATATTTATTATATTTATTATATTTATTAGGTATTTATTAGAATTATTGGAGTAATTCATTATATTTATTATATTTGTTATATTTAATATATTTAATATATTTATTTTATTTATAAATAAATAATACTTTTTAATATATCTATATATATATATATATATTTATAATTAAAATTATTGAATATATATGTGTTTTCCAATGAATTGGGTCAAAAAATATAGTGATCATGCATATATGTTATGTATCATATCAATGAATGTTCATTTATACGTTAAATTTCATTGTCCATTGACATGATATATTTATTAATTCATAATGTGACCAATATGGACTATATATTTTCTAAAAATGTACTTAGAAAATTACATTAAATATATTAAAATAATAAATATATTTTATTATATTTTTAATGATATATATAAATACATTTCAAATAAATTTGTAATTATAATTTTGTTAACATATATATATTAACAATTATACACAAATATTTATAAAAATATATTATTTATAGTTATAATTAATAATAAATAAATATATATTTATCCTATATATCATTTTAAATAAATATATAAATATAAAAATAAATTATTAAAATTATGCCTTTATCAAAACTTTTTAGCACTGTAAAGGCCTGTATTTATAAGCATTAAAAAAGCGCTTATAGAACAAGTCTTTATCAGCACAATACTTTTGGAGCTGATAAATAGATATTTTATTAGGGATTGTTTAGTGTTGATAATGTGCTATATTTAATAATGCTAAAGAAGCATAGATAAAATACCTATTTATCAGTGAAAAAGTAATAACACTGATAATGACTTATTTTGTCAGTGATTTTTAGCACTGATAAAAGACTATCTTTATCATTTCTAAAAAGCACTGATAAATGTATGTTTTATCACCGCATTTTATTTTAGCAATGATAAAACATACCATAATTAGTGCTTTTAACTAGAGATGATAAATGTTCTAGCAGTTTTTATAAAAGAACCCTAACTGGATCCACCTCCCTCACAGCCTTTCAAGCCTTCACGGAAGCCGAACCCTACACCACCGACCCCTCCTCCATCATGATCCCTTCTCCGTCACGACCCCTCCTCCTCCTCCTCTACCACCACTACCTTTTCCTCCACCTCCACCGTGACCATCATCCTCCTCCTCCTCTACCACTGCCTCCTCCTCCTCCTCCACCATGACCCCTCCTCCACTGCGACCCTTCTCCTCTTCTTCATATGCGGCCACTGCCTCCTTCTCCCCCTCCCCCTCCTCCTCTGTCTCCTCCACTTCTTCCTTGCACAGTCCCTTTGTCTTTGTGACCTTCTCCGGCACACACTCCTCATCCGACAACCATCCCGGATGCCTCCTCTACAGTGCACATATTCCCCCTGGTGAATCTCTAATATAATGAATTTTTAATCTTATGTATTTGAATGGTAGTTGGTGTGAAGATCAAGTCTATGTGTCACCATAAAAGCACTTGATACTAGTGCACATGTGTCTTTTATGAAAGCTGGAAGCCTTTTGGAATTCCAGAGGTTGTGTTTGTTTGGTGATGATTAGAGTCTAAGAGGATATTTTTAGTCAAACATAGATGATGTTTTCTAGGAAGGATTCTATTGGTTTCATGCTGGTTATTAGGTGATGGCATAATGGAACGTTTAATTAGGCCAGTGTTTGACTGTGGAATCAGATCAGGGTTAATATTAGACAACGATATATTATGATGAGCATGGGATTCCCCCGACGAGCAAGGAATCATGATCTAGTACATAATAGAATAATGGTGGTGGATGTCGAGAATTATTTAGTTTGTTTATCTGGGGTTTTAATTATAAAATATCATAAGATGTTTTTTTTTCAGACTATGATGTGTATTCTTGGTAGGTATCTGGTTTCGTTCAGAGTTAGTAATTTAGATTAGAAAGTGAGATAACATGTTAGTGGCTGCCAACCCTTTTGAGGTAGTTCAGGTGAAGGATGTTTGACTTATGTTATCATGTGATGTCATATGTAATGATTTGAAACATGCATTGATTATTTAATATTGTTTGTGATGGGATTTTTTTGAACCATCATTGGCTTTACAAGTAAAATATTTTTGTTTAGGTTGTACTGGGATGGTGGAGGTGTATCTATGGAGTTCAGAAATTTTGGAATGAAGCATAAGACCTTAATTGTTCTGTAATTATCATGTTTGGATGGGTAATTTTCATTTCAAGTGGAAGTAGGTATGTCATGAAAAACATGAAAATGGATTTTGGTAATAAATTTTTTAGGTTAGAGGAAACATGGATCAAAATTGTCTTTTATGAGTTAAGTATTATAGTGGGGAGTGTCTTAGACCGAGTGATTGACTAAACATTAACATGATATTTTATCTAGTCAGGAAATATTATGTAAGAACCATCTCGTCATCTTAGTTATGGTTATAATCTATGGATCAGGATCAGCTGGCTTAGTGTCTTGTGTTGCGTGCTACGATTTGAAATTATTTTGGGAGTTTAGGAATAGAATGCATTTGTTTGACTCCAAATAGATAACAGATAGTGGTGATTCAGTAGTATTACCACTAGTACATATCAAGTATGATAAGAACAATGGTGGAGAGTTTTTTATGCCTCATCCATATTGGCATTTGAATTTTTAGGAGGAGATGGATTTTATTTCAATTAATGGACACACCATTTTTAAAAATGAGGGTTAGATATATTACTTGGAATTTGGGATATCTTACATATTTCCAGAATGTTTCTAGAAGGTTTCATTGGTAATGATATAAGCTAATAACAATAATAATGATTCTTTGTGCACTATACTACTTTTGGTTAACTACCGTTTAACATAGAATCTGATCTGAACTTTCGATCCAGCTTCCCCATGATGCAATCATCCGACACCATGTCTATTATAGCATCACTCACCATTCAATTTTACTTCTCTTCATGAACCCATTTACCCAGTAAATCGGTGCAGGAAGAGAAGGAAAAGTGAATTTTAAATGATGATATCATAGAGATGGTGTGGGATGAGAGCATGATGGGGATGTTGGATCGAAAGTTCAAATCAGATGATATGCTAAGTGGTAGTTAACCCGTAGTAGTAAGGACTCCTTAGTTTTGTTATTAAATTTTTGAGTGATGCACATCCAATATTCTTCCAACACACTAAATTAGTAGAAAAAACAACATAAATGACCAAAATAAAAAATATAAATGATCCATTCTATAATATTTTTGGTCTAGTGCTTTTGGAATCATGGAAACATAAAGAACTAGTTCATAATATTCTCTCATTAAGTTATTCTTTACAAGAAATAATTTTTTTTTCTAAAAATATTATTCATAACCTAATGATATGAATCCTAAGAAAGGGTGACCATAGATTCTAAATAAATGTAAACAAGGGATATATAAATGATTATATAAGGATAACATAAGTAGTAAGAATTAACCTTCATCCTATTTTTTTGAAATCATCGATCAGGTATGTTACCAATTCATTTCTAAACACATCTATATCATCTTGTGATTATGAGTTTTTGCGATAGACATGGTAGTACTGAAAAAATATAAATACAAAAGGATTAATAAACATTTTAAATGAACTGGTAATTATTTTCAAAAATACAGCTTTAGGGTTACGTGTTTTTTGATGAAACATGATCTATTTAAAAAATTTACAAACATAATAACCACAATCCTTTCCATTTGTTTTTATTGGTAAATATAGAAACATCAAGAAAAATAATTAATTTGTTTTGATATGTGTTTTGATAGTGCAATCTTATTATATATACTAGGATACTTGTCTCATTGTAGATCTCATGGGTGTTCTTATCATGAGGCCCTAGATTCATTTCATGAAGTAGATGATATAGATGAACCACCCTATCATCATAAAATCCTCATTAAAAGATAATTTAAATTATACAAATACATGTTTAGTTCTATAATCATAGATCTATTGTATTAAAAATTGACAAACACTATCATGCGTGGTTGGTTTTTAGGATATCCATACATTGAATCTAAAAAATAAATATTTGGAGTATCCAAATTAATAGCAATGAGAATCCTATACTGCCTAAACACACAACAAGGAATAAGTAATGAAAGAAATGAAAATAGAGTTGACATGATTAAATTTTAGAGTTTTACCCCTACATCATTGGTATTAAAAAGAGTCTATCATCTGTAATTTTGTTTTCAAATTATTTGAGAAGGGATGATATTATTTAACCCATTGTCATCAATTATTTCTTCTTTTGAAGAGGTGATGTGAGGACTAATGAGTCAAAATATTTGGTCATGGGGAAATCCCTTTAATTTTTTTTCATATATACGCCTACCAAAAATATGAAATGTATTTAGTCATAATTATCACCGTATATCAGCTTTTGTAAAATCAAATCCTAAAAATATACTTCATGTATTCATTTAAAACTGATGTGCCTATCCATTCATACTTGAGGATTTCATCTACATTTTCTGCAGTAATATAATCTTATTCTTCCCCTAAAAACATATTTTTTACAAAATCAACATTGTGAGTATTTCTGTCTATCAACCTTTTACCCACATGAGCCTGCAATGATATTAAATGTGGATATAGAATGAGTGGGGTTAAGGTACACTCAGTAGATTGTTTTGATTGGTTGGTTGATCCTTGAGATATATTTTATGTCAGATCTTTTGTTTCACCCCTTCCCTTTTCCATTCTGTATTAATATTCATCGGTTCATACCTTTTGTCATTAAATGTGAAAGGTTCAGCTTGAAAAATAAATTGGAAATTAATACCTCTTTATCAATATGTTTTTCAAATGAATTGATAGGCATGTGGAGAATGTTATAACATCCTACTCGACCATATTAATGTCTTCATAATCATATGGAATAGGTAGCTCGGCACTCAACTCATTTGAAACATTAATTGACACTCTGACATGACCTGTTAGAAGTGGTCTATTCTGTAGCATGTTATTCTGTATATTAGACACTTTATCCCTCTCTAAATGAAGATAGGTGGAAGTTGATAGATGTAAATCATAGTCATTTTCACCCTTTAGAATATCAGTACTGGAAAGGTATCAGTGTCAATGTGACTCAAATTTCACAGAAAAAATTATTAGAACATTAATCACCTCATCAATGTCCTGTTTTTCAGGGGAATGGCTCTCCTCAAAGATGGTGGGTGTGTGGTGGGGATCTTCACTCATGGGTTGTTGTTGAGTTATTTATTCTCTTTTCCTCCTGCATAAAACATTCTACCATCTCTCATCGGTATTGTAATTCTTATTGGAACATAGCTATTATATATCTCATTTTTTTCATTCCTTAGTTTGATCATCCTCTTGTTTTTCTTTCTGAAAATATGTTCTGGGTGTCACCACAAAACCTGCACCTCTGATGCAACTATACTATTTTGGCTGCATCAAGGCTGCTGAAATTATGTCTACATCAGGTGCGGGTGTTGTTGATTCAAGTGACTATGTCAAATAGAAGTGTAGGAAAATAAGTAGTAATTGGCATGAAAAAGAAATTTAAAACAAATCAAATTTATATTATGTCATACTTACACATGTTTCCCGCACATTTTGTGTGTTTTCATCTATCAATATCCCCTATTTATTTACAAAAACCTCCTTCGATAGCACATGGAGTGGGATGTAATTGGATTTTGATTTCGATTTATCAATCTTCATATAAATATTGGATCATGGTTATGGTGTTCTTTCATCTCACATGTAAGTATTAAGGTAGATTTAAAATAAATACCATTTTTTTCTCAAGTGAAGCATACCCTATCCTTTCATTATAGTATGGGTACGCTCGATTTGCTTCATGTTCATTATTTTTATCACCCAGATTTTGTTTCATAAATAAAAAACATTCAATCAATGTGATGAATAAAAGAAATGCCAAACAATGTATTACCAGACACAGTGTACTTGAAATGTCTGCTCCACATGATGACTGCTAAACACATCCCTCACTCCTTGGGATATCAAGTGTGTATAAATAGGATGTGGGTGTGGATTCATTTTACCTCCAACATCTTTAAGATGATATGTCGTTAAAATTGTAAAGAAGCCTCTATGAATCATTCTAAAAACTCTTAATACATATTCCTTGTGCGAGATAGCTACTATAAATGCAATCTTAAAGGGATGATCAAGAGTAAGTCAACACTTTAGTATTTTATTTTATTTTCATAAATTAATGAAATGACATCATAATGTTACCATATATTCTTCCCACATTAGTATATCTAGCCTAGTGAAAACGTGGTGCCACTACTGTATATCAATCGGAACATCTTGCCAGGTGACGATTACAATGTAGCTACTAAACATGGCTTTTTTGGGGTTAACATGATCACCTCACTTATTCCATTCCACCTAAAATTTGATTCATTTTTCTTTTTTCCTTAAGTATTTTTTCTAACACTATCAAACTACAGTGACATTATTTTTATTTTGTGTCGTTATGGTTTCATTGCCTACCATTTAATCAGTTTTAACTTCATCATTATCTTCTTCTGGAGTTCTATCATGTTCACTGGGACAGACAACAACATGTTGAGAAATTTATTATACCTCAACATCGGGTCCAACAACCAAAGGTTGAGAAACTTGTTGTTTATCTGCACTAGGAAAAGAAACAATTGGTTGAGATACCGGTTGTGCCTTAGGACTGGGCACATCAGCAAGTTTGGAATTCATTATCTGCAAAAGTTATTTCAATTTAATTTAGATTAAATAACAGTATCATCAAACAGATAATAATATAATGTAACACAATGTATATTACAATAAAAAATAACCATATTATATAACTATTTATTTTTAAAGGATGAATATATTTTTGACCCCACTATAGACTATGTAAATCCCTTCATTATGGTATCATCATACATTAAAAACACCATCAAAATTGGGATCCCTGAAAAAATGATTGCAAAGTCCCAATGAAAGTGTTATCCTCCATTGAAATTTAATCTGGCCCTTCAGTTTTTTTGGTCAATAATAGAAAAATTGACTTGTTCCAGTTTGGGGGATATAGAACATAAAATACTTGTATTTCCTATGATTCCATTATAAATAGTTTGTCTTTCTTTCATTCCTGACTAAAATCAACATTCAAAAATCCCAATTCATCTATTCTAATAACACTCCTATTATCAACCCACTTGAATTGAATAATCATCACTGGGAATTTTGTATTATCCAACTCCCATATATGTTTGATGATACCAAAGTACGACATATTCACATAAATTGGATTTCCATCATTAGCATCGGAAACTTGCACTGCTTTAGCCACAAGTGTTACCCCACGATTCTGCAAGGTATTGTCTTCATCATGCTCATTAGTGAAGAATATTTAACCATTAACAACCTATGAATTGTAAGATAATACATACACACTTGGTCCTCTGTCTAGCCATTGGATTTGTTCTGAAATTGAGTCTAGATTTTCTTCTAACTTCTTAAAAACATTATCCCGAAACAATCCTATAAATAGTCTATTATGTGTATCTAATATCCATTTTTGATACCTACATGGATTAAAATTCCTATTAATTTCATTGTGGGTTTGAAAAAATAATTCAACGTCGAAACTGTTATGCAAAACGTTATGGAGAGCCTACTCTTGATCTGTAATATTGATTGTGACAACCTCTCTTCCAGAAATTCATTCACCCTCAAGAAGCCCAGTGTGATAAGATTTCGGTAGTCTAAACTTTTCCACACCAGAAAGGTATTCAGTACATAATTAAATAGCTTCCTCAACAATATATGGCTTGGAAATACAACTCTCTAGATGACTTTGATTTTTGAAATACCCTTTCAAAATAAACATATAGTGTTCAATGGGGTACATCCATCTATAATGTGCAAGACCACAAAGGCGAATCTCTCTCAATAAAATCATCATATACCATTCAATGGGGTACGTCCATCGATACCCTTTAGTTAAACAAGCATAGAATGATGTCTTTGCACAACTTTTTAACTTATCAATCAATTTTCGGGAATCACGAAGTTCATCTTCAACTATCATTGTCATTCCTTAATAAGATCCTCTACATTATTTACATTTCTAATCACATACTCCATATGATTATCTTCATTTTCACACATTTAATCATATCATATGATCCATAAAACGTAGTGTTATCACAACCACTACATACATTTTCCCGATGTTTATTCCAACATGTTTAACATTGATACATTCTATAAAAGATCAGGTGTTCATCCAACTCCTCCGGACTAATTTTTTTTGAATAAAAATAGTGTAAAAATGGAAAATGGATTTGAGAAGGGTCATATGCATTATTTTTTTCCAAAATGATAAACTATTTCATGGAATCTTCATACTCTTTTGTTAACTGATTGGCATTCATCCATTATATATTCATATTCATCATATTTGATTTAGTAATATTAAAATTTTACAAAATTATTACACAAAAGATGTTCAACTAGGGTCCTCATCTAACTATAATAAATGGAACTAGCTATGGAAGACAATACCCTTACCTATACATTCATTACTCAAGACTAAACTAGATCACACCTATCTTCCCAACCACCTGATCAAAATAAGTATCTATGAGAATCCCTATCAATTTAATGTTATAATATCCCACATGTGATCTATACGCATTGTTGTAAACCAAATTTTTAGTGTTTATCTAGAAACATAATGTCTTGAGTAAAAAAATATGGTACTAAACTAATAGATGGTATGATTTTAAATGGAGTGATTGCATGCAGAAGGCTTCATTACATGGGCCATTAAAGTTATTTGACTAGGTTTTCCATAAAGTTCCTCATAGAGTCCTCTAGTGATGTGGTTTTATATGACTACGTTGAATTTAACTAGTAAAAAAGTGGTGGTAGAATTTAAATGGGTAAGGTTAGGATTTATATACATTGGGGGAGGAACTATAAAATGAAAAAAGGCATAGCAATCATTCCTACAACCGTAACAGTATACATACACACAATCATGCTCACAATCGAAACACCACACAAACCAAAAAAACACAATTTTAGATTTTAAAAAGCATTCCTTATTAATTTTTTTTAATTAAGGCTTTATCCTAGAAGTTTTATCATCCTGGGGAATTCATTCATTAAAAAAGTATACATAAATTACCAATTTTTATATTCTAATGTTCTTCAGGAACCAACCAACACAAAATTCATTTAGTGCGCAAACAAGGACCACCAACGTCCAGGATTTTTAGCAGGTCATTTAGCCCATGCATTTCATAACATAACCAACAATATCAAATAGTAATAACATGCGATCAAGTTGAAACCAATGCATAAGAGGAGAAAAATCACCGTGAATGTGACTTTGAACATGCGATAGAGTTGTGTTCATGGTAGATGAGAGTCGTTCGGAAGAGGAGATTACCAACTGAAAAGAAAAAAATAAAATGAGAACTCATATGTCATACCTATCCAAAATTTGTACAATGAGATTGAGGAATGAGAAATGTCTGGTTAAACAATTTTATTGGTCAATTGTGGGATTTTATTTTCCATCTATGATATTTTCTTCCTATTTTTTTGTGTATCTGATATTTTCATAGATGTTCAACTCGTGAATGAAACATGTCTGGTTTTTGGGATAAATATCATTTTTAATTTACTCTAATTTGGGGGTAAAATATTCCACATTAATTGTATATTTTTCCCAGGGAACGTTTTTATCCCGTAAGGATCATGAACGCCTCTTTGGATTGTGTAAATTTAGGTTATTTGTTGGTTATGAAACCATTATGGGCCATATCATTACATTTACAATTGAAACTGACCCATGTCCATTTAAATATACTATTGTGGGGGGGGGGGGGGGCAGACACTAATATATTCCGAACTCCACTGGAGTTATTATGGGGGTGGGTCTTGATAGTATCATATCTGATAAATCTTTTATAGATAGGACATTAGAGTAGAAAATAATAAGTATTTCCTCAGTTTTATGAGAGTAATGTTTGTTGAACCTAGTGTGTGAAGTACAAATCATAAAATAGTAAGTGACTAAAACTTATGTGATGACTTCACAACCTATGGAAAAATATATAAGAAATAACGTATAATCCACATTGAATCTTAATAGGTTTGGTTTCATTTATCATATAGTTACAAGTGATGTGGAATGAGTAAATGATAAGCTTTGGGGGGAGGATGAATGATGTGGAGAGGTTGATGGATTTAATTTGAAAGGACCTTAAATATAAGGGATAATAAGACATGCATAACAACAAAAAACATAGGAAATCCGGGAAAACATGCATCATAACACAACACATTAGGACATGCCATAATGGGTCCCAAATGGGAACGTACTATGACACAATTGAGAAAACCACACCACAATGGTTCATGGTAAAAGCACATCTAGAATCCACATACATGGTCAACAATGAGATAATATAATCTAGGTTAAAGGGACTATATTTCATTGGTCATAACTACACCATAACCTCTAAGCCCTAACACACTAAACATCATCCTCTGATTCAGCCTAAAATGGGTGAAAATAAGAAACCATTAAAATGAAAAAAGGGTATATTATCTTAACGAAGTGGAACACTGTATGACAATTAAATAAAACTAAAATCGAATGAATAAGAGTGGTAATTGTTTCCTAGTCTCTCCAATACAAGTGATGGAATATGACCCATACACTGGGTGGCATAGAGTGGATGGGTTCTGGATGAGAAAATGAGAAAAATACCATTAAACATAAAAGGTTTAGAGGGGGAATTTTGTAAAACATCACTTTTTAAAGGGGTTCAATGTTTTTCCATATGGTTTTCAAAACTGTATGCAAACTATACAGTCTTCACTATCCTGGGCACATTATTTCACACGGTTAATGCACCTGGATTAAAAAATAGTGTGAAAACCATGAGAAGAAACAATATGATTTATTAATTAATGTTTCATGGTTTCCTAATCCCCCTTCACATGATTTTAAAAAATTGAGTGCATATGAAAATCATTCATCACTATGGTGGTTCATGGTTTTCAATAATCATATTCTAAACATTTTCCCTAGGCTACTACCCGCAAAACCAGAATTTCAACTCTTAAAGCTTATGTGACTTGTTTAAGAACATAAGACGCATCTCGAGCCTCAAAAAATATAAAAAAACTTTTTAGAAGTCTCAACTTCCAAATTATATATCCAACCTTCATTTTTAAAATTGGTTAGTCCACTACTTGAAAAAAAATCCATCTCCTCATGAAAATTCAAATTCCAATATGGATGAGGAATTACAAACTATCCACTATTGTTCTTATCATACTCGATATAACCTAGTGGTAATACAGTTGAATCACCACTATCAGTTATCTATCTGGATTCAAACAAATGCATTCTATTCCTAAACTCCCAACATGATTCTATGTCCTAGCACCAAAAAAAGACACAATGCCACCTAATCTAGAGACAAATATCATAACCATCATTGAGATGGTTAGATGGTACTTACATATTCTTTTCCATCTTGAGAAAATATCATGTCAATGTTTGGTTACTCACCCAGTCTAAGACACTTCCCACCAAAATACTTAACTCATGAAAGACAATTTCAATCCATGGTGCCTAGGACCTTCAAATTTCTTACTAAAATCTATTTCATGATTTTTATGACAAACCTAGTGACACTTAAAATGAAACTTACCCAACCACTCAATGAGAATTATAGTACAATGTTGGTATTTTTCTTCATTCCAAAATTTTTGAACTCCACAGATACACCTCCACCATCCATTTACAACCTAAACACAAATATTTTCCTTGTAATGCCTCAGATTGATTAAAAAACATCCCATAAAAAATATAAAATAATATATGCATGTGTCAAATTATTTCATATAACATCACATGATGGTAATCGTCGGACATCCTCCACTAGAAATACCTCAAAAGGGTTGGTATCCTCTAACATGTTACCGCACATTCTAATCTAAATTGCTAACTCTGAAGGAATCCATAAACCTACCAAGTATACATATCATAGTTTGAACCAAATATCTTATGTAATTTTACTATTTAAACCCCAAATAACAAAACTAAATAATTATTGACTTCTACCACCAATATTCCATTAACTACTAGATAATGATTCCTTTCTCATCAAGGGAATCCCATGCTCATATTAATTTATCATGGTCTAATCTGACCCATGATGTGATTCTATAGTCAAAAACTGACCCAATAAAATAGACATTATGCTATAACCTAAGAACCAACATGGAACTAATAGAATCTTTCATATACCACGTCATCTATATCCTGCTCAAAATATCATCTCAGACTCAAATAATGACAAAATAAAAACAACATCTGGGATACCAAAAGGCTTCCAAATTTCATAAAAAAACAAATGTGCATCAGTATCTGGTGCATTCATGGTGGCCCAAAGACTAGATTTTCACACCAACATCCTTTCTAATGTAGAAGTGTAAAAACTAATTACATAAGAGACTCACTAGGGGGAATCCATGTGCTGTAGAGGAGGCTGTTGGGATAGTTATCGGATGAGGAGGGTGTGCCGAAGCTGGTTACATGGACAAGGGGACCACACAAGGAGGAGGCAGAGAAGGAGGCATGGGAGGAGGAGGCGGAGGCGGTGGTGATGATAGAGGAGGAGGATGAGATGACGGCCAGAGGAGGAGGAGGAGTAGGATGAGGAGGAGGATACATCATCAGAGAAGGTGGAGGTGGAGGTAGCGATATCGAAGGGGGAGTAGGGGGATGGTCCAGATGGAGGATGGGTCGTGGTAGAGAAGGAGGAGAAGACAAAAAAGTTAGAGGAGGAGGAAAAGGCAATTGTGGTAGAGGATGATGATGAGGAGGGGTGTTAGTGGAGGAGGGGTCGACTGCACATGGTTTAGCTTCTGCGAAGGCTTGAAGGGGTGCGAAGGAGGAGGATCCAAGTAGGTTTCTTTTATAAAAACTGATGGAAACATTATCAGTAGTGGTTAAAAGCGTTGATAAAAGTATGTTTTATCCACGCTAAAATAAAAATCACTGATAAAACATACATTTATCAAAATTTTCTTCACTGATAATGATAGTTCTTTATCAGTACTAAAATAGAAGTGATAAAATAATTCATCACCATTGCTATAATTTTTGTGCTGATAAAGATAGGACATTATCAACGCTAAAAATAATGGATAATATTCCTATTTATCAGTGATAAAAATGTGCTGATAAAGGCATAATTTTTATAATTTATTTATATTCTTATATATTTATTTAAAATGATATATAAGATAAAAATATATTTTTTTATTACTAAATATAACTATAAATAGTATATATTTAAAAATATTGGTATATAATTGTGAATATATATATATATATTAATAAAATTATAATTATCAATGTATTTGAAAAGTATTTATATATATCATTAAAAATATAAAAAATATATTTATTAGTTAATTATATTTAATGTAATTTTATAATTACATTTTTAGAACATATATAGTTCATATGGGTAACAATATAAATTAATCAATACACCACAGTAATGGACAATGAGATGTAATGTATAAATGGACATTCATGCATATGATACATAACATATATGCATGATCAATATATCCGTTGAACAAATTCATTGAAAAACACATACATATTCAATAATATTAATTATAAATATATATTAAAAAGTATTATATATTTATAAATATAATAAATATAATAAATAAATTAAATATAAAAAATATAATAATTACAATGAATTAATCCAAAAAATATAATAAATATAATAAAACTAATAAATCTAATAAATATAATAAATAAATTTATTATTTAATGTAATTTATCATAATCTTATAATTATTCAATTATATATATATATTTATATATATATATTTTATTATAATAGTAGAAATAATTTTTTCAACAAATACATTATATATATATTTTTAAATTATTAAAATATATATATTAATTATAAACATTTTTTTATTTAATGTTTACCAATAAACATTATTTTTGAATATAAATATAATAATAACATATAAATCTATAATAAAAACTTTTATCAGTGCTAATAATTGCACTGGAAAATGTACCCTTTATCAGCGCAAAGAAAATCGATTATAAAGGGTACACCCTTATTAGTGCTTGTTTAACACAGATAAAGTGATCATTTATCAGTTCTTTTATCTAGAGTTGGTAAAGGCCTACCCATTTATCAGTAATTTCTACTTTGCAATGATAAAAGGCAAAGCTTACCTGGCCCTATTTTGTGGTAGTGTGATAAGTGTCCCGAGCACATAGTGAAATGTGACAACAATGCTAAAGATTCACCATCAGCTTGTAGTTTCGGCATGCTCAAAGTTGTTCTGTACACTGTCACTTTATGTAGTAATGAAAATCATGTTGGAAACATCTTTCTTAGCTATTGGTTAGAGAAGGAAGATTCACTGATCCCGACATCTGATTCTTATTCATGTTCCTGCTATGGAAATAGGTTTCCCTCATCCTCTTGCCACCAACAGTATAGTTCCCACCAGTTCCTATGGGTATCTAAAAATTTCCTCCTCTAGTAGATCCAAAGTTGTCATGTTTATCCACCATCACTCTATTGATCATCTTTATATTGTTAGTAATACATAACATGACAATCTTTGAGCGAATCTATTTTCTCAACCCCGATTCAAATATACATGCCTTCAAGGATGCACTAGAAGAAGCCTCTGGTAAAAATCACACTAAATTCTATAATTTAGCCACATACTCTATGGCTAAGTGATTTTCCTACTTCAGGCTAAATAAGTTCATCATTCTCTGAATCTTTAACATGTGAGTACATAATTTTTTTTTGAAAAATTCTTCAAAATAATCCCAACTATGGACTTCATTCACTTTATCATAGATAGCTAGATCCCACAACTAGAATGCAAGATCCTCTAGAATGTAAAAATCTTGATTTAATTTCTTCTCTGAGGGTGTACTAATGAAATTAAAGATACGATTCATCCTATTCAGCCAAACCACTTCCTTTTATAGTTCAGAATCATACCAGAAGATGGGTGAATTCTACTTATAGAACTGGAAAGAATGATCAACCTTCCGTGGACCATCCCTACCATTCCCAATGTACACAACCTAAAATTCTTGGATGATACTCGGAACAATCTATTGGTTCACATATGGATTAGGTGAAACTGCATTCTTAGTAGCTTTCTATGTTTGGTTCCTCTAATTCCTACCAGTTTCCATTCTATCAACTAACAAAAAACCCCCAAAGGTTCCATCTCTATTATCTAAAGGCTTACTAATTTCTAGTTCTCCCATATAAACTATTACAACATTACTTTTAGAAATTAATATTTTCCACCTAAAACCTTTTTTTGAAAAATATATACTTTCTTTTGAAAATCATACTATTTTAAATATTCACAAACAATGATATTTGTCATATTCTATCATTTGAAACCAATTTAATTTTTTTTCGAAAAATTGACTATTTTTTTTAACAAAAACATCACTCATTAGTAAAAACGAAATATGAAATACTAGTGGGAATTCAATCATCTAATGTATGTCATTCTTGTCTTATTGGCTAAACTGGTTACAATGAGATTTCAAAATCATAAAAGTGTTTCCAAAACACTTATTTTCCCAAATCCATGGTATCATGGCATTCATCATAAAAAGGTTAGCTACATCTTTTTATGCTATATATTTCAAGACCTGATATTCCTACTACTTTCTATGGTCCAAACTCATAGAATATAGAAAAATTAATTCTACTCCAATACCGACATAACTGAGGACAATTTGTTCCACAAACAAAGGACCAAGCCGATACCACTTGTTTCTAATAGACTTTTAGACTAAAAAATACTGATACCATTTGTAACGTCCTGCCACTTATCATTAGATTGAGAGGGTAGTGAGATGTTACTAGGCCTTAAGAGACATCCCCAAGATTCCAAAGGCTAGAAGTAAATACTAAAGATATTTAATTCACATCGAGGATGGTTTTCCATATAAAAAATTTGATAATCCATAAAAAAACAAACCTCTTTATGATGCATGATAAAAATGAAAGACCACTCAAAATTTCATTTATCAAAATAATTCAAATATCAAGTAACACAATGGAATAAAAACAAATATCATGTAAACAATGGATGAAAAAACTATAAAAACTCAAAGACAACTGTATGACTCTAAGGCTCCAAGCTCTGAATCCACCAAACTACCCAAGCCTCACAATGTAGTACTACATATGTGTGATACATTACATTTTTTGAGATCTTTATGGATGATATCCACAAGATAACCAATGTTACAACATAGAGCGAGTACTAAAACACAATAGGTTATCCCTGATGACTTCCCAACTCGCTGCACTAGGATAAAACATGTTTGAATTTTTTTTATAAATAATTTATATAAACCATTTTCTAAAAAGTATTTATCAAAATATAAACACCACCCAAAGTAAAAAAATTTCCATGGAAATGAGATAAACAATTCTTTAAATCATTTGACATTCAATTTGGGGGTTACCATTCCTTTCCACACAACCATACATCGAACTATGAGTAGAACCCAATGACCTTACTATACTCATGAGTGGTGAGTTTTTATTCCACAAATCCATCACTTAGTATTCCACAATGATAAGGTTATATCACACACATATCTGTCCCAAAATTTTGATGGTGGTACTTCACACCCTTATTCATCCTAATGCATTGGAACACAAAACACAAAACCAAGTAAAATCATTTCAAATACATGTGTGTTTAAACAATTTAATAAAACATCATTATTTTTATTGAAATCCATTTTTCCATGAAAAAAACAATCAATTATTTTAAAATCAACATTTTAATGTCATGTTATCAAAAAACATTCTAAAAACACCCCAAATTTCCCAATTCCCACAAACCATCACTCACGAGTGTTTCAAAATTTATTTCAAAATGGATAAAAAATATATCCAAATAAACAATCAATTTGAAACTAATATTATACTTTCTAAAATAGAGGATTCGAGTGTGAATCCACCCACCTCAAGTTTTATGGAGATAACAAAGAACTGAATGAATAACATTTACAAAATTGGTTTAAATATTGAAAAACACATCTTAAATCACTTCCCCTTACAACAATAAGACCAAATATTAACATATTTGTCATCCACACCCATAGATATACCCAAAACGTGCATAGATCTAATAAACCGTGATAGAGGGAGATGTATATCTAATAAAACATCTTGAATAACAAAGAACGATCACATACTGTGAGAAATTAGCTTCTAATTACCAAGGGAAGCCTTCATATCACTTCAAAATTGATGGGAGAACCATCCATGACCATTAGGAAAGAAAAATACATATTTAGGTAAACATAGAAAGAATAAATATTCATTTAAATGGAAAACCGAGTGAGATACACTTTTTAAGGAGGTAGTTTCATTCCACGCATTGTTTAGTTGCATGATTTGGAAAACCGTGTGCTAACTATTCATCATACACTACCTTAAGGTGACCCTCACATGATTGTATTTCATGGTTACCAAACCATTCTCTATCCATGATAAGGCTCATTGTCCTACAAATGCACAATATGACACACTTTCTCCAAGGCCTTTACATGATTTGGAAAAACAATGCTTATCCTGTGTTCCTTCCCAAGGGTGGAAATAAATGCGGAAGGTATTCAATACATGAAGGGGATGATTTTCCCCAAAAGAAAAAAACAACCCAGAAAATCCATAAAAAACCACTATATGAAGCATGATAACAAAGAAAGAAAACTCAACATTTCATTTATCCAAACCGTACAAAAATCAAGTATCATAGCATAATACAAACTAACATCATGAAAACAACAAAATAAAAAACTATAAAAACCCAAATAAAACTGTATGACTCTAAGGATTCACACGCTCCAAGATCCAAATACACAAAAAATTCCAATTGTCACAAAGTAGTACTAAACTTGTGTGACAAATTTCCATTTCCCATATCTTGATGGATGATATCTATAAAAGCACAAATGTTCCAAAGTAGGGGTGTGTACCAAAACTTAGTAGGTTTTCTCTGATGACTTCCCAACTAATTCCTCTAGGATAAAACATGTTAGAAACATTTATATAATTTTTTTTCTAAATAGTCTATATCAAAATATAAACACAACCTACAGTAAAATATTTTCTAAAAAAATCACATAAAAAATTCATTAAATCATTTAAAATTCTATTTTGGAATAATACATTCCTTTACAAACAACCAAACATTCAACCATGAATGTAACCAATTGAACTCCATATACTCACAAGTGGTGAGTTATCCTTACACTAATACATAACATAGTGGACAACTTTCATGGGGGTACTTCATGCACAAATCTATCCCAACATTTTGATAGGGGTACTTTATTCCCTTTACCATACCAACACATATAAATAGAAAACCGAAAACTATGCCAAATTATACAAAATCTGAGTGTGTTCAAACCATTCTAAAAAACATAATTATTTTTATAGAAACCCATTTCTCATGAAAAAAACCAACAATTATTTTAAAACCAACATTTTAAAATCATGTTATCAAATCACTTTCTAACAACACCACAAATTTAATAATTTCTCCAAACGACCACTCAAGAGGGATTCAATGATTATTTAACAAAAGATAAAAATAAATTTCCATCAAAGAAATAAATTAGAAACTATTACTTCAAATTCTAAAATTGGGGAGTCAAGTATTAAGCCACATACCTCATGTTTTATGAAAAAAATGGAGAACGACATGGAGAACGTTCACGAAACTGGGTTAAATATCCAAAAACCCACATTAGATATCTCCCCTTATCGAAAAAAGACCATGTATACACATATTTGGAGGATACATACTTAGATACCCTCATATTGGGTGTAGATCGATGAAACTGAGAGGGAAGGAAAAGTAGATGATAAAAATAATTTAGAACGGACAATAAAGAACACTTACCATGAAGAATCAACTTCTAATCACCCAGAGAAGTCTTCTGATTTCCTCTTGATCGATGGGAGAACCTTAATTGACCTTTGGGAAAGAAAAATATTGAGTTAGGGCCGTATAGGAAGAAAATAGTGTGAGTTAAAGGAGAGTGAGATCCACTTTTTATGGTGGTAGTTTCTTTCCATTTATATTTTATTTTCAAGGTAAGAAAAAACTTGCACTAACCATGCATTAGAAAATTCTTAAAGGATGAACCTCACATTTTTTTCTCACATGATTACTAAAACATGTTTCAAATATGACAAATTTTACTGTCAATCAAATTCCCAACATGACACAGTTTCTCCTTGTCCTCTACATGGTTTTGACAAACTGTGCGATACCTGTGCACCTTCCCTTTTTCCAATATCTAACTATGCACAACTTTCTATAGGATTTTCACAATTTTAACAAACCATGAAGCACCTGTGATCCAATATAAAAGAACCAAAAACCTTAAAAATGTTCTCCAAACTCACCCAAAATTCACCCATATATTTTTATTCTTAAAAACCATAAATAATGGGTAATATTCAAGAAACTGTGTCCTACATTTTCCCCACAATAGGAATTTTCTTCCCTAGAAAGTAGAAAACCATTGCTTCATTGAATGAGTTCCAACCATTTCAATTTCATTTTCTTCTCACATTCCCATGTCTCCTCCTTATTATGACCATATTTCAATGAAACCAACACTAGAATGATTATTTTTACTCGCAAGAGTTTCTATTGACTATGCACAATTCACCTCAGGATACGTACCAACGATGAATCCGAATTTAGGTCAATGTGATCCCATCTGATAACATGGTTAGAATTAGGATGATACATTTTGAAATGAGAAATGTGGAACACATTTTTCACCCCAATAATATGTGGTGGAATTCCAGCCGATATTACACCTCTCAAACCCATTCAAGTATCATAAAAGGGCCTATATATCAAGGAGAAAACATTACCTAATTTAAAAAAAACAATGTCCCGGCCTTGGAGAGATCTTCAAGAACACATGATAACTCACTACGAATGACAATGTCCATCAATGATGATAATAATACTATTTCTGACTACTCTGAGCCATCCCCATCCTCTTTCTGATATACTAAATATTCTTTGTGGTTTCTTGGACAAGGCTCAACCCAACTAGTGAAATATCACTTACTTCCACCCATCAAAGTTGATAAAGACCAACAACAATATCATATTGTGACTAATAAACTTCTAATAACCAAGGGATGACTTCATATCACCACTGAATCATTTGGATAACCTTCCATGAACATTGGGAAAGGGAAATCCTGAGAAAGGGTTGCTTAGAAAGAAAAACAAGAGAGTTAATGGGAGAACTGAGTGAGATACAAACCATGCAATAACCATGAAAAACCTCACTATCCAATAAATGTAAAACATGTCACAATTTATCCTAGACCTATTCATGTTTTGGAAAAACCATGCACAACCTATACAACTTCTTTTTTTCTCCTGTCTAACTATGAATGGTTTCATACAACTGATGCATGGTTTGTTAAAAACATCCCAAATTTCTCAATTCCCACAAACAATCACCGATAAGGGTTTCAACTATTATTACACAATAGATAAAAAATCAATTTCAATCAATGAAATCAATCTAAAACTAATCCCTCAACTTCTAAAATACAGTAGTTGAGGGTGGAAACACCTATCTAAATTTTTATAGTGAAAACAAAGAAAAACATGAAAAAAATTCAAGAAAATGAGATAAATATCCAAAACACCCACATTATATATCTTCCCTGGTCAAAAAAAGATCAAATCTAAACATATTTGGAACCCACAGCCTTAGATATACCCCAAAAAGACACAAATATAATAAACCAAGATAGAGGGTGAACTAGATCTAATAAAAAATAAAAAACACCCATTAACGATAGTTTACAATGAGTAATATTCTTCTAATCACCATGGGAAGACTTCATATCACCTCTAGATCGATGAGATTACCTTCCTTGACCACTGGTAAAGGAAAATCCCATGTTAGGGCCATATAAGATAAAAAATGAGTGATTTATTTGGAAAACGAGTGAGGTATAATTTTTAAGGAGGTAAATTCTTATCGTACATGGTTTAGTTGCATATTTAGTAAATTCGTATGTTAAACATGCATTATCCACGTTCTTAAGGATCATACATGAATATATTTCACAAATGATTACCAAAATATAAACCAAAAATTCTGAATATCACTTTCTAACAAATTCAAAACACTACACATGTTCTCATATGCCTCTACATAGCAAGGAAAACATGTGTGCAACCCATACACCTTCAATTTTCCCCCCATGTTACAGTGCTCGGTTTCTTGCATGTATTGCACATTTTTAAAAATCTATGAACCACATATAGGCCTGTATAAAACCACCCAAAACTCTTAAAAAGATATCAAAAATATCCCAAACATCACTCATATACTTTATATAATTAAAAAGAATAAGGAAAGGGTTACACACCAAAAAACCGTGGGTGATATCAGTTTTGGATATTCATGGATGTAATTGGAATGGATGGTTCATATTGTAAAGGGTAATTATTCCAGTTGGGGTTTTAATTATTCCAATTAAAAACATAGAGATATATATTCCCATAGCCTATAAGTATGGGGGTGAGATGGAATATTTTTTTATTTACTTAGAGCCCTTTCATGGGATGATGAACTTGGAGATGGTTGTTGAGATTTAAATTCCACCAACACTGCAGGATGACGTTTTTTGTGGCTACTGCCAATGTATATTAAATCCTCTATTGAATTGATTATCCTAGGGGTGGATATGGTGGCAGATACTCTCCTTGCCCAGTAGGGTGAGTCCTCTCCTGAATGGCTGCTATAGTATCTACTAATACATCTTATTTGATGTGATACAACTATTATCCCATGAGATATAGGTGTGATGGAACCCCAGGGTTAGAACCATTCTTTATGGAAAGTTATTCAAGTGATCGAAACTTCAGTTTCCATGTTTGGAATGAATTTTCATTAATTCAGGGGTCCCAGTTTAATGTTTTTTTGCTATCCTCCCCCTCTTTTCATGATGTTTAGGAATCATTTATTTGGGGAATTATGATGTAGTAACCAATGGGAAAAGCATTACCTGGTTAACAAATTTATATAGAGGCTATGAAATTATTGGAAACTATATTTAAAGGAATATATTGTTCTAGATGTGTGGAAAACCTAAACACTTCATACTCTCCCCATCATCGAATATAGATGCATGGATCGCTTTAGAGATCAATAATTGAGGGGTTGTGATGTAATGATAGAAGTCATTTTGTATATTTTTGTTGTGATCTTCAAATTTTGGATCCTCTACCATAAATATATCATCTAGGTCTATCCAACAACAAATTATTTTTATTGTATAAAGGTGACTCTCATATCCTAGATAAGGTAGGTGTCCAACCTTCCATCATGGATCAGTACCCCAGAAATGTTTTGTTTAGATAAGGCATGAAATACATTTCAAGCTCATTCAGGATATCATAGTCAGAAGTGGTGAGGGGAAAACAAGATTTAGAAGTTGTTTCTGAATAATTCTCTCCATATCTCAGTGTCTACCTCCTCTTAATAAGACCTACATGCCTCCATCCAATCAGACCATATAAGATTCTTCTGAGGGTTACTTGCCGACTCGAGTGGAGTGATGCTGGAAGTCGATGGGGAACCATATGTAGTTGAAATCGATGTTTTGAGCAACTATCTATAAGGCATTAGAGTCTTTAAGACCACTATATATATAGGATTCTCAGAAAGGGGATGATTTCTTCATTTGGGGGTGATGTCATGTTGTGGTGGTTGACCATGGTGTATGTCTGGAGTAGATTCCTTATAATGCATATTCAAACAACCATGAGGAGGAGTATCATGGTAAATATAATCTTCTACTCTAGTGGAAGAGTTTACCGACCCCTAGATTATTATGAATGTGTCTCAAACAATCTCAGAGAAACTAAAATTGAGAAGATTTGGAATATGGGTTACTTCCAATGTCATGGTCAGAAGATGATAACCTAACTTTTAGAATTATGTAGGGATTCAAGCCTTATATATAACGGTTTATGGATCTTTCTGATAACCATCTGTTGGTACAAGAGTATGATCTCGCTACTGATATGATGCTAGAATATTCCAATGAGCTATCTCATTATTCAAAGGAATATGAGTATGTCTCGAGGCAGATGCTATTCTCAGTTGGTGAGCCTCAGTCAGTACAATATCATGGGCCCGATCTTAAACCTTGGGATATGATGGTGTTGTTTCTTGATAAGAGTATGAGCCTACCCCAAGTAATGTGCTTCTCTCTCTAGGTGAGCCCCAGTTAGAGAAGGAGTATAAGCCTAGTACGAATATTCATTTCATATCAGAATATGTCAATATGCCTCCAGAATGTGAAAAGGGATATGAGACTCCTCCAATACTACCTCGTGATAATGTAGGTTTAGTTATTCATCGACAAAATTCTAAATATGTTTTAAGATTTCATGATCTAATGGAATATGACTGGATGATTTAATAATAGGAACATGAGCGTATAATATAGAATATTCCATTCTCACATGGTTATCCTAGGTTAGAACATGGATATATACTTGACCACATGCTTTAGAGTATGTTGATGGTCTTCTTTGAAAAAAATGAGCATGTCCCAAGGTCTATGCCCATATCACTCGTTGAGCCTTGACTATAACAGTTATATAAGACCAATCACATGACATTGGAATATGCCACCATACTTCTTTTATAGTAATGTACCTCTGTCCCAAGGCACATGCTACTCTCACCTTATGATCCCCAGTTAGAACATGAATATAATCACGGTCTGAGGGCTCTTCCTTTATTGGAATATTATGATAATCTTCAGAAAAATGAGAAATAATGTTCTATTGATTTGGTGAAACCATGTGTTTTAATTGATCAGAGTGTTGAGATGTCCTGGATGTAGGAATATGAATATTCACATATGCCTTTATATGTAACAGTGTCAGAATATGTTGACAGTTTTCTTTAGTTGTTGCTAAAATAAATTAGCATTACTTCATATTTTGTGTAGGGATATAAGAATTTACATTTTTAGACTTCACTATATAATGGAATATATTTTTGATTAAATAAAGGATATGTTCCCACTGTTGTCCTCCTTGTTTAAATGGAATGTGCTGATGGAATTTTTGCATGGGTTATGGATATGATCCCCCATGCCTGTTGTGGGAATATGCCCACATACGTTTTCTCAATGAACATGGATATGATCCTTCATACTTGTTTATGCCATAATATGCTAATAGATATTTTTAATAAGAGTGTAAATATGTTCCCTCTTCTTGAAATCTAGAACTTCCTTACCTAATTATCCTTCATTGTTGTTGGTTTATGGGTTTCATAGGTAGTAGTGTGTCGGGTGGTACCCTGAATAGGAGACTAATGGTTTAGGGTAGGATGATGCTGGTGATGGCGGTTGACAGGTCACCTCCTCGGAGGCACCTAAATAGGATGGGAGCCAAATTTGGATTCCTATTCCACATTTATTAGATATTGATGGTGTATGTTTCTGAGCTCTGGGGATATCCCCATGAAGTGGTTGGTTGTGATTATGAGGGCCAGAAGCATGGCTGAGGCATTTCCTAGGCAATGAGGAATTTATATTTTTCATACTTAGAGACCATAAGGGAAAGATTCTAGTGTCAGGATTGTACCAAATCATTGTTAATCTAGGATCATTAGTTTTTCAATTCATCATTAGAGTTGTCTTATAGGTTTGATCATTTTAGGACCCGCGATGGTTTTTATATGGCCCCAAAAATAAACATTAATTATTCTTGAGTTATGTTAAGAATTTAAATTCACTCACATTGAATGTCTTTTAAAATTTAGAGATTTAATGAATTCGGAAACATCTCATACATAAAAAAACCATAAAGTATAAGGTGGAAACTTATGAACAATATCAATTTCTTTGATAATAAAAAACATTTAAACTAAAAAATTATTTCTATTTCATAAAAAATATTCCCAACTTTTAATTAGACTTCCCCATTTCTCTTACACATCCTTATAAACTGTGAAAACATTTTAAAACATGGTATGAGAAAAAAAACCTCAATAAGGGAAATTGAATAAGGAAAGAAAATGTTAGCCTATGAATACTTTAATCCTATGAAAACATTTTCACAATGGAATACTTTCCACACCTAAAACACAATCTCTTCATATTAACTCATAAAAGAGTAAGATTATTATAAAACACCATAAAAACATAAATAATATAGTTAAATTGTTGGAACTATATCATTATTACATTGTAGCTTTCACAAATACAGAGGGAGTATCCTTCATGGTTACTTCTGGAATACCCACTATGCTATATTCTATAAATCTCTTCAGAAAAACCCAACCATTTAACTACTTCTCATTACCCAATGCAATGGAGAGATAAAATCGGATCAGTATACCTTAGTTTATCATAGAACCACCAATATACATAAACTACTCCCATGAACCAAAACATAATCATGACACATAAATCAATAATAGAGGTAAAATTACATTTCCACTTTGAAATCACATTTAATTTTTACAATACCTCTCAATTATAAATAAAAACACATTATTTGATAATAAAATGGTAAACTGGTAAAGGAAACAAAAAAATTAAAGTAATATAAAATTATATATATCCATTCTTATTGGATAAGTTATAAAATATTCGTTTTTTTTAATAGTTGAAAGAGTAACCATTAAAGAGGTTTGTAAAAGAATGTCCCTTTCCTTAACTCCAACTCGTCTCGTACAATCTTAATATTTCTAAATAAAAAACTTTGGTTATTTATTTAATTTTTTGAGTAATTTTTTAATGTTTATTATTTCTTTTATATGACTTATTAAAATTTTATAAAAATTAATTAATTGATTATGTTCACATTGAGCAATTTTTCGGTATTCGGTACTCGAGACCACAATGAATTTGAAATGATGTCTATAGTAAAAATGGTTATAATTATACCATATCAAGAATAATATTCATAACATAATAATCACATTTATACATCAACTATACTTTTAAAATGAACCATTTATTTATGGTTATGAGAAGATGAAAAATGTTAGAATCATAGAGATGGAAGGCCATACGCACTCACGAGTAACGTTTAAAATTTTCAATGATAATTGATGGAAAGAAGGTAACTATTCTATTATATTTCTAAAATTATCATTATATCATTAATATCACATTATTAATTTAAATATTTTTATATATATCATCCATGTGATATGGTGAAGAAAAACGAATCACATCATTGTGTGGAGGTTATAGTTCACATGAACGTAGGAATGACATTATCATTTTTATGTCAACGAAAAATTAAGATCATTATTGATATATTATTATTTCATAATGATAAATATATCATGAGTAAAATATATAAACATTATATCCATCATTATAACTAGTGTTGGGAGATGATGATGGAAAATGAATCTAATGGTTCGCGATGTCCTAATTCACCATAGTCACGAATGAATAATTCAATTACCATTTCATGAAATTGGATATGGATTTATGTGAGGATATTAAAATAAAAAAAATCTAATTATATTTATTATACTAGATTTATTATTTCATCATGTATGAAGATGTTTTTATGGAAGAATAAAAATAAAAAAAACAAAAATAATTAAAAAATGCCACCTTTCTTTCATACAATATCCTTTGATTAACACCTTATCACCTATAAGGTTATTTTTATGCCTAAAATAAGTCCTACAGAATATGTGGAGGGACTATATTAGTGTATTTGGGTAGATATTTTCTGAATCCAAATGGTTTTCATGATTGATGTAATGTTAAGAAGTAGATCCCTTTTATAAAAGAGAGGAGGAGCACGATTGGAAATATTCAATGTAATAAATTAATATAAATTAAATATCTTTTAAAAATGGATAAAAAGTTGTTCATTTTGAGTGTAATATGATTAATCATAAAAATCAAATAATCCAAAAAAAATTGACATGTTTTGATAATTTTTTAATCCGTTTCTTTTTATTTTAACCTTTATTATTGCTTACTGTGATATCATGTAATTTATAATTTAAGGGGTAATATAATTACTATAAAATTAAAAATGTACACTACATGATTAATTAATTAATTTTTATGACATATCCCAATCAAGTGTCTGAAATTTTTATATTTATAAGTTGGAATAAATTTAATAAAATATTTTATATTTTAAAATACTATTTGTGTCCATTTTGAAACTTTTCATTTTTTTACTTTTTAAAAATCTCATGAAAAATTTATATCTTCTATAAAACACCATTAATTTATCACTAAAATGTAAAATTAATCTATAAAATATGTGGATGGCATCATTTATTTCAATTTTTTTTAATATTTATAATGTCATTTATTTGCTGCTTTCGTTAGTGAGTCAATTACTAAATCATCATTGTGTCACCATTTTATTTAAATATATATTTTTTAAAAAATTATAAAAAAATTATAATTAGGTTGTTAAGAATTTTATCTTTCTATATACTTTTATAGTCAAATATATCTCATGTATAACCTCATATTAAATTTAAATTACATAATTAAATAAAAATAGTGTGAATTTGTTTTCTTCTCTTTGAATACAATAATATAAATGTCTTATTGAAACATAAGATGGTTAAAAAGGATATATAATCAATGAAGGGATTATTTATAACAAAAAAATTCATCCAATAAAATTAGGAAAAGATTTAAGGGAATTTCATATTAGCAATAATTTTATTTTTAACTTTAATTACCCAATTTACCCTAACCCTTCCTAATAAAAATAATTACACATGTTTCTTTTCATATTTATGAATAATATGTTTATTATATTAGATCCTAAATATTACACTTATTACAACCGTTTATATATATTTTTCAAAATTCAAATCACATAAGTAGCTAAAATTTATTTAAAATTAACCCCATTGACGGATCGGGAAAACGAGGTTTTATTGATAAAAAGAGTCAAATGTTCAAAAAGATTTTATATCCATTCTCAATGTGAAATTGCTTACTATTACGAAAATTGGATTAAATTTTTAAAAACTTAATTTAATTATACTTTAAAACCAATTAAAATGATAATATAACGTAAAAATGATTTAGATGAAAAAGTAGTTTTAAATTAAATTGCAGTATTTTTCATTATTCATAAAAAAATGAATCGTATGATAAAAACACCAAAAGTACATCCAAAGTAAATTTTGATACTACTATATGTAATAACAAGTGATCTATTTTCAAATATAACTTATAAAATTGTAAAAAACTTGATTTAAAATTGGTTCCCCATCAAAAGGCGGTAAAACTATTTTTTAGATAATTAATGTTTTTAAATATAAAATTAGATTTATCATATATGATTTTGAACATAGTTTCTATTTTATTTACTATCTAATTAAATAATATGAAAAGGACATATTATATCATTCAATGGGTTGTTACATTCTTCCCCACTTTATGAAATTACATCCTCATAATTTTTATTCACTTATTAAATAAGTTGGGAACCATTTAATTAATTGAATTTTCCGATTTCAATGTTTCCTCTTCGACTATATGGGCTTTCCAAAAAACATTAACCTGATAAATCACCCTGTTCTACAAAAACATCTCTCTTTGGTCAAGAAACTTAACTTTATTTTATTTATAATAAATATTATCTTCCAACTAAACTACTTATTGACTGATAATATTTGTTGGATCTGATATATACATTCATAATATTGAAACATGAAAAACATAATTTAATATAGATAAACAAAGAGGCAAATCCACTTTGTAGTCAACTGATCCAACATTTTCCATCATTAAATAGGTTCCGATGAACTGTGGACTCAAATTCGCCTTCTTACCAAAACTCATCACACTATACCATAGAGAAACATTGAGAAATAGAAGATCACCTATCACAAAGGAATGATCCTTATTCCAATTACCTGAATAACTTTTCAAACTTCTCTGAGATTTTTTCCTTTGTTGCTAAATCAACTAAAAATTCTCTTCTGTTTCTATCACCCACTATGGTCCCATCAATTTCCTTTCCCCTAAATCATCCCAAAAGCTATATTTCAACACTACTTTCCATATAATGAGTCAAATGGTGACATTTTTATACTGGAATGAAAACTTTTATTATAAGTAAACTCTACGAAATAAAGATGTTGGTACCAAATTCACTGGTAATCAATTGAAAATGAACATAGAATATCCTCCATGGTTTCAATTTTTCATTATAACTACTGATATGTTTGAGGATGAAAAGATAAACTAAAATTTAATTCAGTACCCAATGATGCTTGATGGAATTTCAAAAAGATAGATGTGAACCTGAGATTCTGATCAGATACAATTGAGCGAGGAACTTGTGTAATATGAATACCTATTTAAGATAAAATAGTGTATGGTGATATAGAGATTGAGTGTCTGGAATAGGAAGAAAATGTTTAGATTTATTCCATTGACGAATAGCCACCCAGATCGCATTGTTACCTCAAGACGACTTTAGAAATCCCACTATAAATTCCAATGATATAATTTCACATTTACACTCAACCACAAGAAATTGATGAATCATCCCTTTTGGTAACTAAATCTATGATTTAACCAGTTGACATGTCAAAAATCTTAGTGTAAGGTCAATAATATATCTTTTCATTTCATCCCACCAGTAATACTCTTGAAGAACTCTGTACTTCTTAGTGATAATAGGATGAACATATAACATTGAATTATGAGGTTCAAATAAAATATATTTCTTCAAATTTGAATCACACGTCACACATAATCTCTTCCTAAATCTTAATAAAAATGTTTATCAGTGTTAACTTTTGTAAACATTACATTTTAAACCAATTTTACACTTTTATTCAACTCACAACCTTCCTTATGTGCTTTATTAATTATATCTGATAGAGATGATAACGCTTACACCAGAAAAAAATAGAAGAATTTCTTACAAGAACAACTTCTAAGAAAAATTCATCAAATCACTATCCAAAGGAGCACAATTAAAATGTAACTTGTTAAATATAGAATTATTTTTCTAACACAACGCATTAGCCACATTGTGTTCCTCCAGGATGGTAATGAATCATGAAATAATAATCCTTGATTACTTCCTACCCTCTTCCCTATATCATGTTCAATTATTTCTGAGTGAATATGTACTTCAAACATTTGGTATTAGTATATATTTAAAAATTTATTCCATAAAAAGTATTCCTTTTTATTTTTAAATCAAAAACAATTACAACAAAATACAAATAAAGGGTAGGGTAATTTAACTCAAGAGGTTTAAACTGAAATGAAACATAAGTAATTAGCAGATAATTAGATATTAGGACACAAAAATTCCTTTTAATGAAGCATTAATGTAGTTGAAAAAGAAACCATTTATAGAGGGAATGTAGAAATCTAGAGAATTCCTGAATCTTCTTATCAGTTCCAAGAATAAATAATCCCATTCTTTTGTATATATGATCATCACACATTTTTGTGTTAACATAGTCACTGGGCAAGAGAACCATGTAATGTTTTCAACAAACCATCTGTAATATCCTAAAAAACAAAGAAAACTATAAATCTTTATAATATTGGTAAGTCTTGGCCACTCTTCAAAAAAATTTGTTTTTGAAGGTTCAATAGTTATTCTATCTTTATAAATAATGTGACCAAGGGAAGAAATTTGTTTTATCAAAAATTGAAACATGATAAATTTCCACTAAAGTTTATTTTATTTAAAGGTTTTGAAAACAACCCTGAGACAAATTTAATGTTCCTCTTTACTTTTAGGATATACAAAAATGTTATCAATAAACACAACCACAAACCTATCCAAGAAATCATGAAAATATTATATTAATATGATCTATGAATACAATAGGTGAATTAGTTAACCCAAAAGGCATTTCTAAAAATTCATAATTCCCATATCTAGCACAAAGCGCAGTCTTCATAATGTCTTCATCCTTTAATTTCATCTAATGATACCCCGAAATCAGATAAAAAATATTGTAGTCCCTATAGATAACCCAAAAAATAATATTTATGAGTCAAATGATACTTTTTATTAATATTTATGTTATTAAAGGATCTATAATAAATTAAAATTATAATAAAACATCATTCCTTTTAGGAAAAAAGACAAGAGGAATCCATGGTGAAGTATCGGTCGAATGAATCCTTTATCTAATAATTATTGCAATTTTTTATTCATCTTTAAAAGTTCTATTTGATCCATTTGATAATGGGGTTTAGAAATTTTATTAGAATTATGAACTAATCCAACAATGAATTCAACTTCCTGATCCTGTATAATACCCGAAAACTCATAAAAAACATCAAAATACTCATTTACCACCAACACATCATTAATCTGAAAAGTTCATTTGTCTTCAAAAATATTTGAAAGATGAAATTAATTTCAAACTTTTAATAGTTTATTGGCATCATGATATGTTATAAATGGAAGGAGTTCACTGTTGTACAAAAACTAACACTCTTTCTGAAAAGAAACTTATTTATCTCTAAAATATATCTTTGCATGGTTAAGAGAAATACAATAAATACACAGAATAATATGAATCTCTACTAGTGGTAAAACAAATGTTTTTGGTGTATTATTTCCATAGAGAATGATAATAAGATTCTTATAATTTCTTATTTACTTAATTCCCCCCCTGAGTTTTTACAACATCTTTAGGATTCATTACATGAGGTGGAATTTCAAATTTACCAGAACATTTATCCAAAATTGAAGAATGTGATGACCCCAAATCAAAAAAAAAACATTGGAATAATCTATGAAAACAAAATATTTACCAGATACCTCTAAATTTGATGGACCCACATCTACTAAAGTAGTTTCAAAGTATTTCACCGCACCTTTCTCCTTATAGTCTGGCTGCTTCCCATAATTAGAGTTCTTCTTCGGAGTCTCGTTTACAAAATGACCCATCTCAGTGAACATAAAACATTTTAACGACTATAAATAATTTTTTTCCTACGACTAACATTATATTTTACATTGAATTTAAGAGCCTTATGTCCAATTTTACCACATTAAGAGCACTTACTAGAATTTAGGAGGCATTCAATAATGTGTTTTTACAAATTTTTTCACAAACTGTAAACTTAATTTTAATACCATCATAATTTTTGATAAATTCTTATATTTCCCCTGACCCCACAACCTCTTCATTAGTTGGTAATAAAAGAGAATGTGATCATATAAAAACTCAATTTCAACCTTCTTCTAACATCGAACCTGTTTTTCATAACTTTTGAACTCACGAGAAGCCAATGAACTTAGATAGTTTGGATTTAATCCTAATTAAAAATAATGGGTTTTAATATCAAGATACCAAATTAAAATTGGAGCATAACTTTCAAGTCGAGTGAATTTTTCTTTATATACATCCACTGAATCCTAATCCAACCTTAATTCCAATATTTTATTTTCTATCCTAAGTCATACTACCTTAAGAGAGTATTTCTCAATAAAAATATTATTGAATTCATCCCTCCCCAAAAAATAAATCACGTCACTATACTAAATATTCTTAACCATTAACCAAGATTGATGGAATTCAACTTAAAAACTGTAAATAATAAGAATAACCTTTTGATTTTTTGAACAACCCATGATATCAAAAATCTTTTCTTGGGATTTATTCCACCCATTAGCAAGCATGAAGTTTGATGATCATAAGAATGATGGAGGATCTTGCCTCATTAAATGAAATACCATAGACATGTTACTCTATGGTTGATATATATGATCTCATTCATGAATACCACCACCATTTATAACATGAGGCAACTGTGCCATCACTAAAAAAAACTATTTAGTTCTGATTCTGACCATCTGCAGTTTCTAATATAGAGGGTCATTTTCCTCTAGATTCTTCCTAAGAATAACATATATATTCCCTATGTGGAAAATAAAAATGAATAGATATATATTATATGAAGAAAAATAGTAATATTAATATTCAATATCATTTCAACATAAAAATAAAGTAAAAATATTTTATTAATAGTCTATTAAAAAAATCCTTATCGCTTAAAATATCTAAACTGACATATGATACCAGCTATTATTCCCCATCCTTTTACATTAAAAAATATTTAGTTAAGTCAACAATTTACATTAATTTACACTAAAAATATTTTCAGTTTTAGTGTTTTTGGAATTAATCTATATCTCATACATATCAAAAACTTAAACTAAAATTTGGACACTTCTAAATAGTATCTATTTCATCCATAGGATAAAAAATTTAAAATAAATAATGATTCTTTTTCATGAAAAATATTCATTACATTAAACTTTCTTAGTTTTCATACCCATCCATATACCCTATGAAAAAATTCTAAAACTTGGTATGTGCAAAAAAAATATCAATAAAGAAAATAAAATAATTAAAGGAAATGTTAGTCCATGAAAAATTTAATCCCATAAAAACATTTTCTCAAAGTTATACTTTACACCCGTAAAACAAAAGCACTTTAGCATACCTCATTAAATCATAAGATTAATGTAGAACACCATATAAAACATAAATCATAAAGGTATCTTGGGGATTCCATATAATTATCAAATATCATCTTTCATGGAAACATAGGGAGTACCTTTCATGGTTAAACAAGGAATACCCACCACGGTATATTCCCCAAATATTTTAAGAGAAACGCTTTAGGTTAACTCAGTCTCATTACCCAAGGAATTGAAGAGATATCATATAGTCACATACACTTAGTTTTTCATGTAAAAACTAATATTCATATACTACACCCAAGAAACATAACATAGTAATAATAAATAAATAATAATAAATGAAAAATAACATTTCCACTTTGGAATAAAAATTGATTTTATCAAAAATGTGCACTCATTAATGAAAACACATTATTTGAAAATAAAATGAAAAAATTATAAAGGAAAAAATAATATAGTAAAGTGAAATAAAACCATGAAAATAATTTCTTGTTGTGTAAGTTAAAAAAACTGTCCTTTTGGATTTTATAAAAATTGTTGAAAGATTAACATTTAAAGAGGTTTCTAAAACAAAGCCCCTTACATTGAGTCAGAATCATCATGTACAATATTTATATTCATAAATAATAAAAATTAGTGAATTATTTACTTTCCTGAGAGCCTTTTTAATGTTTATTATTCATTTTATATGAATTATAATCTTATTATAACTATTAATTAATTAATTAAGTTCACATTAGGCACTTTGTTGATATTCAGTACTCAATCCCAAAATAAATTTGAAATGATGTCTATAGTCAAAATTCCTATAGTCCCATCAGATATAGAATAATATTAATTAAATAACAATTACTTTTACCAATCACTTATACTACTAAATAAATCTATTTATTTATGGTTATGAAAAAATGAACAGTGTTATAATCATATAGACGGTAGGCCATACATACGTATGAGTAAATTTCCATTTTTCATTGAACAATTTTTGGAAATAAGGTAATTATTATATTAAATTTACAAAATTACCATAGTTTCATTAATATAACATTAATATATTAAATACACTCACACACACATATATATCATCTATGTGATGTAGTGAAGAAAAACAAAACACATCTCTTCGTTTAGGTGATTGTTCACATGTAGGCATTAACGACATTATCATTTTTATGTACATGAAAAGGTAAAAAAAATAATATATATATATATATATATTATTATTTAATAATGATAAATATATCATCAATATTATATATAAACATTAACTCCGTTATTACAACAAGTCTTGATAGATGGTGATGTAAAACAATTTTTTTGGTTCACGAGGTGTTAGGCCGCCGTACACATGAACAAATAATTCATTTACAATTTTTTAAAATTGGATATGGATTTAGGTGATGATATTAACATAATAACATATCAATATATTTAATATAATGTGGTTATAATTCATCATGTATGAATAATATTTTAAGTTAGTGTAAGAAGAAGCAAAACAAAAAACACTTAAAAACAATACGTTTCCTTTAAAAAATATACTTTCATTAACACCTTTACACATATAAGGTGAGTGTTACTCCTAAAATAAGGCCTCTAGAATGTGGAGAGGGATTCTAGTAAATTATTTTGTAATACTTGGGCGCAAAAAAATGTTTTGTAAGTGTTAAAAAATGTCAAGAAGTAGTTCCCTTTTATAAGAGATTAGAGGGGAAGTCCAGGAAATATTCATGTAATGTATAATTTTATGGTTAATATAATTAAAGTAAAATACTAAACGACCAATAAATGAGTTATTTATGAAATTTTATAACATATCTAAATCCTTATACCAAAATTTACATTTTTATTAATTTTATATCATTTAAAAAAATATTTTTTATTTTCAAATACCATTAGTGTCAGGTTTGATACTATTTATTTGTTGACTTTTTAAAAATACAAAAAAACATTATATCTTCTAAAATAATCAATTAACTCATATATAACATGTCAATGTAATCCATAAAATTTATCACTGAAATAAATTACATCAAATTATATTTATTTTGATATTTATAATATTATTTATTTTATCCTTTAATAAATGAGTCAATTACTACATCTTCATTGTGTTGGAATTTAAGTTAATTATTTAATTCCTAAAAATTGTAAATGAATTAATATGATGTTAGTAAAAATTTAATTTTCTAAATACTATTTATAGTCTAAGATATCCCATTTGTAACCCCATATTAAAAATAATTTACTTGTTAAAAATAAGCGTATGAAAAAATTTGTGTTATCTTTGAATATAATATTATAAATGTCATAATCACACCCAAGTGGCTTAAAAAAGATATAATTTCACCACATGGATGATTTTGGTTGTAAAAAATTCATCCAATTAAATTAGGACATGTTTTAGGGTGATTTAATATTATTAAAAATATTATATTTATGTTTAATTACTTGACTTACCCTTGACCATGGTAATAAATATAATTACTAAAGTCACTATTCATATTTTTAAAATACTATGTTAATCCCATCAGATCCACAATATCATATTTATTTCAACCATTTATATCCATTTTTTTGAAATTTAAGACACATACGTGGCTGGAATTAATTTAAAATTAATCCCGCTGATGGATTTGGAAAATAAGTTTTTAATGTAAAAATGCTCAAAATTTTATAAAGTTATTATATAAAATTTCAATGTGAAATTGATTACAATGAAATATATTTTGATAAATGATAAAACATAATCTAATTTTAATTTAAAAACAATTTAAATTTTAATATAAAAATATATATACATTAGATTTAAAAGTAGTTTTAAATTGAATGTAGTATTTTTCAAATTCATAAAAAAAGGAATTCTGTCAAAAAAATAAAAAACATTCATCCAAAGTAAATTTTGATACTTTTATTTTAAAAAATATATATATTGTGTCAAATATAACTTTTAATATTTTAAAAAACAACATTTGAAATGGGTTCAACATTAAAAGGTTGTAAAACAGTTTTTTAGAAAAATAATGTTTGTAACCATAAAAGTGTATATATAATATAAAATTTTGTACATAGTGTATATTTTATATACTATGTAATTAATAAATATGTAAAGGAATTATTATATTAATAGAGGGGTTGTCACAGTTTCAGTCAAACATGGTTTACCATAATGATTTTTGGTCAAAGAAAACATATTCTAGGATTGGGATTCTATCAATGAGAGTGTATAATTATCCATTAAAAACAAAATGGAACAAGGTTAAAAATTAATTCAATATCTTAGGCATGTTGTGTGGTCAATCATATATTATTTTTTAGAAAAGTTTTCCTTTTATTCTTGATCTAAACATTTTGTGCATTTGGACTAGTCAAAATGTAGATGAACGTATTTCATAAAAACCCAGATTACTGAGGATCAATTGTACCATCATACCACGTATACTGATTTGTTTGTGTAGGAATGGAAAACAATGTTTTATGACATATGATTAACCAATCATTATTTTATTTTATAGATTCCCATCAGGATCAGTATTTTTTTTGTGTACAGTGGAAAAAAGTATCTTTTCATATTATAACCTAATTGTATTGTTAATAGAGAGATTCATGTTGGGTTATCCATTATTTGTGTCTATGAAGAAGAGATGACTAGGGAACCCTCACAGATTTTGGTTTTGGTTTGTTTAGATGGTTGATTGTGGGGGGTTTTATCTCTTGTACAATCATTAATATCAGATCACCATTTTCATTCATAATTGATACTTCCAATGATTCCCTCTTCTATAACAGGGTACATGCCTGCTTTCCAAAGGATGGCATCCAAATGTGGTTTCAAACCCAATATCTCTATGGAACTCACATTGGTTAAGAGGATGGGAGGTCGGGCTCATCACACACATTTAAGGGGAATTATTTCTTACTCGAGGTCTCTCTTCTAAATTTAATATATGTTCATGAATCTCTTCCTAATCCTGATATGACATTGGTTAACCTTTAAAAAATAATAGGTTAATTATCTTTATATATAAAATAAATAAAATATGATCAATGCAAAGAGGAAGAAGGATATCATTAGGGATTCTATATGTATGAATCCGAGTTAATACATCGATTTATAGGTAATGGGTAAATGCTTATTAAGATGAATCCATATACAAAAGTACTTCATAATTTAATGCCATCTGAGGAGGTAATTAATATTTTGAGGAGAGGATTGAGCCATTATGAAGAATCCAATGTATCCTGGAATATTCACAAATAAAAACCCATATAGTTTCTTAACTTGTGTTGTTTAAATTCATTTGGAGAGGATATTTGTGCGGGAACTGAGGCACCATATGTTTGATCTTAATCCTTGGGGTGATGTCCTATGTACCATGTTTATAGAAGGAATCCAAGTTATTATAGTTCGATTACACCATCGAGACTCGATCTAAGGTAGATTCCCATATGTGTTGGTATTTATATATCATTCCACCCATTTGGGCTTATATACTAAAATTAACCATTCCTTAAAAGATTAATAATGTTGATGAGGTGTTCATTGTGGCTTCTTAATCCCATGTGATCTATGTTTAGTGTGAGAAACAAGGGGTAGAAAATGATCATTCTCATTGTATATGGATGCATGAATCATGTATTGGGGCGACCTTTGGAATGTTTAATATGGAGCTTGGGCCGTAGAGAGGTATTATACATATCCAAGTTATGGAAATAATCATATTCACTGTAGTTCAGATGATCGGGGCTTACACATTGATGTTTCCATTGTTCAAGGATTACACACACCGAGGATGGAAAAAGGTAATAAAATCATGGGATTCCCTTAACTTTGTAGAGGCTTATGATTCAGATTATATGATCATTTCATATCTCTAAACTCAGAGGAGTAATTATCAATGTGAGAAAAAGGTATGAAAAATGACCAGTCTCATTGCTTGTGGATGCATACAATATGTATTGAGACAACTCTTTGGATGGTTAAAATAGAGAATGGTCCACAGAGAGGCATCTTACGTATCTTAGTAATGGTAGGAATCTGAGTCATCATTATTCCATATATAGGTCATTCATGATGGTATTACCTTTAAAAATATGGATTACACACTAAGGAGGAACAAAATTCTTAAGTCCTATGATTCAATTTCCTTGGTAAAATCTTACAATGAAAATGATATGGTCATTGCATCTCCCAATATACATGAGAACTATGAATAGTGTGAGACATAAGGGAAGATAAATGATCAGGGTCATTATATATGGATGCATGAATTATTTAATTAGAAATCCCTTTGGATGGTTATCATGTAGCTTGCACCTGTAAGAGGTATCCTATGTATCCTAGTTAAGGTTGTAATTAGAGTCCTCATAGTTCTTGAGATTGAAGCTTAAACACAGAAATTTTCTATTTAGTTGGGGATTACACACCGAGGGTGGCCAGAGTTATCAAACCCTTGGATGCCCTATTATCCTGTCCTTGTTGTCTTCAAGATGTCGTAATACCTAGATGGTTGGTCATGATAAACAACACATGACTTGGCTAAAATATCCATAGGGGGTTGCATGATCCATTTTAATTTCCCAAGTGTCATCACAGGATATGGGTGGCATATATATAGGGTGATCTAAGGGATAATGGTTCATGTATTGGAGGGTATCACATATCTAAACTAACATGTATAAAGGTCATAGCGAGACCTGACTGGAATGCATAGAGGGAATCACGAGAGTTAGTTGACAAACCTGAGTGATGATACACGACTCATCTCACATGTACTGGTGTCTTTAACTGAGTAAAGAGACATGTTTGATGGTCATCATGATATTCAAATGATGAACATAGATGGATTCATGAGACTCAGGTGGTATGTCTGAGGGACCACATGTGACATTCTTTGATATACCTGAAGGAATTATAATGAACCAAATTGTATACCGAAGGAGCGTCTTGAGAACAAGGTGACATGTCCTGGTTCTATCACCATTCCTAGGTGAATCAAATGAAGCACATGAGGGTCATCATGTATATCATTTATGATAGTCTCACACCTTTTGTTTTTGATATATACTCTATATTGAAAATTCTGTGGATTTTTTATATGTCAGTTTACTTTAAGTCTCTCATGATCTAGAAGATGTGTGGTATGTTATTTTCATGTCCTACAAAAAGTCATTTGCAAGATATATGGGGGAACATGTGAATCAACTATTCCAATTTCCTGATTTATCTAGATGTCAACCAATATATTATGTAACATAAATCTTGATGGTCTCTATATCATCCACTACAAGAAATCTTCTATAGCATCAGTGAGTCTAGAAGAAAAGAGTCCAACCTTTCATTCTAAGAATCACATTCATATTGTTGTGGTGAATTTTTCATACTGGGGTGAGGTATTTATAGGCCTCCCGAACACAGTTGGTCAATGATTTTCATTTCATATTTTATGTGAATATAGGATTGATTTGATGAAGGGCTTCAATGTGATGCATCTCTACAAGTCTCTAATGCGGAACACTTAGTGTGCATCATCTTATTTTTAGAAACCAAAAGTCCCTCCCTTCAATTACACATTTATTATATTTTATCAAATTAATGTTAACATTTTGTATAACTAAATTATGCTGAAGGACTTCGATATTGTCATATTGAAATGCCCAAGTGGATTTTCCAGACTATGGTTCCTAAAGAGAGGTATTCGTGGGATTCTTAAAGCCCTGTATAGGGTATTTCATGAGATCATTCTATGGATACCCTTAGTGTGTCTCAAGAATATTATGAACAAGAGAGGCTTCTGAATCCTTCCCCTTTTATTTAATTTTTTTTATTTTACAATAATATAGAATCATGCGAGATTTCTTAATTATTTTAAGGGAAATTTTTTTTCTACTTGGTGATTCTTCATAAGACCAAAAATGGGTCTTATGAAGATTCTTGATAATTTCAGGAAAAATTCCATCCATTTTCCCTTGGGGATCCACATGGGATGTTTGAGGTCTCTTAGAAATACTAGGGGCTCTTTGTGTTAGGAGGACGACATAATGGTGGGATTTCAAGAGATGAGGCGGACATGTCATATGGGACTTGCGGTGCCTTGTCGATCAGTAGTTTAGAATTTCTTGCTTTTATAGCCATGAGAGGCTCCTACCTCCCTCATATTTATTACCATTATTTTATTTTACAAAGGCTTGGGGGTCTCATTTGTTTTCTGAGATGTTGATTAGGACAACCATTCTATCCATCAGTGACCCATAAAATAAATTTCTTGGCAACATTAGGCTCCCAAATTTTTGATATGTTCCATGTATGTTTGAAGTAATGTTAGATGGTTTGTCAAGTGTCGACTGGTTGATGATCTGTGTGGCATGGGGCGCTTTTATGGGTGACGTCGCATGACCACTAGTTTTCTGTAGGCATTTTTATAGGAGGGGTAGGGCTTGTCAATAGGGGCTCCAAGGGACCCACTAAAAGTTATGTGCTTCACATGGTTCATTTGTGTAACCTTATGATGGTCATATGATTACATATCCTATAGAGGCATAAGTGGTCTATAGGTATTTTCTACCTACTTCTTCAATTTATTTTGTGGCAAAAATAATTCCAATATCCATGTATTTCTTCCTTTTTGAATTTGTTGTGTTTAAATTGGTGGGAATTTGCAAAGGAGAGAGTTTCTATTGGGATCTATCTGTAATAGTAAAGAGAACATATGACATCATATTAAGTATGGACTGAATATATACTATTATAGGCCAGATTGACTATTTCATACAAAATTTTTGGTGTATCTACAATGATGGGAATAAATTTTTCTTTTATGGGTGAAAAGGAAACACAGGTTTCAAATTATGAACTCATGCAATGGAGGGTACCATTGATTAGAAATTTGTAGGCTAAAATAACCCTTGGTGTAGTGGATGTTATGAGTTTTCAATTCCCTATAGTGGCGGTGGAGTACTAGGATGTATTTCCTAATGATGTTCTATTATTACCTCACTATTCAGAGATATAAAAATGAATTTATCTACACCCTTAGACAATCCTGATGTATGTGCCATCATCTAATGTGGCTTTGACAGGGCATCCCAATTTGAGGGATTAGTTATTAGAATGTAAGAGTAAGGGAATCATTATCCCTAGTGTTTCACTGCGAGCAACCCCAATTTTGTTTTCCAAGAATGAAGATTAGAGATTAGGGTTATGTGTAGATTAAATTCCCCTAAATTGGGTAACAATAAATAAAAAGTATCCACTATTGAGGATTGATGACCTCTTTAACCATTTTAGTGGGATGTTATGGTTCTTGAAGATTGACCTCAGATCAAGCTACAACTTGCTGTGATTACTAGATGAGGATATACCAAAGATGAAATTCATATGTCTATACGATCATTATGAGTACATGGAGATTCCCTTTGGGGTGATTAATTCCTAGTAGTGTTCATGTGACTCATAAAACAGATCTTTTAGAATTTCTCAGACCAGTTCATGATGGTATTCAATGGTGATATACTAGTATAATCGATTACTGAGGAGGAGGATACAAGATAGTTGATTATGGTATTGGATGCACTCTGCGAGCACCATATTTATGAAAATATTTCAAAGTTCTAATTCTAGATTCTTGAGGTCCAATTTTTCGGACATGTTATCTCAACAAATATCATGGCAGTGGACCTAGTGAAGGTATAATATGTGTTATCTTAGGAGCCACCCAATAGCATGACATAGGTACAGATCTTTTCCGATGGGTTAGATATTACTATATATTCATAGTAGACTTTTCCAGGATATTAACACCATTGATAGATTTGACCTAAAAGGGGAAGCCTTTCATGTGGGTAGAGAGGTTCCAATAGTTTTTTCAGATGTTAATATGTAGATTGATGACTTCTCCCATCGTCAAATTTCTAGACCAAGGTGTCGGGGACTTAGGGTTCTGTGATACATTAAGAAATGATATTGCTTTACTTCTTATGAATAGGTGGGTAATTATTGACTATGGTTCATGTTAGTTAAGACTACATGGGAAGAAATACATGACCGATGATATTTAGTTTGATGTGGTAGTGTTTAAAAAAATATCTAGAAATCTACCCAATGGGTGGGTGAGTTTTTTCTATTCAGACCACAAGAATCTCACATATATATTCCCTTTAGAGGATCTTAACACAAGATAATGGAGATAACAAGAGTTTCTTTATGATTATGACTTCATGACTGTCTATACTCATTGGAAGGGGAATAAGGTCGTATATTCTCTCAGTATGAAATATTTTTTGTAGTTTCTAAATGAGGTTTCAGAGTAGTCAGCCTTGATGTTGTTATCCTTCATAGATTAATATGGAGTGTATAACCTTTAGTTTATGGTTGTTACCCATCCTATTTAATATTATTTCATGGAGGAACAAATTGGATATACTGAATGTGAGACCCTACATGCTTAGATATTTACTCAACATGCTCCTGGTCGATTGTTTTAGGTGGTGATCAAGTCGTTATTTTTAGAGGATGCAGGATTGTACCCATGGAATTATTGGTAGAAGTTATGAGAGAGTATAATAAATATTCATTGTAGATACATCCTTGTGTGGAAAATATCTACCAAGACATGCAACATTAGTTTTGGTGGCCAGGGATGATGAAGTGAGTTCTAGAGTTTGTCTCTAAATGCCTTCCTTGTTATAAATTGAAGGTTGAACACCATGTTCCACCAGGTTTATCTAAACACCTAGAGGTTATAGAGATGAAGTAGGATATGATTTCCATGGACATAATTGCAATATTACCACCTACATAGAGGGGACATGATGCCATCTAGGTGATCATATAATGACTCACCATGTTGGCCCAATTAGTATTTATATGAGAGAAGTATTTAGTGGAGATCACGAGACTCCTCAACATACTATAGATAGTATTTATCCACAGATTTCTTTCAATGATCATTTATAACCATTCTGATAATTTCACATATCAATTATATAATGGATTTTAGGAGGATTATGCGACTCATCTATGTTTGAAAATGACTTTACACCCCCATTCCGATGTCCAAACTGAGTCGACCATTCATGTTTTAGAGTACATGATGATAGCATACACGTTGGACTTTTTCTATATTTGAGAGGATCATCTATCCTTGGCGGAGTTTTAAACAATAATAGCTACTATTCCACCATCGCATTTCTACTATTTGCAGCCTTGAAAAGGTGACCATGTAAGTCAACACTTTGCTGGATTAAGATAATTGATTCAGTACATATGTCCACAGAGTTGTTGTGATCCACTATATAGAGGGAGAAAATCATGTTGTAGTAGATGAGGACTGGAAAGAGCTGTCAGATGTCCTATGATGACTAAAAATGGAGGACTTAGGGGTTTGAGGAGGGATACCATGTGTTCCTACAGGTTTCACCATGATGTAGATCAATTATATTTTTATAGGGTGAAAATATATATTGGATATTCATTATCCTTTTACAGATAATACATATAGTTAACAATGTGGATGACTTCTTAGATCTACCTCTATAGTTAGATTGGGTACACAATGTCACCCACATGTTGCAATTGAGGAGGTACGTACATGATACATCACAAATTATCGGTTAGGGATAGATGGTCCTCATGGACATGGCTACATTGAGAAGTACCAAAAATATATTAAGTATTGGTAGAAGAGTATCCTTATTGGGAGAATAATTCCTTTAGTTCGTGTCTGGAGGCAGTATTAGAATCATTTGAAGAGCACTTGGGAGTGGGAGTCTCAGATGCATGCTTATTACCAATATCTCTTTGTGTAGCCTTTAATTTTCATTTTTTGGGACGTAAATCCCAATGTTTGGGAAAATGTAAAGACTCATATTTTCTATGTATTATTTTTGGATATTATATACATTATTTTCGAGAGCATGCGCTAAGATGTCTTTTGATTTTGAGGTTTGTTGTGCCAAGAATACAAGTATGAATTATATTAAATATATTAAATGTATTCATATTTATAATTCTTGAAAAAATAGAAAAAAATAAAAATTAATTCTAGAATTAGAAAGTTAAGGGAATTATTGAGTTTAAAATGAGGGGTTTACCTTAGGTGTGACATAACCTTTGTCGGCATAGGGTGTTTTTGGAAAAATCTCCATGGGTGTAAAATGAATAAAATATTTAAATAAATTATTCTATTTTATTCATTTATATTGAGACCTAGATACACCTTTAAATAAATTAATATAGTGGATTCTCAGGTTTAGCACTAAACCATGTAGATCCAAAGAATCCTGGGAGGGCCATCAGAGGAAAATCCATTGGCGAATGAAAACTAAATCATAGTTCGACGACCGGTGTACAATAGAATCAGAGGATCTAAACAAATAAAATGAAATAGTTTTTTATTCATTAAAAATCAAACCAAATCATCGTTTTATGTTTTGTTATATAGATATATTCCCAACTATTTATTCCTATTATTAACACGAATATAAAATCAAACATATTGATTCGTGGATCAGTCATATCCCAGGATGGGTTTATTTGTTGGTATTTATTTGGAAAATTGTTTATGAAATTATGGGTATTCAATTGTTTTTAAAATAGAAATCGATTAAGTCTAGCTGAACATGTCCTAGGTTTATTCCACTTTATTTTCTTATTTTTCTACCATTTTTGTACAAGAATTAATCTTTGGTTATTTGTTTGCCTAGTGGGTCGACCTAACAACCGTGAAATTGAACATTTAACACCCATTTATTATCGTAAAAATAATATATTTCATATTAACACATTTTTTTCATTGGGGAACATGAGGAAGTGGAAAATATGAGCGAATCAAACTAGATTAGAGACCTACGAGTATGTGAGGGGAATATGAAGACAACATGAATGGAGGATAGCCGATTTTAGTGTAAATAGAGTGATCAGAATCTTGAATGTTCAAATGGAGAAAAAGATACAAGAGTAGATTTGTGCTTCCCAATTATATTAATTGATGATTTGGGGTTTGGAGGTACAGAAAATGATTTAGAGAGGAAACCCATATGATCTTTCAAATCCTGCAGTACAGGACGTGTGTTTCGGAGGAACACACCATGTAGGACCCATATGTGGAATACAATGTTTCCGTGATAGAATTAAATATCACATATAATGAGACTCCATCACTCATCATGTTAATAAACATAGAAACTCAACATGTACATCATATGGTGGACATACTCAGCTAGGAGGACATGGGAATAGGCATGCCAAGTACTCTGACACGGTCAGTCTAGTTTTACATGGGTAGTGACATGTACTTGGGTAACTTCATAAGTACACAGGTTCAAACACACTATATACATAGACATGGACATATACATGGGCTATTTATATGGTTAGAACTCGGTGTCTATGGTACTTTCCATGTACTACTAGTACACAAAGTGTAGTTCCTTCAAGAAGGTTTGGATCTCTTTTTGTATTGATCTTTTACAAGTGTAAGAAGTTTGAATTCTCTATATCTATTCCATTAGGGTTAGTATCCAATGAAATCATATACATAGGATAGTGGTACAGTCATCAAGAATTCTTGGATATACATGTTGGAAACCTTTTGTGAGGTCCAGAGTGACATCCTCTATCATTTTTTCCCCTAGTCAGTGTTCATGGTATCATTGTGACGAACACTACATGGAAATTGATCCTCTAATAAGCGGATAATTATATATTGAGTTATTGGTATTCCCCATGGACTTGGGTGTGATATTCATCAATGAATAATTATCTTCTTACTTATATAATGAAGTACTTATGGAGGGTCCTAATGAGCTGTACAACTCAGATGAACACCATCCATGAAATCTGACTCCTGGTGTGTGTTCTCCTAGATCAGTTTTATATAGTACCATTGATTAATAATCCTATAATGTAATTAAGGTTTTGAAATTACATTTAGATTATGTATTTTGTTGATTATATCTAGATATTATTGTTATATGCATTATAGACATATACCTATGTAGGTATTCATGTTAATCTTATTGTTATATTCTTATTGTTTTTGGAGTGTCCTGCTGAGTATTTTTATACTGACACCTACATGATCCTTTCCCACACATGTTAGCTCTTGTGAAAACGATCGAGAATTTAATAGAGTCCAAGAGTGATTAGGACCATGCAATTCTTAGTGGGATGGATAGAACGAGGTGTGTTCTTAAGGTTATCTTAATAGCTTTACCCATATTTACGTTTTGGTTGGACTATTTTTCATTCCCATTATGGTGGGATTTTTTTTGGCCCAGTTTACATTCCATTACTTCTTTCCATACTTTGGTTAGGTGATTTAGATGTATGCATGACTGTTTTAGCTGTTTTTTAATTTTTTTTTGATTTTATGGGGTTGTAGATATCTACATTTGTATAGGTTATTTTGGATAAGTCCCCCAATATAAGTGATATGACGAATCTACACTAGTCACTAACCTATTTCCTATTATAAGGAGTCTTAGGGAGTTTAGGCATGGGTCCCATTGGGACGGGTCCCAAAAGAACTCTTTATAATAGTAAAACCAAGACTATTTTGGTATATACTATGAAACGGTTAATCCTAGATGAAATATATATTTAAAGGGAAACACTATGAAATTTTTTTTGTTGATACACCATTTTTTTCGATCAAACAATACACAGTGACTATTTTTAACAAAACTAAACTATTCTACTTCCTTAGTCGTACCATAAACCAAGACATGTTGATATCTTACATAAATTGGTAGATCCTCATGGTTCCCCTGAGTAAAATATAAAAACATGTAAGACATATCACAATAGCAGAAAAAATGAGGTTATTTCATTCATTAAACTTTTCTATGACTATTTTACCAAACCAAAATGTGGTCTTTTAGAATTTATAGAACTATACGTATTTTTTCTTTTAAATCGTTCTATTTTTTAGAAAACTCCATGAAACATGACTGTTTTCTAAAATACGAACAGTTCTAGAAATCATTATTTTTTTAGTCAGATTATTCAATTGAAAAGTCATTAAAAATGATATAAAAGTTCTTATTATATAATTGATGTGTTTTTTAGGGATAGTTATCATCTAAACGCAACTAAAAGCATCAAAAAAATTTGATTTTACCACATTATCATCCCATTAACAACGAATTGAATATAATAAATAAATAATTATATACCAATTTTTTATATTTAAATATCTTTCCCAAATCCTTGACATGAGATTGATAGTGATACCTTAGAATAAGCCAATGAGATCATTCTTCCTAAGGTAGCAATCAGCTGAATTAATATCGCAATTATTTTGAAGCATTAACTCTATGTCATCATTTTTAAAAACATTGTCATTAGTGTGAGATAGATAGAGAGAAATAAATATCTAGAGAGATTCAACATTGGGAATTATTACAACATTTTGATACCCAAAATCATAAAACATTCACATATTTATTTATTCTTCCATGGAGAAAACTTTTATTCTGAATATTAAGATGTATTGAATGAAATATTTCACAAATGTCCCATGGCTTAAAATAATTGTAACACTTGTAATTTATATCATGATTAATAGTTTAACACTTAAACTATCAATTTGAATGTTCACACTCCTCAAATCCTCATTGCATGGTGAAAAAATAAGATATGCTAGGTTGGATTAAGAGAAGAATTTTGGTACATGAATTCTTTTTTAACATGGAAAATACCTTGAATATCATCTAATATAGTGACACTGAACATGATATAGTCTATTAGAGAATCAACCATAATGTTTTCTAGACCACAAAATTGTGTGTTTTTCCATTAGTGTATATTTTAAACAATATTTGGTTAACATATTATTAATTATATTATAATACATACATTTATTGAAATATATTTTGATATATTTATTTTCAATCATATTATAGATAATTTTTAAAATATATATTTACCAATTTACTGACAATGAAGGCTTTATCTGATAAAAATTATTTCAAATTTTTAGAGTATACTTGTGCTAAGATAAAATGATTCCATATATATTATAATAAATTTAAAAGTTGAAAAATAAATTTACCTCACCCCTTTTATCATATCAATTTCACTTGGCATTAGATTTGAAAAACTATTTTATAGTAATTTTATAATAAATCAAAAGGTCATATCATCACTTAAAATCTATTAATAACTAGTTTCAGGGATATTTTTAATAAATATATTAAAATTATTCATTTTTACTTCAATGAACTTTTGTAAAATAAATTTATGATAAATGGTCATACCATGATATTTGATATTTTTTTACTCCATATATAACATTAGTATGATATGATGGATTTTGATATTCAAAACCATGATTATTTTTAGTATAAACTTATTCTTAGAAAAAACCATTTAGATCTACACTTTAAACATCGATTTTTATTATAATAAAATTCATATGATCTATAATGGAAAATAAAATTTTGATGGTCATAAGTCTTGTAACCAAAAAATGTTATTATATAATGTATGCCTTTTTCTTAGTTGTATTATAATATAATATATCTTGTATTTTTTATATAATTATTTCTTTCTAGTTAAACTTATTTCAGAAATCCCATTTTTTTATTATAATCAATGGGTTATTTGGGTTATTTTATTTGTTATTAAATTTTTCCATTCAAATTGGTAAAAATATTCATTAATAGACATCAAACTTTTTTCCTCACCCAACAAATAATCTATAATTTTTGGATTAAAATTGATTAAAAAATTCTATATGACCATGTCTATTCAATTGGGAACTTATTGCAGTGATCAATCAATGAAAATTACCAATTTAATTATATGTTGTATTATACTTTATCATTGTTTGGTACCATAGAAAATAGAATATTATTCTTCATTATGAAATATTTCACCATATAGTTCCATACTATTAGAATCAATAGGTTGTTCCTTTGATTTTTTAAATAATAGGGGTGATTTAAAAACAATTATCAATATTCCTCATTATATGGATATTTGTTTTCTAAAGGGTTATTGTAATAAAAAATTTAATGCACTGTTTCGTTTAATGTTTGTATATGGCTATGGAAGACTTGATAGACCATACTAGGGGCAGATTATTATACAATTATTCCTTAATTAAATTTTATATAACATTTATACGTTCATTCAATTTCTTTAAAATAAATTGTTTTTATCTCAAAACATGAAGTTATCTAATCTATGGATTCCTATAATTCCAAAATTTGTTATATTTTTTTCCTAAATTTATAAAATAATTTTTTATATTAAATAAGGTGTTATTTGTCGAGAAAAACCAAATAAATGAAAAAAATATATTTAAAAAATTTCATCAATTTATTCTAAAATTTTAAATTACTATATTCAACTACATCATTATATTTTAGAGTTCTTTAAGGATAAATTTTTTTTTATTTTATTTTTCATAGTAAATAGTTTCATAATGATGATTTTAAAACTCACTGTAATGGTTAATTTATATAGCGATGATCAATATGTGTTTTCCATTTTAAATTAATGAATAAAACTTTTTGAATCTATTTAAAATTTTCATTTTTTAAAAGAGGAAAAAAACGTTGTACAATGATTATAATCATTAATAGGTACATACAAATATTATTTCTTTATGATATTTTATTTTGAGATATTCAAAAATGTTCTGCATGTACAAAATATAGAGGCATAACATTAGTTGTAACCACCAAAGTCCCAATCACACTAAGAGAATGGTGAATTAATGTGAAATTATTTTCTTGTTGAATAAATATTATTCTCATGTTAGAGAGAAATTAATTTTTTTACACACATAAAACCAATTATATCATCCAAGTAATGAAATTTAATCAAGATGATATGACTATTTTACTTAGTTTATACAAATAAACTATGACATATGAGTATGAAACTAAAAATGTACTAATATACAAAAAAACAACTAATGTACTATTATATGTACACTATATATTTAAAATCAGTTTACTATTGATGGAATGGATCACCACCCATTCTTATATCTTCATGAATAAATTCAAAAAAAGTATAACAAAAAATTATATCATAGTTCATTATAATGAAATAATAAATTTATAATAAACACTCTAAATGAATGTCAATGTTTTCCTTTAACTCTTTTTATATTTCAATAAATATCTTCAGTTTATTATACGAAATTTATATTTGTCACAACTATTTCCATTATCTCAAATACTTAATACATCTACATCTATTTCTGTGAGGCGCAATTAAATTTTTTATACACCTATAATATTTCTACTATATCTCCCTGATATTCTTTTTTGTTAGACTATTTTATTTCACAAAATAATAGTTTATCCTTATCGAAAATTCCAAATATTCTATAAAATTTTAAAAAGATTAAAAATTTAAAATGATATCAAAATATTTAAATCATGAAAAAATACTTATAACCATAGATTTATTTCGTCTACTATAACATGGTATCATAGTCAACGCACGAACATAAAAATTATTTAATGGAATTTTTATTATATAAAAACATATACTAATTAAATCTTTTCAAATGTCTTATATGATGATACCCAATGTATATTACTTCATAAACCATAATTTCATCTTCTTTGGAATCATATTCACTATATATCTTCAGAAAACCACGATAGACTTCTATTATATGATTTTATTCATGTCATACAATTTTATTCAACTCAAAACCACCATTAAATATGATTTTAATTTTTTTCATACCTTGTCTAAAGAAGTAATATTAAGGAGAAATACACTAAAATAATAACCACATCATTGTTAAATTCTTTATCTTGTGGATGAAAATAACTATTCTAATAATCATCATAAAAATATCTTCAACCACAACTGGAAATATTCCACTATGATTAGTTCATTAATCTATGGTATGAATCAACTCCTAGTGGTAGACATTAACTACAACTTTCATTCATCACCATCCTTTTGGTACCATATCATCTAGAATGGTTGCAATGATTATTTAGATTATCCATTATTAATTAAAATTATTTTAAACTATTTTAATTATCATTATACTCTTCCCAAAAATCAGCATAGAAATATTTCATTAGTTAAATCCAATTAGAAAAATATTTAATTTTATTATCCTTCAAAATTCTACATCTTTTAACCAATATATGTTCTGGTAGTATGTGAGATATAATTAATCATTTGTAAGTGTAATTTGTGTTTTTATCATGGTAGTGGGATTATAAAATTTTAATTAATTAAACATCAAATCTAGGAGGTCATTTAAAAGATCCTTTATATAAATTTTAATTAGGGTCTATAAGTTACTATTACTTTACCATGTATTCCAAATCAAATAATTATCTTCCACTATACAAGGAAAATGAATACTATAGTGGGATAAGACTTTGATTATTAGGATATATATGTTATCAATTCAATTTATTTATAAGACTCGACTAGAATGGGAATTTATTATGTTTTATTTATTATTATAAAATATCAATGATTATCCATCATCATATAAATTACTTATACTAATGAAATAATTATTCAATTGAAATAATAATAATAATATTAAAATTAGAGGCCTATTTTAAATAGAATGATCACCAAGTCCTATTATATATACTTTAAAGTTATCTTAAAAAAATGAAAATTTTTCATTATAGATTTTTCATTTTAAGAGAATTATATGTTTCTAATGTAATGTTGTTAGAGAATCTCCTTTCCACATACCATATATTATTAAAAATGGAATAAAATTGTTCATTTTTAAAATCATATAACAAATGTTGTTGGTTTGTAATTTCAATCATACAGGATAGATTAACTAGTATAACTATCAAGAACCAAACTAGACTAACCATATTATATCAAAGAGAAACTACATCCTTTGAAATAAAATTTCATGATTTTACAAATGATTATATCACTTTAAAATAATTTTGAAGTCAAAATTCACCATGGAATTATAAATAATATGGAGGAACCAAAAAAGGGCATTAAATCAGTGTTTCCCTATTTTCAAACTTACTAAAATTGTATTAAACTTAAATCATTAAAACGAATTGATTTTATTTTACACCTATTTCAAAAACATATAAAACATGCCCAAAAAAATAATCATATGAAAAAAATATTTATATAGGGTTCATCTCTATATTTGGAATACTATATCTTTATTATGTATGATAACCTCCATGTCACATATTATATTTTTTTTAAATAATTTCAATGTTTTCATAATCACACAAGAATTGACATCCCACTAATGTCAATCTAAAATCACTTGTTCTATAAAGTGTATTATAGAATGTTAATGATCTCCACACTCTTAAAAATACCATAAAACCACTAAGAGATCTGTTTTTCTCTCTAGAGAACTATAGTTTTTGTAGTAGTTAATTAATTATTCAATTAATATAATTTATTCCCCATTAACCTATATATATTAGTTTTAAGTATATAATCTATTTCTCAAATTCTCTTAATTAATCAATATTTTTTCTAGATATCTATATTAGTCACACATTAATTAAATAGTAATGATATTTTCCCGATAGAGGACTCCAAAAAATATTCAAAAATTCAATTCTCTATAAATTTCGAAAACAATATGATTTGTTATCAATGTATTCAACTCAAAGAATATAAACAAATTTCTAGAAATTATTCTGAAATATCTAGACAAATTTAATTAAACTAATATTTATAAAAACCTTATTCTTTTAAATTAATTATTTTACTATTTTAGTCTCCAATAACATCATTATGGAATATATATTTTTCATATACATCATATCTTTAAAAATATACTACAATAATAAATTACATTTAATTTAATTTTTACTCAAATATTCATGATACATATCATTAAATAATATTCCAAATAGCTTGGTAGATATTTAGGTTTTTGAAAATTTGAATTGAAATATTTTGATATAATGTATAAAATCTAACTTTTATATAAAACCTAATCTCAAAAAATCTTCAGAATCAACTATTCAATTTCACATACAATTTTTTATGACTCTTTTATAGCCCATGAAATCATTATATTCCTCTTTCACAACATCTAATTAGCTTAATCAAATATAAAACATATTAAATATAAATGTTATAAAAATTTAAAATTATTTTTATCTAATAAATGATTAATGTTAAACATATTATTCAAATATAACTTCAATTCTATAAAATATTCTTACTCCAATTATGCAGGCATTGTATTTATCTTTTTAAAATTATGTGGTATTTTGAAATAATATTTTAATGTTTAATATTATTTATAAATCATGTATCAGTATACAATTTATTTTATAATTCGTAAATTATCATAAAATCCTTTATCAAATCAAATAATGACAAAAATACTAAATAAAAAATCCCACTACCAATCTATGATTATTCAAATCCACTTAATAAAACTAATTCTACATAACACTGTTTAGAAAATTTTTAAAACTCATTGAGTAATATTTGATTCTTCAAATACTCCCCTAGTCCCATTTCTATATATATTTTTGTAAACACTATTTCATGTTAGTTTATAACAATTTCGAAAACAAAAACCCGCAAAACAGATTTCAAATCACTATAGCCAACTAGGAATACCAACCCCAGAACCAAAGAAAAAAATGAATTACATATTTCAAATTTTAAATTTCTAAAATTAATTGAACTGGTATGAAATCATATAGGATGACATTGAGCCCAGAGTTTCCACATGTGTATCTGTATTTCTTAACATGACCCACATCATTGACCATTACCTTACAACCATAATCTATACTTAATACCAACACCACATACCATCGACAATGATCCACATTCACCTAATCTCATATGTGATAATTGAAATATTTTTAAGATAAATATATTATAAAATAACCAAGGTTACTTATTATTGGGCTTTTTTGATATTATAGAGAAATTTTTTTTGGAAGAATTTTTTATAGAGTTTGTAGGGTATCTAATTCAATTATTTTTATTGTATTATATTTTAATTAAGAAACATTATTCATATTTTCCATTACTTTTTTAAAATTTAATAGATTATTCTTGAGGATACCATTATATTATTTCAAATAAAATACCATATTAGGATCGATAGATGATTTTGAAATAGTAGGTGTAAAGGTCAAATTGCATGTAATATTGACACATTTTTATGAGTTAGAATAGTGAAAACTATGAAATATTAATAGTTTTTCCCAAATAAGTTTATAATTAACCATTACATCATTGATATAATTTTTGAGTTCCTATAAGGTTGAAGAATCCTTGGAATAATAAGTAGTATTTGAAAATTAAATTTTTTAGTTATTAAAGTATCAATAAATTTAGCCAGGAAATATATTCTATTTACTATTATAAAAGACATTAAAATTATATATATATTAGGAATATAGTTACTTTTAGAATAACACATATGAGATGATTCTTAACCCACACTCCTAGTGATTAATTACATTAGGGTTTTCTCTCTTTTTAATAAAATATCTTCATACTCTTCTATTTTTCTTTAGATAGTCTAATTTTTTGTGAGTAGTTTTTATTTATTTATTAACATATTAATTTTTAAATGAATTCAATATTCTTCCTTGATAATTTTTCCATAACCATAATTTCATATAGGTCTTAATAACTTTTAACCCTTACAATAAAACATTAGACCTATTATAAAATTCGTAGATATCATGTCCTCACACCAAATCCAGTATGTCACAATTCATAAAGTGCATCCATATTTTTTATTATCCAACAACATTTTTAAGGGAATAAATAAAATATAATGAGAATGAGTTTACAAAATTTAAAAATAATAATAATAAAAATCGATTTAAATAAAAAATTTATAATTCCATGTCCATACGTTGGGAAAGAACAAAAGGAAATACTTTTTTTAAAATAAAATATAAACCAAACCTGATATAACATTGAATGAATAAATTAAAAGAATAATAAATGGAAACTCACAATAACATTAAAATAAAATACATCTAAATTTGAAAAAAAACATATAACATCAAATGTATTTTAAACATGCACACACATATAAAGAAAAAAGTAAAAATCCCAATTTAATTTTGAACAAGATCAAAGTAATTGAAAACATGTAATGAAAAACTATAGAGAAAAAATTATAATGTTGGAAAATGGTACCGCCTTGAAAGTGGTGATTTGATTCTAGACACTCACCCAAATTAAATGATTATTCAGGATAAAGGGAATCCAATTGGGTTTTATAAAATTGTAAAAATTAGATGACCGTTTATATTAAAGTTTCCTACTAAGAGCCACTTTCCAATTAATTTTAAAACCATATAAAATAGAAAATAATTTTAAAAATGAACATCTCGCTGCTTAAATTTTCCATTATATAAACAATGAAAAATAATTTATAAACAAAAAAAATTTATTCTAAGTATTAATTAACTCCACATATATCAAAAAAAAACAAAAGGAGTTAATTGTACCCCAAAACTCAATAAATCATATTTAACAGTTCCAAATATGTAATATAATTCATGAATACAAGTTATGTTTACTTTGAAATACATGATCTGGATAATATTTCAAATAAATATTCAAATATATTATTTTCAATGACAATTATTTCCACACGAATTCATAATCCATTAAATATAATTATAACTCATTGATACAATCAGTATAAATTCTTTTTTTGGTATAAATTTAAGCTCATATATTTTTCTTGAAATATAAAACTCTTAATTTTTAATAGTTTATTTATTTTGAAATGTTTTGTTTATTATTTATTTAAAGTTTTATTTACCATTCTGTATAAATATATTTAACTAAATATATTTAATAAGTCATAAAAATGTGATTATTCATTAATTTATTATTTAATATGGATTGTATAGTCTCTTTACTTGAGAATATATTATGAGTTAATTTGGAATATTGATGTCCTTTTGGAGAATTATATAGTAAACTTTTAATTTATTGATGAAATAACAGTCCATATAATCCTTTAATTATTCATAATCCATTCCTTCAATTAAATGTTCTCTAATATGGTTGTTCCCAACTAAGTTACTAATGGGTACATGATATTTCCTATGATTTAACCTTTTAAGATACAAATTTGGTGAAAAAAGATATAATTGTTTTGGTAATAATTTTTTTCTAAATATGAAAAACTCAATAATGGATCAAATTAAGTAATAAAAAACTTATTTATATCCCCCCTAAAAAAATTTATAAATTCAAGTTAAATTTATAAACATTCAGTGAAACTAAATTAAAATAGTTTGAGATTTAGATTTTATAATATAAAATATATTTTTATTAAAAATGAATAAGCAAAAATTAAAATACATTGGGAACGAAAATACTGGTTTTAAATAAAATATATTATAAACTACATTATAAATTATTATGAATAAAAATCGTTTTGAAAATACAATATAAAATAACATGTACAATATAAATATATAAAAAAACTAGTAAATTTGGTTCATGATTATAAATCTGTAATCCATTTAAAAATGCACTGTTGTAAGATAAAAAATCTCTCACACCTATAACTTCTTCTATTTTTACCCAAGGATGTTAGAATAAATTGTTTCTAGATTAGGCCAAACTTGGTGCTAAGTATATGTAGTAAGATCTTATAAAACCATTCCTTATAATTAGTGAATATTTATGCGGTGTATCAAGAATAGAATGAGGGCTAGGTTTCAAATTATAAAATAATCATGTTCTATTTTATATTGTTTACAAATAATAATGTAAGGTACATGAGACAGTGAACAGTTATAAACATGGTAGTTTAAAATAATGATATTTGTGTCAATGAAAACATTCATGGGATGTTGCGAGTTCATAAATAGATTTCTCTGAAATAATTTATATATTATTTTAATTTAAGAATTTGACACAGGGGACCAAATCTTAAGTCCAAATCCAGCATTCCACATGGAATTATGTGCATCAATAAATTTTTTAAGGCTATAAAATTGTAGTGAGGGGAAAAATTAAAATCACAGGGAATTATTTTCCTTAATTTTAAACCATAAACCATACCTAATCATTTAAAAACACCTTTTGAGTAAAAAAAATTACAACAACATTTAGCTTAATATTTTTTATATAATAGACCATATATAAATAATAAAGTAATTTTTTAGAGGTATATTGAAACCAAATTACAATTCTCAAACCATTTGAAACTATATCCTCTACTATAACACCTATGTGGAACATAGAATCACCACTGATGATGTATAAAATCCTTCGCTTACCTGTATCATGACAAATCATGTCTATATGTCTACTAAGGTGATCATTTTTGGGGTGAGTATAAACCTAGTAGGATTTACCCCTGACTCCAATGTGCATCCCTAAAAAATAAATTTGAAATAAAATTACAACAACTTGATAAATCACACTATTTTAAAATCTATGAATTTAATTTTATATTAATTTAAAAACAAAACGATTGTTTTCAAATAATTGATAATTTTTAAAACATTTCCACAATAAATTTTTTAACTATTTAAAAACTCGGTGATTTCTTCCCAAAAACACACATTCTAGAAAAACATTATTTTCCCCATTTTTAGATAAAAATATCCTTTTCAAAATCCAATATAAAATATCCTTATCTAAGTTCATAATTTAATCATATCTCAAGGGAAAAAATATTTTTCAAAAAAATATTATCTTTATCATAAGAAAATTCTTAACTTATAAATTGTTTTACAGACACTTTGGGTTGGAAAATTTATTTATTTGTTTCATAATTTTAAGACCGTCCTTGATATAAATTTAATAATTTTATATTATCTAGTGAAAGAACATCATATGTTCTCCTAGAATTAATTTAATTTTATCATATAACCCAATGGATGGATGTTGTATGTTCATGCCATCAAAATTACCAGGATGGGAAATCTGTACATTCATATCATCAAATTGGTGAACATATTAAGTTAACACCATCAAATTTACCATGATATGAAGATGATATTTTATATCATGGTGTTTAAACTTTTTTTCAATTAATAATTATTATATTATCCTTTAATCAATTTTTTAATCCCCAAAAAATAAACTTTAAATTTAGAATAAATTTATATTAATTAAATTGAAAATGGATTGTATAAAATGACAATGTTCTATATTTAGAATATCAATTTCAAAAATGAATAAAACACCAATGAACATTTATAGTAAATGTTTACTTTCATCCCTGGTCATCTCAATCATTTCCTCACCTAGACACATTCCTCATATGTACTTCTCCTTTCCATGGTGAAAACATAAAGTTTTTTGAAATTGTTATCATAGAGAAAAATTAATATATGCAAACTATTGATGTGGTAAATAATAAAATCTAGGTTTAAACATCATTTCATAATCCTATTCAAAAATCATTTTATTTAAATAAAATTAATCACATAATTCAAAGATCTGTATAGAATAAATCATTTTTAAAAAAACCACAATTTATCAATGAAAACCCAATTTTAAAAAAAACTATGAAAAATTGTATATCAAATTTGGAAGAAAACATTCTTTTCAATGCCCTATTTGATTTAAAAATCAAATGTTTTAAATTCCATTCTATTCCTATAAAAAACTATTTATATAAAAAATATTTCTTTTTTAAAAATTAAGAATTCGATATAAATAAAGAAATAGAGTCATTAATTAATCAAAATTAATCAATAATAGATAAAAAATTAGCAACTTTATTATATACATGATGACATTCTACCTAGTCCCATATTTTTTTAGAATTTCCAAAATTCAAAAAACACTAAATTAAACAAATGGGTCAAATAATTAAATAATTATAGATGGTGAAGAAAAATATTTAATACCTTATCGATGGAATTTCAAATCCATCACTAAAATATATCGACTAACGAACAAGAGAGACATAGGGAGTGAGAATCAAGAACCATGAAGAAAATGTAACACTAACTGTTGATTTTATGTCAATTTGTTCAATCACTAAACGAGATTAATTTTATGAAAGTAGAGATGCCTCCAAATTAACTGAGAATGTCTTAAATCAATTCATGGTTGAATGGATGTGGTAATGGAATCTTAGTGCGTTAATTAATTGGTTAAAAATTAAGCCTTAGAACTTTCCTAGACATACATGATAAAATGCACGGTTAGGATAACAATAAACCCAACCGCACATAAATTATACCTAAAAATCACTAATCCTAGATGTGACATGTTATTAGGAAATCCATTCTTAGATACAACATATTCTATACACTAAGATTCTATTCTATAAGCTTTCAACAAACTATACTAGCTATCCATGCTTCCTTATTTATTTTATTTACAACACAAATTCACAATAAACATGATCCGTAGAGTAAAAATCCCATTATAGATTTGATGGTGTAGTCGAAACTACATTTTAGATTATATAAACATCTATTTATAAAAGTAAATCATGAATACACAACATAATTACTTTTACAAATTAACATAACAATTCATGACCATAAACAATGAATTCTCATAACTCAAGAATTATAATTCTCCACAACATTGAACATTTCATCCCCCAATAGTCATCAGGATCCATTTTCATGAAAAATATATCCATTACTATCACATGAATGATTCTATCTCCAATGTATCTTCTAATATCACTTTTTTATACAATAATACATAATACATAGAAATCCAATTTCCTTAATGTTCTTTCTTCCCCATTATCTATAATATGATTATGTTTCTCTATATAAGACTCATTGGGTTCTAATTCAACTTCTTACCATCTCATAACATGTGATGTGTCTGGTTTATACTTCTTCAAATGAGACACAAGGCTTTTTTTTGAATTGAAATATATAAATGTGTAAAATCTATCCCATGATACACTTTTCTATTCTACACAATAATCTCAATAATATCCACATATCAAGGTATAAACTTTCCCTACATCCCAAAAAATATATATACAATCCTTGGAGATAGTTTCAAGAACATAAATAAACCACAATCACACATCAATGGCTTCTTTTGATGGTTAATATAATATTTCTACTAACTCTATGTAGAAATAAAACAATTTTTTGTTAACTTAACACATTTTATCATAATCTGTTACAAACTAGGCCCCATTAGAACCCTCTATCTAGAATAAAATAGAGAAAATTTTAACTTGTTTTGATGACTATACAATTCTTTATTTCTTTCCTAAGTAATGGATGATTTATATCTATTATTACAAATGAACTCAATCAATAGAAGATGGTAGTCCTCAAATATTCCAAAATTGAGAAAAAATTCCTGAATCACATTTTCCAAAATTTTAATGATACACACCATCTGATAATAATTTTATTGATGGTATATTGTACTCATATTTATCTTATCCCCATACCATTTTTTTATTCCTCTCCATAATATCATTATAATTGGAGGATCACTATTTGAGATGATCAACTATGGGACTCGATAAGGTATAAAAAACACTTTCCTATAAAAATATCAACTCTCACCAATAGAAAATATTTATATTATTGGAAAGAAATGTATTGAGTTTATTAACCAATCCACTATTAATAAAAAATTATTATTATATAGTGGGGACATTTAAAACCCAATCATAATGGCTATAGATACTTCTTCATATATACAAATTGTGAAAGAATTAATTAGGGTTATATTTTTTTCCCTAATGATAATAACTGGAATCTAATTTCATGATACATCTACATTTACCCATGATATACTACCTAACCTGAATGATGTAATGTTTCACGAAACTTCCCCATGAGCATCATATAAACAACTATTCATCCTCTATAATAAGGGAAAAATACTCCCAAACTAATTATTCCATGATCATCACCCCACCATTTATCGTGTCCCTTATCCTCGAGTTATCCTCATTGAAAAAACTACCTTATATACTTATTCCTCTAATATTGATATAAATTTAAGGATAATGAAAACAAATTTTTTATCCAAAATACCTCCAAGAAAAGGCCCTCTAATAAAACCATCAGCGATTGAACTCAGGGTTTTACCACTCTTGAAAACCACTAATGCAGATTATTTCCCAAAAAAGTAATTGTCCAAAAACCCTAATTAATATTACATAACAGATATTGTCTAAATACTGGATCAAACACTTTTTCAACCTTACCAAACACAATTTTTTCTAAAAAACTATCTATTTCATGACTACACTAACTTATCTTGAGTTCACCATGACCCACCTAATAGAACACTGAATTCCTTTTTTAATAATGATTTCTTAATCAGGAAAACATTATAGAACAACCATCACATTAATTTATCATTACCAATGGTACCAACATACGAAAAATTGGAGTCAAACATTGACCATGTGTCAAATTCTACCTTTGATGTTGAAATCTAAAGCCTATAATCTACTTTAACACTAAAAATTAATTCCAAATATTGTAAATTAATCAAGGTAATAGAAAAATTCAATATTATTATTCTATAAATTTTATGGATGATACCTTATTCATTAACTAATTATAATAATAATACACATACTATACCAATTAATAAAGGCCATACTAGTAACAACCAATATGATACTGTAGTAATAGGTTTTTCCATATATTTTTTCCATAAAAAGATGCTTTTTGAACTCCGAAATTATATGAAGACCCCAAATCATGGGCCTAACTCGAATACCATAATTTAATTATATCGCATTTCCCACTCTGATGTCAGAAGACAATGAATTTCACCCTAAAACCACCACCCATTAATCACCGATCATCTTCATATTGAAAACTACATCATTTTAGTTTCCCACATTTCTTATCCATCAACAAAAACATAAAATAATTATAAATAATCCAATTATGCTCCAAAAAATATTTTCAGGACTCATATCCAATCAGACACTAAAAATAATATCCATTAATAAAATACCCCTAGAACCTGAGTATTGAAATCTAACATTATCTCCCACTGGGCTATAACGAACCAAAAAATACCCTTAATATTAAAAGCATTATATTTTAATGTGTTTCACACCCCAAATCAATCAATGGTTTACTATAGAGACCCAAAATTCAATCAATGAAATTTCTATTCTTATAGTTATTTAATATAGTATTAATCACACTAAATCACATAGAGAATACAATTTACACTTTATAAATGAAGAATCAATGAATTCAGAGGAATTTATACTAGTTAAGAAACATATACCAATGGAATAGTTACCTGAAATTTGGAATAGTAATGTGACCATTAGGAATAGTAATATGTTCACTATAATCATATCTTCAACAATTAATGTATAAATATTATTTTTGTATCTCATAAAAGAAAAAATGATATATTTAAATTTTTTGTATATGTAACTAAATGTTCTAAAAATAATAAATAATTTCATTGTATTTTTGTAAGTCATAAATAAATAACTAAAATTTTATAATTAATATAATTATTTAAAATATTTTTTTTCATTAAATTAGGTAAAAAATATAATAATATGTGGTTTTATGATTATAATATAGTTTTATGAGACCTTAACTTATTTTCAAATTATTATAAAATCAGTTATTGTTTTAAAATTGGTATTTTTCAAATAAATGATGTTTTTATTTAAAAATAAAATTTATAATATTTCAAAAATTATTATAATTAAATGGATTCAATTTTTGAATTCAAAATATTAAAAAAATGTTATGTAGAATTTTTTGTATTTTTCTAAAATTATGGTATTTTGGTGACAAGTGAAATATGACAATTTACGGTATATATACATTATAAAATAAATACAGTATTAAATAATTCATGAACCATGCAGAAACCATAATATCTAAAATCCCTATATTAATTAATTTATTTAGTTATAATTTTCAAACTAATTATAGTCTTGAGCCAAAATAATAAACTAATGATTAAAATATTAAAAAACACCCCTCCTCCACAATAAACACCACCTCATCTCCTCACACCTTCAAATCATTATTCCTTGTCAAATTTTTCCAAATAATATTACTAAGAACCTATCCCATGTCTATGTTCCTTTTATCTCAAAAAAATGACCAAAACTATTCCCCTTAAGGTTGTTCTCAGGGAAGAGAATTCAAGAGGTAAAATCCAATTTATTTTCTTTTATTTACTTATCAATTTTTTTTATTTTGTTACCATTACCCTATAAACCCTATAAAATGTTACCATATAATTATAATATATTTTTTATACTAGAATTTTATAATGTTAATGGAAAACCCACCATCAATTCTCTTCTTCTTTTCCTTTTATTTTATAGATGAAAACATCGTTCGAGAGGTGCCGATTTACCACTTTCATGGACATGTTGTTTTCATTTTCCAATTACTCCTTCTAGGATTGATATAAAACCATAATTATGGTTAAAAAAATTAATTACATATATTATAAGTAATGTAGTTTTCTGAAACTATTATCAATAGATGATATTAATTAATAATACAATACTAGTTTGTGAGAGTCAAAAAACCACCAAAATAATCTAAACGAGTATCATTAAAGTTCTATATAATGAATCATCCTCATATCTAGAAAAATAATATATAATACCATTGAAAAATAAATATTTTCATTATGAACATATAATTTTAATTCTAGATAATTATTTCCATTTTACATGATCTTCTATACACGTGTAAAAGTAAACCGATAATAAAATCCAAGGAAAAGAACACACTTGAATGAAAAAATTGAATATTATATCTCACATAAATGTGATAAATTAATTTCATAAAATTATAAAAAAAATAAATAAATGTTTTATTGTTTCTGAATTAATTTATTAATTAATCTAATTTCATTATCCCGGATGTTTAGTGCAAGTACAAAATACATTCGGACAAAGGGTATGTGTTTCTACTAGAACATCCGTTTTTATTCATATTACACTTTCTCTCTCTTTAACCCAATTTAAATCTTCATTGTTTTTATTTATTTATTCTAAATACTATTTATATGTTCAAAAATCATATATCCATATCATTTAATCTATATTTTATTGGAAATACATGTTTTACATGGTTCCCTTCTTAATTCTTCCCGATAATATAAACTAATTAAAGGGTAATTCCCAATATTTTCCCATTTCGATTTACCTTCCATAATTTATTTTAATACACCATTATTTTTATAAAATTAATAATTTTTGAAGGAAAAAATTTATTTTTTTCATTTCTATTTGAATGAAAAAATTATTAAAAATTGGAAAGGATTTTTACAAAAGAACTCTTATTTGCAATATAAAAAATTATATTTCTCTCAATATTACCTCGATGATTTTATTACAGTATATTCATATATTTCAAAAACAATTTTAAATATTTGGATTTATTATTATTGATATCTTATTATTTTCATCTAACATATTTTATTAAATGGATTATGATTAGTTTGATTATGGATTTTTTTCTTGATTCCATTCACCATACAACGTAGAATGGTAAGTGATTATATTTATATATTGGGGAATATTATTTAAATTTCATATATATATATTTTGGTTATGTTTAATCTCATTCAGATGAGGAATGATTTGTACATACTATGTGAATTTTTGGGCTTTATATAGCTCCTTGATGGATCTTTAGGTATCCTAATAAAAAACAGAAATGAATTTGGTAGTTGTATTCACAATTTATTTTCATATTTTTGGCCGAGGCCTCGAAGGTATGTTTTATATGTGCGTAATTATGCGTTCCCTTATTATGAAATTTTTATTTGATAAATAATTTTGTTATTTTAATAATAGAATTTCAATGGTTATGTATCATGTGATTTTTTATATGGAATTATTTATTCAACATTTATTCCTACAATATTATCCTCAAGATTATGTTTTCATGGAATTAATTTTCATTATTCTCATTGCCTTATTGTTTATCTTTATGATATATTCATTTTTTATTGTTTACCCATTAAAATAATCTGAGATCACCCCATCCTTTTGTGTTATTTTTCCGCTAGGTGAAATGATTTATAATATGAATCACTTTCAAATATAATGTTGGAGTTATGGATTTTAATAATGAATTTTATATGTTATTTTTTCCATTAATTTTGTAATGTAAAATCTGTGTTAATATATGGTATTCCCAAACTGCTAAAATCTTCAGTCCTTTGGAATGTGAAAAATTGTTCATAATACCATCATAATAATGTAAGGCACTAACTATGAGTTACTGGGGTTGGGGTATTTATAGTTGGTATCATAGGATGTTTATTAGAAACTTTGGAAACTATATTTTGAAAACATTGATTGGGGAACATAACCCCAAGATAGAATTTAAGGTTACGATTAGAATAACATCATATAATTTTTTAAGGTATATATTGTGTCGTTCTTCCTAGAAATACATCCCTATCTAAATACTACAACTGGATGTGGTTATGGAATAGATATATACCGGGTAAAAACTTTGACATGGTGTTATGGGCCTAACTCAGGGTAACCTGGTACAAGATAATGAGCCTTACCATTAGTCTAGTTTAACACTCCCATGGGATATTCTTAGGACAAATAACATTTTATTTAAAACGCATTATGAAGGATTTATAAGTAAATTTGTCCCTAATGAAACATTTTTTATGATTCTTAGAGTAGTTATGTATTAATTTCCAATTTATGTTAAGTGTTTTGATAGTTTGAAATTATCCATTATGATTCATAACCTAATTTTTTGTATGAGATTATTTAGAAGTGAGGTTTTGTGGATGGGATGGAAACCATATGAACTCATGAATACCATATAGGGATTTCCCCCATATACAAGATAATGATGTTGGTATAGGAGCCAAAACTGGTGTTGAGAAACTTATAACTATACTGGGAAAACTAAATCGGGTTATGAATAATAACCTTACCCATATGGATCATGTCGATCAACAATATGGTTGGATAAAGTAAGAGATCGAAATGAGGCAGCAACCTCAATCATATAATGGGACTACAAAACCGTTTTTAGTGGAGCAGTGGATGAGTTCATTATAGAAGATATTTATCACATTGGGATGTATTGAAAGGGATAAGGTTATCACAGAAATTTATCATCTCTCAGGAGATACACATCAATGGTGGTGGTTAATTCATAATACGAATAATGAGAAAAAAATTTCAAATACGGAATGGAAATATTTTAAGGAAATATTATTTAGAATATAATTCCCTCACAAAAAATAAGATGACATGATGAGAATATTCTTGAGTGTCTGAAAAAAAGAGGATGAAAACATTTCCAAGTATGAAGCCAACATTAAAATGTTAGCATGGAATAATATATAATATTATTAATCTAAGGAGAAATATTGGATGATTCTATAATGGTTTAAAACCATTCCGATAAAGGGAACTTTTCTACCAAACATTCTCATCATATAAAGATATAGTCTCATGTGATATCAAGATAGAAAAATAATTATCTAAGGCTTATTACATTAAGAGAACACATGATAAGATGGGGGCGGTAGAGGAAATAATGGATAGATGGAAGAATTAAAAGGGAATTTTCCATTGTAAGATACTTATGGAAGGAAAATACCCTGGCGCCTGCCTAAAAGGAAAATGAGTATGATACAAGTGTGGAGAAAAATGCCATAAATCTTGTTATTGGATGGTTATGAAATAGGATACCATTTTTTAATGTTATAATTATTTGTAGATGGGACATTATGAAAATTATAGACTTATTTTTCTAGAAAAAATTCCTAATAAATGGCCAAGGGATTAATTCCATAATTATGTGAGAAAAAATATAGAGGTTGAAGTTATTAATGATGTGGTATCTGGTACATTAATAATTTCATCAAACATAGACTATGATTTATTTGTGTTTGGATCACTACATTCTTATATATCGTCCCAGTTTTCCAAGAAAATTGGACATTTCTCTTTTGATTTTATAAAGGAGTTGTTAGTCAAAACACCTAATAGATGTATCATTGCAACAAATATGTGGCATACATTCCACTTTATGAAACAGAAACATGCTTTAGTTTAAAACCTTAGCATCATAACTATATTTGATTTTGATATTATCCTTTCTATGGACTAGATTTCAAAATATGATGTGAAAATAGACTACATGAAAAAAGAAGGTTTCTATTTTTGAGGAAGATGTAGAATCCATTATCTTTAGAGTAGAATATTCAACTTCTTTTTCTTATCTTGGTCCACCCATAATATCCCCACTGCATGAAATTATTTAGGAGGAATATAGTAAATCATCTATGGATGAGGAAATAAAACTTCAATTTGAGTATATACCTATTTTGCAAGAACACATTTATGTATTTCTATATAATTTACCTAGATGTCCTCTGAATAAAGAAATTGAATTTTCTATAAATTTAAACCCTAATAAAAGGATAATATTAAATACACTTTATTGAATAGACAATTTAGAATTAGTATATCTAAAGAAGCCTATGGATGAGTCTAGTAATATAGGATTTATCTTCCATAGTTTTTCTCTAGGGGAAGCCCCTATTCTCTTTCTCAATAAGAAATATAGATCCATGTGGAAATGAATTTCATATAGAGATGTAAATGATATTATAATAAAAAACATGTATTCTCTACCTCACATTGATTATTTATATGATCAACATCCTAGACCTCAATATTTCTCAATGATTTACCTTCTTTATGAATATTATCAATTCCTTTTAAAAAAGGATGATATTAAAAAGACAAAATTTCGAACTATGTATTAAACTTTTTAGTCTATAATTATTCCATTTGGACTGATTAATTCACCCATTGTTTTCATGGATCTAATGAACAAAATTTTCATGTTTTATTTTGATGACATTTTTGTGGTATTTATCGATGATATATTGGTAAACTACAAAAGCTATGAAGACCATGAAAACCACTTGAGTAATTTTTTGAATACTCTAAGAAGAAAATAGTTATATGGGATATTTAGAAATTTTGAATTTTGACATCAATCGATTTATTTTTATGGCCATATTGTTTGTATGGATGGGATATTAGTTGATCATGTGAAGACAAAGGTAGTATAAGAATGGAATACACCATCAAACATAACCAATGTATTTAAATTAACAAGATTAGTAGGTTACAATCGGTGTTTCATTTAAAATATTACCCAATTAGGTAACATGTTAACCAAAATTTCTCGTAAAGAGTTAATGTATTATGGAAAAAAGAATGTGAGAAATGTTTTAAATAATTGAAGAGTAGATTAGTGAATCCTCTGATAATGACCCTACCCTCGAGAAATGGTGGGTTTGTGGTTTATAGTGGTGAATCAAAGAAATGAATTGGTTGTTTCATTATGTATAATGAGAGAGTTATTTCCAATTCATAAAGGTTGTTTAAAACTCATGAGTAGAACAATCGACCTCATGATCTTGAGTTAACAGCCGTAATATTTACTCTGATGATATGGAGACACTCTATCTTTGAAAAATAATGTGGTATATATACATATCACAAGAGCTTAAAATATACATTCTCACAGAAACAAATCAACCAGTGGAAAAGGTGATGGCTCGAGCTACTCAAGGATTATGATTACATAATACATAATCGCATAGGGAAGGAAAATAAGGTAGTTGATGAATTTATCAGGAAAGATCACGATGTTCTAAAAAAATAAGGATAAAAAAGGATCCTCTATTCGTGGATCTAGTAGAGATGGATATGCTAATTATCAAAGAATGTAAAACATGATTACTTTTTCAATTGGTTTCCCTACTATCTTTTTTGGAATGGATTAAAAATTTTAAGTCTTAATACGATAATTTTCGAAGAAAAATTAAAGATATGAATGAAGGGAAGTTGAATGACATTGTGTGTGAGGATGAAATTAAGAAATTTGTGAAGATAATTTGTGTTCACTCTATATCTGATCTAAAAGGTAGTTATTGGATTATTTTGATCGATTGAATTTTTCTGTAAACGGTGTTACCACTAAGATGTATAGTGATTTGAAGGAACATTTCTAGTAGGATAATATGAATTGAGAAATTGATGATTATGTATCTAAATGAATAGAATGTCAATAGTTGAAGGATGAAAGACAACGTCTTATAAGATTCATGTAACCACTTCATATTCCTGCTTGAAAATGGAATGATTTTTCAATGTATTTTTTTACCAGATTACCAAAATCACCAGGAATGAATGATGCGATATGGGTAATTGTGGATCAACCTACCAAATCTACACATTTCCTTATTACATTGGAGGATTTTCCATTGGAACTCCATGAAAGACTCTATATTAATGAATTTCTTAATTATTCATGGATCACTTTTTTTAATAGTGTATTATCATGATCCATGACTTGCATAATAATTCTGGAAACTTATTTAGGAATATTTGTATTATGATCATAATTTTAGTACTTCTTATAACACAAAAACTAACGGGAAGTCAAAAAATACAATTCAAAAATTGGAATATATGTTGAGTTCATTATCACTTGACTATCAAGGTATGTGGGATTAATATTTTCCTTTGGTATAATTTTCTTACAATAATAGTTTCCATTCATGTATTCATGTTACACCATAAGAATAAATGTATGGAAAGAGATTTTGTAAACCAACTTGTTTGGATGATGTTGGTGAGAAGAATATTTTTGGCTCAAAGCTTGTGAAGGAAACAATGAAAGAGGTAAATACATCTTGACCAATATGGATTTTTCTTGTGAATTATGGTGGATATTATATGAAAATTAACACACACAATCTATCACTCTTTAGTTAAATGTTCTTCACCCAAAGTATTTTTCTATTATTTCCACTAAATTATCCCAGAATTGGAGACTTATTAGATATCAAATGATAAATATTTTTTTTACATATGTGTGATTGAAGAATTCCACATGTGGAAAATATGAAATTAATCATTTTTATAGGAAGTACATGTCACCTAATGAGTTTTTGACCTTTATTAATCGTCATTATAAATTTTATATATTTATTATAAATTATTATAATGAATTATTTAGATATGGTTGCTTGAGATAGGGGATCACGTATTGAACTATCTTGGTATGGGTTTGGGTAATGCACGAATTATCTTGGATAAGGATGATAATTATACGTAAAGGTTGCTCGACCCTATAATACATCACCATATTATTTTTTATGAATTATTTCTCATTACATAATGAAAATATGGGTTGGTGTAAAATAAAGAGGGACCGGGTGTATCCTATATAAAGGAAGAGGGTGTTATTGAGCCTCCTAGAGATAGAGTGAGGGGTCTTTTAAGCATAAATCATTTTTGGTTATCTTAGAGACAATGTTTATAAGGGGAAAATTATACCCTTTTGTTTCAAGAGAGGACTATGAAAACACTAAAATAGTTTTAATAAATATTGATAATTATTCGAGGGTATTTTTCCAATACACTTCTAAATATAATATAAATATTTTAGAAATGATTTTAAATACCCACCGCTTAATATTTACCAAAATTTTAAAAAAAGGATATTTTACCCCTATAAAACCCATTCACCCACCCCAATTTTCCCTCACTTAGGATCCATTACTTGAGGTCATTACCCCAAGCCCTTTCCACTATGTCCTAATACTTTTGACCTCAACACTATAGTCATTAATTATATTATTCTCACCCTTTACATCATTGTTGTTGTCACCCTCTCCCTCACCATCAACCTATCCCTTGAAATATCCCTCAACATTACCCACATATTCTTTCACCACACTCAGTTCTCAAAAATCCCTCCACTTATCATCACACATTCCCTTTATTTTCTTCATCATTTTGTATCTCTAATCAAATGGGCATTCAGGAAGGTCAAATATATTCCTTATTTTATATAGAAGTGTCTTTAATGTTAATATTATTTTACTTATGATGTTGATGATTTCATATATATTTTTAATTTTTTATAATGAATAATGTTTTAATCTTTGAATTAATATATAAATTATTGATAAAAACCATAGATTGTCAAAAATATTATAATTATTGAAAAATATGCATGATTAAAATTCGGGTGTCATTTTTAGGGAGATTAATTTTATTAGTTATGTTTTTTAGTTGTTAGATTATTTATCAAGATATTTATTTCTACGGTTGTTTTTTTCTTTAAATTTATAGATTTAGTTTTATAAAAAACAATAATAAAAATATATATTTAATAAAAAAATCGTCATTAATATATTTTATTTACATTTTATTAAAAATTTCATGAAATTAATTTAGTTAGTTTGTGATATATGGATAAAAATTTGATCACATTACCTAGGAACACACCCGAATATACTATGGTTTTGGAGAATTTTTTAGATGTTGATGTTTCAAATCAACCAATTAATAGGAGAATAATATGTACATGTCCTATAAAATAATTTAATAAATGGCTGAAGAGACATGGTGTTTATGAGAACTTGATATTGATGAAATTTCAAAATCAATATGTGTGTTCGATTTAAAATAGAGAATAAAAAATTTCAAAAAGTTTGATGACAGATTTCAGTCAACAAAATGATTATGATACTTCTTCAACTATAGAGAAATGTTCAACAACTTTTAAATAATGATTTCAGTATTTCATTGAAACATCATCAACATCAAAACATATTGGTACAACCAGTCAAAGATGATACAAATATTAACAATTGAAATGTTTTTTAGACTTTAGGACAATCATATCAATATTTCACCCCATAAGTTGATCATATTCTTGATGTTGTCATGATTTCTGTAAGAGAGAGTTTTTTGAGATAACAATTTGGTTTTATGGTTTATTTGAAGATGGAAATCATGAATTTTATGTAAGAAGTTAAAAGAACTACATTTTTTTATTGAAGTTATTCCATATCAAATTATTATAAATATATTTTAAAAAAAAATCCAATTTATTTGAATGTTATCATGATGATTTTTTATGTTAGCATTACTAGGTTTAAAATGACATAAATAATCTTTTTAACAAGCTTAACAACAATTATAGTAAAATACATGATTTTCCAAATGACGAAATGCTATATTGGGGTCTAGATTTCAGAAAAAAGTAGTGAAAAATGTTTATCTTACAGATGGAAGTCAATGAGTAATGTTGGATGTATGAATAAATATACATTAATGAAGATGTTGAAAAATTAAACTCCTATAAAGGAATTTCATTACTTCCATTTAAGAACTCAATTGAAATGATTATTCCTGTCATAAAAAATTATAGGGTTCATGAAGTGTAAAGGTATAGATAATTACAATGATGAGTAAATGTGGCATATAAGAGACTTACAATTATGGACTATATTTGATTCATTAAATCCCAATTTCTCATATGATTCTAGAAATATACAATTGATATTTTTTAGTGATAGATTAAACCCATTAAAAACATTGAGAAACATTTATATCTTTTGGAATGTTATTTTGATTCCTTACAATCTACCTCTAGGGATTTGTATGAAAATAAATGAATTTTTCATCAAATGATTTTTACTTGAAAATTAAATAGAAATGATATTTATTTATACTTGTTGCATATAATTGAATAATTGAAGGATTTATGGAGAGTATTTGTAGAGATTTATGATAAAACTATCCAAATATTGTTCAAAATGTACATTTCTCAAATGTGGACTGATAGTTAATTACCTAAATTTGGTAACTAATATGGTTGGAACAATAACATGGTTTTGGATTTTATAATTTGTTTCATTGATTATGAGAATGAATGACTACATTATCTTGAAAAGTTGTTCTTCTCATGTCATCATATTTTTCTCGATGTATCTCATAAATTTTTGTTAAACAATTTAAAATTCAATGGAATCATCGATCATAGGCCACCTCCAAAGTTACTAATAGGTTATATAATGGTATCATGACATTTAAATTATGAAGGATAATTTTTGTAGGTTAATAAATTGAACGATAGTTGGAAGTGATATCAATGTACATCATCAGTTTAAATTAGAAGGAAAAAATTGAAGAATAAATTTTATATTTCAAAATTTTTATTTTTGAAATTTATTTTATTGCATCATAATATTTATGTTATGCATATTGAAAATAATGTTTGATATAATTTTAAATTAATATTACTTGATGAGAATGTAACATTGATAGATAATATCAACACTCAGAGAAACATAATTGCATTGAAAATAATGTCTGATCTATAGAAAGATGAGACTGGAAAGTATAATGTAATTGTTTTTTTCAATAAAAAATATTAATAAAGATATATTAATTTTAAATTTTAAAATATGTGAATGTAATTGATGGGTATTGAAGAATTATCATTGGGTGTGTCTACATAAATCATCATTGGTTACTTATATGGAAAATTCATGAAAAGGTAAATATAGTTTTACTCAATTTGTTCACATTGTTTTGAAAAGTATATGAGGAAACACTATAACTAGTTGAGCTTTAAAATCTTCAAGAATTATTTTAATTACACTTTTTGGAAGAGATATTACATATATTCTATAATTTTTACTATCATGATTAATTTAATTGTGAATTTAGATAAATAAACTAAATTTAGAGGTCTTGTACATTATTGATGGATGTATCCAATTAAAAAGTACTTTATTTATATATTTTTCTTCTTAGGTGACAATTTTTTATATTTTATTAAATACAAAATTATCCTTCAATCATTGATTTTATATTTACCAAGGTTATTTGAAATAATTCGTGATAATTAAATCCCAATCAGAAGGCTCAATTTCTATTGGATATTTTTGGGGCCAATGTTGAATTTGTTGTAAATCATGTGCCAATATGTGTTTGATGATGTTGATGTAGAGATGTTATGATACATGTAGATTTTTTATGGATTCAATTAATTGAATTGTAAGTTATTATTATAAATTTATAAATGAAAATTTGATGATTGATTGAATTGATCTTTAAATGTCATGGACATGTTCTTGATGGAAAACATTTCATAAAACAAGTGAAACCCCCTAAAATAATAAATTATTTCATGAGGAATTATAATAAGTCAATGTAAAATTTATTAACTTTTTACATTAATAATTTTTGATGAGGAATATTTAAAGAAGAATACTTGAGTATAGGGCTATTCATATGATAATGGATTATGATAATACTAGCTAACTCTTTGTATAGTGGAATAACAAAAAAAACATGAGGCCAATAATTTCTACCCTATAAGGGAAAACCCATTAAACACACATGAGAGACCACAGGGTCAACCCCTAGGAGAACAAGCTTGAGAGGAAACTCATGGCAGAAGTAGAGTGACTAGCCTATGTTTAGGACCGTAAGATTGTGCTTAGGTGTGAGATCACATGGGCTAAGGAAAGTGGACCAACATGAGTTGGTGTAGCCCATGAGGCCCAGGTGTGTGATAGTTTATATGGTTCATGATCCATATCCACTAACTTGATGTGGTGATGGGAGTGTTAGATAAAAATGAAATTTACTAAACAAAACATAAGATCAATCGTGGCCACAAACATGTGTTTTTTACTCTCGATATTGAAAAGATACAAATAAAATTTATCTATCTGATATAATACATCTGTACCATCTCATCAATATGGGATGTTGTCTTCAACCTTCGCTATATCCATGGGCATCTTGACACTTTTGGTTTGATGGAAATATGACCTTGATTGAACCTGAGTCTTTTATGATCAAGCCAATGTCGAGATCATTTCCAGTTTGAGATCCTGGTAAGAAGAAGACATGTTTCCATGCATTAAATTGTTGTCTTTCATGAATATATATATATCAAAGGATGAGCATTCGATGAATGAAAAATAATTTGAAAATGATGATAATGTAGGGTTAAAAAATACATGTGATTCTCATCCCATGCACGTGAAGAGATCTATCTCGAACTCACAAAAGAAGATGTGCTATGATTAACATTCTATCAAAGAAGGAAACCCAGACTCAAAATAGTGATATATGCTATGATTTTTGTATTGATGATAATAATTCATAATATGAAATTTTTATTAGAGAATAGGTGGTATATAAATTCCTATAAAAGAATAAAAACACTTGTATTATGGTTTTACTAAGATACTGTGAGAAAGATCACATTTTTTGATGAAAATAGATCTATCATAAAGCTTTCTATTTGATGAAAAAAGTACCCAAATACTATACTTGCGTGAGTAAGATAAGGATATTGGTATTTTTGTTTTTTTAACAAACTCAAATAGATTCAGGATGTACTTATTCTATGAATCCATTCTAAGGTGAAAAATATACTTAAGAATTATCTATTTTGTTTTCATGAACTTTGTGATAATTCAATGTATATTGTTAAAAAAGAGTGGAAGTGATAGTGAATAAAGTATATGATACTGTTATACATGAGATATATTGATCATTAATTGTTTTAAGGGTTTTTTCAATTGGATGGTGTGATTATACCACACATTCATAAAGGCTTTCGACGAAGAAGATCATGATTTCACCATTGCATTCATTACTGGAAATTGGTTACGAAGAAAAAAATTCATACTTTCATGGACGAATGAATATAGAAGATATCCCATGCATGTGATTATCTAACACATGTGAATCCATTTAGATTCCCAAAACTATAAATAATTATGGAGACATTTGATAAGCCCATAAAACTCATTCAGGAAGTGTACTTAATATTTCATTGAGGAGGGAAATTTCAAGACTTCATATAATATTTATGATGACTGTGTAATATCGTTGTACATATGATGTGATATTGGGATTGCAGAGAAAGTAATAATTATATCATGAGCAGTGTTGCACTGAGGAAACTGGTCATTTATAGGAGATCATAATTTATTGAGAAAGAAAAACTGCTTTGAAAAGGTACATGAATAGGTACAAGAGTTTTTGTGATTTAGTGATATCATGGAGGAAGATCAAAGGATAATCCTATATAAGATCAAGAATTAAAAACTAGTGAAGTATTCTTGTTATTTCATAGAGTACATGGAGTCTCTTCATTGGAGTTGGAGTATATGTCATTCGGTTGGAGTGGGATGTAGGAGTCTCTCATTTGGATTATGTATACGAGAAGTCTCTTGTGCGATTAAGGATACATACAATGTGATTCCAAGTAGAACTATGGGATGTAGTACAAATAAAATCTTAGGTGGATTCATAATAGATATTGTTTTATTCAATAGTGACCATTCTAATTGAAAAAAAAATATATAGTGTAGAATACATGTTTTGGGGTATAACGAATAGGAAAAGACATAGGCATTTCAGCCGAACCTTTTAAAAACTCTGTGATACTCTCTCTATTATTATTACAACACACAAGGTGATATTGATATATATATCTATATATATATATCTGAGTATATCGAGGATAGTAAAAAGTTTAAGTGGTTGAAATCAAAAGTAAAAGAATTCATAAAATGTGTGTACAAATGATTCACCCCACTCTTAGTGTCACCTAATCCATCCTTGGGATCTAAAAGTGGTATCAGAGTAGAATAACTCTAAAGATCCAAGAGAGTATTTATGAAGTGTAGATTTCTTTAAATCAGTGAGATACCTTATATGGATATTTTTATCATTACTCAAAATAATATAAAGAAGAGACATATAAGAAAGCTAAAGAATAATCTTATAGTAAAGGGAAAGACTCTTCCAAGGGAATATAATATAATTATTATATGTTTCAATGATTATTTTAATTATTATTATTCTATAAAATCCATGTTATGCTATAAAAATTATAGATCACTTGGTTATATTTATTCTATATTTGAATAATATATAATTAATGTTTCTTGATAATTTTTAAAAAGTATTTTTAGAGGTTGAATGGGATATCTCTCTAATAATTCATATTTAGAAGACGAAGTTGAAAATCTATTCACGAATAAATGATTTTAGAAATTGCATCACTCTAAAAGATTGAATAGAATAAAGGGAGAAATATATTGTTGATGTAGAAAAATAATATCAATGGTATTACTCATAGAAATGTTTTATTGAGATAGTATTTTTTGAAGATTTCTATGAACCTAAAAAATGCACAATGTCTCTATAGATTTATTAGATTCTTAAGAAGATGTTAAAGAAAACAAGATAGAAGTTATTGATTATTATTTTCAAGAATCAAGAACAATTCATGATGAAAAATGAATAATATAAAGAATTTTTGAGAAGACAAGATGATAATTATAGAGAATGATAAGAAATCACTCAATATCAAATGTCTAGAGATAGAGGTGAGGTTGTAGAATAATGAATTAGAATAGTCTAAAACATCTGATATTAATGGAGGAATAGATTATTCTACCCAAGTATTCTTTAAGGAGTATTAATCCATGTATATTATGTGATCATTTTATAACTAAATAGAAGCATCCTCCATGAAAAATGTATCCCATTACCGAAAAACTATCTTGTGGAAAAATATTATTTCATGTGCTAGTATAGGTTCTAGGATAAATTCATGGAAAATATCAATTGTGGAAAATACTTATAATCCCACAAAATCAAGTTTTTATGAGGAAATATGTATAATTATCTATTCCCCTAGAATTTTCAAAACCATTTGTGGCCCCATTCTAAAATATAATGTTTACTAATATGTGAAATCTAGATAAAATACACTAGAAATGAAGAGAATGATATTCATAATCTATTTTTGATTTTTTTTAATTTTAGGAATGAAAATTCATAATTTCTTATTAAGATGAAAATTAATGAAAATAATATAATGCTTTTATTTAAGGTTAGAAAAGAAGAATATAAGAGAGTTTTTACATTATTGAAAGAGAATACACAAAAAATGAATTTTTCTATAATGAATACATTGGAATTATTCGAATATTTATATAATATAAATAATAGTATTGGTCACTATTTTGATAAGTTATTGTCTATAACAATCATTTAAAATCATCTAATAATCTAAAGAGAATACCACAACAATAAGGGAGGCCGGTAAGAAAAGAAAGTGACAAGTTACCTTTAGGATTTGAACACCAAAATAAGATTATTAAACAAACTATCCCTAAGAGGAATAATGAGATAACCTTTTGTACATAAAAATTATAATGATTCATTTCACAAAAATAAAATTCTCTCTAGGAAAAATAATGCTCATTCATTAGAAATATAGAGAAAATAGGTGTACTGAAATAATAAATATCAATATAGAATATCCATGTTTAGTGGTTTCTACTAGTGATGTGAAAATTATGAGCACAATGAATATTATTATCAGTAGAACAATATACTCCCAAAAAATAAGCATGAATCACTAGGAAGTCACAATGAAGATATGATAACGAGTGCTCGTTCATATAATGATGTGACTAGAAATTCATCATATATTCCAATTCAAAATAGTTACAAAATCTTTGAAAAGGTCTGTGGATGATATAAGAGGAAAGTTAAAAAAAGTATATAGATTCTTGAAATGTCTTCTATAATATATTCCCAATGTTGTGAAAGAGAATATGATTCAAATGAAAATCGATGAATGTTTTAAGAAGATTCTAAGAAGTCAAAAAATAATTTAAAATAATGGCTAGTTGTTTGGCCAAGTCAACTACAAGTTTCTATGAAACTATGGAAAGATGAATAACATTATAAATATAAATAAATAAAGTGGATACAAAAAAAATAGTTGTAAAATAAATTCCCCATAAAATAGATGAGAGGTTGGGTGAGATTGTGAGAAAATAATAGACCAGGTTGTGAGATAGTTATCATCATGAATGGTACTTCCAAAGAACAATAATGTCCCTCCTTGTTCCCTCAAATATATATATATATATATATATATATTAGTTTTTACTAATATTTTGGGAATTTAATGAGATGGATGCATCTCTTTATGGGAAGAATTAATGATATAAATATGTTAAATCATCACTACATATTGGATGTGGAATTTTTGTGCAGATATATAATTTTAAAGATGAGGTATTCTAATCAGACATTCATCAATTATTCCAAATCTTATTAACCATATAAATTAAGGGGGGGTTTTATTTGATGATAATATGTGACAAAAGAGAATATATATAACTTTTTCACCTAAACTTTCAAAGGTATTTGTACAATTGTGTGCATAATTTTTTATATTAATGAAAACTATGATTATTTGAAACCACTATAAGAGAATTGAATTTTTTGGGAATGGTTTCAAATGCATGCTAGTTTATATACCACATAGAAAACCGCACTTATATAAATATTGTTTTTTACATCATACTAGACCATTTAGACATAGATTTTATTAACTAAAGGATCTTTTCTTAGAGAATCATGTGAGACAATCCATCTCTTATAATTGATCAAGAAATTTAAATATAAGAGAGAAAATAATGTTTCTGAGAAAAATAAATGTGGAGAACCATAGATACCCATTTAAGTTGATTTTTAATAAGGGGGAGAATTTTTTTGAAACAATATTGACATTAAAATATGTTAATAGATATTGTAAAAAATATAAAGGGTGTGATTTTTTGTACTAGTGCTTCATTTGTTGTCAATGATGTGTAAATATGTGTTTAGTGAAGTTGATGATGAAAAGAGGAGATTATTGTAGAATTGTTATTAATTCAAATCCTATAATTGATTTCTTTAATTATACCCTATTCCAATGGTTCAAAACCATTGTAATAGGTGGAGAACCATTGGTATATCATATGCCAAAAAATCTCCAAACCATGGGCTATAGTGATGTTGGGAAAGGGATATACCAACCGGTTTTAGTGACCCATTGGTATAACATTAGTACAATTTTGGCTATACAAATGGTTTACATAGAACTGTTTGAATATACATATCTCAAAGGTTACAAATAATGTGTATAGACCAATAAAAATAGTTAAAATCATTAGAAAAAATGTATACCAACTATTTTGAACCATCGGGATAGGTCCATACCAAGGGTTAAAAGTTAATAATTTGTATAGATCTATACCAATGGTTTTGAAACTATTGGTATAGACCCCTCATATTCCCCAAAATAGAATCCCCCCATTCTACCAATAATACCTACAACAACCTACAGAACCAGCTCAAATTTCCACCAGTCACCAGAACCTACTAAAATAGCCACTACCAACCAGAAGCTACATAAATAGCTACCAGAAGAAACATAATCACCCATACTTGGATAATTATCTATAAAAAACCCAGCCAATATACAAATAATGATTAAACAAAAAGAAAATTAATGCATTAAACTAGGTATAACACACATTCAAATATCACATATATTCATTCAATGATAATCATCAACCAACAAATGCAATAAATATCAGTACAAAATTTAGAGGATCAATATTTCCCTCATCACCATCATCCATGTCATTATCATATCCCTCCTTTCTAAACCTCATCCTCACCATCAAACTTTCCTTCATCCTTCACATCATCTTATCTACCATCATCTCCATCATCCTCACCATCATCTATTCTATAATCCTCACTATTTACATCACCATCTCTAAGAATGTCATCGTTTTCACTTCTACTAGAACCACTACCAAATTCACTATATAATGTACCGCCATCAACATATATGAACCACAAGTCGTGATAGGTATTTTATAGAAGTGATGGAAAAATGACTTCCATAAAATTCATAAATTTAGCTTTCCCACATTGATTCATTTAACGAACATGTATGATAATTTTTTTGTCCTTTTATACATATGCCTTATCCTGCTCTACCCATGCATTAGTTTTTTCTTTCTTGGTGCTACCAGAACGGACTACTAATGTTGGCCAATACCTCATCATGAAAATACTCTTCCCTAGTCAATAGTGTACTCTCACATGTAGCTCATCTCCCAAAATCGGATATAAGTGATCATTTGGACCAAAATTTTCAGTTTACTACTCATAATGGGCCTCCAAAGCACTCTATTATAAATATAAATTTAATATTATGTTACAAAATGGATATTTTTATTGGAAATCAACAAATTAAAACTTACAATCTTCTACTGTTTCGATTCGTATAACGTGTTCCCAACTTTTTTCTTTTGGTTCAAACAAATCCATTTTCCTTAAGGCACACATCCTTAAATATTCAAAAACTCCTTCAAAAATGAAGTTTAATATAGAAAATCATCATTTAATATTGGTTATTAATAATTAATTTCCTAACTGAAGTCAAATGAATATTAATTCTATAACAACCTGACCTGGAATCCTAGATCCAAAACATTATTTTAATAAATTATCTTGATTACAGGGAATCAAATATAGAAGGAACGATTAGTTTAACAGTCTTGAAAAATAGGTTACACACATGAACATTAAATTATAATTTCATACAGAAAATACAGCATGTATAATTTTTTGAGAACACCCTTATTCTCTTTCCTTAACCCTATATATCAATCATAATACACTTCATGGAATCCTAGGAAAACAAAACATACGAAATGGGTGAGATCAGATGTATAATAAGGGTAACTAAATAACATAAGATATTAAGAATAAATAATCATAATCCTTAAGGAAATGTGTATCACTGAAACGCATGCCCTTCAAACAACAAGCATAAATAATACCATATAAAACAAGCATTACCCTAGAAATTCTACTAGTTTAACAATCACAATGAATATCTATAAAAAGTATCATAATGAGGTAATAAATAATTCTGAACATATGCACAATCAATATATATCCTCGAGATAACCATTTTCATGATCTATCATCATGATAGTTTAATTCTATGTGTAGAAACCCATCTGATTTGCGTCAATATCTATCCTCCTAGCAACATTAAACTTGTTGAAAACCAATGAAAAGGGTTTTTCCCCAAATAATTGCATATAATTAGACTTAATGATGCATCGAGGGGCTATTTTTCTCCCCACTTGTATCTTACTATGTCCAATTCATTCCTCTTATGAAAGGTGTAAAACATAACAATTACATTCACAATAAAACTAGAATATGAAATGTTAATACTTTAACCATAAAACATCAATGATATCAAAATAGTACACCCATAGTCAATTATATAATAAACACTTAAATACATTATATAATATTTTATCATAATATATCAACCTCAATTATGCATAAAATCCAACCAAGGATGATGAAATATATGAAAATAATCTAAAATATCAAGAAATCTCTTTGAGAGAAATATCCATTTTTTTACATTGAAATCATTTAAATTTCATGAAATTATAATGGAAAAAATTAATTTTGAAAATAAATGTGTAATATTTTAAGGAAATCAAAAAAATGTTAAGATGTAATAATGGAATAAAATATCTACTTGCACTAGATAATTTTTAAAAACATTCTTTCCTTACTTTGATGAAATGGTCACAAAGTACCTTTTTCAGAAAATAACAGAAATATTCCATTCAAAATGGTTTATAAGAAAAGAAAAACATGGTCAAAAATGTCCTTAAAATTTTGAAAATATTTTGAAATAAATTTTATGAAACATTGACATCGATGATAAGGATGTCCTAGTAGATACTTAAGTATAAACAATCTCGGACAATAAAGAGATTGTGAAACTAATCCTTACCTTGTACTTTCATTTCCTAGAGGGTGTGTTAACCTATTGTATAATGGTTAAATAATTTTATTAAATTTTACAAGAACCATATCCATAATTATTATATCATATATGATCCTATTATATCTTTTTTTTAATAATATTTCAGTATTACCATTATTTCGGGTGTTAATTGCTTCAATTTTCCATTCCTATTATGTTGAGTATGTCATATTTTTTATGAATAGGATGTTTCTTAATAATATATAGATTTATATTAAGATGATAATAATTATTTTTACTTATAATATAATTTTTATAATCATACATGAATGGTTAACATGGAGAATGAATCTCACCACATCGTTGAGACCGTTGGCTGTACCTACGAAATAGCGGCGATATTATTCCCTTGATGGTTTAATGGTATAGAATTGGATGGAATATGAATTATAAAGATACCTTATCATGCCATATATATTATTTAAATTATATTATTTATTATTATACCTTTTAAATAATGTATAAATGAAAAACAGTTGCACCATAGTGTGGAGACAGTATGTTGTGCGTACGCACGCATGGTGATATTGTCTTTGTTGGGATGGGTAAATGGAGGAATATGTTTTTTGTTCATGGCCATAAATACATCTTATCATGTATATGATATATCAAATATTAATTTGTTATGGTAAAAACATATGAATAGAATGTATAATAATAAAATAAATTTAACTGAATTGGTAAAATAGTTACATATTCTACAAGTGTCTCCTTTTGAATTGCACAAATAGACTTCTTAAGTTGGATTTGTACCCACAGTGTGGACTCTAGGATGTAGTGAGGTATGTTGGGAGGATTATTGGTCAGGTTTTGGCCTATGAAAATTGATTTTGAGGTGTAATTAAAGAGAAGGAGAAGTTCCCTTTTATATGAGACGTGTGGGAAATTTTTGGAAGATCTTAAATAATTTATTTATTATAATTTTTTTGATTTAAAATATCTCCAAAGTTATTTATTTCAATGATATGATTAATATGGGTCAAATACCCTAAACCAATTAATTTTAGACTTGTTTATTCTATTATGTTAAACCTATCTTTTGAATTTAACCCTTAGTTAAACAGTTTAACTCTTACTGTGTCTCCTTGTATTTTTACACTATAGGGTTATTATAATGACTATATAATTTAAAAAGACATCAATTGGATCATTTATTACGTATTTTGGATTATCCAAGATATTTTTTCTAACCATATATTTTTATGACTTTTATATCATTTAATAAATATCTTTTATATCAATTTTAATACAATTCAATATTTTCATTTTTAATAATATCAAAAAAACGTGACAACTTCTATCCAATATTTTAAATACATAACTAAAATGTCTGATTTGTCTATAAAATTAGTGGATGTAATTAATTGTGAAAAATTATATTTATTTTAATATTTTTAATATCATTAATTTGATATTTCTATTAATAAAATAATTTATGCTTCCCAAATGTGTCATTACTAACAATAATTATTTAATATCATTAAAATATAAATAAATTTATATTATTTAAGTAATTATTTTATATTTCTATATAATATTTATAATAGATGTTTTCTCTTGGTGATCATTATATTAAAATTATAATACTTATAAGAAATGATAGTGTTACATTTAGTCAAATTCATTATGTTAAAAAATATTCATATAACATTCATGGAAAAGGGTCCATTAAATGATTAAATTTATAAAAATTGGTGATAAGGGTTTAATTTATTCATCCAATATATTTTTTAATTGTGTTAAGCTATTTTTATAATAAAATTTTTACCTTTAATTACCTGATTTACCCATAACTGTGGTATTTTTTTATAAAGTTACTATTCATAATTCCAAAAAACAAAATAAACCTATTTACTTAATTTGGACCCACTGGTTCTAAATATGGAATCCATTTTTTAAATTTAAAATACCAAATTTTGAAGAATATATTTAAAATTATTTCCATTATCTGAATGAAAAACAAGTTATTAAAAGTTAAAACATTGCAAAAGATTGAATTTTTTACATCAAAATTTGTGGTAAAATAAATACCAATGATCACAATTAAACTAAATAGTGAAAATATATTCTATTTTAAATCTAAATAAATTCAATAACATAATTCATCCATATAAAATATTTTTCTAAAAAATGATTTTTTCAATTAAAATTTAGTATATTTTTATTATTCATAAAACCAAAAAACTTATTTGAAAAATATAAAATATTCCTACGATGTAAATTTTTGTATCCCAATTCCAAATAAGAAGTATATTTTGTTAAATAGAATATATAAATATTTAAAAAATAGATTAAATATAATTTATAAATATTTCAAAAACTATATTTAAAGTGGGTGCTTCATCAAGATTCATAAAAACTGTAGTTTTTGAAAAATAATTCTTTTATAAAAAAATAGAATCTTTTCCTATATCATGTATAGAAAATACATAACTAAATTTTAAAATTATATAGAATATATAAAATTAAATATTTGGTTAATAATATTCCAAACTACTAATTTAATGTTTATGTTATATATTATATTAAATAATAATATTTTATCAGTATATTCTTATTCGATAAAACTGGGTTCTGCGTGTAATGTAATCCAAATCATTATTGTGTGTTTCATAAGAATAACATGGTGCTACATAAAAATAAATAAATAATGAAATTATATTTATATACAATGGAAAATATTATAATTTATCAGGTTGTTACATTCTTCCCTCATTAAATAAATTGCATCCTTGCAATTTAAACTCAGGATAAAAAAGTGGTTTGATTTTTCAAAACAACTTTATTGAAATCCCACATTAGGAAAAGATTAAAGAGTTCTTCACTTTTAAATAAATAAAAGGATGTATGATAGTCACTAGAGAAAACACATACTAGTGTTCCATGTAGGAAAATGGATATGAAATAAAAATCTAACCATCATGTTCTAATGGAGAGTGATAGAAAAAATGATGAGAAAAATTTTAGCAATCAAAAATCTCTAAATATGAAATAATATAAGTGATCATTTGAATCATCATAAAAATTACAAAGATATAATTTTTTTCATGATCCTTTCCCTATGTAGAATTATTAGGAAGGAATTTAATTGATATCTTTCCAACTCATAAGAATAATCTCATCCTTTTGTTGTGCTTTGAAATATTTCCACTCCATCCCTTACACAAGGAAATGAATGTTCAATATAAAATCTTCACACCTGAAGCACATTTGATAAATCATTTATTTTGAATGTTTTTCCATAATACACTAAATGTTTACTAAAACCAAAAAATTTTAGCCAAAGGTATCCAATAAATTATATTTTAACTTCAAAAAATAATATCCAATGTTCAACTTACTCTATTACAGCATTAAGATTAAAAAAAACAATTTTTTCCAAACTAATAGTCTTAAAAGTTCTCGTTATTTCAAAAATCAATCATAAATTTAGATTCGCCAACATTGTATTGTATCTCTTAATGAAACTTACCGCATATTTGATCATCTGAAAAACATTAATGAAAAAATTCAGGCAAAAAAATCCTTAAAAACATGTACTATAGTACAATCCTCATATATTCCATAATTATTATAACTTGTACATTCATAATAAAATATTAAAATTACATAATTCTTGAATCCCAAAAACACAAATGTAATAATTATTCGATTTTAACTGTAGTAACAACATAAGATTTACCTTGACCCCTTTGTTTTTTCTGGGATATATTTCCTTAACGCTTAGAAAATTTATTTACATAATGCCAGAGATCACTATATTTGAAACACTTAGTATCAGTCTTTTAATTCTTCCCTTGGCATTCTTTTTCCTGGTTACCCCATTCTCATCACTTATAATAAAAACCTAATCTATTCGAGAACATACCTTGGATATTCTTTCCATGATTATCACATGTGGGAAAATCCTTAATTACCTTTATCACATTATCCTTATCATTATCCACAATACTCTTCTTCTATTACATTCCATTAATGTCTTAAGACATTGAATTTATTTTCTATATTTATAGAACATGAGACTATATCTTCATATGATGATAAATATTATGAGACCTGTTCCCATCAGAGGAATGGTTTTAACCCATTAATGATTCAATAAAACTTATTTCATGAGTTACATATTTAGTCTTCAGTATTCATTGCTAACCAAGTGATTTTAGCCTTATACTTTGAAACATTCTCATCCTCCTTTTTCCTCAGACTCTGAAATTTCCTATTTTTATCATCTCACATTTACCTAGAAAAATATTTTTCTATGAAAATTTATTTAAAATCCTTCCATTCCATATTTTCTACTTCATCATCTTACTTTATATTTTTAATTAATAAACGCCATTGATTGATAGACGATAAACTACCATGAAAACGTCTTTCCTTTCATTACATCCCAAACCACGAAATATATTAACTAAGGAAATTATCCATTATTCATCAATAAATGGATTTGTAGTACCATTGAATGATAGAGGTTACTGTCTCACGAAGTATACTAACTATGTTACTCCATTTTATATTTCATGCATCTCTATATGGGTAAGGTTATTGTTCATAACCTGAGTTAGTTGTCCCACTATGGTTGTTTTTTTAGAACCAGTTGCAGCACCTGCTCCAACATCATTATCTTGAATAAGTGGTAAATCCCCACATGGTTAATTTTCATTCATATGATTTCTATTACTTTCATTATGAACGTTATCTAAAACACATGATACACTATATTATGTTATAAATTAAAAGTTATAATTTCAAAATAGTAAAAAACATAACATAAATTGAAAAATCAATTCATATATAATATCAAAATAATAAAAATGTTTTTTTTGGGGACATATTTACTCATAAATCCTTCATTACCATTTGTAATGAAAATTTGAATTATCCTTAACATATCCCTCAAGAGTGTCAATCTAGGTGCATAGTAAGTCCCATTGTCTTGTACTAGGTTAACCTGAGTCCAGCACAAAACACCTTTTTGGGTTATTACTCCTACGTACATATGTAATAGAACCATGCTCACTTGTAGTACTCAAACATTGATGTATTTTCTATGAATACCCACATAATCTCAACATTACCAAAATTTTAAGATTTTCCTCTATATTAATCCTCAATGTCTATCTATTGGTTATAATCCCTAATCTACATTTTTTAAATCAATTTCCATGGATGTTTAGAAACATCCTATGTTACAAACTTAATTCTCTAACCCTAGAAGCCCAGATCTGATGCATTATTTTATTGCATTTTCATTATTTAAAAGAATCATACCCCAAAGTACTGATCAGTTTAGCAGTCCAGGAAAGTATATTACAAAAAAGAACATTACATTACAATTTCAAACATAAAATACAACATATATAATCCTGTGATAACTCCATTTTTTCCTTTTTGAACACTACATATTAGTTATAATACCCATCATGGAATTCAAGGAAAATAAAATGTATGAAAGGGGTGAGCTTAGATGATCAGTAAGGGTAAACGTAAATCAAAAGTTATTATGAATAGATAATCATATACCCTAATGAAAGATATATAACTAAAACACAATCCCTCTAAACATAATCTTGATCATAATATAAAAAGAAAAAAATAATACCATATAAAATAAGCATTACCATGGATATTCAACTAGTCTAATATCACATGGAATATCCATAAATAATATCATAATGATGGAATTCAGAATGGTAAACATATGAACTTTCAATATATATACTCAATTTAATGATTGTCATGATCTATCCTCATTATAGTTAAGGTTTGTGGGTACAAACCAGTCTAATTTTTGTCAATATCTATAATCCTGACATTGTTATACTGCTTGTAAAACAGATACGAAGGGTTTTTCACCAACTAATTTCATCAATTGAGACCTACCGATGAATCGAGGGGCTATAGAGATCCCCAATACTCACTTCCTAATTCCAACGTATTCCTCTTATAAAAGGGGTAAAATAGAACAATAACATTCATATTAAAAATAACATAAAAAATTTTAATACTGTAACCATAAACCAAGAATGGTATCTAAATAGCCCATCCACCATAAAATATATCATAAAACTGAAAATACAATATGGAATATTATATTATAATAAATCAATTAAGAATAAAATTCAACAAAGGATAATGACATAGATGAAAATAATCTAATAAAATCATTAAAACTCATTAAGAGTAGTATCTTTTTTTACATTGAAATCACTTAAAATTAATTCAATTATAAAGGGAAACATTACATGGGAAAATAAAATTGTTATATTGTAAGGGATACTTAAAAATTTTAAGGCATCATAACAACAACAAAAATTCACTGACATCTTATAAGTTAAAAAAACAATCTTTCCTTAACTTTTCGAAAATGTCATAAAGTAACTCATTTGGAAAATGACAGAAAGATTTATTTCAAAATATTTTATATAAAAATTAAAACATGGGTAAAAATTTCCTTAAATGAATGTTAATAATATTTTTAAATACATGTTTTGAATCGTGCACATGAATTATAAGAATGTCCCAGTAGATACTTATGTATAAATAGTCTCGGATAATAATGAGATTGTGAAATTAACCCTTACCTGGTACTTTTATTTAGTTTAGGGCGTGTTAAACTATGGTATAATGGTTAATGAATGTTATTAAATTATTCTAGAATAATATCCATATTTTTTTATCATATATGATCCACTTATATCGTTTTGTAAATGATATTTCTGTATTACCATTGTTTTGGGTGTTAACTACTTCAGTTATCATTCCAAATTTGTCCATATGTCATGTTTGTTATGAATATGACTTATTTTAGTAATATCCATAGTTATATTAAGTTCATAATCATTACTTTTAGTGGTCATATAAATTTTATAATCATTCTTGAATGGTTAACGTGGAGAATGAGTCTCACCACGTCGTGGATATGGAAGGTTGTACGTAAGTTCAATCGATGGTATCATTCCATTGTTGGTTAAATGGTATGGAATTGGATGGAATATGAATTATAAAGAAACATTATCATGTCATTTGTATCCTATAAATCCATTATATTTAATTTTATTACCATATATATATAAAGTATAAATGAAAAATAGTTTCCACCATGAGGTGGAGACGGTATGTTGTACTTACGCATTCATGGTGATATAGTTTTATTTCCATGGGTAAAAAGAGGAATATTACTGTCCACTAGTCATAATAACATCACACCTTGTTTATGATACTATATATATTAATTTATTATTGAAACAAAAAAGTAATAGGATGTATAAAATTAAATGAAATTGAATTGAATTTGTAGAAGAATTACCTTTTCTTCAGGTTTCTCCTTTTGATTTTCCCATAAAGACTCCATAGGTTGGGTTGCTACCAATATTTTGGCTTCTAGGATGAAGAGATGGAAAATTTTTGGAGAAATAGGTAGTTTTTGGCCAATCCATTGTGCTTTGGAGGTGTGAACTTATTAGAAGGAGAAGTCCCCATTTATAAGAGAGGCGAGGGGCACATTTTAATGATCTTAAAATATTAATTTATTATAATTTTAGTTTTGATTTCAAATATCTCCAATGTGATTTATTTCTAGGATACGATGATTATTGGTCTACATAACCTCAAAAAAAATTTAATAAATTATTAGGTCAAAATATTAACCTTATCGTTTTATTTAATCTTTAGTTAAACAGTTTAACTCTTACACCGTCTTCTTGTATTTTTTCAATATATAGATAATATAGTTACAATAAAATGAAAAAAGAAACCCAATTGGATCAGTTAATATATTTTTGAAATTATCTGAGTTATTTGGATGAACCATGCATTTCTATGGCTTTTATATCATTCGGTAAAATAGTATTTATTTTAAAATATCATTTCTGTCAATTTTCATACTATTCTATATTTTGATTTTAAAAAATATATAAACAACATGATAAATAATATCTAATACTTTCAACATGTCATTAACATATCTATATTAACTATAAAATTATTTTATGTCATTAATTAAGTCAAATTATATTAATTATATTATTTTTAATAACATTTATTTAATATTCCAATTAATAAAATAATTTATCCATCACTATTGTGTCATCATTAATGGTAATTACTTAAACTATAAAAATTATAAATAAATTTCTATGATTTAGGTAATTATTTTATATTTCCAGATACTATTTATATATCAATTTTATCTCTTGGAGATATCTATATAAAAATATTTATAATTATAAGAAATGAGAGTGACATTTTGTCACATTCATTATTTTTAATAATATTCTTGTCATATTCATGGGAAAAGGGTCTATTAAATGGTTTCATTTTGAAACATAGGTGATAAGAGTCCAATTTAGAAATGAAATAGAATTATTAAAAGTGTTAGTTTAGTTTTTTAATATTAATTATACCTTTAATTACCTGATTTATCTTTAACCACGATAATAATTTTGGTTACAAATGTTAATATTAATAATGCAAAAAAATAATTGGAAAATATTTAGATAATTTATACACACTAATTAAAAATATAGAATCCATCTTCCAATATTTAAAACAGATAATGTACATTAATTAATTTATAATTAATCCCATTATTGAAATGAAAAAATGTGTTTTAAAAGTTAAAACATTACAAAAATATTGAAATGTTTTTACATCATAATTCATAGGTAAAATTAATTCCAATGACCAAAATGTAATTAACAAGTAAAAATAAGTCATATGTTTACTCTAAAAAAATTCAATAATTTAATTTATCCACATAAATTATTTCAATGAAAAAAAGTTGTTTTTCAATTAACATTTATTATATTTATACTATTTATCAAAATAAAAAACTAATCAAAAAAATATAAAAATTTACTGAAAATAAAATTTTATATACTACATCCAAATAAGAAGTATATTTTGTTAAAGAGATTATATAAAATTTTCAAAAACCTATATTTAAAATGTTCTCACCATCAAAAGGCGTCAAAACTACCTTTTTTGAAAAATAATAATTTTATCTCAAAAAGGGAATATTTTCATATATCATGTATAAAAATACATAATATAAATGTTTAAATTATATGGAATATATAAAATTAAAATTTTGGTTAATACTATTCATAACCACTAATTTAACTACTATGTTATATACTATATTAAATAATAATATTTTCTTAACATATTATTGTTCGGTAAAACTAGGCCTTGTATTTGACTTATGCAAACTCATTATTCTGTCTTGCATAATCTTAACATGGTATTTTATAAAAATAAAGAATTAAATAGAATTAAATTTATTTAAAAATGAAAATATTATAATGTTTCAGAGTGTTGAAAATTCTATATGAAGTTGAAAAGAATAACATATGGTTGATGAATTATAGTAACAATTTAAAACATATTTTTTTCTTTATGAAAAATAATAATATTTCATTGTAAAACCTTACAAATATGAGTATATAGAATTTCTCAAACCATACTAGTGGAAAAAATTGAAATTCCTCAACTACCTATGCATTCCATTTACTTGGGGTGTGGTGTATTTTATAACATTTGATAAATAATTCAAACAAGTTAATGTTTTTGAAGTAGGATAATTATTAAAGAATAATATTAAATTAATACACAAAGTTTCATGGATTTATTAAATTCAATTATTCTAAATAGATCACATTAAATGGATAAAGATGTTATGTAATTTTTTTAGAAAACAAGGATTTAAATTTCTTGTTATTTAAAGTAAATGTTATTTGAATGAAATGTTTCTCCCTAATATAGAAATTCAAGGATCTCTGATTTTAAATGTAAAAAATGATAAAAACATTATTTGGAAAAATCTAAAAATTAATATTGTATTAAAAGTAATGTGTATTGAGGATTTCTAAATTTTAGATTGGAAGAATAATTCAATGTTGATGGTTATGGGATTGAAGAAGAGCATGTTATATAATCAAGAAAAAAATTTCTTTTAAACAGTAATTGTTTATTTTATGGGTACTGTTTGCAATTTGAAATCTTGGGGAAAAATAAAGGGGATGTTTTTAAAATTGAAAATATTTTAGTGATTCAAGAGTTCTAGTAGAATATGTTTTAATGGGAATGTGTCCCCTCAATGGAAACAAGATTGGCATAGACATGAAAAAAACATAGAAAAAAATCTAAAGGAATTTATTCCATGTATAAGTCACATGGGATAGAGACCTATATATAAATCAACATGATCTCAAATAATACATATGATTTTTTAATAAGCCCTAATGGTTATATTTTGAATTAAAAGGAAGTATATTTTATAAAATGATCAGTGGTTGTATAGGTTCATGACGTGCTCAAATAAATAACAATACTAACCATAAAATTCCAGTACACACTAAATAATTTCATTAATAAAATAAATAATACATGATAATTTATCTATCTGAAGTATAACTGGAATTAAATATGGTGGAAACAAAATAATGGGAATTTATTAAATAAAAATTATAAATAAGGTTCGTACCCATTTTCTCTCATGGTTTGAAAACATAGTACTCCCAAATGTGAGGAGGTATTCGACAGAATCCTTGTTTTTTATTTCTTCCTAACACTTCATAGAATGGAAATATCAATAATAAAAAACAAATTATTTATAAAAATCCTAGTAATTTTTATTCGAAGACCATATATTTGATTAATACCTTGAACTTTGTACTCATACAACGAGAAATAATTTCATGAAAATAATCTACCAGACAATCATTCATCAATTTTGTATCCTCTATATCCATACCAACTATAACACTCTATTCACTATACATCTCAGGGTTATATTCGCTTCACTTATCACCTAATTTTGTGATCGGTGTTATCCATGTAGCCTCACCATATGGAAAATTAAAATGAAATTGGCACCATAATATAAATTCATAAAAATAAAATAATAATATAAAATTAAATCCCATGAATATTGTTACCCATATTTTGACCAATGTATTATACTTTACTTTATTTAAAAGGTTTCAATAGGAGAGTGTCCTCACGGGAATGATATCAGAGTATTTGGAATGAATCTCCATGAAACTCATACATTCTTTCCATATTTTTTCAATAATTTATTTTTTCTCATTTTACATTATCATTAGCTATGGGTGGAGGTTTGAAACCAGACACATGCATGCACAACCATTCAACCAATCAGAATATCGAACCATTAATGAAAAAAATATTATCTCAATACATTTTATAATAAAAATATGTTATTGTAAAAAAATTACAAGGTTTATATAGATATACATGAGGTAATCTGGTCAGTGGGTTCCATTGGATCCCCAGGAATAGAAGGATCATCATCTTTTATAGATGGAGTGGAACCCAATGTATGATCAAGAGGCTATGTATGTGTTATAGAAGAAGTCAAATGAGCTTGAATGTAGAATTATGAGGATAATGAAGTAAAATGAAAAGAAGTTGGCATATATATCTATGTAAATTCATAAAATCGATGATTATGATCCATCGTCGTATATGGGAAGGATAATTGAGTATTTTCAGATGAAAATGGTGTTGGAAACATAAGCAGCATAAAAATCCTAACTGTCTCTAAAGAAACTATGGGATTAGATGGTTTCATAGATTTTATAACATAGGGAGAGATGGTATGTGATCATGTATTCTTAGCGGAGAGTATATCTCTAGTACCACCCCCTCGTATCGGCAGCCCAAACACTAGTACTGGTACCACAAGTTCGGTCGAATATTAACATTATCATAAGTGTTAGATCCTAATTAAATGTTAAAAAAAATTAATCACATTACATTTTATGTTATTGAAATATTTTTTTAACTAAAAATAATCATAAGAGGCATTGGTGGATGGAAAACCACTTCTCTCTTTTAGAAACTATTTTTAGTCATCCTTTTTCTTCATATCTCTTCATTTGAAAAAAATATGGAATTAATTAGAAATCCATAAATAACTTGTATCCAAAACAAAAAAGAATACAAGACATGTATTAATTAAAGAATAACAATTTCCAAACCAAATACAAGATACATAGTGATATAGTTAAATCATTTTATATTTAGTGCGAAGAGTATAAAAACATAAAAGACATGTCATATAAAAATAAATACATTCAAATTAGCATGTTTATCATGAATTTAATACAATTTTCTTCTTTTTTAAATTCAATCCAATTCAATTTTGGTTAGGTCATTTGATTCATTTTGTTCAATTGATTTGTTCATTTTTCAAATTTTACTTCTCTTAGGTCTTTTGGTTAATTGTTTTCAATTTTTTAGGAAATATTTTCAATATTATTTATCTCAGTTCAGTTGGTTCATATTTTTGGTTAGGTAATTTTATCATTTTTTGTTAGGTCATTATTTTCATTGGTTTATATTTTCATATTAATTAATTTAACATCTCCAATTGTATTCATCACCTTTTTTGTTCCAATTTAATTTTTTCTATTTTATTGTGTTTGGTACGTACAAATATAGTTAAATTCAATATTAGAAAATGAAACTCAAAGAAAACTAAAACCATTAAATATAGAAAATATACCTGAATATTGAGTGGGATATAAAATATTTTTAATCAATATTATTGAAATTTGAATATTACCAACCATAACATTCCAAGTCGAGATAAACCAAAATAACTGAGGCTGTAGATATATGATTATATATATTTATAACCACAACATTAGGTTCACAATGAACTCTAAAAATTGAACTATTGGGTTCGTCATAAAAAATAAATGGGTCAGGGCCAATGGGAGGGGGAATGGTGTCAATTCCATCATCACTATCAAAAACAATTTCCATGGAATTAATTTAATAATGACCCAAAATTTAGGTTGAAGATGATATTTCCAATAAAAAACATGGTTCATCATTATTTCCGATAAATATGATTTATTTTTTGAAAGAGTACGAGTCATGTCAATAACATGAAATTCATAATCATAAATAAATGTTCTATGCCTTTTCATGAAATCAGAAAAATTTTATTTTGTCATAGTGACTCAAACATGAAATTAATAATTCATTATTAGTATTATTTTACTTACTCCATAAAAAGATTCTTTTTCAATTTGAAGTATAATATGCAATGCAATCACAGAACAATCTATCATTGTTGTTACCATAACACCATTATGTTTTGTTATCATGTTTATTTATCGTTCAGTGATAATAAATATGTACCCATTGATCAAAATTTATATTCATTCCCAAACCACAGAATTAAGACCAAAATTAAAATCTCATAATTCCTCATAATCAGTGTCAGCAGAAAAATTCATTACCTAAAATATAAATCAATATTATATATAATTAAATATTGAATTTATTAATTTAATATAGTAATATTTCTGCCTTCAATTTATACCACACAAAAGCCTCTTTTCTATTAAATGTCTCTATCCTTATCAAATATAACGTTTTTTTTGACTATGCACCCTTTCAAAAAATAGAAACAATTTAATATATATTTAAAATTATATGAAATGAGATAAGATAAACTTATAAAATTTACTGACTAGATGTAGTCATTTAACAAATCACGGCTAAACTAAACTGTGCGATGTGATATCTTCCTCTCTCCAAGGAATATTGTGGTCAATGTATATGATTTGGTAATTCCCTTTGTTTGGGGATGTAATGGAATACTGAGTTCAATTTTCTCAAACTTTTCTTCTTTATCTATCATTGGTCCATTCCATCTTATAGTTAGATCATAAAAATACATTGAACATAAATTTACACATTCTTGATGCAAGTAACCATTTATTATATACCCTTTGGTATGATTTCTATGCTAGAAATAAGACTTCCATTTGTTCAAATTTTTTTTTGTTGGAAACATACAATGGGATGAAATAAGACCTTAAAGAATTATTTTAGTTTGAATATGGATAGTTAGATTCTGTGTGCATTCAAAAAATGATAGTGGAAATATTTTCTCTAGCTCAGAAAAATTTAATGAATCCTCTATAAACATTTTTTAAAATATATTTTTTTAAAATTATTAGCAAATAGATCTTTATAGAAATATCACAACCAAATTACAGACACCCATATATTATTGTACAAAAAAACAATAGTTATTGGAATCCACTCATGTAGAAGGATGATATAATTATGAGACTTCACGGATTTCGGATTGGAATGTCTTTTGCTGGCCTATTTTGATATATTTCTTGAATATCCCTCCATAAAATTAATAGTCTCTTTTAAGTCCATATATGGAATTTTTTCTCTTTATGTGTGAATCAAAAATAAAGAACATAGAAATTTCCATTAATCATCACTAATACTAGTAGGATGTAAATTTGGTATGATTCCCCAATCCATAAAGTCATGATAAGATCATAAATCATCTTTTTTATTCAGCTAGTCATTGAGATTAATTGAAAGATAAATTTAACATATATATTTTTCAATTTTCATTACATCTGTGAAATTATGTAAAAAATAGGTTGGCCAATAATGAAACTCATATAAGGTAATTTTCTTCTTCAAATTGGAACAACTTACAATGGAAACATTCTTCCCCTTTCAAGATTTAAAATGAGACTTCACGAATGAATAACTAAAATATGGATGTTCATTAGTCAAATCAGTTCTAAACATAAATTGAGGTGGATTTTTCGTCTCCATGGTATTTTATAATCATTGGCAATTATCCCTATATGGATTATCCGTTCGAAAGAATTTTCGATATCCCATAAAACTAAAACTATAGAAATTGTTAAGTCTTATGGATCATGCATTCTTTATAAAAATATGACATGAGATATTTCCCATCATTCTCCATCCAAAAATCATTTCATAAGAATGAAATTCATTGATCAACCACATAAGCGCATCACACATGTGAAATATGTGTTTCTATCAGGCATCATATATCTGCACAACCATAATCCAAAGAAGTTATAACAATTTTATTAAAATTTTCATGTATTTATATATATATTTTCTACAATATCAATGTCTACATATTATTATACTCGGGAAATTGCATTTTTTCCATACACATTCATGGAGGATGGTTATAAATGTTCATGAAAACTGACAATGAGCGGTACCAAGTAAGAATCCACCCAAACAGATTAAAACAATCACATGATAGTCCCAACCTCACATTACGCATTCCAGCTATGAAATGAGGATAGATAGTATCAAATATCTTCAATTGAAATCCATCTATTGGGTTAATGAACCCATCATTACCTTTCTTTATGTTGATATCATTCCATAACATTTTTAATGATATTTCATCACACAAGGAAATATTCTAGAGTATTGGAATCAATGTAAAGAACCAAATAACTTTATATGGAACATAAAATGTTGTTACATCAATATTTATCTTCCATAGGGTTTCATAACATTTTATACAATCATTTTTTAGCAGTTTCATCATAGAATAAGCTGCAGTATTTCAGGAAAGCATGAATTTTAGTTTTAAAAAATCCAAGTTCCTCAATTAAATTCCATTCCATATAATGGTTTAATGGAATATCTTCATAATCTAGAAGTGATTTCTTCAAAAAGTTAAGAGTGTAATGAATAAAATTATTATAAATCCCATTCATGTTCTTCCCATTAAACAGTCAGATTAAAATTTCTAGCCTTTTCATTTTACCTCATTGTTCATATACTAGAGTGATGGAAACATCATTTAATTTTTTCGCCCTATAAACTTCATCATTTCCATTACATGCATCATGTATGATCGTATCTATGTCCTATTCTATTGGAATACATTCCTTATCATGAAGAATACAAAAAATGGAAACCGAACATCAAATAAATTCTTTAATCTTGTAATCCAATTTGAAACTTGAATATTTTGTGATTACATTTTCTCCACACTGTGATACCACTCATGGTAGTTCGTTTTATTTTTTTGGTTTTATGGAAGTGAACTTCTTCACAAATTAAACATAGTTATCCAAAACAATGATAACATGGGAAGTGTATGTGGCCACTATTTGAAGCATTGTTAAATGAAACATATAAAAATCCCTCCATATTTTTTTAATAATAACATGATATCTGATCATCTTTTGGCATCCAACGTCAATTCATTATCTAAAAAATTGTTATATTTCATGTCATAAAATAAATTAAAAAATATTGAAGTTTAATCATAAATATATTTAAGGAAACGAGAATTGTTCACTTTATATGAAACTGTAATGGACATACTATTCTACAAGAGAATCTAATTTAAAAGGAATCAAATACAATAAATATATATATATAATATAAATATAAAACCATGATATTGAATTCAATAATATAAATTACTAATAATATTACTAATACATCTATGGTGAAGGATTTAATTATTATAATGTGTCTTGTAGTATATAAATACCTAGGGTGTTATTAAAATGAGATTGAATTGTGTGAATAAATTGACGAGTGATAAAGGACCTTCAGATAGAAGACTTAGTGACTCTCCCCATCAATTTATCCTTATTTAAGTTCACATTATTTAGTTTTGTTTTGTTTTAGTTCATTCAATTCAATTATGTTTAATTAAATTCGGTTTTAGTCATGTTATTTTATGTCATTTTTATTGATTTGGTCAAGTTTGATTCAACTGGGGTAGTGTATCTATTGATCAAGTCCATATGGTTTTGATTAATTTCATTTTTCTAAATTTGGGATAGTGACATTCAAAGTTGGTTGGTTTGGTTCAAAATGTTCTATTTTCTCTAGTTCAATTCAATTCAATTATATTTTTTTTGGTTTGTTAAGGATGGGTCTGGATAATTAAATACATTTATTTTATTTGGTTATATATTTTCGATTTGATTAGGACTAGTTTTGGAAATTAATAATTGATTATGATTAGTTTTGTTCTAGTCGATTTAGTTGGCTTGGGATTGGTTTTTCTATTTGGATTGGGCCAATGTATCCCAATTAGGGTGTAATTTAAGATGGTTCAAGTCAGTTCATTTTTTATCATTAATGTATAATTTCATTTAGTTAGGATCAATTTATGTCAGTTCATTTTTTTCAGTTTATTTTGATGTAGTTTAGTGTAGTTCAGGTCTAATCAAGTCTACATGGGTCAGATCAAGTCATTTCATTTCAATTTAGTTGGTTTGGCCATGTTGGTTCAGTTTTGATTTAGGTAGGATTTGTTAGTTCAGTTAGGTTTTAGTGTGTGAAGGGTTTATTGGTTTGGTTCATTAATTTCGAAGCATAGTTATCTTGGTTTAGTTTAATTAAGTTTTCATAGGGTCTAGTAAATTCATTTTAATTCAGTTTATTTAATGTTGATTTAGTTATTCATAGTACATTTCACATTTTTTAGATTGATTTAGTTCCATTTTTTGTTTGTCTCTCCTCATTGCAAGTAAATTAGCTTCTTTTTTTAAGAGTGCATTTTAATCCAATTCATCCCATTCGAAATGGGTTAATTTGGGTAATGTCATCTTAGTATAGTTTGTATTTGGTTGGTCTAAGTCATTTCTAGTCATGTAGTTTTGTTTGTAATTTTTTCAGTTTGGTTTAGTTCATTGTTGATTGTATTGGGCCAGGTCAGTGTGATTTTATATTATAGTTTTAGTGATATGTTAACTAATGAGTATTTATTTTATATAAGGTGAGGTGGATGTATAAATTATGGATAATGGTTATGATATATCAATCATTATTTTTAATATATAATTTAATTTGAGGGTTTAGTATGAAATGTAATTTATTTTTCATGTTTTTGAACTATAATCATAATTGGATCTTGATACGAGATAAATTATATTTTGTAACATCATCAATAAAAGAATAATTCATTTAATAATATGAATATTAGATATACAAATAAAATCAAGATTCAATTTTGGGGTTGATGGAATAATATATATTCCATGGAGGATTCAATTATTATGGAGTTTTGAGTTGGGATTTATAACTATTAGTGTTATATATTAGTGAAGACCTGGAAGATATTTATCATAAATGTATTATTAAGGGTTGATGTCTCATTTTTATTGACTATAATATAATCATGAAGTTTTAGAGGAGCGAACCATATAGAACAAGTGATTCATATCCACCACATCTACTCTAGGGTTTGTTATCATTCAAAAATTGATTCAACTATTTATCTTGATCAAAGACTCAATAGAATCTATATTTTCATTTGATCAACCATGATCAAATTCCAAATGTTTATATTAAAATGTAAATAAATACCATATTTAAATTATCTCATGTTAAATAATATATCATGTCCCCATTATTTAATTAACAAGGAGATACCATTATGTAATCTCCTCTCACAACTGATTCTAAGATTAATGATTCCAAAAAATAATTTTACTCAACTACCCATGAAAATAGAATAGTATAGAATCAAAATGTATGATATATACCTATAAAATAATGTATCGTAAATCTTATTGTAAGTGATATATACATCATCTAAATCAAGAACCAACTTTTTTCAAAATGATATGATATATCATCTCGATGTTAAGAAACTCCTCCCCTAATTATAGATAATAATTTTATAAAATTTACAATTAATCAATGAAATTATATCATTATTGAAAAAATAACATATCTAAAAAAGCATTAGAATGTATCATATCACATCCATCATCTCATTACCCTTAAAAACCAAATCTCAATATATTATTAGAAATAACTATCACAATAAAAAAATTCAAAGGGGTCATCAATGTAAGACGAAGAATATAAAAAAATCACTAAAATAATGAATAAAATTAGCCATTAACGAAGACCAAAACATGAAATATTGAAACCAAATAAATCCCTTAATCAAATAAAAAAATGGGAAGTCAAATAGGACCCATCATTCAAAGAAAAAATTTCATGTTACTTATCCCTCAGACATAGGTTCAAAAATTCTACTCATAACATCCCACGAAAAATATATATATTAGACTCCATTAATAAAAATACTATGTATGAAAATAGGAGTATTATAGCTACCATATCATTTTATATATAACATTAAATTATTTGAAGCATAACTATATATCATAGTACAAGCTAAGGATAAAAAATTCTAGTGTCTTAGAAGAATAGGTACATAATCATAAATTATAAGAACATATTTTTATTTAAACTCCATAATGAGATCCTATATTCTGTTGTTCTCATACATCTTTGAAGGATAAATTTGGGATAACCTGAATAAAGTGATGGGATAAAATACCAGTAAGGTAATAAGTATAATAACAATGCATTAGAATATGGGATAAAAGGCATGACATGATGATATAAAAAGGCATGTAACATATAGAATCATAACATATAAACATGGGATAATGAAAACATAGAATCATAGAAATGTGGAAGAAATATAAAACATGAATTTAGTATGAGTTAAGGCAAACATCCAAGACCGTTTCCCATAGCATCACAATCCAGGGCTAATCGCCAAGACTGTTGCACATAGTATCATATGCCAAGGCTAACCACCAAGACAATCACACATAACGTCTCATTAGAATCAAATTTACCGAATGCATTGGATTACTATCTTGGAACACCCATATTACATTTCATGGATATTTTTCCACATAAATAATCATACAATATAAATCTTACATAAACAAAAGTGTTACCCATGCAAATAATTGGGTACCACAATCATGACATAAAGCATGACCAATGGGCGTATCATGAAAGTGTACATGAAGAAAGGAATTAGAATGTACATGGATGTTAATAATGTTAAATAGGAATATATCATGGAAGGTGATGTCAAGTAGAAGTGACAACATGAAAGAAATGTATTTGACAAATTTTAGCAATATGACATTTTTATGTGGTTTTAAGGAAAATACTATAGAGATTTTAAAATAGAATGAACAATTTTTTTATATAAAATAAGAAGTGAACATTGAATATTTTAATAATAAAATTTATTATTATATAAAGACAATGGTGGCTTAAAAAGATCCTATAGGGCACTTGAAATTGGGTAAAAAGTTGGGAAGTTCCCTAAAATGAGTTTTCTTTTTGGGAGTATCGAGGAGGGATTCACATAAAATAATGTATATACCCAAAATATAATGAGGAATGTATATTGGAAATGAGTTTGGAGAATATAAATATCATATATATTTTTTAAATAAAAATAAAATAAAACTTAATTTGGGTAACAAAAAAGATAGAGAAACCAGAAGGAATAGAGGCAGTTCAGGTTGAATTTCTTATGGATTATCGACATGGTATCTGGGGTACATAAGAAGGATTTCTAAGAGAGAACATGTTTTTCAATAACTTAAACATCATGATGAAATTATTTGGGAGGTGTGAAATTATACACTATCATTTTTTATTACACATAAAATGGCATATCATAGGGGACATTCTTGAATAAAAGTTAAATGGAGAGGATCCCTTACCTAAAGTCCTTTGGTCTTCTCCGATTGTTATTAATGCCCTAAATAAACAAATTATGTTTATTAATAAAAAAATTAAGAACCTATTCTATATGTAATATATTTTTTATAACTTATTTAAGTTCATTAGTGACATTTTTTTATGGGTTAAGTGGTTCAATTTCATTGTTTTGGTCTATTTGTTTTTATGATTTTTAGGATGGATTTACTTATTTTCATTAACAGATATACATGTAAGATGGAAGTTGTTGTCTAAAATTAATGTTATATTAAATTAGTGAAAATAAAGGATATTACATGTTTTTCAATTTAAATTTTTTACTTTGAGGGAATTTGAGTGATTATATAAAACATTAAGGACAAACAATTGAATTAATTTTAATGAATTTTCTCATAGATAACTCGTTTTGTATTATTATTTTACAACCTAAGTGCACAAGGATTACAGAATATTAACTAAGATAATTTACACATATAATAGTGTATATACTCCATAAAAATTTTTCATGACCTGAATTTAATATAGTAATAGAAATTAATAACTCATGGTCCTTGATTGTGCTAAATTAACACATCTCAAATGGTGTTTTAATTTCATGCAAATAAAATGTGGGGAAATGAGAGATGATAATAAAATACCCCATTATCATAAAAAAATTACAGTAAATTTATGGTACTGGAGTTTTCATAACATTTTTATATGGAGAGGTTAGGATAGAAAATAAAACAAATGAAATTGAAAAGAAAAAGAATGAAAAGAGGAATTTACCACTTGAATCAAACATCCTTCAGAGCCTTCTTAAGGGGAGAGGATTTGGTATTTTTATGTTACTAGGGGATTTTGAACATGTTATAAGATCATTAGGAGGTATTTGGGTAGAATATTGGCAAGGAACATGGATTGAGAGGAGTGAATAGAAAAGGTAAGGATAGGTGGTATTTATAGTGGAGGGGAGGAGGGTTTTCATAATATTATAATCATTAGTTTATTATTTTTCCATTAGACAAGAAATAGTGAGTATTACATGAACAATAATAGTAATAAATGAATGGGAGTTAGATATTTTGGTTCATATATCACTTATGATTTCAGGAATAGTGGATTTAAATTATAATGTATTTATTAGGTAAATTAATGTATATTACTATTCACTAAAAAATCATGTAGTTCAGAAAAAACCCAACACATTACCCTAATCATTTTCTGACATGTAGAATCTAAAAATGAAATCCATTTTTCAAAAATAATTTCCTAAATAATATTAATTTAATATTAAATTAAAATCATCATTTATTCAAAAAAAACAATTTTAAGACAGTTATTTTCTAATTCCAAGATATAGGTATATCATACTACCACTTGAATCTTATTTATATACTCTTATTGGTATGGTTAATATCCATTGGGGTATGTAACTAATCATAAGGGAAACTTTACTATTCATTAAGTTATGTTACTATACACCAAACAATTAATTTGGTCATATTAGACTCCAAATAACTTACAAATCGTAACCATTTTTGTCAGATTTTTGAAATTCAAAACCCAGAAGTGACAAACTAATGTTTAAAGATCACATAGCACTTAGTAGTTCATTATGTTGTGATTTTATGTGATTATATGACATAATTATAATAAGGAAATGTCCATTGAATTCTTTACATCATTACATTCATTTATACTTAAAAAATTTCTCCCTCGAAATTTTGTTTTAAATTCTAAGCCATAATCAGGTTCTAGTACTTTCCCTTCACTGCCTCCTCTAATTCCCATGTTTACTATTCATATATATGGTTTCTACAAAATAAATTTACAATGCGAGTAGTCTCACTACATATAACCTTTTCTCTTTAATCCATGATCTTCACTGGCTACTTCTCATAAGAAAGATCATCCTCTAACTATACCAATTAAGATGAGAGAACATGTAAAGTGTCTGGTATGCACTTACTTAAGATTGATTCATGAAATAAATCAATTTGTTTTTTCATGGTAGGTGGAAGTGCTAGTCGACAGGCCACCGCCCCGACAGGATCAAGAATCTTGAAGGGACTGATATACCTAAGACTTAACATCCCTTTCTTTCTAAACCTCACGGCCTTATTCCATGGATATATGAGTGGAAATACCATGTCTCTAACTTCAATTTGAAGGTCTAATTGATTATTTTCGGCATTAATCTTCAATCGACATTGTGATGCAATGATATGTTGTTGAACGGTTTTCAACTTTTCCACCATTTCTTCAACCACTTTAGGTCCTAGAAACTTACGCTCGCTGACTTCATCCCAACACGTCGGCATTCTATAGCATTTAACAATAAATGATTTTTATGGTTCCATTCAGATGCTCAAGTGAAAACTATTATTATAGGAGAATTTAACTAGTATAATATGCTCGTCCCATACTCCTTTGAAGTATAGAAGATCATTCTCTCAAAATACCTTCTAGTGTCTAAATTGTTCACTTATATTGGCCATCAGTTTGAGGATGATAGGCCTTACTAAAGTTGAATTAGTGATAAGAGCATGTTGGAGACCTCTCTAGAAAATAGATGTGAATCTCGTATCATGATCAAATACAATTGATAGTTGTAATCCATGCATCCTTACCACTTATTTGATGTTAATCCTTGAAATTTTATCGCATGAGAGGTCCTCTAAAATTGTCATAACGTTAGATGGATTTGTATGAAGATCCACAATAACCCATATAAAATTTCTTCCTCTAGATGTCCTTGGATGTATAGTGACCAAGTCTATAGTGATGTTCTCCCACATCCATGTGGGTATGGGTGGGGGTTGCATCATCCCTTCAGAAATTTTCCTCTTAGCCTTCACTTTCTGACATACCAGGCACTTTTATGTATTATCAGTAATCCCCCTTTTCATATTGTCCCACCAAAAGTTTTCTCAAATATCTCGATACATCTTTTTTCTCCCTGGGTGAATAGAGAAGGTCTAACTATGTGAGTCATTCAAAATACCCTTCTTCATCTCTAGATCGTATGGTACACATAATCATGACCCATATCCTACAACTCCTTCCTCATCAATCATGAATATATAGGATTTCATATTTTTGATAGCTTTCACCCTTTTCAGAATTTCAACATTTTTTCATTGAGCATCCTTTATTTTCTCCCTGAGGGATGGTTGATAAATCATTTGATAAAGGATTGATGATGTTCCTCCCTTAATCATTCCCATATCCATCCGATGAAAATATTAGAAGGTCAGGTCCTTTTCAATTATCATCATTGATAAAGATGCATGATCATTTATACATAGAGCATCTGACACCTTATTTTTCTTAGGGGGATGGTAGTGAATTGAGTAGTCATAATCCTGAATGAGTTCTATTCATATTTGTTGGTACATATTAAGATCTTTCTATGTGAATATATATTTGATACTCTTGTGATCAGTATATATCTATCACTTTCCTCCATAGAGATAATGCTTCCAGATTTTCAATGCAAATATCACAGCCACCAACTCCAAATCAAGCATGTGATAGTTTTTCCATTGGTTTTCAAATTCCATGAGGTATAGGCTATCCTATTATCATTTTTCATTAACACACAACCTAATATATTCATTTAATCATTACTATACACCACAATGTTTTCCCCACTTATTGGGAGAGTGAGTACTGACATAATGATTAGCCCCTTTTTCAACTCCTTAAAATAGTCTTCACATTCTGAAGTCAAGAAAAACTATACTACCTTTTATGTAAGCTTGGACATTTGGTCTGGAAACCAAGAATAGTAATTCATTAATCATCGATAATACCTTTCTAGAAATAAAAATCTGAAGATCTCCATTATAGATGTTGTCCCTGGACACTCTTTAATTGCCTTTGTCTATGAAGGGTCTACATATATCCCTTTGAAAGTGATAACATGCCTCAAGAATGATACTTCCTCACTCCAAATCTCATAGTTACTGTAAATTGCATACAACTTCTCCCTTCACATTATCTTTAACACAGAATTCAAATGATCTTCATTTTCCTCCTTTCTCTTGGAGTATATCATAATATCGTCAATAAAGACTACCAAAAAATTTTCAAGTTAATCTCCAATGATTTTTACATTAAATACATGAAAATTTCAAGATCATTAGTGATTCTGAAGGGAATCACTATGATCTCATAGTTTCGATACCTCATTTGAAAGGAATTATTGGGAATATCTTCCTTCTTCACCTTTAATTGGTGATATCCTGACCAAAGGTATATCTTGATGAATTAACTAGTCCCATGATGCTGATAAAAAAAGTAATGTATACATGGTAGGGGTTATATGTGCCATATCATGATTTTATTGAGCTCACGATAATCAATGTAGATGATAATTGATCCATCCTTCTTCTTGACGAAGAGGACTGACACCCCATGGTGAAGCACTCTCTCATATAAAACCCTTCCAAAAATTATCTTATGACTACATCTTCAACTCTACAATGGGTATTCTGTAAGGTGTCTTTGATAATGGCAGAGATCTAGGAATAAGATGAATTGACAACTCAACCTCTCACTCAGGAAGAAGACTAGGAAACTCTTCAGGGAATACATTAGGGTAATCCCTTATGATGGGATGTCCTCAAGAATGATTATCTCTTTTGTCCCAATCATTTGAGCTTGACCTTCTTGCTCATAATTAATTAATATCCACAATTGAGATGATTATTCAAATATACATTCATCTTCCTCCTTACACTTGTATAGAATTATAGGATGCTTCAGGGTGTGATGAGTGATTTCGTTATCCTAACATTTGATATTGGATTTATATAAAGGTATCAAATCCATTCCCAAGATAGCATCGAACTCCCCTAAATGGTGTATGATGAGAATTTCTAGGATGTTCAGTCCGAAAAGGTTAACCGGGGAGGAGTTATACACCATTGACACAATAATTCCCCATTATTTGTTCTCATAGATAACATATCCTCGAAATTTTGAGGTTGTTTTTTAATAGTTATACTAAACTTCCATGATATTAAAGAATGCATTGAACTATAATCAAATAGTACATTCTCTATTCTGGAATGAATAACTAGAGTACCTATCACCACATCATTGCTCGACTTCATCTCAGGAGTAGTGATAGAATAAGCCCATCCTTATTGACTTTTAGGTTGTTGCTGATTTCCTATGACAACCCTTGGCTAAGGGAAATTGTTTTAATAATTACCATTCTCATTGCAGATATAACACTACACCACTGGCTGAGAATTTATCTGAAACATTCTTTCTTCTTGATCATTATCGGGGCATTTCATGTGCCTTCAGTAGTTCCTGGCCAGATGTCCCATCTTTCCAAATTTGAATCAATTCCTAGTTCCCTTTCGACTGTTCCAAGAATTATTCTTCCCATAACATTCACATGTGGGATATTCGGGCATCTTTCCATCATGGGATTTTTGTTTGTTGAACCACACATGTTGTTCTCCAATTTTCTCATCATATCACTGGGCCCACGAGACCACCAATTGTCTCCAATATCCATTATAACTTTGAGGGATCAACAAACAATCCCTTTATAATTGTCAAAGTATTGAATCTCCAACACCATTCGTAGACTCAACCTTAGCCCTCAAATGTAACGATCCACCTTTATTTTAGTGTTCATTAAAATTACAAACACATACCTTGAATTCCTTTTAACGTTTTCTTCATACGGCCCTATGGACTCATCTTCCTTCTTCTTTAGACCGAGGAACTCTTTTTACATCATGAGATTTAGGGTTAAAGGAAAATATTAATTGAAAAACATGTTATTTAGTTCCTCACAATCCATGGAATCAATTTCCTCTTTATACATTGTACTCATGATCAGTGTCCACCACTGATCAGCTTCCCCATCAAAACGAATGACCACCAGTACAACATTCACTTCTTCCGAGTACTGGAGGATAGAGAATATCTTTTCAATGGAGTTAATCTATTCCACAAGGAGGGGATCATAAGATATGATAAATATCTGAGGCCTTTTCTGCATAAAGGATTCTACGACAAATTTCTCTTCCCTTGGAGGAGGGAATTCCACATGATTAAAGTTATTATTAATAACTTGAGCCAACTGGGAAAGTACTATCATGATATTTGGGGAACTTATTCCCATCATATCAAGAATATCAGTAAGTAAATCTACACATTTCCTATCACATTTATGGATGGAATGTGTTCTTATATTTCCATCATTTAACTAAGAAAAATAATATAAAATTAGAGGGATTAAATACTTAGTTATTTAATATAAAAATAAACTTTTCAACATAAAAAGATAAAAATGTAGATGGGAGATTTATCCTAACTTGTGATTCCTTAGGATTAAATTTAGGTTATCCTCGATCTATTTATTAACTAATATTTTTGTGGTATTTTTTATTCAATTAATAATGTTTTGTACTATGATCATGAATTCTCCAAAGCATATCCCCCAGGAGTATCAAAACAAGAGTGCAACAAGGCCCGTTTTTGTGTACCATGATACCCAAGGTCAAGCCCAAAACTCATTATTGGAGTTTTTAATTTTTGGTACATCTCTGCCCCAACCATCTTTACCTGTTTGTATCTTTAAATGGATGTATTTTCTCGATAAACAACTTACACTTTACTTCACAAAATTTTGGGATGTTTTCTTATACTTTGTCTCATCCATGAGGTTCTCAATAAGGAGATCTATTATTAATATCCAAAAATAAATAGGCCTCCCTATGATACCAAATATATAGACCCTATCCTTTTCATATGACATGAAATGATTTTAAGAATAATTATACATTAGATTACATGCCAAGGATACAAAATTCTATTGTCTTAGAAGACAAGGTACATAATCAAAATTTATAAGATTTTTTTATATATAAATGCCATAATTAGATCCTATCATCAATTGTCCTGACACATCTATATAGGATAACATAGGAAAAACATGAAAAAAGGGATGAGCTAAAATCCCAGTAAGGGAATAACCATAAGAACAAAGAATCAAGACATGGGATGGAAGGCATGACATGATGATATAAAAAGGCATGTAACATATGGAATCATAACACATGAACATGGGATCATTGAAACATAAAATCATATAAATGTGGAAGAAACATAAAACATGAATTTTGTACGAGTCAAGGCTAACTGCCAAGAACGTTTCCCATAGTAGCATAGGCTAAGGGTAACCGCCTTTACCATTGCACAAATTTGTAGTAGCCAAGGATAAATGCCAATACCGTGGCACATGACATCTTGTGAGACTCAAATTTACCCAACTCATTGGAGCGATATCTGGTCTCACCCGTCATACATTTCATGAATATGATTTCCACATAAATAATCATAAATAATCTATCTTACATAAATATAAGGGTAACCCATGGATATAATAGTGTAAAAGAGTCATGACATAAAGAATAACCCATAGGTGTATCATGAAAGTGTCCTTGATGAAAGGAATTAGAACATACAATGACGTTTTTAGGGTAAAATTGAAATATATCTTGGTGATTGATGATGAACAGAAGTTGCAACAAGTAAGAAATGTATTAGACAGATATTAGGGTTGAACCATTTTTGCGTGGTATTAAGGAAAATACTCTAGATATTTTAAAATCGAAAGTGGAAAACTTTTTAAATAAAACTAGTAGTGAACCAATAATGTTATCATAATAAAAATACAGATTTTATAAAGATAAGGGTGGCCTAAAATAGAGGATATAGCTCTCTTTAATTTGGGTAAAAATTTGGGAAGTTCCTTTAAAATGAGTTTTTGTATTGAGAAGTATCGAGGATGGATTCCCTTAAAAATGTATATCACCAAAATAGAATGAGGTGTGTATCTTGAATAATTATTTTTGAGAATATAAAAATCATGTAAAAGTTGTGCAAAAAAGAAATAGATAGATTCGTTTGGGGAAAATAAAGATAGAGAAACCCGACAGAGTAGTGATGGTTCGGGTAGAAATTCTTTTGAATTATCAGCATAGTAGCAGGTGCACTTAAGAGGGATTCATGAGAGAGAAAAAGATTTCTTATCACTTATAAATCAAGAGTTCATTATAGGGGTAGTGTGATATCATACCCCATCATAAGGGATTACACCTAAAATGTAATTACATAGTGGAAATTCATGAATAAAAGTGAAATGGAGAGGATCCATTACATTAAGTCTGTTGGTGTTCTCCACTTGTTATTAATGACCTGAATAAACAAATTATCCATATTAATTAATATTTTCATAACCTATTATATATTTATGTTACTTATTATAAACTTTTCATGTTCATTGATGACCATCTTTGATGGGTTAAGTGGTTCAATTCCATTGTTTGGGTTGGTTTTCTTTCTTTGTTTTAAGGGATTTACTTATTTTCATGAATGGATAAACCAATAAGATGAACGTGGTTTTTCCAGAATTTATGTTATATAAAATTAGAGAAAATATAGTATATTACATGGTTGTAAATTTAACTTGGTTATTTAAAGTGAAGTAGAATGTTTATATAAAACATTAATTAAAAACACTTGAATTACTTTTAGCAATTTTGCTATCAATTAACTTGTTTTGTATTATTATTTTAAATAATGAGTGCATAAGGATTATAAAATAATAAATAAGATAAAATAAGCATATAATTGTATGTTTCCCCCATAAAAATGGTTTCATGGCCAGAATTGAAGATAGTAATTGAAATTGATAACCAGTCATCCTTGATTATGCTAAATTAACACATCTCAAATGGTGATTTCATTTCGGTCAAATAAAAGGTAGGGAAAGGGGAGATGATAAAAAAATATTCCATTATCATAAAAAAATTTTAGTATATTCCCGGTAGTGTGTTTTTCATAATATTTTTATGAAGTTAGGTAAGGATAGATAATAAAATAAATGAACTTGAAAAGAAAAATAATAAAAAGAATAATTGACCTCTTGAATTAAAATTCCTTGAGAGCCTTCTTAAGGGGAACAAATTTGGTATTTTTAAGAGAATATGGATTTTTGGATGTGTGGGAGGAGATTTTGGAGATATTTACAAAGAATTTGGCAATCTAAACGGACCTAAAGAATTGATGAGAAAAGGTAAGGATCGGTGGTATATATATTGGAGGGGAGGAGGGTTTTCATAATATTATAATCATTTGTTTATAATTTTTCCATAATAAAAGAAATATTGGGTATTCTATGACATAAAATAGTAATAAATTCATTTGATTTCTTGATTTGGGTGCTTACATCACTTTGGATGTCAGGAATATTGGATTTAAATTATAATGTATTTATATGGTAAATTAATGTATTTTATTATTCCATAAAAAATCAAGTATTTCAGAAAAATCCTAAAAATTTATCATAACCATTTATTGATTTGTATAATTCGTAAATGAAATCCATTTTTCAAAAATAATTTCGTAAATAGGATTTATTTAATATTGATTTAAATTCATAATTTATTCAATGAAACAATTTTAAAACACTTATTTTCTTATTCCAAGATATAGGTATATCGTACTCCCAATTGAATCATATTTATATACTGTCAAAGGTAAGGTTAATATTCATTAGGTTATGTCACTATTCATAAGGGTAACATTACTATTCATAAGGGTTTGTTACTATTCACCAGAAAGTTAATTGGTCATATTATACTCTAAATAACTTACTAATCACAACCGTGTATGTTAGATTTTTCAAATTCAAAAAAAAAAGTGAAATACATTTTTATAAATGTCTCATATCACATAGTAGTTCATTACATTTTTATTTTATCTCGTTATATGACATAATCATAAGAATGAAATTTCTATTGAAAACTTTGGGATGTTACATTCTTCCACCATTAAGAAATTTACCCCTTGTAATTTTGTTTCACATTCAAATCCATAAACACATGTGGGTAATTTTCCTTCATTTCCTCCTTCGGATCCCATGTTACCTCTTTGTATTTATGGTTCCGCCACAATACTTTGACCATGTGAGTATTCTAGTTACATAGCAATTGATCTCTATGATCCAAGTTCTTCACATGCTACTCCTCTTAGGAAATATCATCCTTCAACTATACCACCTCTGATGAGATTACATGGGATGAGTTTGGTATGTACTTCTTTAAGATAGTTATATGAAAGAAATGATGTACTTTGGCCACGGTAGGTGGAGGTACTAGATGATTGGCCACCACCCCGACATGATCTAGTATCTCGAAGAGGCCGATGTACCATGGACTTAACTTTCCTTTCTTTCCTAACATCATTACCTTATTCCATGGAGATATGCATAGAAATACCATGTCCCCAACTTTGAACTCATGGTCTCATCGATGATTGTCTTCATAACTCTCCTTTCGACTGTGGGATAATTTGATATGGTGCCGAATAGTTTCACCTTCTACAAAATTTCTTCGACCATTTCAGCCCCTAGAAGCTTACACTCACTGAATTCATCCTAACACAATGGTGTTCTATAAATTTTCCCAAAAAGGGCTTCGTATTGTGCAATTTAGATGAATGAGTGGAAAATATTTTTGTTGGAGAATTCAACCAGTGGAAGATGTTGGGACCATACTCATTTTATGTTTATATAACATTCTCTCAACATATATCCAAGAGTCTGAATAGTTTTCTCAGATTGGCCATCAGTTTGACAATGATAGGCCATACTGAAGTTTAGTTCAGTGCTTAGAAAATATTGGAGGCTTCTCTAGAAATTATAGGTGAATCTCATATCACAATTTGATATAATAGATAGTAGTACTTAATGTAGCCTTACCACTTCTTTGATGTAAATCCATGAATGTAGATCTAATGAGAAGTCCTCTTGAAATTTGATAAAGTGTGATGTGTTCATAAGATGATCCAAAACATCCAATATAGAATTGTTTCCTCTCGATGTCCTTGGTAGCCCAATGCCAAAATATATGGTGATGTTCTGCCACATCCATGTTGGTATGGGTATTGGTTGCACCATCCCATTTCATATTGTCCCACCAAATGTTTTCTTAGAGATCTCGATAAATCTTTGTGATCCCTAGGTGAATAGAGAAGGTTGAGCTGTGTGAGTCATTAAAAAGCTCCTTCTTTATCTCTAGATTTGATGGTATATATAGTAATGACAAAGATCTTAAAACTCATTCCTTGTCAATCATGTACTCTGAGGATTTCCCATTTTTGATAACCTCCACCCTTTTTAGAATTTCAACATCTTTTCATTGAGAATCATTTATTTTCCCCTTGAGGTATGGTTGAGAAATAATTTGATAAAAGATTGATTTTATTCCCCACTGAATGAATCTCATGTCAATATTATTTAAATCTTATAAGATCAGATCTTTTTAAATTATCATCATCGATATAGATGCAAGATCCTTTCTACATAGGGCATTTTCCACATTATTTTTCTTTCTAGGATGGTAGTGGATTAAGTAGTCATAATCATTGATGAGCATTATCTATCTTCATTAGATCTTGTTAATCTCTTTCCAAGTGAAAATATATTTGATACTCTTGTGATCAGTATTTATCTAAAACTTCTCCCCATATAGATAATTCTACCAGATTTTCAATGCAAAAATCACAACAGCCAATTCAAGATCTTGCATGGGAAATTTTTTTTTTCATGGATTTTTAGCTGACATGAGGAATAGGCTATCACTTTATCATTTTGAATTATCACACAACTTAAGCCCTTATTTGGAGAATCACTATACCCCAAAAAGAGTTATTTACTTGTTGGGAGTGTGAGTACTGGCAGAGTGATTAGCCTCTTTTCCAACTCTATAAAACAATATTCACATTACTATGTCTAGAAAAAGATCACTTCTTTCCATATAATCTTGGTCATTGGGTTTGAAAACCGTGAAAAGTTATTCTAAAATCATTGATAATAGTTGGATATACCCAAAATACTTCAGATCTCCATTATAGATATTGTTTTGGGCCACTCTTCATATGCCTTTTTCTTGGAAGGGTCCATAGATATCCCTTTTCTAGTGATAACATGCACCAATAATAATACTTCCTACTTCTAGAAGTCACTTTTACAATAATTTTCCTAAAAATTCTCCCTTCTCAATGTTTTTAACATAGTATTCTAATGTTCATCGTGGTCCTCATTTCTCTTGAAGTATATCAGAATATCATCAATAAAGACTACCACAAAATTTTCAAGGTAATCTATAAATAATCTATCCATTAAATACGTTAAAATTGGTGGATCAGTAGGTAGTTTGTAGTGAAAAACTATGAACTCATAGTGTCCTTACCTCATTCGAAAGATAATAATGGTAATATCTTCCTTCTTCTCCTTTAATTGGGGATATTCCAACCGAAGGTCAACCTTAGAGAATTAACTTGCCCTGCAAATCCGATCAAACAAGTTATATATCCTTGGAAGGGGATACTTATTATTTTTCAGGATTTTATTGAACTCATGATAATCAATGAAGAGGTGCATTGATCAATCCTTCTTCCTGATGAAGAGAACATGCACACCCCATGGTGATGAACTCAGGTGTATAAAACCATTCTCCAAATTCTCTTGTATCTACTTCTTCAGCTCATCCAATTATACCGTGGGCATTCTATATGGTTTCTTTGATATAGGATGAGATCCACGAATATAATCAATTGATATCTTAACCTCTCACTCATGAGGTAGATTGGGTAATTCATTATGGAATAAATCAATGTAATCCCTCATAATGTCCAAGTCCTCAAGCATGATTCTCTATTTTGTCCCAATCATTTTAGCTAGACATGATTTCTCATAAGGAAATAATATACAGAATTGAGAAAATTATTCTAATAGAGATTCATCTTCCACCTTAAACTTGTAATGAATAAGAGGATGCTTCAGGATGTGAAGATTGATTTCCCTTTCCCGAAAATTTATATTGTATTTGTATAAATATAGCCAATCCATGCCCATTATAGCATTTAAATCCACTAAAGGAAGAATAAAAATATTTTCTTAGAGGTTTAGTCCACAAAAATTAACTAGGGATGATTTATAAACCATCGATGCAATAATTTCCACATTCACTGTTCTCACAGATAACTTATCCTCCAAATTTTGAGCCAGCATTTGAATAGTTATACTAAACATTCTAGATATGAAATAATGCGTAGAACCAGAATCAAATAGTACGTTCTCTATTCAGGAATTAATTACTAGCATAATTGTCACCACATCGTTGTTTGACTCCACATAAACAATAGTGATAGCATAAGCCCTTCTTTTTTTCATTGGAGGATGTTGTTGATTTCCTTCGACAACCCTTGGATTAGGGAAATTGTTTGTATAATTCCCATTATCCTTTCATTTTTAACACTACACCAATCACTAGACATTGATATGAAACATACTATCTTACTCAACATTAGTTGAATTTTTCATGCCCCTTTGGCAGTTCTTGGATAGATGTCCTTACTATCCAAATTTTATGACAGTCCTGGTTCTATTTTGATACTTCCTAGGATGATTCTTCCCACAACTTTTACATGTGTGATATTCAGGCATCTTTCCATCCTTGAATTTTTTTGAGGAACAACCCAAGTTGTTCTCCATTTTTTGCTTCTTGACACTTGACCCATGAGACCACTGGGAGTCTCCAATATCCATTTCATCCTTGAGAGAACAACAAAAATTCTCCTCAAAACATTCTATGTCTCGAATGGGAAAAACCTTCCATAGACCCGTTTTAACCTTCTAAAGATGTGATCAACCTTGCTTTAGATGTTCATTGCAAAGCTAGAGGCATACCCTGTATGCCTTGTTATGTTTTCTTTATATGCCCCAATGGACTAGTCTTCCTTTTTCTTGAGACCGATGAAATATATTTCCATCTTATGAAAGTGTGTTAGAAGAAAATATCTATAGAAAAACATCCTATGAAATTCCTCAAAATCAATGGAATCAATTTCCTCTTGGGACATGGTATTCCTAATCAGTGCCCTCCACTAATCATCTTCCCCATAAAAATGATAGACTGAAAAATACAACTTTCTCTTTTTCCGAGAACTGGAGGATAGAGAATATCATTTGAACAGAGTTAATCCTCTATTCCACGAGGAGGGGATCCGAAGATTCGATAAACCTGGGTGGAATTTTTGGCAAGAACGATTATAAGGAAACATGCTCATTCCTTGGAGGAGGAGGGCGTTCAACATGATTCAAGTTATTATTCATAATTTGAGCCAGGTGGGCATGCACTATCCGGAAGTTTGATCCCCCATTCCCGTTATATCGGGAATATCATTAGTGAAAACTTAACACTCCCTATCACAATGGTTGTTGGAATGTGTTCTTCTATTTCCCACCATTAAGGAAGAAAAATAATGCACAACTAGTGGGATATAATACTTATTTATTGAACATAAAACGGAAAATATTGAACATAAATGGATAAAAATGTAGAGGATAGGTATATCTTAATGTGTGATTGATAAGGTTTAAATATAGGTTATCCTCAATCTATTTCATAACATATATTCTTATGGGATTTATTATTCCCTTAATAATGGTTATACTAATCTCATGAATTTACTATTGCATATCCTCCGAGAGTGTCAAACCAAGAGTGCATAAAGGGACATTGTAATTTACTAGGATACCCTTGGTAATGCCCAAAACTCCTTGTTGGACTCTTCACTCGTAGGTACATTTGCGCCAAATCCGCCTCTACTTATTTCTATCCAGAAAGGGATGTATTTTCATGATAAACAACATACTCTATACTTACCAAAATTTAGGGTTGTTTTCTTATAATTCGTCTCATCCTACGAGTTCTCACTAAGGTTCTCTATTCCTAATATCCAAAAATAACTATACCCCCTATAATACCAACTATAGAAACCCAAGCCTTTTACATATAGATTTACATGATTTGGAGCATAATTTTACATGAGAGTACAAGCCAACGATTGTAAAGTCTAATGTTTTTGAAGAATATGTACATAATAAAATGTTATAAGAACAAAATGTTATTTAAACACCATTATGAGCTTCTATATTCCATTTTTCTCATACATATTCATCTGATAACCCTGGGATAACCTAAAAAAGGGATGATCTAAAATCTTGTAAGGGAATTACTATGAGAACAAAGCATTAGAGCATGAGATTCAAGGCATGAAAAGATCATATAAAAAGGCATGTAACATATGGAATCATAACATATAAACATGGGATCATTCATAAATAGAGTCATAAAAATGTGGAAGAAACATAAAACATGAAGTTAGTATGATTCAAAGCTAACCGCCAAGACCATTACCCATAGTAGCAGAAGCCCTAGCTCACAGCCTGGACAGTTGCACATAGTATCACAAGCCAAGGCTAACCACCAAGACCATTTCACATAACGTCTCATGAGACTCAAAATTACCCAATGCATTAGAGAGATATCGGGGGTCACCCATCTTACATTTCAAGATCTTTTTTTCCACATAATGTTTCATACATAATCAATCTTCCATAAACATAAGGGTTACCCATTGAAGGAATTGGATACTACAGTCATGACATAAAGCATAACCAATGGGCGTATCATGAAATGTTCCATGATGAATGGAATTATAAAATACATGGATTTTAATAAGTTAATATAGGCATATATCATTGTAATTATTGGAAAATATAAGTGACAACATGTAAGAAATGTATTTGAGAAATTTTAGAATTAAAACATTATTGTGCAGTTTTATGGAAAATACTTTAGAGACTTTAAAATAGAAATTAGAGAAAAAATTTATATAAAAAAATAAGTGAACAAATAATGTTTTCATAATAAAAATACTGATATATAATGACAATTCTGGATTAAAATAGGGTAAATAGTGCACATGAAATTGTGTAAAAATATGGGAAGTTTCCCTAAAATTATTTTTCTTATTGGGATGTATTGAGGAGGGAATCACTTAAAAGAAATTATATCCCGACAAATAGAATGTGGTATGGATCATGATTCAATAGTTTGGATCATATAAACGACACGTAGAATTTGTACATAAAAAATAAAAGACTATTTCACTTGGCTAAAAAGAAAGATAGAGCTGCCTGATGGAATAGAGGTGGATCGGGTTTAATTTCATAGATATTATTAGTAAGGCATCAGGTGTACTTAATAGGGATTAATTATAAATAACAAGGTTTCTCATCACATATCCATAATGAGGGAAGTATGGGAATGGTGTGAAATATTACCCCATATTTTGGTATTACACATAAAATGTCATAGCATAGAGGACATTCTTGAATAAAAATGAAATGGAAGGGATCCCTTACCTTAAGTCCATTGGTGTTCTCCACATGTTATTAATGATCTGAATTAACAAATTAGGGTTTTAAATTAATAATTTTACAAGCTAATCTACATGTAAATGATTTAGTATAACCTTTTTATGTTCATTCACGACCTTTTTTGATGGGTTAGCCGGTTTAATTTCATTGTTCGGGTCCATTGGTTTCCTTGGTTTAGGTGATACATTTACATATTTTCAAGAAATCATAAACATGTAAGATGAAAGAGGTCATCCATAATTGAAGTTATAAGACAATACTGAACATCTAAGAGATTAAATTGTTGTAAATTAATTTTTTCACTTGGAGTGAAGTCGAATCATTATATGAAACATTAATGAAAAACACCGGACTTAATTTAAACGAATTTTCTCACAATCGACATATTTTGTATTATTAATTTACATAATGAGTTCACAATCATCATAGAACATTAAATTAGATTACATAAACATATAATAATCTGGTACCACCATAAAAATGGTTTAATGAACAGAATTTAAGATAGTAATAGAAATTGATAACTCATCATCCTTGATTGTGCTAAATTAACACATCTCAAATGGTGTTTTCATTAACTTCAAAAAAATTGTGGGGAAAGGAGATATGATAATAACATATTACATTTTCATAAAAACATTCTAGTAAATGTAAGGTACAAGAGTTTTCATAACATATTTAGGATGAGAGGTAAGGATAGAAAAGAAAACAAATGAACTTGAAAAGAAAAAGAAAGAAAAGAAGAATTTTCCTCTTGAATCAAACATCCTTGAGAGCCATCTTAAGGGACGATGATTTGGAATTTTTAAGAAACTAGGAGATTTTGGACGTGTGGGAGGAGCTTGAGTAGAGATTTGGGAGAATATTGGCATGTAAAAATACATGATATGAGTGAAGAGAAGAGGTAAAGATGGGTGGTATTTATAGTGGAGGGGAGGAGTGTTTTCATAATATTATAATCATTAGTTTATTATTTTTTCATAAGACAAGAACACTAAGTATTACATGACCTAGAATAGTAATAAATTCATGTGAGTCTGTGATTTGGGTGCTTACATCACTTATGACGTCAAGAATAGTGGATTTAAATTATAATGTATTAATATAGTAAATTAATGTATTTTACAATTTAATAAAAATTCAAATATTTTAGAAAATCCAAAAAATTCACCTTACCATTTTTCTACATGTAGAATAAAAAAATGTAATCCATTTTTCCATGAAATAGGTATATAGTACTCCCACTTGAATCTTATTTATATAGTGTCATAGGTAAGGTTACTATTCATTAAGGTATGTCACTATTCATAATGGTGAAATTAATATTCTTAAAGGTGTGTTACTACTCACTAAAAATTATGTTGGTCATATTAGACTCCAAATAACTTACTGATCGTTATAGTGTTTGTCTGATTTTCGAAATTCAAAACACAGAAGTGAAAAAATTATGTTTAATGGTCACATAAAACTTAGTAGATCATTATTTTTTGATTTCATGTAATTATATTAAATAATTATAATAAAAAAAAACTTATATTTAAAACATTTTGTCATTACATGTAAGACCCTTTCATGAGAAATCTTCAACAAATGATGTGTTGTTGCCACACTACAAATAGAGAGATATTTTTTTTATGAAAACACAAATAAAATCTGGTGGAACTGTAGGATGGTACTATTGAATGAAGGATCTAGAACTCAACAAATTTATGTTGAAGAAAAACCAGATGAAAAGATAAATTGATGATGGGACTCTATGGTTTGGTACAAAGAAGAATTCACTCATAGTGCTCACTGTCGACTGTAATCAAATTTGAGGAGGTGCAGGTCAAAGCTATAGTTTAGGGGGAATTCTATACCAATAGCTTTTTAAAACCATTGGTATATAAATACAAAGAACTCTATAAAATGGTTCATTGGACCTTTTGGTATTTCCTTCAACATTTCAGCCTATACCAACTACTTTAAAAACCCATTCATATAGACTTATTTTACATGCTTCTATACCAATGGTTATTCAAAACAATTGGAATAGATTATTTGTCAAAAAATATATATATTGTTTTTAAAATATTTTATGGATATGATAATTTCTATATACTATACCCAATTTTTTTCAAATTCTGGGTATAACCCTGTTGGTATAGATATTGTTTCCAGTTTTGATTAGATGTTATGACTAAAAAATAATCCATGAAAGTGTTTTGATTGATTGAACTGATATTAAAATTTAAAATACATTTTTTTGTTGATGACAATGCATAAAAAAAGTTGAATATCGTGAAATATTTTATTATTAATTTAGTAATAAAAATAAGTTCATGTAATATTTATATACATTTTATATGATGATGATATTATGGGGAAGAGATGACGAAGATTTCTTGAGAAGATGTCTTGGAATTTTCTGTTGGCTTATGAGAATATTGGATAACTATTTTTATAGAGGATTTATAAAAAATAGGATGCCAACCATTTCTATCTCACAATGGCCATCACATCAACCACATATGGGGGACCCCAAGGTCAACTCAATGGGAGAGCCAACCTGAGGTACAAGTCATGGTGGTAAGAGAGAGAGGAGAATGTGTATAGGCCTGCAGAAGAACACTGAAGTGTGAGAGAATAAGGGACAATATAAGTGACCCAACATGGGTCGACATGAAATGTGAATCTATGGTCGAAGATGGTGTCTGCGGGTACTGATCCACCACTCCCATATCATAGAGATGATGGATGCTTTGATTAATAATGAAGTGACACAAAAAACTGTAAGATTGATGTCATATATCGGTGGTTTTTACATTTCAAATGAATTTAAATAGAACTGTATAAAACATATCCACACAATCTATAACTATTGGACCATCCGATCAATGTGAAATATTTTTTTAGAATCCACTACATCTATCGATATCATGACATTTGTCAGTTTGATGGAATGGTGACCTCAATTGAATTGGGGTCGCTATGATCAATCCAAGCATGATAATTTTTTTTGAGATATTGAGAAGAATATGAAGAGTTTCCATGAATTAAACAATCATTATAAAATCATCAAAATATATCTATTTTTGATATTTTGATGAATTAAAATTAATTTTTAGATGTCTAATAATGCATGTGTAAAAGATACATGTGATTCTGTTCCCATGCATGTCGTAAGAACTATCACAAACTCAAAGAAGGATATGAACCATGATTATCAGTGTAACGAAAGAGGAAATATAGGTTCAAAAAATTGATATACTGAATGATTTTTTACTCAATGATAATGCCCCATGATATGAAATTTTTATCATATATGAGGTGGTACACGCCGATAAAAGGAGAATAACCCATAGATGAGGGTGTTGCTGAGATACATTGAGAAGGGTCAATTTTTTTAAAAGAAAAAAAACCACAATGATGCTCTATGTTTCAAAAATGGAGAATGACACAACATCTTTTTTCACGAGGAATAGAAGGAAAAATTCATTAGAATTGTTCCATGAACACTTTAATAGCCTCATGAAGAACTTCTATTAATCCATTTATAGGTGCATGATATCTATAAGAGTTATATTTTTTTTATCTGAAATGTGTGATAAGTCTACGTCTATTGTAACACAATAGAGGATGGGACAAAGTATTAAATAACAGAAACAATTATGTGTGAAGGGACATGGTCATCACTTATGGGAAGGGATTTCCCAAGTGGACAGTGTTTGTATACCACACCGTCATGAAGGATTTTCTTAAAGGATAAATTGCATGCAGTAATAAATGTAGTACGTGTAATTGGGTATGAAAAGATAAGTAATTTTTCATTTTTTCTTGAATACATAATAATATAGATAAACACATGTATGATATTTTCTAACACATGAACATCCATTGAGATACCCAAATGATTTAAAATGTTTTGAGACATTTTAGAATCCCATAAAACTATTTCACAAAGTGTACTAATGAATTCGTTCAGTTGTGGAAGTTCAACCTTCTATAAAATATTAATGAAGATTGTTCCTACCCCTTTCACACATAAAGTAAATATGGGGACTAATTATAAAGAATAATTACAGCCTGGTCAGTGTTTAACTAAGGAAACTAGTCATTTATATGTGATCATAATATTTAGAGAAAGACTAGCTACATTGAAAAGGTACTTGAACAAGTACATGAGAAATTTTGATTCAGCGAGCTCGTGGGGGAAGATACAAATAAGATATTGTATTTGATAAAGAATTAAATAAATGTCATTAATTATTGTTTGTGCATGGAGTATAAATATTATCTCAATTGGAGTCTGAGAAGAAGTGTTTCAGTTGGAGATGGATGAAGAATAAGTCTCTCGTTTAGAGACAGATAAGGAAAAGTATTTTGTGTGATTTAGTAGTAGGCCATCTTGGTTTCTAAAAAAACAATGGTATGGAGTATAAATGAAAATCTATGTAGATTTTGGAGATATTTGTCTGGATTCTATATCAACTATTGTATTTCACAAAAATATTTTAGGGGATAATCCTTTGGGGGGGGGGGGATACCAAATATAGAAATGAGTTGGCCTTTTAGGTGAACCTTGTAAATACTATATGATTCTCTCTCTATTTTTACTATTTCTCATGAGGTGAAATTAATAGATATCACTTTGTGGATTAAAAACCATAACATGTTAAATAGGTGTAATTCCAAAGTTATAGAATTATTAAAACATGTGTACCACTGATTCACCCCCTATCAGGGACATCTAATCTGGAATGGGGCTCAAAAAATACCTAATAGAGGAGTGAATGCACATTTTTTCTAGATAAATTAATGATATTGAGATAGGATTCAAATAGTTTATATGATTTAAAGACATATTGACTCAATATTAACTACATTAGAAATCAATAATCATTCCTACAATTGGAAAACCTATTGGGAGAATCTCAAATTTCACACGGACACAACTGAAATTATAAATAGAACATAGATATGAACAACTAAATAATGAAAATATAGATCCATTAATTGAAGAAATGGGTATAGAAATAAATAGAAATAGGATAATTCTAACACAAAATGATACTGATCTAACACATGTTATTAATAAGAAAAAACTAGAAGGGTTTTCACACTATATAAGTTCAGTAATACTCTATTTAATAAGTATATTAGGTATGAAATCCATTGTCTATAATATACACTAATTAATGATTTATTAAATAATAATAAACATAGTACAACATGGAATATTTATAATATTATTGTACATGTAAAATTAGTGACTTTATATAACAACTTAAGACAAGGGGTACATAAACATTATTGAAAACTTCTTTAACATGCTCATAATATTCACCCATTCTTAAAACCATATAGCATAACCGGGGGACATACATAAGAATGGAGTCATATATTAATCCTAGTAAGTTAATTAAAAATGTATAACAGAATAAAATATTATAAGTTAGACAATAGTGATTTAATGGGAACATAAAATCAGTGAGAATAATAAACATGAACAATGAGTCATGATATAACATGATAAAATAAAGGAAACATGGGTATTTGGAAAAAATCATTAAAGAGGAAATTATAAGAATAAGAAAAGGTTAACCACTAATACATCATAACATAATGTGTATAGTACAACATTCCATTCACCATACATGGAATATCATGAGAATAAAACATTACCCAATGAATTAGAGCTATATCTAGGCTCACCGATCATAATCATATCATATACGTGAATAAGTGTTCCACATGGATCATATAACCAAAAAATATATATCAATAAACTTTTTCACAAGATTAGGAATTCTAGGATACAAACATGTATGTATAGAATCAATAATGGTTAGGTATGAATGTTTGAATACCATTTATTGTAAAGGGGAATGGGTATACAACTCACAAAGATTTGGTTTGGAAAATCACAATGATATTTTAGTAGTATAATGACAGTGCATAATGATTCATAAAATGGATCAATGAGAGAGGTAAATGGTTCCATAATAACATTTTTTGTAAAAATAAATATATTAAGGATATTTAATGAGATAATACAACATCAATATTTGGGAGTATACATGGATAATTAATAGAGGGTTCTGGAATAAAAACATGGTATGAAAAAATCACAATGAAATTTCAGTGGCAAAATGACAGTACATAAAAGTTCATAAAAGGGTTAAATGAAAGAGAAAGGGGTATATAATAATTTATTTAGGAAATATACAGTAAAATTATTGTGTAAAAACATATCCCCAAGTTAGTAATTGGAAATAATATTTATAAAAAGAATAATTTTCTTAAATGACGGCGAGAAAAAGAGGATCCCTTACTAAATTTTGGCATAGTAACTGCAAGATAAATGATATAATAAAAGAGTATAATTAAAATATCATTATTACATCATAAATTGGATAATATGGGGATATTTAATATGTTATTATAATATATCCAATTGAGAATAAAATGTTTAATTACAATGTTGGTGTTTGAATGAAAAAGAAGAGAGAGAAATACCTTTCTAAATTTTGGCATGGTTGCTGTATTGGTAAAGGTCAAAATTAGATGGGATAAATGATATATTATTAAAATAAAATGTATTTTAAAGTAAATTTAATTTAAAAAATTCCTGAAAATATTACAAAAAAGGAATAAAAAGGCTAATTTCAAATATTTTTCTTGAACTGAAAAGTATAGAGGAAGGTACTTTACCAAGAGAGGGTGATTCCAAAAGCATGAGAGGAGATTCTTAAGAGATTTGGGGAACCTTGGGAGTAATCTAGATATAATAGTGAAGATTAAATACCTTAAAAAGGTGTTTAGTGAAGTGTAATGATGGATTTTGTGGGTTTATTTAGTAATATAGAAGGGTGTTGTTATTTATTTCTCAAACATAGGTTTTGGAACTTATATAATAAAGTAATCAAAAAAACGTACCAATGTTTTTTGGCCAAGGATTCTACCAAAGAGAATTGGTTTACATTATTTTGTAATTAATGCTCACAAGTCATTAAAATATTACCCTATTTGATGTGAAAGTGAGTCATATTTATATAGAAATTATTTTAAAACATTAAAATACTGTATAAGATTTGGAGGAATCATAATCGATTTGTAAAACTAATTAAATAACCTCAAAAATATTTTTATAAAGATAAAAATATATTTTGTCCTGAATATATAATATGCTATATATATTACATCATTTTTGGGTCACTAGGATGTCATACTACTTACTATACATTAATATCATATTTAATATTTACCCGAAAATTTGAATGTCTAAAAAAATATAAAAAATTAATCATTTGATAATTTCGATATTATGAATCCAAAAAGAATAATTATTTTATCAAAATTATTATATAAATATGATAATATACATATTAAATCAAAATCTATATTTAATAAAAAATTTTGTTTTTTTGATGATAATAGTTTTTCGACCCTTATAAAAATTTCATTTTCATGCCATAAATTTTTACTATATTTTTTATTTAATATATAAATTTTTAATAAAATTTAATTAAAATATAATTTATTTCTAAAATTATAGATTTCATTAAAATTATTGTCTTGATTAATATCTTATATCATCCCAAAATATATTTTTTATTTTAACGTATAAAAAATAAAATATTTTAAATAATAACTATTTAATAATTTATAATGTAATTAAAAAAAATATAATCATTATTATATTTAAAATAAAATATAAATTATCATAATATTAGGTTTACCTTGTTTCTAGTCCTTGTTACATTACTTTTACACTTAATGAACCAATTTTTCTATTACTGTTGTAATAAATATTTACTATCATTACAGTTCATATTGACCAAAAATTAAGTTGAAAATATTACCTAATAGTAATTATGATAATTATAAATTTGAAATAAATTTTATCAAAATAATTCACATATTTGGATGAATTTAATATAAAATAAAACCAGCAGGGAAAACATGAAGTCATTTTCTAAAAAATGAATTTTTCAAGGAAAAGATGATTTTAATTTAACTATAAAAATATATATATTCATTATATGAATTTAAAATAATAAAGGTAGTTATATAATTTTTCTATATAATTCAACCCTCATTATGTTTTATTTTAATTAATTGTAAGTGATAATCATTATTCATTTTAAAACAGTTTTCATAAAAAATGTGTTTTGTAGACTAAAAATAAGATTATTCTAAAATCAGATATATAGATGATGTAAATATTAATAACTCAATTAAATAGAATTTAAGAATAATTATGTTACTTTTATATAAAATTAAAATAATAATGATTCTTTTAAATTTTATATTTTATCAAAACAAATTATAGTTTTATAAATAAATTGGTAATTTCACTATTAACTAAAAATATATATTTTCCAAAAAGTCAAAAAATTTAACCCTGTGTTAGTTTTGATATGATGATATAAAAAGGGAATTTAAATTTTTTAAGTAAATTTTCATAATGTTCTAAAAAATAATCGTGATATGTTTTACACACAAAAATGATAATCATTTGTGAAGAAAATCGATTTTGAAGAACAAATATGCATTATAAAACATTGATTGATTAATTAAAAATAATTTTTTAATAAATTTATGTTGGTATGAATATATATATATATACATATCATAGCTCAGATAATAATACTCATCCCCACAAATTTAATGTCTAGGTTATAACAGTCAAGTTTAAATAATCAAGGTTTGTTTGGATTCTATGTTATGTACAACATACACTATCAAATATAATTTTATTATTTTAAAAAATCAGATAGTTACATTCTCTAAAAATTTAATATAATGTGTCCCTATAATTTAAACATGATCTTTATAATAAAAATTGTTATAGTTGAAAACATCTTTATCGAAAACAATCGTTATAAAAAGGTTTAATAAAACATCATCTTGAAAAGAGAGAAAGGGAAGTGTGAAGGTTATCACAAAACTAGGTTTCTTGAAGAAGAACATTAGTTGGATGTGAAAATATGGACATAAAAAAAATAATTCCCAATAAATTATAGATATTGATAGATAACATGTTCAATAAAAATTATACTACTACAAAATAAAAAAAATTGATAATGGGTGAAAAGACCATCAATTAATTGAAAATGATCATAATATGATAAATTTTTTGTTTACTGATTATTTTCTTAATGTTAAGGAATAAATTTACCATATATAAAAGGGATATAAATAAATATTAATTATTGACTAGTTTAATTTTATCCTTTATTCAATTTCAACTACAATATCATCTTTTCTCCAAACGATCAATACCTAAAAGGATTTTTTATACCCGTACCACTAAAATAAGCTTATGATTAGTCACATAATCCACCAAATAATAACAAGATATTCATATTGACTTTACTAAATCCAAAATGGTTTTCCTAATGTAATATAATTCAAAAAATTAATAATACATAACAAATTGATCTAAAAAATTTGACAAAAATTCTAAAGTTTTAAAGAATATCATTCCTTAAATAAATACATTTATATCCCAAATCGCACCATAAAACTAAATATTAAAGAATGATTTAACCTCAAATGTCATCTCATACCTTCTATATTACACCTAAAAAAACATAATAACATTATTCTCAAATAAATTATCCTAAACCTAATGGGTATATATACCAAAACACAATAAACAATCTCCAAAAATATCATTAGTTATTTGAAAATAAAAATACTTCATCCTATAATATGATTCCCTAAATAACCTTAATCATGATGAAATTATATGACATAAATCATCAAAATTGGAATCAATGAGTTTAAACATAATAATATCCTTTTACATATCATCCCATGAATCTTTATGTTTATTGAAGCATCACACACATATTAAAGGTTCTCAATCACAAAATCATGTGTTTTACAAAATATCACCTTATCAATAAATCACTTTTATAGGTTATAAAAAAAATCCAATATATGTTTCAAATCCATATATAAAAACTACAATGTAATTATCTTAAGATGATTCATGATTCTTATATTTGTATTTTCATTGATATAATACTTTTTATAATATAATTATCAAATACCAACACATAAACCCTTTACTATTTAAACATCAATGATTTTTAAAGAATACGTACTTCCTTAGTTTAGGATTTTTCCCTTGGACTAGGGCATTAACATGGATAATTCCCAAATTCTATACAATTAAGAAATTGAACTACAAATTTTGTTGAAGGATAAAATTAATCCCTTCCATCATTCTCATCATTTTTACAGCAACTAGATTTTTTATGCCCTATTTTTTCACACATAAAACACCTTTGAGTTCTTATAAGGAACTTCCTTTGGTGCCACATTCCACATTTTTTGACACATGGGAAATTAGATATTATTCCCTTTACCTCTTTTACAAAATGAAATTACTTGAGTCTCTTTTATACTCTTCATTTATGTATTTGTACTTTCAAATATGTGCTGGTTGTTAGTTGTGAATTTTGATAGTTGGTTGGAATAATAAGAATATATATTACATGAACTTACATCATGTTAGGAATATCAATTTTTTAGTCATTAAATTTTCCCTCACTTTGTTTTTTGACTCATTTCCTTATATTTATGACCACTGACTAGAATGAAGAGAAAAGTATGGATGATCACATTTAAACTATTAAACATGTAACCAAGAAGAAAAATAATTAAAGCGGTAATTTATAAACAACATGTATTTCCATAAATTATGAATTTATAGGATTCAATCAATTTTATCCATGATCTATTTCCTAACTTATATTCTTACAATAATTGTTTTCCATTAATAATGGTTCTTAATGAGATTCTGAATTTAACAATGTATATCCCCAGGGAGTGTCAAGAAAAATGTACAAAGAGGCTTGTTGTCATGTTCCTGTTCTTAATCAAGACTATCTTAATATAGTTATATGGGGTCATTACCCCTAGGTACATATGTTTCAAGCCATATCCACTTATATTATCCATTATGTGTTTTATTTTCTTGTAAACCACTTTCTATATACTTTACCAAAACATAGGGATGTTTCCTATACTTAGTATTATCCCTATGGATTCTGCTAATGTTTTCTAATCCAAACCCAAAAATAAATATATTTTACTTTGATACCAACAATGAAAATTTATTGTTTTATTAAACATTAATTCATTCATTATTACATAACTATATAGTTAATACAACCAAGAAGACTAAGAATCCAAGTGTCTTTGGGGAATTAGGCACATTATATAATAATATATAATAATGAATACATCAGTATTATTGAAAAGTTCCTTAAATTTAAAATAATATTAAAAAAATCTCAAAAATTAATGGGATAACCTGAGTAAATACAAAAGATAGGTGTGGGATATAATGCATAGTAATAGAATAAACAAATTATAACCAAAAATTTTCTTAAATGTAAAAAAAAGGCATTTCAATGGGACATAAAAAGTTTGATAATCATAAAAATAAACAACGAGGAATGATATATCATGATAACATAAAGGAATTATAGGAATGGGGAAAAAATTAAAACATGAAATCATAAGACTATGTCAGGGTTCACTACCAGGAAATTACAACATAATGTTCCCAGGATAAACTCCCCTAAGCTATACCTGGAATCTCCTGAGGCTAAAACATTACCCAATGCATTGGAACACTATCTGGGAACACCATCATAATAAAATCATGTACATGCATAAATATGCCACATAGATCATATAACCTATGAAAATATTTTTTATAGACCTCTTTTTTCTTTGTATTACATTGAAATATTTTTATATACTTTTTTTGGAGCTAGGTTTGGAGATGACATGTGATTTTGGGGCTTGGTGTGACCAAAATTAATTTTATAAACATATTTAATATATTTTATATTATGCATGAATAATTTCATAAATAAAATGAGATAAATCTTAAAATGTATATTATCTTATAAATATGAGACCACCATTGATTTAAAAATTTTAGCCTTACCCTAGGTGTGACCTAAAGTTGGTCAACAAGGGGAGTTCAAAAATCATGACCACTAGCAGGTGCATTTGGTTAAATTAAATAATTAAATTTATTTATTTTAATTAAATGAACAAATCATAATTCTTTTAAATACACAATTTTTTTGAGTCTAAAGGTTCACCCACATTAACCCTAGAAGAATTGAGAGGATCTCCTTCCACCTCCGTTGGCGAATCAGAATCTTACAATGATGATGGTCCAAATCCAGGGAGACTGATATGTTGGGAACTCAAAGACTCATCTTATTCAATGGTGAAAACAAAATTTCATCGAATATCAATCCAATATCTAGGGTGAAATAATATTTATTTTTATGTGCTTATTTATTAAATTTATTTTATATGATTGATTAAATTCCTTTTATCTATGATATTTGAGCATCTTTATGTACCCACACATCGAGTTATATTAGTTTATTCAGTTGTTTCTCACCAAAGATATTTTGGATTATGTTCGTTGGTCAAGAATTCCTGGAAAAATATAAATAAAATTTGTTTTTTTCTTTTATCTATAATATTATTCTCATTCTTCATTATTTGGATACCATCCCATCAATTAACCTTTCCATGTGGGACCTTTTTTTATCAGACCCACAGATTCATGGTGGAGTCAGGTGCAATGAACAATATGAAAATTCAAGAATGGTTTTGGAATATTTCTGTGTGTTGGGTAATTAGTTTGTTTTTTGTAATCCCAAATGGAGATGGTATGACATTGGATATGTGTGAGGCATGTGGAAAACACTTATGGGTGAATAAGAAACCGACTTCCATCCACCAGATGGTTGGAAATGAAAAAAAGAGGAAAGATCCATCGATTTCAAGGAACATGAAGGAGAGATATGAAAAATTAGAATTATATTTAGAATTAATGGGAGTAGATCTATCTTTTTATGAAAAACATGATTACATGCCTTGTGTTTTAAAGAACACATTCCATATACCCCCTTGTTTAGGACGACTAGGGTTTCATGAGTTTATATGTATCACATGCAGTGTAGGACCGTGAAATACCGTGTTTACTTACTATTGGGGACTCAGTGTGTACTACATAAGTATATGGGAATCGTAATGGCCATGAACACACCATATATCGATATACATAGACACAACATAGGACATGGTGGATCCCCATGCAGAGAGATAGGTTGTGTACCGAAGTATGTGAACATAGGAAGAGTTACATGGACAGATCAAAAAGCATGGGCATTACCCTGGGTGGTAATGGAAGACCATGTAGTCCATATAAATTCTATGTAAATGTACATGTTTAGTTATCTGCTTATCTATTGAGACATGACTAGAAAGTGAGGCGGGATGACACGTCGTGTACCCCTTTCTACTATTTGATAATCCTTTTACATATTGTATCTCACTCTTTTGGACTCTGATTTTTTCTTGCGAGTATCCTATAGTGACTGTTTCATGTAAAACACGATGGTGGAATCTATAGTTCCTTTTTATGTATGATGTGATATGTTCCAAGTGTGATTCTTCTATATGTAGAACTCAATGTTAGCAGTTATTGGACATGATCACCAAAGGAACTTGATTGGAACCCTTATACTAGGATATGTCATGGGACCTCTATCAATATTTACAGTGGCACCCTCATGTGGGACAACTCAAGATTCCTCTCTCTATTTTCAGAGTGTCACCCTCCAATTCGGAGAGGGCATGGCTCCTATACCTATCCCATGAGTGGTACACTCTTGCAGGGTCAGGGAATGTGTTCATCGACAATGAGAGTGGAACCCTCATACTGGGTAGGTCAGGTATCCCCTATCATCTATCTGAGTGGAACCATCATGCTTGTTAGGGTATGGGTCCTCAATTGAATCCTGGAGTGTAACCCTCCAGTTGGGCTAGGCATAGGTCCTCAACTGACTATTTGGGAATAACTCTCCTACATGGACTGACATGAATCCTCTATTGATTACTTGAGTGGAACCCTCCTGTTGGGAAAGGGCCTGAGTCTTCTAGCTATATATTAAAGTGGAACCCTCCAGATGGGTTGGGCATAGTACCGTTACATGATTAATTTAGGGGAATAAACTCTACCAATATGATTCAACCTCTAGTTATAACAGGGTAAGTTTCCTCAACCTATAGTTTATTCCCCCTGATTTTTCAATATAGTTGTGAGGTGAGGCATGAATTAGATCTCTCTTGAGACAAAATGCAAGATGTTATGAATCATTTATGGAATTATATAATTAATGGAACTTTTTTCCTAGACTGTAGCTGTGACATGAATATCTTTTTTTTCTATCTTGTTTGGTCTTTTACTATTTCAATATATATTAATATTGGTATCCATGTAAATGTATTTTGTATTCTCTCAATTGTTTTGATTTCATCTTCCACTGTCTATTCATATCATGTTTCTTTCTACTCCCCCTTCAGGTTTCAGGGATTCCTATTGGGTATGTACATACTCACTCTTCTATGGGACTTTCCCACACATGTAATTTCATATGAAGATGATAGACATGTCAGTGGTGATTAAAGATGATCTTATAGATAACTGGTGAATTGGATCATGTAAGGTGTTCAATGTATGGATACCAGGTGCTATAATAACATAGAGTTTTACATTTCTACTGTTTTTAGGCCATGGAATCCTTTTGGTTGGGTGTGTATTTTTTCCCTTTAATTGTAATTTTATATTATTGTACTCTTATACACCCTAGAGGTTTTTTTCATCCATGTTTATTCCTTATATACTGTATGTTATTATTATTATTATTATACTCTTGTTTATTGATACGGTTTGGTGTGTTCATATAGGTACATTAGGATAAATCCTCCCATGTAAGATATGCCTTTCAGTATTTTTTTCTACCCCCATGCCAATGAAGGTGCAATTGGGGTAGTTATGGCTCTAGTACCATTGGGTCGGGCCATAACAGATTTGCATCTCAGGAGGATCAATCCTTAGAATGTTGTTTGGATTATCAACCTTATGAATATTTGGTTTGGATTAATGGTATCAGTGTCAAAGTGTCTGGATTGTGGCTTTTAGGCTAAAGAACAGAGTTTCTATTTATATGATGAGATATCCTTTCACTAGGAACATGACTACCTTCTTGTTGACTCGAAATACTGAGGCATCAGTTTCTAGTATAAAGTTGTACATGAATCCTGTAGGATTGAGTCTCAAAATTTCCATCTTGATTGAGCTCCTTATTGTATATATATGTCAATCTGACCATGGTATGTATTGATTAATTTTTTAGGATTCCTTTTCAATGACATCCAACTTGGATAGAAATTATAGACTATGAAAAAAAAATTAGTGACGAGGCCTCAATTTTTGTTCCATCATGTGAGATTCTTGCTCCTTGAAGATAAGTAGTAGCACCCCTACCTGTTGAGATGGGGATCATACAAACAGAGTAGGATGGGGATGTGTTTGGCCTTAAAACACTCTATGTGTTCCAACACTAGAGGCCACTAGGTTCCATAGTGAGATAGATCCCCTTGAATTGGGGTATTAGATAGTGTTGTTGGTATGAGTTTTCAGGCTTATTCGGACAGCAAAATATTACATGGTTGCACTGATTTCTAGAATTTTCCTTGGAGAAAATGGGTGATAGTGGAGTCGAGTTACATAGTTTCCTAGGGAGTCAAAAATCGCATCAGGTGACACACAACAACGATTTCTTGATGAGTACTCCTCCTCCTTATTGTTCACAAATTGGATTAAGGAGCCTATACAGATGCAGCAAGGAGGGATGATAGTGGTTGAGTATGTGGCGAGGTTTACGGACCTTATGTGGTACATTCATGATATGTTATGGGATGGATAATTTTATTCATATATGTTAGAGTATGTTCTATATAGATATATTCATTCTAGTGTAGTTCCCATGAGCTTACCCACCTATGCTGGGGTGTTGGAGTGGGTGTTGGTGATCGAGACCTTCCTGTTTGAGGGATACCAGGTAGCAGGAGTTGGAACTGGGGTTCACGGGGAAAATTCAACTTCCACAGATAATAGAAACCAACCAACATGATCCTAGAATAATATATCCTACCTTCTTATGGATAAAGAACTCCATCATGGATATCATTGAAGACCGGTGGATCTCATTGTGGTGTCGTGCTATGCTTGTGATGTGAAAGGTCCCATGCTATGTGACTTCCCAACCTGACATGCTATGGAGTGAAAGACGATAGTGGAAAAACCTTCAAAAGGGGTAGCACTATGATTAGGTATCTCCTATGTGAGGGAAGCATGGTCTCTAGGGAGGAAGAGATGGTAGAGTATAAGGTGAAGATCTTGGAGGAGGAGATTCAGGTGGTGAATGATGCTATATGATCCCCCCCATCCAGGATTCCCATGTTAGAATTAAGGACCAGGCATTCAGGGTCATGGATATCTACATGCTATAAAGGCTTATGAGCCTATGCAAATCAGATTATTTGAGTCATGATCTATTATTATTATAATTTTACCCCTGTAATTGTTGATAAAGGTGAAAGTCATTTGTTAATATCATTACTCCTTTTATAAGATATAGAGGTCCAATTTGAGACGTTATCCCAATAGCTTTGTCTTGAGGTACCTATGAGAGCCACTTCTTCTATATCTATTTTCTACCAGTAGTGTATGCTATTACATGGTAGAGAGAAGTTCACATGAGACCTTTTTTCATCACTATAGAACCCTTTGACACCATCCTAGCTAGGATTGGAATTCCATGGTCTGAACCTAGATTGACTATCAATGGACACAAGTCCGATTCATTCACATTGATGGGATGAGCTTATCTTTTTTGGGGAAGAGATTTCTCATGGTGGGACATGTGTGTTTTTTGAGTATGAGGCTACAACTGATCATCTATCTATTGGTGAGAGTATACCAAGTTGAAGCAAGGTATTTAATTTTCTAGATTAATTTATTTGTGTAGGGTTTTATTGATGTATTCCCCAAGTATGTTCTCAGACTACTTTCATGGTGGGATATGGAGTGTTGTATCGACTTGTATCTTGGGAATGCTCTGATATCTTCTAAACCATATCATAAAGACCCTACCGTGCTATGGGAGCTGCGATTGCTGTTGGACGTTCTTCGGTAGATGTTTTTTATCATACCCAGTGTGTCCCTGTAGGAAATCCCTATTGTTAGTCATCGAAAAAGAGGATGGGAACATTCATATTTCATGTATTATCATATTCTGAATGAGTCCATGATTAAGAATAAGTACCCCACAGATACGATTGAAAACCTCCTTGACCAGTTTCAAGGAGTGATATTTTCTTGATGAATGATATATGGTCTGACATCCACCATTTGAGAGTTTTTGAGGCTGATATTTTAGATATGGAATTCCGATGTTGCTACAGGCACTATGTGTTCTTGGTGATGCTCATTGGTGTGAAGAATTCTGTCACCATGTTTATTTTTTAATAAACCCAATATTATAGCAATACTTGTAATAGTTTTTGGTTGTCTACATTGATGACATACTCATATACTCTTCAACATAGGAGGATCATGTAGAGATCTTGGGGATGGTCCTATATTAACTTTGGGAGAACAAACATTATGAACAAATCTAAAAGTGACATTTATATATTCACAATGTTCACTTCCTAGGTAATTTCATTTCTGTGCATGGTTTAGCAATAAACCTATATTAGATCATGAATTTATTTCTAGGGATACACCCAAGTGCATACCAGAGGTACAATTTTTTCATGTCTTGGCAGGGAACTACATGAGGTTTGTGTAAGGATTATATAGGATTATATCTCCTTTGAACACAGAGATATGCAAAAGGTAGCTATTTACATGTACTGTGATATGATATAGGTTCGTATAGAAGTTGAGGCTGAATATATGGAGTGATCCTTTTTTGAGATTTCTAGAGGAGGGTCTCAGGTGTGTATTATATTGAAATTCCACATGAGATGTGATCGAAAACATGTTGATGTAGTGATAGGAAGTTATCACATATGTATTGATGTATATGAGACCCCATGAGAATAACTATGTGACAAATGATCTTTGGATGGTTGTAGTAGTATTTTCTCTGAGTATGTGAAGCACAATCATTTGGGAGATCACTCTTGTATTGAATAGAACATCAGAGTATCATATATGTGTTGACATTGAAAGAGTTAAACCTAAGGTAGTGATGCTTCCTGGAGTTCCTATAAGACTATGAAATCCTGATAGTCTATACATTTGGAATGGGAAACATAGTAGAATATTCCATTAGTATGAAGTCCAAGGATCATTTTTGCTGGAGATGTATTAGAAGTTGGATTCCATACAACAAGACCATATTGAGAATTATGTTGGATCTTTTCTTTAGTTGATGGTGTTGACTCATCCTCTCCTATAATGTTTGAGAGTTTCCCAATTGAGAGACATTGAATGTGAGGTATTTCATGACTAGATATACTTAGTAGATTCATATGATGGCTTTCGTAAATTGGGGAATCATTCTAGCCATTTATAGGGATAGACGGTGGTCCTAGTCATGTTGAGGGAGGAGGTGATGAGAGTTTTTTAATCTTCTCCTTTGGTTTTACATTTATGTGTGGGGAAGATGTTTATAGACCTTAAATTGATGTTTCGGTGGTCTATAAGGATATATATAGTGGATAAGATCATATCATGATTCCAAACTAATCAGTAGATGAAGGATGAACCCCACCTTATGGAATGTTTCTTTATGTCCCTTGAGATCCTGGAGTGGAAGCGGGATGACATATCCATGAATTTATGACAGGGAATCCACAAATAACAAAGGGCCACAATTCTTTCTAGGTGATATTTTATCATCTCAAAATGTCAGTATAATTTCTTAATACTAGGGAGAATAGTTTTGGGAAGTCATACATTAGAGATATTTCTCACCTTGATGGTATTCCCTGGACTATTTTCTATGACCATGATAAGTGGTTCATGTTAGGGTTTTAGGGAGGCTCTCAAGAGGCCTTAAAGACCCCAATGAGGATGAGTACATCCTTCCACACCTTAATGATGGCTGGAAATAGGGAACTATCTTGGTGTTGGTGTATTTTATGAGGGATAGTGTGTTAGACCTTGGCTAGATTTGGGAGGATCACCTTCCATAGGAAGAGTTTTCATATAATAATAGATAATATTATACTATCATCATGATACCTTTTGAGGACCTATATGGGAGACCCTGTACTCCACCCTGGTGTTAGATAGAGATTAGTGAGGATTATAGTATGGGTCCATAGATGGTATAATAAGTGATGGAGAAGGTCTAGGTCATCTATGAGTCGATGATAATAGCCCAGAGTAGGACAACATCTTTTGAAGACCGACATCGTAGGCATTTGTATTTCATGTAGGGAGACAATTTTCCCCTGAGAGTCTCCCCACAATGAGGATTGTAGATATTTGATCAAGGCAGAAATCTATCCCTATGGATCATCATTCTATTCGAGATATTTTTGGAGGTTGGAGAAATTTCTTACCTCCATTCCTTACCACCATAGTTGGAGCGGGTCCATGACATTTTCCACATGTCGCTGTAGAGACGATACATGAATGACCTTATGCACATTCTTGATTAGGGGGAGATGAAAATAGAATATGGATCCAATATTGTGGAGTAACTGATAGTGATTGAATATTGGCTAGAGAAGAACCTATGTGGACGAAACATCCCCTTGTTTCATGTATAGTGGTGGCATAAGGGCATGCATGAGAGCTCCTAGGAATGTGCGATTTAGATTCTGGATCTGTATCCAAAGATTTTTTTTAATTTTTAATTTCGGGGATGAAAGGATTGAAGGAGGAATGATTTATATACCCTATGTTTTCATTGTAGGAATTTATAATTTATATATATATATTTTCAGAGTTAGGTGCTACAAAAGCGTTTGATTATGAGGCCCGGTGTGCCCGAAATTAATTCTATAAAAATATTAATTATATTTTCTATTAAAAGCACATATTTTATTAAAGAAAATGGAAGAACTATTAAAAATAACCTTGAATCAGATATATGAGACCATAGTTTAGTTTGGAATGCATTTTTTACCCTAGTCACAACCTAAAATTGTTCAGTAGGGGAGTTCCGGTATCACGATAGTTGGAGGGTGTGTATGGTTAAAATAGATAATTACATTTATTTATTTTAAGTAAATAAACTAATTCGAATTTCTTTAAATACACCATTATGGTGATTATATTGGTTTATATAGATAAACCTATGGAGAATTGAGTGGATTTAGTTCCTCTTCAGTTTGTGAATCAGAATCAAATGATGAGAAAAATCTCGATATTTGAAGATCTAGAGGGTGAGAATGCAATGAATCATCTTAAGTATTAGTGAGTACATTCTTAACTGAAGAACAATCCATTATCTTTGTATAGATCATAAAACCGAGGATTATTCTATTATTGATTAAATTGGTTGATCATGATTGTTTATATTCATTTGGTTTATGATATTTGAGCCTCAACAGGTGCCTACACATCAGATTTAAATGGTTAATTAGGTTCTTTATCAAATTCGATATTCTAGATTGTGTTAATTGGAATAGAATTTTTGAAGAAATAGCATTCACCTATGTTTTGTTGATTTTATACGAAGTATTCTTTACATTCTTCTTTATTGGGTTATAGCGAAATGGATCGACATTTTTAGGAAAGACCAAGTCCAATCAGACTCCCTAATTCATGGTGAAATCACATAAAATGAACAATATGAAAATTAAAGGATGATTTGAGATGATTTATAGGTTATATGTAATTTATTTGTCTATAATATTCCAGAATAGAGATGGCGCAAAACAGGATATGCACGGGGCATATGGAAAACCCCTATGGGTGAATATAAAAACAATTTATAGCTATCTAAAGGATTAAAATGACGAATGGTGGAAAGATCCACTGATTTTAAGTATCGTTGAAGTGATATCCAATGTGTCGAGGTCAGAAATAGAATGCATGGGAGTTGATCTAAATTTCTAAAAAAACCCTGACTAGACAGCATGTATTCCAAAAAACACATGTTTTATAGTCCTATGGCAGTGACAACTAAGGTTTTATGAGTTAATAAGTATAACACACAATGTGGGACCCCCACACATTGTGTGTCCAAGTGGTGGTAGCCTAGTGGGTACTCCATTGGTACATGGTAATGAGCATGGCCAGGAACATTACATGTATTGCGGTACAAAAAAACGGTCGGGAACATGGGTGGAACCCTGTTTAGAGGGTCACACTCTGTACTAGAGTACACGAACACATGAAGAGTTACATATACATATCAAAAAACAAGGGAAGGACTGTGGGTGGATGAGGCACAACGTTTAGTCCTTCCAAATTCTATGTAAATGTAAAATAGAGGTGATCCATGTACTAGAAGGGTCATGGCCAGATAGTAGAGGGGGACTTCATATTGTGTGGGTCCCTTTATACTGTGTGTACTACTCTATATATTTTTGTTATCTTCAAACACTCATATATCATTTTATTGAACTTTAATTGTCACCTTTGTGTTTTCTATATTGTATGTTTTCTATATTTAACATTATGGAAGAATCCAGAGTGACTTTTGAGACACAATTTGAGATTTGTTGAGTCTGACGCTTCTTTTGGCAGTGCTCGATGATGACTGTGATCATACATGATCACCAGAGGAATTATAGGGGACCCCTCATACTGGGATAAGGAATGTTTCATATAGATATTTATATAGTGGAACCCTCTTGTGGTATAAATCATTGTTCCTCTATCTAGTCTCAGATTGGAACCCTCCTGTAAGGATTTGGCCTGGGTCCTCTACTTATCTACCGAGTGGAACCCTCCTGCGGGGTCAAGTAATTGGTCCTTGATAATGAGAGTGGAACCCTCCCGATGGGTAGACTTTGAGTCCTCTATCATCAATCCAAGTGGAACCCTCCAACCAGATAGGGCATGAGTCCTGAATCGACTACTAGTGTGGGACCATCCAGTAGGGTTGGGCATGTTTCTTATACTTACCATTAGAGTTTCACCCTCCATAAGTTCTAGGCATCATTCCTTTACCAATTATATTTGTAGAAACATATTTCTGATATATGGAATTATTCATCTAGATATGTATTCTAGAGAAAACCTATAGATGGGCTAGGTAGGGCTCCTCTACAAATTACATGAGTGGAACCTACCTATTGAACTAGGGCATGAGGCCTCTACCTAGTGTTTGTGCACCTTGATTATGTGGAGGTGTTTTGAGGTGAGTCTTGACATGGATTTCTCTTTAGATAGACATATGAGATGATATGAATCATTGATGGAATACAATAATGGATGGTACTTATTTATTGGGTTATGACTATAATATGGATATACACATTCACTCTAGCTTGGTATTATTCATTATGAGTATATTTTTATATCTATATCCATGACATTACATTTTATACATTCTCTCATTATTTAGGTAGAGATGTATGTTGCGTATTCATATCATGTCTCTTTATTGAGTCCCTTCAAATTTTGAGGTGTGCTCCTAATCATGTATATACTCACCCCTTCCAGGGCTTTACCCACAAATGTCATGTCTTATAAGAAATATTGATATGTTAATGACGATTACAAAGGATCTGAGGGATACCTATGGAATTACACCTATAACGGTGGCTAGAACATCAAGATAGGGATCTTAGTTCTCTTAAAAAATTTACTTTTCCAGTTTTTTCTTGTTGGGAAATCTTTCTAGTTGGGCGTGTATTTTTCCGCTCCACGTTTTAGTTTATATTATCATACTCTTATACACTAAAGAGGTTTTTTCTCATGAATGGTTAATCTATAGATATTTGATCATTTTTATTATTCTTATACAATTATACATTATTATTTTCTTTTGTGTTAATACGGGTACATTAGGAAAAGGTCTTTGATGATATATATGCCTTCCAGTGCTTGTTTCCAGCCCCTCGCCTATCGATACGTGCTTGAAGCAGTTGAGACTCGAGCCCATTTCGGTCGGGTAGTGACATATTTTATCATATTTAATACCATAATTAATGATTTTGGGTTACATAAATTTATGTCATAAATAAATTAATTATAGTTATGATTAGGTTAATACCATGGTGTGGAAAGGGGTATGGGTATACACATCCTAAACATTAGATTTAGAAAATTGTAGTGACATTTTGGTAGCGTAACGATAGTACAAAAAGATTCATAAAATGGTTCAATGGGAGTGAAAAGTGGTCTCTAATAAAATAATAAGTATAAAAGGATGATATCAGGGACATGTAAGACCATAATATTACATTATAAATTTGGAATTAATAGGCATAATACATGGAGAATTCTTGAATAAAAACATTGCATGAAAAATCATAGTGAAATTTTTGCAGCCAAATGACAGTACATAAAAGATCATAAAATGGATTAATGAGAGATAATGGGGTCTCTAAAAAATTATAATAATATATAGTAATATTTATGTGAAAAAACATACCAAAAAAATTAATTGGAAGAAATGCCTAAAAATAATAAGATTCTAGAATAATGAGGAGATGGAGATGAACCCTTACTAAATTTCAGAACCGTGATGGATGGGAAAATGTTATAATGAGAGAGGATAAATGATCTCTCAGTATTATAACATCAATTGGAATGTGTATGTATCTTTATTAATTCATTAAAACATAAACAATTGTGACTAAAAAGGATAACTTCAAAGAAGGTTCTTGAATGAAAAATCAGAGAGAGAAATTCTGTACTAAGTTTTAGTATGTTAATGACTTAGGAAAATGTCAAAATGAGAGTGGGTAAATGATCTCTCTTTAAATCCAATAAATGATGAATATAAATGGATATTTATAAATTCATTCCAGTATAAAAAATTGAGATTAAAAAGGCTAATTTGGAAGAAGGTTCGTGAATTGAAAAGACGTGGGGAAGGTCCCATACCTTGAGCGGGTGATTCCAAAAGAATGGGAGGATCTTCTTCAGAGATTGGGGAACCTTGTAAGGAATATATATTGTGGAGGGAATAGTAATTTATCTAAAGTTTTTTAGTGAATAAGAATGATATATTATTTTGGTTTATATAGGAATTGAATCGGGACTTCATAATTATTTCCCAACCATAGGTTTTGGACTCTATATAATAATGTAATTATAAACACAAATATTCCCATTTTTTATAATTATTTATTAAAATTATGAGTTTTTAATATTTTTATAAATCTATGGTCAAAATCATTAAAATATGAAACTTGGTGATGTGAAAGTGAGACATGTTCATAAAGAAACTATTTAAAAAAATATTATGTAGGTTTTGGGGGATTCAAAAAGTCGTTAAAAAATAAATCAAATAACCTCAAAAACATATTATTTTGAAGGAAAAATATATTTTTATGTGTCAATAACTTAAATATAATATATATTACATCATTTTTAAGTAATTATGAAGTAATAATATATACCATACATTTATACAAAATTTAATTTTCATCCCAAAATTCAATTCTCACAAAATTATGAAAAAATTTACTATTGCATAACATTGTAGGGATAAATCAAAAAAAAATATTTATTTTATCCCAATAATTTTAAAAATAATAAAAATCAATAATTTAAATCAAATTACACATTTAATAAAATAAATTAGGTTTTCATTATAATAGTTTTCCAACCATTATAATAATTACAGTTTCATATCATGAAATTAGTTTATCATTTATATTTAATATATAATACTTCATAAAATAATAATATTAAGATATAATTTATTAAAAAAATATTTATTTGATTAATATTTTTTAGTTGATTAAAAATATATATTACCCAAATATAATTTCTATTTTAACATAACAGAAATCCAATTTTTATCAAAATCAATATTTAATCATTCATAAATTAATAAACAAAAAATAAAATCATTATTATATTGAAAATAAAATATAAATATTCATACTATTACTTTTACCATTTTTATAATCTTTTTTACAATATTTTTACCCTTAACTGACTAATTTTTCTTTTACAGTAGTAGTAAATATTTAATATGGTCCTTCTTCATATTATTAAACAATTAAGTTGACCATACTACCAAATATTAATTATGATGATTTAAAATATGGAATAAATAGTATTATAAAAATTTGACAATGGTGGAACACATAAATTAAAAATAAAACCCACAGGCGTGACAGGAAGTAGTTTTCTGGAAAATGCATTTTCAAGGAAAATATTATTTTACATTAACTCTATAAATACTATTATTCAATATGTTAATTTAAATTTATAAATATAGATATAAAATATAAAAAATTTATTTAAATAATACCTCATTAGAGGGTTATTTTAATTAATTATATTGGAAAAATATTATGCATTTGAAAATAATTTTGGAAAAAATGTGTTTTATTGCCTAAAAATAAACTTATTCTACAATATTAACTAAAGATGACATAAATGTAATATATTAGAATAAATATAACTCAAAAATAGTAATTCTATTTTTAAATAAAATTAAAATAAATATGGTACTTTTCAATTAATTAATTTATGAAATCAAATGATAAAAAATTTAATTCAATATTATCAATCAAATTTTTAAACGTTATATAAAATAACCATAAAATTGTATAATAAAATAATTGGAAATCGTCTTTGTAGAAAAGAAAGTCTTTATCAAAAAATATAGTGATTATTTTTTTATAAATTAAGAATACATTTATATTATGTAAGATATATATATATTTCATAATTTACATTATTCTATTCATACCTAAAAATTTATTGGCATGGTTATAATAGACAAATTTAAATAATCATGGTTTATTTAGGTTTAATTTTGCATATCACATACACCATCAAAGATAATTGTCCATTTTAAAAACATGGGGATTGAATTAGTTTTTTATATATATATTATAAATATAATAATTTATATTATTTTTTTAGACCATGAATATTGATAATTGATCCAAACATTCAGAATATATGATGTATCTTGCTTCGTGTCCTCTAATGTAGACTGAGAAGTTTCAGTCATAGAATGCAACTAAAATATAATTTCATATATTAGATCATGAATGAGTTTTAAAAAAAGATATTAGTTTTATATTAATATTTTATAAATTTGGATATTATGGAATATTTTCTGTAATTATTGAATTAATCTTCTATTGTCATTTTTATTTTTTCTGATTCTAATCCATGTGGGTAAATATTACCAGGGATATTAAAAAATATTCCTTACAATATACATTTGTGAAATTATCTTACCTGAGGGATTTTAGTGAATGTAAAGTATATGATTAGTGTATCATCTCATCACGAATGAAATAGTATATTGTTTGGAACATGAATTAGATAAAGTGTAAAGTGTAGTTTCTCACATAAATCAAAATGACTTGTATGATATGGATGGTGAATTGTATGATTTTACCTATGTCACAGAATCCCAAAAATGACAAGAAATTGACTTATTTATCTATCATGATGTTTATAATATTGATATTTCAAGGGTTTATGAAGTAAAATATGTAATAATGGAACAATATAATGATAATATTGAATGAGAAAAGGATGTTATATATTTTCATCCATTATCATATAAACTAACGATTTATTTCATTTTTAGTACTAAATATATATTTTAAAATTTATTCTTTATTTTAGGAATTCATAATTTAATTTTAAAAATGGTAATGTTATATATTTTTTGTATTTATAGTAATCTCTTAATATAACCATGAAATATATTTTTCATTTTCTATAATGTGCATTGGATTTCCTTTTTAAATTCATTTTTATGTGTTCATTTTTTATATTTGAAAACGTAAATGTTATATTTTTTTTATGTGAGGTTATGCATTGTCTTCTCAACAACCCACTTATTATGTTATTTATTTTTAGTATTATGAATATGTGTCATTTTTTAATATGTTTTTATGCACAAATTATTTAATTGTTAAAAAATAATACTTATTCCAAAATATAAGTTCTGAAGCTATTTTTACTAGTTTGTACGACTGTAATGGTGAACAAATGTGATTTGAAAATAATATTTGATTACCACATAATGATCCCCCTACCCTTAATATCTCATCAACATTAGATGATGATCCCTCACCTAATATATATAGTAACCTCATGGAATCTGTCTAAAACAATTTTCATTCGCACAAACTCATTTTATACGATGTTTTGGATTCCCCTTGTCTCCCACCTAATAGAATCTGGAAATCTAACAGAAAATTCACCTATTTGTACACACAATGATCCTAATATTTTTTTTCTAATAACAAGTTTTTTATAAAAAATATCAGAAATAATATTATAGAGTCAAACATTAAGAGTCTTAAATTGTAAAATTTGAATATAATGAAGATAGTTTTCCCATTTGATTTTTTGGGATCACCACAGAGGATGTTCTAGGAATATTTTCAAGATCTAGGGCCAATTAATATAAAATCAAGTGACCATCCAATTATATAATTTAATTTTAGGAACATACTTCTATATTTTAATATTGGGGTATTTTATCCATAGATAATGATAATTTTAATACTTTGTTCCTTAATTGAATGTCATTATTTGATTAATTTCTAATTTTTTGAATAATTGTATTTCTATATTTGTTATTCCTCTTTAATATGGCTAATTCTATGACACATATGTGTTTTATATAATTTTTTTTATAAATGGAAATATTTTAAATCAAAATTGTATCATGTTTTTTAAAACACATTTTTGACTTCTTAGTAAGTGTATTGAAAGTTACATAAAGTGTTACCTTGAGAGGAGAAAAATGTTTTTTTGATAGTCATCCCAATGAGAAGTATATTATATTAAATAATTTATTATTATATTAATATAATTTTTCATATATATTTTTATATGATAATCATATATCATTTTTAACATTAATACTAAATGTCCAGTAATTTATTAGAAGATGTTTAAAAAAAATGTATTTAGATGTGTGAAGCAAATCATCCCTTACACATCTGGTTTGAAAATATTTTTTGGAAATATATCCACAGTGGTAATATTTTATTAATTTTAAATACTTAATTGATAATATTATCTATTTTATATATAAAAATATAGATTTATCTCTATTTAATATAGATAAACATTTTAAGGAGATAATTTCCTTGGATGGAAAATGTTTCAGATTTTGATACAAAATTAGATTGGATTTATGGGAATGAACCTTCCAAAGATGTTTTGGTATGATTTTTTTAATCTAGTAGTTTAGAAAAACATGTAAAAATAATAATAAATTAGAAAACCAAGGGTCCTTTTTATAATATCATAAAAAAAATTAAGTCTTCTATACATGCAATATAATTATATTTTATTGATCTTATGTATAAATTTTATATAAAATTTCATGTCTAAACCTATGTATTTAATGAACACATCATTAAAAAAACATGTGATTAAGGTACATATCACATCCATAAATATGAGGATGTATTTTTCAATATGATTTTTCACTTATTATTGGTTTAAGGTGTTTTATTATATTTAGATGGATAATTATTTATTTGGATTCCCTAATATATTATGATATTTATAAGAAAATTTAATGTTTATACATTAGTGGTTAAATTGATGAATTATTATCTCATTATCATTTATTGGCCTGGTTTACAATAAAATAGTTTATGATATTTAGATATAAATTATATTATAGTGTATTATAATATCTATTACTTTAAATTTGACTAATACTTTATCTATAAGTAAAAATAAAATAACTCTGCGATGTGAATCCCAGATACACTTTCTCAGTTTCCTAGGATGATATACTCAGCCAGGTCCTTAGAATGGATCATTTTTATAGTGTGTGAAGTATGAGTTCTAGGCCATTACCATGTATGGTATTTGGAATTTCACTAGAAGATTATACAACATCTACTTCATGTTCAAGTAATTCCCTCCACCCAAATTCTTAGAGATAATTTCTTATGATAGAAGAAATAGTTCTAGAATAGGGGAACACAATCGAGTAATAGGGGATTCATATACAAATACATGATTCGAAGGTCATTAATCTACAAAAATAATTAGATTAATTATATCAAGTGATGACTGGATGTGTCCTCAGGGACATTGAATTGATGGATTGTTCAAGTCAGTAGGTAAATGAAACAATTTTATAATCATTTAGAACATAATTATTAATATAATTTATGTTCAAATTAAACTAAAAATCATTATTTAAATTTCACGAAAATTTTCATAAAAGTTTTGGGAGAATAGATTAATGGTAGTGATTGATATAGGGATATAAATGGGATGGGCATCATTGTGGCTCATCGAGAAGTACATGTGAGGATTTCTTTTAATATTAGTGATTTTTTTATAGCTAATATTATTATCTACAACGTATTATATTTTTTTGATATATTTATATATATTACTTAATTTGTTTTATGAGTTAAAAATTTTATCTTCTAATCATGCACCATGTCATAAACATGGTTTTACATTAAGTTCTATTGTGTCTATTATATTATTTGTAATATAAAAATGTTACTATGGTTGTTGCTGTGGAATCTGTTTGGTGGAATTGATTCTTGTTTTTTTGGGTTAAATAGCTTCATTATAAATTTATTTTGACATCAGTATATATTGTTTTAATAAACACCACTAAATAAGTTTTATTATATTGACACATTAATCCACAATTAAATAATATTATATATTTTCTACATATATTCAATTGAATATCACTTAAAAAAATAATAAGAACCACAAAAGAACATTCCATAAAACTCAGAAACCCCACATTAGGATATAAAAAATAGCATTGAAAAATTTCTAGATTCCATATTTAGTACCAGTTTTCTAAAACATCCATGAAAACTTTTGGGGAAGGATTAAATGAAATCCAATTAAAAAACCATAGTTAAGGTCTAAATTGTGTCATGTAAGTTTCATGTTTGATATTTATACACCATATGATTTTACTATTAATTACCCTTTAAATAAACTTCATTTTGAATATTTTGTTTCATATGAAAGATTGAACTAAAATGAATCACAATACATTTTATTGAGATAAAATTTTAATACATTATTAAAATGATATAAATAATAAAAACGATAATATTTAGATTAAATATTTCATTATAAAAAAATAAATATTTTATGAATCATATATTATTATATAATTTAAAAAAATATTGCAATATCAATATATCAGTAATATTATACAATATAAATAATTAATTTCAAGGGAAGTTTATAAATATAATTTAATATAAATGTAATAATTTTCAAAAAATATTTTTTGTGTATTGTTTATTTTTAATTACTCTTGGAAAAAAATTATTCTGTGTAAAGGTATTGATAATATTTATAATTAAATAAATTAGCATTCATTAAATAGTAATCACTAGAAACGAAATTAGAATAAATTCATTTTATGCTTCAAAATGTGTTTTATTAAATATTTTTTTAATATACTTAAAGTAAATTTATTTTAATAAATAAAATATATTAAATTTAAATGATAATGAATAATATTATTGAAATTAATATAATAATATAGCTAATTTAATTGGAAATTGACTAAAAAGTTAATAAGAACAGTTAATATTTGAAAATAAATAGTTGAGTGATTTCATGTGCGGTAAATTCACTCTATAATTCTTCATATGATAAAGGTTAATAAAACATTAGTTCATTATGGGGGGGGGTTCTAGGTTGTATATGGCTAATTATTTAGGGTATAATTCATATAAGAGTGTATACCCATGCATACACTGGTGCATCATAGGACTTCGGTAGGGGAACATTAGGCCATGACGAAGGAGCCTTCAGGCCTTCAAATAGATTTCTATTGAGCATTAAAAAAATTTAATGGACTATTTACATAGTTGGTAAATACTGGGGGGTGTGATATGTCCTTACTTCCTTAGGGGATTGTGTATTGTTTCTTTTCTTATAGCCTCAATGGACTAAATAAATATTTAAAAAATGCATTATTCTATAAAAATTGTTTTAATTATATTTAATGTTACCATTTAAATGTTTAATTATTAATTTGTCTATTTATATTCAAATAAATAAAATCAATTTCTTGATTCATTATTTTAATATTACATTAGTATTTTTTTGAGAATATTTACATTATTTTAGTAGTAAAAAAAACATTTTTATAAATTTGATGATTTTTTTGAAATCATTATCATATAATCAGAACATAAATTCGATGAAAAAAAATTAGTGATCAAATAATTATTTTATTTTAAAAACCTACATTTCAAATTTTAGAACATATGTTATATTTTTCTCTAATACTATTCATATTACATTCAAAATTTATTATTATATAAATAATTTTTACAACTTTCACAAAGATTAAATAATAAAATGGGTATATTATTTTAAATCATATTTTACAAATTATGCAGCGAGGAATAATTTTTATGTTATAAAAAATAAATTAGATTTCTAAAAATTAATTACCATAGTAAAATTCAATATTGAACAACGGTAAAATATAATGATTAAAAACTCTAAAAATGTTAAAAACATGACTCCAAATGAGTTTTCAAGATGTTTGTTGACCATAAATCAACCCCTATACATTAATTTTCAATTTTGGATCCATGTTCCTTTGAATGTATCATGTATTTATATAAATTTATGAATATTTAAAAAATTACCCCCTCTTAGATAAAAATATCCCTTTACCACCACCAACTCTACACGCTAAAAGAACTATATTACAAAAAAAATGATAAAATCAATCCCCAAAACGTCAATAAAAGTATAAGAATAAGTTTATTCATAAAAGGAACACCCATCAAATGATTAATCTAATTTGGAATAAATTTTACCATGAAGTGATGTTAAAATACCTAGTCACGTATTTTCAAGTCCATTATACTATTTCCTATTTCAAAAATCCAAATTTATTATAAAAATGAAAAACAATTAAATCATTACCTTATTCAAAATAAAATTTCGTTAGGTTAATGGAATAATCCTTTATTACCTTTTTTATTACTATTTTAAAAATGAAAATGTTGCATGGGCATACATACAAACTGCCTCCTTCATGAATGATGTATGTCATTTTCCATTATTTCTTCACGTTGGATGTTATAATAATTTATTTAATGAATAAATATTATATTAATTAAATAATTAAGAATATATATAGATAAATCATTACTTATATTCCTCTCCTCCCATTCATTAGAAAATTAAATTTTTGTTTGTGCGTACGTGCATAGTACCTTTTCTATGAATGACGTATATATTTTTTCATCACCAAATTACATGAATAACTAAATTTATGTTTTTAATTGAAAAATATTATATTTATTAATTATTTAATATTTTATAGTGATAAATTAAGAATTATATTAATAGTCTCATCCATTGGAAGATGAAAATTACGCTCTTATATATGTATGTACTACCGCCTCCATGGACAAAATGTTTCATTTTTCATCACTGGTAAACATGGGTAGTTATATAAATATATTTTTATGAATATATATTATATTAAGGACTAATATAAATTGTGAATATATTTGATAAATTATGGAAAAATAATCATTATAATGTAATATATTGATATCGAGAAATTAACTAAAATAAACTTGTCACCAATTCCTTCCACATGTGTCAGAACTAAAATTATTATTGAATGATATTGGAAAATTATAAATCATTAAAGAAATTATATTACAGTTCCTCGAATAGTATAGAATTTATTTCATCCTCAGATCACTTTATATGATACAAAGATGCATGATTATCCATGGGACACAATTTGGCTTGTGTGAGAAGTCGGTTACAATGATTCCCTCAACATATCGCTTATTATAATTTTGAAATATGTTATTATCCATGAGACATACCCTATTAGGTATACTTCATCTTGTGTGGGTTGTTTGATATACTACGTCCATCCTCAAAATATATTTCATATATCATTTTCTTGCTATGTTAGGGTTTTTTGGATTGGATTGGCATGGGTCATGGGAGTCTGGGTGTAGAGATTTCACTACTTAAATAGTAATCATACATAGGAATATGAAGGACTACTGTCATATTATTAGACTAACAGTTATTTATCAATCCTATTTATTTAGTTTTTGTACTTTCCCTTTCTTTTGGGTTCAACAGACACCATTTACGAGAGGTGATCACACCAAATATGGTTGGTTGTCTGTAGTGGGTTGGTCAAAACAAGATAATGTGATTCATGTTCATATATGTAATAATATTTATTATATTTACATTATCCAGGAATAAAATTTTTTATGATGGTGTATATTAGGAAATATTGGTGAGATCATACTGTGATGTATTTATCCCACTCTTCATGGACAACCAATTATGCATGTCGATCATAATTTTTATTTTCATGTCATAGATTGCACAAGAGATCAGGCCAAAGAATCTTTATAGGGATTGGAGATTTGGATGACATGATTATTGGAGTCATATTTGAGTCACCTTATATTTTTTTTCATATTTAAATTTTTATGTGTGATCATCCCAATGTGGTATCAGTTGACATGTATAACATTATGACTTCAGCTAATTTTTTTATAGCTATGATATATTTTTTCTTTATACTTACTCTAATAATCTACCATTGTTGATTATTGGAAATTTACGGTTATTGATTCTTATGATATTAAGTTTATATTACCTCAAAATTATAATTCTGGTCCATGATACTAATTATTAGCCTCTAGAATATGATAAGGCACTCTTGAGTCCTCATAGAACTCTATCTGAGATACAACTATGTGATTTTAGATAGACAATTACAAGATTAACTTTTTTACTTCCCAAAAATACAAACCAAATATCATGTGTGGGGCCTAAGAAATCCTTATGTTTTATAGATATCACTACCAAAAACAGTCACTAACTCACTAAGAAAACACATATTTTTTAATGAAAATAAAACCAAACTAGTGAATTCAATTTCCATTGCATAACTCCCATACTCCTTCCTCTAGTGGAAACAAAATAATAACATCCAAAGTTTGATAACCTTATCAATAGAACCTGAATTACCAAAAACATATTATTTATCGCACTCTATTTCATAAAAAACAAGGGGACCACATTATTATTTTATAAAATGTATCTATCTCAGTTCAAACATTATCATCGTGTCACCGTAATAATTTATCTATGATACCATAAAGAAATCATCTAATATATTTATCACATAAATAAATGTGATCGTCCGCATGAAAACCACTGACATACAACCAGGGAAAGTGGAAACTTATTAAATACATCATTTTAATATTTCCTAAACATTATTTATTCCTAACTTATTTTATTCCAAAACAAGATACACAATCAATACTATCACATCAAATATTTTAGCTAATCCCACCATGAGTTGTTTCTAGTTGAACCTATGCTTTCATCCCTAAATGTGAGACAATTCATATATTTCATCTACAACATAACCTCAAGGAATAAATAAAAGTGATGAAATTGTTAATTTACCCATGCTATTAAAATTTTAAACTAATTATAGGATCACATTCCACTCACACATTGATTATGATCCCATGAATTTACCCCCAATTTACTCATACGAGTCGTATCATAATGCATTCCTTCCCTATCTCAAAACACCAACTCACTCAACATTATGGAAAGTGAGAAACAATTTCACCACACACTAGACAAATCATAGAGTCTTCTAGATCGATATACTTCTACTCATTATTATATCATATAAACCCATCCGTTTTCCATATTCCTTGAATTATCCAATTCAGTATACTTGATAAATCATATCTGTTTCCTGTACAATCTAATCCACTATATGAGGAACAATAAGACCATATCCCATCACTCTATACACTAATTTATAACTAAAAATTTATCTACAAGTAAAAATATTCTAAATATAATATTTTGTTTTTTTAAACCATAATTACTCAAGCATTCATCATCATTGAAATCCATATTCAACACTACGATCAGCAATAACACTCACTACTTTGAATAATTTAATTTACAATAATTCATTAAAATGGATCAATCATGTTTTTAAATAGTCCAATCCAGACTATATAAAACAATCACTTCGTTTTTCTTTAAATATCAAAACTATAGAGTCTTTGGAAATACATTTTTTCACAAAAAGGAACTTTTCTTTCAAACCCATTCTATGTGATGAAATGTACACTATTCCTACCATGTTTGATAAAATATTTCATATTCTTACCCAATTTATGTTAACATCCCACAAATATAATCTTACATGGTCATTTTTGAATGCTCATTTATAAAAACAACACTATGGTGTGTATTTATTCCAAAAAATCTAGATACATATTATTTGTATATTGTAAATCTAAACTATCATTTTATCCATTCTATTTAGATTTACAAATTTTTAACTAAAAACTTCTCTTTGACACCATTTTATAGTAGACCAACCCATGGGCCTAGATCCTAAGTCCTATGATAAAGTACCACATAGCCTCAAGTGCATTACCTAGTCACTATAGTCTATCAAAAAATGGTTATCTATAATATTAAATTATGTGTAATTATTTTCTACCAAATTCAAACTTTAAACCATACATGATAATAGAAAAAAAATTGAAAAAACATTTTATGGAAATCCTTAGTCGGTGCGACAAAATTTATAAATAAACAAAGAAAATGTAAAATGTAATGAATTATAGACCCATCGAAAACAAATACCATCACTTGAACCATGACCTATATATCCTCTTCAACAACTATAAGACAAAATCCCAATTCTATAATGATGATGTATTGCATATTTCACTTACCATCATCAAAATAAATTCCCTCTATATAAATGATAAGGTGAACATGTATATGGTTAGTATAAATTCAATAGTATTTTTAAAATAATCCAATTTACATACATAAAAGTAATTCCCAATCCAATACTAATAACATTGATAAATCAAAACTATTTTAAAAACAAAACATTTTATTTATTTCAGTTTCCTAAACTAAACTATTATTTCAAATCAATTCATCAATTTCAAAACATTTCTTCAATAAATTTTTTATACATTTAATATTATAATATTTATAATTGAAAACTAACATTTTATAAATGATTTTTTTTACTAATTTCAATGAAAACACCCATTTTCATAAAAAAATGAAGAATCATAGTTTCTCAAAATTCATGATTTAATAATAACTCAAGGAAGATATAATTCCATTCAAAAAACCCATTAGATATCTCAAAATATATTTTGTTCTATCTTGATGTTTTTCTAATCATGCTGGAATATAAACTACACTTCCATGTTTTATCATTAAAATCATTTATTTGATATTAATACAATATGTTCAAATCACGGAAAACCTAAAAATCTAATGTTCACTTGATATTATTTCTACATGCTCATATCATCCAATGGGTGATGTACATATATTCCCACCATAAAAGGTACAATGATATGAATATTTTATGTTCATTTTATCAAATGGGTGAACATCATATGTTAACACCATCAAAATATCCATGATATGAATACATTATGTTTATATCACAACATTCAAACATTTATTTTCAGCTTATTATTGTCTTATACACCATTCCCCAATTACATTAGCATCAACGTTACACATTTAAATTAAAAACCAATTTTATGAATTTAAATGAATAATAAATTGCATAATCCCTATAATCTAAATATTTTAATATGTATTTAAAAAATAAAGATATATTTGAGGAATATTTGTAGTGAGTGTGGCGTTTCATCCCTGGTCACCTCAACTATTTCGCCACCTTATGACAAAATCCCTAAATTCCTCACTGTATCATGATTCAATCATAAGGGTATTCAAAATAGATCTCATAAAAAATATGTTCAGAACATATACATTATTATTATTATAAATACCACAATCCATTTTTAAACAACATTTATTAACTCAATTCACAAATTCATCTTATATCAATAAAAATAATCACATAATTTCATAATTTTCACAATGTCAATTTTTTTCATGAAATATATATTTTATCATTTAAAATTTCATTGTATAATCCAAATAAATATTCATTATCACATATTAAGAAACATCAATTTCCAATTTCGAATTCTATTTCAAAATCTAAGGACATAATCCCCCCAGATTTCTATAAAACAATAGTTATTTAAAAAACTCATTGTTTTTATAGTATAAAAATTCTATAGAAATAAAGATAATAAGTCTTTAATAGGTCTTAATTAAGCATGAAATGAATAGAAACTATCAAAATTAATAAATATACCAAATCAACAAACCGAGTTATATCATATTAAAATGTTTCCGAAATTTAAAACACTTTTAATTATAATAATTTTTTTAATTCGATTGATAAAGATGATGAAAAAATCCCCAATTCCCCAAGCATGGAATTATATAATCCATCACACCAATATAACAATAATTAAAAAAAACTTACATTGAGTGATATATTTTATTATTATGATGAACATAAAACCTTAACCTTTGATTTAATGTCGATTCGATCAATGTTTCAAAGAAATAAATTTTTTGATAGTAGAAAATCCTAAAAATCACCCTAGAAATAGCTAAATTAGTCAAATGGATGTGTTAACGAGATGATAGGGTATTAATATGGAAATTAAAAATTTAGTTTCTATAACTTTCTTCAATTTTCCCAAATAGGATACCAGTTGAGTCTAACATTGGACCTAACTATGATTATATATTACTATGAAATAACTAATAAAACTTATGATACATGATAAGGCTAACATTTAGTACTAAATAAGCTTATAAATAATATATATATATATATATATATTAATATTTCATTCTAGGAACTATTAGTTCATCATTATGGCCAACTATTCTTTCCCTGAACTTCTATTAACATCATAGATTGACATGAAACATTGTACCTCTGGTAAACAAAGTATTTCAGACATAACGGTATAACCAAAAATCACTTTTAATATCTTATAAATAATTATATTTCATAATTAATAATTTAAATGACACAAACCCTTCTTAAACACAATAATTATATTCCACTCCTGTAACTGATAAATCCTCAAAACTCAATTGTTAAATTACAAATATTACTAATGAGATTTATATTCATTATCGAGTTACATTTTGATATTTTATGTACATGAATTTGACCCTAGTGTCTTGAAATATATGAAATTTATATTTTTTACTTAATTATTGTTTTAATATGTAGAAATTTTAATAATGATGAATTTAATGTAAATTTTTGTGCTGTTTTGAATAATTAGTAAAAAGATAATACTGTTCTTCTTCGTTTATATTCCATAAACATACCTTCCAACAATTATATATTTAAATTTTTTGTAAATGTTTTATATGTATATAAAATATAATTGAAATTTAATATTTTTTAATACCCACTTATCATATATAAGTATATTTTTGAGGTTTTATTCAACAATTTTATTATGTTCTTAATCATGTATGTATCATATCAAATATTTTCAATAATTATAAACATTTATAATTTAAAAAAATTGGAATCTTTATAAATGGTTTTAAAAAAAAATTGGTGTGTGGTGATTAATAAAAACAAAGAATTTTGAGGTAGTAATTTAAAAATGAGCTTACACTATGTGTCTAAAATAACTATGAAATAAGTTTCATTAAATAATGTATTCATATTCTTATAGAAAACTAATGACATATTCATGATACCTAGAAGTGAGTAAGACATTACTGTAAGGTGTTTAATCAATGAAAATTTCCAAATAGTCAATGATGATTCAATTTGGTAGTAAATGGTTGTATTATATCTAAAGGATTAAGTGGTGTGTAGTATAAGTTCCAATAACATAATTTTGGATTATTATATAATTTTTTTAATTGATCACAAAAAAATCAGTGATGAAATATATACAAAAATTCATTAATTAAATTCTTGTTTTTTCTATCATGTTTTATCTTTTATTTATATATTGTGATAATAATATTGTTGTTTCTCAACATTTTGGAACCTAAATATCAATAAATTATGTATATATATATTTTTAAATACTATCCTATTAGAGAGATTATTGAGTGGGGTGAAATAATGTTTTTTTGTGTGGATGAGAATAAAAATATATATAATCCTTTAAAATAACAATTTGTAAAAATACCTCACATATTCAATGTAATTTATAATGTGTTAGATATACACGGGTTTGAATCTAATGACCACATTAATATCAAAATATGTTTCCTAAATATAATATTATGAGGTAAATACTAGGAATATAATTTTTGTCATTTTTTTAAAATTAATTTAAATTTATAAATTAGTATTTATTCATGTATTCATTATTTATAACCTGAGATATGATTTGACAAATACCCTCTTATAGTTAAAATGATATGATATCACTAAGTGATGATCATCATGAATAGTCATGGGTTACGATGATATGTTAAGAATAGATTGATTAAGGGATCATATTAGAGTAAATAATTCAACCATGAGGTACTAGTTTGAATTTTTTTATAGAATGATACACATTTAAGTACTATATAAAATTTAATATATATATATATATATATATATATATATTGACATATTCCATTGGTGTACCTAAGGCGTCTTATCCCAATGATTTAATTTTAACAAATTTTTTATATGTTTATATTTATACTCTAATGCCTATATTATGTTATTCATGGGAATGAGTTAATCAACATGGGATTAGCTGGGTTACATGTGACATTTGGGACCTCAATTATGATTGACTGAGGAAATTCATGGTAATGATTATCTAGGTGAAATGAGAAGTTCTTACATACTAGGATCATTGACAAGGGATATATTCACTTATTTTTGTTATTTTACATATAAATTATGGATGGTATGAGTTGTATATTATGATAATTTCATGTTCCATGGATTGTGAAAGTAATAAATTTCATTTGTGGTGATGCATTCATTTAATGGAGGTCACAACTATATATAGATAGATGTGTTTGATTGAATCCACATGAGAAAAAAATGTTATTTTGTGTATTAAAAAATATTTTTAAATAACTATATTGAATTATGGGTTTCAATTTTAAAATTTTAATTATTGTTATTAATAAAAAGAAAAAAGAGATTAAAAATATGAATACATGACTAGAGATTTATTTTAATAAAAATTTTCCATTTAAAATATGAGAAATCATATATAATTAGTTAATGCACAATGCTGTCTTGATATAGTTTCATATATTGTTATATAAAATATAACATAAAGTAGACTATACATAAATCACATGAGACTTTTGTTTAAATGAGATATTTTTTGAAATATGCCCTAAATAAAATGTATTATATTCATATGTTTGACTATATGAAATAATAAATCTATATATTATAATATATCATTTAATGGATAGTTTATTATAATATATTTTAATTTATACTACCTTTTTAATCATGATGTTTCAACATTGATATCATTAATCACGTTTCTACAACATGTGATGATATGTTAAAGGAGTTTAAATTATATTACCTTAACTGATGAAGAGGTTCACTATTAAGAGTCCTTCAATAAATATGTAAGAACAAATTATAAATATTTTAAATATTAGTTTCATTTATATAAGAACTTAATCAATCCATCATCCCTTAAATCAAATTTAATTTAATAAAATAATGCTATATTTATAGACTTCAGTAATGATAAAAATAAATTTATTTTCCCATTTTCTTATAAATTTGTTCACTACCATTATTTTTTTACTAATGTTTTATAATATTATATATATATATTTTATAAATCCAATATATTATATATATAATTAATAATAATAATTTTATTGGGAGTGTGAGTCCATTAACTAGCCCAACGTGGATTTTACTATACCAAAAATCCATGAAATGTTTATATATAGTTCTAAATGTTCTTAATGTTCGTTATTATATTTATGATTTACCTTTTACCTAACAATATTGATATTGAAGTAAGATTTTTTTTCATTATTTTAAAAAAATTTGGGTTTAAAATATATTTATAAAATCCAATTTTTTTTATTAGGTTTGAATTATTATATTCCCAAAAACATGAGTGGTAAAATATTTTCCAAATTTTAAAACTTTATAATTTTTTTGTCTAATTTTTTACTCTCATCACATTGATATGTTAATAAAAATCATGTTTTTTGGAAAAAATTTGTGTATGAAGATTGTATTTGTTTTCAACAGTTGTCAATACAGGTCAAAATTAAGAAGGGTATGAAGAAGGACTAAAAATTTAGTGGATATTGTCTGAAGTGAGGTTTCTTTAAAAATTGTTATGGAATCATAGCATTGGATGTCATACATGACCAATTCTCTAGGAAGATCAATTCAGATGATTGTTGAACTGATACTTAGTTCAAAGAACTTCTGTCAAAGGTGACACATTGTCTGCAAAAATGATGAATGGTGAAGTATCATACATCTAAGGGTGATTGAAGAAGAATGATGATTTAAGGAAGACCATGTAATACTTCACGATTGCATGAGAACTATGCAAGATCTTACTTGAAGAAAATAATCATATGATCTGAATGAAGTAGAGAATTATGGCTGAAGAAGAAGAGAGAGTGTGAAAGGGATTGGCATTCTAATAAGGTTATGAATTACACATTTCCTTTAAAGTTCCAAATATATGTATCAAAGGTGATACATTCTTTGCAATAATGAAGGTATTTAATGAAACTTCAGCCTCCACTTTTGGATGAAGAGATATGATTGGTGTTCTTTGGAATGAACACTCCAAAAGAAATTGAGGATTTTACGTGAGGATGAAGAATTACTTTCGAATTCATATTCCAAAAATAATGGACCAAACTATGACAATGCTTTGCTGATTTGTATTTCACAAATATCATAAGTTTGGAGACCTTTTGATTCTAGCCTTATGAAGACTAGAGCGAGTAAAGAAGATATTTTGGCAAAGGAAAGAAAGTGACACGTAAGTATTGGAATGCAAGTATTAGCGCGCATGTTTTGGCGCACATGTTTAAGTGGCGTGAAAGTCATATTTCAAGTTCATCTCATCAAAATATTACAAAAAAAATAAAGTGGCGTGCAAGTTAAAGATTGGCGTGCAAGTAACGTATTGGCACACAAGTATTGGTGTGCATGTGTTAGTGGCGCGCAAGTCATATTTCAAGATCACACCATCAAAATATGTCAAAATAAATAAAGTGGAATGCAAGTTAAATATTGGTGCTCAAGTAAAGTAGTGGCGTGAAAGTATTGACGCGCAAGTATTGTCGTGCAAGTGTAAGTGGTGCACATGTCATATTTCAAACATCATCATATCAAAATATGACAAAGGAAAGAAAGTGTCGCACAAGTGCTGGAGAGGTGCGCAAGTACTGGAGTGGCGCGCAAGTGCCAGAGTGGCACACAAGTGTATGTGGCTCACAAGTCACCGAAATGCCTGTAAATAGACGACATGCCTCTTCATTTTTAAATGCTCAACACTTAATGAGAAAATCAGAGCTCTGATAGCGCAAGTAGTGGAGGGTGCTCTGATCGCACAAGTAGAAGAGGGCGGCACACAATCTGAAGTGGCATGCAAGCTGAGGGTTATATATAAGGCACACAAGTATGGTGTTACACAAGTTTTTCTGCACAAGTTTTGTCGCGCATGTTTTGTTGTGCAAGTTTGGAACACAAGATTTTACGCGGATGTTTTGTCATGCATTTTTTTCCACACAAGCTTCTAGAGGTGCGCAAGAAGGGATGTGCTCTCATAAAGTTGACTATGTTTAAGCCAAAGGTGGTGGAAAAGCAGGTGGAATGCAAGCAGTGAGGGGCGCAAGCAGGTGACGCACAAGCAGGGTGGCACGCAAGCAGGGAGTGGTGTGCAAGCTATCTGCACCAGGATGATCCATCCATCTTTTTGTGTAGGAAATTGAAGAATTGTTTTGAATAATAAGGATATCACAAGTGGTTAATTTCATAATAGAGTGTGTTTAAAGAACCATATTCATTAAGGGTTTTCACACAATAAGAAGGGAAAATAGGCTATGTGTGGGTTCTCACACAAGAAGAAGAAGAAGAGGCAAAGGTATGCTTCCATGCTTGCACATTCACACTTGGAGTAACTCAAATAAAGAATCAAAACATGTGTGTGCACGTGTGAGAAAGAAACTGTGCAATATCATTGCATAAACAATAACTGCACCAAGAAGAGGAGAAGAGAAGAAGAAGAAGGAAAAGAGTTCAAATACATGCCATATGCATCATCACATGCATTTATGAACAAGAGAATAACTCACTATGATAATGCCAAGTAATCCGATCTTCGTTGCCTGAATAATCACAATGGTATATGTTATTCTTGCTAAAAAATAATAAGAAATGTTAGTGCATTATTTTATTGCACTAAATAAGAAGAAGAAGTCCCAGTGCAGATGGTTTTGCACTAGTGAAGAAGAAAATAAGAAGAAAAGAAGAATTTCTTGCCTACTTCTTTGCAAGTAATCAAGTGAAGAGAACTGAAGAAGATCAAGATCAGAACTTACCTTTTGAAGATGGAAGAAGATGGTCTACATAGGTAGTATAACGAACCAGCCAGAGGCTTCAAGTTAGACTAGGTTGTCACCAGCCCAGGAAGATTAGATTTTATCCCTTCCCCCTATAATGTGTAGAGACTCACAATGTATAGAGGATTGTTTTTCTAGCCACTCCACTATAATTTCATATCACATCACAATGTAGAATCCATGCACTGGTCATACCCATGAATGGAACAAACGTAGCTACTCTTATTGAGTGGTGAACCCTATAAAAATATCATGAGCATATTTTTACTCATTTCTATTATTGAATGAGACATGGAAAATAGAATAATAGAATCAAGATCATAACAGGTCAAGAGGTATAGGGATAAAAGTTGGAATTGGTTTAAAAGGTCCCCAACACTGATTCACCCCCTCTTAGTGTTAGGTATATCCCAAACCAGTCCTCTCAATTGGTATCAGAGCCAGGTTAACTTCTATTGGATTCTCTATAGTGAAGTTATTCTCTTTAGATGGTTTGAGTTTCTTTCCTCTATTATCAATGAAGTGAAATTTTAGTGAAGATTCAGTTATATCTGAACATAAGGCTATATCTATCAAGACCATGATGAATAAGAAAAAGAATGAGAAGAGAATGTTGAAGAAGAAGTCCCTCCTATCTAAAGAATAGGGTGTATCTGGTTCACTATATCTGGTAGACATTGAAGACACCATATACTTGGAATGTAATTAGAAGGTGGATCATGTCCCCACCAAGAAGATGGACAAACTTCCTACCTCAACTGATTAAGAGGTATTTGTTAGTGCATTTGGAAATTATCTTCATGATGAAAATACTAGAACAAGTGGTGATGATCAATCTAAAACATATAAAGAAATATCATTTGATAGATAAATAATTATTCTGCATGGTATTCTTTAAGAAATTTCCTCCCTAGTTTGTGGAGTATTTCAATGTATGCAAGAAAATATCACGTAGCTTTAAGAAGAAACTGATTTTTTGGAGAAAGGCTTACAAGTAAAAATTGATGAAGATTTAAAGCTCTCTAGCCAGGTTGGAGCCTTTGAAGAAACCAAGATGGGATTTGATGTATGCTCTGAAAAGTGGATAAAAGATGTTGAAGAAAAAGTGGGAGTTAATAAGGCTCTGGATGAATAGATTCATGGACTTGAAGATGAGCTGAAAAAAGGTAATGATGTCAAGGAGTTATATTTGGAAAGAGATTCCAAGAATATCAAAGAACATGACTCTTTGTTACAAACAATAGTGAAGATGCATGAAGCTGATGTTGAAAGATTATAGGAGGATTGTGAAGAAAATACGACTATGATTGAAGACCCGGAAGTCATCCTCAATATGAGATGTCTTGAACTGGAAGCTGAGTTGAAAAATCTTTAGAAGACACAAATTGAGTCTTCACAAAAGAAAGAAATAGTTACAGCTAGTACTTAATTCTCATTGGAGGAATGTACTGTCAATAGACCTCCAACATTTGATAAGAAGATCATGGCTTCAGTCATTGATCTATCACAAGAAGATGAGAGTGTAATGGTATCATCCATACCAACTTGTACTAACGTCTCTAAAATTGCCTCTACCAAATTTCCAGGTTGGGAGAAAATTTATAAACATATATGGATGAAGAAAAGTGAGAAGAAACCTACCTCAATGGCTAGAGTGGATATGGGAAAGAGTTTGGATGATAACTCCTCATAGAAAGCACAATATACCAAGAAGAAGATTTAGAAACCTTATAAAGAAGATGGAAATATGTCAAGGTTTGTTGGTCAATGTTGGTGCTGTAATAGATATGAGCATTGTGCAGTGGATTGCTTGTACAATACCTGAAATGTAAAAGCACATAGAAATCCCATCTCAAGGGGGAGAAAGGAAGAGAAGAAGAATCAACATCCACAGATCCAAAAACATCTGTATACAGCAAATAGAATTGGAATGTTTGATAACATCTGTGATGGATGCAATGGGAGTGGTCACAAGAATGGTGCATGCATATCTCAGAATGTATTACAAGCTAATAAGAACAGAAGACCACATAAATTGGTGAAGAATGAAGACAATATCTTGGGATTTAATCATAAATATGTTGTAGATGAAAACTATCCCAAGAAGATTACAAGGATGAATGTTGAGAAGTCATTGGATTCTAAATCCAAGAAGGTGAAGGGTGGTGCATCCAAAAGTACTACTAAGAAGGATTCCACTAAGAATAAACCATGTAGAAGATCCAATCTTGATTCCTCAGTCCCTAATGGTATACTGGGGGTTTGGATAGAAGATTTGGAAAGAATGATAATGATGGAAGATGAATATGCTAAGAATTTAGCTAGAAACAAAAATAAGATTATGCATGAAGACAAAGAAGTTCTATGTGTGAGGTGAAAAAAGACTGGTCATACTGTCAGAATGTTCTTTTAATTTATTCCATCCCAACAATAATTCATGAAGAGGATTAAATTTGCACCGGGAGATTCTAGTTCTAGGAAAGCTCTTGAAGAAAGAAGATTCACATATAAAGAGATAAAGTAAGTATTAAGATCTATATAGACACATTAAAAATTAATGATGAAATGTGAAAGTGTGAGGAGTGGAGAAAATGGAGCATCTTGGTTGAGAAAATCATCTCTTCCATCCTACTCACATTGAAGAAGCTTGGATAATCCACCTTATTCCCTTAAATCTTTATTTATTGTATTTGTTCTGATAATACAAGGAATTGAAGGTGAAGAAGTATCTCAGAGGGAGAACCTGAGATTCAGTTATGAGAAGTGTTCCCTTGAGGGGGAGACAAGTGAATAAGTTTCTAGAGTCATTATCTCAATCAGTATCAACATCAGTTGGTATAAAATTCAATTACTCCAAAGATTGTCTGAAGATCTTGTCATTGAAAGGTTATGTCGTCTCTCAAAATCTCATCCATAGTTACTCAAAATAAATATTAGTTTTTCAAAGGGGTATTAACTTAAAATTAATCAGTCACATAATAAGAGTGAAAGTTTCCCAAGGCCAGTTATCCTCCCAATTGCACTTGAATGGTTTTGATCTATTTTTTGAAGTAAGTGAAGGAATTTCAGGTTGATTATTTCATATAACAATAAATATCTTCGTCCTAGAATGAAATTGGATAACCCTTGAAGAAAAGTGTATTAGTTCTCATCTCATGAGGTGTCATATTCAGTGGGTAATGGAAAAATTTGTAGTCTAAATCAAATCCTCTTGTTTTCTACTCTGAGAATTGCTCAAGTAGACTTAGAGTGAAATGATTTATGGCACATTTCTTAAGTATGGAATGATACCCTCACTACCAGGATCTTTTTATTTCTTGTCAATAAGGGGGAGAGAAATGAAATTAATGTCTAGGGGAATCAATGATGTAAAGGGGAGAGATAAGATTCTCATTTTTACATTGAAACATTCATCTATGGAGTCTTTAAGGTATTGACAACAAAATACATCGGGGGAGATTGTTGGGACCACTTTGTGTATGAAGATTTTATTTGTTTTCAACAATTTTCAATATTGGTAAAAATAAAGAGGGGGATGAATAAGGACTAAAAAGTTAGTGGAGATTTGATGAAGTGAGTTTTCCTGGAGAATTGTTATGGAATCATAGAATTGGATGTCATACATAAGAAATTATCTAAGAAGATCAATTCAGACGATTGTTGAACTGATACTAAATTCAAAGAACTTGTGTCAAAGGTGACACATTGTTTACAACAATGAAGAATGGTGAAGTATCATCCATCTAAGGATGATTGAAGAAGAATTAGGATTTAAAGAAGACCATGTAATGCTTCATGATTTCATGAGAACCATTCATGAGATTACATGAGCAAAATAATCATATGATCTGAATGAAGTAGAGAATGGCGGAAGAAGAAGAATAGAGAGTGTGGAAGGGCTTCAAATTCTAATAAGGTCATGAATTACACATTTCCATAAAAGTTCAATATACATGTATCAATGGTGACACATTTTCTACAACATTGAAGGTGTTTGAAGAAGCTTCAAGCCTCCACTTTTGGATGAAGATAGATGATTGGAGTTCTTTGTAATTAACACTCCAAATGAAATTGAGGATTTTAAGTGAGTATGAAGAAGTACATTGGAATTCATTTTCCAAAAATAATGGACCAAACTATGAAGATGCTTTTCTGATTTGTATTTCACAAATATAATAAGTTTGGAGAACTTGTGATGCGAGCCTTATGAAGAGTAGAGAGTGTAAAGAAGTTATTTTGGCAAAGGAATGAAAGTGACACGCATGTACTGGCGCACAAGTTTTGGTGCGCAAGTATTGGCGTGCAAGTATTGGCGCGCAATTATTGGCATCCAAGTTTAAGTGGCGTCCAAGTCATATTTCAAGATCATCCCATAAAAATATGAGAAAGGAAATAAAGTGGCGCACAAGTTAAAGATTGTCGCGCAAGTCAAGTATTGGGGCGCAACTATTGGTGCACAAGTATTGGAGCTCAAGTGAAAGTGGCACACTAGTCATATTTCAAGATCATCCCATCAAAATATGGGAAAGGAAATAAAGTGGAATTCCAGTTAAATATTGGGGTGAAAGTCAATTAGTGGTGCACAAGTAATGAAACGTAACAATTGGCGTGGAAGTGTATGTGGCACGCAAGTCATATTTCAAACATCATCATAACAAAATATGACAAAGGAAAGAAAGTGTCGCACATGTGCTGGAGCGGCACACAAGTGCTTGAGTGGTGCACAAGTTCCAGAGAAGCACACAGGTTTATGTGATATGAAAGTAACCAAAATTCCTATAAATTGATGAATTGCCTCTTCATTTTTGAATGCTCAACACTTAAGTGAAAATTAGATCTTTGATCGCACAAGTAGTGGAGGGTGCTCTGATCGCGCAAGTACTAGAGGGAGGCGTGCAAGATGAAGTGGCATGAAAACTGAGGGTTATTTTTATGGTTCAGAAGTAGGGTGTCATGAATGATTTTCCATGCAAGTTTTTCGACGCATATTTGGGTGCACACGTTTTGCTGTGCAGGTTTTTCCACTCATGTTTTTCCGCGCACGTTTTGCCGTGCATGTTTCCATAGGCGCGCAAGAATGGAGGTGCTTTCAAGAAGTGGGTTATGTATAAGCCATAGTTGTTGCGCAAGAAGGTGGTGCGCAAGCAGTGAGGCACGCAAGCGGGTGGCACGCATGCAGGGAGGCGCACAAGCAGAGAGTGGTACGCAAGCTGTTTGCCCCAGGATGTTCCTACCATCTTCTGGGTAGGAAAGAGAAGAATTTTTTTCAAGAAGAAGTAGATCACAAGTGGTGAATTTCATAAGAGAGTGTGTATAAAGAACCATATTCATTAATGTATTTCACAGAAGAAGAAGAAGAGAAAAGAGGCTATGTGTGGGTTCTCACACAAGAAGAAGAAGAATAGGTGAAGGTATGCTTCCATTCATCCACATGCACACATGGAGTAACTCAAATAAAGAAAAAAAAAGTGAGTTCACGTGTGAGAAATAAAGTGTACAATACCATTTCATAAACAATAACTGAACCATGAAGATAAGAAGATAAGAAGAATAAGGAAAAGAGTTCAACTGCATGCCATATGCATGATCACATGCAATTATAAACAAGAGATGAACTAACTCTGATGATGCCAAGTAATCCGATCTTCATTGCTTGAATAATCACATTGGTATATGTGATTCTTGCAAATAAATAAGAAGAAATGTTAGTGAATTATGTTATTGCACTAAAAAAGAAGAAGAAGTCCTAGTGCATCTTATTTTGCACTAGTGAAGAAGAAAAGAAGAGTACAAGAATAATGTCTTGCCTACTGCTTTGCATGTAATCAAGTGAAGATCCCTGATGAAGATCAAGAGCATAACCTACCTTTTCATGAAGGAAGAAGACTATCTCCATAGGCAGTATATAGAACCAGCTAGAGGTTGCATGTTGGACTAGGTTTTCACCAGCCCAGGAAGATTAGATTGTTTCCATTCCCCCTCTAATGTGTAGGGACTCATAATGGCTAGAGGATTATTTTTATAGCCACTCCACTATAATTTCATATCACATCATAGTGTAGAATCCATGCACTGGTCATACCCATGCATGGAAAGGACGTAGCTACTATTATTGAGTGGTGAACCCTATAAAAATATCATGATCATATTTTTACTACTTTATATTATTTCATAAGACATGGAAAATATAATAAGAGAATCAAATCCTAAAAGGTAATGAGGTATAGGGATAAAAGTTGGAATTGGTTTAAAAAGTCCCCAACACTGATTAACCCCCCTTTCTCAGTGTTAGGTATATCCAAACTTGTCCTCTCATGTTTTTGGACTCAATACGTATAACCCTATTTGAATAAATCATTAGGTTTAATACATTAAGAGTGGTGGGTTATGAATGAACAGTCCTAATCATTTTAAAAATACATTTCTTAATGAAAATATGTTATTAAAATATATTCCAACAAACATTTAGGTTTATTATTTTAAATAATATAGCCAAAAAAATTAACTAACAAAACTAATTTCTTATTCAACTAATGTATATTTTTCCATTATAAATGTTGATTCTTAATCCATAATATTTATTCAACCTCTTTGAAAACTTATTCTCAAAATATACATTTCAAAACACTACCTACAAATTACTTTTCTTCATATCCTAGTGAAATTGAAACATAAAAAATATGTAAGATTGGATTATAAAAAAGGTTATCATGATAGATAATGACTAAATATCATTAGTGGGAAAGATACATAATAAAATAATAAACATATATTATTCAAAAAATCATGGAATAAATCTCGACGTAAAATAATAAATGAATCAGAAAACTGATTCAATAAACATGATCCACTAGAAAATAACATAGTCATGAGAATAATAATAAAAGTATGAAACATCCATTAAATATGAAACATGCATTAGTATCAACAAAATAACATTCATGAGACACACAATCCATACCCATGCTTATGAGCAACTAAAATCTACTCATGAAAACCTGTGTCCTAATATATAAAGTCTTAAATAATTAATCATATATAAATATAATACCCCATCCATCATCACCCATACATACTTGTGGCACATGAAAATAAATCACATATCACAACACAAAAATCACATGAAAATAAAGTAGTTTTTATAAAACATTGAATTGAAAATCATTCACTTTTATTTAATAAATAATCCATGGAAAGAAAATGGTTTTTGTTCAAAACATCTTAAAACCCCCAAAGAAATAAAATTTGTTTCATACCTTTTTAAAATGGAATCATACCAATAAATCATTCATAATTCCATCAATAATCAAAACAGTATAAAACCAAGGAAAATAAATGGGTATCCAGTGACCTCAAGAACATATTTAGGTAAATACCAATCAATCTAGAAAATAAATCATATAGTATTTACACCATTTTGATAAAGGGTATAACGGTAAGTTAATAATTTCCCAAAATTAATAAACATACGAAATATAAGTGAATAACATACAGTCAAATGAATGAAATATAGAGTGTTCATAGGGGACAAAATTTGATTTTTTTTTTGTTTCTACACCAAAGATAAGTAGGAAAGACAAAGGCAATGATGGATCATATGTTAGATAGAAAAAAAATTCATAGTCCAACTAGATAAAGAAGGTTGTGGGTGAAATTGTAATAACATCCTCAATCAGGTATAAGATATCCCTTCTAGAATTTGAGGTTATAGCCATAAAAATATTTCCATAGTTTATAAAAAACTGTGGTTATAGCTTAACATATTGTAATAGGTAAAAAAATACCCATGGATGTACACCACAATTTTCCCCCATTTTCCCCCTAACCACATAGTCCATATTCTGAGTGAACCTCCTATCCATACACTACCACCCAACCTCCCACAATCCTCATCCTTTGATACAACCATCCAAACTCCCAATGATAATCCTCTTACAATGTTGCCACCCAACTCACCCATCAACACTATTCTGTGGAACAATCCCTAATACCTCTTCTTGAATTCCTTAAATGAGGAAAACCCACCTCTCTATGATCCTTTAACAACGTGGCTCGACATGTATTTTATGTAGCTCGGAAATGACACTGAAAAATCCACCCAAATTCATAAGATCTTGCTCCATTGATGTGGACACTCTCGTTCTTTCACCTATGATACTGCCACCCCACCTCCATGATTACTCTGTTGAACTTGTACCTTACCTCACTATCCTCTTCCTCCAATGATTTCTCACTAACCACATTCGTTTGAACATAGTAAATCAATCCATTCCATGCTTTCTTATGTGACATCTCTGAACTAAATTGAATTGCATCATCATGTCTATTTATGGTTCACCAACTCTCCCATTCAAAGTTATAGCAATATGTTAACTAAATTTATATTTAAAATTCAATTCAGTAAATGGCGAATCCATTAACTAGGATATTTTGTTACCCTCTGTTCAATTCAATAACTATGAAGTCAAATTCAAAATCTGAACCATTTATTTTTTATATTCATGTATAATTTTACCTTAGGGGTTTCTAAATATACATGATTTTTCTACAATATCATTAAATAGATCATGTAAATGTTATTTATATTTTAGTTTATATTAATACAAATGTTCTTTCTAGGTGAATAAAGCATTTTTTTAATATTTATAATGATATGAAACTATTATTTATATTTTCAATTGTATCATTATTTATATTATAGTTTATATTATATTTTATATTGTGTGGAAATTTCACTTTTCATTCTAATTTATATCATTATCTACAAAACACCTTTTACCAAAATTTTAAAAAAAAATTTCATTATCATTTAATGAAATTGAAATTAATTTGTTGTTTACATTGTAGTATATATTACAGTTCATATTAATATACATGTGGATTTCTTAGGTAGAAGTGTACTTCCTTATTTATGCAATATCATTTACTTAGACTACAGTTTATATTAAATATGACTGAAATTAAATTATCATAATATACATACTATTTTTTTAGACACATGTACTCCCCTTTACTAAATATATAAGAAATCTCTTAAACTATGTCAACTTGAAACAAACAATATGAATTTATTTGGAAATTTTTTAATCAAGTACATGTATTGAAAGATGTTCTTGAATTTTCTTTAAATACATTGTGTAGAATTCCCTTCCATTATTCTTTTAATAATCAAGGTTTCGACGTAACAATAAACCCAAATATGTAATTTTATTTTCTGATTCTATCATGAATTCTCACTCCATGTCATTATTTATGAAATAATTTTCAGATTACCTAGTTGAAAAATTAAACCCCAACCATCTATTAAACACAAATATGAATAGTCTCATGCATTTCAATGGGTGTAGTACTTGTTATTTAATTGGTTTTCTAAATTCTAGGAAAAATGTTTAAGAAAAATATGGTATTGATTTTATAGTGTAAAGCATGTCCAATGTGTATTTAATCAAACTTAGTGATATTCCGTAATCAGGTTTGTTAATGATTGAGTTACTTGATGAATTTATATATAATGTGGTTGCAAATTAATCAATAAATGGTCAAATAGGATGAATAAATGATTTATGGGTGGGTAATTAATGTTGAACTGAAATAAGGGACATTGAGTGCTAGTTTTACTAATATTTATGACTGGTATGTATTAAATGGGTTAATAAACGATAGGAAAAATGTTTAATAGGAATATGTTTTTGATTGTAAGGGGGAAAGTATGTCCAATGTTTATTGAACCAGAATGTGTAACGATTTTCCTTAACTAACTTTATTACTATGTGAGTTATATGAATAATTAATTTGTAATGAGGATGGAAATGAATAATTAAATTATTACATGGGATGAATAATTGTGTAATGGTTGGGTTATTAACCATGACATGAAATATAAAATATTAAGATAATGTTATAGGTTCTTTATCTGTATTGGGTTGTCTAAATTACGATATTTAATATAGATAATGTTTTTGTATTTTCCATATTGATTTAAAATTATATTAAGGGGGGATAAAATGGCAACCTGGGTTTTCATGGGAAATAAATTATGTAATATGTTCGCTTTTTCTTGATTCTTGAGTGGTTATCATTAACCACATTGTGCTACGCTAGATCTATGGAAGTAATGACTTATAGGTGGATTATGTTGGGTTGACTTATAATGTGTATTGGTATGGAATAATAGGACCTAAAGGTAATTACTATATTTGGAATTCCACTATTATTTATATAAATCTATATTTAACTTTAAAATTAACATAATTTCAGGTTCTATACATGTACAATTCACTTACAGTAATCAATTTTTTGTTTACATTAGTTTTAGTTTACCCATTATTGAATTTTTTATTTTTTTATTTTTATAATAATATTGTATAATATTTATTCCATATACTACATCTCATTTGAGGTACTACTCACTTTAAATTTCTTAACATTGTAAAAATATATTTATATTTCCCATATTATGCATCAAAATATTTTTTATTTTTAATGTTAACAATTTTTTGACTAATAAAAGTATATTTTGTTTACACATGTTATTGTGCAATGAAATTACATAATAAAATTATTCATCAGTTTCAATTTTACATTATTATTTTTTATATAATTTTTTAATGAATAGAGGCTTTACTAATGTAAATATCCACTTCTTACACTTGTTATATTGTAATAAAGTTTCCTAATTTTGGATCATAATTTCTAATATTTCTCTTAAAGAGATGTTCTTTTTAAATAAACCCATCTAAATGATTTTTTATTTTGGGATCATGTTGATAACATAGGATTAATCTGTTAAATTATTTATCGGTTGATATTAATTTTGGAAAATTAATTTTTTTCTTTTTATTTAAAATATGATTTCCTATTTTGAAGATATATTTTGTGTTGAATATAAATGGATGTATCTATTACTATGATGTTTTTATTGTATATTTTATTGTAATTTGATCTTAATATCAATGGAAACTCTTATGATTAGCCCCCATATACATGTAAAATATCCAAAAATCACCATAGTTATATTGGGAGTGTATACTGTCTTCACATTATTTTATAGATAAACATTGGTTTTACATAAATTAAATTTAAATTGATGAAGTTTAATGAAATATTTTTATTGATGTCTTGGAGATTTTATAGAAGTAATTAGAATGGTTTTTCAAGAGGAATAGTGAAATTTAGGTATAAAAATTTAGAGTACAACACCCTCTTATCACATGGGAGTAATTCATTCAATTTGAAATTATTTTTAGAAATAATTATAACAATTAATAATATGAATTTCTTGTTCTATGGTTAAATTGATATGAAATTTATTGATCTTAAACTATTCCAAATAAACTACTGGACTAGTAGTTATGAAATTTATTGGTAAACTATGGTGTTTATGAGCATGGTTTTGTATATATTCTTGTTGAATGTATTTTTTAAATATCATTGAAACATGAATTTATTTTCTAGAAATCTAAATTGATAATTTTTTAGAAATGATATTAATGTGTCGAATATTTAAATTGGTATTATGCACGTTTAGTTTTAACATTCACTTGTTTTTTTATATTTTATAGATGTAAAAATCAATATAAATATACTTAATTCATTTAAGATCAATGAAATTGAAATAATTTTAGAAGGAAGTTTAGAAATGGATTTAAATTGGAGAATTAATACACTAACTTTCTTGAATAATAATTTTTGGACCTCACAACTTAACATTTTCATTTATGTTCTCATTGAATTTTTAATTGAATATATTTGTTGGTCTTAATGTTACATCTATTTTTAAGGAACTATAATGGAGAAAACATGATTGTTTTTTTCATGTTGTAAGGGTGAACTTCAGAGGATTTATTTAGAGGATAAAAATTCTTAGTATTGAAGTATTCTTCTTGTTTTACATTTTTTCACGTTTTTCCATTTTTTATCACTTTTTATTGAATATCATATTGTTCACAAAAAATGGAAAATTTAATTGATTTCCCTATAAAAATGAGTACTTTTATTTTTGTTTTAATTTTTTCTTCATGATGTAATAACTGATTTAGATGATCATTTTTATTATAAGTTAAAATTTAATACTATATTTCAATGAAAACATCCATATACACAATTAGATATTTATTTAATGATGGTGAAAACTTTCATTCATGTTTTTATCTTTTAAATGTATTAAAATATTTTGGTTTATTTGTTGAAAATTTTCCCATATAGTTCCTAGAGTTTTCTTTTCACACTACTACTTCTTTAATATCCTTTAGCGTCATTCTTTTTGTTTTATTAAATTTTCAATGATTTTTTGAAATGATACAATGTTCCATTCCATTCAGGTTGTTGTCACTTATAGTGTCTATATGTATGCTAGTTTTTAAAATTCTACTTCTCTTATAGTTTAATTTACTATATCTATTATAATGTCAAATTAATATTTTAAGAATGTTTTACTTTGAAATTCATTTTAAATTTTTCATTTAATAAAAGTAAAATATAATTTTCATGGACAATATGCATATTAATGTTGTATTTTAACCTAAAAGTATCATTTTGTTTTCTTTCGTTAGCTCATTATGATTTTTTTGGGATCATTGTATTTTATATTAGATAAATGACTTACCGATAACCAATTATGTTTTATTTTTTGAAAATATCATGAAAATATTTATTTTTCAATAGATTATCTTATTGTAAATGAGTAGGGACGAACTGGATGGTATAAATAATTAAAATTTTCACCCAATAATGATTTTCTTCTTCTAATATTCATTCCACCAACTTCAAATAATCTAGAATCTATGGTGTGCAACTAGAGTGGGTGATTCTTTTCATAAGAAGTTATTTAAAACCTACACCATGGAAATTATTTTATATATTAATCTTCAGGGGTGTTTTTTTATTTGTGCTCAAATTTTGAATATAATTTTATGTAAAATCATGGAAATATACTCTATGATGAATGTTTTTATACATATAGGAATTATTTACATGATAAAATAGAGTTATTTATACTATTAAATTTATATTATTTTTAATTCAAGCTATTGTATGTTAAATTTGTTAATGTTCATGTGAATTTTTTTTGTTAAAACATATTGTTGATATTGAATCGTAATAAAGACCTCTGAGAGTTTACATTCAATTTTTTTTAATAATCTTTGATATTTTATTATCTATGATTAAGTATTATAAGGAAGCCATCAATTTTGACATGTTGGTAAAATTGAATATCATTTTTAATTTTAAATAGTAATTTTGTATTATAACCAGGGAAATTATTTGGATATTTCTAAAATAGTATAAACCTCATGTTTATGAAATTTTCATTTATGCATGTAGAAATTAGTCTTTAATAGGTATAAGAATGTAAATCCTACTTTAGATAATTAACATAATGCATTAAACATTTATTTGAACTATTAGTATATATTTTGTGTATTATAAAAAGCTAAAAATATTATTTTAGGTTTTAAATAAAATCATAGAAAGCAAAACGTGTTCATGGGGTGTTGGAGGGGTGTTTGAGCTTACCAATGGGTAATATTAATATTCATTAAATGGTTTAAAATTTTAAGATACAAATAATTAAGATAAAAATGATATTGATTATGAGGGGGGAAAGCATGTCCCAGGCGTGTTAAAACAAAATTCGTGATTATTCCCCTAAACAAGGGTTCTGAAGGCATGAGTTTCATACGGAATTTATATTTAATGAAGATTAAAATGAATCCTAAAAAGGTTAAATAGGATGGATAATTGGGAAATAGTTTTGTTATTTACATTAGCATGATATATGTGATATTGAGACTTTGTTTTACTAAATTTTCTGATTGATATAATTTAAAATGTTTGTTTAAATTCAAGGAGTGATGTTTATGGGAAATATGGTATTGAATTTGAGGGAAAAATAGTCTGATGAATATTAAACTAGAATATGTGATGTTATATACCAAGATTGTTATGGAGCGAGTTTGATGCAGAATTTATATGTAAAGAGTCTAGAAATGAATCCTTAAAATATTAATTATGAAGAATAATTGGGTAATTGTTGGGTACTTAACCTTGACACGAAATATAGGACACTGAAACCTTTTTTATGAAAGGTTAAGATTTTTATTTTTTAAATGGGTTTTCAAATGACAGTTTTTTACGATTAATTATATATTTATTTTATATGGGAAATCATGTCAAATATATTTTAAAATAGAATGTGTGATGACGTTCTATAGTCTGGTTTTTAATGTGTGAGTTACATGAATAATTTATATGTAATAAAGTAGGATATGTATCCATAAATTGTTACATAGAATTAACAACTATGTAATGGTTGATTAATTAACCTTTACATGAAATATGGAATACTGATACCTTTTATAGGTTTTTTATGTGACATGAGTTTCATAAATTTTGATCGTTAATTTATAGAATGGATTTGTATTTCCATGTTCAATTCACATGCTATGGAGGGGGGGGGGGAGTTGAAAACATCACTTGTCAAGTGTATGAAATGATGAAATTTGTAGGGGTTTTAGTGATGTATGAGGTATTTATCATTAATAATGATATTCTATGTTTTAGATATGGCAATGTTCACTTACAAGTGTCTTATAGGGGTTAGGTTATGAAGATCCATGTTATTAAATAATGTTCCCTGAAGATAATTGACCCTCTTAGTGTTACAAAAATATTTATATGTTTAAAATCTAACTCCTTGTGTTAATAAATGTTTATATTGTTTTTACTAAGGATTATGTTTTCAATCACTAAAAAAATTCATACAATTTGAGTGCATGATGTTTCCAAAATAGAAATTGGATTTTGTAAATGGGTGTTGATTTCTAGTGATAATTTGAAGCTTAGATTGCAATCATATAGTTTAGAAAAGAGTGTATTGTCCACACTTATTTCCATTATCTATTTTTTCATTGTTTATGTATTGGTATGTATGACTTACGTTTGAGTTGTTCTTGACTATTAAATATTTTTTTTGTTTTAGTGTATTATATAATACCTATAACATGACTAGTGATATCTCGAGATTGTTCTACAGATCCTCATTAGACATAGTGAAAATAGATATTATCTCCACTATCCAAGACTTATTCTAAGGGGGCTAGTTACCCCAGGTCACTGATGCCACAACCATCATGCTCTTTCCCATGACCAATAATCTATCCTCCATAAAGAATTATAGGCCGGTGAGTATGTGAATCTTCTCATACAAGATTTTGGAAAACATCATCAATGTGATGGTGTCTCTAAACTTTCCTCGGGGGGTATACATATAGCAGCACATATTTGTGAAGGGTTTCTCAATTCATGGAGCCATTGAACTGGCCTTATAGATGATTATAGATATTAACATGAAGACTCAAAGTTCCAATTTTTTCATCATGTTATATATGAATAAAGCATAGGTACACATCAATTGGGGTTTCGTCATCAATTTGTTAGAATGTATGAGTTTCTTCTCATGAAATATTGACTTAATCTTCAAGTAATTCAGCTCTTCCTAGTTGGAAGTTACATTTATGGGGAAAACATATGGTTTATTTGTGTCCACCCATAGTTTGAGGTAAGGTTACCCTATCTCCTTGAGAATATTCATTTTCTCTCAAGATGTCCACAATCACTTTTTTTATAGGATCATCAACAATGATGAGGTTATAGCCTAACGTATAATAATGAGAGATCCTTACATTTATCAGATGATGTTCACGGGTGACAAATTTATCTTCATGAATGAAAATAAATGATCTATCAGTGAAATCAATAGGGTTTTGGAGGATTACATCTACTACAGAGGTATGGTTATCAATAAGTCCAATAGGAAATTCTATACCACTAATATATGTACATCCAACAGGATATCTACGATCCAACACAGCCTTAACATCAAAAGATATACCTTCACTATAGAGTACCTAGGTGCCCTCATATCTTCTAGAATAATCACATATATGACATTGAATCTCTTATCAGTATGATAACAGATCGTTTTCTCAACTATAAGAACATATATTTATCATTTGGGGGTCGATTAACATGGGTTAATAGCGTTCTCATCACAACCCCTATCCATGTTCTCTCATCAATTAATGTTCTGAACAGTATCATTAATAAAATTGATAGGATCCCAACAGGATTCATATGGAATCCTCACATAGAAGTGAAGCATAATTGGTCTTCTTAGTATAGGGTGTAAGGCCTCTAGGGAAGGTGGCATCAACATCCACATACTAGATGAAACCTTCCTACACATGCAGGAAAACCTGGCCTGAGATGTCTTCGAACAACATATGTTATGGTGGATCACTATTCACAAATCTCACTTGTGAAACAAGATGCTAGACAATGGTCATTCTTACTCGAGCTGGTTCATGATCTCCCCCTCATTACTGCACCTCAACCCCACTAGAGATGAATTTTTGGGAAGTGGGAAATCTCTTTTTGGAATCAAAACTGGGTTGAGAATACTCATGGATTCCCTAGATGTCCAGACACCTCGAACTCTTTCAAGGTGGCCATATCTCATATGATATATATCGAAGAGGTTTTGGACAAATAACAATAGGATTCCTTCAACCTCATTGATCTTAACATCGAACCGGATATATGCATCATCCCCCACTCTCTACTAGGGGATTTCTCCACAAGTGACTTCTTTCATACTCAGGGTACTCATGATCCTATAGATACATGGAATGAGATCCTTTGGTCCAAAGGAATCACCATTAAGCACCACATTCCCTTTTTTAGGCTAAATCACAAGACTGTCCCCATATGTGAGAACATCAAGAACCATGAAACCTCAATGGCTTCATGTTTCCTCTACTAATCAAATCACATGGAAGAGAGCGTGGGGTATTTTTCCTTGAGGGAAACAGGGAAAGGATGGTGTGGAAGTATTTTGGTGAGTTTACTACTAACCATGAAAACATCATGGATGATATGAAATATTTTGACTGATGGTTCCATGGTGCGAGGGATAGAGTTATAGAGAAGACGGCTCAAACCATGGTCGTTCATGCCGGCTGCAGGTCGATTTGGTGGGCTATCACAAAGGCCAAACATGAAGGGGGCCAATTCTCTAAATGGTTCATCATCATTTAAACTAATAACATCCTGCATGATACGATCATACTTCTTAAAAATTTGATGGAGTCACATACATTTCAACGACCTCAAGACAATTCTATCAATGTATTTTTTTGGGTAGCAGCAACATTAGATGTCACTAGGTCTGCTCGTCCCCACCGAACATGGGCCTCATATTCAATACTGATAGGTCATTCGACATGGAATCCTTTTTGGAGTAGGGGTGTTTTGAATGCCCCTAGGGTCATTCATCATGGCATTTTATTCCCAACTAGGTCATGGATCCACCCTTCAAGAAGAGGATGAGGCGATTCTTTATGATCCCAAATTATGTCACATAAATGGGATCAAATTATTCGAGGCTGAAACGGATTCCAATATTCTTGAAAACTCACTTGGTGGAATTGGATCCACCCCTTGGGAAATTATTTATATCATCTTGAAGTGTTGGGGGATGATTAAAAACAACACCACAGTGGTTCACACAAAGAAAGAGGGGAACAAAGTCTTGGACCACCTTGAATCTCTTGATGTCCATGGACTATATCCCATTTGATTTCATAATGTTCTTGACAAGAAGCCTGAATGGATCAACCTAGTTAGAGGGGATTCCCTTGATCTGCAGAATTTCAGGCCTCCTTAGGCCTCTTGTCCATGGCTGTTTGGGCCTATACACACTTTCTATTGTCATTTTATTCCATTAATAAAAATTTACCCAAGGATGATGATTAGTGATACACATGCATCATGATTTCTAGAATGAATTGGAATACTTGATATTGTGTATAATCATTTCATTTCATCCAATTTAAGTTATTATAAAATAGACAGTCATTATTTTATGATTCATTATTGTTATTTATATGGGTTATATAAATATTATAAATGCTAAATGATTTTTTTGATGCATGTGTGATGATTTGAGTGGTGTTGTGTGGTGTATTAACATGTAGATGCTTGACGATATGATATTTATCTTCTCATATATTAACTAATGAAACCCTAATATATGTTAGTTCTATTTAAATCTATTAGATTGAATTGGTTCTATCTACTATATTCTTATTAATAGACCAATGATTTAGATCTTTTTGTGCCATTGGTTTAGAATTAAAAAAATTAGATGATCAGAACCTAAATATCCATTGTTTAATAAACCATTTAATTAAATAATTTAATAGGAACCCCATTTCATTATTACATTCTACACATTACACATTTCACTTTATCCATTTTCTCTTTATATATAGTTTGGTGTGTGTTACCCAATAAATTGTTACATTGTTTATACTCTAGTTTTTTTATTTTTTTTACTAAATTTCATGAGATATCAAGTAACTTTTTATCACTTTCCATGATGATCCAAAAATTCAATATTTCCACAAATATTTCAAACCATTAAGTGGAATATATAACTTATTGAAAAAACCCTATTCATTTGAGGTTTAAACATCCCTATATAAGGTCCAATGAAAATTACATATCGTAAACATATATTAGGAACCTGAAATTCATGTTATAAATCATCATCATCCATTCATATTTTCATATATATTACATTTTCATTAGGTTGAACACATAACACCACCAGATGGTATCCTCTTCCATCGCGAATGTACAACTAAGGTAAGAAATCCTCCTTGAATCCATGTTCACCATCTGTCCCTACCCCTACCAAGAATCATCGTTCACATTAACATATTAATCCATAATCCTATAGATTACACCGAAGGAATTTTCCTCCTTTAAAAACATTATCATGTCATGAAATAAAATAATATTATTCTTCAACTCAGATTGACTATCCTTTTCTATAAAATATGGTTTCACAAATAAAATAACCTCTTCACCTATTATAACTACACATGAATCCCCAAATACATGTTCAATATCTATGTAATGATGCATAATCCTCACATTCCATATCCTTGATACATTATATAGTGATGATCACTCTAAAAGTATAGACTCCATTATACATCAATAATAATGTCATGTTAATTTTTCTTACTTAAATTTTTTCCATGATGATCCATAACAAGGATTTCATTTTATAAATTTCTTTACATGTTTATTTTTTCAACTCAAGATGGTTTTTACTTTTGAAAACAAAAACTTCATAATCTCTATTTGAGTTTATTCACATTGTGAATCAAATATAGTTCTTATGCAATCCTAGTCATTGAAAACATTAAACTTTTACCATTATTTTTTATTCAAGATATCATTGATGCAATAATTATAATTTGATAAGATTTCTATTACGGAATATGGAACACTGACATTAATATTAGTCATTCTAATATTCAACCATCACTGCATGAGATATTGTTCATTATTATCTTAAATATTCTTCATTACTATATTTTTATACAAATCCTAAAACAAACTAACTAATTGAGATAATATATATTGGCTAGTATGAGTAATTTATAGCATGGTTGATTCCCTATATAAATATTATCAGAAAAATGTTTTTTACAGGATCATTTTGTGATTTACTATTTTTAAAATGCTATATTTAGGGAATAATGTTTTAAATATAGAAATTATTAGACCAATTAAATGGGATCCATTACATAAATATTCACAATATTCTCCATTAAAAATGGGTTGAAAAATAGAAGGAAATAAATTAAATAAAAAAGGATGAAATTTCCAAGTGTAATCTTCTATAAAATATGATAAACCAAAACTTTGAAAAAAAGTATGCACCGACTACCATATGGTGGTGGTTGTTGCTAACCATCATCATAATACTTCATAGTGTGTGATAAAAAGCCAACTACTACTTTCATCTAGAATTTTCTTTACTGAGATTCATTCTTATATTTGGTTTCATGATTCAAATACGAAATATGGTTTTTTCCAATGAATATACAAATCCACCTTGTCAAACTCATTAGAACTCCTGTTCTTTGATGATAAGAACTATTTTATCCACCATCTTTCTTCTAGTATGGTGTTTAGGTCCCCTTTCATGGTGTAATGTGATTTTTTTTGTTTTTTATTTCTTATTTCAATATGGGGATTACGTTTTATTAGATGAAAATTTAAAATGTATTTACTTGGTTTTACGATTCTTAAGTGATAATTAATATAATATAGTCCTATTATTTTATTTTATATGAATATTTTTTTTAATTTTAGTTTAATATTGTTAATGGGTTTCTTAAATTAACAAGTTTAATAATTAATACCTACTTAAAAGAGTGAAGATCATAATCTTCTTACAGCAACATGTGTTAATAATATGATTAGTCATTCAATTAAACATTACTGTTTATTTCCTTACATTGTGCTTACTATGATGAAAAATCCTGAACAACTGACCCAAGTACATAATCACTGTCGTAGTTTTACCAAAAACTGTAATAATTTTATTGATCTATCATTTAATTCTACATTAAAAACTCATTCTAAAACAACCCTTTGAGTTTCTGATTCTATTTCATTATTAAATTTTTAGTGATTCTATTTTAATTTTTTTTCATGAAAAGATGAGTTTATATTAGAATTTAATTAAAATATTTCAATTTATATGGTAATATTATAAATCAAATCAGACCATAAATTCCATACAATTTATATGATATTTTTTAACGAATAAGCATCTAAATTAATATTTAAATTTATATGAAAGGGATATTTAAATTTTCTAACCATTAATCCATTGTAAAAATTATGATGTTATCCTTAACAAACAAGTCTTTAAATGGTATTTTAGAAACATTATGTACATTCATACTAATTGTTTTTGTTTATGAATTCAAAAATAGATCCTTGAGAAATTACTATTCTTAAATTTGGAGAAAGGTTTTATAAAACATAACAGAGGAAGAATACCGAGTCAAGTAGAATTCATTCATCCACTATTTTTAAATCTATCACATTTAGATAATTGAGAGTTAAATCAGGTTATGTATTTTATAATTGAATCCTTGAAGGATTTGGAGGTGCTCAAAGTAGTTCTTTAAATAGAATCCTATTCTGGAATAATTAATGAGGCAATGAAAAAACCAAATTTGGTAATAATTGATTCAAAAAGACCATTGTTGTATATTTGTAAGTATCTAAGCAACAAGGATGGTTAAATATATCACCATTAAAGCCAAAAAATGTAATATATCCATATGTACTGTTAAATCCTTTATTATATGGATTTAATTCATGATTCTATTTTAATTTTCAAGAATTATTTTTTTCCATGATGAAATATGTCTATAAATATTGGAAATGAAAAGATATTATGAATCCATTGGTAAATAAAATCTATGAAGTAATATTTTCCCATCCATCACTTTGGATAAAAATATGATGTTTATGGATGTAGATTCTTAAATATTTCTCTAGATTATGAATTCTATTAAAACATTGAATTTCAATTATTATGTTGAGTGATTCATTTTATTTTATTTTTATTGGTATGTATGACATATCATGGAGTTTAGTTTGTCTATTTGAAGTTTGTGGGTGTGTTAGTATATATTATCCCCATGATTATATAGTTAAGGTGATTGACTGATGGCATTATGTAATAAGTATTTATACAACATCTGTTACTAGTAAATTTCTTAATTTTTAAGGCCTATAAATAACTTTTTGAAATGTAGGATGTGTAAATTTAAATAAAAACAAATATATTTTTATGAAATATAGAGGATTTAACCATGGTTAAAACTGTGTAAGTAGCCTCAAATTTCTACTGTTTAAAACTATTTCAATGGAATCAAATTTCTAGGGTTTTAAACATTAGTTTTACAATATCAATAGGGATGGTTTTAACTATGTTATTAGCATACATTTTATATGATTAAAGCATGTATTTAACTTTCAATTTTTATGACTTGAACATCACTATAAATTATCTACTACCATTATTTTAACAACAATCATATGCTCTTATTTCCATTGTTAAAAAATGGATGTAGATAGTAGTTTCCATGGATTAAACCATGGTTATATATGAAAAATTTACATGATTTAAAATATAGAAATTGAGAAGTCCTACTAAATTTACTCTAGCTTCTATGGTTCTAAAATCTAGGGTAATATGCTATTTCTAGGGTTTTTTAGACTACGACCATGGTCCAAAACCATGGTCCTAATTGAATTTTCTAGGTTTTCCTGTAGAAGTACATTAAATTAGATGAAAATAAAAATTTTAGGAGTCCTAGAAAAATATCATTGGAAATAATAAAGATCCATAAAAATTTTGATACGATTAATCTAAATAGTTTTTTTAATCAAGGCTAATAATATTTTTTTAGAAAACCATTCGATAAGGTTTATATAAAATGAAAATGATGTTGAAAATAGGTGTTCACATGTAAATCATTAGAAATAAATTCTTTTTTTGAAATAGACCCATATTGAAAACAAAAAACTGATTTAATTTTAAATCGGTTATAAATAATGTATATATAATTGAATATAACCATTCTTAATTTTTGAGACAAAATAATGGAATGTCCAAAAACTGTGGTATTGAAGTCAAAAATTTGTGCGAAAATAATGTTTGAAAAATACATCTGTTGAAATCCACATTGTATAAATATTTTAAAACATCTAATTTAATATTATGTAAGGGGAAATCAATATTCAATATATATATATATATAATAGAATAAAGTAATGAGGTATTTAGAATAAATGTGTATAAACATTTCTGATAGGGATTATCACATTTCAGGGATCTCAAAATCATGAAAGAAGATGAAAAAAATTCCTACAATTTGTGTAACATTTAAATAAATTAACATAATGGAGAATAATCATGAAGTTAAAATTTAAATATAAATAAAAAATTCATGATATAATATATCAAATATAAATTTTATTCACTAGTTAAATAATAATAAATAAATAAATATGAACTATATCCCAATGAAGGTAAATTGAGATAAAAACCCCTTACAACATTTCTAATATTAAATTCAAAACTACATGAGAGAGTGATCTTAAAAGATAACATTGGAAATAATGAAATATAATGTTATCATTACATGACATAATAATGGGGCATAATTTTCACCATGAATACCAAATCATGGTTTATAACCTAAACATGCTCCCAAGGAATTCAAATTTGAGATAAAAAACCCTTAGAGCCTTAGTAAATGTTTAATAAAAATTCATTGGAATATTATAAATAAAATGATTTTATAAATCCCATCTATTAAAAAGTTTATAATACAAAAAATAACTTCTTGGGATTTATATACATCATATAAATAATAATTTGTCACATAACATTAAAACATGTCTCAATAAAGAGTAATCGAGAAGAAAAACCCTCACATAGTTTCTTATTCATTCTGCACATATGATTAACATTACGAATAATAAAAAATGGCTATTATAGAACTTATAAGAAATAGAATTAATTTATATTTCACTTAATATAGAACAATTATTATCATATTCTATATATTTATTATATATATTTTTAGTTTTTTTTTCATGAAATTTGAATCACTATCGACTTATTTCATTGATTTTGGATATCAAAGAAGATATATATATAATAAGTTAAATAATTAATATAACCAATATATAAATAAAATTTAATAATTAATTTCTTATTAAATTTTATTAATATTAGTATTTAACTTCCCATATTCATCCATGACATAATTTTAATGCTTTATTCAATAATGTGGTTAAATAACCCCAAACATGAACACACTATGTCTTGATGGGTTAGTATGGTAATAGAAGTATACAATATCATTGTAAAATAATAATTATGATATATTTTTTCAATTATTGAAACACATATTAATTGGATGGAAATGTTTATAAAATCAAGATGAAAAATGAAAAATGTAACTTCCTCGGGGAGCCAGTCCATAAAATGCATGACTAACATTTTTTTTATTTTTCTATGTGGACCGAAAAGAATAAGTAAGGGTTCTAAAATTAATCTAAAAACATAAAATTATAATATTAATTATATTTAATTTATCATAATATTTTGGTCTCATAATATTTTTAGGATCAAGATTACTAATAAAAACATAAGAATGGGATAATACTTAAGTTGGAGACTTGATCATTCCTTGGAATACTGTTTAGAAATGAATGGATTATGAAAAATTATTTTGACCATATAATTTAAGAATATTGATCAGGATATAGTGGGAAAAAATTGGGATATTTTTAAGGATGAATTTAAAGGTGAAGTGTAACTTTAAACAAGTGGAAGTGGTATCCTTTTGTAAAAGAATAAAATGGAACTTTTAAAAACACTCATCATTATTAAATAAGTCCATGACACTATTCAATGGTCAATATATAAAAACTAAAAAATACGTATCATGGGATAATAAAATGTTGATTATACTATAATAAATTAGTTTTCATATAAGATAGGAGTGTTTTAAGGCTTTTTGTTTTTTTTTACTTTCAAAATTTTTCCAGAGTAAACTTTTACAATCGTAACTAATATTTCACTATCTAATTTTATAACTTATTATATTTAAAAGGTGACCCATATTACTTAATATTTATGTGATGAAGCTAAATTTACTCTCCACTCAAACTAATTTTATTTTAAAATATGATATAAATAATTTTTAAATTTAAAAATAATATATATTGAAACAATATTTTTTGTAGAAATCTATTTGTTCACCGTTAAGTGTTATTAATATTATCTGGTATTGATTGTGCATTAAATGAGTGATAATATATTTATTTATATATTTTAAAATAATAGTAGTGTCCTAATTAAAAATGTATTAATAGAAATTAAAGGCATAATGAGTAGATGAACAACCCACGAGTGAACCCCCTAACAATGTCAAAACAATTTCTATAGAATGAAAGGCCTAAGGAGAAGAGAAAATCCCCATGATTTATCCTCCTAATGGTAATATGGATGATTAACCTATTCCAATCCTTCCGCCTATATACCTAAGGATTCCCATGTGCTTTATTTCATAAATAAGTTAAATTTATTAAATATACCTTATTTACGATTTACCAAAAACCTGAGAAAACCCACCTTTTATAGAAAATTTATTTACCCACACAAAACATTCAGGCCAAATTTATTTATATGTCAATTTATAAAAGTAGGAGAAATATTGTTCCTACACCTTGGCTAGATATAGAACCAGCTAAATCAAAACTCAGGGGATCATGTGATCATAAAAGGATGCCCCAATAAGATAATAAAAAAACAAAAATGAAGGCCCCATAATCAATTTAAACATCTTATAATTTATCCAATTTATATAATGGCTTGGGGGTGAAGATGAAAAGAAAAATACCTCAAGAAATCACACCCATCACACCACTACCAAAAAAGGAAATGGCCCCCAATACAAGATCATGCCACATATCTAGAAGAAAGAATGAAGAAACATCCTCACTAGTCGATGAAATAATCTGGATTGAAAAAAGACACACAAACCAATGACCATAATGATAAATCACTTAACAGTGAAATCGTGATCAAATAGAGACTCAAAAAAGTAAAGCAGAAGATTTCTAGGTTGAGGTCCAACAGATCAGTGGGAGAATTAATAAATTTATTTCCCATATAATTCCCTAAAACCCATGTTGGTTTCAAATATATGACCTATAATACACAACCACATCATGTAATCTACAAGGATCACAGACGCTAAAAAACATGTCCTATTTTTTACAAAAAACAATTATTTTATTATTAAATGGTGAAAAATCTATACACAGTGTGTACTCAAATCATAATATGCACCATATTCATGAAATTTTCTAAACAAAACATACAAATTTGGTACTCCCTTTACAAAACATGTATCTTTCCTACACACTGCCAAAACTATAGAATCATACATGAAACCCCAAAAACAACTTAGCTGTTCTCTGATCTCAGGCTTTCCCATAACTCTAAGAGAATCTTGAAAATCTATTACATGTTTATACTCATATTCCATTAATTCATACAAACATATTTCCTTAAACTATTTTCCCTTTTCATTAAAAAACTCTCTCTATCCATGGGAATCCCAAGACACAACTGATTAAATAGGAAAATAGGAAAAGATAAGGGAATTACCTAACCTCGTGTAATGGGATGTTATAGTTATTGATTCTAATAACAATAAGAATATTATTATTTTTAAAATAATTTATAGGAAACATTAAAATAAATCAAAAACCAAATTTCCCAAGGTGAAAAGTTAATTAAAGAAATAGATGGACAATTGCATTCATAAAATATTACATGATTATCTAAAATTATATGATGGGTTTTTATATGTTGTATATAGAATTATTAAAGGACTTACATTTATTGGTTAATATATATTTTTTATATCAAAAAGGTTTAAAAAACTTATATATAATTTAATGTGTTGATATTAAGAAATTCATAATTTTTCACTATTCACCTAAAAATAATTTATTTTATAAAAATCAATAAAATTAAAAATAAATATATTTTTATTTGATGAGTTTAAAAATATTGTTTATTTTGATAATTTATATTCTGAAAATCATATAATTTTTTTGCAATATAAATGTGCAACGCCCAAGAAGAGCCCAATGTATTTGTGGATTCTTTTGAAGATGGTTGAAGATCTCATGGATCTTGGTGAGTTTGTGTTGGTGTATTTTTGGAAATCCAAATTTTTATGTTGTTATTAATTATGAAATTGATTGATCTTGACATTATGGTTTATATATCATGAAAAAGTGTTTCATGATTCTAGTAGGTATTTTGAGAAGGGATGGAATTTGGATGATTATTCTAATTTAATTTGAGATAATTAATGAATTTTCTTGATCCAAATAGCTGATTACTATTTATCTGATGTGTTTTAAATATCAATTTCAACTATGAAATATAATATGGGCTTTCAGGTGTCTAAATTTACCACATAAATGAATATGGGAAGGGAATATCAACATAGATGAATCACATATGAAAATATAATACATAAGAATTTTAGAATGATTTATATATCTAAACTCTTAACATAACCAAATGATATAAGTAGAAAATTACTATGACATGACCAATGTGAAATACAAGGTAATGAGATTAATTTTTGAATTCATGTTATTGTAGAAGTTTTTCATCATGCTGATATGTCATAATATTTCACGGTCACAAATGTGATTAAGTCTTGATTCTTTCATAAATTGAAATGAGGTTTTGAGTACGTGGATATTTATTTTTATCATGTGGAATTTATTGTTTGAGTCTTTAAAAGTTTTTAAAATGACGATTATATAGGTATTTAATTGTGAAAAAATGAGGAATGAATTTTATATAACTATATGGCAATTGTGTTGAGTTTCATTTTATCATGAAAAAGGGGAATAAGAGGTAGAGTCTGAAGCCAAGGTATTATATTCAACAATCAATATTAAGTGAATCTTGTGGGTTCAAGGTACTTAATTTTAGTATGAGATTTCATGTGTAGAAAAATTCATATAAATACTATGGTTGATTATTTCTTATGTATTCTTAATTATCATGGATAAGGATCATTATATTTTATTACTATAAAAACTATAATGACTTAGTTATATTATCTATCTTCTTTTAATCTTAGTCTTACTGAAAAAAAATTATGTGATCTTGTGTTTAACTCTTGACACAATTAGTATGATGCAAGAATTGTTTTTTAATTAGAACCCTGTTGTGATTATAATCATGAGAATCTAGGGTTGCAGAGGAAAACCTTCCCTGAAAAAGAGTATAACTCAAAATTAGTTCTAAAATTTATAAAAAATGTTTATTTCTTGTTCTTTCCCTTACCTTCATGAACTTGTGAGGTTTAAATATTTCTACTTTTAGTGGGTTATAATCTAATTATTCACAATGTATTATTTCTGTTAAAATTAAATTTTAAAAACTACCCTCTACTGATTCAACCACCAGATTATTGGGAGAACCCAATCTTAATAGGCACTTATATTGGTATTAGTGCATGGTTTCCTCTATTGGATCCATGTAGTTAACTTTTGATAATGGATAATAATAAATTATTCAATAACAAAGGGGTAACAACATTTTATGGAATAAATTATCCATGTTTGAAGAAATCTGTGATGCAATATATTTTATCCCTTCGACTCGAAGTTCATGAAACAGTTACAATGTGATTTAAACAATTTTTAAATGATAGTTAGATGATATTTTCAAATGTGATGAATATGGATGTAGATAGAAAATCATAAAATGGTATTTACATTTTTTTATCAGGAAATGGTATATGTTAATGTTATGGAATGACAAAATGTAAAATAAATATTGGAAAAATGGAGACCATTTATTAAGGTAGTGTGGATTTCAAAGAGTTAAAGAGAAATATTCAGAGAAGAAAATTTGAAGACATGAAAATGGTATAGGATGATTTTTTTAGGATTATTTAAATGGGTAAATAAAATTATATGTAATATTCTGGGATTTTTTTGAAAAACATGAAGATTCAAAAAATTATAAGATGTTGATTAGAAATTTTGTAGAAAAATTTGATTCCAAAATTTCAGATAAAAAAAGTTAAGGATTATCTTTCACATGATGACTTAAAAATATTCTCATATCTTATGAATTGAAAAATCATTCAGCATTCCAAAAAAAGTAAAAGAGGAAGTGAATTTTGAATCCATGAGAAATATGAAAAATTATAATGATGAAGATTTTGTAAAAAAAGGTATTTTGATAATGAATATGAATATAAAAAAGTTATTGATTTCATTTCCTAATGATTTTATAATGGAAAAAAGAAATTAAAATGTCATGTTCTCATGTTGTTTTCATAAATGTAATGGACTTGGTGTGAGAACCTGAATCTTCTTTTTAGGTATGGATCTTGATTTTAGGTAGTTTTTTTAGGAAATGGATGATATGGTTTTTTTCTAATGTACACAAAGTTTACTTATGAGTTCATGTCGTGTATTCGGTTGTCAGCCAAAACCGTGTACTATCCATGTAATGGCTAAGTACATGGCCTTGTGATGACCTGGCATACCTCTTAAGTTTGTTGATTTTTAAGGATACTAAACATCCTGTACATTTAATGAACACATCATGTATTTTTCATTTTATTTGATATATCAGAGCGGGTTCACCTCTCATGTACATAAACGATTTATTCTTCCCGTGCTTCGTACATGAGCAGCAGGGAATGTCGAATGGAGATTGAAATCCCAATTATCCATCTGTTCTTCGATTGAGACGTCGTCAGGTGTGTTGGATCCCCACAAATCAACACCTATTTAGACCGATTCAATGTCTGATGTTCTATTAGAACGATTATGTAATATCAAGGTAGGTGTTTTGAGCCTTTCGTTGTTCATATTTGGATTATATATGTAGTAAGTGCCACATAACCCTATTTGGGGTATTGTGTGATTTTAAATTTAACCATGGTTATTACATTATACTGTTTGATAGATTAATAAAGGGTTGTTTCTTATTCATAAGGATGGATACCTTGTTATGGGACACCCAGTGGGTGAGTTTCCTTTTTTTTGATTATTTATGGTGATTTGGTCTAGGATTCCTGTTAGGTTTTCATTGTTTTCCATGACTTTTTCTATTATGATGTAATTAATGATTATATAGATTCTTGTGATATTCATTTTGAATGTTTGACCAAGGTGAATTTGAATGTGAGAACTTACTTCCTGATGTAGGGTCTTTTATGTATGTCATTACCATTTTTTAACCATCAATATTGAATATGAGAGATGCTAGGTTGTCATTGACCTAATGTTTTTGACCTTGAGAGCATCCAAAGTGGTCGTTTATTATTTATTGATTCTTGGTTGATGAAGGGCTATTGACCTTGAGAGATGCCCAGGGGGTTGTTTCTAAAAAATTAGTGTTATGTTAGACAAAAGGGGTTAGACTGTGAGAGCTTCCCAGATAATTATTACAAAATGATAGTTGTTTTGTTATAATAGAGAGATTGGACAGTGAGAACTTTCCCAAGGGGTCGTTATTTGAATGATTTAATGATTGTGATTCGTCTACCAAGAAAAATCACAAGAATCGAATTAGTCTTACTTCACTGTTTATATTCTCTTTTGAGGAATCTATTTTGTTACGTACATAGGGGGTAGAGAGAATAGGCTATATCCCCAGGATTATATTATTCAACAAATTGAATAGTAAATGCAAATGAATGCACTTGAATATTTTAGGATTATTTAATTTTTAGTGCTTCATAGTTTATTTCATCATTTTTTTCATATTACCTACTATATATATATATATATATATTAATTGATAGTTAGTAACAGAGAATTTGGTGGTTGCCTACTAGAATTCATCTCACACCCTGTTTAGGTCATGCTTTTGGACCCAAACATATTGTATGATTACAGTTACGGATAAGGGAAATAACCCTTCATCATTAGGTACATGATTACTATTAGAGCTAGAGGGCATGAGACCAAGATGTGTCTTGCGATGCTGCTGGAGTTTATATGATTTTCACTAATTTGGTTTTTGTAGTATATTTACAGCATTGTGGCTTGTTTGGATGCTTTCCCAGGCACATGTGACATCCGTCATTTATATATATGCTCCAAATGTATATTACTATCAGTCTTCTGCTATTTACTTTTTTTTCTATGGTATTACTACTTCCACTATTGTTTACTATTAATTTTACATGGTGCATACTCTGCCTATGAGTGTATAGTTTCCCAAAAATCACATCTTGGCCCTTGCTTCTTGCCAAAAGCCTATGGAATTTGGGGAAATGAGCTTGAGGTTATGTGACCGACTAGGTTCGGGGATCCTTTGGGCGACAACTGGATCCAGGACATTACAAATTGGTATCACATGTGGTTATTTTCTACTTTTCATTACTATATAGATCCTATATTTTGGGATATGAAAAAATAGGTAGTTGGTAATAAGCTTTACTCATGGGTAGCTAACCCGTGTACAGGGAAAAGCCACATTACCTTGAATGTTTCATTTTTTTGGTTCTGAAATTGTTATCGATGAATTTATTTCAATTTTTGGTGATTCACTTATTTTGTTCTGTTATGATTTATATCATTGTGGTTTGATTTCTATTGAAACCCAATGTGATGATGGAATTGCATCTCATTCACCATATAGTCACTTTATATAGATCAAATGTCATGTATTCTTGTCATCCTAGTTAGGTTGCATTAAAGATTGCATGGTATTGTGATAGATGCCATGCAAGATATGAAATATTTTTTGATAGATTCCATTATAGAAAAACCTTCTACTTTGATAGGTTATTACTATAAGTAATGTCTCATTTGAATGGATTCTAGGAATTAGTCCATGAGGTTTTTTGTGCCCTTTTGATTGGAATTTTGTGGATCATGTTTGAACTTTAAATAAATTCGGTTAAAATATGATATTAATAATTATTACAAACTTTGATTCCCATGGATTATGGCCTCTCATGAATCATAACATGTCTATACTTGAACAAATATTATGTTTTTGAGGGTTCATGAGATGTTTCATAGGCTTACTGTTTTGAAACCCAAACAACACAGTGTGCGATGTTATGATCATATGCCATGTGTTATTCTATTCTGGAAGAAATAAAATTTCTTAAGTACACACCATGTATCATATGTACACATCAGGTAGTTTCTGAACATCTAACTAACTATGTATTACAAAAAAATGGTTTCTAAATTTTTGGTAGAACACACTATGTATTGGGAGTACACATCGTCCTGTAAAATACCATGTATCCAATCGTGTGACTAAAGACACGGGTGGATGAAACATTGGTTGTACACATCATGTCTAGCATATACACACTGTGTAGTAATATGCAGTGTATTCGGCCTTATTTATAACGCCATGGGTGGATGGAACTTATGTGGTACAGAGCATGTCTAGAGTGTGCATGCCATGAAGTGTTACACTAGAAGAACTGGGTAGTTCTTTCCATGTATGAGTACATGGGTCATATGAAATATTTATGTACACTCCATTTCTCATGAGGAACATTCCGTGTGTATGGGGTGTTACACGACCAGGTTGGAATAGGTACACACCCATGTTAAGGCTTAAAGGGAACATGTACTATAGTAGTTATTCACACCCTATAACCCTCTTTTATAAAAATGGAATGATTTATTTCTCCTGTTCCATTAATACTATTCGAAGGAGATGTCCCAGATAATATTGAGTTGAGGTATCTGCTTGACCTTGTAGAGTCATACCACCATGATGTCCTCTGGTTGTACGATAGGTTCTAGGCAATGATCAGACAACAGAAATGGTAGATCAGGGAAAACTAGTAGATCCTCCCGTCATGCTCGTCTTGGCACCAACTATTGTACCGGACGTAGGTGCTGATGCAAAGTTCTGTGGTGGCTTTATGAGGATGATTTTGGTGTTTTAGGAAGCACAAAATCCTACTATGATAATGGCATAGTTGACGTGGGTGTTCCAACAGCAGCATCCTCCCACTTTTTTAGGGGACGGAGTACCATAGGCTGCAGAGTTATGGTTAGAGGCCATTCATTCTATATTCAAGCATTAGAAGATGCCTCATGAGAGGGGGGTTAATCTCTCAACATACATTCTATGTGATTCTTTCAAGAGAGGGTGGGATGTTATCTCATAGACTGGACATCATCATGATATGTCATAGGAAGAGTTTTAGAGGAAACTCTATGATTACTTCTTCCCTAAGATATTGAGGGATGACTGATCCCGAGAGTTAATGCATTTTGAGATGGGCCCTCTTTCAGTGATGGATTACTCTTCTTGCTTTATAGAGATTCAATGCATTACACTTGTTTTGGGAGGTGAAAAGTTATCACTAGCTATGTGATTCGAGGATGGTATCAAGTACGACATCTGATAGTAGGTGAATGTTTGTAGGTAGACATTGGTAACATCTATAGTAAATTATTCAATTAGTATAAATCACAATATAAGGGGGTTTAGAGCAGCGATCCAAGGTGGTTTATTATCAAGTATAGTACTCCTTCTACTAATAGCAGAAAGACTCTTAGGGATGTTTCTTCAAGTATTCAAGTTACGTCCAACCAGTGCAGAAAGTGTGGGTATACGAGGCCACATTTCCCAATGGAAACATTTGAGTGATGCTCTTGGGGAAAGATGTGCTACATTAAGTGTTTTTTCATGATGTTCCCAACTACAGTGGCAGAGAAGGGATTGGTTATGACTCCACATTTAGGGGAACGACCACCTGTTTCTCATCATTCAAGAAATTGGAGTTTGTGAGGCTATTCAGTATGATTAGTTAGTTGAGGCCATGGTACCCAGATTTTAGGTTTTCAAAGTTACTAGGGTGGATAAGCACAAGGTAGCCATGTTGGGTCGCAGGGCTGTGGTAGAGGTCAGACAATTGTAAAGGAATAGACCTAGAAGGAGAATAATTGTAGACCCTCAACAGTTAGAGGTATGATTCTATTTGCCTCAGTTTTAGATTTTGTTATTTGTGATTCTAGAAAATCCCATAGATTTAAATTTAATGATATAGTGATGATCCTTAGGCTATGTATCATTACTTATGAAGATGTTATGACATGTTACACTCATTTGGGGATTAAGACTTCTATATTAGGTCAGTGCAAGGAGTTCCCTCTTCAGGTTGGTGAATGTCACTTATTATGGGACCTCTATGTCTAAGAGATGATAGGTTTCTATTTCATTATCATAATGGACTGGTTGGTCTCCTTTTAAGCCTTTGTTGACTGTTATCACCATAGGGTGAGTTTCAAATCACTAGAGGGTTGGTATTTTCTACACAAGGGAGAATGGGATGTCTAGATGAGAAGAACAGGACCTGAGAATCATGGGTTGAGAGGAATTACCACCCAAATTCTTGTTTTATATATGGATGACCAGGGGACTTCAATGATGGAAATTCCTCTAGTGGTATATCATTTTAAAGATTTCTTTCCAGAGGAATTTTCATATTTACCTATGAAGATATAGGTATATGTCTCTGTTGATCTTGTACTAGGAGAGTAACTGGTGTTCATTCATCTTTATAAGATGACTACACTAGAGTTACAGGAGCTTAAGAAGAAGTTATATAAGATAAAGGAAACAGTTTTTGTTCAACCCATTACTTCTCCTTGGGATTTGACAACACTTTTCGGGAAGAAGGAAGAAAAAAACTTACACTTTGTGTGGATTACCATAAGTTGAACTAGTTGATAGTTAAGAACTGATATACCTTGCTGATGAAAGATGAACTTTTTGATCAGTTTTGAGGAGCTCGGGTGTTCACGATGATTGACATGATAATTTTCTATCATCAGCTGCGTCTTAGACAACAAGATATATCCCGTATAGCCTTTCATAGTAGGTATGTTCTATAAGAATATTTGGTTATTCAATTCAGTCTCACAAACTCCCCAAAAGTTTTAATTGCAGCGATGAACCAAGTGCTCCATCCTTACATGGATTCTTTTGTGGAAGTCGTCATGGACGATATCATCATGTACACACGCACTCAACCAGACCATTCCATCAATCTTGAGATCATCATGAGTACACTGAGAGAGCATCAGTTATATGCCATGCTCTCAAAATTACATTCTTGGATGGAATGGATTCATTTATTAGTTATTGTTATCTTAGAGATATGAGTATCAGTGGATCTAGATAATGTGAGAGCATTATCTTCTTAGGATTAGAAGAAAATGACTTTGTGGAATAGGGTTTTCTGTGGCTGGATATCTACTACAGATGCTTTTTTCATGATTTTTCACACATAGCAGTGCCACTGACAAGCCTGAATAAGAAGGTTATAAAGTACTTATGGATATATTCCTACGATTCGACCTTTTAGGAGATGAATGAAAGATTTACTTTATCACCAGTACTGATTTTTGCAGAGCTGGGAAAAAGTTACACTATTTACAATGACACATCAAGTATCAGAGTAGTGCTTATACAGGGGGAAAGAGTTGTTGTATACAGTATTCGGTAGTTTAGGCCACATGATATGAATTACCCAATGCATGATCTTGAGTGAGCTACAGTTGGGAATGCTTTATTCTATTAGAGAAAAAATCTTTTGGTAGTGATTTTTTTGGTATACATTGACTACAAAATCCCCATGTATATCTTTACTCAACTTGATCACAACTTGTGACAATGAAGGCTGGTTGAGTACCTTTAGTCCTTTGAATTTGATCATGCAAACACACATAAGAAGGGAAACATAGTGGGTGACATGTTGAGCAGAAGGACTCAGATACAGAATGTTCAGGAGTTTAGTAGTGAGTGGAACCTTAAGGCTCTGTTCTCTGAGATGCATTTGTAGGTTCACAACAGATAAGTGAAGGAATTTTGTTTTATTGTTGTTACATCTACTCATCTGGATTGAGTGGGAATGTGGAAGCTATTAGATTTATAATTCCTAGTCCTATGATAGAGTGTGTTAAGAAACAACCCTACCATTGGGTGTAATGTTGGAGAGGATGAGGTTATGTGATTTCATGGATGCATATGGGTGTCAGTAGACTTACACAAGGAGCTTTTGCAATATTTTCATGCCTCAGTATGGGTAGTTCGTTATGGTGTCACCAAGATGTATGGAGATTTACATCATCAGTATTGGTGGACCGACATGGAGAGGGATGTTTTTGGTCTTTTTATGAGGTGTTCCACATGTCAATAGGTGAAGGCAGAGCATCATTGATCGGATGGGATTTTACTGCAGTTACCGATTCCTGAGTGGAAGTGGAATGATGTCACGATGGATTTCATAATGGGTTTACCGTTGTCAACTCGAGGAAATGACAATGTATGTGTTGTTGTTGACAGACTCATGAATGTATCACATTTCTTATCGATCAAGTAAAACATCAGCGTTGATGATCTGGGAACATTGTACATCTAAGATATTGTACGATATTGTGGTGTTACACACTCTATTGTTTCAGACAGGGATGAACAGTTTACTTCTTGAGTCTGGAAGGGAATACTAAGGGTTTGGGTACACATGCACTTCTGAGTACAACATAGCATCCCCAGATAGATGGCTAGACCAAGCATAAAATTCATGTTTTGGAGGACAATATTAGAGAAATTGTTCAGGATTTTGGGGACTCTTGGGAGAGACACACACCCTTAGTAGATTTTTCTTACAATAATAGTTTTCATGAAACGATTCAGACACCAATGAGCCTGTACCCTATTGGTACAGGCTCCTGCTTGGCATCCTAAATACCCAAGATCAAATCTGGGTAGGGGCGAATTTCTGGGTACTATAGAAGTACTGTAGCAGTGTACTGTAGCAGTAGTGGAACTGTAGTAGTAGCATCACTGTAGCGGCGGCTGTACTGTAGTAGGTACTCTAGAAGCACATGTATTTTAGTAGTAATATTCACTGAGGTTTCCTTTGGGCAAAAAATGGGCTTCCAAGCCTTGTATTCAGGCCACGTGTCCATGAGCTTTCGGGATATGTAATGGGTCATCCTCTACCCAGTCTAAAGAGGTATTTGAATTAAATAATAAATTGAGGCTTTGGCCCCAACCATTAAAAAATTGAACAATTCAGATGGAAGATTTTGAGTATTTGTATGGTAGTCCATGTCGATCACCCATAGGTTGGATGGAGGATGGGGAGGCAGCTATAATGGGACCTCATCTTGTCCCATAGATGACTGAGATGGTGGAGTTGATTCGAAAGAGGATGCATACTACACAATCTAAACAGAAATCTTATAGTGATCAACGAAGATGATATCTAGAGTTCGAGGTTGGATATCAATGTTTTCTACATTTCTCAATAAGGTTTGGACATAGGAGTATTAGGAGAGAGGGGAATCCTTCACTGAGATATGTCAAACTATTTTTGGTTTTGGAGAGAGTCGGGCCAGTTTCCCATCGGTTTTAGTTAACTCATAGGTATCGGGCTATTCATGATGGCATTCATGTTTCTCAGCTACAAGTTTACTTTTCAAACCAATCTCAAAATTTTTATCCCGTGGAGGTCCAGTCCAAGGTGGATAAATCATTCGAGGATCACCATATTCGGATTGTGGATTGAATCACAAAAGTTCTCTATGGATATTCTATTCTTCTGGTAGGGGTTCTATGGTAGCATGGGAAAGTATAGTATGAGACATGAGAGATGGAGTTTGATGTACGATCATAGTGTCCAAAGTTGTTGGAAGTTTCTTATTTACCAACCTTGGAAGGGAAATTTGGGGACGAATTGATTTAAGTGAGAAGTTTGTAAGAACCCAGATCTTCCTTTTAGGTGTGGATATTTATTTTAGATTTCTATTGATGAAAATAACGAAATGGTGGGGTTTTTCTAAATACAGACAATGTACTTATGAGTACAATCCATGTACCGGGTTGCTGTTTAAAACCATGTAATGGTCATGTAATAGTTCAGTACATGGCCCTGTGATAAACTCGCATAGCTCTTAAGTCGTGGGTCATTTAAGGCTACTACATGGCATGTACATATAATGAACACTCAGTGTAGTTTTATTTTTATTTGATATATCAGAGCGGGGTCACGTCGCATGTCCAAAACTGAATTCTTATTCACATATTTCATACAAGAGCACTTAGTAATGACAAACGATGATCAAAATCTCGATTATCCATTCAACTTATGACAGGTACACTATTAGGTGGTTTAGAACACCACTGATCGATGTTAATTTAGGCCGATTCAAGGGCCGATGTTCAAGTACAATGATCGTTTGATATCAATGTAGGTGGTGTGTTCCTTTTTTTGTTCGTATTTGGATCATATATGCTATAAGTGTCGCATACCAACTATTAGGGTATTGCTAGATTTGAAATTTAACCCTGTTTATTAATTTCTATGGTTTTATTGATTAATTATGGGTTGTTTCTTATGCGTAGGGTTGGGTACCATGTTTATGGGACACCCTTTGGATGCGTTTCCTTAGTTTGATTGATTATGGCTATTTGGTCTTAGATGCATGTTTGGTGTTCCTTTTTTTCCATTCCATGTTTTAATAGGATGGAATTATTGATTATATAGATTCTTATGATATGAATTGTGAATGTTTGAGCAAGGGAAATTTGATTGTGAGAGAGTCATGAGGTAGGGTCATTTATGTATGTTTTTAATGGTATGTTGACCTAGGGGCATTGACTGTGAGAGCTTCTTGGTGGTCATAGACCTAGGATTTTAGTCCGTGAGAGCTACCCAGGTGGCCATTTATAATCAATTGAAGCTATTTTGGCAAAGGGGTATTGACCATGATAGCTTCCTAGGTGGTCATTTGTAAATGATTAGTGCTAAGTTAGACCAATGGGGTTAGACTGTGAGAGCATCCGAGATGGTCATTACTAAATGATAGTTGTTATGTTAGAATATGGGGATAAAACTTTTGTAACATTCCCATGGGGTCATGGTTTGAATGATTGAATTATAGAGACCGGTCTTCTAAGCTAAAGCACAAGCTTTGACTCGGTATTACATGATTGTTTAGATGGTCTTATGAGTAATCTCTTATGTTATGTACACAAGGTGGGTATATAACATAGGCTATATCCCAAGGATTACTTGATTCAATGGATTGATTAATAATAAAATGAGAGTAATTGAAAACAATAGGATTGTTTGCATTTGAGAGCATCCTAGTTTGTTTCTTCATTTATACATATTACCTGATATATATATATATATATACTAACGGTTAGGTATAGATATTTTGGTTGTTTCCTACTAGGATTATTCTATCACCCTATTTGGGTAATGATTTTAGACCAAAATATATTATATGATTATAGGTCTAGATAAGGGAAAACACCTTTCTTCATTAGGTACATGATTTCTATTGGATATGGACATCATGATACCATATTGAGGCTTGCGATGCAGTTGGAGAATACTTTATTTTTTATACTTTGGTTTCTGTATATTATTTCTAGCATTTTGAGTTATTTGGTGTATTTCCTTGGAACATGTGATAAACATCATTTATATATATTCTCTAGTTTTTTATTATTATCAATATTCCACTAATTACTTTTGTTGAATGGTATTACTACATCCACTATAGTTTACTATTTGTTTTCTGTTGTGTATACTATGAAAAGGAATGCATAGTTTCACCATTATCACAACTTAGCCCTCACTTGTAGTTAGCAGACTCAGGAATTTAGGGAATTGTGCTTGAGGTTATGTGACCAACTGGGTTAAAGGAACCTTTGGGTGATACCTGAATCCGTGAAATTACACATGGATTGTATGTAGTTAATTGTCTAATGAGTAAAAAAGAATATTATGTAAATTAAAATGATGAAAAGTTCCAAGGAATGAAATGGGGTAAATATTATCAATAACTATCAAAGGAAGTTGAATTAAATTAGTGATTTTAAGGAACTAATAGATGAAATTTTATTAGAAGAGAATATGAAATTAATCTTATCTCATTTAGTGATTATTACGAAGATATATTTGAGAGGTTTAGAAACTTGTTTACTCATGTTCAGAAAAACATTGATTAATCATGAAGTGATGAAGATAATTTAGAAGGAATAGATCATGAATACATACGAGAAAATAAAATAAAATAATCTATTGAGAAGAAAAGCAAACTCAAGAACGAAAAGAAGTAGTTTTTAAAGAAAAAAAAAGAATATGAAATATGTAAACTATGATAAAGTAAAAAGGGAGATATATCTTAAAAAATATAATAAAAAACATAGGTTGAATGCTGTTGAATATTAGATGATTGTAAAAGATATTGATGAAAAAAATTCTATTAAGGATATAGAATAATCACTACAAAGAACAATAATGTAGTGATGTTTTTTGAGACTCAGTTTTCAAAAATAGGGATAATTTAGTTTTGATTTTTAGTGAAGTTTAAAATCATCGATAATTTTAAATTTATCTATAATTTTTATGAAAATTTCACAAATTTTGAGATTATTTTGAAAAATGAGGCTAATATAGTATTGTTTTGAAAAAACATTGATGATTTAGTGATCTTTTGGAAAAAATATACTAATTTTGAAATCTTTTCAAAAAATGTACCCTTTTTTAAATTTAGATAAATTTTAATGGAAATGAAACTAATTTAGCAATGTATTTACAAAAATGTCTTGAATTTAGAAATGTATTTCAGATAATATGGCTATTTTAGAGACGTTTTCAAACCAAATTTAAAACATCACCAAAATTAAAAATAAACTTGTCTTCAAGAAATAATGGTTAATTTAGAGATGTTTTAAAGAAAAATTAATTAATTTAGTGTCATTTTCACGAAAATATGACTAATTTATTTATGTTAATAATAAAACATCACTATTTGGATAATTATCTATTGGTATAGGTTTATTTATTTATATATTTATATATTTCTAATTAAATTTATATATGTGAATATGTATAAATTTATATTGATATATGAATACATGACCAATTATTTTAATATCACAATATTTATATATTTATATATATAAGAACCTAGAGAGAGAGAGAGATCCCTTAGTGTGCAACTCAGGGGTATCTTTCCCTGTGATTCTCAATGATGTCTTCAGTTCCGGGCCCACTAAGTTCTTCCCTGCATTTGTCTGTAGCATGCTTTTGTTGGTAATGTCGCCCCCTTCTCCGCATAAATGTAAATATATATTTAGATATATATATATATATATAAACATAGAAACAATCATATTTATATATAAACATATATCATAAAAATATAATCATGTGTGTAGATGTATATATATGTGTGTGTATAATTATATATATAGGAAACAAATATTTTAAATTTAGCCACATTTTTAAGAAAACATGGTTGTTTTAGTGACATTTTTACTTCTGTTTGAAAACATGGTTAATTATATATATATAATTATATGTATATTAATATACATATATATAAAAATAAGAAACATTATTTTTATAGTTATTACTATATATATGTATATATATAATTGTTTATTGATATAAAAATACAATAACATATATTTAAATATTATAATATTTAATAATAACGTACATACACAAATGAATTTATATATATATATACATACACAAATATATAAATACATGTGTATATATATACTACATATACACATATAAATACAAACAAACACACACAGTTATGTATATATATATATATATACATATAAGTGATTGTGCATGTGTTTGTAAACACACACACATATTTATACACACACATACAGACACATAGAAACACATAATATATATATATATACATACATATATGTACATATATATTTATGATATATACGTATATATAAATATATATAGATGTAGATATATAAATATATATTAGTGATTTTAATACCACAATATATATATTAATATATAATGAAATGTATATTTTTATAAATAAAATTCATGTAGGTGGGTTAGTAAAGGTGCAGATATGGGATCGGGTTGATGTAAGCTTCGAATACAAGCAGGGTGTATTCACACATTTGAAGTGATCACTGTCATCAGAGGGGCTATCGATGATGTCAAGGTGACATCTGACCTAGGGTTGGAGAGGGTTTTATAGACTGCTTATATTAAAAAATAATTTTCTTTAAATAAAATTTAAATCTGATGAATTTCAAAAATTCAATGTTTACAGAAAATGTAATAATTTTATGACTCATTCAGTAATGTTTCTCAAAAACGTTAGTAAATAATTTGTTGCTAATTAGTGACTTTTATGATTATAGAAAACACGTAAATTATTTGAATAATTTAATGACATTTCTCATAATCATTAGTGAATAGTTTATTTCTAATTAGAGTTGATTATAAAAATAAATGAATTTTAAATGATTAGAAATGTAACTAAATATTGAAATACTTTAAACAAAAGTATTTGTTAAACATCAATAAATTCATTTACAATATTTTAAATTTTCATTAATTTAAAAAACATCACTAAATTAAAAATTTTGTAGTGAATTAGTGAAACAAAGTGTATTATTGTTGAGAATGAACTAATAAACATCATGGAAATAAAAATATTTATTAAAGTCAATGGGTAATCCTCTAATGATGCTTAAAAATTCTGTTAAATTCCACATGTGAAAAATATATTTCATAGACTATTGGTTTAAACATGGAAATTTGAAATATTAATTATAAATAAGAACAAAAAAACTAAAGAGATAATGCATGTAAGGGAGAATAATGAATAGTGATTCTTGAATGGATATTGAATAAAAAATCACAGACAATGTTAGTCTCAAAAACATCAGCGATTGAGAAATTATGGATATACTTTTTATAGATATGAAGATGGGGTTTCAGAGGAATTTGTATTTTTTATTTATTTTTAAAACTCTGTAATATTTGGTAATGAATAATATTCATGTTGGGCAAAAATCATTCTATAGGAATAAGGTAGGAAGTTAAGGGGATTGGTTCTAATTATAATGAATTAGATTCTGGAAGAAATCTTATAAAGATAGAAAATGGTTACAATTTTCCCACAAAAAATAGGTTGGATTATTCTATTGATCAATATAGAAGGTGTTATCAAAATAGACATATATCTAAAAAATACATAAACAAGATTACCCATCGAATTCACATTTAATAATAAATGGAATGTATTTTAGGTGAATAAGGATGAAATATCCTTCATTTTAGACCATTATTTTAATGAGTGCAAAAAAGAAAAGTCATAGATACTTGATAGTGGGTTTTCCTCACACATCAATGGTGATTTATATTTTTTGAAGTACATCGAGAGACACAAAAGAGTTTTAGTAACCTCACCTTATGAAAATTCAATGAAAATAATTGGTATTGGGAAAACTCAAATTGAGGATGATTATTTGGAATATATTTATTTTCAATAAGTTAAACGGATAAAAAACTTCTTTTTGAGTGTTATCAAAATATGTGATAATGGTCATGATGAAACATTCAGGGAAAACACATGGTTTTCTAAATCTATAAGTGATAGAAACACTATTACTCAACTTAATTGAATAGATAAAATTTGGTTCTTGATTAGAGATCCTTCTAAAGCATGTTATATGAGTACAAAATGTGAGAATATAACATTTAATAGAATACTTGTTAATGTTTCCTAAATATGTCTATGTATATTATGATGGAAGAAGTGGTAAGATTTATCCCCAAAAAGAAAATAGATCAAGATATATGACAACCCTTGTCATTATTACACATTAATTTATGCTTTATTATATAAAGGTAAACACAATTCAACCTAGAAGATATTTTGGTATGTTTTTATTTTATAACTATTTAAATTATATAAAAAATGGTGTATATCCCCACTATTTAAAACATCCTTAACATGCAAGTAATATCCCATCCTACATAAAACTTCATGGGATAACCTAGAGACATACATAAGAAAGGGGTGAGATATAATGGCCAGTAGGGGACTAAATGTTGAATAACATAAAGAATGTATTACATGATTGAAAATAGGAATATCAATGATACAAAAAAGAGAATAGACTTATAAACATGAAAAATGAGGCATGATATAACATGATAACATAAGGGAAACATTTGAAAGTTGAAACATGTTTTAGCATGCCATCGTAAACATCAGTAAAAAGTAACCATCATGACATCATTACATTGTTGAAAAAGTCCCATAATGGATTTGGTTAACTTCTTAATCCCCTGAATTAAGTATTATTAGAATAAAAATATTATTCAATGCATTGGAGTGCATTATATTTCCAAGCACACCCGTCACATTCATATCATGTACATGAATAAGTATGGAACGTAGAACATTAAACATATAATACATTTAATAATATTTAATTAAAAAATGAATGAGTGTGGAATATATTAATTTAATTAACCAATCAAAAGATTATTGTTATGTTAATTTTAATACCCTTCGGTGTAAATATATATGTTATTCACATTAAAAATTGTTCAGCATGGTGAAAATAACAGTGAAATTTTTGCGGTATTACGACAATACTTAATGATTCATAAAATAGTTTATTGAGAGTGAAAGTGGTCTATAATCATTTAAAATAAAATAAATAGTAATAGGGATTTTTAAAATTATATCCCAACAGTAGTAATTGGAAATAAAATCAAAAAATTATTCAAATTCTTGAATTAAGAGAGAAAGAATGGATCCCTTACCTTGAGAGAGTGATTCCAAAAGCTTGGGAGGTGCTTTTTGGGAGATCGGGGGAACCTTGGGAGTACTATAGAGAGGAGAGGATAAATTAAGTATGTGAAACAATGTTTTTGATTGAATATCAGTGGGTGTTTTGGTGGGTTTACATAGGAAAATAATGTGGAGTTATTTATTATTAATCAAGAAAATAGAGTGGAGTTCTTTATTATTTCTCAAACATAGGTTTTGGACTCTATATAATTATCTAATAACAACCAAAAAAATACCATGGTTTTTCCCAGGTATTCTACCAAATATAAGTGTATTTATAAATTTTATATGGGAAAGGGTAGGAAAAACTAAAATATTACCGTTGGTGAAGTGGATGTGAGCCATGTTTTTAAAGAAATGTTTTTAAAACCATAAAATATATTATAGGTTTTGGAGAATTTATAAATGATTTATAAAAACAATAAAATAGCCTAAGAAAATATATATTTGAAGTGGAATCTTTCTCTTTATTATATTTATTACATCATTTTTGGGTCATTATGATGTCATAATACAGACCTTATATTTATACAGTATTTACTTTTTTACATGAGAATTCAAATGTCTCATAATATTATGAAACAAATTCCATTGGATAATTTCAACATTATGATTCAAAAAATAAAATTAATTTATCCAAATAATTTTATTAATATTAATCTTTTAACTTTTAAAATATGAATTGTAATTTATTGTTAAATACTGGGTTTTTTTATAAGAACTGGTTTCGTACCATTTTAATAATTATTTTTTAGTTCATAAAATTAAATGATAAACTATAATAAATAAATAAAATTTAATTATTTTACATTACTAAAAAATAATTTATTTAAAAAATTCATTAATTTATAAAAATTAATGTCTTAATTGAGATTACATATTATCAAAAAATATAATGTGTGTTTTATCAAATAAAAATCAAAATCATTTATAATGTAACAAAAATAAAAGTAAATATGTTTATTTAATATATAATTATTCATATTCTTAGGGTCTGATGCATATCCCCTTCTCACACAAGAAACAAACCTAAGGTTAAGGTGTTTGGTGGTAAAAAATTCAGGGGGTTGTTCAGCAGATATGGTTTGGGCCGTGATCTTGATGATCTTGAAATTATTTTATAAATGGGCTTTCTCACTCATTAGTTGATAGATATCATCTTGGGATTAATCGAGGGAAACTTCCAGTGATTCTATCTACCATCTATGATTTGATAAATATTGTATATAGGGATCTATCATACTAGTTGCTACCATTAGTTCCTTTGTCTATATTATTTAAATTTATCAAAACCCTATATTTATTATAATCACATTATCATTGTTTAACAACAATATTATCAATTGTTATGATTAATAAATATACATTAAATTTAGTATGATATAATAAAAACAAGTAGGTGCATGTTTTTTTCATATCTATAATACATAATAATGAATTAAATTCAACCAAAATATGAATATTATTTAAAAAAGTTTGGGTTGTCAGATTCTTCCTTCTTAAAAATTTCTTTCTTGAAATTTTCATATCAAACACTAAAATAGTTAAGGTAAATTATATTTTAATACATACACAAGTTCCCAATATTCCACTTCAAACATTTAGTTTCTTCATAACCCTTTGACTTAGTGCATTTTGTATTTTATGTAACCTTTTCTCTATGATATAAAATATTCATCGGCTAATCCTCATAGGAAAGACCATTATCCAATGATACCACCTCTGAACTGAGTACATGTGAGGGTGTCTGCTATGTACTTCCTTATGTGGGATAAATAGAACACATATTTTATTTTAGATAGGTTAAGTGATTGTTATAGTCATAAGGACACTTCTTTGATGCAATCTAGGATCTCAAATAGACCGATGTATCTTGGAATAAGCTTTGGATTATTTTGAAAAATATTTACTTTCTTCCATTGAGATGTACGTAGGAATACATTGTTCCCAACCTCAAACACTAGTCCTAATCGATGATTATTATTGAAGGTATTATATATATTTTGATCATCCTTTATGTGTTTTTGAATTGTATCTTCCTTTTCCACATTTTCCTCTTCCATTTCATGACATATAAGTTTTCATTCCCAAACATCATCCCAGCATGCAGGTGTTCTGGACCTCTTCACATAAAAGAATTTATAGGGATCCATTATGATGCATAAGTGGGAACTATTATTGTATGAGATATCAACCATAGTAAAATTTTAATACCATCATCCCTTGAAGAAAAATGAGAAATATCTATTCATTTTCTCAAATTTCTGGATAGTATGCTCAAATTGGATATCAGTTTGAGGGTGATAAGATATAATGAAGTTCATCTCAGTATTTTGATCAAGTTGGAGACTCTTCTAATACATGGAGGTAAATTAGGGATTTCAACCAGATACATTTGATAGTGGTGTTAAAGGTAGCCTCGTAGCTTCTCTAATGTATATCCTTGTAATTTGATTGAGTGAGATGTACTATTGAATTTTAGTGAAGTGAGTAGAATTTAATTGAAAATCCACCATAAATCATATCATATTATTTATCTTGATGTATTCAAAATACCAGTGACAAAGTCCATTGTTATATTTTCCCATTTCTATGTGGGTTTGTGTAATACATACCTCATTCCTTTATTTTTTTATCCTTCACTTGCTGAAATACTAGAAACCTTAATGTATATTCTATGATCTACTTATTCGTATTGTACCATAAATAGTTAAAATTATTGATCTAAATGAATCAATGTGCTTCCTAGATGGATGGAAATGGCCTAGCTCTATGCACCATCTTTCTGCTCCTTCGTTAACTTATGATTTCATGGTATATATAGTGCGGAACAAAATATTACAACTCCAAATCATTAATTATTAGCTCTATATATTTCCATATTCATATAGCATACACGTTATTTTGAATTCCCACATAATCTATTTGGTCATCATTTATCTTCTCTATAAGGGATGGATGAAAAATCATTTGTTAAAGGATTGATTATGTTCCTTACTTTATTATTCCCATGATTATGCTTTTAAATTCCAAAAGGTTCGGATCCTTCTCAATTAACATCAATAATAAAATATATGGATCCTTTCTAAAAGGATTTTCTGTCATTATATTTTCATTCCCATGATGGTAGTTAACTAGCCATTCATTATCCTTAATTATCTCTAACAATATTCATTGGTTCACACTATGATCTATTTTTGTGAATATATATTTTAGGATCATATAATCCATATATATTTCACAATTCTTCCTAAAAGAGTTAATGCGACCATATTTTTTACATTATGATCACTAAATCCTAAGTAGAAATAATTTATTAGGTCGTTCTACTCATTAACTATCAATTTACATGAAACATAGACTATCAAATTTTAATTCTGCATGAACAAGCAGCCGAAGACCTTTTTTGAAGCATCATTGAATTCATGAAATGTTCCCCACTTGTTGGTATTGTATGTATAAATTTAGTGATATGCCTATTTTCAACTATTTTAATCTCTCTCCTCAATCATTATTCCAAGATACTTGAATCCCTTCATTGTTAGTACGGTTACATGTTTTGAAAATCCTGATAAATTTTTCCCAAATCGACAATAATACCCTACTAACTGAAGAAAACTACAAATTTATATCATACATGTTGACCTCAACCATCATTGAATTGCATCTAACTTTTAAGAGATGAATTATATTCAATTATATGTGATAATATTTCCCAATAATGAGACTTACATCAATAAAAACTCACATTTTCTATACTTTCCCTAGAGATTATCCTATAGTAAGATTATTAACACAATTCTCAAAATTTCCTCATGATCCTTATTAATTTTTAAGTAAATTAGAATATCTTATATAAAGACTAGTAATTTTTTTATTTATATCTAAAGTCTCTATTAATAAATACGATGTATATTACCAGAGAATTAGTGGTTCTGAAAGGAATTACTATGAACTCCTAGTGCACATACCTTGTACCAAAATCAATCTTGGGGATATCCTCAATCATCACACTTACTTGATAATACCCCAACCGAAGAACCACCTATGATAATTAATGAGATTTACATAGATAATCTAAAATTTCATAAAATTATGGAATATAATTCTTATTTATATCATGATCTTGTTTATCTCATGATAATTAATTTAAAGGTGCATTCTCTCGTTCTTTTACTTAACGAGGAGGACAAGTTCACCCCAAGGTAAACACTTGGGTGTATAAACCCTCTATCCAAATTCCCCTATATTTTTTCGTTAGATTCACATGTTCTAAAATATCCTTTATATATGTATTCCTAGATAATTAAAAATCTATAGGTATATGTTCGAATAAAAATTCAACTTCTTGGTTAGGAAGAAGTTTGTAAAATTCTCCAAAAAATGCATCAGCATATTCCCTCAAAATGGGAATGTATTGAAGGATGTTGTCTTCCTTAAACTCAAAAATTTTATCTAGATATGATTTATCATAGGGAAATAATATCCATTTTTGAGATGTTGGTGCCAATGAATATTCATCCCCCTCCGTTCACTTATTTAGAATCAAAAGAAGATTCACAATATGGAGACTGATTTCCTAATAACCAAAATTTATATTTGATCTATGCAGATAATGCCAATCCTTACATATAATTTCATCATTTTACACTAAAGGGAGTATCACAAGGTTCAATGGGGATTTTATCCCACAAAAGTTTATAGGTAAGGAGTTATATAACTGGGATGAAATAATTAACCCATTTCCAATTTTCAGCAACAACTAAACTTTATTGCTTTGTGGTGGTATTTGAATAGTTCTACTAAACTTGCATGATACAATAGAATGCATAGAACTAAAATAAAAAATTATGTTCTCTTTTATTTAATGAATAACGAGTGTACTAGTCACTACTTCATTATTTGGATCCACCTTTGCGGTCATAATAGAATAGGATCTCCCTTTCATATTTGGTAGATCTTGGCCTTGATTTTTTCTTTTTCCACCATTGGTTTATTGAATTGGTTTGAAAAGTTAACTTTTTCATTATAGTTTAATCATTGGACAAATGTATGTTTGTTGAATAAACGATTCATATCTTTCATTGCATTAGTGTGACCCCCTACAGGAAATCTCTAGTTAAGTTCCCTTCCTTTCAACACTAAAACCATTTCTAGTTACCCCCTAGGAAATTTATGGTGTGCTTCTTTCCAAACATTTTATGATTGGGATATTGAAATTTATTTCAACCATTATATATTTCCATCACATATAATTAATTAAACTCTATTTTTTCATCTTTTCCCCTTGAGAACCTTGAGATTCTCTGAACTCCATTTCAACATGGAGGGACCACCAAACAATTTCCCTATAGTTATAAAAAGCTCATATTGCAAATAATTTCCATAGAATAATCCCACCATGGAAGTTTTAAACAATTCATTCATGAGTAATGAAAAACATGGAGGCATATTTTGAAATTAATGTGATGTTTTCCTGGTACACCCTATTGGATTCACTGTCTTTTTTAATTGAGGTAATGGAAATCCATTTCTATTTTATGATGTATAGTTCATGGAAAATATTTTCTGAATTATTTTTCCTAAAATCCTTCAACCATATTGATTTGATCTCTTCCTCATACATTGCATTATTGATCAATGTACACCACTGATTAGATTCCCCCTCTATAGAATAAATATATATTATAACCTTCTCCTACTCATAACATTTAAGGATAGATAATATCTTCTCAATAGAGTTGATTCGTTGTTTCATGATTAAGGGATTAGATGATCCATTGAATGTTGGAGTCCTTTTTCACATAAAGGAATCAATTGAATCTTATTATTTCTTCGGGGGAATTGGACGTGCCTCTTGATTTAATATTTTATTCAGAACCCGTGTTATTCAAGAAATCATCACTAGAAATTTTTTGATTCATAATCCAATCGATTTTGTCATCTCACTGGGATTTTTATCAAATTTCCCCCCATATCGGTCATTTATTTGGTTCCTCATATTTTTAACCATTATCTAGAACAATCGTAAAATCAAGGATTTGTATTTTTAAACTATTTAACACATAAAAAGAAATAAGAAATCATTAAAGTGATAATTTATAAAAAACATTTATTCTTTAATTTATAAATTTCTTAGATTCAATATAAGTTATCCATGATCTATTTCCTTACATATACATGTATTGGGATTTTTTCCTTTAATAGTGTATCATAATGATATTTTGAATTTACCCACACATATACCCTAGGGGTTTAAATCCATGTGTGAGAAAAGAACTATTTTTATAGTACATTTTCTGATTGATTATATCTCAATGCAGTTTTTTGAGTTTTACCCCAAGGTACAACTTCACTAAAGACACATACAATTATAGTATCAAGACATTGATCTATTTTCCTGTAAACCACATACTCCATTATTTTCAAATATTTAGGGTTTTCTTCTTATGTTTAATCTAATTTATTATACTTTCTCTTTAGTTTTTTAATCCTAGAACCCAAAACAATGAAACATTCATTTGATATCAACTACGACAACCCATGTCCTTATTACATAGTAATCCCTCATTTATTACCTAATGGAACACACAATACAAACAAAAAGATCAATAAGGCTGTTGTGTTGGGTAATTAAGTACATTACCTAAAAACATAAAATAGGGGTACATTTACATTGTTTAAAACATCCTTAATAAGCTCATAATATTCCATCAAACTAAAAACTGCATGGGATAACCTGGGGCATACATAATAATGGACTAACCTATAAAACCCGGTATGGGAATACATATGGAATGACCTAAAGAAAGTATTACTTTTTAAATAATAAGAATATGAATGAAAAATAAAATAGATAATATTCATAAACATGAATAATTAGGCTTGATATAAAATGGTAACAAAAAGGAAACATAGGAAAGTGGAAACAACATTAAAAATGGCATCATAAACATAGGTCAAGGATAACCTCAAAGAATTTATAAAATTTTGGAAAAAGTCATGTGATGGATTAGGTTCACCACCTAATCCCTTGTATTATGAATCATGATACTAAAACAATTACAATTGATATAGTTCTATAAAATTTTGGGCGCAACCATCACATTCATATATTGTACATGCATTAGTGTGCCACATAGAAAATTGAACATTGGATCATATTTCATCATATTTAATTCCATGATCATGGAGTTTAGAATTAATACATGGAAGTCCCTAATAAAATGTGTATGGGAATTTCTTGGTAAATAAAATTTAGTTAAAATATAAATGGTATTCACTATAAAAAATGTTTGGCAAGGAAAAAATCAAAGTGAAATTTCAAAAGTATAATCACAGTACTTAAAGTTTCATAAAATATCATAATGAGAGAAAAAGTGGACTCTAATCATTTGGAAATAATATTAAAAGTAAGATTCATGTGGAAAATCATATCCCAACATTAGGAATTGGAAATAAAAGGCATAAAGGAAGAAAATTCATGAATAAAGAGGACAATGAAAGGATACCTTACCTTGAGAGGGTGATTATAAAAGCATGGTATGGTCTTATTGATTGTTTGGGGGTACCTTAGGAGGACTCTCGTGATGGGATGTAACATCCCAGGTAAATGAAGAATAAAAGATTTTCATATTTATTAATATTTGTGAATTAAATATTTTTTTAGTTTAAAAAGGGTTGCTATGTTTGAAATCTTACGTTTCATACTAATAATATAATAATATTCTTTTAAATGACAGTTAACTCCTAGCTATTTTATTGGAAAGAATGAAAAAAATAACTACATTATGATTATACATATATTTACAGTTATCAAATAAAAATTTAGAGGCTTAAAATGTGAATGAATATAATTTTAAGCATATTTTCCATTAAAAGGTCGATTTACCGCCTTTTAATGGAGAACCCTTTTAAAATCTAGTTTTGGTCACATTAATACATTATATTTGACCAAAATAAAATATTTCCTTATAATGGGGACATCAAAATTTACTTTGTGTAAATATTTGAATTTTTCCGATAAAGTTCATTTTTTAATGAATAGTGAAAGTATTGTATTTTAATTCAGAACTATGTTTTAATCTAATTAATTTTTATGGATAGATTTTTTAATTGGTTTTAAAGGGTAATAAGAATATATTTTTACCTTTTAATTAAATCTTGGTCATTGGATGCAATTTCACTTTGAAATTTTACCATAATCAACTGTCCATCTTTTGATAGTTATTAATTCTTAAAAACATGCTCTTTGTTTTGACAACGAGAATTAATTTTAAATTAATTTCTGCCACTTCTATGTTTTGATTTTGGAAAAATAGATTCCATATTTGGAATCAGGAGGCCCAAATTATTTAAATAGGTAACTTTTACTTTTATAAATTTTGAATATTTACTTCAGTAAATATTTTATTTACCGTGGTTAAAGGGTTAATCTGGTACATAAGGGTAAAAAATAATATTATAATAACATAAAATTACCCATAAAAGTGTCCTAATCCTATTGGATGAGTCATTGACGACCATGGAAATCCTTGGGTTGATTTTAGGACCCCATTTATTCACGTGGGAGTGATAATGACACTTCAGATTAATTAACATAAAGTAAAGGCAAAAATGACAAAAACAAATATCTTTTAGTAAATTAATTTTTAAATGGGGTTAAATAAGTTATCTATTAGACTATAAATATTCATTGGAAAGATAAAAATATTTCCTACATCAGGATAATTTTTTTGTAATTTTTAGACCTCATATAAATTAATGTATTTATGACACAATAATGATGTAGTGTTTTCCTCATTAATAAATGATTTAAATAAATAAGATTATAATGATAACAATATTACCAAAATTATGTCCAATTATAATTGGATGATTTTATTTCGACCATGAGTCATCTTATCTTCGACTATAATTATTTTTCGACCATTAGAAACCGAATATCTTTATATAATAAAATAATATTTTCACACTTTCCTAAAGAGCCCCTCCTCTCCCTTATAAATGGAGACCACTTCTATCCAATTCCTCACACCATTAAAAAAATTTGGATCGTCCAAACTCAGCCCAATTAAGATCCCAAAATATCTCTACTCCTCTTAGAAGCCTTTCTTTATGTATAAGGCACTTGAAGAAGTCCATTTGGTTCAAACCAAATGGAGTTACCCAAATTAAAGGTAACAGTTTCTCTTAAATTGTTTTCTATTATTTTACATTGCCAACCCCTAAACTATTTTTATTAATTTATTTTGTAACAACACTAATATCCTCAATATACTATGATGTTGTTATGAGATTTATTAGAACTACACTTACACACACCTCCATCTAATGGATGAAGAACATAATGTTTCTGTGGATGGAATACTAACGCCTTACGAAACGATGATTGTTCAATTACATCTTACCTATTCTCATGGTGGCCATTATGATGGAACTATATTTATATATGATATATATTATGTTTATGATTTCTTTATGATTATGTAATTTCCAATTATATCAAGCCTTTATGGTTTCCATAGTGGGTAAATACGGTAATCTCATTTGAGGAAGTGCGGACTACAGCCCCCTCAAAGTGATGTGACTCGTTAATGCCTTATGTGGGATGTATAAAGGATAGAGATAATGATATTATATATGATATTATACTGGATTTATAATATTCTAATTTATCATTATGTTTTAATTTCATTAAAATAAGAAATAGAAATGAAAGTATCATTCATGCGTACGTACGACTTACCGTCTCCATGAATGGTGCATTTCATTTCTTACCTCAAAATGGTATGTACTATTATAAATACATGTATATAATAAATATATATAATATATATGGTATCTAAATCATGAATATTATTCTGGATATAATGTACTATTGACCACAAGAATAACATGTAATTATAAGAAGTCTATTTTTGACTCATGTACCAAATCTCGACAAAGCAAATGTTATTAACATAAATGATTGAATAATCTTTATAACATGGTAATAAGAGATATAAAAGGAATAATAAACATTAAAATTTTTCTTTAACAAGTATAAATTAACTTTAGTGTATTATTCAAGAGATTAAATATCAATCGATTCAAGTCGGACACGAGGTAAGGCACATCGTCTCAATCTCCTTTAATTGATGCATATTGTATTTTAAAACATGATTTTATTTTATATGCTGTTTAAATACCTTTGAATCTTATTTTCATTCAAAGGGAATCATTTTATATGAATCGTTTTACTAAACGTCAAAAAGGAACGTTTTTTAAGAAAGCGGTAAGAACGACCTTTCTGTAGCCAAGAGTATTATTTGATATTTGACTTCCTTAACAAGACAGAATGTTTTTAAAAGGAAATATAAATACCATATTATCTTTTTACGTATTTTGGTATTGAAAATTATTTTGAGAATGTATTTATTATTTTAATATCTTGAAATGATATTTTTTTATTTCAATGTGGAAATGTTATCTTTCCTTTATGCTTATATTATGTGTTATGATCATGTTATGGTTCTTAGGAATTATTTACGTATACAGGTGGTTCTGTGATTAACATAGGGAAGGTGAGCCCGAGATAGGTCCACAATTTATTGGGTAAAGTTAAGGAGGTAAATGTAAATGTTTCTCCTAAGAGATTTAAGGAATTTACTTTGATGGGTATTCCAAAGTAACTCCCTTTGTAGCTGTGATAGCTACAATGTAAATATTGCATGGATGCCACAAGTTACCTTTATGATTTATGATTTTTATGTGTCTTTCATAAATCTTATGATTTCATGAGGTATGTAAAATATTTCATGTTTTTTATGTATTTATGAAAAAATGTTATTATTCTTTTTTTTATATCCCTTACTGTGATTTTTATGCTGATCCCATGTTTTGAAATGTTTTCACAGGACTTAAAGATGAATAGGGTCAAGGATGGGATTAAGGAAAAGTCATGCTGTCTAAAACATGAAACTAGACATGACTCTTTTTCCAAGTGTATTTATTTTATGAAAAAAAATTGAAACTGTGTATAAGTGTCTACTTTGTAGTCATTTGAGATGTAATATTTATGTCCTAATTCTCTAAAACTCTAAAACTAAAAAGATCCTCAATGTGAATTATTCATTTAATGCAATATTTTGTAATGTTTTAAGGTCGATTCATTATCATTGGTATCAGAGGTCGGTTTAGATAACATTAGGAGTTAGGATATTGTTAAATTAATATCCATAAAGTAATATTTAAATCATATAGAATTTACAGATTACCATGTTACTTCGCCGAAGATATTTCTTTGTTCAGAATGGTTTTCTGCATAGGAAATAGGACACTTGTGTTGGGTCGACATCAAGAGGATGACAACCTTCCAAATCTGAAACCTAAGATGGTCAGAATCGGAACTGAATAGTTTGTTCTGGTGATGGAACAGTTTAGTCAGGCTATAAATGGTGGTGGTATCCATGTACGAAATTTTCCAGATCAACCACAGAGGAACATGTCAGTAGTGGATCATTTCATGAGGCAACATCCACCATCACTCAGAGGATCATCGGACCCTGTGCTAGCTGAAGGGTGGATAAAATCTCTGGAGAAGATTTTTGATGTCATGGGTTGTTGAGAACATCAAAAGGTTAGTAATGTTGTTTATCATTTTGAAGGTGAAGCAGATCAGTGGTGGTCGAAGGTAAAAAATATCAGGGATAGTGAGGTGATTGATGCTCTCAATTGGGATGAATTCAATGGTATGTTTCTTGAGAAATATGTTCCTAAGGTGGTTCGTCTTAGGATGGAAAACAAATTCCTATAATCGAGGTAGGAGGATGACTCAGTGGCTGCTTATGAAGAAAAATTCTCTCGACTGGCTAGGTATGCTCCAAATTTCATACGAGATCCAGATAATAAAATCAACTGTTTTTCCTTAGGATTAAAGGCGAAGTATCGAAGGGCTTTAGCTTCTCGTGAGATCAAAGGTTATGAAAAACTTTTCTGTTGTGCAGATAAGGTGGAAATGGAGTTTCATTATTATTAGGTATTCTTTGGCAAAAAACAAAATAAGAGGTCGAGGTGGCAGGTGAAATGGAAGAACTCTTCAAAAATGTCTGGTGATAAGAAACTTAAGTTTATAGTTTGTTGATGTTGTAGTAAAAATCATGCTAAGGGATATATTTTGAATTCTGGTAAGTGGTAATGATGTGGTAAAATGGGTCATAAGGCTCATAATTACACTGAAAGAGATCAGGGTAATGGTAGGAAAAAATATGATTTAGTGTCAGTAAAAGGTTTTAAGTGCAATGAAATAGTTCATTATGAAAATGAGTGTCCAAAAATAAACTCAACTGAAGAAAAGCAGCCAGACTACAAGCAGAATGTGGTGGCAAAATCCTTTGCAACTACTTCAGCAGATGTTAGTCCATCAAATGATGTAATATCAGGTATACTATTTTTTTGTTTAGATTATGTCAATGTGTTGTTTGATTTAGGGTCTACATACTCTTTCATTTCTGAGAAGTTTTCTAGTAAATTGGTAATTCCATCTCATTATTTGAATACTGAACATATGGTAAAAATACCTGGAGGAAATGTTGAGAAAAAAAGAAAACATAATAACATTTCTATCCATGTGTGTGGAAAGAATCTACCTGCAAACCTTATTGTTATGCCTCTAGTATAGTTTTATGTCAATGTGTTTTTTGATTTAGGGTCTACACACTCTTTCATTTCTGAGAAGTTTTCTAGTAAATTGGTAATTCCGTCTCATGATTTGAATACTGAACAAATGGTAATAATACATGGAGGAAATGTTGAGATAAAAAGAAAACATAATAACATTCCTATCCATGTGTGTGGAAAGAATCTACCTGCAAACCTTATTATTCTGCCTCTAGTATAGTTTGATGTTATATTGGGAATGTATTGGCATTCTTTTTATCATGCTAAGATTGAATGCAGTGCTAAAGAGGTTTCTTTTCAGAATGATATTCAGTTTTAATAAAAAATGAACACTTATTGTTGATAACATATCAGGAAGTTGAGAAACTGGTAAAAGATGGGAATGAATGCTACTTTGCACATATTGTTGAAAACAAAGGAAATATTCAGATTAATGATGTGCCAGTGGTATATGACTACCTTGGTTTTTTCCTAATGAGTTTCCTGGTATTATAACTGATCGGGATGTTGAATTTATTGTTGACTTAGTTCCTGATGCTAAGACAATTTCTAAACCCCCTTATCGAATGGCTCAAATTGAACTTTTAGAGTTAAAGAAGCAATTGAAAGAGTTATTAGATAAAGGTTTCATTCGACCTAGCACATCACCATGGGGTGGCCCTGTCTTTTTTATTCCAAAGAAATATTGTTCAATGAGACTTGGCATTGATTTTAGAGCATTGAATAACATTAATTTTAAGGATAAGTATCATTTGCCTCATATCGATGATTTGATTGATCAGCTCCAGGGAGCTCAGTATTTTTCAAAGATTGACACGAGTTTGGGGTACCATCAGTTGAATGTAAAGGAATAAGACGTTCTGAAGACCGTGTTTCGTACTAGATATGGCTATTATGAATTTGTAGTAATGCCTTTTGAGTTAACCAACGCACCTGCTGTATTCATGGATTTTATGAATAGAATTTTCCTTGAGTTCTTGGATTAGTTTTTGGTTGTGTTAATTGATGATATTTTGGATTATTAAAAAAGTAAGGAGGAACATTTAAGTCATTTAAAGGTTGTCTTTCAAACCATAAAATAAAAGAAACTATTTGGGAAATTCAGCAAGTGTGAGTTTTGGCTACAACAAAATTTTTTCCATGGTCACATTATTTCAAAAAATGGAATAACAGTTGATCATGCTAAAATGAAAGTTGTTGAAGAATGGCGAAGACACACAAATATAACTGAGATTCATAGTTTTCTTGGTTTGGCAGGTTATTACCATAAGTTTGTTGAAAATTTTGCACGGTTATCTAGTCCAGTGACTAAGTTAACTTTAAAAGGTGTTATGTTCATCTGGAAAAAAGAATGTGATGATTGTTTTCAGTAATTGAAAAGAATATTGGTGAATGCTCCAGTTTTGGCACTACCTTCAAGAAATGGTGAGTTTTTTACCTACAGTGATGCTTTATTGAAAGGATTGGGTTTTGTCATAATGCTGAATGATCAGGTAATTGCTTATGCTTCATATCAGTTGAAACCACATGAGTTAAATTTCCATACACATGATTTGGAATTAGTTGTTATTATTTTTTCATTAAAAATTTGGAGGCATTATTTGTATGGAGTGAAGTGTAAAACATATACTCATCAAAAAACATTGAAGTATATATTAACTCAGAAACAATTGAACTTGAGATAGAGGAGATGGTCGGTGTTAATCCAGGAATATTATTGCATGATCCTTTATCATCCGGGAAAAGCAAATAAAGTGGTGGATGCTTTGAGTCGAAAAATAATACTTCATTAACCATGTTACATTTGGAACAAGATAATTTGGTTTTTTATTTGATTAAATTTGGCATAAAAGTTGTTGATGTAGGAAATTATTCTTTTTTGTTTCAGGTGTCAGTGAAATCATCTCTATCAAACAGAATTAAGAAAGCATAGGAGGAATACAGTGAGTTGCAGAAAAATGTTGTGTTGGTTCAGAATGGTATGTTTCCTGATTTTAACATTGATAATGATTGTGTTTTGAGATTTGGAACGAGATTATGTGTCCCTTGTGAATCAAAGTTAAAGAATGAGTTGTTATGTGATGCTCATAGTTCTCTGTTTTCAGTTCATCCTTGCACTACTAAGATGTATAGTGATCTTCGAAAGTATTACTGGTGGGATGGAATGAATAGAGATATTGCTGTTTTACTATGAAGTGTTTGACTTGTAAGTAGGTTAAAGCTGAGAGACACTTACCGAAAGAAATTCTTCATACTTTACCGGTGCCAGAGTGGAAATGGGAACGTTTATCCATGATCTTTTTTGTGGGATTACCTAATACATCTCAAGGTAATAATGCAATCTGTGTTATAGTTGACCAATTGACTAAATCTGCTCATTTCCTTCCTATTAGAGATACTCTGTCTCTAGATAAACTTTCTCGGTTGTATGTTAAAGTGATATTCAGGTTAAATGGATTTCTCCTCCCCATTGTATCTGATTGTGATCCCAGGTTCATTTCTAACTTTTTGAAAGGCCTTCAGAAGTGATTGGGTACTGAATTAAATTTTTGTACAGCTTTTCATCCTCAATCAGATGGGCAGTCAGAATGATCAATTCTGACATTGTAGGATATGTTATGTGCTTGCTCGATGGATTATCAGGGAATTTGGGACCAACATCATTCTTTTATTGAATTATCATGTAATAAAAGTTTTCATTCCAGTATACAGATTTCTCCATTTGAGGGATTATATGGAAAGCGTTTTTGAAGTCCAGATTTTTGGGATGAAGTATGTGAAAGGAAGCTGATGAGACCATAATTGGTAGAAGAGATGGCAGAGAAAGTTTAGTTGATTTCGAAGCTCATGAGAACATCCCAAAGAAGACAGAAAAGATATGCAGATAACCGGAGGAAGGATCTTTCTTCTGAGGTAGGTGATCATGTCTTTCTCTAAGTTTATCCATGGAAAATTGTGATGCATTTGAGTAAAAAGGGAAAGTTGAGACTGAGGTTCATTAAACCTTATGAAATTCTAGACAAAGGTGGTTCAGTTGCGTATATATTTTCTTTACCTCCATGTTTATCCTAGGTACACAATGATTTTCATGTTTCGATTCTGATAAGGTATATGTCAGATCCATCTCATGTTTTGAGCCAAGAGATTGTTCAGTTGAAAGAGAATCTCTCTTATAAAGAACAACCAGTTCAGATACTTGAGCATAGATAGCAGGTGTTACAGAATAAGGTAATTCACCAGGTAAAGGTTTTGTGGAAAACCCATATGGTTGAAGAAGAAACGTGGGAATCTGAATATGCTATGAGGGATAACTACCCCCACCTATTTTGATAAGTGAATAAAAATTGTGAGGATGCGATTTCCAAAAAGGGGGAAGGATGTAATATCCTAGGTAAATGAATAATAAGAGATTTTAATATTTATTAATACATGTAATTTAAATATTAATTTAATTTTAAAAGGGGTTTCTATGTTCAATAGCGTACCCGATACGCAACAACGAGTTTCTTTGAAATCTTACATTGCACATTAATACTATAATATTATTATTTTAAATGACAGTTAACTCCTAGACATTTTATTGGTGGGAATGAACAAAATTAACTAAAATATGATTATACATGTATTTACATTTATCCAATAAAACATTAGTTGCTTAAAATATGAATGAATCTAATTTTAAGAATAATTTACATTAAAAGGTTGATTTAATGCCTATTAATGGAGAACCGTTTTTAAATACTGTTTTAGTCAATTTAATACATTCTATTTGACCAAATAGAATCCTTCTTTAGAATGGGGACATAAAAATTTACTTTTTGTAAATATTTGGAATTTTTCCGATAAAGTTCATTTTATAATGAATAGTGAAAATATTGTATTTTAATTCAAAACTATGCTTTAATATAATTTATTTATATGGTTATATTATCTTTATAATTTATTTTAAAGTGTACTTTGAATATTTTTTTACCATTAAATGCAATTTTGGTCATTGTAAGAAATTTTACTTTGAAATTGGACTTAATGAACTGTCCATCTTTTGATAGTTATTAATTCTTAAAAACACGCTCTTTGTTTTGACATCGGGAATTAATTTTAAAATAATATCTTCCACTTCTGTGTTTTGATTCTGTAAAAATGGATTCCATATTTGGAATCAGGATTTCCAAATTGTGTAAATTAGTAAATTTTATTTGTAGACATTTTAAATATTTAATTCTGTAAATATTTTATTTACCGTGGTTAATGGGTAAATCAGGTAAATAATGGTAAACAATAAAATTATAATAATATAAAATTACCCTTAAACGTGTCCTAATCCTATTGGATGAGTCATGGACGACCCTGGGCATCCTTGGGTCGATTTTGGGACCCCATTGATTCACTTGAGAGTGATGATGACACTTGAGATTAATTAACTAAAAGTAATGGAAAAAATGACAAAAATGAATATCTTTTCGTAAATTATTTTGTATATGGGGTTACATAAGTTATATTTTGGACTATAAATTTTAATTAGAAATCAAAAAATATATTCTACATCATGGAAATTTTGTTTATAATTTTTAGACCTCAAATTAATTAATGTATTTTTTACACAATAATGATGTAGTGTTTATCTCATTAATAAATTATTTAAATAAATAAGATTATAATGATTAAAATACTATCTAAAACATGTCACATTATTATTGGATGATTTTATTTCGACCACGAGGAATCTTATCTTCGAATATAATGATTTCTAGACCATTATAAACTGAATATCGTTATATAATAAAATAATATTTTCACACTTTCCTAAAGAGCCCGTCCTCTCCCTTCTAAAAGGAGACCACTTCTAACCAATTCCACACACCTCTCAAGCCATTTGGCTCGTCCATACTCCGCCAAAATAGGCTCCCTACATCCCTATCCTCCTTTTAGAAGCCTTAACTTAGGCATAATTCACTTTAAGAAGTCTGTTTGGTTCAAACCAAAGGGAGTTACCCAAATTAATGGTAACTGTTTCTCTGAAATTGTTTTCTTTTATCTTACTTCTCCAACCACTAAAATATTTTTATTAAATTATTTTGTAACAAAAAAAGTATCCTCAATATACAAGGATTTTTTTATGAGATTTATTCAAACTCCACTTACACACACCTCTATCTAATTGATGAACAACATAATGTTTCTATGGATGGAAAACTAATGTGTCACGAAACGATGATTGTTCAATTACATATAACCACCTCACATGGTGTCCATTATGATGGAACTATATTTATATATGATATATATTATGTTAATTATTTCCTTTTCCATCTTCAATTCCCAATTATATCAAGCCTTTATGGTTTCCATGGTTGGTAAATACGATAATTTCATTTGAGGAAGTGCGGACTACCGCCCCCTCAAAGTGATGTGACTCGTTAATGCATTATGTGGGATGTAGAAATGATAGATTTAATAAAATTATATATGATATTATACTGGAATTATAATATAACTATGTATAATTATGTTTTAATTCCATTAAAATATTAAATAGAAATAAAGGTAGCGTTCATGTGTACGTACGGCTTCAGGTCTCCATGAACGGTGCATTTCATTTCTTACCTCCAAATGTTATGTACAATTATAAATACATGTATAAATAGGTTATAAATGATATATATGATATCTAATTCATGAATATAATTACGGATATAATGGAATATTGACCACATGAACAACATGTAATTATAAGAAGTCCATTTTTGTCTCAAGTACCAAATATCGACAAAACAAACATTACAAACTTACATGATTTGATAATGTTTATAACCTAGTAATAAGTGATATAAAAGGAATAATAAACCTGAAAAGGGTAATTAAGAAAGTATAAATTAACTTTAGTTTATTATTCAGGAGATTAAAGAACAATCGACTCATGTCAGACATGAGGTAAGGGACTTCGTCTCAATCTCCTTTCATTGAGGCATATTGTATTTTAATACACGATTTTCTTCCATACTCTATATAAACACCTTTTAATTTTCATTTCATTCAAATGGAATCTTTTTATATGAAGCGTTTTACTAAACGACAAAAAGGAATGTTTATTTACGCAAGTGGTGACAATGACCTTTCCGATGCCATCAGTATTATTTGATCTTTGGCTTCCTTAACAACACGGAATGTTTTTAAAAGGAAAAATAAATACCATATACTCTTGTTTTGTATTTGGGTATTGAAAATTATTTTGAGAATGGATTTATTATTTTAATATATTGAAATGATATTTTTCTAATTCAATGTGGAAATGTTATCTTTCCTTTATGCTTATGTTATGTGTTATGATCATGTTCTGGTTCTTGGGAATTATTTACATATACGGGTGGTTTCGTGCTAAACCTAGGGGGAGTGAGACTGAGATAACTCTCCAATCCATTGGGTAACGTAACAGTGGTAAATGTGAATGTTTCACCTAAGTGATTTAGTGAATATATTGTGATGGGTATTCCAAAGTAACTTCCTATGTAGCTGTGATATCTACAATGTAATTATGGTATGGATGCCACAAGTTACCTTTATGATTTATTATTTCTATGTGTATTTCATAAATCTTATGATTTCACGAGGTAAGTAAAAGTTTTCATGTTTTGTATGTATTTATGGACAAATGTTTTAATTATTTGTTTTATATCCCTTAATGATCTTTTTATGCTCATCCCAAGTTTTTTAATGTTTTCACAGGACATAAAGAGGAATAGGGTCAAGGATGGGATTAAGGAAAAGTCATGCTTCTAAAACATAGAACTAGACATGACTCTTTTTTTCAAGAGTTTTTATTTTATGAAAAAATAGAAATTGTGTAGAAGTATCTACTTCGTAATCATTTGAGATGTAATAGTTATATCCGAATTCTCTAAAACTATAAACCTAAAATGACCCTCAATGTCAATTATTCATTTAATTCAATATTTTTTTAATGTTTTAAGGTCATGTCCTTATTGGGGATTTATGATTAATGATTCAATAGAATGTTTTTTAGTGATGAGAAATGTGAGATTGGGTGGGTTTATATAGGAATAAAGACAGATGTTCTTTATTGTTTACCAGAAGTAGGTTTTGGACTCAATATAATATTGTAATAAAGTCCAAAAAAATACCATGGTTTCTAAAAAAGAGAATTTATTGACATTATTTCATAAGGAAAATGTCTAAATGCATTAAAATATTACACTTAGTGATATGGCAATGAGTTAGGTTCATAAAGAAATGAGTTGAAAACCTTAAAATATATTATTGGTTTTGGAGGATTCATAAAGGATTTTTATTAAAAATAAAACAACTTAAAAAATTTATTAATTAAAATTGGAATGATATATTTGGCGGTGGATTCTTTTTATTTTATTTATTACTTATTTTTGGGTCATCATGATTGCATAATACACACTATATATTTATACCGTATTTAATATTTACATGAAAATTTTATTGCCTTAGAAAATTAATAAAAATTCAATGTTGAAGAATTTTAATATTTGGAATCCAAAAATAATATTTATTTTTTCAAATTGTTTTATAATCATGGAAATTTTATCTTTTAATTTAATAATTGATATTTATTCGGAAACATTGATATTTTTTAAAAATAACAGTTTCAAACCCTTATAATAATTATTAATGACTTAATAAAAGTATATTTTTAACTTTTATTGATAAAAAATATTTAAAAATAATAATTTATTAAAATTTATTTTATTTTCATAATTAAATAATATATAAAAAATATTGTGTTAATTAAAATTACATATTACCCAAAAAATAATTTTTATTTTATTGAATCAAAATCAAAATAATATATAAATTTTTAACACTAAGTTGTAAATATAATTATATATAATATACATAATCTTATTGTTAGGGTATGTAAACATATCTCTTTATTACCCAAACAAATTCCATAAGGGTATGGTGAGTGATGGAGACACATTCATGGGGTGTTTTAGCGTACATAGTTTGGGTTATGATCTCAATGAGATTGAACTTCTCCCATAAATGGGTTCTCTCATGCATTAATTATTAGATCTCATCTTGGGATTGTTTAAGGTAAAATCCAAATGATTATATCTCCCTCATATGCTCTCCTAGATGGGTTTGTATGATATTATCCTACTAGTTAAGGCTATCATTTTGTCTATGTCAATTGGATTTATCAAAAACCTATATTTATGCGAATCATATGATCAATGTTCAACATAAATTTTATCAATGGATATGATTCTTAATGGTATTTTTAATATAATTAGATATAATAAAAATAATAAAATTTATGTTTTTTCAATAATAATAAAACATAATAGGGAATTTAATTCAACAACAAAATGAATTTTATTTATAATATTTTGGTCATTAAAATAATGAATCTATGGAAAAAGTTAGAATGAAAAGATAACTCAAAAGGATCATAAGAAGTTGTATATTTTTACATGAGCAAAATGGAATTAGTCAACATAGGTCTTTGTGGGCATATGAGACAAAAATATATTCAAGTTTATCCATAATTCATTATTTTTATTGGTGAATTCATATATATTACAAATGTTATTTTTATTAAGAATTATAATGAGGTACTTATGTTTTTGAAAATGCGCCAAAGGGAGGTTGAAAAAGAGATTAGTTTTTGTATCAAAATACTGATATCTGATAATGGGAAAGAATAAAAAGTGATTCATTGGAAATTTTTATTGGTTATCATGGAATCATGCATTATTATAGTACACTTTATGAAAAAAATAGAATGGTGTTAAAAAGAGGAAGAATAGATGAATTTTCGAAGTGATAAGAACAATAATGGTTGAGAATAATGTATCAAAATTCATGTATAGTAATGTAGTGTGTATTATGGTGCATATTACAAATAGATACATTTTAATATCTAAGAAATATGCTTCTCCATTTGAGATATGTTACCAAAATTATACTACAATTAAATATTTTAATGTCTTTAGAATTGGCTATTATGTTAAAATAAAAGGAAGAGGACTGGGAATGTTTGATGAAAAGTTTAATGATAAAGTATTTATGGGATGTTTACTTAATTGTAAGGGATATATATTCTACAATAATATATTAATTAAAATGTTTGAGTGATTTGATGTAAACATTTATTAAAACATGGTAAATCAAGACAATGAATTAAACAAGATTTTATGTTTCCTCTAGAAATGTTTTAGCTTATTTATAGAAGAATGCCTAAAAATGTTTCACAAATTAGACAAGAAATAGTTAAAATAAATTTAAAATGCTTCATTTTTAATGAGGAAAAGTTTTTTGGCATCATAAATAAGATTTAGAGCTTAATGAAACATATAGGAATTATGTATATCATTTGGAATCAGAATGCGATAGGACAGACATAAAAGCTAATAGTTGAGAACCAAATAGATCTTGTTTATAATGTTAAGACTATAATTTTGGATGAGGATATTAAACATTATGAACTACTGAGATATATGAATTAATAATATAATGATATTGAGAATAAATTTTCATGAGAACTATTGAATAGAAAATAAAAATAAAAATGTCATTAGTATTATATGGGTTTTTGTGAAAAAAATGAATTTTAAATTTGAATTAATGCAAAAAAGTTAGATTTTATTGAAAGGGATATTTTTAAATGGAAAGAATAAAAATTAATAATACTTTTTCTATATATTATATAATTTAGATGATTATAATCTTATTTAATGTTCCAACACATATCCTATACCGAGTATATCAAGTGGATATAAAATATGAATTTATAAGTTGTGACCTTAATGAAGAAGTCTTCACTTAACAAGTAGAATGTTTCATTGTTGAAAATAATAGAAGAATATTATTCATATGGATTAAAGTATTGTATTTATTAAAATATACTCTAATTTCTAGGTATTCTAGACCTGACACCTTTATGAGAATAATGGTGTTTTACAAAGGCATTATTGATAAAAACATATACTGTTTGAAAGATTGTTCAAATACTCTTATTACTATCACATATGTATATGGAATTATTTTTTTAGAAACAACAGGGTTTTGTGTGGATAATTCACTATAAAGATACAAAAGTAGTTATACTTATTTGTACTCAGGGAACTAAACTATATGATGGGATTAAAATTTTTAGATAACTCAAATTATATATTTTTTTCATAAGAATCAATTTATAGAGAATAATTGGGACTGTTTGGAATAAAACAAACAAAAGTGTTATATATAACTATATTAGTTGGAACTAATTTAGGAAAATATTAATAATGTAACAAGGCTGAAAAAATGAAATTTATAAATATGATTGGATGCATGTTGAATCCAATAATATATAGACAAAACTTTTACTATAAGTTGTGTCATTGTTCTATGTATAAACATGAACTGAATGAGTCACACAATCTTGAAATTAAAATAATTATAACATATATGTAATGATGAATGAATTATCTATTTCACAACTGATTAATTTCATATATCGACTTTCTTAGTTACAATATTCCAGATTAGGGAGGTGACAATGTAGATAGTAGATCCATAGTAGGAGGTGTATTCTTTGTTGGTGATGGATTCGTTAATTAGTACAATAAGAATATTAATTCTACAAAATTGGGTATAGTTGAATCAAATTTTGTGGTAGCTACTTGTTTATTTACATTATTGTTATAGATGAAGGTTCACCTATTTTTTTTAGTTGATGTTGAGAGAACATTTAAGATTCATTGTAAAAATTATAGTTCTATTGATCTACCAGAACAATATTATTGAATAGTATATCTATAAAAGTATTGACATAAAATATGAGACCATTAAATATAAGGTGTATTTAATGGAAATTAAGCTTTTATTTGTTGTCATAAAAGTGTTTCTTGATGATATCGTTATGAAATCTATGTCAAATGAGAGTTTTATTGGTCATATTTATGAATTTACATGTTCAACCTTCCATGTACACTTGATAATTTTCATATTTAGTACCCTTAAAACCCCATTGGATTTTGTTGACAAAGTATGAGAGACATATTTTATTAAGGGGGAGTAGATGTGATTTGGGGATTTTGAGATGTGATGTCATTTGAATAAATCAACCTAAACATGCTTGTAATCAAGGGATAAAAATCACTCAAAAACAATACTTTATCCTATTTTTTGGTACTAGGAAAACTTCAAAATGACATTGGAAGTGGTTTTTTTGGATCTCTATTAGGGAATGTTACATTATGGGATCTCATTTTTTTTTTCCAAAAATCCAATGGCTGAGATTGAATTACCCTATTGATTTGTATATTTTTTTAAGCTAACTAAATATACCATAGATCTTGGTCAGTTAGCTATGTTTTATTTATTAATAACCATATTTTTAGGTTCTCCTCAATTATTATGGTGATTAATTTTGTTTTTATAGTGTATATATCATAAAATATTGTATCAAATTAACAATTTATTTTTTTAAGTGCTAGAACACAACTGAAGGTTATATGTTATTTTTAGAAAACTATGAAATTTTTTATATCCACATAGTCAATTTATATGTATCCTTTTTGTATCACATATAATTTTTTTCTATCTAGTAAAATATTTAATTTTATATTTTTAAATATACATCATAGATGTATATGTAATGTGTAGATCCATGTAGCCAAATCAAATAATAAAATAAGCTACATAAGAATTTTTTTAAAATTCACAATGCTTAACTTCCAACATATCTAATAGATGTGATGTAGATTATGTGAATCATGTAGTAACTAATAATAATTTTGAATAGTTTTTATCAATGATAATGTTTTGGGTGATGATGCTTTTTGATATTTGAAAATCACTATAGGAAAAAAGAGCCGAGTCTATCAAGAATTTTAATGAGGTAGCGTGTATAAAGATATTTATTTTTATAAAATTTAATCTAACGTATAAAGAGTTTTAAAAATTAAAATTGGATAAATATTTAATGGGGAAAAAAATGAGATTTTTTTAAACACATTATGGCTATTGTGTTGAGTTTTTTTCATTCACAAAAATGTTAAAGAATAAGTAGAGTATGATGTAAATATTTTATTTTTGGTGATAAAAAACTGGAGAATATGATGGATTCAGGGGATTTTATTTGTGTTTGATATTTCTTTTGAATCAAAATTAATTTCTATTATATGGTAAAATATATATTATATATTATGGATCCTCATAAAACTATATCATTATCTTCTATTGGAGAATAAAACATATTTATTTGGTGATATTCATCTTATTTTTCTTTATATTTATACTTCAACATGATGTGGTGATATTATGTGTGAATCCTGACCATTGGGGTGAGATATTTCATGAATTCTTGTAATTGGAAATCACTATTCAGTATAGTAAATAGAATCATTGGTGGTGAGGGAAACAATCCATGAAAAAAGAGTATGACTTCACATGGGGCCTAAACCCTATGAAATTATGAGTTTATTATTATTTATCATACCTCCATGATTTTATGGGGCAGAGATATTTATTTTTTGAGTTAATTATATATTTAAAATTCCAGAACATTTTTTTCTATAAAAAATTTATTAATAAAACTTTCCTCCACTGATCGAACAACTACTTCTTAGTGTAGGAAACAAATCATACCATGATTTTCTTTGTGAATGACCAATTTATAGGAAAATGTTTTTTATGTATAATGTGAATTTATTTTTATATAGTGATAACAAAATTGAACTTTGAGTATGACAAATTATTTTTAAATATATTAAATTCATATCTAAAAGTGATATAACATTAATTTTTAATATGAACTATAAAATTGAAAAACAAACAAATATTAATCCTAAAATGGATTTTATATTTACAAAATAAATCTATTATATAGGTAAAAATTATATTTTTATATCATACACGTTTATAATTATGAAACCCTTTATAAAAACCCTAGAAAAGCTTCATCCCTTCTAATTTCAGACACTTAGGATTTATAAAGAAGACTCATATTTCCAAATTATATTTCACCATACTTTATTTATTGATTTTTTATTTGGTTTGTTTAGTTTATACCAGATAATTGAATAGTAGGGTTTTAACAATCATATTTAATATTAAAAATATATTAAGGTTTTGAATTGTTTTCCTATATGTTGTTTTTGAAACACACAATTTAAAATATTATTATTATTAAATAATATTCCATGAAATTTTTGTTCGTTACATTCCCCCCTTAAATAAATCGCATCCTCACAATTTCAATTATTTGTTACTAATTAAATTATGTGAGATTGTTCATAATATATTCATAATTTTAGATATAAATGTTAATATGAGTTCTAAAATACATTCATAGGCTATTCCATGTTACATACCTTTTATCAAACAGCAATTATTACTCATACAACAATATACCCCTATATATGTATAACCCAGTTATATATTCTCCATTATAAAAGATTCCCCAAACCATTTTGATTTACAAGTCCTTGAATCATTACAAGATCACATATTTTATTAAAAATTAACACTATAATTTATAGTAAAATGATATTAACAACTTCTTTATAATGTCACACACTAGTAAATCATAATTTAAAAAATGATATTAGATTCCCCCAAAAACCATTAATCTATTTTTATTTAAATACACAATCGATTCCAATATTATCTTACTCACTTTTATTATTCATCCAATTATTTCCTTAACATCTAGAATATATTAATACTCTAAATTATCTAAACCTCAATCATATTTTCATCAAAAGGTTTACCAAAAAATATAACCCTGTTATAAAATCAATTTTCAAGGTTATTGATTTGAGTTGAAATATGTTTCAAAACCATTAAAGATGAAATACTCACAAAAAATATATAGAAGTTTCACATAAACCTAATAAATTTTCTAATATACAAAAATATCATTGATAAATATCACTCATTAATGAAATTAACTATGATTATCAAAAATTATTTCTTAATATGGTGTCAACCTTAGTAACACATGTAAGAATAGAAAAATGATGATTTTATCATAATAGGAACATAATAATATTGTAAAAAATTTATGCATGCTCACATATTTAGTTATAAGACATAGTGGTTTTGGATACTTACACAAATTCAACACCATAAACCAATATAAATAAAATAATAAAACTTAAATGGTTAAGATAATACAAAAAATTATAAAAATATATCAATATAAAAGATTAATATTATGATTCTCTCTCCAATTATGCTTTCATTTCAACATATGAAACATTCATTTCCACAATTTCATACATGGTTAATCTTAAAACTCTCTTGGTTCAATGAAAGTTACCATAATTTCTTTTCAATCACACTTATTATCATAATCCCTAAAAGTATATAGAAAATAAATCCTTCTTATCTGTTCATACAGAGAATATTTTCAGCCAAGGAAGCTCCCTTGAGTGTGGCATGTGTAGTGTGAAATGGGGGATATTTTTTGTGAATGAAGTCTTGGTTGAGTTAATACACAACACTTCCTCTTTGAGGATATTATGAACAGGTAAAAATATGTTTTATCCTTTATCCATTTTTCAATATCCATGTAAGGATGTATTTTCCTGAAAAAAAATAATATCTACTTTAACAAACTTTTAGGATGTTATACTATATATAAACTGGTCTTTTGACTTATTCCTAGGGTTTTCACTATGGTTCTCTTATCCAAATACCCAAAATATTACCTCAAGTAACTTAAAATTTTATTTATACCTTTGAAATTAGGATAAAACTAAACTTATCCATCATTGATGACTTTTAAAACTCCAATGTTATCCTCCACTGATATTACCATAATCTCCAATATTAATTAAACATTTCAATGATACAAACTATGGAAACCTGAACTTAATCATGAAATAATTACATTAATTTTATAAAATATTACATTATAGTACATTCCCAAGACATTTTATGTTTATGGTTTTAGAGAACTAGTACACAAAAATAATTAACAAAACTAAGTACTTTTTTCATCTAAATGATATTTCCCCAGTATATAAATAACAACATTATCCATAATAACTCTACAACATCTAATAAAAATTATTTTCTTAAGATATGCATCTGGAAACATGTAATTTATTACTTTTATTCATAATTAATGGAAATATACACATAATAAAGGGTAGGTATCATATTCTTAGTTATGTTTAAGATAAGTGATAGTGATCAATAAATAGAAGCGAGGATAAGATGAGGATGTGAGTATAACCAAGAAACATAAGAAAATATTACCCAACAAGGATTTGGTTCTAAATCATGAAATATAGCTCGATATAAAATAATAAATGAGTCAAAATGTTGGGATAATAAATATATCCTTATGAGTTTAACATAGCCATTTGAATTAATATAAACTTGTGAAACATCCTTCAAATATGAAACATACATCAGATTATGGAATACCACTTTCTTCATCCACACCATATGTACCCATTATTATGAGAATATAAAATGTACTTAGGAATAACTATTCCATGTGATATAAAATCATAGACAATACATTGGAGGATGATATAGGATCCAACCCATCATTATCTACACTGATGAGTGACACTTGAAATCGTTCACATATTACTTCATAACGATCCCATGGAAGTAAAATTGGGTTCATAAAACATTCAAATGAAAATCATCTACTTTTATATCATAAGGAACCTATTAAAATAAAACGTGTTTGATTCAAGAAATCAAAATGAACCCACAATGAAAAATGGGTTTTATATCTTTTTCAAATGGAATCATATAAATAAATCATTCATAATTCAATAATAAGTCATAACATGAAATCCCATGGAAAATAAATCAAAATCATATGGGATCCAAAATCATTCAATTCAAATAAAATTCAATCAGGAATTTAAGAATATGTTATTTATGTTATAGCGGTAAAGTGTCACAAACCAACTTGGGTTGACCTTGAGTTGGTCACCCAAGATTTCCCCTGACAGGGTTGAGGAGGTATTCTTGATCCTCCTTAGTTGGCAACTAGTGCCGACCATCAAAGATAAAATAACATTGGAATGATTTAGCGCATAAAATAGCAAACATAAAAAAAAACAAGATTGAACACGCAACAAAATATGAGGATATAATAATTACAATGCACAATGAATACAAAAATAGAATTATATACAATTGTAACATAAATAACTGGGAAAAATCTAAAATGTATCTAAACTAGAACATTACACAATATCTATGTGAACTCTTGGTCACCACCATCCACAAATATATCCTTCCACGTAGGAAAACCTAAAAAGAAGGTGGACATAAAAAATCATAGTTCTATATAAACTGAGGGGAATAAGTAGCATGCGATCATGAGACATCTCATTAGTTAATCACCATTGAATCCATATATTTCCTTTGCTGAAATAGTCCATAAACACTTCATTTATAAACATTTAGGTAATATAAGGTTTATATCAATTAGATATTTAGAAACATATTTCCTTCTAAAAATAAAGTTGGAAAAAAGATATGTAGGAAATAGAACATGAGGAATATGAAATATAAAGATATATTTAGAGTTTGAAAAAATAGCAGGGTATACTAAACAATTCTAGAAATAATGTAAACTATATAAGTAAAAGCAATCCAATATGAATATAAAAATTAAAAAAAATTGTTTGAAGTAAGAAATAAGAACATGAAGATATTTAATCATGGTAATTTACTAAAAATATCTAGAGGTGACACTAGAAGTAATCATTTTGGACCCACCTACTAACTTATTTTGAAACACCATAGTCAATAACCAACAGTCTTGATCTAAAATAGCCTCAAAAATATAAAATAACACATATATCATCCTAATTAAAGGGGATTAAAATTATTCTAATTTGAATAATAAATAAATCATCACTTGAACCTCTAGATTATGTCCAAGAATCCCATCATAATTGGACAAATTTTAATGAGGAAGAAATCACACTCTTGGAATTAAAAATAACATGAAGATTCCAGTGTTCATGCCTTTCACACTCCCCAACAATATCTATATATTGGCCTTCTCAATGTAATTACAAACATAGGGGTTCCCAAAAATCATGGAACAATTCCTAGGAGCTAGCTACACCTACACATATTGTCATTTTAAACAATATTCTGAAATAACTACAATGTACAAACCTTGACATATCATTTGGAAACCATGAAAATTTTAAAATGAAACACATTTCTTTCAAAACTGATCCAAAATCAAAATGAGTTTATTTTCTATTATTAGAAGATACCAAACTGTCCGTCTCAATCAACTAGAGTGTATAATCATTCTTTTAATATTCCAATTAGACCAATCTTTAGAGAACATTCATTAAAACCTCCTTTTGAGTCATTTGAAAACCCAAAATCATTTTGAAAATCCATTTTTTCAAATAAATATTTAAAATAAATATGTGAATTGGGGAAGTAAATTTGGGGGGGAAATGCATTTGTAAACTAAGGTCATCATTTGGACATTTTATGGGGTTTCTATTGTCATGCATGAGTATATTTATATGCGCACCCTATGTATATATTGATGTCCCCATATTCACCATCATAAAAATTGATAACCACAAATATGGTCATGTGTCAAATAATTGTATCACAAGGAACATTAAAACAAATTTCCAGTATTCACAAAAAATCCCCAAACCATAACGTATCAAAAAAAACCACACACAATGCTCAATTTCAAATGTAAACCGAGTTACCAATGATCATCCGTGGATAAAAACCATTTCAAGATACCCAAAACTATTTTAAAGTAATATTGGAATATTATCAAACACCCTATATACATATACATAAATGTGTAAGTATGAAAATATTCTGAAAAAAAAATTCATAACATTCTAAACATAGAGATTCCCAAAAAAATTATACTAACTCACCATAAACATGAATATAAATTTTAAAAGTTATTTGGGAAATCACAAGAATATAATTACTTACATAAAAAAGAAAATATATGGAAACAATGACCACAATGAATTTTAAAAAACACCAAGAGACGGAAGAAAATGGCCTAAAGAGAAAACCAAACACCCTAACATCGAATGAATCAACCAAAATTAGAAATATGTCACACTGTGATTTTTTCAATAAGTATAAAATCCAAGATATAACCAATAATAATAATAGGGTAAAGGTAAGGAGAGTAAAACAACAAAAAAATCCAAAGTAACATACTATGGAACCTTGCAGGAGCATCAATAGTGGAAGGAGAGCCAATGGAATTTCGGTTGAGGACCCATTTCTTGAGATAAAATAGAGAAAGAGTGTATGAGGGTTGAATTAGGGTTTAAAATTAGAGGTTAAAAATACTAATTTAATGTATTTATGTTTTTTAGTATGTGGCACTGTTTGGATACATGATTTACCAACCGTGCATGTACTGCATGCACTTTACTAAGAAGATGAGATACCAACATAGGATAATATTGTGGTTTAAGAAACAATGTTCTTACCATGAAAATAATCACTATAAAAATATATAATCCCATGTAATATTTTCAAATTATTTATAATGACCATGTAGAAACCCTGATCTAGGTCTTAGACACCACCACCAAGCTACCTAGTTACTCTATATCCATACATCATTTGGGCTAATCCATGTGTAGATTTTGCAAGGAAAACTATTCAAAAAATAAGTAAACTAGAAATACAGTTTTCATCAACTATTTGTAAATTTTCTCCCCAAAATCATTACACTAACCATGAACAAGGAAAAAAACAACATGAAACCTCTAAAACTAAAAAATTATCAACAAGAACTCATCTTGAACCTCAAAAATAAGATTAAATTTCAAGAAGAAAACAACTATAATGCAATGGAACAATTCAAGTATATGGCCTCAAATGTTGAAACATTAATCATTTTTCTTTTTTAATTGAAAAGAAAATTGAACTTTGGGAAACATTCATCAATTTTCAACAATTCCATGACACTATTTAGGTAAATAGCCTAAAATGTGGAAAATGAGGGAGTTTGTAACAATATAAGTTAAAAACAACTATCATACATTATCTTTAGATGTTATATGTGTGATTTAACGATTTTTTGTTACTTTTAACCATATACCCAAATTAAACTTTTTTTTGGTAACTAATTCTCAAATAAGTAATTTTATATATTATTAAATATAAAAGGTAAACCTTATTAACTATTTGTATGCATTAAAACTAATTCAAGTCTCCATTAAATAAAATTAAATATATAAATAAGATATTTTTTCTAAATTAAAATGGATTATGTATAAAAAATATTTTTTAGAGAAATTTTTTTTCTCCATTAAGTGTTATTGATATTGTATTGTATTTATTAATGATTAAATATATGTTAATGTGTTCATATATATATATATATATATTAAAATCATATGAGTGAAAAATTTTAATATATATTAATATAATTTATTAGATAAAAAATATGTATCCAACAACATTTTCGTTTTTGGGCCATATGGTGTTAGGCCTTTGGGTCATGTTTCTTACATCATGTTGATTTGATTATGATCCATCAATAGCTTTTAACCACTCGTTATTTTCTCCTTCTATAATTTTGTTTTTTATATGTAATGGTTCCCCCCCCCCAATTCAGACAAAATTGGTAATCTATTTATTTAATTAATAAAGGGGGTGGGCAGAAACAATTGTAATCCAAAAAAAAACATTCACCTAAGAAACATAGTTTTTATTCATAAAATAAAATTTTAATTATTAAATAATATTTACAAAGGATACCTAATATTATATACATATAATGAAATAAAATTTCAACATGTTAGAAAATTTATTTAAATGTTAGTTCATGTATCATGTGAAAACATGTGTTTAGAAAAAGTTTAGTTTTGAGGATAAAGTTATATAAATCCCAAAATTAATAATTTCATTTAGTTTTATTATGTTAAGAGTATTATTAATCATCAATTTAATGTAACATGACATAAAAAACTGAAAACATAATTTACACAGTTTCAAGTTTAATTAAACAAACATATGAAAAATAGTTTTCATAAAATATTCATTAATTTTAAAAAATGATGTTCATGGGATCTATACATTTAAAAATTAATTTTCCTTTATTAATTTAAAAATATAAAATTTATAGATATTTAATATAATATAAATGTGAAATATGTGGAAAAGTTAGTTTTTATAAAAAAATATTTTGTAAGTATAATGTGAATTTATTCTTATTTAGGTTCATGAAATATAATATAGATGAATGAAATATTATTTTTTATATAATAATTCTTATATAAAAGTGATATTTTTAAATTTTAATATAGTAATGCATAACTTTGAAATTCAAGGGCATTAATATGAAAATGGATTTTATATTGAGATTCTCATTCGATTCGATAGATAATAATTACATGTTGATATCATAAAAATATATAATTAAAAAACCCTTTATGACATCCACAAAAGATCTATGGGTATGATAATTTGTAGTTGTAGTAACAACTGGAGATTCTAGTTGCATGGATTTTGTAGCCATTTTTACAAGCCTATTCATTTTTCTTTTAATGATTTTTCTAAAGCCATAATTTCATGAGATCATCGTTGGATTGGAATAAGGAAAAATTAATAAAGATACATTATTTTTTACCATAGAAAAATGGATATCATAAATAATAATTACACTTATTTATGTTATTTCTTTTGAATTTAATTATTTTTCAATATGGTTCTTAAATTTAATGAGTATGATTCAATAATTATTTTTAATATTAAAAATATATCATTTTTTTAATTTTTTTTATAATTTTTGTGAGGCATTATATTTAATATATTATTTAATTAAATAGAATATAAAATGAAATCTTAGGTCATTACATGGATTGATGAGAATATCAAAATATTTATGGTGATTTTCGGATTTGTTGAATTCATCATTGGTTTGGGTTTTAACCTAGAGAGTTTTTATTGGAAATAATATATATATTTCATGATAAATCCTTAATGTACATCTTCCAGAGATTTTTTTGTCTTCAGGGAATAACTTTCCAAATGAAGATGGTCAGTGGGAATATTCTAGCAATAGCTATGATTGTACATTTTTTGATAGGAGGGAATGTAATACTCAAAAACCCCTTTGGGGTGTGATTATTTCCATCTCTAGTACTCTATAATATATTTAAGACTTGTTCATGAATATTTCCAAAATATCTATGTGGGAGTGGTATATGGACCTGACCATAAACATTACTTAATCATGAGTTATTTCACGAATACACATTGAGGATCTTTTCAGGTTTATAGATTTAGATAATTAGGCCATAACTATTACATCTCAAAATTTACAAAGTAGACACTTCTACTGAGATTCCATTTTTTTAATAAAATAAAAACTCTTGACAAAAAAGGTCATGTCCAGTTCCATGTTTTAGACAACATGATTTCCTCGATCCCATCCTTCACCCTATTCCACTTTATGTCCTATAAAAAATATTTCAAAAACATGGGTTGAGCATAAAAATATCAGTAAAGAATACACAAATAAAGAAACTATTAGTTATAAAAAAACAATAAAATCATGAATACTTTAACATAAGTAATACATTTCACCATTATGAAGTAGTAAACACTCTTCACTAAATAAAAGATCATTACTTACCATTTTGTAACAAAAATATTACCATAAAACCCATATACAGAACACATAACATATAATGGTAACTTAGAACATAAACATACTGAAATGGAATAACCATACATTCGACTTCCATAGATGTCACTAAATGGAATATCCATAGGGTTGACTTCCAAATTCAATGAATTGAAGGTTATAACATAACCACCCATCCTAGTATTCATGACACCACCCGTTATTTGGTTTATCACGTAACCACCCGTCAAATTTCCATGTACCATTATAAATTCATAAGACATAAAACAAATATAAAGAAAAGAAAATATTTCCACATTTCAATCACAATATATCACTTAAATATATTGATAAAACCAATCCATTATCAAAACCATTTTCAATAAAAAAAATACATAATAGAGTAGATGGTATTTATTTTATTTTATAAACATTATGGCTTGTTGCGAAATCCAAAGATCAAATAATACTCATGGCTACAGAAAGGTCATTGTCACTACGTATGTTAAAAGATTTTTTTTTGTAATTTAGTAAAACTATTTGTAGAAAAAGATTCAATTTCATGAAATGAAAAATAAAAGGTGTTTATACAGCGTATAAAAGAAAGACTTTTATTAAAACAAAATATGCCTCAATGAATGGAGATTGAGACGAAGTCCCTTACAAAGATGGTAACATTACATTAAAGGGAAATAAATTACAAAATTATTTGCGACAAATATAAGTACAGATAATATAAGTGGATATTAAGTGTAAAATAATCCGAGGTCATCCACACATATTCATAGCACGACATAAACAAGAACTAGAGGTTTAACCCAAAGAACTGAAATTGGGTTAAGAAGTTCCCTTACAGAAATTTGACAGCCTACCGGCGTCACATTAAAATTTCAGAAAATGAGTTGATGAGAGATAAAAATGGTATCTCATCACTTGGACATAAAATTTACATCAATAAGGATATAGAAGAAAAAATCCCAAAAAAGTAATATGTGAATTAAAAGACATAACAAAAATTAGTCTTTTAAAAAGAGGAGGGTGAAAGGTTCCCTTACCAATTTGGGTAACATTCGAAACGTACACCCCATGAAAGAAGGACTATAAAATGTTGATGTAAATGACCATGAAATAAAGTACATTACACAAATAGTAGAATAATGGATAGTATATACACCACTCAAAAGAGATAGTGACAAAAATAGCATGAATCTCTCAAGAATAAATAGTGAGATAAAAAACCATTCACTCATTGTAATAAATGGAGTCATATGACCAAAAGATAATAAGAACAAAATGAATCACATAGTACCACTAAAATAAATAGAATCATGATAATATATATCAATTTTAAGTACACAATACACCACATGCAATAAATAATTGGCGAACAATGGAAATCTCATGGAATTAAAAGTGAGATAAGAAATCCTCTTACCTTGTGTCCGACATGACTCAATCGTTCTTTAAACTCCTAAATAATAATATAAAGTTAATTTAAAATTTCATAAGAAAAATTTCCAAGTTTATTATTCCTTTTATATCACTTATTTCCATGTTATAAATATTATTTAATAATTTTTGTTAATAATGTTCTTTTTGTCGATATTTGGTATTTAAGTAAAAAAATTGACTTCTTATAATTACATGTTTTTCATGTGGTCAATGGTTCATTATATTCAGAATGATTTTCATGATTTGGATATTATATATATCATATATATCCATCATATACATGTATTTATAATAGTATATAACATTTATAGGTAAGAAATGAAATGCACCGTTCATGGAGACGGTAAGCCATACGTACGCACGAACGCTACATCCATTTCTATTTCGTATTTAATGGAATTAAAACATAATGATAAATATTAGTATTATAATCCCATTATATTATCTTATATTATATCATTAAATCCATCCTTTATACATACTACATATGGTATTAACAAGTCACATCACTTTGAGGGGGCGGTAGTCCGCACATCCTCTAATGAGATTATCATGTTTACACAAAATGGAAATCATAAAGGTTTGCTTTATTATTGTATCAAATAATCAGAAGATAGTGTTGAGTGAGGAACGAAAAATAAAAGGAAGAAACTTGAGAGAAGACATTACCTCTAAATTGGGTAACTCTTTGATTTGAGCCAAATGCTTCCTTTGGAAGACATCTTCCCAAAGTGAGGCCTCTAGGAGTAAGAGAGGGATGTTGAGAGATAATATAATCAGTGGTTGGATGATCCAAGGTCTTGAGAGTTGTGGTTAAGGGGTTATAGGTGGGGGTCTTTTATAAGAGGGAGGAGGGTCACTTTTGGAAAGTATTGACATGTTATTTTATTATAAAATGGATTCTGGATTATAAATGTCCTAAAATTATATATTTAGAGGATAAGGTGATACGGTTTTTAAATCCACCAATCCAATTGGTTTTTGACAAGTGTAAGTCTTAGATTTTACATTGTATTTTCATTTTATTTAAATCGTTCATTTATGAGGTAATCACTGCATCATCATGGTGTCATAAATAAATTTATTTATTTAATATATAAAAATTAAAAAAAATACCACAATGTAGGAATTATTTTTAGCTTTATATTTAATATTTTTAGTATAAGATATCATTTATGTAAACAAAATAAAAATTGTTTTACTTAGGTGTTACATAGTTTGGTTATATTTTCCTTTCTTTAAAAAATAATAGGATAAAATGTCACTATCACACAAAACTGATTCCATGGGGTCCATAAGTTGGAAGAAGAAATCCCATGGTTGGCCATGAAACAACAAAAATTATTTGGACACATGTTTTGGTCATTTTAAATTATTATGATTTTATTTAATTACCCTTAACTACACGATTACTAATTAATCATGATAATTAAAGATAATTTTCGTCGTTACTATACATAATGTCCAAAAAGAAAAGAGTCTTAATATCATAATTTGGACCTTATGATTCAAAATTTGGAATACATTTTACCAAATTCCAAACACAGAAATGTCAATAATTAATTTTAAAATAATTCTCAGTGTCACAACCAAAGACATGTTTTTATGATGTAAAATTTATCAAAATATTGACTTGTTTTTACGTCCAATTGAAAAGTGAAATTACATACAATGAAAAACATTGAATTAAGTGATAAAAAAATAATTCAATTACACTTTCATACTAATTTTGGAGACAATATATCTATATAATTAAATTAGATGAAAATGCAATTTTGAAATAAAATGCAATATTTTTCACTATTCATTAAAAATGAACATTTGTCAGAAAAATACCAAATATTTATCCAAAGTAAATTTTATATTCAAAATTAAAAAATGATTTCCATTTTACCAAATTAATAACATAGAATTTTCATTAATTAATTATATAATTAATTCCTGTTGTCAAAACAAATAGCGTGTTTTTATGAAACAATATCTATCAAAATATTGACAATTGTTTATGTCCAATTTCAAAGTGAAATTAATTACAATGACCATAATAGGATTAAATGGTAAAAATATATTTAAAATAAACTTCAAACCCAATTAAATGGATAATCTGACCATATAATTAAATTATATTGAAAAGTGGCTTTGAAATAAAATACAGCATTTTTAGTATTCATTAAAAGAAATGAACTTTATCGGAAAAATAACAAAAATTTACACAATGTAAATTTTGATGACACGATTCTAAAGAAGGATTTTATTTTTTCATATATAACAAATGAAATTGAAAAAAAGTAGTTTTAAAAAAATTTCTCCATCAAAAGGCGGTTAATCACCCTTTTAAAGAAAATTAGAATATTTATGCTTAAAATCGAATTCTTTTCATATTTTAAGCCTCTAAATTTTATTGGAGAAATGTAAAAATATTTAACAAACATTTATAATAATTTTTTTTAGTTATATTCATTATTTCCATTAAAATGGATAGGCATTGACTACCATTTAAAATAATATTATTATATTATTAGTGTGCAACGTAATATTTCAAAGAAATTCATTGTTGCGTACTGGGTATGCCATCGAACATAGTATTCCTTTTTAAGTAATATTAACATTTTATTCAAAAATATTAATAAATATGAAAATATCATATTCTTTATTTACCTGGGATGTTACATCCTTCCCCCATTTTAAGAATTGCATCCTTTCAATTTTAAAATTGTACTCGGTAACGTCATTGAAATCCCCACATCGGAAAAGGAGTAACTTGAACTATCACTTTAAAAGAAATAAAGAAAAGTACCAACGTCACCCGAGACAAAAAATACTAGGATTACATGAAAACATGGATATGGATGAGAAAAAAACCATCAAGTTCTGATGGAGACTGATAGAAAATATGTCTAGGTGAAAGTTAACCAATAGAAAATCACAAACATGTGATGGGTTAAACGGTATTTGATTCCCCAGTAGGATAATTTAACGAAAAAATATTTTGTTTTAAGTTACTTTTCATTGAGGAATTTATTTATGAGCTTAACTAAATCATAAGTAAATATACTTACTTGTTATTTAGACATTCATATCATACTAGATTTCTTACAAATACTCATATTTTCTCCAAAAAATGAGTTTTTAGGATGACTTGTTCACATTAAGAGTGCTATAATAAACTTCTAGAGAATCACATAAAACAAAAAAGGTGAAATATATATTTCCCATGTCCTTAGACCTTAACCAAAACTAGAATTTTTATAAAAAGTTCAGATAATCCCCAAAAGGAAAATCCTTTATAAAAAGAAATAGTTCTCTTATCCTCTAAAATTTATCCAACAAAACCCAAAGTTCATCAAAGACAATTCAATAAATAGCTATCCATAAAATTATTCAATGTAATCCGATATATGATTGAAACCCAAATCTATGAAGGATTTAATAACATTTTCATCCATGATAAATCTTAATATTTATCTCCAAATAACATTAGTTACTCTTAAAGTATCATATTGAAAAGTAATTAACCTAATCACATATCCTCCATGATCAGTTAATAATTTCCATAGATAACCCAAAATCCACTTATTCATAATTCATAAGATCATCTAACTAAAAAAGAAAAGTTATAATAACCAGGGACATCACGTAGTCTAGTGGTATGCAATAAATACCAGTCGCACTTTGGTTGTGGGTTCAATTCCTGCAGCTTTGTCCGATGCAACTGGTTGTCACACTGTATGTGTGTTGTCCCTTTCAAAAAACTATATAATTTTATAACATTACCCAAAAGAGATAAATTCATCAAAAATAACCATAACATATTTTAACCACAAAGGTTATCTAATAACCTTTTTTTCATCCCAAAATGTATTAACCGGTAATTACCTCAAATTCAAGGATCCTATAAATCAACTTGTTTCTTTATAACTATATCCACAAAAGAAAAGATAATTATTCCTTGAATAAAATTTTCATATATCAAACATCAGGGTTACACATACTATAAAAAGTAATCTAATGTAATCCCATCATCAAAAGAGACTTAATAGTTTTAAGAATTTCAACATCTTAAAATCGACCATAGCTCTTGAATCCATTATATGTCAACTTCTGACTCATTCAATGTTCTTCATGATCCATTAACTATGCATTTCCACCTTATTTCTTAATATAACATTCTTTCAAATTGAATATCCCCATTATTTAAAAATATCAATCCCATTATGCTTCATTATTTAAGTCTAGTAAACATAAATCATACCTTCAATCCAGATACCATGATATTTAGGATGTTCTCTTTCTCATTCTGTATGTTGTCGTACTTTCAAAAAGTGAAGGTTCACTCAACTTCTTTAATTTAACTTTTCTATAGAAATGGAAAAGTTGAGATCTTAAAATCATATGAAAAAGATACCATAACCAATAAAATTGTTTTAGAAATGAGTAGGTGTGGGATAGCTCAAACAATTTCATACAGGTGACTTGAATACTCAAGAAGCTGTTAAAATCATTTGAACATGCTTTTCCCATAATAGGGATGATCAAACCATCGGGGATGGATAAAAACATTGTGAAAGATCTATTTCATTCCATCTTGAAAATTTATCCTTAATCTACCTAAAATAATCAACACGTAAACATGAAATGAATAATAATAAAAAACAGAATCTTTTATAGATAACATAAAAACATTTGTATTACTCTATTTCATAAACCTCCATTGTTTATGTTTTTTTATCCAATCAACCTATTTTACCATAATCCTCTAGAAGTTTCCACATGTTAATAACCCTCTTGGTTATATGGGATCCTTTACCTACACCCAGATAACACCCTAACCTCTAAAGTTATCTAAACTGGCCTCTAATACCAACTATAAGGACCCGACCTTAAACATTACATAATATTGAGTTATTCTAACAAAACACATTGTGGATTGATTCAGGTATAGAGTTTTAAGGAATTAGGCCATAACTATTACATCTCAAAAGTTACAAAGTAGACACTTATACTCAAATTCCATTTTTTTCATAAAATAAAAATTCTTGATAAGAAAAAGTCATGTCCAGTTCCATGTTTTATAAATCCTATCTTTCCTTGATCACATCCATGATCCCATTACACATTATGTCCTATGAAAAAGATTTCAAAAACATTTGATGAGCATAAAAATCACAATAAGGAATACACAAAGAAGGAAACTATTAGTTTTGGAAAACAACAAGTAAACCATGAATACTTTAACATAAGTAATACTTTTCACCTTTATAAATTAGTAAATAATCTTCACTAAATAAAATATCATTACTTACCCTTTTGTAACAAAATTATTATCATAAAACCCATATACAGAACACATAACATATAAAGGTAACTTGGAACATAAACATACTTAAATGGAATAACCATACAGTCGACTTCCACACATGTCACTAAATGGAATAGTTGTACGACTGACTTCCATTCCCAATGCATTGGAGGTTATATCATAACCACTCATTCTGGTATTCACGGAACCACCCGTCATTTTGTTTATCATGTAACCACCCATCAAATGAATAAGTACCATTATAAAATGATAAGACATAAAACAAATATAAAGGATTGAAAACATTTCCACATTTCAATCACAATATATCACTTAAATATATTGGTATAACAAATCCATTATCAAAACCATTTTCAATAACAAAATAAATAATAGAGTATATGGTATTTATTTTATTTTAAAAACATTATGACTTGTTGAGAAAGCCAAAGATCAAATAATACTCGCAGCGGCAGAATGGTCATTGTCATAATGTATGATAAAAGAAACATTCTTTTTTTTATTTAGTACAATGATACATAGAAAAATATTCCCTTTTAATGAAATGAAAATTCAAAGGTGTTTACATATCATATAAATGAATGTCCAGTATTAAAACAAAATATGCCTCAATGAAAATAAATTGAGATGTAGTCTCTTACAAAGATGGTATCCTTAGATTAAGGATAAATCAATGACATAATTATGTGTGACAAATATAAGTACACCAAATATAAGTGGATATTATGTTTAAAACAATCCGAGGTTATTGACACATATTCATAGCACGACATAATCAAGAAGAAGAGGTTTAACCAAAAGAACTGAAATTGGGTTAAGAAGTTCCATTACAGAAATTTGATAGCCTAACGACGTCACTTTAAAATTTCTTAAAATGAGATGATGAGAGATAAAAAAGGGTATCTCATCACATGGACACAAAATTTACATCAAAAAGTATATAGAAGAACATATCCCAACAAAATAAGATGTTAATTAAAAGACATAACAAAAAGTAGTCTTTTAAAAAGAGGAGGGTAAAAGGTCTCCTTACTGATTTGGGTAACATTCAAAACATACAACTCATGAAAGAAGGAATATAAAATGTTGATGTAAATACCCATCAAATAAATTAAATTACACAAATATTAGAATAATGGATAGTACATACACCACTGAAAGGAGATAGTGACAAATATAGCATGAATCTCAGAGGAATAAATAGTGAGGTAAAAACCCCTTACCTCATTGTAATAAATGAATTCATATGAACAAAATATAATAAGAACATAATTAATCACATTTTACCATGAATATAAATATAATCATGATAATATATATCAAATGTCAGTAAACAATACACCACATGCAATAAATAATTGGCGAACAATGGAATTCTCACTAAATTAAAAGTGAGATTAGAAATCCTCTTATCTCGTGTCCGACATGACTCGATCGTTCATTAATATCCTGAATAATAATATAAATACAATTTATACTTGATTAAGAACCTTTTTAAAGTTTATTATTCCTATTATATCACTTATTTCCTTGTTATAATTATTATGTAATCATTTTAGTTTATAATGTTCATTTTGTTGATATTTGGTACTTAAGTAAAAAATGGGATTCTTATAATTACATGTTGTTCATGTGGTAAATTGTTAATTATATTCAGAATGATATTCATGATTTGGATATAATATATATCATATATATCCATAATATACATGTATTTATAATATTACATAACATTTAGAGGTAATAACTGAAAAGCACCATTAATGGAGACGGTAAGTCGTACGTACGCATGGACGTTACTTACATTTCTATTTCATATTTAATGGAATTAAAACATAATGATACATAGTAGTATTATAATTCCAGTATATTATCATATATGATATCATTAAATCCATCCTTTATACATACCACATATGGTATTAATGAGTCATATCACTTTGTGGGGGCGGTAGTCCGCACTTCCTCTAATGAGATTATCGTGTTTACACATAATGGAAACCATAAATGTTTGATATATATAAAAAATAAAGAATTATAAAGAAAACATAAACATAATATATATCATATATAAATACAGTTCCATCATAATGGCCACAATAAAAGGTGTTAAAATAAGATTGAACAATCATTGTTTCGTGAGGCAGTAATTCACCACCCACAGAAACAATATGTTCTTTAACCATTAGACGGAGGTGTGTGTATGTTTAGGTAGAATCCATTTCATAACAACATTATAGTATATTGAAGATACTGGTGTTACTATGGGATCAAATAATAAGAAGATTTAGGTGAGTGATGAAGGAAAAATAAAAGGAAGAAACTCGAGAGAAGGCATTACCTCTAAATCGTGTAACTCTTTTTGATTTGAGCCAAATGCTTCATTGGGAAGACGTCTGCCCAAGGTGAGGCTTCTAGGAGTAATAGAGGGATGTGGAGAGATAATATGAGTAGTGTTTTGACGAGACAAGGGTCTGAGACATGTGGTTCAGGGGGTAGAGGTGGGGGACTTTTATAAGAGGCAGGAGGGTCACTTTTGGAAAGCCTAGAAATGTTACTTTATTATAAAATGATTTTCGGATTTTAAAGGTCCTAAAATGATAGATTTCGAGGATAAGTTGATAAGGGTTCTAAATACACCAATAAAATAGGTTTTTTACAAGTTTATGTCTTATATTTTATATTATATTTTCATTTTTTTAAATCGTTCATTAATGAGGTTATCACTGCATCATCATGGTGTCAAAAATAAATTTATTTATTTAATGTCTAAAAATTAAAACAAAAACCATGATGTAGGAAATATTTTTTTGAATTCCAATTACTATTTAGAGTCTAATAGATCATTTATGTAATCAAAATTAAAAATTTTATACTTAGGTGTTACATAGTTTGGTTATATTTTCCTTTTTTAAAAAAATAATATGATAAAAGGTCACTATCACATAAAAGTGATTTCATGGAATCCATAAGTTGGAAGAAGGCATCCCATGGTCATCCCTGACATAAAAAATGTATTTGGACACATTTTGGGGACATTTTATATTATTATGATATTATTTTATTATCCTTAACTACCCGATTACTAATTAATCATGATAATTAAAGATAATTGTCATCGTTACTATTCATAATGTCAAAAAAAAAAGTCTTAATTTAATAATTTGGACCATATGACTCCAAATATGGAATCAATTTTACCAAATTACAAACACAGAAATTAAAATATTTAATTTAAAAATAATTCTCGTTGTCACAACCAAAGTCTGGTTTTTAAGAAGAAAAATTTATCAAAATATTGAGTTGTTTTTACATACAATTGGAAAGTGGAATTACTTCCAATGAAAATTATTTAATTAAGTGATTTATACATAATTAAATGACACTTTAATACTTATTAAAAAAATCTATCTATATAACTAAATTAGATGAAAATGCAGTTCGGAAGTAAAATGTCATATTTTTTACTATTCATTAAAAATGAACATTTGTCAGAAAAATACCAATAATTTATCGCAAGTAAATTTGATATTCAAAATTTAAAAATTATGTCCATATTACCAAATTCATAACATATAATTTGTATTAATTAATTTTATAATTAATTATTGTTGTCAAAACAAATAGTGTGTTTTTATGAAATAATATCTATTGGATTAAATGGTAAAAATATATTTCAACTAAACTATAAACCCAATTAAAAAAGACAATATAACCATATATATAAATAATATTAAAATGAGGTTTTGAATTAAAATAAAACATTTTCACTACTCATTAAAAAATGAACATTTTCAGAATTGTTTTCACACAAAGTAAATTTTGATATCCCGATTCTAAAGAAGTATTTTATTTTGTAAAATATAACCTATAAAATTAACAAAAAGTAGTTTTAAAAAGGGTTCGCCATCAAAATTCAGTTAATAAACCTTTTAAATAACATTATAATATTTATGCTTAAAATCAAATTATTTTAATTTTTTAAGCCTCTATCATTTATTGGAAAAATGTAAAAATATTTCACAAACATATATAATCATTTTGTAGTTGGTTCTGTTCATTCTTTCCATTACAACAACTAGGAGTTGACTGCCATTTAAAATAATATTATTATATTATTAGTGTGAATCATATGATTTCAAGGAAACTCATTGTTGCATACTGGGTACGCCATCGAACATAGCATTCCCTTTAAAGTAATATTAACATTTTATTCACAAATATTAATAAATATGAAAATATCATATTCTTTATTTACCAAGGATATTATAACTGGTTTCCATTATGGATGTTATTTGATCAAAACCATGTATCATTATGAGAATATGTATGTATTATAAACCATTCATATTTATCTTATTAATTATTGAAGCTATATTTTACATAAATAAAGTTGAAAACTCTAGAATTTATCTCCAACCTAGGAGGCAGTATTACCTTTTTATTTTGTGTCTCTACCGAAAATAGGGGTTTCATATGTATCTATGTGAAGTGAATCAGAACCCAAATAGTTAGTTTCCTTTTAATGGTAAATTTTATACCTTTTAGTTTCATGTGAAAACGACCATTTGCATTCCTTTATTATCATTTATAAATGATTATTTCTATGAGGTTTATTATCACATGGAATATACTTTTAGGTGAAAGGGTACTCTAAATGGATCCTATAGGTCTTATACATGAGAAAAGCTTTCTACTTATTATCATATGAAATATAATCTTCTGGGGAGGGTTAGGGTTTTATATGATATTAGATATCCTACCTGATATATGGTATATCACAAATATGGTGGGTGTGAATAAATGATCACAATTATTCTTATTTTCCATTTGGAACAATATTCACTACCTAATAATGTCATCGATATTTTCAATCCATACACCTCCAAACAGACACCAATATTAGGAGAACATCAATTTACAAGGATCACCTCTCAAAACAATAATGATAATCCCTGGTGTGGTCTAAATAATCACACGATCTCATGATCCATTAGAATCAACCTATATGTATAAATGAGTAAGTATTATTCAACACTCATGTTATATTTCCCATTATAGTTTTTTGGTTCTCCCTACTCACCAGTGAATCCTATAATTCACAATGATATAAAAAAATTTACCTACTGATGAGTCCTACAACAAATATACATCCATTTAATTTTATGTGTGTAGATTTATTTAATTTTATTCTATTTTTCACAATAGATAGGCTGATTATAAATTTGAATTCACAATGAAACATGCAACATCTATATTCACAGTATGCATCTCAATCAGGAAAATGGTTCTTTAGAAAGTGTAAAAATAATATCTTAGATTTCACTCTCATATTTCGATTTTTTCACTAGAAATATATAGAGATCAATCTACTATTTATTTTCACAATTCCTCTACATCGATGATACAAATTTTTTATTTAATCACAATAGTTGAAATTGACAAAAACTAAATTTAATTTTATATTAACATTTTAATGAATAACCTATTTCCAAATTTTTCATAGCATATCTCATTTTTTTCTTATTCATTGTTCTTCTATTAGAACTCAAATCTTGGTCATTGTAGAATAACAATAATGGTTATGGAATTGATAAAGAGAAACCAATGTAACATCATCTTCTCCTTCAAAAAAAGTAATATCTTCATCATGCAAATTTTTTTATCCCTTTTATTTAATAAAAATCCAATTATACGATTTTTATATCACAAATGAACAAGTTGATCATTTTCTAAAATAATATCCTTCTTTATAAAAATTTATTTTGAATTTATCATATTTTAACCTAGTAGAACTCATAAATCTTCACTAAGTACCTGAATCTAAACAATTCAGCATGTGACTCTTCTATATTGGTTGTTTAATCTTTTCAAGTGGTATGTTACTTTAACATTGTATCAAATGACTCTTTTTATGTACTATATTACTACAATAAAGCCATAATAAATCATTTTAATTACAACTTTACTCTTAGAATATAAGGCCCCAGCCTTAATCCTTACTTAATATTGAATTAAATGAATAATTCACATTGAGGATCTTTTCAGGTTTAGAGTTTTAGAGAATTAGGACATAACTATTACATCTCAAAAGATTAAAAAGTAGACACTTCCACTAAGTTTCCATAAAATAAAAAATCTTAATAAAAAACATGTCTAGTTCCATGTTTTAGATGGCATGACTTTCCCTTGATCCCATCCTTGACCCTATTTCACAATAAGTCCTGTGAAAAACATTTCAAAAAAAACATGGGGTGAGCATAAAAAGCTCAGTAAGGGATACACAAAGAATGAAAACAGTTAGTTATTCAAAACAACAATTAAACCATGTATACTTTATCAAAGTAATACCTTCACCTTCATGAAGTAGTAAAAACTCTTCACTGAATAAAATATCATTACTTACCCTTTTGTAACCAAAGGATTACCATAAAACCCATATAAAGAACACATAACATATAAAGGTAACTTGGGACATAAACATACTTAAGTGGAATAACCATACGGTCGACTTCCACACATATCACTTAATGGAATAGCCATACGGCCAAATTCCATACATACTTAATGGAATAGCCATACGACCGAATTCTATACCCAATTCATTGGAGGTTATAACATAACCACCCGTCCTGGTATTCACGGCACCACCCGTCATATGGTTTATCACGTAACCACCCGTAAAATGTCCAAGTACCATCATTACACATAAAATATTGAAAATATAAACATTTCAATAACAACATTTCATTTGCAATCACAATATGTAATTCCAAGATATTGAATTAAGCAATCCATTTTCAAAAACCATTTAAAAGAGATTTTTGAATCAATGTGTCCCATACCACTTTGATGATTTTAATGGAATTATAATTTTAAAACATTAATGTCCATATAAATAAATACTGAAAGCCATTTTGAAAACATGGACATTATAGATAAATATTTATAATAATGAATCTTTAAACACATTTAAAATGATATTTTTGTTAAAGAGTTTTTAACAAAATGAGAGACTCTTGAATACAAATAATTGCAGAATAACATGTAATACAAGATTCATAATATCATGAGAATAAAGGGATTCATGATATAATATGTCAAAGGACAATATAAAAACAATATAAGAGTGAATTTGTGCATAACAACAATGAAGTCTCAATGTAAATGTAAATTGAGATGAAATCTATTATCAAGATGGTATCCTTAAATTAAGGATAAATCTATCACATAATTATGTCTGAGAAATATAAATACAACCAATATAAGTGGATATTAAGTGTGAAACAATCAGAGGTCATTCACACATAATCTTGGAAAAACAAAACCAATGACATAGATATTTAACTCAATGAAATGAGATTGAGTTATGATTTACCATACAAGTTCATAAGAATTTATCAATGATATGATTATGTGTAGCAATACCATATCCAGAAAAAGGTTTGTGGAAATTAAAAAATAGATATTCCACACATAATCCTGTCATAATAAAATCTATAAGTACAGGTTTAACCCAAAGAATTGAAAGTGTGTTAAGAAGTTCCCTTACAGAAATCTGACAGCCTAACGACATCACTTTAAAATTTAGAAAATGAGTTGATGAGAGATAAAAAGGGTATCTCATCACTTGGAAATAAAATTTAAATTAATAAGGATATATAAGAACATATCCCAACATAATATTATGTTAATTTAAAGACATAAAAAATAAGTCTTTTACAAAATGAGGAGGGTGAATGGTTCCCTTACCGGCATGGGTATCTTTCGAGACATGCACACTGTAAAAGAAGGACAATACAACATTGATGTAAACACTCATAAATGAATTTATATTACACAATGAGTAAAAGAATGGGCAGTACACACACCAATCAAAGGAAATTTTGTCAAATGTAGCATAAATCTCACGGGAATAAAAGTGAGATGAAAAATCCCTTACGAAAACTCGACAGCCTAACGATGCCACATAAAACATACAAAAATGGATTGATGAGATCAAATAGGGTCTCTCATAATATTAACATAAAGTTTACTAAAAGTGGAATCAAAATAACATCCCCCAACATATCAAAGAGGAGCTTAACAGAATTGACATAAAGGAGAGTACTTAAAAAGAAGGAGAGAGGTAAGATCTCTTACGAAAATTCGGCAGCCTAATGGCGCCACTCAAAACGTCCAAAATGGATTGATGAGAGAGGATAGGGTCTCTCATAATATGAACAGAAAAATTACAGTAAGAGTAATATAAAAGAACATCCCAATAACAAGAAATATGATCTTTAGAAAGAATGACATAATAGAGTGTACTTAAAAAGAAAGGGAGGAGTAAGATCCCTTACCTCGGGTCTGACTTGACTCGATCATTCTTTAATCTCCTGAATAAAAACATGAGTTAATTTATACTTCTTTAAGAACATTTTTCAAGTTCATTATTCATTTTATATCTCTTTTTACCATGTCATAAACATTATGTAATCATTTAAGTTAATAATGTTTGTTTTGTCGATATTTGGTTCTTAAGTCGAAAGTGGACTTCTTACAATTACATGTTGTTCATGTGGTCAAAGGTTTATTATATACAGAATTGTATTCATGATGTAGATATCATATATATCATATATATCTAGTATATTAATGCATTTATCGTATTACATAACATTTAGAGTTAAGAAATGAAACGCACCGTTCATCGAGACGGTAAGCCGTACGTACGCATGAACGCTACTTCCATTTCTATTTCATATTTAATGGAATTAAAACATAATGATGCATAATAGTATTATAATTCCAGTATGGTATCATATATAATATTCTTAAATATATCCTTTATACTTACCACATATGGTATTAACGAATCAAATCACTTTGAGGGGGTGGTAGTCCGCACTTCCTTAAATGAAGATATCGCGTTTACCCATAATGGAAACCATAAAGTTATGCCATAAATGAAAAATACAGAAGAATAAGTAAAACATAAAAATATTAGATATCATATATAAATATAGTGTCATATTAATGGCCACCTTTGAAGGTGTTAGAAGAATGTTGAATAATCATCGTTTCGGGAGGCAGAAATTCGCCATACACGGAAACAATATGTTCTTTAACCATTAGATGTAGGTGTGTGTAAGTGTAGCTCGAATAATTTTTATAAAAACATCCTAGTATATTGAACATACTGGACTTGTTTCAAAAGAAATGAATAAAAAGAGTTTAGGGGGTTGGAGAAGCAAAATAAAACAAAATGACTCAAGTGAAGACATTACCTTAAAATCGGGTAACTCCCATTGGTTTGAGTTCAAAGGCTTCCTTGGGAAGACTTCTGCCCAAAGTGAGGCTTCAAGGAGTTAGATAGGGATTTGGAGAGACAAAATGGGAAGGTTTTGGCCGAGCCAAAGGCTTTCGGAGTGTGGGTAAGGAGGTAGGGGTGGGGGCCTTTTATAAGAGGAGAGGAGGGGCACTCTTGGAAAGGTATAAAATGTAACTTTATTTTCAAATGAGTTTCGGATTTTAATGGTCCCACATTGATGTGTCTTAAGGAGAAGGTGATAAGGGTTCTAAATCCACCCATCCAATAAGTTTTGGACATGTGTAGGTCTTAGATTTTACATTATCTTTCCATTTTATTTAAATCGTTAAATAATGAGGTCATCGCGGCATCATCATGATGTCATAAATAATTTAATTTATTTAATGTCTAAAAATTATAAAAAAAACTACTATGATGTATGAAATATTTTTATCTTTTCAATGAATATTTATAGTCCAAAATATCATTTATGTAGACAAAATTAAAAATATTTTACTTAGGTGATACATTCTTTGTTACATTTAACATTCTTTAAAAATAAAAAGATAAAAAGTCACTTTATCAGAAAAGTGATTCCATGGGGCCCCCATGTTTGGAACAAGGCATCCCATGGTCGGCCATGAGACAACCAGTAGACTTAGGACACGTTTTGTGGTCATTTTTTATTATTATGATATTATCTTATTATCTTTAACTACCCGATTACTCATTAATCAAGATAATTAAAGATAATTATCGTCGTTACTATTCATAATGTCCAAAAAACAAAAGAGTCTTAATTACATAATTTGTACCTTATGATTCCAAATATGTAATTCATTTTACCAAATTAAAAACAAATAAATTTCAATAATTAATTTAAAAAAAACTTCCCGTTGTCAAAACAAATAGCGGGTTTTTAAGAAATAATATTTATGAAACGTTTTGCACTTGTTTATGCCTAATTCCAAAGTGAAATTAATCCCAATGACCATAATTGAATTACATGGTAAAAATATATTCTAATTACACTTTAAAACAAATTAAAAAGATAATATAACCATATAATAAAATTATATGAAAAAGCATTTTTGATGTAAAATGCTGTATTTTTCACTATTCATTGAAAAATGAACATTGTCAGAAAAATACCAAAAATTAACCGAAGGTAAATTTCAATGTTCCAATAATAAATAATATGTTTATTTTGGAAAATATAGATTATAAAAATGTCAAAAATTGGATTTAAAAGAGGTTCTCCATCAAAAGGCAGTTAATCGACCTTTTAATGAATATTAGAATATTTACGCTTAAAAACTGGATTCATTTTCATTTTTAATCCTCTAACATTTATTGTAAAGAGTAAAAATATTTTAAAAACATATATAATCATTTTTTAGTTAGTTCTCTTCATTCCCGCCATTACAACGGCTAGGAGTTAACTACCATTTAAAACAATATTATTTTATTATTAGAGTGCGAAATAAGATTCCCAAGAAACTCGTTGTTGCGTATTGGGTACGCCATCGAGCATAGCATACACTTTAAAGTAATATTAATATTTTATTAACAAATATGGAAAATATAAATATCTCATATTCTTTATTTACCTGTGGTGTTACATCCTTCCCCCCTTTTGGAAATTGCGTCCTCGCAATTTTAAAATTGGGCTTGGAAACATCCTTGAAGTCCCACATCAGAATAAGAGTCGGTAAAACAATCACTTTAAAATAAAGAAAGATATGTAAAAAGGTCACCCGAGTTAACCCATACTTGGATTCCAAGTATGAAAATATGTACATGGATGAAAAAAACAAAGGGTCATGTTCTGATGGAGAGTGATAGAAATCATATTTAGGAGAAAGTTAACCAGAAGAAAATCACAACCTTGTGATGGGTTAAACGGTATTCGATTCCCCAGTAGGAAAAGTTAATAGACAACATTTTTGTTTTAAGTTACTTTTTATTGAGGAATTTATTCATAAGGAAACATAATCACTTATCATGTTGACTTTCAACTTTTATTAGATTCCTTACACAAACTCAATTTTTCTCCAAAATATGAGTATTTTGGAAGACTTGTTCACATTAAGAGTATTATAATCAACTTCTAGAGAGTCACCTAATACACAAAAGAGAACTATATACTTCCCATGTCTTTAGACTTTAACCAAAAACAAAACCAAAAAGGTTAGTACAAGATCAGATAATCCAGAAAAGGATAACCATTATAAAAACAAAATCTATTCTTAATCTCCAAAATTTGTCCAAGAAAACCCAAAGTTCAACGAGGACCATTAGATAATCAATTTTTCCATAAAATTATTCAAATTAAACCAAACTAAGATTGAAACCCGAATATTTGAAGGATTTAGTCACATAGTCTTCCAAGTTAAATCGTAACATTTATCTCCAAAAAACATCAGTTGCTCTTAATGTCTCGTATTGGAAAGTAATTAACCTAATCACATATCCTCCATGATAGGTTAATAAATATCCATAGATAACCCAAAATCAGCTTACTCTGAATTCATAAAATCATCCAACTAAAAAGAATCAGTCAAACTAACTACAGACTTTTCGTATTCCAGTGGTAGGCGATAAATACCAGTTGCACATTGGTTGTGGGTTCGATTCCCGCAGCATTGTCTGACTTGACGGGTTGTCACACGGTCTGCGTGTTGTCCTTTTTCCAAAACTATATAATTCTCAAATCATAACCATAACACAATTTAACCTCAATTTTATCTCATGCCTTTAACTTCCATCATATAGTAACCCATAATTACCTCAAAAGTAAGGATCATATAAACCCAAATGGTTCTTTATAACTATGTCCACAAAAGAACAGATAACTATTCCTTGAATAAAATTTTCATATATTAAACATCAGGGTTACACATACTATAAAAAGTCTTCTAATGTGACCCCATCATCAAAAGAGACTTAATAAAATTAAGAATTTCACCATAACTCTTGATGCCCTTATATGTTGACATCTTACTGATTCAAAATTCATCATGATCCATTAACCATTCCTTTCCAACTTATTCTGAAATACTTCTTTCCTACAAACAAAATCATGAATCATATCCTAAGATTCCAAAATAGGAAAACAATAGTTATGAAATAATCCATACCTTTTATTGGTCATTTTCAGTTTCTTCATCCTCAATCGGAATGGCATTAGCTATTGGTAAACGAAAATTTGTACAATCTTGGTGATCCCATTCATGAAACTTCTTCATAGGACATGTGTTTTCATAATGACCATGCACACCACATTTAAAACATTCAATTGATCCCTCAGAAAGAACTTATTTCCCTTTACTCGAGTCAACTGGATGATTCCTTTTTCCATGGTAGGTTATTGCTTTATAAACTTCATTTCCACATCTATAGCATATTTCCGTCCCTTTGAAACATTTTCCTAGGTGTTTCATTCCACATTTTTGACACATAGGTTTTTGAACACACATACCTTTATGATTATTACCTGTAGTTCCGTAGGGATTTGTTTCTCGCATATATGATGCCTTAGAGAAATCCCAAAGGTTTATGTGGTCAATCATGACTCCAGATAGTCGGTTGAGGATAATCACAAGAGTTCTCATTGAAGCTCCCATATCATTCAGTTGCTTGCTCAAAAAAAACTGTCACAGTTTCCTTCACATCCACTGTTACATTGATGCCTGCTAGATCCAACCATTTACTAAAACCAAAAAGGTCAGTGCGAGTATATCATCAAAACCATCATGTACTAATGAGGAAGATAAACACTAAGATATACTTACTCATTCACTTTATCTAAAACTAGGACTCTTTATGAAATCCTAACCATTATGGTAATGTCACTTATGCTTAAAGAGTACCCTAACCTCTAAAGTTATCTAAACCAAACTCTGATACCAACTATAAGGCCCCAACCTTGAACCTTACTTAATATTTAATTAAATGAATAATTCACATTGAGGATCTTTTCAGGTTTATAGGTTTAGAGAATTAGGACATAACTATTACATCTCAAAAGATTACAAAGTAGACACTTCCACTAAGTTTCCATAAAATAAACACTCTTAATAAGAAACAAGTCTAGTTCCATGTTTTAGATAGCATGAATTTCCCTTGATCCCATCCTTGACCGTATTCCACATTAAGTCCTATGAAAACCATTTCAAAAAAACATGGGGTGAGCATAAAAAGCTCAGTAAGGGATACACAAAGAATGAAAGCTGTCAGTTATTCAAAACAACAAGTAAACCATGTATACTTTATCAAAGTAATACCTTCACCTTCATGAAGTAGTAAAAACTCTTCACTGAATAAAATATCATTACTTACCCTTTTGTAACCAAAGGATTACCATAAAACCCATATAAAGAACACATAACATATAAAGGTAACATGGGACATAAACATACTTAAGTGGAATAACCATACGATCAACTTATACACATATCACTTAATGGAATAGCCATACGACCAACTTCCATACATACTTAATGGAATAGCCATATGGCCGACTTCCATACCCAATGCATTGGAGGTTATAACGTAACCACCCGTCCTGGTATTCATGGCACCACCCATCATATGGTTTATCACGTAACCATCCGTAAAATGTCCAAGTACCATCATTACACATAAAATATTAAAAATATAAACATTTCAATAACAACATTTCATTTTCAACCATAATACGTAATTCCAAGATATTGAATTAAGCAATCCATTTTCAAAAACCATTTAAATGAGATTTTTGAATCAAAGTGTCCCATACCACTTTGATGCTTTTAATGGAATTATAATTTTAAAACATTAATGTCTATATAAATAAATACTGAAAACCATTTTTAAAAAATGGACATTAAAGATAAATATTTAGAATAATGAATCTTTAAACACATTTAAAACGATATTTTTGTTAAAGAGTTTTCAACAAAATGAGAGACTCTGGAATACAAATAATTGCAGAATAACATGTAATTCGAGCTTCATAATATCATGAGAATAAAGGGATTCATTATATAATATGAAAAAGGACAGTATACACACCATATAATAGTGAATTGGTGCATAACAACAATGAAGTCTCAATGGAAATGTAAATTGAGATGAAATCCATTATCAAGATGGTATCCTTAAATTAAGGATAAATCTATCACATAATTATGTGTGAGAAATATAAATACAACCAATATAAGTGGATATTAAGTGTGAAACAATCAGAGGTCATTCACACATAATCTTGGAAATACAAAACCAATGACATAGATATTTAACTCAATGAAATGAGATTGAGTTATGATTTCCCATACAAGTTCGTAAGAGTTTATCAACGATATGATTATGTGTAGCAATACCATATCGACAAAAAGGTTTGTGGAAATTAAAAAATAGAGATTCCACACATAATATTGTCATAATAAAATCAATAAGTAGAGTTTTAACCCAAAGAATTGAAAGTGGGTTATGAAGTTCCCTTACAGAAATCTGAAAGCCTAACGACATCACATTAAAATTCAGAAAATGAGTTGATGAGAGATAAAAAGGGTATCTCATCACATGGAAATAAAATTTAAATCAATAAGGATATATAAGAACATATCCCAACATAATATTATGTGAATTAAAAGACATAACAAAAGAAGTCTTTTACAAAAAGAGGAGGATGAAAGGTTCCCTTACCGACATGGGTATCTTTCGAGACATGCACCCCATAAAAGAAGGACAATACAAAATTGATTTAAATACTCATAAATGAAAGTATATTACACAATGAGTAAAATAATGGGCAGTACATACACCACTCAAAGGAAATTTTGGAAAATGTAGAATAAATATCACGAGAATAAAAGTGAGATGAAAAATCCCTTACGAAAACTCGGCAGCCTAACGACGCCACATAAAACTTACAAAAATGGATTGATGAGATCAAACAGGGTCTCTCATCATATTAACATATAGTTTACAGAAAGTGTAATATAAAATAACATCCCCCAACATAACAAAGAGGAGCTTAAAAGATGTGACATAAAGGAGAGTGCTTAAAAAGAAAGAGAGAAGTTAGATCTCTTACGAAAATTCGGCAGCCTAACGACACCACTCAAAACTTCCAAAATGGATTGATGACAGAGAATAGGGTCTCTCATCATATGAACATAAAAATCCCAGTAAGAGTAATATAAAATAACATCCCAATAACAAGAAATATTAGCTTTATAAGGATTGACATAAAAGAGTGTACTTAAAAAGAAAGAGAGGAGTAAGATCCCTTACCTCGGGTCCGACTTGACTCGATCGTTCTTTAATCTCCTGAATAATAAACTTGAGTTAATTTATACTTCCTTAAGAACCTTTTTCAAGTTCATTATTCCTTTTATATCACTTTTTACCATGTCATAAACATTATGTAATCATTTAAGTTAATAATGTTTGTTTTGTCGATATTTGGTTCTTAAGTCGAAAGTGGACAACTTACAATTACATGTTGTTCGTGTGGTCAAAGGTTCATTATATCCAGAATTTTATTCATGATGTAGATATCATATATATCATATATATCCAGTATATTCATGAATTTATAATATTACATAACATTTAGAGTTAAGAAATGAAATGCACCATTCAGGGAGATGGTAAGCTGTACGTACGCATGAACGCTACTTCCATTTCTATTTTATATTTAATGGAATTAAAACATAATGATAAATAATTGTATTATAATTCCAGTATGGTATCATATATAATATCATTAAATATATCCTTTATACGTACCACATATGGTATTAACAAATCAAATCACTTTGAGGGGGCGGTAGTCCGCATTTCCTTAAATGAAGATATCGCGTTTACCCATAATGGAAACCATAAAGGTATCCCATAAATGAGAAATACAGAATCTTAAGTAAAACATAAGCATATTAGATATCATATATAATTATAGTGTCATCTTAATGTCCACCTTTGAAGGTGTTAGAAGAATGTTGAACAATCATCATTTCGGGAGGCAGAAATTCGCCATACACGGAAGCAGTATGTTCTTTAACCATTAAATGTAGGTGTGTGTAAGTTTAGCTCGAATAATTCTTATAAAAACATCCTAGTATATTGAAGATACTGGATTTTTTACAAATTAAATTAATAAAAATAGTTTAGGGGGTTGGAGAAACAAAATAAAACCAAAGGACTCAAGTGAAGACATTACCATAAAATCGGGTAACTCCCTTTGGTTTGAACTCAATGGCTTCCTTGGGAAGACTTCGTCCCAATGTGTGGATTCAAGGAGTTAGATAGGGATGTGGAGAGACAAAATGGGCAGGTTTTGGCCGTGGCAAAGGCTTTGTGAGTGTGGGTATGGAGGTAGGGTGGGGGCCTTTTATAAGAGGAGAGGAGGGGCACTCTTGGAAAGGTATAAAATGTAACTTTATTTTCAATGAGTTTTGGATTTTAATGGTCCCACATTGATTTGTTTCAAGTATAATGTGATAAGGGTTAGAAATCCACCCATAAAATAGGTTTTGGACATGTTTAGGTCTTTGATTTTACATTATCTTTCCATTTTATTTAAATCGTTAAATAATGAGGTCATCGCTGCATCATCATGATGTCATAAATAATTTAATTTATTTAATATCTAAAAATTATAAAAAAACTACTATGATGTAGGAAATATTTTTAGCCTTCCAATTAATATTTATAGTCCAAATGATCATTTATGTAGAAAAAATTAAAAATATTTTACTTAGGTGATACATTCCTTGTTACATTTAACATTCTTTAAAAATAAAAAGATAAAAAGTCACTTTCTCACAAAAGTGATTCCATGGGGCCCACAAGTTTGGCACAAGGCATCCCATGGTCGTCCATGAGACAACCAGTAGCCTTAGGACACATTTTATGGTCATTTATTATTATTATGATATTATCTTATTATCTTTAACTACCCGATTACTCATTAATCAAGATAATTAAAGATAATTACCGTCGTTACTATTCATAATGTCCAAAAACAAAAGAGTCTTAATTACATAACTTGGACCTTATGATTCCAATTATGTAATTAATTTTACCAAATTACAAACACATAAATTGAAATAATTAATTTACAAAAAACTTCCCGTTGTCAAAACAAATAGCGGGTTTTTAAGAAACAATATTTATGAAACGTTTGGCACTTGTTTATGCCTAATTCCAAAGTGAAATTAATCCCAATGACCATCATTGAATTAAATGGTAAAAATATATTCTAATTACACTTTAAAACAAATTAACAAGATAATATACCCATATAATTAAATTATATGAAAAAGCAGTTTTGATGTAAAATGCAGTATTTTTCACTATTCATTGAAAAATGAACATTGTCAGAAAAATACCAAAAATTATCCCAAGGTAAATTTAAATGTCCCAATCATAAATAATATGTTTATTTTGAAAAATAGAGCTTCTAAAATTGTCAAAAAGTGAATTTAAAAGGGGTTTTCCATCAAAAGGCGGTTAATCGACCTTTTAAAGAATATTAGAATGTTTACGCTTAAAAACTAGATTCATTTGCATTTTTAATCCTCTAAAATTTATTGTAAAGAGTAAAAATATTTGACAAACATATATAATCATTTTGTAGTTATTTCTGTTCATTCCCTCCATTACAACGGCTAGGCGTTAACTACCATTTAAAATAATATTATTTTATTATTAGAGTGCAACGTAAGATTCCCAAGAAACTCGTTGCTGCGTATTGGTTACGCCATCGAGCATATCATCCCCTTTAATGTAATATTAATATTTTATTCACAAATATGGATAAATATAAAGATGTCATATTCTTTATTTACCTGGGGTGTTACATAGAAAACCAGTTTTCTCTTTGGAATGCAGAATGAATCCTTTGAATTCACTCATGACTCTTTCTAATTCATAGGGATACTCTTTTGAATTGTGTTGTGTCCCTTATAAGATAATAATTTATTATTAAGAAATAATGGGTTTACCATTTTTTTTCCATTATACTGGATGGATCATTCAATGTTGTATGTGACTCATATATAGTTATACCTATCAAATATTTATATTTGAAATAAGAATTTTATAATTATTGAAAAATTCATACAATTACTTCAAAATAATTTGAAATTACTTCCAAATTCTTCAAAAAAATACATTAAACCTTCAACTAACATATTATAAAATTTTTTTATTTTATTTTAAACAGGATTTATATGTCTATAATAGAAGATAACAAAACCATAATATCCATTTCAACATATTAATTTTATATTATCTTCAAAAATATGAAATATTAGAAATTACATATTGTCATAAAAATATCCTCATGTAGTCGAAAACATTCAAAAAACTATTGGGTCATAAAATATCCTTTTTTGGATATTTTTCGAACCACAAAAAAATAAACCACTTTCAAACCCACACCTATTAGAAATGATTCATCATTCAATAATTATAATTCAATCTGAGTAAACTGATTATACAAAATCAAAACATTGACTAATGATTCAACACCATCCCTAAAACATTGATTTACATTCATAACATTACAACCATTGATCATATTGATATAACTTTGGAAGAAATAAATCTTTTGATAGATTTGATACCACTATAAATATATTTTGATATACCACATGAGAATTAGAACTTATTTAACTAAAAAAATATTTTAATCTTTTTAAAATTATAAAAATAGATTCCTATAGATTCCTATAAATATTATCATCCAAATTATTAATATATTTTACAAGGACTCCAACAACTACATGTTATCATGCATAGATTTCACATTTTAATAACTCTATACAAATTCTTGATACCCATAAATAGAATATTCCTCCACTATTTGAAAAATAATTAAATGTATTTATTTTAAAAATCAATTCACCCCCTTTATAAATATTATTTGTTAAAATATAAATGAATCAACATATTAATGATATCATTTAATTTTCCATCCCTTTAGAAACGAGATTTCATATAATAATATGTGATTTGGGACAATTGCACCATACCATATCATTGAGATGGGTGAGTTTTAACACCCAAAATGATCCTTATATTTTGAAATAAATATTTAGGAAATGGCTCGGTTAATAGGTTAGAAATTTGGTAATTATAGAAATAAATTCAAAATTTAATTCATTTCATTCCTATAACTCCTTGATGGAGTAATAATTTATATAAATTTTATTTGATCTTTAATATTGAACTGGATTCCTTGAATAATTGAAAAAACGTTGTTTGTCACACGTAAAATGTAGTGGAAACATCACGTCAACCAAATGATCTTATAATTAAGTATTAATCCAGATCCAATAGTTTGTTTCATGATTAGTAGCAACATATTTTCACTTTTAGGTTCCCAGGATTATAGAATTATACCATAATATTTTTGTGAGAATTTTGGGACATAGTTTCGAAAGGTAGGTGTTCCCTGAGCCTTTAAACAACTCCCATAAAATGTGTATTTTTTGTATGGATGAAATGTCATGATACTTTCACCCTTTAGAAGAGTATTATTTCTATGAATGGGAATCGTATATTTATTTAAGATATGTTAATAAATATTTACAAAATACTGGTGTGGGACTAGATACCACAATTCTAGTTATTTTATTGAATGCATATATTTATGTGAATTTCTATATGTGTCACATACTCCCTGTCAATTTTTTATTAATAAGTGATATTATTGTATAAAAACAGATAGTTGGAAATAATATAATTTATAAACCTCAAATGAGGTGGTATGTTTTATGATCGATCCCATGAGAGGGGTGAAATACAAATATATTAAAAGGTAATCAAAACCCATGTAGTTCAGTGCCACTCAATGAGACACGTCATACCTTTTATTTTCAGGTGATAAATTCCACAGGGTACCATTTATGATTTTCCATCTCTAACCATTTCCAAGGAGTTTCAACTCATACATAGTTGTCTTCTAAGTAAAGGGATACTAATAACGGTTGGTGTGGGCCTTACACATGATCAACCACTTCTATTTCTCCTCATAGGGAATATATCCACTTGAGGAAGGTTATATATTCTTAATAAATATATCCCCCTGAGGTATGTGGTTGATTTGGACCATGGTAATATATCGCACTAATTAAGATCATGTATTCATTAATAATATGGTCTAATAAGAATATTTTCCCAAGGAATATGGACTTTGTGAAAAGGATGGACAAGACTATAGGAAATACTACTCAATAGAGGATAATTTAGGTTATTTAATGATGGATATGAACCTATGAATATGGATTCATAGGGAATGTGACCCTAGTGAAGAGATATGAAAAAAATGAAATGGGGGGTTTGAACCTTAAGGATACATCAGTCATTTCCTATTAAAATAGGAGACAAATCCTATGTACTTTGATTTGAACTATGAGTGGTCATGTGAAAGGACATTATTGTGTTGTTTAATATAAAATTTTAGGGTCTTTTTTGTATTTTTTTACATCATATGACTAAGATGTTTCATATAGTTTTACATGATATGATTAGGATGTTGTCATGCAATTTTTTATCATGTGAATAGGATGTTTTTGTGATGTTTTAAATCTGTTTACTTGGAATTTTTGATATAGTTTTAGATGCTATGATTAGGATTCTCATTTCGTGAGAGGTTTGATTTCAAAATATTGAGTGTATATTATATATGGATGGACCATATATGTTCCTTACAATGGTTATAATTATGGATCACATGGAATATGACCATCTGAGTGATTATAGCTCATGGGAAATATTTCTATTTGAGTAGGATTTAATGAATGATATGAATATATTAATATGATTTGGGGATTATGAATAGTTTAAATGGTCCCCTCCCTCAGAGAAAACGTATAAATTCCAGTAAAGTCCCTTTCTCTATCCTTGGACCATTTCATGATTCATTGTGATGAAATCAGAAATTGGAACACTTCTGGGACCTAAAACTTAGAAAGAGACATAGTACTTCATGGATAATTGAGAGGGAATAGAAAAAAAAGGAATAAAATTTATTATCGAAGATGAAATGCCTGATCTAGATTTAGTATCACTGATATACCTAGGATTTGAACTTCCATTATCAAGGGGATGAATATTCATAATCTCTATGTTGGTTATATCCTCACGAGAGGAAAAACAATGAGAATCCATTTATTAAGGGAATAAAATATTTTTGATTTGGAACTTATTATACCAAAATGTTTGAATATGGAAACATAGAAGAAGTGGAGGAGTCCTGGGGAACTGCCACCCAATAACGGGTATATCTAGTCCCATGAGTATTATTAATATATTTTATGAATAATTATTCACCCTATTGTGAATACTATATGAATGATGGTTTTATGATTGTTTTTTGTAGGTTTAGAACCATATTACGAACACTTTTGGTGAACAGTTGTCTAAATAGATAACATGGGTGAAAATGAAATTCTAATAAAAGTCTATAGAAAATTAGGTTCGCCAAAAGGTAGTTGAGGAGATGTATCACACTGGTAATGTATTGGGTGATGTGTTATCTATAGTAAATGGGGTAGATGAAAATGGAACCCATGTTAGATGATTGGGATAAGTGGTCACTATAGTTATGGAGAAGGTTAATGTTTTTTCAGGACACAGGATTAGGGAAACGTGTCAACCTTGATTGTTCTAGGGTAAATTGGTCACACTAGTGTGAGACTATTAAGAAATGTGACCCTGTTATGAGGCTAGGGGGATGTTTCACCAATTTAAGATGATTTTTGAAGATTCAATCTATAATGTTGATAGGGTGATGTGTGAATATAGTATGGAATTAGGGTGACATGTTACCATTCTTGAAATTTAGGGAGAAGTTTCACCGAGCATTAGATGTTCTTGGAAATTATTAACCATAGTGAAGAGGCCTTAAAGGTAATTTAGGTGAGTTTACCATTGAATTTTTCATGGCCAAGTATGATTCATATCTATAGTTTTTAATGAATATGAGAAAATTTGTCTTTCAAGAAGGTATTAGACTTATATGAATCAATTTACCTTTTCTTTAGTGACTTACCATTGGTTTTAAAAATTAAAATTATATTCAAATAAATGAGGGAGGAATTTGGTGAAGGTAGATATGAGTGCATGTTTGTATTTTAAGGGTTCAAATAAAATGTAAAAATAAGACCACCTGGGGTTCATTAATAGAGATCAAGTTACCTTGTTTCATGGTTCCCTGAGGGTGTAAATTAGAGATATAAACATGCATGATAGTGTGCTATATGTTAACAAGTTGAGAAAATTACATGGATGTGTGGAATTGGGAGAACCAAATAGGAATTTAGTATAGGTTGAAACACTGGGTCACCTAGTTAAAGAGGATTAACAGGGAACCTAGTATAATATTGATATATAGGGAACCTAGGTAAAGGAGGAGCACTAGGGTGCCTAGGATGAAGTGAATTATATTCCTCACAATATGGAAAAATTATTTTTTTCTTATGGGAGCACCAAAAAATTATCCCCAACCACCTAAAAATTAGTTATGATCATCTTTTAAAGGGATGAATTATAAGGTATATATGCCACGTGAATGAAATTAGATATCTATGTAAGGCATTCAAGATTAGGTTTATTGGGAAATATGTCGTCCACCCTAGAGTTATGATGATGTGTGTGGGTGTAGTAAACTGAAGATATAGCAAGGGTGAGAGAGATTTAGTGATGTACATAGAAATGATAAGATGAGTAATGGTTATAGGTACATAGGTTTGAGTGATGTTCATAGTCTTATGTGATGGATTCAATAGTCCTTAAATAGGGTTCTACCATTCAGTGCACTTTTCTTATTACTTGAGCGAACCTCGAAGATTCACCTATTTTGTTTTCCCACGTCTTTCTCACTACATCAGGTATGCATGATTCTCCATCTCCCATACATTAGAGAATTTATTAAAGAATATTAAGATAAGTTTTATTCCTTTAACATGGTGAAATAGCTTTGCAGAAGTTGTTTAAGGATGATAGCTTAGTGAAGCTCATGGGTGAAGAACTCGGGTGAAACACTATAAATTCTTTTCCCTTTGATGAATTTTCTTTCCAAGTGTTCCCACGAAAATATTTCTTTTCCATACTTCATTGACACTTGTTCCATTAATATTTCTTCCACTTAAATTACAGAATTATTTATTTTAGAAACAATATAGAGAGTAATTAAAACCACATTCATGATTTTAAATTAACTACCAATATTGACCAGCTAGTCCATGATGTTGTATACTAATGTACTAATCAGAGTTGGTGGTATATGTTATCCCTTTAAAAACCTAATTTAAGTACTAAAATTACTATAAGATGTTATTTTTCATTCCTATATATGACCATGTACTATTTATGGATATGGGTATCCCAAATCCCAACACCAACCTAATGAATTAATGGATTAAGGGGTATACAAACCTCAGGATCACCATTATTTCATCGCAGTGGAATATAAAACATAAGGTGAAGTATCCTATATCAAGATAACAAACCCTTCCAAGGATATTAAAGATAACAAATCTTATATATAGGATCCTTAAATACATTTCTACATGTCAAGCTTCCATCAATCAGTTGTAGACTAAGTCATAGGGTAGGTAAAGGATTGGGACATGCCAATAAATGGGGTTGTTAGACTTGAGTGTATGAGAGAATATTGTATGTTATAGAAATATATATAATTAGAAGACAAAATGAGATAATTATTAATTATTAATGTCCTTAAGTCTTTTATAGTTATTTCTACTAGAATATTGAACTCATACCCGGGATTCTAACCCACTGAAATCTAGACACAAGCATGTTCCACTCAGTCTATGGAATGTTAGAGATCATATTTTTTATATTTAAATTTTGTTTTGGGTCCAAATTCTATAAGGCCTTTATGAAAGATTTGTTACCCTGAAAGATACTTTGGGACCTTCATTTTATCACCCTTTGTTTCCTAGGATCTCTTGTCAAATTAGACGAACTCATTAGACAGATGCGCCAACCCCAAACATATGTCATTTTTCAAATCTAGATGAATTATTTATTGATTACATATGGAAAGGGGCCAATATCAAGATTCAAAATCTGGGGAAACACCATGAAGATGATGAGGGTCTGTGTACACACTGGATAAAGCTAGATAAATAAAATTAATCGGAGTGGGGTTATAATAAAAACCCTAAAATTCATCATGAGACTCATATGGTATGATCCCTCACTATGTGGTCGGGTGAATACACAGTACTAATTATTTAATCTCATACTGGTTTATAACCGAAAATATTTATTGGGATAGCTAAAATGGTAGAGGGAGAAGCCAACAACATAGTAAATCAAGGGCTATCAAGAATACACCGGTGTTTGCATGACATTCATAAGGGAAACAGAACCTCTCACCTTTTAGGGTTGTTTTAAGTGTAATAATGATAGATATATTTGTAATTTAATGTAAGTGATCTTTTTGAAAATATTATGATCGCATGATTTAAATTCATACCATTCATCTACGCTGTATATAATACCATGACACAATATTTGGAGGGTTATGAGGTGATAAAGCTATTAAAAATTTATTCAAAGTTAAAATTATTCCCTTTTAGAGAACCTCCAACCAACACAAGTATCGATTGTGGTAGAAGTGACTATGAATCATACTTATATAGGATTTATCAAGAAGATTTAATTTTGTCAAACCATATTTACTGTGACTTTATCTATGAATCATATACACTATATTGAATCACCCATTAGTTTTGGAGTCTTTAGAAAAAATTGGTGGTCACATTAAAGGATTTATATATATAGAAAAATCACATGGTGGGGAATAATAATTTAGTTGTGGTAGTATATGTGAATACCAAATCAGAAATCAGACTAACTTTACTAAATTAACATATCAAACATACAAAAAAAATATACATGGTCTAGGATTTTATCTTTCCAAAATGGGATACTAGAAAACAACATCCCTAAAATCCTCACATCCTAGTCCCTAGAACGTAGTAATAGTTTTTTTAATATTTCATATAATATATGGGATATTGGGGGGCATATAACACTTATAATATTCCCAACAATCCTTGAAATCAAGACTCCAAGAAATACTATATTTGGGAGCCTTCAGATTTGGAGCTAGGGATGAATTGGTTGAGCTAGTGACCACAAAGATACATTTTGGATGCATATTAAATGTTAGGAAAGAATATACAATCAAAGTTTCTTTTAAAGACATAAAAGGTTTATTTTTCACCCCCATATAATATAAATATCTAGATATAGAATAAATATGAAAAATCATACACACCTTTGTGATCCCCGATGACATATGGGAATCTATACAAGTTGTATTCTATCTCCTCTAGCTTTGAAACATAAAGGAACATCCAAAGTTCAACTTTTAGACCATCCCATGAAAATTAAACCATCATATTATAGATTTGGAGTTTTTGGATCTCTACATCAATAAATATATTCCACTATGATGTTTTTGTGAGATATGGGATCCTCGGGTTCCATTGTGGGAGGCACTAAATAAAACTGGGATGATAAGTTGAATGAATATGTGAACCCCGAGGATGTTGAAAATAGTTATTCATTAAAAATATTTTTTAAAAACATGACACCTCTTCTGATAATCATCAATTAGTTTTTTTCTTATAGATAACTGAGATGGTAATCTTCCCCATGGATTATATACAATACGTAATGGGTGTTTCAGCAATAGGTACTAAAAATTCAACCACCCATGGGGAGGAGGATATTTCATCCAATGAAAGGTAGATAATGGTCAAGAAGAAAATTTACTCATTTCCCTCTTCATGCCTGTTTTACCTTCTCTTCATAGAGTAATACTAGGTTCCACTCATCACCTATTAAATAATCATAATATAATTGTGATTTTATCAAAGCATATTTGGATTTGTGAGAAAGTTTAGTTTTCATGTTTATCCAATATTTTATATCTTATATATTTATCAAAATGATGTTATCATCATACTATTATTAGAATATTATTTATATGAGTGAGACCCTTATGAGATGTACTTAGACACCATAATGTGGGAAACCAAGATAAACCATCAAATCCTATTACAATGGAATATTTGACAGAGTTATATAAAATTTCAACAATATCAACCCTATTTTCCACTATAATTAGAGGGGTATAAAAGTCTGGTATAATTATCAGGTGGGGAAATTTATCTTTGTATTACAATGCCAACTTTTTCTATTCATTATAGTGTTAGTAGTTATTGTTCATCCCACCATAAAAATATAATACCACATTTAGATGTACAAACGTACTCCATCATGGCCATGTTTGGGGGTTTATAAAAGAAACTATATTGACATACGTTATCTCTCTTTTTATATCACTACCAAAGGATCTATAATTTATAAAATAATCAATAATATATCATTATCCATTGATACTATAGCTAAAATGGACCACTAAAATGCAATTATATCTATCTCACATGTCCATGTAAAACCCTTAGTGGCCAGTGCATTGGGAGTGGTAATCTTGCCAAACATTCCTAATGTGGGTCTTAGATAATCTTCTAGTGACCAAACATTCTTATATAATCCTTCTTAAGCAAGAAATTAGTTGACCATTATGGAAGGGAGTAAATATTTTATGGGTGTCCTATATATGACATGAAAGAATAATCCCCTAGTGATATTTTTAGATGAGACTATATTGATTATTGTTTTCCTTACTACCACTAATAGGGAGCTCTTTGTCGAAGGTGATTCTTATATAACTCTTTTAGAGGGAGGAAATCCCTCCCGAGTCACCAATTATTCAATATAAATGGATATTTATGCATATTTCTTTCTATTTATCTTGATAATACTTGGATAATATTCCATATATATATATTCTATAACATCACAACAACAAGTTGGGTCCCGACCATTGAAGCTCTAATCACTACGGTCTAGAATTAGGGGCACCCTATAGTTTAGAAAAATCTTTTAATAGTGTGATTTAAGTGGTATGAATTAATATTTTCCTTGAGTGACATTGACTTAGAGTACATATTAGTTTTTTGGAGTGACTCTAAGAGGGATTGGGTGTTCTATGACATCCATCGTATAACCTGAGGACATGCATAAAAGTGCACGTGTTGGCTAACTCATTTTTTCCCCATAGACAACGTAGGTAGAATGATACGTACAATTCATCATCTATTTATGTTTTTAGTAACTATGGGTTTAAAAACTTTTTCTATCTATCTCACTATAAGGAAAATTATCCATGCCAAAGAGTAATAGTGAGTAAGCTCGATGTTTCTCTCTAAGGTGGAAGAAAAAAACACTCTAATAAAATTCATACAGTAACACATCATTACAGATCCCAATATCATGAAAGGGAATATGAGAAATTTTTTTTTTACTGAAGTGGATATAAAATTAATCCAACTCTGATAAGAATTATATCTCTCTAAGGAGAGACCTCCATAAATCTAATAACCTTTTGAAGACATGTGGGATAAGGAGAATAATGTAGTTATTATTGAAAATAATATTCATCCTATTGAATTGGAAAAAGATGTGTTGATGTCCAGGATCTGATGTGGTATTGATGAAACAAAATATCCATTTGAAATATTTTATACATAATAAAGGTCCTGATGAAATACACCAAACATTCTAATGTGAGTCACAAATCATAGGATTCTCCTATTCCTTTTTTGATTGATTAATGGAAAACATAATTTTCCATCATCATAAATTTTTAATTCTAATGTCACTCTAGCTATTATTTCTTGATAACATCTGAAACCCTCAAAGCTAAATACCATTATAAGTTGAATTAAAATAAACGTTGAACAAGAATATATTAAGTTGATCATTTTTCTCAAACACAAAAGTTACATTGATATCATCTTCATAATATAATAATTGATGGGTATAATCTAGTGCACAATGAATATAACACTATATTTTCTCCATTTTCATATGGATTTTATATCCTCTTTGTAATGTTCTCAAGGATGGGTATATTCACACATTCTATCACTATAACACTATAGTTGGGCCATTTGGTTATGAATATGATTTCTCCCATGGTATGTGCTCAAAGACAAGTATCAATATATGTAATGTCACTATAAAACTAGTGTTGGTCAATTTAGATAGGGTTATTCTATCTTTATGTCATGATTATAGAGACCCTCTATTTTCATACATTAATATTAAATTACTTTTTGATGAATAATTAATAAAGTTTACAAACCCCTTTAAAGGCCGTATTAGTTTATTGCCTTTGGAATCAGGGAAACATAAACCATGGTGCCTAAGCATGTTACATTATATCCCACTAGGTTATCCAAGAATAAAATCCCTATTAGAAATATCATACAAGATATATATCATTATATACTAGGGAAGGATACATAAGAAGTTGTGAGCTCAGATGATTAGTAAGGGTTAAATATGGAGACATGTAAGAATAATCCGGAGTATAAGTGGTTGAGAACATGATCATGAAAATAAAAGATCATACACTGAATATCAAATACCATATTCAGGAATCATGGAAAAAATCTCAGAAATTCATAATACATGAATTATTTGAAAAGAAATATCATAATACATGAAAACAATACATAGGAATAAAACATGAAATTTTTTAATGGACATAGGAATATAATATGGTTTCCATAGTAGTCAAGGAATTAATTCCAAGGCCATATTAGTGGAAAAAGTCCTTTAATATAGCAAGTTGACACCAAATTCCAGCCTTATATTATTGAACTATGTTCGTGCCACATTCTAGCCCTATAATATTTAACAAATTTAATTTTTCAATTCCTCCCTTGTAATACTGAATCGAGTTCATTTCTTGTTCCATCCCTAATATACTAACATAATTCATTTATCATTCCAGAACTGTATTAATGAACTGATTACAAATATCATTCCATCCATTTATATCTCATGATATATAAATCATTACCCAATACATTAGAGAGAGATATAAGTCCCACCCATCCTATAATGAAATCATACATACATCTACCACAAAATCATTAACAATCATAACATAAACCATGAAATCAAATGGTTATAAAAAACATGAAATTATTTAATATCATGTGAAAAAACATACAAGTTTAATAATCATTTCATTGTAACCATAACCCATAAAAATATGCAGGTTTCAAAAGAAAATAACACATGAAAGGGAAAAGAGTGTCATAAGAATCATTCCATCAAAACATAAACCATTTAAGATATAATATTAATGGAACCATTGTATTATTTTCTATAATGGCATGAAAAACATCAAATAATGTCATCATAGAAGAATAATAACATGGAATGATATTTTGAAAACATTTGGTGATAAAAATATCATTAATTCTTTAAAAACGCTCTTTAAAATATAAAACATTTAAAAAAAGTTCCATTGAAAATACATTAGAATTTTATAATGATGGATTGAAATTTTTTTTCCTAAAAACATAAAAATATTATTTAAAACATGTTGAAAACCATTTTCATTGAAATCATAAAAATGTATCATGAAAACATTTTGAAATCCATTTTTATTCAAAACTTATAAATGGATCATGAAAAAGTTTTGAAACGCATTTTCTATGAAATTTTTTAAAAGGAGATTGAAAACAAATTTAAAACCATTTTCCATGAAAATATACTGAAAACATAAATATTAGGATTGTAATAATTTTTAAAACCTCTTTCCTTAAAAATATATAATACAATCTTAAAAACATTTTGAATACAATTTTCCTTGAAAATTTATAAAAGAATCTTGAAATCCATTTGAAAAATATTTATTTGAAAATATAGTTTTAAATTAAATCTTAAATATTTGGACATAAATATTAAAATAATGCTTCAATGATTTTACAAATGATAAATCTATACATATCGTATAAGGTAAATAGAATTTTCCTATTTCATGGTAAAAACGATTGAAAAAAGATTTGTTCAAAAAGTGATAAGAAGATTCCACTGAAAAAATATCTAAAAGAAAAGAAGGGTAAAATTTTATTTTAATGGTCATAATAGATTATTATAATATTATTGTAAAAACATTTTTTAAAATATGGTTTTAATTGAACATATATTTTTGATTAAAGAGAGGGTAAAGTAAGGATTCCTTAAAAAAAATTTATTAACAATATTATGTACCACAGAGTGGAAAAAATGTTACAATATGATAAAATCATTATTAACAATAGTTGAATATATTTAATGAATTTTCATGAGACATGGATCATAAAATATCATCAAATGAATCATAATCATAAACAATCTCAAAAAGCGATGAGATTGTTTTAATAAACTCTTACCACTTGGTAACATTGAACCATACTCCAGATGTAAGAAAATGAAATTAAATGAAGCTTAAAATATCATGAAATGGTAATTAAATGACACATAAATATATGTATCAAAATAATATAACACATATGTGGGATGTATACACACCACTTAAAAGGAACAGGTGATAAATAAAGAATGTATGTCATGGAAATAAAAAGTGAGATGAAATACCCTTACCTTGTGTCTTGACTTTCATTGTACTCGTTCAAAACACCATCATAATAATTGTAAAAATTTTATGCATAATTTACAGAACCATATTATTATATCTAATAACATATATTATTTTATTAGGTTTATATATTACCCTCTTTTTAACAATCATATGTTAATGTTTCACTTTGTGAAATAATCTATTTATTCATCACATGTGTCTTAATTTGTTATATCATTGGTACTTATACATATATCATAATTTATAAAATGTATAAAATGTATAAATATCATATATAAACAATATATTATTATTATAATAATCTATTTAATATATATGTATGTAATTAAATACAATGTTAATGGAGACAGTAAGTCGTATGTACGTATGAATTTTGTTTCTATTTATGTTATCATATTGAAAGAATGAATGAACATTACATATAACTATATAAATATATTTAATTATTTAATTAGAATTATTATATCATTTATATCATATAATTTCTCTAAATCCAAACATAATGCATTCCATGTGTGTATGAGTTAACTACATTGCTTTGTGGGGGTGGTAATCTACACTTCCTCAAACAAAATTATGTTATTAACACATAATTTAAAGTGTAAAGAAATGTGTTGTAAAAAAGTTAACTAAACTTAAATACATAATAAATTTAATATATAACATATATAAATATAGTGTCAATTATAATTCCCACTATGAGATGCGGTAATTGAAAAATGAATAATTATCATATCGTGAGGTTGTAGTTCACCATACATGTAAAAAGTATGTTCATTACTCATTAGAGGGAGGTTTCTATAAGTTTAGTTAAAACCCATAGAATAAAAAAACTCTAGAATACTTAATATACTATTTTTTTGATAAACATTATTGGAATAAAGGGAGTGGAGAGGGTGGAGAGATAAAATAAAATAAAAGAGCATGAGAGAAGATGTCACCTCTTAATCGGGTAACTCAATCTGGATTGTGCCAAATGGATTCCTTGTAAGGATTTGTTCCGAAATGGATGAATCCTGAGAAATGGAGGGATATTGGGAGAATATTTGAGTAGATTTTGGATGAGCCAATGTGGCTTGAGAGGTGTGACAAATAGGAAGGGTGCTTGCCTTTTTAAAGTGGAGGGGGAGTGGAACTATTGAAAATGCCAAATGGCATTCCATAATGAGAGTAATCCATTACCTAATAAGCCTAAAAAATGGAATAATTATTTATTAATTTGAATTTACGGTTGAAAAAAAAATCTACACCACATAAACATATGTTCGTTTTAATAATTTTGTTACTTAACTTCTAAGATTACACAATTTTTTATTTGGGTTATTGTTAAAGCATCTAGTGGTCTAACCTATGTAATTTAAACATTAGACATAAAATAACGTGATATTTATTATATAATATATATTAAATGAATTTTTATTATTAAAACTAAATTAAATAACTAAAATCTCATGTGTTTTGGAAATTAATTTTTAAAACATGCGCATGTGACACATATAATATTGCTTAAATCAAGATTGTGCAAACATTATCGTTACATTCTATTGGTTAATATTTTAATTATAAAAGATAAACTTGTCCATTAATATACTATATTTAATATTTGTGAACCCTTAAATTCTATTCAAATAATGTCTTACTTTTATTAATTTTAAATCATTTAATGAAATATAATTTATTGTAAAATAACAATAATGGCAATTTTGACACTATTTATTTCATTTAAATTTTAAAATAACATAATAATGTTCAAAATAAAAATAAATTTGTATTATATGTGTAGAAAAAGATATTTTACTATTTAAAAAAATTTATAAAACAATTAAATTAACCAACTTAACCTTTAGAATGTATAGTATTATTTATTTTAGTTAATTATTAACTAAATAATAACTATGTTTGTATTTTGTAATAATTTTGAATAACTAAATAATCTCTAAAAATTATTTATAAATTTTAATGATAACTAAATTTTTCTTTAATTCAAAATGATATGTATAACCGAATATAATTTGTTTTCACATATTTTAATGTTTTTATAAATGTTAAAGGTATGGAAAGATCCCCCTTTGTCTGATTCCTTACATAACCTTTTATATAGGGAACATCCATTTAATAAAATCCAAATAAACTATTAAATAAGAAAAAAAAATAATATATATGGTATAATTAATGACATACATGTATTTTGGACAATTTTCTAGGTCATTTTGGCTGTTAAGGTTAACATTTAGTCCCTAATTAAGCTTAATCTACCTTAATCGTTGGGATTAATTATAAGCACTTTCATTAAAAATTTTGGTAAAACATTATGTTGAAAAATTTTTAAATAAAATATAATAATTATGACCATTTTTATGTCCATTTTTTTAAATTAAATTCTAATATGTTTGGAAATTGTGTTTAATGCTAATCTCGTAGACATGGTGATAAAGTGGGTTTTAGAAGAGGAATAGTTCAACTGTTTAATATGTTTATATATCTAATTTCTATATTATAATGACTCCAATGAACTATATATATTTATAATTGATATATTTTGACTTTAAAACCGTATTTAAAATATAATTTAACACTAATCATGATTTAAACAAAAATTTCGTTTTGAACTAAATTATTGTAATTTTTACTATTCACCAAAATATAACATTTCTCGAAAAATCCAAAAAAAATATCCCTAAGATAATAAAAAACTTAATGATTAGAAAATAAAGATTATTTGATAAAATTAAATTTTTATGTGTGTCTAAAATTAATTTTTTTTATAAAAAGGACAAAAAAAGTTTCTTTAAGAGAATAGTGCTTTAAAACATATAAAGACTTCACAAATTTTTTTAATTTATAATGTTTAAAATTTATATAAAATAATAAAAAAAATTTAAAATTAGTTATTATTAATCATATTTAAAAAAATCAGCTGGGTTAAAACTATCTTGTTTAAAAAATTCTAAAAATGAAATGATGTTTCATATAAAATCGGTGTTTTGTGTAACGTATGCCATGTTAGTGTTACGTACATCATAATAAAAGTTAGTGCCTTGTGAAATAAATGTTTGAATTAGTGGAATGAAATATATGAATGAAAATTAAGTCATTCGAAAAAAAATATTTCCCAAAATATAGAAGTGTTTCAATGATGATAATGTGGGGAAAATAGAAATGAGGATTTCAATGTTTAAGAGGGATTTAAGACCCTAAGAAATAAAATCCATGGGATTCAAAAAATAATTTTCTCTTATTCATAATGATAATTGAGGGATGCTCTATCTTTTTCTTAATTCAGTAGATATAAAAATCATATATTTACTACTTTTTTGGGATCATATAGTTGAACCCACAAACATTGTATCTCTTAAATTTTTTCCAAACTATTTTCATTTGTTCTATATAGGGGAGACATAGTGACATGGAACATATATTTTTTTGAGGTTTCCCTTCATGGTTTTTTTACCAAAAATGTTTTATATTTTATCCTTCTTATTATAAGAACACAATTTTTTTAAGATCATTGGAGATGAATGCCTAGTTAGTGGAGACTCTAATTTATTATTTTTAGATTCCCTTTATTTGATTTCAACATATAAAGTTCTTTTCCACCCATATTTGGCAGTTTTTAGTTAGGGAATCCATCCCATTATAGAAAAAGTTTGTGGTCAAACAAATTTGAAAAAAAGGTGAGATAATTTACAGATGAACGTGGATAAATACAACCCATCATGAATGAAAATCTTTATGTAACTCATATATGAATCTTAGAGGATATGTGCATGTATTTTAGGGAAATGATACTCAGATCCCCGAGCCATAGAGTTTAGTGTCACATGATTATGACAAATAAAATTTTAAATAATTGGATGAAAAATTATTTATTTAGAAATTGGTACAATATATAAATGTGTAACATCTAGGTTATTGAATCCTCTAAAATTCTTGTGTTATATAAAAAATAAGTAAAAAATAAAGATATTTGAATAAAAAATGTTATGGAATAGGTATATAGGGGATGAATAAACCCCAAATTCTATTGATGCATTCTGGTGTGATTTTATCAAGGAGAATGGATATTATAGGATCTTTTCCTGAGTGTGAGGAGGATTGTGGTTGAAAGTAATGAATATTTTTTTGGATTTTGTTTATCAAAAATAACACGAGAATATTGTTCGAAGGACATTAGTAGCTACTAAAGTGTAATATATTTGTAGGAAATACCCCCACACTATAAGCTCTCTAGGATGTATTATGATGAAGGTGTTCATATGACTATAAATTTTATATGAATTATAAAATCTTATGAGGATATCCATCACACCGTATAATTTTTGTTTCACTATAAATAAGGATGGATGTAGAAGAAACAAATACTACACTACAACATTCTATGATTCATTATTTTCGAGACTTTATAATGTGGATTTATACTTGGAAGGATAATTCCATGTTGTAGAAAAGGGGACCACACTACAGAGATGATAAGGAGATTTTTTATACTAGTGGATTTTATTGAGTACACGAGCCGTCGAGTCTGTTCTACACCACAACAGTAATGGAGCTAGAGACATAAATAATACAAATTGGTTTAGTGTTATGATATGATAATTTTTTTGAGAGAGCTAACCTAGGTATATAGAATATAATTTCATAGAGAAGATTACCACATTTTTGTAAGTTTATCAAGTGGTGAATGTTTGTGGAGATCATGCAGGGAACCTGGAAGAATTAAATATGAAGAATATTTTGTATTTCTAGTAAAACAATAAAGGCCATATCATAGTAAAGGATAACACATGGTATTGTAGATATTTGTAACTTCTCTATATAAGAGAATATAAATTAATGGAATGGTGAAAAAATTAAGTAACATGACCACACTGCTGGAGAAGGGGGCCACATCATGTTCATGTAATTTTTAGATTTGATTTAAATTTTAATGGTGAGTTTTATATTTTGATCTAAGGGTGTATATGTGATTTTAAAGGCTATTAATCACTATATTAAATTGTTGATATCACCTATACAAATCATACCGAGAGAGAATAAGGAGAATTTGTAGGATCAAAATAACGAAGTAAATGCTCAACATACAAGAGGGGGGTGAATTGTACACTTAAAAAATTTCCTTAAACAAGGAAAAATATATGTTTAACAAAGTTAAACTAATAAAATTCACAACACCTCTAAAAAAAATTGGAAGATAGGGACAAAGTATGAAGTTACAAACTTCTAGTTATATACACTTGCAAAAATCTGAAATGTGATTACGAAAAACCGGTTCCAAAAATATGGATCTAGAAATTGAAACTTAACCAAAGGTTATAATATGAGATTCTACCTTAAAATGTATAGAATCTAAATTAATCATAGTACAAGTTTAAGGAAATATAATAAGGTTATACATTCCTTAGAATACAAAATGCAGCATAAAAACATGTAACAAAAACAAGTAACAAGATATACATCTTTTAACCCAAAGAGATGGGTATACAACAACCTTGGATAATGGTCCCTTGATTTATACTTTCAAGAATGTCTGTCTTACCCACACCCGGGTAAGCCCTCAATACGAAGATCAAAGTCTCTATCTTGCTATCCCTGCAATCCCTCAACATCAAGGTAGTTAGAACCTCTGTCTTCCTCAGCAAGGAAGACCTCGAACTTCTAGGTAGTCAGCACCTTTGTCTCCCTATCCCCGGAATCCCTCAAATGTAATCACCAACATTCGGAGTCGCACAAAGCAAGTCTGCACAAGGAAAAGTTTTAACAAGTCGTTCAAACATTCTGCACAATGCTTGATAGTTGATAAGAGCCTCTATCTGTAGGAAACACTTCCGGAAGTTCAGATCAAAAAAATTCCAAAAGATGTCACTTATTTTCAAATGATCTCTTATTTATAGGAAATGCTCCAATGGTCGGCTCCTTCCTCAAACGATCATACTTCTCCTTGAATTTCGGAGGGACCTATACATGTGTCACTCAACCAACGGTAAGTTAATAACTGAAATAACTACATCGTTTTGTAATGAATCAAGTATAAGTATAAGAAAACCTGAAGTTCCGAATGTAAGAAAATAATAGTTCGGAGTCTAGCCAAAATAAAAATTTGAGTCTATAATAAAGAGATATTCATATTCTGTTTTGTAGGAATTTGGAACCTGAATTCTATAGAAATTCAGAGTTTGAATTTCTTAGGAAATTCGGAGTCTGGTTTCACCAGAGTTCAGAATCTAAACTAACATATTTCGGAGTCGAACGTATCGATGTTCGGAGTCGAACTCATAAAATTTCGGAGTCGAACTCATAAAATTTCAGAGTTGAACTCATAGAACGTCGGAGTCCATAATTTGGAGTTGAACATTGTTAAAGGTATTATCCAAGATTCAGAATGGAACTTTATTAGGGTTTGTATCCTGAATTCAGAGTGGATCTTTATTAGAGTTCATATCCAAAATTTGGAGTGGAACTTTATTAGAGTTCATATCCGGAATTCTTAGTAGAACTTCATTATTGTTCATATCCAGAATTCAGTGCAAATTTTTTTTACAGTTCATATCCAAAATTTGGAGTGGAATTCATTATAATTCATATCCAAAATTCGGAGTGGAACTTCATTACAGTTCATATCCAGATTTCGGATCCTAAAACAGAATTCTTCATATCTAAGTATTATATGATTCCGAGGTTTTTTATATGAATATGATATTTATACTTAAGAAAAATATATATATGATCAATGGAAACATGGTAGGGTTATATTTACTTAGAGAAGGAAATTTTCCTTATAAATCAAATCATAGAATAAAAAATATTTCCTTAAAGATAACGTGTTTGTGATTTTAAAAACAAGAATGGAAAAGTCATAAGTAAAACCTTATTGACTCAAGAATCTCCCCCGTTTTGGAAAGCACAAACATCCTTATGAAAAATAATATAATAACTTGGAATAAATTTCTAGAATTTGAAAATAAAGCTTATATCCCTTTGTTTATGGATGATAGTGGATACACCTAACTCCCCCTTAGGCTTATGAACTCTATGGATTGTATTCTGAATACTTGTAATGGAGTATTCATTATTATTTGAAATTAAAAACATCACAATGAGGAACTCCCCATTAGATAATCTCCCCCTTGCTTAGGGATAGTTATTGACTTATAAATTTTTCCCTCTCCATATTTTGACTAATTCTTTTTCCTTCTCCCCCTTTGTGATTTTCAAAAATAATTTAAGGGAATTGAAAAGAAATAAATTACCAGTCATATGTCGGGAACATCTACTATCAATGTACCATGTTTTTTTATGCTACTTTCCCTATTTTGATGAAAATGAGAAACATGTTAGGTTTTCGGAATCCAGACTTTCATGTATCCGGAATTGTTAGATAACAAAATTTTGGGTATCCACATTTTTTTAGAAAAATATTTTTTATGAAACCCAAGAGATTTAACTCTATTCATAGAACAGTTTTTCTTCCAATGCCCACCACTTTGACACTTAGTGAAAAAAGGAGCTTTAGAAGGAAAAAAATAGTTGTTTTCAAAAACATGTTATTGGTGAGTATAACCTACTATAGTAGTGTTTCCATGAGGTTTAATTTGAGAATATATCTTGTCAAAAATTTCCTTCCCAGAGGTAAATTTTGCAAGGATCTTTTGAAGAAAAAATATTTCGGATTTTAGTCTAACGTATAAATTCCCATCCTCAGGAATCATTTCCTTACAGTTTGATTTTTCTTCAAAAAAACATCATCTTTAAAATAGAATACGTAAGATCTTTAGAATGTTCTTCCTTGTTAGAATTTTCTTTTTCATGGACTTTAGAATGTTTTCCTAAATCCCCTTCTTTATCTTTATGATCTGTAGAAACATCTGAAATCTCTTTTGTAAGAACATCATCACAAGTATTTTCCTTTCCTAATTTCTTATAAATTTTATAGTTTTTTTCTTCAAGTAACTTGGAAAATCTAGATACTTCTTCATATAAAGGTTCTAAATTCTGAGGATGAAGTATGTTCATTAGAATTACTATTTTCAAAATAGTAATTCTTATTAAGAGATAAATTTGTTAAAGCCTCGGTAGAGCGTACCTTGGCCATAAAACATGTATGTGGAAAATAAGTATTAGCAATGAATCCCATATTCTTCTGAGATGATGGATCATATTCTGATGATTTTCTTTCTGAAGATTCTCCACAACTAGAACTCCATGTAGTATTTGCTTTCAAACTTTTCTTTGCTTTGGCTTTGTAAAACATCTTCCTTTTCCTTTCAGAATGCCTCTATTTTCTTTCGTTCTTTTTAAGAATTTGGCAATCAGGTCATATGTGTCTAGTTATCTTGAATTCATAGCATGTGACCTCTGAATATTTCTTATATTTTCTTTCCTTCTTCTTATACTTTGATTTGAAATTACTTTTTCCAGCTATCTTTTTCATTGTTCGAGTAAGATTTACTAACTCATTCTCTGAGACTTCACTCTCACTAGATTCGGATTGGATAACAACCTTCTTGGATTTGGATCTAGTTACTCTCTCAGGAGTATTTTCTTTCATTTGATTTGAAGTTCTAGTAAAATCAACAGTACCATTCCCATTCTTCTTTTTGATGTTGTTAGCATCTCTCTTCATCCTTGTTTCATGATGGAGAAGAGTTCCAAACTGCTCATCTAAGGAAATTTGAGTAACATTACTGTTCTCATCAATAACTGTCCTCTTTTATTCCCACTCTTTGCGAATAATATCAATAATCATTTCCACAAGAGTTTCATTATCTAGACCTTTTCTCCCATAGATTTTAAGCTATTCACGATAGACATAAACCGTTGTTGCACCTTAAAAATGGGTTCTCCATAAAGAAAGTTAAATCCATGATACTCAGCTCTAAACATGGCTCTTCTAGTCTCAGTCACTTTAGATGTACCAAAATGTGTAACGTCAAGTTTCTTCTATATATAGTTATCTGTTTCACAAGAAGAAATTTGGCTATATATATTCCTAGTCATTGAACATAGTAAAGTATTGCGTACGTTATTGTTTAATTGATAATAATGCTTCTCTTGGTTTGTGAAAGTACTAACTTTCTTATCAAGATTTTGATAACCTCCAGTAAGCATAACAAAATTTTCTACTCCAGTTTTGATAATGAAAGTATTCATTTGATCTCTCCAATACTCATAATCATTACCAACAAAGGTTTGTGGTCTTGTAGGATTTAGGTTTTCGAAGGAACCAACATTGAAACCTGCCATCTCAAAAAATATTTCTATTCAAAAACATGTTAATAAAAAAACGATTGGATTCAAGAAAATATTACTAGGCAAGGAAAAATAGAACAATGAAAAACTAAGCAAGAAAAACTAATATGTGAATATAAGTATTTCAGATACCCATTCTGATACCAATTTTAGGATTGAAATAACAATTTATATGCACAATATATAATACGGGGTGAATTATACACTTTAAAAACTTCCTTAAACAAGGACAGATCAAAGTGTAACAATATTAATCTAAGTAAACTCACAACACCTTTAACACCAATTGAAATATTGGGACAAAGTAAGAAGTTACAAACTTCTAGTTCTATACACTTGATTAAATTTGGAATGTGATTTCAAAAAACCGGTTCTGGATATATAGATCTAGAAATTGAAACATAACCAAAGTTTACAATATGAAATTCCACCTTAAAGCGTATAGAATCCAAATTAATCAGACTGCAATTGTAAGGAAATAAAAGAAGGTTATACTTTCCTTACAATACAAAAAGAAGTGTAAAAACTTGTAACCAAAACAAGTCAAAAGATATAAATCATTTAACCCAAATAGAAGGGTATCCAACAACCTTGGATAAATGTCCTTTGATTTATAATTTCAACAAAGTCTGTATTACCCACACCTGGGTTAGCTCTCGATACAAATATCGGAGTCTCTATCTTGTTATCTCTGTAAGCCCTCAACTTCAAGGTAGTTGGAACCTCTGTCTTTCTCAGCAAGGAAGCCCTTGAACTTCAAGGTAGTTGGCACCTCTATCTTCCTATCCCTGGAAGCCCTCGAATGTAATCACCAACATTCGTAGTCACACGAAGCAAGTCTACAAAAGTCAAGGTTTGAACAATCCTTTCAATCTTTCTGCAAAAATCTTGAGAGTTGATAAGAGCCTCTATCTCTAGAAAACACTTCATGAAGTTTAGATCACCAAAATTCCAAAATATGTCGCTTCTTTTCAAATGAACTCTTATTTATTGGCAAAGCTCCAATGGTCGGCTCCCTCCTCCAATGGTCATATTTCTCCTTGAATTTCGGAGGGACCTGTAAACGTGTCTCTCAACCAATGGTTAGTTAATAACTGAAATCATGACATAGTTTTGTAATGAGAAAAGTATAATTATTAGAAAAAATGAAGTTCAGAATGTAATACAATAATAGTTCCGAGTCTAACCAAAATGAAATTTGGAGTCTATAATAAAGAGATATTCAGATTCTATTTTGTAGGAATTCAGAACCTGAATTCTGTAGAAATTCAGAGTCTGATTTTCTAAGGAAATTCAGAGTCTGTTTTCACCATGGTTCAGAATCTGAACTTACAGAGTTCGTAGACAAATTTATAGATGTTCAGAGTCGAATTCATAATAGTTCGGAGTCAAACTCATAAAATTTAGGAGTTGAACTCATAGAAGTTCGGAGTCCAGAATTCAGAGTTAAACTTTGTTAGAGTTTGTATCCAGAATTCAGAATGGAACTTTATTAGAGGTTGTATCCTGAATTCGGAGTAGAACTTAATTAGAGTTCGTATCCAGAATTCAGAGTGGAACTTTATTAGAGTTCGTATCCAGAATTCAGGGTAGAACTTCATTACAGTTCGTATTCAGAATTCGGAGTGGAACTTCATTATAGCTAATATAAAAAATTCATAGTGGAACTTCATTACAGTTCATATCCAGAATTCAGAGTGGAACATCATTAATGTTCATATCCAGAATTTGGATTCTAAAATAGAATGATTCATATCTAAGTATTATATGATTCCGAGGTTTTTTAAATGAATCTGATTTTTATATATAATAAAAATATTGATATGAACAATGAAAAAATGGTTGGGATAAATTTCCATAGAGAAGGAAATTTTCATCATAAAAGCAAAGCATAGAATAAAAAAATATTTTCTTAAAGACAAAGTGTTTCTGATTTTCAAAACAAGAATGGAAAAGTCATAAGTAAAACCTTATTGACTCAACAGAATTAATTTTATCCCTTAGATCAAAGCGGGTGGTTAAATTCTCATAAACCATATATAGAATTTTCTTTCATGGAAGAAGTAGAAGAGGAGAGAACTTTCTGTGTGCACAAGATAGGAGACAGTAATATTTTAGAAAGAATTATATTTCAGGTTTAATTATTTTTAAAATTGAATGAAGAGGGTTCCAAGGCATTGTGGAAAGGTGATAGAAATAATTAAAAGTTTATTCAAGGAGTATTACCTCATTTGAAATTTGTTAGATCTGTATAGATGTGATATATTATTTAGAGTGAATTTTCTCATCATAAATTTGTGAAACGAAATAACCTCATAGAAGGAGAAATGAAAATCTATCTTTGAATAAGAGTGGTGAGATTTTCACCAGAGTTTTTGGATAGAGAATCTAGAGGGTCAGTGTGACCTCAATATTGTGTAATGAAATCAAAAATTACACTTAGTGACTCAAGGGAAAGGGAAAATTAAAATTCATGATCATAAATTGGCCTATTTGGGTTAAATGATTAGAAAAATCATGTTCTCAATCATTACTACTTTTCATTATAAAAGTGTGATTGGTGAGGGAGAGGATGAATTGTTCCTCAAAAAGAGAGAACAAAATCCTAAAAAGGATTATAAATTATGAAATTTTTATACATTAATTACCCCACCCATATTAGTGTAAACTATAAATATATGGCCTTTAACAGCACTAATATAGTCATTTTTCAGTGAAAAAAAGTTGAAAATATGAGAATGAGAAATGCCCAAAGATTTTATCAGTGCTAGAGAAGTACTGATAAAGAACCCCCATTATCAGTTCTATTTAAAGCGATGATAATGGTATCTTAATTATTGTTATAAACAATGGTGAAAAAGGGATCCTTTATGAGCCATACTAAATGAAATGAAAAATATTACATTTCGAATAACTATGAATTGTATTAATAAATGACCCCATAACCTTTTATAATAATTGTGATAATAAATGATCTATTTATCTGTGTTGTTAGTAGCACTGACAAAGGGGCATACATATTTAGTGTAATATTAATTTTATAGCACATAAAAATAACCAAAAAATCTATACAATATAACATATATAAGAAAAACAACATGAAAAAATGAAAACACAACAGAAAATATAGATTTTAATTGAAATAAAATTTAAAACACAAATACAAGAAAAAATAATATATTATAGAAATTTCAAAAAAAATGATTAATTACACGAGTATGTAAACATTATTACTAAAAATCTAAAACATCAATGTTTCTTGGTCATTGGCCCCAACCACCGGTCATATTATTACTAAAAACTATCCTAGATCAAGAAACAAATCCACCTATATAAGAAAATAATTTTTTTGTTAGTAATAGTATAAATAATTAAATTAATCACAAATTTTCTATTTTAAATTATACGTAAATAATTTGAGTTGTACCAGACACACCGCGATCAAATTGAGTTGTAGTTGATTCTGAAAAGTCACAACATATATTATTTCTCTCAAAAGAAGGTACTACTGAATTGAATATCATTTCTATCTACAATCCAATTTTTTCCAAATAGACACATTGAGTTTTAGTGCGAACCACATATTCAAGATAGAAACAATAAACATGATATATCCATAATTAAAAAAAACTTGTGAGAAACTAATTTAGAAAAATTCCATACATCACCAAAAAAATGATTACAAATTTGATGATAAATTTTTAATGGGAAATGTAAACCCTACAAAACCATACACATCAAGACACAAGACATGACACACCTCTATTACAACATCAAGATCACATCATCCACTGTGACATCATCCTGTCAACTAGTAACCATCAATATTATCAAATTCCCTTCCTCAGCACATTGATAGCCGCAACCAACCACCTGCAACCAGAAATCACAGTCATCTCCATTGAAACCAGACCAGACCAGCACCTTCTAGATCCACATTATTTTTTTCTAAAACATTCACCTATGAGAACCCACAAGATCTCATACCACAAATGATTCAAACCACTATCACAGAATACAATCATTCTCACCGAAAGATCATCACAACACAATAATCTACAATGCTCGTGTTTTCAAAAAAAATAAGTAGTCGAACCCCATAAATACATATCAAAATTCGAACCGAAAGAGCTCATGATGAGAAACCAACAAACATTTTATGATGAAATTTATGGAGAAACACAAAATAAACCCTTCCAAAATGTAAACCACTTCAAAAAGGAAAAGCAATCACTAAATCACAATGCACCAGAATCACTGATGATGGTCAAAGAAAAACATTCCAAAACCTTATAGTTAACTTCACTCAATATAAGAATATGAGTGGAGTAGAGGAACATGAGATCAGTGAAATTTTTGGCTGGATTAGGGCTCTAGAATGAATAATCCCCATTGTGGATGAAGAATATAGATTCTATGATTGGAACAAATTGAGAAGGAGCACCTAAAAATCATTTAACCATCGACCTGTATATCCTAAAACCTCTATGATTCCTCTCCTCTTGATCCAACATGGGGAGAATAAGTGAAACTAGATGTATGAGCAAGGTTTGGGATTATAAGGGAAGCAATAGAGAAATCAATATATGATACCACCAACACCACCTAGAATTTGACTTCGTCTATATGACTGAATAGTCCATGAACAAACCAAGACATTGTCTCAAAGGATACACGTACATAGGGCTTCATTAAGAAGGTAAAAATGAGATAATACTAGACTTAGGGAAGGACAAGTGAAGTGGGAGTGTGGGGAGGAGACAAGGTGAAGGGGGAAGGCACCAGAGACTCCTCCCCCTCCAAATCACAAATAAGAGAAAACCTTGGGCATGAAGGAGAGGAGTAGGAAACCAATTTGAGTCTCTTTAAAACACCCAATAAATGAATTTACTTCAATGACTCTCACCTATTATGATATAAAACTCATATGTATGGGATCAAATTCAATGGGGGTTGCTTTTTGGTGAACAATTCTCCAATTATCATGCTATATCTGGTTCATCTTCATGCATAATCATTAACAAAATTAACTAAATACGTATAAGATAAAAATGATGAGGAAATTAATTAAGAAATATCATATAAAATTGTAAAATAATAATATGATCTCAATTTCTTAGTATTTGTGGTTTGATGCATGTTTTAATCTAAAATGACATTTATATATTGAAAACAAGCACATTGAGTCATACCAGCCACATCGTGTGTCAGATTTCTATGTTGTAAATTTCTATACGTAAAAAATTAATTTTGAATTATTTTCCTAAATTCTGAAAACAATATGAGATAATATTCTTGGTTTTTTCTAGTGGTGTGAATTTTAATCTAAAATTACACTTTATATTTAAATCACACACATTGAGTCATATCGGTCACATCATGCATTCGATTGATCTATGGATGATTCTTACCGATAAAAAAGAATTATGGATCATTTTACTAATGTTTGAAAACATCCTAGGCACATTTTCTTAATTTTTTCTATTTTATATGTGTTTTAAACTAAAATGACACGTTCGTGTTGAAAAAAATCACTTCTGGTTATATCAATTTTATAGTACGATAGAATGATGTGTGGTCAGTTCCTATACATGAAAATTGGATTAGTGATCATTTTCCTAAAATTTTAAAACAATACATGATCATTATCCATGTTTTGGAAATTTAATGTTTTTTAAACTAAAATGGAACATTTTTATTAAAAAATTGCACTTTGAAAAATATCGATGACACCATGTGTCATATTTTTTAGTCAATTAGCATATAAAAATAATAATTATGGATCATTTTCTTAATGATTGAAAATAATAAAGTCTCTTTCGCTCAGTTTTGTTTATTTAGTGTGAATTTTAAACTAAAATGTTACTTTTGTTTTGAAAACACACACTTTAGGTAATATGGGCCACATCATTGTTCAATTTGCTATGAGATTAATTCATATATTTGAAAGATGAATTATGGACCATTTTCTTATTTTTTTAAATAATAAAACCACTTTTTTATTTCTTTTTCAATTTGAAGCATGTTTTAAACCAAAATGACACTTTTCTGTTGCAAAAAACTAGTTTGAGTCAAACCAATCACACTAGGGGTCCGATTAATATGTTGAAAATTATGATAGGTCAAAAATGAATTATTGATAATTTTCCTTATGGATTTAAAAATACGAACTCGTAGGTTCAATTTTCTACATGAGATTCATTTTAAACTAAAATGACGATTTTATGTAAAAACAATCATTTGGAGTCATATCAACCACATTATATGTCAGATTTACATGCAGTCAACTCATATAGATCAAGAAAATTATTATATATCTTTTTATTATTGTTTGAAACAATTTTGGGCATGCTTTATTAGTTTTGAGCATGAGAAACATGTTTTATACTGAAATGGAGATTTTATATTAAAAACATGTATATGGAGTCATACCGACCACATTGGGTTTCATATGGATGTGAAGTCATTTATTACACATAAAAAGTATAACATGGACCAATTTTTCAAAAAATAGAAAATAATATGCACCTTTTTTCATTGATTTTGTTACATGAAGCATTTTTGAAACTAAAATAACACTTTTATATTGAATACATGAACTTCAAGTTATACTGAACATATAAGGTTTCTGATTGAAAATTGGTTGATTTATAAACAAAAAAAAATGAATTATGGAACATTTATATATTGTTTTAAGACAATTCAATCTTTTTTTATCAGTTTTGGATATGTGAGGCACCCTTTAAACAAAAATGACACTTATATTGAAAACATACACTTTGAGTCATACTGATAAAATCCTCTATCAGATAATTGGGATGTCAGTTCTTACACATCATAAATATACCATTGATCATTATCTTAATAATTTATAATAATATGAACTCATTTTAATAGTATTTGTTATCTGATACGTGTTTTAAACAAAAATGAGACTTCTATATTTAAAACACACACTTCGATTCATACTGGCCACATCCTCTGTTGAAATAATGTAAGATCAATTCCTAGAAATAAAAAATAAAATACATATCTATATCAAAATATTTTATAACATCCCATGGTCATTTACTTAGTATTGGTTATGTGATGCATGTTTTAAAATGAAATTACACTTTTATATTACAAACAATCACTTCTCATCATGCCTACCACTTAATGTGTTATCTTGACATTAAGCTAACTCATAAAATTCATGAATTAGTTATGGATAATTTCTATAATTTTATAAATAAATACATGCTCGTTTTCTTAGTTTTAGACACGTGAGACACATTTAAAACTAAAATGAAACCTATAGTAAAATTGTGAACTTTGAGTAATACCAACACAATCAAATTTACATGTGGTAAATTAATACATGTGATAAATGAATTATGAATCATTTTAATAATGTTTAAAAGAAATCAAACATCATTTTATTGGTTTTAGTGATGTGACATTCATTTTGAACTAAAATGACACATTTCTATTAAAAACACACACTAACCACACTCTGTCTCATATTTATTTGTGGTCTATTATTTCATGTCACAAATAAATTAGGGATCATTTTTATAATGATTGAAAAAAATTGAACAATTTGGGTATATTTTGACTATTTGATGCATGTATTAAACTAAAATGGCATTTTTTATTGAAAACATGTACTCCAAGTCATACCAACCTCACCCGGTGTTAGATTGATATTTGATCAATTATTACACCAGAAAAATGAATTATGGATTGTCTTCTCATGTTTTAAAATTATGTAACTTATTTATATTTTTTTCGGCTATGTGACATGCATTTCAAACTAAAATGAATCTTTTATATTGAAAACAAATAATTTTGGTCATACGAGCAACTACACTGATTTAGATTAGAGTGTGGTTGATTCCTACATGAGAAAAATAAATTACATAACTTTTATAAATTTTCAAAATAATATCATATTGTTTCCATGGTTTAAGATACATATAAAATATTTCAATGTAAAATTACACTTTTTTATTGAAAACATGAAATTCGATTCCATCTTACCACATCAAGTGTTAGATTGATCTAGATTATACTAGATCACAAAAATAATAGGTAATTACTTAAATTTGACGAAAAAAAACATTATAATACCATGTATGATTCCCTATAATATCTAAAAAATCGACTTCTTCTTCTTAATAGAAGGTTTGTTTGAAAAAGTGGTAGTACAAAGAAAAATTATAAAAACAAAAAATTATGAAATATTTTTAGTTAAATTTTAATTTCTTACGAAAATTACTTATTCTAGGATGCGAGTCTATGATGTTTTTTGAAATCATACATAATATTTTCAAACATTATATCAAATCTAAATGTTTTTATCTTGATTCATACATTGTAGAAAAAATTTCCAAAATATGTAAATTGTTTTTAATTTTTTTTATAATTAAATTTTTCTATATATACCTTAATCTATTCCTATTTTCAGTTATATTTTAGCCTCTTTTTTTCATTCATCGCTCATATACAATTATTTAGACTATATTTCAGGATGGAGCTATCTTAAAAAATTATTTGTAAAATAGAAAATAAAATATATAATTCAATGTTTATATATAAAATGTTTATTTTAGTTTATTTAAAATTCAAAATTCATATCATCTATGGTCTATATCTTAAAAATCCCAGAATTGGATACAGAAAATAAATAATTGGGGGTATCCATATGATTTTAATTAGCATTTAGTGTTTTAAAAAAAATAATGAATCAATTTTAAAAAATATAAATACTTTTTATATGATTATAATAAAGAGTTTTACCCATAAATTATAGAAAAAAGGGGTATGTTGTCGATTATTTTCTTATCAAAACCACATTTACTTATCATTTTTATAAATTCCTTAAACTATAATGAAATTTTACCCGTAGAAAAAACACAGGGATTAAGTAATCTAAAATGTTCTTCATAGGGTTTTCCATTAATATATTAGTAATATAAATTCCCCTAGAAAATATCAATTGTTATTAAATATAATAAAAATGTTAAATAATTTTCTGGATATACGTATTATAAAAATGTATCTTAAGTCTGTATTCAAAACTAAGACTCCCATTCATTCTAACATGAAAATATCTTTTATAATATCGACACCCACTATGTCTATAATGACTAATCCGAATATTTATTCCTCATATGGAATGTAGGACCCAAATTTATCATGGAATGTGGTGTTTTTATGATTTTATAATGAAATTATTTGTTTCAATGGAAGAAGCATTGGGAAAGTACTCTTGTAAGTACTTTTTGGTTATCGTGGTTGATTCAATGGGTTTTTATGAGACCTTCAATTTCTAGTCATATTATCCATCTGTAATACCATACTTCAATTCAAAAAAAATATCAACATTAACATGTTTTTCATTTGTAAAAATTTGTTAAGTAAATACCTTATATTTATATTTATAAATTAGAATAACATGATATGGAATATAAAATAGTAACATTGACCATTGAAGTATCTAGATCATTTAGTGGAATGGAAAAATTAGTGTTAGAATCTTTAGCTACTTCAACGCCCCCTCTCATGTGATCATTTGGGACTTCATTATTCTGAATCATATATCCCAGAATATTATACAGCACACCCTCACAACAAGTCAATATATAGTTGTTCATAGATATAAATTACCTACAACATTCTATAATATAATTTTAGTAATATAAGATTTTTGGAAGTAGTTTGATTCATATTTAAGGGAAATAGTAATTAAAAAAATTATTACCTTGGGTATAGTAAGTAGTTGAGGGGAATGACTTTCCTTAATGCTAGTGTGGTTATATGGTTGTTCATGCAATGATCATTATTCAACTACTAGTTCTCTTTGATCCTTTCACATATATTATTCATCCAAAATAAAATAAACAATAATATATTTTATAGTATCTATTTTAAACATCAATTCTTTTATAACCTGATATGTATATTCTTTATATTTTTTCTTCTCAAAATTTTTCCAAGGTGACACTCCAAAACCATTACCTCTAACATGATCATTTTATTTTTTCAAATTCAAAGCTAAAAAAGCAAGTTTTTCTTCTAGTACAGTCACTGTGAATTCTTATGTATAAACCATATAAAAACATATAAACATAAATATATAATTTTATCTAATACTAATTTAAATCATAAACCATTACTATGATGTCATATTTATACAAGATTCTCATACTGATTTTTTATTTTCATCAATTAGTTTACCCTCTATATTTTCACAGACCTCCTTCTAGAGTCTAGTACTTGGGAAGGATGTGCCTTTTGATTTTTATTCATCAATATACATGTAATAAAGTAACATATGTTGTTCAATATCAAAAAATATTATTTATATTAAATAAATAAAAATCTCTTATCCATTGAACTGTAGCCCATACCAACATTGTGATAGGGGTACATTATTTTTCTTACAAGATTATTTTTAGTGCCTCATTTCTATTTCATAAATTTAAAATTTTGAATCAAATTCATCAAAATAAATAATTTTAAATAATATATTAGTAACTAAAATGCACTGAAAATGATTTCTCATAATTACAACTGATGAAATAATTCCATGTTTCCTACTTTATAATGTGTGTATAAGTATCTTTTCTGTGGGCTTTATATTCTCCTCAGTATCCCTAAGATAAACTTTTTGGAGAAGATTCCAGAAGCATCAATGGGATTTTTCCCCATTCCATTAACACATATTTATTATGAAAATAGTCTAAAAAATGAAATCTAAAAGAAATAATGATAATTTGAATCAAAATTTCATTATATCATTTTCCGGTGAAATTGATAATGTTTATTGTAACATTACCATAATATCTTCCTAAATGGTCTCCTTTCTCATAGGTCGGACATGGCGCTGTGAATCAATATATATCACAACATTGATCCTTGTTGTGACCCAAACATAACTAATGAACATTGAACAATTAAAGCCAATGGGTTGGTCATGTTGATTGTATCCAACATCAAATTTTATATCCTTACTTCTTTAACAATTAATTTTATTCACACGAATGATTCTGCATCATTCTTATTTTTTTCATTAACATGGTGTTGATCCCCTAATAATTTGTTATTTTCAACATCAACTACCTATTCTTTCCAAATATTAGTAATGAAATCATGTTCATAGTTCGTTGTTTTCATGATAATTCTACAATTTAATAATGTTTATGTAAATATAGTTGATAAAACATGATACTATATAGAAAATAATGATATATTAAAAACTACTTCAACATGCTAATTGAACACTCTTTATTTTCTATAAATGTAGAAGTTATTTAGATCCTCATTCTATAATCTAAATCCCCTATATATAGATCTCTATAACATACAAGACATTTTCTACATTGGTACCTCCATGAAATGAATGTGATCTCCCAATGAAAGGTTCATTGTTGATTGAATAATCATCAAAACCTAAAAAATTTTATGTCACTGGAAAGATAATTGACCAATTTTTGTTTGCTAGATTCGAGATATGAAATACCTGCACTAGTTTTGATTCCATGATAATGAAATCATCATTTTCCCCTTCCCCACTGAAATTCACCTTCATGTATACGATTACCTCAACTTTTACTATAGTTAATTTTTTGTCCCATATTCATAGGAAAATAGATACTTGAAATTTTGTGTGATAAAACTACTAAATCTGCTCAATGATGCATAAATATGATATATTTTCATAATTTTGATTTCTATTGTTGGAACTTGATATTTGAATCACTTACACCACAATTATATCTCCACTTTTTTCATCATACAGTTATCATCGTGTTATTTTCTACTAAATATATGAACATTAATTACAAAACCAATATATGATATAATATTTTTATTTAGTCCCCCTACAATCCATTAATTCCCTTCATAAATTGAATTAATATTTTCAGATTACTTCTTATAAATACTATCATTCAAGCATCCAATAATATATCGATTATGTGTAATTTATACCCATACTACATCCATTGATGCATTCAAATATATATGAATTACGTTGTGGGATTCAATGTATAGATCAAAATCTTAACTACAATGTTAAATGTAATGGTTTTCTTTCCCCCACTATGTGATGGTAATCATAACAAAAACTCAACAAAAAATACCATAACCTATTATCCTTACACTATAAAGAGTCTCTGGAAGACAAAATCTATCTACATTCCATTGGTATTTAGTATATAATTCAATAAATTATTCATCAATATATTTTTATACAATAATACCTTCTGACCGACTTCTAATCATTAAGTACCATTTAAAAATATTCACATATCATTCAATGGGGTACATAAATCTATACTGAACATGGACACATAGATTAACCTATCTAACCAAATAATCCTTTAGGGGGACCATTATAACTAATAATTATGGGGATAATAACATCTCTAATTCAAATAATATCACTGAAACATTCTAATTCCTGATTTGAAATGTCATCATGTCTAATACTATAATACATATGGATTTTAAAAATAAGAAAATCCTAGTTATAATATGTCATTCATTATTTTGTATAATTCAATGTAAAGAGATGAGCATCAAATCGTTCACAGAAACATGGAATTCATTTTATTTTAGTCCCTCTAACGTCAATTGATTCATTTAAACAACACTCGTTATGTTATATAATTACCCCTCTAAAACTACTACACCATTAGGGAAAATGATAATATGCATTTTTTTCTAATCTGGATACACTGTAAGCTATTGTAGGCAGAAAATTATAAATTTTACCCTTCACCCGTGCTAACTCTTCCCCTATCTCCAAGTCAATCATCTTCAATCTATCCTTTTTGAAATCAATTTTTGGAAAATTTAGTTTCATTTTAAAAATACTATGAAATACATTTTTTTCAACATGCATTACATCAACAAAATTTCTATCATACAAATAATTATAGTATATTAATTCAAAGAAAATTGTTATCTTTTTATTACAACCTTTCTATGGTTATTAGATAATGGTTTACCAAAAAAATTAGAAATATCTTTTACTTCATAAAATATTTGATCACATGTTATTTGAAATGGTTTGGTATCTTGTTCGGTATTCACATTAAAAACTATCATCTTGGATCATGTTTTATGTTTTTGAGGAAAAAATTTATGATGTCCTAAAAACATAGCCTTTGAGGAATTTTTAACCAAACTGAGATTGCGCATATTTCATTAATAGGTCACTCCAAAATTCCCTTGATGATATATCCTGAAAAAAATTATAAGCAGGAAATTCATTTATCATCATGTAAAACAATACCCTGAATGTGAAATTTTTATCCCCATAAGCATCATAAATTTGAACACATGTATCCCACATCAATTTCTGATAATCAATAAATAGAGACAAATAGATATAAACAGATAAAACGTAAATTATTTTTTCATCATGCATAAACATAGAAGAATGTTATTATATACCATCATAACTGGGAATATACTATGAGTACAACTTTATAAAATAGAAGAATTTATTCCATTTGTAGAAATTTCGCGATATATTTTTTTTGTTCTCACTTCCAAATTCAAGATACTATCAATAAATTTTCACTTAATGTTGAAAGGTTTATAGATGTCCTAGTTTGGCATCATTATTTATTATATCTATATTCCATATCAATTTTATTGATGTTTTATGACACCCATATAGTCTTATAAACCATGGAATGATAAGAATATACTATACATCCCTGAAAGGACTTGATTCATCTTTATTGTATTGATTTGTGCCACACATATGTCATTTTATGATTTACTAATGGTCTTGGAAAAAAAAATATAATCATTGAGAAATGTATTTATTTTCGGAGATCATTCCCAGTGAACATAGAATTAATTTAGTATCATATGGTCAAAAAGGAGGTTCATTATCTTTAGGTATCATATTATTCATGAGACCAATAAGTTCACTATAGTTGGTGTCACTACGTCCACTACCAGCATTCAAATTTTATAACATCAATAGAGCTGGTAGTGTTTTGTATTTAGTTCCACTGTTATATAATTTTCTTTTAGCGCAACTATTTAACTTCTCAAACAACATTTTACCATCATTATGGTCATACTATATTTCCATTTCCATTTACATAATCAAATATCTATCATCATTTACACTGGTATTCATATAAAATGATCCATAAACCATAATTTCATGACAATCGTTGGGTAGTTTAGTTTTTTTCCTTCCATTGTCCAAAATTTAAAGCTTTGAACTATTTTGTGACAAATAAAATTTAATTCCAATTATTATTAATTGATTTTTCCTAAGTAACAAAAATGTAAATACATAGATATGATTTGATAAGGGTCATATACAGGCTCTATTGAAATCTTGATGAACTCTTCAACTCCATCATCATACTCTTTTATCATACATTCAGTGTGCATCAATTTGTGATTCCTATTTATCCAATTAGTTTCATGAAATATTCATTTTTTACAAAATAAATAAATAAAAAAACACAAGATATTCATTATCAAAGGAGAATGTTACAGATAATTATATTAAGCGGAACAGGACATTTTATTGTTATCACATATTAATCCAAACAAGTTATAATTTTACACAATGTTGACATGATAATAAAAAATATAGGGTAATAATTTTTCTATTTGTCCATGTTTTCAATTTTATGTTGTGAGGGATACAAATGTGGTAAAAAATATTTTGGTAAATAAAATTTATTTATTCTTGGAAGTAAGACTTCCCATTGAGATTGAATTTCTTTCATTTCATTAATTTTTGAACTATATTTCTTAATTTTTGTAAAAATATCTTTCCTCAAAACATACAATGTCATGTATTCACTAGATTTTGAAATAGGTTCTAGGAAAATGGAATTTCTAAAAATGAATTAATGAATATTTTATTCCAAATATAAGTGAAGTTGGATTCCATGTTACTCTTTTTTTCTTTAGATAATTCAAGAACATGTATTGTTGGAATAATAAAAAATATATTTATAATATAACCCACTAAAGAACAGGTATATTAAAAACATTATAGTTTTCAATATTAGTTATATTTCACATATCCTAAAATATACAAAACAACTTTTAAATTTATTATAAAATTCCACAAATACATTCCATTAATACAAATTCCATGAAATTTAGTTAGCATGGATTTCAAAGTATTGATATCCAAAAATTCCTAATTCCATCACTAAGAATGTCACCTACCACTATAAGCTATCTACCACATATAGTAGTCAAAATATTCCTAGTAATATCCAAAATACTTTACTAAATCTTAATAAAATACTTACCAAGTGTATGATTAGGGGAGATTATAACAAACATCATAAAACTATTCCACTATCATTTAATCAAGTATGTGTCAGTGATAAAAATTTATTTGATTTTAAATTAATATGGGTTAATTTCAAACCATTCTAAAAGAAACATAATAGGTAAATATAATAATTATATTATGTTTAAAGATTCTATGTAGAGCGAAATTATATTTTATATAAAAAAATGCATAATCTGTCTATGTTAATATTAATTTGCCATGAATTAATAAAATATAAATCAAGAAAAAAAAATTCATAACATATTAATTTAAAAATAATTAAAAAAATAAATCATAACAAATAAATAAGATTACCACCATTATTAATGAATCTTAAAATAAAATTCCCACCAATATCAAATGAGAATTGAGCCTTTAATGAAATCATATTTCATTATATTTTTCTTGAGTGAAAAGGAAAAAATATAGGAAGATGGCAGTTGAATGGTCACTAAAAATAAAATGAATAAGGTAATGACATGGTTAAAAAATACATTTTGGTTTTAATCCATGGTAGTATGAGAGATACATCGATGAAAATTACCAAAATTGTGTTATTTTAATCGATTGGAGCTAGAGGGATACCTGAAATTGGATCCAATTTCAAAACATGTACCATTAAAAAAAAGTCAATATATCTTTTTCAGTCACCACCTTACATGATTAGTAGGAAGTGTTTTTTGTGGTGTGCTTCTTAAAACTCCATGTTCTTAGAATGAGAAATAATGATGAATTATTGAAAATAAACATGATGTTGAGGGAGAGAGTGCACTAACAATGGATCAAGGAAATAGTTATTGGATAGATAATTAGTAAGGTAGACTGAGGAAATATAAGACCTCTTGCGTGGATGCTATTCAAACCATTTGCAAAAAATAAAAACAAAAAAAAATTATTTGAGGGGGATAAAAAGATTATAATTGATCACATACCTTGATTTTAATATATCATTATAATTTCAACACAAAAAATTATATAAATTTTAAAATAAGGAAAACTTAATGAAACTAAATTATTTAGTGGGAAACATTTGAATCTAACGAAATAGATAAATTCTCAGCTTTGAAATCCTTAAATTCATTTTATTATAAACAAGACTCCAAAAAATTGTAAATTTAGAAATAAATTTTATTTATAAAAACATCACAACTCATTCAAATATCACATTAGATAAAAAAATATGTATATATGAAAATAATGATCAGTTTAATATATGAAATGAGAATTTATTCAATAATAATTATATTTCCTTACTTCTAAAAGCCAAATTCTAATTTAACTCATGTAACAAACAAATTAAACTCTTAATTTAAGATGTTGGATTGAATAAGAAGTGTCAAGAACCAACCCAGGTCGACCCTAAACCGGTCACCCGAGCCGGTCTGCGACAAGTCCCGAGAGGCATTCCCGATCCCCCAGGGATGGAAACCAGTTTCGGGCATTAAAAATAACAAGTGGGAATGATTTGGCCAAAAAATAAAGACAGGAAAACAAATAAAGGCTGAAACTAAAAACTAAAACTGGCAACAGAATGAAAATAAAACTAGATATACCTCCATGTAACCTTCAAGGTCACCACTAAACCAAAGACAAAACTTGCTCCAAAACAGGCTGTCACTAAAGAGAAACCTGAAGAAAATCTGATCATGTTACTGAAAATGTAAAAGATAGGTGTGAGCACAAAGTGCTCAGTAGGGATGCCAAAGTAAACCAATGGATCCAAGTATATCCTTTCCTCATGCAATCCTTAACACAGTTTGAAATACAACTATAAAAATAGGGTTTTTCACATTTTAAAATAAACAACATCCTTTTTCCCATTTGAAAATCCAACAGACACTATAAATCATTTTCAAAACCATTTTCTGCTTTATAAACAAAACCAAATTCAAATAATACCAAGGCGATGCTATAAAATAAATAGGTGAACAGTACAGGCTAATATATATATATATACATATAAACCAGTGAAGTAGAAAGTAAATGAGTAATACAAGCTGAAACAATGGGCGATCATGAACATCCCTAGAAAACCCCTAGACGCACTCGGTTCGGAACCACCTGCGGGCATTTGCAGAATCCTCATAGTCTATAACCCACTAATCGCCCTTGCGAATAAATCAGCAGCAATTCCCACCTGGCCTCTAAATGTACCAGAGGGCACCAACCCGTCTAATCGGGGCTAGTGAGAAATCGTCACACGATAATCTATAAGACGCCCACTAACCCATAGTGGTTATATCACTGTGTAAGTAGGAGGCCTTCGTATGCGTGACTTATCTCACTGTAGTTGTCTACCCCAAACACAGACGCATCCTATGTGTTCACCCATAAAGGGTTACCCTAGATAGGAGCACCCCATATATACATATATAATCATTTTTCATCAACAAAGTTCCAACCGGGCCTTCATGATAGTTAAAACATTTCAAAAATCAGTTCAAGTTTCACATCGGGCACACACATTTTTCAAACCACAATCATTTCCAGAAACCAACACGATTCACGAAATAATGAAATTTCATGAAGTCAACATTTGATTTCACACCAAACTCAAACCTGAAAACATTTTAAAAAATCCAACCAAAATACATGTTCTTTAACATTCGAACGCTAAAACAAATTTAGCCAAAATTACACTTATCAAAGACACCACTTATCATCCTAGAAACATATGCACCCCAAAACACTTCTTAAGCATGTTTTTCACCTTGTTAATAATGTAATAAAAGTTTTAAAGCATTTATAAAACAATTCCAACTAGCACAAAAATGGTTTACAATAAAAATACACATGATTCATATAAAATTACATAGACACAAAAAAGAACCACCTAAAACCCACTTTTTTATTTAATACTTTATAAAAATTTAAAATAAAACACCTTAATAAAAAGAAATCCCTCAAATAGAACCTTAACCCAAATTGCACCCAATTTACATCAACATAGGAAAAATCAAAGAATCGCAACAAAATATAATTTTTTCACCTTCAAAAGAATTATAAACACAGCAAAGAACTAAATAAGGGGTATTATAAAGCTGCGAATCAATGAAAATAAATAATTTGAATAATGAAAGTGCTAAAAAATGCGTCGGAAAGGATAAACCAGGATTCACCTACCTTAAACCAAGTGCAGACGCGACGCCACTTCAGTGGAAGGATGTGCCGAGCCTCGCGGTACCTTCGCACACCCACGCCACCATGAAAAACATACATGTACAAACACGAGATTTAGGAATTAATTAAGTTTCATAAAAACATCCAAAAAAAATAATCAAACAAAAAAATACCCATGACCAGGAGAGGAGAGGGCTACTGGTGAGGGGAACTACGGCCACGCCGCAACAAGGAGGATATAACGACCCATAAATTACATACATTGTTAATACTTCAAAATTGAAGCATACTTATTACAACATATAACAAAACCACAAAAGGACCGTATAGGTATAGTGTCTTTAGAAACATGGAAACATAAACAACTAGTTCATAAAGCGTCTACATTGTCTCCCATTTATTTTATCATATCTATAGTCCCTTTTGGCATATCTTACTTAATAACCTTCTTCCTAGCCTGTGGGAAAGAAAACATACAAAAGGGTGAGATCAAATTCTCAGTAAGGGTAAACAAAAGAAATATCAATCACATCATATTCATAAGAACATAACTTTTGGAAATCTTAACTTGCAAAAGAGAGCATAATTTATAACATGGGATAAATCATAGTAGTGAAATGGAATCCCAATAATCATAAAATAAAACATGAAACATTGTGGCATAAACACATAATCATATAGAATCATTTCTTATTAGTTAAAATTCATTTCCAAGACTATCTTAGTGGACAACGTCCATTTCTGAACCGAGTTCACTCCTCATTTCAGTCCTGTTTCACTGAACCGGTATAACCTACCGTTCCATCCATGTCTATCTCATGAGATATAAAATCTTTACCCAATGCATTATAGGGAGATATAGGTCCCACCCATCTCATAATGATACCATTCATATGTGTGCCACAAAATCATAAATCATACATTATTTCATAACCGATGTAATAAAAATGGGAATCTTAAACATCGTGACATCATAAAACAATTCATATAATATAAAGGAATTCATAAAAATAATTCCATCACAACATAATCAAATAAATGTAATAATAGGGATAAAAAAATAACCCTTTATTATCTTAGATGGAAAATAATTTTGATAAAACACTTGAACTCCATTCTTGAGGAAAATATCCTTTCTACTTCAAAAAAAAATTTCCTTTCTTAAAATGTCATACAATTTTAAACTAAAAGAATTTGATTAAAAATAAACATGAACACTTGTAAAGGAAGATTCTTGGAAATAATTTTTTAAAAATCCATTAATGTCTTATAAGTTAAAAAAACATTCTTCTCGTACTTTTCTCGGAAAAGTCAAAAAGTACCTCGTATGAAAAACGACAAAACATTCCTTTCATATCTTTTACTAAAAACTCACCGAAGGGTAAAATTGGATTTAAACAATTGTAGGTGGATGGAAATAATATTACATATTGTGGAAACATGGATGTGGATGATAAAATACACCCCAGTAAATACCGAAGTATAAACAATCTCGGATAAAAACGAGATTGTGATATTTCCCTTACCTTAAGTCTGATTTGCTTCGTAAGTGTCCGAACCTCCTGTATAATGATTTAAATAATGTTATTTAATTATTCCAGAATCATACATATTGTTATGATATCATATATGGTCATATTCTTAGCTTCTTATTAGTAATATTTCATTACTACTTGATATTCGGGTGTTTATTACTTTTTGTTCTTATGCGTGTTTTGTCGAATAAATTCATATTCTTATCTTTAGGTTATAGATACCTCATTTCTAGAATGGTATTAGTGTAATATATATCGTATTAATTCATTAAATTCATTTATATAATCATTATGAAATGAAGATCATGTAGAACGAGTCGCATCACATCGTGGAGACAGTATTCCGTACGTACACACGAGTAATGATATCGTTCCTTTGATCGTGGAATTGTATTGGAGTGTATGTATACTATTTAAGAATCAATATCACTTTATAATAGTCATATATAGTCATTATTTACACCATTATACCCATCCATGTAAGGTGGTGTTGGAAAATAGATTTCACCACGGCGTGGAGACGGTATTCCCTACGTACGCACGCGCGGTGATTTATTTTTCCATAGGATGGATAGATGGTTAAATAGTGTTGTTTCATACTTATAATAACATATCAGTATGTGAGTGATACGGATGTTATTACTTCATAATGAAACAACTAAAGAAGAATAAGTGGAAGAAGAAATAAAGATGAAAGAATCGGTAACGGACATTACCTCTTCTTTGAAGTACTTCTTTGAAACCTCCTTTTAGGGCACTAAAATAGGACATCGAAGAATACCAGAACCTCTAGGATGTTTGTAGGGAAGTGGATAGGAGAAATTGGAAGGGGTTGTCCGAGCTTCAAGGCTCAAAGTGGTGTGAGGAAGAGGGGGAGGAGGTTCCCTTTTATAAGGGAGGAGAGGGGCACCTTTGGAATAACAAAAAATATTATTTTATTATAAAGTCAAATTCGGTTTTTTAATAGCTCCAAATTGATATATTTCGAAGATAAGGTGGGTAGAGGTATAAATCCTCTCATAAAATATAATTTAGACAAGTTTAGGTATCAATTTTAACCTTATCATTTACATTTAACTTTATGTTATATAATTTAACTTTTACCGTGTCTTCTTGTTTTCTTACACTATAAGGTTAATAAACTTACCATATCAAGAAAAAAGAAAACCAAGTTGTTTATTATTAATATATATAACCTTATCTAAGTCATTTGGCTGAGCCTTATATTTTTAGGAATAAAATAACAATTAGTAATATAATATTTGTTTTATAAACTATTTTATGTCAATTTTGACACTATATAGTAATTGATTTTTGTGAAAATCATAACAGAATTATTAGTTCGAAAAAAGTTACTTAAATCAATAATAACATGTCATATTAACCTATAAAATTAGTGTAATTCATAAAAAGTCTCAAATTACATTTATTTCGGTATTTATAACATCAATTATGCCAATATTTCATTAATAAGATAATTACTACATCATCATTGTGTCATAAATAAATTAAATTATTTAATGTCTAAAAATTAAAAATTAAAGACCATTATGTGGGAAATATTTTTAGCTTTCTAATTAATATTTATAGTCGAATTTAACTTATGTATAACCCCATATTAAAAATGATTTACTTATTAAACATTGATTTTAACTACTTTAACCCTTCTTTAAATAAATTAATAATAAATGACCTAATCTAATTCAAGTGGGCCTAAATGGTCATATTTTATTACTAAGTTTGTTTTTGGTTGAATTACACTTGTCCAATAGAATTAGGACATGTGTTAGGGTAATAATAATATCATTTTTATCCTTAATTACCCTATTTACTTTTAACCATGGTAAAAAAAAGTAAAAAGTTTCTATTCACCAAAAATTATTTTCATCTCATTGAACCACATTTATTTACTGACATCAACCATGTCTCTCGGATTTTTGAAATTCCACTCACAGAAGCGATAAAATTATGTTTTATGAAAAATTCAGTTTCTTTAACTACCACTTAGTGGTTTCACTATTCATCAAAAATTGAAAGTTTTCAAAAAAATACCAAAATTTCACCCTAGGCTAATTTCGATATTCCGAATCCAAAAATGAATTTCATTTTGAAAAATGAAATTTATAAAATTTCAAAAAGTGGTTATTATTATTCATAACGGCTAGTTTTAATAATATTTTAATATCATATCATTGTTTAGTGAAACTCGGTATTGCGTACGACGCAAGCTATCGAGGAAGGCCGTGATTGCATTTAAAGCAAGACAAGCTAGTGTTGTGTGTAGTGAAAGATTCCTTTGATGATTTATATAACATAAAAGTAAAATATTTCACATAAAAGTCTCTGGTGTTACATTCTACCCCCCTTAAAATGAATTTCTCCCTCGAAATTCGTCACTTTGTAACAAACAGATGAGGATACCTCTCCCTCATCATATCCTCAAGATCCCATGTAGCTTCTTCTAATTGGTGGTTCCTCCATAAAACATTCAAAAATCGAGTGGTATTGCTTCATAGGACTTTTTCGCTATGATCCAGAATCTCTATCGGCTGTTTTTCATAAGAAAGATCTTGCTCCAGCAGTACAACTTCTGAGCTAAGTACAAGTGAAGGATCAGGTATGTACTTTCTCAGGAGAGATACATGGAACACATCGTGAACTTGAGAGAGATTTGGTGGAAGCGCCAATCGGTAAGATACCTTCCCAACACGATCCAGTATTTTGAAAGGACCGATATATCTAGGGCTCAACTTCCCCTTCTTTCCAAATCTCATGAATCTCTTCCTGGGAGATATTCGTAAGAACACATTATCATCCACTTCAAACTCTAGGTCTTTTCTTCGGTTGTCAACATAACTTTTCTGTTGACTCTGAGCTGCTCTTTTGTGTTGTTGAATAGATCTAACCTTTTCTGCCTTTTCATCGATGAGATCAGGTCCTAATTGCTTTCTTTCCCCAACTTCATCCCAAAAAGTTGGAGTCCTGCATTTCTTTCCATAGAGAGCTTCATAAGGATCCATCTGAATACTGGATTGAAAGCTATTATTATAAGAAAATTCCACCAAAGGTAGGTGTTGATCCCAACCACCATTGAAATCCATAAAGCATGTTCTCAACGTATCTTCTAGAGTTTGAATTGTTCTCTCAGACTGACCATCTGTCTGAGGATGATAAGCAGTGCTGAAACTCAACTCTGTATCCAGAGTATGCTGAACACTTCGCCAGAACTTCAAGATAAATCTCGGATCCCGATCAGATATAATAGAAAGTGGTACTCCATGCAATCTTACCACTTCCTTTACATATATCATGGCAAGCTGATCTAGAGAGAAATCCACTCTAATAGAAATTAAGTGTGCAGACTTTGTAAGATGATCAACTATGACCCAGATAACATTATTGCTTTTGAATGTTTTAGGAAGTCCTGTGACAAAGTCCATAGTGATGTTTTCCCATTTCCATTCGGGTATGGGTAATGGTTGTAACATCCCCTTAGACTTCTGTCTCTCAGCTTTAACTTGCTGACAACCCAAGCATCGAGAGATATATTCAGCAACATCTCTTTTCATGCCATCCCACCAGAAGTACTCTTTCAGGTCCCTATACATCTTCGTGCTTCCAGGATTAATAGAGAATGAAGAACTATGAGCCTCATCCAGCAGTTCCTTCTTTAATTCCGGGATGGGAGGAACACAAACCCGATTCCTGAACATTATTATCCCATCACAATCAAGGTTGAATTCAGGAACATTTCTCACCTTCTTTTGTAACTCGACATCTTCTTTCTGTGACTCTTTAATCTTCACATGTATTGATGGTTGAACATTCATTTGAGAAAGATAATATTTTTCCCCTTCCATTATAATTACAAATCCATCCTTTGTAAATCCATAAATATTGGATCTTTTGTAATCCTCATCATGGATAAACTGGCATGGTCTTGTCGACTTAATGCATCTTCCACCTTGTTTGCTTTCCCAGGGTGGTAATGGATTGAGCAGTCATAATCCTTAATCAGTTCGAACCATCTTCTTTGACGCATATTCAGTACCTTTTGTGTGAAAATATACTTTAAACATTTATGATCAGTATAAATGTCACACCTTTCTCCATAAAGATAATGCCTCCAAATATTTAATGCAATGATTACCGCAGCTAACTCCAAATAATTTATTGGGTAATTTTTCTCATGGATTTTCAAATGTCGTGAGGAATAAGCTATCACCATATCATTTTTCATAAGAACACACCACAATCCCTTCTTGGATGCATCACTATAGATCACAAACCTTTCTCCACTACAAGACAGTGTGAGCACATGTGCACTGGATAACCTTCTTTTCAACTCCTTGAAATTCTCTTCACATTCTTCCGTCCAAACAAACATAACTCCTTTCTGAGTCAACATGGTGATTGGATTAGATAATCATGAAAAATCTTTCACAAAACTTCAATAATATCCAGCCAAACCAAGAAAACTTTGGATCTCATGTACTTTTTTTGGTCTCGACCATCTTTCGATAACCTCTGTTTTTTCTAGATCCACAGATATCCCCTCTTTTGAGATTATGTGACCCAAAAATGCAACTTTTTGAAGCCAAAATTCACACTTGGTAAATTTGGAATAAATATTATCCTTTCTCAGGGTCTTCAATATAATTCTCAAGTGATCTTCATGTTCTTCCTTGCACTTTTAATAGACAAGAATATCGTCTATAAAGACTACCACAAATTGATCAAGATAGTCTCTAAAGACTCTATTCATCTGATCCATGAAGATAGAAGGGGCATTAGTAAGACCAAATGGCATCACTATAAATTCATAGTGTCCATACCTTGTACGGAAAGTCATCTTTGGTATATCCTCCCTTTTTACCCTTAATTGATGATACCCTGAACGAAGATCAATCTTGGAAAAGTATTGAGCTCCACGTAGTTGGTCAAATAAGTCATCAATGCATGGGAGAGGATATTTGTTCTTGATAGTGATCTTGTTAAGTTCTCGATAATCAATGCAGAGTCTCATTGATCCATCTTTCTTCTTAACAAACAGAACAGGTGCTCCCCAAGGTGACGCACTAGGGTGTATGAACCCCTTATCAAGATTCTCTTGGAGTTGCTTCTTCAATTCCTGCAACTCAATTGGGGCCATTCTATAAGGTGTCTTTGAAATAGGCAAAGCACCCGGTATGAGTTCTATTGAAAACTCAGCTTCACGATTTGGTGGAAGACCCGGTAATTCCTCCGGAAAGACATCATCAAACTCTCGTACAATGGGAATATTCTTAATCATGAGTTTCTCACCAACTATTTGAGATAAATAACTTTCATTTAGTGGAATCAAGACCCATAAGGTAGAAGGAATTTCCACTGGAAGGTTATGTTCATCCTTGCATTGATAGACGATCATAGATTGATCTGGAATATGAAATGTTACTTCCCTTCTTTGTCAATTGATATGAGCTCCATATAAAGAAATCCAATCCATGCCAAGAATCACATCAAATTCCACTATAGGAAGGATCACAAGATTTGCAGGAAGCACTTTCCCACAAACTTCGATCGGAGAAGAATTATAAACATTTGATGCGACTGTTGTGCCATTAGGTGTTGTCACAGCTAACTCAACATCTAATTGTTGAGGTAATATGGTGATACCCTTAGAAAATACTTCTGAAATAAACGATTGGCTGGATCTAGAATCAAATAAAACATTTTCTACTTTAGAGTGGATGTTAAGTGTACCTTTCACCACATTGTTATCGTACTCCACATCACTGATAAAAATTGCATGTGACATTCCTTTTTCTTTAGCCTTAAGAGTTTATTGACTTCGACCATCATCATCAACCCTTGGATTAGGGAATTTATTAGCATAATGTCCCATCTCCTTGCACTTGAAACATTGAAGTGTAATAGGTTCATTTTGTGTATCCCTTCCTTTGTTTTCATCATTAGACATCTTCTTCCCATCATCGCAGCATTCAAATGCCCGATGACCTTCCATTCCACATTTGAAACATTTACTTGTCCCTTTAAGACAACACCCTCCATGTTTCCTTCCACACTTTGAGAATAAGGGGAAGCTCATCTTCGTTTCAGTGTGCTCTTTAGATTTTCCTTTGAATTCCATTTTCCTCTTCTAATCAAACCCATATGACTGATGGGTTACTCCAATATCCATCTCAACATTGAGAGCACATCGAACGATTTCCTCGTAGCTATTGAAGTCCCTTATGGCTAATGCCCTTCGAAGACATGGTTTTAGGCCACTAAATAATCGATCGATCTTACTCTCAGGTTGGATAATAATACCAGAAGCGTACCTTGCAAGTCTTGTAAAATTTTCTTCATAGGTACCAACAGATTCATCATCCTTTTTCTTCAGTTCAAGAAACTGTTTCTCCATCTTTCTTCGGAGAATACGAGGGAAGTACTTATTGAAAAATAAGTTCTTGAACGCATCCCATTCCATGGACTCAATTTCATCCCTTTGCCTTGTATTCTTAATAAGATTCCACCATTGAACAACATCACCTTCCAAACGATACACTGCTAAGATGACTTTATCATTCTCAGAACATTGAAGAACTGAAAATATCTTTTTAGTAGTACTAATCCATTGTTCAGAAACTAATAGATCAGTAGACCCGCTGAATGAAGGTGGACGCTATCTCATGAAGGATTCAACAGAATGTTGATCCTTCCTTTGCTCGTTTGGAAGTCATGCATGATTCATAGCTTGAGAAAGATGTGTGAGCATGGCTAGAAGAATTTTCATTCCAGCTCCCATAACGTTTTGTTTCTCAGGGGGACAATCATTGCATTGCCCGTCGCATTCCGCATTAACACGGTTCCTTCGGGTTCCAGCCATTGACTAAAACCAAGAAGAATAGTGTGAGCAACACTAATTGTAATAGGAAAACCACATAATCAAGAATATAATATCACACTTATGGTCTTATCCTAGGTTATTCATGGCCATTTCTAAAACACTAAGATTGTGTTCTATGCTTAGAATTATCCTTAGGGTTCTTACTAAGGCTTTCACATCCTAGTTTCCAAAGGTTGACTATACCTTTCCTCTGATACAAACTATAACGACCCATACATTACATACATTGTTAATACTTCAAAATTGAATCATACTTATTACAACATATAAAAAAACCATGAAAGGACCGTATAGGTTTAGTGTCTTTAGAAACTAGGAAACATAAACAATTGGTTCATAAAGCGTCTACACTGTCTCCCATTTATTTCATCATATCTATAGTCCCTTTTTGAATATATTACTTAATAACCTTCTTCCTGACCTGGGGGAATGAAAACATACAAAAGGGTGAGCTCAAATGCTCAGTAAGGGTAAACAAAAGAAATATCAATCACATCATATTCATAAGAACATAACTTTTGGAAATCTTAACCTGCAAAAGAGAGAATAATTTCATAACATGGGATAAATCATAGTAGTGAAATGGAATCCCAATAATCATAAAATAAAACATGAAACTTTGTGTCATACACACATAATCATAGAGAATCATTTTTTATTAGTCAAGACTCATTTCCAAGACTATCTTAGTGGACAAAGTCCATTTCTGAACCGAGTTCACTCCTCGTTTCAGTCCTATTTCACTGAACTGGTATAACCTACCGTTCCATCCATGTCTATCTCATGAGATATAAAATCTTTACCCAATTAATTTGAGGGAGATATAGGTCCCACCCATCTCATAATGATACCATTCATATGTGTGCCACAAAATCATAAATCATACATCATTTCATAACCCATGTAATAAAAATGGGAATCTTAAACATCGTGACATCATAAAACAATTTATATAATATAAAGGAATTCATAAAAATAATTCCATCACAACATAATAAATTCAATTTAATAATAGGGATAAAAACAGATCCCTTTATTATCTTATATGGAAAATAATTTTGATAAAACACTTGAACTCCATTCTTGAGGAAAATATCTTTTCTACTTCAAAAACAATTTTCCTTTCTTAACATGTCATACAATTTTAAACTAAAAGAATTTGATTAAAAATAAACTTGAAAAATTGTAAAGGAAGCTTCTTGGATATAATGTATTAAAAATCCATTCATTCCGTATAAGTTAAAAAAACATTCTTCTCGTACGTTTGTCAGAAAAGTCAAAAAGTACATAGTACGAAAAATGACAGAACATTCCTTTCATATATTTTACTAAAAACTCACTGAAGGGTAAAATTGGATTTAAAAAATTATAGGTGGATGGAAATAATATTAAATATTGAGGAAACATTTATGTGGATGATAAAATACACCCCAGTAAATACCGATGTATAAACAATCTCGAATAAAAATGAGATTTTGATATTTCCTTACCATAGGTCTGATTTTCTTCGTAAGTGTCTGAACCTCCTGTATAATGATTTAAATAATTTTATTTAATTATTCAAGAATCATACTTATTGTTATGATATCATATGTGGTCATATTCTTAGCTTCTTATTAGTAATATTTCATTACTACTTGTTATTCGGGTGTTTATTACTTTTTGTTCTTATGTGTGTTTTGTCGAATAAATTATTATTCTTCTCTTTAGGTTATAGATACTTCATTTCCAGAATGTTATTAGTGTAATATATATCATATTAATTCATTCAATTCATTTATATAATCATTATGAAATGAAGATCATGTAGAACGAGTCGCATCACATCGTGGAGACGATATTCCATACGTACGCACGAGTGATGATATCGTTCCTATGATCGTGGAATTGTATTGGAGTGTATGTATACTATTTAAGAATCAATATCACTTTATAATAGTCATATATAGTCATTATTTACACCATTATACCCATCCAAGTAAGGTGGTGGTGGAAAATAGATTTCACCACGGCGTGGAGATGGTATTCCGTACGTACGCACGCGCGGTGATTTCTTTTTCTGTAGGATGGATAGATGGTGAAATAGGATTGTTTCATACTTATAATAACATATCAGTATGTGATTGATACTGATGTTATTACTTCATAATGAAACAACTAATGAAGAAGAAGTGGAAGAAGAAATAAAGATGAAAGAATCGGTAACAGACATTACCTCTTCTTTGAAGTGCTTTTTTGAGACCTCCTTTTAGGGCACTAAAAGAGGTCCATGAAGAAGACCAGAACCTCTAGGATTTTTCTAGGGAAGTGGAGAGGATAAATTGGCAGGGGTTGGACGAGCTTTAAGGCTCATTGTGGTGTGAGGAAGAGGGGGAGGAGGTGCCCTTTTATAAGGGAGGAGAGGGGCATCTTTGGAATAACAAAAAATATTATTTTATTATAAAGAATAATTTGGTTTTTAATAGCTCCAAATTGATATATTTCTAAGATAATGTGGGTAGGGGTCGAAATCCTCTCATCCAATATAATTTAGACAAGTTTAGGTATCAATTTTAACATTATCATTTAGATTTAACTTTAAGTTAGATAATTTAACTTTTACCGTGTCTTCTTGTTTTCTTACACTATAAGGTTAATAAACATACCATATCAAGCCAAACGAACCCCAAGTTGTTTATTATTAATATATATAACTTTATCTAAGTCATTTTTCAGAACCTTAGATTTTTAAGAATAAAATAACAATTAGTAATATAATATTTGTTTTAAAAACTATTTTATGTCAATTTTGACACTATTTAGTAATTGATTTTTTTGAAAATCCTAACAGAATGATTAGTTCGAAAAAATTTACTTAAATCAATAATAACATGTCATATTAACCTATAAAATTACTTTAATTTATAAAATGTCTCAAATTACATTTATTTGGGTATTTATAACATCAATTATGTCAATATTTCATTAATAACATAATTACTGCATCATCATTGTGTCATAAATAAATTAAAGTATTTAATGTATAAAAATTACAAATAAAATACCGTTATGTAGGAAATTTGTTTATCTTTCTAATGAATACTTATAGTCGAATTTATCTTATATATAAACCCATATTAAAAATGATTTACTTATTAAACTTTGATTTTAACTATTTTAACCCTTCTTTAAATAAATTAATAATAAATGTCCGAATCTAATCCAAGTGGGCCTAAATGGTCATATTTTATTCCTAAGGTTGTTTTTGGTCGAATTAAACTTGTCCAATAGAATTAGGACATGTGTTAGGTAATAATAATATCATTTTTATCCTTAATTACCCTATTTACTTTTAACCGTGGTAAAAAAAAGTAAAAACCTACTATTCACCAAAAAATTATTTTCATCTCATTGAACCAAATTTTACTTACTGACATCAACCGTGTGTCTCCGATTTTCGAAATTCCACTCACAGAAGTGGTAAAATTATGTTTTATGAAAAATTCAGTTTTTTTAACTACCACTTAGTGGTTTCACTATTCATCAAAAATTGAAAGTTTTCAGAAAAATAAAAAAATTTCACCCTAGGCTAATTTCGATATTCCGAATCCAAAAATGAAGACCATTTTGAAAAATGAAATTTATAAAATTTCAAAAATTGGTTATTACTATTCATAACGGCTACTTTTAATAATATTTTAAAAGCATATCATTATTTAGTGAAACTCGGTATTTCGTACGACACAAGCTATCGAGGAAGGCCATGGTTGCGTGTAAAGAAATCCAAGCTAGTGTTCTGTGTAGTAAAAGATTACTTTGATGATTTATATAACATAAAAATAAAATATTTCACATAAAATTATTGGGTGTTACAGACGAGGCCGGCGCGGCAAGGCGGTGGCTTGCGCGGCTAGGCGGAGGTGCTTCGCAAGGGGTTCGAGCTCACCGGAACAGGGAAGATGCACTATGAAGGGGATTCAGGCTCGAAGAAAGTTCGGGCGCACCGGAGGGAGCACGGGTGCTAGCATGGGTGGAGCGGTAGGGGAAGGTCGGTCGGAGGAGGAGCCGGAGGCCGGCAGGGGTGGCTGTGGGCCGGGATCTGAGCAGTGGGAGCCGGGATCGGGGAGTGGCACATGGAGGCGCATGGTCGGGCAGCGGCTCGGCCATGAGGGAGAGCGGCGGGGTAACCCGGGAGGGAGAGTGGCAGGGTCGTCCGGGAGGGGGAGGGTAGCCGATGCGGGCTACGGTGGTGGTGCAAGGCGGAGGAGGTGGGGTCGACAGAAGGTGGATGAGGCAGGGTGCGTCGCAGGGCGGAGGAGGCGGGGTCGGTGGGATCGGCCGGGACCGGCGGTCGACACCGAGTGGGGGAGCAACGAGATCGACCGAGATTTGGGATCAGCATTGCGCCGCTGCACAGCCCGCGGGAGAGGAGGGACGCTGAGGCGCTGCCGGTCGGATGATGAGTGGGCGGCGCAGGGAGGCGGTGCTGGGGCCGCAGCACTAGAGGGGGAGGGGAAACCGGGGAAGGGGGTGCGGCCCACGACCATCAAAGGGAAAGGGGGGGGGGGGCGCCAGGTTAGCGTTTTTTTTGTTTTTTTTTTCATTTCTTATGTTAATAATAATAATAATAATAATAATAATACTAAATTGATAATAATGCTTATAATAACAATACCAACAAAAAAATACAAATACAAATCAAAACAATAAAAATGTAACAACATAATAATTAGAATATTAATATTCATCATCATTATAATTATAATAAAAATCACAATAATAATAATAGTATTAAAAATCATAATAATAACATTATTATTATTTCTAACCAGAAAAAAACATCTCATACAAATTATCTTTCTTTATTTATTTATTTTAATTATTTGCATTCACCGTCCAAATTAATTTATGTGTTTATTTCGAACTGACTAACCGTGCGATTGGCCTACAATAAGATGTATGGTTAAGAAAACCGAACCCGAACCGTGCCACCCGGTACCACCTGGTTATAGGGTTAAGTTGCGCACTTGTCGTGCGGCTTTATAAACCGCGTGTAGGTCGCACGCTATAACTCTGACCCATTAGGGTATCCGTGTGAGCAACGCACAGTTAGTTCTAGTAGTGCGGACTGACCGAACAATAGAGAAATTCATCCAAAGCACAAGATAATAATTAAAAAAATTAAAAATAATAAATAAATCAGGTCAGGGTGTGACATTTCTTTCCACCACAAACACTTTCTGCCCCCAGAAAGTCACCCAGCCACCAGTTAGCATAACTTGAGTCTGTGCCCAGGAAAAACTAGAAGAAACTGAGAGGCTCGGGGTGACCATTACCAACACAAGTCACACCCGACCAACTCGAGTACCATCATTTTCCAAGGATGAGTGGAGAAAACGGGAGGGTTCTCCCCGCTATAGAAATTCACTAACACGAAGACCTTGAAACTCGAACACACCACCCCTGGGGGGGCAACGCGGGAACTCCCCAACTGAACTCATCCCATCATCTCAATGCTAACAGAACACCTCCACCACTTGGATTAAAAATATTCTGGAAAAAACTGGCACACAGAGACACCGAGAAGGAGGAATTCCCAACAAAACTCAAACATCGTAAATGAAAAGCCACAGAGAGGCGTCCGGTCTAATGAAGATCCCAGAAACGACACCCATTAATTTTACAGAACCAAACATCCCCTTAACATACGCAGTTGAGACCATCCTCAAGATCAAAACATGTTCGTTTAGTCAGAGACCTGACGCCTTTAAATGAATCCAAACGATTTAGAAACTACACCAACAGAAAATGAGGCCACATGGATTGCAGTAGAACGAGCTCATCGCGCAACCACAACAAAGATGAGAATACAACGACAACGAGAATTGGACAAGAAAACTTTGGGTATTTCCCTTCAGAAGGCTGAAAACATGGACCAGACCAAGGTTCCACACACTCTCGACAATTCCTGACTGTGCACGAGCTTCACCTCGAGACCTGTGGTTGGGGATCTAATGGTCGAAGGATCTCTTGCCTCACAGTCAGCCATTTGCATCCTCTAGTCCCCAACTTCTTCTCCTCAATGATTCAAACGTCCACGATGGTGGCACGTTTTCAAAAGGATGCAAGATGATGTCTTAGAATGCCCAAAGAGGCCACACTAGTGGCACATAAGAGAATAGTTAAACGACATGGAAGTCAGTACCAACGAAGATGTTGTCTTTGCGACAGGTTCCTCCGACATGCACTCCTTGCCATATGGGAAACCCACACTAGAGACAATTACCATCAAAAACACCCCAAACATCAATGATGGCGAGACATTTCACCTTTACTAGTCCAAAAATGGACCCTCAAATAAACCTGTGATGGTACGAACCTTAACAACCCTGAGAGTTCCCAACAACCTGAAGACCCACTCTAATTCTACAACCACACAACTTCCCCCACTGACTTTGATTTCATTGATTGATAGGCAACATGAAAAATAACTGACAACTGGGCATGACTCATTAGCAACCTTAGCGACCTTTGTGGACAGAATACTCGGAACAACACAAAAAAAACACAACTAAAATCGGCATCTAGCCAAAAATCAATCAAAGAAACAGCTCGATCCATGTTTAAAAAACTCATAAGCTAAACATATATAAACATAAGTAAAAATTTATTTTCCAAAAACCGTGATTTCTTTTAAATTTTAAAACTCACCTATGGCCCCTCATGGACTACCAAATGTGTGTTCACCAAATCCCAACTACATCGCTCGCGAACAAGTTCTCCCACGCACTCTCTGCACATATCGATGCACATGTGATCCTCTGTAAGGAATACCAAGGTTCAAACACTTCTTTCCCTTATGAAATCCAAACATGCAATAAATTTTCCAAATCAAAACACTCCCACTTTAAAAATTTATTTTACCAATTTCAAAACAATTTAAAAGAAACAATTTTCCATTTTAAAATCCCTTTCATTTTTAACACACGCTCACATCAACAGAGATCAAAACGAAACACAATCATCAATAGACCACCGGAATGAGGAACTAGTGCATATGCCTAACTTGGCGACATGGTGGTGAGCCATATCCCAAGTAAGGTATATTAATAAAAGGACTTTTAACTGGACACTTGGACTCCACATGGGTCACCACCCCATGTGAGGCCACAACATGAACCAGTTTTCCTTCATTATCATCCCTCAAACCATAACAATCAAAGGCAAAAGACGCAAAACCCAGACTACCCCTGATAGCTCAGGTCTCGTCACGGGCGGTGGTGATCAACACCAGCCCAAAACCTACCTCCTGAGTCCCAAAAAATGCTAATTTGTTTCTACCAGAAATCCCCAATATCAAGAACCTCCCTCTGATACCATTTTGTCACGAACCAACCCAGGTCGACCCTGAACTGGTCACCTTTGCCGGTCCACGACAAGACCCAAGTGGTGTTCTAGATCCTCCCAGGATGGCAACCAGTGTCGGGCATCAAAACTAACAAGTGGGAACGATTTGACCCATAAAAGATAGACATGAAAACAAATAATGACTGAAACTAAAAACTCAAACAGGCAGAAGAAAGAAAATAATACCGGACATACCTCTATGTGACCTTCAAGGTCACCACCAAACCAAAAACAAGACTTGCTCCAACACGGGCAGTCACTAAAGAGAAACCTGAAGAAAATCTGAACCTCTGACTGAAAATGTAAATGATAGGCGTGAGCACAAAGTGCAAAGTAGGTATGAAAATGTAAGCAACTGGATCCAAGTATATCCTTTCCTCAAGAAATACTTAACAGAAGTTTGAAATACAACTATAAAAATAGGGGTTTTCACATTTTAAAATAAACATGAACCTTTTTCCCATTTGAAAATACAACGCACACTATAAATCATTTTCAAAACCATTCTCTACTTTATAAACATAACCAAATGCAAATGATACCAAGGAAATTCTATAACAGAAACAGGTCAATAGTACATGCTAATATATATATATATATATAACTAGTGAAGTAGAAAGTAAACAAGAAATACAAGCTGAAACCATGGGCGATTTTGAACATCACTTGACAACCCCTGGATGCACTTGATTCGGAACCACCTTCCAGCGTTTGGTGAAGCCTCATAGTCTATAACCCACTGATCGCCCTTGCGACAAAATCAGCGACAATTCCCACCTGGCCTCTCAATCTACCAGAGGGCACCGACCCGTCTAACCGAGGCTGGTGAGCAGTCGTTACACGATAATCTATTAGACGCCTAGGAATCCATAGTGGTTATATCATTGTGTAAGTAAGAGGCCCTCGCACGCGTGACTCATCTCACCGCACTTGACTACCCTAAACACGGATGCTTCCTATGCGTTCACCCATAAAGGGTTACCCTATATAGGAGCTCCCCATATATACATATATAATCATTTCACATCAACAAAGTGCCAACTAAGCCTTCATGACATTTAAACCATTTCATAAATAATTTCAAGTTTCCAATCTGACACACACATTTTTCAAACCACAATAATTTCTAAAAATCAACATGATTCATGAAATAATAAAATTTCATAAAGTCAACATTTGATTTCACACCAAACTCAATCCTGAAACCATTTTTAAACAGAGAACCAAAATACATGTTCTTTAAAATTTGAACGCTAAACCAAATTTAACCAAAATTAAACTTATCAAAGACACCACTTATCATCCTAGAAACATATGCACCCCAAAACACTTCTTAAGCATGTTTTGCACCTCGTTCATAATTTAATATATCTTTTAAACCATTTATAAAAAAATCCAACTAGCACAAAAATGGTTTACACTAAAAATACATTTGATTCATATAAAATTACATAGAATCAAACAAGGAACCACTTGAAAACCCCTTTTATTTATTTTAGAAGTTATAAAAATTTTATATAAAACACCTTAATAAGCATAAATCACTTAAATAGCACCTTAACCCAAATTGCACCCAAATTGCACCAACACATGCATAATCAAAGAATCGCACCAAAATTTAATTTTTTTCACCTTAAAAAGAATTATAAACACAGAAATGAACTAAATAAGGGGTATTATAAAGCTGTGAATTAATGAAAATAAATAATTTGAATAATGGAAGTGTTAAAGAATGTGTCGGAAAGGATAAAACATGATTCACCTACCTTAAACCAAGCGAAGACACAACGCCACTTCAGTGGATGGATTAGCCGAGCCTCACGGTACCTTCGCACACCCATGCCACCAAGAAAAACATACAGGTACAAACACGAAATTTAGGAAATAACTATGTTTTATAAAAACATCCAAAGAAAATAATCAAACTAAAAAAATACCCAGGACCAGGAGAGGAGAGGGATACCGGCGAGGGGAACCGCGGCCACGCCACAGCAAGGCGTAGGCCGTCACGGCAAGGAGGAGGCCGTCGCGGAAAGGCGGAGGCTGGCACGGCAAGGAGGAGGCACCTCTCAAGGGGTTGGGCTTGCCGGAATAGGGAAGAGGCACTATGAAGGGGTTTCGGGCTCACCAGAGGTTCGGGCTCACTGGAGGGTGCGTGGGTGCCGACATGGGTGAAGAAGTAGGGGAAGGTCTGCTGGAGGATGAGTCGGAGGCCGGCGGGGGCGGCTGTTGGCAGAGATCTGAGGAGCGGGAGTCGGGATCAGGGAGTGGCGCGTGGATGCATGGGGTCGGGCAGTGGCTCGGCAGTGAGGGAGAGCGGCGGGGTCAGCCGGGAGGGAGAGCGGCAGAGTCGGCTGGGAGGGGGAGGGGAGCTGATGCGAGATGCGGTGGTGGTGCAAGGTGGAGGAGGCAGGGTCGGCACAAGGCGGAGGAGGTAGGGTGCATCGTAGGGCGGAGGAGGCGGGGTCGGTGGGATCGGCCGGGACCGGTGGTCGGTGCCGAGCGCGGGAGTGACAGGATCGTCCGGGAGCGGGGAGCGGCATTACGCCGCTGCACAATCCGTGGGACAGGAGGGACACTGGGGCGCAGCCGGCCAGACGATGATCAGGCGGCGCAGGGAGGCAGCGCAGGGTCCGCATCGCGAGAGGGGGAGGGAAGACGGGGGAAGGGGGTGCGGCTTGCGGCCAGTAAAGGGAAAAGGGGGGGGGTGTCGGGTTAGGGTTTCTTTTGTTTTTGTTTTTCATTTCTTATCTAAATAATAATAATAATAATAATAATAATAATAATAATAAATTGATAATAATGCTAATAATAATAATACCAAAAATAAAATAAAAATACAAATCAAAATAAAAAAAAATTTAATAACATAATAATTAGAATATTAATATTCGTAATCATTATAATTATAATAAAAATCACAATAATAATAATAATATAAAAAAATATTATTATTATTATTATTATTATTTCTAACCATAAAAAAACATCTCATTCAAATTATCATTCTTTCTATATTTATTTTTTTATTTTCATTCACCATCCAAATTAATTTATGTGTTTATTTCGAACTGAGTAACTGTGCGATTCGCCTGCAATAAGATGTGTGGTTAAGAAAACTGCACTCGAACCATGCCACCTGGTACCGCCTGGTTATAGGGTTAAGTTGCGCACTTGTTTCACAGATTTATAAACCGTGTGCAGGTTGCACGCTATAACTCTAACCCATTCGGGTATCCGTGCGAGCAACGCACAGTTACTTCTACCAGTGCGGACTGACCACACAATAGAGAAAGAAATACAAAACACAAGATAATAGTTAATACAATTAAAATTAATAATTAAATCAGGTCGGGGTGTGACAAGAAGAATTATTCTGATATAGAATATAAGTATTCTTCATTAAAAAATGACAATTTTCAAGATCACTATACATGGAAAAAATAAAATTTAGATATACGCTGGAAAACTACAAAAATATATTAACAAACACTTACAAACATTTAAATGAAAAAAAATATTAGAATCAATTTTTTTTACTTAAATCCAATTCAGCGTAGAATATTTAATAAAACAAAATCCACTAAAAGGGGGTTATATTTTTCAATATAATAATTTAAAAAATCACATAAAATGATAAAATGCCATATTTATCCCCTTTACATGTAAAATGATAAGATCTAAACTTCTAGAAATGAATTTGGAAATCATAACATCATTAAAAATAGATCCCCCTACTAGAGGTTTTTGGAAATTTGGAATGTGGATTTTGAAATGATTTTACCGTAAAAGAAATACATATTTTAACATCAAAATTATATGTAAATAAAATATTAATTTTTAATTAATAATCTGAAAAAAAAATATTTCTTTGTTCCCCTATACTCCTAACTAATCCATTATTTTCAATTTTGTAAAAACCTATTGATGGTAGTCTCTCATGAATCACACACACTTACTAAATCTAGAAGACTGAAAAATGTTTGTATCCCTGTATATATTTCAATAAATATTATTAATTTAATAACTAAATTGGTAATTTATTATGAAAGACGGTCTACATATCATATTTAATTATTCATATACATTTAATTATCTTGTTCATATATTTTTGATTCATTTTATTCCTTACATATATTCCACCAAATTTATGTACCGTTTCTATGAACATATGTTCCATAGTATTATGAATATATTATATTACTGTCTTAGAACACAGTTGGTTATATATATATATAATTCATGTAATATATAATAGATTTTGTTTAAAAAGTTCATTTTAACACTATCAATATTAAAACATTTACATATCCTCCCAGGTTTTGTTTCTCAATACACACATATGTTTTTCATGTTATTTATTTTAGTAGTTGACTTTCTAAACATAATATATTATATAAAAATATTTTCATAAATCACATTAAATATATATCATTAATTTCATGATTGATGAATATTAATTTTCAATTGAATATACCAATGAAGTTTTATTATCCCTAAATCTATGTCGTATTGAATGGAAAAATCAGTAGTTGTTGACTATATAACCGTTAATATTTTTAATAAATAGTTAATGGATTTAATAAATAAATATTTATGCATTCAATATCATTTATTATATTAATTATTATTTAAAAATTTTAATTATAAAATATAAAATTTTTATGGCCAATCCATTATTGTAAATGGAAAAAATATCATTAGATATGTTGACAATAGTTGTTGAGGTAATTTTAGAGCCTTGAAAAGATATTTTTTTGGGTAGATTGGTGAGGGGAACCATCACCACACTATGTTGGATACTATATGAGATATTTGATATGTGTATGAACATAAAAAAGGGACATGACTTAGTTGATGATGTATTCAATTGTGTTGAACATATTCTACATTTGATTTGATATTTTCCGACGAATGAAAAAAGTAATAAACGTTAAATGAATAAAAAAATTGTTTATTCATTTAGTGCTAGTAGGCAATAATAACCACTTTGGAAAAATGTGGTCTACAATAGAATATATGAATATTTATTGAAATATATTCCAACATCAATAAATCCATATTAGATATGCTCTTCCACCATGAGGTAGTGCCACACTCTACCGTAGCAAGATGAAGAAGTCGATAATTGGATGAGAACTAGTATGGGGTAGTGCTAGTGAGATCCTAGAATGGGGTAACACAAAGACTAGGAGGAATCCAATGGTCTTAGAGTGGGTTGGTAACAAAAAATCCAAAACACCACACCGTGAACAGAGCGTGACCTATGTGGTCTGTTGTAGGGTAAAATAAGAAATGTCAAGACCCGAAAATAAGGAACCCTAATATGGGGATGAACAATTCTAGGTATTTCTTTGATAGGGCTCTTAAACATGGAGCCATGAAACCACCAAGACAAAATAAAGACACAGTATTGCATGTCACTAAACGTGAATGAGAAAGAAATGAGAGAGGAGGATAAATAATTTGGTACCATAGATGTGAGAGTTGATTCCTCTAAAAGAAGATCGAGGGGGGGGGGGGGTGATAAAAGAGATCAACTTCTATTAAGGCTTGAGTGGTGTGATGGAAATCTATTAGAATAGGGTTATTTTTAAAATATTGGGGAGGATTTTATTAATGAATCCAAAAAAAGCGTTGATAAAGAGGTGTTTCTTCAGCACTAAAATAAGAAGCGCTAATAAAAGAAATCCATATCAACACTTTTTTAGCCTGGATAAAGATTTAGAATTTTAATTCTATTTAAAATTAAATATATTTCCAAAAACATTTCAATATAATTTTATATAATTATAAATATATTGATATCATTATATATAATTATATAAATATTAATATATATATATAATAAATTTAAATATAAATATAAATATATTCATTATATTCATTATCTAAAAATATTTATTATGATATTTTAATTATTTAAATATATAATTGTTTTTTATAAACATATAAATACTTTTAAATAATATATATTAATTTATTTATAATTGTAAATATATAATTTTAAATAGATATTAAAGATACAATGAAAATTGTTTTTATAAATAAAATATATTTGTAAATATATTTTCAATTATAAATACATTTGTAGCAATATATATATACATAAAAATAATATATATTTATATATATATTTAATAAATATATATAAATATAATCATAGTAATATAGTAAATATTTAAATATAATTAGTATAATTTTAAATGAATTAATATATTTATATCATTTTATACATTTATATAATAATATATCTATTAAAAAAAATATATAAATATATATATTAATTTAGTAAATATATTAATTATTTAAATATATTCATTACAATATTATAATTATAAATATATTAATATCATTCCATATATATAGTTATATATATATATATATATATATTTAATAAATAAATTTAAATATAAATTTAAAAATTGTAAATTCATTATTTATTTACATATATTCATTATAATTTTAGAATTATTTGAATATATAATTAAATGTTTATAATTATATAAAATACTTTTAAAAAAAAATTCTATTTAATTATTTATAATTAAAAATATATAATTTTATAAAAATATTAAATAAATAATTATAAATAAATAATAGTGAATGAATAAATTTCAATAAAAAATGAATGAATAACACTAAATTTAGTAATATTTAAACTAAATAAATAAAATTTACCTATTAGAAAACTAATATATTAAATATATTATATAACAAAATGAAATTCTAAAAGGAATATTTAAATACGAATAAATTACATAAATATAAATTTGAAGTGTTTTTATATATGATTTCATTAATTAATTCGTTAATTTTCTCTATGAAATTAATGTGTTTATATATATACACAAAAGTTTGATATTGTTTTGGATTGAACAATGACAATATATAATTTGTAGCTTATATTAATGAAATAAGTAATAATAATAATTAAACAACTTAAAAATGAATAACTATTTTTAATTTTATATATAATTTTAGAAAATTAAATATGAATATTTATATATGTTAAATTTTAAATGAATACATATTAATATTATAAATTACAATAGTATTAAAACATTAAATGTTAATGAATGAAAAAGTATAAATAAATATCATAAATGGATAATATTATATGGATATTAAATAATGAAAATTAAAAATTGAATATATTAAAAAAATATTAAAAAATTTAATATTATAAAATATTAAAAAATATTACAAATGAAAAAAATCAAAAAATATATTAAAAAGTAATAAATATAATATATTGAATAAAAATATAAAAAATGTTAAAATTTATCGATTAGAAATAGGCTATGTATAAAATATTTAATGTTAATAAATATAATTATAAAATGATTTAAAAATATAATAAATTATATATTTTTTTTTGTGTTTGAGTTGTATATAAAAATTCATTAATTATAAATATTTATGCGTGAAATCAATGTAACACATTTTTGATATATATTAAATTGAAAAATAAATTGAAATTCAATTAAATGACCATTACTCAATACAATTTGTCAATATTTTTAATTAATAATATTTTTTTAGAAAACATTTTCAGTAAATATATTAATTATTTAATGTAATCATAAATATTTTTTTATTATATGATTCATATTTTAGGAAATATTATATATGTTGATATATATATATATATATATATGAATATATGTCTATATTAAAAATATTAAAAATATTAATGAATAATTATCTATACAACCCATTAAAAATCAATAATACATTAATATGATTTTAATTGTAACATTTTATTCATTTTCTAAATATATGATTAATATATATATTTTATTACCATTTATAATTAATATTTATACGTATTTTTGTGTGTTTATTAAATTAATTCATTTTATTATTAATTGATTATTGAATATTTTTTTAAATTTATTCATTTTTAGTTTTTTGTTTATTTATGAAATTTATTTACTTTATATATCTATATCATATATATTCTTTTTATTAATGATTAAAATTTAAATAAATATATATATATTAAATTTATTCATTTTCATTAATAAATATTTAATTAATCTGTTTTTAATATTATAAATTTTTATATTTATCTAATTAATAACTTCAATTTAGTCATTTTTATAACTATATTTAATATATACTGGTTATTAATATTTATAATACATATTTTTATATTAAATAAATTTCTTATCAATTATGAAATTAATACTTTTTTTAATATTTTTATATTTATTAATTTTTAATATTTATTTATTTAACTATTTGAAATTTTTAATATTTTGTATAGTTTTATTTTTTAATTTTTAATGATATATATATATATATATATAAATTGTGGCCATGTCTCACTAGAAATGGTGGGTATGGCTGTGTATAGGCCGCGACGGGTGGGGGAAAGAGGGTTGAGTCATATGGGACCCTACCATGTGTATGCAGGTGAGTTAAAGCCTGTTGGAAGCGAATGAGAGGTCAGGGCTTGTGTGAGCATATGCATATAATCCCAGGTCCATCTTAGTGAATGTAAAGATTGTATGGAGGAGTTCATCATTGTATCAAACTTTGACTTTATGATGAGGAAGAATCGAATATAATGAAGTGTTCGATCATCATCAATTTCAACATGGGACTCATCACGTGATTGGGACCATTATTGGTGCTAGAAAATGCACGGATAAATGTAAACCTTTATTAGTTGAAAAAAATAAAGCACTCATAAATGTTCCATTTATCTGCACTTTTCACTGGTGTTCATAAAGGATAAGAGTGTATATTAAATATTTTATAATATTTATATATTCCTTTTTACATAATAAAAAGTTGCATTAGAGAAATATTTTTAACTTACTCATTTTCTCACTTTAATGTGTGTTAGTGGTAGATGTTGTAAATCACATAGGCATACCCATTTTTAAGGGAAATAATTTCCAGTTGAAGAAAAAAAGGAACACTGCTTTCATTCATTTATAATTGATGTCGTCATGATGGATATATATATATATATATCCCTATAGTGTTTTGATAATATATCATTTCAATACGAAGATCACAAGGATCAAGATATAGATTCTATAACAATCAATGCATTATGGTGAGATCTGCTCATACTTATGTATACCAAGGTATTTTCTCGAAAAACATCTCATGATATCTCAGAAAAACATCTAAATATTTATAAATGTGATACATGTGTTTCAGAGGAAAATTTTAAAGTGTTTAGGAATAAAAATGAATATTTTAGAATGAGATTAAACAAATCTGTTGATTCATTTTTTGTCCCACTCAAGATCAAAGTAGTACTTATGCATTGAATTAGAGAAAACGTTGATGATTCTAAAATAATTTATAGGAATTAAAGAATACTTCCTCTATTTATTAATGTGAAGGTATTAGTAATTGAAAATGATGATATAAAAAATTATTTATAAAATATATGCATAATATTCTTTTCACATATGAAATGGTAAATGAAGAAAATACATCTTGATCAAATTACAACACGTAGGAGGTAACCATCAAGGCTATGAAGAATCATTCTATAATAGATGATCCAGAAGAGGAAAAAATTTATAACAAGATATCCTTTCTTACATTTAATATAAAATGAATTAATTTCATATTAAAAGGCATAATTCCACTCACATTCATTATATGGGGAATGGTTGGACATCATGTTGATATGTATCCAAAAAATATAGGGGTTGATGATGTACATTTTCTTCATAGAAAATAATCCAAAGAGATAAAGGGAGAAATAATATTACAATATATATTTAATATAATTAAAAATCTACTCAATAATGATTATAAATGTTACTAGGAAAAATAATTGGAGTATATTGAGGAATGTTTGAACCTCAATGAAGATGCCTTGGTGGTTACTGTAGATAAGAAAAAAAATAATGCTGAAACCGAAAATGACTATGTCAAAGGTGGAGTTCATCTCCCAAAATAAATTGAGCCATTATTAGAATAAATTATTTCTTAAAGAGATAAAAATAATAATTATAATAGAGTATTTCTATAATCCAAAAAATATATGTAATAGTAGGTTAAAGAGAAATTGTAATAGCGGGAGAAAATTAAAAAAATCACATAGGTAAATTCTAGTAGATCAGAGAAAGAAGTTGATTTAATGATTTAGATTAAGGATAAATATTAAACAATTTTTCGAATGACTATATCCTTAAATGATTGAGTTTATATAATTTATGAACTTGAATGTGTGGATATATTTTAGAAAACAAAGTGTTTAGATTACGAATGAATCATTACATCCAACATAAAGATGGGTAGTTCAATGTCACAAACTCTAATTCACGTTAAATATGTCCTTTAGATGTCAACATAATTTTTTGTTTTAATCCCACACATTTAGTGATTTAGATTAAAATAAAAATCTACTTTGATATATGATCACATGAAGAAGGCTTCCATGGTTAATGAAAACCCTTAGGCTCCAACACCATGAATGTAGTTGTATTTTCACTATACATAATATGCTAATGTTGATACATAAAATATTGAAAATATAACACCAATAATTAGGCATTACTATTATGGAATGTTTTACCTTACCCAATATGAATTCTTTATCTTATAAGTCATTTTAGATATAATGAATTTAAGTAATATGAAATACTAAATTATTCTCTCTCTTATTATTTTAATAGATATAACTTTTGGTGTGAATGTCTTAGGAACCAATAAATTAATTATGATTCATGGGACTATAATAAATTTTCAAAGAGAGTTGAAAATGTTATGGAAAATAGTTTAAAACATCCTCAATGTAGAGGAAAATATAATATATATTATTTTCAAACATGAAGAGGTAGAATATATGGAGGCTAGCATGGAAAATTTTGATTTACTTCCCAAGGATCTAAATGAATCATCATAGATCAAAAAATGGAAAATATAAGATAAAAAATATGTCTTTTATTCCCTTATAATCTATGTATAGTTTCAGATTATATATTTTGGAGAGTGGGAGTATATCTCTTAAAACTATAAATAAAGAACAAATAACATCAAATATATTAAAGATGGAGTCGTTTTTTTCGTTAATTATGAGAGTCATCAAATCATTGGCTCTGGGAAATATGAAGTGGTTATAAATGCTCAAAAAAGAAAATATGTTCCTTAATATTATTATATTATTCACAACTTTTATTGTATTAGTCTATTATATGACTCATGACATGTAGTGGAATGAAATATGAAGGTGTTCACTATTAATGGAATAAATGGTTCAATTACCTTACAAGGATGGATGATCAGGGGTAATCATTAGTTTTTGTTTGAAAAAGATCACTCATACTATCTATGTTAGATAAAAGAAATTTGTAGAAAACTATACTTGGTCATTTGAGTGGAAAATCTATAGAAATATTTGTTAGGAATGATGGTTCTCAGGGGCTACCAAACCTCACATTTTATCACAATCACACATGTGATTCAATCCAAAATGGGAATAATATACAATAGAGAAACATAGTGATGAAAGAAAAATCATCAATATTTAGCAAGCTAGTTAATTTGATTTTTTGTCAGGCAATGAAACCCAAAGCATCAGATATAAAGAGATAATTTATCTTATTTATTAATGAAAAAAACAAGAAATATTCTATTATGATTATCACTCAAAAAATTAAGGCATTAATGTTTATTACTAAATATATAAGGTAATACGAAATGATTCTTGGGTAATAATTTGAAAATTATAAAATGGTAATGGAACATAATTTACAAACATCCAATTAAGAATGTCATGGAAATTATAGGATTCCAAATCAGGTTTTAGTGCTGAGGACTCCGCAACAAAAAAATTTTATATAAATAAAAAACCAATAATAAATAATAAGGATTGAATTATTACAATAATTTAAAGATTATATAAAAAATTATCAATATATGCTACCAGTATTAGTGTATACCATTATTTGATTACTTTATTTTTTATGGATTCAACAAAATTCATCTCTTTTATAAACACATACCCTAAGTAGCAACATATTAAAATTATAAATCATAATTTCTAATATTAACATATAACCACTATTTCCTTAATATTTGTAGAACAATACTTAGTTTTCTTTTCGATCATCATAATTTTTTCAATGAATAATTTTATCATCCATATGAATACAAATTTTTTTAAAGGTAACCCTAAACCAAAATTTATTAAATCCCAAACCGTTATATGTAAAATGCGAAAAATGGATTCTATTATAATTAATTCATAATGATTAACACTATTTAAAATATATATTTTGGGATATTATTATTACTTACTTCAATAAAGGAGAAATAACACATCACCACAGTTATATTAGAATTGTATGAATAATTATGTAAAGAGAGGGTTATAGAAATTATTTAATAACTATGGTACAAAGATTCTAGTTTACAAGAATTAAATTAAAATAATTGTAACGAGTTACCTATTTCCATATTTTTAAGAAAATCATGGATAAAGATTACATAGAACAATTGATTATGAATTGAAATGTTAGAAGGGATAAAATGACACCATTTAAAAGAAAGGTAAGAGTGTTTTGAAAACAAATTTTTATTTCTGGATCATTTTTCTTCATACCAAACCACACTCCACCACTCTCTATAATCTATCTACATTTCTTATCCACCTACATATCCACCCCTTATCCACTTTTACATCCCTTATCAATATATAGACACTAGCTTTACGCTTGATACCCCTTTTCCCTAATTGATTATTAATCTCTCTTTCCCGTTTTTCAACCCCATGGGAGTCTATATTTATAAAACAATTGCAGTGAAGGAGGAATGAAGATATTAGAGTAATAAATAATGTCAATGTTTTAGATATATTTGACCAACACACAAAAATAATTCTTCATAATTACACTATAAGTCTTTAGTCCTCCAGTATGAAGCTCCATGTTTAATGTTAATTTTACTTACTTCTAAAACTATATATTAAATTTTTGATTTATTTATAAAACAAGATTATTGTATTCATATGTAAATTTTCATTATTGATTTAATTAATTTTTATTAATAATTATTTTTATCCGTGTATGTGAGGATCTTGAATTCTTTGATTTTGTTTTCTCATATATTTTTTCAAAATTATGATTATAGGTATTATACATTTAATTTTAATATCTTTTTATTTTGGAATTTCATTTATTTTATTTAATATTAATATAAATAACTAAATATAAATAAAAATTGTATATAACTGTGCAATTTTTATAACACTGCGTGTTATATTATTAAAAACTATTTGTAGAATTATTCTTCCCTTATTATATAAAAATTATCAGTAAATATAATTTTTTTAAATGAGTGAGTGATGCTTCTTGGGTTTCAAAAAAATATATAATTTTGAGAATATGAATGAATAAATATATTTTCAATAATAATTGGTTACTTATGTATTAAAAAAATACTTAAAAAACAATTATGATTAATTATAATTGTTTTTCAATGGAACCCAATCACTTAAAATGCTCTAAAGTGATGTATTTTTTATGTTATCCACTTTTAATTGATTAATGAAAAACTATAGTATATAAATTCTACCCTAAGCCCAATCTGAAAAAAAATAAAATATATAAACTATAGAAAAACAAGTGGATCTACCTAATAGAATGATAAAAAGGGACATCTATTATGAAATATGTATCCTTTTAACATGTTAGGATATGATGAAATTTTTATGATTCCAATTTTATTTAAAGGGTTATGATATTATTTTTATTAATCCCATCTTCTTTTATGGGTCATGATATGATGAATATTTTATTATCTAGTTGAACATTCATATAATATTTCAATATGTGATGGGTGGAACCTATACCTCTCTCTAATGCATTGGGTAATTATAGATGAATCGTGAGTATATAAGTTATGCGTGAACATCATTACATGTTTACAATGTTATAGATGTAATTGGTTGCATGTCCATAGGATTATTTGGGTACCCAGACACATGTTTACATTGTTATGTGTGAACCTAATTACATGTTCAAAATATTATTATTGATTCTAATTATATGTTCCCAATATTATTCATTAACCTAATTACATGTTCAAAATGTCATGTGTTGACCTGGTTCTATGTATATAATTCATATATGAAAATAATTACATGTTGACAATGTTATGATTGAACCTAATTACATGTTACCAATTTTTTTTCAGACTTAGTTCCATGTCTATAAGTTTGTTTGGGAATATACTTACATGTTCAAAATGTTATCCGAGAACCAAATAACATGTTCACAAGGTTAACCGTTGACATGATTACATGTTAAAAATTTTATGCGTGAACTTGATTGCATGTTAAAAATATTACAAATGGACCTAATATCATGTCCATAAGTATATGAAAGGGATTTATTTCAAGTTCCTAAATTAATGAGTGAACCTATTTCTATTTACACATGTTCAGAATTTTATATGTGGATGTGTATGGGACCAGTCTATATCTTATTCTAATATTATTCTCTCATGACTCATGTTCTTTGATTTCCTTATTACTCATAGCTTTTGAACTGCTAATCTTTATTCCATGATTGATGTGTATGATCCTTCAAATGAAGTGTATAATATTTTAATGATACGATGTTGTTCTTATAACCTTATACTAATGTAATACTTATATATCTACCTTGTTTACCCCTACTGAGCATCTAAGATCACCACTTTCTTATGTTTCCTTCCATAGGTTATGAACACAGGTTTTAATTTGGATTAATATAGGGGATAGAATATGTTTAAGATCATTCACCATGATAGAATATTTTTATCATGTTTCTAAAGACACTAAAATATTATGGTCCTCGATCTTTTTCGTTTTCAATGGGCTGAATGATAATATAAAATGATGTAATAACAATATTAAGTATGGGTCTCTATAGATTTTTTGTGAAGGAGGGACTGATAAATTAGATTTATACATGAAGTTGAAAATTAGGATGTGTTTAACACACACACTGGAAATGATTGTCCATAGTGGCACATTCTGTCCCTAGTCTACTAGAACAAATCCCTATATAATCTCTTAATTTTTTATTTCTAAATATCCATATTTAATTATGTGTTGTTCATAAATCACGATTCATGGATTCATATCACTGTGTTATCTTTTGAGTAAATGTAATATGAATTAAATTATATTCTATATGAGTGTAAAAATATTTTGGGATCATGGAATTTATTTTTCCATCTATTGTTTCAAACATATATGTTTGAAATTATTATAAATTTAATTTAAAATGTTTTTATATTAGAATAATATATATATATTCCCAATATTATTAAAGATATCTTATAACTACAAAATTTATTTAACAATGAAGTTTCTATAACTTTTTAATTTGTATTATTAAAACATTATTATTATATTCCCTTTCTTATACAATAATTCTCCCTAATGATAGGAGTTTTGAAACGGGGTAAGCAATTTTTGTTCCATTTCTACAGAAAATGTTTCTTCAATTTGTTAAGAAAACTTGTTAAATATTTAGTAAAGAATAATTTTTTTCTTAATTAATTTGAAAAAATATCAAAAGAATATTTTATGATAAATTATTATTATTTTTTTCAATAGAACCTTATCAGTTATTATACTCATCACTAAATAATACCTTTTTTTTATATCATTCAATTTTAATGATTTATTGGATATTTAGAGTTTATTAAATCTACTCAAAGACCATCCTAAACTAAAGAAAAATATATATATATATAAAAGAAGATCTACACAATGGAATGCTAAAAAAGGAATATATGTTAGAAACACTATTCGATAAAAAAATAAAAAATTCTAATTAGTTAAATCCTAAAAGGACTTATCCCATATTCAACATTTATCTAGGATCTATGATTTTACACATCATAGGTATTGAAATATCCACACTCGCCCCCAGTGATTAAAACAAAATGAATTTCACTAGGACAACACTATAACTCATCCTTTATAGGGATCAACTGCCAAAAATGAGTAGAAAACTAATATAACAATAGAGAATGCCCTCAGCATGGATAATTCATCACATCCAATGTTAATCCCAAAGGTTTCATCCCTTTGAAACAATGAACCATGCCACCTCTTTGTCAAGGGGAGCCAAAAACCCCCACAATGGGAAGAGATTAACCATATATTACATTAAAGTATATAATAAAGATGATCCATAAAATAGGGAGATGGAGAGAATTCCACCACAAAATGATCATGATTAAAAACATCATTTTATCAGATGATTGTTTTATAAATAAGTTAAAAATAAAAATTATAAATATGGTTTTGGGTGAAAAGAATTCAAAATAATTATTGTTTATTGAGTGAAATCCATTCACACTTCTACATTTTTTATGAAATCAGAAACATGATTCATATGTCCTATCCCGATTTAGAGGAAACATGTACAATGTTGATGAATCAAGTGCAATATGAACACAAGTGATATGAATGTATTTGACACCTCTTAACGATAGATTATTATAAAATAGACCCCTCATTAGTTCGATTCTACTCCTTTAATTTTTATGTGAATCTCTCATGGATTGATTATTATTTGTAAAATTATTAATTATGGTCTTTATGATGGAAAAATATTATTTAAAAAATATTTATTTTTCTAGTTATTGTATTTGATGATTGTATATATATTTTAATTATTTAAAATATATGACTGTATGAATGAATTAATGTATAGATATATGATTTTTGTTATATGATCCTTGTATGATTTTTATTGTGTTTCTTGATTTAACAAACTGAAATATGATGTTTGAATAGTTTAAATTAGTTTGAATTATGAATAATTATATAAAAATAATATTATTTGTCTTTGGAAAATTTATTTGATAACAATAGTCTCTGCTTATATATAATTATATGTTAAAGTGTGGATATCTACAATTATATATATATATATATATATATATATATATTATAGTATATTTAAATTAATGAAAATTTTATTTTTATTTTATTTTTTATGATAATTAAAAATATTGAACTTAAATACTTTTTAAATTTTTTTATTATTAATAATATTTGGTAAAAAAATATTTTTGATATCATTTGATGATATAAATATATATTAGTTGTTGCATTAGCATTTATTTAAATTTATAATATATTATTTGATAAATAAAAAATAATATCTTTTCATTAATAATATTAAATAAATTCTTATAAAAATAATTTTAAAAAAATACTAATTATTAATAAATACTATTATGAGTAATTATTTATAAAATAAAATTATTTAAAATTTCAAAAACATAATTAAATAAAAAATTAAATAGATTTATATTTTAAAATATTTATAACTGATTTTGAATATAAATATGTATATATATAACATTATTTATTATATTTATATTAAAATAAATGTACATTATATTATTTGTTTATATATATAATAGTGTTTTCAATAATTAAATTATAGAAATTTAATATTAATAATATTTTTTAAAAACTATAAATTTAAAAACTATAATATTATTTTTAATTACGTATAAAATAATTTTATTTATAATAAGAGAACTATAATTTATTATAAAAATGTATATATATAATTATAATAAAAATATTAACTAAAATATTTGAATATATATAAATATTATTTATTTAATTTAAATATAATTAATTTTACAATATCTTTATGGTTATATATTTAAGTAATTTTATTTTCATTTTAAAAAATATTACTCCATATTTGTTTCAATGATTATATTTTTTAAAATTTAAAAATTATAAAATTTTAATATATTTATTAATATATTAGGAAAAATTTATTATTCGTATTATAAAATATTTATTAAAATGTATATTATTGCATATTGTAATCAACAATATATATATATATATAATTATAGATGTAAAAATAGTATTTTTTTATATGTAAATAGTGTCATTATTTACATAACCATAAAATAATATATTAAATTCTATTTAAAAATTTTATTACTATATGTTTAGTGTGTATAAAATATAATAACTTCAAATAAAAAATTTTCCAAGTGAACTGATTGAGGAATAATGTTGAGATGACCGAAAAATGTACGATTGAATGTGTTTGTAGTAATAATTTTCTATTTAGTTATATAATTTTTAATAAATAGATTCCATTCATTATTTATGGGATGTGTGTCATCCATCTCTACAAGAATATAAGGACATACATGTTTGTGAAAAATTGTTATGTATTCCAAAACCCTAGAACCCATCAAATTCATATGGATAATTTGTAATAATATTTTTTTCTATAATAAGATTTTTTTCATTCATGAATTATACACCTTGAATGAAAGTAGAAATGTGTATTCAATAATATAAGTTAACATAAGCTCAAGGATATTCCCAATGGGTTTTCGATGGATTATCAAATAATGATAAATCATTCCATCGTATGTTTTGAGATTAATCTATTGTTATTTAATCATATATAATAAAAAAGTTTAGGAAATTGATGATTCATTATAAATATATATAAGGTTATACTATATTATTAGTGATATATAAAAATATTTTATTATAATCTTTTATCAAAGTAAAAAAGAATTATTATTACATATTTAAATTATTCATCATATTTATATTTTATTAATAATACTAAAAATGTTATTATTTATATTTGAATAATATTGTTAATTACATAAGTAGATTGTAATATATATAATTATATTAAAAAATATCATAATTGCATGTTTACTATGTGTAGAAAATAAAAAAACCCCAAAAAAGCTTTGTAACTGAACATATTTTTGATTGATCATGAGACAGACGATCAATACTTTATCATAATTTCATTTTGTAATAATTTTGTAGTTGTTTATATAATTTTTAATAATTAATTAACATTATTTATTTATGAACTACATGTTATAGTTCTCTGTAATAATTTTTTTTTACCTTTTTGAATTAAATTTTAACGTATTTCAAACCTCTTGAAACCCTCTCTAAAATTTTAGTTAAATTGAAAAAATTTTGTTTCATAAGATGTTTTCAGGTCTTATGGATGATTATTACACTATTAATGAAAGGATAATGGGATTTTTGGAAATACGAGATAATTTAGGGTGATGGAGTTTCCACATTGTTTTGGAATTCTTTGTCAAATATCAATAAACCATTTTATAGACAATGTCTCTAGATCAATTCATAATTAATTAATAAGAAAAAATAAAAAAATGATATTCATTTATTAATTCTGTACAAATATATAACGTTTTTCTAAATTTTATTTATGGGAAATGATGTATGCGTCTATATATTATATTGATGAAGTAATTTATAACAATAATGTCTTTAGATATATTTTTTCTCCTAAGAAAGTGGATAATATTCATGAAAGTATGAAATCATAAATGGATAAAAAGATTCATAAATGCTTAAAATTTAGATATGATTGAGAAATTATTTAGTCATTGATTAAGATATTTAATATATAGATTGTTCATGGAACAGTGATTATATTTATCTTTGTAACACCCTGACCCAAATCACTCTGAACAACAACTAGATTAGACTACCAGGTCACCTATGACAACCCTCCACAAATTCTTGTGGCTACCATTTAGAAATGGGTATCTAAGAAGGTTCTTTAGTAAATATATATCCTATATCTTAGAGTAAGAACCCATAGAAAATAAACAAACATTGTACACAAAAAATATAAGAAATAACAAATCTACTGAACATGTAACAAAAAACTGGTAAGTTGATATATAATAATACATTATCGTTTACCCACATTCCAATCATATAAATAGTTATAAATAAAAAATTGAGATAATCCCTATGACATCACCAAGCCATAAAAAATCCCACCGTCATATATTACATGAGGTGATCTAGCTCAAACATGAAAATCATGAACTCTTTCAATCCTATACCTATAACCTTTTGAGATTTTTCAAGGTTACCCAAGTGCAATTTCAGCAAATGTAGGGTGTAAGTACATGAAATATTAAAAAACCAAAAATTCAGTCCCATAATAACCAAAAATTTAGTGATACACGCATGTGATATGATATTAAAAAATAGATTTAGTTGAATTGACATATAAAAATAATCATCCACGTTGATCCTTAGGTCTATGACCCCGATCGATCATACCTTTTCCAGCCAGTGTACGAATTTCGCTAAGTTTGAACTTCACATCATGGGTTCCTATTTCCAAATTCAAGATATATAATTCTCATGACTCTACCATAATTCCCAACATACCTCGAGGAATAAGCAATACTCCTTCAGCATGAAGCAAAATGGACGAACACCATTGTAATAACTAGGTATTCTTGATCTTAGTACATATTTAGATTCATTTTAGTAGGAATCCTTAGGTATTCATATATGTCATATACTGAAAAATTTCTTTGTGGCAGAGCTAATTGAATGTAAACCCAATTTGACCATATAGTTAATCTCATGGTCATCCCAATTGAGACACCTCCGCATCTGATCCATCCATGGTAAGTCCACTCGATCCTAGGGGGTTTCAAGTGATCAATTGAGGGATTAAAAAGTTACCCTTAGGATTTCCAACATCCATTATCATGGATATAATCCCCCAAACAACTCATATGTCCATTTGAATCTAGGGGGTCCTAGCCATTTACAATGGTCTAATGGTTTCATTTTTAGAAAACCATGCACCTCTTGCATTCAAAATGGTATCACTATATTAGAGGAATCATTGAAATCCTAGGAATATATTTATTCATACCATCACTTTCACTGATGATGGATCCTTGTAAGAATCTATTGGAATCCATATAGGACTCAACTATATACCCCTAATTCTTGTAAGACTAATCACCCGCCCTAATATAATACGATCCCCGATCCCAAAAACATCGGGCATCCCAAAGTCTCATCTATCTCAACATGTGACTCTATGGTGTTCCAATAAATTATAATAGTTTAAGGCCCATCAACCAACATTTAGGTATCATGAGAAATCACAAATCATCAATAATAAGTAAAAATTGAAATACAACAAAGGCTCACTAAACAACCCCAACAATCACCATCATCTCAATACCATAGGGTTTACATCATGGTTCGGGTTCTAGGGAGAAATCCACAAGAATCCCTATAGGTGGCCATATGAGCCCACTCATGTTTAGTCTCTCATTAGGGAACTTAATAGGATCTATTTAGTCATTTAAAAGGATATAAAACCAACAGGGGGTCATCCTAGTCAACCGATAATAGGGGATCTCACATAGGGATTTTGTGATCAATAAAAGGCATGGAACACTACTTGAGGTCACATCCAATCAAATTCACATGACGGTCAACGAAAAACATTCATGGGTAACATATCCCTTACACATGTCATTAGTTGTACGAATGAAAATATCTAGAGATAACTTATGGACCATCCAAATATTCATAGAAAAAGGTCAGTATACTAACACAACCTAGTATATCCTGATCAAGGGCTCTATGGTTTCCCAAGTTCTAACCCAGCCAATCATTATCTCACTCACTCTGATCACCAACCTATAGGCCACAACCTCTAATTCATTTAGTTTAATCGTCTCCTATAGCCCATGGGTTTTGTGTGTTCTAAGAAACCTCTTAATTAATACACTTATTGGACATCAGTGGAATGGAATCTAGCTGCTGTCCAAGGATCCATAGGTTCGCTAAACATATTTTGTTTTCCATAAATTGGAATCAACCTTTAATTAAACGGATAGTTAAATTTAAACCAATATAAATTATTTAATTTACATAATTAATAATTTATTCAATTAATTTTATATCAACTATGGTGGAATGAATACAATTGACATTGTTATATACTAATTTATAAACCATATGGGAAACATTAAAACCCACCTACATTTAAATTAGATTTCCCATTTAGCTCAACACCTGTAATCTCTTTCCTAAGATTGTCTAAGACTCACCGTAGTCAAACTGACCTCCGCCATCCACTAGAGGGCCAAAATGACTCCACGAATCACTATATGATTAAATATAACAATTAAAAATAACTTATAGTTTTACTAAAAAAATTTATATTTGTAAATGTTAACCATGTGATTCCCACTCACTAAAACCACGATCAACCACACGTAGGAGTTCTACGATGCATTCCCGATAACATCACAAGCTAAGTCCCAAACCCATGACACAATGAAATTATTAATTTAAATTAAATTTAAGTAAATCCTTAAATAAATAAATGATTTGAAATATCATTGAGGAAACCTATTGATAAGATCCTCAATTAGTGTCTTCAGTTTTCTAGTATCTAGGTTGTGAAAATCCTCATTAGATTTTGTGGATTCTACCATTCTCTGATGGAAAGAGCATACATTCCTAATCTGGTTCACACAAAAAATAGAGGCAAAAAGAATAAATTGGAAGAAGTAATGTGTTATAAATTACCTTACCGACGGTGTCATAAAATCAACACAAAACTGCCCAAAATTGAGGGTAAAGTAGAGAAGGAGAGCTCTAAATGAGAGCAGCTTGTGTGCCACATTCACTTAAAGAATAAAGGGAGACCAAGTCCTCCTTTAAAACATAAAACTATTACATGGAATATTATCACAATGTAACCATATTTTTCACATCATGTATTTCCTAGATATTCCCACATACCCTTTGACTATCCTCTATAATATACAATAATCACCCCATAAATCCCTTTCACTATGTGAATGACCATTCACAATGTGAAATAATTGAAACTAAAATTTTCAGTATCTTGGGCACCTGATGACACCTCCAACATTCACCCAAACCCTAAAGACATCCATAAAACATTAAATTAGGTCCAATAACACATTTTTTATATTCTAACACATTGTACCTCGTTTTGAATTATGGTACTCAAAATGAACCATTTGAAAAAATGAAAATGAAAATTACCATTCAATTTTTTAGTTTGTCTAAATATATGGTGTTATAATATCCCCACCAAAAGACTTATCCTTCTAATGAATTGTCAAAAAACAATTCAACCATGAAATCCAACTTACTTTGGATTCTGAATCATGAAAAATCCATTACATTCATCTTTCAAATTCCATACGAGCTTACCTTGTAAAAATATGAGAATGGGGCGCATCTTTTATCAAAAAAAAAAAAGTTAATTATAACATTTAATGAATAATATAGAAAAAAGTACATGGTTAATTTATTTTCAAATAAATCACACATTTTAACATTCAATTCATCACCATTTTTATTTTTGTCTCCTCCATATGCTTCATTTCGTAATGTCCAATCCCAATCTACAGTGAACCCCATCATCAGTACTGCCTATGGAAACACATCCTACAATTTTCTAATCACCCAATCGGTGAAGTTTACATCTCACTAAATCAAATCATATGGTAATTCAATGATAGAACACAGGTACCCGTCCATATTCTCAATACAAAAGTATACAGATGACCCTCTATCATCGTAGAAACATTCACATAATCTAGAATTTTACTAAAAAATTAACATCCAATCATTAAAACATATCCATCCTAACCAAAAAGACTCACCCAATGTAATTTCTATCCCACCACATATATTTACACACAAGAACAAAATTCAAACATTGAATAAAATGTTTTTCCCAAAAAACCCAGTCTCAACATTGAAGGTAATATTCAATTACTTGATAAGGATGCATTAAAATACCAAGGCATCCCATGATCATTGTAAATCACTCACTAGTGTTTGATTCCAACATATGGTGTAATTCCATTGACGATTCATCAATTAGGTAAACCCATTATCACAATCTACCAAGAGCATCGATGCATCATTTATCTAATCTATGTTCAGATCACCTCAATTAATAATGAGCTTGAATCTAATGCTCAAATTTCATCCAGCATCACACCAAAAATTAGATGGAACTCACCATGGAATATAGATAAATTAAGATCCATTTACAACCTAAAATAATTCAATAGTTACCAATTAATAGTTGGTAACACAAACCCATGATCCCTCTCACATGAGGGTCACATATCTATAACAGATATCCCAATCCCCACCAAAGGTGAGTCGTTGTTAATGAACTATTGAAATAAATTCAAGATCACCACGATGCACACTCTTTTTATCACAAAACATGATGATTTAATAGGGATGTATCAATCATAATCCAGCACTAAAACAAAACATTAATTTACTACATGTTCTAAGATCATGAAGACGTATTCATTTAGAACCCTATGAATCTCCAATCATAGAGAGGGTGGCACCCTAAAATGGATAATAGTTCACTACCCACCATATGGATTTATTTAATAAACATATAACATATAACTACCTTTGGTTCATCAATTCTAAAACAAGGGTGATGCTTCTCCCATGCTTTGAAAATCTACAGTAGCTTCCTCTGACATTTTACCTCCCTATTGTTCGATGTCAAGGTCTATATCTGAGACTACTATCCAATGAATCCCAATTAATTAATTATGTAAAATATACCAAATGGTTAGTTTTCACCATCAAAAATCCATGGTCACCCAATCCCATTAGAATCATGTCCAAATACAATGGTGCTGGGCACATGGATATCCTTTTCTTGGCACACAATTCAATAGAATCACACATAACCAGCGGATGCCACATCTATATCATTTAATAATAATTAGATTACACTATCATTCTGGTAAATAATTTAAATCTCACTCATGCTTCCATGAGTCTCAAAATAGAAAACTAAGCATACATGATGAAACCACTGACCATGCTCAATGGAATTTCTCTTCACCCAGACACATCTATATTATATAATCTCATCCGGAATTCTAATATTCAACCCATGATGAGGCTAACCAAACAATTAGCTTCTATAAAACTTCATTACATGTCATTATAATCTTCTCATTCTCTCTCTCAACTTATAAAGTGTATCCAAGGATAAGAGGTCCATTCCCCCAAACAGTCCTACCCTTCCACGCTAGAACCAAAAATAAGAAACTATAATTTCCTTATATAAAAAGGTGAAATTATTACAAAAACCCAAGCAATAACCATAAATGAATCATATAACCAGTAACGCATTCCATGCATCAATTTTGAACATGAATCATCTTACCACTCATTCATCTATAATGAACATAGAAGCCTAAGCTAACCCCTCAACCATGATTTACTAATTTGAAAACAATGAATAGAACCAAAAAAAATTAAATGTCACATTCCCAAGTCACTAGGGTATATCAACCATTTTATATTTTATGTCTCACATGTGGTCACATTTCACAGTATATCATATATGCTATTGTATCAAAAAAAATTCATCCAAAGTTCCCAACAACCCACTCAAGGGTCCCATACAACATAATCATGCATCACATTCCAAAACCTTTATCCCACTAAACCCTACTCCCAGCGAGTATCAACCAACAATACTACTAAATTTATAATACAAAATAATTGCGGATCACAACCATAAATAATGGAATTATCTTATAAGCCCGATATTAGGTAACCATAATCTTGAGACTATGTTAGATAGAGTTACATTTTAAGATATATTGTTAATCACCAAATAGATTGTAACTAAAACATTTGATAAACTAAAGTGAATAAATACAACCAACAAGTTGTTCATATTAAATTATAAATGATCGTACGAGCCTACTAGAGTCAATATATATGTACTATGTTCCAAGGGACTATACTATCATCATCCTCATTGAGCATCTCACCATATATCCACATGATGTTACATTAGAAAGAGATACATATTTTGTTTAGTCCATCTCAATATAATTTCACCATGAGATTATTATGGAAAACACTATATATCATATTGTAGACACCGAAAATATCTAACCACTATAAAGTAACAAAATAACACACTAGCAAGACTACATCTCATTTTAACCCTATATGTGTGCTCAAGATACATGATATGCCTCTTTTCTTTAAAAGAAAAGAGTGAAATACAATAAATGGCTCCCTTCCAATAAGATATGATTTAGAAATCAATAATAAATAATCATAAACTTCAAATCACATGGGCTTCACACAAGGTGATGCTAATATCAATCATAAAATAACATAATAAGAAAAAAAATCCAACCCTTGAAACCAAGACACCCTCCTGGAATAAGATTTCATTATGCCCAATTTTTTATTCATTACAAGAACTAACTTATTTTTATATATCATGGATACCATATCCCAAATTAAAAGAAAAAATAGTAAGAAACTCTTTAATATAATTTTATAACAACCAACAATGACTTACATTGAACCATAAATGAAATGAAACACTATGTGACCTCAAGAATTCCTACTCGAATTTTGGAGTCTTTCAAATAGTAGAGGGGGTCTAGGAAGGTTCCTTGGGGAGTCTATTACCCATTTATTAGAGTAATAATAAATTTTAAATAACCAAACAGAATAAATAATAGAGTATTTTAAAATATTGAATCCATAGACAATGTGATAACAAAATAAAATTCATATATATAAGTATGTAGAACCAATAACCCACTATGCCAATCACATAAATAGGTACAGATGAAATAAAATTTTGGAGAGGCCCTATGACTTCCATGGGGTATAAAACATACAAACCTCCCATCCTAATGAATAAGGTCCATGTAAAACATGAAAACTCAAGCCTCTGTCCAACTTGTATCTATAATTGTGTGAGATTAAGATCTAGTACCCATGTGCAATAGCTACCTGAACAGGGTGTGAGTATATACATTTATAGGGATATAGAAATGTGGTTCCATACTAATTTAGAATACAATGATTTTTTCATGTTAAATTCTTTGAAAAAATAAACACTACCTAATAAATAAATAAACAAAACACCACCATTGATCCCCATGCTCATGACCCTGTTCAACCATACTTTATTTGGTCAGTTTAATAATGTATATGAGCATGATAATCACAATAGGGGGTCCTCTATCCACAATATAATGATCCCATGTCCATGGCTCCACTCTGAGGAGTTGTGAGCCTTATGGTATCACCAATCATCCCTTACCCTCAATCTTAAGATATTAACCACATGATAATAAATATGTTTTCTTAATGTGAGGATGATAATTGATTCCATGTAGGGGTATCCCATAGGAAATTTGATATATCTAAACTTGATTGGTTGAAGGTTGATTAAGGAAATCAAATGGAATACACTCTGAGATCCCTTAATTTATCACATAAGCAACCAAAATCACAGGACCCGACAACCGATCCAAATTTGGTGCATTGAAATGATCCATGTGGGAATCCTAAAATATCATTGAGGGGATATAATAGTCACCCTCAAGATTTAAACTATCCATTATCAAGGATACACTTCCTCCCAACAACTCATACAACCATTTAAATCATGTGCTTAGAAGTTATTCACTATTCCAAAATGGTATCTCCATTCAAATCATTGAAACCCATGGTATTCAACATGGTATCATTATATCTGACGAATATATAGAATAAAAAAAAATCATCTAGGAAAATCATCATTGTATCCTATGTGGGATCCTATGAAACACCTCTATACTTTTACAAAAACCTAAACAACTTTGTTAACCATATACACAGGATGATATCCATACTTGTAAAACTACTTAATATACCAGGATATTGGGTCCCATACACTCCAGGTATCCTTGGGTATCGTCCATCTCAATAGGTGAATCTTAGTTATGATGGTAAATCACAATATTTTCATTATTTTTTGTTAATTCCCATGAATCATGGGAAATCACAAATCATCAATAATAAAAATAAATAAAAATAAACACACTATAATAGTTGAATGAAAACATACAAACATCCCCATTATCAAATCCCCATATGGATCACATGTAAGTTTGGGTTCTAGGGTGACACCTTAAACAGTATCTACCAATTTTAATACACACATGCTTATGGTTTTTCTATCACTAGTGAAACAATTCGGTTCCCCTTGATAATGTCATGGGAGAGGAAACCTACTAGGGGAAATTTGAGTCAACACACAGTGGGGAACAAAACATGGGGTTACAATGATCAATAATTTGAAAGTACAATATACATGGGGTCCCATATTATCATAATCACATGAGGTATAAGTTTAATTACATACGAGAATCATATCCCTTACCAAGGACACAAGTCAACAAAAATTTTAGTCTTGGGAGACAGCTCACGGAACACCTCATCACCCATGGTCATCTGGGAGCCTATTATGTTATCATCATCCATTTTAAGGGAGACGAACCCTAAAAGGGTTCCTCTTATTCAAAACCTCAAATGGAACCCCACTTGGGGTTCAAGTGATCAACATAAGCAAAGGACATCCTACTTTGGGTTTATTCCCATGAAACACATTACAGGGTGAAATCTAAACACTCTAGGGTACTATATCTCTTACCCATGTAATAATCCATAAAAATGGTATTCTCATGAGATGGATAATGTACAATATAAGTACATAACGTCACTAGGTCATCCTTATCACCTCATCTACCTCATCTTTAACAAAGGATAAATGGGTTTTCCAAGGTCTAATTTAAAAAAATAGTTAGGCCACTAACTGTATGTGACTAAAAACCTCAATGTGGAGGTCACTAAGGTATACTAACTGAGTTATACAATTTTTTATTAATTTATTTTAATCACATATTACTACTCATGGATTTGGAGTATCACAATGAACCTCTTAATTACTCCACCTAACAACCATTGGTAGTCGTGCATCCAAATAGTGTCTTAGGTTTTGTAGTGGCCCTCCTAACCTTGATCAGTCCATATATATTCATATTAAAATAATTAATCCAATAGTTTAATTTCTGTCTATGTAAACAGTAAAATCTACTCAATTAACAATTTATTTAATTTATGTTCAATCACCCACGGTTGATTGACCACATTGCACTTAAACAGAAGAAATTGCATGAACCATAAGGGATACTATTGGGACCATATTCCTATAAATAACATTTTCTATTTATATAAACACCATAAATTTCATACCTAAAACATTTAATTCCTAATATCAAGGCAATAGACCATGAAAATCTTCATAAGGCCACATAATATTCCAAAAATCACCATAAAATTGACTATTACAATTATAATTAACTTAAATAATTATTTTAAAAAATGAATAACTCATATATTCTCACAATGTGGTTCTCTCTAATCAAAACCAGATCAAATCACACACGATAGGTCCATGACACACTATTGATATAATCCAAAACTAAATTCCTAACACATGATGAAATAAAGTTAAAATTTAATTTAAGTAAAAACATAAACAAATTCCCAACACGATGTTGTTGGGACCAGTTTTGATGAAGGAGTCTCTATAAATTTTGTATGTTGTTTTGAATTAGCTAAATATGTTTTGATGATACAATTAATATGATGTTTTCTAGAATAATTCTCTATTATTGATGTACATTTAAAAAATAAACCTTGTTAAGTAATGATATAACATTACATAGTTAATGTATACAACATTCTTTATTGTATTAATAATTTTTTGGATGGTGAGTATCAGACAATGTTTTTTTAATAAATCCAATATATATGAAAATTCTCAAATTTATCTTCAATAGGATCAGAAAAACATTGTTTGGATGAACAAATTTTGATAAAAAACTGTTCCAAAAAAAATGATTTTGATAAAAACTATTTAGAAAAAAAATCTAGTTATGATTTACATTTATAATACTTTCTATCATCAAAAGTAAAATGATCTCAATAGCCAAGAATTTAGTTAAAAGGGTAAGAATTTTGTTCGAGTGTACAATGATTTTCTTTATGAAATTCATTGGACCTCAAATAATTTATCAAAGTTTTGGTTGAGTATGTTTTTTATATTGTTTACATATGATTTCATGTTTTAGAATATTAGAATCTATGGAAGGATGATTTTTTTCTAGAAGACATAGGAATGTTGATTTAGTTTAAAATAATTTCATGTAAATTGATTAAAAGAACATGCAGTATAAAGTTTCAAGTGACGAAAAAATTGAGTTCAGTATTATTAGATGAATGTTTTGTATAAAATTTACTATCCAGAGGTTGAATAAGGAAAAAAGATAGACCGTTATGTGGAATGTCATCAGGTAATGTATATCTTATGTTATATCTAGATGTTACTAGAATATTTGTAAAAGAATAATCAGATCAATATTTTCCAGATTGAACATTTTTTACACATTTCTCACTAGAATAATAAATTCTATTTATTTTCAATTCAAAAATTTCATAATGATTTTTTTATGTTAAGTTCATTACAAATGTTTTGTAAAGATATCAAATGTGATGACGCTGATATGTTGCTTTATTATTCCACCTATCATGGAGGAATTTGTTAATTATTCCTGAGTATTAAGGAAATATGATGAAGGCTAAAGTCAATTGAATTTCACAATTTTTTAAAGATGGTTCTATAATTTTAAAGAATATTTTAGTGAATTATATGGATCATGATATTTTAAATTTGAGATTTCATTGAGCAGAAAAATAAATTGGATTTCCCAACATTTACTCTAATAAGAACCTATATAATGGGGTGAATGTATGTGTACATAGTGTGTACTATTTAAACAGGAATAAAAGTAAAAGGTGTGGTAAAATTTGTTTTTTTATTTATACATTAGATGAATATGAAATAAAAAGATGTTTTGTAAGATAGAGTTTTGAACTCGATGTTTCTAAATAAAGAACATACTTTTTGATGTAACGAAGATGAATTTTTTAATTAATTGAGTGGTTTGGTTTAGATTTATAAGACTTACTTTTATATAAAATGTTGAAATTTAATATACTTTTTATAATCATGTGGATTAGTTTTTAAGGTGTATTCAAACGAACCTTGGTCGATGGGATTTTTTGGATGAACTTCTTGGATGGAAATCCAACAATCTAAATAAGTTCTTACATATTGTATGGTATGAATGTGAAGAATTTTTAGAGGAATAAAAAAGTGGTGTTTTACTTGTAGTATAGTGAGAACATTATGATCCTATTCGTGATGTTAATGAATGTTTTTATGGAGTCATTGTTAGATATAAATTTTTCGGGAAAGCACATGAATTATTTTTTGGATCGTAGAGCAACACAAGTGTGCTTATTTACCATTTTTACTATAAACATAAAAAGAGTATATTTTCTAGTTTATTATTTGGTATGGAATATTTCACAAACCATTCAATGATTAGTTACTCTTATTCATTATTCAACCCTATAAATAGTAGTTTTTTTGTAGTTGTGTTTAATTCTAGTTTTCAACAATGCTTTAGCTCTTAAATAGGAGGGGAATTTTATTTGATAATATTGAAGAAATTTTAAAAATAAAAAAAAATCACTAACTCACCCCTCCCTTATTGGTGATAACATTTTCCCATAAAATTGGTATAAGTGTGAGGATTTCCATAATTAACTCTTTCCTGATGTTGGATGAATAGATAAGTTGATATGGATGTTCAGAATTTTGTGAATAGTAAGGGGATTATAGTTTTTTATTGAACTAACTTTTTTGAATGGAAGGACATACTATTTTTAAATCCTTTTCATGTTGGCTATAATTTTCTTAATGTTGTGATAGAGGATTTCTCTCTTCATAGTGAGAATTTTCATCTAAAATCTAATGATGAGAAAAATTTGGAGAATGATGGTTGTGATAGAAATTAATAACTCTCCCCACATTTTGAAAGTGAGTTTTTTATATTTAGAGGTGTTGGAACTGCTAAAGGTGTTTGGGGACAGATGAAGAATATCAAAGAATGATATGAAAAAGTTAATAAATTTAGGTTACATATCTAGAGGCTAAAGTACAATAATCATAAAATGGGTGATTATGAATCCATAGGTGACGTTTTTACAAGTATGAATGACATTTTAAGAAACATAAGATATCCAGTTGAGAAATTAGATAACTCATTTTTTTTAAAATATCTTACGAATTATTCATGATATATTTGATGCTAATGTTTATCAATCAGAAGATAGAGACCCAAAACTCTATCTATTAATGACATACATAACACTTTCATCACATAAGAAATGAAAATATACAATGTCAAGGAATGAAAAGAAAAATCAAATTGATTAATTTCCATTAAATCCACACAAAAAATGATAAATCATAAAATTTTGTCAAAGATAAATAATTTAGTTATTCCAATACAAAAAATGAGGTTGTTTTCAGTATATTTAAATTAATTACCATGTTTTATAATAATGTTAAAATATACATGGGAATTTATAAAGTAAATTTACCACTATAATGCTTTGGTTGTTGAGCTATTTTTTATTTTAAAAATGATTTACCACGAAGAAATAAAAATGAATAATGTTATGGTGATGATTTAACCATAAGAAGATACTTTTAAAAAATTAATGAAAATAATATAATTATTTCAAAGGTAAATTAATGAATGTTAAATAAATCCAATAGAATAATATTTTCCTTTAAATATTAGTAACATAATAATTTTGACGAAGAAGCTAAAAAATTTAGTGAGGTTGCTACTAAAAATAATATTATTTTAGATTTAAATGATGAAAATGTCACAAGTGATGAAATTAGGAGTTTAAAAGTATAAGAAAGTATGTTTAAATTTTCGTTGAATAGAGGGGGGATAGTTTCATCAAATTATTATAATACTTGAATGTGTGATCAAAAAATTTGAAGAAGGAAAATCAAATAATATAAGGTCAATAATCTATTCTTGATGAAAAATATATGTCATAAAAGAGATTCATAATTTAAAGATGTTTCTTCATGAAAATATAAATCTAAATTTTATTATTGAAGAAAAATTTAAGGTAGATGAAGAATATATAGAACATACTCAACAAAAAAATGTGATTAATGTGAGAAATGAATTTCAATTATCAAAATCATAGTTATAGATGATGGTCAAAGTTCCAAAAATACAAAAAAATACGGATAATCAATGACATTTATCATAAATGGATGATAATATGGATGGATCTATTTAAGAAAGTAAAAAATATTAAAAAATAATGTATGTTTCCAAAAGCATCAATGTTGAATAATCTGAGGCTTATGACTTGTTTATGTCACAACCCAAAATTAATACTACTGGTAATTTTATTCAGGATGAAAATAAGTTTTAGATAAATAATAAATTTTTCAGTAGAAAAAACAATGTATGGTGAAAAAAAAATTCCAATGTGGAATGCAATAATGTTGATAGAAATTGGGTCAACAACTCCATAAAATACAGATGTTATAATGAAAAATATTATTTCTATGGATAATTATTATTATTTTTTTGATTTGGAAATACAAAAAAAAATTTCTGGTTCAACATAAAATATCATAATAATCCTAAGATAAAAGGCAAAAATGGTTTGAGGGGATGATAACCCACTTTAAGAATGTTACCTAAGAATGTTGATGTGAAATCTGAAAGAATATTCCATCCCTTACAAAATATTTCTGAACGACGTGAATAGTTTGGACATGTAGTAAAAAAATTTCTAAGATGATTATACTGCAAGAATACATTTATAAAAAATCACTAAAGCTAGATTTGATGAATGAAAAAGTAAAGTTAAAATATATTTTAGTTGAAACTATTCTGAAATATATAAAATGGGAATCACCGTAGATGTTTGGTAATGGGTGTTCCTCACATTTGAAAAGATATTAGAATATTTTGAAGAATGAGAATGATTTTAAAGAAGTTACAATGTGTTTTCGGAAATGATGAGCCACTTAGATTCAAATGTGTTTGATCTTCAATCACATGGAAGAAATTGTTAGTATCCCAAAGATATTTTTTTGATGGGTTGATGAAAACTTTAAGGTTTTCAAAATTTAATGATGGTTGAAAATCCACATTGAAATAAAATGATAGGGAACATGTGTCAATGGAATATAAGCATATTAACAAATAGAAATTATATTTCTTATTTTCCTCACATTAAGAGAATATGATATTATTGTTTCTATATTATTATGAAATGGAAGATTAAAAAATCAATATATAATTAATTTTACAATCCTTTAACTAAACCACCAGAGCCAATACATTATAATATTTTTGGGTTAATGATTTAAAAACTAACATTCATAAATAAGTAATTATTTATTTCATTAACAACATCACACAAATTATAAGAAATATGTATTTGAAACATATGTCAAAGTCCCTCACAATGTTTCATAATTTTAGGAGAAATAGAGAGAATAAATGATGATATTTTATGAATAAGTTATGAACTGATAATAACAGTGAATATAAAAACTAATAGTTCAAATATTATCTTGAAAAACATGGGATTATATATTAGTTTAGTAAAATATACACACTATAGAAAAATGATGTTACAAACGAAAGAATATAAGTCTGGTGGAAATGGAAAAAATAATATTTATTAAGCATGATACATTTAATTATTTTTGGAGGTTGGCTATAAGTAAAGTAGTTCATATTTAAAGATAATGTTTCTATATACTAAAAACTAATATGAATCATTGTAAAATGTTATACAACAGAACCCCATGATTTAGTCACCTGAGGTTATTTAGATGAGAGTATTATAGTTGAGAACAGTGAAAAAGTTCTTCAGAATGAAAACTTAAACTGAACTATTTATAGTAATTAGGAACAAATACCAACATATAATCATTGGTGAAGACATCAAGTTGATGTTTAAAACATCACTAATTATCAATAACAACATGTTCAAATTATATGAATAAAAAATCTAGTTTCCAACACTTACTTATAATGAAAATTTGAGCCCAAATTTGTTAGTGATGGTTTTGAGAATTAGGCTTGTGTTTATGCTAATAATGAATATTTGGAGAAAATTTATTGTAATGATACTTTAAAACTTCTACTTAATCCCAAAAATAATAATTTTAGTGGTAAAAAGGTGGTGTTATAAAACAGGTTGAATAATTTTAGTGAATTGAGAAGAAATAAATCTTGAAAGGTTTTAAAAGGTTAATCAAAAATTGAATTTATTTATTTTTATGAGAATTTTTTGTTTGTGGAATGATTAGAAACTATGAGAATAATTATCTATATCACCATACAATGAGGTTATATATATTTTTATGGATATAATTTCATCATTTTTTATAATGGAGAACATGATGAATAATTCTTAATTTAATAATCGTGTGCAATTTTAATTGGGAATGATGAAAGTTATGTGTATAAGTTGATGAAGCCTCGTATGTATTGCAGTAATCCCTAGGAAAATGGTATTCAAAAATGGATACATTCTTTAGGGAATTGATATTTTTTAAAGGATGATTTGATAAAAACATAGACATAAAATAAAATCAAGAGGTTTTCCTCATTGTGGTTGGTTATGTAGATGATATTATTTTTTTCTTGGAATGGAGATAAAAATTTTGAAAATATTAATGAGGATATATTGAAGTTAATTGAAATTTCCCTGATTGGGGAAATAATTTTTTTTATTAGGATAACAATTTCAGAGATGAAGAAATATATTTTTCTATATGAAGAAAGATATTTTAAGGAAGTTTTAATGATGTTTGGAGTTGAAAATTCAAAACTAGTTTTTCCCCAATTTCAGTGAGAACTAAGTTATCAAAATAAGTATAAGGTAAGGAAGTTGATGTGAAGGAATTTATTAAGTTGGTATAATGTTATCATTAACTATTAGCTCTAATGAAATATACTGTTTATGTGGTTAATTTAATTAAAAGTATCCAATTTTCTACAAAAAAATCTCATATCATTGAAGAAAAATGATTTCTTATATATATCAGAGGAAAATAAATTGATATAAAATATGTAGGATCATAAAATATTAATTTGTTTGGGAATAATGATGTTGATTTAGAAGAAATTGTTGACGGAAAAAGATCTATATATTATGGTGTTTTCTTTCTGGGAGTATTTTTGTGAGATAGAACACAAATAATTAAAATTTCGTAACACTCAGAATGACAGTATCATAATAAGTTGTTCGAACTAATGATTAACACAACAACCATAGCCTGACCCACCGGGGCCCATTCTGTGACAACCCTAATCCCCCGTCCAATAGTTCAGGATACAACAACCACTGTCAAGTAGGAATATACCACACAAGGGAGGAATTAGCCAAATGTAGTTGGCCACATGGACACATGTCTAAAACTATTCAATGCGTAAATTTAAAAAAACTAAAAAAATGCATGCATAAATGTATAACACCATAATTAGAGTACATAAATAGTGTACTAAAAGTGAAATAGGATTAAAATAAAATCCCAAACAAAAACCACAGAGTGTTAAACCTACTCAGATGGAGGGGGTCACTATTAAATGAAAATACCTAGAAAACACCTCATTATGTTTAGGAAAAACTATGATCCACCTACTCTCTATCCTACAAAGTCACTATCAAAATGGTATTTGTCTTCTTATAAAAATTCATGTATAAGAATACCCCATGCATGATAGGGTATAACAATACCTACTAGGTCACACCAAAAACACTAAAATAATAATAATAAAGAGTAGTAAGCTCATAGAAAGAATAATGAAATCAAAAACAAATTCATATAAATTGGAAGGAAAGCATTTCTCTAGGTGGTCTCAAAAAAACTGTTAGGCACATGATTCTTCTGGAAACATATAGGCAATGATTATTCTGAGAGAATCCACTCGATGTGTAATGATATTTTTAGAGACACTCAACCAAGAGGCCATTCTCATTGCACCCTTCACAAGAAAAAATCAGTGTTCATTAATGGTGTCAACACATAGATAACAGACCACACCTAGGACCACTAGAAGTCACCATAAATGCAATCTATTTCAACACACTATGTAGGGGTTCGTATACGAAAAATACGGTGAACTCTACTAAAATAACCAGCTAGTTAGGGGATCAATTTACTATGTAAGGAAGTCATGAGGATTCCATAACCCCTAAAATGGGTATAAGATGGAAAGATAGAGGATCACAATATAGTCTCCATTAGGGACACCAAAAACTCTGAGAATTATCCTCCATTGTAAATCACAATCCATAGGTGTGGATGAAATGTTTCACTATACCCTCAAGGGAGTGGACTAAGGGAACACACTCAGCTGATATAGTTAAAATCTAAATAAATTTAGGGTTTTCCTTTATCAATGATTAAAAATATTTGGTAAAAGAACCCCATTATTAGTGTTTTTTTTACCAATTATAAATTTCACTTTTATCAGTGGGGTTTTTAGTGCTTATATGGCATAAATAATTTTATATCATTATAAATAAATTACTAATAAGTAAATATATTTAAATTTATATAAATATAATATACTTTATTTAATATTATTTATATAGGAAAACATATGCATTTACACTTAATATATAAGATATTTTTTTAAAGAATTACATATTAAATAATTAAAAAATAATGGTTTGTGATAGTCATTGAATAAAAGTTGAGAGAACTAAAGATTTAGTAAATTAATGAACAAATCAAGATAAGATGAAACCATAACATAAACTTCAAATGACCATAACTTATGATCTGGGAGTCTATTTAGCTCACATATCAAATCAAATCTTGTAAAAATATTTGTGGCATAGTGAAATAGGAAATATATTTTAGTGTTTTTTGTGGTCGAAAGGCCCACAAGTCCTCTGAAACAAATTTATTTTTCGGGTTTTCTTTTGTTTTGAACATTTGATGGAATTTCAGTCACATTTGTTGGGTATTCTTCTCTTTTTTAGTAAATACTGAATTTATTATCATGTATTGCAACAATAGGGATTTTATAGTCAATAATTTTTACAATTAAATAAATTTCATAGTTATTTATAATTAAATATATACATATTTTCATATATTTACATATAGTAAATCAATTTTTCAAATTAATTTTTAAACATATTTACATAAAAATGTATTTTTATATATATAAATCATATGTAAATAAATTTTTATTAATCATATTATTTAAAATAAAAAATTATCTATTTTATTCACTTTAATGATAAAATTACATTAATACACACAGACATGGATATACAAGTAATTTTTATATATAAATATGTATGTGTTAACAAAAAATTATATTTATATGTATAATCTAAAATGTTTTAATTCAAACACTTATATATATATTTTTCCATGTATGTGTGAAATATAAATGTGTATGTGTGTGTGTTTGTATATTTTTATGTGATTTCAATGTTTTATAAATCCATCATATATAAATGTATTTTTTTACTACAAAATTGTCATTAAAAATTGATTGTAAACCTATTTTCAATAAAAATTTATAAATAAATTTAATAAATTTATTTTTCAATATATACTTATTTATAAATAAATATATATATATATATATTTAAATATGTATAAAAATTCTATTTAAATATAAAATATAGAGATATATTTTAAAAACGTTATTAAAAATTATTATATAAATCATATGGAAATAAATATTATTCATTAAATTTAAAATAATACCTCACAATTTTGTACATGATTAAATGGGCTTGAATATATATACTCATACAAATTTATAGATAATATATAAATATTTATATGTGGGTGTATTAATAAATAATTATATAGTTATATTATAATAGATGTAAATGAATATTAATATATATTACATTAAAATAAATATATGTAAATATATATATCATACACACACAAACATATGTATAAACACACCCACACACATAGTCATTCAAACATATGTTTTATAAATTTATTTAAAAATAATTACATAAATATACAGATAAAAATTATGTATGTAAATATATATACACACACATAAATAAATTGAAATATCGTAAGATATAAAATAAAACAAGATACTAAAATGGTAAAAAGGTTCCCTTTTGACATGGAGGTCCCAAGTTCAAGTTTAGGTGCTCTCAAGTGAGCAAGAAGTGCGGTAACGGTTGAGCACTGCAAAGTGGGGGTTACGAGCATTGAAAAATTTGGGGGGGGGAGACAGTGTGAGTGGGGTGTTGTTGAGTGGACATTTTTATTATTATACCAATGATTAAAAAACATAAGATGACCCCCCTTTATCATCACTGATAAAAGTTATAATAAATGTCATCTTTATTAGTGCTAAAAAGATTTTGATAATGGGGGTGTTCATCAGTGATAAAAAAGAAATGATAATGGTTTTCAATATATAAAAATTATTTAGATATGATTTAGGATTTATACTTTTTATAACACTATTATTATCATTGATTTTTAGTGGTGGAAAATCCCATTTTGGGTTTTGACTATAAATGTAACTCCTCGAACCCAGTTACCCAGAGTTGGTGTATTATTACATAATATTGGCATGATACATGGAAATCATGTCCCAAAAGACCGATCAATTTAGTAGCCTTGGATATACTAGATACATTCATAAATTTTACATTACATTATAAAATGAAAAACTAAAACAAAATTCTTTCAATATACCACACTCATATCCCCTCAGACTATCCCTACATGTCTGTCATAAAATACTTCATCACATAATGGGAAAAAGCATAGAAAGGGGTGAGCTTAGATACTCAGTAGGGATAAAAATATAGGGGGGAAATTGATAAATAAGAATAAATATTTAAGGAAATGTATACGACTAAAACATAATCCTTTTAAACTTGATCTTTAGCATAATATGGAAAATATAAAATCAAATAATTCCATTAACTTATTAACATGGATATTCTACTAGTAAAAAAATAACATGCAATATCAATAGCAACTATCATAATGATGGAATTCATAATGCCAGACTTTATAACCACATATTCAAGGCCTTATTCCAATACTACAAATAAGATTTTGTGAAGGACTTGTTCCAAGACACAAGATTGTCCCATGAAACCTACTGATGCATCAAGGAGCTATAGTGGGATCCACCCATCACTAACTAAGTCCAATGCATTCCTGATATGAAAAGGTTTAAACATAACATAAACATTCGTATTAAAACTAGAATACGAAATGTAAATACATTATCCATAAACCATGAATGGTGTGAAAATAACACATCCATATTAAAATATATCACAAAACCATTAATATAATATGGATGTTTTGTATCATAATAAATCAACTTCAAATAAGCTTAAAATACATCAAAGGATGTTGACATAGATGAAATCAAAACTTTTTTTAGAGAAAGATATCTTTATATTTTGAAATCATTAAAAATTCATATAATTATAAAATAAAAAATTTATTTTGAAAATATTCTTATAAGATAGTACGGAAATCTTCAATGATGTTATAACAGCGGAAAATTTCTGCACCCGCTGTATAAGTAAAATAAAACATTCTTACCTTAATTTTGTCTAAAAGGTCATAATGTGCCTTTTTTTTAAAACGACAGAATAATTACATTAAAATATTCTTATAAAAACTCAAAAAGGGTATAAATGACTTTATCACATAGTGTTTTAAATAGTAAAAATGTTTGGAAATACATTTTTATGAAAACACGGATGTGGATGATAAAGAGGCCCCATTACATACATATATAAAAACAACCTTGGATAATAAAGAGATTGTGAAATTAACCCTTACCTTGTACGTTTTAATGGTCAAGGGTATATTAACCTCTTGTATAATAGATAAATCATTTTTATTTAATTACACAAGAACCATATACATTATTATGATTTCATAGCCCCACCGTTAGTGGTTGGGTGGTAAGGGTTTGGCGGGGTGAGGGGAAGGTCGCGGGGTCAAGTCCTCGGGCTTGCAATTTAATGTAATTTTCTTCCGTTTGTGTGTGCCTATTTCGCTGTTGTACCCAATTTTTTTATGAAAATTTATATCATATATGATCTTCTAATATTTGTTTGTTTATAATATTTTCGTATTACAGTTGTTTCGGGTGTCAACTGATTCGTTTTCCATTATATTCTTCGTTATGTGAGTCATATTTTTTACGGATGGAATGTATCTTATTCATATCCAGAATGATATCATGTTGTTAAACATTATTTTAAATAATGAAATGAAAATCAATCTTGAATGGATATGATTGGGGAAAGAATCTCATCGTGTTCGTGGATACAGTAAGCCGTACGTATGCACAAGCTACAATATCATTCTCTTGATATTTAAATAGTATATAATTGAATGGAATATCATATATACAGAATCATTATTATTTTATATTTATTATTTTCATCATTTATACTCATTATTATACCAATCCAAATGATGAAGTGTTTGAATAACAAACTACACCACGACATGGAGATGGTAATCCGTGCATACGCACGTATGGTGACATGTAATTCAATGGATGTACAAAATAATGAATATGGTTTTACAATTTTTATAATAACATCACTGTATAAAAATGATACTGGAGTTATTATTTTATAAGGGAAACAACAAAGAAAGAGTAAGTGGAGGAAGAAAAGATCTTGAAAAGATGACGTAATATTTACCTCTTTTTCCGGTTCTTCCATTTGATTTGATAAAAAAAGACTCCTTAAGATGGCTTTTTGAATAAGGGAAGTCCTCTAGGACAAAGGTAGAATATTTGAAAGGATATTTTTGCAGGGTTTGGCTGAGCCTAATGGATTTGATGGTGTGAATTTGAGAGAAGGGGATGTTTCCTTTTATAAGAGAAGTGAGGGGCACCTTAGGGAAAAATTGAAATATTATATTATAATAAAATTATTTTCGGTGTATAATGGCTCTAAAATGAATTATTTAATGGATAAGGTGGGGGTGGGACAAAAAACACTCAACAAATAGGTTTTAGGCAGGTTTGGGTCACTATATTAACTTTATCATTTTGATTTAACTCTTACATAAATAGTTTGAAATTTAACAAGTCTCTTATTATTTTAATATTATATGGCTAATAAACTTACTATAAACATCCAATAGAACATCAAGTGGTTCATTAATGACATATATAATATTATTTAAGACCTTCAACTAATCCTTATATTTTTAGGAATAGATTATCAATTAAAAACATAATATCTATTTTAAAAACTCTTTTATGTCAATTTTGACACCATTTGGTATTTAGTTTGTGCTAAATTTATAACAGCATTATTACATAGAAACAAATTCATCTAATAGACCCTAACATGTCATATTAACGTATAAAATTATTGTTATTCACAAAAAGTCTAAAATTTCAATTATTTGGATATTTATAATATCAATTATTTTAATATTTAAATAATTAGGTAATTACTACATCATCATTGTGTAATAAATAAAATAAAATTATTTTGGAAATCTTTCTATATTTCTAATTAATATTTATAGTGTAATTTATCTTATGTGAAACCCAATATTAAAAATTGTATAGTTATTAAACTTTGAATTTAAAACTTTTAACTCTTCTTTGAATTAAATAATTATAAATGTCCTAATCTAATCAATGTGGACATAAAGGATCATATTTTATTAATAAGGTTTTTTTGGGTCGAATTAAACTTATCTAATAGAATTAGTACATGTATTAATGTAATAATAATTTCATTTTTACTTTTAATTACCCTATTTACTTTTAACCGTAGTAATTAAAAGTCAAAAGTAACTATTCATCAAAAATTATTTTCATCTCATTAAATCACATTTTAGTTACTGATGTCAACCGTGTCTCTTGGATTTTCAAAATTCAACTCACTGAAGCAGTAAAATTATGTTTTATGTAAATTTTCAAATGCTCCTAAGTGGTGGGTAAAAGATGGTAAAATGTTTAATAAAATTTTTATATATCTAAAAGTATTATAATCGGACGCCAATGAATTAAATTGAACATATATAGGTATTATGTATCTATTTAGACCTAAAATAAATATAAATAAATTAAAATATTATTTTAATAAATAGCCGGTTTTAAACAATATCTTAGTTTTTTCACTGTACATCAAAAATTGAATGTTTTCAGAAAAATACCAAAAATTCACCCTACGCTAATTTCGATATTCCGAATCCAAAAAATGAAGTCCATTTTGAAAGATAAAATTTATAAAATTTCAAAATGTGAGTATTACTATTCAAAACGGCTAGTTTGATTGGTTGTGGTATGTTTGAAATTGAAGTTGCATACAACACAAGCTATTGTATTATTCAAAGAGAAACGTACCGTGGAAGCATGGGGTGTTACATTCTCCCCTCTTTCAAATAATTTCACCCTAGAAATTTCTAGAATATTAATGCATAAAAAGATTCGAGTGGTTGTTTATCCTAAGTTCCTAGGATTCCCATGTTTCCTCTACTAACATATGGTTTCTCCATCTAACGTTTACCGGATGATTCGTATGGTTTTTTAACACATGTTTTCTTGTATCAAGAACCTTGACAGAAACTTCGCAATATGACAGATTGGGTTCGAGTTCTAATTCCTCATAGGTATGTACATGCGTTGGGTCGGGCATGTACTTTCTCAGCAGTGATATGTGGAACACATCAAGAACTTTGGAGGGACATGGTGGTATTTCTAAATGGTAAGATACAACACCAATTCGTTCTAGAATTTCGAAAGGCCCGATGTACATGGGACTCAATTTACCATTCTTACCTGATCATATAATTCTATTCCATGGATATTCCTTCAAGAAAACATGATCTCCTACAAATCCTTCCTTTTATAATCATCATATCTCTTCTGCCTACATTGAGCTACTTTGATGTGGGTTTTTATTACCTTCACATTTTCCATAATTTCCTCAAAAAGTTCTGGGCTTACAATTTTTCTTTCACCAACATCATCCAATCAACATGGTTGGCGATATCTACTTCCATATAATGCTTCATACGGTGACATCTGAATATTTGAATGAAAGGTATTGTTATAGGAAAAATCTACCAGAGGTAAATATTGATCCCACATACCTTGAAAGTCATGTGAGCAAGATCTCAACATGTCTTCTAAGTTTTGAATTGTATTTTTTGATTGTCCATCTATTTTAGGGTGGTAGGAAGTGCTCAAATGATGTTCAGTATCCAGGGCTTTCTGATGAATTTTCCAGAATCTTGTTGTAAAATGGGGATCACGATCAGAAAAAATCAATTGGGGTACTCCATGAAGTCTTACAAATTCATTAATATAATTTCTAGATAAATATTAAAGTGGTAAATCTTAACTTATAGCAAGAAAATGCGTTGACATGGTAAGATGATCAACAACGACACATATTGCATCATTACATCTAGGATTCTTTGGTAGTCGCAAGACAATGTCCATCGTAATATTATCCCATTTCCACTCGGGTTTTGGAATAGGTTGCATGACTCCTCTAGGATATTTCCTTCAATCTTTCACTTGTTGACAAACTATACATCTTGACACAAAATCCACAATCTCCCTCTTCATGTTGTCCCACAAAAAATGTTCCTTCCAATCTCTATACATCTTGGTGCTCCCAGAGTGTATAGAGAAATTGGAACTATGAGAATCATCCAAAAATTCACTTTCTAGATCACATATATCAAGAACACAAAGTCTCTTCCCAAATTTAAAAATTCCATCTTCATATAAGAAGTCACTCAATATCCCGTTATTCACAGTTTTAATCTACTTTTTAAACTCCTCATCATAAGCCTGAGAACTATTTATCCTTTGTAGTAATGATGGTTTGGCAACCATTTGAAAAAGCAATGATGTTTCACCTTCCATATTTATTCTCATAGCCATCATTACTATATCCATGTATATAGGATCCCTTTCAACTCTCATGTTGTTCAAAACTCCATGAAGTTGTTCAAATAAATCATCAAAGCGAGGTATGTGATACTTTTTCATTATTGTTATATCATTGACCTCATTGTAGTCAATGCACAACCTCATAGATCCATCATTCTTCTTAACAAAAAGGATAGGGGATCCCCATGGGGAAACACTAGGGTGAATAAATTATATATTACTTAATTCCTCTAGTTGTTTCTTTACTTCCACTAATTCGACAGTGGCCATTCTATAAGGGGTCTTAGATATGAGCCTTGAACCAGGAATTAAATCAATGGAAAACCCAATTTCTTATTCTGGATGTTTTCTAGGTAAATATTCTAAAAACACATAAACATATTCTTTCACAATAGGCACATCTTCTATAGGAACATTCTTTTCCTCACCAACAGTTATTTTATTATCTTTCTCGCCAATAAATGAATTTAGTTGAGCTACTAGGGGTGGATCTAGATAAGAATCAGGTGGTGACAATTCTTCTCTAAAGATAATGTGTTCTTTATGATCATCATAAAAAATAGTAACCTCTTTCCTCTTAAAATAAATTTTTGCATCATTGTCTGAAAACCAATCCACACCAAGGATTATATCAAATCCAATCATGGGAATGACAATGAGATCAGCATATAATGAACATTTACATGCACTAATTGGGATAGATTCACAAAACCTTTTTACAATAATACATCCCTTATGAGTTTTGACAGACAACTCCATTTTTATATCAAAGTGTAAATATCTAAATTTATTAGCAAACTGTGAAGATATGAAACAATGCAGTGATCTAGAATCAAATAAAGAATTTTCTAAACTTGAGGAAACCATTAAATTACCTGCCACCATGTCTTTCGGATCATCAACCTCAGTATTAGTGATAACATAATATTGGATTTGATCCCTTAGTCTTTTCTGAGGAAATTTGCCTTGGTGCTTATGTCATTCATTTGCATAATTCCCCTTTCTTTACAATTGTAGCATTCAACATTAACAACATCTTTCTTCCCCTTGCAATAACTAGCCTGGTGGACTTTTTCACCACACTTGTAACAGACTCCCATTCCCTTTCAGAAAAGTACTGGAATGTTTCTTCCCAAATTTATTGTAAGATGGATATTAAACTTTTCCATTATTCCCCTTATTTCTATTTCTAGAGTGTTCAGTAGATCTCTTCTTCTCTTGCTTTGCTTTAAAGTTGTTAGACATAGATAATTCTTTTTCCATCTTGATAGCACATGAGAAAATATCTTCATACGATGAGAAGGATTGTGAGAATAATGCTCGATGTAGAAATGGTTTTAACCCATAAAATAAAAGATAAATATTACATATTGGATTACATATATAATCTGTAGCTTGCTTCGCTATCTTTGTAATGTTTTTTTCATTCTTGGTGACATTCTCATCCTCCTTTTGCCTCAGACTCAGAAATTGTCTTTCCTTATCTGCTAGATGGTCTTGGAGAAAGTATTTTTCTAAGAAAATATATTTAAACTCCCTCCATTCCATATTTTATACTTCTTCATATCCTTTTTATTTTTAATCAATGACCACCATTGATCATCATCTCCCGTGAGGCGATAAACTGCCATGACAACGTTTTCCCTTTCACTACTCCCCAAAGTATAAATTTTTTTTCTAAGGAACTTATCCATTGCTCAGCTACCAATGGATTTGTAATCACATTTAATATTGGTGGTTGTTTCCTCATCAAGTGATCTAACATTGATCCTCCGTGTTGTGGATCAGGGTTCTCTATACGGGTAAGGTTATTATTCATAACCCGAGTGACTTGTCCCAGTATGGTGATTAGATAATCAGCACCAATTGCATCACTAGCTCCACTATAATTATATTGAGTAGAAGGGAAATCTCTACATGGATTACATGTGTTGATAAAAATTTCAGTCCTTCCACTAGGCACCATTTCCAAACAATGGCATAATCTAGATTAGTTTGTGAATCAAAATACAAAATTCAAAACTTGTAAAAAACTAAACATAAACTGCATAGTTTATGGATATAATCCATAATCATAAAAATGTTTTCACTAATGAAATTTATACTCATAAAACCTTCTTAATGATTTGTAAAGAAAATTTGAATTATCCTAAGCATACCCCCAAGGAGTGTCGTAACCAAGAGTGAATCAAGGCCCGTTGTCGGGCACCATTTCCCGTTCGAGTTTAGCTCAAAGCGGTGTTTTCGGGTTTTACCTGTAGGTACATATATGCCAAAGCCGCCTCTACCTGATCGTATCCAGATTGGTATGTACTACTTGTAAAACTTACAAAATATCTATAGTACCAAATTTTTTAGAAGTTCTTTTATACTAATCCTCAATGTCTATCTTAAGGTAATGTGCTCTAATCAGAGTTTATCTAAATCAATATTCCAAGGATTTTTCTAAACTTCTTATGATACCAATTGTAATACCCCAACCCAAGTTACCCAGAGTTGGTGCATTATTACATATCATTGACATGATATAAGGAAATCATGTCCCAAACGATTAATCAGTTTAGTAGCCTTAGAAATACTAGATACATTCATATGTTTTACATTACATTATAATATGAAAAACTACAACAAAATTGTTTCCATATACCACACTCAAATCCCATCAAACTATCCCTGCATTTTATTCATAAAATATTTCTTCAAATCCTGCGAAATATAAATCATTGAAAGGGGTGAGCTCAGATGCTCAGTAAGGATAAAAATATAGCAGAAACATTCATAAATAATCATAAACATATAAGGAAATGTATAATATTGAAACAAAAGCATTTTAAACATTAACTTAAGAAAAATATGGAAAATAAAAAAAATCAAATAATTCCATTTACTTATTCACATGGATGTTCTACTAGTATAATAATCACATGGAATATCAATAGCCACTTTCATAATGATGGAATATATAATGCCAGACTTCATAACTACACAGTCAAAGCCTAGTATCAAGACTAAAAATAATATTTTGTTAAGGCCTTCTTCCATGAAACTAGATTGTCTCATGGGACCTACCGATGCATTCAGGAGCTATAGAGGGCTCCACCCATCACTTACTAAGTCCAATGCATTCCTCATATAAAAAGGTTTAAACATAACATAAACATTCGTATTAAAAATAGCATAAAAATGGAAATAATTTATCCATAAAACATGAATGGTGTAAAAATAACACATCCACAGTCAAAAATTTCAAAAAACCTTCAATAAAATATAGATGTTTGGTATGATAATAAATCAACTTTAAATAAGTTTAAATTTAATCAATGGATGTTGACATAGAAGAAATTATAAATTTTTTAGCGAAATACCTCTTTCTATTTTGAAATTATATAAAAGTCATATAATTATAAAGGAAAATATTTATTTTGGAAATATTAATATAATATCATAAGGGAATCTTCAATGATGTTATAACGATGGAAAATAGTCGCACCCGCCGTATAAGTGAAAAAAAACATTCTTACCTTAATTTTGTCGAAAAAGTCATAAAGTACCTTGTTTGGAAAATGACAGAAAGATTCCTCTATAAACATCTTATAAAAATTCAAAAAAGGGTATAAATTACTTTTTACCATAGTCTAGTAAATATTAAAAATGTTTTGAAATACATTTTTAAGAAAACACGAATGTGGATGATAATGTGGTCCCAGTAGATACTTACGTAAAAACAACCTGAGATAAAAAACGAATTGTGAAATTAACCCTTACCTTGTACTTTTCCTTGGTTGAGGGTATGTTAACCTCTTGTATAATAGTTAAATCATTTTTATTAAATTATAAAATAAACATATACATAATTTTTATATCATATATGATCTTCTAATATTTCTTTGTTAATAATATTTTAGTATTATCGTTGTTTTAGGTGTTAACTGATTCAATTTCCTTCATAATATTTGTTATGTGAGTCATATTTGTTATGGATCAGATGTATTTTATTTATATACAGAATTATATCATGTTTTAAAACATTAGTTTTAATCATCAAATGAAAATTATTCTTGAATGTATATGATGGGGGATGAATCTCATCGCGTTCGTAGAGACGGTAAGCCGTACGTACGCACGATCAACAATATCATTCTTTTGATATTAAAATCGTATATAATTGGATGAAATATCATATATACATAATCATTATCATGTTATATTTATTATTTTCATCATTTATACTCATTATTATACACATCCAAATGATTAAGTCTTTGAATAACAAACTACAAAGAGACATGGAGATGGTAAGTCATACGTATGCACGTATGGTGACATGTCATTCATATGATGAATAAAATAATGAATATGGTTGTAAATTTTTTATAATAACATCATGGTATATAGAAGATACTGGATTTATTATTTTAGAATGGAAACAACAAAGATAGAGGAAGTGGAAGAAGAAATGAACTTGATAGAGGTGATGAAATATTTACCTCTTCTTCGGGTTCTTCCTTTTGATTTCATCAAAAGGTATCCATAGGTTGCCTTTATAAATAAATGAAGGCCACTAAGATGAAGGTAGGATATATGAGATGATATTTTGGCATGGTTGTTTCAAGCCTAATGGATTCGAATGTGTGAATTGGAGAGAAGGGGAAGTTCCCTTTTATAAGTGTGAGGGGTACCTTAGGAAAAGAATGGAATATTATTTTATAATAAAACAATTTTTGGTTTCTAAGGGATCCAAAATAAAATATTTAAAGGATAAAGTGGGTATTGGTTAAAAACCACACAACCAATAGGTTTTATACATGTTTGGGTCAATATATTATCTTTATTTTTTAGATTTAACTCTTTGTTAATTAGTTTGACATTTAACATGTCTCTTTGTATTTTTATGTTATATTGTTAATAAACATACTATAAACATCCATGTGAACCTCAAGTGCTTAATTAATGAAATATATAATATTATTTAAGACCATTTGCAGAACCTTATATTTTTCTGAATATAATATCAATTAATAATATAATATTTGTCATAAAAACTCTTTTATGTCAATTTTGACACTATTTGGTATTTTGTTTTTTCAAAATTCATAACAGCATTATTACTTCGAATAAAATTTCATTTAATAAACCATCCCATGTCATAATAACATATAAAATTATTTGAATTCATAAAAAGTTTTAAATTTCATTTATTTTTATATTTATAATATCAATTATTTTACTATTTCATTAATTAGGTAATTACAGCATCATCATTGTGTCATAAATAAATTATATTATTTAATGTCTAAAAATTATAAATAAAATACCATTATGTATTAAATTTTTTTAGATTTCTAATTAATATTTATAGACGAATTTATATTATTTGTAACCATTTATTAAAAATGGATTAGTTATTACACATTGAATTTAACACTTTTAACTCTTCTTTGAATTAAAAAATAATAAATGTCCGAATCTAATCCAAATGGACCTAAAAGGTCAAATTTTATTCGTAAGGTTGTTTTTGGTCCAATTACAAATATCCAATACAATTAGGACATGTGTTAGGGTAATAATAATATCACTTTTACCATTTATTGCCCTATTTTATTTTAACCGTGGAAAAAAAAGTCAAAAGTAACTATTCACCAAAAACTATTTTCATCTCATTGAACAATATTTTACTTACTAATTTCAATGATATCTCTCGTATTTTTGAAATTCAACTCAAAGAAGATGTAAAATTATGTTTTATGTAAATTTGAAAATGCACCTAAGAGGTGGGTAAAAGGCAGTAAAAAGTTCAATAAAAATATTATATATCTAAAATTAATATAAAATGAGTCCAATTAATTACATTGAACTTATATAGGTATTATATATCTATTTTGACATAATAAAAATTTAAATTAAATAAATAATTTTTTAAATAAAAATTCGTTTTTAAACATTAACTTAGTGTTTTTCAGTATTAATAAAAAATTGAATGTTTTCAGAAAAATACCAAAATTTCACCCTAAACTAATTTTGATACTCTGAATCCAAAAATGAAGTCCATTTTGAAAGATAAAATTTATAAAACTTTTAATAGTGGGTATTACTATTCTTAACGACTTGTTTGATTGTTTGTGGTGTGTTTGAACTCAAAGTTTCATACAACACAAGCTACTATATTATTCAAAGAAAAACGTATCATGGAAGCTTGAGGTGTTACAATAAAATGATTTTTAGTAGTGAATATTCCCACATCAGGTGAAAAATATATTATATTCACTCAAATTATTCCATTTCCTTTTTATTTTAATTAAGGAAAATATACATGAAAATTTATTATATAAGATCATGGAAAAAGTTGAATACACAAATTTCATACTTTGGTTTTCATTAATCATTATATTTTTATTAAATATTGTGTATTTATAAACAACTTATAATTTTTATCAGCAATTCAAAAACAACAGTTATAGTAAAATATTATATTTCATCTGAGGTGGAAAAATAATAGTAATAGGTAATTGGCTTATATAAATTATATGTTTACATATTCACGTATATTTTTAATCCTTGTTATTATAGATTTTTATTTGGATTGTAACTAAAAAAAATCATTCAAAAGATGAAGAAAGTATCATTGACCTCCCATTGTAAAATGGGTTAGGGAAAAAATCATGTGCTTTTCATAAATTGGAAACATATTGAGGATAAAATATACTATAATAGACTTTATTTTTTACATCCATTTATATGACATATATCAAGATTATTAAAATGATTTACATCGAGGACGCTTTTTTTTATTCTATACACACCACTTTTTCTATTTTATTTTTTTATTCCTAAAATAATAATATCAATATTCCACCTATTGATGTTAAAAAATAATTAATTTTTTTCAGAAAAATATTTAAATATTATATTTTAAAAATAAAAAATGGTAAAAACAAAATGTGAAATAATGTACGGTAGTAGGGTGAATAACTATTAGTCCCCCGACCTTAACTATTAAAGTGTCAATGCTTACAATAATAGGTGGTACAGAAAGAAAAACATACTATAGAATGGATTGTAAAAAATATAAATTTAAAACCAAATTTATGTTTACACACACACACACTCAAAAATATATTCATATAAAATGTAATATATATATATATATATCCAAAAATATATATATATGGTTATATGCCTCACCAAATCATGACTATATATTTGGCATACTATTATAGTTATTTGACTATAGTCATAGTCCAATTATATTTCCATGGATGATAAATCGTATGAATAAGACTAACCTTTTTCATTTATCTAAGAATCATATATATTTGTTATGTATAATCGTTGTTTGAAAACAATTGCAGCATGTGGGGTTAATAACCATGAATCTATAATCATAGAGGTAGGATATATATTTATATAGTTTTAAAAAATATATGAAAATATATCCATATAAAAAAATATTATACCAAGTTTTTCTAAATTTGGGTTGTATTATTTGTCTATAGATTATCACCCCCTTAGAATAGATTTATTTTATAAATGTTTGAATTAAAATTTTAAATGTGCCTTGAGTTTTTGAAATTTATTGTCCATATTTCGTATATGAGATTTTGTTTGTATGGCCATAGAAGTTTGGGAATTTACATATTTCTATTTTAAATATGACATCATGTGTCTGATATGCTGGTATTCTTGGATTTTTTGATGATGATGTTGTAATGGGATCATTTTTGATAGTGTGGTCATAATCATTTCTATAGATATGTGAATATTTCATTAAATGTTGAGTGATGAGAATCTTTAAAGGGGTAACATTCCATGATATAGGGTAATATAATATTTTTTTTGATACCTTAAGATCAATTTGAACCGGTTGGAATTAGGAACCATAAGACCATTATGAGAATCTCCTGATTTGTTTTTCTTAGTATGGAATCAATTAACTCTTATGTATCCATAATTTAAAAAATCACAAAAATATTAATATGAATATTACATTAACATGAGTTTGTATTTTTGTATTGGTTGTGAAAATTTTTACTTCTGAATAATTTATTTTTAGAGAGGAACTTCAGGTACATTATTATTTTATGATCTCTTTTAGTCATAACAAATTACATTTAGTGGAATATATTGTTATTTACTTATTTTTTATATAATTAACCTAAAGACATCAATTTATATTGTTGGATTTTATTAGGAATTCATATACAAAAATAGACCATGATTTTTTGAATGGAATCTTTTAAATGAAAATAATGTGGTGAATCCTACCCTTATATTTAAGAGTTGATTATATTAAACTATGTAGATTCTCTATACTATTGATAGTTTTGTGTAGAATATTTTTAGTGTGTTTTCATAGAGCTTTTCATTGTGAGGTGTTTATTATAAATGATATAAGATTTATTTTTTTAATAGATGATTATGATCCAATGTGATCAAATAGATTTTTATGTAATAAATTATTGGACACACTGATATTTTTTAAAAACATTTCAATATTTCTGATGTTCTGATGCTCCAAAAAACCTCATTTTTAACAAATTAACATTTATTATGTTATTTTAGGAAGATATATTTTTTTATAAGTAAAATTTAATTTAGGAATATTTTAGATATATTTTAATTTATCATTTTGAATTAAATTTCATTCTCTGAAGAAAATATCATACATGATAATAAATTATCTTATGTGGTGATTATTTATCATACAAGCTGTTATTTTTCGTACTCTGTCAGGAAATATGATTTATATCACATGAAATCATAATACAGATAGACAAACATATTTAACTTTATATAAGATCCCAAATAAGGTAAAATTTCCAATCAAAAGAACATGTTTGAGAATTGTTGAATGAGGAAGAGTAATGATGTCCAATCTGTACTTCTGAAAGTGATAATTTTCGTACAAAAATAAAATTGTCATATAGAGAATCAAATAATCTTATGAGAATTGGATATATGAATAATTATATGTAAAAATATAAATTTTCATAAAATTTGAGGATTTATCATTCTAAGATAAAAGACATATAACATGAAAAACATTTAAATTATGAAATAGAGTTTCTAGTTTTATTATACTATGATGAAAAGATTATCTTAAAAAGGGATAACACATAACATATAGAAGACCGTATTTAAAATTCAATAATTTAATTCAATTTAATGGTATTCCTTGAAATTATAGATTACGTATTTCTCTAATTATTTTGATGTTTTTATGTCAGTAATGGCATCTGATAAAGATAATTCCCTTCGATTCTACAGTTAACAAATTAGGTTTCTTAAGATTATTTTTTCACTCTTTTGAGATATTTATTACTATTATAGGAACATGAAAAAAAGTACATGTCTCCATTTTTTTGTCAGAAATTTTGATTCTAGAGTAATGAAAGGAAAATTATATTTTTTTTAATTATTGAGAATGTGAATGGTTATACTTAATACTGAGGTTTTAGTCAAAAAAATATTTTTTATTTCCATATTCAGAATCAAATATAAAATACAGAAAAACAATCTTGTCTGTTTGATTGTTATACATTCCGTTGACCATTATATTATGTAAGAGTCTTGAATTAAAAAACAAATAGTAGAGAATGAATTTAAATTTGAGAAGTATAGTTCTATATAAAGAATAAATATAATACTCTTCTTTCTCGTTCATACAAGATATTTTTTTTGAAAAGAAGAAAAAAATTCTACTTATATTCTTGAAAGAACATATCTCCTACAATAGAAATATCCACATGATCTAATCGTTGAATTCTTATATTTTTTTTGGATAAACCTATAATTTATTATAGTTGAATCTTGTAACATGGAGTTGAATTTATATTTTTAATATTCTTTTTTATTTTATGTAATGTTAACACCCATTTTTATGAGTGAGTGAATGTCATGGATAGATCTTGTAAAAATGGATATCCCTATTAAAAATCATGTAACATTTATTTTATTAGTTTTCATTAAAGTCAGTTAAATGTAATTGTCTTTGTGAAGGGGACCTAAATTTTTAAATTCACTTAACATACTATGAGAGCATTTGTGGCGTTTACTGGGGAATTCTTGTGGTCCAACCCACTATAAATAATATAAATTAAATTCATTTATTTTTTTGATAATTTCCATTGTCTATCAAAATGAATAATAAAAAATAGATATAAGAATGAATTTAAATGGGTTTTTAATTTTCAAGTTCTAAATTTACCTACCATTTGATTCACTATATAACTCCATCTAGATCAATAATTGATATCAAAGGAATATAATTCTATGTTATATACTCATAAAGGATGATGTCTTTAAGACCATATTCAAATGGTTGTAACAACTGGAAATAGAGATGGAATATGTATGATCAAGGATCACTATTCCAATGGAGAAAAATATAGATACTAGAATGCTCTAATTAATAACTATTTGATATATCATCGATTGAAGGTTTATTTAAAATCTATCATGACCTAAAAAATTCATGGAGGTGATATAAAAAAGTGAGATTCTACTATTGATGCTAAATATGATTTGAAATCTAAATATATGAATACCATCATATAGATTATGATTATATTAATTGAATAGTGTTTCTTTATATTTAGTGAAATACTAAATTTGTACAACTATAATTGTATCTTAAGAAGGTTCTGATAATGTAGGAAAACATAGGAATAAAACAAATATGTTAATGATTGATATATTTAGATTTATTGTTGGAGGGAGGAGAAATCAGATGAATGGAATGATGACTGAAATTATATACAATGTGTCTATTTTAGGAAATCATTTTCCTAAACCTGATCGAGATCTTAATGTTCCCAAAGATCTTCCAAAAAATGGTGTTTAATATCAACTTCCATTAAATAATCTACTACTATGAAAAATTTAAAAAATTAATGATCTTATTGGGACACTCATGATATATGGATCTCATCTGGGAGTCTATTATAGAAAACATAAGGCAATAGAATGAGATAGTGATACATTAAAAGAATATACTATAAAATCTGATAATAAAAACAATGATAAATAATTTTCATAATCATTTTATTAAGTGACTGCAGTAAATTTATATTTAATTGATGAGATTGATAATATTTTTAAAATGTTAAAAAATATACACAATAAGATAATATTATTAAATAAATATATTAACAAGTAAAAATTTTCAATTTAATTCTATATAAATGAGATATTATGACAGCATGATGATGAGGGTATATTAGTCATGACTACCACAACCTAAGTATAAGAAAAATTATGAAGGATTCATATAAATAAACAATCTATTAGAAAGATAAGAATGATATGAAAACTATATAGCATGCCTTAGTGGATTATAATGGTGACTCCTAATCTGATTCAAAATATTATATAGCTAATATGATGGCAAATTATTCTGTCATAGAAAAACTTTATGAGGTATAATATGATTATTAATATTCTTCTAAATCAAAATATACGAATTACTATTATATAAATTTAAATGAGAACTTTTCAATTTTATAAGACCACTATAAGAATTTGGAGAAAAACAGAAACCCTCTAAAGAAATCATAGAATACTATTGTCAATGAAAAATTATATTCAAATAATTTATTTGTGCTAATTTTTAAATGATATGATTATTTTTCTATTTGTGTTATCCATGAAAACAAAATAAAAGAACTAATAGTTAATGTCAGAAAATATAAACGAGGATACTATTTGTTTTAATAATGGGAGAAAAATATAAACAACATACTTGGTAAGAAAAAATAATATAAACAAATATGTGAAATAAGAAGTAAAGGGGAAAATCCAAGCAATATAAAAAATATTTTATACCTAGATACAAAAATATTAATATTTTTAATATCAATTATCTCCAATTTGGAATAAAATGATAATATTTAAAATTATTGTTGCCTAAGAAACCCAATATGTGTCAGATAAAAAAGGAATTTATTTTTTAAAATTTATATAATTATAAATCTTATTGTTTTTTAAATTATACACATATCTTGGTTGCCAAATATTTTGTAACTATCACCATTTGATCAAAGATTATTTGGGTGAATAAATGCCTTCATGGTTATTTGACTTTTATAGGGAACATGCCACAACAATAGGAATGGAATTTTTTTATGGGAAGTGGCTGATTAAGATATAGGTGTGATGATGTTTCCAACATTCATTTTCTATCTAAAATCGATGGAGGACATGTTGCAGTTGGTGACAATAAAAAATTAAAAACATTTATCAATAGATATATTAGATATACATATACAATCCCTAATATAAAATTAAATTATATTGATTACTTAATGAAAAACTGAATATATATTACTAAATTTTATTTATGTGTATTCTATTGATTTTTCTAGGAATTCATATTCTGTTTTTGAGAATATTTTTTTTATATTTATTGCACAAAGAACAAAAAATGTTACACATTATATGTTCATTGTATATGTAAAATAAATATGAACCCTTTTATAGATATAATTTATGAATCATATATTTTTAATAGGAGTCTTGAAAATTATAAAATTTATTCACAAAAGATATTTTCAATGAAAAAGCTTAATTTTTTATTTTCCCCATGTCAAATAGGGTAAAAATAAAATATGTGACGCATGCCAAATGGGGGAGAAATAAAAATCATATTTTAAACAAATTAAATATGTTTATTCATATAGAAAATTTGAACTGATGCACATAGATTTATTTAGAGCCTATAGATCTACAATTATATATTGTAAATTATTTTTGATGTGTTGGATGTATATTTTTCAACTTTTTCATTGGTTTTTTCGTATGAAATAAAAAAGAGTATTGTACTATTTTTATGAATTTTTTTAAGATTTTGAGACATTAAAGAAATTGAAATTATATAATTGAGAATTGATCATGAGGGAAGGAATGAGAATCATGAATTTAATTTATTTTTCTCAAAATATGGCATTAAACATACCCTTTCTTACCTAGAACAAGTCAATCGATTTGTGTAACATATAGAAGAATTAGTATTGTAATAAATTTATAGAACAATATTGTGTGAATACATCATTCAAAGTCGTTTTTTGGAAAAATATTTTAATACAATATTGTATGTCATCAATAGAGAGATTTTAAGTACTATCCCAAAGAATAAACTATAGGAGATATATAATAATAGAAAAAAATGATTGATGCTTAATAGGTTTTTAGATTAAAGGAATATATCTTGTACACAATGTAAAATATTTTTATATTTGATCTAAATTAATAAAAAGTAATATTCCAAGGTTATTCTAGTACCTCTACACATATAGATATTTCAATAAAAGGATAAGGAATGTTGAAGAATCCAATCACACAAAAAATGATGAAAATGATAATTTTTATCATAAAAAGTAAAATTTATGAAATGAAAGATTCAATTTATATCATGATATTTGGACATCAATTTGAAAAACCAAAAGGATAATGAATTGGTATATGACATAAAGAATCACATCCTAAAAGGGCAGAAACTAATAATCCCGAACATGTGATGTCTAGAGAACTTAAAACCCTTAAAATTCCATCCTCTATAACTAATTATGGGAAAAAAATATGAGTAAGGTTTAAATAAAATATGTTTAGGATATTTCACTATGTTTCCTAATTTTTATCCTCACTACATCCTAAAACCATTGAAGAATCTATAGTTGTTGAGAAATGGGTGGTGGCTATGTAAGAATGATTGAACCAGTTCGAAGGGAACAAAGTATGATAACTAGTTAATAATTATTTTTATTATCCTATTATTGGAACTAATGGGGGTGTTTGAAATAAGATAGATAATAAATGAGTGATCACTAGGAATACTTATAGATTATTTTTCAATGGACATAATGATGAATATGTAATATATTGTAATGAAACCATTCCCATGATATTTAGGTTAGAAGTAGTTAGAACTCCATTATACTATTCATCATATATAGATTTTAAATAATATCATATGTATTGAAAATATTTTTTTCTAAATGTATTTTTAATTATGGGATTATATGTTGAACAACCTCCATTTTTGAAGTGCTTCATTTTTTACATTCCTTTTTAAAATTATCAATGAATTGCGTGATTTTAAACAAGAACATAGAGTTTGGTATGGCATTATATGTTTACTTTCATTATGAAATGTTTTAACTATAGGATTGGAAGACCCAAATTTATATAATATAAATACTTTAAAAGTTATTTTACTTGTGTAGATATAATTTGGAGACATATTTTCTGGTTCCACAAATAAAAATTCATTGTAATTATTTTTCAAATACCATGTAAAATGAATTTAAAATTATCACGATGTATGACTTGAACTATTTAAAGGGATTTCAGATTTTCCAAATGGATTTTAGGAATGTCTTAAATATAAGTAAATATATAACTAAATTAATAAAATGGTTTGGAATCAAATGAATAAATACTTATTCAACCACTATGAGGTACCACATTATGGTTGACATGGATGAAGATAGAAAATAAGTTGATAAAATTTTATACAGAGGTAGAGGAATCTACAAGAAAATGGATTTAATGGTTGTTTTTATTGAATATCTTTTTTTATATTTCAAAAGATCTTTATTAGGGACATGTGAATTGATCTTGATGATTTTCACTATGATCTGTTAGTATTCATCAAATATGAATACAAATGTACCAGTCATAAAAGGCATGATACACACACACTTTATGAATTTTTTTAATCAATTATGAATGATTATTACATGAATTAAAATTAACATTCCCATATAAAAACGAATTTTACATAAATGTTGCAAAATGTGAATATTTTTCTAATTTTATTAAATAAATGAAATGATGTGTTTTTAATATTTTGGAATTGAACAAGGGATTGTAACTATTCACTAAATTAATTAATTTTTTTTGTTTCAAATATTTATGATATGGTTATGATTTTATCATGTGTTCACTAAAAAAATATTTCAAAAATCAAGTCATCCCATCACCCAAGGAATCTCACCACAAAGAAAATCCCAAGAGGGATCGCTGGCCGGACCACATTAAGAGATACATCTCAACCTAGCCTGACCAAGGGTATCAATCTCATGCAGTGGCCTAACCGGTTTCAAGCCTACGTGGGAGCATAGTGTTCATGAAAGATTATGTGGGATTTGTGTGTGTGTGGCCCATATTTGAGTGTGTTAAAGTGTTTTTTTGAGATCACATCCCTACTTTAGGTAGTTTTGGATGTTCATACTACACCATGAGTTATAATTTCTCACTATTCCTCTCACTATTTCAATTTAGTAATAAATGATATAATGACTATTCACTCTGTTTAAAATAATTGTACCCCAATCCTATACATCCTCCACCCTCGCTCCACAAGGGTCTGTTGTTGTTTAACCTCTACACTCACTAGCCAACACTATAATGATCAAAGACACCATGTTCATCCCTGTAAATTAAAAACTCAAGTCATCAGTCACCAAATAATCCCAAGACCTCTTAGGACCATTCACTATGTAACATACCAATTAAATAAATAATAATATATTTTCATATCTATGTCTATTTATGAATTAGATATTGTTTTAGAGGATTAAAATGAAAATAAATCCAATCTTAGGAATAGAATACTCCAATATTTTTAAAATATTGTTTTACCACCTTTTGATGGAAACCAATTTTGAAAAATTTATAAGATCTATTTTTCAAAACAATCTTATTCTTTATAATTGGGACATTGAAATTTACTTTGGATAAATTTTTGGTATTTTTATGACAATGTTCATTTTTTAATGAATGATGAAAAATACTACATTTTACTTCAAAACTGCTTTCTCATCTAGTTTAATTATATAGTTATATTGTCCTGTTAATTTATTTTAAAGTGTAATTAGAATATATTTTTACCATTTAATTCAATGGTGGTCATTAGAAATAATTTCACTTTGAAATCGGACATAAACAATTGTCAATCTTTTGTTAGATATTTTTTCTTAAAAACACCCTATTTGTTTTGACAACAGGAATTATTTCTAAATTAATTACTACAACTTATGTGTTTGAAATTTGGAAGACTAGATTCCATATTTGGAATCTAAATGCCCAAATTATTTAATTAAGACTCTTTTTTTGGATATTATGAATAGTAACAACGGTAATTATATTTAATTATCGTGATTAATTAGTAATCAGGTAGTTAAGGGTAATAAAATAATATCATAATAATATAAAACGACCCAAACATGTGTCCACATCCACTTTTTAGATTCATGGACGACCATTGGATGATTTTTACCGATCTTGAGGTCCCATGGAGTCACATGGGTGTAATAGTGACATTTATGACATTATTTTTAAAAAGAAGAGAAATATAACAAAGGTTTGTATATCCTAAGTAAAACCATTTTAATTTTTCTTACATAAATTATATCTTAGACTAAAAATATTAATTTGAAAGATAAAAATATTTCCTAAATCATGGTATATCTTTATAATTTTGAGACATTAAATAAATAAAATTATTTATGACACCATGATGATGGAGTGATTACCTGATTAATGAATGATTTAAATAAAATGAAAAGATAAGGTAAATCAAAGACTTTCAATTGTAGAAAACCTATTGTATGGGTAGATTTAGAACCCTTATAACCTTATTCTCAAAATATATCATTGTGGGACATTTAAAATCCGAAAACCCTTTTATAATAAAGTAACATTTCGAGACTTTCCAAAAGTGAGCCTCCACCTTCTTATAAAAGGCCCCCACCTCTACCACCTTACCCCCACCTATCAAGACCTTGCCTAGACCAAAATATTCTCATATTATCTCTACACTTCCCTATCTTACTCTTAGAAGCCTCACTTTTGGAAGAAGTCATTCTAAGGAAGCTTTTGACTCAAATCAAAAAAGAGTTACCCGATTTAGAGGTAATGTCTTCTCTCGAGTTACTTTCATTTATTTTCATTCTTCCCTCACAAATATCTTCTTATTATTTTATCCCATAATAACAGATTTATCCTAAATATACTAGGATTTTATTATGATAAAGATTCTACCTACACTTACACACACACCTCCGTCAAATTTTTAAAGAACATACTGTTTCTGTGGGCGGCGAATTTCTGCCTCACAAAACGATGATTGTTCAATATTATTTTAACACCTCTCATGGTGGCCATTAAGATGTAACTATATTGGTATATGATATATATGGTATTTAGTTTTTCTATATGATTCTAAATTTTATTTTTAAATCACATCATTATGCTTTTCATGTTGTGGAACTGCGATAATTTCATCTGAGGAATTGTGGACTACCGCCCCCTCAAGTGATGTGACTCGTTAATGCCAAACATGGAATTTATAAAGAATGTAATTAATGAACATATGTTGCCAATATAACATATATATTATATTGGAATTATTATATATATATATATCTCTCTCGTTTAGTTTTAATTCCTTTAATATGACAAAGAAATGAAAGTAGTGTTCATGGGTACGTACGACATATCATCTCCGTGAACGGTGCATTTCATTTTTTATCCCCAAATGTTTTGTAATAGTATAAAATGAATATATACTGGATATATATGATATTTAAATCATTAATTCATTTCTGAAGATGATGTACTTATAACTACATGGGAAATTCTGTTCAAACAAGTTAATTTTTGACTCTCGTACCGTACATCAACAAAACGTATGATATGAACTCATATAATTAACTAATTATTATAACATGAAAATAAGTTATATGAATTTAATAATAAACTTTAAAATAAAGTCCTTAAGAAATTATAAATTGACCAATGTTTATTAATCTGGAATATAAAGAACGAATGAGAACAAGTTGGACTTGAGGTAAGGGACTTCATCTCAGTCATCTTTCGTTGAGGCATACATCAATTTATACACGACCTTATTTTATTAGTTTTATAATAAATCCTTTTGAGTTTTATTTTCATTCGAAACGAATCATTTTTACACAAAGAATTTTATTAATTGAAAAATGTAATGTTTTTGTCTTACATATGCGGCGACAATGACTTCTCCGCCGCCATGACCATTATTTGAGTTTCAGCTTCCTCTACAAGCCAAAAAATTTTTTAATGAAAAATAAATAACATGTTTTACGTTCCTTTTATTTTTGTATTAAAAATGGTTTTGATAATTTTTTGATTATATAAATGTGTTGTATTGATATCTTGTGATTGAAATGTGGAAATTTTTTGTTTTTTTATGCATGTTTTATGTGATATGATTATGTTATGGTTCTTGTGAATTGTTTATGAATTCGGGTAGTTCCATGATAAACTAAGGGAGGGTGAGCCTGAGATAGCTCTTCAATGCATTAGGTAACGTGTAGGAGTTAAACGCTACGTTTCTCTGAAGAGATTTAGGGAATATACGGTGATGGGTATTCCAAACGTAACCATGAGGGTTAATCCCTACCTAAGAATGATATGAATACCTCAAGTTACCATTATGTCTTATGATTTCTATGAGTTATTCATAAATCTTATGATTTCATAAGGTATGTTAAGGTGCTTATGTTTTATGAGTAAAGTATGATATCATTGATTCTTATGTATACATGTAAAAATGCTTCTTTTTGTATTTTTATATCAATTTTTGAACTTTTTATGCTCATCCCATGTTTTTGAAATGTTTTTCATAGGTCAAGGGGAAAGTACATGATGTGATGACAATGTCGAGGGAGTTTAAAGAAAGAAACCATGTTTTATTTTAAATATGTTTCCATTGGTGGAAAAAATGCATACTTTCTTTGATGTAACCACCTTGTTTAAATGTGGAATGTAATGAATGATTTATGATAAAATTCTCTAAAAATCTAAACCTGAAAATATCCTCATTGTGTATTTATGAAATAACCCAATATTAAGTAATTTTTAAGGATGGAGCCTTATAGTTGGTGTCAAATGTCGGTTTAGATAACATTAGGAGTTAAAATTAAATTAAATGATTATCCAAATATTTTTTATACATTATGGTCAAATTGAAATGATATAGAATTTGAATATTACCATGTTGCTTCCTCTTAGACATGTTTTTTCAGAACAGTTTTCTGCAAAGGAAACAAGTAAGTAGTGCTAGGAAGGTATACATAAGGAAATGACCTTCCAAATCAGCATCCTGAGATGGTCAGAATTGGAACTGAACAATTTGTTGCAGTAATGTCAAAGTTGACTCAAGCAATAAATGGTGGTGGTATCCATGCACGAGATCATCCAGATCAACCACAGAGGAACATGTTAGTGGTGGAACATTTCATGAGGCAACATCCCCCATCATTCAGAGGATCATCTGACCCTATTCTAGGTGAAGGGCATATTAAATCACTATAGATGATTTTCTATGTCATGGGGTGTTCAGATAATCAAAAGGTTAGTCTTCGTTTTTACCATTTGGAGGGTAAAGCAAATTAGTGGTGGTCGATGGGTAAAAATTTCAGGGACCCTGATGAGATTTATGCTCTTGACTGGGATGAATTCAAAGGAATTTTTCTTGATAAATATATTACTAAGGATATTCGACATATGATAGAAATAAAATTCTTGGAATTAAGGAAAGAGGATGACTCAACGGCTGCATATGAAGAAAAGTTCACTCGATTGGCAAGGTATGATTCAAATTTTATCTGAGACCTTTATTGTAAATTCAATTGTTTTTACTTAGGGTTAAAGCCAAAATATTGAAGGGAATTTTCTTCTCATGAGGTCAAAATTTATGAAAATCTTGTTTGATGTGCTGAGAATATGGAAATGGGTTTTTCCAATGATCAAGTCTTCTATGAAAACAAACAGAAGAAGAGACCGAGGTGGAAGTAGAAAGGGAATAATAATTCAAAAAGTTTTGATGGTAAGAAAAATAAGTTTGCAGTTTGTGATAAATGTGGTAAAAAGCATGCTGGTGAATGTCTTTTTAATTTTGTAAAGAACTCACAATGTAGTAAGATGTGACATTAGGCTCGTGATTGCACTGGAAAAGATCAGGGTAATAGTAAGACCAAATTTGATTTATAGTTAGTGAAATGTTTCAAATGCAATGAGATGATCCATTATACAAACGAGTGTTCAACAAATAGCTCGAATAATGTGAAGAAGTCAGAATAGAAGCAGAAAGGTTGGTGAAATTATTTCCAAAAACTTCAGTAGATGTTGGGTCATCAAATGAAGTGGTATTATGTAATTTGTTTTTTTTTCAGATTATGACAATGTGTTGTTTGATTCAGGGTGTACACATTCTTTCATCTCTGAAAAATTTTCTATTAAATTGGGAATTCTATATCAAGAAATGACTCCTGAACTTGTGGTAAAATCACCTAAGGGAAATGTAGAGGCAAAAAAATTTATAAGAATCTTCCTATACTTATCTATTGAAATAACCTACTTGAAAACATTATTTTTTTACCTCTAGTAGAGTTTGATGTTGTATTGGGTATGGATTGGCTCTCTGTTTACCCTGATAAGATTGACTATAGAGGTAAAGATGATTCTTTTCCAAATGAATTTTTGTTTTTGCACAAGAATGAACCCTTTCTATTGATAACATATCAAGCGGCTGAGAAACTTTTAAAAGATGTAAATGAATGTTACCTAGATCATATTTTTGAAAACAAAGGAACCGTTCAGAATAATGAAGTGCCAGTAGTAAATGAGTTTCTAGATGTTTTTCCTGATGAGATGCCTGGAATAATACCAGATAGGGAAGTTGAATTTACTATTTACTTAGTTCCTAATGCTAATCCAATTTCAAAACCCCCTTATCTAATGGATCAAATAGATCATTTAGAGTTGAAGGAGAAATTGCAAGATTTATTAGAGAAAGGTTTCATTCGACCTATCACATCACCATCTGGTTCCCCTGTCTTATTTGTTAAAATAAAAGATGGTTCAATGAGACTTTTCATTGATTATAGAGCCTTTAAGAACATCACTGGTAAGAACAAATATCCTTTGCCTCATATCGATGATTTTTTTTATCAGCTACAGGGAGCTCAGTATTTTTCCAAGATTGACTTGATGTTGGTGTACCATCAGTTAAAGGTAAATGAAGCAGATATTCTAAAGACTGTTTTTCGTACAAGATATGGCCATTATGAATTTGTAGTTATTCTTTTTGGGTTAACCAATGCACCTGATTTATTCATGGACCTTATGAAAAGAATTTTCCATGTGTTCTTGGATATGTTTATGGTTGTTGTCATTAATGATATTTTGGTGTTTTATAAAAGTAAAGAGGATCATGAAAGTATTTTAGGGTTATTTTGAAAACCATAAATGATAAGAAATTGTATGGGAAATTCAAAATGTATATGTTTTGGTTGCAAAAAATTTCTTTCCTTGGTCACATTATATCTAAAGATGGATTAACTATTTATCCTGCAAAAACAAAGGTTGTTGATGAATGGCCAGGACCCACAAATGTCACTGATATTCATAGTTTTCTTGGTGTGAAATGCTATTACTGAAGGTTTGTTAAAAAAAAATTCATGATTGTCCAGCCCATTGAGTAATCTAACTCGGAAGGGTGTTAAGTTTATCTGGACCAAAGAATGTGATGACTGTTTTCAGGAATTTAAAATAAGATGGGTGAATGATCCAGTATTGGCACTACCTTCCTGGAATGGTGAGTTTTTTATATACAATGATGCTTCATTGAAAGGACTTGGTTGCGTCTTAATGCATAATGATCAGGTAATTGCTTAAGGATCACATCAGTTGAAAACTCATGAGATAAATTATCCTACACATGATTTGGAATTAGCTGTTGTAATTTTCTCTTAAGAAATTTGAACGATACATTTGTATTTTGTAAAGTGTGAAATTTATTCTGATCAAAAAAGTTAAAAGTATATATTCACTCTAAAATAATTGAACATGAAACATGGGAGATGGCTAGAATTAATCACGGATTATGATTTCATGATTTACTACCACCCTGGAAAAGCAAATAATGTGGCAGATGCTTTGAGTCAAAAAAGTAATTCTTTATTAATCATGTAATGATTGGAATGTAATCCTTTGGTTAAGGATTTTTTGAATTTTGGCTTGAAAGTTATTGGTGGAGGAAATTATTTTGTTTTGTTTCACGTATCAGTGAAATCTTCTATATAAAACAGAATTATGCAAGCACAAAAGCAAGACCGTGTGTCGCAGAAAACGGTAGTGCTGGTTCAGAAGGATATGTTACCTGAATTAAAAATTGATAATGATTGTGTTTTGAGATTTGGGAAGAGATTGTGTGTGCCTTGTGATTCACAATTGAATAGTGATTTGTTATGTGAAGCACATAGTTCTCCATTTTCGGTTCATCCTGGCAGTACAAAGATGTACAGAGTTATGCGGGAGTATTACTGGTGGGATGGAATGAAAAGAGATATTGCTGATTTTTCTATGAAGTGTTCGACATTTCAATATGTTAAAGAAGAGAGTCAGTTACAAAATTGGAAGATTCAACCTTTACCAGTGCCAGAGTGGAAATGGGAGAATATATCCATGTACTTTGTTGTGGGATTACCGAAGACATCTCGAGGTAATAATTCAATCTGGGTTATTGTTGATCGCTTGACTACATCTGCTCATTTCCTTGCTATACGAGATACTTTTTCCCCAAATAAACTTTCTTGATTGAATGTTAATGATATAGTCAGGTTACATAGATTTCCCTTCTTTATTGTATCTGATCATGATACCAGGTTCACTTCTAACTTATGGAAAGCCCATTATAAGTTTTTGGGTACTAAATTAAATTTTAGTACAGCTTTTAATCCTCAATCAGATGGCCAGTTAGAATGAAAAATTTAGACATTGGAGGATATGCTATGTTCTTGTTTGATGGATTATTAGGAATGCTGGGACCAACATCTTTCATTGGTCAGGTTTTCTTATAATAATAGTTTTCATTCCAGTATACAGATAGCACCATTTGAGGAATTATATGGGAAGCGGTGTCGAACTCCAGCTTTTTGGGATGAAGTGGGTGAAAGGAAGATGATGGGACCAGAATTAGTAGAAGAGATGGCAGATAAAGTTGAGTTGATACAGAAACAATTGAGAATAGCCCAGAGTCAGAAGAAAAGTTAGGCAGATAACCGGAGGAATGATCTTTCTTTTTAGGTAGGTGATCATGTTTTTCTCAATGTTTCACCATGGAAAAATGTGATGCAATTTGGTAAGAAAGGAAAGATGAGTCCATGGTTTGTTGGACCATATGAAATTATGGAGAGAGTTGGATCAGTTGCATACCGAGTGTCTTTACCTCCGAGTTTATCTCAGGTACATAGTTTTTTTCATGTTTCAATGTTAAGGAAGTATATTCTAGATCAATCTCATGTTTTGAGTCCCGATGTAGTTTAGCTGGAAGAGAATCTATCTTATGAGGAATAACCAGTCCGGATTCGTGACCATAGGGAGAATGTGTTGCAGAATAAGCTGATTCATCAAGTAAAGGTTTTTTGGAATAAACACATGACTGAAGAGGCAACATGGGAATCTGAAAATGCAATGAGGGTTAAATACCCCCACTTATTCGATTAGTAAATAAATTATGGTGATGCAATTTTCTAAAGGGGGAAGTATGTAACATAACAAGTAAGTAAATAATAATATATTTTCATATCAATGTCTATTTATGAATTACATAGTGTTTTAGAGGCTTAAAATGAGAATAAATGCAATCTTAGGCATATGATACTCTAATATTTTTAAAATATTATATTACCGCCTTTTGATGGAAACCCATTTTTAAATCTATCTTTTGACAATTCGATAAGCTATATTTGTAAAAATAAACATATTATTTAGAATTGGGACATTGAAATTTACTTTGGATAAATTTATCGTATTTTTCTGACAATGTTCATTTTGTAATGAATTGTGAAAAATATTGCATTTTACTTAAAAACTGTATTTTCATCTACTTTAATTATATAGATAGATTCCCCTAATAATTGGTTATAAAGTGTAATTAGAATATATTTTTACCATTTAATTCAATGGTGGATATTATAATTAATTTTACTTGGAAATTAGACATAAACAATTGAAAATCTTTTGATAGATATTGTTTCTTAAAAACATGCTAATTGTTTTGACAATGGTAATTATTTTTAAATTAATTACTGGAATTTCTGTGTTTGGAATGTGGTAAAATTGATTACATATTTTGAACCAGAAGGTCCAAATTATTTAATTAATACTCTTGTTTTTGGACATTATGAATAGTAATGATGGTAATTATCTTTAATTATCGTGATTAATTATTAATTGGGTAGTTAAGGGTAATAATATAATATCATAATAATATAAAATGACCCCAACATGTGTCGACATTCTATTTTTTGAGTCATGGAATACCATGTGAAGCTTTTTACCGAACATGAGGGCCCATGGAGTCACATGGGTGTAATAGGGACATTTATGACATTTATTTTAAAAAGAAGAGAAATATAACAAAGGTTTGTATATCCTAAGTAAAACACTTTTAATTTTGTATACATAAATTATTTCTTAGACTATAAATAGTCTATGGAAAGATAAAAATATTTCCTAAAACATGGTATCATTTTAATAATTTTTAGACATTAAATAAAAAAATTTATTTATCACACCATGATGATATAGTGATTACCTCATTAATTAATGATCTAAATAAAAAAAAGATAAGGTAAAATTTAATATATACACATGACGAAGACCTATTGGTTTGGTGGATTTGGAACCCTTATCACCTTATCCTCAAAATACATCATTTTAGGACCTTTAAAATTCTTAAATCATTTTATATTAAAGTATCATTTCAAGACTTTCCTAAATGACCCTCCTCCCTCTAATAAAAGGCCCCCACCTCTACCCCCTTACCAACACCTCTCCAGACCTTTTCTTGTCCGAAATCTATTAATATTATCTCCCCAGATTACTCTATTACTCTTAGAAGCATCACTTTGGGAAAAAGTCTTTCCAAAGAAGCCCTTGCCTAAAATCTAAAAATAGTTACCCGATTTATAGGTAATGTCTTCTCTCGAGTTCCTATCTTTTATTTTCCTTCTTCACTCACAAATATATTCTTATTATTTGATCCCATAATAAAACCAGTATCCTAAATATACTAGAATGTTGTTATGATAAATATTATACCTACACTTACACAAACCTCCGTCAAATGGTTAATGAACATACTGTTTCTGTGGGTGGCGAATTATGCCTCATGAAACGATGATTGTTCAATATTCTTTTAACACATATCAGGGTTTCCATTATGATGTCACTGTATTTATATATGATATAGATGGTATTTATTTTTTCTATATTCTTATGAATTTTATTTTTAAATCACATACTTATGCTTTTCTTGTTGTGGAACCACGATAATTTCATTTGAGGGTGTGTGGACTACCGCCCCCTCAAATGATGTGAGTTGTTTATGCCAACCATGGAATTTATAAATAATGTAATTAATTAACTTATCTTACCTATATAATATATATATTATAGCATAATTATAATATATATATATATATATATCAAATTTAGTTTTAATTCTTTTAAATGACAAAGAAATGAATGTAGTGTTAATGCGTACGTACGACCTACTAACTCCATGAAAAGTGCATTTCCTTTTTTATCTCCAAATGTTATGGAATAATATAAAATGAATATATACTAGATATATATGATATTTAAATCATTAATACCATTCTGGAGATGATGTACTTATAAGTACATGGGCAATTATTTTCATACATGTTCATTTTTGACTCATGTACCGAACGTCGACAAAATGTATGATATGAACTCACATAATTAACTAATAATTATAACATGATAATATTGATATGAATTGAATAATAATCTTTAAAATAAATTCCTTAAGAAATTATAAATTGACCTAAGTTTATTATTCCGGAATATAATGAAATAATGAGAACAATTCGTGATTAAGGTAAGGGACATCGTCTCAGTATCCTTTCATTGAGGCATACTTCGATTTATGCACGACCTTCTTTTAATAGTTGTATAATAAAACCTTTTGACATTTAATTTCATTCAAATAGGATATCCTTACATGAATAATTTTACTAAATGACAAAAGGAATGTTTTTGTCTTACGTATGCGGCGACAACAACTTCTCCTCCGCCATGACCATTATTTGAGTTTCAGCTTCCTCTACAAGCCATAATTATTTTAAATGAAAAAAATACAATGTTTTACTTTCCATTAATTTTCTTATTGAAAATGGTTTTGATAATGTTTGTATTATATCAATGTTTTGTATTGATATCTTGTGACAGAAATGAGAAAATGTTATTTTTCTTTTATGCAAGTTTTATGTGATAAGATTATGTTATGGTTCTTGGGAACTGTTTATGAATCCAGGTGGTTCAGTGATAAAATATGGGCTGGTGATCCCGAGATAGCTCTCCAATTCATTAGGTAACACAAAGGAGTTAAACACTAAGGTTTCTCTGAAGAGATTTAGGGAACATGCTGTGATGGGTATTCTAAATGTAACCATGAGGGTTACTCCCTACGTAACAATGGTATTAATGCCTCAAGTTACTTATATGTCTTATTATTTCTATGAGTTATTCATAAATCTTATTATTTCATGAGGTATGTTAAATTTCTTATGTTTTATGAGTAAAGTATGATTTCATTGATTCTTATGTATACATGGACTAATCCTTTCATTCCATATTTTTATATTCCCTACTGATCTTTTTATGCTCATCCAATGTTTTTGAAATGATTTTCACAGCTCAAGGGAAAGGTACATAATGTGATGAAAGTGTCAAGCAAGTTTCAAGAAAGAAACCACGTTTTATTTTAAGTATGTTTCCTTTGGTGGAAAAAATCAATACTATCTTTGATGTAACCACCTTATTTAAATGTGGCATGTAATGCATGATTTATGATCTAATTATCTAAAACTCTACACTAGAAAAGATCCTCAGTGTTTATTCTTGAAATAACCCAAGATTAAGTAATTTTTAAGGTTGGGGACTTATACTCGTACCCTTGGATGATTCCATGGGGATTTTATCAAGGTTCATCTGGAAAATTTGAATGCCTTTTTAAAGATTCGTTCCCAAATCTATTCTCAACCCTCTATTTCCACTATAGTATATATTCCATGCATCACTTACACAATAATAATCCCATTCACTCGATGCATGGCATGATCTACGCCCCCCCCAAAGCTACCCCAGTCCATGATCAAATTTAATCACCCAATTTTATCTGGTGTCTTCATATCTTTACTACAGGTATCATGGAAATTTAAGAAGAAATTTATATTTGAATATTCAAAACCTTCCATCCAGTAAATGTTGAGGGCTTATCCCTATCCTATAATAGTTATAGTATTTCCATCATCCAAACATGTATAGTCTTGAGGGGGAGTCCATACAGTGTCTATAATTGTGATTCTGAGTTTTATTCTTGAACATTTTTCATTTTAAAATTTTTTTATTTATAATTATTTTATAAATAAAAAAATCCAATAATTTTAATCTATGTGATCCACCAATATTTATTTTCTTCTTATACATCTTATCCTTTATATATTTTTTTCTTCTTATATGTATTAATATTTACTGTTTTAAGTATATTTTATATCTCTATTATTTTTTATTATTCTATATCTCTATTCTTCTTCAATTTTCATTATATAATTTTATAAAATTAATTTTCGTATACTCTTCATATTCTTTTTCTTATATTTTATTTTATTCTATATTATCTATCTCCCATCTCCCTCTATATATTTATATTGTATTTTTACTGTTTTGAGATTTTATTTTTATGTTTTCTTCTCTTTATCTTGTCCAATTTTTATTTTTTTATTTGTCTCTCATTCTCTTTTATCTTTCCAAAATGTAAGAAGTTGCACTCAATAATTATGGGATGACATGAGGATTTTCATGAGGGTGGTAAAAGAGTTATTTGATTATTTTATTAACATTTATTATATGTTTGTGATATATTTGTGTTGAATAAACATATGTGATGATTTTACCCCATGAATTGAAACTAAAATTTATTATTATTTATTTTCATTGAATTATTTCCCTTTAGTAACAATGATTACCTCTTTACACGATTGAGTTGAACCAATCTATGGATGAAATGACATTAGAAAGAGCCGAGCCCTAGATGAAGACACACCCTCTACCATGGTGTGTAGTCCACCTTACATATAGAATAATGACTAATTTCTATTTCATATGGAATTCAAGACATCACAATTTTTAAATACGAGTATTGTGACTCATGAATGATATAACATAGAATAATTATAAAACTAATCTTAAAAAGCATATAATAATAATGATAAATCCAAAAAATGAATCAAATACCAAGTTATATCAATATAAATTCATTCTGTTTATCATTTCATGTTTTTATAATTTTAAATTTTCATATTTCTTGTAATTTCATTACAATTGAAAAAAATCAAAACCCAACAAAATATTACTTGTTTTTATAAAATAATAAAACCACAAAAAGTAATCTAGGTAAATTGGATTATGTAGGTGAATGTATTGAGATGCTCCTCAAGTGAATCAACTATGGTCAATATCTACACTATGTTTTGAAAATAGTATTTCTATTTTAATGACTAATGATATGCATGAATTCAAAATTAGCAATATTTTTTGGGAGCTAATCTTTATTTTATCTACCTTTTCTATTTTCACATTTATTATATATTTTTATTTCATTGGGAATAAACAATAAAAATTATTAATTCATGACGTTTTCAAATGATAATTCTCCCTATTCATATAATTTTTACTCATAGGTGAAGGGAAACTAGAATAGAAGAGTGGTTATGAGTAAGATGAAGTGTAAGAACTAGTAATTGAATCATCTTAGTTTATTGATTATAATGTTTTTTATGGGATTGATGGAGTAGTATGGCCTGAAAAGAAATTATAAAATAGGAGGTATTCAAGGATTTATTTTAGTATCTCAAATAGACCATTTAACAAACAATGGTTGATATATTGACCATATAGTTAACCAAAATCTTTGATTACTTCCTAATGATTTATCAATAAATGGGCAAGAAACAATTAGAGTTACATTGTTTCTCCGAATATTTATGATGAAATTTCCCCAATAAAATTCTATGAGAAATATACCAAAAACAAACTCAAATATAATAGTTACGAGTTCGAATAGATGGTGAAAAATATTCTAGGAAAAGTTTATTTTATAACTAAGAACGTCTATGTACCCCTCGATAAAACTAAACATATATAAGAAGATGAGTCACTAGTATTTATTTATATTTTTAAGGACATCTACTAAGAGGGGGCCAAGATTGAGTAGTATCGACAACCAAAACATCTAAAGGATCAAATCCAAGATGACCATGGTATTATAGATTGGATTCATAATGATAATGCCTTTCTTACTGATCTATTTTTTTAAATGAACCTGAACTGGATTACATCTAGAATGATTATGAGGCACAAACTGATCTCCCTAGTCCGTATAAAGTATAAGATCAAGAACCATTGTATATTTTTCTATTAATAGAAGAAGAAACAACTCATGTGATGGAAGTTTATGAACATATGGTTGATAATAACTACTATCTATCATCTACTGAGTTCAAACATCAAGAGGAACTCACTAGTAAAGAATAAATTGAAGCTAAACCAATTAAGGGAGTTGATCTTGTCTTAAACTCCATTTTATTTGATTTTAGTCAATATTAATTGAGTATAAATTACCTCTACATTGAATTTTTAGATTTAGACAATATTTAATATACCTTATAGGAAGATATAGAAATTGAAGATGCACATGTTAAGGACCACAAATTGGTCCTTGATTTAGATGAAAATACATGTGAGGAGGCCCATGAAGAAGTCATTGTGGATGATCTTCAGGAAATACATATAGATGATGCTCATATTGAAATGGATAAATTTCATATCAATAATTCATATGTAAATTTTTTTCATGCAAAATACCATATTACATTCCCTTTTATCATAAAATTAATAAAATACATGTGGATCCAACAGTAGAAAAGAAAGAGGAGTTTATAGTTGTAGAAACAAATCAGCATGATTCAAACGTCATTTTAACCCCTACATGCAAGCTAAACATAATTGTTATGTTCATGGATCTGGTATACTATAATCATGGATCATTACTTACTACTAATAATAAATGAAAATATAGAAAAATCCACAGATGGTGGTTCAAGTCCAAGAAGATCCACCCATTATTAGATTATAGATAATAACTGGTGTCTCCCTCTTGAGGTATTAAAAATCATCAGCCAACTTGGGAGATTATGAAAATATTTATCATACACTTTACTTTCTATGAGGTTATGTTTTTAATTTTTTTCATGGGAAATTTTCTATCATTGATCTGACTCCCACTAATATTTTGGAGATTTAATTACATGATCTATGTGCTCAATTGATTAATTTTTATTTGTATGTTCATGATGGAAATAGGAAATACCAAACAGTCATGGAGGAAGGTGGACTAAGCTCCATGGAACATGGAGTTCATTTTAAAATAATTTATATTCAAGCTCTCATCATTTTTTCCTAAAATCTTGTTTTTAGCTTTAAATATTATATTTCATGCCCATTCATGAATTGATTAATTACTTGACTAATCATGGAGACATGTGTATTTTATGAATCCTGTAATTCCATAATTTAAATGCCAATGGTAAGGTAATTTAATGTGTATAATGGATAATTTTATGATTAATTTTAAGCATGGATATTAAAGTGGTGACTTATGATTTGATGGAATTAGTCGATTAATTTAAACAAAATTTCAATATCATTTTTCATGCTCTGAACTTATGAACATCATGACATCTGATTTTTTTATGAGTAAACATTCTTTTCATGATTTTCCAATATAATATGTATCATTACCTAGGAGATTTCTAGACCATGTACATCTTATTTTATCTAAAGAATTATCCATAGTGGTATTAGGTAATTTCACCTACCAGAACATGCATTGAAACTTTTCAAATATGTGACTGTATAAAACTACAATTAAAGTGATCAAGACATTTTAAAAATCCCATATCATTAAGGACCCCATTTACATTAATTCTCATTTATCCCATAAAGACCATGAATGAACTTGTTAGGAATGATCCATGCTACATGCCATTTCAATCCATTTATAACCTCCTATTAATATGTATAAGATATTTTAAAGTAGTTGTATGGTGGTGCAGGGAGTTATAATGAAAAGGAATAAATCCATTGTATGGAAGACATTTGGTGCAATACATAAGGGGAGTGATAATGGTTTATATTCATTGCAATAATTATTTTTCCCTCTTAAAAAAATAAAATGAAAAAAAAACCAAAAAATGAAATTAATGGTTTGTGACTTAGAAGAATAAAAATCATGATAACTAGACCAATGATTTTTTTCATATACATTTAGTTGGTGGATGTGTGTTCTATTCTTATCCAATCATTTCATAAAGGGGAAAAATGAAAAAATTAGTTTGAGAAAGAAAAAAAGCATACAAAATGGAGAAAAATTCATGATAGTTCTCTAATCATTCATGTTGTTCTACATTTATCATGAAATTAAATTAATTAAATGGAAAGTAGGATTTGTTACATTTTGAAGGGAAGAATGGAATTACACATTTACTTATGATATGATGCATTAAACATTAAGAGATAAATCGCTTATTTGGGCCATACTTTTTATAACATCCATTCATGCCATCCTTTTTCCTTAGAGAATTTTGAACCATATTTGCAGGTACATATGAATATATATGCCTTTTGACTTTACAATGTATATAATGTAGTTCCTTTATAGTTTTATAGATAAGTATCATGTTCTCATGATATGAGCATAGCTTCACATGAATTTTATAATGATAGATGAGTGAATGTATTAAAACGTGAGGTAAATAATGATTTCTAAAAATTAATAATAAATAATTGATGAACATGGATAAATGATAGGATAAGTGCCATAATTTTTTGAAAAGAGGCATAATAAAACTCTTGGATTGATATTTTCATTTAAATTGAGAAATAAATTTGTAATTTTATATGGATTTTTGAATATTTCTTTGGAATTGAAAATTATTTTATTTTATTACTTTGGAATATGAATATTGGTAAATTTGGTGTCCTATATATTCCCTAGTGATATTTTATGCATGACGAAAATCATGGTTTATGTGTGATAATATTTCACAGAGACAAATTCCATGCATATATTTAATCAATTTCAAATGAGTTTTTCTGAATTTCAATTTAGATTCCAATTCAATTAATTGTTTTACATAAATGTATGAAAATATAAATGTGGTTGTAAAATGATTTGAAATAAATGAAGTGTGATGTTATAATGTTATGGAATGTAATTTTTAATTTTAATTGTCATCTTTATTTTAGAATGTTTTTTGCTTTAGATATTTATGATGTGTTTTTTATTTTTTCATGTCCTCACAAAAGAAAATTAGGACTGGAATAAACAAAACCCATCAATAAATGAGTCTTGCTAAACATACAAGGCCAATAGGGTGAGTTGTTTAATCCAACATAGTAGATTTATCTCAAGACAACACGAGCAAAGTGGTATTAAGCAGGTGAAATGTCTCATGAGGTTTCAGGCCAACATGGGATCATAGTTTCCCTAAAGGCCTAGATGGTCCACAAGTGTGTGAGAATTTTTTTTGGGTTTTTGAAAGGGTTTTGTGGGATCCCTTACCCACTAAAAGAGTTTTTAGATTTTTATCTCATGATTTTGTTTATGAGCACCCCAATCTGATATATAATGCACACCCTCTCCGTCATGATCCACCACTTTCTTCACTTCTTTACATTCATCCCATGACTGAAAATTCCATAGAGACCCGGACCACCTTAGGAGAGGATGAACTCAATCCATCTCTCAATAATTATGTCTGAGACCCCTTCAAACCACTACAATACCATCAGACGACTCAATAATGTTCATTTAGAGGTACATCAGACAACATCAAATCCCAGAAGATGGAGGTTATGTGATATCCAATCTCAACCCTCCTATACCATTGTAGAAGAAATTCCATGTATCTCATCATCCAAGTCAAGCCCACACCCTCAATGTATGTAAGGATCCATGAACCTCAAAGCTTCCCCAGTACATACTCAAATTCTATCACCCAGTCTTATCAAGTGTCTTCCAATGATTACCATGGGTCTCATGGGGATTGAATAGGAAATTTATTTTTGAGGATTCCAACCCCCAAACAGATGGAAATTCATGGGCTTCTCCCCGCCCTAAAAAGGGTTGTGCATGACCATCTTCTGAAGAAGTTCTCAACTGAGGAGGATCCCCTACCGAGGCATACATGTTGCCTCTCATTTTATTCATCAATTTAATCTTTTTATTTTATTCCTTTTTTATTTATTTTATGTGTGATTTATAATTCATTTCTGTTTTATATGTAAAATAATGAACTCATTTTAGTTCTACTGATCCAAACATATTTCCTTTCTTCATATTATTTTTATCCTTTTTTATTTTCCTCCACATATGTGTTTTGTTAAAAAAAATTGATTTAATTTTTTTCTATTTTGTATATTTTATAATTGTCTACACTTGTTTTTGATATCTCATTATTCTATTATTTTATTTGTTTAATTTTATTATTCCCTTCTTATTATTCTTCTATTTTTTTATTTTATTCTACTTCTATCTTCCTATATCTCTTTTAATTATTCTATTATTATTATTTTATTTCATGTGTATCTTTTATTCTTCTTCAGTCATCCAGTTATTATTTTATATTTCATTTATTATATTATCAATTTCCACCAAGTACTCTTTCTCCCTCGATAACGAGTAGATGTCTTGAGTCTTCTTCTGTGGAAGGGCATGGGGTTATTGAATTGTTTTCTAAATTTTTATATCATGTTTTTCATTATTGTGTGTGGAATTAACGGGTGTGAAACTATTCCCCCATGACATGAAACTCAAATATATTTCTATTTTGTTTTTAGAAATTTTTCCTATATATTCAAACGATTATCTCTTCACATGATGGATTTTATCAAATCAATGGATGAAAAAAATTGGATAAGACTAAGTCATGGAAAATGAAAAACCCTCATCCAAGGTGTTTTATCGAGCTTGATTAAATGAGGAGGTGAAATTTCGATTACATAAGGCATTAAATAATTCAAAATTCTAAAATAAGAGAATAGTGATTCATGCGTTAAATTTTATATTAGAATAATTTAAAAATTTGAAAATAATGAAAAATAATTATTGAACCCGAAACCAAACATAACAAAAAATTATTTCCTCATAATTTCGATTGTGTTTATAATTACCAATTTTTATACGTTTAAAATTTCAAATTTCATGACTTTTAATTATCATATAAAACAAAAATAACTCATAAATATTTCCTTTAATTTTATAAAATAAAAATACATACCAAAAATAGAATTTTTGGTGGATTAGATTAATTGAGTAACATAACTTATATGGTAATCTTGTGAGACAACCCTGGTCATCCTTTGTGCTCTTTTAGGAATATAAATTTACATTTTCCACCCCGTATGATAGGTGTGCATTAATGTCACCCTGAAAAAAAATATTTAAAGAAGTTCAATATTATTATTCATTATATTCTATTTATACTTAGTGTGATAAAGTATTTGAAACTTATGAGATATTTCATAGGCCTATAACTGATATTGAATTATTATCTAGAAGGGGAATGTAATTTGTTTCCCAAATAATCATTTCAAATAATTTCCTTTATGTTATTTGGAAAATAATTGAAACCATTTTTTTTTCTGGAAAAGGGATTTAAGTGTTAAATTAATACATTAATGATATAATTAATGGTTAAAATTATGATTTTTCTAATATTTGCAAATAATTTTGTTTTAAGATATGAATTGATTTTTTTCACTATAGGATTTATGTTTTGATACTGTTGTATCATATTTAAAAATGTGATGATTTTATTTTGTTTCAGCTTATAGGAATGATAAATATTGGCGATAATTTACCTATCTTATTTGTGGATATCATTGAGAGGATTCATACGTAATATCATCCTATAGTAGCAATTGAACGGGATAATATTGTATTTCAAGCCATAATTATGAAGGAAGTATCTACATCTAATCCATAGATTTTTTTTACATGATTGTCCTCTCCCTTCACCATTGATTATATGGTTGATGTTTAATGATACATGAAGATCTATAAAGATATTTTAGAAATCCTCAAGAAAAAATATATGTAAACCACTAGTTTTGGTTCAGATTTGATCAAACATTTCTTGTCTAACCTAAAATTGTAAATTTTCATCCAGTTACTACCTTTATAATGCCTACCCTCGAGTAATTACAATGATATATTTTTTATTTATCTATGGTTTGAGGTCTCTTACACTATGAAGAAGTAATTCAATTATTTTATATTATGAAGTTTAGTTCTTTTTTTCTTCTTAATCCTTATATTGATTCCATTTGTATATGTTATTTCTTATTTTATATATTTCTCTCAATACATTCCAAATTATATTCACTTTAATAATCGTTATTCATTCAGTTTATAATAAATTTTCCCATATTGAATATTTTATCTCTATGTGATTATTCTGAAATTTTATATAAAAAGTATGTAGAATATATTTCATAAAAAAGTTCACATTTTACTCATTATTCTAAAAATGAAAATCATTTATAATATTATACCTTTCCTATGATTTAATTTTTTATTTTGTCTAATTTAAAATATGATTTTTATCCACAAATGTGTGAGTTTTTTTAAATATCAATGTTTTTCAAATGTATCTAAATATCGCATATATTTTGATACTAAAAAAATCATCATTTTTATTACTGATAAAATATTTCAATTTTTTTTCTATCAATAATATTATTCATAAGTATTATTTCATTTTTTTAATATTTTGGATAAATTTATATTTTTGAATCTAGAAGATAATTTATATGGAAAATTTTATATGTGTTAATTAATTAATTTGTGAGGTGGTATTTTATCATACATGAAGTTATTTGTCATATGCTATTAGGAAATCAATTATCATTCAAAGGAAACTATTATACTAGAAGGGAAAACTATTTTTACTCGATTTCAGATTCCAGAAAAATTAAAATATACTATAAAACTATTTCATAGGAGAACTATCATATGTGTTATAATAATGTCTTACAAGATGTAATTTTTGTTTATAAAATTATCATATGACAAATAACTTATCATACAATGCACTATATAGTCATGCAAGTTTAGAAAGAATGAATTTTTATTTTCATAAAATGAAAATTAACGTATTAAATTATTATTTATCATAAACATATCAAATAAATATGGGGACATAATTTATCTTAAATCCAAGGTTTTAAATTTTATTATCCCACATTTATAATGTTATTCTATTAAAAGATAAAATATCATATATTGAAAATAATATTATGAATTTAGAGATTTCTTTGAAACTTAAAAAATTATTTAAAATTGAAAATTTGGTATTTTTATAATTATTATGATGTATTTAAGTCATATATGACTTGTAATGATGATAATTCAATTCAAATATGTTGTCTTTAATGAAATTATTTTATCAATATTTCTTTTCTATTTTGAGGTATTTATTAACATTGTAGGAAGTTGAGAAAAGTCCGCACCTTTTTTCTAGAAAATGTGTTGGAAATATACGAACATGTGAATATAATAATGTTTCTATATCTTATAATTCATATATTTGCAATTGAGTTTATCATTTAAATCAATAATGTTATCTAAGATTATTATTTTCAGAATGAAAGGTCACATATGATAAAGAACATTGTATTTTTATATTATTATAATTTATCATGGACATTGGAGTATATATGGAGTATCAAAATTAAAAATAAAAATATTGAGAAAGAAATAATAGTTAAGAAATAGGGTGAAATAAAAAGAATGAATATGATACTCGGCTTTCTTATACATATAATCTGTTATTTTTTTTCTACAACGAGGTTTAATTTACAACTATTTTTATTTAAGGAAAATATTTTTTGTAGTCAATATATGTTTTGTATTTAATAAATTAAGACTTATTAACTTTATATAATACAATCTCAACTTTTTTGGTTTAATCTTTTAGGTGTGAGCTAAATCTATATTTATATTCTATATTTTTACCTTCTATAACCTGAAAAAAAAATCTATGTGTGTAAAGGATATGGATATGTATTTCAAAAATGGAGAAACTTGAAAAATATATTGGGAGATTTTTGTAACAAGGTTATGTTTCTGGAACTCAATTATTTAGGTCTTTAAAAAGAGGACAAACATAGTCAAATTCACCATTTTTGAAGAAAATTAAATTGTGGAGTGGACTAAGGGATTATAATTCTTTAAAAAACTATAAATAATATTTTTTCAATTATTATCCATTCTATAATAATTTGAACAATCTAACTGATAAAATAATAAATAATATTTATAGGTATGAATTTTATTTGAGATGAATTTTTCATGTACTGAATTTACAACCCCTCTAAAGTCATTGTTTGAATTACATCAGATCAACGTGAATCTCGGCTAATTCTAAACTAGTTTTTCAATAAATTTAGTGTGTCAAAAATACAATTAATCATGCTAATTTTTGTCGATCATAGGAGTAAGGTTTCCAGATATAACAATGTTTATCAAATAGAATCTAGGTGGAGAAAATATACATTTTGATTAGGTAGATCAAATGTTTTCTAGGATTTAAACACATATCCCTTAGTTATGGGTACTGATGATCCTAAAACATCTAGATAAATGTGAAGATATCCATTGATATGAATGGTTATATCATTAATATTAATTATTAATGAGGTTTAATGATCCTAATCTCAATTATGTTATTCTAATATTTTTTATTATTACTTATTGTGTTATATTTCTTGGAGGTAATTTTTATTTTACACGGTGCCTAACAAATCCTATTATTCTATGTTGTAATCTATTATGAATTTTTCACTTCAAAAATTGTACATTTTAGAGTGGGGAATTTTTAATTTGTCTCTAATATTCAAATAACCCCCCTATTAAATCATTTATACTCTTATTATCTAAGGAACCACATGGTATCAAATCTATTCTATATACTTTATAAATATTTTGGATCATATATTTTCGATCATAGATTTTTTCATTCAGTTTTCAGGATAGAATTTATGATTTCCATATATTAATTTTTTAATAGTGTAATGATTTTTTCTTTTAAATGTTTTGTTACAATCAATAGTTTGGAAATGTTAAAACTAAATCTATCTCTTTCATATAATGGAGTAGATTATGAATATTTATCTGACTGAAGGAAATTTATTCTAATAAATACCAATGTTTATAATTTCATAATGATGACCATATGTTATAAGATTCAAGATAAACTGGTTTAGAGTTTTACTCATGAAGAGAGGGTACCATTTCAACTATACTTCAATGTTCAAAATACCTTGTTATGTGTTATTTTGAGAAATATCTATATTCCAATGACTTTATGGAATATAACTTATTGATTTTGGAATAAATTATTATTCACTCATTTTATAACTTCTAATTACCTATAAACTAAAAGAAAAACATTGAGTTTAAATATCAATTGTTTTATTTCTTACCAAAATAATTTATTACAGAAATTAATAAATGATTTATGATGATTGTAAAAAATATAAAATCAGTTGGTGAAATATAAATTATAAATGAGAATTCAGTTGAAAATTAAATAGAAATAATACTAATAGAATTTTAATAAATAAAAATAACTATTATTGATATAAGAATATAAAAAATTGAGTAGATGATTTAATTGGTCCACTTATGAAATATGAAAATATATTAAAGAGATATACTAAAAAAGGAATAATGAATACAAATTTTTCTTATTCAAAATCATCAAGATATATCACTTCATGAGTGAATAATTCAAAAGATACAATATAAAATATGAATTCTAATAAATTTTTATATGATATCTATTCAAAACATTATGATGTATAATTTTCTCTCACACATAAAAAGTTTTTTAAGATAAATAATTTTTTAAAATTTCACTATAATGAAATAAATGAAAATAATTATAATATTGAATAATAGAAGATTCATAAGATTTTATATTCTATTAATGAATGAATCCTAGAATATTTAAACTTGACAGTCTGAAGTTGAAAACTAAGGATAAGTAATCAAATATATCCTCATTATGAAAAGGATATAATGTATGAAATGAAATATAAATTTTGAGTGGTATTGAATGTTATTTTGTCTTGATATATTATTGGAAAGCAGTGATGGTGATCAAATAATAATTAATTTTTTGGCCAATTTATAAAAAATTGAAAAATTATTTTAGAGAAAGAAGATTGTTGGTGAATAGTTAGATTTAATTTTGAATTGTAATTATTATATTTTGTTATATATTGATTATATGGAATACGAATCAAATTCATATTAGAAAATGATATATTATTTTATATAAGATTAATATTTATATAAAATACTTTTTAAGAATCATATAGAAGTTAATAGTGAGGTTTCCAAATTTAATAATGATATGATGAGATATACTTCATTGTTAAATATTATGATTAATAGTATTGTTAATTTAATGGAAAATAATTTATAATACATAATTATGAAGATAACATATTTAATAAATCATTTTATAACATTAATTTCAAAAGGAATACTTTTGATAAAACTTATAAATAGTTAAATCTAAAGATTAAATATTCTAGAGTTGGATTTAAATATATGAAAAGAATATATTTTTAGAATAATTACTTTATTCTAAATAATGTCCCTTTTTATAATCCATTATAGGGAGAAAAACATAAGAAGTATATGTGATCTATGAAAAATTAAATCATTTATAAATTACTAATATTTTATGTCAAGTGAATTAGAACTTATTTTACATAGAAGTCTTCTAAATATATGGCTACCAAAAGTTTTATTTGAAACTAATTTTGGACGGAACAATGTTTGGGTTTAAAAAACATAAATTAAATTTTAATGGTTGAATTTTTGTACTGATAGTTAAAGCATTTGGTACTTGTTTTTGTTACTCCAACATGTTATTTTTTATATATATGTTTTAGAATCTTACTCTAATAGAGTTTTTTACTATTATATATGAATAATATTAACACAATACTACTTTTATGCATTTGATTTTTAATTTTACCTATTGATATTTTTTATATTTTAGATGAATTATACATCAGAAGATATACTTTTACATATGGTTATTCTTTCTCATTCATATGTATTGATTAATCATACATGAGACTCATTACACAATTTTTTTCATCATATATTGTTTAACTTCTTGAGAATGGGTTGGAGGGGGTTCTTTTATATTACTTTTTTATGTGAAAAATTTCATATTTTCAAGATAATTTCAATTAATGACCCTAAATTTATTTAGAAAATATTTTGGATATTGCTTTATAAGAAAATGACCAACCACTAAAATCAGAGGATAAAATTCATAAGGTTAATATATTTATTCTTATAATTTGGGTTCATTTCCTAAATATCAAAAAAATTATTACTTTTAATATATCATTTTTTACTTATCTTCTATACTTTATGATAAATCATAGTAAATTTGACATTATATCTTGAGATTTTTTTTCAAAATTTATCATTTCATACTGATTATTGAATGTTATTAAATTATTTTTTAATGAATTTTCATTTATTTAACCACCATGTTATCATTTATTTCTTAATTTTATAGGTTTTTTCTGTAGTGATTCACATTGAAAATCATAAAGTGGGAGAAAATGAGAATTTAATGATTTATTATGTTATTCATTATCTATAACAGAAATATGTTTTTATTGAATTATTTTGAAATATGTTTCTTAAAGGAAGAATATGAATGTATGCCTTTATATATGTTAAACTAATGTGTATTATCATCATAAGATTCATGAAATTTTTATTTTTTTTGTTTTGTCAAATCATACCATATCTTGTATGTTTTGTGATTGAGAAAAGAAGGATTAAATTAAATCATTTAATAGTGAGTATCCTAAATTTTCATGGAATGAGAAAACACTGCGTTATTTCATGAGATTCAATATCCACTACATATCTTCTCCCACTAAACACACAACATGGGCCTCATTCCATTTTAAATTTTCCAAACACTGGCGGTGGTCATGATATCACCGATAGTCAATAATGAGAATCTAAGACCACATCACCCAACGTGGCTGAACTAAATAACATCTTTATTTTGATAATCAATTTGATATGCAAGAGTTATCTTGTCGTCTAGGAATTTTCGAGTCGTTTATTTCCATATGACACAACGGATTCATCATCATCTAAACATATATATATAAATATCAATTTTCAAGGGATTCTAACCTATTTCATTGGGTTCCTTCAATATGGATAATTAAATTGGATTTATAGACCTATAAGGATCCATTTTCTTGTTATTATATTGGTCCATGAGATTCAAAGAGGTATCAGATTGTTAATGTCAATTCGATGTTCTCTCTATCTTTGGATGAGTTTAATGATATGAAAGACTATCAAAAAACAATCACTCGTAAATAAATTTTTTTTGAATCATCTAAACATGAATGTATTTTTACTAATACTCAGTTCATGGAACCTCATCAATCCTATTGTTATTTCCATGTTTAATCATAGATCATTTTGTATTCATATTCTCTCATATATCGACTTCATTATGGTCTGAGATAGAGAGGTTTAGACTTTTGGGAGTACAAGATATCTACTTTTATATTAACGTAGTAATTTACACAATTATTAGGATTCATATTTAGTGGAACATTAGATTTAGTTCCCTTTTCTAATCCTTCCATTCAACAAACCTACCATTCTCACAATGATAAGTGACTTATTTAATCACTTTTTCTAATACCGATTGTTCCAGCTAATGGATAGATCATATTTTAGTTCCATGAGTCTTAATGGATTTTGATCTTGTGGCCCCCTACGAAAATTCATTCTCATCTATGTAAATAATGACTTATCCTTCAATAAGAAGAAAATTTACACTCAACACACTTATTTTTTATCCAAGTACAAATAAAAAAGGGAACTTTGATTTGGTGTATACAAACATGAAACCCAAGGTCCTTAATATCCTGAATGCATTGGTGGGATTCATTTTAGGTCCTCCATGTAACACCCTAAGATTCCACGACACGTTTCCCTTTGAATAATGCAATAGTTGGAATTGTACGCAACATCCAGATTCTAACACACCACATCCAATCAAAGTAGCCATTATGAATAGTAATACCCACTTTTTAAAATTTTATAAAATTTATCATTCAAAATGGACGTCATTTTTGGATTCAGAATATTGAAATTAGCCTAGGGTAAATTTTTGGTATTTTTTAGAAAACATTCAAATTTTGATGAATAGTGAAAATACTAAACATTAATTAAAAAGAACTTTTTTAATCCAAATAATTTATAGTGATAAATTAAACTATTTAGAGGTTTTAAAGTATAATTATAATATGTTTTTATCATTTAATAAAATATTGGTAATTGGGTGTAATTTTACATTTAAACTACACATAAACAAGTGTCAATATTTTGATAGTTATTATTTCATAAAAAACATGCTCTTTATTTGACAACGTGAATTAATTTTAAATTAATTTCTGCCACTTCAATGTGTTGAATTTAGAAAAATGGATTCAATATTTAGAATTAAGAGGTCCAAATTTTGTAAATCGGTAACTTTTATTTTTATACATTTTGAATAACTACTTCAGTAAATATTTTATTTACCAAGGTTAAAGGGTAAATCCTGTAAATAAGGGTAAACAAATAATATTATAATAATATTAAATTAAACTAACACATGTCCAAACCCTATTGGATGATACATTTCCAACCAAGGACATATTTGGGAAGATGTTGGGACGCCATTAAGCCACTTTTAAGTGATAATGACAGTTTATATTAATTAAGTAATAGTAAATACAAAAATGACATAAGCATATATCTTTTAGTAAAACAATTTTTATATAGGTTGATACATGTTATACCTTCTACTATAAATATTCAAATGAAATATAAAACGATTTCATACATCATGGTATTTTATTTATAATATTAATAAATTTAATAATTAAATTTATTTATGACATTATGATGATGTAGAATTTTCCTTATTAATGAGAGAATCAAGTAAATGGTATTATAAATGATAAAATCAATAAAATTTGAGTGTTTTGATGACATAAAATAATTTTAAAGGATAATATGAAATTTTAGGATTTCTTAAATTAATTTATATTGAATTAATAAAGTTATTAGGACTTACAAAAATCAGTTATTAAAATGTGTAAAAATAGACATAAAAGAGTTTTTATAACAGATATTATATTATTAATTGACATTCTATTTTTAAAGGACTAAGGATATGAAAAGTGACTTAAATAATGATAGGTGCATCATTAATGAACCACTTCGTGTTTTCTTGGAAGTATATTGTATGTTTAATAACTATATAATATAAAAATAAGAAAAGATAAGGTAAATGTCAAACTATTTATCTAAGAGTAAAATATAAAAGTTAATTTTAATATAGTGACCCAAACCTATCTAAAACCTATCGGTTTAGTAGTTTTCAAACCATCCCCTCCTCAGACATTACATAATCTATTTTGGATCCATTATAAAACGAAAATGATTTTATTATAAAATAATATTTCTATCTTTTTCTTAAGGTTCCCCTCACCTCTCTTATAAAAGGGCAATCCCCATTCTCTCTTATTCACACCATCAAATCCTTTTGGATCGGTAAAACCCTGCCCAAATATCCTCTAAACTTTCCTCACTTCATCTTAGAGGCCCTACTTTTGTCATAAATCCAACTTAAGGAGCCCTTTTGATCAAATAAAATGGAAGAACCCGAAGAAGAGGTAATAATTTCACCACCCTCTTTCAATTTCTTTTCATCTTCCACTTCTTATTTCTTTGTTATTTCCATTATAAAATAATAACTCCAGTATATTCTATATACTACGATGTTAATATAAATATGGTACAACCATCTTCATTAATTTATCCATCCTTTGAATGACATGTCACCATACGTGCGTACGTACGGATTACCGTCCCCACGTCGTGTTATAATTGTTATTCAATAAATTATTATTTTGATGGGTATAATAATTATGTGTAATTCATGTAAATAATAATTATAACATTATAATTATTCTTTATATATGATATACAATCCAATTATATATTATTTTAATATCAAAATAATGATATTGTAGCTCGTGGGTATGTACAGATTACCGTCTCCAGGAACGCGATGAGATTCATTCCCCATCGTTTCCATTCAGGACTAAATTTCATTTTATGATTAAAAATAATGTTTATAGACATCATATAATTAAGGATATGAATAAGATACATCCCATCCAAAACAAATATGGCTCACATAACAAAGAATATAAAGGAAAATGAATCTGTTAAATCCCTTAAAGACGATAATACTAAGATATTATTAACAAATCAATGTTAAAAGATCATATATGATGTCATATTAATGTATGTGATTCTTATATAATTCAATAACAATTATTTAACCATTATACAGGAGGTTGACCAACCCTCGACCAAGGAAAGAAGTACAAAGTAAGGGGTTTCTTATCTGACTTTTAATTCCGTGAGATTTCTATTGTTCACCAATTATTTATTGTATGTGGTGTGTGTACTGCCCATGATTGTATTCATTGTGTAATATAATATAATTTATGAATATATACATCATCATTGTATGATCCTTATTTCATGGTTGTGTGTTTCTTAATTTACCAAATCGAAAAGTGAATTTTAAATTTCATTTTTCACTCAATCGGCTTTACACATACTTCATTGATTATTTTACCCCAAGATTATGTGTGGAATCACTATTAATTTTATTATGTCATAATTTTTACTCCCCTTTATGTAGATATACTTATGATACACATAATCACTCCATCGATAAATTCTCAAGTCATTGATATGAACTTGATAAGAGTAATTTTAACTCAATCTCTATTTGTTGAGTTAAATATCAAATTAATTGATGTTTTTTACTAGAATATGTGTGAATGTCCTCTGATTGATTTACACTGAAAATCCAATCATATTGAGTGTATTTATAATTGTCACACATAATTATTTCGTTGATTTATCCTTAACCTAAGGATATGGTCTCTATAAGATATTTCATCTCAATTTACATTCTATTGAGACTTATTTGTTGTTATTCACCAAATCACTTTTATATAGTGTATGTAATGTGATTTGACATATTATATCATGAATCCCTTTAGTCTCATGATATTGTAATGTTTTGATTACCTCCATTATTTGTATTCAAGTGTCTCTCTTATGGATAGGAACTCTAACTAAAATATCATTTTAAATGTTTTAAATATTTATTATTCTAAATATTTCTCATTAATGTCCATATTTTAAAAATGGTATTAAATATTTATTTATATAGCCATTAAAGTTCTAAAATTAAATCTTATTTTCAATGATTAAATGTGGAATGGGACACTTTGATTCAAAAATCAATTTTCAAATGGCTTCTTGATAAATAATGTGACTTTTAAATGTTTTCAACAATAAGGGGATATTTCTATCAAATAGTTTTGATGATTATTTTCATCTATGTCAATATCCATCATTATTTTTGATTGAGATAAATCAGTTACAACACAATCTTCCATATTGTATTGAATGAGTTATGTTTGACTGTGGATGTGTTCTTTTTATACCATTCATGGTTTGTGGATAAAGTATTGACATTTAGTATGCTAGTGTCAATATGAATGTTTATGTTATGTTTCAAAATTTTCATATGAGGAATGCATTAGACTTAGTATGTGTCGGGGGAGCCTGCTATAACTACATGATGCATCGGTAGGTCTCATGAGACAAATTAGTGTCTTGGCACAAGGCCTTGACAAAATATTATTTGTAGTCTTGGCACAAGGCCTTGACTATGTGGTTATGATAGTATGGTATTATGCATTTCATCATTATAAAAGTGGTTATTGATATTTCATGTGATTATTTGACTATTAAAATATCCATGTGAATAAGTAAATGGAAATATTTCATTTTATTTATTCCATGTTATGCTGAAGTTCAAGTTTAAGAAGCTTTTGTTTTAGTTATAAAATGCCTTACATTTTTATGCTTATTTATGAATGATTCTGCTATATTGTTATCCTTACTGAGCGTCTGAGCTAACCCCTTTCTATGTTTTATATTTCCCAGGATGTGAAGAAGTATTTTCTGACTGACTTGCAGGGATATTCTTAGGGGATATGAGTGTGGACTAGAGAGACTATGTTGTTTTAGTTTTTCACTTTATCATGTAACGTAAACCTTATGAATTTATCTATTACTTCCAAGGATATTAAAATAATCATTCATTCAAGACATGATGTTTTATGATCATGTGAATGATACATAATAATGCACTGACTCTGGGATTCTGGGGACGTGGCTTTACAATTGGTATCAAAGGAAGTTTAGTACAAAACATGGAAACAATATTTAGATAAACTCTAATTAGAGCACATATCCCTAAGATAAACTTTGAGGACTAGTATAAAAGAACTTCTTGAAATTTTTGTGTTGTATAGATTTTTTGAGTTTTCCCAGAAATACATCTCTGTCTAGATACGAGCGGGTAGAGGCTGCTCTGGCATAGATGTACCAAGGGGTAAAACCCGAAAACACTGCTTTGAGGTAGACTCGAACAGGAACTGGTGCACGAAAATGGGCCTTCCTGCACTCTTGGTTATGACACTCCAGGGGGATATTCTTAGGATAATTTACATTTTCGTTACAAACTAATTTGAAGTATTTTAATATAAGATGAGAATAAATGACCTTGGTTAATCCTATGGTGTTTAAAATTGAGAATATGGTGTCATGATATTCTCTAAATTTTTTTATGACTATTGTTACTCACACAATGCTTTCTGGTTTTAGTCAATGGCTGGATTCCAAGGAAGTCATAGTAACTTTCAGAATGATGAAAAAGTTGGGAACTGTGGTGGAAATGAGTAACAAAATGGATTGTTGACAGGTGTAAAAGATATCATGATCATGCCAAATCAGTTTTACAAAAATATGATAAAAAACATATATATTAACCATATCCCAGACTCAAAAAAGAAAAGAATGGTTATGAATGATAGGAGCTCCAGCAGTGGATACCATGGAGAAAATAATTCTCAATTTCCATCATGTAGGAAATGTGGAAGGAGACACCTAGAAAAGTGTCTTAATGGAACAATTAAATGCTTTATGTGTCGGAAAGAAGAACATGAAGTGAAGAATTTCCGATGAAAAATGAATAGTACTATGGAAGAAAATAAAAAATGTCCCAAGAATCAATTTACACTCATTTGAATTTAATTTAGGGGACTTGGCCTTTACCCGAGTGAATTCCCTATTCTATAGGATATTTTCTTAGTCAAAGAAGTAGCTATGTGGAAATAAATGGTTGGAGTAATGTTTAAAAGTATTAGTGCTCCTTGTTGAAGGTATTACTTTCGAATAATTTTCCTTTTTATTTGTAACCCTGCAGTTTTCCATTTGAGAATGATATTTGAGGAAGACTTATCTTTTCTCTTGTGGATATAGTTATAAATAACCATTTGGTTTTATATGATCATTGGGTTTGAGGCAATTACAAGTTATCATATTTTGGGATGAAAATCCATGGTATGAGATAAGATTTGTTGTTAAATTATGTTATGGTTATTTGGAGTAATTTATCTCATTTTGGTAATGTTATAAAATATAGTTTTTAAAAAGGGACAACATGCAGACCGTGTGACAACCCATCGTGTCAGACAATGCCGTGGGAATCGAACCCACAACCAAAGTGTGATTGGGATTTATCACCTACCACTAAACTACGTGAAGTCCCTTGTTAGTGTGACTAATTATTTTCAGTTAAATTCTTTTATTAATCAATAATTAGTTGATTTGGGATCTTATGTATTATAAAATGAATACCCTTAGTATAGGAAAATGATTTGGTGATTAAGTGATAAATGTTATCTTGGAAGATGTTCACTTTGTTGGGAACACTATATGCCCCTGGAAAAAAGAATACTATAGGATTTTATTTGAGGAGTAATGGTGGATTTTTATCTATGTTTTTATTGTGGATTTATAGTGATTTTGGTTGATTATGGAAATGATTAACATATAATAAAAAATATTTGATTAGGTTAATTACATTTATGTATATGACATTATGAGTAGTTGATTTCATTTAGAGATACAATTTAACATGGAAGAATACATAACAAAATTCTTCTATGTTTTGGGTTTCAATATTGTTTTGTATTATAATGAAGGATTTTAAGGAAATGTTTTTAATGGATTTTATTTGTTTAACATTGGGGTATTGTTGGTTTAATTTTAGAAATTAAGATTAGTGTTTCTTTCCCTAATGGAATATTCTTTTGGGGGATCATCAGATCTTATACCAATCATTTTGGTTTTGATTAATCTCTAAAGACAAGGTAAATATATAGTTTATCCTTCATGGATCATGTGATTCTATAGAAGTGTATTCTAGCTATTCAAGTGTGACCATGTCTTCTTGAATACTCATCATTTAAAAAAATGAGTTAGTGGTAGAAATTTATTAAAGAATTAAATTATACTTAAAAATTAAGTATATCTCTTTATGTTCTTATTCAATCTCATTAATGAATTCCTTATCTTTATGTAATGTAACTTAATACAAAAAAAAATGTTGTCCATTTGCTTTTCCTTCTGGGAGACTAATGACAGTTTGTCCCATCACAAGTTTGTGGTTTTATTGTTGTTAACTTTCTCCTGATTATGTTTTCTATCCCTATCCATCAGAACATTACACTTAGTTTATATTCCATATCCATGTTTTCCTACATGGAATCCAAGTATGGGTTATCTTGGGTGACCTTTGTACTTCTCTTTCTTTCTTTTAAAGTGAAAGTTTTATTGACTCTTATTCCAATGTGGGATATTCCATTATATTCCCAATCCTAATTTTAAAAATTGCAAGGATGCAATTTATTAAAGGGGGTAGAATTTAACAACCCCGGGATTCCACGGTACATTCCCCTTTGAATAATGCAATAGCTTGCATTGTACGCAACATCGAGATTCTAACACACCACGACCAATAAAAGTATCCGTTATGAATAGTATTACCAACTTTTTCAAATTTTATAAATTTTATCATTAAAAATGTAATTCATTTTTGGATTCGTAATATCAAAATTATCCTATGATGAATTTTTGGTATTTTTTTGAAAATATTCAAATTTTGATGAATATGTAAAAAACTAAACATTAATTAAAAACAATTTTTTTAATCCAAATAATTTATAGTGATAAATTATACTATTGAGAGGTCTTAAAGTATAATTAGAAAATATTTTTACCATTTAATCTAATATTGGTAATTGAGTGTAATTTCACATTTAAACTAGACATAAAAAAGTGTCAATGTTTTGATAGTTATTATTTCATAATAACACGCTCTTTGTTTTGACAACGACAATTAATTTTAAATTAATTTCAACCTATTATGTGTTGAATTTAGAAAAATGGATTCCATATGTAGAATCAGGAGGTCCAAATTTTGTAAATAGGTAACTTTTATTTTTCTACATTTTGAATAATTACTTCGGTAAATATTATATTTACCAAGGTTAAAAGGTAAATACGGTAAATAAAGGCAAAGAAATAATATTATAATAATACTAAATTACCCCAACATGCGTCCTAAACCTATTTTATGATACATGTCTAACCATGGGAATATTTGGGTCTATTTTGGGACCCCATGGAGCCACTTGTAAATGATAATTACACTTTATATTAATTAAGTTAAGGTAAATACAAAATTGACATATGCATATATCTTATAGTAAAAAAATTCTTCACATAGGGTTATACATGTTATCTAATCAACTATAAATATTTATTATAAAGATAATAATAATTACAACATGGTTTTATTTTATTTTTAATTTTGAGACATTTAATCATTATATTTATTTATGACATGATGATGATGCAGTATTTTCTATATTAATGAAAGAATCAAGTACATGGTAATATAAATATTAAAATAAATATAATTTTATGGTTTTGATGAAATCCAAGAATTTTATAGGTTAAAATTAATTGTAATTATTTCTTAAATTATTTTATTTTGATTTAATAATGTTCTTAGTAATTTAATAAAATAACTTATTAAATAGTGTAAAAATCGACATAAATGAGTTTTTAAAACAAATATTATATTATCAATTGATATTCTATTCCTAAAAATTTAAGGTTCAGAAAAAGGACTTATATAATGATAGGTGAATCATTAATGACCCACTTGGGGTTCTCTTGGAAGTATATAGTATGTTTATTAACTATATAATATAAAAATAAATAGAGACATGGTAATTGTCAAACTATTTAACTAAGAGTGAAATCTAAAAGTTAAGCTTAATATAGTGGCCCAAACCTATCTAAAACCTATTATATGGGTGGTTTTCGACCCATAACCACCTTATCCATTAAATAATCCAATTTGGAGACATTATAAACAGAAAAATATTTTATTATAGAATAATATTTGTAAATTTTCCTAAGGTGCCCCTCACCCCTCTTATAAAAGGGCACTCCCCCTTATCTCTAATTCACAACCTCAAAGCCTTTTGGATCGGCCTCCCCCTAACCAAATATCCTCTAAACTTCTATCACTTCATCTTAGAGGCCCTCCTTTGGTCAGAAATCCATCTTAAGGATCACTTTTGATCAAATTAAAAGGAAGAACCCGAAGAAGAGGTAATAATTTCACCACCCTCTTTCAAGTTCTGTTCTTCTTCCCCTTATTCTTCTTTGTTATTTACATTCTAAAATAATAACTCCAGTGTATTATATATACTGTGATGTTATTATAAGTATGTTACATCCATACACATTATTCTATCCATACTTTGAATGACATGTCACCATACGTACGTACGTACAGATTGCCATCTCCACGTCTTGGTGTAATAGTTATTCAATAAATTATTATTTGGATGGGTATAAAAATGATGTATAATTCTTGTAAATAATAAATATAACATGATAATGATTCTGTATGTATGATATACCATGAAATTATATATTATCATAATATCAAAAGAATGATATTGTCGCTCGTGCGTATGTACGGATTACCGTCTCCACGAACACGATGAGATTAATTCCCCATCGTATCCATTCAAGACTAAATATCATTTGATGATTAAAAATAATGTTTAGAGACATGATATATTTCTGGATACGAATAACATACATCCCATCCATAAAAAATGTGGCTCACATAACAAATAATATAAAGGAAAATGAACCCGTTAACACCCAAAAAGACAATAATACTAAGATATTATTAACAAATCAATGTTAAAAGATCATATATGATATCATATTATTGTATATGATTATTATATAATTCAATAAAAATTATTTCACTATTATACATGAAGTTAAACTACCCTCAACCAAGTAAATAAGTAGAATTTAAGGGGTTTCATGTCTCACTTTTAATTCTGTGAGATTTCCATTGTTCACCACTTATTTATTACTTGTGGTGTGTGTACTATCCATGATTGTATTCATTGTGAAATATACTTTAGTTTATGGATATCTACATCATAATTGTTTGATCCATCTTTCATGGTTGTATTTTTCATGAGTTACCAAATCGATAATGGAATTTGAAATACCAATTTCCACTCATTCGGCTTTACATACACTTCATTGATTATTTTACTCCAAGATTATGTGTGGAATCACTATTAATTTTCTAAGATCATAATTTCCACTCCCCTTTCTGTGGATATACTTCTGATACACATAATATCTCCATTTATAAGTTCTCAATTCATCAATATGACCTTCATAAGCAGAATTTGAACTCAATCTCTATTTGATTAGTTAAATATCCTATTCATTGGTGTTGTTTTTACAAGAAAATGTGTGAATGTCCTATGATTGATTTACACTGAATATCCAATAATATTGAGTGTATTTATATTTTTCACACATAATTATTTCATTGATTTATCCTTAACCTACATATATGGTCTTTATAAGAGATTTCATCTCAATTTACATTCCATTGAGATTTATTTTTTGTTATAAACCATATCACTTTTATATGGTGTATATAATGTTCTTTGACATAGTATATCATGAATCCATTTATTCCTATAATATTGTATTTTTTTATTACCTCAATTATTTGTATTCAAGTGTCTCTATTTTGGTTAGGAACTCTAACTAAAATATAATTTTAAATGTTTTAAAGATTTATTATTATAAATCATTCTCATTAATGTCCATATTTTAAAAATGGTTTTAATGATTTATTTATAAGGATATTAATGTTTTAAAATTAAAACTCATTTTAATAGTTTCAATGTGGTATGGGACACTTTGATTCAAAAATATATTTTTAAATTTCTTCATGAAAGATAGCGTGACTTCTAAATGTTTTCAAGAAAAAGCTGACATTTCTCTCAAATAGTTTTGATGATTATTTTCATCTATGTGAATATAATTCATTATTCTCAGTTGAGGTTAATCTGTTACAATATAATCTTCCATACTGTATTGAATGAGTTATGTTTTAATGTGGATGTGTTATTTTTATACTATTCATTGTTTTTGGATAAAGTATATACATTTTATATGTTAGTTTCAATACGAATGTTTATGTTTTGTTTCAAAAGTTTCATATGAGGAATGTATTGGACTTAGTAAGGGATGGGTGGAGCCCGCTATAGCTCCTCGATGCATCGGTAGGACTCATGAGACAAACTAGTGTCTTGGAAGAAGGCCTTGACAAAATCATATTTGTAGTCCTGGCACAAGTCCTTGACTATGTGGTTATGATAGTCTGTAATTATGAATTCCATCATTATGAAAGTGGTTATTGATATTTCATGTCACTATTCGACTAGTAGAATATCCATGTGAATAAGTAAATGGAATTATTTCATTTTAATTTTTCCATATTATGATGAAGTTCAAGTTTAAAAGGATTTTGTTTAATTATACAATGCCTTAAATGTTTATGGTTATTTATGAAATTTTCAACTATATTGTTATCCTTACTGAGCATCTGAGCTCACCCCTTTCTATGTTTTATTTTTCACAGGATGTGAAGATGTATTTTATGACTGACCTGTAGGGATAGTCTGAGGGATATGAGTGTGTAATATGGAGACTATGTTGTTTTAGATTTTCACTTTATCATGTAATGTAAACCTTATGAATTTATCTAGTACTTCAAAGGCTACTAAACTAATCGGTCTTTTGAGACATGATCTTTTATTATCATGCCAATGATATGTAATAATGCACCGACTCTGGGATTCTATGTTCGGGGCATTACACTCCAAAGTGTTCAACTCCCAAAATTAAAGAATATTTCACCTCTACCATTGAACATAATTGTCTTAATCAAACCCCAGTTTATTTTTGTAGTTATTGCTAGTCAGGTTTCTGGAGGGACCGATTCTAATTTCCACTTGGAAATAAGATTCAGGGATGGTTGGTCTAACTATGAGTTCAGGATATGTTGTACCCTACCCAACTATGATATTGAAGGAGGACCTATCTTACCTTTTCTAAATCACTGTATTAATCCTTCTCTCGTATAGGAAACTGTACCACCATTATGTAAACGATTTCCATTCCAATCTTGAGGAGAAAACTCCAAACTCTTACTCATATTCCCTTAATATCAATTATCTTATATTATTTTGTTTTGGGTTACACAATCCCACCCTAATTCAATCCAATATTTTATGGTCATAGGATCATTCACCCATTAAATATTTTGAGGTAATATTCATATTACTTTAACCTTCTTATCCTTCAATCTATTTCTCTAGGAGCCCCAACTGTTTATATATATAAATATTTCTATGCCCCAGAAGAGGTAGATGAATATTTACCATCAAATTATATCTAAAAGTAAAATATATCCACAAATATGATTGTTTCTCCTCATAATTATAGTGTAATTACATCCATATTCTGGGAAAAGACTCAAATTTAATATGTGACATCACCTATGGGGATTTTAGCTCACATGGTCTATATGACAATCCTTTTTACCTTATAATGTTTCTCATATTCACATGGAATACAAGGGGGATTGTTTAAATGATGAAATCTGAATACATCTATACCATGAAAAAGAACTCAAGGGTCTCCCAAATGCATATCCCTGAACCTAAACAATGTGATAATTCATCCAATTTTTCATTTCCATGATTTTTATAAGTAATTTATTTCATGAAAACCCAACCAATAATTTAATTTGGATCATTGGGTGAAATAAAATTTAAGTGTAGATTTTCAACTATTCCTCCCAATATATTTCATTCTTTTTGACCCTTCATAACTAGGATTTTTTATTCTACATTTATTTATACTAAATTTCAATAAACAGATTCATAATCTCTATTAAGATCCATCACTACATTCATGTTGTTACTTATTTCTTGGTTTATTAGAGGGGAATTCAACTCTATCATTGATCATGCTATGAAATGTGGTAGTATATTCCACTATAAAGAGGAAATGATTTTTTTGTAAACATATTTTATACTAATAACCTACTCAATTTCGGATTATCAGTGATCATTTTACTTGGTAAAACATAAAAAATGAATTCAAAGGATCTGTTGTCACATTGGTATGTGTCTCTAAAATCTCTATGTGATTTCCTATTTTCAAAACAATGAAATCATCCATTTAGATAGATCACTATAATATCAATCCCCTATTACAATAAATCTAGAAGGATCTAGTGGTGATTCCCAATGGTTTATCTTGTTCTAAATATTGGATATATGAAAAAAGACTTCTTATAAATTGTTCAAAAATAATTTGATAAACCCTTTCATGGAAAACCAAGGGATATCTCATATAGGAAAATATATTAATTTATACGTGTCCTAAGGGATTTGTTCATCACCCATATTTCATCTCTTATGAGAATTGATGATATAGACCATTAAATTAGTATCTTATAGTGCATCCTATAAGTATCTTATAATGGTGATAAATTTAATGATTTTGAGGATAAATTCATTAATCTATAGTATAGATTGATAGAGATGAAAATAAATGCATTTCAAAGGCCAAGATATGATGTATCAAAAAGGGAACCAAAAAAACCAATTTCATTTGTGACATAAATAGAGGAGGTTCATGGGAAAACTTAATATGAAATTAGTTGATGATACCTTCACCGATGGTAACAAAATTTCTGGTCCACTGGTTATTAACCATTTTTGTAACCTTATAAAATATCTTATTCATAATAAGAAGGGAGGTTATAATGTAGAACATATTAGTGAATATTTATTCAATATCATCCCTTTACCTATTAATGATCATTTATATTTTATCAAATGGTCATCCCATATGATAATATAATTTTAAGTGGTTCCAGAATCTTAAAATAGGAATAGTTCCCCAAGACTATATGGATTTCCATGTTTTTTTCTTTACATTCAATTATATTATAAAGAAAGGTATCAGTAACAATTTTTATAATTAATCAAAACGTGGTCTTCTGTCTAGGTAAATATATTCTAATTACGTATTATGTATTCCATAATTGAATAATCCTATGTTATTAAACCAAACACAAAATCTGTGTTGTGAAACATCACCTATAAGGGTTTAATAATGTCTTTTCAATGATATAATCACTTATCTCTCTCCCCTAAATGTTTGAGAAACTAATTACAAGTTCATCATGAATGATAAAATTTTATGATCCATCATATTATCGCACAAAACAATTCATGTAATCTATTAGAAGGCTATTAAAAAAATATCATACTGAAGGTGTACGTGGTGAAAGCCAATGATAAAATAGAATAAAGTTTCATAATTAATGTCATATAATATAACGGTTTCATAAAAATGGTTTTTTATTTGTTCTCTAAATGATTCTTTTCACCACGGTTATGAGTTTAAATGATGGGAAGAAAATTATTTTTCCTAAAATATACAACAGTCCTCCCTCAATGTGGTGTTATCCTCACTATTTATTTTTTACATATATAAGACACTATAAAGATTTATATTTCTAGTGTCGTCTCCTATGGAATATTTAACCCCTTCCAAGGCTGGTGTGGTTTGGTGGAACCCTCCATCTTATTATTCTATAATGATATAAATTTTTTTCTAATGTACGATAGAAATCAATATTGGGTTTAAAATATATCTGGAAGGAGTTTGGTAAATAGAGTGGGAAATGTGCTAGCATAACCAAGATCTACGTATATGCTTATAATTCTTTCTCAATTATGCATGCCCAACATATAAGTAATTTTAATAGATTTTGATAAAATAATTTTCTAAATGAATATACAAGATCTTTTATATCCACTTGATTAATGAATATATAAAATTATGATGGACTAATCCATTGAATAGTGGGAAGGGTCACTACATACTAGAGAAGCAAACTCCACTTAGTTGGAGAGGAAAGTACTCTTATAAACAACCTATTATCACTAATGACTATGAATTTCTTATTTTGAAATAATGTCTCCACTGGTGTAATTAAATTCATTGAAAGAACTCTTAACACATTAATTTTTGAATATTTTCAAAGAGGTAGGTTCCACTGGGTTAGTTACAACCACCTTGTAAACTAATTGATAATGTTGAATTTTATTAATAATACAAAATGAATCCTCATAAGTGATTAATACTAAATAGAGACAATATTTGATTATAGGTGACTCCTTGTAGGATATATTCATTAGACATAAATATAGAAATTACACTAATGCTATACAATTTATTCAAATTTATTTTTCCCTTTATGGTAAACTATCCAGGGTCCTTCTCATGTCCTCATTAAGGACTAATGTTTGATTATTGGGTAAGGGAAGATCATATTCTTGAAAGATATATGTGGAGATATTCAACATCACTTCCTATATATGACAACCTTGTATATCATCTTTAATGTGGTGAAAGAACATAAAACCTTCACAAATGGTATCCTCAGTAATGAATAAATATCATTATTGAAGATAATATTTATGGATATGGAGGAGGTGTGATGCTGCTTCACATATTCTAGTTTGGTTTTATTCAACAGGATATACCATCGAATCCTGCAACCCAGTTCCCATAAGATTCATCTGTAGGGAAATATATATGGGTATGGTTCAATTCATTCTATGTGTAAATGTTTTATTTTTATTCTCTCCTTATAATTCTATTCACATTCACACTTCAGTCTAAAATATAGGTATTCAACTTAATTATTAATTCCACTACTATTCTTATCCATATTTAGCGACAAAAAATAAGTTTTTTTTAGGGTGACTAGGTGTCCATCTTTTTATTTATTGGAAAACATCATGGTATATCTCCCACACTTACCTCCTGGGATCTATCTCTAGCCTCATGGATCAATAGGGGATAGACTATTTTAGGCCATGGAATAATCCACAATTTGGATATTTCTATAGGCTATTGTGATATAGGGGATTTGTTAAATCAATCATGTAATCATAAAAAAACATAGATCCTCAAAAATAAGAAAAAACATGGTACTATTACTAAATTAATGATATAGATATATGCTCTAGTGGTAGAAATTGTTGGTATATTTTTATTATAATCCCAAGTTCCCTATAATCAGGTAGAAGGATTTTACGACATTTGGGCCAATGTAACTCTCTGATTAAAGGTTTTGAACTAAATTCTAAGGGTTCCCAATTCAATTTAATTATGTGTTGGTAGGATATTATTTATGAGAACCTTGTTTTAAATAATTCCTCCTATAATAAGAACTCTAGTTAGGTAACCATCTTCATGAAAAAATATCAGCCCTTATTAGTGAACATAAAATCTGTAGTGATAGAGGTATCCCCATATCTATGGTGGAATACGATTTGTATGTGATTGTAAAAAACATATAGTACCACTCCTCTAATAGGTGGTACATTGCCTTCTACATTCATAAATATAATAATTTTATTAACTAGGTCATTCTGATTTGTCAAACCTGGTGAATGGGAAAACAGTGTCATTTATAATTGTTAAAAATGATAAAATTATATATCACAAGATATTATTTATCCCAAAGGTTGTTTGTTGGATTTTTTAAAAAATAACTAAGGAATGTATTTATGGATTAACCATGGTGTGCATGGATTTATTTTCAAATACTCAGATTTGATGATATTATATTTCTTTATGAGAAATATAAGTAATATTTTAAAGAGTTAGCTTTAGATGTCATTCTTGACCAAGAAACTATAAATGAAGGTAGTGATTCTGGTAAGGATTATAGGATTCTATAAATATTTTTCAATACTATTTTACAATTAGTCATATATTTTGGAAGATTTTGTTTTTGGTAATATCCATTCATCAATGGTTGATTCATTCCTAGACTAATTTTACTCTTATTATATGTTCTTAAACTATTGATAACCTTTTATTGTTTCTAATTTTTTTGGTGGATAGACATAAAAATAATGGGGTCTAGTTCTTGAGCATTCATCAACCAAGCATCTAGTCAATTGGAGATTTCCAACCGAGATTAATGATAGGATAGTGATAACATCTTTTAAAATGTAAATAACATGCCATTAATGACCTGAGTATAGATCATTACAATGCTATGGAGAATTAATTCAATATGGGTTTTTAGTACAAGAAGAAGTTTGTAACCACCATGCAGGGTAGTACAACATACCTATGGAGTGGGTTTTCCCAATGGATATGCATCATGTTCTAATTAAGAAACACAATTAATAAACTAGTACACGAATATGTTTTTTTTATAATTTTGAAAAAATATACGCATGTTTAGTATTAATTTTAATTAAACACATGTAAAAGAATATGTACATTTTCATTCCAATAATTTTCAACCTCTAGATACATGTTGCAAGCATAAATTTCATGACACTAGAGACTTCATTCAAAATGAAAATTCCCATAGAAATATCTCTACACTATAATAAGAAACCATAATGTGTTGATATATATTCTATCCATTACAAGGGATGAATTATTGTAGTAAATATTTATTATAAATAGTTTTATATAAGAATTATGTTATGTTAGTTTTAGGATGTTTATAGTCTAGTCATTAGGATCATTATAGGGATGATAAAATTGTTTGTGTAAGGATGAATGATAAATATAATAATTGTCACCATAAGGATGAATAATGAGACATAATAATGATTATAAGGATACTTAATCAACTTTAAAGGAATAATTTTTTTCCATAAGGATCGCATCCATTGAGAATATTGATAGTTAACGTAGGCTATGCTATAACTTATTTGGAATGATTATGCAATGATAATAAGAATTTTAAAATTAATTATTTCAATAAAAATTTTGTGGAGTTTAAAAATATATACTTTATAAATAATCACACAAATGTATTTTGTCAATTTTAAAAAAATGAATGTATTGTAGTATTTCTGAAGATTTCATATTTTATATTTTTGAATGTTTTTTTATATAGTGAAATCCAATTAAGGGAGGACTGAGATTTCTAAGGGATTGGTTTCATTATATCATACCATTTATAAAAAGTTCTTCAAATAATGAAATAGTGTGATTATATATATCATCATGATAAAATATTGATGAATTAATATGTGTATTGTGTAAAATTTTTGATGAATAATAATACATGGTGATATTACAATTCACACGAGTTATTGGAAATATTAATCTAGACTCAAATGGTAACAATGATAATTTTCATATAGGTAATGGAAGTTAAAAACGATTTTTATTATATAGTTTCCATATTTAAATATAGAAATTATTTAAGAAAAATATTTTACAGGTTGTACTAGGATACATGAAAATTTGAGTGAAAGTGACCCATAGATAAAGACTTACTGAGGAATATATATTTAATATTTGGAAAGTAATATAATGTTGCTTTTCATTCTTCTATAAGAATAAAAAATTTATGAAGAGAGAAATATTCCCATTTTCATTGATTTAACCATCTAAACTTATGAGAATGTGTGATATTATACCACAAAAGTAGTAAAAGGGGGTAACCACTACCACCTCAAATGTATTCAGGAATGTTTCTATATTGTTGTAAAGAAAATCCATTATAGTTACAGATTTTAAAATAGATGGATCTATATAGTTATTTATGAAAAGAATAAATATATGGTGTTCACTACCACGTCTTTTAGTTAAGGGGAGAATAAGACCTATAGTATAAAAAATAGATACATTATAGTCATGGAACAAGAAGGGTAAAGGTGTTCCCGAAATATTCTAGAAAAAAAGATAAAATAAAAAAAACTATATATAATTAAGGATAAAAATTATATATCTATTAAATATTATGGATAGAACTATATGTCTATAAATTTATGGTGTTTATTCTTTCTGTATAGTCAAATAGAGGAAGAAATGTCACGAGCCATTAAAAGGTAGTGATCTAGTCTTAAAACTATTTAATGTCATTAAGGCTTGGTGTGGAGTGACCATGATTATATTTTCTCTCCTAAACATTTGAATATTAATATATTCTATAACATTAATACAATTTCAATGTGTTTTCCATGAGTGTATCATATTATGGTTGAACCACGTAAATATCTATGTTTCTATTTCATTTTTTATTGACTTCTTTATCTTGTGGGATTTTTGTGAAGATGTGAGTAATGAATTTGAGAGAATGATTTGAGACATTCCCAACCTATTTTGGAATAAGATCCAAAACTAAAAAAATTGTGAAATTTTGAATACTTTTTTAATTATAACACACCATGATTCAACCATTATGGTTCCTCATGACCTAGAATGTGGTAACATAGCTTAATTATTTTATCTTTTTTTCAACCTTACTATTTTTTCATATATGGACTCAACATAGAGGCTTCCAGTTTACAGTAGTATTAAATTATATGGATGGAAAAATGATTTCATCATACACATTGATTTTTTTTTTGGGTTCCTTAAATTGAGGGGTTCTGGAGGGAAATTTTTTGTTAAATCATCATGAAATTATATTATAGATATATCAATGAAACCTCATGATTTATTATTATATAAATATGGAATTAATGTATACTTTAAAAGAAGATATATACTTGAAGGATTCTCCCTGATAGTTCTCCAATGGTATGTTGATAGTTATTGAATAGTTATCTAGTAATAGTTCAATATTGAAAGGTGTTTTAAAATATAACCATAATAAAAATCAAATTTATAATTTCGTTAGGTCTAAAAGAATAAATTATAAAAACAATAAGGGCCTCTTTAAAATAAATACACCCCAACCGAGGCAACCAATTCTGAATCTATTATTTTATATTATTTTAAAAATGGTTTGTTTGAATCATATATATAATACATTTTAGACATTCCCATGATATAGAAATGGAGTGATTCTAATGATGTCATGATTACATCATCAATAGGAAAATATGAATATTTTTCATGAAACCACCAAAAAGAGATCTAGTCATTACATAAAAATATTAATCAATGGGAGGTAATGTTCAGGTTGTTTTAGGAATATCTAGATGAAATGTTCATATAGAAAGTAAATATAAAAGAATATTTTCCCTTAATGTTTGAAATAGATGAGATGATATAAAATATAAAACAAAAAAATTATTCTTTAGAATAATATTCCTAAGAGATCATATTGCATATAAACATAGAGAAAGAGTTAATTTTTGTAATCATTCAACTAAAAACATAACTTTAATGAAGGAAAAAAATAGAATTGAAGATTTAAAAAGTATAAAAGGAATTATAACCAAATTAATTAATAATTATGAAAATATTAAAGAATATGAAATCAATCTATATTCCTTAGATTGAAATGAAAAGGTAGATGTTTCTTCTGTGAAATCCCCAAGAAATGGAGAATGTTAGTCTAAAATATATAATCGTTGAGTAAATTTAATGTTCTTGAAAAATTTAAAATGGAAATAATTTTCAAACAAAATTTAGAAAAAAAATATCATGTAATTGTATCAAAATACCGCTACTTATGTGTAAATTCACCACACACCACTAAAGCTTGTCTAAACTAAAAAATTATCAATGGTAGAAAGAAACATTCTATGATAAAATTTTAACCAATAACAATATAATTATATTATAAATGAAATATATAATAATTTTATCCATTTCATTGACATACATATAGAGATTGTACAATTTTAGGATTCATGGTATACTAGAGAACATGTATACTACTTTAATGGAAGGAGATTAAGTATAAACAAGAGTATATTAAGAACCAAATTTTTTAATCCCAAAATATGCCACCTAAAAAATAAGGGATCTTTTTTTGGTAGTAAAGCATTGTTGATGAATTTTATATATCCATGGAGAATAAGTTAAGACACCAAAAGAAAAATTCACCAAAGGAAAGAAAGTTAGAGGTGGTTCTAATGGAAATTCAAGTGGATTGATTTATTGAATTCCATAGTGGTTTCAAAATGCATTCCAAAAGACTAAAAGTGAATGTTAGTAGAAGATACCTCCTATAGAGGATACATCATGTATTTCACTTTGATAGTGAAAACTAATAAGCATGTATAGTTGAGAAGAATATCATAAAAATGGATCTTAGAGAAAAGAACGATATATTATCACAAATTCATAGTGAAATATTAAATGGTGGTGTCATCTAAATAAGAACCACTATCATGGATTATAAAAGTGAAGAAAAAAGGTTTTTTCCACCTTGAATAACCACCATCCCTAACTTAAGTATGTATGAGGTTCCCCTCTCACCTTAAACATAAATGTTAATAACTATGTTTTGTTTGGTGTATAGTGTTTGGAGATTCAAAATACAAGGGGTATAAGTGATTAAAAATAATAGTTTTTTGGGATAAAAATATTATATAGAAGTTATAAAATTTTTATTCAAATGTTTAATATCAAAATTTCATAAAAAATGTCCTATATTGTGAGAATAAAATCCACCAAAACCATACATGATACACCCAATTGTATAATACTAAACCTGAGTGGTAATAAGTGGCATCTCTATAAGATGTTGTTTATATAATCCCACTAAAATAAGGGGTACTATGGGATGAAAAAACAATAATGAACATTATATTTATCAATTTATTATATAACAAATAGTATAATCATTTTTTGGTTACGTGGTACTAATACATATAGAAAAGTAAGTATTTTTTTCAATAATCATTGTCCCTAAATTGATAACACCTTAATAGAAATAATTATGACGTTTAGTACGAGTTAATAGATAATTCATGATGAATATAAAATCAAATATAGATTTAAAATAGAGATTTAATCAAATTTATAAATTGTAGTTCATGTGGTATAACATTTGTTTTAGCATGTGCCATCCATTAACCTAATAATTGATATAAAACAAGTTGAATTCCTCACACACAAGTGTTTTAAATATTATTAAATCAAAAATATTGTAAGAGTGTGAGTAAGATTACCATTAGTTCTTTTTAAATAATGTAAAATGTTTTTAGAATCCCAGGAATTGATTGAAAAGTATTGGGTGACATTGATGAATTTGACGCTTTTAAAAGAAAATATTGTTTTCAACACCAATCCCTAAATTAGTTCGATTATTGGATTTTGGTAAACTCATATACTTCGTGATAATAATACTCACTAGGGTTCATTGAGTAAATATAGTTTTTTATATATGAAACTATTTCAAATGATAAAGTGGACGATGTAGTATTTTATTAATTCATTAAGTAATATTCTAGACAATAAATATTTGTGAGCTAACATGGACTTATATTATTAATTCAGAATTCCAACTACAATTTTTTTCCGTAAGGTAAAAACAAAATTTTTTTGGTATGAAACCAATGTATGATGTATCGCTAATGTAGGGTGATTTTTTATGCTTATCAAGATATCTCTCCTTGAATTTCAAAAATAAAGGGGGAGCAAGATTAATGACTTGTTTCCATAGAATAAATAAATTAAAGGGGTAAAATATCAAAAAAAAATTAGAATAATTTTATCCTTTTCATTTGAATGAATAAATGAATGGTGAGATTTATAGTACTATTATAAACAAATTTAGAGAGGGGGATGGTTGGACCAAAATGGTGTTTGTGGAAATGTATTCATTATAACTGAAAAATTGATAGAATAGATAACCCTGATGTGTATTTATTTTTTGTGAAAAAATTAGATTTTTTGATGATATATTTTATCAAGGGAAATATATTTTGAGATTCCTTGGACACATACTCCCATGTACATTGATTAAAAAATTCCCTTTATATTGTAATTGGTACTAATTGGGATGACCCAAGTTAACCATTCATATATTTCACATTAATATTACATCTCAAAATAATATAACATTATATGATGATCCTTTATGGATAGTGTATTTAGATGCTGGATTGTTAAATAACATATTTTACAACTCTTTTGGACATTTATCCTTAATATCACTATACTAGATCCCCATAAAAACATCTCTGATGTTATAATCATCTTAGTAACCCGAGGAATGAAAAACATAAGAACGGTGTGAGATAAAATGACGAGTAAGGGAAATATTTAACAAAATTAATAATAATATTTTGATCACATGAATATGATAAAATTATCATGGTAGAAATATATTATAAAAAACATGATCTAATAGGAGTAGTCCATATAATAAAATGACACATAATCATAAATGATCAAACATATACCATATTATAAGATATCTGAAACATGAAAAACAATTAATGGATCATATCATAGGCATAAATAATATAAATATATCCCAATCATTACTATAAGAAATATTATTATTGTGCATAAATAGAAGATCAGTCATTTCTCGGAACAATCTTATGAAAAAGAAATCATATTCATGCACAAACTTGTAAACAATGAAAATAATGAGCATGTAAAAGAAATATATATTTAACAATGTATAAATTAGTCATGTTTAATATAAAAATTGTTAAAAAGTAAAACATGGTTTTTTCCATTCATAACCTTTTGATTAAACCATAACATGACCATGTCGAGACACATCCTTGTGAATAGAGAAACATGTGATCATGTCCACACAAAATATTATTACCTAATGAGATATAAAACATTAACCAATGAATTTTAGGGTGATATAAGACACCACATATCACCTAATTATAATACTATTTAATGTTTCCACATAAAATCAACCAAATAACAAATAATTATGAAGCCGTGGAAAGATAATTATTTTCTTTAAATTTCTAAATTGTAACACACAAAAGGACCTGCAGAGTTAGGCTGGTGTATTAAAAAAATTAAATCTAAAAAATGAGTACATCACGAGGGGATTTAGAGAGTTATTCATTAGACAATACTTCACAAGAGATAGAGAATGTAGATATAAATAAGAAAATTTAAGAAAACCAATGAAATAGATATTTAAAAAAAATTCACAACATTATCAAAAGAAGACGATGTTATTATCTACTTTCAAAAATAATGTTCAAAAGATCAACATTAAATACATTAGAATATATGAATTTAAAATAAATCCCAAAAATTGATCACTAAAAAGAAATTATTGATAAGTCAAATAATTAGTTGTGGAAGATAAAATATATGATTATGAAAAGGTAAAATTTTAATATTTATAAAATACCTTTATTAAAACCATTATCATAGAAACGGAAAAAAATTCTTTAAAAAAGTAGATAAAGAGAAATATGAATGTGACATGAGGTAAAAAATATTAATATTTTAGAATAATAAATGACTAAATTTTTAGAACAGAAATAATGGACATGGAAGATATAGATATGTAAAAGTGGGTGAGATTTATTCCTAACAATGCTAAATATTTATTGGAATGAAATTCATAATGGTATATGATTTCAATTAAGAATTCCACTCTACCTAGATATAGGAGATGGATTATAATATGAAATAGTAAGTATAAGAATACATGGGACCATTAAAAATAAGAAACCTTTGAACTCAATGAAAACAATTAGAGTTTGGAAAACACCTTACCATTTTTGTTTCATTAGAATTAATATATTTCAAATGTGTGAACAAGAAATAAATCCTAAATACCATGAATAAATATTTAATACTGATATAACATTATAAATAGAGTGCATATGGACTTTATTAAATAATGTAGGTGAATAATAAATAATATGCCTCAAGGAAATTTTGGGATGAGAACCCCCTATAGCTCAGGATCATTTTGAATCATAACACTTTTAAAGTTAACAATTTAAATGAAACATTAATTACCATAGTTAAATTATAATTGAGATAAAATTATCTATATAGGCAGTATATAGAACATATATATATATATATAGGTACATGATACTAAATGCGACTCAAATGAGGAAGTCTGAGATTGAAAACCCTTACAATTACTCTGGACATCCATGATAGAACTCTAATATCATGTATATTAAAAATAAACTTATTAATAAATTATTTAATTACCTTATTCTTACCAATAAAAATTTTTAGTCTTAAATTATAAAACTTTATTATACATTTATTTGTTATTTATAGTTTACATTCATCATTAGATGATAACAATTTTGACTATTTCGTGCATATTTCTTAATGGAGACATCACACCCCTTTATTTTTATACAATTGTCATAATTTCAATATTATTAATGGTAATATAATATAATTTTACTAATTATTTTTAATTTTCGTTATCAATGGTTCATATAATTATTCATGGTTCATGAAGATGAAACTAGTTACGACCAATTTTTAGGTAATATACCGATATCAATGGAATACTTATAAATGATCACTAATCATTTTTTTGTCCATTGATAAAAATATTTATGAAATATATTAATTCTTAATATCCTTTAATTTGTTTAAATATATTTTTAGAATCATTTATGTAATATGGCGATGACAAATGAAACATGTTCTCTATGGTGGTTGAAATCAGCACGTAACAAGGGTGGTGATTTCATTTTCTAATGGATGGGGTTATTAATTTAACTCCTTGTTTATATTTCTAGAATCATGATCCTGTCAAAAATGTCATATATGTTCATTAATTACATTCGTATAACCATCCATATAATGTGGTGAGGAAAAATGAAATATGTCATTCTATGGAGGAAGTATCCCCCACGTACATAAGGATACCATTTTTATTTTCAATATAATCGAGAGAAGGTGGTAATATATATTTATATTAAGAATAATAATCATGTTAAAAATATTACATTTATTAACTAAATTCCCCATTTTAACCATCTAAATAAGAAGGTCATGAAAAATAAGACATGTCATTCATGGATGCGGTAGACTACACCAACACCTGAATGACATTACCAATTTTATAAGGAGGTGTGAAAGGTATATAATGGTTATACCACAAACATAATGAAATTTATGAATAATTATTTTGATTGAATAATATTATAATAGTTAAATATATTTTTATGACAAATATAGATAAGAATAATTTTTAAGAAGTTATTTATAACCGTGGTGAGATTTTGAACCTTCCGTTGGAGGACCTCTTGAAAATGGAAGATTTAAGGATTTTACAAGGATACAGGGGTTTAAAATTATGGTATATATACATATGGAAATAAAAAGGGTATATATTGAGTATTAATTAAAAAATTTAGATTGTATGTAATGGGGTGTCGGATGTATCCTTTTATTGGAGAGTTGAGTGAAATTTAATAATAATATAACATGAAAAGTCCTTATTCATGGAATGTTTACCACCCTAAGCTTCTATGGTATGTTTATCTTCAAATAATGGAATAGCTTGCGTTGTATGGAACATCAAGTTCTAGCACACTAAAACCAATCAAACTAGTGGTTGTGAATAGAAGTACTCGCTTTTCTATGTTTTTTAAATTTCATTTTTCAAAATTGACTTCAGTTTTGGATTCAAAATATGAAAATTACATTACGGTGAATTTTTGGCATTTTTATAAAAACCATAAAATTTTTATCAATAGTGAAAAACACTGCGTTGTTATATAAAACCTACTTTTTATTTAAATAATTATTTATTTTATATGAATTTATTTTAGGTTAAAATAGATACATAATATCTATATAAGTATAATTTAATTCACTAGAGTCAATTTATAATTAAATTGGATGTATAAAATCTTATTGAACATTTTAACGTCTTTTACCAATATTCTAGGAACATTTTCAAATTTTCATAAAACATAATTTTACCACTTCTCTGAATTTAATTTAATAAATACTAGAGAAATAGTTTACATCAATAAGTAAAATGTTGATAAATTGAATGAAAATAATTTTTGTTTAATAGTAACTTTTGAATTTTATTTATCAGGGTTAAAAGTAAATAAGGTAATTAATGTTTAAAATGATATTATAATTACCCTAACATGTCTTAATTAAATTGGATATGTGTTTCTCAACAAAAATAAACCTTTTGAATAAAATATGACATTCTTTGATCTACATGGATTAGATTAGGACATTTATTATTATTTTATATAAAGAATAGTTAAAAGTGTTAAATTAAATGATTAATAACTAAACAATTTTTAATCTAGCGATATACAAAAGATAAATTCTACTATAAATATTCATTATAAAGATAAAACTATTTTCTACATAATTGTATTTTATTTATATTTGTTAGACATTAAATAATTACATTTATTTATTACACAAATATGATGAAGTAATTACATTATTAATTAATGATGATAATAATTCATATTATAAATATTCAAATAAATTTTAATAGAGACCTTTTTGAAATTCCACTAATATTATTGGATAATATGATATGTCAGGATTGATATATTTTTTTTTGAAGTAATCATGTTTTGATGAATTTCACAAAAAAAAATACAAAATAGTGTCAAAATTTACATAATTGAGTTTTGAAAAAAAATAGTATATAATTAAATGATATCATATTCCCAAGGAACTAAGATTATGCCGAAGGACTCATAGAGGCCTTGCTTTGTTTAGAAATCATACCTATGGAGCCGTTTTGTTAAAATCAAAAGAAATCACTCGAAAAAGAGGTAACAATTTCATGACCTCTTTGAAAGTTCTTTTCTTCTTCAAATTCTTCTTTATTTGTTGTTTCAATGCCCAAATAATAACTCTGGTACCATAAAAAACTATGATATTATTATAAATATGGAACAACCATATTCATTATTCTACTGATCATATGAATGAAAAAGTCAACATAGGTGCGTACGTACAACTTATCATCTCCACATCGTGGTGTAGTTTGTTACTCAAAACTTAATTATTTTTATGGGTATAAAAATGTTTATAATTTATGTTAATAACAAATATAACATGTAAATGATTCTGTTTATATTATATATCATCCCATTACATACGATTTTACAATCAAAATAATTATATTCTCACTCGGGCATACGTACTAATTACCGTCTCCACGAAGGTGATAAGATTCATTTCCCCATCGTAACCATTCAAGAATAATTTTCCTTCTATGATTAAAAATAATTTTTAAGAACATGATATCATTCTGAATATGATTAAAATACATCCTATTCATAATAAACATGACTTAAGTAAAAAAACATATAAAAGAAAACATACCAGTTAACACCTGAAATAATGATACTACGGAAATATTATTAAGAGAGAAATATTATAAGATCATATATTATATTATATTTATGCATTTGGTTCTTTAATAATTTGATAAAAATATTTAGCTATTATACAAGAGGTTAGAATACCCTCAACCAAGTTAAAGTACATGGTAAGGGTTAATTGTATAATTTCTTTATTATCCGTGATTATTTATACGTAAGTATCTACTAGGAACTCTTCATCACCCAAATCTATGTTTCTTAAAAATTTATTTCAAAACATTTTTACTATTTAATATATGATGTGTTAAATTAATTTATACCCTAATTTTACTTTTTATAAAGTGTTTTGAAAGGAATATTTCCATCTGTTTCTAAATAGGTAACTTTATGACCATTTCAACAAATTAAGGAACACATGGTTTTTAAAAAAATACAGAGAGCGCAGCTATTTTCCACTATTATAACACATTTGAAGATTCCCTTACAAGACTATATAAATATTTTGAAAATAAATGTAATTTTTTATAATTACATGTCTTTTAAATGATTTCAAAATAGAACGAGATATTTCACTCATTTAGTTTTTGGATTGATTTCATCTATGTCAACATCGTTCATTGTATTTTACATTTGATTGAAGTTGATTTATAATGAAAAAATCTTCAATATTGTATTTAAGGTTTTGTGATATGTTTTTACTTTGGAAGTTCTATTTTTATACCATTCATGGTTTATGGTTAATGTATTAACATTTTGTATGCTATTTTTAATAAGATTATTTATGTTTTGTTTCAACCTTTTGATATGAGTAATGTATTGGACTTAGTAAGTGATGATTAGAGCTCTCTATAACTCCTCGATGGATCGGTAGGTCTCATGAGACAAACTAGTGTCTTGGAACAACGCTTTGAAAAAATCTTTTTCCTAGTTTTAGCACGAGGCCTTGACTCTGTGGTTCAGATGTATGACATTATGCATTCAATCATTATGACATTAGCTGTTAATATTATGTGTGATTATTCGACTAGTAGAATATTCATGTGAATATGTAAATGACATTATTTGACTTATCTTTTCCATATAATTTTGAAGCTTAAGTTTAAAAGTATTTTTTTATTCCTATACATTGACTTAAATGTTTATTCTTATTTATGACAAATTATACAATATTTTTATCCTTACCGAGGATCTGAGGTCACCCCTATCATATGATTTTTTTCCCTGGTTTTGAAAAATTATATTATAATTAACCCACATAAATAGTATAATAGATATTAATGTGAGAAAAAGTGGGACCGAATTTTGATGATTCGCTATTTCATAATTTAATGTAAAACATCTGTATGTATCCAGTACATCCAAGGCTACTAAAATAATCGGTCTTATGAGACTAGATCTCCAGTGATCATGCCAATGTAATCTAACAGTGCACAATATCTGGAAAACTAGGGTTAGACATTATAGTTGGTGGTAGAGGAAATTTAGTATAATCCTTGGAAGATGGTTTTTGAAAAATTATGATTAGAGAACATTACCATAAGATAGAATTTCAAGATTAATATAGAAGAACCTCTGAGAATTTTGGTATTGTAGAGATACTGTGTGTTTCCAAGCAATACATCCCAGTCTAGATATGAACAGGTAGAGGATGCTATGGAACATATATACCTAGGTGTGAAAACTTCAAAAATGATTTTCAAGCGTGACCGGGGTTAACCTGGTACACGACTACATGCATTGTTATACTCTTGGTTATGACACTCTTGGGGGATATTCTTAGGATAATTCACATTCATTATAAACCATAATGAAGGATTTATGAGTAAATATCTCCTCAAAGAAAAAATTTATATGATTATGGATTATATGCATAAACAATTCAATTTATGATATATATTTTACTATCTTGGAATTATTTATTGCAATTCAAAAACTAATCTAGTGTACGCCATTATTTACAAATATCACCCAGTAGATGGAATGGAAACTATATCAACACAAGTAATCCATGTTGGGATTTCCCTCCTACTCAAGATAATTATAGTGGAGATGGTGATGCAACCGATGTTGAACAACTTATACCCATAATGAGATAACTCACTAATGTTATAAATAATAAATTTACCAGTATGGATTACCATGATCCTCAATGTATAGGATCATTGGAAGGCCTCTTCATGGGGAAACAACCACCAACATTGAAGTGGGACTCCAAATCCATTTTTAGCTGAGCAGTGGATATTTTCCATTGATAAAATATTTCATGCATTGGGAGTAGGGTAAGGGAAAAATGATTTCATGGTAGATTATTTCCTTGCAAGAGATGAAGATCAATGGTATTCATTAATTTAAAACAAAAAGGAGGATTAAGAATTATCAAATATGTAATGATGGGATTTTAATGATCTTTTCTTATAAAAATGTGTTCAATGGGACCATCGAGTTGATATGGAAAGACAATTTATGAGTTTGAGGAAAAAGGAGGATTAGAAAGTTACAAAGTATAAGGAAAACATTACATGGTTAGAAAGGCATGTAGAAGATTATATACATAACCCAAGGAGTAATATTAATCAATTATTTTATGGGTAAAAACTATTTCTCCATCGACCAATTTTCTCACAGTCTTTCTTATCGCATGAAGATATTTTCTCATGTGTTATCAGGATAGAAAATGAATTCAAAAAGTCTTACGACTTTAAAGAAAAGCAATAGAAAACGAGATATACTAAACACTCTGGAAATGGAAATAAGGGGAATAAGGGAATAATTTAATTTCCATCCTATAGTAAATGTGGGAATAAACACCCTGGTACTTTCCGGAAGGGAATGAGAGTCTATTACAACTATGGTGAAATAATCCACCAAGCTCGTGATTGCAAGGGAGAGAAAGAGGTTTTCAATGTTAAATTCTACAATTTTAGAGAAATGAGGAATTATGAAAATTAATTTTCTATGTGCCAAGGAGACTTACCTCTGAAAAGACTAAGGGAGAAAGTACAACCTTATGTGATCACTAGTACCCTGGTTGAAGCTCTGAATGAGGTGGTGGAAGTTAATTTAAAGGTTTCCTCAAATTTAGTCAATGCCTTATTAGATTTTGGATCATCGCATTGTTTCATATCTTCCTAGTTTTCTAATCAAAATACATATATCCAATTTGATTTAACAAGGGAGTTTCCATTCAAAACACTTAAGGGTTGTATCATTGAATCAAAGTTTTGTGAATCAGTTCCTATTAATGTATATAAATGTACATTATATAATGATATCATCATCATACCCATGATTTAATTTGATATAATCCTCTGTATGGATTGGCTTTAAGACCGTGGTGCGAAAATTTATTGTAAGAATAAGGAGGATAAAAGTTTAGATGATGATAAGGAGTACCTTATTATTATAGAAGAAACATAACAATCTGATTATCATCTAGATCCACCCCTAGTAGCTCTACTAAATTCTATTATTTGGGAGGAAGAGAGTAAAATAACTATGGGAGAGGAAGGTCATGTTCAAGTAGGGGATATACCAATTGTGCAAGAATATGTCAATTTGTTTCTAGAGGATTTACCTAGACATCCTCTAAAACATGAAATTGAGTTTTCCATTGATTTAATTTCTAGTTCATGGCCTATATCAAAGACCCCTTATAGAATGGACAAAATGGAATTAGTGGAACTAAAGAAATAACTAAAGGAATTGAGTAATGAATGATTTATTCACCATATTGTTTCTCTATGGGGAGCACATGTTCTTTTTGTTAAGAAGAATGAAGGATCTATGAGGTTGTGCATTTACTATAGGGAGATCATTTCTATAACAGTAAAAAACATGTATCCCCTACCTCGAATTGATGATTTATTCAATCAACATCTTGGAGCACAATATTTTTCAAAGATTGTCCTTCGATATAGATATCATCTGTTGTGTGTGAAGATGGAAGACATTCCTAAAACAACATTTCGAACAAGGTACGGGCCTTACGGGTTTACATTAATGCCTTTTGGACTGACTAATGCACCTTCTGTTTTCATGAATCTAATGAATAGTGTTTTCAATGAATTTATTGATGACATTGTCGAGGTATTTTGTGATGATATCTTGGTATACTCAAAAATCTTCTAATATTAATAAAATCACCTGCACATTATTCAAAAAACCCTTAGAAGAAATGAGTTATATTAGAAACTTATCAAGTGATAATTCTACTATCATGAAATCTCTTTTCATGGAAATATTATCTCTAAGGATAGAATCCTTGTTGATCCTTCTAGGACAAGAGAAATACAAGAATGGCCAGCACCAATGATTATAATTGAGCAACACAGTTTTATTTGTTTAGCAGGTTGTTATTGGCATTTCGTCCAAAATTTATCTAGATTGGCTAACCCATTAACCAATATCACACGTAGAGAGGATAAATTTTTATGGAAGAAACATAATTAATAATGTTTTGAATAACTGAAGAGAAGATTAGTCAATTATTCTACCCCGAATCTACCATCAAGGAATGATGGTTTTAATATTTATAGTTATGATTTTAGGAAAGGACATGGTTTTTTCCTAATGCATAATGATATATTTATTGCCTATGAATCATAGTACCTTAAAATTCATGAAAAAACTATCCCACTCTTGATCTTGAGTTTGTATCTGTAATCCTTACTCTGATGATATGGAGACACAATCTCTATGGTGAAAAATGTGAGATGTATACTGATAAAAAGAGTTTTAAGTATATTTTCTCACAAAAATAACGCAACATGAGGAAAAGGAGATGTCTCAAACTACTCAAGGATCATGATTACACTGTATACTACCACCTAGGGAAGGAAATTAATTGGAAAATTCATTGAGCAGAAAGGATATTGGAGTTTTGAACAAGATGAGAGTTTAAAGGGATCCTATGTTAATGGATCTAGTAAAAATTGATATGGTAATAATTAAGGAAGGTGAAACCTAAATATTTTTTCAAATGGTTTACAAACAATCTTTATTGGAAAGGAAAAAATGTTATCAGACTAATGATGAGGAGTTTCAAAAAAAATTGAGCTGTAAATGAAGATAGATTGATCGACATCATATATGAATATGAAATTTTGAAATTTGGAAAGATACATTGTGTTCCGGACATACCTGATCTAAAAAAAGAAATTGTTGGAGGATCCTCATAGCTCCAATTTTTCAGTACACACTGGTCACACTAATATGTACAGATATTTTAAAGAAATTTTTTTGTGGGACAACATGAAAAGGGAGATTGTTGATAAAGTGTCTAGATATAGATTTTCTCAATATGAGATGGTTGGAAGAAAACATCCTAGAGGAGTCATGCAACATCTTACCATACCTGAGTGGAAATGTGATGATATTACGAGGGACTTTTTAATGGGGCTACCAAAGACTCCTAGAAGGAATGATGCAATATGGGTCATTGTTGATTATCTTACAAAGTTAGTACATTTTCTTCCATTAAGAGAAAATTTACCACTTGAACATTTAGCAAGACTATATATGAATGAATTTTTAAGACTTCATGGTGTACCCCTATCAATTGTTTCTGATCATGATTTTCATTTTACATCAAGATTTTGGAAATGTCTTATGAAATCCCTTAATACTGAACTTTGTTTGAGAACTACCTACCACCCTCACACAGATGGATAGTCCGAAAAAAATATTCTAACCTTAGAAGACATGTTGAGATCTTTATCACATGACTTTCATGGTATGTGGGATTAGTATTTACCTCTGGTAGAATTTTCTTATAACAATATATTCAATTCAATTATTTAGGTGACACCATATGTAGAGTTATAAAAAAATAGATGTCGTAGATAAACATGTTGGGATGATGTTGGTGACAGAAAACTCATATGCCAAGAACTTTTTGTGGAAACAATGGGAATTGTAATGATTATCCAAACCCCCATCAAACCAGCACAAATTAGGAAAAAGAGATATTCTGATAACTAAAGGAAGTATTTGGATTTTCAAGTAGGAGATCATGTCTTCTCTGAAGGTATCTCTCTAAAAAGGTGTTATATGATTCGGTAATAAGGGTAAATTAAGTCCCAAGTACATCGATCCTTTCAAAATTCTAGAACGAAATGGAGTTGTAGATTACCATTGGGAAATTCCTTTGAGTATCTACAATGTTCTTGATGTGTTCCATGTATCACTATTGAGAAAATACATGTCTGAACTAACACATGTACTCAACTATGATGAAATAGAATTGGAACCTGATAGGTCTTATTGTGAAGATATTTTCGAGATTCTTGATATCGGAAAATAAGTGCTATGAAAACAGATGACTCGTCTGGAAAAAGTTTTATGAAAAAACCATAATATGGAATATGCAATGTGGGAACCAGAGGAACTTATGATGAAGAACCACCCAAATCATATTATGCAGTAATATTCTAGAAAATTTGAGGATGAAATTTTTTTAAGGAGGGATGAATGTAGCACCCCAAGCTTCCACGATATGTTTCTCTTTGAATAATGCAATAGCTTGCACTGTCCGAAAAATTGAGTTCTAGCACACCAACACCAATAAAACTAGCCATTTTGAATAGAAATACCCAATTTTTGAAATTTTATAAATTTTATTTTTCAAAATGGACTTAATTTTTTGATTCGGAATATCCAAATTAGCATAAGGTGTATTTTTGGTATTTTTATGAAAACATTCAATTTTTGATAATAGTGGAAAATAATGTGCAATTATTTAAAAGCTACACTTTTTAAATAATTATTTATTTTAATTAAATTTATTTTAGGCCAAAATAGATAGATAATAATTATATGAGTTAAATTTAATATATTAGAGTCATTTTATAATAAAAATAGATGTATAAAATTGTATTGAACATTTTAACGTCTTCTACCAACCTTCTGGGCACATTTAAAATTTTTCATTAAATGTAATGTTAACACTTCTGTGAATTGAATTTCAAAAATTTGAGAGACATGGTAGAAATTAGAAACAAAAATGCGGTTGAATAGAATGAAAGTAATTTTTGGGGAATAACAACTTATGAATTTTATTTACCACTGTTAAAAGTATATTATTTAATTTAAGGTAAAAATGATATTATGATTACCCTAACACAAGTCCTATTTCTATTGGATAAGTGTTTTTAGAAAAAAATGAATCACAAGAATAAAATATTACCCTCTTTGATAAACTTGGATTAAATTAGGACATTTATTATTATTTTATTTTAAGAATAGTTAAAAGTGAAAAATTTAAAGTTTATTAATTAAACCATTTGTAAAATGGTTTTTTAAATAGGATAAATTCGACTATATATATTCGTTATAAAGATAATTATATTTCCGACATAATAATATTTTATTTATTATTTTTAGGCATTAAATAATTAAATTTATTAACAACACAAGGATGATGCATTAATTACCTTATCAATGAATGATTAAAAGAATTGATATTTTAAATATCCAAATAAATGTAAATTGAGACATTTGAAACATTCCACTAATTTTATAGGTTAATATGAAATTTTAGTATTGATTTAATTTATTTATTTTGATGTAATCAAGTTTTTTTGACTTTCGCTAAAACCAAATACTAAATAGTGTCAAAAATGACATAAATGAGTTTTTAAAAAAAACATACTATATTATTAATTTATATAATATTTCTAAAAAACTATGTTTCATCCGACAGTCTTAGATAAGGATATATATTTCAATAATTAACCACTTGGGATTCTCTTTTATTTTTATAGTATGTCTATTAACCATTTATTTTAATAATACATGTATACATTGTAAAAGTAAAACTATTTATGTAAGAGTTAAATCTACAGGATAAGGTTAAAATGGTAATGTAAAATAGTATAAAACCTATTGTTTGAGATGTTTATGACCCATACCCATCTTATCCTCGAAATAAATTTATTGGGAGCAATTTTAAACCTAATTTTGTTGTTTAATATATTAATATTTCAATCTCTTCCTAAAGTGACACTCACCTCCCTTATAAAAGAGTACTTCCCCTTATCTCAAAATCACGCCTCCAAATCCATTTCGATTGGTCAACCCCTGATCAAATATATTCTCAACTACCCTAAATTAATCTTATAGTCCATAAATTGGTCCTAAATCCAACCTAATGAGCCCTTTTTATCAAATCAAAAGGAAGCACCCAAATAAGTGGAAATAATTTTATCACATCTTTCAAAGTCCATTTCATCTTCCACTTCCTATTTCTTTGTTGTTTCCATACCAAAATAACAACTCCAGTACCCTCTCTATAATTTGATGTTATTATAACTATGGAACAACCATATTCATTATTCTATGCATCTAATGAATGAAAAATTCACCATATGTGCATACGTATAGCTTATCGTCTACACGTCATGGTGTAGTTAGTTATTCAGCACTTTATTATTTGGATGAGTATAATAATGATTATAATTGATATTAATAACAAATATAAAATGATAATTATTCTATATATATGATATAACATCCAACTATGTACGATTTACCATCACAAGAATGATATTATTGCTCTTGCGTTGGTACGGATGACCGACTCCACGAACGCGATAAGATTCATTTCCCCATCGTAACCATTAAAGAATAATTTTCATTTTATCATTAAAAATAATGTTTGAGAACTTATTATAATTATGGATATGATTCAAATACATCATATCCATAACAAACATGTCTTACATAAAAAAATATATAAAGGAAAACGAATCAATTAACACCCAAAACAATGATACTATTGAAATATTATTATCAAATTAGTATTAAAAGATCATATATGATATCATATTTATGTATGTGGTTCTTGTATAATTTATTAAAAATGAATTAACTATTATACAGGTGGTCAACATAACCTATATCAAGGAAAAGTATATGGTAATGGTTAATTCTACAATCTCTCCAATATCCGGAGTTGCTTATACGTAAGTATCTACTAGGACCTCTTTATCATCCACATCCGTGTTTCGTAAAAATGGATTTCAAAACATTAATAATATTTACCCGACTATGTGTTAAAGTAATTTATAAGCTTCTTTTAATTTTTATATAATGGTTTGAATGGAATCATTCCATGTCCTTCCAGACAAGGTACATTATGACCTATTCGATCAATTATGGAAGGAATGTTTTTTGAACTTATATGGCTGGCATGGATATTTTACACGGTTATGAAACCATTGAAGCATCCATAAATGATTATAATAATAATATAATAATAAATTTTATCTTTTATAATTACATGACTTTTAAATGTTATCAAAATAGAAGGATATATTTCACTCAAATAGTTTTTGGATTGATTTCATCTATGTCAACATCCTTTATTGGATATTATGTTTGTTTGATGTTGATTTGTTATGAAAAAATCATAAATCTTTTATTAAAGGTTTGGTGATATGTTTTGACAGTGGATGTTATATTTTTATACAAGTCATGGTTTATGGTTAAATTATTAACATTTCATATACTAGTTTTTAATACAAATGTATATGTTATGTTTCAACCTTTTCATATGAGGAGTGAATTGGACTGAGTAAGTGACTGGTGGAGATCCCTATAACACAATGATGCACAGGTAGGTCTCATGAGACTAACTAGTGTCTTGGAATAGGGCGTTGACAAAATCTTTTTTGTGTTATTGGAATGAGGCCCTGACTATGTGGTTATGATGTCCGATATTATGCCTTCCATCATTATGAAATTAGCAATTGATATTACCTGTGATTATTAGACTAATATAACATCATTGTAAATATTTAAATGGAATTATTTGGATTATGTTTTCCATATTATGCTTAATATTAAGTTTAATATGCTCTTTTTAGTCTTATACATTGCCTTAATTGTTTATTATTATTTATGAGAGTTTATCTTATATAGTTATCCTTTCTGAGCATCGAGCTCACCCATTTCTTAGGTTTTCTTTTTCTATGGATGTAAAGAAGTATATTACGATTAATCTGATGGAATAGGCTAATAGATATGAGTGTTTTCAAAAAGCGGACTTAATGTTGTTTTTCCCATTTCATAATGAAATGTAAAACTTATGTTTGTATCTAGTACTTCCAAGGCTACTGAACTAATAGGTCATTCGAGACATTATCTATTGTGATCATGGCAATGTTATGTAATAGTGCACTGAATCTGGGTATCTAGGGTTGGGGAATTACAAAATTCTAGTGCAAAATATTACAATATTGGATTTTTTATTAGCATGTGTTCAATAATACAATTCAATTAATATTTGAAGATATATTTTGAGTAAAATTATGATTATTGTCTGTATATTTAATTTTAACTATAATTTACTTTTACAATGATAATTATTCTAACCTCAATAACTTATTCTTATGGAAAAAAATAAAAAATATATTATTTGATAATTTGAATATGATAAATAAATATAAGAAAACAATTTTTAAAAATTAAACTAACAGAAGTGATATGAATTAATTTTAAAATATTAAATGTTTAAAACATAAAAATTGTTTTTGGAAAAATATTACTCAGTTTCCATAATTTCAATAAGAGATTTATTAATTAAACAAAAAAATTTAATTTTATAAATTAATTATTAAATATTAAAATTATTAGGAAACGTATTTCATTAATTATTAATTCGTCCTTATATCGTAATGATGTAATAAAAGTAAATATTTTATAAAAACAGAATATATTAAAATCCATTTAAAAATTTATATTTTTATAAAAATGAATTTTATTAACATAATATAATATTTTAATGTTACAATATTAAGTTCAATTCATCCAATATAAATTATTAAATCAAAAAATTATTATTTTGAATGGAAATAAAAAATATAAAAAAATAGATTTTATAGTAAAATGAAATTTCATACATTATTTTTTCCTAATCTTATTTCGTATCAATTTCTAATTATGTATCTGTTAACAAATTAGTAAATATTTAAAAATATTACCTTTTATAATAATCATATTCAAAAATAAATTAATTTAATTTTTTATTATTAAATAGTCAATTGTAAAACAAACAATTATTTTGAACAATTTTTCTTTTATATTATAAAATCTTCCCCAAATATAATTAAACCATATTATATATACTATGAAAATATAATTTAACTATCCAATAATATTTAAATAAATATTTAAATTTTATAAATATATATTATAATAATAATATGGGGCACAAAAACATTATTTTTGTAATAAAACCCATTAATTAAATATTTTATTATTTTTATTTTCATTATAAAATTTTGATAATTTATAAATATTTATCATGTATTGTAAAATTATATCTCGGTAAAATGTTTTGAGTATTGTTTTAGATTGGTTTTACTTGTGAAATAAGATATTCATCATAGTGTTTAATTAAATGAAAATATATTTAAATATTTTATGGAGATATATTTTTTCCCTTGAATAAATCGAATCATTGAAATTTTAATTTCTATCATGGATGAAAGTAAATAACAATATTCTTAATATAATTATGATATGAGGTATAATTTGGAATAAAATTCATCTTACCGACATAGGTTAAACTAAAAACCCCATTCTTTCATTCATATTCGACATATACTGAAACAATTTATTTAAATTTTTCTTCCACAATTGGTTATAAGAATTACACATTTTCATAGGCACACCCATCAAAATGATGATCACTTGGTACTCCAATTCTATTATAACTTTTAGAGGATCAATGATGAATCGGGGTGAATCAATGAGTTTAAACAATGCATCACGAGGTTTCAAAATTCTAAGAATTGTTATCTCTATTTACAAAGTTAAAAACATGGTTGAAATTAGTCTGGGAAATGCTAAATAAATATATGTTATTTTATAATATGAATTTATTTTTTTGAAATATCATTTTAGAAATATTTTTCTGAAAACCTATAGAAATAATTTTACATTAGTCATTTGAATAAATGTTGGAATTTAGTATATCATACATATAATAAAAAGAGAAACATCATGCCTGATGGTCACCATATATTTTCACTGAATAAATGGTTGCAAGACCTTCATCTGATATTTCCACTATAAAAACGTCATTAAGTCCTATATAGTATTCTAACAATTTAATAATATGAGATAAATGGGGTTTCAAATTATGGATAAATTATTCCCATTATCCTTCATGATATAAAAGTATAAAATATGATTTAGATATGTTGTAACACCTTTTACATGTAATTTTAATGTTAGAAAATGTTTCTTAAATTATATAAGAATTATTTTTCAATTATTATTGTAGTCATATCCTCTGTAAGGGAAATTACGGTTATGAGTTACTTCCACCCATCCATATTGAGGGTGACATTTACTATAAAATATAAATTTTGAGCTAATAAGTAAAATATAACAATTCAATAAAAATTTAGAGTAAGAGACCATATGTTAAAATAACAAAACCTAATATATTTTAAAATATGAAACCATAATTTAAATCAATGATATTTATGGTGTAACTATGGAATATTTGGTTTGACCTTTAACTTTTTTTTGTTTAAGCTATGTTTTATATGCCCATTTTTGTATTAGGTTTTCTAACCAAAATAATTATATATTACATCCAAAAATTCATTGAAATACTTCACGATGGTTTGTAAAGAGCATGTGAATGAACTAAAGTATATCCCCAAGGAGTTTCAAAATAGGTGTGAAATTTGGACTCTTTTTTTTTGCATTAAGTAATGCTTATGTTAAAATAGAACCATCGTTTTTATGGTTATTACCCCAAGGTGCATCCATTCCAGAGCCCGCATCAACTGGTTTATATCTATAATGGGATATAATTCCTATGAAACCATAAAATATATACTTTATCAAATCATCAGATTTTAATTATATATATATAATTATCTCTACGGGTTTCAATAAACTTCTCTCATACTTATCTAATAAAAAATTAAATAAATTATTAAAGATAACTAAATCCTACTTTGATAACATTTGAGAATCCCCTAACCCGAAATCCACGGTTTATTTCTAAAGATACATTCACTATAAAACAGATTTTATACCATGTGAGATGACCCAAGATAAACATGGACATATTTCACATCAAATTTTACATCACATAATTTAAAAAACATTTAATCTTAGTGTATTTTGTGACAAGATACATAAATATTTTATTATATAATTTTTGTGAACATTTAACCAATATCACAATATATTAGAACCCTTATAGACATTAATTAAGTTATACTTATCTTCCTAACTTGGGTAATTGAAAACATAAGAATTAGATGAGAAAAAACTCTCTGTAAGGTAAAAAATTATCAATGAGTAATAAAAATCGACATATTATAAACATATTAAAAATATGATCCTGAAATAAATATCTTATTAAAAAACGTGAATTAATAAAATATATCTATAAAAGAGAAGGTAATGTAATCTAAAATGGTCAAAAATATTCCATGGAACATTAGAGAAAAAACACAGGATAAAAATAACATGCATGGAGTATATAACATGTATATAATCTATAAACATTCTTAGAAAATAATAGCAGGAAATAAAAATATTGTGAAGAAATATAGGAGAAATCACATCGAATAAAAAACATTTCAATAAAGAAAAACAAGATCACATCTACACCAAACAATGTGAAAAAATTAATAACATGATCAGGTCAATTCACAACCTTTTTAAAAAGGAGTAACATGGTCAAAATCCATGCACAACCATGTAATCAAAGAATATAATGATCGTGTCTACACAAAACCATGTGAAAAAATAAAAAAACTATCACGTAAACACAAAAAATTAATATATTATGTGATATAAAACATAAACAGATTAATTATAGGTTGATATTGGACCCTTCTAATCATGTAAATATAATTCTTTTGTATTTTTCCCAAAAAATAAATTAAATAACAAATAATTAATAACACATGGAAATAGAATGTGTTTAATAATATTTCTAAATTGTATCACATAAAATGATCATATGCATTCGATCGATTGATTAAAAAATCCAATAACCCAAAATTAATATTTTTCAATAGAAATTATTAGTATATTTCTGAATCATTAAGAAAAAGAAGATAGATATTTTGGATATAAAGTGTAAAATTGATGAAAAACCATGAAAATTACCTTTTATAACACATTTCATATCATTTCTGTAATAAAGTTATGTTATAAAAAACATTATCAATGAAAGTAATATATATTTTATTTAAAATCACACATTAAATAGAGTCATAAAATTGGATCATTGAATGGAAATAACGGTTATATCAAAAAAAATATCAAGTAGAAGATAAAATATATGATGATGAATGAGAGAAACATTTAATTTTTTATATACCATTGTTTAATAATACATCCTAATATTGGTAATAAAAACATATTTTCAATATAGAAAATGAAATATGTGGGTGAAATGGAATAATACATATTTGGGTGCCAAAGTAATAAATAAAAAAAAATCGAGAAGAACAAATATGCACATAGAGAAGAAAAATCCATTCAAGAGGAAGATAATTATTCATAAAAAAATTATAATTATATGGAAATTTAGTTAATCATGGAATGGGATAGGAATTAAAAATTTATCATTCCCAATATATTGAAGCTTATATATCAAAATAAATATTAAATAGATGGATATATGGGTTTTAATAGATATTAAATCATTATAACTCAAAGAAAATAATTTGAGTAAGCAAAACCCCTTACATTTTTATAACAGTAATATATAAATCTCTTGAAAGTGTGTTATTTGAAAAAAGACTCAATATAATAAATAATGAGATAATAATGATATAAATATTAAAGTATGTAGTATACACATAATATTAAATAAGTCATGTTTATAATACCAAATATCCATCAATGGAAGGAATTTTGAGATGAGGTACACTTACAAATTTGGTATCGTTTAAATCATAACCCTTTTGTAGAGAAAACATGAAACATAAATATAATTTTCAGGAATAAAATATAATTATAATAAAATAATCTACATAGGTAGTATATACATCATATAAATAAAAATTGTATCATAATTAAATACATGACTCAAAGAAGGTTGTATGAAACAAAGAACCTTATCTGTAATAAAATCCTCCATGAAATTTTTTTATAATCAATTATAATTAATAGAAATATATCAATAAAATATTTCATAAAACTAGTCATATATATACAATTTTATGCTATTTAATAATAAAAAATTAGTATACATTTATTCATTAGTTATAGTATCATATCATTATTAGTTGTAATTAATATCAATTGATCCCAACATGTTTCATAATGGAGATGTAAAGCCACATTATTTGATAAATAATTCATTAATAATAATTTATTAAATTTATTATAACATATTTCCCCTAATTTTTTATAAATTGAAAATATAGTTCCATGAGATTTTTCTTTATCATTCAGGGAAATGAAACTTGAGGAAAACTGATTTTGTGCAATATACTTATGTTAGTAGATTACTTTATAATGATTATTTTTTCTATACAATGATTTTATTAAATATTAATGAAATATATTACTCTATAATATAATATAAATTCATAAAATATATTTTTATAATAATTCATGAAATGAGGTGATTAAAAACAAAAGACATAATCTATAGAGGCGATAATCAGCATATAATACAATATTTTACCAAGGATGGGGTTATTAATTGAAATAAAAATATATCATTATATAAACCTAATAAATTAATAAATATCATACCTATTCAATAATTACATTCTAATTAAAATACAATAAGGGTGGTGATGAATAATTAAATAAATTATTCTACAGTGGTGGTTGTCCACACATACACATGAATAATGTTTTAATTTTCCATAGAGAAGAAATAAGGTGGGAGTCTATTACTCTTTTAGGAATATTAATCATGTTATAAATATCATATTTATTCACAAAATAAATCATTTTAACCTACCATTTAATGTACTTATGAATAATATAAAGTGATGTAAATAGAGGTGGTATTCGACAAGTATGCACAAAGGACATTCTCATTTTTCAATGTAAGTGGGGTGGGAGGATAATGGTTATAATAGTAACATAATAAAATTTAATGGTACCAAAAAACTGACTTCGTTATATTAAAATGATAAAAATATATTTTTCAATGTGTTTTCCAAGATCATCTTATTATGAAGTGCTGATTATAAAATCCCTAATTAGTTTTTTGTAAACATTTTTTATAGCTCTTCATGATCAAAGATATTATGGGACAAGGAATATCAGCTATATAAAATTATTTTTCAATTAATTTCATGTTTTAACATGGTGTTGATCAAATATATTAGAGATTATCCAAAAGATATATATACATAAAAAAATTGGTTTGTTAAAGAAGTTCTAGGTGTGGAACATGTACCATTAGATTTGGTATATCAAATAAGATCGAGGTTTAGAACATGTATTCCTTAGGTCCAGGTAAAAAAAATCATACCAATCTAGGATAAAATATAAGAGTTCCCATAATAGAAAATAATATATCGTTTATAAAATTTTTTAAATAGTTTAATTATTTTTAAAATATTATCCAATACATCACGCTTATATTTTGATTATTTTTTATAGAGTTATATATTTTGGTTAAGTATTTTTATTTTGAGTGTTTTTTTCTTCACCACATTTATACATTGATCATTATTTTTAATATGATCTATGTATTGTCTTTAACATATATATATTTTCAAATAAAGATTTGGAAACTTGTATTTTTTATTTCCACTTCAATTAACCCCTATTGAGTATTCCATACTTTTATTATTTGTAACAAAAAATGGTAGTAAAAAAGGAATACTGATTGACTTTGTATGGTGAGAAAATATGATGACAAATATTTTGGTTTTAGTTTTATTTTTGGTCTAGGGTTTTTTGTATTTAATATATTTTTTTTGGTTTCACTGTATGGATGTTAACTATCGATTATCTATATGAAAACAACCTAATTTTGAAGTACAAAATATATGAAACATCTATATAGAAGGTGAATAATTGAATGGTTTTATGATTCCTATTTCATATCCCCTAGACATTGTATTTTATTTGGCTATTTACATATATGAGTATGTTAGGTGTATAATGATATGTGGATTTGATATGGAGAAAATAAATTTGGTATTGGGACTTATTGATTCTTATTAGTGTTATTGAGTTAACAATTACCTTTAAACATATATATTTTAGTGGAACAAGTTATAATATATATATATATATATAATATATTTTTTATTGAGCATGTCCATAGTGATCTATTCAAGACCTTTATATTTGGACCTTTCCCTTGTGTATGAAGGATTTCTTATTTAATTATCATAATTATGAATTCATTAGATTTCAATATTAACATTAACAATATTGATATTATAATAGAGGAACCTAAAGTGAATTTATTAAAATTTATACTAAAAACTAGGATGCAATATATTTCATTTATCATCACTAGAGATATAATAAATATTTTATTAAGGTATACTTGCATTAAAGGGATTTAGTTGTTCTTAAACCACTATTTTTTGTTGCACACAGTTATGATTAATGGAATTTATGTATACTATTATTATTATGACTATTATAGATTTATTTTAAATATATTTTTCATATTATGGTTTTAATATTATTATGATTCTTTTTAGTTAGAACAAATTATATTTTATGTGGGTGACTATATCATCAATGTTGGTTATCATATTCTTACTTATTAGTGGTATAGTTTTAGTTTAACACTCATTAGTTTTCACAAACTCTGGTTAGTGAATCTTGGAGGATGGTTTATGCCATGATTTTTTAAAATATTTATTTATTATTTATTCCCTCATTTATTTTCTATGTTATTTATTTTTATTTGAATATTTACGACTTTTAGTTTTGTATTTTATTTTCATGAATTTTAACCAATATATAATCCTTCCCAACTACTAAGTTCCACATATGTTTTTTATATTTATTCAGATGAGGGGTACTATTTATTTTGAAGGGTGTTTTCACTATGAAAATTATTCTTTATTGGTAAATATTATAAATATGGATTAAAAAAATTCCTTATTTTTTATTTTGGTAGATGTTTTAAAAAGTTGATTCCTTTAAATGTGTTTTCAAAATTATTTTTCTCATAGTTCAATAGGGTTTATTCAAATTGGTTAGTTCACGTAGTTTTCGACGGCGGAAGTTTCTCTCTATATGTTATTTGTCATGTTATATATTCCCTTTACAACAAGTTTTCAGTTTTTTGGATGGTTGAAAACTAAATTTTACTTAATTTAATTTTAAACACCACATAATTTTCATGGAATTTTGAACCTAGAAGGTAGTGTGAGGATGTTAAAATTGAGATGGTTTTCATATAAAAAATTATTAAGGGGTTCTTATCTATTTTTTTCTTCCCATTTTTAAGGCATATAACCTTTTGGTTTTTAGGGGAAAATTATATCTATTATATATATTTTGATTCATTTATTTGAAGAAAGATATCAGAATGAAATAGACATTATTTTTCATAAAGAATAACATAAGGGAGAAAAAATTGAACATATAAGAAATAAAATAGAATAATAAAATCATCGAGAAAGATTATGAACTATAGATTTTAAAATGAAACACAACATAAAAAAGTTTCATAACACATGAATGTGGAATTACAAGACTATAATAAAGATTCATGGATATCTAATATACGAATGAAAAATAAACATAAGTATATAGAATAAAAACTCATTTCATTTATAACAACTAAGGAATTCCTAAAATTGATAACTACTCTAACCACCCATGTCACATAGAAACATATATTGGACATACCACCATTATCCCAAGACAGAGTAATATCATGAAATGTGATGCATTACATAGTGTATTAATGTTAAATATAATTATTTTCCCACCAAGTTTATAATGTTAAATCATATTTATGTGTGATATATGAATAATAAAGCATTCATAAATACATAAAAACATAATTAATCCCATATGATGAATAATATTTTATAAAAATGTTCACAAGGAATTAAAATATAGAAGCACGAGAAAAAACGTTGATAATTTCATTATAATATATCCCCAATGGTATATAAGAAATAATAAATGATTATAACATAAGTTTATATTTATATTAATGGATATAATATTAGATAATACATGCAAAATAAATAATAAAACATTAAATAATATTCATTCAAAATCAAAGGGATTTTCAATTTATATTTTAAATAAAAATATAATTAATATTTATTTAAAAATTATAAAATAATAAACCAATAAATAAAATATTTTAAAAAACTAAATCAATTGATGAAAGTGTAAGAGTAAGTAAAATAATCCTTTTAAAAATATATATTAATTATATGTTAATAGAAACAAACATTAAGGAATCAGGGAAGTAGAAATGGGTAAATAAAATACATCCATGACAAAAACATAAAGAAAGACGACATATAAGAAATAAAAATAAACTTAAAGGGAGTGATATAATAAAATCCCATTACAAATATCATCAATTAGATATAGTTTCACATATTCGCATCTTATTTTTTTTAATGAACATAGTGGTGGATTTTATTCTAGTATGTTTTAGGCGATGCCCTCTATGGTTCCTTCAGGTAAGGGTAGCTATTATCCAATTCCATAGTAGTGTTAGTATGTTTCTCTTGACATATAATATATTATATATTTTTTCCTAAGATTCCATTATTTGGGGAGTTTTTAGGTGATATTTCTTATGAGGTTTTAATTCATTATTTTACATTGGTTCAATTTTTGTCGGTGGGATTTTAATTATTTTTTTTGGATTCATTATTTTTTTCAATCCATTTCTACTCATGCTTTTAGTTTTATAATACTTTTTTTTAAAATTTCTCATAATTTTTTCTACAATTTATTAATTATTTTTTCTTGAATATAATTTAATATGAGGTATTTTGAAATTTTATTTCTGATTTAGTTTATGTTTGTGGAAGGATGTTGAAATAGTGTTGGACGCCTTTAATAATGATGATGTTGTACATTAGGCTTACAGGGTTTTGGGATTGTGGGAGATGTTTCATTTAATGGTCCTATAGATAGGGTATTTATGTTTTATTGTTTGTGATGAATTTTATGTTTTTTTTCTATAATGGTAGACTTTGAAATTGAAATGATATTTAACGAAATCTGTTCTTTTGTGGACTCTTTAGGGGATGTTATATGCAAATGATGGGGCAGTTGGACTGGTTTGGTTAGTGGTGTGTTAGAATATTAGAGATTAATTTCCATTAAAACAAGTTCAGATGGTGTTTTGTGGGTATAATGGTCTAATGGTTTTAGTTTATTGACGAATAATGAGGAAAAATTAAAATCAAGTTATGCTTCCTAGGAATTTGTGCACTATATAATCCCCTAGGGTCGTGGATCCAGACCCACATAGATGGACCATATAGTGATTGAATTTTGGTTAAACCAATTTAATAGTTTAATTGGTCATTTTAAGAGTTTTATTAATATATATTTTTTGTTTTACTAGTTTCTTCTAAATATTTATAGGTTCCCAATAATCCTATATGAGTTATCAAAAAAAGAAAAAAAAATTATATAGGGAGAGAAAAAATATGATCTTTAATTTAGAAAGGAGGTTTCATTTTTTTTATTAATTTAATAATTACATGATTAGTAAATGTGTTTTCATAATAGTATTCTAATTATATTTACAATATAATGTTCATTTGATAAAATATGTCAGTACAATTGATAAGAATTAAATTCACATCACACAAATCTCATGTAACATTAAAAATATTAATGAATTGCATTATAATGATCCTTAACAAAAGTGAAAACATTTCATAACCATAATTATTTGACTAATTACCCATTAATATCATATATTTTAATTATATATGTTTTGAAACTCATCCATGATGAAAATTATGATGATTTTATTTCATCATTCATGTTGGTTGTTGAACCGACCTAGACAGGAACTTGTTATTTAATTTGATGAGTATGAATATAAGGTTATATTATAGAAGAGTATTTTTATTTATAAAATTATAGTTGTTTTAATAACATGTCAATATATTTTTGAAAATTATATATGATTATTAGAGATTAAATGGTTATAAAAAAATAATGAAGAACTAGATAAATACTTTCAAGCAATAAACCCTCACAATAGGTTCCTTGTTAATGTAGGGTTAATTCCTCTTTTAAGGGATTGTAGTGGACCAAAATAAAATATGAATATTTTGTAGGAAATAGTATTTGGGATTAAAGATAAAAATTAAAGAGATAAGAGGCTTGAGATGGGTATAAGAAGGTTCCTTTTATTTATGACTCTTATAATGATATTTATAATTCTTCATTATTTAATGGTTATGGATGGATATTTTAACATGAAAATTAGACCAAAATGAGAAAAGGGTTGGAAATGATTTAATACATTATAAATATTCTTTTTTTGTTTATTTTTTTAAATAATTTTAACAATATCTTTTATTGTATTGTTTTTTAGTTTACTGAGGTCATTTTCTATTCACTACAATAAATAATTTTTTATCCCAAAACGAAATTGAAACCTTTCTTTTATATAGACACCATAATTCCAAAAATAAAACTCATTTTATATAATTTAATCTTCATTTATAAAAATTTTAATATTAAACTAAATATACATAATACATTAAGATAATAATTTTTCTCAATGAAAAACAATTTCTTATGAAACATATTAGTATATTAGAACTATTATAATTTATAATTCATTTAATATATGTTAAAATATTTGTAATACATGTTTAATATATGTTTTATAATAAATTTTTAATTTCTGATATTGGGATTATATACATATTATACCATTTTCTAAATATACATTGGTTATATGTATTCCCACCAATAACATATATTTCTTATAGTAATACAATGGACATATTACCAATTTTAATTCCTATAAATTATCTTACAAACATCTATAAAATTATTAAATTATAATATTTCATTTATATATAAATTTTTTTATAATATTTCTAATATCTTTCCTCCATTCCATAGTTATAATTTTTTGTATAATCTAATGAAAATATGTGAGGATGAAGATTTCAATTTAATTTTATTTTTCTTTACGTGTGGTCTTATTCCACTTATAATTCTCTTGGTGAAATTTAATATTTCTTTATAACAATTTATTAATGTTTATATTTTATAGTAATATTTTATATTTTTAAAATATATAATTTTATGCATTATATTTTTGTTATATTTGAAAATAATTTTTCAAAATGGATTAAAAATGTGGGGTGTTAGAATATATATGCCTAAAACAATTTATCCCTCAAAATTTCAAAACTCAGATGAATTTATATAGAGTTTAATTTTAACTATAAATTCTTTAGGTTCCCATGTAACTTCCTCAAAAATAAATTTACCCAGTGAATGGTGACCATGTAAGTGGTCTTGTTTCCTAGTACTTTATATCTATAATCCAAGATTTCCACCAGTTGATCTTCAAAAGATGGATCATATTCTTATTGTATAACCATTATTTTTAATTTTTATTATTAATATGGTATTTAATTACATAAAAATTATATATAGATCACACATGTACATATGAGAGATTCAGGGGAAGCACTTATGGATATGTTACACTCTCCAAATAATCAAGGGTCTTGAAAGGGGTTGTGGTTTCTAAGAATCATCCTTTCATTAGTCATGACTCTCAGAACCTTATTTTATAGAGATATTAAAATAAATAATTTTAAAGGAACTTCTAATTATAGATCTCGTATAATATTATCATCATAGACCCTATAACATATTTATAATGATTTAATATATTTATAAATAGTTTTAATTTTGTCTAACATCTATTTATGATGATTTAGTTCCATGAAATTTATATCTGTAACAACTTATAAAAAATTTGATGTTCTACACTTATAATATCCTAGACCCTAGTAGATCAAATCCAATGTTCAATTTATTATATTGGAAGAATTTATAAGATATTTCATCTTGAAGGATCGAATAGTTAAGTAGTCATGGTAAACTAGATACATATATGATTCCCATATTACATTTCAAAACAAAACATATTTTTCATCAATAATAACATTAATCTCTCAATAATATCCATACATATCATTCTTAGAATACATTATAGATTCAATTAAAAGAAAAAAAATTACGTTTCAGTTCAAATGATCTGTATGGGTTATGTTTAGTGGAAGCAATCATGAATAAATAAAGCATAATCAATATGAGAAGGTAGAGAACCCAAAAAACACTACATTTAATAAATAAAACCACAATAATAATAATATAAGGAATAATTAACATGTAATGGTATTTAAATGAAAACGAATTTCATTTAATCAATTAATTTAGAATGAGTTGAATCTAGAGATAATATTATTGTAAAAATATCATGGATATCAAATTAACTAAATTCTAAATTAAGGAATTGATTAATTATTGGATGTGACAAATGAGGTGCATGGAAAACCTATGAATCCAAGAAGTTTCTTCAAGAATTTTCAAAAATATTGGGTAAAAATCCAAATGATAACTCTACTGTCAAGATCTATCCTCATGATTTTTTACAACTACTGGGTATTAAGCTATATGATTTGGATAACTAAACTATCTCATTAGACATGTTGATGCAACATGGGGATATATAATTTAAAGAACCCACCCTTCCTTGAATGAATAAATCATTCCATATATATAAAAAATTATTTAATTCATGAATTCATATAAAATTTCAATAAATATTCATATTAGGGAAATAATATGGATTTATCAATATTTCCCCAAATAAACAAATAACATTCAATTTAGAACATCATATGAATAAATGGAACATAGTTTATGAAATAAATATATCATTGATAAATAATTTGAATATTTAGAGAAATTTAATGTCCAATTATCACATGATCTTGAATATTTCAAGGAGTAGTAAATGACTACAAGAATCAATCAGGGATGTGAACTTCCATATTTTCATCTTTCAACATGATTATAAACCATCCTGATGTAGAATAATGATGAAATCAATTAAAAAATAACCCTTTAAGTAATAGTAAAAAGTTATTTTCATTAATTAATAAAAATTTTATAAAAACTTATTTCAAAAATTCTTGATAAAAATATACCTTTAATATTGCAAATAACTTTTTAAAACATTAAATATTACACAAATCATTTTCATTTAAAATAATTTTATAAAACTATATATTTCCAAAATATTAGGGAAGACATATTATATAAAATGATCCATGTAAACATCTAATGTATGTTTCAATTAAATTTAATCTATGATGGATGGTAATTCCATACATGTCATACAAGTTAAAAAAACAATCATTCAGAACTGCAAAATTTTTAGGGAAGTACAATTTATAGAAAAATATAAGAATATTCCTTTAAAATTTATGATAAAATCCAAAAATTTATTGTTTTGTGAAAGATAGAAGATTACATTGAATTTTTTTGACAAATGAAAATATTGAATAAATTTAATTTAATAAATAATTTTTAAATGGATAAAAATTTAAGAAACAATTTCAACAAAACATGGTTTTGGAAGAAAATAGATTTCCAACTGAAGATAGAAATGAAGTTAGAATTTCTTAACAATATTTTTCCAATTAATTTAAGCACCAATGATTCTAAAAAAGTAATTTGTAGATGAAAATACCATGAATATTAATAGGATAAGAATTTTTTTTTTATGAAATGGTTAAATAATTTCATTTAACTGGAATTCATGAATATATAACCTCGATTAGAATGAGATTCTGAAAAAAACCATTACAATTACAAAAACATTGAAATAGAAATTAGTAAATGGATTTATTAAGTATTATAAATATATATCCAAATTAATAAGTGTAAATAAAACATATGTTAATCAAATTTTATTATACACATAATCATAGAATGGAACAATCAATTATGTAGACGTTAATTCCAATGAAAAACGATTGAGTTAAGAAATCCCTTGCATCACACTTCTTTTTTATTGAATACTATTTAAAACCATGTGTAGTGGTTTTAAACTATTTATTGATTATAATATATCCATATTAATAGTTATATTTTCATTTATTATCCTTTTATAACATCTTATCGCCTGTTCGTTAATAACTATTCATTATTTTAATTCTTTGGGGTGTTAATTACGTAGTTCTGTCATGAGTGTTTCATCACAAAAGACCTGATTCATTGGAATATTATATAGTCATATCCTATAAAGAATAATAATCATGATATAACCATCATATTTACATTGCAATTATAAATTGAAATGGAAATCACAGAGCATGGTTATGGAAAATGATATATGTTACGTTCATGGAGACGGTATGGCATACAAATGCATGAGTAAGGATTCAATTTTTCACCCATGAAAATGGAAATGAGGTAAGTAGTATTTCATATTTATATAATGACCATAATATCATATATAAAATGTTATTTCTTTTAATATACATATATAAATCATCCATGGGTGTGGTGATGAAAAGAGGGTCATATCACTTTATGAAGGTGGTGATCCATATGTATACGAATGATGTTATGATATTTAATAGATTGAAAATGTAAGAAATAAAAATATCTGTGATGAATGGTAAATATGTTAGGAATATCATAATTATTTCATTTATATCACATATAATAATTATCTTCATCTTTTTCACTTTTCATGGGAAGTGTCCATGAAAGATGAATTACATTGCATCACGAGTCCGCAGTCCACCACACACATGAGCGATGTTATCGTATCTCATATGGAATGTAAAATAAAAAGTATATATATTATATAATATATCTATATATATATATATTTCATAAATAATCTATATATAATTTATATCCTTCGTTATACCCTACTGTGAAAGTTGGTAATAGGAGAATGAATTACAGCAGTTCGTAAGTTGGTAGTCCATAGTACAAACAAATAATAATTTCATAACCCATTTGATGGATGTGTTGATGGTTGTAGGTAATAGAAAAATTCTAAAAACAATTTACAATATGGAATATATTGAGTTTTTTGTATCATCTTGTTTTAATAATAATTCAAGTTGGTGGATAAAGTGGTAAAATAAAGACACTCCTTGATGAATACTACATCTTCATCAGGTTTTTTCCTTATGTTTTCACCAAAGTACTTCCTAGATATGATTTAGGCTCAAAATACGGATTATAGGATGATTTTATGGTATTTTATATTTTCTTTTTATAGGTATTGGTCAAACCAGTGTGGTATAAAGGGTTGATGGAGAGAAGAGAGTGGAGACCTTAAATAATTTAGGTGAATGTCACACATGTAATTGTTTGAAAGATTCAATCACTACAATGGCTTTATCATTCCCAATGCCTATAAATTTTTCATTTTCTGAAATATATGATGAAATTTCAAAATATGGAATGAAAGTGGATGTTGAAAAGTTTGGAAGACCATTTTTAACAAATATAGTCTTAATTAACCCCTATATAAATAATTTTTTCCTTAATCGTGGTGATTAGTTTTCATTATTTTCACTAGTTATATTGGATAAATATTAAGAATGAATTATTAGATATTTGAAATTATTTTAATTAAAAATATTTATTCCGTTATTCAAAATTCAATTAAAAAATATGAAAAAATTTAATTTAAAATTACTCTCATAAACATGATGAAAAAGTGTGTTTTTATTGTGGAAAGGTTCAAAAATTTACAAATTTTTATATAAAAAAATAAGAAAATGATTATAATGTCCTCAAATAAAAAAAATTATAAAACTAAAATAAATATTCTTTAATGTAAATTCAATATATAATTTAACATTATAAATTATTTAAACAAAAATGCACTTTTAAATTAATATTCAATATTTTTCACTATTCACCAAAAAATGAAAATTCTCAAAAAATCCAAAACAGTCTCCCTAATAAAGTTTTGTAATTATATTTCAAAAATGAATTATATTTTTTGAAATAAATTTTCAAACATTGGTAAAACTAATATTATATAATGTGAATAATGTGTGATTGAATCCACTTTAAAAAATAATATGTTTTTATTACATTTTCTTTTTTATTTTAAATGATTCACATATTCTTTCTAATAAATAAAAAATAATAATTTTTTTTAATTTAGTTAGAACAATTCATACATTTAATTCTGAATTCATGGTGACAACTATTAAATAATAATTATTGTATTTTTTAGTATGATAAAACATTGTCTTTCAAGTAACACAAGCTATAGAAGAAACTCGTTGTTGCATATATAATAAACTATCAATAAAATAGAATTCATTCTAAAATAAATATATTTTAAATTAATGGTCTGTTATATTCTATTCAAATCCATTATTTTTTTTCACATACTATATTCAAGAAAACATTATTGTTTTATAATTTTATAGTGTTACATTATCACCACCATAAAAAATTACATCCTCATACATTAAACATGATATTGGAAATCAAGGGTTTGATATTTGAAAATTATTTGGTTGATAACACACATTAGGAAATGATTTAATAAAAAATATTCTTAATAAGAGAAAAAATAAATTTTGAATGTCATATAAACTATAATATAACTATGATTCTATGTAGGATATCATTGATGGAAAATGATGATATGGACATAGAAAAATGGTGTAATTAATTGATGAGAGTGATAAAGGAAATTGATCCATTGAAAGTTAAGGGCCCATAAACTAAAATGTCTCAGATGAAATTGTTTTATTTATATGGAATTATTTTGACCCCGCAAAATTCAACAACACGTGATTCTGAGGTCCGGAGAGCCTAGAACAGAATTCTGAACATTTTTAATGGTATGTTTAGTAAATGTGTGAGTGAGATTTTTTTTAACCGTTGCTCAGATAAAAAATGTGAGGGCACTATTGAATATAGAATTTCAGGATTCAGCTAGAAATGACATAACCTCATCCAGTATGGGCCGAGAAGAAAAGTTATTTTTCTGAATTTTTGAGAGAAAAAATAAATTAATTTAAAAGAGTTATTTTATTTCTTTCTCAGATTTGAGTGGAGGATGATGACGTTGTGGGGAAGAGACAAGGCGGTGACAATGCACATTAATGAGGCTCAATAATTTCTCGATAACTCACAGTGTAATGGTGATTTATTAATGCATAACAAAGATGATATTTCATAAATAAAACACCGTAATGATGTGACATCACATAATAATGGGAACTCTTTGACATGATCCAAATTAAAGTTTTACACATTGGGAAAATAAAAATTAAATATTTATAGGATTCTCAAGAGAATCTATGACTGACATCAACCCCAGCAAACAACAACAAATTCCAATGGAGTATCATCATCATAGATGCCTTTCGAAGATCAGAGCTGGGAAGCGATGTTAAAGTCTTAATCCCTATAGAAAGAAAACCACGACATCGAATGTCATAAGAGTTGGGGGTTTTTTAATTTCATGTTCTTCCCTGTCCTTTTCAATAAATGATGAACACAGATAAACCCAAAAATAGTTTGATCTGATAATCGAGCATTATATGGGATGGTGGTTTATTCTTGGGGTTATTTTATTTGAGGTAAAAATCATTGCATGTAATTATTGAAGAAAACTCCCCAAACCTCCCCCATCTTTTAACCTATAACACAGAGGCCCCGGGATGTCACGAAAATCCCCATGCTCATCCAAATCTGCGTTCATGGTGGTCGGACCCTCGAATTGATGTAAATAAAGGTTTGGGATACTCAAGGTGAATAGGGATCTCCCTGGAGGTCATATACATAGACCGTTCGAAGAAAGGACCACTAGAGCACGTTCGGTGGTCCATGAATCCCCCTGCTGGTGCGGGTATTGGTGGCCGTAGTGGAGGCGGTCGGCCTCACTGGCCATGTGGAGGAGGTGGCCCGCACCTGCGGGCCATGATGACTGGGAAGATGTGGCTCATCAGCGACAGTGGCACGCTGTAGGACGCGACACCAGGCGGGGTTCTACGTGGAGGGATAAACCGCTTCATGGCCATCCAAATGGCTAGGAATACACACTCCATGAACCATGGCTGATGGAAGGGCCACACGCCCGTGGGACCACAGGGGGAGCCAGATGTAGCAGTCAGACCACGTCTCGGCTGGTCGACACCACCGGTCGCCATGCGCGGCCGGTCCCCACCTGGTCGTCCAACCCTCTATCTGGTCGGGACAGTCCAGAAAGCCAGTGGGACGGACCTACACTGGTAAACCGGACCCACACCCTTTTCGTGTAGGGCCTAACTAGACAGGGTCACTGGGTGACTCGACAACCTGGATCCTCAGCTAACCAGGATGGGTCGAACGAGGCCTATTAGGCAAGGCCCACTAGCCCGGCCAGACCACACCTTCCTCAACCTACACCAGGTTAGGTTGAGGAAGTCTTAATAAACTAGGGTATGTGGGACCCCCGATCCAGGTTGGTTGGGTCAGTCAGACTGGGACGGGCTGCGCTCCGTTGCGAATGGCCCCTTGGTTACTAAAATGCATGTATCATGAAATCCTTGCATCCGATTGACATGATGTTTGTAACGTTTCGACCCTCTCTATGAGGAGAATGTTTTGTCATGCTCTATGATAAATTTAGTGGGATTTGAGATTCAATGAAGGACTTTAGGAGAGGTTATCTCAAGCGCACTATATATTGAACCCTACGACAGGCTGAGACCTAAAGACTGCTTACATTTGGCCCAGTAGAAAGCACCTCTCTATTCCCGGTACGACCACAGTTGGAAGCACCTATCTATAACTTTTTTAGGCCCATGGTACATGATGAGGATGAGTACTTTAGATGGCCAAGTCTAGTAGGAAGAACCTCTCTATGACTTTGAATGCCCATGGTATGCGACGCGGAGGAGTACCTAAGACGTCCAAGGTTAGTGGGAAGAAAATATTTGAGACTTGGAAGGCCCACTATATTCACTAGAGGAGGAGTTCTCTAGAAGCAAATGCATTTGATGATGTGACTTATGATGCTAATATTACTACCTTAGAATATACTTGGAGTGAGTTGTCTTGTGTTTCGTGCTTCACTTTGAGGAATTTGTGTGTGGTAATTTTTTTGTTTTGGTTTCCCTACTAAGTATTTTGTTACTCACCCCTGCTTGGTCATCAACCACCCGTGATGTGTCTAGTGTAGGCGACTACCGTTTTGATAGGGGTGCTCAGAGATCTTGGACTGAAAAATGCTACGATAATGTGAATGGTGGCCTAGGACTAGGTGGGGCCCAGTAAGACTAAGCGTACATGACATACTACTTCGGCATCCAGTATCATCACTACTCCCATGATCTGGTGGGAATTTTTGTGGATATCCATCACAACTTCTTTTTTTATCTTTCTATTTTTTAGTTCATTATTGGGTTTTTATTCTGGCCCACATACATTTAGTTGTACAATAACTCAGTTTTATTTTAGTGGTTTTATTTTCACCCTTTTAGTGTGTTGGGATGTAGTTCAGAATGTGTGTGCATATAGGTACTAAGGAAAATGCCTCTCACGTGTAGGTCGAAACCTTTGGTGCTAGTTGCCAGACCCTGGCCTATAACAGGCTTGCTTGGGGTTGTCATGGCATGATCCCTGGGGGACGGGTTGTCACAAAGTGGTATCATAGGAAGGTTTGTTCCCCCTCAAAGAGTTGGAATATTTGTTTTGTTTTAGAGTAACAATGTAAAGTGTTGCAAGTCTGACAATCCAATTTGGGGATTCGAGTGTTGGTGTGGCGGCCTACATATCCATACACGAGGATATTGAATTCTGTTTTTGGATCAATACATGAAAACACCGGTTTCATAAGTGTCTCATTATTTTGAATAAGATTAAGGAAACCAGATATAACTTTCTTATCTTGGTACATCTTTACCTATGTCAGGATTAATCCACGTGGAAAACCAGTCAGGATCCCGATATGAGGTTGTGTGGATAGACTTCCTAGAGATGATGTGTCTGTTCAGGGACCAGTTCTAGAGATGGCCCCACTAGGTGGTGCACCAGTACTACCCCTACCAGATGGTCATCATATAATGTTAGTAGTTATAACAGAGGATGTTTTTTAGGATCAGTGTCCTACAAGATTTTCATATCCAGTGACCCCATGGTTCAAGGGAGACACAGATCCTTAGGTCACTGGGGACTAGATAGAGGCTGTGATGTGGGTCATCCACTTAGTGAGGATATCGCCTGACCAAAAGGAAATATTGATAGTAAGCCTTCTATATGGATCAACAAGTATATGGTGTATTTTGAACATCTAGACTCATGTTGAGGTGACCCCCACATGAGTTTACATTGAGGGACTTTTCCAGGAGGAGTTTTTTCCCACAACTGTGCACTCTATGCACATCCTGTAGCGGATTCACCTACAATAGGAAATCATGAAGGTGGAAGAGTACTCGATGAGGTTCACAGAGATTTTTTGATACTCCACATATATTATGTGATACCTTTTCATCAGGGATAGAACCTTTAAGATGGAACATAGGTGGGGGATAAATTCCTTACTGGTTTCTCACAACTACAATTCTCAGGCCGAAGTGCTGGAGAGAGACCATTTATTGGAGAGATTATTAGCGGAGTAGGTGTCGAGGGAAAGAGCTTCTAGAATACCACATGTGGCTGATTCTTTGTTAAGCATCAGACAACAGACACGTGGACCCACATGGGATAGGCCTTTCATAGGCCGACCCCAGGAGTGAGGGTCAATAGTAGAAGACCCCAGGAAAGAGGGAGTAAGTCAGGGTGGGGGGGGGAAGGGTTTTCTATTCATGCACTAGGCACGAACACATGGAACATGACTACCTAAAAGGATATATAGATTACCATCATACAGTCGAGAGGTCGCTAAGGCAGCGTCAACCGTTCAAGCGAGGAGGTCCGCAGGGCAACAGACGTGGTAAGGGAGCTGGCCGAGTCACAGGTGGTGGGTGACAGTTTAAGATGTTACCGCCACCACCCCATGGTGGTCCACCTAGACATTAGGGAGTAGGAAGACATGGGAGAGCTCAACTTCAAAAATCAGAGGCTTATGTCCATGACACTCTAGAGATGATCTGAGGTATGATTTGTGTCTTCTCCAATATAGATGCAATACATATTGAAATAGGTTCTAGTTCCTTCTTCCTAGCCTAGTCTCTCGTTTGGAGCATGGAGATTCCGTTGTATCCAATGGCTCTATCCTTATGTCTGGAGACTCTATTGGGATGAGAGTTTATGTTTACCCAGTGGTGCCGGTAGTGTGAACATTCTCTAGGAGGTGAGAGCTTCGACTACGATATCCAGGTAGCAGTGTTGAGGTCTTACGATGTCATCCTGGGTATGAAATGTTTATCCACTGTCCATGCTTAGATCGACTATTTTAGGCATACAGAACATTGCGTACATGGCGATTGAACCATGTGTTCTTTCAACAGAGTGAAGGAAACCCTTGCAGTACAAGACAAACTCTCTTGAAGGAGCGTACAACCGATAACTCACTATTTGGATAGCCTCACCCTCAGTGTAGTATTTGGGAGGATTCCATGCTTCCCAGTAGTGGTTGAATAGTATGTGGATGTTTTTCCTGATGAGGATCCTGAGATATCACCTTGTAGAGAGGTAGACTTCTGTATCAACCTGTACCCCGAGATGACATCGTTATCCACACTGGCATATCAAATGGCTCCCGCAGAGCTTCGTGATCTGAGAGATCAATAGGAGGAATTGAAGGAGAAGGAGATCGTAAGTCCCAATGTTTCACCATGGGATTCCTAGATGCTTTTTCTATGAATTTATATGGGAGTTTCAAATTGTGCGTGGAATTCTGGCTCCTGATCCAGGCAACCCTGAAGAACAAGTAACAACAACATACAATTGATGACCTCTCTGACCAGCTAAATTGATCGATGTGGTTATCAAAGATAGACCTCAGATCCGGTTGTCACCATCTAAGGGTATGGGATGAGGATGTAACGAATACTGCCATTAAGTGCTGGTTTGGCCACTATGTGTTACTGGTGAGTCCTTTTAGCGTGATCAACTCCATAGTAGTGTTCACGGGATTCATGAAAAGGATCTTCCAACCCTACCTCAACTGGTTCGTCATTGTATTTATCAATGACATCTTGGGATTCTCAGCATATGAGGATGAACAGGCTGTGCACCTATGAAAAATCATAGATACTCTCTGAGATCACCAATTTTATGGTAATATTTTGAAATGTTAGTTTTGGATTCGGGAGGTCCAATTCCTTGGACACATCATCCTGGAGGCTAGATTTGTTGTAGATCTAGAGATGATAGAGGCATTGATTTCTTGGGATCCACCCAGGAGTGTGACTGAGGTGTGAATATTATTTGGTTTGGCTAGTTACAATCTATGGTTTGTGCCCAACTTTTCAAGGGTATTATAACTCTTATTAAAATTTACATGGAAGGGACAACCCTTTATGTGGATAGAGAAATGCCAGCATATTTTCCAGGAGGTCAGGAAGATACTGACTAGTGCCCCCAAAACTGAGACTACAAGAGGAGGGTGTTAGGTATATATATTACTTTGACACAATAGGGATCATGCTTAGTTGTGTCCTAATGTAGGATAGAGCAGTGTTCACCGACAGCTCAGAGTAGTTGACGCATCATGGGCAGAACTATGGGACCCATGACTAAGAGTTAGAGGCAGTGGTATTTGCCTTGAATAGTTTGTGGCACTACTTGATGGGCGAGTGGTTCACTGTTTACTCAGGCCAAAAGAGTCTCAGGTATATCTTCTACCAGAAGAACCCGAATATGAGACAATAGTGCAGGATAGAGTTCCTCCAGGACTGTGACTTCAAGATTGTATGTTTTTATTCAGAAAAAATCCCTCAATACACCATCTAGGTATGTTTAAGGTATAATTATTTTTTTCAACAAATCCAGTTGACCGCAAATGAGTATGTTTTGGATTTTTCGATGACATGTTTTTACTGTGGCGTATTTTCCCAGTGATTGCCAAATTTTACGGCCTAAAATTTAGGATTTTAATGTTATAAAATATGGAATTTATTCATAGGAGTGAGTGGCATGAATAACATTTAAGAATGGTGGAATAGGATGAAAACGGTGTACCCTAATGTATGGATAACATACCATGTTCTATGAATGGTACACAGAGCTGCATAAAAGATACAAAAAAGAGGTTCGCATGTGTGGTTTTCGAAATAGAAGATGGTTTGCGGTGGACGTAGATGCGGTATGCGGATGCGTCGAAGTCGGTGGAAGAGATTTTACATGTTAGAAAAAATTTATTACGTGGAAATCATGGAACAATGATTCATGGGTGTCATGTGGTTCATGATGGAAGAAGATTCGGTACACAGTGGGGGCTGTATCGAATCATGATTTTTTTAAAATTGATTTAGTGGATTAAGAGGGTATCATTCCCAATATAAGAAATGATAGTCTTATAGATTACTATGGATATTTAACATCATTAGAAATAATATTTTCCTCCTAGAATTAGAAAATGGATTAAAGTGGTTCTAGTTGAAGTTTGTGGGGATTCATAACCTGCAAAGCGAGTCAAATATGTGGAGGAAGAAGTCTGGTACGCGGATGGAGTCGTCTCGGTATGCTGAAGAAGAATCTATGGTACATGAGAGGGAGAATTCCATAGGCAGTATGTGGAGGTGGAGATCCAGTATATGGAACCAAAGGAAGTATGAAAACAATGAACAGTTCATGGACAGATAGTGATTCACATATGAGTTTTGTAGAAGTGTTATGGGGTAGCAGTACGCGATTGAGAAGGTGGATATAGTCCACTGATGAAGGGAAGTTTGTGGATGTGGTGGCGGTACACGAAGAAGATGTCTCTTGAACTAAACCTTGTACACAATCCGCAGAAGAGGAGAACAGTTTTTTATTTTCACACGGATGCTTGCAAAAGCTTCTAATCATTTTGCAAAAGTATTTCTAGGTACCTTGCAGGACCCGGGAAGGTGGAATTAATCTGTGGGTGAAAAAGGAACATCAATAGAAAATCTACCTCCACCTGAGGATGCAAAAATTCATGGAAATGAAGGGATATGCATGTCCATAAACTATGATTGACTCACAAGTCCATAAACTATGAGTGGATTCTTTGGCAAGAGCTGTGAGTGAAGGAAGAGGAAGATAATGACCCTTTCCACCAATAGTGAGCTACAAAAAGAGTCATAGGGAGTGACCCTTAGGAATGCAGTGCATAGACCCTTAACATTGATAAGGTTGTGATATTGGGAATAAAAGATCTACCCCAGACATTATACTCATTTTTGTCCGTTATCCTTATTCAATTTGGTACATAGACACATTGTTGTAGTATGCTCATTAGACATAGCCCAGTTAAGGTGAACCAAGTAAAAATCGTTGTGTCCTGTGCATGATTTCATATTAGTTTGTACATTTCCGTGGGAGGAAGAGTGAATTTTGTTTCTTCTAACAATGAAACAAGATCCAAAAGGGTGACAATTTTAATCTACCATACCCTGATTCACCCCCCCTCATGGTATCGACCAATATGATCTAACAATTGGTATCAGAGAGAAATGTTTAATTTCATTGGATCTCTCTCATTAGAAGAAATGGAGGTGGTCAATCATAAAATAATTCTGATCTTCAATGGAAATAATTTTCAGTTATTGAAGAATCGAATTCAACTCTATGTCCAATCGGTTGGGATGTATGTCTTTATAGATGTTATGAATGGAATATCATCTGACGTTAATAGCGGTTCTTTATAAGATGTTGAAAAAAGGGAATTTGATGATGATGATAATGAGATAAATTCTTTAGGGGGAGCCCTATCAAAATAAATATAAACGAAGGTTATGTCCTGCAAAAAATCACATGCAATGTGGGAAAAATGATTAAACATTTATGAGGGTTACATAAATGTCTTAGTAGCCAAGATGCAGGTTCTATGGAACATGTTTGAGGATCTAAGAATGAATCCCAATGATACGATTAATGCATTATTTGATATAATAACTATTATTGTGGATGACAAGTGGGGTCTTGGTGAAGTTATTGATGATATAAATATTGTGAAACGAATCTTGATAAAATGTTCACTGCAGTTCAATACGAGTGTTTCAGTGATGGAAGGAAAACACCCAAAAGATGTGAAACTTGATAACCAACATCATACCCTTGTAGAATATGAAATGAGAAATGACGACAATGATTGAGTGGAAAAGGGGAATTAAAAGGAAGTGGCGTTCAAGGCGAGGAAGAATCTCTCCATTGAAGATAGTCCAGATGTAGACAATATGGATGATGTCATGTCATTTCTATCCTCTAATCTGCAATGAGGAAAACATAAGTTCAAAGGTAAACATTACTTTTCATTCTTTTGATGTGGAACTATTTGGCATCTTTCATCAAATTTTCCTAATAATATTCATGATGAACATGAAGAAAATTATGAACTTCCCAAAAGAAGTATTCATCAATTGAGAATGGGACAAGAAGTATGAGGAGAATGTTCTTCAAAAAAGATAATATTCTTTCAAGAGTGGATGAAAGTATAGATCAATCTAAGGCATTATATTTGAAGGAATTCATAGATCCTAATGTAGATTCTTTAGATTATGTTGTTAGAATTTTTTTAATAAGAGAATAAAGTCATAATGAAGAGGGAGAAATTGAACGAAGTGTTGGTCATCAGGCTGAATTAGAAGATATCCTTGAAGAAGTAGATATTCTGAGAGGCAAAACTTTGAATCCTAAAAATTTTGTTCATGATGACAAAATATTTATGCAATAATAAGAAGAAGAGAATTCCGAGTAGAATGATGAAATTGAAAGACTGTGGTCTTTAATACCAGAAAGCTCTAAAAAGGTCGTTGAGTACAAACTCAAAATTGATGAATATAAAATTGAAATTGATAGATTGATTGAAATTAGAAATCATAAAATAAAACATATCAATCATTTTCAAATGGAGTTCTATAAGAAGAATCCTAAATTAAGCAACCATATGGTTTTGTCATTCATGAAGACGAGAATAGAGTTTGTCAACTGTAGAAGGTTTTATATGGTTTGAAGGAGACACAAAGAGCATGGTATTAATGGCTTGATCAGCTTCTAAAGAAGATCAGTTTTTATTTTGGTGGAGTTGATTACAATTTTTTTACAATAATGGAACCAATCAAGGAATGATGGTTCAGGTTTATGTCGATGATATAATTATTGGTGGATCCGATGAAGCAAAATTCCGACAATTTTCTAAATTCATGAATAGTCAGTTTGAAATGCTGATTATTGGAGATCTTCCATCTTATTTGGTTTATCGGTGACATAAGGAATTAATTACACTTTTATTTCACAATCAATGTAGGCCAAGAAGGTTTTGAGATGCTTTAGAATGGATAATTCCAATGATATGAAAACATTGATTGCTATGCGATTGAAATTTTCATGAGATGATGAAGGTAAGCTAGTTAATATCTACGAATTTAAGCAATTCCTTGTAAGTCTATTGTAATTGATAATGAAGAGGCTTGATTTTTTATTCTCCAAATACCAATAAGTGAGGTTTCAATGAAATCCCAAGGAGAGCCACATGATTTTAGTAAAAAGAATTCATTGGTATATCAACTGTTTGTTAGATTTTGGCCAAATGTACACTGAAAAATATCATCTAGAGTAATTGGGATATAGAGATGCAGATTGGGATGGTTCAGTAGATGATAGGAAATCAACAAGAGGTGGAACATTTTATCGGGGATGTTTGTGTATTTCTTGGTTAAAAAATAAACCAGATTGCATTTAATTAAGCACCGCAGAATCTGAATACATAACAGATAATCAAGCTTGCACACAACTATTGTAGATGAAGTAGGAACTTGAAGATATGGGAATTGAAATAAAATCTCTGATTGGAATCCATTTTGATAATTCTTGTGCTATAAATCTGAGAAAAATATATTAAATCACTCCAGGACAAAGAACATTGAAATGAAATATCATTTTATCAAGGAGAAAGTGGAGCAAGGGCTTGTGATGTTGGAGTATGTGCCTACAGAACAACAATTTGTATATATTTTTACAAAGGACTTACACAATGATGAGTTTGAAAGGAATCGACTGACTCTGGGAGATCAGTCGACATCCCTCACTTGAAAAAGTGTGGATTTGGGTTCCCCTCTCCCTAAAGTATGATGTGCCATTTCCTAACGTGATGATTTGTTTTCTTTATTGTATTAAAGATGACCTTGATGTTCCCTTCAGGTTTGTTGAAAAAGGGGGATAATGTGTTACTTCTAGGTGGAGAAAAGACATGTGGAGAATTTGTTAAGTGGTGTAGTGAGATAGAGGGTGTTGAAGCTGTTTGAAAGAGCTATAAGATATGGGAACATTAAATCTGACGATGCTAGAATTGATCGATCAATGAATAGATATCACGTTAGCTGAGGATCGTGATAATGGCCGAATAGTGGTGTTGGAATGGTTTTAGAAGGATTCCAGCACTAAGTAATTGGTATCTATTTGGTATCAACAATTGGTGCCAGAAATGATGTGATTCTATGATAAACTTTTTATATAATCTTGTTTCTCATACTGAGCACTGCTCATGTGGGCTTATAGTATGTCTTGAGTAAATCGTTGATCACTATCTTTATCACGGGGAGATAATGGTGGTTGATGTTGTATGGAGTATTAATGAGGTATCAAAATGTGCATCATTATTATGCGAAGAGTTTTCAACAAACCCAAAGGGGGAGATTGTTGGTAAAAAATAACACAACACATCTTCTCAGTATGTTTATGGTATGGTTGTGTTTGTTGACAAAGTCAGTTGACCGAAAATGAGTATGTTTGGTGTTTTCCGAAGACATGTTTTTAATGTGGAATAGATTCCCAATGTTTTCCAAGTTTCATAGCCTCAAAATAAGGAATTTAATGTTGGAAAATGTTGGATTTCTTCATAAGACTGAGTGGCATGAAGAACTGTTATGAATAATGGAAAAGGATGAGAATTACATACCCTAATGCATGGACAGCATACCATGTTCTAGGAATGGTAAGGGGAGTTGTGGAAAAGGTATGAAAAAGTGGTTTGCGGGTGCAGTTTGTGAAACTGAACATGTTTCGTAGTGGAAAGAGATGTTGTACGTGGATGCGCTGAAGTTGGCCGAAGAGATCAGCCGCATAAGAAATAATTTATTATGCAGACGTCATGGAAATATGGTTCATTAGTGGATGTGGTTCATGGCGGCAAATGATTCGGTACACAGTGGGGGCTATATCAATTCAATATTTGGTAAATATTGATATATAAAATTAAGAAGGTATCTCTGCCAAAATATGAAATTATAATTCTACCAATTACTATGGAGATTGAACATCCTTAGAAAGCATATTTTTTTATGGGAATTCTGTAAATTCCAAAAGTGGTTCTCTATGATGTCTTCGTGGATTCCTAACCTGTAATGGGAGTCTGGTACATGGAGGAGGAAGTCTGATATGTGGAAGGAGTTGTCTCGGTACATGGACGAGGAATCATCGGTATGAGAGATAGAGAATTCTATAGGCAGTACGCAGAGGGGGAGCTCCAGTATGTGGAAGCAAAGGAAGTCCGCAAATAATGAATAGTTTGCTGACAGAGAGTGATTCGCAGATGAGGTTTTAGGAATTTGTATGCAGTAGCAGTATGTGATCAAGAAGGCGAAGGAAGTCTGCGGATGAAGGGCTGTCCGCGGTAGTGGTGGTGGTACGCGAAGAAGGTGTCCTGCTTACCATACCCAGTACATAGTATGTGGGAGCGGAGAACATTTTTTGATTTTCACAAAGAATCTTACAAATGCTTCAAATCTGCTGGAGAATGTATTTCTAGGTACTTAGCATTATCTGGGAAGGTAGAATTATTCTGCAGGTGAAAAACGAACTTCAATAGAGAATCTACATATTGATGAGGATGCAAGAAATTCATTAAAATAAAGGGACCTACATGTCTATAAACTGTGATTGACCCACAAGTCTATAATCTATGAGTGGACTCCATTGCAAGAGCAGTGAGTGAAGGAAGTGGAAGACGGTGACCCGTTCAACCGATAGTGATCCAGACAAAGAGGCATAGGTAGGGACCCTTTGGAATGTAGTGAGAAGACACTAAACTATGTAATGGGTGTGAGCCTGAGCATATAAGATCATACTCGAACATTGTACTAATTATGTGTTGTGAGCCTTAGTTAATTTGGTACATCGGTGCATTGTCGTTGTGTGCTTCTTGGACATAGCCTAGTGATGTTGAACCATGTAAAATTTTTGGGTCTTGTGCATGATTTCATATCATTCTGTATATTTCCATTGGAGGTAGAGAGAATTGAGTTTTTTATAACATAGAAAAATGTTCCAAAATGGATAATGTTTTAATCTACAATGCCCTAATTGACCCCCCCCCCCCTCTCTTTGGGTGTTAGATGTAGTGAAACTAACAATACTCCTAGGAAGGTGAAAATGGCGGCGGACATGCTTAGTAGGAGGACCAGGTTGCAGTTACTGAGTGAGGAAATAGTGTAGTTATCTGGAATGGAGGTGTCCATTTTTGGCTTATTGTGAAGCTACTTACCTCAAGTGAATGAATGTTTCACCCCCACTCTTACAGTGAGTTAGGGGGAACATCTGGTGGATGTTGACTGTGTGGCCTGGCATGATCATTTATCATCATGATGGGACGAGATGTAATTTTAAAGGTGGAGTGAAATCAATGATTTTCAAATGGAGCACCATAGTACTAGTGGCGTTGAGGGAGGAGGTGTTGAGGGAGTTTCATACATCTCCCTCGTTGGTAAAACATGTAGTGGAAAAGATGTACCAGGACTTCCTGTGTTATTACTAGTGGACATGGATGAAGAAAGTAGTAGCCGAGTATGTTTCTTGGTGCCTCAAATGTTAGCAAGTGAAAGCCGAGTAGCAAGTTCTAGCTTCCTTGACTAAGCCATTATAGGTACCAATGTGTTAATGGGATGAAATATCTATGGTCTTCGTGATGGGGTTACCATGTTTTTCTTGAGGTCATGACTCTTTCGGGGTGATAATTGACTAACTCACTATGTCGATTCACTTCCTACCCATCCGAGATCAGGGGTCAATAGAGGAATTGTGATGCCTCTAGGTCCAGGAGATAGTGCGGCTTCATGGGGTGCCTTTGATGATCGTCTGAAATTGCAACACCCTCTTTAAATCAAAATTATAGATGGCATTACAGGAGGCATTCAGGACACATCTGCATTTGGGCATATCTTTTCATCCCCAGATGGATGGTCAGACATGGCATATCATACAGTCTGTGGAGGACATGCTCTGTGCTGGCATCTTTGACTTTGGACATTTTTGGCAGGACCACCTTCCACTAGTTTAGTTTTCATAAATAAAATCTATCACCCAACCATTGACATGGAACAGTTCGAGGCCTTGCACGTGCGATATTAAAGATCACACATATGCGGGACAGACCTAGGGGAGTCAGCACTAATGGGTCCAATGTTTATATGGGCTACAACCGAGAAGGTGAATATAATCTAGGAGCAGATGAGGACTATACAGAGCTGGCATAAGTCATATTCCAATAGAATAGAGAAACCCTTATATTTCAAGGAGGGCGATCATGTGTTCCTTGGGATCTTGCCCAGATTAAAATCGCTGAGATTTTGTTGGGGTGACAAGATCTCTCTATGGTTCATCATACATTTATAGATATTGATAAGAGTTAGCTAGGTGGAGTACTGTCTAGATCTCCCCTCACTAATGCACTAGGTGCATGATGTTTCCCATGTGTCACAGTTGAGGAGGTACGTGCATGATCTTTTGAAAATCATCAACTGAGGAAAGATGGACTTTGAGGATTGGGTGATGTTTATGGAGTTCCCTGTGGAGATAGAGGATTTGTCAGAGTGGGTCCTACACAGGTGGTCGATTCTTCTATCATGTGTCTGATGGCACCATGGGAACCTCCAGGAGATCACATGGGAGTGGTAGGCTCAGATTTGTGCTCAGTACCCCCATCTTTTTGTTTAGTTGTTTTGTTGGATTTTGGGTACATAAAGCCCTATGGTGGGGAGAATATAAAATCATGGAATTTTGGTGATTTTTTAAATTTATATGGAATGATTTTAAGACCATAAAATTTGGAACATTTTTTAAGGCATACACAGTCAACATGCGAGTGAGATTTTCTATCATTCAAATCATTTTTCCAATATAAAATCCTGGGGAACTTTTGATTTCAGAACATCGGGATATTCCTAAAAATGAATTAACATCAGCCGACAAGTGCCAAGTGGAAAATTTACTTTTTGGTCTTTTCGAAAAAAATAATAAAGTACTTTTATTGAATTATTATATTTTGATTCTCACATTTTAGTGGAGGATGGTAACGCTGTGGGGTAGTGATGAGGCGGCGATATTCAGATTAAAGAGGATCATTAACGGCTTGTTTACTCATAGTGTAACAACATTTTAATGACACGTAATAGGGACATGGTTTCATAAATAATATAGTGTAACGACACGACATCACATCATATGTGAACGTTGAGATGTGCTCCTATATAATGTTCGATGCACATGGAAAATTAGGATTAAAAATTTGGAGGATTCCCTAGAAAACCTCTGACAAACCTCCACCCCAGTGAAGAATGAAGAACACCAGTGGAAAATCATCATCGATGATGCCTTTCGATGATCAGATCTAGAAATCGACGTTGACTTCTAAATCCCTCATGGATGAACACCATGACATCAGACGCTAAAAGAGGTAAGGGTTTTTGATTTTATGTTTATCCCCATCGTTTTATAAAAACAATTAACAGAAATCAACCCACGAATAGGTTGATTCACGATTCATGCGTTATGTGGGAGGGTGTTTTATTCTTGGGGATATTTTATTTGGGATCTAAATCTATGAATTTAATGAATAAATAAGAACTCCCCAAACCTCTCCTTACCATAATCCACTAACGTTGGGGTCCCAAGATGAAATGAACAGGTCTTGAGGGCCTCCACATGTGCGCTCATCACAGTCGTACCCCTAAAATGATGGAAAGGATGGTTTGGGATCCTCGTGGTGAAGAGGGCCCTCCCGAGAGGCCATAGATGCAGATGAAATGAAGAACATACCAACTGAGTATGTTTGGTTGTCCACTAAGCTCCCTACTGGCGTGCTGGTGGCGGTAGCGGTGGCGGTCAGCCTCACCAAACACATGTAGGAGGCGGCCCGAACCAGCAGGCCATGTTGTCTAGGAATCCGTGGCTCGTCAGCAGCCATGATGCTCTGGAGGATTGGTGCCTGGAAGGGCGCCACGTGTAGGGATGACCTGTGTCCGAGCCATCAAGACAGCAGGTGAATCCTCTATATGTCTACCTCAACTGGTGGAAAGGCCCCATGCTTGTTGGGCCACGAGGGGAGTTGGACATAGGTTTTGGGCCATGTCCCAACTGGTTGGCACGACCGACCACACCGTGTAGATGGTCCCCAACTTGCAGGCCAACCGCCCAGCGGGTTGGGCTTGTCCAACTGATCATGGGGCTAGATCTGCGTGGGTGGGCTAGACCTGGGTGGGGCCGGGCAGACCCACGCTGGGAGGCTGGTCCCGCACCCTACATGTTGAACCATGACCGGCATGCTAGACAAACACCCTCTTCATGCGGGGCTGGACTAGACCGGGTCGCTAGGAGACCCCGAATGATGGACCCTTGGCCAACCTGGTTGGGTCCAGCGAGGCCTTTTGGGCCTGGCCCACTGACTAGGCTGATCAAAACCGACCTCAACCTGTACGTGGTCGGGTCAAGTCTATTTTCTTGAACAGGGGTATGTGGGACCCCTCAAGCTATGTTGGTCTGGACAGTCAGACCAGGTCAGACTGGGGCCCGTCACAACTGGTCCTCTTGTTACTAAAATGCATGTATCTTGCGGACAGTGCATCCCATTGATGAGCGGATTTCATTTTTGGGGCCCTCTTGACATGGAAAATATATTGGGATACTCTACAGTGACATTCATGGATGTTGAAGTGTGAAGAAAGGCTTGAGTGAGGTTCTCCAAAACGCACTACTTACATAACCCTGCGACTGGCTGAAACCTAAAGACTACTGACTTTTGGCCTAGTGGGAAACACCTCTTTGTGACCTAGTAGGCCCATAGTTGGAAGCAACTTTTTGTGACATTTTAGGCCCACTTTATGTGGCGAGGAGTAAATTAGTAAGAATGACTAGTGGGAATCACCTATCTATGACTTTGTTGGCCCACTGTACACAATGTGGAGGAGTACTTATGCAATCCATGGTTTGTGGGATACACCTTTTCATGACTTAGGTTGGCCCACTATACTCACTAGAGGAGGAGTTCTACAAAAAACGAGGTGTTCAAAGATGTGGTTGATGATGCTACTGTTACTACCCTAGAATATATGTTGTGTGAGCTATCTTGTGTTTTGTGCTTTACTTTGAGGAATTTTTGTGTGGTCTTTATACTTTGTTTTGGGGACACTACTGAGTACTGTGTTACTCACCCCTGCATGGGATTCACCCACATGTGTGGTGTCTAGTGCAGAGGACAAATGTTTGGACATGGGTGCTCCGGGAAATGGGACTGACGGACGCTACGACAGTGGACTTGGTTGCCGAGGACCTAGCGGGGCCCAGTAGGATCAGGCGGATAGGATATACTACTTCAGCTTACAGTAACTTCACTACTCCCAAGACCATGTGGGGATTTATACATATGGCCATCAGAGATTCATTTTGTATCTTTCTATTTTTAGTTATTTGTTGGGTTTTTATATTGGCCGACTTAATTTCAGTTGTACATGAACTCATCTTGGTTTTAGTGGTTTTCTTTTCCACCTTTCAGTGTTTTGGGATCTAGTTTGGCATGTTTGTGCATACATTTACTGAGGAAAATTCCTCTCACATATAGGTTAACGCCTTCAGCGCTAGTCACCAGCCCTTGGCCTATGTGAGGCGGGCTTGGGGTAGTGAGGAAAAAGAAACTAGGGGACGGGTCATGGAAAAAAACATAAATCTATAATGATTTAAAAGGCCATATAATTCATCAGATATGATTTTAATTGGATAAAATATTTTCATCAATATTATTCACATAATATTGAGGAATTATTTAACACTCTATGAATATATAAAAATACACTAACTTGATAAATTTTTATTTTATAATCATAATAGAATCCATTGGTTGCACGTAAGTCAAATTCTAATTCATCATATACTTTATGATATGAATATTTATAACTGGATATTTTTATGCCAGAAGAACTATAATTCACATTAAAAGAATCATAAGATCTATAAAATAGTATCATGTCTTTACATTTGTCTTCATATTTTTTCCAAAAAAAAGTTTTCTTGAACAACTTATCTAATATCCATAAGTATCCATATATTGAATTAATACACTAAAATCAAAAATATCCACCAAATTTTGACTGAAACCACTACATAAATGAATAATGCTATAGAGCTTCCAAAATATAATGATCCATAGATTTATAAATAAGGCCATTGAATTTAAAAAATGAACTTATCATTAATCCCCAAACCAATATTATATATCTCTTAATAATCATATATCAAACATGTGAATACATTCATCAAGTACTAGTTTGTAACATGGTAATACCAGAATTTATAAAAAAATGTATTGAAAATGTGAATTCTTCCTTATTTCATAAGTAAAAAACCAATTATTGGATATTTGACATTAATATAAATATGTTTTAAAATCAATTAATGATAGTATACCCCGGTTTTTCATTAGATAATTAATTAATCCCAAGTTAGTCAGTAGTATCAAATTTACCTTATCCATAACAATTATCTATTTATCCCAACATCATTATCTCAGCCTCAGAAACATATTATTATCCTAAATGATGGGGTTTACTAGAATTTTAACATTCCACTAAATCATTTTTATTGGTCATAGGTACTATTCAACCAACTCTTCATGTACATGAATGAAAACATAATGTGGTCATATCCGTATATATTTCATAATTTGTATAAAACGGGTTTCATTGATATAATACTCAAATTACATAATTCTTGAATATATACATAAGAACATTAACCATTACTCGACCTATTTAGTAACAACATAAGCTTGACCATGATCCATTATCTTATAATTAGGTATATTCCCTTGATGTTTGGGGAATTCATTTTTAGATTCCCCACATCTCCTTATAGATGAAACATTGAATAGTGGAAACTTCTATTCTTTCCCATACAGTCATGAGCATGGTGTAATTTAACTCAATATTTGTTGAAAACTCTCATTCACTTCGTTAAAATTATAGGGCATTTCATTCAAAAATTATCACATGTTCAAATTTTTTCCCCTATTCACCTTATATGATTTTTTATATTCCATCCTCTTCTTCCCTCTATTCCCTTAGAGTCGATAGTAATAACGTAATTATTTATCTATCTTGTCAGTACGTGATACTATGTACATATATGGTAAAATTTTTAGGGATAGTCTTTCCCTTTAATTAATTTTATTAATCCCATCTAATAAACAATAATTATTACATTTTCTATTATGTTCAATGATTTGGTTACCATTCCTTCTTCAAGGTTCCATTTATAAGTGATGGTACCCACAAGATTAGATTATATCATTATTAAATATAGTTTTCAGTTCCAAAACTAGTGAACTACATAACATACATTGAAAATTTTATGGACAACTAATTTCATAATCATTAACAGGGTTTCATTGGAGATATCTCTACTTTCAAGACCTTCATTATGATTTTTAATGGGAATGTGAATTATCCAAATAATATTCATTGGGGAACCAATCCATGTGGGATTTACAGCCCATTTTTAGGCACTATGTTTCAATAGGGTCTACGCCAATGCACCCTTTTGGAGTTATTACCCAAAGGAACCTCTATTCCAGAACCATATCCACATGTAGTATTCTGAAAAGGATGTTTTATAATGAAAACCCCATAATCTATTACTTAAAAAAATTTATAATTTAATTATATATATATACTCAATATATATTATAGGTTTATATTCTCTAATCAATCTTTTACTAAATATATTCCCCAAGGTTTCTACTAATTATTCTATCATACCAACCATATCAACCCCAGCCCCAGTATCCCAGAGTAAGTATTTGATTAATTATATTTTTATAATATAGAAGCAATTACATATTAATGAACTAAATTGTTTTAAAATATTGGTAAATTTTTTATATACACGATTCCAATATTAAATTTTTAATCGAAATTAGAACATAGTTTTTTAAAAAAAATATGTATTCCCTCTAGAATACTTCAACATATTATTCTTTGGTGACCTTTTTGATTCCGAGGAAAGGGAAAAAATATGGGTGAGATAAAATTCTAATGTAGGGATATGTAAAATGGTTGATATCATGAATAAATGAGGAATAATAATTATTGTAGGGTAAATAATTGAAAACATATGACATTTAAATATAAAATGAATATCATAACTGGATAAAGAAGATTTAATATGAAAATGTATATAACTAAAAACACATTTCATTTTATCAACAAACTGGGGATAAAGGAATTCAAATATAATATCATGGGGAAAATATCACGGATAATGTAATAACTAAGTTTTCAATGAATGGAATGCTTAATTATTGGAAATTTTGTTTGAGGCACATAAAAACTTCTAATGTCATGATCTAACCTCTAGATGGGTTAAAACTAATTGGTAAACATCCATTTGATATATCTATTATCGTGATCTAACATCCAGATTGTTTGAAAATAATGGGCATAAACCCATTCTATTTGCCCAATTGGTTTGTCTTATAGGACCTATTAATGCATTAAGGGGAAACATAAAGCTCAAGGCCCACCCGTCAGGACATGTATAAAGTATTTATCAAATTTTGAATAATATATTTATCCCCTGAATTGATATAAATATTAAAAAAAATAACCATGTGAGTAAATAATATGGATATATAAATATTTTCCTTGATAAAGAAATGAAATTCAATTTAGAACACACTATGTAGAAATGACATTTGATTTATGAAATTTAAATATACATGATTAATAATATAGATATTTTAGGAAATTTAATGTTCTATGATCATATGAAAGTGAATAATTAAATTGGAGGTTAATGAATATAAAAATCAATCATGTATGTGATTGTAAATTGTTTTTTTGGTTCAAACTTATCATAAACCATCGAGAGGAAAAATAATGAAGGTATAAATACAATATATATCCATTTATATAAGAATATATGATTGTTGTCATTGATAAAGAGAAATAAAATACAAATCTCATTAATAATATTTAGGAAAATATATTTTTAAATTTTAATATTTAATTTTATGAAATTAATAAATTTTAAATCCGTGTCTTTAAAATTATTTTTCCTAAATAAAGAATTCCAAGAACATATGTAAAAAATTTCATTTAAAATGATTAGTGTAATCATGTAAAGAATGCTTGAAATAAATTAAGGTGATAATGATGGGTAAATTCATGCATCTCATATATTCTAAAAAAAACATTTATTTAGTATTGTAAGATGGTTAGGAATGTTCCTTGTTCTGAAAATGATTAAAAGATTCCTTTCACATTTTTAGGAAAATCCAAATAGGTATTATTTTGAAAATGAAAAAAATTACATTGGATTAAAAAAAGTAAAAATGGGTAAAAATTCAATTAATAAATCATTTTTATATTGATACAAAGATTTTTGAAATGATTATTAAGAAAAATGGTTTTGGAAGAAAACCATTTTCCGACCAAAGAGAGAAATGATCTTCAGTTTTCTCAAATACATTTTTGAAATTAATTTATGAAAAAATAGTGTATAATAGTACTGTGACATAAAAATATCATTAATAATCAGGGTATAATAAAATAAAATGGGTTTATTAGGAAATCATAAAATAATTTCTTTCAACTAAAATTAAAAATAAACAATCTCGATTAGAGCGAAATTGTGAAATAACCCAAATCAATTATCTTAACATTTATGTGAGAAGTAATAAATGAATTGATTATGTATTTCAACAATCAATACATGTAATAAAATAATAATACAAAATATTTTAATAAAAATTTATTATAGACATAATCTTATAATGACATAATCAATGAAGTAGATGTCAAACCCAAAAAACCTAAATTGAGTTAAGAAATCATTTACCTTAAGTTTCCTTTTGATTGAGAATTATTTAAACTCATTGATACTAGTTTTAAACATGATATTACCTTATACCTTAACCATAATAATGTATATAATATCATATATGAACCTTTTATAACAACTTATCAACTGTTCATTAATAATATTTCATTATTTTCCTTACTTTAGGTTTTAATTGCCTTATTTTATCATGTGTGTTTAGTCCAAAAAGATATAGTTATTTTGCATATTATATAGTTATATAATCGAAATAACAATATTATTTACATACTTATCATGTTTTAACATCAATTATAATTTTAAAACCAATCATGTAAGGCAGTATTGATGAATGAATTCTGTTACGGTCCTAGAGAACATAAGTTTTACGTAGACATGACTAACTTTTAAATTTTTCATAGACCATTATAGATGAGAGTTATGTAATGTTTTATATATACATAATTATAATAATATCATATATAGAATATTATTTCTTTATATATACTTATATACAACATATAAAGGGTTTGGTGATGAAAAAAGTTTCACATGGCTTCATGAAGGTGGTAGTCCACTTATACACAAATGCAGTTATCATATTTATGTTACCGAAATGGTAGGAGAGAATATTATATAATATGAATGATAAATATTAATTTAATATCAAAATTATTTGTTTTATGTCACATATAATCATTAACATTAACCTTATCCAATTCCTTATAAAGACACACTGAAAGACAAATGACATCGCTCTACGTGGTGATAGTCCACTGTAGGCACGAGCGATATTAAAATATCTCCTACATAATGGAAATTAAAAAGTTTTATAAGATATAATCACCCAATGGGTATAAATATGTTCAAAATATCATTTACATAATTTATTTCCATGATCATGCCCAACCTTTAATGGTTGTATGGGAAGAACAAATGACATCAATTTACAGGCATTAGTCTGCCGTATACACAATCAAAGATTTTTCAACACATTTTATTGAAGTGGTGATGGTTTTAGGTCACGAAAATATTATAAAAGGACATATTATATTGAATTTAAATTTATTTTTATATTATATTTGTTTAACAATAATTTAGGGGGTGTGTAAATAAATAAAATAAATATTTTCATTGAATAAAATTATAGATTCTTCATGTATCCTCCTTATTTTTACACTGTAAGAATCAATAGGATGGATTGATAAAAAAAATAAGACTTATAATATAAGTGGATGGATATTGGTAAGTTATTTGGGATGGTATTTTGCACACCAATAAGGTATGAAGGTGCGAGGAAGAGAATGGAGGGGGAGGGGGTTGCATTTTATATGTGAGGTAGGTGGAACCATTGTAATTTTATTTTAAGATTCTATCATTCCCATGTTTTTATCATACCGAAAGACTCCAAAATGGGCCATTATAGAACATATAAGATTTATGTTCTAAATATGGATGAATATGTGTGTTTTTGGAGTTTGAAAATCATTTGAAACCCTTATATTTTTTTAAGCCCTGGTAAATCCATTTTTACCTTATACACACAAGTTAAATATTTGTTTTACACTATTCATTATGGTGAAAAATTAAGTTTTCATTATTAGAAATTATAAATTATGATACATAAAAATATGGAATAAATATTTTAAAATTAACTTAATTAATGTTGGATTGTTTAATATAAAATTATTCCAGAAGTGGTGATAATAAATATCATTCTTTAAGTGAAAATTTTCTGATGTTTACAATATTTTAATATATAAATATAATATGAAAATTATTATAATTTCCAAAAGAATATTAATAGTTATAAATGTGAACTAATTCTACTTTAAGTCCAATCGAATATATAATTATTAATATTAAATTTTTAATTTAAAAAATAAATTTTCAATTATAATTATGTATTTTTTAGTATTCATAAACTATTAAACTTATCATGAAAATCCCAAAATTTCACCCTATGATAATCTCGGTAATAAAATTTTCAAAAATATATATTTCATTGATTATATTTTATCCATGTGGTAATAATTAATTTTAATTTATATGTACAAAGGGAGACAAAATTGACTTCTAAAAAAATTAGTGGTGTTTAGATTAAAATATCATTCTTTAATTGATCCATATTTTATTTCTTATAAATAAATAACCAAAATTTTAAAAATATAGGATGTACTATTAATACCATCATTTAAAATGGCTAGGATATAATTACAAAATAATATTATTATTATTATTATTATTCAGTAAATGTATGTCTTACAGATAATAAAAGCCACTGAAGAAACAAGTTGTTGCAAGTATCATAAGCTATCAATGAAATTAAATTTATTCTAAATGAAATATATTGAAAAGTACTGGGGATTATTTTATTTTAAAATATTAGTGTTGTGTGAAACATACTCTATTGAATAAATAATTATTCAATTTTAATTTCAAGGTTTTATAACTTCTCTTCCCATATAGATCATAATATATGAAATATACTGATGTAGGATGTTAATCACATCCTCTTTTGAAATTCATAATGTTAGATATCAACAAATATTTCAGTATTTTAATATTCCTTTTCATTTTGTAGATATTTTTTATGTTCATAAGAATAGATACATTCTTATTCACGTCAAACTATTGTTGAATACTTATCCCAAACGTTGAGGTAATCCTCAGATATTGATTTGATAGAATTTAAACTTTTATATTATTAAGGATTACCACTAAATAAATATATATATTAGAAATTTTAGTGAGTTGAAACTTCTCTGGAATATTAATGATCTGTAGTAACTTCATAAGTATGTAAAAAAATCATTTGGAATTATAACTTTTATATGACCTGAGAAGTTCTATGAAAAAATGCATATTAATGTTATCATATTTTAATGTGGTTATGGGGAATGGATACCACATTCATTTAAAATTTTAATTATCATCTTTAAATTTTGGTTGACTAATCATTGATGTTTATATTTTCCAATTTCAAACATCATGATGTCCCCCCGAAGTACTTCTTAAGACCTATATACATAATTGGGTATATATAAAAAATTGAGAACGATGAGGTATGTGGACCATCCTTAAACTCCTTATTCATTCCTATCACACACATATATATATAATTGATTTTTATGGTTTTTGAATTTTATTATTCAATATTTATCAATTTTTAATATCATAATAATCTACACAATCTTCTGTAGCCGTATATCATAGTTCCACGCCACCATGATCTTTATATAAAGGGATGGTTGAGTAAAATTTTGGTAAGGAATGAGTTATTCCCTGTTCTATTTATATAAATTTATATCCTTTGTAAATAAATGAGTATTAGGTAACTTTAAATCATTATAGTGGATAAGGATTCATAATTATTACTTTTAAGAGAATTATAAACCATTTTTTCCTTCCTTGGGAGGTATTGTGTTGAGAAATTATAATACTTAATAAACACTAACCATCTCTTTTGAATCATTATCAACTGCTTCTATTCTGCTATATACATTATTCTATAATAATAAGTATGTATATAACATAATTTTCCATTGATATAATGATTTTAATTAAATGATAAAAAACTTACCACTACAAGCTCTTAATTATTCATCTAACATTTTTTATATTGGACGTTTAATTGACCCGAGTAATATCCAACCATTATATTAATTTTTATAAGGACACTCCCAAAGTTAATATTTTATAAATAATTATATATTAATAAAAAAATTATTATTTAATTGTAAATGTATAGGTTCAATGACCGATATTCTCTTATATTGCTTAATGTTTAATTTTAATTTATTTTTATAGAGAAACTAGATTTCTTTTTGTGTTAATATGGTTAGTGGATTATATATTTAGGAGAAATATTTCATAAAGTATTGATAGTTTTTAGATAATCTATGGAAACTAAAGATATCTATTTTAATAATTATTTTATTCCATTCTTAAATCGCCTATATCTTATAAGGATCTATATATTAATATATATATATCATTGTGTGATTAAATGACCCAAAAATTTCACTTTTTATTCCTATATTTCACATTTCTCTTATTTATATTTAAATTTTTCATTTCAAATGGTCTAAAAAATACCTAAATTCTCATAATATTATTATAATCTCTTTGAATATATGATAATATAATTTATGATCACTACCATTAAAATATCATGTTAATTTAGATAGAGTATATTCAACAAATCCATGATTGTTATATTAGAATTTATAAGCTAGAAATTTTTCACGAAGAGATTACCCTTATTTTTACCCTTAACTAAGGATATTTAAATTGAAGGCATTAATTTTTTTATTTATTAAACCCTTAATTTTGATCAAATGGGTCATAAATATTTTATAGATGATTATTTTTCTTCATTATGATTTTTTCAAGTTAATGATAAATAGTTAAAAAGATGCATTCATCCATCCTTTTCATTGTAAAGTGGACTGATTCTCCCATGAGGAAACACATGGGAATAGAAAACACTTTTCTAAATTCTATTTTACCTTCTCATTCAATTACATCAATTCAATGGGGGTTATTTTATAAGGAATCCATGATATCAGCATAACTCACAGTATGCGTTTAATTGAAAACATAACCTCAGGATTTGGAATAAGTCCTTAAAAATATGCCAGAAATACATCAATATATTCATAATATCATACATTTTGTGTTTATCTGCAATAATGTGAGACATATATCACCCATTATTGGGTATTGTGTTCCATATAAGGGAATAAGTTTATATAGAGAGTTCATCATTACACTTGCATCAATATGTGATAATTTGGTGTTATGGGATGTGGAACATGATTTCCCTATCTAAATAATTGATATAGGGTCTATTTAAAGGGAAATAGTATTTCCCTAATATCAGGTAAAATCATATTACTAATTGAATAACTATATTTTTAGGATGTATTATATAACAAAACACAATATGATAACAGTTGTTTAAATGGTATCGAATCATTACAAAGCATGGTATTTTTATCAACAAATCAATATCTAATCCTTGTGGTTGTAAATCAAGGATCTTTTGAATCATGATGATGTATATTAGTGTGTAAAAAAATATATTAATATTTTTCAACTCGTTAATTGATGAGAATTATACCTTTCACCAATTTTCTTTTATGATTTACCATGATGGTAGTGATCCCAAAATATTTCACATACTCCATTGAATTTGGTGGGTATTAATGCATATTATCTTCATTAACCCTTGTTTTAGTGAATTTATATTAATACTTCCTTAATTATTTACATTTTAGTTTTTGAATTTTTTACAGTGTATTTAATGGGATATTTATATTATTTATTAAACTTTTCATATTCTTCATATCTCATCAAATTCGAGTTCTTGATGACCTTCTTCTCCACACTTAAAAAATATCACTCTTAGTTTTTTAAAATTCACAAATTGATTCATTCCACATATTCATCATGTATAAATTTGAATCCTCTTTTTCTTCATCATCATTATAAATTGAGATTCCACAAAAATATATATTCATTATATTTTCCTGAAAACTATAGGAATTGGTATTTGGGGAAAAATAAGAAGGTGATTTTACTTTTGGGTACACTGATAAAAAAGCATGTACCAAGAATATATCATTATAATTCCCGCAAACCAAGTCACCCAAAGATAGTGGGTTACCTATGCCTTGTTAATAATGGTATTACATACCCATGATCATGGCTTATTAGTCATTAAGTGACTCTATACATTCCATTACATGAAAAAATCATGTAAAACATCATTTGAGTAAAAATCCTTATTCAATGATCATATACAAAGATTTGATAATCTATAATATTCTACTAATTACTTGGTTAAATAAGAAGAAAAATAAAAAGGATATATCACATTCTCAGGAAGGGATAATGTACAATGTATGATAACATGGAACAATGATGACAAACATAATGTAAAAATATTTGATAATAAAATAATGCTATATTAATGAATAAAAAATAAACAATTAATTCTTGGATGACATGATTATAAATAATCGCATGGATAATAATGAATTGTCTCATAATTATTGGAATTCCTAATGTTTGACATCATAAACTTATTGTTGAGTCCTTGTGCTAAGACCTCATATAAAAACAGTAAGGATTCTACCATTACCCAATGAAAGATGCCTCATGAGATCTTCCACTTCATTGAGGGGACAAATAATTCTAGTCCACACCCATCACATAGAATTGCAATGCATTCTGTTATATTCTAAAAGTGAATATTTAATATATGGAATAATTTTCAATAATTAATAAATTAAAAATAAATATCATAACATATTAATGAATTTTATCTTATAATATTTTCTTATATAGAAAAAAAATTAAATGATAATTTATGTAGACTTCCCTATTCAATTAGTTAATAAGGATTTCAAGGATAATTTAATCCAATAATATAAGGAATAATTAGGGAAAAACAATGTTAAAATATGAATCGTTATAAAGTGAAAAATATAGAATTCTAATCTATATGTGCTTATAAATTTTGATGTGATAAATGTGTTTAGAAAATTAGAAGAATGTATTTTAATAGAATTGAGATAAAAATATAATTCCTATATAAAAAATAAGATCATATAATTTCAATAATTTGATAGAATTTAGTGAAAAAAATTCCCTTTATGATAAATTTCTAGGTTATCATACTTTAATGGAAAAGGTAATCAACTACTTATATTGAGTATTATACACTTGTTACTCAACTGAGGACCCACCAGAAACATCACCACAATACTTTCATGTAAATATTCCCCTATTATAAATAAAGAAATACATAATATTAAAAATATGTGAAATACAAACAAAAAATAGATAAAGATAAAATATAGAGTGTTATGCATCTTGGGAAAATTTTAACATAATAGTAGATTATGAGTAAAGTATAATGTTAGTGATATGAGAGATTATGTGAATAATATATCTTAATTAATTTTCAAAAAATGATATTACAAAAAAATTAGAATTAGAACTTTTAAACTGAAAATGATACAACAATGGAAATTAAAATATGAATTGAAAAGAGAGAGAAAAATCGCCCTTACCTCTCATGAGATTTATAACCTACAATCTATCATTTAATCCAAAAAAAAGTTCATTATTTAAGATAGAAATTTTTTTAATAATCCTTGAATGATATATGTGGAGATAACATGAGATTTTTTGTTTGGGAAATGAGTAGAGCTCATGAGTATTTATAGTTGTGGTGAGAGGAATTTAATGAAATAAAGTATTAAATATTTTATTTTTCATTATATTATGTTATCAACTACCCCAAAGATCCCTATTACCTCTATTATTGATCCAATATATTGGTTAGTTCAAAATTTAGTTAAATATCTCCATTTTCACTATTTATTCATAATGACATGTACATAATGTAATATTTACCATATTTCAGCATTGTTACCGTAGTGTGCCATTTTTAATTAAAATTAAAAAATATCACACCATAACTAATTTAGATATTGAAGACTCCAAATAATAAATTCATTTTATCAAAACATTCCACAAATTATATGAATTTTTAATTTCAATTAATGATGGAAAATTTGGTAAAGAAAATTTCAATTCGAGTAAACAACATTTTATTAGTATAATAATTTACACATTTACACTACAAAACCAATTAGAACATAACTCGTTATTATAATGGAATAATAAAAAATGGTTATATGCCAAATAGTGATACTTTCATGGAGTAATTTGTACAAAATTTATCTTATAATTATTTTTATAACTTGAAATTCTATGAAAAATGATTATTCCGATACATATCTTATTAAACATTTTTAAAGTTCATGACTAAAGTAAAAAAATCATTCAACCTGATTCCCCAGATATGATAAATGAAGTTCATAATGGATGATTTTACGAGTTCAGACTATTTTTTTCCTTACATGCCATATAACTCTAATATTTACCCTTAATACATGCCAAATTCAATTATTTCTATTTAACAACTATATCAGAAATAATCATAAAGAACAATAGGCATATAACAACCATATCTACTCTTACCTCATACAAATCCATCCATACCAATCCAAAATATATTATGTCAATTTCTTTACATCATACCATATTTTGATTACATGGATTGTAATAATGTTTTTAAATGTAATTTTTATTGATGTGATTTTTATTAGTGAATATGATATTGGATTCATCTAAATTATAACCATATTTTTTCCATTTGTAGTTATAACATCCTTAATGAATTGAAATATTTTATTTATAATGAATCACTTCAAATAAATTACGTTTAATTATTATTATTATTTATTTGGTATTATATTGTCAACCATGTAATAATTCCATCCTTAAAAATGTAAATTTCTACAAAAATGTGGTTATGTTTTTTTCATCGCATACTCAGGTTCCCTTATTGACACCTCAAGTTGGTTATTCCTCCAAATAATCTTCACCAATCGAGTCATATAACATCACATAGCTTTCAATAATATCTCTTGAATATAAATTAACACTATATTATATGACTATTCAACTATCAATAAATCTTGATCAGCTGTTATAAAATGTGAAAGGCCTAAATTATACATCCTAATAAGTGAAACATGGAAAAAATCACATATGGTAAATGTATGGTGGTATTGATAAATTAAATGAAACTACTTCTATATTATCCAATATTTCAAATATAAAAAACTAGGTAGGTTCCCTTTATTTTCTAATATCATAATCCCATTCCATAGATATTTCATTTGGAAATATAGTCCCATAATTGAGTTTCATGACACTTTATCCTCTTTTAAACATAGTTTTTTTACATTGGGATGACTTTTTATACTTCAAGATATATCTTACCATCTTTTATGTGCCATATATAATAGTTGGACTTGATAAATGTCATTCTCTAACTTCATCCCAATATATCAGAGTCTGACAAATCTTTCTATGTAAGGATTTATATTATAATAATTAAGCGATAATATGGAAACTATTATTGTATAAAAACCATTATAGAGGTAAATACTTATCCTAGCCTCCATATAAGTCTTGTGATCATGAAATTATTATGACCATTAATTTTTAGATAATCCTTTCATTTGTTGAATCTCTTTCATGATGATATGTTGTACTAAGATCAACCTTTATATTTAAATCCTTATAAAGAGTAATAAAACATTTTAATGTGTATATCATGTCAAAATTTGACACTATTAATATGGGTGTGTGATAGAGTGTTATAATATCATTTATATAAAACCTAGCATGAATATATGGAGGAAAATATTTTGGAATTTGGAGATTAAGGGTATATTTTAAAAGATGTCCAATAATTATCCATATAACATTAGTCCATGTGGATTTAATAGGATTCTATGTGATGAAGAGCATAGAAATATTGTCCCACTTCTACTCTGGTACAGGTAATGATTAAAATGTTCCTTTGAAATATTTTATTTCACCCTTCACTTGTTTCCATACTATGCATATAGAAGTAATACGCATAAACTTCCACATTATATTTTCCCACAATAAATAAAATCCAATATCCCAAAAAATCTTACTGCTTCCCAGAATTAAATAAATTTTTGATTTAGGAACCTCATCCAATATATCATTCATCACCATTTGTATTATTGGATGATAAAAACCTATACCCAATATTCAAACTATATCTTCAAAAATGTTAAAATTCGATAACTATATATTTCTCATATATTCCATATTCTATTGTAGGGCCTAATCATAATGTTGGTTTTTCATTATCTTATCTGAAAATTATATTTGGGTAATTACATTAAATAATTATGATATATCTTATTTTATTATAATAACCATGTTTATTATTACTAAATCATACGGAATTGGATCATTCTCTACCCTCATCATAGATAAGATATCATAGTTATTTCTTCATAATTCATGAACCAATTATTTATTCTACAAGATGATAATTCATAAACAAATAAAAATACTTAATTAGTTCTAACCATATATAATTCCAGATATTAATACCATTCAATGTAAATTTATATTTCATACTATATTGGTCTGTGTATATATAAATACTATTTTATTAGAATAATGTATCTATATATTTATTTAAATAGTTATCTTCAAAAAATCTAAAGCATGAATTTGATAATTAATATCATGGGGTCCAAATTATCTATTTTCATAATACGAATCAAAATAATCATTCTTTATAAAAAATCCATGACTTTCCATTTATTCATCATTATATATAAAAAACCATTCATAACAAGTTATTAATGTTAGTATAGGAACATTTTGTAATGTCCTGAAATTTCTATATAATATTTTAGTTATATATAATTATTTTGAGACCGAAAAATCCTACGGTGCATGATTCTGAGGCCCAAAATGCCCATAAGGATTCCTCAACATTTAGTAAAACATTAAATATCGTGTGTAAGTAGTTTTATTAAAAAAGAGGAATAATGCATAAATGGTTGCCCGAATCAGAAATCTGAGGGCAATGTTGCGCTCATCATGGTGGGTTTACCCTAGGTGCGATGTGTGTTTATTAAGTGCGGGCCTCCTATGGGAAAACCTAAAAATGGCTCCACCATAAATAAAATAATTAAATAAAGTTAATTTATTTTTTAAATGCTTTTAACTCACGAACGGTTACTCATATTATAAATATGATACCAACTCTGAGATCATGAGGGTATGCTCTCTTTAGGCAGATACTAACAGTTATCGGCACGGGCCACCAGTGAATGTTAGTTTACGGCCATAAATTAAATAATTTAGTGACAATTCTTTTATTATTAAAATCCATAAATTCTAAACAGTAACTCAAATTAAACATTTGAGAGTACTATTGGGTTCGTTGGGGTTCTGTTCTCCTTAGGCAGAGCATAACATCAACTGGCACAAGTCAAGGGTGAACATTATTAATTTTTTGAACTTTTGTAATGTACGTTCAGTAAACACACTAGGGGAGTTTTATAACATTTGAACCGGTGCTCAGATTAAAAATCCAAAGGCACCGTTGAACTCATAGTGTCAAGATTAAATAAATGGATTTTTAACCTCGACCATAGTGTGTCTAGCAGGGAAGTTGGTTTTTGCGTTTTTCATAGAGGATTAAAAAAAATATATATTTTATTTCCAATATCCTCCTAACTATCCTTTAAATTTTTGGTGGTGGGGACCACAAGAGGGTGGTTGGGCATTCAAATGATGGGCATTAAATTCCTAGTTATAAAAAATGTGTAACTTCCAATCCATTTAATTAATAGGATTCCATAATTCTAAATAAATGAATCACATGTTAAACTAAGAGTTATATTAACTCCTACAAGGGGTTTTGTGATGTTTTCCATTGACGAATGGAGGAGAAGGATCTTGAGGCTCTTGACGAAGAACAAATCTCATAATCGAGGACCAAATATCTTCGTTCGAGCAGTGTCATTGGAAGCTTGTTGCGGGAATGACGTACACTGACCGAACATCAATTGCGAACGTTATCCAATGTATTTACAAGTTAGGGGTTTATTTTGATGTAAAAAATATATCTATTTTTTTGATTCCTCTTATTCATGATTCTCAATGACGATGGCCAAACAAACATGACCATAAATATGCACATGTACCATGATCTTTTCTAGTTTTTTGTTTGTACGTTCTCCATCGCCAAAAATGAAGCACGATAAAAACTTAATGTTTCATTGAGCATGAAATACGGACGAGGAGATCATGACTTGAGGATCCCGAATATGCGATCTTCACATTTTTCATGCTTAGAATGATGATGCGGAGGCCCTTGGAAGGGGAGACATGGTGGTGTGATTTCTGGTGTGTGTTTAGGGCGCAATTAGCCAGAGGTGGTGGTGGCAGTTCTGGTCATGTGGAAGAATGTTGGGTGTTTGTGTTTGCAGAGGAGCTAATTAGGAGAAGAAAACATGAAATATTGAGAATGATTGATGAGAGAAATAAATTTAAAGTGAACCAAATTAAAATAGAAATAAAAGATAAATGAGGGAATTTGTGATTGATTCTAGAATACAAGAAGGGGCTCTAAATTGTGGATTGATTTTGGAGTTAGGGAAAGTAAATACGTAATTAATAATAATAATAAAATATTGTTATTATTACATTTGATGATAAAATAGATTTTTGTCCTCAACTACTTTATGCGATCTCGGTTTCACGAACTGTCAGTGGAAGTGCGTCCCTGACACCAAGGCAGACATTTCGAGTCCAAAATTGGATTTCTTTTTCAGGTTTTCGGATCGGGTACCCAAAGATCTTGGGAAATAAAAGATTTAATTTTATTATTAATTCATCGAGCCACCATAACTCATGCGTGCAACGTCCGATTTACATGCCATTAGTGGTGACGTGATCATGACATTGAGACTATCTAACCAATTCTAATGTAGAATATTGAATTCCTAAGGGTGACATAGTTTCATGAAACTCCCAAAAATAATTATATTAATATTGTTGCAAAATTCTTATTATGTCATCACTCATTCATATGACATCAGATTGGCGAACCGTATGCAATGTTGTGATATTGAAATTAAGACAGACATTTCAAGACCAATGTTGGATATTTATGTGTAGGTTGAGGCATGACCCCACGAGGCCCAGTTCGCATGTGTTGTGGTGAGATGAAATTTTTTCACAAGCTATCTATATTGGAAATATGGGTAGTCCATCTCATGTGTTTTTTCATGTTGATCGCAACAGTGTGACCCGTTTGGTCACATGGTTCCATTTGAATTATGTTTGGGTTGGATTGAACAAGAATCCAATCAGGCCCTCGGTACTAAAATGCCTATAACATACTGACCGGGCATTCGGTTGATGCACCATCAGTTGCATTAGAACCCTTACAACATGTAGGTCCATTGGGTTAATCCATTGTGGAGTTTGGTGGAGGTCAAGGTATCATAGGTATCTTGAGGGGAAAATTCTACAGATCATGAGTACATCGAGTGCGGGGATCCTATGGCTAGTTGTAACATGAAGAAAAAAATATCAATCATGTGTGGGACTGTGCTCAGCGATCATATATAGGTCAGTGCATACCGATCCTATGTGGGCCAGCGCTCATCGATCTTGTGTCAGTCAGTGCATACCGACCCTGACTGGGTCAGGGGGGTAAGTTACCTATTGATACATTGTGGATTAGAAGCAGTGGTACTTAACTGAATAAGATGATCTAGCGTTACGACTAATCATATGTACTTATGTACTTATGTTATACTAGATTTTGAGATGATTCACTTCTATCTTCGAGGTGTTACCTCTGTGGTACTTCTATCTTCATGGTGCTACCTATGTTGTACATCTACCATTGTAGTGTTGTCTTCGTGGTGTTAGATGTGTGAAACTTCTATCTCAGTGGTGTTACCTATGTGGTACTTATATCACATTGGTCTTACCTGTGTGGTATCTCTACCATTGTGGTGTTTTCTTTGTGGTATTCTTCACTCGTGAATGATATGGGTATATCTTTTTAACTTAGGTATATGTATGGGAATATACCTATGTAGTTTTGAATCCATGATTTGTGGTATTTCCATTGTGGTACTCTAGGAGACTTATGGGGTCTCATAGTCCCTACAGAGTATCATTATACGCACCCCTACACGGGATACGCCTGCACCTTGTTATGTCTTTTGTAGAAGACAGATATCATTGATCGTGGCTAAGGGAGGTAAGACTGGATGGTACTAAGAGGTGGCTATTTGGCATGATGTGACGTAGGGACTAATAATCATCTATTGTTCCAACCATTTAGGAATGTTCCTTGTTGGATGATCCAGGAGTTTTTTTCCACCCTTTTAGTTTTATTTGTACTTTTTCATTGTACTTTTACTTCTAAATGGGCTTGTATTCCATCAACATTATTTTATCACTCTTTTAATACAAAAAATTATATTTTGGTTGCATATTTCTTCATTATAGTATGTGTGTTTGTTCAGGTTAAAAGTAAATGCCTTCCCATTATAGGGATACGCCTTTCCGGTGCTAGTCTCCTACCCCAGGCCTATGCAAGGTGGGCTTGGGGTAATCATGGCACATGGCCTGAGGGATGGGTTGGGATAAAGTTGCATCAGAGGAGTCATTTCTACTGAAGAACTATGAAACTGATTTTTTCTATGTGGTGCAATAGTTTTAAGTGTTTTGTGTGTGGTTTTCAGTTTCTGGAGTCCAGTGTTGGTGCTGGGGCCGATGTATCCATACATCGAGACCGTGAATTTGGATTTCCAACTTGGTGCATGAAAACACTGATTGCGGGGGTTTTGGAAATTCTTTTCCTTTGTTTCTTTGGATTCATCTCACCTGGTATAACATAATGATCATGGAACACCTATTCTTTTTAGGATTCTTCCACATAGAAAACCCTCAGGATTCTCAAGATAGTACACAATGATGGCCCGCCGAGCGACGAGGATCCGGTTCGAGGCCCCCTTACCGTGTTTTCACCTTCAGGTGGTGTACCAATAGCACCACCACCAATTGGGAAGCACATAGAAACATATGATAATATTTGACCATGTATGCCGACTAACTGCATCGAACGAGTTCCAGCGGGAGGGGAGTACGAGGTTCCAAGCCGAGACAGACCCGTAGATGGCTGAGGACTGGATGGAGGTTGTGGATAGAGTTTTACTCCTAATTGAGACACTAGAGGAACATATGGTGATCTTAGATTCTATTCATTTACAGTGAGTTACCATGAAGATGGTCTGCATAGTGTTGAGGCTTTGATATGTTGACAGTTTCCTGAGATAGTTCCTTCGGGTAGACTGCCAGCTATATCACTTCATGTTGGTCAACTGTTACAACCGGAAGTATCGTTAGAGGACACATGTAGGTTTAGTTCCTTACACATGTTTCAGCATTAGATACCCCTCAGGTTCTGAGGTGAGCCCGACCCACAGGCAGCTAAGTAGCTTGAGGTGGTGGCTGAGATTTCATCTAGCTAGGGAACCATTCGATCAAATGGCGGTCCTGGTAGAGAGCATTATATGTGTCTCAACAGGATTATGATAGGGTTTATATTACCTTGGTCTTGCGAATACGTGACATTTTTTGAGGAAAATATTGATAACCTTTCTCAAAGAAGGGGGTCTCTTTCCATAAAGATATACGGGATGAGAGTTCCACAGAGCATCTACAGCTTCGGCAGGATGACATGTCGGTAGTTGAGTATCCATCAAGGCATACCGACCATCCCATGTACTCGATAAATATAGTACGGTCAGTGCTTCAGGGCTTGGACCTCCAAGTGGGGTGTGTTTAGGGATATCTGTAACACCCAAAGATTTTATGAAAAATATTCTTTTTAATTTCATTAATGTCTTGTGTTGTACGCTACACCAAAAGGAGCTTGCACAACACACATCCTTGACTTTCCTTGCATTGCACGCAATCGCGACCTTCCTCGATAGCGTGTATAGTACGCAATACCGAGTTTTACTAAACAATGATATGCTATTAAAATATTATTAAAACTAGCTGTTATGAATAGTAATAACCACTTTTTGAAATTTTGTAAATATTATTCTTGAAAGTGGACTTCATTTTTGGATTCGGAATATCTAAATTATCTTAGGGTGAAATTTTGGTACTTTTCAGATAATTTCATTTTCTAATGAATAGTGAAAATTATAAATTTTTAATTAAAAAAAACCTTTTTAATGGAAATAATTAATAGTGATAAATTATTAATTTTAGTGGTTTTAAAGTATATTGAGAATATATTTTTACAATTTAACACAATTTTGGTCATTGGATGTAATTTCACATTTAAACCAGACATAAACAAGTGTCCATCTTTTGATAGTTATTATCTCTTAAGAAAACGCTATTTGTTTTGACGATGGGAATTAATTTTTAAATTAATTAATGCAACTGATATGTTTTGAATTTGGTAAAATAGTCATCACTTTTGAGTTCATAATATCAAATAGAGCTTAGGCCAAATTTTTTGTATTTTTCTGGAAACATTCATTTTTTGATGAATAGTGAAACCACTAAGTGGTAGTTTAAAAAAAATGAATTTTTCATAAAACTTAATTTTACCGCTTATGTGAGTGGAATTTAAAAAAATATGAGAGACATGGTTGATTTCAGTAAGTAAAATGTGGTTCAATGAGATGAAAATAATTTTCGGTGAATAGTAACTGTTTACTTTTTTTTACCACGGTTAAAAGTAAATAGGGTAATTAAGGGAAAAATGATATTATTATTACCTTAAAACATGTCTTAATTATATTGGATAAAGATAATTCGACCAAACAAAACCTTAGGAATAAAATATGACCATTTAGTCCCACTTGGATTAGATTAGGGCATTTATTATTAATTTATTTAAAGAAGGGTTAAAATAGTTAAAATCAATGTTTAATAAGTAGTTAATTTTTAATATAGGGTTATACATAAGATAAATTCGACTATAAATATTAATTATAAAGATAAAACTATTTCCTACATAATGATATTTTATTTGCAATTTTTGTACATTATGTAATTTAATTAATTTATGACACAACGATGATGCAGTAATTATCTTATTAATGAAAAATTGACATAATTGATGTTATAAACACCCAAATAAATGTAATTTGAGACTTTTTGTGAATTCCACAAATATTATAGGTTAATATGACATGCTATTATTGATTTAATTAACTTTGTTCGAACTAATCATTCTGTTAGGATTTTCACAAAAAACAATTACTAAATAGTGTCAAAATTGACATAAAATAGTTTTTAAAACAAATATTATATTAATAATTGTTATTTTATTCCTAAAAATCTAAGGTTCATCAAAATGACTTAGATAAGGTTATATATATTAATAATAAACAACTTGGGGTTCTTTCGTCTTGTTATAGTAAGTTTATTAACCTTATAGTGTAAGAACACAAAAAGACACGATAAAAGTAAAATTAGCTAACTTAAAGTTAAATATAAATGATAACGTTAAAATAGGAACCTAAACTTGTCTAAATTCTATTTTATGAGAGGCTTTAGACTCATACCAACCTTTTCTTTGAAATAAATCAATTTGGATCTATTTAAAACCGAATTTGGCTTTATAATAAAATAATATTGTTTGTTATTCCAAAGGTTCCCCTCTCTTCCCTTATAAAAGGGCACCTCCTCCCTCTCTTTCTCACACCACTTTGAGCCTTCATGCTCGTCCAACCCCTGCCAATTTATTCTCTCCACTTCCCTATAGACATCCTAGAGGTCCTGTTCTTCTTCAAAGACCAATTTTAGTGCCCTAAAAGAAGGTCTCAAAGAAGCGCTTCAAAAAAGAGGTAATGCCTGTTACCGATTCTTTCATCTTTATTTCTTCATCCACTTCTTCTTTAGTTGTTTCATCATGAAGTAATAACATAAGTATCACTCATATAATTATATGTTATTATATGTATTAAACAACCTTATTTCACCATCCATCCATCCTATGGAAAATGAAATCACCGCGCGTGCGTACGTACAGAATACCGTCTCCACGCCGTGGTGTAATCTATTTTCCACCACCACCTTACTTGGATGGGTATAATGGTGTAAAGAATAAATATATATGATTATTTTAAATTGATATTGATTCTGAAATAGTATACATACACTCCAATGCAATTCCACGATCATTGGAACGATATCATCACTCGTGCGTACGTACGGAATACCGTCTCCACTATGTGATACGACTCGTTCTACACGATCTTCATTGCATAATGATTATATAAATGAATTGATTGAATGAATATGATATATATTAAACTAATAAAATTCTGTAAATGAGTTATCTATAACCTAAAAAAATGAATAAGAATTTATTCGACAAAACACGCATAAAAACAAAAAGTAATAAACACCCGAATAACAGATAACAATGATATATTACTAATAATAAGCTATAAATATGACCATATAAGATATCATAACAATGATTATGATTCTGGAATAAGTGAATGACATTATTTAAATCATTATACAAGAAGTTTGGACACGTACAAAGAAAATCGGACCTAAGGTAAGGGAAATATCACAATCTCATTTTTATCCGAGATTGTTTATACTTTGGAATTTACTGGGGTGCATTTTATCATCCACATCCATGTTTCCTCAATATGTAATATTAAAATCATTCGAGAATAGTTTATATACAATTTTACCCTTCAGTGAGTTTTTAGTAAAAGATATGAAAGGAATGTTTTGTCATTTTTTGTACGAGGTACTTTTTGACGTTTCCGACAAAAGTACGAGAAGAATGTTTTCTTTTAACTTATACGGCATGAATAGATTTTTAAAACATTATTCCCAAGAAGCTTCCCTTACAAGTTTTCAAGTTTATTTTTAATAAAAAATTTTTAGTTTAGAACTGTATGACATGTTAAGAAAGGAAAAGTGTTTTTGAAGTAGAAAGGATATTTTCCTCAAGAATGGAGTTCAAGTGTTTTATCAAAATTATATTCCATCTAAGAAAATAAAGGGTTCTGTTTCTATCCCAATTATTACATTGATTTTATTATGTTGTGATAGAATTATTTTTATGAATTCCTTTATCGTATATGATTTGTTTTATGATGTCACGATTTTTAAGATTCCCATTTTTTTTACATGGGTTATGCTATGATGTATGATTTATGATTTTGTGGCACACATATGAATGGTATCATTATGAGATGGGTGGGACCTATATCTCACTCCAATGAATTGGGTAAAGATTTTATATCTCATGCGATAGACATGGCTGGAATGGCAGGTTAAACTGGTTTAGTGAAGCAGGACTGAAACGAGGAATGAACTCGGTTCAGAAATAGACTTTTTCCACTAAGATAGTCTTGGAAGTGAGTCTTGACTAATAAGAAATGATTCTCTATGATTATGTGTGTACGCCACAAAATTTCATGTTTTAAGTTATGATTATTGGGATTACATTTCACTACTATGATTTATGCCATGTTATGATATTATGATCTCTTTTGCAGGTTAAGATTTCCAAAATGTTATGTTCTTATGAATATGATGTGGTTCATATTTCTTTTGATTACCCTTACTGAGCATTTGAGCTCACCCTTTTATGTTTTCTTTTCCCCAGGATATAAAGAAAGGTTTTAGGTAAGAAAAAAAATGGAAGATCTTTATGGGAGATGTTGAAGATCTTTCACCCTGATTAGAAGATTACGTTCCGAGTTTCCAAAGACAGTAAACTATTACGGTCCTTGTGTGTGTGTTTTTGTTATGCACTAAGTATTCCACAAAAGTAATGTAATGTCCTTGTACGTCAAGCTTCGGGTCTCTATAGTTGGTATCAGAGGAAAGGTTTAGGCAACCTTCAGAAACTAGGATGTGAGAACTTTAGTGTGATCCCTAGAGATATTTCTAAGGTATTTATAGGGATGTCCCTAAGGTTAAGTATAAGTATAGGTTATAGTACTAGAATTACGGTAACCCAAGATGTTAGATATTGAAGGTACTCCACCTTTTTTGTGTTGTTTTCCCTAGCATGATTTTTTCCTCTCACACTATTCTTTTTGGGTTTTAGACGATGGATGGAACCCGAAGGAACCGTGTTGATCAATGTAATGGACAATGCAATGATTTTCCTCCTGAACAAACAAATTTTATGGGAGATGGAGTGAAAAATATTATTGCTATACTTATACAAGCTATGAATCATTCTGGACTTCCAAATGAGTAGAGAAGGGAACAATATTCTATTGAGTCCTTCATGAGGCAACGTCCACCTTCTTTCAGTGGGTCTTCTGATCCACTTATTTCCGAACAATGGATCAGTACTACTGAAAAGATATTTTCAGTTCTTCAATGTTATGAACATGATAAATTCATCTTAGCAGTGTATTGTTTGGAAGGTGATGCTGATCAATGGTGGAATCTTATCAAGAATACGAGGCCAAGAGATGAAATTGAGTCTATAGAATGGGACGAGTTCAAGAACATATTTTTCAATAAGTAGTTCCCTCGTATTCTTCGAACAAATATGGAGAAGGATTTTCATGAACTAAAGTAAAAGGATGATGAATCTGTTGGTATATACGAAGAGAATTTTATAAGGCTTGCAAGGTATGCATCTGGATTTATCATCCAACCTGAAAGTAAAGTTGATCGACTCTTCAGTGGTGTAAAACCAAATTTTAAAAGGACATTATCTATATGATACTACAGTAGCTATGAATAAATTGTGCGTTGTGCTATCAAGGTATAAATGGAAGTTTGTGTTACTTTTCCATCTCATAGTTGTGATATGAAACGAAAGATGGAGTTCAAGGAGAAATCTCATAATAATGGTGAAAAGAAGATGAATGTTTCCTTATGCTCAATGTGTGGAAAGAAACATGGTGGAGATTGTCTTAAAGGGACAAGTAAATGTTTCAAATGTGGAAAGGAAGGTCATCAGGCATTTGAATGCCGCAATGATGGGAAGAAGATGTCTAATGATGCAAACGAAGGAAGGGATACCCAGAATGAACCTACTACACTTCAATGATTCAAGTGCAAGGAAATGGGGCATTATGCTAATAAATTCCGTAATCCAAGGGTTATTGATGATCAACATGAGCAACCACTTAAGGCAAAGGACAAAGAGAAGTCACATGCGATCACCATTGGCGATGTTGAATATGAAAATGATTTGGTGGAATGATTAAGTGTTTATGTAATGGGATTCCAAAATAATGTTGTATATAGTATCGTGGAATATTGGAATATTTATGTATCGGACTATTGTGGTTTTCAATAATTTAATAGTACCGGTAACCATGGAAAGTGATTGAGATATTTTTGGATAAATAATGATATGCGCATAATGAAGGGATAAGGAAAAAAATGAAATGATTGACAGTATTCATGAGCTCATTATTGATATATGGAATAAGTGATATCATGGTTTGAGTATATAGAATTTTGAGGATTTTGGTATGTGGAAAGTGTTAACTTTTAACTGAATTCATGTTTTCACTAAGGTTCAATGGGTATTCATTATTCAAGAGAATACATGATTAAAGTATTCACATGTTTGTAATTTGACCAACAATATATATCCTATGGGGATAAATGATGGCATTTACGTGACTGTTATGTGACATTTCATGTAATCATTTTTTATACTATGAGCTTGGACCGAAGTATTTTGGATAAGCCTAAAAATTAGAATGGATTATGTTGGACATAACTTAGAATTGTTTAAGGATAAAAGTTTTTTCAATATTATTTATTAGATGTAGTTTTAGAAAAAGGACAACCTGCAGGATGGGTGACAGCCCATCGCGTCGGACAAGGCTGTGGGAATCAAACCCACAACCGTAGTGCGACTGGCCTTTATTGCCTACCACTCGCCAACAGGAAGTCCCTGTTTAGTAGAAACTATTTTTATTATATTAAGAAGCATGATATATGAATTATAAGTCCATTTTAGAAAAACATATATGATTAATCTCACTATAGGTGGACTTACGTATTTTTTGATAAATTTTATAACCTTTTGTTTGAGATAGATGGAATGACCCATCATTCTATCACATGATCTTCTAAAACATCACGAATGAAAAATTCAACTTCATTTCTTTGAGAGATGAAGTGGAAATTTTCCAAAGAACGACCAACAATGAGACTATACTGAAATCATGAAATTATTCCTTCTAATTCCAATTTCATCAACTTTAGGGAAACGATCTTGAAACCCAATAATGTTGTCCTAGTGCTCTTATATCCAAGGAATCAGATAGTACCTTAGATCATCACAAATTTACGGCTTTGTGATTGCTGGCTTTTCCATAGCCATGTACTATACCACTCTTCATCAGAACATGATGGTTAGATTTCTCTTCCATATCCATATTTTCACCTATGTGGAAACCCAGTGATTAGTTTATTTGGGTAACCATTACGTTTCATACTTTTGTTTTTAAAGATTGGTTTTGGTATTCCTTTTTACGACGTGGGTTTATATCAAAGAAACTTTCGAATAGTAAAAAATTTATAACCCTGAGGAATTTTGAGGGTGAAATTCATTTTAACGGGGTAGAATGTAACACCCCGAGATTTTATGAAAAATATTCTTTTTAATTTCATTAATGTCTTGTGTTGTACGCTACACCAAAAGGAGCTTTCACAACATGCATCCTTGACTTGCCTTGCATTACACGCAATCACGATCTTCCTCGATAGCGTGTGTAGTACGCAATACCGAGTTTCACTAAACAACAATATGCTATTAAAATATTATTAAAACTAGTCGTTATGAATACTAATAACCAATTTTGTAAACTTTGTAATTTTTTTTTTCAAAATGGACTTCATTTTTGATTCGGAATATCGAAATTAGCTTTGGGTTAAATTTTTTTACTTTTCGGATAACTTTCATTTTCTGTTGAATAGTGAAAATTACTAATTTTTAATTAAAAACAACCTTTTTAATCGAAATAATTAATAGTGATAAATTATTAATTTTAGTGGTTTTAAAGTATATTTAGAATATATTTTTACATTTTAATACAATGTTGGTCATTGGATATACTTTCACATTTAAACCAGACATAAACAAGTGTTAATCTGTTGATAGTAATTATCTCTTAAGAAAACGCTATTTGTTTTGACGACAGGAATTAATTTTTAAATTAATTAATGCAACTGATATGTTTTGAATTTGGTAAAATAGACATAATTTCTGAGTTCATAATATCAAATATAGCTTAGGCCTAATTTTTGGTATTTTTCTGGAAACATTCATTTTTTGATGAATAGTGAAACCACTAAGTGGTAGTTTAAAAAATGAATATTTCATAAAAATAATTTTACCGCTTCGGTGAGTGGAATTTCAAAAATATGAGAGACACGGTTGATGTCAGTAAGTAAAATTTTGTTCAATGAGATGAAAATAATTTTTTATGAATAGTAACTTTTAACTTTTTTTTACCACGGTTAAAAGTAAATATGGTAATTATGGGTAAAAATGATATTATTATTATTTTAACACATGTCCTAATTATATTGGATAAATGTAATTTGATCAAAAACAGCATTAGGAATAAAATATGACCATTTAGGCTCACTTGTGTTAGATTAGGACATTTATTATTAATTTATTTAAAAAAGGGTTAAAATAGTTAAAATCAAAGTTTAATAAGTAGTTAATTTCTAATATAGGGTTATACATAAGATAAATTCGACTATAAATATTAATTAGAAATATAAAACGATTTCCTACATAATGGTATTTTATTTGTAAATTTTGAAAATTAAATAATTTAATTAATTTATGACACAACGATGATGCAGTAATTATCTTATTAATGAAATATTGAAATAATTGATGTTATAAACACCCAAATAAATGTAATTTGAGACTTTTTATGAATTCCACTAATTTTATAGGTTAATATGACATGTTAGTATTGATTTAATTAACTTTGTTCGAACTAATCATTCTGTTAGTATTTTCACAAAAAAAAATTACTAAATAGTGTCAAAATTGACATAAAATAGTTTTTAAAACAAATATTATATTAATAATTGTTATTTTATTCCTAAAAATCTAAGGTTCAGCCAAATGACATAGATAAAGTTATATATATTAATAATAAACAACTTGGGGTTCTTTTGTCTTGTTATAGTAAGTTTATTAACCTTATAGTGTAAGAACACAAAAAGACACGATAAAAGTAAAATTATCTAACTTAAAGTTAAATATAAATGATAAGGTTAAAATAGGAACCTAAACTTGTCTAAATTCTATTGGATGAGAGGATTTAGACCCATACCAACCTTATCTTTGAAATAAATCAATTTGAAGCTATTTAAAACCGAATTTGGCTTTATAATAAAATAATATTTTTTGTTATTCCAAAGGTGCCCCTCTCCTCCTTTATAAAAGGGCACCTCCTCCCTCTCTTTCTCACACCACTTTGAGCCTTCCTGCTCAGCCAACCCTTGCCAATTTCTTCTCTCCACTTCCATAGAGACATCTTAGAGGTCCTGGTCTTCTTCAAAGACCAATTTTAGTGCCCTAAAAGGAGGTCTCAAAGAAGCGCTTCAAAAAGGAGGTAATGCCTGTTACCGATTCTTTCATCTTTATTTATTCATCCAATTCTTCTTTAGTTGTTTCATCATGAAGTAATAACATAAGTATCACTCATATACTGATATGTTATTATAAGTATGAAACAATCCTATTTCACCATCTATCCATCCTACGGAAAATGAAATCACCGCGCGGCGTACGTACGGAATACCGTCTCCACGCCGTGGTGTAATCTATTTTCCACCACCACCTTACTTGGATGGGTATAATGGTGTAAAGATTGAATATATATGATTATTGTAAATTTATATTGATTCTGAAATAGTATACATACACTCCAATACAATTCCACGATCATGGGAATGATATCATCGCTCGTGCGTACGTACGGAATACCGTCTCCGCGATGTGATGCGACTCGTTCTACATGATCTTCATTGAATAATGATTATATAAATGAATTGAATGAATGAATATGATATATATTACACTAATACCATTCTATAAATGAGGTATCTATAACCTAAAAAGAAGAATACGAATTTATTCCACAAAACACGCATAAAAACAAAATGTAATAAACACCCAAATAACAAGTAGCAATGAAATATTAGGAATAATAAGCTATAAATATGACAATATATGATATCATAAAAATAAGTATGATTCTGTAATAAGTCAATGACATTATTTAAATCATTATACAGGAGGTTCGGACACTTATGAATAAAATCGGACCTAAGGTAAGGGAAATATCACAATCTCATTTTTATCCGAGATTGTTTATACTTTGGAATTTACTGGGGTCCATTTTATAATCCACATCCATGTTTCCTCAATATGTAATATTTACATCATTATACAATAGTTTATATCCAAATTTACCCTTCCGTGAGTTTTTAGTAAAATATATGAAAGGAATCTTTTGTCGTTTTTTGTATGAGGTACTTTTTTACTTTTCCGAAAAAAATACGTGAAGAATGTTTTCTTTTAACTTATATGGCATGAATGGATTTTTAAAACATTATTCCCAAGAAGCTTCCCTTACAATTTTTCAAGTTTATTTTTGATAAACTTCTTGTAGTTTAGAACTGTGTGACATGTTAAAAAGGAAAAGTGTTTTTGAAGTAGAAAGGATATTTTCCTCAAGAATGGAGGTCAAGTGTTTTATCAAAATTATTTTCCATCTAAGAAAATAAAGGGTTCTGTTTCTATCCCCATTATTACATTGATTTGATTATGTTTTGATGTAATTATTTTTATGAATTCCTTTATCTTATATGAGTTGTTTTATGATGTCACGATGTTTAGGATTCCCATTTTTATTACATGGGTTATGCTATGATGTATGATTTATGATTTTGTGGCACACATAAGAATGATATAATTATGAGATGGGTGGGACCCATATCTCCCTCCAATGCATTGGGTAAAGATTTTATATCTCATCTGATTGACATGGCTGGAACGGCAGGTTAAACCGGTTCAATGAAGCAGGACTGAAACGAGGAATGAACTCGGTTCAGAAATGGACATTGTCCATTAATATAGTCTTGGAAATGAGTCTTGACTAATAAGAAATGATTCTCTATGATTATGTGTGTACGCCAAAAAGTTTCATGTTTTTAGTTATGATTATTGGGATTACATTTCAGTACTATGATTTATCCCATGTTTTGATATTATGATCTTTTTTGCAGGTTATGATTTCCAAAATTTTTTGTTCTTATGAATATGATGTGGTTGATATTTATTTTGATTACCCTTACTGAGCATTTGTGCTCAGCCTTTTATGTTTTTTTCCCCAGAATATAAAGAAAGGTTTTAGGTAAGAAAAAAAGGGAAGATCTTTATGGGAGATGTTGAAAATCTTTCACCATGATTAGAAGATTACGTTCTGAGTTTCCAAAGACACTAAACTATTATGGTCCTTGTGTGTGTGTTTTTTTTATGCACTAAGTATTACGCAAAAGTAATGTAATGTCCTTGTACGTCAAGCTTCGGGTCTCTACAGTTGGTATCAGAGGAAAGTTTAGTCAACCTTTGTAAACTAGGATGCGAGAACTTTAGTGAGATCCCTAGAGATATTTCTATGGTATGTCTAGGGATGTCCCTAAGGTTAAGTATAAGTATAGGTTATAGTACTAGAATTACGGCAACCCAAGATGTTAGATATTGAAGGTACTCATCCTTTATTTTGTTGTTTTCCCTAGCATGATTTTTTCCTATCACAGTATTCTTTTTGGGTTTTAGACGATGGATGGAACCCGAAGGAACTGTGTTCATCAATGTAATGGACAATGCAATGATTGTACTCCTGAACAAACAAATGTTATGGGAGATGGAGTGAAAAATCTTATTACTATACTTACACAAGCTATGAATCATTCTGGACTTCCAAATGAGCAGAGAAGGGAACAATATTCTATTGAGTCCTTCATGAGGAAACGTCCACCTTATTTCAGTGGGTCTTCTGGTCCACTTATTGCCGAAAAATGGATCAGTACTACTGAAAAGATATTTTCGGTTTTTCATTGTTCTGAATATGATAAAGTCATCTTAGCAGTGAATCGTTTGGAAGGTGATGCTGATCAATGGTGGAATCTTATCAAGAATATGAGGCCAAGAGATAAAATTGGGTCCATAGAATGGGATGATTTCAAGAACTTATTTTTCAATAAGTAATTCCATCGTATTCTTCGAACAAATATGGAGAAGGAGTTTCATGAACTAAAGAAAAAGGATGATGAATCTGTTGGTATATGCGAATCGAATTTTACAAGGCTTACAAGGTATGCATCTGGATTTATCAACCAACCTGAAAGTAAAGTTGATCAATTCTTCAGTGGCTTAAAACCAAATCTTCTAAAGGCATTATCTATAAGAGACTTCAGTAGCTATGAAGAAATTGTGTGTTGTGTTATCAAGGTAGAAATGGAAGTTGGTGTTACTTTTCCATCTTAATGTATTGATAAGAAACGAAAGATGCAGTTCAAGGAGAAATCTCAGAATAATGGTGAAAAGAATATGAATGTTTCATTATGCTCAAAGTGTGGAAAGAAATATGGCGGTGATTGTCTTAAAGGGACATGTAAATGTTTCAAATGTCGAAAGGAAGGTCATCAGGAATTTGAATGCCGCAATGATGGGAAGAAGATGTCTAATGATGCAAACAAAGGAAGGGATACCCAGAATGAACCTACTACATTTCAATGCATCAAGTGCAAGGAAATGGGGCATTATGCTAATAAATGCCCTAATCCAAGGGTTAGTGATGATCGATATGAGAAACCACTTAAGGCAAAGGACAAAGGGAAGTCACATGTGATCACCATTTGCGATGTTGAATATGAAAACGATGTGGTGGAATGATTAAGTGTTTATGTAATGGGATTCCAAAATAATGTTTTATATAGTATCGTGGAATATTGGAATATTCATGTATTGGTATATTGTGGTTTTCAATAATTTTATTGTACCGGTAACCATGGAAAGTGATTGAGATATTTTTGGAAAAAATATGATATGCGCATAATGAAGGGATAAGGAAAAAATGAAATTATTGACAGTATTCATGAGCTCATGATTGATATAAGGACTAAGTGATATCATGGTTTGAGTATATATAATTTTGAGGATTTTGGTATGTGGAAAGTGTTAACTTTTAACTGCATTCATGTTTTCACTAAGGTTCAATGGGTATTCATTCTTCAAGAGAATAAATGATTAAAGTATTAACATGTTTGTAATTTGACCAACAAGATATATCCTATGGGGATAAATGATGGAATTCACGTGGTTGTTATGTGACATTTCTAGTATTCATTTTCTTTATACTATAAGCTTGGACCAAAGTATTTTGGATAAGCCTAAATATTGGAATGGATTATGTCGGACATAATTTAGTATTGTTTAAGGATAGAAGTTTTTTCAATATTATTTATGGGATGTAGTTTTAGAAAAAAGGACAACCTACAAGATGGGAGACAACCCATCGCGTCGGACAAGGCTGTGGGAATACAACCCACAACGGAAGTGAAATTGGCCTTTATCGCCTACCACTGGCCTACAGGAAGTCGTTGTTTAGTTGAAACTATTTTTATTATATTAAGCAGCATGATATATAAAGTATAAGTCCATTTTAGGAACCATATATGATTAATCTCACTGTAGGTGGACTTATGTATTTTTTGATAACTTTTCTAACCATTTGTTTGAGACAGATGGAATGACCCATCATTCTATCACATGATCTGCTAACACATCACGAATGACAAATTCAACTCCATTTCTTTAAGATATGAAGTGTAAATTGTCCAAAGAACGACCAACGGTTAGACTATACCGAAATCACGAAAGTATTTCTTCTAATTCCAATTTCATCAACTTTAGGGAAACGATCTTGAAAACCAAAAATGTTTTCATAGTGCTCTTATATCTGATGAATAAGATGGTACCTTAGATAATCAAAAATTTATGTCTTTGTGATTGCTAGCTTTTCCATAGCCATGTACTCTACCACTCTCCATCAGAACATGATGGTTAGATTTCTCTTCCATATCCATATTTTCACCTATGTGGAAACCCAGTGATTAGTTTATTTGGGTAACTGTTACATTTCATACTTTTTTTTAAAGACTAGTTTTGGTATTCCTTTTTACTATTTGGGTTTATATCAAAGAAACTTTCGAATAGTTAACCATTTATAACCCCAACGAATTTCGAGGGCGAAATTCATTTTAAGGGGGGTAGAATGTAACACCCTGAGATTTTATGAAAAATATTCTTTTTAATTTCATTAATGTCTTGTGTTGAATGACACACCAAAAGGAGCTTGCACAACACACATCCTTGACTTTCCTTTCATTACACGCAATCGCGATCTTCCTTGATAGCGTGTGTAGTATGCAATACTGAGTTTCACAAAACAACGATATGCTATAAAAATATTATTAAAACTAGCCATTATGAATAGTAATAACCAATTTTTGAAATTTTATAAATTTAATTTCTCAAAATGGACTTCATTTTTGGATTCGGAATATCGAAATTAGCTTAGGGTGAAATTTTGGTACTTTTCGGATAACTGTCATTTTCTGATGAATAGTGAAAATTACTAATTTTTAATTAAAAACATCCTTTTTAATCGATATAATTAATAGTGAAAAATTATTAATTTTAGTGGTTTTAAATTATATTTAAAATATATTTTTACAATTTAATACAATGTTGGTCATTGGATGTCATTTCACATTTAAACCAGACATAAACACGTGTCAATCTTTTGATAGTTATTATCTCTTAAGAAAACGCTATTTGTTTTGACGACGGAAATTAATTTTTAAATTAATTAATGCAACTGATATGTTTTGAATTTAGTAAAATAGACATCATTTTTGAGTTCATAATATCAAATATAGCTTAGGCCTAGTTTTTGGTATTTTTCTAGAAACTTTCATTTTTTGATGAATAGTGAAACCACTAAGTGGTAGTTTAAAAAAATTGAATTTTTCATAAAACTTAATTTTACCGCTTCTGTGAGTGGAATTTCGAAAATCTGAGAGACACGGTTGATGTCAGTAAGTAAAATGTGGTTCAATGTGATGAAAATAATTTTTGGTGAATAGTAACTTTTTACTTTTTTTACCACGGTTAAAAGTAAATAGGGTAATTAAGGGTAAAAATTATATTATTATTACCTTAACACATGTCCTAATTCTATTGGATAAATGTAATTTGACCAAATACAACCTTAAGAATAAAATATGACCATTTGGGCCCACTTGTATTAGATTAGTACATTTATTATTAATTTATTTAAAGAAGGGTTAAAATAGTTAAAATCAAAGTTTAATAAGTAGTTAATTTTTAATATATTGTTATGCATAAGATAAATTCTACTAAAAATATTAATTAGAAAGCTCAAAAGATATCCTAAATAATGGTATTTTATTTGTAATTTTTGAACATTATATAATTTAAATAATTTATGACACAACGACGATGCAGTAATTATCTTATTAATGAAATATTGATATAATTGATGTTATAAACACCCAAATAAATGTAATTTGAGACTTTTTATGAATTAAACTAATTTTATAGGTTAATATGACATGTTAGTATTGATTTAATTAACGTTTTTAGAACTAATCATTCTGTTATGATTATCACAAAATTCAATTACTAAATTGTGTCAAAATTGACATAAAATAGTTTTTAAAACAAATATTATATTAATAATTGTAGTTTTATTCCTAAAAATATAAGGTTCGTCCAATTGACTAAGATAAGGTTATATATATTAATAATAAACAACTTGGGGTTCTTTTGTCTTGTTATTGTAAGTTTATTAACCTTATATTGTAAGAACACAAAAAGATACGATAAAAGTAAAATTATATATCTTAAAGTTAAATATAAATGATAAGGTTAAAATAGGAACCTAAACTTGTCTAAATTCTATTGGATGAGAGTATTTCGACCCATACCCACCTTAGCTTCTAAATAAATCAATTTAAAGCTATTTAAAACAGAATTTGGCTTTATAATAAAATAATATTTTTTTATTCCAAAGGTGCCCCTCTCCTCCCTTATAAAAGGGAACCTCCTCCCTCTCTTTCTCACACCACTTTGAGCCTTCAATATCAGCCAAACCCTGCCAATTTCTTCTTTCCACTTCCATAGAGACATCCTAGAGGTACTGGTATACTTCAAAGTCCAATTTTAGTGCCCTAAAAGGAGGTCTCAAAGAAGCGCTTCAAAGAAGAGGTAATGCCTGTTACCGATTCTTTCATATTTATTTCTTCTTCCACTTATTATTCTTTAGTTGTTTCATCATGAAGTAGTAACATCAGTATCACTCATATACTCATATGTTATTATAAGTATGAAACAACCCTATTTCACCATCTATCCATCCTACAGAAAATGAAATCATCGCGCGTGCGTACGTACGGCATACCGTCTCTACACCGTGGTGTAATCTATTTTCCACCACCACATTAATTGAATGTGTATAATGGTGTAAAGAATGAATATATATGATTATTGTAAATTTATATTGATTATGAAATAGTATACATACTCTCCAATACAATTCCACGATCATGGGAACGATATCATCGCTCGTGCGTACCTACGGAATACCGTCTCCACGATGTGATGCGACTCATTATACATGATCTTCATTGACTAATGATTATATAAATGAATTTAATGAATAAATATGATATATATTACACTAATACCATTCTGGAAATGAGGTATCTATAACCTAAAAAAGAAGAATAAGAATTTATTCGACAAAACACGCATAAAATCAAAAAGTAATAAACACCCGAATAACAAGTAACAATGAAATATTACTAATAATAAGAAATAAATATGACCATATATGATATAATAACAATGATTATGATTCTTTAATAAGTCAATGACATTATTTAAATCATTATACCGGAGGTTCAGACACTTACGAAGCAAATCAGACCTAAGGTAAGGGAAATATCACAATCTCATTTTTATCTGAGATTGTTTATACTTAGGAATTTACTGGGGTTCATTTTATCATACACATCCATGGTTCCTCAATATGTAAAATTTACATCATTCTACAATAGCTTATATCCAATTTTACCCTTCGGTGAGTTTTTAGTAAAATATATGAAAGGAATCTTTTGTCATTTTTCGTACGAGGTACTTTTTGACTTTTCCGACAAAAGTACGAGAAGAGTGTTTTCTTTTAACTTATACGACATGAATGGATTTTTAAAACATTATTTCCAAGAAGATTCCCTTACAAGTTTTCAAGTTTATTTTTAATCAACTTCTTTTAGTTTAGAATAGCATGACATGTTAAGAAAGGAAAAGTGTTTTTGAAGTAGAAAGGATATTTTCCTCACGAATGGAGTTCAAGCATTTTATCAAAATTATTTTCCATCTAAGATAATAAAGGGTTCTGTTTCTATCCCTATTATTACATTGATTGGAGTATGTTGTGATGAAAATTATTTTTATGAATTCCTTTATCTTATATGAGTTGTTTTATGATGTCACGATGTTTAAGATTCCCATTTTTATTACATGGGTTATGCTATGATGTATGATTTATGATTTTGTGGCACACATAAGAATTGTATCAGTATGAGATGGGTGGGACCAATATCTCCCTCCAATGCATTGGGTAAAAATTTTATATCTCATGAGATATACATGGATGGAACGGCAGGTTAAACCGGTTCAGTGAAGCATGACTGAAACGAGGAATGAACTCGGTTCAGAAATGGACTTTGTCCACTAAGATAGTCTTGGCAATGAGTCTTGACTAATAATAAATGATTCTCTATGATTATGTGTGTACGCCACAAAGTTTAATGATTTAAGTTATGATTATTGGGATTACATTTTACTACTATGATTTATCCCATGTTATGATATTATGATCTCTTTTGCAGGTTATGATTTCCAAAATGTTATGTTCTTATGAATATGATGTGGTTGATATTTCTTTTGTTTACCCTTACGGAGCATTTGAGCTCACACTTTTATGTTTTCTTTTCCCCAGGATATAAAGAAAGGTTTTAGGTAAGAAAAAAAGGGAATATCTTTATGGGAGATGTTGAAGATCTTTCACCATGATTAGAAGATTACGTTCTGAGTTTCCAAAGACACTAAACTATTACGGTCCTTGTCTGTGTGTTTTTGTTATGCACTAAGTATTCCGCAAATGTAATGTAATGTCCTTATATGTCAAGCTTTGGGTCTCTACAATATCCGAGCTAGCATTACTCCTCTATGCATTCCAACTTATGTTAGGGTGAAAGAAAGTACCTTTGTGATTGAATGTTTATTGGCTGAGCGAATGTAGCTAGTGAATGTTAACAGTTGTAAAGCAAGAAACAAACACTAGTCTCAGAGACCTAGGTGTGTAAAATATTTCCCGAAAAGGAAGTGTTAAGGACATATGAATCATCATGGCGATTGGTGTGGAAGCAGACCTAAGAGAGTATCATGAGGTGATGTACAATTCGACATGTTAAAACCACCACCCCAATGTGGTCCCCACTTGGCTCAGGGAGCTGAAGGACATGACATGGAAGTAGTTGGATGCGGTAAAAGAGTAAAATACAAGGGAACTTGGAATGATTTTAGGTACATTCTGTGTCTACTACTCACTACCGTTAAAATAGACATAGGTACCAATCATTCCTACCTACCATGAATCTTTTTCATTAAATAGAGTTTCAGGTAAAACTTTTTTACTCGATCCTTACATTTGGAGATACCTTTTGGAGGAGACTCAATAAGTACACTTATGCCGATGGTGTGATATAACCCTTGAGGTGAGAGTTTCGGTTAGAACCTATTGGTGGCAACGTCAAGGCCTTATGAAATTAGTTTGGGTATTAAAATGTACATCCACACCTCATACTCAGATATAATGTATTAGGAAAAAAGGTTTTGGTTTATTTACAATGTTGGAATTGAGGTTTCCTTGGTCGGTGAAAAGGGAAACCTAGGCAGCACATGATAAACTCATGCATAGGAGGGTTCAACTGATAACTCTTGAGTCGGCCATCCTTACCCTCAAGGTAGCAAGAGTTTTTAGTTTTTAGTTTCCAACATTAGTGGCAGAGTGTGGGGATATCTTATCAAAATATGTTTCAAGGATTACTTCCTCGAAGGGAGAGATACTTCTACTTTTCCTGGCTATTACTGGAGTTTCAAACCAGAATTCTCAAGGGTAGAGGCACCCTTTTCATCTTTGAAGAAGAGGGGGATCCATTCCTATGTATGGAGAACTGTTTGTAGAGATCATAGATGTTGATACAATGATTATTTCTAGAGTTCCTCAAGAACTATGTCTTTGTGATAGCTTATACTTATGGGAAGGGGAACGTGGTAGCAAACACACTGAGAAGGAGCTCTAGCCTATATCTGCTGAGTGAGGTATCAGACAAGCTAGTCGCACATTGGATATCCTTCCTGGATAAAGATGGAGCGGCTTACATCCAGTCTATAACTGTCACTCCCCCAATTGCTTATCGAATTTCAGAGGCACATCTTGGGATGTTGACTGCAAGGACCGACGTGCACAGATATCCTCAGGATGGTCTCTTGAAGGATTTTATGAAGGTGGGGAACACATCATCCTCTTCAAAGGTCGCACCATGGTATCAGTGATGCATCGGGAGGAGGTATTGAAGGATACCATGTCTTCTTATGGGTCTCACCTCGACGAGGATTGCAGAGGTTTGGTCGGGTGATAAGTTATCTCTAAGCTTCATCAGACCTTTCTAGATTTTCAGCAGAGTGGGTGAGGTGGGGTCCTATTTATCTCTTTCCCCACAGATTCACTGGGTGCATAATGTATTCCATGTGTCGCAGAAGAGGTGATGCGTGCATGATCCATTGCACGTTATCGACTAGGGAGAGTTGAACATTGATGATGGGTGACTTTTACAGAGTTCTCAATGGAGATAGAGGATCGACAAAAGTGAGTCTTTCATGGGTGATCAATACCTCTGGTGCACATTTGTTCATAGCACGAGAACCTCCAAGAGAGCACATGGGATCAGAAGGCTCAGATTCATGCTCAGTACCTCCATTTGTTTCCTTAGTCTATGTTTTGGATTCCAGGGATCAAAAGCCTTAAAGTGAGGATAATCTAATGCCCCGTAATTTAATTATACTTTTTTAGTTATTGGGAATTATTTTAAGGGCGTGAAATATGACGGTATCTGATTTTGAGGACCGGAGTTCCCAGAATGATCCAGAAAAGTTTTTCTAAACATTAAATAGCACCAGTAAGTAGTTTTCCTGAAAAATTAGAATTACTCATAAACGGTTGCCCATATCAGAAATCTGAGGGCACCGTTGAACTCAATATGGCAGGTTTACCCTAGGCACAACTTAAGATTAGTAGGTGCGGGCCTCCTGTGGGAAAATGAAAAATGGCATAACCTTAAATAAAATAATTAAATAATGTTATTTTATTTTTCAAATGCTTATAACAGATGAACGGTTACTCGGATTAAAAATCTGATACCACTGCTGAGCTTGTGAGGGTATGAACTCTTTATGAAGATACTGACATTGCGTTGTGTGGGCCAAAAGTGAAAGATAGTTTTTGGCCGTAAATTAAATAATTTAGCGACAATTATTTTATTGTTAAAATCAATAACTTCTAAATGGTAACTCGGATTAAAAATCCAAGAGTACCGTTCTGTTTGTTGGGGCGTGTTATCCTTATGTGGAGCGTAACCCCGACTGGCGCAGGTCAAGGGAGAACATTATTAATTTATTGAACTTTTTTAAGGTACGTTCAGTAAACACAGGAGCTCTGTTTTCTAAATTTTGAACAGGCTCTTGGATTAAAAATCTGAAGGCATCATTGATCTCGTAGTGTCAATATTTGATTAAGGGAGGATTAACCTTGACCGTAGTGGGTTGAGAGAAGATGTTGGTTTTTTCATTTTTATAGAGGATTAAATAAAGAAATTTATTTTATTTTAAATATCCTCCCACCTATATTTTTAATTTTTGGTGGCAGGGACCACAATAGGGTGGTCAAACATTTAAATGTTGGGAATTAAATGCTCGTATATACAAAATGTGTAACTACAAATAACGTTAATTATAGAATTAATTTATTCTAAATAAATGAATAACCTCTTAAATTATGAGTTATATTAAATTTTCCTTGGGGTTGGGTGATGGTTTCTGTTGGAAAAAGGATGAACAGGATCTTGAGGCTCTTAACATAGAACAGATATCACAATCGAGTACCAAAGGTCATCTTTCAAACGGTGTCGTTGGAAGCATATTGCGGGAATGATGAACACCGACCCACCTTCAATCACGAACATTCTCTAATGGATTTATGAGGTAAGGGTTTTATATGTAAGTACGATAAATATCTATTTTGTGATTCCTCTTGTTCTTGATTTTCAATGACTATGTCCAAAATATCATGGCCATCGATCTACACATATACCATAATCTTTTATATTTATTTCTTCGTGTGATCTCTGTCGCCAAATAATTATGTGCGCTAAGAACTTAATGTTTCATTGTTCCTGACATACGGATGCAGAGATCTCGACCCGAGGATCTTGAATATGAGGTCGTCAAATCTTTCAGGCTTAGAATGAATATGTGGCAGCCCACAGAAGGGGTGATGCGCTTGTGTGATTTTCAGAGTGTGTTTTGGGCATGGATTACCAGAGGTGGTGGAAGCGGTTCTGGTTCTTTGGAAGAAAGCTGGTTGTTCGGGTTTGCAGAGGCACTAATTTGGTGAAGAAAACATGAATGAATGAGTTATATTGGTGAGAGAAATAAATTGAAAGGTAATAAAATTAAAAGATAAATAAGTGATAAATGAGGGAATTGGTGATTGATTCCATCGCGCAAGAAGGGGATCCAAATCATGGATTGATTTTGTAGTTTGGAAAAATAAATAAGTAAGTAATTAATAATAATAATAAAATTTTAGTATTATTACTTTTGATGATAAAACACCTTTTTGTCTATAAATTCTTCATGCGATCTTGTTTTCACGAACAGTCAGCGGCAGTACGACTATGACTCTGAGGCAGACATTTCTTGTCCAATATTGGATGTCTTCTTCAGGTTTTCAGAAAAGGTACCCAAAGCACTCAAGAAATAATAGATTTAATATTATTGTTAAATCTTTGGGCTGCTATAACTCTTTCTTGCGACGTATGAATGACTTGTCTTTAATGGTGATGTGATCCTGTCATTAAGATGGTCGATCCAATTATAATGTACAATATTAACTAGTAGACGGTTACTCGTTTTCACGAAATTCCCAATAATAATGTTAATAATATTGTTGTGGAATCATGCTTATGTCTTAACTCATTTATACGGCACCAGATTGGTGAATCATAAGAAGAGTTGTGATCTTGAAATGAAGATGGAAATTTCAAGACCAATTTAGGATATTTAAATCGAGGTCAAGGTGCGGGCCCCACGAGGCCTGGTTTGAATGTGTTGTAGTTAAATGAAACTTTTTCACTGATAATCCATTTGGTACCAATGGGTAGTCCAACTCGTGTATTACTCCATGTAGATTGAAAGAGTGTGACCCATTTTGTCCTCTTGTTTCGTTTGAACTACGACAGCGTTGGGTTGAACATGAATCCAATTGGTCCCTCGATTCTAAAATTCATATAACATACAGACCGGGCGTCTGGTTGACACACCATCTATTATGTTGGAACCCTTACTACATGTAGGTTCCTTTGTTTTACTCCTTTTTAGAGTTTAGTGGTGGTCGATTTATGACTGGTAACTCGAGTGGCAGATTATACGGAGCTCGAGTGCACTGAGTGTGAGGAATCTGGTGGGTGGATGTACTGTGAAGAAGAAATCATAAATCCTATGTGGGCTAGAACTCTGTGATCCTATGCTGGTCAGCGCTCAGCGATCCTGTCTGGGTCATCGCATACCGATCTTGTGTGGATCAGGGGGGTTGTTACATATCGATCTTGTGTGGGTTATAAGTAGTTCTACTTAATAGAATAAGATGATCTATCCTTATGACTAATCATCTGTACTTCTTTACGTAAGTTATTCCTAATTTGGAGTTACGTCACTTCTATCATCATGGTGTTATCTCTGAGATACTTCTATCTCCGTGGTGATACATGTGTAGTACATCTACCTTTGTAGTGTTGTCTTCATGGTGTTACATGAGTTGTACATATTTCTCAGTGGTCTTACCTTTTTTGTACTTCTATCTTAGTGGTTTTACGTATGTGGTATCTCTACCTTCGTGGTGTATCCTTTGTGGTATTCTTCCCTCGTTAATGATATGGGTATATCATTATAACATAGGTATATGTATGGGAATATACCTAAGTAGTGTTGAAGTATTGATTTGTGGTATTTCCTTTGTGGATCTCTAGGAGACCTATGGGGTCTCATGGTCCCAACTGAGTATCATTATACTCACCCCTACATGGGGTACGCCCGTACCTTGTTGTGTCTTGTGAAGATGACAGACATCATTGATCGAGGCTGAGGGATCCAGGATTGGATGGTACTTAGAGGTTGACTATTTGGGGTGATGTGATGCAGGGAGTACTAATCGTGAGATGTACCTACCCTTCCGGTAGGATCCTCGGTGGATGATCAAGGAGTTGTTTTCCCCCCTTTTAGTTTTATTTGTACTTTTCTGTTATACTTGTACTTCTAGTTGGGCTTGAATTTCAGTCCCTCTACTTTCAACAGTCATTTACTACAACAGTTTACTTTGTGGTTACATCTTTTTGTGAAATAGTATGTTTGTTTGTACATGTTAAAAGGCAATGCATTCCCGTTATAGGGATATGCCTTTCCAGTGCTAGTCGCCAGCCCATGGCCTATGGTAGGCGGGCTTGGGGTAGCAACGACACAGACCCTAAGGGATGGTTCATGACACATTTAATTATCACCACTTTAATTCCTCAAATCCATATTCACAATCCTTTTTCCATTAGAATTTGACCCCCTAAAATGGAATCATGGTTAATGTATTAGATAATGAAGAAAAAATTTCAATAAAATATAAATTTTATCATGCAAAAAAATGGAATTATTGTATTTCAATCATTTCATTGAGACTTGTTCATTCATTAACAATCATTACCTTAGAAGTGACAACCGATATATCATTCTGGGATACAATATTGACATGTAAAGTAAATTTTTAAATCCAAAATTCACATTTATTGAATTCCACATATACTCCATTTTCCCTCAAAATATCAAGCATAGTTTGTTAATGAGTTTCATGAAACTCATAACTCTTAAAGTATATACAAACTACATAAATAAATAACACCCAAAAGATATAATGATAATCCTTTACTACTGTATCCTCTTAATCTATAAACCCAAATGGTGCATTTGTAAACCTTAAATGAATTAATATGAACACAAAATGAACAATCCTCATATTAAAGGGTTTCTTTTTTTAATTCATCCTTCTTAAACATTAAATTCTTATAACCATAATGAATATCAATGATTATGTTGTATTGATCCTATTGGAACTAATCCAAGATGTCATCAATATGTTGAAATAGTTACTTTTTCCCTTTATTAATTCAAATTATTTCCCTATATTCAATTTATATCCTTATCAAACCAGCCCTTTATAGACAAATAACATAGGTGTTCCCCATTGTGAAAAAATTGGATGAATGGTATGCTTATATTGTAAATTCTATAATTTTGTAATTAATAAACTTATTACATTGGTTGTATTCTATATGGTGAAATAGATATGGGGTTTTAATAAATAACAATATCACTAGATAATTCAATTTCTTGATTAAGGGGAAACCTGTTTAATTCATTAGAAAATACATTAATATATTAATGCATGAAAGGAATATATTCTATTATGAAAGACTTCACCCACATTATAAGTTTTCCTCTATAATTCCAGAGCTAACCCGTCATTAAAATTATATCAAAATCAAATGTAGGTATGATAACTGGATTTGAAATAAGTTAAGCCCCATGTATTATAATTTAAAATGCATATAATATATTCATTGTAATCAAAATATGACATTGTTTTCTGATTGATAGGTCATACCTTAATGTATCTGAGGTTGATAGAATATTATTTTTTAATAATTATTTATATAAATTAGAATGATGATATATAATAAAGTAATATACCATAAAACATTGAATGTATGATCAAAATAACATCTATTAAATTAATTGAAGCTTCAACATTTTCTATTTTTTCTAAAAATTAGTTTCCTTGATTTAGCTTAATCCATTGGGATATATTTCCTTGGTTCATATAGAATTGATTAAGATAATTTCAGATATCCTTGTAATTAAAACATTTCACATTATCTACTTATATCATTTGTTTCTCACTCCTTATATTGATGAACATTCAACCACATTTAAAGCATACACCACATCTTATTAAGGGGAATATGAGATTTTTATTTCTCCATTTCATAAATAGAGAATACTCTACTATCCCATTATTTCATTTTCTAGTTTTTTATTAAACAAGGTTATCAACTACCCTCTTATTCTTAGGTTTCATTTTAGAAATGAATTTTTTTAAAATCAATGCTCAGTCTTGAGAACACTTTTCACTGCGACTTTATGTAATTAAAAACATTTAAAACTAAGGATCATCAATAACATAGATTTCATCCATCCATGAAGTGAACCATCAAAATATCTAGGTTATTTATATAATAAGGAATATAACATGACAAAATTGTGAAAATATCCTAAAATATAGCCACAATATCTTCAATACATTCATATAAAAGATTGATTTTTTTCCATCATAGAACCATTCTCTTGGGGAAAAATATATTTCCAAACAATCACCTTAAATTCATTCCACTCAATGATTCCTATATCCTCCCACTTATGAGTATTTTTAATAAAGTAAAACAATTTATTAACATATTTCAATAAATGATTTATAACCATGATGCATTTTTCCTTTTTAGTGCACCACAATTCCATTAATATCTTCTTTGGTGACTTTATATAATTATATACCACCATTTGAATAGTAAACCGCCATAATGATAAAGGTTGTTGCCTCATAAAATTTAGAAAAGTAGTTGATACTTAATTAAGGGGAAAAGGTCTTTTAAAAAGGAAATTACATTGGTAATAACCTAAGTCAATTTCAATTGAATAATACTATTCATTTTTTCATAACCCATATTTACTCCATTATCATGATTATTTAGAAATCCCAACTTATTCCATGATTTCTAGGTTTATTTACATGCATTTTTGAATGAACCATTATTTAAAAAATGAAATATCATAATTGTTAAAAATTAATTATAATAAATAAATAACAGAACTTATAAATAAGGATTTACTAAAGGATTTATTGAACACTAGATAATAAATATTTCAATCTAAATATTTAATTTATTTTTGAATTTATAATATGTAAAATATGATTTATCTAACTATTATTCTATATATATAGTTATTAGTGGTTATACTAATCCATTATATAATACCAAATATATCTCTCAAAAACCAAGTCACATAGATCTCGGGGGTTATTTCTTATGTTAAAATTTTATTACAAGACAATACATACCCAACATCATGATTTAGTATTCCATATAAGGATACATTCAATAAATGATAATAAAACATCAAATATTATTTTTTTGAGTAATAATCATTGCTACACAATGATATATATATTGATTCTACCATATATAAATTATCAATTGTTTAATGATGGAAATGAGAAACAAAATAAAATGGAGAGATATGAAACTCAGTAATGGATAACATAAATTAGAATATAATAAAGAATTATAATGGTATAATAAATAAATATTGATTTGATTAAAGTGTAATTTCATATTAACTAAAACATAAAAATTACATAATCTAATGATTTAATTTCAATAAATAATATTATATAGAATAATAAATGATTTTATAATGATGAAAATTATTTGAATACTTAATCCCAATCATTAGAAACATACATTTAAGACTTTGTAGGAAGCTATCACACATAAATTGTTGGGATTATCCAATAACCCTATATTACATGACTCGTGAGACATATCAATACACTGAGGTGATATATAATTCCTATACTCACCTGTAACATAAATCTCCAAATCAATAAACCATATACTGAATGAGAATAATAAATATTTTTCATATTTTTCAAGAATAATAAACATAAATATAATTTTTATAATTTCTTAATGAAGCTTATCATTCATGATTTTATTATTTAGAATAAAGAATTATATTAAAATTTAAATTTATTTCTACACTCAATTAATTAATTTGTATTTATTAGTGAATTAACTTGATAAATATACGTAATAAATATTGATTATTTTTTTAAATACACTCTGACATAAATTTAAAAATATTAAATTTTACTTATCTGAATCTAGTAAAGATTATGATGACCAATTTTTTTAGGCAATTGGAAATATATATTTGAAAGGGATGGAGATAAAATAAATTATGGGTAAATATAATATATATTATAGTATCATGTAATCATTCATATTCGATGCACATGAGGCATATAAATTTTTTTTAGGGAGAATCCTCCTGGTCTCCATTCATTAAAAAAATGAAACTTCATCCAAAATAGACTTTATTTCACTTAGGACCGAATATAGGCTCCACTAACTACAAATATCTCATAATTACTTAGATAAGGTCACTATTGATAAATAATACATCCATAAAATGATAAATATATAGAATGATTATGTATTTTTTAACTAGGGATAGTATAGAGTTTTATGCCACTTGGGAGAATTTTGGTATTATAATGGCTTCTAAACATTGTAAAATGAATGTCAAATCAAGGCCCACATGAATATGACATCTTAACAATTGTTCTTAAATATTCATTGAAACAACATTATTGTTGAACTTGGAAATTTAAGATGACAGAATATTGGAAATTTAAATATGAATAGAAAAGAGAGTGAAAAAGGACCCTTACCTCTCTTAAGCTTCTTAGCAAAGATATTCCCCTTATAGATGATGAAATCATTAAGATTAATGTGATATATAAAAAAGATAGACCTTGAGGATTATTTTTGGTAATAAAATGGAATTTGGCGTGAGAAATAAGAAAAAGGGGTAATAATTTATAAGTTTGGTGAGTTTAATTTCATTGAATAATGCATTAGATATTTTATTTTTTAATTACATTTAGTTATCCAGTACTCCCCAAAGCACACTAATACCTCCTTTAATGCTCCATTATATTGGTTAGTTAAAAAATTAGCAAATAAAGTACCTATTTTCTAATTTATTTTGAATTTTTAGAGAACCCATATTACCATAAGTGGTGGAGGGGAGGTGTCATGAACCAACCCATGTCAACCGAAAACTGGTCCCCCGAATCGGTATGCTACAAGGCCTGAAGGGCGTTTCTGATCCCCACAGACTGACACAAGTGCCTGGGTTGTCAAATAGAACACGATGGAATGATTTAATTGGATTAATTGGATTAAAAATCCCAATATAAAAAAATCCAGATGTAAAAAAATTAACCAAATGTGCCATTATTTATTTTCAGATTTTCTGTTTACATTAAAACATGACCCAAAAGGGCTACAACACCAAAAGAAAACTAAAAAACGCCCCAAACCTCTGTGAAACTAGAGGAATAATTTCCTCGAGATGCCACCACCAAGATCCCAAAACCAACCAATTAGGAAACCAAACAACCAACCAGAAACATCTTGTCTTGACCTAAAACCAAAAGACAACATGGTCAGCATACACACAAAGGTGTATGCAGGGTGTGAGAAAATGAACCATAGGATGCCACATGGGTTAGAGATTCCATGTATAAAGAATTAGATGACAAATAAAATTTCAACCTTGATATTTTACAAAAATGCTAGGATAATTTTAAATAAAATAATTTTAAAGCATAATAACTTTGAATAAGTGAAACATAAAATATAAAGCAGTTTCAAGGAATGAAAATTTAATGACAATGCACTTACATTTTAAATTTACCAACTCAAACTACCATATGTCGATAGTATGTTCAAAATAAACATTAAGCATTAGTCATAAGAACACCCCTATGTCATTTCATCCAATGTGCACCCGAAACCCACTTTAAAAATGAACTTCACATTAATACGAAATCAGATCTATATTCACAGCTTTCACATAGTTAAAAAAATCAATTACATGTTTTACAAAATGAAACCATGTTCCCAAAAAATGATTTCACACAAAAAATACTCAATTTTATACAAAAAAGCCACTTTTACAATTAAAAGCATGCATAATAATTTTAATTAATACTTTCATACTGCAAAAATAATTTAATAAGCCTTTTTAGTAGTTCATAAAACTATAAGAAATGGTGAAAAAAAAATTACAATAAAAATACAATCTATTTAGTTTAAAACACACCTTTAAAAACAAAAATACAATATATTCATGTTATAAATTTATTTTTACCATTTATATATTTTAATAAATCAATTTCACAAATGAACAACATTAAAAAATGAAATTTAGGGGTTTATATCTAGCACATAATCAATTTCACAAGTGAAAATATATTTTAAAGCGAATCGCAAGTCAAAAATCATTGGAAACCACTTACACACCCCACATATACTTCATAAAACATACCAAATTAAACAGTCATGGAAAACTGGTCATCAATGAATTGATAAGCACAGAACCACCTACTGGTGGTATTGAAAACCCCTATACCTGGTGTGAAGCATCATTCACACACCAAACGCATGACAAGTAATCCAAGGTGAGCCCTAATTCAAAAATTACAACTTAAAAGGTCAAGATCACTCCCTCAATTAAAAAGAACCCCAACTGAAACCCTATGGAAAAGGTAAAAAATAGCTGACCCGGTGCAAGGGTGGAATACGGGAAGCGCGAGGGAAGAGGAGGGGTCTACTTCCAAAGGGTTGGTAGATAATGACATTCCTAGACATGGGGGTCACTGGATGAGGAGAGGGGGCACGCTGGGAAGATTAGGGCATTAGAAGAGGGGGTAATTGTGTAGCGGGGTGGGGGGATGCACGTGAGAGAGGGGAACCTGTAGAGGGAGGCTAATTGGAGGAAGGTGGATGGAGGGGAGGTGGGTTGAAAAAATAGAGGAGAGGGGGTGGGGCACGAAATGTAGGGAGGAAGAGGGGGACGGGTGCATGAAGGTGGAGTGAGGGAGGAGAGAGAAGAAAATAAAACCCTATAAAAGTAATTATAATAAAAATTATAAGAGTATTATTAGATTAATAAAAAATTCATTCTCAACATTAAAATTTAAAAGATTTATAATATTAAAATTATTAATTCTAATACAAATAAAAATAATTTTCTCTTGTAATATTATCATTATTATGATTTAAAAAAATACTAAATATTCTATTTCACTACCCTCTAGTTTGTTAATTTATTCATTCAATTTAATTCATTTCTTATTTTATTTTACTTCTGAATTAATACATTAGTTTTTTTAATATAGGGAGACCGTGCAGGCATCCCACACAGCTCAATAAATTTTGCATGGACCATGTGACAATATATTCCAATTAATTAAGTGACCACACATCGCACAGATTCTATTGTCATGTGGTGTCCATGGACCAGTCTAATTCCCACAAATTTTTAAATATTTAATATTTAATCTAGGCCCAGAACCCCATCCCTGACAATGCTAACTCTATACCTCGAACCTGTCACACCTGGTTCTCATGAAAAACAATCAAGATCCGACATGAGCCAGGTTCGATGCTAAAATAACAACCTTTTTGTGACAATTATCCCCACCATAAATTCTTTCTGCCTTAGAAAGCCATCCCAGGACTGCCCAAGAAACTGAAACTGTATATCCTCATAGCTCGAAGTGGTTATCGATAAAAAAATAGAGAGAAACAAGAATTCTACAAACAAAGACAAAGAACATGATTAATTAACTCGAGAGACTCAAAATGGAATCCTCCCCAAGTGACTTCTTCCCCCAAAAGTTAGGACACCACTAGTGGATGATCAATAGAAATAACCTCTCACAATGAAATATTCAATATCCTATGTCAAAACATCATAAATATTCCCAAATAGGCTCACACATATCATCAGAAACAAATTATATAGTTATATGTGAGACTATAAACCATTGAACTAACACATAGGAGAAAACCGAGTTACTAATATGGGGAAGCCTGAGGAGAATCCCCAACATAAGAGGAAACTCACACAAAAGACGCAACAATGATACAAACAGGGGGTGGCCCGAAAAGAATCCCCCCCATAAAGGATATTTGACTAACTGAATGGCACGGGATGACATAGAAAACACGACAAGAGAAAACCTGGTTGCTTCCCACACAACCTAACACACCACCGCAAGGGTCCGACTATAAAAACTCCAAACCGCGCATATGGACTCATGCGGTTCATAGAAAAGAAACATGGTCCCCATGACTCCTCCATCCAATGGGACCACATAAAATGAAATGGATTCATAGAAAACATAAATTGTCTTCACTTCCCAAAATGAGAGACCGTGGTCCCTAGGGTTTTCCTAACTACACGTTAGCTTCACTCCAAGACCTATGACCGGTTCTCTGATGGTTGATTCATATCCTTCCACACAATCAGGAACTGAAAAACCCTATCATAACATCTCCTTACCAGTTCCATAAACAACTACATCTCTATAAAATCTCATCAACAAAAAAAAAACATCTCATTAACCACTCACTCCAATATGACACTTTCATAATGAAAATGGATTAGAAGATGCTTGATGATCAGCCCTTTCGACTCCGAACAACATTTTCCACATTAGTGTAACCACAAAAACCTCTACATAGATGAACTTAACATGAGCCCCAAGGCTCATTCCTACACAACAAACACCAATAACCTAGACCGCCTTCACCATTCATCACTAAAATTATCTTCACTGCTCTCAAAACTTTTCTTCAGACACGATGGAGTCAATGTTTTCCTTTGAAGACTAAAACAACATTTCGAACTAATGTATCTTTTAAATTTAGAAAATCAATCTTCAAATGTTAAAATAATATGTCTATTGAAAAAGAAGAAAAAATGAATTAACTAAAGGGAGTACTTACTTTGATCGACTGGAGGTTCCACCATCGTTGGATCACCCACGACCACACATCAAATATACAACCATACATTATGTGGGTGTGCACTAACCATGAATGAAAAACCATGGACCCATTCAAACTTCTCCAATGGACAAGACATTCGGTAAGCAAACACTATGCATGCATAGGGAACCATTACAAGGGCTTCCTAAAGACCTTTTCAAAATAATCCACTAAATACACATTTCCACACAAACATAAGAATATGAACTAAAACTGAAGACATGGGAGAAACCAAAAGAATTTGTGGCTACAAATAACTCACAAACAACATTCCCAAAACATAAAATTCTATGCACGCAAACACCAGTTTTCAAAAAACAATATTTTATATTCAATTTTTTTTAAAAAAATAAAAATGGTTAGTGGGTTTCACCATCACCAATGGTGTCCCATGGGTCTCACACATGAATGTTCCAGTGCCACACTAAGAACTACATCATGTTCATCTAGGCACTCATCTGCTCGTACCATGTACCATCCACCTTTCCATATATGATCATACAAGTGGTCACCCATGAGAACACCAATGACTAAAATCAAACCATTCCATTTTTTTCAAAATCAAAACATTCATCTCACACTTTTAAATCCTTAAAAATTAGTTTCAAAGAACATATTTTCGTAAAATTTTCTACATCCCCAAAACAAATATTTTTTTACTAAAAAATCATATTTCTATGATTCTAGAAATAGAGACATAGAATGATGAAAGAGGAAATTAGTGCAAGCAGGGGACTTGGACATATGGTTGGAGATCATATGCCTATCACTCCACCATCACTATGAGTAATCTAGGAAAATGCCTCCGGATCCACATGGCTTTCCATGCCCTACGAGATCACTGAGACCATTTAAACATCTCCCATTTCATTTCCCAAATAACAAGTGACCACACGGGCCAAAGAACTTATGTGGACCCCGACATCCCAAGGTAACTCAAGTACCGTCACAAGGTGTGATGGCCAGGAACATTACTCATAGTCATAAAATCATGTTTCCACAATCCTAGCTATAGTCTACCCTAACTCTTCCCATGAAACAAGACCCAAAGAGAAAACCTCGCCTCTAAGACCCATTGTTCATGAACCAACCTGGGTCGACCCTGAACCGGTCACCCGAATCGGTCTGCGACAAGGCTCGAAGGGCGTTCCCAATCCCCAAGGGCATACACAATTTCCCAGGTTTCAAATAGAACACGAGGGAATGATTTTCCCAAATTATTATTATTAAAATATCCAATAAAAAAATCACAGTCCTTAAAAAATTAACTGAACAAGCCAATATTTTTTTCAAATTTTTATTTTACATTTAAACATGACCCAAAAAGGGCTACAACACAAAAGGAAACTAAACCAATTCCCAGAAACTCCCTGAAACCAGAGGACTAATGTCCTTGAACCTCCACCATCGAGATCCCAAAACAAATCCACTTTGAAACCAAACTGCCAACCTGACACATCTAGTCCTAACCTGAATAAAAAAGACAACAGGGTATGCATACACCCAAATGTGTATATAGGGTGCGAGACAAAGCACAGTAGGATTCCACCTGGGTAGATATTCCATGCATTAAACATTAAATGAAAAATAAATTTTCATGCATGGTATTTTATTGAAATACTAGGATAGTTTTATAGAAAATAAATTTAAAGCATAAAAACATTGAATGAGTGAAACTTAAAAAATAAAGAAGTTTCAAAGAATTCACATTTAAGGACAACACACTTACTTTTAATATTTACCAACCCAAAAAACAAATTTGTCGACGATAAGTGAAAAATAAACATTGATCACTAGTCACATGAAAAACACGATTCCATTTCATCAAAAGTGCACCAAATACCAACTTTTAAAATTAGCTAAAAATTAATGCTAAATAAAAATGAAATTTGTATCATGAACATAGTTTAAAAATAAATTGAATGATTTAAAAAATCACATAATGTTTCAAAAAATGCTTTCACACACAAAATACTCAATTTTATATAAAACTTCCACTTTAACAATTAAAATCATGCTCAATCATGCTATCTAAAACATTCTCACCACAAAAACAATTTTAACAACCATTTTTTTACTTCATAAAACATTAAAAAATGGTGAAACGAAAATTTACACTCAAAATACACTATGTTTTATTTAAAACACCACTTTAAAACCAAACACATAATATATTCATGTTAAAACATGATTTTCACCATTTATATATTTTAATAAATAAAATGAAAAAATCACAAAAATTCCAAAATTCATAATAGGGGTTTATACCTAGCACATAATCAATTTCACAAGTAAAAATATATTTTTAGCCAAACACATATAAAACAATTTAGAAACCTCATACAACCCAAAATATACTTCATAATACATACCAAATTAGACAAACAAGAAAAATAATAATCAATGAACGGTTAATCACAGAACCACCTACCTCGGGTGTTGAAAACCACATTACTTAGTGTGATGCTTCAATCACACACCAAAAGCATGACAAGGAGCCAAAAGTTAACTTTAATTAAAACATTCAAACATTCAATGATAAGATAGCACCCCCAATTAAAAGAAACACCAACTAAAACCATAATTCAAGGGTAAAATATATATACCTCGTACAAGGGTGGTGTGAGGGAAGTGCAAGAAAAGCGGTGGGGTCACAGGCCAAGGGGACACTAGCCAAGGAGGTCGCCAGCCATAGAGGTCGCTGGCTGAGTAGAGGGGGTGCATTGGGGTGAGCAGGGCATGAGCAGAAGTGGTGTACAAGGTAACATGCCATTGGAGGTGGTGCACATGAGGGAGAGGGGCTCCTGCGGATGGAAGCTCATTAAAGGAAGGTGGGTGGAGGGGAGGAGAGTTGCGCACAAGGGTAGAGAAGGGGCGGGGCACGACATGTAGAAAGAAAGAGGGGGAGGGGTGCATGGAGGTGGACAAAGGGAGGAGAAGAAGGGAATAAAACCCTTTAAAAAAATTAATAGTAATTATAATGACAATAATTTTATTATCTTAAGAAAAAAAATTACATTATCAACCTAAAAATTTATAAGATTATTAATATTAAAATTATTATTACTAATAACGATAACAATAATATTCTTTTATAACATTAATATTATCATTTAAAAAAATTCTTGAAATTCTATTTCACATCCCTATATTTATTTTAATAATGTATTCCTTCAATTTAATATATTTATTATTTTATTTTACTCTAGATTTAACGTATTAATTATTTTTAATAAAGGGCGATTGTGCGGTATCCCCACATATCCCAAGAGACCATGCACGTACTATGCAACGATCTATTCCCATTCATGAAGTGACCACACATTTTATGGCTATCATGACCAATACCCCAAGGCCCATCTCATGACTACCCCAAGCCTACATTCCATAGGCCAGGAGCAGGTGACTAGCTCCGGAAGGGCCTATCCAAATAACAGGATGGAATTGCCTTTAAACATGTACAAACACAAAATCCCAAAACACTACAAGAATCAACCATGAAGTAAACTTCTATAATAAAAAGTGTACTGAAACAAAAGGGGACAGAATAAAAGCCCAACTAAAAAGTACAAGTACATCTTAAAAGAGAAAACAACTCCAGGATCATCTATTGAGGATCCTACATGAAGGGTAGGTACAGATCATGATCAGTAGTCACTGCAACACGTCAGGTAAAATGGTTCACCTCTGAGCACCATCCAGTCCAAGCATCCTCAACCTCGATCAACTATGTCTATCATCTACATAAGACACATAAAGGTGCTGGAATAGCCCATGTAGCAGTGATTATAACTATACTTAGTAGGGACCTAGAGACCCTCGAATGTCTCCCAGATTTCCACAAAGGAAAGACCACAAAGCAAGACCTCCGCCACAATGAACTAAGTATTCAATAACTCCACTTATGTATATGCCTATTCATATACCTATGTTATCAAATGATACTCATCCCATTAACGAGGAAACATAAGGCTCCAAAATTTAAACTTGTAGCACAACTGATCCACGTGGAAATAATACCACAAACGTAACACCACAAAGTTAAATGTACCCTGAAGGTAACACCACGAAGGTAACACCACTAAGGTAAATTTACCAAAAAGGTAACAACTCATCTCACACCAGGAATATTTAATTTATAGAAGTACAGATGATTAGTCGAGAAGCTAGATCATATTATTATGTCGAGAGGCACTACTGTTGTCTATACAATGTCTGGGACACACATGATCGATATGTTCTAACCCCCAATGACAATCATAGAATCTAAACTACTTATTATCAGTATGTGTTGACCTATATAGTATCACTAAGCACTGACCCACACATGATCTGACACACATATGATCGGTAAGTGCTGACCCAAATAGGATCCCTCGGTTGTATCCTCCGTATGATCTGTCTCCTACCTCCGCCTCATTGCCAGCCACTGGATTCCCGCTCATAGTCTACATGATTTTAGGAGAACCATTACTCATGATTTCCATTGTATTTCAATGGGAATGAATTACCACAAATATGGAACCTGATGATATGTTACTTCATAAGGGTTCCAATGCAGTAAACGACGCTTCAATCGGCCACCAGGTCTGTATGGTATAGGAATTTTAGTTCGGAGGGCTAGGTTGGATTTGAGTACGATCCAACTGGACCAAACTCCAAATATGTCGAAAAGATACATGGATTATCTCAAAAGGACTGCTTCATCTCAAAGATTTCAGCACCGCAGAGGTTTTTTTATATTGACACCTTATGAGGGAGATATGTTAGATACAAGATCCCACAATAATAATAATAATAATAATAATATTGGTTGTTTCAGGGAACCGAGCCACGAACCAAAATTTAATATTCAACATTAGACTATAATTGACCGTCTTAATAATATGATCGTGTCGCCACTGACGGAAAGTCAATTGGACGTCAGACGCAGGAGTTATGGTGGGTCGAATATTTAATAATAATATTAAATCTATAATTTCCCAAGTGCTTCAGGTACCCGATATGAAAACCTAAAAATGACATCCTATATTGGTATCAAAATTTCCGTATCGTAGTGAAGATCACACTACCACTGACGGTTCGTGAAACCGAGGTCACACAGATAAGTTATAGACGAATTATTGTTTTACAACCAAAAATAATAATAACATTATTTATATTATTATTATTTATTTTTTCCCTTATAGCCCATGTCAATTAAGATTCACACACAAGGCATCATGAAGTTAGTGTCTCCCCCTTATTCAATGTATTTCCTCATTAATTTCATTAAATTTTAAATTTATTTGTTTTGAACTATTCCTATCTCCAATTAACTATTCTTACCCATAATTCTCATCCACTGTTCCAGCAATCAAGCACTCGACTTTTCTTTGTAACCATAACTGCAGGCTTACTCTGGACGTCTAGAATCATTGCCACTACCTCTGGCTAGCCGGGCTGCCTTTCCTCCAGCCTGCTATGCCGCTGCGCCTCAAGCTAGCCGCACTGCCTAGCCCCCTGGTCCGCTGCCCAAGTCCTCGACCAAGCCGGCTCAACTGGTCTACCTCGGGCTTCCCAGCCGCCTTCCACCACTTCTGTATCTTTGTTCTAAGCCCAAAAATAGTGATGACGGTAGATTCTCGATCCTTGGATCATGATCTCAAAATCCGTATGCCACACTCAACAAAACATTGAGTTTTAAGTGTGATTGATTATTTTGCAATGAAGAATGCGTGAATAATGAAATAGAAAAGGTCATGGTTTATGTGAAGAACGATGGTTGTTTATGTTTGGTCATCTTCTATGAGAATCAAGAACATAAGTAATTAACTAATAGATATTTATCATAATTCCTGATTTTCAATTTCAAGATAAACAATAACAAAATTGATGAAATCAATTGTTTTTCGATCTGAAAATTAATTCATTTAATTCGTGTTCATCGTGAAAATCTAAACTGGGGTAAGGAATCCACAAAGATAAATCCTACATTTAAAATCTATTGGAAAACATTCATGATTGACGGTGGGTTGGTGTTCGTTGTTCACACAACACGCTTCCAACGTCGCCACTCGAATGACAGTCTTCGGTTCTCGATTGTGAGATCTATTCTTCATCCAGAGCCTCAAGATCCTGCTCCTCCTTTCACAAATCGAAACACACACCCAACCCCAAGGAAGAGTTAATATAACTCTTAATTTAAGAGGTGATGTATTTATTTAGAATTAATGAATCATAATAATTAAAGGGATTGGTGGTTAAACATTTTGTGCAACCGGAAATTTAATGCCCAGCATTAAATGCCCAACCACCCTCTTATTGTCCCCAACAAAAAAAAGTTAAAAGGGGAGGTGGGTGGATTTAAAAAACAATTTTATTTTATTTAATCCTCCTTGAAAAATGCAAAAAATCAACTTCTTTTCTCGATCCACTACGGTCGACATTAAACCTCTATTAAGATAATCCTAGCAATGTGGGTTCAACAGTGCCGTTAGATTTTTAATCCAAGAACCAGTTCAAAAGTTATAAAACGCCCCAAATGAATATACTTAACATACCATAAAAATGTTCAGAAATTCATTCTGGGCACACCGAGCCTCAGAATAATGCCCCGTAAATTTTCACTACCCTGTAATAATTCCATATAATTATAAAAATTACATGGAAAAATTTGTGTCTTTAAAATGGATTCCACCGTCGAGTGGTGTCCTTTCACTCGTATAAAACACAAAAAATTTCAAAACAATAAAATTTTAAATTGTGATCCAAACCCCAACATCAAAAATTCTAACTCAATACCTCAAACCATTCAGACACTATTCTCAAGAAAAACAATAGTGATCGGGCATGAGCTGGGTTAAAGATAAAATATAAACCATAGTGTGACGGGAGGGGTGAATTGTAGGTTAAAAAAATAAAACATAAAATTTATCCAACCCTAAAGAACATTTAATCATAAGGAAATGATATCAAATTTATAGAAAATTAATCTGAATGTTTTATACCTCATAATTTTTTGTGTATATGAAATATTTATAAAAATAATAATTTTTTTTGGAAATAGTTCAACAAAATAATAATCTTGTAAAAAAATGTAAATTAATATTTTACAAAACAAATAAGAATTATATATATAAATTTATAAAATATTGTACAATTTATACTAAAGTGTTATGGATATCACAAATCCCAACATTGGGTATTTACAATTTCACCTATCCGTGATGTATGTTTTCCTTAATCAAGAAAACCCTAGATCAAGACGATCAAAACAATTCTCTATCTTCCTACTCCCATAATCCCTCGATCAGTATAATCAGACCCCCATTTATCTTTATATCCCTGAAATCCATCTATCAATCCATATTAGACATATTGATTACAAAATTAAATTCTTTATGGTCGTTACAATACTCACAGAAATACTTTTAAAATAACCTCTAATGATTACAAATCACAAACTAGTAACAACATGTTAGAAAGAAACAATGTAATCATCAGATAGATTGATTTCCAAATTACTTTGTCCTTTATCCACTAATACACATCTAATTATAGATAATTATCTGATTACCATATTACATTATTCATAGAGATGGTTCAAATGGATTTAGAAATACTCTTTCTTCACATAAAATTTCACCTCAGACTTCATCTGATGGTTGTTTTGGTTGAATCATCAAAATGTTGTCAAATGTTCAATTTGATAGAGTAAACATAGATCCTATAATATGTTATTCCATTTTTCTCATAACTTTAGTATAATTATTTGATAGCTTTTTTAAAGGTTAATCTTGATATTATTTTTATCTCGATATCGTAAATTTCAATATGATTAAAAAATTAAAACATCATTAGGGGATATTTAGTTATATTTTTTTGATATAAATTATAAAAAATTAATTTCCTGAAATATGAAATCATTAATATGATATTAAAAGTAAATTTCCATCTTATTATAATATTTATTAACATCATTCAATAAGTATCCATTCAAAATAGTTTCTCTAGTGAACCTTATTAAATGTTCCATCTAATTTACAATATTTTATTTGTCCAGTAAAAATATCTTATCAATAAAAAATCTAAAAAAATTAGAATTATAAAGTTATAAATATAATTTATTTTAAGAATTGGTGTCCTCATATTCAAAATAATGTATAGAATGTTTTTAAAGTGTAACCTTAGACTAAAAAATATCATATTTTTTGAAAAGTTCAAAACTCAACCTTTAAAAGGAACGAAAAAATATCTTTGAAAAACACACATTCTATTTTACATACAATTTTATGAAATTAGTTTTTAATTTATTCACCATATAAAATTTCTACTACATTATTTATTATCTTGAATATATTTATTTATCAATCGTTGTTTAATAATGTTCCCCTGATAAATATTTTATAATATTAGTTTTTCTCAAATTTATTTATATATGTTATTCTCTCAAGTAAATTTATTTTCACTGCCTATTTGATTTTAATATAAAATAAGAAGTATAAATTTTATCTAATATGTTAGAGAGAAACAATTATAGGAATAAATTTATCATAAATGACAATTAAATGAACAAAATAATTTAAAAATAACATTCATTGAATAAAATTTGTAAAAAATCATTCTATAACATTTAGAGAAACATTATATTTTATATTCATTCAAAATATGTTTGATTAAAACCATAAAAGTGTATAGGGAAGAATGAAAATCGGTACTTATTTAATATTTTCTTTATAATTACTTTCATCATCTTGAAATCAATATAGAACTTATCCGACTCTATGGAAGAAGAATCTATCTTAGAAATATAATCATCAATCAGTTGAAGCATTCTATTCACCTGATTTAACTTTAAATCATATATTTTAGGAATATAATCATTTCTGTTATTAACATCCAACATAAAAATACCTTTTTCTACCTATAAAATTCTCTTCTTATATTGAATATATTATTCTTCTTGGATCATATGTTGATATTTTTTTGATTTTCAATCCCCCATGAACATTCACTGACTTATATAGACATATCTATATATCACTATATAACTGATAAGTTTTATTTTTCTATTATTTTAAATTTTTCATCATGAAACATAACATCAACCTTAATGTATTTTATCTATACAAAAACAGGTTTCTATCTTGTTTTAACAGCCATTGATTTTATTTTAAAATATTTAATATCTGTTTTTTTAAATGGTTTCAATAAAAAGATTAAAATAATTTTAGTTTTCCATGGTATCTATTACTCCATGAATATATATACAATATGTCTCAATCTTTTGAAATTAGTGATTTACGTCATTGTTATTATTTTGATCTTAATTAGAATAATCAATCTGATGCTCCAACCATTTATCCAAATAAGAGTTGGATAAATGAGTATAATATGAGGAGACATTAGAAATAGTTGAATATTTTGGTCTTGTTGATTTAGAAATTTCCTTTCCTTGAACTTAATGTTCTATAAAAACTTCCAAAATATTAAAATTTTCACTCGAATTATGATTTTTTTTTCAAAACCTTGGGTTGAGAATATTGATGTTATTCTTTTTTCTAGAAAATTCTTTTCTATATTATGCATTAAATGAAACATCCATCTAATGTTGAGAAGATAAATAGGTGGGGGTAATAAACACATTTTTATTCATCATCAAATTATTCTTCTATATCTTTATGTATTTTTTCATAAATTCATAATATATATTTTTGTGGATTATTTAAAACAATAAAAATTATTCTTATTCCTCATTTTAAAAGATATTTTCATTCAAAAATAACTTTTTGCTTATTATTTTCAATGGATGGATGAAATTCATAACTAATAACTTCTTTCCCTTCTAGATGAATTGATTGAGGGTATATTGTTTAAACAATAGAAAAAGGTGATATAGATAATGGTTTTACTTGATTTATTACCTCAACACTCACATGAGATAGTTATACATATTTTAAATGACTTTTCAAATATTTTCCCTCTAAATAACTTTTTTTTCCATTTCCATTATATCTTTAAAAAAAACAATTCTAAATATACTTATTCAAGGATAAGTCTTATTCTTTAACTATTTTGAAACGCCGATATCATGATTTGTTTTGATAACTTTTTTTTCCAAATTTCACTAAATGAATAATTATTCTGAGTTTCAACCATATTCTATTGTAATAGTGGAGGATATTCAGTTAGAATTTTTTATCCTAAGTTTTTATTTTCGTTTTTCAATTTTTCTTTTGCAAACATATTCTTTAGATTTACCTACACAATTATTCAACATAGAATTATGAAAAAGTATCATCCTTGTTATATTTTCTTCACAAATGAAAACAAAAATTTTCTTCAATATCTATTACCTTAGTCTTGATCGTTCAGACAATCATATAGTAAACTAAATTTTTTTAAAGCATGTAAACCAAAGAATGTTCAACTTTATTATTGACTTCTTCATACCCTCCTTTGATTGAAGAAAACTTCACTATATTTAAATTATTCATATTACATATATAATCTAAAAAATAGATATCATGCACCATAAATTTTTCTCTATCATGCTTCCTCAAAATAAAATAATCATCACCCATAACAAAAATAACCTTGAGTCTATATAATGATGATGAATACTTATAAAATTATCTCAATATAGAATGTGAGAATTTTTTACCTTCACAATTTCAAAATATTCAAATTTACCTAGAAAATCTTGAGTTATGAGATTGGATTCACCTTCAACAGGAACAGTAAATATTAATTCTACAAGATTAATACTAATAATATAACAATATATAAATAAATGTATCTTTTCATTATAATAAAATTTTCTTCAATAAAATCTTTTAAAGAATAAAATTCACCACCTAGGGATAGATAATAAAGATCAATATCATCCATTTCAAAAGAAATATTTTCCCAACCCAATAAAATAATAAGATTCTTTAACACAGAATATTCCATATCAAATCATGAATTCTCTATCAGCATTTCTGTAATAAAATATTTCGTGTAAATTTATTTATATTTATATTTTTATTAATGGAATAATAATTTTTAATAATAAATGGTAAAACAATCTTATGGATGAGAATTTGGATAGTAAGAGATGAAAATATAAGAAATATTTGAAGAGATAATGGTGAACTATAATCCAATAAATAGGTCTCAGAAGGGTGACTCCTTCTATTCTTTTGACATAAGGACTCAGAAAAAACCCTATTTATAACCAATTTTATTAATTTCTTTGAAATAATTAATATATTTTTTTAAAAGATAATTTGTTTTTGAAATTTTATTTGTTTGAAAATATTTCCAAAAAAATAAATATTTTTAAAATAGATAGATAATTACAATAATGAAAATTAGTAAATATCATAAAATAAAATAAAACAAAATATAGTAATGAATATGTATAAATAATTTTTCTCTCGTAGTTAAATTTTTTCTCTTAGTAAAAATATTAATAAGGTATATTTTTATTTTTTTCTAAAACAAAAATATTTTTGAAATGTTTTTTTAATTTTATTAACAATTAGAAAAAAATTTATGAAAAAATTTTCATAATTGTTTTTAAATATTTTTTTACAAATGTCTTCATAAAATATATATTAGAAAAGTATTTTTGAATTTAGTAAATTAAAGATTATTCAAAAACAAAAATATTACAGGAATAAAAAATATGTACTCACATTTTTGAATTAGTTTATTACTATAAAGATATAGATTAAACATTATGTAGATATAATTAGTCATTTAATATTTAACATTACTGGATTTTATTGAATGTTTTCAAATATATCATAATTTAGAGGTTTAAAAAAAATATCAGTACATTTTTCTAGATTCCAATAAATTATAAAATGGTATCGTTTTTTTGTGGTCCCAAAGGAAATTTTATCTGATGTTTATGCGCTTGGCATGGGAACTATGTAATGTTTTTTTTACTCAAAATCAATATAACATGTGCTATAAAAAATTAGATATTTTACAATGTCTCGAACAATAATTTTTGAGTGTGGGTTGCATCTAGAATACGTGATCACAATAACTTAAAATTGTAACATATTTTTCATCAATAGTCTAAAGTGCTTCAAAATCATGTTTTATAAAAGAGAAAGAATTTAAATATTCTCCTATTAATTTAATATTTCTATTTATTCTCGTTATATATAATTTATATCCACCAAATTCATCATCAGAAATAACTTTATGTTCAAAATTATTTTCATAAAATAATATATACATAGATCCATAGTTTCATTACGATAAACAAAAAATTCATTTTACAAATTTAATTTTTGATAATTTTTTTAATATATTTCACATTATCATATAGAAAAAATTAAGCCTATATACCTACATATTATGTATATTAAACAAATATCCATTCCTCTAAAAATATATCCACCAACTAGTTTCCTAGATTCATCAAATTCAATAGTTTTTTAGGTTTAGACTGGTGTGTTTATATATTTAGTGTTATCATACCCTAGCTTTTAAAATATATATTTTATATTCCTATGTTGAGATATAAAAGAGTATTATTATTTTTTTGAAATTTGTATTGAATGAAAATATATAAGTTCCCCCACCTTTCTCATCTTAAACTCAAATTTCCTGAGATATATAAACAATCAAATAATTTATATTTTTGATATATAAAATATAATTTCATAAAAATAAATATGAATGATGATGGTATCCTTAAAAAACATTTTAATAAAAAAATTTAGATTCATATCTCCCTTAAAAAAACTATTTTATATAAAAAGTCTTGTTATTCTATCACACCGGACTATATGGGATTGTTAAAGTCAAATGGTGCCTTATATACATGATGAAATGATTTTTTTATTTTAAAATCCTTGGGTTTTATCAACATAAACATCATCTTATATATATCATCTATTAAAATCACACTTTACATATATTTAAAAAGAGTACAATTTAGAAATGAAAAGTATTCTAGAAGTAAGCATAGATATTCACGTCTATCTATTGGTGCATAAGTTTCTTCATTTTATATGACTTCTTGTTGATTGAATATGTTTTCAATAAGTCTAAATTTATTTCTAACTATGAATCCATTTTCATCACATTTATAAAAAATCCCATTGAACAACAGTTACAAGTGCACTGTTGAGATGTTCAACCAAGGCCCAATGAAAAATCCTCTCAAATTCATTAAGTTCATCTTCTATAGACTTTAACCAATGTTCATCACCTAAAGCCACATCTGATGTCTAAGGTTTTAAGATAAAAATTATTATATTTCAAAATAATTTTTTATGTAATTTATAGTTCTAAATGGTTTATCGACATCTCCAATGATATTATCACTAGGACGATTCCTAATAATTAACTGATATCTTATGTTTATAAAAACATGTTATTCAAAAATTTATCTACTTTATTATTTATGTAAAACATCAACAATATTTTCCTAATTTATTATATTATTTTAATAATTTACCAAAATGGGGTGAAAATAAATTTTTGATATAATAACTAAACATTTGAGTTATGGTTGTTTGGAAACAAAACGATCTGGTTCAAAAAAATATTATACGCAATGTTTCCTCAAAATTAATTGTATTTTTCAAAAAAAAACTCTATATTCATTACTAATTTTTGAATAGCCTAAAAATAGTCATTCATTTAATTTTGGAGAAAATTTATATAATATAAAATTAGTATTCAGAATGTATAATTTTCATAAAACCCACTCTAAGGTTATATAATTATTACTTTTTTCCAGTCCCAAAACCATAAGGAGTTTCATTAATAAAGGATATATTTAATGTTTAATTTTTAGTATAGAAGTATATTTTAATTTCATTAAACCAAAATGTTTATAAATTGATTAATCACTCAATATGGTCCTATTAATTTCTTAATGAGTTTTATTTCTTTGTTTAACTAAACAATTTTATAGAGTTCTAGATGGAGATACATTTTGTATTATACCTTTTTTTACAATATTAATTTTCAAATTAAAAAATTCGAAATTATTCACCACTTTCACTATGAATAGTTATGAATTATATATTTTTCTCATTTTTCACATGGGATACATATTTTGTAACAAGATAAAACATCTATTTTTTCAGTAAAATAGAAACATATTTATATTTTGTATTAATCAACTAAAACATATACATAGTTTTTCCACCAACACTTATAGCCTTTATAATGTAAAATACTTCCATGTGCACAGACTGTAAAAAATAATATGTTGACACATCAATATCATTTTAAATGTTTCACTCTTATTCTTACCAAACTAATTATGATTAAAAACATTAGAAGAATTAATACTAAGATCAAGTAGATCTATTACTAGTCTTATTTATAATGATTGGATAAGTTATGAAATTATATTTCCATGATTTTCTATCCTATAACAAATATTGGTCATCCATTTAACTGAGGAAATGTTTATATTGACTTCTAAGGCAATTTTTGTTATGTGTCTATAAATACTAATTTCATTTAGTAGAATAAATAAATTTACCATTAGAACTAGGAAAAACACATTCCACATTCATGATGTTTATAAGGTAATCCTCATTATATAGTTGTATTTTGATAACATGTTTTTTCTTAATTCCTACAATATAAAAATCATTTCAAATTATATATTTTAAAATAAGAATAATGTTACTTATACCATATATTCCCCCATAATCATTGTCATTTATTTTCAATTTAACAGCTTTCAACTTAATAATATTAATGAAAAATTTCATGTTTCCTATCATGGGATAGGAAAAACCACTATCAATGTACCAAGTATTGTTTCTATTGAATCTCTTATGATATTAATTAAATTAAATGAATTTGGATTTTGGTACCTAAAATATATGGATTCCACCATTTTTAGTTAAAATAATTTTTAGAATCCACCTTGGACTAATATTTTTTGCTTTTATTGAAGATAAATACATAGAAAATTATTATTTATGATAAAAAATATTTTACTCTATTTAATGAACAATTGTTTTTAAAGTGAAAATTTACATGAATCTTTATATATATGGAGGAACCCTTATAAAAAAATTATAATTTTTAAAATGGGTTTATATATTTGTAAAACCAATCCATAAAATAATTCTACTAAGTCATATTGTTTTTATAAATAGTATCAAAATATTAATTACATGATGTAAATTATGATAGAAACTTTTTATGATATAAAATGTCATTATTTTGTTTCGAAAATAAATATTTAGTCTCACTAGTGTAAGTGGAAGTAGAATTAATATATAATTATTTAATTATATTTCACACTTATGTGAATATATTGAAATCTAAGAAGTTTCATTAACAAGATTAGCCATAACATTATCATGTTTTTTGGAAAATTTTAAAAAAAATCTAACAAATTAGAAAACATAGATACTTATTCACATCAATGAAAATAAAAATCTCTAGATAATGTAGATTCTTATTTATATGTAGAATTAAAATTATCCATAAAAAGTGGATTATTTGATTTTAATGTAAGATTAGTTAATGTTTCAGTAGTTACCAAAGTAATGAATAAATTATTTTTCTTAATAATTTCAATAAGGAATCCAATGTTTGATTGATATTAACAACTACTTTTTGAAGAATTATCAGAAGAACTATCTCCTCCACATACACTCAAAGTTTCATAGTCTTTAAATATATTATATTTTTATAATTACATAACATCTTTTCATTTATATCCTTCTCCTTATTTCTTTAAAACTTATTAAAATCTAGTATGATATGACCATGATCAATTCACTCATAATAGATCACCTTAGAATAATCATCCTTGTTAATAATTATATTATAATTTTTCTTATACTTGTATTTGAAATCATTTTTTATAAATATTTTATACATTCATTGAGATATTTGGTTTTGTTCATTATAACATTTCTCCAAATAACCTCATTCAGTCTCAACATTATATTTCTAATTTTAAAAATATCTAGAAATATTTTCAGAAGATTTAACATTATTAGAAATAGTTTATGATAATGTAATATCTAATCCATTTTTTGTTTGAAACCATATCATCAATATTAACCGTACCATTATAATAACATTTTTATTAATATTTCAATTTCCATAGCATCATCTGGAGTTGTAATTTTATATTCTCATTATTTAAAAGTAATCTCAATGATCTTCTCAACTAATGATTCATATGTAAGATCTGTATCACATAATGAATGAAATCTATTTAAAATTGTTATAGATATGTTATAAATCATTAAATTAAATTTTCCAAGTAGAAAAAAAAATCTCGATAATCATTTCAGATCATATCTCTCTTAGAAATAATACCACTGGGTTTCCCAATGTAAGTAACTTTAAATTATTCTATTTTACATTTTGAACTGCACAAGAGGAAATATGACTATATATTTTGGGACATTAATGAAAAAAAGTATTCCTAACGCTGTAATTTAGTTGATATTCAACAATTATATAATATTTAAAGGTATAAATCACATTTTTTAATATTTAATAGTTACTATTAAGCATAAAAAATTTATAAACTCCATTTTTATAAAAATTTTCTTCCTTATATCTCTCCAGTAATAATAATCATCGCCATAAGAAGTTGGTGGTTTTTTTGGATTAAGATTCTCAATAGTCTCAATATTCATACCAATCAAATTTGTAATAAAAATATAATATTTATACAAAACACATTTGTTTAATAATTTTTATAAAACTATTTGTATGTAATAAATTTTAAAACATGGAAGCATACATGATTTAATAAGTAAAAATTTAAAACAAAAAAATATAATGAAATTTATAAAAATAGAATAGAATATGATAACAAACTTAGGATAATAAGATTCATCAAATTACTATAAGAGGTGGGAGGGGAGTGAATTGTTGTTTATAAAAACAAATATTTAAAATTACTCAACCTCTTGAATTAGGATATCTGAAAAACAATCTTTTAGATACTGAAAATTTTCAATAGTGTAATAAAATATTATAACAAATGTTACCATTCGTTATAATTATAATTGCATAATAACAATCTTTAAATAAATATATACTAATAATTTATAAAATTGATAATTAAAACTTATAGAAGTTTATAAAAGATTATACCCTTTCTCTATAAGTTTTATGGAAGTCAAAAACCCTACCCCTGGGTATCCACACCTTAACCTAACCATTATGTATGTAATAATTAATCAAGGAAACCATTGATCAACAATATCAGATCAAGGATATGTCATAACATCCCCAAAATCCCTTGATTAGTATGATTAGACACACCTCAGTCTTCTTATCTATAGAAGCTAATAATCACCATAGTTCATATATAATGACTACAAAAGAAAATAATTCAAAGGTATTTTAAATTACTTACATGGATACATGAAAATAGAAATATATCCAAATATTAAAAATTTAAAATTTTTAAAAATATCTGAACAAAAAATAATATAATCCTCAGATGGATTCAGTTGAATAAGTATTAACTCCCTCTTCCATGAATACTCCTCAATTTATAGGAAAATCTAAAAAAATATTATTCCATTATTCTCAGAGATGGTTTCAATGGATTCATATGAACTATTACATCACTTAGAATTTATTTCAGACATATTTTGATGGTCAATCTGGTAGGATCATCCAAATATAGTTAAATGTTATGCTCAATAGAGTAATTTTAGGTTTTTAGAACTTTTAATCATTTTTTTTAGTTAGAATGAAAATCATCATCAAATATATTTTAAAAAGGTTCATTGAGAGGTCATGGCTTCCTCCATCATGAAATTTTTTGTCCTATTAATATTGTATGACTTCATCTATTCATATTTTTTTTGTAATTTTTAAGTTGGATATTATAAAAAAAGTGTTTAATGGAATATAAAATATTCTATCAAATGTAGAAATTAAATGTACATAAAATTATAATGGTCATTTTTTTACTTTTGTAATGTTCCATTAGAAAAATATTTTCCGATGAAATTTTTACAACATTACTTCGGATGAACAATGTTTTCTTTGTATAGTAAAAGTATGTTTTCTACAAGAAAATCCTATGAAATTTAAAAGTGCAATGTTAAGAAAAATAAATTTTATTATAAACTATGTTTTGACTTAAAAAATTGTTCAAAAGTGTTTAAAGTAAAACTTTTTTCTCAATATTTTAATAATTATTAATAATATGTGATTCTATATTTATATCATTTTTTCATACTTCACAATTTTTATTATATTACATTGTGCTTTAAAAAAATAACCAAATTTACCACCTAGATAATTTTTAATCTTATTTACTAGTATGTCATCTATGTTAATAAATAAATCCTTTTTTTAAAATTTATCTATTATATATAGATGATTTAATTTATTAGAAATGTGCTATCAGAGTAAAAACCATTTTATTACTAATAGAATTTATAAATAATCTATAATTCTGTAACACCTTGAGATATTAATATATGATTAACATTAATTAATCAAATGTGTTATATATCATTTTTTACATTAAACCCTCTAAATAGACAAACCATAAGATATTTCGAATACATTATTAATAAATATATAGTAAACACTAATATAGAAAAAAAAATATTGTTAATTACCTATATATGGTAAATAATTAATATTATATAATATTTAAAAGGATATTATATATAAATATATATTTAGTTATATATATATATATATTTAATAAAATTATAATATAAATAAGTTAATGTAAATCTCAATTTTGAAGTCCACAAAACAAAATATTTGTTGGATTTTTTTTGGTGTTTCTTCTTAAAAAATCGATTTTTTCATGAGTTATATAAAAATACTTCTTTTACTAATACCATAACATTTATATTACTTATAAGTGTTTTAAAAATTATTGATATAAAAAATATATATTTCTAATGTAAAATAAATTTTTTTTAAAAACTATTTCAATTTATAAACCGATGAAAATCATTTCACAAAATCAATTAATTTTTTATGGAAACTATTTTTTATTGGTTTAATAAATTTTTTTCATTGTAATATAATATTCTAAAGTAATATTAATGTAAAATAAAACCAAATTAAAAAAATTAAATTATTATAATTATCATTATAATCAATAAAATTTTACATTATTTTCTATATGTACACATTATTCCTAAAAAATATTGTTTTATTAAAAACATGTTTTTTACATTTCACATGCTAATGTTAACGTTAATTACCCTGAAAATTAACGATAATTTGATAAATTTATTCTAAATTTTTTGAATTTTTATTATTATTATTTAATATGTCATCATAGTTTTTTGTGAAAATTATTTAGATTGTTTGGATTAATGTTAATTACCATGAAATCAGTGAAACAAATATATAAAAATTATTGTTTTTTAAATTTCTTAGAATTTATCTGGAATAAATTAAATCTAAATACATTAAATAATGAATCTAAGATGGTTCATAAAAAATAAATAAATATATTCACACTAATTTATGGGGTATTCAATACAAAATAATTTTAAGAATCCTTAATGGTTAAAATATCATTTTTCTACTAAAATAGATTTTTTACACAATATATATTTTAATTTAAAAGTGAATTATATAATATTTAGAAATTTATTTGGATTTACTATAGATAAAATTTTGTTTCGAAACACAAAAATTTGGTTATATGCGTTACGTTGCCTTTTTAGTAATACATAAATTCACTAAGTTAAAAACGTGTTACCAAGTTTCCATGTAAACAATCAATAAGTAAAATCATGATGCTAAAAACCATAAAACATGTTTAAAATATGTTTGGATATCCTTGGTTTAGTGTTCATAGATTTAAAGACACATCAAAATCTATTATTTTGATTCATCGTATCCATTTACCTTGTAATAAAGTCAAGGAATTATTAAAATGCAACGGGTATTTCCAAAAGTACCATTTTCATATCTTTTAAAATGGGATCATTTACAACCTTTCAAACACATACTAAAAATTTTAAATTTTTTTGATCCTTCTCCAAAATTTAATATGATTTAATTCCTTCATACTCTCTTAATCCACTAGTCATACTATGTCAGCGTATTCCCTTAAACTCCAACGATTTTCCAAATGAAACAATAGGTCTCATACGTATGTATTATATCATACTTATATTTTTTGTTACTATTAATATTTCAATTAGATTAAATAAATAAATATATAATTTAATTATTAACATATTTACAATTATATGTTCTTATATTAATTTAATAACCAATTTTTATTTCACTCCAACCACTATGAAAAAGCACGGTTAGTGCGTTTTGAATACTACTGCCTCCAAGAAGATTTGTCGTCAATTTCATTCAACACCATAATTAGTGGATATTAAAATGGAATAAATTTATGAATAAATATTATATATAGAATATAATTATTAATCTATAATTTCAAATTATAATTGATAAACTTTTCTTCTCATTCTAATAGAAATCGAAGCATCAATTGAGTGTATGTGCAAACTATCACCTCCACAAGCTGTCAACACCACACATCACAGTTTTATTTGATAATATATTTGATATATAAAAATTATTTCCATAACACTATTTTTATTATGGGTATTTTTAAACCATTTTATGATTATGTCTACCATTTCCAACATACGTAATGAGTTATGAAAAAATGACCAAATAACCTCAAGTAACAGACAAAGGAATGAAATATATATAATAAATAAAAATAATATGATGATAAATGTTATAGATTAAATTAAATAATGAATATTATGGTACCTAATAAGTTATATAATTCACATAACTTGGTTAATTATGAAGAAAACCACAATCAGATAACAAATATGGAACATGGTAAGGGTGTTTATCTCAATTTCTATTCATTGAGAAAAGAATTGTATTTGTGAAACAATTTTCATTTTAAAGGGGTGTATAATTAAAAATTGGTTTATTTTATAATCGGTAAAAAATTACCAGGTTAAAAAAATATATATTTCATGTTTTAACTCTCATGACTTTCAGATTCAAAATTTCCCATAGTAGTAAGGGTTTATCATCTCAAAATCTTTTCTATGAGACATGTTACCTGTCATAAACCATTTTTTATTTCTATTTTCTATTAAATTACCATATATATTATTATCATCAAATTTTAATTTAATGGTATTTAAAATCCATGTCATTTCCTCAATTCAATTTTCTATTGGCGCTTTTGTTTCACCAGCAGTAGGGGTTTTTGGTAACTCAAATAAACTTATGTGAGAAAATGTTTTTTTATTTAATATTTTTATCCAATTATAAGGTTATAAAACCATAATATGTCATTATATTGTAATTTTTAATACTCTATTATAAAATTAATTTTTAATACAAATTTTTTTATTCATCATTATAATTTTGGTTTTAAACAAAGGTAAATTCATATATGAAAAACTGTCCCTACCATAATCAATTTTTTGGATCCTAATTTCATAAAGAAAAAGTTATTTCATTATAAAGGAAATATCATTGGATATTTCATTAAAAAAAGTCAATGATTTTTAGCTTCACATTTTTAAAATGAGTTTTACATGTGACCCATAATTTCTTCTTTAATGATAACATTGAAAATTTCTTCTAAAAGGGATTTTATGTTTTCACATCCACATAGATTTAAATGGTTAAAAGGATTTACCCTAATACGGTTTACGTTTCATGCTTTATCCATTAATAGATATATATTAGGGTTTTTGGGAATTAAACTCACCATACTAACAATTAGATTCATGATCCCATCTTGGGTGGTATTGCTAAAAAATTCTTTTATGAAGATATTTTTCATCTATGTTGACATTATTATAGGATGACATTGTTACACTGGGGATACATTATTTTTAAAACATCTAAATCCATCCCAAGTATACTATATGATCTTGTTATTCCATTATGGACATTTTTATATAAACATTAGTCGATACCGTGTGAACATCACATTTTATATAATTCAAATTTGATGATGTTCACCAAGAAAAAATATAATTTTTTTGACATTGGAAAATTTATTGGATTTATATATATATTTATTATAATTTGTAATATTATTAGAATGTTGACTATGTTACTTTTGACCATCAACCTTCTTTATCAGGATAGGTTATGATAATGTTTTCCATTTTATTGATAATGGGAAAAGTATTGGTATTCTTGATGATTTTTGACTACTAATGTAGTATAATCAGGTCATGATACTTGAAATTCTTTATTTTATGGATATACGAGTTATTTCTCTAATAGGTACCTCAGGGGATATCATAAAAGGATTTGATGAATTTGTTGGAGAATTCATTGGATGTAATAAGGTGACGGGTGGATCCAGACATTATATTGTCCCTAGATGCATCTACATGTCTCATGAGACCAAACATGTTGGGTTTTGGTGTATAACTCTTCCCATATAGGGATACAATCTATGAATAAGGCCTTGACAATAGGTTTTTTTTACTGAAGTCAGAATGAAATGTAATGAATTTTTGTGAAAGATATCGACATCACATTTTGATTTTCGACATTATTCATTTCATCAATATAATATCAGTATTATTAATATCTCTATTTTGATTAATTATCATGTATATACCATTATTTTAGTTTCATGTTGTTTATGAATTCATGGATTATTACCTATTACTCTTATAATGATTAGGTCCTATTAATACCATGAATTCTTTAGTTATATGTTTCCATTACTAAGTGCTTGAGATCATCCCTTATTATGTTTACATTTCTCCACATTATGGATAAATTTATTATATGGAAAATTTTATAAGGATAACTAATGATAAATAATTTTTTCTTGACATTGAATACTTATAATGAATTATTTTTTTCATATATAATAAAAAAAATTCTATTTTATACAAAGAACGTGGATTTTATCGGTTTATGTTTTCTCATTATTAGCTAAATATCCATACCCAGAAACATCATTTAGATGTAATAGTTGAATAATAAATTTTATTTTGTAATTAATTTTGGTTATATCATGGCTTTTATAGCTGGTATAAATGAATGCATGTAAGGTATGTTTTTATTGAACAATATCTGAGAGCATGGGTATGAGGTATCCTTGATAGTATCAAAGAATGGTTTCGATAAAATTAAAGGTTGGGATGTTTATTCATGAGAAATAATTGATTTATAACTTATGTTGGATCATAATATCAAAGGTATAGATTAAACTATTATATAAGTTTATGATTGGATGTTACGGTAATAATGCAAAATTTATTTGTGGATTATTATAATATAACATCAACATAAAACCTATGAATATTTCTATATATTCTATAATATATGGATGTTTTTAAAGTATATATTATGTATTTTTTCTTTGAAATACATCCATAACAAGATACCATAATGTGGATGTGGTTTTAACACAGATTCACCTAGGTGAAATCACATGGAAAAGGGTTTATTGAGCATTGACATTATCATCAAACCATTGCATGATGAATGTGCCTAATACTAAACAACTAGAAACACACTCATGGTGGGTTTTATTTGGTAAATAAAATTATACTTATTAATATTTATAAAAGATTTATTAATGATGAAATGTAATTAGGTTAGAGAACCTAGAATAAAAATTACCATGTATAACCAAGTATTGATGATGGGAGTCATAGGATGATCCCAAATTTTCTTATGTACAATAAAAATATATCCATATGGAATAAGTATTCATTTTTATGTTTTTGGGATGCCCCAGACCTGGAAACCACTTAATTGGATCCCCAATCTCAGTGGGACACATGGACTCGAGAACATCTCCCCAAACGCTAAAGGATGTCGACTAGCAGTGAGGGTCTAGGTTGTTTCTGTGTGGAGACTATGCCAAGATCAATAGAGTGTATCTTAGTGGAAAGATATAAATAGAATGAAATAGTGGAAGAAATATTAATAAAAAGTGAATGAAAACTGTTACACCAGATAAATGAGTATAATAATAATTGTATCAACTGATACAATGATTATGTAAATACATGTCTCTAGAAAACTGGAATACATGGATACAAGAGAATAGGAATAACATGTTACACAAAGTAAAATAAACAAAGACTACTCCAAGAATCATGAGATCCAACTCAGCCATCTTCTATCTTGCTCCATCCTAAATAGCATGCAATCATGTACTTGAAGCCTCATTCTTCCATTTTGCCACACCTGAAACCATATAATCTACTCCGGTTACCAATCAACGCCCTGAGAGAGTGTTAGAAAAATCTAAATGGGCTACCACTGATAATGTCGATAACATCTGGCTCATGAAATGAAATATAGTAGTGTGTCGGAATGCATATATAATGTAAATAAAACAGTACAGTATAACTAAATATCCAAGTACCTTATGCATCCCATGGCTACTGTTTGAACAAGTAACCAGCTCATTTTAATTATGTAATTACCATTTAATTTTAATAGGTCACATGAGGAAAATCCATTACTAACATCATCCCATAATATTATATGTAGAGATGTTCCCAAGATGCAACAAGGTGATGTTACAAATATATCTGGTGAGGGAGTTCCATGTTAATAACCATTGTAATGTAGATCCCACTAAATGCTAACTGAATTGTATCTGAGTCTAGTCGATGGTTAAGAGTGTAATACAAGTATAGTAATCCAATTCTTTCCACAATAAGGTTCCTAACGAGTCCATGGTGTTCGAACAATGAAAAAATAGGCTAAGAAGTGATAGGGCTCTATGGGATTTCATCATGGAACCTACTAGTCAATGATGAATCCATCTAAGGTATCTGAGGTATCCTGTAATAATGTAGTGGACCCTGCAGTAGTGTACCAGGCATCTGAGGAATAGAAAGGAACCAGAGTCTAGGTGGGTATTAACCTTAAAAACACCATCCTTGAATCAGAATGGGGTTACCAGGCCCTAAGGTATTCTCCTCCCATAATACAATGTCATCTTGTGTCAATACAATCCTATTTGTTATTGAATTCATGTAATCATTCATTAGTTTCAAGCCTTGTCTTCCATTCACGGGGATATGCCATGTAGGCTTTCAAAAATTTAATGAAGTCTTTGTTTACCATCATTTCAAATTCAATTATTGAGGTTCACTCTGATACCTTCCATCAATATGGAATGGGGTTCTACAGACATGAAACCTTTATCCAAACTCATTAATAAGACCTTGATATAGACTTAGAATACTTGTTATTTCACATTTCACATTTTATATTCCATTTTAAACAATTACCTTAGGTGGGTCAAGTGGTGAGAATACATGGTTTCAACAATTATTCAATTCTCATTAATAACATTCCATTTTTTATAATAAGAATCACCTTTTGAATGTTCAATCAAGGGAATACCCGAATGGTGGCTCAAACATGCTGGAACACTAAAACTGCACATGAAACAACCTTCAACATAGGGAGGATTGAGTTGTTGGTGTAACCATTAAAAAATTACCACATAATTGAAAAGAGCATAACCATATGATTCTATCAAGTATAATCATGAATTTTGAATTTGAGGAATGCTCTCTGACAAAATTGTTGGGCCCCACAAAAGTATTCCAAAATCAACGAACTTTGCGGATGAGTTATAGGCCAACCACTTTTGGGTTGTACGAATCTCCTCCTCCAATATTAACGCTTTATTTTCCTCGGATTAGAGTAGTTATATGAAATTGTTAAAAACACTCACATGATGATATCTACGTGGAGAAAATGAGAGAATAAGAATAGCTAAAGAGGACTCGAGTACTTACTGTTTTGCATCCTACATGATGAACGAAAGCTTGATCAGATGCCGAATTAAGGATATCTGTTGATCCATAAATTTGGCCTTCAAAAAGATTAAAAAAATATAGGAAAAGGGATTCATCCCACTAGTTCACTAATTAGGGAGGATGTGGGGGTAAATGGATCATTAAGGTAATAACTAAATATTTACCTATAATTTCATCCTACAAACGGTTTTCTCGCCTAGTTTGTCAAACTGTGTGAAAACATTTTTAGATTGTTCGGCCTGAAAAAAATATCATCCACACATTTTGATCAAAACATACGCAAGCCTTGAAAGAGAAACTAGGAAAATGGGACATTCACATAGTTAGGCCACACGATCATGCAAGCTGGATCTATTCAAAGAAAGGCAATCCAAATTGTTTTATAAAACTGTGGGAATTCTTGCACATTTTACTCTAAATCAAACGCCAATATAGTTTTACCGAAAAGATGTATTCTAGTCTCCGAACAAGCCCCCGACACCCACCTATACTTTATTAACTCATTATTCATCCATATAATGTCCAGATTAAATAATTTAGATAAAACCTTAAAGGATACATACATGTGTAAAAAACTAGGTTCTTACTATCTTCCCCCCTCAAAAGATCTCAACCCCCAAGTTCTCCTTTCAATGGTATAGAAACACTATCTGAGATCAACTCTTAAAATTGGTCATGCACATCAGATTCTATCTCCCATGTCTCATCATGTACTCACCTGTGCTACCATATTATCCGTAAGAGAGGGACAAACATGCCTCATATATCCTTCATGCATCTTTCAACGATGCATATTGGATATTCCTCAAAGGTAGCATCAACATCTGACTCAGCGTCCATTGGATCACATGTATAATATGATTTATCATGATATTGGTAATGTTGTGAGATATGAAAGACATCATGAATGGCATGGAACCTCTTAGGTAGTAGCAGGTAATAGGATACCTGCCCGAATCTCTCTAGAATTTAATCATCCTAACGTAATGAGGCGACAGCTTTCCCTGCATCCTTAACAGTCTATGGCCATGCATGGGTGATGCCTGAGGAAAAAACGATCCGCAAACTCAAACTCAATATCTCATTGACGACCATTAGCATAATATTTTTCTCCTGATTGAGAACTAGTCAAACACTACCTAACAAGATAAAACTGTTATAAAGTATCTTAAAAGAAATGAGGACCTAGGAGGGCTTCCTCACCAAACTCTAGCTAGCATTAGGGTGAATGGAATGGCCTTCCATATATGTACTCAAAAAGATCCATATGATATTTAACATGAAAACTATTATTATAAGAAAAATCGATGAGATGAATATACATCTACTAAGAACTACTGAAATTGAGGACACGTGCTTAGAGAATACCCTCTATAACCAATAGTGTACAATCTTATTGTCGATCATTTAGTGGGTCAAAAGTTGTTTTTAGAAGCACCTAATTTCTTATATATTTTTATAAACCATACTAGAATTATGAATTGTCACGAGAGTCCTAATATGAAATGATAATGCATGGAATCCCATGTAGTCGTGTGGTATCATAGAAATACATTCTTCTGAGATCATCAGATCTGAAAGTCTCTTGAAAAGTAATTAAGTGGGATGATATTGTTAGTCGGTCAATGACTACCTAGATAGAAACGCTACCCCACATTGACCTAGGTAAGACAACTATGAAATACATATCAATATCTTCTCATTTGGATTTTGGTACTAGAAACAGATGTAATAATCATGTTGGTCTCTAGTGTATGTCTTCACGGACTTATAGGTGGAACACATAGTGATGAAGCCTGGAATCTGAGGTTTTATTCCATGCCACCAATAATGGCATCACATTTTTTGATAAATATTCTAGATTCTTGAATGAACTTCCCACTAAGATGGGTGGGACTCTTTCATAAAATCCTCTCTCATATCTGCAAGAACCCATCCATTTCCACATAGAAGTAGGAAATTGTCTCTATCCATAGACCAATGGAGATATGTGTTATCTCATGAGATAATTTTTCGGAGAACTAAACCATCAATATTTGAAAACTGGTTACTCATCAATTTCTCAAGGAGGGAAGTTCTAACTATTATGGCTTAGAGTCCAGACTACTTGTGACTATCATGAAACTCTAGATGATATTTAGAAAAGAGTTCCATTTACATCCACTCATCTCTAGCTGCATGTATGGAATGTTGTTGAGTTTTCTGACTCAATGCATCAGTGACCACATTTCCCTTTCCAAACATACAAGTAAGCTCAAAAGAATTGTATTTTAGATATTCAACCCATCTATGTTGTATGAGTTCCAAGTCATGCTGAGAATAGATATACATGGGGCTCTTGTGGTCATTGTACACCACAAAGTTCTCACTCAACAGATAATGTCTCCATCAACCTAAGGCATTGAAAACTACTTCTAGATTAAGATTGTGCATTAGGTACTATCTCTCAGGAGGCCTCAACTACCAAGATTTGTATGCCACAAATTTGACTTCCTACATTAACACTTCTCCTAGGACAATGCTTGGGGAATTATAAAAGATTATATAACCCTTTCTAGGTTCTGGAAGATTCAGAATCGTTTATGAGACAAGACTCTATTTTAGTTCCAAAAAGGCTTTTTTGATTGTTTCTCACCATAGGAATTGACACCCTTCTTTGTATGTGTAAGAGGAGGTAAAGCAAGACCTAAGAAATCATTTATGAAACACCGATAATAACCAATGTGTAACACCCCAAGCTTCCACTGTACGTTTCCCTTCGAATAATGCAATAGCGTGTGTTGTACGCAACCTCGAGCCCTAACACACACCACAACTAATTAAACTAGCCGTTGTGAATAGTAATACCTACTTTTTGAAATATTATAAATTTTATTTATCAAAATGGACTTCATTTTTGGATTCGGAATATTGAAATTAGCCTATGTTGAATTTTTGGTATTTTTCTGAGAACTTCTAAATTTTTATGAATACTGAAAAATACTTAAAAACAACTTTTTTAATCAAAATAATTTATAGTGATAAATTATAATATTTAGTGGTTTTAAAGTATAATTAGAATATATTTTTACCATTTTATCCAATGTTGATCATTAGAATTAATTTAACATTGAAATTGGACATAAACAATTGCCAAACTTTTGATATAAATTGTTTCTTAAAAACACGCTATTTGTTGTAACAGCGGGAATTAATTATAAAATTAATTAATACAACTTATATGTTTGGAATTTTTTAAAATAGACATCATTTTTGAATTCGTAATATCAATTATAGCTTAGGGTGAAATTTTGGCCTTATTCTGAAAAACTTCAATTTTTGATGAATAGTGAAACCACTAAGTGGTTGTTAAATAACTGATTTTTCGTTTAAATGAAATATTACCACTTCTGTGATTTGATTTTCAAAAATCCGACATACATGGTTGTCATTAAGAAGTAAAATGTGGTTCAATGAGATTAAAATAATTTTTTGGTGAATAGTAACTTTTAAGTTCTTAATCGCGATTAGAGTTAATTAGTGTAGTTTAAGGTAAAAACAATATTTTTATAATATGAGAAGAGAATGACACTTGTCCTACCCCTATTGGATGAGTCATGGCCGACCAAGACAACCCATGGGTCAACTTGGGGACCCCATGGAGCCACTTTAGTTAGAAAATGACATAAACACCTTTTATTTAATGTTAAAGTAAAAAAATGACACAAACATAAAATGTTTTACTAAAACAATTTTTAAGTGGGGTTACACAAGTCCAAATTTTGACTATAAATATTAATTGGAAAGATAAAAAGATTTCCTACATCATAGTAGTTTTTTTATAATTTTTAGACATTAAATAAATTAAATTATTTATGACATAATTATGATGCAGCGATGACCTCATTATTTAACGATTTAAATAAAATGAGAAGATAATGAAAAATCCAAGGCTTACACTTGTCCAAAGCCTATTGGATGAGGATATTTAGAAACCTTATCACCTTAGCCTCGAATTATATAAGTGTGGGACCTTTGGAATCCGAAAAGCATTGTGAAATAATGTAACATTTCAATCTTTCCAAAAGTGCCCCTCCTCTCCTCTTATAAAAGGCCCCCACCTCTACCACCTTATTCACACTTACAAGCCTTTTGGTTCGGCCCACCCCTGCCCAAAAACTCTCCCAACTTCTCTCCCTTCATCCTAGAAGCTTTACTTTATTCAGAAAGCCATCCTATGGAGTCTTTTTGATCAAATCAAAAGGAAGAAGCTGAAGAAGAGGTAACATTTTCATCACCCTCTTTCAAGTTTCTTTCTTCTTCCACTCCCTCTTTGTTTATTATTTCAATTCTGAAATTATAACTCCAGTATCTTCTATATACTGTGATGTTATTATAAATATGGAACAACCATATTCAGTATTCTACCCATCATTTGAATGACATGTCACCATACGTGCGTACGTACGGCTTACCGTCTCCACGTCGTGGTGTAATTGTTATTCAATAAATTATTATTTAGATGGGTATAATAATGATATTTAATTCATGTAAATAATAAATATAACATGATAATGATTCTGTATATATGATATACTATCCAATTATATATTATTTAAATGTCAAAATAATGATATTGTCGCTCGTGCGTACGTACGGACTACCGTCTCCACGAACGCGATGAGATTCATTCTCCGTCGTATCCATTCAAGTATAATTATCATTTGATGATTTAAAAATAATGTTTAAGGACATGATATCATTCTGGATATTAATAAGATACAACCTATCCATGAAAAACACGACTTACGTAACAAAACATATAAAAGAAAACGAGTAAGTTAACACCCGAAACAACGATAAATCTAAGATATTGTTAACAAAGCAATGTTAAAAGATCATATATGATATCATATGAATGTATATGATTCTTGTATAATTTAATAACAATTATTTCACCATTATACAGGAGGTTAACCTACCCCAACCAAGGAAAAGTACAAGGTAAGGGTTTACTTCACAACCTCTTCATTATCCAAGGTTGTTTATACATAATTATCTACTGGGACCTCGTTATCATCCACATCCATGTTTCTTCAAAATGTATTTCAAAACATTTTTATTATTTACAAGAATATGGGTTAAAGTCATTTATACCCTTTTCGACTTTTATAAGAGGAATCTTTCCGCCGTTATAAAATCTTTAAAGCTTTCCTTACAAGCTTATAAGAATATTTTCAAGAAAATGTTTTGTTTTATATGGCTCTTAAATGATTTCAAAAATAGAAAGTGATATTTCTCTAAAAAGTGTTTTGATTTCATCTATGTCAACATCCTTTGATGGATTTTACGCTTATTTGAAGTTGATTTATTATAATACAAAACTTCTATATTGTATTGAAGGTTTTGTGATATGTCTGACTGTGGATGTGTTATTTTATACCATTCATAGTTTATGGTGAAATTATTGACATTTTGTATGCTAGTTTTAATACGAATGTTTATGTTATGTTTAAACCATTTCATATGGGAATGCATTGGACTTAATATGTGATGGGTGGAGCCCGCTATAGCTCCTCGATGCATCGGTAGGTCTCATGAGACAAACTAGTGTCTTGGCACAAGGCCTTGACAAAATCTTATTTGTGGTCTTGGCACGAGGCCTTGACTACGTGGTTATGATAGTCTGGCATTATGCATTCCAACATTATGAAAGTGGTTAGTGATTTTGCATGTGATTATTCGATTAGTAGAATATCCATGTGAATGAGTATATGGCATTATTTCATTTTACTTTTGCCATATTATGTTGATGTTCAAGTTTAAAAGGCTTTTGTTTTAGTTATACATTGCCTTAAATGCTTATGTTTTCTTATAAAAGCTTCCGCAATATTGTTATCCTTACTGAGCATCTGAGCTCACCCCTTTCAATGTTTTAATATTTTCCAGGATGTGAAGAAGAGTATTATGACTGACTTGCAAGAATAGTCAGTGAGGATATGAGTGTGGACTATGAAGACCATGTTATTGTAGTTTGTTTAATTTTTGATGTAATGAAATAATTATGAATGTATCTAGTGTTTCCAAGGCTACTAAACTAATCGGTCTTTCGAGACTTGATCTTTTGTGATCATGCCAATGTTACGAAGTAATGCACCGACTCTGGGTAGCTGGGGTCGGGGCGTTACAGTTGGTATCATAGGAAGTTCAGTACAAACCTTGGAAGCTAGATTTAGATAAACTCTGATTAGAGCACATAGACCTAAGATGAACTTTGAGGATTAGTATAGAAGAACTTCCTAGAATTTTGGTATTGTAGAGATTTTGTGAGTTTTCCGAGCAATACATCCCTGTCTGGATACGAGCAGGTAGAGGCGGCTCTGGCACAGATGTTCCTAGGGGTAAAACCCGAAAACACCGCTTTGAGCTAGACTCGAACGGGAACTGGTGCACGACAACGGGCCTTGCTGCACTCTTGGTTACGACACTCCCGGGGGATATGCTTAGGATAACTCTCATTTTCTTTACAAATCATTATGAAGGGTTTATGAGTATATACTTCCTCAAAGAAAACATTTTTATGATTATGGATTATATCCATAAATAGTTCAATTTATGTTAACTGTTTTATAAGTATGGGATTATGTATTTTGATTCATAAACTAATCTAGTTTTTGACATTGTTTAGAAATGGCGCCTAGTGGAAGAAATGGAAACCGTATCAATGCACGCACTCCATGTAGGGATTTCCCTCCTGCTCAAGATAATTATAGTGGGGCTGGTGATGCAACTGGGGCCGATCAGCTAATCACCATACTGGGACAACTTACTCAGGTTATGAATAATAACCTTACCCGTATGGAGCACCCTGATCCACAGCGTGGAGGATCAATGTTAGATCGATTCATGAGGCAACAACCACCAACGTTCAATGGGAGTACAAATCCCTTAGTAGCCGAGCAATGGATAAATTCCCTAGAGAAAATATTTCAGGCTTTGGGGAGCAGTGAAAGGGAAAAAGTTATCATGGCAGTTTACCGCCTCATTGGAGATGCCGATCAATGGTGGTCACTAATTCAAAACACAAAGGAAGAGGATGAATTAACAAACATGGAATGGCAGGAGTTCAAAGAACTGTTCTTAGAAAAATACTTTCCTCGAGACCATCGAGCGGATATGGAAAGGCAATTTCTGAGTCTGAGGCAGAAGGAGGATGAGAATGTCGCAATGTATGAGGCTAACTGTACAAGGTTAGCAAGGTATGCTGCAGATTACATACGTAACCCAAGAAGTAAGACTGATCGTTTCTTTGATGGGTTGAAACCATTTCTCTGTCGAGCTTTAGTATCACAAACCTTCTCTTCATACGAAGGTATTGTCGCGTGCGCTATCAAGACGGAAAAGGAATTCTCTAAGTCTTATGACTTTAAAGCAAAGCAAGAGAAGAAGAGACCTTCTGATCAATCTGGGAATGGAAATAAAGGGAAGAAGGGAAAGGTTGAATATCCATCTTGTGGAAAATGCGGGAAGAAACATCCTGGTACTTGCTTGAAGGGAATGGGAGTCTGTTACAAGTGTGGTGAAAAAGGCCACCAAGCTCATGATTGCAAGGGGAAGAAGGAAGCTACCAACGTTCGGTGCTACAATTGCAGGGAGATGGGGCATTATGAAAATGAATGTCCTAAGCGTCAGGAGAACTTACCTCAGAAAAGGCCAAGGGATCAAGGCCAGGCTTATGCTATCACTACTGCTGAGGTAGAAGCTCCGAAAGACGTGGTGGCAGGTAATTTAATGGTTTCCTCAAGTTTAGCAAATGCATTATTTGATTCTGGATCATCGCATTGCTTCATATCTTCCCAGTTTGCTAAGAAAATTAGATATTTCCAATTTGATTTAACAAGGGAGTTGTCGGTCAAAACCCCTAAGGGAAGTATTGTTGCAACAAAGTTTTGTCGATTAGTTCCCATTAGAGCACCTAAATGCTCTTTACCTGCTGATCTCATCGTCATACCCATGATTGAATTTGATATAATCCTCGGTATGGATTGGCTTTCGGACCATGATTCAAAAATTTATTGTAAGAGGAAAGAGGTTACGATTCGTGATGATGATGATAAGGAACACCTTATCTTTAGAGCCGAATCGTCACCACATAATTCTTATCTAGATCCACCCCCAATAGCTCAACTAAATTCAATTATTGGGGAGGAAGAGAAGGAAATTACTGAGGATGAGGAAAGGAATATTCAAATAGAGGATGTACCTATTGTGAGAGAATATGTTGATGTGTTTCCGGAAGATTTACCTGGACATCCTCCAGAACGAGAAGTTGAGTTTTCCATTGATTTAATTCCTGGATCAAGGCCCATATCGAAGACCCCTTATAGAATGGCCACTGTGGAATTAGTTGAACTAAAGAAACAACTAGAGGAATTGAGTAATAAGGGATTTATTCGCCCTAGTGTTTCTCCTTGGGGAGCCCCTGTTCTTTTTGTTAAGAAGAAAGATGGATCTATGAGGTTGTGCATTGATTATAGGGAGATCAATGCTATAACAATAAAGAATAAGTATCCCCTACCTCGCATTGATGATTTTTTTGACCAACTGCATGGAGCTCAATACTTTTCAAAGATTGACCTTTGGTCTGGATACCATCAGTTGTGTGTGAATAAGGAAGACGTTCCAAAGACAGCATTTCGAACAAGGTACGGGCATTACGAGTTTACAGTAATGCCTTTTGGATTGACTAATGCACCCTCTGTTTTCATGGATCTAATGAATAGAGTTTTCAAGGAATATCTTGATGACTTTGTAGTGGTATTTATTGATGATATCTTGGTATACTCCAAAAGCCACGAAGATCATGAAAATCACCTACGCATTATCCTGAAGACTCTTAGAAGACGTGAATTATATGGGAAATTTAGCAAGTGTGAATTCTGGCTTCATGAGATTTCTTTTCTTGGCCATATTGTCTCTAAGGATGGAATTTCCGTTGACCCTTATAAAACCAAGGCAATCCAAGAATGGCCAGCACCGACAAGTATAACTGAGGTACGCAGTTTTATTGGTTTAGCAGGTTATTATCGACGTTTCGTCCAGAATTTTGCCAGACTGGCTAACCCATTGACGAAGCTCACACGTAAAGGGATTAAATTTGTCTGGACAAAAGAGTGTGAAGAATGTTTTGAAGAACTAAAGAGAAGATTAGTCAATGCCCCTGTATTGACTCTACCATCGGGGAATGATGGGTTTGTTATTTATAGTGATGCATCGAAGAAAGGACTCGGTTGTGTCCTTATGCAGAATGATAAGGTCATTGCCTATGCATCACGACAGCTAAAAATTCATGAGCAAAACTATCCTACTCATGATCTTGAGTTAGCAGCTGTGATCTTTGCTTTAAAGATATGGAGACATTACCTCTATGGTGAAAAATGTGAGATTTATACTGATCACAAGAGTTTGAAGTATATTTTCACACAAAAAGAACTCAACATGAGGCAAAGGCGATGGCTTGAACTACTCAAGGATTATGATTGCACGATACATTACCACCCGGGGAAGGCAAACAAGGTGGCAGATGCTTTGAGTAGAAAAGACCATGGAGTTTTGAATGTGATGAGAATTGAAAGAGATCCAATTTTCTTGGATCTAGTGAAGATGGACATGGGAATAACTAGGGAAGGTGAAACATCAATGCTTTTTCAAATGGTTGCGAAACCATCATTACTAGAAAGGATTAAGAGCTCTCAGACCAATGATGAAGAATTTCAGAAGAAGATTAAAGGTGTGAATGATGGAAGATTGAGGGACTTTGTGTATAAGGATGGAATTTTGAAATTCGGGAAGAGACTTTGTGTTCCCGATATACCTGATCTAAAAAGGGAATTGCTGGATGATGCTCATAGTTCCAACTTCTCTATACACCCTGGGAGCACCAAAATGTATAGAGATTTGAAGGAACATTTTTGGTGGGACAATATGAAGAGGGAGATTGCTGATTTTGTGTCGAGGTGTATGGTTTGTCAATAAGTGAAAACTGGAAGGCAACATCCTGGTGGAGTATTGCAACCTCTTCCCATACCTGAGTGGAAATGGGATAATATTACGATGGACTTTGTCATGGGACTACCAAAGACTCCTAGAAGGAATGATGCAATATGGGTCATTGTTGATTGACTTACTAAGTCAGCACATTTTCTGGCTATACGGGAGGATCTACCACTTGAACGTCTAGCAAGACTATATATTAATGAGGTTGTAAGACTTCATGGAGTACCCCTATCGATTGTTTCTGATCGTGATCCTCGTTTTACTTCAAGATTCTGGAAAAGTCTTCAAAAGGCCTTGGATACTGAACTTCGTTTCAGCACTGCCTATCACCCTCAAACAGATGGACAATCAGAACAGACTATTCAAACCTTAGAAGACATGTTGAGATCATGCTCTCTTGACTTTCAGGGTATTTGGGATCAATATTTACCACTGGTAGAATTTTCCTATAACAATAGCTTCCATTCAAGCATTCAGATGGCACCTTATGAAGCGTTATACGGAAAGAGATGTCGTACACCAACCTGTTGGGATGACGTTGGTGAAAGAAAACTTGTGGGACTAGAACTGGTGGAAGAAACATTGGAAAAGGTGAAGGTAATCCAAAACCACATCAAATCAGCTCAAAGTAGGCAGAAGAGCTATGCCGATAACAGAAGAAAGGTTTTGGAATTTCAGGTGGGAGATCATGTTTTCCTAAAGGTATCTCCATGGAAGGGAGTTATACATTTTGGTAAGAAGGGTAAGTTGAGTCCCAGATACATCGGACCTTTCGAAATTCTAGATCGTATTGGGGCTGTAGCTTATCGTTTGGCGATGCCGCCAAATCTCTCCAAAGTTCACGATGTTTTCCACGTATCTATATTGAGGAAATACATGCCTGACCCAACTCATGTACTCACCTATGAGGAATTAGAACTGGAACCCGATCTTTCCTATTGTGAAGAGCCCGTCAGAATTCTTGATGTGAGGGAGCAGGTGCTGAGAAACCGGGCGACTCGTCTGGTGAAGGTTTTGTGGGGAAATCATAAAATGGAAGAGGCAACGTGGGAACCTGAGGAATTTATGATGAAAAACCACCCGAGTCTTTTTATGCAGTAATACCCTAGAAATTGCGAGGACGCAATTATTTGAAGAGGGGAGAATGTAACACCCCAAGCTTCCACTGTACGTTTCCCTTCGAATAATGCAATAGCGTGTGTTGTACGCAACCTCGAGCCCTAACACACACCACAACTAATTAAACTAGCCATTGTGAATAGTAATACCTACTTTTTGAAATATTATAAATTTTATTTATCAAAATGGACTTCATTTTTGGATTCAGAATATTGAAATTAGCCTATGTTGAATTTTTGGTATTTTTCTGAGAACTTCTAAATTTTTATGAATACTGAAAAATACTTAAAAACAACTTTTTTAATCAAAATAATTTATAGTGATAAATTATAATATTTAGTGGTTTTAAAGTATAATTAGAATATATTTTTACCATTTTATCCAATGGTGGCCATTAGAATTAATTTAACATTGAAATTGGACATAAACAATTGCCAAACTTTTGATATAAATTGTTTCTTAAAAACACGCTATTTGTTGTAACAACGGGAATTAATTATAAAATTAATTAATAAAACTTATATGTTTGGAATTTTGTAAAATAGACATCATTTTTGAATTCGTAATATCAATTACAGCTTAGGGTGAAATTTTGGCCTTATTCTGAAAAACTTCAATTTTTGATGAATAGTGAAACCACTAAGTGGTTGTTAAATAACTGATTTTTCGTTTAAATGAAATATTACCACTTCTGTGATTTGATTTTCAAAAATCTGACATACATGGTTGTCATTAAGAAGTAAAATGTGGTTCAATGAGATTAAAATAATTTTTTGTTGAATAGTAACTTTTAAGTTCTTAATCGCGATTAGAGTTAATTAGTGTAGTTTAAGGTAAAAACAATATTTTTATAATATGAGAAGAGAATGACACTTGTCCTACCCCTATTGGATGAGTCATGGCCGACCAAGAAAACCCATGGGTCAACTTGTGGACCCCATGGAGCCACTTTAGTTAGAAAATGACATAAACACCTTTTATTTAATGTTAAAGTAAAAAAATGACACAAACATAAAATGTTTTACTAAAACAATTTTTAAGTGGGGTTACACAAGTCCAAATTTTGACTATAAATATTCATTGGAAAGCTAAAAATATTTCCTACATCATAGTAGTTTTTTTATAATTTTTAGACATTAAATAAATTAAATTATTTATGACATAATTATGATGCAGCGATGACCTCATTATTTAACGATTTAAATAAAATGAGAAGATAATGCAAAATCCAAGGCTTACACTTGTCCAAAGCCTATTGGATGAGGCGATTTAGAAACCTTATCACCTTAGCCTCGAATTATATAAGTGTGGGACCTTTGGAATCCGAAAAGCATCGTGAAATAATGTAACATTTCAATCTTTTTCCAAAAGTGCCCCTCCTCTCCTCTTATAAAAGGCCCCCACCTCTACCACCTTATTCACACTTCCAAGCCTTTTGGTTCGGCCAACCCCTGCCCAAATAATCTCCCAACTTCTCTCCCTTCATCCTAGAAGCTTTACTTTATTCAGAAAGCCATCCTAAGGAGTCCTTTTGATCAAATCAAAAGGAAGAAGCTGAAGAAGAGGTAACATTTTCATCACCCTCTTTCAAGTTTCTTTCTTCTTCCACTCCCTCTTTGTTTATTATTTCAATTCTGAAATTATAACTCCAGTATCTTCTATATACTTTGATGTTATTATAAATATGGAACAACCATATTCAGTATTCTACCCATCATTTGAATGACATGTCACCATACGTGCGTACGTACGGCTTACCGTCTCCACGTCGTGGTGTAATTGTTATTCAATATATTATTATTTAGATGGGTATAATAATGATATTTAATTCATGTAAATAATAAATATAACATGATAATGATTCTGTATATATGATATACTATCCAATTATATATTATTTAAATGTCAAAATAATGATATTGTCGCTCGTGCGTACGTACGGACTACCGTCTCCACGAACGCGATGAGATTCATTTTCCGTCGTATCCATTCAAGTATAATTATCATTTGATGATTTAAAAATAATGTTTAAGGACATGATATCATTCTGGATATTAATAAGATACAACCTATCCATGAAAAACACGACTTACGTAACAAAACATATAAAAGAAAACGAGTAAGTTAACACCCGAAACAACGATAAATCTAAGATATTGTTAACAAAGCAATGTTAAAAGATCATATATGATATCATATGAATGTATATGATTCTTGTATAATTTAATAACAATTATTTCACCATTATACAGGAGGTTAACCTACCCCAACCAAGGAAAAGTACAAGGTAAGGGTTTACTTCACAACCTCTTCATTATCCAAGGTTGTTTATACATAATTATCTACTGGGACCTCGTTATCATCCACATCCATGTTTCTTCAAAATGTATTTCAAAACATTTTTATTATTTACAAGAATATGGGTTAAAGTCATTTATACCCTTTTCGACTTTTATAAGAGGAATCTTTCCGCCGTTATAAAATCTTTAAAGCTTTTCTTACAAGCTTATAAGAATATTTTCAAGAAAATGTTTTGTTTTATATGGCTCTTAAATGATTTCAAAAATAGAAAGTGATATTTCTCTAAAAAGTGTTTTGATTTCATCTATGTCAACATCCTTTGATGGATTTTACGCTTATTTGAAGTTGATTTATTATAATACAAAACTTCTATATTGTATTGAAGGTTTTGTGATATTTCTGACTGTGGATGTGTTATTTTATACCATTCATAGTTTATGGTGAAATTATTGACATTTTGTATGCTAGTTTTAATACGAATGTTTATGTTATGTTTAAACCTTTTCATATGGGAATGCATTGGACTTAATATGTGACGGGTGGAGCCCGCTATAGCTCCTCGATGCATCGGTAGGTCTCATGAGACAAACTAGTGTCTTGGCACAAGGCCTTGACAAAATCTTATTTGTGGTCTTGGCACGAGGCCTTGACTACGTGGTTATGATAGTCTGGCATTATGCATTCCAACATTATGAAAGTGGTTAGTGATTTTGCATGTGATTATTCGATTAGTAGAATATCCATGTGAATGAGTATATGGCATTATTTCATTTTACTTTTTCCATATTATGTTGATGTTCAAGTTTAAAAGGCTTTTGTTTTAGTTATACATTGCCTTAAATGCTTATGTTTTCTTATAAAAGCTTCCGCAATATTGTTATCCTTACTGAGCATCTGAGCTCACCCCTTTCAATGTTTTAATATTTTCCAGGATGTGAAGAAGAGTATTATGACTGACTTGCAAGAATAGTCAGTGAGGATATGAGTGTGGACTATGAAGACCATGTTATTGTAGTTTGTTTAATTTTTGATGTAATGAAAGAATTATGAATGTATCTAGTGTTTCCAAGGCTACTAAACTAATCGGTCTTTCGAGACTTGATCTTTTGTGATCATGCCAATGTTACGAAGTAATGCACCGACTCTGGGTAGCTGGGGTCGGGGCGTTACACAATGAGCCCTAATAAACTCATGATATCAAACATTTTATTTGCCTAATCCCAGGAAACTACAACACAATCCTTTCCAGGGTCAACATATACTCCTGATTTTGAAATAATATGACACAAGATGTGGGAGTTGTCGATCTAGACAACCAACTATTCAAGATTGGCATAAAGATGATTCTCCCTCTGCATAATCATAATGATCTTAAGATTTTTGGCATGGTTGTTACGAGTGTGAGAATACCATAAGACGTCGTTCACAAATACTATGATAAAATAGACCAAGTAGGGGTGGAAAACCCTATTCCTCAAAGCCATGAAAATGGAAGGCACGTTGGTAAGACCGAATGACATCACAAGATACTGTTACCAAACATACCTACTTCAAAAAGTTGTACGAGGTATGCATGATTATCCGACTCACACGTGATGATAACCTGATCTCAAGTCAATTTTAGAGAACACCTTTTCTCCTCGTAGCAGGTCATAGAAATAATATATTCGAGGAAGTGGATACTGGATTTTTACTTTAAGATAGTTCAACTTTATGTGACAACATATAAATGAAGTGTTCTATCCACCTTCTTAGTAAAAAGCATGGGTGAACCCCAAGAAGATGTATTGGGACCTATAAAGCCTTTGGTCTCTTAGTCCTCTATCTGCAGCTTGAGATTATAGAGATCGGTCTGTTCCATCCTTTATGGGGGATTGGAAATAGGATATCCTCCTAGAACACTATCTATTGTAAAATATACCTATAAATTCTATGTTATTCCAAAAAATTCATCAGGAAGGACACCCCTCAAATGAAACCAATGGAGGGAAAAACATGAAGCAAACCCTGATCCTTAATGAAATGATTTTTAATAAAGGTGGTTAAATCACCGAGCCTGTGATGCTTCTGTCCATCTCACCCAGCCTAGACACCCCACTCAACATTGAAAAGGTAACTGATTCTTTCTTGGAATGTAAAATAGACCACATGTCGAAAATAGTCTACAATGTTGTGATAATGGACTAATTAATCCATACTGGAAATGTCATAGAATCCCATCATCTCATGAAAAATTTTATTCCACAAGAAAGTGTAACTACCAACCTTAAAGTGACAGTCCTTGTACTTGTGTATTCTATCTATTTGTATTCCCAATGATTTGTTGAGGTTAATTACACCATACTGATACTGTATCTATAGTCTATGACATTCCAAAATAGAAACCGAAATGAAAGAGTTTGAGGCACTTGTATTAAACATTGAAGAGACAATAATGGAGGATACTAGAATAGTACCTCGTATAGTATATAGTCATAGTGTTTGATTCTCTGGTATCAGCTATAAACAATTCAACTGACTTGATCCACAACTCTATGCTACAGATCGACTAACATGATCATCATTGCTCTATTGGTGCTTCTGCTGATTAGAGGTTGTAAAACCACATCCAAGACCTCCTCATTGGCGAGACCTGCTACTGATATTCCAACTCCCTTCATGATGTGGTGCAAATGAACTCTCTCCTATAGGTGTAGAGGGTTCTGATACTTTTCTACATGAAGCTGGTAGAATGGTCTTGTAGAAATGCTAGAGATAACCCATATGGCCAAAAGCCCGACACTCCCTAGGGTCTCTATCACATTGTGTCTTACTATGCCCTGGTCTTCTACACTTATGACACACCATAGATCTATCAAACAGTATACTCTAGCTGCCACTACCCGGATGAGAAACCTCAATGGAACATTTCATACCTCTGTAAGAACTACTGGCCTAACACGCCACTGATCCTTTAAATATGGTACTTGTGTCGTCCCTTAGGTTATGATTATTGATAAGGGTCTGATCATCTACTTTAAAATAGGTAGGAAGGATAAAGACATTCACCTGAGTTTGGATGGCGTACGGGATCCCATCCTCAAAACATATATCATGTGGAACCTCACCACCATCTAGAAGTGGTGAAATGCTCTGTTAATTTGTGAAAAATTATGAATATCCCATAACAGACATAGAACTCTACTCTCAATGCATGAACTCTATGGATATATCAGCTCTTAGTGCTTGGAAAAATAACTAATCATAAAAGGATGTCTGGAAATCAACCCATTACATGCCCTGATGATGATCGGTCTGGGTAAACACATCCCTCTAATGCTTGGATGAATCCCAAAGAATGTATGTTGGAAGCATGACTCTCTACACTGTAGGAATTTTTAAATGCACATAGATAGACATCACGACCTTTATCCATGACTCAATATCCTAAGAACTACTATCCACTACAAAGTAGGATGATGTTGCTACTAGAACTCGCAAGTCAGACCATCCAACATTGGGGAAAACTATAGTTCACCATGCATGGATTGAATCAGACGCATGAAACAATCATGTACATGAGCATTAGTGATTAGATCAGGAACAATAGTTTGTTCCCAATGTGCCACTCCTAGAGGTATGACTAGTGGCTCAGGGCCCACCATACCTGGAGCATGATCGTCACCACCATCCTAGAAAACGGCAAGAGGAATTCATGGTGGAATTGGTCTACAAATGTTCAGAACACACCTCAGAAGAAGCATAGAATAAGTAAGATAACATCACTAGAGGAATATTAGCACATGAATACTCACTACCCAAGGTAAAATACCCAGAAAACCAACATAGATGGACATGTATTGGTATGTTCCCATATATAAGTTTCAAATCTAGTCATAGTTAATTTCAAGGTTCACTCTTTTACCTTCTTTACATAAGACAATGCCGGATAAGGACGGGAGACCAATTAATTTTAGATTTTAGGATTCACTTTATAATGGATATCCATTTATGATGTATCAGTTCCCATACACCTATCACTAGTAATGACACCCACATAGTTATTTCATAATGGTTCAACTTGGTAAATTAAAAATTTCATCCCATGATGGCCAATAAACTTCCTGAATTGAGACAATAAATCACTCAATCACATCCAAAGTAATATAAGTACACATAAACCATTAAAACATCAATAAACAATCGCAAGAAAATCAATAATTGAAAATAAGTTAAATACACCAATATGGCATGGAAATGTACATGACATGTGAACTCTAGGTTCCTATAATGATGCATGTAACAATTATCCTTTACCTAATATCATCGGGATATGGATGAAATAAATTCTCAAACTAAGTAATAATAAAAAAACTACAGAACATGTGCATCACCCAACATTGAAATAATATAAAATCTAATATGAAAAAGGAGAACAATAATTATAATTTAGGAAACATGGTTTTTACGCTGATAATGGGTTCTGGATGCCTAAACAAGGCTTATAACCAAGTCCCAAGAGTTACTATTCTCCAAACTACTATATCTAAATAGTAATGAAACAAAAGAAACCACCTATGATACCACTCTATGACATCCCGGACCCGAAATCCACTCAATGTGTACCTCGAGCCCTGAGGGCCACATGGCGCTAAGCGCATCTCCCCAAACGCCAGAGGCTGCTGACTAGAAGGCATGGCCTAGGGTGTTTTGAGGGAAAACTATGCCATCACAGGCAGAGTGTAGCATAGTGGAAGGATATAAATAATAACAAACAATATAATATAGATAAGTAAACTGTGCCAGAAAATTGATAAATTAGATAAATTAGAATAACAATAACTGTATCAACTAATACTAAGATGATGTGATGACATGTAACTAGAAAGCTAGAAAACTTGGATACAAGACAATATGTATAACAGGTTCCACAAAGTAAAAGAAAACAAAGACTATTTCAAGAATCATGAGATCCAACACAATAAACTGCTCTCAAGATCCATCCTAAACAACAAGAAATCAAGTGTTTGAATCTGTATGCTTCCATTGGTCGGAACATGAAACTATCTAATCTACTCCGTGTACCAAGTAGTTCTCGGATAGGGTGTGACATAAATCTTAGTGGGCCTCCACCTACTATGTCTATAAAATCTGTCCCGTGAAATTGAATATATAATTCTACTGGCCAACATATATAATGTAAAGAAAACAATATTATATAACTAAATACCCATGTACCTACTTCATCCACCAACTGGTGTCTGAACTAGTAACCAGTTCATTTTAATTAAGTAATTACCATTTTATGTTAGTAAGACACACAAGGAATATCCATCACTGACATCACCTCATGATTGTATAAGTAGTGAAGGTCCCAATATGTAACAAGGCTACCTGAAAAAGATATTTGGTTAGGGAGTTCCAGAGTAATAACTAAGGTAACATAGAACTCACATAATGATAACATAGTAGTATCTGAGTCTAGCTAAGGGGTAAGAGTGTAATCCAAGGAGTTTAATCCTTGTCATCCCATTATTAGTTTCCTACGGATTTCAAGGTGACCGACAAAGGTAATATGTGGATAAGAAAAGATAGTGTCGTATGGGCTTTGACAATTGAGCATACTAATCAATGCTGGATCCAAAGAGTGTATCTGAGCTATCCTGAAATAATCATATGGACCATGTTGTAGTATATCAGGCATCTGAGGAATATACAATAACCAGAGTCATGGTGGTTATTAACCTATGGAATCTACATCCTTAAATTGGAATGGGGTTCTCGAGTCCCAAGGAATCCTCCTCTCATAATCCATGGTGAGCTTGAGTTAATCCATTCCTATTTTATATTGTAATATTGTAATCATTAATTAGGTTCAAGACTTGTGTTCCATTAGTGCGGATAGGCTACGGATAAATAAAACCATTTAATCATGTCTTAATTACCATTAAGGCAAATTAAATTACTACGGTTCACTATGATACCTTCAATAAAAATTGCATGGGGTTGTAAAAACATAAAACCTTTATTCAATGTCATTTGTTAAATCCATGTTATATACTTAGTATAATTTTTAATTCACATTTATCATTTAATGTTAAATTTGAAGCACATTTCTTATGTGGGTAAAGTGGTGAGAATACATGGTATATTCCATTATGAAATTATTGTTACAAATAGTCCATTTATTATAAGAACACTCTCCTTTAGAATGGTCATGCAAGGTAACACCCGAACAGTGGATCAGAGGTGCCGAGACACTAAAACCCGAAACTAGAATACCCTTCAACATGGTGTGGATTGAGGTGTGGGTGTAACCGCTAACAACTAATCACATATTTGAAAAGATAATAACCACTTGTTTTGAATGAATATAATCATGACATGTAAATTTGAGAAATGGCCTATGATGAAATCGGTGGGCCCCACAGAAATATTCCAAAATCAATGACCATTATGGATGAGATGTAGACTTCCCACCATAGTTTTGTATGACTCTCCTCCTTTAGTATTTGTCCAAGATTTTCCTCAGATCAGGGTAGATCTATGAAAAGGTCAAAAACACTCACATGAAGATATCTAAGTTGAGAGGAAGAGAGTATAAGAACATCTAAAGGGGACTCAAGTACATACCATTGTGCATCCAACATGATGAAGATAAAATCGATCGAATGATGGATGAATGATATCTCCTGATCTATAGATTTATCCATCATAAACATCCAAAAATAGTCGAAAAGTGCTTAATCCCGTCATGTCTCAGATTAGGGAGGAAGTGGGAAGGGGGTAAATAGATCATTAAGGGAAAAAAGAAATTTTCCTTGAATTTTATCCTAAACATGGTTTGTTTGCACGATTTTTCGAACTATGTGCAAACTGTGCGAGACAGTTGTACCTAAAAAATATCATCCACATGTGTTGATCAAACCCTATGCAAGAAATGCACGAGTACCATTGAAAACAGGGTGTTCACACAGTTTGGTTCCAAGGTCGTGCAAGGTGTCTCTATTTGAAAAAACACTATCCTCATGGTTGTCAAAATCATGGGGAATTCCATCATAGTATACTCAAAACAGTGTGCCAAGCCAATTTTATCTAAAAATATGGTTCCTGGGTTCCGAACATGCCCTGAACACCCTCAGATCCATTATTAACTCTTTAATAATCCATATTAGGTCCAAAGTGAATATTTAGACTAAAAATTAAAGGATCTCTACATGAGTGAAAAAACGGGTTCTTGTAGTTTCCAAATTCATATTTTACGTATTATCATAACCATTTTGGTTTTAGTATTGTTTAAACATGATCACCTAAATGAATTTGAGAAAGGCATGTTTCTAGAAACTATTATATATCATATCTGAATAATGGAGCATACATAAATGTTTCAGAATATTATTATTTTCTTTTAATGATGGAAAATACGTTTTTCCTAGTATTACATAAGGTAGTAAGATTTATATTAATAGAAACATTGAACTATTTTCTAATATCATTAATAAGTGATATTTATTGATGATATTATAGAATACTCTAAAACTAATTTGGAATATGTGAAACATCTATTTATTATTCTTTAGTAGTTTCATTGTAAGTGTATGATGAAATATTTTAAATGATATTAACAACATTGAAATTTGATTTTTTTTTAAAGGTTATATTTTTCGTATAACAATTTTATAACACATGGTTGAGATATAAATAAAACTTATGTTTAATATACACATGATTTTGAGCTGGTAAAGGGTGAATTGATTTTAAATAAGTAACTCAAATATTATTTTTAGTCCATGATATTGATAATTGAATAATTATATTTTTTGGATGTGTTCATTTAACTCCTAAGATAATTTATATAAGGACTATTGTGCATCCTTATGTACTAATGGTTATTACAATTTTAGTGTTGTAGATAAAGTTAATTTTTGGAGGAATATATAATCACATTGTGAGTTAATGTCTTATTGAATAAAAAGGGTTTTGGAATAGTATGTTATTTGGAGTGTATTATTTAGGTGTATACATACTTTGGTATATGATTATATGAATTACTAATGTTGTTTGAGTAAGGATAATTTGGATTTTAGAGCCTAAATTTCAATGATTATTCATTCATAAAGATTTTAAAAATGTTCATGGAAAATTTATATATCTATTTTAATGATTAAGTGAACAAGTTTGAGAGAAAACAACAAAAATTAACCAAGGTTTCACCAATAAGGATATATATTAACATGATGTATTGGTATAATTTTATACATGTGAAGATGAAGGTTATTTGAGAAACAAGTGAAATGGAGTGAGAGAAGCTACAAAAAATATATAGCTTCAATTTCAAGAGAGTAGGGAATTATTTGATCTCATGATTAATTCCAAGGATCAATAAGGGATATAGTAATCAAAAACATTGAAAAAAAGAAAAAAGAGCTGTAAAACTACATTAAATGGATCCATTTCAATCACTTAAAGTTAGATTTTATAATGATAGAAAATTATAAGGCCATTATGGGGGCCTTTTCTTCGACAAGAGGAGAATTTATAGGACTATAAAAGGAACTGTACACCATCCCCATAGAACCTAACTAATTCCTTACCCGAATACCTCCTATGGTAATTCAAAGCTTGCCAGAACCATAAACGTTAACCTGTAATTTACCATAATGTTTATTCTAACTGAAACAATGAGGACACAAAAATATGACAGTTTCATGGGTACCATAACTCCTCAACAATAATTAGAGGATAAGAGAAATATCCTTATTTTTAATGAGGGTAACCATATCTAAGATATTATGATGCAATCTTACCTTCAAACTAAGAAAATAGAAACATGTAACATTTATCCTTCCTTAGTTCCAAGCCTACCAAATATCCCAACAACCCAATGGATGAAACAAACACTGAGTGGTTAAGAAATAATCGACAATAGTTTTTCTGAAACCTCTATTTGAAGAATCTATATAATGAATCAGCCTGAAAAATGTAACCTTGGAGCCCACCAAGAATATACTATATGAAAACTACCCAGTGAACATTAACAAAAGATGATAAATAGATTCTATATTTGAATGGGAAAAAAATATTCATTTATATACAATTAGAGTTACCTTCTTTTTCACAAATCCATTAAATGTAAGTATATGGTTAAGTATGTTATAGTATATAAAGTAATATTTAGTAAGGATATCGTTAATTGAATCCTTCACATACCAAGTTGTTGGGACCCGAGTCCTATATAGAATTCTTTCAAAATCTGCCACCATGAATGAAAAATTCCGAGATGAAAAAACAAACTGACATACCTCCTCAAAAACAAACACCCTAAAAGAAGGATTTATATTCATTGTAATGAGTAGTATAGATGAATAAAATTATGGAAATGAATTATCAATGAAATCTGTCCCAGGTAGGAGATCCATTAAAGTAAATAACCTCCCAAGCCTAGTTTTCATTCTAAAAACTATTCTCACCAAATACCACATTCCATTTATATTGGATTTAATGTATTTAAAAATACCCTTGAATGCTCCATTAGAGTTTTTAATCATTAATCTCATCTTCAAGGGAAGTAAAGTCCCTGAAATGTTATTTTTGTTACATTATTTATCCAAAATATTGAACCCCTCCATGATATCATATGAATGTTTGGACTAAATATATAAAAGTGTTCCTTAAATTTTCTCAAATATATTCCACCACCCATTTCAATAGGTTTGGATATTATAATCCAAACTACCCAATATAATCTTCATTTTTTATGGGAATCCGACAAAAAAACTAGTGAAATTATTCTCAATAGATATGATAACTCATTTAGAATCATGAAGCACTGACATGAGACACATGGGGATCAAGGAAAGTTCACTATTGAAAAGGATGATCTGACTATTAAAAGAAAGTAATTTACACATCATGTTATGAATTTGGTGGTTAATGAGATTAATTAATGGTTCAAAATGAAAATTATTCTTTCCATCTGGTGAGAATGGGCCCCCCAGATACTGAATTGTGAAATTCCACGATTTCATACCTATATACTCTCTAATATTTTTCACTATCAAAATCAAAATATTTTTGGGAAGATAAATATTACACTTAGGATGGTTTATCCTTTTTCCAATCCAATTAATATTTTGTTCAATGATAATATTAAATACTCAAAGGTATCTAGAGAGTCCATTGTCAAATATCCACATGGTATCTGCAATAAAGAGATTACAAATCTACGAAAAATTGAATTTTCCTCTAAATAGAGAAATCATCCCCTCATTAAGACTACATTTGATATTAATTATAAGAATATCTTAATTTAATATGAATAGAGAAGGATAGATAAGATCATATAGGAAAACTCAACACATGGATTTGAAAAGGCCAAACTTTCCAACATTAATTGTGATAGAAAACAAAGGAGATTAATGGAAATAGAAGATCATATCACAGAAAATCCATATATAAGACTGCGGAAATCATAACCATGATGATAAAACTGTTGAGTCAATAAGGTTTTCCTTATGACTTTTCCATTCCTTCTTGTTTTGAAAATCACAAACACATTATCTTTAAGAAAATTGCTTTTATAAGGAAAATTGATTTTATAAGGAAAATAGCTTTCTTAAGGAAAATCGCTTTTATTAGAAAAATTATCCTTATCACATTTTCATCCATATTTTTCTTAAGTATAAGATTCGGATTCATTGTTCTTGGAATCATTGAAACTTTGATATAAAGCATTCTGTTTTAGGGTTCGGATTCTAGATAAGAACTATAAGGAAGTTTCATTCCGAATTCAGGATATGAACTCTGACTAAGTTCTATTCCAGATTCAGGATACGAATTCTGAAGAAGAATTCTCATTACGAATTCTGAAGAAGAATTCTCATTACGAACTCTAATGAAGAATTCCCATTACGAACTCTAATGAATAATTCACATTACGAATTCTCATTACAAATTCTGATGAAGAATTCTCATTACGAATTCTGATGACAAATTCTCATTACGAATTCTAATGAAGAAATCCCATTCCGAATTCTCATTACGAATTCTGATGATGAATTCTCATTATGAATTCTGATGATGAATTCTCATTACGATTTCTGATAACGAATTCCTATTCCGAATTCTCATTCCGAATTCACCTATTAAATAGTATTTGAGTATCTTTATTACACTCCGAACCATCACTCCGAAGTTTTCATTCCGAACTTTTATGTTAGAATTAAAACGATGTCATACATTCTGTTACACTTGTTATGTTATAAAACGATGTCGTCTGTTTTGTTATAAACTAACCGTTGTCTAAGTGACACGTGTACAGTTCCCTCCGAACTTTAAGGAAAATATGACCGTTGGAGAAGGAGCCGACCTTACCTATAAATAAGAGCTCATTTGAAAGAGCTCGTAGCTGATGGATAGCTGATAGCTAATGAAAGTGCTGAAAGGCTGAAAAATTTGCTTGAAGTGATTTCTAGAGAGAGAGGCTCTTATTAACTCTCAATGCTTCGTGCGACTCCAAATGTTGGTGATTACATTCGAGGGCTTCCGGGGATAGGAAGACAGAGGTGCCAACTACCTTAAAGTTCGAGGGCTTTCTTGCTGAGGAAGATAGAGGTTGCTAACTACCTTGAAGTTGAGGGCTTGCAGGGATAGCAAGACAGAGACTCCAATCTTCGTATCGAGGGCTTACCATGGTGTGGGTAAGACAGACTTGCTTGAAAGTATAAATCAAGGGACCTTTATCCAAGGTTGTTGGATACCCTTCTCTTTGGGTTAAAAGACTTATATCTTGTTACTAGTAGTTTTACTACTTGTTTTTATTCCGCTGCATTTTGTATTATAAGGAAAGTATAACTTTCTTATACTTCCTTACTTGTAATCTGATTCATTTAGATTTTATACGCTTTAAGGTAGAATCTCATATTGTAACTTTTGTTAAGATTCAACTTTCGGAACCATATTTCTGGAACTCTCATTCGGAATCTCATTCCTAGTTTACATTCGGTGTTAAGAGGTGTTGTGAATTTTCTTAGTTTAATCTTTGTTAAACCTAGCCCTTTCCTTTTCTTAAGGAAATTATAGTTATTCTTAACTAACTTTGAAGGTTCCAAAGGAATTTTTAAAGTATACAATTCACCCCCCCTCTTGTATATTGAGCATCTCATACTATATTTCGATCCTACAATTGGTATCAGAGGTTGGAAACCTCTTACTCTATACCAATCTTACATTTGGTATCAGAGAAGGTCTCTGAAATACCTTTACTCACATACAAGTTTTTCTTGCTCACTTTATCCTTCCGAACTTTGTCATTCCGAATTTGTCCATTCTGGACTTTCTCATTCCGAACTTTGTGATTACGATTCTGTGCTACTAACAAGTTTGCGTGCAAAGTTATTTCTAGTATGGCAGGAATTAATGTTGGATCTATTGACAATCTGAATCCTACAAGACCACCTATCTTTGATGGTAATGATTATGAATACTGGAGAGATCGTATGAAGACATTTGTTATCAATACTGGAGTAGACAACTTTGTTATTCTTACTGGTGATTATAAAATTCCTGACAAGGAAGTCAGAACCTTTACTAACCAGGAAAAGCAAGAATATCAACTCAACTATAAGGTACACAATACTTTACTATGTTCAATGACCAGAAATATATATAGCCAAATTTCTTCTTGTGAAGAAGCTAATTGTATATGGAAGAAGTTAGAGGTTACACACTTTGGGACTTCCAAGGTAATCGAGACTAGAAGAGCTATGCTTAGAGCTGAATATCATGACTTCAATTTTCCTTATGAAGAACCTATCTGTAAAGTTCAACAAAGATTTATGACTATTGTCAACAGTTTACAATCTATGGGAGAGAAAGGTTTAGATGATGAAGCTCTTGTGGACAAGATAATTGACATTATGCCCAATGAGTGGGAATCCAAGAGAACAGCAATAGATGAAAACAGGAAGGTCACTCAAATTACTCTTGATGAATTATTTGGAACTCTTCTACAACATGAAACAAGAATGAAGAGAGATGCTGACAACATGAAGAAGAAGAATGGAAATGGTACTGTTGCTTTTACTACAACTTCAAATCAGATGAAAACTAAGACTCCTGAGAGAGTAACCAGATCCAAGTCTAAGAAAGTCATTTTCCAATCCGAATCTAGTGAGAGTGAAGTCTCAGAAAATGAATTAGCCAATCTTGCTCGAAGGATGAACAAGATAGCTGGATAGAGAAACTTTCAATCCAAGTATAAGAAGAAGGATAGGAAAGATAAGAAAGATGGAGAAGTTACTTGTTATGAATGTAAAAGAGCTGGACATATTAGACCAGATTGCCCTATGCTCAAAAAGAAAGAAAGGAAGGAAAGACATTCAGACAGGAACAGAAAGAAGTATTATAAATCTAAAGCTAAGAAGGTTCTGAAAGCTAATGACACCTAGAGTGCCAGTGGTGGTGACTCTTCAGATGAATCTTCTGATTATGAATCTTCAGGACAGAAGAATCTTGGTCTTATAGCCAGATTACCTATTGATAATCATTGTCTTATGGCTAAGGAACGAAATGCTGAATCATTGTCCAATGTTTCTTTAAATTCTAATGATAGTAAGTATTATAACTCTTCTGATGAAGAATCATCTTCTGATGAGGAAAATACTTTACCTACTTATGAAGAAGTCTCTAGGTTTGCTGAACTTCTTGAGATTGAGAATTCCAAACTCAATAAGAAACTTGATAAGGCAAACTCTAGGAATTCTATACTTACAAAAGAGATATCAGATCTTTCTAAAGATCTTGATAAGAAAAATGCTGATTTTGAAAATATTTCAAAAAATCTTGAGGAAGTAAGTTCTGAGAAGAATAAACTTTCTAAAGAATTAGAAAAAGTAATTTCTAATAAAAATGTTTTCGAGCCTAACTCTAGTTCTAAAACTAATGATTTTGAGGATAAAAACTTGGTTTTAAAACTCAAGTCCGAAATTTTTTCCTTAAAGAAGTGTTTATCAAACTTTACCCATGGTAAAGAAAATTTTGATAAGATGTATTCCCAAATATGACCATTAAGAAATAAATCCGGATTTGGTTATACCCATGCAAAACCTATTTTTAGTAACAATTATTTTGTTCCTCAAAGTGCCCCATTTTGTACCAAGTGTCAATGTGGTGGTCACTGGGCAAAGAATTGTTCCTTAAACAAAACCCAATCTCTAGGATTTCACTAAGCTTACTTTTCCAAGAAGATGTGGGTACCTAAAATTTTATTTTCTGGAAATCTCGGATCCAAACAAGTTTGGATTCCGAAAGTCCAATTTTCTTCTTGATTTCAGGAAAATAAAGAAAGTACCAGCAACAATACATGGTACATGGATAGTGGATGTTCCCGGCACATGACTGGTAACAAAAGCTTTTTTAAAAAGATTATCAAAACGAAATGAGGAAAGGTATCTTTTGGAGACAATGCTAAGGGAGAGATTGTTGGTATTGGTAATATTTTTCTTTTAGGTAAAACCTTGATTTCAAATGTTCTTTTTGTTAAAGGTCTTAAGCACAACCTCATTAGCATAAGTCAGTTATGTGATGAAGGTTACCTTGCGAATTTTAGGAATGATAAGTGTTTAGTTCACAATTCCAAGGAAGAATTTATTCTCTCAGCCAATAGGCAAGAGAATGTCTACACTTTGAATATAGAAGACCTCAGGAGCCAAGATTTACGTTGCCTAAGTGCAATGGAAGATCATTCATGGTTATGGCATAGAAGAGTAGGACACTGTAACCTTATGAACCTATGTAAACTCTCTAAGAAGAAACTAGTTAAGGATCTACCGGAGCTTAGATTTGATTCTTCTAAAGTTTGTGATCCTTGTCAATATGTCAAGCAACATAAATCTAGTTTTAAGTCAATCGGTGAAGTCTCAACAACCGATGCATTACAGTTAGTGCACATGGATCTTTTTGGTCCAACACAAACTGGAAGTATTGGAGGCAAATACTATGTGTTTGTTCTAGTTGATGATTACACCATATTTACGTGGGTCAATTTTCTAGCAAAGAAATCTGAAGCTTTTTCCTATTTCAAAAGTTTTAGAGCTCAAGTTAAAAATGAGAAAAACCTTCCACTGAAAACAATCATAGTGATCATGGAGGAGAATTTCAAAATTCTGATTTTGAAACTTTTTGTAGTAAGAAAGGAATTACTCACAATTTTTCAGCACCTAGAACTCCTCAACAGAATGGTGTAGTTGAAAGAAGAAATAAAATTCTTCAAGAGATAACTAGAACCATGTTGATTGAATATTCTATTGCTAGACATTTCTGGGCTGAAGTTGTAAGTACTTCTTGTTATACTATAAATCGAGTTTTGATTAGACCTTTTCTTAATAAAACTCCTTATGAGTTATGGAATGGAAGAAAACCTAGACTTTCCTTCTTCAAGGTTTTTGGGTGCAAAGTATTCATTTTGAATACTAAAGATAACCTACATAAATTCGCACCAAAATCTGATGATGGAATTTTCTTAGGTTATTCCACAACCTCTAAGGCTTATAGAGTTTTTAATAAAAATACTTGCACTGTTGAGGAAACAGTACATGTAAAATTTGATGAATCAGATCCTTTTGTTTTTAAACCATCTCAACTTACATCTTCAGATGTGTTTTCAAAAACTGATTATCAACCTTTGATAGAAGAACCTTCTGATCAGGAAATTGTTCTAGAAGATACTTCTGAAACATTTACCCCAGAAGACTTTCTACTCTATGTTGATGAACAGGTTTTACAAAACCCAAATCAGGTGTTTTTTAAGAATCATCCCAGTGATAGTATCATTGGTGATGTAAATCAACCTGTAAGGACTAGAAGTTCCTTAAGAAATGAAGTAGAACATCTAGCATTTCTTTCCCAATTAGAACCTAAAAGCACTGATGAAGCTTTAGGTGATGATGATTGGATCAAAGCAATGCAAGATGAACTAAATGAATTCGAAAGGAATAAAGTCTGGACCTTGGTTGAAAGACCTAAGGAAACTTCTGTTATTGGAGTAAAATGGGTTTTCAGAAATAAATGTGATGAAAATGGAGTCATTGTTAGAAATAAAGCTAGACTTGTTGCTAAAGGCTATAATCAGCAAGAAGGAATAGACTATGAAGAAACCTATGCTCCAGTAGCTAGACTTGAATCTATCCGTATTCTACTTGCCTTTGCAGCATTCATTAATTTCAAACTTTTTTAAATGGATGTAAAATGTGCTTTTCTTAACGGTTATGTTCAAGAGGAAGTTTTTGTTGAACAACCTCCTGGCTTTGAAGATACAAAACATCCAGATCATGTTTTTAGACTTACCAAAGCTTTGTATGGCCTTAAACAAGCCCCACGAGCATGGTATGATAGACTTAATGGATTTTTGATTCAAAATAACTATGTTAAGGGAAATACAGATCCAACCCTTTTTATAAAGAAAGATAATAAAAATGTTTTGATTGTTCAAATTTATGTTGATGACATTATATTTGGTTCAACTTAGCAATCTTTGACTGACTCTTTTGCTAGTCTAATGAAATCGGAGTTTGAAATGAGTATGATGGGTGAGATAACATTTTTCCTTGGTTTTCAAATCTCTCAAAAACCAGAAGGAACCTACATATCTCAACATAAGTATATTAAAGATCTTCTGAAAAAGTATGTTTATGAAAACACTAAAATTATAAGTACTCCCATTGGTACCTCAAACTCTTTAGATCTTGACGAAGCTGGGAAACCAGCAGATCAAACATCTTTTAGAGGTATGATAGGAAGTCTATTTTACTTAACAGCTAGTCGACCAGACTTAATGTTTTCAGTATGCTTATGTGCATGATATCAATCCAATCCTAAGGAATCTCACTTAAAGGCAGTAAAAATAATTTTTCGCTACCTTAAGGTAACCATGGATCTAGGATTATTTTATACCTCTGGAAATGATTTTGTTCTAAAAAGATTTTCTGATGCTGACTTTGGTGGATGTAGAATGGATAGAAAAAGTACATCTGGAACTTGTCATTTCTTAGGAGATTCTTTAGTTTCTTGGTCATGCAAGAAGAAACATTCTGTAGCACTCTCCACTGCTGAAGCTGAATATGTAGCAGCTAGAAGTTGTTGTGCACAAGTGTTGTGGATGCAACACACACTCACAGACTATGGCTTGAGTTTTAATAAAACTCAAATTTTATGTGATAACACAAGTGCCATTGCCCTTATTAAAAACCCTGCACATCACTCTCGTGCAAAACACATAGATATTAGGCATCACTTTCTTAGGGATCACACACATAAAGGAGATATTATTCTTCAGTTTATTGGAACGCAAGATCAACTTGCTGATATTTTCACAAAATCTTTGCCTTCTGATAGATTGGAATATATTAAACAGAAGTTAGGAATGATAACCGTAAGGTAATCTTTCTTAAATAAATTTCTGTTGAAAAAATCTCCTTACAGTAATAAACTCCTTTTCATAGGGGGAGTACATTTGATTGTTTATTGAACAATGTTTTTCAAAATGTGTTTTCAAAATTTTCGGAATGAAGATTTCCGGAATGGAACTTCTGGAACTAAATTTTTTTATGGAATGGAAGTGTTCTTATTGAAAATTTTCGGAATGAAAATTTCGTACTAGAAGTTTCATAAAGGGATTTTCATACCAAATTTTTTGTAATGTATTTTTCGTACTAAGTTTATTTTTCATAGTAAATTTTTTTGAGAAATCTGCCATTACGAATAATCCTCCTAAGCCAATCCGAAAGGAATGGTTACCCTACTCATGTTTTCGTAGTCATATTTTACTTGCTGGAATTTTCTTGTACTAAGTTTTCGGATTATAGTTTTCTTAAATCTTTGTTTTAATAAAAACCTCAAAAAGATCGGATTCAAGCTTCCAACCATCAGATCTGATCTCATCTCATTCTAACCGTTAGATCAACTGTGGAATGTGAACCGTCATCTCGTTGTCTATATAAAGGGGACCCAAATACTCGTCCCACATTGATCTCAAAGCTCTCGCGTCCCGAAGCTCTGATTCTCTGATTTAAGGCCATTCCGAACTTCAGTCTTCTCCGTTCCAAACTTCTCAGAGAACATTAGATCCGAATGTCTGCGGAGTTAGCATCTCAAGAAATGTCATCCACTAAGCCTATTTCTCAATGGTTAGTTTATAGAGAAAGGTTAGTTCATTCGGTTTTCTTCAACAACTACGATTCTATCATTTCAAAGAATATTAAGTTGAATGGCTGGGAAGATGTTGCGGTATCAAAAACCGGGAACCAAGATGAAGTATTTTCAGATTTACTTGTCGAGTTTTATGAGTCATTTTCGTTCTTCAAGGAAGATAATAGGGAGAAGTTCTCTTTTAAGTCTTATGGAAAGACTTACAAGATTTCTCACACCAAGGCTGCAAGCTTGGTAGGGCTGTCTTTTGAAGTAGAATCCGAGTTTATTTCGCATGTTTTACCGGACTCTAAGGGTAGCTTCGACAAGGAAAAAGCCTTAGAAACTCTCGGACTGGATGATGACAAGGCTTCGAAGATTGCAAGTCTATCTACAAACTTCCGGATTCTTGAATTATGGGTGCAAGGACTTATCATACCAAGGAAAGGTGATAAATATAGCTTGAAGAAGAGTGAGATCTATATCTTAGATTTCCTGATAAATCTAAGGAAGTTCAACTTGATGAAGCATATTCTTCTTACTATTGAAAATTTGAAGAAGGGGAATCTGAGAGCTCAGATTATTATGTATCCAGCAATCCTCTCCAAGTTGATTGTTCGGTACCTTGAGTCTTTCAAGGAGGTTTGAAAATCTATGCCGAGAGTTTGCAAGATCATGTTGCTCAGTGATGGCACTCTTAAAAGAATGAATGTAGCTTTTGACAAGAAGTGTGGAAAGTTTATTGATCTACCTCCTCAAGAAGAAGTGGCTCCGAAAGTTGCTGATCCGGAATCATCTAATCCGGTAAGGAAGAGAAAGCTGAAAGAAGTGGTAGTCGAAGCCGAGGAACCCAAGTCTAAGGAATTACATTCCGCACCTCCAAAGCCTAAGAAGAAGAAAGCCTATCCTGATGAGGTTGTTACAAAGTGGAGAGCTGATAAAGAGAAAAGGAAAGAAGGGGATCCGCAGTTCGGATTGGACCCTGCGGAAGCTAAGGCTTTAAAGGAAAAAGCTGCTGATGAGCTTGAAAAACAAGCTAAAGAAAAGAAGCTCAAGAAGAAGATGTCTGAGGCTGAGGTAGCTCAGGCTTTATTGAAATTCAATGAAATGGTTTTAGCAACAATTCGAGTTCCGAGATCTTTCTCTCTGGAATCTCTACCTGAGACTCGAGGAAGAAATCTTGTTGCTCCGGAAGAGACTGTTGCTACGAATACTGAGGAAGTAGAGAAAGTAGAACAAGTAGAAGAGGGTGCTGAAGGAAGTGGTGAAACCGGAGATGTGCTGAAACAAGTAGATGATTACAAAGGGAAACCTTCGGAACACTTATCACTCCGGACTTCAGAAGCTGAATCTTCGAAGCTAGTTACTCCTGCAATGGAAGAAGAGAAAGGAGAAGAAGAAGTTGCCTATCATGGAGAAGAATAACAAATTTTACATGATATTGCTCAGATGGAAAACGTATAGGTTGGTGTTCAGGAAGTTGCTGATGAGGGAGATTTTGTTGTTCAACTTTCTGACAGTGAAAAGAAAACTCCGGAACATGATTCTATTCTGGAAAAAGGCAAGGGAAAGAAAATTCTTGCTGATACCCCGAGCTCAGAAGTAAGGAAGCGAAAGGAAGTTGGTAGCTCTTCAAAGAGAAAGCTTTAACTTGTTGAGGAAGAAAACTCTCCAAGAAAGATTTCAGATTCACATTCATCCTCGTTGGGGCATGAATTTGTTGTTCAGTCCTTAAAGAAGTTGGTGGGAACCATTCCAACCTTCTCTAGTATTGACTCAAGATGCCAGATGCTCCAACATGCGTTGAATCAGAAAACCGACTCTGTATATATGGTTATGGATAAGTGCGTTGAAATTGAGGCTCAGTTCAAAATCTTCTTTGTTGGTTACGAAGCTCATAAAAGATCTTGCAAGAGGATGACAAGCTGGTCGAAGAAGAATGTGGAAGAGATGAGGTTTCTTGATGAGTTTCAAGACAATATTAAAGATTCACTTGAGACCGAGGACAAGAAGATTAACGAGCTGACTTCCTCCTTTGAAGAAAAGCTGACTGAAGAAAAGAACTTCTGGATCCAAGAAGTTAGGGATCTGAATGGGAAGTTGAATTCTGTTTCTCAAAATTGGAAATTTGAAAGGGATCATCGGATCGATTTTGAAGAAAGGATGAAGGCTCAGGAAGAAAAGATCCAAGCTCAGGAAGAAAAACTGAAGGCTCAGGAAGAAAAGATTGAAGCTCAATCCGCAAGAATAGTGGTCTTAGAGAAGAAAGCAGAATAAGATCATAAAGACTTAAAGAAGATCAAGACTATTCTTAAAGGGATCATGTCAAAGTAAAAAGATCCGAAATAACCTAATCTGATCTTTTTGTTGTAATTTTTTCTTTGTTGTCAAGATTTCAAATTTAATGAAAGTTGTACTTGTTGTTTCTATTATTGACATTACTAATCTTTCAGGTACTTTGTTATTTTTTCCATTCCCGCCAATTCTTTTTGAAAATAACAAAGGGGGAGAAGGAAAAGATCCTTAAGAAAAAGAGGAACTCTAATAAGAGTTTATCATAGGGGGAGAAAGAAAATACCCAAGGAAAAAGAACTCTAATAAGAGTTTGTTTAAGGGGGGGTTTTTTTTTCTTAAAGAAGACCTTCTTCTGAAATATCACTCCGGAAAAATGAATACGATCCTTAGAGTTTCAAAGCCTAAGGGGGAGTTAGTCATATTCATCTATATCCTTAAAACAAGGGAGATAAGCATTAATATGTTTCTTTCTTCTTAGAATTTTTTTTCGTAAGGATGTTTGTGCTTTCCAAAAAGTGGGAGATTGTTGAGTCAATAAGGTTTTCCTTATGACTTTTTCATTCCTTCTTGTTTTGAAAATTACAAACACATTATCTTTAAGAAAATTGCTTTTATAAGGAAAATTGCTTTTATAAGGAAAATAGTTTTCTTAAGGAAAATCGCTTTTATAAGAAAAATTATCCTTATCACATTTTCATCCATATTTTTCTTAAGTATAAGATTCAGATTCATTGTTCTCGGAGTCACTGAAACATTGATAAAAAGCATTCTGTTTTAGGTTTCGGATTCTGGATAAGAACTATAAGGAAGTTTCATTCCGAATTTAGGATATGAACTCTGAATAAGTTCTATTCCAGACTCAGGATATGAATTCTGAAGAATTATTCTCATTACGAATTCTGAAGAATAATTCTCATTACGAACTCTAATGAAGAATTCCCATTACGAACTCTAATAAAGAATTCTCATTACGAATTCTCATTACGAATTCTGATGAAGAATTCTCATTACGAATTCTGATGACAAATTCTCATTACGAATTCTAATGAAGAAATCCCATTCCGAATTCTCATTACGAATTCTGATGATGAATTCTCATTATGAATTCTGATGATGAATTCTCATTACGATTTCTGATAACGAATTCTTATTCCGAATTCTCATTCCGAATTCACCTATTAAACAGTATTTGAGTATCTTTATTACACTCCGAACCTTCACTCCGAAGTTTTCATTCCGAACTTTTATGTTAGAATTAAAACGATGTCGTACATTCTGTAACACTTGTTTTGTTATAAAATGATGTCGTCTGTTTTGTTATAAACTAACCGTTGTCTAAGTGACACGTGTACAGGTCCCTCCGAACATTAAGGAAAATATGACCATTGGAGAAGGAGCCGACCTTACCTATAAATACGAGCTCATTTGAAAGAGCTCGTAGCTGATGGATAGCTGATAGCTAATGAAAGTGTTGAAAGGCTGACAAATTTGCTTGAAGTTATTTCTAGAGGGAGAGGCTCTTATTAACTCTCAAAGCTTCGTGCGACTCCGAATGTTGGTGATTACATTCGAGGGCTTCCGGGGATAGGAAGACAGAGGTGCCGACTACCTTAAAGTTCGAGGGATTTCTTGCTGAGGATGACAGAGGTTGCCAACTACCTTGAAGTTGAGGGCTTGCGGGGATAGCAAGACAGAGACTTCGATATTCGTATCGAGGGCTTACCCTGGTGTGGGTAAGTCAGACTTGCTTGAAATTATAAATCAAGGTACCTTTATCCAAGGTTGTTGGATACCCTTCTCTTTGGGTTAAAAGACTTATATCTTGTTACTAGTAGTTTTACTACTTGTTTTTATTCCACTGCATTTTGTATTATAAGGAAAGTATAACTTTCTTATACTTCCTTACCTGTACTCTGATTCATTTAGATTCTATACGCTTTAAGGTAGAATCTCATATTGTAACTTTTGTTAAGATTCAACATCCGGAACCATATTTCCGGAACTCTCATTCGGAATCTCATTCCTAGTTTACATTCGGTGTTAAGAGGTGTTGTGAATTTGCTTAGTTTAATCTTTGTTAAACCTAGCTCTTTCCTTTTCTTAAGGAAATTATAGTTATTCTTAACTAACTTTGAAGGTTCCAAAGGAATTTTTAAAGTATACAATTCACCCCCCTCTTGTATATTGATCATCTCATACTATATTTCTATCCTACAATTGGTATCAGAGGTTGGAAACCTCTTACTCTATACCAATCTTACAAAAACTCCATTAAAAATAATATTGTATTTGTATATATTATGCTTCACCATAATATTGGATCCAAATTGTTTCATATTAATCTATGAATTCAACTCTTTAGCCAATCCAAAACCCCATGAATGCTTCAGTTATTTATCAAAAAAAAATTTTATTAACAAATAATATAGAGAATATTGAGATAAATCCAAATAATGATAATTCTAGTCCAAACCATGTAGATAAAATTGGAAATATATATTGGGATATATTGCCCAAAAAATAGGTACCTTGAATACCATAATAATAAAAACTGTTGTTATATAATCAATTTCAGTAAGATACCTCCCTTAAAAAATTATGAACTTCCCCAATAAGATTTAAATTATAATATCTCATGATGACATGTATAAAACCCAAACGAAAACCATTAGGACCTAGTGTACTATTTGGATTCACGTAGAAATATTCCTTTATGAATTCATCTTCCCCAAGAACTCTTATTCATCCGTTGTCTTAGTATCCCCACTATTATGGGTATATTACTAAAAAGGAACTATGTCACCATGCCTTGGATGTCCTCAATGTACATCATTATTTAATCTATAAAAAGAGATCATGGAAATGGGAAATATACAACATTACAACTTTCTCTAAGTTACTAAATAAGGATCAATACACAATCTTCATATTTCAGTTTCATGTATACTCTTTTTATTTAATGAATAAATGAAAGAAAAAATATTTTTTATCAACTCTCCGTAATCTTGGGATACTGTGACATATCCTATAACTCCACTTCAACCTCAATAATAATTTTTTATCGGAGGTTCTATTTAGTCTCATGGATGGAAACAAACCATCCTCCCTTTGTGTTTGAAGACTATAAATGAGGTGAATTATCTCATTGGTAATGTATTCAATTCTTGAAATAACCATAGATAACCCTTCATTCCACAACATTAAATCCACTTTAAGGTGACATAGATTATTTTAGAGAATAATACATTCATGGAACACCATGGGTTTATTATAGGTTGAAATAATGATATGATGAAAATCCTTAGACTAGGACCACTTTTTCTTAACAAATTAAAGACTACGTCCACCATTACATCCCCTTAACTTCCCAAAAAGAGGTGCATGATCAGAAAAATTATAAGATGGACAGATATTTATGCCCGTTGAAAAAAATATAACTTATATTTCTATAAACGAATGATCAATTTAGATCCAAATACATTTTTCACCTTATATATTATTTCACTACTTAAACATGGCCTTAACGAATCCCATGTCTATAAAACTATACGAATCTACAAAATCATTGACTTCTAAGATGGATTTCTAGAAATAAATAATTCCCACAGATTTTAAGAGTTCTCCATAATAGGGAAAAAATTTCCCCAAAGAACCAAGGAAAGGGGGATAATTTTAAATTGAACTCCCTTTAACATCACAATATTTTCATGAAATAGATTTTTAAATAATTTTATTTCTTTGATAGCCTGCATTTTATAAAATATCAAGTTTAGAGAAAACTGAAAATATTTTATCTCTATTATAACCTAGCCATTAATTTTATGTAAATATATATGAATATATAAATTATTGAATAAATATAATGTTTTAACTCAATATGAATGTATTGGAATGTGATGAAAAAATGATCACAAAATTTTTAGTAAGTCACTTTATTCATAAAAAATAATGTTTTCTTAAAAAATGTCTTTTCTATCAGTGAATAGTAATTTATTGAAATTATAGAAAACATATTTTTCAAAATGACTTTTATTTTTGAATTCATAATGTAAAAATTATCATAAAATTATTTATTGACAATTTTCAAAAAACCCATTTATTTTCAAGTTATAGTAAAACTTCTATTTTTTTGGAAAACACTATTTTTTATAAAGTATTTACAATAGAAAATTTGTTTTTTTATTAATTTCAAATTTTCATTATATAATTTTGATTTATTATAACCCATTTATGGGGTTTTTAATTTTTTTAATCCATGAAATTATTATAGAAACATTTTATGTTTGGAAAGGTAATTTTTCAGAAAAAATACTTTCTGTTGATTTTCTTGTAAAATTTTAAATTAAATTAGGAAAATTATGTTTTTATAATTTTTTAAAAATCAATTAAAGATTTTTATTTATAAGATATAAACATAGTAAATAGGTCCCATTTATTTTTTTCCAATAATAATAGTAATCTTACTAAATTTTATTACCACAATAAATGGTAAATTTTATAATTTAGGTTAAAAATAAAATGATTAAAACTATAAAGATACCATAAAGTGTTATTAATGTATATTTTATGTATTTAATTGACCATAAACACCTGAGGAGAAAAAATTAGTTGTTTAATTGACACTCTTCCATAAAAGTGACTTATATGTTATTTAAATCAAAAGAAGTCACACAACATCACTTGCTTAATCTTAAATTTCTCTTTTATATCCTAATGGGGAAAATTTGTTTATGAATGAATATAAACATCCACTCAAAAAATAAGTAAAATTCGTTTCATTATATTAATTTATTTATAACTTTTGGGTCCACTTGGATATGATTATGATGTTTATAATATTATATTATATAATAATTAAATGACGCCACAATCATGTTATTTATAACTATAGAATTTTTAATATGTTGTTTTCCATAATATATATTAAACTATAAATAGTAAATTTAAAGTAATAGTATTTATATATAAACTATATTTAATCTTTAATTTTTAGGGAACAAATAAGTATTCTAAAAAATTACACAATGATGATGATGTAATTAATCAATTAATTATCAATAAAATAAATGAAATTAAAAAAACTAATAAATATAATTTAAATTAATTATGTTTGTAAAATAATTTTAGATATTATTATGAAATATTATGGTGTATTAAACTATTTTTGTTTAATTTCTTAGGTTTTCTAGATTTTCGTATGGTCAATGAAATGAATAGAATAAAAATTGACACTAATGATAGTTTATCAAAATAATATTTATTAAATTATTTAAAAACAAAAATATATTATATTACATAAAATGGTAAGTGTAATGGTTTAAAATATCTTAAATATTTCATTTATAATCCAATTGATAATTTATAGTTAAAAATTACAACAATTTAATATATAAAAAGTAGTTGTCATTGTGAAAATTAAAATACCTTAATTATGGGTAAATCAAAATTAAAAAGATAAAAATAATACCAAAGAATGCCTAAATTATAATTATTTATTATATTTAATACTTATGATATATTATATTCTAATCCATATCCATTTTGTGGTATTTCTTAAGATGATGAATTTATTATAATTTAATATTTTGTGTAATTTTAAAAGTTATGGTCATCTCAATTATAAAAGGGAACCACCCCCCTCACTTATTTATGTAACATTGGGGAATATATCTCGATCATAACCTTCCTATATCTCCTATAAACATATCTATAAGCATTATATAGGATATTTTTCTCAAAAGACTAACCCTACTACAATTTAATGGTAATACAAAGGATACATTTTGAAGAAGTTGTAATCTATCTAACTGATCACATTCTTTTTCTACTAATAATTTCCTCCTATAAAAATATTAAATTTATCCAAAAATAATAAATTATGTGTCCTAAATATTATTTAATTTTAATATGATTATTACATTTCAATTATACACCATCTTTACCATCTAACAGGTAGTGAAAGTGTCGCTTGTACATTTGCATGACTTACTGTCTCCACACATTGATACAAATCCTTTTTTTATATCCATATTATATGAATGGGTATTATGATAGAATTTGTAATTATATAATATATGGATAATATAATTATATATATTTAATGATAATATTATTTCTACCAACTCATGATGAAATCATTTGTCAAACGATAATGTCACTCAGGTTTATATATGGACTAACATCTCCACGATGAAATGAGATTTTTTAACTAATATTACACATGCATGGTAATGAAGATGATTTTTATGAAAATATATGATATAAATATTACATCATAAATATTATTTAAATTTTTATCATTATATAATATTTATTAATTCTATTATATGTAAAATGGAAAAAACATTCATGTGTACATACAACATACCACGTCCTTGAACGGTGTAATTCATTTTTCTATCTCCACATTTTATAAATGATTAGAAATATTTATATAATTAATATATATTAAGATTAAAAATGATCAAAATTATTTGAATTATGAATCCATGAGCAATGTATAAGGACCGTGACTACCAAACCGAAACATGCTTGAAAAATGAAGTAGTTATCACATAGAATAGTGATTTTAATAAGAAATTGTAATGCAATGTATGATAATATGTTATAAAAAATCATAAATGATATTATAGAAATATAGTTTGGGAATAAAATCATATTTACAATATAAGAAGTTTTAATGTAAACATATAAATTGAACAATCAGGGTTAGTGATTTTTGTCTCACTTTTATTTCAATGAGACACATTCCTTATATAAAACATGTTTAATTTTTTGTGGTGTACATACTAAAAATGGACTTATTTTATGATTCCTTGGCCCAAAATTATTTTATTTAAATATCCATATAATTTTATTTCCATTATGGGGAATATGATTCATCTGATTGCAAACTGGTATGGGTGTATTTAAAAATATCGCCATTATTCAGGATTTTTCTTGTTTTAGACTCCACTTGAGAATATTTATCCTCTATATCCATGTTTCCTATTTTTTTTTAAAACAATGGTCTTTTAATTTTATCCTATAGTTAATGGAAGACATTTTTACCCATTTTTAAATTTTTACAAAATATTTTGAAAATAGTTTTTTATCATTTTCTAAAGAATACGATTTGTTACTTTTATGAATTAAATATGAAAGGAATGTTTTTTAAATTATACGAAATGAAAATATTTTCACTATTTTATAGTATTTACTGACTTGATACATCCTTTTCATTTTTATATGGTTATTCTCAAATAATTATTTTTTCCTTTCTAAATAATTGTATTTAAAAAAATGTTTTCTAAATAGAAATTATATTTTCATTGATAAGTAGTTTAATTGATCTTTCAAATTTAGTTTGAATCTAACATAATTTTATTTTATATTAAATATTATTTAGTAGGTTATGATTTAAATATACCACTATTATTATTTCTATGAATGGTTTATCTTTAGGATTTCATTATCATTATGAATACTATTTCTCTTCCATGATTTATTTTATGATGAAATATTTAAAAGACCCATTTACTTTTATGGGATCTGATATAAGGATGGATTTAATTCTTATAAAACACATTTTTATGTTTATGATTTTTTGATGTGTGGGACTTATATCTCACTACAGCTCATTGTGCATTGATTTAAATCTCATGAGATATAATTGATAAGACTGGGGAGTCAACTCATTTTAATGAGGCACTTTTGTCTTCCCTAATTTCCTTGAGGGTGATAATTGACTACTACAATGGTTCGAGGAGTGAACCCATTACAATATTATTGTATTGGAAAATTTATTAGGCTAAAAATGAAATGACATTCTATGATTCCATGGTTTCCCAATTTCAATGATTTATGAAATTGTTGTTTTCTCACGGACCAGGTTTCATTATGATTTATGTCTTATAAACTGCTAATAATTATTCCATTACTAAATATTATTATATATTTTAGGTGAGGTATGATTTTAAAATTTTTTGTGCATATTTTTATGTCTTTATTCTCATGTGTTTCTTGATATCTACCATATTTACCCTTTCAAAGCATCTGAGATCACCCATTTTTGTTTCTTTTCCCTAGGAAAGGAAGAAAATTTTCAGTTGGTATTCATATAATGAATAACTATTCGGTTGTTTTCTTTGATATATGAGGAATATTTTTTAAAAAATAATATCATTTCATAACTATTTTTTGATTATTCTAAACCATTAAATTTATGACACATACTGTATATTTATTATTATAAAAAAAGTAATATATACATATGAAATGATCGGAAAGTTATATATCCTCTAACAACGTCCTTCCATTTCTAAAGGATAAAATTTGAAAATAAAAATAAAAATAGTATAAATATTATCACTATCCCAAATATTAATGTGTTGATGGGATGGGTCCACCTTTTCAATCATAAGAAAACACATAGAGACAGTCCAATTGTGGATATTTTTGGGATCATCATGGAAGAAATTACCACCACCAAGCATCCTTCTAAACATATGAATGACATAGATATTTTTTTAGGTTCCAATATAACAAGTAAGAGTTATTGTAAGAATGAAGACCATTGAATATTAAATAACATTTCTCTAAGTGTAAAATACCATGAGAATTCTATATCACTATATTTATCATTTAGAAGAAGAGAATGGGTCCTGGAGTCCTAAGGAGATTAAGAACCTATCTAAATATTACTAAATAAGATAATATTATATTTTATTATACATAGAAACCATGAAACTAGCAGGAGATGAAAAATCATTTGAATAATAAACCAAAGCGCCCATAGTAAAACAGACCTAAATTTACCCTTTTATTTGAAACAAACCCAATGGGATTAGAAGAAAATATCATTTCCCTATACCATAAGATCTTGAGGATATAAAACCATCATAATGAACTTCATGTTCCCCACATCCTCATCACCTTTAGTGAAACTACCAATGAATGAGAAAACCCACCAAGATGAGCAATCACATGGCCCCCAATAGACATGAAACATGTAACCTAATCACCTGACGATACAACTAGATACCAATATACAGAAACGTTGCTCGCCAAAAGACCACCTAGGAAAGTTGTGGCCCATCGCAAGACAATTTGACTATATGATACATTTTTTTCAAATAAATTTATTTTCATCGATATATTTCACTACAAACAATGACTAGTTTTTGCAAAATAAAATATACTATTAAAATATTAATATTTAATATAATAGTAGTAGCATCACCATTAGAATGACGGTTAATAAAAGGATCAAATAAATTATGAAAATAAATTGCCTAAAAAGTATATAAAATGAATTATTTTAGTAACCAATTAATTAGAAATGAAAATGAACGAAATATTTTTTTGAAAACTATTTTAATGTACATAAATATGTTTTATCTCAATAAAATAAATAAATTAATTTTGGTGAATAATTTTATTAAATTTTTTTATATTATAAATTCAATAAAATATATAACACTCATTTTATTTAATTTCATTTTATATGATAAGAATATATCCATTGTTATGCTTAAGAAATATATTTTTTAAACTTATTTTTGACTCAATTTTCAATATTATTTTTGAAATAATTTTTTAGACATTTATAAAATATATTTGAAAACTTTAACTTCATTTTTTATACTATAAATAAAAAAATATATTTTAGTTATTTTTTGATAATTATATAATATGAATTTTTTTAGTGAATAGTTAAAAATTGGTTATTAAATAACTACCTTCTATTCTAAGAATTTAAAAAGATAAATCTTATTTTAATAAGGATTTAAAAGTACAATTACTTCAAAGATATATTTATTAATCTAATTTTTGTCATTTTAATATATTTATATTTAATTATGATCTAAAAACCTGTTAAACAATTAAAAAAATATCTATGGGAAACAACATATTCATCATGCCTTCAAGTGAAATTTTAAATTATTTTTTTACACTTCAATAAAATGAATAAAAAAAGATTTAATTATGTGAATAAGAATAATTAATAATATATTATAATGAGAAATTAATTTTTTACCATAAGGAAGAGTACAAATTATAAAACATAATTACAACATTTAATGTTAAATCAGTATTACCATGTGTTAAAATAAATATTTATTGTGTAAAATGAAAAACAAAAATTTTAAAAATAAATTTTAGGGCCTTATTTAGACATTATAAACTCTTAGGTTATATAATGTATGATTTTGGGGCCTGGTGACTTGTGAAAAATATGGGTACACTTTATTCTTTAAAAATATTCCTTGTATATTTTCTCCTATACGTTTAAATGCCACCCCCTTTCCACCAATGTTCACACGTTCAAAAACATTTTTCAGAAAATAACTTCGGTTATTTATTCCTTATTTCCATACCCATATCATATAGTCCTTTTTAGTTCATAAATCCAATCTATAAATAATTTAGTTTAAACCTAATGAGGTTGTCTTAAGAAGAGGTAAAGTCGTAAAATATGTATTTTTTGTTAAATTCATCTTCCAAATGCATAAAATATTCTTCAATTATACTAATATTAAAAAATAGTAGATTTTATTTATTGATACATAATTATTTAAATGATATAATATAAATCCATCTCCTCTTACATAAAATTGGTTACAAAATCATCATTCGTGTGTACGACGAAGAGCCTCATCATGAACCAATGTTATTAGTTTTTTTATCACCACCTCAAATGAAATGATATAATTATTTATTTAATGTTATATATAAAATTTATCATATTATTAATCCTACTTAATTATAATTTCACTTCTAAATTTATACCACCAAACCCATTGAAAACTAATAATTTTGCTCATGTGTTCGACAAACTACCTCCTCATGAACCGATGTGATGTTTTTTCTTCTCAAATTTTTATTGATGCTAATAATTATAGTTTACATTTATATATATGATAACTATAACATAATTATACTTTTAGTATTATTATATCATATATAAATTCTTAAATTATATTTCATGGGGGATACGATAACATCATTTGTGTATACAAGGCTCTACCACCCTACGAAGCAATGCAATTCATTTTTCAGTAACATTATCCATGGAAGAAAATCAGGGTGATTTTTTAATATATGTTATATATATGAAATAAATAATTATTATTTAAATGTAAGATATTTTTCCCGTCCTTTAATTTCATCTAATGAGAAAATAGAAACAACATTTGTCCGTACATATGTCCCACCATCTACATGAATATTTTATTGATTCATATAAATAAATATATAATGATTATACTTTATATTTATATCGTGTTTGAAATTCTAGTGATGATTTAACCATTATCAATGTAAGATGAAAACAATAATAGATATAAACATACATTGAAAAGAAAGCAGTTATTTCTAAAAACACGATTTTAAAAAGAAACTGTTAATAATATTTTAATTAATGTTCATATGTATGCCATTTATAGAATGATATATATATGTATTGTTCTTTAATTTTTAAATATTAATCTTATTTTAATTATAGAGGAGATCCAATCATGTATGAAGGAAGTCGAGACACATGTTAAGGGATTTCTGTCTAACTTTTATTTTCTATGAGGAACATGCCAAATTCTCAATGTGTTTCAATTATGAAGTTTATATACTGCCAAAATATTTATTTTATATTTCATATCAGAAAAAAATTCGATTTAAATTTCCATTTTATAATAACTAATTCATGGGGTTTAAAGTTCAAATGTTACCAAAGAAGTAGTGTTTTTTTGTCTCGATTTGTCTTCTTTGGAAAATACATTTTGTAATATAGATATATACCCTTTATAAGGTTTATAAACCATCAATTATAGATTTTACAAAATTAATATACATATATTAATTACATTAAATGTCTATTTTGATTTTATTATTTAATAGGGCTTATGATTAAGAAGTTACAATAGTGGTCAGAGTTTGATGTTACGACGTCATTGTTTATCGGGATTGTTTAGGATTATTCTTTAAATGGAGAAATATTATGATCTAAATCTCAAGAAATTCAGATATTTTATTCTACTATGGTTATTTTATTATTTTATATATTTTACATTAATTTTATTCTCATTGTGTACTCATGGTTGAAAAAACAATATGCCTAATGAAATCCAACTCCTTGGTAGAAATCCTTTTTTTCATCTCCATGTTTTCTAAAAATGGTTTCAAAAGTTTTTATATGTCGACATGAGATTTTTAAATTTAATTTTTAACATTTTTAATATTTTATATATTAAAAAGGAATATTCATTTCATTTTCCATACATATCCCATTTAAATTTTTTGTAAACAATGAAATGAATCATTGTTTTACGGTCTACATAATTTTCCACCACTAAGAACACTCAATTTTTAATGTTTAATTTATAATATTAAATTATTATTTTAAATAAAAGTATTTAGAAATTTTTTTGGTTTTAATTTTTTTTTTGAAAAAAAGGATTGGATTTTTTCCTTAAAAAATTTTATATGTGGGTTTTAATGCTTTAATTATAATATTCAAAATTTATTTACATTGTAGTGCATTTTCATAAAAAAAATGTTTTAACATGGTTGCTTCCAAATTTGAAATAATATTTTCCCCAAGAAATTATTTATATGTTTATTAAAGATTTATTCATATGTTTTTATGTTTCTTTTCAAAGAAATGTATTTCCTCAATATTTTGTGAACTTTTAGTTTAGAAAAGACTATTTTTTAAAGGAATGTTATATTCCTCATGAAATGTATTCAATGATTCTTAACGATTCCATTAAAAATTTTCATTGTTATTTTAAAGGAAATATATTTCAATAATACTTGTGAATTTTATATTTTAAAAAGATTGTTTTATAAGAAATTTTTTTTTGCGCGTCAAATTTTTGATGTGATTTTCCTTTTATAATCATTTCTATATAAGATGAAATCCTTTGATGTAACTTATGATTTACTAGGGGTATCGTCCATTACCAACATTCTTATTATTTCCCTAAATAGTTTATGTGTATGATGACGAGATGATTATGAAATCTATTCCATTATCCATGGGTTATGTTATGATGATATATTGAGAGGTTTATGAAATACATTTTATTTCATTGGTTTTAATACGATGAATGTATTCTGATAATATCCAACATAGATGTATAAATTATATAATGGGTGGACCTATATGTATCTCCAATTTATTTGGTAATAATTAAAATCACATGAGCACAAAGGTTTCATGAGTGGTTATCCGATGTTTAAAATACGGTGCACATATGGTTATCCCAAGACTAAAAGAGTGTACATGAGTGGTTATAAAAATCCTTAAGTAGGTATATTGTTGTTTATATAAATCCTAACATGTGCTGAATGTTATTCTATGTATCCTTGACATATAGTTTTCTGCGTATATGTGTATGTCCCAATTCCAAATCATATAACAATTTTATGTTCTCAATTCTCATGTTATTTGATTTTTTAATGATTTATGCTATTGGAACATCCAATAATTATTTTAGGACTCACGTTTGTGATCTATGATACATATGGTATGGTTTTTAGATGTTACTAATATACTCTCACACCCTTATAATCATGTTTTGAATATGCGATAATTGATATCTCCATTTTTACCCCTAACTATGCATCAAGGCTCTACCATTCTTATGATTATTTTCTATAGGTTATGATTATATGGATTACATTTTATGTGACTAAAAAGGGATCTAATTATGTGTAACTATGTGTGTGATGAGGTTGAACTGTTAAGAACTAGTTTTCTATGTTTCTATGTTTTTGAAGAAATTACACATTTATGATCACCAGGTGTGTGTTTGTATAATATAATGACTATTAACATACAAAAATGTAATATATATTTATGAAAAGTTTTGTTTTCTATAGTTGGTTCCAATTGATATGTTTAGATAACATGTAGAAACAAGGAAAAGAAAAATTTAGTTATATCCCTAGAGATATTTCATAGATATGTGTATGGATATGAATAATAAAAATGTCTAAAAATGAGCCAAAGTATATTAAAATGTCCTGGAACATTGTTAATTGACATATAAAATGGTTTGAAAGAAATGAAATCCATGTCTAGATACTACATGAGAATGTGGCTCTTGTATAGAGGTACCTAAAGGTAATGAATCCAAAAATGGTGTATTGAACTAGACTAAATTTGTAAATGGTTCATAAAAAAGGACCTTTATATGCACATGGTCTGAAACTCATAGAGGATATAATTTTGAAATTCGAAAAATCAATTTTGATCCACACAAAATGATTTAAATTTACGATCTCTATGAATAAACTAGGATAAAACTAAAGTGTCATATATAGGAAAGGCTATTTAAGGATTTTGACAAACTATAAATAATATTCCGTGATTATCTGGATTCCAAAATATTAATTTTTATACTCACATGGTGGTTTCCGATTTTAAAAAATGGTGGTAACTATATGAAATTGGGATATAATTAAATGTGATAGAGAAGGTATTGTTATGAAAAATATTTACATGATTACTATAGTAACTTATAACATCCCATTACCAATACATCATGTAATTATTTAACCTCTTAGTGGTTTTACTTCTTCTTAATGTCTGTATGGGGATGATAAAGAATATGGAGGATACCTGGAATGATGAAGTCAGAGATTTTATAGACTCTTATATTTAAAAAGATTTATTCATTAGGATGCTGAAGGGATTCACGTTGTTTAAATAGGTTTAACAATGTGTATGAGTCACTGGATGCAAGTCATGAAGAACTTCACACTGTCAAAGGTTACAACCCATATAAAGATATTTCATGTTTTTAATTTTTTAAATAACCTATTTTTATCTAAGATAATGTGTTTTACAAGGTTAATGGGACCTTTAGGGTTATATGTCATGTAACCATGTTACACGTCATTTAATGGTGCACATATAGTTTTTAAAATAGTCTTGTGGTGGTTTTGTTTCAATTCCATCCACAAATAAATTTTCTCTCAACCTAGGGTAATTACCTGGAAATTTTGGGAGACTCCAATCCATATAGATTGATCTGTTCAGGGTTCAATATTCATTTTATCTTTAGTGTGTCTCTCCAGGTAAGTTACCTTCCCAAATCTTCAAAATCGTTGATCATGGTACAACATTTTGGTTGTGTTATCTGATCGATTATTCAAAGTTTGTGTTTTCTGTTGTATTATTCTAATATTATTTTTTTGAACTCATTTATGTGGCCTTTCATTTATTGATCATGGTGCGGCAGGCGTTCGTTCTTGATGAATTTCGGTTTCCACATATCTTCTGACCCATTGTTTTCAATGTTTTATAAACATTGTGATGTGGATTCAAATCAAAGTACTTCATATACATCATTTGGTTTCTGTTGTTGTTGGATTCCATTGTGGGAATGTGTGACCTGAGTTCATGGTAGGTGGTTTCATCTCTATCCTATGTTTACGAACTTTGTTATTCATTCTATATAAGTTTATTAATACAAGGAATTGTCCTGATAGATTTGTTTGTGTTGAAAAGAGTTTTCTTTAAATGTTTTACCCATATTATTAGTAAAGGGAAACAAAAAGTTTTTTTTAAATCATTGAAAATGGGTTTAAAATGGTTTTTGAAACAATCAAATGATTGTGAAAATGAGAAAATGGGTTTTCATGGGTACTAGGTGGATGGTTTAGCTTGAGGGAACCTTCTATTGTGGGGGTTAAAGTTCTATGGTGTTCCTTTTTTCTAGGAGTAAAAATCGTTGGATCGAGGTAGGTATGTGATGTAGGGGATTCACATTCATGGGTGTCTCCATCATCTTGGAGGGTAGATAATTATCTTTAGGTACCATAGTACACTATTCATAGATTATTTAATACAAGTAGTCTTCTACCTAACCCTTTTTATTCATTGGTGTGGTGATGTCTGTGATACTACTATTGTTTTTTAATTTATTGGATTGGTATTATTTAATCCTTGATAAGAATTTTCATGGTTATGAAATATGATATGGAAAAATGTAATTTGAAATTTATATACATACTAATGTTTCAGAACTATCATAAAAGAGAATGGTTTAACATGTTTTCTAAAAAATTATTTTCCTTCCAATCAATCCATTTTTTAATTTAAAATAATCACACAAGAAATGTTATAAAAATACTTGTTGTGGGACACCTAGGTAGGATCCTACTAAGCATGTTATCTCACACCCATTGCACCTCTTCGATAGTGTGTAGACCATTTTTTATCTTATAATGTTAGGAAATAATAGGAACCACAGTGATGTGGAGACGTTTCATGTCAGTTGGTGTGGATAGCCGCTAATGAGATGGTGGGAAATTGTCTCATCCATCTTGTAACGCCCCGACCCTAGCTACCCAGAGTCGGTGCATTAGCGCGTAACATTGGCATGATCACAAAAGATCATGTCTCGAAAGACCGATTAGATTAGTAGCCTTGGAAACACTAGATACATTCATAAATGTTACATTATATCATAATGTGAAAAACTACAATAGCATGGTCTCTAAAGTCAACACTTATATCCCCTTCCAACTATCCCTACAGGTCATTCATAAAATACTTCTTCACATCTTGGAAAAATTAAAACATTGAAAGGGGTGATCTCAGATGCTCAGTAAGGATAAAAATATAGCGGATGCTTTCATAAATAAACATAAACATTTAAGATAATGTATAACTAAAACAAAAGCCTTTTAAACTTGAACTTCAACATAATATGGCAAATGTAAAATGAGATAATGCCATTTACTTATTCACATGGATATTCTACTGGTCGAATAACCACATGAAATATCAATAACCACTTTCATAATGATGGAATTCATAATTCCAGACTATCATAACCACATAGCCAAGGCCTCGTTCCATGACTACAAGTAATATTTTGTCAAGGCCTCATTCCAAGACACTAGTTTGTCTCATGAGACCTGTCGATGCATCGAGGAGCTATAGCGGGCTCCACCCGTCACTTATTATGTCCAATGCATTCCTTATATGAAAAGGTTTTATCATATCATTAACCATAAAATAATCGTATCATATAAAACATGCATAAAAGAAACATAACATTTCCATATTTCAAACACAAGATATCAATACAACACATTTATATAATAAAAACATTATCAAAACCATTTTGAATACAAAAATAAAAGAAAATTAAAACTTGGTATTTATTTTTCATTTTGAAAAAGTTATGGCTTGTAGAGGAAGCAGAACCTCAAATAATGGTCATGACGGCAGAGAAGTCATTGTCGCCGCAAACGTATGACAAAAAAACCTTTTTTTCATTTAGTAAAACGATTCGTATAAAAATATTCCTTTTGAATAAACGTTAATGTCAAAGGGGTTTATACACCGTATAAAAGAAAGTTGTGTATAAAACAAAATATGCCTCAATGAAAGGATATTGAGACGAAGTCCCTTACAAATATCATTTTCTCAATAAAATAGATCTTTTATGTGTATTTACTATAAGTGAACATAAAGAAAGTACAAATACAAGATATGACATAATAATATCATGACATAATTTTAAGGTAGGAGATTAACCCAAAGAATAGAAATTGGGTTAAGAAGTTCCCATACCTCTTGTCCAACTTGAATCAACCACTCATTAACCTCATGAATAATAAACAAGAGTTAATCTATACTTTCTTAAGAACATTTTTCAAGTTCATTATCCCATTTATATCACTTAATACATTGTTACGAAAATTATGTAGTTATTTAAGTTAATAACGGTCGTTTTGTCGATCTTTGGTACTTGAGTCAACAATAAACTTCATATAATTACAAGTTGTTTATGTGGTAGAATATCCATTATCTCCAGAATTATATTCATGATGTATATATCATATATATCCTATATATCCAGTATATACATGCATTTATAATATTACATAACATTTAGAGGTAAGAAATGAAATGCACCGTTCATGGAGACGGTAAGTCGTACGTACGCATGAATGCTACTTTCATTTCTATTTCATATTTAATGGAATGAGATCATAATGATATAAAGGTATATTATAATTCCAGTATGATATCATATATAATATCATTTACTCTATCCTTTATACATCCCACATATGTCATTAATGATTCAAATCACTTTGAGGGGGCGGTAGTCCGCACTTCTTAAAATGAAGATATCACGTTTACCCATAATGGAAACCATAAAGGTATGCCATAAATGAAAAATACAGAATCTTAAGTAAAACATAAACATATTATATATCATATATAAACATAGTGACATCTTAATGGCCACCTTTTAAGGTGTTATATGAGTGTTGAACCATCATCGTTTCGTGAGGCAGAAATTCGCCATCCACAGAAACAGTATCTTCTTTAACAATTAGATGTAACTGTGTGTAAGTGTAGCTCGAATCCTTCTTAAAAAAACATCCTAGTATATTTAGGATACTGGTTTTGTTACGAAAGAAATGAATAAAATGATTTTATGTGTTTGGAGAAGCAAAATAAAACATAATAACACAAGATAAAACACTACCTTTAAAAGGGTAACTTTTTTTGATTTGAGATCAAAGGCTTCCTTTGGAAGACTTCTGCCAAAATTGAGGCTTATTGGAGTAATAGTGGGATGTGGAGAGAAAAAATGGGCAGTGATTGGCCGAGCCAAAGTATTGAGAGGTGTGGGTAAGGTGGTAGAGGTGGGGGCCTTTTATAAGAGGAGAGGAGGGGCACTTTTGGAAAGTTATAAAAGGTTACTTTATTATAAAATGCTTTTCGGATTTAAAAGGACCCAAAATTATATATTTGTAGGATAAGGTGAGAAGATTTTGAAATCCACCCATCCAATAGGTTTTGACATGTTTAGGTCTTAGATTTTACATTATCTTTTCATTTTTTTAAATCGTTAAATAATGAGGTAATCACTACATCATCATGGTGTCATAAATAATTTAATTTATTTAATGTCTAAAAATTATAAAAAAAAATCATGATGTAGGATATATATTTAGATTTATAATTAATATTTATAGTCAATAAGATGACTTGTATAACCCCATTTAAAATTGTTTTAGTAAAACAACTCATGTTTGTGACATTTTTATTTTAACATTAAATAAAGCGTTTTTAATGTCATTTTCCTAACAAAGTTTCTCCATGGGGTCCCCAAGTTGACCAATAGATTTTCTTGGTCGTCCATGACTCATCCAATAGGGGTAGGAGATGTGTAAAGGTATTTTCATATTTTTATAATATCATTTTTAACTTAAATTTCACTAATTACCTTTAATCGCGATTAATTAAACTTAAAAGTTACCATTCAACAAAAAATTATTTTAATCACATTGAACCAAATTTTACTTCCTAATGACAACCATTTATGCTGGATTTTTGAAAATAAAATCACAGAAGTGGTAATGTTTCATTTAAACGAAAAATCAGTTTTCTAACTACCACTTAGTGGTTTCACTATTCATAAAAAATTGATGTTTTTCAGAACAATGCCAAAATTTCACCATAAGCTATAATTGATATTCCGAATCAAAAAATGAAGTCCATTTTGAAATATGAAATATATATAATTACAAAATTTGGGTATTACTATTCAAAATGGCTATTTTGAATGGTCGCGGTGTGTTAGAATCTCGAACTTTCATACAATGCAAGTTATTGAATTTTTGAAAGAGAAGCGTATCATGGATGATCGGGGTGTTACATTCTCCCCTCCTTCAATAAATTGAATCCTCGCAATTTGAATTTTTTTTTTGAAAATAAATGGTTGAAAATAGAAAATACCTTTGTGGAAAACTCACATCGAAAATAAGGTTAATAAATATATAACTTTAAAATAAAGAAAGAGAAGTAAAAAAGGTCACCCGAGATAGACGATATTAGAATTCTATGAAAATATAGATATGGAGGAAAAAAACCATCAAGGTCTGATGGAGAGTTGTATAAAACAAGATTACGAGAAAGGTATCTACAAGAAAATCACAAACTGGTGATTGGTTAAACGGTCATTGATTCCCCAATTGGAAAAGTTAACCGACAACATTTTTTTTTATGTTACCTTTCATAAAGTTGAGGAATTTGTTTAAGAGATTTACTATGAACATAAGGAAATATACTTACTTGTCATGTAGACTTTCATTCTTTAATAAATTTTTACCACAAACCCATCTTTCACTCCAAATGGTAACCGAACATAAAAATATTCTATTTATCTTAATTGTATAAGGTTCCAAACATCACCACATTCCATTTATATTAGGAAAAAAAATTTTATTAACCAGGGACATCCTATAGGCTAGTGGTAGGTAAGAAAGTCATGTCTCACTATGGTTGTGGGTTCGATTCTTGTAGCTTTGTCCGACGCGACGGGTTATCCCCCGACTTGCAGGTTGTCCTTTTCCTAAAATTATAGTATTATAATATTCAAAAAATAATCTTCAGAAATGTTTTAAGCATAGAAAATACTATACAACGTTCAACTTAATTCATTCCAACCTTTATAGTTATCCAAAATACCTCAGTCCAGACTTTCTCTAAAAGGTCTCTAAATTCCAAAATCAATGGTAACATCAGATTCCCCAAATAGAGTAAAGTTTCTCTTATTGTCACATACTAAAAATATGATTACCTTCATCATATTAAAACCATAACGAAAAAAACAAGTACTGCAGTACAATCCTTATATATATCACATTATTCTTTTAACCATAATATAATCCTTGAGTCCAAAAGCACCAATACATTAATTATTCCACTTCAACTGTAGTAACAACATAAGATTGTCCTTGATCCCATGGTCTTTTCTGAGGTAAGTTTCCCTGATGCTTAGGACATTCATTAGCATAATGCCCCATTTCCCTATAGTTGTAGCCTTCAAAATTGATAGCCACTTTCATTCCCTTACAATCACGAGCCTGGTGACCTTTTTCTCCACAGTTGTAACAAACTCCCATTCCCTTTATGCAAGAACCAGGGTAATTATTCCCACAATTATCACATAATGGGAAATCTTTCTTTCCCTTTTCCCCTTTATTTGTCTCTTGTTCTACCGTTCTCTTATTCTATTTCTTTACTTTATTGTCATAAGATTTAGAGAATTATTTTTCTGTCTTGATAGCACACGAGACTATATCTTCTTATGTTGAGAAAGATTGTGATACTAATGCTCAATGGAGAAACGGTTTTAACCCATCAAAGAAACGATCGATCTTACTTCTTGGGTTACATATATAATCTGCAGCATGCCTCGCTATCCTTGTAATGTTAGCCTAATACTTTGCGACATTCTCATCCTCCTTCTGCCTTAGACTCAGAAATTTCCTTTCCATATCTGATCGATGGTTATGAGGAAAGTATTTTTCTTTGAAAATTTCCTTAAACTCCCTCCATTCCATACTTGATACTTCTTTATCTTCCTTTGTGTTTTGAATTAGTGACCACCATTGATAGGAATCTCCAGTGAGGTGGTAAACTGCCATGACAACTTTCTCCCTTTCGCTACTCCCCAAGGGATGGAATATTTTCTCTAAGGATTTTTTCCATTGCTTAGCTACTAATGGATTTGTACCCCCATTAAATTTTGGCGATTATTGCCTCATGATGCGGTCTAACATAGATCCTCCACGTTGCGGATCAGGGTGCTCCATATGAGTAAGGTTATTATTCATAACCTGAGTGAGTTTTCTGAGTATGGTAATAAGTGGATCAACACCAGTTGTACCTCCAGCTCTACAATAATTACCTTGAGTAAGAGGGAAATCCCTACACGGAGTGCGTACATTGATACGATTTCCATTCCTCCCACTAGGCGCCATTTCTAAAAAATGGCATAAACTAGATTATTTTATGAATTAAAATACATAATTCCATACTTGTAAAACACTTATCATAAATTGAAATATTTATGGATATAATCCATAATCATAAATATGTTTTCTTTGAGGAAGTATATACTCATAAACCCTTAATAATGGTTTGTAAAGAAAATGATAATTATCCTAAGCATATCCCCCGGGAGTGTCGTAACCAAGAGTGAATCAAGGCCCGTTTTCGTGCACTAGTTCCCATTCGAGTCTAGATCAAAGTAGTGTTTTTGGGTTTTACCCCTTGGTACATCTGTGCCAGAGCCGCCTCTACCTGCTCGTATCCAGACAGGGATGTATTGCTCAGAAAACTAACAAAATCTCTACAATACCAAAATTCTAGGAAGTTCTTCTATACTAATCCTCAAAGTCTATCTTAGGGACATGTGCTATAGAGACCCGAAGCTTGATGTACATGGACATTACATTTCTTTTGCGGAATACTTAATACATAACAAAAATAGACACACAAGGACCGTAATAGTTTAGTGTCTTTGGAAACTTGGAGCGTAATCTTCTAATCGTGGTGAAAGATCTTGAATATCTCCCAGAAAGATCTTTCCATTTTTGTTTCCTTACCTAAAATCATTCTTTTAATCCTGGGGGAAAATAAAGCATAAAAAGGGTGAGCTCAAATGCTCAGTAAGTGTATGCATGTATAAAATAAAAAATACCATATACATTTGAACATAAAAAACATGAACATTAAAATTTTTGAGCAACGACATAAAACATGGAAGTACATAAGGCATAGATCATAATGGAACATAAATCATGATAAAATAGAATGGTAATAAAACATGTAATTGTGGCATCCATTAAGAACATGTAATGATATCTATAGTATCCAAGGCATTTCTGCCAATACCATCTTAGTGGACAAAGTCCCTTTTTGAATCGAGTTCACTCCTCGTTCCAATCCTGTAATACTGAACCAGATTAACTTACCATTACAGCCATGTTTATCTCATGAGATATAAATCTTTAACCAATGCATTGGAGGGAGATATATTTCTCACCAATCTCATAATGAAATCGTTCTTACTTGTGCCGCAAAATAAACATACATCATTCTTAATAACCCAACGAATAAAATGGGTTTCATAAACATCATCCCATCATAACATAATCCATATAAAAGAAATGGATATCATTCATAATAAGAAAAGTGAAACCATGTAAATCATAGAGACATTATACTTAAAACATACACATATGAAATAATTTCATTTTAGATGGAAAATGGTTTTGGTAAAACACTTGAAATGAATTCTTGAGAAAAATATCCTTTCTTCTTTAAAATCATTTTATTTTCACAACATGTCATGAATTTTTAAAAGAAAGGTATTTTCTTGAAAATAGTCATGATATATTTTTGAGGAATCTTCATGAAAATCAAGCTTTATAAAACTGTAAAAATACTTTCATGCCTTATATGTTAAAAAAACATTCTTCTCGTACTTTTTCCAGAAAATTCAAAAAGTACCTCGTACGAAAAACGACAAAAGATTCCTTTCATATCCTTTAATAAAAACTCACCGAAGGGTAAAATTGGATTTAAAAAATTGTAGGTGGATGTAAACAATATTAAATATTGAGGGAACATGGATGTGGATCATAAAATACACCCCAGTAAATACCAAAGTATAAACAATCTCGGATAAAAATGAGATTGTGATATTGTCCCTTACCTTAGGTCCGATTTTCTTAGTAAGTGTCCAAACCTCCTGTATAATGATTTAAATAATGTTATTGACTTATTAAAGAATCATATTCATTGTTATTATATCATATATTTTTCTCTTATGACTTTATATTACCCGTTCTTTTGTAAATTCATGTTAAAGTATCGTTTTGGGTAAAATCGTTTCATTTGTCATTCGTGTTTTAACTTGTAATTATTCATATGATTACATAGATCATGATTACTTACATCCAGAATGTAAAACATGATTTATATATAATATATATTCACAATATACATATATATAATAGATCGATAAATGGAATGAAATACACCATTCATGGAGACGGTAGGCCGTACATACGCATGAACGTTGTTTTCGTTTCCTCATTAAATTGAATGGAATTAATTGGATGACATACACACATATATATATATACATAAATCCAGTATCATTATTATGTCATATATTTCATGATTATTTATTATATATACTTTATAATCATTTATGAATAGTTAATCATTGAGAATGATTCTCATCGCATCGTGGAGACGATATTCCGTACGTACGCACGAGCGATGATATCATTCCCATGATCGTGGAATTCTATTGGAGTGTATGTATACTATTAAAGAATCAATATCAATTTACAATAATCATATATATTTATTATTTACACCATTATACCCATCCAAGTAAGGTGGTGGTGGAAAATAGATTACACCACGGCATGGAGACAGTATTCCGTACGTACGCATGCGCGGTGATTTCGTTTTGCGTAGGATGGATAGATGGTCAAATAGGGTTGTTTCATACTTATAATAACATATAATTTTATGAGTGATACTTATGTTATTACTTCGTAATTAAAAAACCTAAGAAGAAGAAGTGGAAGAAAAATAAAGGTGAAAGAATCGGTAACGGACATTACCTCTTCTTTGAAGCGCCTCTTTAAGACCTCCTCTTAGGGCACTAAAATTGTAATTTTAAGAAGACCAGGACCTCTAGGATGTTTCTAGGGAAGTGGTAAAGTAAAATGGGCATGGTTTGGACGAGCATGAAGTCTCAAAGTGGTGTGATGAAGAGAGGGAAGAGGTGCCCTTTTATAAGGGAGGAGAGGGGCACCTTTGGAAAAACTAAAAATATTATTTTATTATAAAGTCATATTCGGTTTTTAATAGCTCCAAATTGATTTATTTAGAAGCTAATGTGGGTATGGGTCGAAATCATCTCATCCAATATAATTCAGACACGTTTATGTTTCTATTTTAACCTTATCATTTAGATTTAACCTTAAGTTAAATAATTTTACTTTTACTGTGTCTTCTTGTTTTCTTACACTATAAGGTTAATAAACTTACTATAAAAATACAAAATAACCCCAAGTTGTTTATTATTAATATATATAACCTTATCTAAGTCATTTTTCCGAACCTTAGATTTTTAGGAATAAAATAACAATTAATAATATAATAGTTGTTTTAAAAACCATTTTATGTCAATTTTGACACTATTTGGTAATTGATTTTTGTGAAAATCATAACAGAATTATTAGTTCATAAAAAGTTAATTAAATCAATAATAACATGGAACATTAACCTATAAAATTAGTGGAATTCATAAAAAGTCTCAAATTACATTTATTTGTGTATTTATAACATCAATTACGTCAATATTTCATTAATAAGATAATTACTGCATCATCTTTGTGTCATAAATAAATTAAATTACTTAATGTATAAAAATTATAAATAAAATACCATTATGTAGGAAATATTTTTACATTTTTAATGAATATTTATAGTTGAATTTATCATATGTATAACCCTATATTTAAAATTATTTACTTATAAATCATTGATTTTAACTATTTTAACCCTTCTTTAAATAAATTAAGAATAAATGTCCTAATCTAATCCAAGTGGACCTAAATGGTCATATTTTATTCCTAAGTTTTTTTTGGGTCGAATTAAACTTATCCAATAGAATTATGACATGTGTTAGGGTAATAATAATATCATTTTTACCCTTAATTACTCTATTTAATTTTAACCGTGCTAAAAAAAGGTAAAAAGTTACTATCCACCAAAAATTATTTTCATCTCATTGAACCACATTTTTGTCCTTGATATTAACCATGTCTCTCGTATTTTCTAAATTCCACTCATAGAAGCGGTAAAATTATTTTTTATGAAAAATTCAGTTTTTTAACTACCACTTAGTGGTTTCACTATTCATCAAAAAATGAAAGTTTCAGAAAAATACAAAAAATTAGGCCTAAGCTATATTTGATATTATGAATTCAAAAATGATTTATATTTTACCAAATTCAAAAACATATCAGTTTCATTAATTAATTTAAAAATCAATTCCTGTCATCAAAACAAATCGCGTGTTTTTTTAAGAAACAATAACTATCAAAAGATTGATACTTGTTTATATCCAATTTCAAAGTGAAATTAATTCCAATGACCAAAATTGGATTAAATGGTAAAAATATATTCTAATTACATTTTAAAACCAATTAAAAATATAATCTAACCATATAAATTATTGCGATGAAAAAATTTTATTTTTAATTAAAATATAGCGTGTTTTTACTATTCATTAAAATATGAAAGTTATCAGAATGATATGAAAATTTTATCCAAAGTAAATTTTTATACCCTGATTCTAAAGAAGAATTTTATTTTGTCAAAATAAACTTATATATATGTCAAAAACAAGATTTAAGGTGGGTGCGCCATCAAAAGGCGGCAAAACTACATTTTTTGAAAAATACTTATTTTACTCGAAAAAATGATTTTGTTCTTATACCATGTTCTAGAAAATGTTATAAAATTAAAAATATAGTTGATACTATTCATAAAGGCTATTTTATAATAATATTATAACCATATATCATTTTTTAGTGAAACCTGGTACTGTGTAAAACACACGCTATCGAGGAAAGTCGTGATTGCATGAAATGCAAGCCAAGTCAGGGTTGCATGTTGTGCAAGACTCCTCTGTTGGTTCGTATAACAGAATCCAACCATATTTCATTTATACATTGAATATATATATATTTATATATATACACTCAATGTTTCGTAGAATAACTACTATCAAAATTATTTGTAACACGATCCAATAATAGTGTTGTGTATACGGCATGCTCATACGGTGTTACGTGTAGCTCAAGGTAATCTTGTTGTAGCATACAACACAAGACATCAATGATATTAAAAGAATATTTTTTAAAATCTTGGGGTGTTACATTCTACCCCCCTTAAAATGAATTTCTCCCTCGAAATTCGTCGGTATTATATATGGTTTACTACTCAAAATTTTGATTAATAGAAACCCACATCGTAAAAAGGAATACAAAAACTTGGATTTAAAAAATAAAGTATGAAATGTAACGGTTACCCAAATTAACTCATTACTGGGTTTCCACGTAGGAGAACATAGGTGGAAATATGGATATGGAAGAAAAATCTAACCATCAAGTTCTGATGGAGAGTGGTAGAGAACATGGCTATGAAAAATCCATCAATCACAAAGCCATAGATTTGTGATGATCTAAGGTACCATCTGATTCATCGGATATAAGGGAACTAGGACAACATTTTTTGTTTTCAAGATCATTTCCCTAAAGTTGATGAAATTTCAATTAGAAGAAATGCTTTCTTGATTTTGGTAAAGTCTCAGCGTTGTTCGTTCTTTGGACAATTTCCACTTCATCTCTTACAGAAATGAAGTTGAATTTGTCATTCATGAAGTGTTAGCATATCATGTGATAGAATGATGGATTATTCCATCTGTCTCAAAAAAAAGGTTATAAAAGTTATCAAAAATACATAAGTCCATCTATAGTGAGATTAATCATATATAGTTCCTAAAATGGACTTATACTTCATATATCATACTGCTTAATATAATAAAACTAGTTTCTACTAAACAAGGACTTCCTATAGGCCAGTGGTAGGCGATAAAGGCCAGTCGCACTTCGGTTGTGGGTTTGATTCCCACAGCCTTGTCCGACGCGATGGGCTGTCGCCCGTCCTGCAGGTTGTCCTTTTTCTAAAACTACATTACTATAACATCCCATAAATAATATCAAAAAAAACAATTATCTTTAAACAACACTAACTTATGTCCAACATAATCCATTCCAATCTTTAGGCTTATCCCTAATACTGCAGTCCACTCTAATATTATAGTGAAAACTATTACCAGAGATTTAATATAACAAGAATTTCAATTCCATCGTTGATCCCCATATATCATAAGATATGTCTTTTTGGTCACATTCCAATCATTTGAAGGCCTTAATCATGTATTCTCTTGAAAAATGAATACCCATTGAATCTTAGTGAAAACATGAATACTGTCAAAAGTTATCTCTTTCCACAAACCAAAATCCAAAAATTCTATATACTCAAACCATGATATAACCTTATCCTTATATCAGTCACGAGCTCATGAATACTATCAAACATTTAATTTTCTCTTTATCCCTTCATTATGCGCATATCATCTACTTTCCAAAAATATCTGAATCACCTTTCAAGGTTAATGGTACCATTAATCATACACTTTCAAAACATAAGGAAAGACAACAGTGTAACAATCCTTAGATGTCTCTTTATTCCATTGTACCATGAGATTACTTATACAAAATTACACTTGATAAACATGTAATCATTCCACTACCTTCTTAAACCATTGACCAAGCTTCAACAATTCTTTCATCTCACATATCATTTGTAGTCTCTTCATCATCATCAACATAAATACTACCCATACGACCGTACTGATTCTCTTCATGAGACTTTTCCTTAGGGAATTGGTTTGCATAATGCCCGTACATTCAACATTTAAAACTTTTAACCATTGTTAATGTCTTAGAAATACCATTATCCTCATCCATGGTGTTAACTGAACCTTTTCCTTTGCACTTACTGGCTTTGTGTCCTTCTTTTCCACAACCAAAGCATCTTCGAGTTACCTTGAAACAATCTCCCCGATGCCTCTTCCCACATGATTTACATGAGGGAAATTGAACTTTCTTTCCTCTATGATCATCATGAAACTCCATCTTTCTATTATTATCTGAGTCGGGAAACTTACCAATGTTCGAATTATTGATCATATTATGAGATTGCTGATTAGGCATAATAACGATGTTTGGACTTCCAAATCCTGTTTCATTTGGTTTCTCATGAAGAATATCATTCCATTGTGCGTCATATCCTCCATTATCATGAATATTTCTGTTTCCATCCATTTTCTAAAACCCAAAAAGAATAGTGTGAGAGGCAAAAATCATGCTAGAGAAAAAAACATAGTAAAGGGGAAGCACCCTCAATATCTAACATCTTAGGTTAAATTCTATGATCGTTAGCCTAGTTCTATGACTATATCCTATACGTATACTTATCCTTAGGTACATCCATAGAAATACCATAGAAATATCTCTAGGGATCTCACTAACATTTTCGCATCCTAGTTTCCAAAGGATGACTAAACCTTTCCTCTGATACCAACTGTAGAGACCCGAAGCTTGATGTACATTGACATTACATTTCTTTTTCGGAATACTTAATACATAACAAAAACAGAAACACATGGACCGTAATTGTTTAGTGTCTTTGCAAACTTGGAACGTAATCTTCTAATCATAGTGAAAGATCTTCAATATCTCCCATAAAGATCTTTCCATTTTTGTTTCCTTACCTAAAATATATCTTTTAATCCTGGGGGAAAAGAAAACATAAAAAGGGTGAGCTCAAATTCTCAGTAAGGGTAAGCATGGATAAAATAAAAAATACCATATACATTTGAACTTAAAAAACATGAACATTAAAAATCTTGAGCAACGACATAAAACATGGAAGGGCATAAGGCATAGATCATAATGGAACATAAATAATGATAAAATAGCATGGGAATAAAACATGTAATTGTGGCATCCATTAAGAACATGTAATGATTTCTATAGTAGCGAAGGCATTACTGCCAAGACCATCTTAGTGGACAAAGTCCCTTTCTGAATCGAGTTCACTCCTCGTTCCAGTCCGGTAATACTGAACCAGATTAACTTACTGTTCCAGCCATGTTTATCTCATGAGATATAAATGTTTACCCAATGCATTAGAGGGAGATATAGGTCCCACCCATCTCATAATGAAATCATTCTTACTTGTGCCACAAAATAAACATACATCATTCTTAATAACCCAACGAATAAAATGTGTTTCATAAACATCATCCCATCATAACATAATCCATATAAAATAAATAGATATCATTTCATAATAAGAAAAGTGACACCATGTAAATCATAGAGACATTATACTTAAAACATACACATATGAAATAATATAATTTTAGATGTAAAATGGTTTTGATAAAACACATGAAATGAATTCTTGAGGAAAATATCCTTTCTTCTTTAAAATAATTTTCATTTCAAAAAATGTCATGAATTTTTAAAAGAAAGGGATTTTCTTGAAAATAATCCTGAAATATTTTTGAGGAATCTTTATGAAAATCATGCTTTATAAAACTGTAAAAATCCGTTCATGCCGTATAAGATAAAAAACATTCTTCTTGTACTTTTACCGGAAAAGTCAAAAAGTACCTCGTACGAAAAATGACAAAATATTCCTTTCATATCCTTTACTAAAAACTCACCGAAGGGTAAAATTGGATTTAAAAAATTGTAGGTGGATGTAAACAATATTACATATTGAGGGAACATGGATGTGGATGATAAAATACACCACAGTAAATACCAAAGTATAAACAATCTCAGATAAAAATGAGATTGTGATATTTTCCCTTACCTTAGGTCCGATTTGCTTCATAAGTGTCCGAACCTCCTGTATAATGATTTAAATAATGTCATTGACTTATTATATAATAATATTAATTGTTATTATATCATATATGGTTCACTCATGACTTTATATTACCCGTTCTTTTATAAATTGATTTTAAAGTAGTGTTTTGGGCAAAATCGTTTCATTTGTCATTCTTGTTTTAACTTGTAATTATTCATATGATTACACAGATCATGATTACTTAAATCCAGAATGTAAAACATGATTTATATATAATATATATTAACAATATACATATATATTATAGATTGATAAATGGAATGAAATGCACCATTCATAGAGACGGTAGGTCGTACGTACGCATGAACGTTGTTTTCGTTTCCTCATTGAATTGAATGGATTTAATTGGATGAAATACATATATATATATATACATAAATCCAGTATCATTATTATGTCATATATTTCATGATTACTTATTATATATACTTTATAATCATTTATGAATAGTTAATCATTGAGAATGAATCTCATCGCATCGTGGAGACGGTATTCCGTACATACGCACGAGCGATGATATCATTCCCATGATCGTGGAATTTTATTGGAGTGTATGTATACTATTAAAGAATAAATATCACTTTACAATAATCATATATAGATATTATTTACACCATTATACCCATCCAAGTAAGGCGGTGGTGGAAAATAGATTTCACCACGGCGTGGAGACGGTATTCCGTACGTACGCACGCGCGGTGATTTCGTTTTCCGTAGGATGGATAGATGGTGAAATAGGGTTGTTTAATACATATAATAACATATCCGTATATGAGTGATACTTATGTTATTACTTCATAATGAAAAAACCTAAGACGAAGAAGGGGAAGAAGAAATAATGTTGAAAGAATCGGTAACGGACATTACCTCTTCTTTGAAGCGCCTCTTTGAGACCTCCTCTTAGGGCACTAAAATTGGTCTTTGAAGAAGACCATGACCTCTAGGATGTTTATAGGTAAGTGGGGAAGTAAAATGGGAAGGGGTTGGCCGAGCATTAAGGCTCAAAATGGTGTGATGAAGAGAGGGAGGAGGTGCCCTTTTATAAGGGGGGAGAGGGGCACCTTTGGAAAAACTAAAAATATTATTTTATTATAAAGTCATATTCGGTTTTTAATAGCTCCAAATTGATTTGTTTCAAAGTTAATGTGGGTATGGGTCGAAATCCTCTCATCCATTAGAATTTAAACAAGTTTAGGTTTCTATTTTAACCTTATTATTTAGATTTAACCTCAAGTTAAATAATTTTACTTTTACCGTGTCTTCTTGTTTTCTTACACTATAAGGTTAATAATCTTACTATAAAAATCCAAACTAACCCCAAGTTGTTTATTATTAATATATATAACCTTATCTATGTCATGTTTTCGATCCTTAGATTTTTAGGAATAAAATAACAATTAATAATATTATAGTTGTTTTAAAAACTATTTTATGTCAATTTTGACACTATTTGGTAATTGATTTTTGTGAAAATCATAAAAGAATTATTAGTTAAAAAAAGTTTATTAAATGCATAATAACATGTCATATTAACCTATAAAATTAGTGGAATTCATAAAAAGTCTCAAATTACATTTATTTGGGTATTTATAACATCAATTATGTCAATATTTCATTAATAAGATAATTACTGCATCATCTTTGTGTCATAAATAAATTAAATTATTTAATGTCTAAAAATTATAAATAAAATACCATTATGTAGGAAATATTTTTATCTTTATAATTAATATTTATAGTCGAATTTATCTTATGTATAACCATATATTAAAAATGATTTACTTATACAACATTGATTTTAACTATTTTAACCCTTCTTTATATAAATTAATAATAAATGTCCTAATCTAATCCAAGTGGACCTAAATGGTTATATGTTATTCCTAAGGTTGTTTTTGGTTGAATTAAACTTATCCAATAGAAATTGGACATGTGTTAGGGTAATAATAATATTATTTTTACCCTTAATTACTCTATTTACTTTTAACCGTGGTAAAAAAAGGTAAAACTTTACTATTTACCAAAAAATATTTTCATCTCATTGAACCACATTTTAGTCCTTGATATAAACCGTGTCTCTCAGATTTTTGAAATTCCACTCACAAAAGTGGTAAAATTATGTTTTATGAAAAATTCAGGTTTTTAACTACCACTTAGTGGTTTCACTATTCATCAAAAAATGAATGTTTCCAGAAAAATACCATAAATTAGGCCTAAGATATATTTGATATTATGAATTAAAAAATGATGTCTATTTGACCAAATTAAAAACATATCAGTTTCATTAATTAATTTAAAAATTAATTCCATCGTCAAAACAAATCGCGTGTTTTTTTTGAAACAATAACTATCAAAAGATTTATACTTGTTTATATCCAATTTCAGAGTGAAATTAATTCCAATGACCAAAATTGGATTAAATGGTAAAAATATATTCTAATTTAACTTTAAAACCAATTAAAAAGATAATCTAACAATATAAATTATTGCGATGAAAAAATTTGTTTTTAATTAAAATATTGCGTGTTTTTACTATTCATTAAAATATGAAAGTTATCAGAATGATATGAAAATTTTATCCAAAGTAAATTTTTATACCCTGATTCTAAAGAAGAATTTTATTTTGTCAAATTGAACTTATAGACATGTAAAAACCAAGATTTAAGGTGGCTGCGCCATCAAAAGGCGGCAAAACTGCATTTTTTGGAAAATACTTATTTTACTCGAAAAATTGATTTTTTTCTCATACCATGTTCTAGAAAATGTTATAAAACTCAAAATGTAGTGGATAATATTCATAACGGCTCGTTCATAATAATATTATAACCATATATTGTTGTTTAGTGAAACCTGGTATTGCGTACAACACACGCTATCGAGGAAAGTCGCGATTGTGCGTAATGCAAGCCAAGTCAGGGTTGCGTGTTGTGAAAGACTCCTCCGTTGTTTCGTATAACATAATCCAACCATATTTCATTTATACATTGAATATATACATATGTATATATATACACTCATTGTTTCGTAGAATAACTACTATCAAAATTGTGTGTAACATGATCCAAGAATAGTGTTGTGTATACTGCAAGCTCATACGGTGTTGCGAGTAGCGCAAGGTAATCATGTTGTAGCATACAAAACAAGACATCAATGATATTAAAATAATATTTTTCATAAAATCCTGGGGTGTTACATGTTCTTTAATCAGTGTTTATCTAAATCTAGCTTCCAAGGTTAGTACAAAACTTCCTCTGATACCAACTGTAATGCCCAGACCCCAGTTACCTAGAGTCGGTGCATTAGTGCGTAACATTGGAAAGATCACAAAAGATCATGTCTCGAAAGATCGATTAGTTTAGTAGCATTGGAAACACTAGATACGTTAATAAATGTTACATTATATCATAATGTGAAAAACTAAAATAACATGGTCTCCTAGTCAACACTCATATCCCCTTCCAACTATCCTTGCAGGTCATTCATAAAATACTTCTTCACATCCTAGAAAAATTAAAACATTGAAAGGGGTGAGCTCAGATCCTCAGTAAGGATAACAATATAGCGGATGCTTTCATAAATAAACAATAACATTTAAGATAATCTATAACTAAAACAAAATCCTTTTAAACATGAACTTCAATATAATATGGGAAATGTAAAATGAGATAATGACATTCACTTATTCACATGGATATTATACTGGTCGAATAACCACATGAAATATCAATAACCACTTTCATAATGATGGAATGAATAATTCCAGACTATCATAACCACATATCCAAGGCCTTGTGCCAATACGACAAATAATATTTTGTCAAGGCCTCGTGCCAAGACACTAGTTTGTCTCATGAGACCTGTCGATGCATCGAGGAGCTATAGCTGGCTCCACCCGTCACTTATTAAGTCCAATTCATTCCTTATATGAAAAGGTTTAATCATATAATAAATCATAACATAATAATATCACATAAAATATGCATAAAAGAAACATTACATTTCCACATTTCAATCACAAGATATCAATACAACACATTTATATAATAAAAACATTATCAAAACCATTTTGAATACCAAAATAAAAGTTAATTTAAACTTTGTATTTATTTTTCATTTAAAAAATAAATGGCTTGTAGAGGAAGCCGAAACTCAAATAATGGTCACGGTGGCGGAGAAGTCATTGTCACTGCATACGTACGACAAAAAAACATTCCTTTTTTTGTTTAGTAAAATGCTTCGTATAAAAAATTCCTTTTGAATAAACGTAAAAGTCAAAGGGGTTTATACACCGTATAAAAGAAAGTTGTGTATAAAACAAAATATGCATCAATGAAAGGAGTTTGAAACGAAGTCCCTTAAAAATATAAATTTTTAAATAAAAGAGATCCATTATGTGTATTCACTGTAGGTACACATAAATAATGTACAAATACAAGATAGGACATAAAAATATCATGACATAATTTGAAAGTAGGAGATTAACCCAATAAATAGAAATTGGGTTAATAAGTTCCCTTACCTCATGTCCAAATTGACTTGACAACTCTTTAACCACCTGAATAAGAAAATAGAGTTAATATATACTTGATTAATAACCTTCTTCAAGTTCATTATCCCTTTTATATCACTTACTACAATGTTACTAAAATTATGTAGTCATTTAAGTTAATAACGGTCGTTTTGTCGATCTTTGGAACTTGAGTCAACAATAAACTTCTTATAATTACAAGTTGTTTATGTGGTAGAATATACATTATCTACAGAATTATATTCATGATTTAGATATCATATATATCCTATATATCTAGTATATACATGCAATTATAATATTACATAACATTTACAGGTAAGAAATGAAATGCACCGTTAATGGAGACGGTAAGCCATACGTACGCATGAACGCTACTTTCATTTCTATTTCATATTTAATGGAATGAGATCATAATGTCATAAAGGTATATTATAATTCCATTATAATATCATATATAATATCATGTACTCCATACTTTATACATCCCACATATGGCATTAACGATTCAAATCACTTTGAGGGGGCGGTAGTCCACAGTTCCTAAAATGAAGATATCGCGTTTACCCATAAAGGGAACCATAAAGGTATGACATAAATGAAAAATACAGAAACTTAAGTAAAACATAAACATATTAAATATCATATATAAATATAGTGACATCTTAATGGCCACATTTTAAGGTGTTATATGAGTGTTGAACAATCATCATTCCATGAGGCAGAAATTCGCCATCCACATAAATAGTATGTTCTTTAACCATTAGATGTAAGTGTGTGTAAGTCTTTCTCGAATCCTTAATATAAAAACATCCTAGTATATTTAGGATACTGGTGTTGTTACAAAAGAAATTAATAAAAAGAGTTTAAGGGGTTGGTGAAGCAATACAAAACATAAGAACACAAGAGAAAAGACTGCCTTTAAAACGAGTAACTCTTTTTTATTTGAGCTCAAATTATTCCTTGGGAAGAATTCTGCCCAATGTGTGGCTTATACGAGTATGAGTGGGATGTTCAGAGACAAAATGGACAGGTTTTGGCCAAGCCAAAGGCTTGAGAGGTGTGGTTAAGGTGGTAGATGTGGGGGCCTTTTATAAAAGGAGAGGAGGGGCACTCTTGGAATGTTATAAAAGGTTACTTTATTATTAAATGATTTTCGGATTTAAAAGGTACCAAAATTATATATTTCGAGGATAAGGTGATAAGAGTTCTAAATCCAAAAATCCAATAGGTTTTGACATGTTTAGGTCTTAGATTTTACATTATCTTTTCATTTTATTTAAATCGTTAAATAATGAGGTAATCACTACATCATCATGGTGTCATAAATAATTTAATTTATTTAATCTCTAAAAATTATAATAAATATAATGATTTAGGAAATCTTTTTATATTTCTAATGTATATTTGTAGTAAAAAATATGACTTGTATAACCCCATTTATATTTTTTTTAGTAAAATAACTAATGTTTGTGACATTTTTATTTTAACATTAAATAAAATGTTTTTAATGTCATTTTCCAACCAAAGTGGCTCCATGGGGTCCCAAATTTGACCCATGGATTGTCTTGGTCGGACATGACTCATCCAATAGGGTTAGGAGAAGTGTAATGGTATTTTCATGTTTTTATAAAATCATTTTTACCTTAAATTTCCCTAATTACCTTTAATCGCGATTAATTAAACTTAAAAGTTACTATTCACAAAAAAAATTATTTTAATCCCATTGAACCAAGTTTTACTTCCTAATGACAACCATGTATGTCGGATTTTTGAAAATAAAATCACAGAAGTGGTAATGTTTCATTTAAACGAAAAATCAGTTTTTTAACTACCACTTAGTGGTTTCACTATTCATCAAAAATTGATGTTTTTCAGAACAATGCCAAAATTTCACCCTAAGCTATAATTAAAATTCCAAATCCAAAAATGAAGTCAATTTTGAAATATAAAATATATATAATATCAAAAAGTGGGTATTACTATTCATAATGACTATTTTGATTGGTCGCGGTGTGTTAGAATATCAAACTTACGTACAATTCAAGCTATTAAATTTTTGAAAGAAAAGCGTATCGTTGAAGCTAGGGGGGTTAAACATCTCTTGTAGTAGCTATTTGGTTTTATCACTTTGTAGTTGGAGATGAATTTTGGAGTTCTACCCTCATATACAGTTATTTGTTCTCATATCTTCTTACAGTTATGGCATAAATTTATTAGTCATCCACTTTTTATTTCTTTCCATGGGTATATATTTTTCATGTGTTTTAATATGATGGAAAAAATAATTTTCTCTGGTTTGTTGATCTATGTCGGGGTGATTGTTGTTAGTCTGTGGGGATTGGGAATGCCCTTTGGGTATGTGACGAGTTGGGTTGGGTTCCACTTCTAAGGTCGGATCGGTTCATTCCTATTAGGTATCCGATGGGGACTATCCTCAATAATAATTGTCTTGGGATGTTTGTTAGACTAGACATACGATTTTCACGACATTAGAGGTATGTTTAAAAAAGTGAATGGACAACCCTTTTCATGATGATACTCACGATTCCATTGGACGTTGGGTGATGTGTCTCTTGTTTTGATATTTATTTTAACTCTTAAATATAATTAGTGGTATTCTGGTTTTAAATGAGATTTACTATGTTCTATTATCATTCCTTCTGTTATAGTGTGCAACACTATGACTTTGATACGCCATCAATGAATTCCATATGAATATGTAACTAATTATCCACAAGGAAATCTGATAGTGGATTAGAATCTCATTAAAACTATCATATGGGAAGTTCATTCTATTGATCAATATGCATCATGATTTTTTAATACGGTTGTTGAGGTACAACTGAGATCTGGGGGAGAGAGCGGTCGGCCGCATGAATTATTGCATGAGAAGCCACCATCCATTAATGGAACGAATAAACCACAAGTGGTTGAATAACATATGGATAAGATCGTGAAAATATTAAAATTCTTGGAGACAACTGAGAATATTAGGGTAAGTGTCTAGTGTTTGGGCTTGAGGGTTCCAGAAAGCTATGGTTGGATTCTATGGTCCATGCAGAAAAACACATGGACCAGGTTTGGAAGGGTTTCACAAACCCATTCTTCCATCAGTTTTTTCCATAGTTTTTGATGATAGAAAAGTTTATAGAATTCATTTTTTTATAGTAGAGAGATTATTAATTGTCAGTATACACTAATTATTATGATGTGATTGTTTTTTTGCTTTAGACATGGTGATGAATAACCAAAAGAAGGCCTAGAGGTACGTGCATGGTTTGCGACCAATTATCAGATAGCATTTATTTTTGTGAAAATTTTCTACCTTTAAAAGGGTGGAAGAAAGGGATATGATGGAATATATGGATATGGAAGGAATGGTTGGTTTTACCATATATTCTCTTCCATAAATTGGAACCTTCAGTGGCATTAATTGGAAGAAGGGGAAGTGGCAGGATCATCATGGAAGTGGTGGTACTGGGTCTCAAAAATGAGCATCCTCCACACCATCTGCAATAGCTACCAGTGTGCCTTTGAATTTCTATTAGTGTACCCGGATTGGACACAACATATTTTTTTTATCATAAGCATGTGTATACATGATACATCTCTTAATGTGTGGGTCATATAAAATTCTTCTTCTAAGTTATGAGTATGTGTCATTTGTTTGAAGGTTCATTGACTCCAATGTTTACAACATTTCTATCAGAAGCTTCATTGACTATAGAGCTACATCCATAGGCCTCAAGAGTGAATCACACTCATGATTTATATGTGTGGCTAGAGTAAGTTGATGAAAGTCTGAAAATAGTGACCGGTACTATCATTATATCATATTGAGTATCATTATTTTTATTTTATACTGGTGTCTCAAAATATTTTATATCTACACATCATGTTGATATGATTAAACATCCAACAGAACATATGTCATATGTAATGGAGTTAAAAAACCAATTGGGGAGAGGAGAGAGAAAGGGTTTCAGTATCCTTATTTTTCATTAATGATTGTGAATTTGGGGTTGGTTATGGATTTTCACATTCTTGATCTAGATTTGTTTGACATCACCATCGATATGTTTTATCTTTCCACTCATTGAGCTGATGTTCAATGTTATCATCAGCATTTTTCGTTTTATACTTCTAATCAGAGCTCTTTTGAGTTTTGAGTGGAGTGGTCCCCAATATCCAGACATTCCATGCCTTCCAACCTAGAGGTCAATAGTTTTTTATCAATTTTTATGTTGTAGATTAAATAAATTTCACATATTTTTGATCTTACTGTTGTTGTTCAAGAAATTCCTAAAATTTTCCCAAAAAACATCTCCAATCACCCTCCAATGATTGTGGTAGATTTTATAGATGATCTGGTTTCAGGTACACAAAATATTTCGATATCTACTTATTTTATGGAACCAACATAACCTAAAGAGTTAAAATTTTAGTTCTATGACCTGTTTGAAAAAGGATCCATTTAGCCGAGTGTTTCACATTAGGCATCCCTTATGCACTTTGACAAAAAATTAGATGGTTGACATTGGTTGTGTGTGGACTATATGATGTTTAAACATGTAACTATTAATAATAATTTTAATTTCTCACATGTGGATTAATTTTTTGATTAGTTTAAGAGGGAAATGTGGTTCTCAAAGATTGATATTTGGTCGGGTTATCATCAACTCAGGGTTCGGGAGTCTGTTATACGGAAGATATAATTTAGGAGACAATATATACATTAAGATTATATTTTCATTCCTTTTGGTCTGAATAACTATCCTTTAGTTTTTATGGTTTTGTTGAATAAAATATTTCATCAATATCTTCTAATTATTGTTTTAGTGTTTGTGGATGATATTATAGTCTATTTGAAATCTGAGCATGATCACAACCACCATCAATTTTTGGTTCTAGAAATTCAATGAAGTCTTCATTTTTATGAAAATTGAAAAAATATAGAATTTGGATTCAATATGTGATGTTCTGAGGGAAAAAAACATTTGAACATAGCTTTTTAGTTGGTCCGGAGAAGGTGAAGGGTGTTTTGACATTGAAGAAACCACCGAATGTATTTGAAATTTAGAGTATCCAAGGACATGATGGATTCTAATGAATGTTAATTATGAAATTTCCTGTGTTGGAGTCACCTTTAACTTCTCTTATTAGGAAATAGGTGAAATTTATCTAGGATGTGATGTTTCATTCTTCATTCCATGAACTGAAACTACATATGACATCAGCTTCTATTCTGAACATACCTGATCCCGATAAGGGGTACATGGTATATTGTGATTCTTCTTATAATGGTTTGGGATCAGTGCTTGTGCAAGATAAAAATATTGTACCTTAAGGATCTCATCATCTTCAACCACATGAGTAATATTATCCCACTCATGATTTAGATATTTGTGTAGTCATGCATTTGATTAATTGTTAGCATCACTATCTTTTTGGGGAGAGGCTCACAGTCTTCTCTAATAATAATATTTTGAGTTATATATTTTCTCATAATGGCATAAATCTCTGAACATACCTGTATGAGCATGTGATTGGGAGGTTACATGGGAGTCCACCCCCCGTGGTTTCAGATAGGGATTAGGGGTTTAGCTTGAGTTTCTATAAGAGTCTGCAGGAGGAAATGGGAACCCAGTTCATGTTGGGCACAACTTACGATCCATAAAAATATGGTCATAAATAGAATTTATTACACATCCTAGAGGATATGATTCATCAATGTGTCTTGGATTTTACTAGATCATAGTATAACCATATGTAAATGGTTCTATTGGTTTAAATCAATTGTTATTAGTCAACTATAAAAATGGATCCCTTTGAGCAAATTTATGGTCACCCATGAATATTACCTAATTTTTGGGTATAGGTGGGTGAAGTAATTTATGTTGGACCATTTTTGGTCCATGAGATGTAAATAAATATTCAAGATATTAATAGATGTTCGATTATATACCATAGTCAACTGAAATCGTATGAAAATCACCAGATTTGTCTTATGGTGTTTTCCATTTGTGAAAGGTCTTTCATGAATTTTTCTCATTAGATGGGTCACTGTGTTTTTGGGAATCACAGAATGTAGGCTATTAGATGTGTTGGACCATTTGAGGTCACTGTGCGGCTCAGACAGGTTACTTATCAGTTAACATTTCATGTTAACTTTAAAGGTATTCTTGATGTTTTCTACATAACTCATATCATAAGTACCATCCTAATCCTGATAAAATTCTAGGTTGGGATGAAATTTAGTTTGACCTAGATGTTTATTTTTTGGAGAAGCTAGTTAACATAATTTACTCTCAACTGAAAGACTTTCATGGGAAGATGATTCCATTGGTCATAGTTTTATAGAAAACTGGATCTGATTCTCATGAGACATGAGAATGTGTGTATATGATGATGGAGTAGTGGGGAAATATTTATCTAGGGACACCATCTTCCGCATGACCTTCCAAGGACACAAACTATTTATGGAGGGGAGATTCTAACCTCACATTACCAATCTATCAGTTATACCATTAACCACTTCGGGGTTTTCGTTCTTCATGTGGTCTATATGTGGCCGAGAAGGAATTGGGAGGATACCTATAATAATGAAGTTAGATATTTTTTGGACTCATATATTTAATCAGATTTTTCTGTACGATGCAGAAGGATTTCATGTCACGTAACTTGGTTAAATGATGAATTAGAGTTGTTCAATGGACATCATGAAAGGCGTCACACTGTGAAAAGTTACATTATATAGAGATAGGTTTCACATAGTGAATGTTTTAAATAAATTTTTTTAATCATATGCGATCGGTTTTTTGTGTATGTGGGACCTTGAATGTTACACATCATGTAACCCAATTACATACCATGTAACTTCCCCCGTACAGTTTTTAAAATTGGTTTATGACTATATTGTTTCATTTCCTTCTCCAAACTATTTTTCTCTTGACCTAAGGAAATTCTCATGTTATTTTAAGAGACAAAGTTTTGTTAGAATGATCCTTTAGGTGTTCGATCTCTATTGTGGTTGTAGTGGGTCTCTCTGGGTAAGTGATATTTCAATTTCATCATTTTCTATGATTGTGATAGAGCCTTTGGGTGGAATTATCTAGTCTATTTGTCTTATTTTTTGGTTTCTCTTGTCTTGTCCCATAATCTATTATGCGATCTCATTTTAGAGGACATTTATTTGTTAGTATGGGTGTAGCAAGCATTCATTCTTGAGGTATGTGGGTTTCCACCTTGCCACTGAACACTTTTTTTTTCTAAGTTGGAAAAACTTTTTGATGAGGAAATGATTCTTGGGCCTTTGTAGAGATCATTGGGTTTTCATTGTAGACGGATTCTAGTATGGGTGTGTACGCCCCAGGGTTATGGTAGGTGGTTCTATCTCCAGACTATGTTAATGGACATTGTTATTCTTGATTTTTAAGATGATTTATATAAGGAAATGGAATGATTTTTTTTTCAAAATACTTTTTAATAAAAAATGGGTTTTCTCAGATAATTTGTAAAGGGGAAAAACAGTGTTTAAAAATAATTGAAAATGGTTTTGAAATGGTTTTTGAAACATTGAAATGATTGTAAAAATGAACATATGGGATACCTTGGATAATATAAAACATTGTTGCTTTAAATCATCATCAATTGTAGGCTTCACCTTATGGGGTCAGCTTATGTGGTGTCTTCGTAGTCTTCATGTGTAGATCATTAGCTTCTGGAACCCCAGTGAACTGTTTATAGATTGATGGGTACAAGTAGTCTAATTCTGGACCTTTTGTATTCCTTGGGGTTGTTATTCTTGTTCATATATTGTTGTTTTTTTATTATTTTTTTGGTACTATTTTATCCTTTATATGAATTTTTATTCTTGTGAAAGATGATAAAGAAAAATTTTCATTGAAATTGATATACCTTTTTTTGGAAATATGATAAAATGAAAATTTTTACCATGTTTTACATAAAAATATTTTACAAATTATCATTCCATTTTTGAGTTTAAAATGAGAAAAAGTGAATTTATATATATACAGGTTATGGAACACCTGGGTGTGATCCTATTGATCACATTTGCCTACTCCCTGCTCACCTCTTTGGTGGTGTGTAGTCCTCTATATGACTTTTATTACAGAAAAAGAAAAGGTTCCACAGTGAGGCAGTGAGGTTTCATGTCAGCTGGTTTTCATAGATTGTGGTTATATGGTGGGATTTATTCCACACCATTTCTTCAAGTAGCTGTTTCATTTTGTTCCATATAATTTGGACTTGTCTCTTAGAGTTTCAGCCACATTTATAGTTGTTTATCTCCACATTCATATTACAGTTATAGAATATATTTATTAGTATTACAATATTTATTTCATTCCATGTAAATATATATTCCACATGTTTGTATTGGTTGGGAGAAATTATTCTACATTTTATATTGATCGATGTCAGGGTTCACGTCGCCTTCCCATGGGGATCAGGAATTCCTTTTAGGTATGTAATGGGTCAGGTTGGGGGACATTTTTAGGGTAACCTAGGTAATTTCGTCACACAAAGGATATTTGAGTATTCATAATAATTTATCATGATATATGAGTAACCACGTTCACCTAAATAACACCAAAAATAAAAAACAGAAGAGAATAATAGATTTTTTTTCAAGATTTCATATTCTAGAGAAATTATAAGAAAATGTATTTAGTTTCCAAATGTTTATAATTTTTGAATAAGTATATAGGCGAATGTCCCATTTTAATTGATATAGTGTTATAATATATAAAGGAAGGACACAAAGCATGTAATTTATGTTGAAAAATAATGGTATGATTAACACAATGCATGTGCATATTATTATCCCTGTGGAATCATCAAATATTTATTGATTTAAATATTTAAATTATATCTCTTATGAAAATTAATGTCATAGGGATAAATTTAACGAATAAAATCAACAAGGATGTTTGTGTAATGTTTGTACTTATGGAGATAAATTCACTTTAAAGGATATATATAATTCATGGTTTGTTATAAAAATATTATTTATGTTAAATATAAAAAATAATGATTAGATTGTGGTTGATGTCATTTATGACATGATTCATCTTCCATATTGTGGGAAAGTCAAATTATAGAAAAATATGATGACACCTTGTAAATAGTTTAAGAATAAAGTAGAATGATTGAAGTGTTTTTATGGTAATTAAATAATTATATAATTTGAGTCATGAAACATATAAATATTATTATGTTGGAACTTTTCATTATGGTTGTTCAAAAACACATTGAATGGTACTAATGAAATAAAAATTTAATTTAATGGCACATGGAATATTTTATAAATAACACAACAAAATATTATCATATTATTATTTAACAAGATAGTTATCACCAATCCATTGGAATAGTGGGTATGAATATGTTTATATAATTTATGAAACTACAAGGATTACATATATATATATATAATTATTTAGTGACCAATTATTTATAAATGAAAATAAAAAAAAATAAAAAAAATTAAATATTTATCTATAAAATTATTTTCATGCACAAAATAATTTTTTAAATCAATCAATTAGATACTTTTTTTAGATATTAATAAATCCAATTTTAGGATTAAAATTTTTATTTGTCTGAAATGTAGTTTTATAGAATTTTGTCCCTTTCTTTTAAAATAAATTTTTGATTCCTTTAGAAAATATATTTTAAAAAATTAAATTATTTTTTTAATTCTTAATTTCAAAACTATATTTGAATGTTTTTTTGACAAATTTTTTAAATCAAAATTTTTTGAGTGAATAGTGAAAGATATTGTTTTTTATTAAAACCATCAATTTCATTCAAATATTTTACAAGAAATATTTTTTTTTTGAAATGTTTTAATGAGTAATAACTAGTTAATTAATACATCTATTTAATTAATTTATCTAATTGGAAACAATTTTTATTTAATTTTTATATAAATATTTTTAAAACAATTTAACAAACGTTCCTTGGAAAATAGTTTTGTCATCCCATATACTGGCGTAATTTTAAACTAATATCTTCTATATATGTGAATAGAATGATTGAAATTGTTTTCCATATTTTTAATCAAATTATTAATGTTATTAAATTACGTATACCTAGTTTTTGAACATAATGTATAGTATAAATAATAATAATTATTTACCATAGTTAAGGATAAAATATGTTTACTAGAATATTAAACTAAAATGATAGGGTACAAAAAGTTTATAAACCAAAAAAATAACAATTTATTGATAATATGTTGTAGTTATAATTTTTTGGTCTTATAATGAATCATTTTTAGCCTTCTTGAGAGTGAAAAAACCTGGGTATAATTTATTATTTTAAAAATTCCATGTGTGTCTTCTCCCCCTCTTATAAATGTAGACCCCATATCCTCCCATTTTGACACTTATACAACCATTTTGTCTAGAATAATACTACCCAAATATGTCCTTAATCCCCTAAATATATCATATAGTCTTTTTTAGGTCGTAAATCTAATCTATGAATGATTTTTCTTAATCCTAAAGAGGTTGTACAAAGAAGACCTGGTGTTTTATACTATGCATTTCTGTTTTACAAATTAAACTAATTGCTTCAAATCATCCTAAATTATAATGATATAATAATAAATTTCATAAATTTACTTTTATTTTATTATGTTAATCGAATAACCTAAACTCATCTCCCCCCTCCCTCATATGGGATAAAATATCATTATTCATGTTAACAGGGGATTATCGACTCATGAATCATTGATAATCATTTTCCATCATCACCTCTCATAGAAGGATATAATTGTAGATTTAATTTTAATTTATTATATTTATGTTATTATTATACCTATATAATTTTAACACAACATATACCATAATACCTCTAAATCGTTGTAAAACAACATGGTCTCTCATGTGTACACCAGACTACTGTCTCACGAACCGATCTAATGTATTTTTAATTTCTTCATTACTAAAATTGTAATAATGATATATTAGATGAAATTATATTATATTTTTAACATAATTATTATTCAGGAATTATATTATCATATATAACTTCTTACATTCCATTCCTTAGGGGATAAGATAACGTCCTTCCTGTGTTTTCTAGACTGTTGTCACACATAATGATGTTATTCATTTTTCACTGAAAGATTTATTGAAATGTAAAGAGGGTAAATTTAATTAATATATGTGATATATATGTATATATATATATATATTATTTAATGTAATTTATTATTTCCTTTTATATCATTTCTTCCATCAAGAAAATGAAAACAACATTCATGCCTACTTACGGTCGACTATCTCCAAGAACGATGTTTTTCATTTTGTAAATATAACTTATATATATATAAATATATATAAATATAATGAATATATATAATATGTATATCATGGTAATAAATGGATATTACAGACCCATGATCAATGTAATAGGGCCAAAAATAAGATATCTAAAAATACATGAAAACAAATCATTTTCTGCCTTAAACTTAATTTTAACATGGAATTGTTAGTAAATATATAATAAAAGGTCATAAGTAAATAATATATGGTTTGATAAATAAAATTATTGTTATGTAATATATTTAATATAAACTTGTATTTATTATAAAAAATATTCTAATGTGTATGTAAGATTTAGTGACTTTTGGTAAGTGAATTTTGTCTCACTTTTATTTTATTTGAAGTACAATACATATTCACCACGAGTTTCATTTAGGTGGTTTATATAATGAAAATTAATTTATTTTATGACTATTCAACTGAAAAATATTGGGGTTAATATATTCATTTTATAAAATCTCATTCATGGGGTTTATCGTTCTAAATATTATAGAGGAAAGTGTTATATGCCTCAATGTTTATTATGGGATATATATATGGTATGTTATACACATAAAATATTTTTTGAGGTGTATATAAATTACCATTTACATGTAATAAAATAAATATAATGCTATTAATTATACTTAATTTCACATTATAATTTAATTTTTTAGTGGGACTTGCAATTTAAATGATACCAAAGTGGTAAGGGTTTGATGTTATTATCTCATTATTTATTTTGGTTGGTTTCTGATTCTTCTTTCAATGATGAAATCTTTTGACCCATATCTCAGGAAATTCAGTAATTTTCTTATCTTCAGGTTATGTGATTAGAATTAATTTTTTCAATTAAGTTTCCCCTCTTTAGTTTCACATGATTCCAGTATAATTTATTTAAGGAAAACTGGAATTATTTCACTTTCTAGTCGAATCCCCATTTTTCTTCTATATCAATGTTTTATTTAAATGGATTTAAATAATTAATGTCCCAAAGGAATTTTATAAATTCATTTTCACACTTTTTGAAATCTAATTAAAATTATAAATTTCTTTTTCAAAACATTTCTTATTTTCTGTTTTATAAATAATTTGAAAGGAATATTTGTTTTAACATGTAATACATTACCCACCTCCATGGCCACTCAATGTTTTAATGCTTACCTTATATTTTCAAAAGGTTATGTTTAATGAAAATTATTAAAAAATGTGAAAGGAATATTTGTTTAAATAGGGGTTATGGTAGTAGGGTGGTGTGGAGTGCTGACAGGTCGGCCGAGCTGGCAAAGCGATTTCGTGCTGGCCTAAGGGGGCTGGCCCAGGTGGAGTGGACCAGCCAGAGCTACATGGTCTAGTTAGGATGGAACTAGGGTGTTTTATGCACCTGTATCTATTAAAACGAGTGTAATTTTTATGATATTTTTATTGAAACATGGCCCTTGGATTGAAGAAGACCTTTTAAGGCAAGTTTTATAACATTACTCTTTGAGCCCGAGGATTAGTGAAACTAAATATCTAATTAAAATAATAATAATATTATTATTATTATTTGGAAATTCTTGCGTTGGATGTATCTCCTACATCAAATGTCTGATTGGTTCACCGTCACTGGAGTTGTGACCATAAATCGAATGTTGACGTTTCAAGAATGATTCAAGTACTTAAACCAAAATCAAGGTGTGGGTCCCATGATGCCCAGTTTGGGTTATTTTCGGTAAAATGTGACCTTTTCAGTTGGTGTCTAATTTTGGAAAGTAAATTTTTGGTCATGTATGTTAGTCCATGTAGAACGTGATGGTTTCCATGATTTAGGCCTAGGAGATGTGGAGTGTAGGTGATGTTGTGTGGGTCACCTGGGTCGGTGATGCCTTTAGAGGCATGGTTAAGTGGGTCCCCCTAGTTCTTTAAATACATGGTTTCTCAGTATCACATCCCCTTCACCAAATTGTGACCCCTCTTCGACTACTATAAGGGTTTTCAGTATCACATCATATTCACTAGGATGGGACCCTCTTCAGCTGCTTTTTAGATGTCCAGTGTGGTTTTCCCATTTTCTAGAATGAATTATCTCAATAATCTTCAACATAAGACTTTGTGAATTTGAAGAATGAGTCACCCCAAGTTCCTTAGTTTCATTCTTGTAACCATTTGTGTTTCCATGGTTGGGTTTTTGGTGTCGACATGACCCATATTTTCTAGAGCTCTGATATTCTACATTGTATGTTCCAGTAAGGTATGGAGCCCCTAATGACCCATGGGGGCAGTATCCTTATTTGTTAATTGAGGTTCATTTCTTCTATGATCTATAATGTTGTTTTTTTGAAATGTTATCAAAATCAGTGTGACCAATACTACATGGTTGTTGATCACCTTTTAACTGAGTTTTTCTATATTTGAGTTGTAGTAAAATACCCATTTTTGGGATTGTTGTTTCGAATATGGGTTTAGTGTCTTACTGCAGACCTAGGGTGTGATTGCCTACCTGGGTAGTATGAGTTGGTTAGGTCACTTGGTGACTTCTTCCATGGTGTTCTATGTTGATCTTTTCATCATGGATAGAAACCACGAGTATTGGACATGTTGTTCCATTAGATCGTTTTACCTATAAACTATAATCTCAAGGATGAGTGTCATATAGGTTGCCACAAATCTTAGAGTGTACTTCTAAGAGTTTTATTTATATCCTCATGTAGGAAATTGTTCCTCATGATGAGTTCATAAACTCATGATCCTTGGTGAATGAGATGAGTATATATGGGTGATTTCCAGTTTTCCCTTGCAATACTATCTCTTCTTCATTAACCAATCCCATGATTTGAGCAAACTAGTCTTGTTATCCAAGGATGTTAATGGGATGTAATTTATCTATCTTTTAAGTTGCCTCTGTCTTTGATGTGAGGATCGGTTCCTTTCAGTTTCTCCATTTCTTTTGTGGTTAATTAGGTCTCTACTGAGTATCTTTATACTCATCCCTGTACGAGTTTTTCTTGCACATGTATTGTGTCTTTTTCACACTAAATTCCTTCAGAAAGAGTCAAGATCTTTTCTTTCACATGTCATGTGTCTTTTTCAGACCATATTCCTTTCGATAGAGTCCTAGGTTGACCTATATATGGAAACTCTTAGTGATCTTGACCGACCGTGTTGTCTATCAATGCTAATCCATGGATTTTTCCAACAGGTGAAATTTTTTGGGATCCCCTCTATCTAATAAGGTCTGCCGATTTTGAGGTTATCTTTTCATGGCCCATATTGTTTTCTTTTGGTACTTTTTTTGTAATATCGGTTGAATATATGTATAAATTCATGGATTTTTTGTTTTAATATATACCTACACTATTTTATAGAGTTGTATGTGGGATTTTTATTATAAGGATGATAGCATAGGTCTTCCTATGTGCGTGATAGCCAACTCGGTTCTAGTCTCCAGCCCCAAGCCTATTGAAGGTGGTCTTCTGGAGTCGCAGATCATACCTCATTTGGTCGGTTCATGGCTAAGTGGTATCAAAGGAGGTTCCAAAATTGAGACCCTAGAATGTATTTGTTATATCATTGATCTTGGTTTGGGTTGTATAGAGACAATTTTAATGTTTTTGAAGTTCATATTTTAGGCTAAGGACTCTAGTTTTGGTGGAGTGGCTGACATATACATTCACTAAGACTATGATAACCTTCTTTTTGACTTAGGACATTTGGAAACTGGTTCTAGGGAAATGATGGTACATTCATCATATATGAATCTATTTTTTCATTATACTTTTTGAGTCATCTCCCCCCATATACTCATTGAATGTGGTGCGTATAGATGTTATTTCGGGATGGCTCTATGAAGGTAGTCAACCAAGGTTGATATGGGATTGTGGGGACAATTTTCCCTATGTAGAGGCTTTAGAGCAGGGTATAGGTTCTAAGGATATACCTCTAGGTGGTCCTCCAGTTGATCCACCACTTTTTGACTGGTAGGTTATACCATAAGTGTTGGAAAATGTTGCACACAGGTTGTGTGTGTTGGAGGAGTTCTATAGGAAATGACCTATAATGATCTGGGGTGACCCCAACAACCATGTAGATGATGACTAGCTCATGGTAAACACACCTTTTTCCACCATGTGAGGCAACCTCTTAAACATATGGTGGTCCTTGCGGTGATCCTTTTTCAAGGTTCATCTAGGGATTGGTGGAGTCTTATGAAATGGATAAATATTGAGGAGAGCTCTCCTAGGTAGAGTTTGAGCGGATCTTTATGGAGGAGTTTTATCCAGCCACATAGTGGTCGATGTGTATCTAATAGATTCAATATATTCTACACGAAATAAATACCATGGAGGAGTACTCAATGAGGTTCAAAGACCTATCACGTTACTCCCGGGATATGGTTCGATATCTATTATTTCAAGAATGGAACATTGAGTAGAGATTGTGATGAGTGATCAAGGAGTTGGGGTTGTGGTTGTGCATTCCCACCAATGCAAGAGTGTTGAAGCATACCTTAGTGCTTGAGATATTTTTGGCTGAGAAGACTTCCAACATCATTGATTGTAACATGGGGTTCGAGAACTCGGTATGTGGTTTGATAGTATGTAGTAGATGATAGAATAATGGGTCCAGATGTGCACAATGTTTCAGGAGGCAACCTTAGGATTGAGTATCTAAGGCTCTGGTATCATAGATCTCTTATGTCTATTTTTTAGCTAGACTATAGGAAGTGTTATTATTTTGAAATCTGAGGACAACATGGTAGATATTTTCCAACCCACTATACTACTGAGTGGGAGACTATTGATGGAATGCCTTTCCAGATGTAGTGTTTCAATAACAGAGGACTTCAGCGTGGAAGTTGTGGGAAAAGAGGAGGTGTAGTAGCAGGCGGTGGAAGTTGATATGAGTTTCCACCACTCCACCCTCATGTGGTCCATGCCTAGTTTTGAGAGATGGATGATGGGGGAAAGGACAACTACAGGAAATATAGGCTATTGACCTAGAGGCTCCATAGGTGGATAGAGGTACACTTTGTGTCCTTTACACTTTCTATAGTATTTTTGATAGACACCATTAGACAGTACACTTTCCATTACATTTCATGATTGACTGTTTTTTGGGTGTCTGTAATGTTCTTTCTGAGTGTTTCTCGTCGTAACTTAGAACGCATGAGGAAGTGGGTTCCTCCACAAAAAAAATGTTCTTTAATGTGGCTAAAACCATCTAAGTGAGTGTGTTCTACCTAAAGTGGACAGTTTCGAGGTGTGGTGGGTGAATCCCTCTAACTTTTGTGTTCAGAGGGGGGTTTTTTATGGAATTTTGCATGAAGGGCATGGTAATAGATAGGGTTTTTGCTTAAGAATCCATGTTTGTTCATTCAAACCCCCACATTATTGGAATCAGCTAGTTACACATGTCTCCTGAGGAGGTCATGGTGCAGTTTTATGTGTCTTCTAAGTCACAATAAAGAGGGAAGTTTTTTCCCAATAAGATGCATTCCTGATATGTCATATAAAACCATGCTGGTGAGTCATTTCTTCCCAATGAGGATATTATCTAGGTTCTTTGGATGAGTACTTTTGACATGTGTTTTTTTGTAGGTTTTTTGTTCTCTATTCCAGATTAGGGAGGTGTCGTACCACTTGACACTATAATTATAGGATACTAGGCTCATGGGGTTTACCACCTGTTACAACTGAGGATTCATGTGACCAGTTCCATGATGTTGACCTATGACGAGCTAGAATTAGTTGTGGTATCCCTTATGGTTCCCCTGATCATGTGATGGTGGGAAGCACAAGAACCCTTGGAGGCCAATATAGTTGTATATTGGTGGTGTGGTTCCTCTTGGTGCGTGTTTGTTACAGAAAATAATCATTGGGTGATTTCTCTAGAATGGGAGTCCCAGTGGAGAGCTCAGGTTTTTTCCCATGATCCTAGAATTTTTCCTTTCGCGCATGAAAATCCTAATAGTGGGTTGGCTGTATCAACTCAGGTTTGCCTCTGTCATACTTCAGAATATTGTTGTATATATTTCTAGATCTATCTGCTGAGATGACATGCGATTCAATGGAACGATGTGCCTAGAATAAAATTTAAAAAAATATTAAGTCTTTTTATACTATGCACATGTCGGAAATATGTTATCTCTTAAATTATATCTCAAATCAGAAAACCGAGCCAATGGTTGACTCTAGAGCATGCAGTTCATTATAGCGGGGTATATGTTTTATGGGTGTAGGATTTATGTGAAAAATGTTATTGAGGGTGTTTTCATAAATAAATAAATTATTATATTTTGTAAGTCATATCTAATAACTCTTAAAACGTGTCTCATATCAAAATTTTAAGACCGCAGTTGAGTTTAGAACATCGTTTTTACCCTAGGTGTGACACACACATCGTTGGGGTCGAGTTTTGGATCAGAGGCCTGTCAGAGCCGGGATTTTAAGAACATGGGATTTAACTAAAATTATTAATTATCTATATCCCCTTATCCCTTTATTTCACATGTAGGAGGAATCATATCCCCTCCCCTTTTCCTCTTCAATAATGAACGACGTGGTCGATTTTATCAAACGATGTGTCATCAGACCTAGTTCTTTATGGCAATTTTACCTAGATCGTGCAACTGCATATTCAAATTAGAAGTCTACCCACGATGAATTAATATTTCACTTGGAGGTAGGATATTTTTAATTTTAATCATAATACCCTTTTATGCATCTTTTATATTTGAATCATAACTGTGTTTATGTAGATCGGGTCCTGAGGTTTCTGAGACAGGTCTCAGATTAATTTTTGGATCACCGGGGTGATCCTTGTTGGCCACCAGCTGGAGTTCCACAAATGACTGGGTTCTGGTGAGGTGGACCATGTCAGAAGATGAGATATGATCTAACCAGGTGTCTGGGGCAGACCAGAGTGGGCTGTCCCAAGCTGATCAGATCGACTAGAGTGGGTTGGTCCATCGAGAATTTTCTATGGGAGTTTTAAACAACCGTATCTTTTTTACTAGGTGTCAGATTTACGTGTTATCTATAGAAACATGACCCATGGGTGGACGTAGAAAATTTACCATAAATTTTATAACATTTGGATTTTATCTCATGGATTGGTGACATGAAACATATAATTACAATAATAATAATATAATAATTATTATTTGGTGATTCCTCTGTTAGACGTATCTCATGCGTCCGATGTCTTGTTGGTGCTCTGATAGCAGCATTGCGACCAAGAATCTAATGAAGATGTTTCAAGAATTATTATATTAATTAAACTATAATCATGGTGTGGGTCCCATGAAGCCTGGTTTAGGTAATTAGTGGTGAAATGTGACTTCTTTACATGGTTTCTGTTTTGGGCATGTAAAAAGTATATCTTCTATGTTTTTTCACACAGATCGCAATGGTGGATGTTGTTTGAGACTAGGAGAAACAGGGTGTATGAGATTTAGTTTGGGTCACATTATTCATTAATTCCTTTACCGATCAGGTTGAGTGGGTCCCTCTAGTCCCTATTTATGACATTTTGATCAGCTAGGTGGAGTGGTTCCATCTATTCTTTTACCTACGTGGGTTTTTGGTATCACATACCCTTCATCAGACTGTGACCCATCTTCAAATACTATGAGAGTTTTTGGTATCTGGGCCACTTTATTGGAATGTGTACCCTCTTTGGAATCTTTAAGTACATGAAACATGGATTTACAACTTTCTCAAGTGAGTTTTTTTAATCCTATTTGGCTGAAGACTTAGCGAATTCAGAGCATGTACCACCCTGAGAGGCTTGGCCCGATCCTCAGGTCTCTTCCTGTATACATGGTAGGTTTTTTGGTGTGGGTGTGAACAATATTTACCTTGGTGATGATCCATTACCCAGGATGTTCTAGTAGGGTACAGAGCCCCTAGTGATTCCTGGGCATGACTCCCTTTCATTGTATTGAGATGTGTTTCTTCTATGATCTATGATGACATTTTCCTCATTAGAGTTCCTAAAATCAATTTTTCCAAAATTACATGAGAATTGATCCTCTGCTAAGTGAGCTAATCTAAATTCATATTGTGGTGGGATAAACCTTTCTATATTCGGAGATTCTGACTTGGGTTTTGTGTCCCCCTGCAGGCCATGGGTGTGATCCCATACTTGAAGAGTGGTAATTGGTTTAGTCACTGAGAAAATTCTTCCATGTCACTCTTTGTCTAGCATGTCCTCGTGTAAAAACACCATGAGGGGTTGGTTAGGTTTTGTCCATAGTTCATTTTATCGATAGAGAAGATTCTCTCAGATGACTGTCATCTGGGATGCCTCAACTCTTATAGTGTGTTTCCAGTGGTTTTCTTTAGAGCCTTGACTTGGAACCATTCACTGCTAATGAGGTTGGAACCTTTTGAGCTTTGGTGCCGGAGATGAGTATATTAGGGTGATTTATAGGGTTCCCATGTAGTGTTTTCAATTTTTTATTGACACACCTAGTGTTTTGATATGAATATTCTTGTTTTCCTTAGATGGTCTCAAGATGGAGTTTCCCTCTTTTTTTGGTTCCTTTTGGGAGGGATGATTGGACTGATTCATTTGAGATTCACCTTTTCTTTTAAGGGTTTTGGTGTGCCAACTGAGTATCTTTATACTCACCCTTGCAAGGGCTTCTCCTGAACATGTCTTATGTATCGTGCAAACCACATACCATTGGATGGAGTCCCAGGAGGACATGGTGAGTGGGACTTTGTGATATTTACGGACCGAGGTGTTTACTGCAGCTGGGCTGAGGAGATTTCCGATTAGTGAATTTTTCAGTGATCCCATCCATTTGAGCACGTCGAACCTTCTTAATTTTTTCATGAGACGAGACCTATTTTCCCATTATTTTACATTTTTTGTACTCTGGTTGGGATAGATGTATGCATTCATGTCTTTTCTATTATTATATATCTCTACACTTTTTCATGGAGGTGTATATAGGAGTGTGTGTGTGTGTGTGTGTAAAGGAATGATTTTCTAAGGGCTACCATGTGTGTGATATCATACTAAGTGATAGTCGCCAACCCCTAGCCTATTGCAGGTAGATGTGGGGAGTCATCCCTCAGGCCCATTTTGGTCACGTCGTGACAGTTATTCATGATCCAGGAAAAGGAGAAACATTTTCTATGCTCTAAAAAAGGTGGATGAGGCTTTGAGACATGAATGTCTACATATATATGATCCTATATATAGTTCTACAAGCATGTGGTTATGCCATAAGTATATATAATGAATCTTATCAATCCTACAGTTTCCTTAATAAGAGAATGATTTGAAGTAAGGAGTGGGACCCCAGGGATACTTACCTAAAAAACTCAAAAAGGACTATCAATTCCCATGTAGAAATACATAGACAATCTAAAAAGAGGAAAACACATATTCCTATAGGAAAATCCCACTCTATAATAGGCCTTAACAATGTACTCCTGAGAAAACAAGTGGATACAAAATTAATACTAGTTAAGTACATCGATTGTCATTGGGGAGGAGAGACCCCATGAAGTGATAATGTTTTTGAAAGACACCACTAATTGATGAAAAACACCGACCACAAAAACAAGGGTCCATTATTGATAGGGGGATTTGTATTATAGATATATGATCATAAAAGAGAGGGAGGTAAATACATAAAATACTATGAAGATAGAGAGGAAACTGAATCTACTGGGATAACTGGAAGAAGAGCCTTAGGAGAATGAGGATGAGATCCCATGATAAGAACTCTGAAGGACAATAATGACATCATCGCCCATGGTGAACCAATGAAATGACACTTCAATGGGGAAGAAATAGAGGAGTGATAATTACATAGAAATAGGCTGATGCATACGGTGTGTGGGGATGACAATGACATAACATGTGTGGCTTCAACTGATATAAAAGTTGAAGATAGTAAATACATGGAGGCACATCAGGCTTGTTCTCGTAAAGAAGATGTTAAGTAATTTTTTCACATAGAACATAATTTCCCTACACAAATAATGTTTAATTGATAAAATAATTTCAATATTTAAAAAATAATGTTCATATTATTTAATTTTTCAAATTTCCTTTCTGGGTATAAAATTTGTATTTTAGGATTAATGTTATGTACAACGATAAAGGTGAAGTCATTATTTTAAAATAATTTTTATACATAAAAATGATTTTATATCAAATCAATTAAATTTTAATCCTATAAATAATTAATCTAAAATGATTTATAAATATTTAAATCTATATATACTAACTGTATAACCTATGATCTCAATTATTTAGCCCTTTATTAATGGTTTTTAAGTATGTAATGTATAAGGATGATGATTGGGAGAGTTTGGAGAACTTTTTGAGTGTTTTTGGAGATTTTCTACCAGTTCATGGTTCATGCATAGGTTTGGAATTCCATGACACACCTACAAGAAAACTATTCACAACAGGACAATGGATATAGTGTAGGTGGACTAGAAATTCACAAGTTGTCCAAACTATGTGTCTACTAAGGAGAAACCATGCATATTGAGACAGTGTGATTTGGAATGGTTGGTGAATGGTTTGTTGACCATGAAAGGAATATATTTTAGGTTCATCCTTAAATTAGTATATAGCACACAGTTAGCTCACAATTTTCCTAACCATGTGACTAACTATTCAAGGGTTAAAAGTGAGATCACAAAATTTAGGATATCAAATGTTTTTGTCTCTAAGTCCCTCATTTTTTTATGCGGACCTGACTCGATATTCTCTCTTCCATAGGTTAAGGGAGATTCTCCCATCAATTGGGATATGATATAAAGGCTTCCCATTGTGATTTTAATACTGATTATGGTCAAAAACCTTTGATCTTAGTAGTTCTTGATGGGGTTTCTTTGATCTACTTATCTATATCTCTCGATTATGTTGATATACATCAATTATTGTCAGATATAAGATATTTGATGCAAAATATGATTATATAATTCTTTTTTATGATAGAGGAAGATATCTAAGGTGGGTTCATCGATATTTAACCTGGTTTTGTTGATGTATTTCATGTTGTTGATAATTTTCACCAAATTATTTGAGGTAGGTGGATTCAATCACCACTCCTCAATTTAGAACCAAAATGATTTATATGAAATTGATCTTTTTTTTAAATTGGATTTCAAATTGATATTAATTTCCTTATGAATAACCTCTTGGGTAAAAGTTACGTAAATTTGGAAATAAGGTGGTGTGGTTAGAAAGTGTAGTTGTTTAGTTTATTTTAAAATTGAGATTTCAAATTTTTTGGTTGATTTTACTTCATGGAAAAAAATGATTTTCAATAAAAATGTTTTTTTAGAAATGGGTTTGAAAACAGTTAGTATGGGAATAGGTTTGGCATGGTTCTTGGTTGTTTGTTCATATCTATTAGGATGGATAAAGGTGTGATGTACCCCCATCACAATGTAGTAATGGATATGGGCAGGATGTACCCCTGATAAAGTGGTTTATTATGTGATGGATTAAGGAATGGATGAATCAGCACTCATGAGTATACGAAGTTCTAGGTTTCAAACAAGGTTAAATGTGTTTCTGTGTGGAACATAATGGGTTCTACCAAAATATAACTTGCATTATTGTTTAAAAACATTGTTTGTTGCATAACATGCAAATTGTTGAATTCAAGGGAAAATTGGTCAATTGGCACTTGTTTATATTTTGATATAAACTATTTTAATTTTTTTTATAAATTTTTTTAATGTTTCTAACTTTATCTATCCTAGTAGCATGATTCAGAAACCCATTTGTGGAAAACCTACTATGTTCACCCATTCAATGGTAGATTGTTGCTTTTGAATATATTCTTTTTCTAGACACGAGAAAAGGTAAATTATCACACATCTTTAGTAGTACATATTGATACATGGGTTGTTTTGGATTAGGAGGATGGGTCCTATTCGGAGTATGGAATGGTCATTGGAGTCTTTGTGTTTTATACTCTTATGCAGTGTAATTTGATGTTGGAGTCATTCGATGTGGTTTTTAGTTTTAGTTTTATTTTGATATATGAAATGTATTTTTTTCATTAATTAATATCATTCAACATATCCAGGTTTGTTTGATTATGTTGTGTTTAATTAGTTGTTTTATTCTTAAATGGAACATATCCCCCATGTGTAATGAATATCTTCAGCATTTATTTATAGAAATTGGCACCTTGGGGATGTGGCATAAGGCCAAGTAATTTTCATCCATATTCTCATGCAAATGATGAGGGGAGGGATGTTACAAGTGGTACCAGCTTGGTTCATCAATTTTATTGGAACAAGTGGTCTTTGAAATAGTATTGGTTGTTTGTTTTGGATTTGAATTAATTTTGGTCTATTCCTTGAGCCAGGATCATATAAATGAGTAGGATTAGAAGGACATGAAATTTAGAGAATAAAAACACACAGGTATCATTTTTATGTTGAACTTAATGTTTCAAGGGAATTGGATACATAAGAGTTTCAGAGACACATATAGGATTTTTAATCTCATTATCATTTGTTTAGCTAATGAGATGATCATTACATGCATGAGAGAAATTACATATCACTAGGACAACATATCTTTTTTCGAGTAATGATTTTATGCAATTTTCTTTTTTTTGAAAAATGTTGCAATTTTTTTATAAATGAAATATTTTTGAAAACGGGCATGGTTGTTGTGTTTTGAAAATTGGTTGATTTTCAAAAGAATTGTAAAATTATAAAAAATTATACAATATCAAAAAATGTTTATTTTAGAAGTCATAATGGTGGTAGAATGATGTGGATAAATTTCATTTTATTAAAATTTAGTTAATAGATATTACGATGAATGGATTTTATTTTTCTTATAGGAAATCACACCTTTTAGGTATTGTATAAACCAATCGGAAGAGGCTGATGAGAATGTGGATGAACCCGAGCCACGTGTGAACCAATAGTTCAATCATATAATTGTTGATGCTTTTTAATCAGTGGATATGAGGAAAATGAATTATGAGCCATGTAAAGTGGATCATTCAGTCGAATTTTAGATGTATAATACCCCATATTTTGGGGTAATTTGAAACCTGAAAAGGTAGAGGTGTGGATGAATAAGACAAATCAAATCATTTAATTCTTATACACACCAATAGTGATGAAAGACCAGTTAGAAAAAAACATGCAACATGATCATTCATGAAAGTGGGGGAATTTATTTGTTTAGTCAAAATAATACCAATGATTGGGTTTAAATGTTTTATAAGAATTATACAAAAAATAATTCTATCCTCATTCCATTAAAATTTAATGATTGATAGTCATATTCAACATGAAGAAGGAAAATACTTCTATTGTAGAGTATGCATTTAAATTTATGTATTTAGTGCTCTCGACAACTAAGGATGGTACTGTTTCATCCTTGTAGGCTGAAATCATTTAATCGAGGCCGAAGAAAGGGATTCATTCAATAATTTTTGTGCTCTCATTTCACATAATAAATTGATACTCAATATAGATATATTAGCTAAATGATAAATCATAAGATATTTGGGAGGAGGAAGCATGTCTTTACCCATGAGAAATAGTGGGAACTCTAATGTTGCAAGAAAGAAGAACAGGGACCCTTATTACCAATGTGTGATCCTGAATCCAGAATAGACAACATGATCAATGAACCTTCTACTGAGACCAATGACTAATGCAGGATTCTTCAAATATGTTTTACTTGAACACATAAAGGGAGTGTGTATATAATATCCTATATCATTCCATGACTACAAATAGATGGTTCACCTACAGGGATATTGTTGTTGTAATCCGAGGTCGAGTGTTCGCGACACTTCTCAAGTGTTGCATGAATCGTATGCTTCTCGTGAGAGAGGGCATGAGAATAATAATTGTTAGTATAATATAGCTATCTATGATGATTCCAGGAATACCACGACTCCTCAGGGAGTGAAATATCAAATGGGAAACATGGAGAAAAGTGTTGTATGAAGAAACTATATTGTGTCTCGAAGGTTACTATGGATGATCAGCCAAGATCATCTATTGTGAGAGGTATAATTCCATTGCATTATACTCAAATGCAGGTATTGTTGGATATAAGTACATCCCATTCCTTTTTTGCTTCTCATACTGTTGGTTTTCTATGTTTAAAATTTGAGATGATTCCTTCTTTAATAAAACATCAAACTCATCTCGGTCAAAGAGAATATAAATCCTTTAGTGTCGAACAAAATCTATTACCATTGATGGGGTTGATATGAAATGGTATTTCTCTATCCTAGAAATGGATGTTTTTGAAATCTTCATGGGTATCTATTAGTTGAAAGCATTCAAGGCTCACATCATCTATTATACTAGAATGGTGAGTTTTACAACTGGTGATGGTGTTATGAAACTCTTTTGAGGATAAAAAAATGTAAACATGTGTGCAATGATCATGTTGGTACCAGTATTTGGAATGATCACAAATGAGTTGGTAGTATTGTCTTTGGCATTGTGAAAATATATCAAGAAGAATACTTTTCCATTAATGGTGAAATTTTTTACATATGTATTTCAAGATAATTTCACAGGGTTACCATCAATGAGAGATGTGGATTTTATTATTTATATCTTTCGAGGGACCAGTCCATTTTGACTTCCATATTATGAAAGAGGAACCAATTGAATTATGGGAGATGAAAGTGCAGTTTGAAGACTTCAGAAAGAAAAGTTTCATTCGTCCTAGCACATCTCCATGGGAAACACCAGCATGGTATGCGAAAAAGGTGGACAGAACTCTAAGACGATGTCTGGATTATCATAAGCATAAACAAGATACGATAAAGAATCAATATCCACATCCATGCATTGAATATATATTCAAACCATTCACGGGATCTCAGGTTTTCTATAAGTTTGAAATGTGATCAGGATATCACCAATTACGTGTTCAAAAGGAGGATATTTAGAAGAAAAATTTTAGAAATAGATATGGACATTATGACTATATGGTAATGTCTCGAAGTCTTACGAATTCACTGGCAATATTTATATGATTAATGAATCAGATATTTTTAAGGATTCGGGATTTCTTTGTGGTGGTTTTTGTGGATGAAATATTGTTTTATTCAAGGAAAAGGGTCGAGCATGAGCAAACCATGGAGAAAATATTTGGAATCAAAAGGGATCGTCGTCTATATACAAAATTATGAATGTTTTATTTTTTGGATACAAGAGGTACGTTATCATAACCATGTATTTTCTGAAATATGTGTTTTTATGGATGAATAAAACATCAAGGTTATGAACTCTGGGAACCAGCAAATAATTTTTTCAAGATACATAATTATCATTTACTATATAGTTATTATCAACCCGTTGTGCATGAATTTTAATGACTAGTGTAGAGACCCGAAGCTTGACGTACATGGACATTACATTACTTTTGCGGAATACTTGGTACATAACAAAAACACACACACAAGGATCGTAATAGTTTAGTGTCTTTGGAAACTCAGAACATAATCTTCTAATCGTGGTGAAAGATCTTCAATAGCTCCCATAAAGATCTTCCTTTTTTTTACCTAAAACCCTTTTTTTATATCCTGGGGAAAAGAAAACATAAAAGGGTGAGCTCAAATGCTCAGTAAGGGTAAACAAAATAAATATCAATCACATCATATACATAAGCACATAAATTTTGGAAATCTTAACCTGCAAAAGAGATCATAATTTCATAACAAAATCATGGCAGTGAAATGTAATCACAATAATCATAACTTAAAACATGAAACTTTGTGGCATTCACACATAATCATAGAGAATCATTTCTTGTTAGTCAAGACTCATTGCCAAGACTATCTTAGTGGACAAAGTCCCTTTCTGAATCGAGTAACCCTCGTTTCAGTCCTGTTTCACAGAACCGGTATAACCTACCGTTCTAGCCCTGTCTATCTCATGAGATATAAAATCTTTACCCAATGCATTGGAGGGAGATATAGGTCCCACCAATCTTATAATGAATCATTTCTTATGTGTGCCACAAAATCATAAATCATACATCATTTCATTACCCATGTAATACAAATTGGAATCTTAAACATCATGACATCATAAATCAATTCATATAAGATAAAGGAATTCATAAAAATAATTCCATCACAACATGATCAAATCAATGTAGAATAGGGATAAAAACAGAACCCTTTATTATCTTAGATGGAAAATAATTTTGATAAAACACTTGAAATGAATTCTTGAGGAAAATATCCTTTCTGCTTCAAAAACATTTTCCTTTATTTACATGTCATACAATTCTAAAATAAAAGAATTTTATTAAAAATAAACTTGAAAACATGTAAAGGAAGCTTCTTGGAAATAATGTTTTAAAAATCCATTCATGTCGTATAAGTTAAAAAAAACATTCTTCGTACTTTTGTCGGAAAAGTCAAAAAGTACCTCGTACGAAAAACGACAAAAGATTCCTTTCTTATCTTTTAATAAAAATTCAGCGAAGGCTAAAATTGGATATAAACTATTGTATAAGGATAGAAATAATATTACATATTGATGAAACATGGATGTGGATGATAAAATACACCCCAGTAATTACCAAAGTAAAAACAATCTCGGATAAAAGTGAGATTGTGATATTTTCCCTTACCTTAGGTCCGATTTGCTACTTATGTGTCCGAACCTCCTTTATAATGATTTAAATAATGTCATTGACTTATTACAGAATCATATTCATTGTTATGATATCATATATGGTTCACTTATTACATTATATTACCCGTTCTTTTGTAAATTCCATGTTAAAGAAGCGTTTTGGGTAAAATCGTTTCATTTACCGTAGGTGTTTTGACTTGTTGTTATTGACATTATTATTACTTATATCATGATTTACTTACTTCCAGAATATTATATATGATTTTTATATCATATATATTCAGTATATATATATATATAATAGATAGATAAATGAAATGAAAAACACCGTTCATGGAGACGGTAGTCCGTACGTACGCATGAACGCTGTTTTCCTTTCCTTATTGTTTTGAATGGAAGTAAGTAGATGACATACATATATATATACATAAATCCAGTAGCTTTATAATGTCATATATTTCATTATTATTTCTTATATATACTTTATAATCATTCTTAAATGGTTAACATGGAGAATGAATCTCATCACGTCGTGGAGACGGTAGTCCGTACGTACGCACGAGCGATGATATCATTTCCATAAATATTGAATTGAATTGGAGTGGATTATACAATATATCAGAATCAATATGATGTTGTAATAACTATGTATAGTTATTCTTTACACCATTATACCCATCCATGTAAGGTGGTGGTGGAAAATAGATTACACCACGGCGTGGAGACGGTATTCCATACGTACGCACGCGTGGTGATTTCATTTTTCCGTAGGATGGATAGAAGGTTAATTAGGGTTATTTCAAACTTATAATAACATATCAGTATATGATTGATACTGATGTTATTACTTCATAATGAAACAACCTAAGAAGAAGAAGTGGAAGAAGAAATAAAGATGAAAGAATTGGTAACGGTAATTACCTCTTCTTTGAAGCGCCTCTTTCAGACCTCCTCTTAGGGCACTAAAATTGGTCTTTGAGGAAGACCAGAACCTTTAGGATGTTTCTAGGGAAGTGGAGAAGATATTTTTTCAGGGGTTGGCCTAGTATGAGTGCTCAAATTGGTGTGAGGAGGAGGGGGAGGAGGTGTCCTTTTATAAGGGAGGAGAGGGCCACCTTTGGAATTCTTAAAAATATTAATTTATAATAAATCTAGCCCCACTTAAAAACCTCCAAAAATGACTCATATTCAAAGATTAGATGATATAGGGTTGTAATATCATCAACCAATCAAAATTAGATATGTTTGGATCCTATTTTAAACCTTATCATTTTCATTTATCCTTATTTAATCTATTTAAGTTTATTTGTGGTAATAAAATTCTAAATTTTAAATTATAACAAATAATTACTTATTTGTTGTGAATTTTCCATACTTGTTTACTTTATAACATTATAGACCATATAAATTTAAATTTATAATTTTTAAATATTTTTGTGATTTTTAAACTATTTTATAATATGTTATTTTTATGAAATAACAATAGTGTCAATTTTGACACTATTCATTTATTTGAATTTAAATAAAATATATACAGAGGATATGTTCGAACTAAAAGCATTAATATATTAATAAAAGGTCATATGTATCTATAAAATTAGTGGATCACATTAAATAGTTCATATAATATTTATTTTATTATTTTAAAAACCATTTATTTGGTTTATCTCTTAATAAAATAATTACTACATAATTTTTGTATAATTATTTAATATACATATTTGTTGCATAAAAATTTAAAATAAAATTCTATGATGAAGATAAATATATTACCTTTCACAATAATACTTTTACTCTAATTTATCATCTTAAAATAACAATATTTAAATTGTTATATTTATTAAATTATGAAGGTGACAACTTTGGCATCATTTGAAATAAAATAATATAAGTCTCATAATTGATTGTATAAGACTCCAAATGGTAAAATATTCTACCATTGTATGATTATAGTTTAAATTTAGACGACCAATAAGTTTTGGTCAGGGTTTTGTGCTTTTTAATGTCAATATTAGTTTAATAAAAACTATATTCTTGATTTTTCACTAGATAAATAATTTCTGCATCACTATTGTGTCACAATTAATGATAATTATTTAATCCCAAACAATTCTAAATAAATTCTCATGATGTATATAATTTTGTTAGCTTTCTGGAGACTATTCATGTTCGAAATTTTATGATGTTTATCACTAATTTAAAATTATTATACTTATAAGATTTAAGAGAGTGACATGTTGTCACTTTCATTGGTTTTAATAATAATTAAATTATTTTCATTGTCAAAAGTCCATAAAATGTATCTAATCCGACCCTTAGTTAATATGGGTTTACTTTTAGCCATAAAATAGAATTTTGGCATGTGTTAGGTTAATTTTATAATATTATATTTACCCTTAATTACCCGATTTATCTTTAACTATGGTAAATAAAATTTACCGTAGTTTCTATTCATAATTCCCAAAAATAAAAAGTATCCTATTAACATAATTTGGACCCACTGATTCCAAATATGGAATCCATTTTTTAATATTCAAAACACAGAAGTTGCAGAAATTAAATTAAAATTAATCCCGTTGTCGAATAAAAACGGGTTTTTGTTTAAAACATTGCAAAAGATTGAATTGATTTAACCTACGAATTCAAGGTAAAATCAATGCTAATGACATACATTATATTAAATGGTAAAAATATATTCTATTTATACTTTAAAACCATTCAATATTATAATTTAACCACATAAGATATTACGATGAAAAAAAGTTGTTTTTAATTAAAATATAGCGTGTTTTTACTATTCATTAAAATATGAAAGTTATCGGAAAAATATCAAAACTTTATCTAATGTAAATTTTTATATCCTAATTCAAAAGAAGAATATTATTTTGTCAAATTGAACATATAATCATGTCAAAAACTATATTTAAAGTGGGTGCGCCATCAAAAGGTGGTAAAACTGTATTTTTTGAAAAATACTTATTTTACCCGAAAAATTTATTTTGTTCTTATACCATGTTCTAGAAATGTGTAAGATGAATAATAATGTTATAAAATTCAAAATTTAGTTAATACTATTCATAACGGCTAGTTCATGACAATATTATAACAATATAACATTGTTTATTAAAACCCGGTATTGCGTACAACACACGCTATCGAGGAAGGTCGCGATTGCGTGTAATGCAAGCCAAGTCAGGGTTGTGTGTTGTGAAAGAATCCTTCGTTGTTTCGTACAACATAATCCAACCATATTTCATTTATACATTTAATATATATAAATATATATACTCAATGTTGCGTAGATTAACTATTATCAAAATTGTGTGTAACACGGTCCAAGAATAGTGTTGCGTATACTACAAGCTAATACGGTGTTGCGTATAGCGCAGGGTAATCTTGGTGTAGAATACAACATAAGACATTAATGAAATTAAAATAATATTTTTCATAAAATCTCGGGGTGTTACATTCTACCCCCTTTAAAATGAATTTCGCCCTCGAAATTCGTCGGGGTTATAAATGGTTTACTATTCGAAAGTTTCTTTAATAGAAACCCACATCTTAAAAAGGAATATCAAAACCAATCTTTAAAAACAAAAGTATGAAATGTAACGGTTACCCAAATAAACTAATCACTGGGTTTCCACATAGGTGAAAATATGGATATGGAAGAGAAATCTAACCATCATGTTCTGATGGAGAGTGGTAGAGAATATGGCTATGAAATAGCCAACAATCACAAAGCCATAGATTTGTTACAATATAAGGTACCATCTGATTTATCAGATATAAGAGCACTAGGACAACATCTTTGGTTTTCAAGATCGTTTCCCTAAAGTTAAAGAATTTGAATTAGAATAAATACTTACTTTATTTTGGTACAATCTCACTGTTGTTCGTGCCTTTAACAATTTCCACTTCATCTCTTAAATAAATGAAGTTGAATTTGTTATTCGTGAAGTGTTAGCAGATCATGTGATAGAATGATGGGTCATTCCATCTGTCTCAAAAGGTTAGCAAAATTTATATACATAAGTTGATCTATAGTGGGATTAATCATATATGGTTCCTAAAATGTGCTTATATATCATACTGCTTAATATAATAAAACTAGTTTCTACTAAATAGGGACTTCCTGTAGGCCAGTGATAGGCAATAAAGGCCAGTCGCACTTCGGTTGTGGGTTCGATTCCCACAGCCATGTCCGACACGATGGGTTGTCGCCCGTCCTGCAGGTTGTCCTTTTTTCTAAAACTATATTACTATAACATCCCATCAATAATATCAAAAAAAAAACTTCTATCCTTAAACAATACTAACTTATGTCCAACATAATCCATTCTAATCTTTAGTCTTATCCAGAATACTACAGTCCACTCTCATAATATAATGAAAATGATTACCAGAGATTTAATACCATCATTGATCCCCATATATCATAAGATATGTCTTTTTGGTCACATTCCAAACATTCAAAGGCCTTAATCAAGTATTTTCTTGAATACCCATTGAACCTTAGTGAAAACATGATTGCAGTTAAAAGTTAACACCTTCCACATACCAAAATCCTCAAAATTCTATATACTCAAACCATGATATCACTTAGTCCTTATATCAATCATGAGCTCATGAATACTGTCAAACATTTCATTTCCTCCTTATCCCTTCATTATGCGCATGTCATCTTATTTCGAAAAATATCTGAATAACCATTCATGGATACTGGTACCATTAATCGTACACTTTCAAAACTCAAGGAAAGACAACATTGTAACAATCCTTAGATGTCACTTTATTCCATAGTACAATGATATTACTTATACAACATTACACATGATAAACATGTAATCATTCCACTACATTCTTAAACCATTGACCGAGCTTCAACAATTATTTCATCTCACATATCATTTGTAGTCTCTTCATCATCATCCACATAAATACTTCCCATAAGACCATACTAATTATCTTCATGAGACTTTCCCTTAGGGCATTGGTTTGCATAATGCCCGTACATTCCACATTTAAAACATTTAACCATTGTTGATGTCGTAGCAATACCATTATCCTCATCCATGTTGTTAACTGAACCTTTTCCTTTGTATTTACTTGCTTTGTGTCCTTCTTTTCCACACCCAAAGCATCTTCCAGTTCCTTTGAAACATTCTCCTTGATGCCTCTTCCCACATGATTTACATAGGGGAAATTGAACATTCTTTCCTCTATGATCATCATGAAACTCCATCTTTCTCTTATTAGCCGAGTCAGGAAACTTAAAAAATTTTACTTTATTGATCATATTATGAGATTGCTGATTTGGCATAATAATGATGTTTGGACTTCCAAATCCTATTTCATTATGAAGAATATCATTCTATTGTCCATCATATCCTCCATTATCGTGAATCATCTTGTTTCCAGCCATTTTCTAAAACCCAAAAAAAAAGTGTGAGAGGCAAAAATCATGCTAGGGAAAACAACATAATAAAGGTAGAGTATCCTCAATATCTAACATCTTAGGTTAAATTCTATGATCGTTACCGTAGTTCTAGGACTGTATCCTATGTTTATAATTATCCTTAGGGACATCCCTAGACATACCGTAGAAATATCTCTAGGGATCTCACTAAAGTTTTCGCATCCTAGTTTCCAAAGTTTGACTAAACCTTTCCTCTGATACCAGCTGTAGAGACCCGAAGCTTGACGTACATGGACATTACATTACTTTTGCGGAATACTTGGTACATAACAAAAACACACACACAAGGATTGTAATAGTTTAGTGTCTTTGGAAACTCGGAACATAATCTTCTAATCATGGTGAAAGATCTTCAATATCTCCCATAAAGATCTTCCCTTTTTTTATATCCTGGGAAAAATAAAACATAAAAGGGTGAGGTGAAATGCTCAGTAAGGGTAAACAAAAGAAATATCAATCACATCATATACATAAGCACATAACTTTTGGAAATCTTAACCTGCAAAAGAGATCATAATTTCATAACTTGGGGTAAATCATGGTAGTGAAATGTAATCACAATAATCATAACTTAAAACATGAAACTTTGTGGCATTCACACATAATCATAGAGAATCATTTCTTGTTAGTCAAGACTCATTGCCAAGACTATCTTAGTGGACAAAGTCCCTTTCTGAATCGAGTAACCCTTGTTTCAGTCCTGTTTCACTGAACCGGTATAACCTACCGTTCCAGCCCTGTCTATCTCATGAGATATAAAATCTTTACCCAATGCATTGGAAGGAGATATAGGTCCCACCCATCTTATAATGAATCCTTTATTATGTGTGCCACAGAATCATAAATCATACATCATTTCATAACCCATGTAATACAAATGGGAATCTTAAACATCATGACATTATAAATCAATTCATATAAGATAAAGGAATTCATAAAAATAATTCCATCACAACATGATCAAATCAATGTAGAATAGGGATAAAAACATAACCCTTTATTATCTTAGATGGAAAATAATTTTGATAAAACACTTGAAATGAATTCTTGAGGAAAATATCCTTTCTGCTTCAAAAACATTTTTCTTTTCTTTACATGTCATACAATTCTAAACTAAATGAATTAGATTAAAAATAAATATGAAAACTTGTAAAGGAATCTTCTTGAAAATAATGTTTTAAAAATCCATTCATGCCGTATAAGTTAAAAAAACATTCTTTGTACTTTTGTCGGAAAAGTCAAAAAGTACCTCCTACGAAAAACGACAAAAGATTCCTTTCTTATCTTTTAATAAAAATTCACCGAAGGGTAAAATTGGATATAAACTATTGTAGAAGGATGGAAATAATATTAAATATTGATGAAACATGGATGTGGATGATAAAATACACCCCAATAATTACCAAAGTAAAACCAATCTCGGATAAAAGTGAAATTGTGATATTTTCCCTTACCTTAGGTCTTATTTGCTTCGTATGTGTCCGAACCTCCTGTATAATGATTTAAATAATGTCATTGACTTATTACAGAATCATATTCATTGTTATGATATCATATATGGTTCACTTATGACATTATATTACCCGTTATTTTGTAAATTTCATGTTAAAGAAGCGTTTTGGGTAAAATCGTTTCATTTACCGTAGGTGTTTTGACTTGTTGTTCTTGACATTATTATTACTTATATCATGATTTACTTAATTCCAGAATATAAAATATGATTTTTATATCATATATATTCAGTATATATATATATATAATAGATAGATAAATGAAATGAAAAACACCGTTCATGGAGACGGTAGTCCGTACGTACGCATGAACGCTGTTTTCCTTTCCTTATTGTCTTGAATGGAAGTAAGTAGATGAAATACATATATATATATATACATAAATCCAGTAGCTTTATAATGTCATATATTTCATTATTATTTCTTATATATACTTTATAATCATTCTTAAATGGTTAACATTGAGAATGAATCTCATCGCGTCGTGGAGACGGTAGTCCGTACGTACGCACGAGCGATGATATCATTTCCATAAATATTGAATTGAATTGGAGTGGATTATAAAATATATCAGAATCAATATGACGTTGTAATAACTATGTATAGTTATTCTTTACACCATTATACCCATCCATGTAAGGTGGTGGTGGAAAATAGATTACACCACGGCGTGGAGACGGTATTCAGTACGTACGCACGCGTGGTGATTTCATTTTTCCATAGGATGGATAGAAGGTTAATTAGGGTTATTTCATACTTATAATAACATATCAGTATACGAGTGATACTGATGTTATTACATCATAATTAAACAACCTAATAAGAAGAAGTGGAAGAAGAAATAAAGATGAAAGAATTGGTAACGGTAATTACCTCTTCTTTGAAGCGCCTTTCTGAGACCTCCTCTTAGGGCACTAAAATTGGTCTTTGAGGAAGACCAGCACCATTAGGATGTTGCTAGGGAAGTGGAGAATATATTTTGGCAGGGGTTGGCCGAGATTGAGTGCTCAAATTGGTGTGAGGAGGAGGGGGAGGAGGTGTCCTTTTATAAGGGAGGAGAGGGCCACCTTTGGAATTCTTAAAAATATTAATTTATAATAAATCTATCCCCACTTAAAAACCTCCAAAAATGACTCATATTCGAAGATTAGATGAGCTAGGGTTGTAATATCATCAACCAATCAAATTTAGACATGTTTGGATCTTATTTTAAACCTTATCATTTTCATTTATCCTTATTTAATCTATTTAAGTTTATTAGTGGTAATAAAATTCTAAATTTTAAATTATAACAAATAATTACTTATTTGTTGTGAAATTTCCATAATTCTTTAGTTTATAACATTATAGACCATATAAAGTTAAATTTATAATTTTTAAATATTTTTGTGATTTTTAAAATATTTTATAATATGTTATTTTTATGAAATAACAATAGTGTCAATTTTGACACTATTCATTTATTTGAATTTAAATAAAAAATATACAGAATATATGTTCGAACTAAAAGCTTTAATATATTAATAAAAGGTCATATGTATCTATAAAATTAGTGGATCACATTAAATAGTTCATATAATATTTATTTTATTATTTTAAAAACCATTTATTTGGTTTATCTCTTAATAAAATAATTACTACATCATTTTTGTATAATTATTTAATATACATATTTGTTGCATAAAAATTTAAAATAAAATTCTATGATGAATATAAATATATTACCTTTCACAATAATACTTTCACTCGAATTTATCATCTAAAAATCACAATATATAAATTTTTATATTTATTAAATTATGAAGGTGACAACTTTGGCATCATTTAAAATAAAATAATATAAGTGTCATAATTGATTGTATAAGACTAAACATGGTCAAATATTCGACCATTGGATGATTATAGTTCAAATTTACACGACCAATAGGTTTTGGTCTGGGTTTTGTGCATTTTAATGTCACTATTAGTTTAATAAAAACTATATTCTTGATTTTTCACTAGAAAAATAATTTCTGCATCACTATTGTGTTACAATTAATGATAATTATTTAATCCCAAAAAATTATAAATAAATTTTCATGATGTAGATAATTTTTTTAGCTTTCTGGAGACTATTCATGTTCGAAATTTTATGATGTTTATCACTAATTTAAAATTATTATACTTATAAGATTTAAGAGAGTGACATGTTGTCACTTTCTTTGGTTTTAATAATAATTAAATTATTTTCATGGTCAAAAGTCCATAAAATGTATCTAATCCGACCCTTAGTTAATATGGGTTTACTTTTAGCCATAAAATAGAATTTTGGAATTTGTTAGGGTAATTTTATAATATTATATTTACCCTTAATTACCCGATTTATCTTTAACTATGGTAAATAAAATTTACCGTAGTTACTATTCATAATTCCCAAAAATAAAAAGTATCCTATTAACATAATTTGGACCCACTGATTCCAAATATGGAATCCATTTTTTAAAATTCAAAACACAGAAGTTGCAGAAATTAAATTAAAATTAATCCCGTTGTCGAATAAAAACGGGTTTTTGTTTAAAACATTGCAAAAGATTGAATTGATTTAACCTACGAATTCAAGGTAAAATCAATGCTAATGACATACATTATATTAAATGGTAAAAATATATTATATTTATACTTTAAAACCATTCAATATTATAATTTAACCACATAAGATATTACGATGAAAAAAGTTTTTTTTAATTAAAATATAGCTTGTTTTTACTATTCATTAAAATATGAAAGTTATCGGAAAAATATCCAAAATTTATCTAATGTAAATTTTTATATCCTGATTCAAAAGAAGAATATTATTTTGTCAAATTGAACATATAAACATGTCAAAAACTATATTTAATGTGGGTGCGCCATCAAAAGGCGGTAAAACTGCATTTTTTGAAAAATACTTATTTTACCCGAAAAATTTATTTTGTTCTTATACCATGCTCTAGAAATGTGTAAGATGAATAATAATGCTATAAAATTCAAAATTTAGTTAATACTATTCATAACGGCTAGTTCAGGACAATATTATAATAATATAATATTGTTTATTAAAACCCGGTATTGCGTACAACACACGCTATCGAGGAAGGTCGCGATTTCGTGTAATGCAAGCCAAGTCAGGGTTGCGTGTTGTGAAAGAATCCTTCGTTGTTTTGTACAACAGAATCCAACCATATTTCATTTATACATTTAATATATATATATATATACTCAATGTTGCGTAGAATAACTATTATCAAAATTGTGTGTAACACGGTCCAAGAATAGTGTTGCGTATACTGCAAGCTAATACGGTGTTGCGTATAGCGCAGGGTAATCTTGGTGTAGAATACAACATAAGACATTAATGAAATTAAAATAATATTTTTCATAAAATCTCGGGGTGTTACAACTAGGCTGGCATATGATAGCTTTGAAAAAGAATATTTTTTCATTACAATTGGAAGAGTAAGGATAGAAGTATTTTCAAGAGAATAAATTTCACCATATATGAATACCAAATCATAATATCATGAAGCATATTTTTTCATAACTGGATTAAAAGGTGAAACATAGAGGATGGATGGATTATCTCCAAAAGATTTATTTTGAATTGACGTATACAATAGATAAAGATAATATGGTTATAGATTCATTAAGCCTACATTGATATGTTCAATTGGAAATAGAATCCCCAGATTCATGTTTTTTATGTCTGTAATAGAATACTTGAACAGGTAATATAATGACCGAGGTGATTTTTTGGTTTTTTTCCTAGTATTATTGGTTAATGATTTAGAAATAACAGTAAAATGATCTCATAATTATGATTTAGAATTTGTTGAGATGATGTAAATATCAATGGTGGGGAAAAACTTTTGGGCTAGAGACTATATGAGAGATCAACTTTGTGTTTTTGGAATCAGATTGTCATACCTACATAGAATTAGAAACATCTTCTACATGATTACCATCATTTCAGATGGGATGTTCATTCTGGAATACAGAAGTTATATAGGGATTGGAATGAACGATTCTAGTGGAATGAAATGAAAATAAGTGTGGAAAAGTTCATTTCAAGATTCATAACATTCCAATAGGTTGTGTTAGAGCATCATAGACTAATATGTATGATGTAGTCTTAATATATTCTTGTTTGGAAGTGGGTGTAGATTTCATTGTAATTATTAAAAGGCCTCTAAAGAATGTTTCAAAACATGATGTCATATGGGATACAATGGATTAGATCACAATGTTTGATCATTTCATCCCAATTTGTGAAAACAATATGGTAGAGAACCTGTCAAATATCTTTATTCGAGAGGTGGAAAAGAGACATGATATTCCAGTTTCAATGGTGTCAGATTGAGATCCACGGTTTACATATCATTTCATTAAATTATTATAGAAATCCCTTTGGACTAAGTTGACTCTAAGTACAACATATCATCCTCATTTGGTTGGGAAATCCAAAAGGATGATAAAATCATTATAGGACATATTATAAGATAGTTTAATGGATTTTACTTTCTAGTGGAAAGGGCATATACCATTAGTAGAGTTAACATATAACAATAGCTATCTGGCTTCGATAAAAATGTATCCACTTGAAGCATTGTATGTGAATCTATTTAGGTATCCACTTTGTTGGGTAGAAACACATGGTAATTTACTAGTTGGGTTGATCATTTTCCATGAAACAATAGAAAATATTCATATGATTATGTAACTGATAGATACATCTCAGAGTCACATACGATCGTTATAAGGCCCCAGCCTTAAACCTTACTTAAAATTGAATTAAATGAATAATTCACATTGAGGATCTTTTCAGGTTTAGAGTTTTAGAGAATTAGGACATAACTATTACACCTCAAAAGATTACAAAGTATTCTCTTCTACTAAATTTCCATAAAATAAAAACTCTTAAAAAGAAACATGTCTAGTTTCATGTTTTAGGTAGCATGACTTTCCCTTGATCCCATCCTTGACCCTATTCAATGCTAAGTCCTGTGAAAAACATTTCAACAACTTGGGATGAGCATAAAAACTCAGTAAGGGATACACAAATAATAAAAACTGTTAGTTTATCAAAACAAAAAGTAAACCATGTATACTTTATCAAAGTAATACTTTTCACCTTTATGAAGTAGTAAAAACTCTTCCCTGAATAAAATATCATTACTTACCTTTTTGTAACAAAATGATTACCATAAAACCCATATAAATAACACATAACATTTATAAAGGTAACGTGGGACGTAAACATACTTAAGTGGAATAACCATACGGTCGACTCCCACACATATCACTTAATGGAATAGTAATACGGTGAATTTCCATACATACTAAATGGAATAGCCATACGGCCGACTTCCATACCCAATGCATTGGCGGTTATAACGTAACCACCCGTCCTGGTATTCACAGCACCACCCGTCATATGTTTTATAACATTACCACCCGTTAAAATGTCCATGTACCAATATAAAATCATAAAACATAAAACCAACATAACGGAAAGATAACATTTCCACATTTCAATCACAATATATCATAAATATATTGACATAATAGAATCCTTTATCAAAACCATTTTCAATACCGAAATACATAAAAGAGTATATGGTATTTATTTTATTTTAAAAACATTACGGCTTGTTGAGGAAGCCAAAGACCAAATAATACTCACGGCGGCGGAAACGTTCGTTGTCACCGCGTACGTTAAAAAACATTTATCTTTGTCGTTTAGTAAAGCGCTTCCTAGAAAAAGATTCCTTTTGTATAAAAGTAAAAGTCAAAGGTGTTTATACACCATATAAAAGAAATTTGTGTATATAACGAAATATGCCTCAATGAAAGGAGATTGAGACGAAGTCCCTTAGAAAGACGATATCCTTGGTTTAAGGGTAAATCAATTATATAATTATGTGTGACAAACAAATACACCAAATATAAGTGGATATTAAGTGTGAAATAATCAAAGTTCATTCTCACATATTCAAAGGATGACATATTCAATAACTACGTGTCGAACCCAAAGAAATCGAAATTGGGTTAAGAAGTTCCCTTGACAGCCTAACAGCGTCACATCAAAATGAGTTGATGAGAGATAAAAAGTGTATCTCATCACTTGGACATAAAATTTACATCAATAAGGATATATGAGAACAAATACCAACATAATAATATGTAAATTAAAATACCCAACAAAATAAGTCTTTTAAAAAAAAGGAGGGTGAAAGGTTCCCTTACGGACTTGGGTATCTTTCAAAACCTACGACCCGTTAAAGAAGGACAATACATCATTGATGTAAATAATCATAAATGAAGGAATATTACACAATGAGTAAAATAATGGTCAGTACATACACCACTCAAAGTAAATTGTGGAAAATGTAGCATAAATCTCACGGGAATAAAAGTGAGATGAAAAATCACTTACGAAAACTCGGCAGCCTAACGACGCCACTTAAAACTTCCAAAAATGGATTGATGAGATCAAATAGGGTATTTCATCACATTACAACAAAATTTACAGCAAGAGGAATATGAAATAACATCCCTCGTCGTAACAAATAGGAGCTTATAAGAAGTGACATAAAGGGGAGTACTTAAAAAGAAAGAGAGAGGTTAGATCTCTTACGAAAATTCGGCAGCCTAAAAGCGCCACTCAAAACCTCCAAAATGGATTGATGTGAGAGAATAGGGTCTCTCATCACATGAACATAAAAATTACAGTATGTTTAATATATAATAACATCCCAATAACAAGAAATATGATCTTTAAAGGAATGACATAAAAGAGTGTACTTAAAAAGAAAGAGAGGAGTAGGATCCCTTACCTCGGGTCCGACTTGACTCGATCATTCTTTAACATCCAGAATAATAAACTTGATTTAATTTCCACTTTCTTAAGAACATTTTTCAAGTTCATTATTCTTTTTATATCACTTATTGTCATGTTATAAACATTATGTAATCATTTAAGTTAATAATGTTTGTTTTGTCGATATTTGGTTCTTAAGTCGAAAGTGGACTTCTTACAATTACGTGTTGTTCATGTGGCCAAATGTTTATTATATCCAGAATTGTATTCATGATGTAGATATCATATATGTCATATATATCCAGTACATGCATCCATTTATAACATTACATAATCATTTAGAGGTAAGAAATGAAATGCACCGTTCATTGAGACGGTAAGCCGTACGTACGCATGAACGCTACTTTCATTTCTATTTCGTATTTTATAGAATGGAATAATAATGATATAAAGGTATATTATAATTACAGTATAATATCATATATAATATCATAGTTCCATCCTTTATACGTCCCACATATGTTATTTAACGAATCAAATCACTTTGAGGGGGCGGTAGTCCGCACTTCCTTAAATGAAGATATCGCGTTTACCCATAATGGAAACCATAAAGGTATGCCCAAAATGAAAAAAACAGAAGTTTAAAGAAAACATAAACATATTATATATCATATATAAAAATATTGACATCATAATGGCCACCTTTGAAGGTGTTAAATGAGTAATGAACAATCATCGTTTCGGGAGGCAGAATTTCGTCATCCACGGAAACCGTATGTTCTTTAACCATTTGATGTAGTTGTGTGAGAGTGTAGCTCGAATAAATCTTATAAAAACATCCTAGTATATTTAAGATACTGTTTTTGTTACAAAAGAAGTAAATAAAAAGAGTTTAGGGGGTTGGAGAAGCAAAATAAAACAAATGAACATGAGAGAATGAATTACCTTTAAAAGTGTAACTCCTTTTGATTTGTGACTAAAGGCTTCCTTTGAAAGGATTATGCCCATATTGAATCCTTTAGGATGATTATAGGTATGTGTATAGAGTAAATGGTTAGGGGTTGTCCGAGCCAAAGGCTTGAGGAGTGTGTGAAGTGAGGTAGAGGTGGGGGCCTTTTATAAGAGGAGAGGAGGGGCACTTTTGGAAAGTAAAGAAATATTACTTTATTTGAAAATGTTTTTCGGTTTTAAAAGGTCCCACATTGATATAATTTGTGGATAAGGTGATAAGGGTTCGAAATGCACCCATACAATAAGTTTTTGACATGTGTAGTTCATAGATTTTACATTATCTTTCCATTTTATTTAAATCGTCAAATAATGATGTCATCACTGCATCATTATTATGTCATAAATAATTTAATTTATTTAATGTCTAAAAGTTATTAAAAAAATTAATATGATTTAGGAAATCGTTTTATCTTTCCAATGAATATTTATAATAAAAAATCTGACTTGTATAACCCCATTAAAAAATTGTTTTAGTAAAACATATCATGTTTGTGCCATTTTTTACATTAACATTAAATAAAAGGTATTTATGTCATTTTCCAACCAAAGTGGCTCCATGGGGTCCCCAAGTTGACCCATGGCTTGTATTGGTCGTCCATGACACATCCAATAAGGGTAGGACATGTTTCAAAGTATTTTCATTTTATTATAATATCATTTTTGCCTTAAATTGCAGTAATTACCTCTAATCGCGATTAAAAACATAATAAGTTACTATTCACCAAAAAAATATTTTTATCTCATTGAACCACAATTTACTTATTAATGACAACCATTTATGTCGGATTTTTAAAATTCAAAACACAAAAGTGGTAAAATTTCATTTAAACGAAAAATCAGTTTAATATAAGTACCACTTAGTGGTTTCACTATTCATCAAAAATTGAAGTTTTTCAGAAAAATACCAAAAATTCACCCTAAGAAATATTTGATATTCCAAATTCGAAAATGAAGCCCATTTTAAAAAATTCACAACATTTAAGTTTCATTAATTACATTAATAATTAATTCCCGCGGTCAGAGCAAATAGCGTGTTTTTATGAAACAATAAGTATCAAAAGATTGACACTAGTTTAAGTCCGATTTCAAAGTGAAATTAATTCCAACGACCACTATCGGATTTAATGGTAAAAATATTTTCTAATTTCACTTTAAAATAAATTCAAAAGATAATATAATAATTTAAATAAATTAGATTAAAAAGAGGTTTTGAATTAAAAAACAACATTTTACACTATTCATTAAAAAAATGAACTTTATCGAAAAAATACCAAAAATTTACACAAAGTAAAATTTGATGTCCTGATTCTAAAGAAGAGTTTTATTTGGTCCAAAAGAATGAATAATAGTGATCAAAACTATTTGTAATGATAGTTCGCCATCAAAAGGCGATAATTGAACCTTTAGTGAAAATTAGGGTATAAAAGCCTAAAATTGAATTCTTTCCATATTTTAAGCCTTTGGATAAATGTAAAAACATTTAAAAAAACATATATAATCATATTTTAGTTATTTCTATCCATTCATACAACATCTACATGTTAACTACCATTTAAAATAATATTATTTTATTATTAGAGTGTAACGTAAGATTTCCAAGAAACTCGTTGTTGCGTATTGGGTACGCCATCGAGCATAGCATCCCCTTTAAAGTAATATTAATATTTGATTCACAAATATGGATAAATATAAAGATGTCATATTCTTTATTTAACTGGGGTGTTACATCCTTCCCCCCATTTGGGAATTGCGTCCTCGCAATTTTAAAATTGGGCTTGGAAACATCCTTGAATGTCCCACATCGGAGAAGAGTCGGTAAAACAATCACTTTAAAATAAAGAAAGATAAGTACAAAGGTCACCCGAGTTAACCCATGCTAGGATTCCGAGTATGAAAACATGGACATGGAGGAGAGAACATAGGGTCATGTTCTGATGAAGAGTGATAGAAAACATGTTTAGGAGAAAGTTAACCATGAGAAAATCACAAACTTGTGATGGGTTAAATGGTATTTTATTCCCCAGTAGGAAAAGTTAATAGAAAACATTTTTGTTTTAAGATACTTTTTATTGGGGAATTTAGTCATAAGGAAACATAATCACGTATCATGTTGACTTTCAACTTTTATTAGATTCCTTACACAAACTCATAATTTCTCCAAAAGGCGAGTATTTAGGAAGACTTGTTCACATTAAGAGTACTATAATAAACTTCTAGAGAATTACCTAACCCAAAAAAGAGAACTACATACTTCCCAGGTCTTTAGACTTTAACCAAAACCAAAACCCAAAAGATTAGTACAAGATCAGATAACCCAGAAAAGGATAACCCGTTAGAAAGAAAATCTATTCTTAATCTCCAAAATTTGTCCAACAAAACCCAAAGTTCAATGAGGACCATCCGATAAGAAATTTGTCCATAAAATTCCTCAAAGTAAACCAATCTATGATTTAAACCCAAACATTTGAAGGATTTAGTCACATAGTCTTCCAAGTTAAATCGTAACATTTATCTCCAAACAAAATCAGTTGCTCTTAAAGTCTCACATTGAAAAGTAATTATCCTAATCACATATCCTCCATGATAGTTTAATCATTTTCATAAATAACCCAAAATCAACTTACTCTTAAAAAAAGAATCAGTCAAACTAACCAGGGACTTCACGTAGTCCAGTGGTAGGCGATAAATACCAGTCGCACTTTGGTTGTGGGTTCGATTCCCGCAGCTTTTTCCGACACGATAGGTAGTCAAACGGTCTACGTGTTGTCCTTTTTCAAAAACTATATAATTCTCAAATCATTCCCCAAAAAGGTATAAAATCATCAAAAATAACCATAACATAATTTAACCTCAATTTTATCTCATACCTTTCACTTCAATCATAACATATAGTAACCCATAATTACCTCAAAAGTAAGGATCATATAAACCCAAATGGTTTTTTATAACTATGTCTACAAAAGAAAAGATAACTATTACTTGAATAAAATTTTCCTATATTAAAGATCAGGGTTTCACATAATATAAAAAGTCTTCTAATGTAACCCCATCATCAAAAGAGACTTAATACTCTTAATAATTTCACCATAACTCTTGAAGCCCTTATATGTTGAAATCTTACTCATTCAACAATCTTCATGATCCATTATCCATTCCTTTCAAACTTATTCCGATATACATCTTTCCTACAAAAAAAATCTTGAATCATATCCTAAGATTCCAAAATAGGAAAACAATAGTCATGAAATAGTACATACCTTTGATTGGTCATTGTCAGTTTGTTCATCCTCAATCGGAATGACATTGGGTATTGGTAAACGAATATTGGTACGCTCTTGGTGACCCCATTCACGAAACTTCTTCATACGACATGTGTTTGCATAATGACCATGCACACCACATTTAAAACATTCAATTGATCCCTCAGAAAGAACTTCTTTCCCTTTCCTCGAGTCAACTAAATGCTTCTTTTTTCCATGGAAGGTTCTTGATTTATGACCTTCATTTCCACATCTATAGCATATTTCTGTCCCTTTGAAACATTTTCCTAGGTGTTTCTTTCCACATCTTTGACACATAGGTTTTTGAACACACATACCTTTATGATTATTACTTGTACTTCCGTAGGGATTTGTTTCTTGCATATATGATGCCTTAGAGAAATCTCCAAGGTTTAGGTTGTCAATCATAACTCCAGATAGTTGGTTGAGGATAAACACAAGAGTTCTCATTACAGCTCCCATATCATTCAGTTTCTCACTCAGAAAATTGTCACAGTTTCCTTCACATCCACCGTTACCTTGGTGCCTGCTAGATCCATCCATTTACTAAAACCAAAAAGGGTCTGTGTGAGTATAACAACAAAACCATCATGTACTAATGAGGAAGATAAACACTAAGATATTCTTACTCATTCACTTTATCTAAAACTAGGACTCTGTCTGAAATTCTAACCATTATGGTAATGTCACTTATGCTTAAAAAATACCCTAACCTCTAAAGTTATCTAAACCGACCTTTGATACCAACTATAAGGTCCCATCCTTAAACCATACTTAAAATTGAATTAAATGAATAATTCACATTGAGGATATTTTCAGGTTTAGTGTTTTAGAGAATTACGACATAACTATTACATCTCAAAAGATTACAAAGTAGTCTCTTCTACTAAATTTCCATAAAATAAAAACTCTTAAAAAGAAACATGTCTAGTTTCATGTTTTAGGTAGCATGACTTTCCCTTGATCCCATCCTTGACCCTATTTCACGCTATGTCCTGTGAAAAACATTTCAAAAACTTGGGATGAGCATAAAAACTCAGTAAGGGATACACAAAGAATAAAAACTGTTAGTTTATCAAAACAAAAAGTAAACCATGTATACTTTATCAAAGTAATACTTTTCACCTTTATGAAGTAGTAAAAACTCTTCCCTGAATAAAATATCATTACATACCTTTTTGTAACCAAAGGATTACCATAAAACCCATATAAAGAACACATAACATATATAAAGGTAACTTGGGACGTAAACATACTTAAGTGGAATAACCATACGATCGACTCCCACACATATCACTTAATGGAATAGCCATACGGCCAATTTCCATACATACTAAATGGAACAGCCATACGGCCGACTTCTGTACCCAATGCATTGGCGGTTATAACGTAACCACCCGTCCTGGTATTCATCGCACCACCCGTCGTATGGGTTATAACGTAACCAACCGTTAAAATGTCCAAGTACCAATATAAAATCATAAAACATAAAACCAATATAAAGGAAAGATAACATTTCCACATTTCAATCACAATATATCATAAATATATTTACATAATAGAATCCTTTATCAAAACCATTTTCAATACCAAAATACATAAAAGAGTATATGGTATTTAATTTATTTTAAAAACATTACGGCTTGTTGAGGAAGCCAAAGACCAAATAATACTCGCGGCGGCGGAAAAGGTCATTGTCACCGCGTACGTTAAAAAAACATTCCTTTTTGTCGTTTAGTAAAGCGCTTCGTAGAAAAAGATTCATTTTGTATAAAAGTAAAAGTCAAAGGTGTTTATACACCGTATAAAAGAAAGTTGTGTATAAAACGAAATATGCCTCAATGAAAGGAGATTGAGACGAAGTCCCTCACAAAGACGGCATCCTTGGTTTAAGGATAAATAAATTACATAATTATGTGTGACAAACGAATACACCAAATATAAGTGGATATTAAGTGTAAAATAATAAAAGGTCATTCACACATATTCAAAGGATGACATATTCAATAACTACATGTCGAACCCAAAGAAATCGAAATTGGGTTAACAAGTTCCCTTGACAGCCTAACGGCGTCACATCAAAATGAGTTGATGAGAGATAAAAAGTGTATCTCATCACTTGGACATAAAATTTACATCAATAAAGATATATGAGAACAAATACCACCATAATAATATGTAAATTAAAAGACCCAACAAAATAAGTCTTTTAAAAAAAAGGAGGGTGAAAGGTTCCCTTACCGACTTGGGTATCTTTCGAAACATACGACCCGTGAAAGAAGGACAATACATCATTGATGTAAATACTCATAAATGAAGGAATATTACAAAATGAGTAAAATAATGGTCATTACATACACCACTCAATGGAAATTGTGGCAAATGTAGCATAAATCTCACGGGAATAAAAGTGAGATGAAAAATCACTTACGAAAACTCGGCAGCCTAACTGCGCCACTTAAAACTTCCAAAAATGGATTGATGAGATCAAATAGGGTATCTCATCACATTAAAACAAAATTTACAGAAAGAGTAATATGAAATAAAATCCCCCATAGTAACAAATTGGAGCTTAAAAGAAGTGACATAAAGGGGAGTACTTAAAAAGAAAGATAGAGGTTAGATCTCTTACGAAAATTCGGCAGCCTAACAGCGCCACTCAAAACATCCAAAATGGATTGATGAGAGAGAATAGGGTATCTCATCACATGAAAATAAAAATTACAGTATGTTTAATATATAATAATATCCCAATATCAAGAAATATGAGCTTTAAAGGAATGACATAAAAGAGTGTACTTAAAAAAAAGAGAGGAGTAGGATCCCTTACCTCGGGTCCGACTTGACTCGATCATTCTTTAACATCCTGAATAATAAACTTGAGTTAATTTCCACTTTTTTAAGAACATTTTTCTAGTTCATTATTCCTTTTAGATCACTTATTGTCATGCTATAAACATTATGTAATCATTTAAGTTAATAATGTTTGTTTTGTCGATATTTGGTTCTTAAGTCGAAAGTGGACTTCTTACAATTACATGTTGTTCGTGTGGCCAAATGTTTATTATACCCATAATTGTATTAATGATGTAGATGTCATATATTTCATATATATCCAGTACATTCATTCATTTATAACATTACATAATCATTTAGAGGTAAGAAATTAAATGCACCGTTCATGGAGACGGTAGGCCGTACGTACGCATGAACACTACTTTCATTTCTATTTCGTATTTTATAGAATGGAATAATAATGATATAAAGGTATATTATAATTATAGTATAATATAATATATAATATCACAGTTCCATCCTTTATATGTCCCGCATATGGTATTTAACGAATCAAATCACTTTGAGGGGTCGGTAGTCCGCACTTCCTTAAATGAAGATATCGCATTTACCCATAATGGAAACCATAATGGTATGCCCAAAATGAAAAAAACTGATGCTTAAGGAAAACATAAACATATTATATATCATATATAAAAATAGTGACATCATAATGGCCACCTTTGAAGGTGTTAAATGAGTATTGAACAATCATCATTTTAGGAGGCAGAATTTCACCATCCACGGAAACCTATGTTCTTTAACCATTTGATGTAGTTTTGCGAGAGTGTAGCTCGAATAAATATTATAAAAACATCCTAGTATATTTAATATACTGGTTATGTTACAAAAGAAGTAAATAAAAAGAGTTTAGGGTGTTGGAGAAGCAAAATAATACAAATGAACATGATAGAATGAATTGCCTTTAAAAGTGTAACTCCTTTTGATTTGAGCCTAAAGGCTTCCTTTGAAAGGATTCTGCCCGAAGGGAATCCTCTAGGATTAGGAGAGGGATGTGGAGAGAGTAAATGGGCTGGGGTTGGACGAGCCAAAGGCTTGAGGAGTATGTGAAATGAGGTAGAGGTGGGGGCCTTTTATAAGAGGAGAGGAGGGGCACTTTTGGAAAGTAAAGAAATATTACTTTATTTGAAAATGTGTTTCGGTTTTAAAAGGTCCCACATTGATATAATTCGTGGATAAGGTGATAAGGGTTAGAAATCCACCCATCCAATAAGTTTTGGACATGTGTAGTTTATAGATTTTACATTATCTTTCCATTTTATTTAAATCGTTAAATAATGATGTCATCGCTGCATTATTATTATGTCATAAATAATTTAATTTATTTAATGTCTAAAAATTATAAAAACAATTACTATGATCTAGGAAATCTTTTTATCTTTCCAATTAATATTTATAATAAAAAACATGACTTGTATAACCCCATTAAATTTTTTTTTAGTAACACATATCATGTTTGTGCCATTTTTTACATTAACATTAAATAAAAGGTATTTATGTCATTTTCCAACCAAAGTGGCTCCATGGGGTCCACAAGTTGACCCATGGATTTTCTCGGTCAGCCATGACACATCCAATAAGGGCATGACATGTGTCAAGGTATTTTCATTTTATTATAATATAATTTTTGCCTTAAATTGCACTAATTACCTCTAATCGCGATTAAAAACATAATAAGTTACTATTCACCAAAAAAATATTTTTATCTCATTGAACCACACTTTACATCTTAATGACAACCATGTATGTCGGATTTTTAAAATTTAAAAGGCATAAGTGGTAAAATTTCATTTAAACGAAAAAATCAGTTTAATATAAGTACCACTTAGTGGTTTCACTATTCATCAAAAATTGAAGTTTTTCAGAAAAATAACAAAAATTCACCCTAAGCTATATTTGATATTCAGAATTAAAAAATGAAGTCCATTTTACAAAATTCACAACATATAAGTTGCATTAATTAATTTAATAATTAATTCCCGCGGTCAGAGCAAATAGCTTGTTTTTATGAAACAATAAGTATCAAAAGATTGACACTAGTTTAAGTCCGATTTCAAAGTGAAATTAATTCCAACGACCACTATTGGATTTAATGGTAAAAATATTTTCTAATTTCACTTTAAAACCAATTCAAAAGATAATCTAATCATATAAATAAATTAGATTAAAAAGAGGTTTTGAATTAAAAAAATAATATTTTACACTATTCATTAAAAAAATGAACTTTATCGGAAAAATACCAAAAATATACACAAAGTAAAATTTGATGTCCCGATTCAAAAGAAGAGTTTTATTTGGTCCAAAAGAATTTATAATAGTGATCAAAACTATTTTTAATGATAGTTCGCCATCAAAAGGCGATAAGTGAACCATTAGTGAAAATTAGGGTATAAAAGCCTAAAATTGAATTCATTTAGTATTTTAAGCCTTTGGATAAATGTAAAAACATTTAAAAAAACATATATAATAATATTTTAGTTATTTCTATCCATTCTCGCCAATACAACATCTACATGTTAACTACCAATTAAAATAATATTATTTTATTATTAGAGTGCAACGTAAGATTTCCATGAAACTCGTTGTTGCGTATTGGGTACGTCATCGCGCGTAGCATCCTCTTTAAAGTAATATTAATATTTGATTCACAAATATGGATAAATATAAAGATGTAATATTCTTTATTTACCTGGGGTGTTACAATCGTATATGGATCATCATTGATTAAGGATGTTATTCACTGTGAGATATCACATGTTCTTGAGGATATCAATTATTCTTAGACATTGACATTTTGGGAAGTAGGGAATGCTATATCCACGATACATTTTCCCTTTTGAGATATATTAATGGGATTGCATGTTGGCATATATGTTGGCATTTCAACTAGTGTTCTGTGTGGTGAATAATGTTTTTCATGTATCTAAGTTGAAAAATTATTTTCCATATCCTAACCATGTGACTTGATGGGATCATCTCTAATTAGAGCTAGAAGCTTTGTTCATTCATATCCTATTACATAATATGGATAGGTAAGAGAAATTCATGTTTTGAAAAAGCATCAGTTTAGTGTTGATTTTGAGGAAACAAGGTAAAATTCATGAGGATTCATGGGAATTTCAGAATGAAATGAGAAAAATATGTTGACAAATATTTCATAAATTTGTAGGTTTTTTAAATTTTGATAATGTAAATAACAATGGTGGTGAGAATGTAGAACCCCATGTTTAAAGTTAGTAACTACTTCATTATTTAATTATAAATTTAAAGTATGTGGATGAATTTACGAATGTTGAAATAAATGTGGAAGTGTTTTTTAGGATATTTTACTAGTTAATGTTTGGTGAATGTGTAATTAAAACTATGAAACACCTATGAGAAACCATGAAAAATGAGAAAATGGATATTGGAAAGGAACACATGTGGCGTGTGGGTTTTCACAGCTGTGAATCTTCCAAGAAGAAACCATGCATCTTGAGATAGTGGGATTTGGAATGGTTTGTGCATGGTTTGTTAACCATTCGAGGATAACATGTGAGTTTCATCCTTGGGGAAGTGGATTGTGGATTCTTGGCCTATGGGATACCTAAATGTGGGACTAACCAGGCACGGGTTAAAAGTGAGGTCCAAAAATCGTAGATCTCACATGTTTTTGTCTCTAACTCCCTCGTTTTTTCAGCTACAAGGATCTAACATTATATTATCTCTTAAAAAAGATATTTATACTTCTCTAATCATTCTAGAGGTAGTCAAATGTATTATCTTGATTATTTGAATTTGTGTTCTTTTAGTAATCCTTCATTCTTGTTAGTTATTAATGGGTTTTCATTGATATAATTCTCTATGTCTCTTGGTTTCATAGATCTATATCTTCTGATTTTATATCAATGATATTTGAGGAGAAGTATGAATATATTTGGGTTGTTTTATGTAAGGGGAAGATATCTAAGTTTGCTTCATAGATATATAAGCAAGATTCGTTGGTGTTGTTCATGCCGTAGATCTTTTTCACCAAATCATTCAATGTAGGTGGATTCAATCTCAAATCCTCTGTTTAGAATATAAATAAATGAATTGAAATTTATATTTTTTTATTGAAATTGGTTTTTAAATTCATATGAATTTCATTTTGAAAACCCACTTCAATGACAGTTTAGGAAATTGGGAAATTGGCTGTTTTTCTTAGAAAGTGTATTTGGTAGCATTATTTTAAAATGATGATTTTAAAACTTTTGGTTGATTTTGATGCATTGAGGAAAATGGTTTCCAATATAAAATTTGTTAATTCGACATGGTTTTTAAGATATTTGGGTTTATAAATACTTTTCCATGGATGGGTTGTATGTTTCATATGAATTGGGATGGATATGGGTGGGAAGTACCCCCATAAAAAGGGTGGGGCTGATATGGTCATGAAGTACCCCAATCAAATGGGTTCTCTATGTGATGGATTAGTGAATGGATCCATTAATGATCGTGAGTATAGGGAGGTATATGTTTCATATATGGTTAAATTTTTCGGTGTGTGCAACATAACTGGTTATTGAAAAATAGAACTTCTGTTATTTTTTTAGAAAATATTCTGGTTTCATTCCATGAGAAATGTGGTTATCATGAGAAATTTTTTTTATTGCCACTTTTTTATTTATATACATAAAGTGTTTTAATTTAATTTTAGTAATTTTTTGATAAATGCGATACATTGTTCTATCCTAGTGGAATTAGTAGGGATGTCATTTGGGGAAAACCAAATGTGTTACAGTACTCACCCATTCTTTGAAAGTTTGGTTCTTTTTAAGATGTTCATTATCCAGACATTGAATAATTTAAAGTATCAAAAAATATTTGTCAGCACATCGTGATAATTGGACTATTTTGTAGTAGGAGCATTGAGAATATTTGGGGCATGATGTGATTGATCGAGTCATCAAATTTAATAGTCTTTCATCATGTACATTGATCATGCAGTCTTCCACTATGGAAGCTGGTTGGAGTTTGATTTTGATAAATGAAAAGATAATTTTTATTGATTGATATCAATCATAATATAGTGGTTGTTTTCTCATGGATTGTTGAATTAGTTTTTCTATTCTTAAAATAAAAAATCACCCCCACTTATAATGAATCCCTTGGACATTTATTGAATGCCTTTGGCACTTAAGAAATTTGTATTAAATCCAATTAATGTTATTATTCCTTATCAATCTAATGAGGATGGGAGGGAAGTTACATTAAAAAACATTTATCTGGTAATCAATACTAAATAATTATATGAAACCATAATTATTAAAATTTCATTTTTATACTAAGGTATATTTCCTTCATAATAGATATTTTTATTTAAAATTTCATTTTTAATATTTAGGATTTTAATTGGATGAAATATAAATAGAATTTAATTCCATCACCCCCATGTTTTGATATATGGGTTATGTTATAATTTTAATAAAACATAAAATCACATTATTAAATTAAAGTTACTTAATTTATGTAAAAATATAATAGTAATAATACTATATCATTTTTAAAACAAAAGTGGAAAGAATAAGAAGAGTCCTTATAGAATCAAATATCGTAGAAGTTTCATTATTTTTAAACATTATATCCATTTACCTTGGAATAGAGTAACATTATTAAAATATATATCGCCTTACCAATAGATTTGTTTTCATATATTGTAAAAGGTGGTCAATTACACCCTTTAAAAAATACACCATGAACTCAAAATTTTGTTGAAATTTTAACGAAGTATCATTTTATATAATTCTATAACACTCTATCATGTTCTTGGAAACACTATGTTAACCTATTTCTATTAATACTACATAATTTTTGAAGAAAAAACAAGTCTCCCACAAAAGTATTATCCCTTTAAGGAGTTATTTTCCTTAATCTTCCTCTTCAAATATATTATATCCAAAATAATAAAATGAAATAAATATCATCATTATACTGGTAGTTTATTATATAAATTGAATAACTTATATTTATTTCTCTCCATTTTCTAAGAAATAGAAAGGCATTGTTAGAGCACTTCACAAACTACCTCATCCATAAAACAAAATTTTATATTTTTATGCCCCATCATTCATGTATAATAAGTATAATTTATTGGATGATTAAAATTTATTAATATAATATAATTATTATTCTATAAAAATTATCATGTACTTTATTTCCCGCACATTCATAGAGAAATGAAAATATCAATTGTGCATATGAGAAAACTATCGCTTACATGAGCAATGAGTTTCAGTAATCTAAACCACCCAAAATGGTTTGAGGAAAAAATAATTTTTTTTATAAAGTTATTTTTTCTATAAAAATAATAATGTATTTGATATTATTAAACTATTTTACACTGATTTATACTGTGGTAAACATACATGGGTAGTTATAATAAATTTAATAAATAACTTCATGTAATTGAAATATAAATATAAACAAATAATAAATAAATAGAATATGATTAAAAATGGTCCATATGAAATTATATATATAATAATAAAGTATATATGAATTTTTTATTAAAAAATTTATTTTTAAGGAATTTAAGTGCATGTAGAGAATGAATGTGGAATAATGTTTTTATTTTTATCATAATTTCCGTTCATTTAGACAAGTATTGTATTTATGAATATATTTTAATTTTAAAGGGTTGTATATGGAAAATTTTATACAATTTATACTTAATAAATTTTATCATATTTTTTATAAATATGTATTTCAGGTTTTAACTCAACTGTTTCTAACCTAAAAGATTCCAAAGTGGTAAGGTTTTTTCACCTCGAATTCCATTCATTGAGAAATATTACGTGTTATACACCATGTATTCTTTAAATGGAATATTCAAATAACATGGATATATTTTAATCATACAAATATAATTTAATGTTATTTACTATCCCTGTTATTCTACCTCATTGAAGTGGCTATTGATTTTGTTTTTCCATAATATTATCGATTTTTTGGAACTCAAATCTCATTCTTTGAGTTATAATGTATTATATTTAACATTGGTCTCCCTTTATTGGGATCTTCCACGAAAATATTTTATTTTATAAAACTATCCAGTGAAATTATGATTTATTTCAAATAAGTATTTATTAATCTATTTACAATTTATTTTTTCTGTAATGGTAATTTCATGCGCTAAAAAATACCCATTTTTCAATCATATGGTTTAGATACAAAATTTCCTTAATAAAAATTTATTTAATTTTAATGATATTTTATTGGGGATTATTTTAATATAAAACATATTTGATTCTTTTTCACATCACTTCTTGAAAATTTATTTTAGAAGTCACTTGTATGATCCTATTTTATGGAAATATTAAAATATTATTTAAAATATCTTTTATTTTTTCACTTCCAGTTCTCCTTCATTTAATAAAAGTGTTATCCCAAATTGGGATTATGTTTCATGAAATAACATCTAAAAATAAGATTCATGATCCCATATTAGGTAGTATTTTTCTAGAATTATTCTTCCAAGTTATTTTAATTCTATTTAATCATTATTCTTGGTTTCCTTTTCTACCATATAGATATGTTATTTCTAAACCATTGAAGTATTTAAAATGGATGGATTATGATTATTTTTTTAATGTATTTATATAGTCGTATAATCATTTCGTTATATGGTGTGAACATCACATTTTATATATTTTAGATTGGGTGATGTTCCATAAGAATTAATGTTATTATATTGAAATGTTAATAAATATTATAATTCTTTATATTGTTATATTAATTTATACGATTATTGATAAGTTTTCTATCTACTGTTTAACAATCCAATTTCATAATCTTGATGGTTTACAATTATGTTATCCATTTTACTGACATGGAAGAAAATATTGGTAATCCTGATGATTATTATATGATAATGCATGTTTCTCATGTAATCATACTCTAAATTCTTTATGTTATGGATAACAATGTTTTATTTAGTAAGTGGTTCCTTGGTGAATTGTGTGGAAGGTCCTTATGAATCTTATTGTGAATGAATTTTAAATAATTGGGGGATGGGTGGGGCCTGTCATTATATATCCCATTGATGAATCGACTTTCCTAATGGTAAAAAACATGTTTCGATTTGGTGCATGAATCTACCTATAACAATAAATTTCCTGGACTCAAGTCCCAAATAGTAGGTTGTCATTACTTTAGTCTTAGTTAAATGTATTGTGACATAGCACAAAGAATTGACAACAGTTTTGGATTTCTGACATTAATTATTCTATCATTATGAGATTAATTTGATTAATATCATTGTGTTCATTTATTTTCATGTATAAATAATGATTTTAGTTTCATTTTAATCATAGACTCATGATGTTTACCAATTACATTTGTAATTTTTATATCACAATTATTCCATGATTTCTTCAATTATATGTTTCCCTTACTAAGAATTGGAGATCACCCTTTCATATATTTAAATTTATCTAGGTAATGTAGAGAATTAGTACACATGAAATTTTTATAAGGATAATAGGTTTGATAGAATTTTTGGGTGATCTTGAAGACATGTCATAAATAATGTAGTTTTATATAAATAGAAATTTTTTTCATTTGATGCAAATAATATGAGGATAATTAGTATATATTTTATATTAATTATATAAATCAATAAACCAAAAAAATATTCGAAAAATGTAAGTGATGTAGTAATAGTATTGATATTACCATTAAGGATTGTTATATCATTGGTTTTACAAATAATATCAAATCATTTATGTAATGTATGTGTTTATGGAACTAGATTTGGGAGTGTAGGTCTGAGGTGTCACAACATAGCACCCAGATATATTAACACTTATCGAAGCAACATAATACGTAATTATAAGGTGTGAAATGGTGGTATATTTATATAGTTTTCATCTAGTATTGATCTATATGTGATTTCTACTAACATGATCTTCTCTTGTATATGATTTTTCTCAAACATCATTTGTTAATGTTTTTCCTATACTCTATCCAAGGGAAACCCCAGTGATTATACCACCTAACAAATATCCAATAAATGCACTTTATAAGGAATTTTTTTATCAACCTATAAATTTGTTTCTTTCTTATTATCCAATAAAGAATAATCATTAACATTATTATAAAATTAAATAAATAGTTACATTTTAAGGACTATATTACCAAAGTTCACAATTCCCAATAGTCATATAGTAACCACAGTCACAATTACCTTCTATAAATTGATTAGTACTAATAAAAAAACTATTAACATTTTTTATTTTAAATATATAGATTCAAAATATTCTATTATTTATCATTTGTATTATACTTGTTATAGCCATTAATATTTTAAGAGAATAAGAGTTATAAGACATGTACATTATACTAACAAAATTTATTTACTAATATTATATAATCATAGCTATAATGATATTAATAAATTTATATCTATGAATTTTAATTAATTTTTTTACAATAAAATCATAATTATATTTATAATAATTTCATAGGTATTACAATCTTTAAGTTAACATTATATGTTACAATAAATATTTCCTATTATTGTTTTAGCATGATGAAAATATCCGAATTTTAATGTAAAGTGTTTAAGGAAAATATTTATTGATTTTTTTATTAAACTCTATACAATCCATGGCGTTAATTTATTCCTTTGGCCTCATGTTTTTTGATAAATTTATTTATAACTAGTCGATTTGAAGAAACACAATAGGATGGTGGTTACAATCACTAGAATGACTCAATAGTGACTTATTCCTTATTTTGTGTCTTTGGGAGATCACTGTGGTTTATATTATTTTTCATATCTTAAGATACCTAGGTGAGAATAACCATGAAATATTTCACACTATATCCTTTCCAATTTAATTTCTTATTAGAAAACTCAATTAATTATCTATTAGGTTTTATGTTCACTTAGATTCTAGTATTTTCATCCATAAACTAAAACTAAAATGGTCCACGTAAGTTTTAAAAAAAAATATACAGTAAAAAATCATAAGAAAATATTCTTAAGATTCCTTAATGAGAAAAACTTTTATTTTATGTTATAATTCATTAGTTCAACCTACGTAAATTTAGGTTTTATCTTTTTATTTTGTCTATTATATTCAAAAAAATTGACTAAACCATTTTATACTACATTATATGATGAAAATATAATATAATTTATGCATATTACATCATTATACATGATTATCCAGTACAACTAAAAATAATTCAAACTCCTAAAACCCAAAAGGTTTTTGTTTTTAGAGATTATTAATATATAATTATTTTATATATATATATATCACCTTAATATGAATCACATTTTACTCGATATTATATATATTATTTTCTATAGTGTATGTAACGTTACTCTTCATTACTCTAGGAATGCACTAAAAAAATTAATTTTCTTACATGATTAAAAGGGGTAAAACATTAGTCATATCAATCGAATCAATATGGGAAGTCATAAATAGGGTCATAAAGAAATAAAAATAAAATGATCAAGTATTCTTGAGAATATAATCATAAAATAATAAAAAAATGATCAGAAGCATAAATCAAAGTAAGAAACATATTATTAAAATAATTATGATCATATAGATATGAAATTATAAAACTATTATCATAATACATGGATGTGTATCATAGAAATATGGTTCAAATATATGAATAAAAAATAATAATTTATGTCATGGTTAATAACAATGACATAAAAATCATCATTTACATGGATGATGACAAAGAACCCACAAAATAATAGATATGGATGACCACATATTTCTATATGATATAAATTTTAACCAAATACATTTTAAGGTTATATAATTCATGTCAACCCTATAATATAATTATATACCAAATATATGTTTTCCCCATCATACAATAAAATGTTACATCTGTTTTATTTTTTTGATGCGATATAGGTTTTATTCTTTTATGTGTATTCAAAATAGTTTTCTTATAGTTCGATAGAGTTTCGTCAAATTGGTTAGATAATGTTGTTTCAGAGGATGTAATTTTCTCTTAAAATATCATTTATCATGTTATCCACTGTATGTTATCTGTGTTGTTGATGTTTTTTGGAAGATTTATCAATATACTATATCTAAATAAAGGTTGAGCACAAGAGATATCATATTAAATTAGAATACCTATATTGTTGTATTTGGATGGCTAAATCGATTGGTTTTGTAAGTTATTATTTAATAAATTTTTCATATCCCTATTATTCTTCTAATAATAATGTTATATGATCATTAGGTATTAATGGTTTAGTTAATGTAGTTCTAATGAATTGATTCCATTTTTAAAAAAGATATATCCCAACCGTAACATACATACTTATTCGATTGTTATACATGATTATATATTTGAACATATAATATGTAACACCTGTAAGACCCAATGGTTTAGTATATTTTAATAATAGATATAGAAATACTTTTTAGAACAAGATATATATTTTCTCACATTTAAATCACACCTAAATCCATCTTTGAAATATTATATGTAATATTAATCTTCTTTACCTAGGGAATGGAATCATAAGAAAATAGTTGAGTTTTAAAAATTAATAAGGAGTAAAATATAATGGATGTCAATAAATTAAATATAAGTGATCCTAAATAAGATCATGAAGTAGTAAATATACACTGAACATGTAGTCATGTGAATATAATTTTAAAAACATCAAAAAGAATGTAATAACCATAGATTATGACATGAAACATGACATAAACATATGTAAAAACATTCAAATGTCAAATTATAAGAAAATAATCAAATTTCAGGGAGACATAACATAGAAATATGATGCAAATATATGTTAAACATATTATAACTTTTGTAATGGTTAACTACCAAGACGTTTAGATCACAGTGGATTAGGATAAGCACCAGTATCCTATAATATAATAGAATGGGTTAATCACAAGTTTCCTATATCATAGGAATATCATGTGACATGAACGTTTTTCATTTATTTAATGTGATATATAATATCTATCTCACCCAAATCATAATGGTAAAAAATATGTATGTGGGCCCCAAGAACATAATAAAAATTCCTAAATCCATCATAACATAATTAGCACATTGGTATTAATTGGGTTTTATAAAAAATTTCACAAGATATAAAGATAAATCATTAATTTTAACAATTTTTATTATTGTATTATAATATATACCTAGACGCATGTCAAAAATATTAAAAAAACAACCACATAAAAGCATACTTACACTAATGAAACTTATTTTAAGGATTATATAAAAATGTGAAAAATGAAGAAGAAAATTTGTAATAACATTATTTAAAAAAAGGGTATTTTGAATAAATATTATAAAAAAAATATATATTAATGATTATTTATAATGAATTATATATTAATAAAACATGAAATTGAAGTTTCTCAAAGGATAAAAGCAATGGGAGAATGTGTAAAAGATAATAAAATATAATATTCACTCTTTTGGAGTAAGTGAAATTCAATAAAAATATCTTACATAATCATATATGTTGAGACACGAATAGGTAATATTCCCATTCCATAAAATAATGAACACATACATGGACCAATAGTGTTTAAATATAAAGTAAGAGATAAGAATAATTACCCTTATAAACATCAATTCATGTGAAATATAGATCAATGAGACTTTACATGGTAAGAACAAAAGTAAATTTATAAAATAACAAAATAATAAGATAATAAATATATATCTAGATGTAAATAATATAAAATTTCAATAATGAAATTAGATATAGATAATCTCAATAAAGGTGGTAGATTGGGTGAGGAACCCTGACGACTGTTATAAAATTTATATAACGATACATTGAATAAGATAACATCTAATTTATTAAAATATCCTATTAATTAAATAAAATTTATAAGAAAATATGTTCATGGGTTAATATATATACAAAATGAAATTACATAGGTGGTGAATCTGAAACATATCACAATGATAATAAATTGATATGGGAATCCTTTATCTTTATATCTGACTAAAGCTCTCATTCTCTAAAATCAGTTATAATCACTATATGATTCATAATAATATATTTAAAATTTTTATTTGTATTTAATGAAATTATTATTAGTAATTTATACCCAGTTATTATAGATAAACTAGTTAGTTAAATTTCATTTTAATTAAGAGATGTTTGTAGTTTAAATTAACTGAACCCTGTTTCTATAAAGTTGTTTTGATCCTTATTATATGTTATTATGTTCATAATTCTTATATTATTCATGGTTTTGGAATAATAGTATGATCATGAATTATAAATTCACTTTTAAAAATATAATTTTTACCCAAAATGACCTATTATAAAAAACCACTATTTATTTTATGGGAGTTGCGGGTATAATTTTCAACAATGAAATTCACAACAAGCATGTTTTAATTACATTTAATGATATTAATTTGTTACTTTATTTTGATAAAATTGAGGGAATTTATTTTTTAAATAATAATTATAACATTAATTACCTACTAATATCATATATTACTTGTAATTATATTTGTAAAATCATCCACTGTGAAAATGATGAAGATTGTATAACATCATTCTAGTAGGTGATTGAACTGACCAAAACATGAACACTCAACATAAATGGATAAGAAATGAAAAAGGGTTATATTATTTAAATATAATCAGTAATGATTAATAATGATTCATATAGTAATTAATTATTGTGTTTTATTTTCTTTTGGAAGAGTGGATATGATAAGGTGGTTGAAAAATATATTGAAGTACTAGATACTAAAATAAATGAAATAACTCATTGTAATAGGTTCTATTGTAATGAAGTATTTAGGGATGCTTAGTGGGACCAAAATAAAAATAACGTGAAAATGGGAATTAAATTAGGATTTATTTATTTATATTATCATGTTATTGAAAAAGAAAATTACCTTTGATAGCATGTAGAACACCCATCAACGAGCTGAAATGAACCATGAAGTATTAATATTTAATTTTAATAGTTATATCCCGTCCATTAAATTGGAGGGTATGAATAATATTAACAACATTATAAAATATATATAGTTATCCTACTCAATGAAAATGTATTTATAAATTATTTTTAAATAAGTAATCAAAATTTTCAAGATGGTTATTTCATAATTCAAAAATATATTACCTTCAAAAATAGATTTTATTTCTTTTTGTATAGAATATTATAATTAAATACAAGAAGTTTTTATGAATTTGGTTTGATAAATATGATATCAATTTTTAATTCAGCATGTTGTAATTATATTTGGATGAATTATTTTAAAAAATCCCAAAATATAAATTTTTCAATAAATACTGAATAATTCTGATTTTTATTGAAATATATATTTTATATTCATGAATGTACAATGTAAAATGATAAAATTTTGTATTTTTAAAATTTATTTATTTAATTATTATTAGAAAATAAAATTACAGTCTTTCTAATCAATGCTATACTACAGTTTGGTATAAAAACAATTTAATACAAAAATGCATTTTAAAGAAAATTTTAGTTCATCGCATTTGGTGGGATTTATTTTAATATTATTTCTAATAAATATATGAAATTAATTTTTTATAACTTATTGTATATTTGGAATCAATATATATTAAAATAGTCATTATGGTTAGTTTAATTTGTTTTAAATATTAATAGTAACCATAGTAAATTATTATTACAATGGTAAATGTAAAAGGAATTAATAATGTTTAAAACTGATGTGTTGAGGTTTTATATTTTTTATATTTTTTATTTCATTATATGATTATAATGTATCCATAATCAATTAAAATTTTAAAATATGAAATGTTTATTCCTTTTAGATATGATTTTATCCTTTATAAATTTACATGTAAAAGTAATGTAGAAAATGTAATTCCATTGGTATTATTTTTAGTGATTAAATAAAATCTTTAAATACTTACTCAATGCCGACACAGTGCATGAAAAATTAGTAAAGAAAAATGTATAAAATTATAAACACATAAAAAGTAATATTTTTAGAATTGATTATAATGTAAATGAATTTTAAAGTTAATTATGATTTTTTATTTATGGTTTAATGGATTATAATATAATTATATTTATGTCATGTTGTTTTCAAATTCAGATTATGTGAATAGTTCTTAAATAGACATTAATTGTATTTTATTTAAGTTTTATATTTTTAATGTAATTTTTAAAAATTAAAAATATTTAAAGATGAAAATTAAGGTAATAATTGGTCTAAAATATCATCACATGGTGATTTATGATCCAATTTCCATCTTAAAAGTAAAATTGTAACCTTTTAATATTGATAAAGTCATTAACATGAGTTATAAATGTATTGTATAAAAATATTTCATATATTTCCCAAATGAAAATTAATTATATTTTATAATAAATAATAAATTATTAAATGATTTAAAATTCCAACAAATCCTACTTTTAGAAATTTTAATGGGATATGGTTGAAAATATAATTCATTGTTCATTTATGGATCCCTTATCATTCTGTACTATCTTTTATGGCTCCTTTAGAGTAGAAAACATTGATTTCAATGTAATTTCCAAAAGGGTTAAGAGGGGATTAAAACAATGATATAAGGGTAAAAAACTACCAAAACTCATCAAAATTTTATTTTAGGAGAGAATTTATCATCAAAATAATTATATCATTTAATCATATCAACATAGATCCATTTGAACATAATATCTAAATTATATTAATTGAATAATCTATTAACTTCCAAGAGTTACCCTTCTCACATTTATAAGAAGAAACCCACTCTACGCCCCCATCACAATTATAGAACCATCTGGTTCATAAAAAAATTAAACATCCATTTTTAACAACCATTTTAATGTTTTAGTGGTCTCATTTTCTACGTAATACCATCCTAGAAGACATAAGATGTAAAAAATGAGGTTTTCAATGAATAATATTATATTTTAACTATATGTACAAGTATTATCTGTTATTTTATATCATTTATATATTATTTAATAACTATAAAATATTATAATCCCCATATTTCATATAATGATATTTTATTGTGTTAATTTAATAACCTATATTTCTCTCCTCTTTCATCAAATGGAAAATGAAACCATCATTCTTGTGTACAGTGAACTACCGCCTTGTGAAATACTATAGTTTATTTTCCATCACCACCTATCATGGATTGTTATACTGATGAATTTAATGTATATATATAATAATAATGTTTAAATTATAATTTTATAAATATAAATAATCATCTAGTTTTATACCTTTCTATTTATATAAAAATTGTAATGTATTTATGCGTACTTGTGGATAACCACCTCCATGAAGCAATGCGATCCATTTTTCATCACTAAATAATAAGGATGATATATATAAGTGTATTTCAGTAAATAATATATTTTTATGATATAATATACATTCTATAAAGAAACAATTATACTTACCTTCTTTCTATCATAGTCCTTGAAAAATGAAAATGTTGCACATGCGTACGTATGACCAACCATCTCAGTAAATGTATCACACTTTATTTTCTATAACCATATTTCAATATTAATTTTATAATTATTATAAAGACCCAGAACTTCCAGGTAATTTTGTTTATTAAATGCAAATTTTATGAGTCCTTGAAAATTTACGGCGCATGATTCCGAGGCCAGGAGTTCACGAAATTAATTTGTGAACTTTTTTCAGGTACGTTCGGTAAATGAATGAGCATGTTTTTGTAAATTTTAAACCATTTCTCAAAATTTAAATCTGAGGCCACTGTTGAACTTACAGTGCCGATATTCGCTTAAGGAGGCCTTCACCTCGACCATAGTAGGATGAGTGTCAAAGATATAATTTGGGTTTTTTGTGGAAATAAAAAGAAAAGAAAAGAATATTTTATTTTATTTTTCATTTTGTTGAAACCTCCCAAGTGGACGGGTTAAAGGTGGGGACCACCTGAACTAAAACCTCCCACATGTGTGTTATGGAGGTGGGGACCACCGAGCCTAAAACCCCAATTTTGAATTCCAAAAGTTGGGGCCACCCGAACCCTCATAATGAGAGAAACTCTTAAACTCACTCTTTAAGGTGGAGAAGTCTCTTGAACATCCTCCACATTAATTATGCCAACACCTCTAGATTAATGGTTCCAATTTAAATTAAATTAGTAAAACCAAATTTAATTTATATTGGCTATTCATTTGTTGGGAGAAGTGTTGGAAAATCACATAGAGAAAATTTTACCCTCTCAAACGAAGAACACCTCCCAACGAAGAATGACCACCGGAGATCGATGAACAAGGAAACTAACCCTGAGCCGGATTAGAAGCACCTTGAGGAGGTAACCAACATCAGACGTCTTTGATGAAAAGGAATTGAGAATTGGGGAAACGCTGACGTCACCGAATTCACCCATTATAACGTCATCGAGAAATCATGGAAGGGGTGTGTTTTGAATTGATCAATGAAAATTTTCCTCCCATATTGAATCATTCCCTTTAAGCCACTTGCTACCACCCTAATGCAGAGGGTACGGGCCAAAAAAACATGGACCGACCCCTCAGCAAACCTTATGGTTCTTTTGTGTGTTATTCACAATGGTGACGGTATCCAGTGCCGGAATTTGGCACTGGTGGAACTCGAGAACTGTGGCTAGAACCATTGTCGGCCATGACATAGGTGAAAAATGGAGGGCAGTCGATCAAGCTGGCCGCTAGTAGAGGCACGACGCGTAACCGTCCTGCACGGCTAGCCACGACGGACCACCGCCCCAGGACCTCTGTCGTCCCATGGCCTCACGGACCTCGCGGCCTCATGGACCTGTGGCCTCACCGCCCCACGGCCTCATGGCCCCCATGGTCCTCTATAGCCCCAGTGGCCTCGCTGCCTCGTGGCCCTCTGATGCCCCGAGTCTCTAGCGGCCATCACGGCCCTCGCGGCCTCCGTGCAACCCTGCGCCTCCACGCTTCCTATGTTGCTCCACATCCTCCACCGCCCCACAGATCCCATGGCCTTCAAAGTTCCCACAGCCTCCACACCTCTCTATGCCACCCCACGACCTCTGCTGCCCTGCTTCCTCTGAGCCGCCCAGGCCGGGCCGCCCCGCGTGGGTCGGACCGCCCAGCGCGGTCCGGGCCAGACCCAAAAGGTCAGGCCGCCCATCGGGCTGGGCCAATCCACGGGCTGGGCCGGACCTAGGGGGTCAAACCGGGTCGAGCCAAACTGGTTCGGCCCTGGCTGGGTCAGGTCGGGTCAGCCTGACCAGGTCGAACCGAACCCGGACACACTTCAACCCATTTACGCTCTTTTGTCCATAACCTTGGAAGAATTCATCTGTTAGATGAACTGTCTGTGGCATCGTAAATCCTGGAGTGATACGGTCCCTTTGGTATACCCCACTTGAGATTTGGATAATGTTGGGAAACGGTCGGGTTGGAATGGGCACGAATCAAACCGGGCTATCGGGACTAAAATGCTAATAACATACAGACTGTGAATCTGATTGACGCACCGTCTATTGCATTGAGACCCCTATGATGTGGTGGTAAATTGAGATACATCTTCATGGGACTCCATGGTAGTTGGTGTATCGGACATTGGATTGTGGTGAAGACCCTCCCGGAGATGAGAAAGCTTAGTGAGGGATCCCAGAAGCTGGGTGTGACATCAATAATGAATAGAGAACCAGTGTGGGTCAACACCTACCAATCCTGTGTTGGTCATCACCGAGCTATCATGTCTGGGTCAACACCTAGTTATCCTATGTGGGTGAGCATATAGCGATCCTTTCTGGGTCTGCAGTGAGCGATTCTCTATGCGTCAGCCCTGAGCGATCATGTGTGGGTCCACACCAAGCGATCCTATGTAGGTCAACAACTAGAGATCCTATATGGAACTGATGATGATTAGGGATCCTTTGTGGTTCAGCCCATTAAGAGAGTAATATGATTCTGTTATTACATGTATTAATCTCTACTCTTATACCTAAGAAATACCTGGTGTGAGCTGAGTTTGTACCTTGTGTTACTTTTCTTCATGGTAGTATCATGGTGGTACTCTTCTGTGTGGTGTACATATGTAGTACTTACCTTCAAGGTAATCATTCATTTGTGGAACATTTGAGGTTTGGGTTTTGAATTGGACTATGTGTTTTCTTCATGATTGAGATGGGTATACTTGATAACTTAGGTATATGTATGGGCATATGCCTTTGTAGGGTTGTTAGTTGATTTCATGCCTTGTGGTTTATCCTTGGTGTATTTTGTAATACCTAGAGGGTATTAGGGTCCCTACTATGTATCATTATACTCACCCCTACACGGGATATGCCCACACCTCGCTTTGATTGGTGCATACAACGGACATCGCTGATCGAGGATGAGGGTACCGGGGCTAGATGGGGCTTGGGGGTGGACTATATGGTGTGACGTTACGCAGAGGAGACGAGCAGACTTCGAGTGCTGAGAAGGCGATCTGTACCTACCCTTCAGGTCGAAACCTCAGAGGATGACCATGTAGCTACCTTTCGTTTTCTTCAGTTGTATTGTATTTCAGTTTTACTGGTATTGTTACTCTTGGGATTTATTTTCGACCTATTTTTACTTTCAAGAGTATTTTTTCTATAGAGTTGACTTGTGTTCATATCATTCTGTGTTCTTGGTAGTGAGTGTTCATATTTTATTAAGGTAATGCCTTGCCGGTTATGGGGAATACGCCATTCAGTGTTAGTCGCCAGCCCCTGGACAATGGAAGGAGGGCTTGGGGTAGTCACAACATGGGCCCCAATGGTTGGGTTGTGACAATTATACTATATATATATTAAAATTATTTAAGGTTTCTTATTCTGTAGATGACAGAACAATTCCCCCTTTTACCACAATAAACTTGTCAATGTCATTTTGAATTTATAAACAGAACATTCTCCAAACACCCAAAATGGACATAACTTATTATGTAATTTAATATTATTATTGTTATAATTTTATGGGATTAAAACAATAAAATATTATCAAAAAATTAAGTAATTTATATATATATATTATACCTGTGTTAAATGACATAACACACAAGTTTGGACATGAGGTATGGTATTTTATCTCAATATCCCTTTATTGGGACATATTTTAGTATTATAATCCAAATTTGTTTTATATGGTGTATGAAATTCCAATATACCTATTATATAATGAAATCATAATATGTCTTGTAATTTTATTTCACAGTTCATGTTACTTCATCCAATGGGTTTTATTTAAAAGTCATTAAAGAAGTTAAGGGTTTCTTAACATAATATCTAATCATTGGGTTATACTTCTCATTCATTTACATTGTTATGCCTTGATATTGTGTTAATTTGTAACAATTTTTTTTAATGAATTTAATATCTTTTTTATGTAAATTTATATATGTTCACATAATCGCTTCATTGAATAATTATCACATAAAAATTCATGATATTTTCAAAGGTTTTCATTATTTCAACTTCATTTCCTTGAGACATGTTTCATGTCATGCAACATGATTTCCTTATATGGTTTAATTACTCCCCCATGAATTACATTTGAATTATTAATTCATAAAATTAATGGGATTTATACATCTATACCACACAGTATATTTCAATAATCTTTGATTTTAGAGTTATAAAATTGATAAAGGCTTTATGCTACAATATTATTTCATTTTTTGAGATTTTTTATCATCGAGGTTCCGTTAGGTAAATCAAAAGTTAGGATTTTTTAAAACTAAATAAATATTATTATAATATGGTAATGAATGTGGTTTACATTTTTATTTTACATTTCCACTATTATTTATAAAATAAACACTAATATATCTACTTGTAAGTGATATAATTATTTTATCTTATTTTAGTCCAAGAATCATTATCTTCGATATACATGGAATATAATATGTTTTCAAAAAAATTATTTTATATAAATAAAATAGTACATAATGTTCTTTTAAATGAAAAATTCTAAATGGTTTATTTATCACCCCGACCCCAGAATCCTGGAGTCTGTTCATTATTTTATTACTTTGGAATTATTAAAAGGAATCAAATATTAAAGGAGCATTCAGTTTGAAATCTTGGAACTCTAGATTATATATATTATGCCAATAATAAATTCAGAATAAAAATTAATACAATATTCAGAATACAATTAAATAAACATCATCTATGAATCCCAATCAAAGGATTTGTCTTTATATCACGGGGAAAGGAAACATAATAAGGGTGAGATATAATTCTCAGTAAGGGTATGTATAGTGTAATTAATAATAAATAAATTATCTTATAAATTTAAAAATATGATAAACATTTCCATTAAAATAACCATAAAAAGGAAATATCAAGATGGAATTCCACGAAATGAACAAACATACCATTAAATCAATGAACTGAAAATAAAATAAATCCATAGATACGATGATAAAAAATCTCTTTGTTAAATACCAAATGGATTATATATAGCTAAAATGATTATTTATCATAATTCATGTTTTATAGGCATATGACACCGTTACCATAAGGATAATGTTTAAACGATTTCATCTTGGCCAACTAATTCTTCTCATAAGAGTATCGATGCATCATGGGGCTTGAATTAATCGGTCCACAACCCATCAAGATTTCATTAAATCGTCCCAAAATTATGTATTTAATTTCCAAGTAGTTTCTCATATATTTAACAAAGATTTTTCCTTATCAAAATTTATCCATATTGAATTGAAGATACCGATTTATTAATAATTCCCCAGTTAATAAATTAAATATCAAATTGAACACCGTGTGTAAAATGATAAATTGTTCATGAAATAATAATATACATTATGTGAGAATATAGATCCTCAGTATAATTTCTAATTAAAAATGTTCATAATAAAGTTATTGTTACACGATAAATTGGACAATCACAAAATGAAGCGAGATTTCAAAGATAATCATTACAAAATATTTTGAGGAAAATAATCGTCAAACATTAGAAAGTGTCCCATACCACACCAAAAATATAAATCATTATTATAATGAAGGAAATTTTTTCATAACAGGAAGTAAAAGTTTCATTATATAATTTATCAAAAGGGGTAGTTGATACACTTCACAAAAGAAGTAAGTGATTTATATGGTGCATGTCTTGGAGAAACAAATGTATGACAAGAATCTGTTACCTTATCCTTCCTTTTCGGTTTTGAGATATTTAGACACTTTTATAGTGGTTTAATATATATTACTAACTATTATCATAACAATAATAATGTTTATAATTACATATATTAAATTACTATATCATATCATTACCTGTTTGTTTACAAACATCCCTTAATTTCACTATTTTGGGTGTTAATTTCCATGTTATCTCGAGTATGTTTTAACATTTTACATGTTGTTGACATTAAATAGATCATCGATTAATCATATAATAAATAAAAACCATGACTTAATTATAAATTATAATCAATATATATTCATTTTGAAAAAATTATAATAACTGGAGATAGGAAATAGAATGCACCATTCATGGAGACGGATGGTAGTATGTATGCATAAACGCTACTTTCAATTGATTATTATATTTCAAAACAATGAACATTAAATGATATATATATATATACATGTATAATATAATTACATTTGAACATATATTTAACATAATGTGCATATATTCACTAAAATAATCCTTATTATGTTCGATGTATAGAGTGAATGAATCACATCGCATTGAGTGTGCGGTAGTCCACACTACCACAATTAATGTCATCATATTTAAACAAAATGAAATGTATAGAGGTAAGTTTCTTAAAACAATTAAAGATGTATAAATAAATTATAAATATGATAAATATTATATATAAATATATTTTCCATCATATTGACCACCAAGATATGTGGTAATGTAAAAATGAAAAATCATCGTTTTGAGAGACAATTGTTTTCCATACACAGAAACAATATGTTCATTATCCATTAAATGGAAGACTATGTAAGTGTAGGTTGAAAAATTCACATAAAACATCCAAGTATATTTAGGATACTAGATTTGTAATATAACCACATAATAAGGATATTTTAGGTGGTGGTTAATAAAAATGAATCTAGAGAGATTGAGAGAAGATGTTTCCCCTTAATCGGGTAATTTCATTTAGTTTGAAACAAAAGTTTCCCTTAGATTGATTTATTACAAAGGGGATGATTCTACGATGAGTTTAATTATTTTGAAGTGCTGTTTTGGTAGATATTGGTAGAACCAATGATTCTTGATAGTTTTTAAGAGGTGGGAGTAAAGGAGGTCTTTTTATAATGGATGAGGAGTGAAACTATTGTTATATAATTACTATTGAATTTCATACATGTTTTTTAAAATAAAATTATTTCTAAATATGGGACCAATTAAATAAAACAAGGAATAGCGCCACGATCGGTCCCTTGGGGCTCATGCCGTGACTATGCCAATCCTGCCTTCCATTGGCCAGGGGTTGGTGACTAGCACCAGAAATTTGTATCCCTATAATTGGAAGGCAGTTCCTTTAATCATATACAAACACAGACTAGAATGCAACAAGATGAAACAATGAAGTAAAACTGATGTGGTAAAAGTGTGTACTGAATGTAAGGGGATGGAATACAAGCCCAACTGAAAAGATACAACTACAAATGAAAACATAATATAGCTCATAATATCATAAACCAGGGATCCTACCTAAAGTGTAGGTATAGCTTGTCTCCACAGCTCTCCACGTCAATTGTCACCACCGACCACCATTAAATCCGAGCTCCCCAAGTCTTAGTCGGGGCTACGCATCATCTGCACCAGACACAACAAGGTTCAGGCAAATCCCATGCAGGGGTGAGTATAACAATACCCAGTAGGGACCCCGAGACCCCTGATGGTCTCTCAGAATTCCACAATAGAGAACCACATGTGTGATCTCAATCACAAAGCACCATGTAAAAGACACAACTCAAGATGATGTATAAAATAAGTAAAATAGTACAAATGATTAGTCGTATATCTAGATCATCTTACTCTTTCAAGTGGCACTATTACTGACCCACACATGATCGATAGGTACTAACCCCTGAAAGACCCACAAAGGATCGATTGGTGCATATTTGCACAGAATCGCTGGGTGATGATTCCTACAGAATAGATGGGTTCTGATTAATTGAGAATCGCTGGGTGCTTATTCCCAAAGAATCGATGGGTGCTAATTCACCCAGAATGGATGGGTGCTAATTCACCTAGAATGGATGGGTGCTGATTCACACAGAACCGCTGGCTTTTGATTCACATAGAATCAGTGGGTTCAAATTCCCACAGAATCGCTGGTTACTGATTCACACTAAATCATTGGGTTTTGATTCATCCAAAATTGATGGTTGCTAATTCACAGGGAATCGATGGGTGCTGATTCACACAGAATCTCTGGGTGCTGATTCACATAGAATCGCTGGGTGTTGCTTTACAGAGAATCACTATTCATTCTACATGTCTCAGCTAACCATAGGATTCCTACTCATAGAATGTTTGTTTCTGGTAGAAACCTCTTCTCAAGCCATCTGTTAAATTTCAATCACCACAAATTCCCATGTAGAAGTTCCCGAAAGATTCATCAAGTCATAAGGGTTCCAATGCAATAGACGGCGCGTCAACCGGATGCCCGGTCTGTAAGTTATGTGCATTTTAGTGCCAAGGGCCCAGTTGGATTCGTAGTTGATCTAAACCATACATACTCCAACATTCTGAAAAACTATCCTAGAGTTCCATAAAATTAAAGTCTCTCTCCAAGGATCTTAGCGCCACAGATGGTTCATCAAACAAACATCTGGTTCGCATGATACAGTCATTTAAGCGTAACTGGGAAAGAATGTGTCCGGGACCAGTCCGACCCGGTCGGACCGACCCTACCCGACCTGGTCTAGGACAACCCAACCAGGTTCAGGTTTCCCTACTTGGATTGGGTCCAACCAGGCCTAGCCTGAACCGACATGGGATGGGTCGTGGCAGGATTGGCCAAATGGGCCAAGGACTGGCTCGTTGGGTGACGGGGCTCAGTGCGCTGGCACGAATCGCCAGCCAGGTGGCCACCCTGCTCCCTAAATAACCCAAGAAGAGTCATTTGACACTTTAATTAGAGGCACCATGTGGTATTTCCATGTGGTCCGACAGACTCGCGGTGCACCGTTCCCCCTCCGCAATAACTTCAATGTCCATGACCCCCTTCACCACGACACGCGACGTCGTGCCGCCTCACCAATGCGGCCGAACGTGTGTTGGCCGCCCCATCGGGTCCTCCACGGCGCCTAGGGGTGATGCCCTCTTTCGTGGCCAGAAAGCGCCGGTGTCATGCTGTTGAATCATCCACGGGACACAGGATGAACTACGATTATCTATTCTTCCTTCTAGACGTGATTACGGTCCTCCTGGTATTCCACTGTCATTATGTGCCTCTGATTTTCAAGGTTCCATCTAGTTGGAACAACCTGCCTCTGAAGAACGCAATGAAAATCAAGCGGTGGAGGGTCTAAACATTGTTATTTTATCCTGCAGCCCCTGAGTATGCATTATAATAAGTGTGAGTAATTTATACATCACATGAAAATAATGATTAACCCAATTAAAATCCCCTACAAACACTAACCACAAATTTCATAACGAGGAGAAAAATCGTTGGAATTTCATGAATTAAAAGACAACCCCTACCTCGTGAACCGTTGGAGTCATCGCGGTGGTGGATGGAGAATCCACCCTTTTATGAAGCCATCAACATTCGAACATAAATTCAGAAAAGGATATATTTCAAGGAATACGAACATAAATTCTATCTTACAAAAATTATAGGTTGTTCTTTTCTATATATTTACAATTTCTACATTATGGGGTTTCTTTCATGATATATGATTTATAATTCTAGTATAAAAGGTTTCTTCTAAACTTCCTTTGATACCAACCGTATAGCCTTGACCCTAGAAGCCCGAGCTGGTGTATTATTTTATTACATTCGCATGATTAAATATATTGAAATATTGAATGTCCATTTAGTTTAGCTATCTTGGTTAGCCATATTACATACATGATACCCATAATAGATTCATAATATAAAATAAAAACATGATTCAAAATGAAATGAGACAAAAAACATCCTCGAATCTCAATCATATGATACCTATTCATAATATGGGGAAATATAACATAATAATGGTGAGCTAAAATTAGCAGTAAGGGTGGTCAAAGTGAAGGAAGAAATTAATAAATTAACATGGCATGGTAAAAACATGATAAAAAATTCCATTCAAATAAGTATATAAGTAAATATCAATATGGTAAGGTAAGAAACTAAAAACACATTCCATTAAATAAATGAACATAAATTGAAATACAGATATAGATATATCAACACAATATCTCATTGATAAATAATAATTGAATTCTCAATAATGTAAATTCTTTTTTTATCATTTTTCATGTTTCATGGGAACATGATACCTTTACAATAAATATAAGCATTAATCTATATTGTCTTGGATAAAAAATTCATCTCATGGGAATACTGATGCATCGAGGGGCTTGCATTAACCCATACCCAACCCATTGGGCATGCATTAAACTATTCCTAAAATGATCATTGCATGCCCAAATAATTAAAATTATATTTAACTAACATTATTCATTGAAAACATATATATGTATTGAATAAAAGATATATCTTTTTCAATAATTCCCTAGTTAATCAAATAACTGTCAATATGAACACCTTATGTAAAATTGATATACAGTTTAGGAAGTAATAACATCCATTGTGTTAGAATATGGATATTCAACGAAATTTACAATGAAAAATGATTTCAAAAAATTCATTGGTTAAATATAATGTTAACAATCATTAAAGGATTTGATATTTAAAAAATAATAATTAAATTTTTTTAGTAAATTAATCTTTAAACATCTTAAAGTGTCCTATACCACTTGAAACATTTAAATCATAATTCCCATGAAAGACATTTTTTCATTAGATGAAGATAATGTATTCATTATATTATGATACAAAAGTTGTAGTAGATACACTACAAAAAATAATTATGTGGTGTATATGTTGTAGGCCTTACAGAAAGAAAAGTGTGACATGAATACCGTTTCTTATCCTTCCATTTTGTGTTGTGGTATTAATATCAAATATAGTGGATAAAAATATGTTACTAACTAATATCATAACCATAATCGGGTTTATAATACAATATCTTGAGTTCCTATAATACCTCATTACCCGTTTGTTAACATACTTTGATTAATTTCTCTATTTGGGTGTCAATTGCCCAGTTTTCTCATGTATGTTTTAAATTGTTACATGTCATTATCATTAATTATATCATGGTTTCATCATCTAAATAATGTAAATTATGAAATTATTATCATATAATGCCTTTATATATGTATTTATAATAATCTATAATAATCGGAGATAGGATATTACTCCATTGTTCAGAGAGACAGTAGGTCATACATACACATGAACACTACATTATTTTCATTGATGTATCTTTATTGAATAAAAGGTAATTTATATGACTTAAAATGTATATTAAAATTCTTGTATCTTATCTATGTAATATATTTTACATAGGTTCATTAAAATAATCCCTAATACATTCCATTTACTGCATAAATGAATCACATCGCTTTGAGAAGGTAGTAGTCCACACATACACAAATGATGTTTTCTTCATTAAAAAATGTAATTTATTCAAGTATATATTATAAAATAATTAAATAAGTATAAATAAGATATAAATATCATAAATATCATATATAAATATAGTTTCCATTACAGGGGCCACCATGAGAGGTGGTCATGGATAAATGAACAGTCGTCGTTTTCTGAAATGATAGTTCTCCATACAAGTAAGCATTATTTTAGTTTTACATTAGATGGAACTATGTAAAAGTGTAGGTAAAACACTTTACTCAGAAAATAATAGTATATTTATATTACTGGTGTTGTTATTTAATCATATAACAAGGATATTTTATGGGGTGGATAATGGAAAATGAAACATGAGAGCATGAGAGAAGATGTTACCTCTTAATTGGGTAACACATTTTAGTTTGTACCAGAAGGATTCCTTGGATGTTTTTTTTCCTAATGTGAGGATTATAGGATGAGGTTAGGGATTTTTTTGAGCTATTGGAGTAGATATTTGTCAATCCAAGGTGTCTTGAAATGTGTGTGGAAGTGGGAGGAGATGTGGCCTTTTTGTAGTAGAGGAGGAGTGGCACTCTTGTAATATTTTGAGAAGGAAATTCCATACAGTTTTTTCAATTTAAAAGTGAATAAAATGATGAAAAAAACAGACTAAATAGATTATATAGTTGATATAGGGCCATACAATATATTTCATAAAATTTCATAGGTTTTGTCTGGGCCTTAATATTAAGGTTTAGTCCCATATTAAGCTTAATTTAACTGTAATCATTGTAATTAATTTTAATTACATTCACTAATTCTGGTAAAAAAGAATATAGTTAATTTGATAATTTATAAATTTTTATTATTCCAAATATGGAATCAATTTTTACAAATTATAGTGACATAAGTTTCAGAAATTAATTTAAAATTCATCTTGCTGGAGGGAGGACAATGTTGGTTTTTAAAGTAAAAATATGTAATCGATTGATATGTTTTGATATTAAATTTCAATGTGAAATTGATCCCAATTGTAACACCCCAACCCAAATTACCCAGATTCGGTGCATTATTACCTAACATTGGCATGATCACAAAAGATCAAGTCTCGAAGGGATGATTAGTTTAGCAGCCTTAGAAACACTAGATACATTCATAAAAGTTACACTACATCATAACGTGAAAAATTAAATAACATTGTCTTCATAGTCCACACCCATATCCCCTTTTTACTATCCCTACAGGTTAGTCATAAAATATTTCTTGACATCCTGGGAAAAATAAAACATAGAAAGGGGTGAGCTTAGATGCTCGGTAAGGATATCAATATATCAGAATCTTTCATAAATAAACATTAACATTTAAGGAAATGTATAACTAAAACAAAAGTATTTTAAACATTAACATCTACATAATATGGAAATAATAAAATGAAATAATTCCATTTACTAATTCACACGGATATTTTACTATTCAAATAATCACATGCAATATCAATAACCACTTTCATAATGATGGAATGCATAATGCCAGACTATCATAACCACATAGTCAAGGCCTTGTGCCAAGACAACAAATAAGATTTTGTCAATACCTTGTGCCAAGACATTAGTTTGTCTCATGAGACCTAGCAATGCATCGAGGAGCTATAGCAGGATCCACCCGTCAGTTATTACATTCAATGCATTCCTTATATGAAAACCTTTAAACATATCATAAGCCATATCATAATCGTATCACCTAAAACATGCATAAAGGAAACATAAAATTTAGACATTTCAATCACAAGATATCAATAAAACACATTAATATAATAAAAAAATTATCAAAACCAATTTCAATAAAAAAATAAAAGAAAAGTAAACATGGTATATATTTTTCATTAAAAAAAATTTATGCCTTGTAGAGGAAGCTGAAACTCAAATAATGGTCACGGCGGCGGACAAGTCGTTGTCGCCGTATACGTAAGAAAAAACATTCCTTTTGTCATTTAGTATAAACTCTTCATATTAAAAGATTCATTTTTAATAAAAGTTAAAGTCAAAGGGGTTTATATACCGTATAAAGGAAAGTTGTGTATAAAACAAAATATGCCTCAATGAAAGGAGATTGAGACGAAGTCCCTTACCTCGCGTCCGACTTGACTCGATTGTTATTTAACCTCCTGAATAATAAAGTAGAGTAAATTTATAACTGCTTAATAACCTTTTTCATGTTCATTATTACTTTTATATCACTTATTACCATGTTATGAACATTATGTAATTATTTAAGTTAATAACGGTCATTTTATTGATCTTTGGAACTTGAGTCTAAAATAAACGTCTAATAATTACATGTTGTTTATGTGGTAGAATATCCATTATATCCACAATTATATTAATGATTTAGATATCATATATATCATATATATTAAGTAGATACATGAATTTATAATATTACATAACATTTAGAGATAAGAAATGAAATGCACCGTTCATGGAGAGGGTAAGCCGTACATACGCATGAACGCTACTTTCATTTACATTTCATATTTAATGGAATGAAATCATAATGATATAAAGGTATATTATAATTCCATTATAACATAATATATAATATCATTAACTCCATCCTTTATACGTCCCACATATGGCATTAACGATTCAAATCACTTTGAGGGGGCGGTAGTCCGCCCTTCCTAAAATTAAATTATCACGTTTACCCATAATGGAAATCATAAAGGTATGAAATAAATGGAAAATACATAAGCATAAATAAAACATAACCATAATATATATCATATATATAAATAGTCTCATCATAATGGCCACCAAGAGAGGTGTTAAAATAAGATTGAACAATCATCATTTCGTGAGGCAGTAATTCACCACCCACAGAAACAGTATGTTCTTTATCCATTATACAAAGGTGTGTGTATGTTTAAATCAAATTCTTCTCATAATAACATCCTATTATATTTAAGATACTTGTGTTTTTACAAAATAAAGGAATAAAAAAGAGTTTAAGGGGTTGGAGAAGCAAAAAAAAAGAACATAAGAGAAGACATTACCTTAAAATCATGTAAGACTTTTTTATTTGAGCCAAAGGCTTCCATGGGAAGACTTCTTCCCAATGTGTGGCTTACAGGATTAATAGAGGGAAGTTGAGAGTGTATTGGGGAAGAGTTTGGCCAAGCTGAATGGCTTTGAAAGTGTGAATAAGGTGGTAGAGGCGGGGCCTTTCATAAGAGGAGAGGAGGGGCAGTCTTGGAAAGTTATGAAATGTTACATTATTATGAAATGCTTTTCGGATGTTAAAGGTCCTGAAATGATATATTTCTAAGATAAATTGATAATGGTTCGAAATCCACCCATCCAATAGGCTCTAGACAAGTGTATGTCTTAGATTGTTCCTTATCATTTCATTTTATTTAAATCGTTCATTAATGACGTAATCGATGCATCATCATGGTGTCATATAAAATTTAATTTATTTAAAGTATAAAAATTATAAAAAAAATATCATGATGTAGGAAATATTTTTAAATTTCCAATGAATATTTGAAGTCTAAGATATCATTTACATAGGAAAAACTAAATTTTTTTTACATGGGTGATACATACTTTGGTTATACTTTCACTTTAAAAAATAATATAATAAAATGTCACTATCACCCAAAAGTGATTCCATGGGGTCCCAAAGTTTGGAAAATGTCATCCCTTGGTCGGTAATGACACAACCAATAGAATTAGAACACATTTTGAGGTCATTTGTTATTATTATGATATAATTTAATTCCCTCTAACTACCTGATTACTAATTAGTCATGATAATTAAAGATAATTACAGTCGTTACTATTCATAATGTAAAAAAACAAGTGTCCTAATTAAATAATTTGGACCTTATAATTTCAAATAAGGAATCCCTTTTACCAAATTCTAAACAGATAAATTGTACTAATTAATTTAAAAATTATTCTCATTGTCAAAACAAATAGCATGTTTTTAAGAAACAATGTCTATCAAATGATTGACAATTGTTTATGTCCAATTTCAAAGTCAAATTAATTATAATGACCCCAATTGGATAAAATGGTAAAATTATATTCTAATTATACTTTAAAACCACTAAATATTATAATTTATCACTATAATTTATTTTTATTTAAAAAGTTGTTTTTAAGTATTTTTCACTACTCATTGAAAATTTGAAGTTCTCAGAAAAATACCAAAAATTCAACATAGGATAATTTCAATATTACGAATCCAAAAATGAAGTCCATTTTGAAATATAAAATTTATATAATTTCAAAAACTTTATATTAGTATTCATAACAGCTACTTTGATTGGTCACGGTGTGTTAGAATCTTGAACTTGCATACAATGCAAGCTATTGCATTATTCAAAGAGAAGCGTATCGTGGATGATTGGGGTGTTACATTCTACCCTCCTTCAATAAATTGCATCCTCGAAATTTGAAATTGTTTTTTGAGAATAAAAGGTTGAAAGTAGAAAATACCTAAGTGGAAAACCCACATATTAAATAAGTTTAATAATATTTAGCGTTAATAAGAGGGAAAGAGAAATGAAAAGTCACCACCAAATTATGATCTCGATTAGGAGAACATTGGTGGAAATTATAGACAAATAATTGGAGGAAAAATTTAAATATTTTTAGGGAGTGATTGAGGTCATCAATCACAAACATGTGTCAAATTGAGGGCCTCAAATCCTTCACTCTATGTTGATTTAAAATATCATCCGTTCAACAAAACATTTGGTATTAGGATAACACATCTTTTTTTAATATCCCTTTCCCAAAGTTCAAAAATTAATTTATTCATAGAATAAGAGAGAGGTATATATATATATATATAAACTTGACAAGTAGAGCTTCAACCTTCCACTAATTTCTACCACAAACTCATCTTTCCCTCAAAAAGATAATTGAACTCAAAAATATTATATTTATCCTAATCATACAAGGTTCCAAATATTAACAAATACCGTTTAGATTAGGAAAACTATTTTGTAATAACCAGGATCTTCTTGTAGGATAGTGGTAGGTAATAAAGGCTTGTTTCACTATGGTTGTGGGTTCAATTCCTGCTGCTTTGACTGACATGACTGGTTATCCCCCAACCTACAAGTTGTACTTTTCCTAAAAATATAGTATTATAATATTACAAAAATAATTTTCAGAAATGTTTTAACCTTAAACAATATTATCCAATGTTCAACTTTATCCAGTCCAACCTTTATAGTTATCCAAAATACCTCTGTCCAGACTTTCTCTAAAAGGTCTCTAAATTCCAAAATCAACTGTAACATCAGATTCCCCGAACAAAGTAATGTTTCTCTTATTGAAACATACTAAAAATATGATTACCTTAATCATATTAAAACCATAATTAAAAAAACAAGTACTAGAGTACATTCCTTATATATATCAAATTATTCTTATAACCATAATTTAGTTCTTGAGTCCAAAAACACAAACACAATAATTATTCAACTTCAACTGTAGTAACAACATAAGATTGGCCTTGATCCCTTGTACTTTTCTGAGGTAATTTTCCTTGGCTCTTAGGACATTAATTTTTATAATTACCCATTTCTCTACAATTGTAGAATTCAACATTTATAACGTCTTTCTTGCAATCACGATCCTGGTGACCTTTTTCTCCACATTTATAACAAACTCCCATTCCTTTTAGGAAAGTGCCATGGTGATTCCTCCCACAATTATCCCATAATGGAAAATCCTTCTTTACCTTTTTTCCTTTATTTGTCTCTTATTCCACCTCTTATTCTCTTGCTTTACTTTTTTGTCATCAGATTTAGAGAATTCCTTTTCTATCTTGATAGAACACGAGACTATATATTTGTATGTTGAGAAAGATTGTAATACTAAAGCTCAAAAGAGAAATGTTTTTAACCCAACAATGAAACGATCAATATTAATTACTGGGTTACGTATATAATCTGTAGCATGCCCCGCTTACCTTGTAAAGATAGACTCATATATTGCGGCATTCTCATCATCCTTTTGCCTCAGACTCATAAATTGCCTTTCCATATCTACTCGATGGTCACGAGGAAAGTATTTTTCTATGAAAAGCTATTTGAACTCTCTCCATTCCATACTTGATACTTCTTCATCATCCTTTGTATTTTGAATCAATGACAACCATTGATCACCATCTCCAGTGAGGCGGTAAACTTCCATGATAACCTTTTCCCTTTCACTACTCCCCAAGGCATGGAATATTTTTTCTGAGGAATTTATCCAATGCTCAGCTACTAAGAGATTTGTACTCCCATTTAATTTTGGTGGTTGTTGCCTCATGAAGTGGTATAACATTTTTCCTCCACATTGCGGATCAGGATGCTCCATATGAGTAAGGTTATTATTTATAACCTGAGTGAGTTATCCGAGTATTGTGATAAGATGATTAGCACTAGTTGTATCACTAGATCAACTATAATTATCTTGAGCAGGAGGTAAATCCCAACATGGAGTGCGTGCATTGATATGGTTTCCATTCCTTCCACTAGGTGCCATTTCTAAACAATGTCATAAACTAGATTAGTTTATGAATAAAAATACATAATTCCATACTCGTAAAACACTTAACAAACATTGAATAGTTTTTGGATAGAGCCCATAATCATAAAAATATTTTCTTTGAGAATGTATATACTCAGAAACCCTTCATAATGGTTTGTAATGAAAATGAGAATTATCCTAAGCATATCCCCCGGGTGTGTCGTAACCAAGAGTGTAGCAAGGCCCATTGTTGTGCACCAGTTCTCGTTCGAGACTAGCTCCAAGCGGTGTTTTCAGGTTTTACCCCTATGTACATTCGTTCCACAACCACCTCTACCTGCTCGTATCCAGAATAGGATGTATTTCTTGGAAAACACACAAAATCTCTATAATACCAAAATTCATGGAAGTTTTTCAATACTAATCCTCAAAGTATATCTTAGGGCTATGTGCTCTGATCAGAGTTTATCTAAATCAAGCTTCCAAGGTTAGTACTAAACTACCTCTGATACCAACTGTAATGCCCCAACCCCAGTTACCCATAGTCGGTGCATTATTACATAATATTGGCATGATCACAAAAGATCAAGTATCGAACGACCAATTATTTTAGTAGCCTTGGAAACACTAGATACATTCATAAATGTTACACTAGATCATAATGTGAAAAACAAAAATAACATAGTCTTCATAGTCCACACCCATATTCCCTTTAGACTATCCCTGTAGGTCAGTCATAAAATATTTCTTCACATACTGGTAAAAATAAAAGATAGAAAGGGGTGAGCTCAGATGCTCAGTAAGGATAACAATATAGAAGAAACATTCATAAATAAACATAACCATTTAAGGCAATGTATAACAAAAACAAAATCCTTTTAATCTTGAAGTTCATCATAATATGGAAATAATGAAATGAAATAATTCCATTTACTAATTTACCTGGATATTCTACTAGTCGAATAATCACATGCAATATCAATAACCACTTTCATAATGATGGAATGCATAATGCCAAACTACCATAACCACATAGTCAAGGCCTTGTTCCAAGACTACAAATAATATTTTGTCAAAGCCTTGTTCCAAGACTAGTTTGTCTCATGAGACCTACCGATTCATCGAGGAGCTATAGAGGTCTCCACCCATCACTTATTATGTCCAATGCATTCTTTATATGAAATGATTTAAACATATCATAAACCATAACATAATCGTGTCACATAAAACATGCGTAAAGGAAACATAACATTTCCACATTTCAATCACAAGATATCAATACAACACATGGATATAATAAAAACATTATCAAAACAATTTTAAATACCATAATAAAATAAAAGTAAACATGGTATTTATTTTTCATTTAAAAAAAGTTATGGCTTGTAGAGGAAGCCAAAACTCAAATAATGGTCACGGTAGCGGAGAAGTTGTTGTCACCATATATTTAAGAGAAAACATTCATTTTTTAGTTTAGTAAACATGATTCGTATAAAAATATTCCTTTTGAATAAAGGTAAAAGTAAAATGGTTTTAGACACCGTATAATAGAATGTTGTGTATAAAACAAAATATGCCTCAATGAATTGAGATTGAGATGAAGTCCCTTACCTCATGTGCGACTTGACTCGATCGTTCTTTAAACTCATGAATAATAAACTAGAGTTAATTTAAACTTGATCATTAACCTTTTTCAGTCTCATTATTACTTTTATATAACTTATTACCAGGTTATGAACATTATGTAATTAGTTAAGTTAACAATGGTTGTTTTGTCGATCTTTGGTACTTGAGTCAAAAATAAACTTCTTATAATTACAAGTTGTTTATGTGGTAGAATATCCATTATCTCCAGAATTATATTCATGATTTAGATATCATATAAATCATATATATCCAGTAGATACATGAACTTATAATATTAAATAACATTTAGATGTAGGAAATGAAATGCACCGTTCATGGAGACGGTAAGCCGTACGTACGCATGAACGCTACATTCATTTCTATTTCGTAATTAATGGAATTAAATCATAATGATATAAAGGTATATTATAATTACATTATAATAACATATATAATATCATTAACTCCATCCTTTATATGTCCCACATATGGCATTAACGATTCAAATCACTTTGAGGGGGCGGTAGTCCGCACTTCCTAAAATGAAATTATCGCGTTTAACCATAAATTAAATCATAAAGGTATGCAATAAATGAAAAATACAGAAGCATAATGAAAACATAAACACAATATATATCATATATAGACAATGTTTCATCATAATGGCCACCATGATATGTGTTAAAAAAATATTGAACAATCATCGTTTCGTGAGGCAGTAATTCACCACCCACACGAACAATATGTTCTTTAAACATTAGACGAAGGTGTGTGTAAGTGTTAATATAATAATTCCAATAAAACCATCCTAGTATATTTATGATAGTGGTGTTTTTACAAAACAAAGGAATTAAAAGAGTTTAAGGTGTTAGAGAAGCAAAATAAAACAAAAGAACATAAGAGAAGTCATTACCATAAGATTGGGTAACTCTTTTTGATTTGAGTCAAAGGATTCATTGGGAAGACTTCATCCCAAAGTGAGGCTTCAAGAAGTAATATTGGGAAGTTGAGAGAGTATTTGGGCAGAGGTCGGCCGATCCAAATGTCTTTGATGGTGTGAAGAAGGTGGTAGAGGTGGGGGCCTTTTATAAGAGGAGAGGAGGGGAACTCTTGGAAAGTCATGAAATGTTAAATTTTATGAAATGCTTTTAGGATTTTAAAGCTCCCAAAATGATATATTTCGAGGATAAGGTGATAAGAGTTCGAAATAAACCCATATAATAGGCATTAGACATGTGTATGTCTTAAATTTTATCTTATCATTTCATTTTATTTAAATCGTTCATTAATGATTTAATCGCTGCATCATCATGGTGTCATAAAAAAATTAATTTATTTAAAGTCTAAAAATTATAAATAAAATATCATGATGTATGAAATATTTTTAGCTTTCCAATTACTATTTATAGTCTAAGAGAACATTTATACAGACAAAAATAATTTTTTTTACATGGGTGATACATACATTGGATATACATTCCCTTTAAAAAAATAATATAATAAAATGTCACTATCACCCAAAAGTGATTCCATGGGGTACCAAACTTTGGCACAAGGCATCCCATGGTCGGCCATGAAACAACCAGTAGCATTAGGACACATTCTGGGGTCATTTTTTATTATTAAGATATTATTTTATTACCTCTAACTACCTGATTGCTAATTAATCACGATAATTAAAGATAATTACTGTCGTTACTATTCTTAATGTCAAAAAAAAGTGTCTAAATTACATAATTTGGACTTTCTGATTCCAAATATGGAATCCATTTTACCATATTACAAACATAGAAATTGTAGTAATTAATTTAAAAATTATTCCCGCTGTCAAAACAAATAGCGTGTTTTTAAGAAACAATATCTATCAAAAGATTGACAATTGTTTATGTCCAATTTCAAAGTCAAATGAATTCTAATGACCCCCATTAGATAAAATGGTAAAATTATATTCTAATTATACTTTAAAACCACTAAATATTATAATTTATCACTATAAATTATTTTTATTAACAAAGTTTTTTTAAGTAATTTTCACTATTCATTGAAAATTTGATGTTCTGAGAAAAATACCAAAAATTCAAAATAGGCTAATTTCGATATTCAGAATACAAAAATGAAGTCCATTTTGAAATATAATATTTATATAATTTCAAAAGGTGGTTATTACTATTCATAACGGCTACTTTTATTAATTGTAGTGTGTTAGAATCTCGAACTTGCGTAAAATGAAAGTTATTGCATTATTGAAAGAGAAGTGTATCGTGGAAGCCTGCGGTATTACACCAATGACCTAAATTGTATTAAGTTTTATATATTTGATATTATGTGTTAGTAAATAAAAATATAAATTTTGTTTAACCATGTAAATAAATTAGATGAAAAAGATGTTTTGAATTAAAATTCAGTATTTTAAACTATACACTAGAAAGTGAAACATCACAAAAAATTACCAAAAAATTAACATAGCCTATTTTTTGATTAAATTCAAAATACAAAGTTTATAATTACATATTAAATTTACAAAAGGATAAAAAATTATATTAATATTCGGTTCCCTATTTAACGGTTGTAAAACTACCTTTATAAAAATATAGTATTTTATGGGTAACATTTGGTTTAGTTTTATCTTAATCATATCAAATATATTTGATGAATATAAAAATATTTGATTTAATATATAATAAATATATAACATTAATATCACTCTCTAATTTTATGTAATATATTTTATTATTGTATAACTACTTTATCGGAATAATAATATTATTATTTTTATTTATGTTAAATAAATTTTTGTAATCATTCCTAATTAATATTTTTACCAATAAATTATTTTTATATTCTTATAAACTATATATTTTCATATGTTATATAATATTATTTATAACTAATCTTTGAATGGGTAGGATATGTCTTATTATATTAAATAATAATATTTTAAAAACATTTGTTTGTTCGGTTAAACATGGTCTTGTGTGTAATGTAGCTTGTCAAGAAAAGTCTATAATGAATATAACACAAGATAACTCAGTGCTAAATGAATTTAATAATATTGAATATATCATATACATTTAAAATATTATATATTTATTAAATTATAAGGGTATTATATTCCCTTATGTGATTGGTGTCATGTGTCATGCACACTCTCTAATATTATTTTATTACTTCACAATTTTAGGGTGTTACATTTTAAAATATTGTATATTAACATTCTAAAGATGTGTCACTTTTCACTCTCTTTATAAAATATTTTAAATGAATGATTATTTTTAATTCTTCTAACAGGAATGGTTTTTCCATCATCATTCCATTTATTTTAATTCATTATTTTTTAATATGGTTCTAATGTTATTTTCAATTAAATAATATTTCTCATAATATATTTAGAATCATTATTGATTAAAAAATTGAATTTGAAAGTTGAAATAGTATTTTTATCATTAATGTTTTAGTGGAATTTTATTGGTATTTATATACATCCAATATAATGATCTTTTATTTTACTTATTGTCCACTAAGGATATATTTTGATGATACCATACATTATCCTTCTCTGGTTGGATTATGATTGTTTCATAGATATTTTCATGGAAGCCATTTTTTCCATTGGTTAATAAAGTTATAAGGGGAATTTTTTTTTGTTTTTATGACAATAACAATTAAATTAATCCTATATATATTTTTGTCATGTTATAATTATTGTAAAATTTATATGATGACAATAATTTTCATTATAAACCTGGGACCGGTTCTTCTATTATAATTCAAAAATGGTGGTTCCATTAATAAAGAATGAAATGAGGTTACATTATAATAAATGGATGGGTGGTTATACTATAAAAAATGAATGAGAGGTACTTTTTAAACCATGTATGGGTGGTTCCATTATAAAAAATGTAGATGTTATCCCAATATAGATCTCTAATTAATTGGGAATTTATATGCGTGATTTTAAGAGAGATAAGATAATTATGTTACATGATACCAACAAGTTTTATCTTTGTTTACTATTAATTTTCAATTGATCATATTATTAGGATTTAGACTACATGACTCGTGATTTGGGATTCTTATGACTCTTGATTTTTAGAATGATTTAAGTCATGTCACAAGGATTAATTATCCTGGTTTTTATGTGTGTTAGTTTGTTTGTGTTATGATCATGAACTTGATTATGTAATCATATTTTTCTACCCATCTTATTATCATTAAGGAAATTTAATTATTAATGATTATGTTTACTCATGCTGTGTATTTTATCACACCCTACTTATTATTCCATTTTTACATTTTATGAAAACATTGTTAAATTATTTTTTCTATAAAAGTTTCACATGGCAATAATTTTATTGGAAATGATGAAGAAATATTTAAGACTGTGAATATACAGGTACAGTTGAAAAAAATGTCACTTAAAGACATGATTATTGATATGAAATAGTTTTTCCAAATTCTAAAAAATATAAACATAAAATTTACATAGTTATGTAAGTGATATAATATTTTAATTTTATGTTGTATTTTTGGATGGTTGAAATTGGGTCTCATTTTTTATTGTAATTCCTGGAATGAAAAGATGATGTTTCAGCACTGGATTTGGAAGTGAAGGATTGGGGTTTATATATCTGGTATTAATTGAAATGTTTATAAAAAATTGTGTATTATAGTGGCATTATTTATTGTTAATTGAATATTTATATACACAATTTTTCATTTTTTTTGTTTATGTTTTTCCATTAATTCAAAGGATTAGACACCGATTTTGAGGGATTATGTTGAATAATTTTATAGTGAAAAATGATATTTTGGGAGATGTTTTATTGTTTTGAGGTAAATGTATCTGATATTTTTAACTTAATGGGGAATTTTATATGAATGTTGTTATATTTTCTATGATTGAAGCCGAATGGTACGTGATAACCAAAAAGGTTAAAAAATTAAGTAATATTAAATTTACAATGGTTAATTATGTTATATGGTAATTTATTTATATAATGATCTATGTTGAACATTTGGGGTTATTATTAAATAATGGATATTAATGTACTATTTCTACATTTATAGTTGTATACATTTTGAGATTTATCTAATATAGTGAACACCATTTCAGTTTGGTTAATATCAAAAGACAAGAGGAATAGATATTTTCCCTTTTGAGGATTATGTAATATATTAGAAGTTTATTTTAGTATTTTGGACCTAAAAATTCCTCATGAATATTCATATTTTGTGGAAAATGATGTGATAGTGGTGGAAATTGATGAAAGGATGAAATTTTACATATCACATAAGTATATTTTTTAATATTTTTAAATAAGGATTGTAAATGAATTCCTCAACTCATGGAAATCTGTATCGAAAAAAATTTATCTTATTACCTTCATATCTAATGAATCAACAGTCATTTTCATTTAGACTTCCCATAATGTTTTGGATTGAGTAAATTTTCCTGATAGTTACCTTTCATGTGATCAATGATCTTTATCACTATCCATCATTATTTGGACATTAATTTTTATCCAGGCTCAAATTTTCATTCTTTACTATTATACACCTATTTAAAAACTTGGTTATGTGTTGTGATGTATGAAATATATATTAACCATTCCATACTTTTAATAAGATGTTTTATTAACCAAAATTATTATATTTTATTTTAAAAAAGTTATTTTTCAAATTTTAAACTATTAAATACCATAAAAATTCTCAAATTTATAGGACAGAACTCATTAAAGAGGGATTGTAATATCCTATGATTTTAAAATAACACTTTCTTAAATAGAATACAATACACACAAAACTGGGCATAAATAAACAATGAAATATTAATATTAAAATATTATAGTTTTATCCAAGTCATTAAATTGGTGGGTATGAAAAATATTAACAATATTATCTGAAATATATAATGGTCATACTCAATGAATATATTCTTATAAATTCTTAAGAAAATCAATTTGTTTAGTTTGTTTATTTTTTAATTAATAAATATGTATTCTTCAAAATGTTTCTCATTACATTTTATGAGAAAATAAGATATTTATTTTCTAAAATTATTATAAATTCTATATTATAAAATAGGTATCATTTGTTAATTCATCATCTGAAAATTATCTTAGGATTAATATTTGATAATTTTCTAAAAGCTATGATTTTTAAAGGAATAGTTTATATATAATTATTTGTATTACGAAAATGTATGGTTTCATGTATTTACAAAGAAATATTCAATTTTTCATTAGTTTTAACATATTATAAGTTTCTTCATGATTAGTAACATCCAATAATGATCTTTTGAATCGACAATATACTTAAATTTGGTATATAAAATATATTTATACAAAAAGTATTTTTTAAAGTCACATTCATTTAAATTATTTAGAAATAATTTTAAATTAAATTCAATTTTTTTTTAAATTTTTATAAAATTTATTACATATTTGGAATTTTAATTACTAATATAAGGTAATATGTTCACCACAATTCATTATAAATATGAATACTAACCATAGTAGTTTTTTGTTTCCTGGTCAATATAAGATAGGTTAATTAAGGTTTAATGTAATGTGATAAGGATTCAAATTAATTTAAAACATGAATTAATTAAATTTTATAATAATATTTCAACTAAAATCTTCCTAAATAATAATATATGTCCTTTTGTTTCCATTTATCATTGATTTGTAACTTTATTAAAAAATAAGTAAAAAAATGTACAAAATGTCACTCACTTGAATTTTAATATCAATAATATTTTGTGATTAGGATAAAACCAAAATAAGTTCAGTTATAAATGTTTTTTTGAAATATAAATTATTCATTTTTATCAGTTTATTTTTTTTAGTCATGAAATATTTACCTTAAATTCTTAGGCAACACTAACATAGTTCTTGTGGAAGTAGTATAAAATTATTGTAAATGATTTTAAATACATAAAAAATAAAACGTTTTGATTTATTAAAATTTAATATTAATTTTATTGATAATTTTGACTTTTAATTGATTTTATGTGGATTATATTGGATTTCCATTGCTATCATGTTGTTTTCAAAGTAAAATTATCTGTATAGATCAAAAAATAACATTAGTAGTAATTTATGATTATTATATTTTATTTTATTTTTTATAAAATTAATAAAACTATTTGAAATTGAAACTAATTACTATATAGATATAAAATTTCATAAATTGGTCATATATAAATTTGTTTTACCATGTATGTAAAATTATAACCCTTTGGTATTAAAAAATTCCTTACTACGATTGAGGAGAATGTTTTTACCAAGGGGTTAATCCAAATGACACGGTTTAAAATGATATATAATTAAGTCATTATACTATTAGAAAATTCCATTTAGAATATATAATTTTTTTATTCTAAATAATTTCATTTTTAACCATTTTATATGTGTAATACTTGTAATATATTATAATATTTCTTCAATTTACAAAAAAATGGAATTAATGATATTAAATAACAAAAAATATTTTATTAAATGATTTCAAAATAAAAAATTCCTATTTTTGGAACTCTAAAAGGGATATATTTTAAAATATGATCCATGATTAATTTATAGGTTTATTTTCATTTTATAGTATCATTCTTATCTCATTTAGAGTAAAAACACAATGACATCACACTAATTGACAATAGGGTTAAGAGTGGGTTTAAACTAAGAGATAAAAGTAGAAACATAAAAAAACATGTAAAAATATTATTATATTAAATTATATTGACACATACTCATAATATATTATAATTATAAAATTTATCCATTTTAATATGAAAATTAATCTTTATCAATTCAATACATTATGAAACTCTAAGGTCAATCCTCCCCTTATTTATAAAAAAGGCACCAATTCTTATCTCAACTCCAAAATTCAGGAAAAATTTCACCAGAGATAATAACAACCATATTAACCTTGTAACAGCCTTTAACATTTTATTAAGGTTTCATTTTGAGAAGAATACTATATTGAGATTGCTTACTGTTTTAATAAAAGGAAATTGTCTGAAAAATAGTTATAACATTTCACTAAATATTTTATTATTATATCTACTTCTACATAAAAACAATATTTTTCCACCATGATGGAATAATAAAATATTTATATTACATATATTTTTATGTTATTATGTTAATTTAATAATCTATACTCATTCCATCTTCCATAAAATGGAAAATGAATCAATTGTTTATGTGTATGGTGGACTTCTTCTATATCAACTTTGTAATTTCCCTTCCATCACTACCTCTCAGAAATATTTAGAATGATTTATTTTATGTATATATATAATATTATTGACATAATTATTATTCTCACGAAGAATATATCATCTATATTATTACCTTATTATTAATTTTAAAAGAATATGTCATTTTTGTGTTCATGTGGATTACCACCTCTATGATGTGATGCGATCAATTTTCATTCATTAACTCACATGGACGATATATATAAATTAATTAAAATAAATAATATATTATTTATGAAATAATTATTTTTATTTAATTTCGAAATTATATATACATTATTTTCATCCAGAATTTTGAAAAATGAAAGTGTTACTCGCGTTTTACGTACGACATATGGCCTCCATGATTACAACATAGTAAATTTTTCATTACTGTATTTCATGGAGGGGTTTAAAACTATTATATATGAATTAAAATAACAACTATATCCTAATTATTATTTTGTATAACATGATAAAATAAATTTTTTCAACAAAATCATCATAATGAAGAAATTTTGAAGTTTTGAACTAAACATCGTTAGATCACCTGTCATGAATTTAAATTATTATACAATTAAATATGATACATCTTTTAAGTATATGGGATTAAAAATCGAATTTTTTATTAATAAATAAAATAATAGGTATATGTTTGTTATAAATGAGTTAAGGTATATACATGGAATTTATGGACTCAAGGTAATGAATTACATATCAATTTACCTTCATTGAGGAATAGTTTAACGTGATACACCTTATTACTTTTATATGGTGTGTAATATTATAGTTTACATGTTTTAATTGAATAATTATGATTTGAAGGATTTTTATGTTAAAATTAATGTTATTTCATCTAAGGTGTTTTATTCTTATGTTACAAAACTTTTAAGGGGTTTTAACTCCAATTAGATTAATTGGGTTATATTTCTAATGCATAGTATTTATAACTACAAAATGTATGATCTTTTTGAGGGTTTTCTTTGTCTCAATCTCAATTTCTTGAGACATGTTTTTTGTCCTACACCATGATATCATTTTATGGTTTACTTAATTCCGAATGAATATATTTTGAAATATTAATTCATGAATTTCATGGTAGATAGATATCAATATTAGACTTGTTATTTCAATAATGTTTTATTTTAATATTACCAAAGTAGTAAAACCATTATGTTAAAATGTCCTTTATTTTTGAGATTGATTATTTTTAAGGTTCCATTATAGAAATAATATTCCCATATTTTATTGAACCAAATAAACTTTTTTATTATATAGTTATGAATTTGGATTACATGTTTTGTACTAATTTATGATTTTATTTATTAAAAAAATTACATTTATTTTTTTAGGTGATATCGACATTCCATATTCTATTTGAATGGGAATAATTCTCTTCCATATAAATTTTATTGAAAATTATTCAAAGATATTTATTTTATAAAAATAAATTATATGGTAATTAAATTTTTCATGAACTTTTTTACTCATTTAAGTGGTTTTAAAACTAAATTTCATATTTTTTTCATGCGTAACATTTGACATACTATAAAATTCATGAAACAAAATTTTATTTTTAACATTTACAACATGAAAATATTTTCCCACAATCATGACCATCATTTCTTCAGAATATTTCTAGTTAATTTTCTAAGGATATTATTAAGTAAATGGATTACAAAAATATGTTTTGGAATTTTTTGATCTCCAAAAAAGTGATTTTAAAATTTGGAAGATTATTTTTATAAAAATGGTTTTAATGTTTTTTTAATAGAATTTTTCTTAATAATTGGCCACAATAATTGTCATTTATTATGGTACCTTGAGTATATATTTTTGATGATATTATACACATTTTTTCTCTATATGGATTATGATACTTTTGATGAATTTTTCATGGGAACCAATATTTTTAAATGATTTAATAGGGTAATAAAAGGAATAATGGAAGTTTCTATAAGTATTTTGATGAAATGAATGATATATTTACTTTATTAATCTTATGGTTCTTGGTAATTATTTATGATGAAACGTTGTTCCATTATAATCATTGATTTTTTTATTATTTTTCTAAACCAAGGATGAATGGATCTATTATAACCTAAGGATGCATAGTTTTGTTGTAATAAAATGAATAGTTGTTCCATAATAAACCATGTTATGGTTGTTCTATTAAAAACCAAGGATGTGTGGATACATAATAAATCATAAATTGAATGATTTAAAATGTATTGGTTATTCATATTATGTATGGTTAGGGTGATATGATAATTAAATTCCAAGATACTAACATGTTTTATCTACATTTTATATGAGTTTTCAATGGTTCAATTGATCCATATTGACATCACAGATGTAATGAATATTAACTTATATGAATCTTCCCTTTTATAAGTAATTATTCAATATGTCATTATTTAATGAAGTAGGTTTTGATAGGTATGAGTTCTTTTTTGTTTTTCATATTCCCATTGATTATAACGTTATACCCTTATAGTCATCTAATGCTCAATGATGACATACAATTTTTATGGATTATGTTTTCCATTCCTATACTTTAGATATCAGAATGTTTATGTTTCCTTTTCACCGGGTCAGGGAGAATAATGTTAAATAATATGTGTATATAAATTTTTCATGTGTGAATAACTATATGGGAGATATTGTGAACTTATTATATAATATTAAAATCTCATTATTGTTGAAAAAATAATCTATTAAGGACATTGTAATTGATATGAAATAGTTTTTCCTAATTTCGTAATACTTTAAAAATAAAAGGCCCTTGGGTGTGTAAGTGATACAATATTTCCTTTTGATGATGTATGTTTTGGATGGATAAAAATGGGTCCCATTTTTTGTATTAATAAATAATTTAAAGATGATGTTTTAGCACTAGATCTAGGAGTCCAGGTCTTGTAAGGATATAGGATTACATATAAAACTAATGAAGATTTTTTTGGGATTATTATAGTCGTAGATTTTCAATAATTGAGGTTCTGTGAGATATTTGTGATTTCCCAATCCATAGTCGATATATAGGGTCATTTTAACATTAATAGTGGAACACACATGGAAGAAATGGATTTTTAGATTACCTCAATTGTCAATATTAATTATTATTTTTCAATGTTTTATAAATCATTTTAATCATACACTTTATATTTTATTTTTATTGTATACCATATCATACAGTATTCACAAATATACCTTATTTTTCACCAAAAATGAAATTTACAATCATAACAAATTATGACACACAAATTCCATAAATAAAAAACCTTTATAAAATTAAATATCTAAATACATGAAATTTATCAGTTATATTAAAATACATAACACTTTAGAAAATTCATTTTTTTAGCATAAAATAATTCTTCACCAATTAATGATAATATTTTACTTACAATCATTCCTTATTTAGTTGATTGATTTTAAATATTTACTATACATGTTGAATATATTATTTATAAATGATTATTCATTTCTAGTAAAGAGATTATATTCCCATTATAAAATTTTCAATATAATAATTTGTTATATGTATTCCCAAGGATCATATATAATTCCAATGGTCACAAGAGTACCATATTACCCATTTTAAATCCTTTATATGACCTTTCATACTTATTTAAATTTAATTAATTAGAATCCTTTATTTCTTTCTCAAAATTTCTGTCACGTTGAAAAAATCCCCCTTCCATATTTATAATTAGTGGTGTGATATTTAAGAAATATTATATCAATAATGATTTCAATTTCATTATCTTTTTATTTACTTGTGGTTATATTTCTCTTATTATTTTCATAATGATTTATCAGGTGTTTTTATTATAATTTGGTTATGTATTTCATTTATTTAGATATTTTATATTAATAAAATATAGAATTATTCTTTTTATTTTGGAGTTTAATGTGAAATAATTTATCTAACACATAACAATAATAAAAATATTGGATATTAAATTAAGTCTATTTCGTGATATGACATGTCGGATTTTCATAGGTGTTGTTTTGATAGGTTGAGTGTTTTCCAATATATATCCACATATTTATATATTGTAATGGATATGAATGTGGATTTTATTTATCTTAAATGGAATAAAATATTAATTTAATAGGTTTTTTTATATTAATTGTTTTATGATGTATTGAGAACCATTTAAGCTCATTATCATGATATTACCTGAGACTTTAAGTGATAACTATGATTTATAATATCATGGGAGTACCATAGGATAGAATATAACCAAGGGATGATGTTGGTGAAGGTTATTAAAGATTTGTAATTGGATATTAATTTAGATTGAAAATTTTAAGAGTATTCATTTAATTTATTATTTTTTTAATGATTAAAGGAAACCAATCTCTTTTTTGTATGGATGAAACCAATTTTTGGTTGAGGGATGTAACCTAACATCTATGAAATAGGTGTAAAAATTGATAATTGAATTAGTACACCATCCATAACCATTAATTCTAAAATAGAGTATATATCTATGTGAAATATTTTTATTTTAGATGTTGATATAGTAAAAATTGATATCAATTAGAAGGTTATGGGATGAAGAATGTAGTTAATCATTGAAAATTATAAAAATTATAGCTCATGGATAATGTCTGTAATGAGTCCCATGTATGTGAGTTTATATCCTCAATATTGGCATATGTCCCCCAAAATATTATTAACGGGACTTGGTTGAGACTCTTTTCATTAGTCTTTATCCAAAGAAGGGGACTCGACAAGGATGGCTCATAAAATAGTGGTATCATATCATGGTTTAGGATGGAATATAGAGTAAACACATATAAGGATTTAATTAGGGAAGTAGAGTTATACTTATATTAGTCCTAATATATTTATTAGTCTATGGAAATATAATTTTGATATAAAATTACCATAAGATTCTATGAAAGGAACCTATTTTCCACTAATCTTAAATATGGGTGTGGTACTTATTACATTTCAAGTAGCATGACATAGGGCATGGTGTAAAATATGATAGTTATAGAATGAAGGTTCATTTGGGGTTTATAGAGGGATTTAAATAATAATTTTTTTTTATATAATTATCCATTAAAATAAATTGATAAGGTATCATGTGTTCATTAATAATTATGATAGCACTTAATCTTTCATGGAATTCGTGTAGTTCAGAGTATCAAGACTTTTCACCATTCATTATATGGTTGAGAGAGTAGACATAGTAATATATGAGACATAGAAAACCACATTATAGTGTTTTCAGTGGTATATATTATCATGGAATGTGTTATAGTTTTCATATGAGTATGTTGATCCCTTCTTTGAGAATGTGTGGATAAAATTTCATTCACTCTAGAAACCAATAAAGTATCACATAACTTTTATAGTATGTTTTTATTTGTTAGAATATCTATAATTGTGTAAGTACATCCTTGGTGGTTTAATATAATCCATGATCTTTTTAACCTCATCTTTATACTTTTTAGGATTTATTTTTGATAATAAAACCTTCAAATATTTCATAAATTGGGATTGCTTCCCATTTATCCAAGGATTCCCAATATTTTGGAGTTTTACATGTGTTTCATGGGTTTGGTTCACTATTTTAGAAACAAATAAAATTAGGAGTTGAGATAACATTTTTTTTCATAAAATTAATCCATATAATCAATTATAGATCTGTACCATGAGATCAAGTACCTATTAAGAGGTTTTAGTTTAGGAATATGCTATAGAGTTATTATAATACTTGATGAGTTTCCATTTAGAAAAGATCTATAATTGAAATAATCATCAAATAATTAAGAGTTTTAATTTCTTTTTCATTTGGAATTCAATGTTTTTATGCTATTATATACGCCCCAACATTAAATTTAATTTTATTCTTAATAATGATTTAGTTCATGAACATATGGCGGTATATAAGGCATTTTATTTTCTCAAGTAGAGTTTTATTATATATCTATGTGATGTTATATTCCCTCTAATGAAAACATGTTATTTTTAAATGTATAAATAGATTAAATGATCCTCTTTGGAAGAATTAAAATCTTCCCTAATAGAATCCCCCAAGAAATGATATTAATAATAATAACTTATTTACCACCATAATATTAGTTTTCTCAATGAAAAGTATTTCAACCATAACATAAACAAAAATATCATAGTCCTAATGGGATATGGATTATATTTGGATAATTATAAGGTAATAATATATTCTGTGTTGTATGTCAACCTAGAAAATTAATATATGAGGGTAAATTTTTTTTATGCTGGTAGATTGACCATGTAGGATTCATTAAAAGGGGGAATATAGTTGGTAGAGGTAGTTTATGATGATGGATTTTATTTAATCTATGTAATTACATATGTATACTCTTTCCATCTTATAGTAATATTGTTTACAATTATATCTCATTCATTTATTTTTCTAACCCTAGTTCATGGGTATATTTAATCTTCTGAGCATCTTTTACAAGTACTACAGTTTTTAACATTATTATAAAAGGGTTTTGATTGATTTTTGTTTTTTAGGATTAGGGATATTAATACCATGTTTTATTATGCTGAAAAATTAGGAGTTTGTATTTGTAATTTATCAATATTCTAGGAAAAAATAAATTTATATATTTGTGTATGTTTTCTAATATGTACTAAATGGTTAACTTATGATTTATTTTTTTGTTAACCAAAATTTTAATTTTTCCCCATAATTTTTCATCAAAAGTATTATATTAAACATTATATAAATATTATTAACATATAGAATATTGTGATGAAAATAAGGATGATAGATGTAATGTTTGGTTGAGGTAGAAAAATCACAATGTTTTGGTATTACGATACATCATGGTTTTTATATGATTTTTTAAAGATAATGGTTCAAATTTTCAACGTGTCATTATTTTAATCAACATTAAATGTTTTGAAAGATGTTATGTGATTGTAGTTTTACTGGTATATATGTGCAACACAAATACACTATGATGTCATATTTTTTTTTGATGATAGAATTTTAGTTAAACACTACATTGGAAATCATTTCCTGGTAAAAAGTCAATTTGGGTGATGGTACATTAGGTAAAACAACATTATGTATGTCTTGAAATATTCCAATTTGGAATAAATTTTTACTATTGTTTAAATATTAAAAGAAATACACTATAATATTTATTATTTGAAATAAAATAATATACTTATTGAAAAATTAACTATTGAAAATGAATCCAAACAATCCAGGGTTTGGGTAAACAATCAATGTTATATAAATATATTTTTTGTATTTTTTGTTTCCAAAAAATCATTAAAGGATAATATTTTTTAATTATTATTACATGTTTAATATATATGTAATTTTGAAATTTACTGAATAATGGGGAGAGAGAATAGATATCAATATAACAAAACAAGGAAAATAATTCAGTCAAAACTTGAAGGATGATAATATCAATTTAGGGATGGCGTTTTATTTAGAAGAGTGGAAAGTATACTTTCTATGTAGACTAATTTTATGCTATTCATAGTACATGATGTTTAAAATAGGTTTTATCATTGTTGAATGTTGAATCATGATATGATGTATTATGAAGAGAATATTTATTAAAAGATTCATACTTTAATAAAAATATCCATAGTTTTAAGAAACCCAATTTTTTTAAAACTCATCTTATCTTATTATATATGTGGTATCTCATGATAAATTTAAGGACTCATACTTCATTGGGTTCTAGAATATACTTTTCTCATTTCCATTCTAAATATATGTATAATATGTAGTACAAATCTATGAATTTTTTTGATTCAAGAGAAAGATTGATAATCTTGTTATGATTGAATTCCCCTATATACTATTTTCATCCAAATTTCTTTATCATTAATTATCAATCAAAATAGTTGAAAACATTTTAAAATTAATATACTCAATTAATAAACTATAGATACATAAAATAAATGAAAGAGAATGTGATTTAATAATTCCCACCCTTCTTAGTGAATATAAATGTGAATATATTCAGTAGGTATCTCTTAAATTTTAAATGAAATAAATATATTACTTTTATATGTTGTAGTGATTATATTTTGGTTCGAATCCTATTGTTTTTATAATTTTTATGTTATTATTTTTTTCATTTATGGATTATATAAAATCAGTGTTAAAAACTTCATTTTTTATATTTTATTGAAATAAGGACTATATATATAAATACAATTCTTCCATTATTATTATAATTACGAATAGATATAATTAATATTATCATGTATGGACACACTCAAATTAAGAAATGTTTTATTAGAATATTTTTTAGAAAAAAAACATATAGAGAATGGTTTTCATGTATGAAACACTAATATAGGTTAATTTTTATGGAATTATGTTCATAATGTTATAAGGATAAATATGATTAAAGAAATTTGGGATAAGATATATAATATATGTGAATATAATTTAAAATTAAATGAATAAAAGATATTAATCCACCTTGAATAATTTAAATACGTTTAAATTCTTGATGGAAAAACTCTGGATAAATTCTTCTCCAATTTTAATGAAACTATGATATCTAAAATATGTTTTAGTGAAACTATGTAATATTTAAATATTTTTTAGAAGATAATTCATATATTGAAAAATAAATTAAATAAAATGGATCTATCACGTTAAATTACTGGTTTAAATTCATTCTCACTAGATGAGTTTTAAAAAGCATTCACTATGAATGAGATAAAAAATATATTTCATTTTTAGTAAAGTGATAAAGATGTCCAAAAAAATTATTTTGAAGCCCTGAATAAGTAAATTAACCAAAATGATGTCCTAACAATTTACAGAAAATTTATTTTCAATAAATAAATACTTTTAATGGTTTAGCATGGACATAAAAAAAGATCACTAAAACAACAGATGTGATTAAAATGAAGAAGGGATTATGATATTATTCTTGAAATGTTTTAAAATATTAGATTCATGCACCTTATATAAAATAGTTTCATTATAAAATTAATTATTATTTAGATTATCCATTATGAGATCCTAAATGTGGAATTAAATCTTGTCAAATGATTAGGTATACTCCTCCAAGTCGATTTTAATTTCATTATATTTTCTTATTAAACTGAATTCTAGACTTTTGATCCATGATTTTTTTCATTATTTGTTTTAATATGGTGTTAAAATTTATACATATTATCAACACGTTTTATTGAGGCCTCAAAGGTCCATGGATAATCTTAGGATGTCATTATTTTCTCTAAATCAATTGATGCTTGACAATTAATATATATATTTTTTTCTTGTTAAATGGATATTCTAATGTGTTGTGATAAAAAATATCCCTTTACAACCATTTTTAATCCTTTATATCATCATTCTATCTTTCCGTTTCCATTTTATCTGAAATGAAATGATTTATGGGAGGTATCATTAAAAGGTTATCCCTTATGATGGGGTATTTTTTATGCACCGTTATTCCTTTTTCATTCCTCACTAATCTATTCTGCATTTATTTTTATACATAGAAGAAACCATTTCTATTAAAATAATTCTTTCTTTTTTTAAGAGAGATGAATCATGAATTAAATCCATTATATTTATTATTAATTCCCCATTTTTTAAAATATTGTAGTAACATAATAATCTAATTAATAATCTTGATAGTTCAATTATGCGTCAAAAACCCATTATCTATCATTATATGATTCAGTGGGTCCTTCTATATAACCCTTCTAAACATGATTGAATTGTGTGTCTTTTACATGGTATTTTTCCTTAACATTTATTTAATATCATTCTATCTATTTTACTCATCATTTCTATTGAAATATTCACCCAAGATTGCAAATTCATTATGCACACTGATATTTTAACTTGAGTAATATACATCACCATGCACTGTTTTAGGTGTTTTAGATTGAACCAAAATATTGTAATCGTTATTTTTAGACTCATATTTTCATATTCACTATTGAATAGATATATTTTTACTGACACTATAGTCTAAAAACACTTTAAATACATAGTTTACTATAGTAAATATCATATTACAAGAATATTCTTCATATAATGGTGATGAAAATATATCCGAGACTCTAGGATATATTTTAAATGATAGGATGGTTCCTTGGATTGGATCCTTGAAAATTCTAAATAAGACATGACTCCAACTGATTGATGTGGGATATCCCCACCATTCAACAAAAATATCTCATTTAAGGAGAATTATAAGGTGAAATATTATTACCCTACAAGAATGCAACTGATACATTTCCCATCAACACTTCTATCTAGCCTTGTCTTATTGACACACCTTCTAAATGTGACCTAATTTATTATATTAAGACAAACTATGTCCCCAATATTTTAAATAAACAAATGAAAACAAAATATCTCACAAAACATAACCTAAAAAAATATTCCATGGATGTGGATACATCCACATTAACTCATATTCTGTGATCTATAGTCAATAACAATTCTGTTATGATACTATCAAATAAAAATAATATACCCTAATTATTTCCTCGAATTGAATGAATTTAAGGATATTGAAATGGTATATAAACTTTATGGAAGTTTACATAAATCACCATTGATAAAGGATCCCATTATTGACACCCTATGGGTCACATTTATGTTTATTTTAGATTATTGTTTCCATTCATAGGATTCAGATATTTCAAGAGTCAAGGGATGTAAAATTAGTTGGTTTTTGGAGAAATAGGCTAGGTGCACGATTTTTCAAACCATATGATAATTAGGAGATATGGAATGGTTGGTTTCATAGGCATTTCTTGTGGCATGATCACATTTTTTAATACTCTGTAAGACACCATGAAAAATTAACAATCAAATGGGATTGGGAGTGAGGCTAGTGCATGGCTTGCACTATATTTTAATGATCATGATACTACTCCCATTTAATAGTATTCTATGGTTTTTAGTGGATAGTAGTCATCACTTGATCAGTTCATGGTTTTTCATCAATGTGGACTAACTATGTAACCCATGGAAGTTTCCTAAAATTTTGAAATTATCCGGATCCCCTTTGTTTTTATATAAAATATTATCTTAACCAATAATTTTTTCAAAAAATTCTCTCTTTGACACACTATATATACTATCCCAGGTTACTTGGTGATTTATGATCAATTTCGATAGATCTCTTCTAGGTATATTCATGTTTATTCCAAATTTCTTCTCCTCTTTCTAGATCTAATCCAAACTTCCCTTCCCCTTGTCTCATTGGAACTCTATGGGATATGATTTCTATATGAAGAAGTTTTTATGGTGAATTTATGATGCTTATTGTAAAGACCCGTAAAATTCAAAGATTTTTTTAATTTTTTGGGAATTTTACAAGAACGCAGTTCCTAACAGCACCTGATTCTGAGGCCCGGTGTGCCCAGAATCAATTTGAAAAGTTTGGCTCGGGTACGTTCAGTGAACGAATGATCGGGTTTTCCTAACATTTGAACCATTTCTCAGAATCGAAATCCAAGGGCACTGATGGAATCGCAGTTCCGGTAATTGCATAAGAACACCTTTTCCGGAGTTGTGTTTGCTCGGGTGAGGTTATTAAATTTTGGGGTTAACTAAAGAATAAAATAAAATTTTGTGCAACCAAATTTTATGTTTATTTAAGGTAGCTTAACACTATGCTTGATGGTTGGAGTGGGACCCACTAATACCCTAACTCCTAGGTAGGATATTAGTGAGTTGGGGCCCACATGAGCCGACCCCTTTATTTCCTTTTACCTTCCACGTGCATTTAATATGGTAAATCACCCGAACCCCCCCCCCTTTAAATTCCAAGTCAACTCTAACGTTTAATAAAAATTTAAACACCTCATTAATTGGTCAACACTCATTAATTAAATCGTGATCTGTTTTGAATTTCAAAATAGTTGGCATGGGAAATAAAATAAGGCAAAGCCTTATTTTATTAAGGGGTTGTTTTTTTGTGCGAGAAGAATTTGGAGATGAATAACTCAACCCTTGAATCTTTACCTTCTTCATTGAAGAACGTGAAGAATGCGAAGAACACACCATCGCCGACGAAGAACGCCGAACCCTTGGAGATCGATGACACGAAGTCGTGTACCGCGACGGCGATGATCCTCCTTCCGCGACGCCGACGATCCTCCTTCTGCGATGCTTCTTCCGAAACGTTCCTTCTCCCGTGACAATCTTCGATCATCAACCTCTTGAGGTAGGGGGTTTGGTTTAATTAAATCTATGTGAATTATATCCTTGACATGTGTTTAATTTTCGGAAGTCGTTTGAACCGCTAACGCGGTGGGTGAGGACCAACAAACAAGTCTGAACCCACCGTTTCTTTGTTCTTGGTGTGTGGATCGATAGGCGACGACGAAGTAGGCCGAAAAGGTGTTATGAGGACTTCGCAGTGAAGGGCCGGTCCTAGGAGGACCGCTGGCGAAGACGGTGGGAAAAACGGACCACCGGAGCACATCCGGTGGTCCGCGGATGACCCCGCCGGCGCCGGCGGCCGTAGGCGGCGGCGCCCGGAGCGCCGCCAGGAAAGACCGCCATGGATGGTTTCGCGACCACGCGGGACTGAAGGGGGGGGGGACGCAGCGCTGGGGTGCGTCCGCTGGCAAGGAACAGCCCCAACACGGGGGCCGCAGTGGTAATCAAGAGGGCAGACGCCCCCTTTGTGCGGCCGCTCGGCCAGCACCAAGCCACCCCGGGTCGGACCGGGCCCAGACCCCCCTTTTTCAGAACTTTTTTGTCTTTTGCCCATAACATGGGATACATACCCCCGATCGACACACCGTCAGTTGCGTAGAGATCCTTGGATCAAGATAAAAATTTTGGTATATTATAGTCAAGGTTTCAAAGAACTTTGGGTACGGCCGGGTTGGTTCGAACAGAAAACCAACCAGGCCCTCGGAGCCGAAACGCTTATAACATGAGCTCTAGACGTCTGATTTACGTGCCGTCGACTTTGTTGGTTTGCTCTTAGTGAGACGGACATTTTGGCTTACTCCGGTCGAGGTTTGGACGTATTTGGAGTGTGTTCGGGGTGGTTTCGACATAAAAACCAACCGGGCTCCTGGAACGAAATTGCCAATAACTCTCGGACCGGGCGTCCGATTGACGCGCCATCTGTCACGTTGAGTTCCTCTTGTCGAGATAGAACATTGAGATACATCAACATCGGACTACGTGTCAGTTGATGTATCGACCCCTTGTCTCGTGGTGCGGACCCTCCTGGAATGAGCATGCTGTGTGCGGGAACCTTAGAGCTGGCTGCGACTCTGACGATGAAGACCGTACAGAAATCCTATGTGGGTTCGACGGAGATGAAGACTACACTGAAATCCTATGTGGGTTCGGCAGCGATGAAGACTGTACTGAAATCCTATGTGGGTTCAACGGAGATGAATATTGCACTGAAATCCTATGTGGGTTCGGCATCGATAAAGACCGTACTGAAATCCTATGTGGGTTCGACAGAGATGAAGACTGGACAAAATCCTATGTGGGTTCGGTTGCGATGAGGACCGTACTGAAATCCTATGTGGGTTCGACGGCAATGACTACTGTTCTTGTATCATACATGGGTCTAGCAGTGTCTAACTCTGTTCTTGCTATCCTATTTGGGTCTGGCAGAGTAGCTGGTTTAGCATCCTACGTGGGTCCCAGCTTAGATGAATCAGTGGCTATATCTGATCATCTCTATCACCGAAGAGGTATACCTATGTGAGCTGAGTTTTGACTTCCAGTCATTATCTTCTATATGACTGATTTTCTTTCATATGTGGATTGTGTTATGTTATCCTGTGTGGACGTGATCGAACATGGGATCGGATGTTTGAGCCAAACTAGAATTGATGACTTAGGTATTTGTATGGGCATATACCTAAGTAGTGTTGGGTGTTACTTCGTGATTGTATCTTTCCTTTGTGGATTACTCTTTGTGGATTCTGGTAGGCCTTCGGGGGTCTCGGGGTCCCTACTGAGTATCGTATACTCACCCCTGCATGGGCTATGCCCGGACAACGTTGTGTTGGATGTAGAGGATGGACATCGCTGATCGTGGTTGAGGCTTGTGGAGAAATTCAGTACCTGGAAGTGGACCACTGAGCAGGACGTACACGGAGCAGACGGCTGGACCCGAGGAGCTGAGGAGGCTATCTGTACCCACCCTTCTGGTGGGACTTCCAGTGGACGGATTGACGTTGCTGCTTTACTTTCAGTTGTTGTATTTCCTTTCCAGTTGTACTTTACTTCCAGTTTGGGTTTGTATGCTGGCCCACTTACTTTTCCGCACTACTTTTTGTACCCAGTTTTACTTAGTGTTTACTTCTTCTTTCTTACTCTGTTGTGTCTGTTTACCTTATAAAGGAAATGCCTTCACCTTTTTGTTGGGATTTACGCTTTGCTGCTTGTCGCCAGCCCTTGGCCTATGGGAGGCGGGTTTGGGGTAGTCACGGCATGGGTCCTGAGGACGGGTCGTGACAAATTGGTATCAGAGGAGTTCGGTTCTACCGCAGAACTCTAGACTCTGATCTTTCTTCTATGTGATGTAATAATTTTAAGGGTATTGAGTGTGGTTATCAGTCTAGGGAGTCCAGTGTTGGTGCGGCGGCCGACGTATCCGTACACCAGGACCCTGACTTCTGATTTCCAACTCAATGCACGAAAACTTTGATTACATGTGTGTTTCAAAAGTTTTCATTGTGATTACTTTGTGTCAGCTCACCAGGTATACAGTTTTGGTCGTGGCACACCTGTTGTTTTTTTCACGATGGCCCCACGACGGCAGCCAGCTAGGGTTCCAAGTGTTGTGTGAGACGACAGCCCACCGAGTAACGACGCCTCGGTGGAGGGCCCTTTGACAGCGGAGGCACCGACGGTACCTCTACCCGTCGAGCCACCGATGCTACCAGCCCCAGCCGCTGATAGTGCATGTCGCCTTAGTGCACTGCACGAGTTTCAGCGTTAGAGACTGCCCAGGTTCCATGGAGAGATGGACCCTTAGGAAGCCGAGGATTGGAAGGAGGTGGTTTTTCGAGTTTTCAGGTTAGTGGGGACACCAACGGACCTCATGGTGTTCCTCGCAGTGAGCCTCCTGCATGCAGCAGCAGGCAGATGGTGGAGCTTGATGCTCCAGGTGCACGACGAGACGTCTCTCCTCTGGACGGACTTTAAGAGCCTCTTCCGCTCGGAGTTCGTCCTAGCCACCCTCTGTGTGGTGCGCATCCAGGATCTTCTACAGCTGTGGCAGGGCAGCATGACGATCACCCAGTACTCGGCGAGATTTACCGATATCTCACCCTATTCGACGGACATGGTACGAGACCCATTCTTCCGGGCTCGGACCATCGAGAAGGGATTGAGGCATGAGATTAGGGAATCGATGATCTCCCTCAGCATTCTGACACAGGAAGTAGTACTGGAGAGAGATCTTCTCATTGAGAGCTTTCTTGCTGAGCCTACGCCAGCAGCGAGACCTACCGTAGGGCGGCATGTAGCAGAGTCGTCTGTAGTTGGTAGTCAAAAGATGACACAGGGGTCCAGGCGTACCGGACCATCAGGAAGATGACCTCAGGACACTCACTCAGAGGTGCGGGGAACAGAGCGTAGAGCCAGCCTTCCGAGGAGCAGACAGTGCTACGCATGCGGCGGGCAGGTCCACATGGCTCGTGACTGCCCGACCTGCCGTACAGAAGAGCAGCAGGCGGTTGAGGGGCCACCCAGGCTGAGGCAGATGGTCGACCGTGGCAGTCTGCCGAGAGTAGGTGGACGAGGCAGGGGAGCTGGTCGAGAAGCAGGTAGTGGGAGACGCTTTGACGCTTTACCACCACCACCACCAGGAGGTCCACCCCGACCACAGGGAGCTGGCAGGCAGAGACATGCTCAGCTTCAGGCAGCGGAGGCCTATGACCACGGCGCACCAGTGATTATTCTAGGTACAATCTGTGTCTACTCCACCCTTGCTGCAGTTCTTATAGACACATGAGCGAGTCATTATTTCATTTCCTCTGCCCTTGTTCGGAGCTCGAAGAGCACGAATGAGATGTAGGATCCATCCTTACAGCTAGAGACTCCTACGGGAGAAGACCCGGCGATTATGCGCTGGTGTCGGTAGTGTGATCTTACACTAGGAGGCGAGAGCTTCGACTGGGATCTTCGTGTAGCGGCGTTGAGTCTTTACGACGTCATCTTGGGCATGGATTGGTTAACTACATTCCATGATCAGATTGATTGTATTAGGCGCAAGGTGTGGTGTGTACTCACCGACAGGAGCAGGTTCACCTTCACTAGTGAGAAGGGAGCCTTTGAAGCACAGGATGGACTCACACAGAGTAGAGGAAAACCCATCACTCATCAGTTGGCTAGCCTCATACTAGGAGCTGTTGACGTGTAGAGTCCTAGTTTTCTTGTAGTGGTGGATCATTATGTAGACGTTTTCCTCGATGACGTCCCAGGGCTACCTCCTCACATAGAGGTAGACTTATATATTGACTTGTACCTCGGGACAACCTAGATATCCACTCCAGCATATCGGATGGCCCCCACTGAGATTCGAGAGCTACAGGTACAGTTGGAGGACTTGCATAGCAAGGGATTCATGTTACCTAGTGTTTCAACCTGGGATTCCCCGATATTGTTCTCCAAGATGGAGGACGGGAGCTTGCGACTTTGTGTTGATTATCTTCGCCTGAACCAGGTGACCGTGAGGAGCATGTATCCCCTACCGAGTATTGAAAACCTCTTCTACCAGCTCAAGGGAACACGGTGGTTCTTGAAGATAGACCTTAGATCAGGCTATCATCAGCTAAGAGTTCGAGACGAGGATGTGCAGAAGACGGCCTTCAGATGTCGGTATGGCCACTACGAGTTCTTGGTTTTGCCTTTCGCTGTAACCAACGCTCTAGCAGTGGTCATGGGTCTCATGAACATGAACTTTCAAAAATACCTTGATCTATTGGTTGTGGTCTTCGTCGATGACATATTGATATACTCGACCACTGAGGAGGAGCATGCCTACCACTTGCGGGTTGTACTATACACACTCCGAGAGCACCAGCTTTATGGAAATCTCTCTAAGATTCAGTTCTGGTTACGTGAGGTCCACTTCTTGGGACACGTCCTCTCTGAGGCGGGAGTCGCGGTGGATCCCGCGAAGATCGAGGCAGTGCTAGCTTGGGAGCCACCCAGGAGCGTGACGGAGGTGTGAAGTTTCTTGGGTCTAGCTGGGTACTACCGGAGGTTTGTGCCAGACTTATCAAAAGTTTCAGCACCACTCTCAGCTTTGAAGAAGAAGGGGAAACCCTTCGTGTGGTAAAATAGATGTCAGCAAATCTTCCAGGAACTGAGACAAAGATTGACCAGTGCGCCTATCTTGAGGCTACCGGAGGAGGGAGTAGGGTACGTAGTCTACTGCGATGCATCAGGGACCGGACTCGGATGTGTCCTGAGGAATTAACGGTCCGTGATCGCCTAAGAATCATGTCATTTGAGGAAGATTGAGCAGAACTACGCTACCCATGACCTGGAGTTAGCAGCAGTGGTCTTCGCTCTGAAGATGTGGTGACACTATCTGATTGGCGAGCGCTTTACAGTCTACTCTAACCACCAGAGTCTCAGGTATATCTTCTCGCAGAAGGACCTGAATCTGATACAATGACGATGGCTCGAGTTCCTCCCGGACTATGACTTTGAGATAGTCTGTACTTATAGGAAGGGGAACATAGTAGCTGATTCTCTCAGTAGGAGGAAGGGTATCCAGCTACTCCGGGAGGTGACGAAGCATCTAGCCGCTTTGCAGATATCCTTCTTGGATAGATATGAAGCATCCTTTCTTCAGTCACTCACAATCACTCCTCTAATACTGTAGTGGGTTAGAGAGGCACAACGTGAGGAGGCTGACTGTGAGACGCGGAGTGCGCAGATATCCTCAGGACAGGCACCTGATGGATTCATTATAGTATGAGAGAACGATGTCCTTTTCATAGGATGTACTATGGTACCAGCTACTTTGTAGGAGGAGGTGCTGAGAGAGTTTCACACTTACCCTTTAGCCGTACATCCCGGAGTGGTGAATATGTACTAGGATCTCAGAAGACAGCACTGGTGGCTGGGTATGAAGAAGGTTGTGGCAGAGTTCATTTCTCGATGCCTCACCTGCCAGTAGGTGAAGGTAGAGCACCAGGTACCAGAAGGCTTTGTACAGCTCTTGGAGGTCCCAGAGTGGATGTGGGACGGGATATCTATGTATTTCAAGACTGGACTTCCACGTACATCCAGAGGTCACGACTCCATTTGGTGATTGTCGACCAACTCACCAAGTTGGCCCACTTCTTACCCATCAGAGAGCAGGGCTCAGTAGAGATATTGTGACGCCTCTACGTTCAGCAGATTATATGGCTTCATGGTGTGCCATCATCTATTGTATCCGATCAAGATGCTCGCTTTACTTCCCGACTTCGGAAGGGGTTGTAGGAGGCATTCGAGATGCAGCTACGTCTGAGCACCGCCTTTCACCCTCAGACGGATGGTCAGATGGAGAGGAACATTCAGACTCTTGAGGACATGCTCTATGCATGTGTCCTTGACTTTGGTCGCAGCTGGGAGGACCATCTACCCTTGGTGGAGTTCGCGTACTATAACAACTACCACTCCACCATCGGGATGGCACCATACGAGGCATTGTATGGATGACCTTACATATCACCTCTGTGCTGGACAGACCCTGGGGAGTCAGCACTTGTGGGACAAGAGATGGTTTAGGACACGGTAGAGAAGGTCCAGGTCATCCAGGAGAAGATGAGGACAGCTCAGAGCCGGCAGAAGTCTTATGATGACAGGAGGCGGAGGCCACTGGAGTTCAAGGATGGTGACCACATCTTCTTGCGGGTCTCACCACGACGTGGATTACGGAGATTTGGCTGAGGCGTCAAGTTATCTCTACGCTTCATCGGACCATTCCAGGTCCTCAGTAGGATATGTGAGGTGGATTATCGCCTTTCTCTACCACCTCAGTTGCACCGGGTGCACGACGTCTTAAATGTATCTCAGTTGAGGAGATACGTGCATGACCCGACACATATCATCAACCCTGGGGAGTTGGACATTGATGATGGGGAGACTTTTGCGGAGGTCCCGGTGGAGATCGAGGATCGACATGAGTGGGTCCTATGTGGATGGTTGATTCAGATAGTGTGCATCAGATGGCAGCAAGGGATCCTCTAGGAGAGCACTTCGGAGTGGGAGGCTCAGATGCGTGCATAGTACCCCCTTTTGTTTCCCTCGTTTATGATGCATCATATGGGGAATTGAAGCCGTGAGTTAGGAGTAATTTAACGACCCGTAAAATTCAAGGATTTTTTTTTTAATTTTGTTGGGAATTTTACAAGAACTCAGTTCCTGACAGAACCTGATTCCGACGACCGGTGTGCCTGGAATCAATTTCTGAAGTTTGGCTCAGGTATATTTAGTGAACGAACGAGTGGGATTTCCTAACTTTTGAACCGGTGCTCAGAATCAAAATCTGAGGGCACCGATGGAATCGCAGCCCTGGTAATTGCTTAAGAACACATTTTCCAGAGTTGCATTTTCTCGGGTGAGGTTATTGAATATTTGGGTTAACTAAAGAATAAAATAAAATTTTGTGCAACCGAATTTTATTTTTATTTAAGGAAGCATAACCCTAAGCTTTATGGTTGGAGTGGAACCCACTAATAGCATAAATCCTAGGTAGAATATTAGTGAGGTTGGGCCCACACGAGCCCCACACCTTTATTTCCTTTTACCTTCCACGTGCATTTAATATGGTAACTCACCCACACCCCTCTTTTTAAATGCCATGTCAACTCTCTCTTTTAATTAAATTTTAAACGCCTCATTAATTGGTCAACACTCATTAATTAAATCGTGATCTTTTTTGAATTTCAAAACAGTTGGAATTGGAAATAAAATAAGGAAAAGCCTTATTTTATTAAGGGGTTGTTTCGTTGTGTGAGAAGAATTGGGAGAGGAATAACTCAAGCGTTGAATATTCACCTTCTTCGTTGAAGGACGCGAAGAACGTGAAGAACGCACCGTCGCCGAAAAAGCACGCCGGCCCCCGACGAAGGGCGATGAAGAATTCCGAACCCTCGGATATCGACGACGTGACACCGTGTACCACGACACCGACGATCCTCCTTTCGTGACGCCGATGATCATCCTTCTGCGACGCTTCTTCCGCGATGTTCCTTTTCCCGTGACAATCTTCGATCATCAACCGCTTGATGTAGGGTGTTTGATTTAATTAAATCTATGTGAATTATATCCTCGACATGAGTTTAATTTTCGGAATTCGTTTGAACTGCTAACGCGGTGGGTGCGGACCAACGAACAAGTCTGAACCCACCGATTCTTTGTTCATGGTGTGCGGATCGATGGGAGACGACGAAGAAGGCCGCATAGGTGTTATGAGGACTTCGCAGTGAAGGGATGGTCCCAGGAGGACCTCCGGTGAAGCCGACAGGCAAAACGGACCACCGGAGCACATCTGGTGGTCCGCAGAAGACCCCGCCGGCGCGCCACGCCGGCGGCTGGCACCCGGTGCGCCGCCGGGAAGGACCGCCACAGCTGAAGCCGCGACGGCAGGCGGCTGGTCCCGTGACCGCGCGGGACCGAAGGGGGGGGGGGGACGCGGCGCTGGGCCGCATCTACTGGCAAGGAACGACCCCGCGTGGGGGCCGCGGAAGCAATCAAGGGGGTAGTCGCCCCCTTTGCCTGGCCTCTCGGCCAGCGCCGAGCGGACCCCGCTCAGCCAGAGCCGAGCCGTCCCAGGCCGGACAGGCCACACCGGGCAGGGCCACCCATGTAACACCCCGAGATTTTATGAAAAATATTCTTTTATATTTTATTGATGTCTTGTGTTGTATGTTACAACAAAGGAGTCTTTCACAACATGTAACCCTAACTTGGCTGCATTACACGCAATCGTGACCTTCCTCTATAGTGTGTGTTGTACGCAATACCGAGTTTCACTAAACAACGATATGCTATTAAAATATTATTAAAACTAGCCGTTATGAATAGTAATAACCACATTTTGAAATTTTTTAAATTTCATCTTTCAAAATGGACTTCATTTTTGGATTCGGAATATTGAAATTAGCCTAGGGTGAAATTTGGGTATTTTTATGAAAACTTTCAATTTTTGATGAATAGTAATAACACTGGGTTACTATTTAAAAACCGACTTTTTATTTTAATAATTATTTATTTTATTTAAGTTTATTTTAGGTAAAAATTGACACATAATGCCTATATATGTTCAATGTAATTCATTGGAGTCATTTTATATTAATTTAAGGTATATAAAATTTTATTGAACTTTTGACCGCCTTTTCCCCACCTCTTAGGAGAATTTGCAAATTTACATAATACTTAATTTTACAGCTTTTGTGAATGGAATTTCAAAAATCTGAGAGACACGGTTGATGTCAGTAAATAAAAGTCGTTCAATGACATGAAAATAATTTTGGTGAATAGTAACTTTTTACTTTTATTTACCACGGTTAAAAGTAAATAGGGTAATTAAGGGTAAAAATGATATTATTATTACCCTAACACATGTCCTAATTCTATTGGATAAGTTTAATTCGACAAAAAACAACCTTAGGAATAAAATATTACCATTTTGGCCCACTTGGATTAGATTAGGACATTTAATATTAATTCATTTAAAGAAGGGTTAAAATAGTTATAATCAATGTTTAATAAGTAAATAATTTTTAATATAGGGTTATACATAAGATCAATTAGACTATAAATATTACATAGAAAGATAAAAAGATTTCCTACATAATTGTATTTTATTTATAATTTTTAGACATTAAATAATTTAATTTATTTTTTCCACAATGATGATGTAGTAATTATCTTATTAATGAAATATTGACATAATTGATGTTATAAATACCCAAATAAATGTAATTTGAGACTTTTAATGAATTCCACTAATTTTCAAGGTTAATAGGACATTTTAGTATTGATTTAGTTAACTTTTTTCGAACTAATCATTCTATTATGATTTTCACAAAAATTAATTACCAAATAGTGTCAAAATTGACATAAAATAGTTTTTAAACCAAATATTATATTATTAATTGTTATTTTATTCCTAAAAATCTAAGGTTTGGAAAAATGACTTAGATAAGGTTATATATATCAATGATAAACAACTTAGGGTTTTTTCGGCTTGTTATAGTATGTTTATTAACCTTATAGTGTAAGAACACAAAAAGACACGGTAAAAGTAAAATTATCTAACTTAAAGTTAAATCTAAATGATAAGATTAAAATAGTAAACTAAACTTGTCCAAATTCTATTGGATGAGAGATTTTCGACCCATCCCCACCTTAACTTCTAAATAAATCAATTTGTATCTACTTAAAACCGCATATGGCTTTATAATAAAATAATATTTTTAGTTTTTCCAAAGGTGCCCCTCTCCTCCCTTATAAAAGGGCAGCTCCACCCTCTCTTCCTCACACCACTTTGAGACTTCAAGCTCGCCAAACCCTGCCAAATTCTCTTCTCTAATTCTCTAGAAACATCCTAGAGGTCCTGGTCTTCTTCAAAGATCAATTTTATTTCCCTAAGATGAGGTCTCAAAGATGCTCTTCAAAGAAGATGTAATTCCCCTTACCGATTCTTTCAACTTTATTTCTTCTTCCACTTCTTCTTCTTTAGTAGTTTCATTATGAAGTAATAATATAATTATCACTCATATATGTAAGAATGGTATAGAGTAAGAGGTTTCCAACCCTCTGATACCAATTTTAGGATCGAAATATGATATGAGATGCTCAATATACAAGAGGGGGGGTGAATTGTATACTTTAAAAATTCCTTTGGAACCTTTAAAGTTAGTTATGAACAACTAAAGTTTCCTTAAGAAAAGGAAAGGACTAAGTTTAACAAAGTTAAACTAAGTAGATTCACAACACCTCTAACACCGAACTAAACTTGGAAAGAGATTCCAAAAGTAGGTTCCGGAAATATGGTTCCGGAAATTGAAACTTAACAAAAGTTACAATAAGAGATTCTACCTTAAAGCATATAGAATCTAAATGAAACAGAGTAAGTAAGGAAGTATAAGAAAGTTATAATTTCCTTAAGATACAAATTGCAGCGGAATAAAGACAAGTAGTAAAACTAATAGTAACAAGATAATAGTCTTTTAACCCAAAGAGAAGGGTATCCAACAACCTTGGATAAAGGTCCCTTGATTTATACTTTCAAGCAAGTCTGTCTTACCCACACCAGGGTAAGCCCTCGATACGAAGATCGGAGTCTCTGTCTTGCTATCCCCGCAAGCCCTCAACTTCAAGGTAGTTGGCAACCTCTGTCTTCCTCAGCAAGGAAGTCCTCGATCTTTAAGGTAGTCGGAAACCTCTGTCTTTCTCAGCAAGAAAGCCCTCGATCTTTAAGGTAGTCGGCACCTCTGTCTTCCTATCCCCGGAAGCCCTCGAATGTAATCACCAACATTCGGAGTCGCACGAAGCTTTGAGAGTTAATAAGAGACTCTCTCTCTAGAAATCACTTCAACATCATGTAAGCACTTTTTCAGCAATCAGCTATCTGCCATTCATCAGCAGCGAGCTCTTTCAAATGAGCTCCTATTTATAGGTAAGGTCGGCTCCTTCCTCAACGGTCATATTTCCCTTAAAGTTCGGAGGGACCTGTACACGTGTCACTTAGACAACGGTTAGTTTATAACAAAATGGACGACATCGTTTTATAACAAAACAAGTGTAACAGAAAGTACGACATCGTTTTAAACTCTAACATAAAAGTACGGAATAGAAATTTCGGAGTGAAAGTTTGGAGTGAATAAATTCAGAGTGTATAAAACAATGATAATCAGATTCTGTTTAATAGGTGAATTCGGAATGAGAATTCGGAATAGGAATTCGGAATAGTAATTCGTCATCAGAAATCGTAATGAGAATTCATCATTAGAATTCGTAATGAGAATTCGTCATCAGAATTCGTAATGAGAATTCATCATCAGAATTCGTAATGAGAATTCGTCATCAGAATTCGTAATGAGAATTCGTCATCAGAATTCGTAATCAGAATTCGTCATCAGAATTCGTAATGAGAATTCGGAATGAGATTTCTTCATTAGAATTCGTAATGAGAATTCTTCATTGGAATTCGTAATGAGAATTCTTCTTCAGAATTCGTAACCTGAATCTGGAATAGAACTAAGTCAGAATTCATATCCGGAATTCGGAATGAAACTTCCTTATAGTTCTTGTCCATAACCGAATCCTAAAAACAGAATGCTTTTATATCAAAGTTTTTATGACTCCGAGAAAGTGAATCCGAATTTCATACTTAAGAAAAAATATTAATGAAAATATGATAAGGATAAATTTTTCTTATAAAAGCGATTTTCCTTAAGAAAGCATTTTTCCTTACAAAAGCGATTTTCCTTAAAGATAAGGTGTTTGTGATTTTCAAAACAAGAAGGAATGGAAAAGTCATAAGGAAAACCTTATTGACTCAACAATATACTGATATTTTATTATATGTATGAAACAACCATATTTCCCTATCTATCCATCCTACGGAAAACAAAATCACCGCACGTGCGTACGTACGGAATACCGTCTCCACGCCGTGGTGTAATCTATTTTCCACCACCACCTTACTTGGATGAGTATAATGGTAAAAGTAATAAATATATATGATTATTGTAAAGTGATATTGATTCTTTAATATTATACATACACTTTATTACAATTCCACGATCATGGGAATGATATCATCGCTCGTTTGTACGTATGGACTACCGTCTCCACGAACGCGATGAGATTCATTTTCCATGATTAACCATTCAAAAACGATTATAAAGTATATATAATGAATAATAATGAAATATATGACATAATAATGCTACTTTGTTTATGTATTTATGTGTATGTCATCTATTTAATTTCATTCAATTCAATAAGGAAATGAAAACATCGTTTATGCGTACGTACGACCTACCATCTCCATGAACGGTGTATTTCCTTTCTTTTTATAGATCTATAATATATATGTATATGATGAATATATATTATATATAAATCATGTTCTACACTCTGGAATTATTTAAATCATGATATAATTAATAATAACAAGAACGACATGTCGAAACACATATGATAAATGAAATGATTTTACCCAAAACACTACTTTAACATGGAATTTACAAAAGAACGGGTAAAATAATGTCATAAGTGAAACATATATGATATCATTAAAATGAATATGATTATGTAATAAGTCAATGACATTATTTAAATCATTATACAGGAGGTTCAGATCCAGACTAAGCATATCGGACCTAAGGTAAGGGATAAATTTTCAATCTCATTTTTATCCGAGATTGCTTATGCGTAAGTATTTACAGGGGTTACGTTTATCATCCATGACCATGTTTTCTAAATTTTTTTTCATAAGATGTTAAATATTCTTCCATTATTTTTTAAAGTCATTTTTACCCTTTATTGACTTTTTACCACATTGTATGAATTGAATCGTTCCTTTGGTTACCATATAATGCACTTTTTGACTTTTCTGACAAAAGTACGAGGAGAATGTTATTTTTAACTTATACGGCGTGAACTGATTTTTACGGTTTCATAACGCCTCATTTTCAAGAAGCTTCCTCTACAATATTGCATGATTATTTTCAAAGAAAACCTTTTTCATTTAAAATTTCATGGATTTTTGTGAAAAGAAAATGATTTTAAAGAAGAAATTATATTTTCCTCAAGAATTCATTTCATGTGTTTTGTAGAAACTATTTTCCATCTAAGATGACATTATTTCATATGTGTATGATTCATGTAATATGTCTCTATGATTCAAATGGTTTCAATTTTCTTATGATGAAATGATATCAAATTTTTATGGATTATGTGATGATGGCATAATGTTTAAGAATCCCATTTTATTACATGGGTTATGCTATGATGTATGATTTATGATTTTGTGGCACACGAAAGATTTATTTCATCATGAGATGGGTGGGAACTATATCTCCCTCCAATTAATTGGGTAATGATTTATATCTCATGAGATAGACATGGCTGGAATGGTAAGTTAATCCGGTTCAGTGTTACAGGACTGAAACGAGTTGTGAACTCGATTCAGAAAGGGACTTTGTCCACTAAGATGGTCTTGGCAGCAATGCCTTGGCTACTATGAAAATCATAACAAGTGATGAATTGTTTCCACAATTAATTGTTTTATTCCCATGCTATTTTATAATGATTTATTTTCCACTATGATCTATTCCTTATGTACTTCCATGTTTTATTTCTTTGCTCAATATTTTGATGTTTAAACATTATGTACATGTTTTTAAGGTCAAATGGATATGGTATGTTTTATTTTATCCATGCTTACCCTTACTGAGAATTTAAGCTCACCCTTTTTATGTTTTATTTTCCCCCAGGATTAAAAGAATGGTTTTCGGTAAGGAAACAAAATTGGAAGATCTTTATGGGAGATTTTGAAGATCTTTCACCACGATTAGAAGATTACGTTCCATGTTTCCAAAGACACTAAACTATTACGGTCCTTATGTGTCTGTATTTGTTATGTGTTATGTATTCCGCAAAATTAATGTAATATCCATGTATGTCAAGATTCGGGTCTCTACAATTGGTATCAGAGCAAAGATTTAGTCAACCTTTGGAAACTAGGACGCGAAAACTTTAGTGAGATCCCTAGAGATATTTCTAAGGTATGTCTAGGGATGTCCCTAAGGTTAAGTATACGTATAGGTTATAGTTCTAGAATTGCGCTAAAGACCTTAGAATTAAACCTAAGATGTTATATATTGATGGTACTCTCCCTTTATTATGTTTTCCCCCTAGCATGGTATTTTCCTCTCACACTATTATTTTTGGGTTTTAGACGATAGCTGGAACCCGAAGGAACCGTGTGGATCAATGTAATGGACAATGCAATGATTTTCCACCTGACCAAACCAATGTCATGGGAGATGGAGTGCACAATCTTATTTCTATACTTACACAAGCTATGAATCATTTTGGATTTAAAAATGAGAAGAGAAAGGAGAAACATTCTGTTGAATCCTTCATGAGGCAGCGTCCACCTTCATTCAGTGGGTCATCTAATCCCTTAGTGGTTGAACAATGGATCAGTACTACTGAAAAGATATTCTTAGTTCTACAGTGTTCTGAGCATGATAATGTCATCCTAGTAGTATATCGTTTGGAAGGTGATGTTTATAAATGGTGGAATCTTATCATCAATACGAGGCAAAGAGATGAAATTGAGTCCATGGAATGGGATGAGTTCAAGAACTTGTTTTTCAGTAAGTAATTCCCTCGTATTCTTCGAACAAAGATGGAAAAGGAGTTTCTTGAGCTTGAGAAGATGGATGATGAATCTGTTGGTATATACGATGCGAATTTTACAAGACTTGCAAGGTATGCATCTGACTTTATCATCCAACCAGAAAGTAAAGTTGATAGATTTTTCAGTGGCTTAAAACCAAGTCTTCGAAGGGAATTAACTATAAAAGACTTTGGTGTATATGAATAAATTGTGCGTTGTGATATCAAGGTAGTACTAGAAGTTGGTGTAACATATCCATCTCATGGTTTTGACAAGAAACGAAAGATGGAGTTCAAGGAGAAATCTCAGAACAATGGTGAAAAGAAGATGAATGTTTCTTTATGCTCAAAGTGTGGAAAGAAGCATGGTGGAGATTGCCTAAAAGGTACTAGAAAATGTTTTATGTGTGGAAAAGAAGGTTATCAAGCAGTTGATTGTCGAAGTAATGGGAAAAAGGTTGCTAATGATGTGAATAGAGAAAATACTATAGAGAACACTCCACCAACACTTCAATGCTTCAAGTGCAAGGAAAAGGGGCATTATGCTAATAAATCCCCTAATCCATGGATTAATGATGATCAACGTGAGCAACCTCTTAAGGAAAAGGATAAGGGGAAGTCTCATGTGATCACTATTTCGGATGTTGAGTATGAAAATGATGTTGTGTAATGATTAAGATTTTATGTAATGGGATTTCAAAATAGTATCATGGAATCTCATTTATGGTATTGTGGAATTTTGGAATTTCTATGTATTGGTTTTCAATAATTATATTTGACTGGTAACCATGAAAAGGTGATTGAAATATTTTTAGAAATAAGATGAAATGCGCATAATGAAGGGATAAGGATAAAATAATATGATAGTAATCATGAGCTCATGACTGATACAAGGACTAAGTGATATTATGGTTTGAGTATATAGAATTTTTGGGATTTTGGTGTGTGGAAAGTGTTAAAATTTAACAACAATCATGCTTTCACTAAGGTTCAATGGGTAATCATTATTCAAGAGAATACATGATTAATGTATTTACATGTTTGTAATTTGACCAAAAAGATATATCTTATGATATATGGGGGATAAATGATGGAATTCACGTGATTGTTATGTGACATTTCAAGTAATTATTTTCATTATATTATGAGCTTGGACCGAAGTATTTTAGATAAGCCTAATGATTGTAATGGATTATGTTGGACATAAGTTAGTTCGATATTATTTATTGGATGTTATAGTAATGTAGTTTTAGAAAAAGGACAACCTGCAGAACATGCAACAACCCATCGCGTCGGACAAAGCTGTCGAAATCAAACCCACAACCGAAATGCGACTGGCCTTTATCGCCTACCACTGGCCTACAGGAAGTCCCTGGTTAGTAGAAACTTGTTTTATTTTATTAAGCGGTATGATATATGAAGTATAAGTTCATTTTTGGAACCATATACGATTAATCTAACCATAAGGTGGACTTATATCTTTTGCTAACCTTTTCTTTGAAATATATGGAATGACCCATCATTCTATCTCATGATCTGCTAACACATCATGAATAACAAATTCAACTTCATTTCTTTATGGGATGAAGTAAAAATTGTTCAATTCATGAACAACAGTGAGATTGTACCAAAATCATGTAAGTATTTCTTTTAATTCATCAACTTTATGGAAATGATCTTGAAAACCAAATATGTTTTCCTAGTTCCCTTATATCCGATGAATCAGATGGTACCTTAGATCATCACAAATCTATAGCTTTGTGATTGATGGCTTTTTCAAAGCCATGTTCTCTACCACTCTCCATCATAACATGATGGTTAGGTTTCTCTTCCATATCCATATTTTCACCTATGTTTTCCTATGTGGAAACCCAGTGATTAGTTAATTTGGGTAACCGTTATGTTTCATACTTTAGTTTTTAAATATTGGTTTTGGTATTCCTTTTTACGATGTGGGTTTCTATTAAAAAACTTTCGAGTAGTAAACCATTTATAACCCCGACGAATTTCGAGGGAGAAATTCATTTTAAGGGGGGTAGAATGTAACACCCTGAGATTTTATGAAAAATATTCTTTTTAATTTTATTGATGTCTTGTGTTGTACGTTACAACAAAAGAGTCTTGCACAACACGCAACTTTAACTTGGCTGCATTACACGCAATCGCGACCTTCCTTGATACCGTGTGTTGTACACAATACCGAGTTTCACTAAACAACGATATGTTATTAAAATATTATTAAAACTAGCTGTTATGAATAGTAATAACCACTTTTTGAAATTTTTTAAATTTCATCTTTCAAAATGGACATCATTTTTTGGATTCAGAATATTGAAATTAGCCTAGGGTGAAATTTTGGTATTTTTCTAAAAATGTTCAATTTGTGATGAATAGTGAAAACACTAGGTTAATATTTAGAAACCGACTTTTTATTTAAATAATTATTTATTATTATTTAAATTTATATTAGGTCAAAATTGACACATAATACCTATATAAGTTCAATGTAATTCATTGGAGTCATTTTATAATAATTTTAGATATATAAAAATTTTATTGAACTTTTGACCGTCTTTTACCCATCTTCTAGGAGAATATGCAAATTTACATAAAACATAATTTTACTGCTTCTGTGAATGGAATTTCAAAAATCCGAGAGACACAGTTGATTTTAGTAAGTAAAATGTGGTTCAATGAGATGAAAATAATTTTTGGTGAATAGCATCTTTTTACATTTATTTACCACGATTAAAAGTAAATAGGGTACTTAAGGGTAATAATGATATTATTATTACCATAACACATGTCCTAATTTTATTGGATAAGTGTAATTCGACCAAAAACAACCTTATAAATAAAATATTACCATTTAGGCCCACATGGATTAGATTAGGACATTTAATATTAATTTATTTAAAGAAGGGTTAAAATAGTAAAAATCAATGTTTAATAAGTAAATAATTTTTAATATAGGGTTATATATAAAATAAATTAGACTATAAATTTTCATTATAAAGATAAAACGATTTCCTACATAATTCTATTTTATTTATAATTTTTAGACATTAAATAATTTAATTTATTTTTGACATAGTGATGATGTAGTAATTATCTTATTAATGAAATATTGACATAATTGATGTTATAAATATCCAAATAAATGTAATTTGAGACTTTTTAGGAATTAAAATAATTTTATAGGTTAATAAGACATGTTAGTATTGATTTAGTTAACTTTATTTGAACTAATAATTCTATTATTATTTTCACAAAAATCAATTACCAAATAGTGTCAAAATTGACATAAAATATTTTTTAAAAAAAATATTATATTATTAACTGTTATTTTATTCCAAAAAATCTAAGGTTCGTCCAAATGACATATATAAGGTTATATATATTAATAATAAACAAATTGGGTTTTTTTGGCTTGTTATAGTATGTTTATTAACCTTATAGTGTAAGAACACAAAAAGACACTGTAAAGGTAAAATTATCTAACTTAAAGTTAAATCTAAATGATAAGATTAAAATAGTAAACTAAAATTGTCCAAATTCTATTGGATGAGAGTATTTCGACCCATCCCCACCTTATCTTCGAAATAAATCAATCTGGAGCTATTTAAAACCGAATATGTCTTTATAATAAAATAATATTTTTAGTTTTTCCAAAGGTGCCCCTCTCCTCCCTTATAAAAGGGCACCTCCTACCTCTCTTCCTCACACCACATTGTGCCTTCAAGCTTGGCCAAAAACTGCCAAATTCTATTCTCCACATCCCTAGAGAGATCATAGGGGTCCCGGTCTTCTTCAAAGAGTAATTTTAGTGCCCTAAGAGGAGGTCTCAAAGAGGTGCTTCAAAGAAGAGGTAATGTCCGTTACCGATTCTTTTAACTTTATTTCTTCTTCCACTTCTTCTTATTTAGTTGTTTCATTATGAAGTAATAACATCAGAATCAATAATATACTGATATGTTATTATAAGTATGAAACAACCATATTTAACCATCTATCCATCCAACGGAAAACGAAATCACCGCGCATGCGTACGTACGGAATACCGTCTCCACGCCGTGGTGTAATCTATTTTCCACCACCACCTTACTTGGATGAGTATAATGGTGAAAGTAATGAATATATATGATTATTTTAAAGTGATATTTATTTAGTAATATTATAAATACACTTTAATTCAATTCCACGATCATGGGAATGATATCATCGCTCGTGCGTGCGTGCGGAGTACCGTCTCCACGAACGCAATGAGATTCATTTTCAAAGATTAACCACTCAAAAATGATTATAAAGTATATATAATGAATAATAATGAAATATATGACATAATAATTATACTATATTTATGTATATATATGTATGTAATATATTTAATTTTATTCAATTCAATAAGGAAACGAAAACATCGTTCATGCGTACGTACGGCCTACTGTCTCCATGAACGGTGTATTTCCTTTATTTTTACAGAACTATAATATATATGTATACGATGAATATATATTATATATAAATCATGATTTACAATCTGGATTATGTAAATCAGCATATAAGTAATAATATCAAGAACGACAAGTCGAAACGCATACGATAAATGAAATGATTTTACCCAAAATGCTACTTTAACATGGAATTTACAAAAGAACGGGTAATATAAAGTCATAAGTGAAACATAGATGATATCATAACAATGTATATGATTATGTAATAAGTCAATGACATTATTTAAATCATTATAAATGAGGTTTGGATCCATATGAAGCATATCGGACCTAAGGTAAGGGATAAATTTTAAATCTCATTTTTATCCGAGATTGCTTATACGTAAGTATTTACTAGGGTTACATTTATCATCCATGACCATGTTTTCTATAAATGTTTTCATAAAATGTTAACTATTCTTTAATTATTGTTTAGAGTCATTTTTACCCTTTATTGACTTTTTACCACATTGTATGAATGGAATCTTTCCTTTGGTTACCATATAAGGTACTATTTGACTTTTTCGACAAAAGTATGAGGAGAATGTTATTTTTAACTTATACGGCGTGAACGGATTTTTACGGTTTCATAACGCCACATTTTCAAGAAGCTACCTCTACAAGATTTCATGATTATTTTCAACAAAACCATTTTCTTTTAAAATTGAATGGAATGTTGTGAAAAGAAAATGATTTTAAAGAAGAAAGGATATTTTCCTCAAGAATTCATTTCAAGTGTTTTGTCAAAATTATTTTCCATCTAAGATGACATAATTTCATATGTGTATGTTTCAAGTAATATTTCTCTATGATTTAAATGGTTTAAATTTTCTTATGATGAAATGATATCAAATATTTATGGATTATGTTATGATGTCATGATGTTTAAGAATCCCATTTTATTACATGGGTTATGCTATGATGTATGATTTAGGATTTTGTGGCACATGAAAGAATGATTTCATTATTAGATGGGTGGGACCTATATCTCCCTCCAATTCATTGGGTAAATATTTATATCTCATGAGACAGACATGGCTGGAATGGTAAGTTAATCCGGTTCAGTGTTACAGGACTGAAACGAGGAGTGAACTCGACTCAGAAAGGGACTTTTTCCACTAAGATGGTCTTAGCAGCAATGCCTTGGCTACTATGGAAATCATAACAAGTGATGATTTGTTTCCACAATTACATGATTTATTCCCATGCTATTTTATCATGATTTATGTTCCATTATGATATATGCCTTATGTAATTCCATGTTTTATGTCATTGCTCAAGATTTTGATGTTTAAACATTATGTTCATGTTTTTAAGTTCAAATGTATACGGTATGTTTTATTTTATCCATGCTTACCCTTACTGAGCATTTGAGCTCACCCTTTTTATGTTTTATTTTCCCCCAGTATTAAAAGAAAGGTTTTAGGTAAGGAAAAAATGTGGATGATCTTTGTGGGAGATGTTGAAGATCTTTCACCACAATTAGAAGATTATGTTCCATGTTTTCAAAGACACTAAACTATTACGGTCTTTGTCTGTCTGTATTTGTTATGTATTAAGTATTCCGCAAAAGTAATGTAATATCCTTGTATGTCAAGCTTCGGGTCTCTACAACCCAGGCTGGGCCAGGCCGCGCCTAGCCGGGTCGGACCCGGACCCAGGTCGGGTCGACTCGGTTCGGGCCGACCCGGGGGGGGGGGGGGGGGGGGTTTGGGCCAGGTCGGACCGGCCCCAAACCCCCCTTTTTCGGAACTTTTCGGTCTTTTGCCCATAACATGGGATACAGACCCCCGATCGATGCACCGTCGGTTGCGTAGAGATCCTTGGATCGAGACGGCCGTTTCGGTAAATTACACTCAAGGTTTCGGAGAACATTGTGTTTGGGCGGGTTGGTTCGAACACGAAACCAACGGGCCCTCAGAGAGGAAACACATATAAGTTGAGCTCCGGACGTCCGATTGACATGCCATTGACTTTGTTGGTTTCCTCATAGTGAGCCGGACCTTTTGGCTTACTCCTCTCGAGGTTTGGATGCAGTTGGAGTGTGGTTGGGTTGGTTTTGACTTAAAAACCAACCAGGCCCCTGGAACGAAAAAGCCAATAACTCTCAGACCGGGCGTCCGATTGACGCGCCGTCTATCACGTTGAGTTTCTCTTGTCGAGATGGATCTTTGAGATACATCAAATCCGTACTACGTGTCAGTTGATGTATCGACCCCTTGGCTCGTGGAGCAGACCCTCCTGGAATGAGAATGTTGTCTGCGGAAACCCTAGAGCTGGCTGCGACTGTGATGATGAAGACCGTACTGAAATCCTATGTGGGTTCGACAGAGATGAAGACTGCACTGAAATCCTATGTGGGTTTGGAAGATATGAACACTGTACTGAAATCCTATGTGGGTTTGACAGAGATGTGAACTGCACTGAAATCCTATGTGGGTTCGGCAGCGATGAAGACCGTACTGAAATCCTATGTGGGTTCGACGACAATGACTACTGTTCTTGTATCCTACGTGGGTATGGTAGTGTCTGACTCTGTTCTTCCTATCCTATGTGGGTCTGGCAGAGTAGCTGGTTTAGCATTCTACGTGGGTCCCATCTTAGATGTGCTTGAAACCAGTGATGAATGAAAGATCATGGATAAAAATTTACTATGAGGAATTAATTTAACATCCATAGAGTTAAAGGAACAAAAGAATATGATTAGTTGATTTAATGAATTGATAGTATCTTCCATTAATGGAAAACTATGGTGGAATCAAAGCTATGATTCTAAACATATAAGATTCATGGTAGGGGAATAAACTGGTTGGAATCCATTATGGAAGATAAGTTTAATGATGGTATTCCTTGTATCATCATTAAGAAGATATTTAATTAACAGTTTCATACTAAAACATTTAGAGTGGTGAAGAATCATTATTCATTGACCTTGGAGGAAGGGGGATTTCAGATATGGATAATTCTATTTATTTTACTGAGTTAGTTCCCCTATCAACTGATACTGTTTCTAATCACTTCCATAAAGATTGAAATTTTTGAGATGGGTATGTGGGAAGATTCTAAGATGATTTTAAAAATCATTTTTCATCCAAGTTTTTATGAGGTGGTTTATAAACAAGCAGTTTTTGAGGAATATATTGAAGTTATTATGGGATTATGTGGGGTTTTAGTGGTAGTATTGGGTAGCTAAAGAGTGTCATGTGGACAGAAAATGAAGCATAGTAAGGGTTCTATGATTACATTAGGATTAGTTACAAGGGTTTACTTTGGTCATCACCATGTTGTTTTTTATATGTTTCATAGACCTAACCATATTAGGAAGGAATATTATTTTGAACCTAGGTCATTCCATCCTTGTAAAAAATAGATCATCATCAGGATTTATCCAATAGAGTTTCTCAGGGAAGTACACAATTCTACACTCTAACTAAAGGCTCTCAAGCTCACTAAAATATTGATAAGTGTGCTGGATCTCATTTAAAGGATAAGGGGGAAACTCATTGAGCTAATAAATATTAGAGAGGAGATTAATATGGATGCCATTATTAAGTAGATAATAAAATGTATGAATTTTATATATGGATGGATAGTATGAGATGTACAAGGTATAAATTTTCCTCAATAGACCTAGAATTTTTTTTATTCAAGTTTATATCATTCATTTATATCATCTAGGTTAGTTTATGTGTTGTAAATTTGTAAAAATTAGACTTTATTCATGATAAACCATTACAATCCTTTGAGAATAAAGAAGAAACATAGTTTCAAATGTCATGAGTGTCCAATAATGATCTCTGTAAGAACTCAGATGTTCTTTTTTAGGTATTTTTTTTTCTTTTCTAGTTGTTTTTGAGAAAAGGAGGTGTTTCTGGAAATTTTAAGAGTACACACCATCTACTTTTAAGTACACACCATGTACCAGGTTGATACTGGTGACCATGTGATGGACATGTAATGGCCGAGCACAGGGCCATGTGTGGTGACCTGGAGGCCACCTAAAGCAGAGGCTAAAAAAGGCAAGTACATGCTGTGTAATTTTAAAGAACATGCATTGTTCTTTTTTTCATTAAACAGATTGGGGTCACATCTAATTGATAGAACGTTCTTATTCTTTGCCTATCTCATCTGAGAGCATCTATATAGTGGAATATCATCTCTGATCTCCAGACACGCCATCCGTTCTCTGAATCAACCGTTGTTGATTGCATTGGAATTGTATTGGTGAGTTCTCCTTTCTTCTTGAACATCATCTCCTGATTTTTCCTCTCTCGCGAGTTGTCCTTGATTGAAAATTTTTAACATTTGTGTCAATTTATGGGGTTATAGGGTGATTCATGGAATAAGGTGCACATATATTGATATCACGATGCTAAGGTAAGTGGTTTGTGCCTTTCCTTAGACAGTCATTGAATTTTGTGTGCAAAAGTGCCCAATACCAAAGAACCGGGTAATACGTGTTTATGGTTTAGCCCTGTTATTTACTATTATGGATTTTTTATTTTGATATAGGTTAATGGTTGTGAATGGTGTTAAATTTTCCATGATATGGATGTTTTTCCCTTGTTTTCTGGTTTTTGTTTTTTTGGTCTATCTTTTCTGGTTAAGCTGCTTCTTTGTTTCCCGTGACTAATATTTTTAAGATGGAGTGATTATTATCTAACATTCAATGATATGATGTAGATTGTTTATCCATGTAGTTATTGAGGTTTAAATTGGTTGCCAAATATTGTTTGTGGATGAATAACTTACACAGGGCCGTGAGAACTGGGTGTACTAGACCACAAGGAGAATTGATGTTGAGGGCTTCTCTAGAGTGTCTGATTTACTTTAACATTGTGATACCGTAGGGTGGATGGACGTAAGTGATCCCTTGGTTTTTTTGTTCCTTGATACGGTCCACATGAGGAATTGGATGTTGAGTTCTTCTAATATTTCTTATAAATTACTAAAACGAGACTAAAGGTGGAATCAAAGATGAGTCCTTTCTTAGAGGGTCTGTTCTAAAGCTGAACCAGAGGGGTTAGACTATTTGTACTTCCCAAAGGGTTGCTTGTGTTTGTTTGGTTGAACCAAAGGGGTTTGGGTGTGAGTACTTCCCAGAGGGATACCTACATTTTTTAGCTACTTAAATGATACATTAAAATGAATGAAATTGAATTTTTAGAATTTCTACTATGTGTGCCTCCTTGTTTAATGCAGCATTTTGTTTATTTCTTTCCATATATATTCACTGACTGTTCGGCACAACTCTTTTGGTGGTTGACTTCTGGGATTAGTCTCACACCCAGTTTGGGTCTTACTTTTGGACCCAAACAGATTATAATGATATAGGTATAGATAAAGGAAAGAACCCTTCTACATCATGTACATGATTGATGTGGAGCTGGGGAGCATGGGACAAAGCTAAAGCTTGTGATGTTATGGTGCAGTTTATATGTTTTTCTTTTGTACTTTTGTTTAGTATTGTATTTCAGTATTGTTACTTGTTTGGATAATTTCCTAGACATATGTATCAGGCATCATAAATATATATATATATATATTATATATGTGTGTGTGTGTGTGTGCTCTAGTTATTTATTTCTTCAGTCTTTAGCTGTTTACTTATTGCATGCATTTACTGCTTCTGCTAATGTATATATCTGTTTTACTTTGGTTTTGATACTCTTCCTAGGAGGGAATAGTTTTCCCACAATCACACCGTAGGCCCTTTCTTCTAGTTAGTAGCCTTTGGAGTTTGAGGAAATGTGCTTGAGGCCATGTGAGGAACCAGGTATGGGGCACCTCTGGGTAGCTCCCATAACCAGGATGTCACAAAGCGGTATCAAAGGGGTTCTCTTCTTCTTGAATAATTGTTTGGATCCTATATGTAGGGATAGGAAAGAAATAGTTAGTTGGTAATAAGTGGTGCCTATGATTAGCTAACTCATGTATGATGAAAAGAAAATTGACATCATTATTGAAATTTTTCTAGTTTTGAAATTTTACAGTTGATTTGATTTCACCATTGGGTGATTTACATGTATTGTGCTATTATTGTTGATGTAATTGAGGTTCTATTTCAATTTCAACCCGAGGAGATGAGGTTATTCCATCTCATTCATCATATAGGCATTTGTTAGAAATCACATGTCATGCATTCCTGCCATGCCATTTAGGGTGTATTAGTGACTGCATGTTTTTGTGATAGATGTTGTTATATATATGCATGTTGTTGTGATAGATGCCTTGATAGAATACCTAATTTTTGATAGGGTATTGATTTGTGTAAGGTTTTTTTGAATGAAATCCAAACTTTCGTTCTTGAGGTGTTATGGGCCCTCATGGATCAGAATTTGGTAGATCAATACACTGTTATCTTTGAGTATGACATGCATAAGATTCCAATGTTTGATTAACGAGGAGTAAAGGCACTCAAGGACTATAATTTGAAACATTAATGTTTTTTTAGTGTTTCTCTGGGTTTCAGAGTAGTTCTTGAGTCTTAATATTCGAAAAAACCTTGTAAACATGGTGAGTAATGATGAATACATGCCAAGTGTCCTTCTGTTTGGGAAGGAACTATTTTTCTAAAGTACACACCGTGTACTGTATGTACACGCCATTTAGTCTCTTACTGTGTCACTGGATGTGTGGGTAGAGACATGGGGTTGGGAAATCATTGGGGGACACACTGTGTACCAGATGTACACATCGTGTTGTATAGACCATGTGTCAACCCATGTGACTAAAGACACAGATGGATAAAAACATATGTTATACATGACATGTCAGTCTTGAACACGCCGTGTAGTGTAACCCATGTATCTAATCATGTATCAAACAACATGGGATGGTGGAAACCTTTTTGTACACATTGTGTATTGGAAAAACAAGCAGGGTATAGTCAGCTGTCGTTCACCTGTGTGACAAAGAACAAGGGAAGTTGAAACCTAATCAGTAAATTATGTGCTATCTAGAACAAGTTGTTTAGAGTGAGCTATGTAACTAGCCGTGTGACTAACAACGCGGGTCAGGGATTTTCATCTAGTAAATATCGTGTCCGGAACTAACATTCCATGTGGTCATGTTCATGTAAAAATGTGTGCCTTATCCGTGTACAAGATCTCGGGCTGGGGAAGAGGATTCAAGTAAACACTATGTGTTAGGAAAACATGCCATGTGTATGGGGTGTTACACGACCATGGTTGGTAGAAGTACACACCCATGTAAAGGCATAAGGGAACATGATGTGTTGTAATTTTACATGCCATGTATCCAAGTTTTGAAAAACATGAATTCTTTCTTTTTCATGTTCCCTTCTTACACTTCTATGTTTTAGTCCCAATTAATCTTGATCTATGTTGTGTGCTTGAACTTATAATGTAATTCCACTGAGATGTCCTCGGGTTGTCTTCCAGTTACAGCGCAGTGATCAGACACTGGATATGGCAAATTAGGGACTACTAGCAGATCCTCTAGTTCTGCCAGTCTTGGAACCATCCATCGTTCCGGACATAGGTACTGATTCACAGTTCTGAGAGGGCTTTATGAGGTTTATACAAAACATCTATGGAGTACTACATCTGACCCCTTCTATGGAATATTTTACTTAGGTCTTTCAACAGCAACATCCTACCACCTTTATTGGGGAAGGAGGACCTCAGGCTGCGGTGCCATGGTTAGAAGCCATGTTATTTATCATTGACCATTTGGAGATGCCTCCAGTGAGGAGGGGGAAGCTCACTATGTATATGCTACTAGACTCTGCCCAGAGGTGGTGGGATGTGATCTCATAGGTTGGACACCAACATGTTATGGCATGGGATGAATTCTTCCATGCCTTTAATGGCTATTTCTACCCAAACACCTTGAGGTCTAATCGAGCCTAAGAGTTCATGAGTTTGGAGCAGGGTACGCTCTCTGTTATGGAGAATTATTTTCACTTCATAGAGCTCCAATGCTTCATGCTTATTCTAGGAGGTGATTAGTTATTTTTGGCAAGGATGTATGAGGATATATTTAGGCATGACATTCGATCTCAGGTGAACATCTTCAGGTTGACTTCCATCACATCTATAGTCAAACATGTGCTAATCATGGAGCGTAATATGAGGGATTCTGGAGTTGTTAGCTAGGGAGGTTCGACATCTAGATCTGGTATCCCTCATACTGATAGCAGGAAGCACCACAGAGAGTCTACACATGGAGATACAAGGAGACAAGAGACATTTTCTAGTATATAGGGGGTGTGCTACCAGTGCGGGAAGAGTAGGCATACGAGACAACATTTCCTGAGAGACACATTGGATAGTTTATCATGCATAAAGATGGGCCATATTCAATGTTTCTGTCATATTTTCTCAATAGTAGCTGGTGATAGAAGTTAAAATATGACTCCACATTTAGGAGTAGGGAACTAGAGCTCTTTCGGCTGTTTAGGCCGAGGTGGAGGTCATTGTAGTGGTAGACAGTCACTAGGAATTTAGAGACAAATGGGTGGATCAACTCAGAGTTGTTAGGTAGGGTCACAAGGCTACAGTTCAAGTTAAACATTTTCAGTAGAGCAGACCCAACCTGAGAAGGATCCCAAATCCACTATAGTTCGAGGTACGATCCTTGTTGCCTTAGTTTTAGCTTCTTCTCTTTTCGATACTGAGAAATCTCGTAGCTTTTTTTCAGTATCTGTTGTGGAAATCCAAGGGCTCGGTATCTTTTCTTCTATTGATATCTTGATGTTAGAAACTCTGTTGAGGACTAGAAAGACTAGTTTACGTTAGTTCAAGGAGTTCCCTCTTGAGGTTGGTGGGAGTCACTTCTTATGAGACCTCAATGTCCTAGAGATGATAGGCCAGGACATCATTCTCAGAATGGACTGGTTAGTTTCTTTCATGGTGTTGTCAACCTCTATTGCAGTAGGGTGAGTTTCACCTCACTAGAGAGCTGATCGTTTCTTCTAAAGGGTTACTGGGATGTCCAAGAGATAAGAGCAGGACCCGAGCATCACAGGTTGGGAGGAGTTATAGACTATATTTCTAGTTTGTATCTAGATGACTAGGGGACTTCACAGATGATCTTTCCTCCAGTGGTGGAACATTTTAGGGATGACTTTCTAGAGGACTTTTTTGGTTTTCCTCGAGAGAAAGAGGTGGACTATTCTATTAAGCTTTTTTCAGAAGCAGCAACATTGTACATTTCTCCTTATAGGATGTCTATGGAAGAGTTACATGAGCTCAAGTAGCAGTTGGAGGAGTTGTAGGACAAGGGTTTACAATGAACCAAAAATTTTCCTTGGGGTTTACCATTCCTATTTGCGAGGAAGGTGGATGATACCTTAGACATTGTGTGGATTATCGGAATATGAACTAGTTGACAGTCAAGAACCTATATCCTTTGACTAGGATTGATGAACTCTTTGATTAGATTCAAGGATCTCGGGTGTTCTCGAAGATTTACATGAGATCCCTTTATCATCAGTCGCACATTAGACCATTTAATATACCTCTTAAAGCCTTTCTGAGTAGGTATGGTCTTTACGAGTATGTTGTTTGTCTGTTTGGTCTCACGAACGTGTCTGTAGTTTTCATGGCTCTAATGAACCAAGTGTTCCATCCATACTTGTATTCCTTCATGGTAGTCTTCGTGGACGATATCTTGGTGTACTCTCACACTCGACACGATAATGCCACACATGTTGAGATCATTTTGAGTACACTAATAGAGCATCTTTTATATTCCATGTTCTCAAAATGCCACTTTTGGATGGACCAAATTCACTTCTTGGGTCATGTTATCCCAGAGAATGGTGTATCATTATACCTAGGGAAAGTGAAAGGAGTAGTTTACTGGGAGCAACCGAAGAATGTCTTTGAGGTATAGAGTTTTGTATGGCTGGATGGTTACTATAGGCATTTTATATAGGGCTTTTCATGCACAGTAGTGCCACTGATGGGCCTGACTAGGAAGGGTGTCAGGTACTTCTGGTCAGATTCTTGTGACTCATCATTTCAAGAGCTTAAAGGGATGTTGAATTCATCATCGATACTAGTATTTTTAGATCCTTGGAAGAGCTATTCTGTATACTTTGATGCATCAGGGATTGGGATGGGAGCAATGATTATATAGGGAGAAAGAGTCATTGTGTATGGGTCTTGGCAGTTGAGGCCACATGAGAGGAACTACCCGATGCACGATCTCGAGTTGACTGCAGTTGTTCATGCTTTACATTGTTGGAGACATTATCTTCTAGGAGATAATTTTGTGGTTTTCACCGACCACAAGAGTCTCATGTTTATTTTCACTCGATGTGATATGAATTTGATACAACAGAGGTCGTTTGAGTACATTAAATCCTTTTACATTGATTTTTCCTACTTTCCTGTGAAATGCAAGGCTAAGACCGATGAATTGAGTATGATGACTTAGATAGAGGCAGTTCAGGAGGCTAGTATTGAGTGGCAACTTATGGCTCTGTTCTCTGAGATGCATTTGGTGGTCCACGATAGTCAAGGGTGGGTGTTTCTTTCTTCAATGGTTATTACCTATACTCTACATGACCCAATGAGAATAAAGAATGTATTGGATTTTGATGGACTAGTCATATAGGAGCGTGTTTCAAGAGAGGACCCTATTCTTGGATAGATATTAGGTGAGGATGAGATCTTGGATTTTCATGGGCTTGTGTGGGTGCCAGCAGGCATATGCGTAGAGCTGATATGAGACTTTCATTCATTAGATTGGGATGTTCATCCTGGTGTCACCAAGACGTATTGATATTTGCACCATCTGTATTGGTGGCTAGGTATGAAGAGAGATATTGCTAGTTTTTCCATGAGGTTTTCCTCCTTTCAGTAGGTGAAGGAACACATCAGTGACTAGCAGGTCATTTACAGAAGTTACCCATTCCCATGTGGAAGTGGAATGATGTTGCGGTGGATTTCTTGAAATGTTTTTCGAGGACTCCTTTAGGGAATGATGTAGTTTGGGTGTTCATTGACAGACTCACGATGGTTGCTCACTTCATACCGATCAAGGAGACCTTCAATTTTGATGATCTGGGAAGGTAATTCATTCGAGAGGTTGCGTGTTTATAAGGATTTATGAATTTCGTTGTTTCAGATAGGTACAACCATTTTAATTCTTAGGTCTGGCATGGAATTTAGAGGGCATTGGGTACACAGGTACTTTTGAGTATAGATTACCACCCCCGAACAAATGGCCATTCTGATCATACGATTCAGGTGATAGAGGACATGCTTCGAGCATGCATCTTGGATTTTATAGGTTCTTGGGAGAATAACTTACTGCCTACGGATTTTGCTTAGAATAATAGCATTCCATCAACTATTCATATTCCGCCTTATGAGACTTTGTATGGTAGGCCTTTTCGATCAACTTTATGTTGGATGGAGGTAAGAGAGGTAGCTATGGTGGGACCTCTACTTGTCCAGGAAACCACAGAGTAGATAGAGTAGATTTAGAAGAGGATGTCTATGACACAGTCATGAGAGAATTATTATGCTGATCGATAGAAATGATCTATGTTGTTTGAGGTCAGATATCATGTTTTCGTGTGTGTCACGGCGCAGTTGGGACAAAATAGGATAAGAAGATAGAGTATGTTTTCACTGAGTTACATTGAACCATTTGAGCTCTTAGAGAGAGTCAGTCAAGATGACTATGGGTTGTAGATACCTCAGAGGTACCAGGTTATGCATGATGTCTTCCATGTTTCTCAATTCTGACATTACTTCTTAGAACCGTCTCTTGTTTTCCAACATGATGAGGTTGGGCTCGAGGAGGATGCCCCATTCAAGGAGGGTCCTATCTTGATTGTTGATCAAAGTTAAAGGTTCTTTGTGTCTTATATGTTCCTCTAGTATGAGAACTACGGAAGCACAAGAATGTATAGGATGAGACATGGGAAAGGGTGGTCGATGTATGATCATAGTGGAAAGAGATTTTCGGGGATTCTTCATCTACGACTCCTTGCTAGGGAAAAACAGGGACAAATTTATTTAAGGTTGGAATTTTGTAAGAATCCATATCTTTTTATAAATATGTTTTTCTTCTCTGGTTATTTTTTAGAAAAATAAGAGTTTCAAAAAAATTTAAGAGTACACGCCATGTACCTGGTTGCCTCTTGTAACCGTGTGCTGGCCATGTAATGGTCGAGCACATGGCTATGTTTGGTGACTTAGAGACTTCCTAAAGTGGAGGCCAGAAAAGGCTAGTACACACCGTGTACTTTTAAAGAACACACTCTGTACTTTCTTTGTTTTCATTAACCTGACTGGGGTCACATATAATTGAAAAAACATTCTTCTTCTCCACCTGTCTCACCCGAGAGCATTCGTATGGCCATAGAACTTCTCCGAGCTGCTGAATCATTGTCTGTTCTCTGAATCAATTGTCGTCGATTCCATTGGAATCGTAATGGTGAGTTCTCCTTTCTTATTTAACATCATCTCTTGATTACTCCTCTCTCCCGATTTTTCCTCCATTGAATGTTTTTAACATTTTTGTAGATCTACGATGTTGTAGGGAGATTACAGGAAAAAGGTTCATGTATATTGATCTCATGACAAAGAGATAGGTTGTTTGTGCCTTTCCGTAGATAGTCTTTGAATTTTATGTGAAAAAGTTCCCAATACTGAAGAATGAGGTATTGCGTGTTTATGGTTTTATCCATATTATTACCTATTATGCCTTGTTTGTTTGGATAATGGCTAATTGTTCCCAATGGGATTAACTTTCCCTTGTTATGTTTGTTTTTCCTATGTTTATTGTTTTTGACCGTTTGGTATAACTTTGCGTATTAGGTTGATTATTTTCTTCCCATTCATAGTATTGTTAGGATAGAGTGATTATTATCTCACATGCTATGATATGTTGTAGATTTTTTAGAAAAGTTGTTCTTCAGGTTTGCTTTGGCTTCCACATATCGTTTGTGCACTACTGACTTACACAGGGCGGTGAGAAACTAGCGTAGTACACCATAGAGAGAATGGATGTTGAGGGATTATCCAGAGTGTATCTTTTATTATTACATTTCTAGACCATAGGGGGATGAACGTATGTGCTCCATCAAGGTGTATTTAGTTCATAGATGTGGACCACAGTGTTAATTGGACATTGAGTGCTTCCTCAGAGTGCCTATTAGTAACTGATATGAGACTAAAGGGGGAATTGATGGTGGGTGCTTCCTCAGAAGGTATGTGCTAATGCTAAACAAGATGGGTCAGACTGTGTATACATCCTAGAGTGTTTCTTGTGTTTTTTTGATTTAACCATAGGGGTTAGGTCATGAGTACTTCCTAGAGGGTTTCTTGCTTTTGTTTTCCAACTTACTTGATATATGAAAATGAATTCAATTGAATTATTATGATTGTTACTATGTGTACTTACTTGTTTACTGCTTCATTTTGGTTATTGCATGACATATATGTTTAATGACATTTAGGGAGAGATCATTGGATGGTTGACTATTGGGATTAGTCTCACACCCTGTTTGGGTCATGATTTTGGGCCCATTAATATTGTATTGCAGAATATATAGATAAGGGAAAGTACCCTTCTACTTCAGGTACATGATTTCTCTAGAGCATGGGAGCATGAAACCATGCTGAGGCTTGTGATTCTATAGAGACGTTTATCTATTTTTTTTAACTTTGGTTTACTATTTTATTCTAGTATTGTGACTTTTTTTGCTACTTTCCTAAACATATGCATCATTCATAATATATATGTATGTGTGTGTGTTCTCTAGTAGTTTTTTTCTTCATTTTACCAATGCTTACTTATTGAATTCTTTTACTGCTTTTGTTTTTGTATATTTGTTTTACTTCCACTCTGATATTATGAAAATGAGGGAATAGTTTCCCCACTATCACACCAAATTCCCTCGGTACTACTCTGCAGCCTCTGGAATTCAGGGAAATGCGCTTGAGGCCATGTGACTAACCAGGTACGGGGCACCTCTGGGAGGCTCCTGGAACTGGGACTTTACAATCTCCAACTATGAGGTCATGTGGTATTTTCTGGATCATAATCAAGATACATTTTACCTCATTATTGGCATATAATATATTTTTATATATAAATCTATATATATTTATATCATTATCAAATTTGGTTTTTATTTTTTGAAGGTGTTACTCATATCTTTTACTGTGAGTAAGATCCTCGATCTGGAAGAGAGGGCTTGTTTGTCATTAATAATCCATGGAATCATGCATGTTTTTTAAGATGTTTTTTTTTATTTCTTAAGTATTATAGTAATTATATTCTTATTGTAGTGGATGACAACCCTGAGGGCTTTCCTATTTATTTTTCTTGGTCACCAAACCGATAGGATGTTTATTTTTCTAACAACATTAATATACGGATGAATCCCATATATAGACCACCTTATCATATGAAACCATCTAATTTTGAGTATTTTAATGTTTATATAGAAGATATATATGAAAAAATATTTATTAATTCTTGGATTCCACATTCGGATTCATAAGATCTCTTTAAAACAAAGAAATATTGATGCCTTTGATTGTTTGTTGATTTCCAAAATAGTAATCTAGTAAACAATAAGTGCTGGAATCCATTTCCTAGTATTGATGTCCTATTAGATAAACTCATAAAATCCTGAAGATTTTCTAATATTGATCTTTATATGAGGTAATATAAGTTATAAAGAGTAGATAATTTTACTAAAACAACATTTTAGAGAGGTTATATGAATTATGAGTATTTTGATCTGTAATTTTATCTTAAATAATTCTCTATAAGAGGTTTTTTATTTGATCAAACATATAATTCATCAATTTTTGGACACATTATTGGTTTTTTATGGATGATATGTTTGTGTACTCATACTCAGAGGATGAACATGTGTGTCATCCGAGTCTTGTTCTCAAAACATTAAAAGAACATAATGTGTATATTTAAATGTGAGTTTTGGATCCTATAGATGATGTTTTTGGTCCCTTTTATATATGATTGGATTGTCATGGAGAATTGTGGAAAGATCTATGTGGTGATTTCTTGAAAAAAAAAATAGAAAGGTACTTGATATTCAAGGATTATTGGTTATAAATGATCATTACCAACATTTTATTAACGATTAATCCAATATTGTATATGTAATGATATAGTTAACCCATTTTTGTATCAAGTATGAATGTAATAAAAATATTTGAAGATAATTTGTGAAACTATATTTGAGATAGATTTAATATTATTTTTTAATTCTTTCAAAACTAGTTTTGGTCAATGATGTTTTCTTCAATACATGATGTTTGAGAAAAAGATATGTTCTCATGTATGGGTAAGAAGTGGTGTCATATGGATCTCGATGACCATTACATCATTAGAAGAATTATTTTTCCCATGATACTGAGTGGTCTATATTTATTGGTTCTCTTAAGACTCTGAATCAGTATCTCTTCGGTGAGCGATTCGTGGTGTATGTTGATTATAAATATTCTGAATTATATTTTCACTCTAAGAGACATATCTAGTGAAAAATACATTTTTTTTATTCATCAATATATATTTTCATTGTATATTAAATGTATTCCTATGGATCGGATTGTGCTCCCTTATTCATTGAGTTAGAATTTACCATCTGAAGCCTTAAAGGAATCAGTAGAGTAGTGGTCATTGATGAGTTTGTCTACTGAGATGAGCTTGGATCAGGTGGTGGATGATGAAATTTATTCATAGATTATGTGAAATATGATTATTCACAGGATTAATAGACTCTAAATTTGAAATAAATATACAAATATAACATCGAAATCCAATATTTTGTGAATTATTTTTTTTAAAATTAATCTATTATTTTTTAGATTCATAATTTCAATCAACACTGAAATTAGATTTTTATATTAATGTAATATGTTTGTATTGTTTATTATACAAAATCGGGTTAATAACTCACTAAATAAAACATATGATTTGGTTTTCTCTCCACAGAACACTGTGGTTAGCTTACCTTACATGCAATACTCACTTTCCTTGATGGCTTTCATAATAAGAAAGACCCTGTGATACTGAACAATGATATATTAAAAAAAATATTACTATTGAATATATTATGATAAAACATAGACATTATGTTGGAGGTTATGAAAAATATTAAATAACTATTTAAAATACATTATTGAATTCATTGGATTGAAATTACATAAAAATTAACATAATAACCAATTAATTATATAGGGAAAGCTATTATAAAAATATACTTTTATGATCACAAAATAATTTTATCCTAATTAAAAATAATAATTAATATTTAAGAATAATATTAATGAAATATATATTTTATATATTGAATGTAATATTTTTTTACATTCATATAAATTTTATAGGCTTAATATAGGAACAAACCAAATATTATACTTAAAATCGATATTTAAATAAAAGCAGTTAAGCACTTTTTAACAGATAAAAATTTTTAAATATATATTTTTGAACTTCTATAAATTATATAGGTAAAAATAATGTTAAATTTTGAAATAAAATCATTAAAATTTGGGTAGAGTGAAATTTTTTAATTTTTCAGTGAAGTTTCATTTTTTGAGGAATTATGAAAAATACGGAATTTTAATTCAATGTTTCTTTTTTATCTAATTTTTATAAGGGTAAATTATATTTATAATTGGTTTCATAGTATTATTATAACAATTATAAGTAAATTAATCCAATTTATATAATTAATAACAATGTCATGATAAATTATATAAAATAACATACAATAATTGTGAACATTTTTTAATTAAAAACCCGCATTGTTATCGAATTTTCAAATTTAATTTAAAATTTATTTCATCCACTTATATGATTGGAATTTAGAAAAATATATTCCTTATTTTTAATTATTATTATTTATTATTTCTAAAAAATTCAACGTAATTTTGGACAAAAAATATTAGTGAATGTGATTGAAATAAATTATAACGATTAAGAGGAAATTTTCATGAACAAGGACTAAATCTTAAACATAAGGGATGAAATGAACTAAAAAATTTCCCGGGGACATTTTTTTCTTATTTAGTCTCCACAGTTCCATTTATTGAATTTTTTGCATTATTTTATCCAATTGAAATTTGAAAACTAGTGTGGAATTCAATTTTCAAGTATTTACAAGAATTCAACTCCTCCTGCACTATAAAAAGCAGTCACACTATCCCCATTATTCTAGCCTCAAAATCACATTGTATTGACCTAAATATTATAAAATAGGATCCCAATATCTATCAATTACTCATTTAATCCACTATATGGGTAGAAATCCAACCATGGAATCCCTTTTTTGTGAATCCAAAAGTTGTTACCCAATGAAGAGGTAACATCCTTCCTCAAGTTCCTTTCTAAATTTTTTTCTTCCACAAACTCAATTATTCATACTATATAATTTTATAATAATGTAGATATAATAAATGTAATTAGTTTTTTATTATAATGGTTTGAAATACAGTTATACAGACCTCCATCTAATGGGTAATGAACTTAACGTTTTTTTGTATGGTGAACTACCGCGATACAAAACGATGTTGTTCATTTTCTTACATTACCACCTCCCATGGGTGAGATTATGATAGAAACTCTATTTTTAAAATATATATTTGATATTTATTATTTATTTATTTTTTTCCATTATTATACAATCATACTATTAGGATTTATATTTTTTCTAAATATGATAACTTTGTTTATTGATGTGTGAACTATTGCCTCATCAATATGATGTGATTCCATCACACTTTACATGGAATATATCAAGGATGGGTTTAATTAAATTATAATATATATATATATATATGAAATTATAACTCTAAATAAATAATATTATAAATATATATATACCCATATATTTAATTTAATTTGTTTTATTCAATACGATAATAAAACAGAAACAACAATCATATGTACGTACGACCTACCGTATCCATGAATGGTGTATTCCATTTAAAAAATATATATTCTATATATTGTTAAAATAATAATACACTGAATATAAATTATATTCATATCATGTTTGATATTATTTAAATCATGATTGTTGTATCAGAAAAAAATGTAACAAATTAAGGTACGTGTTAAAAACAAAGCAGATATTACCTGAAATGTAACCACGACATGGAAGTGTTAATAAGAGGGTGATATAAATCCACATACATTATTTTATATAACAATATTGTTCTATAGTATATCTATAATAAACATATATTTATTATACATGAGGGTTTAATGAGTTTAATTGGAGTCAATTCATAAGGTAATTTAATTTCATCTCACATTTTTTTTTCTTTGAGATACAAGCGATATTCCCCACTTGCTTATTTTGTTTGAATTATATAATTTCCTACTATATTTTATATCAATAATTTAAATTTTTAAATTATATTAAAAGATTTAATTTATGTTATTATTTTATGGGGATCATTATTCTAATGTTACTCATGTATTAAGTGTTTTGTCGTCTCACTTTTATTTTCAGCAAGGAACAAGCCTTGATCACCACTGATTTATTATATTTTGTTTTTCTACTTATAGTAGATATATTATAGTTTTTTATAATTACATATATCATTATTTATATATCAATTTTAGGAACATTATTTCATTGGGACGATGCTTCAAAAGTTACCAAATCATTAAGGTGGTTTTGTCTCAATTTTCTTTCTTTGAGACACTTGTTTTATTATGAATCTATATTATCTTAAGAGGTGTATATACTATTATTTGAAATGTTATATCATTAAACACCCTATTTTCATGATATTTAAAGATTTATTTAATTTCATTTTTTAACATGGGGAGTATAATTCAAAGTTACCATGTTGTAAGAGTTTATTGAAGTAATATCCTCGTTTAGAAATATTGTATTGATTATGCATCCATTGATGAAATATTATTATCCGTCTCTCAAGAACACCTCTGAATTTTATGACAATATGTTTATTATTAATATCACAATGTATTGGAACTATTTTCCCACTCATTAGTACATTCATTTATTAATAATGTGTTTTTCAGAACATTGGACTCTTCCTCTATCTTTGATCATAAGTAAGTGTTTTTTCTAAACAATGTTTTGTAAAAATGTTTTCATGATGTATTAGTAAATTTTCAATTTATTTGCAAATAAAAATTTTCCAAAACGGTTTACAATAATTCATCATAATTTAACAAATTATTTTCAATCAAATCATTTTCAAAATGTTTTTAAGAATAATTTATATGTTTTCAATGTATTTTCAATGAAATGGTTTTCAAAAAAATTACAAAATTTATTTATAACATTTAAAAGTGTTTTAAAAGAAAACTGTTTTTGAAACGTTTTGTTTCAAAAAATATATATTCCCATGTAAAATGTTTTTCATAATTTTTTTGTGTTTCTTTTATATTTTTTCAATGAAAATGGTTTTCAAAGTATTATCAAGTTTATTTTATTTGTTTTTAAGTAAAATGAATTTAAAAATGTTTTCTAGATTATTTTATCACATTTGAATGAAATGGATTTAAACAAATAATCGAGGATTCTTTTATAATATTTCAATAAAAATGTTTTAAGAGAATTTTTTATTCTTCAAAAAGCGCTTTCCAAAGAAGAAATGATTTTTTCGTCAAGAAATTTCTTTGAAGGATATTTAAAAAATATTTTCCAGGTAGGTGACATTTTTTTGGGTCACTCATGCCTTTCTGGGGAAGTGATCAAAATGCTACATTCACATTCTTTCTTTGAGTGGTTGATTTTTTGATGTAATGATGTTTATAAAACCTATTTCTCTTTCACATGTTATATGTTTACAAAACTCGTTTATATTTCATGGGATATATGCCTATGAAATCCACTTCTTTTCATGTGTATATATTTGATAATGTTATTATGATAAAAATATATTTCCTATTGGTAATTATATAATGAAATTTTTATGATACCTATTTCATTTTAGGGGTTATAATATGATGTTTATGAAACATGTCTCTTTTTATGGGACATGAGGTGATAAATATCCTATTATCTTGTGGAACGTGCATGTATTATTCCATTATGTGTGGGGTGAGAAACTAGGTAAGTATTATTATCATATGAAATAGTGATAGGATTCAGGTCAATGGGATTGATCAACTATAAAATATGGGTAAACTTGATACACTATGGGAAGATGGGGAAACCCGATCCACTATGGGAAAATGGGGAAAACTGATCCACTATAGGAAGATTGGGAAACCCATTCTTCAATGGGATGATGGGAACACCAAATTTTTTATAAGGAAATGTATTTCATTGGGCATGGTGGTGTGTCCCACCCACCAGGTGTAGTCCCCATGAAATTCCCTAAAAAGTTCTATCATTGTGTCATGACATATTGGGAATTAAATTACTTGTTAATGTGTATTAAAAAATTCTATGTCTTACTCCTATTTTATGATATCATGGCATATTCTCTTGATTTATTTATGATTAATGGATTATGAACTACTAAACATCATTCCATGATTCATGTTTATGATCTTTGATATGAAGGGTATGATATTCTAATGTGAGGATCACATTATCATTACCTTATGCTAATGTTTAGGCTTACAAATCTCCCTTTTACCCATACTGGTCATATGAGCTAACCCGTTTTTATATTTCCTTACCTAGGTTATGATGATATATTTTATGTATGATATAAGATGGGTGCTCTTCTTGGAGAACCTAGTGGGAGATAATTTATCTATCTCATGTACACTTCCATGTTTCTAATGGTACTAAACTAATACAGCCTATGGGAATAAATTTTTTTAATGTATTAAGTTTTACAAATTAAAAATGATGAAATGTCTATGTACATTATTAATTAGTTGTTATTGTTGGTATTAAAGAAATTATTTAGTCATAAATTCTGAACATGGAAGATGAAATCATAGTTGTAATTGTTGCTACATGACTAAGGATATGTATAAAGATTAGAAAAATTTTGTATAGTGTCCTATATTTTTTATAAAGGATTGAAAGATTGGTTTCTTATAAATAAATCCATGTATAGATATTATAAGTGGACATTGTTCTGAGAGATATGTACATAGAAGTAATAATTCCCTTAAGGGGCATCAGTCTGGACACGAGTATAACCAGGTACATTACAATGGGCCTTATTGCACACATAGTTTCACACTCTTTGAGGATATTCCTTGTGAATTAAAAATCTCTTCTTGAACCAGTATCATGGATTTAAAAATTAGTTGGCTAAGAATGGCCTAGGAAAATCCATATGTATCAGTTATTAAAGAGGGTCTCATAATTTACACGCCTTATAAGTGGGTTTTCTTGAATATATGGTTCCTCAGTAGGAAATTTTTTTCTTAATATATTCTTTTGGCTCATGTTAATAGTGGGAAGTAGAAGGAACTAAATTAACACTAAATGTGATTGGTAATTTTCTAATGAGTAGTCAAATGGTATTATCACTAGAGTGAAGGATATTTTTATCATTTCTAATCATTTTTCACAGAACATGATTAACATTGTGTACCGTAACCAACTCTCGATCTCACTAATGAATTGAAGGAAGAAGTTCAGTGATTATAACCATGTTGTATTAACCGACATGGACATTACATAACATTTTCAGGTATATTAAAACATTACAAAAAAATTACCAAAGGCTGTATTAGTTTAATTAGGTTGAAAAAATTAAAATATAAACAATTGTACATGAGTATGCTAAATTTCCTTCAACAAGGTTCATTAGTACTTGAACCCATCTTAGAAACATCATACTTAATACATATCTTCATAAACTAAGGAAGGAAACCTAAAATGGGTGAGAATAGATGCTCAAAAAGGTTAAAAAAGGGAGGCATGTAAGAATAACCATGACCATATGGGTATGAGAGTGTGATAAGTATATTATATGATCATACACATTATATACAAGATCATAAACATGAATCGTGGAATAAATCATAGCAGTTCATAAGACATGAAAAATCAGTGAAAATAGATCAAAATAGTTTAGAATGGATAATATAGGAATAAAAAAAGGAATTTTGGCATACTCAAAAACATGTAATATAATTATTTATAATTCAGTACACATTTCTAGAACCTATCAAGGAATTTCATGGGAACAACATCTATTGGGCAGGACAAAACACCCTCCCAGGTCGAATTCCTTTCCATGTAAGGGAACTGTTTTCTCCATCATCTCATAGTGGATCAGGTATCCCTGAATTCCCACAGTGGAATAGGTTTCCCCATCTTCCCATACTAGATTTTTACTCCCCATATTCTGTCCTTTTAGTGACTACACCAACTAGGAAGGACACACCCCATCACCCATCACAACCCTTTCCTTATAGTGGATCTAGTTTCCCTATATTGCAAATGTGGATCAATCACTTCAACTTGATTCCCATCATTATCACTTAAGATATAAATATTTACCAATTTCATTATAGGGAGATATAGGTCACACCCATATCAAAATTAATACATACATACCTATTCCAGAGGATAATAAAAATTTCATCCTATCATGATCTATAAAAAAGATATGGGTTTCCTAAACAACATATCATAACCCATGAATCAAAATTGTTATCATAAAAATTTAATAATATCATATCCTATTAAATATATACATCGTTTATAGTCATTTATTCCTATAATCACACATTAAATGAAGTATGTTACATTAGAATTTATCATCGTATAACATGTTGAATAGAAACAGGAATCATAAGCATCATTCCTTCAAAACATAACCCATTTGAGAAATAATATGAATGGTATTCCTATATCCTGTTCTCATCAATGATTAAACTATAAAAAAGGATTCAATATTATATGGATAAGGATTTTGAAATTTCACATTGAGTGCATCATAAATAAATTAAATGTTCTTTGAAAATTCCATTCATAAATCATTATGAATTTCTATTAATTACGAAGAATAATTTGAAATTTCCATTAATTTATTTTCTGATGGAAATATATTTCCTTATTTGAAAAACTATTTAAAAAATATAAATAATTTTGAAATTTTTTTATTGATAATAATTGGAAAACTTATAATGTAATATTTAAAACATTTTGAAAAATCATTTTCAAGGAAAACATATAAAACAAGTTTCAAAACCATTTTTAAATACATTTATCTTTCAAAATATATAAAATAATAAAAAAAAATTTAAATCAATTTCATTGAAAACATATATAAAAACCATGAAATCATTTAGAAAACCATTTTCCTTTAAAACATAAAAAATAAACATTAAAATAATTTGAAAACAATTTTACATGAAAATTTATTAACGGAATCTTGGAAACATTTTGGAAACAATTTTCAATGAAAACAAATAAAATAATCGTGAAATAAATTTAGAAAACCATTTTCTTGAATAATTTATGAAGGTTGCTTTAAAAACCATAAAAAATTTATTATCATTTTTCCTTGAAAATGATCATAATAGTTAATTTTAACAAAATATTTGAGAAAATTTTCAAAAACATGGTTTTTGAAAAAAAAATCTTATCGAATAGAGAAATAAGTAAATATTTCCATAACAATTTTCTTAAATATCATAACTACCAAAAAGTGAAAGATTGTAATAATAAGTTAATAAATAATGAATAACCAATGTAAAATTTAATACATTAGTTTTTTTAAATGATGGAACATAGGATTCCATAAATGAAAGAATAATCATAAAGTATCTCGATACAAAGGAGATTGAAGTTAAAAACTATTTCCACATTGATAAAAATAAATTATAAAAAATTGGAATATAAAAAGTTACATTAATATCAAAATATCATGATGATAAGTTGAGTCATGATATAAAATGTCAATGTTAATATATACACCCCATAAAAATATAGGTGTATAACATGGAATGTGTCGCAAAGAAGAGAAATTTATACAATATTACATCTTGATTTGGTATCCTTTGAAACACAAAAAAAAATAATGTAAAGATAATAAAATAGATATATAAATACTAATAAAATTATATATATTATTGATATAATAAATCCATTGGTAGTATACTCACCAAAACAAAATAAACGAGTGGTGTACAATACACATATATCTATGAAAAAATAGTGAGATTAAATTCCCTTACTATGAGTTCCACATATCATATGTGTCTTTATATACATAAATATAAAACATATGTTATTTATTTAACGTATTAATAAAAATTTTATTGTTTATTATTAATTTTAGATCATTTATTTAAATTTTTTATACAACTACATAAAAAAAATATTTACACCGCATGTTTTGACCAAATTTGGATCTTATGATAAAATAGCTTTTGTTGGTCAACTATGGTAAAAGTATTCATTATATAAACATATATATAATAATAATCATTAAATAACTATCATATTTATACATAAATTTTACTTTTAAACACAATCATCTAAGGTGGTTATGAATAATGAACCAATGTTACAATCATGGAGACGGTAGGACTTAACTATGCATGGGTAACATTTCCATTATTCAATGAATGTTATGGGGAAAAGATAAGAAACATTATAGCTTTATAGAATGGTCAGTAAATTTTATTTAATAATATATACTTATATGTGGAATTCTGGTGATGTTAATGGAATCACATCATGTCAAGGAGGCTGTAGTCTACACACCCATAGAAGATGTTATCACCTTTTTGTATATGAAAAGGGTAATAATGATAATGAAATATTATATTTAAATAAATTTAATTATGTAATAAATATCATATATATAACATTTATGCCGCTTATTTTTATTACAATCATATTTTATTTGTTCAAAGTCTACTGTGAATTAATCACATCACTTTGAGGAGGCGGTAGTGCACACTTCCACAACCCATATTATCATATAAAAAAACAAAAATTAAAAAGGTATGTGTTGAAATATAACTAAATAAGAATAAATAAATAATAATTATGATATATATCATATATGAACATAATTTTCATAATAATTACCACTCATGTGTGGTGGTAAAGAAAAAATGAACAACTTCGTTTCGTGAGGCGGTAGTTTGTCGTACACAAGAACTGTAAGTTCGTATCCCATTAGATGGAATTTTGTATAAGTATAGGTATAAAACATAAAATTAAAATATATATGTATATTTAGGATACATTTTTATATAAACTTGTAATAAATAGAATTTAATTAGTTGATGGAGAAATATAAAATAAAGAGCATGAGGAACAATGTTACCTCTTATTCAGGCAACTACTTTTGGTTTGCACCAAATGGCTTCATCGGATGAATTTATGAATTATGTGAGGTTTCTAGGTTGATGGTAGTGATTTTGAGTTTTTAATTTGATATATCTTGTCGAAAATAATATGGCATTAGAGGTATGATGAATGGGGATATGTGGTAAGCCTTTATAGGGGAGGGAGGGGAAACACTTGGCATTTTTAAAAACAAGCTAGGTGAATCAACGTTTTTACCAAAAAAAGACATCAATAATAAAAAAATCAATAATTAAAGGACTATTAATGATATACGACCATCAAATGGGTTTTGGACAAGTTTATATGCTTTTTTGGACCTTAAATCTATGGTTTTGTCCATTTTTATGCTTAATTTTATCGTAATCGTTGTAATATATTCCTATCACATTTTCTAATATTATTGGTAAAGAAATTATAATTCATTATAAGGCTATAAATATTACACTTATTGAAATTGGGAATTTATTTTTTTCAACATTTACTTCAGTGATGCAGAAAATTTTTGTTTAATGCTAATTCTGAAGACCTAGCGAGAAAGCGAGGAATTAATGTGCGGAAGTCCAAACGTTCATTAAGATTATACATATAAATTCAAATTTAATTATATTATAATAACCTAAATTCTATTAATGTATTTATAATTTACCTATTATGTAATAATATCCTAGCTAATATTTATTTAATTGTAAAATAAATAATATGAAAATGTGGTTTTGAAATAAAATTCAGTATCATCACTATTCATCCAAAAAATCAAGAATCACTACCAAATCCCAATCAATAACCCCAAGATAATTATTATATTATTAATTCAAAACTTTTTTTTATATTGTAAAATTAAATTTCTATTTTTGTCTAAAAATAGTTTTATTATTGTTTATAGAAGGACATAAAAAGAAGTTACTTTAAGAAAATAGTAATTTGAAGCATATAAAGTCATTACCCAAAACATATATATTTAATTATAAATTTTTCTATTTATATGAGTCCATTTTAAATTATATTTATAAAATAGTTATACTATTCATAAAACTAGGTTTAGTGTCTAATCTATAACTATCTTATTTAAATAATTATTACAATAAAATTTTGGTTCGTTGAAACACAACGTTTCATGTAAAACAAGCCAATATAGTATTGCATGTATCAAATGAAAAAATTTATGGTTAATGTAGTGGAAAATTAATTTTTTGTTGCATATATTGTATGAAAAAAATATATTTTTACATTAAAAAAATATATTCACTATTTTTTGAATAAAAAAATATCAAAAAGAATAAATTAATTTCAAAAAATAAAAAAATCTCTCGGTGTTACATTTTACATGCATAATATAAATTCCAACCTCAAAAATCATTGGGGATATTAATGTTCTAATACTATAAAGTTAATTTCATAGAGACATATATTTTAAAAGTGATTAATAGAACATCTTTTAATAGGGTAAAGTAAGAAATAGAAGAGTTACCTAATGTAACTCATTATTATATTTCCACATGGGAGAACATAGGTGTAAAGTGAAAATATGGACATGGTGGAGATATGTAAATATTTATAGGATGTGATTGAGGTCTTCAATCATAAAAAAATTAATGATGATTGGAATTTTGAGGTTCTCAAATTCATAAATCTATGATGAATTAAATGGAAAATGGGTCAATAAAATTTAAAGTATTAGAAAAACATATTATCTCTAGATACTTTTGCTAATGTTGAATAATTTTCATGAAAAGTAATACTTTCTTGATTTCTGGATAACCTCACCCTTTTTTGTTCTCGGATCAATTACCACTTTAAATATTTCTATAGGGAATGAAGGTGAATATTTCATTCTAGAAAAACTAACTGACCATGTGATTCATAAATAGAATGATAGGTCATTCCATCTATCTTTATAACAACAAAAAGTTATACAATATTAACAAATCCTCATATGGTGAGATATTACATTAATCTAACAAAATTAATCTGAATTTTAACATAATCCTTCCATAAATGATTTACATTTTATCTCTACCAGAATATGTTAAGCCAGTAATTAGAAATATGGTTTGGAAATCATATGAACATTAATCCCCAATATATCATAATGTAGTTATTTATTGTCACATTCCAAACATTTTAATACCCTCGTCATATAGTTTTTTAATACATGTTAATAACCTTAATTAACATAAATAATATTAAAAAATCATTTTAGATATATTTCTTAAATACAGGACGTTTTAAACATCATCCATGATGACATAGACTTATTTTTCAGAAAATCCTTAATTTTTTATAAGGTTTATAATAATATCCTATTTACTTTTTCCAAATCAATCATCTCTTTATCTAACCTAAACTCATTTTTCTCAGCATCATGATCACATTAGGTGTTACATTGCCTTAATCAAAATATCAATTTTTTATGTCCTCATAACTATTCAGAAAATCAATTTCAATCCTTCATGAACAATTTATACTTAAAATACTTAGATATTTTATAATTCATATAAGATAATCATTGAATTCCAAAAAATATACACTGAAGTCATCTAACATTGTTGTTAAAACATTACATAAAAATCTTATTTCTTAATATTGATTCCCTATAATATGATATATGAATCTTGTATTATGGTTCCTCAACCTCAATCTAACTGTTCTTATAATATTTAATCTAAACAATAAATGAAGAAGACCCCCATACCTATCATAAGTCTTTTTTAGTCCCTTTAGCTTCAACTGTTTAACCAATAATGATAAAACATTTTTGATTCACTTTATGATATTTTCACATTGGAAATATAATTTCACAATGCATATACATTGCACATTTAAAAAAATCAATGTAATACATGTTTCTTCCAGTTCTCTCCATTGACTAAAATAAGACTGATTAAGGTGAGAAACACATAACATAGAAGAAAACCAAATAATCGTGAAAACATTACCTATACGATATGTAAATCATGAAACCATGTTATTTAATATATGAATCCACTATTTTATCCTTGTTATTCATAGTCATATTTTATTTAAATACTTCATGATGGTTTGTAAAGTGTTTTTTCATTCCTAAATCATGTCATCTCAGAGTGTTAAACGAGGTGCACAGTAAAGCCAGTTGTCGTGTACCAGGTTACGTTCGAGTCAGGAATGGAAAACCTTGTTGGAGTTTTTAATCCAAGTTAAGTATACTCTAGAACCATGTCCACTTGTAGTATCCAGATAGGGAATTATTTATAGGATCCAACTCACTATATACATTACCAAAATTCCATGATGTTTTCCTAAATAATAACTCATCCTTATTCATATCCATAGATACATCCCTAGAAATATAATATGAAATATATTGTAGCACCCGAGGCTTTTATGAGAAATATTCTGTTTTTATTTTATATAAATCATTAAAGGAATATTTCATTACACACAACACTAGCTTGGCTTACTTTACACGCAACCGCGACCTTCCTCGATAGCTTGCGTCGTACGCAATACTGAGTTTCACTAAACAACGATATGCTATTAAAATATTATTAAAACTAGCCGTTATGAATAGTATTAACTAAATTTTGAATTTTATAACATTATTATTCATCTTATAAATTTTCTAGAATGTGTTAAGAGAACAAAATAAATTTTTCGGGTAAAGTAAGTATTTTCCAAAAAATGCAGTTTTACCGCCTTTTGATGGAGCACCCACATTAAATCTAGATTTTGACAAGTTTATAAGTTCAATTTGACCAAATAAAATTCTTCTTTAGAATCAAGATATATAAATTTACTTTGAATAAATTTTTCATATTATTCTGATAACTTTCATATTTTAATGAATAGTAAATACACGCTATATTTTAATTAAAAACAACTTTTTTCATCGTAATAAATTATGTGGTTAAATAATAATATTGAATGGTTTCAAAGTATAAATAGAATATATTTTTACCATTTAATATAATTTATGTCATTAGCCTTGATTTTACATTGAATTCGTAGGTTAAATAAATTCAATCTTTGGCAATGTTTTAACTTTTAAAACCTGTTTACATAACAACATAATTAATTTTAAATTAATTAATGCAACTTATGTGTTTTGAATTTTGAAAAATGGATTCCATATTTGGAATCAGTGGGTCCAAATTATGTTAATAGGTTGCTTTTATTTTTTTTTATATTATGAATAGTAACTACGGTAATTTTTTAATTCACTCTTGTAAAAGGTAAATATGGTAATTCAAGGTTAAAATAATATTATAATAATTCAAAATTACCTTGACACTTGTCTTAACCTTATTGGATGAGTATTGTCCAACCATGGGAAACCTTGGGTGGATTTTGGGACCCCATGGAGCCACTTATGAAAGACAATGACACATTAGATTAATTAATTTAATGTAAAGACAAAATTGGAATTAAAAAATTTTGTTTAGTAATTTATTTTTATAAGGGGATATATAAATTATATTTTAGACTATAAATATTCATTGGAAAGATAAAAAGATTTCCTACATGTTGGTAATTTTATTATAATTTTTATACGTCATATAAATTAAATTATTTATGACACAATAATGATGCAGTATTTACCTCATTAATAAATGATTTAAATAAATATGATTAAAATGATTAAAATATCATCCAAAACCTATCTGATTCCTATTGGACGATTTTATTTCGAATATGATTAATCTTAGCTTCGACATTAATGTGTTTTGGACCTCTTTAAACCGAAGATAAGTTTATAATAAAATAATGTTTTCACACTTTCCTAAAGAGCCCCTCCACTCCATTATAAAAGGAGACAACTTCTATGCAATTCCTCACACCTCTCAAGCCTTTTGTCTCATCCAAACTCTGCCCAAATAAGTTCCTTACATATCTCTCCTTCCCCTTGAAGCCTTAAATTAGGAAGAAGTGTAACGCCCCGACCCCAGCTACCCAGAGTCGGTGCATTACTTCATAACATTGGCATGATCACAAAAGATCAAGTCTCGAAAGACCGATTAGTTTAGTAGCCTTGGAAACACTAGATACATTCATAAATGTTACATTACATCATAAAGTGAAAAACTAATAACAAAGTCTTCATAGTCCACACTCATATCCTCTTCTGACTATCCCTGCTGGTCATTCCTAAAATACTTCTTCACATCCTGGAAAATATTAAAACATTGAAAGGGGTGAGCTCAGATGCTCAGTAAGGATAACAATATTGCGGAAGCTTTCATAAATAAACATAAAAATTAAAAGCAATATATAACTAAAAAAAAGCCTTTTAAACATGAAAATCAACATAATATGGCAAAATTAAAATGAGATAATTCCATTCACTTCTTCACATGGATATTCTACTGGTCGAATAATCACATGCAATATCAATAACCACTTTCATAATGAGGGAATGTATAATGCCAGACATTCTGAAACATTTTTTCAAGGCCTCAACCAAGACTTCTAAAATGATTAAGGCCTCGGCCAAAACCATAAATCATATTGGGAAAGGGCCTCAGCCAATTCCACTTCTAGTTGTCTCATGAGACCTACCGATGCAACGAGGAGCTATAGCGGGCTCCACCCGTCACTTATTAAGTCCAATACATTCCTCATATGAATAGGTTTAAACATATCATAAACCATAAGATAATTTTTTCACATAAAACATGCATAAAGGAAGCATAACATTTCCACATTTCAATCACAAGATATCAATACAACACATTGATATAATAAAAATGCTTTCAAAACCATTTTCAATACCAAAATAAAAGAAAGTTAAAACTTTGTATTTTTTTTCATTATAAAAATGATGGCTTGTAGAGGAAGCCAAAACTCAAATAATGGTCACGGCAGCGGAGAAGTCGTTGTCTCCGCATAAGTACGAAAACAAAAACATTCCCTTTTGTCGTTTAGAAAAACGCTTCGTATAAAAAAGATTCCTTTTGAATAAACGTAAAAGTCAAAGGGGTTTATACACCATATAAAAGAATGTTGTGTATAAAACCAAATATGCCTCAATGAAAGGAGATTGAGAAAAAGTCCTTAAAAAGATAATTTTTAAAATAAAATAGATCTATTATGTTTATTTACAATAGGTACACATAAAGAAAGTAAAAATACAAAATAATACAAAATAATATCATGACATAATTTGAAAGTAGGAGATTAACCCAATGAATGGAAGTTGGGTTAAGAAGTTCCCTTAACTCATGTCTGACTTGACTCAGCCGATCTTTAACCTCCTGAATAATAAACTAGAGTTAATATATACCTTATTAAGAACCATTTTCAATTTCATTATCCTTTTTATATAACTTATTTAAATGATATGAACATTATGTAATTATTTAAGTTAATAACGGTCGTTTTGTCGATTTTTGGTACTTGAGTCAACAATAAACTTCTTATAATTACATGTTGTTTATGTGGTAGAATATCCATTATCTCTAGAATTATATTCATGATTTATATTTCATATATATCATATATATCCAGTATATACATTCATTTATAATATTACGTAACATTTAGAGGTAAGAAATGAAATGCACCATTCATGGAGACGGTAAGCCGTACGTACGCATAAACGCTACTTTCATTTCTATTTCGTATTTAATGGAATGAAATAATAATGATATAAATGTATAATATAATTCCAGTATAATATAGTTTATAATACCATTTACTCCATCCTCTATACATCCCACATATGGCCTTAACGATTCAAATCACTTTGAGGGGGCGGTTGTCCGCACTTTCTAAAATGAAATTATCCCGTTTACCCATAATGGAAATCATAAAGTATGACATAAATGAGATATAAAGAAGCATAAGTAAAACATAAACATATTATATATCATATATAAATATATTTTCATCCTAATGGCCACCTTTGAAGGTGTTATATGAGTGTTGAACAATCATCATTTCGTGAGGCAGAAATTCGCCATCCACAGAACCCGTATGTTCTTTAACCATTAGATGTAGGTGTGTATAAGTGTAGCTATAATAATTCTTATAACAAAATCCTAGTATATTTAGGATACTGGTGTTGTTACAAAATAAATGAATAAAAAGAGTTTAGGGGGTTGGAGATGAAAAATAAAACGAAACAACATTAGAGAAGACATTACCTCAAAATCGAGTAACTCTTTTTGATTTGAGCCAAAGGCTTCCTTGGAAAGGGTTCTGCCCAAAGTGAGGCTTCTAGGAGTAAGAGGGTGAAGTTGGGAGAGTATTTGGACAGATGTTGGCCGAGCCAAATGGCTTGAAAGTGTGAATGAGGTGGTAGAAGTGGGGGCCTTTTATAAGAGGAGAGGATGGGCAATCTTGGAATGTAAGGAAATTTTACATTATTATACAATGCTTTTCGGATTAAAAATGTCCCACACTTATATAATTCGTGGATAAGGTGATAAGGGTTCGAAATATACCCATACAATAGTCTTTGGACAAGTGTAAGCCTTGGATTGTACATTATCATTTCATTTTATTAAAATCGTTAAATAATGAGGTCATCACTGCATCATAATGATGTCATAAATAATTTAATTTATGTAATGTTTAAAAATTATAAAAAAATACTATGATGTAGGAAATCTTATTAGCTTTCCAATTACTATTTATAGTAAAAAATATTACTTGTATAACCCCATGTAAAAATTGTTTTAGTAAAACATTTCATGTTTGTGTCATTTTTTACTTTAACATTAAATAAAAGGTATTTATGTCATTTTCCAACTAAAGTGGCTCCGCAGGGTCCCCAAGTGCACCCATGGATTGTCTTGGTAGGCCATGGCACATCCAATGAGGGTAGGACATGTGTCAAGCTCATCGCATATTATTAAAACATTATTTTTACCTTAAACTACACTAATTACCTCTAATCGCGATTAAGAACTTAAAAGTTACTATTCACCAAAAATTATTTTAATCTCATTGAACCACATTTTACTTCTTAATTACAACCATGTATGTCGTATTTTTGAAAATAAAATCACAGAGGTGGTAATATTTCATTTAAACGAAAAATCAGTTATTTAACTACCACTTAGTGGTTTCACTATTCATCAAAAATTGATGTTTTTCAGAACAATGCCAAAATTTCACCCTAAGATATAATTGATATTCTGATTTCAAAAATGATGTCTATTTTAAAAAATTCCAAAAATATAAGTTTCATTTATTTATTTTATAATTAATTCCCGCTGTCACAACAAATAGCGTATTTTTAAGAAACAATTTATATCAAAAGATTGGCAATTGTTTGTGTCCAATTTCAATGTTAAATTAATTATAATGACCACCATTGGATAAAATGGTAAAAATATATTCTAATAATACTTTAAAACCACTAAATAGTATAATTTATCACTATAAATTATTTTTATTAAAAAAGTTGTTTTTATGTATTTTTCACTATTCATAAAAAATTAGAAGTTCTCAGAAAAATACCAAAAATTCAACATAGGCCAATTTAGATATTATGAATCCAAAAATGAAGTCCATTTTGAAATATAAAATTTCTATAATTTTAAAAAGTGGTTATTACTATTCATAACGGCTACTATGATTAGTCACGGTGTTTGAGAACTCGAAGTTGCGTACAATGCAAGCTATTGCATTATTGAATGAGAAGCATATTGTGGAAGCTCGGGGTGTTACATTCTCCACTCCTTTAATAAATTGCGTCCTCGCAATTTGAAATTTTTCTTGGAAAATAAAAGGTTGAAAATAGAAAATACCTTTGTGGAAAACCCACATCGGAAATAAGATTAATAAAATTTAGCCTTAATAAGAGGGAAAGGGAAATGAAAAAGTCACCACCCAAATATGATCTCGATTAGGAGAACATTGGTGGAAATTAGAGACATATAATTGGAGGGAAAACATAAATATTTTTAGGGAGTGATTGAGGTCATCAATTACAATCAACTGTCAAATTGAGCACCTCAAACCCTTCAATCTATGTTGATTTAAAATATCATCAGATCAACAAGATATAAGTTATTAGGATAACCCATTTTTTTGTTTTAATATCCCTTTACTAAAGTTTAATAATTAATTCATTCATTGAATAAGAGATATGTATATATATATTTATTCTTGACAATTACAGTTTCAACCTTCAACTCATCTTTCACTCAAAAAGAAAATAGAACTGAAAAATATTATACTTATCCTAATTGTATAAGGTTGAAAATGTTAACACATACCATTTAGATTAGTAAAATTATTTTGTAATAACCAGGGACTTCCTGTAGGCTAGTGGTAGGAAATAAAGGCCTGTCGCACTATGATTGTGGGTTCGATTCCTGCAGCTTTGTCCGACGCGACGGGTTATGCCCCACCCTGCAGGTTGTCCTTTTCCTAAAACTATAGTATTATAATGTTTGAAAATAATCTTCATAAATTTTTTAACCTTAAACAATACTATCCAAAGATCAACTTAATCCACTCTAACCTTTATAGTTATCCAAAATACCTCTGTCCAGACTTTCTCTAAAAGGTCTCTTAATTCCAAAATCAATTTATCAGATTCCCCAAACAAAGTAAAGTTTCTCTTATTGTCACATACTAAAAAAATATAATTACCTTCATCATATTAAAACCTTACTGAAATCAACAAGTACTGCAGTAAAATCCTTTTATATATATCACATTATTCTAATAACCAGAATATAATCCATGAGTTCAAAAGCTTCAATACATTAATTATTCCGCTTCAACTATAGTAACAGCATAAGATTGTCCTTGATCCCTTGGCCTTTTCTGAGGTAAGTTTCCCTGATGCTTAGGACATTCATTTTCATAATGACCCATTTCTCTACAATTGTAGCATTCAACATTGATAGCCACTTTCTTTTCCTTTCAATCACGCACCTGGTGACATTTTTCTCCACATTTATAACAAACTCCCATTCCTTTTAGGCAAGTACCAGGGTGATTCTTCCCACAATTATCACATAATGGAAAGTCCTTCTCTCCCTTTTTCCCTTTATCTGTCTCTTGTTCCACCTTTCTCTTCATCTCTTGTTTTACTTTGTTTTCATAAGACTTATAGAATTCATTTTCTGTCTTGATAGCACATGAGACAATATCTTCGTATGTTGAGAACGATTGTGATACTAAAGCTCGACAGAGAAATGGTTTTAACCCATCAAAGAAACGATCAATATTACCTCTTGGGTTACGTATATAATCTGCAGCATACCTCGCTAACCTTGTAAAGATGGCCTCATACTTTGCGACATTCCCATCCTCCTTTTGTCTCAGACTCAAAAATTGCCTTTCCATATCTGCTCTATGGTCATGAGGAAAGTATTTTTCTAAGAAAAGATCTTTGAACTCCCTCCATTCCATATTCGATATGTCATCATCTCCCTTCGTGTTTTAAATCAATGAACACCATTGATTAGCATCTCCAGTGAGGCGGTAAACTACCATGATAACCTTATCACTTTCGCTACTCCCCAAGGCATGGAATATTTTCTCTAAGGTGTTTATCCATTGCTCAGCTACTAATGGATTTGTACCCCCATTAAATAATGGTGGTTGTTGCCTCATGAAGCGGTCTAAAATTGATCCTCCACGTTGTGGATCAGGGTGATCCATACAAGTAAGGTTATTATTCATAACCTGAGTGAGTTGTCCCGGTATGGTAATAAGTTGATCAGCACTAGTTGTATCTCCAGCTCCACAATAATTATCTTGAGCAGGATGGAAATCCCTGCACAGAGTGCGTGCATTGATACGGTTTCCATTCCTTCCACTAGGTGCCATTTCTAAACAATGGCATAAACTATATTAGTTTATGAATCAAAATACATAATTCCATACTTGTAAGATACCTAACATAAATTGAACTATTTATGGATATAATCCATAAAAATGTTTTCTTTGAGGAAGTCTATACTCATAACCCTTCATAGTGGTTTGTAAAGAAAATGAGAATTATCCTAAGCATATCCCCCGGGAGTGCCGTAACCAAGAGTGCAGTAAGGCCCGTTGTCGTGCACCAGTTCCTGTTCGAGTCTATATCAAAGCGGTGTTTTCGGGTTTTACCCCTAGGTACATCTGTGCCAGAGCCGCCTCTACCTCCTCGTATCCAGACAGGGATGTATTGCTCGGAAAACACACAACATCTATACAATACCAAAATTCTAGGAAGTTCTTCTATACTAATCCTCAAAGTCTATCTTCGGGCTATGTGCTATAATCAGAGATTATCTAAATCTAGCTTCCAAGGTTAGTACTAAACTGCCTCTGATACAAACTGTAACTCCCTGACCCTAGCTACCCAGAGTCAGTGCATTACTTCGTAACATTTTCATGATCACAAAAGATCGTGTCTCGAAAAACCGATTAGTTTAGTAGCCTTGGAAACACTAGATACATTCATAAATGTTACATTACATCATAAAGTGAAAAACTAATAACAAAGTCTTCATAGTCCACACTCATATCCTCTTCTGACTATCCCTGCAGGTCATTCCTAAAATATTTCTTCACATCCTGGAAAATATTAAAACATTGAAAGGGGTGAGCTCAGATGCTCAGTAAAGATAACAATATTGCTGAAGCTTTCATAAATAAACATAAAAATTTAAGGAAATGTATAACTAAAACAAAAGCCTTTTAAACATGAACATCAAAATAATATGGAAAAATTAAAATGAGATAATTCCATTCACTTCTTCACATGGATATTCTACTGGTCGAATAATCACATGCAATATCAATAACCACTTTCATAATGAGGGAATGTATAATGCCAGACATTCTGAAACATTTTGTCTAGGCCTCGGCCAAGACGACTAAAATGATTAAGGCCTCGGCCAAAACCATAAATAAAATTGGGAAAGGGCCTCGGCCAATTCCACATCTAGTTGTCTCATGAGACCTACCGATGCATCGAAGAGCTATAGCGGGCTCCACCCATCACTTATTAAGTCCAATACATTCCTCATATGAATAGGTTTAAACATATCATAAACCATAACATAATCGAATCACATAAAACATGCATAAAGGAAACATAACATTTCCACATTTCAATCACAAGATATCAATAAAACACATTGATATAATAAAAACTCTTTCAAACCCATTTTCAATACCAAAATAAAATAAAGTTAAAACTTTGTATTTATTTTTCATTAAAAAATGATGGCTTATAGAGGAAGCCGAAACTCAAATAATGGTCACGGAGGCGGAGAAGTCATTGTCGCCGCATAAGTACGGAAAGAAAAACATTCCCTTTTGTCATTTAGCAAAATGCTTCGTATAAAAAAGATTCCTTTTGAATAAACGTAAAAGTCAAAGGGGTTTATACACCGTATAAAAGAAAGTTGTGTATAAAACCAAATATGCCTCAATGAAAGGAGATTGAGACGAAGTCCTTAAAAAGATCATTTTTAAAATAAAATAGACCTATTATGTGTATTAACTATAGGTACACATAAAGAAACGAAAAATACAAAATAATACATAATAATATCATGACATAATTTGAAAGTAGGAGATTAACCCAAAGAATGGATGCTGGGTTAAGAAGTTCCCTTACTTCATGTCTGACTTCACTCAACCGTTCTTTAACATCCTTAATAATAAACTAGAGTTAATATATACCTTATTAAGAACCATTTTAAATTTCATTATCCTTTTTATATCACTTATTACAATGATATTAACATTATGTAATTATTTAAGTTAATAACGGTCATTTTGTCGATTTTTGGTACTTGAGTCAACAATAAACTTCTTATAATTACAAGTTGTTTATGTGGTAGAATATCCATTATCTCCAGAATTATATTCATGATTTAGATGTCATATATATCATATATATCCAGTACATACATTCATTTATAATATTACATAACATTTAGAGGTAAGAAATGAAATGCACCGTTCATGGAGACGGTAAGCCGTACATACGCATGAACGCTACTTTCATTTCTATTTCGTATTTAATGGAATGAAATCATAATGATATAAATGTATAATATAATTACAGTATAATATAGTGTATAATACCATTTACTCCATCCTTTATACTTCCCACATATGGAATTAACGATTCAAATCACTTTGAGGGGGCGGTAGTCCGCACTTCCTAAAATGAAATTATTGCATTTACCCATAATGGAAATCATAAAGTATGCCATAAATGAGAAATACATAAGAATAAGAAAAAAATAAACATATTATATATCATATATAAATATAGTGACATCTTAATGGCCACCTTTGTAGGTGTTATATGAGTGTTGAACAATCATTGTTTTGTGAGGCAGAAATTCGCCATCCACAGAAACCGTATGTTCTTTAACCATTAAATGTAGGTGTGTGTAATTGTAGCTCTAATACTTCCTATAACAAAATCCTAGTATATTGAGGATACTGGTGTTGTTACAAAAGAAATGAATAAAAAGAGTTTAGGGGGTTGGAGAAGAAAAATTAAACAAAACAATATTATAGAAGACATTACCTCAAAATCGGGTAACTCTTTTTGATTTGAGACAAAGGCTTCCTTGGGAAGAGTTCTGCCAAAAGTGACTCTTCTAGGAGTAAGAGGGGGAAGTTGGGAGAGTATTTGGGCAGACGTTTTTTGATACAAATGGCTTTAAAGTGTGAATGAGGTCGTAGAAGTGGGGGCCTTTTATAAGATGAGAGGAGGGGCAATCTTAGAATGTAAGGAAATGTTACATTATTATACAATGCTTTTCGGATTCTAAAGGTCCCAAACCTATATAATTCGTGGATAAGGTGATAGGGGTTATAAATATACCCATCCAATAGTCTTTGGACAAGTTTAAGCCTTGGATTGTACATTATCTTTTCATTTTATTAAAATTGTTAAATAATGAGGTCATCGCTGCATCATAATGATGTCATAAATAATTTAATTTATTTAATGTCTAAAAATTATAAAAAAATACTATGATGTAGGAAATCTTTTTAGATTTCCATGTACTATTTTTAGTCAAAAATATTACTTCTATAACCCCATGTAAAATGTTTTTTAGTAAAACATTTCATGTTTGTGTCATTTTTTACTTTAACATTAAATAAAAGGTATTTATGTCATTTTCCAACTAAAGTGGATCCATGGGGTCCCCAAGTTGACCCATGGATTGTCTTGGTCGGCCATGGCACATCCAATGAGGGTAGAACATGTTTCAAGCTCATCTCATATTATTAAAACATTATTTTTACCTTAAACTACACTAATTACCTCTAATCGCGATTAAGAACTTAAAAGTTACTATTCAGCAAAAATTATTTTAATCTCATTAAACCACATTTTACTTCTTAATGACAACCATGTATGTCGGATTTTTAAAAATCAAATCACAGAGGTGGTAATATTTCATTTAAACGAAAAATCAGTTATTTAACTACCACTTAGTGGTTTCACTATTCATCAAAAATTGATGTTTTTCAGAACAATGCAAAAATTTCACCCTAAGCTATAATTGGTATTACGATTTCAAAAATGATGTCTATTTTAAAAAATTCCAAAAATATAAGTTGCATTAATTTATTTTATAATTAATTCCCGATGTCACAACAAATAGCGTGTTTTTAAGAAACAATTTATATCAAAAGATTAGTAATTGTTTATGTCCAATTTCAATGTTAAATTAATTATAATGACCACCATTGGATAAAATGGTAAAAATATATTCTAATTATACTTTAAAATCACTAAATAGTATAATTTTTCAATATAAATTATTTTTATAAAAAAATTTGTTTTTAAGTATTTTTCACTATTCATAAAAAATTAGAAGTTCTCAGAAAAATACCAAAAATTCAACATAGGCTAATTTCGATATTCCGAATCCAAAAATGAAGTCCATTTTAAAATATAAAATTTTCTATAATTTTAAAAAGTGGTTATTACTATTCATAACGGCTACTATGATTAGTCGCGGTGTTTTAGAACTCGAAGTTGCGTACAATGCAAGCTATTGCATTATTGAATGAAAAGCGTATTGTGGAAGCTCGGGGTGTTACACGAAGACTCTCCAAGAAGTCTTTTTGGTTCAAACCAAAGAAAGTTACCAAAATTAAAGGTAACCGTTTCTCTTAAGTTGTTTTCTTTTATTCTACTTCTCCAACCCCTAAAATCTTTTTAATCCTTTATTTTTTGACAAAAAAAGTATCCTGAAAATACTAGGATGTTGTTATGATAAGGATTAGAACTACACTTACACACACCTCCATCTAATGGATGAATAACATAATGTTTCTGTTATGGCAAACTAACGCCTCACGAAACGATGATTGTTCGATTTTCCCCTACCGCCTCTCATGGTGGCCATTATGATGGAAATGTATTTATATATAATATATATTATGTTTATTATATCTTTATGCTTTTTTACATCCCAATTATATCAATCCTTTACGGTTTCCATTGTCGGTAAATATGATAATCTCATTTGAGGAAGTGTGGACTACCGCCCCCTCAAAGTGATTTGATTCATTAATACCTTATTTGGGATGTATAAAGGATGTGGATAATGATATTATATTTGATATTATACAGGAATTATAATATACCTATGTATCATTATGTATTAATTATATTAAAATAACAAATAGAAATGAAAGTAGCGTTCATGCGTACGTACGGCTTACCGTCTCCAAGAACGGTGTGTTTCCTTTCATACCTCCATATGTTATGTACTATTATATATGATTGTATATGCTGGATATATAATGAATTTATATGATATATAAATCATGATTTACATTTTGGAGGTAATTAAATCATGATATAAGTAATAATAACATCAAGAAGAACAAGTCCAAACACGTGCGATAAATAAGATGATTTTACCCAAAACACTACTTTATCATTAATTTACATAAGAATGGGATATATAAAGTCATAAGTGAACCATATATGATATCATAACAATGAATATGATTCTGAAATAAGTCAATGACATTATTTAAATCATTATACAGGAGTTTCGGACTCTTACGAAGAAAATTGGACCTAAGGTAAGAGAAATATCACAATCTCATTTTTATCCGAGATTGTTTATACTTTGGAATTTACTGGGGTGTATTTTATCATCCACATCCATGTTTCCCCAATATGTAATATTTATATCCTTATACAATAGTTTATATCCAATTTTACTCTTCGGTTAGTTTTTAGTAAAAGATATGAAATGAATCTTTTGTCGTTTTTCGTACGAGGTACTTTTTGACTTTTCCGACAAAAGTACGAGAAGAATGTTTTCTTTTAACTTATATGGAATGAATGGATTTTTAAAAACATTATTTCCAAGAATATTCCCTTAAAAGTTTTCAAGTTTATTTTTAATCAACTTCTTTTAGTTAGAATTTTATGACGTGTTAAGAAAGGAAAAGTGTTTTTGAAGTTGAAAGGATATTTTCCTCAAGAATGGGGTTCAAGTGCTTTATCAAAATTATTTTCCATCTAAGATAATATAGGGTTCTGTTTATATCCCTATTATTACATTTATTTGATTATGTTGTGATGGAATTATTTTTATGAATTCATTTATCTTATATGAATTGTTTTATGATGTCATGTTGTTTAAGAATCCCATTTTTACTACATGGGTAATGCAATGATATATGATTTATGATTTTGTGGCACAGATAAGAATGGTATCATTATGAGATAGGTGAGACCTATATATCCCTCCAATTCATTGGGTAAAGATTTTATATCTCATGAGATAGACATGGTTGGAATGGAAGGTTAAACCGGTTCAGTGAAACAGGACTGAAACGAGGAGTGAACTCGGTTCAGAAATGGACTTTGTCCACTAAGATAGTCTTGGAAATGAGTCTTGACTAATAAGAAATGATTCTCTATGATTATGTGTGTATGCCACAAAGTTTCATGTTTTAAGTTATGATTATTGGGATTACATTTCACTACTATGATTTATCCCATGTTATGATATTATGATCTGTTTTGCAGGTTAAGATTTCCAAAATGTTATGTTCTTATGAATATGATGTGATTGATATTTCTTTTGTTTACCCTTACTGAGCATTTGAGCTTACCCTTTGTATGTTTTCTTTCCCCAGGTCAGGAAGAAGCTTATTAAGTAAGATATGCCAAAAGGGACTATAGATATGATGAAATAAATGGGAGACAATGTAGACGCTTTATGAACCAGTTTTTTATGTTTCCTAGTTTCTAAAGACACTGTACCTATATGGTCCTTTTATGGTTTTGTTATATGTTGTAATAAGTATGCTTTAATTTTAATGTAATAACAATGTATGTAAAGTATGGGTTATTATATATATCTAGGGATTTCAAAAAATATTTATAATCTTACTTTCCAAAGGGTGACTAATGTTTTCTATAATACTAACTATAACAACTTAGTCTTAATACACAAAAATTACACCCCTTTAGATTAATTCTTAAAACAATTCACGAAGAAAATCCTAAAGACTGTATTAGTTTAGTTCAATTTTAAACATGGAAATATAAACACTTTTACATATGTGAGTTACATTATCTCCCTCTTGGGTATTGATGTCTAAAAACATTCTTAAACACATCATACATAATACATATCATCATAAGCTATAGAATGAAACATAAAAGCGGTGTTCTCAGATTCTTAATAAGGGTAAAAAAGGGATATGTATAAGGAACAACACGATCATTGAGGAATGAGAAAATGATCATTAAATTAAAAGAGTACATCCTGCATATCCAATATCATAAACATGAATCACGAGATAAATTTTGATAGTTCATAACACATGTTTCATAAAAGAAATAATATCATAATTAATGAATGAATAATGTTGGAATAACACAAAAAATTGTGGAATATTAATAGACATCTAATATAATTTATTATAAATAAAGATTCAAGCGTAGAACGTATCATGGAACCTCATAGGGACTACACCAACTAGGGTGGACACACTATGATCCCGAGTCACAATCATTTCCTTGTAACGGACTAGGCCTCGACATATTCCAAAAGATGATCAGGTTTCTTCATTATCCCATAGCGGATAAGGTATCTTCATCTTCCCATAGTAAACCAAGTTTCACCATCATCCTTCTTCAAGGTGGCTACACCTACTAAGTGGGACATGGAACCATACCTCGTTGCAGTTCTTTCCACGCAATGGATCAGGATTTCCCATCGTCCCATTTTGGATAAATCCTGATAACATGATTCACATAAATATCTCATGAGATCTAAATATTTACCAAATGTATTGGATAGAGATATAGGTCCCAACCATGTCATAATATAATCATACATTCATTTTATACAAGATAATTTATATTTAATAATATCCTGATCCATAAAATGTGATTGGTTTCATAAACATCATATCATAACCCATTAAATGAAATAAGTATCATAAAAATTTTATCATATTATAAACTATGGAAAATATATGTTTTCATAGTCATTTAATAATAATAACACATAAATTAAAGTGATTTTCATAATAATTTATAATGATATAACATGTTGAAGATAAATGAGTATCATAAGCATCATTCTGTAAAAAAATTAATGATTCATGGAAGAATAATAATTGTATTCTTGTATCATGTGCTGAAAAAACGTGAAATATATCAAAGGATTCCATCTAAGATATTGAATTCCTTGAACTAGACTCGGTACCCTGATAACCTGATACCCGAGCCGACACTTACATGGACAGAGGGATGTTCTTGATTCATATGGGTTTTCTACTAGCACATGAAATAATACAAAATTTCAGTGGAAATGAATTGTATATAAGAATTATATATGAATGAAATCAAATTAGTATGAAAAAAATGAAAATCACTAGGGTGTAGTGTACCAGAAGTCAAATAGCTAAAAAAATCAAATGTACTACAATAATGAACAAAAAATTTGAAGGTAAGATACCAAATTACCAGATGAATAAAATATCTATGTCCACATATCAACTTATAAAACCACCTCCAAGTGGTACATTACATCTGGTTGATCCTAGAATGAGATAATATATAAAAACATGAAAGCACAGGTATTATGTGACCTAATAGGCTAGTAGAGTCTCTCAAAAGATTCTATAATATGTACCAAATCTTAATTAAACAAATACAGAGATATCAATTTTCAAACAGAAAATGTTGGAATTTCATGTGCATTTTTAGAAAAGTCATTCTTTACATTTTAAATGAGGGAATTAATTTAAAAAATAGATTAAAAATATTAATAAAAAATAGTTTATATAAATTATAAGGCATGTCAAAAAAATTTTCTTCCAAGATGTATGACAGTTCTTTGTTATGGGATCCTCGCACACTCATGTGATAATAAATGAAATGTGTACCCATGTTTCATGAAACATGAAATAGGGGACTCAGATAGGTCTTACTAAGGAATAAGATGCGCTAAAATTTGATTTGTTAATGTTTTAATATGTCACTTTTTTTCTAAGGCATTTCCATCTTTGTATATTTTCTCAAATTACTTACATACTAGATTATCTTTAATGTTATATTGTAAAAATAATATTTGATAAAATTATTTTAAGAAAACATAAAATTAAATTATATCCCATTCTACCATTTCAAAAATTATTATTTTCCATTTAAAAACTGTAATAATGTTTAAAAAAAACAATACCTTTTTTATGTTAAATCCCAAATGATTATGTCAAAAACATTTTATGACATTTTTCAAAAATACCAATCAGAAATCAATTTCTCCAAGTCAATTTCACAATTAATATTACAAAATTATATTAAATAATTTAGTTTTTAAATAATTTCCAATGATTTATTGAATTTTAATTAAAAAAAATCCACCAAATTCCATTAATTTCACAGTTAAATTACAATTCAATGAAAATGTAGGATTCTTTCCAAATTTAATTTAAAAATCCAACTTCATTAATATAATCCCCCAATTCAATGGAATTGGGTCATTAACAAATACATTTAATGAAATTTAAATTAAAAAATATTTTTAATTTAAATCAACATTTGAATTTAAATAAATCAATTTAAGGATAATAATTTTTTTCAATCATGATGGAATAAACTACCATTGATAACTAAATCATGAAACTCTAAACCATAATCTAGATTCAACAATAAATAATGAGGAAAAAAATTCACGGAATAAACAAGGTTTAAGAACAAAAAAAGGTTATTAGAACTATCAATAACTGGATAGTCTAGAAAACACATGGAATGAAAAGAGGGAGAGAGAGTGGTAGAATGAGAACGGGAAGAAGAAACTATTTGGGAGAATATTGAATTCCATTGACCATAGTTTGATTCGTTTATAGAGGGGTTTTGTGGGGCAAAAAACATCTCTTGGGATCTATTAGGGAAGGAGAAAGCGATTGTGGGTTGTACATGTATTCTGAGGGTAAAAAATTAAGATTAAACGAGTTTTAAATTTAATTGTAGGATTGAAAAACCTTATATACATGGTTTGCTGGGTAAGTACACACTCTCGAGCTAGACTATGAACCCTCTATGTGATCCCCTTTTAATGGGATTTGTTGTTTCTCATATGTGGTGGAACAATTGGACAAACTATGAACGAAATGTAAAAATCCCCACTAACATGGTTTTCACATTTTTCCTTAAGAGGGTTATCCATTTATGAAAATATTCTACCTACCATGAAAAAGCCTAGAACATTCAGAAATTACAATGTTTTCTTCGGAAACAACCTTAAATGAAACCCAAAAAATGAAAGACTAAATTAGAGGTGTTGTAATACCCAGTAATAGTAATATGATGACATAACATCCCCATCATAGAAAATATTTATCCCTATAAATCCAACTCAGAATCATCTATGATAAAAATATGAGGCATATTCTCTCTCATCAGTGTCTCCCTCTCCCATGTCTCATTATTATCACAATCATGCTTCCATTGCACTCAAAAAAAATGGTATAGTTCTCCTCTGAGGTACCATGGTTTCAGAATTAACTATCCAAACATGAAGTTTATCCACAGAAAATTATTTTCAAACATTTAATTACTCAATCTTTGAATAGGATATGGATCATATAGATACTTTTATATATTATATTCATGGACCACATTATTTATCGACATTATCTATAGTATAAGTTCAAAATGGTAACCATATTTTCCGACCTAGTCAAAAATCTAAAAATTTCCAAAAAAACATGGAGAATGTTTCCCTAAAATCTCATTCCATTAATGACACAACTAAGATGAAACATTCATGACCATGTGGTAACCATATAAGAATTACCAGGATCTGAAATGGTGATCAATATAAGACTTATATCATCTCTTTTATGTCAACATCATCTAATGAATTAACAAAATATTTTATATCATCTCTTTATCCAAACATTGTCCAACCATGGAACATTCACCAATCTCTGACCAACAAAAAGGATATCTTCAAGGGAAACCCTAGAAGGCCTCAAAAGGATCCATTATTATGACACTCTAGAGAATATTATTATAATAAAACAAAATTGTCACCAAATGATCATCCTAAGATCCATCAAAGTTGAGAACACAAGCACCAAACATATCCTCATGTATATATATCGGTCTTTCTGTTTGTCCATCCCACAATGGATAGAACGCTATAAAAAATGGACCTAAGATCAACGTGAATCCTAAAGTCCTATCCAAAAATGATAAGTGAACTGAGCACCACTATAAGAGACTATACTATATGAAACCCCGTGAAAATGAAAAATCTCTTTCACAGAGGCATATCCCAACTCCATAACCTATTTTTTTTTATCAAAAATGGGTATAAAGTGAGACGATTTGATCAACCTATTGATCAAAAAACATATCAAATTATGTTTTCTATAGGTATATTATAAATCAACCAAAATGTCCATTGAGATATCCTCTAGCTTCCAATTATGGACTATATGTGGCTGAAGAGAACCTAATGGTTTCTGTTCCTCAACCATGATGTGTTTGAAAGTATAATAATGAGAGGGAGATTAATAAATGACACATCTCATACATGGGAATCAAAATTGAAATTGGATTTTATTGAACAAATTTGTGGTTATTGGGTGAACAACCCATTGGGAATAATGGTAATCCACCATTACATATTTCTGCACTGCTAATGGCAGAAACATGCAATTATGATATCATATAATTCCATACATTGAGAATGACCAATAATAAATGGTCTCCAAACCATATATAGTGTCTCTAATACCAAAAAAGTAATCATCAAGATTCTGGTCCAAAAGAATCATCTAAGGAAAAGCGTATGTCAACTTAACACTAGCCAATAAAACCTCATCCCAAAAATTCGGAAATCCAATATGAAACTGTGCAAAGAGAGCCATTAATTTTCACACTTTTAATGATTATTTCATTACCTGGTTTCGATGGTTACTACTCAAATAATATATAATTTCAATCCCTTTCCACAGGGTATAAGAGATGTTAAAATCAATGGACTACTAGTATTCCACCCAACACCAATGCAGGTGATTCAAATATTTTTTTAGAGAAGATATAAACTAATCTCTTGTGGTCTAATAATCTGTAAAAAGTCACTCGATGAAGGTAATTCCACATACTATTAAGAACATTTATCACAACAGCAAGTTAAAGGTCATGGTTTGGATAATTCTTCCCATGTGGGATAGTCTGATAAGATCAATAAGCAACAACATGACCAACATGCATAAGAACACAAACCAAACCTGAACATGATGCATCACAGAAGACCGCATATCCTTATACATCCTCTAATAGATTGCAAATCAGTGAAATAGTAATGATATTCTTCATATCCCCAAAATAACTATGACATTTTTCATCCTAATAAGTGTATATTCCCTTCCATGATAGTGATGTTAGTGGATAATACCACTTTGAGAAGTCTATAATGAACCACCAATATTACCAAACTAAACCCAAGATTATATGAATCTCAAAAACATTTCATGGATGTTCCCAAGTCATAAAAACATTTACCTTGTTTCGATTTATTTAAATAATGTGTTATGATATCACTTTTACTAAGAACAAACCTTCCCAAATCCAGAAATCAAATTTAGAAATCATGGCCTAATGTCCATGATTTCTCAACAATTTCCACAACTTCTCTCATATGACTCATGTGATCCTCCGCAGACAAAGAGTACACTAGGACATCATCAAATATGACCACAAAAATTGTATCAATATATTCACAAAAAATAATATTTATTAAATCCATAAAAATTTAATGAACATTGGTCATACCAAATGGAATGATATGATACACATAATGGATATACCTACCCCATATGGTGGTTTTCAAGATGTAATATTATTTAATCCTTAACTCATAGTAACTATATCAAAGGTATATATTCGAGAACCAATTATCATTTTTCAAATAATCCAAATTAACATCAATCAATGGTAAAAAATATTTTTCATTTACCTTGAATCTATTGTGTTTTTGATTATCAACATAAAGGCAGAGAGAACCATAAAATTTTTTAGAATAGAGAAATGTAACCTCCTAATGATTCACAATCCATAACATATAAAAATTCTATATAATATCATCCAAATTATTCTTTATCTCAATCAATTTATCTATTTCAATGTTTTTATAGGGAATATAATATTGGTGAGAACTGATCTATAAAAAAACCCCTACCTCCCTTACTCGTGGAAAACCAGAGAATCCATATGGAAAACATTTGGAAAATCGATGAAAACCAGAGGGAGATCACCACTCAAAAATTCCCACTCCAGGTAAAAATAAATCAAAGTAGTCACTTTCCCCAAATCTGAATAATATTTCCATATATAACCAACCTTGTGTCCCATTATCATTTAAACACACAGTACACACCATCCATTGAAATAAAGGTGACACATTAGAGGTATCAATCTAGCGATAATTTTTTTTGAAATGATCCAATCAATCCCAAATATGATGTCGTGATATTTCATGGAATTAACTATAAATATCCAAGAAATCTCAACATATGAAAGACAAAAAAACACATACGGAACTATGGATGCCCTAATCTCTCTTTGTACCAAGGGGCGTAGTAATATCCATTACATAAGAAAAAAACCCATCAAAATATTTAGTAGAATAAAAACATGGATTGATATAAATGAATGAGATGCACCTGTATCAAATTAATATTCGACTAATAATGAATCTATAGTGATGGTACCTCTCATGATCACTTGAACAATATCTTCTTCCTCTAGAGACTCTCCCACTACAACGAGAAGCTTCATTATAGATTCATAGGTCCAGAACACCATTTTACTAAATGCATCTAAGTTCCCCATAGTTTTAGATGTTTCTAATGATGTTGTACTACAAAAATGAGTGGGATAGATATGGAAGAAATTTTCTTGGTGACCTGAGAATCTATAACAGACTGATATCCTGGATACCTCAACACAAATCCTCTTAGAATGAATTGGATTTCCATATAAGTATAAAATCAAAAGAACTATTCCATTGAATGTAGGAGGTATAGAATGACCCTACTATTGAGAACCACCATAAGAATATCCACCCATCCACTTTCCATTAAAGGAACTTTCACCACAATTGGCATAGAAAGAATCTCCTGAAAACCCAGTCATTCCAACGAGGAATATTTTTACATTAAATCCTTTATTCAACACAAAAGAATAATAGGGAAGAATCATAATGAAAACATGAGAGACAATAACATATTGATGTCACTAATTGATCCTTTAGGCCTATATATTCTCAATTGATATTATCTTTGATGAAAACTACCCAAACTCAGTAAAATGGGTTTTATTATCGATTGCAATCTTATTAGCTTTATCAAAATTACTAAAATCTATTTCCTTGGACAAAATCAACGAATCTGGATAAAAATAGTCAATGAAAAAAAATCCTTGAACTATTTCCACTCTATGCACTAAATTTAATTCTACATCGCCATCATCTCCCACATTGCCCTTATCTATCCTAAAAGCATGATTGTGGAACTCTAAACCTTGATTTCATCATGTGTCTCCATGAACCAAAAAAATATCCATCATACTTAACCACTGACCAGCCTGTTGAGGATCATATGAGCCATTAAATGACGTTGGCTTCTAGTGAAGAAATTATCTAGAATGATTTTGATGATAATTATTTTGAGGGTCTATACCAAGATCCGGATCGTGAATTGGTTTAGATTCATATCCTGAAGAATGGATAATATGAATAATCACCATAACTATATTTGGGTCCTTTGATGATTTTATCACTATGGTTCAGTCATAGATTCCTCTAGGATCAGATACACACATCTTCCCAAAGGAAATATTCTTCACAACATCTCCAAAAAAAAATATAAAAACACATTAATACTAAAATAGATAAAAAGTGAAATTAATCCTAACAAATAGAAAAGAAATATTTTTATTTCCAAATATCCTAATCAGAATTTGGAAAAATAATAAACCTAAGCCTCAATACACCTTTCCCCACCCCCTGGTGAATTAAGGTTCTTTATGGTGATATATCTCCATGAACTCAGTCACAACTATATCATATATTCTGATATGACTATAGAAACTACATATTTCCATCAAAATAAGCTCAACCCAGCTCTATTACCACATTTTTATGAAGATTACTTGGTAGCCTAGTAATTTGATAACCAAGATGGCACTACCACTGACCATATTATATTGACCATAATTTTTCATATATTACTATTACATAATTTTAAAGGTATAAACATAAAATAATTAAATTACAATGATTTAATGGATTAGTGTCTTTTAAAAATTATGACCATAAATACAATTTAAAAAAACAGAGGCATTTATTTAATTCCTTCCTCTATAAATTCTTATAGATCTCAGCATTATCCTTATTATAAGTAATGACATGATGATATTCATAAAAAAGGGTAGAGATAAAATCATGGTACAAGGATAGATAATAACATGAAATAATATAACATGCGGTGAGAATAATCATTATCATAATAAAATGGGCTTCATATCATAATGTTGAGAGGAAGCATTACGAAATGGCATGGAATGTATCAATGCATAAAAAGGAAACATATTTTCTTGGTGGTAAACTACCACACAAAGTTGTGAAAAAATATATAATCATGTTTAAACATATTTCATCTTTTTCTGATGATATACATCACATTACCCAACACATTGGATAACTATGTAATTTTGGGAGCACCTGTCACATCATAACATTTACAATATCTTTCATGCCACATAGAACATACATCAATCTTGGACATAAAATAACCCAATGAAAGGAATGGGTTTCAATTCATAAATCAAATATTCATAATATTTGGTTTCTCAAACTAAAGAGGTAATAACATACTTGTTATGAGAATCAACAACCATGGGTGAAGACGAAAAAATCTTGAGAAGTAAAAGGTGTGTATTTTTGAAAGAGGGGTTGTTTTGGAAAAACACATGTCTATCATAATATCATGTATAAATAATTTATATCCTAGAAAAGGTAATACAATGATTAATAAATTATATTTAATGAATTTCCATACTATAAATGTGATGAAAGAGGATAACTTCAAAGAAAGGGAGTCGGGTTCGAGAAATCCCCTTACCTTATGTCAGAAAGATATTTTCTCATTAATATCATGGATAATAAAATTAAATACATTAATTAACCAATAAAAAATATTTTATAAAATTATTCTATTCATTATAATTTTATTATTTTCATTTATAGTCCTTTTATGAGTTATATTGTTTAATTTTATCATTTGAGAGCATTCATTTTCATAGGTTTCATGATCAGTTAACTTGTATTCATGAATGAATGTTTGGGTAAAATGATAATAAATATCATGAATTTTTACTATATTATAGTAATGATATTAATGTATCTAATATTACCTTGAAAATAATTTCTTATATTGTATTATTATGAACAATTTGATAAATGTTAATGATGACCGTTTTACGTTAATTTTGGCGGTTTTTTATCACAATGAACTCATTTTTTATTATATTTAAAAGATATATATAGAATATAATAAGGGATTTAATATAAAAATTAAAATATTATTCAATTATTATAATGGGTTTATTAACATCCTTGAAGGAATTAATGGAAAATAAAAGTGAACAACCCACGATGTCGGTAAATTGAAACGTCACATACGACGATTTCATTTTTAGAAAAAATGAGGGGGAGGGAAGAGTTTAAGAAGGATGTTCTATTAAAATGATATAATTATAGTACATAATACATACTATAGTTATTATGCCATTTTTATAAGATATGGTGAGTATAATAGAATAATATAAATGATATTGAAACGAAATCAAAAGTAAAAGGAAAGGGGTTATACCTTCTGGATTTACCCCTTGAGAACCTCCTTAAGGAATGTTTTTTTATTTCAGTGAGATCTAGATACCCTAGAAATGGGATGAGTGATTAGTAATATTTTTGGTCCATATTTTGGAATAAATTGATAATTTATATGTGTGAGGAGAAGTGGGTGTGAGGGGTGGTTTTTATAGTGGGAGAGAGGGATTTTTTCTCATCAATTGATTCATTAGTTTATTATTTTCTCAGAAGATTATAAATATTTTTAGAATTATATATAAATATATTAATATAATTAATTATACTTAGATATTTGGGGCTCACATATTATTTACATAATCTATTACTCAATAATTCAGTTATTTAGTTTTTATTGAAAATTATTTTATTTTACTATTCATAAAATTGATGTAGTTTAAAAAATTCCTGAAAATTTAATGTAACAATTTTTTCACTTATAAATTAAAAAATGAACTCAATTTTGTATAAAAATTTTATAAATATGATTAATTTAATTTTTTAAATGAAATAATTATTTACATGGAAAAACCAACATTCAAAATTATAAATGATTTTATAATACTTTTATGTATTATTTAAGGTCTCATAAAATTACCATAAAATTATAATACATAAAAACATTAATTTATGAACTCATTCTATGAAGAAAAATTATTTTAAATTATAAAATTAATCATAAAATTTTCATTAAAAATTCATGAGATACAAAAATACAAACAATTAATTAATAATTTTTAAAACATATATTTACATAAACTATGACATGATTATATAATAATTTCAATTAAAAGATACCTAAATTTTATTTATAATTTTATAGATGAATCTACTATTCATTTTGAAGGTTAATATTCCTTAGGGGAATATTATTTTTCCTAAGGTAATGTTACTATTTCCCCAGTATTGGTTCCTTAGCTTCTAGATATACATTTTATTTCACTAAATTGTTATTTATCAATTAACTTTTATGGACTCTATGTGATTTTATGTAATTTATACTATATGAAATTACTATTAGAACATATAAATTCCATTGATAAAGGATTGGGTTTTATGTCAAAGGTAATTATCGATTCCCATGTGTTAGTGGCTAGAAAATGGAATCATAATAAATGAGTGGGAAGGAAGTTTCCACAAGCATTGTGGAATAAAGATAAAAAATTAGTATGCACACAAAATAAACTCGATAGGGTGTAGTGAACCAGATTTCAAATTGGTATAGACTATGGAATGTACTGTATAAATGTACTATAAAAATAGGAAGGTAAAATTCACACATCTAATGAATGCAACTCTCTATGTCTAATGATAAATAGCTAGAAACACTTCCAAGTTGTTTTTTACCTCTAATTTAACCCCAAAGGTGATAATATATTAACACCCAATGGAACATGTAGGGTGTGAGATAAAAGACCATTTTGGTGTCACCAAATATTACATAGTAGATTCCAACATTTAATTAACCAAATAACGAGATTTCAATTTTTAAATAAATAGTTTTGGCATTTTAGCAGTATATTTACTGAAATCATGATTTAGATTTCCAATAATGGGAATAGATTAGACAACTGGATAAAATAAAAACAAATATATAAAATATTTTATATAATTACGAAGGCATGTGAAATGGTTTAAATATATTGAAATACCTTTATGTCCCATATATAAACAAGTGAGTAACATGGTTATCTTCGTAGATGTAAGATAGTTAAATGTTATGGGATCCTCAGACACTCATGTCATAATAATCACAATGTGTAAATTCGTCCCTAGGAACAAGAATGAAGGGACTCATTTATGTCCTATTGAGTTATAATATGTGATAAAAAGTGTTATATTAGTTTTGTATATTGTCAATCATGTGCTAGGTAATTCCCATCCTAGCATGTTTTTCCAAAATAACTCACTAATTATCCGGGATTTCATCTGCTCTAGTAAAAATCATTGATAAGAAATTTATTTTAAAAAAAGATAAAATAAAATTAAAATCCATTTTTTATTTCAAAAAGTTATTTTTTCCACTTTATTCCAAAATAGGGGTTTATTGAAAAATATTCCTTTCTCCAAGAAAATCATTTAATGTTTCTATCAAAACTATTTTAAACCATTTTTTACAAATAAAAATCAAAAATCAATTTTACCAATTCAATTTTACAATTAAAATTCCATAATTAAATTCATCATTTAATTTTGTAAACTAATACAATATATTTCATGAAATTAAATTCAATAATTAAAATTCCACTAAATTCCATGATTTTTTTAAGTTATACCCTAATTAAATTGAATTGGGGGTGTTTTCCATTGTCATTCCAAAATAAAATGTCCAAAACCAAATCGCCCAATTCAATGGAATTAGGTGTTTAATCAAAAAATTGAAATAAATTTGATTTATAACATACATTGAATTGAAATCCAAAATTTAATTTAAATCAATAAATTCATGGTTAATAAAATTTTGGGATCATGATGAAACCACCTACCTTTATTCATTGGATCATGAAACTCCATACCCTAATATGGATTGAGAAATGATGATAAATGATAATAGAATATGTGAATAAAACCTATTTTTATGATCCAAAATAATGGGTATTTTATTTTTCAACAACATATTGATCCAAATAAACCTATCTAAGAAAAGGGAGGGAGAGGGATAATGAGAACATGAAATAGAAACTAACCAAAAGGTTATTTAGTGTCATAATCAATGATTCGATTCACATTAAGAGGGATATCGAGGGGATAAAAACTAGTATTGGGAATTCCTAGGGAAAGAAAAAATGATTAGAGGCTATATAGGATCTTCAGGGGTCTAAAAATGTAGTTTTAGGTTTTTCAAATTTAATTATATCATTATGAAATATTGTACACACTATTGGATGGGAAGGTCCACAAATTTATACCAAAATTGGTGCCCTGGTCATGCAACGCTTTTATTGGGATATATAGTTCATCCAAAGTGGATGCTCTGGTAAACAAACAATTTTCCAACTGTGAAGAATTCCACTGTATGGGTTTTTTAGTTTTTCTTTGGGAGGGTGCATTTTTTTGGAAATCATTGCGCCAACCATTCACTAGCATATAACTATCAGAAACTACATTATATTCACCCAAAACATCCTTAAAAGAAAATTAACAACAACGAGATCCAAATAGAAGATTATCAATAGATGAAACAAAAAATTGGATGTTACATAGAAGGATTATAAAAGTAACCTTATAGTTTATTGAAAGAAAAATATATTTTCTATAAAAATACCTTTCATAAAACCTTTTCAATAATCCTTTTCTCAAAAATAATAATTAAAAAATTCATTTGAAAATTTTGTTGAGGGAAATATATCTTCATCTTTGAAAAAAAAAATTTAAATAATAATGTATTTTGAAAACATTTTCATTTAAAATAAATTATAAACATATTAATATATCTTTATATCATTTTCAATACCCCATTTACATAAAAACATCTAAAAAACATGATAGCATTTATGAAAAACTTTTCCCTTGAAAACATATAAAATAATCTTTAAAAATTTTGAAAATGATTTCCCATTGAAATATTCAAATGAATATTTAAAAAAATTTAATCCATTCCCATTAAAAAATTTAATAAGAGGATATATTTTATTTAAAAAATTATCTCTGAAAACATTTAAAGGATTCATTAATATTTTTTGGAAACCATTTTTCTTTAAAACCTATAAAAAATTGGAAACCATTTTATAAAAAAAACATATCAATGAAACATTGAGAAAAAAATTGAATATAATTTCTCCTTGAAAATTAGATAAAGAACCTATTTTAATGTTTTTCTTAAAATTTTTAAAGAAAAAGGATATAGAAATAAAATAGATTTCTTACTAAATAGAGAAATATGGTCATGTTTTCATAAAAGCATTTTAATAATTAATTTTTTTACCAATGAGTTGAATGTGGTTCTAATATGTGAATATATTATAACTAACAAGGGGTGATGAAAATGCAAGAATGTTCTTGAAATATTGATGATAATATTTTATCATGGAGAGCATAATAATAAAAAATCTCGATGAACAATGAAATTGATTGTATTAACTATTACCTCATTGGTATCATTAAATCACAATAAATTGTAATAAATGTAATTATGGGAATATTATCCTATCATGAAAAGAAAAAATGTCAAGAAATAACATGTCAAATGTTTTATATGCACCTTGTAGAATTATATAGTTGTATAACTCAACATGTATCTTAGAGAAAAAAAATTAAGACAGAATAACATACTGATTTGGTATCTTATGAAAATAAGCCCCATTAAAGAATGATAATAAAATGGTTATGTAAATACCCATAAATATACTTTAAATTACCAAATAAACCATCCATGGGTTGTATACACACCACAAAATAAATGAGTGGTGAATAACACATGTATCTCACATAAATATAATGTTTGTGGAAATTCAAATACCTTTTGACTATCTTGTGAAGTGTGCATTTATATTTCTGAAATATTAATTTTTTTTAAATTTATTACAAAATTAATAACAATTTTCACTTTAATTATTACTTATATATAACTTATTAATGTTTTTTATAAATATAGATAAACAATTATGTTTATGTTCGGTGTTTTAACCAAATTCAGTTTGTGTGTTTAAATTACATTGGATGGTTGACTATGATCTAAAGTGTAATTATGTAAACATATATAGAGTAATGATAATTTCATTATTATCATAATTATAAATTCTTTACACTTTTTAACTCAATAATGTAATATGGTTTAAAAAATGAACCATTGTTATAATCATGGAGACAGAAGGTTGTACATACGCATGGGTAACATTTCCATTTTTCAAATGTTTATTCGGAAATGAATGTAAGAAAAACTATATATTTACATAATGATAATTACATTTTATTTAATATTATAATCTTATATATGGAATTATTGTGATGTAAAAGGAATGACACTGCATCAAGGCAGTGGTAGTCCACACATCACTACTACAAAAACGGGAAAGGGAAGAACCAACTTATATTAGTAGTAAGAAAAAACCACTGATAAAGACACCCTTTATCCGCGCTAAAATTTTAGCACTGGTAAAGGGACCCTCTATCAGCGCTAGAAAAGCGCTGATAAAGATTCCCTTTATCAGTGCTAAAATTTTACCCTTGATAAAGGGTCCCTTTATTAGTGCTAAAATGTTAGAAATGATACGGGAAGGATTTATCAGCACTTTCCGAGCGCTGATAAAGAGGATCATTATCAGCACCAAAAAATCCTTGAAAATTGATACCTTTAATATCACTTTTATAGCTTTGATAAAACCGTACTCAATTTTTTTATAAATTCGTTCGCACAGTGCCCTCGTTTCATCGCGACCTAAAACTCTCGTGGTATTGGAACCCTGTGACTCCCCTCCGCTGCCGCTAAGCTTCACATTGCCAGACCTCCACCGCCCTCGAGTTTCTTGTTGTCTGACCTCCACCGCCCTCTGAGCTTTTTGTTTTCGTACCTTCACCACCCTCGAGCTTCGCATTTCCAAATCTCCACCTCCCGCTGAGCTTCGCATTGTCGGACCTCCGTCGCCCTCAAGATTCACTTTGCCAGTCCCCCACCGCCCGATAAGTTTCACGTACTGGACCTCAGCCGCCCTTCGAGCTTCTCTTTTCACGGTATGAAAAATATATGACCCCCTTGTAGTGTCTTATCATAGGTTGAATTATTTATTGTGATTTTAGGATTTTACTATTGATGATTGTGATGAATAGATTGATTTATGTTTGGTAGTTGGTTCATGGGAGACCATATATTTGTGAGTGATCAAATGGGTTCTACTCTAGTTATCTTTGAGGTGATCACTTGAGTCTATTTTCGATGTCCCCAAGAGGCCTCGTTTATATTGATTTTCTGGTCACATAACCAGGTGGGGTTCCGTGAGTGAGTCAATTTCCAATAGAACCTATAGGTCAGATATCATCCTAGGTTTCTCAAAATAAAATTAGTTTCTTTCCCAAAATTATTTAAATATATTATTTTTTGATTATGAGTTACTCCCATTGATTACCTATATTATTTAGTTTTTCTACAGTTTATTTTTTATCTATCCTTGATTATTTATTTTTTCTTTTATCATTACTCCATTATCAAGGATATTCTATTAGCATTGTTTTTTTACTATAAATCAAAATGTGGAATCATTGGGTATGTTTGACATCAGTTGATTTTCGTTAAAAGGGATTTCTTAATATGCATGTTGTTCTTTTTATAAAAGTAGATTAATTTTGGAAAATAGAATTCCTTGTAAAATTTTTCATTTATAAAAAATGAAATATATGTTCTAAAAAATGGTTGACTACAATGTTTTGTTTTTTTAATAGATTGAATGCATTTTTTTTATAGATGGAGTGCATTCGTATAAAGACTCTCACTTATTTCATACATAATCTTGAATTTATTAAAGAAAAAACTTACTTTTACATTGAGGATTTTTTCAAGTTTAGAGCTTTAGATAATTAATACAAAACATTCATAACATTACACATTGTTACAGAGTGGATACCATAAAATCAGTTTCCATATTTCTCAGAATATAAAACATTAAAACTTAAAAAAAGACTCCTTGACAATTATTCAACATTTAACATGTCTTCCTTCCTTGTATTAATCATCCATTAACCTGTGAAAAATCATTTAAAGACTTGGGATGAGCACAATGCTCAGTAACGTATGAAAAAGAAGGAAAAATCACATTAGTCCATGAATACTCATAACGTATGAAAACATTTTCAAAAGACATGATTTACACCCATAAATACTTACTTCATGTAACATGAGATTTACCCAAGATCCACACAAACATAAATATAATCATAGTGGTAACTTGGGGCATTAATTACATAATCTTGTAACCATCTTGGCTACCTTAATATTTGTAACCCTCACGGCTACCATACATTGTGTAACCATCGCAGCTACACTTGGAGTAACCATACGACCGACCTACAACTTACTCCTACCCAATGAATTGGAGGGAAATATAGGTCCCAAACTTCATCATAAACAATTCCCAATAACCAAAACATAATCATACAACATAAACAATAGCATAAAACATTGCTTTTGAATCTTATAAAAAAGAATTTTAAAAGAGGATTTTAGTAGAAAAGTCCCTTATAAACATCATATACTTGAAGTGAGACTTAATAGAGTGGATGGAATGTTTATATACTCTGTAAATACACATAATTAAACATAATATAAATATAACCCATCACACAAACAATTTAAATAGCACATAAATTATAATGTAGAAGGTTAACCCAGAGAATGGAAATTGGGTTAAGAATTCCCTTACCTTAAGCTTGTCTTACTTAAAACTTGTTAAAACCTCCTATATAATGGTTAAAAGAGTGTTATTAGTATTTTACATAAACATGTTCATGTTTATAAGATCTTATATGGTCATTTAATAACCTCACTTCACCCCTTAATTGTTAGTATTTTGTTCCTTGCATTATTTTAGGTGAGTTCTTTTGTGATTTTCACAATCGGTTCAAGATGAATCGTTCCTGTTGATTGGAAGTGAAACTCCAGAATTGGAATGGATTAGAATTTAAATATTTACAGTACCACAAAATATACCATTTATCACTTTTATTCTTTATATGAGGATGATTCATTAGATAAAACATTAATGATGTTCGTTTAGATCATTTAAGTGGTTCTGTGATAATAACAACGTCATTTTGTCTTTTAGATTAGAACCATGAGTAAAAAAGAATTCCAGAACATTATATGAGTCATAAAACATATATTATAACCTGGTTCAACCATATAAATACTTTCATGACTAGACTTGAAATAATTAATGGAAATTGAAAATACATCGTCCACGATATCGGTAATTCGACAAAAATGGACAATGTTTTTTGATTCTTTAAATAAGTGGAAGAGGAGAAGAATAATGTTGAGTAATATTCCATAATCATGAGAACATAATGAATATACACGATTATGGAGATTTCATGCCTCTTGGATAAGAGGTAGTGGGGAAAGAAGAAAAACAAATCATGAAATAAAAGAAAATCATGAGAAATTTCTCATGAAAATTCGGCAGCCTAACGACGTCTCTTAAAATTTCATAAAAACAAGATTGATCAGATTAATGGAATATATCATCATTAATACAATATATGGACAGTAAGGGTGGAATATTTAATGAAATATCTCAACACAAGACAAAGGGAATGGAAGAGAATAACAAAAAAATGAAAGAAAATGAAGAAAATAAAAGAGGTCGTTTACCTCTTGATCTCTTCTCCTTGAGATCCTTCTTAAGGGCTTTGATTTTGTTCTTTTGGGGAGACCAACAGCTCTAGGACGTGGGTAAGAATATTTGAGAGGGAATTTGTCATAAATTATGCAATTCTCAAGGCTTTAGAGGTGTGGGAGGAATAGGGGAGTGAGGGTGATATTTATAGTGGAGGAGGGGAGGTATTTTAGATTATTTTAATTATTATTATAATATTTTTATCAAGACTATGAATAATATCAAATCAAGTGGCCCTAAATAGTGAAAATATCATGTGAGTTCGATTCAAGTGGCCTTCCATCACTTATGATGTCATAAATAATGCATTTTTACTGATAAATTGATTATACGGTATTTTATCGTATTTCACTATTCACCGAAAATTCAAGAGTTTCAGAAAAATACCAAAAATTTTCCCCAACCATTTTATGATGTGTAGAATTAAAAAATGAACTCCATTTTTCAAAAATAATTTTCTAAATATAATAAATTTAATTTTTAAATAAGGTCACAGTTAATTCTAAAAATAACAATATTGAAGTGCAATTAGTTTTATGTGACATTGTAAAATTAATTAAGATCCCATTATCCTGTTTCCTTGGGAAAATAAAATAATATTATTATTTAATATTCATGAGGTCATATTAATATTCATATTACTATTAATATTACTATTCATAAGGGCATGTTACTATTCACTAAAAAACAAGTTTGTTTCATCAGACTCTAAATAACATACTGAACACAATTGTAGATGACAGTTTCTTGAAATTCAAAACATAGAAGAAATAAAATTATGTTTAAAGGATACTTATAAATATATAACTTAAACAATGTTTCAAGCATTTTCAATTTATTTTTAGAAAACCTTGGGATGTTACATTATCCACACCATCTTGAAATTGCGTCCTCGCAATTTTATTTACATATTGAACAACTGAGGGTATTATTCCCTCATAGCATTTTCAGACTCCCATGTTGCTTCTTCAACCATGTGGTTTCTCCACAAAACATTTACCTGGTGGATTACCTTATTCCGCAATACCTGTTCTCTTCGATCATGAATCTGAACCGGTTTTTCTTCATAAGAAAGGTTATCTGCCAGCTGAGCTGCGTCCAGCCTCAAGACAAGTGATGAATCTGGAACATACTTTCTCAACATCGAAACATGAAAAACATTGTGTACCTGAAATAAGCTCGGAGGCAAAGCTACGCGGTATGCAACTGTTCTAACTTTATCCAAGATTTAAAAAAGACCGATGAACCGTGGACTTAGTTTCCATTTCTTACCGAAACAAATCACACTTTTCCAAGGAGATATTTTAAGGAAAACATGGCCACATACCTCGAAAGAGAAGTCTTTCCTTATATTATCTGCATAACTTTTCTGCCTGCTCTGAGCTGTCCTCATGTCTTGCTGGATCGTCCTCACTTTCTCAGCCACTTCTTCTACTAATTCTTTCCCCATAAACATTCATTCACCGACTTCATCCCAAAACATAGGAGTCTGACACCGCTTTTCATACAAGGCCTCAGAAGGTTCCATATGAATACTGAAATGGAAACTATTATTATAAGAAAACTCAACTAATGAAAGATTCTAATCCCAACTTCCCTGATAGTCCATTGAACAAGATCGAAGCATATCCTCCAAAGTTTGAATCGTTCGTTCTGACTGCCCATCTGATTGAGGATGAAAAGCTGTACTGAAATTCAACTCTATTCCCAATGACTTCTGAAGTCCCTTCCAAAATTTAGAAGTGAACCTGGGATCTCGGTCAGACACAATGGAAAGAGGAACTCCATGTAACCTGAAAATCTCCTTGAGGTACAATATAGAAAGCTGATCTAATTTCATTGTATCTCGAATAGAAAGAAAATGAGCAGACTTTGTTAGCCGATCAACAATAACCCATATCGCATTGTTACCTCAAGAAGTCTTTGGTAGTCCTACCACAAAATCCATGGATATATTCTCCCACTTCCATTCTGGCACTGGAAAAGGCTGAAGCATCCCCTTCAGTAATTGTTTCTCTACTTTAACCTGCTGACATGTCAAACATTTCATTGTAAAAATAACAATATCTCTTCTCATCCCATTCCACCAATAATACATTCGAAGGTCTCTGTACATATTAGTACATCTAGGATGAACAGAAAATGGAGAACTATGAGCACCACAAAACAATTGTTTCTTTAGCTGGTAATCACAAGGCACACACAACCTTTTTCCAAATCATAAAACACAATCTTTATCAAGATTAAATTCTGGAAACTTACCCATTTTAACCAATTCTACCTTTTTCTGTCGCTCACGGTCTTCCCTCTGTGCTTTCATAATTCTATCTGACAACGAATACTGCACTGAAACATGAAACAAAACAGATATATTCCCTGAACCAACAACTTCTAAGCCAAAATTCATCAAATCATTAATCAAGGGATCATGTTAAAAACGTAGCATGGTTAATGATGCATGATTTTTCTGACTTAAGGCATCTGCTACTTTGTTTGCTCTTCCAGGATGGTAATTGATCGTTCAGTCATAATCCTTTATCAGTTCTAGCCATCTTCTCTGCCTCATGTTTAATTCCTTCTGAGTGAATATATACTTAATACTTTTATGGTCAGTATATATTTGGCATTTGGTTCCGTATAGATAATGCCTCCTTATTTTCAAAGAAAAAACTACAGCTTCCAATTCCAAATCATGTGTTGGATAATTTATCTCAGGAGGTTTAAGTTGTCTCAAAGCATAGGCAATTACCTGATCATTCTACATCAAAACCCAATGAAGTCCCTTAAAAGAAGCATCACTGTAGATAAAAAACTCACCATTCAGAGAAGGTAAGGCCAAAACTGAAGCATTCACCAATCTCTTCTTTAGTTCCTGAAAACAAACATCACATTCCTCTATCAAAACAAATTTAACCCCTTTCCGTGTTAACTTAGTTATTGGGCTAGATAACCGTACAAAGTTCTTAACAAACCATCAGTAATAACTTGCTAAGCCCACAAAACTACGAATCTCTGTAACATTTGTGGGTCTTGGCCATTCATCAACTAATTTTGTTTTGGCTGGATCCACTATTATTCCATCCTTATTTACAATGTGCCCAAGCAAAAAAATCTGTTGCAACCAAAAATCACACTTTCTGAATTTTCCATATATTTTATTTTCTTTTAAAGTTTGTAAAACAACCCTTAGATGTTTTTCATTCTCCTCTTTATTTGTAGAAAAAACCAGAATGTCATCAATAAATACAACCACAAACTTATCCAAGAACTCATGAAATACTCTATTCATAAGATTCATGAATACAACAGGTTCATTAGTTTACCCAAATGGCATAACAACAAATTCATAATGCCCATATCTAGTACGAAAGGCTATTTTTGGGATGACATCCTCCTTCACCTTCAGCTAATGCTATCCGTATCTCAAGTCAATCTTGGAAAAGTACTGAGCTCCCAAGAGCTGATCAAACATGTCATCAATATGAGGAAAAGGATACTTGTTTTTAACAGTGATTTTATTCAAAGCTCTATAATCAATGCAAAGTCTCATGGAAAAATCTTTCTTTTTAACAAAAAAAAACAGGGGCTCCCCATGGTGAAGTGCTGGGAAGAAAGAAGCCCTTGAAAAGCAAATCCTGTAACTGATTTTTCAATTCAAGAAGTTCTATTGGAGCCATACGATATGGGGTTTTTGAAATTGGCTTAGCATCAGGAACTAAATCAATTTTGAATTCAACTTATCATTCAGGTATGAAACTGGGTAACTCCTCAGGAAAAACATCAAGGTATTCATTTACCACTGCCACATCATTAATTTGCATAGTTCCTTTGTTTTTAACAATATGAGCAAGATAACTTTCACTTCCGTCTTTTAGAAGTTTCTCAGCTTCCTGATATGTTATCAATTTTATGGGTTCATTCTTGTATACAAACTGAACCTCTTTCTGAAAAAAAACTTCTTTAGCTCTACTGTCAATCTTAGCATGATAATCAGAAAGCTAGTCCATCCCCAGAATAACATCAAACTCGACTAAGGGTAAAACAACAAGGTTTGCAGGTAAAGTATTTCCACATACCACAATAGAAATATTCTTATAATTCCTCTTTGCTATAACATTTCCCCCTGGTGTTTTAACAATAAGTTCAGGTCTCATTTGTTGAGGTGATATTTCCAATCCACCAGAAAATTTCTCAGAGATGAAGGAATGTGTAGACCCCATATCAAACAAAACTTTAGCAAAATCTGAGTGAACAAACAAAGTACCTGATACAACTTCATTGGATGGCCCAACACCTGCTGACGTAGTCGCAAAGGATCTCACTTCACCTTTCAGCTTGGATTCTGGCTTCTTTGCATCATTTGGATGCCTCTTTGTACAGGAATTTGCATAGTGACCCATCTCACCACATTTAAAACACTTTACAGTTTTATTATCGGGATTAGTCTTTGGATCATTTTCATTGCAATCTCGGTCCATATTTCCAAACTTACCACATTTAAAACACTTCCCGGTTTGGATAAGACATTCCCCAGGGTGCTTCTTGCTACAATTTTCACAAACTGGATACTGGATTTTCTTACCATCATATTTCTTTGGTTGATTCTTACCCATTGCTTGCCAACGTGACATCTTCTTCTCTTTGTTTCCAAAATGCATGTGATCGTCAGAAAATTCCATCTCTACCCCCTCATCACATCGGAAAAGTTTCTCATAAATTTTGAATTCATAGGAGGCCAATGCCCTTCGATACCTTGGATTCAATCCTGAGTAAAAGCGTTTGATTTTGCTATCGAGATCCAGAATAAGATTTGGAGTATACCTCGATAGTCGGGTGAAGTTCCCTTCATACAGATCCACTGAATATTCCTCCTTTTGTTTCAATTCAAGGAATTTACTCTCCATTCTATTTCGCACCACCTTAAGAAAATATTTTTCAAGAAAAAGACTTTTAAATTCATCCCACACTAAGGAATCAAAATCCTCTCTACCCCTGATATTCCTTACCATTGACCACCACTGATCAGCTTCCCCTTCAAAACGATAAATGGAAAGCCTTACCTTTTGATTGTCCGAACATCCCATAACATCAAATATCTTTTCAAGGGCTTTAATCCGTCCTTCTTCTTCCACTAGCTTAGAAGATCCATTGAATGTAGGAGGATGTTGCCTCATAAAATGTTCCATCACTGTCATGTTTCGTTGGGGTACCTTTATTGGTTCTCTTTCATGGATGCCACCACCATTTATAGCTTGCGTCAGCTGATCCATTACTGTCAAAAACTTCTCGGTTCCAATCCCTACCATTTCGGGCTGTAGATCAGGAAGGATGTCCTTTTGTCGGTGCCTCTCCTCTTCAGCATCCCTGTTCCTTATGCGGACAACAATTCTGAACAAAAAATTCTTAGATGAAGTAGCATGGTAATCTTTAAATGCTATAAATTAAACATAGAGTGAAAATCATTTATGGTATTCTATTAGCATCACCCTAACACCTAAAGTTATCTAAACCATCCTCTGATACCAACTATAAAGACCCGCACTTATTTCAAACATAATCTTGAATTTATTCAAAAAAAACACTTCCTTTTACATTGAGGATCTTTTCATGTTTATAGCTTTAGATAATTAAGACAAAACATTCATAACATTACACATTGTTACATAATGGATACCGTAAAATCAGTTTCCATATTTCTCAGAATATAAAACATTAAAACATAAAACAAGACACCTTGACAATTCTTCAACATTTAACATGTCCTCCTTCCTTGTATTACTCATCCATTAACCTGTGAAAAATCATTTAAAAACCTGGGATGACCACAAGGCTCAGTAAGGTATGAAAAATAAGGAAAAATCACATTAGTCCATGAATAATCATAACGTATGAAAACATTTTCAAAAGACATGATTTCCACCCATAAATACTTTCTTCGTGTAACATGAGATTTACACAAGATCCACACAAACATAAATATAATCATAGAGGTAACTTGGGGCATTACTTACATAATCTTGTAACCATCATGGCTACCTTAAAATTTGTAACCCTCACGACTACCATACATTATGTAACCATCATAGTTACACTTGCAGTAACCATACGGATGACCTCCAACTTACTCATAAACAATGCATTGGAGGGAAATATATGTCCCACCCTTCATCATAAACAATTCCCAATTACCAAAACATAATCATACAACATAAACAATAGCATAAAAACATTGCTTTTGAATCTTATAAAACAGAATTTTAAAAGAGGATTTTAGAAGAAAAGTCCCTTATAAACATCATATACATGAAGTGAGACTTAATATAGTGGATGGAATATGTATATACTCTATAAATAAACATAATGAAACATAATATAAACAGAACCCATCACACAAACAATTTGAATAGCACATAAATTATAAAGTAGAAGGATAACCCAAAGAATGGAAATCGGGTTAAGAATTCACTTACCTTAAGCTTGTCTTACCTCAAACATGTTAAAAACTCCTGTATAATGGTTAAAAGTGTGTTATTAGTATTTTAAATAAACATTTTCATGTTTATAACATCTTATATGGTCATTTCATAACCTCACTTTACCCCTTAATTGTTAGTATTTTGTTCCTTGCATTATTTTGGGTGAGTTCTTTTGTGATTTTCACAATCGGTTCATGATGAATCGTTCTTGTTGATTGGAAGTGAAACTCAAGAATTGGAATGGATTAGTATTTCAATATTTCCAGTACCATAAATTATACCATTTATCACATTGATTCTTTATATGAGGATGATTCATTAGATAAAACATTAATGATGTTCATTTAGATCATTTAAGTGGTTCTTTGATAATAACAACGTCATTTTGTGTTTTAGATTATAACCTTGAGTAAAAAAGAATTCCATAACCTTAAATGATTCATAAAACATATATTATAACCTGGTTTAATCATATAAATGGTTTCATGACCAGACTTGAAAGAATTAATGGAAACTGAAAATACATCGTCCACGATATCGGTAATTCGACACAAATGGACAATGTTTTTTGATTCTTTAAATAAGTGGAATAGGAGAAGAATAATGATGAGTAATTTTCCATAATCATGAGAACATAATTAATATACATGATTCTGGAGATTTCATGCCTCTTGGATAAGAGGGAGTGAGGAAAGAAGAAAAATGAATCATGAAATAAAAGATAATATTGAGAAATTTCTCATGAAAATTCGGCAGCCTAACGGCGTCTCTTAAAATATCATAAAAACAAGATTGATGAGTGGAATGGAATATATCATCATTAATACAATATATGGATAGTAAGGGTGGAATATTGAATGAAATATCCAAACACAAGACAAAGGTAATGGAAGAGAATAACAAAAAATGAAAAAAATGAAAAAAATAAAAGAGGTCGTTTACCTCTTGATCTCTTCTCCTTGAGATCCTTCTTAAGGGCTTTGATTTTGGTCTTTTGGTGAGACAAGAAGCTCTAGGACGTGGGGAAGAATATTGGGGATGAAAGTTTCAGAAATTATCCAATTTTGAAGGCTTGAGAGGTGTGGGAGGAAGAGGGGAGTGAGGGCGATATTTATAGTGGAGGAGGGGATGTATTTTAGATTATTTTAATTATTATTATAATATTTTTATCAAGACTATGAATAATCTCAAATAAAGTGGCCCTAAATACTGAAAATTCATGTGAGTTCAAATCAAGTGGCCTTTCATCACTTATGATGTCATAAATAGTGCATTTTTACTGATAAATTGATTATACGTTATTTTATCGTATTTCACTATTCACCGAAAATTCAAGAGTTTCAGAAAAATACCAAAAATTTACCCCAACCATTTCTCGATGTGTAGAATTAAAAAATGAACTCCATTTTTCAAAAATAATTTTCTAAATCTTATTAATTTAATTTTTAATTAAGGTCATAGTTAATTCGAAAAATAACAATATTGAAGTGCAATTAGTTTTATGTGACATTGAAAAATTAATTAAGATCCCATTATCCTATTGCCTTGGGAAAATAAAATAATATTATTATTTAATATTCATGAGGTCATATTACTATTCACTAAGAAAACATGTTTGTTTCATCAGACTCTAAATAAAATACTAAACACAATTGTAGATGACAGTTTCTTGAAAATAAAAACATAGAAAAAATAAAATTATGTTTAAGTGATACTTATAAATATATACCTTAAACAAAATTTCAAGCATTTTCAATTTATTTTTAGAAAACCTTGGGATGTTACAATCCGTGAGTGAGATAAAAACTTGTTTTTATTGATGGAAGTGTCGAGGTAGTTCAATGAGTGAGCTGAGCCAATGATATATAATTTTTCAGTACCATAATATCCCATGATATTAAATGGGAATCAATCCTTATTTACATCATCAACATGGTGGAGTAAGTTATCGAAATTAGAAAGAGGGATCCCTCTCAGTTGAAGGATAAATTCATTTCAATGTTTTATATCATATAATAGGGACATGAACCATGTTTCGTAACTTCATGCAATGAGAAAATTGGACACACATTTTAATATCTTGTGATTAGGATTATCATAATGTATTTTAAGGTTAAATATATTTTAGAAAAATGTCACACGGTTTCATATCTTGCAACTAGAACATATAGTGAGGGTGAGGTGAATTTTCTATCCATATAGTCCCTACAGCATGTGAAATATGGGTAGATGATGAAAAAGTTTTAATTTCATGATTCATGGAACAAAGGGGGTGTGTCCAAGAATTTTTGGCGTGTCATGCAAGAATAACGACCTGATGTGAGAAGGGGCTTGTGGCGGCTCAACACCACATGAAACAACATATAACTAGGATGTTGGATTTTTAGTTCAAATCTATAAATCTCAGACTAAAGGGATGGTTTATTCATGTAAAATATCTCTTGAGAAACCTATTATTGGTGGAAAGATTGATATCCTCATCATGAGTGGCGATCAATGAGTTTACACTATAAGAGTGAAGTTTATGAAAAATTTAACGTCCTTCACTCATGGATTCCAGTTTCACTAGATTCATCTAAGTATCATCTATTCCCTTAGATCGAACACCATGTCACCATAAAGTAAGGAATGAAGGATAACCTTTTTCTTTTAAGGACAACACCACCCTGTTCTAATGCATTTCTAGGTCATCCAATGCTTGAACCCTATTTTCGTTGAGGGGTTCCCCCCTTATTTCCTTAATAATTTCTATGTGACTTTTTCTGGAAGTGCACTTGTATGGAATGATGCTCAGACCACCAAGCATTCTAGCCATTCCACCCCTACCTCTATCTCTGTCCTTCTCCCTCATTGAGGTTACTAAATTCTTCCCTATAGTGGCCAGGCCCTCCTTACCAGTGTTTGTTCTGTCTCCCTTGGCTATGAGCCTGGAATCTAGATCTAAATACTTATTGATCTAGAGAGAACACCCTCACCAGCCCTCATGTTTCATTACCCATCCTTCCCCTGACCATTTGGATCCTCATCTCCCACTCATAAAAATCTTACCAACCAGAAGGGATTATGAACATGTTCAAAATCAAGGAACCTTAATGAGAGATCATCCTCCCACATCAATAAGACTAATAGCTCTAGATCCAATGAAAAAACCCTATCCTACCCATAATTATTATCTTCATATGTAATGATCATGGTCATAGTTCCTATGTTAAATCGGACTTCCTCACATTAGAAATCAAAAAGCATAATGCCATTGTTGTTGTTGTCAAATAACACAAAAAACCCGATAATAATCCTAGAATTACCCTAGAAAATTATGTTGCATGGATTTCTAGACTCTGACCCCTCCAACAGAAACAAATGGGTATTTTGGCACATTAAATATGTTGTTGAGACTGTATAATATTGCAATCAATTCATCACTACCAAGGTGTCCAACGGTGAAACCTCCTTCCTTATGAATTTTGTTTTTAGAAGCTCTGACCCTCTTCAAATAGAATCTCTGTGGAGTGAAAAAAAGTCCTTTGACCCCGGCCACCATCCGTTGTTTGATGGGGTTTTTCTTAATTTCATTTATAACCCGAAAGAAAGGAAAGATAGAAGCCCATTCTAGTGGAAGGCCATCATGGAGTTTGTTCAGTTCATGGATATGAAGGGCCTCATTGATCCCAACTTCTCAGGTGACAGTTTCACCTAGTGCAACATTTGCAGGGGCCATCACCACTTGTGGAGTCTATTGGGTAGGTGTCTAGCCAACATGAAATCCACTAACCTATTCTCAGATACCATGTTTTTTCATCTTGCTTGAGGTATTTTGATTAACTCCCCCCTCTTGGATTCCATTTCTTCTTGGCATGACCATCAGGAATAGTTTCACTTCCACCAGTAGTGGGTTAACATCCTAGGGTACTAGGAAATGGTTTCTGAAATGTGTAATGAACCATTTTAGGAGTATCGGGCCACCTTCAACCTCAGTGACCTGACCTCGAACCCCAATAGGTGCGTGTTTTCCCCTTCCTCCTCAGGAACCTTCACCACCTTGGACTATTGTTGCATATGGTCTCCTTCAGAGTATTATGATATATGGAATGATAGCTTCTGTTTATTGGATTATTAACACCAGTTTGAGATTTATGTGTGACAATATACTTATTATATTTTCTTATTATTTCTTACACACCACCACTTGATTCAAGTAATCGGATTGAAATCCATATTGGTACTTTGGTTCTGATGTGGATATGGTTTTTTATGTGTTTGTGATATGTGTATGTGTGGATATATGGGTATTTAGGCATGATGATATTGAATATAGGGAAGATAACTAGGAGTAGTATATGTATCATTATTTATTATTATTGTGTTTCTTCTGGGGTGATTTGAGGAAACTATAAAGAATCTAAAGTAAATATATTTAATGAAGATGAATAAATACTAAGGATTAGGCTCTATTAATCTATATTTCTATAAGGAAGTCGTTCTCTTATACTGTATTTGGAAGTCTTTTTTTCTGTACTTGAACCATAAATAATAATATTTGAGATTCAAATAGGATGAAGATGAATAATGATTTGATGGATGTTAATCACTTGACAATAGAGTATGAGAATGAACTGAAAGAGTTTATCAAGTTTGCAAAGGATCACACAATGGATCCTTCTCAAATCCTCTGTCTGTGTTTACGTTGTTCTTATTCTAGACTACTTACTCTCGAGGAGTTGGAAGAACATTTGATTTGTCACTGAATAGATCAGAGTTATAAATGTTGGAATAAACCTGGAGAAAAATCCAATGTAGCTACTGGATGGGATAAAACTGCATTGTATGGATCATCATATATGAATAAAAATATGGATAATGAAGTATACCGTATGGAGGATGTGATTACAGATATCAATGATGATGATGATCGTATTGATGAAATGACAAAGACAATCGATGATGAGCTACGTGATTGCCCAAAATTGTTTTAGAAATTATAGAGTTGTGCAAAGATGCCATTGTATGCTGGTTGCACTAAGTATACAACATTGTCAACTGTACTGAAGTTGTACAAATTGAAAGCAGGAAATGGATGGAGTGATGTCAGTTTAATGTAAATTATTTATCTCTTGAATGGCCTGATCCCGGAAGATAATGAGCTCCCATGCTGGACATATGAAGCGAGACGAATGCTACGCTTGATGGGTATGATTTCTGAAAGAATAAATTCATGCCCGAAAGAATTTATATTGTTTCACAAGGAGAACAAATCACTTACAGAATGCCTAAAGTGTGGTTCTTCTCGATACAATAAAGATAAATCCAATCCTATGAAATTTTTATGGTATATTCCAATCTTCCAAGGTTTAGGTGTCTATATGGGAGTGAAGAAACTGCAAGACAATTGTCGTGGAATGTAGATAAAATAAATAAAGATGGGAAATTACGTCATCTAGCCAACTCTCCTCAATGGAAGAAAATTGATAATGAAAATCCTGAATTTGGAAAAGAGTCGAGAAACCTTCTTCTTGCATTTTCTATAGAAGGATTGAATCCTTTTGGTTTTCAAACCAGCACTCATAGTACATGGCCTGTTATGTTGGTAAATTATAACTTTCCACCCTGGTTATGCATGAAGCAGAAATTCATCATGTTATCTATGCTTATTTCAGGACCAAAACAACCGGGTAACGATATTGATGTTTTTCTAGATCCTTTGATTGAGGATTTTAAGTTATTGTGGGATTCAGGTGTTATGTTGTATGATGCTTAAAAAAGTGAATACTTCATGCTGAGAGCGATGTTGTATGGGAAAATAAATGATTTCCCTGATTATGGAAATTTGTCAGGCTATAACATTAAATGAACTCAAGGGTGTCCTGTGTGCGAAAAAGATACATAATCAATTATGTTGAAACATTCATCTAAATCTGTGTTTCTAGGACATCATAGATTTCTACATCATCAGTATAAGTACCGATATTGGATGACATCATTCAATGGAAGTTCAGAAAAAATGCGCAACACCATCTCCACTAACAGGTGATCAGATATTTGAGAAAGTTAAATATCTTAACACTGTTTTTGGTAAACCATTTTTGAAAAACCTTACAAATTTTTTTTGGAAAAAGAGATCAGATTTTTTTGAATTACCATACTGGAATTGTTTTTACGTCAAACATTTTCATGATGTGATGCATGTGGAAAACAATGTATGTGACAGTGTTATCGGATCATTGCTAAATTCCCCCGAAAAAAAGATGAAATTAAGGCATTGTTGGACATGGTTAACATGAGAATACGAGAAGAGTTGTCTCCCGTGAAGGGAGAAAATCGAATGATTCTGCCTCCAGCTACTTATACTCTTTCTAGGGACGAGAGATATCAGTTTTGCAACTTCTTCAATGATGTAAAGGTTCTAGAGGGGTATTTATCAAATATAAAGAACATAGTTTCAATGAATGATTTGAAGTTAAATGGTTTGAAATCACATGATTTCCCGGTTTTGATTCAAGATATAATTCATATAGATTTACGTTGCATTTTGCCTAATAATGTTCATCATACGTTAACCAAACATTATTTCTTTTTCAAAGATATATGTAGTAGAGTTTTAGACCCGACGAAATTACCAGCTATAGAAAAATAAATTGTCATCATATTATGTGAATTAGAAATGTTCTTCCCACCATCATTATTTGATATGATGTTTCATTTGATGATTCAATTGGTGAGAGAGATTCGACTTTGTGGTCCTATGTACTATAGGTGGATGTATCCTATTGAACGGTATATGTAGATTTTGAAAGGGTATGTCTAAAATCGAATTCGGCCAGAGGGTTGTATAGTATAGTGATATATTGTTGAGGAAGCCATTGTATTTGGTACCAAATACCTATATGATGTGGAATGCATTGGTCTCCCGAAATCTCGTCACACTGGACGCATTGAGGGTGAGGGAATTTCTAGAAGAGAAGTTGGGACAATCAGTTTTATAGATCAGGAGAAGGCCCATATTTATGTCTTTAATAACAGTTTGGATGTTGCTCTATATATTTGAAACTCACAAAGAAATTATTAGGCAGTTGAATCCATCAAGGGATAAAAAATGGTTATCAAATACACATAATCACCAGTTTATAGGATGGTTTCAGGACCATATATTTAAGAAGTTGGATGAAAATCCGAATTCAATTTCAGAATGACTTCGATGGCGAGCCGCTGGACCAAGTGTGTATGTATTATCTTATAGTGGTTATTTAATTAATGGTTATACATTCTATACATATGAAAATGATTAAGATAGTACCATGAAAAAAAGAGGAGTTAAAATAGTGGCTGAAGCGATGCATGTTTTTTATAGTAAGGATAGAAATCTATTTTATGCAAATGTTCCATACTTTGGCATTATCAAACTAATATAGGAGTTGGATTATACGACATTCCAATTGCCGATTTTTCAATGCAAATGGGTTGATAACAACAGTGGTGTTAAAATAGAAGAACAGGAATTTGTAATGTTTGTTTTAATAATGAAGGATACAAAGATGAACAGTTTATAATGGCATCACAAGTTGTACAAGTTTTTAATGTTCTAGATCCCACAAACCTAATGCGGTCTATTATTCAGTTATCCTCCAAAACTACTGAAGGATCCGATTGAAATTCAGTTGAGGATGATCCTTTCAGTGGTACGTCGCAATCATTTCAGAGCGGTCCCAATGTAGATGATGTATTGTATGTTAGAGCAGACCATAATGAAGGGATTTGGATAATCGATAGAGTTGTCAAATCCCTTAAACCATTGAAAAAAAGAAAGAGAGTTCAATAAATATGTTATATTTTGTTTGTAATATAGATCTTGTTATCTCATGTTATTATCTTATCATTACTGAATTTATGAAATCTAAATTAACTGTTCAACCACTTTTGCGGATAATGACTCTTACACATTCTGGTGATCCTAACCTTGTAGCTGAAAAAGTCTCTCAAGCTGTTGCTGATGTGGTTACTGCTGCTCCTACAGCTGTTGTTGCTCCTGCCGCTTCTCCTTCTGCAGGTCCTATTGCTCTCATTGCTCCTCCTGTTGTGGCTCCTATTACTCCTACTGCTCTTGCTACAGCTGCTGCTACCCCTACTGCTACGGCTCCTGCTGATCCTAGTGTTGAGGTCCAACAACCATAAGTACATGCCGTTGATACCATTTCGGTTCAACATATAGATGATGTTGATTTTGATGAAATGGTCGGGAATTAAGGACCGACATCACAAAAATCACAGGTGCGTCATAGTTTGATGGTTTTAGCCAATGTTCAAAAGGTGAAAAGTTAAGGCATCAAATTTGATGTCAGATGGAATACACGAGGCCAACATGTGAATCCCAACAAGGCTGTGTTTAGAAGCTACATTGGAGTTTTCACTCGGAAATGCGTGTCAATTGACATAGATTCATGTCACCAGGTTGTGTCCGGGCTGAAGGCTGTGATCTGGGAAGAAATTATAATAACATTATGAATTTATTTCATTAATTTAATAGCAAATAAAATAATGAAACAATGTCTTACTCTTCTCAATATCATGTAGAGTACATTTATAATAGACGATTCACACAAGGATTATGTACTAAGGCTTGGAGGAAGGATTCATTATGGTGTTCGCACTATTTTAACAAGGTGTCACCTGAAATATTCCAAAGGTAAAATAAACCCACACCCACCCATTTTCTATGCTCACCTGATATCTCAAGAATCATGGGATGCATTTATTGGCCTCCGTGGGGATGAGAAGTTTCAAGTACATTGTGGGTGATAATACATTTTTTGAGGATACCTGTATTTATCACTTTTATTGTCAATATTTCATTTAGGAAATAGAAACTTTATACTAAAAATATGGAACATGCATCAAAACCAACATACCCCTATCGTAAAGAAAGGATGGGGTACGCTTAATTAGAAAATAAAATGGTACATATTTTAAATCTATAGTAATATTGTTATGTGACAATAAACAACATCATAATTATATTTCTATGATTATATGTAGATTGATGAGTCTAAAACCAAATACACTTCCATCCCACGTCATGTGCTATAGAAGGAGGCACGTGTGAATAAAGAAGGTATGTTAGTAGATAAGAACACACAAAAAGTGTGGGAAATATGTTCAAGTATGACATGATGATAAAAATATTTGTTTTAAATTTCTATTACATAAAATAATTAGTTATTTTCCTATATCCAACAGTCACAGGAATCAACTACTCCTATAGAGGATACAAACCTATTATTGACGGCCTTGAAGAAGCCAAAAAAATATAGTTGTGTCAGAGGTACAAGTTTTGGGGTGACACCCTGAGTATATTTTGAGGAGAAGAAATAATGGATGATACAGAAGAAAAATTGGAACAAATGAGTGAAATAATAGCAACCCTTGATGAACGATTGCAATGGCAATGAGAGTTTCTAGAAACTTTTATGGGTGGGAAGAAATGGGAATACACAACTCATGAACAACCAGTGCGTGAACATCCCAGCCCACCCCCACCAGCTTTGAGGCAAGCCATTCCCCTCAAAGAACTGTCATAGCCATGGTAATCGATATTCTAATAATTGTTCCCATGAAATGTGAATCAGACAGACACTGATAATTATTCTGTACTGATCTTCTATAGGGTGATAATGATTGTGATTTATATATGTCAACACCCACCTATCACCTTGTAGCGAGGGCTACATTGTTCAATATACCAGATGCCACGCTGCATAATAGACCACTTCCAAAATATCATCTAAAAGTGATGATTACTGTAGCTCATGATCCAAATGCATTGCTACCTATTCCACTTGAACACGATGATATTCATACGGTTGAAAAGGCTATTGGGGCATTCATTGCATGGCCGTCACAACTTGTAAGAGTACATGCAGAAAAAGAGGTATTTATTTCCTTTTTTTTCAAGAAAAACATTTAGCAATTAATGAAAAAGGGTCTGAATGAATGATTATTGTTATAGACGGAGAAAGGGATGGGGGTGACAAATGTCGGCTCAAAGACATCTAAAGGATCGACCAACCGATCCCAAGGAGCTACTAAAAGCACAATAACACCACCTCTTCTCTATCCACATTTACTAGAATTGTAGACTCATGTGGATACGAAGATAAAATATGGTAATAGATATATTGTGGATTTCTAAGCAAATATATCCAGAGAAAAATGTCAAGATTTCGTTGCTGCTGAAAATGTAAATGAGATCCTTGAAAATAGTTAGCTAGGAGTCACAGTTGTAAATTTATATACGATGTATGTTTCCATAAATTTAATTTCTAAAAGCTGATGTAATGTGAAAATTATGAATAAATGAATTTTATATTAATGAAAATTGAATTTATGAAAAAAAGTTGAAGGAATTTTCCCATGATCCAGGATTTAGACTCGTTAGTCCTCATACCACATCAACACACCAAACAAAATTAGAGCCATCAAAAAGGGATGCAATAGTGAATTGCTTGCTGAAAACATTTGAAATCAAGATTACAGATGATAGACTCTACCTAATACCAACCATGCAGGGGTAAAACTATATGATTAAATCATATCAATTATATTTTCAGTTATTTTATTACTTATTGCTTTCTGTGCTGTTAGGAAACATTGGTTGCTAATTATGGTGAACTTGGATACTCCATAGATTTATTTTCTAGATTCAAAGCAAGGATATCCATCAAACAGACCACACATGATGGAGTTTTTGAATATGTAAGACACTACATCTTACGTTTTAGGTCTAAAAATCATGTAATATAATTTATATTATCTTTTACTGAGGATTATGTTATGATAGGGAGATGTATCATTATCGTCTAAAAAAATTAATGAGGATATGGGCTATGAATAAGGAGGCGAGCAAGTACTACGTCTGGACAAATATCAGGGTATATATACTATAATTTCACTATCCAAACACATCTCAACAAAAGTTACTTATTCTCCTAATGTTCAATTTTTTTGCAGTGTCCAAAGAAAATAAACTATAATTCTTGCGGTTATTATGTTTTTAAATTTATGTAAGAGATCATTTTTCATCAACAAAATAGTATCCCAAAAAACATATTTTCAAAAAAAACTACTTGTTCATTTAATTTATTTATTAATTAATTATTTTTATATTTTGTAGTACTACTCTGACTACCGAAAAGACTCATACTCACAAGATGATATAGATGTGTTAAAAAACTAGTGGGTTGCATACCTGATGAAATATTGTACACAAATAACATGAAGATCTGACTTGGGGACATGTACAATTGGTGGTCAATTTTGAGATGGGTTAAAGGGATCAAAAGATCAAACATTGTTGTATGTAAATGTTCATAGGAATATTTTTATTGTTATTAAATAAAAAATCATTTCTACAATGATTCAATTTCCCATTTTAAAAGATGATATGCACCAACAACATGCACGAATGATGAACCACTCAAAGGATCTCTCTTTTGTTTAAAATGGAAAAAATATTAAGTGAAAAGAACAAATGACCTACAAAAATCCGACCAAACACATTAGAATTGTGTTGATCCTTTAATAGAATGATCAATGGGTGTGTTAGGGATGTGTGAGAGTCAACCCAACCGTAATCCGAGGCACGGTGTGGCCGGTACCACTAAGAGGGTCTCTCTTTTGTTCAAAATGGACAGATTTTTAAGTGAAAACAACAACTGACCTAATGAAATCCGATCAAATGCATTCGGATTGTGTTGATATTTTATAAGAATGATCCACAGATCCTTTGTGATGTGTACAAGTCATCCTCCCTTCAATCCAAGGCACGGTGTGGCCGGTACCACACAAAGGGTCTCTCTTTTGTTTAAAATGTACACAATTTTAAGTGAAAACAACAACTGACCTACCGAAATCCGACCAAAACCATTTGGATAGTGTTTATACATTAGGAGAACGATCCAAGGGTCCAGGGTAACGTGTACGAGTCAACCCTGCCTCAATCCAATTCATTGTGTGGCCGGTACCAGTCAAAGGGTCTCTATTTTGTTTAAATTGAACATAATTTTAGGTGAAAACAACAACTAACTTATGGAAATTCGACCAAACACATTCTAATGGTGTTTATCCTTTAGGAGAATGATCCATGGGTCCTTTTTGACGTGTAAAAGTCATCCCCGCCTCAATCCAAGGCACGGTGTGACCACTATCACACAAAGGGCCTCTCTTTTGTTTAAAATGGACACAATTTTAATTGAAAACAACAAATGACCTATGAAAATACAACCAAACACATTCATATTGTCTTAATATTTTATCAGAATGATCCATGGGTCCTTTGTGATGTGTACAAGTCATCCCCACCTCAATCCGAGGAATGGTGTGGCCGGTAGAACTCAAAGGCTCTATCTTTTATTTAAAATGGACATATTTTTAAGTGAAAAAAACAACTGACCTATGGAAGTATGACCAAAAGGATTCTTATTGTCTTGATCCTTTATGATAACGATCCACGGGTGCATTGGGGATGTTTAAAATTCTTCCCCGCCTCAATCTGAGGCACGTTGTGGCCGGTAACACTCAAAGGGTCTCTCTTTTGTTTAAAGTGGATGGATATTTAAGTGAACACAAAAACCGACCTACGTAAATTTGACCACACACATTAGGATTGTGTTTATCTTTTATAAGAATGATCCACGGGTTCTTTGAGAAGTTTATGAGTCATACCTGTCTCAATCTGAAGCACGGTGTGGCTAGTACCACTCAAAGGGTCTTTCTTTTGTTTGAGATGGACACAATTTTATGTGAAAACAACAACTGACCTACAGAAATCAAACCAAACCAATTCATATTGTGTTTATCCTTTAGGATAAGGATCCATGTGACCTTGGTGACACGTACGAGTCAACCCCACTTCAATACGAGGCATAGTGTGGCCAGTACAACTAAAAGAGTATCTCTTTTGTTTAAAATGACAATGTTTTAAATGAAAAAAACAACTGACCTACGGGAATCTGAAAAAACGCATTCGAATATTGTTGATATTTTTATAGAAATATCCAACGGTGTTTCGGGGATGTGTAAGTGTCATCCTCACCTCAATACGAGGCATGGTGTGGCCGGTAGCACTCCAAGGGTCTCTCTTTTGTTCAAAATGGACAAATGTTTAATTGAAAACAACAACTAACCTATGGAAATCCGACCAAATGCATTCGGATTGTGTTGATATTTTAAAATAACGATACACGGGTTCATTGAGAACATATAAGAGTCAACCCCGCTTCAATCTGAGGCACGGTGTGGCCAGTACCACTCAAAGGGTCTCTCTTTTGTTTAAAATGGACAAAATTTTAATTGAAAACAAAAACTAACCTACGTAAATTCAACAAAAGCATTCAGATTGTGTTGATATTATATAATAATGATCTATGGGTCCTTTGTGACGTGTACGAGTCATCCTCGCCTCAATCTGAGGGACGATGTAGCCGGTACCAATCAACAGGTCTCTATTTTTTTTAAAATGGACACGATTTTAAGTGAAAACAAAAAATGACCTACGGAAATCTTACCAAACCCATTTGGATTGTATGGATCTGTTAGGATAACAATCTATGGGTACTTGGTGAGGATTACAAGTCAAACCCTCCTCAATCCGAGGCACGGTGAGGCTGGTACCACTCAAAGGGTCTCTCTTAGGTTTAAAATGGACAAATTTTTAAGTGAGAACAACAACTGACCTACGGAAATCTAACCAAACACATTTGGATTGTGTTGATCTTTTAAGATAACGATCCAAAGGTGCATTGGGTATTTGTAAGAGTCATCACCACCTCAATCCGAGTCATGGTGTGGCCAGTAGCACTCAAAGGGTCTCTCTTTTGTTTAAAATGGGAAAGTGTTTAAGTGAAAACAACAACATACCTATTGAAATCTGACCAAACTCATTTGTATTGTGTTGATCCTTTAAGATAATGATCCATGGGTGCATTGGGGACGTGTATGAGTAAACCCTTCCTCAATCTGATGCACGGTGTGGCCGGTGCCACTTAAAGGGTCTCTCTTTTGTTTAAAATGGACATATTTTTAAGTGAAAACAACAACTGACCTACAAAAATTCAATCAACTCATTCAGATTGTGTTGATATTTTATTAGAACAATCCACGGGTCCTTTATGACATTTATGAGTCATCCCCGCCTAAATATGAGGCATGGTGTGGCTGGTACCACTCAAAGGGTATCTCTTTTGTTTAAAATGGAAAAATTTTAAGTGAAAACAACAAAGGACCAACGGAAATCTAAACGAACCCATTCGGATTGTATTGATCCTATAGAAGAACTATCCAGGGGTCCTTGGTGACGTGTAAGAGTAATCCCCTATTCAATCCGAGGCATGGTGTTGCCGGTACCACTCAAAGGGTCTCTCTTTTGTTTAAAATGGACAAATGGTTAAGTGAAAACAACAACTGGCCTATTGAAATCCAACAAAACACATTATGATTTTGTTTATCCTTTATGATAATGATCCCCAGGTGCATTGGGGACATGTATGAGTCAACCCTACCTCAATATGAGGCACGGTGTGGCCGGTACCACTCAAATGGACTCTCTTTTGTTTAAAATGGAAATATTTTTAAGTGAAAACAACAACTGACATACGGAAATCCAACCAAATGCATTCGGATTGTGTTGATATTTTCTAATAACGATCCAAGGGTCTTTTGTGATGTGTAAAAGTCATCCCCGCCTCAATCTGAGGCACGGTGTGGTCGGTACCACTCAAAGGGACTCTCTTTAAGTTAAAATGGACACAATTTTAAGTGAAAAAAACTACTGATGTACGGAAATCTATCCAAACCCATTCGGATTGGTTGATCCATTAGGAGAATGATACACAGGTCCTTGGTGACGTGTACGATTCATCCTCGACTCAATACGGTGTATGGTGTGTCCGATACCACTCAAAGGGTCTCTAATTTGTTTAAAATGGATACAATTTTAAGTGAAATCAACAAATGACTTACGAAAATCAAGTGAAATCCATTATAATTGTGTTGATCCTTTAGTATAATGATCCACAGGTACTTTGTGAAATGTAAGAGTCATCCCTGCCTCAATTTGAGGCATGGTATGGCCGCTATCACTCAAAGGATCTCTCTTTTGTTTAAAATGGACACAATCTAAATTGAAAACAACAACCGACCTATGAAAATCCAAACAAATGCATTCGGATTGTCTTGATCATTTATCAGAACAATCCATGGGTCCTTTGTGATGTGTACGAGTCAACCCCGCCTCAATGCGAGGCACGGTGTGGCTGGTACCACTGAAAGGGTCTCTCTTTTGTTTAAAATGGAAACAATTTTAAGTGAAAACATAAAATGACCTACAAAAATATTAACAAACCATTTGGATTGTGTTTATCCTTTAGTATAATGATCCACGGTTCCTTGGTGACATGTACAAGTCAACCCGTCCTCAATCCGAGGCATGGTGTTGCCGGTACCACTCAAAGGGTCTCTCTTTTGTTTCAAATGGACAAATTTTTAAGTGAAAACAACAACTGACCTACAAAAATCCGACCAAACGCATTAGGATTATGTTGATACATTAATAGAACTATCCACGGGTGTGTTGGGGATGTGTACGAGTCAACCCTGCCTCAATCCAGGGCACGGTGTGTCCGGTACAACTCAAAGGGTCTCACTTTTGTTTAAAATGGAAATATTTTTTAGTGAAATCAACAACTGACCTAAGGAAATCCAACCTGAAACATTCAGATTGTGTTTATCCTTATGGATAATGATCCAAAGGTCCTTGGTGACGTTTACGAGTCAACCCTGCCTCAATCCGAGGCATGGTGTGGCCGGTACCACTCAAATGGTCTCTATTTTGTTTAAAATGGACACAATTTTAAGTGAAAACAACAACTGACTTACCGAAATTTGACCAAAATCATTTTTATTGTGTTGATCCTTTAGTAGGATGATACATGGGTCCTTTGGGACATGTAAGAGTCATCCTCGCCTCAATCTGAGGCACGGTGTGGCCGCTATCACTCAAAGGGTCTCTCTTTTGTTTAAAATGGACACAATTTTAATTAAAAACAAAAACTGACCTATGAAAATCCAAGAAAACGCATTTGGTTTGTCTTGATCATTTATCAAAATGATCCATGGGTCCTTTGTAATGTGCATGAGTCATCCCCACCCTAATCTGAGGCATGGTGTGGCTGGTACTACTCAAAGGGTCTCTCTTTTGATTAAAATGGACACAATTTGAAGTGAAAACTACAAATGACCTACATAAATCTTACCAATCACATTCCGATTGTGTTTATCCATTAGGAGAACCATACATGGGTCCTTCGTGACATGTAGAAGTCATCTTCACCTCAATATGAGGCACGGTGTGTCCGGTAGCACTCAAAGGGTCTCTCTTTGGTTTAAAATGGACACAATTTTAATTGAAATCAAAAACTGACCTATTTAAATCCAACCAAACACAATCAGAATGCCTCTATCATTTATAAGAAATATCCAAGGGTCCTTGGTGATATGAATGAGTCAACCCCACCTCAATTTGAGGCATGGTGTGGCCGGTACCACTCAAAGTGTCTCTCTTCTGTTTAAAATGGATAGATTTTTATGTAAAAGAACAAATGACCTTCGGGAATCCATCCCAACGCATTCGTATTGTGTCAATACTTTATGATAATGATCCAAGGGTTCCTTGGTGACATGTCTGAGTCAACCCCACTTTAATCCAAGGCACGGTGTGGCCTGTATCACTCAAAGTGTCTCTCTCTTGTATAAAATGGACATATTTTTAAGTGAAAACAACAACTGGCCTACGAAAATCCTAAAAAACCCAATCAGAGTGAGTTGATATTTTAATAGAATGATCCAACGGGCCTTTGTGATGTGTAAGAGTTAACCCTGCCTCAATCTGAGGAACGTTGTGGCTGGTAGCACTCAAAGGGTGTCTATTTTGTTTAAAATGGACACAATTTTATGTGAAAACAACAACTGACTTACAGAAATCTGACCAAACACATTCGGATTGTCTTGATCTTTTATGAGAATGATCCACAGGTCCTTTTGGATGTTTAAAATTCATCCCCTCTTCAATCAGATGTACGGTGTGGTAGATATAACTCAAAGGGTCTCTCTTTTATTTTAAATGGACACAATTTTAATTGAAAACAACAACTGACCTATGAAAATCCATCCAAACACATTCAGATTGCCTTGATCTTTTATCAAAATGATCCATGGGTTCTTTGTGACATGTAAGAGTCAACCTCGCCTCAATCTGAGGCATGGTGTGATGGGTACCACTCAAAGGGTCTCTCTTTTTCTTAAAATGGACATAATTTTAAGTGAAAACAACAACTGACCTACGAAAATCTGATCAAACATATTCATATTGTATTGATACTTTAGGAGAGAAATCCACGGGTCCTTTTTGACATGTACTAGTAATAACCCCTCAATATGAGTCACGGTGTGGATGGTAGCACTCAAAGGGTCTCTCTTTGGTTTAAAATGGACACCATTTTATGTGAAAACCTCAACTAACCTACAGGAATTTGACCAAACACATTCAGATTGTCTTGATATTTTATAAGAACGATCCATGGGTCTTTTGTGACATGTACGAGTCAACCTCACCTCAATATGAGGCACGGTGTGTCCAGTACCACCCAAAGGGTCTCTCTTTTGTTTGAAATGGACACAATTTTAAGTGAAAACAACAACTGACATACGGAAATCCGACCAACACATTCGGATTGTGTTGATATTTTATAAGAACTTTTTATGGGTCATTTGTGATGTGTGTGAGTCAACCCCAGCAACCCCCTAGACAGCCCCCACCCCCCTGGGCACCAACCCACCCCCTAGACACCCCCACCCCTCCGGACACCCCCACCCCCTGTAAAGCCCCCTTGACACCCTGGACACTAGCCCACCCCCGAGAAAGCCCCCCCCCCCCCCCCCCGGACACCCCCATCCCTTCGGACACCCCTACCCCCCTTGGATAGCCACCCCAAACCCTTGAACAACCCCAACCCCCTGAATTCTGAATTTAATTCATTATGTACTTCATTATCATATGAATTCTGTGTCAATGGTATACAGTTATACTAGGTCTAATTAGCTTATGATTTATGTGTTATTTTTTGTATAGGTATACTTGATCTAATTAGCTTATTGAGATGCTGAATTTTTTTGCAACTGTTCGGGTGAGCTGCTGTGAATTTTTTCGCAGCAACAGACATGGAATTTATCAGTTACTTTTTAGAACTAATAAATGGAGCCTTTATTAGTTCTAAAAAAGCGCTGATAAAACACGCATTTATCAGCACTCTTTAAGAACTAATAAAGGGGTTTTTTATCAGCGCTTTTTTAGCACTGACAAAGGTTTCCTTTATCAGTGCTTTATTAGTTCTCATAAAGTACCCCTTTATTAGAACCGATCTTTACATCGCTTTTTTTAGCACTGATAAAGCCCATTTTGAGCACTGATAAAGTCCTTTTTTGTAGTATTGCATCCACGAACTATGTTATCACCTTTTTAGTGTGTGAGGATAGTAATAAAATAAAAGGTATATTATATTTCAAAAAAAAATATTTTCTAATTAATATAATATATATGGAATATATGTCACATACATTTATTAAAAATATCATATAGATGTTCTATATATAGTTTCAATGAATTTCATTGTTTTTGTGAGGTGGTAGTCCACACATCCACAAACGATGTCATCATATTTACACAAAATGAAACGTATAAATGAATATGTTATAAAATAATAAAAAAAGAATAATTACATGATAATTATCATATATATCATATATAATCTAATTTTATATCAAAATTCCCTCCAATTTTAGGTGATAAATAAAAAATAACAACATTTTTTCATGAGGCGGTAGTTCACCGTAAACAAAAATGGAAAGTCTTTTACCCATTCGATTGAAGTTTGTGTATGTGTAGGGAAAACCCTTACCACAACAAAATATCAATATATATAGGATACTAGTTTTTTATATAATGTTATAATAAGGATAATTGAAATAGTGAAATGATAAATAAAAATAAAGAGCATGAGGATGGACATTACCTGTTTTCGAAGTAACTTTTTTTGTTTTCACCGAACGGTTTATTTGGATGGATTTATGATCAAGGTGATAATTTTACATTTATTATTGGGATTTTTAAGAGATAATTTAGTTGATATTGGTCTAACATAGGTTTCTTAAGAGGTGATAATAAGGGGAATATATGGTGGCCCTTTATAAAGGAGGGAGGGGACATACATGGAATTTTTGAAAATATGTTAGGTATACCAACGTTTTTACCTAAAAAGTCATAAGAAACAAAGAAAAAAATTAATTGATGTTTTATGTACTAAATAAGAAAATATAATTTATTTTGGACGAGTGTATTTGTAAATATGTCCCATATGATTAATATTTAGTACCTTGATAAACATAATTTCCCCATAACTGCTCTAATTAATTAAAATCACCGTCATTAATATGTTTCTGTCAAAAAATTAGTAGATATTGTTATACTATAACTATTATACTTATCAAAACCATGTATTTATATTTTTCGAAATTCAGTTCACATAATATGAAGAATTTTTTTTAATTCTAATCCCACAGACATGCCAAATAAACTTGTTTTTAAGGTCAGAATGTTCAAATGTTAATTATGTGGTCACATCTATATTCAATATAAATAATAATACAATGATCTAAAATGTATTTTTAGATACATCATTAATCTATATTGAATTTAAACCCAAAATAAATTAAATTCAATCTATATAAATATATTATATGAAGACACATTTTTTGAATTAAAATTCACTATTTTTCACTATTTGTCCAAAAATGAAGTTTCAGAGAAAATCCCAAAAAATAACCTTAGATAATTTTTAAATAATAAATATAAAAATTATTTTTATTTTATCAATTTTATTTTCTAGTATTTTGTAAAATTAATTTTATTATATTTCACATATGGATAATGAAATGAAATTCTTTAAGAAATAAGTATTATAACACCAATAAAGACATTACAAAAAATTATTTTTTTTTCATTTTTAATATGTTATACAAATATATATGAAACCATTATAAATTATATTTAAAAATTAGTTATTTCTATTCATATTACCTGGTTGAACATATGGGTTATAACTATCTCATTGAAATAATTAAAACAACAAAAGGTTATTTCTTAGAAACCCAGTAGAGCATGAAACACAAGCCATACCAGTTTACTATGTTGTGAATGCTAAATATTATATTTAGTGTAGTTTATTATTAACTTTATGATTCATATAAAAAAAATAAAAACTATGTAATTTAATATAAAGAACTATATTCATTGTTGTGTAAAAATAATAATATAAAAAAATTAAATTATTTTGAAAAAATAACAAAATATCAAAGTGTTACACTGAGAGTCTGGATAATGGAGACCATGGAAAAAAGAGGATTTAATTTACTTTCTGTCAAAAATGTGTATAAAATCCCCTATGTGACTTTAATAGAGGAACAATAATATGTTCTGATTACGGAAAATATGGACACAAAGCATGTAACTAAAATGGGAAAATAAAACATTTAGTTAACTCAATAGATGTGAATAGTGGCTCTCTAAGGTGGTATCAATAAAGGATTTCATTAAATATGGAAATTGTGAAAATTATGAAAATAGATTTCCCAAGTGGAAGCATCATGAAGAGAATATGTAAGGTAGTAAATGTAATGGTTTTATTTCTAATGATGATGAGACCAAAAATGACATATTAAATGTATGGGTTGTTCTAAAAGTATTTTTTAAAAGTATGATTAAATTGAGTTTGATAAATGTTAATAATTGATTTTTATTTCACCTTTTATGAATTGGGTATTAAAGAATAAGATGAAAAATAATAGTAAATTATTTGAGAAGGAATTTATATTAATGATGTATGTATGTTTTGGAAATCAAATATTATGTTATATGAAACATAAAATATATTATTAGTTTCAGAATAAGTCATTCATTAATGATTTGAATGGATATACCGAATGGTGTTGGTGAGGTATAAAAGTGATTTTATAGATATTATTTTTTTTTATTAAGGGAATCTAACCCTTAAATTAGTATTAATTCTTAGATAATAATATTTTGATAAATATATACTGGAAATGATTATGTAAAATTTGACCGAACTGATTAACATAGAATTAAAGAATTATTTTTTGAAAATGTAGTGTGTTATATCCTGGATGAATATTAAAACTACTTCGATTTAAGGAATTTATTCATTAATATTTTGAATAATGAATCATGCATTTTTTGGAATTAGATTTATATTAATTTATGTTATTCTTATGTTTTAAGCGAATATATGATGATTGTATTAATATATTTGGAATGTGAAAAAAGTGAAAACATGATATATATATATAGGGACTAATTTTATGATAATTTCTAACGTTATTTCTAATGTTTTGGTTTTTCATTTTTAGGAATTATTATATTGTTTACCATTTATGGAAAGTACGTGTTAAAATTCAGCTGAATTATGTGAGATTAATGTATTATCCCACCAAATAAATATTTATGAATATTAGATAACCTATTATAAAAACATTATATTGATGGTAACTATTTATAGATGAGATGACATATGAAGTATCTAATGATCTTCTAGTTCTTAAGGAATGTAAAATTAGACTTCTGTTTTTGGATAAAGAGGGGAGGTGGGAATTTTTCAAGGAAAAACAAATGGTCTGATTCTAATGAATCGGGTAGGAGTATCTTCATACGAAAATTCATCAACTCTTGGTAATGGATCTTGAAATCAAAAAGTTTATCCTAATACCTTCCTTTCTGATGAATCAAATAGTAACATAGGTAATCATTAATATATTGAATTATTATTGTTTACAATCTCTTATAAATTTTCACTATTACTCTCCATCAGAATGTTATAGGTAGATTTCTATTCAATGAACATATTTTTACTTATGTTCTATGTTATTCTATGTGGGAAAATTGTTGGGAGTTACTTTGGGTTACTAAATATGGTCTCGACTTTTACTTTTTAATGGATGTTTTAGTATTCATTCTAATGATATGGGTTTCTATTAAAGGAACTTAAATATATTAAACCATTTATAACATAGAAAAAATTTGATGGTGAAATTCATTTTATGGGGTTAGAATAAAACACCCTATTATTTTTTGAATTAATCTATTTTTTTATTTTTAGAAATTCATGAAACACTAAAAATAGTTTTTATAATAATTTCATATGTATGACTATTATTATAAGAATCACAAAGTAAGTTGTCCATTGAACACAATGTAAATTTTACTTCTTTTACACAGAATACGGAGGATAAATTATGTTACCCTCATGTAAATCATCTTGTCTAAATACAAAAACATCGTTTGTGGAAGTGTAGACTACCGACTCCATTAAGAAATTTGATTCATTCACACATTAAATTAAATTTAATAAAATGTGTTATGTGAAATAATTTTTCAAATAGTACATAATAATTATATTGTAATTATTATAATAATATATTAATATATTTCATTTACAGTAATTATTTCAAAACAACAATAAAACAGAAACAACATTCATGCATGAGTACGACCTACCATATACAAGAACATTGTATTACATTTCATAATTATATAATCAATATATTAATATAATAAAAATATACTAAATATAAATTATATATATATATATCATGGTTTATATTATGAAAATAATGATATAAGTATAAAGACTAAAAATGTATCAAATTAAGGCCGATGTGAAATACAAGGAAGATGTTACCTAAAATGTAACCTTAACATGTAATTGTTAATAATACGGTGATATAAATAATAATTTCGTATAATATAATATAATAAGGTTCTATGTTATATTAAAATTTAACTTATATTTATTTTACAATTTTTTTAATCAGTACAACGAGATTCAAGACATAAGGTAAGGGAATTTCATATCACTTTTTTTATTTTTGTGAGATACATGACATATTCACCACTCACTTATTCTGTGTTGTGTATATACTACCCTTTTACATTTTATATAATTAATTTATTTTATTTATTGGCACTAAAATATTTAACTGATGATATTATTTTTTGGGTATCCTGATTGTATAGTTAGTCATGTACTATGTTTTTTCTTATCTCTATTTTAATTTCGGTGAGACACAAGACTTGTTCACTGCCTATTATTATATTTGATCTATATAATTCCCATGGATGTATTATATTACCATTATAATTAAATTTATGGATATTTACATAAATTATTTCTGAACATTTTTTAATGGTGTTTATGTTTCAAAAGTTAACAAATCGTTCAAGTAGTTTGGTATGAATTTCCGTTCTTAGAGACACATGCTTAGCTATGCACCTATATTCTTTTATCAACTGTTTATACTACCATTTTAAATGTTATATTACAGATCTCATTATTTTCATGATATTTTATGATTCATTTAATTTAATTTTCTTACATGGGTTGTATAATTCATATTTTCTATGTGGATTGATTTTACTTAAACAATCTCATCATTGATCGATATTTCTTATGAATATGATTCCATTGATGGGATTTTATGATAAATATCCTAAAAAATCTATTTAAGATTCTACTAATCTATTTATTAATGATATATTAACTTATTGGAAGCGTTTTTCCACACTTTGGTACATACTATGTTTAATAGAGTGTTTTTAAGAATGTCAGACTTTACCTCTCACTTCGATCAAAAATCTATTTTATTTCAAAAACATGTTTTCTAGAATTTTTTTAAAATTTTATTTATATTTTTTAAATTTATTTTAAATCTTAATTATTTTTAAAAAAGTTTTCATGAAATTTTCATCAGTTTTCAATATAATTTAAAATAATTAGTTATTAAATGGTTTTCATGAATTATTTATAAGTTATCAATGTATTTTCAAAGAAATGGATTTCAAAATATTTTCATGATTACATTAAAATTTTCTATATATTTTTCAATGAAAATAGTTTTAGTAAGGTTTTTAATCACATTGTATATATTTTCGTATAAATTTTTTTAAAACAAAATCAAGGTTCTTTTATAAGATATCAAGAAAAAAATTTTCCAAATGTTTAAACGATACATTAATATGTTTGCAGTGAAAAAGGAATCCAATTTTGTTTTAATATTGTTTTATAATATTTCAACGAAAAAGGTTTTCAAAATTTTTTGATGGTTCTTTTATATGTTTTTAGGAATTACTTTTCAAAAAAAATTCTGTTTTAAGAATATCTATAAAATATGAAATGATACTTTTCACAAGATATATTTTAAATGATCATTCCTAATTATTTTCCATCTAATGTGACATCCATTGGTTCTACAGATGACTTCATAGGGAAATTATTAAAGGTTCCATTTATATTCTTTCTCTGAATGGTTTCTGTGTGGATGTAATAATTTTATAAAACATGTTCCTATTTCATGGGTTATATTCTTATAATTTTTTTTTCTCATTAACAGGTTATATGCATAGGAATCCCACTTCTTTTCATATATTATACTTTGATGAAAAGATAATTAGATCTATATATTTTCTAGATGTAATTACTTGATTAAATTATTATGATACCCAACATATTTAATTGGTTATGATAGGATTCTTATAATAACCATCTCTTTTTTATGGTTCATGATAAAAAAATGTTCTTTTATCTTGTTGAACATAATAGTATAATTTAATAATGTGATGGGTCAGACCTATATCTCCCTGCAACTCATTTAGTAAATATTAATTTCTCGTGAGATAATGATGGGATTCAAGATTATGGGGTTGATACACTAGGGATTATGTGGAAACCTAATACAATATGGGATGATAGGGAAACCCAGTCCACTGTTGGAAGATGTGGAAACCCGATCCACTATGGGAAGAAGGGGAAACAAAATCCACTATGGGAAGACGGGGAAACCTAATCCCTTAAAAGTAAAGGAATGTGAATGGGTATGGTGGTGTGTCCTTCCTAGTACATGTAGTCCCCATAAAGTTACTTGATAATTTTTTAAAATATTTTTTAAATTTTAGGGAAATATATTACATGTTTATGTGAATGAATCAATGGAATGTATTACTCATTTGTTATGATTTCAAGTCTTATTCTTTTTATTTAATTATGATTTATTCCTTATGAACTAATAAACTTTATTCCATGATTTATGTTTTTTTATTTGATACATCGATTTTGGTCTTCTAATTTTATGGTCACATTCTCATGACCATATGAATATTTTTATGCTTACATATATTGATTTTTTGACTGTAATGAGCATATGATATCACCCCTTTTTATGTTTCCTTTCCCAAGTAATAAAGATATGTTTTCTGTATGATATAATATGGATGGATGTCTTAGAGAACCTAGCTGGAGGTAATATTGCTCATTCCTGTACCAATAATTACATTTCCATGATTCCAAAAGAACTAAACTAGAACAGTCATTTGGTTTTATTTACGTATTATATTGTGTATTCCAAAAAAGTAATTAATATGTACATTCATATAAGGTTTTTTATTGATCTCTATTGATTTAATAAAATCCAAAATGATAGGGATACATTGGGTTCTTGCTCTCATCCTCCTGAAGGATTTCTACCTTTCTAAGAAAAATTTCTTATCTTGATATCTATGAGATTTTATTTTATGGGTACTGTAAATTGGTATAGTTTATTTTTTCACCCATGGATTACCAAGATTCATCAATGTTTGATAGATTGGTATTTTTTTCATGGATTAGGTAGTAGATTGTATAAATAGTCTCATAGTGCTTTACTTGTTATAAAATTAATGGGGGGAATTAGAGACCTTCTTGTATATTATAGGTTTTACAAATTCTAATGTGTAAGTGACATGAGATATATAATAAAACCATTGTCGGTTTACTATGTACTCCTAGTGGGAAGTTTGAATTTTTTTTGATCAATGATCAATATAAATAAAATTAGCTCATTTCCTTTATATTAATTAGACTGTGAAGGAAGAATACCTTGAGAACCTGTATATCTAAAGGATCAAGAAACACTATCGAATTCTTTATTTGGCTATTTCTGATAGTGACCCAAAGTTCACATCCACGGTTTGGAATGGTTGTCAAGGAGGATTCTACCAAATTTAAATTAGTTATAGTGTATCACCCTAAAAACTATTGACAGATTGAGTGATCCATTTATATTATTGGTGATATGATTTTGGTATATGTGATTCATTTTGGTGGTTTTTCAGAAGAACAGATTCATTTGGTTGATTTTTCCTATAACTTTTATTATCATACCATGATTAAAATTCCTTTTATTAAAGTTTTTTATGAGTGGAAATGTATATCCCCTATGTGTTAGGTGGATTTTGGCCAATAGTATTTGGTTTGACTGAGTATTTTTATGAAATGAATGTAGTTATCTATATTTTCCAAAATTGTTCACGGATAGATCCATGTTTATATTACCCATTTGTGGACCATATTTTTCTCCCATTATAGTTTGTGATGGGTGATTTGGTTTTTTATAAATGTTTTAAACTAAAAATAGAACCATCATTTGGGTTTGAATGTTATGTTTTAACCCTGGTTTATTAGCACATTGATGATCATTGATTTACATAAAAAGTAGGATTATATATTGAGTTTAACAATTTATTAACATAGATTCCTTATGTGTTTCATGATTCCCAATTGAGATGGTATTAAATAGACACTTCCCATGTGTTATAATTGGAGGAATAAAATATTGATCCTAATACCAAAATCATGGGGAAGCCATTTCAGATTATGGATTTTTGGGAGGAGATTACACATGGTAAGACAATTACCATAGTATGTATGCTCTCTTATCATAGAAGAGATAGTCATGAGACATGGGACCTTGAATTGTTGATTATGTAAAGATGACCACCTCTTTTTCTAATATACACCCTTGAGTATTTTGGGTGATATAAAATTACAAGTTTGAGTGATTTAGGATTCCCTTAGAGTCGTAGTTCTTATTTTTAGGTTAATTTATATAATTTATGGTTTTAGTGGGTTTTTAGAGTCAAATGATGAAAATTTGGAGTTTTGGAAGAAACAGACCAGAAAAAACGATTTGGAACATGGTTTATCAAACCATGTGGTACACTTTTGATATGAAATTATTTGTTCTAGAGTAGTTTTTAATAGTTATAGCATTATTGGTCCAACTGTGAAAGATTCCATGAGAACCATACAAATGAATGTGTTTTTGATTGATGATGACTCTTGAATTATTAAAAATATTTATAATCATGATACCGCTCCCCAATAAAAAATTTCTATGGTTTTGAAGGGACAATATATACCACATAGTTATCAAGTAGTTTATCTAATAGTGTGGCCAAACTGTACTCACCATTATTTTTTCTATGAATTCAAAATGACACCTTTTCCCTTGGTCAAATTTATGTGTACTCTTCTATTAATAACTTATGTGATGCAAACAACCCCCTTAAAAATATATAGATGTCTCTCCATGGATCATTAATGATTCTCAATAAATTTGGGTGGATATCATAGGGTTTTGTTTCAATTTCAACACAATTTCTTCTACAATGTTAAGATATATTCTCGATCAATCTTCCCCATATCCCACTGGATCCCTATTTGTAACATCTCTTTTCTCCTCATTGTTTTGAGACGGAGGAAGGACGATACATTGTCTTATAATACATCCCCAACACACCATTGGCCAACATTAAATGTTGATGGTCTTCATGTATATGGGAGACGATTTTCCCTTGATCAAAGGAAAACAATCCAAATGAACAACAAACTAATAAAACACTACATGATGAATGAAATAAAATAAAAAACTCAAATATTTTATTTATATCATATCCATCCAATGAATACCATAGTAGAGGACAACCTAACATCAATATAAATAGAAGAAAGAAAACTTTCGAAATTTAAATAAAACCAAATGACTTTGAAACTCCACATGATCCAAGCTCTAACTCCACCATACATACCATGTATGATTATGTCATGATAAATATGTGTGATTATTTTACTCTTCTTGTATTCTGATTGATCAAATATGTAAATTACCAAGGATCCAAAAAATGGGTGACTTCTAAAACCTAGAAGGTTTTAACAGAGAATTTTCCAATTCACGCCACTAGGATATAACATGAAATAAATATTTATATAAACAATTTACATTAATAAAATTAACAATTTATATTTAATCATAAATAAAACCCACGGTAAAATTCTTTCCAATGAAAACACATGAACAATTATGTAAATCATTTAACAATCTATTTTTTCATAACCCATTACATTCCACACTACCTTACATCCAACCATTTGTGAAACCCATAGACCTCCCTAAACTCATGAATGGTGAGTTATCATTCCACTAATCCATAATTTATTGGTCCAGTATGATGGGGGTACTACATTCCCATATATGGCCCAAACATTTGATGGGGGAAATTAAAGCCATTATCCATCCAAATTCATATGAACACACATCAAAAAACCATTCCAAACTAATGCAAAATATGAGTGGGTTAATCTATTTCAATAAAAAAATTATTTTTACTGAAGGCCATTTCTCCCATGTTGAAAAACCCACAAATAATTTAATATCATAATTTTAAAATTACATTATCAAAAACACTTTCAAAAAACACACTAATTTCCCAAATTTCAACCATCAGTGATGTGGGATTAAAATGTTTTTTAAGGATGATAAAAAATTTATTTTCATGAAAGAAATTATTTTGAAACTAAGACATCAATTTATAACATATAGGACTCAAGACTGAAGCAACCTACCTTGACATTTCTGGTGAAAACAAAGCACCACACAAAGAACCCCCCCCCCCCCCCCCCAACATGGTTGAATCTTCAATAAACCACCATAGAGCTCTTCCCTTATACTAAAATTTTTTTAATTTAATCATATTTTAAATACAAAATCATTGATCTACAGAAGGTGAGGAAATATCTATGAAATTGATTGGGAGAGGGAGATGTAAATCTAAGAAACACAATAAGAATGACTATGTCTGATCACTTACTATGAATAAATGGATACTAATCATCAGGGGTTGCCTTTAGATCACTTATAAATATATGAAGAAACCTTAATTGACTATTAATAGTGTAAAATGCCAAATTAGGGCCCCATAAGATGATAAACGAGTTGGTAAACATGGAAATTGAATGAGATACCCTTTTTAAAAAAATGGTTTCATGCCGCACAGCGTTTAGTGGCACAGTCAGTCTAGATGTACACAAATCATCTATTAGACATTGACTCATGTATGATACTCTCATGGTCATCTTACAAGGTCTCCAAACCGTAGGCCAACCACACCCAAGACACACCCTTAAGCTGAAAAAAAATCCATTTTCAATGTGCATGGTTTCTCCTTACTCGATACATTGTTTTGGTAAACGAGGCACTGCCCATGAACCTTCCCCTTTTCCCATGGCTCACTGTACACTATTTTATATAGGTATTACATGGTTTTATAAAACCATGGACCAACAATGAACTTATAGAAAATCTTTAAAATCACTCCAAAAATTCTCCATACTTTCCCATACTTCAACCATAAATATTATATACATAAAAATCATAATTAAATGTGATATTTACAATAAACTAAGGGTTATAAGTTCTCCCCAACAAAGGGATTTATGTACTCAGAAATTTTAAAACAATCACTTTCATAAAAGTGTTTTTTCCATTTCTCTTCCATTTAGTTGTCACATTCCCGAGTGTCCTCCTAAATCAGACCACGTTGGCACAAACACCTAATTATTTTTCCATTAAAGTATGTATCTTTTCTTTGTATAATCCACATAGGGATATGTACCAACAAAGAATCTAACTATTGGTCAACATGATCTCATCTGATCAAATGGTTTTGATCATGATAATTATTTTTCAACTGAGATACAAGGAAAACATTATGCACTGCACTGAGACGTGGTGGCAATGCTAACCGATATTTCACACCTCTAACCTATTCCAGTATATCTATAGAGATTTTATATCAAGGAAAAAATGTTCCATAATTTCTAAAAAAAAGATTTCAAATCCTTTAATAGATCTTCAAGAAAACATGATCACCAACCAAAAATGAGAACGTTCATCGACAATGATCCACATATCAGTTATGATGACACTATGTTATCTCTATAATCATTCTGATCAACAGAATCTCTTATGTTTTTTATTTGAAAAGGCATGGACCGACTAGGCATGTTTCACATATTTCCAGCCATTATACTAGAGAATGAAAAGGACACCCATATAATCATTTAAAATGAACCATGTGTATCAAGGCATGATAGTAGGTGTTATATGAGAACTCCACTAATGGTAAGTATTATTCCCATGATCTAACAAAATCCATAATACAATCCCACAGCTTTTCTTCCAATACTTGTATCATCCTTTCAGATTTCCCATTCATATGGGGATGATACACCATACTCAAATTATTTGAGTCCTAAGGCATTTCTGTAAGGATTTCAAGAAACAAGATGTGAATAACTAATATCAATCTGAAATAACATAAACTGGTATTACATGTCTCTTTTACACTTCTCAAATATAGATTTTTTATATATACAACAATTCATGTGTTTCGAAAATAGGGTTGAAATGGGCTGACTTCGTAGGCGGATCCACAATCACCCATATGGAATCATGTTTATGACTATTCCTGGGATACCTGTTACAAAATCTATATCTATCTTCTCCCATTTCTAAAAAGGGATTGGTAATGGTTTTGACAAACATACTGGATGATGATTCTCAGAGTTAACCTATTGTAATGTTATGAATTTTGAAAGAGTCTCACCCACCATCATTTTCATGCCGACCCACAAAAAATGTTTTTTTTCAACAACTTATAAATCTTATGTATTCATGGATGGAAAACCGATATCAAATGGTTTTATTCCTAAAGAAGTTTCTCTTAAGATTCCATAGGTACGATAATATGATATCTAAACCCAAAACCTAAACTCACATCCAGACTAAATCCAATAATGGCCTCCCCACCATTGAGTTTTGACCTCATAGCTACACATTCTAAATCAGATGTCTATACCTATTTAACCATCTTCACTAAATCTGGAACAAGACAAACTAGAAAGAAACATTTTGCTTCAAATCGTTCTTCATAGTTATAATTAATATCATCTAGGACTAACGTCAAATGCCACTCATCAGATTCCTCTTTTTCCAACTAAGTAGATAACTTCCTTCTTAGTTCACCTTTCACCATATTACCTTTCCCTGATGTGTATTTCAAGTCAATGTAAAAAGTTTGGAGATACTCTATCCATATTCATTGTATAAGATTCAGATATATTTGTGGGAAAATATTTTGGAAGCTCTAATGATATATAAATACAATAAATTTAGCACCAAATAGGTAATAATGAAAATTCATCAAATCATAGAATATCATATCTAAATTATAATTTTTTTTAGTTATTTCTTCTCATGAACTTGTAAATACCTTGAACCATATGAAAGAACATGATTTATTTTCATTAGAGCACACCCTAGACCACATCCTGAAGAATCACAATACGCCTTGTACCTTATCTTGATTCTTGAAATATCAAGATAGGTCTGGATGTAAAAAGAGAATTTATTTCTTAAAAATATTCATGGAATTCCTCTGTCCATTGTAATGGAAAATTCTTCTTCTACAATGAAATACTAGGTCATTCTAGTCATGAAAATTAATGAAATATTCCTAAATAATAACGATCCTGATTAAGAAAACACCTTATCATGAAGAAAATTTTTAGAAGCTTCCAATAGATAACATCTTATATCTTTCTAGATACCTTGAAACATCTATTTTATAAATTACATGACCAAGAAAGCATACCAGTTGTATCCCCAAATCACCCATAGATAATTTGGCATACACATGATAGTCTCTCAAGATTTATAACTCTGTCACCAAGCATTTCCCATGCTCATCCTTTTTCCATGAGTACTAAAATATGTCATCGAAAAACACTACAACAAACAATTCCAGATATTTTTGAAATATTTTATTCAGGAATTCCATAATGATCATTGGTGCCTTAAATTCATTACCAAAAAATCATAATTGGTATATCATCCCCAAAAATATCTTTTTTGGAATATCCTTATCTGGAACACTCAATTAAGGATATCTCGATTTGAAGTAATTTATTTAAGACCACTGAGATCCCCTAAATTGATCTAATGGATCTTTACATTGTGGAATTGGATTCCAATTCATTATCATAACATGATTATGCTTATCATAATCAATACACAACCTTTGGTTTCTATCTAACTTCTTCGTGATCAAGACTAGTGCCTCCCATGTAAATGTGCTAGGATAAATGAATCCTTTTCTTTACAACTCTTACAATTTCACATTAAGCTCACATAATTCTATTGGTTCCCTTCAATAAGACGAATTTGAAATACTACTGGTCCCTAGGAGATGATCACTTGTAAAATCAAGTTCCCTTATAAGTGGTAACCTAGATAATGTTTCAGGAAAAAATATGGAATATGAGCCACCAATACTTTAAAAATGTTACTATCTATATATTCAACTGGTGTAAAGATTAATATCACCAACTACTAAGTTATTATTCCCACTTCTAGTTCAAAAAATCCCATTTAACCTGTCTTCACATTCATTTCACCTATAAAGATATTTTTTATGTCATTTTGAGTCTCAAAACTACATTTTCTTCTATAATATTTGATGTGAGACTTGAAAATTTTCATCAAATAAATACCCATGATTTTATTGTAGAAATTTATCTCTATCAAAATTAAATATCCCTTTGGATTAGCTTTATAAATATTTATAGAACATGTACTACACAAAAGGCTCTAAATTTTCATTTCCCAAGAGTATTTTTTAGTTCTATCAGATAGAAAATCATCTAATGATTTATATATAGAAAATAATTATATCAAGAATAAATATAAGAATTAAATGCACTACTATAAAAAAAACATGAATAAGGGTATAATTAAAAATAATCATATATCTCACCATATATTATCTAACTAGATCAGCCACCATAACCTACTCAGATGCATATAATTTCTTCTCTTATATATTTTTTTTCCTTGGATGTCCAATAATATTTACCTTTCTAATAATTAATGGTATTACTAGAATTACCTTTTCTATCTTTATTATCTTGACAATGTTGATTCTATTTCCCTATACCCCATCAAAGCGTATGACGCCTGTGAGGCCTGAGAAGTGTCTTGAGAATCTTACCTCAGAGACCTATGAAAATAACACTGAAGTTGTCCTATCTGGTTGTATTTGTATAATTACCTAGATTTTTTCATACACTCTCACTTTATGTTGTCAAGAGAACCACAATAGAAACATACTTTTTCACTTGGTTTGTAGAGGAAGGATTATAGATCCATCTGTCTGATTTTGATTTAAACTTTCACCTTGGAAATTGGTGTTCCCATTTATCATTCACCCAATATTAGTGTTCCAAATATTTCCCATTGTTATCAAAATAATTCCACCTCCCATGAGCTCATGATATATCACTTTCAACCACTATATTTATATTCACTATCTCTGCAATATCTATAATAAAGAAAAAAAACTATCTTCAAGTAAATCTCATGTCTCATCCCTGATTCAAATATGTGTGCCATCAAGGATTCACTAGAAGCTACATCAGGTGAAAAGGTCACTAAATTCATGAATTTAGACGCATATTTAGTGATAGAGTGATTTTCCTACTTTAGTTACAAGAAGTACATCATCCATTGAATATTGAACATGTGAGGATATTATTATTTGTTGAACAATTCCTAATAATACTCCCAAAAAAGTCCTTGATCCAAATTGTCCTATATCACTTGTTCCCACCACTATCCTCTTGAATACATTTATACCAAGACTTTTAACTCTTCTGGAGTTCCTATGAAGTGAAGGATGTGATTCATCCTATTCAGCCACACCCCGATCCATTCATGTTCATATTCACCTCAGAATATGGATGGAATTTTCTTCTATAATGGGAAATAATGATCCATATATCGTATCTCATACCTAATTTTACCTATGTTCACAACATAAAATTTTATTATGATACTCTTAAACCACATATTGGTTCTCATGTGGCTCAGGATCAACAACATTTTTAGCAGCTTCCTCCATTTGGGTTCTACAACGCCTACCAGGTTCAATTATATATATAAACAAAAAACACCATATGACTCATCCTCTACCAACCAAAGGATTATAATTATATATTCTATCAAATCAACTATAACATCATTAAATTACAGAATAATCCTTTTCCATGACTGAAAATTTTCAACGTTCATTGGAAAATAAAACTATTTTAAAAATACCATAACCATGATATTTTTCAAAATAATTAATTTAAAAACACTGTCTCAATTTTCAAGAATAAAATTTTTTACACGAAATCAAAAAATCATTACTCTAAATTATTTATTCACTCCTAGAGTGAGTTCATTCCTCTAATTCATATCATGATGTTACCATTTTCATAACCCCTAAAAATAAGATTTCAAACCTATAATGGTCACCAAAACACTTGTATACCCAACTCCTTGGATACATGAAATTCATCATTAAAAGGTTAGATATGTATTTTTTTACATCAAAATTCAACTACCAACAATAATATACCTTTATATGATCCCAACTATAGTATTTTAATATTATGAAATTCAACTCCAAGATGGATAGAACTGATTTCTACATGATTTAGAAGGAATGGAACAAGTTGACACCATGTGTTTCAAATATACTATCAGACTGAACAAAACTGATAAAACTTGTTTCATCCATCTTCTCCTCATTGGCTTGAGAAGTTGTAAGGATGATAATTAGACTTAATTGATATTCCAATTATTCCAAAGGCTTGTAATAATTCTCGAAGGGCTCCAATTTATGTGGGGGATAATTTTCCCTTGAACATAAAACAACCAAAAAAATGAACCACAACCAAATAAAATACTACCTGATGCATGATAAAAAAATAAAATACAAGTCATAAATTTTATTTATATCAAAACCAACCATAGAACACCCTAATAATCTAATGTCAAAGTAAACTGTATGAGACAAAAAAATACAAAATAAATGATAACCAAGTGACTTTGAAGATCCACAAACTCCAAGCTCAAACTCTAAAAAATAGCCTATGCATCACAATGTAGAGGTAAACATATTTGATACTTTTATTTTTCCCGTATTGTAATAGATGGTATCTATAAAATAACCAATGTGATAAAGAAAGTATGAGTACTGAAACTCTATAGGTTTTCTGTGATGACATCCCATCTCATGTCACTAGGATAAAACATGTTAAAAAATTTTATATAAAAAATTTTATATATAATTTATTTTGAACAAATTATATACAAATATAAACACAACCCATGGTAAATAGTTTAACAAGGAATTAACATAAATAATTCTTCATATAATTTAATTATCTATTTGGAAATAACCCATTAATTTCCACACAACCATACATCCAACCATGCGTGAAACCCATGGACTTCCCTATACTCATGTGTGGTTAGTTTTCCTTCAACTAATACATGACTTAGTGGACCACTTTGATGGGGGTACATCATGCACATGTCAATCCCATCCTTTTTATGGGGGAACTTCATGATATTATCCATCTTAATGCATATGAACAAATACAAAAAACCATGACAAACTCGTTCTAAATCCATGTGTGTTTATCCATTTCAAAAAAACAACATTAATTTTATTGAGAAATTTTTTTTCTATGTTGAAAACCCATCAATTAATTTGAAATCAACCATTTAAAATTACGTAATCACAAACACTTTCCAATGACCCACCAATTTCCACTATTTCCACAAACCTTCACTCTATAGGGTTCCAAAAATTATTTCACAGTAAATAAAAAAACCAATTTAATTCAAATAAATTAATTTGAAACTATGAATTTATGTTCTATGATAGGGTATTGAGAGTGAATCAACCATGCTTTAGTTTTTTGGTGATAATGAAGAATGACACAATGAACATCTATAGAACCATGTAGAATCTTCAAAAACCTACTTATGATACCTTCCACGATCCTAAACTAATCCAAATATATTCATATTTGGAATAAAAAACAATATATCTACCACCAAAATCCATATATATAAGATAAAATTTAGGGGAGGAGTAGATCTAAGAAGAAGAAAAATAAATTCCAAGAACGATCACTTATCACAAAGAATTATCTTCTAATCATGAAGAGAAGACTTTATATTGCCACAAAATTGATGGAGGATACATTCAATGAACATTGAGGAAGAAATATATTGAGTTAAGGGAACATATAGGAGAAAGAGTGGATTAAATTGTAAAATGAGTGAGATTAACTTTTTTATGAAATTATTTCTTTTCGTGCATAACTTAGTCACACGTTTTGACAAACAATATACTAACCAAGCATTAGAAACTACATGAATGGATATCCTAATACGGTCATATCACACCATCTCCAAACCATGCACTGAAAATTCCACTGGAACTACCTAAAAATGACCAGATCTATTTTTCAATGCACATGATTTCTCCATATTAGTTGCATAATCTGGTTCAATTGTGTGTCACCCGAGCACCAACCCCGTTTCTCCTGACTCACTATGCATGATTTCCTGTAGGAGTTGTACTATTTTCCCGAACCAAGCACTAACTATTCACCTATATAAAATCTCCAATAACATTTTAAAAATTCTCTAAAATCTCTCAAAAATAACCAATAAACATTATATACTTAAAATGAATAAATAAATAAGATACTTAAACAAAACTGATGGTGATACACTATTAGTATATGATTTCCAAAGCTAGAGGTATTGATGTGGAATTGATGATGTTTATAATTTATTTAGCCCCTTGAAGAACTGATCTCTCTAATTCAATTTTTTTCGAAGGAGACTATGTTTTCTCTATTAGCGAGGTAGGTTTCTCTATAAAATGGTTATATCTCAGGACTTAGCCAAGGTCATTTTAAAGGAAATTTGTTTTCTTTATCAAATTTATTGACTTGATATCAATGAAGGCTATTTTTTTATTTTTCCTCTTGAGTGGAATGAAAATGGTGTCAAAGGGGTGTTTCCATAAAAAATTTTTGGCATTCCCTATGTTCAATAAAATTCGTCAATAGTGGCTTTGAAAAATTAGTATTTAAAGCATGGGAGAAGTGACACCCGTCATGGGGTTTTTTTATAAAAAAGTGAACATGTATTAATATATCTATTATGAGAACATAGAATATAGAAACATTTTTGGAACCTTGGGGGGGGGGGGAATATAGGAACATTATTGAGTTTGGAACCACTAAGTGATATATTTTTAAAACAACAAGACTATGAAATAACTCATTATTGCAGGATTTTTGTTTATACCAACATATTGTTCATTGTATATCCTATATTCCTATTCCAATATTCTAGAGCACAATTATGTTTCACACTATGGGAATAATTTTTGTATCATGTTATGTATTCTCACATGGATATCTTTTGTGTTATGAATTCGTTGATTATTTCCCCTAAAAATATTATTCATGTTTATTTTCATATTATTATGGTTTTAAATGTCCAATATTTTTAAACAAAAAACAAATATTCCATTTATGTAATGTGCATTTAAATTAATAATTATTATAAACATGTTTTTATTTTAAATATATAAATAATAGTTTCATGAAGTCATATATTATATAGATTCATTTCAGTATCCTATTGAGATTTTTACATTCACCATATATATGCCTTTTGGGGTATACGAAATTTGTTTTATAGGATATAGAAAATGGGATGTTCATCATGTATATAACTAGTTTCCCTCATTTTTTGTTGTCATTTTAGTCTATTTGGTTGATTATGATAAATTTTTCATGGAGGTATGGTATTTTGAGTTGGTCTTGAAATTTTTTAATTTCTAGGATTTGAATATTTTTTTCTTCGTTTTTATGTGTCATTAATGTATACCCCTTTTATTAGGTGACATACATAGACTATTTATTTATTTTTATGTATATGAGGCATGTTATAGTTCTTGTGATGATCACCACATTATGGGGGGAAATCATGGGTGATGTGTCAGATCATCTATGGTATGTTTGTTAGGCCGCATCATGTGAAACTAATAGGTCCACAAGATCAAAGTGAATTGGAATCCATCAATATAAAACTGACATTTAGACCACGAAAAGCTAAGACCATCATATGATACAAAATGTATTGAAAACATTCTATGGACCAACAAACCTTCAGTATCATAATCCTCAAGATCCCAAGACTTGTTAAAGAATCGACCAGAACCACTACTATAAAGACCTATATATTTCAAGGAAATTATTACCTCAAATTAGTTGGGATTTTACGAGTACGCAACTTCTGACGACACCTAATTCCGAGGCCCGATGAGCTCGGAATCAATTTCTGAAGTTTAGCTCGGGTACGTTCAGTGAAAGAACGAGCATGTTTTTCTATCTTTTGAACCGGTGCTCGGAATTGAAATCGGAGGGCACTGATGAAACTACAACAGCGGTAATTTATTAAGAGGAACTTTACCAAAGGTGTGTTTTCTCGGGAGGAGTTGTTAAAATTTGGGGATTAATAAAGAATTGAATAAAATTTTTGGTACAGATTTTATTCCTAACTTAAGTGGTTTTATCCTAGGAGTGGGAGTTGGGGTGAGACACACTAGTTACTAACTACCCATGATAGGATAAAGGTGGGGTGGGGCCCACATGAGCCCAACCCTTCACATTCCTTAACTCGTCTAAACTCCCCTCTTAAGTTGTGTAACTCATCTTAACTTGGTTTGACCTCCCCATTAATTGGGTGAATTCTCCTATACTCCCATTAATTTAATGCCAACACACACTAATTTAATTAATTGAATGATGTGTTTGAATTTTGGAAATTTTAAATGCTTGGAAATATAATAAAATAAGGGGAGGACATATTTTATTTTGTTGGCTTGTTGTGTGAGGATTTTGGGGAGAGAACTCTAAGTCCCTTGAAGAACATCATCACCTTTGTTTAAGAACACCAAGACTCCGACGAAGAACGTCGACTTGGTGGACCCGATATTCTTCAACCTCTTCCTACTCCATGACAAGGGAGTAGATACCGACGATGATGGGAATGACGCCATCATCCACAACGCTTGACAACTGTGAACTTCCTTCGAGGTAGGGGTGTGTTTGGATTGAATCAATGGTTGAATCTTCGTTCAATCCTGTTTTTCTCCTTTTAACTGCCTGCTACCGAACTAATGTGGAGAGACCGGGCCAAACTAACAAGGTTTGAATCCTCCACCAATTTTGTGATTATTGGTGGTTCTTCGTGTTCTTCATTGGTGTCAAAAAACGGATCGTTAAGAGTTTGTTAAGTGATGCATCGATCCCAGATTTAAGACTCGTCACCACGGTAACCCAGTGGAGGTGCGACGACAATAGCGGGCGACAGTTCGAACCAGAATGGGATGGACCATTCCTCAACCGTTCTTTGAGAAAAGATGTCATAACGTGTTTTCAGAGCTTATTAGAAGCCCCAGAATGCAGAAATTGACTTCGGGACAATGAGGTGACCTAGAGTCTGATGTTTCGTGATGACTGAATGATCAGAATAAAGAACCGCCATCAAGGAATGCGTTCTGGCCAGAGGCGTCGTTTCTGGAAAATTCCAGACTACATGGCACGTACTCCTTTAGAACACGCCGTGTAGTGCGGGAATTCTGCGGCTAGGGATTCAGACGTCAAATGACTAACACACGGCATGCGACCTTTGTCACACGGCGTGTACTCTCCACACAGCATTGAGGTGGTTGCTATGCGAGACTCAGCGTGTAACCTAGGAATACACGGACATGTACTCTACGACACAGCCACGCAGGGCCAATGGTGCGAGAGAACCCGTGTACCAATTACATGGGTTGGAGAACACTGGTTGAGGCCGTGTACGGGCACATGGCCATCATACACGGAGCCAACCCTAGATGTTTGGACACTGCGTGTAACTATACCACACGACCTGTACATACTTTTTACATGAACAACCCTTTGACATGGGTTGTGGTACACGGACAATACCCGGGGACTGAATACATAGCATGAAACCATACCACACTCTGTGTACTTACTTTTTACATGAACAACACTTTGACATGGTCCGTGGTACACGGACAGTACCCAAGGTCTGAAGACACAGCGTGTTACCATACCAAAACGCCGTGTACTTTTTGGGAAATGGCTTGGTCATGTTGTACTCAGTGTCTTGGATATGTTTGTTTGGTTTAACCCCCTATGACGTGCGAACCTTCGTGATACATCAACTCTGGACTTTGTGACAGTTGAAGTATCGACCCCCCTTTGCTCGGGGAGCGGACCCTCCTGGAATCGACCATGCTGTGTACGTGCACCCTAGAGCTGGCTACGACTACGACAACAATGACGACTATACATGGATCATACGTGGTCTCGGTAGTGAGGATGACTGTACTTGAATCATACGTGGGTTCGGCAGCGAGGAGGACTGTACTTGGATCCTATGTGGGTTCGGAAGCGATGGTTACTGTACGTGGATCCTACGTGGGTTCAACATCGACGACTTCTCTACCAGGATCCTACGTGGGTTCGACAGAGGAGATGACTCAGAGGATACATCTAATCATCTCCACCCCTCTTCGTGATTATTATACCTGTGTGAGATGAGTCTTGACTTTCAATCATCATCATCGATGTGATTTACTTGCTTTCTTGTGTGGATTGGGTTGTGTTTTCCTGTGTGGACTAGGTTGTACTTGGGCTCGTGAGTTGGAGCCGAACTAGAAATGATGACTTTGGTATATTTGTGGGCATTTTCCTAAGTAGAGTTGGTTGATACTTCGTGTTTGTACCCTTCCTCTGTGGTTTATTTTTTGTGGATTCTGGGAGACCTTCGGGTGTCTCAGGGTCCCTACTGAGTATCGTATACTCACCCCTGCACAGACTATGCCCACACTACATTGTGTTGGTTGCAGATGACGGACATCGCTAATTTTGGTTGAGGCTTGTGGGGCGGGACAATATCCAAAGGAGGACTATCAGTCAGGACATACATGGACTGGACGGCCAAACCCAAGGAGCTGAGGAGACCATCAGTACCCACCCTTCAGGTGGGATAGCCGGAGGACGACACAGTGGTTGCTATTTTACTTTACTGCTATTGTACTTTCTTTTTAGTTGTAATGTACTTTCAGTTGGGTTTGTATACTTTCCCATTTAATTTTTATCACTTACTTTTGTACTCAGTTTACTTACTGTTTACTTCAGCTTGCGTACTCTGTGGAGTTTGTTTTCTTATATAAAGGCAATTCCTTCCTTTTTCGGAATTTACACCTTTCGTGCTCGTCACCAGCCCCTGGCTTATGGAAGGAGGGCTTGGGGTAGTCACGGCACGGGCCCCGTGGACAGGTCATGACAACTACCTATCTGGTGTCTTTGAAAAAATTGGATGAACTGCTTTCAATATATTATAGTTTAAGCACCTTTTAATTCCTAAAAATAACTAGGAATATCTAGATCCCCCAAAATTAAGTGTAATGACCGATAGGATTAGGGGGGTTGGGGGTATGGACAGGGAGAATCCAGGTTTCTGAAATGGTAAAATGACTTCTTCCATTCTATAGGATAACTAAGAGAATCTCGTCCCTCTTTCTAATCGGGGTGGGTAGGAAAGATGACCATCATGAACCCTAGGGTATCCCCATTACCATCATGGGAAATCCAAGTATCCAGTCTCAAAATATAAAGTCAAGGGAGAATAAGAAAATAAATTTTAGATAATGATAATGATATGATGTTTTGAAAATTGAATTCAATTATATCACGGATCATTAGATAATAAAGGAAAGATGTCATTGAATATTTTTATTTAAATTATTCAATTGTTCATATATTTTTTGATTTTATACTAATTTTATTAATATATACGTTTTCAAAAGTGATGAAAAATGTAAGTCATTAAGAAGGTATCCAGGGAAGAATGAATTAAAATATTAAATGTTGAGTTGTCCTTCAAAATTAAGAAATATAAATTCCGTAAAAATTAAATATAAGTTATATATTATCCAATATATATTATAATGAAATATAAGAATGTGGAATTGAAAATTGTATGGAATTTAGAATCCATGAAGAGAATTTATTGACATAATATGTAAATGAAGATGATTCCTCTAGTTTTGACAATGAGATTGAATTTAATTAGGTAAAAGGGACATTCATGAAATTAATTTCTAAAAAATAATAAAATGAATTCGTTTAAAAAATCTATATATTGGATAAAGTGAATAAGGATTTTATTAAGTTTCCTCAAATATCATGTTTTGTTGATAATGTTTAAGGGGGGGGGGGTAAATATTGATGTTGTAGAATGAAGTCAACAGATTGGATGTCTCACTTGATGAGGAGAAGTAAAGGAAATGATTCACTAGTGGTGAGGATTTTAAAAATAATTTAAATGTTGAAATTATAAAAATATTGTTTTCCAGGATATTAAATATTTAATAAAAGGCTAGTTTATTTTTTAAAATTATATAAATGATTTTTATAGAATGATGGACATGTAGTGGAAAAACATGTGAATCATATTTAACGTTTTATGAATCCATTGATCATAAAATAACCCAATATATATATAAGTAATTTTTAAAAAAAATATTCAAAAACAATAATGGATAATGGATATGAAGTTCATAACATTAAATAAAAACCTATATACATCTATTTTATATGGGATGTCTATTTCAAGTAAAATTATACTATGAAAAATGAAGTTGATTTTTTTAGAACATTTCAATTATAATTTAATATGAATATAAATTATCAAGGGTTTTATTAAGATAAAATATTTAAATATAGATGAAATATAATTAAATAGAATAAGGTTTAGAGGATAAAAAGAATAATTTTAGGATGAAAATTTAAATTTTGATTATAGTATAGGTCATGTAGAGGTTTTTATAAAATGAAATGGAAATTATGGTTTAATAGAAATAATTTTTTTATATTTTCATGATATTTATGGAATAACTTTTCAGGTATTCAACTTATCTATAGAAGAAAAGTTCAAAATAAAACATCAATCTCAAATGTGAAAGTGAGGAATCTGTTATAATTATTTATTTAAATTTGTAGAATATTTTATGAATAAGTTCACTATGTAGAAAAAATTATTTATATAGTAAAATAACATAAAAAATTTAAAAAAGATTAAGAAAACGTAAACGAAAAATAAATTAATGGGGAAACATTGTGTAGAAGAAGTTATACTAATGTTTTCCAACAATAAATTGCAATATATATTTAATATTGAATATTTATCTTAGATGATAATTGTTATAATTATTTTCAATATATTTTCATTAAGGTAATAATGTAATGACCCGGAATTTCCATGTAATTTTTTAAATAAATGGGAATTTTACGAGTCCACAAAAATTGATGGCGCATGATTCCAAGGCCCGGAGTGCCTAGAATTAATTTCTGAACATTATTTCAGCTATGCTCATTAAACATGCGAGCAGTTATTCCTAAATTTTGAACCAGTGCCCAGAATTAAAATCAGAGGGCACCATTGAACTCGTAGCACCAGTATTCGCTTAAGGACACTTTCACCTCAACGACATATGGTCGAGGGTGAAAGTTAGTTTTTTGCATTTTTTCGTGAAAGAATAAAATAAAAATAAAAGTGTGTGGCACTTAATTTTTATTTTCAACACACATGTGGGTGTTGGAAGGTGGGGTCCACCAGAACTAAACCTCATTGTGGAAGTTGGGAAGTGGGGACCACCAGACCTTATCCTCCCATGATAGGTTATGGTGGTGGGGACCACCAGACCCTAACCTCCCATGAGGGGTTATGGTGGAGGGGACCACCCGAGGCCTAAGCCTCTCAACTCCACTCTTAATGAGGGATAAACCTCTCAACTTCCTCATTAATGTGGAGGAGCCTCTTAAGCTTCCTTCATATTAATTGTCCCAACACTCATACCTTTAATTGTCACAACTTAGTTAGTTGGCTTTCCCCCTTTTTGAATTCAGTAAGAACGTCGTTGGAATTTAGGAAGGTTCCTAATAAATGAACCATCCTAAATTCCATGATCGTTACCTACCATCCCCCATCTCCTATATATATATCGTTAGGGAGGAGGATTTGGGATGACATCACCAAGCGATGAAGCACTGTTAAAGTGACGCGAAACCCAACACTTTGAGGATTACACTCTTCAATGAAGAACGTGTTCTTCCATGAAGAACGCTCTGCTGACGAAGAATGCTAACCTCGACTTCATGCTTCTTCCTCTGGACTTCTTCTAATGTGGGGAGTCCTCATCTACACCGAACCGATGCACAAACCAATGATCGAGGAAAAATACAATAAACTTATGTATGTATTTTCCCAACGATTCATCTTTTTCCACCATGACTCCATAGACGTATCAACCAGAGGTAGGGGTTTTATTAGCGTGATAATAATTTCCTCAATTTATATTGCGCTTTGTGAAAGAATATTTATGGAGGCTGTAAACATTAAATTCATGGTTCTTCTTCCGTGTTGATCCAAATGCTACAACCCCAAATGCTGAGGGTGTGGGCCAAAACAACATGGCCCGACCCCTACTCTATTTTTCATTGGTTTAATCATCGAAATAGAGGAAGGCGACGAAGGAAATAGCGCCTCCACCCATGGACACTGCGACCCGCACCACCCCACGCAACGCTCTGGCCTCTTGGACAAACCGGTCATGCACCCTCGCCACACTGCGCCACCCCGGGCCGAACCATCCCCACACCCTGGCTCGCGCCACCCGCCTTCCGAGCCAACCCAGCCACACCAACCACCGGCCGCACCACCCACTGGTCGAGCCACCCCGACTGCGATGCCCATCGGTCATGCCGCCCGCTGGCCGCGCCACCCTCGCCGCCCGGACCGCCTGCTGGCTGAGCCCCCTAGCCACGCCTCTCTCCGGCCGCACCGCTCATAGGCCGCACCTTCCCGACTGCGCCCCTCATCGTCTGTGCCGCCCGCCAGCCCTCCTGGCGGCCTGTTCCCCTTCGTGCCTCCCTGGCTAGCGCCGCCCACATCCGTCTGTGCCGCCCTGCCTCGCGCCACCCGTAGCCCTCCGTGCCACCCCGTGAGCTCGAGCCCTCACGACACCCTCTGAGGCCGAGCTGCCCTCATGGCTGTTTGCGGCCCTTCATGGCCTGCTGGTACGGACCTAGTGGGCCGGGTCGGTCCTACTGGGTCAGACCAAACCCAAGTGCACTACTCTCTTTTATTTGCTTTTGGCCATATCTTTGGAACCAGACATCTGTTTGACGAACCGTCAGCGGTGCTGTAAAACATGGAGGGAGACATTTCATTTGAGTGGTACTCTAATGAGTTTTGGATTGAGATGAAATACGGTCAGGTTGGATAGAGAACGAATCCAACTGTTCCCCCGAGACTAAATGGCTAATAACAAACAGACCGGGCATCCGATTGACACGCTGTCTGTTTCGTTGAGACCCCTATGACATGGCATGCCATTAAGATAATTTTCGTGATAATTTGTGACAGTTGTAGTATCAACCAGTAGCTCATGGAGAGGATCCTCTTGGAGACGAGCAAGCATAGTGTAGAGACCTACAAGCTTGAGGATACCTGACGACTTCTGACCATTTCGACTAGAAGTGACTCGACTATCCTAGTGGGGAGCACCTTGGTGATGCGGAAGCCCCACAGTGGGGAGTGCCTTGGTGTCGCAGCTGAGCCACGATAGTCGACAAGAGGATTACCTCAGCAGGCTATGAGGGGGAGCATGCTTGGTGACACGGCAGACCCACAGTGGGGAGCATTCTTGGTGGCGCGACAGATCCACTATACTCGAGATGAGGAATATCACAGCAGCCAATGGTTAGTGGGAAGTGCGCTTGGTGTCACAAAAATCCCATTGTACTTGATAGAGGATTTCTCTAGCAGCTAAGGTCATGATAATGTGACTCGGGATGTTATATGATACTACCCCTACATTAAAATCCTGGTTTTAGCTAAGTCGGTTTTTCTTTGTTTTTCTCATGATTGAGATGGATAACTTGATAATATAGGTATGTGTATGGGAATATACCTAAGTATTTTTATTTGTTGTTTTCATTATTTGTGCTTTGTCCTTGGTGGACTTTGTGAGACCTTGAGGGTCTTGGAGTCCCAACTGAGTATCGTTATACTCACCCCTGCAGGGGCTATGCCCGCACCTTATTGTGTTGGATGTAGATGATGGACATAGTTGACTAAGGATGAGAGTACCGGGACTAGAAAGTACCCGAAGGTGGACCATACGGCTTTTTGGTACATAGAGGAGACGGATGGATGTGGAGTGCTGAGTAGGCGATCTATACCTACCCTTCAGGTAGGATCCTCGGAGGACGACCCAGCAGATAACTTTCTCTTTTCTTCAGTTGTACTATATCATAGTTGTAATTGTACTTTCCAGATGGGCTTGTATTCTGGACCCTTTTACTTTCAGAAATATTTTTTTATACAGTTTACTGGGTGTTTTGTATCCAGCTCTGTTCGTTCTTGTGTTTGTGTTTATAGGTTATAAAGGCAATGCCTTCCCAGTTATAAGGAATTACTCCTTTTGTGCTAGTCGCCAGCCCCATGCCTATGGAAGGTGGGCTTGAGGTAGTCACGTCACAGGCCCTGGGGATGGGTTGTGAAAAATAGGGTCACAATGTAATTTTTAGTTATGTATATCCCAAGATAATTGGTGTTTCGAATTCTAGATAAACAATATGGGATTGAAACTAAACATCAATTTATTAATTATTTGAAGCAAATCTACATGCATTTCTCAACCCCATGATTCTATAAAAATAAATTATATTATTAAAAGATGAATGATTTTTAATGTTTTTTAATATTTTAATATATTATATAAGTTAAAATGAATCATATTAAACTTATTTAAAGTGGTACATTTTGAAACAACATGATATCTCAGTTTAAAGTTCTAGAGTAATTGAAAATATTAAAGACATGGTCACATTTATTATCATAATTTTAACTTGATGAATTAAGAATTTTTTTGAGATATTAATATTTTTAGGGGTGATAAATGCTAAATAATGTCATATTATAAAATGAGATATAATTAATTTTTTATATATAATGTGTATACCCAAATGATCTCAATAAATAGTTTTTAATCACACCGATGTATACATGACACTAAAAAAAATTAAAAAACTAGAGATTACTATTTAATAAAAAGATTTGATTATTTAAATTAATTTATAAGTATTATTTTCATGGATCAATAGTTTGATGATCTTAAATGTTTTAATGGTTTTAGAATTAGTATTAAAAATGTGTTCATTATGTGAATATGTTTACATCATAAAATATGGCCAAGTATATGTGTGAGACCTTTATAGATTACTAATAAAAACATAGAATTAAACATGAGTATACTTTATCATGAACCCCAAAAATAATTGTGTTTTTAATGAAATAATATAATTTCGGATGCATGCACATGCACCATATTTTCTAAACATTGGTCATATCACTATTTTTGGATACTAGAAAATAGATCAGGTATATATATACAATGTTATTGTTTATTTTATCCAAATGTATAAATGTATCTTAGTGAGATTTATTATAATAATACCATAACACAAAATTAATTAATAGTATATTTATATAATTCATCACTCAAGAATAATGGAATAAACATTATGAATTTTTAGTATCTTGGATGATGTACTTTTTCTTATTTTCATAAATGGATGAGGCTAGAACTGTAAAATCTAGGAATAAAGAAATGTAATGAATAATTATAATGGTAATGTGATTGAATAAACGATTTTATGTGTTTTTAATGTTAGATAATCTATAGGAATGTGATCAAAATCATGTTGATTTGGTTAAAAAACTAAATGGAAATGTTAAAAGAATTGAAATTTATTTTAATGTGTAGTTTAAGGATAATATTTCAAAGGTTTTTAGTGATGAGGTATAACAGTTTTTAGTTCACATATGACTATAGAAATAGGAAATGAAATAGTAAATAATTGTAAAATCGATGGTTCAAATAATATTATATTTAATTGGAATATATCAAACCACCATGATCTTATAATTTGAACCAAGGGATGTGAATGAACCATTGAAGTATCTTGAGTGTATAAATTGGATTAATAATAAGTTTGTTCATATTGAAAATAATAATGTATGGAATTTGGTTTTATGGAATAGTGAAAAAAATTTATTGTAAAATAATAGGTTATTAGAAAAAAAACATAGTAAAATAAGTAATGTGGGAAGGAAAATGGTCTGTCTATTTTCCAAGAGATACTCTTAAGTTAAAGGTATTAATTTTCGAAATTCATTTTATCTTATAGATATTCATGATACCATAAGAATATTTCATTTTATATTTTCATTAATAAGATACAATATATTTCATATATATTTTATTTTCACATCTCTATACAGAGTTCTTTAAAAATATACATATATTGTTCAACTTGATGTATTGTTTACCTGGATGAAATGGTGGATTTTAATCCAAGTTGAAAAAATATTTTTAGAGTATGAATAAATCCATTATAAATTTATGTTAAAAATTTAGATACATGTTTTATGTCATTACCCATGCCTGCTAATGTTCCCCCACTAGGACAACAATGATTGAAGAGAGATAATTATCCCCACGTCCCCACTCAAGTAGACCTCATGTTGTCAACAAGATCCAAGAGTATAAAAATCTCAAATAAATGGAATGCATTACAATATATAATATAATATCATATTATATTATAATTAAACCACAATAAACTAAATTAAATAATATAACATTCATCAAAAACCATCTAAGAATTCACGTATAAAGTAAACATATACATGGAGGGTCGAAATAAAATATCAGAAGAAAACCCCATGGTAGTGACACCACAATATCATGAAATTGAAATCTATAAATATTTATTCATGTTCTAAGAAGTCATACAAAAAACCTAAATAATATTTTATAAAACAATTTGGTGAAAATTCATTTATACTATATAGAGTCACACCAAAAGTATCTCTTTCACATGTAAAAATAGTATACAAATGTACCTGTGAGAACAAAATAGAACCAATATCTAAAAATGTTAATATCCGATCCCATCCTCTCCATGGAACAATCAAAAAATATTTAATCCATATATTATAGAATAAAAATAATTATATAGATAAAGGGGTACCCCAAACAACTTTCCCATTAGGTTTCTACTCTTACACCCCATCATCATACATCCTAATGATCCAATCTCATCCATATAAAAGCCTGATTGTATACACATGATCTATAATAACACATGAAATATCATCTATAGATACCTGGGATATTTCAACACGTAACATATCTCCCATTTACACTTGGGTTAACAAAACACAAAACTTCCATCCCATATAATTCTCTGCCATCAAAACAAAATCTCAAATACTACCTCAAAAATTATTACTGGGTATCGTAAACATGAATCACATCAACATAGTGGAGTCCTCCAATCATGCACGACCACAACTATAATAATTCCCATCATCCCATCAAACATCACCAAAATTCACTATTGACATATGGCCATCACAGCCTATGAATATCAATGTATTCTCAAAGAGATATCATTAGTGAGGGTGGGTAGTCAATAATCAATCCTCACCATTGAGATGTTGGTAGTAACACCCCCCCACATTTGGTTTTCGGCACATAGTGCTCGAAATGGGTGAGGAGAATACAAAAATTACCTAAAATTATAATGTATGTATATAGTAACATCAACTAAAAAGACTAACCAATTGGTTTACAATAATATTATCATCCCAACTCGCAAAATCACACCATTGGCCTGAAAACCAACATTATATTCCTGATCATCACTAAATGTATAACACCACACAAGAAAGCCACATTCCACATGATACATTTTATATTCATTCAAATATTAAACCTTTATCTATATATAATCTCATAAAATTCAATATTCGAGCCCATCCATTTTAATATTTCATCAAATTTATTTCACATTTAACAAAAACCATTTCTCCCAAACATTTCATTATAGTTTTACTGTTTATTTACCAATCCATCCAATGCAACATGAAATTAATTATTAGAAAATAACTTTATCACTATATAGAAATTACCATAATAATACACAATATAAAAAGTACACATCTTTCTCAGGAAAAAAATCCCCGCTTTACTACCGCTACATTTCACCACCACATACCATAAAAAATGCCACACATCCCAGCACCGTCTCATTGTAACTTCCACAAATCAAAGCCATATCTTACCACAACTATGGTACCCCAACGAAATCCCATATAAAACACCAGTTAAACAAAAACCACAAATTACAACCACACACCATTTATTTATATTTAATATCAGGTTTAGAATGGAGATTTTCAACACATTTTCATTACTTTTTATGGGTTGTCTCAACAAAATTATAATTTATATATGAAACTATTTTATTAGCTACATAGAAATTCTTAACCAATTTGATTTAAAGTGATATCAAATGATCACATAACAAGGGATCCTCAAAAATATCAACTATAACAATATCATATCCAAAAACTTCAATGATTTTCATAATGGCATCAAGAAATCATAATCACAACAACAATAACATTAAAAAGACATTAAAACCATTTTTCATTTTTGTTACACTTAAATTTTATTTATTCCAATTAATTCTCTTTATTAGGATAGCACATACATTCCTCTAATATGATGATAAAAAGGAATAACTACACTTGAATAATATAAATAAGAGAGTGATTAAGAATCCCCTATATCAAAAGATTATATTCAAACTAATGTGAAAAGATAGAAAAATAGGAAGTCAACTATAATGATCCTAGATGAAGTAAAACACTTAAATCAACCTAGAAAATGAAAACCAACATATTTTTATTACCGTAGTCACACCAAAACCACTAGTTCATTGCTAGTATCATTTCCCCAAATGAAAAATATATAGGAAAAGAGAGAAGTGAAGAAAGTAAACTCACTTAGAACCTCTAATAATCAATCCCCCAATTCTGATGTTGAAATAAATATTAAGGTGGATGAAATAACTAATTTTAAACCACTTGGGTTTCCTAATAAATGAGATAAAGGATGGGAAAATGGTATGGTTTAAGGGGTTTTAGTTTTTATAAGTAGTATGGAAAACATAAGATAATGTGGAAACCTACCCCCACCAAGTTAGAAAGATTACGGAGAAAGGTAGGGACACAATTAAATTAGAGGGACCACTCCATAGCTTCACCGGTCATGGCCACATATAAAAAACATTGATATATTTATGATACAAAACATATAAAGCTCCATGTTACAAAATATACAAGGTTACACAAAAAAAACTTTCCATGGTTCAACCATTCCAAAATGATGGTAGAACTGCTGAAAATATACCCTGCATGCTTCTATAAAACAAAAACTCTCTCCACAATATTGTTCCACACCTTCTGGAACAACATATGTAATATCCCAACATGGGGTCAACATTAACTATACCCTGAGATGGTGGATCACAGGGCCTCAATCGCGCCTCCATGTATAAAAGATGTTGCTAACTAGTAGTGAGGGTTTAAAGGTGGCATACTGGGGAGACTATAATATCATGTCAGTGTGGAAAAATAGATAACAATAGTGAGAATATAATAGCAGAATCATGATATAAAAAGACATGAAAAACTATAGTAGAAACCCATAATAGGGGATGCACATAAAATAGATAAAATGAATAAGTTGGGAACATATAAATAGAATTGAAAAACTTAATAATAATAAAAACCCATATAAAATTGATTAAATTCATGGATTCATGGCATGCTAATATACAAAAGTGTAATAGGAGAACATGGATAAAATAATCCTACACTAATGGTGACAAAAGAACAAAAGTTTTTACACTTATATATCAAGCGAATTCTTGGTCCTATACTCGAAATATCCTACTATAATTAAACATATCAAAAAAATATACTAGTGTTCTTTACCTTATCAATACCCATAAACATATAATTGTATCGGGTACCAAAGCCAACCAGAGTAGGGTGTGAGATAAAAATATCAATTGGCCACCACGAATGTTCTCTATGATTAATCTTAGTAATTATTCAAGTTAAATAGTGTGAATGACTAAGAAACTAATAATGAAATGTTGATTTAATAAACAACTAGACTACCCAATTTCTGATATGACACCTAGTGGGTCTACCCACTTCAGCTCTTGGTCAGAATTGAAGTATTATTTGTTACTATATAAATTAATAAAATATATATTGTAGTAATATATTTCATCCACCAATATGAACCAAGTACGTGAAGAAACAATTTGTCATATAACTAGAATACAAGTTTCTGGCTGTACCGGGGAGTAACTAAGAAATCTATAAACAGTCTAATGATCTTATAATCTCAAGAAATATGGTACATTCCCTGCATCCCAATATGAGTGTGAGTTGGCATTCAAAACACTCAGGGTGGTGAGTGATCTATCATGTCATTACTATAATAAGGGTTGTGGTGTGTATATCCTATTGTCCAACTAGTGTCAATGGTGTGAGACATCATTGTCAAGACTTGATGTGAGGGAGCATGATACTTTCATGATAAACATAACCCTTTCCATCATATCAAATACTCTATAATGGTATATTCATAATTATAATAGTCCTGAGGAATAACCTCCCATGAATCATTTTCATGCAACCTAGATTCAATTAAACTGGCCATTTTAATATTTATAACAAAATACATGGGGAAGAAAAATCACATGCATATCAAAGGTTGTGATAATTTATAGTAAGATTCTAAAATTTGAAAAAAAAATTAGAAGATATTTACCAATAGGGTGGCCTAACCTCCCTTCATAAAAAGTTTTATATAATACATTAAATCCTTCAAATGAAATAAAACAATCAGGCATTATACATTCTAAATATTTGAAAAATTTAATCCTATATATCATGAAAATTAAAAGGATAAAGTTCATTAGGTCGACTAGGAGGTGACATAATCAAATAAAAAAATTTACTTTGTGGGAAATTCCAACATAATAGTTGATAAAAATACATATAAGGTTCTTTAGATCCCATTAACAATAATATATGAAAGTGCATCTAATTTAAGGTCAAATCCATTAGCTAAAAGGTGTTTGAAGCATTTGAATCAATTTACCATCAAGGTTAATTCCATTTAACAACACCAAGTAGTTACTATATAGGTATTTACAACCTCTAAATTACCAAAAAAAAGGAACAATAAGGATATAAAATGTTTTGATGATTTATTTTTAATAAATATATCAATTTAAATAGACATCAATAGAAAAATATGTCATGTGACACAAAAGAATATACATGAAGCATCAATGCTCAAAGGGAAAAATTCGTTACCACATATCTCACGCCTTAGATGACTCCTCGCTGGATATCAACCTCAGATTCAAATAATGATTAAAGATATCTATGAAATGGTCTAATAAACTAAAAATATAAAAATTTTATTGCACCTAAATAGAATTATTGATACCCATCTAAAATTAGAAAGGATGGGACATGATTGTAGAATGTACTGATATGGATCCAATGCATCCAACAGATCATGAATCAAGCTTCGGATCAGAAAGTTACATAGATGCCTAGATTTGTATGATTTTAGCTCATGGTATGAGGATGATTGTTTCATATAGTGGAGTGATAAAGGGGAATGTATAAAAGTTAAAATAAAAATAAATTGTGTCATTTTGACCATTTCACCTTTTAATAAATGGGTTCATGAGTTGGCCATATTCATTGGAAAAACTATGCCAAAACAATGCACAATACAATTCATTAAGATATACCACACATAGTTAAGGCAAAAAAATTTCCAAACCAGGTGAAAACAGTGAAATAAATCTCTATCAAAAAATCAAACAATGTCACACAACCATGCACCTTAGGTCACATAGTTTCAAAAAACTATGCAACCTACACGTTCCCACTATCCATAAACACATGATTCTAGAGAAACCATGCAGGCTATGTGAATATGTTTTCTAAAACAAATTTCCGCAATCATTTCTTCCCATTTTATGGCTTCAGGCTCTAATTTTTTCCTGAACGTACCTGATTCCACTTTGACTTGATTATGCATCCTGATTGAGTCCATTCTATAAAATGTTTACCATAACAATATTATTATTACCTTTGTGAGAAGATTGGTCTTTAAAGCATTCTGTCTTTAATGTAACTCATCTTTTAGTTGAACATATAAGGGTATGGATGTACCATCATAGAAAATCTCCTTCCACTAAGCTATTATACTGGCTTCATGTCCCAAGGTCTCATGTTGTACATAGACATTATTCCGTAACCCGCATACCGATGGAACTAACTAGCCTCAGAGTTTCTTCACACATCAATATACTACACGAACTGGATAATCATTAATGGGAGAATCTCCATCCAATTTATTCTCAGTAGGTTGAAAGATATGAGGCATGTCTGGATGATATTGTAAAATCAAAGATACATGAAAGTCATCATTCATTGATTGATATATGTGGGGAAGTTCCAACCAGTTCACACTAGTTTGATCCATTTCACATCCTCTAAGGATTCCGCTAACAACGTTAAGAGATTACCATACATTTGAATAGGTATTTGGAACATCCAAGGCGTGACTTGCAAGAAAATCATGTCACCAACCACAAATTCCATAAATCCCTGATGTCAATTGGCATACGACTATTTGTTAGGACTGAGCTATCATCATGAACTTTCGGATCAACTAGACTTACTCTATAGACATTTACATGAGACATGGTCCAATAATATCTATCTTCCTGACTTCTATAGACCATAGTGGTTAATAGAAAAGGACTACCATATAAGGATTCAAAATGATCCACATCAATGGTAGCCTGAATGTTGTTATTATAAGAGAAATCAGTTAGGGGAATGTGATTCTCCCAGGAACCACCAAAGTCAAGGACACATGCATCGAGCATGTCCTCCATCCCATGAATAGTGTACTCTATTTTTTCATCTATTTCTGGGTGATATTCCCTTCTCAATGAAACATATATTCCCAAGGCCTTGTGAAACCATTTCCAGAACCATGACATAAAATGAGAATCACTATCAGAAATGATCGAATGAGAATCTCCCATGAGATGCATAACATCCCTGATGTATAGTCTTCATAACCTGTCAACTGATATGGCCTCTCATGTAGTTATGAAGAGTTCAAAATTTTTCAAACAATCAATGGATATCCACACTATATTGTTCGCATGAGGTTTTCTAGGTAGATTAGTCAATAAATCCATCATATCATCAAACCATTTCAAATTGTTAATGGACAATATATGTAAAAGCACAGATGATCATTGATGTTCCACATTCACCTGATAAAAGGTGGAACACTAAGTGATGAATCCTGAAATCTCATACTCCATACAAGGCCACAAATACTGGTTCTAATATCATGATACATTTTGGTGACATTGTGTTAAACCTCCAATGCTATGGTGTGGAATTCCAGAATATAATCTTCTCTATTGTATGATTGGACCCATACATTCCAATTAAATAGTAATACATCATCACCATACATGGTCCAACCTGATGATGTATCTTCATCTGAGATACTCCTCCCCTAGAACAAGGCCATCATGATCTAGAAATGGTCCATTATTACTTTTTCCAAAAGAGAAAAATTTAATTTTAAGTCCAAGAGAATAGTATAACCATGGTCTTCCAAAACCAAAATTTTCAAATCATAGAATAATGCCATAATATACCATTCAACATTATATTATTGAACTGAACGTATCTAAGTCTTTCATCTCAGAGTATCGACTACATAATTTCCTTAACCAGGTGTGTAAGAAAGATTGAAATCAAATATAGGTAGGTACTCAGCACACCTACACAACCTGAGATACATATACCATTTTGTAAATTTGTACATGAGGATCGTATGCGCTTTGAATAACAAAAAATTCTCTCTATGTGTGTACTTTCTTGGAAAATTTAAGGCACAAACTTCAACAACTAACTCGAGGTCATGTGTCAGGTAATTCTACCCATGTGACCTCAACTGAAGATACATCTAAGAAATGACTCAATCATACTACATTAGAAAAGCCCCACCACCAATACCAGATGTGTCACGGTACACAATATACCACTTTCCTAGATCTAGAATAATCAAAATTGGTGGCTAAGTTAAACTAACATTCAACTCCTGAAGGGAAATTTCACTAGATTCTAATAATTATAATTTCACACAATTCCTTGTAAATCCCATAAGTGGAACTATAATAAGTGATAAATACTTGATGAAGAATATGTAATATCTGAAAATCCCAAATAAACAGCTAATGTAAAATTTTTCATTAGGATACTATGAGGATAATAAATCTCTCACTTTACTTGGGTATACTGAAACTCTTTATTATGAGATTTTATGACCCATGATGTGTTCTTTGTTGATCCAAAAGCATAATTTAGTGATATTATCATAGATTAGATTCTTCCTCATTATATTTAGAATGGTCTCAATATGAGTTTCATGGTATTTTATAGAGCATGTATACCACAATGTTTTTCCAATAAAGACTACCTAGAATGAATCAATTATTTTTGGAAAACATTGTTCATAAGATACATGAAGACACTGGGTGCTTTTTATTGTCCCAAAAGCATGACAAGGTACTATTATAGATCACACATATTCATGGAAGCTATGTTTGGCATGTCTATAGTCCAATCATGCACCTAATGACAACCATAAATTAAATTTATTTTTGAAAATACCTACGCTCCTTGGAGATGATCAAATTGGTCAAATATTATAGGCAATAGGTACTATTTATTTATTTTGAGTCAATTAAATTAATGTTAATCAAAATTGATCCTGATGGTACCATCTTCCTTCATATATAAATTGTCTAGTGAATGAAAAGGATAATTGTTGGGTAATATGAATCCTTTACCCTCTAGATCATCCAATTGTTTTCTAAGTTGTATAAGTTCTTTAATATCCATATATTAAAGAGGAATGGTTAGTAGTCGTACTCCTAGAATGATATAGATGATCAAATATATAAATCATGCGCGATGTTGACCAGAAAATCTAGTAGGAATGATGTCTCTGAAACACTACACTATAGGAGAAAAAATAGGGGGTCGTAATAACTTATTGTCCATGAAAAGTCTGGAGGTCTGAGTTTTAAAATTTCCAAGACTCTACTGTTTGGGTCAATCTCTAGTCACACTAACATCTATTTATCCCTTATGAACATTCCTAACAAAATCTGGTGAGGTAAACATCACCATTCAATGATCACTGGCAATATGGGTTTGATAAGAAACAAACCAGACCATCCCAATTATTATATAAAATATCATCATGTCGAGGTTGAAAATATTCCATTTGAAGAGGTAACTTCCAATCTCAAGGGGGTGGTCCTTGCAAAAATTTATCCCTCCGACTGGATACTTAGATTTTTCGAGATATAATTACATGAATGTGCTTGATCATGAGGACCATACTCTCCATGATTTCTTCATATATAAATGGGTGAGACATGTATATGTCAAGTAAATAAGATACTAAAGTTGAAGATACTAGAATAATACCTAGAACATTATGTGTTATGACACTATGATCCTATGGTGTCATCTGGACTGCATGAAACATGCCTATACCATGCCCCTGAGTCATTTCATAACTACCCCGAGAAAGCCCACTATACTATCTCAGAGAATAATAAGTCTGACTACCTCTGTCTTTACTACCTCCTCATGCACATCATCCTATGGAATTCAAGCCTCCTTCCTGGTGTGATCCCACTAGTAATTCTCCAAAACATGAGTCAAGAGTATATCTCTACTCTCCACACACTTACAAAAAGGTTCTACAGAAATTATTAATATATCACATCCTTCTACAGCCTCTTCCCTCCACTATATCTTGCATGAATTGGGTTCCATTATGTCCTGGATTTCTACAAAATTTAGAAATCATGATGCTCTAAACATGAGGATCTTAGAAGCTACAACCCCCATGAGAATACTCAAAATGATGCTTACGTCTAGAATAATAACCACTGACATCTTTATGTGTTGAACCACCTAGGATAGAACCATCAAGATACCACATATTCCACTCTATAATAATGATATGTTTGATGATTTCATAAAATTTGGTCAACCTGAACACACAGAACTATGATTGCATGGAATACATGAGACTATAATCAAATCTCTAGGGATCATAAGGTCATCACCAGACAATGTCAGAGAATATGGCTACAACTCAGTAAAATTGGAAAGTATTCCCTAACTAACATGAACCCCTAATACATGTTCATGAATTATCTGGCTATGTAATACCTCTAAATCTATGGAAATAAGTATTTATAGATGATAAGATGCAATTAAACCCAAACCATATCAAAATTCTTATATTACTATGTGATAACTTCCCACCACCCCATGGAAGAATTGTGCAACATATAAAAAGATAGTCTAACCCTCTAATATAGAGGCATATCTATATGATCAAATATCTAAATGATTTCTTTGATCCAACACATTACATCAGGAGGGCCTCGATCCCCCAAAAATATTAGAGGAGGATTTTACTCAAATACATTACCCAAAAAGACTGTATACAGGGAAATTAAAATTACACCTTTCATAGATTGTAACATACATAAGATTCCCTCTCGAAATTGTTAAAATGTTCCCATATTAGTTGTATGAAGAGGTTCCATTGGCTAGACTTTAGAAGAAATCAATGGTGGATAAGGGCCCACCACCTCTAGAGCATGTTCTTCACCCCTACGCGGTGTATGGCCAAAGGATGTCATGGTAATGTAATGATATAATTCCAAACAAATTAGTCAAAATAGATTTAATAAATTTAGGATATTTCATAAAAAAAAATATGATATGTATATATCCATCATATAGAAACAAACTTGGTTATATTCCTACTCAATATTCCATGTATAGGAAGTATAAAAGACTATAATATTCAATTTTAACATAAAAGATACCCCACTACCAACTACTAAGGCTAGGTTTGGGTATAACTCAGTGTTTCAAAAAAACAATATGGCTAATTAATTAATAAAAGTCATTTGTATTTTTTATCTTCTTTTTTAAATATGTAAATCACTTCAAACATCCAAATTAGGTGGATTACCATTTCCAATCCACAAGGGTCTATACTCTTTAGGAATAAAAATATGGAATTCACTTAACCGAGACCATATCATGTTCTAGCCCATGTGACCAATGGTCCATGGATCAGATTTACATTATTTTCTATATAAGGTGTATGAATTAACCTATTCAGGACTATAATGTAAGGTTAAGGTAGGAAACATATTTATGAATTATGATTTCCAATCCCTGATAGTCGTTTTAAAAAATTTACGAAATAATCGTGGATCTATAAATATGAAATAGGAAAATGCAGACTGAAAATAGACACGGAATGAAAAATGGAATGGAATATTTTTCATAGTGTGCCAAATATTGATGCATGATCTAATGAAAACCCAGATTCCATTGGTCCATATTATGGAAATATGAATTTCAATTATACCAAAATCAGTAGCATCACAAGATATATGTTCACCCCAATGGTTAAGTCAAATCTACAATAGTTGTTATAATCAATAACTCAAGTTACCCATCAAGTGTAATTAGGGATTCCCATGTACAAGGGTTAGCTACGTCCAAGCATGGGTTCAAATTCTTAATTCCATGAACTCCTAGTCTCTTGTAAAATACCAAAAATGTAATAAAAAGGAAAAACATTCTCCGGTACCACTTTGTAATGTCCTGGCCTAGGGTCCAATTAAACAGTTCCCAATGCTGGTGGGTCACATGGACTCAAGCGCACCCCTCTGTATGCTAGAGTCCGCTGACTACTAGCATGGTTGAAAAGTTGGTACCGTAGGGAGACTATACAATCATGTAATAGTGGCACAACAGATAACCAAAATCAGTGGATGATAGAAGAAACATGATATAAACAAACAGTAAACACTCGGCCAGTAACCCACCATATAGGAAATAACACAATAGATAAAATGAATAATATGTAGAAGAATAAAAATAAATTAACTATTGAATAATAATAAAAAAGTCACTATGGAAGTTTTATTAAATTGATGCATGGAATGAGGATATACAAAATAGGAATAGAGGATAATGAATACAGTCATTTTACTCAAAATGTAAAAAAAAAATCTCCACTAGAATCTGAAGTGAATACATAGTCCTCTTATCCTAATATCCATCTATAAGTAATCATATCAATAACCTCTATATGGGTGCTTTCCCTTATACATACCTAATGATAGATAATATTATCATATACCAATGCTAGCTTCAATAGGTTGTGAGATAAAACATTTAGTAGGCAACCACTAATAACAACCACATTTAATCCAAGAAGTGCTTATATATAAAAAAGTGTGGTGGGATAAGAAGAATAATAAAACAATGCTGAATTAATAAATTACCATCCAAATCAGAAACATATAGGACACCTAGTGGGTCTACCTACATTATATCATGGCCAAAATAAAAGTATAATTAATTACTATATATATAGTAATTATATATAGATATATTAGTTATATATATTTCATAACCCAATATGAAACAAGTATGTGTGGGAATACGGGTTCATATACCTAGAATACTAGTTTTTGGATTGACCAGGGTGTAACTCAAGCATCCAGGACCAGTATAACGATCCTATAATCTCACAAAATAGAGTACATTCCCTATATCCAAATAAGAGTTTGAGACGTAATTCACAACAATTGGGATAGTGAGTGATTCATCATCTCATCAATCAAATAAGGGACGTGGAAAATAAATCCCATAATCAAACTACTTTCAATGTTGTGAGACATATTTCTCAACACCCAATGTTAGGGATCATGAGAATGTCATTATCAATAGATCTCTTACCATAATATCACACCCTCTATAAAGGAATATTAATAATTATAGTTTTAAAGATTCATAAACACACATTATTCATTTTCATCCACCCCATATTCATATAAATTAGGGAAAATCATATTTATAACATTATACAAGAGGTAAAACATCCCTTTTATCTCAATGTCCATGTTCATTTACATTAAGGAATTATAATTTAAAAAATCATTTTCAAAGCATAACAAATGGTGTGGCCTTACCACCATGCATAAACTAGTTCACCTAAAACATTAAATTTATCAATGGGAAGAAAACCACCATGAATTAACCATTACACTTAATTTAGACATTCAATCCCCTATATCATGGAAATTCAATGTTCAATGCTCATAGGGTAACTTTTGTGGTTACATGATGAAATATGGAAATTTCATGTATGGTAATTTCCAGCAAATAGGTGATAATAATACATAATAGGTGATTTGGGTCCTATAAAGACTCATATATCAAATTCCACCCAAGTTAAGGACTATTCCATTAACTAAAATGATTTTCAAGCATTTGAATCATTTAAACAGAAAACAAAATTCCATTTTTAACACCCAAGTTGTGACCATATAAGGGGTTTACAACCTCGATGTTATAAAATAAGGATCAATAGGTATATAACAAGGTGTTATGGTTATATTATTTGATGAACTCCATTTAAAATGGATTCTCAGAAAAATTCAGTGTGTGACACAACGACATTTCTAGGAAGCATCAAAACTCTAAGGTAATCTGACATAAACACCTACATCAACGATATAGATGAATCCTCACTTTTTATTCACCTCAGATTCCAAGTGGTTTGGAAGAGATCAAAGAAATAATCCAACACCTTGAAAATTGGAAAAAAAAAATACCAAAACTAAACATTGAATTAGATGTCACTATAAATTTAGATACAGAAGGAGAGTATTTTTGAATGTACTGAGATGTATCCTATTCTTTTGACAGATGATCAATTGGAATATATATCATAACGTTTCCTGGATGCATATATTTGGATGTTTTTAAGCTCACAGGAGGTGGAATATTGATTCATATGATGGAGGATGAAATGGAAAAGTAAAATAGTTAAAATAAAATTAGAGAGGGTTATTTTGGTCATTTCATCTTAAGATAATGGGTGTCATAGTCTGGCCAGAGGGTTTTTCCAAACCAAGAAGAAATTGTGATCAATACCTTTCTCTAGGATACACCACCCAAGGTTAAGATGAAATGTTTCCCAAACTTTGTGCAATCTGTTGTCAAACCCTCTATCCCAAATGCCTGAAAATTTATACACCATGAAACTAAAGTCGCATGATTTTGTAAAAACCCTGATTCCTAAATGTGATATATATATTTAGCCACATTGTTTCAAAGAAACCATTTGTGCTGGGAGGCATAGTTTTCTCTAACCTTTCAGCTGAATATTTTCATCTTGTTTTGAGGCTACAAGCTTCGAATGAGAACCAAAAGCACTCAATAACATCTTGACTTGATTATAAAGCACTATTAGGTCCATTTAAGGAATTAAAATAATAAATAATATTTACCGTCATGAGAATATGATTCATTAGAAGTCATTCTTCCATGATATAGAACTCCTATTAGCTGAAATCTCATTTGCATGTCCCTCTTTTACTCTCCAAACCCCTCTAGACATCCCCCAAAGTCCTCCACCACTATAACTCTTAAAAATTAAGGGGCTACAAAGGTCTTACTTGTTAGACTTGATAACTATCAAACTATTATCTCCCTATATAATGAAATCCAATCCCTAGAAAGGAAGAGGGAAAGAGGATTGAATAACCACCCCACGAGATACCACTCAATGAAACCATCCCAACTAAAACACTACCATATTTTCCCACAAAACTCATGCCACATATATTTCAAAACCACCCATAAAACCATTCCAAAATCCCAAAATACCAACTAAATATTCGTATAAATTACAAAAAAAACATTACCCATATATATAAATAATTGAAATCCTCCTTCTAAACCAAGATATTATCAAAATTGGATAAAAATAACTCACTCATATGGATTTAAATAATGTCAAGGTATTAATAATATTTCTTAGAAATGATTTCTTCCATCTAAATTTTAATAAATATTTAATGACAAAGCATATTTTCAATGGAAACTAACATCTATAAATGAAATTGATTCAAGTATCATTTAGACAAATAGAAACATAACAATGAAAAACTAGGAAAACATTTAGGTATTGGGAACACATTTTCACCTCAATCTCCCATGTACTCTCCTCATGGACACCATGATTCCACAACTCTCAAATAAAATGAATGGTCCACCCTTATAACACCTTCAGTTTATGATACTTTATCCTAGATGACCTCTCCCTAACGAGTGACATGAGAGTCATTGTGATGATATCAATGGACCTGAAATTCATGGAATACATAATGAATCCTTCCTAGAAATGGTGGTAGTTCCAACTGATAATCCACCTCACAAACTGGGTTCATCACCTCTAAATTCATTAAAAATATGGGTGAGATATTTTTCCCCCATTGGACCACTACTACAAATTATGAGGAGAATCCCACAAAATAACACGATCAGCTCCCACAAACTCTGTGATCCTCCTAATTTGAAAGGTATAAGTGTTTTTCTAGTATTTCACCTCATTTAGTCATTCATGAATAATAGAAACCTTCATTGATATGCTCTGAATCACACTAGGACTGAAATCTGATGACTCCCCTACCATGGACCATCACAGTGGAAAATTAAAAGACTTCATACAAAAAGGATTCAAATGGGGAAATGCTGGGATGGGTGGTGCTATTGTTATATAAAAATTGAAACAAATGAATTTTATTAACCCTTGATAAATATAATACAAAAATAAACCCCTAAAACATGTTTTACAATATCTGGATAGTCAACTAATATATCGATTTTTTCATGGGTGTAAAACATCACTAAGGCATATTTGAGTTCCAAAGGCTTGATAAAATCCTCTCAAGTATACTAAAGGAAAAAAGTATCCAAATATAATATAATAGATCTCATATTTTGATATATCTTATGAAACACATACAATAACCTTTATTCCAACTCACCCATGATGCCCGACTCCTTTATCTCTAAGAAGTGATCCGACATTGTCAACTAATATTGGATTACCCAAATAACATCACTTGATCCATGAGATCTTGGGTAACCTTATGATAACTCAACTTGATATTTCATCACACTTCCACATAGTAACATCAAAGGGATATAAAAAACCTATAGGAACATTGTGATTTTCTCATAACTTATGGAATACTAGGAATCAAGCAACAAACATTTCCATTTATCATTTCTTTTTGGGCCACCAAAATTGTGTCCTCAAACCACTGTACATCATAGCTTCTCCTAGGTGTATCACTAAATGTGATCTTTGAAACTCACAAAGGAATACCTCATGCATCACCAATAGAAAAATATCATAATGTTAAAGAAAATATGTTTCCAACCACCCTAGAACAACCCCTCAAGAGAATGACTTTGGTAAATACGGTCACGCATCACCTCTACCTCAGAGTATCCCCATTGAGACTCATCCACCAACCACATCAGAAAAGGATTCATTATTATCTAAAATATAAAACCACCTCTATCAACCAACATTGTATTTTGGGGTCTATCAACCAACTCCTCCATCACATTCCATGCATCTACAAACTCTAAAACAATATCCCTTCATCGATTATTCTTAATGTGTCAGCCATGAAATTCTCTTTTCATTAAGAGTATGAGATCATGAAGGAAAAATACTATAGAAATATCAAACACATTATTTTCCATAGATTAATATAATTTTGATAAATTATATATCTCATTCTCTTAGGATTTTTGAATACTACAAAGTGTTCTCCAATGAGGTAATTTCATCACAAATTTAATGGATATAGACCCACATCATACTTCATTTAATGGATTTAAACTTTTTTATCATGGAAGGAAAACTACCTAAAAACACAAGACATCACTACAATATATTTCATTAATACTAATCCCAGGAAAATATGGGAAGCATCATAAAACACCTTAGACATCACACTATCCACTAGAACTTGAAGCACTAATCAATATCCACTTAAAGTAGTTGAGCATTTCCCATTACTAATCAATCTACAAAAACTTCTATTAATTCATAACTATGTATGTCTATTGGGATAAAATTCATGAAAAATAAAACATGAAGCACTTGTAACATCCCATGAGACTAATGAAATTACAAACCACTAACAAATTCTTCGGTGATTATGGAGAAATAACTCTCTCAATCATTGATGGTTCTATAGCCACTCCCTAATGGGAAACTATATTTCTAAGGAAATTTTAATCAAGATTCCAAAACTGAATATTTTATAACCTTCAATAGAACCAGTGGTTCCCAATATCATACAAGAAATATCTGAGACAATCGAAATGTTCCTCCTCTAAAATTTATTGGATCAATATTTTATAGATGAACACAACTAAGATCTATTCTAATAACTCACAGGACATAGTGTTCATGATCCTTATAAACATTACTATTTTGATCAAAACATAAAATCAAATATAGATGAATTGAATGTACCTATACCTACATACGAAAGATGATTTTGGAATATCATCCTCATTTAACCTCAACTGGTGATAACTAGATAAAAGATTGATCTTAGAGAAACAAATAGATCCTATAAACTAGTTGAAAATATCATTAAACCATGAAAGAGTGAATTGATTCTTTATTGTCATCTAATTTGGCCTATTGCTGTATATACACAGCCTTAGACTACCATTTTAGTTCTTCATGAATAACAATGGAGCATCCCATGATGATATACTATATAGATTGAAACAATTTTTCATTATTTAAGTGCATCCAATTGTCTACTATTGACCATTAAAATTTATGGTTCTCTACTAATTTATATTTCATCACTCTGGTCAAATCCAAGGAAATGGTATATATTTTAGAGATGATTTTTTATGTGTTTATATTTTGAAAGTTGTTTTTTAAAATCATAATTATGTTGATTAATTTATAGAGTTTTAATCAACCATATATTAATTATATGGGCGATATCATCATTAGTTAGTTAATATTTTGATATATTTGTGCTTTTCAAAACATGTCATTTAATAAACATCAACTTCCCATGGTTATATCCACTAGATCCCCCAATTGTTTTTTAGTTAATCCAATTCATAACTAGGGTCCTAATCATTATCAAATCTCATTGGTGTAGGGTTAAATATTTCATAAACCCATGTGTATTTGTGGATATAAGAATCCATGGAATCCACATGTTACGAATAATTCATTAATCTATAACATATTTTATTTTACATACACAATATTAATTAAAATAATGTTTAAATGAGAAAGATATCATAATAAATTTGAATCCATAAATTATAAACCACCACAATGAGATATTTAATAATAAATTTGGATGGTTAATAATATGGTTGTAATTTCTATGGTGATGGGTTGTAAATATGATAAAAATAATGGGACAAAAAATATTGGTGCGCCAAACACACACATGAAATGTGAGGAGAGGTAAAATCACATTTTCGAATTAATGATAAAGAGAAAAAACAGAATCGTTTTATAATTGATTTAAAAAATTTTAATCATATTATTTATACAAAACAGAGGGTGGGTAAAAATTATATATTATCTTTAAGAAACACATATTATTATTTAATTGAAATGAAAACAAACTTATATGATAATAATTGAAAATTACAAAGAAAAAGATTAAAATTAAGAGAGAAAGAAAGTTATCTCAATGAATACATGAGTTTGGAATATCCTCCCGAAAAAATTTAATGGCCATGTTAATTACAATATATCCTTATATGCTCTGAAATTTCAACCCCTTTCATGGAGAAGAGGTAGACACATTTGTAACAAAAGGTGGTGGACAGTTTGCATTCGAAATAATCCCTTCAAGTTGGCTCTCCAATTTCTCTATACAGATGGATCAATATCAAGAAATATTTTTCTCCCAATGTGTATATATTTCTATTTTATTTCTACCCTAAAACTAATTTAGTTATTGAACATTTTTAGCCAGAGTTATTGAAATTTTTCTAATCATTGTGGTCCTGACCATTTTTTTCCAAAAACTTTTGAAGGTCATAATGTGAATGGTTCTTTAATTGGATTATTGCATAAAATTCAAAATATTACTTCAAAATTTTTGTGTATATTTATATTATATTTCCCATCACAAAATCATAGAACAATTGGATATCTATATCTTGAGAATAGTCATGTATTGTGTGCTTTTAATTTCCAAAAATAATTGTGGTATACATTTTAAGTCATGTTTTGGGACTATTTTTTGTTGATATGGGTCTTAGAATTTATATCCACGAGGTATATAGATATAATAGATCATTTATTTTATTTTCATCAAATTTGGGATCATGTATTAATCCCAAAAAGATTAATTTTAAGGGTGGTTTAGTTTTCATAACAAATATTTTGGTCCTTCTTGTGTGGTCTGTGCGACCCTTCAAACTCCAGAATTTTCCAAAGCACCCTTCTAGTAATATGATTATATTTTAATAAAGAATACTAAAAGAGAATAATTTCATAATTATTTTAGTATTATTTATTTTATAATAGTAAAATTATATTGAAATTTAATTAAATGTACTCAAACAATGCTCTTATTATCTATTTACGATCAACACATGAAAATTGAATGGAAATATATCATTTTTAATTAATAATCATATGATGGGAGTAATATAAAATCAGGAATTAATAATTTAAACTCTCCACCACTTCTTCATGTTCATTTCCTCATTTAAATCAAATAAAAACCCAACTTAATCATTTTTACTCACCAAATAATATTATAATGATATCTTCTCCAATCAGGAGGGTCTAAACTAGTTCACTCATCCATAATTAATTACTTAAAATTTTTTATATAAATTATTTCACAAAATAAATTAATTGTTAATAATTAAAAATTAAAATGGAATGTTATGGAACTTATAATTCACTCCTCTCAAATTGGAAAAAATTTATTTATGGAGGTTCTATCATTCAACAACCAGAACTAAAATAATAAAGTTTTTAAGATATCTTAGCTACTATTCGATATTATAAAATTCAAAAGAAATATGAGGAATTTTTATGGTTTTTTAGTTGATATGGGATGTTAGTAATATAATGATTAAAATTGTGGAAAAGAGTTCTAAACACAAACATGGAAAAAGCAGTGATATTTTTTTGGAAGGAAATATGGAAGGAAATGGAAACACATGTTTACAAGAGAATGTTTGTGTGAAGGGTGAAAAATGGGCTACATAAAATTGGAAATGGGAAAATGATCAAATATGTAAAACTAATAAAAATTATCCCAATTAGAAATTAATATTCAATGTATGTGTTCATTTATTTTTATTATTATTTTGTTTTCTGTGTAGAACTTGTAATAAATCTCACACTCATCGCCCAACCCATTTTTTATTTCCTAGGAGAAATAATTTTTATAGTTATAAAAAGATCAGTGATTGAGGAAGAGTGATTTTTCAACCTCCAATGAAACAAGAAAATCTTTTTTTCATGATTTATTGATCAGACTTTAATAAAATTTATATAAGATTGAATTAACATATATACATTTCCAAAACACACTGAATGAAAACCTTTCTCCCAAACTAAGATGGATAATTTCCCTTAATCACATGATATCATGTTTATAATCATGAATAAGATATCCATAATGAAATACATTCCCCCACACTTAAAATTCAATAAATTATGAAATTAAAATACATGTAAATGTAATGTGGGACAAGGTATTGGGCTTGAAATGAGGGTATAAAAAATGATTCCATATGCTCGAAGGGGATTTCAAAAGGTGGATCAATATATGTGTATTGAGAGGCTATTTTGGTATTATAAACCTCATATGGTTAATAAAATACCTCAATTATATTAATGAAAACCAAATTATTAAATTCGCCTTCAAGGTCCACAAACTCAAGACTCACATTCAGGGGTGAAAACCAAAAATATGAAAATATGGATCTATGTAACTTTTTCATGCATTCAAATCTTCTTCCTCATGGTTGGAGAAGAAGAATTTTACCAATAAAAAATTGATCATTCAATTTTTTATGGAATTACAAGAAGATTCTATATCCAAATTTTTGGAGAAACTATAAATTTTTTTAGTTGAAAACATGTATTTTGACTCCCCAAAATGGTTGGAATTAATTTCCAATGTTGATGGTGAGTAATTATGACAATTTTTTTTGTAATTTATTTTTATATTTTTATAAAGAAACATCCACACAAAATAGAATGTATAAATAAAAATATTGATAATGAAAGTTGTAAAAAAATATATGAGAATGAGGGAGGATGAAGAGAGAGAGACAGACAGAGTGGGAGATAGGTAAGATAAATGGAAAGATATTCCACCTACATAAGATTTTGAGGGTTTCCATCCCCATTTAGTGGTTGGTTAACTATAGTAGTTAATTATCTGGTGGAAGTTGATGTGACTCTTAGGATGTGTGTCCTCTCCTAGTGATATTTAACCAATTTCCAATAACCACGAATTGCATTTTATATGATGAGTCTTCTACTTGCACTGCACAAAATGAGGAAACATTAGTTATAATAAAATTACCTTCCTAATGGAAATTATGTTTACCAGGGAGAAGTATAAATTGATAATTGAAGAGCTTTAACTTTTAAACTTCATAAAATACCTTTAGTAGGCCGTGTTTGTCCTGGAGTTTAATGGAATATTATTTTTAGACATTAGAAGTCTCATAATAATCATGTCAAGGCTCTTTTAGTTCATCCATCTACAACAATATTTATTTTCTAGATTTTTCATAATAAATATTACAAGTCATCACATCCAAAAATTAATTATTTTTTATTTCAATCTATAAATGAAATGATTTACCAAAAGCTATGATAAAATGAGACATCAGAATGGGAATATTATAGGAAGTTTGGTAAGCATGTATCCCTTGACCATGTCATTCAGACATGTTTTTTCATGTGGGATTAACAATTCTCTCATGAACGTTTTTTACTTATATGGTAGAAATTTTAGCCATGCCATATTTTTGGGGGTTATATGCAGTTGATGTTTAATGTGCAACCCCATTATTTTTTAAAATATATTCCACGGTTCGATTACAAAAATGGGTTCATAATTCAGTAATCAAGGAACAAGGAGTCCAAATCAATGAAAATGTGGGTTTTTATGAACTCACTAGTCATATGTGCATCATTCTTTCTCGAGGTATTTGATTCAACACACCTAGAAACATATTTTATAAATATAAAAAAGTATGAGAATCCATGATATGGGGGAATAGTCCCATGAAATAGATTCCCCAAATATCAATGATCTCATAGAAGATTAATGGCTTTGGGGAATTTCATTTCTTTTAGAAATTGTGCAAAACATTTAGTTGATGGGACGCGATTAATGGAACTAATGTGAGTCATTAAAGTGTTTAAAAAAAGAAGAATCTAGAGTATTAGGCGTTTCAAAAGGTCCTTTTTGTTCCAAAGTGGCCACATCCAGGAAGTGAGTGGTGGAATTCATAGATGGTTGAGTTTTCATCTTCCTCAACACATCTCCTAATTACAATGTCTTCCCCAAGATTCCAATGGTTATTATCCTCCCAAACATAATTGTATGAATCAATGATGAGTTGTTTTTGTTTTTTTCTTTGGAATTTTTTTATCAAAGTACAATAGAAACCATGTATTTTATTATCAGGGAATACCACAATAACTTTAGAGTGAGAGATGAAATGTGATCATTGGAATGTTTAGGATCAATAATTTCTAAATGAGTATAATAAGAAATTTTAATCAGATGATCAAATATAGGGTTTTCATTTCCATATCTATCATTGATATCTTGGTAAAATTCATGAAGAATCAGGATCCATCTTATTAGCCTCAGGTTGGAATCACATTTCTTACATAAGAACTTTATTGAAAAATAGTGTGTGAAGATTATGATTGGGAACCTAATAGATTGGTCAATAATTCATCCAAGAAACGATCTATAGATAAAAGTTTCTTTTTAATCACATTTTATTGATATTGAGTTTCATCTATAGTTTTTGAGTCATAATAGATTACATGAGGAATATTTTCTCTTCCTTGACCAAGAATGGACCCAATGGACCTATTAAAAGTGTCACACATATATTAAATGTGTATTAACCAAACAATGGAATGGATTAACTGGGTAGATGTGGGAACAACATTGAGTTCACTGATTTATCTCTTTATAACCTCATACAAATGGAAAGTGACATCATTTTTGAGTATCTGAGTGAGTGGGTGGGAAATCCTACTAAATTTATGGATGAATCATCAATATAAACTAGAATGAAAATGGAATGAAAATATTCCTAGAGTATTTGTGGGTTTATGAACTTATTGGATCACATAAATTTTAGAAGTATTGAATTGAATATACTCTTGAGAAATTATATTCCCTAGAACAATCCCATTTTCATCCATGAATTGTAATTTTTTAAAATTTAACAGAACAATTCATTTGAATGTATTTTGTATGATGCGAGAGAGTGAATTAATGAAATATTAAAATGAATCACCATAAATGTTTAATTCATCGATGAATTCCACCACACAATGATTAATAAATTCTGAAAATATTCCCATCATAAACCTATAGAATGTTGTAGGGGATGTACCAAAGCCAAAAGGTATTATCCTATATGTATATGCTCCAAAGAGGAAAGTGAATGCAGTATTTTCTTAGTAATGTGGTGTGATTGCGATTTTTAAATATCTCGTGTATCCGTCAGAAAAGAAATAAATTGAATTTCTGGAAAATCATTCCTGAATTTAATCAAGGAATAGAGGAGGGTAGTTATATTATCATGTTTCTAAATTCAATATTTAGTATTTGATGCAGACACTCTACTTGTTTTTCGCTTGATTTATGACCATATCCCCACAATCATTTGATACAATCGATATCCCACACTTTTTAGGTAGAACATGAATCAGACTAACTCATTCACTATCATAATCTTTGTAGACAATACCATCTTAAATAATATTGGTGATATGTTCCCTACCTACATCAAGTATTAGTGAATTGAGTCACCCTATGGTTGTCTAATTGTTTTGGATGATTGTTCAAGGATGATTTGATGCATATAAAGTGTAGGGATGATTCCAAGTATGCAATCTAGGGTCCAACATATGGTTTCTTTCCTCTTACACATGAACATGTTTAAACTAATATATTTCATTATATGTTGAAATGATAATGAAAATATGAAAATGATAATAGAAAATGACTGCATATATCAATTGTGCTTGTAGATATTTCTGATTAGTTTTACTAATCAATTGTGGGATAGATAACTCGCCAATAGAGGAAGGTACTTTAGTTGGTTTTGATTAAAATTTCATTATACATTCCAATGTTGAACAATAGATACCATAATTGGGATGGGATTAAATATATTTTGCAAAATAATTTATATTTATGGAGTCTATGAATGAAAGGTCGACATCAACATCCCTATTTATGATTTAATTAATCATACTGAAAATTTCACCATATCCTCTCATATTAGAAAAATATGAACATGGTGAAGTTTGGGTGAAACCACTATTAGAAGTGTCCTCAGAAGAATGGATTGAGAATGCACAATGATCCTCATATTTGTATCACATCTCTTGAAAAATGATAAAACTGACCTGTTGGTAACCAAATATCATGCGTAAGATGGATTAATGGATATCAATCTGAGATTTGGATTCCATAAAGAAAACAAATCCCATAAATAGGGGAGATTCAAGAAGAATTTATCACACCTTCCTAGTTAAGGACATGGAAATTATCTGGGAGGATAAGATCATTGATATAGACAGACATCCTCAATCATTCCTTTATGAATGGTAGTGCGTCGATTGTCTAGTGGGATGACATCAACCTCCAGATGTAAGGGACATAGACAATGGCTAGAGAATATAGATTTGGGAATGACATTTATCAAGGCTCCCAATTCTATGAGTTTATCATCAATGTAGGAACTCACTATTTAGAATTGAATAGTAAATTTCAATAGATCCTTTCACTTTATGAGAATATAATGTTGGGTCAAAATATTTCCAACTATCCTATGAATCCTCTTATATCTGTAACATTACTTATGAAACATGGAATATGTAGTATTTTATTGATGATATCTAAGAGGGGAATGTTGACCACATCATGTCTAAACATGAAAAGATTTTCAGATTCAGTCTCAAAGGTCATTGTTGATTTAGATTCATCTTGAGAAAAAGGAATTGGGTTCCTTAGTGGAATTTAGGGAGGCCTGTTCTGGATTCAGCTTTTTTCAGCTTTCTTTTTTTTATTTCTATAGATCATGATTTAATGGTTATTTATAAGACTCATCATGAGGCTTGAAAACTTTATTTTCGGATCTAAGTACAATTTCAATTACATTACCCTTAAATTATTTTAATTGATGAGCATGAAGTGTGGAAGAAAATGATTATTGTTTTGGGAATATTTCTGATTCATTTTTTCCAATTTGGGTTTCATTATTTTTAAGGTTAGAATGGATGAAAGATGAAAGATATTCTTTGTCACATACCTATTGTTTTTTTTTTGTATGAAGAGAATTCTCCTGGATTGGGATTGACTTCATTTTCGTTCTTGGGAAAGATATTGTATAGGGTTGGTAATTGGGAAGGCTCACTAGGATAATGAAATCTTGTAGGACTAGGAAGTGGATTTCTCCCTCAATGTAAACAATCATAATAATACTGTTTCTAGACATTACCTGCACCATTACCATATTGGAATTAGTTTGGGGTTTGAAGAGTTAATTAAGGGGGATGAGATAAAATATTACCATACCTAAATCCTAGGTTATAGGAAGAAGATAAGAGATCCAATTTTAGTGGGTAGGATATTCTAATAATTCGACATAATAGTTTATGGGAGGTTTTCTTATGATCATAATCTGCATTTGGATATAGTTTTATAGATTATTCTAAAAAATAATATTGAAGATATGGACATGTGTCTATTGGATGAGATGGTGAGCTATACATTCTACAATTATTGAAGGTTCATGGAACATAGATTGTAGAGAAGAGGAGGTTGGGGATTTGGATGCCACTTCAAATTTTCAAAACAGACAGGTAAGTTCACTCATCTACTCAGTCATCTTTTTAGGCTCTATGGATTTATACCCATGGAAATGTTTTTCGTGAGAATTTGATCATGTATAGAATTTCTATGTGCTTTCATTCATTTAGTCTATGAGATATCTTACAACTATATGAATTTCAACAACAAGGTAACATCCACATGCGGCCTCAATTAGAGTTTTCTCTGTAGAAAATGAACCCTCATTGAAGTATTAGATCAAGAGTTAGTATAGGATTTGATGGTTCATGAAGGTTTCGAATAGTTTTTTTAACCTATCTTTGAACTCATGGAGAGATTAAATTATTGAATTTATGGATACAACTTATTTTATTTTGGTTAGAAGAAGTTCGATAAGATGAAAATAATTTTTCAAAAATGATATTCTTAATGTCATTCCATGTAGTTATAGAACATGAAGATATAGAGTAGATAATTGATGTGGAATAGTTAGATAGGGGGAAGGTAATGATCAACATTTTATTTTCTCTTCATACTCCCTAGAGGATCTATGGAAGAGAACACCATTTTGAACTCATTGTAGTGATGATGTGTATCCTCGCCAACTAGCCCATCAAAATGAGGTAGAAGATGAATTATGCCAGATTTGAGATTGATATTAGCCTCGATGTTTGGATATAGTATACCATGTAGGTGGTAATTTAAATTTTGTGTAGTTAGATTCATTAATGTTTTTTCTATAGGATTGGAAATTTCAAGAATAATTGGATGTGCAATGAATGGTTATTGGGTGATTTGATTATCCCTAATATTCCTTCTAATCATAGAAGTGTTCACTCGATTTAGGGGACAAATAGATCTGATGGACTTTTTGGGAGGCTACGGGGAATTCATAAATGTTCAGAAATGGTGTGAATGAATGTTTTTTTCCATTTTTTATTTTTTGGTAAGATGGTTTTTCGTTGTGTTTTTTTAAGAAATTGTTTTTTTTGATTATTAAGTTTTTTTAAAAGAAAACATCCAACTACTAATTATTCCATCCCTAGAAAAAGTTCCATTTGAAGTGTATCTGATTGTCTCCTATCATCCATCCAAAGGTTTAGTGCTTTGATAATGTGTATAGCGACACTCATGTAAAATCATGGTGATTGTATAAATATTACATTCAATTTTTTTTGTTTTTTATTTTGAATGAGGGGGTTGTTTACAGAAATTAATAATGATGATTAATTGAATAATCTTAATTAACCAAATTAATAATAATTAGGGTGAGTTCATCCTTAGGTTGTTAGGATTACGATATCATAGATCTTTTCTAATCATTCCATTAAATTATCATCCACTTCATGAGGTGATTTTGATTAGAACTTCTAATTGTTTTGGATTTTATCTAAGTCATAAAAAAGGTTCTAATAAGTATAAAATCTCATTGATCGAACATTTATTATTTTATCCTACGATGTATATTGTTATGAAATATTATATGCGATACTCATGTCACAAATATGTGTTTTATCCATAACATATATTTTTTTTGAAATATACAATATTAATTAAAATAATGTTTAAATAATAGAAAGTTCTCAATCACTTAACATTCGTAAATTATGACTCACACCGATGAATGATTTATTCATCAATTTTAGTTTTTAATAATATGGTTGGAATTTTTGTGGTTATGGGTTAAAAATAGAATAAAAAATGGGACAACAAAATTGTAGTGTAATGAACACACACACACATGTAATGTGTATAGAGGTAAAACCAAACCTTTGATTGGACAAGAAAGCAAAATAAGAGATTTTTTTCATGTTGATTTAATCTATTTTAAGAATATTAATATTTTTCAACATAGGGTGGATTATAATTAGAGATTATGATGAATAATAATGTTTTCATATTTAATAGAAATGAAAAAAAACATACACAATTAAAATTGAAAAAAATACAAAAGAAGATGAAATAAAAGAAGGAATGAAAGGAATCTAAAATGAAAAAATGAGTTTGTAATATACTCCAAAAAAACTCAATTCATTTGTCATGCAAATAGATCATCCAACGCTCAAAAATTCATACTCCTTGTAATGTGAAGATGGAGATGTATTTATAGCTAAAGGTAGTGGACTGTTTGCATTACAGATATTCCCCTCATGTTGGCTCTCCAATTATGGATTACAAAGATATGAATCATGGTAAATAATTAACTTCAATGTTTTATATATTGATGGTGTATTTTTACCATTAAATGTGTTCATCCATTAGGATTTTTAATCCAATGTTATGGCTATTTTGAGAAACAATGTTCTACACTCCATTTTTTACAGACTTTTTTGAAGGCCACAATGTCAATGGTTTTTTGGATAGAAATATAAACTCAAATAAATACAATTTCTTCAAAAACCATTCAAGTAAATATCTGTTATTTTTCAACATAAATTCGTTTATCAATTAGATTTTTATATAGGGATAAAATTAAAGTATGTTTTCTACATTTTATTTTCAAAAAGAATTCCAGGAAGGATTTCAAATAAAAATATTGGACCATTTTTAGTTGATATGGGTATTGAAATTGTTATCCAATATATATCTAGTTATAACAGAAAATAATTTCTATTTTCATAAATATTTTCTTCTAGATTGAGGCAAAAAAAAGATAACATCAAGGATGGTCCATTTTTTATCATAGATTTGGTGGGCCTTCATGTGTGGTCCATCTGACCCTTCTAATTGACGAATTGGCCTGAGATACATTTTAATTATAGTTTTCAGTTCTATTTTGATTTACTAAAATATAAATAAAATAATTTGGATTAGTATTCATAATGATATGATCAAAACATTAAACTGACCATCAATTAAATGACCTCAAACAATGCTCCTCTTAGGTGTTTATGATCATAACATGAACATTGGTTGGAAATAAATAAGTTTATGTTTAAATTATATAATCATTTTAGTGTATAATCATAAATAAATATGTAATATAAATCAGATAATATATCCAAATACTAAATTCCCATAACATAGTGTGTTCCATCTGACATTGAGCCATTAAAATCAAAAATGTATTGGGATGAAAATAAATCAAAATATCGATAGCACATTGATGGGTGGAATCAAAATTGACTAAAAACCATCCATCAACTGAATAATTACTTGAAGATTCTCTAATTCACTAGTATCTACTCCTTCAATAGAAAAATCATCCATCATGAAAAAGGGGATCCACACATCCACTTTCCAACTCACAGCCTCATTTTGCAACAAAATATCTATGCTAACTATCCAAAAAATGAGAAAAAGAATAATGTATGTATGATGACGATAAAATAATGAATTATATATAAACAATAAATATAGACAATGACATTTTATGAATAAATATTCCAAAAGAAAATATTGTGACATGACTGATGCCACCTCATCATCAATCTAAACCCACTGTACACATCAAACATACTGGTATGGCCTCTAAATAAAATATTAAGCACCATGGGAATGAGTAAACCCTATACATCTATACTAGAGTATGAAATAGATCCGATAGAAGAAAATTTGTTCAAATAACTCAAAGAAAACATGGAGAAAACGTGTATATGACACACTAATCTTACCTCTCATGATCAATTGATCGTCTTTCATTGGAACTGCTATCGAATTTTACATTCCATAGCCTAGATCCCCAACCTCATTATTGATGACAACCTTAATTTCCACACTAAAGCTGGGGTACTTGAATATAAGGAAAATCATAAGGTTGATATCTACTGATCCTATCTCCTTTGGGCAGAGGATAAAACTACTGCTGAAATGATCTCACTAGAAGATAGTTCCAAGGCATAAATTAAAACATATGACCTCTAATATGGTGATATCTATGAAAAAACAAGGAACTGATTCAAATGATGACCCAATATCCCATATATGAATCACATTATCCCAATTCCATTTGAAATATCACAAACCCCTTCATCATTTGAAAGTTGAAAATGATGTTTCTATAGTTGACTCTCCACTAGTCAAAACCAAAGAGCCTCTTGAACCTGTAAGCTTCAACTAATAACTATTAAATTCATGAAACCCTATTATTTCCCTCTCGTAGTAAAATTAATTACCAGTGTATACGGTCAATCAGAGAATTATTCTTCTTCACATCCATGAATTTTAGAATCATTGATGGGGTAACTACATACAATATTATGTATATTGTTCCCTATCAAGATGCCTCTTATATGAATATTCATCAGGAAAAATGTCATCGGAAAAAAAATATACTCAAAATTCATCCAAAGAAATCACAATGACATACTCTCATGATAAAGAGAAATCATCTCCTACATATTCACTACCATCATGGAAATGATTGGAGCTCTGAGAGGAACTCCTTCTAAAAGTCTAATGGAAACATCCCTACCTACTTATTACCAAAATGATACAATATCCACCACTAGTGTGTACCACCTCACATCTGACTAACAACCAGTGGGATCTATTACAATACCTATACCATATAATAAATGGGGATATCCTACTCTTCCAAATAGTGATATGTCTCAATATTATAGACATCTCCATCATATGTCACCAAAGAATACTTCTATAAGGAACACAATGAAATATACCAATGAAAAACCTCCTCAACGAGATCAATCATTAAGTGATCAACTAATTAATTCTATTAGAAATCTCCATCCAGAACCTCACATGAAAAATCTCTACGATCCATATGTAAAAGAAAAATAATGATATCCTATGCCTCGTAGTTTGTATTTTTACAAAGATTATTTTAATTAATTCCTTTTAACATCCCAGAACCACCCAATTCAAATAAAAACACAACAAATAACAATACAATGGAATCCATTATGTCACTACACTATATGTAACTCCACATCACATGGTTATTCAGTAGGCTCATATTTCTAACATCAAATCATAGGGGACCTAAAATCACATGTAGTAGTTGGTCTTCCATAGCCGATGTCACACACAATGATCAACCGACCCATTTCCCCTATCAACCCATGATATAATCATATTTCCAAACAACAAACTCCATCATATATGTCAAACAAAAACTCAGATAATAATTTTTTTAATTAAACCTCTATCTAAATATACCCTCCTAGAATAGTACTAAAGGAAAAGAGATTTTGACACCCATGACCCATCTTCAGTGGTACATGGATTGGTGAAAACCACTAAGGGAATAAAATTATGAAATAAATAGAAGGTAATACCATCTATAATATATGATCATGATATAGTATAAATAAATCATTAGATAATATGTGGAATAATATAAAACATAAAACAAAACTATCCCACAATGCATGTATAATGTATATACATACACTGAGACTACAAATAAAATACCTAAAGAAAACTGTTAGGAAGATACACCATAAAAACTGTGATGTCCATGATAGAAATTCTTATGATAGTCCTAATGAGAATACCATTATACTCAGCCAGATTAAAGGGAATGTTTCTTCTAGACATGTTAAAAGAGTATACTAATGCACTATTGAAAAAATGGTAGAACCAACACAAAATAAATAGTTCTCCTAACAAATACCATCCTCAGTATGGAACACATTCCAAATAATGTGTCCATGTATAATAGAATAATATGAATGATATCAAGAAAGGGTAGCTTCCAATTTTTTCCCACTAGTTTTCTGATCTCACACAACAAAATCGCATGTCCATGATTTCCCACCTCTACTGTATAACAATATGATTGTAAAAACATGGGATATCAAAACATATCACATCTCACCCATATACATATATGATATCACAAGACATCAAATCGCAACCATATACTCATAGGACATCCATACACATCAAATATCACTCATATACAATTGAACATTCAAATAAAATATCAAATACATCAAAAAATAGGATAATATGGTATCATGAACATGAAGGCCAACATCCTTGTTTCAATATCCTAGAAAGAATTATCTCCCAATATAATCCATTTCATTATGTCAATTAAAATAACCATTGTACAATTTTGACTTCTAGAAACCACAACCTTAGCACATTAATATTTATTAAAATAGTGATGAGAGAATATGGGGTATCCAACCATCCATCCTCACCTTCAATATGTTGGAAAAAACACCCCATAATTTTTTCTGTTAGTGAATAGTGCCCGACATGGGTGGGGTGCATATAGAAATCACAATGTAATCAAATTTGTGGAGAAAATATCCTCAATAAATAATAAATAATTATGGGTTTACAACAATATTACCATCCCAAATCACAAAATCCACCTCAAGGCCTCATAACCATCACTAATTTTACACCCGTTACTAAATTCATAGCTCGACCCAAGAAATCCATAAACCACAAGCCACGTTTCATCTTCTCTATTAAATTAATCCTTTTTATATATTTTACCTTTACTAACATTATTTATTTATTCAGGACTAACAATTTGATATTTTCATCATATTTATTTTAAATTTAACATCAACCATTTATTCTACACATTATTTTTTAATTTGAGAGTTTATTTACCCATCCATGACATTTCATATCAAATTAATTATTAAAAAATATTCCATAAATACCAAGTAACTACAAAAACCCAACACATTAAAAAAAATAACATTCTATTGCCAAAAGGTCCCAGATTACTAAAACTTCCCAACACCACCAACAATCACAACCACCATACACATTAACCAAAACCACATTTCACCACAACAACCACATATCAAAACCACATATCATCATAACTATAAATTTACCAAAATTTCCTATTTCAACTACCACAAACTCCCATGAAACTAATTATAACCAAATACCATAAATACATTCCACAATCACTTTATTATATTTCATTTTAGAACAACCATGGGGATTTTCATCACATTTTATTTATATTTCAAGTGTATAATTTGACAAATCATAATTTACACAGAAAAAAAATTATTAACTAGATATAAATTCTTAACCCATTTTATCTAATTTACATAATATTATCACACAACAATTTTTACACTATCATATCGACTATAACAAAAACCTATCCCTAAAAGGTTGCGATTTTCAATAACGCATCAGTCATACAAAATATCAACTATAGTAAAATTTAAAAGTAGTAAAACATGTGTTTCATTACCCTTAACCACGAATTTATGTTAACACAATTCATTATCGTCATTTGTTAAGTTTATAATATCCTCCCAAATTATGAAAAAAAAGAACGACCCCTCACTTATTATGTAAACTAAAAATAGTCAAAGGTTCCCATATATCAAAAAAGGCATTACCAACCACCATGAAATGTTGAAATAAGAGGAAATCGACCACCATGTAACATGATAATGGATAACTTGATGATCTACCTAGAACACACAAATACACATCATATCCTTATAAACAAACACATGTTCTATGATAGTATACTTTCACCATATGATGAAAAAGGACGAAAAGAGAGAATGTATGGAAGAAAGGTCAATTAAAACATACAAAGATTGATCCTCAATGGGATGGGCTGAAATACACTAAATGGGGTTGAATGGACTCTTGAGGATTCACATGTGTCACCAAATAAATTAGAGAAAATCTATAAAAAAAATGTAGGGTTCAAGATGGTTTGTTAGTTTTTATATTCTTTTGAAAACATAAGACCTAATAATAACCTGCCCCACCACACTGAAAAACTTCTAGAAAATTGCAGGACATTTTACATGGTAAAGGCCATTACAAAACATATGTAGACAATGGTTGTAAAGACCCGTAAAATTCAAGGGAAATTTTTTCTTAATTTTCTTGGGGATTTTACAAGAACGCAGTTTCAGACGGAACTTGATTCCAAGGCCCGGTGTGCCCAGAATTTCTATCCAAAGTTTAGCTCGGGTACGTTCAGTGAATGAACGAGCGTGAATTTTGAACTTTTGTACCGGTGCTCGGAATCGAATTCTGAGGGCACCGATGGAAACGTAGCGCCGATAATTGCATAAGAACGTTTTTTCTGGAGTTGTGTTTTCTCGTTATGAATTGTTTAAATTTGTGGATTAAGTGTTAGTGAAATAAAATTTTTACTATGAATTTTATTTCCCTTTCCATGTGTTAGAACCTAAGTGTAGGAGTTAGGGTGGGATCCACTGTTTGTTATTTTTTCTTGAGTGGATTAAAGGTGAGGTGGGGCCCACACGAGCCCCCACCCTCTCAAATCCCTTAACTCCCTAACTCCTCTTAACCCCCCACTTAAGTTGTGTAACTCTTATAACTTTTTAACTTCCCATTAATTGGGTGACATTACCTCTCCTCTCATTAAATATGCCAACACCCAATTCAATTATTTAATTTAAGTTTTGAATTTTTGAATTGTGGCTTAAGTTAATAAAATAAGGGTGAGCCTTATTTTATTTTGGTTGAATGTTTTGTGTGGACAATTGAGGAGAGAGGTCACCATCTTCATCACGAAGAACACCAAGACATCGACGAAGAACACCAAGACTTTGACGAAGAACACCAAGACTTCGACGAAGAATGTCGTCACCGTAAGAATAGATCGGCGTGTCGTCTCCTTTCTTCTTTGCAGCTGGTGTGTTTCCGAAGATCGACGACGCACCCTCTTTCGATCTTCTTCCCGTGTCAACAAAAAGGAGATGCCACTTCCTCCTCGTTCGTTCTCCATCATCTTTCGGAGCTTCACCTCACGACGTCGTTTTCCACGACGAATCCTCGTTCGACAAACCTTCGTTCAAGCTCACACGAGGTAGGGGTTATTTATTTATTTCGTTCGTGAATTCTACTTTGTCGTCCTTCGTGAATTTACGACCAGTTGCTATCAATTAACAAGAGGGGGCCGGACCGCAAAAACACGGCCGACCCTCCTCAAATTTGAATGTTGTTTTTAATTTGGTTAGGATGGAATGGCGTGGTGTCGTCACACCACGCGGGATCGTACGACAAGTAATGTGCGGCGCCGTCACGCCGCGTCAAAGAAAACCGATGACACCGCGGCCGGAGCGGGGCCGCGGAGGATGGGTGCGGTGTCATCGCACCGCACCGGATGAATCAGGCCACGGCCGGTTCTGGGCCGCGGCGGAGCAGGGTGACCGGCGGCCGGTTCCGGGCCGCCGATGTCGGCGAAGGAGGAAGGACTGGTGGTCGCCGGTCCTTGTTGCCAGAACTAGCCGGTCGGTGCGGCGATGGATCGAGTTCCTCCAGGATTATGACTATGATACAGCGGCGATGGCTCGAGTTCCTCCAGGACTATGACTTTGAAATAGTCTATACTCCTGGGAAGGGGAACGTGGTAGCCGATGCTCTCAGCAGGAGGACGGGCATTCAGCTACTTGAGGAGGTGACATAGCAGCTAGCCTCTTTGCAGATATCTTTCGTGGATAGAGATGGAGCAGCCTTCCTTCAGTCTCTCACAGTCACTCCTCCTCTACTTCAGAGGGTCAGAGAGGCACAGCAAGGGGACATTGACTGTGAGACGCGGCATGCACAGATATCTTCTGGATAGGCACCTGATGGTTTCTCCTTTGCAGTAGATCACAACATCCTTTTCAGAGGACGTACCTTGGTACCAGTTTCTTTACGGGAGGAGATGCTGAGAGATTTTGACACTTCTCCTTTGGCGGTACATCCTGGAGTGGCGAAGATGTACCAGGATCTCAGACGACAGAACTGGTGGCCAGGCCTGAAGAAGGTTGTGGAAGAGTTTGTTTCTCGATGCCTCACATTCCAGCAGGTGAAGGCTGAGCACCAGGTACCAGCAGGCTTGGTACAGCCCTTGGAGGTCTCGGAGTGGAAGTGGGACGGGATATCTATGGACTTCGTGACTGGACTTCCACGCACTTCCAAAGGTCACGACTCCATCTGGGTGATTGTCGACCAACTCACCAAGTCGGCTCACTTCTTAACCATCAGAGAGCAGGGCTCAGTGAAGATCTTGGGAAGACTTTACATTCAGGAGATTGTATGGATTCACAGTGTTCCATCGTCTATCGTCTCCGATCGGGATGCTCACTTTACTTCCCATCTTTGGAAGGGGTTGTAGGAGGCGTTCGGGATGCAGCTACGTCTGAGCACTGCCTTTCACCCTCGGACGGATGGTCAGACGGAGAGGACCATTCAGACTCTCGAGGAAATGCTCCGTTCATGCGTCCTCGACATTGGTCACAGCTGGGAGGACCACCTACCCTTGGTGGAGTTCACGTACAACAACAGCTACCACCCCACCATCAGGATGGCACCATACGAGGCATTGTACGGCCGACCTTGTAGATCCCCTTTGTGCTGGACAGACCCTGGGGAGTCAGCACTTGTTGGACCAGAGATGGTCCAGTCCATGACAGAGAAGGTCCAGGTCATCCAGGAGGAGATGATGACAGTTCAGAGCCGGAAGAAGTCATATGCTGACAGGAGGTGGAGGCCACTAGAGTTCGAGGATGGCGACCACGTCTTCTTGCGTGTCTCACCTCGACATGGATTACAGATATTTGGCTGATGCGGCAAGTTGTCTTCACTCTTAATCGGACCCTTCCAGGTCCTCACCAGGATTGGCGAGGTGGCTTATCGCCTGACTCTACCACCTCAATTGCACTGGATGCACGACGTCTTCCACGTATCTCAGCTGAGGAGATACGTGCATGACCCGACACATATCATTGACCATGGGGAGCATGACGTTGATGATGGGGCGACTTTTGAGGAGGTTCGAGTGGAGATCAAGGATCGACAGGATCGGGTCCTATGTGGACGGCCGATACCTCTAGTGCGCATCAGATGGAAGCACGTGAACCTCCAGGAGAACACATGGGAGAGGGAGGCTCAAATGCGTGCTCAGTACCCTCATTTGTTTCCCTAACTTATGATGTATCTTTACGGGGATGTAAAGCCCTGAGGTGGGAGTAATGTAAAGACTCGTAAAATTCAAGGGAAATTTTTTCTTAATTTTCTTTGGTATTTTACAGGAATGCAGTTTCAGATGGCACATGATTATGAGGCCCGGTGTGCCTGGAATTTCTATTCAAAGTTTAGCTCGGGTACGTTCAGTGAACGAACGAGCGTGAATTTATAACTATTGAACCGGTGCTCGGAATCGAATTCCGAGGGCACCGATGGAACCGTAGCACTGGTAATTTCTTTGGAACGCCTTTTCTGGAGTTGTGTTTGCTCGTTATAAATTGTTTATATTTGTGGAATAAGTGTTAGTGAATTAAAATTTCATTAAGAATTTTATTTCCCTTTCCATGTGTTAGAACCTAAGTGTAGGAGTTAGGATGGGACCCACTGTTTGTTAGTTTTTCTTGAGTGGATTAAAGGTGAGGTGGTGCCCACACGAGCCCCCACCATTTCAAATTCCTTAACTCCCTAACTCCTCTTAACCCCCCACTTAAGTTGTGTAACTCTTATAACTTTTTAACTTCCCATTAATTGGGTGACTTTACCTCTCCTCTCATTAAGTATGCCAACACCCAATTCAATAATTTAATGGGCCGGACCGCACAAACCATGCCTACCCTCCTCCAATTTGAATGTTGTTTCTAATTTGGTTGGGACGGAATGGCGTGGTGCCGTCGCACCACGTGGGATCGTACGACAAGTAATGCGCGGAGCCGTCGCGCCATTCCGTGAAGTTGAACGAGGACGCGATGCCGTCGCGCCGCGTCGAAGAAAACCGAAGACACCGCGGCCAGAGCGGGGCCACAGCGGAGAGGTGCGGTGTCGTCGCACCGCGCCGGATGAACCAGGCCGCGGCGGAGCAGGGTGACCGGTGGCCGGTGTCGGCGAAGGAGGAAGGACCGGCCGTCACCGGTCCTTGTTGGAAGAACCGGCCGACCGGTGCGGGCCGGCCAGACAAAGGGAAAAACAGGGGAATTAATTCCCCCGGCTGGCCAAGTAAGCGGGCCCATTAATGTGGCCGCAGTTATAGGGAAACCGGGGGGCAGTGCTCCCCCCCCCCCCCCCCGCGAGCCGGAATGGCTCGGCCGCTTGGCCGAGCCAGCGGCCGCCAGCGCGCCGGGTCGCCGGCCAGGCCGGGCCGCCGGGCCAGGCCACGCCAAGATAGGTCGCGCCGCGCCGGAACGAGATGGGCCGACTTAGTTGGGGCTGACCGGGGGGTTGTCGAGCCGGGTCGGTCCGGGCCCGAAACCCCTGTTTTCAGACCATCTTCGGTCTTTTGCCCATAACATGAGCTACGGACCTCCGATCAATGCACCGTCTGTTGTAATGTGATCCTTGAATCGAGACGGTCGTTTAGTTATATCGCACTCAAGTTTTCGGAATACTTTGGGGTTGGCCGGGTTGGTTCGTACACGAAACCGACTGGGCCCTCGGAGAGGAAACACTCATATCTTAAGCTCTGGACGTCCGAATGACGTACCATCGACTTTGATGGATTCCTCTTAGTGAGACAGATCTTTTGGCTTACTCCGCCCGAGGTTTGGATGCAGGTGGAGTACGTTTGGGTTGGTTTTACCTTAAAAACCAACCGGGCCCCTGGGACGAAAAAGCCAATAACTCTCAGACCGGGCGTCCGATTGACGTGCCGTCTGCGACGTTGAGTTCCTGTTGATGATACAGATCTTTTGGATACATCAACTCTGGACTATGTGTCAGTTGATGTATTAGCCTCTCGGCTCGTGGAGCAGACCCTCCCGAACGAGCTTGCTGTGTGCGGGAACCCTAGTGCTGGATGTGTTTGCTACTGTGACGATGACGACTGTACAGAGATCCTCAGTGGATTCGATAGCGACGACTACAACACTCAGCGATCCTATATGGATCAGTGCTACCGATCCTGTGTGGGTCTGATCTTGTGTGGGTCAGCGCTCAGCGGTTCTGTGTGAGCCAGTGCCTACAGATCATATGTGGGTCCGATCCTGTGTGGGTCTTTGCGGGGGTTAGTTACCTATGGATCCTTTGTGGGTCAGATCCTATGTGGGTCATTGCGGGGGTTAGTACCTATCGATCCTCTGTGGGTCCGACGGCTTAGATGAATCATTGGCAATATCTGATCATCTCTATCGCATACGAAGATGTATACCTGTGTGAGCTGAATCTTGTTTTTCTTTCCTTTGTGGATTGTGTTGTGCTATCCTGTGTGTATTACGTTTTTCTTTCCTTTGTGGATTGTGTTGAGCTATCCTGTGTGGATTACGTTTTGCTTTCCTATGTGGTCTGGGTTGTACTTGGGCTCGGATATTGGAGCCGAACGAGAATTGATGACGTAGGTATATGTATGGGCATATACCTAAGTAGTGTGGGATGTTACTTCGTGGTTGAATCTTTCCTTTGTGGATTATTTTTGTAGATTCTGGGAGACCTTCGGGGGTCTCGGGGTCCGTACTGAGTAGCTTATACTCAACCCTGCACGGGCTATGCCCGCACTACGTTGTGTTGGTTGCAGACGACGAACAACGCTGATCGTGGTTGAGGCTTGTGGAGTAGGACGGTACTTGGAGGTGGACCACTGGGCGAGACGTACTTGGAGCGGTTGGCTGGACCCGAAGAGCAGAGGAGGCTATCTGTACTCACCCTTTAGGTGGGACTTCCAGTGGACGGCTCGATGATGCGGATCTACTTTGTAGTTGTTGTTTTCCTTTTCCAGTTGCACTTTACTTTCAATTTGGGTTTTATACTGACCCACTTACTTTCCGCACTTTCTATTCTACTCTGTTTTTACTTAGTGTTTACTTCTACTGTTTTCTTGCTCTGTGGTGTTTGTTTACTTTACAAAGGCAATGCCTTCCCTTTTTACCTAGATTTCCTTGGTGCTAGTCGCCAGCCCGTGGCCTATGGAAGGCGGGCTTGGGGTAGTCACGGCACGGGCCCCAAGGACGGGCCGTGACAATGGTGTTTATAAGAAACACATAGAAATCCATGTTATATTGATTACCCATATGGAACATCATAAGAATCCAAAGTATAAAACTCTTTTTAGCTAAAATCTCTATTGTATTCCCCCCTTTACCCTCTAAAGTCATCATGACAACCCAATGTAACCTCCACCACAAGATCACCTACAAGGTATCCGGTTGAATTTTTTAAAATAATTACATATTATTTTTTTGAAGCTATATAAAATAATTTATGAAATTAAATTATAAATTATGGATAAATAAAATAAATATCTCATTATCGTTTCTTATTTTGGAGAAATTTTTATAGAAATCATAAAGAAGGATGAATGATGTTTTTTACAATAATAAAGAACTAGTTTGAGATGATAATTCTTTGATATATGAGATATTTAATAGCTCTTCATATTAATAATGTATTGAATATATTTTTTCCTCATGATAATTATGTCGGAGTTCTCTTATCGAAATTTGGAATGTATTATAGAAACATTGTTTGTACATATATAAATTTTTCATTGAAAATTTCAAAATATTACAAAGATAAAAAAGTAAATGAGTCATTAAACTGATTGGAAATTTACACTATTTGGTTACTTTATGATAGTATATCATCCATTTTTATTCATTTATTAATTCACATAAAATTAAATTGATGTAAGATAAACCCATTATAATAAATTTTGTTCTAATGTATGAAAATGGATTTTTTATATATTATAAATAATTAAATATTGATATATTTTTTTGATATGGATTATTCTAGATGTGTTAATGATATGAAGTCAAAAATGGGTGGAATTTTATTCGTTGGTGAAATGTTGGTTGTTGAACTCATGAAGATGAAAAATCTAGTTACCCTTAGTATAATTGAAGTGGAATTTGATTTTATGACATAAGATATGATATAACTGATATTGATGAGTTATCTGTTACAATATCTAATGGTTGGGGACATGTACCCCATGTTTGTTATCCATAGAAATTAAAGTGTGATTATTATTTGGATGAATCTGGTTTAGAACTATTAATCAAACAATATTGACATCATGTACTTATTTATCTAGGAGAATCAGAAGAAAATATTTTTTTATAGTTTATTCTTCAGAATGAGAAAGAAGAAAATTATTTTACAAATCCATTGTATAACGATAAGTTTTTTAAATTGACGATGTTGATGGGATTTCAACCACATATATCATAAGTTTGAGGTATGAACATTTATAAAAATGGGTTGGGACACTATATAGTGTGGAAAAAACACATGGATTTGATCCTAAGTGTGTTCGACCTAGAAAATATAGTAATTGATATAGGTAAATTCAATAAGCTATCCTCATCCCACAATGTACATGGGTAAGTTCATGCATGACAAAGATTAATTATTATTTTTATCTTTTTATAAAATATTAAAGAATTAATTCATAAAACTGGTATAATATTAATATGGTGGAAGTTTCCATTTTTTTAAAATTTATTGATATGTTTGAGCACTACAATGTGTATTGATAATGGGATTCCATGAGTGGATGTGGGTTATGACTTCATATCGATGTTTGGGGAAGGGATATGAGTTACTAGTGTCAAAAAAACTAGTGGTTACATTGTGTATTGGTACAGAGGATTATAGGATTAGAGAGATCTGATCTAATTTAAGATTAATATATGGTCAACAGGGATAGGGTATTGTTCAAGTATTGTTCATGGGGTTGTGAATAAATTTTAAAGAGGGGGGGGATGAAGAGTGATGGACGATATTTATGAATAATTTGAACAAGTGGGTGAGGAGTTTGTTGGATAAGTTGAAGATGGTCATCCGTGGATTATTTAGTTGGTGTAGACTAGAAGAGTTTTGGTTATTCAGAACATGATGGATGAAATGATTAGATTAAAAAGAAGAATCCAAAGTGTGGTGAAATTTTCAGGGAAGGGAAAGATGGGTTGTTGGATGGCTAACATTCAATAGTATCATTTGAATAAAGTGGGGTTTCATAATGGTAGTTAATTTTATTCATATTGGATTTTAAAGTGGGTTTTCCTTGGAAAATTTATTCAACCAATCTTATCAATTGTATTTTTAACAATATTTCTTTAAAATATAGTAACATATAGGCACGCCTATATTCGTTTGGGCTTATAATCATAAATAGGTTTCCCATATGGTCTATTTTCATATGTCTATTTTAAATGTTAATATTTTTTATCAATTACACCCTACTATAAACACACCATTAATCCAGTTATCCCACAAACCCACATAATATCATTAATTGTTTGATATTTTCTATTAATCTATTGTTATTTTCATTTTTATTTTAAAAGGGGAATAAAATAATACAAATCCAAATCAATTTTTTTCACTAATAGAGATATTATATTTTATTGGATAATTATAAATGGAAATAGATGAATTCATTGTTTGTTTTTGTGTGAGGATAGTTTTTTTGGTCATTTTGTAGTGATTAAGATGTTCAGTCATTGGATATAATAGTTTTGGAAAACACAGACAGAGATTGTGCGCTAAAATCATGAGCATCTATATTTGTGAATCAAAAGTGATTCCACTAAATATGATAGTGTTAGTTGAAAAAATATTCAATTGTGAGGCTCATAATGTTAGGTTATAAGAAGAAGTGTCGATGGTGTATGTTCACTAGAAGAAATGATTACAACTAGGTGGAATAAAATACAATAGATAAAGAATTGTGGATGACAAGTATAGTAATTCCATGGAATATGATTTGATGCATATAATCAATAATTTAGTCTTGTTATAGAGAATTTGGCGAGGTGGATAGAAATGGAAACTTGTAAAGGTTGAATGATATTATGAAAGTGGTGATGCTAGGTAAGGAAAATCGTGACCTAAATATATTAACTAATGATGGTAAATGGAATCTTTATATACTGATATAGAAGATAAAATATTCATCAAATTCAATATAGTGGTTCTAAAGGAATTTTAAACAATTCCTATCGATTTGGTAGATAATGAAATAAATGATACTGGTAAATTGATGATTCACATTCCAACAAAGGGTATCCCATTAATTCAGGTTTCCGATACTGATTTGATGATAGGATAATGATGAAAATAATATTTTTTATGGTCCATGTATCAAATATTAAATAAAAAGATCTAATATTATTGATAGTGGTAGTAATGGATATATAAGTCCTCAATCTATGAGTATCTCGGTTTTGGAGGCATAAATACAGAAGGTAGATGACTATATAGAGAATCATAAAAAGATATTACTATTTTGTAATTGGTGAGAGTTTTTCTGGTGGTTTATGTATATTTTATATGCCGGTAAACCTTGTAAGGAATATTCATAGTATTTATTTTTTATGTAAGAATATTACAATATTCTTCCATGTATATATCACCCAGTGTCTACACCACATAATCCTTATGTGCATTGGGTTCATACATTTTTTTCGTGTATAAGTTTCTTGTGTATTTGTTTTTATATGAGTATTATGAATGGATGATCATGATGTGATAGGATTGAAATAGGGTAGTAAGAATCTATTTAGTGGTTTGGTTCTTGGTATACTGAGTTCTGATCAATGACATTTTTTGGGAATGTTTAATCTATATCTTAGCGACTTTTAATCGTTGAAAAATTAATGTGTTGTATTATTGAAGGGGTATATGGGTAATCAGATACGAATAATCATCCCCCAATAAGTGGTATCAAATCTAGTTTATAGTTCCAATGTTTTCTAATAAGATATTGTATGAGAGCTCGGTTTCATGGAATGGATGTAGAATTGTGATTAAATAGTTTTTGGTGGAGTAGTTTAATAGTAACAAATAGAAGATACTGTAATATAGGTATGATAAAATTTGGATTCTATGATTTTAAAAGTTATATTGACCAATAGGTGACACCTGGGATGTTCTATTTTTTGAGGTAACAAATCTTGATTGGTTAGAGAATATTGGGACCTCATGTCAGGTGGTGTATCAGGTCACTTAAAGAATGTCATTGAAATATATAAGTGGTACATGATGGATTATGGTTATATCAATAGTAAAATTTTTATGAAGGTGTTATGTGGCATGTCTCATTTATTGGGAGACAGTTTGGTGTTGTTAGAATACTACTACATCTTTCTAGGTGACAAATATTGTTCTTTTATGTCATTTAATGGTTTTATGGGAATTTTTTAAGAATGAAATTACACTGGTGATGTATTGTTTGATGATATCATGTTGGAGGTTAAAAATCGTAGAGGATTCTAGTGTTACAATACCTTACATGTTTTTATGTTATATTCATTAGATATGTTACCCAAAAGTGAAATGTAATTTTGGAGGACATGAAAACAAGCACATGTTGCTGATGCTGTAATTAGAAATATGATGGACGTTCCCATAATGAGTTATTGTAAGAGTTGTTATTATTAGTGGAGGAAAATTATTTGATGATTTAATGGTATATTCATTGATGTAAAAATTATTAAGGTTCCAGAACAAATCAATAAGTGGTGGAAAATAAATTATTAAAAAAATTCACTAAGCCCAACTATTGAGTCAAGATATTTGCTCTGGGATTTCCTTGATCAATAACTTTTTAGTGGGAATGTATGTAATTTTCATGAGAATATCTCGAATGTCATGGTTATACATAGAAAAATGATCCTAGTATGGGGGATGAATGATCATATTTCAACAAAATATAGTTATCTAGAAGCTAGAGGAACTGTGGAAAAGAAAATGATTTCATGTAATGGGGTTTCATGGTTATAATACATGTGGTTATGTTTCAAGAACTATATGTATATGTCATTAAGGGGTGTAAACATGTTAAATATCATATTATGGAAAGATGGATTCTCGAGCATGGTTTTCATGAGTTCATTTATGTCAGATAGGATGAAGGATACAAATTTTATTTCATGTTGAGTATTATTGGAGCTCAGTGGTTGTGGGTCTAATAATCAATGTTCAAAGAAGGTTTAAATGTTCATGTAGTTTCATTTAAGTAAATATATGGCACATTAATGTAACTTTAAATACATTAAATAACAACGATTCATGTGGAATATAATTTTGTTTAGAAGATCATAGGTTATAAAAAAAGTAAATTTACCAGCAGACTATTGGTCCATTTTTCCATAGTTAAGAATACTGACCTAGATCATCAGAAATTGTCTATATTGGAGTGGATGTTTCATTACATGTTTTTGTGTTGAATCCAATAAAAGATGTTTTTGTTAATAAATAATTTGGGTAAGGGTATTTTATTTCCATTTTAGGAAAATATCTTCTAAAGATGTTTCTAATATCATTAAATTGGAAGGTGTCCATCTATCATTTTTAAAGTCTATAGATTATTATATAATTAGGTTGTTTTGATGCTGGAAAAATACTAACCCTATCCCCTGGAATATGTTTATTTATAATGGGTTTCTACTACATTGGTAACATTCACCATAATACTTCAATGAATTGGATGGAACATTAGAATGTATATGAGATCTTTTAAGGGTTAAAACATAATAGAATAAGTTATATTAAAGGACCATAGATTATTTTAATGAAATAATTTTGTGTTTAATGGTCATTAATCCTGATGATGATATCAAAACTTCAAGTACAATGGGATAGTTATAGTTTTCTAGGATGTTTCTAAATTTTTTTGAACGATAATGATCTTTAGCTGAATAAACTCAATGTTAGGTGTTTTAAAAGGAAATTTCTTGTAGAACAGGGAAATTGAGGTGGTTCACATAACACATTTGTTATGGAAATTAAAAGAAGTTAAAAGTTGATGAATTATTTATTATTTTAATTGAAGTATTTATATAGAGGAATTAAAAGGTGTTATGAGGGTATAGTTAAATAAAATATCATGTGATAAGATAAAAATTGAAGCAATTTACATTAGAGGGATCTAAGAAGACTGATTGAAGAATGGCGTAGAGAACCAAGTGGATGATACAGTAGGAGGGTGAATAAAATATTTCTACTGGGTCTTTGGTGTGAGGATGATGGTTTTATTTTAGTGGTACATTATAAAACTAATCCTTTTAAATAACTTGTTATGTGGTTTATTGATGGGTTTCATAGGAGAACTATTTTCTTGGTCAAGTTTCATAGCTTTGGAAGTTCGGTTAATAGATGTAAAACAATGGAGATCCTAGATATAGATAATACAACATCACTATGGGATTTTAAAATTCATGTAGAAGAAATAATTTCACAAGATAGATAAGTGTTATTTATATTAATGTTTTAATGGGTTCCTCAAAAATTCGTTTTAGTAAAATATTGTAGAATTGTCTGAGTTCACTGGAGGAAACGATATTTGTTGGTGCATTCATTCAAGAAGATGTATAATGATAGAGTCCGAGTGTATGAATTTTGAATAGTATCATCTGATGTTTTTACACGTAAAATCAATCATGAACGTGCATATTTAGTAAGGAGGAAAATATTGTAAAATATCTTGAACCAAAACAATTCCAATATCTAGTTATAATAGGTTCATATTTTTATGACATGTGTTAATTCAATGAGGGTATGACATAGATTCTTCCATCATGGATGTGGTAAATGATTTTTCTTGAATTTTACCATGTGGTGAGGAACTGATCAGGTACTATTTTGTAGGAGTTCTAATTCAATATAGTGAATTCAAATAGCCATCAGAAGTTTCATAGTCAAAAGGTGTGTCTCCCAAAAATGTAGGTAGGTGGTGAAGATTAGAAGAAAGAATAAGGACCACTATAATAGTGGGTTGTATCCAGTTTTTCATTAGGTAGTAATAATTTTGAAGATGAATAATATAGGATGTTATGGCTCTAGAAGAAGTATGTATGGGTGTATCAATGTGCTATAGGTTGAAATATAGAATGATAACCACCAGAGTAATGAACACGAAAATATGAAACTTATATGGCATTGGTGATTCTAATTTTAGGGTTCTGCATATGTGTTTTTGATGTTGGAATACCTTTTAACTCAGATGTAAACTTTTTTTATTTATTGTAAAAATAATTTATCACTATTTAACAGATATTTGACACACTATCCACAAAAAAATTGTGTGATTCATTTTTGTGTTGTGTGGATACATGTGTGCGTCAGATGTGTACATGTTATCATTTATATTTTCTAGAAGGAGGAACATTAGGATATATACATAAATTCTATAGGTCAAATTGAATTGGACTTTGGGTTACATGTTATTCCCTATTTTCAGCTTCGATGTACCAAGGTATTTTTATTCAAAAAAATGAGATACTTAATGTTGTTGAAGTTACAATGGACTAGATTATCATAATGCACTACATTATTCGATCTGATTAAAAAATCATCTTCAAAATTAATCATGTGGATTATTTGTGTTTGTTTGTAATTTACTAAATTTAGTATGTTCAAAATGTTATTTTATAAACAAGTTAATTCATTATGTTCACAATGTAAATGTACAAATTTGAAAAATCATTATTTTTTGTATCATTTCAGATGTTCTTTTTTCGTGGGTTTTTTGATATGTGTCATGGAATTTTTTTTAATTTATATATTGGGATATTTATCAATAAATTTGATGATAATTTTTGAAATAATATTAGTATAAAATATAATATATTGAGTGAGAATATGAGTAAGGTTTTTTTCATTAAGTAGAACATTGAGAACATATTTAGTTTTCTCTTTTTCCAACATTGAGTTCTTAAATTATATTATTGAATTTTACAAATTCATATTTTATTTATATGAATGAAATAATTTAATAATGGATGTCAAAATATGAAATTTGTTGGATTGATATCATGATTTACTCATAAGATATTAAATCCAGAATAATGTTTTTTTGATATTCATTTATGTCAATGACAATATTTATTTTTTTACATATTTTAATCTCTAATTTAATGTATTTGACTACAATATTAATGACATTAAAATTTGAAATTATCATACCTTATGAAATATTTGTGATTAGTGAATTATATGAAATATTTGATTAATTTTTATATTTTAATTAATTTTGAATTATATTGGATTTCATTTGATGTAAATGAACATTATTATTTCCCTTTTGAAGGTTTCAAATGTTTTAAATGGATTGAAATTATAGGAAAAATTGACTCTATTGTTTACCGAATATTCCATTTGAAATTGATTGTGACATTTGAAATTTTCCACTATAATACTGTAAATGTAAATGAACCAAGTCAAAATGGTGTTTTTGGAGTGGACTATAAATAATAAAATTAAGGCTATATTTAACAATGTGTAAATCAACCTAACTAAATGACTGAGTTAGTTCCTTAAAACAAAATAATTTTTACTTTAGATAAACCACATATTTATATACGTCAATATTAATTAATAACTCATTACATCTCAATTTTACTTCTGTGTAACATTATTTTGATAATTAACAATAGTTTCTATTGAATTCAATATTTCAAACTAATTACATGTTATGAGAAGAATCGTGATATTCTATGATGATATTCTAAAACATAAATAATTTGTTTGTATGAAGTCATTTGATGAGACACAGATGATGTAGACTATTAGGTGAGAGTATATGTATGTGGATGGGTCTTATGAATTACCTAGATGGAAATCGTAATGGCTGGAGATTATGAGGATAGATCATCCCATATGATGTCTATATGTCATCCTTTCATTGGATATTTCTATCTATGAACATGTACAATGATACATAGACATTAATATTATTATTAGTAAATATCATTAATTGTGTACTTTTACATACTAAGAAAAATAAAAGTTCTATATATTTGAAGGTAGTAGCGTACGTCAGTCATGTGACGAATATTATGTAATTAATGAATAAGTTGAGGATGGACATTTCCCATCTATCTTTTTGGAAGTCAATATATTGACCATTTTTTAAAATAGAGTCATAATAGTAAGTTACTTGTCCAGGTGTTATTGGATTGTTTTGTTTAAGAATTAAAATAATGGTGTGTCAGGAATATCATTTTATAAAATGAGTATGCAATCCACTTGATGTGATATTGGGAAAAAGATATTATATTATATAATGATAGTTTTCTTGTTTGACATCAATATGACATAAAATTTATCAACATGAGTGTATTTATATTTTTATAGAAATTGATAGTAATAATTAGGTTAACCCTCCCAATAACGTTAAGAAATAATCATAGAATGTAACACACTTATAGTTTTTATTTATCACACTAAAATTATATAAGAACATAATTATTAGAATATATATTATTCTGAACAATGTATAGTAATATTTTTTGGATTTATTGATAGAAAAAAATTTAATATTTATGTATTTTTACGACCAAGTATAAAATATTTATTTATTTATTTAATAAAATGAATTATTCTAGAATTCAAAAATTGTGGACAAGGATGTGTGGACTGAGTTTTGGATCTGGTAAAAATTCAATATTTACATAACTGTAAAATAATATTTATCATTGTGTGAATTAGCAAACACCATGAAATAAATAATGACATTATTATATTATATGAATTAGGGTATATTATGGGATTAATATGTGATTAAGGGAATTTTTGTAATTAATAAACAATAAACCCTATTATTGGATATATATATATAATACATTCGTTCATTTTTGAAATGGTGTTATTTTAATTGTGCACAACACCACTGCTCTCATCCCTAGAGATTTCTATCCACAAAGAAAATCCTGAATTTTTATCTCAAGAATGAGAGATGTTTCATTAATTCTCCATCAAATATGGCTATAGAGATCACGATATGATCCTTACAAATATTATGAATTGTGGTGGTGATCAAAGGTAGAGATTCAAGATGACTGGTAACATAGTTATAACACCTAGAGTATCATCAATGATGCGTCAATATCATAATATCAACTGCCAACTATCATGAACTGAAAAAAATTACATGTTCACCAGAAATTAATTTAGATGTGATATAGTACTAAATAAGATAATAATCCCATCATGATGGAGACTAGGACTAGGGAATCATGAAACAATCAAAGGGAACACATTCTCCATATGAAATACTGAAAAATTTAAATATGTGGATATGAATACCGAAAAGTTGGTATGCCAATACAATTAACTAGATTAATATTCTAGAAGGTAGAAAGGTACAAATTTGATAACAGATTTCCAATCTAATACAATATATAACCAAACATGACATCTAAACAAAAACCCATCGTAATATAAGAATTTCCAAATCCACCTGATACCACTAACGCCCAATGTTCCATGATCATGAACACCAATAACCTCAAAGTGGTACATTAACTTTTCCTGGACCTAGAAACAAAAAAAATACATATTCTCTAAATCTTATGTATGATGTACGATGAAATATCCCAGTAACATGTGACATCAAGTATTTATAGGCCATCCATATAAAACAAACTAGATACAATTAAAATTTAAAAATATAGCATGGTAATATTTGACACAAATCATTATAAAACATTTTTTTAAATCATTTAAAAATCTAAAATAAAACAAAACTGAATTATAATTTATATAATATAAGCAGGAAAAATAAATTTCATAAATATTTTAATGTATAATTTATTTCTAATCATAGTGGCATTATTATACATCCCTAGGATTGATAGATTAATGCTTAAGGATCCTCACACATCTAGGAGAAAAATAAAAGTAGGTTCCTACACATATCATGATCTTAGGCATAAGGGGAATAAGAATATATACCAATGAATGAACTCTCTTCCATCATCAATGATTGGTTAGTTTATTCATCTTCAATCAATATCATGGTAGTTTTAATAAATTCCTATATATTTTTTTCTAAACTACGAAAATAAACAACACTGAATACCATGTTCTTCAAGGAAATGAATTGAGGGTTGAAGTAGTCATATTGAAATATATTTATTAATCATCATTCATAAATCCCCATATCATGTTTCCAAACAAACAATTTCATTTCAGAACCATAATAAATAGTTGTATAAAAATCATCTCTTTACAAATAATTCAACTCAGTCAAAACCAATTAAAAATTTAATACATTAATTTTTCATGAATCAACATCAAATATATTATTCAACCAATCAATTAAATTAAAAATAGTGTTCTAAAACCAACACTTTATATCAAAATCTATTTCCAATGTGGTGTCTACCCACATCCTATTCCTTTTAATAAAATCTCAATAGTCTCAAATGATTCCTTGAAAATAAATGTTAAATCTATTCAAACTCAAAAAAGAAAATATTGGTTCAATTTATAGGGACTAGATTATGAAAATACATAACTCTATATAAAATAAATCATCATTTCCTCAATTAAATGTGGTGATAGTTGAAGATATATAGTCATTATGTTCCAACATAAAAAAAATAAAACTAAATAATGAAGTGTCACCAAAACATTCATTTTAATGAATGATGAACGACCAAATATTTTCTAGAAAAAACACTAAATCTGAAATATTTTCCAAATATAGGAGATAATTTTGATTAATAGAGGTAAAAGTAAACAATGGAAAAATTAAAACCCCTAATTAATGTTTCACACAGTTGGGGTAACCACACATATAAGATCAATTATCTTTCAATCATATCAAATTATAAACAAATTGTCACCCCAACATGTACCTTCCCACTAGAACATGGAAGATTTAACAAAAATAATGACCATAGAGACCATTCATGGATTATTATAAAAATATAAGTCACTTTGGATAACCACACACTACACGATGGAAAGGTGGTTCCAGGATTGATGTGGTGTATTGTATAACTCTCAACACACAATGATGAAAACCATGCACATTACCTTGTGTGGTGGCTATGACCCTTTTAGATAGGGGGTCCATGGGACACCCTGACTTACACCAAGGGTGTGGTCCTACCCTTTTATCACCACGATGAAGAAGATCATTTTAAATCCCAAATTCACCTGCAATAATTTTTATACAAAAAATTTTCAATTTAAGGATCAAAATAAAAAATTTCATTAACTTTAATGATATCACTATTCTCCCCAATATAAAATTTTTCTACACCCAAAAATCATCATCATGTATAATGGGACATAATTATATGAGACTGTGACTCTATCCAAAATACATCATATTCCTTAATTTCATTGAAATACAAAACAATCATCATTATAATCAAAACCAAGGCTATAAATTTGCACAAACAATATTCACAAGATAATAAAAAACTAAACATACTACAAATTGATTTTTATTTTTGGTTCCACATAAAATTCTTCAAAATTAAAAACATGAGAGAGGAATGGAGAATATTTCTTGAGCTATGACACATGACAAATTTCAAGCATAAAATTCATATGGGTGGAATGGAAATTGGATTGGAACCATTCATATATATATAATGAAATCAAAATGACCCACATACCTCTACTCAAATACATTTTGTTTTCCAAGTTTCAGGTGACCCTTCCAGGGTGAGAATCTCAAGAACACCTAATCACAAAAAATTGAAAGAACATAAAATGACATAAAATGACATCAATGATTATCTCAATAAGATTTATAATGTTTATAATTATATACCCATATCTAATCAATTATCTAGATCATCGTCACCATATGTTAGAAAAATATAGGTCCTATTAGAGAAGCTTTACCATTCTCCAACCAATATAGTGGATATCTGAAAGTATGATAATACAACACCTCAATGGGAGGCATTTTTGTGGATGTGTATTAGCCATTATTGTATGAAACTCAACCAATTAAAAAATGAATTTCCACACTCCTCTAAATTCAATAATATAAGAAAGTAAACTTTTTTATGAATTTGTATAGCCTGTTTTGTCTATGGATTGTATGTTATTCTCAACATAACCTGGGATCCCATCACCTCGATGTGGCCTCTCTAAAACGAAGATGTGAACAACATTTCCCTACCAGAAATTATTGAAGGTATAACTCATTGAGGCCTCAAAGTCTATTTCATATACGGATTTCCAAAATCTAAAATATTTGTTATATCAAGAATAAGAATTAAGTGATCTAATTTTTCAATTGTTCAATCACCACCCAAATCAAATTATTCCCTATAGTATTTTGTGTAAATCACACAATGAAATACATTGATATCTCATTCCATTTTTATGTCAACATCAGTAGGGGTTGAAGAAATCAAGAAGTCCTTTGATACTTGACCTTGATCTATTGAACGGTACATCAACAAGAATATAAATCAATGATGTCTTATTTAATATATAGCCACCATAATCAACACCTCACGTTAGAGAAAATATTCATCATATCCATGTTAACTAACCCACATAAATTTATGAAATCCACCATCGTATCCTTCCATATTGGTGACAGAATTACATAATGATTTTTGAAGAAAATGATTCCCTATAGATATTGAGACCACTTTCTGATGGTCAATCCAATATATAAATAATTTTTGATTCCTCATAAAAAATTATCAACATCCACCTCTTTAAGGAAAATCTAATGAAGATAATATTCCAACATAAAATTAGTTATAGAAAACCCAATACCATCCTATCATAATTCTAAATGCATGAGAAAAATAGTTCCCTAATATTCAACAACATCAATGACTCCATCATATCATTGGATGGTAGCTTCTTGGATATAGAGTTAGTAAGAATGTTCCACATTGTAGGGGTATATAAAATGTAAAATTCAAAATATTGAATGTACTCCAGCAACCACCATTGATAGAAATTAAAATATTTCGGAAAAAATTGATTTATTATGCTCAAATGATTAGACTATATGGTATTCATTTTATGAAATGGTAGTGGAACAAAATAATAAGAAGATATATCATAGCTATGAGTTCTAATATTTGACAGGGAAATGTTTTCTATTGTGGGTAAAAATTAAGAGAACTATATCCCACTACATGATCACCTTTCAGAAGAACACATTCCAAAACAAAACATGGAGCATAAAAAAATACCAAATATCATTAACATATATCTCGAAGAGTCAAAACTAAATATAAAATCAAAATTTGATTCTACTCAAGAATGGGAGTTTGAAATTTCAAATCCCAAATGAAATTCACTCCCTTCTAGATGATTATATTCAATAATGAGGCTATCATGGAGAAGTCATTCATGTCCATGAAGTAATAACTTCCTAAATCCAAATAACATTGTATCACAAAGACATTACATTGTTTTTCCAACAACATGAATGATTTCAATTTTTCAGGATGAACTAAGACACCATGTTCTCAGATCATGTTCCCATGGAATATCCCTACCCGATTCTAGAATCAGAATTTGGACAACTTGGAATAAAGTCGGTGACTCCCTTGGATATAAAAAAGTAATCTCATATTACATACATGATACCACATTATATTAGAGTAAAATAATTTTTAATCTATAGATACCACTACATAATAGTTTAGTAAATATTTGTAAATGTTATTCATCAATGGAATATACATATCAAGATAGTTATGCTAGCCTAATATAATATGATGATCCTCATAGTGACCATACCATCTTCAGAATGTTGCTTTTTGAATTTCATCCTCCTCAAACAAAAGTTGTTGTGAACCATATCATTGATAAATATTATATAATTATTTCACCCTTTTCTTATGATCAATTAAATAATAAATATGGAGAACTAGATACTTTTTCTGGACAATAAATTGATTTTTCTTCTAGTATTCAATACAAAATAGTAGGCTTTCATCTTTTTTCTTTGTGATAAAAATTGTGCTTCCCAAGGGGACACACTACGTTGAATAAGTCCTTTGGATGTGATTTCTTCAAACTCATTATTTAATTTCTAAATATTCTCTACTTCTATACATCAATAATGAATAAATAATGTACGATTAACCATTAAAAAGTCGATAGAAAACTCTAACTCCCTATTTGTGGTAAAATAAATATATTTTGAGTGAAAACTTAATAAATACACAATATCTAATAGAGTTGGTTCACTATAACTGGATTTATTCACAAATTATACAACATTAAAACATATTATCCTACCCACCTCTAATACTATCAGTCTAGCTCAACTATATCCCAGGTTCCATTCTCATTGAAAAACACAATTCTATCCATCAATGGTAATAAATGACACCAACTGATTATCATATTCAATCCATGATTTATGAGAAAAAAACTAGTTCATTTTGATAATAACATATGTGGATTTATTTTATTGACTGATAAATTCCTTGAAGAGAATGGTCGTTGATAAAGAGAAAACCCAAGATGGGTATTGGAGACCATGATTTATCATCATCCAAAGAGGTTCTACAATATCGATTACTTGTTGAATATGATAAATTATAAGGTACAATAGGTCTATTTTTCATTATGATAGTAATGAATCATATGCACCAGCTTCAAAAAAATAAGTCACCAAAGATGTGGACATAGAAATAGTAGCATCAACTGTCACCTGACCCACATTTATTCTTACTAGGGATTTATCCAATGTGTATTGTTTCTTCATTAATAATGAATACAGTTAGTTTCCAATTTTTATTGAATCATCTATCTTCATTACATTTACACTCTACACTCCTGAGATTAAACCACAACATGAGGTAGAAAAAACATGGATCTCCCCCCCATTAAGTGACCTGAAAATCCACATGAGTTATAAATATTCAGTGCCTCCATGAAAGAATCCTCTAAGTTACCAGTCATTTCATATTGGGAATAGGTTAGTGTCCCTTAGATTGAAATTATACTACATCTATTGGAATAATTAATTCAAGGACTACGACCACTATTTCATATACTTGGCTCGTATCTCTTTTTATTCCCCTTAAAGAGACCACAAAATCACACTCTGAGGAGGAGGAAATGTAGTTAAACTTTACATACTATAAAAAAATTTACACCATATAATATCTATTGGTAAATTTTTTAATATTGGTATGAATCAATGTAAATACCTGAGATTTAATATTCATTAAATGACCCCTATGAATCCACTGGGACATCAACTTCTCATCCAACACCACATCGGGTGAAAACTGAAAATGTTCAGTAAAAGGATTTGAAAACTATTCAATTTTATAGTCACTTAGTTAAATATTGAGAAACACCATGGACATATCCCACACCATAAAACATAGATATAATTTTTTTACAAAAATATTTTTTATATCAATCCACTCGAAGTGGCAATTTTTCATTTCTAAATCTATCATCTCCCAATATCTTCGATTAAGACAATCATCCATGAAGAGGAAACACATCTCATTATTTGAATTTGGTGTCCATAAGAACCAAAAGAGTTATTCAATATTTTGTATCCAATAATATTCTTACTAATGATCATTTATTTTCTAGAATTCTGGTTGGTTTTTATAAAGGATCTCATGAGCCTAGTCAATACTACCATCCTTTCAAGGATAATCTTCTGTATCAAGTTTTAGGATCGGTTCTTTCACTTGTCTTGATGCTTTAAATCTATTCACTACTAACCATATGAGGTTCTAGTCAATCCGATGTTTTTTTAGAAATGTTTTATCTAAAACTCCATCTAGAATCCAAACTGGAAAACTTTTTAGTGTCATGGTATAACAAAATATAAAATGAAAATAATGAAAATTTATTCAATAGAAAGAATTACATTAGCTATATCATTCAAAGAGTAACCATGGAAGATGAATCTTAGATCAATGTTCGAGAATTATTTTATAATCAACAAATATAACTCATTAATGAATCTTTTTCCTATCCTCCCTTGGTAATTTAAGGCTCATTACAACTACACCTTTATAGGGACTCATTCAAAAACATTTACCTTACATCCTAAATACATTGTATCATATTTACCGTGATTTATCAAATTATATGTCATCATACCAGAAAGTACTCAATCTCACCCTATGATAGAATTTTTTTCATGATCCAACCCTGATAACAAACTACATGATAACCTGATTAAAGGCTGATACAACCTGAAGGGAATTCCTGATCCCACTAGGTTCGTGACTACTACCATAGAGTAAATATAAATTCAAATGGAAGGATTTATTAATAACAAAAACAAAAAGATGAATTTAGTGGATAGAAATCCCTAAAGATTATGTATGCAAAGAAAGTAATTAGTTGACATGTACCGAAAGGTACACAAGTACAAATTACGGAACAAAATACCAATAAATGAAATTACATCACCAACGATGACATCAAGAGAAAATCTCTTCATAATAGATGGATCAAATACACCACCTATCTCCACCAATATTGAAATATCATTGATCAAGAACACAAATAATTTCTAATTGATTATTTCCCTTTTCACTAATAATAGAATGTATACATATGCACAATGGAACATGTGGGATGTGAGAAACATTACTCTAATGGGATTTCACCTTGACAATTCATACATATTCCATATCAAATAAAATATATGTCTTTAATTTTTTAATAAAAAATGGCACGAAAATCTTATATAAAACCCATGATAATACATGATCCTAAATCATCTCAATAAATGAGTAAGATAAGAAAGAATTAGGATTTATATTATACAAAAATTAATGAATAATATCATAAAAACTATATTGTATAATATATTTTCAATTATAGAACCAGGGTTACGAGTGCTAGTGTTAGTTAGATCATGGCCCAATTATCATTAAATATCATGGTGAAATATGGATATAGGTGCACAAAGTTCAATATATGTCCAACCTAAGGGGAATTGGGATTTATCCCAATTAATGAAATCGTTACTCTCATCAATGTGTAGCTACTTTTTTTTGACATAAATGCATTTATATATAGATCTAATACATGCATAGCATGCTTATCCTGGACTACCAAATTAATTAATGTGGCTCCCATGGTTTTTATGGAAATAAGTTTAAGTGAAAATAATTAATCTTAAATTAGTTTAATAAATAATTGTTCATGTATCCCAAAATGATTTTTAAAAAGTTCCCTATCATTTTGAAAATGACTTTAATGCTTTCAGATGAAATAATTTCTTCAAAAATAATTAATTTATTTCAATATCTAAAAACATTTCATATCTATATTTCTAAAGAATCATCGTTAATTTAATTCATTAAAGCAATCTTTTCATATTAACAAAAAATTTGGAAGTAAGAAATTTATTATAAAATTCCTTTCAAACAAATTTTCAATTTAAACACCATTCTAGTTAAAAATAATTACCCCCATGTCTCAAATAATGAATTAGAAATCAATTGTAAATCCCTTTATAAAAAAAAAGCAACAATAGTTCCAATTTATAGGGACTTTATTATGGAACCACATACCCCAAGATTAATGCAATCCTCATTGCCTCTAAGATTAATGCGGAGAGAAGAATATATATGGTACATGGTCATAGATCCACCAAGAGAAACATAATAATATGAAAGTGATACCATAAGATGAATCATGATGAAGGATGGACTCCAAAACAATTTCATAGAACAAACACTCAATCTAAAATACAGGCCAAAGTATGCTTATAATTTCATGAAATAGTGGGAATCTAAACCAAAAGATGAATTAAAACCCTTCATCACAAATTCATGAATTTGGAATAACCTATATTGGTAGACCAAAAAGCTATTTGTGTATTTTAAATTCTGAAACCATCATCACCAAATCTAGGGGATTCCAACATTTATAAGGACCTAACCTCAAAAATTTACATACTATTATTTTTATTCAATAGTTTTCTTTCATACATTATCAAGGGTATTATTAGTTTAGTGTTTTAGAGAATTAGGTCATAATTTTTAAATAATATAGATGAATATTTCACAGTATAAAATATACTATGTATCCATTTTTCATATGGTTTAAAACATTAAAAATGAAACATGTTATATTTTTACGAAAAATTGTCATGGATTTTGAATTGATTTATTATTTTTTAATCATCCTTGAACTAATTTTTTTGAAAAATGTTTTGAGAAAAAATAATCTCAAAAAGGAACATATAAAATAAATAAATAAAATCATTTTTCAATTTTAAAACTAGGGGACCAAAAACAAAATTTACATTAACATAAAAAAAATTGTTCTCAAATAATCATTTAATTACCCAGAAAATCAACATCAGGGCCTATTTTTTTCATAAAATATATTATTATAATATATAATAGAAAATAATAATCAGAAGGTTTTATTATAAAAAATGAGATCCCATGAAATCCACATTCATAAAAATATAAATTTTTACCCTAAGAGGCCATAACTGTTTCTTTAAAACAAAATATAATTAGTTTACCATTTTAAATCCAAACATGAAAACCCATAAGAAATCATAGAAATTTTTTGTAGGTGTATTAGGACATCATCTGCATAGAACCTTTAAAAAAATGTTATAGGAACTCGTATACTTGTAATAACTATTATGGTCTAGTTTCAACATAAACATTCAATGATATATAATGACTACTGTAGGAATTAGAGTTCTATATTAAGCTCACCCGTCATCTGATCTATACCAGGCTCACCTAACATCATGACCTATATCATGATCACCCATCACCATGAGATATACTGTAAGATCCCTCCCTTTTCTGGAGTCATCACATGTGTTCATTTAGGTAATTTTGGATGTTTTTATATACATATGTTAAAGACTAGTGTCTTGGGGTGAGTTTGTGTGAAATTTTAACAAAACCTCACAGACAGTGGTTTGTGCATGGTTTGGGCATGTTTTCAAAAACCGTCCAACTAAAAAGTACCAATCAAGAAAACCATGATATCATGGTCCACACAATTGGTGCACAATTTGACAAAATGTGTGACTAAACCGTGCTAACTGTGAGAACATATATAGAGAGGTCCATGTGGTTGGCACACTCATCACCCTAACCATTCACCCCTTCCTATGAAACTATGCACACAAGATTAATTATCCAAAAATCTATTTTAAAACCACAAATCCATCGACACTCCAATATTTTCATGTGGGATTGGGCTTGAAAAATTCTCGGTGATCCAATACCCTTCTGGAGGGATTATAAAGTGATTTGAAAGTCATTATTTGAGATGAAAACCCTGTATTAAAAATCCCCTATCTTCCTAGTAAGTGGATTTCATATCCTTCTATTCTCCATCATTCCTTGATAATTTCATGGAATATATGAACTATTTCCATGTATCTAAACATAATAGTTGAGATATTGATATAGTATTGAGGATATAGATCAATATTTTTAAGATCTTAGTTCCTTTGATCTTAATTTTGGATTAGGTATTTTAGATCTGAATAATGATCAACGATATTGTTCCCCTCGAATTTTTCAGAATTTATGTTGGCCTAAAATCTATCAATAAACTATGGTAGGTGGTCTAAATCGAACTCCCATTGTCATGGATTTGATATGTGAATGTGATTATATAGATCTGATATCTTCCCTTGACAATTTATTTGCTAAATTGGAGTAATTAGGAATGTGGAATTGGCTTGTGATATCCTTTGTGATTAATTGATAATTGAATCACGGAACAAACAAGGGGGGTTCCTAAATAGATATTTTTTTAGATATTGGTTATGAGTTGAGATATTGTAATTGATATATTGAATTAATTGTGTTAATATATTTATTTTGGGGGAAATTAATAATGAAATGATGTTTTTCTATGAAGGATGATTAATTATAATAATTAATTATGTGCCACAATGTTGATCAAAGATAATTAACTGTGAGAATTAATTATGAAAATTTGAGATAAGTTATGGATAAGTAATTGTGAATAATTAATTATGGATGGAGAAGTGTGTTGATTGATTAATTAAATTATAAATTAAATAATGTGTTATGCGCATAGTTAATTGATGAGTTAACTCTTGGCCTTTGAAATGTTTGATTAATTGTTCGATTAATAATGGAATAATGTGGATAATTCTTTCAAATTGTTGATTGATTAAATGAATGAGATTATTGTGTTTCTAGACATGGAATATAGACTAACTATATGTGGGGACTTAGACCTGGTGTCCACCAAATAGTTATCTAAGATTGAAATTTTTGGGTGCTAGGCATTACAACCTACACCGAATGAGATATGGAGTGTTAGGCATGGAGACCTACACTAAATGACATTTGGGGTTCTTGACATGAATTTCAACACAAAATGAATGATAATAATTAATTATTATGAAAATGGAAAACATGAAATGAAATTGGGCCTAATGTGATGATTAATGATTAAAGGACAATGTGATAATAATATAATTATTCATTGTATTTATTGCCTCATAAAACTGCATACACAATCTTTTGACTAGATTTTTTTAGAAACCATTTTTGGTGGCCTAATAAGTTGTACTGACACCCTATTCTAGCCACCTAATCAGCACCTGAGTGAACATTTTATTTTTAGAAAATATAAGGGCAAGGCCCTGTGATAGGTTGATGTTTGGGATTAGAGCATGGGAGAGGAAACTGTATGTAGTTCGGGACCCTCTTGGGAGTCTTCGTTTCTTTACTTTTTGTTTCATTATTGACACATTACATTATCATTGTCAAAGAATTTTTTACCTTATAATTTATTATTTCATTATTTTGTATTGAATATCATATGTCATGAAATGTTTCTGGTTATTTATACACTTCCACAGCTGGTTATTGTTTTTTTCTTCCATTGGTGTTTTATTCTGATAAAATTGGGTATTGTATCCCCATGACTCACTTACCATACCCTCACTATTATTTGGCACCCTCTAGCACATAACGAGCCACACTTGAGGGAATGTGGCCATCCGGCTCAGGGCACCCTTTAGTGGCACTCAAGTCAGGACGCCACAAAGTGGTATCATAGGTGATTTCTTTTTTTCATTCTTCTTGTTTTGAATTAAAATTCTAGGAATGTAAAGTATGATACTAGGAAGAGTTGAGGCTTGGTAATGTTCTTGTGCATGGGATTTCCAAACCCATGTACGAGGGAAAATCCAAGTACTCTTGGTGGGATTGTTTTGGTAGTTGTTTGTTGTTACAGTTGGATATTATTTCACCTTGGTTGATTCACTTGTGGTGTAATGTGATACTTTTTTCCAGTTGTCATTTTTAGATTTTTGGTATAAAGAGGCATGATATTTGAGTCTACATGCATAAATCTAAGCACTCAGGGTTTATTGTGACATGCATCATTCTAGGAACTCATGGGAAAATGGTTTATGGATTAGTTGTCGAACTTGAAATGGTTTTCCTTGTTGTGATATTTAAATAATAATTAAAAATGTTATTAAATGGGTGTCTAATGAGAAACTTGATTGATGAAATGAGTATTATTAATTAATTAACTGTTGAATTAATTAATTTTATATAAGGTGATTAAATAATGGTTGAATTAATTAACTTCAATGAATATAACTTTCTTAACCATTACCAAGGTGTATGATCATTAAGGTTAGTGATTAGGCCTCAATTTTGAAATGTGGTGTGAAAAGGGGGAAATAACATGTTGAATTGTTTTTTCTTAGTTTCACCTCTAGTGTTAATTTTATAAGGTTATGTTATGAGACCTAAGACTTGTGTTTGTATTTGTAGATATATGCCTCCATGACACTTGTTGAGGGAGAGACTAAGGGGTATTGTCCATAATGAACGTCCAGATTGGGAACTTGAGGAACCATTGATGCAAGAAAATGAGTAATGATAACATTTCATAGGGAAATTTTCTCATTTAATGCAATTCATAAACAGAGGCCCAGGGCGGGTTCTGAAAAGCTTGTCTGAGTTGACAGGGGAGTTTCAACGGCAACACCCTTCTACTTTTACTAGAGAGGGTGGACATAAGTGAGCTAAAATTTTGATTGAATCCATAGAGGTGATACATGACCATTTGTAGACTCTAGCTGGGAGGAAGTTCTCGTTGGCTACCTATATGCTATGGGGGTCAGCGAAGAACTAGTGTGACATTCAGGTATGATCTAGGCAGACATATGATAAGTTAGGGATGGAATTTCTTGTGAAGTTCTCGGAGAACATCTATCCAGTGATGTTGAGAAAATAGAGGGATTTAGAGTCTATGCATATGACCCCAAGAAGAAAGTACATAATAGATTATTCTGAACATTTCACAAATTTACAGTGTGTTGTTCAATATTTTGTTTTAGAAGAGGCTTATTTGGAAAACTAATTGAGGACCGACTTATGTGTGAAATTAAGTCCCTGGTAAATATGTTTAGGATGAATAAATTATAATAATAACTTAATCATGCTATCGTTTCATATGGGAACATGATGAAGGATTCTAATAAGGGTTAGGTAGTTATCACTAGACGATCAGAGAGTGTACCTTCTTAGAGAAGGTAGTGCCGTTTCAAAAACCTTAGTCAGGACAGTGGAATGAAATGTGGACATCCAGGTGAAATAGTTTCACTAGATCATAGTCATGTTATTTTTAACCAGTGTGGTATATAGGGACACTATCGTACACATTATCCTAGACCACAAGTGGAGTGTTAGTTTTTTGGAACAACGAGTCACCTATAGAAGTTCTACATGAAGTAGCAACATGATAGTGCTGAGGGAGTAGCTACTCAGAATCAGAGTGCGTTAAGGGGTTCTTATACACCATATATGTGTGCTAGTTAGAGTTTTATAGGGAGAGGAGGTAGAGGTAGTGGATGTGGTTTTTTAGGGTATGAGCTCCCGTATAGCCAGAGTGGTGCTACATGAGGTAGTCAAACAACACCACGTAGAAGAGGGAATGGATAGTTACATGCAGTGAAAATGACACTTTTGAAGAGAGAGGCTAGTCAATCGATTGTGACATGTACTATTTTAGTTGCTTCTACATTAACTATGTCCGTATTCGATACTGGTTCCTCTCTTTCCTTTATATATCCAAATCTTGTTAATGGTTTGATCCTGGAGGTGGAGTTCATTAGTGGGGTGACAAATATTGATACACCATTGGGAACATGGTCTAATGATATATGTTTATGCAAGAAATTTTCACTATAGATCGCACAATATTGTTTTCATTGTTATATCTATATCTGTGATATAATGGTATTTGACCTGATTATGGGTTTGAAATAGGTGGTAGCATACCGTGACCACATAGATTGCTACCACATGAGAGTGAAATTTGTATCTCCTAAGGGTTACTAGTATGTTCATCTTGGGGAATTTCATATCCATGCAGGACGAGCTGGGAGAATTATGTAGAAACTTGGAGAGCTCAATGCATAATTTTATAGTCTTTTTCTGAATGATGGGATTGTTAGGAATTATTTACTTCCACTAGTATGAGAACTATTTTAGGATTTATTTCTGGAAGACATTACAATGTTTTCACTGGAGATAGATGTGGAATTCAATATTGAGCTCATTCCAGGAGATGAGTTGGAATCTATTCCACCTTACAGAATGCAACCGGCTGATCATCAAGAGCACAAAACGCAGTTGGAGGAGTTGGAGGATAAATTTTTTATCCATCCAAGTACATCTCCTTGGGGATCACCTATTTTTTCAAAGAAGGATGACAGAATATTACGCTTGCTTTTCAATTACCAGAAGGTAAATAAAATGACTGTGAAGAACTAATATCTTCTTCTTTGTATCGATTATATATTTGACCTAATGAAGTGGTTTTATGTCTTCTCAAATAATGATATTATATCAAGGTGTCGTCACTGTGATTTTGGACCTTCGATATATCAATAATTGTTTCTAGAAGAAGATATGGACTTTATGCATTTGTTGTTATGCTATTTGGGTTGACAAATTCTGCAGTAGTATTTATATCTGGGATGAAAAGGATATTTCATCTGTACCTAGAACAGTTTGTCGTGGATTATGTGAATAACATATTACTGTACTCTAAGACTCATTATGATCATGCCCAATATCTTTACATCACACTGGGTACATTTAGAGTGCATTCTCTATGTTCCATGCTATCTAAATGATCATGTTGTATTAATAGGGTACACATTTTTTGGCCCATCATCTTAGAATAAGGTGTAATTGTGGACCTAGAAAAAGTGCAGGTAGTTATTATTGGGAGCATCCTATGATTTTTTTTGATATCCGAAGTATTTTTTTTATTTTCGGGTTATTACAGGAGGTTCATCCAATACATTTATTAAATGGTAAAAGCTAATTCAGGATAGAAAAAAAGGGATAATGTTTGATTGGAAAGAATCATGTGATACTGTTTTCTAGGAGTAGAATAAGTTCTTGACATATGCACACATTTTGATCTTACCTGGGTTGGGTGAGGATTACATAGTGTATTGTGATATGTCTGGGATTGGACTCGGATCAAATTTGATGCAAGGGGATCAAGACTTTGGTTACAATTCTTGGCAGATGAAGCCACATGAATGGAATTTCCCTACGCATGACCTCAATTTGGAAGTAGTGGTTTATTCACTCATGTTTTGGAGACCTAATCATTTGGGAGAAAAGTTTATAGATTTTAAAGATCAGAAACGATTAAAGGATATCTTTTCATAGAATGACATGAATATTTAACAGCGAATATGATTAGAGTATATGAAGTCCTTTTATTTTGAATTGGAATGTAAACATATAAAGGGGAATATAATGGATGATTCGATAACTAATAAAACTCATAATCAATTGGTATATGATCCATGTGTAGAGTGGAAGATGATGTCCTTGTTGGTGGAAATGCATGTGGTAGTTTCTGAGCATTCAGATGTGATGAATTTAGTTTCTTTAGTATTGGTTTCTACACTCTTGAGATGGAATAGGGACAGGAAATATGAGGATCCTATGTTTTAGACATAAGGGAATTCTTTGAAGGTGGGTAGACACCTTCAGAATTGATAATAAATGAAGATGAGTTCATTTATGTGATAAATCGGGTTATTGTGCCTAGGAGTATGGAAGAGGAACTCATGCAAGAATTTAATGCCTCAAAGTAGGAAATATGTCCAGGGGTGAAAAAATGTACCATGACCTTTGACGATAGATTGAGTGTCTAGGCATGAAAAAGGAGATAACATGGTTCATAACAAGGAGTTTCACCTGTGAGCAAGTGAAGGAATATCACCAATGACCTTGAGTCCTGTGGAAACCATTTCCTATCCCGGAACGGAAGTGGGATGAATTGACTATGGATTTCATGGATTAAATTATAGAGGCACTATGGAAGAATGATTCTATTTTGGTTATTTTGGATCAACTAATGATGATAGAACATTTCATGCTTATCAATGAATCCTTTACAACAGAAAAATTGGGAGAACTGTATGTATGAGAGATAGTTAATTTGCATGGGGATCCACATATTTTAGTTTCATATCATGATACATGATATAATTCACGCTTTTGGAAGATCTTACAGAGATAATTTTTTACACTGGTTTTGTTATTTATTTCCTTCCACTAATAGATAGATTGGCAGTTTGAGTGTACCATACAGGTGTTAGAGGATATGCTGTGAGTATGCATCCCTGACTTTGGTGGTTACAGGGAGAATAATGTGGCTTTAGTGTTTTTCACCTATAAAAACACTTATGATGAACTATTCAGATGGAACCATATGAGTCACTTAATGGTAGAACTTGTAGATCAACACTTTGTTGGTTAGAGGCGGGTGGGTTAGAGATGTGGGGACTGAGTATCGTTTAGGAGACATCGGAGCATGTGCAGTTGGTTCAGAAATGTATGGTTATAGCCTTAAGTAGGAAGAAGTCATATTCTAGTATAATAATATAACCCCTAGAGTTTAAATATGATGATATTGTATTCATTTGGGAGTCACCAAGATTTTACCACCACAAGATAAAGATGCGGGCCAAGTTAGCACCCAGGTTTGTAAGACCGTTTGAGGTACTGGAGAGAATCCATCCAGTTTCATACTAATTAGACCTTCAATGTAATTTCAGATATATACATGAGGTTTTCCAAGTGTCTCAACTATATAGGTATCACTCCAATCATTCTCATGTGATTGATGGGGAAGGGTTTGACATCGAGAGAGATGCGTCCTTTGAGACGAATTTGATACGTGGGATGGTTTGCAATGAGAAAGTGTTGTGGGGAAAGATTGAGTCATTAGTTCATTTATTATGGAAACATGGAATTGTTCAAGAGTAAACCCGGTAATGGGAAGTAGACATGAGGTATCAATGTACAAATATTTTGGAATATGAATCCTAGAGAAGTTCAGGAGTGCAGCTCAAGGAGAAGCATTTATAAGGTGGGGAGATTATAAGATCCTGACATTTTTTGGAGTCATTTCAATTGTTTTTTCATGTTCTTTTTAAGCTATTTAAGTTCATTTATTTATTTCGTGTTTTGGGGCACATTTGGGTGAATTTTTATGAAAAAATAACTTATAGTGGGATCTGCACGGTTTGTGTAGTGTTGAAAAAACCATGCAACTAAACCGTTCCACCCATGAAAACTTGAACAAAGAGGTCCTCAAAGTTAGTGTACGGTTTGAAAAATTATCTTACTAAACTGTGAAAACTATGAAAAACTGGATAAAGAGGTCTTCACGGTGGGCGCATGGTTTTCTCAAACCATGAACCCCATCCTAGGAAACCATGTGCAATAGATTAATTTTACGAAAATCTATTTTAAAACCACATGAACCCCTAAAACATCCATATTTTGACCTAGGATAAGGTTTCACAACATTTACGCAATCCCATAGCCTTCCGAATGGATTCCTAGTTGATTAAAACATTGTTCTTTGAGATCAGAATCCCTAATTGAAGATCCAATCACTTCTCGGTAAGTGGATTTCATCCCATTGCTTCTCCCATTAATTCATACTTCTTTCCTTGATATTTTCATGGAAGATCTCTATTGTTTCCATGGATATATACCAAAGGGTTTAGATCTAGATCTTGGAAAGTGGATCAAGACATAGATTTTAAATATCATGATACCTTTGATCCTAATTTTGGTTTAGTGATTATTGATTTGGAGATTGATCAATGACATTGTGCTGCTCGAATTTTGGTAATTAATGTTGGAATATCATCTGACAACAAACTGAGGTCAGTGGAGTAAATTGAACTCCCATAGACATGGATTTTATATTTTAATCTGAGTTTATATATTTTCTTAATATACATGATAATTTATTTCAAAAAATTTAGTAATTAGGAATGTGGAATTGACATGTGCTTGCATTGATGAAAAATTTATAACCGACTGACAGAAAAAAGGGGGGTGTTACCCAAATTGATATTTGTTTTAGAGATTTTTTATGGGCTTAGATATTGTCATTGAGATATTTAATTGATTGTGTCAATATAATTATTTGTGGGATATTAATTATGAAATGATGTCTAGATATAAATTTTAATTAATTGTGAGAATTAATTATGGGACACGATGTGGATGAAAGATAGTTAAATTTGATAAATAGTTATGAATATCTGATATTTTATATGGATAATTAATTTCAAATAATTAGTTATGGAATTAGAAATTTTTTGATTGATATAATAATTTATGAATTAATTAATTGGTTATGTGATTAGTTATTTGGTGAGTTAACTAATGGCCTTTGAAATGTTTAACTAGTCATTAGATTAGTTATGAAATGACATGGATAATTCTTGCGAATTAATTATTTATTTAATGGATGAGATTTTATGGTGCTATAAATTGCATTTTATACTGATTAGACGTTGGGACTTAGACATGGATTTCCTCCCCAATAGTTATCCAAGCTTGAGATTTAGGGGTGAAATGCATGACGACCTACACCGAATGAGATATGGAGTGCTGGGAATATCGACCTACACTGAATGAAATATGTGGTGCTTGACATGACATTCAACACAAAATACATTATAATAATGAATGATGATTCAAATTAAAAACATGAAATTAAACTAGGAAAAATGTGATGATTAATTATTAAATGACAATGTGATTACTATTTAATTATGTATTGTATTTATTTCTTCATAATGATACATAAACTATCTATTGACTGGAATTTTTTTTGACACTGTTGGTGGTAGCCTACTGATTTTTACTCACACAGTATTTAGGCTGCTTGATCGGCAATCATGTAGACATTGTTTTTGCAGGACAAGATAAGGGAAAGGCCCTAGGATTGGTTGAAGTTTTGGATTAGAGAATGGGATTGGGAACCAGACGTGGTTTGAGACCCTCTTGGAAGTTGTTGTGTCATTAATTTTAGTTTCATTGTAGACACTCGACATTTTCATTTTCATATCATGTTTTATGTTTTATTTGATTATTGTATTCTCCTATTTTGAATATCATATCAATGGTGTTGTTCTAGTTATTTATCTTCTTCCACAACAGGTTATTTTTGTTTTCTTCCACTGATATTTTATTCTAATAAAAGTGTGTATAGTCTCCCAAACACTGACTTACCAAACCATCACTTCTACTCGGCACCCTATGGCATATAGGGAGGCGCACTTGAGGGCATGTGGTCAACCGGATTGTTGCAACATTTAGTGGCACCTGGGTCGGGACGTCGCAAATATTACAAATAATAATCATCATAAAAAATTTAAAATGATGATATCATGAATAAAATTTTCCATTTTTTTATACTTTCATCATAAATCAATTGAAAACCACATTTGAACACATATTCCAAACGTTTTAGGATATTGAAATACCCATTCCATTTAAAAAAAATTCAAAACTTAAATTCCAAGAATAAAAACATGGAGTATTTTTGTTAGAAAAAAAATAGATGATTATAACGGATTATAAATATTAAATAATAGTATTGGTGGGGGAAAATACTGTTGACATCATATAAAATAAAATAAAACATTCATTTCTTCTTTTAATAATGAAAACATATTCATTAAAAGGAGTCCTTTCGAAAAAGTCTTAGTGAATGTTAAAAGAAACCAAAAACTTCATTTACAATTTATTTAAAAACAAATAAATAAATTAATAAAATACTTAAAATTATTAAAATGAACGAAAAATATTTATATAATAAATATTAAAAATATTTAAAATGAGGTTTTTAGGAAATGTGTCCATTTCCTTGAGATTGAATCTTCACATAAATTCATTATCTTATTTAAAAATAAAATACTTTCCATCATTTAATTTATTAATATATATTTTCATTTTAATTATTCCATCAATATTATTTAATACTATGTTATATTAAATTTCTTAATAAATTGAGTTTAAGTCACCAATATGGATGATATTGGGTTCATATGTCTAAAATGACTTTAGTCGATTGGTAATGGTCAATGAGGGCGTTATTTCATCATATAAAATAATTATATCCCTGAAATATTAATCTTTTTAATAGAAAATTATAATTTCAATTCCAACCATGAAATATAAAAATAGAAAATGAACTAATTTAAAATCATGTAGATTGTAATATATATGTAAACAAGAGTAACGTTTCCATTTTTTAACAATCATAATGGGAAAATATATGTATCATTTTATATTTTTAGAATCACAATTATATAATAAATATAATATTTTTAAAAAGATGCACTTATATATAAAAACCATGTGATGCAACGATGAAGATGGAATCACATCCCTTCACGGAGGTGGTAACCAACACATACACATGAATGAAATTATAATTTTTTTAATGAATGGAATAGTAAATAAAAATAGATGACATACTAATTATATAGAATTATAAAAATTTCCATAAAAAATGCATTAAATTCATTATCAAAGCCATCTGTGGGAGGTGGTTGTTGAAAACAAAACATGCCATTTCATGTAGGTGGAAGTCCAAAAATAATAATGAACAATGTTTTAGTTCCACATTTGATAGAATTGGGGGTGGATATAAATTATGACATTACAATAATAATAAATTTGTATATATAAGTTACTTTTTTAATTATTTCATGATGGTTTTTGTGATTTAGGGGAGGTGTAAGAATAAAATAATAAAAAATTATTTGTTTAGAACTATACATCTTTTTTAGAAAACATATTGAGGCTTCCACTAAAATCCCCCCTATGAAGGTTTTATAATAAAAATAGAGCCTCTATAACTATACGATTGAATTTTGGGAAACACTTTGTAGAGAATTTATGAACTAGAGATCCAATTTTTTTTTTGAAATAGATAATTTGAGGTTCCAATTTATAATTTAGGGGAAGGAAACTTTTGGAATTACATAAAACATTAAACTAATATAAATTAATTTTCACAAATAAATGTAATAAAATTGACATAATATGAAAAAAATATTATAATCGGATGAAATCCCATCATTAAATAAAATTTGGACTAGTCTATGTGATTTTTTGACCCTTTTCTCTTTACATAGACCCATGTTATTTCTTTAGACACCATCCTCAATATTAATGTTTTTTACACTAATGTTGTCAACAATGTTACTATGAATGGAATAGTTACCCATAAATAGAAAATTTTTTATTTTATATACCATATATAATTATGTTATCTTATTATAATTTTTTTATAATTTTAAATTATATAAGAAGTGATTATTTTTTATAAAATATCATTAATGTCAATTTTGGAACAATTCAGTTGATTTACCTTTCAAAACAACATGATATCAATGGATTTTGAATCTAATCCTTTAACAGAGCCATAAAATGTTATATATATCAAATTAATTAATGTATCAAAAAAATTATTGAAATTATATTAATTTTAATATTTTTGGCACCATTTATTTTATTTTTCTATTAATTTAAAAAACTTTATGTCATTGTTGCTTAAGAATTTACGACAATTATTTAATCACTAAAAATTAGAAGTAAAATAACATCATAAAAAATAATTTATATTTCTAATGACCAGTTATTACTTAACATAATTTACCATTATCCCTATCATAAAATATTACAGATATTAAATTCAATAGAATGAAATTTTTTATAATATATATACATAAAATATTATAAAAGTTATAAATAATGTATGGAGGTAAGAAATTACGAAATTTTACAATACTTGATTGTAATTTTCAAATAAAACTTATCTAATAAAATAATTAGAATTTATAATGAAATATTTTCCATCCCATATTATTGATAACCATAATTACCTTATTTTCCATTACTAAGGTGAAAAATATTTCATATGATTACTATTAATAATGATAAAAAATAAAAGAGATCTATTTAGTAAATTTTGAAATATTTATTTAAAATATGGAAACCCTTTTTAATAAATTTATTCATAGAAGTGTTATAAATTAATTTTATATTTATCCCTCAAAACATAAATAAATTTTGTTTTTTAGAAAAACTACTTTTTTATGTATAAAAATACCATTATAAAAATTTAAATATTGGACCCTTTTAGTAGAACATAATTAGATTATTTTTAATCATTATGGATTTAATATATGTTTAATCAAATCCATAATATAATTCTTGTTTTAAAATACTTCAATGGATCCTATAGTTTTCAAATAAAAATAGTATTTTTAGTGTTCATTAAAAAATAAATATTTTTAGAAAAATTCAAAATTCCACATTAAGATAATTTAGTTATATTGAGATAAAAAGTTTTATTTATTATATTAAATTAGAATTATATATTTTTTAATTATATATATTACATAAATCCTATAAATCGTTGAAGCCATATTTTTTATAAAATAAATCCTTTAATAATTGAATGATAAATTTGCTAAAATTTTAATACGGAATAAAAATATATACAAAATAATTTATTAATATAATAAAATTATTCATCGTAGAATTACCTAGGTTTTTTTATTATTCGCCCTTTTATAAATTTCAATCTTATAATTTTTATTCATTACATAAACAAGGGGTTATATCATTCCTCCATATCATTTTCAGATCCATGTTGCTTCTTCAACAATATGGGGTTTCCAAACAACCTTAACATGATAAAATACCTTATTGGAAAAAAATCTCTCCATATATAATATTTTTATACTATATATAACTCATATTTAGCGTTATCTTATGACTGACCTACTTCAAGGACAACAAATTGAGATGATTATGACATATTATTTATTAATATAAAGGCATGAAATACGTTGTGAATGTATAATAAAATCCAAGGCAAGGACACTTTGTAGGAAAATAATATAACATTATTTATGATTTTATTTGGTCCAATGAACCACAATAATATATTACCCTTTTTATAAAAATGAATAACACTTTTCAATGGATATACATTAAAAAGAACATGATAATCTACCTCAAATGAAATATATTTCCCCTAATTATCCACAAAATGTTGTTTCCTTCCTTGATAAATCCACATATATTTTTGAATAAAATTGAATTTGTCAATAATTTAATCTACCAAAACTATTTCCATCCACTTAATTTCTCCTACTTCTTCCCAAAAAATTGGTGTTCGGAACAACATTATATATAATTCCACAAATTTGGACATAAGTTTAATGGAATGAAATGTATTTTTTATATAGAGGTAATATAATTGAATATGGTTATCAAAACAACCTTGTTCATCTATTGAACAAGAATAATCAATTTATTTTATAGACTTAATCATTTTATAGGAAAATCCATTAGAATGAGGGTGAAAATATGTACTCAAATTGAATTGAGTACCCAATAAATTCTAAAGTCTTTTCTAGAAATTATAGGTAAATATTGGAACATGTTTAGCTACAATAGAATGATAAAATCATTTTTATCTTATTATCTTTTTTAGAAATAGTCAATAATGATAATTTAAAGACATATTATATTTAATTGGAAGGGAATGTGCAGATTTAGATACTCGGTGAAGAATAACCCAAATTTCATTATTCTATGAAAAGCCTTTAATAATATAACCATAAAATCCATTGATATTTTTTCCGATACCAACATTGGTACTACAAAATATAGAATTACCAAATTTAGTAATTTTTATTCATATATATCTTGTTGGGATGGAAACCATTTTTAGCTAAAATTATTACTATATATTTTCATTCAATCATACTAGTAATACTACCTATGTATTATATATATCTTAGTGCTTCCCTAATTAATTGAAAAAATAGAACTACGAACATCACTCAATTTTTATTTCTTTATATAGGAATCACAAGGAACACATACTTTTTCTATATATTATGTCAAATTATTCATCAATATAAAACTAATGAAACATACATTTCTTAGTATCTTGAAACATTTTTGACATAACCTTACCGTCCTTTTATGGTTTCTAAAATCATTCTTAAATTATAAATTTTAATAAAACCTAAAATAAAATATAATAATTTCTTAAATAAAAATTTTACTGGATAATGTCATCAAATAATTAACGAATGTTTCATGTTCCAAATATAAAATGATAAATGCATCACTATGTCTCTGACAAAAAGTATTATCTACATAATTTTTTTTCCATGATTTTAATGAGTCATGGAGGAATAATACGTAATCAATTATACGTATATTTTATGCCCTATGTACAAATACTTTCGTTTAATTATAGTGTGATATTTTGTTTCTAATATATATCTCACAAATTACTATATATAATGGATTAATCTTTTTTTTAAAATAGTATCACAATAGCTAATTCTAGATCATGTTTAGGATGGTTTGACTCATGATGATTTAGTTTCCATGAAGCATATATAGTTAGTTGATAATTATGCATCAGAACACAATGATATCCCTTCAATTAATCATTATTATAGATAAAAATATAACTATATTGAGGGGGATGGGAAAGAAATACAAAATCCCCCAATCTTATTTCTATTTCTTGTAAAAAATATTAAAACCTTTAATCTAGATGAATTAAAATATTCACTTTGGAAAACATAGCTAGTGGTCTAAATAACAAAGAAAATATTTTAACAATCCTCTAGTAGTAACCCACTAATCAAGAAAAAACTATAAATATAAATGAAATATGTAGGTATCAGTCATTATTAATCTTTTTTGTTTTAGATGGGTCAATGCCTATTAAATCTATAGAAACAGTATTCACGAGGAATGAAATTTATTACAAACAAAAGTTTTAATTACAAATTATTCAATATATATTTATTTATTAATTGTATAGAAAATAATCCTTAGGTGTTTTTGATGATCCTCATGAATTTAAGAATATTGCAATATATCATCAATAAAAGAAAAAAAATAATTATCTAAATAGTCATGGATAACACAATTCATATTAATGAATGAAACTTGTGTATTTTAAAAACCGAATGGGATAATTAAAAATTCATAATGCCTCTATCTAATCTATGAAACTTTCATTAGAATATATTTCCCTTTCATCGTTAACTAATGGTACCCAAACCTAATACCAATCTTTAGAAAATATTATGCTCCATAGTGCCGATGAAGAAAACATAAATACGGGAAAAATGTTTCTAGTTCTCAATAGTGATTTTATTCAAGTCTCTATAATTAATGAAAAATATCTTTGAATGATCATTCATTTTGACATATAAAATGATATTAGCCAACGGTGAAGCTCTTGGATGAAATTATGACACTCCACAAGTCATGGTGTGGTTTATTTTGTGTTATTATTATTTATCATGGGAGGTTTGGAGTTTTAATTTTTTTTATGGATGAAAAATATAGTTTTGATGTTTTTTTGGTAGGATCCTGGTTATCAAACCTCATTAGTACTAACCATGTGGTGTTCGTGCAAGTGGGACTTTCAATATGATACTTTTTTCACATCTTCGGCATTGTTGGAATAAACACACGGAGGATCCCAGTTGTCATGCATATATTTTGTAGTTTATGGGGTGTAATGCATGGTTTTTCCAAATTTTTTGGTACCCAAGGAGTAATTGTGTAAGATTTTCCTAGAATAGTCAGTGGCTAGAGACCATTGGCATAGATTTTAGAAAATTGTGATGTGAAATCATGATGTCTATCTAGGTGGATAAAAATTTATAATCTCCAATTTTTCATATCTCATATTTAATGTGTTTTAAACCCCATTTTATACCCCTCACATGATCATAACTATGAGATCTATGGAGATGCCCCATGTTCTTCTTCCTTTTGATTGATTCCCCCACATTGGTGATTATTAAGTGTATACATGGTATTTACTCCCTTATTTATCTCTTCTTGCAATGTACCTCACATATCTGAGTTCATAAACATCCCTTGTAAACCCTAGATCTATTATGGATGAATTTAGGGGTATGGGGGGTAATATTTTAAGGATTTTGGTGTCCAGGGTTTATAGACACCTGTTCTTTTTCCTGTGGGTGTATTCACTATTGAATGTGACATGTTTTGAAGAGTTTTGACATGTTTCTCATATCTTGAGGACGTGATTTCTTTGAAATTGTTTTTTATATAGAACTCAAGGTTTGTTTGGGATTTTTAAATTCCCTTTTTATGGAAGTCTGGTTATATATGATAGCATTGTGGTGATTTCAAACTATTTCATGGTTTTTTTGTCTTGGAATAAATGGACTTAATCTTGAACAAATGTTTTCATGTTTGAAATGAAAGGTTTAAAGGTGATTAACTTTGGAAAATACCCACATTGATTTTCTAAAATAGTATCCTTATTTTTAAATATGTTTTGACCTTTCTTTATTTTACATAGACTGAAGCCAATATATAAAAAAATTATTTTGAAATGAACCGTTAAACTAATAGATAATTATATGTGGATTATTTAATAAATATTAAAATGTGATTTTATATTATTGAGTGATTTATACCTTCCTGAAATTCATTAATGGATTATTTAAAATGGTTTGATTGAAATTATCGGCATTTTTCTTGGTTTTGGTTTTTAGAGATAAAGAACACCATTGCAGGATTGATATTAAATTTTTTAATGAATTGAGTGGTATCATTCAACATCTTTAATTGTTTTAAGTTTTATTTTATATGATGAAAAATGGATTATTATCTGAATCCATGTTTTAGGGTTCATGGAATGGTTTACACTTTGGTTTTTAATGTCGTGGTTGTGAAAAATGCCCCATGGTTTCCCTATGTTTGTTCACACTTGCGTGGTTTTATGATCACTCTATGATTCATAATTCTCCTATTGTGTGGAAATGTTCATGTTATGTTGTGAGTTAAATTTATTATGGGTCTATATTTCATTAGGTGTTATCAGTGTAGGTAGACATGGTTATTTGTTCTGTGTTAGAATTGTCTTGTTTCATACAATATGTAACTTCCTCTATTATTCATAAGAAATTTGGTAATAATTGGAATATCTAATTTGATCCTTATGTTAGTTTACACATGAAAAGATTCCCACTAGAAATGGTAGGCACAAAGGTCTGGTGGGGGTCGTATTGATGCTTTTGTGGGATATTTGTATGATTAGTCGTTAAACTATATTGAACATCAGTAACTATTTAATGAGTTGTATACACTTATGTAGTTGGATTATTCAAAAATTATAAATACATTGGTAGAACCAATTAATCAATTATTTAAATGTTCATTTATTGATTGAGGAGGTTTTATATAATTTTTTTATATAAATTCATCTATATTCATTTTTATGGATCCTATGTTTCTTTATATTTGATATAATCCATTTGATGTATTGTGCTATATAACTTCTAATTGAATCATGTGTATGTCTAATGGTTCATTCAATTTATAAATGTTATTTTTAATTGATTCATGGAAAAATATTTATAAGTTAAACACAATTTTGAGGGTGCTTAAAAGTGGATTTGAAAAAGGGGGGTTTTAGTTTTATAATGGCATCAGTTAGTGAAATATTTTAAAAAGGCTAATTTCAAATAAATAAAAAAATTAGATATTTCAATAAATAATAATAATTTTTTTGGGGTCTAAAACGGATCCTATCAGAGGCTTTGTTTTTAAAAAATGTGGAATTATTTTCGAATAACAATGTACATTTTTTTCATGTTTCCTATGAAACTATATTGGATTACGGAATTTAACCATACAAATATTACATTATATATTTTCATTTAAATTATGAATAATGAATTTAATTATCAATCTTATTTCATAGATTTGGTGCATTACAGTTAAAAAATAGTATTTTCAACTCATGTCAATACATTTCATGTTGCAGGTTCTCTATTGGATCCTCCATGGTCATCATAGTTGGTGTGATGTGAGTTTGGTGGTACAGATAAATAAGAGGTTTCATGGTGATGGTGTCAGCTTAGATTGAGTTAGTTTGTAGTTATTTTAATTTTAGATAGTTATGTATCTATGAGAATATTTCATCTTTTTTGGATATGGATATAGTTTTTCTGTATGAAATGGGTTGGATCATTATAGTTGGTTTTGACCAACTTGCTTGTTTATCTAATTTTTGGACACTGTATTTATTTACCAATTTTATTAACATTTAATTTGGCTGAAATGATTCCGAAAGGGATTCTTATGATTCCTATGCACTAGTTTCTAGTCCATGGGAATGATTATTCCCTTTCGGCCATTTGATGAATTATATTGACTGCTGATTCTGATGGAGTATTGGAAATCTTAGTTTCAAAATGGTTTCATCAAATATATTTATCTAGAAAGAGAATGAGAGTCATGAGTTTCAATAATTATTGGAGGTTGTCTTGGTCGAAGGAGTCTATTTTTTGGATATTGAGCGATAAAGGTGGGGAGTGTCTAACTATCTTTTAATTACTATAAACAACAAGTAACAAAGAGAAATTAGGTTTCAAATTGTGAGTTCGAGATTAATTTTCATTGTTTTTTATGGATTTTCATGTGAATTTTTGTTTCTCCTATTTTGAGTGTTTAAGTGATTTTATGGGTTTCTCTTTGGGGTTGTATATAAAATGAGGAGAACACAAGATTCATGGTTAGAAATAATTTCTTTAGAAAAAAAAATTAGCATAGGTGTAGTCGTGTAAGCCTCTTTAGAAGGATGTGTTTCACAATTAGAATGTTACTTCCCACCCATTTTTTCAAAACAAGTACAACTCTATTTCACAATTAGTAATCATGGTTAGACTCTTATTAATTATAGATTTCACCAAATATTATTTTAACTAGCTGGATGTGCATTGGGAAGTGTTTTAGTTCCATTTCTTCATGGGTTTCCAGTGAGATTTGTTAAGATATTTATGAACTTATTTATTTATGCATTCATTTGAAAACATTGTTTTGAAAAAATGAATTGAATTTTGCATGTTTTCAAATTTAAACATGGTATTATATATTGTTTTACAAAATTGATTTTATACTTGTGGGGGTTGTAAAATTAATATAAAAATATCAACAGGTAAAATGAGTGTTCATGATATTTATTTGGGACTGGGTTTTCAAAGGTATTGAGATTTCAAAAAGAATAATTGTTCATTTTCTCAGTTGGGGATATTTTTTGGGTGTTCCACTAAGGATGTTTTGTTTTTTAATGTTTAGTTTGGATTGGTTTTCCAGAGTACCATTAGGTGGAAGGTGATTTCCAAAAAAATATTTTAAATAATGATTTTAATGTAAAATTTATTTTGTTTGGATATTTTGAGTCTCATTTAAAGACATTCTATTATCCCTATTCCTACCTTATAGTGGAATCTCTTGGTTTTACACTAAGTGATTAATTGAGGATATTGATGACTTTTTTTGTAATTATATTCTAGAATGGTCAAAAAGGATTCTTTATTTAATGATCCCACCCTAAACCAAAGTGGATTTGTGGATGTGGATCCTTTGAAGTGCTCGGTACCCATAATAGAATTTTTAGATCATCATCCATCTTATTATAGTGTCAATCACGTGTCGAAAAAATTGGAGAGGTAGTTTAAAGAGGTTGAAATGAAATAAACCCATCTTGAAACACATAATATTTTTTAGTTGTGAGTTTCCGAGAGGATTGTTGTTAATTTCCCTAATTTTGGTGTGATTCAATGATTCATCCTTTAATTTTTGATGTCTTGTCCAAAGGGCTTTTCAGATTGGAATTTGTTCAGTGGTTCTTCATAAAGAATGTAAAAGAGGAGAAACCACTTGATCCCCTGTGTTTTTATCTGAGTGATTGATCAATGATGGAGTACATAAACCACTTTTTAAATTTTATCATCTTCACTCAAAATCAGTTCATCGATAATGCTATGAAATATCATTCCAATATAGGTAGTACTTTTCATGATTTTAGTTAATATATATTGGTGTTTACTCTAAAATGAATTTGGTGATTTTTCAATGAGGCCATTTCAAGGGATGATTTACCTTATAGGATGAATGTGTGGGTGATTACAAAGTTCTAATTTATGGATGAATGATTATCTCGATGAGTGATGAGTATAAGAAAGATGTCCCTTAGATTATGTAAAATGGTATTTCTCATAGGATGATTTCATCTATTATTTTTTCCCACTATATGGATCCATGTTATACTAATCCCTCGTGTATTTTGTTCCATAGAGTTTGATCCCGTTCTTATATTATGGGTCATCTTCAAATGTTTTTTAATGTTGTTTTTCAGAGGAGGTTTCATGTCTGATACATTGTGGATGGGTATTTTATTTTTGGGACCTTTCATTTTGATTATTGCAATATTGGTTTTGGAATCATTTGATATGTTATTAGAAACATGAATAGGGAATTTGAGGTTTTTTTCTGGGTTTTCATTATTATTATTTGGCTTATTTTGAGTGCCATTTTTATGTAAATGGTTATTTGGGTGATCCTTCATTGCACATTTTGGTGGTTCTGTTCTTGTGTTGAGCCCTAGGATAATCATTTTTAGGCATGAGATTTTACCATGGTTCATGATTGTGTAACTATTATATATAATCTACTAGTTAAGTTTGGAATCCTAGATTGGGTTTGGTTGGTGTTATTTCTAATGCACTATATAGGGGTGATCATGTTTTGACCCTAGGTTATCCAGGTGTGTCATGACCAAATGTAAGGCCTCTTGTCTTCTATCTAAGATTTCATGGGTTCATTATTCCATTTGATATGTTTGGAAGTAATTTTGTGTTTATAGTGAATTTATCTCACGTTTTCTTAATCATTTATGGTTGTGTTATGGGTATTTTATATATGTCTACAATGTTAGAGGGATTCTAAATTGTAGGGAGACCATGATAGGTCACTCATTATTAATGGGACCTTTTTTTGAGTTTTCATTTCATTCCTTCTTGGAGAAGTCATAAAAGGTTGTTGGTTCATTAGTTTTATACTGTAGAAGAACTCAATTGTTATTTTTGGGTTCGAATCATGTTGAGTAGTTCCGCCATTCCATTTTCCATTCTTTATTAACATGTAATTTTTGGGGGTAGAAAAAGGTATGGTGGGGTGTTTTTGAAACCCCCTTGTCATAGTGTGATTTATTTTGTTTTACTTTATGGTATCATGAGATTATATGAGTTTTCATTGGTTATTCTATAAAAATTATAGTTTTTGAGGGTTTGAAGCCTAATGGATAGCCTACACAGTTAGTACTAATTGTGCGGTGCTATGATGGTTAGACAGTCTATTAAACATGGTCTTTTTTTTCATGAATTCCATATGTTTTTATGATATTTAGATCTTCCTAGAGGTTGTTTAAGTATTTTTGAGTGTTTGAAAAAAGGTTAATGATTATTAAAAAACTTGAAACACCATATGAGTAACTATGTGATGTGATCTTAGTCTATGATGAGGCCAACACATAGTTGGATCATGATTTTGTAAAACTAGGAATCCAATACAAAGAGTCTATCTAAGTATTTAAAAAATTTTAAGTTTCTATTCTTATTCTTTAAGTTTTGTTTTTTAACCCCAATTTATCACCACCATGACAACTGACCCATGGGAGCCAAGGAGGATCTCTATTTTCTTTCTTTTTTTAATTATTTCCCCCTTTGGTTATTTAAAAGTGGATTTATGGATTTTATTCTGCTCTTGAAAGAATTTTAACTTATACCTATCATTTTATTGATTTGGGAAATCCTAATCAACCCTAGATCTCTTTTGGAATATTTTGTGTTTCCAATTTGATCTAATGTCAGGGTCCTTTGATTATATTGTTTGTACAAACCATTTCCAGTCACATGGGTTTGTTCACTATTTAAGGAGACATGTTTAGAATCATTTAAATATGTTTATCATATTTTACTGTAGGTGTTTCAATGGTACTATTTGATTTTGGAAATCATATGTTTTTTTTTATTTTGAAATTCCCTTTTTATGATAGTATGATATTATGATATGGTATTTTTGTGATTTGAAAACATTTCAGGGTATTTTGAGTTTGGAATAATTTTTTTCCATGAAAAACCGATGATCACATGTTTTGAATGAGATGATTAAATTTTCTGAGATTTTTTTGACTTGAAACATGTCTGTTTGAAATATTTTTCTTATTGTATAATAGGATTTACATTAATTTTTGTTTTCAAATATGGATATTTTTTAAAATTGAATATAAATTTGAGATGAGGTGTTGAAATCAATGTGATTTATAAAAGTGGGTATCTAAAGGATTTTAAATGGTGATTTGAAATGTTTGAGTTATTTATCCATTGTAAAAATTACTTAATAACTTTATTTATGTGTTTTGATGAATATGGTTGGTCATTGTCCTTTATAGGTTTTCCCAAAGGAAGAACCATAGTCAATGTAAGGTTTTAAATGTTTTAATGATGTAAAAGATTTCATTTTACTTATAACAATGATTTAAGTCATTTTTTATAAAATGATAAAGGGGTTTGAATCCTATGTCATGTTATAGTGTCAAAGGAATGCTTGTTACATTGGTATATAATGCTGTGGTTGTGAAATAATTACCTTGGTTTCCCATTGACTGGTCACCCCTTATTTTGGTTCTTGACCACAATATGATTCCTTCTTATCGCCATGTGTGGGAATGTTATCTGTATTCCACAAGTGAATATAATTATGAGGATATCCATCAATGGGTATTAGGGGTATGGGTACATATTTCTATTTGTTGTATGTTATACCTGACATGCCTGATCATGTTCCTCACATCCTTTATTAGTCATGAGAAATAATGAAATAAGTGGAAGATGTAATTTTCCCCCATTTTGGTCAAATTCCAGTAGTTTCCCACCATTTTTCTTACGAACAAAGGGATGGGTGGGGGTTTTCATCAAAATGAGGATTCTGTTGCATAATTTTTTGATTTGTAGTTTGAACATCAATGATTGTATGTAGTTGTGTAATTAGTGTTATACAATTATATAGTTTGATATATCACAAATTATTAATCTTAGGTTAGATCCCCTAACACATTCAATTTCTTGGCCAGTTATTGATTTTGGGGAGTTTTTTCTATTGTTTTATGTTATTATTTCCCAAGGTATCAATGGTATAACGCCATTAATTATTTATATTTGATATAGTACATGTGATATATGGAATGTTCTTTCTTTTTATTAACCCATGTGTGTGGGTAATTTATCACTTTCTATGTAGAAATTATTTTTCAACAATTTTAAGATACATGTTTTAAATTTAATAATTCTAGTGTTGGTGATTAATAGTAGATTTCATAATGGGTGATTTGGTTTATAGATGGATTCATCAAGTAAAATTTTCCAAATTGAACATTTTAATTTAATGAAATAAATGATTTTTTTTGAAAATTCAACTTGTGTGTGTGTGGTTTCAGAATATATTAAGTTGGTGGGTTTGTTTTCATAACATTTGGGTTTAGTTTTGGAAAAAATCTAAAATGTTTTGAATGATTCATATAGAATTTTTATGTATTTGATTGGTTATACTTACAATGATTACTTTATATCTTTATTTTCAATCTTACATTGATTAACTACCTTATAAACATATTTAGTTGAATCCATAGGTTGTGTTAACCTATATAGTTTTTATCTCACACATATATATATTTTTGGCTTTAGCTTCTTCATTGGATCATTATTGTTCATTGTGGCCAATTTTGGGTGAGTTTGGTGGTGTGGTGTAACAGGGGGTTTCATATAGCTGGTTTGAGATAAAATAAAATTTGATAGTATTTGATTCATTTTAAGTTTGAGTGTTATCTATTGATATATTATATTTTTTTTGTTACAGATGTTCTTTATGTATATAGAAATAGGATAGTTTGTGTTTTTCATCTATGAACTATTTTCATGTTTATCTATATTTGTCTCCTATAATTTTCGTCCCACTGAATTTTAATACTAATTTGGGTGAAATCATTCAAAAAAAGATTCTTTTGAATCCTAATCAAATGTTCCCAGCCTTTGGGGTTGGAAATTCCCTTCAAGACTTGTAGAAAACTAGGAGAGGTGTTGTGTTGGATGAAATCCAGGGCTAGTTTCTTACTGAATGAAACAATTATCAAGAAAATATGGAAATTAATTTTTTATTTCCAAAAGTTCTACATTACCATTAAATAAGGTGGGTTTGAAATAGTCTTAGTAACAGGAAAAAAGGAAACAATAAATTCAACAACATAATTAGGAATAACAGTTGGGAAGTGGTCAATAATTACAACCACATATTCATTTATAACTGTGACATCACTAAGATAAAAATATCAACATTTCTAACAATATGAACTCGGTAACATTCAATTCCATATTTAATTAATTTTTTAAAATCATGGTATTTTATCTGTGGTATAAAAAAAATGAATAAAACATTATATGGACTTCAATATATCATGAAATGATAAACACAACAATTATTCAACAAAAGAATAATAATAAACACTAAAATAAGAAATAAAATAAGGGTTTCATGTAGATAAATTCCAAAAAAAAAAGGATGATCCTTATAATTTATTTTTACCTTAATAATTCCCTAAGGTTAATTTAACATATTTTATGGATTTATATATTATGGAGAAATTTTAAAATTTTCTGAAAATTTCTTGAAAACAAAATATTGTGTAGATCGAAAATTAAAAAAGACATTTATATAATCTAAATATGAGTTATATACCTAAAACCAAATCAAGGTATAGCCCATCATCTAATGATTTTTTCATAAAACATTTATCCAAACCATTCAATTTTTTTCATGATAATTTTCATCCCCCATTCCAATATTTGTACCAGTGCTCCAAGAAAGACCCATCCCATTACCATTCATGAATCATACTATCATCATTTCATTATTTGATTGTCAACGTTCCATGAAATCAAGATCCACATATAAAAAACATCCCATCAAAATCATTTTTTCTATTTTATAATACATTCTAATGGATTTATTTACAACATATTTTGAAATATAGGAATAATATTTTCTTATATTCATATTTCCTTGATTGATGCTTACCGATTTCCACCTATTTTATGTTTTTCATCATTTTTTTGTCATGTAATATATTATAATTGACAAACTCTACATTGAAATTCATAACACATAAAAATGTTTCTCATAAATATTGAATTCATATGTAGCGAATTACATTCGTTAAATTTGAATCTGTATTAATTAAAACTAATTAATTATACTATAATGATCCTACCTAAATATTTTTGCATGTCATTCCAAATAGGAATTTTTTTTGCATATACAAACAAAACATATTCACTATTATTTCTAAATTCATTGATATATTTTTAATACTAAGTCAAACATCCTTAAGAAAATATTTCTCAAGAAAAATTCATAAATCCAACCAGTTTAAAATAATCAACGTCATCAATTTATCTTGTATTATAAACCATTTACCAATATTGATAGGATTTATATTTGAAATGTTATATAAAAAGTGTTACATTTTTTTATTTTAACACACAATTAATAAAAAATGTTCCCTATTGATTTAATCAATCCTTTTCCAATCATAAGGTCAGATGATCAACCCAACAATGAATGGTGTTGTTTTTTAAAATATACCACTATATACATGTTCCATTATGGTGAACGTAATTGATATCTCACATGGATACCAAAACCATTTACCAAATAAAAAAATCATCATTAATAGAAAATACTACCTAATAACAACTCCAACCATTCCATTTTTTTATTTGGAAGGGTATAGTCTTCTTAGTTCATTCCCACATCATCTTCCCTATTTCCTCTATAGAAAACCATACTGAAAATCATGGTTTCATTGAAAAAAAATATAATATTGAAATTATATTTCCTAATAACCATAAATTATAACCTCATAAGGGTATTTATATACATTAGCCTAAACTCTATAATTATCTAAACCTATCATCTATTAGAAACAACAAGGACTCTACCTTAAAATATTATATTCCTAGAGTTTTTAGTCAAGAAATAACTTTCTTGCACTTTTAAGGATCATTATATCTTATAGTTTTAGTTAATTAGGTCATAACTCATACATAAAAAAACTATATTTTAAAAATGGAAAATTCAATTTAGTATCCATTTTATCAAAATATAAAAATGTTACAATGAAAAATATTTCCAATACAATAAACATATTCATGAATATCAATATAGATTCATCGTTAGTTTTACTTTTCCTTATATCTTGTGATTTTTTTTAAAATGAGTTATCAAGAAAAGATAAGTAATTGAAATATTAAATGAAATAAATAAACATGTTAGACCATTTTAAAATAATGATATCAGAATAAATAATTTCCCCATTACAAAATTAACTATTTGAATACATAATTATTTTCATACTCATAAAATAATATTTATTACAAATTTTTTTTTATAAAACACATAATAAGAAAACTTAATGGAAAAATCATAATAATGAGGGTTTCATTGAAAACATCAGAAACAATAATTTTTTCTAATTAATAGTATAGTTTTTTTCCATAAAAGGATATAATCATTATATTAAAAAAAATATAATTATATTAAATTTTGAAATCGAATGATTTCCATGAAAACTCATATAAAAACATTGAAAATCATTGTTTGTTACTTCTGGAATCATCTATATATAAACCTTATAATAACCCTTTAAAAAATACCTAATCATGGAATAGCCATTATAGTCAACATCCAATGTAACTATATGAAGATAATAATAATTAACTAATGAATTAGAGGTCTATTTCACTATCACATTTAATTTGATATATATCAGGCCCACCCATCATCATGAGATATATCAAGAACACTAATCATCATGAATTATATTCAAATAAACCTTCATTATGAGATATATCAACACAAAACATGAATATAAACAGTGCACGATGACCATACTGTGGATAAAACAGTTTTATATTTAATATTCTCATCATAAAAGTCTTTAAAGGGTATTTTGAACAAATATTGTAATGTCCCGACCTAGATTCCACTAAATTGATGATTTTAGATGGTGGGTTATATGGCCTCAAGCGTTCCTCCCCATATTCCAGATGCTTTTAACTAGAATTAAGGTCTTCGGGTGGGATAGTGGATAGACTATGCCCACATATCAGAGTAAGAAACTGCATAAAAAAGCAATGTTTCATACATAGAAGAATGTAAACATAGTGTGGATTTAGTAAAAAAATGAAAAATAACATACTATAAAAATAATTGAAATACTATAAAATTCTGAACTACTATTCAATACAATACAACACTAGTCACCCACTAGGCTATCCATATAGATAGTGGAGTATAACATAAATTGAATGTAAATGTACATGAATCTATTACTAACTCCGAGAACAACCACATACCTTGTCTTCAGACACTATAAAACTATATGAGCCCAATCAAAATAACTTGAATGGGTATCTCCACTCAAATATATAACTATAGGCCTCATCCCTATCCACTATGCAACTCATTCTCAACATAAAAAAGCAGAAATTTGTTCTGCACATACATTGTGGTTCATATGAAGGGGTGAAAAAGAATATCATTAGGCCACCCCAACAATAAAACTACAACTCTAATACTATATGTGTTGATATAATTAAACTTCCTATCCTAGTGGAGGTATAACTAAAAAGGGTATCTGAACCAAATATGATACCACAGTCTGACATCTGGTCTCTATTCTCTATCATATGAGGAAGATCTACCATGGATATCCATATCTATATAAGTATAAATGTATATTCTCATACCAATACATATATTCATTAACATGATTATTCTCGGGTATGTGTGATGAAATTACATGGATACAAAAGTGCATTTTAACCTTTGTTCTGTAATCCTAATGATCATATATCTACTTCAACCAATGGTTTGAACGTTAGATCACATCAAACTTAAATGCATATATCTACATAGATATCTATGGGGTGGATCAGGACATACTACCTCCATCCAAATTCTAGGGGTGCTCTCACGGTATACCCTAGTCCCAGGCACCAGATTCTTCACTTTATCTTGAACAAAATGAAAAAATATATGTGGGTGGATCGGGAAATACAACCACCATCCAAATTATTGTCGGGATCTCACAGACAACCTCTAACCCAGGTCCAAGATTCCTGAATGTATATTAAACAAATAGCATAAGTGTCTATGGGGTGGATTTGGACATTCCACCACCATCCAAATTAATGTTTGGTTATCACAACCCTCCTATGACCCAGGACAAAGAGCCCTAACTTTCTCTTCACCTAAAAACATAAAAATATCATTGGGTTGGTTTGGGACATACCACCACCATCCAAATTACTGTGGGGATACCACGACATACCCCTAAACTAAGTTCATGACACATGACATTCACATGACATGCAATCATAAAATATATGTGGGGTGGATAAGGACAAAACAATTCCATCCAAATTAATGGGGGGTCTCAAGGCCTTCCACTAACCCCGGTACAAAATTACTCCCAATATCTTGACTTACAAGCATAGATATTGAAGGATTAGATTGCATGTGGTAATATTGAATCCCACTTATAATCATACATATTTATTGTATGGGGTACACCTACCTCCCTCTCAAAATCATAGATATAGATGGAACAAGGTAAAAATACCTCCCACCCATAATCAGTCATATAACCGGTATGTGGTAAAATGCCTCCCACCCACAATCAAACAAATAATTAGAGTGGGATAAAATATCCTCCCACCAATAATAATATATTTAGCAGGCATGGGGTAAAACTACCTCCAACCCATAGCCAATAATATTTATGGCAAGGGGTAAAACAATCCCCCAGCCATAACCAAACATATTGTTGGATTGGGGTAAAAATGTGTCCCAACCATAATCAAACATATAGTTGGCATGTGGTAAAACTACCTCCCACCCATAATTAATTTGGATCCCACAAAACACGTATGATAATCCTAGAATAAGGAAACATTCCCTGCTTCAGGGTGAAGTTCCACCAACCAGAAAGAAGCTATGATAAACATCACTGCATCCTCAATAACCATGTCAAAGGTATAAAAAAACGAGTGAGGGTGACCTGAATGTATGTACAAACACTCAAAAAACATCCTCATCTGATTACCACATTAGAATGGGTTCTATGGTTACACATGAACACCGTATCAACCAAGACCTAACTTATAACAAAGGGTTGTAATACAACGGGAATCCACTGGGTCCCTCTAGAAAAAAACTGAAGTGGCATCCTACTAAGGACCCCTCATCAAAATATGAAAAAATATTCTACTCATCATCTATATCTATAAAAGTGGAAGGATGAATCTTATATAGAATCCTATAATGATACCAAAGTATAGGGATCATTTAAGTGAAAACCTTGATCAGTGGATAATAAATGGAATCCCATAGCTGATCCCTATAATCAACTGGTATCAAAACCTCATAGTCTAGAAGGGAACATCTCAAAAGGGGAACATCCTAAAAATCATAGGTCATGAGAGATAGCTCATAGTTCATCTAACATCATGATCTCTACTAGGTTGTTCTATACATTCAACCTATCATTTACTCAAATTACCTCCCTCAATAGATGACTGAAATTGATAATTAGAGAAAAACATCATTATATAGGTAGAAACACAGAAACACCCACTAGGTGTCCTCAAAATACTCCATGGGGTTCACCATCATGATCTACATGGTAAAACACATATAATGGACAACCCTTGTGTCCAAATCAACCACTGGGGAAAGAAAACATGAAAACCCCACATTGGGTCAAAAGGGGACAGTTCACTGTGTGTAACCTTCGATACACATCATGTACTCCCAACATTCCACATGGGTGTGTACTCTCGCCAGCCTAAGAATGTAATTGTCCCATGTATACAGTGTCTGAAATGGGTACACAATGTGTTCCCCTCATGGTGTACATACCTACATCCCTCAACCACCTTTTTCATCTATTGGGCCACACTGTGTACTTTTGTATGGCTTTCCACCAACATGGGGTATCGTCGTGTACTCTACATGACCATGCACCCATACACATGTATTCATGGTAGAGTACTAAGCTGCATGGACATGTATTAGTATGTTGCATGTATACCCTATAAATAGTGGGTATTCTTTGAGACATCATCTTCTCTAAATGGAAGGAACATACAACATGTTCCCCTAAACTACAAATTATGTTATCAGGTTTTCCCAAACAGAACCCAATGGATCACCCGAAATCCCTGCTCAAACCCCTCAAATAAATAGATCAAACCCTTAAGGGCCGCATACAAGAAGAAAAAAGTTATAAAAATAATAATTAAATGGATTTAATGGAGTTTTAGGTAAATATACTAATGGCCCTACCATTGGGTAGAAACTGCCGAACCACGGATCAATTTGGAAGTCCACAATTATCGCACATCAATCAATCACATTGAGAACTTCATAACAACACCATATTCCCTTACCTCCCTTTCTATCTCTATCACTCTATCTATTTCTCCCTCTATCATTTTACCCATAGTCAATCGGTGTAGGAGGAGACACATATGAGGAATGATTTGTATTGTGGAGAAAGGAAGATAAAGTAAAAAAAAGAAAGAATGAAATAAGAAAAAAATGAAATAAACAAAAAATAAAAAGTTATCTAATCCAGTCCTAGCACCCAACTATAGTTTATGCGTCAACTAGGAAAAACATCACATTCCACACTTAATAGAATATATAGAATCCCAATACGACACTTAATTCAAAAGTTACAACTGAATGAAGCTTTGAAAATTCATTAATATTTAATCTAATAATTATTAATTATTAATTATTTTACACTAATTTTAATGGTTCAGATTTCTACCAAACTCTTGTGTTTTGGTAAACACCCTATAATGGGAAAACGGAGAGGTTAAATATATTATCTGAGATAATATTCCACGGTAAAAAGTCCATTTTACCCTTATGATCATCAAAAAGAAATAATCCAAATTTATGCTCAAAATGTAGTCCAAAAAATAGAGGACCTTAAAAACTCCCCACTATATACCATATCATCTCTATGAAGACTTGTTAAGATACCATTAGCCATGAACTCAAACATAGAATCTGCACAAACTTTCTATATAAACTATCCAAATAATAGCCTTATGGAATCAATAAATAGTTTCTACACAGAATACATTTAACTATATGATCTCGTACTCCTCACCATAGGAATAACCGTATCATTGCCTCACAAGAATCCTTTGAACCAAACGACCCACAAAAGATAGCCAATTTCAATTGTAAATGAGGTTCACACCATAAAATTTCCAATGTTTCACTCCTTACCAAATATATTTCCATAAACCGCTCCTCGAGCACAAACTCAATATGTTATTTTATCAACTAGGTAAGAAAATTTAGAAAGACATGAATATTGGTGTAGGGTCGATTCACTCTCAGCATAGTCAATTCAAATCAAGAAAAAAGAATGATCATATTTAACATGAGTACAATATGACTCTAGAAAGGGTGTATACATCTCCCACCTAGCAACACTCTCCATCCAATGAGTAAATGACCAGGATTCATCCACACGTAAATCATATCACAGTACCTGTTACATTTCATACTGTCCCATCTACCATAGATGGACATTATGAAATCTTTTATGAGAACATATTCTATGGAATGTCATGAAATATCAGTACTTAGATCGAAACCATCCACTAATTTATTTAGATTTAAATGATTCCATGCCCTACCATTATCTATCTTTATCACCAAATTCATACTCCAATGAGTTACCCATTACCTAGTTATAAGACCTTGCTACAATGAACGTTAGACTCAATTAACATGAATATCCCTTGGGACTCCTCCTCCAAATCAGGAACCTCATAGGTTCCACAATTTATTCCACGAACTCCCATCACCTAAAATTAATCTAGTCACTAGTTTCTACCCACGTTCAGACTATATTACCTACAATGGAAGTAATGGTCAACTAGGCTAGGAACTCAAACAGTCCTGCCCTTGAAATCCATTCTCTAAAAACAAGAAACCAAAATTCTTATCAAAAGATGAATGCATCAACATGACTATAATGCAAAAATCGAGAATCCACCGTGCCTCAATATGAAAATGAATGTAAACCCATCTCAGTATCCAAAAAAAATCTAGAAATAATTAGATCTATCCTCTCACACATAGTTCTCCTTCAAAAGAAACAAAATTAGACCTACAAGGGTATGAGTCAAAAACAAGGGCTTCAAGGTCACCCACCCATACCTGTAGAACATGCCTCACAATAGGGTCATTGGTCCAATAACCTCTCCAAGAATATCAAATCCTCTCAAAAGTAGGTAAATATAAAAATAAACAATTAGGGTCAAAGATGAAAGACATGACCTATGAGGGTCTGATCCTCTCCAACCATCCTCAAAAGGAACTACTCCCTAGTTTTCACAGAACCATCGTAGAAAAGAAACTAAACTAACACTCATTGGGAATCCGTATAGGGAAATACCCCATTGAGGTCCAATTCACAAGAAAATTCTTGGTATCTATTGACATCGTACTCAGTGATCTGTCTATAAAACCACATACCTGAAAAACTACACCCCACAAGGGGTACACCAAAAGTCATGAAATGCCATATCAACCTACTAGGTCACTCCACCTCTCGTGCATGAGGAATGAGTCATTAGACTCATAGAAAAAACCTCTATATAGATAAAAGAATCTTTCCATAAGAATGAAAAATATATGAAAGAAGGAAAAAATATATATGAATCAATCATCCAAAAATTCACACACTAGTAGGCCTCTATGATTTGAATCCTACATTCAAAATATGATGCATGTAACACCACTTTATATTTCCATCTAAGAGTCAAAATACATCCCTGGACTCCTTCTAATGACCAAGAGCCCGAGATCCATAGTAAATCATAACATCTACACAACATGTGCTTCGCTCAAAGTGAATTTCATATAAAACTGTAAGATCATATATCAGAAAAATAATCCAACCCCTTGGTAACCAGAACATCCTATCGGAATAAGTGTTCTCAACACACCAGTATGATTTCCACTATAGGATCTAACACATTCCTAACAATCTTTTACACCACATCTCAAATATTAATTATCGGGAAAAGATTACCTTTCATACCACATTGTAACATCTAGACTTTGATGTCACTATACCGGTACTCCGAGGTGTTGGGTTACAGGGCCTCAGTAGTACATCCTCGTACAATAGAGGGTACCGACTAGCAGTGAGGGACTATGGTGTAATAGTTAAAAGACAATTCCCTTACAAAAAAATAAGAAGCAATATAAAATAGATATGTTTCATACAACACAAAAATTAAAAATAGTGTGGAAGTAGTAAACAACTAAAAAAGAACATTTTTCAATAATAAATTAAATGTTGTAAATGCTAGAACATCTATGAAATACAATAGAACACTGGTCACCCACTGGGCCAACCATTCAGATACAAGAATATAAAAGAATATAAAATTAAAAGTATAGTTCTCTACTACTAATTCTGAGAAAAACAACATTCACTGTCTCTAGACACTATCGAACTATAGTATCTTGAGTAGAAGAACTCACACGCGCATCTCATCTCGAGCATGAAACTTTGTGCATCATCTCTATCGGCCCTGAAAATCATGAACTACCTAGAGAGTAGAAATAAGGTCTACATTTAAACTGATGTACACATCCATGGGTGAGAATGAATCTATGTAGGACACCCCAACAATCAATCTAAAACTATGATACTACATGTGTAAGAAAAGTAAACTACTTAGCCTAGCTATGAAGTAACTAAAAAGAGTAAGTGAAACAAATGTGAGGTCACAATCAATGCTTAGGTTTGTAATCCCATTCAACTGAGAAAGTTACACCATGGATATCCATATCAATATTCTTATACATGAACTGTCTCATACCTATATATATGTATATAAACATTAATATTCACTGGTATGTTCAATCAAATAAACAAGGATTAATTGACTAACATGGTTGTGGAAGAAGTGTGTCGAGATGACTCTGAGTGGCGGGTTCTATCCCCTTAAGTGAATCTAGGGATTCTTCATGGGTGTTGTCTCCTCCCCTCTTTCGGCATTGTGTGGCTGCTTGGTTCTAGCGTCTTCTAGATATTGGGCGTTCATGATGACGATCATCTAGATCTTGTCTTGGATTAGTAGTGCCCATGGCTTGGCTCAGTGATGATTCGTTTCAGTGGCTTGGTGTTGGAATATTCTATATCTACATCGTGCTCAATGATGGCCTTCTAGATCTCATCTTCGATCAGTGGTGCTCGTGGATCGACATGGTGACAACACGTTTCAGCTGTTATCCATCCTCTATCATTCCTCCGGGGTCATCATTGTCCCGGCATCACCCTCATTATGGTGTTTTATCATATCTGGCATGTTCTATGTTCAGTTTTAGACTGTAGTTGTTATCTTCTTAGCGGAGAAGTTGTCTGGCTCAACATGGATCTGGGGTTATTTTGGTTTCGGGCGTCGGTTCTGGTAAAGGTATGGTCAACAGCGTGTTCTGGCGATAGATCTGGTGTGTCTCAGTTCATCATCAGCTTTAGAAGGGTGGTTCAGCGTCGCCTTTGGAACAAATCAGAGGGGGAGGAATATATCCCTATTTAGATTTGGTGTTTTTTGTTTGAGTAGGTTGTGATTCTATTGAAAGTTGTGGTTCTTGGATGTGCAGATGGTGTTCTTACGATGTCTTCATTACCAGAGAAACCCCAACTTATTGGTACTTTCTATTCTCGTGGTTCGACCATTTTGGAACCTTGTGAGGGTTCTTCTGTAGTTTTTAAATGACAGGCTTCATGCCTAGGAAGGTGAAACTTGTTCTGATCAGATTGTTCCACCTCAATAGAGAAACTCCATTAATGTTCTTTTAGGTATTCGAGTCCTGGGCGATGAGGACTCAGCTTCAAGATCCGGTTTTGTCTTTCTATTCGGGTTGCTACTTGTTGTTTTGGAGGTTCCTCATGAAGCTGTAATCTACTGTGGCTTTGATTCTATCATGGTGTTTTCTCATATTTTATTTTGATGATATTTTTTCTGTTTGATTATATGTGTGGTCTATTGGAATGGAGATTCACCCATGCCCGATCTCACGAGGCATGTCCCATAGGAGGTTCCAGTGCTTGTCATTCACCCTTACACTGCTTTATGGTTTTTGAAGTTGATATGGAATGATGTCACCCATTGGATCAGACATGTGCTTTGACATAGAACACTAGCATGATGTAAATCCATGCAATGGTGGAGGTATTTCCATGATCAAATGATGGAGAGGGGTAACTACATGTTGTTAGGATGGGTTGTATCTCTAGACCTATGTGTCGTGATTTTTCATTTGTCCATGTAGTCTTTCAGGTTCCCCCCTTTATCCCTTAAGGGGGTTTTTATGAAAAAAAAATTTGAATACCTTCAGGCCGTTAGAAGGATGTTGAATCAAATAACATGATAACCAAACTTCAATCGATCCTTAGGTCTATAATCTCTACAGATATTTATCAACATCAATCTATGGCTGGAAATTCTTATCTAGTAAACCTTATATAGAAATATATAGAAAATTGAGGGGTGTATTGGGACATGAAACCTCCTTCCAATATCTAGAGGAGATCTCATGGCCTACCCCAAACCTGAGCTCAGTTGCCCTCACTGTCTCTTTATCGAAAAGAATATTTTTATTTGGGGTGTATTAGGACATACCATCACAATCCAAATTACGGGGGGGGGGGGGGTATCACAATCTTCCCCTAAGACATGTCAAGGATCCTTGAATATCTGTAGACCTGACACCATAAGTGTTGTTGGGGTGGATCGAGACATACCACCACAATCCAAATAATGGGGGGACTCTCACATCCGCCATCGAACCCTAGTCCAATATCCTTGACTATCTCCAGACCAACAATCATTAAATATCTATAGGGTGGATCAGGATATACCACCACTATCAAAATTATAGGGGGGATCTCATAGCCTACCCTAACCCTGGTTCGGGATCCCTAACTATTTCATGACCTATGAGCATAAACTCTCTATGGGGTATATCGATATATTCAACATCCATCCAAATTACCGGGGGCCTCTCATGACCTTCCTCTGACAATGGTATAGATGTTCTCAATGTCTCATTTCCTACAACCAAAAATATCAAAATAGTATATGGCATGGGGTAAGAATTCCCCCCACACAAAATGATACATATAGCTGGCTTAGGGTTAAACTTCCTCCCATCCATAATCACTCATATAGCTGGCATTGGGTAAAAATTCCTCCCATCTATAATGAAACATATAGGTTGAATGGGGTAAAACTACCTCCCACCCATAATCAAGCACATTGCTGGTGTGGGGTAAGTCCTCTACCCACCCATAATAAAACATATAGATGGCATAAGGTTAAATATGCCTCCCACCCTTAATCAAACATATGGTTGGCATGAGGTAAAACTACCTCCCACCCATAATCAAACATATAGATCGCATGGGATAAAATTTCCTCACAACTATAATCAAACATATAGATGGCATGGGCTAAAGATGCCTCCCACCCATAATATAACATATAGATGGCATGAGGAAAAACTACCTCCCACCCATAATCAATACAGATCCTAGGAATCATGTTTTGGAATCCCTAAATAAATAAAGATGCATCATGTCTGGCTCAATAGACACTAACCATGACACACCTCTGATATTCATTGTTGCATCTACAATAACCACATTAAACATATATATAAATATGTTAGGGTGGACTAAACATCCAACCAAACAGTCTAGAAACACCCCATGGGCTTTCCAATATAGAATGGGATCTGAGGTGACACCAAAACAATAGCTCTACCCAAACATGGCATGTAACTCATGGTTGGTCAAATAACAGCCACCCACTGGGTCCCTCAATACAAACACTAATGAGGCATCCGACATGGGATCTCCAAGGTAAATACAATAAATAGAATCCTACTCATGATTGTAATCTATAAATAGTAATGAGGAATCCTTCATGGGATCCTTGATGACAGAAAAAGGGACTCCCTAGATAAGCAGATAAGAGAAGGCATCCCTCAGGGGATCCTTAGAAGCATATAGTAAAACTACCTCATAGACCATATGGGAACATCTGAGATGGGGAATGTCCTAAAACTCTTAGGAAATGAATGATACATCAAATAACATCTTAGATCAAGATCTAAACTAGTTTTGTCAAAACATAAAACTAATCATTCACAGCATGTATCTTCCTCGAGAGGAAACTGAATTTGATAAAATGATGAAGATCCTCTCCATTAATGTAAAAACCAAAAATTACCCATTAGGAGACCTCACTATTGTCCACAGTTTTCACCATCATGATCTACATGGAAAACTAATTAGAATGTACTATTATGGGATCAAATTTTTACTCTTGGGTATGAAAAAATGAAAATGACAAAGGGTCCGAAGGGGACAGTACATGGTGTATAACCCTCGTTACATGGAATGTTCTCCCAACATGCCACATGGGCACATATGTACTATATAATGGGTGTATAAACAACATAGGTACATTTTGTGTGAATTTTGTACATGGTGTGTACCCAACATGGGGTGCATTCCGGGGTATCTCAACCGGCATTGCCATATAATTGTCCAGACAATGAACTTTTACACTGCGTTCCACCCACTGAGGGGATTGTTGCCTACTCTACAAGAACATATACTCATACATGGGTATCCATGCTTGGGTACTCGGCTATATGACTCTGTATTAGTAAACCACTTGTATAATCCAAAAAATATGTACTCCTTAAAACATGATCTTCCCCAAATGGAAAGAACACATCGTGTGTGGCCCTAAACAAAACACAATGTTATTAGGTTTTCTCGATTTGAAACCATCTAGATTACCTGAATTCTCATTTTAAAGACCAAATTCAATTAATCAGGCCACTATGGGCCACATAAATGTAGAATATGGCTATAAAAAACATGAAACAATGAATTTAATGGGTTCTGAATTAAATCTAAAAATGCTCCTACCTTTGGGTGGAAACCACATTATCTTGGCTTGATTTTATGGTATACGGTTGTCGCACATCGATCCAGCATGTCAAGAGCTTCACGATGGCACCAATCTTCCCTTACCCCTTCTCGCATTCTCCATCTATCATTTATCCATCACTATAGAGGATTAGGAGGTACAACATAGCATGAGAGCATGAAAATGAGGAGGAAATAAGAGAAAGGAAAAAGGTACAATGGAAAAAAATAAAAGAAAGAAAATAAAAAGGGACATGGTCCAACTAAAGTGCCCGACTCATGTTTATGCCTCATCTAGGATAAACACTCTATTTCGTACAAAACTGTGGAGATCTAATATTAATTCAACACTTTTTTCAAATGTTATGGCTGAACGAACCGATGAAAATAAATTAATGTTTAATTATTAAATAATAAATAATAATTATTCCACCAAAATTAGAAATGCATATATTTGTACAAAACTCTTGTACTAGGGTAAAAACACTTTTACATGGCCAACTGAGAGGTGAGGCAAATTTTAGGAGGTCATCATCATTGGGGAAAAAATATCATTTTACCCATCACAATCATCTAAAAGAAAAAAATCCAAATTTATTCTCAAAATAGAATTTTAGAAAAACTCGGGACCTTACAAATATGAAAAAAAATTAATATTTAAATACACATCCATTTTAATAAATGAATTAAAAAAACATCACTAAAAATCAAGAAATAGGGTGTTCCATTGAAAAAAAATCATGGATTATTAAAAAGTAAGTGAAATATCAAATAACAGTTGGGGACGTGGGAAAATCTGTCTACATGGTATATATTAAAATATAATATTAATTTTGTATGTTTTCATGAAAATGAATAAAATATTTACAAATATTCCTTTATTAAAGAATTGAATAACAGAAAAATGACCTTAAATTTATTTTATAATTCATTTATTGATATATAAAAAAAATTATAAATAATTTATGAATATTGAAAGGGATGAAAAATATTTAAAAATTAAATATTTAGAAAATATAAATTGAGGTTTTTAAAGTAAATTAATCCTCACATTGAGTCTGAATGGTCATGTATATTATTTATCATCCTAAAAGATAAATTTAATTTAATTTTTTATATTTTAAAGAAAAAAGTTCAAGTTCATTATTACTTTTATATTATTTAATACCATGAAATATTCAATTACACAGACAATTTAATTCACATCATATGTTTTTTTGATATACAGATCATATGTACAAAATGAATTTTGTTAGAAAAATATGATCAATGAGGTATTCAATTAATAATCTATTTAAATAATTATATTGAGATAATTACAAATTTATTTACATCAATTTTATGTTTAAAACCAACTGTGAATGATTGTTATGAAAAATGTTACAGTTATTGAGATGATCAGCTATATGTATGCAAGTGTAATGTTTTCATTTTTAACAATAATTGTGGACTGAAGGTAAGAATTACCATAAATTTTTAGGGTGATTATTATATCGTTGATTTAGTATTATTTCATTGAATACACTTACAGTTACCATCTATGTTATTTATTAATGAAAAAAAATCACATTACTTTATGTACGTGGTAATCCACACATACACAGGATATTTGTTTTCATTTTATAATGAATTAAAGGAAGAGGTAGATGACATATTAATTTTAAATAGTGAAACATATTTAATTAATATCTTATATATATATATATATATAAATTCAATCCATCATTTTTACCATCCCGATAGGCAGTGATGTAAAACCAAAGACATCGCTTCATAGATGTGATAGTGCACATGTATGCATGAATGATGATTTCATTCATTATTTGATGGGAGAGGACCTAAAAATAACATATTCTTTTTGAGGTTTCAATGGATAAAAAACATAGAATGGTGGGTTGAATTATTTGTTCCCTTTTTATAATTTTCAAACCATTTAGAAACTTATCCTATGAACCCTATTATGATTTATTTCCTTTTCAAATTTTAGTATATACTATTACATGTAAAAGTAGGAAATCATGTAATGAAAAACATATTTACATGGTTCTCCCACAATGTGGGAACCTACATACTTTCCATAGCCACTCTCATGGATCAAAGAATATAAAATATAAGAATAAGTGAACAAAACATAATCCAACTCCCGTTAGACAACTTTTATTTCCGGATGTGAATGAATATACTAACTCCTATCAGTTTACAATGTTTGATAATAAAAAAACTAATCCAAACAAAATAATAAAGACGTTGAATCTACTATAAAATTGCTCAGTTTGAATCTTTAGTTATTTTTGGATGGAATCGATTTTCTAAATATGATGATGATGGATTGTGGATCCATTTTTCTCAATATAATGATACTGGATTCAGGTTCATATTTTCCATGTACGATGATTCTTGATCCAATTATCTGAATATTGAAATGCATGAATTGATTCAGTAAATACAATAATGCTCGATCTGATTCTCTAAATATGAGAATGGTAGATCCAATTCTATGAATATGATAAAGCTGGATCTGATTCTCAAAATAAAAAAATATTGGATTAGTTTCACTTTATATGATAAATTCACTCTCAATATAAAAAAATAACAAATTCTACTAGAATTCTCAATAATATTCTTCTTCAATAATTTGGTAACATTCACATTGAATTCTCGAGTGGTACACCATTTTTTCATGTGTAAAAGTTATCAATGAACAATTGATATGCAGAAGTATTTATAGGCAACTCAAGAAAAATGTGAGAAAATTGGAAACATTCCGTGCTTCCTCAAATTTCAAAATTAACAAAAATATTTCGCATTTAAAACATCAACATTGACTCCTTCAAACCTCCTCATATGTATTTGAGATTTTTTCAAAATTGAAATTCATGTCACACCACATCAATTAATCATACCATTATCACCTCATTATGATTTGTTTCATTCTCATATTCATTAAGTTATTTTTCTTTTTATTCTAATTATGATTTTTTCATTCTTAGCTTATTACAATATTTTTATGTCCCAGCATGAAAAAATTATTATCAATACTTTAGAACAATTTCCTAATTATAAAAATATGAGTATGAAGATAATAGTACAATTTTCCTATAATGAAAATCATAGTATGAAAGTCTGATTATGAAAATAATTGTTTGCTTCTCCCATCAAAAAAATTGTATTAAAAAAATCATTGTACAATTTTACCATTATGAAAATCTGAGTACAAAAATAAGAGTACAAGAATATCAATATGATTTTACCAGTACCAAAATCCTAATATGATTTGTTTCATTCTCAGGCACAACAACATCTTTTTCATTCTCATCTCATTATGATGTAATTCATATTACGATGTAAATATTCATGTGAAAATATGAAATGATTCAATCCTCTCCACCATTTTATAAAAAGATATGATATTGAGAGTATTCATGATTTCCAAGAATTTACTGATCAGGAAAGAATCATCTGATTTTTTTAGAATGTAATAAATGTTTCTAACTCGTATCTTCACTCTCTTCTTTCAAAACACTTCAACAACTTCATTATTTTTAGATTCATTTGGATACGATTATTTTCAATGGAACACCGATGTACCTCAATATTATCAAGTCCATCATCAAAAACATCATCTTGCAGACTTCTTCTATGACTAGTGAAACTTAATATGAAAACATGGGTCAAGAAAAAATCCTTAATAAGATAGATTGGTTCTAATTCAAATAAAAGGATAATTTGTTTTAAAAATAGAGTTCGTTGTCAAAAAATACAAGACATTGTTAAAACAAAAAAGCACAAAGGTTATTTAATCTCCCCCTTGGTATTTTTTGACTACCATTATTAATAACTTTTCAAATTCTCATAATTTTTCACAAATCAGGTTTTTTGACTTTTATCAAAACATTGAATTTCTCAAAAGAGAGTGTCCTCACACCACAATACATGATCAAGTATGGTTTTGTAAATAATTCCATACCTCTGTGGATATAAATTTTTAAGAACATGTAAATATAATATCTTCACAATTTTATTTTCCAACTTTATCTCCCACTCATTAATTTTTTAACAATCATTTTCTCTCCCTCATTTTTTGATTACCACAACTTCTGATTCATAAAATAAAGACAAAAAATCATCTTAAAAAGTTGATATTTTTTATTTTCCCTCCCCATTTTTCAACATAATAAAATTCACATATGGGTTTTCTCACATATGATATTTTGGAAGACATGGGAGGAGGGTGAACATGATGTCACAACCTCAATTACATAAACCATTCTTTTGGTATTTTTTTTCAAGATTTCAGCAATATGATACTTTTAAAAATGTATTATTGAAAAACATCTCCAAAAAACAACTTTATCTTTTATAAAGTGAAACATTATATCAATGTGTTTTGATCGAGAATGTTGGATAGTATTTTTAGAAGGGCCAATTACGTAATGATTATCATAATGTATCTTTAATGGTTTAGAAACTTTTACTTTCATATATTCCAACTCAAATTTAATCAATAACATATTTGTATAATCTTGATTAGCTCTAACATATTCTAATTCATCTATGATCAAAGTTACTGAATTTTTTTCTTACTATTCCTACTCACACAACATTAACCCAAGAAAAATGATCCTCATGAGGTTATTTTTCTATCATTAGAATCTCCAGCCCAATCAATATGAGTATATCGATAAAACTTCATCTCACTATTTATTTTGTTTAACAACCCATGTAAATTTTTTTCCTTTGATATATCTTAGAATTATATTTTATACCAACATATGTTATTATTTTGGATTACATTGATATCAGGCACACAAAGTCACTACATAATCAATATCATTCCATGAGGATCTAAGGTAAGGAAGACATCCTTTTAGCTTCTGAAATTATTTCTAATTCACAGTTTTCTGGATTCATCTTTACTCTAATTTGGGCTCACTGAAATAAGATTTGACTACTCTTTCGATTCTTCCATCCCAAATTTCATTAACGATTCTCTATCATACATTACATAAGATAATAAAATTTATTTTTCTTTTCATTGAACTTCGAAACCAATGATGAAAGATAATTCTCCAAACACGGAAATTTTATAATTCTTCATCATTTCCTTATAAAATGTTTTAAAAATATCTTATATATCCTTAAAAAATAATATCCAACTTATAAACAATTATAATTAATGTTTTAGAGTCAAAATATTTTACATTAATGTACCTATTATATTTTATTATAGAAATATTATATATTCTAAAACAACCATCAAGCTAATAATACCATGTAATTGGAGGTTTTTTATCCTATATAAGAAATTCTTCAATTTACAATATTTTTTCATCCTCGTCAAGTTGAAATCCATATGTTTGTTAAATGTAAACTTATTCCTCAATTTCACAATTTAAAAAAGTTCCCTTTACATACCCCTTATAAATATTGTAATTCTGATGAGTATCCACTAAAAGAAACATTCAATTAGTTTCTATCAATGAAATGAGAGGAAATTTTTAATAAATATCCACACATTACACCTATGCATATCCTTTACAAGCATGTCTTGATTTGATTCATGAATCTTATCCATGGTTATTAAATATGTTTCTATAAACCCACTTTATTCTAATAAATGTTTTATTTTCTGTCCCTGTAACAAGTTCCCATGTTTCATTCATCGTAATCTTATCCAACTCTACATTCAAAGAATCCATCGGTTCTTTATTTCCAATAACCACAGAAACTAATTCTGGTTCAATATTTGATAGATGTGAGGTTTGATTTGCTAATATCAACTTCCTTTTATCAGAACTGGAGCCTTCTAATTCCCAATAAATTATTTGGACCAAATATGTTTTAGGTAGGAAATATTAAGGTTTCTATTTGAGCTTCACTTTTTTCACAACATGGATTATCTGACTCATTATAAGGATTTATTGGATAACATTCACTATTTTTTTAATTCTTACATGTATCATCCTCAGCATTTTCAACATATTTTGTTACATAAAATTTATATTCAAATACTTTCACATAATATGAGTCCACCAACTATTATAATTTTTTTAATGAATTTGTAAATGGTCTCATTTGGGGAATAACCCATAACAGTTCCTTCCTCAGCTTACTCTTAATGCATTCCCAAATCCATATTTTTTATTTTGATCAAACATGGACATCCAAAAACATAAATTATTTCAATAAATGTTTTCGGTTATACCACATTTTATAAAGAGCCATGTTAGTCTCCATCTCAACAATCATCTATTGTGAACATGTACATCAGTATTAATAGCTTCTCTCTAATAGAAATTTAAAATATTGTATTCATATAACACACTTCTTCCCATTTCCAATATGATTCTATTCTTTCATTAGCATTCTCTATTTTTTGGGGAGTATATGGTGCACTATACTGATGTTTGATACCATAATTTATTAGATAAAATTAAAAACTATTTCTTTTGAATTTGATAACATTATATGCTCTCAACTTCTTTATAGGAACCCCCATTTCATTCTCAACATCCATTCTGTAGATTTTTAAATTTTCAATAGCCTATGACTTATTCTTTATAAAAGTGATTTTTGTTATCAATGAGAAATCATCAATAAAATTGATAATGAATAAATTTCATTTTTTTATTTCTGTTTCATTGCCCCTCATAAATATTACTAAGTATTCTAATTTGGTTTGGTATATTGAATCTCAACTCTTAATGGATTTTTCAATCATACTTTTTTTATGGAAAGTAATATTAACATCTTCATCTCTTTTTTTCCATTCAAGAAAAATAATAAATAGCATTAACTTAATAATTCTTATTCATGATTTTCTGAAAAAGGTGAAAAACTCTTTACTACCACAATTTCTTTTCATCTTCAGCAGTCAAGTTTTATGAGTTATTAAATACTAAAATTTGAATGAGATTCTCACTAGATATTTCTCCTTTTGTAATGTTGTTTCCATCTATCACACATTTGATAATATAAAAATATTTTCAAAAAAATCTTTTACATCATCTCAATGTTCAATGACACTAAGTATGTTGTTTTTTATCTCATCAACAATTAAAAAATCCTTAGATTTAAACTTTTGGGCTTAAATCTCAGTTTTCAGGGTTCCTCTTATTTTTAAAGAAATACATTAAATAAAGTAACTTCTCCTCTATCAATACATTAAATATGTTTCATGATTTTTCTATCACCTATAATATGTGAAGAGAAACCCCTATCAATTATCGATGGTTAATTTTAATTATTTTTAAATATATTTCATCATGAAAAGCTCTACCATCCACATTCTTCTATTCATCTTCCATTTATTTTATATCTTAAGACTATTATTCTAGAATGAGTGTCAAACATCATTCAGCATAATGACTAGATTGATTACATCTTCCCAAAACATCTTCTAGACAATAAAATTGATTTCTTGTCTGAATGTTTCTATTATCTTGAGAATTTACTTTTTTAACATTATGTATGTTAGGAATATTCTAATTCTACTTTAACTATTTATTCCACTTTTATCAATCCGTCTTCAGGGTATGGATATTCTAAAAAAATAATAATCCCCATTCTAATAGTTTCCACAACACCAGAAATAACCATCTAATCTGGATTTTCTATTAAAACAATATATTTATCTGTTGAAACATTGTAGCAATTGGTAACATATTTCATATCTATCAAGATAATGATTTGGAACAATTTTTTTGACTGTGTATTATACATTTTTTATTTGGTTGGTTTCTCACATCCTTTTCCACCCAAGAATATTAAATAATATTCTAGAACCAAAAATGATATATGAATCAGTGGAAAAAGTGATTTTTTGTATGAAAATATTTTTATATAAATATCATATTGAGCATTCTTAGAAACTATAGAACTCTCATCATTTACATTCAAGTATTTGTTGATGTATTCATTAGTATTCCTCAAGGTTATCTCTGAGTGAATATGTTTTTATTTATACTTTTTAAATTTTTATTCTTTATTTTTTGTCTATTTATTAAGATATTCAATCATCGTTCCATGTTCTGTTATTCAATTTTTTTAACTTAAAATTTCAATGATGTATTCTTCCTCTTACTGATGACATCTTTTCTACCATAAAAATGTTTCAATAATTGTTCTTCAGAACTATAATTTATTTCACGAGTGTTTATTTCTTAACATATAAAAAAAATATTATGAGCTAATACTCTCTATTTGATTCTTCACAACCTTCTTCACTCTCTGAGGAATCATTTGTTTCCCAACATTATCAATAAAGGTTCTGAACTGTTCAAAATTTTCATCATCAAAAGAATTATTGTTAGTCGAGTACGATTCATATTTCTTATTCAAAATAAATATTTTATTTTGTTAAATTATTATTGTATCTATTGAAATAATTTTCTTCATTATCATCTTGTTGCACTTTTATTATTGATGTTTTCCTCAGAATCATATCGACATTATCCTTTTTTATTTGTGAGGATATACATAGGAAAATGTTAGAATACACCACACAAAAAACATATCATAGGAAGATTACATCCATACATTCCTCTTCTTCTTCGATAGTTTTTTTGATATAACAGATATTAATTTTTTATTCAACGCATCATCATCATTATCTTCATATTCACATAGATAAACATCTTGAACATAATAAATTTTATAATTTCTTATAAATTCAAAATCATTTTCATCATCAACCTTATTTTAAAACACTTGATAATTCCTTATTTCATAATCAAGGAGAATTCTATTTAGTTTATCATGATTGAAATCATATTTATCTTCAAAATAAGAAATTTTAGAATCAATCATTTCCAAAACGTTTGTCATATGTTTCTTCAAAATTGTAGAATCTTCATAGGTATATATGAATTTTATGACAATTAAAAAAAATTAATCTATTGATGTATTTATTAATTAAATATTCATCTCTCAATATGATGTATTCATACTTACCACACTATATTATTAGCTATTCATCCTCAAATTTTTCATTCCCTTCAAAAAAACAATCAAACATTCCCACATAAATTTTGATGTTTTGAGACCCATAACACTATGATAAATATTAAGTAATAATGAAAAAAGGATTACATTTATAGTTCTTCCATAAACTAATATATTTCCATTATTAAAAAATGTCATTGGAAGATCATACTAAATAGGTGTAAAACCAATAGTATCATCATAAACAACATCGAGGCTAAGAGTTTGAAGATACAGAATCATCCTATTTTTTCATCCATAATGTTTTTTCCATCAAATGTCAGAATTCATCAACTATTGACCGAATTGAAATTATCCCTGATATGGAATCAAAAACCGAACCAACCATTGGCTAATAATTAAAGGTCAAAAGGACTGAATAACAACTGAGAAGGGGGTTGATAAGTTGTTAAGTTTTTATAAGTTGCAAAACATTTAAAATCATTACCCCTATAGCCTATTATGATTTGTTTTCTTATCATATTTTAGCAAATACCCTTGCATGATGAAGTAGGTAAGGAATTAAAGAACACAAGATTAACAATGAGTAACATCTATGTGAGAACCTATATCCTTTCCACATCCACTCTTAGGATAATATAAAATCCAATATTAAAAATAAGTGAATTAAAATTGATATAACTCCTTTGAGACTCCATCTATATCACAATAATAATAATTATACTGAATCCTGTCAGTTTATAATGTTTTCTGATAAAACATATTGAGCCAAATAAAGGAATAAATAATTTGTTGAATCTTACCTAAAAATGATTAGATTGAATAATTGGTCTGATTTGGTATGATTGGATTTTATCAATCTAATGATGTTGTATTCATGATCGAATTATCTCAATATAATGATGTGGGATTCAGGATCCAATATTATGAGTATGATTATTTTGGATATGATTATCTTAATAAAATTATGTTGGAATATATTCTCAGAATACGATAAAGATGGATCAAATTCTCATAATACGATAATACTATATCCAATTTTCTGAATATGATAAAGCTAGATCTGATTATTTAATATGATAATTATGGATCTGATTGTCTTAATATGACTAAGTCACTCTCAACATACAAAAACACAAACTTTGGTAGAACTCTCAATATTATTATTCTTCAATCAGATGGAATCATTCACATTGAATTTTCATGTTCTCTTCATTTTGTGCTTGTGTAAATGTTGTGAATAAATAAATGATCTGAGGTGTTATTTATAGGTGACTATGAAAACAAAGTAAAGAATCAGGGAAACATTCCTCGTTTCCTCAAAAATGAAAATCTGAAAAAAAAAATCTCACATTTAGAACATCCACATCCACATCTTTAAACATCAATAGATTTATTTAATATTTATGGAAAATTGAAAATCATGTTTGAACACTCTAATTCATCATAGCATTCTCGCTCATTATGATATATTTCTTTATCAGCTTCATTACGATCATTTTACTTCTCAAATCATTACGATCTAACTCATTTCCATATTATTACCAAATTTTTATTTCTCAGTACAAACACTTCATTATGATTTCATTTTACTTATAAACTCATTACGATCTGTTTTTTTTCAATTATTTCTAGAGTTTTATCTCAGTACGAACTCTTCATTATGAATACTTTAGTATGATTTCATCTATAAAATGTATGGGTGTAGAAATATCATTATGATTTTCCGTATAAAAATATAACTTTAAAAAAAATACGAGAATGAAAATATCAGTTCCATTTTACCAATACAAAAATTCAAGTATGAAACACTCATTAAAATTTTCTCAATATGAAAATCTTAGTACAAAAAACTGCTTATGAAAATAATAGTATGGTTTTCCCAATATAAAAAGCATTGTATGGTTTGATTCTTCCTCAGGCTCACCAACTTTTTCTTTACTTCTCATCTAATTATTATTTAATTCCAATTATAGTGGAATTATCATTTTTAAACATAAAAGTTTTTCAATCATCTCCACCATTTATTCAAAATATTTTATTATAATTGTTTTCAGGATTTTTGAGAACTTAATGATCAGTAAAACATCATCTATTTTTGTTTTATAAAGTATAAGGAATTAATTACTAATGAATTCACATTCTTCATTTAAAAATAGTCAATATTTTTATTCATTTTCTGATTATTTTGAATTTTATTATTTTCAATGCCCTTTCAATGGACCTAAATATGATAGTGTTTCTGATCAAAAACATCATCTACGTAATTTAATTTGTTTCTGTTGAAGCTAAATATGAATACCTAGGTAGGAAGACATGTTTCCATAGAACAACCACTTTATGATCGAATAGTTCTAATTCATGGAGTATTAAATGATTAATTGACCAAGGTATTTTCCATCAAATAAAAAACATTATTAAAACACCACAATGGTTCTTCACCTTTAACATAATTAAATATCAATATTTGGAAGATATTTATCTTATTATTTAATGATATTTGTAGAATATTTGATGGAGTTAGAAAAAAATTCTCTGTTAAAAATATACCTCTTATTTTGATAACGTATTTAGGTTTACACTAAAAGCATTCCCACAATGGTTTTATAATAGAAATTTCATCTAGTACATGAGAAGTGAAGTTGGGTAGATATTTTGTCATGGAATTCAAAACACAATGGTTAAAAATGTGTGAGGATGAGTGGAGGGTAGTTTCCCTTTTATATGTGAGGGGTGGGGTATTCATGAAATTACATAATATATTAATTCAATATTATATAATTTTTTTGAAAAATGGATACAAATTTAAATATTTTGAAAATAATAGTTGGATGGGTATAAATACATTCATAAAATAACATTTAGATAATTATATGTGATTTTCACCCTTATCTATATTCATTAACGCCCAGTATCACTTTTGACAGTGTTTTTTTATACTAAAAGAGTCATGTATGTTACTATAAATGAAAAAATGACCAATAAATAGGCCATGGTTGATATTATCGACCATATCAAATTCTATATTCTGAAAATACAATTTTTAAAGATATTTAATCATTTAGAAAAAAATATTTATTATAAAATATCAATCATATAATTTTTGAAACTATTCATTTTATTTTGTACTATAAATAAAATGACATCAAATGAATTAGAATATATTTCTTTCGCAAATCACTAAAACATTATATTTTTCCAAAAGAAAGTATTGGAAGATGATAAATCATTCAAATTATACTACATTTAATATTTTTAGAATTATATATTTGATTTTTATATTAATTGAATGACTATTCTATCAGTGTTGCATAAGAATATAAGATAATTATTTCCTCATTTAAATTTTGAAATAAATTTCCCTAAAGAAAATTATTTATCATTCAAAGACCAATTTAGAACCGATCATTCAATTTTTACGGCAATCACAATATATTATAAATTTAATAAGAAAGAGAGTGTCATTTTTTAACATTATAATTACATAAAAAAATATAAAAGTCCTAATAAAAGTAATATCACAATTAAATTCAAAATTTTAATATATTAGCTTATCATGGTCGAAACAAACTCATTCAGGAAAACAATTACAATTATTTGGAACATTTTTAGGCATCAACACATTATTTATAATGATAATTACCCATTTTACCCCTATTATGGTGATAAATATTTACTAATATTACAATTTAAAATCAAAATAATAAAAGGGATGTGTTTAATACATATTGAAGTCATGATTCCAAATTAAGAATCTATTTTCATGATTGAATTTATATAACTGTATAATTTCAATTTAATATTGATACAAAAATACAATTATATTAGTATTTTAGAAAAAAAATCATTTTAAGTATACAAATCTTTTTATATAAAATTTAAATAAAAAATAATTAAAATAAATTTAATGTATTATTTCTATATAAATATGGACTAATTATTCATTGAAACAATCCAAAATATAATGCTAATTTTCTAATACTTGAAGAAAAAATATAATTTTCAATAAAATTCAGAAAATATTACTATTAATTTAAAATTCAATATTTTATAAAAGAATAAAAAATATCCACTGTAATCTAATATTGAAATCATAATATATAAAATTAAGTTCATTCTATGAAATTAAAATCTAATAATTTAGAAAATAATATTTTAAATAAAACCATATAATTGAAAAGTCAATATTTTATGAAAATTAAAACAAATTCTGTAAGAAACTTATTATATTATGACCTAAAATATTATATTCATTATGTGAATTTAAAATAATATAATATGGAAAAAATAATTTTTGTAAAACTATATTATTCTTAGAATTTCAATTCTGATTGAAATAAATATCTTTTCTTCTGACTAAATAATTAACTACTATTTCTATAATGAATATAATTCAACAAAATATAATTAATAAAAATAATTAATTTAGTTATCTTAATATTAATTTAGTTTTCATAACCATTATTTGGTGTATTGAATATGAAGACTGATCATGGGGACCGAGCATGACATGGTGAAAAAATCATGGCTATGTTTGCCCACCACACCCTCAACCATGTATGGTGGTGCCATGTTAGCCATAGTGGCTAGGAGAACCTCTCGAAAACCATAATGAATACTATGATCATCATAGAATGTTATAGATATGTTTGTTTTACATTGTTTTCTTCGAGGGACACTATGACCTATTCTATAATATTGGTTCTTTTTTTTAAACCAAGATGTCCAAAAATAAGTTTTTATAACTCAATGCAGCTTCAAAACATCCAAAAAAACTAACTGAAGGTTCAATTTAAAACAGACTAGTGACCTAGAGGATTCTATATAGTTCACTGTCAGATGGAATCTATACTTCGATCCTCAAATTTCAATGATGGTTATGATTAATGATGTTTGGGTGATAAACCATGTCTATGAGGAAAGAATTCACAAGAATTATGTATTTATTAATTTAAATTAATTTTATATTTAACATGAAGAATGTCTTATATTCTTGGTTCTAGTGTTCATTTTCAATTGATATTCAATTTAATTCTATGGTTATGTCGATTCACCATCATGTACATATTGAATTATTCATTGATTAAAACAAAAGTGGAGTTACTTATACTATATCCAAAATGTTTAAGTAGTAAGAATCGTTTCATGTTTAAATATATAATTATTTTTTAATTATTGAATATTATAAGTATTTATTATTTCATTTTAATTTCAAAATTTGATTCAATGAACCAGAACATTTAGATCACTTTTGATTATTATTCATTCTATGATTTATTACTAGAATATGTTTATAACATATAAATAAATCCTTAAGCTAACATTTTTATGTTTTTAGGGTTATGGATGAGGAACATTAGTCTAAAAATTGTGTCGGATTAAGGTACCTGTTGTATTTCCATGTTCAATGATCCTGGAAAATTTTAATGTAATTGGATGTTTCATGTATTGAATCACACACGATGTAATAAAATACCACAATTTTACTAGGCAATGATGATACATTGTTTTCTTGACTACATTCCATGTAACATTGATACAAGTCATGTGTTCAAAAATCCATCATATTAAAAAACATGTATTCAAAGACACATATTGTTTTATTTCATAATGTGTGTGGGGGAAATCTATTCAAATTAGGCGAAACAAAATGTGTGGATCCTATGAACACCATGTACCTCATTAATCACTATATAAGACAAAAATTTCCAATCCCTAGGAATGTTTCATTGAAGAATGGCTTAACGTTATTCATGACATATAACTAACTTGTAAAAATAGTGAATCCTACTAATATATGTGGTAAATAAAATTAATTTTTTCCGTTCAATTAATATTAATTTACAAATGAATTTTTTCATTAATTTATAGAACATGATGTGTGATAGGTTCTATATATAACCTTATATTAAATACATTATTAATTTTGGTAAAAAATTTATAACTAGATGCCACCTATATTCCTTGCATGATTTTTACTCCATGTGATTTAAAAGACTAAAAAACATGTTGTAAATCATGTGTGATTATTTCATTTATTGATAGTAGTCATCATGTAATTACATTCCATTCCATGTGAGTGAACTACACTCTCTAAGGACCATGTTTAGTAGATTGGACACCCACATGCCTTTTTTCCTCCATGTACATTCTATGGTCATAATTAGTCTTAAATTAAATCAATTTATTTATGTTATTGAAATTATAATGGATGATAATATCAAAAATTGTTTGGATGAATATTTAAATAAATTAAATAAATAAATAAGAATGATAATTAATTAATTCATGTTAATTTTATATTAAATATTAATGATTGAAATTAATACTAGTTTATTAATTATGTATTTTTTTATGAGTAAATGCTGATTAGATTATCCATATCTTATATGGATTGGATTTCATTAATTATCACAAGGTAATATTTGAAATTGTTACTATTGAATTCAAATGATGGCATGTGTGTCATCCCCTTCACTTATTGTTTAAGGACCTATGTGTTGGAAGATTCTCTTAAATAAACCCCCTTAAAATTACATTTCTTTATTTCCCATGATTATGAGAAAATAATATATATTGGATGGAGAAACCCGGATATTTTATGTTGCACAAGTTGGAGTTGAGCTGAAATCTACTTAGGTGATATGCTTGATAGAGGTGAAAAGCATCCACTCAAGCCAAGACCAGGACATGGAGTTTATTCATCTAGTTCAATAGTGTATTTATTATCTTCATAATAAACAAATCAGTCAGAAGATCTCTATATCATTAAATATATTTATTAATATTATTCATGGTTATTTACCCTAATTATATTTATGTATGATCTGTCATGACGATAGAAATAAATTAATTAAATAGCAAAACATGATTTCATATAGTAAATTAAAAACGTATTATGAAAAAATATCCCATCAACACAATGTTAATAACTTATGTAAAATGTATTTAATAATGATCATACATGTAAAATTATTATACAGGACATTTTAAACATAATAATCAAAATCACTAAATAAAATTTTATCACATAATACTCCTTACAAATCTTCATTATGGATGAAACCATATAACTACTTTTTATCATGGTCCTCATTATGACACATAATTTTCCTAAGATTTCTTATGAGAGTATTGGGTTGACTAAACCAAGTTTAAATCAAGAGAAGTAACCCTCGTTAGACTTGTTGAATATTAGAGGAAAGTGTTGAGAAAATCAAATTCCAGGTATCATGATTAGATAGTCTATGTAATAGATATATGAGACATTATCCTATTGTTTCCATGAATTCCATGTTAAATACCATTATGTCATCGACTATTCCCTCTTTTTGGTAATGAAAAGGAAAATATGGTATTATCAATTCTAATGTTCATACAAAAGACTATTTTGAGTTCAATGGAGTGAGACAATGAGAATAGTGGGATAATAGTAATAACATTAAAATTATATCATCTCACACATCTTGGAAATCAATATAATGTAATTTTTTCAAATTTTAAAATCATATATTAAAATAGAACATTCATAAACCATGTTATCCCTGTTATTATTACCCAAGAAATAACATCTTGTCACTTGCATTAACTTCTAGGAATAGTACCAGGACTTTCATAATGTATTACACTATAGACATATTTTTTTCTATAATTAAAAATTCATAAAAAATATAAAATTGATAGTGTAGAAGATATTATTATCTATGAAAAATATTTAAATGATTGAATCATTTCATTAATTCATATATATTCGATGAACTCAATAAATATAAAGAGAGTCTGGATCTGATAAAATTCATAAGATAATCTATGATTTTTTTAGGATAGAGATAGATATGTGAGCTTTGATAAATCTTAATCAGAAATCACAAAGAAACTTGAAGTTTGTGTGATAGTTGGGACTCATATTGTCAAAATAATAATCTATATAAACCATGTAGACATTATATGGTTTAAATAAACTTATGAGTTACACAATGATCTCATTTTTCTATCACTCCCACAAATATTATATAACATTTTGTGTTGTTAATATGAATATCACAGATAAGGATCTCATGGATAAGCTTACCCTAATTCTATTATTTAAAAAGCCTCATAGAATGAAAAACCATTTGATATTATGGTGAACAAGGGGAATGAAAAAAACGAATCCATATACTTACTCTATCTCCATGTCTTTCTTAAAATAAGAAATTAATGGAAAGTAGTTCATGGGGAAAATAAGGGGAAAAGATGCTATTTACTTGTTATGTGGAAATAATTGACAATAGATAATGATTTACAATGAATTGAATTAATATATTAAATATAAATTATATTTATCAATGTAAATATTTAATCTTTATTGTTCTATATTAAATAAAATATGATTATAAATGTGCTTTAATACCCATAAAATAATAAGGGTCATTAAGATTATTAGATGTTTAGTTATCTCTTAAAGTAGATAAGGAAGAGTGATTCCTAAATCTATAAAAAATAGTGTATAACTCGTTAATTTCTTAATCCATTTATGTTGAACCATTTTTTGTATTGTTAATTTGACATTTCTCTCAGATTTCATTTTCTGAAATAGGGGGACATTATTTTAATTTGCAAAGAGTACTGTTTTGACTTTTCATACTGAACTACTAGTCTAATAATTATTGGTTCATAGATATATAACATCAATATTAAATGATTAATATAAATTATATATCTTTGGAAACCACAATATGGTTAGAAAAGTTTTTATTAAAAAAAATTGATAGTAGTTGATATTATTTTATCCAAAATATTATTATAGTTACTTTTTTGAGCCATATGAATATGTATACAACCTAATTATATGTTAAGTTTTAGAAAAATAATCATTTATAAATAATTTTTTTATAGAAATATATATGGTGTTCATAAAAACCCACATTAATAATCCAAAAGGTGTAGTTAAGAGTTAAATTGGTTTATTTCATAAGAATTGTTTACGATATTTTTTGAATATGTAATAATCAAATTAACAAACTTAGTAATAGTGTATTAACCTGTAGGTTAGCTTTATAGAGTTTATCATTACCAAATATTGATTGATATTAAATATTATGGGTGATGTTATTCGTAAAATAATATTTCATTAGATATAAAATTATTTTATAGAAGTAAAAGGGGATCAATGAAATGTATTTTATATTTTATGGGAAATATAAACTTCTTCTAAGACATATTTTGAAAATACCAAAAAATTAACAACCTATATTATAGATATATTAATGGATGGATATAATATTAACTACAATATTATAAGCAATAAATTTGTTACTACTTATTTTATTAACAAGGAATCAATTTTGAAAAGATAGATTTAACTACAAATGAACATTTATAAAACACTACGTGCATATATATTAATTATCCTATAGACTATTAGTGTATTAGCACCCTTTATTAGTCTATAATGACTACATTTATGTTACATTTAAGTAAATATCTTGTGATATAATGGTAAAAATATATAATTTAATGAATTCTAGTATCTATATTCCATTGAGTTTGAATAGGAACACAAACATTACTAATAATAGCTGGAGAAGTTGTCCCAGAAGACACATGTTGTGTATGAAGATAAAATTAAAATGTGGTTTTATATTTTCCATGAATAGGGACATATTATTTTTTATGAATCCTGTAATGATATAATTAATCGAAACCTTATAATTTTTGAAATTATATATAGTGATTAAGTAATGGAATACAATTATCAAAATTTAAGAGGAACTGTATTTTGGATGTTTCTAGACATTATAATACTGGTTAATATTCATGATAGAAATTATATAAATGGTATAAGTTGTTAGAAATATATCATGATTGATTATTAAGGTATTATTTGATATCCATGACATTTACTTTGAAAAAACTATTACATCAATCATAATTCAGAAATACATTTTCATTTTTCTCATCATAGAAGTATTTGAGCATTATTTTATTAGGTCGATGGGTTTCATGGCTAGTATACATAATTGATACACTATGAGACATTTTCTACATGACATAACCAAAAGGGTTGATGAAACAAATGAATTCCCATATGATATAAAAATTGACCAAAAAAGTTTGTATAGAATTAAGCATAGTGATTATAAATTGATCCTATGGCATGAAAAAGTTTTATATGTATACAAGATGTTAGTGGGAGTGATACTACTTTTCTGATAGATTTTATAATAAAATATAGATGAAAAATAATATATCATAAATGGTGCAACAATTCATGAACATAAAATTTTCAATGTCACATTTCATAAAATCCCTCCCTGAAAACATTCGTGGTAATATAAGGAGATTATAAATACAATTTCCTAATCTTAAGTGATAGTATTATATTTAGAACCAAATGTCATATAATGATATTTGATATATATTTTTCATGAAGTGAGAAAATTAAACAAAAATCATTTCAACTACATAGACCTGTAGTTATGATCTATCCTAAAATACTAGAGAATGGTAAACATGATGAGTTTATGGTATAATGAAACATGGGAATAATGCCATTTAAGGGGATATAATGCTTGTAATAATTTTAGATCATTTTCATATAAGATTTATTTAAGGATATGATAATTTGATAAACAAACTCATTATAAAATTCAGTGTCTATATCTTTATCAACTATGTATATTTTGGCTTCTGATATAGGTTAATAATTAATTTAGAAATATTTTGTTCACCATTAGGTTATACTGAAATATTTAGATTATTATCATTATTTTGATAATATTTAAAAAAATTATTATCTAACAATCTCATTTTATAAATAGGGAAAAAGAAGTGGATACATAGGGATATTACTATATTAAGGATTTTCTTAAGGTCGTGATATCACAATATGTACATTACCACAAATACATGTGGTGATACCACCTGTATCCATGAAGACTTGATAGGACTAGTAGATATATCCATAATCAGTTGAATCATTTTAACATGTGAGAAGTAACTAGTCAAATATTAGTTATTTCAACTATAAGAAAGATTCAATTGGAGTTGGATACCTACAACATACTAAGGTGCACATTATATTACCTATATATACACATTATACAATATTAATTAATATCCTATCATATATATATATTTATTATATATAATATTAATGTGATAATTTCATATATTAACTAATTCATTGAAAAAGGACATAACATTACCCCACAATGATGATAAAATTGACGTGATTACATGGTATTATTAAACAAAAGTCTTATGGTAGTATGATTTCATTTTATTGGAATCAAATGTTGTATACTGTTACTTGTGAGTATTCAAAAGGAAATGAGCATTTATTTCATAAATTTTTCACATTGATGTCTCTGTGAACAAAAATAAGGAGCATAGATTTTCCAATAGAAAATAAAAAATATTATTTTACATAGGATATTCATATCTATAATTTTATGTAATGATCCTTAAACATTATAATTATTAAAAATTCATATCATGACTCCTGAACATAGATGTATTATCCAAAACCGTATTTCCATATGTCTATGAGTTATAGATAATGTTGGGTGTGTGAAGAATAATATTTTATTAATTAATAAGTAATCGAAGGATTTGTACATTAAATATTTATGTTAGTTGATATATTAGACTATTAATTAAAATTGATTCATTACATTAAATTCCATGCAATGGCATATTGATGGTTACATTTTAGTAAGTCAAATAATTATATATCAAGCATATACGTTGATAACATGAGTATGGAACCTTCTTCAGAAGATATCTAGAAAATATATTATATTACATAGTGAGTATTTATATGTTGTAAATTTTATTGGGATACTAAATTATTCCCTTTATTTGTTAATACATGAGACTACAATTTGATATTGAATTTATAGAGAACCACCTAATTACACTGAGGAATAGGCCAAGAAAGTCACAAATATAGTGTTTCTATTGATCCGAGTTAATGGTTGTTCATGATTAATTATTTTTAAAACATTATTCTCTAGGATTAATAATAATATTTATTAAGTATTTATTGATCATAAATTTCACAACCCCACCCCTCCATGGTACCTCTTGGGGGAATGAAATGGAGATTGAATGTGACCACTAAAGCTCATCTCTAAAAATCCATAGGTAGGAAGCTAGAACATATTTTATAATAAAAATAATGAGATATATCACCATGAATATATTAATGTAAATAAAATATATAAGATGAGAAACAATAAGAAATAATTAATTGTATAAAATAAAAATGATCTCATAAACCAAAATATACTACTTTTCATGAAAAAGAGAAAAATGAATTAATGAAAATAATATGAAAAAACTCCAAAAGTAATACCAATATTTATTAAGGTATAGTATAGAACGATCACCAAATCCCCATGGATAACTAGAAAAATTATCGATAAATTGGGGTGAGCATATCATGTATACTAATTGGGATGCCCCTCAGGACCCCTCATGAAAACATGATAATAGTTTCATAATCTTCCAATGAACATGTATTAAAACTGAAAGGAACCTACATGATTAATTACCATTTTACAACCTCACTATAGGACCACTCACCAATCATCACACTCAATTATAGAACATAATAAAATAATAATGTAATCATTGGAACCCCACAACCACATTGTCACATAATTTATACACTTGTACCCTAAAATCAAGCATCCTTTTCTCTTATATCTTATGTATCATTATCCATAACACATTAATAATGCTAAATATCTCAACCCAATATAATAATCATGTTTCCATAAGAGTATATACCAACTCTCAACACATGGAAATCATCAAAATTGTACAAAAAACACACATCACATTCATATTATTCATTCTAGGGTGTCATGAATATAAAGGAAATAGAACTCCTACCCTCCTCTAAACACTTATGATCAAAAACATTTACCAATGTAACTATGTAATAAGCCTAAATGGAGAGTTAGAAATATTTTGTAGACAACCATCCACCCTCTCCAACCATGATTTTAGGGGTAAGCACATAGGGCACAAAACATTGGGGTATCAGAAATATTATTCAACATGGGTGGGATACATATAGAAATCCTAATAAAATACGAGGATATACTGTCACACCCAAATATTATCCTAGGGGTGTACACATAGCAATAGATAATAAATTATCTTCTCAAACATTACATCACAAATATACCCATCAAAAACCATCATTATATATATAACAGGAACGTCCTAAATCCACATAAAAACATTCAAATAACGATCCACAACATATCATTTTAAAATTTATTCAACCAATTATATGGTAACCATTAACTTTCCAAATCATGTCACTTTTCCATTACTAACACATATTTAAACAAAATCCATTTACATTAATCAGTCTAGTTTATTTCCATATATTATTCATTCAATCAAAGAATTTACATTAAAATCAAAACCTGAATCTATTTATTTCTTTCAAATTCTAGTTTACCTAATTTTCTTATTACAATTCAAAACCTACTACCCATGAAAAATATATTAATCCCTATTATATTCCATTTATTTATTCCTAATTTTAATCATAACCATATTTAATTTAAAATCAACAATTAAATTATTCAATACACATTTCATTTTTTAGATTTATTAATTCCATATCATACCATACCATTGGTTGTTACCAGAAAATCCCCACATTACCCATTCATCACCACAAAATAAGACACACATCATACAAATACCCCCACTAATTTATCATCCCCACATAATAGTATTAACCTTGAAACCCACAATGTCAACATGCCAACAACACACCCAAAACCAACACCTCTTTTTCAAACCAATCAAATTCTTATCACTATTATAACTAGGTGTGGCTTCAACATTTATCAAATCTATAGCCATACTATAATAGGATGTTTTTATCTTCCCATTCATATAATACTAGTGGATATTATAAAACATCCTTTGATTAAAAATTATTTGAAAAACAAATTTAATTATTGAATTTAATGATTATTTAATTATTTAAAGTTAATCTAGTAAAAACACATAGCAAAGACTCACATTCTTAGGAGAAAATGTTTTCAAATATTTATAGGGATTACAAAAATAGGAATAATCATTTAGAAAAAGATCATTCACTTAAAAATGATATATTTATCAAGTATCTCATTCCAATTAATTCTCAAAATTAATTCCAAATGTGTTTCTTTTATATTTACCCTTTTAGTTATTTATTATATTTCGTTTTATATAAAATAATAGCAGTTATATCATATAAATAATAGCTTTCATACATGACATATTCCCATTAAATTCCCATATTTTTTAATATAAAATTTTATCTTTTTTTTAAAACATTATTATTAAAAATAATAAAATAATTTTATACATAATATATATATAAATATAATGATAATATAGGCTCTTTATAACTCCCATTTCAGTCTTCATCATCATGGTTTGTTTATATCATTAAATTAATTAAAGATAATTATAAAGAGAAAAAAATAAGGATAATCTCAAAATATACCCTATAATAAAAGTGATTCTCTTGAATCCTATAAATAGTATAAATCCTAGATATGTGATAAATAAATTGAAAGAATTAGAGTTGGTGTAGTGGGAATCACATGAATGAGACGAGGTGATTTTAAAATCGATTATAAAGATAAAACTGTGAAGATTTTATCTTACAGTCGTAAAGGGAAAAGAAGTAATGTAATATGATAGAAAACATCTTGTTTTAAAATATTATATAGTGATTTGTATGGAGATTTTATTAAATGTTGGTCAACCTCAATTTTTAAGTCATATTAATTCAGTTTTTTTTATTTCCCTCACACAACTGATATTAATTAGATAATTTTTATGAAAGATTAAATAGTGTTAAAGGATATATTCAATCCCATAAATTTTGTTAGGAAATACATACTGTATAGTAAAAATTTTCATACTTTCTATAAAAATATTTTGTAAATAAAAACTAGAAGGAAAAATGGATTTCCCAAAAAAAATGGATTCCTTTACAAATTCAGGATTTTATTTCATGTCGTTAAATTAAAATGATAATTTTGAATACTAGGTTAACCTTAAATATGATATGAATATCATTCATCATGTAATATAACTTCATTTCTACAACTTGGAATGACATTTTTCAAAATGGAAATCAAACTTAAACGTGTGTGAATAACATTATAAAAATCCTGATTCCTCTTTAAAAGGGAAATTAAAATTTATATTAAAATTAAATGAACTTTTAAGACCCTAATTTTATTATATAAATCTCAAAAGGGACCTTATGTAAATAATGTATTACCCTGACCAGGGATGGAATGTTTAATACATAGTTTCTCAGATCTAAACATAAACATATGCAACAAGTCTTGCCCATGGGTAGATGAGTTTACCTCTACATAGAGAAGTGGTCATGTGTAAGAAATAATACATTTTAAGAAAAATTCAATTTTAAAATAAAGGAAAAATTAATTTAATTAAGAAATTCTCAAGGAATAATAAAATACAAAGGAAGTGTTCAACAAAATAACATCCCTTTCATTAGAAACCTATAAAAAATTATTTTCCTCATGAATTAAAATCATACATAGAATGGAATATATATCACCCTCATCTAATTTTATCATGAGGATATACCTATAAAATATTAATAATCCAGTATTAAAACACAATATTTAAAATAAAATCATTAACTGAAGTATTTCACACAGAGTGAAGTAAAATTTTCATAAAATCATTACAAGCTCAAACATTTCATACCAATCCAGGAAACCATATATAAACCGGTCGATAAATATATCATAGTACAAAACCATAAAAGAATTTTCCAATTAAATAAACATAATTAAATAAATGGCTATAAAGAAATCAATAGAAAATGTAAAAATTAATGTATATCAATCAATAACATTTTGGCCATTCTTTTAATATGATTAATGTATGTCTAATAAGAATATCATCATTCAAATTCATGTTATTTTAATGAAATTTAGTAAATTCAAATTATTATCCATGTATATAAAGTTATTTCATCAATGAAGCCATATTTACAATATATACCCTACATAGGGGAACACTTTTCTAAAACAATAATCTTGTGTTCATTTTAAATAGGTTATATAGATATGATAATAATGAATTTTATTAGTGGATAAATGTACATTAGGTAGAAGTTAGTACGGATATTTATAGTTAAAAAATATTATTTCAACAAAAAAATATATATATATTTACTAAAATCATTGACCAATATATATATTATATCCCATTAATTATTTATTTAATTTCTATTATATGAAATAACCATGTTCAACATTTCAAAAAATATATTTAATATTTCCCTCAAATTAATTTATTCACAAAATTTATCCCCATGTACGATGACTAACAAGATTAGTTTATAAATTCATTAAGCATCATACTACTAATAAAATATTATATCATGTAACATTTATGTGAATATTATCTTACATCTTTATTTCGATATGAATTTTTCAATATAAAACATGATTGGAAAAAGTTATGAGACTTCTCTAAAACCCATATAAATATTATTTATCTAATGATTTGATTTATATTATAAAAAAAATAACATTCCCATTGGAATTATCGTATATTTTTTTTAAAAAATATAAGTATGATATTCATAATTTGATACATATCCCACAAATAATTTTTCATCATAAAACATTATACATTATTGTAAATAATAATAAAGTTTTTTATTTAAAAATAATCACATTTTCAATGGATAAATAATTGATAATTGTCCTTTTATTTTAAATATTACATTTATATTTGTTGAATGATTATGCATAGAACATATACATTGTACATGAATATAAGACATCATGAACTAAAGGAAACAGAAGGAAAATGTATTAGAATAAATATTCATCATACCATGGATTTAAAATAATTCATTTTATTTGAACAATATGAACTGTATTGAAGGAAATTTTTTATGAATGATTCAAAATCGAAAAAACATGGAAACTTTCTGAATGAATTATTATCATAGAATTAGTTAAATAAGTTAGGAATTTATAAAATGACAAAGGAATTCAATTTTAGAGGGAATATGTTATGGAATGAATGGTATCAAAAATTGACACATAATGTTATAAAAGATATCATGGGAGGTTCACATTACATGTTTCATGTCCAATAGTTTTATAATTATAAAATTTTTATATTAATCATGTATCATGTAGAAATTTAAAAAAATGAACACTTTATTCAATAGTGTGTACAAGACGCAACACTAGACAAAGAAATGTATAAAAAATCTCAAGACAATATGAATAGAAATTAATTATATAAATTATATAGCATGAAAGGAATGAAACATTGCATTATATTACAATATGTGAAACAATGAGTTTCTTTAATAACAAAAAATAAATTAGATTAATGTTTTTACGAAACCAAAATATAGTATTAATTTTATTATTTAATATGATCTTTATTCCCTAGATATTGCAATGGAGGGAATTAATTGGATGAATCGAAATATTAAAATATATATTTTACACAAATTTAATGGATATATATTTATTATAAATAATATAATCTATCATTTAAGGTGGAAAATATTTTTATAAAAACTAAATTTTAATAAAATACTATGTAGTCACACATCTTACAAAAAATTTAAAAGGTACCATGTTTTATGGTATTTCTTAACTGAATTTCTGCTCATTGGGATAATATTCTACATTATTTATTAGGTAATTATATAATTATATTTATAATCAATTTTTATTAACATATATTTTATTTTCACCTTTTTATATTTTATTTACACATAATTTACAAAATTGATTCATTGTTTAATTATCATTACAATGTTATGATATTTTAAAAGGCATATTTCACAGTTTCAATTTAATAGAGATTACATAATCCTGAATTTAAATTAAAGATATAATTTTATATTTTTATAGTAAACCATTTAATTTTTTATCTTATGGTTATTAATGACCTCTTTCTTGTAATAGTACCATTTTTCAATACTTTAGTACTTGAAATGTTTCAAAATATTTTTTTATGAAAACTACACTTCATTTCTCTCTCTGGTTGGATATATGTTTTCTTTAAAAACCATGTTTTCTAATAAATGTTTTTATCATTTTGAAAATTGTTTTTTAAGAAATTTTTACCTATTTTTACATTTCATAAATTCTTAATTTCAAAACGTATTTACATTTTTATTTTACCACAAATTTTAAAGGAATATTTTTATCATTTTTGAAATAAGGAACATTCCCAAAAAAATTACAATGGATGTGGAATTCCATTTTTACCATTTACATCATGTACTAAATTACCCTCCATAATGACCTTAAATTATTTCAATATTCGTTAATAGTATTAGAGGGATATTTTAAAAAAAATTAAAAATTTATTTTCAAGGAAAATGATTTTCAAATTCTACTTCAAAATTGATTGGATATTTTCATCAAGTGTTTTTTAAATACCTTTTAGTGGTATTTCTATTCATTAATAAAAAAAATTAATCATAATCCAATGGGAATATTTTTTTTGTTACCATCCCTAATCTTCCTCTATATGGCTTATGAATATTTTGACCAATGATAGTACTGCTATTCAGTTCATTCATTTTTTCGTCAATGAAATCCCTTCAAGTGATAACATTTACAGGATCATTAAACATTAAATTTACCATATAAAAATATCATTTATCATGGATATGTTTATTACATAAAATTTCTATCATTTCTATATACGGTGTTATGCATTGATAGTTATTAATTTTTTTTCTAGAAAATATTGGTAAATCTGTATTCCTTACACAAAATAGAAATTTGATGATATGAAACATTAATTATAAATTAAATAAATTATTCAATATATGATGAATGATTGGGTTATGTAAAACATGGGTAGGGATTAATTATAAAATGGTCCTTTTTGAATCAGTAGTATAATTGGACTATTCAATTGGCTAGACTAAGTTAAATGGGTTTTCACCCATCTTGTTTTAAATTATATTTCGAATGTTCATTATGGTAATGGTATCATGTTCTTGAGAAACATAGAATCCAATAAATATGATTTTATATCATTCAATATTTTGTTATAACTATCTATGCAATGTTTCCATTTATATTATCTCTTATGTAGTTCCTTCTTAATTTATTGATAGCTTAAAAATAGTGTTCAGTTAGTGCAATTCCATATTTATTATGATTATTGAGTCGTGATTTATTTCATTTTACTTATCTCTTACTGGGCATTTGATTCACCATTATTTTCCTTCCTTTCCCTAGGATTCTATGTAATTTACTATGATAGATATGCACGAATATTCTACAAGTAATAATATTAACTTTGAAATAAAATATGTTGAAATTTTTGTATTCAATTGTAATGTAGAACTCATGTTTGTATCTAGCATACCAAGACTACTAAACTAATGAGTCCTCCATCATACAATTACTTGTATCTTATTCCAATTTAATGAAGTAGCCACCATATATTGCTTATAGTGGTTAAGTTCACTATAATTGGTATCTTATGATGTTTATTTGAGTCATTGGTAACTACAATTAGGATAACATAGATCAGTGAACATAACCCAATGATAGAATTTTAGGATAAGTATATAAGGACAACCTAATTTTTTTTTGATATATAATATGTTTTTTACATAAAATATATCCCTCTGTAGATAATAAATATGGACAGGGATCTAGAATATATTTAGCTTGGGGTAATAACCCCAAAAATCATGTGTTGGGCTTGGCATGAGAATTTCCTCATACATTTTAAAGGCCTTATTGTGCACCCAGTTTTACACTCTCATGGGATATGCCTAGGATAATTCACATTATATTTACAAACCATTATTAAATATTTCACTAGATGATGGGAATAAACTAGGATAAAACAAATCTGCCTTAGATTGAAAATATTGTGTCTATATTTAAAAATCCTATAAAGGATTAATTGTTCTTCCCAATATTATTTTTGTTCCCCAAACAATGATTTCAAAGATAAAAAATACAATTTCAAACAATAAAATAATATCTTAATGAAAATCATTTCCCAAAAAGTATATTATTTCCCATTCAATATTTCATTAATTTCTTTTAGAATAAATAAACATATTCTATATTTAAAAAATTCTAATAAAAAATGTTCTCAAATGAAAATATTAACATAATTTATCCCCAACTATCATGAAACAAATGCTTAAATTATAAATTCATTAAGCATTATAAAACTAATAAAAAATTCCTCTATTTAACATTTAAAAGCATATTCCTTTACTTCTGTATTTCGGAACAAATTTCTTATTACAAAAAAATACATTAATTATTTTTTAGAGTGACCTAAAAAATCGTATAAATATTCTTTATCTACTGATTTGATTTATATAATAAAAAATTGATATAACTCCCATACAAATTCCCATCTATTTTTATATATTTTAATATAGCATGATATTCATAATTTGATTCATATCACATAAAAAATTTATCATCAATGAAAATATTCATTATTGAAAAGAAGAAGAATTTATATTTATATAAAATTAATCACATCTTTTATTGGTAATTAATAAGAAATATATTCTTATTTCATAAATAACATAAATCTTTGTTGAATAGATATCTTCAAAATACATACATTATACATGCTTATAATACATCATGAGTGGAAGGATACACAAGGACTATGTATTAGATTAAATAGTCCTCTAACCACTGATCTAAAATCATTCATTTTATTCAAAGAACAAGGATTGTATTACGGGATATTTTTTATGAATTCTTTAAAAATAAATAATCATGGATACTTTTGGAATGAATTACTATAAGAGATGTTGTCTAAATAGTTATAAAGTTCTAAAATGAAAAAAATCAATTTTATAGGAATAATGTGACGGAATAAATAGAATAAGAAATTGACACACCATATTATAAAAATATATCATGGGAGGTTCTCATAGCATGATTCATTTTAAATAAATTTAATATTATCAAATGTTTATAATAATCAGGTAACACCATGAAAATTTAAAAAATGAACACCATATTAAATAGCGTGTATGACACGCAACACTGAACATGGAAAGGAATAAAAAAAATTCCTAAGACAATATGATATATTTAATATTAGAATTTAATTATATAAATTATATATCTTGAAATGAATGAAACAATGAGTTTAGCTTATGTAAAATGTATCAAAGAGTTTCTTCAATAACTTATATTACATGCAAAATATGTTTTACCTAACCAAAATATATTATTAATTTTATTATTTAATACGATTGTTATATGCTAGATTTTATAATAGAATGAATGAATTCGATAAAAAAATATTAAAATATATTTTTTACACATATTAAATGGTTATCAATTTATTATAACTAATAACAACAATCATTTAAGGGAAAACTAAATGTTTTTAGAAAATTTAAATTGACTTAAAATATGTTTTAGTCACACATGGTGAAAAAAATTATAATAAAACATGTTTTAAGGTATTTCAGACCTCAATTTATGTTCATTGGGAAAATATTATACTTAATTTATTATAAAATTATAAAATTATACGCATAAATCATTTTTTTAACTTATATTTTATTTCCACTTTCTTTTGTGCATTTACACTTCATACACATAATTGATTCAGCAGTCCACTCTCACTTCAATTATATGACCATTTAAAAGGTATATTTCACAATATCATTTTAATCAACATTATTTATTCATGAATTTAAATTATTAATGTGATTTTATATTTTTTTAATAACACCTTTAACATTATTATCTTGTGGTTATTAATGATCTCATTCAAGTAATAGTACCTCTTTTCACCGCTTTAGTGCTTGAAATGTTTTAGAATTTTTTTTTATAAAAATGACACTAAAAATGTTTTTACCCTTTTGAAAAATGATTTTAATGAAATTTTTACCTTTTTCACATTAAATAAATTTTTTATTTTCACATAAAATCCCACTTTTATTTTACCTAAAATATTAACGAAATATTTATATCATTTTTGAAAAAGGAACTTTTATAAAAAAAATTACAATGTAAAAGGAATTCCCTCATTACCTTTTATATCATGTACTAAATTAACCTCCATCACGACCTTAATTTTTTTGAAAGTAATTTTATATTATTATATGGATATTTTTAATGAAATATTCTAAAAATTGATATTCATGGAATAAGATTTTCAAAATTTTATTCATAATGGAATAGATATTTTTTTCAAGAATACTTTAAAGTCATTTTTATGGAATTTATATTCCTTAACAACATAAACCCATTATTCATATCGCAATGGGAATATATAGTATTGATAATAAACTTAACATTCCTCTAGAAGGAATAAGAATATTTGAACTAATGATAATACTGACATTCACTTCATTTATTTTTGTAGTCAAAAACTTCCCAAGAAATAATAACATTACTAGGACCATTGAACATTAAATTTCCCTTAAATACCAATATAATTTATCAGGTATATAACTATTATATAAAATTTCTATCATTTTTTCATACAGTGTTATGTATTGAGAGTCATTTATTTTTATAGGGAAATATTTATAAATCTATATTTCTTACTCAAAATAGAAATTTAATGATACGAAAAATTATTTATAAATTTAATAAATTATTCGATATATGAGGAATGGTTGGGATAGGTAAAACATGGGTGTGAGTAATACTTAAATGGCCTTCAATGTAGTAGTAGTCTCATAGGATGATTAAATTGACTAGATTTAGTTAAGTGGGTTTTCTCCCATTATGTTTTAGTCATTATAGTGAATATTCTTGATCGTAATGGAATCATGTACTTGAGAATCATGGAAACCAAAAATTAAGAATTTCCTTAATTCTATATTGTTTTATAATGATCTAATAAATTTTTTCATTGATATTTTTTTTTATTTACATCATTCTAAGTTTATTGATTATATTTAAAGTGTGTTCAGTTAGTACATTTCCATATTTGTAATGGTTATTGAGTCATGATTTATTTTATTATATTTAACCCTTAGTGGGAATTTTAACTCAACATTATTTTTATTATCTTCCCTAGGATTCCAAGATCATTACTATGATAGATATGACTGAATATTCTAGTGGGAATAAAGATATTTTGGAAACCAAATATGGTGACATTTTTTTATTCAAGTATATTGTAAAACTCATGTATATATCTAGCTTACCAAGACTACTATTCTAAGGAGACCATTCAGATACAATTCCTTGTATCTTATTTCTCTATAATGTATCTGGCACCATCTCTAGGCTATAGGGGTTATGGTCAAAATAGTTAGAATCATATGATGTTTATATGAATCTTTGGAAACTATATTTAGGACAACATAGTGTATTGAACATACCCCGATTATAGAATTTGATGATAACTATATAAAAAAACCAAAAAATTGGTATAATATAGATTATATGGTTTTTACTTGAAATGCATCCCTATATAAATTATATAAGTGGATAGGGATGTAGTGTAAATTTACATATGGGTATAACTCTCGCAATCATGTGTTGGGCTTGGCATTATAATTACATCATACAAGAAAAAAGGACTTATTGTGCAACATGTTTTACACTCTCGGGGGATATGCTTAGGATAATTAAAATTTTAATTGAAATCCATTATTAAATATTTCATTAGATGATGAGAATAACCTAGGTTAAAACAAATATTTCTTATATTGAAAATAATGTGTCAATATTTAGAAATCATAGAAAGGATTAAATTGTTTTTTCCAATATAATTTTTGATCCTCATACTATTATTTTTTATTTTAGGCAATAAATGGAACACCCAGATAATCATATTATTTTTTATTATGAAGAACAAGGTGGTGGAAATGAGAAAATATATGAGACTATGATTTTCGTGAAAGATGTTGTGATTATTCCTCATATTGTATCTCAAAATATTATAAACAACATATACCTTAATCCACCCACAGACTCAACAAATATGAGAATGATGGTGTTCGTTCACACATCGAGTGATGAGGACTAAGGATTAAAAAATGGGTGATTTTTATAATGTGAGAAATTTGGATGGAGACACCTATGAAAGTGTATTAATGGAACGGTTAAATTATATATGTTTGGAAAATAATGGAATAATGAAAATAATTGCAAAAGAAAAATAAATACAATGATGAAAGGAAATAAATTTCATCATATTGATCCATTTATATTTCTATCCTAAATATGGGGAACTTGGGCGTCAACTAAGGCAATCATGTATCGTAAAGGTTATCCCTCAGACCATGTATGAAAAAATATTGAAATAAAATTCATGTTGTATTTGTGTAGAAGTTCTTTACTATTTTAATTATGTAAATATCTGGATTATGATAAATTTAATAAACATATATGTCCTAAATAACATAATAGTTATATATTCTATAATGGGTTACCTGATTAAGATTGAAATGAAGTTAAAATAACAAAGAACTAATTTTAGGATTTATTTCCTCGGAATCTACCAAGAATAAGTAAATTTTGGGAAATAATAATGGAAACTACATATTTTAGTTGAAATTTTATATGAGGAAAAAATGACATTATTATTTATAGGCATAAGTTTAATGGTATTTATAGCCTTTAGGGTTAATATGTACATTAATGACATTGTAATAATAATTAAATAAGGTAATAATATTTTTTTTTAAATTATTCAAAATCCTCATAAAATGTTTATATAAAGATAAATTTTATTTCAAGATTGTCTATCATATATTTTTTAAACATCATAGGAATTTTATTAATATTGTTTTTTCAAAAGGAAAACTGGATTTCCATGTCATAATCCATCTTGTCTAGACAGCATATGCACCATAAATACATGACCTATGAATGATAAGTGTTTATCTTCTACCACTGGCCTATATAATGTCTTTGTTAGTATGTCAACATTATTAATTAAAATATTATATGAATGAATATTAACGATGAACTAGTTTTATTAATTTTTATGTATTAATTTATTAAAATAAACTGATTTTGGAAAATAATTAGATAAATAATGAATGACTTGACACTCTTTTATGGATCTTATAATATGTTAAAAGTGAATTTCAGTGCTTCAGGCATAAAAAAATCAATTTTGGATATGCATTCTTTAGTTTAAGATATCAATGCACAACAGAATAACGAAATTGTGATTATGAAATAGAAACATATCATGTTGTAATATTTCGTTATTTTCATCGATAGTAATAGAAATCCTCAACATTATGAAAATGACCCTGATATATAAAATGTGGCCCTATTACATTAATATCTGATGAAACCAATGGTATTTAAAATAATCACATTTTTATGGATTTGTGTCTAATAATATTTCACTGATCATTCATGGGATTGGAAATAATTACCTCAATAACTCATTAAAATTATTTATTATTTTTCTCAAAGTCTATATCAAAAAATTTGCACCATTGTTCTACTATATAGAAATCCTGTTATATGTTACTAAATACGACCTTAGGACTTCCATATATCACATATTAAGAGGTTTTTAAGTATCCTTTTAATGATATGTTTATTTGAATAAGGAATATGAAAATATAAAACCCTATATTACTATGATAAAGTTTAAATTTTGAGTAAATCAATTATTTATTGTAGGGGGAATGTAACACGCAAAAATTTTAAATATAAACACCATATCTGATAGCATGTGTGACACCCGACAGAAAACATAGATTGTAATAAGAAATATTGAAAAATTAAGAAATATATAATATTTTAAAAAATAATTAAATAAAATGGGATGAAATTTACACAATACTGATTTTTTATTTGGATACACAAAATAATTAGTTTCTTCGATATTTTGTGTTATGTATAAGACTGTGTTTTACAGAAAATTAATATATGATTAATATTATTATTTGAAGAGATAGTTATAAACTATACATTTTAATAGTGGGAATCATTAAGACAAACCAAATGATATATATATATATATATTACATGTATTTATTTGTTATTTATTGATTATATATAAAAATAAAGATCATTTAAAAATAAAATAATTTTTTTCGGAAAAATTGTATTTTGTTTTAAGAACGATTAGTCGTGGATGGTGCAAAAAATTTAAAATTTAATATTAAAAAATATAGAAAATATATAATAATAAATGAAATTTATTTTGGGAATTGGGTTAAAAAAAATTTATTAGGGTAAATTTTTGTGATTTTTTTTGTGGTGTTTCATTTTAAGATGACTAGTCAAAAATACTGGATTTTAATTGAAAACCACCTTTTTCATCCAAGTAATTTAATATTTAAAATTATAATTTGAATTATTTTTCAATTAATAATAGTAAAATTATACATCAATTTTTCAAATTTATTTCAATTTAATCATTTTCATATTTAATATAGATATAAAAAATGTGTATACTTTTGAAAATTCTTACATTAAAATCCTTCATTCTCATCACGATTCTGGGATTAATTTAAAATTAAATTTATATAATTTTTGGCATAAAATATAGAAAAATGGATTAGATATTTATAATATTTATAATTTATAATTTATAATAAGGTTAAATTAATTATTGTACAAAATAAATAGTGGATGCAGTAATTTTTATACCATTTATAAGGAAAAATTGCATTTACCTAGGGGTTAAAATAATATGATAATAGTAAAAATCGATAAGAAACTTGTATAAAAACTATTTAATGACCATATTTAAATTATTAAAACTGTACTGATCTATAATGATCTATTTTTCACACCTTTGACATATGATCAATGTGGGATAAGTCACTGGTTTTAAAAATTTCTAAGTGTGTCCTCTCCCCAACTTATAAATTTAAACCCTATATCCTCTCTCCATCACTCTTTAAAACCATTTTTTCGTCCAATACCTTAAAAATCAAATGAAAAATTACTTCACCTCATCATATATTCTTTACTATGATTTGAAATATATCTGAGACATGGTTTAGTGCAAAACCAAATAGGATACCCGAAGAAGATGTAATGTTCTTCGATGATCAACTTTCTTTTCCTGTTTTCCCACATACATTATTTTATATTTAACCATGATAATATATTAAACTATATATATCATATATTATTATATGTTTTATAAAAAACTCATCACTTAAAACTATCTTTACATCCATCAAATGTGTTATAAAATCATCATTCATGTGTACATCGTACTACATCCTTGTGAATTGATATTGTATGTTTTCCCATTTCGACATCTCAAGATTGTGTATAATGAGAATTATAATGTTTATATATTATATTTATAAAATATTTATACTTAATTAGTCACTATTTCATCTATAACTTTTTACCTACGATTCCCAATGTGATGTGATAATGTCGCTTGTGTATACGTCAAACGACGGCCTAATGAATCAATGTTATTCTTCATTCACCAATGCTTCACAAGGAATATGGTAAAGATAAATTTATTTATTAATTTTAATATCAATTTAAAATTTATTATATTATAGGAATATTTATCATTATTTAAATAAAATATGTGTCATTTGTTTTCTTTCAATTTTTCTCATGTAAAGATGCAAACATTGTTTTTATACATGTGGACTACCACCTTCATGAAGCGATGTAACTAACATATTATCATGGAAACAAATGGATGATATATACAAAATTATAATATGGTATATATGATATAATGGTCATTCTGGGATTATAATATATTATCTACCTTCTTTCTATAACGATTAGTGAAGATTGAAATGTTACACTTGCGTACATATGAACTAGCATCTCCATGATCATAAAATTCTTAATTTCTCAAAAAAATAATCCATGACTGATTTTAAAAAAAATATTGAATTTAAAATAAGTTAATTATTTCATTATTATTATTTATATTTGATATAACTTTATAAAATGTGTAACATTCAATTCTTTTATGTCAAAATATGCATAATAAATAATTTAATGACCACTCAAAACAATAGTATAATGATTGATTATTAAAAATGTGTAATATAATGTTATTAAAAGGATCATACTTGATATATAAAATATTAATATGGTTCATCAATAAGTTAATAATATTTTTAATACCACATTAATGGAGGTTAATGTTCATTCAACAAAAAAGAAACCTATGGTAATAGATTCTCTCATCAATTTAATTTCATTATTGAATAATGTAATGTTATGCACATAGTTTGTTTTATAAGGTGTATATAATTCCAAATTTACATGTAATATCTTGAATAATTTATTTTTATGGAATTATATCATTCAATTTTAATTAATATAATTAGTTTATTTTACTTAAAAGTACCATATAGTAAGGGAATTCATAACTACATTTTTATTCATATGGTTAATCTTCTATATAATTTACTAAGTTATTTAAGATTATATGTATAGAGAAATATTATTACCTTATCATGAAATTCTAGTTGTTTTATGTGGATTTAAATTTTAAAAACATAATTTATTTATTGGATGATTCTTACTTCATCATTATGAACTTCTGAAAGGTTACCTCACAATCAAATATCATTTAATATTGTTCAATATTAAATTTTAATTGAATTAATTTATTTTATTAATTGATTGAAACCCCTTAAAATTTATTATCCTATAGTTATTAATGACCAATTTCATGTAATATTATAATTAGTCACTCTTTTTTTCATAATATGTTTTAGTAAACATTTTGAAGAAAATAATACATTAATTATCACTTCATTTGGAATATGTTTTCTTAAAAAATAGTTTTTTCTATATTTTTTCACAAATGTTTTATAACTTTTGAAAATGATTTATTACCGAAATTTTCTTCCATTTTATACTTTTTTCAAAATTTTCATAATCAAAATAATTACTATTTTTCTTTTATCCTAAATGTGAAATTATATCCTTTTCAATTTACAAACAAAGAACATTCCAAAACATTTTTCATTAAATAATTAATGTTATTTTTTACATTTTTTAGAATGTATAGAATTACCCACTATTATGATCACCATTTCATCGAAGATTTTTTTGATTGTTTATGATTATCATATTAAAGATTTTTGAAAGACTAAATTTCATAAAAAACATTATCAAAATGATCTTCAAAATGATAAAGTATGTTGTCATAAATAAGTTTTTAAAGACCTGTTTATGGTATTTCGATTTATTAATAAAATGAAACCTTTATTCTAACGCAAATAGTTATATATATTGTTAATACCATCTGTAATATTCCTTTAGATGGATTATAAATATTTTTGCCAAGGATAGTATATACATTAATATACATGATTAATTTTTTATTTCAATAACTTCCCTTAAAATGGACAATTTCAAATGATCATTGAACATTAAATTTACCATAAATATTCGTATCATTTATCATTTATTTTAAATACTTAAACAATGTATCATTTCTAAAAATGATGTTAGACATTTAATGTTATTTTTTTATCAGAGGAAAAATTGAAAAACCAATATTACTTACTATATGTAGATATTTTATGATAATGAACATTATTTATGAATTAAGTTGTTTATCTGATAGATAAGTATTTCTTTAGACATGAATGACATGGGTGAGTGATGGATATATATATCCCCTTGTTCATCTATACTATCCTGGTATGAATAATCTGGACATCCGTAGTTAAATGGGTTTTCACAGAGTATATTTTAAAACTTATTGTTAATGGTCTCGATGGTAAAGGTATCATATACCTGGGAAGCATGTCATTCAATAATTATAAATTTTTTCCTTATGTGATTAGTCATCACAATACAAGAGGTTTTTGAAATGATATTGTAACAAATTGTGTTTTAATTATCCTTTTATTTTAAAAATAAATTAGTTTTACTGAAGAAATGTTTTGAAATTTGTACTATATGAAGACTTAGTAATAAACTATAATAAGTTAATCTAGTGCTATATACGAAATTGAATTTTCATTATTTACACACAACAATATGTTTAAACGAAACATCATTTTATAATTATAATTTTATAAGTGATATTGTTCTAACAAAGTCATTATTCATAGATAAATGAATATAAAAAAAACTATTATTTATAATGGTTTTATAGGAAAAAAAATTTATAATAACACATATATTTTTTGGTAATGTCATAATATGTTGGAAAACACTATATTCTCGAATGAATTGCTTTTTATATCCTTTAGTGAATAATAGTAAAATTAATTTTTGAGGAATTTAAAATTTTAATTTGATAAAATGAGCCTAATATTTTATTTCATAATGTTAAAAAATGGAGGTATTTTTTGAGATTGTTCTGATAAACATCGTCGATTCATGAGTAATGAAAAATACCGAATTTTAATTCGAGACTATTATTCATATAATTTATTTATATATTTAAATTATAATTTAATTTGTCTATAATATTAAATTAGATAATTATTATGTAAATTAATTCAATTTAGATAATTTTAATCAATTTAACATTGAATTTGGATGAGAATCATTTTTATCATTTAAAAATTTATGCTTAAAAATCCCACTATCGCGACACATCTACGAGATTAATTTTAAAATATTTTTTAACTATATAATTCATAAATCGGTAAATTTGTTTTCATATTTAGAAGAATAATAAATTATAATTTATAATATCATAAAATTATCTATTTACCAAAAATATTAGTTAATGTGATTAAAATTAAATACAGAGATTATGAAATAAAATTCATCATCCAATGACTAAACCATAAAATTAGGGACCAAATGACAGAGAAAATTTTCCCAAAGAAATTTTATGTCTATATGTATACCTTATACTCCATGTTATATGATTTGGAACACTACTGGAGCAACATGACGTTGGAAAAACATGGGTGCAATTCCCTTTTCAAAAATTTACAAAAATCCACTACTCTACTATAAAAAGTCACTCCCCCAAACTTATTCACTCATATCATGCACTTTGGAATATAACAAAACATACTAATATATCATACCAACTTCACTAATTTCATCATAGAATACCCACTTTGGCCACAAAATCTAATCAAGGATGACATTTGGGGAAAACCAAATGGTGTTACCCAAATAAGATGTACAATCCTCCATAAGCTCGGTTGTTTTCATTTCATTCTACACCCCATAAAATATTATTATTGAATTATATATAATTAACTCATTATAATAAATTTTATAATATGTTTTTAAAATATTTTTTAAACCTACACATAGACACACTTCCATCTAATGGGTAATAAACTTACCATTCTGTGTATATCAAACTATCATCTCATGAAATGATATTGTTCATTTTTCATTTACCACTTATTATGAATGGGAGATATATTGGATACAAAATATTTATATGAGATATCTGATATTTTATATGTATTTATGAATATTGAATTACTATATAACACATACCTTCAAGAATCAATTTTTCATAAATATGATAACTTCGTTTGTGGATGTGTGGATTGCATCCTCCTCAAAGAAATGTGATTCATTTACAAAGTACATTGAATTTAATAATGATTGTATTAGTGAATTAAAACAATATATATGAAATAATAATTATACAGTAATGACATTTTATATAAACTTAAATTACTTTTGTTCATTCAATATGATATGAAAATATAGACATTTTTTATGAATACGTACTACCTACTACCACAATGAACACTCTATTTCATTTTCTTTTAATATATTATATTGAATATTATAAATAAATGTATAATGAATAATTATGTTATTTATATCATTTTATTAATCTAGAAATTATTAAATCTCAATATAAGTAAAAGAGAACAAATATAACAAATCCAAACACATGCAAATGACCAAGTGTAAATACTTAGAACATAAGTGAAACATGAAATTAGTAATAAAAAAGTAATTTAAAGTATTAGGTAAATAATATATGGTATTATAAAATTTAATATGGTTCTTTAAATAGTTTATAATAAAATTATATTTATTATACATAAGTTTTGATTGAGTATAGAGAGAGTCAGGACATATGTTTAGGGGATTTCGAGACTTACTTTTATTTCTACGAGACTAAAGCCTTATTCACCACTTGATTCTTTTTTGTGGTGTATATACTAATCATGAATGTATTATATGATTATTATCATTTTATTTAGGGATATTTACGTACCCATTATAATAAATATCATTTGTAGTGTTTAGGTTTCAAAAATTACAAAATCGGTAAATTAGTTTATTCTCAAATTTCCTATTTTGAATCTAATGCCATGATATGATCCTATATTATTCTACATGGTGTATAAATATCCATTATAAATGCCACATTATGAATATATATCTTTTATTTATATTTTCAGAATCATTTACTGTCATGGGGAGTCTTATTCATAGTTACAATATGGTAATATTTCATTACAACAATATCATCATTTATCAGAATTATTTATGATTATGCTTTCATTGATGAAATATTAGGATCCATAATTCATGAAAACAGATGATGTTTCTTAAAAAAGTTTATTCATGATATATTCATGTATTATTATTATTTTCCATTCAATTTTAATTAAGATAACAAATTAAATGTTTTTATGAAAATCAAACATAATTTCACACTTCAGTAGGATACATATTTTATTAAAAATATTGTTTTTTTAAATGATTTTAAAATGATATTTTTTTATAATTTTAAAGAGAAAATTAAATTAAAATTAAATTATGGTTTTCAAATAATTGTTCATATTTTTTAATATATTTTCCCAGAAAATTGTTTTAATTTCTTTTGGTTTTAAAAAGTGATTTTTATAACTGAAATGATATTTTCCACAAGAAAGTTTTTTTAATTAACATACAATATTATGTTACTTATAATATAAAATTAATTAATTTTACTCATTCATTTATTAGGAAATGATCCTGATTTTCAAATTATATTATTTCACACAAATGGTCTATTTTTTATGGCATGATGTTTATGAAACCTATTTAAATTTATCATTTTATATGTTTGAGAAACATGTATCTCTTCAGTGGGTGATAATATTTTGATAACCAATTATTTTCAATTGTTTTTATTTGATGGAATAATTTATAAACCTATATTCTTTCTATAGGTGGTGATATGATGAAAATTTTATGATACTCATTTAATATCAAGGGTTATGATATTAGTATTTATGATCACCTGGAACAAGTATGTATGATTTCATTATGAGATGGGGGACCAATATCTCCCTCTAATGAATAGGGTAATGATTTATATCTTATGGGATACTTATGGGAATAAATTCCACGGTCTTAATCAATTATTGAATCTGGGGAAACCAAATCCATTATTGGATGATGTGGAAATTTGATCCACTATGGGAAGATAGGGAAATCAAATCCCTTGTAGGGATGGTATAATGATTGGGGATAGGGTTTTGACCAATCAAGTAGGTGAAGTTCCCATGAAGTTCCTTGATATGTTATTGGAAATTTTCATGACTTCTAGGTGATGAAATTACATGTCTATGTTTCTTCTATAATTATGTGTCTTATTTTTATTTTTTGCTTTCAGGATGTATGCTATTGATTTCCTTATGATTAATGTATTATAAACTATAAATATTTATAACACAATTCTTGTTTTTATTATTTTAATTGAAGGATATTATCTTCTAATTCCATTTTAATGTTCTACTACCCATATGCAATTGTTTATGATTAAATATATCCCTTTATTACCTTTACTGAACATTTGTGCTAATCCATTCTTATGTTTCCTCTCCCTAGGATTTTAGGATATGTGTTATGTATGATGTATCTGAGAAGGGTGTTATTTAGGAATATATTAATGTGAGATAATGTAGCACATTTATGTACTTGTGTTTATTATTCCATTTTTCGAATTTTAAGAAACAAATATGGTCTTTTGGAATATATTTTTATAACGTATTATGTAAATTGAAAAAGTGATTTAATATTAATGTCTGAATAGTGGTGGTCATTATAGATAGAATTAGAGATAAAATTTAGTTAAAAATTTTATATTTAGATGAGAAAACCATATTTATAACTCGATCTTTCCGAAGTATAATTTTTGGGATGAAGAAACATATAGGAAAACATCTTGGAGTTTTGGTAAAGGGTAGAGGAATTGATTTCCATGAAATAAATCCATGTATGAATACTAAAGGTTGATATGACTCTAGAACAGATGTATGTTGGGGTAATTACCACAAAAATAGTATTTATCTAGACTCAATCAAGAACTAGTGTTAGACAATGGACCATATTGCACATTGCTATTGATACTCCCTAAGGATATGCATGGGGAAATAACAAACTCTTAGTGAACTATTATTAATGTTTTAAATATACTTTGTACATTATTTACATATGATAAACCTATCATGTCATAAACTAATGATGTTTTCAAAATTTATACATCATATATGTGGGTTTTTTATGATTATGTGGTTCCTCACTATGATAAATATTTATTACTCTATTATTTTTTATATTATTTAATGGACGTATCTGAGAGGAATGACATTAATGGTTATTATGATGTTGAAAACCACGATTTTACTCATGAGAAACTTAATGCTATAGGATATTGTATGAAAACCATAATTCTAATACTCACCCAAATATATCAAGATATAAATCTTGATATGAATTCCAATGAGAAAATTAGGGAACAAATTTTTGTGGATTATATCATGAAACAATGTCCTCCTACTTTTTGAGAGTCTTATGGTCCACTTATTTATGAAAAATGAATAAGTAACCTTGAAAAGATATTTTCAATTATCCTTTATTGAGAACCTAAGTAATTCATTCTGGCTATTTATTGATTCGAATGTGAAGTGGACAAGTGGTAAACACTAATCAAGATATGATAAAGTAATATGAGATTGTATCCACAGATTGGGACCAGTTCAAGATCATATATTCAATTAGTACATTCCTTGTTTTCTTCATACAAAGATGAAAATAGAGTTCCTTGATTTTAAAAAATTGATAATGAATCTATCTAAACCTATAAGGATAATTTACAAGACTATTGAGGTAAAATCTAGGTATTATCATCCCACATAAATGTAAAGGTGGTAGGTTCTTAAGTCTTTTATAGCCATTTTTTTGAAGGGAGCTAGCTATAAGAGGAATTTGTAGTTTTGAAGAGACTGTGTGTAGTGATATTAAGGGTGAAACGAAGGTTAGAGTAACAAATCAGTCTCATGGTTTTGAAAATGAAATGAATATGGGTTTCAAAGGAAAATATAAAAACCATGGTGAGAAGATGTTGGGCCTTCCTTTATGCTCTCTGTGGGGAAAGAAGCATTGTGGAAATGTGCTAATAGGATCTATTAATTGTTTTCAATATGGAAGGGAAGTCAATTAGGTAATTTATTAGAGAATATATGGGAAGAAGTTGGATAATGATGTAAATATATGGAAAGAGTAATATAATACACCTACCATAAATCAGTTCTTAAAGTGTAAATCAAATGGGAAATATGATAGAAATATTTTAAACAACAGTATTAGTGATGATGATCAAAAAAACCGAAAAAGATTCCATTTATTAAGAATGAAAAGAAACAAGAGAATGATAGATGGGGTCAAATAAGCATAAGTTACCACATCTACCAAGAAACAGGTCTACATATCATAGTACGACATATCATTTCCATAATCAGAGTCACCCACAGTCTCCCACTCAGATTGAGAATTTTCCTGATTGAAAATTTTATGTATATCTTCATCCACCTTCCATGATGCCTTAGAAATCAACCCTGTCGACATAGTCCTTGGAAGATTATATTAATCATTTCGTGGTATCCTCTTTGAGGGAACAGGGGTGAAACCCTCAGTATTAGTTACCTTTGTCATGGGACTTAACATTTTTTCCATGTATGAGGAATCCCCAGCACTGCCCTGTGTCCTAGAAGGGGTACCAATATTCCCTCATACATCCTCAGTATTGTTCCCCCATTTCCCAGATAATTCGTATGACTAAAGGAGATTCTGGATTTCCTGATGACAATCAATAGGCTTTTGTAAATTGGAGATGTCAACCTGAGGGGTGTCAGATGTCATCAATCCCGGAGACCGTGTAGGGATGTCTTTAACTGAAGTAACTACATTATCCAATTCAACCTGAGCATTAGATGGGCCACTATGATCCCTCTCCAGATACACATCCACCAGTTGCCTTTTGCCTTGCAAATCATCCATAGTGGAGGGTGGCTATTTAAGTGGAATGTTGGGCTTTGACAAACCTGAATCTATCATTTTCGACTTCCTTCGACAAAGATTTGCTGGATGAACCCTCATCCCACATTCCACACATGAAACATTATTTTGACATAGCTCTAAATATTTCCCAACATCCATACATTTATTGCATAAAAGAGGCTTTTTTCATACTCAACATCTATTTGTATGTTATCAGAAATAGTAGAAAGGGTTACCTTGTCAATCAGAGTAGTGCTAAGATCAACCTCCACCAACATCCTAGAAAAGTGACCATACCGAACTTCCTCAGTTTCCTTTTCATGATGAATAGGAGTCCCAATTGCCATGCCAATATCCTGAAGAATTTTTGGATGCCAAAGGACCCAATTCAGCCCATGAAGACGATCCCAGATCTGAGAGATTGCATTCCTTGCACACGAGACATTAAAATCTAAATACCATTCATGTAAGTGAAGTCATCCAGGCTTTAAGAACAGGGTCCCAATACTCCATGCTCGAAGAATAAAATCATCAGAAGGAAATAATCACTGGAAAAACAAGCGACCAAGAGAGACACATTTCCAATTAGAGAAACCCCATAAAAGCGAGGTTCTGCAAAACAAATCATCAAGCTTCCAAGGTTGTGCACCCTTAGAAAAAACAATGCGTGCAATCAAAGAATTTTTCCCAATCGTGATTATCTCAGCAAATTCTACAGGATTGGCTTTAACGTGAGCCAATGAACCCTTGAGAATAATTTTACCAGGATAAGAGTCATTGAGAAAAGTCAAGGAATAAGCTCCATCCGGCTTTGGCCCTGAAATTAATTTCATCACATCGACAAAAGATTTAGACCCAACAACACAGTCACCTCGAGACAACGCAGGATCAGTATGACATTTCAGCATCATAGAATCCACAGGATTCCCAGCCACTGCTACCTCAGTCCGAACAGCTTGAATCTATGATTCAACCAAATCCGCTAGAGTTTCCCACATTGACAAACCCTTCTTAGCCACTTCTATATTGCTCTTCCAAAATTCTCCTCACAAAGAAGCAGATCTCGTTAAATCATCTTTAGATCTGGTGAGCGAATCTGGATCCAATCGAAAGCAAACCATCGGTTCAACTGTAACCAAAGCGCTTCGAGTTTCATCAGCCACCCGTGGGGCATCATGAGACGATGCTGAGGGAATAGCTGATGCAGCACCGCCATGAGGGAAGAGGAGGTCAAATCCGAGAAAGTTTTGGATCTCCATGACCGTGCTGTAACCCTAGAAACCATCGTCGAGAGAGGAGGAAACTGTATCCTGAAACGCCATCTATAATTCAGCACAACATAAAAACCACATATGATGGGGTATAAGTGGAAATCTTATGTGATCACAATTTCAGATAAGTGGTTCGATATATATATATGGTGAAAATAACACTTACCATCTATTCTATAACTACTAATATGTTATTTCATTTTATATCTACCAATAATATCATATATAATTAATTATATAAGGGAATTAGATCCCAACTAAATGATCAGTTTTGGTATTATATGTGCATTCCCCTAATAGTATTATTATTTCATCTCAAGTTAATGCTTCCTCTCTGGTTGATGATTGTGAAAATGTGCCATATGAAAATCTTTTCATTCTTCCATTGGATTAATTTAATATAATTTTAGACATGGATTGTCTTTCTCTTCATAAATCCCACATCATTTATTGAAGATTGGATTTTACATTTGACATATCAAACCAACCTATGATCATATATCAACGTGACTATAAGTATGAATTTACTATCCACATTACATATAATGTATGTTTCATAATTCACATTCATAAGGGATGTTTATCAAAAATGGTTGTGGAATAATTGATATCGATGATATGCTTATTTTTTGGGAATTTGGGGAAGTATTTCCTGAATACTTTCATATCCTTCCACAAAAAATTGAATTTCATTTGTCGATAGAGCTCATACCTGGATCCAGTCCAATTTAAAATACTCTCTATAGAATGTCCCCAATTGAGTTTCAAAAATTGAAGAAGAAATATCATGAAAAAATTAATAATGGATTCATTTTTTCAATTGTGATACCATGGGGTGAACCTATCGTTTTTGATAAAATAAAATATGAGACAATATGACTATGCATTAATTTTTGGGAGTTGTACTATATCATGATTAAGAAAAAGTATCATCTTTCCCGTATTGATGACTTATTATATTAACAGCGTAGAGCTCAATACTTTTCCAACATCTAACTTCATTATGGATATCATTAATTGATTTTCAAGAATTAATATTTACCAAAGAACAAATTTTTAATAATGTATATGCACTATGAAAATTTTTCAATCCATCATGGACTTATGAATCACCCCATTATCTTCATGGATTACATGAATAGATTCTATAATGATTATGTTAATTAGTTTGTAGAAGTTCTTATAGAATATATCATTATTTATAAAAAGATGTTGGAAGACAATAAAGACTATTTGATAATTTGAATAAAGACCATAACAAAGGAGAAACTGCATGAAAAATTTAAAAAGTGTAAATTTTGGCCCCAAAATGTTTGTTTTTTGTGTTAGATAATCTCAAGAGATGGAATAACACAAGATCCATCCATGATGAGGGGTATTGAATGTTAGCATAGATATACAACAATGACTAAGATACATATATTTCTTGGTTTAGCTAGATATTATCAATGATTTGTGGACAATTTTACATGAGTATATAATCCTCTAGTCAAGTTAACTCGGAAGGGTTCTAAGATCATCTGGACAGATGATTATTAATAAAATTTTAAGGACCTAAATAGAAGGTTGTTCTACATTGATTTTATAACATTACCTTATATTGTTGAATTTATTTTAATATGTAGTGTTGAATCAAAGAAGGTATTCAGATATGATATTATGGAATATAACATTTTTATATCCTATGCCTCATAAAAAATGATGATTAATGAGAAAAACTACACAAATCATGATTTGGAGTTAGATATGGTCAATATGTCACTAATGATTTGAATTAATTTTCATTATAGAGAAATGTGTAATATATTTACTCTTCATAAAAATCAGAAATATATATTTATTCAGAAGGAGTTGAACATGCTCTAGAGAATATAGTTAGAGCTGATAAAGGATTATGACTTCTCAATACATTAACACCATGGGAAAGTGAACATAGAGTAAAGTGCATTATGTAGAAATGATTTTGATATCTTATCTATGATGAGTATCACAAAAGATCCAATATTTATGGATTTTCAAAGGACGGACATGAAAATACTAATGTATGGGGAAAAATATTTTCTAGATCAATTGAATGTTCAACCCTCTATCCAAGTAGTGTTTAAAACGGTATACAAGGGAGATTTAGAGCTATAAAATAGTTTATGAAATGTTCTAGATATTAATCGTGATTTGGAAAGAATTATATGATTTAGGTACTATGTATGTGTACCATCCATATGAAATTTTTAGAAGGATACACTATTGGAAGCTCATAGTTCATCATTCTCTATTCATCATGGAGGACTGAAGATTTGTAGACACCAGAAAGAATACTTCTTCGAGGATTTCATGAAGAGAGATATCAAAGTGTTTCTATCTATGTGCTCAATAAGACAGGATGTTATGGATTAAAGAAAAATGTATATGTGGGTGTTGCATTCATTACACATAATAGAATGCTAATGGAAGAACATCACTATTGATTTTGCAGTTAGACTCCCCAAAACCTCTATTTACATTAATTCAATATGGGAGGTAGTCAATCACCTAAATAATTCAGCACACTTCATTTTTATTATAGAATAATTATCCTCTATAGTAGCCTTACATGTTATACATTACAAAGTGTAAAGGATTATTGGATTACCACATAACATTGTATATGATCAGGGTATGAGGTTTATTGCAATGTTCTAGATAATTATTCACCATGAAAATGATACCAAATAGGGTTTCATAAATTCTTATCATCCTCAAGTGGATAGTTAGTCTGAAAAAAATATGAAACCCCTAGAGGATATTTTGAGATCTTGTGTTTTGATTTAAAAATAGGTTGGATCAACACCTTACTCTAGTTGAGTTTTCATACAACATTATCTTTCACTCAAGAATTCAGATTGACTCTTATGATGTTATCTATAAAAATAAATGTATAACTCCAACTATATGGAAAGATGTTCAAGAATGAAAAATATTGAGGCATTAGATCAATAAAGAAATAGAAGAGAAGGATAGAAAAATTTAGCATCATATCAACGAACAATAATGTTGAAGGAAAAGTAATTTTGTTAATTGATGGCATGATGTGGAATTTGAAATCCGTGAGATGGGGTTTATGTGAATTTCTCCATAGAATAAGGTTATGAGGTTCATGAAGTAAGAGGAATTACGCCCTAAGTATATTATTCCCTTTGGAAATAAGGAATATAATGAGATAGTTTCTTATCGCATGGAAGTTCATCCAAATCATATTCTAGTCAATAATGTGTTACATTTATCTCTCTAGACTAAGTATGTACCTGAACCTTCCCATGTACAAAACTGGGAAGCCATACAACTAGAGAAGGATATTTCTTATGATGAAAAAAATTTTGAAATTATGAAACATATAGATAAATTTATAAGACACAAGATCACTCACATTGTCAATGTTTCGTGGATAACTCACATGTTAGAGGAAGCTACATGGGAACTTGGGGGTACAATGAGGAAGAGGTACCCTCATTTTTTGTATCATAATGACGATTTTTTAGAGACAAATTCAATTTAATGTTGGTAGAATATAGAACCGTGAGTTTTAATAAAACATTAATTTTTATATAAATTTCATTTCTTTGTTGTATCTCATTGCATGAAACACTATGTTATGTTTCTATTATACTCTACAAAAAGATAATCATTCCCAACACACAACTCCTACGTGGATTTCATTTCATTCAACACTAACTTTCTAAAAAGCAAACTTTTATTATTAAAATTATATTAGTTAGATTGTTATAACATATACATTAAGATTAGTAATATAAATAGTAATAAATTATTTTCAAATATAATTTATTATAATTTTATAATAATAAAATAAATTGATAATATAAAATTTAATTTTTTGTAAAGACTTTATCTATTTAAAAATATTATTTTCCCAAATGAACTTATTTTTATGTCCTTCCTTGAACAAATAATAAAATTATTTTTAAAACTATTAGAAATTGATTTTGATAAAATAAAAATAAACTTTAATTTAGAATTTCAATATTATCATAGTGTAAATTATTTGGGATTTTTTTACAAAACATTATTTTTGGATGAATACTGAGAAATACCAGTTTATTAATTAAAAATTGAATTTTTATATAATTTTTTTAAATAGTAGAATTATAATCTAATTTGGTTTTATTATTGAATTATATCAATTTTAAATCAATTATTTCAATATATGGAATTATATACAATTTCACGATGAAATTGGATATAAAAACATTTCGAAATTTTAAACATTTGTGCTTAAAACCCCACTATCGCAACACATCTACATGATTAATATTAAAATAAATTCTAGAAAATCTGGAAATAAAATTGGAAAAATTGATTCCATATTGTAATCACAATAATTTATAATTTCTAACATTATAATATTGGGTTTTTGTTGGAATAATTAGTGAAAATGTTGGAAATTAATCACTGTAATGAACAGAATAATTATCTTAACAAATGAATTAACATTACACTTAATTCCTGAATTGACCAAGATGATTTTCAAAAATACATTGGTTGTTCATAGTTATACTTTATACTATATTAAATATTATTTTTTACCATATTTGGGTCCACTATACATGGGGAAACTATTTTTGGAATTCCATTTTTAAAAATTTACAAGAATGCCACTCCTCCTCCACTATAAAAAAGAACACAGCCCCTCACTTATTAAAACCTCTCACGTCATTTTTATCATAAAAAACATAATAAAATCTCCCCTAAATTTCCATCACTTAATCTTATAATCCACTATTTTGGATTAAATCAAATCAATGTATTCTTTTATTGCTATCCAAAAAGAGTTACCCAAAGAAGATGTAACATCCTTCCACATGTTATTTTGTTTTATTTTCATTCTAAACCCCATAAAATATTATAATAACAAGATTATATAAAAAATTTAGTATCATTAAAATTATGGGATTGTATAATTATAGGTTTTTAATCTACACTCATTTACACATCAACAGAATTGGTTACAAACTTCCCGTTCTTGTGTACGAAGAACTACCATCTCACGAAATGATGGTATTTTTTCCATTACTACCCATCATGGTAGATTATTATAATATAAAATGTGATTTTATATTATATATATTATATTTACAATTTATTTATTCTTATTTAATTATTATATAATACATTCCTTAATATTTTTCATATTTTTTAAATACGAGGACATCATTTGTGGACATGTGGACTACCACAACCTAAAAGCAATATGATTCATTAAAAAATTATATAGAATTTATTAAGAATGGTTTTAGTGAAATAATATAATATATATTTCATAATAACTCATCTAGAATCATATTATATAAATTTTTACATTACTTTAAGTCTTTCAATATATTATGAAAATGGAAACAATGTTCATGCGTACTAACATCCTACCATCTCCCGGAATGTTGTATCACATTTTCTATTTATATATTTTTTAGATTATTATAAATAAACATCTAATGAATACATATGATATTTATATAATGTTTATAAATTTTTATACAATAAAATAATGAGATAAGTAAAATGTACAAAAATATAACAAATCAAAAAACGCATGAAATGAAAAGTAGGTATTAGATTAAATGTCACATTATCATGTAATTGGTAAAAAATAGAAATAAAAGGTCATAATTAAATCTCATATGGTATGAAAATATTTATTATTCCCCATTAATAGATTTATAATAAACCAATATCTATTATAAAGGAGGTATTAAAGAGTATGAAGAGAGTCAAGAGAAAATATAAGGGGATTTCTAGTCTCACTTTTATTTCCATGAGACTTATTCCTAATTCATCACATGTTTATTTTGTATTGTGTATATAATTCCATTGAATGTATTATATTATTATTTTCCTCATATTTATTGGTATTTAAAAAACCAATTTATTATATATGTTTCATGGTGTTTTTGTTTCAAAAGTTACCCAATCGGTAAAGTAATTTTGTCTCAATTTTCCTTCATTGAGACACATGCCACTATTCTCACCTATAATCATATATGACATGTATACACTGACCATTAAAATTATATATAATTAATATAGTTATTTTATTTGTATTTTTATCTTAACGTAATATCATTTTTATTTTTATTCATATTTACGTAGTGGTAGGAGTTTGTTGTATCTATCTCATCATTCATCAGGATTGTCAATGATTATAATTTACCTAATGAAATATTATGTTCCATATATAAAAACAATTATGTGTTTTAATATCCTATTTTTAGTAATTATGTATTCATTCATTTTTATCATTATCCACTCTTTGGTCCTTATGATAATGAAGAATTCCTTTTATGAAAATTAGACCTTATTTCTGTATTTGGTCGGATAGTTGTTTTATTCAAAAAAAATATCAAAAATGATTTCAAAAATATTTTTAAAATTTTATTTTAATTTATTTTTCATGGAAAGATTATTTAATTTTTTTTAATTTTATCATGGATTAATTTATATGTTTTAATGGAATTTCAATTTTTTGTTTCAAAACTGCTTTTATTTTAAAAATCATTTTTCAAAAGAGAAAGGGTGTTTTCCTGAATAAATGTTTTTAAAATATATTTAAAAATTATCTTCTATCTATGATAAAAATACATAGGTGTTACTCATTACATTAAGGAGAAAATATCCATTGGTTCTATTCATGTTATTTTTCATTAAATTTTTTTTGAGGGCATGATTGTTATGAGATCCGTTTATTTTTCAGGTTTTCTTTTTTTGAGAGACACATTTACATTCCATGCAATATATTATTTTAAAAACTAATTTGTTTCATGATTTATGATAGTATGAAATAATTATTAATCCTCTATCTTTTCAATAGTTTATGATATGTTGACATTATTTTTGGTACCCAATTCATATCATGGGTTTTGATATGGTTTTTTATATTCATGGGGAACATGTGTGCATGATTTCATTATGAGATGGGTGGGACATATATCTATATCCAAACGATTGAGTAAATATTTATATCTCTTTAGATAATGATGGGAATCATGTCTACATACATGATCCACTATGGATGATTTTGAAACCCGATCCACCTTAGGACGATGGGAAAATCAGATACACGATGGGAATATGGAAGATCCTGATCTCATATAAAGAAGAGATAGTGATTATGGATGGTGATATGTCCTTTTTAGTAGGTTTAGTCCATATGTAATTCCTTCGTATGTTTTGTAAATGCACATTCACTTATATGGAATGATATTACATGTGTATGTGTCTTCTTTAATTCAATGCCTCATTACTATGTTATGTTTTCATGGTATATTTTCTTGATAACCATAAGATTAATTTTTTAAAAACATCCAATAATTTTTATTTTATTCATTTTTATGATATTTGATTTGTAGGGAGTGATAGTATTATGTCATTACCATATTCATATATTGTTATTCTTACATTTATACTTCTATATATCCCTTGTTCTCCCTTACTGATCATTTGAGATCACCTTTTATTATGGTTCCTTTCCCTAGGTAATGTATATATGTATTATATATTATGTGTCTAATAAGGGTTATAGTTAGTAATAAACTAGTGGAAGATAAAATATCTCACTTATGTACTATTGGTTATGTTTCAATCTTTACAATGGTACTAAAAAAATAAAATATTTTGGTATCTTTTTGTGCTATGTTTTAAAGTATTCCACATAAATGATGTAATGTTAATGTATGAAATGTTGGATTCAATATAGATATTATCTATATATGTAATTAATTCTCAGATTATTGATTATATTGCATTTTTGTTTAGTAAATTCTTTCCCACATTTATTATGATTATAGATTTATGGATGATTCCTTTCTAGTTAATCCATAATAGGTATTTTTAGATCAGCATTATTTTTCTTGCTTTATCCAAAATTCCATGAAGTTTAATATGATAGATATGAAATAATATTCTATAGGGAATAGTGATATCCTAAAAAAATATGTTGTAATTTGATTATTCAATAATTATGTAATTGTCTTGTTTGTATCTAGTTTAACAAGACTACTAAACTGACCGGTCCCTCGGGATGTGATTAATTGTACCATATGCCAGTGGAAAAAAAGGGAATTGTCTCTTGGATATGATTGTTTGTGTTTATAAAAATCACATCAATTTATATACAATATATAACATTATTTATCAATGTCTTATCCTCTCTTTAATTTACCTCTCAACTTCTACAAGTTCACCTCTGATGATATATTATTAATAAAAAAATATCACCATAAATCATGAATCAATTTTAATTCATATAATCTAAAATCTATATTTATTTAAATATCCTAGAAAAAATTTCTCTTAAGATAGAATTTTTAAATAAAGATTTTTTATAGTGTTTATTAATAGGGTTCCATATATAATTTCCCAATTTAAATAATTTTTCATTAATTTTTTTAATGACAATATTCCAATGTCATGAATTACAATTAATCATTAAGACATACAAAATTATAAAAATAATTAAAAACAATTGACATTATTTAAAATAAATGTTGTCATACATACCACATGAATTTAGTTTTAATCAAATTAATCTATCACATCGAATAAAATTTCATATAATTGAATTTAATAATGTAATGTATTTTTTTAAATATTTATTTCTAAAATTAAAAAAACTTACCATCCAAGTAATATTTAAATAAAAAAATTTACTTGAAGATATTTTAATGTAAAATTTGATCTTATGGACATTTTTCATCATTAATGAAAACTAATCAATATAGTAATAATATTAGTACCCAAAAATATTCTGAAATCCAAAAAATTTCATAAATGTTTATTAATCAAAAATTCAAAAATAGAAAATTAAAATATCACTTTATTGAATAAAAATAACAATCATTCAATTTCCTAACATATAAAATGAATTAATTATATTAGTTAAATCATGTTAGTAATATAAATAAATATAAAATGAATTAACTTAAATCATGATTAGAATGACATTAAAACAAAACAGTAGACTACAAATCATAGAAATTCATAATTAGAAAAAATTAATTTAAAAAGTATTATTGATATAATTATATTAAATGGGTAACATTGAAATCATCCTTTTGTAAAATTTGAACATAAACACATAAATGTTTTATTAAATCAAATGAAAAAAAATTAATAAAAAACATTAAAGTAGTCACATGATCACCCATAAAATACATATATCCATTTGTAAATGGTAAACCTACCCCATAATGATAAATAAATAAAATAATGATTTAAATTATGTCAAGAAGTAATTAATAAATATCTTAACTACATTAATATCTCATGAAATGTAGTGTATCAAAAGTTCATTCACCACTACATCTAAAATATAATCATAATTTTATCATAATTTACTAATTTAGCTAACACAACCCCATCATGAACTCCTTCATCTATATATCACCATGAATAACATAAAAATTAGAAGATCCAAATGAACACATTACATGATTTATAAGTTATTTTGTTGTAGCAATTTACCTTATAATGTTTAAATACTATTCAAGTTTGTTAATAAATTTAAAATTACCAAGAACATGCCCAAGTGTATACAATAATTTTTTTTAACATTGATGATTATCATTTACTACAGGTGAATATAATTACTTATTTTAATTCCAATATGTGTGAACACTATATCCATTTAATATTCAAAAATCCTAAAATTATAAAAACATCATAAATAGTGTCACATGTATAAATCATATCCTAAAAAAACATAACCCAAAATAGAATGTAAAATCAATCTTGAAAAACCTCAATACAACAAAATTTATTTTAATTATAACCCTAATAATCAACATCATCATATCAACCATAAAATACTATAGTTCAATAACAGACAATAAAACCAATATCCTAGTAGAATTGCACCCATTAAACATCATTTAAACTCATCTAATTTCCCTAAAATCACACCTATTTACATGAAAGTGCGAAAAATCATGATATAGGTACTCTTCCTAGGATTATATTATACCAATATTATCGCATCACAGTTTATTTTGAGAAATATTAAGGTACTTATGTCAGATTACTGGTCCCCATAAAATACCATGCAATTTCTATTGTACTATAATTACATTAGATTCTAAATTTAGTTGATAATATTTTCCTACCAACACAAGTTTTCCTCATTAATTCATATTCCCCATGATCCATTACCTCTTCCAACCATCTTTTTTAAAAAAATCACTCATGAACCCCTTCCCCAAGTACCCCTGGGATGAAAATAATGTTAGATAGTAATCCCCAAATCCTCCACTAAATTTCTATAGATTAGAATCTAGAAGTGAGGGTAAGAAACCCTCAACGGGAGGAATTTCCCTCAATATATAGTGGTAAGTACAATAGACAATATGTGAACAACCAATGAACAATGCATCATATAAAATAAATTGATATCTAATAATAGTAAGAAATAAATAATTTATGAAAATAAATAGATGTATTAAAAAACTAATACAACTCAACAGAAACAAATCCTATGAAAAAACCCATATCTAAGCTAGTATGGTCTATCATGTTCATAAAAACCCTATAGATCAACATAATAATAGAATATATACAGGGGTGAGCATAAATAGTATACTTTGTTTTATACTCCTCAGGTACACTTTTGATAATGTGGGAATAACGTATCAAAACACCAATGATTATGTGGTCGAACCAAAAAGAACCTTTATGGACTATGTTGAATTCCCATCCTCACATAGGGCTCCCTTACTATGTATCACACACAATATAAGAACTAAACATTAGTTAAATACAATCATATGTACTGTTCAATCACATTCCCACTGGTTTACCACTCTCATGCCCCAAAATAGAATATACTATACTCATATACTTTCTATATCATCATCATCATCATATAAATAAGACCAAATCTCTAAACCTATACAAATGATCAAATCATTAGAACTTGAATGTTCATCTCCCAACCTATTCCAATCATTACAACCAACCATCGTAACCACATCACATCTTAATTTATCATAAAATGGCATTATGAACATGATGTATATCAACCTCATGCCATCCTACCACCATACGTGACACCCAAAATTCATTACACCTAATTTTAGGGTGGATAAGTGGGGGTAGCAAGATATCCACAATGAATAATCTAGATGTAAAAGGAATACACCAAAAACTCAAAAAAAAATTTAGGCAAAAGTATGGTTTTTCAACTCGGTGGGGGTTTGTAGAGAAATAAAAAAAATTCAATTATAGATAATCAAAAAATCCAAAATAATGTGTTCACAAAAAACAAGATAAAAACTCATCTTCTCCACTATCACATTAATACTACCCATCAACAACCATTACTATCTCTACAACACAGCCAACTATGAACCACATGAAAAAATAACATAACCAACCACAACGTCTCAATATATAATTTATTTGAACAATTGGAAGTGTTCCATTGTCATTCCACATCATGTTAGTTTTTATTTCATTTCTAATATTTAATTACAAACAGTTAAAATCTATCAACAATGTTTTTCCCATTAACAACCTATTTATTAGATGAATTTACATTTCAATTAAAACCAATATCTATTATATTTAATGAAATTATTTATTACCATATTTTACCAACACCTATCCATAATTACAATCAAATTCATATTTATTATTCCCATTAAATTCCACTTTATTCCTCCATAATTAAATTCTTACAAAATTTTATTAATATCCCATCATTACGTTATTCCATCCACATTCAAGATTTAATTTTTAAATATTCCATCCCATCCCATACCATCATGAATTATGTAAAAATTATACAATTACCCATTTCTAACATTAAATATGGAACACATTATTTACCAACCACATCAAATTTTCTAGCCCCATACAATAGTCGTCCCCTTACAGCCATCCCACTCAATAGGCCTACCATGAACCCAAAATTATTCATATCTCTCAAACTAACCTCACTTTTATCACTATAATATCTAAACTAGAATTATCTATATACCATACCCACATCAACAAAATAAATAAAAAAATCATGTTCCTGGGAATATAACATTAAGGAATAACATTATATATCTTTTATGTCATGGTGAGTCACAAAACCTATTTAATTCATTGATGAAATTAATTTTTATTTAGTTGATGTTATTCTAATAAAAACAATGAAACAACTCATTTACTCATAATAAAACAATATCTCAATAATTATTAGGATCACATGAAAAAGGCATGTAATTTAATATATGCTCTTCAAATTAGTAATGCTAAATATATAATGGTTAAAATCCCACATAATAATCAAAATAAATTTCATATATGTTACTGAAATTTTTTCTATTATAGATGTATAATGATATTAAATTTTATAAAAAATAAATTTACAGTCATTATAGTAATATCACGATTAATGTGTTAGTTATTACCATAAAATTTTCATCATGCTTTCTATCATATTTTCTCTTTTTTATCCCAACTATTTTATTCTTGAAAAAAATAGTAATTGTATGAAATAGAATATCATATAAAAACTGAGTCACTACACACCCCCATTTATTATCATCATTATAATGGTTAATTAATATTATTAATTAAATTCATTTTAATTTACTATAGAATAAAATATATTAATAATCTCAAAAGTTATGAAAAATAATCGAATAGGGATTGAATCCCCTTTAAGAATTAATATTTATTACCCCCAAAGAGAGAAAGAGTGAAAAATGGGAGAGATAGAGAGAGGGAGATATAACATGAGAAATAGATAGAGAAATGAAGGGAGGGAGGGAGATAAAAAATTATAGAGGGGGGGAGAGGGGGAATGAGAAAGGGTGGGGAGAAAGGGATGGAGGGAGAGAGAAATGGGTAGAGGGTAGATAGAGATGGATAAAGAAAATGATGTAGGGAGGGATTAAGGGAGAGTGTGTCAAGAACCGTCCCCCGGGGGCCCATGTCGTTACTACCCAAAGCCCACCTTCCATAGGCCAGGGGCTGGTGACTAGCACCAAAGGCGTAAATCCCAAAACTGGGCAGGAATTTTCCTTATAACAGATCACATTCACAACAGAGTACACAGTAGAATACAGAACACTAAACAAAATTGTATAACAAGAGAGTGATAAAAAGTAATGGAGGCGGAAATACAGGCCCAACTATAATGTACAAGTACAACTAAATATGAAAAAAATAGTTGAAAGGTGAAAAGATGCTCCTGGATCAACCACCATGGATCCTACCTAACGGGTAGGTACAGATGGCCTCCTCATCACTCCATGTCCATCAGTCTCCTCCGGGTACCGTCCAGTCCTTGAACACTCAGCCTCGGTCAGCGTTGTCCATCATCTGTATCCAACACAATGAGGTGCGGGTATATCCCGTGCAGGTGTGAGTATACCAATATTCAGTTGGGACCCCGAGACCCTCAAGGTCTTATAAATTCCAACAATGATAAACCACAAAGTATGAAATCAATATATAACCCCACTTAGGTATATTCACATACATATACCTATGTTATCTAGTAATTCGTCTCAATCATGAGGAGAAAAAAATTTACTGACACTGATCACACAGGTATACAAACTATGTAGAGAGATAGAGATGATCAAATATAGTGACTAAATAATCTAAGATGTCAGACCCACACAGGATACATGACAAGTAATTCTGTCAAACAAACATAGGATCTAGGAATAGAAGTCAGAACTGGCAGACACACACAGGATCCAGAAATAGTAGTCGAAGCTATCGGACCCACACAGGATCTAGGTCCAGCTATTCTGTCGAACCCACATAGGATCCAGGAATAGAAGTCAAAACTGTTGGACCCACACAGGATCCATGAATAGTAGTTGGTGCTGTCGGACACACACAAGATCTAGGAATAGTCGTCCAAGTGCTGCCATCCATAGGGTTCCGCATGAAACATGCAGGATTCTAGGAGAGTCCACCCCTCAATCCAACTATTGATATGTCAACTACCATGAAGTCCTATGAATAAATATATCAAAGGTCCACCTCATCATAGGGGTCTCAACACAATAGACGACACGTCAATCAGATGCCAGGTATGTGAGATATTAGCCTTTTAGTCCCAAGGGCCCGGTTGGATTTGTGCACAATCCAACCTAAATGTATCTCAACTAAACCCCAAACTCCAGTGGGGTATACTCAATGGCATGTCTATGAACCATGATTTCCAGCGCCGCTGGTAGATCGTCAATTGGACGTCCATCGCCAAAGATATGGCTAAAGGAACTAAAGGGTCAGTAGTGGGACCGGGTCCGATCCGACCTAGTCTTGGTCAACCCGGTCAGGCCTGTTCGGTCTGGCCCGGCCCGTTGGGTGGTGTAGATTGTTAGGTTTTACCCGTCATGCTGGGCCCCGCCCAGCGGCCCGCAAGGAAGCTCGGCCCGGGCTCGGGGCCAGTTCGGCCCGGAGCATCGCGAAGGTGCGGCTATGCGTGGCTTGGCCCATAGGGAAAAGCTGGGATGGTTCGGCCAGGGCACTGTGAGGTGGGGTGGGGGCGGAATTCCAGCTTAGTCGGGAGGCCGTAAGGGGGCCGGTTCGCTGGGTCGGCTGGGAGGCCATAGGGGGGCTGGTTCATAGGCTTAGTTGGGAGGTCGCAAGGGGGGCCATCTCGATGCGGCACATGGGGGTGCATGGAGGCCGACAGGCAGCCAGTTTGGGCGCAGGTAGGTGGGCATCAGGCGGCCGGTTCATCCAAAACATGGCTAGCATGGTTGGTCATGCGGGCAGCCAGGCGGGCAGTCGGTTCAGGTAGGGCACGGCCAGCGTGGGCAGCCTGGTGGGCGGTCAGGAGGGCGGCCGGGAAGGCGTCCGGGTGACTGGGTAAGGGGCAGGCCAGGGCGGGGTTCCGCCGGCACGCGCGGTTGCCACAGGGGGCATGACGTCCTGGAGGCCAGGCCGGCGCGGGTTCGGCTGAGGCGCAGATGGCACGGGCGGCTAGGAGGTTGGGCTGGCACGGTCTTGGATGGAGGCGGCGCGGTTCACGGAGGGAGCGGGTGGTGCAGTCTTTTTCATTTCTGCCTCCGCCGCCTCATCGTTGTTACGTATCCATGCTGATGTATGGCACATGAAGGGAAATTCGACGGAGGATTTCTGGCCATGTTAGGTTGGCCTTCACCCCCCGTGTTTAGGGAGGTATCATTTGGTCATCAAGAATAACAGATGAACAATAACATATATGCAAACAATTCCTTTCTAACCGTTTGACGAAGATAAAAAAAGGAATAACATCATCATGTATTAAACCCCCTACATTTGTTTGTCGTTCATCGTTTGTTAACGGAGTCATGAAAAGTAGACACAGAGAATCGTCATTCGTCTTGTCTATCGTGTGGTTCCAAACCAGAGTTGCGTCAACTATGGAAGACGCTCCACGTCGGTAGTTTTCCGGCGAAGATGTCAGAGAAGGATCATCACCGTCATTCTTCTTTGTAAGAACGTGTTCTTCATTCTTCTTATGGAGAATTCTAATCCTCCCCAGATCTCCCATTTCCCAACTCCCACGCAAATTCCATGTGAAATAATATTAGATTGAGTTGTCTAATATTTCATTGGCACAGAAATTAAAAATGAATAATTAAATTAAAAGGATCCCTATAATTAATTCATGAGAGTTGGAACGAATTAATTAGAGGATATGGGCAAAAATTAAATAAAGTGTTGTTGAAGAGGCTCCCCTATATTAATTGGAGCTTGAGTGTTTACCCACTTTAAGGGGGAGTTTCAAGGGGTTAAAAGCCTGGGTGGTCCCCACCACATTAATCTTCTCATGGGAGGTTGAGTTTGGATGGGCCCCACCACCATAACCTCTCATGGGAGGTTAAGGTGTAGTGGTCCCACCTCCAACCTCCATGATGATGTTTTAACCACCACACACCAAAAGGAGGCTCAAATAAAATAAATTGATGCACACATTATTTTATAATTTTCCATGAAAACCCAAAATCTATCTATAAAACTCAACCCACTACCGTTGAAATGAATGTCACCTTAAGAAAATACCAGTGCTGCATGTTCAATAGTGCCATCAGATTTCAATTCCGAGCACCGGTTCAAATGTTATTGAAACCCGCTCGTACATTTACTGAACGTACCCGAACAAATATTTAGAAATTGATTCTGGGCACACCAGGCCTCGGAATCATGCGCCGTTAATTTTTTACGACTCGTAAAATTCCCATATATTTATGAAAAAAAATCCCCAAAATTTTCAACTCTTTAAATTCTCCCCACCACATGGATTTATGTCCCCGTCAGCTACAAATCGAACTAAGGGAACAAATGGGGGTACTGATCATGCATCTAAGCCTCCCACACCCATGTGCTCTCTGGGAGGTTCTTGTGCTTCCCATGAATGCGCACTAGAGGTATCATCCGTCCACGCAGGACCCATTCCTGTTGATTCTCAATATCCACTGAATCTTCTATAAACGATGCCCCATCATCAACGTCCATCTCTACATGGTCGATGATGTGAGAAGGGTCATGCACGTATCTCCTCAGTTGAGATATATGGAAGATGTCGTGAACCCGGTGCAACTGAGGTGGAAAAGATAAGTGGTAAGCCACCTCGCCAACTCTACTGAGCACCTTAAAAGGTCTGATGAATCTCGGAGATAACATGCCACCTTGGCCAAATCTATATAGACCTCATCGAGGTGAGACCCGTAGAAAGATATGGTCACCATCCTCGAACTCGAGAGGTCTCAATCTCTTGTTGGCGTATGACTTATAACTGATCTGTGTAGTCTTCATATGATCCTAGATGATATGAACCTTCTCCGTGGTAGCTCGTACCATCTTTGGTCCCACTAGAGCTGGCTTACCCGGGTCTGTCCAGTAGAACGAAAATCTGCAAGGTCGACCATTCAAGGCCTCAAAAGGTGTCATCTCGATGGTGTATTGATAGTAGATGTTGTATGAAAACTCCACTAAAGGAAATTTATCCTCCCAAGTGTGACTGAAATTGAGGACACAAGCACGTAGCATGTCCTCGAGGGTCTAAATAGTCCGCTTAGTCTGACCATATGTCTGAGGAAGGGAGGTAGTGCTCAAGCAATGTTGAAACCCCAAAGCCTCCTACAACCTCTTCCGTAGTCGGGAAGTGAATCGTGCATCATGATCTGAGACAAACATCAAAGTTATACCATGTAAACACACAATCTTCTTCACATAGAGGCATCCCATGCTCTCTACTGAACCGTGCTCTCTTATCGGTAGGAAGTGGGCCAACATGGTGAGTCAGTTGACAATCACCCATATCAAATAGTGACTCTTGGATGTACGTGGAAGTCCTATCACAAAATCCATGGATATCCCATCCAACATCCACTATGGAACCTCAAATGGTTGTACCAAGACTGGTGGTACCTGATTCTCCATCGTCACCTGGTGACATGTGAGGCATTGAGAGACAAACATTTCAAATGCCTTCTTCATACCTGGCCACCAGTGCTATCATCTGAGGTCCTGGTGCATCTTTTCCCCTCTTGGATATACCTCTAGAGGAGAAGTGTTGAAATCCATAAACACTTCCTTCTAATGTGCCACTGGTACCATGGTATGTCCTCTAAAGAGGATGACATGCTCCCAACCTTCAAAAAATCCATCAGGTGTCTGCCCTATGGATATCTGAGCCCGTCGGGTCTCGCAGTCAACGTCCCCATGCTATGCTTCCCTGACTCGCTGAATTAGTGTGGGAGTGGTCATAAGATATTGTTGGAAAGTTTCTCCATCTCTATACACAAAGTTTATCTACAAAAAGTCCAGTTTCTATGTTTCCTCACTTAGTAGTTGTACACCAGATCTACTGCTGAGAGCATCTGCTACAACGTTCCTCATCCCAAGATTGTAGAATATCTCAAAGTCAGTGTAGATACCCGAATCTTGACATACATGGTTATTATATTACTTTTTCAGAATACTTAATACATAACAAATATAGACACACAAGAACCATAATAGTTTAGTGTCTTTGGAAACATGGAACGTAAACTTCTAATCGTGGTGAAAGATCTTCAACATCTCCCATAATGATCTTCCACTTTTTGTTTCCTTACCTAAAACTTTTCTTTTAATCCTGGGGAAAAATAAAACATAAAAAAGGGTGAGCTCAAATGCTCAGTAAGGGTAAGCATGGATCAAATAAAACATACCATATACATTTGAACTTAAAAAACATGAACATAATGTTTAAACATCAAAATCTTGAGCAACGCCATAAAACATGGAATACATAAGGCATATATCATAATGGAACAGAAATCATGATAAAATAGAATGGGAATAAAACTTTTAATTGTTTCATATATTAAGAACATGTAATGATTTGCATAGTAGCCAAGGCATTGCTGTCAAGACCATCTTAGTGTACAAAGTCCCTTTTCTGAATCGAGTTCACTCCTCGTTCCAGTCCTGTAATACTGAATCAGATTAACTTACTATTCCATCCATGTCTATCTCATGATATATAAATCATTACCCAATGAATTGGAGGGAGATATAGGTCCCAACCATCTCATAATGAAATAATTCTTTCGTGTGCCACAAAATAATAAATCATACATTTTTGCATAACCCATGTAATAAAATGGGATTCATAAACATCATGCTATAAAAACATAATCCATAAAAATTTGATATCATTTCATCAAAATAAAATTCAAACCATTTAAATCATAGATAAATATTACATGAAACATACACATATTAAATAATGTCATCTAAGATGGAAAATAGTTTTGAAAAAACACTTGAAATGAATTCTTGAGGAAAATATCCTTTTTTCTTTAAAATCATTTTCTTTTCACAAAATTCCAAGCAATTTTAAAAGAAAATGGTTTTGGTTGAAAATAATCATGCAATCTTGTAGAGTAAGCTTCTTGAAAATGAGGTATTATGAAATCGTAAAAATCCGTTCACGCCGTATAAGTTAAAAATAACATTCTCCTCATACTTTTGTTGGAAAAGTCAAAATGTACCTTATATGGTAACCAAAGGAAAGATCTCATTCATACAATGTGGTAAAAAGTAAATAAAGGGTAAAAATGAATTTGAACATTAATGGAAGAATAGTTAACATTTTATGAAAACTTTTTTAGAAAACATGGTCATGGATGATAAATGTAACCCCAGTAAATACTTACGTATAAGCAATCTCAGATAAAAATGAGATTGAAAATTTATCCCTTACCTTAGGTCTGATATGCTTCGTATGGATCCAAAACTCCTGTATAATGATTTAAATAATGTAATTGAATTATTAAATAATCATATTCATTGGTATGATATCATATATGTTTCACTTATAACTCTATATTACCCGTTCTTTTGTAAATTCAATGTCAAAGTAGCGTTTTGTGTAAAATCATTTCATTTATCGTATGTGTTTCGACTTGAAGTTGTTGATATTTTAACTTACATCCTGATTTACATAATTCTAGAATGTAAAACATAATTTATATATAATATATATTCATCATATACATATATATTATAGATTGATAAAAGGAATGAAATACACCGTTCATGGAGATGGTAGTCCGTACGTACGCATGAACGCTGTTTTCGTTTCCTTATTGAATTGAATGAAATTAAGTAGATGATATATATATATATATATATGTATACATAAATCCAGTAGCTTCATTATTTCATATATTTCATTATTATTCATTATATATAGTTTATAATCATTCCTGAATGGTTAATCATGGAAAATGAATCTCATCGCATTCGTGGAGACGGTAGTCCGTACGTACGCACGAGCGATGATATCATTACCATGATCGTGGAATTGTATTGAAGTGTATGTATAATATTAAAAAATCAATATCACTTTACAATAACCATATATAGTTATTTATTTACCCCATTATACCCATCCATGTAAGGTGGTGGCAGAAAATAGATTACACCACAGCATGGAGACGATATTCCGTACGTACGCACGCGCGGTGATTTCATTTTCTGTAGGATGGATAGATGGTGAAATAGGGTTGTTTCATACATATAATAACATATAAGTATATGAGTGATACTAATTTTATTACTTCATAATGAAACTACTAAATAAGAAGAAGTGGAAGGAGAAATAAAGTTGAAAGAATGGTTAACAGACATTACCTCTTCGTTGAAGCGCCTCTTTGAGACCTCCTTTTATGGAAATAAAATTGGTCTTTTAAATATAACAGGACCTCTATGATGTTTCTAGGGAAGTGGAGTGGTGAATTTGGCAGGGTTTGGCCGAGCATGAAGGCTCAAAGTAGTGTGAGGAAGATAGGGAGGAGGTGCCCTTTTATAAGGGAGGAGAGGGGCACCTTTGGAAATATAAGAAATATTAGTTTATATTAAATCCAAAACCCACATAAAAACTTCCAAAATGACTCATATTTGAATATTATATGAGATAGGGTGGTAATATCATCAATAAATAAAGTTTATACATGTTAGGAATTTATTTTAATCATTATCAACTTGATTTATCCTTATTTAATCAATTTAATTTTATTTGTGGTAATAAAATTCTAAATTTTAAATTATAACAAATAATTACTTATTTGTTGTGAATTGTCCATAATTTGATACTTTATAATGTTTTAGACCATATAAATTTAAATTTATAATTTTTAAATATTTTTGTGATTTTTAAACAATTTTATAATATGTTATTTGTATAAAATAAAAATAATGTCAATTTTGACACTATTGATTTATTTGAATTTAAATAAAATATATACAGAAGATATGTTCAAACTAAAAGCTTTAATAGATTAATTAAAGGTCATATGTATCTATAAAATTAGTTCTTCACATTAAATAGTTCATATAATATTTAGTTTATTATTTTTAAAACCATTTATTTGGTTTATCTCTTAATAAAATAATTACTACAACATTTTTGTATAATTATTTAATATACTTATTTGTTGCATAAAAATTAAAAATAAAATCCTATAATGAATATAAATAAATTAACTTTCACAATAATACTTTTATTAGAATTTATCATGTTGAAATAAAAATAATTTTATTGTTATATTTATTAAATTATGAAGGTGACAACTTTGGCATCATTTAAAATAAAATAATATAAGTGTCATAATCGCCTTACTAAGGATCCAAATGGTCACAAATTCGGACATTGTATGATTAGGGTTTACATATACACTAAGAATAAGTTTTGTGCAGATTTTTGGGCCTTTTGATATGTATTACTATTTCAATAAAAACTATATTATTTATTTTTCACTAAATAAATAATTTTTGCATCATTAATGTATAAGATAATAAGGTAATTAAATAACTCTTAAAAATTAAAAATAAATTACCATGACAAAGAAAAATATTTTATCTTTAAAATGAGTATTTATAACCTAATTTATATTCTGTATAAACTTATATTAAAAATACTTTAATTATTAAAGTTCAGTGAGACATATTTCACTTTTCATTAAATAAAATAAACTAAAGGTCTTAATCACCTCCAAGTGGGTTTTAATGTATTCCATGTAGTCTTAAATATGACTTAGGACAAATTATAATCATAAAATTGTATTAATACAAGTATTAGGATAATTTTATAATATTATATTTACCCATAATTGCCCAATTTACCTTTTACTATGGTAAATAAAATTTACAGTTGTTATTATTCATAAAGCCCAAGAAAAAAAGTAGTCTATTAATATAATTTAGACCCACTCATTCCAAATATGGAATCCATTTTTCCAAATTCCATACACACAAGTTGTAGAAATTAAAATAAAATTAATCTCTTTGTCGAAAGAAAACGGGTTTTTGTTTAAAACATTGCAAAAGATTAAATTTATTTAACCTTCGAATTCAATGTAAAATCAAGGCTAATGACATACATTATATTAAATGGTAAAAATATATTCTATTTATACTTTTAAATCATTCAATATTATAATTTAATCACATAAGTTGTTATGATGAAAATATTTGTTTTTAATTAAAATATAGCGTGTTTTTAACATTAATTAAAATATGAAAGTTATCAGAAAAATATCAAAACTTTATAAAATGTAAATTTTTATATCCTGATTCAAAATAAGAAGTCTATTTTGTAAAATTTAACTTATAAACAAGTCACAAACTAGATTTAATGTGGGTTCTCCATCAAAAGGAGGCAAAAATGCATTTTTTGAAAAATACTTATTTTACCTGAAAATTTTATTTTGTTCTTATACCATATTCTAGAAAATGTGTAAGATGAATAATAATGTTAAAAAATTAAAAATTTAGTTAATACAATTAATAATTTCTTGTTCATAATAATAATATAATAATATTTCATTGTTTAGTAAAACCTGGTAGTGCGTACAACATACGCTATCGAGGAAGGTCTTTATTGTTTGTAAAGCAAGCCAAGTCAGGGATGCACATAGTGAAAGCTCTGTTTGGTGTTGCGTATAACATAATCAAAACTTATTTCATTTATACATTAAAAAAAATCTATACATAATGTTGCGTAGAATATTTTCTACAAAACGAACATTAAATTGTGTGTATCGCGATCCAAGAATAGTGTTGTGTATACTGCAAGAAAATACGGTGTTGCGTATGTCACCAGCTAATTTTGGTGTAGTGTACAACACAAGACATTAAAAATAATATTTTTCATAAAATCTCGGGGTGTTACAATATAACCCACGTAAAATGAATTTCTCCCTCAAAATTCGCTGGGGTTATAAATGGTTTGTTACACAAGAGTTTCTTTCATAGAACCCACATCGTAAAAAGGAATACAAAAACTTCATTTTAAAAAGGAACGTTAGAAACATAACGGATACCCCTATAACTCATCAATGGGTTTCCACATATGAGAACATATGTGAAAATATGGATATGGAGGAAAAATCTAACCATCATGTTCTGATAAAGAGTGGTAGAGAACATGGCTATGAAAAATCCATCAATCACAAAGCTATAGATTTGTGATGATCTAAGGTACCATCTGATTAATCGGATATAAGGGAATTAGGACAACATTTTTGGTTTTAAAGATCATTTCCCTAAAGTTGAAAATTTTGAATTAGAATAAATACTTGCTTGATTTTGGTACAATCTCACTATTGTTCGTTCTTTGAAAAATTTCCACTTCATCTCTTCAAGAAATGAAGTTGAATTTGTAATTCGTGAAGTTTTAACAGATCATGTGATAGAATGATGGGTCATTCCATCTGTTTCAAACAAAATTTAGCAAAAGTTATCAAATATAAGTCCATCTATGGTGTGGTTAATCATATATGATTCCAAAAATGAACTTATACTTCATATATCATGCCGCTTAACAAAATAAAACTAGTTTCTACTAACTAGGGACTTCTTGTAGGCCAGTGGTATGCGATAAAGGTCAGTCACACTTCAGTTGTGGTTTCAATTCCCACAGCCTTGTCCGACGCGATGGGATGTCGCCCGTCCTGCAGGTTGTCCTTTTTCTAAAACAACATTACTATAACATCCCATCAATAATATCTAAAAATTTCTATCCTTAAACAATACTAACTTATGTCCAACATAATCCATTCAAATCTTTAGTCTTATCTAAAATACTTCGGTCCAAGCTCATAGTATAATAAAAATTATTACATGAAATGTCATCAACCAAGCATGTGAATACCATCATTTATCCCCCATATATGTTTTTGGTCACATTCCAATCATGTGAATACCTTAATCATGTATTCTCATGAAAAATGAATACCCATTAAACCATAGTTAAAACATGAATGCTTCCAAAAGTTAACTCTTTCCACATACCAAAATCAAAAAATTCTATATACTCAAACACGATATAACATTCTCATTATATCAGTCATGAGCTCATGAATTATATCAAACATTTAATTTTCTCCTTATCCCTTCATTATGCGCATATCATCTACTTTCAAAAAATATCTGAATAACCTTTCATGGTTACTGGTACCATTCATCATACACTTTCAAAACTTAAGGAAAGAAAATAGTGTAACAATACATAGATGAATCTTTATTCCATAGTATCATGAGATTACTTATACAATGTAACACCCTAATCTTCTACGGTACGTTTCTTTTTGAATAATGCAATAGCGTGTGTTGTACGTAACATCGAGTTCAAACACACACCACAACCAATCAAACTAGCCGTTATAAATAGTAACACCTACTTTTTGAAATTTTAGAAATTTTATCACTCAAAATGGACTTCATTTATGAATTCAGAGTATTTAATTTATCCTAAGGTGAAATTTTGGTACTTTTTGGATAACTTTAATATTTTGATGAATAGTGAAAATTTCTAAATTTTAATTAAAAACAAATTTTTTAATCAAAATAATTAATAGTGATAAATTAGGAATTTTAGTGGTTTTAAAGTATATTTAGAATAAATTTTTACCATTTAATACAATTTTGGTCATTGGATATAATTTCAAAATTAAACCGAACATAAACAAGTATCAATCTTTTCATATTTATTATATCTTAAAAACACGCTTTTTGTTTTGACAGCGGGAATTAATTTTAAATTAGTTTCTGCCACTTCTGTATTTTGAATTTGAAAAAATGGATTCCATATTTGGAATCAGGATATTCAAATTGTGTAAATAGTTAACTTTTATTTTTAGACATTTTGAATAATTACTTCGGTAAATATTTTATTTACCATGGTTAAAGGGTAAATCCGGAAAATAAGGGTTAAAAATTAATATTATAATAATAAACAATTACCCTAAAACGTGTTATAACCTTATTGGATGATACATGTTCTACCATGGGCATCTTTGAGTCGATTTTGGGACCCCATGGTGCCACTTGTAAGTGATAGGGACACTTTATTTTAATTAAGTTTAAATGAATACAAAAATGACACAAGCATATATCTTTAAGCAAAACATTTTTTATAAAGGGTCATTTATGTTGAATTTTCAACTATAAATATTACTTATAAAGAAAAAATAATTTCATACATAATGATATTTTATTTATAATTTTTAGACATTATATTATATAATATATTTATGACACAATGATGATGTAGTAATTACCATAATAGTGAAAAATTAAAATAATTGATATTATAAATACCCAAATAAATATAATTTGAGACTTTCAATGATTTAAACTAATTTTCTAGGCTAATATGACATATTAGGATTGATTTAATTGACTTTTTTCAAACTAATAATTCTGTTATGATTTTCACAAAAATCAGTTTTTCAAATAGTGTCAAAATTGACAAAAAAGAGTTTTTAAAACAAATATTATATTATTAATTGATATTAAATCCCGAAAAATCTATGGTTCGGCCAAGAGACTTATATCATGATAGGTGTATCCTTAATGGACCACTTGGAGATATCTTGGAGGTATATAGTATGTGTATTAACTATATAATATAAAAATACAATGTGACATGGTACGTGTCAAACTAATTAACTCAGAGTTAAAACTAAAAGATAAGGTTAATATAATGACCCAAACCTGTATAAATCCTATTGTTTGAGTGGTTTTCGACCCATACCCACCTTAACCTTTAAATAATCTACTTTTGAGCCATTAGAAACCGAATATGAATTTATTATAAAATACTATTTCTATCTTTTCAAAAGGTGCCCCTCACCCCTCTTATAAAAGGGCACTCTCCCTTCTCATTAACTCACACCTTCAAAGCCTCTTGGCTCGGACAAAATCTTCCCAAATACTCTCTCAACTTCCCTCAATTCATCTTAGAGTCCTTACATTAGTCATAAATCCAACATAAGGATCCCTTTTGATCAAATCAAAAGGATGAACCCGAAGAAGAGGTAATGTTTTCACCACCCTTTTTCAAATTCATTTCTTCTTCCACTTCTTCATTAATTCTTTTTCCAATTATAAAATAATGAATACAGTATCTCCTATATACTTTAATATTATTATAAATAATGCACAACCATATTCATTATTATATCCATCCTTTGAATGACATGTCACCATACGTGCGTACGTACGACTTACCGTCTCCATGTCGGGGTGTAATTTTTATTCAATATATTATTATTTGAAAGGGTATAATAATGATGTATAATTCATGTAAATAATAAATATAACATGATAATGATTCTGTATATATGATATACCATCCAATTATATATTATTTTAATATCAGAAAAATGATATTGTCGCTCGTGTGTACGTACGGACTACCGTCTCCACGAACGTGATTAGATTAATTCTCCATCGTATCCATTCAAGTATGATTCTCATTTGATGATTAATAATAGTATATAAGGACTTGATATAATTCTGGATATGATTAAGATACAACTTATCCATGAAAAACACGTCTTACATAACAAAACAAAAGAAAACGTGTAAGTTAACACCCAAAAAAATGATAATACTAAGATATTATTAACAAATCAATGATAGAAGATATATATGATATCATATTAATATATATGATTATTGTATAATTTAATAACAATTATTTCACCATTATACAACATGTTAAACTACCCCAACCAAGGAAAAGTACAAGGTAAGGTTTTATTTTGCAATCTCTTCATTATCTGAGGTTGTTTATACGTAATAATCTACTGGGATCTCTTTATCATCCACATTCATGTTTCTCAAAAATGTATTTCAAAACATTTTTACTATTTACAAGAATATGGGTTAAAATCATTTACACCCTTGTTTGAATTTTAATAATAATTTTATTAAGGAATCTTTCCGTCGTTTTCCAAACAAGGTGCTTTTTAACCTTTTCGACAGAATTAAGGTAAGAATGTTTTTTTAACTTATACGGCGGGTACCGCTATTTTCTGCCATTATAAAATCGTCAAAGCATCCCTTACAAGCTTAGAATAATATTTTCAAAGAAAATGTTTTATTTTATAAATATATGACTCTTAAATGATTTCAAAATAGAAAGAGATATTTCTCTAAAAATATTTTTGATTTCATCTATGTCAACACCCTTTGATGGATTTTATGCTTATTTGATGTTGATTTATTATGATACAAAACATATGTATTGTATTGAAGGTTTTGTGGTATGTTCGATTGTGGATGTGTTAGTTTTATACCATTCATAGTTTATGGATTAAGTATTTACATTTCGTATGTTAGTTTTAATACGAATGTTTATGTTATGTTTAAACCTTTTCATATGGGAATGAATTGGACTTAATATGTGACGGGTGGAGCCCGCTATAGCTCCTCGATGCATCGGTAGGTGTCATGAGACAAACTAGTGTCTTGCCACAAGGCCTTGGCAAAATCGTATTTCTAGTCTTGGCACGAGGCCTTGGCTATGTGTTTATGATAGTCTCTCATTATGCATTCTATCATTATGAAAGTGGTTATTGATATTGCATGTGATTATTTGATTAGTAGAATATCCATGTGAATAAGTAAATGGAATTATTTCATTTTATTTTTTCCATAATATGTTGAAGATCAAGTTTAAAAGGCTTTTGTTTTAGTTATACATTTCCTTAAATGTTTATTCATATTTATGAAAGTTTCTTCTATATTTTTATCCTTGCTGGGCATTTGAGCTCACACATTTTCTATGTTTTATTTTTTCCAGGATGTGAAGAAGTAAATTATGAATGACCTGCAGGGATATTATGAGGAGATAACAGAGTGGACTGTGGAGACATTATGTTGTTGTAGTAGTTTTTCATATTATGATGTAATGTAAAAATTTATGAATATATCTACTGTTTCCAAGGCTACTAAACCAATCGTTCTTTCGAGATTTGATCTTTCTTGTGATCATGCCAATGTTATGTAATAATGCACCGACTCTAGGTAACTGGGGTCGGGGCGTTACAGTTGGTATCAGAGGAAGTTTAGTACAAACCTTGGAAACTAAATTTAGATAAACTCTAATTAGAGCACGTAGACCTAAGATGGACATTGAGAATTAGTATAGACGAACTTCCTAGAATATTGGTATTATAGAGATTTTGTGAGTTTTCCGAGCAATACATCCCTGTCTGGATACGAGTAGGTAGAGGCGACTCTCGCACAGATGTACCAAGGGGTAAAACCCGAAAACACCGATTTGAGCTAGACTCGAACGAGAACTGGTGCACGACAACAGGTCTTGCTGCACTCTTGGTTACGACACTCATAGGGGATATGCTTAGGATAACTCTCATTTTTTACAAATAATTATGAAGGTTTTATGAGTATATAATTCTTCAAAGAAAACATTTTTATGATTATGGATTATATCCATAAATAGTTCAATTTATGTTAAGTGTTTTATAAGTATGGAATTATGTATTTTGATTCATAAACTGATCTAGTTTATGCCATTGTTTAGAAATGGCTCCTAGTGGAAGAAATGGAAACCGTATCAATGCACACACTCCAAGTAGGGATTTACCTCATGCTCAAGATAATTATAGTGGAGCTGGTGATGAAACTGGTGCCGATCAGCTAATCACCATACTGGGACAACTCACTCGGGTTATGAATAATAACCTTACCTGTATGGAGAACCCTGATCTGCAGCATGGAGGATCAATGTTATATCGCTTCATGAGGCAACAAACACCAACGTTCAATGGGAGTACAAATCCCTTAGTAGCTGAGCAATGGATAAATTCCCTTGAGAAAATATTTCAGGCTTTGGGGAGTAGTGAAAGGGAAAAATTTATCATGGCAGTTTACCGCCTCACTAGAGATGCTGATCAATGGTGGTCATTGATTCAAAACATGAAGGAAGATGATTAAGTATCAAATATGGAATGGAGGGAGTTCAAAAATCTGTTTTTAGAAAAACACATTCTTTGTGACCATCAAGCAGATATGGAAAGGCAATTTCTGAGTCTGAGACAAAAGGAGGATGAGAATGTTGCAAAGTATGAGGCGAACTTTACAAGGTTAGCAAGGTATGCTGGAGATTATATATGTAACCCAATAAGTATGATTTATTGTTTCTTTTATGGGTTAAAACCATTTCTCCATTGAGAATTAGTCTTACAATCCTTCTTGTCGTACGAAGACATTGTCTTATGTGCTATCAAAACAGAAAAGGAATTATCTAAGTCTTATGACTTTAAAGCAAAGAAAGAGAAGAAGAGATTTGTTGATAAATCTGGGAATGGAAATAAGGGGAATAATGGAAAGGTTGAATATCCATCCTGTGGTAAGTGTGGTAAGAAACACCCCGGTACTTTCTTGAAGGGAATGGGAATCTATTACAAATGTGGTGAAAAAGGCCACCATACTCATGAATGAAAAGGGAAGAAGGAAGATACCAATGTTCAATGCTACAATTGTAGGGAGATGGGACATTATGCAAATGAATGTCCTAATCGTCATGGGAACTTACCTCAGAAAAGGCCAAGGGATCAAGGCCATGCTTTTGCTATCACTACTGCTGAGGTAGAAGCTCCAAAAGACGTGGTGGCAGGCAATTTAGTGGTTTCCTCAAGTTTAGAAAATGCATTATTTAATTCTGGATCATCACATTGTTTCATATCTTCCCAGTTTGCTAAGAAAATTAGATGTTTCCAATTTGATTTAACAAGGGAGTTGTCTGTTAAAACTCCTAAGGGAAGTATCATTGCAACACAGTTTTGTGAATCAGTCCCCATTAGAGCACATAAATGTTCATTATGCACTGATCTCATCATCATACCTATGATTGAGTTTGATAAAATCCTCGGTATGGATTAGATTTCGGATTATGATTTGAATATTTATTGTAAGAAGAAGGAGGTTACAATTTTTGATGATGATGATGATAAGGAACACCTTATCTTTAGAGAAGAATTGTCACCACGTAATTCTTATCTAGATCTACCCCCAGTAGCTCAACTAAATTCAATTATTGGGAAGTAAGAGAATGAAATGACTATGGGTGAGGAAAGGAATGTTCAAATAGAGGATGTACCTGTTGTGAAAGAATATGTAGATGTATTTCCGGAAGATTTACCTAGACATCCTCCAGAACGAGAAGTTGAGTTTTCTATTGATTTAACTCCTGGATCAAGGCCTATATCGAAGACCCCTTATATAATGGCCACTGTAGAATTAGTCGAACTAATGAAACAACTAGAGGAATTGAGTAATAAAGGATTTATTCACCCTAGTGTTTCTCCATGGGGAGCCACTGTTATTTTTGTTAAAAAGAAAGATGGATCTATGAGGTTATGTATTGACTATAGGGAGATCAATTCTATAACAATAATGAAAAACTATCCCCTACCTCGCATTGATGATTTATTTGACCAAATGCATGGATTCGAATACTTTTCAAAGATTGACCTTCGATCTGGATACCATCAGTTGTGTGTAAAGAAGGAAGACATTCCGAAGACAGCATTTTGAACCAGGTATGGGCATTACGAGTTTACTATAATGCCCTTTGGATTGACTAATGCACCCTCTGTATTCATGGATCTGATTAATAGAGTTTTCAAGGAATATCTCGATGAATTTTTTGTGGTATTTATTGATGATATCATGGTATACTCTAAAATCTAGGAGGATCATGAAAGTAACTTGCGCATTATCTTGATGACTCTGAAAAGAGATGAATTATATGGGATGTTTAGAAAGTTTGAATTCTGGCTTCAAGAGATTTCTTTTCTTGGCCATATTTTCTCTAAAGATGGAATCTCTGTTGATCCTTCTATGACCAATGCCATTCATGAATGGCCAGAACCTACGAGTAGAACTGAGATACGTAGTTTTATTGGTTTAGTAGGTTATTATCGACGTTTCGTCCAGAATTTTTCCCGATTGGCAAACTCATTAACTAAGCTCACACGTAAAGGGGTTAAATTTTTTTGGACAAAAGAGTGTGAAGAATGTTTCGAATAACTAAAGAGAAGATTATTCAATTCTCCTATATTGACTCTACCATCAGGAATGATGGGTTTGTTATTTATAGTGATGCATCGAAGAAAGGACTTGGTTGTGTCCTTATGCAGAATGATAGGGTTATTTCCTATGCATCACGACAGTTGAAAATTAATGAGAAAAACTATCGTACTCATGATCTTGAGTTAGAAGTTGTGATATTTGATTTGATGATATAGAGGCACTACCTCTATGGTAAAAAATGTGAGATTTATACTGATCACAAGATTTTGAAGTATATTTTATCACAAAAAGAACTCAACATGAGGCAAAGGAGATGGATTGAATTACTCAAGGATTATGATTGTACGATACACTACCACCTGGGGAAAGAATACAAGGTGGCATATGCTTTGAGAAGAAAAGATCATGGATTTTTGAACAATATGAGAATTGAAAGGGATCCAATTTTCGTGGATCTAGTAAAGATGGACATGGGAATAACCAGGGTAGGTGAAACATCAATGATATTTCAAATGGTTGCCAAACCATCTTTACTAGAATGGATTAATATTTCTCAGACCGATGATGAAGAATTTCAAAAAAAATATTAAAGCTGTGAATGATGGGAAATTGAGTGACTTTGTGTATGAAGAAGGAATTTTGAAATTCGGGAAGAGGCTTTCTGTTCCCGATATACCTGATCTAAAAAGGGAATTGATGGAAGATGCTCATAGTTCCAATTTCTCTAACACCCTGGAGTACCAAAATGTATAGAGATTTGAAGGAACATTTTTGGTGGGACAACATGAAGAGGGAGATTTCTGATTTTGTGTCAAGATGTATGGTTTTTCAACAAGTGAAAGCTGGAAGGTAACATCCTGGAGGAGTAATGCAACCTCTTCCCATACTGGAGGGGAAATGGGACAATATAATGATGGAATTTTTCATGGGGCTACCAAAGACTCCTAGAAGGAACGATGAAATATGGGTTATTGTTGATCGTCTTACCAAGTCAGCACATTTTCATTCTATAAAAGAAGATCTACCACTGGAACGTCTTGCAAGACTATATATTAATAAAGTTGTGAGACTTCATGGAGTACCCCTATCGATTGTTTCTGATCGTGATCCTCGTTTTACTTCAAGATTCTAGAAGAGTCTTCAGAAATTCCTGGATACTGAACTTCATTTGAGAACTGCCTACCACCCTCAGAAAGATGGACAATCAGAACAAACTATTCAAACCTTATAATACATGTTGAGATCCTGCTAACTTTACTTTCAGGGTATGTGGGATCAATATTTACCTTTGGTAAAATTTTCCTATAATAATAGCTTCCATTCGAGTATTCAGATGGCACTATATGAAGCGTTATACAGAAAGAGATGTTGCACACCAACCTGTTGGGATGACGTTTGTGAAAGAAAACTTGTAGGTCCAGAACTGGTAGAGGAAACAATCGAAAAGGTAAAGGTAATCCAAAATCACAACAAAGCAGCTCAAAGTAGGCAGAAGAGGTTTGCTGATAATCGAAGGAAGGATTTGGAATTTCAAGTCGGTGATCTTGTTTTCCTAAAGGTATCTCCATGGAAGGGAGTCAAATGTTTTTGTAAGAAAGGTAAATTGAGTCCCAGGTACATCAGACCTTTTGAAATTCTAGAACGAATTGGGGTTGTAGGTTACCGATTGGCAATGCCGCCAAGTCTCTCCGAAGTTCACGATGTGTTCCACGTATCTCTATTGAGGAAATACATGCCTGACCCAATGCATGTACTCACCTATGAGGAATTAGAATGAGAACCCGATCTGTCTTATTGCGAATAGCCTGTAAGGATTCTTGATACGAGAGAACAAGTACTGAGAAACCAGATGACGTGTCTGGTAAAAGTTTTGTGGAGAAACCATAAGATGGAAGAAGTAACGTGGGAACCCGAGGAACTTATGAAGTAGAACCACCCGAGTCTTTTCATGCGGTAGTATTATAGAAATTTTGAGGATGAAATTATTTGAAGGAGAGAAGAATGTAACACCCCAAGCTTCTACGGTACGTTTCTCTTTGAATAATGCAATAGCGTGTGTTGTACGCAACATCGAGTTACAACACACACCACAACCAATCAAACTAGATGTTATAAATAGTAATACATACTTATTGAAATTTTAGAAATTTTATCTCTCAAAATGGACTTCATTTTTGGATTCGGAGTATCGAATTTAGCCTAAGGTGAAATTTTTTTGCTTTTCGGATAACTTTAATATTTTGATGAATAGTGAAAATTACTAAATTTTAATTAAAAACAACTTTTTTAATCAAAATAATTAATAGTGATAAATTATGAATTTTAGTGGTTTTAAAGTATATATAGTATATATTTTTACCATTTAGTACAATTATGCTCATTGGACATAATTTCACAATTATACCAAACATAAACAAGTATCAATCTTTTGATAGTTATTATATCTTAAAAACACGCTTTTTGTTTTGACATCGGGAATTAATTTTAAATTAATTTCATCCAATTATATGTTTTGAATTTTGGAAAAATGGATTCCATATTTTGAATCAGCATGTTCAAATTCTGTAAATAGGTAACTTTTATTTTTATACATTTTTAATAATTACTTCAGTAAATATTTTATTTACCATGGTTAAAGGGTAAATCCAGTAAATAAGGGTTAAAAAATAATATTATAATAATAAAAAATTACCCTAAATTGTGTCCTAACCTTATTGGTTGATACATTTTCTACCATGGGAATCTTTGGGTCGATGCTGGGACCCCATGGTGCCACTTGTAAGTGATAGGGACACTTTATTTTAATTATGTTAAAATAAATACAAAAATGACACAAGCATATATCTTTTAGAAAAACAATTTTTAAAAACGGTTATATATGTTGGATTTTCAACTATAAATATTAATTATAAAGATAAAAAGATTTACTACATAATTATTCTTTATTTATAATTTTTAGACATTAAATAATTTAATTTATCTATGACACAAAGATGATGCAGTAATTACCATAATAGTGAAAAATTAAAATAATTGATATTAGAAATACCCAAATAAATATAATTTGAGACTTTTAATGAATTAAACTAATTTTATAGGATAATATGACATATTATAATTGATTTAATTGACTTTTTTAGAACTAATCATTCTGTTATGATTTTCACAAAAATCAATTTTCCAAATAGTGTCAAAATTGACATAAATGAGTTTTTAAAACAAATATAATATTATTAATTGATATTAAATTAATAAAAATCTAAGGTTTGGCAAAGAGACTTATATCATTATAGGTGTATCATTAATGGACCACTTGGGGGTCTCTTGTTGGTATATAGTAAGTTTATTAACTATATAATATAAAAATACAACGTGACATGGTATGTGTCAAACTAATTAACTAAGAGTTAAAACTAAAAGATAAGGTTAATATAATGACCCAAACCTATCTAAATCATATTGGTTGACTGGTTTTAGACCCATCCCCAACTTATATTTTAAATAATCCACATTGGAGCCATTAGAAACCGAATATGAATTTATTATAAAATAATATTTCTAGCTCTTCCAAAGGTGCCCCTCACCCCTCTTATAAAAAGGCACTCTCACTTCTCATTAAATCAAACCTTCAAAGCCTTTTGAATCGGCCAAAATCTTTCCAAATACTCTCTAAAATTCCCTAACTTAATCCTAGAGTAATTACTTTAGTCAGAAAGCCAACTTATTGAGCCCTTTTGATCAAATCAAAAGGAAGAACCGAAAGAAGAGGTAATGTTTTCACCACCCTTTTTCAAGTTCATTTCTTCTTCCACTTCTTCTTTCTTTGTTTTTCCCATTCTAAAATAATGAATCCAGTATCTCCAATATAATTTAATATTATTATAAATATGTAACAACCATATTCAGTATCATATCCATCCTTTGAATGACATGTCACCATACGTGCGTACGTACGACTTACCATCTCCACGTCGTGGTGTAATTGTTATTCAATATATTATTATTCGGATGGGTATAATAATGATTTGTAATTCATGTAAATAATAAATATAACAGGATAATGATTCTGTATATATAATATACCATCCAATTATATATTATTTTAATATCAAAAGAATGATATTGTCGCTCGTGTGTACGTACGGACTACCGTCTCCACGAACGTGATACGATTCATTCTCCATCGTATCCATTAAAGTATAATTATCATTTGATGATTAATAATAGTATCTAAGTAATTTAAATCATTCTGGATATGATTAAGATACAACCTATCCATGACAAACACGGCTTACATAACAGAACAAAAGAAAACGAGTAAGTTAACACCCGAAACAACGATAATACTAAGATATTATAAACAAATCAATGTTAAAAGATCATATATGATATCATATTAATATATATGATTATTGTATAATTTAATAAAAATTATTTGACCATTATACAGGAGGTTAAACTACCCCAACCAAGGAAAAGTAAAAGGTAAGGGTTTATTTCGCAATCTCTCCATTATCCGAGGTTGTTTATACGTAATAATCTACTGGGATTTCTTTATCATTCACATTCATGTTTCTCAAAAATGTATTTCAAAACATTTTTACTATTTACAAGATTATGGGTTAAAGTCATTTATACCCTTTTTTGAATTTTTCTATGAGATATATAAAGGAATCTTTCCATTGTTTTCCAAACAAGATGCTTTTTAACCTTTTCGACAGAATTAAGGTAAGAATGTTTTTTTTAACTTATACGGCGGGTGCGGCTATTTTCCACCATTAAAAAATCGTCGAAGCTTCCCTTACAATATTACAAGAATATTTTCAAAGAAAATTTTTCATTTTAGAAATATATGACTCTTAAATGATTTCAAAATAGAAAGAGATATTTCTCTAAAAAGAGTTTTGATTTCATCTATGTAAACATCCTTTGATGGATTTTACGCTTATTTGAAGTTGATTTATTATGATACAAAACATATGTATTGTATTGAAGGTTTTGTGATATGTTTGACTATGGATGTGTTAGTTTTATACCATTCATAGTTTTTGGATGAAGTATTTACATTTCGTATGCTAGTTTTAATATGAATGTTTATGTTATGTTTAAACATTTTCATATGGGAATGCATTAGACTTAATATGTGACCGGTGGAGCCCGCTATAGCTCCTCGATGCATCGGTAGGTCTCATGAGACAAACTAGTGTCTTGGCATAAAGCCTTGGAAAAATCTTATTTGTAGTCTTGGCACGAGGCCTTGGCTATGTGGTTATGATAGTCTGGCATTATGCATTCCATCATTATGAAAGTGGTTATTGATATTGCATGTGATTATTCGATTAGTAGAATATCCATGTGAATAAGTAAATGGCATTATTTCATTTTATTTTTTCCATACTATGTTTAAGTTAAAGTTTAAAAGGATTTTGTTTTAGTTATACATTTCCTTAAATGTTTATTCTTATTTATGAAAGTTTCCACTATATTGTTATCCTTATTGGGAATTTGAGCTCACCCCTTTTCTATGTTTTATTTTTTTCCCAGGATGTGAAGAAGTAAATTATGAATTACCTACAGGGATATTATGAGGGGATAATAGAGTAGACTATGGAGAGATTATGTTGTTGTAGTAGTTTTTCACTTTATGATGTAATGTAAAACTTTATGAATATATTTAGTGTTACCAAGGCTACTAAACCAATCGGTCTTTCGAGATTTGATCTTTCTTGTGATCATGGAAATGTTATGTAATAATGAACCGACTCTGGGTAACTGGGGTCGGGGCATTACATAGAACATTACACTTGATAAACATGTAATCATTCCACTACTGTCTTAAACCATTGACTGAGCTTCAACAATTCTTTCACCTCACATATCATTTGTAGTCTCTTCATCATAATCTACATAAATACTACCCATACAACAATACTATGAGATTTCCCTTAGGGAATTGGTTTGCATAATGCCCATACATTCCACATGTAAAACGTTTAACAATTGTTGATGTCGTAGCGATACCATTATCCTCATCCATGGTGTTATCTGAACCTTTTCCTTTTCACTTACTGGATTTGTGTCCTTCTTTTCCACACCCAAAGCATCTTCCAATTCCTTTGAAACATTCTCCTTGATTCCTCTTCCCACATGATTTACATAGGGGAAATTGAACTATCTTTCCTCTATGATCATCATGAAAATCTATCATTCTCTTATTAGCCGAGTCAGGAAACTTACCAAATTTGAGTTTATTGATCATATTATGAGGTTGCTGATTCGGCAAAATAATGATGTTTGGACTTCCAAATCCCATTTCACTTGGCTTCTCATGAAGAATATCATAACATTGTCCATCATATCCTCCATTATCGTGAATCATCTTGTTTCCATCCATTTTCTAAAACCCAAAAAGAATAATGTGAGAGACAAAAATCATAATCAAGGGGGAGTAACTTTAATATCTAACATCTTATGTTTATTCTAATATCATTACCATAATTCTAGGACATAACCTATACTTATACTTAACCTTAGGGTCATCCCTAGACATACCTTAGAAATTTCTCTAGGGATCTCACTAAAGTTTTCGCATCCTAGTTTCCAAAGGTTGACTAATCCTTTCCTCTGATACCAATTGTAGAGACCCAAAGCTTGACATACATGGATATTACATTACATTGGTGGAATACTTAATACATAACAAATACAGACACACAAGGTCCATAATAGTTTACTGTATTTGGAAACTTGGAACGTAAACTTCTAATCTTGGTGAAAGATCTTCAACATCTCCCATAAAGATCTTCCACCTTTTGTTTCCTTACCTAAAACCTTTCTTTTAATCCGGGGGGAAAATAAAACATAAAAAGGGTGTGCTCAAATGCTCAGTAAGGGTAAGCATGGATAAAATAAAACATACCATATACATTTGATCTTAAAAAAACATGAACATAATGTTTAAACCTCAAAATCTTGAGCAACGACATAAAACATGGAAGTACATAAGGCATATATCATAATGGAACATAAATCATGATAAAATAGCATGGGAATAAAACATGTAATTGTGGCATCCATTAAGCACATGTAATGATTTCCATAGTAGCCAAGGCATTGCTGCCCAGACCATCTTAGTGGACTATGTCCCTTTCTGAATTGAGTTCACTCCTCGTTCCAGTCCTGTAATACTGAACCGGATTAACTTACTGTTCCAACCATGTCTATCTCATGAGATATAAATTATTATCCAACGCATTGGAGAGATATATAGGTCCCACCCATCTCATAATGAAATCATTCTATCGTGTGCCACAAAATCACAAATCATACATCATAGCATAACCCATGTAATAAAATGGGATTCTTAAACATCATGCCATCATAACATATTCCATAAAAATTTGATATCATTTAATCATAAGAAAATTGAAACCATTTAAATCATAGAGACATATTACTTGAAACATACACATATTGTCACGACCCGTCCTCGGGGCCCGTGCCGTGACTACCCCAAGCCCGCCTTCCATAGGCCAGGGGCTGGCGACTAGCACCAAGGCGTAAAATCCCAGTAAACAGGGAAGGCATTGCCTTTATAAGTAACAACCACACAGAGTCAGCAAGCGGAAAGTAAAGTGCAGAAAAGTAAAGGGGCCGGAAATACAAGCCCAACTGTAAAGTACAACTGAAGAGTAAAGTACAGCAACTGAAGAAAAGACGGCGGCCTCGTGTCGTCCACTGGCAATCCCACCTGAAGGGTGGGTACAGATAGCCTCCAAGCTCCTCGGGCCCCACGTCCGCTCTGAGCACGTCCCGCCCAGTGGTCCACCTCCAGGTACCGTCCTGCTCCACGCCCCAACCGCGATCAGCGCTGTCCGTCGTCTGCAACCAACACCACGAAGTGCGGGCATGGCCCGTGCAGGGGTGAGTACAACTACTCAGTAAGGACCCCGAGACCCCCGAAGGTCTCCCGAAATCCACAAAGGATATAGCACAAAAGAAAGATGCAATCACGAAGTAACATCCGACTCGACTTAGGTATATGCCCATACATATACCTAAGTCCCCAATTCTAGCTCTGCTCACGAGCTCAAGAACAACTCAATCCACAAAGGAAAGCAAGACTCAAATCCACAAAGGAGAGTAAACAGTAAATCCACAAAGGATGGTTCAACACAATCCACAAAGGAGAGTAACATTAGATTCAGCTCAACCAGGTATACTTTTTCAGATGACGTCAAAGATGATCACTGATCCATCTAAGTCGTCGGACCCACGAAGGATCGATAGGTACTAACCCCCGCAGTAGACCCACACAGGATCAGGCTCACACAGAACCTGTAGGCAGTGGCTCACACAGAACCGGTAGGCAGTGGCTCACACAGAACCGGTAGTAGGACCCACATAGGATCGGGCACTGATCCGCGTAGGATCGCTGAGTGCAGTAGTCGACGCAGTCCACTGAGGATCTCTGCACAGTCGTCGCCGCAGTCCACGAAGGATCTCTGCTCTGCCGTCGTCGCAGTCCACGGAGGATCTCTGCTCTGCCGTCGTCGCAGTCCACGGAGGATCTCTGCTCTGCCGTCGAGGTCACAGCCAGCGCTAGGGTTCCCGCACGTAGCGAGCTCGTTTAGGAGGGTCCGCTCCACGAGCCGAGGGGCTGATACATCAACTGACACGTAGTCCGAAGTTGATGTATCCAAAAGTTCCGTATCGACAACAGGATCTCAACGCGACAGACGGCGCGTCAATCGGACGCCCGGTCTGAGAGTTATTGGCATTTTCGTCCCAGGGGCCCGGTTGGTTTTTAGGGAAAAACCGACCCGACCGTACTCCGCCTGTATCCGATCCTCGGGCGGAGTATGCCAAAAGTTCCGTCTCACTTAGAGGAAACTACCACAGCTGACGGTACGTCGTTCGGACGTCCGTAGCTCAAGTTATGAGCGTTTCCGCTCCGAGGGCCCGGTTGGCTTCGTGTACGAACCAACCCGGCTGAACCCAAAGTCTTCCGAAACCTTGAGTATAATATACCGAAACGACCGTCTCGATCCAAGGATCGCGTAGCCGCTGACGGTTCGTCAATCGGAGGTCCCAGGCCCAAGATATGGGCGAAAGACCGTAGAGGGCCCGAAACGGGGGTACTGGGCCCGGGGCGACCCGGCCCGAACCCCCCCTGGGGTCGGCCGAACCGGGTCGGCCCGACCCGGCCCGAACCGGCTCGGCCGGGTCCGGTCCGGCCTGGGCGAGGCCCGGCCGACCGGACCGGCCGGCTCGGCCTCGGCCGCGCGGCCGAACTGCCGCCGCCGCGGGGTTGAACCCGCGGCTTGAGAGAAACCGCGGGCCCGCGGGGGGGCCGCCTGTCACGCGGACGCGGCCGGGCCGCCGCGTCCGTCCCGGTTCCGCGCGGCCGCGGAACCGGCTGCCGCCGCCGCCGCGGCTTCAGCCGCGGCGGAAGATTTCCACGGCGGCGCGCCTGGCGCCGCCGCCGCGCCGGCGACCCGCGCCGCCGCCTCCTTCCGCGGGCCGCCGGAGATGCTCCGGTGGCCCGATTTCTTTCCCGTCTGCGCCGATGCTCCTCCTGGGGGACGATCTTCAATGCGGAGCCAACAAATTGCCCTTGCCGCACGGTTCGTCGTCGTCCGCCAAATCCGCGCAAAAAGAGGAGATCGGCGGAGGGTTGCCGGGTCTTGTTCGTTAGACCCGCACCCTCCGCGTTAGTCATAATCCACGGGAGGAACAATAAAAAAATCAACGACAATTTTAAATGTTAAAATTGTTTGAAGATCATGCTTCTTTACTTTAAAAGAAATAAATCACGGGAAGGAAAAATATTCCAATCAACCCTTACCTTATCGTCGTCGTCGGATGAGGGGTCGTCGCGGAATTGCTCGTCGCGGAAGATGGAGATCGCCGCGTCGTCGCGGAATCGCTCGTCGCGTCGCCAATCTCCGGATCAAGATCAACGGATTTAATTAGTTTAAATCCGTTGATATTGAAATTAAAAAGGGAGAAGAAAAGATCTGATTCTCACCTTTGTTGCCGAACGAGGGTCGGCCGCGGAAGAAGAGGCGTCGCCGAAGAACGTCGCGGGTAGATCTCGTCGACGTCGCAGATCTTGGTGTGCGTCGTCGAATTCCGGTCGCTGGCGTTCTTCGCGTTCTTCGCGTTCTTCGCGTTCTTCGCGTTCTTCGCGTTCTTCGCGTTCTTCGCGGAGAGGGTGGAGGAACGAAGATTCTTTCAAATCCTTTCCAAGGATTTTTAGGTTGGTCTTATTTTATAAACATGCCAACACGAAACCGGTTAAGAAACGATCCATCAATTCGTTGAATTAATTCAACGAAAGAAACGACCCATTTAATTCACGAAGAAACAGTCCATTTAATTCACGAAATAAACCGCCCAATTAAATGGTCTGTTAAGAATTAAAGAAAACGCGTCGGTTGACTTTTCAGTTACTTTGACGGGTTTTCGCGGGTGCGTTACTTAGCGAAAGAAACGGCGGGGCTCGTGCGGGTCCCACCGCACAAATATCCTACCAAGGGGTAGGATATTTTTGGATAGCATCCTATCCAGTTCAACTCAGTTCAAGCCGCCATTAAGTGACTTCAAGTGGCTTCCAAGCAGCTTAAGTGAAATAAAATAAAGTTGTCGCACAAACTTTATTTTATTTCTGACTTAAAGCCGTAAAATTTAAAAACCACGTCTGAGCAAACGCAACTCCGGAAGAGGCGTTTCTAAGAAAATACCGGCGCTGCGATTTCATCAGTGCCCTCAGAATTCGATTCCGGGCACCGGTTCAAAAGATAGAAAAACCCGCTCGTCCGTTCACTGAACGTACCCGAGCCAAACTTCGGAAATTGATTCCGGGCACACCGGGCCTCGGAATCAGGTGCCGTCTGAAGCTGCGCTCTTGTAAAATTCCAAAGAAAATTAAGAAAAAAATTTCCTTGAAATTTGCGGGTCTTTACACATATTATAGAATGTCATCTTAGATGGAAAATAGTTTTGACAAAACACTTGAAATGAATTCTCGAGGAAAATATCCTTTCTTCTTTAAAATCATTTTCTTTTCACAAAATTCCATGCAATTTTAAAAGAAAATGGTTTTGTTGAAAATAATCATGAAATCTTGTAGAGGATGTTTCTTGAAAATGAGGCATTATGAAACCATAAAAATCTGTTCATGCCTTATAAGTTAAAAATAACATTCTCCTCGTACTTTTGTCGGAAAAGTCAAAAAGTACCTTATATGGTAACCAAAGGAAATATTCCATTCATACAATGTTGTAAAAAGTAAATAAAGGGTAAAAAAGACTTTAAACATTCATGGAAGAATAGTTAAAATTTTATGAATACATATTTAGAAAACATGGTCATGGATGATAAATGTAACCCTAGTAATACTTACATATAAGCAATCTTAGATAAAAATGAGATTGAAAATTTATCTCTTACCTTAGGTCTGATATGCTTCGTATGGATCCGAACCTCCTGTATAATGATTTAAATAATGTCATTAACTTATTAAGTAATCATATTTACTGTTAAGATATCATATATGTTTCAATTATGACTTTATATTACCCGTTCCTTGTAAATTCCTTGTTAAAGTAGCGTTTTGGGTAAAATCATTTCATTTAACGTATGTGTTTCAACTTGTCATTGTTGATATTATTACTTATATACTGATTTACATAATTCCAGAATGTAAAAAATAATTTATATATAATATATATTCATCATATACATATATATTATAGATCGATAAAATGAATGAAATACACCATTCATGAAGACGGTTGTCCGTACATACGCATGAACGCTGTTTTCATTTCCTTATTGAATTGAATGGAATTAAGTAGATGATATATATATATATATATATGTATAAATAAATACATTAGCTTCATTATTTCATATATTTTATTATTATTCATTATATATACTTTATAATCATTCTTGAATGGTTATTCATGGAAAATGAATCTAATCGCATTCGTGGAGACGGTAGTCCGTACGTACGCATGAGCGATGATATCATTTCCATGATCATGGACTTGTATTGAAGTGTACGTATAATATTACAGAATCAATATCACTTTACAATAACTATATATAGTTATTTATTTACACCATTATACCCATCCATGTACGGTGGTCGCGGAAAATAGATTACACCACGGCGTGGAGACTGTATTTCGTACGTACGCACGCGCGGTGATTTCATTTTCCATAGGATGGATAGATGGTGAAATGGGGTTGTTTAATAATTATAATAACATATTAGTATATGGGTGATACTGATGTTATTACTTCATAATGAAACAACTAAAGAAGAATAAGTGGAATAAGAAATAAAGTTGAAAGAATCGTTAACAGACATTACCTCTTCTTTGAAGCGCCGCTTTGAGACCTCCTTTTAGGGCACTAAAATTATTCTTTGAAGAATACCAGGACCTCTACAATGTTTCTATGGAAGTGGAGACAAGAATTTTGCAGGGTTTAGCTGAGCTTGAAGGCTCAATGTAGTGTGAGGAAGAGAGGGAAGAGGTGCTCTTTTATAAGGGAGGAGAGGGGCGCATTTGGAAATATAAGAAATATTAGTTTATATTAAATCCAAACCCCAACTAAAAACATAGAAAATGACTCATATTAGAATATTAGATGATATAGGGTTGTAATCTAATCAACCAATAAAATTTATACATGTTAGGAATTTATTTTAATCATTATCAACTTGATTTATCCTTATTTAATCAATTTAATTTTATTTTTGGTAATAACATTCTAAATTTTAAATTACAACAAATAATTACTTATTTTTTGTGAATTTTCCATAATTTGATACTTTTTAACATTCTAGACCATATAAAATTAAATTTATAATTTTTAAATATTTTTGTGATTTTTAATCAATTTTATTATATGTTAATTTTATATAATAACAATAGTGTCAATTTTGACACTATTCATTATTTGAATTTAAATAAAATATATACCGAAGATATGTTCTAAATAGAAGCATTAATAGATTCATAAAAGGTCATATGTATGTAGAAAATTAGTTGAGCACATTAAATAGTTCATATAATATTTATTTTGATATTTTTAAAACCATCTATTTGGTTTATCTCTTAATAAAATAATTACTACAACATTTTTGTATAATTATTTAATATACTTATTTTTTGAACAAAAAATAAAACTAAAATCCTATGATGAAGATAAATCTATTAGATTTCACAATAATACTTTTACACGAATTTATCAACTTAAAATCACAATATTTAAATTGTTATATTTATTAAATTATGAAGGTGACAACTTTGACATCATTTAAAATAAAATAATATATGTGTCATAATCTCGTTAATAAGGATCCAAATGGTAAAAAATTCGGCCAGTGGATGATTAGGGTTTATATATACACTAATAATAAGTTTTGTGCAGATTTTTGGGCCTTTTGATATGTATTACTATTTCAATAAAAACTATATTATTTATTTTTCACTAAATAAATACTTTCTACATCATTAATGTGTAACATAATAAGGTAATTAAATAACACATAAAAATTTCAAATAAATTACCATGACAAATAAAAACATTTTATCATTGAAATGAGTATTTATAACCTACTTTATATTCTTTATAAACTTATATTAAATATACATTAATTATTAAAGTTGAGTGAGACATATTTCACTTTCCTTTAAATAAAATAAACTAAAGGTCTTAATCATCTCCAAGATGGTTCTAATGGATTCCATTTCGACCCAAATATGACTTAGGACAAATTATAATCATCCAATTGTATTAATACAAGTATTAGGATAATTTTATAATATTATATTTACCCTTAATTACCCAATTCACCTTTTACTTTAGTAAATAAAATTTACGGTTTTTACTATTCATAAAGACAAAAAATAAAAATGAGTCTATTAATATCATTTTGACCCACTGATTCCAAATATGGAATCCATTTTTCCAAATTCAATACACAGAAGTTGCAGAAATTAAATTAAAATTATTCCCGTTGTCGAAAGAAAACGAGTTTTTGTTTTAAACATTTAAAAAGATTGAATTTATTTAACCTACAAATTCAATGTAAAATCAATTCTAATGACTTACATTATATTAAATGGTAAAAATATATTCTATTTATACTTTTAAACCATTCAATATTATAATTTAATCACATATGCTGTTACGATGAAAAAAGTTGTTTTTAATTAAAATATAGCGTGTTTTTAATATTCATTAAAATATGAAAGTTATCATAAAAATATCAAAACTATATCCAATGTAAATTTTTATATCCTGATTCAAAAGAAGAATTTTATTTTTTAAAATTTATCTTAAAACATTTCAAAAACTATATTTAAATTGGGTGCACCATCAAAAGCCGGCAAAACTGCATTTTTTTAAAAATACTTATTTTACCCGAAAAATTTATTTTTTTCTTATACCATGTTCTATAAAATGTGTAAGATGAATAATAATGTTATAAAATTAAAATTTTAGTTAATACTATTCATAACGGCTAGTTAATAATATTATTATAATAATATATCGTTGTTTAGTAAAACCTGGTATTGCGTACAACACATGCTATTGAGGAAGGACTTTATTGTGTGTAAAGCAAACCAAGTCAGGACTGTGTGTAGTGAAAGATCTGTTTGGTGTTGCGTATAACATAATCAAAACTTATTTCATTTATACATTAAACAAAATCTATAAATAATGTTGCGTAGAATTGTTTCTACAGAACAAACTTGAAATTGTTTGTAATGCGAGCCAAGAATAGTGTCGCGTATACTGCAAGAAAATACGGTGGTGCGTATATCACAAGCTAATTTTGGTGTAGTGTACAACACAAGACATTAAAAAGAATATTTTTCTTAAAATCCTGGGGTGTTATAGTCAGAGTCCTATAGGAACTCGATCCATCACCGCTAACTCAAGTTCAGGTCCTTCTGAGAGAATATATACATTATAATATTGTGATCATAGAACACAGTAAAATGTTCACCCATCAGATAGTGTCGCCACTTATTCATGTCGAAGACCACTACTGCTAACTCCAGGTCATGGGTAGCATAGTTCTACTCATGTTGTCTCAGCTGCTGAGAACCATACACATTCATAGGTCGCTCCTGCATCAGGACACACCTGAGTCTAGTCCCTAATGCATCACAGTATACTACGTACCCTACACCATCCTCTGGAAGCCTCAAGATGGAGGGCACTGGTCAGCCTCTACCACAGCTCCTAAAAGCTCTGATGGTATCTCTCCAACCACACAAAGGGTTTCCCCTTTCTTTTTCAAGGATTATAGTGGTGCTAAAACTCTTGAGAAGTCTTTTTCGAACATCCAGTAGTATCCAGCTAATCCCAGGAAACTCCATACCTCCGTCAAACTTCTGGGTGGCTCCCAAGAATGTACCACAACAATATTCACTAGATCCATAGCAAATCCAGCCTCCGAGATGACATGTCCCAAAAATTGAACCTCTCAGATCCAAAACAAGAACTTCGAGAGCTTACCATAAAGATGGTGCTCTCTGAATGTGCCCAGTACTACCTGCAAATGGTAGGTATGCTCCTTGTAAGTAGTCGAGTATATCAGAATGTCGTCAATGAAGACTACTACAATGAAATCAAGGTATGGTAGGAAGATACTGTTAAAAATTCCCATGAACACTGCTAGAGTGTTTGTTATGTCGAATATAATAACCAAGAACTCGTAGTGGTCGTACAGATATCTGATTCCCATCTTCTTCACATCCTCATCCCATATTCTGAGCTAGTGATACCATAATCTGTGGTCTATCTTCGATAACCACCTTTCTCCCTTCAGCTGATCAAAGAGGTCCTCATTCCTCAAGAGTGGGTACTTGTTCTTTATGGTCACCTGGTTCAGGTGACGGTAGTCAACAAAGAGCCGGAAGCTACCATCCGCCTTCTTGGAAAACAGGATCAGGGCTGCCCAGGGTGAAACACTGGGCTGGATTAATCACTTCCCCTGCATGTCCTCTAGCTATACCCGCAGCTTGTGAAGCTCCACGAAATCCATCCAATACTCTGGTGTATATATTGGTTTCGTCCTAGGGTACAAGTCAATGTAGAATTCCACCCATCTGGGAAGAGGTAGTCGTGGAACATCATCAGATAAAACATACGTGTATTGATACACCACTACAGGATAGCTCGGACTCTCCACATCAACTGCTCTGAGGGTATGACAGGCCAAATGATGAGTGATCGGCTGCACCTTCATCTGAGTAAGTCCATCCTATGATGAAAAGTCTCCCTTATCACCCATGAAGGTGAACCTGGTACCATCCGTGCAGACACACCGCACTTTTCCCCTAATATAGTCGATTTGAGAATGGACTGTACATAACCAGTCCATACCCACAATGATGTCGTAAGGGCTCGATGCTGCTACGACGGGATCCCAGCTAAAGATCTCGCCTCCTATATTAAGCCCACACTTCCATCACCAGTGCTTAATCATCGAGTCTACTCCAGTATGAGTCTATATCCCTAAATATTGAGCCAAAAGCTCCATCGAAATCCTTGAAATCTGAATGAGGGCAGTGGCAATGGAAGAGTGACTGGAAACTGTGTCTATAAGTACTACATCTATGGTGGAGTAGACACAGATCGTACCTTGAATAATTTCTGGAGTGCCATGGTCGTATGCCTCAACTGCCTAGAGCTGAGCTCTCCCATATCCACTCGCTCCCTGTGGTTGGGGTGCACCTACTCGTGGTGGTGGTGGTAACACCTCCAAACATCATCCATTTCCAGGTGAACATCCAGCTCCTCTGCCACGTCTGACTGCTCCATGAATATCACCTCGATCAAACCTCTGCCTCTGTCTGGGAGGTCCCTTTAACTGTCTGCTAATCCTCCGAACGGTGGTTCGGACATTCACGAGCCATGTGACCCTGCCGGCCACAAGAGTAACACTGCCTGCTCTTGGCATGACTGGTTCAGTCTCGTGTGCCCCACACAACGAAACCCATATCCGGAGGTTGTCCACCGGATGGCCTAGGCAGCTTGGACCTTTGCGACATCTGTCTACTTCCAACAGTAGAAGACTCTGCTGCATGTTGACTAGTGATGGGTCTCACTGCTGGTGACTACTCAGCAAGGAGACTCTCCACTAGGAGGGATCTCTCTAACACCCCCTCCTACGTCGATATGCTTAGGGAAAACATTGAAGCTCTAATATCTCACCTGAGCCCCTGCTCGAAGGTTCGGGCCCTAAAGAATGGGTCCCACACCATATCTGTGGAGTAGTGCAAGAGGTTGGTGAACCTCACTGACTATTGTGCCGCCATCATGCTACCCTGTTGTAGATGCAGTAGCTCCTGTATCTACAATTCACATAAGGTGAATTGGTCAAACTCCACCCAAAAGAGGCACTCGATGTATTCCTAGAGAATTGTCACCTCATCATGCACCTTGACCAGCATGCTCCACCATCTTCCTGCTTTTTCCTGAAGGATAATCGAAGAAAGGATCACCATAAGGTCCTCTGGTCTCCCTACTAGTCTAAAAAAACTCACCACAGCCTCCATCCAATCCTTATCTTCCTGCAGGTCCATCTCGCCCCTATACCTAGGTGGCCTCTGGTGCTGGAACTCTTGGAATGCACTCAGGCGGCGTGCACTCTCTACTGCTTGGACTGGGGGTATTGGTGGCCCAACAGGTGGTGGTACCACTGGTTCCTCTACTATGATAGGGCCCTACACTAAGGCCTCGTCACTCATTGGGATTCCATCTCGTACAAAGCCTAGAAACCTGGCTATGTTTCTACGTGGGGCCATCTTGAAAAGTAACAGGTGCGCCATGGTCAATAAGTTATACCTAGTGAGCTAACTCGAAGAGATCCCTAAGAAAACTCTTCAAACACACATGCAATTAGTATTTTCATGCACTGAGTTAGAAATTAGAAGTCTGGGTCTTGGTGTATGGATACGTCGGCCGCCGCACCAACACTAGACCCCCTGAACAGAAAACCACACTCAGTACCCATAACACTATTACTTCATAGAAAAGATTAGAGTCCTATGTTCTGCGGTAGAACCGACTCATCTGATAACAATTTGTCACGACCCGTCCCGTGGGGCCCGTTCTGTGACTACCCCAAGCCCGCCTTTCATAGGCCAGGGGCTGTCGACTAGCACCGAAGGCGTAAATACTTAAAACTGGGAAATCATTTCCATTATACATGAAAACACACAAAACGGAGTACACATCTGAATACAAAACACTAAAAAATCTGTATAACAATAGAGTTCTAAAAAGTAAAGGGGCAGGAAATATAATCCCATCTGTATAGTACAAGTACAACTAAAAAGCAACAAAACAGATGAATGGTGAAAATCTTCTTTTGGATCATCCACCACGGATCCTACCTGAATGGTAGGTACAAGTAGCCTACTCAACACTCCATGTCTGTCAGTCTCCTCCAGGTACCGACTAGTCATGAGGTCCAACTCTGGGTAACATTCAGTCCTCATACACTCAGCCTCGGTCGACACTATCTGGCGTCTCAATCCAACACAACGAGGTGCCGACATAGCCCGTATAGTGGTGAGTATAACGATATTCAGTAGGGACCCCGAGACCCTAAAAGACACACAAAATCCAACAAGGATAAACCAAAAAGTATAAAATCAACACATAACCCCACATAGGTATATTCCCATACATATTATTAAGTTATCTAGTAATACATCTCAATCATGAGGAGAACATAGATTTTTGACTCAACCCACATAGGTATACCACTTATGTAGAGAGATAGAGATGATCGGATATAGAAACTGAATCATCTAAGTTGTCGGACCCACATAGGATCTAGGACCAGTAGTTAGAACTGTCTGACCCAAAAATGAACCAGGAAGAGTAGTTGGAGCTATCATATCCACACAAGATCTAGGACCGACTATTCTGTCGAAACCATGTAGGATCCAGGAATAGAAGTCAAAATTTTTGGACCCACATAGGATCCAGGAACAGTAGTCAGAGATGTTGGACCCACACAAGATCCATGACTAGCAATTCTGTCTAACCCACATAAGAACCAGGTACATAAGTCAGAACTGTCAGACCCACACATGATCCAGTAACAGTAGTCGGAGTTTTCGGACCCGCATAGGATCCAGGAATAGTCGTTAGAGCATATCCAGCCATAGGGTTCTGCACGAAGCATGCTTGATTTCGTGAGAGTCTGCTCCTCAAGACAAGTGGTGTTACGTCAACTTCCACCAAGTCCCACGAAAAGTATCCCAATGTTCTGCCTCATTATATGGTTCTCAACACAACAGACGACGCATCAACCGAACACCCGTTTTTTGAGTTATTAGCTTTTTAGTTCCAGGGGCCATGTTGGATTTGTGCACGATCCAACCTGACTATATCTCAACTAAACCTCGAACTATTGTGGGGTATAATCAAAGGTATTACTATGCTTTATGATTTCCAGTGCCACTGGAGGATCATAAATCAGGCATCCGGTGCCAATGATATGGCCAAAGGAAGTACATGGACAGTATTGGGCCCGGGTGTGGTCCGACCCAGTACGACTGACCCGGCCCCACTCAGTCTGGGCGAACCCGTTCTGGGTTGACACAGTCATCCCTGTTGGGTTTGGCCCAACCCATTGGGTGGGCCAACCTATTAGTTTTGACATGGCCCGCTCGGCCCAGCTCAGCAGACTGAGATGGAGACTTGGCCCGAAGCGTCGCGAAGCCGCGGCTCGACCTGGCTCGGCCCGGAGGGCGCGGCCGGGCTGGTTCGACCAGGTCACCGTGAGGGGGGGAGAATGCGGGCTCATCTGGGAGGACATAAGGGGGACGGTTCACCAGCTCGGCCGAGAGGCCAAAAGGGTGCCAGTTCGCTGGCTTGGTCGGGAGGCCGAATGGCTGTACGTTTCAAGGTGGTGCTCAGGGGTACGTGGCGGCCGACAGGTAGGCGGTTCGGGCGTGGAAAGGTGGGCGGTCGGGTAGCTAGTTCGGCCAGGGCATGACCAGCATGGGTGGCCAGGAAAGTGGCCGGTTCAGGCAGGGTGCGGCCAGTGCAGGCGGCCAGGTGTGCATCCGGGCAACCGGGTACGGCGCGGGCCAGTGCGGGGTCCCGCTAAGGCGCATGGGTGGCGCGGGCGGTCGGACGGCAGGAAGACCGGGACGGCGTGGGATTTCTCGGGGAGTGGGTGGCATGGGCGGCTGGGAGGCGAGGCCGGCGCGGGCTCAGATTGAGGCAGTGTGGGACACTACAGGGACAACGCGTTTCACGAAGGGCTCGGGTGGCACGACCTTTTTTGTTGCCTCCTCCGTCACCTCGTCATTGTTATGTCACCATGTCGAAGAACTCCACAAGAATGAAAAATCGATGGAGGATGTCTGGTCATGTTATGTGGGCCCGCACCCACTGCGTCTAGGGAGGTATAACTTTGCTCATCAAGAAAAACAGATTAAGGATAACATATCTACAAATATTTCCTTTCTAACCATTTGAAAGAGATAAAAAAATGAATAACATCATCATGTAATCAACCCCCTACCTTTGTTTGCTGTTTGTCATTCATTGATGGACTCGTGGAAAGTAGACGAAGAGAATCTTCATTTTTCGTGTCTGCCGCACACATCCAAACCCGAGCTGCATCGCCAGTGGAAGATGCTCCACGTCGGTAGGTGTCCGAGGAAGAAGTCGAAGAAGGATCGTTGTTGGCGTTCTTCTTTGGAAGAACACGTTCTTCATTATTCTTTGTGAGATTTCTAATCCTCCCAAGCTCTCCACTTTCCCAACATCCACCCAAATTCCAAGTGAAATAATATTAGATTTATTTTTCTAATATTTCATTGGCACAGAAATTCAAAAAGAAGAATTAAATTGAAAGGGTCCCCCTAATTAATTCAATAGAGTTGGCACAAATTAATTATTGGAGATGGGAAAAAATTAAATAAAGGGGAGTTGAAGAGGTTCCCCTATATTAATTGTAGATTGAGGGTTTCTACACATTAATGGGATGCTTCAAGGGTTTAAAAGTCTTGGTGGTCCCCAACACATTAATCCTCTCATGGGAGGTTGAGTTCGGGTGGGCCCCACTACTATAACCTCTTATGGGAGGTTAAGGTGCGGTGGTCCCACCTCTAACCTGCATGAGGAGGTTTTAACCCCCAGCCATCAAATGGAGGATCAAATAAAATAAAGTGTTGAACACATTATTTTATTATTTTCCATGAAAACTAAAAATTTAACTTTTAAACTCGGCCCACTACCATTGAAGTGAAAGTCTCCTTATGCAAATACATGCGCTGTGAGTTCAATGGTGCCCTCAGATTTAAATTCCGAGAAATGGTTCAAATTTTATAAAAACGTGCTCATATGTTTATCGAACGTACCCGAAAAAACATCATAAATTCATTCTGGGCACACCGGGCCTCGGAATCAGGCGTCGTTAATTTTTAGGGGCTCATAAAATTCCCATATATTTAAAAAAATCCACAGAATTTCTGGGACTTTATAGATAGAAACTGAGTGATAGAGGGAAAAGAGATATAGAGGGAGAATGTTGGAGAGATAAAAAAATAAGATCAAGATAGAGGGAAGGAAAATATTGGATGGGTGGATAGAGAGGGAGAGAGAGGGAGATATGGAGAGTGAAAGACTGTGGGGAGTGGGATGGGTGGAGGTATGGAGGGAGTAGGAGAGAGAGATGGAGGTAGGGAGTTATATAGTGGTAGGAAGAGGGGGAGATAGAGATGAAGATATGGATTGTGAGATATTTTTATTTTAGTGGAGGTTAGAATAAGATTATGTATGTTTGAATTTAATGTATGGTTTTAATTTATGTAGTTTCAGATTCGTTGGGTCATAGTGTTTAATACATGAATATACTCATCATGTTTTATTTTATCATTTCATTAAATTTTTATATATTTTATTTCCTCCTTTTCTCTTGGTAAATTATTTATTATCATCAACAAGTAATGTTTTGATAAAATTAATTTGAAATTAAAAGTATAATATTGTTAATAATGAATCACATTCTTACAAAAGGATCTTTCTCTTCCATGTACATGTATTTCCAATTAAGATAATTTTTAATAAAATTCTAATGTTTGGTTATCTATTTTATATTAAATATATAATACCTTACCATTTTCATTGAATTAATGTCCTTGGATGTTACTATGAGGTGTTTGTTTCTTTAAAATGGTGTGAAATGATTAACAAATCACTTCCTTGTAGTTATTAAACACTTCAGATTAATATCATTTTTTCATGTGTCTTTTCTAGGTTCTTTTATATCCATCTATATATAATAAATTTTTTAAAATCCTCTCCTTTGATTTCACTACTTTTTTAATATAATTTTCATTTCATCTTTTACAACAATGATTAAATGGTTTGGTAAAAAGTAATATATTTTCACTATTACTTTTTCTCCAAGGGTAATATGTGACGAAGAAATTATTTTCCACCATCTGAATTTTATTTTGATTTTCATCCACTAGTAAAATATTTTTATTGATATCATATGATTTCGTAAGGTCATGTAAGGAAATTTCATTAAAATTTTAGTAAATCCATTATTTTTATTTGTTCATTAAGATATGATGATGGTTAACATTAAGTTTCACAAATAGTTAAGGATCATGACGGTTGGGGTTTTATCTCTCACTCTAATTCATTGTTTTATGTTGATATCTCATGATATCATATAGAATCAAAATAATGAGTTTCTTAAAAAGGAATGGGTATATTGAGTTTGCTCATGTTTTCCTCTGTGTACATAATGAGTTTTTCACATAGGCATCAATATAATGAAATTTATCACTAAGGGTATCCCATACAAATAATTTTGAAACATTTATAATCTTTATCAAATTATTACACATTTCCATGATGATTTTCATGATCATGATAGATATTGTTTTCACATTATGCTGTATTTATTTTAATATTCCGCAATATTAAGTCATTCTCAGAAGTTTTCTAATTATTGAGTTATATTTTGAGTAATGTCATAGATTTGACAATTTTTAAGGATTTTATTTATGATCTTATGTTTCTATAATGTATTATGATGGTCACTCATGGTATCATGATATTTTAAAATGATATATATGATATTCCATTATTATAATTCATGTTTATTATGTAATACATTATGATATGTTTTTACTATACTGTTTTTTAAGATCAAACATTTCATACATTTCCAATCCACCAATTATGAATGTTATTATATCATGAGATAAATCTACAAAAGGGATCATAAGGGGTACAATTATGGAGAAATAAATAAATGAGTTTTAAAATATGATATTTATACATCAGATCTCGAAGACACTAAGAAACTAATATTTAGGTTGTGAAACTATTCTTAAGACAAATTATATAAATCATTAAATTAATTTAGTATTTAGGTTATGTTTATATTTGGTTAAATTAATACCCATCTATTTTAAGAAGTCTATACCATCTGATCCTTTGAAAAAAGAAGTCTTCTGGGTGAAATTATTACCATAACCTAATTCAAGCAATTAGATTACATTAGTATGTCATGAAATAGATCGTCAACAATTATGAAATCGAGGTATCGTATGCCATTTATCTAATTTGGGATTTTATAGATCTAATTATCATTCATCAGTAATAATTTCCAAATATCATAACACCTTCCCTTTTTTATGTGATACTTTTTACATGATCATTGGTTTCCATTAACTGGGATGTATAATTACTATCAAGGATAAAAACTCAATTTTTATCCATTACATTTAATTAAATATACCCAACATTCCCCATCAAATGATATTATTTATTTTATATAATATTTTACACTTCACTACATTTAATGTTTATAAAAGAATATATTTGTTTAGTTTCATTGGATTATTATCGTATTTTATGGTTAAAAATATCTTTTTATCATCATTCTTATTTATTATAATTTATGATTCTTAGATAATTATTCCTTCATCTTCATATAGAAAACCCATTATATTATTAATGTCAAATTCATATCTTTGTTTCATTACCGTTCACCAAAAAATAGTTTTTAAATACATAATTTATGTATGAATTTTTCTCTACGTTTTTTATTATTTATATTCCATGAAGTGAATCATTTCTATAGAACCCAAATATTATGTATTACCCATATTTCAACAAAAATAGAACTAAATCATATATAAATGTATATAAATATATATATTATTGTGTACTCTATACTCCAAAATGTCATTTTGGGTCATTTTATTTTCATCCAAATCGATCTTCTTATGAGGAGTGGGTTCTTATGATAGAGAATCCAACATGATTAAATTTTTCTTAAAATAAACTCCACAACATCCTTGAAATTATTTTTAATGAATTTATTTTCAAGGAAATAATCCAATTTATTCATTACATATATATATATTATTTTTATTTTCAGTATCCCATACAATAACACTTCACAATGCCATGTAAATAGTTTGAAGTATCTCATGATATTTTTTATTTAGTTACATCTTTATGATTGGAATTTTGAACTCCTTGAAATTTTTTAAATGATATTTTATAATTTTGGATATGTCATGGATTATCCGGGACTTTTGTACAATTTTGGGCTTCATATCAATATATATATCTAATTTATTTATATTTGAATATTTTATCAATTTAATATAGTCTATAAACTAACAATTATCATATTCATGTTGTTTTATATCAGTTTTGGAATCAATCACAACAATGTTATACTTTTTCTTTTTATGTTTCCAAAAATGAATTTCATGAAGATAATAATATAACTCGTATTTGAGGTTAAATCTTAAACCAATTTTATCAACTTTTTAAATTATAAGATCTATATTTAATAGTTCACTACGATAGCCACAATTATTATTTCATTGAGGTATTTTAAATCCTTTCTCTCCTTAACATCAATTTCATCCAATATAACTTCATCGTATGATATAATGTTAATCTTTTTGAAGAAGATAAATTGTGTGATTTTATTTTATTTCACTTTATTTGAATATATCATTATCGATAATTAATTATATTTTCAATGTAGAATTTTTTCCCCTTAAGAAAATGGTTTATAAAATTAAAATATAAAAACAAGAAAGACAATTCTAGCATTTGAATTCTCCGATTCCTTTTTTTGTTGTGTGAGGAATGTAATTTATTTATTTCATTAATATATATTTTATTTAGTTCATCCAAAAATAAGAGATAAATCAATAATATAAATTATAATTCATAATAATTAATAATTTACACTAATTCATTTTCACTAATCCTTATCATATATATGTTGAGTGTTTTGTGAATTCTATTCAATGTCACTTCCTTTTGATCCTTTCCCCTAAGAACCAAGACATTCACATTGAAAAATTGTTAAAATATTCTCATGCGCTTATTTATGATCATGATAACTTCAAGTTATTCACAAGGTCCATGGATTACGTCCACAACCACATTCACCCACTCAAATAAAATTCAATGAGTTTATTCTATAGATTTCTCGTGTCCTATTATTAATTATATATTACTTTCAATTTTTCTTCACAAACATGGAAAAACCATTCTTTGATTTTGAATTGTTTTACCAATATGGTTTGTGAGGTTTTACATCACAACACCATCATTTAGATTATGTTTAAAATAAAATACCCTTATTGTGTTAATTCATCTTGTGTTTAAAATAATATGATATTTTGGATCCTTTTAATTCATACTATTTTTGATAGCTTATGTCACATGAAACACTAAAATAATGAAACAAACAACAAAAAAATAGACATAATAAAATTACATAAAGAATATAATAATTATTAAAAAATATTTTAAATATCTATAAAATCAGATAATATATTATTAAGAGTTGTTAACGTTTTAAAAGAGTATTTTTCCTGAAAATAATTTTTTATTTATATGTTCAATTTTTATTTAAAACAAAAAAAGAAAATTTATTTATTTAATATTGAATCATTAATTTAATTTTGGTATTATTATTTAACCTAATATATTAGGATGATTGTGTGCATTTGTTTTTAATTAATTTTATGTGAATAGTGGAAATAACATTTTTTCTAATAAAATAATGATTATGACATAAATGTATGTGAAAACCAGTTCAAATAAAAATATAAATATATAATTAAATATAATGTATATAAAAATATGATTTTAAATATATAAAACCCATGTTTAACAATTTTATAACCTGAGTAATATTTTACCCTTAAAATGATTTTTATGCGCATATATTAAAAAAATTCATCACTTATAGAAATTAACTCTAATATAATTATTTTCATATTATATATTTGTATGTCCATATTGTGTAGTGATTTTACTTTGAGTGTTATGAATTAAAATAATGTTACTTTGATTAATGTTAAATATAGTGATAACGATGAAACTATTTTTTCATTGATCTGTTTTATTAATATATTGCAACATTTTACATCAAAAATTAAATTTATTTTTAATAATTGGTGACTATAATATTTTTTTAATAAAAAAATATAAATATATTTTAAAAAAATTAATAGGTTATCCATTTATATAATATTAAGAACACATATTGGTTACGACATCATTTTTCAATAAAAAATATAATTTCTATTTATAAAATATGTTAATTTAATAGTTATTTATGTATTATTTTTAAAATGAATTATTTTAAAATGATATTAAATATAGATTCACTAAACCCAAATATTTTAAGATGGATTATTTTATTTTGTTTATAAATACATAATGTACTTGGTGAAATCGATTTAACTTAATATAAAAAACATAAATGAAAAAATAATAGAGTAATTGAATCCAAATATGTTGAAAACATGTTTCGAAAATTATGTTTGGGGATTTATTAACTATATATAACCATAAAATATAATATTTATCAATTTTGTAACAATTAACACTTTAATAGTTTCATTCCATCAATGAAAAATAATGTAAGTTCACATAGGTTTTCGTTTCATCAATTAAAAATCATATTAACATAAACCATTTCAATTACAAAATTTACGTCGAAAATCAACATGAATGTCTAAAAATTGTCCCATAATAGAATTACCATTCATTTTAAGAATCCCCTAGTCACATCAATTTCACCTAATACTTCAATACTAACAATTTCATCAAGAGGATGTTTTGTGTGTTGACGTAAGTATTACATACTACTTACCTTTTCTCTAAAATCTATAACGTCCAAACCTTTGTTATTAATTGTAATAAAATAAACTCAATATCATTATAATATTAATGTTTTATTGTATTCCAATATATCCTTTATTTAATCCATTTCATCCAGATAGAAAAACAAAATAATGTTAACCCTACATTGTGTTGACTACCAAATCCACAAAGTAACATTTTTCATTTTTCATTCGGATATTCATTCATTATAAAAATAACCCCTAATACTAATCAAAAATTTAATAATATCTAAATAATATAGTTATTCTATATTAATAATGACATTATATACTTTCTTAACCTCACTCATATATATGTAGCTTGTTCATGGTTGGGTTTCTTAGACCACCTACTTGAAATATTATCTGAACTATATCATGGATAACAATGAGATATTTAAAAATAATATTATTACAAATTCTTAAAAAATAATTATATTTTGTATGTTTTTTTAATGGTTATATTATATATTTAACATTATAATACAATATTATATTTGTTATCTAAAATTACCAAATTAAGACAATGCTGGAACAATTTTCATGAAAATAAAAAAAATCTATACAAATAAATAGAATATAATAACTAATTATCTGTATTAAATGAAATAAAGAATAAAATGTTTAATAATTATATATTTATTAAACACAATTTTATTACATACGATTTTGGGAACATGATTATAATGAATTGAGAATAATGTAAGGGTTTATTGTTAATATTTTCATCCTTAGAGAAATATTTCTTATTTTAAACCATGTTTTTCTAGAATGGTGTGTCTACAACCCATTAAATGTTTTATATCATGATTACCTTATATTTTAGGGTGCTAAATTTATTATTTCATGTTCATTATCTCATGTGGGTTTGAATAAAATATTACTAAAGCCTATAATGGTGTATTGGACTCGTTTTTCACTCCATGAGGCATGTCTAATATTACACACCATAATTTATTTTATATGGTGTATTAAATATAATATTTTCATAAACTATAATGAATTTCATTCAAATAATTATATTATAATTTCAATTTACTAGTGCCATCCTTGGGTAATTTTTATTTTAGTGTTATTATTTATGTATGGGTTTTGTTAACTTATCTATATCAATTTAGTTAAAATTATACTCCAAAAACATATTTCATTCAATTTTGGATTCATCAAAAAAAATATTTTATTTTATGCCAATTTATATTTCTATATCATGACAAATTTTATTTTATTTTTAATATTTTTCATAGATAAAATTTCATTCTCAAAAGTATATCATTCATAAGAATAATTATAATCCTATATTATGTAGGTTTCACTTCCTAATATATATTTTTCCCTGACAATGTCATCCTTTATATTTGGAAACATAATTATGTTTTATCTATTCTTACATTAATAATTCAATTTTCATATTTTAAAAATTATGTTTTTATCACTTTTTATGATGGGGTGTTTCATGAATGGTGTTTTAATTTTTTTAATGGTTTTCCATCCTTTAAATGTAATATTTTTTATCTTCCACCTGAATTTTTCTCTATATAATATTTATGTATTTTCTAGGATAGTATTATTAGATATTTCATAAATATAATTTTCTTATATATCTCAAAAATTTATTTTCCATTGTTTTTAAAAAAGATATTTTCAAAATAAACTAGTTATGTTTTCACTAAGACATTAATTTTAAAAATAAAGAAAAGATTCATTTTAAATTTTCAACAAGAATAGACTATGTATAGTTTAAAAAAATTCATCATATTTTTTTGGTTTGACAATGAAATTTTTTTATTTTTAAATGAGTTATATTTTATTTTTTTATATAAAATGTGTTATTTTAATCATTAATTTCAAATTAAAATTCTTAAATTATTCAAACAGTTAGTTTCAACTTTCAATTTATTATTTATCCGTGTTTTTAAAAATGACAATTATTAAGTCTCTATAAGAAAAAATAATTACCATTGCATTATTATTTCCCAATTATTTTCCTCTACAAATACCCTATTGTTTATTCATTTAAATTAATGGTTTTCATATAGATGATGTAATTTGATTCATTAGGTAAATTGTTAACATGGCCATATATCCTTGATCAATATGGTCAAAATACCATAGTCTCTATTACGTTGATTTAAGGGTACATACATAGAGAGTTACTAAATATATTTGGTTAAGCATTTATATTCATTGGGAATATTATTTTATGATTAATAATGAAACTATGAATAATTTTTAGGTTATTCTAACCAAAAATAATATAAAATTCCTTTTCCATGCATTGGTTGTTTAGAATATGATGATGAATTGTTTTATACAGCATGTATATGTATAAATTATGATGTGTGGGGCCTTATATCACCCCAATCCATTAGTTTATGTCGATATCTCATGGAATAGTTAATTTTGGACATAATGAGTTTGTTCACATAAGACCGATCATAATTTACTTGATGAAATTTTCGACAATAGATATAAAAATATTCTTAACATAGGAATGGGAATAATGAGTTTTCTAACAAGGTTTTACTATTCAATGATTGTTCCATATTTCTATGAAACAATTTATGCTAATTTTTTGTGTTACGCAATTCCATTAAGCTTATTCTTTTGAAAATGATAATCTAACATGGATTATGATCATATGATTATATTTTCACACAACATTTATTAATTTATTATAATTTTTTAGGCCTTATATCATTAATCATGATTATTGTTCTATGCCTTTTTTGGTTATGATTAACATAAGTACTTTTATCATACCCATTTTTTCATCTTATTCTCACATATTATAATTGATGTTGGAATATTATGTTTACCCATTATTAGAACCTGAGATAACCCATTTCTTATGTTTCCTTTACCCTAGGATATAAAGAAAACTAATGCTATTGATTTTTTATAGTATATATTCTAATAGGGAATTTAGTAGATTTGGGTCAATAATTATTATGGATAAATTAGTTTCAAATATAATGGACAAATGACCATTAGTTCAAAAAGAAATAAATTTTATTAGTTACTATATTGTTCTAATTCTATAAAAATATATACCTAAAGAAAAATGGGAATGTATTATAATTATATATTTTCATTAATTCATGAAATTTAATTTTCATGTCCATGTGGGAATCCATAATGTTGGAATATAGATCATTTAAATCGATTTTAGATAAATATGTTCTCTCAATATTGACCAGCATCTAATATTTTGGCATTTTGAACATGTCTTTTCCCAATGATCATAAATATTATTTAATCTAATTTATTAGTTATTTTATTTAGTTTTCATTAATTCTTAGAATACATATATTATTAATGTCCATCTTTTTGGTTTTTAAGATAGAATTTTCCACAAAAAAACATTCACTCTGATACAACATGTGGGTCCCAAATAAGGAAGATATGATGACTGGAGAGAAAGTGAAAATATGAATATGTGATTATGAGTTTACCATTCCAATGATATTTATAACATATTAGATAAAATAATTTTCTCCCTCCCTCATATTAATATTGATGTGATAATTTATATAAAGGGATAAATAATAAAATCATAAAATATTCACACACATTGGTTTATATATTAGGATCACATAATGGTTATATCATGATGTCCAAAATTAAAGAAGCAATATAGTTTTTTTTGAAATTGAACATAGAGAAATTGATCCATATGAAGTTAAATCCTAACTAATCATTTAAAACATGTTATTCATATCATGAACATCAAATGGATTTTACTAGTTCTAAATAACCATTTGACATTAAAATTAGAAATATTAATATCACAATCCTTAATGTGTCACTTCAATTTTAAAAATTAGGTAACCCTATGTTGAAAATCACCATAGAGTAATACAAGATAAATTTACAATATTGTAGTATAGTAGAACTCATCCTTGTTAATTCTTTTTATGAACCATATCATAACACTACCCTAATGTGAAACAACATCTTCTATGACTTACTACATGTGATACCTACTTGTTTTGTTTATTCATAGAATGATTTAGTGCCAATATTCATTTTTATATTTCATATGTAATTTATTTAATCATTTTCTATCCTTGAATTAGAAATTATGATTATTTAAACCACATGTACAATTTAATGTTACACAATTTCATTGTATTTTTGATAGATATATGTGAATCCACCATGGTATGTATCATAATTCTTCTATTTTTTCCCATTTTGAGTTGGATTTCCTAAAAAAATTAGAGTATATAAAATTTCAATTTCTTATCCTGTGTTTTCATTTCATATCTGATTCTCCCCTAGGATATATACAATAGTAATTTCTCCCAAACCAAGTCGCATCCATTCCATTTCCCTTCCAACTTCACAAACTACATGGATCCATTCAATAATTCATACATACTATAAATCCTTATATTTTCAATAATATGACTCTTAATAGAGGTTTCGATCCTCATATAGTCTACTATTCAATACATGTTAATAGAAAGAACCTAAAAATTTTTGAGGTAGATTTTTTTAAATGTTTAATACATTCCACTTGTCACCATTAGGCTTTCATTAAATAGACACATAACAACACCATCAATATTCTTTACAAGAGTCCACATGAAGAATAATTACTATAATTTTTATTGGGAAAAAATCCCTCAAGGTATCATTGAAGCATTTTTTAGGTGATTGTGTTTGTATACAAAGTAGGACTCCATGTTGTGTTTGTTGACAAAGAAAACCATGATGTTCAAATATGTTGACAAAGAAAGTTTACATGGTGAGTTTTTTAGTTAAAGGGATGTTTCCAACAATCCATGATTTACTGAAAAACCCAGAAAAAGGAATGGTTTATCTCGAGGTGGTACAAAAAGATAAGATACAGGGGGCACCATTTTTTAGTCTTTGCCAGATTTTTGGGCCTCAACATCAACAAATGGAGAAAAGTCTTTTTGGAAAGGGTACTTCTGTGACGGTGTCTTGGAGACTTCGAATCATTTGTGTCATATGTCTTTCAAGATCATAATATCAAAATATGGAAAATGAAAGAGGGGTGACCAAGTTTTAGTTTGGGTGTGCAAGGTGACTAGGGCGACTGACACTAGTGTGACTGTACTTGCGCACCGATTCAAGACTTTTCTGTCGGCTTTCAAGGTACTCAAAATTCCTATAAATAGAGGGATACCCCTGCTCCTTTTTATATAAGGTCAAAACATTGATAAAATTGGATCTCTAGTCATGCAGGTGGTTTGGTCGCGCAAGTGGTTGTACGGGCGCGCAAGTATAAGGTTATTCAGAAGATGATCACATATTGATAGTTGTGAACCAATATTTGTTTCGGCATAAAAGGGTGTGAATCGCCCATGTTCTGAGTTAGAAAAAGTAGTGATGTGCAAGTGGTTAGGTGACCCTTGTGTGCCAATCTTGGAGAAGAAAACCAAAACATAGGGAAACCAGCAGGCTTAGAGAATCATGGTGATTATGCTAATATTGTGCGAAAGGTGGAAGATATCCTGGTACAACAATGGTAAAGTTGTATTCATCAGCATATGAAAGTGGAAATTCAACATAGAATCAACATATAGAGAAATATTCTTTTATTTTTGATAATGAAGAGACCTTCATGTCTATAAACTATGAGTGGATACCTTCCAAGTGTAGTGAGCAGAGGAAGAGGAAGAAGATTATCCTTTCTACCGACTGTGAGTCATAGATGGAGGAGTAGGGAGTGAACCTTGGGAATTAGTGATCTAACTTCAAACATTATAAGTGCAGTGATCCTAGGAATAGAAGTGATCTAGCCTAAACATTATTGGATGTGAGATTTAGTTGATTTGGTACATCGACACATTACCATTGTATTCTTCATAGAGGTAGCCCAATGAGGGTGAACCATGTAAAAAAAATTATGTCTCATTTCTTGTTTCCATGCATTGAATCCAAATAATCATAACAGAATACTGACGAAACTAAGTGATCATAATAAACAAAAAAGTCCAAAAAATGTGACCCTTGTGATAAAGAGTTCAAGATCAAGTGGGGTAGGAAGAATTTAGAAAATAATATCCATTACATGATTCACCCCCCCTCTCAGGTATATAAGCCCCTATTGGTCCTAAAATTTATTAACTTATAGAGTCAATGAATAAAGTAAACCTATCCCAAATCTATCCAAATAATGGTTTATTTTATCATAACCCATCTATCATGATAACAATAGATTAACCTTATCTATGGTATTTTATATAGTGACCATAAAACATATTTTATGTATTTGTAACATAACTATGCATGGGTAAAAAAATATGATCATTGATATCTCCTAAATTCTCATAAAAGGATTTTGAACATTCTTTATGGTCTTAATATTATGTTACAATTTTATCACTATAATTTATACACAATTGATATGTTTCAGTTTGCATTGGCCAGATATATAATGGACACTTTGAAAATAATGTATGAAACTTTTATAAATAGTTAAATATGATTATAATCAACTAATAAGTATAAATAATAACTATATTTTTAAAATATTCCCTTTAATTATCTATCATCTTTAAAAATAAATGACTTTTTCCAAAATCCCAAAATTAGTGATTTAATATACAGTATAGAAAAACAGAGATACAAAAACCCAATAATGATTATGTTATTTTATTCATTGAGAGAAATGAAGGTACCCATTGATGAATCCATAATACCATGATATTTAATATTTTACAATAAATTCAAATCCCTGAGGTATATATAGGATAAATGAACAAATGTGAAGGAGTTCCCTCCACTATGGATTTAATTAAAATAATTTACTGGGTAAAATTTATCATACTAAATAGTAACATTTAATAATAAATTCAAATATTATTGGAAGGTAGGTAACCCATTAAAATTAATATAGACTGCAATATGGTCTTTGGTGGTAAATTATGTTCTTTATGTCAGGGTTTGTTGAAAATTTCCAACATGATCCCCAATAAACATATGATGATACCACAAGACTTCAATTGGCGTCTGGTGTGACTCGTTATTTACTTCATATATATAAATATAAAAAATTTCATCATAAATCCTTTTTATAAAAAAATTCCATAGAAAACAATTATTTGAAAATTTTCATAAAACATTGAAATATAAGTTAGAAAAGTTTTTTTATTCCAAATACAGAATTAATTTTATTGGAACATTATATAATTTCTACAATTTTCTCATACTCCACTGATATCAAATAGTAATTGGTGTAGGTAACTATACACTAGAAGATTATTTCTTCTTGATAAGATTCCTCAAATATCAAACATGAAGTGATAAATCCACTAGAATCTGTTCTCACCTCCCACTTCAAAGACTTTCCTAGATATAACCATTTGTAAAATGCATCAAATGTATTTATAATTACTTGTGATTAAAGGATTATTGATCAGGTCTATACTTGAAAAAATAATATTTACTAAATATAATTCAATTAACCACACACTATCATGAATGAAAAGTACAAATTCGTTGTCCACATCATTGAATATCAAAGAAATCACCGTGGGTGGTTGCAGTATCATGTAAATCCTTTTTTTTCATAAAAAAAGTAACTTCCCCCCATGGATACAATAGTAGTACTAATAAAACACAAACCTAAAACTCCAGTAGTTTATATCAAGGGTTTTCTATAGATAAGGAGTCATTTAATTATATATAAAAGTAATTTTCTGATTATTCATAGTTGATTCACAATCCCCTTAATGATGCTTTATTCAACATGTAATAACTTTTAATTTTTTTTTTAATAAACCTCTAATATGATTATAAATATTAATAATGATGAGTTATTAATACAGTAATTACAAAATATTATACGCCAACAGTTATCATATTTTCAGAATTCTCTCCAGTGTTATACTATAAATCTAAAATTAATGTTTTCTCTATAAATAGATATAAAATACATTAGGAAATTCAATATCATAATAGAAACCCCATGTTATGAATATATCTGCCATCTATATAAGAAAACCTCATCATTAACCAAAATACACATGGATAAATATTCACACCATTGATTAATTGATTTTTTATCTATAATATAGAATTATCCACAAAAAAATTCCTCCAACACTAAAAAAACATTTTTTACATTCCCTATATTTTGTTTCCTCTAATGTAAATTTGATGAAATCTAACAATCACATCCAGTGATCCCTAAAATTAATCCAATTAATTATTTTTGTTTTAGGACACAAAATATAATAGCCTATATAATTATAATCATAAAAGTAAATTATTAAGAATATGATTCACTCTGTGTATGTTAGAGGTTATTGGGATTATTTGTAATATAACGGACTTTTTGAACTCTCTTTTCATGTGACATAAAATTTCTTCACTCACTATACAATAAAAAAATGTTTTATGGGTCAATATATAGTAAACAAGTGAAAAGAATGAAGTTATGAGTCAATGATACCGAATGATTTATACAAGAGATGAAAATGTAAGGGAATAAAAAATATAAATCAAAAAATAGAAAATCAAATTAAATAAAGAGAATAAGAAAGTACAAAAATAAAATATTATAGAAAAATAACATGTTGATGGTTCAATTTAAATAATTATTTAATATAAATATTATTCTAATATTTTGAATTAATTTTTAAATTTTAGTTCTATTAGGATTTAATTTTTTTTAATTATCCCTGGATTAAAAATATTTCGTTACTTATTTTTTAAATCAATCCCTTAGTCTTGTGATTAGTCACTTATAATTTAGTTTCAATTAATAACCATAAAATTCCACAAGGGGATCAGCCAATAGTAATGGGTTCACCTAATAAGAAAACATTTGTTTTCCATGTTTGTATTTTTCTTCATAGTATATGAATGATTTAGAAAAATTAGATTTTTTTTCATCCACTAAATAATAAAATATCAATCATAATTAAACAAACACACAAAAATATCAAAATACGACAGGCGTATAGTTTTTTTGTAACCCAAACACGAGTCACTCACCCTAACATGACCATAATAATGGTGAAATAGTCTAGAAGAATCTCAATCATGACCTTGAATATGTGAAAAAAGTAAGGGAGAAGAATAAAAAATTGAAGAAGAAAAATTGTAAGTGAAATTAAAACATTAACTGACATCCAGGGAGGATTTAGTTGGTAATGTTGAAAAACCACCCCTAATAATATCCAACCATAAAATTAGTGGCTTTATACTATAAATATTAGAAAAATATAATCTATAACATGTACTAAATGTATACAAAATATACTTTAGTCAATTAAAATTTTTTCCCTCTCCTTATCAGTAGGTGAATAACCATGCATCCTATTGAATTCTCAGGAGGTAGATGTTTGTATATTAAAGGACATGACATGTTTCACCACTACTAAAGTATGGTATTGGAGAATTGTCCTCAAAATACTTCATTATTTTGAATAAATTGTATCTTCTTTCATGTACATGGTTGGAGAAATATGTTCTTTAATATGGGCTTCCACATTGGATGGTCAATCCGTGCATCATTCTAGATTACATAGAATGTGATTATTAATTACACAACATGTAGTCTTCATGTTTACATCAAAATTTCAATGATTTATGTATTACACAATGAAAACAGAAATTAACAAAAAAATATAACTAAATTAATCAGTTGGGCTGTAAGGAAACATTAATGTAGTATAAATTATCTATTTAATAAATAAAAAATATCGAAATATTATACATGAATTTGGGCCATAAAACACTACCATGGTTATTTAATTGTTTTCCCTTAAGAAAAATATTATCATTGAATTAAAAATAGTCCATTTTATAATAATTTAACCATTAAATCGATTATTATGAAAAAAATAGAGTCATAATAATGAAATTGATAAAACAAAACACTTTTACATTTCTAATGTATTCTAATATTGTCTCATGTGTAATTAAATTTATGACCTTTTTTCTATTTTATACATATTACTTGAATTTATGAAAATAAGCATGATGTTTATAAACTATGTTACCTAGAACGAAAGTCAATCACAACTCAAGATCATCTAATCATAGTTATGATAAATCTAATGTATTTAGATTATATCTATAGGTTTATAAGAAATCCAAATCCATATATTATAAATTAAATCTCACAAATAAAGAGGTATTTTGAGTTATGTGGAGATGAATTTGTGGTTAATGGTTGGTTTGCAATATTTTTAAAATCCCTCTCAAAGATATGAAAAATGGGAAAAATTATTTCAATACAAATAATTACATTCAATATAAATCTCAATAAATATTATTCTCATCTTATGTTACATAAAAATACAACATACCAACATACTTGTTTTGACACTCAGGTTTAAAAACTGGCATTTCATACAATTATATAAATCATTATTTTTTGAACTTTTCCCAAAAATATAATCAACCAAGTTCCCATATATACACAATAGATGATTTACCATCAATGAATTTGCAATATGAAAAAAAACATAAATATTCCTCAGACATATTTAATTGAAGTTTCACCATCTAGATACATTAGACATCAAACTCCCTCTTTATTTCTCAATGTTAAATAATAATGTAATTATACAAAATCATAATGGTTGGAAGGATAATTAGGTTTTTATTATGGCTTCATACATAGGATATTAATTATTTCTATGGGTTCTATCAAATTTAAATTGTAAAGTAAGTATTAAGGTAAAATTGGATGAAAATCAATCAATTGATTGATATATTAATTATAATTTCTTTTGAAATAATTTTTTTTAAATAAAAATATTCAATTTGTATAATTCATTAATATCACGAGAATCTATAAAAATTGTGGTAATATTAAATCATTTTTCAAAAATGTTTTGAAAAACACTTGGAAATGTGAGTAAAAATATATGTTATCTGAGTCATGGAATTAATAAATACATTCAGTCAACTAAATAAAAATTTATAAAAATTTATAATAAATAGTTACATTTATATAACAAACAAATATAAAAAAAATATATGAAACATGCATAATGAAATCTAAATTTCCAATAATGTGTATATTATTTAAAATAATAATTAAACAAAAATATCAAACAATATAAAATAATTATTCTAATTCTGTATGTCTATCAGACTTTCAAATGGAAAAATTACCAGTTAGGTGTTTAGATACCCTCCCCCATGAATAATATTTCACATTTTCATCCATATAAAATGTTGATCCCTAAGAAGGATTTACCACTTAGGGGCGGAGGGTTAATCAGTGAATTACTTTTACATATTATTATCAAGAAATTCAAACTCATAAACTAGTTATAGTTCTATTTCCACTCAGGGACCTCTCATAGTATTACCTTGTATCATAAAATATTAAATATGATATAACATAACACAATATTTACATGGTTCTGTACAAAGTCATGCTATATTCTATAAATGGTTATTCTCCATTGTAACAAATAAAATCACGATATGTCATTGGTTATTTCCATGTAGCATACCATTTCCATTAATATTGAGTCCATTAATGTTTCGACAAATGATTCTCATTGAATATTAGATGTTCTTACATACATAATATTTAAACATAGAGTCCAGCGGTGTCTTCCCTAGCACCACAATGTCACTAAATTCATACACTTGTCTTCAACTTATGATAAATTGATAAAAACAACGGAGTCTGATTGTAGCCACTTTTTCATTATATCAAGATGGAAGCTTTCTCGTTTAGAAAATAATGTTACATGGTCCATTTTTTCACATCTTCATGAACATTAGAAATTCATTTTCATCTTTGAAATCGTTCATACTATCCAATGATCATCAAATGATCTGAATATTCTCAATCCAATGAATACTTAGGATTCAATGTCTTTAAAAATACTTCCCAGATTTAGTATCAAACACCAAAGTGGACATTTTCCTTCTATCCATGATGTCTCAACCTCTAAATGATGTGAGTAGGTGTTACTCGTTATTTTATATTGTTATATAAATGAAAAAAACAATCACTACTCAATGTATATTTCCTTTTAAATTATCAAATTTTACAAGAGAACTACATAAATGGTGGATATATTTCATGGAATCCTAAACATTCTAAAACCCAGTAGAAATTATTATAATTATCCTTATCTTTTTATGTTCTTATCAAGGTGATTGTTTTATTTCAGATATTCTCATTTTATTATTTATTCAAATATATTATCCAGGCATTAAATCTTCTCCCAAAATCATGTACTATCTTACTTCTTGAAAATGTTTCTTGATATATCATTTTTAATTCATGAAACTATTGAGCATTGGTTCAATATCACGCATGTAAGACCAAGTTTTTATGTTCTTATATAAAATAAATAGTGCATTATAATGTAAAATGATATGAATTCAAGTATTGTTTATAAAATCATGAAATATTTATGGAATATGTTCTCTTTCAGTTATCCATGTGAGGCCCATGGGAGGTTATTATTCTACATGAAAGAAAAATACGTCAGGGGATATCAACAATAAAAAATAAGAGTTACACAATGATTTCCCACTCTATAAAATGATGGAATCAAAATGAATACTGAATGTAACATAACTCCAATTAAATGTATTCTGTTTATAAGAAAATATATTATTTAGTATAACTGATATTCATGTCATACCAAATCACTGGGCCAAATTTTTTGTAACAAAGGATTTAAAACACCCAAATATCTCTGGTATTTTTTATTCTCAAAACATGCGTTCTTTTTTCATTAATCATCACTTAACATCAAAAAAGGAGGTATCTCGATTAATTATGAAGTTTTACAATCATTTGATATAATATAACATACATATACTTGCATGTATTCAGTAATGTGAATAACTCACTATAGCTTCACATATTCATTGTTTAGTAGTAATTTATTCAAAGTAATAAATTCTTACAAGACCAATATTTCAAGAATAGAATTTTGTATCCTTGTGACCTTAAAATCTAATCTATTGGAGATTAGATCAATTATGGATGTCATGGTATGAAAATACTCTATATAGTTGAAACCCTTAAAGAATTAGGTGGTTGATGATGACCCTATGTTTTAACAGGATGGTGTAAGTGAATTTTATTTGGTTACCAACATTATATGCATAATTTTTTAGCTCATAAACTGTATCAAATTATATACCATTCCACATTGATTCTTCAATTTTTCAAGAACAACATAATAATATTCTCTTTTTCAATAAGGTATTGATCAGACACCGATGTCTTCACTTGAATACACTTACACACACATGGGATTTATACTCTGTACCTCCCTATACAAGCCCACATATCCAACACCTACTTATGAACCCACCCATGCATATTAATGTACGATATATTCATCCATCAAACTCATATATTTCCTTCATGAGGCCACTTTGAGTACTATGCATCCTCATACACCTCCATGGAAGGCTATGCTTAACCAAATTTCCCATCTATGATGTTGTTTCAGTGGTTCCTTTGGTTATCCTATAGTTGGTCCCCCTTCTATTAATAAATTACAAAAAAATTAGTTATAAAAAATAATTCTCATTTAATATGGGACTGACCATAAATTTTAAATCCATATAAATATAAATAAAATTTTTTCAATAGTATAAATTCCATTCACATTCATACTTAATGAAAATAAAATTATTAATTTTATGTTTGAATTAAATAAAAATTTCTATATTCATTAATATCATATAATCCTTCATTCATAATTTTAAAAAAGTGAAATCTATATAAAAATATTGTACACGTAAATATAATTAGTTAAGGTTAAAAAATATCACAATTAATAATGATAATTTCCATAGAATTAAATTTATATCCATTTTTATGAACCCATAAGTGTCTTCAAAGAATAGACACTCCATATCCAAAAAACAAACACATATTGAAACATTGGAAACAAAATGAAATCAATATATAGGCTAAATATATCCCCCTTTTATTAATTTTCAATGTATCCTCACATAAAAAAACTAAACATGATGTTATTTCATATTGACACGAAATTGAAATGGATAAGGTGGGTTATTCTCATGTCATTCCATTTCACTAATCATCGTCATTAATTTATAGTCTCAAACACAGATACATGTGATATAATTATGACAACACATTTAATTGTTATTAAATATCCATTAGCGAGAAAAATCTATGCATATGTGGAAAACCCATTTCTTTTAAAAAAGGTGTATAAACATGGAGATCCATTCTTTCCATAATTTATTTAATAAATGATGAAAAACATATTTGAGTCACTTCATCAGGTTTAGTAATATATAGAACCATAATAAAAATTAATATAAAATAGTGTGAATATATCTAAATGGACACATCAATGTGTTATAGTAAAAAATATAAAAATACAACTCCCCTTTCTTTTCTATGTTTCAACAACCTTGAAAATAATTACCAATTTATTAAGGTTATGGATGTGAGAGTTATTTTCATACCACAACGTAAAATTTAATAATTTTGTTTAGAATTTCTCACATTCACTATGTAGTGGAGATTTTATAGCTTCACTTCATCAGTTAACCCCTAAGGAGAAACATCCATTCCTTTAAATCCATACATATTATTAAAAAGGATTTAAAAAATAGTATAAGTAAAGAACATGATGTTCTTCAGGATTAATATTTAGGATAAGAGTGGTCTCTCCACCTTGGTAATTATTTTCTTTCAATAAAAAAATTGGAAAAAAATTTGGGCACTTCTTTCTATTTTGAGTTGTTTCTACTTGATTATCAGCGTTCTAACAATGAATTTATTCTTTGTGTGGAATTTCTTTTTCATCAAATGTGTTTTGGATCATTATTTTTCTAGTTATGGAAAACATCTCCTAAACTTTCAACTAATTTAATTTGGATATGTTATTTCTTTAGGATTTACTTTGTTTTTATATTTCATACATTTATCAATAAAATATCAATTTATTTAGCCAAAAATATAAGCATTCATTCATGAAATTATATATCTTCATAGAATAATCACATGACTAACTATTAATTTTCAATGGAACTCACATTCCATTCACAAAATATGGAATATATCCTCACAATATTGTCATTCATTTGTCAACTATGCCACCGTTATTCTTGTATAGACCACAAGATTCAATAATTAAATCATATCGTTTCTGAATTTTCATCTCAGATGGATTTCTGATCCCAACATTCAATCGATGAAATTTTTTCACATATATTTGTCATGAATCCCCCATTATTCAAGCTTATTTGATGGAAAAGAAATGTTATACTAGAAAATGTAGACCTTATGAATCGACCTATTTGGATGATGAATTTTCTTTAACATGAATCTCTTACCTTGTTATATATTATGTATAGAAAATTAAAAAATTTATAATTATTCAAACTAAAACATGTATTCCCAAGGGGTAGTATTTTTTTAAAGATGTATTTATCCCATATATTTAGGAGATCATCCATCTTGTTACTTTTTTATTATAGTGTTTTTATAGATTTACTCTTTTTTTTATCCTAAGGATTACATCTCACATTCTTCTCTAACATAAATCCCTTTTCAGTTTTAATCTTCTGTTCAAATATTCATGGGATTTTTTTCATGATTGGAACATATCATAACTCATTATAATAGTTCCACATATGTTCTAATAAAACAAGAAATATTTATTGAATAGAAATATATTATTTGATGGAATATTCATTTTTCATGGAATTACCTTCTTTAGTGCGGGTAGTCTATTTTCATCACCTTTTCATACTATAAATATAGATATTATATTTTTTTTCAAAAATTAACATATTATTCCAACATTAAAATTCCTTTTTCTAAAACATCCATTAAAACTAATAATACCATGAGATTCTATTTCTATAGTTTTTGTGTATAGTATGTCAATATTTAAATGATTCTGGAACTATTAATTTTTTTTGTGGAACCCCAACTCACATGGAAAATTCTTCATGAACAAATCATCCTGAATAATTTCACATATATCCTTAGTGTTGTGGTATTATTTGTATTTTTTCAGCTTCCATAATATCATATAATTTTTTTTGAAACATATTCCATCAATTAAACATTAATAGTTCAAATGAATTATTTTTGGGATATATAATAGATTACTCTTAGAGCTTGTTTCAATTTTATTAGAGTATGATCTCATTGGATTTATAGAGTCATGAATCTGAATGAAAAATAATGTGGTAGTATATCAATTTATAAACATTTATGAAGTCTTAACTTGTAGTGATTTATGATTTTTCAATCTCGACTTTCAATCTAAACACATCATGTTGATGGATTTTTTCTCTTCCCAAAACACTATCATAATATATTATAAATATATATTGAACTTATTTATTTTTTATCTGTGTATTTTTAGAGGAATATTGTATGGAATTATCCTGATCCTTTATATTTTTTATCATAACCTCATGTTTATGTGCATTTACATCCATAGAATCATTCTTCTATTTTTGATGTTCATAAAAAGTGTCTTAAAAAAATATCTCCACTAAATCATAAAAAATACATTGAATTTATTTTATAACATAATCTTATATTTCCTTAAAATATATATTGGTTAATCCTCTTTTATTAAAAGTTTTATAAAAGTATTTAATACAACACGACCCATCTATTCATTCAGTGGGGAGTAATCCTACTATGTTAGATATGGAGCCTCTACCATGTTATAGAATGTGATGATGAAAACCATATCTATGGTTTTGCGAGCTGTGTGTTATGTGGTAGATGATAGCATACCAGTCTGAGTGGTATAGGTTTCCATATCCATGCAACAAACTATGGAAATCTTATATCCAAATATTCCTAGATTTGAGTCTGTTGTGTCCATATATGATCAAATGGGTTTTCCAATAACAAATATTGTTATTGGAGATGGTCCTCGGTAGTAATCATGTATTTATCCAATGTATCAATGCCTGGGAGGACCCAAGGATTATGTAATTGTGTAGTTGCTAGTGGGTTTATGGAAAGTTGTGATGTGGACGGATTAATGGTTGGTTTTTTAGAAAAATAATAAGAAGATAGATTAGTAGAATATTGGGTAATATGATGTAGGTGAAAATCATACTAGTGGTGATAGTTGATGTATCAGAGCAGCAACAATCTCGAGGATAGTAGTGTCATATAATAATGTTGTAGGTGTTGGGGGATCATGAATGAGAACATAGATTCTCTCCCACTCTTGGACCATCGATTGGGGAGCTCCAAAGTGTTTTTGGGAAAGAGAGGCATCAAAAACCATAATTGGTGTTCTAACACGGTGGTATATTCAATATCATTCAATTTTCATAGACATCCTGTAAACATGGCGTGAATGTTATATGAAACGAAGAATGGGAGGACATGGTAGTCAAACTGGTAGATACTAGTAAAGAGTTTGACGCCCCTTCTGGAAACATCTACCATATCCTCGTGATGTGGAAGTATTATGGAGTTGAAATAATGATGGATGAAATATAATTGAGGGGATATTATCAAGGTGATATTTTGTGAAGTATGAGCATACTATACATTGGGTATAACAAGGTGCAGTCACAATTTCAGAAGGTTGGATTGGTTGTGATAGGTAAGGGTAGAAATGAGGTTTGGGGGGATATATTGGATTAACAGGTACACCCTCTTCAATAATCACTCATTATTGGGAGAAAATATCTACACTTTAGGATAAATAATATTGGGATATTTGAAGGATCTAAAAGTTTTAGAGCCCATATTTTTCTTCTATTCCCGAGTATAGAGGGTTCATGAAGTTATTGGATAATAAATATTTAAATTTTAATGCATATAAAGTATTTATTAAATAATTAATGTGTTTTTTTAATATAAGTTCAAAATAGGTTAAAAATAAAACTCAGACCTCCTATATGGGAACATGGAAAATCTGAAAACAATTTATGTTAATTAAAATGGATTCACATATCATGTGACATGTTATTTAGGTGCATAAATATATATTTATGGGAGTTATGATAATATAAAACATATAAAAAATATTTTTTATTTCAAAATTACATATATAAACATGTGTGTGTCTATATATATGGGAATTTATGTATTTAGAAATATTACATTTTAAGATTATAATTATAATGTCATATGAATAACTCCTATTCCATTAGGATGATACAGACCAAGGTTTATTTATGATTGAAATTTATGTGTAGGGGATACATCTATGTAAGATAAAATTAGAGGGAATATATATATATATAAATATGTATATGTATATATATATATTAATACTCATATATAGATTGATATATATATATATATATTAGAAAAAGAGAACTATATCATCCATAAAGGAGTAAAAAACTCTTTTTAAAGGGGAAAATTTAAAAAGTATTCAGTGAAACTCAATGTCAAATACAATTTTTTTGTAATTTGAGTAAGAGATATGGCACCTCATTTCCCACATAATTATTTTTTTGGGTACCATTTAACCCATACAATCCTTCACTATAGTGATATTCTATAAGAACAATTCACTAATGATTTATCTTAACCATTAAGATGGTATATGTATGATAATTTAAAAACAAATCAATAGAAATACAAATATATTCCTATATGAACAATATTTCATGTCTTAAAACCTTGTATAAGAAATTATAATGATTTTGAATAAAATAATAGTCAGTTAAAACAATAGAAAAAATGATTTATATTAATTTTTAAAATAAAAAACATAAATCAATTACTGACTTTATAGAAAGAAACATAATAAAAAACATGTAAAAATAATAATTCAATTTTACATTGGTTAAGAGATGTATATTTCAATAAAAAATTAATTTGAAAAATATCTTTCTATGTTGATTTTCACTCTACCCCACAACTGATTATTAGATACAGTAATATCTTATTCTAACAACTAATAATGGATAATGGTAATCCTTTAATCGAAATACCCCAAACACAACCATGTAACCATAACAACAGTCGCATGAACATGCTTCACCACTAATTATTTCTCATGAATGTTCTTAATAAACAAGGAACCTGAAGAAGAAAATAATAAATGTGTAAGGAAGAACAAAACCCAAAGAGACACAAGATTATAACAACGAGTAACTATAAATAATTATGATATAACACGAAGAGGAAATATGTGAATAAAATAATTTATAAACCCAAGAGTCCCATTTCACTAATTAATATGACCATATATAGTCATGGTGAAACAAAAAATATTACTATATAATAAGAAAATAAGATGATAAATAAATTAGAGAGATACAATTCCTAATTAGAAAACAATGCATCAAAATATATACACTCTAATAGGTATAACATGTAACCTAATATAATAAATAATTATACTACCATTATAGGTGATTCCATGTTAAATATAAATTTCTGAAAAAATGTGATTACACACATAAAAATAATATAATGAAAACGTTTTTTATGATAAATAAATTAATTATCAAGGTAACAACATATTCATTTTCCTTCAATTAAAGACAATAATTTCATAGACATAGGTAAACACTCATCATCAATGATTTTTTTTTACATATAATTTTTTATGTGTCATATAGAAATAAAACCTATAATCATTCATCATAATTTATATCACATGGAAGGAATAATTAGTAAATAATAAAATAAACTATAATCGATTGATTTATGAACCAATCAGAACTCATGTAAGGGGTAACAGGGATAACAATATATAAACATGGTGGTATAACCATAAACATACATTATCAAATCATTATTTATATTAATCAATAAAATAAACATTAAATTAAAAAATATTAAATAATTGTGGATAATATATGATGAAAAAATTCATATGAAAATATGACAAGGAAGTAGAAGTAAATAATTAAAAATATGAATTTATTAATTATTCGACAATATATATATACTAAAATCAAAATGACTAATTATATATTATATATAAGCATTTTAAAATTTTCATGCGTAATAAAGGCTTATCAAATAACTGATAATCCAGAACACAACATACCAATCATCAAGGAATGTATTGGATAATCCAAGAGAAGATATAAATAAAACATAATAGAACATTGTTTTTTAATGTTTACATATACAAAATTCATAAAAACATCCCAATTATATTTCCAAAATAAATATTTAAGCATTATTTAAGGTTTGAAAATCAAATTGTAGGAACATCATATGAAAATATAATTAATCACTATAATTGTAAATCAAACATTCATTTACCCAAATGAGATCTCCTCTCAATAAAGGCATCACCATTAAATACAAAAAAAATGGTAAATTAAATTACATAGAGGAGTACAAATACAAAATGAACAAAAAAAATTAAAAAACATGGTTACAGTTTAGCTATCTAATAATAAAAAGGAAAATGTTTAAAACTTATAAGTATCCTAAGTTAATAAAAATAATATTGAAAGAAATATCAAAATACATCAAGAAACCAGAGTATAAAAAACAACCATAACATATATGGGGTTGACATTTATTAGGATAAAAAAAACTGAATATGAAATCCCATTAAATGGATAGTGATTCTTATATGATATAGTGGAATAACATATTGTAATCCTATACACACACAAGACAAATCATTGAAAAAGTAAGAATAAGAATAAATACGTAATAATGTGAAGTAGGTATATCAAAATAAAGAGTTAGAAAACCCTAAAACACCATAGATTTAATAAAAAAATATTAATTATAATTAATATTGAATAATGAATTCCAACCCATAATTTATGAGGATAAATTAACGGGAGGCCCAATGAAATCGGTAAGTGGTGAAAATGAATGAAGGGGATGACACATATACCCTTAATATTTAGGAAATTACCCTAGGGATACTAGATAATTTGCATCCCTCCTTCAGTTATCCAATAGTATAAACAGTCTACTGGAAGCTCACTAGGATTTTAATGGAACCTGAGTAGAGAATACCACCATTTGATGGATAACAAGATTCCTGATAGTACTATACTAGAAAACCAGTGGCCTAAAAATTATCCTCATTTTGAATTTCCTCTACCTAAAATCTAAAAAATTTATTTGTCTTATTTTCTACCCATCAGTAAATCTATAAAATATAAATTTAAATGTTCAATAAAACACTATTTTTTATCAATATCCCTTTATTAGTCTACAAAAGTAAACAAGTGTTGATTTTCACTAAAATATTTTGAAATTTTAAATCCTTAAATGTTCCATTATTAACACAGTAAGTTTGTGATGCATTAAAAACTCTCCAATATATTTCATTTTCCACCAAAACCAAAAATTGTATCTCATAAATGAGATTGTACCTGTCCAAATGGCTAAATAAAAATGAAAACGTTTAATCCCATCCCATTTGACTTTCCATGAAAATTTTATTCAATAATTAAGATTAAAAAATGTCATTAAACACTCAAATTCATAATATAATAAATGATACACTAAGACATTTATAGTAATTGAAATATAGATAATAAATATAATTAAAACCATGTTAGACCTCCTACTATATGAATCATATTTGGTTGAAAATTTTCTTTCAAATAAGTAGATGTATAATTACTCAATATGAATGTTCATGAAAAAAATCCCTTCAGTTCAACTTTTTTTATTACAACTATTGGTTAAATTTGTTTTTAGAATTTATAATTTAGAAAACCAACATACTTCATAACCCTAGCTGAAAAAAACAATTTATAGATAACTGAACAATAAAATATCTTTATTAATATTAAGAAAGTTTTTACAACTTCCATATATTAAAATATTTTATTATCAAATAAAAATTCTATTACCTTTTCAATGGAATGAAATAAATTAATAATTAAAACATAAAAAAACTAAAAAAAATCTTGTGGTATATCATAAATCAAGGAAAATGTAAAATATAAAAATTATTCAATATGTGAGTGACTTTGTGAATTTTTTCAACATAAATAATGTAATCTGGAGAACACAGATTAATTTATTTATGTAATATAATTAATTTAATTCATTCATATATAACCATCATAATAACACACATGAACATTTATTGTCTATCATTATCCAAATAATTCATGAACATTTACACAAATTGGTTAAACCAAAGACATGGGACTTAAAAAAAGGTTACACATTTTATCATTAATATTCCTTAATAAAAAACTCATTCATTCAAAATGTACCTATAATGAGTTCCCATACATCATTGGTAAAATGGAATTTCATAATAAATATATTGATCATTATTCATTATAAGTTAATTCTCTTGTTCTAACCATCTTATAACATTTCCTCAAAATAATATAAAATAAAAACTATGTAAGGATATCACATTAAAATGACCTAAATCTGATATTCTATAGGCCCTAACTAGGTATCCATATATCAGATGAATTTTCTTTAGTCACTAGAGGCTTTTAAAATCACAATTTATTTTATCAATCATTGGGGAATGATTTTCTCTTTTTTAAATAAAATTTAATCCAACTATAGATTTCTTTGTAAATATATCATAATATATCTATATATTTATCCAACATATAGATATAATAAAAATAAAAAAACATTCCTAAATAAAATAAATTCATATATTAAACCATGAGTAGGAAAATTACATATAACAGTAAAATCAGAAAAAATAGAAAATGTGATATTCCAAAAAAACTCTCCAACCAAAGGTGTCAACCTATACACAATAATTTTATGGTGTCCTTCTCCATTACCATGTTAAAAATAGATCCGTTGAATATCCAAGAAGTAAGAGACGTACCCACTCATACATGGAAAGCCATATGTAAAACTATCTTCCCACTAAGGTGTATATATGGAGTGTGATTTCAATGAATCTGTATGAACCACAATGAAAAAAACACCAAAATTAGATATTAAATTAATTTTGCATGATATTATTGATATCATTTACCAATGTATGACACATTAAAATATGAAAAAAACAAACATAACATGGATGAGATAAATGAAAATATAAATAACTAAATAATAATGGATAACTCTCAAAAAACCATGATGATCTGTAACTACAAAGATCCCATACCTGAATCTATGTAAAGTGAAAACATCAACATTAGTTAGTTTAGGAGTGAAAATATGTATATATTTTATGATGGTGGAGTAAATCCTCTAAAAGGATGGTGGATATCTAGGGGATGGGTGACCATGAACAATAGTGTAGGAAACATAGGTCACTTCCAATTTTGAGTAATGTGAACAAAAGTTATGGTAACATACTGTGAATTGCTTAGAAGGATCATATAATAATCATTATTAGTGTAATAAACCCATATAATGGTTGCTTTATCCTTAATAGTACTAATATATAATAAAAAATAATGAACATCAAACCTAAAATATTAATGAAATAGTCACAACATTCTATATTTGATGAAGTAAATGTGAGGGAAATAACTAAAGAAGAAAATTAATTATTTATATCTCTCAATTAGGTACATTTATCTTTGGATTCCTGATTTAATCATGAGTACATTCATGCATCTAAGTTGTTTTATCTCTTTCAATATTTGATGAATGGTTTTTAGGAATAAAAAAAGATTCAAAAGAGTTTAATGTAACTAGTTTTACCCAAAAAGGAGCGATATCAACCCTTATATTTCCATCCATGATTATCTTCATTAAATGAAGTGTGTCATAAATTTTAATCATAGGAGGTTCCATCTTATGGAACCCATAAGGTATATCCCATTGGTGTTTTCTTGTCTGAAAATATCAGTGGATCTTTGATATTCCATAAAAGTACCATCTCATGGATCACAATCTAATCGAACCATGTAGGAGGGGTGACCATATTCATGTACTCACATCCTATTAATTCTGATTTATACCATACAATACGGTATAGGAAACAGAAACATCCCATGTATAATTTATGATATATCTAATAGTATGATATGATATGCATGTCATGTATATTGTAACATATAATTCATTATAATAATAATTATTTATATTCCTAAAATAAATATCTTATTTTATGATGGAAATTTAATATACAATTTGACACTGTATCTTTAGTGTGAATCCATCAATCTACCATATTCAGAAAAATTTCATAATGAATTTATAAAATAATAGGATTCTATGATCTCTAATTAAACATATTAAAACAAAAGAATGTGATCATTATTCTATAAAAAATATCTTAATTATTATAAATATATAAATCATTCATAATGAATATTAAATTCAATATTAATCACTTATACATTACATAAAATATATATACATTATCTTATTTAATTTTGAACACATTTTAATATACATGGGATGGTCACCAGAGATTTTGTGGAATGAATCCCACCATAGAAGGTATCCACTTTCTCACTGGATTGAACTTTGTATGTTCATAATTCTCTATTATCCATAATGTGGTAGTTTCCCATTATGAAATAGTTGTCGGTGAATGATAGAATCATGGTTATATGACAGTAAAGTAATCTTATGTTAATCTCCCACACCAACTATCTCGTGGAAGTACCCTTATTAAAGAATCATGGGATATTCTTGGATAATAGAAATATTAAATTATATGTTACAAATCTTGAGTAAATTAATCATATAGTTCATGTGTTTTAGGAGTGAATGAAACAAACTCCCTTCTTTCAAATCTCATGAAACTTTTCAAAAATATTTTTTATGTGGAAGTTTAATTCATGAATCTTATAACTTAATCATTTATCCTACCATATGATTATGAAAGTCTTTTTGAAATGAATTTTAGTACTCAACAGTTAGAAATTGTTGTTTCAATTCCAATAACAATCATAATCAATATCATGAAAAATATCCCATAATATAAGTCCCCTAATCATACTCTATGATTTGTCAAGTTGTAGAATAAAACCTCATATCAATATTTGTAACATAGAACAACCCATACTTATCATAAAACTATATGGAATTTAAATAGATGAATAATCATTTCATAAAATAAAAAAACAACATGAGGGCCATATTGGTTTACTGTCTTTTGTAGTTAGAAACAAAACGAAATAGGTTTATAAGACATCTTCATCATATCCTACTTATCCCTTCATAAATAGAACCATTTTTAACATGCCATACACTATACCTTCCTTAACATCCTAGGAAAATGAACATAAGAAAATGGGGAGCTCATATTCATAGTAATGGTAAACAAGGGAGATAATAATCTCAATATAAAGGCATAAAAACCAGAACATGATACATGATAATTATACCCTATATATTAATGATCATAATCATGACACATGTAATAAATAATAGAATTTCATATAACATGACTCATAATATAATAAAACTGTCAAAGGACATGGAAAAGTTTCATACACATAAACCTATAATTTTGTGATCGTTTTGTAAATATTAAAATGTTCACTCGTTATGTTAAGGATATTATATCAATAACTTTCATAGACATATATACATGAAACAAGTTCCACCCATAATAAAATGTAAACGAATACCATGTACACAAATAAAAATATAAATTTGTGAACATTTAGAAATAGAAACAAGTTCAATCGATATACAGAGGACATAAAAGGAAACCACTCTATAAACTATCCTACATGAAGCCTGGTCTGTGCATCATCCTATGGACATGAAATCCTCGTCCAAACCTAAAATTATAGATATGAAAACTCGAAACACACATGAAATTTAAAATATAAAATTAGGTTCACACATAACATATTTCTCTCATGAGATATTCATCATTACCCAATAAATTCAATGGATACACAGGAAACACTAATAAAATATTGATATTCATACATACATGTTCTATAGGATCATAAATCATTCATCACATCCAAAACAAATTATATAATTGAGTTTCAAAAATATTTCATCATAAAAACTCCTAGAAAATGAAATATTTTATAAATATAATTAATTCATAAACATAATGCAACCATAAAAATAATAAGGTTATTATTCATGTGGATTATCCCAAATAAATCATAAGAAAAATCAAATAATTTTATATTGTATGGTTGATAACTGTTAATGATCAATTGAAATAATTTTTGAGGATAATATCATGTCTGTTTGGGAAACCATTTTTAGAATGTTAGACAATTAAAAAAATATTTCTATGATAATAACCTTGTAATCATTTAAAATAATCATCAAGGAATAATGAAAACACAACATTTGTAAAATTCACTCATTCCATATATGATTAAAAAAATCCTTCCCTACATTATTGGAAAAATCACAAACAAAATTATTTTGAAATTTAAACATTTATCTTTTCAAACCATTATATAATAATTAAAACATATGTAAAAATTACATTAAACAATCATAATAGAATATGGAAAAAATGTAAAACAAATTGAAATGAATCATATGAATGTAAAAATTCATCAAACACATATTCACACATGAAATAATTAATGAAGTATAAATTAAAGTTAAACAATAGAAGTTGGGTTGATAATTCCATTTCCACGTAGTAATCAGTCGATTCTTATGCCCCATAAAAGTTATAATTATCAAATTAAAAATTGAATAACATTAATATAATGAGATTCATGATAATATATATAAAATTTTAGTATATAAGACAACTAGAAGAAATATTTTTTAAATAGATAATATATCTCCTTAAAGTAAATATGAGATGAGAAACCCTTACCTCATGATTCCCATTAGTTTTTCATATTCCAACCTCCAATTGAATATAAAATCCTTATAAAATACCTTAAAGACTAGGTATTTGGACTTTTGGTGAGACCGGATAAACATAGACATGGGTAGTGTGGGTTGGATAAGAGTTTATAGATATTTTAGGAACTTCAATATTTGTGAGGAGAAAAGGTGAAATGATCAATCGTATTTCTAATTGAGCAGGGGTTGTTTAATGTGATGAAATAATAATTATTTTATGTTTAAATAAAAAAAATTGTGTAATTAATTTCAATGACTTTTACAGATAAAAATTTTTTAATTTATATTCAGGATAGATAAAAACATCATACAACCCTTTAGTGTTTTTATTTTCTATGAATTTTATGCGTTTACATTTTATGTTTAAACCATTACATTTTTTTACCTATACTTCGGTAAATAGTTTTTTTACAATGGTAAATTTTTTATGTATAAAAAATAGAATGACCTTAAGGCATAATTTTTATCATTTCATTATGAATATATATTCCATTTTACATATTTCTATTTAAATAATTAGTAAAATGATATTCAATATTAACCCCCTGACAAGATGACAATTCTGGTTTTTATAGATAATGTTTTTAAAATATATAAATAATTTCATATCAAAAATACATATGAAAATGAATAATGTGAATTACGTTGGACTAATATATGTATAATTGATATAATTTTTTTAAAACCAATTTAATATATAATTTATCAATATCAATTATATAGACGAAAAGTTAGTTTTCAATTAAAATGAAGTATTTTTCTTCTTCAAAAAAAATGAAATGTATGAGAAAGATAGGAAAAAATTCACCATATTATAATTTTAAAATTCATCTTTAAAAAATGAAGTTAAATTTTTAATATAATAATAATGAAATTTTTAATATTTACATAATGTCCCGTAATTTCCATATAATTATGTATAAATTATATGGAATTATTCCAAGGCCAAACATTCTGATGAGACCTAATTCCAAGGCCCGATCACCTCGGAATATAATTTCAAACTGTTTTTATGATCATTTACGTAAATATGAATTGGATTTTTTTAACTTTTAAATTAGTTATCAGATAATAAATTTAAGGGCATAATTGAACACAAAATGACATGATTAATCTAGAAATGTCGTATCTTCAGTCGGAATGTTTCGGCTGGAAAAGTAAGGATTTAGAAATTTTAGATGAAAAAAATAAAATTACTTATCATGATATAATATTTTTTTTCAAAACCTTTGAGCGGTGCACAGTGACGTTGTGGTGCGGTGACAAGGCACATTAAATAAAGCTCATTAATAACTTGTTTTCGTGTAGCATAAAGATAAATTAAATGAAGCATAATAGATAAATTTTTTAATTAATGTGACAACATAACAAAAATGTTGTGACATGTCTTCTTTTAATGGGTTAACATGTCGGATAATTGAGAATAAAAGGATGAAAATTCCTCTAATGAACCGACGGTGAGTACTCTCTCTGACGACAATGACGAACGCTGGAGGATAATTAATGACTTCAAAGCGTCTAAAGTAATGGGAAGAGTGAGGGATGAACATGGATAAACCCACGAAATGGTTGATCTATGGATGGTTTGTTCTTTCTAGAGGGTGTTTTCCTTGGTGTTATTTGCACTAAAGTTTTTGAATATCTGAAAGAACTATGATGCCAAGCACCCCCCACCCCCATTTTTAAAATTCTAATGCGGAGGGCGCGGGCCGACCTGAACAAGTTTAGATCCCCACTTCCTGGTGTGTTCATCATGGATGAGAATTCAAATTGGCAGCAAGGCAAATTTGAGGCCTTTGTAGGGAAGAAGACACCCCACAGAGGCCAGAGGCGGAGGTAGCGTGAAGAACTGACCAATAGTGGAGATCTGGTGGTCCATCGAGTAGCCCCATCGGTGTGTCGGCACTATCGGTAGCTACGTGGTGGAGGCGATGTGATGGGTAGGACACGGACCACCTGAGTTTCCTAATGGGCCAATGACTAATAGGCCAGGTCAGGTTTGGGTCGGTCCAACTGGGTTTGATAGAAACTAGACCCAACCATCCCATTTGTGAAAAAACCTATTATCATTCAAACCAGGAATCCAATTACCGATTTATTTGTAGTGATGGAACCCTCATGAAAAGGAGGTTATTTTTTAATACAATATGGAGGATTTAATTTATGTTTAAATTCTAAAATTTATTAAGGATTGGTTCTCTTGGCATCAATCGTGCTCCATATGGAAACCCTACGGTTGGATAAGGCCTAATGACTGGTGACAAGTGACCCTGTGTGGATCATCTTTTATGTCTCAGTGGGAAGCATATTCTATTTGACCTTGCCAGTCAACAGTGGGGAGTGTGTCTATGTTACCCAACAGACCCACGATACTCGACAGGAGAGTAACTCAGAATGGATATGGTGGGAATCGGGTTCTATGTGACTCGGTATGACCACGGTGGGGAGAGGATTCTTTATGACCCAACATATCCATGGTAGTATTCAGGTATGTCTACAACATCAATCCAAAATTTGTGGGAATTATCTTATTTGTGCCCCGACATTCCCACAATACTCATTGAGGAGGAGATTTCCAACCACCCAAGGTGTTTGATGATATGAATGATGGTCCAACTTTCATACTCAAGATTATAATTGGTGTGTGCTGTCTTTTTTTATCTTTCATTGTGATCATGTTTCATGATTTTTACTTTCGATTGCACTGTGGTATTTGTTTTGCATTTTGGAGTCCTTACTGAGTATATTGTTACTCACCCCAACATGGGCTACACAAGAACATGTTGTGTTTGGTGCATATGACTACCTATTTTATGGAAGAATTAGTGGCCCAGGACCTAGTGGTGCTGAGTGAAACCATGTATGCAGGATATATTTCTACTACTTCCAGTAGCTACTCTACACTTATTCATTAGGTGGGGTTTTCAGTGGATGACATTCAATGTTTTCTTTGTACTTTCTTGTTTTCAGTTTATCATTTGTTGGTTTTTAATTCGGCCCCATTTGATCTACAGTTTATACTATTACTGAGTGGTTATTTAGGGGCATGCATGTTTACTTTTCCATCTTTGGGATGTATTTTTGTGTGTATGCGTACAGGTACTCAATAAAATGTCTCACACTTGTAGTTTGACATCGTCAGTGTTATTAGAGAACCCTTTCCCATTAGGTGGAGGGCATAGGGTATGTCACCTCATAGGCCCTGGCGGACGGTTCGTGATAGTTTAGTTTTAAAATAGGTTATTCATAAAAAGAATGAAAATCTACTGATATAGAAAACATAAAATTTTATGCATAATATTTTATTTATTGTTATATTAATATTATAAAACACATTTAATGAATTAAAACAATAGTTGACCGGATATATAAAATCTAAAATAAATTCATATCATTCACTAATATTGACTAATTTTATTTATTAAGTCAGAATTAAATTATTCTTATACGAATTTTTTGTTTCATAAAAACACATCATTTATATTCAATTATTTATTTATATTAATTTATAATTAATTCATAACCAAACAATTAAATTTATTAACAAATCTCAACCATATTTTTATAATTTATTCAATCACATTCATTGTTGCTTATTTAATTTTTATATTTGAAACATAATTTTACTATAATAATATTTTGGATTTTAGTTACGTTCATGGGATTTATTAAAAGTAAGATACCACATATATTAAAATAATTTTATAAAATATGCATATAATTAAATCATGGGATGTTACATTATACCCGCTATAATGAATTTTACCATTGAAATTAATCAATAAGATACAAAAATAAGAGGATTCCTCTTCCTCATCACACCCTCTTGTTCCCACATAACATCATACAGCTATAAGTTTCATCAAAAAAACAACGACAAGGTGAGTGGTCCTATTTGATAGAACATTCTATATTCAATCAAGAATCTCAAACAGTAATTCCTAATTAGAAATATCATCCTCCCATGGTATGAATTTTGATTTTAGTGAATGGGATTGGATAGGTATATACATTCTCAAGAGAGATACATGGAACAAATTGTGGACATGAGAGATGTTCAATTGAAGTGAAAATCAATAATCCAATATCATAAAAAGATAATGATTTTTTAAAAAAAAATTGTCATCTTAAACTAGAAATTTAACTTTGAAAATCAATGGTGGATATTTGAAAATTACTTGGTGGGAATCCACATCATAAAAAGAGACAATAAAACATCCTCTTAAAAAGAGGGAATGTAAATGGAAAAATCGCCACACAACTATGATTTCTATTTGGAGAATATCAATTGAAAGTGAAAATACTGACAACGTATATAATTATAAATATCGTGTTCTGATGGATAATTCTAGATAAAATGATAATTATAAGGTTAATGACCTTAAACCGATATATCAAATTGCCCTAAAAATTATCATTTTATTATATGGAATGAAAATAATATGATAACAATTTATTTTAAAATCATGTGCGGAGGTATAATTATAAAATTTCATCTCATAATCAAAGTATCTCTATTTGGTTGTGTGTTGATCAATTTACACTTCATTTCCTACTCCACATCATTAATGTGAAATTATAATTCTTACAGAACTATTTGATCATAAGATCCATAACGGGAGACAGATTCATTCATTCTATTTGTAGTTATCCTAAAAAATGGTTAGACCATATTATCTATTATTCCTAAATATTCATATGGTTAAGTAATATATTAATCTCTTAAACCTAATCCAATGTTAAAAATAAATATTTTCAAAAATGGATGCGCATATGAAACTTTTTAATGGAAAACATTCAAATGAAGTTAAATAAAATTTCAGAATAATCCTATAATCAATCCCCAAAACAACATTATGTATAAATAAATTTACACCCACCAAAAATGTGGGGTTCATTATCATTATTTCTCTTAAAACATGCTAATAATGAGAATTAACATAGTGAAAACATGCATGATTTTAATAATTAACCCTATTGTCACACCATAAATCCAAAAATTTCATAAACCACATTACTATGGTATTGCTAATATATTCCAAGGTCATCAATACTATCCCATTTATTTTTCATAATCAATCGTCTTTATATCTCATTACTATCCAGAAATCATGAAAATATTAAGGGTTAACCTTCCCTTAAATGCGTGTTTTCCAAAAATATCCCAGTTACACCTCAATAACTTTTTATTGTAGTTAGTACCATTCAAAAAGTACATTAATATAATGGAGGAAAAACATATAGGCCTCCTCTAGTTTTAATGATCACAAACAATTCTTTATTATGTTAAATTACGTTTAATTTTGTTACTCATGTTTATATACAATATTTATTAGTCATTTTAGTATTTTACATCATAATAAATAATGAAAAAATATGTTATGATATGAGTAACTATTAAGGTTGTGTTCACAATTATGATGGACTCACTTTTGGACATCATACTGAGGGTAGAAAAAACGGCTATGTTGGAGTTACTGTTAAGAAAGACACACTATTAATATATCTCACTGTAACTATCTTGCAATCAGCACCTATCCTTATTTATGAAAAAGAATGAGACAATATTATTCATCCCACATCCAACAGTTTATCAATTTTTTTGCAATGTATGAGTCACCACTACTTCAAGCTACCATTAGACACATTTATGAATTTTCACAATGTTTAAGTTACCATTGGCATGATTCATTGTTATTTCTACCTACTATCAGACCAAAACACCATTCGGAGACACTATTCAAAGAAACTACCTTGAAAAATTACCATTCCAACACACCTTCAATTCTTCCTTTGTCATTTAAATTCAATTTCTATTTTTACTATTATATTTTTTAAATTTATTATAACTGATTAAACTAATGAAAATTTGAAGACAAAATTAAAATTGTTGTCAGATAGTAGTACGAGGTACAGGGATGCATGATAGGATCGAGATCATTATTATTACCTTATTCAGTGTAAAAATATAATACTGGATAAAAAAATAAGTGTAAAAGTTTCATGGTCATGCACCTGAGAAAAAAAACAACTACCTGTCAATACAAGAAGATACTATTAATAACTCAATGTAAAGAAATTTTGACACAACAGTCTACGATAGGGGAGAAATCAATATCCAAATTAACATCTCATTGGAAATTTAGGATAGAAATATGAAGGTAGATTATAAATTATAAGAGGGGGTGAATTTTATGTTTTAAAACCTTTTTTTAACATTAAGTAAAAATATGTTCCACAAAGTCAAAAAATGTAAATTCACAAGACCTGTTAGTTTAACAGACATTCCAGGTTCCGGGAATATGGTACCAGAAATGAAACATAATAAAATATTACAAGGAAATTATTCATCTTTAAACCGTAGAGAATCTTACCTATCAGATTAAAAAAGAATAAGATTGTATAAGAAGATTATACTTTACTACTTTATCGAAATACAATGGAAAATAAACTTGAAACAAAACATGTAACTAGTATGAAATATTTTAACCCAAAGAGTAGGGTATCTAACAACAATAGATAAAGGTAACCTGATTTATACATTCATGAAAGTCTGTCTAATCCACACTAGGGTAAGCCATTGATAGAAATATCAGAGTCTGTCTTGTTATGCCCACCAGCCCTTGAACTTTATGGTAGTGGGAACCTCTATCTTCCTATCCACAAAAGTCACCAAACATTATGGTATTCAGGACCTCTATCTTCCTATCCCTAGACGTCCTCAATTGTACACAAAAAAAATTGGTGTCGCACGATGTAAGATGAACAAGATGTTCAGTATGAACAGGGAATGAATGTCTCTCTCTAGAAATTACTTCAGGAGCATATAATATCTAGTTATCAATGTTGTCTCAGATATTCTTGAGCACATTCCAATGAGCTTCTATTTATAGGCATTTCACTAATGGTCAGCTCCCTCCTCCAATGGATATTCTTTTCCTTGAATCTCAGAGGGACCTGTAGAAGTGTCATTCATTTAATGGTTAGTTTGAAACTGAAAGTACGACATCATTTAATAATTATAACAAGTGTAAGAAAAATAAGGTTTCTTAACCAAATTGAATTTATTATAGTATAAGGATAATAATGTTTGGATTTTATGAAAATAAACACTTGGATAATATAAATCATGGATGTCCATATTCAGTTTTTCAAAGGATTCGGAACATTATTTCTATAGACATTGGAATCTAAATTCCAATGAATTCAAAATCTCAATTCTTCAGAATTTGGAGTCTGAATTATAAGGAATTCAGAGTCTGAATTTTAGGTATTTCAGAATCTGAATTATAGTGAATTCAGAATCTGAATTTCATATAATTCAGAGTTTTAATTTCTGAGAATTTGGAATCTGAATTTCAGAGAATTCAGAGTTTGAATTTTAGAGAATTAAAAATCTGAAATTAAGAGAATTCGGAGTTTCAATTTCATAAATTTCAGAGTCATCATTTCAAAGAATTCAGAGTCATAATTTTAGTGAATTTGGAAATGGATTTTGTGATAATTCATAGTCTTAATTTCAGATAATTTAGATTCTAAATTTTAGAGAATTCGTAGTCTGAATTTAAGAGAACATTGAGTCTGAATTTCGGGGAATTTGGAATATGAATTTCAATGAATTTGGAATCTGAAAATAGAATACTCTATATCTAAGGATTTATAGTATTCTGAGGTTTTAGATATGAAACAGATATTTAGACATTTAAAAATAAAAATATTTAGGATAAGATAAACTATAAAAAGAACATTGAAAACCAAGGTAAGGAGAAAATTTCCTTGGGGAAGGAAAAATTTACTTATTAAGATATATCTTAGTGGATATATAAATAACTTTTAGATAGGCAGTTTGTGATTTTCAAAACATGGCCGAATGGAAAATTAATAAGTAAATCTTATTGACTTAACAATATCCCCCTTTTTGGAAAGCACAAATATCCTAACAAAAAAGAATATAAGGACTTATATTTTTTTGACATAAAAAAACATATCTCCCTTTTAATTATAGATCATAGTGAATACGAATTACTAACCCTAATATTTTGAAATCCCTAATGATCGTATTCTATATTTCATGAATGACATTTTACAATTTCTTTCATACGAAAATCATCATTTTTAAAAAATTCCTCATAGAAGAACTCCCCCTTACATAGGGAAATATATTCATGACTTATTATTCTTTTTATCATTCCTCTCACCCCATTTGTTATTTTCATAAAATTAAAAGAGGAAATATAAAAAAATGGTACATGAAAAATTAGTACAAAAAACCATAAAATATATGTAGAAAAACCTAAATTCCATTAACATTAAAAGAATTTTTACAAAGAAGAAATTCAAAAAATGGTAGGAATTGCAAAAAATATCCTTCGTTCTCATTCAGAATTAGCTTCTTGACAATGTTTTTAGGTTGTTGAGCTCCTTGTGATATTCTTCCATATTCTTAAGTAACTGATCCAGATCTTCGATTTTATTTTCCAAGACACTAATATTTTCATCCAGATCCTTATGGATTTCTACTTGTTCTTTCAACACTTGTTCTTGCATTACCAGCTTCTCTTTAAATTCAATTTTGAGATCTCTTTCCCTCTTCAAATTCATGGCCACAGAATTAAGCTTCCAATTAATATGCTTAACTTCTTGCATCTGAGTAGTCTACTCAAGAGTTATCTTTTCCTTAAATCCCATAAAGAGATCATTAATCTTGCCATCTTGGGTGTCAAATGTATCATGGATATTATATGGAAATTCATCAAAAGCTCGTAGGCCTTCGACAGTCTTCTTAGACCATTATGTAATCTTCATGCATGAAATTTTATGATCTTCATAACCAATGAGAAATGATTTGAAATCAACCTCATGTCTGAAAAAATTATCCATATTCATTGAGATTAAATCTGATTGTTGATTGAACGAATGTTGAAGCATTTGGAACCTCAAATATATACTAGGAAATAAATGACTAGTTCTAACCATCCCTTTCAAAAAATTTACAACAAAGTCATGTCCAATATAAAACAATTATGAATCAGAAATTTTGGTTTTTGGGGATTCTTTTTCTAACTCAATAGCTTTCCTCTTTGACGAACTTCTAATAACATTCTCTTTCAGTGCAGATTTTTTAGGTGTGTGGACCAACACCTGCTTTCCCTTATCAACTCTCTAAATGATATCTTTTAATTTAGGTGATTAATTCTCACTATCCGATAACTGAACAATTTTATTTTCTCATCTTCCTCTTTCTCAGTATCAACCACTGGATCTTCCAGATGAACGGAATCATGATTAATTCTTTCTTCTTCAGAAGGTTTCTTTACATTATCATGATCCCTCTCTGCAATCCCAAGAGTAGCATGTGTTGAGGATTCACCTGGATCAGTCCGGATCGATAATTTTACAGAGGGACTTAATTTCCCATGGTAATATTCAACTTTCCTTATGAAATAATCAGTGTCATCCCCTTCTTCTTCTACTTCTTATTCTATTTCCTCTTCCTCTTCCTGAAAAATTTCTTCTTCTTGTTCTATATCGGGAATCACCACATTCTTTCCCAGAGTCCCAAGATGTGAATCTATCAAAATAAATTATGGCACTTGGATTATTTCATATGCTTTCTCAACATCCTTGAGAATGGATTGAACAATTTTCTCTTCTGACAACTTCTTCCAGTGATTCATTTTTTTCTGTTGCTTTTCAAGTTATTCAGCAGCCTTTATCTATAACTCTTTTGCATCAAAAGGGTCCATGACAATCATAGGCTCCCCTTCCTTCCTATTTTTCTTCTCCTCTCTCCAATTAGCCTATACTTCATCATGACAAACCTTTTTCTTTTTTGTCTTTGGTGGTGCTGACTAAGTTTCCTTAACCACTTGAGTTTTTCTATTTTTTTCTGGTTCCTTTTCCTTCTTCTCCCATCCACACTTCTTGGAATTCCCAGCTGTAAATACCCATAAAATTCATGGGAAATTTTTTTTCATAATTTTCTTTGGGATTTTACAAGAGCGCGGTTTCTGACGGCACCTGATTCCGAGGCCCGGTGTGCCCAGAATCAATTTAGAAAGTTTATCTTGGGTACATTCAGTGAACGAACGAGCGAGTTTTCCGAACATTTGAAACGGTGCTTGGAATCGAATTCTGAGGGCACTGATGGAATTTATGTGCCAGTAATTTCTTAGGAACACCTTTTCTAAAGTTGTGTTTTCTCGGGTGAGGTTTTTAGTTAATTGGGTTCACTAAACAATAATAATAAAATATTGTGGTACAATTTTATTTTTATTCTAAGTAATGATAACCTATGCTTGGTGGTTGGAGTGGGACCCACTAATATCCTAACTCCACTATGTATTATATTAGTGAGGTGGGGCCCAAACGAGCCCCACCCCCTTTATTTCCTTTTACCTCCCACATGCTTTTAATTTGGTAACTCACCCGCACCCCCTCTTTAATGCCAAGTCAACTCTCGCATTTAATTGGATTATTAAACTCCTCTTAAATTGGTCAAGGCATGATAATTAAATTATGTTTTCATTTTTGAATTTCAAATAAGTGATGGCATGAGTAATAAAATAAGGCAACGCCTTATTTTATTTATTGTTGTTTCATTGTGCAAGAAGGATTGGAGAGGATTTTCTCAAAGACATCGAATCTTCATCTTATTCGTTGGAGAACGCGAAGAACGATGAAGAACGCCGGCCTCCGACAGAAGATGGTGAAGAACGATAGTTCCGCGGAGATCGACGACGCGACACCATATACCACGAAGCCGACGATCCTCTTCTCCGCGACGCTGACGAATCCTTTTCTCCGCGACGCCGACGATGCTTAGAGAGCCTTCTTCCACGACATCCTTTTTCCATGAAAAACCTTCATTCAACAACGCTTGAGGTAGGGGGTTTGGTTTAATTTAATTTTTGTGGATTATATCCTCGACATATGATTAAATTGTTGAATGTCGTTTGAACCACTAACGCGGTGGGTGCGGAACAACGAACAAGTCTGAACCCACCGATTCTCTGTTCCTGATGCGCGGAACGTTGGGCGATGATGAAATGGGACTATTGAGAGATTGGAGCCCGTCGTAGTAATCTATGGGTCCTGAGGCGATCCCAGGAGCATACGGGAGCAAGAACGGACCACCTGAGCAGGTCCGGTGGCCCCAGACTTCACCAGCGGCGGCGTCCCGGCGCGCCGCCAGGAGGGACCACCGCGGCTGAAGCCGCGGCGGCAGGCGACCGGTCCCGCAGCCCTGTGGGACCCGGGGGATACGCGGCACCCAGCACCGCATCCACTGGTAGAAGGGACCTGCCCCCCATGTGGGTTCGTGGCTTCAGTAAAGGGGGGAAGCCCCCCCCCCCTTCCAATCAACTCGGTGCCAGCCGAGCTGGCAACGCGGGCCGCACGTGCACGCCAGGCCACACGGCCTCCCAGGCCGGGCCGAGCTGCGCCGACCAGGCCAGGCCGTGCCCACCAAGTCGGGTCGTGCCCTAATGGGCCATCCTCGGACCCGGTTCAGGTCTCCCCGGTTCGGGCCCACCCAGGAGGTCTCGGGTTGTGTCGGTCCGGGCCCAAAACCCCCCAAAAAACCGGAAAAGTTCGTTCTTTTTCCCATATCATAGGCTAAGGACCTTCGATCGATGCACCGTAAGTTGTGTGGAGATCCTTGGAACGAGACGGTCGTTTCAGTATATTACACTCATGGTTTCGGAGAACTTTGGGTATGGGCAAGTTGGTTCGAACACGAAACTAACCGGGCTCTCGGAGTAGAAACACTTATAACTTGAGCTCCGGACGTCCAATTGACGTGTCGTCCATTTTGTTGGATTTCCTCATTGTGATATGGACCTTTTGGCTTACTCCTCTTGAGGTTTGGATGTAGTTGGAGTGCGGTCGGGTTGGTTTTGACTTAAAAACCAACTGGGCCCGTGGAAGGAAAATGCCAATAACTCTCAGACCGGGCATCCCATTGATGTGTCGTCTGTTACGATTAGTTCCTCTTGTCGAGACGAGACTTCGAGATACATCAACTCCAGACTACGTGTCAGTTGATATATGGACCCCTTGGCTTGTGGAGCAGACCCTCCTGGAAATGAGCATGCTGTGTGCGGGAACCCTAGAACTGGCTGTGACTGCGACTGTGACGACTGCACTGAAATACTATGTGGGTTCAGCAGCGACGAAGACCATACTAAAATCCTCCATGGGTTCGACAGCGATGAAGATTGCACTGAAATCCTATGTGGGTTCGGCAGTGATGATGACTGTACTGAAATCCTCCGTGGGTTCGATGACGATAAAGACTGCACTGAAATCTTATGTGGGTTCAGCAGTGATTAAGACCGTACTGAAATAATCCGTGGGTTCGACGGTGATGAAGACTGCACTGAAATCCTATGTGGGTTCGGTAGCGATGAAGGCCATACTAAAATCATCCGTGGGTTCGACGACAATGACTAATGTTCTTGTATCCTATGTGTGTCTGGCAGTGTCTCACTCTGTTCTTGCTATCCTACGTGGGTCTGGCAGAGTAGTTGGTCTGTATCCTAAGTGGGTCCGACAACTTACCAAGTTTAGTATCCTACGTGGGTCTCAGCTTAGATGAATCAGTGGCTATATCTGATCATCTCTATCACCGAAGAAGTATACCTGTGTGAGCTGAGTCTTAACTTTCAATCAATATCTCTGATATGATTAACTTTCTTTCCTATATGGATTTGGTTGTGCTATCCTATGTGGATTGGGATGTACTATCATATGCGGACGTGATCGAACTTGGGATCGGATGTTGGAGCCGAACGGGAATTGATGACTTAGGTATATGTAAGGGCATATACCTAAGTAGTGTTGGATGTTACTTCGTGATTGTATCTTTCCATTGTGGAGTCTGGGAGACCTTCGGGGTCTCAGGGTCCCTACTGAGTAGCCTATACTGACCCCTGCACGGGCTATGCCCGCACTACGTTGTGTTGGATGCAAACAACGGACAACGCTGATCGCGGTTGAGGCTTGTGGAGCAAGTCAGTACCTGGAGGTTGACCACTTGGCGGAACGTACACGGAGCGGATGACTGGATCCCAGGGGATGAGGAGGCTATCTGTACCCACCCTTCAGGTTGGACATCCAGTGGATGGCTCGACGTTGCTGCTGTACTTTCTTTCCAGTTGTACATTACTTTTAGTTTTGGTTTCTATTCTGGACCACTTACTTTTCCGCACTACTTTAGTACCCAATTTTACTTAGTGTTTACTTCTGCTTGCTTACTCTGTGGTGTTTGTTTACTTTATAAAGGCAATGCCTTCCCCTTTTTTCGGGATTTACTCCTTGGTGCTAGTCACCAGCCCCTGACCTATGGGAGGCGGGCTTGGGGTAGTCACGACACATGTCCCGAGGACGGGTCGTGACATATTGGAATAAGAGGAGTTCGGTTCTTCCACATAACTCTGTACTCTGATATTTCTTCTATGTGAAGCAATAGTGTTAAGGGTATTGAGTGTGGTTAACAGTCCAGGGAGTCCAGTGTTGGTGTGGCGGCCGACGTATCCGTACACCAGGACCCTGACTTCTGATTTCCGACTCAATGTACGAAAACATTGATTGCATGTGTGTTTCAAATGTTTTCTTTGTGATTAATTTGTGTTATCTCACCAGGTATACTGTTTTGACAATGGAGAACCTGTTTCTTTTCAGGATGGCCCCACGACAGCATCCAGCTAGGGTTCTGAGCTTTGAGCGAGACGACAACACATCGAGCGAAGAGGCCTCGGTGCAGGGCCCTTTGACAGCGGAGGCACCGGCGGTACCTTTAACTCCCGAGCCACCGATGATACTAGCCCCAGCCGTTGATAGTGCATGTTGCCTTAGAGCACTGCACGAGTTTCAGCATTAGAGACCGCCAAGGTTCCATGGGGGGACTGACCCTCAGGCAGCCGAGGATTGGCTGGAGGCTGTAGTTCGAGTTTTCAGGTTAGTGGGGACACCATCTAACCTCATGGTGATCCTCACAGCGATCCTCCTGCACGCGGCAGCAGGAATATGGTGGAGCTTGATGCTCGAGGTGCATGACGAGGCATATCTCCTCTGGACTGACATTGAGAGCCTCTTCCACTCGGATTTTATCCCAGCCACCCTCCGTGCGGTGCACATTTAGGATTTTCTACAGCTGCGGTAGGCAGCATGACGGTCGCATAGTACTCTGCGATATTTACTGATCTCTCATGCTATTCGACAGACATGGTACGAGACCCATTATTCTGGGCCCGGACCGTCGAGCCGGGACTGAGGAATGAGATCAGTGCAACGATGAAATCCCTTCGCATTCCAACACAGTCATGAGTACTGGAGCGAGCTCATCTCGTAGACAGCTTTCATGCCGAGCCTACGCCAGCAGCGAGACCGACCGCAGGGTGGCACGTAGCAGAGTCATCTGTAGCTGGAAGTCGATGGATGTCACAGGGGTCGAGGCGGACTGGACCATCAGGCTGATGACCTCAGGACACTGGCTCAGAGGTGCGGGGCATAGGGCACAGATCCAGCCTCCCGAGGAGAAAGCAGTGCTACGCATGCGATGGGCAGGGCCACATGGCTCGTGACCGCCCGACCCGCCGTGCGAAGGAGCAGCAGACGGTTGAGGGCCACCTAGGCAGAGACAGAGGGTAGACCGTGGCGGTCCACTGAGAGCAGGCGGATGAGGTAGGGGAGCTGTTTGGGTAGTAGGTGGTGGGAGACGTTTTGAGGCTTTACCACCACCACCAGGATGTCCACCCCGACCACAGGGAGATGGCGGGCAGAGACAAGCTCAGCTTCAGGCAATAGATTCCTACGACCACGACATGCCAGAGATGATTCGATGTACTATCTGTTTCTACTCCACCCTTCCTTCAGTTCTTATAGACACAGGAGCGAGTAATCCTTTTATTACCGCTGCCCTTGTTCGGAGCTCAGAGATTCCGACAGAGCCATTGGCTCGATCCTTACAGCTAGATACTCCTACAGGAGAAGACTCGATGATTACGCACTAGTGCCGGCAGTGTGAGCTTACTCTAGGAGTCAAGAGCTTCGGCTGGGATCTTCTTGTAGAAGAGTCGAGGCCTTACGACGTCATCTTGGTCATGGATTGGTTATCTACAGTCCATTCTAATATTGACTGTATTAGGCGCAAGGTGCGGGTTGTACACACCGATGGGGGTAGGTTCACCTTCACCGGTGAGAAGGGAGCCTTTGCAGCACAGGATGGACTCTCGTAGAAGAGAGGACAACCCATAACTCATCAATTGGCTAGCCTCATCCTAGAAGCAGTTGACATGTAGAGTCCTAGTTTTCCTGTAATGGTGGATCAGTATGCAGACGTTTTCCCTATCGATGTTCCAGGACTACCTCATCACAGAGAGGTATACTTTTATATTGACATGTACCCCGGGACAGCTCTGATATAAACTCCAACATATCGTATGGCCCCCTCTAAGCTTTGAGAGCTATGGGTATAGTTGGAGGACTTACAGGGCAAGGGATTAATCCGAACCAGTGTTTCGCCCTGGGCTTCCCCGATATTTTTCACCAAGAAGGCGGATGAGAGCTTGAGACTGTGTGTTGACTATCGTCGCCTAAACCAGGTGACCGTGAAGAACAAGTATTAGCTACCGAGGATCGACAACCTCTTCGTTCAGCTCAAGGGAGCATGGTGGTTCTCAAAGATAGACCTTAGATCAGGCTATCATCATCTCAGAGTTCGAGACCAGGATGTGCAGAAGACGACCTTCAGATGTCGGTATGGACACTATGAGTTCTTGGTTATGCCTTTCGGTGTAACCACAACTCCAACAATGTTCATGGGTATCCTGAACAGAAACTTTCAGCCATACCGCTATCGATTTGTCGTGGTCTTAATCGATTCCATATTGATATACTCGACCACTTAGGAGGAGCATGCCTACCACTTGCGGGTTATACTAGACACACTCTGAGAGCACCTGCATTATGGAAATATCTCGAAGTGTCAGTTCTAGTTAAGTGAGGTCCACTCCTTGGGACACGTCATCTCTGAGGCGGGAGTTGCGGTGGATCCTACGAAGATCGAGGCAGTGCTAGCTTGGGAGCCACCCAGGAGTGTGACGGATGTGTAGAGTTTCTTGGGGCTTTCTGGGTACAACCGGAGATTTGTGCCAGACGTTTCTAGAGTTGCGGCACCACTCTTAGCTTTGACGAAGAATGGGAAACCCTTCGTGTGGTCAGACAGATGTCGGCAGAGCTTCCAGAAGCTGAGGCAGATATTGACCAGCGTGACTATCTTGAGGCTACAAGAGGAGGGAGTAGGGTATATAGTCTACTGTGATGCATCAGGAACCGGACTCGGATGTGTCCTGATGCAGGAGCAGGACGTGATCGCCTATGGATCACGTCAGTTGAGGAAGAATGAGTAGAACTAAGCTACCCATGACATTGAGTTAGCAGAAGTGGTCTTCTCTCTTAAGATGTGGCGACACTATCTTATGGGTGATCGCTTTACAGTCTACTCTGACCACCAGAGACTCAGGTACATCTTCTCGTAGAAAGACCTGAATCTGAGATAGCGGCGATGGATCGAGTTCCTCCAGGACTATGACTTTGAGATAGTCAATAATCCTGGAAAGGGAAACGTAGTAGCCGATGCTCTCAACAGGAGGACGAGAATTCAGCTACTCGGGGAGGCGACGGAGTAGCTAGCCACTTTGCAGATATCCTTCAGGGATAGAGATGGAGCAGCCTTTCTTCAGTCACTCCTCCAATACTGCAGCGGGTCAGAGAGGCACAGCGTGGGGACGCTGATTATGAGATGCGATGTGCGCAGATATCCTTAGGACAAGCACCTGATGGATTCTGTATAGTAGGAGATCACAGAATCGTTTTCAGAGGACATACCATGGTACCAGATGATTTACAGGAGGAGGTGCTAAGATTTTTTCACACTTCCCCTTTAGGGATACATCCAGTAGTGGCAAAGATGTACCAGGATCTCAGACGATAGCACTGGTGGCCAGGTATGAAGAAGGTTGTGGCAGAGTTCGTTTCTCAATGCCTCACCTGCCAGCATGTGAAGGCAGATCACCAGGTACTAGCAGGCTTGGTACAGCCCTTGGAGGTCCCGGAGTGGAAGTGGGATGTGATATCTATGGATTTCGTGACTGGACTTCCACGTACTTCGAGAGGTCACGACTCCATTTCTGTTATTGTCGACCGACTCACCGAGTTGGCTCACTTATTACCCATCAGAGAGCAGGGCTCAGTAGAGATCTTGGGATGTCTCTACGGTCACGAGATTGTACGGCTTCATGGTGTGCCATCATCTATCGTCTCCGATAGAGATGCTCACTTTACTTCCCGGCTTTGGAAGGGGTTGCAGGAGGCATTCGGGACACAGCTATGTCTGAGCACCACCGTTAACCCTCAGACAGATTCTCAGATGGAGAGGACCATTCAGACTCTTGAGGAAATGCTCCGTGCATGTGTCCTCGACTTTGGTGGCAGATGGGAGGACCACCTACCCTTGGTGGATTTCACGTACAACAACAGCTACCACCCCACCATCGGGATGGCACCATACGAGGCATTGTACGAACGACCTTCCAGATCACCTATATGCTGGAAGGACCCAGGGGAGTCAGCACTTGTGGGACTGGAGATGGTCCAGGCCATGATAGAGAAGATCCAGGTTATCCAGGAGCGGATGTGGATAGCTCAGACAAGGAGGAAGTCTTATAATGACAGGAGGCGGAGACCACTGGAGTTCGAGGATGGCGACCATGTCTTCTTTCTGGTCTCACCTCAACGTGGATTACAGAGATTTTTCTGGGGTGACATGTTATCTCCACGCTTCATCAAACTGTTCCAGGTCCTCAGTAGGATAGGCGAGGTGGCTTATTGCCTGTCTCTACCACCTCAGTTGCACCGGGTGCACGACGTCTTTCATGTATCTCAGCTGAGGAGATACGTGCATGACCCGACGCATATCATCGACCATGGGGAGTTGCACATTGACTATGGGGTGAATTTTGTGGAGGTCTCGGTGGAGATCGAGGATCAACAGGAGCGGGTCCTACGTGGATGGTCGATACCTCTAGTGCACATCAGATGGAAGCACGAGAACCTTCAGGGGAGCACTTGCGAGAGGGAGGATCAGATGCGTGATTAGTACCCTCATTTGTTCCCCTAGTTATGATGTATATTTACAGGGACGTAAATCCCTGAGGTGGGAGTAATGTAAAGACCCGTAAAATTCAAGGGATGTTTTTTTTATTTTCTTTGGGATCTTACAAGAGCGCAATGTTTTACGGCAGCTGATTCCAAGGCCCGGTGTGCCCGAAATAAATTTCCAAAGTTTAGCTCGGGTACGTTCAGTGAACGAATGAGCGTGTTTTCCTAACTTTTGAAATCGTGCTCAGAATCGAATTCTGAGGGCACCGATGGAATCTCAGTGCCGATAATTTATTAGGAACACCTTTTCCAGCGTTGCATTTGCTCGGGTGAGGTTTATAGTAAATTGGGTTAACTAAAGAATAAAAATACAATATTTTGCTACAATTTTATTTTTATTCTAAGTAATGATAACCTATGCTTGGTGGTTGGAGTGGGAACCACTAATATCCTAACTCCAAGAGGTAGTATATTAGTGAGGTGGGGCCCACACAATCCCCACCCCCATTATTTCATTTTTCCTCCCACGTGCTATTAATTTGGAAACTCACCTCCACCCCCTATTTAATGCCAAGTCAACTCTCGCGTTTAATTGGATTATTAAACGCATCTTTAATTGGTCAATGCATGATAATTAAATCGTGTTTTAATTTTTGAATTTCAAATAAGGGATGGCATGAGTAATAAAATAAGGCAATTCCCTATTTTATTTATTATTGTTTCATTGTGTGAGAAGGATTGGAGAGGATTTTCTCAAAGCCTTCGAATCTTCATCTTCTTCATTGGAGAACGCAAAGAACGACGAAGAACGCTGGCCTCCGACGGAAGACGAAGAAGAATGCTAGTTCCCTGGAGATCGACGATGCAACTCCATGTACCGCGACACCGATGATCCTCTTCTCCGCGACGCAGACGGATCCTTTTCTCCATGACGCCGACGACGCTTACGGATCCTTCTTCCGCGTCGTCCTTTTTCCACGACAAACCTTCGTTCAACAACGCTTGAGGTAGGGGTTTTGGTTTAATTTAATTTATATGGATTATTTCCTCGACATATGATTAAATTTTGGGAAGTCGTTTGAACCACTAACGCGGTGGGTGCGGACCAACGAACAAGTCTGAACCCACCAATTCTCTGTTCTTGATGCGCCGAACATTGGGTGATGATGAAATGAGATTGTTGTGTGATTAAAGGCCGTCACAGTAATCTACGTGTCCCGAGACGACCCCAAGAGTAGACGGGAGAAAGAACGGACCACCGGAGCGGCTCCGGTGGCCCGCGGACTTCACCGGCGGCCGGAGGCGGCGGCGTCCGGGCGCTCCGCCAGGTGGGACCACCGCGACTGAAGTCGCAGCGGCAGGAGACCGGTCCCACGGCCGCGCGAGACCCGGGGGAAAGGCGGCGCCCAGCGCCGCGTCTGCTGGCAGAAGTGAGCAGCCCCCCACCTGGGGTCGCAACTTCAATCAAGGTGGGCAGCCCCCCCCCCCCCCTTTCCGCTCAGCTTGGCGTTGGCCGAGCTGGCAACAAGGGTCGTGCACATGCGCCAGGCCAACCGGCCGCCCAGGCTGGACCGGGCCGCGCCGAACAGGCTGGGCCACACCCACCGGGCCGGGCTGTGCCCTAATGGGCTGGACCCGGACCCGATTCGGGTCGACCCGGTTCGGGCCGACCCAGGGGGTCTTGGGTCGGGTCGGTACGGGCCCAAAACCCCCCTAAAACTAGAAAGTTTGTTCTTTTTCCCATATGTTCGGCTACGGACCTCCGACCGATGCAACATTAGTTTCCTGGCGATCCATGGAACTAGATGGTAGTTTCGGTATATTACACTCAAGGTTTTGGATAACATTGGGTACAACCGGGTTGGTTCGAACGCGAAACCAACCGGGCCCTCGGAGCGGAAACCCTTATAACATGAGCTCCGGACGTCCGATTGACGTTCCATCGACTTTTTTGGATTTCATCTTAGTTAGAAGGACCTTTTATCTTACTCTGCTCGAGGTTTGGATGCAGTTGGAGTGCAGTCGAGTTGGTTTTGACTTAAAAACCAACCAGGCCCCTGGAACAAAAAAGCCAAAAACTCTCAGACCGGGCGTCCGATTGACGTGTCGTCTTTCACTATGAGATCCTCTTGTCGATACGGAACTTTGAGATACATCAACTCCGGACTACAAGTCAGTTGATGTATCGACCCCTTGGCTTGTGGAGCGGACCCTCCCAGAAATGAGAATGTTGTGTTCGGGAACCCTAGAACTGGCTGCGACTGCGACTGTAACAACTGCACTGAAATCCTATGTCGGTTCAGCAGCGATGAAGACCGTACTGAAACCCTCCATGGGTTCGACGGCAATGAAGACTACACTGAAATCCTATGTTGGTTCGACAGCAATAGAGACAGTACTGAAATCCTTCGTGAGTTCGACGACGATGAAGACTGGACTGAAATCCTATGTGGATTCGGCAGCGATGAAGACCGTATTGAAATCCTCTATGGGTTCGACGACGATAAATACTACACTGAAATACTATGTGGGTTCTGCAGCGATGTAGACCGTATTGAAATCCTCCATGGGTTCGACGACAATGACTACTGATCTTGTATCCTACATGGGTCTGGCAGTGTCTGACTCTGTTCTTGCTATCATACGTGGGCCTGTCAGAGTAGCTGGTCTGTATCCTATGTGGGTCTGACAGCTTAGCTGGTTTAGTATCCTACGTGGGTCCCATCTTAGATGAATCGGTGGCTATATCTGATCATCTCTATCACCGAAGAAGTATACCTGTGTGAAATGAGTCTTGACTTTCAATCAATATCTCGGATATGATTGACTTGCTTTCCTATGTGGATTGGGTTGTGCTATCCTGTGTGGATTGGGTTGTACTATCCTATACGGATGTGATCGAACTTGGGCTCAGATGTTGGAGGCGAACAAGAATTTATGACTTAGGTATATGTATGGGCATATACCTAAGTAGTGTCGGATGTTACTTTGTGATTGTATCTTTCCTTTGTGGATTCTGGGAGACCTTCGGGGGTCTCGGGGTCCCTACTGAGTAACGTATACTCACCCCTTCACGGGCTATACCCACACTACGTTGTGTTGGATGCAGACGACGGACAATACTGATCGTGGTTGAGGACTATGGAGCAATTCAGTACCTAGAGGTGGACCACTGGGTGGAACGTACACGGAGCAGACAGCTAGACCCGAGGGGATGAGGAGGCTATATGTACCCACCCTTCAGGTGGGACTTCCAGTGGACGACTCGACGTTGTTGCTTTACTTTCTGCTACTGTACTTTCTTTCCAGTTGTACTTTAGTTTCAATTTTGGTTGTATTCTGGCCCACTTACTTTTCCCCACTACTTTAGTACCCAGTTTTACATAGTGTTTACTTCTTCTTTCTTACTCTGTGGTGTTTGTTTACTTTATAAAGGCAATACCTTCCCCTTTTATCAGGATTTATGCCTTGGTGCTAGTCTCCAACCCCTGTCCTATGGGAGGCGGGCTTCGGGTAGTCACGGCACAGGTCCCGAGGACGGGTTGTGACATCAGCCACATCTAGTTTCTTTGAAAGAGCTTCGATTTCAGCTTCTGAAAAGACCTATATATCTCAGGATTGACAATTAAAACAAACCATTGTCTTCCTTAGAGTATTATTACTCAACAACATTACTTTTAAATTCTATGGATTTTAACTACAAGGAATTTGGGAAGACTGAAGGCAATGCACTATAATCATCAACAGAATAGTTGGATACATGATAATATGAGATTTTAGGGTTCCATTCTTGATATTCTAGATTTTTACCAAGATATACATTACCAATCTTTTCTTATTGAGGATCCCAGAGAAGTCCAAAACATAGATATCAATTTTTTTTAGCTTAACCTTATCCCCTATTCTCGGAATAAAAAAACCATGGACCCATTACTCAAGAATCTGATAGATTGTAGATAAATGAAAAATATTTAGTGTCATCTCTCCTATTTAACCAAGATAAGCTAGAGACTTCCCCTTATCAAAAGGTCCTAAAGCTTCTGGTAATTTGTGAGTAGAGAATTCTGTTTCTCCTTCATAAAGAATTCCGATCAAACTTGATGCCTTACTATAAGAAAGAGAATAAGTCGTCCCATGGCTCTTGAAAGAAATTTTATATCTCCCATATTTGTTGAAATAACATGTTGACCCATAAAACTCAATTAACAACTCAAGATACAAGAGATCATGTTCTTTTTGTTTCGAGACATATAGTCTCTTCCAGCCATTCAACTTTATATTGTTTAAAATGATAGAGTCATACATCACATAAAATTTTGAATCGAACAACCTTTATCAATATATCTCATATTCACAAATTTCCTTTATAGTCGACATTTGTTTCTAAGGAGATCCTTTAGCATACATTCGGATGTAAGAAAATCCTGATGATTCTAAATGGCCTTAAGTAGGGAGGCAGATATTCAGCACGCGGAGGCTTTGAAGATCGATGTGGGGAAACCATTGAGGGTCCTTATATAGGAATATGAGGCCACGATTCAACTTCCTTAATTAATCTAATCATTCAAATACTAAAAATTATATCTGACGGTTGAGATAATAATCTAAGTAGTATTTTAGTAGTTTTTTACCTTTTTAGGTTTTTAAGATACACATTAGTATTTATGAAAAAGAATTAATCCGAATGATTTAAAAGAAAATGAAAATACCAACAAGAAAAAAGTCGATTACAAAAAATTTAAGAAAGGAAAAATTCCTTTCAGATTGCATAGGGAAATTATCAATAATGAGTAAAATTCTTCTTGAAGATCTTTAGATTCTAGAAAATTTATGAAAAAATTTAAAGAAAATATCATATTACAAAATTTTGATTATGAAAATTTTACAACGAAAATTTTTTACTATGAATTTTTTTGACTAATATTGAAATATACCCCCATATGAAATGGAGTTTCTTTTTATTAGGAGATATTTTTTAATAAGAATTTAACATAGAATATTAACATATGGTTATCATTCCTATTTTTTTTTAATGAATTCAAATCTATCAGAGGGTAGAGATTTTGTAAAAATATCAGCAAGTTGATTGTGCATTCCGAAAAATTGAAGAATAATATCTCATTTTTGTGTGTGATCCCTAATAAAGTGATGCATGATATCTATGTTTTTTGCACGATAGTGATGTGAAGGGTTTTTACATATAGAAATGGCACTATTTTTGTCACACAATATTTGTGTTTTGGTAAAACACATACCATAGTATGTGAGTGTGTGTTGCATCCACAACACTTGAGCACAATAACTTCCAGTTGCTACATATTCTGCTTCTGTAATGGAAAGTTCAACAAAGTTATATATTTTTGATGACCAAGAACCTAATCAATCTCATATTAAATGACATGTTCCAGATGTACTTTTTTAATCCATTCTACATCCACCAAAGTCAGCATCCAAATAACTTTTTAAAAAATATTCTTTGTATAAGTATAAAGGAGTCCTAAATCCATGGTTTTATTTAAGTATGTAAAAATTATTTTCACTACCTTTAAATGAGATTCCATAGGATTTGATTGATATCTTGCACATAAGAATATTGAAAACATCAAGTCTGGATGACTTGCTGTCAATTATAGTGGACTTCCTATCATACCTATAAATGATGTTTGATCAACTAGTTTTCCACCTTCATCAAGATCAATTGTATTTGAAGTACCAATGGGAGTACATATACACTTAGTGTTGTCATATACATACTTTTTAAGAATATATTTAATATACATATGTTTGGATATATAAATTCCTTCTGGTTTTGGAGAAATTTGAAAACCATGAAAAAATGTTAACTAACCCATCATACTGATTTCAACCACATATTTCATTAGTTGCACAAAAGAATCAATTGAATATTGATGAGTTGAACATAATATAATGTCATAAAAATAAATTTTAATAATCGAAACATTTTTCTAATCTTGGATTATAAAGAGAGTTGGATCATCATTTCCCTTAATGAAATTGTTTTGTAATAAAATTATTGTCAGTCAATCATTTTAGGCTCTAGGAGGTTGTTTAAATTCATATAAAGCTTTTGTATTTTTGAAAACATGTTCAGGATGTTTTTTATCTTCAAAACTTGGAGGTTATTCAACAAAAACATCCTATTGAACATAACCATTAATGAAAGAACATTTTACATTCCTTTGAAAAATTTTAAAATTAATGAATGCTGCAAAGGCAAGTAAAATACGAATTGATTCATGTCTAGCTATTGTAGAATTGGTTTCTTCATAGTCTATTCCTTCATGTTTATTATACCTTTTAGAAACTAAGCTAGCTTTATTTCATACTATGATTCAATTTTCATTACACTTATTTCTGAAGACCCATTTTACTTAAATAACAGATTTTTCCTTAGGTATTTCATCCAAGGACCAAACATTATTGCTTTCGAATTCATTTAGCTCATCATGCATAGATTTTATCCAATCATCATCGCCTAATTAATCATTAGTGATTTTATGTTCTAATTGAGAAAGGAATTCTTTATGTTCTACTTCATTTCATAAGGAACCTATAGTCTTTACGAGTTGACTTACATCACAAATGATTCTATAACTGGGATGATTTGTAAGAAACAACAGATTTGGGTTTTTTAAAACCTATTCATCAACATATGGTATGAAATCATCTGTGGTAAATGCTTTAGAAATATTTTTTGGAAAATTTTCATTATCAGAAAGATCTTTTATCAAGGGTTGATAATTAGTTTTTTAAAACACATCTAACGATGATAGTTGAGGTTGTTTAAAAACTAAGGGATCGGTTTCATAAAATTTGAAATGTACTGTTTATTCAAAAGTACATGTGTTTTTATAGAAAACTCTATATGCCATAGATGTTGTGGAGTAGCCAAGGAAAATTCCTTCATCATATTTGGGTGAAAATTTATGCAATTTATCTTTAGTATTCATAATGAATACTCTTCAGGAAAATACCTTGAATTAGGGAAGTCTAAGTTTTCTACCATTCCATTACTCATAAGGTGTTGTTTTAAGAAAATTTCTAATCAAAACTCGATTTATAGTATAACAAGCAGTACTAATAGCTTCATCCCAAAAGTGATTAACAATAGAATATTCACTCATCATGGTTCTAGTTATATCTTTAAGAACATGATTTATTCTTTCAACAATAACATTTTGTTGAGGGGTTCTTAGTGCTAAGAAGTTATGAGTAATGCCTTTTCTACTACAAGAAGTTTTAAAATCAGAATTTTAAAATACTCTTCCATGATCACAATGAATAGTTATCAATGGATGGTTTTTCTCATTTTTAACTTTGGATCATAAAATTTTGAAACAAAAAAAGATTAAGAATTTTTTTCTAGAAAATAGAACCATGCTAATATAGTGTAATAATCTTCTAAGACAAATACCTAATATTTTCCTCCAATAAATCCAGATTGTGTTGGACCAAAAAGATCCATATGCATTAACTGTAATGAATTAGTATTTGAGACTTAACTGATTGATTTAAAACTTGATTTATGTTTCTTTTCATATTTATAATGATTAAAAACTTTTGGAGAATCAAATATAAGCTCTGGTATATCCTTAACTAGTCTTTTCATAGAATGTTTTAATAGCTTTTTAAGGTTTCATTGTACTAACATAATATTCCATGACCAAGAATGATTTTCCATCGCACTATGTCAAGGTAGATCATGGCTCCTAAGGTCTTCTAATTTAAGTGAGTATACATTCTCTTGCCTCTTGGCAGAAATAATAAACTCATATGTGGAATTGTGTTCTAAACATTTATCATTCCAAAAATTCACAAGGTAGCATTCCTCACAAAACTGACTTGTACTAAAAAGGTTGTGCTAAAGACCCTTAACAAATAAAATGTTGTGTAAATAAGGGTTCCTTATGAATTTTCCATTCCTTCATGTTTGGGGATATTATTGAGTCAATAAGGTTTCCTTATGACTCTACCGATCCTTCTTGTTTTGAAAATCACAAAAACATTATCTTATGGAAAATATCATTTTACCCTATGCTTTTCATTCATAATTAAAATTTCCATCCCTAAGGAAATTTATCCTTAACATTTTTTTCATTGTTCATTTTGTCTCTAAGTATAAAAATTTGTTTTTATCCAAATACTCGGAATCATATATACACTTAGATATAATGAATTTTTTTAGGATATGAATTCAGACTCTGAACTCTTATGAGTTCTAACTCTGTGTTCTCTGAATTTAGACTCTGAACTCTTCTGAGTTATGACTCCAAGTTCTCTAAATTCAAACTCCAAACTCTTCTAAGATCTGAATATGAGTTCTCTGAATTCAGAATCTGAACTATTCTGAGTTCTGACTCTAAGTTCTCGGAATCCAGACTCTGAGCTCTTCTGATTTCTGACTCCGAGTTCTCTGAATTCAGACACCGAACTCTTCTGAGTTATGAATCTGAGATATCTGAATTCAGACTCCGAACATTGTTAGTTCAAACTCCGACCATTTTTATGTTCAAAGTACAAACTCTCATGAATCCAAACTCTAAATTCTACTGAATTCCAGACTCCAAATTTCCTTGAAATTCAGACTCTGTAATTCAATAAAATTCTAACTCTGAATTCTTATAATAAACATAATCTGAATATTTATGTTTTACAGACTCCGAATAGTTTTTGGTTAGACTCTAAACATTAATTTATGCACACTCCAAAAAATGAATTTTCTTAAGTAAAAATATTTTTATTTACTCATGTTTTGGTTATAAAATGATGTCATGAATTCAATTACTAACTAACCATTGTTTGAGTTACCTAGGTACTGGTCCCTCCGAAATTCACAGAAATATATCACCGTTGGAGGAGGGAGCCTACATTTGAAGTCGTACCAATAAATAAGAGCTTATTTGAATGAGCTCAAGACTGAAAGTCTTTAACTTTTGGCAGAACGTGATTAGATGTTGTTGAAGTGATTTCTTGAGAGAGAGATCTTTTAAACCCTCAGGATTTGTGCAAATTGTTTTAATGGCTTGTTCAATCTTTGATTTGTTCAAAATTTCATTGTGCAGAGGTGCGATTTCCTTAAAATCGTAGATTTGGGTTGTGAAGTCATAAGTGACGATTTCCTTACAAATCAAGGTCTTTTGATGATAGAAAGAAATATAATGATCATTAGATTGAGGGCTTACCAGGGATTGGTTAAGACAGAATTTTTGAAAGTATAAATCAAGAGACCATTATCCAAGGTTTATGGATACCCTTCTCTTTGGGTTAAAAGATTTACTACTTGTTACTTGTAGTGTTTCAATTTTGTTTTCCACTGTAATTTTGGTTGTTGGGGAAAGTATAACTATTCTATTCTTCGTTATACATTTACTCTGATTAAATAGGATTCTATACGCTTTAAGGTATAATCGATGTTGTTATAAACATTTCTTAAGATTCATTTCTGGAATCACTTTTCCAGAATCAAGAAAATTAGTATAATTGAGAGGTGTTAGGATTTTTTTATACAAAATTTCCTTAAAGAATTTCATAAATTATACAATTCACCATCCCTCCTATATATTGAGTAACTAAAACATAGCTTTATTCTACAATTAGTTTCATATCTATCTTACAATCGATCCAACAATTGTTATTAGAGGAGGTGACCTTGTACCCTTATACAATTCAAAAATTGGATTCAGAGTGTTGGTTAAATCTTAATTTATCTCACAATTAGATTCAGAAGACAAATCATCTTCTTTATATTTTTTTAAATCAGATTTTCAGACTCTTAATGTTTGTATTCATATTTTTATTAGATATACTCTAGTTATATTTTTCTTTCATAGGATATTTTTTTCTTGTTTACAATCATTTATTACGAATAAATGTGTGTTGAAAGATTTTCTTTAAGATGACAGGTTTAAATGTTGGTTTTATCGACAATCTAAATCCCACCAGACCTCTTATTTATTATGGAAATTATTATGAGTACTGGAGAGCTAGGATGAATACTTTCGTTATTAATAATAGACTTGATAACTACCTGATGCGGATAGGAGACTATAAGATTTTTGATAAGGAATTGATAACTTTTACTAATGAAGAGAAATCAAAATATCAATCAAATTTCAGTGTCAGAAATACATTTCTATCTTCTATGACTAGAAACATCTATAGTTAAATATCAATAATGTGATCATACAAATAGTATCTTTAAGAAACTTGATGTTACACCTTTTGGTACTACTAATGTTATAGAGACAAGAAGAGCTATGTTTAGAGCTAAATTCCATGGCTTTAACATTCCTTATGGTGAACCTATAAGCAATGTTCAGCAATTCCTCATGACTGTTTTGAATAGATTAATTTTTATGGGAGAAAAAGGTTTGTATGATGAGGCCCTTATTGATAATTTCATAGAAATGATTCCAGATGAGTGGGAGTCCCAGAGGAAAGAAATTGATGAGAACATGAAAGTCATCATGATTTCCTTAGATGAGCTGTCTGAAACCCTTCTTCAACATGAGACTAGAATGAAGAGAGATGCTTATAATGTTAAAAGAATAATGGGAATGGAGGAGTTTCTTTTACAACTACATCAAAACATATGATATCCAGGACTCTAGAAAGAGTCACTATATCAAAGTCCAGGAAAGTCACTATCCAATCAGAATCTAGTGATACAGAAAAGTCTGAGAATGAATTTTCTAATCCTGCTCAGAGAATGAACAATATATTAGCTCAAAAGAACTATCAAAATAAGTGCAAGAAGAGAGACTACAATGATATGAGATATGGGGAAGTTACTTGTTATTGATGTATAAGAACAGTTCATATCAGACCTAATTTCCCTCTGTTGAAAAAGAAGGAGAATAAAGAAAGGAATTCAGAGAGAAACAAGAAGAAGTTCTATCATTTGAAGCATCAGAATTGTATTAAGGAAAACTACACTTGGAGTGGTAGCTGTGGAGACTCTTCAGGAAGTGAATCTTCTGAATATGAATCATCAGCGTAGAAAAATATTTGATTCATTGCTACTACTTCTTTCCCAAATACATGTATTATGGACAACTTACGCTCTACCGAGGCTTGAAAAAATTTATCTCTTGATAAGAATTATTATTCTAAAGATATTACTTCTAATAAATATACTTCATCTTAAGATAATAACGAAATACCATCATATAAATAAGTATCTAGATTTTACATGTTGTTAGAAGCAATGAATTATAAAATTTCTAAGAAACCAGACAAGGAAAATACTAGGGAAGAAGTTCTTACAAAAGAAATTTCAGACCTATTTAGAGATCTTTAAGATAAAGAAAATCTTTTAGAAAAATTTTCTAAAGACCTTAAGGAAGTAAATTATGAAAAGGAAAAAATTTCTAAAGATCTTAAGAATACTATTTTAAAAATAAATGTTTTTTGTGGAAAAATCTAACCCTTTGGAAATAATTCCTGAGGATAGGAAGTTAGTCATAAGACTAAAATGCGAAATATATTCTCTTACGAAAGTTTTTGCAAACATTACTTCTTGTGAAGATAATTTGTAAGAGATGTATTCTCAAATCAAACCTTAAAGTAATACTATTGTAGTAGGTTATACTCACAGAAAACCTATTTTCAAACACAATTATTTTTTCCATCCGATGCCCTTTTTTGTACTAAATGTCAAAGTGGTGGTCATTGGAAGAAGAATTGTTCTCTGAATAATGTTAAATGTCTTGGGTTTCAAAAAGATTATTTTTCCAAACAAATGTGGATAACCAAAATTTTATTATCTGACGATTCTAGATCCAAGAAAGTTTGGATTTCGAAAGTCTAACATTCAAATTTTCAGAAAAACAATGAAATTATCAACAACAATACTTGGTACATGGATAGTGGATATTCCCAGAATTTGTCTTGTAACAAGGAATTCTTTGAAAATATTATCAAGTCAAAAGGAGGGAAAGTATCTTTTAGAGATAATGCTAAGGGAGAAGTTATTTGTATAGGTGACATCATTCTTCTTTGAAAAACAATGATATCAAATGTCGTATTTGTTAAGGGTCTTAAGAACGACCTCATTACCATAATTTATTTATGTGATGATGGTTACCATGTGAATTTTAGGAATGATAAGTGCTTCATACCCAATTCCAAGGAAGTGTTTATTATTTCTTCCAATAGGAAAGAGAATGTTTACAAACTGAACTTAGATGATCATAAGATCCAAGACCTACCTTGACTTAGTGCAATGTAAGATCATTCTTGGTTATGGTATAAGAAGGTTAGGACATTGTAACCTTAGGAACCTATGCATACTCTTTATGAAATGACTAGTAAATGATATACCAGAGAAAATATTTGATTATTCAAAATTGTGTGATCCTTGTCAATATGAAAAGCTAAAATAATCAAGTTTTAAATCAATCAGTGAAGTCTCAACCACTGATGTATTATAGTTATTGCATATGGATCTTTTCGGTCCAATAGAAACTGGAAGCATTTGAGGCAAATATTTTGTATTTGTCTTAGTTGATGATTACACTATATTTATGTGGGTCTATTTTCTAGAAATGAAATATGAAGATTTATCTTATTTAAAAAATTTTAGAGCCCAAGTTTAAAATTATAAAAATATTCCTCTTGATAACTATTAATAGTAATTATCTAGGAGAATTTAAAAATTCGGAATGTGAAAATTTTTTGTAGTAAAAAAGGAATTAATCATAAATTCTCAGCACCTATTAGACCTCAAAAAATTGGTGTTGTTGAAAGAAGAAATATAATTCTTCATGTGATAACAAGAACCATGTTGAGTGAATATTCTATAGCCAACCATTTTGGGGGTGAAGCGGTAAGAACTGCTTGTAATACCATAAATCGTGTTTTGATTAGACATTTTCCTAATAAAACCCCTTAAGAGTTATGGAATGGTAGAAAACCTAGAATTTCCAACATCATGGTTTTTGGATTCAAGGTATTCATTTTGAATACTAAATATAACTTACACAAATTCGCACCAAAATCTGATAAAAGAATTTTCTTAGGCTACTCCACAACTTCTAAGGCTTATAGAGTTTCGAATAAAAACACATGTACTATTGAAGATACAGTACGTGTAATATTTGATGAAACTTATCCATTTATTTTTAAACAACCCCAACCTACATCATCGGATGTGTTTTCAAAAACAGATTATAAACCTTTGTAAGAAGATCCTTATGATAAGGAAAATGTCCTAGATTTTTTTTGAGACATTTACCCAAGAAGATTTCCTATCCTATGTTGATGAACATGTTTTAAAAAACCATAATCATTTGTTTCTTAAGTATCATCCCAGTGATAGTATTATTGGTGATGTAAATCAACCCGTAAGGACTAAAAGTTTCTTAATGAATAAAATAGAACATCTAGCATTCCTTTCCCAATTAGAAGAAAAAATCAATGATGAAGCTTTAAGTGATGATGATTGGATAAAATATATAAAAGATGAACTAAATGAATTCGATTAGAATGATGTATGGACCTTGGTTGAAATACCTAAGGAATATTATGCTATTGAAGTAAAATGGATCTTAAGAAATAAGGGTGATGAAAATGGAATCATAGTAAGAAATAAAACTAGATTGGTTGTGAAAGGATATAATCAATAAGAAGTAATAGACTATGAAGAAACATATTCTCCATTATCTAGACTTGAATCTATTTGTATTCTAATTGCCTTGCTGCATTCATCAATTTTAAACATTTTCAAATGGATGTGAAATGTGCTTTCTGTAATGGTTTTCTTCAAGAGGAAGTTTTTGTTGAACAAACTCCTGGTTTTGAAGATACAAAAAATCTTGAACATGTTTACAAACTTACCAAATCTTTGTATGGAATTAATCAAGCCCCTCGAGCATGGTATGATAGGCTTACATGATTTTTTCTTCAAAATAATTATGTTAAGGGAAATGCAGATCCAACCCTTTTATAAAGAAATATAGGAAAAATGTTTTGATTGTTCAAATTTATATTGATGAGCTTATTATTGGTTCAATTGATCCATCTTTAAGTGATTCCTTTTCAGTTTCAATAAGTCTGACTTTGAAATGTGTATTATGGGTCATGTTAACATTTTTCCTTGGTTTTAAATTTTCCCAAAAACAAGAAAGAATCTATATATCCTAACATAAGTATATTAAAAATCCTATTAAAAAGTATGGATATGAAAACACTAAGAGTATTAGTACTCCCATTGGTACATCAAACACACTAGATCTTTAAGAAGCTGGGAAACTAGTAGATCAAACATCTTTTTGAGGTATGATAGGAAGTTTACTTTACGTGATATCTAGTCATCTAGACATAATGTTTTTAGTTTTATTATGTGAATGATGTCAATCGAATCATTAGGAATCTTATTTAAGGTAGTGAAAATAATTTTTCACTACATAAAGGGGACCTTGGATTTAGGATACATTTATACTTCTGGATATTATTTTATATTAATGATTTTTTCGAATTCTGAATTTGGTGGATGTAAAATGGATAGAAAAAGTACATTCGAAAATTTTCATTTCTTAGGAAAATCATTATTTTCTTGGTCATGAAATAAGCAACACTCAGTAGCACATTCCACTACTAAATCTGAATATGGAGAAGCAGGAATTTGTTGTGCTCAAGTGTTGTGAATGAAACACACACTCACGGACTATGGTATGAGTTTTACCAAAACATAAATTTTTTGTGATAACAGTAGTGCCATTTCCTTAAGTAAAAACCATGTACATCACTCTCTTGCATAACACATATATATTAGGAATCACTTTGGTAGTGATCACAAACAAAAATGGTATACCATTCATCATTTTATCAGAACACAAGATCAACTTGCTGATATTTTCACAAAATATTTTTCCTCAAATAGATTTGAATACATTAAACATTAGTTAGTAATGATAACCATAAGGTAATATTCCTTGTTAACTTTCTGTTGAAACCAATATCCTTAAAGTAAAAAACTCTCTTTTATAGGGGGAGTACATTTTCTTGTTAAATAGTTCAAAATCATTCGTAAATAAAATTTTTGTAGTCATTTTTTTCAAAATCATTCATAATGAAAATGTTCGTAGCCAAATTTTATAAATCTTTCATAATTAAAATTTTTATAGTCAGATTATTCAAATCATTCGTAATGGAAATGTTCATTGTTAGATTTTTCAAAAAAATATCATTGAAAATATTTTTATTCAAAATTTTTAAACCTTTCAAAATGAAAATTTTCATAGTCAGTTTTTTTTCAAATCTTTCATAATGAAAATTTTCATACTGTAAAATTTTTTTCATACTCAAAATTTTTATAATGAAGATTTTCGTACTCCAAATTTTCGTAATGAATATTTTCGTACTCAAAATTTTCATAATGGATTTTTTTTTTGAACTTATTTTTTCGTAACCAAATTTTAGGAATCTAAAGTTCTTACAGAAATATTTTTTCAATATGAATTATATTCCTGGTAATCAGAAAGGTATGTTTCCTTTCCTGAGTTTTTGTAATCATCCTTTATTTTCTAGTAGTTTCTTTTGTTTTTAAAATTTTCGGATTCACTTTTCCTTAAATCTGAATGTTTTTCTTAAAAAAACTCAAAAGATTGGATTCAAGTTTTCTTTCCATCTATCATATAAACCGTCCGATTTGAGCATAAGGATTTTCGGCCATTGGATTGAGTTTGGAAGATGAACCATCGCATCAAAAAACAATATAAAGGACCCCCTAATGTTTTTCCCACATTGATTATCAAGATCTCACGTACTGAAGTTCTGCCTTTCTACATAAGCTCATTCCGGATTTTCAAAGGTCTCTCAATTTCGAGTGTCTGTAGAAGAATCCTCCCAGAAATATATTTCTAATATCAAGACAATCATGGAGTAGTTGGTATAGAGAAAAAGGTTGGTGCATCCAATCATCATTAATAAGTATTATTCTATTATCTCAAAAAACATTAGGATTATTGGTTGGGAGAGTGTTTGCATATCAAATCCAGGTTCTCAAGATTTGGTGTGTCTGGATATGTGAATTGAGATATATGAATCAGTCAAATTTTTTAAGGAAGAAGTCAGAGAAAATTTCTCATTCAAAATCTATAGAAATTCTTATGCTCTATCATATACTAAGGTATCTAATTTGGTTGTTATTCTATATCTAGAGAAAGCTGAGTTCTATTCTCATAGTTACCAGATATCAAACGAAGCTTTGTTAAGGTGAAAGATATAGAGTGACTCGGTCTTAGAGATGTCAAGACTCCGAAGATTTCCCCCTTGTCCAAAAATTATTAGATTATCAAATTATGGCTTCAATGTTTTATAATTCTGAGAAAAGGTGACAAGGACACATTGACTTACATGAGGAAGAAGATGATGTTGTTTCGAAGAAACATAAAGTGGCTGAACAATCCAAAAAGGCCTGAAAGAAGAGGAAGTCAAAGGATGTAGAAGAGGAAGAAAAAACCCCAAATGCTAATGAATCCCAATCAGCACCTCCAAAACCTATGAAGCAAAAAATCATATCTGGATGAGGTAGTAGCTATGTAGAGGTAAGACAAGAGAAAAAGGAAAATAGGGGATCCATGTTTTGGTATGGATCCTGCTAAAGAAAAAGCTTTAAAAGATAAGACTACTGATGAGCTTGAAAATCATGCTAAAGAAAGGAAGTTAAAGAATAAGATGATTGAAGCTGAGATAGTGAAATCCCTTCTAAGAGATACTGAGAAAGCATCAGAGATCATTCTAGTACCGAATTATTTTTTGGTAGAAGCATTACATGATACTCCGGGTAAGAAATTCATCAAACCGGAAAAAATCCAATAAAATATTGTTGAATAAAAAGATGTTGTCGAAGAAGTTGAAAAAGAATTTAAGAGTAGTGGTGATACCGAATATTTGATTAAGCAAGTTGAAGACTTTCATGAGAAGGAAGTTTCATCTGAGAAGCTGTCAATCCGAATGTCTGAAGCAGAATCTTCAAATTTGGCTACACCTGAGAAAGATGATAAAAGAGAGGATAAGAAGGGAGAATAAGAAATGAATATGTTGTCTGAGGAAGACAGTTTTAATCATCATTTCATACACCCAGAGGATGCTGAGGCAGGAGCTCAGAATGAAGCTATAGATAAAAATAAATTTGTTCAGCTGTCTGATAGTGATCATAAATCTCCATATTAGGAAGGCATTATAAAAACCGATAAAGGTAAATAGGTGGTAGTTGATACACCTACTAATGTTGTTATAAAGAAGAAGGAATTAGGTGGATCTTCACAGAATAAACATGCTGAGATTTAAAAACATCCCTCTCCTAGAAAAGTTTTAGATTCGGAATCATCATCCCTTGGACATGATTTTGTTGTTCAATCATTGAAGAAGCTTGTTGGGACCATTCCGATTTTCCAAGCATAGACTCCAGATGCTAGATGTTTCAACACACACTAAATCATAAATTGGATTCTGTATCCATGGTGATGGATAAGTGTGTAATGCTTGAGGCTTATTTCCTGAATTTCATCATTAACTACGATGCTCACCAAAGGTCTTGATAAAAAATGTTTGGCTGGTCAAAGAAGATAGTTGAAGATTTGAGAGAACTTTATGAGTTCCAAGATCGTGTCAAGGAGGCTTTTGACATTGATTATGGAATGATCAAGGATCTCACAACTAATTTTGAAGAAAATATGACTCTGAAATAGAATTATCAGGTTCAAGAGGTAAAGGATTTTAATGGGAAACATTACTCAATTGCTCAAAGCTAGAAGAGAGAAAGGGATCTTCATATTGAGATTGAAGAAAATCTTATCATGCAGGAAGAAGTCCTGAAGGATTAGGCAAATTTTCTCAAGGCTCATGATGACACAATCAAATCCTTAGAGAAGAATGTTGATGATTAAGATCAGATTCTTAAGAGAGAAGAGGAATATCATAAGGAGCTCAAGAAGCAGAATACAATAGTGAAGAAGCTTATTCCCAAGGAAAAGGAAGTATTATCTTTCTTAAATCTGATATTTTTTTGTATTCCTTTCCTTGTACAAATTTTTACTATCAGAATGGATTTTTGGTTGCTTCTCATTTGGATATTTTGAACTAATATTTCAGGTACTATAATATCTCTTCCATTCCATCAAATTTCATTTTGAAAATCACAAAGGGGGAGAAACGAAAAATACTTCTACATAAATAAGGAGTTTCCCTAAGAAAGGGGGGTGTTTATCTAGGGGGGGGGGGGGTTTCATTACAAAGATTTCCATATTCTAAACAATGAAAAGTCTCATTCCAGAAATCTGGATTACGATACATAGTGTTCCAAATCCTACGGGGTAGTTAGTCGTATTCATCATTGTCCCTGAGACAAGGGAGATATTTTTTATTTTCAAAGTCTAGAAATATATTTTCTTGGACCTTATATTCTTTTTCATAAGGATGTATGTGCTTTCCAAAAAGGGGGAAATTGTTGAGTCAATACAGTTTCTTTATGACTTTTTCATTCCTTTATGTTTGGGGAGATTGTTGAGTCAATAAGGATTACTTATGACTTTTCTATTCCTTCTTGTTTTGAAAATCACAAACACCTTATCTTAAATAAAAATTTCATTTTACCCAATTCTTTTCTTTCATAATGAAAATTTCCTTCCCTAAGGAAATTTATCATTACCATGTTTTTCATTGTTCCTTTTGTCTCTATGTATGAATATATGTTTTGTATCCAAAACCTTGGAATCATATATATACATAGATATAATGTATTTTTTTAGGTTCCGAATTCATACTCCGAACTCTTATGAGTTCTGACTCTGAGTTCTCTGAACTCTTCTAAGTTCGGACTCCGAGTTCTCTTAATTCAGACTCCTAACTCTTCTGAGTATTGACTCCGAGTTCTCTAAATTCAAACTATGAACTCTTTTGAGTTCTGACACTGAGTACTCTAAATTTAGACTCTGAACGCTTCTGAGTTTTGCCTCCGAGTTCTCTGAATTCAGACTCTGAACATTGTTAGTTCAGACTCCAAACTCTTATGAATTCAAACCCCGAACTTTTGTAAGTTTAGAATCAAAATATTCTAAGTACAGACTCCGAATACTATAGAATTCATGACCCCATATTTCCATGAAATTCAGACTCCGGAATTCTGTAGAATTCTAACTTTGAATTCATCTGGAAAAAAAAGAATCTGAATATTCATGTATTATAGACTCCGAAAAGTTTTTGGTTAAACTATGAACTTTCATTTTTTCTTACAATGAAAAAATTAATTTTCTTAAGTAACCATATTTTTGATTACTCGTGTTTTGGTTATAAAATGATGTCATGCATTCAGATACTAACTAATCGTTGTTAGTGTGACACGTGTACAGGTCCCTATGAAATTAAAGGAAAAATATTACCGTTGGAGGAGTGAGCGGACCATTGAATCCGTGCCTATAAATAGGGTCTCATTTGAATGAGCTCAAGACTGAAAGATGTTAACTTTTGTCAGAACTGCATTACATGTTGTCGAAGTGATTTCTAGAGAGATAGGCTCGTATAAACTCTTAGGGTACTTACAAAAAGTTTGACCGTCTTGTTCAAACTTTTCTTCGTGCAGAACTACTTTGTGTAGAGGTTTGATTTCCTTAAATTCAGAGACATCAGGTTGTGAATTCATAGGTGTCATTTTCCATACAAATCGAGGGCTTGTGAGGATATCAATACAAATACCGATATTCAGATTGAGTGCTTACCTGGGTTTGGGTAAGACAGAATTTCTTGAATGTATAAATCGAGGTACCTTTATCCAAGGTTGTGGGATACCCTTCTATTTGGGTTAAATGATTTAATACTTGTCACTTGTAGTGTTTCAATTTTGATTTCCGCTGTAATTTTAGTTATTGGGGAAATTATAACTCTCTTATACTTTCTTAGAAATGCACTTTGTTTAAATATGATTCTAGACACTTTAAGGTAGAGTCATTGTTGTTGTAAACTTTTGTTATTTTTCAATTCTGGAATCACATTTCCAGAATCAATAAAATTTGTAGATCTTAGAGGTGTTGTGAATTTTGTTTATACAAAATTTCCTTAATGAATTTTTTAAAGTATACAATTCACCCCCCCCCTCTTGTATATTGAGTATCTACACCATAGATTGACACTAAAATCAGTATCATATCTATCTTACAATCGATCCAACATAAAACATTTGAGTTCACTATTTTTTCAATATAAACAATGTTACTTATAACAACAAATTCTCCCTTATAATTATCTCTGAATTTTACCTTTCCTCTGTTAGTCTTAATAATCTTTTCAAAGATTTTTTTATTCATATGTTGGGAAAATTAACTATCCATCTACAATGTATTTCTGTTAGTAGATTCCTTATTTTTTTCTAAAAAAAGAGTGTTAGACTTTTAGAATCCAAAGATTCTTGGATCTGGAAGCTTCAGAATGAAAAATGTTTGGTATAAACATTTTCATTGAAAAATAGGATTTTTGAAAACCTAAGGACTGAGTTTTATTTAAAGAATAATTTTTTCCCAATGCCCACCACACTAAAATTTAGTGCAGAATGGAGCACTTTGAGGATCAAAATAATTATTACTATAAACATTTTTATAATTAGTTTAACCAAATATAGAATTATTCCTTAGTGGTCGAATTTGGGAGTATATCTTTTCATAATTTTCCTTATATAAGGTAAAGTTCGACAAAAAATCATGAAGTAAAATATTTCGGACTTTAGTTTAATGACTATTTTTTATCCTCAAAACATTAGTTTTACCACTTAATTTAGACTCTACAATATTATTCATAGAAATTAATTTTTGCAAATCCTTAGATTGTATTTTCTTATAAGAATTAACATCCTCTTAGTCTTATGAAATACTTTCCAAATCATAAATTTTCATATTAAACTCTTTAAAAAGATCTGATACTTCTTCAGTCAGAATATAAATTCTAGAATTTTCTTTTTCATGATTTATCATGAGTTTAGAATTATCACTCTCAAGAAGATTAGAAATCCATGATAACTCTTCATTAATAGGTAAAGTATTATCTTCATCAGGAGAAGATTATTCATCCGAGGATTCAAAATATTTATTATCACTATAATTATAATCTAAGGATACAATAGTTAAGGATTCAACATTGTGTACCTTATCCATTAGACAATGATTTTCAATGGGTAATCTATCTAGCAAACCAATATTCTTCTGACCAGAAGATTAATACTCTGATGTTTCAACATAAGAGTCTCCACCACTGGTACTCCAGTTTTCATTAGCTTTCAAAACATTATTAGCTATAGTTTATTAGTAATTATTTATTATTCTTCTCAGAATTCATTTCCTTTTTATCCTTTCTCTTAAGCATATGACAATATGTCCTTATATTCCCAGCTATTTTACATTCATAACAAGTTACTTTAGGGAATTTATTATCCTTTCATTATATATTCTTAAATATATAATGAAATTATTTCTTCTAGACTATCTTGTTCATCCTTTGAGCAAGATTAGAAAGCTCATTATTAGAATGATCACTTTTTCTAGATTTAGAAAAACCAATTACTTTCATTGACTTCAATCTTGTAACCCTTTTAGGAGTCTTGACTATTTTAGTAGTAAACATAACACTTCCATTTCCATTTTGCTTCTTATTCAAATCATAATCTCTTTTCACTCTTGTCTGATATTGAAGAAGGCTTCCAAAAAGCTCATCAAGAGTAATTTGTGATACTTTCCTATTCTCATAAATAGATTTTCTCTTAGATTTCAACTCCTTAGGAATGATATCTATAATCTTTTCCAAAAGTGCCTCGTCATCTAAACCTTTCTCACCAATGAATTGTAAACTGTTAACAATACTCATAAACATTTTATGTTCCTTACACACTGGTTCCCTATAAGGAAATATAAATCCATGATATTATTCTCTAGGCATAGCTCTTCTAGTTTATATTACATTAGATGTACCAAAATGAGTAACCTCTAATTTATTCCACATACGATTTTCATCATCACAAGAAGAAATATGAGTATATATATTCTTGTTCATGGAACCCAATAAATTATTGTGTACCTTGTAGTTTAGTTTATATTCTGACTTTTCATGATTAGTAAAAGTTCTAACTTCCTTATCTGGATTCTTGTAATATCCAGTAAGCATAAAAAAGTAGTCCACTCCAGTATTAATAAAAAAGGTCTTCATACGATTTCTATAATGGTCATAATCATTCCCCTAAAATATAGCTGTTCTAATAGGATTTAAATTGACAATTTATCCTACATTCATGCATTCCATCAAAAGGAAAATATTTTTCCATAGATACTTGTTAATACAGAAAGATTGTAAACACGGATAAAAATCCTAATAAAGGAAAATATATTCATAACTATAAAAACGTGAGCAAGAAAACATATATGTGAATATAGGTATTTCAGAGAACAACTATGATACCAATTGCAGGATCAAAATAACAATGTAGATGCTCAATTACAAGAGGGGGGTGAATTGTATGTTTAAAAATATTCATTTTTAACATTAAAGAAAACTTTGGTCAACAAAGATAAAAATTATAAATTCATAAGACCTCATAGTTCTACGAACATTCTTGGTTTTGGAAATATGGTTCCAGAAATAATACTTAATAAATTTTTACAAGGAAAAGATTCTACATTAAAGCATATGGAGTCTTAGTTATCAGAGTACAAAAGAATAATAAAGTATAAGAATATTATACTTTCTTATTTATCACAATACAGTGGAAAATAATCTTGAAACAAAACAAGTAACAAGTATGAAATCTTTTAACCCAAAGAATATGGTATCCAACAACCTTGGATAAATATCCCTTGATTTATATAGTCAATAAAGTATGTATTACCCACACCAGGGTAAGCCCTCAATTGGAATATCGGAGTTTGTCTTGCTACCCTGAAAGAACTCAAACTTTAATGTAGTTGGCACCTCTTTCATCCTATCAATGTAATTCCTCTATCTTTAAGTTATTAGACACCACTATCTTCATATCCTCATAAGACATCAATTATACACTACAACAATCGGAGTCACACAAAGAAAGCGGAAAAATATGTTCAGTACGCACAAGGCATGCGAGTCTCTCTCTCTAGATATTACATTAAAAACATGTAATCTCTAGTGATCAAAGTTGTCTTAGATATTCTTGAGATCATTCAAATGATCTCATATTTATAGGCATTTATCCAAGTGGTCGGCTCCCTCCTCCAACGGTAATATTTTTCCATGAGTCTTGGAGGGACCTGTACACGTGTCATTCATACAATGGTTAGCTTGAAATTGAATGTATGACATCATTTCATAATTATAACAAGTGTAAAAAAATAAGGTTTCTTAAACAAATATAATTTATTTAAGTCTATGGAAAATAGCATTCATAGTCTAATAAAATAAACACATAGAGAATATAAATCATGGATGTTCAGATTTTTTTTTCAATGGATTTGGAACTTGAATTTTATAGTCTTTGAAATCACAATTCTAATCAATTAAGAATATGAAATCTCTAGAATTATAAAAATGAATTTGATGGAATTCAGAGTTATAATTCTAAGGAATTCAGAGTCAGAATTCTGAGAAATTCGGAGTCTGAATTTTAGAGAATTCAGAATCTAAATTTCATAAAATTCGGAATACAAATTTCAATGAATTTGGAGTCTGAATTTCAGAGAATTGAGCGTCTTAATTTGATAGAATTAAGAGTATTAATATCAAAGAATTTGGAGTTTTAATTTCAGAGAATTTGGAGTCTGTATTTCAGAGTATTCAGATTCTGAATTTCACAGAATTTAGAGTCTGAATTTTAAAGAGTTTGGATTCTAAATTTCAGAGAATTCAGAGTCTGAATTGCAGAGAATTCAGAGTCTGAATTAGAGAGAATTCAGTGCCTGAATTTTAACGAATTAGGAGAATGAATTTTAGTGAATTCAGAGTATGAATATCAAATAATTCAGAATCTGAAAATAGAATACAAAATATAATACGATTTATAGGATTTTGAGGTTTTAGATATGAAACCAATTTTTATACATTTAAAAATAAAAGGAGTTAGGATAATAGAAAATAAAAAAGGAAATATGAAAACAAAGTTAAGGATAAAATTTCCTTGGGGAAGGGAAATTTTTTCTTATTAAAATAAATCATATACAAAGTTTTTCCTTAAGATAGGTTTTTTGTGATTTTCAATACATTATGGAATGGAAAATTAATATATAAATCTTATTGAATCAACATAAAATAGAGGTAAAAAGATATCATGACGCTTTGTTTTGCTATATGTTTCTAAAATTCCACTCAATATACACTTCAACATAACATACCTGAGTCACAAGCTATAATTCATATCACACTAATCTTTCTAACTCTTTTATATTCAATTTTCACTACTTCTGTAATATTTTTACATTACAAGAAGTGTGTGTGTAACTCTGTTATGTGGACACACATAAAATCCTATGAAAATCTAGGATATACACAATTATCATCTGAATATATATTTTACACCTTACACTCCAAAAGGTAATAGTGAAATAGGTCTCTATGTGACCTATTTGTTTTTTTACTCCCACAAAAACTGTGCAAAAGGTCTTGTTTAATAGGACGGACGTGTATGCTATTGTTTTCACCAATCCAGTGTGCAGATCAAAATTTTTCTATATAAATACTTGGAATTAAGTTTTTTCTAAATCAAGTGGAATAACTCTCACCTTAAGAGTGATCCTACTGATTAAATTCCAATTTTATATTTTATGTTTGGTTTCCCTATTTTTGTTTATATAAATCAGAAAAAGTCGCATTTATTTGATAGTTAATATTAGATTGTGATCATATAAGAATCTGAATTAGTAGGACAATTTTAAAAGTTATATTAATAATTCCATTTTTTTTAGTTTAGAACTAATCACTATTTGAGAAATATTACAAATAACAAAATCATTTTTAAACTGGTCCATTGGTTTTAGAATATATTCTTATCTAAACTTAGTGGGATTTAAAATAAATATTTTAAACTGAAATTTTTATAAGGACATAATTGACCCCCACTAGAGTGTCATACTATAAACAATAATTATAATCTATGATTCTTTCCTTTTGGGATTCAATTATTTCTATGATTTTAGAAATTTTCAACTATGATTTTAGTTATAATTTAAAAATCTCAAAATTTTTGTCAGTTATAAAAGAAATTCTTTTAATTTATTTTCATTATATAACATATATAATATTAAAGATGTTATTTCTATATACATACCTTCATATTTTAATGGAATAATATTTTCTCAGTGGAAAACCTAAATAAAAATTTTATTTTGGAAGAATGGATTTGGAAATATGGTCTTTAATTAAACATGAATATTCAATCCTAGATACGAATATATATACATGTAATGAAAAAACTAAGGAATACTATAATAACAATTATGAAGATATGAATGCCTTATATTGTGTTATAGGTGATGAATAATTCAATATGATCTTTCCATGTAGATTTTTTTTATATTTCGGATACTCTAGTTGTTTCACATGAAGAAACCACTAATTTTTAGGAAATGATGATTAACCGATACACTATTAAATATGATAACCTCAAAATTTATCCTGGTGAGCCAATCGATGACCTGTAACTCAGAAACTATGAGATCATTAATATAATGAGCTCACTCGGAAAGAAAGCCACTACAATATAACATATCATGTACATCATGAGAAGACTTCTAGAAAGATGGATATTTACTTTAGTATAAATTAGATAATCTTGTGACATCGATGCACTAACTATAAAGAATCTGATAGGAATGTTGGTGGATTACTAGAAAGATATGATAGTTAGTCGAGAATAAGATGACTAATCTAGATAAAATTCAGTGGTTTTCAAAACCACTACAACAAAACAAAAAGGAAAAATTCAGGTTCATGATGAATTTTACAGTGATAGAGATTCATCCCCCAATAGTAATAAGTAAATGAATCTTCTAGCTAGGATATTTTATAAATTATTTAGAAAGAAAATATTCTTTACAAAACCTATATATAGATAGAAATATGACAATAAATATAACATGGAAAAATTGGAAAAACTGAGAATACGAATGAGATGATCTATAATGAATGCCAAAGGAAATGAAATTCAAAGTATGACTGTCCAAAAAAAACTACAATAAGAAATATGAGGACAAAGAATAAAAATATGTGATGGCTTTGAGGGCTACCTAGAGGGATTTGAAGGATTTCCCTTGTGAATATGAATCATCTCATGTTTAAAATTTTTACAAATCCAACATGTGTTTTATGAAAAAATACATTTGAGGTAACTTTAGTATATTCTACATATAATTCGTATTATTCTAGAGATGAATCTGATTCTATAACGTCTGAATGTATGACCAATAAGGGAATTTTTGAATACATCCAAATTCTATAGTATACATGTAATTAGCTGAAAGATAAATAAAATCTATCAAAAAATGACCTTTCTACTACTATTAAATATGACCTCACTATAGTAAAAAATAAGATAATTCTCAACTACATAATAATAATACTAAAAATAATGTTTCTATTGATCAATTAATGAGGGATCCTGAAAAATTTGAAAATGGTAAAAATATAATTTTCGAAATTCTTGGAAAAATAGTGCTCAATAATTTACTAATGGAATTGGTTTTCAACATGGGAATTTTTTTTATTAAAAAAAATTAAATACAAATATAAAAACTTTGGTTTAATGCCTATATTTGATTTGTATTGCAAGTTCTAGTGCAAGAATGTTTTCACTGCTCCTAATTATTCAGGACCTAATAATTTTTATTTATCTGAAAATATATCATCTACTTAAAGGAAAAAAAGAATAAAATTTGGGTTCTTAAATCCTTAATTACTAATATTACTTGACCAAATAAAATCTGGGTACCAATGCCTTTTATTTACTAATGTATTTCAGATGTATATTTGTTTGAATTGTTCATATAGGAACATTTGTTTCATTTATATTATGTGTTAAAGACACATTGTAGGGTAATAATCTCTATTCAAGGATCGTATAAAAATTTATAGTGGACATGTAATATTTGATGACAATGAAAGAGGAAAAATTATTGGCCTTTTCCAAATTTGTAGCAGCAATTCAACTTTATTTTCAATATTTCATTTTGTTGATGGTATAAAGTAGAATCTTATTAGAATTTCACTATTATGTAATAATGTTTTTCATGTTAAATTTTAAAATTATTCTAGTAATTTTTTCAATTATAATAATGTTTTATTATTCACTTATTTCAGAAATGAAAATGTTTATTCTATTAATCTGGATTTCTTATTCTCGGAGAGTGTTTTTTTTCTTATGTTCCTTTCCTTAAGAATAATGGCTCTGGCATATGTTACTAGTTCAATGTATCATTCACTTTGTTATACATATTACTTGAAAATTCTTAGTCAAGGATCTACCTAACCAAGGGATTCAAAATAATAATGCATGTTATCCTTGTCAAAAAGGAAATAAACATAAAATATTACTTAAACTAAATAAAATATGTTTCAACTTCTCAACCTCTTGAGTGGGTTGACATGTATTTTTTTGTACCATCTATAGTTTCATGTTTAATGGGGTGTCACTATGTCTTTGTTCTAGTAGACAACTTTTTGAGGTAAATTTCGACCATCTTTATAGCTCACAAAATTTTGTATTATTCTAATTTCCAAAATTATTTTACATCAATAGAAAACTTATATGTACTTAGAATCAATACCTTAATATGTGACCACAGTTGTGAGTTTATGAATCAATAATTTAAATCTTTTTTCTCAAAAAATTAAAATATTCATGAATTCTCTACTTCCTGTACACCCTAGTAGAATGGATTTAAAGAATGGATAAATATAAACTTATAAGAGATATCCCTGACTATGATTAGTGAATATGATCTACCAATTTATTTAGTTTTGGGAAGAAGCATAGAATACAAAATACTATATAAACAATATAGTCTTAATTTGACATATCCTAAGGAAAACCCCATATGAGATATGGAATAATAGGGAACCTAAGGATAACATATAAAATTATTTGGGTTATAAATACTTTATTCATAATAGAAAATATAATCTTGAATAATTTTTTTCTAAGAGTGATAAAGTAATTATCCAAGGTTATTCAATCTTTAGTAAAGCCTATATTGTCATTAATAAGATTATATAATATGTGGAATAATTTTTTGATGATAAATTAGAGGAAACAGATCCACATGACAACAAATGCATGTTAGAAAATATTGAGAATAACCAATAAAATCTAGAATTAAATAATAAATTGACTGATTTTGTTGCTAAACAAGAAGAAAAATATTCCATTTCTATAAACTTCTTTATATTATGAACAAAATGAACCGGAACCTATAGTAGAATATCAAGTGACTAGTCCTTCATTTTATAGACCTGTTAGAACTATTAAAAACCATCCTTTAGGTAATATAGTTTGACACTTAGACACCCAAACATAGACTATAGATTCTATAAGAAACCCAGTTGAACAAAAAGTATTTTGGTCATAACTAAAACTTATGAAATTCAATAATAAATTATGGATGACTTCATTCAAGGAAAATTAATTTAGTTTGAGAGAAAAAAGTTTGGAAACTATTTTATTGACCCCAAGACACATTGATTATAGGCACTAAATTGGGTTTTAGAAACAATGTGGTTGAATTCAGTATTATATTATGAAATAAGTCTAGACATGTTTCACAAGGTTATAGTCAATTAGATGAAATAGACTATGAAGAAACCATGACATATATGGTCTGACTTCAATCCATTAGAATACTGAAAGGTTATGCCGCAAATCTGAATTTAAAACATGATCAAATGGATGTGAAATGTGCATTCTTGAATGGTTATATACTTGGAGATTTTTTTGTTGAACAACTCCCCTATTTTACAAATCTTCTTTTTCCAAAACGTTTTTCCTAGTTAACAAAAGAATTCTATTGTTTAAAACAAGCTCTAATAGGTTGATATGATAGGATCAACACTTTTACTAATTCTAAATGTTTTTCTAGAGGTAAATATGATCCTACATTTTTTGTAAAAATAATCTCTCAATCTGTTTTTATTTTTGGAAATATATGTTGATGATATTATTTTTGGATCATCATAATATTTTACATGTAATGACTTTTAAAAAAGGAAGAAAAATGTATTTATTGGGGGACCAGAAATTCTTTCATGGATTTCAGAATTTTAATATAAGGCATGTTTTATTTAAAATAAGTGTAAATATACTGATTATCATTTAAAACGTTCTAGATTGGATAAGACCAAAAGTAGTGATACTGATATGAGTACCGCATTTAAATTGGATCTTGATGAAGATAAAAAATTAGTTGATCCAACCAATTATAGAGGTATGATTCAATATATTCTCTATGTAACTACTATCCAACCTGCTATCATGTTTAGTGTATTTATGTGTTCTCATTTTCAATAAAATCCTAAAGAGTGACACTATCTTGTGGAGAATTTAATTTTAAAAAAACTCAAATACACAACCAACATCGGACTATTCTACCCTTTAAATCAATAAGTTGACATAATTTGTTATCTTGATGCTGGTTTTGGTGTTTTCAAGTAAGATAAGAAAGAATCCTCTAGAACATATCATTTTTTAGGAAAGTATCTTATTTCATGGTGTAGTAAGAAACAATTTTTTTTCATTATCTACTACTGAAGGTGAATACATAGATGATGATAGTTTTTGTGCTAGAATTTTGTGGATGAAGCACACATCACAAGACTATGGATATCAATTTGGTCATGTACATATGAATTGTGAAAAAAATGCTATTAACATTTATAATAATCCTATTTCTCATTCCTGAACCAAGAATATTTACGTAAGAAATCTATTTTTGAGAGATCGTTATCAAAAAAAATTATATAACTCTTGAATTCATTGGCACCGAACATCATCTTTCGGATATTTTTACCAGGCCATTAAATTTTGAGAGAATGAGTTCCAGCAAACATTATTTTTGGATGATCAGTTTTGGATGACTCTCCAATAATGACTCGCTATTGGGACTCACTATTGTGACTCACTGTTGGGACTCACCATCGATGAAACACTATTGGGACTCGAAATTGGGACTCACCATTGGTGACTCAACATTGGGACTTACCAATGATAACTGACCATTTGGACTCAGCATTGAGACTCAACATTATGACTCACCATTGTGTCTTACTTTTCATTACATTGGAATTTTATTATTGACATAAAATCATTGTTTTGTCTATTTCTCTTTATTTTATTCCACATTTTTTATTTATGATCTTTAAAGTACCAAAATGATAAAAATAAAATCAATCTAGATTAGTTATCACTTACTCTTTCACTCTTCTCTAATAACTAAACTTTTCTCTCCCAAACATCAACATACATATTCCATCCAAAAAACCCCTCCTCATATTTCAAAATATATCGATTAAATTATTTATCTGGTATGTCTCTTGATGAGACTCATTTTTTGAAGAAGAAAAAAAGGTTACTCAAGTAAAAAATAAGGAGAACCTGTTAACCCCGAACTCACAAACTGAAAAGTCATTCCAAAAAATATTGTGCATGCTGGCTCAGTTTTAACTAGTATGTCTTTTGTGATGAATGTATTTCATGAACAAGGTTGGATGGAATTTTTCTCCAAAAACAAACAGACTATACATCTGAGGAGAGTTCATGAATTTTATTAGAATGAAGAGTTCAGTCTCAAGGGAACAAAAGAATATTGGATGAAATAAAAAATAAGTGCAAAATGTATTTCTTTTTCTTCTAGGAAATATGTTATGTGTTTTAACATACATCATGAAGATATTTATAAAGATAACCATTTTAGTGATCCATTTAGAAGTGACAAATTTCATTATCAATAAGCCTATGTTGAGCTTACCAGAGATGGAATGACTAGAAGACTCTTAGCCATTGATCTTGGTGGAGAATATAGATTACTATTTAAATTACACTAGCATCAACATTGTCCAAGGAAATGTGATGTTGCCTCTTTATAATTTCAGGGTGTTTATTTATTGAATCGTCAAAAACAAGGATATAAAATCATCCTATATACGTAACTTATAGTTCATATATGTGATATGATCATGACACATTCATAGTGAAACTCCCTTTTCTATTGAAATTGTTTTTTTCCATGATATAAACTAAAGGACCGGTGAATCAATTGAGGAAACCTTCACAAATTGATATGGTTTTATCATTATGAAATATATATAAAAAATATTAATGATATTATGGAATCCTTGGAAGAAACAATGGGTAGAGGAAATGGAGAAAATATATGAAGAGATTAATCACGCTCAACACTCAATGAGACCAACAGATATAGTTGATCATGGTTTAAAACCAGATGAGTTTTTAATATTTTCATAGGTGGAGGAAAAATTAGTATAGGAATATGTAGAAATATAATCTTTTTCTGATGTTAGAATTAATCCAAACATTATAGGAAGTCGTAAAATAATTTCATATAGATTACCTATCCCAAAAAAGATCTTTCTATAAGAGAAACTCTCATAAGTGATGATGATGAATTAGAAGAATCTAATGATGTTGAATAATCTAGTGCAAGTGGAATTCATGAATATGAAGATAAATATGAAGAAGAAGAAGAATAGAGCGATGAAGATGAATAATTGAATAAAGAATAAGAAGATAATGATAATGAAGGGGAAGATGAAGAAAATGGTAAAACTGATGGTGTCTAAGATCATACTTATAGTGATCATGGTCATGATAAAGATCCTAAAAATCTTACTGAAACCAGTTTAGTGAAATAAGAACTAGTCATTGATTTTATAAAGGAAACAAACTCAGTTTTATATAATTATTAATTCCATGTTGTTAAATTTCATGATCATGTCAATTTTCGTAAGTAAGCACATGTGGAGGATGAGGAACGGTCTCATAGATTAAATTTTGACACTCTTACTCCATTTTATTTTTCTATACTGGTTGAATGGGAACAATATCCTATATATTTCACACTAGGAATCGTCTATCCAGACTCTAATGTTGATGATTCAGATCCTACGGGATCCATGGTTGATGAATTGGATCCGTCTAAGAGAGTTTGAGTTGGAACAAAACTAGATATAGACTGTAATTCTTTAGTTTCACATATTCTTTTTGATGATGTGAGTCTGGATGATTTCAAATACTTAAAGGATGAATTTTTCTCAATAGTCAAACAAATCATTCCAAATCAACTTGAACTAATGTCACATCTTAGTGAAAGTAGATCTACTATTCTTTTAGGGAAATTTATCTCATAGCTTCAACATCAAATTGTTTATAAAAATCAGGAGAAAAGAATGGATAATAAAAGGTTGATTGTTGGATTGGATAATATAATTCTAGTAGATAATGGAATGAATCTTGAATATATAGAATCATTGAAAAATGTTGTAATTTGTTTGGAGATACCTTTTCAAATACTTCTTAGGATTCAGCACCTCGTCCTCTAGTACATGACTAGGATATTTGGAGATTAGTTATCAGAGATTAATTAAAAGGTCCAACTACTCCTCCTTCTAAGACTCTTGACCTTGATATGATTATATCAGTTGTATAGGAAGAGCTTCAGTTCTTTATTTGTGGTGTTGATCAATCAGTATTCACTAAAATCAAACATCCTAGTGATCATGTGCATGACATGGTAAATAATTACATGCATGAGGTAAGAGAAGATCGGGATGCCATTACAAAAAAGTTGGTTTATTTCATATCTTAGATTTTCACAAATAATCACCTCAATTATTATTTTAAATTCCTAGATGAGATTTTATGGATTCCACATGTCACCCATGCTTTCAATGAATAGGTTTGATAGCTAAAAAATCATACACAATCGATTCAAGCATTCATGGAAAAAAATATTACATTTCTATGTAATTGGATAATGGTGAGGAAAACATCATGGATTTTATCAGAATCCTAAATAACTATAATCATTTATAGAGTACTGCCATTATTCCTCCAATGGCCTTCCCAATTCGACCTCTCACTGAGAACATTCCTTTATGTTCGATCTATAGGTCTATAGATCTTTATATTAGAGCTGATTTAAATTGATATCCTTTTACTCCTCTTCCTTTAACCATGTATCCTTTTCATGTGTCTCCATCTTAGGCACTCCATCATCTGAGGAATGTTATCTATCGAGAACATATATCCCCTTGAACGTCTACTCAATGTCAAACCTCTACATTTCCTTATAGATTTATTATCCCTACAACCATCCCATCGACCAATCATCATCAAATCATTACGATAGCGACTTCTATACCTCTTAATCCTCCACCTACTTCATTTGATATGGACAAGGAATCCATTGATCCTTCCTTAAATAAATCATGATTTGGTTTGTATTTTTCTTTGGTATAGATGTATTTTGACCATTTTATCATCCAATGTATTATCTTGTTATCATCTAAAATATTTTTTCTTTTCTAAAATTATATCTTCATTCTATAATGTAATTTGTTCTATTCGTGATAATCCCAAAAGTTTGAGAATGATTATGGAAGTTAGTACGAGAATGATAATCAGAATGAAATTTATTTTTATTTGTTTATGTTAATCTTATAATTTAATCACTCATGACTAGAATGACATTTTATGAAAAATATCTTTCCCTTGTCCTTTGATCATTATGAATGAACTAACCTACTTTTTATAATTACATGATTTGTGATCATGGAAAAGGGGGTGATTGTTGGCCTCCTCTAGATTAATTCTCCTAATTCATTCTTCACCAAGATAAATTATGTTTAATTATATTTAATCATATTTATAGATATTACTAATATGTAATGTCAGTATTTTATATCATAAGATTAGTTAGTAATATATGAAAGAGGATAAATCATGATTAATGTTGAGTCACCATTAAGATGGAATCTCTGTTGTAAATATCATAGATGGAACAAAATCAACTTAAGTATGAGTTACCATTAAGGCAGACACACTGTTAATATATCTTATTACCAAGTGTCTCACCCTCAGCACAAATGATGTATTATGAAAAAGGATGACACATCGTTATTCAACCCACTAAATCCACAGTCAACAACTTATCATCATTTTTTCAAAGTGTGAGTCACCATTGCATCAAGCTATCATCAGACTAAATTGATAATTTTGCAATGTATGAGTTACCCTTGGTATGAGTCATGACTAAGTCGACCTACCATCAGACCAAGTCATCATTTAAAGACACCATTCTGAGTCACCATTCATAGACATCATCAGACTATGTCAACATTTAGAGACACCATCAATTATTTCTTTTTCATTTAAAATCATATTTCTTTTTAATAGTCATATTTATGATATATACTGTAACTGATTAAATTAATGATCTTTTGAAGTAAACATTAAAATATTTACATTAATCTATTATGAGGTTGGAGGTACCACGTTATGATTGATATCATGCTCCCCTTCTGTAGTATTGTACTATGAAATAACTGGATGAAAAAAATAAGTTCATAAGTCATGAAGTCATGTGGATAAGAAAAAAAATTCTAGTTGTGGATACAAGAATATAGTTTTTAGAACTCAAAGAGAAGAACATTTTGTGGCAAAAAACTATTAAGGGAGAGAAATTCATGAAGAAAAATAATAAATCACTAGAAATATGAGACATAATCTTTCATAATGCTCTATTTTCTGTATATTTATGAAATCTTACTCAAGTTTCACTCCAAGATAGCTTCCATGAGTCAAAAGTTTCATTGTTGACCACACAAAGAACTCAATCTATATTATCATTAATTTTATCTTCTTATGTACTATATAAATATTATGAGTAGTGTTTTTTTATATATGTTGTAGTAATAGACACTTCCTCCTATGTAAAATTGGAAGATACATAGATATCATCACATTCAATCTTTTACATTATACACTCCCATAGGTAATAGTGGACAAGTTCCCTACATGACCTGTTTGTTTTTTTCATTCCCATGAAAACTGTGGAAGTGTTCTTGTCGACCTGGAAAACTGTGTATGCTATTGTTTACCATGATATAAGGTGTGTATAAATTTTTATATATAAATTCTACTTGGTATGAGGTGATTTCTAAGTGGAGAGGATTATAACTCATCTTGAGACTAAAACTCTTGTTTAAATTCATTTATGTCTTTTATTTTTTAGTTTTCTCTACATGTGATTATTTAAAACAAATACTTAACTTTTCTTTGATATCTAATCATAGATAGTGGTTATATTAGAATTTGTTTTAGTAGATATATTTGAAAAGATAAAGTAATTGTTGATATTTTTTTTAACTGATAACTAGTCACACTATTAGAATTCCGTCGAATTAACAAATATTTTATGAAATACTCCATTGTTAAACTTGGAATTTTTTTCAAATTAAGGGGAATATACATAAAAAATTTAGAATGAATATTTTTTTGGAACCCAATTCACCCAGCACTAAAGTTTCCTACTCTGACCAACAAAAATAGTGGAAAAAATAAATATATATTTTTTTATTCCACAATTCATGTAGAGGGCGGTTGTTATAAGAAATTTCTAAAAAGGATAAAGGAAAATATTTTCATAGTTCTCACTCATGTAATTCAAAAATGATGAGGATAAATGTTCCCAAATTAACATGATTTGTCTCTTCTATTGTGACTGCATAACCTTTCCCATTTTCCTCTTCCATTACTGTTTTTTGTCGTTTATCATCCATATTAGCCCTTATTTTTGGGAATCGATTTACATAATTCTCGAAAACCTGGAATTTGAAACACCGGTTTGTGGGTGGTGAATTATATTGATATATCTATCAATTTATTTCCTTGACTGAAATTTTATCACATATATGAAATTATTGAATTCGATTGACAGGCTTCCCATAATTGAAAAATTTTCTTATTACTTTCATACATATACCTAATTTCTCTATCACAAATTTTTTTCATGTATGATAATGATTCTTTCTCTTCCCTCTACTTGATAACCACAAGATTTTCAGGAATCACAATCTTCCTTTTATTATTAATAGAACCTTTTTGGTTTCTCACTTCATTTCCACTTTCAATGTTTATAGAAAATATTCTTCATTTCATCCAAAATAACTTATGGAGAATGTATTTTGATGATGTGGTTCTAATCCACTAATGAAGTAATAACTTTTCTTATACGTGCTAATAATCATACCCGAGTCATTATATACAATCCTTACATAATTTTACTCATATGTTTTAATATATTAATCAAACTATTTCATCAGAGAAAGATATTACTTATCTATCATTATATATATATAATATTAAAAAAATACATTCTTATGATTATCCCCATAATCACATCTCATTGCATTGATATAATTTCTTATTCATTACTCATATTCTAGATAATATTCTAGCATTAATCTATATCTCTCTCCAGATAATAAATAGCAAGGAAAAATATTTTGTGTCCCGAGTATTGATGATGAACAAAGATTTTTTAATGGCTTTGATCCATTTCTCATGCACAAGTGGATTATAAAATCCTATAAAAGATGCTGTTCTTTGCCTCGTAAAGGACTAAACAGAATTTTGATACCTCATTTTATCATTTAGAAACATTGTCTTTTCCATATCTTATGTGAGTATAGATTTATGATTTTGAATCCCAACTCCCATATCATTCTGTTTCTTATAAGGAAAATCATTTCATTTCACATCATATTCAGTATTATGGTGGTTATTTTAAATTCAATCAATTGAATAAATTGAAAAAGGATGGTGTGAGAATCGATTATATTAAAATAAAAACAACATAGTTATGTGAAATTCTTTATTAAATTTCAATCCACAACACATTTGGTTTAATCTGGAATTATTCATGATCATTACTAAAACTCTAGGATTGTATCCTATATATACACTAATTTTTCATACTAAGGTTTTCCAATCCTAGTCGCCAAAGGATAACTAAACCTTTTCAATGGTACCACATATAAAGAATCTAAATTTTCATACAATGATATTGTATCTTAATAGTTGAATATTCATTTCATAACATAAAAGACCCACCCCAAGACAATCCGGTTTTAGTTTTTTCCAATACATGGTAACAAAAAAACTATTTTATAAAATATATATATCATATATTCCTTATAACTCCATTACTAAAACCCTTTTTTATATGTCATACTAAATACCTTCCTTCATATCTGATTAGAATAAAAATAGGTAAATTGTTAGCTCATATTCACAGTAAGGGAAACCAAGGTAGATATCAATCAGAGCATAAGGGAAAATGAACATGAACATGAAACATGAAAATTATATCATTAATATCAAAGATGATAATCTTGAGTCATGGAATAAATTGCAGACATTCACAATAAATGAATCATAAGATGATGACATTCGAAGAAGACATGCATATGTGTCACACAAAAAAAGATAATAATTTTATGAACATTTATAAATATAAAAAGGATCAATCGTGATGTTAATTACATTGATTAATTTCCCGGAATACACTTATATATATGAAACTAGTTCCCAACATAATCTTATTGATATGAAATCGATGACCACACATAAAAAATTAATTTTATGAACATGTATAAATCAATACAGGTTCAATAATTATGTTAAGGAAATGAAATCATGGCCCTTCATAAACATTTGGGCATTACACCATGTCCACACATGATCTTATTGACATGAAATCCATGTTAGAGGATACAAATATTGACTTGAAACCCATTTAAATGAATAATATTGTGAATATGAAAACTGGTTCTTGCATAAAATATTTACTTCATGATTTATCCATCAATACCCTTTGAATTGGAGGAAAATACTAGTCCCACCAATCAGAAAATGAAAATAATATACAAGTGTTTCATAAGAAGATAAATCATTCGTCACATCATAAGACAATTAAATAAATGATTTTTTAGACATTTCATCATAACATAACACAAGGAAAAGAAATAGGTTTCATTTATATTATTCCACCAAAAAAAATAAACCAAATATTAAAATAATAAGGGTGGTATTCTTGAATAATATCCCCAGTAATCATAAGTGATATCAAATAATGTTATCTTAGAAGAAAGATAATTTTTCATGATCCCATGATATAATTCGTAACGAAAATATCAATTCAAATTTGATAACATTTTTTTATGTGATGAGAAATTATAAAAGAAATTATTTTCCCTGAAAATATCATTTTAAACATGTATTGTAAGTTTCAAGGTATTATAGCGTTATGGAGGTGGGAAATTTGATCGTTCCATTTACGATAAAAAAATCTTCTGTATTTTACCGTAATGTTCTCAAAGGTATTTATTTTTAAAACGATAAAAATAATCCATTCAATCCATTTTGGAAAAAATAAAAATGATTAAAAATAAATTTTAATAAATGATAATATAATACTATAAAAATATCGAGACAAAATTTTAGAAAACATAAACATTGGAAAAAAATAGTTTTAAGGAAAATTTTTGAATTATATTTTTTTAAAAGAAAATACCTTATAAATATCATATTATTATAGGTAGCATTAATGAATTTAATCAATCATATGTATTCTGTATAAGTCCATAAAAATCTGGAAACATAACAGAATATAATTAAAAAAATACCATGCATAATCATAGCATGATATAATTATTGAAGAAGAATATTAACCCAATGAATGGAAATTGGGTTAATAATTCTCCTGGTACATTGTAATAAGTCAAATCAAATTTCCCATAAAAGTAATAATTGATAAATGAAGCATTGATCAAAAATAATATTATGAGATTCATGATAATATATGTTAATGGGAAGTATACACCTCACAAATGATAAATGTGTTTTGAATAATTCATATATCTCAAAAAATAACTGGTGAGACGTGAACCCCTTACCTCACACATACCTTTAGTTTTTTGTACTTCAACATCATTTAGAATATCACAATCTTGGAGGATCCATTAAAGTCCCAGGGTTTGGTATTTTTGTGTGATCAAAAAAATTGGATATGGGGAGAGTGGGAAGAATATGATTTTTTAGATATTTGATGATATTCATTGCTTGTGAGGACAAATGAGTTGGTGGAGGATATATTTTATACATGAGGAGGGGTTGTTTTAAGTGAATAAATAATGAGTATATTATCATTAAAGCCAAACTGATTTGGGTGGAATTATTTCACATGAATTTGGATCATAATTAATGTAGTAAATTATGGTTAGTGTCTGGAAACACTTCATCCCACGAATTATTGTGGTATTGTTACAGTATGTTAATCCTTTTCTATATAACATCAACCTATTATATTATTTTACCTATACCATGGTAAATATTTTTTAACCAAAAAAAAAATTTCTCAGAAACATTAATATGAACATAAAAACCGATTTTTACATTCTAAATCTAATCATGGAATCCAATTTTAAAAATTTAAATTACATGATCAGTAAAATGGGATTTAAAATTAACCACATTGACGAGTCAAATATGATGTTTTTTTAAAATTAAAGCATTAAAAATATTGACATGCTTTTATAAAAAAATTCAATATGTAAATAATTTTAATGAACTAAATTAGATTAATATATGTATAATTTATCAAATTTTATTTTATTACCAATCTAAAATTTAATTCAGTATTATGAATTATTTATATTAGTAGTCAATTTTTAATTACAATACAATATTTTTTACTATACATAAACAATAATACATACATGTAAAGAAAAATTCTCTTAAGATAATTTTGGAATTAAAAATATAAAAAATGAAGATTTATTTTTCAAATAATGTTTATTAATGTGTCTAAATTTTGTTTTTAAATAATATTTCCATCAAAAGGATGAAGAAATAATTTTATAAAAAATATATATATGTTGTACATAAAATTTTATTTATTCCTATCTAAATCAAATGAAGTATATGGGATAAATTTAACAACATTTGACTTTACAGAGAAGATATAAATTTCATAATGATATTTTATATATAGTAAATATTTTAATTTATCAAGGTAAAATTCTATTGAGTGTATAAGAATACTTTTTTTTTACAAAAACATATCCTTTTTATTCAATAATTTTTTTATTTTCATTTTTAATAAATTGGTAACCAAAGAAGTTATTTAAAAAAAATATGTCAATTATGTTTTTTATATCATTAATTCATACCAATTTAATAGGTATGTAATAATAGTTGTCTTAAAATACCTATATTTTATAGTTCATTTTAGTTCATTTTTTGGTACAATGTACATTATCAATGAAATTAAATTTATATAAAAAATATCACAAAATCATGGGTTATAAAAGAATTTCCCACACAATAATAAATATTATAAGCCGTATGTTAGTGTAAATATTCTATATTTCATCAAGTGTATTGTATTTTATGGATGTTTATATTACACCATATGATATATCTTATATATATATATATAGTCATTAGGGAATATCAATCAATAAATCTCCCACTAGCTGAAAATGCATATAGACATTGTTACATTTTACATTATATTATTTAATATATATTAACTCATGGAATCATATCCAAAACTATTTTTAATATCATTAAAAACACTTTTGGAATGTAATAGTTAAACTTCACCTATTATCTCTTCATATGTAGTATTGTGTGGACAATAACAACCCAATGTTTGCTCAATTGAAATTATCTTTATATAATTATTTCATATAATCACACGAAATCACAAAAAAAATGATCAGCTAAGTACAATGTGTCCTTTAATCAAAATATTGTCACTTATATGATTTGAATTTAAAAAATATGACACACATTGTTGCGATCAGAAAGACATTTGGAGTCTGATAAAACAAACATAATTTTTGGAAAATAGTATCCTACGCTTAAGAAGAGTACCCTACTATTATGAACTATGTTGTGACCATTATTAATAACAAATCATCCAATAGAATAGAAACCTCCCCCATGAATGTATAAATTAAATTTAGAAATCTTATAAGTGAAAATATAACCATAGTAAAAGTATTTGTATTTTCGTTAGCAATAAATTATTTGTTAAAATTAATTAATAAATTTTATAGAAAATTTAATATCTTTGAATGGTGTACTTAAATTAACATGTATAATTCTTATGGTTTTATGATAATTTTACAAGTCCTTATGTAATTTCTGAATGCATTATAAAATCAATTATAGTTTTAAAATCTGAATTTTTCGTGTAAATTTTGATTTTAATTAAAAAATAAAGTAATCATATTTATAAAATAACTTTTAAAATTATGATTCCACTATTGGTTTCTACACATATAAAAAATTTAAGGGTGACTTTTTGTGATTTTTCTAAAATTCTATATTTTTTTAGGAATAATGAAATATGACAATTTGTCATATATATATATATATATATACATTATATGTTAAATAGACTATTCATGTCATCATGGCTGATGTAAGATCATTTGGTTTAAACTCACAGGAAAATAGTAATATTTTTTGTCATGGAATCATTATAATTTGTTGTCTTGTCAAAAATAACAAACTAAGGACAAAAATATTAATAACAATCACCTCCCCGCCAAAATAACAAATACCCACAGTCCCATCTTACCTTCACTCCTCTCAATCCTTATGCCTTCCCTAAATTTTTCCCAAATCTCTCTCCAAGATCTTCCCCAATATTCATTATCCAATTTTCTTTTCAAAAGTCCAATTCTTCACCCCTTAATAGGCTCTAAAGGATGATTAAATCAATATGTAAATTCCTCTTCACCTTTCTTTCATTTTTATTTCATTTCATTGGTTATTTTTTCATTCTGAACCACTCCTCTTCCAAATTGTATGAAAACTCCAGTAGCATACACTTTCTGTAATTTTTTTATTCTAATGTGATAATACATTATAATATATCCTTTAACCCCATTTTATATAAATGAAATGAAAACATCGTCCAAGATGAGTTATTTTATCACATTCAAGGATGATGAGTTATTAATTCCTATTAACATCATAAATTCTAGTCATGAAACCATTTCTATTGTCGAAAAAAATATTAAATTTTTATTATCTTTTGTAATGTTCTGGTATCCTTTTTCTCACAAGATTTAAAATAATAATACATAACAATTTAATTATGAGAAAAATCACCAATGTAGTCCCAACATTTATTATTACTATTTTTGATAACGATTAAACATCATTCCAAATAAAAAAATTAATTTTATAGCCATGTAATATTATAGAAGTTCACTAATTTCATATAAAATTAATTCTATAAAACCATGCTCATCAAACATGTTTATCTAAACATGAAAATAATTGAACTTATCCTTAAAACCACGGAAGAAAACAATCCAAAACAAAAAAAACTAAACCTATTAACTCATCAGAACAATAAATGGATAAATTTAATGTGGTTATAGTAAATAAATAAAAAGAATTATAGGTTCTGGAATTATTTATTAATGAACCTAATTTCATTATTCAGGTCATTAATTTCATTTAGAGAACATCATAATACATAAGGTAAGGGATCCTCTATTTCTAACATATATTCAAGAATATCATCTATGTTATTTACTTTTATATGTAGTTCCTAATTATTGGGTATGATTTCACACCTCCCCAAAATTCCATAAAAATTTATATTTAATGATAAACCCCTTTATCTCTTATTAATCCAACTTAAGTACACCTGATACCGTGCTAATAATCCATACGGGATTCTAGCTGAACCTCCTTTGTTCCATTGGGTTTCCTTATCATCATTTTACTAAAATAAAGATTACTTATATTTTTTTAATATTATAAATTCTTTTTAGACGTACGAAATTCATTTATCAAGACCCAATAATCATTGAATATCAGGGATAAACATTATTTTAAGTGATTCCCTCCTTCTTACTTCCAGATAAGCAAATCTACTGTGATGGATCTTCCTAAATTCATACCATATTTCAAATGCACTCTATCTTTTATTTTAATCCATAATTGTATTTATATAATAATTATTTGAATTTATGATTACCTTATTGGTACTCTTCTAGTTTTATTCAATATATTATTCCCTTTTTCAAATTTAAATGATCATTAGTAATTTCCTTAAAACCGCACTAAAAATTTTTAATGATATAATTTAATAAATACTCTTCTTTAATGTTATAATTACTGTTTGAAATCCAATACCATGATATATTCTTTTTTAACTTCTTAATTTCCTTGTATTCTTTTATTTCATGGACAATTGTATGATACACTTATTCATTATGCTTTATGACATGATTATGATACCCATTTCTTTCCATGGGTACCCTAATGTAATTATAATTGATTATGTGTGATTATTAAATTTGAAAACATATTAATGAACATGGTAATATGGTTGTGACTATATTTTTCTCTAATTAATTGGGTAACATTTGGTCTCAAGAGACGTTATGTACAACAGTCATGGTAGTTAGCCTGGACTCGTGCTACCATGTGCAATAGTCTGGGTGGTTAAGCATTAATTGTGGTCCTTTAGGTGCAATAATCCTTGACTCATGCTAATGTTATGATTTTTGTTTCTTTTTATATTACTATGAATTAATGTTTTTAAGATCCCACGTTTATGTTTTATGATTCCACATATTCCATGTCTTTTTATATCTTTATATTATTCTTTCTAACCCAAGTGCTAAAACATAATTCTTATGTTTATTCCCTTACTAGGCTTTTCATCTCATCCATTTTTTCATGTTATTTCCACGTTATCATTTGAAGATGTATGAGAATAATGGAAGTTATGGTCTCTCTTTGAAGAGTAAATAATGACGTGTTCTATTTATTTCCATGTTAACAATTTTATATACCCAGTATCCATGACACTAGCATTTATGATCCTCATCTTATAAAATGATGTATAATTATTCTTAAAATATGGTAATGTTATATGTAGAAGTCTAGGGTCTCTATAGTTGGTATTATAGCATGGTCCAGTAATTTTTTGATATTATTAATAGATCCCTTTAGTAAGAACCTTATGGATGAGACTAAGTATAATAAACACCCCTAAATTCTAGGAAATATAGAGTATGTGGTTTAACAAAAAAATAAATCCCTACTTGGATACAAAAAATTAGAGGTGGCTCGGGCATAGATGTGTTGAGGTGTAATACCATTAAACCCCCGTTGATCTTGACATGATTGGGAACTAAATCATGACAACGTGCCTTTTGAACTCTAGTTTTGATAGTCCTTGGGGATATTCTATGGTAAAGTCATAAGAATAGTACAATCCCTTGTTATGGGAATAAAAAATCCCATTTGAATATAAGTTACGAAATACATCAAGGACAACCTAGATTTAATCCTAAGGAATTTGAAGTTAGGATATACTTCTCTTTACATGATTATCTATTTCTATTCATTGATTCCTTATTATACTCAATAGTTAATTATTAAAGCCCTATAATTTTACGTTATTTTTCTTATTTAATGTTTTTAAATTGAAGAAGACATGACAACAATCAATGTGATAGGGAATGTGATTATTTCCATAATGATATTCCTGATATGATGGGATCAGGTGCTGAAAACATCATGACAGTACATTATTAGATGGATCATGATATGAATAATGACATGAATCATGTGGAACACCCTCCCCCTCTAAAGAAAGATCATGATTCTGTATAATCCTTAACGAGTCAAAGGCCTTCCATGTTTAATGGATCTTACAATCCACTCATTGTAGAATAGTTGATTAAATATGTTAAAAATATATTATATGTTGTTGAGTGTTCCAATGAAAATAATGTCATATTGGATGTACATCATTTTGTGGGGGAATCTGATCAGTTGGGGACACTAATAAAGAATATGAAACCACAGGAGTAATTTTACTCCATGGATTGGGAGTAATTCAAGAGAATTTTTTTTAATAAATATTTTCCCCAAACACACCGTCTCAAAACATAAAGAGAGTTCCTCAGACTAAAGAAGAAGGACGATGATTCAACAAGGGTGTATGAATAAAACATAACATGGCTTTCATTGCTTTTCATATGGCTTTGTCATGAACACTGAAATAATGGTGGATTTCTTATTTAGTGGACTTAAGCTGATTCTATGAAAAGTGTTCATGATTCGATACGTCGACAACTATGAAGATATTTTTTGTTCTTCCAATAAGTTTAAAATAGAGATCATAGGTTCAAAGTGGAATCATGGGACTAGTGACAATATGAGGCAAATGGAATCTAATGTGTGTGATCTCGAAAATAAATTCCATTATGGAAGGAAGCCTGACCATCCCATGTGTAAATATTGTGTGAAGAAGAATCCTGTGAACAGTCTAATAGGAAGCAGGAATTACATCAAATGTGGATAGTTGAGACATATGGATAAAAAATCCCAAAGGGATATAATAAATCCCATTAATGATGAAGAAAAAAATGAAGGTTCAGATAAAGGCTCAGCCAATGGTACAGTGTTACTATATCACGTAGAATTGGAATTATGGGAATTATATCCCTAAACTGAGGGTTGTGAGAGTCAATCAACTACAACCTATAAGGAAATAAGGAAGGTCTTATTCTATCACCACTGTGGAGATATAGTCGAACAATGATGTGGTGATAGGTACACTAGTTATCGAATCATGAATAGTAAATGTACTATTTGATTCTGGTTGTACACATTCTATCATAATTTTCAATATTTGAAGAACTATTCAAACACCACCTCAATATTTGGAGTATTTATTATCTAAGAGAATAGAGTCTTGAGAAATTATTACATCCATGGTTCATAACTCTTCCTTGATTAATTTTTGTGGACTGAATCTCCCACCAAATCCCATTATACACCCATTAGTGCAGTTCGACTCTATCTTGGGCATGGATTGGCTATCTTTATACAAATCCAAAATCAACTATCGATAAAGTGTGATCACTCTTCACATCCCAATGAATCCTTAAATTCATTACAAGATTAATATGGAAGATTAATATTCTTTAGAATCATTGTCTGAAGTGTAGATATTAATTCCATATGATAAAGAAAATGTAGCACAAGTTATTGAAATAATGTAAATAATCATTCTTGAAGACATTCCCATCATGAGATATTACACTGATGTATTCCTTGAGGATATGTGTGGTCATCCTCTTGATCTAGAGATTGAGTTATCAATTGAACATATTCCTAGATCTCTTCCTATATCATAGACACCATAAAAAAATTCCACCTTAGAGATGGAAGTGTTGAAGGAACAGTTACAGAAGAATGTAGAGAAGGGTTTTATACGCCCGTGTGCTTCACCATGGGGTGCACCATTCTTCTTCATAAAAAATATTGATGGATCAATGTGACACTACATTGATCATCATGAGCTCAATAAAACCATGATAAAGAACTTGTATCCTCTACCACAGATAGATGAATTGTTTGATCAGCTAAGGAGGCATGCTATTTCACTAAGGTGTACCTTTAGAAAGGATATCCCCAATTGAAGGTGATGAAGGAAGATATTACAGATATTGCCTTTAGAAAACGCTATTGACACTATATGATCATAGTGATTCCATTAGGACTCACTAATGGTATAGAAAATTTTAAGGATTTAATGAAGAGTGTATTTAGATATTACCTTGAAATTTTTTTCGTAGTCTTTATTGATGATATTTTCATATCATCTAAGAGTAAGGAGGAACATGAGGAAAATTTGAATACTATGCTAAAGACCTTGTAACTGGAGAAGATGTATAAAATGTACAGTAAATGTGAGTTCTAGACTGATAAATTATCATTCTTGGGGCATGTCCTCACCAGCAAAGGGATATCTATGGCCACATCCTAGAAAAAATCGATTTAAGACTGGCCCAAACCAATATGTATAATAAAGATCTTCATCATTCTAGGTATATCTAAATATTATCTACGATTTGTGAAGAACATTTCCCAATTTTCAATCCTAATGACCAATCTGACATGGATTGGATTAATGTTTTTCTAGACTCAGGAATGTGAGGAATGTTTTATGTAGTTGAAAAGTAGGATAATCATTTCACGAGAACTCACACTCCCAATAAGTGGAGAACACATTGTTTCTTACGATGATACTTCAAAGAGGGGAATAGGATGTGTGCTTATACAAAATGATAATGTAATTTCCTATGCATCAGGGTAGCTGAAAATTCATGAGTAACACTATCCTATGCATGATCTATAGTTGGTAGCTATGATCATAGCATTAAAAATATAACGACATTGTCACTATGGGAAGAAGTGTGATATATATACTGATCCCAAGAGTCTCAAATATATATTCACAAAAAGAGATATTTCATATGAATCAGTGAAGATTGATATATCTCATCAAGGATTATGACTGTCCAATCTACTACCATCTAGGTGTGGAAAATATGGTGGCGGATGCTCTGAGTGGGAAGGATACTACATCATTATCAATAATAAGAATTGAAAAGGATCTGAACTTCTTAGATTTTTAGAGTATGGAAAAGGGAATCATTAATTGAGGAATATAATCAATCATTTATCAAATGATTTCTCAACCATCCCTCAAGGAGGAAATAATGGATGTTCAAAGAAAATATGACGCAATTCAAAAAAGGGTGGAAGCCATTAAAATGGTGAGATCCTCTATGTTCATGATTGATGAGAAGGAATTAAAATATTTGGTTTATGATAATGTGTACCATATGATTATATATAAAAAAATATATTTTAAATGACACACATAGGTCAACCTTATCTATTCACATAGGGGATACAATGATATATCATGATATCTGAAAGAACATTTAGTGGGATAATATGAATAATGAGATTGTTCAAAAAACATCAAAGTGATTATTTTATAAACAGCTGAAGGATCAAAGAAAATAGTTTACAATGATTATGAAACCACTACTCATACAAACATGAATGTTGGATAACATAACCATATATATTTTCATTGGACATCCAAGGACATCCAGAGGAAACAATTCTATATGAGTCATTGTGGATTGTCTAACCATGACACCTCACTTAATCTTAATTAGAGAGGACTTATCATTGGATAAAATTGTATAGATATATATTAATGATGTGGTAAGGATACATGGAGTAACACTATATATTGTATTTGATCAAGATTTTAGATTCACCTCGATGTTTTGGAAAAGTCCCCAACATGCTATAAGCACTGAACTGAACGCCATTATGGCATATTATCCACAAACTGATGGCCAGTCTAAGAAAACTATTTCGACACTAAAAGATATGTTGAGAGATTTTTTTATGGACTTCAATGGTGTAGGGGACCTACATCATCCATTGGGTGAATTCTTTTACCACAATAGTTTCTACTCAATCATCCAAATGGAACCATATGAAGCACTTTATTGGAAATGGATTAGAACACTGGTATCTTGGGATGAAGTCAATGAGCGTAAGATTCTAGGACCATAAATGGTCAATGAAATTGTGGATAAGTTGAAAACCATTCAAAAGAACATCATGGAAGCCCAAAGTTAACAAAATAGTTTGCAAAATATCGTTGATGATACCTTGAGTTCAAAGTCAAAGACATGGTGTTTCTACATATATCTCCATGGTAGAAGGTCATGATGTTTATGGAAAATAGAACATTGAGCCATAGGTACATCGGCCCCTTCGAGATGTTTGATCATGTTGGGGTTGTGGACTATTGACAACCACTTTCACCTACTATTTCCAAAGTACACGATGTCTTCAATGTATCCCTCTTATAGAATTACATAGTAGAACCTTCACATTCACTTTTTTGTGATGGTATAGTTGGAGAATTATCTTTGTTACAAGGAGAAAACAATAATGATCTTGGATCATAGATATAAAGAATAACATAAAATGACTACTCATCTGGTAAAATTACTATTGTAGAACTATAAGTACAAACATGCAACATGGGATCTATAGGAGGCCATTAAGGAAATATACTCACACCTATTTATGGCATAAAATGTGAAAAAAAATTTGTGGGAAGTATTTCATAATGGGGGAATAATGTAATGAATAAATGTTTAATCAATAGAAATTATCTTCTTATAATTTTTCCATGTAATCAAATGAAATAAAAAAATGAATTACAAGCACTATATGACCTTTAAACATAATATTGTCACATCTTTGATTTAAATTTCGAAAATATGACATATAAACTTTCGATTAGTAAGATGTTTGGAGTCAAATACAAAAAACATAATTTTTGAGGAATAGTAACCTACCCTTATAAATACTAACCTACCATTATGAATTTTAATATGACCTCTATGAGTAATAAATCATCCAAAAGAATAGTAACCTCACCCCTGAATATACAAATAAACTTTAGGTGTCCTATAAGTGATAATTTAACCATAGTAAAAGTATTGGAATTTTTTAATGACATAAAAAATTAATCAAAATTAATTAATTAAATTAAATGAAAATGTATTTTCCTTAAAAGGTGTCCATAAGTTATTAATTTTATTTCTTCTAGTTTTATGATAATGTTATAAGACCTATGTAATTTTTTACAGCATTATAAAATCAGTTATAGTTTTAAAAAAAATTATTTTTCTAGTAAATTTTTATTTTAAAAAAACATAAATTAATCATATTTATAAAATTATTTTCTGAAAATGGATTTCATTTTTGGATTCTAGGCATAGATAAATGGTTAGGGTGAATATTTTGATTTTTTCTAAAATACTTGAACTTTTGAGGAATAGTGAAATACAGTAATCTACCATATATATATTATAAGATAAATAGTATATTCCTATAATCATGGCTGATGTAATCACATTGGTTTAGAAATGTAATTAAAATATTACTATTTTTGTCTATATAATCATCCCTACTTCATTTCTTATGGTAAAATAATAATCTAATGTATAAAATATTAAGAAAACCATCCTCCCTTCCACTATAAAAACCACCCACACTCCCCTATTCCCTCCACTCTAATCAACCCATGTGATTTCCCTATAATGTTCCCAAATATCTCCTCATGATCCTACCCAAGGATCATCAAACCTTGGTTTCCTAAAAAGACAAAATCTTATCCTTTTAAGAGGCTATCAAGGAAGAATAAATCAAGAGATAAATTCCCCTTTTCCTCTCTTTCATTTAATTTTCATGTTCCTTTGTAATATTTTCATTTATAACCTCTAATCATCCAAATTGAATTATAACTATATTAACATACATGAACTTTAGTTTTTTTATGCTAATGGGATAATTCATTAACATATCTCTTTTCCCCTCGTTTTATACGAAAGAAATGAAATCACTGTCTAATATGTGTTGCTTTATCACATTCAAGGATGACATGTTATCGATTTCTATTACCATCCTAAATTTTGGTCATGAAACAATTATTTTGTTGGAAAAATAATTTAAAATAATTCTTTTATCTTATGTAATGTTATGTAATCCTTTCGATCACATGATGTAAAATAATCATACAAGATAAGTAAATTATGAGGAAATCACTAACATAATCAAAGCGGTTATCATTAATGATTTATATAATGATTCACCATCACTAAAAATAAAAAAAATGAATTTTAAAGCTATTTAATCTTCTATAAGTTCAATAATTTCACATAACTTATATTCTGTACAGTCGTTCTTATCATACATGTTTATCTGGATGTGAATATAAGTGAACATATCATTGAATCCAATAAAGCAAACACTCACAAAAAATAAAATTGAACCTATTAACTAATAAAAAAGGGGCATGGATAAAATTAATATGGTTATACTAAATCATTAACATGTAGTGGAGGTTCTGAATTATTATTTATTAAACATAATTTTACTATTCAGTTCATTAACATCATGTAGAGAACACCATCATACATATGGTAAGGGGTATTCTCTTTCTCACATTTATTCTAGAATCTTCTTTGTATTATATCCATTTATGTGTAATTACTAATGACAGGGTATGATTTCTAACCTCCCACCACACATACCTAATGATTTATAAGTGACGAGAAACCCCATTTTATCTCATTAATCCCACTTAAGTACACTCCATACCATCCAAATAATCTATTAGGGATTCTACCCCAAACTCAATTATTCATTATTGTTTCCTTATCTTACTTTTACCAAAATGAAGTAATTTTATATTTCAATTTTCAACTTCTAAATTATTTTTATATATAAAATATTCATCTATCAAGACCCTTGTATCATTATCTTTAATGGATACACATGTTTTTAAGTGATTCCCTCCTAAATACTTCACGATAAGAAAAGCAATTTTGAGGGAACATTCATAATTTTTACCTGATTTCAAGTGCACTCTATAATATATTTTAATGTGCTATATACATTATAAAACCCATATTTTTTATTTATGAAAAAAATCTTGGATAACTTTTTCATTAATATAAATGATTATTCACTTTTCTAATTTAAATTCTCATTAGTATTTTCCTTAAAAACACAATAAAATATCTTAATGCTAAAATTTTTCAAATAATATTATTTCATGTTGACAATTCTATTTGATATCACATACAATGATATATTGTTATTTTACCTTACTGATGTCCATGTATTCCATTATTTCATAGAAATTTGCATGATACAACTTTTCATTATTCCTTATGACATGATTATGATACCCATTTCTTTCTATGGGTACCCTTTTGTTTATGTATGATTGACTATGTATGAATCTTAATGTGGAATCAATATTAATGAACATGTTATGATGGGTGTTCCTAGAAAGAGATCCAATGAATTATGTAATTTTTAGTCTCATGAAATGTTATGTGCAATGGTTGAGGCAGTTAGCTTTGACTTGTGCTACCATGTGCAAGGGTCTTGGTGGTTAACCTTGACTTGTGGTCATGTATGTGCAATTATCCATGAATCGTGATAAATGAATGATTTATGTTTCTTCCACATTACTATGGATTCATATTTTTTTATCCCATGTTTATATGGTATGATTTCATATGTTCCATGAATTTTTATATCATTATATTTTGCCTTCTAACCCAGGTGTTGAAGATTTATTCTTATGTTCATTTCGTTACTGTGAATTTTAGAACAACCCGTTCTTCATGTTATCCCCTAGTTAAACTATAAAGATGATTGAGCTCAATCGAAGTTAGGGTCTCCTATGAATACTAAATAAAGAAATGATTTATTTAGATTTAGGTTTTCAGTTTTATATACCTGGACTTCCAAGACAATATACATTATGATCCTTGGCTTGTACAATAATCTATAATTATGCTTAAAATCATGGAATGTTACTTGTAAAAGGATAGGGTCACTATATGGACACCCATCAAAAACCCATTTCGATTAAACACTAAAACACAATGTTTACATTGAATAAAATCGATCCACATTAATTCAAAAAAATTATAAACCTATGTTACTTTATAAATGAATAAAATAAATACCAATAGACCCATAAATTTAAGAAAATTAAAAACTATTTCAATGAATCAATGATAATAAAGATACAATGGGTTTTTAAATAATGTCCACCTAATATATGTATTGATATACCTTTTTAACACTACCTGGATATCAGGTTAGAATAAACTATTATACATTCCCTTTATCTAAGATAATCATTTAAAATAGGACATGTAAAACGTAAATCCCATATATCCATATCATATGTTTTTTTTAACTCTCTTAGTATAGACATAAATGTTTGATTAATACATCTCATGTTATTAATCATTAAGGATGGGAACATCCCATTACCCTCCTCTTAAAAAATCATTAAATCATATGTACAATCTTAGTGGTGTCGCAAAATAACCATTATATCAAAATCGATTTCATTAAAGTTATAATCATCAGATGAGAGGAAAAATTACAGTTTAAGAACTAATATAAGAAATGATCATAAAAATACCCAAACACTCTCTATTTAACTAAGACAAAATGGATTTCCCAATTAAGGTTTCGAAGAATAATGATTCTCATGCTAGTTATATTGTCAACCTCAGTTAATGGGGACTCGTATATGATCCATTCCCCCTTAGTATAGAGAAATAATTGTGTATGAAACTATATGTGGTATACCTATAGAGAGAATCAATGTAAATGATTTTTATAACTCGTTATAAGATTGTATTTCTTAAACTAGAATCCTACTCCAGCTACCCAAAACATGTAATCATAAAATATAATACCCCAAGATGAAAATTGATTAGGGAAAACTCAATGAAATACATTAAAATTTATGTTTTGAATACATTTCACCCAATGTATAAGAATATATATATATAAAAACAAAATTAATGAATGATAAAGTGAAGACTACCAGTTATATGATAAATGTTATATTCAAAAAAATAATTTCATAATATATTAAAAATCTTATATAATAAAATTTATAACTTGTAATAAATGTGATAATTATATATTATCTATATTTTATCATGGAATTTGTTTTTTTCTTTAAAAATTTAATCTTTATTAAATTATTACCACATTTTTATGTTACCATATATGAAAATCCTCCACCAAAAAAATTTAGTGTCCAATAAATTATAATCCCCCATGATTTTAAAATATAATTATTTTAATATATTTAATATATATAGTTAAAAATAACCCCAATATTATAATATAATAAAAATGTCTTCCATGGTGTATAAGACATGAACCATTGATCTTAAATGACATATAAAATATGTTATTTAAATATGAATGTTATAACCTAACAGTTGAATTGGTGGGTATGAGTAATATTAAATACCTTAAAAATATATATAAAGGACATAATAAAAAAAATTGTTGATATATTCTTAGTAGATTAGAAGTCAACTATTTGTAAGGATATTTTATTCTACAAAAAAATATATTTCCAATAAAATTGTTTTTATTTATTTTTATAGGAAAATATTATAATTATATTTAGGTTATTTGGAAAATGTTATCTTATAAAATGAAATCAATTTTTTAAATCAGAATAATGATTTTAATATAGAGTAATATTTTAGGATTTTTGAAAAAAATGACCATTCAATGAATAGTAAAAAGATATAGGATTTTTTGACACATTGAAAGATTTTTTTAATAAGTTAATTAGTACAAAATAAATATTATTATTATAGATTTTTTAAATGTAAAATAATTATTATTTATTAATATTTTAAATAATTAATTACTTTTTAATCATTTTAGACCTAATTTTGTTATACGTATATTGTTTGGATTAAAAATGCATTGTTTTATAAACTATTTTAAAATTCATAATGTTCCACCATTTTAATTTACTAAAAGAACCACTAAAGTGGAAATATCTAATTGAAATTTATAGTTTTTATATAAAATTATATGAATTTAAATCAATATAATTATTATTATTACTAATATCTTTAATATATGATGATCATATTCCTGAAAATTGTATTTTTGAAAAATAATTTTTTGACAAAAATTATTGGATTAAATTTTAAGGAAATGGTATCAATTTGGAGAATTTAATTTCATAAAAACTATTCAATATTTGGAATTGTAATGGTTATTACTATATTTTGTGGTAATTATAACTATCATTCATAGTAATTTAACTAAATCCGTTATAAATTAATAAGCGCTGTTAAATGTAAAATGTGGTTTTGTGCATGGCCAATGCATGTATTAAAATAAATTTTTCAAACAAAAATATTTTTTATTTTTAAAATTTCATTTAATATTTATTATATTTTTGTACATATTACTTAATATTTAACATTTTATTTGAGGCTTATTGGATAAATTTCCTTTGTAAAAAAGGAATTATCGTAGTAAAAAATAAAATGGTAAAAGAAATTGAACATATACTATAAGAAAAGTACATGATTAAAACATGTTTTCAATATTTTGGATATTCTCTTATAACTTATCCTCCCTAAATTAATTTATTATTTTTTTCGCAGATTGTTGGAGAGTGACTTCCCATTATTGAATTTTTTGGGGTGTTTACAAAAATGTCGCTCATAAATTGTATATGGTCACTCCCTCTCATCAACTACTTAGACATCTCTAACCATTAATCATGGAGAAAAAATTTCAAAATCTCTTCCAAACACACATATCCACATTATAAAGAGTATTTTATTCTAAAAATTCCAAACCTTGTGTGTTTAAGAGGAGACCCAAATAAGGTTTCCCAATGATAAATAATCATCTTAATAAAAATATATCTTTTCCTTTCTTATTTTAAAACATTAAATTATTTCATAACACATACCATATAATATAAAAAGTATATCCCATATAATGATATTTTATTATGTTAATTTAATATCCTATATCCATCTCCACTTTCATCGAATGAGAAGTGAAATTATCGACCCTTTGTATGGAAGATTACCACCTCACAAACTGATGTAAATATTTTTCCATCAACACCACTCGTGGTTGGACATAATATTGTATTTAAATTATTTTTTTAATATTTAAAATATTATTATACTTACTTATTATAATATTAAAATCACATTATTAATTTTCATTCTATTTAAAATATGCTAATGTCCCCAAATTGTTTGGAGGACTACTGCTTCATAATACGAAGAAACTCTTTTGTCACTTACAATCTATAGATAATGTAATAATGATAAATATGATTTATAGATGTGATATATATGAAATTATATTAATTATTTAATGTGAATATAACACTCACATCCTTACCCTCCACACACTGAAAAATGATACCATCGCTCATGTATGTGTATGGAATAACGTCTCCATGAAGAAATATGATTCATTTTTATAATAAAATTTATTTAATGATTCTAAATATATATATACTAATAAAATGATTTTTTAAACATTATTATATCTATGTATATGACGGAACTATATAACATCTTAATTACCAAAACACTGGCCTAAAAAATGAATGAGAAAATGGGGCTTCAAACATGAGAAAGAACAGTACTAATAAAAAATTATTAAGGAATGGGTGAAAATAAGTTATAAAATAATCCTAAATTATATTATAAAATTAATGCGATTCTATTATAAGTTAAAAACATATCTAAAACTAGTATAAAAGATGTTAAATGATGTTTAATAAAAATAAATTGTGAGGGTAGGGATACTGTCTTAATTTTCTTTCATTGAGGGATATTGAAACGTTTTGACCCCAATTTATGTAAATGGTTTATATACATCCATTTTACTAGATATATCATAAATATTTCGCAATTATTTGTATTTTTATATTCCATTTTTAATTATTTCACCCAATGGTATTTTAATTGAAAATAACCATATGGTAAGGATTTTCATAACTCAATTTCTTTTCATTTTGTTATATTACATATTCCTTATCATTGGTACTATTAGATTAGGTGTTTAATTAATTATAATTATATTATTTTCAATCTAAAAATATCTAGGTATATTAAAATTTGATACTTATATTCGATTAATTGATTATTTTCACTTAAATGGTATGATCTTTGTAAGGGTTGATCATCTCAAATTTCATTCCTAGGGACATATGTCATGTTATACACCTATAATATTTTTTGACTGATATCTAATGAAAATTTGATATGTTTTGTCATTAATTTATTTATATTCATGTTATTTGAGGTTTCATTTTATCAAATTCCATCCGTGGTGTATAAAGTTCAAAAATACCTATGTGGTAATATATTTATGTTTCAATAACATATTTAACTGATTTTTTTATACTAAAATTTCTCTTAGAAATAATTATTTGACCATTTTATAACAAAAGATGTTAATTTTCTCCACATATGATAATTAAAAAAAATTCTTTTAATAGTACCATTTTCCTCTCTTTGGTATTTAAAATTATGGGAAATTTGTTTTAATTAAATTCTACTTCATTTCTCTCTTTGGTAAAAAATATTTTCCCATCTAAATTTAGGTTTTATATAAATGTTTTCAAAAAAATTATATTTATTCTTAAATTGATTTTTACCCATAATTTCATTTTCACAAAAAAATTTATAGGAATCATCCAATTATTTTCTGAACCTGTTACTTTCTGAATATTCTTATAGAAATTTCAATAAAATCATTGTTTTTAACGTAATATACATCAATAGAACCATTATACCGCCACTATATCTCATTACATTTAAGATTACAATATATTTTTAAAATGTTATTTTTATTCAATATTTTCCCTAATATTATGGAAATTTATAATTTTTAAATGTGACTTTCATAGTTAAACGGTAATTTTCTTGAGGAATATTTTTAAATATCTTTTAATGGTCTTATATTCATCAATTACAACAACCCATTATTTTATATATAATAAACTAGAGATATATTGTACTGATACTATCCATGTTATTTATAAGGTTGGTTTGTGATCAGTTTTACTAGGGAAAAGAATGATATTCTCTTTCTTTAATAGATTTTGTAATCATTAACCTTCCATTAAAATATTAACTTTATTTTGATCAATGGGTATTAAATATCACCTTAATATCTATATTAGTTATCAAAAATATTATTATTACTTAAATTATATATAATTTTTATATGAAATATTTATCTTTTAAATTTATATTATTAACATGGAGAATTATTGATTATTTGTATTCCTTACTCGATATAGAATTTTGTTGATAAGTAATATTTTTCAAAAATAGAATTTATCATTTTATATATAAGGAAGGTGTAAAAAAGGATGTTATGGTTTGGAGTGGTTGTATATAGACCCTTGATTCATTGGTTGAAATATGATAAAATTCAATTGACAATATTTATTGAATTGGTTTCTAATTTATTCTTAACGATATGTTAAACTATTTTTTCACATGTTTGGGATATTAAAGGTATCATAATGCCGAATATAATGATGTATAATATTATGAATTCCCTTAAATAAAAATTCAGTTGATATTATTTATGAGATTATTGTATGGATATTTTTCTTGGATGGATTCTGTGATCAAATTATTTATTAAGTGGAATGTATGTTTAGTTATATACCTTCCCTTATTGGCCATGCCTTATCTAATCATGATAGGAATGTCATTGATTAAATGGAAGGGTTTTCAAATATTTATCTTTCAAAAATGATTATACTTTACTGATTAAGATTTTTTTATTCATGATAGCACTAACTATATGTAAATCTTAATAATAATTTTAGATCTCCCTTATTATTTTATTTTCCCAACAATATAGTATTTGTACTTTGATTATTTGAAAAGATATTACATATAAAGCAATGATATTTTCAATGAAATTATATTTTTTTATTCTATTTAATACAGGAATCATGAATGTATTTAGTTGACCAATGATACTAAACTATTTATCCTTTTGGTATTCGATCACTAGTATCTAGCACCATTGTAATAATGGAATGACTAACTATGGGATGAAATGGTCGAGGTTTTTACCTATCCAAGAGGAACAAAATTTAGGATAATTGAATTATTTTGGAATCACATTCTTAATTAATAACTCCATAAACATATTCAATGTCCTTAAAATCAAGACATCAAATGGTGTGATGTAAACTACTATTGTCCACATAGAAATTTTATAATGTCAAAATCACAACCCATGAAAAATTTTCATCATATTTTTCTTCTTAAAATAATGTATCCATTTACAAGTTTATTTACTATAAAATATAAATCTATTATAGGTTAAAGTGAAATTTTCTATGGTTTACTATTATAATTCTTTAATCAAGAGTAAAATTCAAATTCTCATAGTAAGTAAATGTGACTCTTTATTTTTTTTCCTCAATTTCATATATAATTATTTCTTTCGAATAGTAGATTAAATAACTTTAGATTTTTATAGACTTTTTTAATTTTAACGTCTCTAAGATCATGTGTACTCCATCTACGATAAAAAACCAACCTAGGTCAACTACGTAAGTCACTTTACCATGCCCATTATGCAATATAGAAAAAATAGGCATGTAGAAAGCATGGTTCAATATAAGAAAAACAAGACATATAACAAGACACAAAATAGTATAAATTGATACCACAAACACATACAATACATTCCTAAACAGGATAGTGTACAAAGTATGTAAAATCCACATGTGATCAATATTCACCTCTAAACCAACCTAAACTGAAGGTACCAATAATAGTATAAGCATGCATGCTACAAGATTCTATTCCAATTACCTGAACCCTACAATAAAAAATCTATAAATTCCCAATAGCACAAAAAGGGAGTGATATAAATACTACTTCAACACCACCAATGTTTTTATATAAGGTTTAATATCATTAATTAAATAATTAGATATTTTAAAAAATAGTGCTGCAAATTATTTTCCTAAAAATAAACCATTTCTGATCATTTTCCCATTTTCTCCTTTGGTCTACAAAAAATATTTTCACATTGTCAGACTAGAAATATGAATAGTAGAAGTGAAAAAATTATAAATAATATCCAGAAATCAAGAGATATAAAGGTAAACACATATTTTTGAGATAACATATCATGTGAATCTATGTGATACAACATCTTACAATAACCTATTAAGATTAATCCACGATAATAAATAATCATTTGATAAATAATCATAATGGAAAAAAGAACCTCTCATTTGGGTTGCATCAATGGGATACTATTTATTAGGCACTAAAAATCATAAACATGAAAAATGTTGGATCGAAAAATTATCATGTCTTGTGATCCAATATCAAAAATGGTTACCTCATGGTGGATTTATAGACACAATACAACTACTCATGTCTCTATATCGACACAGCTGAGGTCCCCAATGTAAAATTTTATAAATTCATTTTAAAAGGATGGTCAACATCTTATAAAACATTTTTAAATTCAAAATTATCATATTAATAGTTGTAAAACACTTTTCTAAATACTAAAACTCCATTTATTAAGAAAAATACCTTTAAAAAATATTTTTTTCCAAGAAAGCATTTATATTAACATATAATTTCTATTAAAGGATAAAAAAGGAATTTCTCTCTAAAAACTGAAATTCGTCAGATTAACACATTTTATGGAAATACCTACCTTAATATGGTCAAAACATAGAAACCTTTGACAATGGTGACCAAAATTTTAGACAATGGCAATCAAAAGATAAGAGACACCAATAAACTGAAAGAGACCTATAGAAAGCAATATTAAATCAAAAATAAGAACACAAACGCATCCAGAACAACAACGAAAACCAAAGACAAATATGAGCTTGAAGGATTACATAACCAAATAGAAGAAACCCAACTAAAATGTTGATCTATTGACGAACAAAGTGATATGGAAATGGGAAATCACCCAAAAGAGCCTAAAAAGATCATATATGTCCAGATAAAGGAATCATATAATTAATTATATATGAAACTACACATTCAGTACCATAAAATCATAACTCGTGAATATTTCATGGTGTGTAATCTCATTACTTATATTATAATCTCTGATGCTCATATATTCTGAAAAAACCCAATGCATATTTATAAAAAACCCAATATTTTCCATTACATGGATTGAACATGTTACATGGAGTTTGAATCCTTAATACCTTGTATCATTTCACATCATCTTTCAGTCCATGGATACATATCATTTAACCACATTACATGACATGTAAATCCCAAAAAGATTGAAAAAACAATAGCTTTGTGTAAAAAAACACAATGACCCAACTCCAATAATTATTGGAATTTAGGAAGAACACCTCCAAGTAATTAACACATTTATTCCCAGAAACAATTAATTTAAACAAACATACATCCCAAAAAATTACGTTATTTTACTCATCAAATTTCTTCCATAATAGAGAGTCTCATGAAACACCTAATTAATGAGGGAAAAAAGGTATTAGATTTTAATAAACACAAGAAATATGTCAAAAAGAATTTATAATATCCCCACCATAAATGCATCTTTCACAAAAAATCCATCATGATTGTAGATCCACAAAAACATAATGGCCACCCTAACATCTTCAATGATTCCCTCTCCCACATCTCATGGCTATCCTATCCATGCTACCACTATACCGAGACTATATAGAATCAATTTATCATGTTTTACCTTATATTGATGATCCAAATTATGAATGTGATTCTCAATCAAAGTGGTATTTGTATCATGATCAATATCCTACAACTTGATCACATAGGATGGATCTATTATGAACATCCTTAGTTTGGAAACATGAATACTTTGGTCAATATATTTCAGACCAGATGGTTTGTGTAACCGATAGGACACCATCACTAGTTAAAAAACTATATAAAAGGGACCAAAAAACCTCAGTGAAAACATACCCTTCTTACCCAACTAATTATCTACCAAGAAAGGTGAAAAGTTTAGAAATAATAAATCACCATTAACAAACTCTAGAATCTATGTAAGATAGTCTGCATGATATTTTGGAGGAATCTGTGTCATGATCAATCTCCCTTAGTTCAACTGTACCATCTCATTATTCTGTTAAATAAGACTCTTCCATAACAATGAACACTCTCCCAACACTACAAAGGAAAAGGGATATCTACATGGTTTCTTATAATATTCTATAAAGTAAATCATATTTATCAATTCCTGATAACTATTGTACTGTAAAATAAAACCCATGTAAAATTTGTTTCCCAAGATCCCCCAAAATCAAGCACAGAATACCAGAGTGTATCCTACAAATCCTTTATAGTTTTCTATATCCATCCACATTTCCTCAGAATATAATATGCTACTAATTTCAACTTGGTACCCATCACCTCCAATATACTACTCCAAAACTTGTATGTGAACCTTAGTTCCTTATCAGAAATAAAAGTAGTTGAATCCCCATGGTGTCTCACAATAAATCTAATATATATGTTCCTAGTATTTTATACTCTTTTTCATCACCCTAATATGTTTGAAATACAATGAGTTTGTTAGTCAATAAATTATCACACAAATTGAGTTCTTCCAATAGTTTTTGTGGTAAAAAATTGATTAAATGCATGGAAATTTCATCCCACAACCTTACTAGAATTCTTAAGAGATTCAATAAACCTTATGTTCTCTATTTTTCCTACTTAATTATATTAAATGTAAGGCATCATAATACAAGAAACTTCAATTGAACATATCAACCCTATCATCTATACCAACGTATCAAATCATAACACATATTTTTAGTAACCTGGTGTACAATCTAACCAGAATGGTTTCCACATTCCCAAAAACCTTTCCCCTAGAAAAAAAGGACAACCAACATACTATGAAATCATAAATTTCCACTGGGTGGCCAAGAACACTTACTTGAGTTCCCCTTAACCTAGAGGCTTTAATCTAAGCATTTGAACTCGGTTTATATCACCAGATCGATCTGAACACATTATCAAAATATTTTTCACCAATCATACACATCAAAAACACATTTCGACCATCCTATTCCACTCCAAATATCATCTCAACAAACAAAATCCTCATAGATCATTCCTCAACCAATTCCTACATAGCTTGTGTCTGTACTTTTCTTCTCAATGCATCAACAACCACATTATCATTCCAAGGGTTATAAACAATATAAAAATGAAATGTCTAAAGATACTCTACCCAGTGTATCTGTGACAAATTATGATCCCACAGAGTAAAAATATATTTTAGTCCCTTAAGATCAGAATATACCATAAAATACACACCCAATAGATAGTGACATAAGTTTTCATGTTCATGAGTAATGTTTTCAAACACATGGTCATGGGTAGGATATTTATTCTCATAATTTATTAACTGGTATGCTCCATATTCTTCCACCAACTTCAAATGCATCAAGAAAAATAAAAATCCTCAATAATTAGAATTACAAAAAACATTAGAACCTGATCCTGGTGCTGGAAGAATATAAACTAGTGCTAAATTAAGTATTACCTTTATATCCTAAAAATATATCTTATAATTTTCACTACATTCACAACATATACCCTAATGGTTTAATGATATGATCATATACATGAGTGTGGATAATTCCAGAAAAAAACTTATATATTACCCAGCCAAACGCATGAATATCTTGATCTCAAATGCATTTTTAAGATTCTCCTAGGACATAACATCTTGTAACATTTCAAGCTCAAAATGAGATTACCCTCTAAGAGATCAAATGCCCTATAAATTTCACTTATCGGATCAAAAATACACATTTTGAAAGAATATCATACATAATATGTGCATTTAAGGTTCAAAAAAAGATATCAAAATGGTTTATGTGTTACTCTCCTAATATGGAGTACACTAAAACATAATTCAAGAAAATAAAAAAATAAAAAACAATGAAATATCTAGTTCATATTATCCATAAGAACCATTGGAGAATTTTTTAAACCAAAAACATATCAAAAAAATAAACATTCTCTTATCGACTCTTAAATGATGACTTATGTATATCCATTTATTAAACACTCCATTGGTGGTGCCCTGAAAACATTCAAATCATAGAAACCCATTGATCCCCTCTAATCTCATCAAAGACATCATCAATCATTAGAAAATGATATTTTTTTCTTAACGGTCACATGATTGAACATTAAATAATTACTAAAAATAGTTTTCTCCCATCTATATTCTTAATATAGAGTATTGTTGAAGACCATAGTGACATTCTATGATAAATAAATTATTTATCACCAAGGTCCTCTAGATGGACCTTCATTTCCATTAACTCAGTAGGTTCCATAGAGTATGACAAAATTGAAATGATAATCATACAAGGAAGAATATTGAGAGTAATATTGACCTCTACCTAGTGTGGTAAACTATAATAATCATCTAAAAACCCATGGCGTATGAAAACACCACTATAGGAAGGTGACAACTCAAATGAGGGTCAACATTATCCTGAAACATATCTAAAAAATGGAATGGGATTTCCAATGAATATAGAACAATAGGCCCTGCCCATCCCAATCTAGATTGCCACCCACCATAAAAATCACAACCGATTCCATCGGTGGATAGGAACTGAAATAGATTTTGAGAATAGATGATCTATAACTCATCATTCATCAAACATTCTGTAATGACAATCATGTCATTGATGGCAATATCATGCACTACAAAGTCCTGACCAACATCAATGTTAGTTTTCATCATAATCTCACACATCAAACATTTGAGACAATGTTCATACCTATTTCGCAATGGCATGGAATGATCTAAAAAGTGTGGAATTAGTTTCGAATGAAAACCTAACCGTCAACTATAATTAATGATACATAATAATCAGTGTTTCATGTGTCAAAAAATGCAATAAACATAAAAGAAAAAATAAACGCAATACCTCTAAATGAAGATAGCCCTGCATTAGATTCCCCTGAATTATACTCCAATGAATAAAGTTGTTCGGTCATAGACACCTGAAAATATCACATTGAATGTGGAGTAGGTGCCCCCCCATCGACACATCATCATGAACCTACAAACCCTTGGTGAGAGTGGACCATGCAATGCTTCTATTAGATATGTTGTAACAAAATTGTTTTAAATGGCCAAATCATCCAAAAAATATGGAATGTCTTGGGAGCCTCCACATATTTTGTCATAGTATGAAAAAACCTTCAATACATATATAATAAAACAAGTTTATTCCCTATCAAATCCCTTAAAACCCATCCTTTTGAAGACTAACCACCATTATGCTTCTTCTTCTGGATAGATGATACACCCTTGTTAACCACAAATCCAACTCAATCTCCACCCAAATATGTCTTCCCCAATATTTCTACCTCATCCAAAGATATGATTTCAACTACCTACACAATGGGTTGAATGCACATCAGTATCAACATTGACCAAATATCAGGCCACAATCCAAACACAATCCATTGATCCTTGAGGTACTCATTAGTGGAATCCATCGGTGATAGATGAACCAACTCAGTAAAATGGGTATAATACTCTAGAATGGTACACTCCCCCTAATCTAAGGTATAAAATCATGGGTACTAAACATAGGTAATGAAATAGGGTAAAACTATTGATTATATATTTTCTTGAAAGAACCATAGGTAAAATCTCCTTGAAACAAAACATTGAAAATGGAATCCCAACATCTATATCATGTCCCCTCTAGTGTATATGAAGGGAAAACCATGTTATATTATTCAATTTTTTTCAAGAATTTAATGGTCCTTTATTTTGATTCAATGAACTCCTAGGGTTTTGGGTTCCTTTGTCACAATGAATGATGGGTGGATTCTCTATTGTGAATACCAAACCATGACCCCCCACACGTAATGGGTTCATGACACCCACATGATCAAGTTTATGAATAGTTCAGATGATGTATTCTACCAAAGAGGTCCTAATAGAGCATTTTAAGGTGGATTTTGTATCAAGACATCCTCTATTAGATTTGGAAGATGTTAATTAAGAGGCATTGTCTGAAAAATTCAAAAATCAGTCAGTCATGAGAAAATTTTTAGAATTGTAGGACCAAATTCTGGTATTAATATCAATTATTTAAATTAAAAAGAATCAAAATCAACTATAAATAAAATAAAATAAAAACTTAATAGTTTCATTGAAATAAAGTTACAATATATTTCATTAAAATGTACCCAAACTGAGTCTCAAAATTTGTAAAAGACCATGACCACCCACTCTAACTAGTTCTTAGTATGGGATGTGAGTTGGCCCAGCTAATTTTCTACACATTATATAGAAATTATGATGGTTACAACTCCATTATACCCAATACATAGAACAAAACTCATGATTTGTTAACCGAAATTAGGTTGAGAAACCATTTGATACCAATTTTCAGTAAACCAACCTGGGCTAACTTGACAAGCCACACAAACCAAACGTTCATATAATATAGGTAAAACATGAAACCATAAATTAGTCTTGAATATAAGAAAAATAAGAAATAAAACATGCTAAAATATAGAAAAAATAATAGGTACAACAATTACATACAATCCAAGTCAAAATACGAAAATGAAGAAAGTATGAAAAATCCCCATGTGAACAGAAGTCACCTTTAGGGAAATCCAAACTAAAGGAAGAAACAACAATAGAATCCATCATGATATAATATGCTATTTATTTTACCTAAATCCTATTATACTACAACTAAAAATTCCCAATGGCATGATTATGGTGTTAAAAAAATTCCATAATGACACTGTCACAATTTTTTGAAAATTTCTAATATCATGAATGCATTCATTATAGCATTAAAAATAGTTTTTCAGAGAATAATAATATAACCAAAACCAATTTACATCATTTTAATTTTTGTACATTTTATTTAAATTAATTACTTCATATTATGAAGCTAGAAATATTACATATTGAACTGATAATGATGGATATAATATTCTTGCATCAATAGGTAAATAGGTAAACACATACCAATAAAATAACATGTCATGAAATATATATGTGATACATCATTATATAAATACATGTGATAAAAATTCAGTGATAGAAAATAATCATGTGATTAATAACAATAAATGAAATAGCCAAAAAATTGGGCTCTAGAATATGGGACACTATATTATATACACTAAAAAATACTAAATTTTCATTATGTTTCATCTAATAGATATCAAGTTCTGCTAATCGGTGTCATAAATGGTTACATCTAAGTGGTGACATATACACACTAAGGATACTTGTGTCTCTTTTTTGACACACCCCTTGTTCCCAACATTAAATTTTCCAAATTCAACTCAAAACCATGCTATCAATTTTATATATGATTTTCAAATAAATTTTGTACATCTTTATAATTTGGATACCCATTTATAAATTAACCAAATCCAATTTCAAAGAGAAAAACCTTTTTAAAAAATATTTTCCTTTTAATAAATTATTTCAAATCCACAAATAACTTCTAATCAAAGTGAAACCCAATGTAATTTATCATGAACAACATAAAATTCATTAAATTAACCAATTTTATTGAAACACATACCTCGTCCCATTATAAACAATTCCACATTCAATAATGGTGACTAGAAACACAGATAATCGCCTTCAAAAGACCAGGAAAAACAAAAAACTAACCAGGATCAATAGAAAATACCATTGAATAAAAAATCTGAACACAACTATAGTCAAAACTATATCCACAACAAAATGAAATGGAGAACCAAAATGAATACCTAAATAGTGAGAAGTAACCCTGCCTCAATGATGATCAATAAACAAATGAAGTGATCAGTAAGGGATAAAGTAAATAAAAATAGCCTAGTAAGAGACTATAGGTCAATAGAAAGGAAACCTATAATGAATGGAATATGATTCCACTCATGCAACACACTAAAAAAACAACTCATGGATATTAAATTGCATTTAATTCCCTTCCATGTATTATTATCCTCTAAGCTCATATATGTTGAAAACTCCAATCAATATTTTATTAAAAACCAAATATTAATCTTTATAAGTAATAAATTTATTACACATCCTGTAAATCTTCCACACCATATATCATTTTTTGAATCTGTATAGTGATGGTTATAGATCATGTAATCTATTTACATGAGGGGTAAATTCATATTGTATGAAAAAATCATGTTTGATCATAAAAAATTAATGAACCTCCTCTAAGTGTTCTCTTAAAGTGTGAAGAACCATCCAATGTATTTGAAACATTTATACACATACTCCATTAATTAAAAAATCATTAAACCTTTATATTAAGGTTTTTTTTCATAGAAAATGTTTTCCATCCTCAGGAGTCACATGGAAAGGATAATTAATGTGGAAAATATGTAAATAGATCGGACAAACATCTGAAAGATGGTAAAGGGGTGATAAAAAAATCCTCATAGACACTATATTACCTCAAAATATAACACTGAGATACAAATACTTCTTTTCTTTTATAAACTACAAATATTTCATTTTATGTATAAATTTTTTCCCAATAAGATATTGTTTTTATTTAACATATTTTATTATATATATTGTGAGTGTTTTCATTTGATTAAAATACTTTACTAAAATGTTCCCCTAATGGGTGGTGGGAATATTCTACGATAATTTATTAACCATGTGAATAAAATATTTTCCTTGTAAAGAACATTTTTATCATTTTATTCTTCTTATAATATGTTATAAACAATGATGAATAATAAACCATGTGTATAAACTAATCTTATCATTTTGTTCATAACAATTATTTGTTTATAAGAATATTTTTTTCATATTGAGGAATATAGATAAAAATACACATCCTATTATTAGATATATATGATCTTCCATCATATTCAAATCATAAATTTCCACTCAATACTTGAATAAAATGTACAATCTCTATCAAATACTATACTAATTTTGAACTCTAGTATATTAACAACACATGTAAAATACATATATAGTTTCATATACTCTTGAAAATAAATGAATTTATTTATGTAACACTAATATCTGAAAATGAAATACCATGGAGGTTCCAATACCCTTTCTGATATTTTAGATAATTATTTCCTATATAATCATTAACCCTTCTGGATAAAAATCATTGGTTTTTTTTGGCCTTAAATGGATTTCTAAAGAAACATTCATTGAATCTCCAATAGACTTTTCAGATTCTCGTATGAACTATTACACGTAGTACTATCTATAAAACCCTAAAAAAGTCATTAGATTCATAGTTTATATAATTTAAACTCTTATAAATATCAGTTAAACCTTTCATGAATTTATACATATTTTTCATATCATTCTCTTATATAAAATAAATTGAATCCTTCAAAAAAATGTTTTCTAAGGAAACATATTGTCAATCCAAGTCAACATCATACCAAATAATGTTAGGAATATGAGTGGAGACTAATATTACTTATGTTATTTTACCACTGATACCTTAATTGAATCATACTATCCTTTATAACCAACTAGCTTCTATTGTTTAACTAATTAAAATCATGGTTACTCTGTAAGGTGTTACTTTAACATAGATAACATACGTTTGCATAATATCTCCTCTTATGTTAATGGAATTTATAGTTTCTTACATTAATATTCTATTTCCAATAAGTTTGATCTCAAATATATATTACATTATGATGCTATTATCTAAAAACTCAGTTTATCATATGAGTATCATGTCTTTTTACCCTTTAACATAGAATTTATCAAATTTGATCTCATTAAATTCATGAACGCATTTGAATTAAACATATCAAATAGTTGGTAAAGATTCATATTTCATCATGACTTCCCTATGGTATCTTTTAAATAAGACAGGACTATATATTGTAGAAAACTATTTTCATTCATGTTAAATGTTGTTATTGTATAGGTTCGTAGATAAACTCTTTATCAAAATATAGCATGTACATTCACTCAGTTCGATTAATTTTGTATAAACGGTTACAGTTTCATAGATATGTGTGATCCAAACAAAATTTCAAGATCAGGGTACCTAATGGTTTGGGAAAACTCATGAAATGATTTTCTTCTATAAGATTAATCAATGGAACCCTCGAGTCTAGTTATCCTTTACCAAATTATTATTGTCTAGAAATGTTCCACATTTGAAAGAATTTATCATTAGTATTTTCAAGGAGATTTAATCATTCCATCTTATTTCATGTTATCCTATTTTTTATACATAGTTATAATGATTTAGTTTGGAATACAATACCAATAACAAAATCAATATTTTAAAATCAAATTGACATGTAACTCTTTATACAACCGCTATTTTTGTTACTCGACCAAAAAAAGAATCCCAAAATATTTTCACATATCATAATATATGTCACACATCAGGTACAAAAAAACATAATGTAATGGGTTTGAGTAATATTATATAGCTAATATTCACAGTAGTAATCCAAATGTGGAAAATATAACCCCCTCAATTCTATAAGAAGAGATAAGCCACTTGGAATGTGGGATGTTTGACCGCAAGCCCCTCTCCCTAGGTCGACATTACTTTGGAAGTGTCTAATTCCCTATAACTCTATAAAAATGTATAATCTATATTAAAAAAATAAATATAGGTCAAGATTAATGTAAAGGGAATATAAATATTATTTTGACATTATTATGATATAATTCAAGGATTTAAAATTTATAAGAATCATTTTATAGACATAAACAAAAATATAATCATATTAATAATATATAAATAAATTAAAATTTTGAATAATGCAGTTAACAAATTTATTTAAATGAACTCTTTATAAATTTAAACATGATATAATAAGTTAGGGAATATTTATAAAAGAAAGCTTGATAATAAAAAATTTATAATTATATTTTTTATTATAGATAATCAATAATTTTGGAATATTAAATATTTATAATAATTCCATGAAATAATTCATATTATTCACTATATATAATTTATTTCTAATTACAAATTTTAAACATTATAAAATTTAATCTTTTATAAATTAATCTATTTACATAATCTATATATCATATAAATAAAATTAATTTTACTATGATCAAATCAATCATAAAACCCATTTTAATGAGGTTTAAATAATATTCCAGATAAGTCCCCTCAATCTAAATAATTCAAATTATATACAATGAAATTTTCATAAAATTAAAATTTAATTACTTTATATTTTGAAATTATCTTCTAATAAATAATAAAATTATAAATTACAATTTATGATTAAAAATAATGACACTATTTATAATCCATTATGTATTCTATTTAATTTTTAAATAGGTATATTACTATTAATATTTAATATTAAGGATTTTTTGTTAGTAAATATTTCATAAACATGTATTGATCAATTACAAAATCTTTATTATAATATAAATTGTAATAAATTTATAAATCATTAAATATTAACAAAATACCATTTATTATTATCTATAAATATTTAATAATTAATTAATTTGATTCATAATAGAAAATAATGAAAAATAAAAATTTTTCATAATCAATATTATTCTATTATTGATATGGTTTCATAGGCCATGAATAACAAAACATGTATCTGTATTCTATCGGTCGTAGTATATGATTGATAGATATTTTACAAAATACGTGATACCATTTACTAAAGGATTTATATTCTATCATACTCTATAAAATACATTCTTATCATCAAACACAATATAACCTATGAGTTGTTATTTTAATGAATCATATTTTATGATATTATATGATATAATATTAGCGATGTGATACACAATTTCTCAAATACCCTGTACAGCTATGATTTTTTTATATATGATGATGTTATACACTATTACATGTGTATTCTACGATTCCAAATCATTTCAAAATTATAATTTCTCCTATCATATGTTATGTAGTTCTATATACAAATAAACTTATATATGGTTCCAAAATAAAAATAATAACATGTTATTATTTGATACTAACAAATTTGAAAAAAATTAATATTCTAAAATTTTGAAATTGAAAAAAATAGAGTTACCCAGTTCTTGATGTTTTTATTTAAGACTAGTGATTTAGAGAATTAATAAAATTGTTAAATATTAAAACCCAATCATTTCTTATAAATGGTAATATTTTACATTATACCCATATTTTTATATTCCATAATAATCTATGCACATTTACTACAAAATATATTCTTATAATTACACTAATTTTTTAATTATATAGTCTTCTTCTTCCTTTAAGGCATGGTACAATTGACATTATATAATTCTTAAACATCCTAAATACATATGAAAAAAACATTTTAAAATCTAGGATGAGAAAAAAAATCATAGTATTCGATATAAAATGAAAGGAAACTGGTTAAACCTTTTAAAATTCAAGAAAATCCCAAAGGATATTTTCTTTTTGTTATATTAAACATTAATTTTTTTTAAAAAATAACAATCTTACTCTTGAAATATGAATGTTTCTGAAACATAATCATTAAACATTCCATACATAAGAATAGATAAAGAATCATAATTTTCAAGGGTTTATTGAAAATTGTGAATTATTTTCCATGAAATCTACAATTTTACAAATAATCGATTAGAAACATTCTTTTTAAAATTAATGCTCATTTTATTATCTTATTAAATCAAGAAATTTATATAAAAACCAACAATAAGTAGAACATGAAATGTGAATAAATATAAAAACAATAAAATTGATAATAAGAACTCATTGTATAATTAGTTAATCTATAAGTTCATAAATCATAAGCATACCATCAAGGACTTAATCCAATAAATTATAAATATACCACTAGTTATTCATGATGTGGAATCATAAATTATTTGGAACTAATAAAGAAAATACCCTGAATAATTTGTATCATTATACAAACTAATGAATCAATGGAATGGGAACTCTCATTAATTCTAATGTATAATGACTTTATCATGTGAAAGAAAATTAATTATAATATAATGGATAATCAATATAAAAATTAAAAAAATAGAAAATAAAATATCAAAATTTACCCAACCAATAAATAGAACAACATTATTATAATTAATACTGGGATATAAGGTTTATGGTATAACAAGTGTATATCCCCAATAAAAATTAATTATAAAAAAAATGATATTTTTTTAGACGAAAATACATTTAAAATCACATTAATAATTATCTTTTGAACCATGATGAATATATGATTTTCTTTTGAAAACATTTTGAATAAAAAATTTAGAATTTTCCAAAAAAATATCTAATTGAAAATAAGTAAGTAAACTTGTAAAATAATCATCAGATATAATAATTTACATGGTGGTGGTAAAATAAATTCATTCCATGTATGTTAAAGGATATCATTTTCACCCATTTGTAAAAAAAATAAAAAGTGAGTTGAATGAAAAAATTTGAAAATATTCCTTTGATTTTTTTATTAAAGTTAAAAGTTTTTGAAATTGACCTTAAATATCCATCAAATAAAAAACAATAATAATCCCCAAACCTTTCATGAACATTGACATGGATAAAAAATATTTTGTAATGAAAACATTAAAAAATTACTCAATTGGAAATCATTTACCTCAAGTCTTATCTAGATTCAATGTTATCTAACACAAATATAAAAAATTATATCTGGTATTTAATTATAAAGGATATTTTTAATAATCAATCCATTTCCATTAATACATTTATTTATTTTACTACCATTCTTTGTTTGTTATAAAAAATGGATATGTTCACATAAGACGTTTCTGGGTCATTTGATTTATATCATTGGGCAAACATTCTTGTGTTTATCATGGTCAATGGGAATATGGTTCTATCACCTAACAAGTTTTAAATATTTTATAATAATCATATTTATTTAATAAAATTTCTTTTAAAATAATCAATATTAGGGTCTCCTGAATAAAAAATTACTTAATTTCTTGGAGATGATAGTCTATATGTATTCATGAACAATAGTATCATTTTTCTAATAAATGGAAATGAAATAAGTTAATAATATTTTTATTTTCATTAATCACGTGTATGATATTGATGTCATAATTATTCCTTACTTTAATCCTTCTGATGAACATTAAAAGGTATATGTGACACCCACATGTCACTATAGTGAATATATTTTATTATTTTACCTTATCTTGGGTTATTTTTAGTATCAATGTTTTTTCGAATTGAAATTTTTTATTTTTAGAGGTGCTTTGTGCATTTCATAGTTTACCTGCTTGGATATGGGTAGTCGTGTAGTGCCCATATGGTGGGTTATTTCCTAGGGATAGATCTAATTTTCATTTCTTCCACATGATTTAATAAATAGTAAAAAGCTAACCAGAAAATATACAGATTCTATTGGACTAGGAAGTGTTCTGTGTATAGTTGGTGAAATGTTTAGAAAACCATATGGATAGAAAAAGTGATAAATATTTGAATCTTCCAAAAATAACCTCTTTGAATTAATTGTGATTTCATCTCATCCATCCCCCATACTCATCAGTAGAACATTGGGAGCCCATGTCAGGCCACATACTCTTCCTTGTTCAAACTTGTTATTTATTTGATGCTTTCGATGTGACTCCAAGTTATGTCTTCCCACATTTCTTCTACATTATTCTTTATTCCATCCATTTAGTGTTGTATCATTCCCCTAGAACCCTATTTATCAATGTAATCTTGGGATTATTGATGGGATATTTCAAACCTAGATTTTTGGATTAGTTTCTTTAATAGAATAGGACTTATAGATTATTTAGGTCGTTGATGTTAAAAATGACACATTACTACATGGTTTGTAATTATTCCATTAATATGTTTCCATGAAATTATTTATTTTTGTAATTATAAGTATTTTTTTATTTTTAAACCATATATTATTCAATTTTTGAAAAATATGTGATATTTATTAGGAGATATAAAATATAATCGATGTTCCATGATTTTTGAATAATAGAGATATATTTTTAATTCACGGGTTTTAATTATAAAATGGTTTTTATGAAAATGGAAATAATTTTTTTAATTCTAATGACATATTTTCATACAATTTAAATGATGTGTGTGGGGTTTTGATATTTTTTTTTCAAAGAGTGGATTTTTTTAATGTGATGCTATTTTAAAATGAGGTATTGGCATTAAAAGAATTTTTAAAGGGGTTTATTTGATGAAAAAAAATTATTTTTGAAATTATTTTTTTATCTTGGTGAGGATCTTTAATAGGTCTTCAAAATATTTTTATGGAAATGGATTTCCTTAAGATTTGATTTTGGTTTCCATGATAACTACATTTTATATAAATGGTGGATTTCAAATGTTTAAATAGATTGTGTGATTTCAATGGATCAATAATGATTCTTAAGGTGTTTATTTATTAAATGTAAAATGAATTGGAATTATGAGACATGTTATTTTGTTGATGTCATATTAGAAAAAAAAAATTAAATTTTTTGTTTGGAAACCCCCCCCCCCCTTTGACTTCCCATTTTTTTTTGAACCCCTTATGATTTTTTATCACTATATGATTCTTGTTTCTCCCATTATCTTGGAATGTGATTTTTTTTGTCATGAATGTATGGGATATTCCTGGCTATTCATTTTGGGGGTGATATATATGATGGGTATATATTTATTATGAATTATGATTTCATAATTTGTTTTTTATTCACACACCCCACATTTCTATTGGTTATGTGAACCTAAGTACTGAGTGGGGGATCTTTTTATTATTACACATATTGGTTTAAAAACATCTAGTTTCTTTCCATCCAAGCTAGAAACCTGGGATTGGGGTGTCCCAATTCCAATTAGTCATATTTGGGTTATATGGATTGATTTTGGTTATGATATAACATATGTGGGTAGTTGGATTATGATAGAGGATAAATAAAGTGAGAAGTGTCTGAAATTATCATTTTTGGGTAGATCCAATGAAAAGTTTTTTCTTTATTGGAAAGCTTCATTATGGGGTTTGATTTAGTTCTCAATTTCTTAATTAGAATGTCTTTTATTCTTATTTCACATTACTCTATGTAATTTTTATATTCCTTGAGACATGTCATATAAGAATTTTTATTATTGACTGATGTGTTCATGGGTAGATTGAATTGAAAAATGGTTTTTAATTATTTTTGTGAAACCCATTTTGAAATAAAAACTATTGTATAGGGATTTCATGAGTTTTTAAATATGGGATTTTGGAATAAAAATGGATTTTGATGATGAATTTTAATTAAAATAATTTTTAAAATTTGATGAAAACTAATGGAATCATATTTTTAATGTCATAATGGGCCTGAAAGATGTCCTTAGTTGTTTATACTTTTAATGCCTACATTATAGATATATGTTTAAACATCCATTTATGAATTTATGAGATATAATTCATAGTCTTGAAAGGAGGATATCTACTAGACTATTTAGATCATGACTGCATATTTCAAGTTATAGTTTTTATGATGGATTCATGTTTGGCTTTTGAAGCTTATGTGGGATATATTGGGAGGTGGTGAGCGTTTATATGTTGAATGAAGATGTTTTCTTGATAGGATCATGTTTATTGAGGTATTTGTATTTTTTATCTACAAACAAATATCATCATTTTTGCATCATCGTGTTTTTTTAATATCCAGGTGTCCCATTATATATATATATATATATTCTTGGATTATTCATGGGATTTAGGAAAATGGGATAGATCACGGTTTTTTATTAGGACCTGTTTGACTACTTTTTTAACATTGGATTCTTATATATTGATATTGTATTGAAATACAATGTATGGAATCCTCATTTTTGATCTGATTAGTTGTTATATAGTGTATTATCTTTGGTTTAAGAAAAATTAATTTGTAAGGATATTGTTATGATGTCAATCGACAAATTTCTTGCCTATGGTGATCAAGAATGCACCTCTGGCCTTGTGGTGATCCCAGATGAAATTTTTTTTAAACGTTAATTGGTTTTTGATGATAATTCATTAGAATAGTTGGTTTTGAAAAAAAAATTGATTTTGAATTTTTTTCCCTAATATATTTTTTGGGTGATGTTAGTTAAACTAAGCTTTAATTTGTTTTTCAAAGATTGGATTTGGAATATATTTCATCTGTATTCCACGGTGGAGTGCTTTTTCAATATCCATTTGTGAAATTTGGTACTATTGAGTCATAATTTTTATTTTCATTATATGAATTTGAAATTCCTTGTTTCATTCATTTATTTTCTATATTTTATTCTTATATTATGATGCGGGTTTTTGGATTATGATTTAAGGCATTTTTTCTGTATTTTTTAAATTAATAACTAATATAATGGTCAAAGGATTATATTTAGTTCCATTATATACACAATGATTTAGTGTACTTGTTGGTGTGGAACCCCGCTTTACTCTACGACCCCTTATTAAACATAAAGAATCAGTTTTTTCATTTCCTATACTGTAAGGATGCATTAATGAAAGGGGTATGGTGGTTGTAATGGATTTAGGTGATAAAAAATTCTCTTAAAACACATAACGTTATATAGTTAAGAGTGATTTTATGATTTATTTTTGGTTTTATACTTGTTTTTAGGGAACATATAGGACATCCTTTTATATGTGAAGATATGTATGGGAGATTCTAAGATGTTTTTTATCTAGTGGACCATTAAAAAGTTCATGAAAATAGGGAGATTGTTTGATATTATAAGCATTCATTAGGGAGTATGATTAGTGATGGAGTGCAATTATCACTTCTCAGATATCATTATATTCTCTCCAAAGTTGGTTATCAATGATTATGTGAATGATCATTTAATCAATGGTAGTATTTTCCTATATTATAACAAACAATATCTGTGTATATTCTGAAATATATAGATGGGGTTATCAGGGAGTCCACTCGTGTATAATTTGACGAGTCTCAGAAATTGATGGTGGGAAATGATTTTATTATACTTAATGGGAATATTGGAATCAACACACTTGATGAACATAATCATGGTGAGCTAAGGATAAATGAAAATCGACCTTCTTTTGTGAAATAAAGATATCTGATGTTCATCTAGTGTGGGTCTAACTTTAAATATAGACACTTTTGTTTTATTTATCGTTTATTTTTTCTATTTTTTGGATGTTTGGTAATCTTTAATTTTTTTAATCTGATTTTTTAGAAGAGGTGTCAGGTTTCATCCATTTATTGATAGGTTGTTTCGAGACATTTCATTTGATGGTTATAATATAGGTGATGGTTTGGGAGCATAGGTTGTTATTTTTCAGAATAATATGGTTGGTTCTTTAATGGAATATCCTATGCTGATGGATTTGGATGTTTTTTTCTTTCTATTACCTTTTTTGGATATTTTTCAGTGTATTTTATATGTTCCTAATTTTTTTAGAGATCCTTCCTTGAGAGTAGTGGTTTCTGCCAATTTTTTAAACTGATATTTTAAACTACTCATTTATTTTACATATATAATACCTATTGGAACATGGATGGGTGATCCATTAATAGACTATTCATACATACTGGTGGCTAGATTAGGCTCTTTTTCACTCACTTTATAATAGAGATATAGTTTATGACCCTATGTAATATGTGTGTGTAATGGAACATAGTGAGGTCTTGTGTCATTCTATTAAGGATTCTTGTGATATGTTCATCATTATTTTTCTTTTATACTATTTTTAGTTAGAGTATAATAATCTTGATGATTTATAATTTTTTTAGGATGCGTATCTCAGTAGTATACTTCAGTATCACAATGATTGATGAATTATAAAAGGTATGGAGACCATTCTAGGAGTCCTTTACTTATTATGTCTTCAGGATAGAGGTTCTCATTTCATTATTTCATGGAGATATTTCATAATCATGTGGGTAATTAGTTTAACAATATTTGTGGATTTTGTTTAGTTATATTTAATGGAATATCAAATAGATTGGTTCTCTTTGGTTAGGTTCTCCATGGATCTTTCATTCTTTATTTAATTTTGATTATTAACTAGGGATTTGGGGTAGTGGGATGGTGGTTAATTATGAATTTCATGTGTCATTATATTGAGTAATTGGACTTATTTTATCTTATCCTACGTCACTCAAATTTTTGGTGATTTTGGACTAGAAATATAGAGTTTTGGATGTTTTCCAGGTGTTTAATATTTTATCATCATAGTAAGGGGTAATAGTGATTTCCCCAAATAGTGGTTGTTTTTAAAGTGACATGATCATTTTTTTTTATGGCTGTTGAAAAAGTGTGGATCTACCTAAAAATCATTGGGGTCGTTTTAGCCTTGTGAATCAGCTGCACATGATTGGTTCATGATTTGTGAAACAGTGTGGTTAAATAGTAAAATATTCCCAAGTGTTAAATGTTTTGGGATTTTTCAAAAATACTCTCTTTGAATTAATATATCTTTAAACATTTTATTAAAATATGTTCAACTTTTGATCTTTTGGATCCTATGGTAGAGTTCCATCCACCACCCCATTCAATATTGTTCATTTCATTGTATTTTACATGTAATTATATGGTATACCATCACTCTGTTATACATTATTCTTCTCCCTTCCTTATATATAAGGTTTCCCCCCTCTATTGGAGTCTTGGTTCCCTATGTAACATAGGGATTGGGTTACAGATAGTTATAACAAATGGGTTTTGTGTTTTTAATTTTAGAGGAGGATTTATTTCATATTCGGGTGATTACTAATAATAGTGATGCATTAAATATTGTTTGTTGATACATCCATGAAGGTGTTTCTATAAATCTATTTCATTAAAGAAAAATTACAATTATTGATCTTTATAAATAAATTTTTATTAAATTTATTATTATAATTCGCATTCATATACTACATTCAAATCATTTCCATGAGTATTGTACTTGAGAATTTTTTTACCTTTCTAATTAACATGTTTTGCTTGTAAAATAGTTTTTTTTAACATGCTCATCATATTTGAAATACGAATAAGGATTTATGAATTTTTTTAAATTGAATATTCTAATTTTGATCATGTATTGGATTTCAAAGAGTGATAAATATGTATTAAACAGATAGTTGTTTTAAAATGATATTTTTTCCATATGATGATTTACAAAGGGGGTCTTTGGTGAATTTAAAATTATTATTGAAATGGTGTGTTATTTCCCCCTCTTTAAGATTTCATGATTTATATTTAAAATGCCTTCTTGAAAAAATATGGCCTTTCTCTTTTTTTATTTCTAATAGAAAAAAAATGTTTTAACTTGTGAAATTTAAATTATCAAATGGTGTCTGAGATTTAAATGGATATTTATGGATTCACAATGTGGTGTTTGATCCTTGTTTTATCATTAAAGGTCCATATGAAACCATGGTTTAAAATGGATTGTTGTGAGAGACCCTCTTGATTTCCCCTTCAGTTGTTCACCCTTTGTGTGGTTTATCTATCAAAAAGTTATTCTTGCTTCTCCCCTTTTGTTGGAATATTATTGATTAGGTTGTGGATGTGTAAGATATATTGTGTTAATAATTGTGTTTTTGATTGATGAGAGGGGGATTTATTTATTATACATTTTTTTTATCATGTCTTACATATTAACTGACCTCTCTTTTTTTATTGGTCATGATAATATAGGTAATAAGTGGGAGGTCTATTATTTTTTCACACTAGTTAGATAACACATTACTAGTTCCCATCTAGTTGTTATGAAAACTATGGATAGAGGTAATTAAATTTGTAATGGATATTCTATTAGATATTTGGATAGAATTTGGTTTCAATATATCATAAATAAGTAATTTTTCCATGAGATAAAATTAATTAAAATTTACATTTATCATGTTACCTTCTCTTGGTAGAGACCATGAAACATTCATATTCCTAATTGTTGGTTGAAATTTTGGATTTTGATATAGTTGTTTATTATTTCATTCCTGTTCATTTTTTTGTGGAACCCCTACCTTTCTTATAATTATTTTATTCCTTATGACATGGGGTGGATTGTTTGATATTATTAACCAGTGGGTGTTTGTGTAGATTCCTAGGAAAAATGGTTTCAAAATATATCGATAAAAACCATTTTGAAAATAAAGACTCTTGTGTTGGGTATTTAATGTTTGTTTAAAATGGGTTTTTATATTAAATTGGTATTATAATGTCGAAATGTTTATAAAGATATTATTATCATTTAAATAAATATATGGAATTTTTTTAAAAAAAAATTTACAGACAGAAAATTTCTTCATTCATGTTTATGTTTGTGAATTCTAATTTCTTGTTGTACTTTGAAACTCAAAGTTAGGAATTTCATTATGAAATGTATTATATATTCTATAAAGGAGAAAACCTCTTGGGATGTTTCCCTTATACCTATATATTTAAAGATCCTATTTTTCAGATTGTTTTATTTGTTGTACTGGAGGTGGATGTGGGGTGAGTTTGGAGGTGTCGAGAAACAAGAGGATTCATGGAGCGTTTTTTGGGATTGGATCAATTTTTTATGATTCATTTTTATTTTGTTGTTTTATATTCATTGAATCCCATCCATTTAATCTCTTTATGTTTTATTTTTTATATATTCTTTTCCTTAAAAATGTATATATGTTTGGATAATGTTTTTAATTAAAAAACGATTGGATTAGTTTTTTTGGTCAAGACTTTTTGAAATGTTTCATTACATTTGTTTTATATATATTTATTTTTCAAAAACATTAATTTTTTGATAGTCAATGTAGATCTCTTGGTAGATGTAAATTAGTATTTTATCTTTTATTTTGGGAAAAATCATTCCCAAAGGGATCCATATTATGTTTATACACTAGATTCTATGTTGTAGGAATTATGAATTATTTATGGTGCTTTTGGGGTCCTATGTTGGGTGAAAAGTGGATGGTATCTGGGGATGAATAACTATATATGAAATAAAAAATCATATCACTTTATGGAGGTGGTAGTCCATATATACACATGAGTGATGATAACATTTTCCAAAAGAATTTATGGTAAGAATTTAGGTAATATAATAAATTTATAAAACCATAATCATGTTATAAATGTAATATATATTCATTTGATCCATTATTATAACCATCAATATGATTGGGGGATGAAAAACAAAACACATCACATTGTGGAATAGTCTACACGTACACATGAGTGTTTTTTTAATTATTATATGATGGAAAATTAAATTAGAATGTTTAGGCCTTTATAATAATAATATTTTAGTATAAGTAAAATATTGATGTTATTATTGAAGTATGGTTAGATAATATTTAAAGGAGTTAGAGGAATAAATAAACATGAAATACCTAGTTAAGAAATTTTGATCATTTAAAAACCACACATGGAATACAACATAAGTTTTTATATTTTGATATTTTTGGGATAACAGAATCCTTAAAACATGTGGAAGAATGATGGGATGGTATCTAAGTACATATTTGTAATGATAAATTTCTCCATAGGTGTGATGAATATAGTACATGATATATTATTTGTTATGTGAGGTTGGTATAAATAGGTAAATTTAAGTAATATTAATATATTATTTGTTTATAACTCATGTAAATAACATAAAACATCCTTCTATTTAATGATAATAAAAATAATGTTGAAATATAACCAACCAATCAATTTTTTGAATGTTTAGGCATCATTAGGACCATATTTTTCTGTTTTACTGCCTCATTAACCCTCTTAATCCTTGACAAATGAAACAAATGTTTAATGAATTAGTGATCATAAATATAATTTTAGAAATTTAAAAAGTAATATTAATGATTCATTAAATATAGTCTCTAAAATATACCTTCCACTTCAGTCTATAGGTTATTTTTATAATATTATAATGATTTAAAAAAATATAGTCTTTAAATACAATTTAATGTCAATTTCTAGACTATTCAAGTATAATGAACATAAATTATTCAAGATAAAAATGAAAATATAATATAAATAATTCCATCATCTCATAAAATGTTTTATTAACCCTGAAATTATTGTGAAACCATAATGCATCCAAAATATATTACTATTAGTGTTTTTTAAATACAATTTATTTGACTTTTATACTACTTGCACAAGGGTTATGCTAGTGTGTCTATAATAGTTCCAGGTAATATTACTATCTAAGAAAATAAAATAAAAATTACCTTCATAATGATAACTTATACATATTTAGAATAATAATTTTATGATCATTAATATCATTTTTATCACAATGGAAACAAGTTAGATATATTAAAAAAGATATCCTAGAGTTTTTTCATTTTTCATAACATAACATAATATTATGGTGATAATTAATGAATGTGATAGAAAATGACATATTTTTAAATTTAGGATGGTAATTTTTTAACTCCACCCGTATAATTAAATAATTTCATGTTTTTGGTTGATTTTTAGACCTTATTCCATAGTGTTACCATTAATTATCTTGTTTTACCAATTATCATGGTGACAAAAATTAACCAAGGCTACATTTCATTATGGATAAAATGAAATTGTCCTGTTTTCAAGAATTTAACCAAATGAATAATGAAATATATGTTTATTAAAATAATGGGAGATTACATTAATATTATAGGGTGTGAAAATGGAAAAGACTAAGGATGTGTCCCCTTATAATTACTTAAAAATATTCTATAAGAAATTAGTGAAAACTATAAAATTTTAGTCTCATTATTATCCCCATTTCTGTTAAAATAATCAACATTAATGTCACCTTCCATTCATGTTTTTATAACCACAATATTCTTATCATTGTTCATCTTGTATTTCTTGATAGTATATACCAAATCCATTTTTTCAAAAAATAGAAACAATTTTTCAAATGAAATTTATAAATTTTGTAAAAAAAATAACATCCATATATAAAAATGGAATAAAACAATTTCTTAAAGAAAATATATATTTGAAGAAAAAATGACTTTATTCTCATTACGTGGTAGAAAAAATTACCTAAATGATTGTAAATTCATTAAATTGCATATATATATATATATATATATTATTTATTTCGATATAATAATTTTCCAATCGTAGTTAGTTTAACATATTTTGATTAAAACACGTTTCATTGATAAAATCATATTGAGTTGAAATTTATAATTTTGACACCTTCTATCATTACTTTTAAAAATAAAAACATACCCATAAAAACAATATTGTACTAACATTATATCTCACTTGTTCTAGAATTTTTTAATAGAAAAATCCAAATGAATATTTCATTATTTTCTGATGGTTATAATATCTCAACATTAGCCTATCTATATGACTTACTAATGTCTTATCCATCAGACTAACAATGTTTAATCCATTAGAATGAGAAAAAGTAGTCTATCAGTATGGAAAAGTTTTATTCTATATGTCTGACATAGTTTACTCTTTCAGACTGACTATGTTTAATCTATTGGACTAAAAATGTTTTATGTAATAGATGAACATGTATTAATCCATTGGACTTAATATAATTCATTCCATTAGAATGATTTTATATTCGTGTTATTGGAATCATTTCAACCATATGTAATTATTTTTTCATTATTGTAATGGTGCTAAAAAATAAATGGATACGTATATACGAAAATTAATGGAGCATTTCATCAAAGACAATTGAAAACAAATCTTAGTATCAAAAAATTATGATCATTGAAGGAGCCCCTATAAATTTAGTTGTATTTAGAGAGCTGGAAGAAGTTAAATTTTTAAAACTTAGTCTTTCTGTAAATTTTCTTTAATGTAACTACTCATTAAATATTGATTATAAAATTTCCAATGAATTTTTATTCTAAGGAAGAATGTGTAGTATTTTAAATTCTTTATATCATTTTGGAATTTTTATTATATTTCCAATCATGGTTTTGATCGATGTATTCACGAGATAGTATGATAGATTATTTCAATCTCACAAATCAAGGGATTTTATTGATATAAAGATAGATATTATTTTTATATTTAAGATTAGAGATTTATTATTGAAGATATATAGAGATTACAATTTTTTTACACTTTATATACCATAAATCAAGGTTTTATAATTACTTTTAACTATATTTTAATGGGTATTTATTCCTTTAATAATTTTTTTGAGTTTTACTATATAACCTCTTAAGGTTTAATTTTTATTGTTTTTGTAAGATATATTTTTTCATAGTGCATTTAGAATGAATGATTGAATAAAAAAATTATATAATTTTGTTTTTTGGATGTACATAAAATTTGATATATTTAATCCTATAATATGACATTAATTGTCTCCAATAAAAATTAACAAATAGGATAAATATTTGAAGTAGTTGAATAATTTTAACTATAATTAACCCCTTCTTATTTCCATTATTAACTTATATGATCAAATATTTGTATCAGGTGAGGTTTTACTACTTGAATTGAGAGTTATTTTTATGGAATATTATAAGATATTTAATAAAAAATATTACACTAAAATTAATAATAAAGAAATTATTTCTATTTTTATAAGAAATAAGGTTTAAATGATATTAATTTTGAAATTAAAAATCCTATCATACAACAATGTTTGGTAGTGTAGATTATGAGTATTTGGGAGACAGAATGAAGTCTTTTTTTATAAACACTATATTTGATAACATTGTAAAGTTTAATTTTAATTAAAATAATTTAGCTGATTATGTTTCTATATTTATGTACCACGATAAAATCAAATATATTATTAAATACTGAGTAGGGGATACATTGTAGGGTTATCTGAAATGACATGTATATATTCAAATTAATTATTTTATGGAAAATAATAATATTTGGGAGAAAATAAAATTTACACATTTGGGAAATTCTAAATTAATTTATACAATATAAGAAATGATAAAATTAGACTATCTATATTGTTGATTTTCTACCAGATGAATCTATTGTGAAGACGTATACAATATTTATAAAAATTGTGAATAACCTAAAATATTATGGTGAGAAGGATAATACTGAATAAATGGTTTTTCTAAAATATTATTGAATCATTACTCAAGAATGGGAAACCTAAAGAATATATTTAGATGATATAAGAAAAATAATAAATTAAAACATGGATGGATTAATTGGTACTCGCACAAAGTATGTGGAATGAATAAAAAAGATGTTCTAAGAAAATGAATAAAAATAATGGAGGATTTTCTTATTATATTAGTTATTTTCTTAGTAAATTGCATGCTGTTTAGAAGGTTTCAATGACCTAAATGAAAAAGAAAAATTATATTTTGAATAGAGGGAATTTCGTAAGAAAAGAGGGATAGATACTTATATAATCATTCTAAAAGAATAAAAATGATTATTGGGAAAAAGTATTTTTGATTTAATTAATAGAAGAATAAAAAAATATTATTGATAGGAAATATTCTACTGCAGTTATTTTTTATTGAAAAAATTATTTTCATATATTACTTGGTAATCCCAATTTTAAAATAAAATAAAATAACGATTTTATATTACAAAAGAATTATATGACATTATACAGACACAAGAATAAAAAATGTATGAATGTTGAAAAAAATAGAGATCCAGTGGATTTGATTGTTCATCATAATGTTATTCAGATGGTGAATGTAGAGATAAGAAGAGCATTGGTTTCTATGATGATATTTTGAAGAAAAATAATTTATTATGTCTAAGGAAACTTATAAAAAGAAAAACAATCATTCATTAAATAGTAATTTACCTGAAAGTGACTACGATTACAATTTCACATATTCCAATGAGGAATCTTCATAATTATAATAAAATAATTCCTTACATAGTTTAGAATATGTATATAACATTTCAAAATATTTGTAAATATAAAATATTAAAATTACTACAAAACATGATATTGATAAAAATATTTTATCTTAAGAAAACTCAATAATTTCTATACTCGTCACTATAGTTTATGAATGTTCTATGTAATTTTATATTATATATTTTTAGAAAACTAATAATTCTAATGAGTTAAAAATAATAAATAACATAACATTAAATTATAAAAAAATCTAAAAAAAATAATTTGGTTACCACTTTTGTTGAGGGTATGAATTGAGTTGTAAAACTTAATTCTAAAACATCTAGTCTAGAAAGGAATCGAGCAAAATTTAATATTTGTAATGAAAATATGGTGAAAATTTATTGACATAAAAAACCTCAAAATTTTCTTTCTAAAATGGGTTTTAAAAAATAATAATCTTATTTTTCAAAGCATCGATGTTATTCTAAAAGAAATATATGATGAAAAGAAATTCAATATCATAGAAAATTTAAAAAAAATCATTTAAAAATGTTCTATATTTTGGATTTAAATATTAATTTGTATCAATATTTTTATCATCTTCTCAGCATGTAATTGATGGGAAAATTTGGATGAAAAAAATTATGTTTTATAATAATACAATACCCATGTAGTTTTTGGTTTCAAAATACCAATATTTTTGTTTTCAGGTGATGAAAAGGTGTACCAAAAAATATATATGGTACCTTGATAGTGGTTTCCCTAGGAATATGACTAAAAACAATGATTTTTCAAGATTGTTATCCAAATTAACGGTGGTGATGCAAACTTTTTGTGATAATTCTCAAAGATAAATTATGTGAATTTTAAATATTTTTATTCTTGGAAAATCATTAATTTAAAATGTTTTATTTTTTGTAGAATTGTAGAAAAACCACATTAAAAAAAGACAATTATGTTATCTTGGATATATTATGAACTAAAATATTAATAAATGTATCATTCACATGTTCAAAATATAAATTTATTCATTCTTACAATAAAAATAATAAAGATTATATACAATAATAAGAAGACATTCAGAGGCAACATCTTCCATTCCTAAGTGAAAAATAAGAACAATCGGGGTTACACAATTTATGATTAGGAAATTATAATATTAAAATAGTGAATAAAATATATAAAAATCTACTGGTTTGTGATCTACTGAAACATTATTTTGATACAATAATATTTTTTATACTTTTCAATTCATATTGAAATGTAAGTCAACTATTAAATATATTAGTAAAGACACAACCTATTATTATTTACAGTTATAGCACATATAAATATTTGGTCCTTCAAAATATAGATGTATCAATAGAAAATATTTAGTAAATTTTTTTGTTGATTATTATATTATATATATATGGTTCTATTTTATAAAAAAGAACTCTAAATCCCTTTTTCATTTAAAATTTTATTACCATGTTTAAAATGGTACAAATCCATCCCTGATATCAATTCATAGTGATAAATGGGGATAATTTTTAAATTTTGATTTAGAAAAAAATTTCGTAAAGATTTTAAAATTTATTACTTTTAAGAACCTATAACTCCATAGAAAAATGGTGTTGTTAAAATAAGAAACAAAACACTTAAAGAGATTATATGAACCATGATGAGTGAATTATCAGTTTCTAAGCTTTTTTTCCCAAGAATCTTTTACTACTTGTAATTCTATAAATATTGTTTTGACAATTAACTTTATTAATAAAACACCATATGATTTGTGGAACAAAATATAACCAAAACACTCTTACTTTAATGTTTTTGAGGGGAAATATTAATTCTTTATAGTAAAGACAATTTAAATAATTTCTCTCCAAAATCATATGGGGGAATATTTTTAGGTTATCCTATAACTAGTAAGGCATATTGAGTTATAAATAAAAATAGAAATACTGGAAATGGAACTGTATATATTAAATTTTATGAAAGAATTCCTTTTATTTAAAAACAACCATAATCCACGTATTCTGCTGTTAGTTCAAAAATAAATTTTCAACTAATGTTGTAATTTTCTTCTCGTAACATAATAATTGAAGGATATTTTTATAAATTTATAAGTCGATATAAATTTGAAATTTTTTGATGTATATAATTTTTTAAACTCAAGGAATCAGTTGATCTATAGATAACATCCTAATGATAATATATTTAGGGATGTAGATTGACCTTTTATAACTAGAAGTTCCATAAATAATGGACATGAAAATTGTGAATTTTTATCAATTTTTTAAACAAAACCTTATAGTTAAACATAAATGTTGAATATTGGATAAAATCAGTACAATATGAACATAAATAATTTGAATGGAATCATGTATAGACTTTGGTATAATGACATATATATACTTCTATAATTGGTCTAAAATGGTTTTTTAGAATAAGAAAATTGAAAATGAAATTAAAGTAATAAATAAATATACACACATTTCTAAAGGTTATAAGAATATAAAGGTCATATAATATGAATAAACATATTCATTAGTAGTATGTAATAATCCTATATAAATTCTTCTTTCAAATGCATCATTTCAAAAATTTTCAAATGGATGTCAAGTGTTCTTTTCCCAATAGATATTTATATAAGGTATTTAGGTAGAAAAACCGTAGTATTGAAAATAAATCATCTCCATAATAGGGTTTTAAACCTTATAAATAAATTTACAAACTTAAATAATCCCTTAGAACCTAGAATAATAGATAAACTATATTTTTGGTATATAAAATGTTTTTTAAGGGAGTTGCAGATCCAGAACATTTTTGAAATTAAATTCTTAATACCTCCTCTTTTAAATATTTATTTTCATGAAATTATATTTTTTCAAATAAAAAATAATTTATTTATTACTTTTTTTAACTTATAAAATCTCATTTTGAAACGAGCATGATGAGAGAAAAAAACACTTTTCTTGGTTTTCAAATTTCACAAAAATGAGAAAGTAATTTTATATATCGAAATTTGTAAATAAAATAACTTCTTATTAAATTTTTATTTGGTAATGCTGAATGTTTTAGTTCACCTATCAGAACCTCCAGTACTTTAGATGTTGATTAATATGGAAAACTAGTTGATAAAACTATTTATAAATAAATGACTCAATGTTAAAAAATAAAAAACATATAGTCATCCAAATTTAATTTTCTCTATATTCTTGTGTGAAAAATTTCAATATAATGCTAAAGAGTACCATATTAATGCTATAAAATGAATTTTTTATTTATCTTAATGGAACAATGAATCTTGCATTATTTTAATCTTTTGGAATTTATATTAACCTAATTTTTTTTTGATATTGAGTTTGGTGGAAGTAAAATGGATAAGAAAATGTACTTCCCATACATTTAATTTCTTAGAGGAAGCATTAGTTTCATAGCCGTGTATAAAAAAATACTAACTATCACTTTCAACTGTTAAAGATGAATATTTAATAACTAGAAACTTTTGTAACCATTTTTTTTTCTTGCAACACACACTCATTGACTATGGAATGAGGGTTTGTCAAACTCTATTTTTTTATTAAAAAAGTTCCATAGCCATATATACAACCCTAGAACATCACTCTTGAGAAAAAATAATGATATAACACACCACTTATAATAAGAGAACACAATAAAAAATATATTATATTAAAATTAATTGAAACAAAAGAATAACATGATGATATTTTTACTAAACCCCTTAGTTATAATATATTTTAATATATTAAACAGAAGAAAGGAATGTAAAATACTAATTGATAAATTATATATAATTCTTATAAAAAAATTATTTAATTGATGGAATAATTTTCATATGAGGAATAAATATTTCCTACATTAAAAAAATATAATTTTATAAAAAAAATTATTTTATCTAAAAAAATAGTTTTGCAAAATAACATTTACTATTTCTTAAATCATTATTTTTTTTAAATTAGTAAAATTTTATAAAAAATTGGTTTACATAAAAAAATTTATATCCCAAAAATATAATTACCAGATAGAATTTCATATATAAGGATAAAAGTTTTAATCGAAAAAGGTAATTTCTTATCATGAGCTGTTACATTCATTTAATTTTTATTCCTAAATTTCATCTAATTTTATAAGATTCCAAATTTAATTTTATGAATCTTTATGTTTTATCTTCTAAACAATAGATTCATCAATTCATTGTTTTTTTAATCCATCAAGAATTAAAATTATATTCGAAATATTTTGAGTATTTTTTTCAATTATTGGATTATGATTTGTTATTCAATATAGGCCATCAGATCTTACAAATTTGAATCGTTTCCCCTGATCCAATAAATACATGTCTGGGTCACCACTTCCCATAATAATTTCTAAGATAACAGAAGACCCTCAAACCACAAATTCTCTCTCAGTCCTACATTTTTCTAATACTTTAATCATAATTTCATTCAACCAATCATTTATTAATAGTTTAATCAGTTTGTATATAATTTAATCTCTTTAATAAATTTTAAACATGAAGGTTGTCAAGTAGAGTTTGATCGACAATGAATCGTATAATAAGACTGACACTTTCTTGAAATATATATTCATATTTTAGGGTTTAAAAAAAATTTCTGTAGAAAAGAAAGATATCAATCCTTATTATGAGGAAATAGTAATAGATTTTAACTCATCATTTGAGGTTACTATTGATAATGATTTAGAAATAATAAATTTTAATCTATATGATGAGTCTCAAAATATGAATATTCAACAGTTTAATGATTTTTAGATATACCATTGGTTGGAGAGGAATATCATGTAAATCATAATATTCTATAAAAATGTAGATTTTATGAAAATACCAAGGCCAAAACATCATTATTCAATTCATATGATAAATTAAGGAAAGTGTATATTCTGAAATCAGAAGCCATATTTTTTGTGTTTTGGATGCAATGTCACCTAACTCAAATGAATGGTGACCAAGATAATTTTAATGTGTTTTACATAATCTTTTTGGGACCTCCTTATAAATACAAGGAAAATAAATTTAGTGAAGTGTGTTTTCTAATCAATATAATCATATATGAAAAATTCTATGAAGTTGAGTACTATAAAGCTTCCATGATTTACCATCCAAATGTTGGTAATATTTATGAAATTAATAAAGATTGGTAATTATTGTAAGGACCCAACCCCAGTTGCCCGAAGCCTGTTCCTTATTGGCATACATACAAGGAATAATAACCCCGAAGGACTGATTAGTTTAGTATTATTGGAAAAAAGGTACATGAATAAGTTTTTCATTGCATCATGAAGTGAAAAACAACACTAATTTATTCCTCTAGAAACATCCATGACTCCTAGATTATTCTTGAATTTCATTCATAATTAACTTCTTCATGTCATGAGAAAATGAAACATAAGAAAGGGGTGATCTCAAATGATATTTAAGAGTAAGAAATAAAGTGAAAGATAATATAAACATTAGACATGGTAAATAATTGAAAACACATGCCTTTATAAATAAATTTGAAAATAAAATGGCAGGAATATGAGATGTGTAAATATTGCAATAATAAAACACAATCATGGGTATTATAAAAGTTGAGTAACCACATGAATTTTAAATTACTAGCTTTATAAAAATGTAAGTGAATATACTGGACATTCTGAAACATTTTTTCAAGGCCTTGGCCAAGACGTCTACTGATTAAGGCCTTGGACAAAATCCATATCACATTTGGAATGGCATCAGCCAATTCCACGTCTATTGGTCTCATGAGACCTACAGATGCATCAAGGGACTATAGCGGGCCCCAACCATAAAATAATAATTCTAATGAATTCCTCATATGAGTGGGATAAACATGAAAAACATATACATTCATATTTAAACTATCATATAAAATGTAATTATCTTTCCCCAATCATGAAATATAAAACACTGCCCATTCGAGTAATATGATGAATGGTTTTAAGATCGATAATCCGAAATAGATTTAGTATTAAACCATTAAATTAAATATTATAGATGAAATCATAAATGATTAAACCCAATAATATATAAGAATCCACAAGAGTGTTGAATCAATAGTAGTTACTATTATCTAATCATTAAGAAATCATGAAAGAAAAACTATTTCATTTTAAAAAGATAGGTTCTTTTGGATAAATATTTTTATAAAACCAGAATTAAATTAAGATAGTATTTTCATAATAACATGAGTGATTTTATAAAAATAATGGTTTGTAAATAAATATTATAGAGTTCTCTTGAAAATAGGTATGAATTTGAGAAATTCGGGCTTGTATTTCGGAGACAATTTTGTAAAGTTCATTTTAGAACATGTATCTATCCTTAAAACAACTAAGGGTTATATTTTCTAAACATATATATAATACTCACACATAATTTATGAGTATTACATAAAAATACATAAGAATTTGATTGACATAATTAGATGATGAAAGTAACTCGAATGAAAATGGATGTTCGAGTGGAAAACCCTTACCTTAACGTCAAACATGTTCTACTCATGAAATTATGCTCATGGAATATGAAATTATAATTATTAATAACTTTTTTAAGATCCTATTATTCATGTATTTATTTTATCATAATTTTGGTTAGTTCATTTATTCCCTTATTGATAAGTTATTGTATTGAATTTCTTCGTTCTAGAGGGCCTGTTTTCTTTATTTTCATATTTCGATCACTTGTTTTTAAGTAAGTGTAATGGATGTAAATCTCTAGAAGTGAAATTATATATTATTTATGAACATAAATTAGTGTTATTGGTCATTTATGTAACTTTTCTACATGGTATTAGGATTAATTATTATATAGAACATTAATGATACTTGTTTCGGATAATTTGTGGGTTTTGTTTACAAAGAATTCATTTCTCTTTATAACATAACACCATTTGTAAAAAGGGATTACATAACATTACATAGGGTATGTTAGATATATAATAATCTGGTTCATCTATAAAAAAGAATGGTTTGATGACCATAATTGAGAATGATAATAGAAATCGAAATCCCATCGTCCTTGAATGTGGAAAATTGACACATCTCAGATAATGTTCTTGCTACTTGAATAAAAGAAGGTAAAAGGGAGATATGATGGTAAATTATTCCCCTGTGATGAAAAAATTACAATACATATAAGGTATTGTATTCCTTAAAAAATTTTGATAAGGAGAGATGATAGAAAAAAAGCAAACAAACTGACTTGAAAGTAAAGACAAGTAATTGAAAAGAGGAATTTACCTCTTGAACGAAACATCCTTGAGAGCCTCCTTAAGGGAGAGGTTTCGTATTTTTATGAGAAAAATGCTTGATAGAAGTGGGAGAGGAGGTTGGGAGGGAATTTGGATAGAATTTGGAGAAGGCAGAAATCTTGAGAGAAGTTTATAGAAGAGGGAGTGATATGGGGTTTTTATAGTGGAGCGAGGGGATTTCTTAATATAAAATTCATTAATTTTTTATATCTTCTCAAGACAAGGAATATTGAGTCCTCCTAGACTAGGAATAGTAATTTTATCATGTGATCCCAAAATAATTGGTATTATATCAGTAGAATATCATGCATGACTCTATAATTATATTATTTATCTTATTTTGTAATTTATGATATTTTACTATCCATAAAAATCCAAGTATTTCGGAAAAATCCCAAAAATTCACCCCAACCATTTTTCAATGTGTAGAATCCAAAAATGAAGTCTATTTTTCAAAAATATTTTTCTCAATATGATTTATTTAATATTTAATTAAAATCGTAATTTATTCTAAAAAGAACAGTTTTAAAACATTTAGTTGCTTCTTCCAAAGCATAGGTATATCATACTTCAACTTGAATATTATTTATATACTATAATAGGTATGTTAACTATTCATTAGGGTATATCACTATTTATAAGGGTATTGTCACGACCAGTCCTCAGGACCCGTGTCGTGACTACCCCAAGAACGCCTTCCATATTCCAGGGGCTGGAGACTAGCACTAAAGGCGTAAATCCCAATATAAGGGAAGGCATTGCCTTTATATAAGAAAAACACAAACCACAGAGTATTCAAGTAGATGTAAACACTAAGTAAACTGAGTACAATAGTAAGTGCTGGAAAGTAAATGGGCCAGAATACAAATCCAACTGGAAGTAAAGTACAACTGAAAAGAGGGTACAGTGGCAGAAAAGTAAAGCAGCAACACCAAGCTGTCCTCTGGAACTCCCACCTGATGTGTGGGTATAGATAGTCTCCTCTGCTCCTTGGCTCCATTCGTCTGCTCCGTGTACGTCCCGTCCAGTGATCCACCTCCAGGTACTGTCCAGCTCCACGAGCTCCTACCTCGATCAGCATTGTCTGTCATTTGCATCCAACACTACGTAGTGTGTGCCTAACCCGTGCAGGGGTGAGTATGCGCTACCCAGTAGGGAACTCGAGACCCCAGAAGGTCTCTTTGAATCCACGAAGGCTAATCCACAATGGAAAGTTACAAACATGAAGTAACAACAAACCCTAATTAGGTATATGCCCATACATATACCTATGTCATCAATTCCTATTCGGCTCCAACATTCGAGCCAAAGTTCGATCTAGGCCACACAGAAAAGTAAAACCCATTCCACACAGGAAAGCACAACCCAATCCACATAGGAAAGCATGTCACTCATATCGAAGATATTGACTGAAAGTCAAGACTCAACTCATACATGTATACTTCTTTGTAATTCGATATAGATGATCAGTTGTAGCCACTAATTCATCTAAGTTGTCGACCCACGTAGGATAGAAGACCAGCTAAGCTGTCAGACCCACAAAGGATACAAGACTAGCTACTCTACCAGACCCACATAGGATACAAGTACAAAGTCAGATACTGTCGGAACCACATAGGATACAAGAATAGTAGTCACGTACTTCCAGACCCACACAGGATACAAGAACAGTAGTCATCGTCGTCTAACCCATGGAGGATTTCAGTACGGTTGACGTCGCTTCCGGACCCATGGAGGTTCCCAGTATAGTCATCATCGTCGTCGCAGTTGTAGCCAGCTCTATGGTTCCCGCACAGATAATGCTCGATTCCGGGAGGGTCCGCTCCATGAGCCAAGGGGGTTGATACATCAACTGACACATAGTCCAGAGTTGATGTATCCCAAGTTTTGTCTCGTCAATAAGAACTCAACTTGACAAATGGCGCGTCAATCGGACGCCCGGTGTGAGAGTTATTGGCTTTTTCGTCCCAAGGGCCCGATTGGTTTTTAAGTAAAAACCAACCCAAGCACACTCCAACTCCATCCAAACCTCGAGAGGAGTAATACAAAATTACCATCTCACTAAGAGGAATCCAACAAATTCGACGACATGTCAATCGGACGTCCGGAGCTCAAGTTATAAGTGTTTCCGCTCCGAGGGCCTAGTTGGTTTCGTGTTCGAACCAACCCAGCCATATCGAAAGTTCTCTGAAACCTTCAGTGTAATATACCAAAATGACCGTCTCGATCCATGGATCGCTATGCAACTAACATTGAGTCGATTAATGGTCTGCAGCCCATGTTATGGTCCTTTGAATGTAGTTGTACGATTTTAGGGGGTTTTGGGCCCGAACCGACCCGGTCCATGACCCCCCGGGTCGACCCGACCCGAGTCCGGGTCCGGCCCGCTTGGGCGCGGCCCATCCCAGCATGGGGACTTGGCTCGGAGAGGCCAGCCCGGCCACGCCCGAGCGGCCCGGCTCGGCTGTGTGCTCGGTTAGTGACCGAGCGGTGCGGAAGGGGGGGGAGGCACTGCCCCGCTCATTTTGAAACAGCGGCCCCTCATGTAGAGGGGGCCCACCTTGTCTGCCGCTGAGGGTTACAAACCCCAGACATCTTGAATATCCGCCCTTGTGGCCGGCCGGTGCCGCCACATGACCCCTGCGGTCCTGCCTTCCTGGACCGCCAGCGGCCGGTGGATCCGGTCGCCCTCGCCTGCACCCCCGTGGACTAAGGCTCTAGCCCTTGTCTGACCGGGATGGTGCGATGGCGCCATGGCCATCCCTGGAAGCACACCCCCCCCCCCCCCCCGGTGGTACTCTGGCGCGGCGTGACGGCGCCACGCTCCTTCGCCGCGTCTTTTCCACGTTCCCGCGCGGTGTCGGTGCACTATGCCGCCTTTGTTCCAAACCACGATGATGTAGAACATCAAAGGGGAAGAGGGTCAGCCGTGTTTGTGCGGTCCAGCCTCCTCCCGTTATTTCGATAGCATGCAGGTAAATATTTAATGAATAATGCCAAAAAAAATTATCACGAACATAAAACAATCCACTACATTGAAGAAGTTGTCGAACGATGATCGTCAAAGAAACGGTGTCGCGAGGTAAAGCTCCGTATATGTTGACAGTGAACGTCCGAGGTGGAGCGGTGTCTCACACCGGCTACGGAGAGGATAATAATGGCTCTTCGATCACTCCTTGCGGTGGCGGTGTTCTTCGTCAAGGTCTTGTCGTTCTTCGCGTTCTTCAAGACTTAGCATAATCTCTCCCAAACCCTCCACACAAAAAAACCCCCCAAAATAAAATAAGGTACACCCTTATTTTATTAACTCATGTCAAGAATTCAAGAATTCAAAATTAAAACTCTAAATTAAATAAATTGAATAACTTAAATCAATCTAATTAATGTGAGAGTTGACATGCAATTAAAGGGGGGAGTGGGTGAGTTACAAATTGAATTACAAGAGGTTGGTTTAATGGGGTGTTAGGGAATTTGAAGGAGGTGGGGGATCATGTGGGCCCCACCCCAACTCCCTTAAAAAGTAGAGGGGAATAAAGTTGTGACACAACTTTATTTCCCATAACCCTAAAACCACTAGTAAAGAAATAAAAATAAAATTGTAAAACAAATATATTTTTATCCTTCACATTTTTAAAAACTCCTCCCGAGCAAACACACCTTCAGAAAAGGTGCTCTTAACCAATTACCCGCACTGCGGTTTCATCGGTGCCCTCAGATTTCGATTCCGAGCACCGGTTCAAAATTTAGAAAAACTCGCTCGTTCGTTCAGTGAACGTACCCAAGCTAAACATCGGAAAATGATTCCGGGCACATCGGGCCTCTGAATCTGGTTCCGTCAGAAATTGCGTACTCGTAATGTCCCAAAGAAAGTAAGAAAAAATTTTACTTGAAATTTAAGGGTCTTTACATTACAACCACCTCAGGGCTTTACGTCCCCGTAAAGATTCATCACAAACTAGGGGAACAAATGAGGGTACTTAGCATTAATCTGAGCCTCCCGCTCCCAAGTTCTCTCCTGGAGGTTCTCGTGCAGCCACCTAATGCGCACTAGAGGAATCGATCATCCACGTAGGACCCACTCATGTCGATCCTCTATCTCCACCGGGACCTCCGCAATAGTCACTCTGTCATCAACATCCAGCTCCCCATGGTCGATGATATGCGTCGGGTCGTACATGTATCTCCTCAGCTTAGATACGTGGAAGACGTCGTGCACCCGGTGCAACTAAGGTGGTAGAACCAGGAGATAAGCCACCTCGCCTATCCTGCTGAGAACCTGTAATGGTCCTATGAAGCGCGGAGATAACTTGCCTCCCCGGCCATATCTCCACAATCCATATTGAGGTGAGACCCCCAAGAAAATGTGTTCTCCATCCTCGAACTGTAGTGGTCTCCACCTGTTGTCAGCATAAGACTGTTGTCGGCTCTGAGATGTCCTCATCTGCTCCTCGATGACCTGGACCTTCTCTACTGTGGCCGGGACCATTTCTGGTCCCACAAGTGCTGACTCCCAAGGGTCTATCCATCACATAGGTGACCTGCAAGGTTAGCCGTACAATGCCTCGTATGGTGTCATCCCGATGGTGGAGTGGTAGCTGTTGTTGTATAAAAATTCCTACAAGGATAGGTGATCCTCCAAACTATGACCAAAGTCGAGGACACATGCACGAAGCATGTCCTCGAGAGTCTGAATGGTCCTCTCCGTCTGAACATCCGTCTAAGGGTGAAAGGCGTTTCTCAGACGTAGCTGCTTCCCGAATGCCTCCTACAACCCCTTCCAAATCCGTGAAGTAAAGTGAGCATCTTGATCAGAGACAATAGATTATGGAACACCCTGAATCCATACAATCTACTGAACGTAGAGGTGTCCCAAGATCTCCACTGAGCCCTGCTCTCTAATGGATAAAAAGTGGGCCGACTTGGTGAGTCGGTCAACAATCACCCAAATGGAGTCGTGACCTATTGAAGTACGTGGATGGCCAGTCACGAAATCCATAGATATTCCATCCCACTTCCACTCCGAGACCTCCAAGGGTCGTACCAAGCCTGCTGGTACCTAGTGCTCCACCTTCACCTACAGGCAGGTGAGGCATCGAGGAACGAACTCTGGTACAACCTTCTTCATACCCGACCACCAGTGCTATCGTCTGAGATCCTGGTACATCTTCGCCACTCCTAGATGTACCACTAAAGGAGATGTGTGAAACTCTCTCAGCACCTCCTCTTGTAATGCAGCTGGTACCATGGTATGTCATCCAAAAAGGACGATGTTGTCTCCTCCTACAAAGAATCCATCAGGTGCATGTCCCGAGGATATCTGTGCACGTCGCGTCTCATAGATAATGTCCCCACGCTGTGCCTCTCTGACCCACTGAAGAAGTGGAGGAGTGCCTGTGAGTGACTGAAGAAATGTTTCTCCATCTCTATCCTTTAAGGATATCTGCAAAGTGGCTAGCTACTCTGTCGCCTCTCCAAGTAGTTGAATGCCCGCCCTCCTTCTGAGAACATCAGCTACTACATTCCAATTTTCTGGAGTATAAACTATCTCAAAGTCATAGTCCTGGAGGAACTCGATCCATCGTCGTTGTCTCATGTTCAGGTCCTTCTGCGAGAAGATGTACCTGAGACACTGGTGGTCAGAGTAGACTGTAAATTACTAACCCATTAGATAGTGTTTCCACATCTTCAGAGAGAAGACCACTTCTGCTAACTCTAGGTCATGGGTAGCATAGTTATGCTCATTCTAACTCAACTTTCGTGATCCATAGGTGATCACGGCCTGCTCCAGCATCAAGACACACCCGAGTCCGGTCCCTGATGCATCGCAGTAGGCTACGTACCCTACTCCCTCTTCCGGTAGCCTCAAGATGGGTGCACTGGTCAATATCTGTCTCAGCTCCTGGAAGCTCTACTGACAACTATCGGACCACACGAAGATTCTCCCCTTCTTCGTCAAAGCTGAAAGCATTGCTGCAACTCTGGAGAAGTCTGGCACAAATCTCTGGTAGTACCCAGCCAAACCTAGGAAACTCCGCACCTCCGTCACGCTCCTGGGTGGCTTCCAAGCTAGCACTGCCTCGATCTTCACCGAATCCACCGCAACTCCAACCTCAGAGATGACGTGTCCCAAGAAGTGTTCCTCACATATCTAAAACTGACAATTCGATAGCTTACCATAAATCTGGTGCTCTCGGAGTGTGTCTAGTACAACCCTCAAGTGGGAGGCGTGCTCCTCCTCAGTAGTCGACTATATCAATATGTTGTCGATGAAGACTACAACAAATCGATCAAGGTAAGGCTGGAAGATCCTGTTCATGAGACTCATGAACACTTCTGGAGCATTGGTTATGCCAAAAGGCATAACCAAGAACTCATAGTGGCCATACTAACTTCTAAAGGCCGTCTTCTGCATATCCTCATCTCGAATTCTGAGCTGATGATACCCTGACCTGAGGTCTATCTTCAAGAACCAATGTGCTCCCTTGAGCTGATAGAATAGGACTTCAATCCCCAGAAGCAGATACTTGTTCTTCACAGTCACCTGGTTTAGGCGACGGTAATCGACACACAGTCGCAATCTCCCATCCGCCTTTTTGGCAAACAAAATCGTGGAATCCCAGGGTGAAACACTGGTTCGAATGAGTCCCTTTCTCTGAAAGTCCTCCAGCTATACCCGTAGCTCTCGAAGCTCAGTGGGATCCATATGATATGATGGAGTAGATATCGGGGCTGTCCCAGGGTACAGTTCAATATAGAATTCTACCTCTCTGCGAGGAGGTAGTCCTGGAACGTCGTCATGGAAAACATCCGCATACTGATCCACCACTACAGGAAAACATGGACTCTGCATGTCAACTGCTCCTAGGGTGAGGCTAGCCATATGATGAGTGATCAGCTGTCCTCTCCTCTACGTGAGTCCATCCTGCGCTGCAAAGGCTCCCTTCTTCCCAGTGAAAGTGAACCTACTCCCATCGATGCGGAAACACCGCACCTTGTGCCTAATACAGTCGATCTAAACATTGACTGTAGAAAACCAATCCATGCCCAAGATGATGTCGTAAGGCCTCGACGCCGCTACAAGAAGATCCCATCCGAAGCTCTCGCCTCCTAGAGTAAGCTCACACTCCCGGAACCAGTGCATAATCTCTGAGTCTACTCCTGTAGGAGTCTCTTGCCGTAAGGATTGAGCCAACGGCTCTGTCGGAATCTCCGAGCTCCGAACAAGGGCAACGATAATGAAATAATGATTCGCTCCTGTGTCTATAAGAACTGCTACAAGGGTGGAGTAGACACATATAGTATCCCGAATCATCTCTGGTGCGACATGGTCATAGGCCTCTACTGCCTGAAGCTGAGCCTGCCTCTGCAAACCAGATCCCTGTGGTCGGGGTGGACCTCATGTTGGTGGTGGTGGTAGAGCCTCAATGTGTCTCCCACCACCTTCTGCTCGGCCATCTCCTCTACCTCGTCTGCCTGCTCCTAGCGGGCCACCATGGTCGAACCTCTACCTCTTCCTGGGTAGTCCCTCAACCATCTACTGCTCCTCTGCATGGTGGGTCGGGTAGTCATGAGCCTTGTGGCCCTTCCCGCCGCATGCATAGCACTTTCTGCTCCTCGTAAGACTGGCTCTGCGCCGAGTGATCCGCACCTATGAGCCAATGTTCTGAGGTCGTCTGCTTGATGGTCTGGTCCGCTTGGACCCCTGTGACATCCGTCGACTGCCAGCTACTGGAGACTCAGCTACATGCTGCCCTGCGGTAGGTCTCGCTGCTGGTGTAGGCTCAGCAAGAAATCTATCTATGATAAGGGATCGCTCCAGTACTCCTACCTGTGTCAAAATGCTGAGGGAGATCATTGATGCCCTGATATCATGCCTCAGTCCCTGCTCGAAGGTACATGCCCAGAAGAAAGGGTCTCGTACCATGTCTGTGGAATAGCGCAAGAGATCGTTAAAACTCACTGAGTACTGGGCTACCGTCATGCTTCCCTGCCGCAGTTGTAGTAGCTCCTCAATGTCCACCGCACGTAGGGTGGCTGGGATGAAATCAGAGTGAAAGAGGCTCTCAAATTCCAACCAAAGGAGAGATGCCCCGTCGTTCACCTGTAGCATCAGGCTCCACCATCTGCCTGCTGTTGCGTGCAAGAGACTCACTACAAGGATCACCATGAGTTCAGCTGGTGTCCCTACTAACCTGAAAACTCTAAAAACATCCTCCATCCAATCTTTGGCTGCCTGAGGGTCTGTCTCCCCATGGAACCAGGGCGGTCTCTGACGCTGAAACTCGTGCATTAGACTAAGGCGACATGCACTGTCAGCGGCTGGGGCTGGTGGCATCGGTGGCTCGACGGGTAGAGGTACCGTCGGTGCCTCCGCTGTAATAGGGCCCTGCACCAAGGCCTTATCGCTCGGTGGGCTCTCATCTCACACAAATCTTGGAACCCTAACTGACTGCCACCATGGGGCCATCCTGAAAAGAAACAGGTGTTCCACGGTCAATACAGTATAACTGGTGATCTGACACAGAGTAATCACAAAGAAAACTTTTGAAACAGACATGCAAACAATGTCTTCGTGCATTGAGTCAGAAATCAAAAGTCAGGGTCCTGGTGTATGGATACGTCAGCCTCCGCACCAACACTAGACTCCCTAGACTGATAACCACACACAATACCCTTAACATTATTGCTTCACATAGAAGAATGATCAGAGCCCTGAGTTCTGTGGTAGAACCGAACTCCTCTGATACCAATTTGTCACGACCCGTCCTCGGGACCCGTGTCGTGACTACCCCAAGCCCTCCTTGCATAGGCCAAGGGCTGGGGACTAGCACCAAAGGCGTAAATCCCGATATAAGGGAAGGAATTTCGTTTATATAATAAAAACAAACACCACATAGTATGCAATAAGATGTAACCACTAAGTAAACTGAATACAATAGTAAGTTCTGGAAAGTAAATGGGTCAGAATACAAACCCAACTGAAAGTAAATTACAACTGAAAAGAGAGTACAGCGGAAGAAAAGTAAAGCAGCAACACCAAGCCGTCCTCTGGAAATCCCACCTGAAGGGTGGTTATAGATAGTCTCCTCTACTCCTCGGCTCTAGTCGTCCGCTTCGTGTATGTCCCGTCCAGTGATCCACCTCCAAGCACCATCCACCTCCATGAGCTCCTACCTTGATCAGCGTTATAACGACCCATACATTACATACATTGTTAATACATCAAAATTGAAGCATTCTTATTACAACATATAACAAAACCATGAAAGGACCGTATAGGTATAGTGCCTTTAGAAACTGGGAAACATAAACAACTGGTTCATAAAGCATCAACTTTGCCTCCCACTTATTTCATCATATCTAGAGTCCCTTTTTGGCATATCCTACTTAATAACCTTCTTCCTGACCTGGGGAAAGAAAACATACAAAAGGTTGAGCTCAAATGCTCAGTAAGGGTAAACATAAGAAATATCAATCACATCGTATACACAAGAACATATCTTTTGGAAATCTTGACCTGCAAAAGAGATCATAAATTCATAACATGGGATAAATCATGGCAGTGAAATGTAATCACAATAATCATAACTTAAAACATGAAACTTTGTGGCATACACACATAATCATAGAGAATCATTTCTTATTAGTCAATACTCATTTCCAAGACTATCTTAGTGGACAAAGTCCCTTTCTGAACCGAGTCACCCTCGTTTCAGTCCTGTTTCACTGAACCGGTATAACCTACCGTTCCAGCCATGTCTATCTCATGAGATAAAAAATATTTACCCAATACATTGGAGGGATATATAGGTCCCACCCATCTCATAATGATACCATTCGTATGTGTTCCACAAAATCATAAACTATACATCATAGCATAACACATATAATAAAAATGGGAATCTTAAACATCATGACATCATAAAACACTTAATATAAGACATGGGAATTAATAAAAATATAATTCCATCACAACATAATCAAATCATTGTAATAATAGTGATAGAAACATAACCCTTTATTTTCTTAGATGGAAAATAATTTTGATAAAACACTTGAACTCCATTCTTGAGGAAAATATCATTTCTGCTTCAAAAACACTTTTCCTTTCTTAACATGTCGTACAATTCTAAAATAAAAGAAGTTTATTAAAAATAAACTTGAAAACTTGTAAAGTAAGCTTCTTGTAAATAATGTTTTAAAAATCCATTCATGATGTATAAGTTAAAAAAACGTTCTTTGTACTTTTGTTGGAAAAGTCAAAAAGTACCTCGTACGAAAAACGACAAAAGATTCCTTTCATATCTTTTACTAAAAACTCACCGAAGGGTAAAATAGGATTTAAACAATTGTAGGAGAATGGAAATAATATTACATATTTAGGAAACATGGATGTGGATGATAAAATACACCCCAGTAAATACTAAAGTATAATCAATCTCGGATAAAAATGAGATTGTGATATTTCCCTTACCTTAGGTCTGATTTTCTTTGTACGTGTCCTAAGCTCCTGTATAGTGGTTTAAATAATGTTATTGACTTATTCCAGAATCATACATATTGATATGATATCATATATGGTCATATTCTTAGCTTCTTATTAGTAATATTTCATTGTTACTTGTTACTCGGGTATTTATTGCCTTTTGTTCTTATGTGTGTTTTGCCGAATAAATTCTTATTCTTCTTTTAAGTTTATAGATAACTTATATACAGAATGGTACTAGTGTAACATATATCATATTTATTCATTCAATTCATTCAATTCATTTATATAATTACTATGTAATGATGATCATGTAGAACGAGTCGCATCACATCGTGGAGACGATATTCCGTACGTACGCACGAGCGATGATATTGTTCCCATGATCGTGGAATTGTATTTAAGTGTATTTATACTATTTAAGTATCAATATAACTTTATAATAATCATATATAGTTACACATTACACCATTATACCCATCCTTGTAAGGTGATGGTGGAAAATAGATTACACCACGGCGTGGAGACGGTATTCCGTACGTACGCACGCGCGGTGATTTCATTTTTCCGTAGGATGGATAGAAGGTGAATTAGGGTTGTTTCATATTTATAATAACATATCAGTATGTAATTAATACTTATGTTATTACTTTATCATGAAACAACTAAAGAAGAAGAAGTTGAAGAAGAAAGAAATTGAAAAGATCGGTAATGGATATTAACTCTTCTTTGAAACGCCTCTTTGAATCCTCCACTTAGGGAACTAAGATTGGTCTTTGAAGAAGAACAGGACCTCTAGGATTATTCTAGGGAAGTGGATAAGGGATTTTGGCAGGGTTTGGTCGAGCTTGAGTGCTCAAATTGGTGTGAGGAGGAGGGGGAGGAGGTGCCCTTTTATAAGGGAGGAGAGGGGCACCTTAGGAATATCTCAAAATATTATTTTATATTAAAGTCAAAATCGGTTTATAATGGTTCCAAAGGGTATTATTTCGAAGTTAAAGTTGGGATGGGTCAAAATACTATCAAACAATAGGATTTAGACAAGTTTAGGTTTTTATTTTAACCTTATCAATTAGATTTAACTCTAAGTTAAATAATTTAACTTTTACCGTGACTTTTTGTTTTCTTACACTATATGGATAATACACTTACTATAATATTCCAAATGAACCCCAAGTTGTTTATTATTAATATATATATATATATATTTATCTAAGTCATTTGGCCCATCCTTAGATTTTTAGGAATAAAATAACAATTAATAATATAATATTTGATTTAAAAACTATTTTGTGTCAATTTTGACACTATTTGATATATGAATTTTTTGAAAGTCATAACAGAATTATATGTTCGAAAAAAGTTGATTAAATCAACACTAATATATCATAGTAACCTATAAATTTAGTTTAATTCATAAAAAGTCTTAAATTTCATTTATTTGAGCATTTATAACATCAATTATGTTAACATTTCCTTAAAAGGGTAATTACTGCATCATCTTTGTGTCATAAAAAAATTAATTTATATAAAGTCTAAAAATTATAAATAAAATATAATTATGTATTAAATCTTTTTATCTTTCTAATGAATATTTATAGTCGAATTTATCTTATTTATAACCCCATATTAAAAATTTTTTAGTTATTAAACTTTGATTTTAACTATTTTAACTATTCATTAAATAAAATAATATTAAATGTCATAATCTAATCCAAGTGGACCTAAATGGTCATATTATATTAATAATGTTGTTTTTGGTCGAATTACACTTATCCAATAGAATTAGGACATGTTTTAGGGTAATAGTAATATCATATTTACCCTTAGTTACCCTATTTACTATTAATCGTGGTAAAAAACGTAAAAAGTTACTATCCACCAAAAAAATATTTTTATCTCATTGAACCACATTTTACATACTGATATCAACTGTGTCTGTCGGGTTTTCGAAATTCCATTCACAGAAGCGGTAAAATTATGTTTTATGCAAAATTCAGTTTTTTAACCTACCACTTAGTGGTTTCACTATTCATCAAAAATTGAAAGTTTTCAGAAAAAAACCAAAATTTCACCCTAGGATAATTTCGGTATTCCAAATCCAAAAATGAAGTCCATTTTGAAAAATAAAATTTATAAAATATCAAAAAGTGGTTATTACTATTCATAATGGCTAGTTTTAATAATATTTTAATATCATATCGTTGTTTAGTGAAACTCGGTATTGCGTACAATGCAAGCTATTGAGGAAGGTCGCGATTGCGTGTAAAGTAAGTCAAGCTAGTGTGTAGTGAAATATTCCTTTGATTATATATATATAACATAAAAACTAAATATTACTCATAAAAATCTCGGGTGTTACATTCTACCCCCCTTAAAAAGAATTTCGCCCTCGAAATTCGTCACTTTGTAACAAACAGATGAGGATACTTCTCCATCATCATATCCTAAAGCTCCCATGTAGCTTCTTCAAGTTGGTGGTTCCTCCATAAAACATTCACCAATCGAGTGGTCTTGTTTTGTAGGACTTTTTCACTAAGATCCAGAATCTCTATCAGTTGTTCTTCATAAGAAAGATCTTGCTCCAGCGGTACAACATCTGAGCTGAGTACATGTGAAGGATCAGGTACGTAATTTATCAAGAGAGATACATGGAACACATCGTGAACTTGAGAGAGATTTGGTGGAAGCGCCAATCGGTAATCTACCTTCCCAACACGATCCATTATTTCAAAAGGATCGATATATCTAGGGCTCAACTTCCCCTTCTTTCCAAATCTCATGACCCTCTTCCAGGGAGATATTCATAAGAACACTTTATCACCCACTTCAAACTCTAGGTCTTTTCTTCGATTGTCGGCATAACTTTTTTGTCGACTCTGAGCTGCTCTTATGTGTTGTTGAATAGATCGGACCTTTTCTGCCATTTCATCAACGAGATCAGGTCCTAATAGCTTTCTTTCCCCAACTTCATCCCACCAAGTTGGAGTCCTGCATTTCTTTCCATAGAGAGCTTCATAAGGAGCCTTCTGAATACTGGAGTGAAAGCTATTATTATAAGAAAATTCCACCAAAGGTAGGTGTTGATCCCAACCTCCATTGAAATCTATAGAGAAAGCTCTCAACATATCTTCTAAGGTTTGAATTGTTCTCTCAGACTGACCGTCTGTCTGAGGATGATAAGCAGTGCTGAAACTCAACTCTGTATGCAGAGTATGCTGAAGACTTTGCCAGAACTTCGAGGTAAATCTCAGATCCCGATCAGATATAATAGAAAGTGGTACTCCATGCAACCTTAACACTTCTGTTACATATATCCTGGCAAGCTGATCCAGAGAGAAATCCTCTCTAATAGCAATGAAGTGTGCAGACTTTGTAAGACGATCAACTATGACCCAGATAGCATTATTGCCTTTGGATGTTTTAGGAAGTCCTGTGACAAAGTCCATAGTAATGTTTTCCCATTTCCATTCGGGTATGGGTAATGGTTGTAACATCTCCTTAGACTTCTGTCTCTCAGCTTTAACTTGTTGACAAACCAAGCATCGAGAGACATATTCAGCAACATCTATTTTCATGCCATCCCACCAGATGTACTCTTTCAGGTCCCTATACATCTTCGTGCTTCCATGATGAATAGAGAATGAAGAACTATGAGCCTCATCCAGCAGCTGCTTCTTTAACTCGGGGATGGGAGGAACACAAACCCGATTCCTGAACATTATTATCCCATCACAATCAAGGTTGAACTCAGGAATATTTCTCACCTTCTTTTGCAACTCGACATCTTCTTCTGTGCCTCTTAAATCTTCACATGTATAGATGGTTGAACATTCATTTGAGAAAGATAAGATTTTTCCCCTTCCATTATAATTCCAAGATCCATCCTTTGTAAATCCATAAATATTGGATCTTATGTGATCCTCATCATGGATAAACTAGCATGGTCTTGTCGACTTAATGCATCTGCCACCTTGTTTTCTTTCCCAGGGTGGTAATGGATTGAGCAGTCGTAATCCTTAATCAGCTCCAACCATCTTCTTTGACGCATATTCAGCTCCTTTTGTGTGAAAATATACTTTAAACTTTTATGATCAGTATAAATATCACACCATTCACCATAAAGGTAATGCCTCCAAATCTTTAATGCAAAGATTACCGCAGCTAACTCCAAATCATGTGTTGGATAATTTTGCTCATGGATTTTCAACTGTCGTGAGGCATAAGCTATCACCATATCATTTTGCATAAGAACACACACCAATCCCTTCTTGGATGCATCACTATAGATCACAAACCTTTCTCCACTACAAGGCAGTGTGAGCACAGGTGCACTGGATAACCTTCTTTTCAACTCCTTGAAACTCTCTTCACATTCCTCCGTCCAGACAAACTTAACTCCTTTCCGAGTCAACTTGGTGAGTGGATTAGATAACCGTGAAAAATATTTCACAAAACGTCGATGATATCCATCCAAACCAAGAAAACATCAGATCTCAGTTACTGTTGTTGGTCTCGACCATCTTTTGATAACCTCTGTTTTTGCTGGATCCACAGATATCCCCTCTTTTGAGATTATTTGACCAAAAAATGAAACTTTTTGAATCCAAAATTCACACTTAGTAAATTTGGTATAAAGCTTCTCCTTTCTCAGGGTCTTCAATATAATTCTCAAGTGATCTTCATTTTCTTCCTTGCTCTTTGAATAGACAAGAATATCATCTATAAAGACTACCACAAATTGATCAAGATAGTCTCTAAAGACTCTATTCATCAGATCCATGAAGATAGTAGGGGCATTAGTAAGACCAAATGGAATCACTATAAATTCATAGTGTCCATACCTTGTACGGAAATCCGTCTTTGGTATATCCTCCCTTTTGACCCTCAATTGATGATACCCTGAATGAATATCTATCTTGGAAAAGTATTGAGCTCCGCGTAGTTGGTCAAATAGGTCATCAATGCGCGGGAGAGGATATTTATTCTTGATAGTGATCTTGTTAAGTTCTCGATAATCAATGCACAGTCTCATTGATCCATCTTTCTTCTTAACAAATAGAACAGGTTCTCCCCAAGGTGATGCACTAGGGCGTATGAATCCCTTATCAAGATTCTCTTGGAGTTGCTTCTTCAATTCCTGCAACTCAATTGGGGCCATTCTATAAGGTGTCTTTGAAATAGGCAAAGCACCCGGTACGAGTTCTATTGAAAACTAAACTTCACGATTTGGTGGAAGACCTGGTAATTCCTCCGGAAAGACATCATCAAACTCCCGTAGGATGAGAATATTCTTAATTGCGAGTTTCTCACCAACCATTTGAGATAAATAACCTTCATTTAGTGGAATCAATACCCATGAAATGGAAGAAATTTCCACTGGAAGGTTATGTTCATCCTTGCATTGATAGACAATCATAGATTGATCTGGAATATGAAATGTTACTTCCCTTCTTTTGCAATTGATATGATCTCCATATAAAGAAAGTCAATCCATGCCAAGAATCACATCGAATTCCACTAAAGGAAGGATCACAAGATTTGCAGGAAGAACTTTCCCACAAACGTCAATTGGAGAAGAATTATAAACGTTTGATGCGATTGATGTGCTATTAGGTTTTGTCATAGCTAACTCAACATCTAATTGTTGAGGTAATACGGTGATACCCTTAGAAAATTCTTCAGAAATAAAAGAGTGGGTTGATCCAGAATCAAATAAAACATTTGCTACTTTAGAGTGGATGGTAAGTGTACCTTTCACCACTTCGTGATCGTACTCCACATCGCTGATAGAAATTGCATGTGAATTTCCTTTGTCTTTATCCTTAAGAGTTTGTTGACGTCGACCATCATCATCAACCCTTGGATTTGGGCATTGATTGGTATAATTCCCCATCTCCTTGCACTTGAAACATTGAAGTGTAGTAGGTTCATTCTGTGTATCCCTTCCTTTTTTTCATCATTAGACATCTTCTCCCCATCATCGCGGCATTCAAATGCCCGATGACCTTCCTTTCCACATTTGAAACATTTACTTTTCCCTTTAAGACAACTCCCTCCATGTTTCTTTCCACACCTTGAGCATAAGGGAAAGCTCATATTCTTTTCAGTGTGCTCTTTAGATTTTCCTTTGAATTCCATTTTCCTCTTCTTATCAAACCCATATGACCGATGGGTTACTCCAATCTCCATCTCGACTTTGAGAGCACATCGAACGATTTCCTCGTATCTATTGAAGTCCCTTATGGCTAACTCCCTTCGAAGACATGGTTTTAAGCCACTAAAGAATCGATCGATCTTACTCTCAGGTTGGATAATAATACCAGAAGCGTACCTTTCAAGTCTTGTAAAATTTTCTTCATAGGTACCAACATATTCATCATCCTTTTGCATCAGTTCAAGAAACTCTTTCTCCATCTTTGTTCGGAGAATACGAGGGAATTACTTATTGAAAAGTAAGTTCTTGAACTCGTCCCATTCCATGGACTCAATTTCATCCCTTTGCCTCGTATTCTTAATAAGATTCCACCATTGATCAGCATCTCCTCCAAAAGATACACTACTAGGATGAATTTATCATGTTCAGAACATTGAAGAACTAAAAATATCTTTTCAGTAGTACTAATCCATTGTTCAGCAACTAATGGATCAGTAGACCCTCTGAAAGAAGGTGGACCCTGCCTCATGAAGGATTCAACATAATGTTGCTCCTTCCTTTTCTCGTTTGGAAGTCCTGCATGATTCATAACTTGAGAAAGTTGTGTGAGCATGGCTACAAGATTTTTCATTCCATCTCCTATATCGTTTGGTTTCTCAGGGGGACAATCATTACATTGCCCATCGCATTCCGCATTAACATGGTTCCTTCGGGTTCCAACCATTGACTAAAACCAATAAGAATAGTGTGAGCAACACTGATTATAATAGGAAAACCACATAATTCAAGAATAAAATTTTCATGCTTAAGGTCTTATCCTAGGTTATTCATGGCCATTTCTAAAACACTAAGATTGTGTTCTATGCTTAGACTTATCCTTATGGTTCTTACTAAGGCTTTCACGTCCTAGTTTCCAAAGGTTGACTATACCTTTCCTCTGATACCAACTATAACGACCCATACTTTACACACATTGTTAATACTTCAAAATTGAAGCATTCTTATTACAACATATAACAAAACCATGAAAGGACTGTATATGTATAGTGTCTTTAGAAACTGGGAAACATAAACAACTGGTTCATAAAGCATCAACTTTTCCTCCCACTTATTTCATCATATCTAGAGTCCCTTTTTGGAATATCCTACTTAATAACCTTCTTCCTGACCTAGGGAAAGAAAACATACAAAAGGGTGAGATCAAATGCTTAGTAAGGGTAAACAAAAGAAATATCAATAACATCATATACACAAGCACATAACTTTTGGAAATCTTGACCTGCAAAAGAGATCATAAATTCATAACATGGGATAAATCGTGGGAGTGAAATGTAATCACAATAATCATAACATAAAACATGGAACTTTGTGTCATACACACATAATCATAGAGAATCATTTCTTATTAGTCAAGACTCATTTCCAAGACTATCTTAGTGGACAAAGTCCCTTTCTGAACTGAGTCACCCTCGTTTCAGTCCTGTTTCACTGAACCGATATAACCTACCGTTCCAGCCATTTCTATCTCATGAGATATAAAATCTTTACCTAATTCATTGGAGGGATATATAGGTCCCACCCATCTCATAATGATACCATTCTTATGTGTGCCACAAAATCATAAACCATACAGCATAGCATAACCCATATAATAAAAATGGGAATCATAAACAACGTGACATCATAAAACAATTCATATAAGACAAATGAATTCATAAAAATATAATTCCATCACAACATAATCAAATCAATGTAATAATAGGGATAGAAATATAACCCTTTATCTTCTTAGATGGAAAATAATTTTGATAAAACACTTGAACTCCATTCTTGAGGAAAATATACTTTCTACTTCAAAAACACTTTTCCTTTCTTAACATGTCGTACAATTCTAAACTAAAAGAAGTTTATTAAAAATAAGCATGAAAACTTATAAAGGAAGCTTCTTGGAAATAATGTTTTAAAAATCCATTCATGTCGTATAAGTTAAAAAAACATTCTTTGTACTTTTTTCAGAAAAGTCAAAAAGTACCTCGTACAAAAAACGACAAAAGATTCCTTTCATATCTTTTACTAAAAACACACCGAAGGGTAAAATAGGATTTAAACAATTTTAGGAGAATGTAAATAATATTATATATTTAGGAAACATGGATGTGGATGATAAAATACACCCCAGTAAATACTAAAGTATAAACAATCTCGGATAAAAATGAGATTGTGATATTTCCCTGACCTTAGGTCCGATTTGCTTTGTACGTGTCCGAAGCTCCTGTATAATGGTTTAAATAATGTTATTGACTTATTCCATAATCATACATATTGATATGATATCATATGTGGTCATATTATTAGCTTATTATTAGTAATATTTCATTGTTACTTGTTACTCGGGTCTTTATTGTCTTTTGTTCTTATGTGTGTTTTGCCGAATAAATTATTATTCTTATTTTATGGTTATAGATACCTTATATCCAGAATGGTATTAGTGTAACATATATAATATTTATTCATTAACTTCATTTATATAATTACTATGTAATGGTGATCATGTAGAATGAGTCGCATCACATCGTGGAGACGGTATTCCGTACGTACGCACGAGCGATGATATTGTTCCCATGATCGTGGAATTGTATTTAAGTGTATTTATACAATTTCAGTATCAATATAAATTTATAATAATCATATATAGTTACTCATTACACCATTATACCCATCCTTGTAAGTTGATGGTGGAAAATAGATTACACCACGGCGTGGAGACGGTATTCCGTACGTACGCACGCGCGGTGATTTCATTTTTCCGTAGGATGGATAGAAGGTGAATTAGGGTTGTTTCATAATTATAATAACATATCAGTATGTATGTAATACTTATGTTAATACTTTATCATGAAACAACTAATTAAGAATAAGTTGATGAAGAAAGAAATTGAAAAGATCGGTAATGGATATTACCTCTTCTTTGAAACGCCTCTTTGAATCCTCCACTTAGGGAACTAAGATTGGACTTTGAAGAAGACCAGGACCTCTAGGATTATTCTAGGGAAGTGGATAAAGGATTTTGGCAGGGTTTGGCCGATCTTGAGTTCTCAAATTGGTGTGAGGAGGAGGGGGAGGAGGTGCCCTTTTATAAGGGAGGAGAGGGGCACCTTAGGAATATCTCAAAATATTATTTTATATTAAAGTCAAAATCGGTTTATAATGGTTCCAAAGGGTCTTATTTCGAAGGTAAATTGGGTATGGGTCTAAATCCTATCATCCAATAGGATTTAGACAGGTTTAGGTTATTATTTTAACCTTATCAATTAGATTTAACTCTAAGTTAATTAATTTAACTTTTACCGTGACTTTTTGTTTTCTTCCACTATATGGTTAATACACTTACTATAACATGCCAAACGAACCCCAAGTTGTTTATTATTAATATATATATCCTTATATATGTCATTTGGCCGAACCTTATATTTTTATGAATAAAATAACAATTAATAATATAATATTTGATTTAAAAACCATTTTGTGTCAATTTTGACACTATTTGATATATGATTTTTTTGAAAGTCATAACAGAATTATATGTTCGAACCAAGTTTATTAAATCAACACTAATATATTATAGTAACCTAGAAAATTAGTGGAATTCATGAAAAGTCACAAATTTCATTTATTTGAGCATTTATAACATCAATTATGTTAACATTTCCTTAAAAGGGTAATTACTACATCATCATTGTGTCATAAAATAATTAATTTATTTAAAGTCTAAAAATTATAAATAAAATATCATTATGTAGGAAATATTTTTATCTTTGTAATGAATATTTATAATCGAATTTATCTTATGTATAACCCAATATTAAAAAAGTTTTAGTTATTAAACTTTGATTTTAACTATTTTAACTATTCATTAAATAAATTAATATTAAATGTCATAATCTAATCCAAGTGGACCTAAATGGTCATATTATATTCATAAGGTTGTTTTTGGTCGAATTACACATATCCAATAGAATTAGGACATGTGTTAGGGTAATAGTAATATCATATTTACCCTTAGATACCCTATTTACTATTAACCGTGGTAAAAAAAAGTAAAAAGTTACTATTCACCAAAAATTATTTTTATCTCATTGAACCACATTTTACTTACTGATATCAACCGTGTCTGTCAGATTTTCGAAATTCCATTCACAGAAGCGGTAAAATTATGTTTTATGCAAAATTCAATTTTTTAACCTACCACATAGTGGTTTCACTATTCATCAAAAATTGAAAGTTTTCAGAAAAAAACCAAAATTTCACCCTAGGCTAATTTCGGTATTCCAAATTTAAAAATGAAGTCCATTTTAAAAAATAAAATTTATAAAATTTCAAAAATTGGTTATTACTATTCATAATGGCTAGTTTTAATAATATTTTAATATCATATCGTTGTTTAGTGAAACTCGGTATTGCGTACAACGCAAGCTATCGATGAAGGTTGTGATTGCGTGTACAATAAGTCAAGCTAGTGTGTAGTGAAAGATTCCTTTGATGATATATATATAACATAAAAACAAAATATTACTCATAAAAATCTCGGGTGTTACAAGCGTTGTCCGTCGTCTGCATCCAACACAACGTATTGTGGGCATAGCCCGTGCAGGGGTGAGTATACTCTACTTAGTAAGGACCCTGAGACCCCTAAAGGTCTCCCTGAATCCATGAAGGATAATCAACAAATGAAAGTTACAAAAACCAAGTAACAAACAACCCTACTTAGGTATATGCCTATACATATACCTAAGTCATCAATTCTCGTTCGGCTCCAACATCCGATCCCAAGTTCGATCGATTCCACACAAAAAAGTGCAACTTATTCCACACAAGAAAGCACAACCCAATACAAACAGGAAAGAAAGTCAATCATATCGAAGATATTGATGGAAAATCAAGACTCAACTCACACAGGTATACTTCTTTGTAAGTCAATAGAGATGATTAGTTGTAGCCACTGATTCATCTAAGCTGTTGGACCCATGTAGGATACAAGACAAGATAAGCTGTCAGACCCACAAAGGATACAAGACCAGCTACTCTACAGGACCCACATATGATACAAGTACAGAGTCATATACTGTCGTTCCCACATAGGATACAAGAACATTAGTCACGTACTGCCAGAACCACATAGGATACAACAATAGTAGTCATTTCCGTCGATCCCATGGAGGATTTCAGTACTGTCATCGTCACTGCCGGACCCACGGAGGTTCCCAGTATAGTCGTCATCGTCGTCGCAGTTGCAGCTAGCTCTAGGGTTCCCTCACACAGCATGCTCGATTCCGGGAGGGTCCACTCCATGAGACAAGGGGATCGATATATCAACTGACACGTAGTCCAGAGTTAATGTATCCCAAGTTCCGTCTCATCAATAGGAACTCAACGTGACAGATGGCGTGTCAATCGGACGCCCGGTCTGAGAGTTATTGGCTTTTTCGTCCCAGGGGCCCGGTTGGTTTTTAAGTCAAAACCAACCCGATCGTACTAAAACTCCATGAAAACCTCGAGCAGAGTAAGCCAAAAGAACCATCTCACTAAGAGAAATCCAACAAAGTTTACGTCACGTCAATCAGACGTTCGGAGCTCATGTTATAAGGGTTTCCGCTCTGAGGGCCCTGTTGCTTTCATGTTCGAACCAACCCGTCCATACCCAAAGTTCTCTGAAACCATGAGTGTAATATACCTAAATGACCATCTCGATCTAAGAATCACTACACAACTGACGGTGTGTCAATCAGTGGTCTGTATCCCATGTTATGGGCTTTTGAACGTAGCTATCCGATTTTAGGGGGTTTTGGGCCCAGACCGACCTGGCCCAAGACCACCTGGGTCGGCCCGAATCAGGTCAACCCGACCCTGGTCCGGGACCTTCCCACTTGAGTGCGGCCCAGTCCAGCGCGGGAGACCCTGCCCGGTGTGGCCAGCCCGGCCCAACGCGAGCAGCCCGGCTCGACTGGGCGCTCGGTCCGTGACCGAGCGGCGTGGAAGGGGGGGGGGATGCCCCCCTCATTTTGAAACGGCGTCCCGCCATGTGGAGGGAGCCGCCCTTGTCTGCCACCAAGGGTTACGACCCCCAGACATCCCGAACTGTTGGCCCTGGGGGGCCGGCCTGTACCACCATAGGACCCCTGCGGTCCCGCCTTCCTGGAACGTCGGCGAACGGCGGATCTGGAGGCCCTCACTTGCACCGCCATGGCCTAAGGCCACGACCCATGTCCGAACAGGGCGGCGCGATAGCGCCGCGGCCCACTTCCGCGACCCACCTTAGCCGTGGCCCCCCCTATGGTACTCTGGCGCGGGGCGACGGTGTCGCGCCCCTCCACCGCGGCCCGACTCCGGCCACGGCTTCTTTCGGCCTCAACGGCGCGGCGCGACGGTGTCGCGCTCCTTCGCCGTGTCTTTTCCTCCTTCCCGCGCGGTGTCGTTGCACTGTGCCCCCTTCGTTCCAAACCACGATGATGTTCAACATCAAAGAAGAGGAGGTTCGGCCGTGTTTGTGTGGTTCGGACTCCTCCCATTATTTCTATAGCAAGCGGCTAAATATTTAACGAAGAACGCCAAAAAAATGATCATGAACATAAAACTATCCCCTACTTCGAAGAAGTTGTCGAATGATGATCGTCAAGGAAACAGATTCGCAAGGTGAAGATCCATATATGTTGACGGAGAATTTCCGAGGTGGAGTGGCGTCTCACACCGGCTGGGGAGAGGAGAAGAATGGCGCGTCAATCACTCCTTCAAGTGACAGCGTTCTTCGTCGAGATCTTGACGTTCTTCATGTTCTTCAAGACATAGCGTAAATTCTCCCAAAATCTCCACACAACAAAACCCCCAAAATAAAATAAGTTACACCCTTATTTTATTAACTCATGTCAAGAATTCATGAATTCAAAATTCAAACTCTTAATTAAATAAATTGAATAGCTTCAATCAATCTAATTAATGTGATAGTTGAAATGCAATTAAAGTGGGGGAGTGGGTGAGTTACAAAATAAATTGCAAGAGGGAGGTTTAATGGGATGTTAGGGAATTTGAAGGAGGTGGGGGCTCGTGTGGGCCCCACCCCAACTCCCTCACAAAGTATAGGGGAATAAAGTTATGACACAACTTTATTTCCCATAACACTTAAACACCTAGTAATTAAATTAAAATAAAATTGTAAAACAAATATATTTTTATTCTTCACATTTTTAACAACTCCTCCCGAGAAAACGCACCTTCGGAAAAGGTGCTCTCAAGAAATTACTGGAACTATGGTTTGATCGGTTCCCTCGGATTTCGATTCCGAGAATCGGTTCAAAAGTTAGAAAAACCCGCTCGTTCGTTCACTGAACGTACCGGATCTAAACTTCAGAAATTGATTCAGGGCACACCGGGCCTCACAATCAGGTGCCGTCAAAAACTGTGTACTCGTAAAATCCCAATGAAATTTAGAAAAAAATTTCTATAAATTTACGGGTCCTTACATGTAAGGTACTGTTTGGAATTGGTGGGTTACTATTCCATAAAAATTATGTTTTTCTTATTGGACACCAAATAACATACTGATCACAACCATGTATGTTAGATCTTCAAAATTCACCCCACAGAATTGATATACATATGTTTTAAGGATCACATACCACTTATTACTTAATTATGTTGTGATTTTATGTGATTTTGACATATTTATAAGAAAGGTATTTCTATTGAAAAAATATTGGGTCATTACATTCTTCCCCCCTTCGGAAATTTTTCCATTGAATTTTCATTTTACAAACCAGGGAAAAAACTGGCGGGGGTACATTTCCTTCATTTCTTCCTCTAGTTCCCATTTGGCCTCTTCGTACCTATGGTTCCACCATAGTACCTTGACTAGATGAGTAGTATTTTTGCGTAGAACTTTTTCCATACAATCCAAGATCTTCCTTGGCTGCTCATTATAGGAAAGATCATCCTCCAACTGTACCACCTCAGAAGAGAGTACATGTGAAGGGTCTGGTATTTACTTCGTCAAGAGGGATACATGAATGACATCATGTACCATTGATATGATAGGTCGAAGTTTCAGTCAATAGCCAACGGCTCTAACTCGATCAAGGATCTATAAGAGGAAGATATACTTGGGACTTTTCTTTCCTTTCTTCCCAAACCTCATGACCTTATTCAATGGATATATGCCTAGAAAAACTAGGTCTCCAACTTTGAATTCAAGGTCCTGTCGATGGTATCTGCATAACTCTTCTATCGACTTCGGGCTTCCTTGATTTGTTACTGAATGGTTTTCACCTTCTCCAACATTTCTTCAACCATTTCTGGTCCTAACAGCTTTCACTCACCAACTTCATCCCAACATGCTAGTGTTCTGCACCTTTTCCCATAAAGGGATTAATATGGTGACATTCGGATGCTCGAGTGGAAACTGTTGTTGTAGGAGAATTCTACCAATGGAAGTTGTTGGAACATTCTCCTTTGAATTCCATAGAACATGATCTCAACATGTCATCTAGTGTGTGAATAGTCCTCTCAGATTAGCCATCGGATTGAGGGTGATAGGTTGTACTGAAGTTCAGTTCAGTTCTTAGAGAATTTTGGAGACATTTCCAGAACATCAAGGTGAATCTAGGATCACGGTCCGATACAATATACAGTGGTACTCCATGAAGCCTTACCACTTCTTGTATGTAAATCCATGCAAGTTGATCCAATGAGATGTCCTCATGAATTGTGATATTGCGAGATATCTTTGTAAGATGATCTACAACGACCCATATAGCATTGTTTTCATTGGATTTCTTTGGAAGTCCAGTGACAAATCAATGGTAATGTTCTCCCACTTCCATGTTGGTATGGGTAGTTGTTGCCTCATCCTCTTAAAGTTTTTCCTCTTAGCCTTCACTTGTTGACATATCAGGCACTTTGATGTATATTCAGCAATATCCCTTTTCATATTGTCTCAACAAAATTTTTCTCAAAGATCTTGATATATCTTTGTGCTACCGGGGTGTATAGAGAAATAAGAGCTATGAGAATCATCCAATATTTCCCTCTTTAACTCAGTAATAGAAAGAACAAAAATCATCTTCTGGAATTTCAAAATTCCACCTTCATAAGAGATGTCAGCCAACTTCCCATAATTTATACCTTCAATTTTCTTTTGAAACTCCTCATCATCAGCCTGATAACATTTTATCCTTTATATTAAAGAAGGTTTAGAAAACATTTGAAAAAGTTGTGATGTGTACCTTCCATGATAATTACCATATCCATCTTTAAAATATCCCTGAACATAGGGTCCCTTTAAACCCTCATCTTGTTCAGAACTCCATGATCCTTTCTGCTCCAAGCATCGACTACCTTATTTTCCTTACCCAGGTGGTAATGTATTGTGCAATCATAATCTTTGAGTAGCTCAATCCATCTCCTTTTTATTATGTTGAGTTATTTCTGTGAGAATATATATTTCAAACTCCTATGATCTATATATATCTCACATTTTAGCCATAGAGGTAATGTCTCCAAATCAACATAGAAAATATTACCTCTTCTAACTCAATATCATGAGTTGGGTCGTTTTGAGCATGGATTTTTAGCTGCCCAGATGTAGAGGCAATCACTCAATCATTATGCATAAGGATATAACCAAGTCATTTCTTTGATGCATCACTATAGATGACAAACCCACCATTCCCTGATGGTAGGGTTTGGATTAGATCTTTCACTAACCTCCTATTCAATTCTTCAAAACATTCTTCACATTCCTTTTTCCATACAAACAAAATCCCTTTTTGTGTGACCTTGGTCATTGGGTTGGCTAAATGGGCAATGTTCTGAACAAAACGCCGATAATAATCTGCTAAACCAATAAAACTACGTACCTCAGTTACGTTCGTCAGAGTAGGCCATTCATGCACAGCCTTTGTTTTCATAGTATCTATAGATATTCCATCCTTAGAGAAAATTTGGCCTATAAAGGAAACTGATTGGAGCCAAAAATCACACTTTCTAAACATCCCATATAATTTATTTCTTCTAAGTGTCTTCATAATAGTGCGCAAGTGAATTTCATGATCTTTATAGATTTTAGAGTATACCAAGATATCATGAATAAACAGCACTACATATTCATCAAGATAATCCATGAAAACATTGTTCATTTGAACCATGAAGACAGATTGTGTATTAGTTTGTCCAAAAGGTATTACTGTTAACTCATAATGCCCGTACGTGGTTCAAAATGCAATTTTTTAGAATGTCTTCCTTCCTCAGAAGTAACTAATGATTTCTAGATTGAAGTTCAATCTCAGAAAAATATTGGGCTCCATGAAGTTGTTCAAATAAATCAAAAATTCGTTATAGAGGATACTTATTATTTATTGTAATAGCATTGATCTACCTGTAGTCAATGAACAACATCATAGACCCATCTTTCTTCTTTACGAAAAGAATAGGGGATCCCCAAGGAGAACCACTTGGGTGAATAAATCCCTTATCACTCAATTCCTCTAGTTGTTTATTTAGTTCCACTAACTCCATAGTGTCCACTCTATAAAGAGCATGTGATATGGGCCTTGAACCAGGAATTATGTCAAAAGAAACTCAATTTCTCACTAAGGAGGATGTCCAGATAAATCCTCTGGAAAGACATCAACATATTCTTTTACAATAGGTTCGTCATCTAGCTATATATTCTCCCCCTCGCCCATATTTATTTCATTCCCTTCCTCCCTAATAATTGAATTCAGTTGATCTACTTGGGGTGGATCGAGATAAGAATCACATTGTGAGGTTTCTGCTCTAAAAATAAGAGATTCTACACCATTCTCGAAAATTGTAACTTACTACTTCTTCCAATATATATTCACAACATAATTTGATAGCCAATCCATTCCAAGAATTATATCATTGTCAACCATTGGTATGATGATAAGGTTAGAAACTAAATCATGTTTATATGTCTTTAGGGGGACTAATATACATTCCTTTTTTGTAATAATTCATCCAATAATTGTTTTGACTGAAAACTCATTTCTTAAATCAGACTAGACAAATGCAATTTTATTGGAAAATTGGGAAGACATAAATGAATGGGGTGATCCAGAATCAAATAATGTATTGGAGAATTTTGGGGAAATGATTGAAGAATGTGCCACCACACAATTATGAACATCAATATTAGCAGTAGGGATTGCATAATCTTGTCCCTTATCCCTTGGCCTTTTTTGTTGCATATTTCCTTGACACATTGGACAATCATTAGCATGGTGTCATATCTCCCGAAAATTATAGCACTGAACATTAATTGCTTATTTCCTCCCTGGCCTTTTTTCCACCATTGTAGCAAACTCTGTTTCTATTTAATCATGCACCAGAGAGTTTCCTTCCCCAATTATCACAGGGTGGAAATTCAACTCTTCCCTTCTTCGTTGTTTCCTTATTTTCTTTCCCTGAGTTTTTAGCAGCCCTCTTATTTCCTTGCTTTCCCTTAAAGTCATAAGACATAGAGTATTATTTTTCTAACTTGATAGCAAATGAAACTATATCCTCATATGATAAAAAACTTTGGGATACTAGTGACCGACAGAGGAATGACATTAGGCTATCAATGTGTCGATCAATTTTTCTCCTTGGATTTATTATATAGTCCAAAACATGTCTTTCTAACCTTGTGAAGTTAGATTCATACTTATTAACATTCTCATCTTCCTTCTACCTCAGATTCAAGAATTTTTTCTCCATATCCACTCTATGTCCAATATTAAAGTATTTCTCTACGAATATTTCCTTAAATTTTCTCCGTTCAATCTCCTCTATTTCTTCCTCCTCCTTTGGGTTTTGGATTAATGAACATCACTAATCTTCATCTCCCAAGAGACAATAAACTTCCATGACAACAATCTCTCTTGAATTACATCCCAAAGGGAGAAATATTTTCTCTAAGGTACATATCCACTGCCCAGCTAAAAATTGGTTTGTAGTCCCATTAAATGATGGTGGTTTTAGTCACATAAATCGATCTATCATAGCTCCTCTATGTGGTGGATCCGGATGCTCTATACGGGTAAGGTTATTATTCATAACCTGAGTATGTTGTTTGAGTATAGTTATAAGTTGCTCAGCACCCATCATTGTCCCAGAGAAAACATCATTATCTTGTATCGGAGGGAAATATTTATAGGGGATATGTACATTCGTGGAGTTTCCATTCCATCCACTAGGTTCCATTTCTAGATAATTACATACACTATACTAGGTTATGAATCATAATGCATAATATTAACTTAAAAAAATAATTCGCACAAATTGAAATCCTAGGCATGGCTAATCCCATAGTCACAAAAATTGTTTCTTTGGGGAAAATATTACATTTTGATCCTTAATAATCGCTTGTAAAGAAAATTTGAATTATCCTTAGAATATCCCCTAGGAGGGTCATAACCAATAGTGCTGCAAGGCCCATTGTTGTGAACATGTTCCTATTCGAGGTTAGCTCAAATCAGTGTTTTCAGGTTTTACCCCTTGATACATCTGTGATAAAGCTGCCTCTACCTGCTCATATTCAGACATGGATGCATTTAATGAAATATATACATAATATATTACTTACCAAAATACTAGGAAGTTATTGTATGTTTATCTTCAAGGACAATATTAGGGAATCTTCCCTAATCTACGTTTTCTAAATCTTGTTTCCATGTTTCTACTAAACCTCCTCTAATACCAACTATAAGAACTCGACCCTAGTTTCTTGAAGCCGGTGCCTTATTGGCATAAATACAAGGAATAAGCATCCCGAAGGACCGAGTAGTTTAGTATTATTGGATACTAGATACATGAATATGTTTATCATGACATCATGAAGGAAAAAACACTAATTTATTCCACTAGAAACATCCATGACTCCTAGATTACTCCTACATGTCATTCATAATTAACTTCTTCATGTTTGGAGAAAATGAATCATCAGAAAGAGATGAGATCAAATCCTCAGTAAGACTTTGAAATACAGTGGAAGATAATATTAACATTAGACATGTTAAATAATTGAAAACACATGCCTTTAAAAATAAATATAAACTTAAAATGGCAGAAAAATAAGCAGAGTGAATATTTCCATAATATAACATAATTAAGGGTATTCTATTAGAAGAATAAACAGTTGCAATTTCAATTACTATCTTCCTAAAGAAGTAGGTGAATATGATATACATTCTGAAACATTTTTTCAAGGCCTTAGCCAAGACATTTAATTATTAAGGCCTCGGCCAAAATCCATATAACATTGGGAAGTTCCTTGGCTAATTCAACGTCTATTTGTCAAATGATACCTACCAATGTATAGAGGGGCTATAGGGAGCCCCACCCATCACATTATAAGTCCTATTCATTTTTCATATGAGTGAGGATAAACATGAACAACATATACATTCATATTGAAACTATCATATGAAATGTAACTATCCTTCCCCAATCATTTAACATAAAACACTAACCATTCCGAGTAATATGGAGAAGGGTTTTAGGATATATCTTCCACAATAGAGTTAGTAATAAACCATTAAATCAAATATGGTAGATGAATTCATAAAAGCTTAACCCAATAATACATAATAATCAACAAGAGTGTTGAATCAATCACAATTACTCTTATAAAATCATTAAGCAATTTGGAGATAAAAACTCTTTAATTTTGAAAAGAAGAGTTCTTTTGGAAAAATATTAGTATAAAAACATAAGTGAAGTAAGATAGTATTTTCATAATAAAATGAGTTATTTTATAAAAAAATGGTTTACAAAAAACAGATAATATTGTGCTCTTGAAAATATGTAAGAATTTGAAAAATTCTCTTGAATCTGACTTGTATTTTGGAGACAATTTGGAATGTTTCTTTTAGAACATGAAAATATCCATAAATTAAGGAAGGGTTATGGTTGGTAAAAATATATATAATAAAAAAATTATGAGGAGTAAATAACAATACATAGTAATTTTATTGAGACAATTAGAAGATGATTGTAACCCGAATGAAAATAAAATTTCGGTTGGAAACACCCTTACCTTAACTCCGAACGAGTTTCTCTATTGAACATAAGCTCCTAGAATATGATATTATACTTATTAATAAGTTTTTTAAAATCCTATTAGACATGTATATAGTTTATCATTTTTCTGGTAAGTTCATTTATGTCTTTATTGATAAATTATTGTATTGAATTCGTTCGATCCGGTGTGTTTATTTCCATTATTTTCATATTCAGATCACTTGTTTTTAAGTATGTGGAATGAATGTAAATATATAGAATTGAAATTACATATTATTTATGAACATAAATAGGTGTTATAGGTAATTTATATAACTTGGTTACCTGGTATGAGGATGAATTATTATATATAACATTAATGATAATTGTTTCGGTTAATTTGTGGGTTTTGATTACAAAGAACTCATTTCTCATTATAACATAATACCATTTGTAAAATGGGATTACAGAACATTACATAGGTTATATTAGATATATAATAATTTGTTTAAACAATAACTAGAATGGTTTCATGACCAAAATTGAAAATTATAATATAAATTGAAATCCCATTGTCCATGAATGTGGAAAATTGACACATCTCGGATGGTGTTCTTGCTACTAGTATAAAAGAAGGTAAAAGGGATAGACAATGATAACTTATTCCAATATCATGAAATAATTACACTACATATAAGGTACTAGGGTCATCCAAAAATTTTGATAAGGAGAGAAGATAGAAAAAGAAAACAGATGGACTTGAATGAAAAGACAAAGAAATGAAAAGTGGAATTTATCTCTTGAACCAAATATGCCTCAGAGCCTTTTTAAGGGGGAGGATTTGGCCTTTTTTGAGAATAAAGCTTCATATAAGTGGGAGAGGATATTGGTGGGGTATTTGGACAGAATTTGGAGAAGGAATGAGGCTTGAGAGAAGATAAGAGAAGACGGAGTGAGAGGGGGTTTTATAGTGGAGGAGAGAGGGGATTTCTTAATATAAAATTCATTAATATATTATATCTCCTCAAGACAAGGAATAGTGAGTCCTCCAAGACCAAGAATAGTAATTTTATCATATTATCCTAAACTTATTGGACTTACATCAGCAGAACATCATGCCTGACTCTATAATTAGCTTATTTAGCTTATTTTCTAATTTATGATATTTTACTATTCATCAAAAATCAATGTAATTCAGAAAAATCCCAAAAATTCACCCCAACCATTTTTTGAAGTGTAGTATCCAAAAATGGAAGTCTATTTTTTCAAAAATAGTTTTCCTAATATGATTAATTTAATATTTAACTAAAATCATAATTTTTTCTAAAAACAACAGTTTTAAAAAATTTATTTGCTTATTTCAAAGAATAGGTATATCATACTTCCACATGAATATTATTAATATACTATAATAGGTAATTTAACTATTAATTAGAGTATATCACTATTCATAAGGGTATGCTACTATTCATAAAGGGTAGGTTATTATTCACCAAAAATTATGTTTTCCTTATTAGACTCCAAATAACATTACTGATCACAACTGTGTATGTCAGATCTTTAAAATTCACATCACAGAAGTAATAAACTTATGTTTTAAGCATCACATAGCACTTAGTAGTTAATTCAATTTTGATATCATGTTATTTTGACATATTTATAAGAAATTAATTTCCGTTGAAAAATATTGGGTTTTTACAATTATGATATTGATAAGTGGGAGCATAAATTATAGATAATGGAGGAAAAATTGAATGAATGAAGTTAGTTTTTAAGACGTTGTGGAAATATTTCATAGGTAAGTTGTCTGAGGTTTTATTTGATGTCAATGTTCATGATATTAAAATAAAATGTTAAGGAAAAGTGGAAGGTTATTTCATCACCCCCCTCCAAGAAAAAAATAAATTCAAATCCTTGTATTATGAGGCATATCATGAATTAATGAAATTAAAATAGGAAACAATACCCAGGGATGTGAAATTTGGACTTGAAAAGGTTGGGTCCTTTTCCTATAAACATAAAACAAAATAAAATTTTAAAATAGAAGAAGTGAAGGTAATAAAAACTATGGTATTTTATCTAGAATTGGATATAAACTATTTTATTAAGGTAGTAGAAAGGGTAAATAGAGATTTTCAATTTACTGATCAAAAAGTAAAAATAGTATTTTTAATTTTCCCTTTATCAGTTGTAAAAAAAATATTCCAGTTCATCCCTAATGTTTCATTAACAAATATTCATGAACTATTTGTTGTTAGAACTTAAATATTTCATGTTCTTATTGAATATTGAAAAGTAAATTTCCTAGTTATTTAAAATTTTGTTCCATAATAATTTAAATTTTATATTTACACAAGTTTCAAATTCATAGTAAAATCAAATTTTAAATGTAAGGAAATGTTGTTCAAAAAATTGGAGAAACAATTGGATAAATATTCCCATGATATATCTATAGATGAAGATGATGAATAATAAGTTAAAGTATTTTTTAATTCAAGAACATTAACATTTAGTACAAATTCCATGAAGGATGATGACTTGATACTTTTAGAGAACGAATAGAGTTCCAAATAAAAAATATAAAATCTAGAATCTCATAAAATAAGTATCAGAGAAATGTGTATTTAGAAAAAAATTAGATTTCATGGAAGTATCAAATGTTGGAACAGAAAAAAGAGAGAAAAATGGAAAGAGAAAGTAAATATTAGATCATCAGGAGGACATATATCATATGTTTCATTGAACTCAATTGACTCTCAACCAAAAGAATCTTATCTAATTAAAAAATCTATATTTTCATTTTTCATTAATAATTGAAAACTATTTTGTATTCAATTCCTTCCCAACCATCTATAGATTCATAATGAAAGACGATAAAGAAAAGCATAAATGTGTTATAATAATTTGATTCATTAAAACATTTATCAGAAATTATTCTTATGAATATCTTAATGTAAAAGCTATCAATTTTGATTGAAATTCAAAAAGAAGAGGTGTCAAAAAATGTTTATATAGGTAATTTATACTGCAATAGTTTTAAAATTTCATGATGACAAGATAGAATTTGAAAAGAATATATCATTTTTGATGAGTGATTCCATCAAAAAACGACCTTACTAAGTTGATAAAAATTTACAATTTATTCAACAATTCATGTTCTTATCAGATTCCCAGGACCATGATATTTTAGAACTAAATTAGACAAATTTATTTCTTGAAGAATACGTTAATAGTTTTAGTGAATTTAGAAATATTGAAAACTAGTCTCTAAATAAATATGTTATAATATGAAAGAATAAATCTTGTTATATTCATGTAATATAGTATAAAATGGATAGTTTGTAGTCAATGTAAGTGGACTCTAAGATGATTTGGTTATATTTTTGAAAGATGAAATTAATTTTCATGAATTCTCAAAAGAATGTATAGTTTTTTTATTTTCAATAATTTATTTAAAAATATATTTTTAGAATGAATCAAAGATAGAATGAATTTCCTCTGTATATTATGTTTATATTTTTTTTACAATTTATTTGGTTGAATGAAAACTAAAATTTAATAAAAGATTTTTTATTTAAAATAAATATTTTATGAATAATATTACTATAATTTTATCTATTTCATACCTCATGTATTATTTTTGAAAATAAAAAAGGAGGAGAAGTTATTATAAGAGGAAGATGATTATATTAATGAACAGTTATTAATATAGAATATTTGGGGGTTTTTATCTTATATTATTCTTTTATAAAAATTATGATTACAAAATGTTAGTATAAAAATAATGGGGAAGATAAGAAAGATAGTGGAGATTCATACCAAAAAAATCAATTGGTTTGTATATTTTTCAATGTTATTATTTGTTATGCTGAAATGTTGTATTTTTTAAAAAAAAGGGTGATATCATTGATTTGAATATTATAATTTCTACAGTTAATATATATATTTTTAAAAATATCAAGACACCAATAAAAAAAGTTTTACTATCTTCATATTTTAAATAATATTGAATTTTAATATAGAAAAATATTATTTACAAAATAATTACATCATTCATAACTAATAATTATAAATACTATACATAGTCAAGTCCATCACACTGAAAAAATCCAAATCTATTAGATTTTGTCCTACAAAATGAAATAATATAGTCTATCATCCTTAATATATTTTACTCTATCAGTCTGACAATGTTTATAATATTATACCAACTATGTTTGATCAACTATATTTAATAGGTTACATTTATTGGACTAACATATTTTGATTAATTAAACTAAAAAGAATTTATTCCATAATAATTTAGTATATAATCAAATTTTTAATATAATTGCTAACATTTGGAATAATTTTTTCTAAATTTTTATGGTCCTACCAAAATGACATCGAATCGAAATGTTTTTTCAAATTTTTCATTAAGTATCTCATCTATTTCTACTAAAATTATCTAAAAAACTAGAGATATATGATAGTTGTACATGATCCAATAAATATATTTTCATTTGAGGAACTAAAAAAAGATTCATTTTTTTAAACTCTGTCGGTTTGGAATGTTCTTGGATAAATCCGCTCCATACATTCTCTTTTTAAATTTCCCTGAAATTTTTTCCAATGTAATCTAGGTGAGGATTGTAATGTAAGAAGATTTTTTTTATTTATTCTGTCTTATATTAAGGTTTAGATAGAGGGATTATGATGATATGAAGATAGATGATTCAGATCTGGATGATCAAGGATATTCAATTATAAGAAGACATAGATGACTCTAATATTTTTTTGGAGGTATTTATTTATAAAGAATGATATTCCATATTGTTTGGATTAAACTGTGGATACCTTAATTCAATGTAATAGAATTCTTTTTTGTTAAAGGATAAATTGAAATTATTACATATATAATGTTTCTGTAAATTTTATTATATAATTTTTGAATGTTTTATTTTACTTCATTCTACAAGAAATATTTTTTCCATTATTTTTTTATAAGGAAATATTATATTGATAAACAATTATATACTTTGTTTCTCTACTCTTACTCAAAGTGAGATATAATAATCTATTCACCACAAGACACTTCATTTTGATAAAGCATAAAATATAGGTTTGGGGTAGAATGCGTTAATTATTTTAAACTATAATACACCTCCTCTTGTAGCTATTATAAATGAATCATTATTAAATTTATTGTTATAATTTATATTCATATGATTCATTCAAATCGTTTTCATGGGTATTGTTCTTGAAAAAAAAATTCTGTTTTAATTAAAATTTCATCCTTGTGAAATTGTTTTTTTATCATGCTCATCATTTTTTAGATGTGAATAAGGATTTATGATTTTTTAAATGGCATATGCTAATTTTGATCATTTATTGGATTTCAATGAGTGATAACTATGTATTAAAGGGAGAGTTTTTTTAAAATAATATGTTTCCATTAAGATAATTTAGAAAGCGGGTCTTTGGTGAATTTAAAAATATTATTAAATTGGTGTGTTATTTTCCCCTATTTAAGATTTCCTAATTTATCTTTAAAATGCCTTGTTGGAAATGAATGGTCGTTCTCTTTTTTTATTTATAATAGAATAAAAAATGTTTTAACTAGTGAAATTTAAATATTAAAATGGTGTGTGAGGTTTTAATGGATATTTATGGATACAAAATGTGGTGTTCGATCATTTCTTTATCATTAAAGGTCCATAAGAAACTTTAGTTTTAATTGGTTGGTTGTAAGTGACCCTCTTGATTTCACCTTCCATTGTTTACCCTTTGTGTGGTTTTTTTATCACTAATTTATTCTTGTTTCTCCCCTTAAGTGGGTATATTATTGATTAGGATGTGGATGTGTCGGATATATTGGGATAATAATTAAGATGGTGATTCAGGAGAGGGTGATTTATTTATTATACATTTTCTGTTGACCATGTCTTGCATAATAACTTACCTCACTTTTTTATTGGTCACGATAATCTAGGTAATAAGTTCGAGGACTATTATTTTTTTATAGTAGTTAGATAACACAATATTAGAGCCCATATAGTTGTTATGAAAACTATGGATAGAGGGAATTACATTTGAAACAGATATTCTATTGGATATTTGGATTGAATGTGGTTTCAATTAATCATAAATCAGTATTTTTTCCCTGATATAATATTAATAAATATGGACATTTATCTTTTTACCTTCCCTGGGTAGAGACCATGAAAAAATCATTTTCATGATTATTGGTTGAACTTATCAATTTTGATATAGTTATTAATTATTTCATTCCCCTTCATTTTTTGTGGAACCCTTTTCTTTCTTATAATTATTGTATGCCTTATGACATGGGGGGTATTGTTTGATATTCTTAACCAGTGTGTGTTTCTGAAGATTGTTGTACCTCTCGTATCCCCTCGTGGTTTAATTTTCATGATCACAATCACTTTCATGTTTATCTAACATTGTTTGAAGTGTTTTTGATTGAAAGGCACAAGGTTGCCAAGAAGTTGGCCCAAGAATGGACATCAAATGGACTGAAATTCAGTCCACCGGCCAACCGGTGTGATTGCACCGGCCAGCCGGTGGAACTGGAAGAGGGATTGCCCACTGCCAGGTTCCACCGGTCGACCGGTGGCTCTGTCACCGGTCGACCTGTGGCACCCAGCCCAAATAGTGTTTGCTACTGTCTTGCCACCGGCCAGCCGGTGGCTCCTCACCGGTCGACCGGTGGAGCCTGGATCAAGACACTTCTTCTCTACCAAGGCACCGGCTAGCCGGTGGAGCTTTACCGGTCAGCCGGTGGCCCCTGGACAAGAATCCTATGCCTTTTTGCACACACCGGCCAGCCGGTGGGACTGTACCGGCCAGCCGGTGGAGCCAGTCAAACTAGCCGTTGCAGTTTGACCAGGCTGGCCCACTTGGCTCCCAACGGCTCTTTAAGCCTCTCCAACGGCTCCGAAGCCTCCCCAAGGGTTCCATGCCTATAAATAAAGGCCAAGGAAGCCCCGGACACCCACCAGAACATATACGAAGCCAACGGACATATTTTGGATCATTTGGCGTACCTCCGGCGGACTTCCTCAAAGGAACCCACCTAGCTCCAACAACTTCCACACCCAAGGAGCTCCTCCAAAGAAGCTTGGAAGCGGCCTTCAACATCTCCAATCAATCAAAGGCGCCCAAGACTTCTCCAATTACGGTTTTTAGTGTTTTATTCATTTTGAGCTTTAAAATTGGGTTTGTGCCTACAAACCCCAAACTCTTTTCTAATCTCCCTTTCTTTGGGTTCTCACACCACCATTAAGGTGTGAAGAGGTTAGTCAAGCCTTTCCTTTTAAAAGGCTTGAGTTTTCGGTGAGCTAGCCTTCACCCGTTAAAAAGGCTAGTGGGTTCTTGCTATTCCATTGAAAGCAAGTGGGTTCTTGCTTAACCATTAAAAGCAAGCTGTAATAGGTCCTAGTGCTACCTCAAAGCCTAGTGGGTTTCTTGCTAAAACCATTAAAAAGCAAGCGGTAGGAATCTCTCAACGGTTGAGTTGGGAGCAGAGACGTAGGTCGGGTTTTGGCCGAACTCTGTTATCAATTTTGTGTGTCTTGCCTCTTTATTTTCCGCTGCACTTTGATATTTGATTTTAATTTGGGAATCATTTTTAAAAGGCAATTCACCCCCCCTCTTGCCATCATTCCCTCCTTGGGGTGTTCTTCCGACCCAACATTTGGTATCCGAGGGAAATTTGAGTAATACCCTAACCCGGTTTCAAATTTAAGATCCATTAAGATGGCATCAACCTCTTTCGCCCCCGAGGGCCTCTCATTGGGTCGGGCTCCATTTTTTGATGGGACCGACTATAATTTTTGGAAAACCCGCATGTCAACTTTTCTTAAAAGCATTGGTTATCCAATTTATAGAATTGTTATGCATGGTTTTACGCTTTCCTCTCCCGATGAGTCAAAATGGACCCCCAATGACATTGCTTATTTTGAGCTTGATGGCAAAGCCATGAACGCTCTTCATTGTGGTCTTGATAGAAATGTTTTTGATCATATTTCTTCTTGCACATCTTCTCATGATATTTGGAAGCTTTTAGAACTTACCCATGAAGGCACTAAGAAGGCTCAAAAGCAAGAACCCGACAACAAGCAAGAACCCGATGAAAAATCCGTACCCGCTTGCCCACTTCACAAGAAAAGGGCCAAGAAGAAAAAGAATAAGGCTTCAAAGGCAACATGGAGTGATAGCTCCTCCTTCTCCTCCTTCTCCTCGAGCGACCAAGGTAAAAAATGCCTAATGGCAAAACATGAGGTATCATCTTCCGACTCCTCATCCTCGTCCTCTACTTCTTCTAATTCTTTCAATCATCTTTCTTATGAAGAACTCCAACATGCTAGAGACCAACTAGAAAATGGTTTTCATGAGCTTTCATCAAAATTTGTTTCTTTGAAAAAGTCTTTCAAAAAACTTTCCTCCGAAAAAGAACAACTGCTCAAAGAGAAGGAGGAGTTGTCCCTCAAATTACAAAACATTCCCAATGTTGATTCCTTGGAATCAACAATCAAAGATCTAAGGGAATCTCTTGCTAAATTCACCAACGGAGAACAAAACCTTTCAAAACTCCTTGGTTCTCAACGTGTTTCTAGAACCACACATGGACTTGGCTACACCAACCAAGCTTCCTCCTCCCATGCTCCCACTGTTTTTGTAAGGGGGAGCTCTTGTTTTAAATTTTGTAACTATTGCAAAAAACCCGGGCACATGATATATGAATGTAATTGCAAAAACGCCTGGTATGGTAGGCCCAAATCGATTTTTTATTCCGATGAATTTTATAGGAGAAGACCCGCTATGAGACAAGTTTGGATTGAAAAATCCCTTCTTGCGAGTCTCTCCGGGCCAAAATTTATTTCCTCTCCCCGGTGATTAGTTCTTTCTATTTAGGGGGAGTTATGTTTGTTTAAGATTTTTCAAACTTTCAATTTCAACTTTTGGTTTCAAATTTTCAATTGGTTTTTGATTCAAAACTTTCAATTCAAACTGTTATTCAATTTTTCATTTCAATTTCAAAAATCTCAATTGATTTTCATAATCTCAATCTTGTTTTTCAAAATATCCCTCAATCAAGTTTTATGCCCCGTGCTATTTTGATAATCACAAAGGGGGAGAAATTTCTTGATTGATTGGGGGAGAATCCTTTTCATCATGCTTTGATTTATTTTCAAATTATCCTTTAAGAATGTCTTTAATTTCAGTATTTTACTTTGATTGTTTCGGTGATTGTGATCATCAAAATAGGGGGATATTGTTGTACCTCTCGTATCCCCTCGTGGTTTAATTTTCATGATCACAATCACTTTCATGTTTATCTAACATTGTTTGAAGTGTTTTTGATTGAAAGGCACAAGGTTGCCAAGAAGTTGGCCCAAGAATGGACATCAAATGGACTGAAATTCAGTCCACCGGCCAACCGGTGTGATTGCACCGGCCAGCCGGTGGAACTGGAAGAGGGATTGCCCACTGCCAGGTTCCACCGGTCGACCGGTGGCTCTGTCACCGGTCGACCTGTGGCACCCAGCCCAAATAGTGTTTGCTACTGTCTTGCCACCGGCCAGCCGGTGGCTCCTCACCGGTCGACCGGTGGAGCCTGGATCAAGACACTTCTTCTCTACCAAGGCACCGGCTAGCCGGTGGAGCTTTACCGGTCAGCCGGTGGCCCCTGGACAAGAATCCTATGCCTTTTTGCACACACCGGCCAGCCGGTGGGACTGTACCGGCCAGCCGGTGGAGCCAGTCAAACTAGCCGTTGCAGTTTGACCAGGCTGGCCCACTTGGCTCCCAACGGCTCTTTAAGCCTCTCCAACGGCTCCGAAGCCTCCCCAAGGGTTCCATGCCTATAAATAAAGGCCAAGGAAGCCCCGGACACCCACCGGAACATATACGAAGCCAACGGACATATTTTGGATCATTTGGCGTACCTCCGGCGGACTTCCTCAAAGGAACCCACCTAGCTCCAACAACTTCCACACCCAAGGAGCTCCTCCAAAGAAGCTTGGAAGCGGCCTTCAACATCTCCAATCAATCAAAGGCGCCCAAGACTTCTCCAATTACGGTTTTTAGTGTTTTATTCATTTTGAGCTTTAAAATTGGGTTTGTGCCTACAAACCCCAAACTCTTTTCTCATCTCCCTTTCTTTGGGTTCTCACACCACCATTAAGGTGTGAAGAGGTTAGTCAAGCCTTTCCTTTTAAAAGGCTTGAGTTTTCGGTGAGCTAGCCTTCACCCGTTAAAAAGGCTAGTGGGTTCTTGCTATTCCATTGAAAGCAAGTGGGTTCTTGCTTAACCATTAAAAGCAAGCTGTAATAGGTCCTAGTGCTACCTCAAAGACTAGTGGGTTTTTTGCTAAAACCATTAAAAAGCAAGCGGTAGGAATCTCTCAACGGTTGAGTTGGGAGCGGAGACGTAGGCCGGGTTTTGGCCGAACTCTGTTATCAATTTTGTGTGTCTTGCCTCTTTATTTTCCGCTGCACTTTGATATTTGATTTTTATTTGTGAATCATTTTTAAAAGGCAATTCACCCCCCCTCTTGCCATCATTCCCTCCTTGGGGTGTTCTTCCGACCCAACAAAGATTCCTTTGAAAAATGGTTTCAAAATATATTTATGAGACCCATTTTGAAAATAAAGACTCTTGTGTGGGGATTTTAATTTTTGATTCAAAATGGGGTTTTAGATTAAATAGGTATTTAAATGTTGAAATTATTATAAATATATTATTATCATTTAAATAAATATATGGAATCTTTTTTATAAATTTTTTTACCGATATAAAATATCTTCATTCATGTTTATGTTTGTGAATTATAATTTCTAGTTGTACTTTTAAACAAAAATTTATGAATTTCATTATGAAATGTATTACATATTCTATAAAGGAGAAAACCTATTGAGATATTTCTATTCAGCCTATATATTTAATGATCACATTTTTCATATGGTTTTAGTTTTTTTTCTGGAGGTGGATGTAGGGTGAGTTTGGTGGTGTCGAAAAACTAGAGTATTCATGGAGCTTTTTTGGGATTAGATCAATTTTATTTTGTTTCATTTTGATTTTGATGTTTTATATTCAACGAATCCCATCCACGTAATCTCTTTATGTATTATTTTTTATACATGATTTTTTCTTACAATATATCTATGTTTGAATAATGTTTTGAATTAAATTAGGGTTGGATTATTTTTGTTGGTCAAGACTATTTGAAACATTTAATTACATTTGTTTTCTATATACTTATATTTCAAATACTTTAATTTTTTGATAGTTAATTTAGATATCTTGGTAGATATCAGGTAGTATTTTATCTTTTATTTTGTGCAGAATCATTCCCAAAAGGGTTTCATATTATGTCCATACAGTAGATTCCCTATTGTGGGAATTAGAAATTATTCATGGAACTTGTGGGGTGATATGTTGGGTGAAAAGATAATGGTATCCTAGGTTGTTTCCCTATAAATAAAATAAATAAATCATATCACTTTATAGAGGTGGTAGTCCATACATAGGCATGACCGAGGATATCATTTTACAAAATATTTTTTGGTAGAAATTTAGGTAATATAATATATTTATAAAACCGTAATCATGTTATTAAAATAATATATATTCATTTGATCCATTATTATAACCATGAATATGATTGGGGGATGAAAAACAAAACACATCACATTGTGGGGTAGTCTACACATAGACAGGAGTGTTTTTCTATTTATCATATGATAGAAAAGTATATTAGAATGATTAGGCCATTATAATAATAATATTTTAGTTTATGTAAAATATTGATATTATTATTGAAGTATGGTTAAAAAATATTTTAAATAGGTAGAGGAATTAATAAACATAAAACACCGAGTTATGAAATATTGATCATTTAAAAACCACCCTTGGAATACAACATAAGATTTTATATTTTGATATTTTTGTGATAACAAAAACCTTAATACATGTGGAAGAAGAATGGGATGGTATCTAAGTACATATTTGTAATGATAAATTTATCAAAAGGTGTGATGAATAGAGTACATGATATTACATTTGTCATGTGAGGGTGGTGGAAGCATGTAAATATACGAAATAATAATATATAATATGTGTATAACTCATGTAAATTGCATAAAACATCCTTCTTTTCTTGATAATTAAAATTATGTTTAAATATAACCAACCATTAAATTTTTTGAATGTTTAGGGGTCATTTTAAACAATATTTATTGTCTTACTGCCTCGTTAACCCTCTTAATCCTTGAAAAATGAAACAAGTTTTCATGAATTAATCGTCTTGAATAAAATTTTAGAAATTTAAAAAGGAATATTAATGAATCCTTAAATTTAGTTTATAAGATATACCTTCCACTTGATTATAGATGTCATTTCTATAATATTCTAATGATTTAAAAAAATTATAGTCTTTAAATACAATTTAATTTCATTTTCTAGACTATTCAAGTATCATGAACATAAATAAGTCAAGATTAAAATGTAAATATAATATAAATAATTACATCATCTCATAAAATGTTTTTTTAACCATGAAATTATTGTGACACCATAATGCATCAAAAAATATATTACTGTTAATGGTTTTTAAATATCATTTATTTGACATTTCTACTGCTTGAACAAGGGTAGTTCTAGTGTTTCTATTATAGTTCAAGGTTATATTAATGTATAAAAAAAATAAAATTAAAATTACCTTCATAACTATAAGTTATACATATTTTGAATAATCATTTTATGATCATTAATATCATATTTATCACAATAGAAACATGTTAAATATATTAAAAAAGAGATCCTAGAATTTTTTCATTTTTCATAACACGATATAATATAAGGGTTATAATTAATCAAAGTTATACAAAATGACATATTTTTAAATTTAGTATGGTTACGTTTTAACTCCACCGATATAATTAAATAATCTCATGTTTTTATTGATTTTTAGACCTTATCTTATAGTTTTACCATTAATTATCACCTTTTACCCATTATCATGGTGACAAAAATTAACCTAGGCTACAATTCATTATAAATATAATGAATTTTCATATTTAAAAGAATTTAACCAAATGGATAAAAAATATTGTTTTATTAAAATAAGGGGAGAATACATTAATACTATTGGGTGTGAAAATCACATAGACTAAGGGTGTGTCCCATTAGAATTAGTTAAAAAAAATTCTATAAGAAGATAGTAATAAAGTATAAAATGTTACTCTCATTGGTGTCCCCATTTATTGTAAAGAAACAACATTTATCTAACCTTCCCATCATGTTTGGATGACCTCAATATTCTTATCATTGTTCATTCTGTATTTCACGATAATATAGACCAAATCCATTTTTTCAAAAACTATAACAAAATTTTCAAATAAAATTTATAAATTTTGTAAAAAAATAACATCCATAAATAAAAATCAAATAAAAGTATTTTTAAAAGAGAATATATTTTGAATTAAATAATGAATTTATTCTCAGTACGTGGAAGAAAACATTAAATAAATGAATGTAAATTCATTAAATTGGATATATATATTATATTTATTTCAATATAAAAATTTACCAACCACAGTTAGTTTAATATATTATGATTAAGATAAATTTAATTGATAAAATCATATTGAGTTGAAATTTATAATTTTAACACCCTCTATCAATACTTTTAAAAATAACAACAGATCCTTAAAAACAATATTTTCCTTACATTATATCTCAGTTGTTCTAGAATTATTCTATAAAAAACCAAATGAATATTTCATTATTTACTGATGGTTATAATATTTCTACACTAGACAATCTATATGAATTACTAATGTCTTATCCATCAGACTAACAATGTTTAATCCGTTATAATGAGAAAATTTATTCTATTAGTGTGGATGAATTTTTTTATATATGTCATACATAGTTTAGTCTATCAAACTGGCTATTTTTAATCCATTGGACTAAAAATGTTTTATATATTGGATGAACATATATTAATCCATTGTACTTAATAGAATTCATACCATTATAATGATTTTATATTCATGTTGTTGGAATCATTTTAACTAGATGTAATACTTTCTCATCATTGTAACAGTGCTAACAAATCAAAAATAAATGGATATGTGTATAATAAAATTCATAGAGAATTTACTCAAGACTATTTGTTAAGACCAATAGGGGCCTATATACCCTTAGAGGGGGGGTGAATCAGGGTATGGATATTCTTTTTCAAAGTTCTTCCTGCCCCGCTGGATCTTGACCTATTTGTTACAAGGGTCACTTTGTTTGCACTTGTGTGTATGTTATGATCACTAACTTTATCCTTTATCTGGTGATGATTCTTAAAATGCAATGCAGGCAAACTAGCTGGCAGACGCAGAGATTTTTACTTGGTTCACCCTCACTCGGCTACGTCCATGGAGCATACACCGACAGGTTGCTGGTCGTACCAAATTCCACTAATCTTCACTAGATGTGGATACAAAGTTCGGGCTAGATAACTTCTATGCCCAGGCTCACTACCTTTACAAGGTTTAGGGTCAGCTTACTACTTTCCCAAGGGTTACTCCCTGTTTCTCTCTCTATGGCTCACTGCCGGTGGAGAGGATCACCTTTTTCCTCTTCCTAAGCTCACTGCTCTTGGAAGGGATTCACTCACAGTTTATAGACCCGTAGGTCTCTTCATTTCTATTAAAGAGTGCATCTTTCTCTGTATTTAGATGCTCTGTTGATGTTCAACTTTTATCCACTGATGAATAGAACTTTGCCTCTGACCACTGGGCAACAACCTTTGGAAACACCTTTGCAAAGCAACCTACTTTGCGAAGCTCCCAATTTCGCGAAGCTCAACAAGCCTTTGAGAAGATCCTGCCTTTTCGCGAAGCTCACTCGCGAAGCACCCTCGCGAAGCACTCTGGCGATTCTCAAGCCGTCGCAAATCAATGACCCTCGTGAAGCTAAGTATGCCAACGCGGAACTCGCAGGTTTCGCGGAGCTATAATAGCCGCTGCGAAGCACCTCTTTCGTGAAGCACACTGGCTCTGCGAACCACCTTCGCAAATCGAGAGCGAATGATCTTCTATGAAAATGATCTCTCTACTTCACTCGAAGGGGTCGGTCTCTATTTATAGTCGATTCCACCGACCCTCGTCCCTTCCACGCAAAGTCAATGCCACGTCATCTCAAATCGCGATGCTCCAAAGATTCCGCCCGAATTCTGTCCAATTCGCGAAGCACCACAGATCTTTGACATTTCGCGAAGCATGACGTAGTCATGAAGAATCACCGTCATCATACCTTCGCGACTTCTCCGCGAAGCTCCCTCGTGAAGCCCAACATTCCTTCGCGCCTTCGCTGCGATGCTCCCTCGCAAAGCCCTTCACCGCCGCGTTGCGCTCCATCCTCTACCGTTCGCGAATCTTGACGTAATCGCGAAGCATCACCGCCTCCATTCTTCTTGGTCCTCGCAATTTCCAAACCGTGCATCCTATATTCACGAAATTCATGCCTTGTACTGCTCTTTTGTACCGCCTCCAAATTTTCCTTTCCTTTGGCATCGTTCTTTGTCAACAAGGATTGTCAACAAATTCTCGGGAACTCGACAATTCTCCATGGAAACCTGCTTTTTCAACAAACACAATCAACCCAAAAATACTGCAATGTTACCTTGAGGGATTTTTTCCCAACACTATTGAAACCAAATCATAGTACGAAAAAATTATGATCATTGAAACAGCCTCTATAAATTGAGTTTTATTCAGAGAGGTAGAAGAAAATGAATTTTTAGAACTCAATCGTTCTGGAAATTTTCATTAATGTAACTGCTCATTACTTATTTTTTGTAAATTTTCCAAATATTATTTATTCTAAAGGGTAATGTTGAGTATTTTAAATTATTTATATTATTTTGGAATTTTTATTATATTCTCAATCATTTTTTAGATCTAGGGATTCACGATATAGGAAGATTGATTATTTCAATCTGACAAATCAAGGGATTTCTGGGATAGACAGATAGATATAATTCTAATCATTATGATTACGGGTTTATTATTGAACAAATATAGAGCTTAAAATTTGGTTTAAACTATATATATTGTAAATCATGGTTTTATAATTACTTTTCACTAAATTTTAATGGGTACTTATTATTTTAATAATGTTTTTATGTGTTTTACTATATAACCTTGTAAGGTTTAATTTATCTAGTTTTTAAGATAAATTTTTCCATAGTGCATTTAAAATGAATGATTGTATAAATTTTTTTATATAATCTTATTTTTTGGTCGTATATAGAGTATGGAATATGTAATCATATCATATGATGTTAAATGTCTCTAATAAAAATTAATAAAGAGGTTTAATATTTAATGTAGTCGAGTATTTTTAACCATAATTTACCCCTTTCTATTTCCATTATTAACTCATATGATCAAACAATTTTTATCAGGGGAGGTTTTAGTACATCAATTGGGTGTTATTTTTTAAGAAATTTTATAAGATATTGAATAAAAAATATTAGGAAAACATTTACATTAAATAAATTGTTTCTATTTTAATAAGACATAAGGGTTAGTTGATATTAATTTTGAAATTCCAAATCCTATCAGACCAATAATGTTTGATAGTGCAGATTATGAGTATTGGAGAGAGAGAATAAAGTCTTTTTTATCAATAGTGTATTTGATTACATTTTAATGTTGATTTTTAATGAAAAGAATTTAGTGGATTAAGTTTCTATATTTATGAATCATGTTAAAATGAAATAAAATTTTAACTACTAAGTAAGGAATACTTTGTTATGTTATATGACATGGAATATATATATTCATATTAATTATTTTAAAGAAACTTATAATGTTTGGGAGAAATTAAAAGTTACACATTTGGGAAATTCTAAATTAATTCATACAATAAAAGAAATGATAAGAGAAGACTATCTATATTTTTTATTATCTACCAGATGAATTTGTTTTGAAGACGCATAAAATATTTATGAAATTTGTGAATAGCTTAAAATATTATGGTGAGAAGTATTATACTGAAGACATTATTTTTCTAAAATATAATTCAATTATTACTCGATAATGGGAATCCCAAAGAATATGTTGTGATGATATGAGAAAAATGAAAAATTAAAACATTTATGGATTAATTAGTACTCGCACAAAGTATGTTAAATTTCAAGAAAAGATGTTCTTAGAAAATCGATAAAAATAATGGTGGAATTTCTTATTATACAAGTTAATTTTTTTAGTGAATTTTATTCTGTTTAGAAGAAATAAATGTCCAAAATGAAAAAGGAAATTTATAGTTTAAATATAGATTATTTCATAAGAACAGTGGGATAATTACTTATACAATCATTCTAAAATGGTCAAAAAGATTAATGGGAAAAATTATTTTCGATTTAATTATTTGAAGCATAAAAAGTGATATAATTTATAGGAAATATTCTACTAAAGTTATTTTTAATTAAAAAAAAGTATTTTCATATATTACTAGTTAATCCAAAGTTTAAAAAAATAAAATAAGGATTTTTTATTAAAAGGGAATTTTGTAATATTCTACAAGAACAATACTAAGAAATGTCTGAATGTTTCAAAAACATAGAGATCTAGTGGTTTTTATTGTTCATCATAATGTTATTCAGATGGTTAATGTAGTGACTAGAAGGGAATTGGTTACTATAATGAGATTTTGAAGAACAATAATTTATTTATGTCTATGTAAATTACTAAATACTAAAACAATCATTCATTAAATGTTAATTTACCTAATAGTGAATATGATTACAATTTCACATATTCCACTGAGAAAGGGGACTGGTCAGTGGGTTAAATGGCACCCGCCAGTTGTGGGTCTCAAGATTAAAGTTGATGGTTCATGCATGAGAGGGATCATGAGGGGGGAGGCGTGCTACAGGATTCCTCCGGATCAGTTCTCATTGCCTTCAGTGCCTTTTATGGGCCTGGAAATTCTCTGAGCGCGGAAGTTCATGCTTTGGCTTTGGGGCTATCGGTGTGCAGAAGAAAGTAGTTGGCAGTGTCCGAAATCGAAACGGACTCAGATACCCTCGTGAAGATCACGAAAGGGGCGTGTGGGGTTCTGTGGGAACTCACGTATATTATCAGAAGGTGCAGATTGGAAACCAAACATGGGGATCATTTGTCTCACAGGTGGAGGGAGGCTAATTTTTCAGCGGACTCCCTCGCCCGCTTGGGGAGACAGGATGATACTCTCATTCTCTATAATTCCCCCCTCTCCCTCCCTTCAGAATGTGCCTCATTTGTGATGGGGGATGCTCTCAGGCTTCATCATTTCCACCCCCCTTGAGGGGTCTTGTTTCCTTTTAGTTTTCTTTTTGAATAAAAAAATGAACTACTACTACTACTACTGAGGAATCTTCGTAATTTTAATAAAATAATTTCATACATAGATTAGAATATGTATATAAAATTTCAACACATTTTTAATTATAAAATATAAAAGTTACTACAAAACCTGATATTTATGAAAATATTCTATCTTATGAAAACTCATTAATTTCTACACACGTCACTATAGTTTATGATTGGTCTAAATAATTCGATATTATATATTATCAGAAAACTAATTTTTCTAAAGAGTTAAAAAAATTAATAACAAAAATATATATTATAAAAAAATCTACAAAAACATAATTTGTTTACAACTTTATTTGAGGATATGAATTGAGTTGTAAAACTTAATTCTCAAACATATAGTCTAGAAAGGAATCTGTCAGAGTTTACTATTGGTAATGAAAACATTGTGAAAATTAATTGACTAAAAAAACCTCAAAAATTTGTTTATAGAATTGGTTTTAGAAATAATAATCATATTTTTTCAAAGCAACTATTATTATAAAATAACTACATTATGAAAAAATGTCAATATAGTAGACCTTTTTTTAAAAAATATGTTTATTTAAAAAGGTTCAATAATTTTGATTTCAATATGATTAATTATCAATATTTTTATTATATTATTAGCATGTAAATGATGGGTTAATTTGGCCGAAAAAATTATGTTTTATAATAAATCAATACCCACGATGTTTTTGGTTTCAAAATACTAATATTTTTGTTTTTAGGTGATGAATAAGTGTACCAAAAAATATATATTGTACATTTATAGTGGTTTAACTAGGAATATGACTGAAAACAATGATTTTTGAAGATTATTGTCCAAATTAACGACAGTGATGCAACCTTTTCTATTAATTCTCAAAGATAAATAATGTGTATTCAAAATATTTTTATTCATGGAAAATAATAAATTTAAAATGTTTTAGTTTTTATAGGAAATAATAAAAACCTCAGTAGCATAAGTCCATTATATGATTATGTATATATGGTGAACTATAATAATAATAAATGTCTCATTCAAATGTTCAATATATAAATTTATTCTTTTTGCATACCAAAATGAGAAAGATTAAATACATAAATAAAAATACATTCGGAGGAAAGATCATCCATTCCTTAGTGAAATAAGAGAAAAATCATGGTTACAATATTTAGGATTAGGAAATTATAATATTAGAATATTAGATAAACTATATAAAAATGGACTTGTTAATGATCTACCAAAACATTAGTTTGATACAGTAATATTTTTATACTTGTAAATTAATATATAAATGTTGGTCAACTATTAAATATATTATTAAAGACACAACATATGATTATTTAAAGTCAGTGCACATATAAATATTGGGTCCTTAAAAATATGGATGTATCAATAGAAAATATTTAGTAAATTTGTTAGTTGATAATTATACTAAATAAACATGGGTCTATTTTATAAAAAAGGACTCTAATGCCCTTTTATATTTTAAAATTTATTCCCATGATAAAAATTATACAAATCCATCCGTGATATCAATTCATAGTGATCATAGGGGTTAATTTGTAAATTCATATTTAGAAAAATGTTTTAGTAAAAATGGTATAATTTATTACTTTTCAGAACATATAACTCCATAGAAAAATGGTGTAGTAAAAATAAGAAATATAACTCTAAAAGATATTATATGAACCATGATGAGTGAAATCTCGGTTTCTAAGCATTTTTGGGCACAAGAAGCTTTTACTACTTATTATTCTATAAATGTTGTTTTAGAAATTAATTTTATTAATTAAACACTGTATGATTTTAGGAACAAAATAGAACCAAAACACTCTTACTTCAATGTTTTTTAGGGAAAAATATTTAATCTTCATAGTAAGGAAAATTTTCATAATTTCTCCCCAAAATCAGAAGAGGAAATATTTTTATGTTATTCTATAATTTTTAAGGTATATTGAGTTATAAATAAAATCAGAAATATTGGTGATGGAACTGTATATATTAAATTTTATGAAACCAATCCTTTTATTTTCAAATAACCTTAATCCAAATATTCAACTATTATTTCAAAAATGAATTTTTAACTAATATTGTAATGTTCTACTCATAAAATAATAGTTGAATAATATTTGTTAAAATTTATACCTCAAGGATAATTTGAAATTTTTTAATGAATGTTGTTTTTTAAACCCATGGAATCAGTTGATCTGTAGATAACATCCTAGTGATAATATCTTTTGTGATGTAGATTGACCTGTTATAACTAGAAGTTTCGTAATAAATGAACATGAAAATTGAGAATTTTTATAAATTTTTTTAAAAAAACATTCTAGTTAAACTTAAATGATGAAAATTGTATAAAATTAGTAGAATTTGAACATAAATAATTTCAAAGGAGTCATGTTTAGACTTTGATAAAATTACATATATATAATTCTGTAATTGGTGTAAATGAGTTTTTCAGAATAAGAATATTGAAAATAAAATAAAATTAATAAATAAAGATAGACTTATTTCTAACGGTTATAAGAAAATAAAGGTCAAATAATATGAAGAAACATATTCTTAGGTAGTATGACATAATTATATTCAAATTCTTCTTTTATATGCATCATTTCAAAAATTTCAATATCTTCAAAATGGAAGTGACATGTTCTTTTCAAAATGGATATGTATATAAGGTATTTATTTAGAAAAAAACCCTAGTATTGAAAATAAATCATCTCTATAAAATGTTTTTCAACATTATATAGAACTTTAAAGATTAAATAATCCCGTATAACCATGAATGAGAGATTAACTATATTTTTGTTATATAACATGTTTTTTAAGGGAGTTGCGGATCGAGAACATTTTAAAAAAAATTCTAAATACATCCTCATTTTTAATATATATTAGTCTGAAATTATATTTTTTTAAATAAAAACTCATTTATTTATTAATTTTTTTATCTTATAAAATCTGATTTTTAAATGAGCATGATTATAGAACATAACTCTTTTCTAGGTTTTTAAATTTCACAAAAACCAGAAGCTATTTTTATATATAGACATTTGTAAATAAAATAACTTCTTATTAAATTATTATATTAAAATAATAAATGTATTATTTCACCTATTAGAACCTCCAATACATTATGTAATTATTAATATGGGAAAATAGTTGATAAAACTATTTATAAATAAATGATTCGATGTTTAAAATAAAAAACATGTAATCATCCAGATTTAATTTTCTCTATATTCTTGTGTGAAAAATGTCAATATAATGGTATAGAGTTATATATAAATGCTATAAAATGAATTTTTCGTTATCTTAATGGAATAATGAATCTTTCATTATTTTACTCTTTTGGAATTTATATTAACCTATTTTTTTTGGATAGTGAGTTTGGTGGAAGTAAAATGGATAAGAAAATGTACTTCCAAAAATTTTAATTTCTTATAAGAAAAGTTAGTTTCATAGTCTTGTATGAAATAAATACTCATTATCACTTTCCACTATTAAAGATTAATATTTGAATACTAGAAACTTTTGTGACCATATTTTCTGGATACAAAACACACTCACTGACTATGGAATGAGTGTTTTTAAAACTCCATTTTTTATTTAAAAAGATCTATATCCTTATATAAAACCCTAGAACATCACTCCTCAAGAAAAAATTAAAAGATATAACATACCATTTATTATAGGAGCACAAAATAAAATATATATTATATTTAAATTCTTTGATACACAATAATTACATGATGATATTTTTACAAAACCTTTTAGTTATAATATATTTTAATATATTATACAGAAGAAAGAAATGTAAAATAAAATTTGATCATTTATATATAATTATTATTAAAAATATTTTTATTTTGATGGAATAATTTTCAAAGGAGGAGTACATATTCCCAGGTTTAATAAAAATATGGTTTTATCTAAAGAAATATTTTATCTAAAAAAATAGTTTTACAAACAAACATTTACTATTTCTCAAATCATTATTTTTTCTAAATTAGTAAAATATGATAAAAAAAATTTGTTCAAATTTTTTTATATAAATATAAAATAATTAAAAGAAATACATTCATATATAAGGTTAAATTTTTAATCTAAAAAGGTAATTTCTTATCTGGAGATTTTACTTTTATTCAATTTTTTTCTGGTATTTCATCTAATTTCTTAAGATTTCAAATTTAATTTTTCGAATATTTTTGTTTTATATTCCTAATGATAGATTGATCAATTAATTTTATTTTTAATCCATCAATATTTAATATTATATTATAACTATTGTAAGTATTGTTTTCAAATATTGGGTCATAATTTGTTATTAAATCAAAGCCATCAGGTCTACATAATTTGAATCATTTCCCCTAATCAAATAATTATATGTGTGAGTCACCACTTCCCACATTAATTTCTAAGATATTGGAATACCCTCAACGTAAAAATTATCTCTCATTCCAACCTTTTTCTAATATTATAATCATAATTTCATTGAACCAATCATTTATTAATAGTTCTATCGGTTTATATAGAATTTAATCTACATAAAAAAATTTAAACATGAACATTGTTAAGGAGAGTTTGATAGAGAATGAATAGTATAATAAGACTGGTAAATTCTTGAAATTTATTTTCATATTTTATGGTTTAGAAAATATTTGTGTGGAAAATATAGATATCAATCTTCATTATGAGGAAATAGTAATAGAGTTTAACTCGTCATTTGAGGTTAATATTGATGATGATTTGGAAATAATAACTTTGAAGCTATATGATGAGTCTCAAAATATTAATATTCAACAGTCTAATTATTTTGTATTTGTACCATTGGTCGGGCAGGAATATCATGTAAATCATAATATTCTAGAAAAATGTGGATGTTATGAAAATACCAAAGCCAAAACATCATTTTTTTAATTCATATCATAAATTAGGGAAAGTGTATATTATGAAATCAGAATCCATATTTGTTGTATTTTGGATTCAATGTCACCTAATTAAAATGATTGGTGACAAAGATAATTTTAATTTTTTTTTGACATAATATTTTTGTGATCTCCTTATGAATAAGAAGAAAATAAATTTATTGAAGCATGTTTTTTTATCAATATAATCATATAAGAATTTTTTTTTTAATCTGATAATTCTATACTTCCATGATTTACCATCCAAATGTTGTTATTATTTATGATCTTAATTAAGATAGGTAATTAAGATATAGATAAGTGGTAATATGAATTATAGATAATTTAGGAAAAAATTGAATGAAGGAAGTTAGTTTTTAAGTCGGTGTGGAAATAGTTCATAGGTGAATTTTACAAGGTGGTATTTGATGTCGCAGTTCAAAAAGTTAAAATACAATGTTAAGGAAAAGTGGAATTTTATTTCATCACCCCCTCCATGAAAAAAATAAATTTAAATCCATGTCTCATGAGGAATATAATTAATTTATGAAATTAAAATAAGAAATGAATCCTAGGGACATGAAATTTGGACTTGATAAGGTAGGGGCCTTTTCTCATTAACATAAACAAAAATAAATTTTTAAAATAGAAGAAGTAAAGAGAATAAAAAAGAAGATTTTTGATGTGAAATAGGATATAAATTGTTTTACGGAGGTAGTAGAAAGAATAAATGGATACTTTCAATTTACTGATCAAGAAGTAAAAATAGTATTTTTAATTTTCCCTTTATAAGTTGTGGAACAAATTATCTAGTTCAACACTAATGTTTCTTAACCAAATATTCAGGAACAATTTTTTTTAGAACATAAAAATTTTATGTTACTATTTAATATTGAAAAGGAAATGTCCTAGTTATTTAAAAATATATTCCATAATAATTTCAATTTTATCTTCAGAAAATTTCAAATTCATAGTAAAATAAAATTTTAAAAGTTTCGAAATTTTGTTCAAAAAATTGGAGAAACAATTGGAAAAAGATTCCTAGGAGGTGTTTGAATAGGAAGATGATGAAGAATAAGTTAAAGGATATTGCAATTCAAGAACATTATCATTTTGTGCAAATTCCATGAAGGATGATGACTTGATAGTTTTTGAGAATGAACAGTGTTCCGAATATGAAATTGAAAATCAAGAATCTCATGAAATAAGTATTAGATAAAAGTGGATTTGGTAAAAAAAATTGTCATGGAAGTGTCAAATGTTGAAAACGAAAAAATAGAAAAAATGGAATGAGAAAGTCCATATTTGATCATCAGGAGGAAATATATCATGTGTTTCATTGGACTCAATTAACTCTCAACCAACTGAATCAGATCTAATTAGAAAATCTTGATTTTCATTTTTCAATAAATAATTGAAATATATTTTGGATTAAATTCCTTCCCAACCCTCTATAGATTCATAATGAATGAAGATATGGAGAAGGATAAATGTGTTATAATAATTTTATTTTTTAAAACATTTATCAGAAATTATTCTTAAGAATATCATAATGTAAAAGCTATAAATATTGATAGAAATTTAAAAAGAATAGGTGTCAAAAAAAAATTATATAGTTAATGTACACTGAAATTGTTTTAATATTTCCTGATGAAAAGATAGAAGTTTTAAAGAAGATATCATTTTAGATGAGTGATTCCATCAAAAACTGACCTTCTTAATTGGATGAAAGTTTCAAATTTATTTAATCATTCAGAATCATATCAGATTCTCAGGACCATGATATTTTAGAACTAAATTAGACACATTTATTTCTTTATGAATACATCAATATTTTGAATGAATTTATGAATTTTGACAAATAGTCCCTAAATAAATAAGTTGTAATATTAAATAATGAATCTTGTTATATTCAAGTAATGTAATAAAATATGGATAGATTTCATTCAATAGAATTGGGCACTAATATGATTTGGTTGTATTTTTGAAAGTTGAAATTCATTTTCATGAATTTCCAGAAGAATGTATGATTTTTTTATTTTGAATAATTTATTTAAAAATTGATGTTTGGAATGAATCAAAGATGGAATTAATTTCCTCTATATATTATGTTTATATTTTTTTCAGTTTTTTTGGTTGAATAAAAAATATATTTTAATAAGTTTTTTTTATTTAAGATATTTTTTTAATAATTATATTACTATCAATTTATCTATTTTATATATCATGTATTGTTTTTGAAAATAAAAAAGGAGGAGATGTTATTGTTAGAGGAATATGAATATATTAGGGAATAGTTAATAATATAGATTATTTGGGGTTTTTTATCGTATATTATTCATTTATAAAAATTATGTTTACTAAATGGGAGTTAAAAAAGAATGGGGATGATAATAAAGATATCAGGGATTCATAACAAAAAAATTAATGGGTTTGTAAAATTTTCAATGTTATTATTTTTTTATGATTACGTGTTGTATTTTTTTTCAAAAATAGTGATATTATTGATTTGAATATTATAGTTTCTATAGTTAATTTCTTTAGTTTTAATAATAACAAGATACCAATAAAAAATTATTTACTGACATCATATTTTAAATGATATAGAATCTTCATATTGGAAAGAAAATTATTATACAAAATAAATAAATCATTCATAACTAATAATTATAAATATTATACATAGTTGAGTCCATCACACTAACAGAAGCCAAATCCATTGGACTGATAATGTTTAGTCCTCCAAAATGAACTAATCTAGTCTACTATCATTAATAAATTTTACTCTATCTATCTGACATAGTTTATAATATTAGACCAACTTTGTTTGATCCATCATACATACTAGGTTTCATCTATTTGACTAAAGTATATTAATTAATTGAACTAAAAAGAATTTATTCTATAATAATTTTTTATCTAATCAAAATTTCAAATTAATTTCAATTAGATGAAATAATTTTTACAAAATTTTTATGGTCCTACCAAAATGTCATCGAATCGAAATGTTTTTTAACATTTTTCAATATGGATCTCATCTATTGACACTAAAACTATCTCAAAAAAATAATGATATATGGTAGTTGGACATGATCTTATAAATATATTTTCATTTGAGGGGCTAAAAGAAGATTCATTTTTTGATCTCCGTCGGATTGGAATGTTCTTGGATATATCTGCTCCATACATTCTATTTTTAAATATCCATGAAATTTTTTCCACTGTAATCCACGTTAGGATTGTAAAGTAAGAAGATTTTTTTATTTTCATTTTGTGGCATATTCATGTTTATATAGAGGTATTATGAGGATATGAAGATAGATGATTCATATCTGGATGATCAAGGTTTTTCATGTATAAGAAGGCATTGGTGACTCTAATATTTTTGATGGAGGTATTTCTTTTTAATGAAATATAGACCATATTGTTTGGTTTAAATAGTGGATACCTTAATTCAATGTAATTTAATTCTTTTTTGTTGAAGGATAAATTACAATTAATATTTATATAATGTTTATGTTAATGTTATCATATAATTTTTGTATGTTTTATTTTACTTCAGTCTACAAGATATATTTTTCTATATTTTTTATAATGATATATTATTTTAATAAACAATTCAATACTCTGTTTCTCTACTCTTACTCAGAGTGAGATATAATAATCTATTCACTACAAGATACTTTATTTTGAAAAAATGTATAATATTGGTTTGGGATTTGAATGTGTTAATTATTTTTAACCATAATTCACCCCCTCTTGTAGCTTTTATAAACTATTATTATCTAACAAAATATTTTTTTAAAAAAAAATATATGTTTTACATTTAAAAGTATTTGACTTCATTTCAAACAAATCAATGGTCAATGTTGGAATGATTATTTTTTTTATTAATGCAAATAGTTATACATATATTTAATAATATGGTTTTTCCTATTCATACCTAGAATACCAATTTTTAGGTCATAATGGAAATATTTAAATAATAGTACATCATTATTCATTTAGGAAAAACTTTTTGTATAATACGATCTATAGAATATATTACATATGAAAAAAATTATAAAACAATATTTTGTTACACTCCATATTATAGAGATTTCATCCTCTCAATATCATGTCATGTTTGATAAAAATGGTTTAAAATATTTTATAAAATAAATTCTATATATTTTATGCCTAAAAATAACATATTGAAATAAATATTTTTTAATATTTAAAAATTATATTGGTGATATCCCATATTAAAAAATGGGACAGTAAATCTTCCTTTTGTAAATGGGAAAATGGTTATATGATGGTTGCCTAAAATAACACATAATATGGTTCCCAAATAAAGAGAAAATTGGTAAAAATGGACCATTTGGAATATAGGAGAAAATAATGTATATTGAATAATAGAGAGTGATGGAGAACATGATCACATAAATATAAATTAAAATAATCATTAAGGGATAATAAATATAATAAATTCATTAAAAATGATGGAAAATATATAACATTTTCATTTTAATATTATTTTTTAACGGTTCAAGGATTCTTTTACTATCATGATAGAGACCAGGAAAAAATATATTTATTGATCTATTTATTTTTCGAAAAAAAATTATATTATTTGGTTGTGCTTAGATCAATTTTATCTTTTATCTGATTTCTTACTAAAAAATTAATATTTAATTTGAATTTTTCATATCTGAGGAACTAAATTTAATATCTAAAGGATAATAAGATATAAAAAGAATGAAAATTATTCTTCTAATATATTTCCATTAAAATAACAAAAATGGATACAATTTTAGGAGATATTATCCAATATGCTTAAGATATCATATAGAGAAATACTACATTAATATTTACTATTTCAACAAAAACACTCAATGTACAACATAAATCATTTTTTAATTAATGAAACATAAAAATATTCAAAATATATTAGACAAATTTAAAATTTTGAAAACTAAAAAAATTGATCACATGTTCTTTGAAGATCAATTTAAAATTTATCAATAAACTACATTACTTATTGATGAAGTCACATAACAAAAATTTTTATTCGATAATCATAGAATATTCCAAATATAATAATAATTCCCATAAATAACCCAAATCACCATAAAAAATATATTCATATAAGAACACAAAATCTAACCCACCCATATTTAGTCCAATAAAATACCATCTTAACCAAAAATATGTCAATGTACCTTAATCATGTAATGTTCTCAATATAGTAATCTTCATTAAAAATATCATTAATAAATTAGACACCAAATATTTTTTCATTCACACTGTTATATATATGTGATAAAATATATATTCCAAAAATTTAATAACACTTTTATCTAAAAAAATATTTAACTTAACATAAGAGATCATATTAACCCTAAAGGTTACACTATCTTTTGAATAATGTAAAAATATGTATAAATGAAATATTCCTAAAATAACCCTTTGAATAAATAATATGTTAACCCAAGGGTTGTATTCCCGTTAATGTCTCAAAAAATATCATTAATAATCTTAAACTCTAATAACATATAACCTCAAAAGCGGTATCTCTACCATTAAATTTGATATCAAACATAAAATTATTAAACCCAGATGGTATTTAAAACACTTAAAATATCCTCTTATAAATCATCATCACCTTTGAATTTATATCAATATTTTATTGTATACCAGTCATAGAACCAAAAAAATGTACACCTTGATCTAAGGCTAAAATTATACTCTCATCCTGTGAGATTTGGTACATGATAAAGTTACCTAAATTTTAACATCCTTAATTAAAAAATTAAAAAAATAATAAGTCACTTACATCTTATAGAATCTATCTTATGTCTATAGATTTATAATATTAAGTAACTAGTACATATTTAGACCCTTGTATTTCTCATCCATTGAGAATTTTCTCATTATATAAAGATGTTAATATCATAAAAAATGTCTTCAAAATTGCTTAAAAAATATATTCTTATAATTAAAGTCTTGTTTTTTTCTCAATGTAGTTTTCTCATTCATGTCAAGTCACCATCAACCATGATATATTTCTTACACATCCAGATACCTTTTAAAAAAATGTAAAATATGGGATGAGAAGAAATTTTTTTGTAAAGTGTATATGAAGAAAGGAAACCGGATAATCCATTTAAAATTCATAGAAACCTGTATGGATGTTTCCCTTTGTGAAATAAAACATGAAATTTAAAAATAATCACTTAAATACTCTTGAAATTAACTTTTTTCCACAAAACATTATAAAACATTTCATAAATATAAATGAAAATCATAATTTAGTAGGGTTTTTTGAGAAACACAAAATCTTTCCCTTGAAAAGAAAAAATTTATACATTGGAGACTATATACATTATATTTATGTCAAATAAAATTTTCATACCTTTTGAAATTAAATGACTTCCATGAAAAAAACCAAAAACTACAATATTAAATATACCAAATGGTAAATATAATAACATGGATAATAATAAGAGATTTTATACTGAAGAAACTCAACATAGGGACATTATCATCATATGGGCATTTCCTTATTTCATGACATCATAAATATTCAATCAAGGACTCATGTAGAGGAACATAAATAATTTGGAAAACATGCCTCAAATTCTCATATTTTTTTTCCTAATGAATGATAATGATGAATATAGTATATATAACAGGCCCCTACCATAACCTAATAACTATAATTCATTCATTATATGAAAAGGGTCAATACAATCACAATACATAGTCAATATAAACATTCATATTGAAAAATAAAGCATATGAAATTAAACATTATATTTAAAAATAATTCCATAAATACTCATGGAATTAAAATATGGTATGAGAATACAAAATCATTATAATGGGTATAAAAATAAAGGAAACCAGATAATCCATTTAAAATATATAGAAACCCATAATCAGGTATCCCTTTATAAAATTACACATTAAATATAAAAATAATCACACACATACTCTTGAAATGACACATTTTTCAAAAAATTATAAAACATTTCATAAGTATAATGGAAAAGTCATAATTCATAAGGGTTTCAAGAGAAACATTAAATATCACCCTTGAAAAGAATCCATTTACACAATTGATACTATAAACATTATTTTTAGGTCAAATATAATTTTTATTCCTTTTTAAATCAAATGATTTTCCTAAAAATCACCAAAAACTGCAATATGAAATATAAAAAAGGGTCAAATTAGTAAAATTGATAATATTAAGATATTTCATATTCATGAAATTAGAAATTTGGATATAATCCTCATATAAACAGGTCCTTGTGTCAAGACATCATAAATATACCGTCAAGGCCTCATGTAAAGGACCATAAATAACATTGAATGCATACTTCAAATACGTATGTTATTTTGGGTAATGATTGATAACAATAAATAGAGTGGATATAACAAGCCCCTACCCTAAATTAATAAGTATAATTTATTTATTATATAAATAAAATTAATAAAAACACAATACATATTCAACATAAAAATTAATATTAAAAAAGATAGAATAAAAAATGTTAGTATTTGTACAATGAATATGTAGGACAACATTGTCATTAGTCATGTAGTTAAATAATTAGAACTAAATAATGATGATTTGGTGATGGTGAATTTTCGATGGACTACCATTGCAAAAGGATGTTTTCCATGGGAGTCCATTGCTAATGCGAAGTTTCAATAAATGGTATCACAAGTGATGTTATTTGTGACAACCCCTCGTAAGTAAAAATTACATTTGACTCGATGGGAAGTCATCACAAATGGTTAGATTCTTTATTTTAAAAAATAAAATTGCAAAAGACTGTTTCAATTAATTGTATTTGTGACAGAAAATTCATTTGTCATAAATTCAATATTTGTTTTTGAAATAAATTAATGTAAATTAAAATAATTAAAAATATTTATAAATAATTAAAAATAATTGGAAAATATAATAAAAATTAAAAAAATAAATTTAATAAAAAATATCAAAATAGATTTAAAAATATTTAAAATGTACAAATAAAATTATTAAAATTAAAAGTATTTATAAATGGTAAAAAAAAATAAACCAAAAAATTGAAAATAATTAAAAATATCTAAAAATTACAACAATAACAAAATATAAAATATATATAATGAAAAAAATTAAATATAAATAAAAAATTACAAAAAATAAATACACCTAAATAGATAAAAATAATTAATAAAATTAAAATAAACATAAACGCATTAGATCATTTTAAACAATTATTTTTCATCCCAAATTATAAAATAGTAATATTTCCTCATAAATCATAAAATTGTGTCAGGTAGATAAGGATCACTTGAATGATTATGGGGAAACTCTATATAAATGTCACATGAATGAAATCATATATACTCCAAAATTTAATCATCTCTTTGAAACTACTACTCATGCTCCTCCACCTTCTATTTCTTTATTTGATGATAATCTCATACTAAGTGGTAAACCACTCTTCATATTGGGTAGCAGACAATGAAATCTATGATGACTCTATATGAGATCTCTTCAAGCTCACCAATGGAATTTCATAGTTACTAAATAAAAATAGGTTTCAGTAAAAAACAAATACTAATCACCCATCATTTTCAATAGCTTGAAAATATTTCTGGATCCAGGTCCTGTCATCGAAACCCGAATCGCTAGTGTCATCATGTTCAATGTCCCAAAGACCCTCCCATGGAGGATAATTCACATCTTTATACATTTCCAACAAATATATTTACAAATTTGAAAATAAATACAATTAATATTCATGGAATTTCTATATATATTAATAAACCCAAAATATTATTGTGGGTCACCAACAACTTCTCTTGTATGTAGATCACAGCACATCTTATTATAAAAATACTACCCCATAATAGATGGGCCAAATGTGGCATTTATAATATACTTAACATGTTAAAATTAATATATATTTACATTATTAAATAATATCATCTTACTTATGTCATTGATGTTTGTAAAATAGATGACTTCTGGTCTTATGTGAGACCTCTTTCCTCCATTGTTTCTGATAGCCATATGATGACCACCTCCAAAAATTATATCCTATCTTGAAGGAATACTATTTATTTCATACATGATCTAAGATATAGTCTGGTTTATTGTATATTCAAGACTACTCAAAAATAGTAGTAAAAGCTTTATCAAAATCTCAATTTATGAGGTTCTGTAGAAACTGGTGAAAGAAATCACATATAAAAATCATTTATGACTCTTAAATATGATCTCTCAGGATATGAGGAATCATGAAAAATAGATTCTATTTCAAAATTAAAAAAATATGTCCATAATTAAATATTTTTAATATAAATTATATTATTTAATATCATACAGTCTAGTTGTTGAACATCTTATGGGGCATGGTGATGGGAACTAGGCCACATGAAAATGATTTCCCATAAAATTAATTTCATAGAATAATACCATCATTCCTAATAGATAAATACAAAAAAAATTCAAATTAAAAAAAAATTAAAATATTACCAAAATTAATACAAAATTATAACATAAAATAAATATCATAATCAACTTAACATACCTCCAGAATCAATGATAAAAATACAAAGTTGATCGTCTCTATTGAATAGGATCTGGAATAAAAAATCAAGAAAGGTTGTGCCACCTCATAATAAGTGAAACATCCTAGGGATCACTTGAATATAGATCATCTTCATGTAGTCTGGTATTAATGAGAGAGAAAATAGATCTTCAAGAGAATCATCAGCTATATGAAACAAATATTATCACCTTTGGTAAATTATTGATAATAATATAAAATATTTAATACAAATATATAATCTAATATAATCATCTTTGGCATAACAAATTATTGGTGCAAATATAAAATATAAAAAAAAAATAAATACCAGAATATAATAATTACCTGTAAATAAGCACCATAATATAATACATCAATCATTGTCTTCTTCATCATTTTCATCGAGAACCATTTCTTCATCATCAGCATTAGCATTATCAATATCCATATGACTTAGTTTTATCAACTATCATTATATTATCAATATTATCTATATCATCAACCCTTATCTAAGGGGTTTCATCATTGATAATTTTTTTTGGTGTGTAAGAGATATATTTTGGTATGTTTCATGTAAAGTTTCAATATTTTTCACTTCAATAGAACCTACTCCATTTCAATAAATTTATTTCAACATGATTTCATTTATTGCACACTCCACGAGTCATTCAAATCTCACAAATCATCATAGTTGGTTTTGTAATAATGAAGATGGTCTTGATGTTCCAACATTAATGCTTCCTTTGATGCATTAAGGTTATTTATCAGTATCAAACCAATCAAATTTTGACATTGTTACATTGTTTGGTCCTAGATAACATAACAAAATTCCTTCCACTAGCAAACCATAAAATCCAACTTCACATTATTTATGATGATATCATTTCAAATAAACATTGTTATTCCTTGATTTCATTAAGTCGCTATATATGTATGTGTGGAATTAATATTAATTAACCACAAACCATGTATATGATTTTACCAATTTCAATGGAAGGGTTTTGAGAACACATAATCAAATATATATTTTATTTTCAGGTTTTGGTTCCTGAAAAAAATAATTATTACTAGTAATAGATATCATTTCAAAATTTATTTATTGCTCAATAAAAAAAATCCTACCTTAATTTTATTTGAATCAATAATGAAAAATATTGTTAATGAATTTATTCAAGAGAAACAGATGTTTTTTTAAAATTTTTATGATATGGTCATCATATAGTATACAAAAAAATTAATTTGAATAAAGGTATGTTTAAAAAATATTTATAAAAATATTTAAAAAGTATTACTTACTGAAAAAATCATATCATTTAATCAAAATTCATAAGAACATATGTATGATCTATATGGAGTTATTCATATCAAATTCATTTTTCTTGGTAACCCCCAACACCAAGATTTTGCAGAATAAAAACTAACAATTGATGATCTAGGAAATCATAACCATTTGTTTCATTATTACCCATCCGGTAATGTTTTGATAGATATTCTGATTAAAAATAATTAGTAATGAAATTTGAAATTTACTCATAAAATTAAACTTCTACAATTGAACATTTATTAGATTCTTTATTAAATAATTTATTCCTTGACTATTCCATAAATATCTCAAATGGGTATATCCATCAGAATTCTACTAGTCCTCCACATTAATATATTATATAATATTAAATATTAAATTTTCCATTAGGACAAATAAACCTTGTTTCAATGTTTTTTTCTGATTAACATAACATTAAAACAATGTCATTTTGAAGAATAATCAATAAATTTTATATTTTATATTTTTTTCATTACATCATAGATATAATAATTCAACATCCCTCTAAGACCAATATGAAATAATATTTCCATTATGACATGGAAGTTATGTCTTTCTAAACTGGTAATATTCCCATTTCTTATACAGTGAGACAAATTATAAGCATAACCATCAAGTAACAAAAAATATCAAATCAATTGAAATAATAATTAATATATATATATATATATTGAAATTATGTAAACTAATTTTTGATTACTTAAATTGTGTGATATATCATATTCAAATAATTAATATTCATGTAATCTTTAAATCTGAGATAGATTAAACCATTCTATTAAATTATCTTCGGAATTATCAGGTGTATTCAAAATAGTATAAAATTTGTATCAAAATAATTTTTTTCAATATTAATTTAATATAACATATGAAGAACCATCGAATTAGATCAATAAGGTAGGTACAAAAATATAATCTTCTTTATCCAATTACGATCTTTCTCGAAACCATATATTTTTTGTTCATTTATTATTCATCCAAAATTAATAAGAGGTAATGAAATGATGATAAATTTTACACAGATACCTATGATAACTACTAGGGGTTCATCTCTTTTAAATCATTTTTTTGTAAAAAAAAATATTTTTCCTTCAAAAATGGTGATCCATAGGAAGAAATCATAGATGAATTTCAAAACAAATAGCCTTTCTCCCGTTACCATGAATTATTGATTCGTTCTTAGCCATGATGTACAGACATGATTTTGGACCATGTTTTATCTTTCCAGATAACATAACATACCCCTTAAAGTAAATTATCATCCATATTAATGCATCATTTTGTGTAAAATTTGGATCTATAACTATTTCAAAAATAGTCACACCATTATTCTGTAATGAAACTAAATCATCAATTAGTGGCTTCAAATAAGAATCAATTTAATTTTTTTGGAGGATTGGGAATTAAGAGAGCTAAATATATTTATAAATATATGATCCCTTCATCAGTATCCAGGTAGATATGTTTTATGGTGTAATGAAAATATGCCAATAAGAATAATGACAGGTATAAGTACGAAATGGAAAAAAATTACCACTAGAATGAACCAATAGAATGTTATGAGGTTTTAATGAATAATTGGATGGATCTGATCAAATTTTTTCCATGACTCAATATCACAAGGATTATTTATGCTATCACTAATGAAAGTATGTTATTTATTCAATGTAATTAATATAGTTGTGTTGTGAACGATAAACAGGCACTATAAACATGTATTATTTAAGAAAACCTGAACTGTTCACATGAAATCTATATTTTCCAGGTTGTGACTCTTTACACCTTTATTCTCCATATTTTAAAAAATTAACATAGTATACATAATCATCATAAAATAATATGTATTTACTTAAAAATTCATGAAATTTATGTTAACTATGAACCAAATTATGGACCAACCTCTTATATTCATAAAAACATATAGGTAAATTATTTTTTTCCAGAAAAAAATTATGAAAGACCCTATCCTTTTTGGATATCTATTGAGTTCATTATAAGTACACATTTTCCTAGTTTTGAGTACTTTTTGTGTTTTATCATGGCTGTGTTTTGGTTAAAATTATAGAATATTGGAGGGATGTTAGAAGGTGCATGGTTATATCAACCATACATTAATTACATTATTATTAAAACATTTTATGTAAAACCCCATTATCCCATAGTACTTTATCTTTTCAAAGTAACTCAATAACTTGCAAAACACGCAACATAGAGTATGAGTGCACCACAACATACCAAACTATCCATTCAAAAAGTGATTATGAATACTGTAAACTGAATTTTGAATTTCATAAACTCTATAAAATATTATAATCCATATTATGTGTTTCTTAGAAATAATATAAGAACAAATTCATTTTTTCATATAAAAGAAGTATTTTTCAAAAAATGAAATTTTACCACCTTTTAATGGAGAACCCTTTTTAAATACAATATTTTACACTTTTATATATTCAATTTGAAAAAAAAAACTTTTTTATAATGGGGAAATAAAAATTTAGTTTCGATAATTTTATGGTGTTTTTGTGATAACTTTCATATTTGGGTGAATAGTGAAAAATAGTAAATTTTAACTGAAAACAAATTTTTTATTCAAAAACATTTTTAGTGTTCAATTATACATTTTAATGGTTTGGAAGTATAATTAGATTATATTTTTATCATTTAATACAATTACTTTCATTATAAGTAATTTTACAATTAAATTTGTCATAAACACATGTTAATCTTTTGATTGTTTTTAATTTTTTAAAATATACTTTTTAGTTTTGAAAACCAGAATAAATTTTAAATTAATAAATGAAACTTTTATGTTTTTAATTTGGTAAAATAGACTTTCGTTTTGAATTTGGAATATCAAAATTATCTTAGGGTGAATTTTTCGTATTTTTCTGAAAGCATTCAGTTTGTAATGAATATTCAAAAATACTAAAATTTAATTAAAAAACCTTTTTTAATAAAAATAATTAATAGTGATAAATTATACTATTTAGTAGTTTTAAAGTGTAATTAGATTATATTTTTAATATTTAATCAAATTTTGGTCATTCGATGTAATTTCACATTTAAACTGGACATAATCCAATGTCGATCTTTTGAAATTTATTATTTCTTAAAAACACGCTTTTTATTTTGAAAGCGGGAATTAATTTTAAATTAATTTCTACCCCTTCTTTGTTTTGAATTTGGAAAAATATTTTCCATATTTGGAATTAAGAGATCCATATTTTTTAAATAGGTAACTATTATTTTTAGACATTATTAATAATTACATCGGTAAATACTTTATTGACCATGGTTAAAGGTGTAAACTCAGTAAATAAGATTAAAAAATAATATTATAATAATGTTAAATTAACCTGAAACATGTGCTAACCCTATTGGATGATAAATTTCCGACCATGGGAATCCTTGGGTAGATTCTGGGACCCCATGGAGCCACTTGGAAGTGATAATGAAATTATATATTAAATAATTTATATTAGAGACGAAAATAACAAAATAAAATAACTTTTAGTAAAATAATTTTTATATGTGGTAATAAAATTGATATATTCGAATTTAAATAGTAATTCGAAATATTAAATAATTTCCTACATAATGGTATTTTATTTATAATTTTTAGACATTAAATAATTAAATTTATTTATGACACAATGATGATGGAGTAATTACTTTATTAATCGACGAATCAAGTAAATTCTTTTATAAATTATAAAATAAATATAATTTTACATTTTTATGACATCCACGGATTTTATATGTGAAAATGAAATATTTAGGTTTATTTAATGAATTATTTTTGAATTAATAATGTTGTTATGTCTTTAATAAAAATAAATGATTATATAATGTCAAAATTGACATAATTGAGTTTTTAAAACAAATACTATATTATTGGATCATATAATATTTCTAAAAGTCTAAGGTTCAGAAAAAGGGCCTATATAATATTATATGTGTGTTTAAGGAACCTATTGGGGTTCTCTTGGATGTTTATGGTTTTTTAATAACCATATAATATAAAAATACCGAGAGACATTGTAAATGTCAAACTATTTAACTAAGAGATAAATCTAAATGATAAAGATAATATGGTGACCCAAACCAGTCTAAAACATATTTTTTGAGTGTTGTTCGACCTATACCCACCTTATCTTTTAATGAATTAATTTTTTAGACATTAGAAACCGAAAATTAGTTTATTATAAAATAATATTTCTAGCTTTTCATATGGTGCCCCTCACCCCTCTTATAAAAGGGAACTCCCCCTTCCCTAAAATTCACACCTTAAAAGCGTTTTGGCTCATCCAAAACCTACCCAAATACCCTTTAAACTATCCTCTCTTCATCCTAGTATAATTACTTTAGTCCGAAATCCAAACTATGGATTCATTTTGATCAAATCAAAAGGAAAAACCCGAAGAAGAGTTAATAATTCCACCACCCTCTTTCAAGTTCTTTTCTTCTTCCACTTCCTCTTTCATTGTTGTATCCATTATAAAATGATAACACCTGTATATTGTATATACTGTGATATTATTATATATATGGTATAACCATATTCATTATTCTATCCATACTATGAATGATATGTCACCATTTGTGCGTACATATGGCTTACCGTCTCCACGTCGTGGTGTAGTTGTTATTCAAATACATTATTATTTGGATGGGTATAACAATGTTGTATAATTGATATAAATAATAAATATAACATGTTAATTATTCTTTATATATGATATACCATATATTTACATACATTTTAAAATAAAAATATGATATTTTCGCTCGTGCATACGTAAGGATTACCGTCTCCACAAACATGATGAGATTCTTTTCCCCATCAAAACCATTCAAGACTAATTTTCATTTGATGGTTAAAAATAATGTTGAAAGAAATAATATCATTCTATATATAAATCAAATATATACTATTCATAACAAACTTGGCTTACGTAACCAAGCATATAATGGAAAACGAATCAGTTAACACCCGAAACGACAATGATACAAAAATATTATTAACAAAGAAATATTAGAAGATAGTATATGATATAATATTTATGTATATGGTTCTTCTATAATTTAATAACAATTATTTATCCATTATATAGGATTTTAACCTACCCTCAACCAAGGAAAAGTATAATGTAAGGGTTAATTTCACAATCTCTTTGTTTTCCGAGGTTGTTTTTACATAAGTATGTACTAGGACCTCTTTACCACCCACATCTATGTTTCTTAAAAGTGTATTTCAAAACATTCATACTATTTTATAGACTATGGGTTAAATTCATTTATACCCTTTTTCAACTTTTTCTATGTTTTTTATAAATGAATCTTTCCGTCATTTTCCAAACAAGGTCCTTTATAACCTTTTCGACAAAATTAAGGTAAGAATGTATTTTTTTTACTTATATGAAAGGTGAAGATATTTTCCGCCCTTATAACATCATCAATGCTTCCCTTAAAATATGTTAAGAATATTTCCAAAGTAAATGTTTTCTTTTATAATTATATTAATATTAAATTATTTTAAAATACAAAGATATATTTATCTAAAAAGGTTTTGATTTCTCTATGAAAACATCCATTGATGGATTTTAAGATTATTTGAAGTTTATTTATTATGATACAAAACTTAAATAATGAATTGAAGGTTTTTGATATGTTTTATAGTGGATGATTTATTTTTACACCATTCATGGTTTATGGATAAAGTATTGAAATTGCATATGCAAGTTTTAATATGAGTGTTTATGTTATGTTTAAAACTTTTCATATGAGGAATGCATTGGACTTTGTAAATGACAGGTGGAGCCCGCTATATCTCTTTGATTCATAGGTAGGTCTCATGAGACAAACAAGTGTCTTTTTACAAGGCCTTGAAAAAATCATATTTGTAGTCTTGGTACATGTCCATGACTATGTGGTTACGAAAGTCTGGCATTATGCATTCCATCATTATGAAAGTGCCTATTGATATTTCATGTGATTATTCGACTAGTAGAATATACATGTGACTAAGTAAGTGGCATTATTTTGATTTATATTTTTTATATTATGATGAATTTTATGTTGAAAAGGATTTTTTTAGTTCTATACATTGCCTTTAATATTTATGCTTATATATGAAAGTTTACACTATATTGTTATCCTTACTGAGCAATTGAGCTCACCCGTTTCGATGTTTTATTTTTCCCAGGATACGAAAAAGTATATTATGACTGACCTGAAGGGATAGTCTATGGGATATCTGTGTTGTCTATGAAAAAACAATATTGTTTTAGTTTTCATTTTTATGATTTAATTTAATCCTTATTAATATATCTAGTACTTCCAAGTCTACTAAACTAATCAGTATTTCGTGACTTCATCTTTTCTGATCATGCCAATGATATGTAATAATGGACCGACTCTGGGTAACTGGGGTCGTGGTGTTACAGTTGGTATCAGTGAATGTTTAGTAAAAACCTTTGAAACTATATTTATATATACTCTTATTAGATCACATTACCCTAAGATAAAATTAGAGGATTATTATAGAAGAACATCCTAGAGTTTTGGTATTGTAGATATTTTGTGAGTTTTCTAAGCAATACATCCCTATATAGATTCAAGAAAATAGAGACAGCTCTAGCACAGGTGCACCTAGGTGTAAAACCTAAAAACAACGCTTTGATCTAGACTCGAACGGGAACTGGTGCACGACAATAGGCCTTGCTGCACTCTTGGTTACGACACTCCTGGGGATATGCTTAGGATAATTATTATTTTCATTACAAAAAACTATGAAAGGTTTATGAGTATTTACTTCTTCAATGAAAACATTTTTAGGTATATGGATTATATCCATAAGCTTTTCAATTTATTTTATGTATTTTACCAATTTGAAATTATGCATTTCGATTCATAAACTGACCTAGTGTAAGCCATTGTTTAGAAATATCACCCAGTATAAGGAATGAGAACCCCAACAATACGTATGATCCAAAGTGTAAGAAGAATAATATATTTCATGGTATTAAGACAACATTTACATGGGAACTAGTCTCCCACGCATTCTAAACATATGAAAAAATAATATCATATGTCAATATGATAAGTAAATATTTCTATGAGTCATATGGCTTTGAAGGGAAGCAAGAGAAGAAAAGGATGGTTGAGAGAAATATAGATAAAGGGAAGAGGGTAAAGAAGGATTTTCCCATATGTGATAACTGTGGAATGAATCAACTAGGAAAATGCATGATGAGACTGGGAGTTTTTTTATATGTGTGGAGAAAAAGGCCACCAAGTACGTGATTGCAAGGGTATGAAAAAGGTTTTAAATGTAAAATTCTTCGTCTGCAAAGAGTTTGGACTCTATGTGAATCAATGTCCCACTCATCAGAGTATACCACAAATGATGTTATTGGATAACAATAAAGTTACGATACTACCATAGTTCAAGAGGAATCACTAGTGATATCATGTTATTAATAATGAAATATGTCATTTTAGTGTTGTATCGATTATATACTAGTCATATGAATTATGGAAATAAATAAGGATAATACTGCAGTAGTATTTCATTAAGGATTTGAGATTTTATGGTCCTATGAAAAGTGACATAAAAACAAGTTAAATTTTTTGAAAAATACATTGTTGGAGGAATGGTAATCCTTAATATGTTCTTGATTCTGAGGTAGTTATTTAGGAATGAAATATGGCTGATTTGGATAAATTATATTGGATATTCATGACTTCTTTGGAACTAATTAATGGTTTGTTTATTCCATCATTGCTACAGTATTCAAAAAATTTGCATATAAGGAATATATCTAGAATTATATAGAGAATAAGGGAGAAATAATGTAATAAATACAGTAGTTACCATGTTTTGAAAGAATACATGACAAAGTATACACATGTTATTACGTGGTAAAAAGGATCTTCATTGTGTTTACCTTCCTTACAAATTTTGGACTGTGTGTTTGGACAGAAGTATTTTAGATAAGTATAAAGGATGGAATGGATTATGTTTGACATTGGATACTATTCTGATGGTTAAATATATTTTTAAGATTTGTTTTGTATTGTTAAAAAAAGACAACCAAAAGATCAGGCAAGAACTCGTCGCATCCGACAAGGCTGCGAGACTTGAACCCGCAACTGATGGGCGACAAGGGTGAATCACCTACCACTAGCCTATGTGATGTACTGGTTTGTATAATGTCGTTTTTTATGTAATCTCACAACTGAATTATAAATTAATTTTTTTGGAACCCTATACGATTAAGATAAATAGAGTATTTTTATGTTCTATTATCTTTTAGAGTGAAAGATGAGATTGTGGTAGAAATTACATAAAGGATTTAAATTTATTTTTCAAGTATTTGTTTTCTCTTATTCTTGAAGAAATTGATTATTAAAATTTAGTTAAGGGATCATAAAACAAAAAATGTATTATCAGAATACCATATGTTTTGTTGAACCAATGACATATTAAATCATCATAGATTGATGTCTTTGAGGCCCTCAATTTTACACTTTTCTGGAATTTATGACCTCAATCACTCCTTGTAAATAATTAAATTTTCTCTCTAATTATGTGTCTCTAATTTACACCAATGTTATTCTAATAGAGATCATAATTTTTTGGTGACTTTTCATTTCTCTTTCAATCTTATTAAGACTAAATTTTATTAACCCAATTTCTGATGTGGGTCTTCCATAAAGGTATTTTCTATTTTTAACCTTTATCAATTTCAAATTGCGAGGACATAATTTATTGAAAGTGGGGATAATTTGACCCTGATGATTTCATAAAATGTTATATTTTCAAAGTAATTCAATTACTTGCGCAACACACAACATCGAGTTTGAGTGCACCACAACTTACCAAACTAGCAGTTCAAAAACCGGTTATGAATAGTGTAAAGTGAATTTTGAATTTTCTATACTCTATAAAATTTCAGAATCTATATTATGTGTTTCTTAGACATAATATAAGAATGAATTCATTTTTTCATATAAAAGTATTATTTTTCAAAAAAAATCAATTTTACCACCTTTTAATGGAGAACCCTTTTTAAATCCAATATTTGACACTTTTATATATTCAGTTTTACAAAATAAACCTTTTTTTTAAATTAGGACATAAAATTTTAGTTTCGATAATTATTTGGTGTTTTTGTGATAAATTTTATATTTTGGTGAATAGTGAAAATACTAAATTTTAATTGACTACAACTTTTTTAATCAAAATAATTTATAGTGTTAAATTGTACTTTTTAATGGATTAGAAGTATAATGAGATTATATTTTTATCATTTAATAAAAATTTGGTCATATTATGTAATTTTATATTTAAATTTGACATAATCACATGTCAATCTTTTCATATTTGTTTTACTTTTTTAAAACCCCGCTTTTTAGTTTTGACAATAGGAATAAATTTTAAATTAATAAATTCAACATCTATGTTTTAAATTTTGTAAAATAGACTTCCTTTCTCAAATTAGAATATAAAAATTAGCTTATGGTGAATTTTTGGTATTTTTCTGAAAACATTCAGTTGGTGATGAATATTGAGAAATAATAATTTTTAATTAAACAAAAACTTGTTAATAAAGATAATTTATAGTGATAAATTATACAATTGAGTAGTTTTAATGTTTAATTAGATTATATTTTTACCATGTAATAAAATTTTGGTAATTGGATGTAATTTCACATTTAAACTGGACATAAACAAGTGTCAATCTTTTGATAGTTATTATTTCTAAAAAACACGCTTTTTGTTTTGATAGTGGGAATTAATTTTAAATTAATTTCTTCCACTTCTGTGTTTTTAATTTGGAAAAATGGATTTCATATTTGGAATCAAGAGTTTCAAATTTTTTAAATAGGTAACGTTTATTTTTAGACATTATGAATAATTACTTCGGTAAATATTTTATTTACCATGATTAAAGTGGTAAATCGAGTAAATAAGGTTAAAAAATAATAATATAATAAAATTAAATTACCCTAAAACGTGTCCTAACCCTATTGTATGATACCTCTATGACCAAGGGAATCCATGGGTCAATTTTGGGACCCCATGGAGCCACATGGAAGTGATAATGACATTATATATTAAATAATTTAAAGTGCAGACACAAATAACAAAAGAAAATATATCTTAGTTAAAAAAAATTATATGAGATTATATAATTGATCTATTTGAATATAAATAATCATTATAAATATGAAACTGTTTCATACATTATGGTGTTTTATTTATAATTTTTAGACATTAAATAATTAAATTTATTTATGACAAAATGATGATGTAGTAAGTACCTTATTAATGAATGAATCAAATAAATTGTATTATAAATACTAAAATAAATATAATTTCAATGTTTTTATGACATAAACGAATTTTATAGGTCAATATAATATATTAAGGTTGATTTAATGATTTTTTTCGAAGTAATAATGTTGTTATGACTTTATCGAAAATAAATTATTCAATAATGTGAAAATAGAAATAATTGAGTTTTAAAAAAAATACTATATTATTGGTTGATATAATATTCTTAAAAGTATAAGGTTCTGAAAAAGGGCCTAAATAATATTATATTTGTCATTAATGAACCTATTTGGCTTCTCTTGGTAGTTTATTGTATGTTTATTAACCATATAATATAAAAATACAAAGAGACATGGTAAATGTCAAACTATTTAACTAAGAATTAAATCTAAATGATAAAGTTAATATGGTGACCCAAACCAGTCTAAAACCAATTGGTTGAGAGGTTCTCGACCTATCCCCACATTATAATTTAAATAATTAATTTTGGAGCCATTATAAATAGGAAATTATTTCATTATAAAATAATATCTCTAGATTTTCTTAAGGTGCCCCTCACCCCTCTTATAAAAGGGCACTCCATCTTCCCTTTAATTCACACCATTGAAGCCTTTTGCCTCGGCCAAACCCTGCCCAAATACCCTCTAAACTATCATTACTTCAACCTAGAGGAATTACATTAGTCATAATTCTAATCTATGGTGCCCTTTTGATGAAATAAAAATGAATAACCCGAAGAAGAGGTAGTAATTTCACCACCCTCTTTCAAGTTATTATATTCTTCCACTTCTATTTATTTATTGTATACATTATAAAATTATAACTCATGTATCTTCTATATATTGTGATGTTATTATAAATATGGTATTACCATATTCTTTATTCTATCTATCATGTTAATGACATGTCGCCATACGTGCATACGTACGGTTTACCATCTCCACGTCGTGGTGTAGTTGTTATTCAAATACATTATTATTTGGATGGGTATAATAATGATGTATAATTGATGTAAATAATAAATATAAAATTTTAATTATTCTTTATATATTATATAACATCTATTTACATACATTTTTAAATCATAATAATGATATTTTCGCTCGTGCATACGTACGGATTACCCTCTCCACGAACGTGATGAGATTCATTTCCCCATCGTAACCATTCAAGAATAATTTTCATTTTATGGTTAAAAATAATGTTTAAAGACATAATATCATTTTGTATATAAATATAGTACATCCTATTCATAACAAACATGGCTTACGTAACCAATCATATAAAGGAAAATGAATCAGTTAACACCCGAAACGACGATAATACTAAAATATTATTAACAATGCAATATTAAAAGATCATATATGATATCATATTAATGTATATCATTATTGAATATTTTAATAACAATTATTTCACCATTATACAGGATGTTAACCTACCCTCAACCAAGTAAAAGTACAACGTAATGGTTAATTTCACAATCTCTTTGTTATCCGAGATTGTTTTTACATAGATATCTACTGGGACCTCTTTATCATCCACAACTGTGTTTCAAAAAAATGTATTTCAAAACATTATTAAAATTTTATAAACAATGGTTTAATGTCATTTATACCCTTATATTACTTTTCATAAGATGTTTATAAAGGCATATTTCTGTCATTTTCCAAACAAGGTCCTTTATAACCTTTTCGACGAAATTAATATACGAATGTCTTTTTTTAACTTATATGGAAGGTGCGTCTATTTTCCACCATTATAAAATAATCAAAGCTTCCTGTAAATCTTATAAGAATATTTCGAAAGTAATTTTTTTCTTTTATAATTATAATAATTTTAAATGATTTCAAAATAAAATGAGATATTTCTCTAAAAAAAGGTTTCGATTTCATCTATGTCAATATCCATTGATGGATTTTAAGATTATATGAAGTTGATTTATTATGATACAAAACTTCCATATTGTATTTATGGTTTTGTGATAGGTTTGAAAGTGGATGTGTTATTTTTACACTATTCACGGTTTATGGATAATGTATTGACATTTCTTATGATAGTTTTAATATGAATGTATTTGTTATGTTTAACCCTTTTCATATGAGGAATGCATTGGACATAGTAAGTGATAGGTGGAACCCTCTATAGCTCCTAGATTAATTAGTAGGTCTCATGAGAAAAACTAGTGTTATGGAACAAGGCCTTGACAAAATCTTATTTGTAGTCTTAGAATAAAGCCTTGACCATGTGGTTATGAATGTTTGGCATTATGGATTCGATCATTATAAATGTGGATATTGTTATTGCATGTGATTATTCGCCTAGTATACTATCAATGTGAGTAAGTAAATGGAATTAAATTGATTTATATATTCCATATTATGATAAATTTTATGTTGAAAAGTATTTTATTTTAGTTCTATACATTTCCTTAATTGTTTATTCTTATTTATGAATGTTTCTGCTATATTGTTATCCTTACTGAGCATCTGAGCTCAACCCTTTCTATGTTTAATTTTTTACAGGATGTGAAGAAGTATATTATGACTAACTTGTAGGGATAGTCTATGGGATCTCAGCGTTGTCTATGGAAGCAATGTTGTTGTAGCTTTCCATTTTATGATTTCTGTAAACCTTATGAATGTATCAAGTACATCCAAGGCTACTAAACTAATCGGTATTTCGAGACTTCATATTTCGTGATCATTCCAATGATACGTAGTAATGCACCGACTCTTAGTAACTGGGTGAGGGCGTTACAATTTAAACATCAAAAACGTAAAATCATTACACAAAAAAATATATAATGGTTTAGTTTTTTGAAAAAAAACATAAGACTGTACACCACTTATACAAAATAAAACATAAAAAATTTATTTAATTTCTTCTTATCTATCTACTTAGTGGGACTCGTGCTCTCAATAGTACAAGTATTCACCATAGGATATAAATCTAGGAAACAAGTGATATGAAATCCTAGTAAGATAATGAATAATAAAAATGAAAAATGGGTGAGCATAATCATTATCATTATATCATCAGCAAAGGATCATCCACAAAACCATTAGAGGGGGAATTATATAATGGAATGGAATGTGGAAATTTATAAAAATTAAACATCATATGTTAGTAGTCAACATCGCACATTATTTTGAAAGAAGATAGAATCATCTTCATGAATATTTCACAATATCACATGAGATTAATCACATTTCACATTGCATTATAGTTCTGTATATTAAAAGTCAAACCCATCACATCATAACATTTACATGGCCCACATAATTCTTGCTGCACCTATCATATAATAACATTTACATAATCATGAATGAAATATAGAATGTATATAAATATTTGACACATAATATTACATGGAAATGAATGAGTTTCATTTCATAAGATATAGAATTGTGAATAAAAATTTGGGTTCCCAAATAAATGAGGGAATAACATACATTGTATATAAATCATAAATCATGATTGATAAAGAAACATCCTCAAGAGATGTAAAATGTGTGTTATTTAAAATAAGATTCCTTTGGAAATCATTGTGATTACCTTACACTAAGTCATAAACCATGTATATCCCTAAAATGGAAAAGGAATAATAAGAAATTATATTTTAGGACCATTAAAATAATATGCTTACTGAAATTAGTGGGAAGGAGGTAAAACCCAAGGAAATGGAGTGGGGTTTGAGAATCCCCATAACTTATGTATGAAAGTTGTATTCACTATAATATAATGTGTAATAAAATTATATTCATTAATTAATATATATAACCTATGATACAAGTATTTGGTTTTTTATAATATTATTATAGCCATTTAGATTTGTTCTAGAGTTCAATTTCATCATCCAAGAGTGTTTATTTTCATTATTTTCATTAATGTTCAACTCGAATATAAGTATTGATGTTTATTTAGGATGGTTAATATTCTATATAATTGAAATTATATTTCATTACTGTACATAAAAAGTTTTATATGGTTTTATATATCATTTTCATAAATTCTGTGAGGTTGAATCACAATATAAAATGTTAGTAATAATCATTTATATTGTTTTTGGTTTTTAGAACATCACAACCTAGTTTTTGTATATTATTTATTATTGTTTAATGTCACTGACCTCTCTAGTCCATTCATTTCATTAAATATATTGTTTGAGGTGTTTCGAGAGGTCAAAGTTACTTATCCCCATCACTTTTCCAAATTTCTAGTTCGGTGAACAGTGCATCCAGTTGTGAGGGAAATGTTTCCTGCTATCGATAAGTGTATAGTGTTTCCAGCTGTCCGTAGGTGAACAGTGTTTCTAGCCACCAATAAGTGTATAGTGTTTCTATAAGTTAGTATCTACACAGTGTTTTCTAGATTTCGGTAGGTCTACAATGTTTCCAAATTTTGGTAGGTGTACAGTGTTTCCAAATGACGATAGGAGTACAATGTTTCCAAACATCGATAGATGTATATTTTTTCCAAACGTTGGAATGTGTACAATGTATCCTGACATCTGTGGGTGTAAAATGTTTGAAGACATTGGTATCTTTACAGTGTCTCTAAACGTCACACAGTGTACAGTGTTTCAATACATCCTTTGGTGTATAATGTTTACAAACATCGGTAGGTGTACAAGGTTTCTAGAATTTGGTCAGTGTATAGGGTTTCCAGAAGCAAGTATATGTACAGTGTTTCATGATTTCTAAAGTTTTGGTGCATTATAGTTTTATTTGATGAAAAACCCATCCAACACCTTGTTTTATTGTATTTAATGATTATTAAGAGGCCATAACTCCGATATTAATTTTTATAAGGATCAGGATTCGTTTACTTGGTCAAACCACATGTATTAAATTGACCCTCATTAATTGAAAATCTATACTGTTTAAAATCTTGTTAGTCTCGGATCTAATCCTTCAACGTCAGGAACATTCTCTTATTTCATTCCTTCTACTTTATCTCAATGTGATGTTCCCTGAGACATTCTACCCATAATATTTGTGTGATTGAACCTTAATCCTTGGATCATTTTCCCTTTATGTTTCATTCGGCTGCATGCACTCCATCTGTATTGGTGCAAGCAGCCCGTGTCGACCCATCATTGATAGAAGGTGTGATTTACCATTGTTCTGGTGTTTTATATGATCCTTTTTATCCCTTATTCCATTCCATGTTATGGAATATTATCTCCATGTATTTAATTTAGTTTTCTTGGGTTTTGGTTGGTGTGTTCATGCCACACCGTCCTTAGGTGGATACAGTTGTCACAGGCGGGGGGGGGGGGGGTGATCATGATATATAGCAAGGAACATTCTCATGTATAGAACATCAAGAATATTTAGAGGTTGGGGATAGGTGGAATATCTATTATTTTATGTTCAACTATAGAGTTATCATGTTTTAGGCCATAAGATCACAATGGAATAGACATAATAAATATTTCAACTGCATAAATAAAGTAGTATCGATCTTATGTTATTGCCTTTTATTTTACTAGATAGTGCGATATCTACTCATGCATAGTTTTTCATGTTTATCTTTATAGAAATTGTTACAAAACATAAATAGGGAATAATTGAAAATTATTTGACCAAAGATAAGAAGTCTTGTAAAAAAATCCTTTTATTGTTTTTGTAAAATGATGATAATAAAATTGATGTAGTAATAATATTTAATTAATTTTCGATACCGATGATATCATGTTATGTGGGTTTCCCATGGTTGGAACCTATTAATAATGAATCAGGTAATTCAATACAGATTAAAGAACTGATTTTTTGATAAAATATATTTTCTTTGTAGGGTTCTGAGTAACCTTCTTTCTTGTATGGACGAGTGCCTTCTTCTTTTGTGCCAAGATAGATCATTTCTATTGTAGTTATAATGACTTTTTGGGCCAAGATCCCATTTTCAATGTTTTATCCTACTATTTATGATGTGTTATGTGCCCAGAAAGATATTCTGAGAAGTGGGGGTAGGGAGGCCGAGTGGTTGTGGAAGCAGTTGATGCCAAGAGTGGCGAGGTGCATCCGTTTATTCATGTGTGTGTCAAGAAGGACGCAAAATATGACGAAATATATTGGATGCTTGATGAATCATGTTGGTTGTTTTTCTACTTTACATTACCCACTTCTCTGGGAAGCTATTCTTGCTTCGCATCCTTTCAAAAGGGGTGAAGACATGTTGAGTATAGCACATGTTTTCCGTGTTTATATTCATAAGGGAGGATGGGCCTATGCTCCTATAGTAGGTTCCATAGAATTGATGGGTAGTCTACCAACTCACCATCTTGACCGCCTTTTGTTTTGGTAGTGTATAATGTTTTTCAAGAATTACTAGGAATATGTGAATGCGATAATGTTGTTAATAAACGATTGAGTAAATGATGTCAACCCATCGAAATGGATCTTGGTGTGATGCAATGCTAAGTTTTTAATTTTAAAAGAATAGTGGAATTTTAGTGTGATGATAATGAATTATAATGTGGAATTGATAAAGGATAATCAATTAATAATGAATTAATTAACATAAAGTAAACTTTATTAAAATGGAATGAAGTTATATAATAAATATATTTAAATGGTTGTGTGCTTATAGGATACCTAGTCTTAGTAGTGGTAGCCAGGAGTCTGATAGACGTTATTTGTAACACCCCAAGCTTCCAAATTATGTTTCCCATTGAATAATGCAATAGCTTGCATTGTACGCAATTTCGAGATTCTAACACACCACGACCAATCAAAGTAGCCATTATGAATAGTAATAGCCAAATTTGGAAATTTTATAAGTTTTATCTCTCCAAATGGACTTCATTTTTGGATTCGGAATATCAAAATTAGAGTAGGGTGAGTTTTTGGTATTTTTTAGAAAACAATCAAATTTTGATGAATAGTGAAAAATACTAAACATTTATTAAAAACAACTTTTTTAATCCAAATAATTTATAGTAATAAATTATACTATTGAGAGGTTTTAAATAATAAATATAATATATTTTTACCATTTAGTAAAATATTGGTAATTGGGTGTAATTTACATTTAAACTAGACATAAACATGTGTCAATCTTTTGATAGTTATTATTTCTTAAAAAACACGCTCTTTGTTTTAACAACAGGAATTAATTTTAAATTAATTTATCCCACTTCTGTGTGTTGAATTTAGAAAAATTGGTTCCATATTTAGAATCATGAGGTCCAAATTTTTTAAATAGGTTAATTTTTTTTTTAGAAATTTTGAATAATTACTTCGGTAAATATTTTTTTACCAGGGTTAAATGGTAAATCCGAAAAATAAGGGTAAACAAATAATATTATAATAATATTAAATTACACTAAAACATATATTACCCCTATTTAATGATACATTTCTAGCCATTGGCATATTTGGGTCGATTATGGGACCCCATGGAGCCACTTGTAAGTTATAATGACACTTTATATTAATTAAGTTAAAGTAAATAAAAAAAATGAAATAAGCATATATCTTTTAGTAAAATAATTTTTACATAGGGTTATACCTGTTATCTATTCAACTATAAATATTCATTATATATATTAAAATATTTCCTACATAATGGTATTTTTTTATAATTTTCATACATTTAATAATTAAATTTATTTATGACATAATGATGATGATGTATTTACCTTATTAATGAATGAATCAAGTAAATGGTATTATAAATGTTACAATAAATATACTTTGACTGTTTTTATGACTTCCACGAATTTTATAGGTTAATATTAAATGTTAGAATTTCTTAAATGAATTTATTTTGTATTAAGAAAGTTTTTAAGACTTTTAAAAAATCATTTATTAAATAGTGTAAAAATTGACCTAAAAGAGTTTTTAAAACAAATATCATATTATTAATTGATGTTATATTCTTAAAAATCTATGTTTCGGCCAAAGGACATATATATTTATAGTTTCATCATTAATGAACCACTTGGCGTTCTATTGGAAGTATATAGTATGTTTATTAACTATATAATATTAAAATAAAAAGAGACATGGTAAATGTCAAACTATATAACTAAGAGTTAAATCTAAATGTTAAGGTTAATATAGAGACCCAAACCTGTATAAAACCTATTGGATGAGTGTTTTTCAACCCATCCCCACCTTATCCATTAAATAATCTAGTTGGGAGCCATTAGAAACCAAAAATATTTTTATTATAATATAATATTTCTAGATTTTCCTAAGGTTCCCCTCACTCCTCTTATAAAAGTGTACTCCCCAATCTCTCTAATTCACACCTTCAAATCCTTTTGGCTCAGAAAAACCCTACACAAATATCTTTTAAACATCCCTCAAATTATCCTAGAGGTCCTCATTTGGTCATAAATCCAACTTATGGAGCCCTTTTGATAAAATTAAAAGGAAGAACCTGAAGAAGAGGTAATAATTTCGTCACCCTATTACAAGTTCTTTTCTTCTTCCACTTATTCTTTCTTTGTTATTTCCATTCTAAAATAATAACTAAATTATATTCTATATACATTGATGTTATTATAAAATTGTTACATCCATCTTCATTATTCTATCCATCCATTTAATGACATGTCACCATACATGCGTACGTACGGATTACTGTCTCCACGTCGTGGTGTAATTGTTATTCAATACATTATGGTTTGGATGGGTATAATAATGACGTTTAATTCATGTAAATAATAAATATAAAATGATAATAATTATATATATATATGATATGCCAACAAATTATATGTTATTTTTACATCAAAACAATGATATTATCGCTCGTGCGTATGTATGGATTACTGTCTCCAGGAACGCGATGAGATTCATTCTCCATCCTATACATTCAAGACTAAATTTCATTTGATTATTTAAAATAATGTTTAGAGACATGATATCATTCTAGATATGAATATGATACATCCCATCCATAAAAAATATGGCTCGCATAACAAATAATATAAAGGAAAACGAATCTGTTAACACTAGAAAAGACGATAATACTAAGATATTATTAACAAATCAATGTTAAAAATCTTATATGATATCATATTAATGTATATGATTCTTATATAATTCAAGAAAAATTATTTCACTATTATAAAGGTGGATAAACTACCCTCATCCAAGGAAAAAACTACAGTGTAAGGGTTATCTTATCTCACTTTTAATTCCATGAGATTTCCATTGTTCACCACTTTTTTATTGCATGTGGTGTGTATACTGCACATAATTGTATTCATTGTGAAATATACTTTAGTTTATGGATATCTACATAATCATTGTATGATCCTTATTTCATGGGTGAATGTTTCACAAGTTACCAAATTTATAAGAGAATTTAACATTTCAATTTACACTCATTCGACTTTACGCATACTTCATTGATTATTTTACTCCAAGATTATGTGTGGAATCACTATTCATTTTCTTATGCCATAATTTCCACTCCCCTTTCAGTGGATATACTTTTGATACACATAATCCCTACATTGATAAATTATAAAGTCATCGATATGAATTTGATAAGAGAAATTTAAACTCAATCTCCATTTGTTAAGTTAAATATCCAATTCATTGGTGTTGTTTTTACAAGAATATTTGTGAATTTCATCTAATTTATTTAGACTAAATATCCAATCATATTGAGTTTATTTTTATTTGTCGCAAATAATTATATCGTTGACTTATCCTTAACCTAAGGATATGGTCTCTATAAGAGATTCCATCTCAATTTACATTCCATTGAGACTTATTTGTTGTTATACAGCAAATCACTTTTATATAGTGTATATAATGTGCATAGACATGGTATATCATGAATCCCTTTATTCTAATGAAATTTTAATGTTTTGATTACCTAAATTATTTTTATTCAAGTGTCTCTCTTTTGGGTTGGAACTTGAACTAAAATATCATTTTAAATGTTTTAATGATTTATTATTCTAAATCATTCTCATTAATGTCCATATTTTAAAAATGTTTTTAAAGACTTATTTATATGGTAATTAATGTTTTAAAATTAAAACTCATTTTAAATTTTTCAAAGTGGTATGAGACAATTTGATTCAAAAATCTAATTTTGAATTTCTTCTTGATAAATAGTGTGACTTTTAAATGTTTTCAAGAAAAAGTGGATATTTATCTCAAATAGTTTTGATGATTATTTTCATCTATGTAAATATCATCCATTATTCTCTATTGAGGTTAATCTGTTACAATAAAATCTTTCATATTATATTGAATGAGTTATGTTTGACTGTGGATGTGTTATTTTAATACCATCCATGGTTTGTGGATAATGTATTGACATTTCGTATACTAGTTTCAATACAAATATTTATGTTATGATTCAAAATTTTCATATGAGGAATGAATTGGACTTAGTATGTGTGGGGTGGAGCCTGTTATAGCTCCTCGACCCATCGTTAGGTATCATGAGAAAAACTTGTGTCTTGGAACAAGGCCATGAAAAAATCTTATTTGTAGTCTTGGCACAAGGCCTTGACTATGAGGTTATGATAGTCTGTAATTATGTATTCCATCATTATGAAAGTGGTTATTGATATTTCATGTGATTGTTCGACCAGTAGAATATCCATGTGAATAAGTAAATGGCATTATTTCATTTTATTTTTTCCATATTATGATAAAGTTCAAGTTTAGAAGTCTTTTGTTTTAGTTATACAATGCGTTAAATGTTTATGATTATTTATGATAGTTTCCGATATATTGTTATCCTTACTGAACATCTGATCTCACCCCTTTCTATGGTTTATTTTTCCCAGGATGTGAAGAAGTTTATTATTACTGACCAGTAGGGATAGTCTGAGGGGATATGAGTGTGGACTATGGAGACTATGTTGTTTTAGTTTTTCACTTTATCATGTAATGTAAACCTTATGAATGTATATATTACTTCCAATGCTACAAAACTAATCGGTCTTTCGAGACTTGATCTTCTATGGTCATTCCAATGATACGTAATAATGCACTGACTCTGGGGTTCTGGGTTTGGGGCGTTACAGTTGGCATCAAAGGAAGTTTGGTAAAAACCTTGGAAACTATATTTACATAAACTCTGATTAGAGAACATAGCCCTAGGATAGACATTGAGGATTAGTATTGACGAACTTCCTAGAATTTTGGTATTGTATATATTTTTTCAGTTTTCCAACAAATAAATCCCTATCTGGATATGAGCAGGTAGAGGCAGCTCTGGTACAGATGTACCTAAGGGTAAAACTTGAAAACAAAGCTTTGAGCTTGACTCGAACAGGAACTGGTGCACGATAATGGGCCTTTTGCACTCTTGGTTACGGAACTCTTGGGGTATATGCTTAGGATAATTTACATTTTCTGTACAAACCGATTTGAATTATTTTAATATAAGATGAAAATAAATAACCTTGGTTAATTATAAGGTGTTTCAAATTGAGAATATGGTGTCATGATATTCTATAAATTTTTTATGATTACTGTTACTCACAAAATGAATTCTGGTTTTAGTCAATAGATAGATTCCAAGGAAGTCATAGTAACTTTCAAAATGATGTACAAGGTGGGAACAGTGGTAAAAATGAGCAACAAAATGGAATGTTGATATGCGTAAAATATATCATGTTCATTTAAAATTAGTTTTCCAAAAATATGATCAACAACATATATTTTAACCAAATTTTGGACTCAACAAAGAAGAGAAAGGTGATGAATGATAAGAGCTCTAGCTGTGGAGACCATGGAGAAAAGAATCCTCAATTATCATCATATAGGAAATGTGGATAGAGACACCTAGGAAAGTGTCTCAATGGAACAAAGAAATGTTTTACGTGCCGGAAAGAAGGATATAAAGTGATTAATTGCCGAGGAAAAATGAAGAGTACTATGGAAGAAAATAAAAATGGTCCCAAAAATCAATTTACAGTAATTTTCCATAACTGTAGATGACCTGGAGATTACCCAAGTGAATGCCCTATTCTAGATGATATTTTCTTGGTCAAAGAAGAAGATATGTGTAAATAAATGGTAGGAGAAATTTTTAAAATTTTTAGTGATCCTTGTTGATGGGATTACATCGGAATAATTTTCTCTTCTATTTGTAACCCTGCAGCTTTAAATGTGAGAATGATATTTGAGGAAGACTTATCTTTTCTCTTATGGATATAGTTATAAACAATAATTTGGTTTTATATGATCCTTAGGTTTGAGGAAATTACAAGTTATCATATTTTGGGATGAAAATGAAAGGAATGAGATAACATTTGTGGTTAAATTATGTTATGGTTATTTTGAGAAATTTATCTCATTTTGGTAATGTTATAAAATAATGATTTTAAAAAGGGACAACATGCAGAATATGTGACAAACCATCGTGTCGGACAAAGCTGTGGGAATCGAACCCATAACCAAAGTGCGATTGGGATTTATCGCCTACCACTGGACTACGTGATGTCCCTGGTTAGTGTAACTAATTATTTTTAGTTAAATTATTTTATTGATCGATAATAAGTTGATTTGAGATCTTATGTCTTATCAAATGAATACCCTTAGTATAGGAAAATTATTTGGTGATGAAGTGATAAATGTTATATTGGAAGATGTTCACTTTGTTGGGGACACTATATTCCCAAGGAAAATAGAATATCATGGGTTTTTATTTGAGAAATAATGGTGGATTTTTATCTATGTATTTATTCTATATTTATACTGATTTGGGTTATTTATGTAAATGATTAACTTATAATAGAAAATATGTGATTAGGTTAATTACTTTTAAGTATGTGACATTAAGAGTAGTTAATGTCATTTGGAGATACAATTTAACGTGGAAGAATACATAACCAAATTCTTCTATGTTTTGGGTTTCAATATTATTTTGGATTATATTGAAGGATTTTAAGGACAATTGTTTATTGAATGGTATTTATTTCACTTTGGGGTATTGTTGGTTTAATTTTAGAAATTAAGATTAGTGTTTGATTATCTAATGTAATGTCCTTTTGGGGGATCATCAGATCTTATACTAGCCATTTTGATTTTGATTAATCTTTAAAGACAGGGTAAATATATAGTTTATCCTACTTGGATCATGTGATTCTATAGAAGTTTATTCTAGCTCTTCCAGTGTGACCAAGTCTTCTTGAATACTCAACATTTGAAAAAATGAGTTAGTGGTAGAGATTTATTAAAGAATGAAACTCTACATAAGAAGTAAGTATATCTATTATGTTATTAGTAAATCACATAAATTAATTCCTCGCCTTTTTGTATTGTAACATAAAACAAAAAAAATGATGTATGTTTACTTTTCCTATTGGGAGACTAATGACCGTTTGTCCCATCACAGGTTTGTGGTTTTCTTTTTGTTAACTTTCTCTTGGTCATGTTTTCTATTCCTCTCTATTAGAACTTGACACTTAGTTTATCTTCCATATCAATGTTTTTATACATATAATCCTTGTATAGGTTATCTTGGGTGACCTTTGTGCATCCCTTTCTTTCTTTTAAAGTGATAGTTTTATTGAATCTTTTTCTGAGTTGGGACTTTCCATTATATTCATAAGCCCAATTTTAAAAATTTTGAGGACACAATTTATTAAAGTAAGGGATAATGTAACACCCCAAGCTTCCATGGTACGTTTCCCTTTGAATAATGCAATAGCTTGCATTGTACGCAACGTCGAGATTCTAACACAACATGACCAATCAAAGTAGTTATTATGAATATTAATACCCACTTTTTGGAATTTTATAAATTTTATCATTCCAAATGGACTTCATTTCTGGATTTGGAATATCTAAATTATCCTAGGGTGAATTTTTGGTATTTTTTAGAAAACATTAAAATTTTGATGAATAGTGAAAAATACTAAACATTAATTAAAATCAAAAGTTTTAATCCAAATAATTTATATTGATAAATTATACTATTTAGAGTTTTTTAATTATAATTAGAATATATTTTTTTCCATATAATCCAATATTTGTAATTGGGTGTAATTTCACAATTAAACTAGACATAAACAAGTGTTAATCTTTTGATAGTTATTATTTCTTAAAAACAGGCTCTTTGTTTTGAAAACGTGAATTAATTTTAAATTAATATCTGCCACTTTTGTGTGTTTAATATAGAGAAATATATTCCTTATTTAGAATCATGAGGTCCAAATTGTGTAAATAGGTAACTTTTATTTTGAGGCATTTTGAATAATTACTTCGGTAAATATTTTATTTACCAATGCTAAAGGCTAAATCCGGTAAATAAGGGTAAAAAAATAATATTATAATAATATTAAATTACCCTAACACGTGTCCTAACCCTATTTGATGATACATTTCCGACCATGGGCCTATTTGGGTCTATTTTGGGACCCCATTGAGCCACTTTTAAGTGATAATGACACTTTATATTAATTAAGTTAAAGTAAATACAAAAATGACATAAGCATATATCTTTTAGTAAAACAATTTTCACATAGGGTTATACATGTTATATCTTAGACTATAAATATTAATTACAAATATAAAACTATTTCATACATAATGGTATTTTATTTATAATTTTTAGACATTTAATAAATAAATTTATTTATGACATAATGATGATGCAGTATTTTCCTTATTAATAAAAGAATCAAGTAAATAGTATTATAAATGTTAAAATAAAAATAATTTTAAATTTTTTATGACATAAAATAATTTTATAGGTTAATATGAAATGTTAGTATTTCTTAAATGAATTAATTTTGAATTAATAATGGTTTTAGGACTTTATAAAAATCAATTATTAAATAGTGTAAAAATTGACATAAAAAAGTTTTTAAAACAAATATTATATTATTAATTGAAATTAAATTCCTAAAAATCTAAGGCTTTTCCAAAAGACTTATATAATTATATATTCATAATTAATGTACCACTTGGGGTTCTCTTGGAAGTATATAGTATGTTTATTAACTATATAATAAAAAAGTAAATAGAGACATGGTAAATGTCAGACTATTTAACTAAGAGTTAAATCTAAAATTTAAGTATAATATAGTGACCCAAACCTGTCTAAATCCTATTGTTTTAGAGGTTTCTAGCCCATACCCACCTTATCCAATAAATAATCCACTTTTTAGCCATTAAAAACTGAAAATTATATTATTATAAAATAATATTTCAATATTTTCCTAAGGTTCACCTCACCCCTCTTATAAAATGGAACTCCCCCTTCTCTCTAATTCACAACTTCAAAGCCTTTTATCTCATCCAAACCATGCCCGAATATCCTATCAACTTCCCTCAATTAATTCTAGAGGCCCTTCTTTTGTCAGAAATCCACCTTCAGAAGCCCTTTTGATCAAATCAAAAGGAAGAACCCGAAGAAAAGGTAATAATTTCACCACCCTCATTCAAGATCTCTTCTTCTTCCACTTCTTCATTCTTTGTTATTTACATTCTAAAATAATAACTCTAGTATATTATATATACTGTGATGTTATTATAAATATGGTACAACCATCTTCATTATTCTATCCATCCTTCGAATGACATATCACCATACGTGTGTATGTACGGATTACCTTCTCCACGACGTGGTGTAATTGTTATTCAATACATTATTATTTTGATGGGTATAATAATGATGTGTAATTCATGTAAATAAATAATATTACATGATAATGATTCTGTATATATGATATACCATCCAGTTATATATTATTTTAATATCAAGATAATGATATTGTCGCTCGTGCGTATGTACAGATTACCATCTCCACAAACGCGATAAGATTCATTCCCCATCGTATCCATTCAAGACTAAATTTCATTTGATGATTAAAAATAATTTTTAGAGACATTATATCATTCTAGATATGAATAAGATACATCCCATCAATAACAAATATGGTTTACAAAACAAATAATATAAAGGAAAATGAATCCGTTAACACCCGAAAAGACGATAATTATAAGATATTATTAAAAAATCATTGTTAAAAGATAATATATGATATAATATTAATGTATATGATTCTTATATAATTCAATAACAAATATTTCATCATTAAAAAATAGGTTAACCTATTATTGACCAAAGAAAAATTTACAAAGTAAGGGTTTTCTTATCTCACTTTTAATTTCATGAGATCTCCATTGTTCGCTACTTATTTATTGCATGTAGTGTGTGTACTGACCATGGTTGTATTAATTGTGTAATATACTTTAATTTATGGATATCTACATCATCATTGTATGATCCTTCTTTCATGGGTGTATGTTTCGTAAGATACCAAATCGATAAGGGAATTTGAAATTTCAATTTCCACTCATTCGGCTTTACGCATAATTCATTGACTATTTTACTCCAAGATTATGTGTGGAATCACTATTCATTTACTTATTTCATATTTTCCACTACCCTGTCTATGGATATACTTTTGATACTCATAATCAATCCATTTATAAATTCTCAAGTCAACGATATGGACTTGATAAGAGTAATTTTAACTCAATCTCCATTTGTTGGGTTAAATATCTAATTCATTGGGGTTGTTTTTACAAGAATATGTGTGAATGTCCTATTATTGTTTTACAAGGAATATCCATTCATATAGAGTGTATTTATATTTTTCACACATAATTATGTTGTTGATTTATCCTTAACCTAAGGATATGGTCTTTATAAGAGATTTAATCTCAATTTACATTCCATTGAAACTTATTTGTTGTTATACACCAAATCACTTTTATATGGTGTATATAATGTGCTTTGACAGAGTATATCATGAATCCATTTATTCTCATGATATTGTATAGTTTTTATTACCTCAATTATTTTAATTCAAGTGTCTCTCTTTTGGTTAGGAACTCTGACTAAAATATCATTTTAAATGTTTTTAAGATTTATTATTCTAAATCATTTTCATTAATGTCCATATTTTAAAAATTGTTTTAAAGATATATTTATATGGAAATTAATGTTTTAAAATTAAAACTCATTTAAAAATTTTCAAAGTGGTATGGGACACTTTGATTCCAAAATCTATTTATAAATGGATTCTTGAGAAATAGTGCGACTTTTAAATGTTTTCAAGAAAAAGGGGATATTTCCCTCAAATAGTTTTGATGATTATTTTCATCTATGTCAATATCCTTCATTATTCTCGATTGAGGTTATTCTGTTACAATGAAATCTTCCATATTGTATTGAATGAGTTATGTTTGACTGTGTATGTGTTATTTTTATACCATTCATGTTTTGTGGATAAAGTATTGACATTTTGTATGATAGTTTCAATATGAATGTTTATGTTATGTTTCAAAATCTTCATATGAGGAATTCATTGGACATAGTAAGTGATAGGAGGATCCCCTATAGCTCCTTGATGCATCGGTAGGTCTCATGAGACAAACTAGTTTCTTGGCACAAGGCCTTAACAAAATCTTATTTGTAGTCTTGGCACAAAGACTTGACTATGTGGTTATGATAGTCTGGCATTATGCATTCCATTATTATGAAAGTGGTTATTGATGTTGCATGTGATTTTTTGACTAGAAGAATATACATGTTAATAAGTAAATGGTATTATTTCATTTTATTCTTGTCATATTATGCTGATGTTCATGTTTAAAAAGCTTTTGTTTTAGTTATACAATTCCTTAAATATTTATGCTTATTTATGAATGGTGGGGCTATATTGTTATCCTTACTGAGCATCTGATCTCACCCCTTTCTATGTTTTATTTTTCCTAGGATGTGAAGAAGTATTTTATGACTGAACTGCAGGGATAGTCTGAGGAAATATGAGTGTGGACTATGGAAACTATGTTGTTTTAGTTTTTCACTTTATAATGTAATGTAATCCTTATGAATGTATCTAGTACTTCCAAGGCTACTAAAATAATTGGTCTTTCGAGAATTGATCGTTTATGATCATGCCAATGATACGTAATAATTCACCGACTCTTGGCTTCTGGGGTCGGGGCATTACATTATTTATAGTTAAGTTTTATACGAGATTATTCCAACAATGTGTTTGTGAGTTATATTATATTCTAATTTTTTTTGTTTCTATGCTCTAATCTACCCTGTATGTTAATGAAAATGTCACCCCATGGATTCTATGCCTTGGGGTGTTTTCCTCAACATCCTTTTGGGTGGATGGATAGCACACTGCCCCCTTTTTCCCAGCTCTATTCTGTTGTTAATTACTTGTTCTAGAAGGAATAATGGTTATTTTTTCAATATATGTTTGTAGATGGATGTAATGTCTTGTGGATTATCACACACGTATATTCTTGATATGGTTTCTTATGAAAAATTATAGGGGTAACATTTATAGGTTTGGATGGCATGAGGATCCTTACTCAGTGTAAGGGATGTGATTGATTGAGTAATAATTCATGATGTATGATATACATTATGTGAGATGTGGTGTCCCTATAAAACTATCAGCTTAGTTTGATTACATGGGTGTATTGTTTTTGTTTTAGGAGTTGCATGTTGCGGTGATTCACCCATGTGTTTGCGTGCAATCATTTTGGAGAGAGATCCTTAAGACAGACGAAATTGGAGAAAAACAGCATGCTAGTGGGGAAGTGGTAGTTCGGTACCTTTAATATTATTTATTATATTATAAACTACTGTACATGATACTTTGTGAGAATATCCTTTGTGATTCTAGAAACAAAGTATACCAATTTAGGTGATGAGTTAGATTCACTTTTTGTTCACTGTTCTTCAGCATGCATTCTTTACATTATGGGAGTATGATTTCTCCCAGGTTTATTTTTCCTTTAGAGGTGTTGGTTTGTGTTGGAGTTATGGAATATGGGGTATCACTTCTCTAATAGATGATCGAGATACATGATGTTTTTCTTGTAGGGTAGATCCATCGTTATCTTGATGGAAAGTCTCACATCATTGATTGGGGAGATATCAATACTGACGATGATGAGACCTTCAAGGATCGACCGGTAGAGATCCAGAACTACAAGGAGAAGGTGTTGTGTGGGAAATATATCCCCTTGGTTTGTATCTTGTGGTTACGTGGTGGTGTGGAAGATATTACATGGGAACATGGGTCGTAGATACGGTCTCAGTACCCCGATTTATTAAATGTTTTGCTCATTTCTTATAATGATGTTTGTTTGTGATTGGAGACCATTAGTGTTTATGAGATTGATTTAATTTGTTTCTTTCTGTTTCTTCTCACTTTTTAGAGGTCTCTCAATGGAAGGTTGTTTAGACCCGTTTTATATTTCCTCTTAAGTAGGTTTTTAATTCTGAAGGATGAGAATGTTTTGAGAGGTATCTGATGTAATGGGTCATACCTCTCTAGTCCATTAAATTGATAAAATCTAGTGTTTGAGGTCTTCTAAGAGGTCAAGGTGACTTATCCATAAAACTTTCCCCAATTTTCTATTCTAAGAATAGTTATTCCTATTTTTGAACAGTGTTTCTAGCTGTCGGTAGGTGTACAATGTTTCCAACCATTGGTAGATGTAAACTGTTTCCATACCCCGGTAGGTGTGAAATTTTTTTGAATGTCTATAGGTGTCTAGTTTTTTCATAAATCTATAGGGGTACAATTTTTCTTGAATTTCATATGCGTACAATGTTTCCGGACATCGATAAGTGTAAATTATTTATATATTTCCATAGGTTTACAATATTTCCTAATGTCGGTATGTGTAAAGTGTTTACAGACTTCGTTATGTGTATAGTGTTTCCAAAATACAATAGGTGTATAGGGTTTCTAAATTTCATTAGGTGTATTGTGTTTCCAGAATTTAGTTTGTGTATCATGTTTCCATATGTTAGTTGGTGTATAGTGTTTCTAGATGTCAGTAGGTGTACAATTTTTCCATCTTCCTACAGTTTTCCCCTTTCGAGTTTTCTTTGATGAAAGATGAATTCAAAGACTTTTTTATGGGATTTAAGCCCAATATAAATCCCACAACTCATATAATTATTTTACTAAGCCTTGGTATGCCTTTACTTGGTAACACCGTGTGTATTAATTTGAAAAATAAATTAAAATTATAAACCGTTTCAAATCTTGTTAGTCTCGGATATCTTCATTCATAGCTGGGAACCTCCCTTTTAATTATTTCCCCTTTTCATTGTTTGAGGTTCAACGAGACATTATCCCAATATGAGTGGTGTGATCGAACATTAATCATTGAATCATTTCACCTTGATATTTCTTCCTACTGCATGCACACCCCCTATTTTGGTATGAGCAGCAACTGTCAACCCATCATCGATTGAAGGTATAATCTACCTCAGTTATTATGTTTTCCTCAATCCTGGTTCTCTAGATTCTCTTTACCATTTTATGGAATATGATATCAATTTTTATAATGGATTTTCCTTGGCATTCTGTTCGTGTGGTTGTTTCCCTGCGTCCTCTGGTAGATGTAGTTGTCACGGGGGGAGGGGATCATGATCTTTTGCATGGATCATTCACATGTAAAGAATGTGAAGAGCCTTTTGGAGTATGGAAATCATGGATTCTCGATTCATTTAAGTGAAACTGTAGAGTTAACATGTTTTAGACCACTGAATTACAATGGAATTGACATAATAAATATTTAAATTATATAAATAAATTGGTATCAATATTATGTTATTGCATCTTGTTTTGCGAGATACTAGGATATCTATGATTGCCTCTTTTTACCATGTTGTTCACGAAGAATATTAGAAAATTATGTAAACTGGGACTAATTGTAAATTATTTTTCTAAAGAAAAAAGGGATTTTAAATGAACCTAGTTGTTACTATATTAAATTTATGATTATCAAATTGATTCTATGATCATGTTTATTTAAATTATGATAGCTATGATAGCCTGCTATTTCGATTTCCCATAGATGGAACCTACTAAAAATGAATCTATTAATTCACTACTGATTAACTAAAAGATTTTTTAATAAATGATTATGCCTTTAAGGTTTTTGAGATACACTCCTACTTTTAAGGCTGAGAGTCTTCTGATTTAGATCCATGAGAGCTTGTATCCTATGAAGATAGAATTCCTTGTTTATGGCCAAGAGGCGAGTTGCTTTATTTTTTCCTATAGCTTGTGATGTGTTATAATCTCAGATGGATGTTTTGAGATGTGGGAATATGGATTCCTAGATTTTGTGGTAGTGGTTGACACCTAGAGTGGAAAGTGAATTAGTTTATCCATGTGGCTTTCGGGGATTCACCATAGATAATGAAACCGGGTGGATGTGAATGATTGGATTATTTATAAATCATATTGGTCGTTTATCTACTTTACTTTAACCACTATTCACGGTATCTAGTATTTCTTACCCTCCTTCCAAAAGGGGTAAATAGGCATAGGTTATTCCACGTGCTATAATTATTTAGCTTCTTGAGGGAGGATCATTCTATGCATATTATATAGGTGGAAAAGTCTTTTCGGTTAGTCTATCTATTAAACTTGTTTGAGCCCCTTGTGTTTGGTAGTTTAGAATATTTTTGTAGAATTCCTGGGAATATGGGAAAATGATAATTCTATAAATAAATGATTAAATAAATGATTTACACCCATGGGTATGGATCATTCTCGGACGTAATGAGGAGGATAAAAGTTAATGTAATTGTGGAATTTTGGTGTGATGATAAGGATTAATAATGTGGGATTGATAATGGAAAATTAATTTTTAAATAATACTTAACGTAAAGTTAAACTGATAAAAATGGAATGATGTAGTACAATAATTCTCTTTAAATTGTTATGGGCTTATAGGATAACTATTCTTAGTAGTGACAGCTAGGATTCAGAGTGACATTAGATGCAGTTGAGTATAAGACTAGGTTATGCCCATAGTGTGGTTGTGAGCTATTTCATATTCAATATTTTTTGGCCTCTATATGGTACTACACCATATCAGTTAGGGAAACTGACAATCCAGGGATTTTGAACCTGCGGGGTTTTTTCCACAACATCTCGAAGGGAGGATAGATGGCTTACTACCCCCTTCGGCCCTACTCTGTTCGCTTGGTAGTTACTTGTGCTGGTAGGAAGAGCAGTTAGCTTCCCCATAAATGTGTATAGAGGGTTGTAATGTCTTGTTATTATTCACACATATATATTTTGGATATAGTTTTCTATTTATTAATATAGATGTAATGTGTATAGATTGTGATGGCTTGAGGATCCTTACTCGGTGTATGGGTTGTAATGGATTGAGGTATAATCCCTGATGTATAATACATGTTATGCATGATGTGGTGGCTCCTCAAAACTACCTAGTTACTTTGGTTATGTTGGCATAATGGTTTTATTTCATGTGGTGCATGTTGTGGTGCTTCGCCCTGGTGTCTACATGTAATCCTTTTTGGAGACTGATGCTTAGGACACGAGATGTTGGGGAAAAGTGGACAATATGTGGGGAAGTTGTTGCAGGGTGCCCTTGATGTAATTTATTATATTATATACTTTTTTATGTGATACATGGTGATAGTAGACATGATGAAGCTAATAAAAAAGTATTTTATTTAGTTTTTGAGTTAGTTATAGTTTTTTTTCACTTTTCTTTAGCGTTATTTCTTTACATTTTCATGAGAGGCTCTGGGGAGGATCCTACAGAGTATATTTTTATACTCATCCATTGAATATATAAACTATTTTTCATGTCACTTTTACATGGATGGTGATCTGGTTGTTTACTACTAGTTATTGGTTGTAGGACTTGTTCAAGATTTGTGGTCACAACCATTTTTACTTTCTTTTGGTACTTTTTTTCCCATTTCAGTTTAAATAATTCATATACGACATTACATATGTATGCTTGGGATTTCATTTGTAATGCAGTATATGTTGGTGTTGGTTGGTGTATGTATTATATATCTCTTCCTCAAGTGTTCTCTTAGAGGGTAATGCCACCCTTTTTTGTGTTTACTATACCCTAAGTGTTGGTCTCCAACACAGGGCCAACTCGAGGTGGGACTCCAGATTCACAATCTCCTCTCACACATTACTAGACTAGGAGGGGTGGACCATGTGGGGAGGGGGCGGTGAAAATTGGGTATATAAGTTAGTTATAGAATTTAAAAAAGGTTACTACATAAATTATAAATTATTTAACACCCATTATAGTGATTTTATGGAATGTCTTGAATGCATTAATGGAAAATGAAAACACACCATCCATGATGTCGGTAAATTGATAAATCATAGGTGATGATTTTGTTTTTAGAATAAAAGAGAGAGAGAGAAACTAGTTGTTTATTGTTCATCTAATACCATTATAGGATTAAATATATAAAATATAATGGGATTATCATGTATATTTGGATAGAGTAGGTGATGAGATAATAATACAATAAAAATAAAAATTAAAAGAAGTTAATAGAAAAAATAAGGATTTTACCTATTGAATTTTTTTCTTTGAGAACATCCTTATGGGGACAAGGTTTTTTATTTTTTTGAGATCATAACCTATTATATGTGGATATGGGTCTTGGGAAGAAGTTTGGGAGTAATTTAGACAAGGCTCAAAGCATGTAAGTTATGAGGAGAATATGTGGTGGGGTGGTTTTTATTGGGAAGAATAAGGGTGTTTTCCCATTATTTTATTCATTAGTTTACTGTTTTTGTTCAAGAATATGAATAGTTTTAATATAATCACTAAATGTATTAATATAATTATGGATATATAGATATTATTATTATTACATCTAAAATGACTCAAGGAATATTTTCCTTCAAATAAAATGTTTATATACCGTAAATTACCAAATTTTACTATTCACGAAAAAATAAACTATTTTTGTAAAATCTAAACAATTCACCATATTCATTCATTAATGTGTGTAATTAAAAAATTAACTCCATTTTATGAAAATAGTTTTCAAAAGATGAGAAAAATAATTTTTAATTAAAATCATCATTTATATAAAAAAAAATTAAAATTAAAACTCATTTGATTACACATTGAAAAATTAATTAAGGTATCGAAAAACTATCTTATAATCGTAAATATATAATTTATAAAAAGAAATATTTGTTTATATCATTATATTAATTATTGAATTGAAAATAATCTTTTATGTCTTAGAAAAATAAAAAGAACTTTCTTTATCAATTTTTAAACATTTATTTACTTATACAATGATTATATAAGACGCCTAAATTCTAATTAAAATTTCATAAGTTATGTTACTATCATATATTCCATTATACCATTACTAATGGTCATTTTAATATTCTAAATGTTAAGTTTTTGATCCATCAGTATAGGATCATTAATTTCTATAAATATCGCATATTTCATTCATTAATTATGAGGGTAATGTTTTTATTGGTATTTTTATGCTATATATGTATATTACACCATATAAAAGATTTATAAGAAGGGTAATTGTATTAATAAATGTGGTGTCATTAAATTCTTCCCCCTTTTGAAATTTTACCCTCAAATTTTTTTATATAAACATTTCAGTTTACTTCTCTTTTATCAACTCCTATGTTTCCCATGACAATTTTTCATAAATATAGTTCCTACAATACACTTCAATAAGGTGGGTTGTCTTATTGTGTAGAAACTTATCTCTCTTTTATATAGTCTTTTCTTGTTGTTCTACAAAAAAATATCATCATACAGTTTTACCACCCTTGAGTTTAGTGCAAGTGAGGGATCTGGTACGTACTTCCTCAAGGGTGATATGTGGAACACGTAATGAACATGAGCTATATTCAGTGAAAATACAAGATGATCAACAAAAATCCTATGTAATCAAGGATCTCAAATCGGTCAATGTACCATGGGATTAGCTTCATATCCATTCTAAACTGCATGACTCTCTTCTATAGTGATATTATAAGGAAGGTATTATCTCAAACATTGAACTCCATGTCCCTTCGTCGGTTGTCATCATAGCTCTTTTCATTACTCTAATAAGCTTTTATATGTTGCTGGATGGCTTGAACCTTCTCTTACCCTCTCACACAAGATCATCTCCAAATATCTTTCATTCACCTACTTCATCCGAACATGTTGTAGTTCTATAGCACTTTACACATAGAGACTCATATTGAGCCATCTGAATACTCTAGTAGAAAATGTTGTTGCATGAGAACTCAACCAATGAGATACTATTATCTCAAAAAAAATCTATTGATGAAGTATCTAAGAATGTCTTCAATAATTATAGAATATATTTCAAATTGTCCATCCAATTGTGGGTGATAGGTCATGCTGAAATTAAATTCAGTACCCAATGCATGTTGGAGACATCTCCAATATTTAGATTTAATCCTTGGATCGTGATCAAAGAGAGTAGAAAGTGGTACCTCATTAAGACATACAACTTTTTTTCTTATATATCATATCATATTTTTTAAGAGAGATATCTTCTATAATAGTGATGATGTAGGAATTCTTGGTGAGTCGATCCACTACAACCCATATCACATAATTTCTTTTAGATGACATTGGGGGACCAGTGATGATGTCCATGGGGACATTATCCCATTTCCAAATGGTATTGACAATGTTTCCATCTTCCCATTGTAATTCTATTTCATTATATTTACTTAATGAAATATCATGTGCCTTGAGATATATTCCTAAATTTTTGTCTTTATGTTTCCCTACTAGAAGTGTTTCCGAAGATCACGGTACATCATGGTACTTACAAAACAGATAGAGAATGTTGAGCAATGTGAATTATACAATAAATATTTATTTATATATGATATTTAAGGAACACACATCCTATTTCCAAATCAAATCACACTATTATTATCGATATGGAACTCTTGTATCTTCCCTTACATTACTACATTCTCCTTATTTTGAATCTCGATATCATCCATTATGCCTCAAAAATCATCTATTAGATAGATGGTATAGATATCATTTGGGAATTGTTGGATTTATTCCATGATGTAATAATTTCTAAATCAATCTACTGTGTATCAAAGAATATGGGGTCATTATCAATCCTCTCTATAGAGAGAGTATCATATTCTTTTCTTCTAAGATCATCAAGTAACATGTTTTTTATCCCAATATGATAGTGATTCAAAAAATGATAGTCCATGTTTATTTATAACTATATCCTTCTATGCAAGTTGAGTTCCATTTTTGTTAACATATATTTAGGCTATATTGGTCAGCATATATGTCATACATCTCACCATATAGGCTAGCACCATATTTTCAAGGAAAAAATCAAAGATGTAAACTCAAAATCATGCCTTGTGTAGTTATACATAGTGATTGTCAACTTTCATTAGATAGGATATCATATCTTCATTTTTCATGAGTACAAAACCATTTAATTTCATTAAATAATCATTGTATGTCAAAAAATGTAATCCAATTTTCAGTAATGTGGGTACAGTTAAAGTGATGAGCCTCTGATTTAGAACCTTGAAGCATTCCTCACATTATTCCGTCCAAACATACATTACCCATTTCATCATTAACATAGTTAATAGGATATACAATCCTGAGAAATTTTTAAAAAAACATCTGTAGTACTCTACTAATCCAAGAAAATGGTGGATTTCTATGATACTATAAGTTATTAGCCATTACTCAATATCATTTATTTTTTAGGGGTCTATAGAAATTCACTCAATTATTACCATGTATCCTAAGAATGTAAATTACTTCATCCAAAAGTCGCACATACTGATCATGGAATACAATTTCTCTTTCCACAATGTCGCCAACACAATTTTTAGATGTTCTTCAGGTTCCTCATTTCTCTTTGAGTAGATGAAAATATTGACAATAATAACTTATATAAATTTTTCATTGTAATTCATGATGACTGTATTCCTCATATCCATGATGATTTGAATGGTATTTTTATGTCCTAATGGCATCATTATAAATTCATTGTGCACATACCTTGTATAGAAGGTAGTATTTTGAATATCTTCTTTACTCAGAATTAGATAATGATATCCATAATGTAGATCCACCTATGAGAGTTACTTAGCTCCTCATAACTGATCGAAGAAGTCTTCAATCATTAGAATATGATAAATTTTCTTTATAGTGAACTTATTGAGTTATCCATAATAAATACACAACATTACTGATCCATCATTCTTCTTGAAAAAGAGTATCAGAACCCCCGAACAAGATGCACTTGGGAGTATGAACCATTTTTCATGTGCTTTTGATACTACTTATTTTACCCCTATAGTCCAATATGGTCAATCCTATAGGGAAGATTTGATATATGAGTACCTACAGGTTTGAGATTTATTTATAACTCTAGCACATTATCTACGGGAAGTCTACGTAGCTGTTCATGAAATACATCATTATATTCCATACGATGTGAATTTATTCTAGGATGATAACTTCAATTGACTGAAACATTTCAATGAGGTATGTGAGCTTATAGGGAATCAAAACACACACAGTTTAGAGACCATAAAAAAGGATATTCATGGTAATCCACGAATTTGTAGAAGGTCATGGTATGGTTTAGAATATGAAAATATATTTCCTTTTCCCAAAAATTGATGTGTTCTCTATAACGAGAGACAATCCATTCCCATTATAGCATCAAATTACATTAAGGGATGTATCATGAGATTTTTAGGAATAATCATTCCACATAATCCTATAAAAAAATGTTACAACACTTGGGTTATAATGATTTCACAACTACCTGTTTTTATAGATATCTCTACTTCATTTTTTATGGTTTTGATTCAGTATTTATAGAAAACATAAACAATATAAAGGAATGCATAGAACTAGAATCAAATAAGTATTTTTCCATTATTGAGTGACTAAGAAATATACCTTGTATGAATTCATTTTCATACTACCCTTCCATAGTAGTGAATTAATAATCCTTCCTTTTTTCCTTTGACATTGGAGGCTAATGACGATGATTAACCTCGAGGACATAAGGTTTAGGGCATTGGATTTCATAATGCACTTTCTCCCTACTGTTGAAGAATAGGACCAGGGTGTTGTTCTCCAATCCTCCATCACATTTTCTTGTTTCTTTATGTATCAATTACAATCATTTGTATAGTGGTCATTTATTCCAAACTTATATATTTTCCCAACCCTTAGAGGTAGTTCCCATGATGCATGTTCACACATTTTTTTCATGTGAGTTGTTTATATATCATTCCACCATTCTTATTAGATCCCCCACCTTGAAACTCAATCATTTATTTCATATTGTCATAACTAGAAGACTATACTACAAACTCCATATCCACTTTGAGAGCACATCAAGCAACTTCTTCATAACCCCAAATGTCTCAAATCTCTAGATCCTTTAAAATTCATGATATTAAACCACTAAATAATATATCAATTTTTCTATCATTGTTGATAACAAAACCCAACCCACACATGGAAATCCTTATGAAATTTTCTTTAATGGTCTACGAAATATTCATCATACTTTTTCTTTAGCTCTGTGAAAATTCACTCCCTTTTTCTGTAATTTGTTTGAGGGAAATTCTACATAAGAAAAATTATCTTAATATCTTACCACTAAATATCTCAAATATTTTCCATTGTATCCGAGTCTTTAATTAATACCCACCATTGATTATCCTCTCCCTATGTCCAGAGTCACCTTCACTATCCCAAAATAGAAAACCATAGAAAATAACTTCTCTATTGAGTTTACCCACTGTTCCCCAACAAGTGGATTAGAAAATCCACTAAATGTCAGTGGTCATTTTTTCATAAAATATATGATATAAAATATCTCCCTATAAGTGGAAGGTATACATTCCACATTTTTCTTGTTGATATTTATATCTTGAGATAGCTGCGTAAGCATCACCATGAAATTTTGTCTAGTCCTCCCAAGGCATTAGGGATATCATTTGGGAAATCACTACATTATCCCTCGCATTGGTAGTTGTCCTAGTTTCTCATGGATACCACTTTTTCCAAAATAGAAATGTATTGTCGAAACACTAGTCAATAATGTCATTGAAAATATATTCATTTGTACAATTATCTCAAAATTAATATCTGGTGGGATACCTATGTATATAATTTTTTTCTAAATAATGATTCTTGTGTACTTAATTATGAATAGTCTCATTTTAAGGGTTTTCACTAAGTATCTCAATTCCTAATTAAAAAATTAACTAATCCATGCTCTGTTACAAACTATAATAACCCTGCATTTCTTATACGATTATTACATCACATTAAACAAGAACAAAATAAATGTGTTACACATCCAACATTCAAAGGTTTAGTATCTTGGTAAAATTAGTTCCATACATAACTTCTATATAATATAACATTAATATGTATTTAATTTAATATTATCTAGATTCTTAGTGCCCCTCATGTTCTTCTTCGTATAAGTATTCAATTGAGGATATACATAAAGAAAGGGTTGCCCTAAAATCCCAGTAAGACAATGAAGAAGTGAAATTAAACAATGGTGATAATAATAATCATCATCATAACATATATAAATGATCATCATCATAATAATGAGTGGAATCATTAGATAATGGTATGGGATTAGTCAATGCATATGAATGAAACATCTTGTCTTACTGGTTAACACCACAGATAATTGTGGAAAAATCTAGAATCATGTTCAAAAATATTTCACTTATCACACGAGATTCATCAAATTAACCAATGAATTTGAAAACTATATAATTTTATGCACTCCCATCACATCACAATGTTCACATGAAATATATAATTCTAGGAACACCTGCCCTATCATAACATTTACACAATCTAGCATGCCAGATCGAATGTATATCGATTTTGGTAATATAATAACCCATGGAGAGGAATGTGTTTCATTTAATAAAGAATTAATTCATGAATATTATTTTGGGTTCCCAATAGATATATGTAATAACATCCACGGTATAAAACCCATCAATTATGAATCAAGAAGAAACAATCACAATACATGTAAAAGGATTATTTTTAGAATGAAGAGTTATTTTGGAAAACATTTTTATTATCATAAAATAATATAGGGAACATATATATACCATAAAAGGAAAATGAATAATAATTAAATGTTATTAAAATATAATTAAATGAATATACATACTATAATTGGTGTAAAAGAGGGAAAATAAACAAAAATGGTGTTGGGTTTCAAAATCCCCTTACCTTATCTATTAATGATATATTCAATTTAATATACCATATAATCAAATTAGATTCATTAATTAATATATCAAAACCATATAATAAATTTAATTTTCTTGTTATAATTTTATAAAGATCATTTATAGCCTTTAATATGAGATGTAGAGGTCAATTTCAATATTCAAGATTGTTCATTTTCTTGGTTTTCATGATTAATTCAATTGAGTATGTGTATTGATGTTTTTGTAGAATGGGTATAATTTTACAAAATTTAAATTATACATTACTAATGATCATAAAGACATATAAATGGTTATATATATTATTTATTAAATGGTATTAGGATGAATCATTAGATAAAAATTTAGTGATAATCTTTTAGTTTTTTGTGTCTTTTCAGGCATCACAAATTAGTTTTGATCATTTATTTGTTATATTCATATAAGTTAGTTCCAGAACACAAATTTTGTTATAACCAACATTTTACAAAATGTAACATCCATTATTTTGATTTTATAGACATCCATGAAGGCATTGTAGGAAAATGAAAACATGTCATCCACAATGTCTCTAAATTAACACAGCATAGGTGATGATTTCCATTTTCAAATAAGTGAGTGATATATAATGGAGTTTGATGATGGTTCTTCCATTAACAAGAAATCATTCCATTATATAAAAGGTACTATTGTTATCATCCAAATTTTGATATAAGAGTTTATGAAAGGATAAGAAAAATAAAAAGTAAACAACATAATTTGAAAGAAAAAAAGGATTTTACCACTTGAATTTTCTTAATTGAGAACCCCCTTAAGGAATCTAGGTTTTGACTTTTGTTGAGGCCAGAACATCTGGAATGTGGGAAAGGGTCTTAGTAAGGGTTTTGGGTAGAATTTGGACAAGGATAAATGTGAGGGGAATTGGTTTTGAGGAGTGGAATTTGGGGGGGGAGAAGGGTATTTTCCCCTTTTTCATTCATTAGTTTATTATTTTGGCTCAAGACTATGAATAGTTTGAGAATTGATAAAATATATCAAAATAAGTAAGGGTTGTTCAAGATTGTGGATATTATATATTCAATGACTCAATGACTAATGTATTTACCTTATAATATATAAACAATAAATTATCATATTTTTCTATTCACACAAAATTTAACAAATTAGAAAAATTATAAAAAATCCTACCTGAACATTTTTGGACATCTAGAAGTAAAAAATACTTGATTTTAAAAAAATAATTTTCTAAATATGAGAAATATATTTTTTAATTAAAATTATAATTTATTCAAAAAGTAAATATTTTTCCATTATAACAGATTTTATGACACTTTGAAAAATAAATTAAGGTCTCATAAAAATATCTTTTAATAGTAATACAATAAAATATTAATATACAAAAAATATTCTTCTATATCCTTGTATTAATTAAAACATTTTAAAAAAACATTTTTTTACAACAATACCAAAACATAATTTATCATTTTTTAAAAATTTATTTACTCATTAATGATTATAGAACATGCCTTAAATTTATTTCTACTTTGATAGGTGATGTTACTAATATATTGGCCAGTATACTATTTCTAATTGTCATGTTACTATTCCAAAGGTCAAACTACTATTTCATCGGTACAATTTCCTTAATTTTTTTAAATTTCACTTATTTAATTCTTTATTATGATGGTAATGTTTTTATTCGTATCTCTCTGATATTTATGTGTTTTATACCACATAATAAGATTATAAGAAACTAAATTCTATTGATAATAGTTTGGGTCATTACAACGGTTAGTACACAGTTTTCCCAAACCATACGTAATGTGATAAAAAACAATAAATTACTGGATAGAGTTGAATTTGAAATATGGTACATGTTTTCTGAAAATGAATTCTATATTATGAGTACCCCTCGAAAAGGTGAAGGGTTTGGGAAATCATTTTCCCCTACTCAGGAAACTGTGTGTGTGGTTTTAATTAAAAAAGAAAACAACATTTTAAATACCCAAATTCCATGGAATTCCCTCCATCATGACATATTTCAACCATAAACAGGTTCTCTCATTTTGAGGCTCCCATATAGACTCCATGGATTTCCCATCTCTGTTAATGATGATTCAAATCCCAGAGTGAAGATCTATAACTCTCACTATAAGATAATATCATCCCAAATTGTTTATCATCCTTCTCATATATTGTTATATCCCTATATGGTATAATTTAATCAGTTTTTGTGGTTTTGGATCTAGGTTTTTTGTATATTGATTCTTCTAATCTTATATTATGGTTTCAGATCTATATCTCACTCTTCTTCATGTTCTCAGTCGGCCTTCTTGAATTAGGAATTTCTATTTGTGATCATTTGTTAACAATCTTGAGGTAGGTGGTCTAAATGAAATTCTCATAGTCTTGAATTATAATTATGTTTATGTGTTGATAGATATGAAGTATCATTTTGAAATTTAACCTTCAATTAAATAAATTAATGAATTGATTAATTTATGGAAACATGAGATTTTTTGAATTATTTTTTGAATTAATTAATGGAATTTATGATTTTTAAATTGATGTAATTGTATTAATTAATGGATGAATTAATTAATGGGTAATCAGATTGTGAAATTGATGGAATTTGGATTTATTTAATGATTAATCAATTAATGGGATATTAATATTATGGAATTGGATAAATTAATTATTGAATTAATTAATGGGATTTTGGGATTTTGGAACTGGATAAATTAATAGGTGATGTAATTACTAAATTAATGTTTCATATGGTTTAGTGGAGATTTCCTCATTTATTTCTATGATATTAAATAATTGAATCATGAGTTTTACTGACAGTGGAAATGGAATTTTATGTTGTGAAATGTGATAAGCGGTTCAATGTTTATTATCATTGAATAATGAGATATTGTGATATATGAGGTATATGGGTGTGGGACATGGCCTGATACATCAAAATCCCATAGTAATAAACTGGTATACAAGTATTGGACGTGGTATGCTACTTCCAAAGCCGATAGTGATAAACTTGTGTTGGACATGCTATGTTGCATTAAAATCCCACTTATGTAATTGACGGATAATCATGTAGGGTAAATGGATAGATACTTCAAAATAACATACTGATAAATTAGTGTGGGACATGGACTGCTACTTCAAAATCATGAATTTGTGATATGTGATATTTGAGGCGTGGTATATGGACTAAGGATCCAAATACCTATAAGGATTTCAAAACGACATTCTACACCCATGAGAGGGAATTTGACTGTTATTCTAATTATCCATGATATATTTTGAGATGAAATTATAAATGTAGACCATGGTATTATGATATTCTTTAGACTCCAAAATTGGACGAAGATGGTATTGAGGGTTCATGTGTCCTTGGGAACCCCTGGGTTTATGTGGTTAATTAAAAAATAATGGAATGTGATAAATTATTTCATTATGTTTTGTACATTATTTTCTTCAAATTTCTTACATTTCTATTAAATAAATATTTATATAGATATTATTGGGGGTGTCCTACTATGTAATAAAAACACCATACTCAGGATGCGTAATTGGTATCTGAATAGATTTCATGGTTTTATGATATGATTAGGGAAATAACCAAATATTATATGGCTAAGTTAGGATTTATCCTAGATTAGGTGACAAGATTTCGTGTTAGTACCCACATGGAGTTGTTATCGTCTTACCATTGGATTTTCAATTGAATATTGGCACATACTTGGCATGAAATATCTATTATCTGAGTTTGGAATGTTTATTTCTATTTTATTCATCACAAGGTCCATGTTCAATCCAGTTATCTGGTTATATCAATTGGATATTTTTTATTTAAAATTAAATTTTTTTTACTGTGATAATTATGGTATAGAATCACCATGATCTAAATTAGACCCTTTATCCTCTTGCATAAGGGGGTCATTCTTGAGGTCATGAAATCGACCATCTTGGGGCACCGATGTGTGGAACCTAATTTGGGATGTTACAAAGTGGTATTAGAGGGAATTTCTTTACTTTTAGTTTATTTTTTACTAAAACACTGGAATGGTGAACAAGGATAATTTGATGAGTGAAGACACGGTTTACAGCTTTCTCATGGGAGTATCTAACCCATGTATAAGGGTTGAATCCACGTACCTAGAATGGGATTGTTGTTATTTTTGTGTGTTGTTATAGAAGAATATTATTCACCTCGAGAGATGATCATGTTGGGTGATGTGATTATTTTTTCAATGTTTCCTAGGATTATACTCATCAAGATGTTGAGGATGTTATTTTACAAAGCAAGCATCAAACTAAGAACTTAGGGTTATCATGTGATATGACTCATTTTTAGGCACATTAGGGAAAATGAATTTTAGGTAAGTTATTGAAATTTAAATGTTTTTACTTAGGAGTAATTTTAATGAAAATGGTTCTTAATATAAAATTGATGATCGTAAATGAATAATGATATGAATAAATGGATCTAATGGGATCTTGTATAATGAAAATGAGTTTACAATTACTGACCATGACCTATATATTGGATGGTAAAGGGTGGTGATAGTGCCTCATTTTGATCAAGTGTTGGAAAAGAGAGATTGGTTTGTTATAGATTTTTGTGAATCCCACATGTTTATTATTTTAATGTATTGAAATGCTTAATAATATTTGTGTTTCGAAATGTAGAGAAATAAATCCATGTGGTTATTTGCTGATATGATGAATTAAGGATATATATGGAAGTGATCCTCTAGTAGTGGAACCTGATGAACTAATAATGATGGGTTAATAAGTTAGGGAGACGTTTCATGAGAAAATTTCATACTTCATGTTTTTTATAGATATATATTCAGGTCAGGATGTGAATTTTGAGTCTGATTTAATGCGGGAGTTTCATTTCCACTACGCTATGACGTTCAGAAGAGGGGGTGTACCTGAGGAAGCAGAGTTTTGGATTTAATCCATCAAAAAAAGTTTACCATATAGAGACCTAGGATGAAAATAATTTAAATATGGATACATATACTTTATTAGGATCATGAATGCTCTGTTGGGATATTCGGGATCAGACTGGGCAGGGATATGGTATGTTATGAAATGATGTTTTGAGATGTACATGGAGATCTTTTATCCAGAGAAAATGGGACAAGAGATTGCCGCTAAGTTCATGTTATTTAATTATAGGAGTATGTTTATGATGATCTATGTTAGAAAATATAATAACATGAAGTGATTTTCTCATGTGATGGTAAAAGATCAGATAACTATAATGAATATTTTCTAGGACGGACTTAAATGTGAGATTATGTCAAAGGTTAATATCATCTCGTTAAAGAGGTCTTATGAGGTTGTTGATCCGGCCCTTATATATGAGGGGAAACTGAAAGTGGCCTCCAGAAGAGGAATGTTGGTTTCAGGTAGATTATCTCTTGGAACATAATTTTGGGAAAGAATCATCAATATGATAAAGCTTACTAGAGTAGTGGAATGATGAGTTGTCAGGGGGAAGGATCAGTTACTCGGTAAATTACCTGAGTTATTTTCGACAATTAAGGTTGGATAATCCACTATTTTTGATATTATCCCTAACCACCAGTATTTATTCAATCATACAGTTGGATGAGTCATATTTAGAATATCTGTAGGAACCCACAGTAGAAGGGTAATCATGGGGAATATGTATAGTTCCTGAGTATGGGAAGGGGTTCTTCTACACCTCACCATTCCGGTACCATGATTTCTATTTACCATTTTAGTAAATGTAATGGAAATGTAGAACTTGTAACAAATATCCATTTATCATTGAAGTGGTGTAGCTCAGGGGACTCAGACTACATCAAAGGAAAGAGGGGAAGGGTTGTTGCATATAGTTCATCCTACTGTAGTGGATACCGATTGTGGACTGTCCACAATTATAGTTACTATTATTATATATTATAATCTTATTATTTCCTTATTGGAAACATGTAACTCGAATTATTTTATATATATACAACATGTGAATGGTTTGATATTGGAAGTTGACATTAGGAGTGGTTTAATGATGATAGATTAACATTTGGTAGTACAATCGAGAGATATCTTTTTTTTGCAATGGGGTTTCCCTCAAAGTAGAGGAGGTTAATTTCTGTTTATAAATTTACATCCATGAAATGTCATGTATCTACCTAATTATGGTTATAGATTGGTTATTAGCATACCAAATACAATATATGATTTTACCATAGGAGAGGGAAATTTACATCTCCTATGTGTAAAAATTACATTCACTGTGGAATGTTGTGTTTCTAGAAAATATTATTAGAACCAGTTCATAAGCAATTGGCATTAAATCCCCTCCCTATTTTACAGTGGTTTTCTATCTGATAGATTTGATTTCTTTTCAACAAATGTTTCTAGATTTAGGATGGTTTTCCTAAATACATTTCGGGGCTTCTTGGTGGGTGATACATGGAGTTTACAATTAATCTCATGCTTCGGGTCGAGGTATATTATATTCCACCATATAAAATTGAACCAACATAGAATTTAGAGAATAATAATCGAATGGAGGAGTTTATGGATACTGGTTTATCCGTCCAAGTATTTCTCCTTCTAGCTCTACAATCATTTGTTCGAATAAGGCAGATGGTACTCTGTAATTTTGTTCTGATTATAGGATTTTCAAAAGGATGATTGTGATGAATGGGTATCATCTTCCACAAATTATAATTCTTTTTGAATTGTTTTTATAGTCTTGTGTTTTTTATAAGAAAGAATTGAGATCAGTGGAACACTAGTTGAGATTTTTCCCTTCTAAAATACATTGGACTGATTTTAGTCATATGTATGGACTTTTTTTAGTTCCCCATGATGACATTTGGGTTGATGAATGCACCAACAGTTTTTATGTCCTTGATGAAAAAAAAATCCATCTGTATGTAGATCATTTTTTTATTATTTTTGTGGATGAAATATTGATGTAATCCAAGACTTATGACTATCACGACCATCGTATTGACATCATCTTGAGTATGTTTTGATAGAATTGTAAGTACACAAAGCTATCTAAGTGTAATTTTGACATTTATTAGGTAAACATCATGGGTTACATCATCTTATAGTATGGTCTGTCAGTGCACCCATGGAGGCAAAAATAGTGGTTTCTTGGTAACCTCCTAATAATTTTTTCGATAAATATAGATTTATAAGATTAGAAATATATTATTGGAGGTTGATTCATTACTATTTATATATGGAAGAGCCAAATTTGATCATGACCATGAAGTATATTTTGAATGGGATGAATCTTGAGAGAATTGCTTCCAAGAGATTATGAATCATATGATTCAGTCCCCATTCATGATCCTTCTTGAGTTAGGTTAGGGGTATATGTATTTTTATGACTTTTTTGGGATCAGTCTTGGAGAAGTGTTCATACATGGAGATCAAGTTGTGCCGTATGGGTCTTAATAGGTGAGGACACCTGAATGGAACTATGATACACATGACCTCAAATTAGATGTAGTAATTTTTTTACTTGAATTGATGGTTGAGTTATCTATTTGGATATAAATTTACTATGTATAATAATTAAAAGAGATAAAATTATATCTTTTCATAGTGAGACATGAATCTCTGGATTTGAATATGGATTGAGTATATGAATGCATTCAACTATGATCTAGAATATATTATTCATAAGAGAAACAATGTTGCGGATTATTTATGTAGTAATACTAAATCATAGGATTTCTAGACATCTAGTGAACACTGGAAGGTGATGAATCTACTGGTTGATATGGATATTGTAGTTTAGGTGATCTAGGAGAGGTAAATCCCATATCATTTTCAATGGAATCGACAATTCTGAACTATATTCGAGACTAGAATCACGATGATATGGATTTTTTTTAATTGAGGTATGTCCTTTAAGGTTTTGAGTCACCTTTTGATTGGACTACAGATGAGTATGATATCATCTATGTCGAGAACCAGGTTGTTATGCCTACTAATATTTCAGAGGATCTAATGTGTGAATTTCATGCCTCTAAGTGGGAGGAGTTTCTAGGTGTGACCAAAATTTATTGTGAACATCAAAAAAAACTATTTGGGACATGGAGTAAAAAAGAGATTTTATGGTTTGTGATGTAATTCTACAACTATCATCATGTGAAGGTTGAACATAAACACCCTAGGGGTTTACTGCAGCAAATCTGCATTCTGCACTAGAAGTGGGGTCATGTTACTTTGGACTTTGTAGTCAGTCTTACAAGGATGACTCATAAGAATTATGCTATTTGGGTGTTTTTAGAATGAATAATGAATGTAGCACATTTATTTTCTATATGGGATACTTTCTCAGTAGAGTAGTTGGGATATTTGTATGTTTAAATGATAGACCATCTGCATGGGGTTCCATCGAGAATCATTTCAGACTGTAACATGCATTTTTATTTTCACTTTTTGGAATGTAATGTAGAAGAAACTTGGTAGGAAGGTATTATTTTGTATGGGATTCTAGCCACCGAATGATGAAATATTGGAACGTAGTATATGGGTTATTGATGAGATGTTGTAGGAAATATTTCTAGACTTTAGTGAGTCTTGGGAGAAGCACCTAACATTGGTAGAGTTCACCAAAAACAAATGATATCAAGTGACTATTTAGAAAAAACAATCAGTGGCTATTTATGATTATACATTTAGATCAATAGTATGTTGGATGGAGGTAGGTGAGTAATAGCTATTGGGACTAAGTCTCATTCAAGAGATGTTTGTAACAACCAGAAAATTCATGAATAAAAGTCTATTTCTTTTATTTAATATCTTAGGGATATAGAAAACCAATGCATTTTTTTATTTTATCCAATTAGAATTAAATAACTGTTAAGTACCATTACTGTTGAAAATATAGTTAATTAAGAGTGATCAAATGATTGATATTAAATTTAAGGTTTTTAAAAAAAATCATTCAACACAAGAAAAGGAGAGGATTGTCTCATCTAGTAGACTTTATCCTTACAAAGCTCATTTTATGGAGTGTGGAGAGGAGTTAGCGTCACTTAGATTCTCTCTTGACCAAGACCAATCTGAGCTTCAACATGTTCATTTTGAATGGAATCACCTACAGGGTAAGTGGAATTTAATATATATTTCCACCAGAGCGGTTTTATCCATGCCACCTCAAGAATATGTCACCATCACACACATTACCCTTATGTATTATGCTGGTGTTATAAGGGTTTATGTAATAAGGAATTATTTACTTTTTGTGTAATACCTTTTATAAATAAAATTATTATTCTCTCTATTCCTATATGATAATAGTTTCTCATATAAATAAAATGAATTAGATAAATTTATTTTTTGAGTAAAATGGAACTTTTCAGAAATATAAATATTATTATATTATATTTACATTTTTTAAATATTTTTATTATAATAGTGTTATAAGAACAATCCTTTTTATTATAAGTAGTGATCACATTACTTATTGTTTTTACCCTAAAAAGGATTTTTTATTCAGTTTGATAAGAATTATATTTTCATATGATAAAAAAGAAATATGATATTTAATTAAAGAATTTATTTTTATTGGTTATTTAATTTTGGGAATAAATATTATTTTAATATATATTATTGTTATATAAATTTTTAAATAAAAATGATCATATAATTTTTATGAATTTAAATTTAATTTTTATTATGGTCTGGAAACATTTATTTTCAAAAGATGTTAATTTTAAATAAATGAAAATTTTGATTTTTAATGTAAAAATTCATATATTTAGAAAATTATTTAGATAAAATGAATATTATTTTTTGAATCAAGATGCTGAAATTATTTAATGGTTAATTTTTCCTAATTTTCTGAGTCAATTGAATTTTTTGGTAATAATTAAATAACGTATAAATATATAGTGTATTTTATGAAATCATAATTACTCAATAGTATTGTTATAAAATACAATTAACAACATATTTGGCCAATATTTTTTTATTTAAAATAATAGGATTTTCGATATGTTTTATTAGTTTTATATTGCATTAGTGGACCCTCCAAGACTTATAATATTTTTCAACATTTTAAAATGATTTCCATGAGAATGTGACTCACCTCCACATAAGAAATCATAATATTATAATAACTTCGGCCATTGGCCTTATAAAATAATTTTTTCCTCTCCCTTTTGGTGAATAACAATGGAAAAAAATGGATAGTCTGTGGTTTTGGATATTTAATTATATAGGTTCCAAAACCTAAGATTGTGAAATATTAATGAATTCCCCCCTTATTTCATATATAAACCCAGCCAATCTTCCACTTCTCTCCACAAAATATTTTTGTAGAATATCCCTACTCTTCCCTCTTATATCTAGAATCCTTTCATGTTGCTCCATTCTCTCAAAAATCCCCTCATGCTCTTGAAGTCACTCACTCATGTAACATATTTCTTCCTTTCTAATTTTTTTCCAAGATTCATTATGTTGTTGTACCGTTTTATTTTCAATTATAATTGTTGTGGTATGATTTCTCATCTCCCCCATAGTTCCCTCCTTATATTTGAATGAATTGATAGATTTTTATATCTCATTAAACAATCCCATGTACACCTATTACCATGCCGAAATGTCATAAGAGTTATTCCCTTTCACTACATTCTTTATGTTTCTTTATTATGTTACACCTTCTATTTCCAAATTATATTTGTTGGTACATGTATATATACAACCTACATACTATTAATTTCATGTACATGATATGAGATATCTCATTATCTCTCTTCAACCATTTTTATGAATGTTTATGTTATCTCGTTATGCTGCTGAAATTGCACTGCGAATTTCCAAGCCATAATAATTATGTAGTGAATACCATAAATATTAATCTATAATGGGTATTAACCATTATGCACACATAAATATTGAATCGTGCATACATTTATTTATTACACATTACTTTATCATGGAATAACTTATTATGTTTAATAATTCCATGTTATATGATCCATATGGCACACTTATTCATGAAATGAAATATTTATAAAGGGTGTGCCCTGATAGCACCACAATGCATTGGGTAATGATTAGTATCATGATATTCCATGTGAAATGAGGGATTGATAATTCTAATTCAAGGGAAATTAGGGTTTAGTCATGCTAATTCAATTGTAATGATGGTTTACTCATTATAATTCAAGTGTAATGAGGGTTTACTCATGATAATCCATGAGCAATGAGTCATGTCTAATGCTAATATCATGTTGTATGTTGTTTCCACGTTTCAGTTTAATGATAATCATTCTATATCATCCCTTTATGTTCATGATTCTATTTTTATCCCTTGATATGACTATTTTCTAACATGTATTGTATTATTCATTTTATACCTTGTTTACTCCAATATTTGGATTTATAGCTCACCCTTTTCTTATGTATCTCGTCAGGTTATCCCATTAAATGCTAAGTATTAAGGTATATGGTGGTCATGTAGAAGAATTTTTCAATAAATATATTTTAGTTTATTTCATAAGGTTTCATGTAATGTTCATAATTTTCCAATACACTAGACCTATTGATCCTCATAGTTTTCTTATGTTCACGTTTTTGTAACAAATCATGCTTAAGAGTGTAATAAAGAGCAGGATTGATATAACATTGGAGTATGTTCAGCTAATTAAGAAGCATCTGTCTACGGCTATGGGAAGATATTATCTGTATGTTGATATACGTGGACGGACCCTAGAGCTTACATAGGGTGACCTTGTATTCCTTAATGTTTATCCTATATTGGGACATTGTAGGATTTAGTGACAAGGTATACTAGAGCCCAGTTTTGTTGGACCATTTGAGGTAGTCCAGGGAATTGGGTTGGTGGTGTATTTCTTGGATCATCCACAAAGTAGCAGTGCTTTTAATGTTGTTTTTCTTGTTTCAAAAGATTGTTGGGGTAACCCCAACAATTATCATGTGATCAATCTGGATGACATCTACCATGAGATATATGAGTCCTTTAATGAGCATTAGAAAGATGTGTTAGATCATATTGAGAATGTAAGGAAAGATCATGTTGTGATTTTGTTTATTGTGGAAAAAATAGGCATGTTCTGGAGAAATCTTGTGGGATAGAAAAGTATATCATGTCTCATTTCTGTGATCTTTATACATCAGAATCATAGAAATTATTAATAGTAGAACTTAAGGACAAGATGTTATAAGGCATGGAGATTGTAAGATACCAACCCTTCCTTGATATTTACCAAGCACGTTACATATAATCATTTTCCTAGTTTTGAGTTATTTTTTGAGTTTTATCTTGGGTGTGTTTGAAAATTGGAGAATGTTGGAGAGGTGTTTTTTAGAGCACGGTTGGAATGTGGGTTTCCCAAACTATGTGACCTGCCCTAGAAAACTATGAAACCCTAGACAAAGAAGAGTTGGATGACTATAAAATGGGTTTTCAAACCATTCATCCTTTAAGGAGTAACCATACTGATTAAACACATTTTATTGAATATTTTTTCTAATAAATGATAAAATTTTCTCACATTGTGTTTATTATGTTAAATTATAAAATATTTGAGATTAGATCATTTATTTGAAAATTTGACGAAAATTTAAATTTTACCCATTATAGTGCACTGTAGTATTTTGAAGATAAATGTTTTAATATTTATTATTGGAAATTAAAATTTTGTAACTATTTTTTTGTCTTAAATGGATACAACTTTTATTCAGGACATTGGAGCTAAAACGTGGATTTGGTTGGACTAAATGGTCCATGAAGTCAAATGTGGGCTGGACACTCAAGATTGGGCATTGGTTCTGTATTTAGGCCATAACATCTTCATCCTGGATTTGATTGGGTCCATATTTTTAGAGGACCTCTCCAACCCATTTGTTCACAAATCATTTTTCTTGAAGAATGGTCGTTTCATGCGTTTAGGAGGTAAAATGGGTAGTACAATTTGGATCAAAATATTTGGCCGAGATTCACCATTCACACTTTAAAAAACATTAAAACTAACCTCCCTCCACTATAAAAATTCATGTTTTTCCCATTTGGTGGGGTTGGGACGTGAATTTGGATGTTTATGGCAGAGGATATGTAGATACACTCCAATTTTCATACCATTTCAATAAGGGTGGCTCTTGAAGTAATGATCCCTTCGACTAAGCCTTTTTCTACTTCTTTAGGTTGTAATACTTTTGTTTGTGTAATAAACTCCTTAATTCTCATTTTATTTCTTATTTTTTACTCTTTTTTGTTTAAATTTATATTTCCATTAATATTCCTAATTGGGATGGAATAATGAGAAGAATTGATATTGGGTTCTACCCTTTCAAATCCTTTGCACATGAAAAACGTTTATACAATGACTACACCACCCATGGAATAGTTGTTTTTTTTAGAAATTGATCTACATATAACCTTATTCATTCATTTATTTTGATTCAATGTTCTACTTTAATTCACTTAATATGATCTGTTAATTGTGTTTTTAATTTAAATTAAACTATGCAAGCAATTTAACTATTAACACCAACAGACGTAAGGTCAGAAGTTTTGTAAATATTGAGAGGGAGATGTTAATTGGTAATATAAGACCCCAAGGGATAATTTTTTAGAGGTCAAATAAATCTCCTAAACTTGATTAATCCTCATTTAAACATTGTATATGTGCTATAATTAACCAATTTCCATAAGAAAACCTAATAACATCAATCGATTTAGGGTGTTGAGATTTCATGTTCCGAAGAAAGCCAAGGGTTTAAGTAATTTCATCATTGGGGTTAAGTTAACTCTTGTAGGGTTCAACGGTTAACAAATTAGGGTATCATAATTAAGTGGGTATTAATTTAAATGATAATGATTAATATGTAAATTAAGTGGTATAGTTAGATCTATTACGTCTTTTAAAAATATTTTCTAAAAAAAGTATCTTCTTGTTCGGTCTTATTAATCAAACATCATTTCAAAAATAAAAATAAAAAAAATATAATCATCATCCAGCAAACTTCATAAAGGATTATAATTTATAAAAAAATCCACCATCCTTTTTAGGTAGTGATTTTCTTCTATTATATTTTATTTTCATAATACCAATATGAAGTTGTTTTAATTCACTTCCTCCATTGAGAGACAACCTTAGTCAGTCACTCTACTACACTGAAGTACCCAAAAAAATCACACATCATTTAAAAGAGCCCATGAAATCTTCATTCAAATTGGCTCCATTTCCAAGGCAGCAATTTATTATTTCAACCATTTAAAGTTATTATTTTATTTTATATTTTATTCTCTTCTTCTCTTCTCTCTTCATACTTTACCAAATCTTAATTTTTCTTTTTCTTTTGATTTCTTCTTCTTCTTCTTTTTGGACAATCAACTCAAACATATCATATTTTATTTTATTATGGTACACATTGCTTCTTTTCATTTTTATTTGATTTATGACATTAACTAATCTTGAAGATCTCTTAGATCTTGATCCTGAGATTGAATGTAGTATGTGGGCTCGAATCAAGCATTCTCAGTCTATTGGAAGATTCAACATTCAACCAGTTTGAAAATTCCTCCACTCCCATAACATTGAAATTGGAAGTAATTAAATTTCAAATATAAAACAGGAACTACTATCTGAAAATAATGAAAATGAACTTTACAGAACCATTCAACAATTGGATGCACCTGATATTAATTTTCAACCAAATTGCATTGCAAACCCAAATCTTGAATCAGACATTGATATGAAAACCGGGTTAATTCACTGGCTTCAATAATTTCATGGCCTCTCGAGTGAGGATCCTAATAAAAACCTTAACTAATTTAATGTGTTTTTCTCAACCTTGAAACCAAGAAATCTATCTGAAACATCAAATCAAACTAAGATAATTCCCATTTTCACTTGATGGAGCTTCAAAATAATGGATGTATTATTTACAACCTGAATATGTTACTTGTTGGTTAGATTTGAAAGTCCTTTTCTTAAAAAGATTTTTTTCCAGCATCTAGGACCAAATCCATTTGAATGGAGATCTCGGGGGTCAATAAATCCAATGAGGAGTCAATGTTTGAATATTGGGAGTGATTTAAGAAGTTGTGTGCAAACTTCACACATCACCAAATATGTGAGAAACTCCTCATCCAATATTTATTTGAAGGAATCGCACCTATATAGAGAAGCATGGTGGATGTCACGGCTAGAGGAGAGTTGGTAGACAAAACACCAGCAACTGTACATGCGTTGATCAACATGATGCCAAAAACTCTCAACAATTTGGCGATCGAGGTGCACCACATGTTAAGGGAGTACATCAGGAAAGTCCTTCTTCTCTTGAGAGTCATTTACTTGATACTATTTTGGAAGAATTTACCACAATAGTGAGGCAGAATTATTTGGCTCAAAATATTTCCCAACCCCCTCCTTCAAGGCCTTGTCGAATTTACACTAAGACAAGCCACCCAACTGATTGTTTCCCACATATTCAAAAGTAAGAAGATTGTACATTAGTGTTTCCTGGGAGACCATATCAGTTGAAACAACAACAACATCCCCAAATAAAGTTTGATTCCTTTTCACTAGTATACAACCAAGGGTGTGAGGGTCAATCTAACTTGAGTTATGTCTCTAGACAACAACAAAGGCCTTCTTTTCAACAAAACATTCAATAGCCTCCGCCTTACCAGCAGGTTTCGAATAATCCCAGTAAATATTTGAAGCCCAAGAATCAAAAATCAAGAAACAAGGGAATCCCGCTCCCAAATTAGATTCTAACACTAATGATATTTTTAAGAAAATTGTTCATAATCAATAGAATGAGTAGAAGAGTCAAGGTTCAGAGCTGAGGGTTTAGAAGACACAAATGAGCTAGACTGCCACTTCCCTCCATGAATTGGTAAGTAAGAACTCCATATATATTCATTACTAACCTACTCCAATTCCCAAGGGTAATGTCAGTTCCATTACATTGAGAAGTGGCAAGCAAACATCTGATACATCTGCACCAATCGTTCCACCGAGATTCTCATCAAATCGAGAGAATCCTCACTCAAAACCAGCAGATGAGCATCCCAAGGAGAATGATAAAGATAAGAAAAAGATTAATAGTGTTCCTCTTAAACCCCTTCCCTTTACAAATAGGGTTGTGTAAACAATGAATATGGCTGAAGAGGTAATGAAATAAGTGTTTTTTGGCACATTCATGTTTGTGGAGATCAACATTCCTCTACTTGAAGATATGAATAAAATTCCAAGGTATTCCAAATTAATAAAAGAACATTTTACCAATTGAAGAGGGATCAAGTGAAAGGATAGGATCAATCTTGGATGGAAGGTTTCATCACTCATTACACAAACTATATCAATGCCAATATAGTGCAAGGATCCCAGAACATTCACCATCCCATGCATCATAAGAGAGTTTCACTTTTCTGATTCTCTTTGTGATTTTGAAGCTTCCATAAATGTAATTCATCACTCTTTATTCTCTTTCTTATAGGTTGGTGAGTTTAAATTGACGAGAGTAGTGGTGCAGTTGGCAAATAGAGCTACGACATATCCAGCAGGAGTCCTTGAGGATATAGTTTTCTGGGTAAGAGACTTGATCTTCCCAGCAGATTTCTATGTCCTTAACATGGAGGATGATCAATTATGTTTACATTCTCCCATTTTCATAGGTTGTACCTTCATAAAAACTAAAAAACAATCATTAATGTCAATTATGGTCCACTTTCCATGGAGTTTGGTGATGATGTAGTGGTATTTTATGTTATGGACTCCATGAAGTACCCCTCAGAAAATTATTTTGTATTTTTTAACTCCCATTATGAACCACAAATAAATACTCCATGGGATTTGATTATCCCATTCTAAGAAAGATTATGATCCTTGGTTATACATTGATGTCTAAGATTACTTCTACACCTATTTTGATTTCACAAGAATCTCTTACATTTGATTTTGAAATAAATTCATATTTTGATTTTGATCAAGTTCAATATTATTGTGAAATGGTTGTGGAGTATGCTGATGGATTTGATGCTTCCTTCTCTGATTTTGATGATTTATATTCTGATACTGATGTTAATTGTGCATATATTTCAGCTCCTTCAATTTCACCATTCATACATCACCCCTGCCTTTAGTGGATTATCGGGTATTATCCCCTCCATTTTCATGCATAAGATTCTTTTAGAGGATGGTGCTAAACTAGTTAGGCAGCCACAATAGATACTAAATCATATTCTTTTGTAAGTTGTTAAAAAAAGTCTAAAAATTGCTGGAGGTAGGTATAACATTTCCCATTTTATATTATCAATTGGTAATTCATATTATGTTGTTCTGAGGAAAAGTGGTGTTACTATTGTTAAAACTGTTAGAGGAATTAGTTCTAGTTTGGGTGAAAACTTTTACCGTGTGTATATTGATTATAGGAAACTAAATCAGTCTACTCGGAATGAAAATTTCACCATCCCATTTATTGATCAGATGCTTGAGAGACTTGTTTGGAAAAAACTACACTATTTATGGGATAGATTTTACGGATATTTTCAGGTTCATATTGCTCTATAGGATCAAGAGATGAAAACTTTCACTTGTCTATTTAGTATGTTTTTTTACTGAAGGATTCTAGTTAGACTTTTCAATTCCCTAGTTACCTTCCAGAGATGCATGGTGAGTATTTTTCTGATTCTATTATGACCTTCATGGAGGTATTCATGGATTATTTCACAATGTATGGGTCTTAATTTGATGATTGAATCTCTAGTTTTGGAATTGTTTTGAATTTTATTATTAAGAATAATATGGCCTTAAACTTTGAAAAGATTCATTTTATGGTAGAGCATGGAATTGTCTTAGGGAATGTGGTGTCAAGACATAGGATAGATGTTGATAGATCTAAGGTATATATTATTTCATACCTTCCCTATCCTTCATGTGTGCGTGATGTGAGATCTTTTTTGGGCATCCATGATTTTATCAGTTCTTACTCAAATATTTTAGGAATATTGTTCTTCCTATATAAAGATTATTTCAAAAGGATTCTAATTTTGTGTTTGATGTTTCTTGTAGAAATTTCTTTGATGAGATAAAACTGTGTCTAAACACCCCACCTATCATACAACCTCCATTGTGGGAGGTTCCTTTTGAGCATATGTGTGACACCTGAAACATCTTAGTTGGAGTTTTATTATCTCAGAGGGTAGAGGGAAGATCACATGTGATTTCATATACATCGAGGACACCGGATTCAGACCAATCAAACTACAAAACCCTAGAAAAGGAGTTTCTTGTCATTGTATTTGTTTTAGAAAAATTTTGTTCTTATTTATTAGGATCAAAAGTAGTTGTTCTTTATAACAGTGTAGCTCTGATGTACCTATTGAAGGAGCAAGATGCAAAGCCTGGGATAATCTGATGGATGCTTTTTCTTCATGAATTTGACATTGCGATAAAGGACAAGAAGGGGTTAGAAAACCTAGTGGGGGACCACATGAGTAGGCTTACTCACACAATAAAGGATGTTACCTTAGACTAGGTACCACTTCGGGACACTTTCCCCAATGAGCATCTTTATTCCATCTCAGGTACACATCATTGGTATGCAGATTTAGTGAACAACATTGTTAAATATTAAATTCCTACAAATTTAAAGAAACATCATGTCCAAAAGTTAAAGAGTGGGTCAAGATTGTATATGTGGGATGATGACTACTTATGGTGCATGTGTAGTGTCCATGTTATTAGGAGGTGTGTTCCTAATCATGATTTTGAGTCTTTTCTACTGTTATTTCATAAACATTCTTTTGGTGGACACTTTGGACCCCGACGGACAGCTAAAAGTGTTTTGGTCTCTGGATTGTATTGGTTTAGTTTATTCAATGATGCTCATGTGTTTTTTAAGTCGTACTCACATTGCCAACACACTATTAATATTTCTAGGAGACACGAGATTCCCCAACAACCCATATTATCCTATGAGATTTTTCATATATGGGGAATTGATTTTGTGGGTCATTTTCCTAGTTTATCTGGTTTTCTTCATATTTTTGTTGTTGTTTATTATGTAAGAAAATGGATGGAGGTTAAGTGCACCACAACTGATGATTCTCCTATTGTTGGGGACTTTGTTAACACATTTTTTTTGAATGTTTGGAGCACTGAAGGCCATCATCAGTGAACATGGGACACACTTCTATAATCTGAATCTTGCTTCCCTTATTCGAATGAATGGGGTGACACAAATGACATCAACACCATACTACCCCTAGAAAATGGTCAGGACGAGTTTTCAAATAGAGAGATGAATTTTTTTGGATAAAATTGGGCAGCCAAATAGGAAGCATTGAAGAAAGGGCTTGGATGATGTATTGTGTTCTTATAAGACAGCATACAGGACACCCATTGGTATGTCCCCATTTTCGGATTGTTTTAGGGAAAATGTGTCTTCTCCCCAAGGAAGTTGTTCATCAGTCTTATTGGGATATAATTAAATGTAACATGGATTTTTTCCAAGCTGGAATCCAAATGAAGTAATAAATTAAATAGATTGAGGAGATTTGATTTTCTTCATAGGAGAACTCAATGCTCTATAAGGAAAGATCAATAGAATGACATGTCAAAATGATCCATAAAAGTGAATTTCTAGTTGGGGACAAATTATTCCTCTATAGCTCTTTACTAAAGAAGATGTAACACACTAAGCTTCCATGGTACACTTCTCTTTCAATAATATAGTAGCATGCGTTGGATGCAACTTTGACTTCTAACACACACCACAACCAATCAAACTAGCCGTTATGAATAGTAATACCCCCTTTTTAAAATTTTATACATTTTTTCATTTAAAGTGGACATCATTTTTGGATTCGAGATATCAAAATTATCTTACGGTGAATTTTTGGTACTTTTCTAAAAACATTTAAATTTTGATGAATAATGAAAATTACTAAATTTTAATTAAAAAACAACTTTTTTAATCAAAATAATTAAAAGTGATAAATTATGAATTTGAGTGATTTTAAATTATAACTAGATTATATTATTACCATTTAATCTAATGTTGTTCATTCGACCTAATTGCACATTTAAACTGGACATAAGCAAGTGCCAATGTTTTGATAGTTATTATTTCTTAAAAACACGCTTTTTGTTTTGACAACCAGAATTTATTATAAATTAATTTCTTCCAATTATTTGTTTTGAATTTAGAAAAATGTATTCTATATTTATAATCATGAGGTTCAAAATGTTTAAATAGGTAAATTTTATTTTTATACATTTTGAATAATTACATCGGTAAATATTTTTATTTCCCATCGTTAAAGGGTAAATCCAGTAAAAAATGGTAAAAAATAATATTATAATAATATTAAATTACCCTAAAACGTGTAATAACTCTATTTTTTGATACATTTCTGGCAATGGGAATATTTGGGTCGATTTGGGGACCTCATGGAGCCACTTGTAAGTGATGATGACACTTTATATTAATTAAGTTAAAGTAAATAAAAAATTTACATAAGCATATATCTTTTTGCAAAACAATTTTTACATAGAGTTATATATGTTATATTTTAAACTATAAATATTAATTATAAATATAAAAATATTTCTTACATAATGGTATTTTATTTATAATTTTTAGACATTGAATATTTAAATTTATTAATGACACAATAAGGATGCAGAATATTCCTTATTAATGAAAGAATCAAATAATTTGTATTATAAAGGATAAAACAAATATAATATAATGTTTTGATGACATAAACTAATTTTATTGGTTAATATGACATGTTATAATTTCTTAAATTAATTTTTTTCTAATTAATAATTTTGTTAAGACTTTAACAAAAATAAATTATTAAATAGTGTCAAAATTGACATAAATGATTTTTTAAAACAAATATGATATTATAAATTGATATTCTATTTTTAAAATCTAAGGTTCATCCAAGGGACATATATAATGATATTTATATCATTAATGAACCACTTTGAGTTCTCTTGGAAGTTTATAGTATGTTTATTAACCATATAATATAAAAATACAAAGAGACATGGTAAATGTCAAACTAATTAAGAAAGAGTTGAAAATAAAGGATAAGTTTAGTAAAGTGACCCAAACCTTCCTAAAACCTATTGGTTGTTTTTTTACCCTTACCCACCTTAGTATCTAAATAAATCATTTTTTCCATTAGAAACTGAATATGAATTTATTATAAAATAGTATTTATAGCTTTTCCTAAGGTGCCCCTCACCCCTCTTATAAAAGGGCACTCCCCCTTCTCTCTAATTCACACCTTCAAATCCTTTTAGATCAGCCAACCCCTTAAAAATATCCTCCCAAATTCCCTCAATAAAACCTAGAGGCCATATTTTGATCATAAATCCAACCTAATGAGCCCTTTTGATCAAATCAAAAGAAAAACCCGAAGAAGAGGTAATAATTTCACCACCCTCTTGCAAGTTCCTTTCTTCTTCCACTTCTTCATTCTTTGATATTTCCATTCTAAAATAATAACTATAGTATCTTCTATATACTGTGATGTTATTATAAATATGTTACTACCGTATTCATTATTCTATCCATCCATTGAATTATATGTCACCATACGTGGGTACGTACGACTTACGGTCTCCACGTCGTGGAGTAATTGTTAATAAAAACATTATTATTTGGATTGTTATGATAATGATGTGTAATTGATGTAAATAATAAATATAACATTATAATGATTCTTTATATATGATATTCCATCCAAATATATATTATTTTAATATCAAAACAATGATATTGTTGCCCATGCGTATGTACGGACTACCGTCTCCACGAACGCGACGAGATTCATTACCCATCGTATCCATTCAAGTATAAATTTAATTTTATGATTAAAAATAATGTTTAAGTACTTGATATCATTCTGTATATGAATAATATACAACCTATCCATAACAAACATGGCTTTTATAACAAAACATATAAAATAAAACAAGTAAGTTAACACCAGAAACGACGATAATACTAATATATTATTAACGAAGAAATGTTAAAAGATCATATATGATATCATATTAATGTATATAATTCTTGTATAATTTAATAAAAGTTATTTCACCGTTATACAAGAAGTTAAACTACCCTCGACAAAGGAAAATTACACGATAAGGGTTTATTTCACAATCTCTTCATTATCCGAGGTTGTTTATACGTAATTATCTACTAGGACCTCTTTATCATCCACATCAATGATTCTTAAAAATTTATTTCAAATCATTATTAATATTTTACAGACTATGGGTTAAATTCATTTATACCCTTTTTGACTTTTTATAAGATGTTTATAACGAAATATTTTCGTCATTTTCCAAACAAGGTCCTTTTTTACCTTTTTGACAGAATTAAGGTAAGAATGTCTTTTTTTAACTAATACGGTGGGTGCATCTATTTTCGGACGTTATAAAATCATCGAAGATTCCCTTACAATATTATAAGAATATTCTAATAGTAATTTTTTTAATTATTTGGCTTTTAAAATATTTCAAAAAAGTGATATTTCTCTCAAATGGTTTTGATTTCATCTATGTCTACACCCTTTGATGGATTTTAAGCATATTTGAAGTTGATTTATTATGATAAAAAACATACATATAGTATTGAAGGTTTTGTGATAATTCTGACTGTGGATGTGTCATTTTTATTTCATTCATGGTTTATGGAGAAAGTATTGACATTTCATATGCTAGTTTTAATACGAATGTTTATGTTATGTTTAAACCTGTTCATATGATGAATGCATTGGACTTAATAATTGACGGGCGGAGCCCGATATAGCTTTTCGATGCATCGGTAGGTCTAATGAGACAAACTAGTGTCTTGGAATAAGGCCTTGACAAAATATTATTTGTAGTCTTGGCACAAGGCCTTGACTATGTGGTTATGATAGTCTGGCATTATGCATTCCATCATTATGAAAGAGGTTATTGATATTGCATGTAATTATTCGACTAGTAGAATATCCATGTGAATAAGTAAATGGAATTATTTCATTTTATTTTTTCTATATTATGCTGATGTTCAAGTTTAAAAGGCTTTTGTTTTAGTTACACATTGCCTTAAATGTTTATGCTTATTTATTAAAGTTTCTGCTATATTGTTTTCCTTACTGAGCATCAGATCTCACCCATTACTATGTTTTATTTTTTTCCCAGGATGTGAAGAAGTATTTTATGACTGACATGAAGGGATAGTATGAGGGGTTATGTGTGTGGTCTACGGAGACAAGATGTTTTTGTATTTTTTCACTTTATGATGTAATGTAATCTTTATGAATGTATCTAGTGATTCCAAGGCTATAAAACTAATCTGTCTTTCGAGGAATGATCTTTTGTGATCATACCAATGTCATTTAATAAAGCACCGAATCTAGGTAACTAGGTTCGGAGAATTATAGTTGGTATCAGAGGAAGTTTAGTACAAACCTTGGAATCTATATTTAGATAAACTCTGGTTAGATCACATAGACCTAAGATGGAAATTGAAGATTAGTATAGAAAAACTTCCTAGAATATTGGTATTGTAGAGCTTTTGTGAGTTTTTTGAGAGATATGTCTTCGTCTAGATATGAAAAGATAGAGTGGGCTCTGGCATTGATGTACCTAGGGTTAATACCCGAAAACACTGCTTTGAGCTAGACTCGAACGGGAACTGGTGCACGACAATGGGCCTTACTACACTCTTGGTTATGACACTCATAGGGGATATGCTTAGGGTAATTCTCATTTTATCTACAGAACATTATGATGGTTTTATGAGTATATACTTCCTCAAATAAAACATTTTTATTATTATGGATTATAACTATAAACTATTCAATTCATGTTATGTGTTTTACAAGTTTAGATTTATGTATTGCGATTCATAAACTAATCTAGTGTATGCCATTGTTTAGAAATGGCGCCTAGTGTAAGGAATGGAAACTATATCAATGCATGCACTCCATGTAGGGATTTCCCTCCTTCTCATGATAATTATAGTGGAGCTGGTGATACAACTAGTGCTGATCAGCTAATCACCATACTGGGAAAACTCACTCAGGTTATTAATAATAACCTTACCCATATGAAGAAACCCGATCCACAGCATGGAGGATCAATGATAGATCGCTTCATAAGGTAAAACCCACCAACATTGAATGGGGGTACGAATCCACTAGTAGTGGAGCAATGGATAAATTCCTTAGAGAAAATATTACATGACTTGGGGAGTAGCGAAAGGGAAAAAGTTTTCATGGAAGTTTACCGCCATACTAGAGATGTTGTCCAATGGTGTTCATTGATTCAAAACACGAAGGAAGATGATGAAGTTTAAAATATGGAATGGTGGGAGTTTAAAGATACTTTCATAGAAAAATACTTTCCCCATGACCATCGAGAGGATATGGAAAGAAAATTTCTGAGTCTGAGGGAAAAGGAGGATCATAATGTCTTAAAGTATGAGGATAACATTACAAGGTTAGAGAGGCATGTAGTAGATTATAAACATAACCCAAGAAGTAAGATTGATTATTTCTTTGATCGGTTAAAACCTTTTCTCCATCGATCATTAGTCTCACAATCCTTCTCATCATACGAAGATATTGTTTCATGTGCTATCAAGATAGAAAAGGAATTCTCTATGTCTTATGAAATTAAAGCAGTGCAGCAGTAGAAGAGATCTACTGATCACTATGGGAATGGAAATAAGGGGAAGAAGGGAAAAGTTGATTATCCATTCTGTAGTAAATGTGTGAAGAAACACCCTGGTACATTTTTGAAGGGAATGGGAGTCTTTTATAAGTGTGGTAATAAAGGACACCAAGCTCATGATTTTAAGGGGAAGAAATAAGCTATCGATGTTCAATGCTACAATTGTAGGGAGATGGGAAATTATGTAGATGAATGTCCTAATTGTCAGGGGAACTTACCTCAGAAAAGGACAAGGGATCAAGGCCAAGCTTATGTTATCACTACTGCTGAGGTAGAAGCTCCGAATGACGTGGTGGCATGTAATTTAATGGTTTCCTCATGTTTAGCAAATTCATTTTTTGATTCTGGATCATTGAATTGTTTAATATGTTCCCAGTTTTCTAAGAAAATTAGATATTTTCAATTTCATTTAACAAGGGAGTTGTCAGTTAAAACTCCTAAGGGAAATATCATCACAATAATCTTTTGCGAATATATTCCCATTAAAGCATATAAATGTTCTTTATCTACGGATCTCATCATCATACCCATGGTTGAATTTGATATAATCCTCGGTATGGATTGGATTTTGGACCATGATGCAATTATTTATTGTAAGAATAAGGAGGTTACGATTTTTTATGACAATTATAAAGAACACCTTATTTTTAGAGTAGAATAATCACCACCTGATTCTTATCTATATCCACCCCCAGTAGCTCAACTAAATTCAATTATCATGGAGGAAGATAATTAAATAACTCTAGGTGTGGAAAGGAATGTTCAAATAAAGGGTTTACCTATTGTGAAAGAATATGTAGATGTGTTTCTGAAAAGATTTACATGTACATCCTCTAGAAAGAGAAATTATGTTTTCCATTGATTAAATTCCTGGTTTAAGGACCATATCGAAGACCCCTTATAGAATCGAAACTGTGGAATTAGTGGGACTAAAGAAACAACTATGAGAATTGAGTAATAAGGGATTTACTCTCCCTAGTGTTTCTCCATGTGGAGCCCCAGTCCTTTTTCTAAAATGAAATATGGATATATGAGGTTATGTATCGACTATTGGGAAATTAATGATATAACCATAAAGAACAAGTATCCCCTACCTCGCATTGATAATTTATTTGACCAACTGCATGGATATCAATACTTTTCAAAGATTATCCTTCGATCTAGATACCATCAGTTGTGCGTGAAGAATGAAGAAATTTCCAAGATAGCATTTCGAACTAGGTGTGGGCATTACGAGTTTACAGTAATGCCTTTTGGGCTGACTAATGCACCCTCTGTTTTCATGGATTTAATGAACAGAGTTTTCATGGAATATCTCGAGGATTTTGTAGTAAAATTTTATTGAAGAGATCTTGGTATATTCAAAAATCTATGAAGAACATGAAAATCACTTGAGCATTATTTTGAAGACTCTTAGAAGACATGAATTATATGGGAAGTTTAGAAAGTGTGAATTATGGCATAAGGATATCTCTTTTCATGGCTATATGGTCTCTTAAGGATGTAATATCTATTGATCCTTCTATGAACAAGGCAATCCAAGAATGGCCCGCACCGATGATTATAACTGAGGTACGCAGTTTTATTGGTTTAGTAGGATATTATCGGTGTTTTGTCCAGAATTTTGCCTGATTGGCTAACCCATTAACGAAGCTCACACGTAAAGGGGTTAAATTTTTTTTGGAAAATAGTGTGTTAATAATGTTTTGAATAACTAAAGAGAATATTAGTCAATTCTTCTATATTGACTCTACCATCGAGGAATGATGGGTTCGTTATTTATAGTGATGCATCAAAGAAAGGACGTGGTTGTTCCCTTATGTAGAATGATAGGGTTATTGCCTATGCATCACGACAGCTGAAAATTTATGAGAAAAACTACCCTACTCAAGATCTTGAGTTAGCTATTGTAATCTTTTCTTTGAAGATATGGAGACATTATATCTATAGTGAGAAATGTGAGATATATACTAATCCCAAGAGGTTAAAGTATATTTTCTCACAGAAAGAACTCAACATGAGGAAAATATGATGGCTTAAACTACTAAAGGATTATGATTGCATGATACACTACCACTTGGGGAATACAAATAAGGTGGAAGATTCTTTGAGCAGAAAGGATCATGGATTTTTGAACAAAATGAGAGTTGAAAGGGATCCAATTTTCATGGATCTAGTAATGTTGGATATGGTAATAACCATGGAAGGTGAAACATCGATACTTTTTCAAATGGTTTCCAAAACATATTTACTAGAAAATATTAAGAGTTCTCAGACCGATGATGAAGAATTTAAAAAGAATATTAAAGCTATGAATGATGGTATATTGAGTGAATTTATGTATTAAGAAGGAATTTTGACATTTGGGAAGAGACTTTGTGTTCCCAATATACCTGATCTAAAAAAGGAATTGTTGGACGATGCTCATAGTTTCAATTTCTATATACACCTTGGGAGCACCAAAATGTATATACATTTGAAGGAACATTTTTGGTGGGACAACATGAAGAGGGAGATTGCTAATTTTGTGTCATGATGTATGGTTTGTCAAAAAGTGAAATCTAGAAGGCAACAGCCTGGAGGAGTCATGCAACCTCTTCCCATACCTGATTGTAAATGGGATAATACCACAATGGACATTGTCATGGGACTACCAAAGACTCCTAGAAGGAATGATGCAATATGGGTCATTATTGATCATCTTACCAAGTCAGAACATTTTCATGCTATAAGGGAGGATTTACCACTTGAACGTCTAGGAAGACAATACTTTAATGACGTTGTGGGACTTCATGGAGTACCCATATTGATTGTTTCCTATCATGATACACATTTTACATCAAGATTCTAGAAAATTCTTCAGAAAGCCCTGGATACTAAACTTCATTTGAGCACTTCCTACCACCCCCAAACTGATGGAAAATAAGAACGAACTATTCAAACCATAGAAGACATGTTGAGATCATGCTTACTTGACTTTCAAGGTATGTGGGATCAGTATTTACCTCTGGTAGAAGTTTCCTATAACAATAGCTTCCATTCAAGTATTCAGATGGCACCATATGAAGCATTATATGGAAAGAGATGTTGCACACCAACCTGTTGGGATGATGTTGGTGAAAGAAAACTCGTAGGCCCAAAACTGGTGGAGGAAATGATGGAAAAGGTGAAGGTAATCGAAAACCACATTAAAGCATCTCAATGTAGGCAGAAGAGCTATGTCGATAACCAAAGTAATGATTTGGAATTTCAGGTAGGAGATCATGTTTTCTTGAAGGTATCGCCATGGAAGGGAGTTATACATTTAGGTAAGAAAGGTAAATTGAGTCTCTGGTACATCTGACCTTTTGAAAATCTAGAACGAATTGGGGTTGTATCTTACCGTTTGGAAATGCCACCAAATCTCTCCAAAGTTCATGATGTGTTCCACGTATCATTGTTGAGAAAATATATGCATGAACCAACGCATGTACTAACCAATGATGAATTAGAATTGGAACCTAATAAATGTCATTGTGAAGATCATTTCAAGGTTCTTCATACAAGAGAATAAGTTCTGAGAAACCGGACGACTTGTCTGGTAAAAGTTCTATGGAGAAACCATAAGATGGAAGAGAAAACGTGGGAACTCGAGGAACTTATGATGATGAAAAACCTGAGTATTTTTATGCAGTAATATTCTAGAAATTTTGAGGATGAAATTATTTAAAGTAGGGGAGAATGTAACACCCCAATATTCCAAAATATGCTTCTTTTTTAATAATACAGTAGCGTGTGTTGTACGCAACTTCGAGTTCTAACACACACCACAACCAATCAAACTAGCTGTTATGAATAGTAATAGCCACTTTTTTAAATTTTTGACATTTTATCTTTCAAAATGGACTTCATTTTTGGTTTCAAAATATCGAAATTAGCTTAGGATGAATTTTTTGTACTTTTTTGATAACATACATATTTTGATGAATAGTGAAAATTACTAAATTTTAATTAAAAACATCTTTTTTAATCGAAATAATTAATAGTGATAAATTATGAATTTGAGTGATTTTAAAGAATAATTAGATTATTTTTTACCATTTAATCCAATTTTGGTCATTTGACATAATTTTACATTTACACTGGACATAGCCAAGTACCAATCTTTTGATAGTTATTCTTTCTTAAAAACACGTTTTTTATTTTTACAACGGGAATTAATTTTAAATTAATTTCTACCACTTATGTATTTTGAATTATTAAAAATGGATTCCATATTTAAAATCAAAAGGTCAAAATTGTGTAAATAGGTAAATTTTATTTTTAGACATTTTGAATATTTATTTCGGTAAATATTTTATTTACCATGGTTAAAGGGTAAATCCGGTAAATAAGGGTAAAAAATAATATTATAATAATATTAAATTACCCTAAAACATATCCTAAACCTATTTTATGTTACATGTACGACCATGGAAATATTTGGGTTGATTTTGGGACCCCATGGAGCCACTTGTAATTTATAAAGACACTTTATATTAATTAAGTTAATGTAAATACAAAAATGACTTGAGCATGCATCTTTTAGAAAAAAAATTTTATGTAAAGTTATATATGTTATATTTTCGACTATAAATATTCATTATGAAGATAAAAATATTTCCTACAAAATGGTATTTTATTTATAATTTTTAGAAATTGAATAATTAAATTTATTTATGACAAAATAATGATGAAATATTTTCCTTATTAATGAAAGAATCAAATAATTGGTATTATAAATTTTAAAATAAATATAATTTGAAAGTTTTGATGACCTAAACGAATATTATTGGTTAATATGACATGTTATTATTGCTTAAATTAATTTTTTTCGAATTATTTTTTTTTTTAAACATTAACAAAAATTAATTATTAAATAGTGTCAAAATTGACATAAAGGAGTTTTTAAAACAAATATTATATTATAAATTTATATTCTATTCCTAAAAATCTAAAGATTGACCAAGAGACTTATATAATGATAGGTGTATCATTAATGAACCACTTGGGGATCTATTGGAAGTTTATAGTAAGTTTATTTACAATATAATATGAAAATACAAAGAGACATGGTAATGTCAAACTAATTAACTAAGAGTTAAAACTAAACGATAAGGTTTATAAAGTGACCCAAACCTGTCTAAAACCTATTGGTTGAGTTGTTTTCGACCCATCCCCACCTTAGCCTAGAAATTAATCAGTTTGGAGCCATTATAAACCTAATATGTATTTATTATAAAATAATATTTCTAGCTTTTCCTAAGGTGCCTCTCACCACTCTTATAAAAGAGAACTCACCCTTCTCTCTAATTCACACCTTCAAAGCCATTTTTATCATCCAAAACCTGTCCAAATAACCTCCCAACTTCCCTAAATTCAACCTAGATTCCTTATTTTGTTCATAAATCCAACTTAAGGATCCCTTTTGATCAAATCAAAAGGAAGAACCCGAAGAAGAGGTAATGATTTCACCACCCTCTTTCAAGTTCCGTTCCCTTTACACTTATTCTTTCTTTGATATTTCCATTCTAAAATAATAACTCTAGTATATTCTATTTACTGTGATTTTATTATTAATATTTTACAACCATATTCAGTATTATATCTATCCTTTGAATAACATGTCACCATACGTATGTATGTATGGTTTACCGTCTCCACGTCGTGGTGTAATTGTTATTCAAAACATTATTATTTGGATGGGTATGATAATGATTTTTAATTGAAGTAAATAATAAATATAACATTATAATGATTCTGTATATATGATATACCGTCCAATTTTATATTATATTAATATTAAAATAATGATATTGTTGCTCGTGCGTACGTACGGATTACCGTCTCCACGAACGCGATGAGATTCATTCCCCATTGTATCCATTCAAATATAATTATAATTTTATTATTAAAAATAATGGTTAAGGACATGATATAATTCTAGATATGAATATGATAAAACCTATCCATAATAAACATGACTTATGTAACAAAACATATAAAAGAAAATGAGCAAGTTAACAACCAAAACGATGATAATACTAAGATATTGTTAACAATGAAATGTTAAATGATCATATATGATATCATATTAAGGTATATAATTCTTTTATAATTTAATAAAAATTATTTAAAAATTATACAAGAGGTTAAACTACCCTTGACCAAGGAAAATTACAAGGTAAGGGTTCATTTCACAATATCTTCATTATCCGAGGTTGTTTATACGTAATTGTCTACTAGGAACTCTTTATCATCCACATACATGTTTCTTAAAAACATATTTCAAATCATTCTTACTATTTTATAGCTTATGGTTTAAAGTCATTTATACCCTTGTTAGAATTTTTATAAAATGATTATAAAGTAATCTTTCCGTCATTTTCCAAACAAGGTCCTTTTTAACCTTTTCGACAGAATTGAGGTATAGAATGTATTTTTTTAACTTATACGGCTGGTGCAGCTATTTTCCAACATTATAAAATCATTGAAGCATCCATTACAAGAATATAAGAATATTTCAAATGTAAATGTTTTAATTATGTGACTTTTAAATGATTTCAAAAAAAGAGATATTTCTCTCAAATAGTTTTGATTTAATCTATGTCAACATCCTTTGATGGATTTTAAGATTATTTGAAGTTGATTTATTATGATAAAAAACATTCATATAGTATTGAAGGTTTTGTGACATGTTTGACTGTGGATGTGTTATTTTTATACCATTCAAGGTTTATAGAGAAAGTATTGACATTTCGTATGCTAGTTTTAATACGAATGTTTATGTTATGTTAAAACCTGTTCATATGAGGAATGAATTGGACTTAATAAGTGACAGGTGGAGCCTGCTATAGCTCCTCAATGCATTGGTAGGTCTCATGAGACAAACTAGTGTCTTAGCACAAGGCCTTGACAAAATCTTATTTGTAGTCTTGGCACAGGGCCTTCACTATGTGGTTATGATAGTCTGGAATTATGTATTCAATTATTATGAAAGTGGTTATTAATATTGCATATGATTATTCGACTTGTAGAATATACATGTGAATAATTAAATGGCGTTATTTCATTTTATTTTTGCCATATTATGCTGAAGTTAGAGTTTAAAAGGCTTTTTTTAGTTATACATTTCCTTAAATGTTTATGCTTATTTATGAAAGTTTCCTCTATATTGTTATCCATACTGAGCATCTGAGCTCACCCCTTTCTATATTTTATTTTTTCCCAGGATGTAAAGAATTTTTTTATGACTGATATGTAGGGATAGTATGAGGGGTTATGAGTTTGGTCTATAGAGACAAGATGTTGTTGTAGTTTTTCGCTCTATTATGTAATGTAAACTTTATGAATGTATCTTTTGATTCCATGGAAACTAAACTAATCAGTATTTCATGACTTGATCTTTTGTGATCATGCCAATGTCATGTAATAATGCACCGACTCTGGGTAACTGGGGTCGGGGTGTTACAACTGATGCCAAGTATGTTGTTCTCTAGGTGGTTAGGTCCTAATGTTGTGACTAATGTTTTTCCTTATAATGCAATAGAGATCACATAAGAGGATATAATAAGGATCTTTACAGTAATTAGGAAATGTTTGAAGAAATGCATTGAGATATTTCCTATTGGTGCAGTGGATTTCGTCACACTACATGACCCCATCACCACTTGATTATATCAGTTTGTTCATAACCCTTTCACTTTTATATTCTTTGTCCTATTTAAAATTATACAATTTATGTGAATATATCATGTCATAAGTTCATATTGGGGGTAATGATATATTTTATGTATAGGGGATGGGAACACATTTGGGTTAGATATTTAGGATTTTTATTTGTGTGTTTTATGTGTATTTTCTATTATGTTTTTTGATAAATATTTCCAACAAAATAAAAACATAAAATATCAATAATAAAGAAACAAATTATCATGTAACATTTTCATGTGGAACATATGGAAATTGCATTTTTTCAAAATTTATTCTTATAAATATAACAATGGGTAAGATTTCATCATCAATGGTTGGATTTTATAAAAATTAATGTTTTCGATGATATAAATGTTTGGGTCATTACAGAACCTTTATGATTTTGGTATCATTATTTGTGGTATTTGTTCATGGTAACTTTTTTCATTGATTTCTCCCCAAAATTTTTCACACAATAATGACTTGTGAGTTTCTATTACCAAATTGAATGTATATTCAGGGTAAGTAATCCTTTTCAGCTTAGAACATGGTCCTTCCATACATTTTTTTCTCTTCCGATCATTTCCATCACTATACCAGATTTACCTATGCATGTCTACCTAATATCTGACTATTGTACACCCTCTAAAAAAATTCAAAAAATATCCAAAAATCTAAAAAATAGAATCAATAAAGAGGGGAGTGAATAATTGTACAAGATTTTGGGATATTTAAGATGTGAGCTCATGGTTAGACTTCTGGGAATGCTTAAATGAGTGGGTTTTGGAATTTGATTGAAAAAGATGTTGAGCAGGTTTGGTGGAATAGAATCAAGTAAGAAGAAAAGATTTTATTGACCTGAATATACTAGATAAAGGGTGGTGAGTCAAGCTTGGAATGGTTGGCACACACACACGTTTAGAATTAGTGGCATGGTAGACCCATAACATTTTTCTCTATGATTATTGTTATGAATCTCAATGGATTTTTTCGGGACACATTTTGTTAGACAATGAATTTAACGTATTATGATATTGACACTTTAAGGGATTCTTGCAGTTCCTATATTTTTACTGTGAATTGAGAAATATGAATATGCATTTCATGTCACAATTTTTTTAAATACATGATATGAGGTTTTTCCCATTAGTGAAAATGTGTATGTTTGGGAGAGTTGATAAAAAACATTTTTGTTGACTTTTTTATTGATAAAAAATGATAAAATTTCCTCATTTTGATTTTAATATGTGTATGTTTAAAGTATTTGGGATTAGATCATTCATTTGAAAATTAGATGGAAATTCCAGTGTTACCCTTTATAGTGCACTGTATAATTAGAATATAAATATTTTAATATTTATTATTTGAACTTTAAATTTTGTAATTTAATTCCTGAAATAATTTTCTACAACTTCTTTTCAGTACATTGGCGCTACAACGTGAAATTTTTTCGACTAAATGGACCGTGAAGTCAAATATGGGATGGACCTCTGAGATTGGACATCGGTTCTGTATTAGGGCCATAACTTCTTCACACGAGCTTATATTGGGACAAAATTTTGAGAGGACCTCTCCAACACAATCTTTCACAAATAATTATTCTCAAATAATATCCAGTTAAATCAATTTTGAGGTCAAATGGGTGGTGAAATTGGGATTAAAATAATTGGCCAAGATTCCTCATTCCCACATGAATACTTATTAAACCTAGCCTCCCCTCCACTCTATAAATTAGTATTTTTCTCATTTGGTAGGGTTTGTTCGTGCATTGGGAAGTTGAGGGAAGATTAGAAGTGGATCCACTCCATTTCTCAAACCATTTCAATAAGGGTTTCTCTTGAAACAAGGAACCCTTCGATGTCACCTTCTTCTTCTTCTTTGTGTTCAAATACATTTGTTAGTGTAATAAACTCCTTAATTATTATTTAACTTATTCTATTTTATTTTTTTTTGTTAAAAAATATTCTTATATTAATCTTTTTAATTGTTTTTTAATCAATAGTAGAATCGATATTGGGTTCCACCCTTTCTAAATCATTGCAGATTCACAACGTTTCTACGATGACTACACCACCCATAGAAGAGTATTCTTTTTAGATATCAAAATACCACTAATGTTCATCGATAATTTAATCTAAATCAATGAGATAATTTAATTCAATTAATAATATATATTATTTTTTTTAAAACATAAATTAAACAATGTAGTAAATTGAATAATTAACACATAAACACATGAGGTCGAATGTTTTGTAAATTGTGACAGTGCGATCTTAATCGGTAATACAAGACCACAAGAGATAAATAGGTAGTGTTAAAATATATTCTCTAAACTAAATTAATCTTTATTTCTAGAGTGTATTTTTGATCTAATTAACCACTAACCATAAGCTAACCTATTAACCTCAATCGATGTTGGGTGATGCGAATGCATGTTCTGAAGCGAGCCAACGGTTTAATTAATTTCAACTTTGTGGTTAAGTTAACTCATATAAGGTTAGATGGATAAAAAATTAGGGGATCCTAATTAGGTGGGTATGAATTTAAATGATAAGTATTAATAAATAAATTAATAGGTTGAGTTAGATATATTATTCCTTCTAAAAATATTTTCTAAAACAAGTATCTTCTTGTTGTGTCTTGTTAATCAAACATCATTCCAAAAAAATACAACCATATTCCAGCAAACATAATCTAGGTTTATAATTGGTAAAAAATACCCTATCTGTTTTATGAAAAAAAATTTATTGTCTTTAATTTCATTCTCAGAATACCATTAAGAAGTACTTTTAATTAACTTCATCCTTTGAGAGGCGACCTTGGTCAGTCACTATGCTGCACCCAAGTACCCAAAAAACCCACACTTTATTTGAAAGGAACCACGAAGTACCCCCCCCCCCCCTCCCCTTAGAAGTGGAACATGGTTTAGGTTTACAATTTTTAAAATCATGGGTCCATTCCTTGAAAACCATGTATACTATATTAATTAAACCATAAATTAAATTTTGAATTCTTGAACCCCCTTTACATCAGCCTAACTTGACCTATTTTGACTGTAAACGGTTCTCATGATTTTTTAGGCTCCCAAAATGATTCTAAAGACTTACAAAATTTGTTATTGATTATAAAATGAAACTATTGAAGATCTTATTATCTCCCGATAAGATAATCTTGTCACTATTAGTATTGTATCCTTCTCCTATCATCCTATCACCCTTTAAACAAATGTTTTCCTCTGTTTTTTTGGATCTTATTCTAGGGATTTTGTATCCTTATTTCATTGATAATGGATTTATGCTTCAGTTATAGATCTAATTATCCATCATGATCTCATTCATTCCACTTGAATTTTGGATATCTTTTGGCGATTTTTTGTCAACAGTATTGAGGAAGGTGGTCTAAATTCAATTCCCAGAGTCTTGAATTCCAATTGCATGTATGGGTTTTTACATTTTTGTTGAAATATTAAAATTGAATCAATATTTTATTAAATTAACGAATTGATTAATTTTGGAAAACATAAAAATGGAAAAATTAAATATTTAATAAATTAATGAGTGGTATGGTTCTGAAATTGATTGAATTGAATTAATTTAATGTTTAATTACATAATTAGACGTGTGAATGTGAAATTTCTGGAATTTGGATTAATTAATTTTTGAATTAATTAATGGGATATTAGGATCTATGAAATAGGTAAATTAATTTTCAAATTAATTAATGTGATGTTGAGATTTGGGAATTGGATTTATTAATTGGATAATTAATTAATAGATTAATGGGTCTTATGGTTTAATGGTGAATTTATTATCAATTTAAATGTTATTAATGTATTGAATCATGAATTCAATAGATAGTTAAATAGGAACATCATTATGTGAAATGTGATAAACGGGTTAATTACAACTAACCATGAGAAATTTGATATTGTGATATATGTGATATATATGTGTGGGACATGGTTGGCTTCATCAAAATATAAAAGTGATAAAGCAGTGTGGGAAAAAATACTAATTTAAAATATCACTTGTGTTATATGTTATTATTGAGGTCTGGGATAGAGGCTGAGGCTCTAAATACCCATAGGGTGTTACATATGATTTTATACAGTAAGGTTTTGGCATTATACTTTTTTTACAATTATAATAAATATTATTTGAGATAAAATAATAAATTTTATCCATGTAATTGTGATATTGTACAAACACTGGAATGGGCCAAAGATAGTATTGAGGGTTTATGTTTCCTCAAGAACCCATGGTTTTATGTTATTTGTTAAAGAATAATGAAATGTGATAAATTATTTACTTTACACATTGTAAATCATTCATTATGAAACTTCATATAATGTTATTGATAGGATATTTATTTAGAATACATTGGTTTTAGCCTATAGAGTTGTACACACCCCCTACTCGGGCTTCCTGATCAATACCCGAATAAATGTCATTATTGTGGGAAAGGATAATGGAAAGAACCATTTGTTAGATGGATGAGTTGGGATGGAGCATGGATGAGGGAAACAATAATGGTGTACAGAATGACTTGGAGATATTAGTAACTTAATTTTGGGTTTTTCATTTGACACATGGACCATACATGGCCCAATATATCTATTAATATAGTTTGGATATTGTATTCCAGTTTTAGTCATCATGTGATTATGGTTTTCTCTAGTTATTTGGTTATACCATTTGGAAATTTTTTTATTTATTCTATTATTTATATTATTTCATAAACATGTTATACACTACCTATAATTCATATTAGAACCCTACTCTATTCGTCAAACTCTATCATATGGAGAGGAATACTTAAGGTCTTGTAATTGACCGGCTCAGGGATCTGGTTGGTTGAAACTCTGTCAGGACATTAAAAATGATTTAAAAAATACTAATATCAAATAAAAAATCATTTTACATTCCAAAATTAAATTTTACTTCCATAAATTTTGTAACATATTCATTTTTTCTCATATAGAATCTTGAATATAAGACATCCCCAATAGGTTTCAACAAATTTTAAAATGGGAAGGGTTTTAATTTGTGATTTTGAATATCATTTTGAGAATTTGTTTTCTGAATAGACATACCAACCACCTCATGTACAATTTTCTAAAAGGATGTATTATAAACAATTTTTTTTATTTTCTACTGAATTATGTTCACAATATTAATATGAAGAAATATAATATTTCCAAAAACTATAACAAAGGAGACGACTCCAAACTTTTTTAAACATTTATATTATCTTAAGATCACATTTGTGAAATGGATATCTATTTGTTCATTTAGAAAAAAAATTAATTCAATTATGAAAATGATATTAATGTTTCAACATCTCTAATATTGGAATGGTCTATTCTAGATCCATTGGGATTTTTAAAATGATTTATTCAATATTGATTGTGTGATAGAAAATTGTGTCTACTTCCAAAATCTATATTTTTCTAAAAAATAATATAAATAAAAATAATTTTTATTTATCCTTTAGACTAATTGAAAATTATTATTATATTTTATCACCATCGAATAGTATATTGAATTTGATCAGAGTGAGGGGATGGGTTAACAATTAATTTGGGGGCCCGTGGAGGCTCGGCATAGATAGAATAAATATATTAAATAAATAATGTTAGACAGTCACAATTTTTTCAAATTAAGTTAATAAATAAAAAACTATGTCTTATATGGGAAACCTAAAACCACAACTCGATCCAGGATGTGGGGGTAACCTTATGGGTGATAGAACACTTCTGTGCATTAAGAGTTTAGTAATATCATTCATGATGATAATTGTATTTAATATATATTTTTTATATTTTTTACAAAAAAATAATGAATCCTCGAAAGAATGTATCATATCATAAATCTAATACCAACATTGAATTGGGAATGTTGGGTTTACCTTAGGCATGACATAACATTTTTTTCATCGAGTGTTTGGTTACATGGAACATGAGGTTTATTTGTTCAATATATTTATTAAATTTTTTATAAAAATTATAATTGGGTATCAAAATGTGTATCATATAATGAATATTATATAACTGTTAGGTGCGAGATATGTGGTTTACCCAAGAGGCGGCATTACATTATTGTGTATTGGGTGTTTGGATACAATTCATGTGAGGGTAATTAATTTAATATATTTATTATAAGTTTTATAAAAATTTGATACATCTTTCAAACTATGTATCATATTAAAAATTGGAGACCACAATTGGGTCCGAGATGTGGGGTTTACCCTATATGTTATATACCATTTGTGTGTGTTGACATGGTGGTAACATCACATGTGACAGTAATAACATTAAATATTCTTAATTTAATTATTTATAAAAAATTGATGTAACTCTAAAATTGTGTATTATTTTTAAAATCATATACCACCATTGGATCAAGGATGATTGGTTTACCCAATGCAAAACATTACATTTTTGGGCATTAGGTGTTTGGTAACATCGCATATTATCATATTTATTCTATTATTAATAATAATAATATTACATATATATATATATATATTAAAACGGTATTTGAATTATTAATAAATATTATTTTAGATAATACAACATTAATAAGAATTATTTTTAGTGTCTAATAGTTATCAATTTTAATTTATTTTATGAAACGTTTCATAAAAATTAGTATATATAAGAAATATTGTTTCCATTTTTAGTAGTTTGATAGGATTTCTTGTTAAGTATAGCTAATTATTTATTATTTATGTCTTAATTTATAATTAATATTACTTCTATTTAAAATCTACTAATATTTTATATTTTCTCCTTTAAAGTTTTTTACAAAAAATTTAATTACCTAAAATTTAAAAATTATTAATAATATTTTGTAACTTACAATAACTTTTCCTACATATGATACATATTTAATTATTAATTATTAATTATTTTAAATTATGTGCTAAATTTTTAATTTATATAAATTGTGAATTCATTTATATTAATTAGTATATATATATATATCACGATTTTTTAAGTAATAAAAAGATGAAAAATGTATCCTAACTCTTTTTTTAAAAAATATACATATATCTAATATTTATAAGCATATATATATAATCTATTTTTTTAAATGTACATCTATCTTTATCAAAATGGTAATATATATAAATATAATTTATAAATAATTTTCCTTATAATAAATATTGATTATAAATAAATTTGATTATGTTGAATTAATAATTTATATAAATAAATTATAAATATTTTGGGTTACTATATTTGAATTAATATTTTTATTTAATTTAAATTTAATTTGATATAAAAATTTACAATTAATAATGTTCACCTAATTTTGGAAACAATAATGATAACGATTTATTAAAATAAAAGTTATTTTTTATATAATTTATATGATATAAAAATAAAAAAAATCATTTCTAATATTTTTTTCAAAATTAAATGTCTATATAATTTACATGATATAATAAACAAGAAAAGTATCATTTCTTATAAATTTATAAAAATTATATTTCTATATAATTTACATTTTATAAAAGAGTGATATAATTTAGAATATTGATATTTTATTATTTGAAATAATTTTGTATTAAAAATATATATATTTTAAAAATATTACCTAAAGTCGCCCAGATGAATAATCATTAAATAATTTAAAACAATATATATATATATATATATAATTATATAAAAATATCTATAAAGTTATAAATATAATTAGGTAAATAACATTTTTAAATATATTTTATATAAGTATTTATAATTTACTATCTATATATACATATATATTTACATATATATTTTGTTAATTAAAAATATATATTTATATAACTAAAAATTTATTATATATATATATATATGTGTGTGTGAATGTAAAATTATATAATTATATAGAAATAAATATCTTTATAATATATATATATTAAATTATAAAAATATATTTATAAATATATATATATATATATATGTCAAAAGATTATACACACACATATATCCAAATCAATTGAAAAAAAACTAGTTTATACTTTATTAATATGAATACACAAAATAATTAATTTACAACAACGTTAAATATCTAATAAAACATCAAAATATGATACACACAATCATATATCTAAATGAAATAATGAGAAAATAACAAATATTCCATTTAAATGACTCGTCTCGACCAGATTAATAATAAAAGATGGACTAATAAATTTTTAAAAATAGTAAATAACAAATAAATCATCAAAAAGAGAAAAATATTTAAATGTAGTGTATAGAAATACCAAAGCATGTAATAAAAGGAAAAAATTTAAAAATACTGAAAAAGAAGATAACACAAATCCATACCATAGAGATTTAAAGGCGGGTCTATAAAAAATGAGTTGAAATGGAGTATGTCTCATTGGGGTCAAAGTCTGTGGTGTGCACAACAGTTCAAGAGAAGTAGAGAAAGAGGAGGATAGGAAGAATAAGAGGGTAGACAAGGTGTTAACACCTATAATTTTTGTGATTGAATATTTGAGATGGAAATAATTCCCTATGAATGTAATTGTGAAATGAAATAATGGTTGTCCTATATACATAAAATCCATGAACTATTTGCAATGGAAAAACATTCCGTTTCAAATTCTCATCGCTCTAGATTTTCTCATTTGGCAGGGGATTCCCACCAAATGTATTTGTGACATATGGTTAATTTATTTGAAAATGAGGACTATTTTGGACATAATAAACAATATGTCTCAAATAATTTATTGTTGGAAGTTATTTTTCACTAGAAAATTTCATGTCCCATATACCCCATCACAAATACCATATATTCTATTTCATAATGTGTATGGTATCAATATATTATATCAATAAATATTATAATATTCATAAATTTATGTTAACATTGATAAAGAAACATTGAAAAGTAAATTCAAATATTTAATTGAAATAATTATAAAAATAACATTTTATCTTGATAAAATTATAAAAAAATATTAAATATTGAAAAAATACCCTTATTTGATAAAATTCATTGAAATATATTGATTAATATTCAAATAAATGAATGGTTAGAATGGTGGGAAAATCTATTTAGGGGGTATCTGTAAAAGGGTACATTCTTTTGACACTTTTGTAAAATGTTAAAACTGAGTCATATGGAAACCATTTGAAAATATTCTGTTTAATACGTTTTAATAAATAAAATATTTTTTTAAAATGAACATTCAAATAATTGAATCGTAAATAATAAAATTATTAAATCATTTGACAAACATGGAAATGGATATGAAATATTTTTAATTTAATAAAAAATGTTTTAATTGAAAATCCATTACCTTATGTCAAGTCTAGCATTGTATGTTCTATAATGTATGAATATTGAAATTTTTCTAGATGTTAAATTTATTAAAAAAATTGATTCTAATATTTTATTCTTTATTATCCTTATTTAATTTATTACCATGTCACATTTAGTTACTAAAACGGTTAAGTTCACATTGGATGTTTTGGGGTCATTGGATTTATAACCTCAAAACAACATCGGTACATTGAACGTGGTAAAAGGTTTTATGGTTTCATTACCATTAAAATCGTAAAATATTTATAATTATCATATTGATATAATAACAAAAATATAAAAAATGATCTATGGAAGTCAAATAAAATTAATCACATCATTTAACGGAGAAGGTAACATCATTGTAGACTTGATTAACATTTTCATTTTTCTTCTTTCTGGAATTTAAAAAAATGATAGTATTTTTTAATAAAGTAATAAATTTTTTATAAATTTTGTTCATATTAATCAGTTTCATAATTATTACCATACATGTATGCAGGAAATTCATTGATAATCAAATCACTTCATTGAGGTGGTAGTCTACACATACAAATGAATGACATTATCAGTTTCAAACATATGGTAAGGTAAAAATGAATGTAATATAATATATTGTGTAAAATATTAAATTTTTCTTCAATATAATATATAGTCATTGGTCCATAAATTTATCCATTTATATGATCTGTTGATGAAAATTTAAACACATCTCTTCCATGGCGTGGTAGTCTACATATATACAGGAGTTATGCTTTCACCCATATGATGGAAAAGGAGATGAAAAAGGGTTTGAACAAAACCTGGATAAAATTTTAGTATATTTAATATATTTGTGTTATAATTTTAGAAAGATTAATTATTATTTAAATTAGTTAAAAGAAAATATAAATAGGAAACAGTATGTTAATAATTGTACGTCTTTTTCGAAAAGCCTCCCTCAACTTACATCATAAGGCTTCATAGGTTGGTCTTTTGATGAGACCAAAACATATTTAAAATGGGGAGGAATATTTTTTAGTGATTTTAGTTGATATTGGATTGTATAAATATGTCAATAAGTGTGATTAATTACGGACACCATATTCCCTTATATATGTAAGGTGGGGAAGAACTTGTAAATATATGAAATATTAATATATAATATTTTCATTAATGATGTAAAATTGGTCCAAATATCCATATAATTAAATATAGAAATATATTTTAGATATCTATTTAACTAATAAATTGTTTATAGTTTTCTGTTTCATTAGAAACCACATCATTTGTTTTAACCCCCACATTATCCTTGTTTAACAATATCTATTGTAAAATATTTTCACAATTTAAGGGCGATGAATGTAATTTTAAAATTTCCAAGTGAAACCTAAATGAAATATGCATGATATGACCTATACATTCCAATATAAAATGTCACGAAGTATTTTTATAATTTTTCAATTATTTGAAATTAATTTTTAAACATTAAATACCGTTTAAGGTCATTTTCAAGACTATTCATATATCATGATTTTATGGTATAAAGATAGAAATTTAATTCAAATTTAAAATATTTAAATATAATATATACATATTATTTATTCAATAAAATCATTCAAAACCACTATTCATCAATAATATAATACATTAATTTTTTCTTAAATTTCATTTATATGATCTTCTTACAACATGCACAAGCACTTCATCGACATTTCATAAGTGTTAAAGGAACATATACTATCACTGAAAAGTAAACATAAATTAAAATAGAAAAAAAATAAATTATTAATATTGAATATAACAATTTTTATTATTCATGCTTTATTTTTATCCTTATAAAAATATATTTGAGATATTAATAGAAAGGGATAGAAATGTTTTAATTTCCTTAAACAGAAAATAATATAAAGGTCATAATAAAAAAAAAGTGGAAAATGAAATATTTTATAAAGTAGTATGGTCGTGGTATAATTACAATCATACGATAAAATTACTTCATGTTTTGGATTTATTTTGAGAAATTATCCCATATGTGTAACAATACTTATGTTTTTTACCCAATATCATAGTGAAAACATTTATTATGATTAGTATTCACTGTTTATAAAAATAAAATAGAATGATTATACAAATATTAACCACATGAATACAAATATTAAATAAATATTAAAGAATATAATTATAGTAGTGTACAAAAAAATTTATATATGTGTGAAGAAAACCCAAAGAAATAATTTTTACCAAATTATATTGTGATGTATAAAATTTTTTTTATAATAAATAATTTATAATGCTGAGTCCTGTGAAATAATTTATATAATTTTCAATTAATGTTTTATTATATTAATTTAAATATAAATAAAATACATATTGGGTCATTTAAAATACATGATTTAAGGAAAAGAAAATATTGTGTTAGAAAAAACTAAAATTTCTTTACTATTCATTGAAAAATTATTCTTTTAATAAAATTACAAAATAAACAATCTAAATACTATTATGGATTAATTTTTTCGAAAATGATTTCGAGTTCGAAAAAGAAATTTTTTAAAACTGAAATAATTATAATATCTATGAACAAAATAAAATAAGACCCATTTTCATTAAAATATATTTTTTAAGTAAAAAATTAATTTATTCTCATTATATATATAAAAATTAATCATAGGTTAATTCTATTTCAGTTAATTGAATATATAATTGTATTATTTCATTAGAATCATTTTCCAATAGTGATTAATTTAACCATTAAGATCAAAATGTATGAAACACATAAATAATGATTTTTAAAAATACCCCTTTTAAATTTAATGCATTTTATCTTCATTTAAAACCAATTAATAATCAATGTATGGTTGATGAAACACACAAATATTTTAAATGAAATTTCTCTATAAATAAAATTTTCTTAATAGCTCGTGATACTCACAACCTCGAATCTATATTAACTGTAATATAGTAAAATGTTATAGCACAGATGTCAAATTTTCGTGTATTAGTGGGAAAAAATAAATTATGTAAAATGAATGGATAATATAATATAATTTATTATAAATTTATTCAAAATTGGAAAAAAACATTTGAAAGTAAATGTAAGGTTGTTATGAATACTTTTTTTATTCATACAACATGATTTTATCTTAATAAATTAAATTAATAACTTTTGGTGAATTAATTTAATGAAATTTATATATTATATATTCAATAATATTTGTTAACATTTATATATTGTTTTTTATGCATGATATAATAACAATTTTAATTTTATTCTCAAAAAATTATATTTCTAAAAAATGATTTTGGTCGAGTCTCGAAAAAAAATTTAAAATAAATTTATAACATTTATAGAAGTTTAATATGAGATAATGGATCACATATTTTTAATTATGAGGGTAAAAATGGGGAAATTGGACGCTTTTATTTTTAGCCATAAAGAATAGAATCAATAATAATTATTGTTACCATGATAAATGGACAATCAGGATATTAAGGTATATAATATTATTAAAATGACTAAAAAAGAAAAATAATATTATAATTAATATTATTCTATTTTAATAAGTCAATTAAATCATAAAAATTTATAACATATGACCTTCAGTTTCTATTTGGAAATAATTTTGTAATTTATAATATTTTTTGTATTCAAAAGTAAAAAATGTCATTCCCATTGTTTTATTATCCCAAAAAAATTTACATTGGGAAAAGAGGATATGTTTAGTTATAAATTAATATTTTAAATAATAATTTATTATTTTATTCGTGCTAAATTATTTTTAATATTTATTTATCAAATAGTTATTTTAAATTCTTATACAATGTTAATACTATGTTTATTCAACAAATAAAAATATAAAATACAATATTTTAATAATATTACAAGAAAAAATAATTATTTTAAGGGTTTTTTAGATAATATAACCTATTAATAATGTTTTAAAGGATTATTATCGAATTTCATCTTTGTCATGGTGTTATTAATGTCAAATTAAATGAATAATTCCCAAATTGACATTAATGAATTTTTATATTAATGAATTTTTTATTAATCAATTTAGAAATCATAAAAACATTATATTAATATATGTTAGTTTAATATAGGATAATATATGTGTTATTCTTCTCTTAGGGAAACAATATTTACCATTAAAGAGTAAAATAGATGTTATCGTAGTCACAATAAAAATATGATAACGAATGGGTAAATAAAAAATGATATGTTTTAAAATGACATGAAAAAATATGTAAATTTAAGTGGTTTATTATATTTCGATAATAGGATCACTATTATTAAATTAATTAACTTTTTGAATCATTTTTAGTAATACTTTCAACATTATATTTAAATATTTTATGAAATCCCATGTCTGTCATTGCCCACCCTTTTTATAGGACACACCTCCTTGCTCTTTTTTACACCACAATAATCCATTAAGATCAACAAAAATCAACCCATTCCTAATATTAAATTCCCTATAAAAAATATTAAGGTTTGGTGTTATTAAAATACCATTCCAGGGGTTGTTAATAAGGAATCTAAATGAGGGATACCAAAGAAGAAGTAATCATCAAACACGATATCTTTCAATCTATTTCATCTTATAGATCCAAAAAATATTTTATATCTTTTATAAATTAATAAATTAAATATCTTAAACAAAAATAAATTTTATTATTATTATTGTGAAACCACCTTTAGTAAAAGTATTTTCTATCAAATGGGATGTGAAATTATCGCCTATGTGTACATGTGACTTACAATCTCCATGAGGTGATACAATTCATTTTTCAATAGAATCATTCATGGTTGTATATAATTATGATATAAATGTTTGTAAATTATATTTTAGAAATTTTCATGCTTATTGAGTTATAATATAACACCTAACATCTTACTATTTGATCCATTATAAAATGATAACGCCACTTATGCATAAGTGTGGACATCCACCTCCATGAAGAGATATGATTTTTTCATTTCCAATTCACATAAGTGATAATAATGATAGGTTTAATAAATTTATATATTAAATTAATAGTTGAAGTATTATTATTTTGTTGGATTATTATTTACCTTTCTTCCATTCGATCTATCTAAAAGTGAAAATAATGTTCTAGTATAAGTATGACCTACTGTCTACATAAATGATGTAATATATTTTTCTATGTTTGTCCATTATGAAAGAACTTAGATATATATATAATGATAATATATAATATTTGTATCATTGTTACTAATATTGATATGATGGAACCATGATCAATGTATAGGGATTGGGACTGCCGAATCAAAACATAAATAAAAAATGATTCAGTTATCACCCAGAAAAATGATTTTTAATAAAAAATAATTAATAAAACAGTGATCAGATTTAATAATAAAGTAATTCATGGTAAGAGAGATATGATTATGGTTCTATAATACCTTTATAATAAAAATGAAATTATTATAAAGGAGTTTCAAAATCAAACTAATAAGGAAGTGACCTAACGTACGGGATTTGGGATTCAATCATATTTTAATGATGTTTTTTATATATATATTTCCGTTAAATAAATTATAGTATTATTATCTAATAAATTACTATCATTTTCTCCACCATTTCTTACTTATTAAGAATGTTCTTTCATTTTTCATACTTTATGAATTCAAAATTTTGAAAGATCGTTTTTTAGGAAAACTAACATTATTTCCTTTCTCAGACTAAAAATATATTTCTTCCATATCCATGTTCAGTAATAATGATTTAGAAAATTCATCAAATATTCTCTTATGATTTATTAAATTCATGTTTACCCATGAATGAATTTTGAAAAAAATAAAATGAATATTATTACAATTTTCTAAATAAGGTACTTTTTGACTTTTTCTATAAATGATTGAAAGGAATGTTTTATTTCAACATATAAGGAATGAATGGAATTTCCTAAAATCATTAAAATTCAATAAACTAATGATTTATTTACAAGATTCCATTATTATTTTAAAATAAATATTTCTCCAAAATATTTTGGAAATATTTTTTTTAATGGTTGTTTTCAATGAGGAAGGGTATTTTCCTTTAGAAATTCTGGTGTAGTATTTTAATTGATTTTTAATCTATGGTATCATCCTTTGATTATAATTGTAGTTTAATTTAGATATAATCCCTTGATACCATATTTATTATTTCTCAATATGGTTTATTATTTTGATATTGATATGTTTAGGAAGCCCATTTATTTTTATATGCTATTCTATATTGAATATATTAAATATTTATAAACCTCAATTTTTATATGTTATGATGTTATGATATGATGAATGTTTAAAGATATTACGGAACTAAAATATAATGGTTTTATTTTTTTATAGGTGGTCCCATAATTATATATCCTTCCAATTCATTGTTTGATGAGTTATATATCATGAGATTATTAGGGGAAACAATTATATTTGATTTATTTTATGTTGGAAATAAGTCAATTTTATTGATCCTCTATACAAAATATGTCAATGTTCTTGATCTGTAATGTGAAACCATTAAATGTTCTATGTCTACTATGGGAAACATGTTTTTATTCATGGTCGATTATGATCATATGGTCTTGGTAGATACCCTTGACATATGAAGTATTTCCTATACATATAATAGTAACATAGTTATATTACATGAACATACAAGTCATGATTGATTTGTGAAGAAATACCACTCTTATGAATCATGTGTTTTGAAATGATCAAGATTTATTCTATTTTTCAAATTTATGATCCTTGGAAGATTGGGTTTGGACATTTTATGATATGGTTATGATCTCATACACTTATGATTATCTAGTTATTTAATATTTTCATCAATTCATATTGCCAATGATTTTCTAAGATCACCAATTATTATTATTTTTTTCTAGGGTTATGTAGAATAATTTTAGTATAGGTTTTCTAGCAGGGTATAATGTGGGAAGAACATTATAAGATATGATAAATAATATATCCAAATAATTTTTTACGTATATAGACTCGAAATAATCTAAAAAATAATTGTTCTAGTATGGATCATGATATTATATATGTATTATCATTTAAAATGAAATTATGTTTATGTATGGAATTATCAGGCCATTATATTTGATTGATCATTTTATTGAGGACTGTTTTTCTTCATATAGTTCATAATATTTTTATTCATACTATACCAACAAAACCAACAACTAGATCCTCATGGTTAAATCTAAATACGGGTATAACATACAAAATTTAAGATCAGTGTTTTGTATACCACATGATATCAAATATATTAATTAAAGAAAATAAATTTTAAAATCATGGGGTTGTCATATTCCAATATTTAAACCAAAAAACATAAAAATATAACATGTTATATTTTATCTCTAAAATATGATATGTAATATGATAAAAAAATAAATTTTTGCATGATTTAAAAAACCTATGTGTATTTTATACTTTGATACCACATATTTGATTCATTACAGTTCTAATAACACATTTTAATTCATGAGTGATTAATCAAAATACCATATCAATGATCTATATGCTTAAAAATATGAAACACCTACATTCTATAAATGAAAAACACTATAAGTTTTTTACTTACCCAAATAACCACTAAATTATCTTATTTATCTTATAAGTAATTTGAATGTTCTTAATGATGGTCACTAGAGTGGAATCTGAAGGCCTCCACCTCTATATAAATCTACAACCTGATTAGATCACATGTTGTATGTGCGGAAGTATCAATCCTTAATAATATATTAGAACCTCATATTGAAAAATAGGTAATATATTATAGAAATTAGATTATACGAACCTTAAATTAGTGTAGGTTAATATCACACACAAACCATCACATAGAATCACACCTTTTATCATACTTGTGGATTCTCCATGACACTGAATCCATTAACTCATGTTTTATAAAACCTGTCCTAGTTTCATTACAATTTCATGAGTCAAATTCATGAAATCAATACGCTCCATCATGTAACATTTAATGTAACACATCTTAATGATATATTTGGGGGATGTTTGATTCTCAAATTTTATCCTTTAATCAATTACCAAACCATATGTTCAATGAATACATTTCATAATTAGTCATAGTATACACTTTGGGGAACTAGTGGTCAAACTACCGTTATAAATCATTACCTAAGTAATGCATTCCATGAATTATAATAATTACCCCAATTATACTCTCTAATATGTTGTGTTGTTGCATAAGACCTTATATCAGGCCTTACACTTTCTTATCCATCCAATAGATAATATATACTAAATATGTATGTTTGTATGATACTTTTTTATATAATGAATTTCATATTTTACGTTTGGTAATATCATAAAATATTATCTAAATAGTATATATATATAATAGATTTACTATATACCACTCCTTCATGAAAATCAACAGATTTCTTTTTGAGCCCATCCAAAAAAACATGGATATGTTTAATCAAACTATTATCATTTTTTAACAAACACTTTTTTAAAACATTACTATTTATCCAAATGCATAAATATATGACCTTTCAGGACATAGTGTATTTGAAAAAAAAATGAAATCCATATTTTATAGATATAATCATTGAGTGGTCACTGAAAAATCATTATTTATACTAAAGCTACTATGAGGTCTGGGGTAGTACCCTCAAACATAAACTAATTTTGAACAATCATGTACACAACAAGATGGATTATATACATTATTCGTATAAATATATAATCAAATTAATCATGAAATAAATTTTCTAATATACATGGAATGATTTCATTATATTATAGTTTATCTCATTCTTGATTGATTTTGAAAAAATATTAAACTGGTTGAGGAATACACAATACATCATTCTTCATGTGTATGAGAACATTAGTTTACCCTCATCCATGTAACTAAATACATCATATGTGACTCAACTAATTATGGAAATGCATATCCACACACTAATACAATAAATTTCTAAATTTATTTTCTCATATTATTGGTGGAAAATCCATTATTTGATAACCACCAACTATCATCATAATCATCAACATACCCAAACAACCTCTAATTTCCAAATCATAACGTGATTATATAAGAAATGTATCAAATTATAGTGGCTCAGATTATTGGTATCTCTCCAAACTTTTATAGGAAGGATTGATAATAATCAATTGACCATATGTGTATTGATGATTGTATGATGTTATGTGGTATAAAATTTTAGGGTGTGATTAAATAATAAGTCTCCACCTATTATCTCATGAGTCTGATACGCATGATAATCTTTACATATCAATATATCCCACAATAACTTATGTTGATGCTTGTTTTAGGAAAACTAAATATCTTACTTTGTTTGGATATTATAGTTACCCAATTCATGACAAATGTACTGTTTCACACTTGAATGAATGATAAATTGATATTTACTATTAAAATAAAAATAATGATACTTTATGAAACCATTAAATCAATGTATTATGTACAATATAACAGGGGTCATAATTTTACCAAAATACTTCTCTTTTGAAAATGGTTTCTTCAATGAATCATCTACATTTTCATTTTTCTCCACCCAACAAATCCTAAAAAGTCTCATCTCAGTGATCTATTACAGAATATGTAATTTTTATAGGATATTATTTGTTCATTTATGATATTAGGGTTCCATAGAATGATACATTCCTCTATTTTTATCAAAATAATGCTTAATGAATCCCTTGATGCTAGGAATCACCTCTAATTCATAAAACAACTTACACACCCAAAAAAGGATTCTTTCACAACATCAGTTGTGATGATGTAAATTCCCTCTATTATTGAGTCTAGAATAATGTCCTATTTATAACTCTTCTAATTAATAATTCCACCAATCGGGAAAAAAGTAAATAAATATTTTTATTTTAGATTATATTAAACCTAATAGAAACATGAATTTTCATAACCCTATTTACATAACTCACAGTCTCTTTCAATGACCAATAAGACACCCTTAATAATTCTAAATTAATTTATTTTGTTCCTAAAAAATTACAATAATTATAACTATAACTGGATTATTATATATTTTTAATAAGATGATCATAAGAAACAACTTATTGAGTACACAACATAGAAAACAAGATACAACCCATGGGGAACAGTTGGATAATTATATCCATGATTTTTAACTCATTATAAAGATCATGAATGTTTATAACATTCATTCAATGAATTATTTGTAAGGATCCATTAATGGAGTTCTAAATATGATAATTAATTGTCACTTTACCAATATATGTTTCTTTTCTAAGTCCATGTAACATATGATATCTATATCAATAAATCCTGATACCTAGTGTGTATGCGACTACACCAATGTATTTCATATAGAAGCATTTACCTACTCACATATTTATTGATTGAATTGTTGAAATTTTAATTCAAACAAGTAATTTGTCATTCACATAGAATATCTTAAACACCACATTCTTCCAACTAAACCTACTATTCAAAAAATGATCATTTTTATAATTGATAAAACTATAGAATATTATAACACCATAAATCATAAAATTCCAACTCTATGAGAACTGATTTTGTAGAGACCCGAAGCTTGACGTACAAGGACATTACATTACTTTTGCGGAATACATAGTGCATAACAAAAACACACACACAAGGACCGTAATAGTTTAGTGTCTTTGGAAACTCAGAATGTAATATTCTAATCATGGTGAAAGATCTTCAACATCTCCCATAAATATCTTCCCCATTTTTCTTACCTAAAACCATTCTTTACATCCTAGGGAAAAGAAAACATAAAAGGGTGAGATCAAATGCTCATTAAGGGTAAACAAAAGAAATATCAACCACATCATATTCATAAGAACATAACATTTTGGAAATCTTAACCTGCAAAAGAGATTATAATATCATAACATGGGATAAAATATAGTAGTGAAATTTAATCCCAATAATCATAACTGAAAACATGAAACTTTGTGGAGTACAAACATAATCATAGAGAATCATTTCTTATTAGTCAAGACTCATTTCCAAGACTATCTTAGTGGACAAATTCCATTTCTGAACTGAGTTCATTCCTCATTTCAGTCCTGCTTCACTGAGCTGGTTTAACCTGCCGTTCCAGCCATGTCTATCTCATGAGATATAAAATCCTTACCCAATGCATTGGAGGGAGATATAGGTCCCACCCATATCATAATGATACCATTCTTATGTGTGCCACAAAATCATAAATCATACATCATAAAAGAAACCCATGTAATAAAAAGGGGAATCTTAAACATCATGACATCATAAAACAACTCATATAAGATAAAGGAATTCATAAAAATAATTCCATCAAAAAATAATCAAATCAATGTAGTAATAGGGATAGAAACAGAACCCTTTATTATCTTAGATGGAAAATAATTTTTATAAAACGCTTGAACTCCATTCTTGAGGAAAATATCCTTTCTACTTCACAAATACTTTTCCTTTCTTAACATGTCATACAATTCTAAACTAAAAGAAGTTGATTAAAAATAAACATGAAAACTTGTAACGGAAGCTTCTTGTAAATAATGTTTTAAAAATCCATTCATGCCGTATAAGTTAAAAGAAAACATTCTTCTCGTACTTTTGTCGGAAAAGTCAAAAAGTACCTCGTACGAAAAACGACAAAAGATTTCATTCATATCTTTTACTAAAAACTCACCGAAGGGTAAAATTGGATATAAACTATTGTAGAATGATGTAAATATTACATATTGAGGAAACATGGATGTGGATGATAAAATGCACCCCAGTAAATTCCAATGTATAAACAATCTCGGATAAAAATGAGATTGTGATATTTCCCTTACCTTAGGTCCGATTTTCTTCGTAAGTGTATGAACCTCCTGTATAATGAATTAAATAATGCCATTTACTTATTCCAGAATCATACACATTGTTATCATATCATATATGGTCATATTTATAGCTTATTATTAGTAATATTTCATTGCTACTTGTTATTCGGGTGTTTATTACATTTTGTTTTTATGCGTGTTTTGTAGAATAAATTCTTATTCTTCTTTTTTAGGTTATAGATAAATCATTTAAAGAATGGTATTAGTGTAATATATATCATATTAATTCATTCAATTCATTTATATAATCATTATTAAATGAAGATAATGTAGAATGAGTCGCATCACATCGTGGAGATGGTATTCCGTACGTATGCATGAGCGATGATATCATTCCCATGATCGTGGAATTGTATTGGAGTGTATGTATACTATTTAAGAATCAATATAAATTTAAAATAATCATATATATTCATTATTTACACCATTATACCCATCCAAGTAAGGTGGTGGTGGAAAATAGATTACCCCACGGCGCGGAGACGGTATTTCGTACGTACGCACGCGCGGTGATTTCATTTTCCGTAGGATGGATAGATGGTAAAATAGGGTTCTTTAATACATATAATAACATATCAGTATATTAGTGATACTGATGTTATTACTTCATGATGAAAAAACTAAAGAAGAAGAAGTGGAAGAATAAATAAAGATGAAAGAATCGGTAATGGGCATCACCTCTTCTTTGAAGCGCTTCTTTGAGACCTCCTTTTAGGGCACTAAAATTGGTCTTTGAAGTAAACCAGGACCTCTAGGATGTCTCTATAGAAGTGGATAGAAGAAATTGGCTGGGGTTTTCTGATCTTGAAGGCTCAAAGTGGTGTGAGAAAGAGAGGGAGGAGGTGCCCTTTTATAAGGGAGGAGAGGGGCACCTTTGGAATAACTAAATATATTATTTTATTATAAAGCCAAATTCGGTTTTAAATTGCTCCAAATTGATTTATTTCGAATCTAAGTTGGGGATGGGTCGAAATCCTCTCATCCAATATAATTTAGAGAAGTTTAGGTTCCTATTTTAACCTTATCATTTATATTTAATTTTAAGTTAGATAATTTTACTTTTACCGTGTCTTTTTTTTGTTCTTAAACTATAAGGTTAATAAACATAATATAACAAGCCAAACGAACCCCATGTTGTTTATTATTAATATATATAACCTTATCTAAGTCATTTTGCCGAACCTTAGATTTTTAGGAAGAAAATAACAGTTATTAATATAATATTTTTTTTAAAAACTATTTTATGTCAATTTTGAAACTATTTAGTAATTGATTTTTGTGAAAATCCTAACAGAATGATTAGTTCAAAAAAGTTAATTATATCAATACTAACAAGTCATATTAACCTATAAAATTAGTGTAATTCATAATGAGTCTCAAATTACATTTATTTGGGTGTTTATAACATCAATTATGTCAATATTTCATTAATAAGATAATTACCGCATCATCGTTGTGTCATAAATTAATTAAATTATTTAATGTTCAAAAATTATAAATAAAATACCATTATGTAGGAACTCTTATTATCTTTCTAATGAATATTTATAGTCAAATTTATCTTATGTACAACCCTATATTAAAAATTAACTACTTATTAAACTTTGATTTTAACTATTTTAACCCTTCTTTAAATAAATTAATAATAAATGTCCTAATCTAATCCAAGTGGGCCTAAATGGTCATATTTTATTTCTAAGGTTTTTTTGGTCGAATTACACTTATCTAATAGAATTAGGACATGTTATAAGTTAATAATAATATCATATTTACCTTTAATTACCCTATTTACTTTTAACTGTGGTAAAAAAAGTAAAAAGTTACTATTCACCAAAAATTATTTTCATCTCATTGAACCACATTTTACTTACTGACATCAACCGTGTCTCTCAGATTTTTGAAATTCCACTCACAGAAGTGGTAAAATTAAGTTTTATGAAAAATTCATTTTCTTAAACTACCACTTAGTGGTTTCACTATTCATCAAAAAATGAAAGTTTGAAGAAAAATAACAAAAATTAGGCCTAAGCTATATTTAATATTATGAACTCAAAAATGATCTCTATTTTACCAAATTCAAAACATATTAGTTGCATTAATTAATTTAAAAATTAATTCTCGTCATCAAAACAAATAGTGTTTTCTTAAGAGATAATAACTATCAAATGATTGACACTTGTTTATGTCTGGTTTAAATGTGAAATTACATCCAATGACCAACATTGTATTAAATTGTAAAAATATATTCTAAATATACTTTAAAACCCCTAAAATTAATAATTTATCACTATTAATTATTTCGATTAAAAAAGTTGTTATTAATTAAAAATTAGTAATTTTCACTATTCGTCAGGAAATGAAAGTTATCCAAAAATTACCAAAATTTCACCCTAAGCTAATTTCGATATTCCGAATCCAAAAATGAAGTCCATTTTGAAAAATAAAATTTACAAAATTTCAAAAAGTGGCTATTACTATTCATAACGGCTAGTTTTAATAATATTTTAATAGCATATCATTGTTTGGTGAAACTCAGTATTGCGCACTACACACGCTATCGAGGAAGGTCGTGATTGCATGTAATGCAAGGAAAGTCAAGGATTCATGTTTTGCAAGATCCTTTTGGTTTAACGTACAACACAATACATTATTGAAATTAAAAAGAATATTTTTCATAAAATCTCAGGGTGTTACATTCTACCCACCTTAAAATGAATTTTGCCCTTGAAATTCGTCGGGGTTATAAATGGTTTACTATTTGAAAGTTTCTTTGATATAAACCCACATCGTAAAAAGGAAAACCAAAACCAATCTTTAAAAACAAAAGTATGAAAAGTAACGGTTACCCAAATAAACTAATAACTGGGTTTCCACATAGGGGGAAATATGGATATGGAAGAGAAATCAAACCATCATGTTCTGATGGAGAGTGGTAGAGAACATGGATATGGAAAATCCAGCAATCACAAAGGCATAAATTTGTGAGGATCTAAGGTATCATATGATTCATCAGATATAAGATCACTAGGACAACATTTTTGGTTTTCAAGATCGTTTCCCTAAAGTTGATGAAATTGGAATTAGAAGAAATACTTTTGTGATTTCGGTATAGTCTCTCCGTTGGTCATTCTTTGGACAATTTCCACTTCATCTCTTAAATAAATGAAGTGGAATTTTTCATTTGTGATGTGTTAGCAGATCATATGATAGAATGATGGGTCATTCATTCTGTCTCAAACAAAAGGTTAGAAAAGTTATCAAAAAATATATAAGTCCATCTATAGTGACATTAATCATATATGGTTCCTAAAATGGACTTATACTTCATATATCATACTGCTTAATATTATAAAACTAGTTTCTACTAAATAGGGACTTCATGTAGGCCAGTGGTAGGCGATAAAGGCCCGTCGTACTTCGGTTGTGGGTTCGATTCCCACAGCCTTGTCTGACGTGATGGGTTGTCGCCCATCCTGCAGGTTGTCCTTTTTCTAATACTACATCCCATAAATAATATTGAAAAAACTTCTATCCTTAAACAATAATAACTTATGTCCAAAATAATGCATTCCAATCTTTAGGCTAATCCAAAATACTTCGGTCCATGCTCATAGTATAAAGAAAATGATTACTTGAAATGTCACATAACAATCACGTGAATGTCATCATTTATCCCCATAGGATATATCTAGTTGGTCAAATTACAATCATGTGAATACTTTAATCATGTATTCTCTTGAAGAATGAATACCCATTAAACCTTAGTGAAAACATGAATGCAGTTAAAAGTTAACACTTTCCACATACCAAAATCCTCAAAATTCTATATACTCAAACCATGATATAACTTAGTCCTTATATCAATCATGAGCTCATGAATACTGTCAAACATTTCATTTTTTCCTTATCCCTTCATTATGCGCATATCATCTTTTTTCCAAAAATATCTCAATCAATTTCCATGGTTACCGGTACCATAAAATTATTGAAAACCACAATAGACCAATACATAAATATTCCAATATTCCACGATACTATGTACAACATTATTTTGGAATCCCATTACATAAACACTTAATCATTCCACCACATCATTTTCATATTCAACATTGCCAATGGTGATCGCATGAGACTTCCCTTTGTCCTTTGCCTTAATTTGTTTCTCATGTCTATCATCACTAACCCTTGTATTAGGGCATTTATTAGCATAATGCCCCATTTCCTTTCACTTGAAGCATTGATGTGTAGTAGGTTCATTTTGTGTATCCCTTCCTTTGTTTGCATCATTAGACATCTTCTTCCCATCATTGCAGCATTAAAATGACTGATGACCTTCCTTTCCACATTTGAAACATTTAGTTGTCCCTTTAAGACAATCTCCACCATGCTTCTTTCTACACTTTGAGCATAAGGAAACATTCATCTTATTTTCACCATTATTCTGAGATTTCTCCTTGAACTACATCTTTCGTTTCTTGTCAAAACTATGAGATAGATAAGTAACACCAACTTCCAATTCTACCTTGATAGCACAATGCACAATTTCTTCATAGCTACTGAAGTCTCTTATAGCTAATGCCCTTCGAAGATTTCGTTTTAAGCCACTGTAGAATCGATCAACTTTACTTTCAGGTTGGATGATAAATCCAGATGCATACCTTGCAAGCCTTGAAAAATTCGCTTCGTATATACCAACAGATTCATCATCCTTTTTCTTTAGTTCAAGAAACTTTTTCTCCATATTTGTTCGAAGAATACGAGGGAAGTACTTATTGAAAAATAAGTTCTTGAACTAGTCCCATTCCATGGACTCAATTTCATCTCTTGGCCTCGTATTCTTGATAAGATTCCACCATTGATCAGTATCACCTTCCAAACGATACACTTCTAAGATGACTTTATCATGTTCAGTACATTGAAGAACTGGAAATATCTTTTCAGTAGAACTGATCCATTGTTCGGCAATAAGTGGCTCAGAAGACCCACTGAAAGAAGGTGGACGTTGCCTCATGAAGGACTCAATAGAATATTGTTCCCTTCGCTGCTCATTTGGAAGTCCAAAATGATTCATAGCTTGTGTAAGTATACCAATAATATTTTTCAATCCATCTCCCATAACATTTGTTTTTTCAGGAGTACAATCATTGCATTGTCCATTATATTGATCAACACGGTTCCTTCGGGTTCCATCCATCGTCTAAAACCCAAAAAGAATAGTGTGAGAGGCAAAAATAATGCTAGGGAAAACAACACAATAAAGGAGGAGTACCTTCAATATCTAACATCTTGGGTTACCGTAATTCTATTACTATAATCTATACTTATACTTAACCATTGGGACATCCCTAGACATACCTTAGAAATATCTCTAGGCATCTCACTAAAGTTCTCACATCCTAGTTTCCAAAGGTTGACTAAACCTTTCCTCTGATACCAACAGTAGAGACCCAAAGCTTGACGTACAAAGACATTACATTACTTTTGCGGAATAATTAGTGCATAACAAAAAAACACAAACAAAGAACGTAATAGTTTAGTGTCTTTGGAAACTCGGAACGTAACCATCTAATCATGGTGAAAGATCTTCAACATCTCCCATAAAGATCTTCCCTTTTTTTCTTACCTAAAACCTTTCTTTATATCCTGGGGAAAAGAAAACATAAAAGGGTGAGCTCAAATGCTCAGTAAAGGTAAACAAAATAAATATCAACCACATCATATTCATAAGTACGTAACATTTTGGAAATATTAACCTGCAAAAGAGATCATAATATCATAACATGGGATAAATCATAGTAGTGAAATGTAATCCCAATAATCATAACATAAAACATGAAACTTTTTGGAATACACACATAATCATAGAGAATAATTTCTTATTAGTCAAGACTCATTGCCAAGACTATCTTAGTGGACAAAGTCCATTTCTGAACCGAGTTCATTCCTCGTTTCAGTCCTGCTTTACTGAACCGGTTTAACCTGATGTTCTAGCCATGTAAATCTCATGAGATATAAAATATTTACCCAATTCATTGGAGGGAGATATAGGTCCCACCCATCTCATAATGATAAAATTCTTATGTGTGCCACAAAATCATAAATCATACATCATAACATAACCCATGTAATAAAAATGGGAATCTTAAACATCGTGACATTAAAAAACAACTCCTATAAGATAAAGGAATTCATAAAAATAATTCCATCACAACATAATCAAATCAATGTAATAATAGGGATAGAAACAGAACCCTTTATTATCTTAGATGGAAAATAATTTTGATAAAACGCTTGAACTCTATTCTTGAGGAAAATATCCTTTCTACTTCAAAAACACTTTTCCTTTCTTAACATGTCATAAAATTATAAACTAAAAGAAGTTGATTAAAAAAATCTTGAAAACTTGTAAGGTATTCTTCTTGGAAATAATGTTTTAAAAATCCATTAATTCCGTATAAGTTAAAAGAAAACATTCTTCTCGTACTTTTGTCAGAAAAGTCAAAAAGTACCTCATAAGAAAAACGACAAAAGATTCCTTTCATATCTTTTACTAATAACTCACCGAAGGGTAAAATTGGGTATAAACTATAGTATAATGATGTAAATATTACATATTGAGGAAAAATGGATGTGGATGATAAAATTCACCCCAGTAAATTCCAAAGTATAAACAATCTCGGATAAAAATGAGATTGTGATATTTCCTTTACCTTAGGTCTGATTTGCTTCATAAGTGTCTGAAACTCCTATATAATGATTTAAATAATGTCATTTACTTATTTCAGAATCATATGTATTGTTATTATATCATATATGGTCATATGTATAGCTTATTATTAGTAATATTTCATTACTACTTGTTATTCGGGTGTTTATTACTTTTTGTTTTTATGCATGTTTTGTCGAATAAATTCTTATTCTTCTTTTTAGGTTATAGCTACCTCATTTATAGAATGGTATTAGTGTAATATATATCATATTAATTCATTCAATTCATTTATATAATCATTATGCAATGAAGATCATGTAGAACGAGTCGCCTCACATCGTGGAGACGGTATTCTGTACGTACGCACGAGCGATGATATCGTTCCCATTATCGTGGAATTGTATTGGTGTGTATGTATACTATTTCAGAATCAATATCAATTTAAAATAATCATATATATTCATTCTTTACATCATTATATCCATCCAAGTAAGGTGGTGGTGGAAAATAGATTACACCACGGCGTGGAGACGGTATTCGGTACGTACGCACTCGCGGTGATTTCATTTTCTGTATCATGGATAGATGGTGAAATAGGGTTGTTTCATAAATATAATAACATATCAGTATATGAGTGATACTGATGTTATTACTTCATGATGAAACAACTAAACAAGAAGAAGTGGAAGAAGAAATAAAGACGAAAGAATCGGTAACGGGCATTACCTCTTCTTTGAAGCGCTTCTTTGAGACCTCCTTTTAGGGCACTAAAATTGGTCTTTTAGGATGACCATGACCTCTAGGATGTCTCTAGGGAAGTGGAGAGAAGAAATTGTCAGGGTTTGTCCGAGCTTGAACGCTCAATGTGTTGTGAGAAAGAGAGGGAGGATGTGCCCTTTCATAAGGGAGGAGAGGGGCACTATTGGAATAACAAAAAATATTATTTTATTATAAAGCCAAATTCTGTTTTAAATAGCTCCAAATTGATTTATTTCTGAGCTATGGTGGGGATGTGTCAAAATAATCTCATCAAATAGAATTTAGACAAGTTTAGGTTCCTATTTTAACCTTATCATTTATATTTAACTTTAAGTTAGATAATTTTACTTTTACCGTGTCTTTTTGTGTTCTTACACTATAAGGTTAATAAACATACTATAACAAGCCAAAGGAACCCCAAGTTGTTTATTATTAATATATATAACCTTATATAAGTCATTTGGACGAACCATAGATTTTTAGGAATAAAATAACAATTATTAATATAATATTTGTTTTAAAAACTATTTTATGTCAATTTTGACACTATTTAGTAATTGATTTTTGTGAAAATCATAACAGAATGATTAGTTAGAAAAAAGTTAATTAAAACAATAATAACATGTCCTAGTATCCTATAAAATTAGTTTAATTCATAAAAAGACTAAAATGACATTTATTTGGGTGTCTATAACATCAATTATGTCAATATTTCATTAATAAGATAATTACTGCATCATCGTTGTGTCATAAATTAATTAAATTATTTCGTGTTAAAAAATTATAAATAAAATATAATTATGTAGGAAATCTTTTTATATTTCTAATGAATATTTATAGTCGAATTTAGCTTATGTATAACCCTATATTAAAAATTAACTACTTATTAAACTTTGATTTTCACTATTTTAACCCTTCTTTAAATAAATTAATAATAAATGTCCTAATCTAATCCATGTGGGCCTAAATGGTCATATTTTATTCCTAAGGTTGTTTTTGGTCGAATTACACTTATCCAATAGAATTAGGACATGTGTTAAGGTAATAATAATATCATTTTTACCCTTAATTACCCTATTTACTTTTAACCGTGGTAAAAAAAAGTAAAAAGTTACTATTCACCAAAAATTATTTTCATCTCATTGAACCAAATTTTACTTACTGAAATCAACCGTATCTCTCAGATTTTTGAAATTCCACTCACAGAAGCGGTAAAATTATGTTTTATGAAAAATTCATTTTTTTAACTAACACTTAGTAGTTTCACTATTCATCAAAAAATGAAAGTTTCTAGAAAAATACCAAAAATTAGGCCTAAGATATATTTGATATTATGAACTAAAAAATGATGTCTATTTTACCAAATTCAAAACATATCAGTTGAATTAATTATTTAAAAAATTATTTCCCGTCGTCAAAACAAATAGCGTTTTCTTAAGAGATAATAACTATCAAAAGATTGACACTTGTTTATGTCTGGTTTAAATGTGAAATTACATCCAATGACCAAAATTGTATTAAATTTTAAAAATATATTCTAAATATACATTAAAACCACTAAAATTAATAATTTATCACTATTAATTATTTCGATTAAAAAGGTTGTTTTTAATTAAAAATGAGTAATTTTCACTATTCATCAGAAAATGAAAGTAATCCGAAAAGTACCAAAATTTCACCCTAAGCTAATTTCGATATTCTGAATCCAAAAATGAAGTCCATTTTGATAAATAAAATTTAAAAAATTTCAAAAATTGGTTATTACTATTCATAACTGCTAGTTTTAATAATATTTTAATAGCATATCGTTGTTTAGTGAAACTCGGTATTGCATACTACACACGCTATCGAGGAAGGTCGTGATTGCGTGTAATGCAAGGCAAGTCAAGGATGCGTTTTGTGCAAGATCCTTTTGGTGTAGCATACAACACAAGACATTAATGAAATTAAAAAGAATATTTTTCATAAAATCTCGGGGTGTTACAGATTTAGTCCATATTTTATCATTGAAACATGAAAACCATAGGAGAATAATTATCATAAATATTTTACCCACAATAAATAAAATATATCTTGATTCTCTACAACCCATGTCATTTTTCATGTGGAAACCAAATTTTCAACATATAGGTCTCACCCCTTCAGGTGAATCCATCCTGTTATAAACATGGTTAGTCTATATGGACTAGTAAATTTATGTTCCCTTGGATGTTAACCTTCTTTCAAATTAAAAATAATTGATGTCTCCTCATATGTTGTATGTTTTTCTCATATGAATATTATATTATAGTAAATATCAATTATAAATCTATATCAAATAATCTCTTGATGAACCCTAATAGTCATTTTAGGTTCTTTTATTAATTTAGTATGTTCCTCATAAAAATATATTTATTTTACTGAATCAAATTACCCATAAAGAACACTTTTTCTTTGTTTTTTGTAAACATATCTATGTTCAAATTTCCTCCCACTAAATCCTTGAATTTTCATATTCCTCCTCAATAAATATTTTTTTTCTCAAAGAGACATTATATCTGATAGAATTATAAACAACATGTCCCATGGTTTCTTAGGATATCTTACCAATAATCTTTTTTATAACTGTGGGATATATTTTTAGAAGATGATATTTGTAGAAATTCTTCACAGCCCCAAATATCTGTAATAGAAATGTTGATATGATTCTGAGTCCATATTTCATATTTTGTCTCAAAAAATTATTTATAAAGAATAAAATTATGTAAAAATGAAATAGTCACCTAGCCATTACCCTAGAGTGTAATAGGAAGGTGATATTGACTCATCAGCAATTGAACCACATGAAAATGGCATGATTCATACTCTCGGACACACCATTTGATTATTGTTCTATAGGAAGAGTGAGTTTTAAAAATAACTATATAAGTCATCATATACTTAGTGAATTCAAGTCTTATGTATTCAATACCTTGGTATGATTAGAGGATCATAAATAATTTTCCTAGTTCATTCTGTAATTTTCTTAAAAAAAATATTTTTTATTTTTAGAAGCCTCACAGTTGGGCATCATTAGAAACACATAACTATACTGATTAAAGTCGTCAGTAAACATCATTAAATGCATAATAAATTCAATTTCTTGGATACTGATTGTTTTACAAACATCACTATATAAGATATCCAACATTACAATATACCTTTAACCATTTTTACAAAAAAATCTTCTTTGATCATTTATCTTCATATAAAATAATCATAAATTACAAAGGGTTCATAATCAAATGATTCTTTTAAAACCACTCTATAGAGTATTTTTATAAGTTTATAATTTATTTTTCTAAGAAAATAATGAAAATGGTAGGTTGGACTATAAATAACCTCTAATTTCATATTATTCACTTTATACATAGGATTGTAGATGAAAAGATTATCTAGTTTCCCCTAACTCATTTAGGGTCCTATATTAAATTAGTTAAGATCATGCCTTTTCTTTCCTTGTTTGAAGAAAAAGCACAAATTAAAAAATTATTATGCCCCCCACCTAGAGTTTGATGATAGGAGAAAATTCTAGGACTATAAATAGTTCAATTTTCCACCAAATCCATGGAATTATAGTGTGTCCAGGCTTTCGCCTCCAAATAATCAGGATTTCATCCATTTTCTGGAATGATAGGGGAATGAGATACTTGGAAAAAAGTGAATATCTACAAAAGTTTCTCCATACATTAAATATTTTTATTCAGGATATATTGGTTACAAAAAAACACATTATATAAATATTTTTTCTAAAAATAATCATATGGGAAACTACATGAATGGTAATATGGATACTTAACATATCTGAATTTTCTTTAAGAAATAACATTAAGTAGAATGTATTGATTCATCCCCTTATCATATCACCATCATGGTATGTAAAAATAAATTATCTTTATTTAGGTATATTATTTATGAAAAAATTTATATTATTAGATGAATGGAACTATGGGACAATATTTCATTCTTCAATCATAGTTCCCCATCATATTTTATAATACGTTATTTCAACACCATACAAGATCAATCTGGTTAAAGGAATGGGGCATTTACTGATGTTGAGATATGGAATGTTATAACTGATTTCATTCCTACAAAACCCTATTACACTAGGGATTCACCATGTAACCATTTACATAGTGAAACAAAAATTGTGTAACTAGTTGAATTAGGATCAATCTAGATATATGTCTATGAAGTTTCCTTGTTATCTCAAATTTCTTGAGATCAAATATCATAACTTGTATTGATCTATATCCATGTATTCCCTTATACTAATTTAGATCAAAATTTCTACTACAACTAATCAATTCTTATTTTTCAGTAGTCAGTGGATAGATGTTGATTCCTTCAATAAGATGGTCAATTTATCATGGAGTACTCCCATTCAGGGGAAATTGAGGGTAGTATTAAAAAACATTAACAATAAACTAAATGTAGAAGTGTTAATACGTGGATAATTTTTATGGATTCATGTAATGGAATTGTATTCCATGCATGGTAAATTCAACCTGAAAGCTTTGATGATTGTATGCTCTAATCATAATATTTCAAGACATCTCTTAAAAAGAAAAAATTATTCAAAAAATAAAAAAAAAATATTAAAGAAGGTGATTAACTTTTAATTTAACATTGAATGGAGTAAATAAGTGATTAATAGTTTCCCATGAAAAATACTCCTATAATTTTTATGATGTTTCATGATGAATAAATTTGAGACGATAAGACTATTTTAAGTGGATTTGTATTTTAATTACAATTGAGAAGGGGTGATATTTAATTTATAATAATTTGTTTATTTTAAATTATTACATTTATCATTTACATAATAAAATGTCCAACCCATTTTAAAGATGATTCCATATCTCGACCATAGAATCATATAGAACCATGATTCACCAAGCCCAATGGTATTTCTCCCAGGCCATTCATAAGGTGACATGGTTGTGAGAAAGACCATGGTTGACTATGTATAGGGCTAGTAGGAGTAGATGGGTGCATGGGTGTTACCATAGGGTGATTGTGGCCACACATGTGCATGGTTGTGGTGGTGTTATGTGAATGGTGTAACCAATTTTGATCCATGGTATCCATCTCAATACACTAGCCACACCACTTGATTAAAAAACTATAGTAGGGATGCCTCAGAGTTTATATGGTGGGTGAAGAGAAATAAAATCATTAATCCCCATCATTAAAATGATAGAATGAACACAAACTACAAAAAATGTCTAATATTATCCATTTGATTACACATGGATGTTGTCTCAAACCACTATCTGCAAGAAGATTTATAGTATTCTAACACATAGGATGAACCCTAGATAAACAAGAAAATGGACATATTTAAATAACATGATGAAGGGATGAGTTATTAAGATCATATTGATATCATATATGAAATTTTTTATCTTCTATGAATGTGATGAATCTAAAGACTAAGCTATATATGAATACAAATGAAGTTATAGGGATCATTCAAATATTTGGTGAGTTTGAGATTTTGGGTAAATGCGGGGCATGTGATCTTTATGACGTGAACATGAGGACACTATGAGGAGAAATGAAAAGATTCCATGAAACATAATGTACATTTAAATCAAGACAAATGAATATGTTCTTTAAACAAAATTCATGATATCGAATTTTTCTCAGAACAATGAATGAGTCCATGACGTGACTAAATAAGTTGATATAATATAGGGATACTCTCACATAAAAGGATAACATCTCACCCAAGACAGGTGCTACATATTTGGAGAATTTCTCATTTATTCAAATAAATAAAATCTCTAAAAACCAATATCATTCAATAAAGGGAGTTATTTATGTAATTCGTAATCTTTTAGAAAGGAGAAAAGCATAGGCAGAGAACATTTTCATCGAACATTAATTTTATTTTTGAGGAGCATGGTTCCATGAAGCCATTTGGTATGTGTTATCCTGTAATACCTGTTCACCTTATGTTCAAGAATGTTTTAGGGAAGAAAAAAATATAGTATGCATACAATGAAAATAATAAAGCTAAAAAAGATGAACAATGACAACTATTTTGTGCAAAAAAGAATGTAACATCACTCATTCGGGTTTTCTTGAATGAACACACAAGACTAGTTTCATGCCTAAAAATTTGACACAATATGGATGAAATAATCCCAAACATGTATTTACAAGAATTGAGAAATAAATTCGGGAAGTAGGTTAAACACACCCCTTACAGAAAGGAACAATATTATAGAAAATCATGTGATAAAATCCATACATGAGACTTATGTGAATTGTGTAAATATTAAAATACTAAAGTGAATGTGTTGTATAAATTCTTACCTGAACATGTGACAACATTTATAAATACCTGAAAAAATTGAGAAGAACATTAAATAAGGAAATTATAGTAATGTGCTAGATTTTCATATTCCCTAAAATATATTAATGAAGTGAAATTGATTTCAGACTATGAAATATTTTTTATTTAATAAAATATTAAATAAGTGGTGTTTATTATTCAATATAAGAAGTAATTTAAATTCATAGAATAATTTTCCCATGGATATTGATCTAGAATAGGTGATCATAATCATATGATCAAGACCTGCAATTATTACAAAGGTACTTTCATAGGTAAATGAATAGGTAGATTAAATGAGGTAATGGAGGAATATTAGAAGATAATAATTTAGCAGGTCAAGATATAATGAAAGGGTAATGTATTTAGTTGGATCTAGATAAATAAGTCACTTGGGTGATTCCAAAGAAGAAGTCTCTAGTGAATAATATGAAGGGGTCTAGTGTAGATTCTGGTAACACTATGGGTTGCAGTATAATGAACATTATGTTAGGATTCTAGAGAGATACCTTGTGATTATATATTGACCATTTTAATCTTTGAAATTAGATTGTAGTTGAGAATCCACTCTTATGAGTACAAACCACATGGTAAAGAGTTTTCCTTTTAGTTAAGCATATAAAAATACCATTTGATTATATATATAATATTACTATAGAAAATTAAGTGATATTGAGATATATTATTATGTGGATTGGTAACAATAACATGTTCACGTGTTTAAATTAATGAATAATTGGAGTTCATTAAAATAGACAACTTATTCTCCCATCCCCTCTTAGTGGTCAATCCATCATAGAGCTCTATAAGTGGTATCAAGGCCTAGGATACCTATAAAGAACCAAAATAGTCATTAAGAAGTTAATAATATATCAAATTTGTGAGAAACCTCCTATGTATATTTATTAAAAGATTATGAATAACAAGAATAGAAGACACACATGGAAGATGAAGAATAATATCAGTGTAAATGAAGATACACCTGGAATCCAAGGTAATCTGAATAGTACAACCTGAAATAATTATTCAAGTTATAATTAATCTAATGAATAATGGTCAAGTTATGATGATAATGTATCACTTAGTGATCATCATTATGTATATAATGATAAATTGAATAATATACCCAGATAAGTGATCAAATGTATTGTTGGAGACATCAAGGGGCAGGAGTATGAAAAATTATTATTGGAAGAAGATGGTGATGACATGGAAGATTCATTGCCTAAAAGGGTTGGCATATCCAATAGTCCCATAAACATGTGAATGAAAAAGTGGAGAAAATTTCTCATTAAGATGAAATATATGGTTATTATATTTATTAATTTAAAGGAAGTGTTTATGAGAAATAATTATTTGAGAATTTCTTTCTATTTGTGGTCCATGCATTTGAAAAATTGCACACTTTTTATATTGTTTTAAAAGACACTATAATATCATTCAAAGAAAAAATGTTAAAGGAGATTGTCATTTGTTTTTCTATATCAAAAAATAGGTTTGAATACAAAATTAAGATAATGAAATAGGAATATGAAGCCTAGATGAGATCAGATGAGGTTGAAAGAAACTATCTCATCATGATGTACATAGAGATATATGTGTGATTAATGAATCATGAACCCCCACAAGCATGAAAATCCAATATTTCTATGAAAATAGATGTTGCTACACAGGTCTTATTGGAGGATCATTACCCCAAGAAGAGCATGTGAACATTCTCTAATAAAAAATGAAATATCCTTTAATAATATGGTATCCCATACCCCATAAACTCTTTTTTAAATTAATTATGATTCTGGTGCTATTACATGTATTAAACCAAACATGGTGAAATCATGGATAGTGAAAATAGATGTTAAATACACAAAATCATGAGTGAATATGGAAATAATCATGAGGTTTTGTTCCCCAAGAGTTGTCTGAATGAGTGGTGGTTCCACTCAATGGAAAAACTATTCAAAAACTATAAACTAAAATCCAAATACACCTCAATTGAAAATAATAAGGATAATAGGGTATTTTTTGTGTTTCTAGAATTTTGGGAACAAATACTTGGAATTCTTTCATTACATTGAAATTCATGAAAATTAAAGAAGGATTTTATTTAGGGTTGAAAATATCTATAAATGGGATGTACGACATCAGTCAAGAGAAACCCATAGAAAATGAAATGTGGTAATTAAATGATGGGTAAAAATATGAAAAAAAATTCTAGATAAAATTACTCCCAATAATTTTTGAAGAATATACCCAAGAGTGGTACATAATAGAATAATGATATAAATATCAGATTTATTATAAATCCATGTGGAAACTCTGAATAATTATTCAATAGTCATAATGATATTCTTGGAAATTTCCTACCAGATTTTTATAAACCCAAAAAATTTAGAAGAAGCACAATAAAAATATAGTGCTAAAGGAAATAAGGAAGATTCCATATAAATATTTATATTTTAATAATAGGTTTTCCACATATAACTACTCTTTTATTGAAGAGGCTTTGTGAGAGTGATTAAATAATGAAGGACAAAGTGATAGAGACTATTTAACCACATTTCTAGTATATGAAGAAGCTTTGAAGAGAATGAACCCCGAATCCGGAGGTGTATATTATATGTTAGATGAATAGTAAATAATTATCCCACACAATTATATGGAATCAGTTATAAGATCCATGATTCCAAAGGATACATAAAATTTAAAAGCTGGATGGGGAAACATGAATACATGAGAATGTGATGTAACATGGTTAACAAAACCATATCGTCCTTACAGTTCACATTGATAAAAATTCTGATCCTTATTATTCCATATTATTTTTTATGTTTTATGATAACATGTAGGGATGTGAAAGAGATTTTTGAGTCTTTAACTACTATAAAACATGAAAAGATTTTCCTTTATGGAGTCTATTGACTTCCATGAAATGAAAAAAAAAGAGAGAATCCTTTAAGCGGAGGGGACCATGATAATTAATTTGAAATAATTTGGAAATTTTCAAAATTAAAGGTCTAAATATGAGAATCACACTTATATAACTCATTCAAAATTGTGATTATCTTAATGATTGTGGGGGAGTTCTTGATTGAAGATAAAATAAGAAAAATTGGGTGATTTATCATTTAATTGTAAATATTAATGTGTTTCTTAATATATGAATAGGAATATGCATGTCATTGGTAAATGTAATTGTTTACAACCCCTTGGATTTCTGAAATTCATTTTACCTGCATTTGTGTCAATGGAAAATGATGAAACCCATGGTTATATATCTCTTATTTTATATACCAATTTATCATATAAAGACTTAGTGTTTATGAACTAAAGTATCTTTTCTAATATAATGATTTTATATCATTCTGCTCCCAAATGAATTCAAGAAATAATATTTTAAGGGAGAACATGTTTTTTAGAAATCCCCAATTTTACATTTCATTGGATTTTCAATAATGGGGAGAATATTTGAGAACACATTTACTCTTATAAAGTTTGTTAATGGGTAATTTAATAAATACAAAGGGGGGATTACTGCGCCCTATTTTTCATTTTATGGCAATAAAATGTAAATATTTGTTTGGTAAGGTTATGATGATATGTCGTTAAAACTGGAGAATTTTTTTTGATTAATGTAATGGAATTGGATTCCACTACATGAGAATCTACATTGGGAACTCTGACAATTGTATTTGAAAAACATTAATTTATATGACATGTGTTAATAATGGCACATTTTTTTACAATAGTTTTTTTAGATTAACGAACAAAATTTAATTTTAATTTTATATTTCATGAGTTAAATAAAATATAAAAATGTGGCCATTTAAAATACACTTATTGATTGTATAAAGATTCATGAAGATGAAATTTGAGAGGAGAAGAATATTTGAGGATGCTGAGGCATGGAATTAAGATTTAGAAGTATTTAAATTTAATTTATAAAACTTATATTAGATATAAGTATCCATTGTAGCCATTACTTAAAGTAATGGTGAACGCATTAGCCAGCTGAGGCCATGGATCAACCACATGGTCATATGGGATGGAGGACTACCATGAATAATTGGAGGCATCCCAGGAAAGCCAGCATGTGGAAAGACTATATGCAATCCCATGAAAGGCCAACGAATAATTTCTATAAGAGTGAATGGGTGCATGAGCGTGCTTATGAGAAGTTGATTCTCCCATAGATTGTGATTGTGGTGGTGTGAATGAAAGGTGTAACTAGTATTAATCCTTAATAGTCATCTCATACTAATAACTAGTACACATTATTGATATACTATAGAGAGGGTGACTTATAGTTTTTTTGTGGGAAATGGAGTGAAACACACACTATTCCTAGACAATTTAAATTATGAAATGAACATGATCTACATGATGCTACTGATATCGTTCATCTAATAAATCAGATTCATCATCTCCTATATTTAGCAAGTAGAGGATTTCTAGTATGCCAGACCTCCAAATAAATAATATATGAACAAGAAATCATCCATATTTTAATATCATTTGTAACAGATGAGTTATTTGGATCGAGAAAATAAACTCATTCATGCAAAATGATCCATCATATTCATTTCAATAATTCGAGGAATAAACTATGTGTGACTACAAACAAAGTTGTAGATTTCATTTGAATAATGGATGAGTTCAAGATATTGAGAAAATGAGGTGCTTGTGATCCTCATCACATGTATGTGAGGACTCAATGATGGGAATCATAAAGGCACCATAAAACATTTTGAACATTTAAATACACTTGGATTGATCATATGTTTAATAGAAACATGTGTTAGGACATTATTCTCAATGATTAGATCGAGTCTATGATGCTTCTAAATAAGATGATCTATGATGGGGATACACTCCTATAAAAAGAGAATCTCTCCTATGAGATAGGTGCTACATATTTTTAGAGTATATAATATCTTCTCAAAAACATTGTGTCGGTGAACCCCTATGTTTATTAATAGAATGGGAGTTAAATAACGCCTAAGATTACATGACGGAGAAACCCACTGGGAGATGACTTTTTCATTACACACCCATTTTAATCAAGAATACCTGGTTTTGATAAGACATTATAGTAGAGAAATACTCTTTTGCGTGTCCAAATATTTTTTGAAAACAATATAGGAAACATGAACTAATGTACACCTAAAATATCAACTAAAAAGAAGAACAAAAACAACATGGAAAATTGATGTGTTAAAAAAAGAAATTAAAATCACCCATTTTGAATCATGTTATTGTTAATTCACTAGTCATTCTGTAACCCGTTTTTGTGTTCATGATAGGTTAAATAAGATCACTCATTTATTTATGTTCATTTCTAATAGATATGATTCTGGGGGTTATAAATACAACATTCATGAAGGAAGAACAATCATGTGATAAAATGAATGCATGAAACATAAGTGAAGTCTGTGAATCATGAAATATGAAAGTTAACAATGATAAAAAATTCTTTTGTGCACGTGTCAAAACATTAAGAACTATAAAAACAAAATTTAAAATCACACAAAATAATAATGTAACTAAATGTGCTAGAGTTTCAAATTCAATGAAACACATGCATAAAGTTCAATTAATTTTATGTTGTTCATGAGTTATTCAAAAAAAAATATTAAATAATTTTGGCATTGTATTTAATAAACGAACAAATTTATATCTTGAGAATATTTTCACTAAGGCAACTAATCGTGAATAAGTGATCAAAATAATTTGAGAAAGTTCAGCCCACTTTTTAAAGGTACATGAGCAAGTATAATTTATGAATATAGTAGATTAATATCATATGATAATATAATTTTGCATCAATACGTAATGAAATTTTTAATTATTTGGTTGATTGTAGATTAAAAATTCTATTGGGTTATTCAGGAGAAGAAGTCTCTAGTGTGGATTTTGGAGCAGGCTAGTGTGAATTCTCGTAACACTATTCTATGTAATATAAATAAACTCATGTGATGATTAATTGAAGATACATTGTTAATATATATAGTCCAATTAAAAAACTAGAATAATATTATAGTATAGAATCCATGACTGGGGGTGGGAGTTATAATAAAAATTGAAATGAGTATGTCTTTTTCCCACTCCTTGTAAATATTATATGGTTATCATTCTATTATAACAATTACATATAAAGTGAGTTCGAGAAATATTATTATGTGTATTGAAAACCATAAAAAGATCAAGTGGTTGAATCATGAAGAAAATGAATCCATAAAAATAAACTATTGACTCAACAATACCGCTTCAGATATTAATCCAGCCATGGGATTAACACATTCCATGAATAACAATAAATCAGCCTCCAATATCATTATATAATACCTTCAATAAGAAATAAATTTTTTAGATATATTATTACATGAAAAATTTTATAATTAAAACTGTATTCTCATATATCAAGTGATGGTTCCTAGAGTATGTGTCACTAAAATAAGAATAGGTGTCTATAAGGTGATATATTTATATGTGGCTGATGCATGATGATAAAAATACAAATTAATTTCATAATTTTATAATAGATAATATATCTTAGTTGAAACAATATTCACAAATAATTAATGGTTGTAAAATCAGTGATGTAAATTTTACTATACTTATCATTATGATTTATTTCATTGGTTTAATCTCAGGTCCAAGTCAAGTGATGATAGAAGGGTCTGATGGGGAGGATGGGGATGACCTTTACATTATAAATATTCCTAAGACTATCACTAGATAAGAAAAACTCCAATTGAAAAGAAATATAGATGAAGAATAGATTATATTTTCTATAAAAATACTTAATCAAGATAGTTAATTGGTACCAAAATAATTTATTTTCCCATAATATTCAGCACATTGGGATATCATCAAAAAATAGTTTAAGTGATTAATGATTCTTAAAAAGGGGGTACTATTCCTTGAGTAACCACCACCACTAGAATGGTCATAAATCATATAAACCACCACTCTAATGACTTCATTAAAATCCATCACATTATAATGTGTAATTTATCATACATATTGTTGTTTTTTATTTTAAACAAAATTATTTTTTAAGAACCTTGGACATAAAATATCATCTGAAAAACATGGATTTCCTTAAGTGGAATATTATTCAATGAGCGTTTGATTTCTCCCAAGAATTGACAACAAGAACATTATTGACAAGTGGTTCTCCCCAATATTATGATGAATTTTTTCATGGAAAATGAATATGATAGGATTTAATGAAGATTAATCCTAAGAGTTCTAAGATTTTTTGGAATTTCTATGTTGTTCTATAACATCTTCTTTTGTTAATTCACATCACCTAGGTTAATTATTTCTATTATGGGGAATATATTTGGGTTCATTTAGTTAGTGAGATATCTTCAGTATAGGGACCCACTATAATTATGGCTTTTTGTCTTAGCTATTGATGTTCTCAATGAGGACATTAATATTATTATTATAAAATGGAATTATCACTCAATTCAGAGGTCAGTATGGATTCTTCTTCATCACACGCATATTTTCTTTTTATGATATTCACTTCGTCATGAACAGTTGTATAAATTAAATTCAAAATGTTATGATGATCTCGAATGCCTATTGTAACAGGAGTGTAAAATGAAAATATCTAACTAAAACCAGTGATAATAATTTTAGAAATTCCCAGACTGGGGCCCCATATGTTTTAAAGAGAGACAGGGAATTTATTGAAATAATTCTCTATTTAATTATTTGTCTAATTCCTAATTTAGTGGATTAATTTGAATCTATCAGTTCTCATATATTTTCAAAAGAATAAAGTGATGTATAACTACTTTCAAGAGTAACTTCCACTCATTTAGGGGTAGGATCACTTTTGTGAAAATATTTATACCATCCATTCTAATCAAGTTATATTAATTTATAGCGCCCCTAAATTAATGATTTGGAACATTGACCATATATTAAACTATAGTATTTTGTATTGCTATAAATGGGTTATCACCATTTTAACAACTTTTCTATGATTTTGTAACCAATTAATGAAGGTTTTATTGATCTCTTAAGCATTGAGGGAAAGATGAAATTAATTTAATTAATGTTTATTTGGGAGTTGATTTTGGGGTAATATATGTGGGATAATTTCATTAATATGAATCACAGAATCTTTCCAATTAACTAGAATAATTTTTCATCTAGTTATAATTTATGTCACAACATACATGGTTACCAAAACAATGTCCATGAAAAGTATCATTATATTATTTTTTGGGTGATTATTTTTTTTCAAAACACAAATATGTGAGTCTTATCTCTTTTACCCATGTATCTCATTCCTAGTGCTACCCATCATGAAATTTAATTAACTTCGCTAATTAATGTAATAAATAATCAATAATGAAAAAATTAATTTAATCATAACATTCAATAAGCTACCAAACATACTAAATGTGTTTTACTTCTTATTCTATGTGAAATTTCAGTTACTTCATCTTATAATAAATTATTCATAAATATAATATATTAAATTCCATGGGTGAAAAAATATCTACAAAGTTATCACATTTAAAATAAACACTCATTTTGTATCTTGAGAATCATGTTATCCTTGTGGATGTGAACATCCATAAAAAGGTATTCCTATTGACTTTAAATTTATCTGTAATGATACTTAAAAAATAGAATTAGTTTAATATATGTTCTCTAAAAGTCAAATTGAATGATTTATTTAGAAATATATTAAGGGCCACTTAGTATCCCATAAACATTATAATTATATTGATATTTTTCTTTTAAACCCACTTCTATATACATGGTGGTGCATACTTGGAATCTTAGGTTTGGTGCATTATCATTTTGTTCGGATGTTGAGTGATTTGTGAGACATAAAATATAACATTTCATCACAAATTTAAGAGAAATAAAACTCTCATTAAAGGGAATTTTTTTTCCATTGATTTTTCCTATAGTTCCCTTTTCACGGTTGATATCATGCCTCATTTTTCTATAGAATAATTGTTCTCATGAAAAAATAATAAGGAAAATGGAATTCGAGGGGGGGCGGGGGGTATTACGTAGGCTATAAAGAACCATTATGGGGTATTATGATCAATAAATATGAGTTATACATCCATGGTATCATGCGCAGCGGTGGTATTATATGGGTGATTGGGGATTAGTTATCATGGATTTCACAACCTTTTATTAGGAGGGAAATTCTATTCAACTAGAAGAAGAATGAATTCTTACATTAATCTATCCTTTTAATGAATAATAATTTCAACCACTTAATTTTTTAATAAGTTCCATCTATGGTGGCCATTTCATTTTTGGCATACCCTAGAAACGGCATCATCATATATACTATTAGATCATGTTGAAATATTCCATATCCAAAAGTATAGATTGCTCATACCTAGTGTGAGGAGAATATGGAGTGCAATATTTTTTCATAGAAATGTGACCCCGAAGGAAGGCTGATTATTCACATGATTAATGGGTCTCTTCCCATGAATTTTAATATTATTTTCTAAGGGGGTTCCATTTTACTTCGCCACTTCTAACATCCATGATTTATTTCTTTTATTATATTTGTAGAAAACAATAAATTTTTATCCATCGTAGTGACTTAAAATAAGTTGATTTCCAAAAAAATATGGAATAAAAAAATTTATTTATGCTATGAACAAAATTCAATTTATCCAATTGTATAATTGTTATACTTACTAACTTAAGATAATAAGTGTTGAATTTTAATAAAAAAACTTTTACACTCTTACTGAAATTATTATCTATATATTGAATGATCACTACTCTCTTATATTGTCGTGACTCATCCCAAAGGGGTATGAGATGTGACTCCCCAAGCCCGCCTCCAATAGGCCATGGGTTGATGACTAGAACCGAGTAGACATATCACTAATATAGGAGGCATTGCCTCTGTACGAGTATGCACACCCACAATGATGAAAGTAAAACACTATGAAAACCATGCATGGAAACCACTAAGGGTAACACAACCAGAGTAAAATATGAATGTAATGTACTATAGGGTGACCTGAGATAGAATTTAAGCCCACAAAAATTGAGGAGTATGTAATAAAAATATTGAAGCTCGTTTGAAGAGAGCCCTATCGGAAGGTTAGATGAAGGGAATATGCCAAAAGTTGTAAGAGTACACCGGATCTGTTTGAACTCACTAGGAACCGCCAAATCTGGGATAACCTAGGTCTCTATCAGAATGTCGTTCTTCTGCATAAGACATGCCACATAGGGGAAAAGCCTGAGCAAAGGTGCATAAAATAATACTCAGTATGATGCCCAAAAACCAAAAAGGAATGACTATAAAATAAAATCGTAGAAGAAGTATAGTCATCCCACATAGGGAGAAGTCTAAAGTATTAAAAGAAATATTACCAGATGTAATCATAGAACACTCAGTATTAATGAGACACCTAGTCCCAATGAGTCTCTTATCCTTGATAAGTCTATTAGAACCGATAATTAACTTTGACCCAAACATTCACTTATACCCAATGAGTCAGTTAGAGCCCATGAGTAACATAGACCAAGAGAGACATACTATTGATGTAATCTATACATCTCATCACAATGTATTTGCATAACAACAAGACACATGATTCGGATCATAGTGTTATTATTCTGAGAGAACCTAATCATCAAGGATAAGGTAGTATGTTGAAATCCAAGAACACCATCTTATAGTATCTAAACATAACCACCTCCTCACGAGGGTCAAAATGATACAAATTAATCTTCAAATAGACAACCCATTTGAATATTTTGGGAAATTTAGTGGAAATGGGATAGTCGGGTCTGGGTCTGGTCTAGCCCGACAAGACCAACCAAACCCACTGGGTCCAAACTGACCCGCATTGTCAACCCAGCCCGATATGTCCAATACGAACCGCTCGGCATGGCCCACTATGCTGGCCCGATCCGTTTCCTACCCACCTACCCCACCTATCCAACTTGATTGGGTCAGTTCACTGAAATTGAGATGTGGTAGGAGTCACATTCCTATCTGATCAACATGTGGGAGCCACCATGTTTGATGCGGTGGTCTGTCGCATGACCACACAATATTGTTTTCCGTGGGGTTCTGCTGCAGCAGTCTATCTGGACCATGGCCCCTAAGCCGCGTGATATGGACCCCTACCGCTTCCACAAAATCCCATTGATGTCCACCTATTGGTAGCCACTTTATGCTGTCCTGTAGTGATTTTCATAGGGAGGTTCGCCGCTGGCTATCGTGACAGTGGTCATGCCACCATGTGCCACCACCAGCGCTGGTGTGCCTCCTCACATGGGTCACCACCATCACCGTGGGGGGCTATTTTCCAAACCACAATCACCCTAAGGATCCATGGGGCACTATATCAACTTCCATGTGCTTCAAATTATCTCATTGTCATTCTGGGGGTCCAGTCCCGTTTGGAACCTCTCGACAAGAATCATATGCAACCACAGGGGTCCATTGTCAAAGAACACAAGAGAGACAGCGAGCACGATGAACACCCATGGAACTAACATCATCCTTGTTCATTCGACCTTTGTTCATCCTGTAAGAAAAATGGAAAATGAGAGATACTGATAACCACTAAGGTATAACCCCCTTTAATCTTGTATAAATTGTACCCATCCCATATGAACGATTGATCCACAAATCATCTTATTGTTGGGTTGATCCACATTCATCTTTGAATGAATGAACCTAGAAGAATGGTCACATAGAATTATAACCCCTACTTGGGATTGGATCATCTGATTTCATGGATTCAATTTTTGATAATCCGTTGAATAGATATCTCGACTCGCGCCTCTGACATTGATTTTCATTCGTCGTTTTTCACCACTCATCCTCTGCCAACATTATTTCACCATAGTTTTCATGGAATTATCCAACATCATCCCAATATCCCACTTCCCTATCATGTTATTAATTAAATAAATTCGTTTCATTTTTTCTATTTCACTGAGACATAGCGCCGCCACACCGCTTCACTAATGATGTGTAATTGCTTCTTTTTCATTGCGTCACAGCACCACTGTGAGACATTTTAAGAAGAAATAAAATAAACTTTTTTATGTTTATTTTTTTTCCTTTTAAACATCCAAAAGGTTACATTTTCCCTAGACCTATTTTGATGGAGGTGATCCCCCTCATAAGTTAAAGTTTTCATTCCGGACACAAAAGTTTCCTTCGTTTTTTATCTAGACACATGTTTAGATGTCACTAAAACCGTGAATGAGCAATTAAAAAATGTTCAATCATTTATTCCAGGAATCTCGGGCTTCAAAATCAAATTTCTTATTAGTTCCAAATTTCAAAATAATTCATATAATTTTAGCCAAAAAAATTACATCTAAATTCTTGTACATTACATTCTCTCCAACTTTGGGCTTTATATCCACATAATCCAAAATGAGTTCTAAACAAACAAATGGGGATAATGAGCATTAATCTGAGCCTCCCTGATTATCCAATACAAATAAATATTTTAATTAAATTTTAATGGTATTAAATGTTAATTTTTGATATTATGGGCCTGAGTTAGTGGATTTTAATTTTGAACATCCATTCATATCATTTGTGCACCTCATACCTAATGTACATCGATTTAGGCCCAATGATTCATATGATTTTAAGGATTTTAATTATCCATATTTTAAATTTATATTTTGGGAACAGTATCTACATGTAAATATGAAAATTTTTCATTAAGGGATCAATGGAGGATTCATAAAGGATGATGTATATCATTGGAGATAAATGGAAGCAATTCTAGAGAAGTCAGATTGGACACAAGCCCACCGAAGAGAATGTGGTACCCACATTATAAACCCAATTATGACACAATTTCGTGGGATTCTAGAATAAATATAGAAGAAAAAATCATTCTACATTATCCTGTGCTAATTTTGCCTCCATTGTGGTTATTTAGGCATCCCAAGTTGAAGATAAAATTCTTGGCCATATTCTGCAGCCCAGAACAAACAGCCTACAATTTTAAACATATCTCGTTAACCATAATCTATTTTGGGATTAAACATTACAGACTATTAGGGGACATCTGGATCCTCAGTTTTGTCTTATATGAACCAATCCAATTCTGCCATCTAGAAGGTCTTACAGGAAAATCTATTAATTGGAAGCAAGCTAGCTAACACCTCGGGTCAAGGGTGGAAAATTATCCTCTCCCTTACTTTCCACCACCCTAGCCCTACCATACCCAAGTGGGATCATTTTTACTGTAGTATTCTCTACCCAAGGCTCCCAAAATTCCTATTTAAGTTAGTGGTCGTGGAGGATTTTATCATCTCTGATCTTTTTTTCATCTTAGTGGTATGTTGTCAATTTGTCTTGGTAACGTCCTTCTTTCACATGTAAGTTGTTTTAATTCATCCTATTTTCTTAATAAAAGTTATTCTTATAATATTATTCTCTTCTTTTCTATATCAATTTAATATTGTTTCTTCATTGTGTGAATTTATTCACACCAAACATTTTGAAATTATTCACACAACGGTGGAGTGATCATTTTCTTTTTATTTTTCCTTTACTTCTTAAATTTCTCCCTCATGAGTCTACTTCCCGCTTCCATTGAAACCATAGCATCAATAGAGGGATAACCCACTTATGGGTTGATACAAGGGAGTAGAAAGGGGTTGGATTGGATGTTATTTATCACCCCATTAATGTATACTAACTTATTTTAAATGAGATTTTTATTTGATGATTTTAAAACTTCTTCGTCCTTGTTGAATCTTAAGGCCACGTAATTCAGGTGCTAATACAAACCTTTACCTTGGAGTGCTCATAAATTTTATCCTCCAAGTTTATAGGGGATTAGTATTATTGGTTGTTGGTATAATATCAGTAAGTGATGAATTTTCTTTATCTCCTTAAATGAACTCAACTCAAATATAAGAAATTGAAATAATTGAAAGGGGAATACGTCCAATCCACCCCAAGTGATAACCTAGGATAAACTCATTATTTTAAATGGAATTCACATAAGTCTATTAGAGTTCATTTGAGTCCATCTAAAATCAACCAATGTTGGCCACTACATATTCAATAACAATCCATATAATTTACGTGTTTGTAGTTACTTCTTAGGTCTCTGAGGATTTGACAACCCAAGCTAGACTACAAGGACAGTCCTACGTTCTTCTTTTGGATAAATATGAGCATGAATCAAATTTTGGTTCCTTTTATGGGGACCCATTTAAGTCATCTCCATACCCATTCTATTATACCCCATTCCTTCAATTCTCACAAATGATCTCTTATCTTTTCCCTTTCTTTTTTTCCTTTTTTGGTGCATGTCCACCAACCATCGAGATCAATCAAACCGTCTAGTTAGGGTGGATAGTCCTGGGGTTGTGGAGTCAAGTACACCAAGGGAACACTTTCCATTATATCCAAATCTTCCTAATACTCTAGAGTCCAAAATTTATCCCATTTGAATGGATGTTATTCAATGAAACCAACTCATAAACCCGAGTGGAAACCCAAATGAGGCAACCCCAAACATGGGGAATACAGTTGATCAAACCATGAATGACTACCACACACCTTCCTAGACCAATTACACCTCATGAATTAGACACAACTCCCTAGCATAAGACAACTACATCTTTAAACCCCATGTCCTAAACCATCTTCCCACATTTCATGGAATGGAGTCTGAGATTCCCTACCTTCACATTAAGGAGTTCAATGACATTGTAGAAACCATGTGTCCACTACATCAACTAGAATCAGCAAAGATGAAGCTATTTATTTATTTTTTAAAGGATCGTGATAAAAATTTGTTAGTCAATTTTAGACCACCATCCATCAACTATTGGGACCAACTATAATGAGAATTCTAAAAAAATATTTTCCCCACCACAAAACAATTTCACTTAAAATGAGTATCCAAAAATTTCTTGAAAAAGAGGGAGAGTCATTCTATGAAAAATGGGAGAGGTTAAAAGACACTCTAAATATTGTTCCACACCATGGTTTTTCTATTCCTAAAAAAGTGAGATTTTTTTATGAAGGGTTCGGTTCGGGGAACAAACAATTTATTGAAATTATGTGTAATGGATACTTTAAAAACAAATCCCCAAATGACGCTTACGAGTATCTAGAAATCCTTTCTGATCAAAAACATACATGGGGATATTCACCTTATTCTAAAAATCCACAATAAACTACTAGAATTCATACACTAAGAGAATAGGAAAGCCTTAGGGAAAAACTCGCATCACTCTCGAGGAAGGTTGAACAGATATACCATAGGAAAGTCTATGAAATCCAAACTATTGACCCTGTTTGCAAAATTTGTGAAAAAATGACCATAATATAGAAAACTACCCACCCGTTCCACTAATCAAGGATGTACTTTTAGGAGGACCCCCAGCGAAAGTAAATGCATTGAACTTTCAAAAGCCTCAAAACCAAAACAACTTCAACCCAAGGTATGATGACCAACTAGTCTTCTGCTGGAAAGATAACCAACAACCTAGCCAACCACAGGGACAAAATACTTACCCCCATCAGAACTACCAAAACTATAACCAGTTCCAAACCCAAACTATCCAATTCCAATAGCCACCGGTCCATTTTCAATAGACCATACCACCTCCAAAATATCCCCTAGGATATACCGATCTTCTCAAGAACCAACCAAAACAATTCCTCAAAGCCTAATAGAACAACTATGCAAAAAAAATGGAAAGGATGAACGTATAAGTCTCATCCCTTAAACAAGAACATCAAACCATCAAAACTAGAATGTAACCCATTCCTACTCAGGCGGTGCCATCCTCAACTTCAAGGGGAAAGTAAAGTTGTAATCAAACAACTCATGAACAACTAAAGGCTTTGACTATATTAAGAAGTGGGAAATCAATTGAGAAACATGAACAACTAATTCAGCACTCACCTAAAGATTCAAACATATATGAAAATTCATATGAGGCAAATGATCAAACTGAAAAACATGATAACATTGTCAAAGAAACACCTCTTCAACAAACAACCCCACAACCAGCACCATTCCCTCAATGCATGAGGGAAAAATCCAAGCCTGAATTGAGTGAAACATTGAGGGAAATCTTCCCACAAGTCAAGTTGAAAATTTCCGTTCTCGATTCCATCCAATCCATACCTTCCTACTCAAGTACCTTAAGGACTTGTGAACTTTTAAATGAAAATTTTTAAATAAAAACCAAGTCCTTTTGGATGCTAATGTGAGTACCACCATTCAAGGGACCATTCTTCCTATGTTGAAAGACCCGGGTTGGCCTCACATCAATGTTGAACTAGGAGAGAGCAAAGTTGTCAAGGCCTTGGGTGATGTAGGTGATAGTGTCAATCTCATCCCATATGTTGTGTACTTCCAATTAGGCCTAGAATAACTCCAACCCACATCTATCACACTTCAACTTGCTGATCGTAGCATTAGGGTTCCACATGGGATTTTAAAGGACGTTCTGGTAAAGTTTGAAAACTTCATCTACCATGCGTACTTCATTGTCCTTAACAACCATCCAATCATAGGAAATTAGGAACAAACCCCAACCATCCTTGGTCGTCCATTCCTTTAAACAATCAAATCTGTTATTCGAGTTCGAAATGGCAACATGACCATCACCTTTGGAAACAAGATTCTAGACTTGAACATCTACAATGCAAGCTCACAAATAAAGTATGATGAGGACATTTATTAAGTAAACATGATATGAGGCATTGATTATGAATGAAATCAACATCGAGGAATATTTGATGGATATTTATGTCAGGATGAGATTAATTTCCTTTGTTCACATGAAGGAATTTTATCACCTTGGCATGAATAATTTTCAAATTTCTCTTATGATGAAGTCTTAGGTCCAACAATTAGGGAAACCTTTCAGCAAACCACATTCATGGAGACCAATCAACCATCATTCCCTAAATTTGATCAAAGCAATCATGTAGATGAAAATTCTATATGTGGGGAATCAATCCAATCTAAAACTCTAAAAAAATAAATTGATATTGATTCAATGTTCCAATATTCTTCTGAAATTCTAAACCAACCTGAACTTGAATTGAAGGAACTTCCTGCTGCACTCAAGAATGCCTTACTAGGGGACAATCAAACGCATCCTATTTTCATTTCTTCTTCTCTTGAATCTAGTCCTGAGAGGATGCTTCTATATGTCCTTAGGAAACATATGAAATCCATTGGTTGGAGCCTATCTAATATTCCTAGGATTATCCAACTTATCGGGACTCATAGGATTGTTTTGGAATCTGATTGAATGCCATGTCGTCAACCTTAACGATGACTCAATACTAATCTCATGGAAGTGGTGAGAAAGGAACTTCTAAAATTGTTAAAATCTAGTAGCATCTATCCCATAGATGAGAGTGAGTGGGTGAGCCCAATCCATGTGGTTACAAAGAAGGAAGGAATAACAGTGATAACAAAAAAAGATGGAGAAATTCTTCCAACTAGGGTGAGTAGTGGATGGAGGGTCTTCATTGACTATAGGAAGCTAAACTCATTCACCAAGAAGGACCATTTCCCCTTACCATTCATTGAAAAAGTCCTTGAACGAGTGGCAGGTCATGCCTTCTACTATTTCTTAGATGGGTACTCAGGGTAAAATTAGATTGAGGTATCCCTAGAGGATCAAGGTAAGACTACATTCACTATTCCATTTGGAACCTTTTCCTTCAAACGCATGCCCTTTGGTTTATGCAATGCCCCTAGACCCTTCCAGTGGTGCATGATGGGAAACTTCTTAGACATGGTAGGGGATTTTCTACAGGTATTCATGGTTGAATTATCTGTGTTTGGGGATACATTTGCGGGATGTCTACAGAATGTGGATAGAGCCTTATCAATATGTGAAGAAACAAATCTGGTCATAAACTAGGAAAAATGAAATTTCATTGTTAAAGAGGGACTAGTTCTAGGACATCTGGTCTCAAGTAGGAGGATTCAAGTTGATAAAGCCAAGGTTGAAATCATTCGTCACCTTCCATAACCCAAAAATTCCATGGAAGTGAGGTCTTTCTTAGGACATGCTAGTCTCTATAGAAGATTCATCAAGGTCTTTAGTTAAATCTCATGTTCCCTTTGTACTCTTTTAGTGAAGGATGCTCCAATTGTTTGGACAGAAAGCTATGAGGGTTCATTCTCAACCCTCAAATCCTCTCTCACCTCTCATACCATTATGAAATCTCCAAATTGGAACCCTCCTTTCGAACATATGTGTGATTCCAGTGACTTTGATGTTGGAGCTATGTTACAAAAACGGTGTGATAATACTCTTTATGTCATTGATTATGCAAAAAAAATCCTTAAATGATGCACAAGTCAACTACACCACCACTGAAAAGGAGTTACTTTCTATTGTTTGTGCGTTTATTGATGTTTAGGTCCTACCTCTTAGGATCCCCCATCACCGTGTTCACTGACCATTCTGCACTAAAATACCTCTTCCAAAAACAAGATGCTATGGAAAGACTGATTAGGTGGGTCCTTCTCTTATATGAATTTAATATCACAATCTAGGATAAAAAAGGGAGTTGAAAATGTTATGGCTAATCACCTCCCTAGGATGGAATTCAAAGAAAACTCAAATCACTTATCTGTGTCTGATTCATTTCCTGATGACCACCTATACTCTGCGAGTGACAGCCCTTGGTATGCTAACATAGGCAATTTATTAGTTATAGGAGTGATTCCAAAATTCATAGTGACTCAAGTGTGATGTAAATTCCTTTCGGATGTTAGACACTATATGTTTGATGATCCATACCTCTATAAGTTCTTCCCTAACCAATTCATTAGGAGGTGTGTCCAAAAATTTGAACAAGAGTCCATCCTTAAATTCTGTCATAGTGAGTCATGTGGTGGTCACGTTTCCTCTTATAAAACTTATGCTAAGATACTTTAGTGTGGTATCTTCTGGTCCACCCTCTCAAGGGACTCCTAAATATTTTTTCAAAGTTATCCTAGGTGTCAACTAGTGGGGTCCATCACAAAAAGGAATCAAATTCCACTCACTCTCATATTAGTGGTTGAAATCTTTGACTGTTGGGGAATTGATTTCATGGGTCCCTTCCCAGACTATAGGGGATATATTTACATTCTCTAAGCTATTGATTATATCTCAAAATGGGTAGAGGTCATTCCCACAAAAACTAATGATCATAAAATTGTGATTAGATTCAGAAAAGAAAACATCTTCCCTATATTTGGAATTCCTAGGGCTATCATTAGTGATCGTGGAACTCATTTTTACAATCATCCATTCTCATCATTCATGGACAAGTATGGAATTTCTCAGAAAGTGTCCACTACTTACCACCCATAGACCAATGGTCAAGCTGAGTTAGCCAATCGAGATATCAAATAAATTCTTGAGAAAAGTGTTAATCTATCTTGGAAGGATTGGTCGATCAAACTCTTAGATACCGTTTGGTCCTATCCAACCGCATATAAAACCATTTTAGGAATCTCCCTATATAGGTTGGTTAATGGAAAAGAATGCCATTTTCCAGTGGAGATTGAACAAAAGGATTTTTGGGAAATTATTAAAATGAATTATGACCTCTCATTGGCCAAAACAAAAAGGAAATTAGATCTCAATGAACTTGAGGAACTTAGGATGGGGTATTATGAAAATTCAAGGATTAATAAAGCTAAATTACAATCCTACCAATCTCAAAATCATAAAACCAAACACATTATACCATGTAATACTATTCTTTTATTTAGTTCTAAACATCATTTTCACCTGGTAATGTTGAGGTCTAGATGGTCAGGTCCATACATAGTGCATAAGGTGAACCCCTATGGGGCTGTAGAAATTCAAGATCCCACCAATGGTCAAACCTTTAAACATAATGGTCCTAGAGTCAAACCATTCATTGAACCGTTCCAAAAAAATGATGTTGATGAAAACATGAGTGGACCAACCTTATATGAGGAAAATACTTAAACAATTAAAGGTCTAAGTCGAGCTAGCAACATTAAACCAAAGCGCTTCATGAAAGGCAACTCGTGATTTTCATCTTTGAGGATCATTTTTTTAAATATGACCACTGAATCATTTTGATAATTAAAATAAATATATACTGCTGACCAATTCTTCAATTATGAGTATGGATGGGTAGGAAAGGGGAGCACCATATTCATCTGTGTCACGTGGTGTGATCCTTGAGTAATACCTTACCCAGAAATTTAAAAAAAGACAATGTTTCATCAGTTTATTGATGTGTTTTTGGGTTAAAATAAAAATTCAAAAAAAATAATAATAATAATATAATAATAATAATAATGGGCACTTTTTGGGTCATTGTTCAAACCCTTTCACAACCATTGAAGCCGCGGGGATTCGAACCCAGGACCGAAGGGAGACAGGGGCATGCGCTTACCACTAACCTACTACTTTTTTGTGCTTCCTTATTCTATAATTTTTATATATATATTTATATTTTACTTTATTTATTATATATATATATATATAGTTTCTACCACTAGGGAATTCTCAGAGTGACATCGAGATCAAGGCACTAAATTGGAGCAGCAAGAGCCTCAACTTCAACCACTAGGTGACTTCATTCCATGATCCTCATATTTCAATTTCCATTTTGAACTTCCCTTATCTGCCTCTACTCCTTCTAAATTTTCATTTCTTCAAACACTGGGGATAATGTTATTTTATGTTAAGGGGGAGATAAAATAAAAAATGTGTTTGTGCCAAAAAAATGAATGATTTCAAAATAATAATAATTATTGTGTAAATAGAAGGAAAAATTCCTTTCACTTTGAACATGGTAATAAAATTTGCAAAATTTGAAACTGAATATCAAATAATTTTTCATGCCCCGATTCTGATTTTAATCATTGTATAGTTTCATGAGCATAGATTTTGGAATGTGTCGTTGTCCAATGTGATACTTCATTGTTTATAATTTCATCCAAATAAAAAAAAGATCACAATGCACGTCCTTTGGATAGTGGGGTATTAGTTTGAGTTAATGGGGTCCCCCAAATAAATAAAATAGGTTTGATGATCATTTTAGTTTTAATATGAGTATTCAATAAGATAAATTAAAAAAACAATAAATTTTCGCGTAGAGAAATTAAATGACCTAATGTGTGGCTTTCAGCATTTGGGGATCGTGACTCCATAGTTTTCTGGCCCAGAGTTAGTAATTTTATCACTATTTTTAGTAATTTGAATTTTTTTTGACTGATTTAACTTGAGATGATGCCCGAGAATGTGGGCTTCACTTGGTGCCCTAAGGTCTTTGAGCCTTGGAGTCGTCGGCAAAGTCTCGCTACGGGGGTTTACTCTTTTGAGAGCAATTTCAATTACCATAGAAAATTTTCAAATATAATAAAAAATAAAATAAAAAAATTGAATACTCATCTTAATATTTAAATTTGATTCCACCAAGAGCTTTCGTCATTTCCCCCTTGAATAAAGATGAACCCACATGTCTATTGTGATGCACAACACATCCTCAAATTTAATTGATATTGGATGAAATATGGAAATGAATTTTAATAAATAAATGGGCTTGGGATTGAGATATTCTTATTAAAATATCTTCTAATAAAGTATTTTGATGGGTTTCATGATTTTTTGGTAGAAGGGTTTTGGTGATCATTGTGTATTAAAATGTTTTTGGAAAAGGGAATTTGAATTTCATATTGTTGAGATAAAGTTTTCTCGGGACAAGAAAATCTCAAGTCTGGGGGTGTGATTATCCAATAAAAATTAATATTTTAATTAAATTTTAATGGTATTAAATGTTCATTTTTTATCTTATGGGCCTGAGTTATTGGATTTTAATTTTGAACATCCATTCCTATCATTTGTGCACTTCATGCCTAATTTACACCGATTTAGGCCTAATGATTCATCTGATTTTAAGGATTGTAATTATCAATATTTTAATTTGATATTTTTGTAACAGTATTTACACTTAAATACTAACATTTTTCATTCATAGATCAATGGAGGATTCAAAAAGGATGATGGATATATTCAGAGATGAATGGAAGCAATTCTAGAGAAGGCATATTGGACACCATCTTACCGATTAGAATTTGTGACCCACATTATAATCCCAATGAAGCCCAAATTTCATGTAATTCTAGAAGACATATATAAGAACAAATAATTCTTCAGGAGACAGTACAAATTCGGCCTCCATTGTGTTTATGTAGGCGGACCAATTTGAAGATAAAATTCAGGGCCAGATTCTACGGCCCAGAAAAAACAGCCCACCAATTTACACATATCTAGTTAACCATAAACTATTTTGGGCTTAACATTTACATACGGTTTGGGTACATCTGGAGAATAATTTTGGCCTTCTATTTCCCACTCCAGTTCGGCCATCTAGATGGTATTATGAGAGAATCTATTCATTGGAAACAAGTTGGCTTCCACCTCCGTTCAAGGGTGGAAAAATCTCATCCCCCTTAATTTCCACCACTCTAGGCCTAACATACTCATGTGGGATATTTTGTACTATTGTAGGCTTGACACAAGACTCCCAAAATGACTATTTAATGCAGTGTTGGTGGAGTATTTTATCATCTTTGAGCTTTGTTTTCATCTTAATGTTATGCTGCAAATTTGTCTTTGTAACGTTCTTCCTTCACATGTATGTTTTTTTAATTCATCATAGTTTCTTAATAAATGTTCTTCTTCTACTACTATTCTATTATCTCCATATCACTTTGATACCATTTTCTCATGGTGTGAATTTATTCACACCAAACGTTGTAAAAATTATTCACAGAATGGTGGACTGATCATTTTCTTTTTATTGTTTTCTTTATTTCTTCAATTCCTCCCTCATGAGTCTACTTCCCACTTCCATTGAAACCATAGCATCAATGGAGGGCTACCCACTTATGGGTTGATCCAAGGGAGTAGAAAGGGTCTTTATTGGATTTTATTTATTATTCCATTAATGTATACTCACTTATTTTAATTGATATTATTATTTGATGATTTTAAAACTTCTTCATCCTTGTTGAATTTTAAGCCCACATACTTCAAGTGCTAATACAAACCTTTACCTTGGAATGATCATAAATTTGATCCTCCAAGAGTGTAGGTGATTAGTATTATTTTGTTTTGGTAGAAAATCATTAAGTGATGATGTTTTTTGATCTCCATAAATGAACTCAACTCAAATATAAGAAATTGAAATAATTGAAAAGGGAATACGTCCAATCCACCTCAAGTGATAACCTAGAATCAATTCATTCTTTTAAATTAAAATCACTTAAGTCTCTTAAAGTTAATTTATAACCATCTTAAATAATCCAAAGTAGGCCACTTCATATCCAAAAACAATCCATAGAATTTACGTGTCTGTAAGTACTTCATAGTTCTCTGAGCATTCAACAACAAAAGCTAGACTACAAGGACCTTCCTACCTTATTATATTGGGTAAATTTCATCGTGAATCACTCACTCTACCATGTGATCTCTTGAATAATTATATTATTCCACTGAAAAAACACCTGAGGAATTAACCATCTATGAAGAACACGCTCATATCAATCTTCTATCTCCACCATGAACTCCGCAAACCTCTCCCCATGGTAAATTTATTTCTCTCCCCAGTAGATGATGTGTTATATATTATGTATGTACCTCCTCAGCTATGACACATGAAATACATCATGCAACTAATTAATTTGTGGGTGTATAAATAAGAGATACACCACATTTCCAACTCTACTCATAATCAGAAAAGGGTCGATGAATCTCATAGAAAACATTCCACCCCAGCCAAATCTTTGTAATCCTCATTGAGTTGAGACCCGAAGAAACACATCACCTCCTTAATAAAACTCCATGGGCCTCTATCCCTTGTTAGCATGTGATTTATTCCTACTCTGTGCATTCCTAATCTTCTCCTAGATGACTTGAACCTTTTCAGTGCTACCATGTTCCATCATTGGACCCATGAGTGCGGACTCCCCTTGGTTTTTTTTAAAAATAGTTGTCACCCGCATGGTCTCCCATACAAGGAATTGAATGGTTCCATACCAATGGTGGAGTTGAATCTATTGTGGTATAGAAACAACAACAGAGGTAGTAAATCCTCCAAACTATGACCAAAGTCCATGATACAAGCACTTATCAAGTCCTCTTGAAACTGGATGGTCCACTCTCTCTCTCTCTCTCTTTCCATTCGTATGGGGAAGAAATGACATGCTCAAGTGAAATTGAGTCTCGAGAACCTCCTAAAATACCACACACAATAGGGATGTGGGTAAAAAATCACAGTCTGAAAAGATCATCCAAGGAACCACATGAAGTTGAACTATCTTTTGAATAAAGATTTATCACAAGCCCTCTTCCAAACCCTAATCCCGAATGGGTTGGAAATGGGCCGACATGGTGAGTAGGTCTATGATCGACCATATTGTATCTTTGCCCCTGAAAATGCGTGGTAAACCTATGACAGATTACATCGATATTCCACCCCACTTACACTTTGGATCCTCAAGAGGTTGGGCCAATCCTGATGGAACCTGATGCTCTTCCTTCATTTACTGAGAATTGAGGCACTGAGAAACAGACTCCACCGCTACCTTCATTGTAAGGACCCAACCCTTGTTTCTTGGATTCGGTGCATTATTTTATCACATTGGAAAAAAAACAAGTAATATTCATCCTGAAGGATCGAGTAGTTTAATAGATTTGGAAACTAGATAAATACAAAATTTCATCATTACAACATGAAATGAAATACAATGTATATGTTTTTTTGGGAACATCCACAACTATAAGTTTATCATTGCAGGTCATTCATAATAAACTATTTCATGTACATAGAAAATGAAAAATGAAAAATGGGTGATCTCAAATGATAATTAAGGGTACTAAATATAATGTAATAAATCATAAACATAAACATTAGCCATGGTGAATAACTATAAATACATTCCATTAAAAGTAAACATGAACACAATTGGGCAAGAATAATAGTTGAATAAATAATAGCATAATTATACATTATCATGGGTATTCAACTAGTCAAATAACCACGTGAACTATCAATACTATTTTTATAATGAGGGAATTCATAATGTGGGACATCATAACCATGCGGTTAAGGCCTTATCCATATACCATAAATATCCATTTTGTCACGGCCTCGTTCCAAGACCACAGTTTGTCTAATGAGGCCTACTGATGCGCCGAGGGGCTATAGAGGGACCCACATAACACCTAATAAGTCTGATTCACTCATCGTATGAATGGGGATAAAAATAGACAACATATAAATTAATATTTAAACTAATATATGAAATGTAATGTACTTTCCCTTAACATTATGAAAAACACTAACCATTTAGAGTAAATTGGTTAATTGTTTTAAGATAGCACATCCACAATTAATCTAATACTAAAACCTTCAACTAAATATGGTTGATGAAAAAATTAAATATTAATCCCAATAATAAAAAATTATCAACATGAGTGTTGTAACAAATGTAGATTATCTTATAAAATAATCGAGTAATTCATGAGATAAGTACTCTTTTACATTGAAAATAAGACTTATCTTAGAAAGGGTATTATATAAAACACCAAATGAAGTAAGATAGTATTTTAATAATAAAATTAGTGATTTTATAAAGATAATGGTTTATAAATACTTATTATATAATTCCCTGTAAAATAGGTAAGAATTTGAGTAATTCCCTTGAGTCGGGATAGGGATGAATTTTTGATAGATCATTTTAAAACACATAATTCCCCACAAATGAAGGTAGGATTATAGTTGTTACAAATATATATAACATAAATAAATAATTTATGATGATTAAATATTAATGAATACGAATTTAATTGAAGTTAGTATATAATAAAAGTAACTTGAATTTAAATGGAGGTTCGGGTGGAAAACCCATACCTTAAGTCTGAATATTCTATTGTTGACCTTATTGTCCTGGAAAATGATATTAGACTCATTAATAAAATATTTAAGAGAATAATAGAAATTTTTTAGTTAATAATAATTTTTTTAGTTCATTTATTAAATTATTGATATGATATTATTTTGAAATCCTTCATTCCAGAGTGTTCGTTCTCTATATTTTCATAAAAGGTTCACTTCTTTTTATATAATGGAGTTCAAGTGGACTGGATGTAAATCTACATAATTGAATTTTAAATTTATTCCTGAAAATAAATAGTTGTTAATGGAAATTTATATCATTTGGTTACATGCAATGAGGATGAATCATTATATTAAATTATAATGATAATCATGTTGATTATTATAGCCGTATTTTGATTATTGGGAACTTGTTCGGTCATATTTTTTAATATTATTTACATATACTAGTTCCAAAGTATTAAATAGGTTATAATACATATATTATTTTCTATCCAACAATAAAACATTTTTCAGGACTTTTATTGAAGGGTAAAGGGATGAACGAAACATTGTTGTACATGAAGGTTGTAAATTGGCACCTCACGGAAGATGATTTTGATTATAAAACAAGAGAGAGAGAGAAAGAGAGTAAGGATATTGTGGAAGGTTCTTCCATTCACAAGATATAATTACAGTATATAGAATATCATCAAGTTACCATGGTCATTTGGATAGAGGATATGAGTAGAGGATAATAATATAAATGAACTTGAAATGAAATTAAAAGAAATAGAATGTGAGTTTACCTCTTAGTCCACCTCCTTGAGAATCACTTTTAGGGAATGTTTGTTGGATTTTTGGAAAGACCAAGAGCTCCTAGAAGTTGGGAGTGACAAGGGAAGGGTATTTTGGAAAAACATTTAGGAGATTCAAAGCGTAGAGTAGTGAATAGAAGAGGGATTGGGGGTGTTATAGTTGGAGAGAGGGGTGATTTATGAATATTATATTCATTATTTTGTTATTTATCTAAATACAACCAATAGTGTTGATTTATGTGAATGATAATATTAATAATTTATTGTCAGTTAGAACCTATTGGGCTGAAATCAGCCTTACATCTCTTATGACATAACAAATTTTCTATTGAGAATATATCGCAAATTATCATATTTTACGATACACCCAAAATTCATGATTTTTAGAAAAAACCCAAAAATTTACCCATACCATTTTTGTAGGTGTAGAATTAAAAAATGAAATCCATTTTTTGAAAATTATTTTAAAATTATTTTTAATTTAATATTTAAATAAAATTATAATTTATTCCAAATAAAAAACTTTAAAACTATCATTGGTTTTATAATACCTATAGAAATTATTTAAGGTCCCATAAAATTATCTTATATCTATAAGAAAATAATGTGGAAATTTATGATTACATTTTTTGAAAATAAATTTCCATGTTAGATTATTAAATTAATCAAAAAATTGTAATTAATATATTTATGGGATACAAAAAACCAATAATTATACTGTGATAATTTTTCACTTATAAGATGTCTAAATTGTATTTATACACACAAGGGTAAAGTCTATATTTTTTTTCCAAATTTACTATTCATTAATATTCATAAGAGTAACATTAAAATTCGAAAGGGTATGTTACTATTCATAAGAGTATGTTACTATTCATCATAAATTATGTTTTTCTTATCTAAATCTAAATATCTTATGGAATGCATCTTTGTATGTCAGGTTTCTCAAAATTCAACTCACAGAGGTGGAAAATTCTATTTACTAGCTAAGTTATAATGAATTGGTGTTTTCTATAGACATAGTATTTCATGCATTCAATATTATATTGGTGTGATAAATCATTGGGTGTTACATTATCCCCTCCTTACAAAATATCATCCTTGAAATTACCAGAATGTATCCTCACAGAAATATTTGTGTAGTTTTTCATCATATTTTCTTTGGGATCCCATGTAGCCGCTTCGATTATTTGGTTTTTCTAAAATATCTTTTAAAGTTCAGCTGTCTAATTCCTTAACACTTGTTCTTTAGTTTCCAGAATTCGGATAGGCTCATCACAATAAGATAGGTTAGGTTCGAATTATAATCCTTCAGAAGCGGGGACATGAATTGGGTCTAGCATGTACATTCTCAGTAAAGATACGGGGAACACATTTTGTAATTTATAAAATCCAGGTGGTGTAGCCAAATGATATGCAACAGCTCCAATTCACTCAAGAATTTCAAAAGGGCATATGTGCCTGGGGATCATATTTCCTTTATTCCCAAATCTTATAACACTCTTCCATGGATATACTTTTAGGAAAACATAATCTCCCTCTCGAAACTCCAAATCCTTCTTTAGAATCTTAGTATTGATTTTTTTTCTACATTGAGCTATTTTTATATGACTTTGAGTATTCTCTACCTTCCCTATTGTTTAGTCCACATACTTTGGCACTACTAGCTTCCTTTCACCATCTTCATCCCATCATATTGTGGTACAACATCACATTACATACAATCCCTCCTATGGATCCAATTGAATACTGGAATGGAAATTATTATTGTAGGAAAACTCCACCAAGGTTTAATTCTGATCCAACATACCATAAAAGTCAAGCGATCATGATCTCATCATCTCTTCTAATGTTAGTATCATCCTTTCTGATTTCCCATCAGTATTAGGATGATTACCAATACTCAAACGAATCATAGTATCCAAAGAATTCTGAATATTTTTCTATAATTTCTATATAAATCAAGGATCATGATCAGAAACTATTGAATGAGGTGATCCATTTAGTCTTACAACATCATTGATATAGATTCGTGAAAGACACTCCACTAGAAAATCTTCCCTTATAGAAAGTAAATTTGTATATTTTTTATGTCGATCAACAATTTCCCATATTGAATCATTCTTCCTTAGTGTTTTATGTAATCCAGTGAATAAATACATGGTTATTTCATCCAATTTTTATATAGAAATAGGTAGAAGTTAAATGAATCCTCTAGGATGTTGTCGTTCAACCTTCACTTGTTGAAAGACTAAACATCTTGACAAAAAATCATCTAATTTCAATCTTCATGTTGTCCCACCATAAACATTTCTTCAAATCCCTATACAATTTAGTGCTGCTAAGATTTATAGAGAAATTAAAGCTATGGTAAGCATCCAATAACTCTTATTTTTTCTCAGGTATAGAGGGAAAAAAATAGCATCTACCTAAATTTAGGTATTCCATCTTAACATATGAAGTTATCCAACTTCACCACTTTCACAGCATTAATTTTTTCTGAAGGTTCTCATTAATTGGATAAGATATATTAATATTTTATAATAATTATGGGTGGGAACCCAAATGAAAAAGTGGTGATGTTTAACTTTGTCTGATAATTAACATATCAATCATTACTATATCCATTTGCAAAGGATTCTTGTCAATCCACATTTTGGTGATAAATCCAAGATCCTTACTACTCAAATCATTGTTGACCTTTTTTTTCCTTTCCACGGTTTTAGAGTATGGTACAATCATAATCCCTAAGCAGTTCGAGCCATTGAATTTTCCTCATGTTGAGTTTTGTTTTGTTAGAAGATATAATTCAGACTCTTGTGATCCATAAATATCACATATTTCCCCATAGAGATAGTGTCTCTATATTTTTTGAGCAAATATCACAGTGGCTAACTCAAGATCATGAGTAGGATTGTTTTTTTCATGAATTTTTAACTGCCTTGATGCATAGGCAATAACTCTATCAGTCTACATAAGGAAACAACAAATTTATTTCTTTGATGCATCACTATAAATAAAAAACCCATCATTACCTGATGATAGGTTTAGGATCATAGCATTCAATAATCTCCACTTCAATTCTATGATACAGTATTCACATTATTTTTTTCATATGAACTTTACCCCTTTACCTATAATCTTGGTCATTGGGTTGGCTAAACAAGAGAAGTTCTGAATGAAATGCTGATAATAACCCCCTAAACTAATAAAACTATGCACCTTACTATTGTTCATTGTAGTAGGACATTACTGAACAACCTTTTTCTTTGCAGGATCAATAGATATTCCATTCTTAGTGAAAATGTTTCCATGAAAGGAAACTGATTGTATACCAAATTCACACATTCCAAACATCCCATATAATTGATTTATTCTAAATGTATTTTGAATAGTGCGCAAGTGATTTTCATGATCATTATGGCTTTTGGATTATACTAGGATATCATCAATAAATACCACCAGAATTTCATAATGATGTTTATTTAAAAATCTATTCATTATATACAAGAAAACATAGGGTTCATTAGTCAGTCCAAAATGAATTACTGTAAACTCCTAGTGCCCATACCTGTTTTGAAATTCTGTTTTCAGAATGTCTTCCTTCTTTATAAGAAAATGATGTTATCCAGATCAAAGTTCAATCTTCAAAAAATGATGATCTCCGTAATGTTGACCAAATAAATCATCAATACGAGGTAGGCGATATGTGTTATTTATTGTTATACCATTGATCTCCACGTAGTCAATATATGACCTCATAAATCCATCTTTCTTCTTATTGAAAATAACATGGACTCCCCATGGAGAAACACTAGGGAAAATAAATCCTTCATCACTCAGTTCCTCTAGTTGTTTCATTAGTTCCACTAATTTTGTAGTGACCATTATATAATGGGTCCTTTATATGGGCCTTGAATCAATAATTAAGTCATTGAATACTCAATTTATTTTTCTAGAGGATGTCTAGGTAAATCATCTAGAAAGACGTAAAAATATTCTATAAAAATATGTACGTCCTCTATTTGAACATTATTATCCTCACCGATAGTTATTGTATTATATAACCCCTAATAATTGAATTCTATAGAGCTATTGGGGGTAAATCTTGATGAGAATCATATGGTGATGTTTCTTCCCTAAGGATAAGGGATTCCACATTGTCATAAAAAATTGTTACCTCATTCTTCTAGAAATAAATTTTAACATCATTGTTCGAATGGAAATTCTTACAGAGGATTTTACCCAAATCAATCATGTGTATGAAAATTAAATTAGCTAACAAAGCTGAATTTTATTCTTTTATGGGGACTTCCTCACACAAATATGTTACAATGATACTTCCATTACGAGTTTTTACTAACAACTCTACAATTAAATCAAATCGAAAATATATAATTTTCTGGGAAATCTTGGATGATGTGAAAGAATTCAATGATCTAGAGTCAAAGAAAGCATTGGATATATTCTAGGAAACAATTAAAGTACATGCCACCACATCGTTAGTAACATCATCCTCCGTAGTTGGGACCACATAAGAAAGTATTTGAACTCTTTGACTTCATTGGGGAATGTTTCCATGACTTTTAAGACTTTCATGTGCATAATTTACCATCTTTCTTAAACTGTAGCATTTAACATTGGTAGATTCTTTCTTCCCCTTACAATCTGGATATAGGTGGCTTTTTTCAATGCAAATATAATAGACCCCCATTCCCTTAAGGAATGTTCCAGTGTGTTTCCTCCCATAATTACTATAGCATTGAAGGTCAACTCTTCCCTTATTCCACATTTACATGTTTAATTTTCTTGACTATTCAGCTTCCCTCTTCTTCTCTTGCTTTCCCTTAAATTCATAAGGCTTATAAAATTCATTTTCTATATTGATAGCACTTGAGACTATATCTTTATATGATGAGAAACTTTGGAACACTAGTGGCTTTCAGAGGAATGGTTTTATAATATCAAATAATAAATAAATTTTTCTCCTTGTATTACATATGGAGTCTATAGAATGTCTTTATAACCTTGGGTAGTTTTCTTCATTCTTTGATACATTTCAATCATCCTTCTACCGTAGATTCATGAAATTCCTTCCATATCCACACGTTTTTCGCAAGGAAAAACTTTTCTAGGATGATTTTTTAAAATCCCACATCTACTTATCTTCTATTTATTCATCAACATTTTTGTTTTGGATTAATGACTACTACTGATCAGCATGTCCCAATAGATAAAAAATGTACCTGACAACCTCCTCTCTTTTGTTACATCCAAAATCAAAAAATATATTCTCTAGGGAACTTATCGAATACTAAGATACAAATGGGTTTGTAGTCTCTATGAATGATGGAGGTTGTTGTTAGATGAAGTGATCCATCATAGCTCCTCCACGATGTGGATTAGGATGCACCATATGGGTAAGGGTATTGTTCCTAACATGAGTCATTTGTCCATGTATATTTATGATTTGTTCTGCACCAGTCATAGATCCATATACAACATTATCTAGAATATAAGGGAATTCCCTACATCGGATACGTGTGTTTAGGAAGTGCCCATTCCATCTAGTAGGTTCCATTTATAAATAATGGAATACACTATGTTAGGTTACAAATCATGATGAACAATATCAATGTAGAAAAATACATAGAATAAATTGAAATACAATACATAGATAATATCAAAATCATAATCATGGTTTCTCTGAGGAAATATTTAAATTTAAATACATCATAATAGCTTGAAAAAAATATGAATTATCCAAACCATATCCCATGGGAGTTTCAAAACAGGTGCACAGTAAGGGCTATTGTCATGTACCAGGATACTCTGGGTCAAGCCCAAAACTCCTTGTTGGATTTTTCACTTCTATGTACATCTGTGCTAGAACTAAGCCCACATGTAGTATCCATATGAGGATGTATTTTCTATACTAATCCCCATAATCTATTCCTTAACAAAAATAACCGGATGTTCTTGTATGTTTAATCCTCACAGACTATCTTATGGGTTTGTTCACTAATATACGTTCTGTAAATCATGTTTCCATGGTTTCTACTAATCTTCCATTAATACCAACTGTAAGGACCCGACCCCGGTCACTCGAAGCCGGTGCCTTATTTTATTAAATTAGAATACAGAAAATAAATATTCATCACGAAGGATCATGTCATTTATTATCATTGGAAACAATATACACACATAAGTTCAACATTACAAAATGAAATGAAATACAACATATACATTTTTTGGGAACATCCAAAACTATAATACTACCCTTTCAGGTCAATCATAACAAACTTCTTCATGTCTAGGGAAAATTAATCACTAAAAAGGGGTGATAACAAATGATCAGTAAGGGTAAGAAATACAATAGCAGATACCCTAATAAAAAACATTAGGCATGGTGAATAACTAAAAAAACATGCTTTAAAAGTCAACATGAATACATTATGATAGGAATAAGTGTTGAATAAATAATGTCATAACAAAAAATAATCATGGGTATTCTACAAGTTGAATAACCACATGAACTATCAATAATATTTTCAGAATTAGGTAATGCATTATGTTGGACATCATAACCATATTGTTAAGGCCTCATTCCAGGACCATAAATATCCATTTTTTCAATGCCTCGTACCAAGACAATAATTTGTCTCATGAGACCTACAGATTCCCTCGAGGGATATAGCAAGCCCCACCTGACAGTTCCTAATTACAATGTATTCCTCATATGAAAAAGGATAAATAGAAACAATATATACCTTCATATATAATCTAATATATGAAATATAAATTACTTTCCCCGAACATTATGCTAAACACTAACAATTTGGAGTAAATTGGTGAATAGTTTTCAGATATGACAACCATATTCAAAATAATCATAAACCATTCAGTAAATTCAGTATATGATATCATAAAATATTATTCCAACAGTAATTAATAATCAACATGATTGTTGAAATACATGAAGACACTCTTATAAAATCATCGATTATTTCTTGAGATAAATACTCTTTTACTTCGAAAAGAATAGTTCATTTGGAAAAGATATTGTAAAAAACATTAAATGATGAAATATAGTATTTTCATAATAAGATTTTTTATTTTATAAGGATAATGGTTTCTAAAAATAGATTATAGAATTCCCTTGAAAATAATAATGAATTTGATAAATTCCTTTGAGTGCGGCTTGTATTTCAAGAAGAATTTTTGAAATATCCATTTGAAACATATAATTCTCTAAAAATTGAGGAACTATTATGGTTGGTAAAAATATATAGAACATTAAAAAATAATTAATTATGAGTAAATATTAACTAATAATAATTAAATTTATGTAAGTAGATAATAAATGTAACTAGACTGAAAATGGAGGTGCGAGTAAAAAACCCTTACCTTAAGTCTAAATGTTCTCCTCTTGAACATATGGTACTAGAATATAATATTAATTTAATTAATAACTTTATTAGGAACCTATAATTCATTTATTTATTTAATAAAAAAATTTGTTCATATATGACTTTATTGATAAGTTATAGTATTGAATTCTCTCATTCTGGAGTGTTTGTTTTCTCGATTTTCATTATTGTTTCACTTGTTTTTAAGTAATAGAGTTCATGAGGAATGGATTTAAATATCTAGAATAGTATTTACACATTATTTATGAATATAAATAGGTGATATTGTTCATTATTTCAATTGGATACATAAAATTATGATGAATTATTCAATGAAATATTAATGGCAATCACTTAGATTATTTAAGTGGTATTTTGATTATGATGAACTAGTTTGGTCATATGATTTAATATTATGTACATATAATGGTTTGTGAAAATTAAATATGTTATGATACATATATTATATTCTGGTTAAATAATAAAAACGGTTTCCTGAATAGTATTGCGGGGGAAATTTAAGAACGAAACATCTTCATCCACGAAGGTTGTAAATTTGCATCTCACGGATGATGATTGGGTTTACAAAATAAAATAGAGAGAGTAAGGATATTGATTATGTTTATTCCATTCAAATTATTTAATTATAGTATATAGATGATACTTGATTTATCATGGTTGTTTTTATAGATTAGGTTTTGAGAGGATAATAATAGAAAGGAACTTGAAATGAAATTAAATGAAATAGAATGTGAATTTACCTTTTCAATACACCTCCTTAAGAACCTATTTAAGGGAATGGGTTTTGGTTTTTTAGAAATACCAAGTGCTCCTGTACGTGATGAGTGAATATGGGAGGGTATTTGGGAAGAACATTGAGGAGATTCAAGTCATAGAGGAGTGAAGAGAAGAGGGAGTGATTCGGGGTTTCTATATTGGGGGAGAGGGGTGATTTGTGAATAATTTATTCATAATGTTATTACTTCAATCAATACATCCAATAGTGTTGATTCATGTGACCCATAATAATAATAAGTTCATGTGAGTTATTAAATGTTGGTATTACATCATCCTTACATCACTTATGACCCAATTAATCATTTATTTATCATTTATTGTAAATTATGATATTTTACTATTCACCCAAAATTCATTTATTTAAAAAAAATCCCAAAACATTTCCCCAATTTTTTTTTCGACAAGTAGAATTTAATATGAAATACATGTTATGAAATTAATTTTATAATTAATTTTATTTTAATTTTCAGATAAAATCATAATATATTCCAAAAAAATAACTTTAAAATTTTAAATCATTTTATAACACCTTGAGAAATTTATCGTGGTCCCATAAAAATATATTATCACCGTAAGACAATAAAGTAACAATTTAAGATTAAATTTTATGAAAATAAATTTCAATTTTAAATTATTATTTTAATTATAAATCATAATTAAAATATTTATGACATATAAAATAACAATACTTATATTATGACCATTTTTTCACTTACAAGATGTCTAAATTGTATTTATAAACTAATCGGTGAAATTTCAATTTTTTTGGAGGATTTACTATTCATTACTATTCATAAGAGTAACATGACTATTCATAAGGGTATCGTAATATTAATAAGGGTATGTTACTATTCATAAGGGTAACTTATTATTCCACAAAAAATATGTTTTCTTTATCAGACTCTAAATGTCTTAATGAATGCAACCATGTATGTTAGTTTTTTGAAATTTAAATCACAAAGGTTGAGACATTATGTTTAATGGCTAGATTATAATAAAGTGATGTCTTTTAGAGACATAGTGTTTCATACATTTAATATTAAATTTATGTGCGGAATCTTGGGGTGTTTCATTCTTCATCCCCGACTACCAGAACTGTCTTTATAGATACTTGTACTTCTTTGCCACACCAAGATGTATAGCCATAGTGGATGTGTGAAACTCCCTAAAAACTTCAGTCTTAATGCTACTGGTACAATAGTGCGCTCTTAAAAAGGACTACATGTTCCCCACCTATCGAATATCCATCAAAAGATTTCACTCTGGATCACTGAGCACATCGGTTCTCACAGTTGGCATCCCCAAGTTGTGACCCCCTAAATTGATGTAAGACTGGAGGAGTGACAACCATAGATAGGAGGAAAATTGATCTATCACTATCCATGAGGGATACTTGTATCGTGGCCAATTACTCTGATGCCTCACTCAACAAATGCAATCATGTTTTCCTGCTGAGTGCATCTTCCCCCATGTTCCCTTTCCCAAGAATATATTCAATTTCAAACTCATAAACCTAGAGGAACTCTATCCTTTACCTTTGTCTCAAGTTCAGTTCCTTCTAGAAATAGATATATTTGAAATGTTTGTGGTCAGAGTAGATGGTAATACTCTCACCCATTATGTTTTTCTCACATAATCAAAGAAAAGATCAGTAATGCAACCTCAACATCCTCAGTTACATAGTTTTACTCATGCTACATTAACTGCCATGATCTATAGGCCTCAACGAATTTCACTATATTACGACACAACCCAGTCTGGACACCGATTCATCATAGAAAACTAAATAACCAACGACATGTTCTGAATGTATCAAGATAGGGGTTCTCATCAACATCACCTTAGCACTTGGAAACTCTAGTATCAAATCTCCGCCCACATGAAGGGTTGTCCCTTCCGTTTCATGGTTGATAATGGTTAAACCACCCTAGAAAATTTGGGCACTAGCTGCTGATAAAACCTAGAAAAAACCCAATATAATTCTCATCTCAGTCACACTCTTGGGTCACTCCCCAGAAAGCACTGCTTCTATCTTTACCAGATCCAGTACAACTTCTGCCTTCAAAATGACGTGTCCTAGAAAGTGGACCTACTGAATCACAAAATGACCCTTCGAGAGCTTCCTTTAATTCTGGTGAACATAGAGTGTATTGAGGATAATCCTGATTTGTATCTCATGCTCTCCCTCAGAAGATGAGTACACCAAAATGTAATGTATGAAGATCATGACAAACCGGTCGAGGTAAGGATGGAAGATATTATTCATGAGTCCCATGAACATAGCTGTGTCATTGGTTATGCATAATGTAATCACCATAAATTCATAATATCCATCACAAAATCATAAGGCTATCATTATTACATTATCAACTCATATATGAAACTGTTGGTATCCAGATCCGAGGACTATCTTCGAGAACCACCTCACTCCCTTCAGCTGATCGAAGTGGTAGTCAATTTTCAAAATTATGTACATGTACATCAGGGTCACCTGTTTCAGGCTTTGGTAGTCCACATATAGTCCCATGCTCCCATATTCCTTATTGGTTAAAATTTGGGTCCAATCAAGTTGAAACACTTGGACTCATGAATCCCTTCCTCTACCGGTCCACATGTTGTAACATTATATTTTGTATCTCTATGGGAGCCATCAGATATGCTGGTGTGGATATCAGTTCCATCCCAGGGTATATGTCAAAGTTGAATTCAATCTCCCTAGAAGGAGTTAATCCTAGAACATCCTTAGAGAAAATTTCCACATACTCAGCCATCGTTGTTGGAATTTAAGGACTTCTCTCAACCACCGCACTAAGAGTAAGGCTGATCAACTGGGGAGTAATTAGTTGAAACCTCCTCTAATAAAGACTGGCGTGCACTATAAGAATTTATTTTTCACTATTGAAATAAAAACATGGACCCTTCTCCCCAAACACACCACACTCTATTCCTAAAATAGTTAATTTAAGCGTGGGATGTGGATAACAAGTCCATACCCATAATTCAATCGTAAGGCCTCAATGAAACTAATTGGAGATCCCACCTAAAGATCTAGACTCCAATAGTAGTATAACACTACCGAAACCAGTGTCTGGTCATCAACTCCACTCTTTTAGGAGTCTCTAAGAGTAAGGTTCAAGCCAATGGCTCCACCAGAATCTCAATGATCCAAATAAGGTATGTGGAATGGAAAGAGTGAAAAAAACATGTGTCTACAATAACTACTGCTAGGGTGTAGAAGACATATCTCATACTTGTATTTGTATACAGATCATCAGGATCATTAGCCTCAATCACCTAATGTTGGTCCCATCCATTTCCACTTACTCCTAGAGCGAGTGGTGGACCACCTGGGGTGGTGGTAGTAGTACCTCAAACCTTGGTCCACCACCTTCTACTCTTGATTCCCCCTTTCTAAATCTTCAACCATGAATACCAAACTGATCAACCCTCAACCAATGCCTCATCTTTCCATCGACATTCTATTGGTCATCTTTACAGTGGGTCGAGAAATCATGCTTCATATATCCCCAACAAATTAAAAAAAAGTACAACCTTTTCATCTGGTGACTATATCTTTCCATGAAGCCTTATTCCATCGAACTTGTGTCCTTGGGTCATCCCCTAGAAGGAATGAACTACTTGGGTCCCTATTTCAGATTCCTACTACCCACTGATGAATGATTCTCTACATGGTGTGTACAGGTAGCTCTAGATGCTGGTGCCTACTTTTCCAAGAAGCTCCCAATAGGTAGATCACTATCCAATACCCAAAATGAGTACATATGCTAAAATATATCATGTACACCTTGATATCCTTGTGAAATCCCTACTGAAAATCTAATTCCATAAGGAATTTGTCTTGCAGCATGTTTGTGGAGTAATGGGAAATCTCGGTAAACCTCACTGAGCACTCTTCTATTGTCTGGATTCTCTATAGGTAATGCAGTAGATCATGGATGACTACTAAGAAGAATGTCACTGGAAATAACTTCTCCCTGAATGGCCCTACAAATCATCCTAATATACAGTCATCTAATTGTGCTTCTTGATCATTAAGCTCCACCACGATCCCTCTCTAACCGCAATATGGATCGCATCTAGGACTACTATCTTATCGAGAGGTGTCCTCACAAGGAGGAAGATGTGTTTAATAACCTCTATCTAAACCTTATCTTCCTGCGGGGTAAGTCTCAACCCTAAACCAGGTAGGACTCTACCTCTGGAACTCATGCAATTCACTGAGCCTTCATACATCCTATTTTGATATCACTGATAGTAAATGTCGTTCGAAGGGTGGTGGTAACTCTAGAACACAACCCAGTGGGGCAATATCTGGTACTTGTCCATGTTCCAATGCCTCATCGCTATGAGAATCATTCTCATTGTCATGAAATGGAATTCTAGTTGGCTGTCTATGTGGAGGCGTCCTAAAATAGATCAAGATAAACCAAAGTTAATAGAATATACCAGCAGAGCTGATTCAAGAAGGACCATAGGACACACTCAAATCCTATATTATACATGTACCATTTATTTCCCTACAACCAATAATTCCAACTACCGAGTGAAAATAAAGGTGTACAATGTTCTGGTTTATGGATACATCAGCCACCGCACCAACACTGGAGTCCCTAGCCAAAAATCCGAACTGAATACCCATAACACTATTTCCCCAAACCAACCTCACAGACTCCTAGTCCCAATGTGTAACTGAAACTACCCTCTGATACCACATAGTCACAAACTGTCAAAGAGGGTATCATGACATGACTCCCCATGCCTACCTCTAATAGGCCAGTGGATTGTAACTAGCACCAAGTAGGAATATCACTAACATGAGAGGAATTTCCTATGTACTAGTACAATTGCAAACAACACTGAAAGTAAAACACTATGTAAATTGTGCATGAAAATAACTAAGTATAACACAACTAGAGTGAAACCAAAAAATAAAGAACAATTTGGTGACGTGGGCTAGAATAGAATCCCACCAAGAAGGAAGATTCTATGACACAAATAGTAATGATTTTCCTTAGAAAACCATACCTAATGTGTAGATGAAGGGAATCTTCCGAAATCCATAGGAGTAAGTTGCATATATTTGTTCTCACTAGACTCCACCCCAGTCCTAGACCACCTAGGCCTCTATCAAATTTTTTTTCATCTACACTAGACACAACACGTGTGGGCAAATCCCATGCAGGGGGTGAGTAAAACAGTAATTAGAAGGACACCTCGAAACCAAAAGGTAAGGACCACAATGGAAATCACACGAGAATTATATTCAGCTCACATAGGTATAATTCTAAATCATGAAAGGAAATATTACTAGAAGTAATAACAAAACACTCAGTACTAATGAGGGACCTAGTCCCAATGAGACTGTCATCCCCAATGATTCACTTATACCTAATGAGTCACTTAGAACAGATGAGTCACTTAGACCAAATAAGCAAAGTATACCTGAATCGTCAATTAGACCCGATGAGTATTGTAGTCTTGAAGTCACATATGCATAATGTCACCAAGTCACCATGTCATAGCCAACCATAGGATTCCACTCATATTTCACTTCGTCCGGGAGAATCTACCACTCAATATCATGGTTATATGTCGACTTCCACAAAAACCCACTTAAAGTATCTCAAAGTGAGAACCTCATTGTGAGGGTCCCAATACCAAAAACGACTGGTCGAACAGACACATAGTTTTAATGTTTTGGGAAATTAAGTGAAATAAGGTCGGTTGGTTATGGGGCCGATCCGACCTAGACTGTTGGGCCCCACCCTGATAAGATTGTCCCAGACTGCTACACTAGGTCGGCCCACTAGAGTGGGCCCGTTCACTCATCTAGGTATTTGGAAAGCACCGCATTCCTATCCTGTAAACATTGTAATACCACCTCGTATGTTGTGACGGTCCACCCAATGACCACCCCGTGTTCCTACTAGACAGCAGCCCCTCGGCCGCATGATGTATCTCCCCTACCGCGTCCACTTAATCCCACTGCCCGCCATTGGGCTTCCAGTCACTACAGCCGAGTGGCAGCACAGCCGCACACCACTGTTTACAACACTCCTCCCATGGGTCACCACCATCACTATGGTGGCATGTTTTTGGAACTGCACGCACCCCCATGTTACATGGGTCTCCATCTCTACATCGATGTTGTCCAAATTATCTCTCCATCAATCCGGGGGTTTTACAGTATTTATAACATCTCGTAAATAATCCAACGCAACCACAGGGTACCTTTAGTGAGGAATGGAAGAGAAAGGGATAGATAACCATAAACACCCAAGGAACGAACACCATCATTTTTCATTCAGGTGTCATTCGTCCCATTAGATAAATAGAAACTAAAAGATACTAATAACCACTAAGTTATAACCCCCTTAATCTCACAACAATTGTACTAATCCCATATGAATTATTGATTGGATTATCAACCTTTTAGTGGGTCGATCTGTTTTTTCCATTGAATGAAGGAACATTGAAGAATTATCACATAGAATTAAATCACCTCCATGGGATTTGATTTTTCATTCTCATGGAATTGTTTTTGATGATCCATTTAATTGTGATCTTGATCTTCATCACTGTCGTCATTAGTGATTAGTCATTCCTCACTGCTCGTCTCTTGCCAATGTTTTCCTCTAGAGGATGTAGGTAATTATCCACGAATGTCCTCAGACCCTAAAATCCAATCGAACTATGAATTAAAGAAATGTGTTTCAGCATTGATATTTCATTGAAATGAATCATCACCACACTTCCTTATTTATGGAGGGTAATTTCTTCTTAGTCATCGCATCACAGCGCCACTGCAAAACATTTCAAGATGAACTAAAATAATCTTTTTTATGTTTATTTTATTTTTCTTTAAAACATCCAATTCTTTTCCCTCGACCTATGTTGGTCATGGTTTGGCCCTGCCTAAGGAAAAGTCATCATTCTGAATGCTGTATTCCATTATATTTTTTATCTGGGCACTTGTTTAGAGGTTAATAAAACCATACATGTGTGCTTATAAAATTTTAAAACATTTATTTTGGGCATCCTAGGTCTCAAAATCAAATTCCATCTCACCTTTTGTTTTTGTAATAATAAAAAAAATTAATGAAAAAATTTAAAGAATAATTTTAGGTAATTTTCTATATTTATGTCTAGTCGTTTCTGAAAAAATATGTGATCCACAATCAGTATGTAAAAGAACATGATTATTGATGGTGAAATTGACTTCAATAACATTCATGTTAAGATCCTAAAAATTATTTTCATTAAAAAACACCACATCCTCAAATATCAAATGTGTTCTATCTTATATATCATAAGTATAATGGATCTCAAAATAATTATCATAATGTATGCTATAATATATATCAAAGGAATATATATGAATGAGTATAATGTTTTATATTTTATGATAAAGGAAATTTAATGATATTACTCCAAAAGACAATGACTCCATGAATTTTATAAATTAAGTGAGATAAGGTCCATATTTCATAGAGTTATTGGGGGGGTTTTAAGGATTTTCCCCATAACATTGCTGCTTGTATAAGAAAACCTAGGGTAGCGACTGTGTGGTAATTATCATACCATCCATCACCAGAGACCCGTGTTCAAATCATGTAAGGGGATTATTTCTAGATTCATTAGATCAGTAATATATCTAGTACTATATGGGTAATACATCAATATAATTATTCACATGAATTAGAAATTTAGTCTATATGTTTGGGATAACCATCCCAAAGCCATTTGGCCCATCAATTACAATGAGGCAATATGGACCTTATGCCTCCATTAGTCCTTTAAGCCATAGGTCTTTTAAGGAATCAAGGGATTCTGGCCCACAATTCCCTCATTTTATTGAGTAGAATGAGCCTACCATAGTTGGAAACCAACAGAATGAGGAATAAATTAAGTATCAAACACTAGGTGGAGAAAACGACCCCTAGTATTGATTGAAGGATATAGAAGAAATCTCATTATCACAGATAGAAATACTCAAGGAATTTCAAGTTGTTATAATATTAACGTGGGTTGTGAGGTAAAAACACAAAGGGGTGGTGCATTGGAGATATCTCGGTATTGTCAACTAAAATAAAGAAGTCATGTATTTGAACATACGAGCCTGTGATCCATTTCATTTTTCATTTTTACCTCTATACCTCTATTTCTTATAAGAGTTTCCTCTCAACCAAGATCAAACAGAGGTATTATAGGGGAAAATGGAATTTTAGAAGATATATATTTAACTAAATACATTATATAGCCTCACTGAACATTATTTATTTAGTAGGAAAATATTATTAGGGTATCATAGATATTGTAACCCAAAAGAAATTACATGAATAGGTTTCTCATACTATTCAGATCACCCATTACTTGTTTTCCTTACATATGATAATCTATGGGAACCCTACTATTAGATATCCTATCCGGCTAGCTGATTGTGATCATTACAAGTTCAAATTTGGAAGGAATATCATAATTAGTACATAAATGGTTTTCATATTAAATGTTTCACTACATTAATATAAATGAATATTAAATTAAACCCATTGTATCCCAAGTAACCTATATTATCTCATTTTTTATTCCATTTTTTATACATGAATCTAATAATTTGGTTTTAGAATCCCTATTTTGTTCCCTAAATCAATATGTTCATACAACATTAATGTGTAACTGTTCAAACAACTCGCATGTTTGTGTTAATCAACCAAATGATAAATCCATACATATTCATATATATCCAAATTCATCACATTCATAATTTAGATGAACTATCTATTTAAACTATTATTGTTAAATTTTATTGTTAATCTCTATGTGAGTAATCATGATTAAATATATTTCTGTAAAGACCCAAAAATTCCATGTATTTTTTTAATTAAATGGTAATTTTATGAGTTTGTAAAAACTGATAGAACGTGATCCCGAGGCCTGGAGTGCCCGGAATGAATTTCTGAACATTTTTTTGGGTACGTTCATTAAATGTGCGAGTGGGTTTTTCTAACTTTTGAACCAGTGCTGGAAATTGAAATCGGAGGGCACCGTTGAACTCTTAGCGCTGGTAGTCACATAAAGAGACCTTTACCCCGACCGCAGAAGGTTGAGGGCGGAAGTTAGTCTTTTATTCATTCGTGAAAAAATAATATATAATAAAATTGTGTATCATTTTATTTTCATTTAAAACTCTCAAGTGGATGTTAAGAGGTGGGGACCTCCAGAACTAAACCTCCCATTTGAGTGTTAAGAGGTGGGGACCACCAAAACTAAACCTCCCATGTGAGGTTATGGAGGTGGGGACCACCGAACCTAAAACCCTCAATTTGAATTTAAGGGTGGGGACCACCCGAACCCTCCTAATGTAAGAAAACTCTTTAACTCCCTCTTTACTGAGGGAGGTAACCTTCAGGTTTCCCGAAAATTTATTCTTCCAACCTCAATGTAATTATGATGCCAATTTAATTTGTGCCAACAATTAATTGGGGATACATATCATATTGGCTAACTTTTCTTTTGGTGGAATTGGGGAAAGTATTGGCAATGGGAAATTGGGAGAGAACCTTGGAGGAATTCCTCTTCTACAACGAAGAACGCTTCTCCAACGATAAACGCCGACATTCTCCAATATCTAGGACTTCTTCCTCGGGACATCCTCCAATGTGGGATTTCTTCAATCAATGATCATCCTTTCCTCTTCATAGATGTCAATAATAAAATGAGGTTGAGGTGTGTTTTAAATTGGTATATGTTAATTTTTCACCTCACATTGAACCATCCTCCTTGAGCCTCTTTCTACTGCTCTAACATAGAGGGTGTTGGCCAAACAAACATGGCCTAACCCAATCGTCGTTTTTCAGGAATGGTGTGTTCTTAGAAATGGAAGAAGGTGGATTTGTGCCCCAGTGACAAACAAAGAGCGGCCGGCTGAACCGTCAACCGGTGAAGGTGCGGCCCACGACTGTGCCACACGGAGTGGACGACTACCCATCCGGCCATCCATGGCAGGCCGCCGCACTGCGGCCACCCCGCTACACCGCGCCGCCCCGTTGGACCACGGCCTATGGGCCACCCATGGCCCTCTTGGTCCCCACGACCCCCGCTATCCCATAGCCCCGGTACCTCACTGTCCCGCGGCCTCACGAACCCCACAGCCTTGCCGCCTAACGACCCTCCATGCCCCCCCCCCCTCGCGGCCCTCTACGGCTTCCACGGCCTCGCCGTCCTGTAGCTTCGTAGTACCCACAGCTTCACCGCGCAGCTGCACTCCGCGGCCCCCATGGAATCTTTTCCCTTCAGACATCGGCAAACCCTGCGGCCTCTTCGTCCCACGTCCTCACGACCCCTATGACCCTTGGTGGGCCCCACGGCCGTGGAGCCACCGCGGCCTCTGCGCCGTCCTCACGGCATCCGTGTTGCCCTTGTCGCCTCGCACTGCTCCGCGGTCCTCGCGCTGCCCAGCGCATGTCGGGCAGAAACCAACCCAGGCCTAGCCAGACGAAACAGGCCAGTTCGGGATGGGTTAGTTGGACCGGGTCAGACTGGACCCAGACCAACTACCATCTTTTTTCTCAATCGGCCATAACTTTGTCACCAGGCGTCCGTTTTACATTTCATCAATGGAAATGTAATCCTTGGAGCGAGACTGCCCATTTGGTATACAACACTGATGATATGTATAAATGTTGGGATATGGTCGAGATGGATCCAGCATGAATCCAACTAGGCCCATTGGACTAAAAGGATGATAACCTACCAACCAGGCGTCTGATTGACGCACCGTCTTTTGAGTTGAGACCCTTATGAGATGGAGGTCCTCTATGATACTTTTTATGGGATTTAATTGTATTTTGAGTAATGAACAATGGATTGAGAATTGGAACCTCTCAAAGACGAGCAAGCTTAGTGAGAGAACCTAGTAGCTGGCTGTGACATGGAGAATGAATAGCGATCTTGTCTGGGTCAGCACCGAGCGATCCGATGTAGGTCAGGACCGAGCGATCCGATGTGGGTCAGCACCGAGCGATCCTGTGTGGGTCAGCACCGAGCGATCCTGTGTGGGTCAACACAGAGAAATCCTGGGTGGGTCACCACTTAGAGATCCTATGTGGGTCAACATCTTGACATCCTATGTTGGTCAGCACCGAGCGATCTTGTGTGGGTCAGCAGCACTACCTCTTATTATAGTAAAATTATTTAGTAGTTTCATCAAATCATTTGTACTAATGTACCAAAGTTATACCTGGTGTGAGCTGAGTTAGTACCTTTGTGGTATTCTTCTCTGTGTCATACATTTGTGGTACTTACCTTCGAGGTGTTCATTCCTTTGTGGAATAGTTGAGCTTTGGTCTTTTGAGTTAGAATATGTGTTTCCTCATTATTGATATGGGCATACATGATGACATAGGTACATGTATGGGAATATATCTATGTATGGTTGTCAGTTTATTTCATGTTTTTTGGTTATTCCTTCATGGATTTTGTGAGTCTTTGAGGGTCTTGGGGTCCCTACTAAGTATCGTTATACTCACCCCTACACTGAATATTCCCACACTTCGTTGTGTTTGGTGCAGATGAAGTATAGTGCATACTAAGGAGGAGAGTACTAGGACAGGAGGTAGCTTAGAGGTGGACCGTAGATGAGTTTTACTGCAAAGATGACCGATCGAGAAATGTATATACCCTTTAGGTAGGATCCTTAGAGGGTGTTCACATGAGTTGTTCCAGTTTCCATGTACTTTCAGTTTCTTGTACTTTCTTGTTGGGCTTGTCTTCTGTCCCCTTTTACTTACTACACTCACTCTATTTACTATTCAGTTTACTTGAGTTCGTATCATGATGTGTCCTTGGTTCCATGTGCTCACAGGTTATAAAATCAATGCCTTCCCAGTTTTAGGGAATACGCCTTCGGTGCTAGTCGTCAGCCCGTAGTCTATGAATGGCGGGCTTGGGGTATTCACGGTACGGGCCCCGAGGGATAGGATGTGACAAATTAGTATCAGAGTAGTGGGGTCTAATATAGAATATATAACTCTGATCTATTTTTCTTGGCATTAATTTTATGTGTAGTGAGTGTGGTTATCTGTTTTGGGAATCCAGTGTTGGTGTGGTGGTCGACGTATCCATACACCAGGACCCTGACTCCAGATTTTCAACTCAGTGCACGAAAACACTGCTTGCATGTGTGTTTTCAAAAAATTTCTTTATGATCATTTGAGTGAGCTCACCAGGTATAACTTATTGACCGTGGTTCACCTGTTTCTTTCCAGGATACCTCCATGCAGACAGCCAGCTAGGGTTCCAGATATTGTATGCACTGATAGCCCAACGAGTGATGAGGCCTTGGTGCAAGGGCCTCTTCTAGTAAAGGCACCAACGGAGGGTTAACGCCACTTGAGTGCATTTCATGAGATCCAGCACCAGAGGCCACCCTGGTTCAGGGGAGAGATGGAGCCACCGGTGGCTGCGGATTGGCTGGAGGTCGTGGTTAGAGTCTTCCGACTATTATGGACACCAGCTGATCTCCTGGTTATCCTTTCTGCCATCCTTCTATAGGAAACAACAAGAAGATGGTGGAGCTTAATGCACTATGTTCATGACTAGGTGAAACTTCTCTGGGAAGACTTCAATAGCCTGATTTGAGCAGAGTTTGTCCCAGAATCTATTCACACAGTGTGCATATAGGAGCTTCTTCATCTGCCACAGGGAAACATGACTGTAGCTCAGTACTCAGCGGGGTTCACATACCTCTCATGATACTCCACAGATATGGTACGAGACTTATTCTATAGGGCCCAGACCTTCAATTAGGGACTCAGGCCGGAGATCCGGGCTTCGATGATATCACTCAGCATCCTGACACAGGCGGGGGTGTTAGAGTCAACCCTCTTAGTGAAGAGTTTTCTTGATGACCAGTCACCAGCAGCGAGACCCACCACCAGATGTCACATAGTAGAGTCTTCTACAGCTGGAAGCAGACAGATGTCGTAGAGTTCCAAGTGGACTACACCTATAGGGGGACGACCGCATGATCCAAGGTCGGTTGTGTAAGGAACCAGAGGCAAAGAAATTCATGAAAGGAGTGGGCAGTTTTATGCATGCAGTGGGCAATGTCACATGGCTCGTGACTGTCTGGCCCACCATATAGATGATTGGAAACTGGTCGAAGGATCGCCCAGGCAGTGATATAGATTTGACCGAGCTGGTCCGTAGGGAGAAGGTGGACGTGGCAGAGGTGTTGGTCTTTCAGTTGGAGGTGGACGATGATTCGAGAGGTTACTGCCACCACCTCTAGGAGGTCCACCCCGACCTTAAAGTGTAGGAGGATAGGGTCATGCTCAGCTCCAAGCAGCTAAGGCCTACGACCATGGAACTCCAGAGATTATATGAGGTATGATATGTGTCTACTACAACATATCTATAGTACTAATAGACACATGTGCCAGTCATTATTTTGTTTCCACTACCCTCATTCGCATCTTGGAGATTTTGATAGAGTCTTTGGATCAATCCTTACGTCTAGATACTCGTACAGGAGCGGATTTGACGATTACAAACTGGTGTCGGTAGTGTGAGCTTACTCTAGGAGGCGAGAGCTTTGGATGGGATCTCATAGTAGTGGAGTAGAGTCCTTACAATGTTATCTTGGGTATGGACTAGTTACCTATAGTCCATGCTCATATTGATTGTATTAGGTGCAAAGTGTGGTGTGTCTGCACGGATAGGACTAGGTTTACATTCACTAGCGAGAAGGGAGCATTTGTAACACAGGATAGACTTACCCGGAGAAGAGTGTAGAAAATCAAACATCTGTTGGCTAGCCTTACCCTCAGAGTAGTAGATGTGGAGGGTCTTAGTTATCCTGTAGTGGTGGACCATTACATGGATGTCTTCCCTGATGATGTTTCGTGTCTACGTCCCCACAGATAGGTGGACTTTTACATTGACGTGTACCCTGTGATGACACCGATATTTACACTAGAATATCGGATGGGTACGACAGAGCTTCATGAACTTCGGGTACAGCTGGAGGACATATAGGGGAAAGGGTTCATTCGGCCCAGTTTTTCTCCTTGGACAGCCCCGATTTTGTTCGCCAAGAAGGAGGATGGGAGATTGAGACTTTGTGTTGACTATCAGCGACTGAACCAATTGACCGTGAATAATAAGTAATCACTTCCGATGAATGACGGTCTCTTTGATCATATGAAGGGAGCACAGTTGTTCATGAAGATAGTCCTCAGATCATGCTATTAATAGCACAGAGTACGAGATGAAGATGTGAAGAAGTGGAATTGTAGATGTTGGTACAGCCATTATGAGTTCTTCGTTATGCCATTCGGTGTAACCAACGCTCCAGCAGTGTTCATGAGACTCATGAACAATATCTTTCAGCCAAACCTTGATCGCTTTGTATTTTTCTTCATTGAAGGCATTCTGATCTACTCTACTACTGAGGAGGAGCATGCCAATCATTTGCAGGTAGTACAGGACACACTCTAAGAGCACCAGCTTTATGGTAAGCTCTCGAAGTGCCAGTTCTGGATCCAAGAGGTTCACATTCTGGGACATGTCATATCGGAGGATAGAGTTGTAGTATATATAGTGAAGAATGAGGTGGTACTTACTTGGGAGCCACCCAGGAGTGTGACAGAGGTACAGAGTTTCCTGGGTTTGGCTGGATATTACTGGATGTTTTTTCCAGATTTCTCTAGAGTTGAAGCACCTCTATCAGTGTTGATGAAGAAGGGGAAAACCTTTGTGTGGTCAGAGAGATTCAAACATAGTTTTCAGGATCTAAGGTAGAGGATGACTAGTTCCCCCCATCTTAAGGCTTCCAGAGGAGGGCGTAGGGTACGTAGTATACTACAATGCATCAGGGGTCGGGCTCAGATGTGTCTTGATGCAGGAGCGAGACATGATCGCATATGGTTCTCAATAGTTGAAAAAATATTGAGAAGAACTACGCTACCCATTACATGGAGTTAGCATTAGTGGTCTTCGTCTTGAATATGTGGCGACACTATCAGATGGGAGAACATTTTACAGTCTACTCAGATCATAATAATATCCGGTTTATCTTCTGTCAGAAGGACATGACTCCGAGACAATGATGTTGGCATGAGTTCGTCAAGGACTATGAATTCGAGATAGTCTATTCACCTGGGAAGGGGAACATTGTAGTAGATTCACTCAATAAGAGATATGGAATACATCTTCTAGGTGAGGTGACGGAGTAGCTGGCCGCTTTACCAATATCCTTAGTGTATCGGGATGGAGCAGATTTTCTTCAGTCTCTTAAAGTCACTCCCCCACTCCTTCAATAAGTTAGGGAGGCGTAGTGTGGGGATGCTAACTACGAGGCTTGGGGTGTTTAGATATCCATAGGGAAGGAACCTGATGCACTTTCTGATGGTGGGGAGCACATCATGCTCTTTAGAGGATGTACCACGGTACCATTGTCGGTTCGAGAAGAAGTGATGATGGGGTTCCACACTTCCCCTATAGCGGTACATCCAGGAGTGGCCAAGATGTACCAAGATCTCCGACGACAGCACTGTTGGCCAAGAATGAAGAAAGAAGTAGCAGAGTTTGTCTCTCTGTGCCTCAGTTGATAGGAAGTGAATGAGGAGCATCAGGTACCAGCAGGCTTAGTTCAACATTTAGAGGTCCCAGATTGGAAGTGGGACATGATATCCGTGGACATCGTGATAGTACTTCCACATACATCCAGAGGTCATTATTCTATTTGGCTGATCGTCGACTGACTCACCAAGTCATCCATCTTCCTACTGATCAGAGAGCATGGTTTAGTAGATAGATTGGGATGCCTCTATGTGAAGGTGATTGTGTGGATACATGGAGTACCCTTGATTATTTTCTCTGATCGTGATGCATGTTTTACTTCCCAGTTGTGGCAGGGGTTGTAGGAGGCTTTCCGGATGCAGCTTCATTTGAGCATCGCCTTCCATCCGCAGACGGATGGGAAGACTGAGCGAACCATTCAGGTCCTCAAGGACATGTTGCGTGGTTATGTTCTCGACTTCGGTCGCATCTTGGAGGATCACTTGCCTTTGATGGATTTTTCATACAACAACATTTATCACTCCACCATTGGGATGGAACCTTTTGAGGCATTGTATGGGTGACCTTGCATTTCATCTTTGTGATGGACTGACCTAGGGAAGTCACCACTAGTGGGACCAGAGATGGTATGGGATACCACATAGAAAATGCACATCATCGAGGAGCAGATGAAGAATGCCCAAAGTATGAAAAATTCTTATGTCAACAGGAGACTGAGACCTCTAGAGTTCGAGGATGGTGCCTATGTCTTCATACGGGTCTCACCCCGATGAGGTTTGTAGAGATTTGGACGAGGCGTCAAGTTATCTCCAAGGTTCATTGGAACCTTTAAGGTCCTTAGCAGAGTTAGCGATGTGGCCTACCACTTAGCTCTCCCCCCTCAATTGCATTGGGTGCATGATGTCTTCCACATATCCCACATGAGGAGATACGTGCATGACCCTTCCCATGTCATCGACCATGGAGAGATGGACATTGATGATGTTAACTTTTATGGAGGTTCCGGTTGAGATTGAGGATCGATTGGAAAGTGTCTTTCGTGCGAGGTCGATACCTCTAGTGCATGTTTGTTGGCATTATGGGAACCTCCAGGAGAGTACATGGGAGCGGGAGGCACAAATACGTCCTTAGTACCCCCACTTCCTTTCCTATTTTTTTGATGTGGCTTATGGGGATGTAAAGCCCTGAGGTGGGGATAATGTAAACACTTATAAATTCAATTTAATTTTTTTAATTAAATGGGAATTGTTTATGTCCAAAAAAATTGATGACGCGTGATTCCAAGGCCCAGAGTGCCCATAATTAATTTATGAACTTCTTTTTCAGGTACGTTAAGTAAATGTACTTGCGAGTTTTTCTATATTTTAAACCGGTGCTCAGAATTAAAATATGAGGGTATCGTTGAACTTGCAGCGCTAGTAGCTGATTTAGGAGACTTTCACCTCAACCGCAGTAGGTCAAGGGAGGGAGATAGTTTTTCACTTATTTTTGAAAGAATAAAAGAAAATAAAATTGGGTATAATTTTATTTTTATTTGTAAATCACATGTGGGTGTTAAAAGGTTGGTACCACTAGAACTAAACCTCCCATTTGAGTGTTAAGAGGTGGGGACCACCAAAACTAAACCTCCCATGTGAGGTTATGGAGGTGGGGACCACCAAACCTAAAACCCACATTTTTAATTTAAGGGTGGGGACCACCCGAACCCTCCTAATGAGAGAAACCTCTTGAACTCCCTCTTTAATGTGAGAGGTGACCTTTTGGTTTCCCCAAAAATTATTCCGCCAACATTAATTTAATTATGATTCCAATTTAATTTGTACCAATAATTAAATTTGGGAAACATATCATATTTGATACCTTTTATTTTTGGTGGAAATAGGAGAAGTGTTGGCAAAGAGAATTTTGGAGAGAACCTTGGAGGAATTCCTCTTCTCCAACGATGAATGCCGACATTCTACAACGTCTTTGACTTCTTCCATGGGACATCATCCAATGTGGGACGTCTTCAATCGATGACCATCCTTCCCTCCTCATCGACATCAACAAGAAAATGAGGTAGGGGTGTGTTTTAAGTTGATCAATGTTAATTTTCCCCCCTCACATTGAATCAACCCCCTTGAGCCGATTGCTACCAATCTAATGCGGAGGGTGAAGGAAAAAAACATGGCCTAACCCCTCTGTCGTTCTTCATGAATGGTGTGTTATTCGCTATGGAAGTAGGAGGCTTTGTGGCATGGCAATGAATGAAGAGTGGTCGGCCGAACCGGCCGCCGACGAGGGCTCATCACGTGACTGCATAGTGTGGAGAGGATGGTCATCCGTCAGGCCGGTCATGGCGGACTGCTGCACCATGGCCACCCCGCCGCACCGCGGCCGCCCCGCCGCACCGTGGCAGCCCCGCCGCACCGCTGCAACCCCGCCGCACCACGACCCCCCTAGACCCCGGCCTCCATGCTGCCTTGCGCCGCTCGTGGCCTTCCACGGCCCCCACAACCTCCACCATCCTATGAACTCGTGGCCCCCACAGCCTCACCGTTGCGCGACATCACGGCCCCCGCGGCCTCACCGCCCAGCGGCCCTCTGCGACCCATACGTCCATGCCGCCCCACGGCCCACCACGACCCCCACAGCCTCGCTGTCTTGTAGCCTGGTCAACCCCACATCCTCTCTATCCAGCGACCCTCCATGGCCCACCCGGCCTCGCCACATAGGGGCCCTCCACAGCCACCATGGCCTCGTCGTCCCGCGACCTTGCAGACACCGCGATGTTACTGTTCTCGCGACCTCGCCGCCCCCACGGCCTCGCCGCCCCCGCGGACTAGCCGCCCCACCGGCCTCGCCATCCCCGTGGCCTCCTCGCCCCCACGGCCTTGCCGCCTGCATGACATAAACCCCGCCTGCACGGCCTCCGTGTCGCAGCCTCACTGCCCCCTCAACATGCCCCCCTGACCCCCCCCCCCCCCCCCACCATGCGGCCTCGCCGCCCCCGCGGCCCCCCGCGGCCTCGCCGCCCTTATGGCCTCACCGCCTACGTGGCCTCCTCCCTGCCCGTGTGGCCTCTGTGCCGCCCTCGCGGCCTCTGCGCTGCCCTGGCGGCCTCCGCGTTGCCGTCGCGGCCTACGTGCCGCCCTCGCAGCCTACGTGTCGCCCTTGACACCTCACAACAACCCGCATCCCCCGCACGGCCCAGCGTAGGTTGGCCCGAACCCAGCTGGTTAGGCTGGACCCAATGGGCCGGGTCGACCCAAACCATGATGGGTCGGCCCATGCCGGGTCGGGGCGTGTCGGTCTGACCGAGTCGGACTAGACCTGGACCAACTACTAGCTTTTCACTCTATCGACCATAACTTTGGAATGAGGCATCCATTTGACACACCATCAATGACACTATAAACCTTGGGGCGAGACTGTCCATTTTCTATACCACACATTATATTTGGATAAATTTGGGATATAGTTGAGTTAGATCAAGCACGAATCCATCCAAAATAAAAGGAAAATAACTTACAGACTGGGCATCTGATTGACGCACCGTCTATTGCGTTGTGACACCTATGACGTGGTGGCCCTTTGGGATACCTTTTCATGGGAATTCTTGAAAGTTGGAGTATCAAACAGTGGATTTTATATCGGACCCTCCAAGAGATGAGAAAGATTAGTGTGGGAAGCCAATAGCTGGCTGGGACGTGAATAATGAATAGTGATCCTTTGTGAGCTAGCACTGAGTGATCATGTGTGGGTCAGCACCGAGTGATCCTCTGTGGTTAGCATTGAGCAATCCAGTGTGGGTCAGCACTGAATGGTCCTATGTGGGTTAGCATCTAGAGATCCTATGTGGGTCAGCACCGAGAGATCCTATGTGGGTCAGTAGAAAATCCTCTTTACAAAGTTAGATGATTTAGTAGTTACATCTAATCATTTTTAATTCTACACCTAAGTTATACCTAGTGTGAACTTAGTCGGTACCTTTTTGGTATTCATCTATGCGGCGTACCTGTGTGGAACTTAACTTTGTTGTTTTCCTTCCTTTTTGAAACATGTGAGCTTTGGGCATTTGAGTTGGACTCTGTGTTTCCTAATGATTGAGATGGGTATATTTGATAACATATGTATATGTACGGGCATATACCTAAGTAGGGTTTTTTTGTTGATCTCATGGTTGTTGTTTTATCCATTGTGGATTTTGTGATACTTTGAGGGTCTTTTGGTCCCTACTAAATATCATTATAATCACCCCTGCACGATCTATGCCCGCACTTCATTGTGTTTGGTGCAGACAATGGATAATGCTAACTGAGGACGACAGTACCAGGACTATAGGTATTTCAGAGGTGCACCTTAGACAAGGCGTACCGCAGAGACAACCAATCGAGAGCTATACCTACCCTTCAGGTACAATCCTTGGCGGCAGTTTACAATAGGTGTTCTAGTTTACTTGTACTTTCAGGTTCTTTTACTTTCTTATTGGGCTTGTATTCTGGCCCCTTTTACATATTGCAGTCACTATGTTTACTATACAGTTTACTTGAATTTGTATCTTGTAGTTTTCTTGGTTGTGTGTGCCTATAGGTTATAAATTTAATGTCTTCCTACTTTTAGGGAACACGCTTTCGGTGCTAGTCTCCAGCCCCTAGCCTATGGAAGGCGGGATTAGGGTAGTCACGGCACAGGCCCCGGGGGATGGGTCCTGACAATTTCCATCCCTGCACCTTTCATGAACATGTCAAAGTCTTATAGGATGGTGATAAGTCTGATCCAAAGGATCTCACTTCATAAGGACTTTTCTCAATGGTGAATACAAATCATTATATCTCTAAAACTAAATTTTCACATAGAATTCCATAAAAAATAAATTCATGCTCAGAGATTTAATAAATAACTTAGTTTAAGGTAGATTGAAACTAAATATTTTGACATTACACCTAACATGTAATACATAGATTTATATTCTTCCATAAGAACGATATCACAATAAATTACCATACAGAACATTGATATTCAATAAAAACTTTGTAACCATGAATATTCTAAAATAATTTTAGTAATAAATAATCCATTTATTAATTCTCGAAAATGTTTATTTACAAAAATGAACATTTCATGTTTTTAAAAAAAATAAAAATATCATCTTATAATGCCTCATGAATATAATTTTTTATCCTTCTATAAAACATAAGGAAGAACATAAAAAATTATCCTTTTCAGTAATGGAAAATTTTATTACTGATAATCCAATTATAATTCATAATATATTGTTAATACAAGGAATATCTAGTTCATGTCAATCATATTCAATGATCTACCTCGAAATCATATGGTATGGCTCAAATTTTTAAAGACTTATGGGTAAATTATAAATCTCTTTTTACATGTTATGATAGAGAGGATATCATGTTTATCCTACAATCACCTCTTTTCATGCAACCCCAATTACTGTCATGGATTATGATATCATTTATAATAAACCATGATATATTACAAAGTCATGGAATTTTTGTATGTTATAATTTTTGATATGTATCTATCTTATTAAAAAAATGAACTATATAATAGTTTATTACATTGTTTGAATTATTTAATACAATTATTTGATCGACGAAAAAATTGAAACACACAATTAGTAATTGAATAAATAGGCTCTGATATTATATATTATCATAAAGGGGTAATCTATGATATTTAATAATGAAAAATACATCTGAAATAAATTATAAATTTCATATTAACAAAACATAAAATATACAATGACTAAATAAAAACTCTATTTTACATAGTTCAAGAGAAATAATATTTTGGGAAATTTTTTAAAAAAACAGAAAAGATCATTTATATTTGAGACTAATAAAACCCAATATCCCACCAATAGATACCAAATGTTCAAATTCTTCTAACCACTATGACACTATATACATTCTATAATCTTAGGACCCTGACATAATTTCTTATCCAACGCTACACTCAATTGAGACTTCCTCTCCACCAATGATTTCAAGGGAATGATCATAATAAACTTGGAACCCAAAAAATAAACAAGAAATAACATTGAGTAAGAATATATCTTGAAATTTCATTATATTTATACTAGAGGTATCTACAAAGAATAATTATTGAGCCCTATGTATAGAATTTGGAATGAACTAAGAAACTATAAAACGAAAAACATTCCCCAGATTAATATACCTTTTTTATAATTTTTTAAATCCCAATGAAGGGTACAATACTAGGTAATTAATTAGAGAAATTATAAATGGTAAAAATAAGTAAGAAACTACATCTTAAAATAAATACTATGAAATCTTATTCTATAGTTACCCACTAGGATGTGTCATTCAACTACCTTGATTTGTTTTACATCATTAAATATACCTTAAAAAGATTATATTTGGACATTTTGGATGATAATATATTAAATACGGTGTTTATAAAAAATATTGTACTATTATATATAAATATATTCCATTATCAACCCTCAATCCATTTTATTACATCATCACTGATTTTACCTCATTATGTGTTGATCATTGAATTATAATTCATTCAGGTTCTATGAGAAAGAAAATAATATAATATATCATAATTTCATAGAAGTCAACTGAAAAATACTTATAATGAGTAATATAAAACTTATTCTCATTGTATAGGAATGAATCGTGACACATTTGAGGAGAAACGAATATAACCAGAGATGTAATGTTTGTCAAAACAAAAAACATGATTAATAGGCATTTCTTTTATATCGATTTGGATCTACGCAATTTTTTTATTTTTTAATAATCACCCTATATTACTAAGTTAATAGAGAGTCCTTATAAGATATTAGAAGCTAAGAGGCACAAAGCCCTCAAGTAGAAGGCACAAATTTCCATAATCCATATCTATTAAATCATCATTTGACCCAACTAAAGTATAATATCTCCACCCTACTACTTATTCATGTACAAATCTATCCCCTCACATGAATTTTTTTATTAAAGTGCCTTTAGTATTATTACATATCCTAATATGGTGTCCTCTATATACCTTATTATATATTCAAAAATGTTTAGATAATATATACTAATATATAATAAAGAAAATAGTAAACTAAGAGTATCTAATACACCAATAAAAATAGAAAGTATTATTTTTAAAAAAAAATTAACAAATCAAAATATACCAAATACCACCCATTCATATTTTGAAAATAATAATTTAATTTTTATGTACGGTTTTAAAATTATATAGCAATTAGATCTCTAGTAATCCCAATAAAATACTAAGGGGGTAGAGACCACCAACTGTTAACCCATTTGATATATCATCACAATTAAAAAATTACCTTAGAGAAACTAAATTTTTAAAATAAAATTAATTAACAAATATATCAATGAATAAAGTTAAATCATCCATTGTAAACTCTAACATTCCACATAGATCTATAATATTAAATATCACTTAATTCGTAACCCTAAACCATCCTTGTTCTCTTAAAAAATCTAATTACATTCCTAAAATATTCAACCATGTAACATCTCTATATATAAATGTCCATAAAATATATAAAATTAACCTTCCATTGACACCAAAAAATAATAAATAAGAATCTATATAAGTTGAGTGTGATTCCATCATGCTAATGCGTAATCACAATTCAAATCACTATCACATCCAAAATATAAATTAATGTGTAAGAAAAATAATAGATAATTAAGAAATAGATCAAGGTGCATTGATTTGGTGAAAAAAATCAATTACAATATCATGGATTTAAGAAAGAAAAATTTGGTTGAATAGAGGGTGAAGGAGGATGTTCTTCTCTCTACTCAGGTAGTTGAATCATAGTGAGGAAAAATTAACCAATTAAGGGGATTAAAATGAAAAATTTCAATATACATTATTTTTTGAAAAATTAATAATCATAGAGCCATCGAAAACATATTTTCCCTTCATTTAAAATATTTTGTCTCATTAGATGTCTGGTAGAAGCTCAATAAGATTCTATTGGAAGTGTTGTGGTTATATCTCTAATGGTTGGCTCACCAGATACTTTTGATACTTTTACCCAGTATCCAATAGCTTATAAATAATTTAATTTTCAAACATATTCCTAAAAAAACCAAAACACTCAACTTTACTACCTATATCAAAATCATTCTATTATTAATTTAAACATCCCAAAAATATTAATAATGATAACTCCTAATTTTCCAATCCAAAATTTTAAACCTGTTTCAATTTTCAACATTAAATTCAAAAATTAATATCCATAAAAATATATTTATTATCATAGTATGTTCATGGTTCATAAGATCTCCAATGAAAAAGAATGAATTCTTTTTTGTACCTTGCTAATGACCAAAAATAAATATATATTCCCCAACATGTATATGAAAACGATGAGCAAGAAACATAATATGATTTAACTAAACAATCTAATGTATTTTCATTAATAAGTTAATTAAAAATACAAATACAATAATATGAAAAATAATTTAAAACCTAATTCCATTAATATTTAGGAATTTAAAACTTTTTAACAACATGGGTTTCCCCCAAACATTGTACATGAAAACATCATTTCCAAACACTATTTTTTTGAATAATAGAAAATCCTAATTTTCATTTTATTTAAAAAAATAATTTTTTTAGACAACAGAATATTTGAATGTTTTATCAAATTCTTGGTTTCACGCCAATAATTAAATTTCAGGAAAAAACATCCCATTTTACACATCTAACCAACAGTTGGAAAAATTAAAACGTTTTACCAAACATAGACTCACATCAAAAGAATAAAAATTCAACATCCACATGTATTAACTCAAAATATGAGTTATAAAAATAGGTAACCAACTAAATGTCCTAGAAACATAACAATAATGATTCATACCACTACTAAAATACAGTATGGACCAAATTTTCACCCATCCACACAAAATAACCATCTTATTTAGTGCAATGAACCACCAAGGCATACGAATTGTATCAATTCTGTGACCCATGTCTTACTGACCAATTATCATTACATTATACACTCTTCAACCATTATTCTATAATTTCTTGCTAGAACCAATTTTTGATGTATTCAAAAGTATCTCAATACTACCGTTGAAAGATAATTCAAAAAATATCACATTTTTATTTGAAAACACAATGAAACATAACAAACCATTTTTATGTACATTTAGTTTCATAAATTCAATATTTATTTTTTAGAACTATTAATCTTATATCTAATAATTTAATAAAAATATTCATAATAATAATAATAATATTTTTAAATAAATTAATTCTATATAATTTAAAAATCAAGGTAGTTTCTTGAAAACATTATTATTGAAATTTCCCCATTCAAGAATAGATTTTATTTGAAATCCATGCCATAAGATTTATTTGAAATCAATTATCGGACATAAAAAAATATTTTATCATTATATATTTTTGAAAATAGTATTTAATTAATCCTAATAAATAAATAGTATCCATATACCATGATAATTATACTGTGATTTTTCAAATATTTTTAATTGTCGGTATCATTTTGGATCATATAAATTAGTTCAAATAAACAATGACTTTTAATTAGTATTAAACATCAAATTTTATCAAGAACATTATAATTACATAGATATTTAACGTATGGATATAAGAGTGTGATGAGAAAGAATTACAAGTAACATAATTATTAAGTTGTGGCTGTTTTATTAGAAACATATTAATATATAATATAATTTTTAAATAGTATTTATTTTATTTATTATGGATCAATAGTATGTAGTTACAGATTGTAAATTTTTTGTAATGTATGACTTAATAATTAATATTATAATAAACAATAATATAATATTAATATTAATTATTAATTGTACTATGAATTATTTACTATATAGTTGATAATGAAATTGAAAAAAAGGTATCATTATATTGATAATTACTATTCATATTATTCAAATTATTAAAATAGTTGTATTATTAACTATATATTTTATAATTAAATTACAATGAAAAAAGTAGTTGATTAATATATTTTATTTTATTACTGGTCAATACTAAAATTCATATAAATTTTAATCAGTTGATTTTTTAATAAACATCATATAATGATTAATTATTTTATTATAATAATAATACGACAACTACATATTAAATATGTTAAATAATTACAATATTTGTAAAATTGATACATTATAAAAAACATAACAGTGATCTTAGTTAAAAATTTATAATTAATGAAAAATGTATCATTATAGTCTACATCATTTTCCTAGATTCTCTTTTTTGTTATAGCCTGATGTATAGATAATATGTCCACCTTAGTCTTCTCAATTGATGTTTATTCTCTATCATATGCTCAACCTATGTATCAAATGTCATACCATCTCCCACATAATCATGTTCGACAGGTGGGGGATCGAATGTCTCTTCACCCATACACTGGCATGGATGGATGAAATGTGGTTTTAGGCTCAAACACTCCACCACATAAGAAGGAGGTGGATACTGGGTAAGGGGTATCTTATAAATATGGAAAAAATTTTATAGATAGACAATTTAGTAAGTGGTATTAATTGCAACATAATCAAAAAATATAAGGGAGAGTGAAGTAGAATCACCAGTAGATGTGTCATGGACCTCATCTTAGATAACCTATGAATGTGATTCATTTGTAATAGGAATAGGTGGAGAATTTTCTATATCATAATGGATAAGATCATAATGTGTCACATTATCATGTGGCTCATCCAAAACAACCCTATCACCCACCACCACATCCATATCAGGCTCAATACCATCATCATGACCAGACACATCAAAGACAATCACATGATAAATCTCACCCATATGAAGAAGAAACTATGTCACTTCTTCATGAAAATAGGCCTTTTGAAAAGAACCTTCATCTATAGGATTTGATGTGTTAATTATTATTTCTATATGGGATTCTATAGGAAAGTTGGAAATTCACTAATGATAGTAAAAAAAATTTAAAAATTGAATAATGGATTATTTCTAACTAATGATAGCCTCATACATGTCATGTAAGATATATAAATGATGTCATGTGCTACCATGGGCCATAAATGTAATTTTTGATAGATTCACACATATTTTGTCAAACCCTCATAATCAGGAATCATGGAATTTGTCCCACATCTTGATATATAGTGTATGATATCTCCTATAGACAATATCTCTTTACCATGAAATATTCATGAAATGAACTGAAGGAAAATGACAGGGTGTTGTAAGGGCAGGTAGATGGAAGCAGAAATGCCTAATAAATATATCAATGTGGTTCCACGCCACAATGTGATAATTAATAGATGGTATGACACATGTTTTGGGACAAACTATAGCGAACTATGTTCTACAAACGTTAAAACTACATGAAAAATGAATATTGTTCAATAAAAAATATATCAAATCCATGATAAGACAATATAGGTATATTGTATTTATAAAATTTGAAACATAAACAACTCAGTCATAATACTTTTTCATTATCTCCCACTTATTTTTTCATAACTGAACTCATTTTTGAAAAATCAAACTTAATACCCTTCTTCCTAACTTGGGGAAAAATCATTTGACAGGTTGATCTTAGATTATTAGTAATGGTACAAAATAGAGATATTAATCCAATCATATTCATAAGACATAATAACATAAGATTTTTAAAATCTTATCTTAAAAATGAATGATCATGATATCATTCCATGGGATAAACCATAAAAGCTCATAAGAATTAATGAAATTAATCTGAAAACTCATAACATAATACATTAAATTTTGTTGCATAAACATAGAAAATATAAAATCATTTTATATTAGTTTAGGCTCATTTCTAAGACCATCATAGTGGATAAGGACCATTACTTAACTGAGATCACTCCTTGTTTCATCCCTATATTACTGAACTGATATCATTTCAGGTTACATCCCTACCTATCTCATGAGATATAAATCTCTACCCAATGCATTGGAGGGAGATATAGGTCTATCCCATTTCATAATTAAGTCATTCTTATGTGTCCTACTAATACATAAATCATTTATCATAGAATAAACCAACAAATAAAATGGGTTTCGTAAACATCATTCCATAATAACATAATATATGTAAAGAAAAATGGATTTAATAAATATAAATACATCAAAAATAAAATAAACCCATAATAATAGTTGGGATCATATACTTGAGACATTACCCTTTTAAATAATTCCATCATTGATGGAAAATAATTTTGATTGCACACATGAAAGTAATTCTTGAGGAAAATATAATTTCTTCTTCAAATAAATTTTAATTTATAAAAATGCCAAAAAAAATTAAAAGAAAATAATTAATTTTAAAATAACCTTGATATCTTATAAAGGAAAACTCATGAAAATATAGTGTTATAAAAATGTAAAAACTAGTCATGGGGTATATGAAAAAAGAAAATATTTTAGTAACATTTTTTTCAGATAAGTCAAAAAGTAACTCATATCAAAAAACAAAATTAGTGATTCATTTCATACAATTTAATAAAAATTTACCAATGGGTAAAATTGACTCTAATAAATTGTAGACGAATAGAAATAACATTACATATTTAGAAAATATGGGAATGAATTATAAATATACCATAGTAAATACTTATATATAAACAATATCATATAATAATGAGTTTGAAAATTTTTCCATTACCTTATGTTTCATTTCCTTTGTCTGTATCCAAACATCTTATATAATTATTTTAATAAGTTCATTGAATTATTTAAATTCATAGTTGTTTTATTACATAATATGTGATAATTTTATCATTTGATTGTTAATAACATTGTTACTCATCCTTGGGGGGGTTAACTTATTTATTTTTATACGTATGTTATGTCAAATAAAATGTTGTACCTATTCTAAGGTTATAGTTATATCATTTGAATATGGATATTAGTATAATATATATCGAATTTATTCATTCCATTCATATATATAATCACTCTTTACTGAAGATCATGTACAACAAATCACATCGAATCTTGGAAACGGTGGGTAATACATATGAAGAAGTGATGATATCATTCCCATAATAGTTAAATGGTGTTGAATTGGATGATGTATAATATTTCAAAATAAATGTCATGTTATAGTAATCATATATATAGTTATTATTTTGATAATTATACTTATCCACGTACGGTTGTGGGGAAAAATATATTACACCACGACGTGGAGACGATAAGATTTACGTACGAATGAGTAGTGATATTAATTTATTTTTGATGAGGGAATGTATTTTAATTACATTATAATGAAACAAATCATGAAGTTGAATTAGAATAGGAATTAATTTTGAATGAATTGGTAGAGGAGATTACCTCTTCATCAATGTGCTTCCTCTATATCCCCCCATAAATAAATATGGATGTTATTTGATGAAGACAAGAACCTATATAATATTACTAGGGTAGGTTATAAATGGAAAACATAAGGTATGGATGAGCATGAAGGCTCAATGAGAATTGAATAAGTTAAGGAGTAGGTCCACTTCCATAAAAGACGTGAAGGGCACTTTTGGGATCTCAAAAAATATGATTTTATAATAAAATAAAAACTCATAAAATACCTCCCAAATGTCCCAATTTCGAATATGATATTATATAGAGTTGTCATATCGTCCCACAAGGAATTTTATACAAGTTCCTATGTTAATTTAAGCCTTATAATTTTAATTATGACTTAGTTATTCTATTTAATTTTTAAATATGATAACAAATATTTCATTATTAAAAGGCAGAAATATTTACTTTTTTGATGTCAATTAGAGCATAACTAAATTACATAAGACATTTTATACCATATAATAATTATTATATATTTTTAAAAATAGTTTTTTGATTTTTAAATAATTTATTAAATCATTATTTTGGTAATTAATAAATAGTGTCAATTTTCACACTATTAAAATCATTGTTTTTTAAATATATTAAAATAATAATATATCATTGAAAAAAATATTTTATTATAATTATAAGAGGAAAATTTCATTTATAAAATTAAATTGGAAATAAAATTCATCCAAAAATATATTTATTTTAATATCTTAAAATTACTTATTTGTTATCTCCGTTAATAAAATAATTACAACATCAGTTTTGTTTCATTTTTAAATACATAAAAATTTTGAATAAAAATTAAAAAAAATACTATGAAGAAGATAAATATAATATATTTCATAAGGATACTTTTATTCAAAAATATATTTTCAGAAATCCAACATTAAAAATGTTACAATTATAAAAATTGAATGTGACAAGTTTATCATCACAATAAATAAACTAATATAAGTGTGATAATATCTTATATAAGGCTTAATATTTTCAATAAATATAAAATTGTTTGTTTATAGTATATATATAATATACCAATAATATTTTTCATGTTTTTGGTTCTTTTAATGTTTATTTTTACGATAATAATTGTATTTTATTGATTTCTCATCAATGAACTAATTTCTACATAATTAAAGTGTAATCTTTAAAGATATTAATTATTTCCAAAAAAAATTATCATGTATATAAAAACATTTTATCTTTAAAATGAGTATTTATATTCAAATTTTTATTCAATATAACATTATATTAAAAAATTCATAGTTGTTAAAATTTGAGTATGATATATATTACTTTTCATTAAATAAAATAAATTAAATGTCCTAATATTATCCAACTAGAATAAAAATGATATAATTTTGACCCAAAGATTATTTAGATCAAAAACACTCATCCAATTATATTAGCACAAGTGTTAGGGTAATTTTATAATGTTGTGTTTAGCCTTAATTACATGATTTACCGTTTAATGTATTAATAAAAATTACTGATGTTACAATTCATAAATCACAAAAATAAAATAAAGATATTTAAATAATTTGGACCTACTTACTCTAAATAGGGAATCCATTTTTCAAAATTCAATGCACATAAGTTACCAAAATTAAATTAAAATTAATCTCATTGGCAAAATGATAAAACATTTTTTAAAAGTTAAAATATTGCAAAAGATTGAAATGTTTTTACATCTAAATTAAACTTAAAATTTATAAAAATGACCTAAATTATATTAATAGATAAAAATATATTCTATTTATACATTAAAACCATTCAATAATATAATTTATCCATATAAATTATTTTTATGGGAAAATTTGCTTTCAATTAAAATTTAGTGTATTTATACTACTCATTATAACTTGAAAGTTGTCATAAAAATATAGAAAACATCCGAAGTATATTTCAATATTCCTATTCGAAGAATGGTTTTTTATGTTTTCAAATAAAAATTATTAATGTGTCAAAATTTTACATTAAAAATGGTTTTCCATTAAAAGGCGATAAAATTACCCACTGAAAAAATATATGATTTTATACATAAAATAATAAGTATTCATACACGATGAGAATATATATATTGGATGAATATATAAAAATATTTTATTAAGTATATGAAATATATATTTCCTTAATTTCATTTACTAATAGAAATTCACTCATTTTAGTAATACGAGAAACACAAATATTAAATGTTTTTTATTTTTCAAATATAATTTATATACAATGAATTAAACATACATTTCCATAAGTTTGTTATATTTATTCCTGATAACATAATGGAGAGGTTAAAATTGGAGTTTTATTCTATGGGTTAATCGCTATTTGTTTAAACTCAAGATTTCATGCAACACAAGATATTAAAGAATTAAAATTTTTTAAAGACAATATTTAATAAAAACATCCAGATGATATATTATACCACCCATTAACTAAATTCCTCCCTATAAATTCATCACTTGGATATAAACAAGTCATGATACCATTACTTTATCACATCCAAAAGTTCCCAAATATCTTCCTCAAATTGTTTGTTTCCCCCATAAAACATTAACCAAGTGAGCGGTCTTCTTTCACTGAACTGTTTTCGCTACAATCTAGTAGCTCTATCAGTTGTTCTTCATAAGAAGGAGATATTTATCCAAAATTATGAATTCTGAGATTAGTATATTTAAAGGATCTAGTATGTACACTCTCAGTTGATATAGATGGAACACCTCATGAATTTGAGGGAGATTCTGTGTAAGCGCCAGTTAGTAAGTTACATTCCCAACACGATCAATAATTTCAAAAGGACTGATATACCTAGTGCTCAACGTTTCCTTCATTCCAAATGTCATTGAACCATTCTTGGAAGATATTCATAGAATCACCTTTTCTCCCAATTCAAACACTAGTTCTTTTTTCATTTATCAGCTAATCATTTTTTCAACACTAACCAATCTTAGGTGTTGTTGAATTTTTTTAACCATTTCTACCATTTCATTAAGAATATCTGGTCCTAATAGTTTTCTTTCCCCAAAATCATCCTAAAAAGTTTGATTTTTCCACTTCTTTCCATTGAGGGCCTCATAAGGAGCCATCTGAATACTGAAGTGAATTTTATTGTTGTATAAGAATTCCACCAATGGTAATTATTGATCCAAACCACATTTGAAATCCATAGAGAAATATATCAACATCTCTTAAAGGGTTTTAATTTTCCTCTTAGACTGACCGTCTATCATAGGATTATAGGTAGTGTTGAAACATAACTCTGTATCTATATCCCACTAAATACTTTTCCAAAACATTGAGTTAAACCTCTGATCCTGATCAGATATAATAGAAAGTGATACTCCATGCAATATTACCACTTTTTTACCTATATCCTAGCAAGCTGATCAAGAGATAAATATAATCTAATAGCATGGAATTGTGCTGAATTTGAAAGATAGTCAACTATAAACCATATAGGGTTTGTCCCATTTGATATTTTGGGAAGGCTGAAGACAATTTTATTAGTGATGATTTCTTATTTACATTTTGGTATTGGTAATGGTTTTGACATCCCCATAGACATAAATCTTTTAGAATTAACTTGCTGAAAAACCATGCATTGAGAGATATATTCCACAACATATATTTTCATTCCATCCAGCTAGAAATACACTTTTAGGTCCCACAATATATGTTCTCTTTGAGGATGAATATATCATGATTAACTATGAGCCTCATCCAATAGCTCCTTCTTTAATTATGGTATGGGGGAATACAAACCTAGTTCCCAAACCATATTATTTTATCATAATCATGGTTGAATTCAGAAACATATATCACCTTATTTTGGGCTTTTACATCTTTCTTATCTTCCCCCTTAATATTCACATGTATAGATTTTAAAGACACTATTTTTTCTGAATAACACTTTTAAATGTTCTTAAATATTATTCTAGAGCTAGGTGCTGAGACAACATGTGATTCCAAGGCCCGGGGTCCCTGGAATTAATTTAATAGAAATATTAAATATATTTTATATTAAACATGTGTAGTTAGTTATAGAAAATTGGATTACTCTTAATCTGTTTATCAAATTATAAATTCGAGACCAGGTTTTGGTCAGGAATGGTGTGTTTACTCTAATCATTACATAATAGGAGTTCATGTGGTATGTTGGGGCCCCTCGACCGTTGGCGGAGTGATTTAAGTTAATTAATTAATTAATAAACCAATTCATTTTAAACCTCCCAAAACCTAGATTGAGTTTAGACATTCACTTTTTTTCTGAAATTCTCTCATTATCATGCATTCCAATAGAGCCTCCCCTCTTCTCCCCCCCCCCCTTGATGAATGAGGAACGACAACATATCACCCACTCTATGTGGATCAAAGCACAACAGATCCTCCCCCTTTCATTGACATATATGTTTTATGTCAAAATTGAATTATTGAATCACGGTATGACAATTCATTATATTTTTACACATTTTGTTAAAATATTTTTCTTTTTGAATTTTATTTCATTAATTTTCTCTCTTGTTCTTCAAACATTTCATGCGTCCAGGGACCCATCTAAAATTCATTTCCAGTTATAATAACCTAAATTGCACAGTTTTTATCATTTTTCCACGAACTCTGAGAAAATTATTGAAACCTTTTTTATGGTTCCTTTACTCTTTTTTTAATCTCTTTTATCACTGTGGCATCCACACGGAAAGAGGTTCGATGATTGTCTAGCAACCAAAGCTCAGTCGGGGGCCTAAAATGAGATAGTTTCATGCCAATTTCTATAAATGGTGACAAAATCATGAGAAAGGAATAGATCCAAATGTAGCATGGCATGAGGATGAACAATCTTTTGGTTTCATGATGATATTATGATGAATGAGGCCTCAATAGTTCTCAGAAGATTCTGACCAACCCTTAGTTTTGACCGAGTATGATTCGCGATAAACAAAGAAACATTTCCATGTATGTTGGATAGATTCAGAAACATTAGATAATTTATATATGACATTTACCATGAAGAAAGACAATTAAAAGTTAAGGTGAATATTCTGCATTAATATATAAATCTAGATAAATTCCAAACTACACGTTGTGTTCAATGAAGAACACACGGCGTAAAGCCCTCGCTCAACGACAGAGCTACGGTGTGAGGAAAGTTATCTATAACATGGTGTGTACATCCCTTGCACTTAGTGTACTATATTACTGAGTAAGGTGACCCATGTAAAGGATACCATGGCCATTTGATGATCACATAGACATTTCTTAGAAACATGTACATCATCGCACGTAGACCAACACGTCGTGTTCTGAAGTAAAAGGACATAGAGTCATGGTATAGAGACACAACCAGTGGACCCAGATTAGTACCAAAGTGGTCAAGGAATGATATGTATCCCACATACATGGAATTGTGCCATACATGGGATGATACCTCTATACTGAATAGACATGACTGTACAGCGAAGAGGGACCACATGTTGTGGGGCCACCTCACACATCGTGTACATTTTGAGCTCAACTGAGTGATCTTCAAACCATCATATCTCCTCCATTTTAAAACATATTTTGGCCCATGAGATGCCTATACATAGTGTTTTTTCCATGTATAAACTGATTGTGCTCTCAGTGGTGGAATTTGAGATATAATGTGAATGTTTCGGGTTGGCATTCCCAGAGACAACATCGGATAAAAGTAGCATGGTGTGGATTGAAATTTCCCAATAGTGTGGCATGGCTCAACCATTCCTAGTAATTTTGTGTGGCTAGACATTTCCCAATAGTGTGAAATGGCACGACATTTCCCAGTAGTGTGGTGTTGATCAATTTTTCCCAGTAGCATACAATGGCTTGACCTTGCTCAGTTGCATGGCATGGCTTGAATTTTGTAAATGGTGGGGCGTGGTTTAACATTCATAAGGACACATGATAAATAAGGGTTCTTTCCCCACTGAGATAAATCCTTTATATATGATCCAAAACCATGTGGGTGAGTCAGTGCCTCCCAAAGGGGATATTATCGATGTGTGGTTATTTGAGACCCTTTGTCATGTACCTCCTAGGAAGATGTTACAAGACGTGGCTCATCACAGATGGTTCTTACCTGGAAAATGATGGATACTCACTTCCATGGGATAAGAGTTGGTATGGATATTCCCTTACACCCTACTTTTTGATTATTTAACTAATAATATATATATATATATATATTTAGTACCCACTCCCTGGGTCTTGGTTACCCTCCTTCCAGGAGATGCGAAGACGCGCAGGGTATGCCACTTGATTTCATAGTCAATATTTTCATGGTTTGAAAAGTAAAATATCTTATTATAGGAAATTAATAATCTATTAGGAGGTCATCTTCTCACAATCTCATGCTTCTTGGGTTTGGATGATTCTACTTTCACACTCTTATTGGGTTGAACTGAACTCTTTCCATTCTCTTTTACTATACCTTGTTCCTATAGAAATTTTCATCAGTTGTATCTCTTACTAAACTACCATTACCTTTGTGAGGGATTATACTTTTTATTTACATACTCACCCCTACAGGTGGTTTTCCCAACACTTGTCATGTCTTTTGCAGACAGCAGATAGGTCGATCATTACTACTGAGGGGCATAGAGATATGGGTTGTGTGGTTCGTGTACGGTGGTCATGATTGGGATATAGGAGTTGGGATCTCTTAGATGAATCTTTGTTCCATTTGTCTTTAGGTTGGGACTATTTTGGGTTTTGGTGTGTTTTTTCCCTTTTTTTGTAGTTTTCACTACCGTACGTTTTACTGTTTAGAGGTTCATGCATTATTACAGTAGTTTACATCAGTTGCATCTTTTTCAAACTTTCCATAATCTCATTATCATCTATTTGGTTCTGTGTATTTTTATATGTTCTAATGCAAAGGACCCCATGAGATAGTTGTGCCTTCAGTACTGGTCGTCAACACTATGACTGTGGAGGTGGGCTTAGGGTTGTTACGGCTTGAGCCTCATCTTGGGTCGAGTCATGAAAATATGGTATCAAAGGAATTCCATTTCTTTGGATGTGTTTTTGATGTTACAACATGAAAGGATTCGACAGGATTATAGAAATAATGTTAAAGTGTCTCGAGAGTGGATCTCGGTCTAGGGAGTCTAATATTGGCGTGGCGGTCGTCGTAGCCATTCACCAGAACCCAGAATACCCACTTGTTGACTCAACACCCTTAGAAATTCATTGCAGGGATCAGTGGTGCATGAATCATATAAGATTTGAGTATTTGAATTTCCTTCAATAGTCAGATCCCCATTTCTATGTCTATATATATATATATATTCTCATCTTACCATGGTACTTCTTGACAATTTTAATTATGCCTCTACGACAACATCTAAGCTGGATTCCCACTACGGTTTGTGATGACAAACTGATGAGTGATAAGGCCTCTGTTTTGGTCCCATCATGTGACCCCTTCCTCTTTGCGGATAGGTAGTACTTCCTTCAGTCGTTGAGAAGCAATTTGTACTAGCATGATTGGGTTAGAACATGAACTGACTGAGCGCATGTTATAAGTTTCAGCGATAGTGACTGTTGTGGTTTTATGGAGAGTCAATCCTCAGGTGGTAGAGTACTGGATGAAGTTGGTTGTCTGAGTGTTTGGACATCTGTAAACCCCGATGGACTAGATAGTTGCTTTTGCTTCTAGCCATTTTCATGGTGTTTCTCGACGCTGGTGGAGATTCATTACCTAGAAACTTGAGGAGGTGATGCTGACATGGGATGACTTTTAGTAGCTCTTTCATGAGGAGTAATACCACACCTATTTGCAATCCTTCTAGATCCAAGAGATTCTAGAGTTTGAATGGGGAGGGATGTCAGTGGGGGAGTATGTAGTGAGGTTTACCGATATTACATTGTACAGTCAATATATGATTAGAGATAGCTACTTCCATGCATGTAAGTTAGATCAGGGACTCCCCGGATATATCTGAGCTGGCATAGAGTCCTTGGCAATCTCCACCTATGTCGGGGTGTTGGAGTGAGAAATTGTGATGGAGAGATTCCTAGATGATGGAAGGAAGCTATTTAGAATTGGCAGTAGACACGGTAGAGCTGAGTCTTCTTCAGTAGCAGTCAGGTGCCTAAGATCTCAGGACAGGATACCCTTTCTAGAGCAGACTCGTGGTTGTGGTTACTCAGGTCAGGGTCATCATAGATAACCGACACAACTTGGGGATGTCTTGTACTATAGTTCTGACATGTATGGTCACATGGACCAGGACTAGACATTGAGGCATTCTGAGCATCCCATGTAGGCAGCCGACAAGCCACCATGGTAGAGGAAATGATGTGATCAAGGGTCTTTATGGTTGGGATAGGGATTTCCCTAGTGAGGTGGAGCTAGAAGAGTAGTGGGAGAAGAAATTGTTGTGGGAAGATGATATGTGGTTCTCCCACCAACACCACCACGTGACCCATGATAGGCAGTGAGAGCTCACAGTCAGGGCCATGGAATGTTATAGGCTATGTATGTCTACGACCCAATGGCACAAAAGATGATTTAAGTGATGATTTTTGTTTACACTACTCTTGCCTCAGTACTAGTAAACACAAGATCTATCCACTCGATTATCTCTAGGATATTTTTTATGGAGCTAGAGCTCCCAATATAGAAACTTGGATAGTAGATACGCCTTGAGGTTCTTCACCCATACCCTAGCTTGGATGGATGAAATGTGGTTGTAGGCTCAAACACTCCACCACATAAGAAAGAGGTGAATACTGGGTAAGGGGTATATTATAAATATGGTAAAATTATGATAGATAGAAATTTTAGTAAGTAGTATTAATTGCAACATAATCAGAAAATATAAAGGAAAGTGAAGTAGAATCACCAGTAGATGTGTCATGGACCTCATATTAGATAACCAATGACTGTGATTCATTTGTAATAGGAATAGGTGGAGAACTTTCTAGATCATAATGGATAAGATCGTAATGTGTCACATTATCATGTGGCTCATCTAAAACAACCTTATCACCCACCACAAAATCCATATCAGGCTCAATACCATCATCATGACCAGACACATAAAATACAATCACATGAAAAATCTCACCCATGTGAAGAAGAAACTATGTCACTGCTTCATGAAAATAGGCATTTTGAAAACCACATCCATCTATAGGATTTGATATGTGAATTATTATTTCGATATGGGAATCCAAAAGAAAGTTGGAAATTCACTAATGTTAGTAAAAAACTATATAAAAATTGAATAATGGATTATTTCAAACTAATGATAGCCTCATACATGTCATGTAAGATATATAAATGATATCATGTGGTACTATGGGCCATAAATGTAATTTTTGATATATTCACACATATTGTGTCAAACCCTCATAATTGGGAATCATGGAATTTGCCCCACATCTTGATTTATAGTGTATGAAATCTCCACTAGACAATATCTCTTTACCATGAAATCTTCATGAAATGAACTGAAGGAAAATGACAGGGTGTTGTAAGGGTGGGCAGATGGAAGCAGAAATGCCTAATAAATCTATCGATGTGGTTCCACACCAAAATTTGAAAATTAATAGATGGTATGACACATTTTTTGGGACAAACTATAGAGACCTATATTCTACATACGTTAATACTCTTTGAAAAATGAATACTGTTCAATAAAAAATATAACAAATCCATGATAAGAAACTATAGGTATAGTGTCTTTAAAAATTGCGAAACATAAACAACTAAGTCATAAGACTTCATCATTATCTCCCACTAATTTCTTCAGAACTGAACTCATTTTTGAAAAATCAAACTTAAAACCATTCTTCATGACCTGGGGAAAAGAATCATTTGAATGGTTGATCTTAGATTATTAGTAATGGTAAAAAAGAGAGATATTAGTCCAATCATAATCATAGGACATAATAACATAACATTTTTAAAATCTTATGTGAAAAATGAATGATCAAGATATCATGCCATGGGATAAACCATAGAAGCTCATTAGAATTAATGAAATTAATCCCAAAATTCATAACATAATACATTAAATTTTGTGGAATAAACATAGGAAATATAAAATCATTTTATATTAGTTTAGGTTCCTTTCTAAGAACACCATAGCGGATAAGGACCATTACTTAACTGAGATCGCTCCTTGTTTCGTCTCTATATTACTGAACTGATATAATTTCACGTTACATCCCTACCTATCTCATGAGATTTAAATCGTTACCCAATGCATTGGAGGGAGATATAAGTCTGTCCCATTTCATAATGAATTCATTCTTATGTGTCCTACTAATACATAAATCATTCATCATAGCATAAACCAACAAATAAAATGATTTCGTAAACATCATTCCATAATAACATAATCTATGTAAAGAAAAATGGATTTAATAAATATAAATACATCAAAAATAAAATAAACCCATAATAATAATTGGGATCATATACTTGAAACATTTCCCTATTAAATAATTCCATCATCGATGGAAAATAATTTTGATTGCACACATGAAATTAATTCATGAGGAAAATATAATTTCTTCTTCAAATAAATTTTAATTTATAAAAATGAAAAATAAAATTAAAAGAAAATAATTTATTTTAAAATAACCTTGATATCTTATAAATGAAAACTCATGAAAAAACAGTGTTATAAAAATGTAAAAACTAGTCATGGGGTATAAGAAAAAAGAAAATATTTTAGTAACATTTTTTTCGGATAAGTCATAAAGTACCTCATATCGAAAAAAAAAAGATTATTTTCATAAAATTTAATAAAAATTAACCAATGGGTAAAATTTAATATAAAAAATTGTAGATGAATATAAATAACATTACATATTCAGAAAATATGGGAATGAATTATAAATATACCCTAGAAAATACTTACATATAAACACTATCATATAATAATGAGTTTGAAATTTTTTCCCTTACCTTATGTTTGATTTCATTTGTCTGTATCCAAACATCCTATATAATTATTTTAATAAGTTCATTGACTTACTTTAGATTCATAGTTATTTTTACAACATCATATATGATAATATTATCATCTATTTGTTAGTAACATTGTTACTCATCCTTGGGGGGTTAACTTATTTATTTATATACGTATGTTATGTCATATAAAATGTTGTACCTATTCTAAGGTTATAGTTATATCATTTGAATAAGGATATTAGTATAAAATATATATCATATTTATTCATTCCACTTATCTATATAATCACTCTTTACTGAAGATCATGTACAACAAATCACATCGAATCATGGAGACAGTAGGTAATACGTATGCAGAAGTGATGATATCATTCCCATAATAGTTAAATGGTGTTGAATTGGATGATTTATAATATTTAAAAATAAATAACATGTTATAGTAATCATATATATAGTTATTATTTAGATAATTATACTTATCCACGTACGGTTGTGGTGAAAAATATCTTACACCACGACGTGGAGACGATAAGCTTTACGTACGAACGAGTAGTGATATTAATTTATTGTTGATGGGGGAATATATATTTATTAAATTATAATGAAATAAATCATGAATATGAATTAGAATAAGAAATTTTTTTGAAAGAATTGGTAGAGGAGATTACATCTTCATCAATATGCTTCCTCTAAATCCCCTCATAAATAACTATGGATGTTATTTGATGAAGACAAGAACCTATATAATATAACTAGGGTAGAATATAAAGGAAAAGCATAGGGGGTGGATGAGCATGAAGGCTCAATGTAATGTGAATAAGTGAAGGATTAGGTCCACTTCCATAAAAGAGGTGAAGGGAACTTTTGGGATCTCAGAAAATATGATTTTATAATAAAATAAAAACTCATAAAAGACCACCCAAATGTCCCAATTTCCAATATGATATAAGATAGATCTGTCATATCATCAAAAAATAAATTTTATACAAGTGACAATGTTAATTTAAGCCTTATCCTTTAAATTAAGACTTAGTTATTCTATTTAATTTTTAAAAATAGTAACAAATATTTCATTATTAAAAGGCAGAAATATTTACTTGTTTGATGTCAATTAGAGAATAAATAAATTACATAAGACATTTTATACCATATAATAATTATTATATATTTCTAAAAATAGTTTTATGATTTTTAAATAATTTATTAAATCATTATTCTGATAATGAATGAATAGTGTCAATTTTCACAAAATTAAAATCATTGTTTTTAAAAAATATTAAAATAAAAAGATAACATTGAAAAAAATATTTTATTATAATTTTAAGAGGAAAATTTCATTTACAAAATTAAATTTAAAATAAAATTCATCCAAAAATATATTTATTTTAATATCATAAAATTACTTATTTGTTATCTCCATTAATAAAATAATTACAACATCAGTTTTGTTTAATTTTTAAATAAATAAAAAATTTGAGTTAAAATTTAAAAAAACACTATGATGAAGATAAATATAATATATTTCATAAGGATGATTTTATTCAAATATATATTATCAGAAATCAATCATTAAAAATGTTATAATTATAAAAATTAAATGTGACAAGTTTATCATCACATTAAATAAAATAATATAAGTGCGATAATATCTTATATAAGGCTTAAAATTTACAATTGTTATACCATTGTATGTTTGTAGTATATATATAATATACCAATAATATTTTTCATGTTTTGGTTCTTTTAATTTTTATTTTTACTATAATAATTGTATTTTATTGATTTCTCATCAATTAACTAATTTTTACATAATTAAAGTGTAATCTTTAAGGATATTAGTTATTTCTAAAAAAATAAATATAATTTATCATGTTTATAAAAACATTTTATCTTTAAAATTAGTATTTATATTCGAATTTTTATTCAAAATAACATTATATTAAAATATTCATAGTTATTAAAATTTGAGTATGATATATATTACTTTTCATAAAATTTAATAAATTAAATGTCCTAATATTATCCAACTAGAATAAAAAGGATATAATTTTGACCCAATGATTGTTTATATCGAAAAACACTCTTCCAATTATATTAGTACAAGTGTTAGGGTAATTTTATAAAGTTGTGCTTAGCTTTAATTACATGATTTACCATTTAAAGTATTAATAAAAATTACTGATGATACATTTCATAAATCACAGAAATAAAATAAATATATTTAACTAATTTGGACCTACTTATTCTAAATATGGAATCCATTTTTCATAATTCAAAGCACATAAGTTAAAGAATTTAAATTAAAATTAATCTCATTGTCGAAATGATAAAACATTTTTTAAAAGTTAAATCATTACGAAATATTGAAATGTTTTTACATCTAAATTAAACATAAAATTAATAAAAATGACCTAAATTATATTAATAGATAAAAATATATTATATTTATACATTAAAACCATTCAATAATATAATTTATCCATATAAATTATTTTTATGGGAAAAGTTGCTTTCAATTAAAATTTAGTGTTTTTTTACTTGTCATCATAACATGAACGTTGTCATAAAAATACAAAAAACATCCAAAGTATATATCAATATCCCTCTTCCAATAATAATTTTTTATGTTTTCAAATAACAATTATTAATGTGTCAAAATTTTACATTAAAAATGGTTTTCCACTAAAAGGTGGTAAAATTACCCTCTGGAAAATTATATGATTTTATACATAAAATAAGGTTTATTCATAAACGATGAGAATATATATATTGGATGAATATATAAAAATATATTATTAAGTATATGAAATATATATTTCCTAAATTTAATTTACTAATAGAAATTCACTCATTTTAGTAATACAAAAAACACAAATATTAAATGTTTTTTATTTTTCAAATATAATTTATATACAATGAATTCATCATAAAATTCCATAAGTTTGTTATATTTATTCATGCTAACATTATGGCTAGGTTAAAATGAGATTTTTATTCTAAGGGTGAATTGCAGTTTGTTTAAGATTTCATACAACATAAGATATTGAAGAATTAAAAGTATTTAAATACAATATTTAATAAAAACATCCAGATGATATATTCTACCACCCATTAAATAAATTTCTCCCTATAAATTCATCACCTGGATATAAAAAATTCACGATACCATTACTTTATCACATCCAAAAGTTCCCACATAGCTTCCTCAAATTGGTTATTTCCCCCATAAAACTTTAACAAAGCGAGCGGCCTTGTTTCGCTAAACTTTTTTCGCTACAATCTAGTAGCTCTATCAGTTGTTCTTCATAAAAAGGAGGTATTTATCTAAAATTATGACTTCCGAGATTAGTATATTTAAAGGATCTTGTATGTACACTCTCAGTTGATATAGATGTAACACCTAATCAACTTGAGGGAGATTCTGTGGAAGCGCCAATTGGTAAGTTACATTCCCAACACGATCAATAATTTCAAAAGGACTGATATACCTAGTGCTCAACTTTTCCTTCATTCCAAATGCCATTGAGACCTTCTAGGAAGATATTCATAGAATCACCTTTTCTCCCAATTCAAACACTATATCTTTTTTCATTTCTCATCTAATCATTTTTTCGACACTACCCAATCTTAGGTGTTGTGGAATTGTTCTAACCATTTCTACCATTTCATTAAGAATATCTGGTCCTAATAGTTTTCTTTCTCCAAAAACATCCTAAGAAGTTTTATTTTTTCACTTCCTTTTATTGAGGGTCTCATAAGGATCCATCTGAATACTAGAGTGAATGATATTGTTGTATAAAAATTCCACCAATGGTAATTATTGATCCAAACCACATTTTAAGTCCATAGAGAAAGATCTAAACATGTCTTAAAGGGTTTTAATTTTCCTCTTAGACTAACTGTCAATTAGAGGATTATAGGTAGTTCTGTAACATAACTCTATATCTAGAGCCTACTGAATACTTTTCCAAAACATTGAGTTAATCCTCCGATCCTGATCAGATATAATAGAAGGTGATACTCCATGAAAAATTACCACTTTTTTACCTATATCCTAGCAAGATGATCAAGAGATAAATACAATCTAATAGCAATGAATTGTAATTAATTCGAAAGATAGTCAACTATAAACCATATAGTGTTTGTTCCATTAGATATTTTGGGAAGGTCGAAGACATTGTTCGTAATGATGTTTTCTTATTTAGATTTTGGTCTGGGTAATGGTTTTGAAATCCCCTTAGACTTATTTCTTTTAGCATTAACTTTCTGAAAAACCATGCATTGAGATATATATTCCACAACATATATTTTCATTCCATCCAGCTAGAAATAAACTTTCAGGTCCCACAATATATTTTCTCTTCGAGGATGAATATATCATGATTGACTATGGGCCTCATCCAACAGCTCCTTCTTTAATTATGGTATGGGGTAATACACACCTAGTTCCTAAACCATATTATTTTATCATAATCATGGTTGAATTCGGGAACATTTATCACCTAATTTTTTTCTTTTACATCTTTCTTATGTTCCTCCTTAATATTCACATGTATAGATTTTAGAGACCCTATTTTTTCTGAATAACAATTTTAAATATTTCTAAATATTATTCTAGTTCCAGGTGGTGAGACAATGTGTGAGTCCAAGGCCCGAGATCCTCGGAATTAATTTAATAGATATATAAAATATATTTTATATTAAACATGTGTAGTTAGTTATAGAAAATGGGATTACTCTTACTCTGTTTGTCAAATTGTAAATTCGAGACCATGGTTTGGTCAAGAATGGGGTGTTTACTCTAATCATTACATAATAGTAGTTGGTGTGGGATGTTGGGGCCCCTCAACCATAGGCGGAGTGATTTAAGTAAATTAATTAATTAATAGACAAATTCATTTTAAACCTCGTGAAACATAGTTTGAGTTTTGACATTCACTTTTTTGCTGAAATTATCTAATTATCATGCTTTCCAATGGAGCCTCTCCTCTTCTCCCCCCACCTTGATGAATGAGGAATGACAACCTATCACCCTCTCTAGGTGGATCAAAGCACAAAAGATCCCCCCCCTTTAATTGACATATATTTTCTATGTCAAAAGTGAATTATTTAATCCCGGTATGACATTTCGTTAGAGTTTTACACATTTTGTTAATATATTGATCATTTTTAATTTTATTTCATTAATTTTATCTCTTGTTCATCAAACATTTCATGAGCCCGGGTACCCATCTAAAATTCATTCCCATTTATAATAACCCGAATTGCACAATTTTTATCATTTGTCCATAAACTCTTAGAAAATGATTGAAACCTTTTTTTATGGTTCCTTTAATCTTTTTTAAATCATTTTTATCACTATGACATCCACACGGAAAGTTGTTCGATGATTGTCAGGAAAACCAAGCTCAATCGGGGGCCTAGAATGAGATAGTTTCATGCCAATTTCTCTAAATGGTGACACAATCATGAGAATGGAATAGATCTAAATGTAGCATGGAATGAGGATGAACAATATTGTGGTTTCATGATGATCTGATGAAGAATGAGGCCTCAATAGTTCCCAAAATATATTGACCAACCCTCAGTTTTGACCGAGGATGATTCATGATCAACAAAGAAAAATTTCCATGTATGTTGGCAAGATTCAAAAACATTAGATAATTTATAGATGAGATTTACCAGGAAGAAAGAAAATTAAAAGTTAAGGTGAATATTCTTCATTAATATAGAAATCTAGAAAACTTCCAAACTATATGTTGTGTTTAATGAAGAACAAATGGTGTAAATCCCTCTCTCAACGACATCGCTAGGGTGTGGGGAAAGTTATCTATGACATTGTGTGTACATCCCTTTCCCTTAGTGTACTATCTTACTGAGTGAGGTGACCCATGTAAAGGATCCCATGGCCATTTGATCATCGCATAGAGATTTCCTAGAAACACGTACATCATCCCAGGTGGACCAACACGTCATGTTCTGAAGTACAAGGACATAGATTCCCTGTATAGAGACACACCCAGTGGAAACAGATTGGTACCAAAAGTGGTCAAGGAATGCTATGTATCCCACATACATGTAATTATACCATATATGGTATGAGACCTCTATACCAAACAGACATGAATGTGCAGCGAAGAGGGACTACACGTTGTGGGGCTACCTCACATGTCGTGTACTTTTTGAGTTCAACTGAGTGATCTTTAAACCAGCATATCTCTTCCATTTTAACTCATATTTTGGCCCATGAGATGACTATCTAGAGTTTTTTTCCCACGTATAAACTGATTGTTCCCTCAGTGGTGGAATTTGAGATATGATGTGAATGTTCCGGATCGGCATGCCTAGAGACAACATCGGATAAAAGTAGCATGGTTTGGATTGGCATTTCCCATTAGTGTGGCATGGAACAACCATTCCTAGTAATTTTGTGTGGCTAGAAATTTTCCAATAGTGTGAAATGGCACGAAATTTCCCAGTAGTGTGGTGTTGATCTATTTTTCCTGGTTGTGTGGCATGGCTTGACCTTTCTCAGTAGCATGGCGTAGCTTGCATTTTTTCAATGGCGGGGCATGGTTTAACATTTATAAGTACAAATGAGGAAGAAGGGTTCCTTCCCCACTGAGATAAATCCTTTAGACATGATCCAAAACCATGTGGGTGAGTCAGTGCCTCCCAAAGGGGATAGTATCGATGTGTGTTTATTTGAGACCCTTTGTCATGTACCTCCTAAGAAGATGTTACAAGATGTGGCTCACCACAGATGGATCGTACCTTGGAAATGTTGGGTACTCACTTTCATGGGATAAGAGTTGGGATGGATATTCCCTCACTCCCTCCTTTGGGATTCATTAACTAATCATATATATATATATATATATATAATTTTAGTACCCACTCCCTGGGTCTTGGATACCCTCCTTCCAGGAGATGTGAAGGCGCACAGGGTATGCCACTTGATTTCTGTGTCAATATTTTCATGGTTGGATGAGTCTACTATATTATTATAGGAAATGAATAATCTATTAGGAGTTCATCTTCTCACAATCTCGAGCTTCTTGGGTTTGGTTGATTCTACTTTCACACTCTTATTGGGTTTAACTGAACTCTTTCCAATCTCTTTTAGTATACCTTGTTCCTATAGAACTTTTCATCAATTTTATCTTTAACTACACTACCATTACCTTTGTGAGGCATTATACTTTGTATTTACATACTCACCCCTACAGGTGGTTTTCCCAACACATGTCATGTCTTTCGCAGACAGCAGATGGGTCAATCGTTACTACTGAGGGTTATAGAGATATGGGTTGTGTGGATCGTGTACGATGGTCATTATTGGGATATAGGAGTTGGGATATTTTAGATGAATCTTTCTTCCATTTGTCTTTAGGATGGGACTATTTTGGGTTTTGGTGTGTGTTTACCCCTTTTGTTTGTAGTTTTCACTACCGTATATTGTACTATTTAGAGGATCATGCATTATTACATTAGTTTACATCAGTTGCATCATTTTCAAACTTTCCATCATGTTATTATCATTTATTAGGTTGTGTGTATTTGTATATGTTCTAATTCAAAGGCCCCCATGAGTTAGTTGTGCCTTCAGTACTGGTCATCAACCCTAGGACTCTGGAGGTGGGATTGGAGTTGTTACGGCTTGAGCCTCAACTTGGGTCGAGTCATGAAAATATGGTATGAAAGGAATTCCATTTCTTTGGATGTGGTTCTGATGTTACAACTTGAAAGGATTCGACTGGATTATAGAAATAATGTTAAAGGGTCTCGAGAGTGGATCTCGGGCTAGGGAGTGTAATGTTGGTGTGGCGGTAGACATAGCCATTCACCAGAACCCTGAATACCCACTTGTCGACTCAACACCCTTAGACATTCATTACAGGGAACAATGGTGCATGCATCATATAAGATTTGTATATTTGAATTTCCTTCAATAGTCAGATCCCCATTTTTGTTTCTATATATATATATATACTCTCATCTTACCATGGTACTTATTGACCATTTTAATGATGCCTCTACGACAACATCTAGGTAGGATTCCCACTCCGGTTTGTAATGACAAACTGATGAGTGATAAGGCCTATGTTATGGTCCCATCATGTGACCCCTTCCTCTTTGTGGATAGGTAGTAGTTCCTTCACTCGTTGAGAAGAAATCTGTACTAGCATGATTAGGATAGAACATGACTAACTGGGCTCACTTTATAAGTTTCAGCGACAGTGACTATTGTGGTTCTATGGAGAGTCAATCCTCGGGTGGTTGAGGACAGGATGAAGTTGGATGTCTGAGTGTTCGGACTTCTGTAAACAAAGATAGACTAGATGGTTGCTTTTTCTTCTAGCCATTTTCATGGCATTGCTCGTCGCTGGTAGAGATTCATTACCTAGATACGTGAGGAGGATATGCTCACATGGGATGACTTTTAATATCTCTTTCATGAGGAGTACTACCACACCTGTTTGGACTCCATATAGATCCAAGAGATTCTGGAGTTTCAAAGGGGTGGGATGTCAGCGGCGGAGTATGCAGTGAGGTTTACCGATCTTACATGGTACACTCAATATATGATTAGAGATAGATACTTCCATGCATGTAAGTAAGATCAGGGACTCCCTGGAGATATCTGAGCTAGCATAGTGTCCTTGGGAATCCCCACCTATGTCGGGGTGCTGTAGTGGGAAATTCTGATGGGGAGATTCCTAGAAGATGGAAGGAAGCTATTTGGAACTGGCAGTAGACCCGATAGAGATGATTCTTCTTCAGTAGCAGTCAGGTTCCTGAGATATCAGGGCAGGATACCCTTTCTAGAGAAGACTCATGGTTGTGGTCGCTCAGGTCAGGGTCGTCATAGATAACTGAGACAACTTGGGGATGTCTTATACTATAGTTCTGACAGGTATGGTCACATGGACCAGGACTAGATATCGAGGCATTCTGAGCTTCCCATATAGGAAGCCAACAAGACACTATATTAGAGGCAATGTTGTGATCAAGGTTCTTTTAGGTTGGGATAGGAATGTCTCTAGTGAGGTTGAGGTGGGAGGAGAAATTGGTGTGGTAAGACGATATGTGGTTCTCCCACGAACACCACCACGTGACCCATGATAGGCATTGAGAGCTCAGAGTCAGGGCCATGGAATGTTATAGGCTATGTATGTCTACGACCCAATGGCACACAAGATGATTTAAGGTATGATTTGTGTTTACACTACTCTTGTCGCAGTACTAGTAAACACAAGATCTGTCCACTTGATTATCTCTAGGATATTTTTGATGGAGATAGAGGACCCAATATAGACACTTGGATTGTAGATACGCCTTGAGGTTCTTACAGGGAACTCTTCCTTTGTATCTTCAATATACTGGTAGTATGGGTTTCTGATTGGATGATAGATGTTTACATGGGTACTAATAGTCATAAAAATGAACCCCTATGATATCATCTTGGGTATGGACTATCTTTACATAGTTTGGTCTGAATTTTACTACTTCCACCAATTAGTCAGATGTATACGCACTGATGGGAAGAGGTTCTTATTTTTCGATGAGAGAGACCTCATAGAAGGACAAGTGGGTGTTGTGAGGAAGATGTTACAGCTATCAACCATTAGCTGGTGAGTATTACCCTTTTTAGAACAAACTATTCAATCTTATGAAAGCCATCAGTTGTGGAGGATTACATGGACATATTTCTTGAAGGCGTTACATGACTACCTATGAAGCATGAGTTGGATTTTTTGTTGACTTACATATGTGGACTTCCCTCATATCTTTTGCAGCCAATCAGATGTCACCCAATGAGCGCTGGGAGTTGAGGTCACAATTAAATGACCTTCGTGAGAAAGGTTCATGAGACCCAGTGTGTCCCCCAAGGAGGCTCCAGTTTTGTTTTTGAAGAAGGCAGAAGAGAGCATATGAATTTTCATGGATTATCATTGTCTAAACTAGGCCATGATAAAGAAAAAGTATCCTATTCAATAATTGACATTCTCTTAGACTAAATTTTATTAGCCAGATTGTTCTCCGTGATTTATATTATATTTTTCTACCACCATCTATAGGTTTTGGAGGCTGATATACTAAATTTGTCCTTTTGATGACCTTATGGACACTATGAGTTCCTAGCGATTCCCTTTGGTGTGATGATTCCCTCTGCCTTTTTCATGACATTGATTAACAAAATATTTCTTCCATAATTGGATAAGTTTGTAATTGTATTCATCAATTACATACTAATATTAACTTATACAGAGGAGGAGCATGAATATAACTTGAGTAGAGTTCTAGATTTTCATCAAGAGAACTATCTTTACAACTTGATCTCAAAATGCCAGTTCTGTATATAGTATATTCAATTTGATAGGCATTTAATTTTTGAGTTGGGTTTTGACATGGATCCAGTGATGGTAAAAGCATTGATTTCATGGGAGACACCCTAGAATGCGTTATAGGAGCATAGGTTTCTTTTCATAGTGGGGTAGTACAATAGATTTTTAGCAGAAATATCTAGGATTGCATCCCATTTGACCACTCTGAAGTAGAGGGTAATGTCAGTTATTTTGTATGAGAAGTGCCTGAAATCCTTTTTGGAGTTGAGAGAGAGACTGATGAGAGAAATATTTTTGCATCCATAGGACAAGGGAGATGAGTTTTTGTTTTATTGTGACTCCTCTGTTGTTGGGATCGGTTGCGTGATGATGCAGTGACATGCAGTCATCACATATGGGTCGATACAGCTGAGACCCCATGAGAATAATTATAGGACTCATGATCTAGAGCTTTAGGTAGTAGTTTGATCCTTGAGGATGTGGCTACACTACATTATAGGAGAGATATTTTTGGTTTACACTGACCACCAGAGTATCTGGTATGTCTTCACTCAGAGAGACCTAAACCTAATATAGAGGTGAGGGTTAGTGTTCCTATAGGGATACGAAATTGTAAAAGTTCATTCTTCAAGGAAGGGAAACTTATTAGAACATGCCCTTTGCTGGATGTCCCAAGCTTTCCTTGTGTGGGAATCTACAAAGAATTTTGATTCCTTGCATCTAACCCTGATGGTGTAGGAGGGTACCGTTTTCCTTTAGTGGATGGTGTTGGCTTGTATGCTACTTGAGCTTGAGAATGAGTCTACGTTAAAAGATTTTTAATGTGAGGATCTTTGTGATTAGATATCCACAAGTGACATACCATATGGATATTCTAAATGATGGAATCACAATATCTTATTCCATGGGTGACCAGTAGTTCTATTTGCGATATGGGTGGAGGTGATGCGGGAGATCAAAACTTCTCAATTAGCTCTAGATCCTGATGTGGGGAAGATGTACATGGATCTTCAATGGTAGTTTTTTTGGATTGACATGAGGTGGAGTGTATCTGAGTTTAGATTTCAATTCCCTACCTATCATAGGTGAAGCCCAAAAACCATTTACCCATAAGGTTGTTACAACCTCGTGATATTTCAGAGTGGAAATGTGACATGATATCTGTGGACGTTGATAAGGAGATTCTTCACACAATGAAGAGCCATAATTCCATCTCGGGTGTAGTAGAATGACTAACTAAGTCCACAAAATTCATTTCAATCAAGGAACAGAGATTGGTGGAGAGTATGAGGTAGAAATTTGTGGGAGATATCATCCACCATCACATGGTAACCTCAGTGATTATCTCTGATTATGACACATAGTTTATGTATCAATTGTAGAGGGGAATAAATGAGGCATTCGGGACCCTGTTGTGGATGAGTACAAACTTCCACCACAAGACTGATGGTAGGACTAAGTGCACTATCTTGAATATGGAGGATATGTTGGGAGCATGCCTGGTGAATTTTGACCAGAGTTAGGAGGATCAACCAACATTGGTGGAGTTCGCGTACAACAACATTTACCACTCCACTATCAACATGAAACCTTTTGAGGCCCTACATGAGACTCCATATAGGTAACCCTTATAAAGTATGGATATTGAAGAGTCTTCTCTAATAGGGCCCTGATTTGGTGCAAGTTATAGTGGAGAAGGTGGTGGTCATCTGTGAGAAGATGAATACAACCTAGAGAATACATAAGTCCTATAAAAACAACCATTGTAGGACCTTGGTTTTTGAGCAGGGAGACCAAATTTTCAAGAGAGTCACTCTATGATGTGGGATACAGAGGTTTCTTCAGGAAATAAATTTATCCCAAAGGTTCATCAGGTCATTCAAGATCATGTAGAGGATTAGTGATGTTGACTATTTCCCCGCCTTGCCCCCACAAATGGATCAGGTTCATGACGTCTTCCATGTGTCCCATCTAAGGATTTAAGTGCATGAACCCACACACATTATTAACTGGGGTTAGATAGAAATTGAAGATGGATCCACCTTTGTAGAGTACCTGGTGGAGATCAAGGACTGATAGGAGTGGTCCCTGCGAGGTTGAGTCTTCCCTCTGGTTCGCATTTTGTGGATGCACGAAAACGTGAAAGAGAGTTCTTGGGAACAAGAGAGCCAAATTCTGGCTCAACACCCAAAGTTTGTTGTTTTGTTTTAATTTTTTTGGTATGAGAGTCATGAAGGATGTACTGAGTTAGAATCCATGTCTTCCCCTAATAAATCTTTGAAATATTTCTAAATATTATTCTTGATCCAATAACTGAGACATGATATGATTCTAAGGTCCAAGGTACCCAGAATTAAATTTATAAAAATATAAATATATTACATATTATGCATGTGTAGATAATTAATTAAAATGGGATAACTCCAAAAAAGTAGATCCAATTAGAAATCTGAGATCATGTTTGGTTTTGGAATATGGTTTTTACCCTTGGGGAAACATAATAGGAGTCTGCACAAGATGTTCAGACCCCTTGCTCGTTATTGGAGAGATTTATGTGATTTAAATAATTAATTAATTAATTAATTTTTAACTATCCAAAACCGAATTTGAGTTTATAAATATTCTTTTTTAAGAACTCATCTCAATATCATTTTTTCTAAATGATCCTATCATCTCCCCTCATCACCATTGTTAAACGAAGAAAGACAATGGATCACTGATTCTAAGATGATCAAATTGAAGTGGATCCTCCTCCTTCGCCAACGAAGGAATTCTACATCAATGGTGAGCGATGGAATCTGGGTAGGAATTGTATTTATAATTTTAGGCCATTAATTAATAGATTGATCGAGTTTAATTTGGTTTCATTCATTTGTTTTATTGATCGTCAAACCTTGTATGTGCCAGGGTACCCATCAACAATTCTTTCTTGGTTATCCTAACCTAAATTTCATAGTTAGGATCATTTGGAGAAGAATTCTCGGATAATAATACAAACGTTTTTTAAGGTTCCTTTCCCCTTAATTGTTTTATTATTTCACCACTGCATCTGCGTGGATCCTAGTTCTACGATTTTTGAGAGACTCGTACTTGATTGGGCTCCTAGAATGATAGAGTTTCATGTTGAATTCTCCAAACGATGATAGAATCATGATAAAGTCATAGATCAAAAGATTAAATGTCATGGTGATGAACAAACTGATGGTTTTACAAATAATTGATGAAGAATGGGGGAACAATGACACTTGGAAGATCCGACCAAGCACTCGATTTCTGCCGATGGTGATTCGTGATGAACAATGAATGGTTTACGTGCTCTTTGGACATATATGGTAATTTCATAGTGTTTCTAGGAGATATTTACTACAAAGAAGGCCGATTCCTAGGGTAGGAAAAGAATAAGTTTAAATCTATAAATCTGGAAAATTTACCAAATGCACACCATGTTCAATAATGAACACATGGTTTGTGGCCCTCCCTTAGTGGCGGTGCTAGTATTGGAAAATGTTAGGTACCGCATGATGGGTACATACCATGAAATGTCGTGAGCTAAATTTCCTCATTAGGTGACATGTGTGAATTAACTCATTTCTATATGCCAAGTACACAGACATGGCCCAGCCACCCAGACAAAATTCTAGGTGGAAAAACACATTGTGTGTTGATGTACATAAACATTGTGTCTAGTTTCATGGACATGGCTAGCAGACACTGCCTGGTCCCTAGATTAAAAGGACACACCGTGTCTCCCACCAACATGGAATGTTCCCATACATGGGACGAGACCTATGTAACGACCAGATACTGACATACTACGAAGAGGGACAACAGGTCTTGTGGGTTCCTCACACACCATGTACATTTTGAGGTCAATTTAGCAATCTTAAAAACATCATATCTTCTTTGTTTGAAAATATCATTGGGCCTACAAGATGCCTATACTGAGTTTTTTCTGCATAGAATGAGATGGTTCCCTCAATGGTGGCTTTTGAATTATGATTTGATTATTACAGGTTGTCATTCCCAAAGACTACCCCTAATAACCATAGCGTGGCATGGAATGTCTTTGACCAGTAGCGTGGCATGGATTGAATTTTCCTAGTAGTGTGGTGTGGCTACACTTTTCTCAATAGCGTGACATGTGTCCACTTGGACCAATAGCTTGTTGAGGCTCAACGTTTCCCAGTAGCATTGTGTGGCTTGAACTTTCCTAGTAGCATGGTGTGGCTTGAATATTCCCAGTAGTGTGGCATGGTTTGAATTACATGAGTACTCATGAGGATAAGGGGCAATTTCCCCCCTGAGAATCATCCATTTGATATGACCCAAAATCTTGATGGTGGTTGAGTTTTGGCCAAACTAGACAGTATCAAGGTGTAGTGATTTGATCCCCTTTGACTGGTTCATTAGGGGTAGATGCAATAACAAGTAGGGAATCCCAAGTGGTTATTACCTTGGAAATAATGGCTGCTCACTTTCTTGGATTGAGATGGGAGATTGATATCCCTTCACTCCGCCATTTGGTATTCATTTAATGAGAATGTATTTATATATCTACCATATGTTTGTACCCACTTTTTGGGTCATGGTTTCCCTCCTTCCATGAGAGGAAAAGGAACATGGGGTATGCCACATGCTTTCCGTGTTTAGATTCTCATTATTGGATGAGTATATTATCTTATTATAGGTTGTTAATACTTGATGATGATTTCATCTTCTCACTATCTTGAAATTCTAGTGTTTGGTTGAGTCAACTTTCATACTCTTGTTGGGTTGAGATGCACTCCTTCTTTCCACTTTTACAATACCTTGTTCCTATACCTCTATTATTCAGTTGTATCTCTTACTAATCCCCCTACATGATTTTGGGTAATTCTAATAGTTATGTTTATACTCACCTCCGCATGGTCTTTTCTCAACACGCGTCATGTTTTTTTATATAGTGCATAGGTCGATCATGATTACTGAGGGGCTTAGGGATAAAAGATGTGTGGACTTATTATGGTCCTCATGGATGGCGTACACAAGATGGGATCTCTTAGTAGACTCTCTTTTCTAGAATTATTCATTTAGGACCAGTTTCTAGTTTTGACATGTGTTTTACCCTTTTCTTTTTAGTTTCCATGACCATACCTTGTACTATATAGAGGTTGATGCATTTTTATTTTACTTTACAGCACTTGAATCTTCTTTATACTTTCTCAATACGCTTTTACAATGAGATGGCTATGTGCATGTGTACAGGTTCTATGGAAATGGACTCTATGAGGTAGTTCCACCTTCGGGGAAAGTCTCCAACCCCTAGACTATAGTGGTGGGCTTGGTGTAGTTATATCTCAAGCCACGACCCGGGTCAGTTCGTGACATCGATGGATGAAAATTCATATGAAAATTTTAATATTTCTCACCTTGGTTTAAAAATTCTTGATCAATAATTTTAAAATCCATAAATATTGGATCATTTTTTATCCATATCATGGATATGGTAGCATGGTTCATTCGACTCAAAGAGCATGGATCCTTGTTTTCTTTCCCTAGGTGAAAATGTTTTGAGAAGATGTAATCTTTAATCAACTCCAACCATCTTGTTTGATGAAAATTAAAATATTTTTCTTTCAAAATACAGTTCATTATTTTTTTTATCAGTATATATATCACACCCTTCACCATAAATATAATCCCTTTGTATATTTAGTGAAAATATTACCACATCAAACTCAAAATCATGAGTTGGGTCATGGATTTTCAATTTTCATGAGGCCTAAGCTATCACCATATCATTTTTCCTAAGAACACATCACAGTCCCTTCATATATTTATCGATGTAGATCAAAACCCTTTCTCCACTAAGAGGCATTGTGATCCAAGGTGCACTAACTAACCAAATTTTTTTCTCTTTGAAATTATTTTCACATTCCTCCAGCCACATGTACATAACTCTTTTCTGAGTCAACTTATTGATTGTATTATATAAGTTTGAAAAATATTTCACAAAACAATGATAATGTCCATCCAAACCATGAAAACATTGGATCTTAGTTACCATTGTTGGACTTGTCCAATATTTAATAAAATTTATTTTTTATGTATCCACAAATACTCCCTATATTGGGATTATATGACAAAAAAATGAATACTTTTGAAGATAGAATTAACACTTGGAAAATTTTTCATGAATAGTTTTCTTTCGTAGTGTCTTCTATAAAATTATAAGTGATCTTCATGATCTTCCTTTATCTTTGAATTGACATGAATATCATCTATATATACTACAAAAAAACAGATCAATAACATTCTTTAAAGACTCTATTCATTAATCAATGAAGATAGAAGGGGAATTAGCAAGACCAAAAGGAATCACTATAACTTCATATTTTCTATACCTTGTACGGAATGCCATCTTTTGTATATCCTATTTTTAGACCCTTAATTGATGATATACTAAATGAATATCAATCATGGAAATGTATTGAGATCTGTATTGTTGATTGAATAGGTCATAAATGCATTGAAGACGAAATTTTTCTTGATAGTGATCTTGTTATGTTCACGATAATCAATGTAGATTCTCATTGATCTGTCTTTATTCAAAAAATAAATAAATATTGAAACCAAGGTGATGAACTAGGGAATATGAATACTTTTTCATTATTCTATTGGAATTTCTTCTTCAATTACAAAAACTCAATTGGGGACATTTTATAAGGTGTCTTGGGAAAATTTATACCACCCAATACAGGTTCTATTCAAAACTCTTCATCATGATTTGGTGGAAGACCTTAAAATTCTTCTAGAAAGTCATCATCAAACTCCCATAAATTGTTTTATTATTAATTATGAGTTTCTACCCATTAATGTGAGATAAATATCATTCCTTTATAGAAATAACGACCCATAAGATGGACGAAATTTTGAGTCAATGGTCATATTCATCCTTTCATTGATAAATGATCATTGGTTGATCTAGAATATGAATTGTAACTTCCCTTCATTGGAAATTGATATGATCTCCATATAGAAAATGATAATTCATTCCACAGATGACATAAAACTTCACTATAGGAAGGATCACAATATTTTTATGAATAACTTTTCCACAAACTTATACCAAAGAATAAATATATACTTTTGATATGATCGTTGTTCCTTTATGAATTCTCATAGCTAACTCGATATCTAATTGAGGAGTTAATACCAAGATATCATTAGAAAATATTTCTAAAATAAAAGAGTGGTTGGATTCGTAATCAAATAAAATATTTTTTACTTTGGTATAGATGGTAAGTGTACCATTCAACACTTCATTTTCGTACTCCACATCACTGATAGTGATCACATGTGAGTTGCCATTGTCTGTGTCCTGAAGAGTATGCTGATGTCAATCATTATCAATAAACATTGGAATAAGTAATTGATAGGAATAATGACCCATTTCCTTTCACATATAACATTGAATTCTTGGAGGTTCATTCTATATATCCTTTGTCTATTCACATCGGTATATATATTTTTCCCATTACTGCATCCTTCAGTTTCTCGACAGCCTTCTCTTCCACAATTAAAATCTTTTCTAGTCCCATTAAGACAATTTCTTCAATGTTTCATTCCCAACATTTATCATAAGAGAAAATTTATCTTCTTTTTACTGTGGTCTTTAGATTTTCCCTTGACATGCACATTTCTCTTCTTATCAAAACCATATTATTGATTGGTTACTCCAATCTCCATCACAGAAACGAGTTCACATCCTATGATTTCCTCAGAGTTATTGAGGTCCCTTATGGATAACTCCCTTAAAATACTATGTTTTAAGACACTAATTAATCAATTAATTTTAAACACAGGTTGGAAAATAATTCTAGAATCGTACCTAGAATAATTTGTAAATTTTTCTTCATAGGTAAAAATGGATTCATCATACTATTTCTTATATTGAAGGAACTATTCTCCATTATTGTTAGAATAATACAAGAAATGTACCTATTGAAAAAATATGTTCCTGAAATCATCAAATTCCATGGATTCAATTTCATCGATTTTCCACATATTCTTGATAATATTACACTACTAGGCAGCTTCACTATCCTAGCAATAGACTTCCAAGACGAATTTATAATTTTATGAGCATTGTATAAATGAAAATATCTTATTAGTGGTACTCATCAATTGTTCATCCATTGGTGGATTATAATACCCACTTAAAGAAGGTGGAAACTTCCTCGTGATGGAATCAACTGAATATTCTTACCTCTTTTGTTTGTTTGGAAGTCTGGTATGATTTATATCCTGATAAAGTTGTGTGGGCATTGAAATAGGGGTTTTCACTCTAGTTTCAGTAACATTCGGTTACTTGGTAAGATAATCAATGAAATTTCCATCACATTAATTATTAAAACATTTCCTCTAGGTTAGAGAAATTTACTAAAACCAAGAATTATTGTATGATCTATACTAACCATAATGGGAAAGAAACAAAATAATGAATAAAATTTAAATTTAGGAATTTTTAGGATTTATCATTGGATATTCCTGATAATTTCCAAAACACTAGGATTATAAACTATACTTCAACATATCCTTAGGGTTCTTCTTATGGGTTTCTCATTCTTGTTTCCAAAGTCTAACTATACCTTTTTGTTGACACCAGATATGGTAACCCATTGTTTAAATACATTGATATTTCTTCAAAATTGAAGAATATTTAGTTAAAAAAATATAATAAATCCATGATAAGTCTGTATATGTATAATATCTTTAGAAATTGGGAATCATAAATAACTGGTTCATAATTCATCTTCACTGTCTCCAACTTATTTCCCCATAACAAGACCCCTTTTGACATATCTTAATTCATACACTTCTTTATGACCTGGGGAGAAGAAACATATAAAGGGGTAAGATTAGATGCTCAGTAATGGTTATGAGGGAAATATTAATCCTATAGTAATCATAAGACCTAATGACATAAAATTTGAAAATCTGAATCTGCATATCAATGATCATGATTTAAGGACATGGGAGAAATCATAAAAGTTAATAAGAATCAATGAAAGTAATCCCAAAATTCATAACAAAAGACATGAGTTTTTTTGGCATAAATATAAGAATATAAAATCATTTCATATTTTTCATGGATCATTTCCAAGACTATCATAGTGGACAATGTACATTACTGAACCAAGCACACTCCTCGTTCCATCCCTATTTTACTAAACTGAGATCATTTATTGTTGCCTCCATATATATCTCATGAGATATAATTCTTTATCCAATGCATTGGAATGATATATAAGTTCCACACATAGTAGAATGGAATCATTCATACGAGCTCCAAAAAAACATAAATCATTCATCATACGTAACCTATGGAATAAAACTTGTTTCATAAACATCAATCCATAAAAACATAATCCATGTTTAAAATCGATTTCATAAATATAATTAAATAAAAAAACAAAACCATAATAAAAAACAAGTATAGTATAATTGAAACATCCCCTATTAAGGAATTCCATATTAGATGGAAAATAATTTTGATTTATCACATACAATTAATTTTTGAGGAAAATATCATTTCTTCTTCATAAAAAATTTCTTTTCTCAAAATTTCACACAATTTAAAAAAAATATTTTCTTTGAAAATAACCCTAAAATCATATAATTGAAACATCATGTAAATATTGTGATTAGAAAACATAAAAACCATTCAATCCATATAAGTTAAAATAAAACATTCGTCTCATAATTTTTTCGGATTAGTCAAAAAGTTCCTCTTATCAAAAAATGATAAATGATTCCTTTCGTACCGTTTAATAGAAATTCAAATAAATGAAAAAATTGAGTTTATTAATTTATTATTGAATATAAATAACATTACATATCAATGAAAGATGGATTTTGATGATAAATATACCCCCACAAATACTTACATATAAATAATCTCATATAATAATGAAATTTCCAAATTATCCATTACCTTAGGTCTGATTTCCCTTGAATGTATATGAACCTCCTCTAGAATTATTTAAATTAATTAATTTAGTTAGTAATGATTCATAAATTTTTTTATCATATCATATATTTTAGTATTGTCATCCATTTATTAGTAACTTTATTATTCATCCATTGGGTGTTAACATCATTATTTTCATATGAATAGTTTTTGGATATGTTCTTATTCCTATTCATATATTATAGTTATATAATATAAATAATGATATTCGTATAATATATATAATATTAATTCATTCCATTCATTTAAATAATCATTCTTCAATTAATATCATGTAGAATAAATCTAATCGCATAAGGGAGACTGTAGGTTGTACGTAGGCACGAGCGACAATATCATTCCCAAAATTATTTAATGGTATTGAAGTGGATGGTGTAAAATATTTTAGAATAAATACCATGTTATAATAGTCAGATATATAGTAATTATTTACCTCATTATATCTATACATGTATCTTGGTTTTGAAAAATAGATTACACCATAATGTGGAGACGGTAAACCGTACATATGCCCACGTGGTGATTTCATATTTGGTAGGATGGATAAAATTAAAAATATGGTTTTTACATAGTCATAATTATATATAAATATGTATGTGATACTGGAGTAATTACATTATAATAAAACAACTCATCAAGTGGAATTATAAGAAGATTGATGTTTGAACGAATCGGAAGAGGTTATTATCTCTTCTTCAACATGCCCCCTCTAATTATCCTCGTAAAGCACTACAGTTGGTGTTTGAGGAAGAACAGAAACCCTAAAATGTATCCAGGAATGTATAGAAATGAAAATGTTAGGGTATGGGCTATCATGAAGGCTCAAATTTAATTTAATAGTGGAGGGAGGAGGTCCCCTTTTATAATTGTGGTGAGGGGCACTTTTGGGATATCCAAAAATATTAAATAATAATAAAGAAAAACCCCCACCAAAAACCTCAAAATATAAACCAATTTCAAATATTAGAAGATATAAGGTTTTAATATAATCATCTAATAAGTTTTAGACATGTTCATCTATAAATTTAAACCTTGTAATTTTAAATAATACTTAGTTATTCTATTTAATTTTTATCTAGGCCATCAAATATTTCAATATTAAAGGGGTTCAATATTTACTTATTTGATGTAAATTAAGCCACTAATAAATACTTTAATATATTTTAGACTATTTCATAGTTATTTTATATTTTTAAAAATATTTTTTATGATTTTTAAATAATTTAATAATACATTATTTTGATAAACAATCAATAGTGTGAATTTTTAAAATATTCATTTCATTGATTTTCGAAATATAATAATATAACATAGAAAATTATATTATATTATATTATTAGTTGATCTAGGTCATTTATGAAATTTATTTGACATATTAATTATCCAAATTTAGATTCATTTTAATATTTTAATGACATTTATTTGTTATCTTTGTTAATAAAATAATTACACCATAAATTTTATGTAGTTATTTAATACACATATTTGTTGAATGAAAATTACAAATAAAATAAAATGTTGAATATAGATCTACTTCATTTAATTATTTTACTTTTAGTAGAATATATCTGTAAGAAAATACAACATTACAAATGTTATACTCATTGAAACATTAATGTTAATAGTTTATCATCACTTTAAATAAAATAATATAAGTGTCATAATATCTTCTATATCCATCCAAATGGTCAACAAATAGACCCCTGGATGGATATGGTCAGGATATACTTGACCATTAATGTTTGGTTATTTTGGGACTTTTAATGGTTATTATCACTTTTATAATAGGTATTTTATTGATTTCTCATCAATTAAATATTTTCTATATCATTAAAGTATATTTCATTAAAATAATTATTTATTACCATGATATTAAAAATAATATATCATGATAAAAAAATTATCTTTCAAATGGGTATTTATAATCAAATTTATCTTCTACATATACATATATTAAAATGGTATATTTATAACATTTTGATTAAGTCATATTCCACTTTTCTATAAACAAAATAAATTATATATCCTAAAATCATCCAAGTGGCTTCTAATGGAAACTCAATTTATAAAAAATATATTTTTTCATTAATTTCATTTACAAATATTAATTCACTCAATTTATTATTACAAAAAACTTAATATATAATTGATTTATATTTTTCATAAATAATTAATAGCCAATTAATCAACCTTACATTTTCTAAAGATAGTCATACATATTACCCCAAACCTAGCAACTAATTTATAATGGTAATTATAAACTAAATTTGTCTCTCATTTCGTTTAAACTCACAATTGTATATAATTCATTCTATTGAAGAATTAAAATTATTAAATGAAAATATTTTATAAAATGAGACGGGTGTTAAAAAAATTACATTAAAATAATCTGGGAGACTCTAGAGGATATTCCTAACATATTTCAGCTATGAAACCGAGAATATTAAAAAATTAATAGTTAATTAATAAATGAAGTAATCCACACAACATCATTATAATTTATTTATTATATTAATAACCACGTAAAACATATGGTACAAGGCTATCGAATATAAGTCTATAATTGTGGATATTATGTCTTGTAGTATTTAATTTCTTATGGGCTTCACTCCACCTGTAGATAACCTTTTTCCATCATAGATTCATAATAAAAATTTATAAATTTAATTTTCACATAGAGAAAAAGATAACGTTATCTAGATTGGGTTCCTTTTAAAATATCAGTAGAAACATTACATGAAGATGTTCTGTGAAGTAAGGGATGCACTCACATACTCACATCTAGATAAGAATTATACCTCATATAATATGAATCATATTTAAAGGACACGCATTACATACTGCTCTGCATGAATAAAGATGACATGTAGACCCCAATATCCCATCCATATTGTTAGGTCGGAATAAATATAACAATGACAAAAAAAACAAGAGTTGGAGTGAATTGTGGTTTTCAAAACATTGATAGATTTACCAAACCTCTCGTATATGGTAGAATGAATTCCCATTTTTCTCAAAGTTAAGTGACCAAAAAATAAATAAAGGAAAAGAACACAATGATGTATTGTGGCTATGGGTAAAAATATTGAGTTTTTTTTAAATAATTTTTTTTAAACAAATATTTTTTAAAAACAGGCTAGGTTAAAAAAAATTCGAAAATACGCCACAAAGGCGGAATCCTTGATGCCGCCTTTCCCATAAAACAGAAAAAAAAAATATTTTTTCTTGAATTTATATTTATTTTTCTTTTTTTTTGTTTATATATATATATATATAAACAAAAAAACACAAAAATAAAATTTTCAGCTGAATTTATCCGCTATTTAAAATCTAGCAGTACTGCCATTACAGCAATCTGGATTCTAACAGAATCTCTCACCCAGGGTTCCTTTTTATAAGAGAGCTTATTGTTGGGAAAAAATCCCTCAAGGTAACATTGCAGTATTTTTGGGTTGATTGTGTTTGTTGACAAAGCAGGTTTTCATGTAGAATTGTCGAGTTCTCGAGAAGTTGTTGACATTTCATGTTGACAGAGAACTATGACAAAGGAAAGGATGATCTGGAGGTGGTACAAAAAGAGCAGTACAAGGTGGCGCCGTCTTCCAGTGTTTGCCAAATTTTTGGGGTCCAAAATTTGGAGTTTGGTGAGCATCGCGAAAAGTGGATTTCCATGAAGATCATAATTTTATATGTAAAAGGCATGAATTTTGCAAAGAAAGGATTCATGGTTTGGAAATCGCGAAGACCAGAATAATGGAGGCGGTGATGCTTCGCGATTACGTCAAGCTTCGTGAACGGCAGAGGCTGAAGCGCATCACGGCGGTGAACGGCTTTGCGAGGGAGCTTCACGGAGAAGGCGCGAAGGAATGTTGGGCTTCGTAAGGGAGCTTCGTGGAGAAGTCGCGAAGGTATGTTGACGTTGATTTTTCACAACTACGTCAAGCTCCGCGAACGGAAGATTTCTGTGGAGCTTCGCGATTTGGACAGAATTCCGGCAGAAACTTTGGAGCTTCGTGATTTGAGATGATGTGGCATTGACTTCGCGTGGAAGGGACGACGGTCGGTGGAATAGCCTATAAATAGAGGTCGACCCCTTCGAGCGAAGTAGAGAGAATTTTCAGAGAAAATCCATTGCTCTCGGGTCAAAAAGGTGGTTCGCGAAGGTAGTGTGCTTCGCGAAAGGGGAGCATCACGGTGGCTATTCTAGCTCCGCGAAAGGCGTGTGCCCCGCGTTGGCTCGGTGTGCTTCGCGGAGAGGCAGGAGCTCCGCTATGGACTACGCTTCGCGAGGGACGTTGATTTGCGACGGCTTGAGCATCGCGAGAGTTCTTCGCGAGAGTGCTTCGCGATTGAGCTTCTCGAAAAGGCCGGAGCTTCGTGAGGGCTTGTTTGAGCTTCACGAAATTGGGAGCTTCGTGAAGTAGGGTGCTTTGCGAAGGTGCTTCCAAAGTGGTTTGCCCAGTGGATAGTGGCAAAGGGGTATTCATCTACGGGTGAAAGTGGAACTTCAACAGAGAATCTATATAAAGAGAAAGATGCATTCCTTAATAAAAATGAAGAGACCTACAGGTCTATAAACTGTGAGTGAATCCCTTCCAAGAGAAGTGAGCTTAGGAAGAGGAAGAAGGTGATCCTCTCCACCGGCAGTGAGAAAGAGAGAGTGAAACAGGGAGTGACCCTTGGGAAAGCAGTGAGATGACCCTAAACTTTGTATAGGCAGTGAGCCTGGGCATAGAAGTGATCTAGCCCGAACATTGTAATCCATAGCTAGTGAAGTTTAGTGGACTTGGTACGACCGGAAACCTGTCGGCGTATGCTCCTTGGACGTAGCCCATAGCGGTGAACCAAGTAAAATTGTTGTGTCCTGTGCTTGCTTTACTTTCTGTTTATATTGTGCAGCAGGAAAGAGAGAGAAGAGTGTTTTTCTTAACAGCGAAACAAGATCAGAACGGGCATTAATTTTTTAATTAGTCATACCATGGGGGGTCTCAGGGTATTCAGACTAGTGGACCTAACAAGTGGTATCATAGGGATGGTTTACAGTTGTTCTTCTCTCAAATGGAGGTCACTAATCATAGAGGGATTACGATCTTCGACGGATGTAATTTTCAGATATGGAAGAATCGAATGAAACACTATCTCCGATCTTTGGGAATGGATGTGTTTTCAGTAGCTATGCATGGTATCACAGCTGATATTACTAGTGGTGCATTATCAGAAGCTGAGCACAAAGAGTTGGATGTTGATTCCAAAGCAATCAATGCCTTAGGGGGAGCCCTCTCTAATCCGATATATACAAAGGTGATGTCATGAAAAACGTCACATGCCATGTGGGAAAAGCTTTTAAATATTTATATAGGGGATACAAAAGTTAGAGAGGCAAAGATGCAAGTGTTGTGGAACAAGTATAAAGATCTGAGAATGAACTCGAATGAGTCTATTGATTCATTCTTTGACAGGGTAAATGATGTGGTAGAAGACATGTGGGGTCTTGGAGAAATTATCGAAGACATTAAAATCGTAAAGTGCATCCTGAGAAAGCTTCCACCTCAGTTCAATCCGAAAGTTTTTTGTTTTGGAAGATAATGATCTGAAAGAGCTGACATTGGATAACCTACACAGCACTCTTGTTGCATATAAAATGAGAAATGATGACAATGATGCTGTGGAAAAAGGGAAATCCAAAGAGGTGGTATTTAAGGCCATGAAGATTCTCACTATTGAAGATTCTTAGGAGGAAGAAGAGTCAGATGAGGTGATGTCGTTCCTTTCTTCAAATCTGCAAAGAGGAAAAGGAAAGTTTAAGGGGAAACTTCCACTAGCATGCTTCTGATGCGGAAAGGTTGGTCATCTTGCTGCAAGATTCCCCAAAAAGTTTCAAGAAGAAAGCGATGAAGATGAATTTAAGATTACCATGAAAAAATCCTCAGCCTATGTGAAAGGGAAGAAGAAGTTCAAGAGAAATTTCTTTAAGAAGAAGAATCTTCTTTCCCAAGAAATAGACAGTTCAGCTGAGTCTGAGGGTGAAGAAGTTGGAGAGATAGAAAACTGAAAAGATCGGGGACAAAATGTGATGGTGGCTGTTGCCAGTAGTGCTCTAGAAAATAAAGAAACCGAAACTGATGAAGAAGAAGAAGAAATTGAAGGGAGAGTTGGCATGGAAGCTGAATTAGAAGCAGCTCTTGAAGAGATAGATGTTTGAAGAGAAAAAACAAAGAAAGCCAACAAGATAGTACGTGATTCCAAACTCTACATGCAACAACAAGAAGAAGAGAAGTCTGATCTTGAGAAAGAAATAGAAAATCTTAAGTCTTACAGGCCAGAGCGCACAGAAAAGGTTGATGAGCATAAGCTCATGATTGAAGAGCAGAAAAGGGAGATCGATTGCTTGAGTCGAAAAGTGAAAGATCACGTCAAGCGTATCGAAGAGCTTGAAGAGGAAGTTGTCGGTCTGCGGAGAAAAGTTAAAGACCAGAAAAAACCTTTGAATCCCAACACCTTCTTGGGAAATCAGGTCGTTACAAAGACTAAAAAGAAGAAAGAAGAGCCTAGTAGTTCAGCAGGAAAGAAGCAGCAATTGAACTTAGAAGTTAAGGCTGATTCATGGCTTAATCAGAAACAAAAATCTATGGCAGTTGAAGTTAGACCGCAAGCACCTGTCCCGAGATTGAAAGTAGATTTGAGCACAAAGAAGAATCAGAATACTCAGAGATCCAAAGGGGAAACTCATAGTGCTGAAGTAACACGAAGGAATGCACCTTATATTAGGTGTTATTGTTGTGGAAATATGGTACATTCACAGTATGTGTGTTCCATAGCCAAAAGATATCGAAGGGAACAAGAACAAAGATGGTAGCCAAATAGAGAACAGTTTTCTAGAACTTTTTTTGAAGGACACTGTTTTTGGTGTGGAGGATTTGGACACATGGCTATGTACTGTAATCCGACCATTCAGAAAAATGTGCCAAAGCATAATCAAAATGTTCGCAAGCCGCAGATCAGTAAACCGACAAGTGAGTTAAAAGTTCAGAACAGATTTGCAGTTTTGCAAGATGAAGTTGGTCCATCATAATCTGATAAAGAACAGAAGTCTCAATCCATGCCGAGTATGAAAGAAAAAGTTTGGACTAGGAAGAAGAAAATTGAGAAGGCCGTAGTTGCTGAAATTGCCCATAAAGCAATATATCATTCTGGTGTTTGGATCCTTGACAGTGGTTGCACATCCCACATGACAGGTAATAAGGATCTGGTTACAGGCATAAAATATGACAAAGAAGGAGTTGTCAAATTTGGAAATGATGAAGGCCTGAAGATTGTTGGGTCAGGAAAAGTCAAGTTTGGTGGAAAAGAAATGAGACATGCTAACGTCTTGGTGGTAGAGGGTCTCAGTCATAATTTGCTTAGGGTCAATCAACTATGCGACTCTGGGAACTCTATCCTATTTACCAAGAAGATGGGTATTGTTAAAGGAAAAGATGGAACAACCATTCTTCAGGGAAAACGAACAAAGGGGAATCTTTACTTGGTAGGTGGGGAAGAAGATTCATGCCTTTTATCCAGAGAAGAAGAAAATCAGCTATGGCATAAGAGACTTGGTCATCTTTGTCAACCATCTATGGAAGATCTGGTAAAGTGTGATGCTGCTAGAGACCTTCCCAAACTATCACGTGATCGCACTCATACGTGTGATGCTTGTCAACAAGGGAAGATCATCAGGAAGACATACAGGCCAAAGAAACAAAAAGCAACTGGAGTGCTCGAATTGGTGCATGCTGATGTATGTGGACCTATATCACCACGAGCTATAGATGGGAAAAGGTATTATGTTCTTTTCATTGATGACTATAGCATAATGTCCTGGGTATTCATCATTACCCATAATACAGAGGTATTCAGTTGCATAAAGCAGTACAGAAGGGAATCAGAAAAGATGCTTGGGCAGAAAATTCTGAAGTTTCGTACTGATAATGGTACGGAATTTACAAACAGTCAGGTTGAAAACTATCTCGAGAAACATGTGATAAGGCATCAAGATTCATCAGTAAGAACTCCCCAACAGAATGGAGTGGTTGAAAGGAGAAATCAGATCATCAACAACATGGCCAGAACTATGCTTATTGATAAGGACCTACCAGAGAAATTTTGGAAGGAAGCAGTTTTGACATCGTCTATGTTTCAAACAGGTCCCTGTTATGTCCGAAGCAAGGGAAGACTTCGTATGAACTGTGGTACGGAAAGAAGCCAACGTTGAAATACGTTCAAATCTTTGGAAGTAAGTGTTTCATTCTCAACAAAGAACATCATAGGAAGTTTGAGGCACGAGGAGATGAAGGGATATTCCTTGGATACTCAAGGAAAATCAATGCATATAAATGCTTCAACAAGAGGATGGGAAAAATTGTTGAGAGCAATGATGTCACTATAGTTGAAAATGAACAGACTGCTCAACGACCCAGTGAACAGTTTCTGGATGAAAGTGATGATGAGGTAAGCAACACAGGGGGAGTAGAAGTGGCAGAGGCTGACTCAGAAGAAGATACGGATGATGAACAAGAAAGTGTCAAGTCTGTATCTGCAAAGAAGTCAAAGAGTCGAGCTGAAATTGATAGGAAAAATATCATTGGTGATCAGACAGCTCCAGTTCAGACACGAAGAATGAAATCATTACAGAAAACATCATTTTTATCTCAGGTGGAGCCGAAATGTTTTTCCGATGCAGCTGAAGATGAAAACTGGGTTCAGGCTATGAATGAAGAGCATGATCAAATTGAGAAGAACCAGACATGGGAGATTGTTTCGAGGCCAGCAGACAAGAATGTCATTGGGACCAAATGGGTATATCGCAACAAGATGACTGAAGATGGCACAGTGATTCGGAACAAAGCATGACTAGTGTGCAATGGGTACTCCCAGATCGATGGAATAGATGTCGATGAGACATTTGCACCGGTTGCAAGGCTGGAGACAATCCGATTATTTTTGGCCATAGCAGTGCAACGAAAGATCAAAGTGTTCCAGATGGATGTCAAATCTGCATTCTTGAATGTTGTTCTGGAAGAGAAGGTGTATATTGAGAAGCCAGATGGTTTTCTCATTCATGAGGATGAGAAAAAAGTTTTCAGGATGAAGAAGGCGTTGTATGGGCTAAAACAAGCACCAAGGGCATGGTACTCAAGGCTTGATCAGTACTTGAAAAAGCTTGGTTTCCAGTGTGGGGGAGTTGATTACAACCTCTATTTCAGTAATGAAAGTAATCAAAGGATGATGGTATTGGTTTATGTTGATGACATAATATTTGGCGGATCAGATGAAGCTTAGTGCAGACAGTTTTCCGAATTCATGAAAAATGAGTTTGAAATGTCAATGATTGGAGAGATAATGTTTTTTCTTGGTCTACAGGTGAAACAAGGAAGGAATGGAACATTAATTTCTCAATCCAAATATTCCAAGGAGGTCTTGAGAAAGGTTTGGAATGGAAAATTCCAAGGAGATGAAGACTCCGGTTGCTACCCGGATGAAATTATCAAAAGATGAGGATGGCAAGGTAGTTAATATCACAGAATATAGGAAAATCATTGGAAGTCTGTTGTACTTAACCGCAACAAGGCCTGATATTGTTTTTTCCACATGCCAAGTAGCGCGATATCAGAGCAATCCTAAGGAAATCCACATGCTTGCAGTGAAAATAATACTTCGGTATATCTAGGGCACAGTGGATTTCGGCTTGACATATACTGATAGATCTCAGACAGAGTTATTGGGATATACTGATGCAGACTGGGCCGGTTCAGCGGATGATAGGAAATCAACGTCAGGTGGTTCTTTCTATCTTAGTGGATTGTGTATTTCTTGGCTTTTCAAGAAGCAAGATTTCATCTCATTGAGTACCGCAGAAGCTGAGTATATTGCGGCCACTCAAGCATGCACACAGTTACTGTGGATGAAGAAGCAACTTGAAGATATGGGAGTTGAAGTGAATTCTCCAATCGGAATCCAGTGCGACAACTCAAGTCCTATAAATCTTAGCAAAAATCCCGTCCATCATTCAAGGACAAAGCACATTGTGATTAAGTATAATCTTATCAAGGAGAAGGTTGAGCAGGGCATCGTGAAGTTGGAGTATGTGCCTACAGAGCTACATGTTGCAGACATTCTGACAAAGGCCTTACCCAAGGAAGCTTTTGAGAGGCATCGACTGGCTCTGGGAGTTCAGTCGATTCCCCGCACTTGAAATAGTGTGGATGTGGGACCATCCCCCCCTCTTCCCGAGGTATGATGTGTTTTCCCTACTGTTCTAATTTGTTCTCTACTCTGTTACAGACTATAAAGGAATGACCTTTGGGTTTGTTGACAAAGGGGGAGAAAAGTGTTTGTTAAAGGGGGAGAAAATAGTGATTGTTCAAGGGGGAGACAGTGCGGAGAGTTGATAGATAAATCATAATTGATACAGGGAGAAGCTGATAGGTGGAGCAGCCAGAAAGGGGTAGCAATGAGAAAGGGGGAGAGTATGAAATCTGACGATGCTAGAAGTGATCGATCAAAGCATAGATATCACGACGACTGAGGATCGTGATAAAAGCAGAATAGTGGTGTTGGAATGGTGTGAGATGGTGTCCAGCTATCACCAATTGGTATTAGTGTGGTTCAACAATTGGTATCAATTTAAGAATTGGTATCAGGGTGGAATCAACAATTGGGGTCTGACATGAAGTGATTCATTGATAAACTTTTCATACTAATCTTGTTTCTCACGCCGAGCATTGCTCATGTGGGCTTAGAGTACGTGTTAAGTGAATCCTTGAATGCTATCAGAATCGCAAGAGGAGAATGGTGGTAGCGACTGGAAGAAGACTCAGTGAGGTATCAAAGTGCAGAAAATCTTTCTCAGCAGAGTTGTGAAGAGTTGTCAACAAACCCAAAGGGGGAGATTGTTGGGAAAAAATCCCTCAAGGTAACATTGCAGTATTTTTGGGTTGATTGTGTTTGTTGACAAAGCAGGTTTTCATGGAGAATTGTCGAGTTCTCGAGAAGTTGTTGACATTACATGTTGAAAAAGAACTATGACAAAGGAAATGACGATCTGGAGGTGGTACAAAAAGAGCAGTACAAGGTGGCGCGGTTTTCTAGTGTTTTCCAAATTTTTGGTGTCCAAAATTTGGAGTTTGGTGAGCATCGTGAAAAGTGGATTTCCATGAAGATCATAATTTCATATGGAAAAGGCGTGAATTTTGCAAAGAAAGGATTCATGGTTTGGAAATCGCAAAGACCAGAAGAATGGAGGTGGTGATGCTTCACGATTACGTCAATCTTCGCGAACGGAAGAGGCTGAAGCGCATCACGGCGGTGAAGGGCTTTGCGAGGGAGCTTCACGGAGAAGGTGTGAAGGAATGTTGGGCTTCCTGAGGGAGCATCGCGGCGAAGTCGCGAAGGTATGTTGACGGTGATTCTTCGCAACTACGTCAAGCTCCGCGAATGGAAGATTTCCGTGGAGCTTCGCATTTTGGAAAGAATTCTGGCAGAAACTTTGGAGATTCGCGATTTGAGATGATGTGGCGTTGACTTCGCATAGAAGGGATGAGGGTCGGTGGAATCACCTATAAATATAGGCTGACCCCTTCGAGCGAAGTAGAGAGAATTTTCAGAAAAAATCCATTGCTCTCGGTTCGCAGTGGTGGTTCGCGAAGGTAGTGTGCTTCGCGAAAGGGGAGCTTCGCGGTGGCTATTCTAGCTCCGCGAAAGGGGTGTTCCCCGCATTGGCTCGGTGTGCTTCGCGGAGAGGCAGGAGCTCCGCCACGGACTACGCTTCGCTAGGGAAGTTGGTTTGTGACGGCTTGAGCATCGCGAGAGTGCTTCGCGAGAGTGCTTCGCGATTGAGCTTCGCGAAAAGGCAGGAGCTTCGCGAGGGCTTGTTTGAGCTTCACGAAATCGGGAGCTTCGCGAAGTAGTGTGCTTTGCGAAGGTGTTTCCAAAGTGGGTTGCCCAGTGGATAGTGGCAAAGGGGTATTCATCTACGGGTGAAAGTGGAACTTCAACAGAGCACCTATATAAAGAGAAAGATGCATTCCTTAATAGAAATGAAGAGACCTACAGGTCTATAAAATGTGAGTGAATCCCTTCCAAGAGCAGTGTGCTTAGGAAGAGGAAGAAGGTGATCCTCTCCACCGGCAGTGAGCCAGAGAGAGAGAAACATGGAGTGACCCTTGGGAAAGCAGTGAGCTGACCCTAAACTTTGTACAAGCAGTGAGCCTGGGCATAGAAGTGATCTAGCCCGAACATTGTAATCCACAGCTAGTGAAGTTTAGTGGACTTGGTATGACCAGAAACCTGTCGGCGTATGCTCCTTGGACGTAGACCTTAGCGGTGAACCAAGTAAAATTGTTGTGTCCTGTGCTTGCTTTACTTTCTGTTTATATTGTGCAGCAGGAAAGAGAGAGAGGGGTGTTTTGCTTAACAACGAAACAAGATCAGAATGGGCTTTAATTTTTTAATTAGTCATACCATGATTCACCCCCCCTCTCAGGGTATTCAGTCTAGTGGACCTAACACTTACCCTGGAAATCATTCTGCATTTCCGATGTGGGATTCTGGTTCTCCATTTCCGGCACAGAACATTCTGCATTTCCGATGTGGGATTCTATTTCAAGTACGTGACTTTGAAAGATTATAAAATATAAACTATAAGTCCAATATAAATTAAACTTAAAACATGGATTAAACATATGAAAAATAGTTGAAAACAAAAAAAAAATCATAAAAAATGATGATAAAAAATAATTTATAAGCTTTCAAAACCACTTACTTTAAACATAATAAGTTTCAAGTACGTGATTTTGAAAGCTTATAAAATATAAAGTATATAACCAATATAAATGAAACTTAATACATGAATTAAACATAAAACAAATATTTGAAAATAAAAAGTATTTCGTAAAAAATATTTATGAAATATAATTTATAAGCTTTCAAAACGACCAACATGAACCTTAAAATGTTTCAAGCACGTGACATTAAAAGACTATAAAATATAAACTATAAGACCGATATAAATGAAACATAAAACACGGATTAAAAATATAACAAATAGTCGAAAATAAAAATAATTTCGTAAAAAATGTTCATGAAAAATAATTTATAAGCTTTCAAAACCACCTACTTGAAACTTAAAATGATTAAAGTATGCGGTTTTGAAAGACTAAAATATTAACTATAAGACCGATATAATTTAAAGTTAAAACATGGATTAAACATATAATAATATATTTAACTATTAAATTAATATTATTAATAATTAATTATATAATAGTTAATTAGTAATATAATTATTCATTATAATTATTCCTTAGTAATTATTAAAAATTATTATATAATAAATAGGTAGTTAATTAGTAATATATTTATTCATTATAATTATTCATTATAACTATTAATTATTAATTATTATTTATATAATACTTAATTAGTAATATAATGATTAATTATATAATTATTAACTATATAATAAATAATTATTTAATTAGTAATATCATTATTAATTATATAATAATTAATTAGTTAATTATAAATAAGATAATTAATTATAATAAGTAATTATAATTATTAATTAGTAATTATTAATAGATAATTAATTTTAAATTAATTAGTTAATTAATAATATTATTATTATTTATATAATAATTAATTAGTGAATTTGTAATATGATTTTTAATTATAATTATTCATTATAATTATTAATTAGTAATTAATAATAATTAATTATATAAAATTTAGTTAGTTAATTTGTAATATTATTATTAATTATATAATAATAAATTACTAAAATAGTAATATAATTTTTAATTACATTTATTCATTATAATTATTAATTATTAATTATTAATTATTAATTATTAATTATTAATTAATTAATTAGTAATATAAATATTAATCAAAATTAGTCATTATAATTATTAATTATTAATTATTAATAATTAATTATATAATGGTTTGTTAGTTCATTAGTTATATAATTATTAATTATATAACAATTAATTAGTAAATTAGTAATATAATTTTTAATTACATTTATTCATTATAATCATTAATTATTAATTAGTAATTATTAATAATTAAATATGTCATAATTAATTAGTTAATTAGTAATATTATCATTAATTATATAATAATTAATTAATAATATAATTATTACATATATAATAAATATTTAGTTAATTAGAAATACAATTAATAATTATAACTAATTAATTATTAATTAGTAATTATTAATTATTAATTAGTTAATTAGTAATATAAATATTTATTATAATTATTCATTATAATTAGTAATTAGTAATTAATAATTATTAATATGTATTTAGTAATTATTAATTAGTTAATTAAAAATATAAATATTAATTATAATTATTCATTAAATTATAAATTATTAATTATTACTCATTAATTATTACTTATATAATAATTAATTAGTTAATTATTAATATAACTATTAATTATATAATAATTAATTAGTTAATTAGTAATATAATTATAATCTTTCAAAGTCACGTACTTGAAACTGAGTATAGGCAGTTTCCACCTTTATCTACTCCATGTGTATTGTGATTTTTCCTAGGAACTCTTATTATAAGACCATCAAAATACAAAACTGAGTATAGGCAGTTTCCACCTTTACCAAACATATCAAAGCCATATGGTTTTTTTTCAAGTAACTATATATCCAAATCTTTGAAAAAAAAGCAGACATTAAATAAAAATTGTGTACAAGCTACTGAAACTCAAATAAATAAAAATAGATTGGTTTTATTGATGATACATGTTAAACTTCATAGCCTTTAAAAACAAGTGAAAAATGAAATTATATCATCTATATAGAACAAAAACATATATATCATCAATGATTGTATATTATTTCTTCAAAAAAATAGAAAATAAAACACCATACATATGTTTAAACATTAATGTATCCAAAGTGAATCTTCACTAAATGATTCATTATTATTTCATAAGAATATGTAACAAATAAAATCAGTATCATTGATGATAACAGTAGTAATAAAATAAAATTGTTAAGAAAAATCATGTCTCCAAACTTTATATATGGAATCAAAACAAACAAATTATTTTGTATATGAATATTTTTTAAACTACATATATATTTTTGACGAAGAATGTATCCAATTTATAAATACTTTTGAACATATCTAGGTAAAACCAACTCTAAAAATATCACATAATAAATCTTAAAAATTTGAATTCAAAAACTTTTAGGATATTCTTAACTTCTTATAATAATATTAACATTTTTCACTTTTGAATACGATCCTTTAAAACTGAAAAAACATAAATTTCACTCGGTCATAAAAAATATTTGAATCAATATTTATTGACATCATTATGGTTTTAGAAATATCATATAACATCTCAGATTTAAAATTCCATCGTTGAATAATAAAATGTAGGGTTCTTTTGGGTGATGACAAAAAGAAAAGAATGTAGGGTTGATGATGCATGGATGATTGCCAAATTAAGGATGAGGTACCTTATGTTTGTTTTCTCAAACATATGGTTTCTTTTGAACAGATGTTTGATGAACCATACATTTGTCTTTCTCAAAAATCACATTACATACAAACATAGTTATGATGATTCATAGTATATATTCCTAATGTGGGGTTACTTAATTACATTATGATTAACATCATAGGGTTGATAACAGTGTTTCTAGAATATGCTAAAACATGTTTCAAGTGGTTTAAAAAATATTTCTTGTAGTTCAAGGACGTGAATATTATTCCCGAAGAAATATTTCAATTAATATTAATTTCATTAAATTCAAATAAAGTAATTTCATTAGTTACACTAATGTGGGTGATTGTGACCCAAAAAACAGAAATAAAATTATCAAAAATTTTGAATCAAAACTTGCAAAAAAATTGACCCCTTTTTTATGATCACAAAACCCAATAATAGTTAGAGAGAAAAAAAATGAAACATGATATTTTAAATATTTTTTTTGGATCAATAACAAAAATTCCATCTTTATATTTGTGTAATTTTTTCCAACAAAGAAAAATTCTCCACCAATATTAGAATTAAATCTTCTCATATATTAAATGAATGTTTCATATATATGAAATCAATAATCTTCTCCCTTTTTAGAGTGTTTACATTCACATAACTATATACATTAGAGAACTATAAAATTCTCCCCTTCTTTTACTCCCTAAAAAATGAATATTATAAAAAAAATCTCCAAATTTATAAAATGGTATTAAAACAAAAAATATATCCCACTTTTTGTGACATCAAAAATATAAGAGTAGTAATTAACTTTCCCAAAATATATGTTTTTTTATAAATAATATATGAAAATTAAATAAATAGTGGTAAAGAAATAAATTGTTAAAAACTCCCCTTGAATCACAACATGTTGAATTATTTAAATAAAATTTTCACAATTAAATATAAAAATTAGGACCATTATTGAATAGAATAATGAAAAAATTAAAATTAAAATAAAGTAAATGAACTATTTTTTTTACATAAACAACACTATATAACAGTATATAAAATAAATTTCAATATGAATGGTAAAAAATATATTTTATGTTTTAGTATACTTTTTCATTTGAACAATACAAACAAATAATTATTTCAATTAAATAAACTGAAATTATTTATTGTTCTTATAATCTATTTTTCACACATATTGTTCTTTGATAAGAATAAGACAAGCACTATTCAAAGAGAAATAGCTTTACTTTATCAAGATAAAACATTGTAACAACTTTTTTATGAAAAGATTCCTTTGAAATAGTGTTTCTACATTGAATGATTAAAAACATACTCTTGATATTGAAAAATCTATTGTATTCAAATATTCCCTATTCAATGAATCAAAACAACATTTTACCCTGATGTTTTTAATAAATCATCGTACTACTTTCAAGATTCATTAATCTTAGCCTTTATCTTCTCTTTGTCATTATTGAACGATATAACTTCCAATAGAATAATTTCTTAAGTTATTTTAAATGATTAAACTTATCATTCTTTGAAAATATAAATATATTTATTTCATTTATTATACCTTTCACATGAATCATTAACAGACAAGACTGAAAAATCTTTCAATAGGTTAGAAGGAATTCCTTTTTGTCCCTTTTAGTGAAATAAATTATTCTATACAAGAAGTAATTGACCTTTTCAGCATTCAATTACTGGTTCATAATAGTCATTTAAACAAGATATTTCAAATAAGAGTAAGATGAAAAAAAATTAGAATAAGATGAATCATTTGATTCTGAAAAAAAATAGACGAAGTTTAACATTATTGAAATGAAAAATATAGAACCATCACAACAAAAATACATGTTAGGTAAGAATAATTTTTATGGTTATGTAATCCAAAAATATTTTAACAATAAAATATAAAATAGGATTCAAAACAAATATATAAAAATTTCATAAAACAATTTATTTTCTTGAATAAATCAATTAATGTAATATAATAATAAAAATATTAATGTAAAATACATCATGAATGAGTGACTGTAGTTCTTATTATTTTTTATAAAAAAACATGTTCAGATATATTATATCAAACACTATATACATTATCATATATCCATTGATAAACCACATAGTTATTAAACATTATTTCTTAGTGGTGTAACCATATAAAATAACAAAATCAATTGATTTTTGGTAGCCATAAGTTTTTGGGACCTGTAATGTTTGCAATTATTTTTTTAGGTAACAAAACTTCTTTTTGAGTTGGAATTCTACAATTTTATAAATATTTTGATAAATAAGAAAATTTAATACCAGATATTTGGGGTCTTCATAATCCAAATTCATTGGAATTGTGACCATTAGTACAAAAAAATAACAATTTAATTGTTGACATGTCTTTACTATTTAAACCAGGAAAAAAATTATAATGTTTTGTTCCATCCCCATTACTTCATATTCAAAATTTTCCTTTTGGAATTTTTCCCCAATGATTTTATTTAAATATTTTTCCACTTTCATTAACTTACAAGAAGATTTTTTTTAAATTATCACCTTCATAAATTAATTCTTAAATTTCAGTGTTATATAAATCACAAGAAATTTTAGAAGCGTTATATTTTAAATCTAAATTTTTTTCAAAACTTTTATTTATCTGATAGAGCTGAATCATTAGATTTATAAACATCACTATTGGAATTCATTATGATTAAAAAAATCCGTATAAAACACAAAAGATATTCATTTAAAATATCATAATAATTTTTTTCAAAACTAGTGCTTTTAGGTTAAGAGTATTGCACTTCATCAGCATCATACATTTCACAAATAACACTATGCATTGCTTCTAAATTTGAAGAAGCATCCCCGTATGAACAAGATATATTTCTCCAGGTAGATTTTAGAGATTTATTACCTTTATTTTCATAATTTTAATACCATTGAGTTTTATGTAATGAAAATATATCATTTGTATGACATATATCCTTACATTGACAACATCTATCATCATCAGTGAGTTTCTTTTTAAATTTGTACAACACTACAAATATTTCAGGAAGTTATAACATATAATTATCTCAATCTGTAAAATTTGATTTAAAAGATTCATAATATGTATTCATTAGAGATAATTTTTCATTTTATATAGGTATTTTAGTCTCAACCTGCATCTCAACTTCATACATCCTCAAAGCATTAAACAAGTCGATTATTATTAAATTATTTAACAATGTAGGCTTGAATATAGATTTTGATATTTTATTCGACACATGAAGTTGTAGTTTTCTACTTATAATGTTTGAAATTATTTCAAAATTGAATCTCTTAATGTATAAGCATTGTTGAAAATCTCAATAAAAATACCATTTACATTACTACTAGTTTAATTATAATCAATTATAATATAATCGAACATTAATATTTCAGTGGTGTATCATAATTTTCTATAAATTTTATTTTACTCATAGGAAGTATAAATAATCCTCTACATCACATACCTAATAGAACATTGTGAGAATAAATTGAATTTTTCAATTCCTAAACAACACACAATAGAATTCATATCTTTTGAATTGATATCATATTCTTTTTTATAATGAGTCCTCCAAACATCAAAATGTTATTTGGGAATCTCATAAGGGTTAAAAATAATTAAATCAACCCTTATTACAAGATAATTCAAATAAATAAACATACAATATTTAAAAATACCATATTTATTAAAATTAAAATAGGTATCTAGTATCATTGATACATATCCTCTAGAATCTGTCATGTCACAACATGTTTGTTTAGATCTTTAACTTAGTCTTGTTAGATCTAGTAAAATAATATGTAGAACCTTCATATAAAAATGTTGATATAAAATATATAAAATAATAATATAATAGTATATCCCTACCTCTGATATAAAATGTCGGGGCATGATGGATATAATGAAAGAAAAGACATCAGAGGGGGAGAATTTGGGTTTTCAAATCTTTGATAGATTCAGAACACATCTCTTGTACGGTAGCGTTCATTTCTCTTTCTCTTAAAGATGATCGAGAAATGAAAATAAATTAAGGAAATGAACAGAACGATGTATGGTGGATCAAGAAACAAAGATCCTAAATCCACTCCACGTGCACACAACTCAATGATCTTGGTGATTTTCACTATGTCCTCTTTTTCTAAGAACATAAAAATCCACAACTGAGTGTATAAATCTGACACCATTAACATACATAAAAAATAATAATGGTTCTTCTACGAATAAGTGAATATACATTTCATAGTACAATAAGTTGAAACATAACAACGAATGAGTATGAGTAGTTGAAACTCATATTAATATACGTAGTTTTATTTGTTTCATGATATATGTTCAACTTTGCAGCTTGAAAAATAAATTGACAAATGAAATTAGATGTTCAATATATAACAAAAAAATATAGTTTTTTAATTTTTTCACATTCTTTATTCAAATATGATGAATGAAAACACTAGTCATATGTTTAAACATGAATGTCTTCAAAGTGTATCTACACAAAACTATTCATCAATATTAAAAAATAATATGTAAAAAATAATAGTCGTAGCCACAATGGAAACAACAGTAAGTAAATAAGATAGAACTAAACATTTATGTCTTCAATGCATAGTTATGGAGTAAACAACACATATCCTCCTCTTTATATGAATATTTGTAGAACCACATTTATATTTTTGATGATTAATTTCGTAAAATTTATATTTAATGATGAAAAAAATCTACGTCAAACCGACTATAGAAATATCAAATAATAAATCAAAAATTTTGGAATTCAAAAACATTCAATAGAGTCAAAATTCCGATGAAAATTGTAAAATTTTACCTCATTGAATATGATCCTTTAGAACAATCCTGAAGATCCTTTGAATCATTCATAAAACATCTTTGAACAAATATTTATTTATATTAGTAATGATGTATAAATGATGGAAAATATAACATATTTGAAACATTGATGTTGAATAGTCAAATGTATGGTTCTTTCATGTGATGAGAAAACAAAAACATATGGATGACAACATTTGGTTGATTACCAATGTAGGGTTGATGTGCCATATCTTTTTTCCTCAAACATAGGGTTTAATCCAAATATCAGTTTGATAAACCATAAATTCAGCATACTCAAAGATCAGGTTCCATACTAAAGTAGTGTTGATGACTCATACACACTATTCCAAACATATTACTACTTCTGTATGATACGGTTACCAATGTATGGTTGAGAACAGTGTTTCCAGTATACGCTAAAACTCATTATGAATTCCTTAATGAATATTCTTAACAGATAAATATCTTAAATATAATTCAAAAATAAATATATTAGTAAATAATAATTTCATGAAATTAAATTAAATTAATTTCATTATTGACAATAATATGGGTCCTTTTGAGCATCAAAACTAAATTAAAATTAACAAAATTGTTGAATAAACACATTAGGAACACATGTTTGATCCAGGACACTTGGTAATGGTAAATACATTAGATGAACAACTCTGGAAAATAAATTAAGAATATCATGCCTCAACTAAGTCTTAAAATATATAAACATTTAAATATTATTACAGTTATCTTTATAGTATCATTGAATAAATTAGTGAAATAATGGTCAATCCATGGAATGCATTGCGGAATTTCAATAGTAGACCAACAATCGTCCAAGGCCACAATGCTAAGTAGTCTCTAAAATAATTCAAACCAATCACCACCAACATAGTCCTTCATCGACACAACCTCAATAGGGATTCCCAACATAAGAGATACATATTTGAAGGTGATATTCATCTATACCTATGAAAGATGAAAAGTATGTATCTTTGGACTCCATCTCTATACAAAGGGTTATAATGAGTAAGTGATCGAGAAAGGTTAAATAACTCATTGCTACACCATTGAACCCTTCATGTTGAAGTAGTTGGATGATAGAAGGAGGGGGTGAAACAAGATAGATTTAGCATGACATCCACATGATCATATCAATAATGATATATCCCATTATGAAAAGATGTGAAATTTCTAAATCTTGGAAGATGAGAAAATGGGTTCATACCGTATCTATATTTGAAAAAAATAGTAAAATTTATTGTTACTTTACTACATTTTGTAAAATATTTTTTTACTAAGTAAAAGTGATAAAATGATGCACATAGTAAGAATACATAATGAAGGTAGAAATTTTTTATCAAAATGGTATACAAATTTAGAATTTTAATTTTTTTTAATTAAGTGAATCATAAATTTGTGTAAAAAAATTTATGAAATAATTTGTGTGAAAATATTACACTTTTATGAAAGAAGATATTATCATTAATAAATATTATTTGACAAGTAACCATATTATCGAATTTGATTTTTAACATTATGAAAAAATCTCTACAGTTGCACAATCATTGATGTAATTTAAAAATTAATTACAATAATTTATTTTAATAACATTTTAATACATTCATTTAATATAAGACTATATTATTTGTTTAATTTTTTGTAGATTTTTAATATATATATATATATCTTAAATGTTCAATATTTTCTCAATATCATCTCAAATAAAAAACTCTTATGAAATATTGAAATAAATTTTTCTTCTAATATGATGTAGAATAAAACATTTGGGAAATAAAACATGAAAAAAGACAGTATAGAATAATATGTTTTCATAACAATATTAAAATACATAGAGACATTAGATGATGCCATGATATGTACTTCCCTTCTACTATTTATTATAAAAATTACCTATGAATGAAAAATCATTTTTTTTATTTTCATGATACTAGATTTTTGGGTGAGCGGTAACCACAACCGAATAAAATACAAGATCCAATTTGAAATTTCAAATTTCAAATTCAAACAGATCCAATCATCATGCCTCATTTGATGTGCCACCTCACATCACGCACCCACCTAGCGTCACACACCCACCTCGGGTCACACACCCACCTGGAGTTGTACTCCAACCATCGATGTTGTCCAATGTTGCATCCGTCATCACCGTCCTGAGATTACACCATCACCGGAAATCTCCATACGCAACCACCAAAGAAACTACATCGGCCATCACAAACCGAAAACTGGAAATTCAAATGCACTATATCAAAACAGGAATTGAAAGGAACCATAACTAGCATCATAAATGTTGAGAACCACAAACTGCTTCCTCCATAGCCAAAACAGCTCACAATAAAACCGGAGAACACCATCGGGCCTTCACCGAGTAGGTCTCAAAAGATCGAATGCCAAGGAAAATAAGTCAATCAACCCTTCACTAAAAACCAAAACATACCTCACGAGGGGCGCCATCATTCGCCAAACCCCACCTCCCAACACCTTCATGAAACCAACGCTTCTGATCCAACTTGAAGGGAATCATAGGTGCTTGAGGTCAGGGCAGGGATTTGAGTGACCGAGGACTCTAGACAACTACAACATGATGAGAATAATATCATAATCTAAAACCCTGATTAAGCTGAGACAGAAGTGCCTAAAAAATTGAAGACCACTGAACGACTTAACCCAAATCCTATTTGTTACAAACTGTCCAAATCCGACCCCAAGATGAGTGGTGGAACACAAGTTCAGAGTAATGTTGTGGCAGCTAGAGGATTCAATAGAAACAAAATTCGTCACGACCAAAGATGTAATTCTTGGAGATGAGCGCTGAAACTGAAATTCTACAGAAAAAACAACACATGGATCTGGAAGAAGATTAAAAGTGGAAAAAGAGGTGAAGAAAGGAAGAAATAGGTGTGGCACTCAGATGAGATGCCGATCACTGGTGGAGGGTTTCAAGTGGAAACCCTAGATGAGCCGAGTAGAAGAGGGGGATGACTGGGAGAGAAGGGCACCATCGTCAGGTCCAAATGAACTAGAGAACTACATATAATAAAACTATGCCCCACTCCACATTCATAATTCTAATCAATCACACTTGTATTAAGAGTATAATTTGGCCTCCACATGGGAAGAACCCTATTAATATTAAAGGCCAATGCTATATGATCAGTTGGAAATGGAAAATAATGAAAATAAGAAATAAGGATCCATGGCACAATATTTCATTTAACCAAAATAGCTCAAGAGATATAATATAACAACAAATAGTTCCTATGATAAGTTTTATAATACACAAGTTATAGTGAAATGTGAATAGGTTTACCACAATGCATAGAAATAACCAGATTGAAAATATATGTTTTCTTGTAATACCACTACAACTCGACCACTATTTCCCATGACTAGGTCATGGAACATGGTTACCTCAATGATTCTCTACACATGATTAAAGATTCAAGAAAAATAAATGCTGAATCATGTTGTAATTTATCAATTACATTTTGAAACATGTAACTAAAATTTAACCCCAGTGGTATCACTTAATAAACATATTTATGGAATTAAACAAACAACATTATAAAAATATATAATGTCTCTTGTAATAGGACCTAGATCAGTAGTTTACTAACACATTTAACGGTGTTCTTTATTCACTCCACAATAACAGTTGTCATATATCCATAATTTATACAAAAAATATATTCTAATGAAATTTTTACCATCAAAATATGCATCCTACATTCAGTGAAATATTGACTATCCCTTTGAATTCCTTTTAGCTAATCATAAATTCATAGAAATTGTGGTTCTTAAACTAATATAAGATTAAATCATTACATTTAAAAGGATAAAAATATTATTCAAATATAAAAGATATTAATTAAACATACCCAATTTTATTGCTCTCATTCTCTATTTATTCACCATTAATATAATTATAGAAATTATTAGAAATATATATGATGCAATACTGGTCCAAACCTTTTGGTTCCTTTTATTAACTCAAATCACTATTAACAACCTCTGTAATAACTTGATGATAATAATATATAAAGAAAACTCATTCGATTTTCATAACATTCATGTATGAAAAAACTCCTTGCTTTGAATTTATCCTTTTTAATAATAGATAATGTAATTGGGATAGAGGCATGATTACCATATTGTGATACTAAAATGAGTAATACCCCTTTATAAATTTCATAAAAAAATTACATCAAACAAAATGAACATTTCTTGATATGGAAATGCAGTGATACCCAACCTGAATGTCCCAAGTAGCCTATAAAACATTGGCATTGTTCATCCAGCCAGATTATAATAATTGGTTACATAAAAACATTTTTAATAATTTAAAAAACCTAAATTTTGAAATAAATAAATCCCATTAGCTATGGAAAAATATATACAATTCATTCCAATCTACCTAAAATTTTACAATTTGTTTATGTTCTTTCATCCAGGCTTTCCTATAAGAAATTATTTATTTGAACAGTTACTATACACATTCCTGAACTATTATCACAAGAACATCATATATTTTTCTTATCATCTCAAAAATAATACATGACATAAAATCCTCATCTATTGTGGAATTATCATTTGATAGTGTTCTATGAACACAAGTATGTGGGATTTACAACATAATTGTATTATCACATTTGAAAATTTTATTGTACTTTTCATGCATGTGAAGTTTATATTTAGACCTGTATTTTTCAACAAAATGATGTATTTTAACATGTTTGAGTCAGAAACCACACATGGAAAATATCATTCTATGAATTATTTCATAACAACATTTCTCAATGTAGTTTTAGGTTTAAATTTTTTTTCCAGTATACATTGTGATACAAGTTGAATTATATGTTTTATATATAATTTTGGAGAATATGGAACTTTTTTTAATGATACTCTAATCAAAATCATGTGAACTTTCAATTCCCTTCACTAAGGAATTATATAATATAGGTTATTTAACACTCTACAGTTCTTTTGTTTCAATCAATGGAATGTCAAATGGTTAACTAGCCACATATTCCTCTCCCATATCAACTCCAATCACATCATCAGACACTTTCTCATCATTGAAGGTGTCATTCATTTAATCATGGGTATCAATAAAGATGTCTCTCACACTTTTTTCAATATTCTACTAATATTATTCCTAATTAGTTTTTATTACTAGATTCATTTGATAACTGAATGTATTATAATATTATAAAAGAATTATTTCAATGGATGTCCCAAAATAGGGATTTTTAGGAGTAGGTCATAAATCATCAATAAGATTAATATTGAAATATAATTCTGTTAGACCATTCTTAGACCATTTTATGAACAATGATATTGCCTCCACCCAGTACAAGTCATATTGAAGAGGATATGTTATGCTCCACAACTAATCACCATATTGATAATGTCAATGGATGATTTATGTAAATACTTAGTAAATCATCATTTTTAAATGGCTTTGAATCATTATATTAACTTCTTCCAATGCCACAAATACCTGAAAGTTATCCACTTTTTTCGGTAGGATAATATTTTTTTAATGGTTGGGGTCGAAGAATCGATTATAATTTAAAGAAAATACCTCTTTAAAAATGGGTAGAGGGAGTCCCATTACATGGCCTAAAGTTCCAAGACCAAGTGGTATCAGTACAAGCCTGAAAGCCAATATTTTTGGCCCAAAGAGCCCTTTGGTGAATTGGACTACTACAGTACTCGGGCTACTATAGTACCTACTATAGTATCTCCACTGCTACTGTACATGTTCTAGTACCTCCACTTCTATAGTGCTACCTGTGCTACAGTTCTTCTGCTGCTATAGTAGTGCTACAATGACCTGCTAAAATGTTGCTACAGTACCCCAGAAATTATTCCCTGCCCAGATTCAATCATGGGTCAGTTGGATTCTAAGTATGAGCCATTACAACTTGGGTACAAGCTCGTTGGCATAGGTGGGATAATGTTGATAAAACCCATATTATTATAAATTACTTCCACATTAGAATATATTGACACATACATGATTACCTAGAAAGAAAATATAATAAATAATTATATATTTATTTCTCCCTATTATATGATGGAATGCTTAACATTTTTAAATTAGATTGAATTTATAAAATGGTGAATTTATATTGATAATTATTCTTTGGATTCTTCTATCATTAATAGATAAACCAAAAAACTAGGGGGAAACTTATGGAGCATCCATTATCTATGATTTTTGTAGCATCTATTCTCATTTTAGTCATGGTTAATAAACATATAATTGAACATCACCACCTCCAATCGAGCCAAGTTTTATTATAATAATACTCACATGTATGTGTGAGTATCTAGGTGTTTGGGAGATGTAATATTTTAATATATATATATGAAATCACAAATATTCTTAGGGAGTGTGATAACTTGGAGGACATAACTGAAGTAATAAAATAAAATTATTATTACTTATAAGACCACTTATAAAATAGTTACACATTAAATTACAATCATTCATCAGCCGGTTATCTGAAGATGATTCTTCACTCAATAATATTACTTATTTTTTAGATAAATAATTATTTTATTAATAATAAAATAAATATTTATATAAACTTTTTTAAATATCATTATATATATTAGCACATATTTATTTATGTTCTGATATAAGTCAAATTTAATACTTAATAGTTTTTATAAAAATAATCTATATACACATTTGCCTATTAAATATTAAATAATTAGTAAGAAAATTTGTACTTTTAATTAATGATTATAATAATATATTATAAATCTAAAAACAATTGTTTGTATGATATATATTTAATATCAATATATATTAATATTATTATATTTAAGAAACAATGACTTTATTTTGGATATTCATCAATGGATTGTTTTTTCATTAGTTAATCTTCCAAGAATACCACGGGGGAATCTCAAGGAGACTATATTATCTTAGATTTCACCAGTTTCCAATATTATTTAAGTCATGGTGTGTAAATACAATATAAAACCTCAATGCCTACTACATAGCCTCATTTTATTACCATTATACTGACATACATGTAAGGGGATCTTGGGGTTTCAGATTCATAATATATTACTAAAAACAAAAAACCCCTTAAATTATAAGATAGATGGATGACATGAAGGTCATCAATGTGGAATGAAAATGAAATTATTACAAATTATAAAATGAAAAATAAAATAATTTCAGTTTAAACTAAAATCATACATGGTCTGTTATCTCAAGATCAATCATCACTCAATACTCTTACTAAATTTTGTGGGATTGTTATGTCTATAAACAATATATAAGAACATTATTTTTTAAATATAATGCAATTTATCATTGAATAGCTACACAATTATTGAAATATATATTATTAAATAAAAATATATTGGATATTTAAATATAAAAAATTTCATAAAAAATATAAATATATTTTAAAAAGGTAATATTTTTTAAAAAAAATTATTAATTATATAGAATTTAAATTTTTTTACTTAGAATAATTTTTCATATATATTTCCCATAAGATATTATAAATTTATATTAATGTAAATATAAATTTAAATATTTTATATACATATAAATATAATCTACTCTGAATATTAGTGTTCAAATTTTTATTATAAAACAACAGTTTTACAAACGATTATAATTTCTTAAATAAAATTAATATTATTTTATACAATATTACTCCTAATATTATACATATGTGATTAATTTTTTTAAATATTATTAATTATAATTAAAATGTAATGGAAGAAAATTACATTATCTACATTTATATTACCAAATAATATATTATTAGTTCATTAAATTGTAAATAAAATAAATTAAATTATATATATATATTCTTGTTAGTAATTATATTTTATAAATATAAATACATTCTTTTTATACATAATTATTCATAATATTTATTATTTATAAATATGTTTTTTTGAAAATATTAATAATTGATATTTTTAAGTTTCTTTATTAATAATATTATTATTTTTACACTTATCAAATATTACACTTTAGATTTAATAAATTAAAATATGATAAATAATATTAAGAATATATATTGTTATTCAAATTATGTGAATAATATTTTTTTACAAAATATTATTATCACGTTAATTTTTAGATATTATTTACATTATATTGTTTAATTTGTGAAATAATATATTATTAATTTATTTTAATTGAAATATAAAATATAATATTATATTTACATAAAAATATACTCAAATTTAATTATTAGTATTCTAAATTATAATTATAATTATACATTTTTGAAATAATATTTAATTTATAAAATATAAAAAATATTAATTACAAACTAATTACAGATAATCCAACATATTTCAAATTATCAAAACATTAAAATAAAATTTTATAAATCAATTATGAACATGAATATTAAATTATAAATTCACTTAATCATACAATATAAATATGTAAATAATGAAAAAAAAATTAAGAACAATTAAAATGTTAATGATTTTAAAAAGAAATTTTACCGTCATAAAAAATGAAAAAAAGTATTTTTTTGAATTTAAGAAACTAATTATATTGATTTTTAATGGAAATTTAGATGGTAGTGTTGGTATGAGAGAAAGGGTAGAGAGATTCCATTCTTAAAATAAAAAAATCATGATGGGAATTGTGAAACCTATTCACGCTTCCTTTTTGAGAGTTTCAAAGAAAGCATGGATGAGGATCAAACTTAAATTTAAGTTGAATAATAATTTTGAACCATATTCAATCATTCTTTTTGAATCATGTTGTGTTAACTGGGTTCAAAAATATTTTGGATGATTTTGATAAATACCTAAACCTAAATATATTTAGAAAACAAAAATGCAATCCCCAAAAAACAATAACATGACAAAAAGTGATGTGAGAAGGTGCAATGGTGATATTAACATGGGGATTGAGGTACATCACATTTCATGGGAAGCTTTAGGAAGTGTAGGATCCATTTTAGGGCACCGAGGCACATTTGGTGTGTCATTGGGTAGGGCTCATAATTCATTTGAGTTTGACCAACCAATTTTTTTATATGATATGGTTTGTTAAGAAAAGGTGTTATGATTGTTTTATGGTTGCTATTGGAATTAATTTAGGCCCTCTAGGTTAAGATTCTTCATAATTTACAATCTTATTTGAGAATACTGAAGAAGTCCATTCATTGGTTTTTTATGTACCATATATTTTCTTTTAAAAATAAAAAATTATATTGAATAAGTTATTACATAAAAATGGAGAATATAAATGCGAATGATTTAGATACGCTTAATTATTGATTTATTCATAATTAAAAGAATTTATAAGTGATTTATAAGAAGAATTTGGATAATTTTTTATTAGGAATCATTTAATATTTTCAAGTACTTGTTATTTAATAATAATGACTAAATTTTTTATTTAATGAAATGGATGAAGGGATTTTGTGTTGTTTAAAAACTTCATACTAATATTGGTAGTAAAATGGGAAAATTAAAGGGGTCATTATGAATTTTAAATATTTTAAAATTTTATGGTATTAAATAATCCTAGAAAACAAGTTTGTAACAATATTGAGACACATTGTTAATATTGTGATTGGGAATACTTACAGTTACACTACTAAATTTTCATTTATTAAAAGCCAAAATTTAGAAGTTCTACACAAAAATTGATGATTGTGGGGATTTAATCCACATTAATTAAATGTTCCTTTAAATGAGACCTTTATCTGAGCTAAAAAAGCACTCATAAAATGGTTCGATTTGGATGAATTAACACTTATAAAGGTACTACATTGTCATCAATTTTATTATCACTAATAAAATTTCCCCACTAATAGTGCTAAAAAATAATCCATAAAATTTTAGCGTTTGTTATAGATTTTTTTCAATACTAATAATGGTACCACTTTATCGACATATTTCTATTAGTATATAAACATTTTATTGCACAAAAAAATAATGACAACATTGATTAATATAATTTGAGTTTTTATATTTACATATTTTTAAATATTATTTATAAAATAATAAGTATATATATTTAAATATAATATATAAAAATTATTTATATAAAATCAATATAATAAAAAATTCATATAAATCGTATTTTTAAATATTATATATACATAAATATCATTATTATGTTAAACAATAAAAATGAATAATTATAAAATTATATAAATTATTTACTAAATTTATGTATAAATATAAAATAATAATTTTTTAAACAAAATTATTATAAATTAATTAATTAATATATCTTTTATTTAAATAGATCATATTTTAATTTATATATTTACATTCTTATAAAATTTTAAAATATACATATATATTTATATATATTTGTAAAAATTTGTTGATATATTGATGTTTGTGTGTTTTTTTATGTGAATTCATGTACATGTTAATGTATGTGTGTATGTGTCTATATGTGTTGTGTTGTGAGTGTGACTGTTTTATGTATCTTTATTTTTATGTGTATGTGAATATTTGTATGTGGGGATATGTATGTGCATAGAGATGCGTATATATATATATATATGTGTGGAAGTATAAGTGTATTTGTGTGGATGTAAAAGCATGTATCTGTGAATGTATGAGTACATGTATATATATGTGTATGCGTTTGTATTTATATCTATATCTACATTTATGTATGTATATGTTTATATGTGTTTGTATGTGTGTGCTTATATGGAATGTGTATGTTTATGTAATATATTTATAAATTGATATGTATGTGTATATACATGTATATATGTAAGTGTATGTATTTGTATTTATATGTGTATGTGTATGTGTATGTGTAAGTGTATGTGTAAGTATATGTGTATGTGTATGTGTCAGTGTGTGTGTGTGTCTTTGTGTTTGTCTATGTGTATGTGTATGTGTATGTTTATGTCTATGTATGTGTGTACCTATGTGAATATTGGTGTGCACGTGTATGAATGTAATGTTTATGCATGTTCATTCATTTAATATTAGTTATTCATTTTTAATATTTCTTCGCTTTAAAATTTTCCATAATATTAAAATTTTTAGTAATTTTTTCAATTTTAATATATCTTCCTTTAATATTGTTGTAGTATATTAAATTTTTATAATTACATATAATAATTTATATATTTATACTTTTAATTAAATAAAAACAATTTTAATTATTATTAAAAATTATAATCGGTAAAAAATAATAATTTTTTGTATATTTAATGAATATAATAATTAAATCAATAATTTGAAAAAAAAAATATTATTATTTATTATTAAGTTGTATTCATTATTTATCTTATTGTAACACATTTAATTAATGTTATGAAATCCCTTCCTTTCCATATTTTTTTAATTTAGTAATATTTATTTATTCTTTTTAAATATTATTTTATTTCATCTTTTATATTTATTAATTGTTAATATTTTTGGAAATTATTGCTTTTGAAATTTGTAAAAATATTTCGATTCTATGTTTCTATATTTTCAATATGTTTGTACTTTATACAATTAATTTTAATTCATTTTTTATTTACTATGTTTTAAAATATTTATATTATATTGGAAATTTATATAATTGATTTATGTAAAAGAACCATAATATTAAAATACTACTAGTCAATATAATTCATTTTTACTAATTTTTTATTTCAATAATTTATATTATTAGGGATCCATTGCACGTTATTGAAGATTCCGATTGTGGTGGGTTTCTCACCCACACAAATCCCTCTCTAACCTACTATCTACTATCAATAAAACGGTTGTGCAGTCCACCCCCAACCCAGTTGGCCAAGTGATTGGTGAGAGATATTAGAATCCGTGGAAATACTCTGAAAAAATTTATTTATCTCTTCAATTTTCTTATCATTCATTGATTCTCAATATTTTTGTATTTTTATTCTTCAATTTTATAACCTGTTATCTGTATGAGAACTGGATTATTTATAATGTTTTTTTAAACCTTACTGTCACTTCCTTGTTGGAAGGTTGTAAAAATTTATATTTTTCATTTTAAACCATATTATCACCACATAGTGGTATGGATTTAATTAGTTATAAAATATTATTTATTTACCACAACAAAGTTCCATTTATATAATTTATTTTGTTGTCTCCACATATATCATATTTTTACTACATGGATAGTTATAAGTTATTTAGTTTACACCACCTGATTAGACGGTCTAATTAATAATTCAACACACATGAAAATTTTTTAACTGAGTATCATGATGTATTGATTTATTTATTTTAAACACACATTTGGTGGATTTATTAATGGATTAAGGAGGGATATATATGAAAATATTATCATGTGATAATTCATCTTTGTTTGGATGTTATCATACTATTTTTATTTATTGTATTTTTAAGTCAAATTAAAACTATTATCGTATTATTATTTTTATTATTAATAATATTCTTTCCACATCTCCTTATTATCTTCATGAGAAAATATTGAGAAATTTGAATTCATCATTATCGATGTTACTGGAAGCAAAATATTCCATGGAAAAAGGATATTGAATTTCATTTCAAACAAATGGATATCATTGAAATAATTAATGAAAATAATTCATAAACCTTCGAACATAATAAAAAGGTCATGATAATCCTCATAGGACATATCAAAAATGGGTTGATTGGTGAAAGCATAACAGTAATTGGACTATGTATGATATGAGAGTGCTCGAAATAGAGGTATGATAATCAAAAGGAGGATATTATTCCATCAACCCATTTAGAATTCAATTCATTAATATTCCAAAATAATAAAATTTTAGTGGTTATAATTCATCCATGTATAGAGTTGTATCATAGTTAAAGTAATATGGTATTGGGATTACAAATACATATATTCTTGAAACGACATATACATAATTTCTTTTATCTCACATCATCGACTAGCAGTAATATTTTTATGATGGTATAGAAACTATTCGGATCTCTTAGCCTTATTACTAGAGGGATAAAAGAATAATGAGAATTGTTTAAAAGTCATCACTCATGACCTACTATTTCCAAATTAGCATTTTATGAAGAGAATTCTATATTTTTGGAAAATAATCATTGAATAAGTCAAGGATGATATTATCATGGTGGATATAGTGTTGGGGTAGGTGTTGTCGGGGACATGGTTTTAACCATGGGCACACTCAAAATTAATATAATAACAAGTAAATTGTTTCTCATACACTATGTGGAATCAATAATATTCATGATATATGTATTTTTATAAGGGCCATTGGTCTAATGTATTCCAAACAATAGAGAATCATTATAATATCTATAATGAATATATCAATGTAAATAATAATAAAATATACTTTACTAAAACATCCAATAAATGTACAGAAAATGAGTTTAGTTTTACTCAAAATAATGATCCATTGAATAATGTCATCACTTAAATCAAATAAAGAAATTTTAATTTAGAATTAGAACAGATGATAACTAAAAACAATTCAAAAAATTACAATTGTTGTGGTATGTGATTTTGTGTTATGTTTTATATTATTTTTATTTATTATGTTGAATTATTTGGCTTTGATAATTTGTTTGTTATACTAATATTGTATTTTTATTTAAGTATTTAAATAGATTGCGTAAAAAATACATAAATTTTCTTACTGTATTGTTGAAAAATTATAAAAATTAATTAAAATAAATTATATTTTTTCTGATCTAAATCAAACAAGAATAATTTTTAATACTCTATCAGGTACTTTATATCTGATATAAGGGACTACTGAAGTGAGTTTTTCTTTACCAAATAGGAATGTTTTCTTTATAAGATGTCTATTGTTTTTTTTCAATTTCCAAATGAATCATGTTATGTTTTAATGAAATATAACAACAAACCAATGATTTCAAAAAATTATATAATATAAATAAAAATTACATTCAAATTAACATTAATGTTTTTTGAATGATTCATATACAAGAAACAAATCAACAATTATCATCTGAATTGCATTATATGGATATAATTGTAGTCAAAACACATATGGTAATAAATAATGGACCACAGATTATTAATTTATGTCCTAAAAAATTAAGTCATCCTAGTTTAAGAATTATGTAAAAAACAATTATTTGTTCTCATGGATATTCTATAAAGGTTCAGAATATCAATCGACTATAAAAAAATTCATATGAGGCATGTTCTCTTGGAAAACTAACTGTGATACCATATCCAGATAAAATTATGCCAATAATTCAATCCTTTCTTAAATAAGTTCAATGGGATAAATGTGGAGCTCTTAATCCAACATTTTGTTCATTTAAATATTTTATGTTATTAGTGGATGAATCTATATAATTTTAATATGTTTGTTTCCACTCAATGCATAATTTAGTGTTTTCATGATTTCATTCTAAAATTAATAAATTGAGAGGATAATTCCGAAATAAGGTCATCAAAAAATCATTGAATATTAAATAAAATTTTAAAAATGATTCCAAATTAAAAAATAAAGACTTCCAAGAACAAGAGCATATGTTTAGTGGAACTCTATTTTCACTCAATAAATCTAAAATCGGGTTAAAACCAGCATTATTATTCCCTGTCCTTGGCATAAATGGTTGGTTTATGTGTAATCTTTGTTTTATGATTTAAATTGGAATATTTAATTGTTCTAATAATATTATGACATATATTTTGTAATATGAGTTGTTTAAATGTTGGGAAATGGTTTTTAACCAATTGTTGGTTTTGTAGAGTGAAAAATAAATTTCCCTTGAGTTGAGTGATTTTTCTTGGAAGTGTTTATATTTTACTTTGGAATAATTATTGAACTTTTATACTTTTAAAGGATAATTTTCCTCTTAAAATTTCTATCATTAATGCATTGAAATTAAGATTACTGTGTAGCATCTAGTAAACCATGTGAATAATCCAATGTTTTTGATGAATCATTGATAAGAAAACATCATCTTCTTTTGAGACCGTTAATAATGAGAATAATGATGATGATATCTATATGGGGTTATGAAATATAGTGTTCTAGAACATTAATTTTCATAAAAACATGTTCGTATCAGATGTACTCTCTACTTCAGTTAGAATTTGGAAAAGTGACTCACATCTATTTATAAAGAATATTTTTTACAGAATACATACATATTTGTCCCTAGCATCATTTAAAAATTAGACCTCAAAGATGTTTTGGAATATATATTTGATATAGATCCCAAAAAATAATCAAATATCCTAACCCAGTAATTAGTGATTTTTTCACAACACCTTTTGAGGATTTGTACTTCATTAAATTTGTAATCCAAATATTAGGGGTTAAAAATAACCAAAGGGAGAAAATTTCATAAAATGTGAAAACATTATATTTTCTGGATCATCCCACCCAGTAGTGAGACATGACAGCAAAAAATGATTTTACATTTTATGAATTATTAAATTAGTGGACTGATGCATTTACAAATACAAATAGTGTTAATAAGTCACAAGAAAATGTATACAAATATACCATATAGAATTAATGACCCAAAGAAACAATTACATAATGATGTTATATAAATATAAAAAACACACTTGAATCATGTAAGACCATTTATATATAAGCATAGAAATAGTTGAAAAACGAAACAAATAAATATAATTGAAAATACCATCATGGAGGCTTGTGTTCTAGAAGAAGCACATACCATAAATGTTCTAAAAAAATTTATGATAATCATTAAGAGAATTCTAAGAATATATATAATCTTGATGTTTTTAGAAATAATGAATTCCCTATTAATTATTCCACTACCGGTAAGATATGGAATTGAATTAATGGGAATAATATTGATGAAATATTATCATATTCTATGTCACATGATATTGAAAATGAATATCCCGAACCAATTTCTATTTTGGAATGTGAGAATCAAACTGATTTTAGTGACCTCGACTATAGTAAATTGAAGATAGATACTTCTTTACAATAAAGAAAAAATGAAAAAAAAAAGAATGGCATCCCAAAGTGCCAAAGAGATTAGTAGTTTTGGTTAACTAGAAACTTACATGACTCATATATAAAATTTTATTGGAAAAATTACAACATATTATTTTCTCGAATGTATCCTTATCACCTACAGAATATTCTTTAATATCCTTCGTATTATGTTTCATGGACTCCTTGGAAAGGAAAAAATATGAGGGAAATAAAATTCATTGTAAGGGTTATGTATCTGGGAAGAAATCATGATTCAATAAACATAATAAATATCAAAAGATAAATAACTGAACACATATTCAATGAAATCAATCATCTAATAATTAAGTCAATCATGATATTAGATTAATGAAAAAAAAAGATCATGGATAATAATTATCATAGAAATGTAATAATTGAAAACACATTCTTATTAATTAATAAAATTACAATCATAATTGGAAATGGAATAATCAATATTAATGGTAAATATATAAAAACACATGTCATTTAATCTATATAATCACTTTTTAACCATTTATATTTATTTTAAAAAACATTTGTCTAAAAACTGACACATTATCTGGGACATTTTGTTGGCTAGTGGTAGGTAGTAAACTCTAATTGTCCTTCATTTATGGGTTTAGGCCATACGGATTTTCCGGATGTGATGGGTTGTCAACCAGCATGACAGTTTTACTTTTATAAAATAATGTTAACATAATTATTATATGTTTCCCCAAAAAATATGATGGAAATCATTGAAATAAAAACAACCATTAAATAATTTACTTACCATCGTTTTCAATAAAATTTATTTATAACTATTTTCCCAAAATTCTTAATAATATTAAATAATTGGTAAGATAATTTCATTAATGGTAATATTAACCCTAAATTCGGGTAATAAATTTAATCTATTGTTTATAATATTTAGTGTAAGAATTCTTAAAAAACATTTTCCACTAAAAATATAATAAAGTGATGGGTTTTATTTTCAATAATATCTCTTCAAATATCCTTAATCTTTTTAGAATTCCATTACATAATCCCAGAAAGGGGGTTTAAAACTTTTAACATTTGATCAATATTAAACTCATATACACATAGTAATATTAATAACTATGATTTTAATAAATACACTTATGCTTCTAATATTTATCACAATCCTTATATGTTTCATAATTCGTATCACCAAAATATATTTTATATAAAAATAATTCTTCAATTAAATTCTTTAACACTAATAAGTAAATACCTCATCCATTTTATTTTCACATTGTCCTCTCTTTGGTATATGGTATATCCTTTATAATGGATAATTGACTCAGATAATTACATGGTTCTCCAAATGTTTTACAATAAAATACAAACTTATTCACAAGATGATATTTATTTACTTCTATTGAACTATTCATTTTTTATCATTAATTAGTTGCCTCCCCACCTTCCTTTCCACACATAATGATTTTTATTGTTACTCTCAGACACTTTCATGGGGTTATACTTTGATATTTCTTAAATTATGGAAATAGGGAATTAATTCCCCTATGATATCTATCCTTCAAGATCTTTAAAAACTCTATCTTTATATTTTTTGGTGTTTTTTGGAGTTGGTTAAGTTATACATTATTAATAATATTTCAAGATAACTGATTAGGGATAATAAAGATACATTAAATTCTATCATCATCCCATTCGGTTTATTATTATTTCCACATAGTCCTTCATGTTCAATGTTAACATTATTCCATTGGGTTCTATCAGTTGAATAAATCCATAATGTATTGTGTTAAATAACACTCATTATAGAAAAATCATATAATCACTTATAGGATGTATAAATTATGACAAATTATTTCAAATATTTGAAACATTGGGTTTGACCTTTTCCATTCCATAAAATCATGTATTTAAATCCTTCATAATGGTTTATAAAGAAAATGTGAATAATCCGAAGTATATTACATGGGAGATTAAAAATAGGTTCACAGTAAGGCTCATTTTCAGGTACTAAGTAAGGATTGGGTCAAGCCCAATACACCCATTCCGAATTTATTAACCCTAGGTACGCCTATTCTAGAACCACATCCCCATAAAATATCTATATAGTGTAGTATTTTTTTGGAAAACCCATATAATTTCTTCCTTACCAAAACACTAGGATGTTCTTCTATACATATTATAAAAGTAAATGATAGGGATATAATATTTAGTCTATGATTTCATAAATCGAGTTCCCAATGTTTATACTAAATATAATGTGAATGGAAAAAAATAAGGTTTATCTCAAATTATTAGTAAGGGTTAAGTGCAGCGGATGTTATCATGAATCAAGGAGCATATTCACCATGGAAAGGTGAGTAAATGCACCCATATTACATTTAATTAATTTGACTATCCAAATAAACATGAAAAACTAAATAACTAAAAAACATTCAATTTAATCAATAACATTACAATCCTATTTGGATATACAATAATCAATATATATATATAAATAACTGAGAAAACTTGCTATTCAACTATTTATCTAACAATGAAATGCATCCAGAGATGATGATATAGAGAAAATAACATGGATAATAATAACCAAATTATTAATGAAGTAAATTATTTATTATGGTATGTCATGTTTTTGAGGCATATGATTCTGTTACTATTACGAAGTACCCTCAGTATAATTTAAAACTGATGGGTAGAAACATATTTTACTGAGGCCTACCAACATATTTGTCCCATTAGACTACTGATGCATCGAGAAGCTATATATAATAGGTCACCAACCATGTATTTCATTCCCATACCATTTCTCAAGTATCTAATAATCATTTTAATTCATAAATAATGTTCTATATCACAAAATATCATTAACGAGTAAAGAGTCCATATTTATCAATATTTTCCTAGATAAACAATTTAAATTCAATTTAGAACACCACATGTTAAAATAATATGCATTTTAAATAATAAACATACCCATGATAAATAATATTATATTTTAGTTTAAATTTTGCCTCTAATTATCAACTAAAAGTGAACATTTTAGGATAAACTTATTGACTAGAAATATTTATCTAAGAAGTGGATTTATATAATATCCTTGGTAAAAATAATCACTAACCATTAAGAGTGATAACAATTATAGTATAAATAAAAAATATCCCTAGTGGAGTGTATGTCAAATAAAGGGGTGTTGTTATTGATGAATTTAAATAGAATATAATATATTTTAATAATATTTTTGAGGAAGATATCATTTTCCATTTGAAATTCACAATTATAAACAAAAATTATGAAAACCATTTTGAAAATAAATTTCATTAAAAATAAATTTTGAAACATATGAAATATTTTTCAAAACATTGATTAGTCATTATAGAAAGTAATATTTTACATGACATGTATGTTAAAACAAAGATTCCTTTCACTATTTTGGCCAAATCCAAACGTGAATTGTTTTAAAAATAACCTAAATAGTCCATTATAAATTTTAAAATAAGTAAAAATAGGATATAGTTTATTTAAAAAATTATTTTGAAAAGGCTAAAACATTTTAAATTTTTTATAATATATGGGTTTTGATGAAGAATGTATTATGACATAAGAGAGAAATACAATCAGATTTTATTCAAACCATACTCTCAATTATTTAATGTAAAAAATTATTGAAAAATAGTAATTTACCTAAAAATTCTCATCAATAACCATAGGAGAATAAAATTAAATAATTTTTTAGCAAATGATCAATTTAGTTCTTTCACCTGAAATACACGAATAAATAATCTCGATGAGAATGATATTTTGAAATAAACCCTAATAATGATTATCAAATTGAAATGAAAATTAATCAATGAATCAATTTTGTGTATAAATTATAAATACACATATAACTATAGTAAATATAAAATAATATAACAAAAGGTCATTATAAAAATAATCTTCCAAAATCTACGACAAAGAAGATGTTATATAACCTAATGAAATGAAATTGATTTATGAAATTCCTTACCACATGGAAATTTTTAAGTCAGATCACCTTAGATTAAATTATACAAATTGATTTGTAAAATACCATGAATTATTAATGAATCAAGTTATATCATATAAATATGGAAATATATACACCATATAATAGAAATTCATAGCATGACAATATAATGTGCCCTAGTGATATGAAATTGAGATTAAATCCCTTACCTCATAGTTTCTTTTAGTTGAAAGTGATTTAACATCATATATATTTGGTATAAAAATTTAATTTACTTATTAATGAAATATATTAATATATATAATATCATATATATATTTTTTAGAATATATTTTCATCCATCCATTAATAATATTTTATTATTTAAAATGTTTTTGGGTGATAATTTCCTTATTTTCTAATGAGTGTTTCTTCGTGAATTACCCGATTCAAGCACATGTTAAATATTTATATCATATATAGAGAAATTATCTTGAAAAAATTATCATATTTTTTCATTAATTAATACATAAAATCTAATCACTAATTATAGATATGGGAATGGAGAATGTTATAATCACGGAGATGGTGGTTGCCCAAACACATGAGTAATGTTTTTCATTTTTCAACGATCATCATGGAAAAGAGTTATGTAATATTTTTTATTCAAATGATGACCATAATATGATAATTATCATGTTATTTATTTACACACACACACAAACGTAAATAAATATGTCATTCATTGGGTATGGTGGTGAAAAGAGAGTCACATCTCTCAGTGAAGGTGTTTTTCCACACATACACGACCGATGTTATCATATTTTCATGTATGAAAAATGATTAATAATATTTTAAAAATAATAAAATTTATATTTATATCAAAAATAATTCATTTATATTACATATATTAATTAAAATTATAATTATAATTTTTAATGTAAAGCTTTAGTAAAAATCAAATCACATAGCTTTACAAGGTTGTAGTCTTCCATACACTTGGGTAATGTTATCGTATCCCCTAAAGAATAGAAAGTAAAAAAAAATTATATTATAAAATTAATAATAAGGTATAATTAAATCAGAAATATAAAATATATAATTTAAATTTATCATCATACCCAACCCTGAGAGGTGGAAATGGACAAAGTAATGACAAAGGTTCACGAGGTGATAGTCCTTAATACACATGAACGATGATTTCATAACCCAGTAGATGGATGTGGAGATGGTTGTAGTTAATTAATTTAAAGTAATAAAATAAAATTATATGTACTATACTACGGTCATTATATTATATTTTTTAAATATAATTGAAATTATTGGAGGAAAAAATAAAATAAAACCCCACATTGAAGAACATTTTCTCTTCATTGTGTATCCTCCTTAGGGTTTCCCCTAAATCCTTACTATGTTAAATTTTTTCCCAAAAATATTTCTTATATAATAATAGGAATTATTTTAGGAAGTTATATTAGTATATTTGATTCTATAAAATTGGTTTTATGGTGGCAAGTGGAGAGGATAGGTTGTGGCATTTTATAAGTGAGGAGAGTGGTACACATGAATTTTTTTAGAATGATTCAATCAGAACCACGTATTTATCATTACCAAAGCCACAAAATTGGCCTCTTCTCTAAACTAGATGAGATAATGTAGAAAATATTCATTCTATTTGAGGTTTTAAAAGTTTTAGATAATTTTATACCTTATATTCTTCATTTAAAACCCATATAAATCCATTTTTTACTTAACTATAGTAAATAATGTTATTTTATTTATACAATTCATTTTTGTAATAATAATTTTGAAATTATTAAATAGTATAAATTATGATGAATCCAAATATTTATTCTATTATTCCTAATTTAATTCAGATAAGTGAAAAATGTAATTTTAAACTAATAGTGAAGATGCACTGAGAAAGTGAGTTTGGAAATGGAAAATATTCAAACGTTTAAGATGTTTTTATATCAAAATTCTATATGATAATTATTAAAATAATCTAAATAAGATTAATTTAAATATATTTATAATAAATTTATATTAAAACCAATTGAATATATATTTTATCTTTATAAATTACTAACATGTAGAAGACGTTTTATATTAAAATTTCATTATTTTTCACTACTAATAATAAAATGAAATATTTAATAATGATCCACAAAAAATAACAAAAGATAATTTTTATAACATGATTTAAAAATTAAGTTTATATTTTAAATGAAATTTTCAAATGTGGTAAAAAATAATTTTTAATTATGCGGTTGGACTGTGATTAATCAATTTGTTTAGAAATTTTTTTTTAGAAAAATGTTCTTTTACATTCAATTGATTTATATTATTATTTACGATCAATATATTAAAAATTATTATGTGTTAAAGTTCAGTTTCTATATATTAGTAATTTATATTTATTTAGTCCAATTTAATAGGTAGGTTTTGACTACTATATTAAATAATTATACATTAATATTATTTCACATTACATTCAAGGTTGGTGTTGCATGTAACACTAGCTAAACTCAGTTTTATAAGTAACGCAATATAAACATAGTGTAACGTGTAACAAAATAAAAACTATTCCTTTTCTCTAATATATGATAATGAAGTGTTTGTATTTATTAAACTATAAATATATCTCTAAGTGTTAGGATGTTATATTTTTTTTTCTATTCATGGTGTTTCATGGCACATACACTATTGAATAAAATGTTATTATTTTTGAATTTTGGGGTGTCAAATTAAATGAACCATAAATAAATTTCTTTTACAGTATTTAATATTTATCATAGTTAATCATGATTTTATATTTGAAAATTATTTTTAAAAAAAAGAAAAATCATAAAAATATTTTATAAAACATATTCTTAATAAGAGAGAATGTGTAGTATCATGGTCATATTGAATAACACATAACTAGGTTTTGATGTTGGATAACATTTGTATAATGTGAATAAATGGACATGGACAAAATTCTTAAATAATTATATTTAAAGACCTTGGTGGTTGATCACAAATATATGAATGGTCAATGGAATATCTAGGTCCTCTAAAATACAAATAAAATAGTTGTTAAAAATGTCATTGAAATCATTAGAAATTTTTAAAATAGATTTATATTTTATTTTAATATCCTTTTACTAATGTTGATGAATTATTTTACTATATGATAATATTGGGAAATATACATAATTGATATATTTCGATTTTATAAGTAAAATTTCATCCATTGGTTGTGCTTTGATCAATTTCCAATTAATATCTTACTCTATGAAATGAATATCTAAAAATTGAGTTTTTATGCCTGAATCACTAAATATTAATTTTATTGGATTGTAAGATTCATAAAATAGTGACGATTTTTTTGTATGTTTCCAATTATTTTCTAACACCAAAATAGTCAGCCACTGTTATCCAACATAGTAAATGATTATCTAAACCTAAAAAGCAACACAATGGGTCCATCATATCCATTCATTTTTTAAATAGTTTAACTAAAAAATGACATATTTAAAAGAACATCACATAAGTTAGTCATAGGTGCTTAACCTTTATTATCTTTTTTTCATGGGTTCAATCGCCACATCCTTTCTAGACATGCTGGTTTTTTACCCTTCATGTAGGTTTTCCTTTTTCTAAATTATATTTATATAATTAATATAACATTACCAAAAAATATGATTGATATCTTTAATATAAAATGAATCATTAAAAATATTTTTTTTCTATGGTTTCAAAACAACCATTTGTTAACAATTATTAATAAACATATTTGAATTTTTTTTAAAATTCCATTAATGACCCTATTAACCCCAATGTTTATCAATACCCGTAAAATAATGTCTATAAAATGTAAGGGAATTATTCTCAAATAAATTTCCCTCTAAATATAATTCATTCAATAAATCTTCACTAAAATAACCCTAATCATGGAATAGTCTATATATTAAAACCTAAAATGTGGTGTTTAATACATTGATATTTTGATCAATATTAAACTCATAGGCCCATAGTGGTATTCATAAATTTTCATTTTTTGAAGACATATATGCTCCTAAAATTTTACACGATCCTAGTATATTTCAGGATTCTTATAATTAGAATAACATTGGTAAAAAAACTTCTACAATTTAATTCATGAATAAAAATACATAAATACTTCATCGGACTTATTTAAAAATTGTTCTTTGGTCTTGTGTTTAACCTTTAGAAGTGGGCACTAACTTGGATAGTTCATAGGTTCAACACATTTAAGAAAATGAAATATAAATGGATCCCATGGACAAAATTTATTTCCATCTAGTTCAGCCCTCATTTTTCCTCAACATGTCATTTCATTATCCCATTCCTTTTCCCACACAAATAAATTTTCCATTCTATTGAGACAGTTTCATGGGTCTCTCCTTACATATTTTTAATAGTGTCGAAATTCATCTTTCATTCTTCCTTAGTCTCAAATTCTTATGATCTTAGTTAATTTTATCCCTTTCTTCAATTAGTTTGTCATGGAATTGGGTAAAGAAAAAAATTATCATATTTTGGTAAAAATAACTAGGTATTATCATGATATCTTTCATTCTAGTCATTATCCCATTTGATTTCTCATAGTCAACACATTAACCTTCTTGTTAAAGGTTATATTGGTTCCGTTTTTTGATCCATTTATAAATATAAGACACTTCATTAATATTAGATAATACTTTTCTCTATATTATATTTCTAGAATATATTTTATGGATGTGGTAATGTTTCATGTAATACCACATTCATTTGAATCTGAAGAGGATTTTAGGTTCACCTTGATGTTCTGAATATTTTTTCTGTAGGATTAAAAAACAGATATGAGTTTTAGATTAATGTATCATCCTCAAAAAGATAATCAATCTGAGTGAAAAAAATAATACACTAAAATATAGGATGATATATTTTTATGGACTTTAAATGAGGTTGTGATCAACAACTTCATTTAATTAATTTTTCAAATGATAATATATTCCACGCAATCATTCAGATCTCTTCTTATTATATACTTTTTTATAAAAATTGTAGACCCAAAATGTATTGGGATGAAATTGGAGAAAGAAATCTCTTGGGACCTAAGATATTAGAGTTAATGGTAGAAAACATCATCACCATTCAACATAAAATCAAGGAAGATCAGAGTTGATAAAAAAGGTATAGTGACAATCATTGGTGTAATCTGGAGCCTGATGTTGGTGAGAAGGTTTCCCTATAAATATCCACATCAAAGATGGTTTTGATTTTTCGGAAAAATGAAATGATAATTTTTATATATATTAGACCCCTCTAAATAATTGAATGTGTATGGATGGTTTTTTATCTCTTGGCACTTCTATCGAACCTCCCTCATGTAGAAGATGAGTTCCATGTATCTCTCATGAGGATGTTTATATCTTACCCTTCACATGAACTGAACTAAAAGGACATACCACTAGGGAAATATCATTATTATGTGGAAATTGGTGTTTATTTTGTTTTGTATAAATAAATTTTTAATATGAAATTACACTCACTAGGATAATGTTTTGTGGTGAAACCACCAATTTTATGAAACTAAATAGGAACATGAATATATGATGAGGCAATAGTATCCACAAAAATTTTATTGGAGTAATGGATTTTGAAGGATATGTTCATTTTTAATGGGTTAGAATGTAAAACCCCATGTTTTTATATTAAAAAATTAGAATAAATTAAATTTATTATGTATCTTCTGTTACATAAAATAATGGGTTTTAATGAACAATGACATACTATTAATATTGTTATTTAAAAATGAACATTATTACCTTTCTGTTAAGCTTGATAGAATGAATAGTAATAACTAAAATTTATAAAATATATTTAATGGTTTTATATAATGAAATCATATTGATAATAAAGTACTTAATTTTTAGTAAAGTGAATATATGTTTTAAAAATTCAATGTTCTCAGAAAAACTATTTTTCCCCTTTTGTAAAAAAATAGTAAATGTAATTTGATGAACATTTATTAAATATAGTTAAAAATTAAAATATTATTTTTAAAATTATATATTTCCCAATAATAATTCAGGGATATTATAATAATTGTTTTCAATGTTTCATTTTTTGATGCATAGTAAAAATAATAATTTTTAATAAAACTAGTATTCATTTAAAAAATTTAAAAGATCTGTTTTATTTTAAACTTGTTTTAAAAGAAAATATAGTCTCATTATATATTTATTAATACAATATATTTCATTAAAATTAATTTCATATTGAATTTTGGCATTAACAAATTCAATATTTAAGAAAGGGTCTTATTTGAAAACCAATTTTTTCGTCGCCTAACCTGGTTTTATTTTAAATTAAAACTTTCTATTTATGGGAATTTAATTTATTAAAATAAATTAAATATTTTTTATCAAGATAAAATAGTTTATAAAAATAGTTATAATTTTTTTTTATAATGAATAGAAAAAATTATAAATAATTAATTATTGTGGTAAAGGTTAAAATGATGTTTTCCATGTTACATGCATTTGTGTAAAAACAAATCATTGAACATAAGATTTTATTTAATTAATTGGATTTAATATTTAGAATAAGTATTTCATATTTATCTAATAAGGATCATTTTATTTTTATTCTTAATGATTAACTTACAATGGTAAATAAAATGAGGCCAATTTCTATTGTGCAAAATATAATTGAAAAATGTTGAATCATAAAGGTTAATTGAATAACATTTTTAATCTTGTTTCTTTTCCAATTTTGTTTGTTTTTATATACCATATCATCCAAAAAATACATTATTTATCAATTGTGAAGAACATTGGTTTTATTGACTTCCCATTAATGAATATTTTTAGGTATTAAAAAAATTTCATTCCTTAATTATAAAAGGGAACTTTCTCCCCTCAATTCACCACACCTCTTAAGATCATTTACATAAGAAAGCTCAAACAATATCATTCCAAAAAAATTATACATGTTCTATATACGATTTTATTCCCAAAATACAATCCATATGGTCTTTCAAATAATATCCAAAGGAGGTTGTGCTAAGCGAAATTAACTTCTCTAAGCTCTTTTTTTCACTTATTCTCTTACAAACTATATTCATATCCAAATAGATCCAACACGATAACTCAATAATATACCATATACTAAAATGTTATTATTTATATGGAATAAGCTACATCCATGTACTCTTCCATCAAATGGGGAAATGAAACTGTCGATCATGGGTATGGCGGACTACCGCCTCATAAACTGATGTAATTCATTTTAAATCATCACCCCTCCTAGGAGGATATTGTTATAGATTTAAATTATATATTTTATATTATAAAAAAATTTAATCTAATTTGATTATAATATCATATATTCCTTCTTAATTTCCATTCAGTTTGAATATGACAATGTATCTCATGTGCACGATCGACTATTACCTCACTACGTGATGTTATTTGATTTCCACTTATACGTTATAGAGAATTTAATATATAAAAGTATAATTATTATATGTTTTATATATGAAATAATAAATAATAAATAAATTATTAATTTTATTTTCCTTTATTTTATTCCAACCAATAAGAAAATGGATACATTTTTCAGGGATAGGTATAGTTTATCATCTATATACACGGTATAATTTGTTTTCTATCCCAAAATTTTATAGATTACCATAAATAAATTTATATTGAATTCATATGACATTTATATCATTTTTAATAGTCAATATATGATTTTGACATGATCAATATAAATGGAATGAAATTAAAAAATCAAAATATATAGGGAAAATTAACTAGTTATCAACTAATGTGTAATACAGATATAGAATTATTAATAAATGGGAAATAAAAGGTTATTGGTATATAATATATAGTATAGTGATAATTTTAATCCTCAATCAATATATTTATAATAAAAAATAAATATATTATATAGTACATTTAAACATGTTTTATTGAGGTCGATACTTATGGTAATGGATTTCTAGTTTCATTTTTCGTTATCGGTAATATATGTCACATTGACCCCTCATTTATTTTTTATAGTTTAATGGATTCACATTTAACATTAAATATCACTAATTTAATTGTTTTAATGATATTTAATGTTTCATTTAATGCTGTTTTTTAATATTTCCTATGATGGACAAGATTACCAAATCAGTAAGGGAATTTTTTTCTAAAATTGTTTTCTCTTGGAAATAAGTTTTTTATGTACCTATATTATATTATTTTGTTTATATAAATCATTTATTGCATGTTATGTCATGAATTTAATTATTTCCATGAAATTTGAATTACAATTTTTCATTATTCATTCATGGATCTTACGATTCACATGTCACCCAAGTAGTAAACGTCTAATGTTAATATCACATTATTTGTAATGATATTTTATGATTATGGTTCTGATGATGATATATTATGATATATCTCTCAAGAATCACATGTATTATCTTATCTCAAGGCTATGTCCTGAAAATTTATGTTTTCTTTTTTTCCCTCCATATATATATTAAACATTCTAAACTATTGTTTCTAATAAAAATCAATTATAATTATCTATTTTGAAAAAAATCAATTTTATTCCTTGTACATGTTTTCTAGATATGTTTTAAAGAAGCTTTTTACTATATCTTATTATTTATTAAAGACATTTTGATGCATGTTTTAATTTTTACAAAATGGGTCAAGTGGAATAATTTTTGTCACATTACAAACCAATTTTTTATGGTTTTTACCAAAAAATGTGAATGGAATCATTATTTTAACATATTCACCATGAATTATATTTTCTTCCATCTTAAAATATAATTTTCTTAAATATTTTAATATAATTTTGAAATATTATTTTGAATTAAAAATATTTCTATTCTTTCTGAACATTTAGTTTTAAAATTCTTACTTCAAAACAGAAACTATTATTTTTTCTAAGAAATGTTCTAAGTTACCTTACAATGTTTTTTTCTATCCAAAATTATATAAATTTCGGTTACATAATTTTTAGTGAGGATATAATAAAATGATATCATATTTAATCATTATAATTATGGTTTATGTTTTGTTATTATGATGAAAATAATTTTTGTAAATTATTCCTTTTCTATGCTCTATGATATGATGACATGATGAAATTATTTTGAAACCTATTTAATTTCATTAGGTTATTATCTGGTGAAATTTTTATAAAATTAATTTCAATTTTTCATAGGTTATAACCTGATAAATATTTTAATATATTATGTCATATATTTTTAAGGATTATGTAATGGTGAGATAGATATATCTCTTTAATTAATTGTTTAATGATATGTATCTCATTATATTAATTGAACTAGAATGGGGATTGAACCAATTTCAACAAAGGACTTTTTCCCCGGTAATTGTTAAGGTGTAAAATTATAACTACTATAATGGTTTGGGGAGTGAATCAAATCCACTATGTTATTATTGGATGTCAACCTTGACTATTATGATGGATTGGGTAATAAACGCAATCTACTATGATAGTCTGTTGTGCACTTCCTTGACCACTTAGGAAATAATTTTACATGATTATGTGTATGCCAAAATTATATATTTAATGTCAATTTTATGATTTCATGTCTCTTGTTCTTTGATCCCATTATGATTCATGACATATTAACTACGAAATTTTATTCCATGACTCAATTTTATAATATATGATATACATGGTTTGGTTTTTATATATTATTCTCGTATTCTCATACTTGTAGTCCCATGTTATATTTATATATATGTTTTAACAATAACTAAGACTCTGAGCTCACCCTTTTTTATTTTAACATTACTCTGGTTTTTAATGTAGTTATCCGTTAAGATATTTCTACGAAGGGTTATATTTATGATTAATACAGTGGGAGATGATTTAGTTCACTTATGAACCAGTTGATTGTGTTTCACTTTTCTAATTGAACTAGACCTAAATGATTCTGGAATTGATTGTTATATTATGTAATAGGTGTTAATAAAATAATATTAAATATTTATTTATGATATGTTTTGGTTTCCATACTGGTGATTGTCTCAATCTAAGGGATATTTAGATTTGACCTTTAGCATTGTGGTGAAATGAATCAGGCAAACTGTCATGTCAACTCAGGATGGTTCAATATATTACCTACACTACTCTTGAAAAAAATCAACACTATGTGAGTTTAATTAATTATCTCCAAAAATTTGTCAGTGCTATATCATTACATATGTGTGTAGATAAATAAGTACAAAATAAAGTGGTGGTTGGGTCTTGAAAGAATCCCAATTTTATTAGTATTTGAATTTGGAGGTGACCACCAATGACTTTTGGTGACCTTAATGACATTTAATGAAGTTAATTGACTATAGATTGTGATCTAAATTTTAAAATTGTAAATTATTATCTCCCATGATGAATCTATTTCAAAAAAATAATGAGTTATGTTATGTGAATTGTTTTCATAAAATAATAAGTTTTTTAACACATTATATTCATATAATTCAAGGTATTTATAGGTTCTAAAATGTAATTTAACTGGAAAATATAATAACTATATGTCTATATATATAGTGGATATACCTTTAGTATTTTATGTTCAAACCATATGTGTATTTATTTATTTTTATAATAATAAATATTTTTTAATCAATTAGGATATATATTAATCCAAAATGGATGGATTCCAATATTATGATAAAACGTTATAAGGATTTTGTTGAAGATTTTAGCATGTTTCCAAAATATCATGCATATCAACCTTATAAAATAAATTATTCATGTTTACATTTTTTTTTATTCAGAATTAATTAATATAGTTGATTTAGAAGAACACTTGATCTGTTGTAGAATATATTGAAGTTATAAATTTTTGTCAAACATGAGGAATAACTTATTTTAGATTTAAACTAGGATAAGACGCCATTTTATGAATCACATATCATTATTAAAATTTTTAATGATGATGAATACTGTATCTGGGATATGATTACCGGTGTAAATAATAATGAATATCATAATGAAGAAATGGTAATGATTACTCAAGATATACTTCATGATTTTCAAAGATTGATTCATAAGATACAGAGTTGTTTTAAGATGACCTTTTATATTTGTATTAATAAATATATTACATTTTTATCAATACTGAATATATATAATAAAAAATTTAAAAACAAAGGGAGTTACATCATTTTATTGAATGTATTTCTATATTTAATGATATATTACTAGAAAAAAATGATCATTCATAAAAAACACATAATGATAAAATAATGATACATTCTATGGGTATATTCTATGAAATAAAAATAACTATATATTGGTTTTCATGAACAAAGAATATCTAGAAAATGACCAAATTTTTCCGTGTCTCGATACAAGAAAGACGAATCAAATCCTATTAATATTGTATGGTAATTTCAAATCATTATAATTTTGGGAACCTATAGGGATGGAAGGAGACTATAAGGAAATTTAAATGGCCCACAAATACAAGAAATAAATATGGTAAACTTCATCACCCAGGAGACTCTCCTTAGTGGAAGAATATTTATCATGAGTATATGTTGTTTTTCAATGATGCAATAAACATTCCTCTTTCAATATCATTAGATGGAGTGAATCCTTTTAGGTTATAATTTAAAAATAATATAATAAATTTCATTTATATTGGTAAATTATAAATTTCCAATGTGTCTAGGAATATTGTGAAAAAACATTATATTGTATCTTCATATATTAATTTAAAAAAAATAAGGTAATAATATTAATGTTTATTTCAATCCATTTACAGAAAATCCAAATTTAACATAGGATCCAGGTGTTATATTGTATGATTCATATATAAATGAATATTTCATATTAAGAAACATGTAATACATTAATCTTACGTAAATGTTTTAGGATATTTCATTAATGTATCATAATTATGTATCATTTGTATACATGGTATACAATTAGTTAGGTTAACTAATTCCTCAATGACAGTGTTTCTAGTACATTAAAAATATCAACCCCAGTTACGTAAATACTGATATCATAAGAAATAATTTGATTTAAATTCAAAAGAAGGCGAAAAACTATCACCACTAATATGTGATCAATTATTTCAGAATGTAAAAGATAAGGTCACCAATTCTGGTAAACCGTCTTCAAAAAAAACATATAATCACTACATAGAAAATGGATCATTTTTTTGTTTTAATGTAATGTAATTATTTTTTTCTATAAATTTTCTTAATGAAATTCATTTATAAGGCAATTCATCTGATAGTTTTACTAGAACAATAAATAAATTTACTTGAAGATATAATATCATTAATGATAGGTTAGACATGATTATAGTGGGGATATGAGAGGAGTTGGTTCTAGTAATGTGTGAAAGAAAACAATTTTTAAATTAGGGATATCTTAAAATATAGTCCATCACAATATATGACAAATATACAACATTGAATGTTATAAGAATATTTTTAATGGGATTGTCAAAATAATTATTTGAATGGTTTGTTGGTAAAGAAATATATTTTTTAGGAATTTATTGAATTATATATCGACTGCCTATTTGATGTTGAAAGTACGAGTTTAAAAAAATATCATCATAGAAGGTAACTTGGGGAGTAAATGAATAATTGAAATATATATTATCTCAATTACCATTATAGAGTAGTAAGAGGGTAACCTTTATATGTTTTATAATAGTTTAGAGGTTGTTTCATATATGGAATACCGTAAAGAATTTATTAGGCATTCCAATCCTTCAATATATGAAATTTGGATATCAAATAATCATAAGTAATAATTTAATGGATGATTTTGACACCATATTTTTATGATGTGAGTAAAAAAATATTAATTCAATTTTATAATAAATTCAATGGATATCCAGAAGAATATGTATGAATTTATTATCATATATTGGTAAAATTTAAATAAATTATATATCATATATAAATAAACATGATGAACATTATACCATGAAAAATAGTGTAGTTACTCTTTTGTTTGTAGATATACATGTATCTGGTACTGATAAAAATATACAATTTATATGAAATATGGCATTCATTGGAATCATAAAAAAATATGTGAGTTTTTAATAAAATATTCCATTTGATGAAATTCCCAATCAAGTAGGTGTGTAATAGGAGTGTAGTTAAAATCGATGAATTTTGATTCGTGGAAATGGATTTCTGTATGGGTGGGTAAATGGGTGTACTATTCATGATGGAGCCATCTATATTACATGTATTTTATATCCCAAATACTATAAAAAGAATGTGGATTCTTTTCCTATTATCAACCAAAACCACTATTGTGTTATATGTCAATTCAACTGAGGATGAACCATTTTTTGGATGTCACAATCACTTCGTGGGGGTCCAAATGTTGAGGGGATATTTTATGTCAAATTATACCACAATGAGAATATTAAAATACTTGAGAGAGGGCTGAAATACCTTAAACCATTAAAGTGAAAATAGAATGTTCAAGAAGTATGTTAATGTTTTTTATAATACATTGTGTTACCTAATATTATTATATGTTCAATACATTGTTTACTATATATAAATTAATTCTTCAAAAAAAGTCTATATATAACAGACTCTCTACATGATAATTCTCCTAATTCTAAGGAATAATATGTTTGAAAACATGTTGATTCTCCCAATTCAATGGAAAAATATGTTTCCCTATTTATAGATTCTACCAATCGTGAAGAACAACATATTGGTAATGTTGAAATTAATGAAATGGTTAAAGGTGAAAACCCTAGTTCTAATAAAATAATAGGAGTTACCTATTTTTTTGATCATAAAAAAATTAATATCGTATGAATCATAGGTTTAAAATTTGAGGTTGGATAGAATACACTGATCTAGCCTATCAACCTAAACAATTCAATTATCATTAGTTATATTGGGGTCACTACTCAAATGTGCATGTAGATTGATGTATATAAGTGGAATAATGTTGTTACAATTGTGAGTAATGTAATTGGGGAAGAGATTTGGAAAATATTATAATATATTTTTTCTATTTAACTAAATAAATTAATGAAACGCTGCTTTAATCTTCATTATAAATTTCATTGTTCATTTATACTAGATTATTATTGAATGATATTTGTATTTACGGTCCCTGGATAGATTAACAGATCATTTTAGAATATTCATATGATGTAATTTATTAGGGATGCTGATAGTATATTAAACCCTCAACAACCACATATATATACACACTTGATAAATCAGGAATCATGGAATTAATTTATTCATCACAATGAGTAGGAATAATTTCTTGTACATTGTTATTGGTAATACATTACATAGAAAAACATGTGTTAATCACTTAGATTAATAATTAATACTTTTCAAAATAGAAATGATTTTATGAAAATAAGATGTGTACATCAAAATCACTATACAAAAACTGTATATAAATTATGGTGTATGATGCACTTGAAAAAATACTATGTATTTTAAATCTAGAGTAACACAATTATGTTCCATAAAATAAAAACCTAATTATCTTCATTTTTTTATATAAATATTGATGAATTAGAATAAAAATCCACTTATATCCCACATCATATTCTATTGAAGTAGTATCATGTAGATAAATATGGAATACTAGTAGATGAAAACACCAATAGAGTATGGGCATCAGTCATACATATGAAATAAATAAATTTTCTTCTACATTAAATAATATTAAATATTAATGACTACTTATTTTCCAATATTTGTTATCTGGGTTATAAATAAAAATTGTTACATACCTCTACACCCCATTTTCTTGAGGAGAAGAAGGTTTGTTTCATGGAAATAATAAATATCCCCAAGTTTCCAAATGCTTATGATAGATCCTCAGGGATCTACACAATTGGGGTTAGATTTACCCAATGAAAATAAAACAACCACAACAAAACATACCATATAAAAAACCACTATTTGATGATTGATAAGAATGAAATACAATAAATATATAAAAAACCAAATATATTAGTGTACCAAGAGGAAACCAATATCAATCTCAACTACAATGTGTAATACAATACCAAGAAAACTCAAAGGACTCCAAGAAACCAACTTTACTACTAAAAAAAGATCCAATATTTGAAACCACCATCCATACCCAAGTATCATGATGTACCTCTAAATAAATGTGATACCTTCTCTTTACCAATATCCCTATAGAAATTTTTTTCAAAATCACCAATTTTCTAAAGCAATACTAACTAATAAAATACTTTTTGATTTCCCCAAATTACTTCCCTACTCATTATAATACGATAGAACATGTTACTACATTTATATAAAAAATTACATAAAAAAATTTGAAATAGTTTATATCAGAATATAATCAAATTTCCCTACCAAAATATTTTCCATGGAAGGAAACATAACTACTCTTAAAACCATTTTATATATTTTTTTGGAATATTCACTCTTTTATTCACCCAATACAAAACAGATGAATGGTTTAGTAAAATTTCTATAATAGTAATAGGTTTCTAATCCATGCACCAAGTCATAAATATGTTTCCAATCCCTTTTTCCCCAATTGACACACACCCCTTATCTAGGGCCATGTCTCATTGTACCTCAATTGTATACGCCACGTATTATGGGAAACATTGAAAGCATGAAATCACAAAAACTATGTATTTCAAAACAATGAGAAAAACAAAAATTTCAACCCATTTCAGTAGAAAATAGTTTTTATTAAAAATAATTTCACATTAATCAAACAAATCCATATTTTAAAATTTTAAAAAAAATATTTCTCACCACAATCAATTTCAATGAATCCAAAAAAAATCACTAGAGAGGTTTTCTACCATGATTCTCAAATTTATTTCATGAGTAGTTTTAATGAAATTTATTCATTTTAAAACTCATACATCCAGATCTAATTATAGGAGTCAGGAGTGAAGCCACCTACCTTGGGAATTATGGAGAAAATGAAGAACTATAGTAAATCTTCAATAAACCCAGGTAGAATATCAATAACTATCTTCTATGATCTCTTACCCAAATATTGTAAGAGTCATATCACATAAAGATTGGAATCAAGCGTCATAGATATTTTCCCAATGGACTTGATCTAAGATTTTTTGAGAGTGAAGGAGAGTCTATCTAAGAAATATTGAAACAAACAAATACATCCCATGAAAACCTGGCTTCAACGCACTAAGAATTGCCTTCGAATTACTTTTGGTTCTAAGGGTAGAGAATACAAAACCATTGAGAGGACTAAAAATAAAATTATTGTAAAATGGAGGAAAAATGAGTGTACCATAGTAGAATTTATGTGAGATCAACTTTTTTAGTAAGACACATTTAAACTGTGCACAATTAGTCAAACTATTTGGAAAATCATGCACTAACCATGTTCCGGATCTACCTCAAGGAGAAATTTAAATGGTTATTCCACATGGATATGAAAACTATGCACATTTTACTGTAGGAGTTTTATAGAATCCACTAACCATGAACCTTTAGAAAATCGAAAATAACATTAAAAAAGTATTACCAATCCTCCCAATGTTCTCCCAAACACTTTAAATATGTAAAATACATAATGAAATTTATACTTAAATTAAATCGGGGGGTGATAAATTCTCAACACAATAGGATATTCTATCCCTAAGATGTTGAAACTATTATTGTTGTGAAATTTTTCTTGAAATATTCTATTAATTTCCTTCTCATGATACTATTTTCTTTTATTATTTTAACTATGATTCATCAGAACCTGCACTCTACTAAAAATATTTCCAGGAATGACATTATCCTACCTATACATAATCCGTACGACTATCTGTACTAATGATGTATCTGGATCTTGGACATTGAAATCCCATCAAATAACAAGGTCATGATCAGGTTCATACATTTACAGCAAAGATACAAGAAACACATTATGCACTACTCTGAACCATGGAGAAAAAATCAACCTATATCTCACCTCACCAAACCCTTAATGTATCTCAAGAGGGCATACATATCATGGAGATAACTTTCCCTGCATCTTAATACATTGATTACCAAGACTTGGAGATAATCCCAAGAATACATAATAACTAACCTTGAATGAAAATGGTTGTTAACAATGATCCACATACGAATTATGCAAACACAAAGTCATCTCTATTTTTCCTGATCAACTAATTCTTATATCTTGTATCATGGACAAGGATCAGATCAACAAGAAAAGCCTCACCTATTTCCAAACACATATCGAAGAACTACAAAGATTTCTATACAATTCCTCAAAAGGAGAAACTTGTATCGACTCATAGTAATTGTTGTTATATGAGAAATCTATTAATGGTATTCTATCTTCTCATGAGCCACCAAAATCCATTTCCTAATCCCACATAATTCCTTTCAAATTATGTATCATACATTCAGATTATACATCTATATGAGGATAATATTCCTTGATCATTGTAAACTGTCTCTCATGGGATTGTTATAAATATTTAAAGAAACAATAAATAAAAATAGAATATCTTTATGATACTATAAAATCTTTTAAGCCATCCCTATTTACATATTATCATATATATTTTTTACATGCCATGCACTATATGAGACACACAAATTGGATTAAATGGGCAATCATTTTTTGGCAATTCATAATCACCAATATGGTATCATGTTTCTGAACCATTCTTATGAGACCTGTAAAAAACCAATGTCTATATGTTCCAATTTCCAAACAAGAATGTCTAATGATTATAACATAACATTTGGTCAATTATGCGTTTAATTAAGATGCTAAAATTTTATAAATATCATTACAAAATAATTCACATTCATTTTAATACCATCCCACCAAAATTTGGCTTTCAATTCCATATACATATTTTGTATTCAAGGGTGAAAATCCCTTCATGAATGGAGGTATTCATAATGAATGTTATCTAACAATCCTTATGTATGAACATTCGATCTATAATCCCCAACACTAAATTCTCATCAAATTTTCATCACTCAATGGTATCACCGCCATTGAGTTTTGATATCATATGATCACATTATGAACTAGATGTTTGAAACAATTTTACCATATTTAGAAAATGGGAAAATTGAAACAGTGAAGAAAACATTACATTACATGGATCTTCACTTTCCAATTGTATATTAGATATAACTAAAATCAACTACCACAAATCTCATGCCTCTTTTCTCAAATGAACATGTGAATTTATTCTTAATGAATCTTCTGCCAAATTACCTATTCCTATTGAATGCATAAATTTAAATTAAAACAATTAGAGGAAATATTTTCGTCCACATCGTTTCATATTCAAATCCCTTTATGAGAAAAAATTCTTTAAGTTATTATGATATAGGAATATATTAAATTTATCAACAAACCGGTAGTGATTCCATGTTTTGCAATCAAGGAAAAATTAAAACTAATTCCAAATCATGTTGTTGGCAGTTTATGCCATGAAAACACAACTTTTGTGAGACTTAAGATACAAAATGATCTCCCCATATGAGAACAGATCCCATCCCAGGTCTTGACTCATCATAACACATCACGTACACCTATTCTGAGTCTAGAAAAATCAAGATTAATACTAGTGTAAGGAAAACATTATGATCATAAAATTTATTTTTATATTCATCATTCCAATGAAATAAAATATTTTTCCTTGGTAAATATTACATTGTTTAAGATAGTCATGATAAATCATGAAAGAAACATTGGTAATAACTACCTAGACCAAGGAAATTATGTATGTTAATGAAACTATTTAGAGGATTCCATTTGATAACAATATATTTCTTTTCTAGATCCATAGAAACACTTCTTTTAGATATTACATGCCGATGGAAATGAACCTTTTGTATCAAAAAATGAAACTTTGATAAATTTTAATACAGTATAAAATCTCTCATGATTACCAACTCTATCACAATGTGTTTATCATGATTAGACCTTTTCTATGAATACACAAATATGTAATCAAAAAACCCCACCAAAAAATTATCCATATATCATTGAAATAACCAACTCATAAATTTCATTAAGACTGTCGGTTCATTCGTAAGATAGAAAGGAATCACCACAGAACCGTAAAAGCCATATCTAACCCTAAATGTTGTCTTTCGAATATCCTCCACATAAATGTGAAATTAGAGATGTCTGGAGAAAAATTAGATCTCATATAACCACTGATATTTCATTAATTAGTTGAAAAAATCATCATGTTGTGGAAGTGGATACCTATTCATTATCATAACTCAGTTAAGTGGGAAATAATCCACACACAACCGAAGAGTTCCATCCGCCTTTTTTACAAACAAGACTGTTGTTTCCCACAGAGACCTGTTAGATAGAATGCACACTTTACATTCCATATCTTTCAAGTTCACTTTCAAATCAATAATTCTATAGGTTCCATTCAATAATATGTAATTGAGATAGGACAGGTCCATAGAAGGATATCCATCCTAAACCCAATTTATCATATGGGGGGAACATTGAGAAATTTTTTTCAAAAAAATCTTGAACCAGATAAAAAAAATAGAAATCTACTATTCTCTATCTCTTCCATTGATTCCAATGTCAATGCTAACAAATTGTATATGATAATTCCATATACTTCTGCCAAAAAGAACATTAAACCCTTTTTAATATTCTGATCTCCTCTAAATAAATGCTAGACACCATCCTTAGTAATAAAAAAACCCTTAAGGTATAAAAGTAGATGTGAGCCTTGAACATTGTCATCAAATCCACACCTTGTATTATGTCATAGAAATCCATCTCCCACACCAATAAGTCCCATTTCTTGTGTGATGTCCTTTTATTCCAATATGTATCTATTAACCATCTCTGTATAGTCCAATATACATATCACAATAATCATCGAGAAAATTCCATGCCATATCCCCTATTAAAAAATGTGGGCCTTCAAGGACATATATGTAGAAACATAAAGTGTAAAAAGTAATAAATTCTTGAATTTAGCCTCGTACTCGTCCACTGAGAGTCACTCCATTTTTTCTGAAAAAGTCACTCGTTCTTGCAATCCTGAATGTATGTGGATTGAATTATTTGTTAAAAATTAATCAAAATCCTATGAAAAAATTCCTTTGTTTAATTTATCTTGAACTTCTAAATCTTACTGTGGGCATTCAAGATCCTTCATCATATATTTCAACAAATTGATATTCATATCTACTATTATTCCAAGTAAATCATGGATTCGATTCATCCGGTTCAACCACACCATTGGATTCTATGGTTCATTATAACCCTGAAATATTGGTGAATTTTGATTCTTGAATTCAACAAAATGATCCAGTTTCCTTGGATCAACCCATCTGTTCCCTCTACACACAACATAAAAATCATGGAGTATTCTCTGCAGCAGCTATTTGTTCACATGTGGCTTAGGTAAAACAACATTATCTACATCATTTTACAGTTGTTTTCTTCTAGGAATATTAGGTTCCATTTTCTATAAACACATCAAACACTATATGTCTAACTACATTGAAACTAATGGCTTAACAATTTTAATTTCTATAACATCCCACATATCACAACAAGACATTACAAAATTCAAATTTTTTCTTCTTCAAACCATTTTTTATAATTCTACTACTATTTTGAAAATAGAACCATTTTCAAAATAATTTTATGATGAATTTTTTAATATCTCATATTTGAAAACAATTTCAACACTTTGTTAAAATAAAAAATGTTTTATCAAATCATAAATTACCTTTAAAAAGGAAATATGAACTCATAGTGGGTTTTAATTTATATAATTAATGCCATGGTATTTTCATTGGTGAAACCCATAAAAATGAGATTGAAACTTCAATAAGTGTCTCCCAAATAGTTATGTACCTAAATCCTTATTAATGATAAGTGAAACATAATGAAGATAGCTAGGTATTATTACGATCAAAATTTCATGTTTAGAAAATACTAATCCTTTCTAGGATCCAAACCCAACATCCAATCAAGAATTTTTTTCAACTACACCACCAATATTACCAATAATAATGTGTAAAACTAAATAATACCACTTATTACATCCTTCCCGTTACCATTTAGTTAGGGTGAGGTGTAATTTTAACTTGGACTTAATATACATCCCTAAAACACTAATGGATAACAATAAATGCAATGGGTGTCTATAGAATCCTAGGACAATTTTCCCTCTAAAAATAAAACAACCACAACCAAACATTCCAAAACAAAAAACCACTATATGGTTCATTATAAAAAGATAATACAACTAAATATATAAACAGAAATACAAAATATATCAGAGTAATAATAGAAAACTAGTATCAATATCAACTACAATGCAGAAGACAAGACCAACAGAACTCAAAAGACTCTGAGACACCCACTCGGGTACTCTAACAAGCTCCTTGCTCTGAACTAACCATCAACAACCAAGTATAATGAAGTAACCCAAATGAAATATGATATATTTTACATACATGTATACTAATATAAAATATCTTTCAAACCACCAAATATCAAATAAAGGGGTGATTAATGAAACTCATTAGGCTTTCCCCAAATTCCTTCCCTACTCGTACAACTATGATAGAATGATTTAGAATATTTTTATAAAATTATTTGTTGTATCTTATCTCAAAATATATCGAAATGTCTACACCAAAATATATTCCTAGGAATCAATCCAAAAAAATCTTTAAACCATTTCATATATACTTTTTATTAAACCCAATCCATTATTCTCCCATACACCCACAAATGCATGATCCATTGATAGTTCAATACATATGAGGATTTTCTCATTCATCTATAAGTCATCACTAAGTGGCTTATATTATTCTTCCCCAATGAAAAATTCCCCTTATCCAAGATCATTCCCTTTGTACCTAAATGGTCTATGCTCCTTATTCAAGGTCATGTTGAAATCATGAACTCACATAAACCATGTACTGCACAACCATTAAGAAAACCACCTCAATACATTTGAATCAAAAAAAAAATATTCAAAAATAGTCCGCATAAAATTTTCTTCCATTAATAATAAAATCCATATTTTGAAATCATAATTCTAACAATAACAAAGAAATCACTTTTCACAACAATCCATTTCCAAGAAACCCCAAACCATCACTATGAAGGGTTACTAGTATATATATAACTACAATTTGAAAACAACTTTTCATGTAAATCAATAAATTTTAAATAAAGACTTAAATTTATATTAATGGGAGTTGATAGTTAGGACACCTACCTCATGAATTATTGGGAAAAAACAACATCACTAAATCATCCAAAAAATTAGTTATAATCTCCAAAACCCTCCTTAGATCTCTTTCCCTAACATCAATGTTGGAATCACCTGTTTTGATAATCCCAAATCATGCTTAAACATTGATTATGATGTATTAAAACCTTGCATTAATCTTATTATTCTATGCTTAAACGTATTTTATTCTAAACAGTTCATATTCTTACTCTCATAACTTTACTGTAACAGCTTACAGTAGTATTTACATAAGTTTAGTATTGTTAGATAACAGTCAGAGTTTTCTTTTCAAAGTCACAGTTACAGCTAACTGTCACCATAAGTTACTGTTGCAATAATTTCACAGTTACAAGGTTACAGTCGAAGACTAATACAAGCTTATAGTCACGAGTCTACCGCTATCTATTGTCAAAGCTCACAGACGAAGGTCACAGTTACAAGACTTCTGTTCAAAGTTTTCTCTGCTCAAGTTCACAGTCGAACAAGTCTACAGTTGGAACAAGTTCGCAATAGAACAAGCCTACAGTCATAAGTCTACAGTTGACAAAGGTTACAGTTCTACAAATTTGATATTACAAGTCTACAGTTAGAGAGGCTACAGTTACATGGAGTAAAAGCTACCATTGCAAGCCTACAGACAGCAAGCCTTTTGTTGAAGTCAGCAGTCAGAAGGAAGACCACAGTTGAAGTCCACAATGACATACATTCTCGACCAGTCTATTATTATTATATTTCTACTTTTTTTTTCTTTACCAATTTGATTAATACTAATCTAACGGTCATGTCTAGACAAATTAATACACCTAACATTGTTTATTGATATTTGAAGACATATCAAGAAATAATACAATGTACGAGGAAGATTGCACGTGTAACTCAAGACTATTTATCTTGTCGGCCTCGGGTGAACAAAAAGGGCATATATGGAGGAGTATAAAAAGAAGAGAGAAGCATTCAAGAAAAAGCATGAATGGAACGAAAAGAACAGTGACATACACGAACAAGAATAGAGGAAGGACACACAGAGTCTAACATCTACAACTGAGAAGGAGATACGCATATACACAAAAAGAAGAACTCTCGAGCATTCATTCTGAAGAACAAAAGAGTCTCAAGTGAACCGACTGAAAGAACTGTCTCCTAAAATCCATGCTGTGAAGCACTAAAACTCAAAGAAGCTGATCACTTGAACATTTGGAAGTCTGGAAATCACGACACTCTGTTTTAGTGTCAACTTACAGAAAAAGGACCAAAGCTTCAAGTCACTCATTCCTACGAGTCCAGAACTGATCTGCCAACACTATAGAGCACTCTAAACCTTCTTCTTTCTATCTCTTACTCTACTGTGTTTAAGTGTTTTACATTTGTGAGAAGTGTGTTAGTATTACACACACTGTCTCCTGTGCTTAAACTGAGGGATACTGAAAATCCCTATCCCAAACCTTTTTACATTTTTTACCCACGTATAACTATGGAAGAAGCCTGGGGTGGATTGGTCATTTGTTTTCCCACGTATAACTGTGGAAGAAGCCTGGTGTGGCTTGGTCATTTGTTTTCCCACGTATAACTGTGGAAGAAGCCTGGTGTGTCTTGGTCATTTGTTTTCCCACGTATAACTGTGGCAGAGGTTGTCAAACCTGGACAGTTTGTGAAAACTGTTGTAAAGCCTGATACAGGCTGTGTATCAATCTTTTTTATAAAATTTCTTGGTGGCAGGTGATCACCAAGTGGAAGAGGACTAAGTCTTAGCTTAAGACTAAACCTCTTGTTTGAAATATCTTGTTACTCTTTTCTTTACTTTGCTTTTTTTTTATCCGTTGTGCTTCTTCTTTTTTTAAACAAGAAATCTGTTTTTGCATATACTCTGATAGTCAATTTTGGTTAGTGTGTATAAGAGATTTGTTTAGTAAACTTGTTTGAAAAGTAAAGTTAGTCATCAAACTAACCTTACTGAGGATTAATCAACCTTAGAGAAACTTGTTGAACAATAAGTCACCTATATCTCTACCGCCTTAATTGACTGGGCTGTTTTTCAATTTGGGGGATTTAATCTTTAAGTTTTCAACAGAAATTTTTAATTGGAACTCAATTCACCCCCCTCTTGAGTGTCCACTCCGACCAACATTTGGTATCATAGGATGTGTTTATCTCTGTTATACTTGCTCAAAGTTTTATTTTAACTCTCTTTTTTTAAACTGTGATTGTAGTTTTATCTAAAAGATCTTAAATTTCTGTTAGTTCTAAATTTTATCTCTTTAAAACATTTTCTAAAATTTCCTTATGGATAATAGACTAGAAGGTGCTGCTACTAACAGGCCACCCTTCTTTAATGGTGTGAATTATGCCCAATGGAAGCTCAAAATGAAAATTCATTTGGAAAGTATGGGTTTTGATATTTGGACTGCTATAGAGTCTCAATACAAGATTCCAGAAACTGAAAGAATAACTTGGGATGAACCTACTAAGGTAGCTTACAATAATAATTGTAAGGCTGTGAATGCTCTCTACTGTGCTCTAGGAGATGAGGAATTCAATAGAATTTCTGCATGTAAAACTGCTTTTGAAATCTGGGACACCTTAGCTGTTTCTCATGAAGGAACAACTAATGTCAAGGAAATGCGGTTAAATACTTATAATATCAAATATGATAACTTTAAGATGAAAGCTGATGAACCTATTTCTGATATGTATCTCAGGTTTAATGAGATAGTCAACACAATGAGCTCACTCGGAAAGATTGTTCCAGCAAAGGAGCAAATCATGAGATTATTGAGATGTCTGCCTGACAGATGGAGAGGCACATCCGTTTCAATTAGAGAATCCTGTGATATTGGAACTTTGCCTGTCAAGGAGTTAATTGGTAAGTTGATGATGTACGAAGAAGAGCTCAAGGTAAATAAAGAGGAAGATGAGGAACCAAAACGAAAATATGTAGCTTTTAAGTCTACTGCATCAAAGAGCAAAGACAAGGAGAAAGTGAATATACCAACTGAAAGCTCATCTAGTGAAGACTTAGATTCTGACAGTGATGCCGAGATGGCACAAATAGCAAGGAGATTCAAGAAGTTCTATAGGAAGAAGAAGTTCTTCAGAAAACCAAACTACAAGGGTAAGTATGATAGACAAGGTAAGTGGAAGAAAGATTGGAAGAAAACTGATAAAGAAGAAGTCATAGTTTGCTATGAATGTAAAAGGAAAGGACACATCAAAGCTGACTGTCCTAAGTTAAAATTCAAGAAGAAATATGAGTACAAGGACAAGAATTATAAGAAAGCTATGAAGGCCACCTGGAGTGCTTTAGAAGACAGCACAAGTGAATCAGAATCCAGTGATTCTGAAAGAAATCGTGCTAATATATGTTTCATGACAAACACATCTGAGGTAACCTTAGACACTCCCACTTTAAACTCTTATTATTCTGAAGGTGAAGCAGAATCTGGCTCTGATTCTGAAAATATGTCTAAAGATGAATTGATTGAATACTGTAATATGCTGGAAGAAACGTGTAATGAACTAAAGGATAAATATAAGTCTTTAAAGAAACAGCATGCTCTTACTGCAAGTGTCAAGTCTGCACTTGATGTAGAAAAAGAGAAAAATGTTCAATTATTAAAGGAGAATACAGAACTGAAACTATCTAATGAACAACTTAGAAAGGACTTAGAAACATTCACAAATGGAAAAGATACTCTAACCCAACTGCTAGGAAAACAATTTGCACCTAAGTATGCTACTGGCTTGGGATACCAACCTGGACAAAGACAGTTTACTAAAACCCGATTTATTCCCAAGTCTGGAAAAAATCCTGCTAGTTCCAGTTTTGGAAATTCGTATGCCTCAACTGGTTATTTAAATAGTTTTAGATCAAATAAAGTATATCTCTCTAAATCTGTTGCATCTATTAATTGTATGGGACCCATAAAACAAATCTGGGTACCTAAATCCTTGATTTCTAACATATCTGGACCCAAGAAAATATGGGTACCAAAGTCATTTCCTGTCTAATCTGTTTTGTAGGAAATCTGTTTGAAAAGCAATTACAAGAAGGTATGGTACTTAGACAGTGGATGTTCAAGACACATGTCTGGGGACTATTCGTGCTTCAAAATCTTAATAAAGGTTGATGGAGGATATGTCACTTTTGGTGATAACTCAAAAGGAAAAATCATCGGCTTATGCCAGATTGGTAACACTGACTCAGTATTAATTTCCAATGTTTTATTTGTTGATGGACTTAAGTACAACCTACTTAGCATTTCTCAATTGTGTGATGATGGTTTTAATGTCAAGTTTGAAAACAATTCTTGTGATGTTTATAATTCCAAAAATGCTTTAATATTTTCTGCCTTAAGAAATGAAAATGTTTATGCTGTTGAATTAAACACTTTAGCTAAACATAATGTTACTTGCTTAAATGCTTTTCATAAAGAGTCTTGGCTGTGGAATAGGAGATTAGGACACTGCAACATTCACTCACTTAGAAAACTCTCTAAGAAACACCTAGTTAGAGACCTACCTAAGCTTGAATTCCCAAATGACAAAGTGTGTAATCCCTGTCAAAAGGGAAAACAACACAAAGTTTCTTTTAAACCAAAGAAAGAAGTTTCAACTTCTCAACCACTTGAACTGGTTCACATGGATTTTTTTGGACCATCAAGAATTTCAAGTCTAAATGGGAACCACTATGTTTATGTTCTTGTAGATGACTTTTCTAGATATACTTGGGTATACTTTCTAGCTCACAAAAGTGAAGCCTGCTCTTCCTTTGTTAAATACTCTAAGTCTGTAGAAAATCTTAGTGGACTTAAGATTAAGACCTTGAGGAGTGATCATGGCCGTGAGTTTGAGAATCAAGAATTTGAATCTTACTGCTCACACAATGGCTATGATCACAATTTTTCTGCTCCTAGGACACCTCAACAGAATGGTGTAGTGGAAAGAAGAAACCGAACCCGGCAAGAAATTGCAAGGACTATGCTTAATGAATATGACCTGCCTGTTTACTTTTGGGCTGAAGCTGTAAATACAGCCTGCTATGTTATTAATAGAGTCTTGATTAGACCGGTTCTTAAGAAAACCCCTTATGAGTTGTGGAATAATAGGAAGCCTAAGGTTAATTACTTTAGAGTTTTTGGTTGCAAAGTCTTTATTCTGAATACTAAAGATAATATTGATAAATTTGCTCCAAAAAGTGATGAAGGAATTTTCCTGGGTTACTCTATGTCTAGTAAATCCTATAGAGTGTTCAATAAGAAAACCAAATGTGTGGAAGAATCTGTTCACATCAAGTTTGATGAGACTGATCCACATGAGTCTAAAACTTCTCTTGAAGATGTTGAAGAAGACTTATCTGTTCTGGACCTAAATGACAAATCTAAAGAACCTGTAATAAAAACATCCAGTTCTGGACTTTTTCCAGAATCTTCCTCTGTGGAACCCGAACCTATAAATGAACCTGAAATCTCTAGTTCAACCTTTACCAAATCAACTAGGATTCTAAAGAATCATCCTTTAGATGCTGTTGTTGGTAATCTTGATAGAGGAACACAAACTAGATCTTTTCTAAGAAATCAGGTTGAACATCAAGATTTTCTTTCACAGCTTGAACCCAAAAATGTCAATGATGCTATCAGTGATGAATTTTGGGTAATGGCTATGCAAGAAGAACTAAATCAGTTTGAAAGAAACAATGTTTGGGAATTAGTGGAAAGACCTAAAGACACTCTTACCATAGGCACTAAATGGGTGTTTAGAAACAAAGTTGATGAGTTTGGTAATATAATCAGAAACAAAGCTAGGCTAGTTGCACAAGGGTATAGTCAGGAAGAAGGAATAGACTATGAGGAAACATTTGCACCCGTGGCTAGACTAGAGGCCATTAGGATATTACTTGCTTATGCTGCTCATCTGAATTTCAAACTATATCAAATGGATGTTAAAAGTGCTTTTCTAAATGGATATATAATTGAGGATGTATTTGTGGAACAACCTCCTGGTTTTAAAAATCCCCATTTTTCTAATCATGTTTTTAAACTATCTAAAGCTTTATATGGTTTAAAGCAAGCTCCAAGAGCTTGGTATGATAGGCTCAGCTCTTTTCTTATTTCGAAAGGATTTACTAAAGGGATAGCTGATCCTACTCTTTTTATTAAATGGATTTCTAAAGATGTCTTAATAGTACAAATTTATGTGGATGATATTATTTTTGGATCTTCTAAAAATTCTTTATGTGTTGATTTTTCAAAAATAATGCAAAATGAGTTTGAAATGAGTTTAATGGGAGAACTCAAATTTTTCCTTGGATTTCAGATCTTTCAAAATAAAAATGGTATTATTTTGAACCAAAGTAAATATATTAAAGATCTTCTAAAACGTTTTTCTTTGGATGGCACCAAAGGCAGTGACACACCTATGAGCACCACTTGCAAGTTGGACAGTGATGAAACTGGTGAACCAGTGGATCAAACCAATTACAGAGGTATGATAGGTAGTCTACTGTACCTTACTGCCAGTAGACCTGACATCATGTTCAGTGTATGCATGTGTGCTCGGTTTCAAGCCAATCCAAAAGAGTCTCATTTGACTGCTGTTAAAAGGATTTCCAAATATCTAAAACATACTCCCAATTTGGGATTATTTTATCCAAAAGGACAATCATTTGATTTATTAAGTTATTCTGATGCTGATTTTGCTGGCTGAAAGTTAGATAGAAAGAGCACCTCTGGAACATGTCACTTTTTAGGCAAGTCACTAGTATCTTGGTGTAGTAAGAAGCAGAATTCTGTTGCATTGTCTACTGCCGAAGATGAGTATATAGCTGCTGGTAGCTGTTGTGCACAAATCTTGTGGATGAAACACACTTTACTAGACTATGGATATCAATTCAAACATGTCTCTATAAGGTGTGACAATACAAGTGCTATTAACATTTCTAAAAATCCAGTATCTCTTGCTAGGACAAAACATATTGATGTGAGACATCACTTTCTGAGGGATCATTATCAAAAAGGTGATATCACTCTTGAGTTCATTGGCACTGAACATCAGTTAGCTGATATTTTTACAAAGCCTTTTAATTCTGAGAGATTAAGTTATATCAAACATGAGTTAGGTATGATTAATTATAGCACAGTTGAAACCTCACAGTTGAAACCTCACAGTTGAAACCTCACAGTTGAAACCTCACAGTTGAAACCTCACAGTTGAAACCTCACAGTTGAAACCTCACAGTTGAAACCTCACAGTTGAAACCTCACAGTTGAAACCTCACAGTTGAAACCTCATAGTTGAAACCTCACAGTTGAAACCTCACAGTTGAAACCTCACAGTTGAAACCTCACAGTTGAAACCTCACAGTTGAAACCTCACAGTTAGACCTCACTGTGTACCTCACTGTTACATCTCTCTGTAGGCTGTTTCGCTGTTTAACCTTATTTTATTTTTGCGGGAATTCGAACCGTTTCTTTTCTTTATACTTTTATTTCTAAATCCCTAAATGATAAAATTTAGAACATCGAACATATCTCAATCCACTCATCTCGACCCTTGCTCTCTCAAGTCCAAAACCCTAAACCTTCAACCGAACCTCGAAACCTAATTCAGTTCCAATGGCCAGAACAAAGCGACCCCCGATTGTCAATGAAGATGCACCAATGCCGAAGAGGACTCGAGTCGAATCCAGTGGCACCGGGAACGCCTCGATAAGACCTGTTAATCCACATCTGACTAAGAGAGAAATAGTTGCTGAGAAGGAGCTAAGTGAAGAGTGGATTTTATCGAGCAGATCATTAGTACTGGCAGTGCTTAATGAGCAAGGATGGACCGAATGCTTCGCAAACAATAATGGACCGTACTACCCGAAGCTGGTGAAGGAATTCTATGAATATCTACAGTTCGAGGAAGAGGATGATCTGCATAGACTGGTATCCAGAGTAAACGGCAATGAAGTCAGTTTTTCATCCGTTGAATGGGCTGCATGTTTAAGAGTTCCTCATGAGGGTATTTACAACTACTATTCTGGAGCGACTCCTCCAAATAGTGGAATCTTTGATCATGAGACAGCTCTGGAAGAACTGATAGGCAATGGCATAGTAAGAAAGATTATTGCTGCTGAAATGAGTGGAGAGGACAGGCATCTGTTTAAGTTTATTCAGCATGTACTGAGTCCTAGAAGAGGAGATTTTGCAACTCTAAAGCACCAGGATATTTACTTGATGTACTTTTTAAAACATGGAAGGAAGGTCAACCTTTGTAGGTTGCTGATGGCTCAGATGGAGGACATTATAAAGGCAAGCTCAAAATCAAGTGCCTTGTTTCATGATAAACTCATTTCGGTAATGTTGAAAGTGAAAGGTGCAGCTGGAAGTCAGGAAGAGTTGATAGTGGCAAAGAACAGTGTATGTATCTCGAAAGTAATCTGCAAATTCATGAGGATCAGTTGGAATCCCTGGAAGAAATCATGGGTGAATGATGAGGAGAGAATCTATGAGAAATTTAGCCCTTCTACTCATCCCTCTAGACCGAGAGATAGGAGAGATCCAGGATTAAAGCCAGATGAGCCTGAACCTGTATACTCAGATGATGAACAGACTGCAGTAGTTGGTGACTCTTCAAGAGAGAACACCCCAATTGATGAAGGGAGTGATCCTGAGACTACTCACAGTCCTGTCAGGACAGTGGCGTTTGGAGCAGCAAGCCCTCCAAAAGAACTACCTAGTAGAGAACCTGTTCTAAGAGACAGTGAGACTGAGTCTACAGAAGAAGAAGAAGAAGAATCTCAATATCTTGTCAAGGACACCTCTGACGAGGATGATACAGTCGAAGCAGAAGAGGCTGGAGCTTCAAATGAAAATCAAGAAACTGTTGCAGAAGATGAAGAGGAGATCCGTGGTGAAGAAACAGAAGAACTTAGTATGAGCCCTCTGATAGGGTATACAGACAAGTCAGTGTCTGACCAGGAAGCAGGAGTGGTCTCTACTACTGTTGTCATGGAAGTGGTTGATGACTCAACAGAGAGGGAGGCTAACCTCACTGCTGAACCTACAGAGGAAGCAAGTATGGAACCTGCTAGAGCTACAGAAGAGAACTTAGAGTTACCCAGAGTCGAGCAGATAGTAGAAAATGCTCAGGAAGGAGCTCCAAGTGAGGGGGAGCGTTTTGGCTCAGTCTCTGTACTGTATGATATAGAAGGATGGACCTCATTTCTAGGATACATGGTGTTAGGACTCAATTATGAGGATTCAGATGAGGAAAACCAACCACCAAGAAATCCAGTTATCCTAACTAACATCTCTCCAGTGTTAGAAACTGAAAGATTGGCCACCAAGGAAGACCTTGAATCCTTAAAGAATGTAATGAAGGAGACCATCAGACAGTCTGTTGCTGAAATGAAAACCAATCTTTTTGATGAGCTGAAAAATGTAGAACAATCCTTAGAATTATCTCTAGGATGTGTTGTGGGAAGTCCAATCAAAGAAGTGATGGATGAAATGAAAGTGTGCCACACTCAAATTGAAAGCTGGACTGGAGCAGTAGTGGCCCTCAGACAATCAGTTGCTTCTTTAACTTCCCTGAGCAGTTCTCAGACACAAGTGGTCAGTGAGATTCGATACATCAAAGAAGTGGTCAAGCAGTTTGTGGAAGTATTTGAGGCTTTCAAGAAATCAGTAAAAGAACACTTTAGCAATCAGGATGTTGTCATTCAGAAAGTGATTGGAAATCTGACTCAGTCTTTCAAGGAGACAGTGGCATTCTCAGTCAAGTCCCTTCCTTCATCTAGCTCTCCTGTAGACCTTGAGCAGTTTAGAAGCCTGCTCAGAGAAGAGCTTACTCAGGCTCGTGCAAATGACACATCAGACCTACAGATCCTTGCTACTACAAGAGAAGTCAGTGGCTTTGTTCGTGAGCACCTGCAGGCTGCTACTGCTTCTCAGGAGGCCATCAAAAGTAAAGTGGATTATTACTTTGATCGGATTTTCACCACGCATCAGTTGAACCATCACTTCAAGCTTATGCTAGAAACTATGAAGCTGCCTCCTGTAACTCAAGCTTTCAAAGAACAAGTTAGCAAGCTACGAGATTTGACCCCGGCTTTGGATAAATTCTTGGAAAACAAAAATGACTTCTTATCTGCCATGGACAGAGGAGGAAACATCATCATGGATTTCAGGAATCTGCTCCTACCTTTTCTTCATGTGGACTGCACACCTGTTATAGTTCCTCCTGCCCTACCTGTCTCCAACCCCAGTGGTTCTTCAGTAATGTCTCCTGCTGATGCCCTCAGAAGCCTTAGACCACTGATACCTCGGCAAGCTACTCACTACAGGCCTTCAGGAGCATCTGTTGCTGCCCCTCCAGACATTCCTGCTACAATTCCTAAGCCTATTGATCTTTCACCTACTGCTCCATCTTCTTCCTCCAAAGGAAAAGATCCCTTACCTACAGATGAAGAGGATTGAGTCTGTTTATTTTTTTTTGATAGGGATCATGTATTCACGTTTTGGGTCATGTAATGTACTCATTATTACTACACTGTTTATTTTCTCTCTCTCTGTCTTTCTTTTTGTTAATCACAAAGGGGGAGAAATAGGGAGAAATAGGGAGAAATAGGGAAAACTCGGGGGAGAAATGAACCTATACAAAGAGGGAGAAATCCTTGAGGATTATACCTAATTTTTGTGCTCATATTGCTAATACTGTGTTTTGCACACTTCTCTCTGATACATCTATATTTCATTCCATACTGACATAATTTGTGATTATCAAAAAGGGGGAGATTGTTGGAATCACCTGTTTTGATAATCCCAAATCATGCTTAAACATTGATTATGATGTATTAAAACCTTGCATTAATCTTATTATTCTATGCTTAAACGTATTTTATTCTAAACAGTTCATATTCTTACTCTCATAACTTTACTGTAACAGCTTACAGTAGTATTTACATAAGTTTAGTATTGTTAGCTAACAGTCAGAGTTTTCTTTTCAAAGTCACAGTTACAGCTAACTGTCACCTTAAGTTATTGTTGCAATAAGTTCACAGTTACAAGGTTACAGTCGAAGACTAATACAAGCTTACAGTCACGAGTCTACCGCTATCTATTGTCAAATCTCACAGATGAAGGTCACAGTTACAAGACTTCTGTTCAAAGTTTTCTCTGCTCAAGTTCACAGTCGAACAAGTCTACAGTTGGAACAAGTTTGCAGTCGAACAAGCCTACAGTCATAAGTCTACAGTTGACAAAGGTTACAGTTCTACAAATTTGATATTACAAGTCTACAGTTAGAGAGGCTACAGTTACATGGAGTAAAAGCTACCATTGCAAGCCTACAGACAGCAAGCCTTTTGTTGAAGTCAGCAGTCAGAAGGAAGACCACAGTTGAAGTCCACAGTGACATACATTCTCGACTAGTCTATTATTATTATATTTCTACTTTTTTTTCTTTACCAATTTGATTAATACTAATCTAACGGTCATGTCTAGACAAATTAATAAACCTAACATTATTTATTGATATTTGCAGACATATCAAGAAATAATACAATGTACGAGGAAGATTGCACGTGTAACTCAAGACTATTTATCTTGTCGGCCTCGGGTGAACAAAAAGGGCATATATGGAGGAGTATAAAAAGAAGAGAGAAGCATTCAAGAAAAAGCATGAATGGAACGAAAAGAACAGTGACATACACGAACAAGAATAGAGGAAGGACACACAGAGTCTAACATCTACAACTGAGAAGGAGATACGCATATACACAAAAAGAAGAACTCTCGAGCATTCATTCTGAAGAACAAAAGAGTCTCAAGTGAACCGACTGAAAGAACCGTCTCCTAAAAGCCATGCTGTGAAGCACTCAAACTCAAAGAAGCTGATCACTTGAACATCTGGAAGTCTGGAAATCACGACACTCTGTTTTAGTGTCAACTTACAGAAAAAGGACCAAAGCTTCAAGTCACTCATTCCTACGAGTCCAGAACTGATCTGCCAACACTATAGAGCACTCTAAACCTTCTTCTTTCTATCTCTTGCTCTACTGTGTTTAAGTGTTTTACATTTGTGAGCAGTGTGTTAGTATTACACACACTGTCTCCTGTGCTTAAACTGAGGGATACTGAAAATCCCTATCCCAAACCTTTTTACATTTGTTACCCACGTATAACTGTGGAAGAAGCCTGGTGTGGCTTGGTCATTTGTTTTCCCACGTATAACTGTGGAAGAAGCCTGGTGTGGCTTGGTCATTTGTTTTCCCACGTATAACTGTGGAAGAAGCCTGGTGTGGCTTGGTCATTTGTTTTCCCACGTATAACTGTGGCAGAGGTTTCCAAACCTGGACAGTTTGTGAAAACTGTTGTAAAGCCCGATACAGGCTGTGTATCAATCTTTTTTTTAAAATTTCTTGGTGGCAGGTGATCACCAAGTGGAAGAGGACTATGTCTTAGTCTAAGACTGAACCTCTTGTTTGAAATAGCTTGTTACTCTTTTCTTTACTTTGCTTTTTTTTATCCGTTGTGCTTCTTTTTTTTTAAACAAGAAATCTGTTTTTGCATATACTCTGATAGTCAATTTTGGTTAGTGTGTATAAGAGATTTGTTTAGTAAACTTGTTTCAAAAGTAAAGTTAGTCATCAAACTAACCTTACTGAGGATTAATCAACCTTAGAGAAACCTGTTGAACAATAAGTCACCTATATCTCTACTGCCTTAATTGACTGGGCTGTTTTTCAATTTGGGGGATTTAATCTTAAAGTTTTCAACAGAAATTTTTAATTAGAACTCAATTCACCCCCCTCTTGAGTGTCCACTCCGACCAACAATCAATATATAATTATCACATCAATATTGGAATCGAACCATATATATCTATACCTGATGGAGTAGATATAATATTTTGAGAGAGAGGGGTGGAATGTATATCTAATAAAAACTACCACAAACAAATACTTACCACGGTAATCTGGATTCAACGCACAAAGAATTGACTTCGTATTGGTTACATTCTGATGTGGAGGGACTCAAAATCATTTGGGGGTAAGGAAAACAAAATTGTGGTCAAATGGAGGATAAATATAGTCTTAGAGATTAATCTGTGTGAGGTACACTTTTTGGGATCGCACTTTTAAATCATGCACTGACAGTTACATGGTTATGAAAAACGTGTGATAACCATTCACTATCCTCATCCACAATGATCTCCTCACCTTGTTGGACCACATAGATAGCCAAAAATTGAACTAATTGTGAATAATCCATCTATCACGCATTACATGGTTACTCGTTGATGGCTTCATGATTTGGAAAAACTATGTGCCTTCCCAGAATCCACTATCTCAATATGCACGGTTCCCTATAAGAGACACATGGTTTCCACAAACCGTGCTCAAAACGTTCTCCTTTAAAAAATCCCCAGATACTAAAAAAATCCATCCCAACAATCCCAAACTTCACCCAACCACTTTAAATTCATAATATAAATAAAAATTCATACTTACATGAAACATTATGTGCTACGGGAATCATCATCGGCGACACCCAATGAATGATTACGTTTAATATCCTTGATGATGCTCGAAAAAATGGACACAATATAGGTGAGTGGTTTGGAGTGTCCCCTAAATAATATTTTTAGAAATGAAATTCCCAAGTCGATAAAGATGTGAATATTGATTAGATTTTGTAACAAATGAATGTTCAAGAATAAAATTTTAATTGTTAGTATGATTTATTAGAGAATGTCTTGGGATGGAATGAAATTAATGAAAAATATAAAAAAATACAACGCGATGATCATCCACTAGAATTGATGTGAAGAATTTATATAAAAATACCATCATACTATAGGTAATCATATTTTTAGTAATTTTCTGTAAAAAATGATAATCAACAAGAAACTACTATATTTATTATACAAATATTATATTGGGTGAAATTTATTGTAATTTATATATATTAGCACCCATCCATCACCTTGTTGTGTGGCATATAATGTAAAATATTAAAGGATGTATTATACATAGATTAAAATTCCAAAGGATCTTATGAGAGTTGAAATTTACATATCTCATCAATTGAAAAGTAAAATACATGTTCACTATAATGATTTAGATTTTCAGATAGTTGAAATTATTATAGTAATTTTCATAAAATGAAAATTTTATCTACTGAAAATACTTGTAGGCAGCATGTTATGACATTTATAATTTATTATTTATGAAATAAAATTTCACAATTAATAAGAATGGTATAAATTAACGAATGTTGTTATAATTGGAAAAAATAAATAGGAAATTGAATGTCAAATCCAAACAATCTAAAGCATCCAAAAAAATGAAAATTTTCTTAAAATAAACCTTTACCCCAATAGTTCAACTTACACATTTACAAATATTACATGTTCATGAGGATACAAATTTCAAATATAGTTAAAATACAGTCACTAGTTTTATTAAAAAAATTATAAAGAGGCCAATAAATACATTATTTTTCTTGAGGTAGTAGAATAAATCCTCAAGCATGTATTTTTAGAGTTGATTTATAGAACAAAAAATTGTGAATATTATGATAACCTATATTAATTGTTTGAGAAAATAATTATAAAAACCATAGATTTATTGAAATAATTTTCTGAATAAATTGTATTTTTTTAATAGCTTTTGTTATATAAAACACCATGTTTTAAAGAACCATAATATAAAATTAATATTATTATTCAAACACCTCCATTATAACATATAAATTAAACATAGTGGTATAGATAATAATAAAAATTTTCAAAATATATTTTATAATGTTTCTATATAAAGAGAACATATTTTTGAAAAAAATATTCTATGTTATAGTAAAGTTTTAATATGTTTCAAAAATAAAATTTTCTTGAAAAATAATGTTTTATCACAATAATAATAAAAGTAATGTTTCAATATATATAAAATTTATTTGAAAAAATGATGTTCATATTTTAAATCTACAAATGAAAATTTTGTTTAAGTGATTTTTTGATAATATTTTGATAATACAATTTTTTTAAAATTAATAACAAAATATTTATTTTATTTAAAATCATTGTTCAGTTTAAATAATATAAAAGATCCATTTTATTTTGAGGTGGTTATAAAATTAAAATTATAAATTTAATATCTTTTTAAATACAATTTATGTGGTTGGAATTTATTACAAATTTAAATTTAATATTACAAATTTTCTTTCTCACGATATCTTTATCTTTGGAAAAATAAATTTTACCACCTCTATTGGTTTTATTATAAATTAAAATTTAAAACATCAATGAGTTGATTTTTATTAGATAGATTCCTAATTTGGTTGTAGTATAATTTATATTAGATAATAAGGTCAAATTATTTTATTCAAAAATATTACTAAAAATAATAACAATTAATTACTACTTTTAATGATAAAATGAGGTGTCTCACTATAAAAATTATTTTGTTAAAATTAATTTTGAACAAGCATAGGATATTTATTTAGTAAAATGAAATTAATATTTAGAATAAATGCATACATATTATCTAATAAAACTCATTTTTATTTTATTATTTAATTATAAATTATATATGTAAATAAAAAGATTATAGTTATCATGGTGATAATTATGATGGAAAAATGGGAAGACCTAGAGGCTACATGAATATTATGTTTAAAACATGTCTATTTTATTAAGGTAGATGTTTTTAAAGAGAATATAATCCCCTAATTCTTTATTTATTAAACAAAATTCTCATGGAATGATACTGACATCCCAATATTTAATTATTTTGGGTACTAATAAAAATGAAACTCTACCTCAATTATAAAATTGGACTTCCTACCCTCAGTACTAAACATTTCATAAGCCATTTGGTTCGACCAAACCCTGAAAAAACCATCCCAAACATCTTTATCCATGCTATAGATATACGGGTCCTCCCAAAATATAAAACCTATTTTTATTAATAAGATATCCAAATTAGGTTGTTCTATATGTAGGATTTTTGATCGAGTTTGAGGAATGCTAATAAACGTGGTAAGCGAATATTGTCTCAAATTAACATATTTGGGGCATATGTCATATTATGAACATGTATTATTTTATAAGAGTTGCATACATAAAATATTTTTTTATACAATTAATATATTTATTCTCATGATATTTAATTTTAACTTTAACATTATTCTTTTATGAATCTCATTCCTTAATCCGGGGATCTATTATAATGAAATGATTAAATTCTTATCAAACCCAGATTTTTTCTAGGTTCTGATATGATGAATTAATTTTGATAGTGTGGATCACATATGTATTATTTCAATTATTTCACTGGTGGAACCTATATATCCCTCCAATTAATTCGGTGAAGATTGATGTCTCATGAGATAAAGAGAATAGGGATGTGCAGTGAATCCATTTCAGTAAGGGGCACTATCTACTATAATAGTCTTGGAAGTGGACCATGACTACTACCAAAGTTGGTCGAATTACCGCAATCCACAATAATTTTCCTAGAATTGAAGCCTTTACTACTAAGGAAATTATTTTCAATGATTATTTATATTCTATAATAATATGTCTTATGCAAATATTATTCTTCAATGGATCATATTATATTATTCTTTTAAGGTCAATATCTTATGAACAACATAGATTTATGCGATTAATCTTATTTATGATTTATTATATGTAGGTTATGGTGTTAAAATGGTATTCTCATAGTCTGATAACCATCTCCTTATGTACGATTGATATCATTTTTACCTACCCAAATTGAGAATCTAATCTCAACCATATATTTTTTTTAATTACCTTGGTTATAATGAAAGTTATTATATATGATATGTCAAAAAAAGATGAATGTTACATAGAACATAGTTTGAGATGATATATTTCACTTATGAACAAGTTTTTTGTGTATCCAAGATTCCAAATTCACAAGACCTAAATGATTATGGAATGGATCATTATTTTATATCATGAATATTCATATAAGAAGATGCCAAAACTATGTTTCATAAGCTTGGGTCTCTACAATTGGAATTATAGAAATTTTTACTTATCCATTGGAAACTAGGATATGAAAATCATAGTAAGATACCTAAAAATATATTTAAGGATTATTCAACATATAAATCTAAGTATAAAAAAAATTTAACATAATATTATGGATGATGGATAAGAGGTTTTCAGGGAAATAAATACCTTTATAGATACTGCATGTGGATGTGGATCTGGAAATGTTTTACATAGGGGTAATAACTTTGAAAAGGGTGCATTGTGATGGACTATATTGTCACCACATTCATGATAATGAGCATTGTTTTACACATGGTCTGACCCCCCATGGAAAATATTTTTTAAATTCAAAAAATATTAATAAAAATAATGTAGTATTTAATATATTATGATCTGAATGACCTAGGATAAATCAATTTTTTAGTAGATTTAAAATAAGGATTCATGAATTTCACATCCTATAAAAGATGTTTTAGGATTAATCACTCTGATTAATGACACATTATGGTTATAAAAACCATTTTGGTTATATTATAGGACTATGGATAGAAAAATAAGGTTGGGTGGTAACATGTATGGGAAAATATTGATGTAACCTATATGATCTCTGTTATGTAAATTCATGTGTATCATTAAAAGTATCCTTGTATACCCAATGCTATATTTAATGTTTTGATATTGAATTACCAATGAAAACACCTAACATAACAATGATCACATCACAAGTCTATGATTCTTCTCTAGTTGATGTTTGTGGGTTTTTTCTTCATAGTAATATTTTTATTCTCCCTATTGTTGAATTTGATGTTATCATAGGCATTGAGGGAATTTATATAAATAAATCCAACATCAATTTCCAAGGAAGTTATCCCCCAATAGATTTTACCAACCAAGGTATGATCATTTATTAGTGGGATGATAAGTATGAAATTATGATTGAACCCAACTCTATTTAATAGGTTTTGATTCCCATTAAAAAGGGTTTTTTATCTCATATGATTTAGGATAAAATTAAAATGAATGATATACCTATTTTCTGGGAATATTTTGATGTCATTCAAAAAGAGTTTCCTAGTCCTTCACTAATTCTTGATATTTATTTTTTAATAAAACGCATACATGGTGATACACATTTTTATGTAATCCCTATATATTAACTCTAATTTGGTTGTAGGTATTGAATAATGAACTCTAGGAGATTCTTATAAATGGATTCATTCGGCCATTTGTTTTTCATTGTGGTCCTCCTGTTCTTTTTAATGAATATATATTGATCAAAATGACTCTGCATTTATTTTTTTGAATTGAAAAAATGAAAATAAAGAAAAATTATCCTATACCCTATATTTATGAATTATTTGATCAACTGTGTGGTGTCAATTATTTTCTTAGATTGACCTTTATTATTCATATCATCAATTTTGTGTCAAGAATATGATATACCCATGATAACATTGCATACAAGTCACATACTCAATTAATATGTAGTGATTATATTTTTTCTAACAAATAGCCCAATATTATATGGATTTAACAAATATACTATTTAGATATTTCCTTGATAAGTTTTTTTACGATATTATAGATGATATTAGTATCTATTTTAAGAGAAATTAAGTGGATGTATATCACTAGAGAATTGTTTTGAAGGCCATAAAGAAGGATACACTATCTAAAAATATTAAAAGTTGGGAATTTTGGATACAAAAAGTTTTATTTTGGTTCATATAATCTCGAGTGAGGTTATATGAGTGGATCTATCAAAGAAGAAGGCTATGGAAGATTTTCACAGACCCACCATGATAATTGAAATTTTATTTTTTCATATATTTGTTGGATGTTATCGATTGGTTTTAGAAATATAACACCTTGGTTTATTATCCCCTCCAATATTATTTAATTATTATGGATAGATTCATATCACTTGATACTTCCACTGAACATTTATCATGTCCATGATGTGGTACATGAATCTCTCCTAATTAAGTACCTACACAATGCTTCACACATACTGAACTCAAAATTCATAAAGTTGGAAGAATATATTTCTTATAAGGAAAAAATGGTGGAGATTATGGATCATTGGGAGAATACTCTACTGTAAAAAACCACTCATCTAGTCATAATAGTTTTTTGAAACTTTCATTTTCATGAAGCAACATGGGGACCTGAGGATGTAATAATGAAAAATTGTCCTCAGTTATTTTTAGCAATGTAATTTAATATTAAAGGTGAAATTCATTTTAATGGTGGTAGAATTAAACCTCAATAGAGACTATGAAATATTCGTTTTGAATAAATTTAATTTCATTGGTATCTTGTGTTAGACAAAACACTATGTTTTAATGAACTGTAATATTCTTTGGATATTATTATTGAAAAATGGTCATTATAAAATTACTATTAAAATATTTTTTATGATTATAAATAAACTATTTTTAAATATTATTCATAAAGGATTAATATAAATAAAACATATAGATGAAAAATGTATTTAGTTTTTATTAATGTCTTCATATGTTTTGAAAAAACAATTTCCCCAACAAAGGTTTTTAATGAAAAACATAAATGTAATTTTTTACACGTTTAGAAAATATATATGAAAACACTAAATAAATTTTTAAATCAAAATATAAAATTTTTATTGTTGTAATTTTTTATAATTTTCTAAAATAAATATTTATTATTCCATGAACTATAAAAAATTAAAAAAAATAACTACCTTTTTGTATAAATAATTTACAATCTCTATTTTATTTTGAGTTGGTTTTAAAAATAAAATTAATAAAATTATATATAAACTAATCCAATTTAGTTAATTTATGTCAATTTATAAATGAATTTTTATGTTAAAACTCTATATAATAAAAAAATCACATTGGAAAATCACATTTTGATTTTGTCTATGGGTTGGATATTAAATTAAATTCTTCCCTATATATGATTTTAATATGATAAAATGGATAATATATTTGGAGTCAAAATAGTATATATTATATAAAAATTTGAAAATAATTTTTTCCTTAATATTTGATAAAATGATAAGAGAAATCACTATGTTTATTTTTAAAATGGTTTTTTTATTATATACTCATGTGTTAAAATTAATATTCAACACACATTGGATATTTATTTGGTAAATTGGATTTCATATTTAAAATTAGTGGGTAAAAATTGTCTAATAACTCTCATTTTAATATTATTATTAATGGATGAATTAACTATGAAAATAATTAAGAGACTAATTTCTATGGTTAAATTATATTGGTAAAAATGAGAAAACATAGATGCTAAGGAAATAACATGTTTCAAAATTGTTTGTTTTATTATGGAGGTGGTGTGGTTTGACTGTATAATCCCTAAAATATATGGTTAAATTACAATTTTATGGTGTATATACTGAATAATAATGTATTATATCTCTATTATATATAATGTTATGGGTATTCACATATCAATTTTATGATCTTTCTTTCATGGGTTTTATTTTTCAAAATATTCCAAATCAATAAAATATATTTTTCTCAATTTTATTTCTTTGAGACTCATGTTCTGTTATGTAACTAATTTTTCTAGGTGAATAGACATTAATTTTCAAGTTATATAATGAATATAATTCTTTTAATTGTATTATAAGATACCCTTAATTTCCTCCTCTTACTTGGAGAGTATTATCCCACATTCCCAAGTCATAAGAGCTTATTGAAATAATGTCATCACTTTTTGGGATTGTTTATTTTCATGTTTCCATTGATGAAATATTATTATCTACCTCTAAAAAACACTCATGAGATTCATTATAATTTTTTTATTCAAGATAAATCTATGTATTAGTGAAATTTTCACACTATTTTATACTTAATATAATGTTCTAAGAAAATTATAAAAGTCTCTCTCTAGTAGGAAATATATTTTATTCAAAAATCATGTTTTCAAAAATGTTTTCAAAAGATATTTGTAGCCAATTTTCAAGGTAAAAGGTTTTTAATTTCATTTAAGGTTTTTTAATTCATCCTTTATATGTTTTAAAATATTTTTCAATTAATTGTTTTTCAAAAAAAAAAATTCTGTTTTAAAATTTATTTTCCAATGCAGAAAAGATATTTTCCTCATGAAATGTTTTTAAAATATTTTTTCAAAATTATTTCCTATCTTAGATAACATCCATTGGTTCTACTCATTATTTTTTGGGAATTTCATAAAATATTTTTGATTTATATTCATTTTTATAAAAGATTATGTTTTTATGGCATGATATTTATAAATTTTGTTTCTCTTCAATATTTTATATTCTTTTGAAAACAATTTTTTTCCATGGGTTATGTTTATGGTGAAATGATTATGAAACCTTTCTTTTTCACATAATCTGATACGACTACATTTTTATCATACTTGTTACTTTTCATGGGTTATGATATGTTTTTTTATGATAATGTGGAATAGGTATATATGATTTCATTATGAGAAGGGTGAGACCTATATCTCCCTCCAATTCATTGGGTAACGATTTAGGTCTCATGTAATAGACTTATATGGTTTTGGGAATGAACCTTGACTACTAATTTGGCCTTGGGAGTGAACCGTGAATATCAATATGGTATGAGGACTAAAATCATTCTACTAAGATGGAAGTGGTAGTGAATGATGACTACAACGATGATCTGTGGATTGAACCCATACTACCAGTATGGTATTGGAAGTGATGCCCTGACGACTATGGAAATCCTATTATGTGCTTTTGTGTCATCTCAATTCGGTTTTTTATTCATATGTTATGCTTTTATGGAATATATTATTTATTTTCATTATGATTAAGGTATTATGAACTGCCAAGATTTATTCCGTGATTCATGTATAAAATCTTTGGTATGTAGGGTATAATACTCTATTTTCATGATCATATTCACATACCCATATAAACATCATTATTCCTAAATATCTCCCTTGTTTACCCTTACTGAGCAATTGAGGTCACCATTTTTTTTATTTCCTTCACCATGATATGAAGATATGAATTATGTTTGATGCCTCCAAGAATGTTTTTAGTCAAGATAAACCTAGCTGGAGGTAATATAGCTAACTAATGTATCAGTTTTTATGTTTCTATCTTTCTAAATGAACTAGACCACTATGGTCTTTGGTTTTCTGTTGTATAATTTTTTATGTATTATTTAAATGTTACAAAATGTTAATTTATGAAATTATATGTTTTTTATATTTTGTATCAGTGAAAAGTTTTAGTTAACCTTTAGAATCTAGGATGAGAAAAACATAGTGTGAACCCTAAAGACATTTCTAGGGATAAGCCCAAGTATAAGAAAAAGAATAAGAAAATTTACTCTACTTTTGGTAAAGGATAGAATGAGTGGTTTCCTAGAAATAAATCCATGTCTAGATACTAAAATTATATGTGGTTCATTCATATATTTAATTAGGGGTAACAACTCTTACAAGATTTTTTGAGCCTATCTTTGGGTAATCTGGAACACCAAAACAGTTGTTGCTGCAAACCTAGTTTGGTACTCCTTGGGAATATTCATTGGAAATTAACATAGTCTTCACAAAACATCATGAATATTTTAAATAGATATGGGATATGAATAAACTTGGATAAACTTAAGTATTAAAATATTAAGGAATGTTTAATTATTTAGATTGAATATAAGTGACTTTTCATAATTATGTGGTTCCTCACTATGAAAACTATTACTTACTCTACGCTTTTTGGTTTTAGTCAATTGTTAGAACCCATAGGAACCACATTAATTGTGATTTTGATATACCATAAAATTATTTCCCTATTATGAAACCCAATATAATGGGGGTTGAATTAAAAACATCATTTCTAGGATCTCACAGCTTTCTCATGGTTTGAATCATGGTAGAATTACAAATGATCAATGGTGAGGACAACATTCTATTGAGTCTTTCATGATACAAAACCCACCTTCTTTATAGGGCCCACAAATCCACTTTTTAATAAATAATGGATTGGTACTACAGAAAAGATACTATGTGTTCTCCAGTGTTCATAGCATGAGAATGTCATTCTGTATTTATATTGGTTAGAAGGTGAAGAATACTAGTGGTGGAATCTAATCAAGAATATGAGGCAGCAATATGAGATTGAATCCATGGATGAGGATGAGTTCAAGAAGTTATTTTTTAAAATGTAATTTCCTTGAATTATCCATATAAATATGGAGAAATAGTTCCATGAGATCAAGAAAATTGGTGATGAATCTACTAGTACCTATGCCGAAACTTTCACAAGACAGGCATGGTATGCTTCAAGAATTATCTTCTAGCCCAAATATAATGTTGATAGGTTCTTCAGTGGGTTAAATCAAATTGCCATAAATTTGTTGTTCATAAGAGACTTTTGTAACTATAATGAGATTGTTATTTGTAAAATAAATGTTTAAATGGCAATTGGTGTCATGTATCAAAATAATTATTTGGACAAGTAGGGGAGGATGAAGATTAAAGGAAAATCTAAAAACCATGAAGGGAAGAATATGTGATTCCCTTTATGCTCTAACTGAGGGAGGAATCATGGAGGAAATTTCATTAGGGGTTCTAATAACTTTTTTAATTCTTGAAGGTAAATACATTAGACACTTGATTAATTAAGTGATGGGAATAAGTTAGTTAATGTTTTGAATGGGGAAAAAGTGGCACAGAATGCACCTCCCACAATTTAGTGCAAGAAGTGTTATGAGAATGGGAATTATTTTAACTACTGTACAATCCCAAGGGATATTGATGATTATTGACATCATCATCTTTTTAAACTAAAGTACAAGGATAAATCTCGTGAAATCTATATTTTTTATGAGGGTTGCAATAATGACATGATGAAAGGTAGACTTACCTTCCACTCTAGAACTACTAATGTAATATTTGATTCTAGATCCACCCAAATGTTCACATTTAAATAAATCAATAAGGGTGTTAAGATTTAACCCAAATAGTTATATGTGGAATTATCAGTTCATACCCCTAATGGTATGATGACTTAATCTCAAGCCTATGATTCCTCTCTGGTTGAAGCTTATGGGAACGTGCTTCCAAAAAATCTTTTCATTCCTCTATTGGATGAATTTGATCTCACAATATACATATATTGGTTTTCTCTTCATAAATTAAACATAAATTCTTAGAAAAGTATTATTTCTTTTTTATATTTAAAATCCTCTTATGACCATCCATCCATGTGACGATATGTATGAACATCATTTTGATATTAAATCCAGTGTATGGGTATTAATTCCCATTCACAAGGGTTCTTTATATCAAATGGTTTTGGAAAGAATTGAAATCGATTAAATGCGTATTGTTCAAGAATTTTTGGATGTCCATCTAGATGATTTTCCTAGCCTTCCACAAAAATGTGAAGTGGTTTTTTCAATATAACTGATACCTGGTTCCAAATAAATTTCAAAGACAGATTATAGAGTGGATCTAATTGAGTTTCAGGAATGGAAGAAGAAACTACAAGAAAACCAAGATAGGGGTTTAATTCATCCAAGTGTTTCATCTTCGGATGCACCTATTCATTTTGTTACGAATAATGATATATCAATGTGACTCAGTATTGGTTATCGGGATTTGACCAAGATCACATTCTATAACAAGTCTCATATTCCCCGTTTTGATAAATTGTTTGATCAACTTTGTGGATCTCAATACTTTTTCAAGATTGACCATCACATTTTATGTCATCAATTGAGGGTCATGAAAAAGGATATACCCATGATAGTATTTTATATAAGGTTTGGAAACTATAAATATATAGTTATGAGTTTTCGTCTTAAGAATTCCCCTATTATCTTGATTGATTAAATGAATAGAATATTTAAATATTACCTTGATCAGTATGTGTTATTCTTTATAGATGATATTCATATCTATTCAAAAACAAGGGAATATATTTAATATCCCTTGATTATTATAATAAATACCCTATGATAGGATAATCTATATAAAATATTTAAAAATTGTCAAGTTTCAATGAAAAAAGAATAATTTTTGTGTCACATAATCTCAATAGATGATATTGTTGTAGATACATCAAAGACAAAGTCTATTTATTGAGGTCACATACCAACCATGGTGACTGAGATCTATATATTTCTTGGTTTTGAAGGATATTACCAAAAACAAATTGGAGAATTTCACCATACTATCTAATCATATGACCATGTTAAGTTAGAATGGTGTCATTTTCCCTTGGAATGATGAATGTGAGGAAAATTTCAAGGAACTGATTTCAAGGATAGTCAGTGAACCTATTATTTCATTACCCTATAGTGTATAATAGTTTTTAATCTATCGATAAGAATCCAAGAATGGATAGGTATGTGTTCATATGTCAAATAACAGGGTTATAGCCTACGCCTCGTGATAGTTAAAGATTCATGTGAAATTATTCCCAATTCAAGATTTGGAGTTTGAAATATTAATTTTTCAATTATAGAAATGAAGGCTTATGGAGATATATATACTGATCATAAAAGTATGACATAAATATTCAAAGAGAATTATTATAACAAGAACTAGAGAATATTGTCAGAGTTGATAAATGATTATGACTACAGAATACATTAACACCAAAGGAAAAAAACAAGGAGGTGATGATTGGAGTTAGAAGGATGATGATCTGCGAAGATCTAATATTTCTATATTTAAAAATGATGGATTGAGAACTGATTATTGAAGGGGGAAATCAAATCTTTCTCAAATGAATGTTCAACCCTATATACTACTGAAGATTAAGGAGGTTCAGAATGAAGATAAAGAGTTTGAAATGAATGTTAGAAATTCTCTTGAGTTTATCTTTGATTAGGATGGAATAGTAAGGTTCAAGAACAGTGTATGTGTCCCTTATATACCATATTTGAAGAAGGATCTGTTAGAGAAATCATATAGTTCTTCATTCTCTATTCATCCTAGAATTACGAAGATGTATATGGAAATGAAATAATACTAATAGTGGGATTCAATAAAGAGATATATCATATATTTTTTATCTCGGTGCTTTGTATTCAAACAAGTTAAGGATGAAAGACCAAAATTGTAGGGTATACTACATCCATTCCCACACAAGAATGAAAATGGGATAACATCACTATAAATTTTTTGTTGGAGTACCCAAAACCACTAAAGGGTTTAATGTTATAAGGGTGGTAGTCGATTTCTATACTAAGTATTCACTCTTCATCACTATCAAAGAAGACTTCTCCCTAGATTAGATTTCAGGGATATACCTAAAGAAATTGGTAGAGTTTTACGTAGTGAAACGTTCTATTGTATCAGACTAGGATCCATGGTTTACTTCAATGTTCTAGTGAAGTTTTTATAAAGAACATGATATTGAATTGAGTTTCAGCACTCCTTTTATTCCCCAAATTAATTTTTATTTTGAAATAACAATTAAAACCCCTAAGGATATGTTGAGATCAAATTCCTTGGATTATAAAGGTGATTTGGATCAACACCTTTCTCTAGTTGAGTATTTTTATAACAATAGATCTCAGTCCCGAATTCATATGCCTTCCTTATAAAGACCTTTGTAAAAATAAATGTACAGTTACAACATGGTTAAAGGAAGTTGGAGAAAAAAGGTATTGGGACTTATGATTACTAATGAAATGGTAGTGAAGGTTAGAACCATTCAACAGCATAACATTGTATCTCAAAGTCAGTAAAAACATACCCTGATAACCATTAGAGGGATCTGTAAATTGAAGTTGATGAAGATGTGTTTCTAGGAATCTCACCCTGGATGATAATTATGTGATTCAAGAAGAATGGGAAGCTAAACCCTAGGAATAACGGTCCCTTTGAGATTTATGACAATTTTAGGATGGTAGACTATCACATGGAACTTCCTCGAATTCTCTCTCAAATAAATCATGTGGTCCATGTATCTCTCTTGAGGATTTCTGTACATAACCCTTCATATGTAATCTGCTCATGTGCCATACCTCTACAGCAGTATATTTCATACAGAGTGAAACCAGTTAAAATTCTAGACTGATCGGAGAAAGTTCTACCAAGTAAGACCACTCACCTTGTCAATATTTTATGGAAAATCACAATATAGAGGAAGATACATGGAAACATGTGTAAATGATGAAGTATAATTATCCTCTTTTTTACCAAAGTGAAAATTTTCGAGGGAAAATTCAAGTTAAGGGGGGTATAATGTCACACCCCCATTTTTTGTGGTCATTTTTTAGAATAAATTATCTTTTCATTTTTCACAATGTCAATCATTCCATTCACACAACACATACATCGAATTAGTTAAATATAACAAGAAGTTGTAATACATTACATGGTACATCGACTTGGTATAAGTTAAACAGATGATCGACTTCGTGAATGTTACACACAACGATGATGTTTCTAAGAAACATCATTTAATTATTATAATTATTTGAATGAGATATTTATATCCTCGCTATTAAAATTACAAATATGAACAATAATATATAATTTTAAAATATTTTTTATAATTTTTTATATAAATAAAACAAATTGATAATAAATGAAATTATTTTTGGTAAAGTCCTTTTATGTTTAAAAATACAATTTACTCGAATAATCTACATTTAATTTCCATCAATAAAAAATAATAAAATTTACAATTGACACAATTATAAATTGTATTAGATAATATAACACTTAATTTTTTAATTTATAATGTCATAATTATATTTGGAAAAAATTTGTTATATTTTTGATAAACTTTAATTTTGGATGAGTAGTGAAAAATACAAAATTTTAATTCAAAATTGATTTTTAATATAATTTATTTATAATGTTAAATTATATATTAGTTTGGATTAAAAGTATAATTACATTATATTCTTATCAATTAATCAAAATTCGGTAATTGGAACCAATTATACACCGAAATTGGATATAAAAACAATGCAATTTTTTGATCATTTTTACTTTAAAAACATGCATTGTCAACCTTAATATGGGAATAATAGATAATTAATTTTTTTCCTCTTCTGTTATTAGAATTGGAAAAAAATGGATCCCATATTTGGAATCAGAATAATTTATAATTTCTATTAATTTTAACTTTTTATTTGACGAAAAATATTGTTGGGAATCCTGTTAATACTCTTGTAATTTATGATAGCTTAGAATCCCTTCCTTTATAGTGTAGGAAGTTGATCCAAGGTTATGAACTGGGTTAACACCACTTCCATCCTCCATGAGGATGTTTTTTTGATGTACTCAAAAAGAGATTTAAAAAAAAGATAATGTTCAGTCATTAGATTGATTAAGTTAAAATTAAACTTAACTGAATACAAAAACATAAATTGAAGACACAAAACAAATTAAGAAAAATGTCCAAAACCCACTTTTATTGATATTAATCAGAAATTAACCAACAATTATTGTGTTTTTGTGTGTTTTTATGATCTTTTTTGTCAAAAACAATTTGTACAACTAACTTATTTTCAATACTACCAAGTGAGTTCATTTCCTTCCTTATAAAAGGATACCAACTATCCCTCTTCTTCAAACCCCAAAAACCTATTATGTTTTATAATATATTCCCAACATACATCCAAATATCCCTAAGTTAATTTTATAATCCTTACCTGGTCATAAAGCTACCATGGAATCCTTTTCACACAAACCAAAATCAGTTACCCGATTTAGATGAAATGTATTCTCTCAAGCTCCATTATTTTATTTTCCTTATCCATTTCAAACAATATCTTTATTCTATGGTTTTATAATATAAACATTATATTAAATATAAAATGATGTTTTTATCCTAATTTTCAACCAACACTTATAAAAAAATCCATCTAATGTGTAATGAACATACAGTTAACGCGTACGGTGATCTACCCCTCACTAAATTATGATTGTTCATTTATCCTTTTACACCTATGATGGTGAAAATTATGATGAACACCATAATTATGTATGTTATATATTATATTCATTATTTACCTATAAATATTTATTCCTTTTTAAAAAATATATTTTTTATTTTCCATTTGACGAAAATACGATAATTTCGTTTGAGGAAGTGGGGACAATCACCCCTTCAAAGGAATGTGATTTGTTCACACACTACATTGAATGTATTAAGGATAGGTTTAAGGAAATAATATTATATACGTATATAATTATAATTCTACTGTAATTATACTATATACATATAAACATATTGTACATTTTAATTTCTTCATTCAACACAACAATAATAACAGAAACAACGTTTATGAAAACGTATGACTTATCGTCTCCATTAACAGTGTATTCAATTTAGTAATTTTCTATTATATAGATGATTATAATACAAATATACTGAATATAAATTATATTTTTATCATTTTTTACATTCTATAATCATGGAATATGTTTAAGGATCATATATATAACAAATTCAGACACATGAAAAAAAATGAATATTATCTGAAGTGAAACCTTAAAATAGGATGGTTAACAAGTGGTTAATATAAGATCATAATAAAACCATATATGGTATTAGATAAAAAATATGGTTATGTAAAAAATTTATAATAAATTTATCTTTATTATAATGTTTGTTCGGATTAGTACAATGAGAGTCAAGACACAATGTATGTGGATTTCATATCACTATTATTTTCATGAGATACATACTTTATTAACCTCCCATTCCTTTTGTGTGGTGTATGAACTTCCCATGAAATTTTAATATATCACTTATTAATAAATTTATGGTTATTAACATTTCAATTTTCTGATTCTTCTTTTTTGGGGATTAAGTTTCCAAAGTTAACAATTCGGTAATCTAATTTTGTCTCAATTTCCCGTCATTTAGACTCATGTTTTGTTATGAACCTAAATACTTTTTGAGGTGTATATAAATCCATTTTTCGTGTTAAATCATGAATCTCCTTATTTTAATGAAATTCTATGCTTAATTTAAAATAATTATCTTACATATAGTGTGTGATCCCAAGATATCAATTTATAATAGCTTATTGAAATAATCTAATGGATTTTCTATATTGTTAATGGTTATGCTTCCTTTGATGAAATATTATGATCCATATATCAAGAACACTCATGAATTTACATCTACTTTGTTAATTAAATATATATTTTTCCACTCTCTGTTACAAGAGATAATGTTATTACGTAAAATTTGATCATTTCTCTCTCTCTCGTGTCAGAAGACTTCATTATTCAGAAACAAAGTTTTCAAAAATGTTTTCAAATGATATGTGTAGCCCATTTTCAAGGAAAAAGATTTTAAAGACGTTTTATGGATTTCAATGATTCCTTTATTTTTTTCAAATATATTTTCATGGAATTTCGTTTTCAAATGTTTCTCTATTTTTAAAATAAAATTTCAACAAAAATATATATTTTAATCAAGATATATTTTTGAAATATTTATTTAAATTATTTCCCATATAAGATAACATCCATTGGTGTTACTCATTCATTTATGGGGAAATTATTAAATATTTGTACCATTTTCATTCTTTATTTAAATGGATTATGTTTTTAGGGAATGATATTGATGAAACACATTTCTTTTTCATGGGTTATATGCCTTTGAAACTTGGTTCTTTTCACAGGTTATGTTTATGATGAAATGTTAATTTAATATGTCCTTTTTTCCACAGGTTATTATACGAATAAATTTTTATAATAATAATTTAATTTTAGGGATTATGATATGAAAATTTGTGTACTTGTTTCACATGTGTGTATGATTTCATTAATATCTTGGGTTTTGACCTTTAATACACCAGAATATTTCTAGAGTTGTACGTTGAGTCGTCATGGGAATTCAGGGCATGTAAAGCCTCAGTTCAGTGATAATAAAACTATTAAATATAATATCTTATGCACACTTAGTTTCTCTTGAAACATAAATAAATCCCATATTATTTCTCATATCATATTTCTAATACAGTGATTGAGATTGAAATGTCGTATTTACCCAAGGAGAAACCTAAGGTCGTCCACGGTAACATTTTTTATCTAGGGTGTTTTGGTGACAATGAATTATGACGTGGATTAAATTAATTAAAAGAAAATTTTACTTAAAATATAACATGTCCCACCCCTTACACATTTCGGAGTGTACGAAGACCCATGCAAGAGAGACTCCACCTCCCCTCTCATCTTCTCCCCTTTGATGACTAATGAAAAAATTCCAAATTGATGAAGCAAGGTGTTGCCGATATCTATTTCTGATGTAGATCATCATCATATTGAAGAGTATAAAAATCCAGACATCTTTCTTCATCTAAAACATTCATGTTTCATCAATAATATAGGTTTATTTGTGTTTTTATCCCAGACCTGTTTCGATATGCATTTTTTGAAGGTTCTATAGGCCAAATACAAATGATATTGATCCCTTATAGGTAGATATGCGGGTTTTGGAAAAGAAAGGGGTAAATCAGGGAATTTTGTATGTAATTACTGACTAAAATTACTGCCTATTTTTGCTATAGATTATTGACTCATGTCATCTAGATCATTCTATTTGTTGAAAATAAACTCTTGGGACTAAAAGCCATTTACATAGGTTCCATGCTGTGTATTTCCCCAAATCACATGACCAAGGGACATGGATTGCGTTATCCATGTCAAAATACATGTTCATGTACTAACACACATCCATGGTACATGGGATTGGGGATTTGTACACATACATGCTAAAAATTAATGGGTAGGTGGTCGTTTATCCTGAACTTGCTGTTAGTATGGGATACACAACATGTAAGGTAAATGGTTGGCCAATCCGTGTAGAAGTGGAACACATCCAAGGGCTGAGTGAATATAGACATGACATGTGCCTCCATTACGGAAATTTTACCCCTACATGGGTTGTTAAACCTTATATATAGGTTAAATGGCTAGGTGCTCGGCTGGGATCACACATTGTGTGTGCCATACTGCATGTTGTGTACTCCAAGGAGATTCTCCTGGGATCTTTCATCACACGTGTCTTCTTTTTTAGGATTCATATACATGACATTGTATATCCTATCTGGTAAAATCTTCCATATAGAATTTGATGGTCGCCTCCATTATGGATTACTATAAATTAGGTGGTATAAAGCAAGGAATACACAATTGATGGTGTACTGAGCTGATGTTGGAGATCGGTGTGGTCTGTGAAGAGAGACGTTGAGATTGGTACTCACCTATATCCTTAGAGAATGGGTTTCCCATATCTCTTTACATAGGTTTATACCAGACTCCCCATGTTTTGGGAGAAAATTCATTACCTTTGGGTTTTTTTATCTAGGGGTGTGACCCCTCTAATGTAATAGGGTGTGGATTTCCCCATGATGTTTGTGAAGATGGAGAGTTCTCCCGTGTAGATTCATGGCATGTTTCCTCCATACTCATTGGATGTTAGAGTAGGTACTCCCATTTTGGACCAGAGTGATGTTTCTCTATATGTTGATTTTCTAAAAACCTATTAGAGAAGGTTGTGGGTCCTATATATAAGACATATATATATATAGAGTGGGTACTCCCCTACCATGGTAGGGTGAAGGTCCTCTACCCTAGGTGTTGATACTCCCATGTCTTTCAATTGTTTATTTCCTCCATATGTATGGTTTCAGATGATTCAATACTCCCCTATAATTATAGGTATTGGGTCCTCTCACCTGGGATCGGTACTCCACTATCGTATTAGGTTCTTGGTCCCACATAATGAATGAGCTAGTAGAGTTGGTCGACCATGTCATACCAGGGTGTGGGTCCTCTAGCTACAGAGTTGTACTCCACTACCGAGTTAGGGTCTCTCTTCTTGTTCTATGGATCTGTAAAAACATATAATATTAGATAGTGGGTCCTCCATTTTTTGTGTGGTACTCTATTTTCATTCCCGGGCATGGGTCCTAACTTACAGAGTAGTACTCCACCATCTCAGAGTTATAGTGGGGAGTGGGTCTTCCATTTGATTTAGAGCTCTCTTGGTTGTTGACACAATTATGAGGGAGGTCCCCTTCACAAGATATGAATGATGCCTAATTATAATTTGGTGTTCCATTGATGGAATTTTGTGCAAGACACTCCATAAAATAGTGACACATGTTTTCTAGTTTATTTAGGAGAAGTTATCCCTCATTTGTGGGGTTTTGGTGAGGTCGGGTACCGCCAATCTATCACATTAGAGAGGATGTATACAGCTCGTAGTATATAGCAGTGATCTGTCAACTATGTGAAGTGGTGAGGGTCATGCCTCTCCACTTGGGTTTCTTTATAATGTGATAGGTCCAAGGTGACGATGATAACATATCTAGTGTTGGGCTGTATAGATGAACCTAGTAAGATGTTCTCGATGGAACATGTTCTCTCAGACATTCCTCTAAGAATGGTAGAATTTTTCTTGATTGATTAAATATCTTATGCGAGTTCCATATGGGATTTATGATCTCATTTAGTGTGTTAAAATTTATTTAATGTTATATCCTATAAATATAATCTTGTTGATGGATATGTGGATGGAACCTGATGAGATGTGGAGTTTCATGTGAGTGCATCTAGGTGATTTCGAGGAGTCCTTATGGTGTGGTGACATGTTGGGGATAACACCCCTTATAAAACAAGATAAAATTTCATGTATAACTAAGGATGGTTAGAGATAGATTTTCTCTCTCAATTGGGAATTTCTTCTGGAAAGGCCGAGTGGACTATTGCCATTGAGTTTCTTCCTTTATCTTTTGGGGGTTTTTGGGATGCATATTGAATATTTCTATGCTCACCCATTCATCAGATTTTCCCATACATGTTTTCTGTCCTATGAAGACCAAATTACGTCCAATGGAGTTCACAGATGACCTAATGAAAGTGGAGCATAGTGAGATGGAATGACCAAGGTGTTTACCTGAGCTGGGTAAAAGAGCATTCTATAATTTTCAAATGACAGGGATCCCCTCCTTCTGAGTAGGTTGGATAATTTTATAGTTTTGTTTTTTGGGTGTTGTTTTTTCCTTATTCCTCTTTTAGTACTGTTTTGACACTCTAGTTGTGTGAAATAGATTTATTCATATGTTGGTTACTTTGATAGCTAGATTTTTGTCTCGGTACATTAGGAATCTGGATGCTGGGAAATAAACGGTATAATAATCATATAGGACTTTGTTATTGGTTTTTCCTATCCTTCTTGAGTTAGCTCCCTGATATACTATATTCCCATGGTATTTCTTGATTCTATTTTAGTATGGCACCATGGAAATATCCAGACCGAATTATATGGATTTATTGTGATGAAAATACACCACATAAGGAATTTTTAGTACAAGGTACTGAATTTGAGGTGTTACCTTCAGGTGGTCTACCGGTAGTACCACAACATGTTGGGAAGCAGGTTTTAATAAATTTTCAAGTTTGGGATACATACAGGTTGTGTGAAATATAGGAGTTCCATAGGTAGAGACCTATGAGGTGTCAAGGATACCCAAAAACCAAGCAAGTAGAATATTAGATTGAGGTACTCAAGTGATTTTTCCTCTTAGTGATGACACGTCCTCATTAGATGGTGTTCCTAGCGGAGATCCTTCTATATGGTTTAGTCATGTGATGTTGGATTTTGGAGATACATTCTAATAAAGAGAATATTATCACTTGGATGGTGTTCAAGTGGATCTTTAGGGAATATTTGTACCCAACCACATTAATATTACTGCGTATCTAGGAGCTTAAATAGCTTCGGTAGGGTGGAATGACAATTGAAATGTTTTTGGCGAGGCTCACAGACCTATCTATATATTCCTTGTATATGGTTTGAGATTCATTTTTTAGATCACAGACCTTATAGAAGGGATTTTACTAAGAGATTGTGTTACATTCAATCCCACTGTGCATTCCCACCTATTATTGAGTGATGGAGTGAGTTGTGGTAGTACAATGTCTATCCGCTGAGGGACTGGTGGAGGTCACCAATAGTGGAAGTTATGAGACTGAGGTGTCTGCAGGGGCTAGTAGTTGAATAATAACAAGATCAGGGAGAATAAGGATTACTTGGGCCAAAACCCAGTCATGGGGTCATGTAGCATAAGAGCATCATTGAGGATCAGGTCAACAGCATGACAGGTGGCATTATACCTTTTACGGCTGGGGATATCTCATTAAAGATTGTCTGACCCTTCATGATTATAACAGGTATTTAGCTAATTAGATCCCTTGGTAAAGGCAGTGTTTATAGGAATGAGTTCTTAAAGGTGGTGGATGAGGCAAAGGAATTTGTAGAGCATCATGGGGCAGCAAGTAGTTCGAAGTGTTTCCACCACCACCCACCTGGTGGTCCACACCTTGCTATGGGAGATGGAGGACATGGGCGAGGACAACTACGGGCCATAGAATCCTTTAACATGAAGGATACACAGATGAATAAAGGCATACCTCGTGTTGTTTATACTTTCTGTAGTATCAATTGTTATACACTATTTTTGGTAATTCAATTTTAAATCTTATACTCTGGGAATTAACTAGGGTGACATGGGGCATCAGTTGAACCCAGGGGATGTTGTTGCAAAAAAAGGCCTAGTAAGACCCAGTGTGAGTTTGGGATGCCTTATTATTTTCATTGGTACCCTCATGTGTTAAGAATCAGTCTTCTAGAAAGTACACTGGATGAGCGTGTGGTGCAGTTTGATACATCTATGAACCCATAACGTAGGGGGATGATTTCCCCATAAGTATGTGTTTTTGTAGCATGATATTAACCATGTGGGGGAGTCCATGTCGCCTAGAGTTGATAGCATTGAGGTGTGGTGGATGAGTTCCTTACACAGGCATGTTTAGGTTGAGGTCAGGTAATGGAGTGTTAGAGTAGTTTGTGTACTTGCCAGTAGAGTATCCCAGCTCGACCCACTTTTTTTCATGCTGAGACTAGGTGATGGATAGCCTTTCATAGGATCATTATAAAGCGACATAAATAGAAGATATCCTATTTCTACTATACAGATTGGTTTCCTAACATCCATACATAGAATGGATTCCACTAGTTGTTGTGGTAGTTTTACTGGTTTAGAGAGATATTTTATAACAGGAGGGTTGTAGATGAAGGGTCTGGTAAGTCCCACTGTTTACTCTGGGGCATCCCTTTATCATCCATGAATTATCTCCCATGTTCAGAGTGAAACTTGAACATAAAATTATTGAGGAAGTTGTGTTACTATCCATCCTAGGTGGGTGTGAACTACAATTTTCTATTAGTATCTATGGTATGATATCGAGGTGGTGTACTACTAGAACCCATGACTACATGTCACGACCCGTCCTCGGGACCCGTGCCATTACTAGCCCAAGCCAACCTCCCATAGGCCAGGGGCTAGCGACTAGCACCAAGGCATAAAACCCGATAAAAAGAGGAAGGAATTGCCTTATAAAGTAAAAAAACACCACAGAGTAAGCCAGCAAAAGTAAACACTAAGTAAAACTAGGTACAATAGTAAGTGCAGAAAGTAAGTGGGCCGGAATACAAACCCAAACCGAATGTAAAGTACAATTGGAAAGAAAGTACATCAAATGAAAGTAAAGAAGCAACGCCGGGCTATCCACTGGAAATCCCACCTGAAGGGTGGGTACAGATAGCCTCCTCAGCTCCTCGAGTCCAACCGTCTGCTCCGTGTACGTCCGGCCTAGTGGTCCACCTCCAGGTACCGACTTGCTCCACAAGCCTCAAACATGATCAGCGATGTCCGTCGTCTGCATCCAACACAACGTAGTGTGGGCATAGCCCATGCAGAGGTGAGTATACGCTACTCAGTAGGGACCCATAGACCCCTGAAGGTCTCCCAGAATCCACAAAGTTTAATCCACAAAGGAGAGATACAATCATGAAGTAACATCCAACACTACTTAGATATATGCCCATACATATACCTAAGTCATCAATTCTAGTTCGGCTCCAACATCCGAGCCCAATTTCGATCACGTCCACACAGGATAGTACAACCCAATCCACACAGGAAAGCAAGTCAATCATATCAAAGATAATGATTGAAAGTCAAGACTCAGCTAAAATAGGTATAATTCTTCTTAAGGTGGTATAGATGATCAGATATAGCCACTGATTCATCTAAGATGGGACCCACTTAGGATACTAAACCAGCTAAGCTATTGGACCCACATAGGATACAGACTAGCTACTCTGCTAGACCCAAGTAGAATAGCAAGAACGGAGTCAAACACTGCCGGACCCATGTAGGATACAAGAACAGTAGTGATCGATGTCGAACCATGGAGTATTTCAGTAGGGTCTTCATCGCTGTCGAACCCACCGAGGATTTCAGTGCAGTCTTCATTGTCGTCGAACCCATGGAGGATTTCAGTACGGTATTCATCTCTGCTGAACCCATAGAAGATTTTAGTGTAGTCTTACTTGTCGTCGAACCCACAGAGGATATCAGTATAGTCTTCATCGCTGCCAAAACCACGGAGGATTTCAGTGCAGTCTTCATCACCGTCGAACCCACGGAGGATTTCAGTACGGTCTTCATCGCAGTCGCAGCCAGCTCTTGGGTTCCCACACACAGAATGCTGGATTCCGGGAGGGTCTACTCCACGAGCCAAGGGGGTCGATACATCAACTGACATGTAGTCCAGAGTTGATGTATCCCAAGGTTCCGTCTCAATAGGAGGAACTCAACATGACAGACGGCGCGTCAATCGGACGCCCGGTCTGAGAGTTATTGGCTTTTTCGTTCCATGGGCCCGGATCGTTTTTAAGTCAAAACCAACCCGATCGTACACCAAAAACATCCAAACCTCAAGCGGAGTAAGCCAAAAGTTCCATCTCACTAAGATTAATCCAACAAAGTTGACGGCACATCAATCGGACGTCCGGAGCTCAAGTTATAAGTGTTTCCGCTCCGAGGGCCCGGTTGGTTTCGTGCTCGAACCAACCCGGTCAAACACAAAGTTCTCCGAAACCTTGAGAGTAATATACTGAAATGACCACCTCGATCCAAGGATCTCATCTCAACTAACGGTGCATCGATCGGAGGTCTTTGCCCCATGATATGGGCAAAAGAACGAACTTCTCCGCTTTTAGGGGTTTGGGGCCCGAGACCGACCCGGCCCGAGACCCCCTGGGTCGGCCCGAACCGGGTCGACCTGAACCGGGTCTGGGTCAGGACCATTAGGGCGTGGCCCGGCCCGATGGGTTCGGCCCCGCTGGCGTGGCCTGGCCTAGCCGGCGCGGCCCGTCCCAGCCCGGGCGGCCGGTTGGCCTAGCGCTGACGCGGCCGTGTGGCCAGACAGCTCGGCTCGGCCGAGCTGTCGCGGAAGGGTGGGGGGGGGAGGCGCTGCCCCCCCGGATTGAAACCGCAGCCCCCCCACCCCACGTTTTTGCCGTTCCCTTTTTCCATCCAGGGGTTACGACCCCCGGGCTTCTCGGAAATGGCAAACCCGGTATGCCCGGCTGGTGCTGCCGCCGCGGGACCCCGCGGTCCCGCCCCTCTGAGGAGCTGGCGGCCGACGGTTCCGGCCACCCCTCCTTGCACCACTGCGGCGTTGAGCTGCGGCCTTGTGCGACCGGCACGGTGTGACGGCGCCGCGCCCCTCCGCCGCAGCCCCGCTCAGGCCATGGCCTCTTCATGTTTCTATAGCGCGGCGCGACGACGTCGCGGCTTTGTTCGGCCTCAACGGCGCGGTGCGACGGCGCCACGCTTCTTATTTGTTTCCATGCGATGTTGTTGCATTGCGCTACCTTTGTGCGTGCCGCGAAAAACACATCATCAAAGGGGGAGGAGGTTCGGCCATGTTCGTGCAGTCCGACCCCCTCACATTAATCCGATATCAACTGTCACGACCCGACCTTACCCGATCTCGAGCCGCAACTACACCAAGCCGCCTCCATAGGCCAAAGGCTGGCGACTAGCGCTGAAGGCACAACAACTCGAGGAGGCCATTGCCTAAGAACCTGTACACACACACGCAGCACACTCAATGCAAAAGTGCAAAGTAAAAGAAAAGACAAGTAAAGAAAAGAGAAACTGCTATATATATATACCACAAATGTGTATAGACCTCTAAACAGAACAAACTACAAGATGAAAGTAAACTAAAAAGAAAAGGGTAAAAACACGCACCCAACCAGAAATGCCACAACCTGGTAATAGGTAAAACAACAACAAACAGCTGGGAGGTTCCCACACCTAGAACCCGACAACGACCACAGCACGCGGTCCAAGCTCCCGGCTCCAAAGCTCCTCTGATGTCACGACCAACCTGTCTGTCGTCTGCAAGGGCACACCAAGTGTGGGCAAAGCCCAAGCATGGGTGAGTATAAAAATACTCACTAGGATACCCTAAAGGCTCGAGGGAGAAACAAAGGAGGTATTGAAGGGTGAGTAGTAGAGCGAACATGGAAAAGTAAATGAGTACAACCGAAAGGGAAGTAGAGAGTACAGTAGAATACCAGTAGAGAGTCCAGCTCAACCCAACAAAATAAATGAGGTAGACTCGTCCAGACACAAGGAGCTAGAAACAGTGAGAAGATGTACTTCTCGTCGAGTCTTCTATACCTATATCAGGAGAGTAGACTCGTCCAACCACTAGAATCTAGACACGGAAAGCACGTGGCATACCATGCGTGTCGTCGCCTCTACTGGAAGGAGAGTATCCATAACCCAAGGAGAGGGTACTGGAACAAGGTATATACATATACATTTGCTCAACAAGAAGCCCGAACATGCTCGTAAGGGTATCTCAATCCCGTAGCTCCACCCAAGGAAGTGAGTTGCCAATAGTCCCAGAAGTAAACACCATCGATACCCAGTATCCCACACGTCTGCCCCGAACTACAAGTCAAGGGGATCAAACCCCCGCACCTCGACACTATTCACTTTGGGCGGCACTGACTCGCCCGCACGATTTTAGGTCGCATTACAAGGACGCGTCTTGGTGGGGGAAAGCGCCCCTCGTACTTGAGAGTTCCATGTTAAGTCAAACCACACCTCGTCACTGCCCCGCAGTCGAGAGGTCTCCTCAAAGTCAAGATCGTTCCATCACTGACCCGTACAACCAAGGTTCCCACTCCGATAGTCATGGAGGAAAGCCACAGACTATCCTAGTAGAAAGGAATGAGTCTGGAATGTCAACGGGTGTCCCACTGCCCAGCCCAGCTGGAGGGTAATTCATAATAAGATACCGGGTGACCCACTACCCAGCCCTGCTGAAGGGTAAACCATAATACATCATCAGGGGACCCACTGCCCAGCCCTGCTGGAGGGTAGACCTGGAATAAGACATCAAGTGACTCACTGCCCAGCCTCTCTAGAGGGTAAACCCTAACAAGTCGACAAGCAACCCACTGCCCGACCCTGTTGGAGGGTAAACCTGGAATAAGCCGACGGGTGACCCACTTCCCAGACCTGTTGAAGGTTAAACCCAAACAAGTCGACAGGCAACCCACTGCCCACCCCTGCTGGAGGGTAGACCTAAATCAAGACGACGAGCGACCCACTGCCCAGCCCGGCTGGAGGGTAGACTCTAAAGAGTTGTCGGGTGACCCACTGCCCAGTCTCTGCTGGAGGCTAAACCCTAACAAGTCGATGAGTAACCCACTGCCCAGCCTCGCAGGAGGGTAAACCCAGAACTGCTCTATCCATCTCTACTGGATGGTACAACATTGGCCAATCGATCATGGAGTGGGTATCGCACAACCATTTGAATCTGGAACAAGACCAGGGGAAACCACTCAACCCTGCTGATCTAAACCATCGAGCACAGAGCCGGGGGGAAAACTCAACCCCACTAGTTAACAAATGAGAACCGAGGGACCCTCTACGTCGCGAGAGGTCAAAGGTACGCAAAGAAGAACACGACACGCACATGGGGCCCACACGACATGTGGCCCCAAGTCAATCCCCAACCAAGAACACAAACAGTCTCAGGTACAAACAACATGTACCTCCAAGCGCTCCCATATACTCCCAGAGTATACATCATTTTCAGCCCAAGGGTTATTGTGCCCATGGCACACAACGTCAACGCGAAGGAGTGACGTAACATCTCCAACTTTCCCCCTCAACAACTAGGGCACGCCCAACCACTTCAATTCAAGCATTACATCACTCACACGGGAGTGCACGTGATCACACTGTTGTACCTCTCAAACCCCTCGAGGTTTAATTTTCATGATCACAATCACCCTCATATTTATCTAATCCTCTTTCAAGTGTTTTTGGTTGATAGGAATCAAATCAGGTGGCCAAGGAATTGGGCCAAGAAAGAAAGAAGGCAAAGTGGACTGAAATTCAGTCCACCGGCCAGCCGGTGGCACACCAGCGGCCAGCCGGTGGCACCTGCAATCAAGAGGGAGCCACTGCCTCCCCACCGGCCAGCCGGTGGCACCCAGACTGAATAGTGCAAGCTACTGTCTTGCCACCGGCCAGCCGGTGGCTCTGGCACCGGTCAGCCGGTGGCACCTGGACCTGACTTCTCCTCCTCTGCCAAGGCACCGGCCAGCCGGTGGCCCTGCACCGGCCAGCCGGTAGCACTGGTCAAACTAGCCGTTGGCTTTGACCAGTCAACTCCAAAAGCCTCCCAATGGCTCCGAGGCCTTTTCCAACGGCTCCAAAGCCCTCCAACGGATACTTGAAGGTTCCTAGCCTATAAATAAAGGCCTAGGAAGCCCCGGAACAACACACAAGCCACCGGACACATTTTTACATCTTTGGCGAAGCTCCGACGGATTGTTCCAAGGGAACCCAAAGTGCTCCAACAACTTCCACATCCAAGAGCACCTCCATAGAAGCTTGGAAGCGGCCCTCAAACATCATCAATCAATCAAAGGCGCCCAAGGCTTCTCCATTACGGGTTTTATTGTTTTATTTATTTTGAGCTTTAAAATTGGGTTTGTACCTACAAACCCCAACCCTTTTCTCATCCCCTCTTTCTTTGGGTTCTCACACCACCACTAAGGTGTGAAGAGGTTTTCTCAAGCTTTTCCTTTAAAAGGATGGTGTCTCGGTGAGCTAGTCTTCACCCGTAAAAAGGCTAGTGGGTTCTTGCTATACCATCAAAAGCAAGTGGGTTCTTGCTAAACCACAAAAAGCAAGCTGTAATAGGTCCTAGTGCTACCTCAAAGCCTAGTGGGTTTCTTGCTAAAACCATTGAAAAGCAAGCGGTAGGAATCTCTCAACGGTTGAGTTGGGAGCGGAGACGTAGGCCGGGTTTTTGGCCGAACTCCGTTATCAATTTTGTGTGTATTGCCTCTTTATTTCCGCTGCACTTTACTCTGATTTTTAAATTTGTTAATTATTTTTTAAAAGGCAATTCACCCCCCCTCTTGCCATCCATTCCCTTGCTTCTTCCGACCCAACAATTGGTATCAGAGGGCGTATTTGAATAATTCCCTAACCGGTTTCAAATTAAAGATCCTACCTTTTTGATGGCTTCTACCGCTTCTTCCTCTCAATCCCCCGAAGGACATTCTTTGGATCGTGCTCCATTCTTTGATGGAGCCGATTATACTTTTTGGAAAACCCGCATGTCAACCTTTTTAAAAAGCATTGGTTATCCTATTTATAAAATTGCTATGCAAGGATTTTCCCTCTCCTCTCCCGATGAGTCTAAATGGACCCCCAATGACATTGCTTTTTTTGAGCTTGATGGGAAAGCCATGAACGCTCTTCATTGTGGTCTTGACCGTAATGTTTTTTATTGCATTTCTTCTTGCACATCTTCTCATGATATTTGGAAGTTTTTAGAACTAACCTATGAAGGTACTAGCGAGGCTACAAAGCAAGAACCCGACAACAAGCAAGAACCCAATGAAAAATCCGTGCCCAATTGCCCACTCCACAAGAAAAGGGCCAAAAAGAAGGGAAAGAAGAAGTCTTCAAAGGCAACATGGAGTGATAGCTCCACCTCTTCATTATCCTCCTTCTCCTCGAGCGACCAAGGTAAAAAATGCCTAATGGCAAAACATGAGGTCTCTTCCTCCTCTTCTTCCTCTTCCTCCTCTAGTTCTTCTAATTCTTTTAATCATCTATCATATGAAGAACTCCAACATGCTAGAGACCAACTAGAAAATGGTTTTCATGAACTTTCTTCCAAATTCGTTGCTTTAAAAAAGAATTTCAAAAAACTCTCTTCCGAAAAAGAACAACTTCTCAAAGAGAAGGAAGAGTTGTCCCTTAAAATCCAAAATTTTCCAAATGTTGATTCCATGGAATCAACCATCAAAGACCTAAGGGAAACCCTAGCTAAATTCACCAACGGGGAACAAAATTTAAACAATCTCCTAGGTTCCCAACGAATATCTAGAACCACCCAAGGGCTTGGCTATTCCAACCAAGCCTCCTCCTCCCATGCACCCACTGTTTTTGTAAGGGGGAGCTCTAGCTTTAAATTTTGTAACTATTGTAAAAAACCCGGGCACCTTATTTATGAATGTAATTGTAAAAATGCCCGGTACGGTCAACCCAAATCTTTTTACTTTTCGGACGAATTTTATAGGAGAAGACCCGCTATGAGACAAGTTTGGATTGAAAAATCCCTTCTTGCAAGTCTCACCGGGCCAAAATTTGTCTCTTTTCAAAATCCCTCTCCCCGGTGATTTATTGTCTTTATTTAGGGGAGTTAGATTCTTTTAAGCATTTTTGTGAATTAAAAATTTTCATTCAAAATTCTCATTTCAAATTTTCAATCCAAAATTTTCGATTCAAACTTTCATTTTCAACTCTTGGTTTCAAATTCTTCAATTCAAAATTCTCTTTTCAATTTTCATTCAAATCTCTCAATTTCAAAAATTTCATTTGGTTTCAAATTTCAAATTTTCAATTGGTTTTTGATTCAAATCTTTCAATTCAAACTATTATTCAATTTTTGTTTCAAATCTTTCAATTTCCAAAATTTCAATTGATTTTCAAATCCCATCCATTGTTTTTCAAAATTTCCCTCAATCAAGTTTTATGCCCCACGCTATTTTGATAATCACAAAGGGGGAGAAATTTCTTGATTGATTGGGGGAGAATCATTTTCATCATGCTTAGTATTTCCTTTCAATTTCAGCATTGTACATTAATTGTTTTGGTGATTGTGATCATCAAAATAGGGGGAGATTGTTGTACCTCTCAAACCCCTCGAGGTTTAATTTTCATGATCACAATCACCCTCATATTTATCTAATCCTCTTTCAAGTGTTTTTGGTTGATAGGAATCAAATCAGGTGGCCAAGGAATTGGGCCAAGAAAGAAAGAAGGCAAAGTGGACTGAAATTCAGTCCACCGGCCAGCCGGTGGCACACCAGCGGCCAGCCGGTGGCACCTGCAATCAAGAGGGAGCCACTGCCTCCCCACCGGCCAGCCGGTGGCCTCAGCACCGGCCAGCCGGTGGCACCCAGACTGAATAGTGCAAGCTACTGTCTTGCCACCGGCCAGCCGGTGGCTCTGGCACCGGTCAGCCGGTGGCACCTGGACCTGACTTCTCCTCCTCTGCCAAGGCACCGGCCAGCCGGTGGCCCTGCACCGGCCAGCCGGTAGCACTGGTCAAACTAGTCGTTGGCTTTGACCAGTCAACTCCAAAAGCCTCCCAACGGCTCCGAGGCCTTTTCCAACGGCTCCAAAGCCCTCCAACGGATACTTGAAGGTTCCTAGCCTATAAATAAAGGCCTAGGAAGCCCCGGAACAACACACAAGCCACCAGACACATTTTTACATCTTTGGCGAAGCTCCGACGGATTGTTCCAAGGGAACCCAAAGTGCTCCAACAACTTCCACATCCAAGAGCACCTCCATAGAAGCTTGTAAGCGGCCCTCAAACATCATCAATCAATCAAAGGCGCCCAAGGCTTCTCCATTACGGGTTTTATTGTTTTATTTATTTTGAGCTTTAAAATTGGGTTTGTACCTACAAACCCCAACCCTTTTCTCATCCCCTCTTTCTTTGGGTTCTCACACCACCACTAAGGTGTGAAGAGGTTTTCTCAAGCTTTTCCTTTAAAAGGCTTGTGTCTCGGTGAGCTAGTCTTCACCCGTAAAAAGGCTAGTGGGTTCTTGCTATACCATCAAAAGCAAGTGGGTTCTTGCTAAACCACAAAAAGCAAGCTGTAATAGGTCCTAGTGCTACCTCAAAGCCTAGTGGGTTTCTTGCTAAAACCATTGAAAAGCAAGCGGTAGGAATCTCTCAACGGTTGAGTTGGGAGCGGAGACGTAGGCCGGGTTTTTGGCCGAACTCCGTTATCAATTTTGTGTGTATTTCCTCTTTATTTCCGCTGCACTTTACTCTGATTTTTAAATTTGTTAATTATTTTTTAAAAGGCAATTCACCCCCCCTCTTGCCATCCATTCCCTTGCTTCTTCCGACCCAACACACACGCCAAGGTTCTGCTATAAACACAGTAAAAGGACCTCCCCTGGGGCACCTTCACATTTCCATATTTAATAAGATCGTGTATGGGGTTCTGCACAACGAAACGGATCATACTGTTGTAATACTCGCGGAAAAACACGTGAGATAGACTACTTACTCACCTCAAAAGGATATTTGATGGAAAGGTTTCCAACACCGCCTCACACCCAAACGGCGTCCCGTGATCCTGAGCCTCGGCCCTGAAAACAGTCGGGCGCAACTTACCATTGCGATCCCCTCGGGAAAACACATCAAAAGCACTACTCACTTGAGTGGAACGGATATCCGGAGAAAAAGATGCATTTTGGCACACCGCACACGAGCGGTGCTTCATGGAACCCACATCCCGGTCCAAAAACACACAAAACGGATCGCACCGTTGCGATCCTCTCAAAAAAGTACACAAGTTTGACTAATCACTTGTCCAAAAAGGACACCCAGTGATAATGCTAGAAATCACCGTCATCTCCCAAAACAGCCCTCGCGGGGCCCGCACCGGCGTGCAGAATTAGAGCGGGCGGATTGCACCATTGCAATCCTCTCGGAAAAGCATCCAGAATCAACTGCTCGCACGCCCCGAACGGACGTCCAATGAAAAAGTCGTGAAAATGCTGCACGCAGCTCAAAAGACGGGCCGTGGGGCCCGCGCCTCAACTTCGGCCTCAACACCTGAAACCCCCATGGAAAGCTCTGCCTTGGTGCCAGGGTTCCAACTCCACTGACGACATTCAAAACAGTCATCGGACGCGTCGGCGCCGTCCAAAACAAAAACCCCCAAGGAAAATGTCACTTCACATAAGGGAGTGTCGCGCCTCCGAGGCCCCTCGTTTCGTGAATTAAAATTTCCCAAAACCATCTCAAAAAGACCGCCTCGCTGTTAGGTCTGCGTCGCTATATACGGCGCGTAAAACAGACACCAGTGGAAAAAATGACGGGTGTCCGAAGTCGGAGGGTTGAACTCCTCCCCCCTGGACAGGAACGGTCGGGTCCGGCCGGTCCAACCGGTCTGGACCAATCCACGCTGGCCGGCCTGCGGCTCACCCGCGTGGCCCGACCATGGACTCCATGTCCATGCCGCACCGACAAGCCATGAGGCTGGTCGCGGTCCTCCATGGGGGCCCACCGATCGCGGGTCTCTACGTCACGTGGTGCGCCCCGCCTCGCCTCCGTGCCAGCCTGCGCTGACGGCACCCCGCGCTCCTCGCCCGCGGCCGGAGCCCGCCACCACGGCGCCTCGGCCCACCACCACGTTGCCCGCCTGAAGCTGCCCGCGTGCCGCCGGAGCCACCTCCTGGAGCCGATCCGCCCGCCGGAGCTCACCGACCCGCCCTTCCGACCGCCGGAAACACCTCCAAAACCCACAATTTTCTACGGACGATTGCAGATGCCTCGGAGCTCAGAATTTCGTTCTGAAAAGATTTTTAGAGAGATAATTTCATGGACTACACAACTAGGGGATTTGTTCGACAATCCTATAGCAACTAGATGTAATTAACTGGGCTCAAAGTTGGGGCGGGGAGAATGAAACAAAAACGACAATCCTACCTTGTTGGGCTTCGCCCGAGGATTCACGGACGGACCGCCGGAGAAGTTGTGCCTCACTGGAGAAGCCTAGCCGGAGTATAGGGGGAGAGGGAGGGATTCCTTCTATTGCTGTCCAGGTGGGGAAGAAGAAGAGGGATGGGTGAGTTAAGCGTTTAAATAGAAAACGCTTAACCACACGCCCGTCGGCCCGAACCCGAACTCCCGACGGGGTCGAGATTAAGCCTCCCCTGGGCTAAAAACCATGCTCTGAATGCAACTGCAGTCTCGAAATTTTAATCTGATCCCCCATTCAAAAGTTATAAAACTGAACGTCCAAGGCTGCTAAATTACGAAAACTCCCCTTGTGCCATTTTTTTACAGACGGCCCGCACCTGTGAAACTTATACCCCTCCTAGGGTAAACGGTACGCTTTGAACTCAACAGTGCCCTCAGTTTTCCAATTCGAGCCAACGTTTAAGAGATACTTTCGTTTCAACATTAAACGAATAAATTAATTATTAAATTTATTTATTCCACGTTCTGAAAGCGAGAGAGGGGTCCAAACGTTTGGCGCCGACAAGTTTTATCTCGTTCCTAGGGTAAACACCACATTACGGACCCATCCGTACACTCGGATCTATGATCCAGATCACCATATAAGATTTATCCCATTTATTTGGTGATCCCAGTGTGAACTCACTGAAAATTTCATTCCGGCCACTCCGGGGCTCGGAATCGCACGCCGCCTGAAGGCGTTGCTCTAGAATAACATCAAGAATATTCCAAAGTCTTTTGCAGCAAAAACTGGGTTCTTACATCATTCCCTATTTCAATCTTTTCATCCCCAAAAAGAAAAACCAGGGAAAAAACTCAGGGTACTCAGCCTGCACCTAGCTCCGCCGTACCCAGAAGAACTCATGCACAGCTCTGTGTCACCGCACACATACCAATGGACTGATCCATTCATACGAGGTCAGCCCTTGCCAATGACGTGCATTCGAACAAGCACATATCTCCTCAGGTAGACCAGGTAGAAGACTTCATGCACCCACCCCAGACCTTGGGGTTAGGGAAAGGTGTTAGGGAACCTCATCATCCCTTTGCATGATCTCAAATGGCCTGATGGATCTCGGGGGTATCTCGCCTCCCCGACCGAACCTCCACGTCGCACGTCGCGACTGGAATCACCGCCCACACTTGGAACAAGGCCCGGTGATTACCTCCTTCAGAATATCCATATCGTGAAACACCCTAGGATATCTGGTCATGCAAGATTCCACAGTCGATGTCTCTCAACCAGGACTCTCTTACACGCTCGGAGAGCAATGGAGTCAACGCCATCGGCTAAAGAGGAAGGTTACACACCTTCTACTTTACCAATACAGGGTTAAACCCGACACCCTGCGTCACCCTGGTATCAACTCAAGCAAGGAGAGGGGAGAAAAAATCACTTCACACATAGAGTCTAACAATTCTACTGCAAGAAGTAGAAGATTCGCAAGGGGTTCCTCTTATCATCCCATGCTCTGTAGGATCGTAGATATCCAAGATCACGGCTATCCACAGTCCCAACTGTCAGCTCCCGAAGCCTGACATGGACCGCCTGATGGTGATGGGAAGACCTCGTAAAGTCGTCCCCCACCTCCTGCTCCTCCTGCTCCTCTGCTAGAACCACCTCTCTGTGTACTACTCTGATCACGGTGCTGCCTCTGCCATAGTGGTTCGCCTTCTGCCTTCTCGAAGCTCTCAGCTACTCGGGTTGGGCAGTCTCGTGCCAAGTGATCTCGCCCGTCACAAGCATAACACCGGCGCTCTCTAGGCTTCCCTGGTGCTCTCTGGTGCCACTATGGTGTACGACCATGGCCCGAGATCCACTCACGGAAGGGAATCCTTGGCTGAGGCCATGTGCCTTTTCTCCAAAGTGGTATGCAACCACATATCCAAAATTGGCAGTGGGAAGGCCACCTGCATCGAGGTTTCGCTTGCCGATGCCTGCTAGCTGCGGCAGACGTCTCGGCTCCAATGTGCCTGCTTACACTACCAACTCTAGAACGTGACAGGAAGCTCTCTGTCACCAGCGCCTACTCCTGCACCCCGACATAGGAGGAAATGCCCAAGGGTACTATGACAGTACAAATCTCTCGGCGGAGACCTTGCTCAAACTTTTGTGCTCGGATGTTGTTGTCATTGGCCATGTCTGGGTAAAACCGTGCACAGTGTGCGAAACTAGCCACGTACTCGACCACCATCATCCCTCCCTACTGAAACTGTAGGAGCTCCTGAATCTGAAAGGAGCACAAGTAGAAGGGGAAAACTTCTCATGGAACAACAACTGAAATTCTCCCCACGAAAGTGACGACTCATCAAGAAACTGAGTCACCAGACTCCACCAACGCAGAGCTACTCCACAAAAAAGGTTGTCTTCCAAATCCACTCTCTGATCTGTCGGCGTCTGCACAAGCCTAAAAAAGACAAACCACTGTCTCAAGCCAAACCTCTACTGCCTGAGGGTCTGGCTCACCACGGAACCTCAGCAATCTCTTCCGCTGGAACTCACATAGCACCCTCAACCTGTGCTCAAGCCCCGCCTACTCTGCTGAATCTATCTGCTGCTCAACAGGTGGGGGTGCTGCTACCGGCCCACCCGGAGAAAAGGACTCGCATGATGGGTCCTGGAATGAGGCCTCGTAGCTCACAGGGTCGTCGCCACGCACACAAACGGGTACCTTGGCTGGCTGTCTTCGCGGAGACATACTGAATTTTATCAAGGACTGCCACGATCAGATGATCATATATGTATATACCAATAACAAAGATGGGGTGCTGACTCAAGAAGGACAGTCAAAGACTCAATCCTATGTGATGCACAAACCAAATTTTCTTTGAAACATGTGTCGCAGCATGCTGAGTCGACAAGCGGGTTATCAAGGTCTTGGTTAATGGATACGTCGGTCGTCGCACCATCACTAGACTCCCTGGCTTGAGAGCCGCTCTCGAGACACGTTGACATTGTTTCCCTAAATCCCAACCAATTCCTTTTTAGGAACGTCTGAACTACATCTCAAGGAGTGAACCAGCTCTGATACCACTTTCTCATGACCCGAACCTACCTGGGCTCGATCCGCAACTACCCTAAGCCCACCTCCATAGGCCAGGCGCTAGCGACCAGCGCCGAAGGCACAACAACTCGGGGAGGCATTTTCCTAAGAACCTATACACACACACGCAGCACAGTCAATGAAAAAGTGCAGAGTAAAAGAAAAGACAAGTAAAGAAAAGGGAAACTGTTATATATATATACCACAATTGTGCATCGACCTCTAAACAGTAAAAAGTACATGCTGAAAGTAAACTAAAAAAAGGGGCAAAACATGCGCCCAACCAAAAATTCCACAACCCGGTAATAGGTAAAACAACAGCAAATAGCTGGGAGGGTCCCACACCTGGAACCCAACAATGACCACCGCACGTGGTCCAAGATCCTGGCTCCAAAGCTCCTCTGACATCATGACCAACCTGTCAGTTGTCTGTAAGGGCACACCAAGTGCGGTTAAAGCCCAAGTAAGGGTGAGTATAAAAATACTCAGCAGGATACCCCGAAGGCTCAAGGGAGAAAAAAAGGAGTTACCGAAGGGTGGGCAGTATAGGGAACAGGGAAAAGTAAAGGATTACAACCAAAATGGAAGTAGAGAGTACAGTAGAATACCAGTAGAGAGTCCAGCTCAACCAAACAAAATAAAAGAGGTAGACTCATCCAGACTCAAGGAGCTGGAAACGGTGAGAAGATGTACTTCTCGTCGAGTCTTCGCTACCTATAGTAGGATAGTAGACTCGTCCAACCATGAGAAGCTGGACACGGAAAGAACATGGAATAACCCACGCGTCTTCGCCTCTCTTGGAAGGAGAGTAGCCAAAACCCAAGAGTGGGTACTGCAAAAAGGTATATACATATACATATGCATAACAATAATCCCTAACAAGCTTGTAAGGGGATCTCCATCCCGTAGCTCAGCCCAAGGAATTGAGTCTCTAACAGTCCCAGAAGTAAACACCATCGATTCCCAGCATCCCGCACGCCTGCCCTGAACTACAAGTCAAGGGGCTCAAACAACCGCACCTCAACACTATCCGCTTTGGGCGGCACTGACTCACCCGCACGGTTTTATGTCGCGTTACAAGGACGTGTCTCGGTGGGGCAAAGCAGCCCTTGTACTTGAGAGTTATGGGTTAAGTTAAACCACGCCTCGTCACCGCCCCACAGTCGATAGGTCTCCTCAAAGTCAAGATTGTTCCATCACTGACCCGTAAAACCATGTGCCCCCTCCGATAGTCACAAAGGAAAGTCACAGACTGGCCTAGTAGAATGGACTGAGTCTGGAATGTCAACGGGTGTCCCACTGCCCATCCCTACTGGAGGGTAATTCATAATAAGATACTGGGTGACCCACTGCCCAGCCCTACTGGAGGGTAAACCATAATACATCATCAGGTGACCCACTACCCAGCCCTGCTAGAGGGTAGACCTGGAATAAGAAATCGGGTGACCCACTTCCCAGCCCCGCTGGAGGGTAAACCCTAACAAGTCGACAGGTGACCCACTGCCCAGCCCTGCTGGAGGGTAAACCTGGAATAAGCCGACGGGTGACCCACTACCCAGCCCCGTTGTAGGGTAAACCCTAACAAGTCGACAGGCAACCCACTGCCCAACCCTGCTGGAGGGTAGACTCTTAAGAGTCGTCGGGTGGCCCACTGCCCAGTTTCTACTGGAGGGTAAACCCTAACAAGTCAATGAGTAACCCACTGCCTAGCCACGATAGAGGGTAAACCCAGAACTACTCTGGCCATCTCTACTGGATGGTACAACACTGGAAAACTGATCACGGAGTGGGTATCACACAACCATCTGACATAGGAACAAGACCAGGGGAAATCACTCAGCCCTGCTGATCTAAACCATCGAGCACAGAGCCGGGGGAAAACTCAACCCAGCTAGTCAACAAACGAGAACCTAGGGACCCTCTACGTCGCGAGAGGTCAAATGTATGCAAAGTAGAACACGACACGCACATGGGGCCCACACAACGTGTTCCCCCAATTCAATCCCCAACCAAGCATGAAAACAGTCTCAGGTACAAACCACACGTACCTCCAAGCAGTCCCGTATACTCCCAGAGTATACCTTATTTTCAGCCCAAGGGCTATCGTGCACACGGCACCCAAAGTCAATGCGAAGGCATGATGTAACATCTCCAAATTGTCGCCTCAATGACTGGGGAATGCCCAACCACATCTATTCAAGAATTACTTCACTCACATGGGAGTGCACGCGATCACACGCCAAGGTTCCGCTATATACATAGTAAAAGGGCCTCCCCCGGGGCACCTTCACATTTCCACATTTAATAAGATCGCGTATGAGGTTCCACATAACCAAATGGATCGTATCATTGCAATCCTCGCAGAAAAACATGCGAGATACACTACTTACTCACCTCAAAGGGATATCTGACGGAAACGTCACCCACACCGCCTCACACCCGAACGGCGTCCCGTGATCCTGAGCCTCAGCCCCGAAAACAGTCGGGCGCATCGCACCATTGCGATCCCCTCGAGAAAACACGTCAAAAGCACTACTTACTTGAGTGGAACGGATATTAGGAGAAAAATAGGCATTCTGGCACACCGCACACAAGCGGTGCTTCATGGAACCCGCATCCCGGTGCCGAAACACAAAGAACGGATCGCACCATTGCGATCCTCTCGAAAAAGTACACAAGTTTGACTAATCACTTGTCCAAAACGGACACCCGGTGATAATGCTGGAAATCACCGTTATCTCCCGAAACGGCCCTCACGAGCCCCGCACTGGAATGTGGAATTAGAGCGGGTGGATTGCACCACTGCAATCCTCTCGGAAAAGCATCCAGAATCGACTACTCGCACGCCCTGAATGGACGTCCGATGAAAAAGTTGTGAAATGTTGCACACAGGTAGGAAAACGGGATGTGGGGCCCACACCTCAACTTTGTCCTCAATGCCTGAAACCACCTTGGAAAGCTCTGACTTGGTTCCTGGGTTCCAACGCCACTAACGGCATTCAAAAAGGTCATCGGACGCGTCCGCGCTGTCCAAAACAAAAACCCCCGAGGAAAACGTCAATTCACTTAAGGGCGCGTCAAGCCTCCAAAGCCCATCGTTTCGGGAATAAAACTTTCCCGAAACCATCTCAAAAATACCGCCTCGTTGTTAGGTCCTGCGCCTCCACATACAGCGTGCAAAACGGACACCCATGGTGAAAATGACGGGTGTCTGAAGTCGGAGGAGAGAACTCCTCCCCCCTGGGCAGGACCAGCCGGGTCCGGCCGGTCCGACCGGTCCGCGCGAGCCGGCCCGCGGCTCCCCCGCGTGGCCCGGCCGTGGACTCTGGCTCCACGCCACGCCGACCAGCCATGAGTCTGGTCGCGGTACTCCGCGGCGACCCGCCGATCGCGGGTCTTTATCGCCGCGCGGGGTCGCGCGGTGCGACCCCGCCTCGTCGTCGCGTCGGCCGGTGCCGCCGGCGCCCCCGGCCGGAGCCCACTGCCAAGACGCCTCGGCCCGCCGCCCCTTCGCCCGCCTGAAGCCACCCACGCGCCGCCGGAGCCACCGCCTAGAGCCGCTTCGCCCACCGGAGCTCGCCGGACCACCCTGCCGACCGCCGGAAACACCTCCAAAACCCCCAATTTTCACCAGATGATTGTGGATGCCTCGGAGCTCGGAATTACGATCCTAAAAGATATTTAGAGAGATAATTTTATGTACTGAACAACCATGAGATTTTTTTGACAATCCAACAGCAACTAGATGTAATTAACTGGACTCAATGTAGGGGCGGTGAGAATGAAACAAAAACGACAATCCTACCTTGTTGGGCTTCACCTGAGGCTTCACGGACGGACTGCCGGAGTTGTCGTACCTCTCCAGAGTTGCCTCGCTGGAGTGGATGAGGAGAGGGAGGGCTGCCCCGTGCTTCTGGCCAGGTGGGGAAGACGAAGAGGGAGGGGGTGAGTTAAGCATTTAAATAGAAAACTCTTAACCACCCGCCCGTCGGCCCAAACCCAAACTCCCGACGAGGTGGGGATGAAGCCTCCCCTGGGCTAAAAACCACGCTATGAACGCAACGGAGATCTCAAAATTTTAATCCAAGACCTCGTTCAAAAGTTATAAAACTGAACGTCCAAAGCTCCCAAATTACGAAAACACCCCTGGGGCCATTTTTCACAGACGGCCCGCGCCCGCGAAACTTATACCCATCCTAGGGTAAACGGTACGCTCTGAACTCAATAGTACCCTCAGTTTTCCAATCCAAGACACCGTTTAAGATATACTTGAGTTTCAACATTAAACTAATAAATTAATTATTTAATTTATCCATTCCATGTTTCGAAAGCGAGTGAGGAGTCCAAACGTCCCGTGCCGACAAGTATTATGTCGTTCCTAGGGTAAACACCCCATTCCGGACTCATCTGTACACTCGGATCTCTGATCTGGATCACCGTATAAGAGTTATCCCATTTATTTGGAATTCCCAGTGTGAACGCACTGAAAATTTAATTACATCCACTCCGGGGCTCGGAATCGCACGCCGTCTGAAGGCGTTGCTCTGGAATAACATCAAAGAATATTCCAAAGTCTTTCATAGAAAAAAATAGGTTCCTACATCAAGATGCTAAGAAATTGACGTTTGGACGGTCAAGAATATTCATGAACCAAAATCAAACCCCTACCTCAATGAAGTAATTGAACAAGGTTTATCTGGGGAAAGGGACATCGCAGAAGACGGCGTCGCAGAAGTAGGATCGTCGGCGTCGCGGTACACAGCGTTGCAGAGAAGAGGACAACAGGTGTCGCGGTATGTGGCACCGCATCGTCGATCTCCAAGGAATCAGCGTTATTTTTCATCCTTCGTCAGAGTTCAGTGTTCTTCATCGATGACGGTGCGTTCTTTGCGAAGAAGATGATAATCTTTAGGGTTGCACCCAACAATTCTCTCCTCAATTCCACCCACAACAACCAACCCAAATAAAATAAGTTTTATCCTTATTTTATTGACTCATGCCATGAATTTAAAAATACAATATTCAAACTCTTAGTCACGTAATTTAATTAAGTGAATTGGCATGCAATTAATGAGGGTGAGTTACAAATTAATAGTGAGGGTGATTAATGGAGAGTTAGAGAATTGAAAAGGTGGGGACTCATGTGGGCCCCACCTCATCTTAAATCCTCTCAAGGGGAGTTAGAATATTAGTGGGTCCCACCTCAACTCCCTCACATGGGCTAAACCACAAAGTAGAGAGAAATTAAGTTATAACAAAACTTAATTTCACTTAAACTGCTTAGTAAAGAAATAAAAATAAAATAATTATATTTTTATTCCCCACTTTTTTTAACATCAATACCCGAGAAAACACACCTTTGAAAAAGGTGTTCCTAATCAATTTCTAGCGATGTGGTTTCATCAGTTCCCTCGGATTTCGATTCCGAGAACCGGTTCAAAAGTTAGGAAAACCCGCTCGTTCGTTCACTGAACGTACCCGAGCTAAATTTCGGAAATTGATTCTGGGCACACCGGGCCTCGGAATCAGGTGTTGTCAGAAACTGCGTTCTTGTATAATCTCAAAGAAAATTAAGAAAAAATTTCCCTTTAATTTTACGGGTCTTTACATTACTCCCACCTCTGGGATTTACGTCCCCGTAAAGATATATCACAAACTAGGGGAACAAATGAGGGTACTGAGCACACATTTGAGCTTCCCACTCCCAAGTTCTCTCCTATAGGTTCTCATGCTGCCATTTGATGCGCACTAGAGGTATTGACCGAACATGTAGGACCCGCTCTTGTCGATCCTCGATCTCCACTGGGACCTTCACAAAAGTCGCCCAATCGTCAATGTCCAACTCCCCATGGTCGATGATATGCGTCGGGTCATGAAAGTATCTCCTCAGCTGAGATACGTGGAAGATGTCATCCACCCGGTGCAACTAAGGTGGTAGAGTCAGGCGATAGGCCACCTCGCATATCCTATTGTGGACCTGGAATGGTCCGATTAAGCACGGAGATAACTTTCCGCCCCGACCAAATCTCTGTAATCCACGTCGAGGTGAGACCCACAAGAAGATGTGGTCGCCATCCTCGAACTCCAGTGGCATCCGCCTCCTGTCAGCATAAGACTTATGCCATCTCTTAGCTATCCTCATCTGCTCCTGGATGACATGGACCTTCTCTGTCATGGCCTGGACCATCTCTGGTCCCACAAGTGCTGACTCCCTAAGGTCTGTTCAGCACAGAGGTGATCTTCAAGGTCGGTCGTACAATCTTTTGAACGTAGAGACTTCCCAAGATCTCTACTAAGCACTTCTCTCTGATGGGTAAGAAGTGGGCCGACTTGGTGAGTTGGTCGGCAATCACCCAAATGGAGTCATGACCTCTGAAAGTGTGTGGAATTCGAGTCACAAAATCCATAGATATCCCATCCCACTTCCACTCCGGGACCTCCAAGGGCTACACCAAGCCTGTTGGTACCTGGTACTCTGCCTTCACCTGTTGGAAGGTGAGTCATCGAGAAACGAACTCTTCCACAACCTTCTTCATACCCGGCCACCAGTGCTGTCGTCTGAGATCCTGGTACATTGTCGCCACTCCTGGATGTACCGCTAAATGGGAAGTGTGAAACTCTCTCAACACCTCCTCCTGTAAAGCAACTAGTACCATGGTACATCCTTTGAAAAGGAAAATGAGATCTCCTCTTATAAAGAATCCATCAGGTAACTGTCCTAAGGATATCTTCACATGCCACGTCTCACAGTCAGCGTCCCCACGTTGTGCCTCTCTGACCTACTGCAGTAGTGGAGAAGTAATTTTCAGTGACTGAAGAAAGTCTAAACCATCTCAATCCACGAAGGATACCTGAAAAGCGGATAGCTGCTCTGTCTCCTCCTTGAGCATCTGAATGTCTTTCCTCCTGCTTAGAGCATCGACTACTACTTTCCCCTTTCCAAGAGTATAGACTATCTCAAAGTCATAGTCCTGGAGAAACTCGAGCCTTCACCGCTGTCTCATATTCAGGCCATTATACGAGAAGATGTACCTGATACTCTGGTGGTCAGAGTAGACTGTAAAGCACTCGCCCATCAGATAGTGTCACCACATCTTCCGAGCGAAGACCACTGCTGCTAACTCCGGGTCATGGGTAGCATAGTTCTGCTCATGTTGCCTCAACTAACGTGATCCATACGCGATCACTGCCCGCTGCTTCATCAAGACACATTCGTGTCTGGTCCCTGATGCATCGTAGTATACTACGTACCCTACTCCCTCCTCCGGTATCCTCAAGATAGGTGTGTTGGTCAATCACTGTCTCAGCTCCTGGAAACTCTGTTGACATCTGTCTGACCATACGAAGGGTTTCTCATTCTTCTTTAACGTTCTGCAAAGCTGCATTGATTTCTCCATTGTCGAAAAGAAAAATCTGGTATCATCCCCTGGATAAACCATGTTCCTTGCATAATATAGTAAATCCCATCATGTTCAGTTAATTCATTCCATGGATGATGTCGTAAGTCCTCGACACTGCTACCAAGAGATCCAACCATTACTCTCGCCTCCAAGGGTTGAGTCACACTGTCGGTATCAGTGTGTGGTCACTAGGTCTCCTCTAGTAGGAATCTCGTATGTGAGGGTCAAGTCAACAGTTTTTAACAGGAACCTCATAGTATTAACATAAAAAAGACAAGAAAGAAAACGTCACTATTGCAAGTGTCTTTTATTACTTCAACTCAAAGTACAAGGACACAAAGCAACACAAACAACTAAGCTAGAGGCATTATGGGAAAAGGCCTCCATGCCTGGAGCTCGTCCCGCACTTGTCCACCCACTTATGGAGCTCCATGATTGTAAGCTTCAGCTGCCGGAAGTTGTGCTCTCCCCTGTGGTCAGGGTGGACCTCTTGGTGGTGGTGGTGGTAGAGCCTCAAAACATCGTCCACCACCTGCCGCTCGACCAGCTCCTAGGCCTCGTCCGCCTGCTCCCTGCGGACCACCACGGTCGACCCTCTGCCTCTGCCTGGGTGGCCCCTCAACCGTCTGCTGCTCCTCTGCACGACGGGTCGGGCAATCACGAGCCAAGTGGCCCTACCCGCCGCATGCGTAGCACTGTCTGCCAATCGTAAGACTGGTTCTGCTACGTGTGCCCCGCACCTCCGAGCCAGTATCCTGTGGTCGTCCTCCTAATTTCTAGGTCCGCTTGGACCTCTGCGACATCTGTCTACTGCTGGCTGTAGAAGACTCCGCTACGTGCCGCCCTGCGGTAGGTCTTGCTGTTGGCGTATTCTCAGCAAGAAATCTCTCTATGAGAAGGGCTCGCTCCAGTACTCCTGCTTGTGTCGGAATGCGGAGGGAGATCATCGATGCCCTGATATCATGCCTCAATCCCTGCTCAAAGGTCCGGGCCCAGAAGAATGGGTCCTATACCATGTTAGTCGAATAGCGTGAGAGATCGGTAAATCTCACCGAGTACTGGGCGACTTTCATGCTGCCCTGCCGCAGCTATAGAAGATCATGGATGCGCACCACACGGAGGGTGGCTGGGACGAACTCTGAGAAAAAGAGGCTCTCAAAGTCCGTCCAGAGGAGAGATGCCTCATCGTCCACCTAGAGCGTCAAGCTCCACCATCTTCCTGCTGCCGTGTGCAGGAGGCACGCTGCGAGGATCACCATGAGGTCAGCTGGTGTCCCCACTGACCTGGAAACTCGTACAACCGCCTCCAGCCAATCCTTGGATGCCTGAGGGTTCGTCTCCCCGCGGAACCTAGGTGGTATCTGATGCTGAAACTCGTGCAGTGCACTAAGGCAATGTGCACTCTCAGTGGCTGGGGCTGGTGGCATCGGTGGCTCGGTGGGTAGTGGTACCGCCGGTGCCTCCGCTGAAAAAGGGTCTTGCACCGAGGCCTCGTCACTCGGTGGGTTTTCGTCTCGCACAAAGCTCGGAACCCTAGCTGGCTTCCGTCGTGGGGCCAAACTAAAAAGAAACAGGTGCACCATAGTCAAACAATATACCTAGTGAGATGACACAATGTAATCACAAATACAACTTTTGAAACACACATGCAATTAATGTTATAGTGCGTTGAGTCGGAAATCAGAAGTTAGGGTCCTAGTGTACAGATATGTCGGCCGCTGCACCAACACTGGACTCTCTAGACTGATAACCACACTCAATACCCTGAACATTACTACTTCACATAGAAGAAAGATCAGAGTCCTGAGTTCTACAGTAGAACCGAACTCCTCCGATACCAATTTGTCACAACCCGTCCTCGGGACCCATTCCGTGACTACTCCAAGCCCGCCTCCCATAGGCCAGGGGCTAGAGACTTGCACCAAGGCGTAAAACCCGATAAAAAGGAGAATGCATTGCCTTATAAAGTAAACAAACACCATAGAGTAAGCTAGAAGAAGTAAACACTAAGTAAAACTGGGTACAATAGTAAGTGCGGAAAGTAAGTGGGCCGGAATACAAACCCAAACTGAAAGTACAGTACAACTGGAATGAAAGTACAATAACTGAAAGTAAAGCAGCAACGTCGGGCTGTCAACTGGAAATCCCACTTGAAGGGTGGGTACAAATAGCCTCCTCAGCTCCTCGGGTCCAGCCGTCGACTCCATGTATGTCCCGCCCAGTGGTCCACCTCCAGGTACCAACTTTCTCCACAAGCCTCAACCACGATCAGTGCTATCTGTCGTCTGCATCCAACACAATGTAGTACGGGCATAGCCCATGCATGGGTGAGTATACTCTACTCAGTAGGGACCCCGAGACCCCCGAAGGTCTCCCAGAATCCACAAAGTGTAATCCACAAACGAAAGATACAATCACGAAGTAACATCCAACACTACTTAGGTATATGACCATACATATACCTAAGTCATAAATTCCAGTATGGCTTCAACATACGAGCCCAAGTTCGATCACGTCCACACAGGATAGTACAACCCAATCCACACAGGAAAGCAAGTCATTCATATCAAAGATAATGATTGAAAGTCAAGAATCAGCTCACACAGGTATTCTTCTTCGTAAGGTCATATAGATGATCAGATATAGCCACTGATTCATCTAAGCTGGGACCCACGTAGGATACTAAACCAGCTAAGCTGTCAGAACCACATAGGATACAGACCAGCTACTCTGCCAGACCCACGTAGGATAGCAAAAACAGAGTCAAACACTGTCGGACCCACGTAGGATACAAGAACAGTATTCATCGTCATCGAACCCATGGAGGATTTCAGTATGGTCTTCATCACTGCCGAACCCACGGAGGATTTCAGTGCAGTCTTCATTGTCATCGAACCCATGGAGGATTTCAGTACGGTCTTCATCGCTACCGAACCCACAGAGGATTTCAGTGCAGTCTTCATCGCCGTCGAACCCACGGAGGATTTCAATGGTCTTCATCGCTGCCGAACCCAGAGAGGATTTCAGTGCAGTCTTCATCATCATCGAATCCACATAGGATTTAAGTACAATCTTCGTCGCTGCCGAACCCACGAATGATTTCAGTGCAGTCTTCATCACCGTCGAACCCATAGAGGATTTTAGTATGGTCTTCAACGCAGTCACAGCCAGCTCTAGGGTTCTCGTACACAACATGCTCGATTCTGGGATGGTCCGCTACACGAGCCAAGGGGGTCGATACATCAACTGACATGTAGTCCGGATTTTATGTATCCCAAGGTTTCATCTCGACAAGAGGAACTCAATGTGACAGACGGCGCGTCAATCGGTCGCCCGGTCTGAGAGTTATTGGCTTTTTCATTCCAGGGGCCTGGTTGGTTTTTACGTCAAAACCAAGCCGACCGTACTCCAACTGCGTCCAACCCATGATCTGAGTAAGCCAAAAGGTCCATCTCACTAAGAAGAATCTAATAAAGTTGATGACACGTCAATCGGACATCCGAAGCTCAAATTATATGGGTTTCCGCTCCGAGGGCCCGGTTGGTTTCGTGCTCGAACCAACCCGGCCGTACACAAAGATTTCTGAAACCTTGAGTGTAATATACCAAAATGAAGGTTTCGATCCATGTATCGCATCGCAGCTAATGGTGTGTCGATCGGAGGTCTGTATCCCATGATATGGGAAAAAGACCGAACTTGTCCGGTTTTAGGGGATTTTGGGCCCGGACCGACCCGGCACGAGACCACATGGGTCGGCCCAAACTGGGTCGACCCGAACCGGGTTCGGGTCCGGCCCGGCTTGGGCGGCCAGGCCCAGTTCGGCCGGTCCGGCCTGGGCGGCCGGTTGGCCTGGCGCGGGCGCGGCCGCGTGGCCAGACAGCTCGGCTTGGCCGACATGTCACAGAAGGGGGGGGGGGTGCTACCCCCCGGATTGAAACCGCGGCCCCCATGTGGGGGTCGCTCTCTTTTTCTAGCCAAGGGTTACGACCCCCGGGCTTCTCAGAAATGGTCGTCCCGATCCGACCGACCGATGATGCCGCCGCGGGACCCCGCGGTCCCGCCCCTCTGAGGTGCCGGCGGTTCCGGCCGCTCCGCCTTGGACCATCATGGCTTTGAGCCGCGGCCCCGCTTCGGTCGCAACCTCTTCTTGGTTCTCCAGCACGGCACGACGGCGTCGCGACTTTGTTCGGCCTCAACGGCGTGGCGCGATGACACCGTGGTTCTTCTTTGTTTTTGCGCGGTTCCGTTGCACCACGCTACCTTTGTTCGTGCTGCGCCAAACACATCATCAAAGGGGGAGGAGGGTCAGCCGTGTTCGTGCGGTTCGGCCCCCTCTCGATAATCTGATATTAAGTGGCTACGAAATTGACGTTTGGAAGGTCAACAATATTCATGAACCACAATCAAACCCCTACCTCAATGAAGTCGTCGAACAAGGTTTGTCGCGGGAAAGGGACTTCACGGAAGACGACGTCGCGTAAGTAGGATCGTCGGCATCGTGGTACACGGCTTCGTGGTACACGACGTTGCGGATAAGAGGACCATCGGCGTCGCGGTACACGGCGTCGCAGTACACGACGTCATGGAGAATAGGATCGTCGGCGTCGCGTCTTCGATCTCCGAGGAATCAACGTTATTCGTCATCCTTCATCGGAGGCCATCGTTCTTCGTCGGTGACGGTGCATTCTTTGCGAAGAAGATGAAGTTCTTCAGGGTTGCACCCAAGACTTCTCTCCTCAATTCCACCCAAAACAACCAACCCAAATAAAATAAGGTTTATCCTTATTTTATTAACTCATTCCATGAATTTAAAAATAAAAAATTCAAACTCTTATTCACTTAATTTAATTAAGTTAATTGGAATGCAATTAATGAGGGTGAGTTACAAATTAAAAGTGAGGGTGATTAATGGGGAGTTAGAGAATTGAAAAGGTGGGGATTCGTGTGGGCCCCACCTCATCTTAAATCCTCTCAAGGGGAGTTAGAATATCATTGGTTCCCACCTCAACTCCCTCACATGGGCTAAACCACAAAGTAGAGAGAAATTAAGTCGTGACACAACTTAATTTCACTTAAACTGCTTAGTAAAGGAATAAAAATAAAACAATTTTATTTTTATTCCCCACTTTTTTTAACATCAACACCCGAGCAAACGCACCTTCGAAAAAGGTGTTCCTAAGAAATTTTCGGTGATGCAGTTTCATTGGTGCATTCAGATTTCGATTCTGAGCACTCGTTCAAAAGTTAGGAAAACCCGCTCGTTCGTTCACTGAACGTATCCGAGCTAAACTTCAAAAATTGATTCCGGGCACACCGGGCCTCGGAATCAGGTTCCGTTAGAAACTGTGTTCTTGTAAAATACCAAAGAAAATTAAGAAAAAATTTCCCTTGAATTTTATGGGTCTTTACACTATATATGAACCATTGTGATTGTTTTTTCCCACCTACTACAACTAAAGAACCATGTCCCCATTGTTTTCAACATTTTGGCCATGTAGAAGCTATACAAGAGAGTTTTCTGATCTTTGTAGTTCCTATATGTATGTGCTTGTAAGAAAAACAATAATCCATGGTGAGCTCACTAGCGTGGGAGTCTAGTGGGGAGCTCAGTTTCATCCCTTCTGCTTAAGTTTTCCCTTTTGGGGATGAAAATCCCAAATGTGCGAAGAATTTAATTAATTATGTTTTGACCCGTAAGACCTTGAAATTTTTATGGAGTCAGGCACTGAGTCATTGTTGGAATCATGGGTCTGGGAAGACTCCATGCAGCGATATTAGAAATATTAAATATATTTTTTAATGCACATGAATTTTCTATTGAAATTAAAATAACCATTGTCTGGAGTTTCAGATCAGATTTTGGAGACCATGATTGTGTATGAAACTTTGTATTTACCATATGCATGACTGACGGTCATTCATGCATTGAGTTTCAATTAGGCGCTTTTTGGTGACTGGGATTCCTGATGTGGACTATATTAATTAAATATAAATTTAATTAAAAATCTATCCTAAACCACCCCTCTCTCATGATGGAGCACAAGACACACTAAGGAGGAGAGACTCATCATCACCTCTACTCTTCTCTACTTGGTAAATAAACACAACTAACGCAAAATTGATGAATCATGGTGATTTTGATCTCCTTTTCGGATACAATTCATCATCATATCGATTAGTGGCATAATCAGAGCATTCTACATCATCCAAATATTATTTGTTTCAAAATTAAGGTAGGAATATTTGATTTTTGGTCCTAATTACTATCGTTATGACCTGTTTTATGCTTCTATATCCTAAATTCAATTTTTCTTCATTCCTAATAGGTAGATCTGTGGGTTTCTGGGACGAATGGAATGAATCAGAGAATTTTTCAGGTAATTACTAAATGTAATTACCATCTACATGGCATGCTGTTTTGTGAAACACACTTTTTAGATCTTCCAATTTGGGAAAGATGAACATTGGGGACTATACTCCATGTACCGAGGTTACTTGCTGTGTAGTTCCCCAAACCAAATGACCAAGGGTCATGGCTTGGGGTAGCTGTGTGAAACTACATGGTCCTGTACTAACACATGAACAAGGTACACGAACATGGGGTATCGTACATGGACAAAATCAAACTATATGGTTAGGTGTCTATTTATCATGAACCCGATGTGTAGTATGGGATACACGGTGTGGAAGGGATGTGGTTGGTTGGTCCATATAGAAGTGGAACATAGTTAGTGGCTGAGTGAATAGGGACACAAAATTTACCTCCATTTAATGCCTTTTACCCATGCATGGGTCGGTAAAATGTATTGACCAGATACACTGCTAGGTTCTCAACTGGGCTCACACACCACAAGTTCCCTAGTGCAGGCTATGTACTCTTAATATATTGTCCTAGGATCTTATGTCTTCTGTATCTTATTTTTCTATATTTGGATTCAAGATTTGGAATATCCTACCATCCGTGGTTTTTATCATATAATGGTATGGTTTACTCTATTACCGCTAACAAGATACGAGGTGGTGTAAATAAATAATGAATTTTGAGTGGTTGTATTTAGGTGATGTCGGAGATCAGTGTGGTTCGTGAAGAAAGACATTGGGACTTGTACTCCCCATCCTCATAAGAGTGTGGGTTTCAATTACCTAAATATTTAATTAGATACATGACTCCCCGTGTTTTGGGAAATATTTCTTTACCTTTGGATAGTTTCATTTGGGGGTTTTACTCTACTAATGGATTTGTGTTCAAGTGTCCCCATGATGTTCATGAAGATGGAAAATACACTTGTGTTGTGCGAGGGAACGATCCATTTATACTCATTAAAAGGTAGAGTATATACTCCCCTATAAGACGAGGGTTTGGGTGCTCTATCAAAATATTTAGTACTCCCATGTTAGATCAAGATGTGGGTCCTCTATATATGAGATATAGAGAGAGTGTGTTCTCCCCTTCCATGATAAGTCTTAGGTCCTCTATCTTTGGAGTTAGTTCTCCCCTATCATTTCTTAGTGTGGGTCCTCTAGCATTGGTTCAATACTCCCCAGTAGTATTAGGGTGTGGGTACCACATAGTCAATGAACTAGTAGAATCACTATTCCCTATTCATAATAGGGTGCGGGTCCTCTAGCTACAGAGTGGTACCCCTACCAGGTTCTGGTGCATATTCTCAATCCACAGTGTTTTACTCCCTAGTCGTATCAGGGTGTGGGTCCTCCATTCCCTATGTGGTACACATCTATCAATCTAAGGAGAGGGTCCTCACTTACAAAGTAGTTTTTCCCCATATTCGTGTATCATTGGGGAGTGGATCCTCCATTAGAGTTGGATCTACCTCGGATTTTGGGAACATGTATGAAGAGAGGGCCCCTCCACATGATATGATCAATACATAGTTACGAGTCAGTGCTCCCATGATGGACTAAGGTGTGGGACACTCTATAGAGTAGTGGAAAATATATCATTGTTCAGATATGAGAAGTACTCCCTCGACTGTGGGGGCAGTGACAAGGTGAGGGTCCCTATACTATCTCTCGTAAAAGAGGATGCACGTGGTGCATAGTTTAAGGAATTTCTCCCTCGACATTGTGTAGTGGAGAGGGGTGGGCCTCTTCACATGGGTCTCATTAACTTTTTTTAGGAATCAGGTGATGATGGAAGGACCATAGGTGTTGGGACCAAGATCTGGACCTATTAAGATGTTTTTGATAGATCTAATTCTCTTTGGCATATCATTAGTAATGGTTGAGTTTTTCCTGATTGCTTGGATCTCTTAGACAGGTCCCATATAGGATGGCTGATCTCATGGAGTGCATTATCCTAGATTCGTTTTATAGTTATAGGCTGCAAATAAAATCCTATTATTGGATATATGGTCATAACCTCACAAGACATTGAGTGTGATACCTGTTTATTTGGGTGACTTTTCGGAGTCCTTATGGTGTTGTCACATGTCAGGGTTGACACCCCTTGCAGACCAAGTTGAACTTTCCTATATTACAGAGGTTGTTTTGAGATATAGTTTCTCTCTCGATTGGGATTCCCTCTATCTAGTTCATATATACTATTTTTTTTAGTTTCTCCCTTTTTATTTTGGGGGTTTTGGGGCACCTACTAAGTATTTTTATACTCACACCTACACAGGAATTCCCACACATGTTTTCTGTCTTATGTACACCATAGGCTTTTCAACGTAGTCCACTGCGGACCTAATTTAGTCATAGAATATTGATATAAAAACATATAGGTGTTTACCAAAGCTGGGAGGAGAATATTTCTGGATGTTTTATTTTACTACAGTCTCCTCTTTGTATAAAAATTTGATTCTTTTATAGTTTTTTTGGTGGTTGTTGTTTTTTCCTTCATTCTCTTTTAGTACTTATTTCATTGTATGGTTGTGTGATTTAAATTTATATAGGAATTGGTTACATAGTGGTTTTTACATTTCTGAATTTTGTGAGAATGGACATGTGTGCATGTGTACAAGTACCTAGGTAATGCCTCCCATGTGATTTATATGCATTTTTTCCGCTAGTCACCAGCCCCCTGGCCTATTGGATGTAGGTACGGGGAGTTCTGTCCTAAGAAAAATCTAGTCAGGTCATGAAAATTTCATTATGAGATTGGTGGGACCTACTTCTATCTCTAAAACATTCGGTAATGATTTATATCTCTTAATATAGAAAATGATAGTCTTATGAATAAACCTTGAATAATAAGATGGTCATGGGAGTGGAAAATGAATACCAATATGGTATTATGAGTGAAATCTAGCTACTAAGATTTCAATGGGAGTTAAATGATTACTAAGATGGTATGCAGAGAAAACCAATTCTATCAAGATGGTCTTGATAGTAATTCCATGGGTACTATGGGAATAATATCACATGCTTATGTGTCTGCCAAAATTTCATGTTTTATTCCTATGGCATGTTTTCATGGTTAATGTTATTTAATTACTTATGATTAATGTCTTATGAACTAATATGATTTATTCCAGGATTCATGTATATTATATTTTATATTTGAGGAATTGAATTATATTTTCTTGATCATAATCTTTTACCATTATGCTCATGATTATGCATACATATCTCCCCTGTTTTCCCTTACTGATCATTTGAGATCACCTCTTTCTATGTTTCCTTCCATAGGAAATGAATATATGTGTTTTGTTTGATGTGTCGATGAAGTTTTATAGTCATTATGAACCTATTGAGAGATAATATTACTCCCTTATGTATAATTTCTTAAGTTTCCATGTTTCCAATGGTACTATAATACTATGGTTTGTGGGAATGTACTGTATAATGTTTTAAGTATTCCACAAATGTTATGAAATAGTAATTTTTGAAAATGGAGGCTCACTACTGTTGATGTAGTGTTAGGAAACATATCTATAACCAAAACCTCACTCATTTTTATTTCTTGTAAATAAGACGTTATCATGTAGTTAAATAGGATGTGACCAAGACGATAGTGGTTATTAAACTCAAAATTTTTCAAATAAGATGATTAAATTCTAGGATTGTAGTGGTAGATGTATGGGCATCTATAACCTATCTAGATGGTTTGTGGTCTATAAGGATCAGGAGGAATCCATATATGGGATTACCCTTATATTTCCATTTCATACTCATAGATATTCTCCATGCATGAACTATGCTATGTCATGGGGAAATCTTCATGGTCTGGAGTTAGGGATGAAAGAAGGACCACTATGTTTTCTACGGGCACTTCTAGTTGGGAGAGTCTATTTGAAATTCTGAATGCCGGGTTGGGTTCTCAATCCTAGTCATATGACTTTACTTCCTCATGAAGGGGTTGGTATGACATGGATTTATCCAGTGGTGGTATGATCTATATGATCAGATTATTTGTGCTTTAATATGGATGGAATGATAGAATGACATTAGTCGGGTTGGTTGATGGAGCATCGGTGGTGTGGAATCATGGAACATCGGCCCAACAGGGAGTTGATGATTGAGAAGCATGAAATCCTAGAATGTTAGCATAATGGGGTGATAGATCTCTGGTGTCAAGGTTGTCTGAAAGGATAGTTTGATAGTGAAATGGATCCCTAGAGGTGTGGAATATAGTATCATTATTTTTATGGTGTGAAGGAGCTCTGGAAGTGTGGAATCCTAGAATGTTGGTTTGACATGGTGATAGATCCCTAGAGGCATATAATCTTGGATCATCAGTTCGATGGGGTGATGGAAACTTGGAGGTAAGAAATCCTGGATCATTGTTCTGATAGGGAGATGGTTCTTGAGAGGAGTGTAAGGATAGAGCATCCGTAAAATGGGTTGATGGATCCTGAGTGTTGTGGTAGACTAAAACATCAGATGGATGGGGTGATGGTGTCGTGGAGACATGGGATCCTAGAACATTAGTACGGTGTGGAGATGGAGCCCTAGATAAATGGTATCATGGAATGATATTAAAATGGTGAGATGGATCCATGAAGGAAGGGAAGCTTGGAATATCAGTTTGATAGGGTGATGGAGCCTTGGAGGTGTTGAATATTGGAATGTTGGTTTGATGGGGGTAGCGGTTCCTAAGAGGCCTGGAATCCTTGAATGTCTATTCGATGAGGAAATGGATCCTATGAGGGGTAAAATTATGGATTTTATGTTCGATGAGGTGATGTATCATGAGAGATCATGAATCCTCTATCATAAAAAATTGGATTCCTATTATTCCAAAATGTTGTGGTGAGGGAGCCTCTGAGTTGTGGGTTTCTATCATAGTGGTATCTCACAATGCATATAAAAAATAGTATGGATGTGATCATCCCAACCCTAGTGATGGAGTTGAGGACCATTTATACCTCAATATGGTTTGTCGTAGCATGGCAAGTCTTTTTCAAGGGATGTGAATATGTGATGTCTTATGGTAGTGTGGGTAGGACATCCTCTTTCATTGATAATGTCACAGTGAGTAACTTCATGCTAGTTGATATCGGTGCGAGGAGGACCTCAGCAATTTCTAATGATGGCGTCGAAGAGTACCCTTTTACTGGTTGATGGAAATTTTGGGAGGACCTCTAAAACATCTATTGATTGTGACATGAAGGGCCTCTATGTTGGTTGATAGTAGTGAAAGGATGACCACTATAATGGATGTTGATAGTGATTGAGAGGACCTCCATGCTGGTTGATTGTAGTTAGTGGAGAACCTTTATAATATCTATTAATGGTGATGGGTAGGATCCCTGTCTCGATTGATTTTAGTGTTGGGATGACCTCCATAATGTATATTGATGGATATGGGGAGGACCCACATGCCTATTGACATCAATATGGGTAGGACCTCTGAAAAGGTTGTTGATTGTGATGGGGAGGTCCTCTATGCTGGTTGATTGTCGATCAAGGATGAACACCAAAATAGTTGTTGACGGTGTTGGGGAGGACCATCGTGCCAGTTGATTATAGGGTGGGGGGGACCTCTATAAATATTTTTTACACAGAGAGGTTATGACCTACTTTTTGGTTTATTATAATGTAGGGATAACCCCCTCAACATTTATTGATGGATATGGGGGGATCTACGTGTCAGTTGATTGTATTGTTTGAAGGAAATATTCAACGAATCTTAATGAAGATGGGGAGGAAATTAATATCTATATATGGTAGTGTGGGTAAGAGTTATACAGTGGCTATTGATGGTGATAATGAGGACCTTTGTGTCTGTTGATTGTATTTTTCATCGTTCCTCAGTAATAACAGTTGATGGGGCCGAAAAATATTAGATTCAAACTGACATTTCCATAAGGCAACTGGATCCTTAATCCCAAGTGGGTGATGATAGATACCTATTCACTTGTTATAAAGACCATATTGGATATATTAGTAGTGGAAGGGGAAGTTGAGCTGTAGAAGATTCCTATTTTTTAGAAATTCTTTAGGTCTACCCCCGATGTTGGAATCGGGTGTTATGGATCTTTGACGATAAGGCAAGGAAGGGGTCAAACCACTAGTAATCCTATGGAAAAAATGAATGCTGGTATTGACATGGTCTGGTAGGAGACCTTCTAAAATGATTTCAAATGGTGATCGATGTGGTAATGTGGGGAGGGGTGTTATCCCCCTACACAACCCATAAGGGAAGCAGTGTCGGTGAGGACTTGATGAAGTGAGCATGGTTTCCCCTTATACATCTCATGATGGAAGCAGTTCCATCAAGGAGAATATTGAGTTAGGCGGTGGTGGTTTCCCCCTACACAGCTCAAATAGAATGTGGTTTCGGTGAGGAGATGATGGAGTTGAGGGTGGTCTCCCACTATGCTGCCTAGGAGGGTGGAAATTTTAGTGAGGTGTGGGTCGAGTCAGGGGGTTGGCAGTGGTCAAACTCTACAAAGTCTATGAGGGAGGTTTTTTGAGTGAGGAACCACAATAGTTGGGGTTGGTTGCTGCATGCATGGCCCATGAGGGTATTAGTGTCTGTGAGAAGCCGATGGAGTTGGGGGTGGTTTCTCCGTACATGGTCCCTAAGGGAGGCATTGTTGGCGAGGATAAGATGGAGTCAGGGGAGGTTTCCCCTAGTGTTGCCCATTAGGGAGACCTTTTAGGCGGGGATCCTATGTAGTCGGGGGGTCCCCCTCCCTGTCCCATGATGGTGTCAATTTTAGACGAGATATAATGGAGTCAGGGGTGGTTTACCCCTACACAACCCATGAGGGAGACGTTGTTGGCGACAAGCTGATTGAGCTAGGGGTTGATTTCCCTCTATGCAGTCTATGAGGGAAGTAGTGTCGACAATGATTCGATGGGGTTTTGGGTGGTTTCCTTATTCAAGGCTCATTAAAGAATTGGTTTCAGATAATAGTGGAAGGATTCTATGAGTGGTTTTCCTATACACATCCTATGAGGGTAGTGGTGTTGGTGGGGAGCAGATGGAGTTGGGGGTGGTTTCCCCCTGTGCAGCCAATGAGGGTAGAAGTTACGGAAAGGAGATGATGGTGTTGGGGGTGGTTTCTCCTTGCACAACCCATGAGAGAAGGTTAGAGGATTAGAATCTGATGGAGTTGTGGGTTTTTTCCCTCAGTAAAGACGATGATGGTGGCGTTGTTTGTGTAGAGATGATGGAGTCGAGGGGATTCCTTATGTTGACCATGAGGGTGTTCCTTTCAGTTAGGATACCATGGAGTCAGGGATGGTTTCCACCTATATAGCCCATGTAGGAAACAATTATAGGGATGAGATGATGGATTCTAAGGGGGTACCCCACGTGTAGCCCATGAGGGTGGTGGTGTTGATGTGGAGATGATAGAGTCGAGTGTGGATTACCCTGATGTCTTTATAGGGGACAATAGAGTTTGTGGGAAGAATATGGAGTCGGGTGTGGTTTTTCTGTATGTGGCCAATGAGGGAGACAGTGTCAATGATGATCCAATGGAGTTGAGGGTTGTTTCCCCCTACGTGGACCATGAGGGTGGTGATGTCAGCTTGGAGTTGAGGGATTTTGGGTGGGGGATTCCCCCAAGGAGACCCATGAAGGAGGTAGTGTTGGCGATGGTTGGATGGAGTCAGGGGGGGGGTCATTTCCCCCTTTTCTTCCCATGAGGGTGATGGTGTCAAGGAATAGAAGATAGAGTGGAGGGATGCTTCCCCATGTGCGGCCCCTGAGGGATGAAGTGTCGGGAGGAACAGATGGAGTTGTGAGGTGGTTTCCCCTGTATGGCCAATTATGGCGTTAATGTCAACATGTAACACCCCGAGATTGTGTGAATTATTTTTTTTTGAATTATTTTTTTATTTTTAATAATTTTCATTTCACATAATAGTGAAATTTTTTTAAATTATGTAAAAGAACTATGTTTGGATTGCATTATATGCCACACCAGGTTACTCATTCCCTACACATAACATAAATTTCAACTATCACTATACAGAACATTGAGGTTATCCTGTGACTTGGAATATATTACATGAAACACTGACATGGCGTACTCAACATGCAACACCGACTTGGTGTAAGCTCCACCAAACATTGAGTTTCTATGAAATGTATTTTTGTTGTAATAATTTTTTAAATTATATAATTATTATCTATCAATTATACTTAGTAATATGAATAGTGATAACTTATTTTTCAAATATCTTTTATAATGATTTCATATAAATAAAACATATTTATGATGATATATTTATTTTTTGATAAATTCCTTATATTTTTAGAAATACTATTTTCCCAAATGAACAGCTTTTAATGTCCATCTGTGAAAAAAAAATAAAATTAATTTTAGACACATTTGAAAATATAATTTGACAAAATAAACTTAATTTTTGAAATTATGATGTATAAATCATCTTAGGTATAATTTTTGGTACTTTTCTATGAAGCATAATTTTTTGAGCAGTAGTGAAAAATACCACATTTTAATATAAAATGTTTTTTTTTCATATACATGATTTAAAAGGATAAATTATATTTTATATTTGTTTAAATCTTAATTAGATAATTTTTTTATAAAATAATCTAATTTAGGTACTTATAATCAATTTCACTTTGTAATTTGGTATAAAAACATAGCATTTTTTTGATGTTTTTACTTTAAAAACCCACAGTGTAGTCCCGTCATCAGGATTAATTTAAAAATTAATTTATAACACTTATGGGAAAATTTTTTGTAAATATGGATTCAATAATTATAATAAAAATATATTATTTTTTATAATAAGGTATTCTTTTATGACCAAAATTTTTCGTGAACAATATTAAAAGTAATTACAATGGTTAAGATAAAAATTAGGTTAATAAAGTTACAAATGTTAATTTTAAGACCTCAAACAACATCGAAAATTTTCCAACACCCACTGGATGTCCATTACACATCAATGAACCTTTAATTATTGTGTTTTTTTTGGTTTTTTGATGAAATTTTTATACAAAAACGTGGGTCCAACTAACTTGTTCTAAAAAAATGCAATGTGTGTCCTTTCCCTTCTATATAAAAAGACACCACCCCTCCCTCTTATTCACACCACTCAAAACACTAAGGATATGAATACATCTACCAAATAAAAATTCCAAATCCGTACCTTCCTCTTATAAGTCATTACTTGCGTATAAATCTATACAGAGAATCCTTTTGACACAAACCAAAATAAGTTACTAGATTAAGAGGTGACGTCTTATCCCAAGCGCCATTGTTTTATTTTAATTATTCACCCCCTCCAATCTCTATATTCCATTTTTGTAAAAACAACCTGTATCTTCAATATACTGTGATGATTTTATAATATGGTTTTGACATACACATACAAAAGAAATACATCTAATTGGTAATGAACATACTATTTATGTGTATAGTGAACTACCGCCTCATGAAATGATGATTTTTTATTTTTTCCTCTACTACATCACATTGTATAAATTTTGATTAAATATCTATTTATATATGATATATATTACAATTATTATGTCTTTGTACTTATATAATTATTTTAACCAACATTTCATTATACCTTCCTTTTTTTGTCAATATGATAATTTCGCTTGAGTAAGTGTGGACTACCACCCCCGCAAAATATTGTACTATGTTCATACACTACATGGAATGTATTAATGATGATTTTAGTGGATATATAGTATTAATATATGGTATAATAAATATTAATTAATAATGATATATATAAATATATATAAATATATGTCATTTACTTTTTCTCTTTCAACATGATAATGGAACAGTAATAGCATTCATGCATACGTACGACTTACCGTCCCCATTAATGGTGAATTATGTTACATAGTTATATTTTTTATTATTATTATAATAAAAATATAATCAATATAATTAATATTTAAATATTTTTTTTATATTCATGAAATCATGGTATAAGTATAGGGACCAAATATATAATAAATTATGACACATGTGAAAAATAGAGAGGATATTAGCCAAAGTAAATCTTTAACATAGAATTGATAATAATGGGTAAAATAAACACATAATAAATACTTATGGTATTATAATTAAATATATAGTTCTTTTATATATATAATAAATGTATTTTTATTAAATAATAAGTTTTAATGAGTACAACGAGAGTCAAGAAACAAGGTAAGGGGATTTCTTCTCGGTTTTTATTTCTGTGAGATACATTATTTATTCACCACCTTTTACTGTTGTGTGATGTGTATACTACACATGTACTGATTATATTATTATTATTATTAAATAAATTCTAATTTAAATATATATTTTATGACCTTTATTTTATAGGGTTTATGATTCATGAGTTACCAAATCAGTAAAAAAAATTTGTCTCAAATTGTATTCGTTAAGACACATGACACATTATGCAACTATATATTCCCTAGAGATGTATATACTTGCGTGGAAATTTTATATCATGTATATAATTATTTTAATGATATTTATTGATTAATTTAATCTCATTTTCTTACATGGGTATTGTGTTTCAATGTTACAGAGTGGAAAAAGATTATTAAAACAATCTCATCACATATCAAGATTGTTTATGTTTATGATTCCTTTGTTTGAATATTAATATCCACCTCTCAAAAAAATCTTGAATTTTATTATCATATGAATATTCATAATATATTAATTTTTTGGTACCATTATTATACTCTTTCGTAATATGATAGTTCAAAATGTGCTTTTAATAAATCTCAACTTTACCCTCCATCAGTTCGGAAATATGTGTTCCTTCAAAACCATGTTTTATATAAATGGTTTCCAATAATATTATAATATTATCCTATAATATTTAAGAAAAAATTCCCTTTTTATTTTTCCAATATTTTCAATGGAATATTTTTATCACTTTCTGAAAGAGGAATTTTTCTATTCTTTTTAATGGGAAAAAGGAATTTTCTTTTTACCTGATATAGTACATATGAATTTCCCTATCACCAATTTCATAGAGCATCCTTTTCATGTTTAAAAGGTTCATTTTTATGAAATAATTTTTTAAAATTATATTCAATGAAATGGTTTCCAAAACAATTACAATTATTCTCTTATATTTTTTTAAGGAAGTTCATTTTCAATATTTTTTTCAGGATTTCTTTTTTAGTTTTCAAACATAATTGCAAAGATATTTTTTTCAAAAGGTTTTTTTGATTTCATTATATGTTTGAATTTATTTTAAAAGAAAAAAGTTTTCAATTTTTTTAAATATATTTTTCTATTTATTCATATATAAATAATTTTAAAAATCATTTAATATTATTTTATATATTTTCAAGGAAAAATTCTTTGGAATTGTTTTCAGGAATATCTTATATTTTTTCAAGGAAAAAGGATTTTAAAATGAGTTCAAGTATTATTTATAAGTTTTCAATGGATTTTCTAGGAAATTTAATTTGAAATGGTATAATTTATTAAAAATAAAATTCAGAAGAAGAAAGGATATCTTCCTTAAGAATCATTTTTGAATGATATTTCTAAATTTTATTGCATATGAGATGAAATCTGTCAATGTTACTCAATCCTTTCAAGGAAATGATATAAAGGTTCCATTAATATTCATTAATTTAATGGGTTATCCTTATTGTCATGGTCTTTATGAATATTGTTTCTCTTCTACAATTTATATGTTTAATAATTCTGTTTCTTTTTTCCAAGTAATATGTTTTGCATATTATTTAATATTTCAAGGGTTATATGTTTATAAAAACTGTTTCTTTTTCACATGTTATTTTTTTGAGGAAATAATTATGAAACTTGTATCTTATTCCACTATTTAAGGTATGATTTCATGTTTATTAATACTATTTCATATCATGGATTATGAAATGATTATTTTTTATTTTGTGGAACATGTATGTATGATTTCATTATGATATTAGTGGGACCTATATCTCACTAAAATTCATTGCGTAAAGATTAATATATCATGAGATGGACATGAATATAATGGGAAATGATCATGGTTCAGTATTTCATGCCTAGAATTAGAAATGAACTCAGTTCAGTATTACAGGGATGGAACTATAAATAAAGATATGTTTTATGAATTATGTATCTAAGAGGGGTTATAGATTAGAAGAACATGTTGGGAGATGATGTAGTTCATTTATGTATCATTGGTTATTTTTCCATATTTCCAAAGGCATTATACAAGTAATACCTTTGTGTGTCTATTTGAATAATGATCTTAGTATTAAAAAAATGTTATATGATGTTAACGTATGAAAAATGAGGGTCACTGTAGAAGATATAATATCAATATTTTAGTTTATATTTGGAATCTAGTATGATAAAACCTTACTGACAAGCCCAAAGAAATTTCTAAGGATAAGTATCTGGATATATAAAAGTATAAGAAACTATATTGGAATAATTGGAAATTATAGAGTGAGTGGTTTCTTAGCAATACATCCATGTCTGGATAGTACAAGTTGATATGGATATGGAAAAAATATTCCTTTTGTTACCAACTCTAACAAGATATTAGGGGCTTGACTTACGGTGATCGGGTATAGGACAATGGGCCTTGTTTCACACCTAGTCTGACACTCCTATGGGATATTCTGTTGGAATTATAAAAATACTCCACGAACCATCAAGAAATATTTAATTATAAGTTGCCTATGAGTATCCTAGGGTGTCATATATTAAGGATGTTTTCATTATTTATAAATATTTTATGTAATTCTTGTCATGAATATGTGGTTTTATTTTATGATGTGTAATTCACACACTATGATTCTGATTTTATTGAATGGTGGGACCCTGAAAGAAAATGGAATAATGTTGAATGTGGTGGATGATTTGATGATGATCAGTCAAATGGGATGATCACTGTAGTGAAATACATTTTGATCATTCCTAATCAGCTTTCATAGAATATTATTAACATTTTTTACCTTAACCAATTCTCAGACTCACCAAGGAACAAAAATAAAGAGTTAACTGAGAGTTTCAGTAAGGAAACCATGGAGGTGAGATGATTAAGATTCCTTTATTTCACGAATTTGTAAACAATATCCTATGTAATTGTTTGATAGTAATAAGAAATTGTTTTGACAAAGAAAAAAATGACACAAAGAAAGTGACTAGAAGTGAAAAATTATTAGTTCGGTTAACAAAATGGATGAGAATATTGGCCATCCTAAGACATCATCAAAGGTAATGTGTTTTTGTAATGGGATTAATGATAATTATGAAACTCAATTTCCCAATAGTAAAAAATATGAAAAGAAACATGAAGGTGGTATGAGTAATGGTCATGATGCTAATGATAAAAACACTACAGATGAAATACCAAATGAAAGAGGTATTATGTAATAGGAAGAGGTAACCATACTAATTGAATTAGAATGAATTTGAATAATAAAATCTTTTATGTATTTTTATTCAATAATTATGTCATATTAATAGTTAAATATATAAGGTTTGTTCATAATATGTTTTTTACTGACCTACATGAACATGTTGAATGCTTCCGATGGAATTGATATGGGATATAATGACAATGTGATGTCCATGGAAAACACATGATTAAAGGAAAGTTAAACCTTAATATTTTCCTTATGTTATGATAATTTTTATTGGATAATGATATATGGGATATGAATAAGTAAATTTCAAAGTACTTATTACCTTGGAACTAATTAAGGAATTGTTGATAGGTGGTTTATTCTACCATTGACAATGTTTACAATTTTGTTGGATATATTGAACAATTATTATATACATTTTATAAGGAATAATACATGTTTTCAATAATTATTATGGGTAATTTAGGTTATTAACATGTTTCAAGAGAATATATGATGAGGGTTTTCAAATTCTTGGAATATGACAACAGAGAGCACTTTGTGATATATGGGGGAATTAATATTAAGATGATTTTAGGGATTTATTTATAATTGTTTTAATTTTCATATTTTATAAGGGTTATATGGTTAACCATTCTTGAAAATATTATGTTAAACTTTGATGGAACTATTTATATATTGATATTTCATTTAAAACCTTGGTTAATAGGTTATTTAGTGATTAACATTATTTCAAGGATGCCCTTATCTTTTTGAAATTATATTAGTGCAGTTTTAGAAAAAGACATCATGTATGTTAGGTGACATCCAATCATGACTGACAAGGCCATGGGTCTTGAACCCTTGACCGAAAGATGATAATGGTCTCACTCTTACAAATATCTTATACAATGTCATGGTTAATGTATAACTATGTTGGATGAATAATTATTTATTATGAAACAGTAGTGTTATGTTTTATGTTTAGATATTAATGTATTAACCATATTTATTTTTTATTATATATATAGATAATTAGTAATGATTTTCATTTTTTATGGTCCTTAAGATCTACTAAAAGTGAATTTTGTCACTTGAGGCATCAAAATTATTTTTTGAATGTGTATTATTCAATGTATTGGAAAAATAGAATCTGATAAAATAAAAAATAAATAATGAAATTTTTTTTATAGAAATATATCAAGGAAGTATATTTCTTGTATATTCATGGTCCATAAAAGAATAACTCAAGTATGTATTTCAGCTGGTTTTGTAGGTTTTGAACTGAAAATATTCTTTAAAACATAAACAATTGAGAGTTACAATTTTTCTTTTTCTACAAGAACATGATAAGATAGTTCTAATAAAATATTATATTGATTATTTGGGAAAATCATCATGGCATGTCCACTGTGTTTGGGTAGAATTCAACCATTATGATCCTTCCCACCACCAATTTTCATTGAAGTTAGATCTAAATAAACAATATGGAATTCTAGAGACTAGTATTCTTGATGAGGTATAGAGTAAAATACTAGTGAACAATATGCTTCAAACATAGTATGACTATCTAAAACTGGATTATCAGTTTCTTAACTACATGAATTAGAAAGATTTGATAAATAATTCAATTATAATGGTGTTCCCTCCCCCCATGAGATACTATTATTTCAAGGGGTCTAGTATCATATGTAACCCTTAGAAAATAATAGTGAATCTTGATTTAAATATAATACATCATGACTGTAAAACTATAATTAACTACCACAAATTAGTTACATTAATCTAAATATTAACCATCTTTAAAAACTGATCATTTTACAAACATAGATCAATAATTTCCTTTAGTCTGGTTGAATTATTATTAGGATTGTAACACTCATAAAATATATTTCAATCCTAAATCCACAAATTCTTCAATGTATTACATCCTATTTTCATTATAATGTATGTGGTTCTATTATAAAAATACAAATCAAGGAAGTAAAATTTTACTCCCTCAAATGAATAATTCCATTTTTTTCTAATAATGATGATATGATCTTTGGATAATATAGAGAGATGGAGTATTTTTAACAGTTTCATTTCTCCATTATATGACTCATAATAAATCTAGGAAGACTTATCTATAATTCATTAACCATCAGAAAAATAATTAATAAGACTTAGTACCTTAAAATGATAAAACCTATTATTCATGGAAAAATTCCGTACTGAATTAATATTCCAAATAACCTAGACTCACCATTGAACTCTATAAAATTTGGATTTCTTGTATTTAAATTAACATTTATCTCTTACAAGGATCAACTAAAATAAAAATATGAATAACTAAATAGGTAAAAATATTGATATTCCCCATAATCAACTTGATGTCAAAACCCTAGACATATATCATGTTAAATTGATGAGAAAACATGCTCTTTAATTTCAATAATCTATCTAATGTATTCAAATTTCACTAGAATCAAAATAAATATTAAATAAGAAACCTTTTTCTAACTAGGGTGAGGGGATCTTTCACTATCTACGAACCACTTAGTCAAACCTTTTTGTCACTTAGCTCTCCAATATATATTTTTTCCTAATCTAAAAAAATTAATATCCATTAACATTCTTATAATAACTTCATTAATGAATTGGTGTGACTTAAAGGGTATTTCAGTTTTATTGGATATTACCTCTGATATTTTAGATGTACATGAACCTTTTAGAGAATAATATTCTTGGGAATGATTCATTGTGACTACTTAAGTATATTATTTTAGGATTGGGAGGTTGGGGACCATTTAATAACGAAATGTTGAAATTAGGTAGGCATAGGATTCAAGAAAAGTGAGTGGATTCAGAATCTATTTGAGGCACATTATAAAAATAATTTAATGATTTATAATTAATAAACCGTGAGAATATTAAGAAACACACTTAAAATAATGAAAACACATATGGTATCTTGAAATTGGAAACTATTATTTTTTCCATATTAACAAAAAATAATTGTAGTAAATTTTCATCACTATACATTCAACATGGTTGATTATATGAAAAATAATTTATTCTCAATAGATTAAAAAACGGTAATCTTAATAATTTTTTTTTAAATATAAAACTGATAAATACATTAGATAAATCACATAAATAGACATCCTTATTTTTAATCTATAATTAAAAGAAGATATATCATATTAACTATAAAATAATGAAACATTGTGTCAATCATTCATAATTCATGTATGATGTAATATAATAAGTTAATATTCATAACCTTTTTAAATATGATATATAGTTGATGTTCTATGAAAATTTATCATAGTGTGATATGCCATTTTTAAAATTGATATACTAAAAATTTATTTCATATATCAATATGTTTACTCCTATAATATGATATAGGATTCTTTGAAATATGAATATAACCTTTATTGCCAAAAGTTTTAGGGACATATATAATTTGACACCCATAAGCTATAAATGTGTGTTCATCATTAATGTTTTCACACAAAAAAATACCCACAACTATGTATTCAATTATAGTGGTAGATAATGAAATAACATTACACTTCTTATTACACCATGATACTAGATAATGAAATAACATTACACTTCTTATTACACTTCTTATTATAGAAATAACTAACTGTATCAAAATATTTTCATCTAGAATAAAAACCCTAAAACTAATCGAATTTGTGATGTAATTAAAAATACTTTTAACTGTATTTAGATAAAATTCATTGGTTATTTCATGAAATCAAAATCATACACCCAAAAAGTATATATATTATTTTACCACCTATATGTTTAGTATAAAAAACATACAATCATTCCTATATGTATTTTTTATTTAACTTGTTTTACTTTTTTATCCAAATCCAATTTACCATTTTTTTCATAAGAATTTAAATAAAATTTTTTATAAACATGATATTTTTACAAAGGATATTTTGTTTAATTTCATCTATTTAATATTATTCCATCCATGTTATGGAAAAAAATAAAATATAGGGAACATGATTATTTAACATTAGGAACTCAATTCAAATGAATATTTCCTTATTTTTGAAAATTCAATAAATAATGATATTTTGGATGATAAGAAAATAATATCATCAACTCATATTTGAGATACTAATTTATTTTTTTTTAAATCCATATTATAAATATGAAAAAATATATTACTTTTTAAAAAAAATTATAAATAAATAAATAAATAATCATATTAATCTATAATCTAGGATCCAATTTTAAACCATAATGGGCATTATAATATTAAAAAACCAATGTTTTAAAATGAAAATTCTGAAATCTATAATGACGTTGAACAAAAAGATTCTCAACAATATAACCATAGATGAATGAAATCATGAAATCCATTTAAAATATATTTAAATTTAAATGTGATGTAAAATAAAATAGTATTTTAATGGATTTGTTTCTCATGTTTTCTGTCAGGGCGCACCCTCCTCATGTGTTTAGAACACACTAGGCATCACAGCTGTTTCCATGCATTCCTACAATGCAAAGGCGGATAACATTCATCAATTCTTCAAAAATTCCTTATCCTTGATAGAAATGATATGATAGGATGTTGTTCCCTCATTGCATGGATTCTTCCTTGGAATTCATCGCCTAGTCCAGGTCTCCCTTATAGACTAACATGTTGTTTGTGAAACTTGTTCCTAGTGCCATCTCTTTTTGGATGCAAGTTAATTACATTGCTTCTACTTGGACATTCTAAAGGCTCAAGTCCGGGCATAAACCATCAGTCAAAGTATATAGTAAGATCAGGAATGTTATAGAATCTATGGATGATTGAATATTGGTCACTTCTATTCTTCCTCATATGAGGGATTCTCAAAGGTGTGGACCCCAAGGCATCCACCACATTAGTCTTGAGGTATATTATGATAGAGGCATGTATTACAAGGTTGTATATTAGAGTCTAATGTTTAACATCGAATATACTATTATTTAAATGTCATTTGGATAAAAACGTACGAATAATAACACTCATCAAGGTGGATTAGATAGGCACACCCCCTTAAGGAATCACATAGAAGGTTTACCGGATCGATGGATTTGAATGCCCAATAAGGATGGAACCAAGAATGTAATGTCCAATAGAGATAACACTTTACACCCTGATTTCTAATCTGCACACCACTAAGGGTGGATCATGGATGGTGGGCCCAAAGAGGTGGACACTTGGATGGATATATCAATATTCCCGATTAGGTTGGACCTGGGGCGGTACATCGCATGACGGGAAAGTTTCACACAATGAATGAGGATCCGAAAACCACTGAGGATGGGTTAAGGAGGTGGACTAGAAAAAGGGGACACTATATAGATGGTTTATAATGCCCAATTAGGGTAGACCCGAGGTGGTGTGTCTCATGGAGAGAAGGTTTGACACCAGGAATGTTAATATGGACTCCACTAAGGGCAGATCATGGTGGTGAAACTTAAAAAGGGGGACACTATAAGGATAGATTAAAATGAACAATGAAGAATACCAGGGGTTTTATGGCTCATAAAGGGATGGTTCCACATAATTAATTATGACCTAGACATCCCAGAGGGAGGATCAAGTAGGTGGACCCCAAAGAGGGGGACATAGATAGTTGGTTCAGAACACCTAATGAGGGAGGATCTGTGGTGGTGAATCTCATGGCGAGAGGGTTTAACGATGTGAAAGTAGATCTGGACACCACTAAGGGTGGATGAAAGAGGTCATCCCCAAATATGGGGACATTTAATTTTATCATTGGTTGGGATTGAAGCTCAGTTAGGCTTCTTTCGTACCCTATATAGGAGACAAAGATATAAACCATTATAGTTCAAAGGGTCACTTAGGGTTTACACATTGTAAGCTAACCAACACAAGATGGTCACTATTGGTTGAATTAATATGGATTATATGGGTTTTAGGAATGTATAGCTTCCCATTGATTTTAGGAGAAAGGATGATATGGATGGAATGATATCACCTGGGTGTGGCAGCTCAGGTAAAAATCGGGATGGAAATGAAGGATGTGCCCAAATGGAATGGGTGGAATAGATGGTGTGTGAGGGGTTTTTGGGATTTTACCTTAGGGGTACTTCTTGTGTACACTATTTAGGAGATAAGGATCAAAGACCATGTAGTTTAAGATGGAATCAGGGAATATCCATGATTATCTTCCCTTTGACATGATGGGCCTTATTCTTTGTTATCAGTCCAAATTGATGGAATTTTGTTAAGTGATCTCAGTAGGATTAGGGTGAAGTGAGAGATGACCTGAGGGAGGATGGATCAGAATACTTTAGGGAGGCTGATATGGGGTATGTTCCCCATAAAGGGAAGATGTCACATCATGAGGGTAAATCCCTAACAGGGATCACCAGAGATTACCTGGTGGATGGTTCAGAATTTCCTATGAGAGTGGACCAAGGGACATGTGGCCAATAAATGGATGATGTCACACCATGAATACTGATCTGGACACTAATGGAGGTGGATAAGATAGATTGAACCCCTATGATGGGGAACCAATGTTTATTATTGGTCAGGATTGAACCTCATGGGGGAATCCTACATACCCTAAATGGAATAAAGTGATCAAAACCCACATTTTTCAAGAGTCCAATATAGTTTAACATCATGAAATGAAGATGATAGATATGCAGTTTAACAATATATGATAATGACGTGAGTGAAACGATGTGAATATGATGGAATAGCACATGGGGCATATGTGAGGAAGTGGAAAATATATTTTATTAGGATTTCATAGTAATTATTAACATTTAATACCATTTGAGTCATGATCGGTGAGGGAAAAACATGATTTAGTAGACCTAATTATCATGACGTGAAAGATGTGTTGATGAGGGATGGTGTGGACCACACACATGGGGCATTTCTGGGTGCCTCTTAGGAGTGGGAAATTTGGGAGTGGGGATTATCCATTGAAGCTTCCTAGGTGATGCTAAGGAGTGACAACTGTGGATGGGGAATACGTATGGACGCTAACCTGAGTTCCACAAAGGGGAGGTAATGGTGGATATGGCTTACATATGGAAGCTTCTCAGGTGCCATTAAGGATAAAAAACTGGGGATTGTGCTTATGCGTAGATGTTTCCTTGGTGCCTCTAAGTAGCAAAAATAGTGGATGGGTCTTATGCATGGAAGCTACCCAGGTTCCACTAAGGAACGACAATGGTTGATGTGGCTTAAGTGTGGATGATGCATCAGTGTTGATTAAGAGTGAGAATGGTGGAAATTGGGACTATGAATGGGGGCTTCCTAGGTTCCTCTATAAAGAAGAAATGATGGATGGGGATTATGCATGGTAGCTACCCAGGTGCTGCTAAGGTGTGACAATATTGGATAAGGCTTATGTTGGAAGCATCATCGGTGCAGAAAAGAAGAGAAACTAGGGGATGTGGAAAAGGTATGGAAGCTTACTGGGTGACACTGAGGATTTTAAATGGTTGGAATGGGGAATATTCATGGGAGATTCCTAGGGGCCATGAAGGAGAGGCAATGATGCATGGGGATAACACGTGGATGCTTCTAGGATACCGCTATGGAGTGGAAAATATGGATGGGGTTATGCATGGAAGCAACTAAGGTGTCACTAAGGAGTTAAAATGGTTGGAATGGGGCTTATACATGGGAACTTCCTAGGTTCCTCTAAGGAGCAGAAAAAATGGATGGGGATTATGCCTTGAAACTGTATTTTTTCTCTAGGAGTTGTAACAGATTATGATTCTTGTGCATGGAAGCTGCCCAGGTTCTCTTAAAGAGTGGAAAAATGGATGGGGCTTATGTGTGTAAGCTTCCTGGGTCTCCTCATCATGTCAATTAATGAGGGTATCTCATGTCTGTTGCAAGGGAAAAGGATTCTGTTTAATTTTATGTGAGTGGATGACATGTTTTGGGATTATGCAATGAGATTCCCTTTTTTGTCTTCCTCATGTCAGGAAATGAGGGCATATTGACATGATGATTGGATAGGGGAAAATGGTTTTGGGATTTAACATTAAAAGGAGGTCGATGGTTTTTGGTTTCTATTCATCTCATGATGAGTCGTCTTTATCTAGATGGAAAAGGAATCATCTTCTTGAATGATGAGGAATTATATACTTTAAAGACATCCAATAAGTAATATTCAGTGGAATAAACAAATTAATGGTTGTTTTAGGAGTTATGCATGAGCAGCCTTATCTGGTTCAACCTGGCATAAAAGTATAGTCATGGGGTTAGAGGAGTTTTTTTAGGATTGGATTGACTGAAGGTACTCAAGGAATTGAGCATGAAAATATCAACTCCTTACAAGTGAATGAGACCAAGAGGAATATATCGACCCAAGGTGTTTCAAGGAGTTCAGAGATGTATCTGAAACCATGGTATTCCAAAGGTAGAAGTGGGTTTTCATAAGGGTTCCACCTAAAATTCCATCGAACTAGTCTAAAAAGTTCATGGTGCGACTCTCCATTTTTGATGGGGTCAGTAATGGTATGGAAGAGAATGGCCCGAAGGGCCAGGATCGCAACTCAGTAGTGATCCCGAGTGTGGGTGTGGGGGGAAAACCTTTCAATATGGAATAGAAGGTAAAATAATGGACATTGTTTCAAGTATTATGGGATGCATGGATGATGGGATTCTCACAAGATTGGAAACCATGGAACTATTACATGCACGATTTTTTTGGCACAAGACCAAGGTTATGTGCAAGATGTGGTCATACGATTACATGACATGGCCTAAAAAGAGGTCTTTCGAGGATCAAATAATTGTGGGATCATGAAATTGAAGATACATAAGGGGCCTTTGGGACAAGATCTATACATGGATGGTTCCATTCATTCTCATGGGCATAGAAGATTGGTGTTATGCACAACAAATCATGATCCAACCTCCATATGCTCTCTGTGAATATGGGGGAAGAGGGTGAAATTCTAATTATAGTGGAAAATATAATCAATGAAATATACGATTTTTGGTGTGGAAGAGGTATTCCAGATGACTGGTGTCGATTTCACATGCAATTGGTCATTTGACATCACATTGGGCATATAAGAGGCTTATGCCTAGATTCCAATCTTACACCCACGTCCTGAAACATACCTGCACCTTACTAATCAATTTTATTTGAATTTAGTAGAACATCCTAATATACAATGTATTGGTAATGTAAGAGTTTTACATGAATTTTTTGAAATCAAACATTCACTTCCATAAATTCCCTTGAAATTTTATTGGATGGCCTATTTCAGCATGCATACATCAAACACCCATTACGTCTGACCCATAACTTTGTTATAGCTCATTGATAGTCAAATCAATGCCTTCAAAATGAGATATGTTGTGTGATCATGATTTTCATCATTCAATGCATTCTTCATATGAATTTTGTAGTTCTAAAAAAATTAACCCTGTGAATGGAGTCCAATTAGAATGAGGAGGGCGAGGCAGACCACATTCTGTGGAAAATGATGGGGACAATTACTATCTTGGGGCCTACTATATCTCAATTTCATTTAGAAAATAACAAACTAAAAATATCTAAGAATGTGTGAGCCTAGATATTTATGGTAAATTATAGATAATAGAAGATCATACACTTGTAAAAGATTTCTAAATAGTGTAATATTTCACGGGATTGGATACGACATCGATCACCTTTGGTAGTGTCCTGAATGTGAGAGGTTACAGCTGGATAATGGGGCCCTCTAGACAACAAACATTCTTCTCCCAACGTGTGCTAGTTCATGAATGGTATAATTACAGGGGTGTTGGAATCTATCCGAAAATTGGGAAATGTCCATTGTGAAACACAATACACAAAACTAGTAACATAATGGGAGAGGCATCACAGTATAGGGTAACTGCTGACTGTGTTCAAAACATAGTATCCATATTTCATACCCTAAAAATGATAAAAATAAAGAGGGTAGAAAATTTAATATGTTCAAAACCTAAGACATGTCAAGTATTTTCGTCCAAATTCATCCAAGGTATTAGACCAGGATGATAGGTGAGCCATAGCGACATGATATTAGGCTATTAGGGGGTCCCTTTAGACAAGAAAGAGGATGAGGATCTGAATAAGGAGAACGTGATGTGTGAATGTGACATGATGGAACGTCCAACTGGATTCCAATACTCTCAAAATTATTCCACCATTTCATAGTGAAAATTTGATGTGGGTGTATCGGTCTGAACTAGGGTCAAACCTTCCTACCGGGGTAATGTCACCTTGGATGCCAAGTAAGTGTTAAGATATGGATAATGTGTTAGATGACCATCACAAAAGGAAAAGAACTCTCAAACGAGGGTCTGGGATGCTTTGTATTTTTATTTATTATATATGGGGATGATTAACAAGTATTTTATCATCATATAGTGAGAATGATGTGTGGAACTGTGTAACCAAATGTGATGAAGAATAATATTATAGTTTATTGTCATGTGATTTGGAATTTTAACATATTTTATGGTAATACTGTCGGGACCCTGGCCAATAGTTTAATTTCATGTTACAAAATCTGTGATGTTTATTCCTATATTGCTTACATTGATTGAACGAAATGAACCAGACGTGAATAGGCTAGAGGAAGATTGTGCACCATTCAAATACAAAGGAACATACGAGAATGAGGCATATGTGATGCGGTGAGGGAGAAAAATTGACATTAATGAAGTCCAAGGAGACACACATCCTCACCACATATTCATGCGAGGATCCACTTATAAGGTCAAAGAGTTAATATTGAGGACCCCCCCCCCCCCCATGGATCAACTACATTGGTACCCATGCTAGAAAAACTCATAAGTCCATTTGAGTAATGCTCAGTTTAGGAAGCATGGAATTGTACAAGGGGTTTTCCTAATATATGTTAGCCCACATCCAATGTGATGCTTTGTATGGAATGACACCATGATACATTAGTGTAATAAGAAAGAAATTTGAGACTTTGAAGGTCTGGAAGAAAGAGTGACTGGTAAGTAAAGGTTGAAAGTTGACCATTTTTGAAACATAGAGACCCTATCCACCCCAGACTATAATGGGGAAAGAAAATTTGGTCAAAGGTTTACCATGTTTAAAACACATGACTGACCACATGCTTCTAATGATCAATTAAGGAATTGGACAAGGATGGGAGGTGAGCCAAATATGGCATGTTACCATCACCGTTAGGGGGGTCCATTTGGATTTTAAGGATATTGTAAAATCAAAAATATGAGGACTAAATTTTTGTGGGATGAGAATATAATAGATTGAGATTCATTCCCAGGAATTCAATTAGTTTAAGGTCATATTCCATGGTCCATCGAAAATTGTTTAATGTCATAATGCTTTGACTGACAGAAAATATTCAATCAAAGGGTATGAGAAAAACAAGAGGGAGGTAAAAACCAATGTGAGTGAAGTCCTAGAGTATCTCTTGATGTATACACACCTTAAGATGAACTACATGATGCTTAAAGTCACAATTGTTACTCCATAACATAGTCAAAATAGAAAATAAGGTCAATAAACCTATGGATGGCTGTGAATACCACAAGTCTGGGTGTCGCTACATATACCTTGAGGATGGGAATCAAGACTCATGTAGTTCATGAACTTCAGTATATAGAGAGACTAATACTAGTCCAGGAAATACTCTGTGGAGAGGAAGCTAAAATATCCCATAGTTTTCATGGGACATCTTGTATATTTTTAGGGTAGTTTCGCAGTTTAATTTCATGTGTTTAGGACATTGGATCTTAGTTTATGGTCATAGATTTTGGACCATAGGGATCCTAGATTATATTATTAGTATTTGGACTATAATTTTTTTGGTTGGTCTCAATGACAAAATGTATGGGCATCACCACATATCCCATAAAGAGGGGGAATCAAGCCGCATGTAGTTCTTACATTCCATGCAGTTTAACAGCATGCAGTAAAGAATAAAATGGTTTGAAATAAAAATAGGAAATAATTATGCACCTGGACCCAAGAAAAATGCTTTGAGAATCACTATGTATCCCATAGGGATGGTAATCAATCCACACGTTGTTATTTAAGGGAAATTTCACCATACAGGTCTGACCCATGCATAGTGAAAAGACGAATTAAATATTTCCTATTTTTTATTTTGTTCCTCTTCATTATTTTTTTGGAAAAGCTATACTAAGATGAGACATTTGGGTGTCACATAGATGATCATGTCATTTGGAGGTCTTGACATGTTGCATGGTGGATAACCAAAGCCCTGGGTGATTCCATCTCAAGTAGAAACACCACAACACTATGCAGTTTTTCGTTGTGTGTCCAGGATGATTATTTTATAGTTTATGGTCATATGACAGGAATGAAATATGCTTTTTATCATCTTTTGGTAGTGATGAAATAGTTTAATTTCGTTTTGGATAGGGAAACATATTTTATCATCGTGTTTCCTGGATAAAGTAGATCCTAGTTTATGGTTTTGTAGCATGTATCATTAGGTTCCACATCTTCTATATGTGCATATAACACTACCAATACTCCTAATCCCATGTGAGCCTTTCTCAATGTGGGAAACATGAGTGATACCAAGATTCCCCATCATATGGTAGAACATAACAATAGAAAAGAAAATTTTGAGTGGGAAAATACCAACAACCCCAACATTTTTACTCGATGTACACAAATGAAAAGAGAAACAACACCAAGGATGTTGGACATCCCCATTAACATAAGGGGCATAAAATGTGAATAACTACCCCTGATATATTTGATGAACAAGGATGGTGTGAAGATTATGGATGACTTTTGATGTTTTTTTAAACACAACATCCATGTCGTGTGACCTGGGATGAGAACAGACAAACGAGGTTCGGTCACTGACCATGTTCAAAACATGGGTCCTCTCTCAATAAATGTCATTTGAAAACTTCTGGGTCATTGGCTCAGGATAGTAGTAAACCCATGAGGTTAAGGGTCCTACCATTAGGGGTCCCTTTAGATTTGATAGAAGATGGATACCCAAATAATAGGACTAGGGATGTGTGGATGTGGAATTTGGGGAATGTCCCTACGAAATCCAATGTTCTAGGTATCAGACCACTATATCGTCATAAATGATGGTATAGAACATAAAAAGATGGTACTAAATCTTTCATCATGGATTCAGTTCTTGAGGATTGTTTCGAATAGTTTAAAGGTTCTATTGCTCTAGCCATAATCTCTCAGTTTAAGGTCATATAGTGTGGACCATAAGAGACCAGTTTTACATCATGTGCATGGGATGTACCTATTAAGTTTAATGTTATGTGGTTAGGACAATGATTTCATTTCTATGGATAGGACATGAACATCTGAATGGATAAGCGTGTGGTGTGGAAAATAACTCAATTTAAATAAGGACCACAGAAAGATGCACACCACACCACATACTCCCAAGGAAAAATCATGATTGAGAAGGGGGTAATGTTTCATGATTCTATGGATGGTCATAGGGAAAAGATGTTTGGGAACCACTATATATCCCATAATGATGTGAATCAAGTTTCATGTAGTTTTGATTATGGTATAGATGATGGCTAGTGACTAGGGAATATTCTTCATAGGTAACGATTTTTTAGCACAGGGAAGTTTACCATCTTAAATCATGGATACAGAATTCATTGTTTAATTTTGTACGATATGTATGAGTGATATTATGTATTTTTCTATCACAAAAAGGATTATTGGGATCTTAGTTTATGGATATAGATCATGGACCACAAGGATAGTCTTCCCAAGTAGAAATTTGTATTGCATCATCTTGAAGTAACCAATTTTGAGTGATGACCAAGGAGGCCCTTATCACAACAAAAAATTATTGAGGAGAACCCACACATAGTTTGAAGTCATAATCTTGGATTTGGATGCTCAGTTTAACGCCATGATCATGTGATTTCAACTCCTAGTTTATGGTCACATAGTTTGGACCATTAGATTATGCGACTATTCCACACAAGTAAAAACCCTACCAAGAATATTATTCCCACGTGATCCATTCTCAGTGTGGGAAACAAGGGGTATAGATTATTCTTATGACACATGGAAACTCATAGTAGGTGAACAAGGAAGTCATGTTATGGAGGTCCCAATGACGTTCATCGGTCTTCTCAACATGAAAAGGTTCATAGAGGGGTAACACTAAGGGTATTGAAGTTCCTCCTAGACATAAGGATGTGGAAAGAGATTTTAACGCTCAATTTGTGGCACACAATGTGGGTGGTGTAATGATAGGGGATAAATATTTACCATACTCAAAATAAAACATTCATATAATTTAACTTGGGTTGGGAACAGAACAATGATTGTCGAATGCTAACCATATTTGAAATGAAAGACCTATATTGAGGTTTTATTAGAAATATTTCAGGGAATTTTAATAGGATTCCTGTAAATCCATGACGGTGAGCATACTACCATTAAGGGGTCCCATTAGACGCGGTAGATTAAGGAGACCCAAAAAAAGGGACACATGGAGTATAGAGATGGAATGAGAGAATGCCAATGCATAATGAATCCCTTTATGTTCTACACCACATCACATATGAGCATGTTAATGAGGCATATCAGAGATCAAGGGATTCAATTAGGGTAGATGACTTGAGAGGATAAGTGGAGTAATGAAACAAAATAGGTGGATGAACATATGACTTGACCCAATGACAAAGTATTTGGGAATTTGTACGTATCTCATAAGTATGGGAATCAAGATGTATGTAGTTCTTTAATGTCATATAGTTTAATGTCAATTGGTACAGACAAGGTTGATGACACATCTTATCATCATGTGTCTAGGAAATTTGTGGGGGGGTATACCAATTGTGATGTGTATGGCATGGTAAAATATCCCATTGTGAATGAAGACCAAATAAGTCCACACCACACCATTCCCAATTCCAATAAAGAAATCAGAACAAGGGGTCCAAAAAAATGGTGGAACCTAAAGCTACACTAAAAGAAATTTTCTTTCGTGAATTCCAATATATCCCATAAGGATGAAAATCAAGCCGCATATAGTTCTTCAGTCCAATGAAGTTTAATATCATGCGGTAAGGATTCAGGTAAGGAGGAGTATTCCTACGGGAGGAATATCATGTAATTATTATAACCAGAAGTGAATGGGGAACAAGGAGGTATCATACCATACCACATAATTCCATGAAATTTAGTCAAGCACACCAATTATTTGAAAGAATTTTTCAGAACCTGGGGTTGGACTCGAAGAAAAAATGATTGGGAATTCCCACATATATAAATAAAATGTTAATAATTTAATACACAATTCGTAAATGACATGTAGTTTAACTTCATGTTTTATGGATGAGTGTACGATAATATAGATTAACATCATGTGACGAGGATGATGGTATGTGTAGTTTTATGTCCTAGAGTTTAGACGAATTGGGGTATTATTTTATGGTCATAGACCTATGACCATGGATAGGTCCTTTTCAGTTGATATATATAGCATGTATTGGAGACAAACCTTATGTGAATGGGGTACAAGGAGGCATGTCATCATACCACATATTCCTAAGATAAGGTATATTCATCCTGGGCTGGACCTAGAGATAAAATCTTTGTGCATTAATATGTATCTCATAAGGATGGGAATCAAGCCACACATAGTCATTTAATCCCAAGAAACATAACATCATGCGGAATGGAGGAAGTTAGGCTAGGGATATTCTAAGGGAGGTACATGGTGTTGATGTTATAACTGGATGGGAATGAGAACCATGAATGTCTGATCACCACACAACTCAATCCCAAGAGGAACCAAGGTCGAGGATTTGATGAAATTTAACGGTTGAACAATAGAAAAAATATTTTGGAATCCCTACGTATCCCATAATGATGGGAATAAAGACATAAATTGTTATTAATGATGTAATGGTGAGTGACCAATGACAAAGGTGATGCCCTCTCAGAAGAGGAACTCATGGTGCTATGTAGTTTATCTTCTTGTAGATTGGATGAAACAGTTTATCGTCATGTGGGATGGGGAAACAAAATTTAATGTTATTTTTCTTGGACAAAAGAGATATTAGTTTGTGGTTGGAGAACTCAGACCATAATATTTAACTACCAACATAGGGGTTTTGTAGTGTGGTTCCATAAAATAAACAAACATGAATGATAACCAAGAAGGCCTCACCACCATACCACACACTCGTAAGAAAAAACATAGACCATGGGGATGAAAAGTTGAACTAGCATCTAAACCATAGACAAAATGTTTTGGAATTCCTATGTATCCCATGAGGATGGTAATCAATCCATACATAGATTATTAGTATGGCATGGTGTGTGACCAATGCTAAAGGTGAATCCCTCTTAGATGAGGGAATTAGTGTGTTATGATGTTTAACTTCATATAGATTGGACAAAGAAATTTAATGTCATGTGGGATGGGGTAGTTTAATGTCATGCAAGAAAAAGGAGATCCATATAGTTTAAAATCATTTGGGGCATAACATCAATTTAACATCAGGCATGATGCATGAGTGGTTTAACGTCATGCAGGAATGTGGTGTATGTGTGGCTCAACCATATCAATAAACATCCTAAAAAACTACTAAACCCACATGAGTCATGCTCAGTGTAGGAAAGGAGTAGTGATGGGATTTTCCTGACACATGGAATCACACATCATGGTTAAGGGAAATCTAGGTGAATAACATCTTAATGACATGAGCCTTCCTACATAACACACATAGATGAATGAAGGGATAATACCAAGAATGTTGGAGTTCAACCTAAAACTAAGGATTTTGAATGATGTGATTAATTTCACCCAGGATATGGATCACAATGATGGTGTCTTGACATTGGAGGATGGCTACTAACCTTGTTCTAAAACAAAAATCAATATTTTCTTACCTTAAATGATGATAGAAAAATGAGGTTCAATCGTCGACCATGTTTGACACATTGGACCTATCTCAAAATATTTTCGGAAGCCTTCAGGGGTGTGGGCCTAGTATTGTATGTGAGCCATTGTTGCCTAATAGTATACTGTTAGGGGTTCCCTTCATTAATGAATATGATGGGGATCCAAATAAAGGGACAGTTTGAAGAATGGAGATGGACTGGGCATATTTCTATTTGGATTCCAACACTCTAGGTAATGCGCCACAATGGATTTGAGCATGTGAATAGGTCATATCAGAAGTATGGTGTCACACCCTTTATCAAGGAAGAGGATCCAAAGGTATTTCTTGATTGTCTCATGAAGTTGGAACTATTCTGAATGTAGATTTCTCTCTCATATATCATATTATGTAATTATTTGGTTTTATATCATGTTATGGGGATGTGGAGTCATCTCATGGTTAGTGAATGGGGCATCATGTAATCTCGACAAAAGGTAAGGCTAGAGTTTATGTTCATGCTCTAATGATTATAGTCACATTGTTTGTCGTCATATGATTAACATGGTGCAAATTACAATTTAACATCTTGTGATTAGGAAAAGTAGTGGTTTTTGTTTGTAGTCAAATAGATTCAACCATGGTGGTTTTTGTTTTTAGCCTCACATATTTGACCAAAATATCACTCAATTTAACATCATGTGACATTGGTATTGATTGTATCACAATTTATCATCATGAGTCTATGATGCATGTCATTATGTAGTTTAACATCATGCAACTAGGACATGGAATGCCGAGTTTAATATCATACTGTGTAGATGATGGATTTTATAATTTTTAAAATCCTGAAACAAGTATGTACGTATGAATGTTCTCCAACTTTGAGATGTGATATGTCATGGGGAATTATTCTAGGAGTTAGTATTGGGGCCACATGGAGGACCTATGTGATTAGTGCTATAATACATAATAGGGAGAGTCATCATGGCATGCTTGATAAATGGTTGGGTATCGATCCCTATTGGATAAGAACAAGTCCCCATATAGCGATCGAGATACATGGAGTTACCCGAGGTTGGTAACGGCCACATGAGCTGTTGATGTGAGGTCAACTGTGGCATGAATGATAGAATTACCTCAGTCCAGTGGGGTGATAGAGTTAGAGAGGTGTGGATGCCTAGATCGTTGGTACGACGGGGATATGGAGCTCGGAAGGTGTGAAATCCAAGATCATTGGTAAGACAGGGGTGATGGATCCTGAAAGGTGTGGAATCCTGGATCATTGGTGTGATGGAGTGATGGAGCCCAAAAGGCATAGAGGCCTTGAGAGTTGGTATGATGGGGTGATGGAGCCCAGAATTCATGTTATCCTAGATTTCTGGTAGTACATGGCGATGGATCCCAAAATGCATGGAAATCTAGATAGTCAATACAATGAGGCAATGGAGCCCTAATGGTTTAGAAGCCTGAAGTATCGCTATGACGAGGAGATGGATCCCAGAAGGAATGGAAGCCTAACTGTGGGTATGGAATGGCGATATATCCTCAATGGTGTGTAAGACTGGATCATCGGTATGTTGGGTCGATGGTTCCCTGAAGGCATGGAAACCTGGATCATTAGTATGATATGGCAATGGATCCCAGAAGGCATGGAATCATTGATCATCGATACGAAAAGGCGACGGATCCCAGAATCCATGGATGCCTATATTTTCGATACAAAGGGGTGATGGATCTCGGAAGGTGTGGAATAATAGATTATATGTACGATGGGTTGATAGAGTGGAGATGGTGTCGAAGCATGGAGCATCGTTATAATGGGGTGATAGATCCTGGAAGGCATGGAAGGTTGGATTCTCAGTATAGTGGGGGTATCAATCACATAAGTTGTATAAGCTTGTAACGTCGGTATGATGTGATGATGTAGCCCGTAAGGCGTGGAATCCTAGAGTGTTAGTACAAGAGGGTAATGGATCCCAAAATCCATGGAAGATTCGATTTTTGGAATGACGGGTGATGGAGCCTAGAAGGTGTTGAATCATGGATCATCTGTATGATGGGGTGGTAGATTTTGGAAGGCGTGGCAGCCTAGATTTTCGTTATGATGGGTTGATGGAGCCCGAAAGCTGCGGAAGCCTTGAATGAAATCATAAAATTTTGAGTAACTGGAAAATGTATATGAACGAACTATTCCTAACAAGGTTCTTTTGGTTATTTTCATTTATTTTTCAAATCAAGTCATGTATTCATCCCAGGATGGACGTCCATGATTTCTTGTAGAAGTTTGGGGAGGACTGCTGCACTAGTTGATGTTGGTGATTGGAAGGACCTCCATGATGGATGAGGACGATGCGTGGAGGAAAACCACAATGGATGATGATGGTAATGGGGAGGAAATATCTTCCAAGTCATGGGAATGTAGGGAGACCATCTGTAATGGTTGATGATGGTGACAGTAAGGCCCTTCATGTCAGATGCTAGTCGTGTGTGGAGGACCTTCAAAACGGTTGATGATAGAGATTGAGAGGAACTATGTGTCTGATGCTGGTGATGCTGGAAGGATTTCTGAAATAGTTGATGATGGAGATGGGGAGAAAATCCATTTTGTATTATGGTAGTTCTGGGAAGACATTTGTTATTTTTTATGATGGAGATAGTGAGGACCTCAATATCGAATGATAAAGATGCGAGGTGGACCTCTGCAACTGTTGATGATGGTGAAGGGGTGGACCTCTATATTTTTTTATTATGGTGATAGGGAGGACCTCCAGGATAGGGTATTTCACTATATGGAGTACCTTGATAATGAAATTTGGTTCGTTGAAGATGTTACATTGGGTTGGGTATGGTTTCCCACAACACAAACCTTGAGGGTGGTTGCGTTGGTGAGGATTCGATTGATTTGAGGAGAGGATGCCCCATGCGTGTTCCATGAGGGTGGTAGATTTAGAGGGAATCCAATGGATTCATTGGCAGATTCCTCCTGGTGGCCAATGAGGTTGAGGGTGCTGACGAACAGTCGATAGTGTCTAGGTGAAGATTCCCCATGTGTGTCCCCTGAGGTTGGCGATGTAAGCGAGGAGTCGACAGAGTTGGGGGGAAGATTCCCCATATATGATGAATGAGGGTGGTCGTGATGGAGAGGATCCAATTTAGATGGGGAATATTTTCACTGCAAGACCCATAAAGTTGGTGGTGTTGGTGTGGATTCGATGAAGTTTGGGAGACGACGCCCCTTGTATGGCCTGTGAGGGTTGTCATTTCGGTATGGAACTAATAGAGTTATAGGAGTATTCCCTATGTGAATCTCATGAGGGGATGGTATCAATGATGAGCTGATGTATTTAGGGGGGAGGATTCCACCTATGTGGACCATGAGGGTGTTCATGTCAATGAGAAGCTGATGGAGTTGTGGGAGGATGCCCCATGTGTGTACCGTGAGGGTTAAAATATTAGTGAGGAGCTAATGGAGTCATAGGGAGGATTCCCCCTACAGGTCCTATGATAGTAGATGTCTCGACAAGGATCTGATGGTGTTATTGGGAGGATACCCCTTGCATGATCCATGATGGTGGAAGTGCTAGAAAAGATCTGATGGAGTTTTTGGGGTATTATGTATTCATTTCCCTTGAGGGAGGCTCTTCAAGCTATGAGATGATGGATTCAAAGGCTGATTCCCCCTTCGTGGCCCATTAGGGTGGCTACGATAGAGAGGATCTTATGGAGTTGGGGGGGGATTCCACCTACATAGACCATGAGGGTGGCAGTCTGTATGAGTATCTAATTATGTTAGTAGGAATATTCTCCTAGAGGCCCATAAGAGAGGTGGCCTCAGCGAGGAGTATATGGAGTCTAGTACTGATGCCCCCTATGCGGCCCATGAGGGAGATAATGTCAGTGAGGAGACAATGGTTTCAGCGAACAAATTCCCCATATGTTGACCATGAAGGTAGAAGTTACGACAAGGAGTGGATGGACTCTAGGGGATGATTCCCTCTATATGGCCCATGAGGGAAGTGGTTTTAGTCAGGTGCTGATGGAGAAGGAGGTGGGATCCCACCTACATGGATTATGAGGGAAATAATATCAATGAGTATATGATGGAGTTGGGGGGACCCATGGACTACACATGAGTGTGGCGGTCTTGGAAAGGAGGTGATGGAGTCGGGGGGGAGGATTCCCCCCTACACATCCCATGAGGGCGGTGGTGTCTGTGAAGAGCTGATGGAGTCAGGCGGAGAATTCCCCCTACATGGCCCAAGAGGGTCCCAGTGTTAGTGTAGATCTGATGAATCCTAGAAGTAGATTCACCATCACTTTCCATGAGGGTGGTGGTGTTGGTGATTATCCGATGAATTCAAGGAGGGGATACCCCCTACACAGCCCATGAGGGTGGTGCTTTCAGAGAGAAGCCGATGTAGTCTATGGGGGTGCCCCCTCAGTGGCCCATGAGGGTGGCGGTGCCAGAAAGGAGATGATGGCCCCTTGTTTTCATGCACCCATTGTTACTCATCCTCCCGCACATGAAAGAGATGAGATTCAAATGGGTGACACCTCAATTTGGTCATGGATGACATTTTGCATCTACTCATAGTTGATGAAGAATATATTCTCATAGGGTTCACCCTTTCAATTTCCAACACATTCCACTGGGGTGTGCCGACCTCGTGTGTTTACCACATACTAGGAATCACACGTGTTTCCCTACATTCCAACTTTTAAAAGGTGGGAAATGTTCATCACTTCTTTAGATATGTTTTCTCATTGGTTGAAATTTGATTATGTGATGTCTATCCCTTATTCCATGGATTCCTCCTTATAATTTTTTTCCTAGTCCAGGTATCCCATATAGATTGAGTAGTTTTCGTGAAACTCATTCTTTGGGCCATATATTTGTGGATTCTGGTTAATTACACTCCTTATATCAGAACATTCCAAAGAGTCATGTCCGCAAAGAAACCTTCAGTCTGAGTAGATGGTAACATCAGGCCAGTCGAGGCATCTCTGAATGCTTGAACATTAGTCGCCTATATTCCTCCCCAAAATATGGCTTCTAAGAGGTACTAAGCTCAAGGTATCCTACATTGGTCATTCGGTATTTTATGCTAACGACGTTTCTTCCAAGAATTCCCTCTGGAATCCCTTTTTTAAAATGGGTTATTCCACGAATTTATTGTCTTGCAGGGATAGAATGATAGATAAGAACACTCATGATGCAAGATCAGATAGATGAATCCCTATAAAGGAGCACTTGAATATTTTACATGATCGATGAATAAAGATGCTCTTTGAGGAGGACTGGGGAATTGTGCAACCTTTAAAGAAAAGGTTTCATACCACGAATTGTGGTCTGTACACCATTGATGGTGGATCAAGGAAGGTGGGCCCAAATGAGGTGTACATCAGATTGATGGATCAGAATGAAAAATTAGGGAATACCAAAGGAGTTTTATCTCATAGAGATAACGTATCACACTATGAATGATGATCTAGACACCATTGAGTACAGATCAGGGTGTTGGACCCCAAACAGGGGGACATCGGATGGACGGATCCAAATTACCAATGAGGGTGGACCAGGGATAGTGAAACTCTTAAAGAGATGATTTCACGCCATGAATGCTGATTTAGACAGCACTTAGGGAGGATTAGGTAGGTAGAACACAAAGTGGGAGAGATCAAATAGATGGTCCAACATGCCCAATGAGTACAGAACCCGGAATTGTGTGTCTCATGAAGAGAAGTGTTGAAACCATAAATGATTACCTAGACACCACAAAGAGGGGATCTGGTTGGTTGAACCCAAAGAGAGGGTCACCATATTTATGAATTAGATAGCCTAGTGAGAGTGGACCCGGTGTGGTGCATCTGATGTAGAGAAGGTTTCTCATTGGGAATTCTCATCTGGACACCACTGTGGGTGGATCAATGAGTTGGACCCAAATATGTGGGATACTAATGTTAACGATTATATGGGATTGATCCTTGGGGATGAATCCTATATACCCGATAAAGAATATAGGTATCAAACCCATATAGTTTTAATGGGTTTTTTGGGGATTACATATGGCTATCTCCCCTTCACAAGTGGGTCATTATTAGTTGAATGTATGCGTACTGTGTTGGGTTTATGTATGGATTTCATCCTAAGTGACGATAGGATGAGGGATGATGTGGATGGTATGATCTTTCTAGGATTTTCCAACCTAGGAAATAATCCATATGAAAATGGAGGATGTGACTAAATGGAATCAGTGGAAAAGATAGAGTGTGAAGGGTTGTTAGGCATGAAAATTAGGGAGGCTTCCATCATACCCTGTTTAGATTATAGGAAATAATGTCCAAGTAGTTCAGTATGGAATAGATGTTGACTCAAGGTTATGTTCCCTTTGACATTTTAGGGTATATGTATTCTTTGAATAACAAATTGATGGAAGCGGATGATGTGATCTCACTGGGATAAATGTTAGGTTAAGGATGATGTGATGTCATATGGATCAGAACGACAACAGGAGGCTGATCTGGGGGATGTGTATCTTAAACGGAACATGTCACATAATGAGGGTACATCCCTAAGAGAGATAACTAGAGTTTAACTAGTGGATTGATCAAAATTTCCTTTGAGCGTATACCTAGGGTGGTGTGTCCCATTATGGAAAGATTTCACACCTTGAAGACTGATCTAGACACTGATGGAGGTGGATCAGAGATGGTCCTCCCCTAACAGGGGTCACCAATGTTTACCATTTCTCAGGATTGAACATGAATTTTTTATTCTATATACTATGTATAGATGATAGGGATCAAAACTGATATATTGTGAGAGTCCCATTTAGTGTGACGTCCTCTAGCAAGGATGATAGACATGTTGTTTAATTCCATATAGTAAGAAAAAAAGTGTATGTTGTTAATATGATGGAATGGGTCAAGGGGCCTATTATGGAAGTGGTCCCTATATTGGAGAGGGATTTCATAGTAATTTTTAACCTCTGTGACAATGTTACTCATGATATATTAGAGAAAAAAAAGGCAGCAGTAGACCCGATGATCGTGTCGCTAATGATGCAATGATGATGGATGGTGTGGATCATATGCATGTTACCAGCCAAGTTTCCACTAAGGATATGTAATAGTGGGAAGGGGATAATCCATGGGAGCTTCCTGAGTTCTTCCAAGGTGTAAAAATGGAGGATGGGGATAATGCATGTAATCTTCCTAGGTGCTACTAAGGAGAGGAAATAGTGGATGGGGGTCCATTTGGAAGCTTCCTAAGTACCAATATGGAGAAGGAAAGGTTGATGGGGCTTAATCATGAAAGATACTCGAGTTAAGCTTAGAAGTGTAAATTTTGGGAATGGGGCTTATGCATGGGAACTTCCCTAGTGCCACTAAGTATTAGCATTGGTGGATGGAGCTAACCGATGTAATCTTCCCGAGTTCCACTAAGGAGTGGCAACGGTGGATAGGGATTATGCATGGAAGTTGAATATGTCCCTATAAGGGGCCGAAATTTTGGTAATAAGGCTTATGCAAGGTATATTCTTCGGTGTGACTAAGGAGGGGAAATGGTGGATGTGTCTTACACATGGATGGTATCCAGGTGAAGTTATAGAGAAGAAATGATTGATGGGGCTTACACGTGGAAGCTTACTAGGTGTAGCTAAGTAGAGACAAGGGTAAGAATGGGGATTATGCATGGGAGCTGCCCGAGAAATTCAAAGGAGTGAGAAATGTTTATTGGGATTATGCATGGAAGCTTCCCAGTTGCCGCTATAGAGCGACAATGGTGGATGAGTATTACATGTGGAAGCTTCCTTGGTGTAGCTAAGGAGTGAAAATGACGGGAATGAGGCTTATTATTGGGAGATGGTAGAGTACTACTAAGGAGAATAAATGGGATATGTGGATTACATGTAGAAGATATCTAGGTTCCACTATGGAGTGAAAATATTGGATGGAGCTTATGAGTGGAAGCTTCCCAGGTGCCTTTATGGAGTAGCTACATTGGATGGGGATTATATGCAAAAGCCTCCCGGGTTTTTTCCACATGTCAGTCCATAAGGGTATCTAATGTCCATTGTAAGTGGAAAGTATTTAATTTAATGATATGTAAATAGAAGAGGTGTTAGGGGATTATGAAATGATATTCCTTTTCTATTGTCCTCATGTTAGGCCATGTGGTCATCTCTACATGATAATTGGTCGAGGGAAAATAGTGTAAGGCTTACACATTAATAGGTGGACCATGGTGGTTGTTTTCAATTCATATCATGATCAGGTATCTTACTCATGATGAATAAAGAAATCCTATTCATGAATGATAGAGTATGATAATGTTTAAAGTCATGTAGGGATGACTAATAGGTGTAAAGAGCTAATTAATGGATGTTGTGGGAATTACATAATAGAATCCTTATTTGGTTTGACCAGGGATAGTAGTCTAATGATGGGGTTTGGGGATTTTCATGACGAATGATTCAACTCAAGGTACTCATGTAATTAAAGATAAGAATATCAACTCACGTCATGGTAAGGGGACCAAGATGAATATGTCAACACAAGGTGTTTTAGGGAGTTTAGAGGAGTATCTCATACCATGGCATTCCATAGTTGGATGTTGGGTGTGCATAAGTGAGCAAGCTAAAATGTCATCAGCTGAACCTGAAAATTTCACTCTGTGACTCTCCATTTTTCATGGTGGTATGTGATAGTTGTGATGGGACCATCCCGGTGGTATAAGACCCTATTTTTTCAGTACTCCTGAGTGGGGGTGCGAGTGGTGGGGGTACCCAACATGGTATACACCAGTGGGAACAAGCATGGACACTATTTACCCTTTGATGGGATACATGCGGGTTGGGTAGCGTACAAAGTTGGGCATGTAGGAAGTGTTTCGTGAAATATTGGTTTTGTGTGTAAGACCAAGGTTGTGAGTAATAGGTAGTCTTGTGTGCCCTTGAATAAGGAGAAAAATATTCCAGGAAAAGAATAAAACCATATGTGACCGTGTGAAGGAAGACACATATGGGACTAGTCGTGCATGATCTCAACATTGAGGGTTCCATTCTTCCACAAGGTCATGGAATATCAATGTTATACACAGTATAGTAGTGTCCAACCTCTAAAGGCTCTACAAAAAATATGGGGTACACTTTTTATTTGAGAAATTATTAGTGGTGGCACATAGGATTTTAGGCGTGGAAGAGGTCTTTCACATGACCCGTGGTTGGTGCATATGCAAAGCTCGATTTGACATTTCATTGGGTGGGTAAGAGGCTTGCAAACATATTCTAATCTTGTGCACACATCTTGAAACATGTAGGAACCATATATATACATTTTCTCAAGACTTTTCAATAAAATTCCGTACATACATCGCATTGGGAACTTAAGAGTCCTGTGAAGACTTTTTGAAATCTTGCGTTCACTTGCATACTTTTCCACGAAATTTCTTTTCCTATTAAATTTCAACAATCTTACATAAATCAGTCATAAAATCTATCCAATAATGAAATTTGGGATCAATGGATATTCAAATATAAGTCCTCTAAATTTAATAAAGTCTGAGATTATTTTTGGCAACATTTTGTGCATTATTATGATGAGTTTTCTTGTGAGAAAGAGATTTTTTTATAACAATTGGATTAAATTTTTCATTATAATCTATTTTTTCATGTTAAATATAATATTATACAACAATTTTATATTTATTTTTAACTATTTTTCTAGATTATAATGCCTTGTCTTTAGATACAAATTTAGTGCTTACATTTAGGATCTCTTTTGGTATTTATACTAATTTTGAAAAATTATTCCATTAAAACTGATTTAACTCTTGTAGAAAATATATTGATCAAAATTTGAAACTGGTATATTTATTAATGTTTATAGGTTTATGTAGTGATAATAAATCTTATTGTTCAGCCTTGTTTATAGTAAAGCCTCTTATCTAAGTACAATTTTGATGGTCTCTAAAAAATATTGTAAAGTTTGAACACTATATATTATAAATGTTTTAATAAAAACATAATTTATTATTACATGTTGTCATTATGTTTATTTTTCTCTAATTTTGAAGATGTTTTATAAAAATATATATATTATTCAGGTGCTTTTTAGAGTTTATTGAAAATCATTTTTCTTATATCTTCCTCAGGATATTCTTGAGATTTTTATGCTCATATGGATCTATTTTATCAATGGTGACATGTAATGATTCATCCACCACATTCGTTCTTTTAATGAAAACATCATATAAATTTATAAAGATTGAACAACCTAGGAAAATACATTTATTTCTCTTTAGTTCAAATTTTTCCTGGTTTCCTTTTCAATTTTGAAAAAAGAAATTACATCCAAATCCATTAATGAACTATATTTATTTATTCTACAATTCCATATTTATGTAATGATTTTTGTAACCATATTTTCTTAGGTCCAAAAAAATATATCACATAAAACATTTTGAATCCAATAATTATTAATAGATCTATGAATTAGAAAATTAATACATATAGAAATAAAAACGTTCTTTGGACCAAATGTACATGAGTGTTCTCTAAAACAAGATTATTTGAAACAAAGAACAAAATAATTATTACCATATTTTCTTGGACCTGTTCGGAAACCAATTACAGTTTTTTTCCCAGAAGTAGTCTATTTACCTTGAATCTTAGTGAATGTTTCTCTCCCATGGATAAAGTTTTTAGTCCCTTCTTGATTTGTTCATTATAAATTCTATGGTTCATATTTTTCCTTAATATTATTATATTTTTTTCTTTTCCTATACAGAGACTAGAATTTAATGTTATAGAAGAATAATGCAATTCCTTCATTTTTTAAATTTATCTTTCACCTCATTCATTTTTTTCATTATGAATTAAGAATTGTTCATAAAATTCATCATTTAACCTATCATATCTACCATGCTTTTCATTTTCATAAGAACCAAATAAAATATTATTTACCTCAAGTGCGATTCTAATAACAAAAAAACATTCCATCTCATAAGAATCATTTTTAGAAGAGTTCTATTCACTTGAACTATCATATATTGTGATCTATGTTTCATCCATGGAATTATTGTTATTTTATCTCAGCCCTTATGTTTATTCTTATAAATAAAATTTGGGGAATCTTCTAAAACAATTCCTTTTCTTTTTCACTCATAAAAATTCAAGTCACAGTTTTTTTCATTATTATTCTAATGTCCATTCTTATCATATTTTCCTTTGAAATTTTATTTCTTAAATATATTTTTCTACCAATATTTTGATTAAATATTCAAGAGAGATGAGTCATATCTTCATCACTATTGGACTCTATATCACTTCCATTTGGTATCTCTTCATTGATTACCTCTCTGATATTTTGATTGAGATTTTTGAATTCAAGTAACTTTCTAGGTTTAACCTATTCTGTTTTTATATTATGATATTTCTTATACATAATTAGTTTTAAAATAAAATCCTTTACTGATGGATTGATTACATCACATGATTCATGAATGGACACAGAAGTGCCTCCCCATTTATAATATTAGTATATCAACAGCCTTAGTACTTTAAAAATCTCAACAATATTCATTCATAGTGAATGCATTAGGTTTAAAATCTCATTAATCCTGATATAAATTTTTAAAATAGATAAGACATGAATCATCTACAATGTATCATATATAATGGTATAATTATTTAATCATATTTGAGTAACATTATATGATACACATGATGCACAAATAGTGTATCCCAAATTTCATAGTCCCTAGATCATGCATATATTGTATTAAATTCTTCCTCCCTTAAAGAATAATATAGAGAATTAAATTCTTTAATGTTATATTTATAAGAATTATTAGTGGAATCAATCCATTTATCTATGAATTATATTTATATCTACAAATTGATATTCTATTACAATACAAATGTGAAAAGAATCACTCTCTAGATTAAATTTTTTAATTTACATTGATCATAGTTTTGGACATTTAAATAAGGTGGTCACTTTTTAGAATGACCTTCAAATATAGATATATCTTTATTTATATAATTCTTATAATTAAATACAATAGAGATTTTTCTAGGTGACCTAACCACTTTCTTTGGTATAAAAAATATAGAAGAATAAAGAGAAAGACTATTATGCCAAATATTAGCCAGATCAGACTACTCAAGATGGATGGTGAATTGAGTATCTAATAAAAATTAAATTTAATTAATATCTCAAAAAAACACTTCAATTAAGAAATCACCTAGGTAACTAATACTATAAGTATAAATAATATTACATTTTGAAATAAAATCTAAATGTCTTGATCAAAACTCAGATTAAATATCTAGATACTAGTTTAATCATTTGTGATTACTCAACTAATATCAAAACATTGATATATCAATGATAAAAGTTAGCTATCAACTTAAATTTGATAATGTGATTTTTAAAATCATATCAACTTATATATTAAATTCATATACTATTGAATTTGAAAAATTTGGTAAAACATAGTGATAAAAACATAAATAACACACACAGACACAAAATAAAAACAATATTATCATTCCAAAGATGAGACATAGTCATCTCCAATAGATAGTATCCAACATTGAAGCATGAATATAATTATAAATTAGATGGTTCAAAATTTGTAAAAGGTGTGTATGGGAAAAAATCACCCCAAACTATATAGGTTATTAGAAATAGTGTTCCACATTTGATCATGAGAATATAGAGATGATGGAAATCATGGGAAGAGTATATGAGTGTTGTTCAATTGATTAATAGAGTATTTTATAAATATATATATATAATAACTCATAAAAAAGTAATAATTAGTGTAAACTAGATAGAGATGGATGGAAAGTAATTTCAATGCACGGTTTATAGTTATCATGTTTTGATTAAACTATTTTGTTATATTCTCTTTCAAATATCTTTATTGTGTTCTAATATGAGCTGAAATGATTATATATGATCTCCCTTATCATTTAGTGAAGAAAAACTAAAAAATATCATTTTGTATATTTTAAATTTAGTATAATAGTATGTATGTACTATAATCATCATTACATTTTGATATAGTCTCTTTTATTAGTTTTTAATTTAAATAGGAATATTATTTCACCAAAAATAATTTGATGAATAATCATTAATGGATCATCATCCTAAGAAAAAAATCTCTAAAGACTAAATTGTGAAACATTTTATTTAAATCATCAAATATGGTTATGGGAATATTTTAGACAAATATGATTCCACTTATACATGGTCTATTTAAGCCTTCTACATCATCTTGAAACCATATTGTCAATTAAAAACATTGAAAAAAACTATGATCAATTAACTTGACTGATCAAGTGTTCGATCCTTTGAACATGAATCCACCTTACTGAATTGTGTTGTCACTTCACTTGAATGTTTAGTTTCTCAAAGACATCATATTATTTATTTAAAAAAAATCATACAACCAAATCTATATTGTGGTCACTTCATTAAATCACACTGTTAGTTAATCATAAAATGCAGTCACTCCAATGTATGTTCTTTCTACAATATTTTTCAATTTTACTCATAAAATAAAAAGATATACATATATATGGTCGTCCATTTGATCTAATGGTCCGTTAATTTTCTCATGTGATCAAATGAGGACATTGAAAGATGTATACCATGAATAATAAATGATACATACATTCTATCCATTAATCCACATGGTTAGAACTATATATTCTGAATTTCAGCTGATTTATTGATTTCTTCATAAAGACAAAAGGAAGTATTCTTGTAGTTTGTCTCTTACTTGTATAGTCAATCGAATATATAGGGAAACAATACATATTTTGAATATTTTTTCCTTTCCTGTTAATGTATTCATTTGAGATTATTTAAATGGTTAATTACTAGATTTATCATCCCTCTAACATTTATGAAATTTACCATGCTTACCAAAAAATTCAGGTTTCTAACATATAACATATAATTTATTTATAATAAAATTTACATTGTTTTATATCAACATAATAAGAATTTTTTTACTAATCCAACAAAAGAGAAACTTTTTGTAATATGAAGATGTTATTGACGTTATATCCTACGGTCTAGATGATATATGTCTAGCATGATACATATGTTGTTTTGATTATTAGTTGTTAGATGGTCACTAGAGGATGTGTCTTCTTTTCAAGAATTTTTTAACATTTAAATTATCCAGATTGAAGGTTATGAAGAGATACATACTAATATTAAATCCACATTTTATATGTGTCATTGGATATTTTTATCAAAATGTCTTTTTATTAGACTATAGTGTTTAGATTAATAATAATTTATATCTTGAATTGTGTTCTCTGATTTATTGATGGAAACTGGGATATGATAAAATTATGATAGGATATGTTGGTTGTTTCATAAGTGATATGATGTTAATATTAATGTGAAGAAATGTTTTTATCTTTTGAGTTATTGAAGATGATATCTATGAACCTTTAATTTAAATTGAACTGTTTGATTGAATCTATGGTGATGATAGTTATTATTCATGATCATTTTAGGTAATCCATGAAAGATAATGAAGTAAATATGTTTATGCCACATGTATGGAACTTCTTTGATAATATTTTGAGAAAATTTTATAATTTTTTAAAAAAATATGGATTTTAGGAGATTTTTTAGGGTGGAATTTTATTCTGTAATTGGGGGTTCCATGACATGTTTCTATATAATAATATTTCAATTTTACAAATTTTTTCATAATACAACTTTGAAAGAGGCTTTCAGTGTCACATACAAAGTGTATTGCGAATCTTAGTTAGATTTTATTTGAATTTAAAATTCAGAATAAAAATTATTCCCCTTTTGTGGTTTAATAATTATATTAATTAGGATGACCACATAAATTTAATTAATAATCATTGAATTACGAATGTATGTGAGTTTAATATTAATTAGTGATTTTTTACGAGTTACCAAATATATAAAATTTATTTATCTTTTTTTATATTTCTCAAGGTAATATATAATTATTATTTAGTCCAATAAATATTTATTTAGTTTCATGAATATTAAGATAAATATTTATTCACCAGTTTTGTGAATAAAATATTAATTTATTTCAAAAAATAATAATTTAAATTTTTTTTTATTCACCTATTTATTTTTTATTGAGTGACTGATAAATACATAGATGGATTGACAGGTGAGTTAATGGTTCGATGTAAATACTATATAAATATCAAAGAAAAACATTTTGTCATGTAATAATGATAATAATAACAATAACAATAATAAAAATATTTGATATGGGGTTTAAATATAATATATAATGTGGTAAATTGCCTCTATGAAATTTCTAATTGTTTTACTGTAACTATGAAATTCAATTTATATAATTTAATTGGGTTATAATAATAGTTGTTTATAACATTTTATCTAGGGGAATTTTCTCTAGGCCAAGGAGATGCCTCTGAAGAATAGTCTCAAGAGCGATAGACAATCATTCTACTCTATCTCACGAGTGATGGAACAAGTGAAACATTATTTTAACGTCAAAAGAATTATTATTATTGTCCACTATCAATGGGGAAATTCATTTAGTTCCATCATATGAGGACCTATAATAGTAATATTGATGTTATGAGATTCATAGAACACGTGTGGTTACCACAGAAAGAATTATTCTCTAGATTCTTCTTTTGAAAGATGATATAAGAGAGACTATTAAGTTGATCATCAATTAAAAATTAATTATCAATATAAGGTAATTATTATATTAAATTAATTATATGTTTAATGTGAAAAGATCCTCTCTGTAGATATTTTGGGGCTATGTTCATTACGTTCATCATATTTATCCATTGAATATACTGGAAAAAATTGTTTGGTATGGTCCCAACTACTTCTACTGCACCCCAGAACATTCAACACAACGTGATGTATGAGTAAATTCTTTGGGGATTTAGATAAAGTATTATTTTTATGTAAAAAATAATGAATCCTATATCACATTATTTAATATTGGATATACTACTCAATGTAATATACATTCATTTTGTGATATATGTTATACTATTTCGTATGATATGAATGTGATATAAGATTCCAGGTGGGAACAATATGTGTAATACTTCAATGCAATATATAATATATTTAACATACAAATCATTGGATGTATTGTTAAAGGTAATTTATAAAAAAATATATTTTTTAAATATGATGATAATTATTGATGTCTTATTAAGTGAGAAGTTATAAATGTCATAATGGAAATTTCATTCTCCCATGAATTGTGTTGGAATATGTTAAATACTTATATATTAGGGGACTCATTCATTTAATGAATTACAATAATGAAAATAGTTTCAATACTAATTGCAATGTAGTATATATATATATATATGAAACTACATTCATCAAATATTTCTTCTTCTTAATTTCTCTTTTATGGTGGAGGTACCAGACTTATTTGGATATAAAGTGAGGTCTCGTATCTGCAATCCACGATTTATAGAAAAAATCAATTACCTATGAGGAAAATATTTTTCATGATATTTATAACTACATCTTATCTTGAATCATGGTGATGGTGTTTCAGAAAAAAAAAGAAAAAAATCATGGTTTTATATTATTTTATATTATTATTATAAACCTCTAAGGGATGATCTTAGGGTATAGGTTTCTTTTATCCCAAATATCTACACTTTTAATATGTTCCCAGAAATATTTAAATGTACAAAACAGATGTAAATTAAAATATAAATATAATCAATTGATGTTTTATTCATCACTAAATAATGAAATATTTTTTTTATTGGATTAATGTTTTAAAAAATCAAAATTGGTAAATTATAATGATATTATTTGTAAACCAAATTGTACTTTTTTTATTAAAGTGAAACAGAAAAATGAAATATGTAAAAAATATAAATATAACATAATGAAATAAAAATATATTTTTTTCTTCCTATAATGAGATTAATACGTATCAAAACCATTTTTTAGAAAATTAGAACCATATAAATTGTCATAATATTTTTTAATGAATATTATAAAAAATGGAAGCAAGTAATTAAAAAAATAAGAGTGTTTTTATGGTGATCCATAGAGGTTTATATAGTCATATAATGTTGTGGATAATTTATTGATTTATCTATTGGGTGTACATAGTAATTAGTAACTGATTAATTTGGATAATGTAATTAATGGGATAAGTTATCCATTATGTGGTTGAATGGCTAGAAATTAAGTGATTGAATGAATTGTCTTAATTTGTAATTTAATACATTATAAATGAAATATTGATTAGTAACAATTTTAGTTTAACCATTAACATGATAATATATTATTTTAGGATGACTGTAAGAATTATTATTTATAGGGAGAAGACATAACGGTAATCACATTGTGAAATTTATACATAAGAAGGAAACTATAGAATCTGGTACTTGAAATAAAACATATGAGTTTATTTTTTCAAAAATATGGTAGATGGTAGAATCAATTGCGTTTTGTATTGAGCGATAGAATATTAACATCAAGAAGTGAGTTTTGAAAGAAATTACTTACATGGGTCATTCATGTTAATAGAGATCTATATGAGATCTATGTTTTTATAATCTCCATAAAAAATTATAAACCTTATTTTTCTTACATTTAAGGAACATGCATATGTATTATGTTGTGATGTAACATGTTTTTATAGAGCAATAAACATAAAAATATTAAGTGTTAAATGATTCATTTATTAAAAATAAAATATATAAAATTATAATTAATTATTTTCATTGATTTAAACGTTTTAAATATAATATAAGTTTTTTATAATTATAATAATAGTTTTACAAAATATATTAGCTGTTTATATAATTAAAATATTTTAATAATCATATAATAATGGAAATAAGTGTAGAATAGATTACTATGAATGAAATATTATTTTTAAAAACATTTTTTTTAATAAGTAATAGTATTCAATTGACAAATAACATTGTTATATTTAGAATTTTTTTATCAAAATGGTTTTTATATTTTGAATTTGATGGTCAACAATATGTAATTCATAAAATATTTATCTTGGTAATAAAATAAATTATACATGTTTATTTTGAAATATATAGTGATGAATGATTTAGTAGAGGACACTTCCCCTTATTGATCCAGTTAGTTCTCTTTATGGTCTTGATTGATGTTTTAAACTCCCTTCAAGGTGTGGACCTAGTGGTGGAGGACATAGTTATTATTGTAATAGTGTATCCTCTATCATTATTCATTGATAGGACAGTGGATAATTAATCCCACCCATAGCTCAAATACTACCCACTCTAACCCCTCTAATTTAAATCACCAAATGTGAATACTGATTTCAATGGCTCTTTAAAATTTTGTCGGAAATTCAGTGAATTTTAAGAAGAATTGTGTTATCACTTATAGAGCCCCATTTCCATTTTTTGAAATTATAATCCACATTTGATCCTTATTGATATATATTTTAATTATTTATGGGTTTCTCATATCCCCTAGTGAAAACAATATTTTAAAATCAATAATTCAATGTGCATATTTTATTTGATGAGGCTTTACCATTAGCATAGCTATGGGAGTCATACCTAAATGATAGCCATCAATGTATCCTTTTCGAGTTTACCTATGATTATAACTAAAGATGTTATTATAAACATTTATCCCTATGTATTAGTATTCCAATAATCCCCATTCTATTTCAAAATATTTTTTCTCTCATGGGTATAAAATGAGCTTATTCTCTTCCTACAGAGAAATAGAATAACCCTACTTGTAAAAAGCCCAAAGTGTCCATGTATCTATATAATTAATCACATTTCAACATATATAAAACTAATATAAACTTTATTTTTGAAAAAATGATTAATTTTTAAAACAAAAATTTCATGATTAAAATAATAATTTTTTATACAATTAATTTGAAGGGAATTTGACAACCATTGACTGATAAGAAGACAAGACAAATATTACCCACCTTATTGTAAGAATAGTATTTCCCATTTCCCTAGATATACAAACGGATGATGCCCTATATATTGTTATTTTATATATCCCTTTAAAATACTAATGAGCGGTCTTCATTATTTGAGGATACTTATAAATATTTTGAGACTTAGAAATCTCCATGGAAATTTTAATCTGTTAAGATGTTCGGTTTGTTTTATAGACCTAGTTTTCTATTGTTCCCACTTTATTACACCTGTTTATATCATTTTATATTGTTGGAGGATGAATTTATAAGGATAATGAATCATTGTTTTTTTATGTTTAATTTTTTTTTCATGGATCAATCATCGTCAATTCTTCATGGGGAAATGTTTTTAATGTAATTCATAGAATTAAAAAATTGTCTATTAGGTTATTTTGTGGTTATTTTATTTAAACCACCAATAAATATTGAATAAGGGGTTTTTAATAATAACTATAAGATAAAACATGTATTTCATTACCTACATTTCAAATTTAAGTCATAGTTCATCAAAAGTGGTCACAGTTCAAGGAAAGAAGTGTTCAAAAAATCAAATTAATATTTTAGATAAAATCACTTATTATTCTATTATATTAAGATCAACATTATAAGTTCTGGGACATTGTGATTTATATTACCCAACCTTAGTTGTAATTGCAAACAACTCCTTTCGTAATATGTAATTGATTAAGGAATGATATTTTTTCCATTTAATTTAGTGATAATAAATTATATATATAAGAATAGCTACATCGGGATATTAGTCAAATAGGATAACATAGAGACTATTATATGTACATTCCATACCTACTCAAGGGTTAATAAGAAAATATATGTTTCTTTACAGTAATGTTTAAAATAAATATAATGAATCTATTATTTTAATTTATCCCATGTCCTCTTGATGTAATTTTTTTGTTCTATTATTTCTTTTGCATCACCACGGAAAATGTTTTTTTAATTATTATAAATAGATGTTTAAAATATAATTAGTGAATAAATTATAATGTGAAAATAAAATATATGGAATATAAGATAATAAATTTTGTAAAAAATTGATTTAAATATATGGAACAGTTTTTTAATTTTCATTTTTCCTATTCATAGGTAGCTTTCCAGCCAAGCTTGTTTTAATGTGTAATTTTGGAAATATTTAAGGAATATATGTTGTGTTTTTAAATTATCAAAATCAAAATATAAATGTTCTTACTAATTTTTCTGTATTTTATAATTTTTATTACATGTTTTAGAAATAATTAAAAAGAAACAGAATTCTTATGTCTAATATGTGTATTTTTTTTATTTATTACCTTTATGTTTAGGTAAAGTATAGTTCTATAAGTGATAGGTGTAAACTAATGGTGATAAATACACATAGAATCCCTAGGATGGGCCACCAATAAAGCCACTCATATGGAGAGTCTTTTTCATGATACTATTGTGAATCGTAAGCCATAAATGCTTGGGTACAAAAGTGCACCAACATATGAGTGTCATATGTGTTGTGACGGAATAAGAGACTCATCGGTGTATGGTGGAAAATGATGACATTGAGATTCCTACCACCCCTATTTGACATAATAGGAAGAATTGACCATAGTATTACATAAATAGAAGATACATATTGGATTGGAGTTTGATGTGGGACACACATATCCTGGGGTATTATTCAAACTATCAATAGAAATGTTGGTCTATAACCACTCGGTGTCATCATTCTTATACAAACCACTGCATCACTAATACACAGTAACCACATGAAGTGATCCACAATACCTCCATGGATGATAAAGATAAATCTCCTAAGATATTATACATATTAGCCACATTGTTCCACTAGTCGCTAATTCATAATGTATGCTTCCAAGGGACAAACTATAAATAATAGATGTGTAAGATTAAATCCTTACCCTTACATGAAATTTATGATATGTGTAATAGTAAAACATCTTCCATTTTTTGATATTGAGTGGATATGGTATGATCCATTTGTAATATAGTGAACCCATGCATGTCTATAGTGATGGGTGAGTTAACATTAAAAAACTAGAGGATGAACCTAACGAACCATTGGAATACCTTTACACATGGGAAATCTAGTTTTACACATATATGAGATACCATTACACATGGGTGAGTTTCCATTATTCATGGGATACCTACCCTTATGATGTAATATAGAGCCTTGTTTCTCATATAAGGTAAATATTCTGAAGCATAAAAGTTTATTAGATATGACATGGAGGTTCTCATAAGGGAAGAGTTGAGGAATTATGGAGGATAATGTCATGGTTATGGGAAATTTTATATGTACCCAAGTATAAACATTACATAATCATCAGTTAATTCATCAATTTTACATTATTTCACATTGAGGATCATTTACTATTTAGAAAATTATAGAATTAGGCTATAATTTATATATTACAAAACCATAGATATATATTATAGAAACATCCAAAAATATCCATTTCCCTTATAAAACAAAACAACTAAAAAGAAACATGGTGTAATTTCATGTTTAATCATCATAACATTGTAGTGATCCCATCCATGACTCTATTATCCAGTAAATTTTGTTAAAATGTTTTCAAAACATGGTATTACCCTTAAAATTTCAGAAATGGATACACTAATATAGAAAATTGTTACTCTTGTGAGGACATGTAAACCCATTAATAATTTATCATAATGTAAAACATTTCATCCTTAATAAGTAGTAAATAATTTCGATTTAATAAAACTTTATTTCATACCTATTATTTATGAAACAAATTACCACTAAACCAATAGAAATCATGTATAACATATAATGGAAACTAGGGACATAATCATACATAAATGGAATAAACATGTGGTCGACTTATTTTCATGTCACTCTTAAAAATGGAATAACTATAAGAAAAAATTACATAACCAATGAATTATAGGTTATAACATAACCACATATCCATGGTTTATCATGGAACCACCAATATTTGGTTTATCTTGTATCCACTCTTCAAATGTCCAATTTCAATTATTTAATCATAAAAATTAAAGGATTTCAATTATCAACATTTCACTTATATAATTTCATTCTCAATCATAAGAAATAATTTAAAGATTTTGAAATAGTCAATCCATTATCAAGACCATTTTTAGTACCAAAATACCCATAAAATGGAATAAGGTATTTATTTTCATTTTTAAAACATTAAGGCTTATAGAGGAATCCAAATATCAAATAATAGTCTCGGAAGTGGAGAAATCGTTGTTATCATATGCGTTAAAAAGGATCATTCCTTTTTAATTTGTATATAAAGTAAAATAATTCATATAAAATATTAATTTGGAGAAAATGTAAATAAAATTAAAATTCAAAGTGGTTGATTATACACCTTTTAAAATAAAGGATGTATAATATCAAAATATGCCTCAATGAAACAAGATTGATATGAAGTCCATTACCTTGTGTCTGATTCATCAAGAATGTTCATTATATTCCAAAATAATAAACATAAGTTTATTAGTTACTTACTTTAAAATTATGTTCATGTTTATTTTTCCTTTTATAACACATATCACAATGATATAACAATTACAATGTTATTTATGTTCATGTTATATGTTTTGTTGATATTTGTTACATCAATTGAAAATAAACATGGTATAATTTCAATAGTCCATGTGGTAAAAATTCCATCACCAGTAGAATAATTTTCAGGATATTATTATCATTTTTACAACTAATATATACTTTTAAATCAAATTATTATGTACGGTAATAAAAATTAAAAACATTATAATAATGGGGACTGTAGGCCATACGTATAGATGAGTAAAATTTTTCATTTTGGATTTACCATTATGGAAATAAGGTAAGTATTATTTTAAATTTACAAAATGTTAATAAAATAAATAATTTCATATTAATCAGTTAAATATACTTATATATATATCCAAAAAGTGTTATTGTGAATAAAAACGAATCACATCTCTTCGTGGAGGTGATAATTCACAGGAATGCATGAATGATGTTTTCATTTTTATGTAAATGGAATTTAAAAGAGAAAATGATATATTATTATATTATAATTGTTAATATGTCATGAATAGAACAAATTATTGTTAGTTTATTCATTATAACCAATCAATATAGAAAGTTATGGGAAATGAATTATATAGGTTTGTAGAAGAAATAGTTCACATATACGCACAATCGTTTATTTCCATTCCTATTTGATGAAAATGTATATGGATTTAAGAGATGATATTAACATAATAAAATCCCGGTATGTTTATGATACTGTAGTTATTATTACATCATGTTTGAAGAAGATTTGAAGGATGTGGATGAATAAATAAAACAAGAATACTTAAATAAAAACATTACCTTTGTTTCAAATGTTCACTTTCGTTAACCCCTTAACATATATAAAGAAGATTTTATGCCTAAAGTAAGGCCTTAATAATGTGGGGTGGAATTATAGGAAGTGAATTGGTTAGATATTGGATACACCAAAAGATTTATGAATTTTAAGGAATATTGATGAATGTTAACCCTTTTAGGGTATAGGGGAGGGGCACACTTTGAATTATTAGAAATATTATATTAATATAAATTCATTTTCAATTTAAAATCAGTTAAAATTGATTTAGTTTGAATATATGATGTTCATGGGTCAAAATATAATCATCAAATGGAAATTATACAACGTTCAATATTTTTAAATCCATATCATTTTTTAGTTTTACCTTTTTTAACTCTTTCCGTTTTATCAAGTAATTTATAAACTAAGGGTTATCATTATTACCATAACATGACCAAAGACCAATGAATGAGTCATTAATGAAATTTTTAGACTTATCTAAATTTTTTTAATAAATCATATTTTTTAGAAATCATATAACATTTAGTAAAATATTTTATATTTTAAAATAAATTTTGTGTCAATTTTGACACTAATAATTTGATGAGTTTTTAAAAATATTGTAACATTAAGATATAGTCCAAGGAACTATTTTAACGCATCACTTTCATGTAGAATTAATCCATAAAATTCTATTATTGAATCAATTGTGTCAAATTATATTTATTTGAATATTTATAATGTCATGTATTTGATTAATTCATTAATTAAAAAATTACTACATCATCATTGTGTCACCATTTAATTTAAATAGTTATTTCCTAAATATTATAAATAAATTACCATGATGTATGTAATAATTTTAGCTTTAAAAATATATTTTATTGTTGGAGATATCCCCCACAGAACCCCATATTAAAAATACTTTACTTGTTGAAAACAAAAGTTTAACAAAAATTACTTTTAAATGATTATAATATTATAAATGATTTTAAAGAGATACATGTGGAAACTAGTGGTCCTAAAATCAACCCAAGGAAGCTCATGGTCAGAATAAACACATCCAAATAAATTTGGACAAGTGTTAAGGTATTATTATATTTATATAATATAGTTTTTTTCCTTTAGTTACCCAATTTACTCTTAACAGTGGTAAATAAATATTACTAATGTTATTATACATAATATCCAAAAATTAAAGGGAATTACTTATATAATTTTTAAAATCAGATTCACAATATGGAATCCATTTTTCATAATTCAAAACATATAATTGGAAGAAATTAATTAAAAATAAATCTAATTAATGAAATAAGAAAATTGTTTCTAAAGTAAAATGTTTAGAAGCTCAATTTGTTTAATATCAAATTTGAATGTAAACTTGATTTCAATTAACTAAATTGGATTAAATGATAGAAAATAATCTAATTATACATTAAACCCATGTAATTTCCAATCTATCATTAGAAACAATTTAGACACAAATGTAGTTTTGAATTAAAATGTAGTATTTTTCAATATTCATTAAAAATTGTATCATATCAGAAAAATAAAAAATAATTAACCCAAGTAAATTGTGATATCCTCCTTCCATAAGGATAATTTAATTTTTTTCTAAGAGAACTTAAAAATTTGTTAAAAGAATATTTAAAATCAATTCATGATTAAAATATTGGAAAACTGTTTTTCAGAAAAACCACATTTTTAACCATAAAACTAGATTTATCATATACATTATTGAATATATTGTCTCTATTAATTACTATAATAATAATAATTGAAAAAGACTTATTTTATCATTACTTGGGTTGTTAAATTCTTCCAAAAATTTTATATTTCATCCTAAAAAATGTATTCCCTTATTAAATGAGTGTGGGAATTTTTCTTTTATATTATTTTTAGATTAACATGTTGCATATTCAATCATATGGATTTATCAAGAAATAATAACCTAAAGAATGACATTATTCCATATAAATTTCTCTCTATAGTCCATTATATGGAATTTTTGTTCCTCAAAAGATGTAATCTCTTCTAACAGAACTACTTCATGACTAAAAACATGATATGGGTCTTTTATATACTTTCATAACATTGAATCATGAAAAAAATTGTGTCCCTGGGATAAAAAAGGAGGTGAAGCCACTATTTATGAAAATGATCCATCTTTACCAAGGATTTCATAGGGTTAAATTAATCATGGACTCATCTTACCTTTATTACCATCTTGTATAACACATTTCCATGGGGAAATAATGTAAAATACATAATCACATACCTTGAAAGAAATATATTTACTCCAGTTATCTACAAAAATTTTATTCCAACTCTGGGTTGTCCTCATGTGTCTCTTAATAAACTGAACAATATCTTCCATTTCCCCTACCGATTCTAGTCCCATGAACTTCTATCCACCTACATAATCCCAAAATGATGGATTTTGACATCACATTACATATAATTGCTCAAATGGTGCCATCTGTATACTGGAATAGAAACTGTTATTATAAGAGAATTCAACAAAAGAATGAGTTTTATCCCAACTTTCTTAATAATCCTTTGAACAAGAATGTATAATATCCTCCAAGGTCTAAATTTTTTACTCTGAATGGACATCTAATTGAGGATAAAAACCTATAAAGAATTTTAATTCAGTAACTAATGACTTTTGAAGGACTTTTGAAAAGTTAGAAGTGAACATATTATCAAGATCGGATACAATGGATAGGGGAACTCCATGTAACCTGAATAACTCATTAATATACAACAAAGAATGTAGATATAGAGGTAGAGTGTCTCTAATAATAATAGAATGATAATATTTAGTCAATCGGTCAAGAATAACCCATATAACATTGTTACATCGATAAGTATTCTATAATCCCACTGTGAAATCCATGGATATATTTTACCATTTCCACTCAGGAAATGGAAAAGGATAACACATACCTTTCAATAACCTACTATGTTTTTTAACCTATAGATAAGAAAATAATTTTAGGGTAAAGTCATCAATATATCATTCCATTCCATCCAACCAGTAATACATCCAATGTTCTCTATACATATTAGTTCTTCTTAGATGAATTAAAAATAGAGAACTATGAGCTTTACATAACAAATATTTCTTCAAATTTGACGCAAAAAATCATATAATCTCTTCCCAAACCTCAAAACAATATCTTTATCATTGTTAAATTTAGGTTACATACCATTCTCAACCAATTCTACAATTTTCTAAATCTCACTATCAACCTTATTTTATTGCAAAATTCTTTCTGATAGAGATGATTCCACTGACACTTGAAACAAAATAGAGGAATTTACCACATTAAAAACATCAAATCCAAAAATCATCAAATTATTTACCCGAGGATCACGTTATAAACATATCACTATTAATGTAGAATTATTTTTTCAAATCGAAGTATCATCCACGTTAATTTATTTTCCAGGATGGAAAAGAATCATGAAATCATAATCCTTTATTAGATTAAACCATCTTGTATTCCTTGTGTTCAATTATTTATGAGTGAATATATACTTAAAACTACTCTGAAAGGTATATATTTCAGACATTACCCCATATTAATGATTCCTCTAAATTTTTAATTTTAAAAAATTGTATCTAATTCCAAATCACATGTACTGTAATTTAACTTGATATGTTTCAATTTCCATTAAGCATAAAATACTACATGATCATTTTGCATTAGGACACAACCAAGTCCTATCAATGATGCATCACTGTAGATATCAAATTCACAAATTCTAGAAGGCACGGCCAAATTGGACCATTTACCAATATTCTTTTATTTTCCATAAAAAATATTCACATTCTTTTATCTAGATGTTATTAAATCTGTTACTTGTTAACGTATTTATTTGGATAGATGACTGAGCACAATTTTCAACAAATCATCTCTAATAATCCACCAATCCTAGAAAACTATGAATCCCTATGATATTGGTAGGACATGTCCACTCATCAATAACTTTTGTTTCAAAAAGGCCAATAATTATACCATCTTTAGAAACAATGTGATGAAGAAAAATAAATAGAAACTAAATTTCACCGTTATTGATGTTTTTATATAGTTTCTTTTCATTTAATGTTTTCAGAAAAAATACTTAAGTGACATTCATGTTCCTCTTACATTTTAGATTATAGAAAAATATGATCTATAAACATAATGAAAAACTGATCCAACAATTTATTGAAGACTCCATTCATTGATTCCAAAATATATTTTGTACATTAGATTACCCATTGGGAATAAATATGAACTTATAATAGCCATATCTTGATTGGAACACTGCATTTATAATGTATTCCTCCTTAATCTTTAGCTAATTTTACCCAAACATCAAGTCAATATTTGAAAAATAATGATCTCTATGTAGCTTTCACCACTTCATTTGATAGTCCAACATAAAGTGTATTAGTAGAAAATGATTTTTCCACACTCTTATTCTTTTGATTTGGCTAGTTCCCACCTTGGGTAATCAACTATGGACATGCAATACCATAATACACTAACTCATTTCAACTAAAACGTCTTATCATACAATTTTTGTTTCTTTCATGATCATCTCCCATATAGTCATGATTAATGTGACAAATATTACCACCTCAGAATCACTTCCCATGATTTGTGATACATTCTCCAAGATTCTTTTAACAACACTTCTAATAATATGGAAGTTTATATTTCTTACCTCTAAACATCATTGTTTAATGATTTACCATTTCCATCAAACTAGAACATTTCTTTTTCTTGATTTCATGAAACACATTATCATCAAAAAACACCATTTCTACATTCTCAACAAATCATACATGTTTCTTATAGGTTTTTAACTCACTTGAGGATAATGTCCTTTGATATCTCACCTTCAATCCTATATTAAACCGATTTATCCTACTATCAATATCCTGGATAAAATTTGTCATGTACCTTCCCAAAAGGGTGAAATTTTCATTATTTGATTCCACCAAAGCTTCCTCCTTTTTTATCAATTCCATTATTTTCATTTCTATCCTAATTTGAATAGTGTTAGTAAAATATTTATCAAGAAATATATTATTTAATTCATCTCATTCCATGGAAACAATCTATTCACTTCCAGTTATATTTTAAACCCTGGTCCTGAACTGATCATCTTCACCTTAAAAATGATAAATTTAATGAGTGAACCTTTGGCTCTTCGACCAACCAATGATGTCAAATCACATTTATAGGTATTTTATCCATCTGTCATCTTGCACGAGGTCAGTTTATTATCTGAATGATGTAGGGTGATGTCTCATGAAATTCCCCACAATCATCATGTTCCTTTATGGTAGATCATGTTTTATATCTTGCATGAACACCACCACCATTTATTTCGTGAGTCAATTGATTCATTACTGCAACAAGAAACTCAGTTCTAATTATGAACATCTCATGATGCTGATTTGGAAGGTTGGTTTCCTCTTGATTACATCCCAACACAACGACACTATTTCTTCTACGGAAAACCACTATAAATATATATATTATAGAAGAATAAAGGTTGTAATATTCAAGTTCTACAACATTTTAACTTGACCATATGGTAAAAGTTTTCATGTGTATGTTATTAATATTACCCTAACCTCTATAGTTATCTAAACAATCCTATCATACTAACAAAAAGAACACGACTATAAACATTTAATAATATAGAGTTAAGTCAATAATTTTACTATATTTAACATTTATGATATTTTAATGATTATATATTTTAATAATTATGGTATAAATCATACATAACAATACCATAGAAATACAAAGAAGACACTTCCAACAATATACATTTCATTCCTAAAATAAAAATATTTAAAATGAATTGTGATTTATTTTCAGTTTAATCATTATAACTTTTCCATGGTCACGTACAACACTACATTTTCACATAAATACTTTGATAAAAAATCGATACTTGGTATGAGAAGAAAAATCTTAGTATGGGATACACAAAGAAAAAAAACTGTTAATCTTGTGAAAACATGTGAACTCATGAATATATTATCATAAAGTAATATAATTCATCCACATGAAGTAATAAATTCACTACTTTTAATACAATATAATTAGTTACATTTTATTTAATAAATTTATCACCATAAATCCCATTTGTACCATATATAACATATAAAGGAAAATTGAGACATAATAATACTTAAATGGAATAACCATGCGGTCAACTTTCATACAAGTCACTATTACAAATGGAATAACCATACAACTGACTCCCATAACTAATTTATTATAGGTTATAATATCCCCGCCCATCCATGAATTATCACGGGACCAACCATCTTATTTTTATCATGTAACCAACCATCAAATGTCAAAGTACCATTATATAATCATAACATATAAAATATTGCAAATATCAACATTTCACTCATAAAATATAATTTTCAATCATATGAAATAATTTCAAGATACAGAAATATTAAATCCAATTTCAAACCATTTTTCAATACCAAAATACCCAAAAAATGGTAGATGTTATTTTCTTCCCTTTTAAATAATTGTGTCTTATATAGGAATCCAAATATCAAATAGTAGTACTCGGAGTAGAGAAATCGTTTTCACCATTTATGTTACAAAAGAAAATTCCTTTTATAGTAAATAAATAATGTAAAAAAATCATATAAAAATGTTCCTTTTCAAATCATTGAAATTAAATTAAAATTTAAAAGGGATGATTATACACCTTATAAAATAAGGTGGTGTATAATATGAAAATATTCATGAATGAAAGGTTATAGAGATGATGTTGCTTACCTCGAGTCTGATTCATCAAGTATGTTATTTATATTCTTGAAACATAAACTTAATATAATTATTAACATTCTTGAGAACCTTTTTAATGTTTTTATTCACATTATAACACTTATCACCATGTTAAATCACATAGTAATTTAAGATCATGTCATATGTTTTTTTCGATATTCAGTACTTGAGTCGAAAATTAACCTGGTATGATGTGAATAGTCCAAGTGGTCATAAGTACATTATCTCTAAGGTAATATTAGAGAAATTTTCGTAATTTTTATACAAAAATTATACTTTAAAATCAAACAATTATTTATTGTTGAGAAAAATGAACAGCATTTTAATCATAGAGATGGTAAGTTGTACTCACGCATGAGTAACATGTTTCATTTTTTATTGATAATTATGTGAAGAAGTTAAGTTATTTTATCATTCCAAAATGATAATAACATCATTAATATCATATTAATCATCTAAATATTATTATGTGTATATATATATCATAGAAGTGTTTTAGTGAATAAAAATGAACTACATCGCTTCGTTGAGGTGATAGTTCACGCGTACAAATGAACGATGTTCTCAATTTTATGTCCATGGAAATTAAGAACGCAAAAAATATATTATTATCTTATAAATATTAATATTTCTTGAATACAAAATATGATATCTTATATTATCATTATATCCTTTCATGGGAGATAATTATGGAAAACAAATTGTATCGGGTCGTGGAGGTGATAGTTCACACTTACTCACGAAAAATTAACTCCTTTCCCATTCGATGGAAGTGGATATGGATTTAGGTGATGATATCAACATAATAATGTTAAATTATATTTTGGATAATAAATTTATTATATCATTGTGGTTGAAAAATATTTGAAGGAAGTGGAATAAGAAATAAAACAGAAATACTGAAATAAAATCATTACCTTTCTATCGTATGGTCACCTTTCATAAAATAATTAACACTTATAAGGAGTGTGTTATACATAAAATAATGCCTCATGAATTTTTGGATGGATTATAGGAAGGTTTTTTGGATGATCTTGTCCATGCCAAAATATTTTTGAAGTGTAATTAATAGAGATGAATGGGTGGCTTTTATAAGAGAGGGGAGAGAGACCCTTATAATTATTGAAATTATTAAATTAATAGAAATTCATTTTCATTTCAAAATGAATCCAAATTCATTTCTTTCGACTATAGTTTTATTATAGGTAAAAATATAATCATCTAATTAAAATTAGAGATGAATTTATATTTTTTAATCCTTATCTTTTTGTTTTAACCACTTTTACCTTTTAAAATTTTGTCCACTAATTTACAATTAGAGGGTTAAAATAATTAACATAACATGAAAAAAGACCAATTAATGAATCCTTAATTTCATATGAAGACCTATGTGAGATTTGTTTCTAAATAGTATATTTCTATAAATTTTATAACATTTAATAAAATATTTTATATTTTAAAAAACCATTTCTTTAAATTTTAACACTATTCATTTATTCACTTTTTAAAAATATCATAGAATCATTATATACTCGAACCAACTATCTAAAAACATTAATAACATGTATAATTTGTCCAAAATATTCGTGTATTGGATTAATTATGTAAAATTATCGTTATTTAAATATTTATAATTTCATTTACTCGATTCTTTTATTAATTACGCAATTACTACATCATTAATATGTCACCATTTAATTTAAAAATTATATCATAAAAATTACATAAAAATCACCATGACCTATGTAATAATTTTATATTTCTAATGAATATTTAAAGTCAAATAGATCCCATGTTTATCCCTATATTAAAATTAATTTACTTGTTAAGAATAAAAGTGTAAAAAATGTGATTTTTCATTGAATATAATATTATAAATGAATTTGAAGTTATCCAAGTGGCATTAAGTGGGATAAAAAAAAGATTCGAGGATGATCTTGGTCGTAATACACACATAAAATTAAATTAATAAAAATTTTTAGGAAATTTTATATTTTTATAATATAATTTTTATCTTTAATTACCCGATTTACTCTTAACAGTGGTAAAAAATATTACTAATGTTATTGTTAATATTTCCGAAAATAAAAGTGAAATAATTACATAATTTTGACATTCTTATTACAAATATGTAATAAATTTTTACAAAATCAAACACATTATTGGATGAAAATAATTAGAAATTAATCTCGGTGAAGAAATAAAAAAAACATGTTTTAATGTAAAACATTCAAAAGATCCCACAATTTTAATATCCAATTTAAATGTGGAATTTATTATACTGAAATAAATTGTATAAAATAATGAAAATATAAAATAATGATAATTTAAAACAAAGTTAATGAATAATATTTGAATAGAAAAAAATTATATGAAAATGTAGTTTTGAATTAAAAGGCAGTATTTTTCACTATTCATTAAAAATGAATTTTGTGTGAAAAATACCAAAAATTTAACCCAAGTAAATTATGATTCCCCACATATAAATTAGAAGATTATTTTTTTAAAATATAACATATTAAATTTTTATAAACTGTATTTAAAATGGATTCCCCATCAAAGGGTGATATTATTGTTTTTTTTATAAAAACATTGTTTTTATCCATTAAACTATATTTATCTTATACGTAATTGAAAATATTATCTATGTTAATTAGTATCTAATTAAAAATTAAAAAAGGAAATATTTTATCATTACATATGAAGTTACATATTGGTTACACCATAGCCATGCATAGTGTGAACGAAGGGAATATTGTAAGAGTCCATCCACATACTATTGGTTCATTACCTGTATAATTAAAATTTATAGTCTCTTTGTTTTATAAAAAACATACATGAACGTTTTGATAATTTTAGATAAGAATAATTTCCATGAAACAATCTATCTTATGAGTATCATAGTCACCATATAAATTAAGGAGCTTCGGCTAGCAATAAAACTGATAAGGATAGACTAATTAAAGTACACAAACCAAAAAACCCTTTAAACTAGATACCTGATGACATTTTCTGAAAAGGGGGATTCTATATTGATAATTTAATATTCAAAATCATGGTGAATTTTCCTAGCAATATATAATATTATCTTTAAATAAGAGAAGAAATATTATGAAAAAAGATCCCAAAGACCATCTGCATAGACTTTCACAGATCCAGGGGGAAGACATATACTAGTTTTAGGAAAATAACTTTGGTGGAAAAAATTAAGGTGGTATATTGAATATATGAAGAAATTTTATATGATATTTGTCTTCATGAACCATGATTCTAAATAGTTAGGGACATATTTTCAACTAATATTTTCACATTTTAACATAGAATAAATATGTTTTTTATGAAGGAATTGGAAGTAATTTTCAAGGATTACATGAAATATTTATATTACATATAACTATAATATTCACCTTTATTTAGATTCTAATTAATTTTTTTTGAGAGTTTGTATGAGTGGTTAATATTTTTGGATGGGGGTGAGTTTGATAAAAGGAATGCAGCCTTATATTTTCTAATTCAACTGAACCTTTGAGATCATCTTATAAATTAGTTTTACTTTGACAGTATTAAATTAATATCATCTAATTTATTTGAGATGACGATGGAATCTAGATGAAAACCCCTCGTGTGGTATAGGGGAGTGGCGGAGTGAGGGATTACATTTCCACTACCTTATATATTAGGATTAAAAATCAAAAAAACTAATTTCATATATGGAACTACAAGATAGGATCCAACTATTTTGAGTAGCTTTATTTGAGGCTGTGGAGAAAAACTATTTTTCCAAATATTTTTCATGATAATTTATTTGATTAATTTTATGTGTTAAAAAACCATTCCAGAAATAAATTTATTTTTCAATTCATCCTTATATCTGTATTTAAATTACTGAAATAGGGGAAATTTTTTAGTTTAGTTAATTTTAGTTTAATAATTCATGACATCATCAAAACTATTGATGTTTGATAAATGTTTTCCTTATGGGATCACCCATGGAATTACCACAACCAACTCTAGGAAGTTAGTGTTGGTAATGTATTATAAATTTTTAAATATGATATGACCTAAGTAATTAGATTTATATTCTCTATATTTTATATTTCTAGTAATTGTTTTTGGGGAAATGAAATTATAAATTCAACTGTTAAACAAAAATATTAACCCCACACATTTCTGTTATTTGAATTTAAATTCGGTTTTTTATTATATTTTATATTATGGATGTTTTTGTATTTTTATCCTAGAAAATGTTTAGTTCCACATCCAATTGGGATCTAATTATCGAACTTCTCATAGGAAATTAAATAACTAAAGAGTGAAATTCAAAGCTAAGGATTTTAACATCAAGAAAGAATAAGAGAACCAAAACCACACCAATGTCTATTAGAGTCACATGTAATCATGGATTATGAGTTTAATAGAGGAATTTATATATTTTAATAAAATTATATAAAATCTGAATATTTTAATGAATAAATAAAGGATTAAGTATATTATTAATATCCATTTGACGAAAATTAAAATTTAATGCAAAATATGAGGTATGTACTTTTGTTGTTGATTTTTCATAATTTTATTTAAAGGAACCCTTAGAAAGATATGAATTGGAAATAAAAAAACCATTTGATACTAAAAATTATGTCTAAGAGAATAATGTAGATATTGGTGCTACTGAAATATAGAAGAACAATATAAATATTATGGAAGAGCATCCCCAAGAAGAAGAAGAAAAAGTAATGGTATTTTCTATACAAGAAGAGATAAAATAATAACATAAAGAAATATAACCTCCAAAAGTAAAAAAAATTATATTAAAACTTATTAAAAACAAAATATATTTTACTCCAAACATAGGTGTTTTCCACTACATGGAACTTCAGTCAATAAAGGAATGAGTTAAATAGTTGGATGAACAGTAGATGGGTTGAAACAAAAACTTCTCAATTTTTTTAAATACATGATTATTGAATTTATACCATAATAACATCACATAATAAACGAGTTATGTATGAGATTAATAAAATAAATAAAATCTCTTTCTAGGAGTAAAATCTAGTTTTTATTTCATTTTGTATTAGAAAATGTAAATTTAATTTTAAGATGTAGTGAAACCTCCCACCCACATATTTTTGAAATTTTATTGATTAGATCATGTTATTTTTATCTCTTATTACATCTATTTCTCCATGAATATTCATGTAATTATGTAAATAAATAATGATTTCATAATAAAAAATGGGTAGAAATATATAAAAATTCCAAATTATTTTTTACACACGTATTTAAAAAAATTTCATATTAATTAAATAAAATAAATTCCCACACATATATTACTAATTTGTATTTGATCAGTAAAAATTATAATTTTTAAGAACCACATGATTCCATGTTTTAGTTTTAAATATAGTGGAATTAAAAAATTATGATGGGGAGATTGATTGACAAACTTGTACATCAGAATTCGAATTTAAAGAATCTTGATTTTTCATTGTAGTCATATGTTGATGATAATTACCTTCCTTCATTCATGATTTAAATTTAAAAATATCATGTGGATTAATTTATGTATTGTTACACATTATTAAATTCTCAATGATTTTTATTAAATTTTTCTTTCTAAATAATTTGATTTGTTCGATAGCTTGAGTTGCATGCAACACTGAGATTAAACGAATCACAAGATACTATTAAAAGTTTGTTATTTTAACATATATTATTATAAAATATCTATTTAGTTGGATATAATAAATAAGAATGGACATATTATGAAATATATATTTGTTTTTTATTCAATATACATTAATTTTTAAATTATGATGAATGAAATAATTTTTTTTAACAATGTCAATTTATTTTTTTAAAAATGATTGCTTAAAAAATGATTTTTATTGATTTTTATGAGAAAATGATTATAAATTATTTAGAAATATTTATAAAATGAATTTAAAAAATAAACTTAATTTTTTAATTAATATTATAATAACTAAATTAGATTTACTTTTTGGGATTTTTCTTAAAAGTTAGAATTTTTAATGAAAATCGAATAATTATGATTTACAATGAAAAAAGTATTTTATTTTAATGATTTTAAATAATAAAATTCTAGTTTTTATTATATTTAAAACTTTTTTTTTATTTTATTCTAATTATAATCTTTAAAATAATTTTATACTTGATTTTTGTATAAAAAAATTTATACATAAACTGCATTTTCAGAAAATTTGTTTTTCATTTCTTTTTTCCAGTTCAATATTAAATTAAATTATATCACTTATTTGTTTTGAAATATGAAAATTAAACTCAAATTTTGGAACCAGTGGGAGAAAATTTAGTAAATATATCTCTTTTAGTGTTTTCAATTTGAGTTATAACCTTAGTTGTTTTTGATACCACTATTAATGTAAAATATGTTAATTGAGGGAAAATATAATATAATAAATATTATAAAATAACAATAAAACATTAACCAAATATATATGATGACCATTTATCAACCATAATTATCCATGGGTTGATTTTATGACCTTTTTTCACCACAAGGTATACATCAATACCCATGTAGTATTTGATTTTATAAAAATTCAATTTCATCACTGTATTCTTAATAATAATTATAACAATTTTAATATGTTTTTATATAGAAGTTACCTTAGACCATAAAAAAAATAAGTTAATATAATATATTTATATTCATTATTGTAATTTTTTTATTTTTTATGGAATAAATAATTACATTAACTATGTACACAACGGTGATGCAGTAATAATTAAATTTATGGAATAATAAAATAAATGATATTAAAAGCAATAAAATAAATAAAATCTAATATTTTATATTTAATAAAATAATAATATAGATTAACATGAAATATTTATGATCTTATTAAATATTTGGTTATAATTTTACATGTTTTCTAGATGTTATAAATTTCATTGTAATAATAAGTATAAAAATTAACAACAGTATTATTTTATTAGATTATTTTTCTAATTATTTAAAAATCATAAAAATTTTAATTTAGGATTATTAGTATAATATATAATCTAAAATTTCATAAAAATTGAATTTATAGGCCATTTAGATGCATTTGGATCTAGAATATTCTTTTTATATTTTAGTTTTTTGAGAAATTCCTAAAGTGACCCTCACCTCTATTATAAAAGAGTGTCTCCTCCTTTACATCATTTCACAACATTTACCCTTATAAATCAACCATAATTTGAAAAATTATATTTTAATCATACCTATCCAAATTTTATTGGTGTTTTACTTCCCAATAAACTAACCCTAGATCCATTTTGAGAATATATAAGAGTCCTTTTGAAGAATAGGTAAACACTCTAACAGATCAATTTCTTTTTATACTCTTCTTTAACTCCTTTAAATCTATGATATATAGCATAAAATAATAAATTCATTATACTAAACAAGAATATATGTTATTTGTATTATGAAAAATATATTTTACCCCATATTTTCCATCATACAAGAAGTGAATGTATTGTTGGTTTGTACGTACGAGTTACTGTCTCCACATAGCGATACAATTCATTTTTCAGCACCATATTTTGTGGATATGTATTATGATGAATTTGATATTTATATATGATATTTATGAATTAAGTATTCTTATGTAATGATAATATCATGTCTACCTTCATATAATCTAATATTCTAAGAAATGATAAGGCTTCCCATGCGTATGTATGGATTACCATCAGCACGATGTGATGTGATGTGTTTTTAATTTATATTTCATATAGACTATAATAATGGTGAATTTTTTGAATATATATTATATAAATGACAAAATAATAAATCTATAAATGAAATTATTTTCCAATAATTTCACTCCATCATCCCATGCTAAAATTATGAGGATTTGGACTTCCAAACCAAAAAGTGATTGGAAAGTTAAGTAATTATCACCCAGAATAGTGATTTTAATAACAATTTATTAATAAAAGGGAGAAAATGATATAAATAAATCAGAAATGGAATGTTTTAAATATATGTTTGTGTAAAAAATTTACAATATATCCATATTAATTATACATGAGGATTCAACATGAATTAGGAATGGAAAGACATAAGGTAAGGTTTTTTCACAATCTCATCGTTATTCGGAATTATTTATTTTTATGTCTCTACTTGGGAATATTTCTTTTCAATTTCCATGTTTTATAATAATTATATCTCAATGGTTTTTCATATTCTCCTTCATTTATATGAATTAATTTTTACCCATGTCTCACTTTTTGCAAGAATACTTTTTAGCATTTTCAAAATGATGTCCTTTATGACTTTTCCAACAAAAATAAGGATGTAATGATTTTTTACGTTTATAAAATTAGTGAATTTTCCATCCATAATTTTTTCTTAATGATTTTAATCTTCCATTAAAATCATACTATGTTATTTATAAATAAATTTTCTCCCTATATAATCATGTGGATTTAAAAATAAATTATTTTAAAAGGTAAATTACTTTTTAATCACAAATAATTTCATTTAATTATTAAATATAAAATTCCATCTTAAATGATATTCATTGAGATTATTTAACATTTAAGATGTAAATTATATTATAATTCAATCTTTATTATTATATGAGTGGTCTATTTTTATGATGAAATAATGAAATATTTATTATACCCATTTCTTTTCTTTAAGAAATGATATATTAAGTTGTTTATTATATCCATTTCATTTCATGGGATATAGTTTTTTTGTTGATTTATGTTATTTTGGAACACAAATGTATGGTTTTAATTATGTGATTGTCGAAACCTATATCTTCATTCAATTAATTGTGTAGTGATTTATATTTCATGAGTTATAATGAACTAGAATGTGAAGTGAAACCAGTTCATTAATGGAAATTGTCTGCTATGATAGTCCTATGAGTGAACCATGACTATTATTCTTGTTTTAAAAGTTAACCCATTCCACTATGATTTTTTTAAAAGATCCATGACTACTATCGAAAAAATCTTTCGTTCATCTGTGTATTCCACAATTCCTTGTATTGTGTCAATGTTACTTTTTTCAAGCTCATGTACCTTTTTTATTTATGTATTATAAAATACAAAGCTTTATTCCATGACTCAAGATTTATGATATTTGATATATAGTGTACTATTTTACAATTTTATGATCGCATTATAATTCCATCCTAATCATGTAATTTTTTATTTCTATCTTATCTACCCTTTCTAAGAATATGATATCATTATTTTCTTAGTTTTCTTTTCCCTAGGATACGAACAAATATATTATGTATGAAATTTAAAAAATGGTTCTAGTTATGATGAAATAATCAATAGATTATGTTGATATTTTATGATTTTCTAAATGATTTCATGTTTCCATATATGATAAATCTATATGTTTTGGGTGGGGTTTTCTTACATTATGTAATTAAAATTCATTTATTTAAATTTAATATCTATGTATGAAATCCTTAGATTGTTATAAATTCCATGATGGATTATATTATTATTTTTATTCTATAATTTATTACAGATTTATGGAACACATATTTCAATATTTATTATTGAATTTCATGAGGTAACTGGTGAAATGTTACCTATTATGATTATTATTTTATCATTTCAAAATGATGGTTTTAAAAAATTCTCTTCATATAAGATTGAAGAATTTATATTGATGTAACCACTATCCATGATACCTAACATACATTAATACTACATTTATAATTCTGAGATCATGAATGATCTTTCATATGAATGATCCACATTAAAGAACAATTTCATCTATTCCTACCCTTACTCTAACATTTTTCATGTTTTTTGAATTTCAAGTGTGGCGAAGTGAGAATTTATGTTGAAAACAATTATAATTTATTGGAGTATATTTTTTTGGTATATAATAAAATGATATTTGGTGAAATGGGCCATGTGATGTTACATTTTACATATTGATTATGATAATAATAAATGAGAAAAATATTAAAAACCAAACAAAATGAAAAAAGGGGTTTATTAATAGAGGGAATAGTCACCATAAATTGGGAATTTTTTATCATTTCTTATTAGGTGGTAGATGTGAAATATGTCCAAGATCAATTTTGAAAAAAAAATTAAATCTAAAAAATATATGAGGGGTAACTCACTAATTATTTTATAATTCATGAGGGATATTATTTGATATTGGGGAATGAGTTTTGTCACTTTTTTAAGAGGAGAATATCATTTGAGTTTAAATTGATTATCATGCAATATACATAGGTTTAAACCACCTTTTGGAGAATTAATTTTTCATTAATCAATTAAAAATCATCATTTATCCTCACAGTGTTATGATCTTAATATTCAAGGCCTCTTGATATTTACTAATTTATTTCTACTAATTAATTTATGTATGTCATTTTCATAGACCAATTTTTTTTATTTGTAATCAGTTTGTGAGAAAAGATCCATATATATATATATATATATATTACATTAAGTGATGATGGAAGAGAAATAAGTATCCGGAAGATCAAAAAGTGAAATTTCAGTACATATACACTAAGAGGCTTATGTGGAATTGGGGAGTCACTCCATCCTTTTATTTTAGTAAAATAAAATATATTGTTCCTAATGAGGATTTGATTTCATTTTTCTTTATATGAGACAAGAAAATAGCCTCACTAACATTTAGAAAAATCTAGTTTATCAATTTTGATTTTTAAATATTTGTTGAATTGGTGTTTCCTATTTAATTCATGGTGGATATATATGATTGAGTACAAGAATTATTTAAGAATAATAATTTTGATTATTTATTTTTAATCACACGTTTTGAAATATTAGTATATAAATTTAATGTGGTTTTAATTGTTCAATCCCATATTATCATTTTTATTATTCATTTATGGGTATCCTTTATGATATTTTAAAAAAATACAGGTTTTTTCTATGGGTTTAAATTTTCTATGTATTTTATTTCTATTTAGGTAATAAAATAGACCAATAAGGGCCTTCCCTAAACTAGTGGGGATACAACCACATATAAATCCCATGAGGTTCCAATGGATAAGCCATCCATATGTTGAGATGAACACGTAATTTAAAAAAGTATAATAGATCATACATGAATGGGAACATGAGAGTACCAACGCATGGGGGTCAGATCCTTATGGTGGTGGTAGGATTGCCTCACTAGCATGGGGAAGTTCCCCACAACATCTAGGTTCCTATAACCCCCATCTGACTTAACGGGATACATCATCCATGAGATTACATAAATATTAGAGGTGTATAAAATAGGGTTAGATGAGGTATCCACATCCCCTCAAGACTATTTAATACTAATAAACATATATTGTTTATCTCCCACTCTATATAATCATTCATAGACACACCAACACATCACCTCTAAGTTGTAAAATCAGCACTACACCACATAGCCATTTTTGTGAATGAATAGAAATCTCTTAAGACCCTAAATATTTGAGTTCCATGATTCTAGAGGCCACACTACATAATGGAAGAATTAGGAAAAAAATGAAGATAGATGAATGTGTAAGGGTAAATCCTTACCCTTGTGGTAGAATTATGTGATATTTAAGAAAAAATAAATATCCCTTATAGAAGCTTCTGTGGATTCGAGAAGACCCTTATATATTCAAGGGAACCCTTACATAGCCAAATTAAATTCTATGTAACACTTATGTAACTTGAGGATAAACCATACGCAAAATAATAATACCATTTTTCAAGGAAAAAGACACTTATCTGTGGGTGAGATACCCTTGAAAAAGGGTGGACTACCCTTACGCATAGGTGAGATACCCTTACACTGCACTGTGCAGCAGTGTTTCTCAATGAATGATAATGAATATGTTATCCCTTGGGGTTTTTTCTATTACATGGAGGTGAATATATTGGTAGAGTTGAATAAATGTTTGAATATTGGGATATGGTCATGTAAAATATGCTACACCATATACATGAATGGTGTGAAGGTATGATTTTCTTGAATATGTATTTCACACATTAGAGTTTTGTAATACGTAAAATTAAAATTATTGATCTCTTTATGTAATACGTATAATATAAGAAAGCATTGGGGAGTTTCAAAGGATACACATTAATGGGCCTCGCAAAGTTATGAGGAGTTAATAATCTACTAAAATAAAGGATATTTGATTATGAATTTGAATGAAGATGAAATACTAATCCAACATGATAAAACTTCAAACCCTCTCTCCTAGAGTGTCAAATAGTTTTTCTTTATTTGGGGTATCCACATATACAATTCCATATTCAAAATAATTGACACATGTTTGAATTAGGGTAGATTTATTTACAAATAATAGAACGTTGATGCTATGAAAAAATACCCTAAAGACCCAGATCCTAGACATTAACAGATCTAGGGGAGGATTGTTTCAAGTTTACGACACCAGCAAAATAGGATAAATGGAGGGGGTCTAGAAATCATTTGGAGTGAGTGTATAAGAGGTCGATCTTTAATGATTATACATCACTGATAAAGATATATTTTCAATTTTTATTTTCACTTTGTATATTAAAATCCATCTATTGGTTACAAAAGTGATTCATGTACATTTCCATTATTTCATGGAATTTATTATTTTATATCTATATTTCATATCCTCTCTACAAAAGTGTCTAATTATTTAATGTTCATGAGATAGGTAATGAGTGACTACGAGTAGTGGTAGTTGTTAGGTTTGATGAAAGGATTTATTTAAAAACATTTAAATTTCTAAAAAACATGTGAAATCACCATATAATTTAGTATCAATTATAAATTATCAAAATCACATTCTATAATTATTTAACATGATTGATGGAATTTGGAGGCTGAAAATCAATGAGATAAAGTGGAGTGGTAGAGTGAGAGATGACCTCTACTCATCATTCCAAGACAATATTAAACATCAAGAGCATGAATTTTTTATATTATGTATTTCTAGAAGATTTTGGTGGTTTGGGTATTTCTAGTTGTGGTTGATAGAAAACATTTTATCTAAATAATTCTCAAGGTTAATGAAATTTATTAATTTCATAAGTAAATAAAATCGATCTCTAAATTGAATTTATCTTTTTTTTCATTTCATTCATTTTCTTATTTGATTTAGTCTAATCATTCATGTCAATTAGTTTAGTTCACATTAGTTTAAAAATTCAAGAAATCATCATTGTAATTTAATTATTATAACACTTTAAATTGTGGGATCGACCATGCACTCATCATTAATATACACTTTGTAGTAAAGATATTTTATGAATTATAAATTCATAAATTCATAAATTAATAGAATATTCAATGACATATTATGGGTGCACCATTTCTGCACAAAAAAAATCATTCATTAAATAATAACTATTACCCCTAAGTACACCCAAAAAACAGGAACTCGAGGGTGGGGACATGGGTGATACAAGGGGAAAATATATTCTTATCCCTTATAAAATAAATTTAAAAATTAAATAATAATGAACCCCTATATATATTGTCATTAATATCATATAAAAAACATTACTACTAGGTTTTATCATGATAATGTCCATTAGTTATTAGAAATAAATGGGTTTACTAAAATATTTGTTGTTCAAACATTAAATTTTAATTTTTGACTTATAAAGTTAACATTTTATTTTTTACAATACTAATCATAATTAAAATTCACTAATTATATATTATATGATGTTTTTATAACATATATATATATCATTAAATTGATATGATAATTAATGATAATATTACACTCTTATTATTTGGTTTTTAGGTGGATCCTGAAAATTATTTTATGTCAATTTTTTCACGATCCATGAAATATGCCACTATGTATGAATTTTAAAAAAGGTTGTATTGGAAAAAAAAATTATAGATTCATTGGAAATATTTTTTTAAAAGATATAATGTATGAATGTAAAGATTCATGGCGATTACAAATTCTTAGAGATAATTAATTTTTCTTTTGGTTGATATAATGAAAATTGATAGGAAAAATAAAATTGAATATTTCCATTGGAATATATATGATTCATTTAAAAAATATATGGATTTAGTTTATTATTTATTTCAATTCCTATAGTATTTTAATTTTAAATAAATATATTGGGATGCAAGTTATTATCTTTTACATTTGGAACAAGCTCTGGTTCCTATGATATTCAACATTGACTCAAAATGTTCATAGGTCTACCTAGTTGATAAATATATGGAATGGCCTTTTAAGAGTGGTTGAATTTTCTCAAATAATTCTTTGAGTGACTGGGTGTAAAAATGGAGTCTTGTTCATATTTTGTTTCAATCGGGAATGATAGTTATTTTTATCTTCATTTTCTTGGGTTGATCACACATGGAACAATTATAAAAATATATATAAGAAAATAAACCATTATTTAAAAGTTATCTTCAATATTGACTACCGTTATCAGATAAAACATTTCTCTCCACTAACAATTTAAAATTTTACTTAAAATTAAGTATCAACCTAGAACGCTTCGTTGATAATCTTTCATAGGTCTGTCATACACTTCATAGAGATTATAGACATAATAAGGAGTCTCAAAATCATCATCAAAAGATGGTCACAAGGTGAAAGTCCAACATACTAGCTCAGATATTTAATTTCTTCTTCAATTATAATAACTTATTATTATCCTAAATTATCATGATGAAATAATAGAATTATAATATGGTTCCTATGATATTAATATAAGAATGAAATATTATTTTTTATAAACATATTTCCCTTTAGCACAATAGGGTTTAGGTTTGTATAATCACCTTTAATAATGATGTTACTCAATAATAAACATCATCATCGTGGAGTATTAATAATGAAAAATAATTATTAGATATCAATTTAATTAATTAATTACACTTTAAATAAAATTATACACTAGATGTTTTAAAAATAAAAAACTATTATTTTATAACTCCTGGTAGATGATAAAAAACATGAATAAATGTATTTTCTGCCCTTTTATTATTAAACATTATAATATATACCATATTATTAACATGATACTTAAATAATAAATTATTTTTTAGATTTCATTACCTTGAAAATTATAGAGATTGATAATTCTTGATAATTTAACAATGTCTATGATCCATATATTGAATAAAGAATGAAATATTTGGAATTATTAAGACATGATAAAATATACAGAATGAATAACTAAATAATTACTAATGAAAAAATGAATAATTATTATTAATGTCCTTATATGGTTCATTGATAAAAATAGGTTTTTAATATATGGAGTTATCATTTTTTCAAAACATTCAAATTTTACTACAGTGTTATTTTTATCTTTCATAATTACATGGTTCTCTATCTTAGACAATATCTCTCTAACTCTTTATCTCTATTTTTTATGTTTATTTTTATTAAGAATTTATATATAAATGTTTATGAAATTTCATTTATTACATTTTTAATTATTTTTACATTCCATTTTATTATCCATTTAATGATTTTGTTTGTTTCAAATATTATAAATATTATAGGAAAGTTCCTTCTCATTAAAAAAATTATTATATTTCACTTCTTTATTTTTATAGGTTTTTTTCCAACAAGGGTAACCCTTTCGATAATTCTTATGAAGCCTTGAATCAGTTTTTAACTTAATTTATTCTCACTATCCACTCCATCACTTTTATTGACTCTTATATGACATATCATTATATTGTTATATTAGTCATTATATTTTAATGGGGAAAATATGATTGTTCGGCATAACGCTCTCGCCTTCTTTGACAAACCTAGGGTTTCTTCAATCCACAAGTGCGTTGTTACCTTATGGTTTCGTGATTATCTCCTATAAATGGATGGATTTGATCCTGAATGGGAGACTGCCATTGTGTTTGGAAAAATCAATGAACAAACGATAGAGGTTCCTATGGTGGTTCGGCTGCAAGGCATCTCCTTCATAGAAGCTCTTAGAGGTGGGGATCTATGTAATGCCTCAGCAGCACGTGCCACCCACTTCAAAAAGCTGAAAGATGAAATTTTTTTGGTTTTAGTAGACCCTGATGCACTGCAACAATGGTCAGAGATGTGTAAATTTTCAATCATGGGTCGCATATCATATCTCAAAGGTGATAAAACCTGGTCTAATACGTAACTCAAAGAAAGAATCGCACACAACTGGGGCTTCTCTGACTGAAATCTGGTTCTCATCGGAAAAGGATACTTCCGTATGTTGTTTAAATCTCAAGAGGCTCTAGACCAGGTTTAAAGGTTAGGAAATCTACAATTAAATCCTGGAGTTCTTCGCATCTCTAATTGGGATTATAGCTTCAACCTGAACACTGCAATAAATTCCATGGTTTAGATCTGGGTGCGCCTACACGGGCTTAGTTGGTACATTTGGCATCCAAAAATCCTCAATGATATCACCTCTTTCATAGGTACGCTGCTTAAAATTGATCAATGTACTTTGAATGCTAATATCTGTCTCTATGTGAGGGTTATGGTCGATGTTGACATCTCTTCCAAGGTCTTGGATATCATTACTTTCACTGCGAATGAGTTCAAAACTGAGATTTGTGTCGAATGTGAGAGAATGCCTCTATACTACGAGTTTTGTATGATCATCAGCCACTCCATTCTGAAATTTCGTGTTGTGAAAAGCCATGTCGCTCATCCTGCCAATGATGGATGGGCTGAATTTAATCGTAGGAAGAAAAATAAAGCCACAGCTCCGACCATTCTTGATTCTCACAAAAAGTACTCAGAAGTTTGGGTCAAGAGGTTCAGTCTCCCAGGCCAAAGCTCGGGTGTTACCTAGGTAGAGTAGGTCGATGGAGAAGAAGATGCTGAAATTGATCTTAATATTTTGGAAGATATTCAATAGATGGTTCTAGGCGTCTCTACCTTCCTCGAAAATCCGCATTGAAAGATGATTTAATTTCCCTAGTTCAAAATAATGTAGAGCCACTGGTGTTAGGGATAGATGGATCCTCCCATGCACTTCCAAGGATGTATTTGACCAAGACTTCAAATGTAGCCCTGGTTGATACAAAGCCAAAGCCAGCTGTTCTTGCAAATGGCACTCCCACACCCCAGGCTTCCTCTCACATCGACAGGGATTTTCCCAAGGCCTCACATACCATCCCGGTGGTTACAGAGCCAAAGATAACTGTTCTTTCAAAAGTCACTTCCACGCTCACTACACAGAATTTCTCTCATGGTATGAATCTCTCTGATGTTTCGGAATGCACCACTACTCATCCGGATAAATGATCTAATATTAGAAAATCATCCTTGTACATTAATCGCCTGCTCAAAATGATAAGGATTATTATTTATAGTCGATAGGGATAGTAGACATGCAGGCCACTTCTGTTTTGTCTTTTCTTCCTCAATCTCAAAGCCCACCTCTCGAGATTGTTGGCCTTTCCATGCCCACTGATAAAGATACTAAATCTCTTTCTAAAATAAATGAAATTGTTTTCTTACATTCTACTAACCTTTTGTCTGATTCACTAATGAGAAAAAAGGTTTTTAAAACTACTTCAGCCTCTTCTTCAAAACGTAGGAGATCTAAGAGGAACAAAAGCTCGAGTAGCTCTAAGAAGAAAAAAAGGAATCAAGTCCCCAAACACATGTTTTAATGGAATTTATCTTTTGTAATTTTCATGGTATGTCTAACTCTGGCACTATTTCTATTCTTAAAAGATCTATCGTAACTCATAAACTAAACAAACTCTCTTACTAAACCTAAAGTTAACTTTTATTTGAAATGTATTCACTTTTATTCCTATGGTTATAGTTTTTTAAGTGCTTGAAATAATACTAGTATGGTTTAATCTCTCTGGATATTTTACCACTCTTCTCTAAAAGATGTTATAATTCCCAGCTTTCCGGATCAAATGCTCACTTGTGATTTTATTATTGATAATATTCGTATGTATTGCACTCTTTTTTATGCTGTGAATTGCTACCAGGATCGTAGGCCCCTTTGGAATGACCAGTTACTCTTATCTAATTCTATCTCCGACCCCTGGTTAGTGATTGGAGAATTTAATTCTATCCTTTCCCCTTGTGAAAAACTTGGTCCTTCTCATACTCAAATTTCTTCCAGGGAGTATAGATACTCAATTGAAGACTGTAATCTGGTTGAAGTCAATCTCACTGGTGCCATGTTTACTTAGTATAGAAGGCACTATAATAGGATGGTTGCTAGTAAATTCGATAGGGCCCTTGTGAATGTCCTGGATCACGATGCATGTGAACCATTTCTAGCATCACCTTACATAGACTTTGCTCAGACCATCATCCTATATTGGTTATCTTTCACACTAAACGTGACAGGCCCAATATTCCTTAAAAATTTAACAATTCTTAGTCGGGTGACATAGATTATTCTAAGAATATTAAAAATTTCTGGAATTCGATGAGCCATCACTCGGATGACTTCACTTGTATTATAAAGATCAAACATCTCAAACATTGCTTCAAGGGTTGGTGTAGTGGTAAATCGAAGCAAATTCATAAGGATATATACTCTCTTGAGACTGATATCAACCAAATTCAAAATAATGGAACCCATTCTGATTTCTTCTCTAACCCTAAACATGAGGTCAACATTTCATTGAAGCTCAATTACTTGTTAGATCTTAAGGATAAAATCTACAAACAAGTTTTCAAAACTAAATGGCTCTCTAATGGTGATCGTAACACTAAATTCTACAATGCCATAGAGAGGGTTAGAAAGTTCTTTCATCTGCTTTCCTTTTTGAAAGACAATGACATCCTCTATGACTCTGAGGCCTCCATTGCAAATAATGTGGTCTCTTATTTTGACAATATCTTCAATGGGGCTTCCATTAACAAGGACCTCCTCCCTGAGATCATCCTTTCCTTGGTCTAGGAGAAAGAAAACAATTTTCTCCTGAGCACTCCCCTTGACCATGAGATTAAGGACACTATCTTTAGCCTCAACCCTGACAGTGCTTTAGGATATGAAGGTTTCAATGATGTTTTCTTTCAGCATCACTGGGATGTTATTCATAAGGATGTTTGTAAGCTGGCCAAGATTTTTTTTCTAATGGTATCCTACCTCATAGTATCAGTGCCCAGATTCGTACCTTAATACCTAAGGTGTCCAATGCCTCTGAAATTCACTTGTTTCTACCTATTTCTCCCATAAACTCCCTCTATAAAATTATTACCAAGCTCTTATCCAATAGTATCTCCCCTCTCTATAACCAAATTATATCTTGGAACTAACCTGGATTCATCAAGGGGCGGTCTATTCAAGACTACATCTGGCTTGCTTCAGAAACCACCAAAGCTCTCAATAAAACCTCCATAGGAGGCCACATTTCTATTAATATTTTCATTAGGAATTATTTTTATACTATTGATTGGGGTTTCATTTTCAATGTCCTCTATGGTTTTGGATTCAATTATGTGTTTATTAGCAAGATCAAATCTCTTTTCAACTCGGCATCTATTTTTATCCTTATTAATGGCTCTCCTAAGGGATATTTTAACTGTTCGAAGGGAGTCCGACAAGGTGATCCCCTCTCTGCCATTATTTTTTTCATTTCGGAGGATTTCCTTTGTCGTCTCCTCACCTCTATTGTTCATGAAAATAAAATTAAGCCTATCCAACTGCCTGAAACCTTAATGTCCCAACCCACCTCCTTTATGCGGATGAAATTATTCTTTTTCTTAATGGTGGGAAACTCAGCATCACTGTTCTCAAAGTTTCCTTATCTCACTATGAAGAGATATTGGGCCAATCCATTTGTTGGAACAAATCATTCATATTCTTTGGAAAAAGATTCCTCATTTCTAGAAAATGTTACATCATTGTTATTTTTGGTATCAAAGAAGTGTCCCTTCCTTTTACTTACATGGGTGTTCCTATCTTTTGGGGTATGCCTAGATCTTCATATATTAATGATATCTCTGATCAAATAATTAATCAGATTTCTTCTTGGAAAGTAAAATCTCTTTATATGGCAGGTAGGAGCTACCTGGTGAAAGCTTCTATTGTTTCCAAAATGGTTTATTCGCTGATGATTTACAGATGGCATGTCAGTCTCCTTAAGAAAATCAATACCTACATTAAGAAATCTGTGTAGACTAGGAGTATCCTTGATAGGATTCTTGTCATTGTCCCATAGTCTACCTTCTACAAACCCCTTGTTAAAGGTTGGCTTGGAATAAAAAACATCATGATTTTTAGTGAAGACCTCCAAGCCAGACTCACTTGGAATTTAATAAACAACAAAGCTGACTCTATTTATTTTCTTCAAAATCATTTCCTGGAAAAGATCAAAACCCTTAATTTAAGTTATGTTAATTATTCCCTCTGGCCATCCATTAGAAACTCCTTTGTCAATATCTTTCACAACTCTATATACATGGTTATCTCTGATTCTACCCTAAAATTTTGGCATGAAAAATGGTCTGGAATTCCCCTAAATTCAATGCTTCCATCAAACGATGTTCCAGATTCTATTAACTATTCCATAAAGGAAGTAATTCATTCCCCTTACATAGACCTCCCTGATCATATCAAGCATGTAGTAGAGGACTACACCTTTTCGAATGATGAAGACTATCTTATTTGGGAATCATCCCACAATAGGATCCTTGATTCAAAAACTTATTACATTAATTTTCTATCTTCCTCAGAATCTAATTTCACTTGGTTGAAGCCTTTTGATAAACCTTGTATCAAACCTACCAGAAATAATTGTGTCTGGAAGATTAATAACAAGCGTTTACCTATGGAGGTTTGTCGATAATCCTTTGGTGTCCAACATAGCTCAAGATGTCGCCTATGTCATCAACATAGGAAGGACATCAATCTTTTATTTTTGTATTGTGTCATAGCCACTTCTCTTTGGAATTTTGTTACTGAAATTTTTTACTACAGATGGTTACTTGTTGACTCTATATTCTCTTTTCTAATATGTTGTGTGGAGCTGGATTTTTCGCCTCAAATCAGAAATCTCCTTCTATCCGCTGTTGTAGAGCTCCTCCATAATATCTGGTTCGATATAAATGCAATTATCCATAATAATTCCTCTCTCAATCTTAATGCAGGTCGAGAGAGAATTCTAATTACTATTAGGGATGCATCCACGCTTCAGAAAGACTCTTGAGCTAACTCAGTTGGTGAATTTGTCATCCTTCGTCAGCTTAGAATCAACGGGATCTACAATCAACCGAAGCGCTTCCTTGAAGTGTTCTGGCAAGCTCCGATTCATGGCTGGATAGAAATCAACGTTGATGGTGATTTTAAAGGAAATCTATGTCCCGCAGGCTATGGGGCCATCTTTAGGGATTCTCTTGGGAATTTTCATGGATACTTTTTTGGTGGATGTGGATCTGCCTCCGCCCTGAAGGTTGAGATGATGGCGTTGATTCATGTGGTCAACTTTGGTAAGCTAAGAGGATGGAATAATATATGTATTGAAAGTGATTACACCACCATTATTCAATCTATTCAGAATGGAGTGGTTCACCTTTCTTGGTCTCTTACAGCGTGTTTGAAGAACTTTCTTAGCTAGCTCTAGGAGAGAAGATAAATTTCCACACATACCTACTGGGAAGCTAACATGGTGGCTAATGGTCTTTCCAACAAAGGTATCAGCCAGGACATTATGTGGAGTGATGAGTTATCGGTTGAGCTACTCACATATTATGATAAAGACAGTAATAAAATTTCCTCCTTCAAACTCGTTTAATCTTTCTTTCCTTTTTAATAATAATTTGGGTCTTTGTCTTTGACCAAGACATTTCCCTTAAAAACAATATTTTTTAATGGGTTATAAATTTTTTGGTTTTTTATTTTTGATTGATCATTCCAATTGTTTAATTTATATATTGAATAAATATATATGGATATATTATTATGGGTTGGATTGTACTGGAATTATATATAAATACATTTTATTTTGTAAGTATCATATCTTATAAAATTTCAAGTCTGGGAAATGGGTAAGACTAATCCACTACCTTATTATTTATTGGAATTATGAATTGGATTGTACTTTTGATAATCTATAATGATATATTTTCAACACTATTATTCATGTTTGAAGCTTGTTATTCCATGTTTTTGTTTATTATTAGTTAATTTCAATATAATATAACTTGTGATTTTTATCAATCTCATTTTAATGACTCTTATATTTTCCATTCTCCAATCATTCATTTAACCTTTTACATTATTTATATATGACACCAAGATTTTCTATATGATGAGATATAATTTAAGGGTACATAATAATATTATAATGGAGGTAAGATTATTTCATTATATAGTTTTTTTAATATTTTTAATATATTTCTAATAATCAATTTCACCAAATATTTGGGTAAAATGATTGTTTTCTTACTTGCTTATTTGTGTATATTTTTGAGAAAATAATTGTATAAGATAAATATGTGATATATATAACATGATATATCATATCAGAGTATGGTATAGAACATTTTAGAAATTAGGTTATAGATTAAAAATGGAAATTTGTTAAAAACCCAGGATAATCTAAGTGTGTCATAAATTCTAACTAATTTTTATATTTTCAAAATGTTTGTTTAGTAATTTCAAAAAAATCAATATTATTTTGGATGAAAAAAAATTCATCTTTTAAAAAACTGATTGAAATAGGAATAACTAGGTTAATAATCTATGCCATGGGAAATTAAATTTTTATCCCATTGAGGTGTCAAATTTAATATGAGAGAGAGTTGAAATATTTTGGAGAAATTTACTAATCCAACTCAAGTTATGGATAATAAGATTAATTATTTGAAGGAAACAAACACTCCAAATAATTTAAAAAATATCTATTTTGTTCATTACATGAAAATGATCTCAAATAGATTATATGTATTTTAATATATTAATATATAAATAAAGTAATAATGCACCAATTTAACTAAGAATATATTTTCTGTGATCTACAGTTTAATGAAAGAAAATTTTACCCTTAACACCTTCAATCAATAGTGGAAAGTTTAATGTAGTTCATCACTAAGTAAGAAAACCAAACCAATTGATCAAATTGAGATGATTAACAATATGAATTAAAAGAATTAAAATATGTTTACATATGTCTCATTCCTTTAAAATGAAAATATTATATGAAATAAATTATAAAAAGTAAAAAAAAATAGTGAGTCATATGAATATAACATCACATCACATAATAATTACTAGCCTAAAATTATCATTGACCATTAATGTAAATTTTTAAATTATTTAATATTAGAAGACAAAGTTTTGAAAAATTATTTTCAATAGAGGACATGAAGATCTAAATATATGAAATTATTTTCATCTGGGAGTTTTATATAAGATGGGTTATAGTGTAAATTAGTTCTTATTTCACAAATTTTAAAACTACGGGATGATTATGAATTATATTGTTTAAATCCATGATTTTATATGATATATGTATGATCATATTTTTATTCCCTGAAAATTAATATTTTAATTAAAAATAGGCTATATGATTTAATGAAAATATATATTCAACTGAATGATAATGGTTATCATTCAATATTGACATCCAATTTAGATTTCATTAAATAATTTTTTCATGTTAAATGGTTAGGGGTAAATTTATATGATGAAATAATTATTCTCCCATTGTATTTATTCATGTGTTTAAAATTATGAATAAATTGGAGGAAGATCGTCAGAAATCATTGATTTATTCTTTAACTACTTCTATGTGGTGGTCATGTATTAAAAATTTACATTATGCTTAGATAAATCACCCATAAATATGAAACCCTATTATTTTTCCTTGATTTTATATGAGATTATAGAAGATCATTAATGGAATAAGAATCTCATCCAAATGTCAGATAAATCATCTTTGCTCATGGATAATTGTAAAGATGGTATGTGAGATGGTTGCCACTATGTGATCTTTATCAATTACATCTGATGATGATCAATATAATGTAGATGATATTTGGTATAAGGTAGAAATAATTATGGGATTGTTCATCAATTTTTTTTAATATAAAGGTATCATGTTTCCATAAATTGAGATCCTCATATTTGGTTTCCAACTTACTTTTTTATATCAACATAGTTTTATTTGATTCATACCCAAACTTATAGTGGTATTAGATTGAACCCAAGTTTTATATTTATAAAAGCATGTGTGGAAATGAATAAGAAAACCCAATCATAGAATCAATTTAATTTTTTTAAATAAAAAAATCTATTTTCCTTTACTTATATAGGTTTTTAAAGGTAAACAGGACCGTACCCTTATCTAGCTGAGTTTTTAAGGGTATCCAAGATGAGTCCCATACATGAGTGGTCATGTAAAGGTAACTCATGGATTGCAATTATGTGAAGAGGTTCACATAAGGGTAAACATTGTTTTTCTAAGGCTCTGTAAAGGTACATTAGAATTTTACAGTAATTAACACCCTATTTATGTCAGTGTATCTTATGTGGTACCAATATGTGTGAGTTTATTGGAAGGTTTCACATAAGGGTATGGAATATTTTCAATTATATGTAATGATGGTATGTAAGGGTAATCAGAATTTTCTTAAAGACAATTAATGGTATTTCCTGATGTACCCTTACAGAAATTCAACTTTTTAGTGGTTTTGATTATCTATCATTACATAGGTAGTCTGTGTAAGGGTAGCAAGAGAATAACCTTACATAGAATATTGATTATTTATGAGGTTAATCAGAGTATTTTTATTTTTTTGAATTATTTTTTAATATTTAAAATGAATATAATGGTTTCAAATGGAAAATAATTCATTATAAATTGTATTTTAGGAATTAATAAATTATGAAATGTTTATAAATTAATTAATTAATAATAAATGTGTTATAATTATTTAAGTAAATGTTTTTGAAACTATTTTTTACCATGTATTATATGTTAGTAGTAGTAGTAACTTTTATCAAAATTATATAAAATGAAATATAATCTGAAAATAAATTTGTTTATTTATAAATCATAAGTGTTAATTTTTAATTTGGCACATGTTATGAAAAAAAACATAATATAAAATGTTTATACTTCACTTATGAATTGTTCATAATTAATTATTTTGAATATTTTAAAATAAAGGGGGTGATATTTGTATATTATTAAAGCCACACCATGAAGTGTTTTAATGATTGATACGATCAAGGTATATATATTGGTTAAGTATATGATATTTAGATTATATAAAAAGTTTACATAACATAAATTTATTATAAATTCATTATAAATCTTATAATATTATATATATAATGTAAATTCATTAAAATGATACATATAAAATATTTCAAATGAGAATGATCATAACAATTTTATATTCAAAATTAAGGATTTTTCATAATTTTAAAGTTAAAATTATTAATTTAATATAATTATCATTTATTTATAAATTGTTTTTAAATGTTTATCTCATATTTAAATATGTGTGTCGTTCATTTATTTATTTTAATTACATGTTATATTCATGTATAGTAAAGTATTCAAAAAAATTGAAGTCTATTTTTCCATCAATTTAAAATTATTAGTTGATTCTAGGATATATCCAAGAATAACTTCCAGAAATTGACTATTGAAAAAATAATCTACATATAAATCAGTTTTTAATTAATTTTATGATCATGAATTTGGATGCTTAATATAGTATTTTCATATTATGTGTTTGGGTTATGATGGATTTTATTTTATCTTGAGTAATGTATCCCCAAGTAGAGGGGATTAGGGTTAGACTACCTATGTAACTAGGGGATTATTCATTATTAACAGTGATGAATGGATTTTTCTATATTTCTACTCTCTATTGAAACTTGAAACCCCCTATTTTTTTATTATATGTTTGAATCCATGCATTGGGAGTATTTGAAAAAACCACTTTGGCATTGGGATATCCCTAGACTTCCAGTTGGTTGGGATTTTGAGTGGCATCACTACATTGTAACTTAGTTAATAAGACTTTAATCTTCTACCCATAGCGGAATCCATGGTTTTAGCCAATATCTGGCCTTCTCAAAATTCTAAAACATTCAAAAACAAAAAACACATTTAATATTTGCATTGTGGATGTTTATAAGGAGGCTCATGCGGGATCAATTGTACAAACTGGTTCGATGGCTAGTGATTTCAATGATTTAATTATATTGCACATTCATGGAAGGTTTTGTAGGAGAAAAAATCCATAGGACCTAAATTAAATCTGATGGATTCCATAGATACCATCATGGATAATTTTTAATGTTGATGATGCGACTTCAGGTGCACGAGATCCCTTAGGATATAGTTGTTTCTTTCACTCACACATGGGATTTTTGAAATGGTTATTTTTTCACATCATTGTAAATTAATGTGAATCTGAAGATAAATTGTGGTAAATGATGTAAGTGGTAGATTTTAAAGTCTATTATGGGTGGAATATACACTATATTGAATTAGAATCGATTTTTTCTGTGGTGGATTTGAAGAACAAATCTAGAATTCTACCTAGGAAAAAGAATCATTTTGGTTTTAAATTTCTTAATGCCTCTCGGAATATCAATCTCTATGTAACAAATGGGTAGAGAGATAAATACATGGTGGAAGTTTCACTTTAAAAAATTGAAATTTTGGAAAGGAGTTCAATGTGGTACTTTTTCACCCCACAATTTTGTGATCCCTTTATGGACTTGTACATAAAGGGTGAACTACATACCCGTATTTGAAAACCTTCCCTATATAGCTTGTTTGTATTTTAATTCATTTTTGGGGGAGTATGAATGCTTGGCCCCAAACCACTTTGTATTTAAGAATGAATAACATGAGACAATATAGTGATATTAAAATCCTCAAAAGTTAATAACTGTGATATTTCATCTAAAGTCACATATGTCAAGGCCATAATCATTAAATTGGATATTTTTTAGCTTTTCAATAGCATCCATTAGTTATAATGTGTATGGAAATAATGTTATTTAAAAATTAGATTACTATATAGGTATTTTCATCCTCGACATTTGTATACCTTGATTTTTCTTTTTTGGATTATTCATGTAATTTTGATTAGGTTACTCTAGTTGGGAAACACTAATGATTAGGATAATATATAAATATAGGTGATTATAACCACATGATGGATTGGATAAATATATTTACTCTCAATAATCCAGAAATCCTATATGATATTATTGAGAATTATTTAATTCCAGATATACTGATGTATTATCAATTTTATAATATGTTTTAGTTGTGGTGAAACATGATTTTTTGATAAATAATGGATATGATGAATTTTAAAAAAGTTTTCAACATTTTTTTGTAGTCAATTTTATCAATGTACATATTAATTGGTTAATAATACATGATAATAATATAATAAAGGATTATATTATATAAAATAAAATAATCATTATAAATATAAACATCATTATCAATCATTTATAGGATCAAGCTTAATTAAATGTACTAAATAGACTGGTAACATTAAAAATAATTCGTTAGCATGATTTGTGTTTTTAATAAAATTTCATAATATAAATTATATGTGCTAGAACGAGTCCTTTATCAGTAACTAAGTCTCTGAATTGTTCATAATGTGAATCAAGATACCTATGGATTCATATAGGTATTAATTTTTGGTTTCAAAGTAATTATTTGAAAAAAGAATAATGTAATATTTTTCTCCACTCATGTTGTCACACCTGGTTTTTGATGTCTTGGTTTTGATCTGGTTAATTGAAAATTCAGATCATTTTATTGGGTATTGGTTGAGATTAATTTGGAGTTTTGAACTACCATATATGTATAATAATCCTAATTTGGGTTCTCCATTGCATGTTCAGGAGTTTTTTGGAGAAAGGGTGGTTACTTCATGATTTGGACCATCTGTGAGCCCATTTCCAGATTTAAAAACATATTTTTTTTTCTTTTATAACTCATTCATTTTTTATCCTTTTTGACTCATTAAACTTTCCACTTTTCCTACACTGACATATTAAAACTACCATATCATTTTTTCCCTTTAAAAATTCGTAATCATGGTGAATTGAGGTTACTTCTTTTGGTATTGGGCCATCCCATGGGCTCATTTCCAGTTTAAAAAAAATAATTTGTTTCTTTTATAGCTAATTAAATTTTTATATTGTTTTGTACTTACACCTCCCACATGAATCTAATACCCCTATCTACACCTCCATTATCTATTTTATTTCTCTAGAACTCATAGGAGTCACAAAATAGGGAAAACTGCTCAGTGTCTCTCAAATTGTCTAGAATTGAGAAGGTAAATAGTTTCATACATAAAGCATTTAATTCGTTATAATTTGGACACAAATATTCTTCCACTGGTTCTTATAGACCTTAGGATGCCCTCCAAGGAGTTTCAAGACGTTCCCTTGCTTCTATGGGTGCAGATCTAATGGAAAACAAAGTGTTTTCTAGTTTTCAAGGTGAGATTCCATCGCTTTTCACCTCCCTCTTCCTCATCCTATCATTATTTATCAGTTTTCTATTCTACCATAGTATTTATAGACCTATGGTTATGTTATCAGATTCTTTTTTGGGATTTTATATTCATTTACGTCTATTATTCATAGTTTTAAGGTTTATAAACTCGCGACGGGTGATTTCGGGTGTGCGTTTCCATTACGCCAAGTATTTAGGGTACGATATTCCTTTCACATTCCTTTATCATTCAAGTTTCATCATTTTAATATTATTTTATCTTATATATATGTTTATTATTATTTTTAAACCTTTTTATAATTTTAATGGTGTAGAAAATGGTTGTTTAAGATATGTTTTGTGAAAGATAGTGTTGTTTTGTCATGAAAGTGCACACCACGGGTTTGTTTAATTGTTCTGTAATCTTTAACACCTATTTTGTGAGGTTGAGAACCTGGATTATGGTATTTTTAAAAACCTTTCCATATATTGAATAACATATGTCATGCAATTGGATTTTTATTCCTTATCAAGTGCATAAAATAAATTTTTTTGTTTAAAAGTTCATGTCATGTGTTCGGTAAATTTCCCGGTTGGGTTTTATGTGTTAAGTGTGATTTAAAAATTATTTGTTTCGATTTATAAATTCATTGGAAGAATTAAATTTTTTATTTTTGGGTCCTTATATAACATTACAATTTGTATTTGGTTTTAGTAACAAATGGGTTTTGGTTTACAACATGTTTTGGTCCGAGTTGCCAGAAAATGGCCCGTTTCATATCCTTATGAAAATGGTTGTGTTTTGAATATTTAACCTGAGTGTTTTATGGGATTTATGAATGTTTGTTTCTAATGAAAACATTTTTTATACTCCTCCTTAATAAAATCTAAATTCATACATTTTTTAAATGTTAGTTTTGAGAAATTGTTTAAAGGTCTGTTTGGCCTTCCTTAAAAATGAAGATTGAGTGTTTTACATGTATATACAATGTTGTTTCTATTGGGATTGTATTATAGTCCATGAAATTATTTTACTAAATGTTTATAGGGTTAATAAATATTATTGGGTATGGTTTTTTTGTGAGTTTATACTTAAAATAGTGTTTTTGAATGAGTTTTATGTTCAAAGCCTCAATTCACTCCTTGAAATTGTTTTATGAAAATGTTTAGTGGTTTATTGATTCGTGAAAGAAATGTGAACAAATTTTTTGGTATGTTTGTCTATTTATGTGTTGGGAATGGAATTTTGATATGAAATGTGTATTTGATAATATGTGTAACATGATTGAGCACTAAAGGGAATCCCAGGTATCTAGGTGGGCGGACGTGTACTAGTATGCTAGAGATCACGTGGGGTTTGGCCCATGTTTCACGTAGCATGTTTGATGATGAAAACACTATATAAACTATTATTATGATGATGTTTGTGTGAGACTATTTTATGGTTATTCTCCATACTAGGGGCTCGTGTGAAATAGAATAGATATTTATTATGGTTACTTTCACCGAGATACGAGGTACCTGGGGCTCACAACTAACTAGTGCCTAGGGGTGTTCCCGTGACTTTTTCTCATTGGCTGTTTTGTACTCACCTTTGGCATATATATTTTTTAGTTGGTAAATTATATATTGTGTGTGATTTATTTAAAATTTTAAATTATTTAAGACATCCCTCTTGAAAGCTATTTTCATTTTGAAGTTGAACCTCTTTGAAAATTGCCACTAGCATTGTTGTTTATAAAACAAGCATGTTTTTGTCTGGAAATTTTTTTTACATAACATGGGACCTCATTTGGAAAACATAACATTATATATTTTATTTAAACATGAAATTTATTTTTCTTTTCTTTTAAAAGATGTGCATTGGGAATAGAATATTGGGCTAACATACTTTTTTTAACACTTAATCCTATGGTCTTCTTTTGTTTTTATCCCTTGTGCAGGTTTCATCTTGAGTTTGATTGACTTGGGAAATGTTTGATCATTATGTAGGTGAGTGAACATAAGGGTCACATGGATTTTTTTGGTTATCAGGTTCAGTCAGTTGAGTTGTTGGTTTAGTTCTACTTTCAGTTTCTTGTACAAATAATGTTCAGTTCAGTTTTTATATAAATGTATTTTTTGATGTCCATTTCATTCCGCTATTTGTTTGATTGTTTATATATGGATGAAATCATTCCATTTTGTGCTCTATTGATTCCCTTTCTTCTTGTAGTCATCCTATGAGGATCACGAATGCCTCTCGGGACTTGTCACAGGATGGACCTTGTGACTGGTTCGGGGTTGAATCAGGCTGGTTTGTGACAAAACAATATCAGAGGAGGTCGTCTCTTAGCAGAACATTCTTTTTAGAGTGCCCTTGTTATTTAGATGATGTCAAGGTAGTGGAGTGTGATTGTTGGTACTTGAGGGGTATGTGCGGGAAGAGCGCCACGAACTATTTCTTTTTCTGATCGTTAGGATTCCATGGGAAGTCTGGTTTTATTAGTATCTTTTGTTCTTGCAGATTGTTTGGTGTTGGGATATGACAAGGGGAGTTTTATTAATGGCCTCTCTGAGCTCCCAGGGCCTAGAAATCTATGTGGAGCCAGAGAATGGTCCTAATAAGTCGCTCAGTGTTTGTTTTGTGTTTGACATATGGCCGCCAACCATATGGTTAAGTCACCCACCGACACAATTTCTTTTTTTGGTCTCTTGGACCTTTCTTGAATTCTGAATTTTTGTTTTGAAAATCCTTGTGTGAGAACTGAAAAAATGAGTTTTAAAGGAGTGGTTGGTTTTTTGAAAATAGGAAAAGTGGTTTATGAAAATTTAATATAAGAATGTTTTTGGAAGGTTGTTCTTTTTGTGAAAAAATGTTTCGGTATGAAGTGGAAATGATTTAACAGGATTGGATTTTCCCAAATCTAAATTTGTGGTTTGTTGAAATAAAATGCTTTGAAAGGGCGATTCCTTTTACGGTGATTATGAATATTTTTTTTAAATGGGGTGATTCGGGATGTTTAATAATGTTTGAATATGATTAATTGGTTCTAGAAATTAGTTTTGAGATGTTGGTGTTTTCCTTGAAAGGGCATCAGTCTCAAAGGACATCAGATTATGAACAGATACCTTTCTGAATTTTAGAAAATGAGAACATGTTGTTTGGAGTACCTTGGTTGTTAAAAGAAGTTGAAAAAAATGAAAAGGGGTAGGTTTTTAAGAAAATCATTCTTGATGATGTGTGGTTTGTTTTGTGAAATATGAAAATGGTTTTTCACTTAGGGGTTGGTGTTCCTTTTGAAGGTACATGATTTTTGAAATGATATTGATTTTGTTTTACCTTTTTGTGTTTTCATGGGTTCTCACATTCATGGTTTTATTGATATCTAGAAGGATGTCCTATATGGAATGGTGGTTGGGTGCCTAGGGTGTTATGGAAATGTGAATGTGAGTGAGGCTTGATAAAACACCATTGGGGAATGTGGAAACCCCCCAAGTTAGTTTATTTTTAAAAAGTGTTTTGAGCTGAAACATTTTCTCCATTGTTTATAAACCAAAGGTTTTATGGATAGTTTTTTCTATGTCTTAGAAGAGTTGTTTATTTAGTAAGCTTACTTGTGATATATAATTCACAATATTTTTTTATCTTGAGATGAGATCTTGTTGGTGGCTCAGTTTTGGAGTAATGTTCTTTGGGTTTCTAATGATGTGTTTTATGTGGTGATGTGACCATTGATAGCTCTCCGTTGGATATCATTCATGTTGATCAACCTAAGGATTCATTTAAAATGTTAAATCCACCTCTTAGTATGCTACTTTGGCCTGATTTTGAGAATAGAGAGCTATTTGGGATCGATTTAAAGTGCTTCCAGGTCGTGATAATACTTTTGGACATAGTAGTTGTGTTGATTGATGTTGATGTGTTTCGTTGTATTCCTTATCCATGCTACCCCTCATTCTGAGTGACAAAAAATTTTGATATGTATCTATGATTTACTATTTAGATTACGGTGTTTTGATGAGATTTTTAGTTTTTTGAGTGGTGTGATCCTTAGCACCCTGACTCTGGTGCAACAGATGCTTCAAGAATCAGGGCTCCAGCAAAATTCCTTAGAGTGAAGCTTTCCACGCAGTCAAGAAATTTCCATAGGTGTGGAGTGGTTGACTAGGCTACTACCTCCACCACTTTGGTATGTTAGTTTCTACTCTAAAATGGTTCCTCATCACTATTAATTTCATCTTGTCTCAATAAACATGGTGTACTTACACCTCACACAGTGTCAGTGGTTATGCCTTCATGGATGTGGGATTCTGATCTATGTCCCTGTGTGGACCGCTTGTGTAAATTGGGTGTGGTCTTGGTATTATATGTTCATAGGTGGAGAGTTTTGGGTGGTTCATTGGTTTATTTTGTGGTTTTAGTGGCCTAATTATTGGGTCCCCTTCTCTCAACTCCCCAAGGGGTGGGGGTCCAGATCAGTGCCGAAAGTGTTGGCCTAGTTCTTATCCCCTCCGTTCGGGAGTGTGTGGTTTTGATGTTCATGTTGAAACCCTATTAACATGGGTTTGTAGGTTGTTATGGGATATTTTTGGTGTTCCAGTATAAGTGATTCCCAATTCTACTTAATTTTTAATTCTTGTTTGTTCTTTGCTGGTTGGGTTCTAATGGTGGGGAGACCCACCACATGTCACGTTGATTTCTCCTCGTATGAACTTATCTAGTGATAGTGGTTTATTAATGGTGGTGATTTCATACCATAATCCATTGTAATATATGTTTTTAATGAGTTATCTTTGGTTTGAGTGTTTTTTTGTGTTCATTGGTAGAAGGCCCAACAACTGGGTTCTTGGTTTGGTTGTGGATGTAGTGACTCTATCTTTCGGTTGATTCTTAGGAAGTGGTTGAGAGTTTGTGTTTTGGTTAAGGTAATATGATTAAGATCTATTAATGGTTTATGGGGTTGAATTGGATTATTTGGCTGGAACATATAGATAAATAATCGTTAGTTGATCAATCATCTAGATTGTGTTATTTCTTTCCGGGGGCGGAAAGCTTTAATGGTGGGGAGAATAGTCACACCCAGTTTTTCAGGTCTTGGTTTTGATCGAGTTCATTGAAAATCCAGATCAATTTATTGGGTGTCGGATGAGATTAATTATGATTTTTTAACTACCATACATTTCTACTCACCCTAATTTGGGCTCTCTATTGCTTTCTTAGGAGCTTTTGAAGAAAATGTTCTTACTTCATGATTTGGGCCAACCGTGAGCCCATTTCCAGATTTAAAAACACATATTTTTCTTTTATAACTCATTCATTTTTTGTCAATTTTAACTTATTTTACTTCCCACTTTTCCTAAACGGGCACATTAAAACTAAAATATCCTTTTTTACTCCATATAAATTCAAAATCATGGTGAATTGGGTTTACTTATTTAGGTATAGAGCCATCCCATGGGTCCATTTCTAGTTTTAAAAAAATAATTTGTTTATTTTAAAACTAATTCAGTTTTCAATTCTTTTCAGTAATTCCACCTCCCACTTGAAGACATTACACCTATCCTCAACCCAATTATCTATTGTACCTATTTAGAGCACAAAGGAGTCTTGGATTAGGGTAAACTTCTCAATGTCTATCAAATCGTCCAGAATTGCGAAGATAAATTTCTTCATAAAAATATCTTTTAATTAGTTCTCATTTGGACACAAATATTCTTACAATGGTTCTTCTAGACCTTATGAGACCCTAAAAGTTTTTTCAAGCCACTATCTTTCTTCTATGGGTGTAGATCTAAAGGAAGAATAATATTTTTCTAGTTGGTATGGTGAGATTCCTTCTCTTTTCTCCTCCCTCTTCCTCCTCCTTTCATTATTTCTTGGTTTTATATTCTCTCCTCATATTTCAAGAGCTATGATTTTGTTATACCATGGTTTTTTATGGGGGTTATATTCATTTAGGTCTTTTATTCATAGTTTTAGGGTTTATAAACCCACAATGGGTGATTCGGGTGTGCATTTCCATTACGCCAAGGATTTACGGTAGGATATCCCTTGCACGAGCCTTTATCATTAATGTTTAATAATTTTAATATTATCCCCAAATGATATATATGTTTATTATTGTTTTTATGCCTTTGGATAATTTTCATGGTGTGAAAAATGGTTGTTTAAGACATGTTTTTTGAAAGGTAGTGTTGGTTTTTCATGAAAGTGCACAATAAGGGTTTGTTTAATTGTTTTGCTATCTTTCTCACCTATTTTGTGGGGTTTAAAACCTGGTTTGTGGTATTTTTAACATGTTTCAGTATATTGAATAAAATATTTCATGAAATTGGTGTTTTATTCCATATCAAGTGCTTAAAATAAATTGTTTTGTTTAAAAGTGTGTGTCATGTGTTCGGTAAACTGTCCGGTTGGTTTTTATGTGTTAAGTGTGATTTAAAAATTATTTTTTTAGATTTATAAATTCCTTTGAAGAATGAATAATTTTATTTTTTGTTCCTTATATATCTTCACAATTTGGATTTGTGTTTACTAACAAATGGGTTTTGGTTTACAACATTTTTTGGCCCGAGTTGCCGGAAAAAGGCTCGTTTCACATCCTTATGAAAATGGTTGTGTTTTAAATATGTAAAATAAGTGTTTTAAGAGATTTATGAATGTTATGTTCCATATAAAAATGTTTTTTATACTCCTCCTTAATAAAATTTAAATTTATACCTTTTTTAAATGTTTGTTTTGAGAAAATGATTAAAGGCTCATTCGGCCTTTCCTAAAAATGAAGATTGTTTGTTTTAAATGTATATACAATGTTGTTTCAATTGGAATTGTTTTATGGTCCATGAAATTATTTTATAAAATTTTTTTAGGGATACTACATATGATTGGGTATGGTTTTGTTGTGTGTTTATACTTAAAAGAGTGTTTTTGAATGAGTTTTATGTGCAAAGCCTCAATTCACTCTTTGAAATTGTTTTTTGAAAAATTTTAGTGGTTTACTGATTTGTGAAAGAAATGTGATGCAATTTTGTGGGATGTTTGTCTATTTATGGTTTGGGAATGTAATTTTGATGTGGAATGTGCATTTTATATTTTTTGTAACATGATTGAGCACTAAAGGGAATCTCGGGTATCTAGGTGGGCGGACGTGTACTAGTATGCTAGTGATCTCGTGGGGTTTGGCTCTTGTTTCATGTAGCAAGTTTTAGGATGATAGAACTAACTAAAATATTATTATGATGATGTTGGGGGACCACTAAATTATGGGTATTCTCCATACTAGTGGCTCATGTGCATGAGACAGATATTTATTATGGTTACTTTCACTAAGATGTGAGGTACCTGGGGCTCAGAACTAACTAGTGCCTAGGGGTGTTCCCGTGACTTGTGCTCATTAGCTATTTTGTACTCACCATCAGCATATGGGTTGTTTGGTTGGAAAATTCAATAGTGTGTTTGATTTATTTAAATCTTTATATTCTTTAAAATAGCCCTCTTGAAAACTATTTTCATTTTCATGTTTCACCTCTTTGAAAAGTTTTACTAGCATTATTGTTTATAGAACATGAAAGTTTTTGTTTGTTAATTTTTTTATATAGCATGGGACCGCATTGGTAAAAAATACCTTTATATCTGTTATTTACAACTTGAAATTGATGTTTTTTTATTTTAAATGATTTGCATTGGGAATAGAATATCTGGCTAACCTACTGAGTTTTAATACTCATGTATATAGTCTTCTTCTATTGTTAGCCCTTGTGCAGGTTTCAGCTTGGGTTTGATCGCCTTAGGTGACCTGTGATCATTATATTGTAGAGTGACCAGAAGGTTCACAAGGAGTTAGTTAGTTACCGAGTTTGGTCAGTTGAGTTGTTGGTTTAGTTGTACTTTCAGTTTCTTGTACAAATATTGTGCCGTTCAGTTTTTATATAAATGTATTTTGGGAAGTCCATTTCTTTTCGTTGTTTGTTTTATTGTTTATATATGGTAGAAATCATTCCCTAGTGTACTCTATTGATTCCCTTGGTGCTTTTCTCCATCTCGGGAGGAATGGTAATTCATCTCAGGACTGGTCATGGGCTGGCCCTTGTGACCGTTTAAGGGTCGACTCAGGCTGGTTTGTGACACATATACTCAATATAATTGGGTATGTCAATAAGTTATGGAATTTTACTGTCATATAAAAAATATAAATTGGAATATAAGATGATATTCAAAATTATTGCATATATTCATTAGATGATAATAATAATGGTTTACATAAAACTTTTTTGATAAGGCCCCAGCCTTAAACCTTACTTAATCTTGAGTTATTACAAGATTACACGTTGACGATCTTTTCAGGTTTAGAGTTTTAGAGAATTAGGTCATGAAACTTGCATTACATTCCACATTTACACAAATTGGTTACATAAAAGATAGTATTCATTCTTCCCATCAACGGAAACATTTTTAAAATAAAACATGGATTCATTCTTGACACATCCTTGACATTATCATCACATCATGTACCTTTCCCTTGACCTGTGAAAAACATTTCAAAAACTTGGGATGAGCATAAAAAGCTCAGTAAGGGTTATAAAAATATGGAAAGGAAACATGAGTTCATATATACATAAGAATGAAATCATACTTTACCCATAAAACATAGGAACTTTAACATACCTCATCAAATCATGAATAAATCATAGAAATCATAAGACATAAAAGTAACTTGAGGCATTCATAACATTCTTACGTAGAGAGTAACCCTCTTGGTTACGTTTGGAATACCCATCACAGTATATTCCCTAAAACTCTTCGGAGAAACCTTAACGTTTCACTCCTTCACGTTACCCAATGCATTGGAGAGCTATATCGGGCTCACCTGCCCTTAGTTTATCACAGAACCACCCGTTTTCATAACAATTCCCAAGAACCATAACATAAATGTATCACATAAAACATGCATAAAGGAAATATAACATTTCCACATTTCAATCGCAATATAACATTTTAGGATATTGAAATAATGAATCCATTAAAAAAACCATTTTCAAAACCATTTAAAACATTTAATAAAGAGATTTTTGAATCAAAGTGTCCCATACCACTTTGAAGAATTTAACATTTTAAACCATTAATATCCATATAAATAAATTCTTAAAACCATTTTGAAAACATGGATATTAATAAGAACAAATCATTAAAACATTTAAAGTGATATTTTGGTTAAAGGGTTTTTACCAAAATTAGAGACACTTGAATACAATAATTGAGGAATAACATTTAATCAGAACTTTATAATATCACGAGAATAAATGGATTCATGATATAATATTCCAAAGGATAGTATATACACTATATAAGAGTGAATTGGTGCATAACAACAATGAAGTCTCAATAGAGATGTAAAATGTGATGAAATCCCTTATAAAGAAGGTATCCTTAAATTAAGGATAAATCAATCTCAAAAATATGTGTGAAAAATATAAATACACCCAATATAATTGAATATTAAGTGTAAAACAATAAAAGTTCATTAACACATATTAAAAGGATTACATATTCAATAACAACATGTTTAACCCAAAGAAATCAAAATTGGGTTAAAAAGTTCCCTTGGTAAAATTCGACAGCCTAACGGCGTCACTTCAAAAATTCAGAAAATGAGTTGATGAGAGATAAAAAGAGAATCTCATAACTTGGACATAAAATTTACATCAATCAGGATATAGAAGAACATATCCCAACATAATAGTATGTGAATTAAAAGACATAACAAACGAATTCTTTTAAAAAGAGGAGGGTGAAAGGTTCCCTTACCGACTTGGGTAACTTTCAAAAAGTACACCCCATTGAAGAAGTGTCATACAATGAATATGTAAATACCAATAAATGGAATTATATTAAAAAAGGAGTGTAATAATGGTCAGTACATAAACCACTCAATGGAAATTGTGGAAAATGTAGCATAAATCTCATGGGAATAAAAATGAGATGAAAAATCTCTTACGAAAACTCGGCAGCCTAACGGCGCCACTTAAAACATCCAAAATGGATTTATGAGAGGAAATAGGGTCTCTCATAACATAAACATAAAGTTTACAGAAAGAGGAATATAAAAGAACATCTCCCAACATTACAAATAGGAGCTTAAAAGAAGTGACATAAAGGAGAGTACTTAAAAAGAAAGAGAGAGGTTAGATCTCTTACGAAAATTTGGCAGCCTAACGACGCCACTCAAAACTTCCAAAATTGATTGATGAGAGATAATAGGGTCTCTCATAATAAAAAAATTACAGTAAGAGTAATATAAAATAACATCCCAATAACAAGAAAGTTGAGCTTTAAAAGGAATGACATAAAATAGCGTACTTAAAAAGAAAGAGAGGAGTATGATCCCTTACCTCAAGTCTAACTTGTCTTGTTCGTTTCTTTATATTCCTGAATAATAAACTTTGGTCAATTAATAATTGCCTAATTACCTCCTTTATAGATTATTATTCAGTTCATATCACATATTATAATGTTATAATAATTGTTTAATAATGTTAGTTCATATCAGACGTTTTTGCCGATGTTTGGTACATAAGTCAAAAATGAACTTGTTTGAAAAAAGATTTCCCATGTAGTTATAAGTAACAAATTTCCAGAATAGTATTAATGATTAAAATATAATATATATCCATTAAATATTCATTTCATACTATTCCATATCATTTGGAGATAAAAAACGAAAAGCACCGTTCATGGAGACGGTAGGCCGTACGTACGCATGAACGCTACTTTCATTTTTTGTCATATTAATGGAATTAAAAAAAATGAGAGCGATATATATATGTTATAATTCCAGAATGATATCCATAATTTTTATGTAATATATTACATATATATCCATTATATATATGTACTTATAGTATTACACAACATTTTGAGATAAGAGATGAAATGTACTGTTCATAGAGACGGTAAGCCGTACGTACGCATGAACGCTACTTCCATTTCTATTTCATATTTAATGGAATTAAAACATAATGATACATAATAGTATTTTAATTCCAGTATGGTATCATATATAATATAATTAAATATATCCTTTATACGTACCACATATGTTATTAACGAATCAAATTACTTTGAGGGGGCGGTAGTCCGCACTTCCTTAAATGAAGATATCGCGTTTACCCATAATGGAAACCATAAAGGTATGACAAAAAAGAAAAATAAAGAAGCTTAAGTAAATAATAAATATATTATATATCATATATAAATATAGTTTCATCTTAATGGACACCTTTTAAGGTGTTAAAAGAATGTTGAACAATCATCGTTTCGGGAGGCCGAAATTCGCCATCCACGGAAACAGTATGTTATTTAACCATTAGATGTAGGTGTGTGAAAGTGTAGCTCGAATACTTTTTATGACAATATCCTAGTATATTTATGATACTGTATTTGTTACAAAAGAAATGAATAAAAAGAGTTTAGGGGGTTGGAGAAGCAAAATAAAACAAAAGTACTCAAGTGAAGACATTACCTTAAAATCGGGTAACTCCCTTTGGTTTGAGCTCAAAGGCTTCCTTGGGAAGACTTATGCCCAAAGTGAGGCTTCAAGGAGTAATAAATGGAAGTTTAGAGACAAAATGGGTAGTGTTTGGCCGAGCCAAAGGCTTTGGGAGTGTGGGTATGGAGGTAGGGGTGGGGGCCTTTTATAAGAGGAGAGGAGGGGCACTCTTGTAAAGTTACAAAATGTTACTTTATTTTCAAAAGAGTTTCCGATTTTTAAGGTACCACATTTATGTATTTCTAGGATAAGGTGATAAGGGTTCTAAATCCACTCATCCAATAGGTTTTGGACATGTGTAGGTCTTAGATATTACATTATCTTTCCATTTTATTTAAATCGTTAAATAATGAGGTCATCGCTGCATCATCATGATGTCATAAATAATTTAATTTATTTAATGTATAAAAATTATAAAAAAAATACTATGATGTAGGAAATATTTGTATCTTTCCAATTAATATTTGTAGTCAAATATCTGATTTTTATAACCCCATGTAAAAATTGTTTTAGTAAAACATTTCATGTTTGTCTCGTTTTTACTTTAACTTTAAATAAAAAGCTATTAATGTCATTTTCCAACCAAAGTGGCTTCATGGGGTCCCCAAGTTGACCCATGGGTTTTCTTTGTCGGAAATGACACATCCAATGAGGTTAGGACATGTGTCAAGTTCATTTCATATTATTAAAACATTATTCTTACCATAAACTACACTAATTACCTCTAATCGCGATTAAAAAATTAATAAGTTACTATTCACCAAAAAAATTATTTTTATCCCATTGAACCACATTTTACTTCTAAATGACAACCATTTATGTCGGATTTTTGAAATTCAAAACACAAAGATGGAAAAATTTCATTTAAACGGAAAAAATCAGTTTTTATAAGTACCACTTAGTGGTTTCACTATTCATCAAAAATTGAAGTTTTTCAGAAAAATCCCAAAAATTCACCCTAAGCTATTTTTGATATTCCGAATTCAAAAATGAAGTCTATTTTAAAAAATTCAAAAAATATAAGTCACATTAATTAATTTAATAATTCATTCCCGTTGTCAGAGAAAATAGCGTGTTTTTTTGAAACAATAAGTATCAAAAGATTGACACTAGTTTAAGTCTGATTTCAAAGTGAAATTAATTCCAACGACCACTATTGGATTTAATGGTAAAAATATATTCTAATTTCACTTTAAAAACAATTCAAACGATAATCTAATCATATAAATAAATTATATTAAAAAGTGGTTTTGAATTAAAATACAACATTTTACACTATTCATTTAAAAAAATAAACTTTATCGGAAAGATTCCAAAAATTTACACAAAGTAAATTTTGATGTCCCAATTCTTAATAAGAATTTTATTTGGTCCAATAAAATGTATAAGAGTGAAAAAAACTATATTTAATGGCGTTTCTCCATCAAAAGGTGATAAGTGAACCTTTAGTGAAAACTAGGGCATATACGCCTAAAATTGAATTCTTTCCATATTTTAAGCCTTTATCTTTTATTGGATAAATGTAAAAACATTTAAAAACATATATAACCATATTTTAATTATTTCTATCCATTCCTGCCAATACAAAATCTACATGTTAACTACCATTTAAAATAATATTATTTTATTATTAGAGTGCGACGTAAGATTCCCAAGAAACTCGTTGTTGCGTGTTGGGTACGCCATCGAGCATAGAGTCCCCTTTAAAGTCATATTAAAATTTTATTCAAAAATATGGATAAATATTAAAATGTCATATTCTTTATTTACCTGGGGTGTTACATCCTTCCCCCCTTTTGGGAATTGCGTCCTCGCAATTTTAAAATTGCGCTTGGAAACGTCCTTGAAAGTCCCACATCGGAACAAGAGTCGGTAAAACAATAACTTTAAAACAAGGAAAGATAATTACAGAGGTCACCCGAGTTAACCCATACTAGGACTCCATGTAGGAAAACATGGACATGGAGGAGAAAACATAGGGTCATGTTCTGATGGAGAGTGATAGAAAACATGTTTAGGATAAAGTTAACAATAAGAAAATCACAAACATGTGATGGGTTAAACGGTGTTGGGTTCCCCAATAGGAAAAGTTAATAGAAAAAATTTTTGTTTTAAGTTACTTTTTATTGAGGAATTAATTCATAAGGAAACATAATCACTTATCATGTTGACTTTCAACTTTTACTAGATTCCTTAATCAAACTCATATTTTTTCCAAAAGAAGAGTATTTAGGGAGACTTGTTCGCATTAAGAGTACTATAATCAACTTCTAGAGAATCACCTAATCCAAAAAAGAGAACTATATACATCCCATGTCTTTAGTCTTTAACCAAAACCAAAACTAGAAAGGTTAGTACAAGGTCAGATAATCCAAGAAAGGATAACCCTTTATAAAAAGAAAATCTATTCTTAATCTCAAAATTTATCCAACAAAACCCAAAGTTCAACAAGGACCATCCAATAAACAATTTGTCCATAAAATTCTTCAAAGTAAACCAATATAAGATTGAAACCCAAATATTTTAAGGATTTAGTCACATAGTCTTCCAAGTTAAATCGTAACATTTATCTCTAAACAACATCAGTTGCTCCTAAAGTCTCGTATTGAAAAGTAATTAACCTAATCACATATCCTCCATAATAGGTTAATCATTTTCATAAATAACCCAAAATCAACTTACTCTTAATTCATAAAATCATATAACTAAAAAGAATCAGTCAAACTAACCAGGGACTTCACGTAGTCCAGTGGTAGGCGAAAATACCAGTCGCACTTTGGTTGTGGGTTCGATTCCAGCAGCTTTGTCCGATGCGACGGGTTGTCACATGGTCTGAGTGTTGTCCTTTTTACACAACTATATAATTCTTAAATCATTCCCCAACAAGAGATAAAATCATAAAAAATGATCATAACATATTTTAACCTCAAGTTTATCTCATGCCTTTCATTTTCCATCATATCATATAATAACCCATAATTACCTCAAAAGTAAGGATCATATAAACTCTAATGGTTACCTTTATAATTATTACCTAAACTTCCACATCTATTGGTCATCTCGTACATGATGCATTACAGAACATACCAAGGTTCAAGTGGTTGATCATGACTCCTTGATAGTTGGTTTAGAACAACCATGAGTTTCCTCATTGAATCCCCCATTTTATCTAGTATCTTAATCGTAGAACCACCATAGTTTCCTTCAAACCTATTGTCTCTTTGGTGCCTGCTAGATCCATCCATTCACTAAAATTAGAAATGTCAGTGTGAGTATATCAACAAAACCATCATGTACTAATGAGGGAGATAACCACTAATATATACTTACTCACTCACTTTATCTAAAACTAGGACTCTTTCTGAAATCCTAACCATTATGGTAATGTCACTTATGCTTAAAGAATACCCTAACATATAAAGTTATCTAAACCGACCTCTAATACCAAGTATAAGGCCCCAGCCTTAAACCATACTTAATCTTGAGTTATTACAAGATTACACGTTGAGGATCTTTTCAAGTTTAGAGTTTTAGAGAATTAGATCATGAAACTTTCATTACATTCCACATTTAAACAAAGTGGTTACATAAAAGACAATATTCATTCTTCCCATCAACGGAAATATTTTTAAAATAAAACATGGATTCTTTCTTGACACATCCTTGACACTATCATCACATCATGTACCTTTCCCTTGACCTGTGAAAAACATTTCAAAAACTTGGGATGAGCATAAAAATCTCAGTAAGGTTTATAAAAATATGGAAAGGAAACATGATTTCATATATACATAAGAATGAAATCATACTTTACCCATAAAACACAGGCACTTTAACATACCTCATCAAATCATGAATAAATCATAGAAATCATAAGACATAAAAGTAACTTGAGGAATTCATAACATTCTTACGTAGGGAGTAACCCTCTTGGTTACATTTGGAATACCCATAACAGTATATTCCCTAAATCTCTTCGGAGAAACATTAATGTTTCACTCCTTCGCGTTACCCAATGCATTGGAGAACTATATCGGGCTCACCCTCCCTTAGTTTATCACGGAACCACCCATTTTCATAACAATTCCCAAGAACCATAACATAAATGTATCACATAAAAAAATCATAAAGGAAATATAAAATTTCCACATTTCAATCACAATATAACATTTTAGGATATTGAAATAATGAATCCATTAAAAATATCCATTTTCAAAACCACTTAAAACATTTAATAAAGAGATTTTTGAATCAAAGTGTCCCATACCACCTTGATGATTTTAACATTATAAACCATTAATATCCATATAAATAAATCCTTAAAACAATTTTGAAAACATGGATATTAATAATAACAAATCATTAAAACATTTAAAGTGATATTTTGGTTAAAGGGTTTTTACCAAAATTAGAGACACTTGAATACAATAATTGAGGAATAACATTTAATCAGAACTTTATAATATCATGAGAATAAATGGATTCATGATATAATATTCCAAAGGATAGTATATACACCATATAATATTGAATTGGTGCATAACAACAATTAAGTCTCAATAGAGATGTAAAATGTGATGAAATCCCTCATAAAGAAGGTATCCTTAAATTAAGGATAAATCAATCTCAAAATTATGTGTGACAAAAATAAATACACCCAATATAATTGGATATTAAGTGTAAAACAAGAAAAGTTCATTCACACATATTCAAAGGATGACATATTCAATAACAACATGTTTAACCCAAAGAAATCTAAATTGGGTTAAAAAGTTCCCTTGGTAAAATTCGACAGCCCAACGGCGCCACTTCAAAAATTCAGAAAATGAGTTGATGAGAGATAAAAAGGGAATCTCATCACTTGGACATAAAATTTACATCAATCAGGATATATAAGAACATATCCCAACATAATATTATGTGAATTAAAAGACATAACAAACGAAGTCTTTTAAAAAGAGGAGGGTGAAAGGTTCCCTTACCGACTTGGGTAACTTTCGAAAAGTACACCCCATTGAAGAAGTGTCATAAAATGAATATGTAAATACCCAAAAATGGAATTATATTAAAAAAGGAGTGTAATAATGGGAAGTACATAAACCACTCAAAGGAAATTGTGGCAAATGTAGCATAAATCTCACGGAAATAAAAGTGAGATGAAAAATCTCCTACAAAAACTCAGCAGCCTAACGGAGCCACTTAAAACTTCCAAAATGGATTGATGAGAGGAAATAGGGTCTCTCATCATATAAAAATAAAGTTTACAGAAATAGGAATATAAAAGAACATCCCCCAACATTACAAAGAGGAGCTTAAAAGAAGTGACATAAAGGAGAGTACTTAAAAAGAAAGAGAGAGGTTGGGTCTCTTACGAAAATTCGGCAGCCTAACGGTGCCACTCAAAACTTCCAAAATGGATTGATGAGAGAGAATAGGGTCTCTCATAATATAAAAATTACAGTAAGAGTAATATAAAAGAACATCCCGATAACAAGATATTTGAGCTTTAAAAGGAATGACATAAAAGAGCATACTTAAAAAGAAAGAGAGGAGTAGGATCCCTTACCTCAAGTCCAACTTGTCTTGTTTGTTTCTTTATATTCCTGAATAATAAACTTTGGTCAATTAATAATTGCCTAAGTACCTACTTTAGAGATTATTATTCAGTTCATATCACATATTATAATGTTATAATAATTGTTTAATAATGTTAGTTCATATCAGACGTTTTTGCCGATGTTTGGTACATGAGTCAAAAATGAACTTGTTTGAAAAAATATTGCCCATGTAGTTATAAGTAACTAATTTCAAGAATAGTATTAATGATTAAAATATCATATATATCCAGTAAATATTCATTTCATAATATTCCATATCATTTGGAGATAAAAAACGAAAAGCACCGTTCATGGAGATGGTAGGTCGTACGTGCGCATGAACGCTACTTTCATTTTTTGTCATATTAATAGAATTAAAAAAAATGAGAGAGATATATATATGTTATAATTCCAGAATGATATCCATAATTTTGATGTAATATATTACATATATATCCATTATATATATGTACTTATAGTATTACATAACTTTTTGAGATAAGAAATGAAATGTACCGTTCATGGAGACGGTAAGCCATACGTACGCATGAACGCTACTTCTATTTCTATTTCATATTTAATGGAATTAAAAATAATGATACATAATAGTATTTTAATTCCAGTATGGTATACTATATAATATAATTAAATATATCCTTTATACGTACCACATATGGTATTAACGAATCAAATCACTTTGAGGGGGCGGTTGTCCGCACTTCCTTAAATGAAGATATGGCGTTTACCCATAATGGAAACCATAAAGTTATGCCCAAAAAGAAAAATACAGAAGCTTAAGGAAATAATAAACATATTATATATCATATATAAATATATTTTCATCTTAATGGCCACCTTTGAAGGTGTTAAAAGAATGTTGAACAATCATCGTTTCGGGAGGCCGAAATTCGCCATCCACGGAAACATTATGTTCTTTAACCATTAGATGTATGTGTGTGAAAGTGTAGCTCAAATACTTCTTATAACAACATCCTAGTATATTGATGATACTGTATTTGTTACAAAAGAAATTAATAAAAAGATTTTAGGGGGTTGGAGAAGCAAAATAAAACAAAAGTACTCAAGTGAAGACATTACCATAAAATCGGGTAACTCTCTTTGGTTTGAGCTGAAAGGCTTCCTTGGGAAGACTTATGCCCAAAGTGAGGCTTCAAGGAGTAAGAGAAGGAAGTGTAGAGACAGAATGGGCAGAGGTTGGACGAGCCAAAGGCTTTGGGAGTGTGGGTAAGGAGGTAGGGGTGGGGGCCTTTTATAAGAGGAGAGGAGGGACACTCTTGTAAAGTTACAAAATGTTACTTTATTTTCAAAAGAGTTTCTGATTTTAAAGGTCCCACATTTATTTATTTCAAGTATAAGGTGATAAGGGTTCTAAATATACTCATCCAATAGGTTTTGGACATGTTTAGGTCTTATATATTACATTATCTTTCCATTTTATTTAAATCGTTAAATAATGAGGTCATCGCTGCATCATCATGATGTCATAAATAATTTAATTTATTTAATGTCTAAAAATTATCACAAAACTACTATGATGTAGGAAATATTTTTAGCTTTCCAATGAATATTTATAGTCAAAAATTGGATTTTTATAACCCCATTTAAAAATTGTTTTAGTAAAACATTTCATGTTTGTCTCATTTTTACTTTAACTTTAAATAAAAAGATATTAATGACATTTTCCAACCAAAGTGGCTTCATGGGGTCCCCAAGTTGACCCATGGGTTTTCTTGGTCGGTCATGACACATCCAATGAGGTTAGGACATGTGTCAAGTTCATTTCATATTATTAAAACATTATTCTTACCATAAACTACACTAATTGCCTCTAATCGCGATTAAAAACTTAATAAGTTACTATTCACCAAAAAATTATTTTTATCCCATTGAACCACATTTTACTTCTAAATGAAAACCATGTATGTCGGATTTTTGAAATTCGAAACACAAAGATGGAAAATTTTCATTTAAACGGAAAAAATCTGTTTTTATAAGTACCACTTAGTGGTTTCACTATTCATCAAAAATTGAAGTTTTTCAGAAAAATCCCAAAAATTCACCCTAAGCTATATTTGATATTCCAAATTCAAAAATTAAGTCTATTTTACAAAATTCAAAACATATAAGTCACATTAATTAATTTAATAATTAATTCCCGCTGTCAGAGCAAATAGCGTGTTTTTTTTAAACAATAAGTATCAAAAGATTGACACTGGTTTAAGTCTGATTTCAAAGTGAAATTAATTCCAATGACCACTATTGGATTTAATGATAAAAATATATTCTAATTTAACTTTAAAACAAATTCAAAATATAATCTAATCATATAAATAAATTATATTAAAAAAAGGTTTTGAATTAAAATACAACATTTTACACTATTCATTTAAAAAAATGAACTTTATCGGAAAGATTCAAAAAATTTACACAAAGTGAATTTTGATATCCCAATTCTTAAGAAGAGTTTTATTTGGTCCAATAGAATGTATAAGAGTGAACAAAACTATATTTAATGATGTTTCGCCATCAAAAGGTGATAAGTGAACCTTTAGTGAAAACTAGGGCATATACGCCTAAAATTGAATTCTTTCCGTATTTTAAGCCTTTATATTTTATTGGATAAATGTAAAAACATTTAAAAACATATATAACAATATTTTAGTTATTTATATCCATTCCCGCCAATACAACACCTACATGTTAACTACCATTTAAAATAATATTATTTTATTATTAGAGTGCAATGTAAGATTCCCAAGAAACTCGTTGTTGCGTGTTGGGTACGCCATCGAGGATAGCGTCCCCTTTAAAGTCAAATTAATATTTTATTCACAAATATGGATAAATATGAAAATGTCATATTCTTTATTTGCCTGGGGTGTTACATTTGTTTTGGAAATAATTTCTTTTTTTTCTGAAAGATATATGATATCAACTTAACGTTTTATGATTTATTATAAATATAAAATATTTATACACATGAAAATATTGGAAGCATTAGTATTTTCCAGGTAATGGGAAAAGGAAGTTGATTCATTGTCAACATGGATAGCTCAATCCTTGATAATCATGTCATAATATTTGTATTTTATCTCATTTTAAACATTGTAGATTGAAAACAATTATTGTTTAATAAAATTATTGAAGGTGTTTTTGATACACATTATTATAATTTGTATAGTTCTATAAAATAATTTAATGGGACTCTTAACATGGGATATTTTATTTTTTCAATTTATCCTATTATCATTTATTAAATTTTCCAACAATATAATTGAATTGAAATAATTTCTACTTGATATTCTCATAGTGTTGGGAATATATATGGGAAAGGAATATATTTTATAGTTTCTAAAGTACTATATAGAAAATAAATATAGAAAAAAGGTGAAAACAAAACAATAAAAGTTCAATGAAAAGTTTAAACCTATTTATTCTTGAAGAAATTCAAGGTAACTAAAACCAATATTTGTATGTATGGAATAATAATGATTCAATATGATTGGATTTTCCATGATATTCGTAATGGAGTTTGTGAAACTCCTGGAATGTCTATTTTATGTATGGGTGTCATAGAAATTAATTCTTCAATTTTCAAACGTACATGATACTGAATGTGAATTTAATAAGGTGTTTTAAGTATACTGGTTTTCAAAATTGAATTTTTAATTGATTAACCTAGTATTTTATACTAATAAGAGGGTGTAAATAGTTACAACTTTAAGAATTTATATGTAATGTAATATATCAACCTCAAATGAATCTATGTAAATAAGGTGTATCACCACCTCCATTTTCATATGTAATAAGAGAATATCATTGATAAAAACAAGTATTTATAATTAATTTTATACACTAGGTTATTGATTTATAAATTTTGATAGCATGTTCTACAAAGAAGATATAGAAAAAACGTTTTTACCCAGGATAAAATTTTTTTCAATGTATTTGATAAAATGTTAGGGAATTTTTTTCTACAATCCATAAATGTAATATTTTAATAAATTCAACATTAAAATTAATATATTACAAACACATACAAAACCACATATGATATGGAAACAATATTTTTTTTATTTTAATTTTCTTTCTGAAAGAAAATAATTGTTATTTCCTTAAAAAAGGTTTTTATAATTTCATTAAAATATATCCTTAAAATAATACCACATAAATGAAACTAGGGTGAGTTTTTTAAGTTATATAAGATAAAATTTTATAAACAATATATAATATCAATCTTTAGTTAATGTGTTTGTCACGTTATCCTAAAATATTTTAGGAGGGGTGATAAAAAATAATTTAATTAGTTACATTACTTCATGAAATAGATAGATAGAATATTTTTCAAGGGATTTTTATTATGAACCTTGAAATTATTCTATGTAGAAAATAGTATTTGACATCATAAGATGATATGTTGTGAAGTCAAGATGTTTTAATATGTTAATGATGTTCATATGTTAGGAATATGACTCCTAAATCTCTCCATCAATCAAAATTTATGACATTATATATGTCTCAAATTAAATATTTTAGTGGGATACTTTCACCATGTGGTCTTATAGATATGTGACATGGATTAAATATGACATAATGGTTTAATAAGATAAGAATTTATTAAAAACTTAAAACATATATGTTAGTTTTACATATATTATATGATAAACTGATGAATATTTTGGTTTTCTAAAATATTCTTGATGAGTATAAGAATATTAAAATATATCATATGAATTTTAAGAAACCTTTTTTCATATTTTCATGTTGGTTAAGTAAATATAAATATTTATATGCATATTTTGAAGATAATTGATAATTGATCTCCAAAATTAATGTAATGATCAAGACCTGTTTTTCATCCAAGAGTATTATAGATTATGATGAAATATTAAAGCTAGCATGAGTATGATTCATTTAAATTGAAAGATGATATTTTTATTATGTACAAAACAAGAATAATATTCTTTTTTTGCACTGGATGACCTACTTGGTATACAAAATGAAGTGTCATACATATGTCTATGGTATATGTGGGTTGGAGGGATCATATTTGAGTCCCCATTACCTGATATTGGTGATATACCTAACATGTAAACCATCATAATTTTTTCCCATTATATGCATGTCTATATATTGAATTTTCTAATATAAATTTTATTGGGTATGGTGATAATAATTCTTCTATTGGAGCTCAACCAAAAATGGACGTGTCCTCTCATATGATGAGTATTACAACAAGTCCCTCGATTAAAATAAGATATGGTACTGTTGCCAAAAGACATAGATAATAAATATATATATATATATATATTAATATAGGTGATGTGTGATGTATTCACCAATCAATTAAATCTATACAATACGAATCGGGAATATATTAGTTCATTATAAGTGAATAACATTTTCTATGTCCGATGATCACTCAATGTTTTTGAGAAATGGAAAATATGAGGGTATGCATTTTCATATGATGCTAATTGGTGGGAACATGAATAGATAAACATGTTTTTTTGAATATCATGCATAATCTCATTATATATTGATTAGTATTGATGATTTGATAAAAAATTCTCTTTTTATATATATGGATTCATAGATTCATATTTTTTTCAAACTATAAAGTGATATGGGGGAACAATTTTTTATTTACTGATTAAGGACTGAGTTTGAATGACAGAGTTTCTGTAAATGTGATTTAGAGTTGATCTAAATGTTTTTATGGGTATTCACAATGTATTCCAAAATATGTTATACATGGTGAAGGTAATTTTCTTTTTTCAAAAATGATTTAGAAGATATAAAAATGGTTTTTTAGATATGGTTTCACATTTTATTATATAAATTATATTATAAGATGAATAGGATGTGGTCTTTTAGGCTTTAGATTAAGTGGGATATTGATTTTTTTATTCCCTAAATCCATATTTTTATATGAAAGTATGATGAGATAATTCTTATTGCATGGAAAAGAATTCCATGAAAAATAGGGCGTATTATTTTATACAAATCTATCTAAAAATTAATGATAATGGCCTTCATTCAATACATTACTCCATATATGATATCATTACTGAATTTTTTAAGGATGAAATGGTAATGAAAAAACTAATGGAAATATATATTAACTACCAATTGTATTTATTTACACATTTTAATGAATGAATAAATGTGAGGATAATGATGGAAAATCATTAAATACATACTTAACTACATCTATGTGATATAAGTGAATTAGAAATTTTTATAATTCTTGTAAAACCTCCCACAAAAATAAAAATCTAATATACTTCCCTACATTCATATGAGATCCTTGAAAATTTTGAATGGATGAAGAATCTAATCAGAACATCAGATGATTCATCTTAAATGCGGATACCATAGGTAGTTTATGTCATATGTATATTGTTATGTGATCTATATCATTCATGTTAGACGACAATAAAAATGTTTCGTGCACTCTTCAATGTAAGGTATTCCAAATTTATAGTAGTTTACTTTATTTCAATTTCATAGGATGGATTCTTGTTATCATTCAAGGATATCCTCATATTTTGTTTCAAAATTCATTACCTATGTCTAATAATTGTTATTATATTCATATGAACTTGAATATAAGAATAAACCAAACTAAATTAAGGGAACTTTAAAATTTTTTTAGAATTTGAGATAGGTGAAAGTGATCAATATTACTAAAGAAACATAAAGAAAACACTTTATAAAAAAATCGGGTCCTAATCAATGAACTTGTTATTGTTCAGGGATTCAACAACAAGAAACATAGTAATCATAAAAGTGAATACAATTAACCATTATTTATTCATTATAGTTGATTTTTTCTTCCAACAATACAAAATATCAAGGTGAAACTTATTCTATCACAATCACTATGGTGGATGAATAGAAGAAAATATTGATTGGAACTCACATTATCTACTCAAAAGTGAATAATGCTTAATTTTACGTGGGTTTAATATATTTTTTAATTTAAATAAACTTCTCTTAAGATATTTATGTACAACCTCGGTCTTTGGATATTGATTTATTTGTGAAAACACATAGTGGTATGACCAAAACTTCTTCATTACACAACTCCTCTCCTTAGTATTATTTGCTGGAAGATTTATCCAAAAAATCGAGTGGATATTCCTTTGGAAGAATTAAATTCAATATTAGGCATTAATTATCTAACTATATGTAGAAAAAATATCAAATATATGGATATTGAAATATTATTTCACATCCCAATCCATCGAATAACTCTATACATATTTATGAAAAATATGGATTTCATATATGTCTGAGTATTTTTACTTAATGAAGTATCATGCATGGAATAAATGGTTAAGATTAATGAAAATATTAACCTTTAAAAATTATATATATTGAGGGACATGAAGATGAAATATCAATTGTGTTCTGAATGGACCTAATAATAGGATTGTTTTTTTATTTTAGAGATACCCTATACTATTTTCTTCTACTTAAAAAGTTTCTAAATTAAATGATTAAATTAACATAAATTGAATATTCTAATGACCTAATGTTTATTTTCACAATAAATAATGAAATATTTTATTTAGTGACACATTTTTTTAAATAAATTTTAAAAAAATTAAATCATCATGATATTATTTAATGATTGAAGAAACGAAAATATGAACATAGTATTCAAATTGACTTGAAATATGTTATAGTGGATGAATGGAAAATGAAAAAATGGTTGGATGAAATAAAAAATCTATTAGTGAGTATATTAGAGGTTCTAAGTGTTAAAAATTCCATTTTATAATTAATGAGAACCATTGACATAGACTAAGGAATTATATAGGTTCCTTATAAAACAAACATGACTAAATTTTGGGAGATGAATCCTGATTTTATTGTAAAAATTATAATACAGCTGTAATTATGATATACAGTTGTTGGGTGTGAGTATCCAATAAGGTAATGTTCCCCGTTCAGGTTAATGTGAAAAAATATTATTTCAAAGAAATTTTTGGGATATGGTTGCAATTATATTATTGATTTAATAACAATTATTTGATTATTAGGATAGTCCTAATTGAGTATAGAATCTTGGTTAGAGGTATCCATGACTGATAAATATTATAACATGATTACTAAAAACAAAATATTTTATTTGATAATTACTATTATAAGTAATAATTATGGTGAGTTAAAATAATTTTAATCAATTAGTAAAATTTCTATATAAGGGATAATATATAGCATCACATAATAGATATTTCAAATACGATTCACATATATTTGAGTCTGGGAGGGAGGTATACTGACTAAGGATTCATTGAAACAATCCCCAACAACAACATTAATATGTATGATTGAAACAAAATCTCATACAAGAGAAGTTTGAGTTTATATAGATTACTACTAGATCCATGTTAGCTGAATAATGACATGAAATTAAAATTATTTCTTATACCACTGTTAGGGAATAAGTATATGTTTGAATTCATTATTCAACTTGATGTAAAGGTGATATCTATGTTTAATTGTTAATGTAATGAAATTAATTTAATAATTATAAAATGTATCTTATTTTGATTCATTATTTTGAAAGATTTAATATCTTTATTTTGAAATTTAAATTTTCAAAATTTGAGTGTTAATATTATAAAATATATTATATATATATATATATTAATAATTTCCCCTCAAGAATTAAATATGTAAAAAGGGTTAAAATCTTCGATTTTTGAAGAATTAATTCCTTTCAAAAAAATTTTTTTTATGGAAGTATTATATTTTATCTGATAATTAAAGTTATCATTTAGTGTAGGGTTTTAATAATACATATTTCATATTTTTAGTTAATAAATCTCTATTAATGAATATATTGAATAATTTTTCATATAAAATAAATGACCCAGTAGAATATTTAAATAATCAAGTGACTAGTAAATACATTAAAATTTTTATAAGGTAATAATAATGTATAATATAATGTAAATACACATATCATTTAAAAAATAGTTATACTTTTGACAATTTCCAATTTTTTATGTTTTTTGTGACACTATACAAAGAATTACATTCCTTAACCATTCAGATTAGCTATTGAAAAACGTAACACATTTTCACTTATAAAATAAACTGTATGAAACCCTTTAAAACCCAATAAAATATTATTTCTACACCATTGAATATTAACTAATAATATCTCCCAATCCTGTACTAAACTTTGATGAGTTTTTGGAAATGAGAATGATTCATAGTTTCATGAATAAAAAATGAAACAATATGAAAGATCAACTTCGTAGTTATGACCATTCTCATTAATCTGTCATTTATTAATCAATTATTACACCTTTTTAGTATCAATAAAAATTATATAGGTATTATAATGATATAAAAATTATTATATAATATGAATATTATAATGAAATAATTATTTATTTATAATCATCCTTATCATTAGCACATTGACATCCTGACCAATTTGACCTCCCATATGAATGATACAACATTATATTCATCCCCATTTCTATTTATGGATATCAAAATAAAAATAATTTTTTGATATTGAATTATAATTTCATTTCTGTAATGATTATGGATAATTAATGGTATTTTTCAATATTATAGATTTGACAAAATTACTCATTATGGTTGACATGATAATGATGAATAAATGAATTATAGATCATTTCATTAAAACCCATAACCATAGTACATTGGAAAAAAACAAAATTATGTAGTTATATGAAATTACTATTACATTACCCTATATATTTATAATATTTGTAATTTTTAATCTAGGAATATTTACTAAGAGAACCATAATAATTTTTAAATGAAATATGTGGAATGATAAATTTTTTTTAACTAAAATAGATAATGAATAATCAATAAATAAGTAATAAACTACTATAAATAATAATTATTAAATTAAATTAATAAAAATAAGTTTATAAAGTTGAATATTAATAAAATATTTATAAAATATATTTATTTTGAATATGTTTGACCATTTTAATGTTATGTTTATTGGAATTTACATTTTATATCCTTATATTTCTATCACTCAGATTTAATTTCTCATATTTTTCCATGTTATTCATTATTTAAATATTTTAAATATAATTTTTTAAAATACATCCATTTATAATCTACTAAAATATTTAAATTTTCTCTAATCCATGTATGTTTTTATTTTTGACCCTACTAGATGTGGTGGAGGTGGCTAGCGGTTGGAAATTATGTTTTCAACAATTATTTAGGTACAAATTCTATTGAAGGGGAACGACCAAACCATTGAATTGTGTGTTTAATAAAATTAAGGGTTTCATGGGAATAAAACTTACTATGGGATACATGTCAAGCTACAAAATAGATAATTTTCCTCAAAAATACCTTGTTGTGGAGGGCATTGTGGCGTGATGGAAATGGTCTTGTTGAAACATGACTATAAGTTGGGTGGATGTAATTCCATGGTAATACCTTTAAATAGAGAATTTTCTATGATGTCATGTTTCATTCCAAAATGTTACTTTTATTTGATGTGTCTAGTTTCTTTAGTTCTTCCCTAGGGTGGTGCATTGATGAGTAAGCTGATGGTTCATGCTGAAATGTTCCACTAAGAAGGTGTGTCTCACCATGACCCATGTGGACATTAACTAACATAAATTATATGATGTTTTAAGGGATTTTAATTAAAAAACTAGATTATTAAATATTTAATTAAATCAACATTCCTCATTTCCCTTAGGAGCTATATGATCACCCATCCTTTCCTCCTTAATTCTTGTCCATTCTATGTGATTTCCCACCCATATGGGTTTGAATTCAAGAACCACCTATCTCGATAGACCATTAAGGGTAATGAAAACGCTATTCTCACATATATTTCTTTTTTCCAATAAATTATCAACATTATTATTTTTTTCACCATTTTTAAGGATATTACTAAATTATAAAAAAAATATTCTAATTAAATACAAGTCACCTATTGATATTCATTTGGAAGGATTCTACAGGATCAAGGTATGTTGTGTCTAATCTTCCCCAATAGTTTATTCATGTTTCCAATATTTTTGTGATATAATGTATTTCATATGATGGTATATTGATAATAAATGAATTGAAATTGTTTTATTTCATCCCTTTCATAGAATGTATCCTTTTTTTGGTCCATTTGTGGTTTATCAAGTGATGTATATTGATGTCATGACTAACAAAATTCATATTTTTTATTTAAACTGTTGGAATTTTAGTTTTTAATTATATGTAGTATTTCCCAACTTAAAATTATAATGAAATGTGTAATATATCATGGTTTTTTATAATGAATGACTATGTTAGATAGTTAAAAAGATAATGAGTTATTAATATTTAAATTTAACCATTAAAAAAGTGTAATTATGTTGATAGAAATAAATAGTAATGAAACAATTCTGATATATATATATATATATAATGATAATTCTACTTTAGAATGTATTAATTAATTCATTAAAAATATGAACTCAATTTTTAGTAAAGTCAATTTATTCTTAAAACATAATTTTTCTTCAAAAATGGGTTTCAACTATTTATATGAGTGAATATTATAATTATTTTCTGGAAATTTGAAAAAAAATCATTCAAAAAATGATTTAAATTTTAAATTCAGAATTTCAAAATTATATGAGGGTGATTTTTTGATAATTTAATGAAATGATTAACATTTTAATGAATATAAAAAAATTACTATTTTTATAAAACCTTCATTTTTAAAATATTAAAAGACATTTTGTTATTTGAATAGGATAAAAATTTAAATTAAGTTAAATTTAGTTATATATAATGTAATTAGTTTCCTTTTAATCATCCTGATAACATAGTTTGGTATAATTGAATTTTAGAGCTAAAAACAAATTTTTTTAAACAAATCACACATTTTTCTTTATTTGTTATAAAACTAATTTATGAACCTTATGTTATATTAACTTTATCAAATATAATATGTTTTAGATTCATAAATTCTAATTTATTCTATGATGATTTTTTTATATTTTTATGAAGAATTATAATATATAGTGAATAGTAAAAAATGTAGTTTTTTGAATAACTGGGATATCATAAAAACTGAAATATGATAATAAAATTTATTTCACTTATGTAAATAATCACGACCTGTAATATAATAAAAATATAGTTCAATAATAATTCCAAACTTGTGTAACACCCCAAGACATTACAATATCATCATTTTAGAATAAATATAATTTTTTGTAATATTTATTTATATGAAACACCAATTTATTGTTACAATAAAAAAAATAGTGATGTAATCTTATATAACAAGAAAAACTATGTTGTAATGTGTTAAAAATAATACTAAGTTCCTTCAATAGCTTTTATTTCACACAAGACCAGCTTTAAAAAACTAAAATATACTGTAATATTATTATTTAATATTATTGATGTCAACTAGCTATTGTAATGACATATATGAAAAAGGATTAACTAAATTTGTAAAATATTTTTTACATATGTTCATATAATTCAATGGTGTTAGAAATGAATATATAATCCAATTGAATATAAAAGAAATTATTTTATAAGAAAAATATTTTATTCACCCAAACGAATTTTGTCTCGATAAATGAAATTAATTCCTATTATTGAATTATTTTAATAAATAATGCATTTTATATATTAAATAAATTATTTTTTAAATTCATCGAATAGGTTTTATGGGCATAAGATAAGAATTAATTTGATTTTATACATAAAAAGGATTAATTTTTCTCATGGAATTTTTTCTCCCTTTAAATTATAGAACTATTTTAAAACTAAATTTTGGAAATTTCATAAATTTTATTTGAAAAAGTAGACATATTTTATTAAATATAAACATACAAATTATCTTATGGTGAATTTTTGATATTTTCTAGAAATATTTTATTTTCTGAGGAATACTGAAAAATAAACAATTTTAATTGGAAGTTACTTTTAACTATAATTTATATATAATGTTAAAGTATATTTTAAATTGTTTATAATATCAAATTATATCAATAATAAATAAATTTAACAAATTTTCGTCATTTTAATCAATTTCACATTGATATTGGATATGAAAACATTTCTATATTTTGAACATTTTTACATTAAAAACATGTTTTTCATCCTAGCCATGAGTAAATACACGAAAATTCCTTGTATATTTTTTTAATTAAATGGGAATTTTATTAGTTTGCGAAAATTGACGGTGTGGGATTCGGAGGCCCGGTGTGCCCGGAATGAATTTCTGAACTTTTTTTGGGTATGTACAGTAAACGTGTGAGCGGGTTTTTGTAACTTTTGAACTGATGCATGGAATTAAAATTTTATGGCACCGTTGAACTCACAGCACTCGTATTTTCTTAAGGAGACCTTCACCTCAACCTTAGTAGGTCGAGGGTGAAATATATTTTTTCACATTTTCATGGAAAAAGAAAAATAATTTTTTTTTTACCATTTTTCATTTTTATTTTGAAACTCCCATGTGAAGGTTATGGGGGTGGAAAACACCGATCATAGAAACTCGCAAATTGAATTCTAGTTGTAGGGACCACCTGAACCACTTTAATGGGATAAAACCACTCAACTTCCCCAAATCAATTATGTCAACTCCCCATTTAATTTTTGGAGCCACATAACAATTAATGAGATGTGTCAGCATTTTTAATTGTGCCAGCATAATTTATCTACTTAGTTAAAATTATGTTGGCTTTTCATTTTTGGTGGAATTGGGGAAAGGGTTGGGAAAGGAAAATTGGCCGAGAACCTTGGAGGGATTCTTCATCCTCCAATGAAGAATGTACTCCAGAATTGAAGAATGAGGATGACGTGCGAGCCAACTTCGGAAGCGTCTTGCGGAAGTGATGAACACTGATGCCATTATCCCCAACGACATCATCTTCTTCCTTGAGACCTCCGTCAAAAAACATCCAACGTAGGGGTTTAATTATGTGTGATCATTGATTCGGATGTTCTTCCCTTTTTAAACAATGAACGCAGATCAACTCTCTAACTAGTTGATCCGCGGATGATTTATTTTTGCAGGTTTGGGAATAATCATTGCCGGAGGTTGTAGGGTTTGGCGTTCTTCAAACAGGTTTTCTTAAGTCTCTTGTTACTGCCCTAACACAGAGGGTGAAAGCCAAAAGAACATGGCCTCACCTCTCCGCAATTTGTTTGAGTTTTTTTTCTGTTCCTCGAATTGGAAGAGGGCGGAGACTGGTACCGCCGAATGGCACCGGTGGGACTCGAATATGGCAGCTGGCACACCATCGGCCATGAAGAAGGCAATGGCGCACCTACGGCCCCAACACCGCACCGCAGCAGCCCCACCGCTGCCTCGCGGCCTCCCACCCCCCCCCCCCCCCCTCGCGACAGCCCCACGGCACCTAACGATGTACTAGGATCCTGTGTGGGTTTGACGACGTACTGGTGATGTACTAGGATCTTTTTTGGGTCTGACAATGTACTGGAGATGTACTAGGAAACTTTGTGGGTCTGACGATGTATTGGTGATGTACTAGGATCTTATGTGGGTCTAACGACGTACTGGTGATGTACTAGGATCTTGTGTGGGTCTGACGACGTAGTGGCGATGTACTAGGATTTTGTGTGGGTTTGACAACATACTGGATATGTACTAGGATCTTGTGAGGGTCTGATGATGCACTGGTGATATACTAGGATCCAATGTGGGTCTAAGGATGTACTGTCGATGTACTAGGATCTTGTGTGGGTATGACGATGTAATAACGATGTACTAGGATCCTGTGTGGGTCTAACGATGTACTGGGATCCTGTGTGGGTATGACAAGGCACTAGGAACTTTGTGGGTTTAATGAGGTACTACAATCCTCTCTGGGTTTGATGATGATTTAGGATCCTTCATGGGACTGCCTCTTAATAGAGTAAGATGATTTAGTAGTTACATCTAATCATCTCTACTACTGTGCCTAAGATATACCTGGTGTGAGTTGATTCCTTACCTGTGTGGTACTTTTCCTTCGTGGTTTGGTGGTATTCTCTTGTGTGGCATACCTATGTGATACTTACCTTCATGATTTCATTTTCTTTGTGGAACAGTTTATCTTTGGGCTTTTGAGTTGGACCTTGTATTTCCCCATGATTGATATGGGATTACATGATAACTTAGGTATATGTATGGGCATATACCTAAGTAGGGATGTTAGTTTATTTCGTGTTGTGTGGTTTATCCTTGGTGTATTTTCTGAGACCATGAGGGTCTTGGGGTCCCTACTAAGTATCGTTATACTCACCCCTGCACAGGCTATGCCCGCACCTCATTGTGTTTGGTGTGGACGACGGACAATGCGGACTGAGGACAAGAGTACCATGACTAGAGGTAGCAGGGAGGTGGACCTTAGACTAGGCATACCACAGAGACGAAAATTCGAGAACTGTACCTACCCTTCAGGTAGGATCTTTGGTGGGAGATCACAGGAGCTGTTCTAATATTCTTGTACTTTCAGTTTCTTTTACTTTCCAGTTGGGCTTGTATTCTGGCCCCTTTTTCTTACTATACTCACTCTATTTTACTATATAGTTGTATGTGTTCGTATCTTTATATGTTCTTGGTTATGTGAGTTTATAGGTTATAAAGGCAATGTCTTCCCAATTTTAGTGAATATGACTTTAGTGCCAGTCACCAGCCCCTGGCCTATGGAAGGCGGTCTTGGGGTAGTCACGGCACGGGCCCCAGGGGACCGGTCGTGACACTTGAGATTTATTTTAATTTAATTTATGAAAAATATATGATTGGAATTTGGAAAATGGATTACATATTTTGAATCAACATAATTTATAATGTCTATAATTTGAAACATAGTCTTTTACCAAAAATATTAGTAAAACTAATTAAAATTAATTTGAGTTATTAAGAGAAAAAGTATCTTAACAAGTGACAAACCATTAAAATTAATTCCAAAATGTCCTAAAAACTTGTCCAAAACTCATTTTCGAGAAATATATATACCATTAACTCCTTTTTCTCTAATTGTTATTGTTATTGGAGGCACATTATGTAATAGATACCTCCCAATAGTATTTAACTATTTATATTTACAAGAATGCCACTCATCATCAAATTTAAAAAGGCCCTCAAACATCCAAATTACTCAAACATCTAATGAACCTAGGATCATCCAAATCATCTCAATATATGCTCCAAAATTCCTTCCCCACATCCTTAAATCCTAAATTTTTTCATAATGCTAACCATTGATGTCTTTTCGAATAAACCAAAAGGAGTTAGCCGAACAAAAAATAGAAAGTTCTTTAATAAGCACTTTTGCTTCATTTCATTATCCACCTCCTCAGTTATTCTTATGTAATTTTTATATAATAAAATATTTATAAACAATATAATTTTTTTAAATCAATGGTATTATCTACACTCACAAACACTTCTGTAAACTAGGATGCACAAGCATTTTTCATGTGTAAGGCAGACTACCACCTCATGAATTGATGTCGTTTGTTCTACCATGAACACATTTCATGGTTGGAAATAATCATAGATTTATATTTTATATATTCTATATATGATATTTAGTATCAATTTATTATTATTGAATTTATATATATGGTTTATAGTTTGTGGTAATACAATAATGTCAATTCTAGACGTGTCGATTACTACATCCTTAAAGCAGTGTAATTTTTTTATGTAATACATGTAATGTATTAATGATAGTTTTAATAAACATATGTCTAATATATGAAAAATATATTATAATTTAATTATAATTCATTTATAGAATTTTATATTTAAATATGAAAAATTGAAGTAGCATTACTACGTATGTATGACTTACCATCTCCATTGACATTGCATTACATTTTCTATCTCCATATTTTATAGATTATTATAAATATATATATATTGAATATATAGTATATTTATATCATGGTATAAATTAATTATATTTTTAAATAAATATCTAATTAATAGAAATAAAAATATCATCTCAAGAAATACACGAAAAATAAGGAAATTATCAAATGAAATGATGAAAATGGTAAACAATTATTAACAAATGGGTTATAATATGTTCTAAATGAACTATATATGATATAATATATATTAATATGATTATATTTTAATTTAATAACAATCTCAAAACCAGTATACTTAAGGTTAATGATAATTAAACCAAATGGATGCTTAAGGAAAGTATTTTCATCTCACTTTTTTAATCGTTGAGATAAATGTCATATTCACCACTTACTTTTTTTGTGTGGTGTGTATACTTCCCCTTTTTATAAATTATATCATGAATTATTTTATATTAATTTTTTTTAACTATTTCATTTGATGATGATTACTTTTGTAGTTTTGAATTTACTTGTTACTACATTTCTATAGAATTTTGCCTCAATTTAAATTCCATTGAGTCTTATTTGTTACTATACACAAATTAACATTAATGTGGTGTATATACTTCCCCTTTTTAATTAAATATCATGATTAACACATAAATAATGGTATTTTATGTTTTACGTTGAACTATCTCATCTAATGGGTTTTTATAGAAAAATTACAAAGTGGTGAAAGTTATCATTACAGTATCACTTAATTTTGTGATTGCTAACTTTATATTGAAACAATAACACCACTATGATAATTTCTATTATACCATAAATTTATTATAAATATCCATATTCTGATGAAATGGTAAATATTATTTCTAATCCTATATAAAATTATTCCATAGGGTGTTCACTTTACAAATTATTTGATTTACTAAGGAATTATTGATAAATTCATATCTTTTATCAGATATAGATATTTGCTAAAAAACATTACATATGATTTAAATTGATTATTTAAATATATGATTAAGCCTTTTAAATTAAAATATATTTTTATGTGAGTGATTAATGTAAGCCCCTCGATGCATCAATAGTCTCATGCGATGAATCAGTTGGCCAAATCAGAGTAGTTTAAACTATCTTGAGAATAGAACATGATGGTAAAGGTATCATGTTTCTATGAAACATGATGTCCAATAATAAAACATTTATTTTTTGTAGAATTCAGTAAATATTATTGTACATGAAATTGTTTCTTTGACATTATATATGGATGTATTTCATTCTCATTTTATTGATTAAATAACTTGTTTTCAGTTATCTACCATGTAATATTGATTATTACCTATATCGATATTTTTCTAGAATGTTTTCTCATTTAAAAACATTTCCATGATTATTATGATCATATATTCATTATTTCTTCCATCTAACTTACCCTTACTGAGAATTTGATCACACTTACTTTTTATCATTTCCCTAGTAAATTAAGAAAAAAAAATTGAATGAGATTTCAAGGATGCAGTTCATTACATTTTATTATGAATCATATTATATTTTTTTTCAAATGTAATATGGTAATCATGTATGTAATCTAGTTTTAAGAAATTATTTATTTTATTTTTCCATCAGTTTTTGATTCCTTATAATCATTCCAATGTAATAATTTAAGGCATCAACTCTGGGCTTCTAGGATCGAGGTGTAGCAGTTGGTATCTAAGGATGTTTAGTAGAAACCTTGGATACATTATTCAGGAAGGAATGTATTAGAGAATATAACTGTGAGATATATATTGAGGATATGTGTAGAAGAATATCATAGAATTTTTGTAAGGTATATATTATGTTAATCAAACTATAAATACATCCCTATATGGATAGTAATAGTGAACATGGTTCTTCAAAAAAGCTACCTAGGGTAAAAACTCTGAAAAGGATTGTTGGGCATGAATCTAGTGTATCCTATTACACAAAAAGAAGCTATAATATGAACCTTTATTTAAAATCCTAGGTTATTTAACTAGGTGTCACGAGCCATCCCAGTGGGGCCCAAACCGTATCTCCCCAAGCCCACCTCAATAGTTCAGGGGCTGGTGACTAGCACCGAGTAGGCATATCACTAACATGGGAGGCATTTCCTATAATCCTGTACACATGCCCACACATCTCCAAGACCACAAATCTAGAAAGAAAAAAACTACTAAAAGGGAAATGAATGCATATACTAAAAATCCCAACCAACAGAGTACGATAGTAAAGTAAAGTACAGTAAGTGTAAAACCCTGGGCCAAAAGTACAAGCCCACCAAAAGAAAGTTTGTAACAATGTCCAACCTATAATGAAAGGTACTGAGACTACAATCTGTAGCTGTAAGAACATACCTCGGCCTGTTTGATCTCACTGAGCACCATCCGGTCCTGGTCCGCCTAGAATCCTGTCAAAGGATCGCTCGTCTGCACAAGACACAACACGTGTGGGTAAAGCCCATGCATGGGTGAGTATAACAATACCCATTAGGACACCCCAAAACCACAAAGGAAATACAACAAGTGAAAATACCACAAAAAATATATATATTCCGCTCCAGACAGTATATGTCTACAGATCATATAATAATAATATCCTGATATACTCATACACGATCGACTATTGCGATACCACCACTAAGATCCAGATCGAAGATTTCCACTAAGCACGTAACAAGGAGAACACACTCCTAGGTCTGAAGAGAGAGATAAGAATTACTCATTCTGAGAGAACACACTCCACAAGTACTTGGGAACATGATGATCAGATGAGGATCACAACCAATAGCCATGGGGTGATTCCAACAACTCAGTCTGAACTAATCCGCTATGTAGAGGATCAACCCCCAGGTAAAGTTGGTCATGTCGATGCCAAGAACTCTACCTAGGGTACCAGGAATGAATAGAGGATCCAGATCCAAGTCTCACAGAGGGGATTCTAACAACCCTATTCATGAAGTCATGCTGAAGGGATCATACTCCTGTATGTAGGAAATAATACCGGAAAGCTTCAAGAGAAAGACCAAGGGGACGAACCCTAAGGAAACTAGTCTAAGTCACATAAAGGAACTGGCTAAATCCATGTAAAACAGGTTACACAGCATGTAGTATGGTTACATGTCGTGTTCCTTGACTCCGGGTACATCGCATGTAACGGCCCGTGTCATCCATCCAAGTTGTGTAAAACTGAACTACACAGCGTGTAGAAGGATCACACGCCATGTTCCTTGAATCTGGGTATAGCCCGTGTAAACGGCCCATGTTTGGAATCGATGCCATATGGGAAAGCATATACATGGCGTGTATGTAAAAGCACATGCCATGTCCTGTCCACTGGGAAACACCCGTGTACCATGGTCGTATGCCCGTACACGGTGTCCATCTGTGTCCGTCACCCGTGTACCAGTACACGGGGTGTCCCGCTTATCTAGTCGTGTCTGGCCGGGGAAGGGTATACACATCGTGTCCTTGGTCGTGTACAAAACTCGTTTCCGTGTACTCCCGGAGTACATGCCAGGTGATCCCCGACGAACACTCGCCATGTAGCCCATACTATACACCGTGTAGTCTGGAAATTTCTAGAACTGCGTCTTCCTCCTTGCGCCTCATCCGATCTTACGAATCTCAATTCTGCCGTCAGTTTTCCGAGAAACTCAAGGCACCGGTTCATTTCATCATCCTAACACCGAATCCGCATGTTTCAGACCTTTAATCGGCTCAATGAACAACATATGATCTTCCGACGAAAAACACCCAAAAATTCATATCTCTCGATCCACTCCGAATAGTCTGCCAAAATCATCGTTGCAGCTCCGGACCATCCTCTCGAGGTTGGATCTACAATCTCATATCGTTGCTCCAAAAAACGAATGTGCAACAATAAATTCCCTCCAAGAATATGTAGAATACACATGAAGAATGCGTAGAAACCGGGGAATAAAAGCACAAAAATCAAGAGGGATGAACCTCGATCAATGTTCGTGTCGATCATGGTTCGTCACCATTTGAAGGCTGACCAAAACCAAATTTACTCCAAGAATAAAATCCCCAAAATCAATACAAAATCTCATCCCGCAAATATGATCGATTAGCGGGCTAATCTATTTGTGGATTAGTCCGTGTTCATCGTAGGAATTAAGAACGGGAAATAAATTAGAATGATATCAAACACCCTAATTGGATTCATGGCATTTGTTGGTGAAGATCCGGTCACTGCGTAGTCATCGCAGGTGAAGCTCATCAAGAAAAATGTTGCCATGTTGGGAGGTTTTCTCCAGATCTTTTCAGAGCCTCCAGGGAAATTCAGGGTTATGGGAATTTTAACCCAGATCCCCTAAGAAATATCTATTTAAAAAGTTATAAGATTTATCCGTGGCAAGGATTTAATAAAATATTTTTATTAAATATTTTATTACAGTTACATCCAAAAACTAGATTTCACAACCGACCAGCGTCGGCCGATTTTAGGCCTTGCCTAAGGTAAAATCGCTATTCTGAATGCAATGGTGCCCTCATATTTCTGATCTAAGCACCCATTCAAGAGTTATTCCACATTTTCAAGAAAACCCCACACACGTGTAAATTAGATTTTTTAATTGAATGCAAAAAATTGTTTCAGGCTCACCGGGCCTCGGAACTTCACGCCGTCTCATAGCCTGGTCTCGAAATAATGCACACATTATATAAAATTAAAACATGGTAAAATTCGAGAAATTACATCACACCAACCTTAGGGATTTTGCATCCCTGAAAATCCAAAACAAAGGCTACTCAAAATGTGTAGGCACTGCTCATGAATCTGAGCCTCTCGCTCCCACGTGCTCTCCTGGAGATTCTCGGGATGTCACCGGACACAAACCAAGGGAATAGCTCACCCACGAAGGATCTTCTACTCCCGATCCTCAATCTCCACTGGATACCCAACAAAGGTCGTTCCATCATCGATGTCCAGCTCTCCCCAGTCGATAACGTGCGATGGATTATGCACGTACTTCCGCAGCTGCGACACATGGAAGGCATTGTGTACCCGGTCCATCTAAGGAGGTAGATCCAAGTGGTACGCCACCACTCCAACTCTACTCAAAATCTATAAAGGGTTGATGAACCTTGGAGATAGATTTCCACCTCGGCCAAATCTCTGCAATCCCCGTCAAGGTGAGACGCGAAGGAACACATGGTCACCCTCCTTGAACTCCAAGGGCCTCTGTCTCCTGTCGGAATAAGACTTTGGCTGACTCTGCAAAGTCTTCATCCACTCCTATATGACCTGTACCTTCTCTGTAGTAGCTCACACCATATCTGGTCCCATGAGTGCTGACTCTCCTGGGTTAGTCCATCAAAGTGGTGACAGGCAAGGTTTCCCGTACAAAGCTTTGAATGGTGCCATACCAATAGTAGAATGATTACTGTTGTTATAAGAAAACTAGACTAGTGGTAGCTGATCCTCCCAGATACGACCAAAGTCATGTATGCAAGCTCATAACATATCCTCCAGAACCTGGATGGTCTGCTCCACCAGACCATCAATCTAAGGATTAAACAATGTGCTCAAGAATAACTGAGTCCCAAAATCTTTATGTAATCCCTTCCATAACCAGGATGTGAAATGAGCATCATGATCTGAGACTATCGTGTATGGAACTCCATGAATTCTAACTAACTCCTGCACGTAGAGGCATCCAAAGCTCTCTACCGAACTCTGCTCCCGTATGGCTAGGAAGTGGGCTGACTTGGTGAGTCGATCAATGATCACCCAGATGGCATCGTGTCCCCTGGATGTACGTGGTAAACCAGTCACTAATTCCATGGATATCCTGTCCCACTTTCACTCTAGAACCTCAAGGGGTTGAGTCAAACTTGTTGGCACCTGGTGCTCAGCCTTTACTTGTTGACAAGTAAGGCACCGAGAAACAAACTCTGCCACACACTTATTCGTTCCTGGACACCAGAACTAGAATCAGAGGTCCTGGTCCATATTTTCCACATCTGGATGCACCACCAAAGGAGAGTTATAGAACTCCCTTAGAACCTACTCCCGTAACATCACTTGTACTACTATACGCCCTCTTAAAAGAACAATGTGATCCCCACATTTTGAATATCCATCGGCAGCATCACCGAGGGATATCTTAGCACGTAGAGTCTCACTGCTGGCATCCTCATGTTGTGCTTCACTGGCTCGTTGTAAGAGTGTAGGGGTAACAACCATCGACTGAAGGTAAGCTCCCTCTTCTCTATCCACAAAGTATAACTGTAAAGAGGCCAACTGTCTCGTCGCCTCATCCAGCAACTGCGAACTGGATTTCCTATTGAGAGAATCTGCCACAACGTTCCCCTTACTTGGAGTATAAACGATCTCAAAGTCGTAATCCTGGAGGAACTCAAGCCATCACCTCCATCTCATATTCAAATGCTTCTATAAAAAGATATATATGAGACTCTTGTGATCAGATTAGACAATAAACCGCTCACCCATTAGGTAGTTCTGCCACATCTTCAACGCGAAGACTACTGCTACCAACTCATGATCATGGGTCACGTAGTTCTGCTCGTGTGGCCTCAACAGACGTGAGCCATAAGCAATCACAGTTTGCCTCTAAATTAAGACAAAACCAAGCCCGGTTCCTGATGTGTCGCAGAACACTACGTACTCGACACCCTCCTCCCGTAATCTCAAGATCAGGGCGCTCGTCAGACTCTGTCTCAAATGCTGAAAAGCCTACTGGAATCTCTCGGTCTACACGAAAGGCTGTCCCTTTCGGGTCAAAGCTATCATGGGTGCTGAAATCCTGGAGAAATTGAGAATGAATATCCGATAGTAGCCTTCCATTCCAAGGAAACTACTCACCTCTATCACGTTCCAGGGTGGATTCCATTCTAGCACTACTTATACCTTGGCTGAGTCCACTGCTACACCATCTGCTGATATAACGTGTCCCATAAAGTGGACCTCTTGTATCCAGAACTGACACTTAGAGAATTTCCCGTACAACTGGTTCTCTCGAAGTGTGTCCAGAGCCATCCTTAGGTGCCTCGCGTTCACCTCCTCGGATTCAGAGTACACAAGGATATCATCAATGAAGACCACCACGAACCGATCTGGATAGGGCTGAAAGATCCAGTTCATGAGTCCCATGAACACTGACGGGGCGTTCGTCACGACCAAGGGCATCACCAAGTACTCACAGTGACCATAGAGACATCTGAAAGCCGTCTTCGTTATATCCTCATCCGATACTCGCAACTGGTGATATTCTGATCGTAGATCAACCTTTGAGAACCATCATTCCACTTTTAATTGGTCGAAGAGTTCATCGATCCTCGGTAGTGGATATAGATTCTTCACGGTCACCCGATTCAAGCGCTGGTAATCCACACACAGCCTCAAGCTCCCATCTTCCTTTTTAGAAAACAACACTGGGGCCGCCCTGGGTGAAACACTGGGTCTCACAAATCCCTTCCTCTCCAAGTCTTCCAACTGCACCCTCAGCTCACGAATCTCTACAGAAGCCATCCGATATGATTGTGATGATATTGGTGTCGTCCCGGGTTGAAACTCAATGCAGAAATCTATCTCAGGATGGGGAGGTGGCCCAGGGACATCGTCCGGAAAGATGTCCTCATGCTCAGCCACTACTACTGGAAATTGAAAACTCATAGCATCTGCTGAACCAAGGGCTGGGCTAGCCAACTGATTTGAAATCAATTGTGCCTTCCTACGCATGAGTCCATCCTGTGCTGCCTGGGTCTCCTTTTCACCGACGAGGGATAACCTCGTTCCATCACTGCGGACACACCACACCCTTCGCCTAAAACAGTGAATTTGGACATGAACTGTGGATAGACAACTCATACCAAGAGTGACATCGTAAGGCCTCGACGCTACCTCCAAGAGGTTCCAACCGAAACATTCACCTCCAAGGGTCCGGTCACACTGTCTGCAAAGGTGTGTGATCTCTGAATCTTCTCATGTCGGTGTTTCTAAGCGTAAGGGTCGAGTTAACGACTCAAATGGAATCTCAAGGTCTCGAACAAGATAAGAAGCCGGAAAAGAATGACTATCACATGTTTCAATCAGTATGGAATCCAAAGTAGGAAATACACAGATTGTACCTCTAATCATTCCAGGAGTACCTGGGTTTTAAGCCTCTGCTGCCTGTAGTTGTCCCTACCTCTTTCCACCAACTCCCGTAGCCTGGGGTGGATCTTTTGGGGGTGGTGGTGGGAATAGGTCAAAGCGCTGACCACCTCCAGCTACTCTCCCAGCTCCTCTACCACGCCCTCTGCCCTTCGGATATATCTGCTCCACACGTTTCCTCTACCTCGGTGGTCCATCCACAACTCCCACGCCAGTAGTATGGCAGGTCGGACAATCTCAAGTGAGATGTCCCCTTCCATCACATTAGTGTCATTTCATCTCTCGAGGCTGGCTGGATGTGCCCTGCGAACCCTGTACGGCAGATCCTCTTTCTTGGAATATCTTCTGAAAATGTCTCCCATGACTGTGTCCCTGACGTTGGCTCCCTACTACCGAGGTCTCTGCTCCAGCTCGCTCATTTATGACAAATGTCGGCTGCCTCTTCTCTGCCAAGAAGCTCTCAACCACCAAAGCCTACTCGAGCACCCCAGTATAAGTAGGAATTCTCATATGGATGATGCTAGCTCAGATATCTCTGTACAATCCCCACTCAAAAGTCTGAGCTCTGAAGTACTGATCCCTAACCATATCCATCAAGTACCATGAGAGGTCGGTAAACCTCAATGAACAGTCAGCCACCGTCATGGTTCCCTACCGGAGTTGAAGAAGCTCCTGTATACGTACTGCTCTTAGGGTAACTGGTGAAAACTCCTCCATTGAAGAGATGCTCAAACTCTGACCATGCAAGAGTCGCCTCGTCATGGGTCTGGATAACCAAACTCCACCATCTCCCTACCTAGACCTGCAGAAGGCTCGCTTCCAGGATCACCATCTGGTCTTCTAGTGTCCTGACCAAACGGAAGACTCTGGCCACTACCTCAAGCCATTCCTCTACTGCCTGAGGGTCAGCCTCACATCGAAACTTGAGGGGTCTCTGTCTCTGAAACTCATGGAGTGCGCTTAGCCTGCGCTCCTCCTCTACTGGTACAGCAGGCACTAAAAACTACTCCACATGTGGTGGGATAGCTGGAACACCACCCTAAGGTAAAACTGGGGGATTTGGTCCTTGAATCGAAGCTTCATCACTGAGGGGTTCATCCTTGTGATCGAGCTTCTGGATCCTAGCGGGTGCACGTCGCGGAGGCATCCTGTAATGAAACAAGATGTATCACAGTCACTGAGTATATCTAGAGAGCTGACTCAAGAAGGACATGGAAACCACAACCCATTATTATATGATTCATGTACCATTATTTTCCTCTACAACTAGTGTTCTCATGTTCCGAGTTAAAAAGCAAGTTATCATAGTCCTGGTGTATGGATACGTCGGCCGCCCGCACCAACACTAGGGTCCCTGGCCTAAAAGCTGAACTCGAAACACTTAACACTGTTGCCCCAAACCAACTCACAGACTCTTGGTCCCAAGCTAGATCCGACCACATCTGATACCATTCGGTCATGAGCCATCCCAGTGGGTCCCACGCTGCAACTCCCCAAGACCACCTCTAATAGGCCATGGGCTGGTGACTAGCACTGAGTAGGCATATGACTAACATGGGAGGAATTGCCTATAAACCTGTACAGATGCACACACATCTTCAATCCCACATACCTAGAATGAAAAAAATGACTAAAAATGGAAATGCATGCATATACTAAAAATCCCAACAAACAGAGTACGATAGTAAATTAAATTCCAGTAATTGTAAAATCCTGGGCCAAAAGTACAATCCCATCAAAAGAAAGTTTGTAACAAAGTCCAACCAGTAATGAAAGGTAATGGGACTGCAATCCGTAGCGATAAGAACACACCTCGGCCTGTCTGATATAACTGAGCACCGTCCGGTCCTGGTCTGCATAGAATCCTATCAAAGGCTCGCTCGTCTACACAAGACACGACACGTGTGGGCAAAGCCCATTCAGGGGTGAGTATAACAATACCAAGTAGAACACCCCAAAATAACAACTGAAATTCCATAAGGGAAAATACCACAAAGTAAAGATACAGTCATCTCCACACAGTATATGTCTATAGAACATATAACAATAATATCCATATATACTTATACACAATCGACTATCGCGATACCACCACTAAGATCCAGCTCAATGATTTCCACAAAGCACGTAACAAGGAGAACACACTCCTAGGTTTGAAGAGAGAGATACGAAGAACTCGTTCTGGAATAACACACTCCACAAGTACTTGGTAACATGATGCTCAGATGAGGATCACAACCAATAACCATGGGGTGACTCCAACAACTCAGTCTGAACTAATCCTCTATGTAGACGATCGAAGCTCGGGTAAAGTTGGTTACCTCGATACCAAGAACTCTACCTAGGGTACCAGGAATGAATAGAGGATCTGGCTCCAAGTCACATAGAGTGCATTCCAACAACTCTATTCAGGAAGTCCTATTGAAGGGATCATACTCTTGTATGTAGGAAATGATACCGGAAACCTTCAAGAAAAATACCAAGAGGACGAACCCTAAGGAAACTAGTCCATGTCACATAAGGCAATAAGTTAAAGCCATGTAAAACATGTTACACGGTGTGTAGTATGGTTATATGCTCGGTTCCTTGACTCTAGGTACTGCCCATGTAACATCTCGTGTCATCCATCCAAGTTGTTTAAAACTCAACTACGCGGCATGTAGAAGGATCACATGCCATGTTCTTTGACTCTAGGTACTGCTCATGTAAATGGCCTGTGTCTAGAATCGAAGTCATGTAGGAAAGAATATACACGGCATGTAAGTCAAATCACATGTCGTGTCCTGTCAACTGGGAAACACCCATGTACCCTGGCCATATGCCCATACACGGTGTCCGTCCGTGTCACCCACTTGTGTACCAGTACACAGGGTGTCCCGCATATCTGGTCATGTCTGGCCAGGGAAGGGTATACATGTTGTGTCTCTGGCCGTGTACCCAACCCATGTCTGTGTACTCCCAGAGTACACACTCGGTGATCCCTGACGGACACAAACCGTGTTGTCGGGAAATTTCTAAATGTGTGTCTTCCTCCTCGCACCTCAGCCGATCTTCTGGATCTTGATTCTACAGTTCTTTTTCTGCGAAACTCAAGCCATTGGTTAGTTTCATCATCCTAACACTAAATACAGTTGTTTTGGACCTTCAATCGGCTCGACGAACAACATATGATCTTCCGATGAAAAACGCACAAAAATTCAAATCTCTCGATCCGCTCCGAATCATCCGCTGAAATCATCGTCATAGCTCCAGACCATCCTCCGGAGGTTGGATCTACAATCTCGGATCATTGCGCCAACAAACGGATGGACGACAATTGATTCCCTCAAAGAACGTGTAGAACGCACATGAGGAACGCATAGAAACTGGGGAAGAAAAGCACAACAATCAAGAGGGATGAACCACGATCAATTTTTGTGCGATCTTGGTTTGTCAATGTTAGAAGGTTGAACGAAACCAAATTTACTCCAAGAATAAAATCCCCAAAATCCCGAAAAAAGTCCATCCCACAAATATGATCGATCCGTGAGCTAATCTGTTCGTGGATTAGTCCACATTCATCATAGGAATCAAGAACGGGAAAGAAATCACAAAGAGATTAAATGCCCTACCTGTATTTGCGGCGTTCGTTTGCGAAGATCCGGTCGTCGCATCGTCGTCACCATCAAATCTCATCAAGAACACTGTCACTGCGTTAGGAGGTTTTCTCCAGAGCTTTCTAGAGCCTCTAGGGAAATTCAGGGTTATGCGAATTGTAACCCTGATCCCCTACAAAATTTCTATTTAAAAAGTTAAAAGATTTGTTGCAGTAAGTATTTAATAAAATATTTTTATTAAATATTTTATTACAGTTACGTCCAAAAACTAGATTTTACCACCGACCTATACCGGCCGATGTAAGTCCTTGCCTAAGGTAAAATCATTGTTCTGAATGCAACGGTGCCCTCAGATTTCTGATCCAACAACCCCTTCAGGAGTAACTCCACTTTTTCATGAAACCCCACGTGCGCATAAATTAAATTATTTAATTTTATTCAAACATTTGTTCTGGGCTCACCAGGCCTCGGAACTGCATGTCGTCTCAGAGCATGGTCTCGAAATAATTCCTACATAATATAAAAATATAATATGGTAAAATTAGAGACATTACACTAGGATAATTTAAAATTTCCTTAAAAATAATTATGATGTATTGCAAGTAAATATATCCCTAAAGAAATTGTGTTTATTTTCCTGAGATTAGTTATGGAATAGAATATAAATTTGTGATAAGTGATTCACTAGTTTTTTTTATAATACTTTATCATAGATAATGTTAGGATCTAATCAAATGTATTATATTATTTATAAATGATTCATGGAAGGAATAAGGGTATCAACAATCGTGGATAATTAAGATGTTTCTCTAATGGGAATGATGATATAGCTGGTATTGGAACAAAGATACTTAAGGATATTTGAGAGAAACATAATCAGATAATAGCACATAACCTTTCCTGGATGAATCACCCTATTACACAATGATATTCTATGATATTTTATCAGTTTATTTTATTGAGGCCCCTTCAATTAGTGGGATTACTGACCCATTAAAGAATGATAAATTGATTTAGTCATTGGATAAGATATTCACGAAATTGGGATGTGGTCAAAAGGAAAAGGTAACACTTGAAGGGTATTATCTCAATAGTGATATTAAAAAATGGTGTTCATTAACCTTTAATACTAGGGATGAAGAGAAAATAGAAACCATAGAGTTTAAATATTTTATAGACACAATATTTTTTATTTATTTCCTTCATGAGATATAATCTATGATGAAGAGAATGATGATTATTTTAAAGAGAAAGGTGGAAGAAATTGTTTCAGAGAATGAAGCATACAATAAAATGTTAGAAAGGTAGTGTGTGGATTTCATACATAACACAAAATTCATGGTTGATCACTTATTTTAAGTGATTAATCCTTGTCTTTGAAGGGTGCTGGTGTATGAAGAAATAAGTTTATGTTATATCATGAAAAAAGAAAAAAAATCTCTAAGATTAATTTCATAAAAGTTAAGAAAGAGAAGAAGATCACAAAATAGAAAATAACATATAAAGAGATTAAGGTAATGATTTATTTTACAATATGTTATTACTATCTTGAAACTCCCTCTCATAAAGGCTTGAAGGTATTGAGAGTTTTTTATAAGTGTACTGAAGTGTATCATAAAGAAAAAAAAATAATAGGGAAGAAGGAAAAAAATTATTCAGGGTTAAAACTACAAGGATATGGGGAACCATGAATAATAATTCAACAAGAATTAAGGGAATACATCATGGTAGAAGATAAAGGATAATGGACAAGCATATTTTGTTAACAAAAATAAAGTGGAATGATTAATGTGATTTTGTATTTTGGTCGAAGAAATATGTTTTAAAATTATATAACTAATGATTATCTCATCATATGATATATGAAATATATATTGGACTAAATTTTAGTAATTTTGTAATAATTATTTATGATCATATATTAAATGGTACCACTCATAGTGATTCAGTAGCAAGTAAATATTTTTTTTTTGAAAACACTTATTTGAGGGAAATACAAGCATAAATATATTCATGGTAATAAGATAATTATTTTTTGATAAAGGGATGATTGATTTTGTTAATATATATTATGCAATACTAACTACCTTTCAAATGATTTCAATGTGTCAGATCATAATACTTTGGAAATGTTAACCCTTTATGAAATGATTGTGATAATATTTGGATGAGGTTTTAGAGGTTAATGTATTAACTCTCCATATTATATATCATATTATCAAAAAAGAGGTATAAATAGTTCAAGGAATAACCAAAGGATTTTTTTTATGAAATAAAAATGTATATTTACAAGTTTTCATTGAGAGTTGAAGAATTTCTCAACTCTTGGAAAATGACCATGATTTTTTTCCTATTCCTATCATTTTTTTATGTCAATGGCCTTTTTAAAAACTACTTTTCAAGGCTTTCTTGTCATCAAATTTCAAATGAACATAATATCTATCACACTCAGTCTAAACATGATAGTCAGATTTTTCATCCACATCCATGAATTCACTAATATTCTCCTTTTTGAAAGGCTATTTTTATTTTGGCCTTCACATTTTACTTTCTCTCTTTTTAAGTGGATAATTTTATTAACCATAATTACAATTGGGTTTTTCCCATAATATTGTTTTCAAATATTATACCCTCAAAAACCAAGATCATTTTTGAATTTCAAGGACACAATTTATTTTGGGTGGGGAGAATGGAACACCCCAAAACATTACAATATCTTCCTTTTAGAAAAATTGAAATTTTGTTCATACCATAAATTATATGAAACAAAAATTTAATCTTATAATTCAAAAAAAATTATATCATCTTGTGGTAGATAGAATACATTGTTGGAATGTATTACTCATAATACTGAGTTCCTTAGATATCTTGTGTGATATGTATGACTGAGATTTCCCAAACTACAATATTCTATTAATATTATAATTTAATATGATAGTTGTAAACAATCAATTGTAAAGACTTATAGGGAATTTATTAACTAAATTTGGTAAATATTTTTTACATATGTTCTTATAATTATTTGGTTCTTGAAATGAATAAAGAATCGTATTGAATATAAAGGAATTGTTTTTATAAAAAGACAATTTTAATAAACAAATGATATTTTGTACTGATAAAATGAACTAATTTTTATTATTTAATGATATATATACTATATTATAATCAATAAAATACTTTTTACATTCATCCAATTGGTTTTATAGTTAAATGATTAAAATTGTTTCAATTTTATGCATAAAAAGCTATATTATTCTGATAGAATTTTTCCAAGTTTTAATTGATAACTTCTTTTCCATCTAATTTATTTATAATAATTAATTATAAATTAAATTGTTTTAATGAAAAATTACATAAATTATAAATAAATTCATCCAATTTATGTTATTTTACTCAATTTTACCGTTATAATGGATATAAAAACATTTCAATCATTTGAACAATTTTACTTGGAAAACCATCTTTCGCATCCCTTCTACAAAATAAATTTAAAATTAATTTCTGTAACTTCAGGGATTTGAATTTTGAAAAATGGATACCATATTTTTGATCCAAGAAATTTATAATTTAAATTAAGGAAAAAAATTGGCATAAAAATTAGTTGATGCAATTAAAATTAATTACAACAATTTAAAGAAACATTATCTTAATAAGGGACTAATCCATAAACTTTAGGGTAAAATGACTTAAAAAGACATCAAAAAAATATTTTATTGAAATATTTAGACCATATATTCCATTTTATATAATTTATTTCATTATTTAAGTCACATGATGTGAGGGAGACCTCTTAATAATGTTTAACCTTTTATATTTACAAGAATGTCACTCCTTCGCCACTATGAAAATGCACTCACCCTCCCACATATTCACTTAACTAATTAACATTGGCTCATCTAACCCATAACCAAATAGACTCTTAGCTTCCTTCCACTAATACTAGAATCCTAAAATGGTAATATATCCAAAAAAAACGATGTCTTTTGATATAAACCAAAAAGAGTAACCTGAAAAGTATGTTCCACTATTAAATGGCCACTTTTGTTTCATTTCATTATATATATATTAATTACTTCATATATTTTGTTTATATAATAAAATTAGTATAATCAATATACTTTAATTTTGTTATATAATGTCTATGAACTAAAATCACCCACCCTTCCATCAAATGGAATACACAATCATCATGTGTGTTAACGGTGTACTATCACCTTGTGAACTGATGTCATTCATTCTTCCATTACCACCTTTCAAGGTTAGGAATAATGATTTATTTATTGTTTATATAATATATATATATATTATATGTATTATATGTATTATTTCATTCATAGAAAATTTTATAACACAAAAACCTTTATTTTTTCCATTTTGATGGAATATGTTAACCTCATTCATTGATGTGGGGACAACCACCTCCATGAAGTGATGGGATTTGTTCATGCTATACATGTAATATATTAATGATGGTTTTAGTGAATATAAATGACTTATTTTAAAATAATACGATTCATTAATGATAAAATACACATATATATATCACTTAATTTTAATAATATGATAAATGAAAGTAGCATTTATTGGTACATACGGCCTACCGTCTCCCTGAAAGGTGCATTTCATTTTCTATATCCAAATTTTATGGATTATTATAAATGTGTATATACTAAATAAATATGATATCTTGATCATAATTTACATTCTTTAGAAGTTAAAATCTAGATCTAATTAATATGATCTAAAATAACAAGTCAATACGTACTCAATAAATAACGCAATTGAATCCCGAAATGATGAAAGTGATGAAAAAATATTAATGAATGGGTTATAATATGATATAAAAAGCCAATATGTGATATATATAAGCTATTAATATGTTATATTTTTAACTTAATACAATGTTTGAAACAATTATACATGAGTTTAATGGGATTTGATCCAAAATGATGTGCAAGGTAAGATATTTTAATCTCACTTTTCAAATATGTGTGGTAAATGTCATGTTCACCACTTACATTTTTTGTTTGGATTATATAAAATCCACTTTGATATATTATATCATGAAATATTTTAATTTCATTTTCTTTAATTTTTCATTTGATAATGATCACCTTTTGGTATTCTTATTCTGATGTTACCATAGTTTTAAGTAATTTAATATCAATTCATATTCCCTTGAGACTAATTTTTTATTACACGCAAATTCATGTTAATATGGGATATATACTTCAACTTTATCATTTAATATAATTTAATATCATTATTCAATCATACATCATGATATATTATGTTTCAATTTGAAATATATCACTCGTGTGGTTTTGGATTGAAAATTATGATGTGGTAAACCAAATTTTTTTCCCATTCCCCATTATATGATAAAGAAATATTTGAATAAAATTTCAAGGATTCAATTAAATTCATATTATTTTGTATCATGTTTTATTTTCTATTCCCCAATGTAATATAGGTATCATGTGTATAATATTGTTTTCCAAAACAACTAAATATATTTTCCCTTTTGGATTTGATTTCTTGTAATCATTAGAATGTAATAAAGATAGACACTGACTATGGGCTTCTGGTTTCGCGGAGTTTCAAAATGTGAATTATAATTTATTTCTTGAAATTATTAAAATCATTTCCAGTGTAGATACAGTGCTTTTAAAACATTGAAAAAATCAAATTTAGTGAATTTTATCTAATAATTGGGAGGTAAAACGACTTTAAATGACTTTTTTATTTAATATTTTGTATTAATGATGATTTGGATTGACATTTACTGATTTTGGAGTTATATAACAATAATTTTATACAAATTATTGTTTAATTTGTGTGTAAGGCCAGAAAAGTAAAAAATAAAAAATTAAATAAGTTTTATTGGCATGGATTGGAGTCAATATAATTAATAAATTACTATAACAAATTTTATTAAACCAAATTTATTTTTTTTTTGTGATTATAATATATTTTTAATATGTAATTATAAAATAATTACCTTAAATTATTACACCACATTGACACTATAATAATTCATTTAATGAAGAAATTAAATAAACTCTCATAAAAATATTCACAAAATATTATTTAAGTAATTAAATGAATAAAATAATTTTTTAGACAACCCTTATATGTTTGTAATGTATTAAAACAAATTTTTTGAATTATAAATATAGTATTTAAAATTTTGATGTCAATGTAATAAATAGTTTTAAAATTTGATAGTAGTGATATTTAATAATATTTAATATTTTAATAAATGATATAAAAAATAGAAAAATTTTATTTCCAAACTGTTATTGGGATACAGATATAATATTCATCCATGTTAAATTTATGGGATTTATTAACATTTATAGTAACTATATTAACCTTCAAAGTGTTTAAATCCTTGTATTCACTGTAAGTTTTTACACGATTAATTCATGGTAAATCCAAAATACATCGGAAAATAATATTCAAAACATTTATAATTTATATTTGATGATATTATCTTGACCCATACTCATCATATTTTCAAAGTAAATCAATTTATAACCATTTTAAATTAAATGTTAATTTTTATTAATTTAATATTTTTATAAATTCTATGAGTATTCACCCCCTCTCTAATAAAGGGTAACTACTTATTCTCAATCCTAACAAATAAAACCCAAATTTTAATAGAAAAATCTACCCAAATAATTTAAAAAAATCTCTCCCTTAATTATAGATTCATTTTTCTTATAGAAAACCAACATTTATAATCTTAATGTGTTAAGAAATTGAGGGTGTCTAAAGAACAGCCATTTTTTAATCAAGTGTTTTAGTTCTATTTCTTCCTCTACCTATGAAGAATAATTTTATACCATGATAATATAATAAAACAAGTATATTCCATTTAATTATGTGTATTTATTTCAATTTTACATATTATATCCATTTCCACTTACATCATGGGGTAAATGTAATCGTTATACGAGTGTACGGTGGAATACCACCTATAGAACCGATGTAATTTGACATTCATCACCATATCTCGTGGAAGGATTATAATTATGAAATTAATATAATATTAAATAATTATTTATCATTCTTAAAATATAATATATATTTTACCTTCTTACATTTCCATTCACTAAAAATGATAATGTCATTTGTGGGTACGTGTGGACTACAACCTCCACGAAGTGATTTGATCTGTTTTTCGATAACCACATCCCATAACTAATATATATTTGTATATTTGAATTAATAATTGAAATTTATGATATTATCATCATTATTTTATGATAAAATAACACTTAACTTCTTTTCATAGTGATCATTGAAAAATTGAAATGTTATACATGCATACGCGTGGCCTAGTGTCTCCATGATTGTATTATAGTGCATTATTCATGACCACCAATAATTATAGGATTTAAAAGTATAATTGATGTATAATAATAATAATAATATCAGGATTATTATATATATATATATATATATTCTAGAGTAATTAACACATATCTCATAGTCAATACTTCTATGTTATTTTAAATTTATGAACCTAATAACATCAAAACGTCTGATGCTAACCTAATTGATTCTGTAATTGTATAAAAAATTATAATAAGTGATATAAAAAGAATAATAAAATATAAAAAGGATAATAATCTTTCTCAAAAATATCATAAGTCTCTTACTATGGAATATATTTAAAGAATTTGATGACTCAGACTAGAGGTAAGAGACTTTGTCTAAATTTTAATTCATTATGGCATATTTTCATATTATAAACCAATATTTTATTTTGAGGTGTGTACATAGTACCTTTTTCATGGTATATGATGAATTTATTTATTCTCAGGATATTTTAAATTTTTTTATTGTTATTATTTAATTTCAAATTTGATATAAATGATTCTAATGTTGTAATAGACGTTCGTCTAAAAATCCTCATTTAACGTTCACCTTTCAACACTTTTTACAGTAGTTAAAAGGAATGTTTTTTAATTATGTGGAATTAATAAAATTTCCCCATATTATGATGCATAAATAATTTGAATATTCATTTATGAAGATCAAATAGTTTATTCAATGAAAATGGTTTCTTTGATATGTGCATATATTTTAGATTATGAAATTTATTTTTATTGAATGTTGCTTTATGATATATGAATGTGTTTTTTATATGTTTTTAAAAGAGATTAACATTATATTTTTTCATGATATGGTCCTTATAAATGGTTTAGTAGGGTTTTATCCCCATTATATCTCATGGTGATACTGTTATAAATAAAATGATTGGTGGTTCTTGATAGGGAACAAATGTATTGGGTTTTCCAGAGGTTGTATGGATCATTATGGTACTCCATTTATAAGAATGATTAAATGAGATATTTCTAAAATATTTAACAAGTTACAAACATTAATTTTTTATTCAAAAAAATTAGTTTCAGAGTAAATAATTTTATTTAATATTGAATGATAATGGTCTTTTTGAAAACGATAATGCCCTTTTTGGGTGAAATTGTTTATTTTTTAAGAAAATGTTTATCATGTTTTTTTCAAGATTTCACTGGACTAACATATTTCTTATATTATGTCCATTATTGAGGTTTTTGTTCTCACTCAATATATTGATATTTTTTAAAGGTTTTAGGGTTTGGAAAGAAGAAGGAAGAATCCATTTTAAAAATTGTTATTTTTTTTTATAAAAAACAATCATACATTATTTTATAGACATTTGTTTTATAGATGAAATGGTTATTGTGTAAATGTTTCCACTTATATTGATTGGATTTAATATATAATAGTTTATCCAAATTTTATAAAACATTAAAAATAAATTATCTTTTGGAATAAATGAATGTGAAATCCTGTCTAAATACACTAGATTATGTGATGTTTAATGTTGGGTTCGTACGGAAGGTATCTGAGTATGGATTAGACAAATATATATTAGGATTTATGAATGTGATATTTTATTAATATTTATGTGTACCATCACATAATATTAATTATTATTATAACTTAAAATTTTTTAGCACCATTTGTATGGTTAAATGTGATATATTTTTAGGCGATTAATTATATTTAAATAGATTGGATTGACAAGGTACATCGACATAGGTATAATTGATATGATAGTCAAAGTATAATATAGTTTCTAAGGGTTTTATCTTTAAAATACCATTTTTTCTTTAACATGAAATAATTAATTTCATGTTTTCATGATGTTATTTTATACATATTGAAGATAGATCAATAAGATGAAAGGTAACATAAGTCACTCAACTTTATTATCCCTACCAGATGAATTAATCATGAATATCAGGGAAAAGTATTGGTCCAATTTTTTTGAATTATTTTTCAACATATTAATATTAAGAAACAATATTTTTTATCTATTCAATACATTTTAGTTAATTTGATGCAAATATAGATCAAGGAATCTCTTTTATATGATTTAAAAATCTCAATTTATCCATCCCATTTGACAAAAAAATACTAAGAAGGACTTGAAAATTTCATTTAGAGGGATATATACCCCATTCCAGAATATGAAGGAGATATCCAAAGCATAATGGATTACATAGATGTTTTTACTTATAGAATGAATTATTTTATTATTATATATGTGTGAAACTTTTTGGGTTGATATTTATAAACCATAATGGTATATTTCTTATCATTAATTTATGGAAATAATTTACTAAGGAATATTATCAAAATCTATGGACAATGGATTGTGATGTACATTAATTGATTTGGTGTCTACATTCAATAGTTATAATGTTGTTTTAGATTTAAGGATGATTTGATGTTAAAAATAATTAATAATATTTTTATGATGGCATTACTTTTGGGGACATATAATGTGTTTTAGAAGATGTTTGAGGTATACTTAAACCTTATGTTTATCACATGAAAAAATTATTTATGGAAGAATGATATTTTCATTCCTTGGACATAAGTTTAATGATATGGAAAACCTTTAGGGTTTGAATGATAATTTGTTTTGAGAAAATTAATGTTTATTATTTATTGGGATATATTATTCATTGTATGAGATAACCTTTGGGGATAAAATAATTCTCTTATATTGAATGCAATATTGTTATCTTTTAGGATCTTTATCACATTTTTGGTTATGTTATAAGGATTTTATTTTAGAAAAATGATTTCTTATAGGTAGGTCGACAACTCTTCACATCCATGAAGTCTGTGAGCCTTAAACCCACAATGGAAGGGAGATAGGCTGAATCTCTTACCACTGGCCTATGTGATTACATGGTTAGTATGAAAATTTCATTATTTATTTATATGATCTAAAATACATATGTCAAATTCTTTTGGGGAACATATTTTTTCCTTATATATAGAAATGATATTTTATATTGATTTAGTAATTATGTGATTTATATTTTTTGGAAGAGGGTATATAAGGCCCCAGCCTTAAAACATACTTAATCTTGAGTTATTACAAGATTACACGTTGAGGATCTTTTCAGGTTTAGAGTATTAGAGAATTAGATCATGAAACTTTCATTACATTCCACATTTAAACAAAGTGGTTACATAAAAGATAGTATTAATTCTTCCCATCAACGGAAACATTTTTAAAATAAAACATGGATTCTCTCTTGACACATCCTTAACACTATCATCACATCATGTACCTTTCCCTTGACCTGTGAAAAACATTTCAAAAACTTGGGATGAGCATAAAAAGCTCAGTAAGGGTTATAAAAATATTGAAAGGAAACATGAGTTCATATATACTTAAGAATTAAATCATACATTACCCATAAAACATAGGCACTTTAACATACCTCATCAAATCATGAATAAATCATAGAAATAATAATACATAAAAGTAACTTGAGGCATTCATAACATTCTTACGTAGGGAGTAACCCTCTTGGTTACGTTTGGAATACCCATCACAGTATATTCCCTAAATCTCTTTGGAGAAAACTTAACGTTTCACTCCTTCGCGTTACCCAATTCATTGGAGAGCTATATCGGGCTCACCCGCCCTTTGTTTATCACGGAACCACCCGTTTTCATAACAATTCCCAAGAACCATGACATAAATTTATCACATAAAACATTCATAAAGTAGATATAACATTTCCACATTTCAATCACAATATAACATTTTAGGATATTGAAATAATGAATCAATTGAAAAAAACCATTTTCAAAACCATTTAAAACATTTAATAAAGATATTTTTTAATCAAAGTTTACCATACCAACTTGAAGATTTTAACATTTTAAACCATTAATATCCATATAAATAAATCCTTAAAACCATTTTTAAAACATGGATATTAATAAGAACAAATCATTAAAACATTTAAAGCGATATTTTGGTTAAAGGGTTTTTACCAAAATTAGAGACACTTGAATACAATAATTGAGGAATAACATTTAATCGAAAATTTATAATATCATGAGAATAAATGGATTCATGATATAATATTCCAAAGGATAGTATATACACCATATAAGAGTGAATTGGTGCATAACAACAATGAAGTCTCAATAGAGATGTAAAATGTGATGAAATCCCTTATAAAGAAGGTATCCTTAAATTAAGGATAAATAAATCTCAAAATTATGTGTGACAAATATAAATACACCCAATATAATTGGATATTAAGTGTAAACCAATAAAAGTTCATTCACACATATTCAAAGGATGACATATTCAATAACAACATGTTGAACCCAATGAAATCGAAATTGGGTTAAAAAGTTCCCTTGGTAAAATTCGACAGCCTAACGGCGTCACTTCAAAAATTCAGAAAATGAGTTGATGAGAGATAAAAAGGGAATCTCATCACATAGACATAAAATTTACATCAATCAGGATATTTAAGAAAATATCCCAACATAATAGTATGTGAATTAAAAGACATAACAAACGAAGTCTTTTAAAAAGAGGAGGGTGAAAGTTTCCCTTACTGACTTGGATAACTTTCGAAAAGTACCCCCATTGAAGAATTGTCATACAATGAATATGTAAATAAACCTAAATGGAATTATATTAAAAAAGAAGTGTAATAATGGGCAGTACATAAACCACTCAAAGTAAATTGTGGCAAATGTAGCATAAATCTAACGGGAATAAAAGTGAGATGAAAAATCTCTTACGAAAACTCGGCAGCCTAACGGCGCCACTTAAAACTTCCAAAATGGATTGATGAGAGGAAATAGGGTCTCTCATCACATAAACATAAAGTTTACAGAAATAGTAATATAAAATAACATCCCCCAACATTACAAAGAGGAGCTTAAAAGAAGTGACATAAAGGAGAGTACTTAAAAAGAAAGAGAGAGGTTGGATCTCTTACGAAAATTTGGCAGCCTAACAGCGCCACTCAAAACATCCAAAATGGATTGATGAGAGAGAATAGGGTCTCTAATAATATAAAAATTACAGTAAGATTAATATAAAATAACATCCCAATAACAAGAAAGTTGATCTTTAAAAGGAATGACATAAAAGAGCGTACTTAAAAAGAAAGAGAGGAGTAGGATCCCTTACCTCAAGTCCAACTTGTCTTCTTCGTTTATTTATATTAATGAATAATAAACTTGGTCAATTAATAATTTACTAATTACCTCCTTTAGAGATTATTATTCAGTTCATATAACATATTATAATGTTATAATAATTGTTTAATAATGTTAGTTCATATCAGACGTTTTTGCCGATGTTTGGTACATGAGTCAAAAATGAACTTGTTTGAAAAACGATTTCCCATGTAGTTATAAATAACTAATTTCTAGAATATTATTAATGATTAAAATATCATATATATCCAGTAAATATTCATTTCATACTATTCCATATCATTTGGAGATAAAAAACAAAAAGCACCGTTCATGGAGACGGTAGGTCGTACGTACGCATGAACGCTACTTTCATTTTTTATCATATTAATGGAATTAAAACAAAATGAGATATATATATATATATGTTATAATTACATAATGATATCCATAATTTTGATGTAATATATTACATATATTTCCATTATATATATGTACTTATAGTATTACATAACATTTTGAGATAAGAGATGAAATGTACTGTTCATGGAGACGGTAAGCCGTACGTACGCATGAAGGCTACTTCCATTTCTATTTCATATTTAATGGAATTAAAACATAATGATACATAATAGTATTTTAATTCCAGTATGGTATCATATATAATATAATTAAATATATCCTTTATACGTACCACATATGGTATTAACGAATCAAATCACTTTGAGGGGGCGGTAGTCCGCACTTCCTTAAATGAAGATACCGCGTTTACCCATAATGGAAACCATAAAGGTATTCCCAAAAAGAAAAATACAGAAGCTTAAGGAAATCATAAACATATTATATATCATATATAAATATAGTTTCATATTAATGGCCACCTTTGAAGGTGTTAAAAGAATGTTGAACAATCATCGTTTCGGGAGGCCGAAATTCGCCATCCATGGAAACAGTATGTTCTTTAACGATTAGATGTAGGTGTGTGAAAGTGTAGCTCGAATACTTCTTATAAAAACATCCTAGTATATTTATGATACTGGATTTGTTACAAAAGAAATTAATAAAAAGAGTTTAGGGGTTTGGAAAAGAAAAATAAAACAAAAGTACTCAAGTGAAGACATTACCTTAAAGTCGGGTAACTCCCTTTGGTTTGAGCTCAAAGGCTTCCTTGGGAAGACTTATGCCCAATGTGAGGCTTCAAGGAGTAAGATAGGGAAGTGTAGAGACAAAATGGGTAGATTTTGGCCGATCCAAAGGCTTTGGGAGTGTGGGTAAGGAGGTAGGGGTGGGGGCCTTTTATAAGAGGGGTGGAGGGGCACTCTTGTAAAGTTACAAAATGTTACTTTATTTTCAAAAGAGTTTCGGATTTTAAAGGTCCCACATTTATGTATTTCAAGGATAAGGTGATAGGGGTTAGAAATCCACTCATCCAATAGGTTTTGGACATGTTTAGGTCTTAGATATTACATTATCTTTCCATTTTAATTAAATCGTTAAATAATGAGGTCATCGCTGCATCATCATGATGTCATAAATAATTTAATTTATATAATGTATAAAAATTATAAAAAAACTAATATGATGTAGGAAATATTTTTATCTTTCCAATGAATATTTATAGTCAAAAATATGATTTTTATAACCCCATGTAAAAATTGTTTTACTAAAACATTTCATGTTTGTCTCATTTTTACTTTAACTTTAAATAAAAATATATTAATGTCATTTTCCAACCAAAGTGGCTTCATGGGGTCCCCAAGTTGACCCATGGGTTTTCGTGGTCGGCCATGACACATCCAATGAGGTTAGGACATGTGTAAAGTTTATTTCATATTATTAAAACATTATTCTTACCATAAACTACACTAATTACCTCTAATCGTGATTAATAACTTAATAAGTTACTATTCACCAAAAAATTATTTTTATCCCATTGAACCACATTTTACTTCTTAATTACAACCATGTATGTCGGATTTTCGAAATTCAAAACACAAATATGGAAAAATTTCATTTAAATGGAAAAAATCAGTTTTTATAGGTACAACTTAGTGGTTTCACTATTCATCAAAAATTGAAGTTTTTCAGAAAAATCCCAAAAATTCACCATAAACTATATTTGATATTCCGAATTCAAAAATGAAGTCTATTTTAAAAAATTCAAAACATATAAGTCACATTAATTGATTTAATAATTAATTCCCGCTGTCAGAGCAAATAGCGTGTTTTTTTGAAACAATAAGTATCAAAAGATTGACACTGGTTTAAGTCTGATTTCAAAGTGAAATTAATTCCAACGACTACTATTAGATTTAATGGTAAAAATATATTCTAATTTCACTTTAAAACCAATTCAAAAGATAATCTAATCATATAAATAAAATAGATTAAAAAGCAGTTTTGAATTAAAATACAACATTTTACATTATTCATTTAAAAAAATGTACTTTATTGGAAAGATTCCAAAAATTTACACAAAGTAAATTTTGATGTCCCAATTCTTAAGAAGAGTTTTATTTGGTCCAATAGAATGTATAATAGTGAACAAAACTATATTTAATGACGTTTCGCCATCAAAAGGTGATAAGTGAACCTTTAGTGAAAACTAGGGCATATACGCCTAAAATTGAATTCTTTCCGTATTTTAAGCCTTTATCTTTTATTGGATAAATGTAAAAACATTTAAAAACATATATAACCATATTTTAGTTATTTCTATCCATTCCCGCCAATACAACAGCTACATGTTAACTACCATTTAAAATAATATTATTTTATTATTAGAGTGCAACGTAAGATTCCCAAGAAACTCGTTGTTGCGTATTGGGTACGCCATCGAGCATAGCATCCCCTTTAAAGTCATATTAATATTTTATTCAAAAATATGGATAAATATGAAAATTTCATATTCTTTATTTACCTGGGGTGTTACATCCTTCCCCCATTTTAAGAATTGCGTCCTCGCAATTTTAAAATTGCGCTTGGAAACGTCCTTGAAAGTCCCACATCGGAACAAGAGTCGGTAAAACAATCACTTTAAAAAAAAGAAAGATAAGTACAGAGGTCACCTGAGTTAACCCATACTAGGACTCCATGTAGGAAAACATGGACATGGAGGAGAAAACATAGGGTCATGTTCTGATGGAGAGTGATAGAAAACATGTTTAGGAGAAAGTTAACAATAAGAAAATCACAAACATGTGATGGGTTAAACGGTGTTGGGTTCCCCAGTAGGAAAAGTTAATAGACAACATTTATTTTAAGTTAATTTTTATTGAGGAATTTATTCATACGGAAACATAATCACTTATCATGTTGACTTTCAACTTTTACTAGATTCCTTAATCAAACTCATATTTTTTCCAAAAGACGAGTATTTAGGGAGACTTGTTCGCATTAAGAGTACTATAATTAACTTCTAGAGAATCACCTAATCCACAAAAGAGAACTATATACATCCCATGTATTTAGGCTTTAACCAAAACCAAAACTAGAAAGGTTAGTACAAGTTCAGATAATCCAAAAAAGGATAACCCTTTATAAAAATAAAATCTATTCTTAATCTCAAAATTTGTCCAACAAAACCCAAAGTTCAGTGAGGACCATCCGATAAACAATTTGTCCATAAAATTCTTCAAAGTAAACCAATATAAGATTGAAACCCAAATATTTTAAGGATTTAGTCACATAGTCTTCCAAGTTAAATTGTAACATTTATCACCAAACAACAGCAGTTGCTCCTAAAGTCTCGTATTGAAAAGTAATTAACCTAATCACATATCCTCCATGATAGGTTAATGATTTTCATAAATAACCCAAAATAAACTTACTCTTAATTCAAAAAATCATATAACTAAAAAGAATCAGTAAAACTAACCACGGACTTCACGTAGTCCGGTGGTAGGTGATAAATACCAGTCGCACTTTGGTTGTGGGTTCGATTCCAGCAGCTTTGTCCGATGCGACGGGTTGTCACACGGTCTGCGTGTTGTCCTTTTTCCAAAACTATATAATTCTTAAATCATTCCACAAAAAGAGATAAAATCATCAAAAATGATCATAACATATTTTTACCTCAAGTTTATCTCATGCCTTTCATTTTCCAGCATATCATATAATAACCCATAATTACCTCAAAAGTAAGGGTCATATAAACTCTAATGGTTACCTTTATAATTATTACCTAAACTTCCACATCGATTGGTCATATCGTACATGATGCATTACAGAACATACCAAGGTTAAAGTGGTTGATCATGACTCCTTGATAGTTGGTTTAGAACAACCATGAGTTTCCTCATTGAATCCCCAATTTTATCTAGTATCTTAATCATAGAACCACCATAGTTTCCTTCAAACCTGTTGTCTCTTTGGTTCCTGCTAGATCCATCCATTCACTAAAAACAGAAATGTCAGTGTGAGTATATCAACAAAACCATCATGTACTAATGAGGAAGATAACCACTAAGATATACTTACTCATTCACTTTATCTAAAACTAGGACTCTTTCTGAAATCCTAACCATTATGGTAATGTCACTTATGCTTAAAGAATACCCTAACCTCTAAAGTTATCTAAACCAACCTCTGATACCAACTATAAGGCCCTAGCCTTAACCCTTACTTAATCTTGAGTTATTACAAGATTACACGTTGAGGATCTTTTTAGGTTTAGAGTTTTAGAGAATTAGATCATGAAACTTGCATTACATTCCACATTTAAACAAAGTGGTTACATAAAAGACAGTATTCATTCTTCCCATCAACGGAAACATTTTTAAAATCAAACATGGATTCTTTCTTGACACATCCTTAACATTGTCATCACATCATGTACCTTTCCCTTGACCTGTGAAAAACATTTCAAAAACTTTGGATGAGCATAAAAATCTCAGTAAGGGTTATAAAAATATGGAAAGGAAACATGAGTTCATATATACATAAGAATGAAATCATACTTTACCCATAAAACATACGCACTTTAACATACCTCATCAAATCATGAATAAATCATAGAAATCATAAGACATAAAAGTAACTTGAGGCATTCATAACATTCTTACGTAGGGAGTAAACCTCTTGGTTATGTTTGGAATACCCATCACAGCATATTCCCTAAATCTCTTCGAAGAAACCATAACGTTTCACTCCTTCGCGTTACCCAATGCATTGGAGAGCTATATCGGGCTCACCCGCCCTTAGTTTTTCATGGAACCACCCGTTTTCATAACAATGCCCAAGAACCATAACATAAATGTATCACATAAAACATGCATAAAGGAAATATAACATTTCCACATTTCAATCACAATATAACATTTTAGGATATTGAAATAATGAATCCATTAAAAAACCATTTTCTAAACCATTTAAAACATTTAATAAAGAGATTTTTGAATCAAAGTGTCCCATACCACATTGAAGATTTTAACATTTTAAATCATTAATATCCATATAAATAAATCCTTAAAACCATTTTTAAAACATGGATATTAATAAGAACAAATCATTAAAACATTTAAAGCGATATTTTGGTTAAAGGGTTTTTACCAAAATTAGAGACACTTGAATACAATAATTGAGGAAAAACATTTAATCAGAACTTTATAATATCATGAGAATAAATGGATTCGTGATATAATATTCCAAAGGACAGTATATACATCATATAAGAGTGAATTGGTGTATAACAACAATGAAGTCTCAGTAGAGATGTAAAATTTGATGAAATCCCTTATAAAGAAGGTATCCTTAAATTAAGGATAAATCAATCTCAAAATTATGTGTGAAAAATATAAATACACCCAATATAATTGGATATTAAGTGTAAAACAATAAAATTTCATTCACACATATTCAAAGGATGACATATTCAATAACAGCATGTTGAACCCAAAGAAATCGAAATTGGGTTAAAAAGTTCCCTTGGTAAAATTCGACAACCTAACGGCGTCACTTCAAAAAATTAGAAAATTAGTTTATGAGAGATAAAAAGGGAATATCATCACTTGGACATAAAATTTACATCAATCAGGATATAGAATAACATATCCCAACATAATAGTATGTGAATTAAAAGACATAACAAACGAAGTCTTTTAAAAAGAGGAGGGTGAAAGGTTCCCTTACCGACTTGGGTAACTTTCAAAAAGTACCCCCATTGAAGAAGTGACATACAATGAATATGTAAATACCAATAAATGAAATTATATTACAAAAGGAGTTTAATAATGGTCAGTACATAAACCACTCAAAGGAAATTGTGGTAAATGTAGCATAAATCTCACGGGAAAAAAAGTGAGATGAAAAATCTCTTATGAAAACTCGGCAGCCTAACGGCGCCACTTAAAACTTCCAAAATGGATTGATGAGAGGAAATAGGGTCTCTCATCAAATCAAAATAATGTTTACAGAAAGAGGAATATAAAAGAACATCCCCCAACATTACAAAGCGGATCTTAAAAGAAGTGACATAAAGGAGAGTACTTAAAAAGAAAGAGAGAGGTTAGATCCCTTACGAAAATTCGGCAGCCTAACGGCGCCACTCAAAACTTCCAAAATGGATTGATGAGAGAGAATAGCGTCTCTAATAATATAAAAATTACAGTAAGAGTAATATAAAAGAACATTACAATAACAAGAAAGTTGAGATTTAAAAGGAATGACATAAAAGAGCGTACTTAAAAAGAAAGAGAGGAGTAGGATCCCTTACCTCAAGTCCAACTTGTCTTGTTCGTTTCTTTATATTCCTGAATAATAAACTTTGGTCAATTAATAATTGCCTATGTACCTCCTTTAGAGATTATTATTCAGTTCATATCACATATTATAATGTTATAATAATTGTTTAATAATGTTAGTTCATATCATATGTTTTTGTCGATGTTTGGTACATGAGTCAAAAATGAACTTGTTTGAAAAATGATTGCCCATGTAGTTATAATTAACTAATTCCCAGAATAGTATTAATGATTAAAATATCATATATATCCAGTAAATATTCATTTCATACTATTCCATATCATTTGGAGATAAAAAATGAAAAGAACCGTTCATGGAGACGGTAGGCCGTACGTACGCATGAACGCTACTTTCATTTTTTGTCATATTAATGGAATTAAAACAAAATGAGAGAGATATATATATGTTATAATTCCAGAATTATATCCATAAATTTTATGTAATATATTACATATATATCCATTATATATATGTACTTATAGTATTACATAACATTTTTAGATAAGAAATGAAATGTACCGTTCATGGAGACGGTAAGTCGTACGTACGCAAGAACGCTACTTCCATTTCTATTTCATATTTAATGGAATTAAAACATAATGATACATAATAGTATTTTAATTCTAGTATGGTATCATATATAATATAATTAAATATATCCTTTCTATGTACCACATATGGTATTAACGAATCAAATCACTTTGAGGGGGCGGTAGTCCGCACTTCCTTAAATGAAGATATCGCATTTACCCATAATGGAAACCATAAAGGTATGCCCAAAAAGAAAAATACAGAAGCTTAATGAAATAATAAACATATTATATATCATATATAAATATAGTTTCATCTTAATGTCCACCATTGAAGGTGTTAAAATAATGTTGAACAATCATCGTTTCAGGAGGCCGAAATTCGCCATCCACGGAAACAGTATGTTCTTTAACCATTAGATGTAGGTGTGTGAAACTATAGCTCTAATACTTCTTATAAAAACATACTAGTATATTTATTATACTGTATTTGTTACAAAATAAATGAATAAAAAGAGTTTATGGGGTTGGAGAAGCAAAATAAAACAAAAGTACTCAAGTGAAGACATTACCTTAAAATCTGGTAACTCCCTTTGGTTTGAGCTCAAAGGCTTCCTTGGGAAGACTTATGCCCAAATTGAGGAATCAAGGAGTAATATAGGGAAGTGGAGAGACAAAATGGGCAGAGGTTGGCCGAGACAAATGCTTTGGGAGTGTGGGTAAGGAGTTAGGGGTGGGGGCCTTTTATAAGAGGAGAGGAGGGGCACTCTTGTAAAGTTACAAAATGTTACTGTATTTTCAAAAGAGTTTCGGATTTTAAAGGTCCCACATTAAAGTATTTCTAGGATAAGGTGATAAGGGTTCTAAATACACTCATCCAATAGGTTTTGGACATTTTAGGTCTTATATATTACATTATCTTTCCATTTTATTTAAATCGTTAAATAATGAGGTCATCGTTGCATCATCATGATGTCATAAATAATTTAATTTATTTAATGTCTAAAATTATAAAAAAAATACTATGATGTAGGAAATATTTTTAGATTTCAAATGAATATTTATAGTCAAAAATATGATTTGTATAACCCCATGTAAAAATTGTTTTAGTAAAACATTTCATGTTTGTCTCATTTTTACTTTAACTTTAAATAAAAAGATATTAATGTAATTTTCCAACCAAAGTGGCTTCATTGGGTCCCCAAGTTGACCCATGGGTTTTCTTGGTCGGGCATGACACATCCAATGAGGTTAGGACATGTGTCAAGTTCATTTAATATTATTAAAACATTATTCTTACCATAAACTACACTAATTACCTCTAATCGCGATTAAAAACTTAATAAGTTACTATTCACCAAAAAATTATTTTTATCCCATTGAACCACATTTTACTTCTTAATGACAACCATGTATGTCGGATTTTTGAAATTCAAAACACAAAGATGGCAAAATTTCATTTAAACGGAAAAAATCAGTTTTTATAAGTACCACTTAGTGGTTTCACTATTCATAAAAAATTGAAGTTTTTCAGAAAAATCCCAAAAATTCACCCTAAGCTATATTTGATATTCCGAATTCAAAAATGAAGTCTATTTTACAAAATTAAAAACATATAAGTCGCATTAATTAATTTCAAAACAAATAGAGTATAAAAATATAGCTTAGGATGAATTTTTTTTAAACAAAAAAAAACAAATAAATGAACCAATTCAAATAGCGTTTTTTTTAAACAAATAAGTATCAAAAGATTGACACTGGTTTAAGTCTGATTTCAAAGTGAAATTAATTCCAACGACCACTATTGGATTTAATGGTAAAAATATATTCTAATTTCACTTTAAAACCAATTCAAAAGATAATCTAGTCATATAAATAAATTAGATTAAAAATAGGTTTTGAATTAAAATACAACATTTTACACTATTCATTTAAAAAAATGAACTTTATCGGAAAGATTCCAAAAATTTACACAAAGTAAATTTTGATGTCCCAATTATTAAGAAGAGTTTAATTTGGTCCAATAGAATGTATAAGAGTGAACAAAACTATATTTAATGACGTTTCGCCATCAAAAGGTGATAAGTGAACCTTTAGTGAAAACTAGGGCATATACGCCTAAAATTGAATTCTTTCTGTATTTTAAGCCTTTATCTTTTATTGGATAATAGTAAAAACATTTAAAAACATATATAACCATATTTTAGTTATTTATATCCATTCCCGCCAATAAAACAGCTACATGTTAACTACAATTTAAAATAATATTATTTTATTATTAGAGTGCAACGTAAGATTCTCAAGAAACTCGTTGTTGCGTGTTGGGTATGCCATCGAGCATAGCGTCCCCTTTAAAGTCATATTAATATTTTATTCACAAATATGGATAAATATGAAAATGTCATATTCTTTATTTACCTGGGGTGTTACATCCTTCCCCCATTTTGGGAATTGCGTCCTTGAAATTTTAAAATTGCGCTTGGAAACGTCCTTGAAAGTCCCACATCGGAAGAAGAGTCGGTAAAACAATCACTTTAAAACAAAGAAAGATAAGTACAGAGGTCACCCGAGTTAACCCATACTAGGACTCCATGTAGGAAATCATGGACATGGAGGAGAAAACATAGGGCCATGTTCTGATGGAGAGTGATAGAAAACATGTTTAGGAGAAAGTTAACAATAAGAAAATCACAAACATGTGATGGGTTAAACGGTGTTGGGTTCCCCAGTAGGAAAAGTTAATAGACAACATTTTTGTTTTAAGTTACTTTTTATTGAGGAATTTATTCATAAGGAAACATAATCACTTATCATGTTGACTTTCAACTTTTACTAGATTCCTTAACCAAACTCATATTTTTTCAAAAAGAGGAGTATTTAGGGAGACTTGTTCGCATTAAGAGTACTATAATCAACTTCTAGAGAATCACCTAATACACAAAAGAGAACTATATACATCCCATGTCTTTAGGCTTTAACCAAAACCAAAACTAGAAAGGTTAGTACAAGTTCAGATAATCCAAAAATGGATAACCCTTTATAAAAAGAAAATCTATTCATAATCTCAAAATTTGTCCAACAAAACCCAAAGTTCAACAAGGACCATCCTATAAACAATTTGTCCATAAAATTCTTCAAATTAAACCAATATAAGATTGAAACCCAAATATTTGAAGGATTTAGTCACATAGTCTTCCAAGTTAAATCGTAACATTTATCTCCAAACAACATTAGTTTCTCCTAAAGTCTCGTATTGAAAAGTAATTAAAATAATCACATATCCTACATGATAGGTTAATCATTTTCATAAATAACCCAAAATAAACTTACTCTTAATTCATAAAATCATATAACTATAAAGAATCAGTCAAACTAACCAGGTACTTCACGTAGTCCAGTGGTAGGCGATAAATACCAGTCGCACTTTGGTTGTGGGTTCGATTCCAGCAGCTTTGTCCGATGCGACGGGTTGTCACACGGTCTGCGTGTTGTCCTTTTTCCAAAATTATATAATTCTTAAATCATTCCCCAAAAAGAGATAAAATCATCAAAAATGATCATAACATATTTTAACCTCAAGTTTATCTCATGCCTTTCATTTTCCAGCATATCATATAATAACCCATAATTACCTCAAAAGTAAGGATCATATAAAGTCTAATGGTTAACTTTATAATTATTACCTAAACTTTTACATCAATTGGTCATCTCGTACATGATGCATTACAGAACATACCAAGGTTCAAGTGGTTGATCATGACTCCTTGATAGTTGGTTTAGAACAACCACGAGTTTCCTCATTGAATCCCCCATTTTATCTAGTATCTTAATCATAGAACCACCATAGTTTCCTTAAAACCTGTTGTCTCTTTGATGCCTGCTAGATCCATCCATTCACTAAAAACAGAAATGTCAGTGTGATTATATCAACAAAACCATCATGTACTAATGAGAGAGATAACCACTAACATATAATTACTCATTCACTTTATCTAAAACTAGGACTCTTTCTGAAATCCTAACCATTATGGTAATGTCACTAATGCTTAAAAAATACCCTAACCTCTAAAGTTATCTAAACCTCCCTTTGATACCAACTATAAGGCCCCAGCCTTAAACCTTACTTAATATTGAGTTATTACAAGATTACACGTTGATGATATTTTCAGGTTTAGAGTTTTAGAGAATTAGATCATGAAACTTGCATTACATTCCACATTTAAACAAAGTGGTTACATAAAAGACAATATTCATTCTTCCCATCAACGGAAACATTTTTAAAATAAAACATGGATTCTTTCTTGACACATCCTTGACACTATCATCACATCATGTACCTTTCCCTTGACCTGTGAAAAACATTTCAAAAACTTGGGATGAGCATAAAAAGCTCAGTAAGGGTTATAAAAATATGGAAAGGGAACATGAGTTCATATATACATAAGAATGAAATCATACATTACCCATAAAACATAGGCACTTTAACATACCTCGTCAAATCATGAATAAATCATAGAAATCATAAGACATAAAAGTAACTTGAGGTATTCATAACATTCTTACGTAGGGAGTAACCCTCTTGGTTGCGTTTGGAATACCCATCACAGTATATTCCCTAAATATCTTCGGAGAAACCTTAACGTTTCACTCCTTTGCATTACCCAATGCATTGGAGAGCTATATCGGGCTCACCCGCCCTTAGTTTATCACGAAACCACCCGTTTTCATAACAATGCCCAAGAACCATAACATAAATGTATCACATAAAAAATGCATAAAGGAAATATAACATTTCCACATTTCAATCAAAATATAACATTTTAGGATATTGAAATAATGAATCCATTAAAAAAACCATTTTCAAAACCATTTAAAACATTTAATAAAGAGATTTTTGAATCAAAGTGTCCCATACCACCTAGAAGATTTTAACATTTTAAACCATTAATATCCATATAAATAAATCCTTAAAGCCATTTTGAAAACGTGGATATTAATAAGAACAAATCATTAAAACATTTAAAGCGATATTTTGGTTAAAGGGTTTTTACCAAAATTAGAGACACTTGAATACAATAATTGAGGAATAACATTTAATCAGAACTATATAATATCATGAGAATAAATGGATTCATGATATAATATTCCAAAGGATAGTATATACACCATATAAGAGTGAATTGGTGCATATCAACAATGAAGTCTCAATAGAGATGTAAAATGTGATGAAATCCCTTATAAAGAAGGTATCCTTAAATTAAGGATAAATCGATCTCAAAATTATGTGTGACAAATTTAAATACACCCAATATAATTGGATATTATGTGTAAAACAATAAAATTTCATTCACACATATTCAAAGGATGAAATATTCAATAACAACATGTTGAACCCAAAGAAATCGAAATTGGGTTAAAAAGTTCCCTTGGTAAAATTCGACAGCCTAACGGCGTCACTTCAAAAATTCAGAAAATGAGTTGATGAGAGATAAAAAGGGAATCTCATCACTTGGAAATAAAATTTACATCAATAAGGATATCTAAGAACATATCCCTACATAATAGTATGTGAATTAAAAGACATAACAAACGAAGTCTTTTAAAAAGAGGAGGGTGAAAGGTTCCCTTACTGACTTGGGTAACTTTCGAAAAGTACCCCCATTGAAGAAGTGTCATACAATGAATATGTAAATACCCATAAATGGAATTATATTACGAAAGGAGTGTAATAATGGGAAGTACATAAACCACTCAAAGGAAATTGTGGTAAATGTAGCATAAATCTCACGGTAATAAAAGTGAGATGAAAAATCTCTTACGAAAACTCGGCAGCCTAACGGCGCCACTTAAAACATCAAAAATGGATTGATGAGAAGAAATAGGGTCTCTCATCACATAAACATAAATTTTACAGAAATAAGAATATAAAATAGCATCCCCCAACATTACAAAGAGGATCTTAAAAGAAGTGACATAAAGGAGAGTACTTAAAAAGAAAGAGAGAGGTTAGATCTCTTACGAAAATTCAGCAGCCTAACGGCGCCACTCAAAACTTCCAAAAGGGATTGATGAGAGAGAATAGGGTCTCTCATCATATAAAAATTAAATTAAGAGTAATATAAAATAACATCCCAATAACAAGAAAGTTGAGCTTTAAAAGGAATGACATAAAAGAGCGTACTTAAAAAGAAAGAGAGGAGTAGGATCCCTTACCTCAAGTCCAACTTGTCTTGTTCGTTTCTTTATATTCCTGAATAATAAACTTTGGTCAATTAATAATTGCCTAAGTACCTCCTCTATATATTATTATTCATTTAATATCACATATTATAATGTTATAATAATTGTTTAATAATGTTAGTTCATATCAGACGTTTTTGCCGATGTTTGGTACATGAGTCAAAAATGAACTTGTTTGAAAAAAGATTGCCCATGTATTTATAAGTAACTAATTTCCAAAATAGTATTAATTATTAAAATATCATATATATCTAGTAAATATTAATTTCATACTATTCCATATCATTTGGAGATAAAAAATGAAAAACACCGTTCATGGAGACGGTAGGTCGTACGTACGCATGAACGCTACTTTCATTTTTTGTCATATTAATGGAATTAAAACAAAATGAGAGAGATATATATATTTTATAATTCCAGAATGATATCCATAATTTTGATGTAATATATTACATATATATCCATTATATATATGTATTTATAGTATTACATAACATTTTGAGATAAGAAATGAAATGTACCGTTCATGGAGACGGTAAGCCGTACATACGCATGAACGCTACTTCCATTTCTATGTCATATTTAATGGAATTAAAACATAATGATACATAATAGTATTTTAATTCCATTATGGTATCATATATAATATAATTAAATATATCCTTTATACGTACCACATATGGTATTAACGAATCAAATCACTTTGAGGGGGCGGTAGTCCGCACTTCCTTAAATGAAGATATCGTGTTTACCCATAATGGAAACCATAAAGGTATGCCCAAAAAGAAAAATACAGAAGCTTAAGGAAATCATAAACATATTATATATCATATATAAATATAGTTTCATCTTAATGGCCACCTTTGAAGGTGTTAAAAGAATGTTGAACAATCATCATTTCGGGAGGCCGAAATTCGCCATCCACGGAAACAGTATATTATTTAACCATTAGATGTAGGTTTGTGAAAGTGTAGCTCGATTCATTCTTATAAAAAAATCCTAGTATATTTATGATACTGTATTTTTTATAAAATAAATGAATAAAAAGAGTTTAGGTGGTTGGAGAATCAAAATAAAACAAAAGTACTCAAGTGAAGACATTACCTTAAAATCGGGTAACTCCCTTTGGTTTGAGCTCAAAGGCTTCCTTGGGAAGACTTATGCCCAAAGTGAGGCTTCAAGGAGTAATATAGGTAATTGGAGAGACAAAATGGGCAGAGTTTGGCCGAGCCAAAGGATTTGGGAGTTTGGGTAAGGAGGTAGGGGTGGGGACCTTTTATAAGAGGAGAGGAGGGGCACTCTTGTAAAGTTACAAAATGTTACTTTATTTTCAAAAGAGTTTCGGATTTTAAAGGTCCAACATTTATGTATTTCAAGGATAAGGTGATAAGGGTTAGAAATCCACTCATCCAATAGGTTTTGGACATGTTTAGGTCTTAGATATTACATTATCTTTCCATTTTATATAAATCGTTAAATAATGAGGTCATCGTTGCATCATCATGATGTCATAAATAATTTAATTTAGTTAATGTCTAAAAATTATAAAAAAACTACTATGATGTAGGAAATATTTTTATCTTTCCAATGAATATTTATAGTCAAAAATCTATTTTGTATAACCCCATGTAAAAATTGTTTTAGTAAAACATTTCATGTTTGTCTCATTTTTACTTTAACTTTAAATAAAAAGATATTAATGTCATTTTCCAACCAAAGTGGCATCATGGGGTCCCCAAGTTGACCCATGGGTTTTCTTGGTCGGCCATGACACATCCAATGAGGTTAGGACATGTGTCAAGTTCATTTCATATTATTAAAACCTTATTCTTACCATAAACTACACTAATTACCTCTAATCGCGATTAAAAACTTAATAAGTTACTATTCACCCAAAAAATATTTTTATCCCGTTGAACCACATTTTACTTATTAATGACAACCATGTATGTCGGATTTTTTAATTTCAAAACACACAGATGGGAAAATTTCATTTAAACGGAAAAAATCATTTTTTATAAGTACCACTTAGTGGTTTCACTATTCATAAAAAATTGATGTTTTTCAGAAAAATCCCAAAAACTCACCCTAAGCTATATTTGATATTCCAAATTCAAAAATGAAGTCTATTTTAAAAAATTAATAAAATATTAGTCACATTAATTAATTTAATAATTAATTCCCGCTGTCAAAGCAAATAGCGTGTTTTTTTGAAACAATAAGTATCAAAAGATTGACACTAGTTTAAGTCTGATTTCAAAGTGAAATTAATTCCAACGACCACTATTGGATTTAATGGTAAAAATATATTCTAATTTCACATTAAAAACAATTAAAAATATAATCTAATCATATAAATAAATTAGATTAAAAAGTGGTTTTGAATTAAAATACAACATTTTACACTATTCATTTAAAAAATGAACTTTATCGGAAAGATTCCAAAAATTTACACAAAGTAAATTTTGATGTCCCAATTCTTAAGAAGAGTTTTATTTGGTCCAATAGAATGTATAATAGTGAACAAAACTATATTTAATGAAGTCTCACCATCAAAAGGTGATAAGTGAACCTTTAGTGAAAACTAGGGCATATACGCCTAAAATTGAATTCTTTCCGTATTTTAAGCCTTTATCTTTTATTGTATAAATGTAAAAAAATTTAAAAACATATATAACCATATATTAGTTATTTCTATCAATTCCTGCAAATACAACAGCTACATGTTAACTACCATTTAAAATAATATTATTTTATTATTAGAGTGCAACGTAAGATTCCCAAGAAACTCGTTGTTGCGTGTTGGGTACGCCATCGAGCATAGCGTCCCATTTAAAGTCATATTAATATTTTATTCACAAATATGGATAAATATGAAAATGTCATATTATTTATTTAACTAGGGTGTTACAGGGTAACTATAATTTTGGCATGCATTATAGGATTAAGGAAATCATAATACTATGAGATTTTATTCGAGAAATAAAGGTTGAATTATCATTTCGAAAGATATATGATTTTGTTATGGATTATGGTGACACACATTATTAATTTAAATCAATAGTATATCATAGATATTATGTGATTTAGGAAATATATTTTTTAATATGAGACATTAAAAGTGATTGATGTTATTTAGGAATATAAATGTTAAATTTATCATTGAATATAATGTGATCAGATCATACTGGTTTTTGGGTTTCAATCCTATTGTAGAATACTTTTGAGGAATGAAAAGGAAAATTATTTTTATATATGATATATTTTAATCATTAGGTGTTACAATAACATTTATGATATTAATATATTTTTGGTTAATATAGAGGTTTATTCTATTTTGATATTATATTACCTTTTGATAACCACTTTGGTTATAGTTTATGCCAAAATACAGGAGAAATATATTGTTACACTTTTGTAAATTTTATTATTTCAAGATGTTGAATCTAGTGATTTAGGAATGAAAACATCATCTTGAATACTCAACTTTCGGGAAAAAGGACGAGATAGTAGTTTGAATTGATTAATGGATGAAATTATAATTGACAAGATAGTATATTTTTATGTTATTTGTATAAAAATTTAAATAATTTCTCAGAATTTTGAAATGGATTTTGAAAACTAAAATATTTTTCATTCCCTTTTATCATCGATAAATGAACTTCCTCTCAACCCATCATAAATTTATGGTTTTGTGATTATTATCATTATCAGGTCCATGTTCACTATCATCATCCAATAGTACTTGGAAGATATTGTTTTCATCCAAATACATGATTTGAATTCCCATATATGTTTTTTAACATGGAAACCTACCTTCTGTTTTTCCAGCTAGCCTTCGTACTTCCATATCTCTCTTTTCAAGAGGATGTTTTATTGTCCCTTTTTTATGTGTGTTTTTAAAAAAAATGTATTTTTAGAATAGAAACCCCAGTTCTTTACCATAAATTAAAATAATGGGAAAATTTTTTGATAATTCGTGGGGAGTATAATATGCCATGAGTTTTAAATGAAATAAAATCTTTGATAGATTATAATATATGAAACATTGTGTTTAAATGGAAAATGAATTGCTATTTTTTAAATGTGATCATTATTACATAGTCATTATATTGGAATGAATGAATACTAGTTACAATGTAATAAAATGTATTTAATGTTCCTACTTATTTATAATGCATTAATTAATTGTTTTTAAATAAGCTCTCTATTTTTTTTAAAGCATTTTACTGTTCCAAAATACATTTTCGTCAAAAAAGGCACCTCACACTTTTTTTGAGTGAATATTTTAATTTTTTTAAACTTTTATGAAATTAATTTTTCTAAAGTGAATATTATTTTTGAATTAATAATGTCAATATTATCTTAGTATTTTTTTTCTAATTTTCTAAATTTCTAAATTTTTCATTAAATAGAGATAAATTCTAACTTTTATAAAACTATCATTTCAATTATATTTAAAATTTACTATATTATTCAAATTTTTTATAAATTGAACCTAATTAATAATTATTTAGATATTATATATTTAATTACATTCTATGCTTCTTTATAACATATTGTGTAATAATTATATTTTTGGTTGTAAACAACATTTTTTATATTTCTTTTTGATGCGTTTTATGTATTTATAATATAAGTAAATTATTTCACATATGATATTTTAATTTTTTTTAAATGGACTATATTATTCGAATCACCTTATAAAATTGATCATAATATGATTTTTTGAGATTTTTATGAAAATTGTAAATTTTATCTAAATTGAAAAAAATATAAATTTTTATGAGATTCAGTATATTAAGTGATATAATAAATAAAATACTATGATATCAGAATTTATTTAATGTTTGAAAATAATAATTTATTATAATATAATAAAAATATCATCTAAAAGAATTATTAACATTTAAATCATAATTTATTTCATGAGAAATATGAATATCATTTTGAGTACCAATGAAATTCATACAGAATAATGGAAAAAACAAATTCCCTGACTTATTTATTATAATGGAGATGTAAAAAGTAATTTATGGGATTTTTTTTGAAATATTTTGTATATATGTTTGATTTTACTTGAATTTTATGTTATTTAAATATATAACAAGAATATTATCTAAATCATTTTCCAATGACTGTACATAGATAGAAAATTCAAAATAAATAATTAAATAAGTTTTCTCCACATGGATATGAGTGAATAAACAAAATTAACAATTATAAATGACAAAATTGATCATAATTAAATTGTTTTTATTATGGAAATTTATTTCTAGTCTTTAGTGAACAATTAAGTATCATAATCAATTTGAAAACATTGACGCGGTAATTATATAACTAATAATGAAATAAAAATGTTATTAAAAATATTATACAAATACAATATGAGATAACTAATGAGTTCCAAGATTTATAAATATGATATTCATATTTTTAATATTTACTAATGTTTTTTAAATTATAATTGCTATATTGGAATTCTTAATGTCAATGTGATGAATAGTTCTTAAAATTTTCATTATTGGTATTTTAAAATAAATAAGCATGTATTTAATTATTTAAAATTATTTAAAATATTATATTCATCAAATTTATTATTATATTTTTTTATATCAAACATGGAATATTTATGCATATTTTTTACTTTTATGGTTACTATTTTGACCATCAATGAGTACAAATCCTTGTTGTCATGGCCTATTTTAAAAGGCTTCATGAAGTGTTAAAACAAAAATATAAGGGTAAAAAATTGAACAAATTGTCATTTTTATTGTATGAGATCACTTAGATCCATACTAATAATATCTTTAAAATATGTATGTTTTGAGAAATTATTAATTAAATATTAATTTGAATTTATTTAGTATCTTTAAAAATTCTAAGAGTTGTCCTCCCCTCCCTTATAAATGGGAAAATATTCTTCACAATCATCGCAAATAAAAATAGATTCAATTAAGCCAGTATCAATCCATATTCTTTCCTGTAATCCCAATACTAATTACAGAGTCAATTGTTTGGTTTAAACACCAACCTTAATGATCTAAAGATGATAAGGAAAGGGGTGTTGTCGGAACAAGCAGTATGCTTTTTAATCAAGTGTTTCAGTTTTATTACTTCGTTAATCCCCATAAAATATTCTTCAACCATGGTAAAATAATAATAAAATTATAATCCATATTATGTTGTATTTTAATGTTGTTTTAACAACCAATGTTTATCTCCTCTTACATTAAGTGGGATAAAACCCATAATTTGTGTGTATGATGGACTACCACCTCATAAACTGATGTAATTCATTTTTGACCACCAACTATCATATATGTATGATAATTATGTAATTAATATGATATTAGTGAAAAAAATTGGTTATTAAATTGTAATATATCATTAAGCTTCTTAACTTTTAATGAACTAAAAAATGATTACATTGTTCCTGCATATTTGTGGACTTTCAACTCCATTAAGTGATGTCCAGAAATCATTTTTTTTATATTTTCAAAAAATTGGATTTAAGGGTTCCCAATACCCATTACAGAGCATCACCAAAACCAATCCACCGCAACCAAAGCACCAAACAAACATTACATTTCAAAATTCAAATTTCCAAATCCATAATCCGCGAGACATCCCTCGAGCCGCGCACCTGCATCGTATCGCCCGCCATCAACCTCCACGCGCCACACCTTGGGCAGAGATCCCATCATCACACGTCGACATCACAGCAGGTCGTCGACGAGACCAACGGAGCGTCTTCACCGGAGATGCCACATTTCAGATACCGACGAGACATATCACTGGCAACCACCGCTGTCACCCCTTCACAAATGAAGTAGAAACCCTCGGCAATCACTCCATGAAGTGATGTGATCCATTTTTCAATCAAAAAATCACGTAAATGATATATATACATATATAATAATATAAGTTATATGATATTTATAATATTATTATAATTGTTTTAATAAAAAATAATACTTACCTCTTTTCAATAATGATTGTTGAAAATTGGAAGCGCTACTCTTGCGTATGTCTACCTTATGTCATCAAGAATGCAACATAGTTAATTTTTAATGGTTGTATATCATGATTGGTTTTAATAGAATAATTTATGTATACCAATGATAATTATTTCATAATTAATATTATTGATATTTTTAATGACGACCACTTTTACCCTAGTCAACATACCTAAGTAATTTCAGACTTATAAACTGAATATCGTTAATACTTTTGACGCGAGCATAAATTATTATGTAATTTTTATATAACATATTAATATGTTATATAAAATGAATAATAAAAATGAAAAAGTTTATTCATAATGAATAAAACTAACATAAGTATAATATTAATGATTATAAGTAATGTAAGTGATGCCTAAAATTCAATATAAGGGACTTCATATCAATTTCCTTTTGTTGATGCATATGTTGATGTTATAAACCTATATTATATTATAATATATATTTACATATCCTTTAACATCTCTTATCATCAATTTATCTATTCAAATGATATTTAATTTTTTTATTGTTATTATCTATTTGGGATTATGATTAAAATGTTTCTACTGTTGTTAGAGACATTCATTTTAAAATCCTCTTTTAAAGTTCTTCTTTCAAATATTTTTAAAATATTTAAAATAAATGTAATTCTTTTATATAAAACATTAAAATAATTTCATACCATTATGATGCCTCAATTATTTTAAGTTTCATTTATATGGTTGAATGGTTATTTTAAATTATTATTATATTCATATTTACCTGCACAATTTTTTGATTTTAAGGGTGAATTTTAAATATAAAAGGTTATTTTAAATTTTTAAAGGGTGTTGTACATGGGATTAAAATAGTGGCTCAAGAGTTTTATTCATAATATGGTCCTTTGAAATTTTTTATTAATGGTTTTATTCCATTATAGCTCATAGATTATCATGTTATATCATATAAAATGGGTGTTCCTAGATAGCACTCCAATGTATTGGGGTATTCAAAGATGGATGTTGATCATATGATTTTTCAATTTGTATGAGTGATTGTAATAATGAAATTTTATGGATTTCCAAAGGAACCTATAATGATTTTATCTTATTTCTAATGGGGTTTCATGGTAATTTTAATGTTTCAAAAGATAGTAATTTGAGATTTTTTAAAAATATAATTCCATTTCATGGTGAAATGTTCTATCTTCATTAAAATAGTGTTTTTCAGGGGGGGTTTATATTCACTGGATGAATGGATTTCTTATTTTATGCCCCATATGGGGATTTTTTTTTCTCACTAGACATTCTAAAATATTATTGAAAATGTTTATGGATTGTTATGAAAAAAATTAATTCAAGTTGAAGTTCATAAAGTTCAATCATTGAAAGAACCCATGTTTTAAATTAAATTATATTGTTTTAGGAAATAATTGATACTATGTACAAGGTTCCACATGTAATTAATGGGTTTACATTATAAAACATTTTTATAATTTTCTAAATCCCTAAAACTAAATGAACATTTGGAATTGATTAATGATAATTCAATTATAAATACACCATTTAATGTGATGTTTACGGTCGGGACCCTAATAAATGAATCTTCAACTGATTACCATACCTCTTTCGAGAAGGGGGGAGTGTTTTTGGAAATGATATGACACCTTGGGGTTCCAAAAAAATGGATCTTTTGAGTTTTCTTATTTTATATTGGATTTTTTGATTGATATATGGGGTGAGTATACCTCCTCTACTATATTTATGTATTTATATAGGCCATACATTGGTTTTTAGATGGGTATATTTTTTTTATGAGAGTACTATCCTATATTAGATATAAATGTGAGTTGGTTGTTATACCAAACTTATTTAAAATTTATTATATTATGTTTTTTGAGTTGTTTGTTTTTCCATAGTGTTAAAATGGTTTTCCTCATGGTATGAATTTCCTCTTTAAATTGTTATAGACATTTAAATAGGTAGGCCCGGTTATAGGATTTCCAAGATGCCATTCCCCTATGATCACTTTTAGGGAAGAAAGTCTTTATCCTTCTTTCTACAAAAATTTTATGGATGAAGAGCAACATGAAATCTTTGAATTTATAGTACTTTTCTCAGAGGCTAACAAATGTATTTTCACTCCTTCTGCCTTGGGAATTTTTACCACCAGGGACTTCCAGTAGCTTCAGCTAGAGCAAGATCACTATGATAATTTGAATGACACTATATGGTGCACAAGGATTCCATAAAAGTATAATTTCATTACCTGAAGAATAAGAAGATGGGTTGTGGAATCTAATGATAACATCAGGAAGTGGGTATTAACATGGCCTCATGATGTCAATGTAGTAGCCACCCTGGGGAGGAAAGTATGAACCATCTGTTCTTTGAAGGTGAGTGGGCTTAGGCTGTTTGGTTATTTTTTGGTGGAAACATTATGATAGCCGACCATACTCACGAGGGGGTCTCGTTCCTGGGAAGCTGGTTCCATGAAAACAATGAGGAGGGTCCTGAAAGAATGGTGAGGTCCATCATTTTCAGTGTCGCCTGCTGGTGTCTATGGCAAGTTTGAAACCAAGCCAGGTTTGAGGGAACCAACCCAACTTCAAGGGAAATCATTGTGCGCACAATGAACCTACTTATCGACATGTCCTCCCTCTTTAGGGACTGGCATGATTTCCCTCTACTGAACCTGCTCAATGGTCGGCTAGTGCATGCCTAGCTCTCCACCAACAAACCAATGGGTCAATGGTTAAGGTGGGAATCCCTGGCAACAGGTTATAAGATTTACATGGAAGGGTCTTGTATTCTAGGAAATATGAGAGGCGGGGCATGGTGCGAGGCATGCATGGGACTATATTCTTGGATTTTTCCAATACGTATGGTATTGTAGGTCCCCTTCAGGCAGAGGTGAGAGCTATAATGACAGGGTTATCCCTCTACAATTGGACAAACTTGGAGATATCCCAAGTGGAAACAGATTATCTGATCCTCCATGAGGCCCTGCATGGAAAACGTGACATCCCTTGGTCTGTAGACTATATAGTCAAAAATTTCAAAACCTTCATCCACAATAATATACAGGTGACCCATACGTGCAGGGAGGGGAATAAGGTTGCGTATTATATGGCCTCCATGGCAGGACTAATTTTAGATATTTTTCATAGTAACCATCCTATAAATCCCGAGGGGGTTAATCGGATCAGAGGGGATGCCCTCTGTGTTCACTACTATGGCCACCTAAGGATCTTTCTTTCGTCTTTCTATCTTTTAGGTCTTTATTGTTGGCCTACATAAAAAACATTGACGTTGGATGCATATTGTGGGAAGACTTGCACTATGTTTTTTGGGTATGTTATTGGATCTAATTCCCAATTTACCCTTTTATAAGTTTGATGAGGAAAATTATGAATGTAGTGTGATAGGATCATTGTGGGATGATATATCCAATAGGATCTGGAATTTATTTCCCATGTTTCTCAGTTTCAATAGATTCATGTGACTCTTTTCCTATTATCATTATTTCCCATTTACGTGGAACAATGTTCCCATTATGTGATACTTCTATAAAGGGGTATGAAATTCTAAATGTACATTGTTTTTTATAATATATTAAAATATTACCACTCTTATGTTGAGTCCCATGGTTGAGAATTATCTTCCAACTTGCGGTCATCCCATTGATATGGATGTAATTCCTTCTAAGAGTGTTTTTATTGAGAATCTATGACCATTTGTGTATTTATACACTAGGAAACTATGATTAGTTGTCGACTATTACCACTAGGTTGTTATTACGATTGATGTGACTTGGTTATTGATACATTTTACCAATGAATTTATTATAATTTTATTAGAATATTCTAGGACCCTTGGTTATGAATTGGGACATAAATCCTTATTGATATCTCATGTTGTGACCTAATGTAATGTATTTCAATCTGAGTATATTACTTGTGAAATATTCAGATCCAATCCTCTCATACACATGATAAAAAAAGTTAAGGTTACTAAAATAAGACTTGTGTATCACTAGTGGATGTAATGGTTATGTGGTTTATTTTTTTATTACAAAATATTTAGAATATAATATCATTTATTTAGTTTTTTTTCTGAATATGATTAGAAAGGCCAAGGGTGCTAGCTTACTACGTTATACTAACACCCTTCATGGACACTATGGTATATGATTATATTTCATATTACATGACCTAAGTAAGATAAAGGGTCTTATACCATTGAGTAGAAGTAGTGTGGTTGCAGTTGGGAGATGTGTATAGTAAGGGGTAACATAATAGTTTTATGTTTATCTATAGTATCCAATTTATTTTTGGAACTTTCTATATTTGACACGAATATAGTTGATATTTTATATAGTTATATAACTCGTGTGACAACAAAATATATCTTTTTTATATAAAACATTTGTCTTTATTTATTTATGTTTTGTCTTTGGATATAATTTCCATAAACTACTATTATATTATGATGAATATTTAATATTATTTCTTCCACTATAATATATTATTATCTATACTAGATGTAATTATCTCCCAATAGTATATATAGAACCAATATATGAGGTGGAACCCTCGAGGAATACAGGACTAATGTTCGCTTATAGGGGAGGTGAATGAAGATAAAGACTTTGAAATGTGTCATCAGATCCATATTCAATTTTTATTTCTTTATGTGGGTATTGTAGTTGGGGGAAAATGTTTTTAGGAATAAAGTTGAACTAGATTTCCATTTGTATATGACCCATGTGTATAGTAATTATGAGTTACTTGGGATGAGTTTTTTATTCATGGTTTTTTATGTTAAATTTTTCGATCTATCATAAATATATTATGTTATTTATTTTCTATGTATTTTAATATTGACGTTGGGTAGACATATGGGATTTTTTTTATGAACTTCTTCCAGTGTACTAGATTGAAATGACATTCATGAGATTTATTTTATTTTATCAGCTTTATTATGATATAAGTTGTGGTTAATTAGTTTTTCAATAGTTATATATATCATGTTTTCCTATGTTACAATATATAATAATTATATATTACATATTCAGTTTTTCTTTTAAGGTTAATACAACTTATAAATTAATTATATGAATCCTGTAAGTAACAGATACTACCCACAGGGCAGGGTAGGTTAGGTTTGATTATGACATGTTATGTCAGTTCCTGATATTTTATGATGAATGTTTAATATAGTTTAATTTTATGATCATTATTACTTACCATATCTGTTATATTATGAATTGTTATATTACTATTTTGTGGTGTGAATTTTGAATTATAGTGACATAAAACAATGAATACCTCTAGTCTAATTCCATGATGGTGGTGGGAGAATTCCCCATTGGTTATTGAGTGAGATCCCCCAGTTTAACATTTACCAACTATTTATTAGCTTCTCTAATAGAGTATCCTTTATATTATTCTTTCTACATTACTGGGAGCTCCATGAGTGGTTCCTTATATAAAATATCTATCTTGAAAATTTTAAGTATATAATAATCCTCTATTTTATATATATGGTTTGTATTAGGCTACCTATTTTGAGTCAAGTATATGTAGACTATATTTGAACTTCTCAAAATACCCTTATAATGATGGGAAATGTATATGGTTTTTATGTTTAGAGGACTAGTGACGTAGAGGTGAGATGTCACATTCTTAACCAGTCGATAAGAGGGGCTATCCTGGAAGAAATTTTAGTCTCATTTCTATTATAATTTATTTACTATGATGCTAAGAGAGGATATGGATAAAGGGTTCATAAATTTTTTTCTGAGAGACTATCTTTGATGTACGATACAACATATTTTACCAATATGAATATGATTTCACTCATGTTGGAGGGTAATTAGACATCTATGGTTTGTGGTTTTGATGAAGGGAAGAGATACGTTATTTTTTCTTTAGTGAACATATTTTAGAATATATATTTTCCAATGTCTATAAACTAATCCATTACCATAGAGAGGTACCTATTCAAGGGTGAACCATCTAGTAAGCTATGGTCTTAGGATTGGTCTATGAGTGGATATTTGAGAATCAAGATTTATTTTTTATCATCAATGGATTAGTAATAGGAAAGTCAATCAATACAGCATGAATATTTATTCCAAACATGAGTGTTCTCATCTAGTAGGTTTTCAGTGTGTTATGTTGATTTAAACTTGATTATAGTTATAGAAAATTCATATGGAGTGTTATAAAAATTTATAGATGTGGACTATAAGAAAATCTATTTGATTTATTCTCATCTACAGTGATTTCATAAGTGTGTCTATGATTAGGGATATTGAGTTGGATATGGTTCCCTATTCTAAGTAAATAGTTAGATTTAATTAAAAAAAATTGGTATGAGGTATTTTATTGTGCTAAGGGATATTATTTTTAGAAAAATGGTACATGAAATTGTAGTCAAGAATTTTTAGGCTAGGTGAGAGGCTCGGTGTGAGGCCGAATTTGTTCTATCAATCTGAATATTTTTTATTATTGTGTGGGACTATCAACCATTAGAGTTATAATTATAATGGAATCTACCCCAAAATTAGTTCGAAATGATAGAGGTGTGCCACATTCAATTTTATTTTCTTAATTTTAGTTTTATCTAGGGAACATTATATAGTATATATGTGTGGTGATGTGATTCGATACAATATTAATTGTATGATATAAAGGTATTTGAGTATTTATAAAGTGTTCTATTGTGATTAATTAGTATATTCTTTAATGGGATTTAATTATTTTAGATATGTATATATTTTATTTTATCTTTTGGATATATATATATATATACACTTCTAATGAAGAATACATTGATTAAAACCATTAATATAAATAAAGAATATCTTCAGAGGGTGATTATTATACCCATGTAAGAGTGTAGAATTAATAATAAACAAAACCAAGTCTTGACCATCGAAAGTTGTGGATTAAATTAGAAAAGTTTTGAATTATTGTTCATATAGTTTATTAGATATGAAAATTAGTCTTCATGTCCATTTGAAGAGGTTGTAATACATCGTTACTTATGAATTCTCAAGTTTGGAACCGGGGATATAGGTTTTTTTTATAAATAAGATTATTCTTGGTAATAATCCCAAATACATTCATCCTTTATAGATGGGTCATGTAGAACATAGATAGTTAAAGGAAAAACTAGATAAACTATAAGTGAATGGATTAATTCTCTGAACAATGTTTCAAATGGGTGACCTAGATTTATTATTCCATATGGGTGATTATTGAATAATTTTTTTAAGGATTAATTAATCTTGATCCATTTGAAAATCAATAATTGGTATCATTATCATAATATATTTGATTTATATTAAAAGTTTATGTTAGATAGGTTGTTTTATATGAATAACATGACATTAGGATATCATCATCTATATGTGACTGCATATGATATTGCATACACTACGTTCAAGATTTGGAATATCCTGTATGAGTTTCTTGTGATGTATCATGGATTAAAAAAATGACATAAGTGTTTATATCCATGATAAGTCATTTAGGTGTTCCATGTTTGGATTCACTTACGGTTTTTATTATCGGTATATCTTCTTATACTATGAATCAGTGGAGGATTATACAAAAAAATATGATGATATTCTTTATCAAACTATGAGGGAATATTTTATATGCCAAATATTTTGCGTTATTAACTCTTGAAACCCTGAGAGAGGTGAAGGAGTTCTAGTTTTCTGACATACACTATAGATTTTTGAAGGAAAATATATATAGTGGGGATCTACCTTCAAATACATTGTAGAATGATGTTGGGACAAAGTACGTATGAGTATGAGTGATGATCCCAATGAAAACAAGTGATGAAATAATGTTGGATTCCTATACATTGATATGATATGATCATGCAGGGAGTACTATGTTGTACCATAACATCTATACATTGAATTTATAGCCTAGTGTGATGTGGTATATGTAAATATTTTTTACACAAACCTCCTCCATTTTGTTTTTGAAGGCATTCCATCTGTAAAATGTAGGTCAAATTCACCCATTATCAATTCCATAGTGAAAATAATATTACATGGAAATTGATTTCATGATGGGTTTATGAAAATTATCCTAATATAGAAGTACAGTATTGGTTAATTTTTACAATTTAGTGATTCATTCACATTTCATTCTGATAATAGATTCTATATATATTGAAAATCAAACCATATTGTATATCTAGATGATAGTAAGACTATATAGAGTGAATAGGAATATTGTTTTGAATCAATACACCAAATATCTATATCCCCGATGGAATATTCTATAGTATATTCTTGATGTGTATGTGTAATTGAGAATAATATAGAATCTTAAAATGGATGGGTTGGCTGATCATAAAATCATGATTATTAAGGACCTACTATTAGTATGTGTCCTATGTTTAACTTATTAATGGTCGGTTTATCACTCCTAAGTCATTTTATCATATAAATATTGTTATTAGATATCTATGTATATGAAAAGTTTTTATTCTATATATAAATCTACATACTAGTCAACACTATTCTTGAAAGATTTTGGGGAGGAATCTATAATTGAATCGAGTATTTTTAAGGATAAGTTAGATCATATCAAGTTGGTAAAAAATTAGTTAGGGTCTATAAAAATAAGTTAATATTTTTATATAGATTGAATACATCATTTTATTGACATTGAGGTATTTTATAATGTTTTCTTTAAAGTTTCATCTTGGTTGGTAACATTCATTATGGAGGAAGAAGAAATTAGTTACTAGGTTTGGGGGGATATTTGAGGTTGTTGATAGGAGATGTAATGTAGCTAAAAATTTATAAAATCCTAAAATATATCATTCTTTGCTTGAATTATTCAATTTACCTCAGCTTAGGTGACACAACCTTGAACCTTTTCATGTGATCAACAGTGTGGATATTTAGTTATAGGTTGATTCGTTGTTTGAGGAAAGGCTAGTTCATATAGTGACCCATACTAGAATTATTCATCATGGGAAGATATTTTCTTGGGTATTCATTCAATGTTAACATGAGTATTTCATGGTTGAAATTTCGGAGTTATATGTTTCTATTATAGCACTATCATTGGAGTTTTTTACTGGTGGTTCTTAATGGAATATATTAGGTAGATGTTTCTATTCCACATATATTTTTTAACACTTTGGGTAATCTATTTATGAATTGTTTTTAATTTTTTATAAACTATGTGTGTTTCTTATTTTTTCAGTTTTTATGGCAGTTAGTGGAGGATATGGGTCAATTTTTTAAGGTTTAATCCAATGTATTGGTTGAAATTTTTATTGATGACAAAGAAAACATTTAAACATTGGGTATTTCAATTTGGTGAAGGCTTTGTAAGATACAAAATTGGTATAGGTGTATTTTTATGCTTTAACATAGGGAGGTTGTGTTTTTAAGCCTGATCCAAGGGGAATTTGTGTTATTATAGATCGGGACATGCTACAATTTGACCCTATAATGGGTTTTAATGAGAACATGGAACGTTTTTGGAAATGGATATTGTGCTATGATCAAAAGATACACACATCAATGTTACCCTAGGATATGGTGGTTGGTTTTTTTGGTTTCTCATTAGAGTTTTGAATTATTATTTGACCTGAAGGGTCACTCAAAATTATGACCCCAGGAAAGGGTTTAATGAACCACACTTAGAGAAGCCCCTCTTTGGATAGCAGTAAAGATGATCATTTCCCTCAAAGACTTTCTATAATAATACATGGGTTGGAGACTACCACCTAGGGTATCTCTTATAGGTATGGGAGGTTTTACCCACGTAATTACTATGAAAAAAATGACAAAAAGCTAATAATATCCATAAATATACTAATGTGATAACAGTACCCTTATTCATACTATATCTACATGATAATATACCGAATTAAATTATTGTAATTGCGTGACTGTCATCATAGATTTACACTCATTCTACCGCTAACAACAACATACCAAAACTCCCTAAAAATTTTTAGTAAAACAACTGATGAAAGCTTTAGAGGGGTGACCAATTAGAAGTACACAATAGGATCATGATTTAAAAAAATTCAACATCCATGTGATATAAATGTAATGTGAAAGTCCTGTGTTAGAATTATTACATGAGGGAAAAATATGTAATCAAGAATGACATTAACAAACACCCAAAAGCGAGGGGAAATGCATAAAATCATTGGATATTAAAATTTTCACTCCTAAATATATCTTTAATTTGAAAAATCACAACCATCAATAATTAGAGAAATTTCATTATTAATAAAATAAATAAAATGGTCCTATATAATATACAACCACTCTTATTATTTAGTTATAATCCCTTCCAACCAATACCAAAAGGGTATCAGTGGGAGAGCCCCTCATTGACTTACTTGAAAATAAAATATTGATATATAATTCATGTAAAATCAAAGTCTATCCAATATTCATATCATCATTACCAAACAACATCACCATTACCATATTTATTTCATAGTATCTAAATTTTTATTGAATAAAACTTATCATAAGACATCACACCCTATTTAGACATAAAAAACTCATATTATATCAGTTGAAAATCATATGAAATATAAATCCATAATTGATACAATCATTGTGAGCATGTATAAATAGTGTATAACCAACTACATGATGGTAAAATTAAAACAATTATCATCACTGAATCAACGAATACATTATGATCAATGAAATATTCAGTACCAACATGAATATTATTATCTTACCAATTAATTTATCTACTCACTACATCACCTATTTATTTTACAGAAGTCATCCCATTTTTTTTAATCATCTTATAGTATTCCAATTTCATAATTATTAATCACATTACCAAAATTGAAACACATATATAACATAACAGCTAACTTATATACATAGGAATAATGCTACATAAAGTAGCCCATTCACGTAATGATTTCAGTTCTATATTAGTTTAGATAATATTATACATATACCCACATCTTATGTAATATTCACAGATAACTTATAAAATTTCATGCTAAATGAAAGACAATCAATGTATATACTTGTAGATATAAAAAACATCAAGACCATAGACCAATTACATACTAAAAAGAAACCCCACTCAAGACATACTTATAAGAACTTCCAACATTAATAATTATACTTTTTGAACCCTAACAAATACAATTATACACTTCTCTAAACTATTCCAGTATCTCACATAACCTTTCGTATAACCATATCTATAATCATGTCCTTTTTAGAAATAATGAACACCCTCCCCTATTGGACCTCGAAATAATCACTAGAAATCTCATGTTTCACGAAATCCTTCTATTTAATGCAAATATTTACAACGATGTAACTTAAAAAAATAACCAAAAAAACATTCCAAATATCACCAAATGATTATGGATTTTCCTAGGTAACCAAAAAAACTAAAATAAAAAGATAATAATTATAAACATAAATTAGTAAATGAACCTATCATAAGACAACATCTTATGATGTGACATGAACTCAATAAAACTCAGTGATTCACAACATTATATGTTCCAAAAATACAATACCATAATTAGGTAATTCTAATATCATTTCTCCTTCATTATTATATTTTAATTATCAAGGTTCTTCCTATCAAAATTATTTAAATTCCATATTTTTCTCTTCAAAACATTTTCAATATTATAGGAATAATCATACCATGTGCATCTAATAAAAATATAGTTTAATATTAATGTATAACTGAAAAATGCTAACACATCAACATGAAATCAGGGGGATTAATAAAATTCTCACTTCCAGATCATAATCAAGATCTTATCATATTTAAATAGTATGTATAAATTTTTGAATATCAGAATATAATAATCTTCAACTAATGCATGAAATTTTATTCAAGTACTTATAACAAGGAAGGTATAATTAATCTAAAATATGGATGATGACTAAAAATAAAATTTCCCATACCACAAAAAAAATATTTAACACCTATCGTGACTAAAGAGAGTAATAAATGGAGGAGAGAATATAAATATTGTTTCCCCTAGAGAACAAAACACCATATGACTTGGTAGATGTGTTCGATTATGAAATTCATAATGTAAATATCAACCAATTACCCTAGAACAAAAAAACCTCCTCTTAAACAAATTGAAGAGTATAAACATTCCCTATAAGGAGGAACCTGTAGAGTTTGAAAAATGCTTACATCCTGTATTGATTCAGAGGTTTACTGAGAAAAGAATTTTGTGATTCATGGGAAGTGTTTTTATTCAAGTATATTTATGGTAATTTCAATCATTAATTTTGAAGGGAAATATTATAGAAATGTTTTATAATTATTGGATTATAAAGGATACCAATTGAATGGATTTGGGATACACAATAATAACATAGAAGGAAAGAATTATTAAAATAAATCTAATATTCTAGAAGGTACCTCAATGAAGATAAGAAATTACATGTCAAGAGAACCAAATATCGATTCAAATGAATTCATATGAATCTTTATTTCCCGAATGGACCAAAGGAATTATTTTTATTGATTTTTGATAAACCCCTTTCAAGGGATGAGGGGGAACCCTTAAAAGGCCCATAGGCTTAGAGATTAGATGACTTTAATGTCTTAGGTAATATATAGACTCTACTTGGAACTTCTCCCCCAGCTTTTTCATCGTGATATCATCTCTCTACCATCACATTTCTTGTTCGGATAGGCTTCTTGTCCAAGCACATGCTCGTCCCAATGGAAATTTCATACCCTCTCTTTTTGAAAAATCTTCTTAGCTTCTACAATGGTGAATGTGACTCCTTGGAATCCTCATATAGAGTCAGCTCCTTGTGGAGTTTTTCTAATCACTTAGCACAATTTCAAGTGGCCTGAAGTCCTTGAGGGGGATCGAAGGCCTTGAGGTGTCCCGAAGGTATTAATGGACCTGAGGCCCAAATGGAAGAATAGATCTGGCTGCTACAGTTCTGAATAGTGTGTTCTATAGTGTCTGCTATAGTGCTGCTATAGTACCCAAAAAATTATGTCTCTATCTGGTTTTGAACTCGGGTCTCTTGGATGCACTTGAAAAATCCTCACCAATTGGGATAAGGCTCTTGTGAATATGAAGCTTTGTTGAATCCTCAACATCACATTCATAACCAATCCATCAACTAAATTTTACCAAAACCAGGAACTGCAGTTGCTTCCATCAGTCATAGTATATGGAAAAAATACATATAAAGGAAAAGAGAATACAATGGAACCAAAAAACCTATGATAAAAAATAATTATTACTAGGTATTTAAGAAAAGGGGATAGATAATCCATATATTTCCAAGGGATGTTCCCATGTGACATAGGGTTTTTGGGAACTAGGTATTATTGAAATAAATAGAGGGGAAAACATGAATTAATTATGTATTTTTGGATTCATGGAATTATTTTTTGATAGACTGAGTCACGACATGAAAAATTAGATTCAAATTAATTTTTGAGGATTATGATGTGATCTTCCTATGAGTTTCCCGATGTAAAAATCAGTCCAATCACATAAATTTGATAAAAATTAGTATGTTCATGGTGTGGTAAATATAGCCACATTTCAAAATCTGAATTCCCATGTGAACCTTGTAAAACAACGATATAACCAATCCACCCTATTCAATGATCACACTGAGATATGATTTCCATGGAATATTGACTTTCTGTAATACTAAAAAAAATTAAATTATCAAGACTTCATGAAATGAAACCTATAATCATAATTTAAAATAATCATATGAAAGGGCCACTAATAAGCAATAGTTTCTTATGTAATGGTTATTCTTGACAAAGTAAAATAAATAACCAAAACCCAAATAAATAGTATAACATTCATGACCATTATAAAAATATTGTACCTTACACTATTACTTGAAAAATAAGGACGTGAAAAAAACATACATTTTAATAGAAAATTCTCAAACTCTAACGAAAAACCCCTGAATATAGGAAATGAATTTATATTCTAACCAAACAAACTATTTCCTGAAACAAACATCATTTCCATGATGTACCTATTCCAGTTGGAATATAAACATAAACTCAATCCTCCTAAATATAAAATTCTATAATCATCCCAATAACATTTAATGATTGAAAATGGAAATATAAGGGTCTAGGATTTTTATAACCATTATATTTTTTACTGATCAAATAAATCACATACTCTAGTATTAAAATAAACACAAAAAATGATAATCCAACCAAATAAAGTTACATGGATTCCCAGGAATTGATAATAAATTATCCACAAATGATTATCATTAATGATCATCCAAACCATAAATAATAATAAAAAAAATCCAAACATCCGTAGAAAAATACCTCTATAATAGGATAAAAAACTTCTAAAAGTATAAAAAAACATGACTCACCTCCCAATCCATAACTAACTAAAAACTAGGACATACACTATTCATTAGGGAAATAAAATGTGTGATTCCTCCCATAATGAAAATGAAAATATATCAACTTACATAATGGGAAAAACATCAAGATACTCAAACTTATGATTCAAATCCACATACTAATACTAAAATATTGATTAGATATATTTTTTAAAATCCTTGATTCCTATTACACATTGATTTCATCTCAAACTCTATTGAAACTCATAAAAAAATATTCACCAAAACCATATCACTTAGAAATACATCACTCTAATATCTCTTCTTAATACCTAAATTAGTTTCAGTATACTAGCTAAATAAACGTAGAATATCAAGGTATATAAAAACTCATAGTGAAATCATAAATTGGATCTTCATATTTTTCACTAGATAGAAAACATGCGAACTGGAAAATAATTTCTACAAAATGATCCATGAATCTTCATAAACCATCACCCCACCAGCTTAATCCCCTTTAAACCTTTAATATGTTTATCCATCCGATCGCATTTAATAAAATCATCCTTGACAATTGTATGAAGAACACTTGAATGCATCAAATACTTTTCTCCACGATTTATCTTACACAATCATCAATCCACTTTCATAAACAATCCATCCATCAAAGAGACTCAAAATCAATAGGGTATCCTCATTAACTTAATATAAACATAAATATATTATAATCAAGCCTCTACATCATGACTATATTATCCATTGAGTAACTTCTATACTTCATAACCCAATAACATTACCAAAACATCATCGCAAAATTCATCTCTGTTTTTACCTTGAAAAATGGCATGATGATGTTTTATAGACATAAAATATCAGACATATAATTTTACACATATTATTACATGATTTTATGCATAATTTGACTTCAAATACAAACCAATTATCATAATGTATAGTATCTTTGGAAGATTAGATAAATAATTAGAATACAAGAAACATATGTAATTTAATCTTCATAATTATCCCCTAACAACCTTTGAGGCCATACAACTATATAATATAGCATGTGGAATACATGAACAATGGGATGAGCTAAAAACCCTAGTAAGGGAATAAACATAAGAATAAATCATTATTTATGGGATACATGGAATTAAATCATGAGATTAAAAATGCATGGAACATGAATAAACATATGGAATCATAATATATAGAAAATGGGGTCATGGAATCATGGAATCAGAGTAATTTGGCATTAACATAAACCATGACAAAATCATGAGTCAAAGCTCACTGCACATGGGGCAACATGAGTGAAGGCTAACCACTATGACTGTTACACATGACGAATGAGTTAAGGTTAACTGCCCAGACCATTGCACATGATATCTCATGAGACTAAAAATTAACAAATTCATTGTAGTTCTATCCTGGAACAACCATCATCACATGTTCATGTATATGTTTTTCACATAAAGAATCAATCATAACCATTACCCATATAATGAATTTGATATCATATATGTGTCATAAGGTATAAAAAGGTAATATCATAATGGTGTCCTTAAAATAATAGATTTAAATCATTAATGAACATTAATAAGGTAATTTAGTCATATTTCATGATATGAGTTGTCAAATGAAGTGAAAAAATGTTAAAATATTGTTTAAGATACATTAAAAATAAAACATTTTAGTATGGTTTAAAGAAAATTTTAAAGAGAGTCTAATGTGGAGAAGTCGTATTTTATTTCCTAATACTATAAATGGAGAAATATTTTTTTTTATGATAAAATTAGTTATTATATAAAAATAATTGTGTCTTAAAAAATTATGAAGCATACCTAAAAATTGGTAACAAATCAGGATGCTCCCTTTAATCTGGCTTTTTAATCAAGAATATTTGAGAAGGGATCATTATATAATATGTATTTCACCATTAAATAAAGAAAAATTGGGATATGGAAAAATGTTATGAACATTCATACCTAACATAAGTTTACTAAATATTTAGATTAAATAATTACATTTGGGTAAACTTAGAGTAAGTGAAACATGAATGTAAAATATTGGTTCAAAAAGAATCCCTTACCTTATGCCCAAAAATGTTCTGGACTTGTACTTAATGTATTGTATTATAAAATTAAGTCAATTAATTAATTAATTCATATCCTTTTCTAAATTTATTTTATTTTTTATAGTTTTTTTACATTCATTTATGTCCATTTTGATGAGTTATAATATACAATTTCATCGTTTTGGAGTGTTTGTTTCAATGGTTTTCATAATCGGTCCATTTGTATACGTGTGTGATAGATCATGTAGAATGTAAATAGTTTTATAGAATTGTAATTATTTTTTATTAAGGATATTTTAGTAGTTTTTTTTCTTATATATCATTTGGTTACGTGTTATGGGAATGAATCATTATATAAAATGTTAATGAAAATCGCTTATATTAATTTGATTATTTCTCAATCATCATCAAGTAGATTTGTTCTATTAGTTAATATTATATATATATACTATTAGATAACATTAAATAAGAGTTAGTACATATATTATAATCTTTTTTAACCATGAAATCGCTTTTATGACATTCCTTTAAGGTTGTAAAGTAAAATGAAAACACGCCATCCATGAATGCGATATATTAACAAATTTCGAAAGTTGTTTTCATTTTTAGAACACAATGGGGAGGGTAATGAAATGATGATGGATTATTCCATTAAAATAATAAACTTCTAGTATATTAGATATAATTTAGTTACCATGCCACATAGAATGTGGTAGGTGAGGAGAGAATAATAAAATAAATGAAATTAGAATGAAATTAAAAGAAAAGGAAAGTGGTTTTTACCTATTGGATTATTCTCCCTGAGAACCTCCTTGGGGAACATAAATTTGGTATTTAATTGATTCCAAATGTTCCTAGATGTGTGGGAGAGACTTGGGATGTGGTCAGGTTATAATTTAGATAGGCATCAATTCTTTAGAGTTGTGGGAAAAATATGTGTTCTGGGGTTGTATTTATAGTGGAGGATAAGAGTGTTTTTAGATTATTTTAATCATTAGTTTATTATTTTGTTTCAATAAAATTAATAGTTTCGATTAATGTTACTAAATACAATAACTAATTCATGATATTTTGAATCAATGGCCACTTACATCATCTATGAATCATTCATTACTCAAAAATGCATTTATTTAACTTATATCATAAATTATCGTATTTAAAAAAATTTAGAAAAAGTCAAAAAATTCACCATAACCATTTTTCAACATGTATAATTAAAAATAAATGAAATTATATAAAAATAATTTTCTAATTATAAGAATTATAATTTTTAATGAAAATCATCATTTACTCAAAAAATGCTGATTTTAAAATTATAAATGATTTCATAACTATTTCATAAATTTATTAAGTTCTCATTAAATTATGTTAACATCATAAGAAAAAAATACCATGGTATGATTTTTTATGAAAATAAATGTTCTTTTAAATCATTTTTTTATTTATAAAATTGTAAAAAAACATTTATTTGTTATAAATATATCAAAACTTAATTTATCATTAACAAAACATTTCTGAACATGAACTATGATTTAATTATATCATATTTTAAGATATAAGATAGAAAATTTTATTTATACTTTACAGGTAAGGATACTATTCTATTTATTGAGTTACTATTCTTAAGGATTATATTATTATTCCATAGATCATGTTACTATTCCATTGGTTTGTGATCCTTAAATTATATAAATACTTTATATTTCATTCATTCTTCCATTATAATGTTTTTATTGTTTTATCTATTTGATTTTATATGATTTAAACTATATAAAATAATTATAAGAAGGGACTATTAATTGATAATTTTTTGGGTTGTTACATTCTTTACCCTTCTTAAATTTCCCCCATGAAATATCATTTTACAAACTATAGGTAAAATACGTGAAGGTAATTCTCCTTCATCACTTCCTACATTCCCCATGTTTCCCCTTAGAACATATGGTTCCACCATAATACTTTGACTTGGTGAGTGGTCTTTTTTATTAGAACATTATATCTAAAATCTTGGATCACTATTGTATTGTCCTTGTAAGAGATATCATTCTACAAATATACCACCATTTAATTTAGTACATTTAAGGGATTTAAAATGTACTTCTTCGAGATTTATATGTGTAATACATAATGTAATTGAGACACGGTTTATAGAAGTTGTAGTCCATAAGCCACATATCTAACAAAATCTAGAATCTCTAAGGGGATGATATACCAAGGACATAGTGTTTCCTTCTTCCCAAATATTATGATCCTCCTCCATATAGATATGTAGAGGAAGGGAACAACTTCAACCTTAATCTCCATGTCTTGTGGAAGATTTTTTGAATAAATCTTCTGTTGAGTTTGGACTTTTGATATATACTGTTGAATAGATTTCACCTTTTCTACCATTTCATAAACTATTTATTCTCCTAGCAACTTACATTCCCTGACATCATCCCATCATGTCGACCTAGTACTTCTTTTCCAATAAAGGGATTCATATGTTTCAATTTGTATTCTCATGTGGATACTATTTTTGTAAGAGAACACAACCTCTTGATCAAGTGGAATACCAAGAAAACAATCCAGGGTATAAATCAGTTTAGTCCCTCAAAATAGGAATGTATTCAAGATTGATTATATCCTTCTTCTCAATCATTTGATTGAGATATTCAGTCTTATAAGGAAATAATATCCAAAATTGAAATGATTATTCAAATGGAGATTAATCGAACTCTTTTCACTTGTACAAACTTAGAGGATTCCTCAGTATATGAAGAGTGATCTCCCTTTCATGATAGTCAATGTTGGATTTGTATACAGATAACCAATCCATGCCCAATTTATAATCAAACTCTTCAAAATGATATAAAAAAATATTTTAGGGGAGATTCATTCCACAAAAATTAAGAGGTAATGATTTGTATAAATTTTATGCAATAATTTCCTTATTTTTTGTTCTCATAGATAGCTCAACCTCTAAATCTTGAGGTGGTGTTTTAATAGTTCTACTAAACTAAAAAGACATAAAAAATGTGTTGGTCTAGAATTAAATAGTAATATTCCATTAGTTAATGGATAATCATTATACCTCTCACCACATCATTGTTGGCATCCACCTAAATAGTAGTGATAAAATATTACCTTCTATGTTGCCTTAATATTGTTGTCATTGATTGGATCTGACAACCCCTGGCATAGGGAAATGGTTCGCATAATGCACATGTTCTATATAGTTGAAACACTTCACTACTGAATGAGTTTTTATATGAACAATCCATTCTCCTTCCACATTAGTGGTATTTTCTATATCCCTTCATCATTTATTAGTCAGATTACCCATTCTTCATCATTTGAATCATTTTTTAGTTGCATTTGTATTGTTTTCATGATGCTACATCGCCAAAATTACACATGTGGGATACTAGGTTTTCATTCCATCACTGAATATATCTGTTGATACACCTATATTACACTCTCTTCTCCTATTTTTATCATTGGGCCCATGAGACCACTAAGTGTTTTTTATCTCTATTTCAACCTTGAGGGAACAATGTATAATCTCTTTATAGTTTTCAAATTCTTGAATAATTAATTATTTTCATAGAAACAAATTTATCCTGATAAAGAAGTTATCCACCATGAATTTGGTGTACCTAAAAATGTCAAAGGCATACCCTAAAATCCTTATAATGTTATCTTCATAGTCCCTTAGAGACTAATCTGACATCTGCTTCAGCCTGAGGAGTTCCCTTTCCATCTTAAGATAAAGGGTTTAGAGAAAATATTTTTTGAAAAATATTTTCTTTAATTTCTCCCAATCCTTGGAATCAATTTTCTCTTTGTAAAGCATATTCTAGATTAGTTTCCACTACTGATCAACTTCCCCATCAAAATAATAGATTCCCCATACAAAACTCTCTTCTTCTAATCCCTACAGGATAGATATTATCACCTCAATAGAGTAAATACATTTTTTCGACAGGATGGGTCAGTTGATCCACTAAAAATAGAAGCCCTTTTCATATGGAGGTTTTTTCCACAACATTGTTTTTCTTAGGAGATGGTTGGTGTTCCACATGATTCATGTTATTATTCATAAATTGATCCATTTGACCAATTGATGTCATGATGTTTTGTGCATCTGTTCCCATCATAGGTGGTATTTCATTACTAAAATCACCATATTTCCTATAAAATTTATTATTGGCATGAGATCTCCAATTTATATTCATTAGAAAAGTAAAATAATAAACAATTATAAGGGCGGGAATTTACTTTTAACATAAAAGGATAAACATGTAAATGAAAATTCTATTCTAAATTTTTTTCACTATAATTCAAATTAGGTTCAGAATGGTGATGAAATTATATATACGGTTCTCACTAAAGTGATCCAGTCCTAATATCAAGAAATATAAAGATCATTCTCTGATGCCAACTATAGTGTCCCTAGCATTTTTTACATATTATTACATGATTTAAGGTAGTGTTCACTTTTAAATACAAACCAAAGATCATAAATTATAATGTTTTTGGGATATTAGATATATAATTCCAAAGAATGAAACTAAAATATAAACATATTTTATTTTATATTCATAATGAGCTCCTAATATACATTTATCCCATTAATTTTCATTTGATAACCTAGGGAATACTTTAACAAAGATATGAGTTTAAAGCCCAGTAAGGGAATAAAAATAAGAATGAAGAATATCACATGGGTTAGTAATCATAAAGTGATCACATAAAAGGCATGGAACATTAATAAACAAATGGAATCCTAAATTTTATAATAAGTGATCATGTAATATTTGAATAACGTTAATTTTGAGGAATCATAAAACATGACATACGCAAGATTCATGGTTCAGTGCACATGGAGGAGCACATGTCAAGTCTAACAAACCCAGACCATTGCACATGGATCACGAGTTAATGCTAACCACCAAGACCATTTGACATGAATTATTATGAGAAAAAAAATTAATCAATGCCCTGGATCACTGTCTAGGTTCACCCAATATCACGTGTGCATGAATATTGATACCAGAAGAGGAATCAAGCATAAGGGTTACCCATAGAAAGAATTTGGTATCAAAACCATGTCATAAAGCATAAGAATTGAATATCATAATTATTTTCATGAAAAAATGGATATAAATCATACATGAATATTAATAATGTAAAATAGGCATAGATTGTGATAATTTATGTCAAACAGAAGCTAAAACATAGTGTTTAATAAACATTAAAAATAAAATATTTTAGCGCACTTTAAAGAAAATATTAACGGGTGTTTACAGAAGAAAAGGAATTTTATTATTCATAAAAAGATAATCAAACCAATATACTTTTTCATGATAAAATGAGTTATTTTAGAAAAAATAGTTTTGGAAAAAATCATATTATGTAGTGCACTTAAAATGGGAATAAAATGAGGAAGTTCCCTTCAATCGGGCCAGCTTATTAAGATGGTTTGAGAAAGGAACCTTATAAAAAATGTTTTTACCTGTCAAATAATAAAGATTTGGGATAAGAAAATATTTTTTAGAACATGAATATTGAACATATAAATAGTAAATAATCATAATTATTAATTATATTTGGCTAACGAGAGAGTATTTATAACCCAATTTTAAAATGGTGGTTTCGAAATAATTCCTTTCCGTGTGTACGAAAGTGTTCTATAATGGAACTTAATATATTGTATAATAAAATTAAATACATTAAATAATAAATTTAGAATCTATTGAACATATATTTGATTTATTATAATTATATTATATTCATTTATAGCCTTTTTGATGAGTTATAAGATACAATTTCATCGTTCGAGAGTGTTTGTTACCTTGGTTTTCAGGATCGGCTCTAGGGGTGTAAATTGGTTGTGTCAGGTGAGATTTGGGGGTTTCTTGAACCAACCCAAAAAAAATAGTTTTGTTCAATTCGGATTGTGTCTTATTCCTTTTTTTATTTCAAGCCCAATACGACACAACCCGTATCACATCAGTTTGCGTTTATCGGGTCGATCGAGTTGTGTACAAACAAAGGTCTTAAACACGGATTATTATCCCACGATACTTCTTCCCATTGTACTTAGAACTCAATATATTCATTTAAAGTAGGAAAATAACAAAATCCAAACACCACAAAACCATATCCCCTCCAAAAAATCAAAACTTCACAATGAAGGAAAATACCACAACCAAGTAGCAGTAATATATGAAGATACATCGAGAATATATGCCACCAATGAGCCCATTTCAATCTGTAAACACTAACACCCACATCATCAACATCTTCCAACAGTCAAATCAATAGATTCCTACCTCAGATAAACCCTCTCAGTTCTTACCCAATCGAAACCACATGCATGGTCACACATATACTAATACACTTTCATAGAAAATTTACACACCACCACATTCATCTATCGTTGTTTCCACCATCACCTAACTTCCACCGATTAGAGACCCACATAATCCAAGCTGGACACTATTGAAAAAACACCAAGAGCACCGGTGGAGATCAGTCACTGATCCACTGTAAGAAGTTTAGACCTTCACATGAGCTCTCCCTCAAGAATACATCAAACGGAAACCCCTATCGAGGGTTCGACTGGTGATCTCCTTCATCTCATTATGGTAGTGAATCATGATCTACTTTACAACATATAGGAACATGGTCAATTTCAATAGAAGATGTTATGATATATCTCATTTTTTTCTACTTCATCAATGCTAGTTCAGTTGACTTCATTGAGTAGAAGGTGCACAACTACGAATCTCATATGGTATGGCCATAATTAATTTTTTCCTCCATTGATATTGGGAAGACTTAGATGTTTGATTTGAGATTTAAAAGGGTGAAACATGAAAATGGTTCTTGGATTGGGCTTCAGTTCAAGGCCTTCCCCACCACACGAGGAGGACCTTGGCGAAAAATCCACCCAAAAAGGTAGCTCTCAATGCAATAATTAATAGTGGGTGAGGGATTCACATTTCTCTATTTTGTAGGTATTTTTTGGTGGATCTAGGTTCATGGAAGACAATTGTGGTGGGGACTGATGAGGTAAAAAAGGCAGTATTCTGGTCTTTGGAAGTCTCACCATGAGGTGGAGGTAGTGGAGGAGGAAGACAACAATGGTGAGGCAATAAAATTCAAATATTTTTTAGGTAAGGGTGATGAAATTGTAGTGGTGATGATGATGGGTGTAGAGAAGCTGATGTGGTTCATAAGTCCATGATATTTTAAGGGGTAGTGTAGGGTTGGTTGGTCTAGGTTTGGTAATTTTTTAACCAACCCATGACCCGACCCAACCTGAACATGGGTCAACCTGAAATTACTTTTCCCATGAATAAGAAATCATTACCCCAACTGAACCTGACCATACCTAGTCAGGTAGGGCGAGGTGGTGGGGTTGGGTTGGGTTTGGTCACCACTAATCAGTTCATTTGTATACATCTATGAATGATCATGTAGAATGGGAATATATGCCAATAATTGCAATTATTTGTTTTTAATGAACATCTAGAAGATTAGTTTTATATATATATCATTTGTTTATATGGTATGGGGATGAATCATTCGTTATAATTTTAAAGATAATGTTTTAGAATAATTTGAGTAGTTTATCGATCATTACAAACTAATTTTTTTATATTATTTAATATTATGTAAATATATTGGTTATAAAACAAAAAATATGTTATAATACATATATAATAATTTTTTTGACCATAAAATGGATTTCATCCCATCATTTTTTGTGGTAAAGAAAAATAAACACTCACCCTCCTTGAAAGCAATAAATTTACACATCCAATATTATGTATTCAGTTTTAGAACCAAAATATGAGGGGAAAGAAATTATGATTGATTATTAGATAAATATAATAAAATTCTAGTATATGTGAGATAATAGAGTCCATATTATAATTAGATAACTGTAGGATATGAGACAATAATAAAAGAAAATAATTTAGAATAAAATTTAAAGAAAATGAAAGAGTTGTTTACCTCTTGAATTATTCTCCTTGATAACCTCGATGAGGGACATGAGTTTGGTCATTTATTGAGCCCAAAGGCTATTGGATGTGTGTATATACTTGGGAAGTTGTATTAAAAAAATGGATAATATTAGAGGTTTATAGCTTTAAGGAAATAAGGTTGTGAGGGGTGGTTTTTATAGTGAAGGATAGGGGTGGTTTTTTATAATTTTATTCATTAGTTTATTTTTTGCCCCAAGAACATGAATAAAGTGTATTATTGTTACTAAATATAATAAATAATGAATGATATTTGAAAGTAATGAATACTTACATCATATATTACTAATGAATGACTAAAAAATATCATTTTTTTACTTTATAACTTAAATTACCATATTTTATTATTCACAAAAATTCAAGTATTTTAGAAAAAATACTAAAAATTAAAAATATCTGATTTTAGACATTTAGAGTGAATAATAGAATTCATTTAATTAATATAATTTTATAAATATGATAAATTCTATTTTTAATTAAAATCATTATTTACTCAAAAAAACCAAATTGAAAATTGTAACTGATTTTATAACACTTTGAAAAATAAATTAAGGTATCATAAAATTATGTAATAATCTTGAGAAAATAAATTTTTAATTTATGAATATTTTTTAAGAATCAATTTTATTTTAAATAATTTTTTTAAATGAAAAAATTTAAATAATAATTTGTATTTTATAAAAATGCCAACACTTAAATTATTATTTTTTATAACAATTATTTACTTGTTCTATGATATAATAATATCAAAAATTTATTAATAATGTAGCTAAAATTTATATATGCATTCATAGGAGGGGTTACTACTATATTTTCAAGGTTTCTATTTTTAAAGGTCAAAATACTATTCTATAGGTTGTGTTACTATTCCATTGGATTAGTTTCATTAATTTTTATAAATACTCCTTATATTATTAATTCTTAATTTCTAATGTTTTTTGGTGTTGTAATTGTTATTTTATGTGATTTATAATATATAAAATATTTGTAAGATGATGATTTTCATTGAAATTTTATTGGGTCATTAAACATACATCTACATAATACAAAAAAATTGGATACCACATAACACATGAATTATATAACCTATAAAACATATCATATCACGCATGAAATCACAACAACAATCCACAAATGACCATAAAAACAGTGCTTCATTTACACATCATAACTAAATCATAATCAAAATATCATTAATCCACACACCATTTGCCATGAAATAATTCTACATAATATCCATTCCACCAGATTTTACACATTTACCACATATCATCATATCAAAATCTAACTAATTATATTAATAAAAGTATAAAAAAGTTCATCTCACCGAATATTTTCAAAACATAAATAGTCCATTACTAGGTTATACAAACATACATTATTAAGAAAAATATATTATCAACACATAATTAATCAAAATAATTATTATAAATATAACATATATTACTCAACAAGTATTATATAAGCACTACATAGAGATCATAATCATATTTAGATTCTCAAAACATGAGAGAATTACCAGGATTTAATTATAATAATATTTCATTAACCTCATAACATAATTCTATTAACTACCCATTAATTATAACATGCTTTAGTTTCATTCCTCATATGTTAATGATTCATATAATTCCTTCTAAATATTATAATGAAATATAACTATTATATTGACTGCATTATTAATGAAGTGGAATAAAGAACAACTAATATGTGACATATTTTTTCATATTTATATAAATAATTTCTTATAAAATTTACTAATCACGGGAATGTGGTGTCCAGTAATTAGTTCGTGTATATAAATTTAATTCTCTATTTATATCATAATTAATTATTATTTTCAAATATGTAATAATATTAAATTGTAACATTTCATTTAGTTGTACATGAAATGTTAATAGAATTAATATTTATACCAAGTTTTTAGTCAAATGATATCATTTATTCAAATAAAACATATTCCATAATACATCATGCTTTACCAGTTTAAATTAACACTTAGAATTAAATTTAATTTCAATATAAATTGATATAAAAAACATGTTGTTAAATAATTTCTTTTAGAATCCAATTAGATTAGAAAATATTTAATCATCAAGTGTATTCTGAATTAATAAATCTTGAAGAAATATAATAAACATAAATAGAAATATTTATGACATGCATTGTTATAAACATAATATTAGGGAAATAAATTAACATACCTTAATAATTTATTAATCTCTTCATGTCATATTACAACTTTCATGTTCATTATTTAACGTGAATTAATCAATAAATTATAAACTAATCATGGGAATTTATTAAAATTAAGAATCATATTATACCATGGGTTTATGATAATGATTTTTTAAATTATCATGACTATATTTATTAAAAAAATGTGTCATCATTATTAATAATAAATAAAATTAATACTTGGTATCATATATAAAAACACTAAACACAATTGATATCATATATATGATTAAAATATTGCCAAAAATAATTATTATTGGACCTTTTTTAAAAATTTTACCATATAATCAATGAATTTTCATGTAAAAATGGTTTTTAGAATATAAAATTCCTTATTTTGAATTGAGGGGGGATAACATTTTATAACCTAGATAGTCTTTTATTCCTAAATCACAAGATATGTTTAGATAAAATGTTACTCTACCAGACCCATAAGACCATTACATGTTCCTCATTTCAAACAGCACTATATAAATTTACTAAAACCATTAACACCAAATTAGAATGATCAACCATAATCAATTGACATCTAAGATGGTTATATTTGAAAATTATATCCTTAATCCAAATACCAATAAATATAGATTAGAGACTAACACTGAGGTTACATTTCAACTTTATGGAAGTAATTACACTCATAATTCCTAGTAGAAAGGGATAATAAAGATATATTTGGTCTTTAAGAGGGGGTGTTAAATAAATTATCTCCCCTTTTTTATGTTTTCTTACTTATGAAAAAAAATATCATCTCTAGTTAATGAGAAATGAATCTTCTTGAAAACAAGAAATGAATTATTTTCCTAATAACATAAGTATTTAAAAGATTTACTACTCACCAAGAGTATCAATTCCTTAGAATGGATTTGAAATAAAAACCACTATAATGTAATCCATTGGCTGGGGACAAAAAGAAATGAATATCCTTTTACATTTGTATAATAATGGAAAATAGATAGTTCATGTCATCTCTGTATATATAAATGATATAAAAATGTTTCATAATAATTGTAAAAACCTTCACCAACAAGAATATGTATGTTGTAACTATGGTTCATGAGAATTATTTACAATTTATCTTCATGTATATAATTATTATTTCATGTCACTTTCATTTGAGACAAAAATGATGAACCTCATTCTGTATGATAGTAGTTAATCCTAAAAGTTCTCATAGTTTAATATTTATTGTCTGTCTATCTGGTATACTTTATTTGGTGTTTATTATAATGATTGATAGTAATATGACGCCTTGTTCATTTGATCTCTTTAACACACAGTTCTTCTGATACCATCTGATCCCATATTCATCTAATCACCTTTGATCATCATTCAAAAGATATCATGTGATACAATGACTTCATCTGATATCCATCTAACTGGTGTTTGTTCAAAATATTTGTTCGATTGGATCATTAGTGTATAATATCTTCATCCTGATTTTCAAAATACACATTGTTATCAAGGAACAACACCCATTTATATTGGAATAAAATCATAAAAATTTTATGGATAAGTGTGAATTTAAGAAGAATACATCCATTAAAATGTTTTCATGCCCCACATAGAAATTTCTTTTAATTGGACACATTAAATCCTCCTAAATTTTATGATATTTACTTAAGACCTAGCAGAAACTCTCAATATCCTACTTCTTTATGACTCGATGAGACTCATGAATTTCCTTTAGGATATTTCTAATATTTATATGCCATCATGAATTCATAATATTTAATATATTTAAGAATATTTTCTAAATCTTGTTGATTGTTCCATCCAATATATATCCTCACTATTTTTCTAAATGGTGTTACTATACAATTTTATAGGAACCAATCAAAAGACATTTTCTAGAGACATCATACATCCAATAAATTGAATTATAAACCATCAAATATTCCCATCACATGCCAACCTCAAACAAGTAAAACTTTTATTATGAATTTTTACTGATAACATAAACATTAACATTCTATCGGATGACTTCGAGAGTTATTCTTGATCAATCAGATACTTCTTCCCTAAACATCCTAAAAAATATTTTAGGTGATAAAATTGAAAAACACCAATACAATTTAGTCGATTCGATGAATTTATGTTTTCCAAATATATGATTCATTAGAAAAAAAACTATCATAAGTACATAAATCCATGGATAAACTATTGTAAAATTTTGGATGACTCTATAAAATTATAGCTAATGTTTTTAGCCTGATGACATTACAGAAAGACTACTATTCCATAGTCATCAAACCTCATTATAATGATATAATTTTTAAATATATTACTGATAATTATGTTTAGAAAATGATAAAAGAGATAAACTCACAACATCATAAATTATACAACATTAAAGAACAATATTATTACAATAGAACCGTTGGCTGAAAACATATATCTGGTTTACTCTTCGAGACCTCACAGAGTGAACATTATACACATGTATGTTAATCTACCAATTTGTTCAAAATTTATAATGATGATATCACTTACTATTCAGGATTTTAGAAAATATATAAATATAAAAACATAATCTTATTTAATCTTATCTAAATATTCAATCTGAAAAAATTGAGATTGAACTTAGATAAGCATTCAATGATAAAACTTTTTCCAATCACATCAGACTGGTAGTGTTTTTCTGAATCACATGAGCCAATGGACTCTATATAACAAAGATAAGATAACAGGAATCATTGAGTCACCATTGGGGAAAAATAAAAAATTTCAAATTAATATTTTTAGATAATAGAATATAACACTTTAATATCCATTCTTCTTTTTGTTTCTTCTTAAAACATTTTATTCATTCTTGTCCAAACAATCTCCCACTTTGAATAACTTTTTTCATCCAAGAAACATAAATCATTGAAACATTGACATTAAATCATTATATTTCTTATAAAAAATCTCTAATCCAACATGAAAAAACATGGATTATAAAATAATAATCATTGAACATCAATTCCAAATTTTCCCTAATTTGTTTTCTAGGAAACGTTTCATATATTTCATAAGAAACCTTTCATGTATTCATCTTGAAATTTTCCTTTAACTTTAAAATTTTATCCAAGAAACAAAATTATACTACCTGAAATAATTACATATATCCACATAAAAATATTTTTAATGTAATTTACACATGCTAAAATCATTTCTTTCCCATTTTATATAACCCATATATATATATATGATCTTATTTAATAGTATTAAGTATATACCAAAGGATTTATTTAGGTTTCATCCTTCCTTACTCTTTGAAAAAAAATATCAAAATAAAATATAAAAGAGGGAATAGATATAATACAACTTATCCTTGAATAGAGAATTTTTGAACACCCTTTATCATCCACGTATTTTTAAATGTTTTCTTTTTAAATGGTTTCGTGAATATATCAGTATCTTCCTCCTTTTTTTGGAAAAAATCCATATTTAGGTCATTTCCTTCCACATGATTTTTAATTATTTTATATTTAATATCAATGTTCATTGACTAAGAGTTTTTTATTTTATTTCTAGTTTGATATATAGAACATCGATTATCACAACCAAGGATAAGGGGAAACATAAAATCAACTATAAAATCTTCTAAATGTTTCTTCATCGACAAAAGTTTTATTGTATTTGAATGGGAGATACATAGTCATTTTTTTAGTGATAAGAGTTACTAAATTATTCTTTTTTATATGAGAACACACACATATCTCTCCCACAAAGAAAACTCCACCAAATAGGGATCTTCATTCTTCAACACAACCTGCACTATTTTCATCTATATAACTAAAATACCAATCGTTATATCTTATTCATATTTTATTATAGAATAATTTTTCATTTCATTTTATATATTTGATACCTATTTTACATAACATAAGATGATATTCCTTTGGGGGACTTTATTTTAAGGAACATAATGTAACAACATACACTATATTTGGTCATTTAATGATTTTTTATAAAATGATTTTCAAAAACATTCTATATTTTTTAGGGTGAAAATCCTTACCATATCTATCTTTTTACAATATATTTCCCTATGAAATATGTGTGGAAAATGTATTTGAATATTCTATTCCAATATTCATTATAAGACATACTACACCCTGACACCAAAAGACCTGAGTCAGTGCATTATTTTATAACATTGGAATTATTACAAAGAATCAAATCCTAAACGAATGATCAGATTTGTAGACATGATGAAACCTGATACATACATGGATCCCATTATATATAGGTAAAAGAAAACAAAATGAAATACATAACAAAATATAATAAACTACATCCATAAAAACTCTCTAAATGGTTTCTTCTTCATAACCTAGGGAATGAAAAACAAATGAAAGGGTGAGCTCAAAATCTAAGTAAGGATTACATATAGAGGAGTATTGAATCAATAATAAGTGAATTGTAATCAATTAGACATAAATATTATATCAGGGTGAATAATTTAAAACACACACCATAAATAAACTAATAATGAAAGTGCATCCAAAGATTTTGTCACAGTGAAAACCTAATGGATAGTAATAACCGAATAATGAATAAGGAGAATTCTTATTATTTGGATATCATGTACCTTGCACATGAACCATAATACAATCTAAATGAATTATGTATGTGGGTAGAAACCCATCTGATTATGTTTTTTAAACAAACTAGAAAGGTTTATCTCCAACTAGTTTTTCTCATGAGACCTATCGATGCATTGAGGAGAAATAGTGGGCCCCACCAATAACTTAATGTATCAATATTTCTTATACAATTATTTAATTCCATAAAAATATGACAAATAAATTTCTATATTGGGTAGAGGATACTGAATCATCAATATTTACAATGTTAAAATAACATTCAAAATAAACACTCTATGGAAAAGGGTATACAGCTAAAACAATAATCATATAAATTATACAAGAATTAGGATATTTAATAGGAATTTAATTTCAAATGGAAAATGATCTCAAAGGGTAAGTTTATACACCACATTAAAATTATTAGATGCAATATAGAAAGTATTTCTCAAAGAAATTGAAAATGAGACGACTTCCCTTTCCACATCGTAATCAATCGAATTGCATGACCCAAAACTAATAATCAAAAAATGAATCATTTAATACAATGAATATAAAGAGAATAGTGATATTATATATCAAATGGCATCATACATAAAACAAATTCCTGAAATAAGTGGTGAACAGTGAAAATCACAAGGAAAAAAAGTAATATAAGAAACCCCTTACCTTTTGCTCAAATGTGTTCTTCACCTGATATTAATGTCCTAGATATTAAAATTAAATCCATTAATTAAATAATTCATAACATTATATAAATTTATTTAATTTATTATAGTATTATTAATTTAATTTATTTCCTTCTTGGTAACATATAATATTTAATTCGGTTGCACCCAAGTGTTCCTTTACTTGATTTTCATGATCGATTTTCCTGACTATAAGTAATGGAGTTCATGTTGAATGGATATAATTATATAGAATTGTAATTAAAAATTATTAATGAAAATAAGAAGGTTTAAATTGTTATAAATATCATTTGGTTATATATTATGAAGATGAATTATTAGATAATACATTCAGTGATAATCGTTTAGATTACTACGACGGTTTTTCAATCATTAGGAACTAGTTTTGTTAATTTATTTAATATATTATATAAATGATGGTTCTAGAATCATTTAATAATATATAATAAATATTTTGAAGTCTGTTTCAACTAGAAAAATTGTATCATGGAAATCCTTGAAGAATAAATTGAATAATGAAACACCATCATCCAGGAAGGTTGTAAATCGTCACCTCCCAGACAATGATTTTGTTTATAAAATAAAAGATAGAGAAAGTAAGAAGTTTGATGGTGGATATTATATTAAAATTATATAATTCCATTATATAGATGATACATGAGTCTGGAATATTAATTATAGAGAATAGGTGAGTATAGAATAATAAAATAATGGAACCTGAAATGAAATTGTAAGAAAAAATATGTGGATTTACCTCTAGAATACACCTCCTTGGGAATCTCTTAAAGGGAAGGGTTGTTGGTATTTTGGAAGGAACAACATCCAGAGGATTTGGGTAGGTACTAGGTGATATTATTCAAAAATAATATTGAGATGATTCAACGCTTATAGGATTGAGGAGAAAATAGGGTGTGAGGTGTGGTTTTTATAGTGCAAGAGGGTACTGATTTATCAATATTTTATTCATTATTTTATTATTTTTCCCAAGAAAAGAAACAATATTGATTATTGTGACCTAAAACCTCAATAAGTGTATGTGATTTATAACTAATGGTTTCTTACATCATCCATGGTGCACAAAATAGTGTATTTATCTTATAATGAATTATACTGTAAATTACTGTATTTTACTATTTTGAAAAAACTTGATTATTTCATAAAAATCCCAAAAAATTAACCCTAACCATTTTTTGACATGTAGAATCTGAAAATGAACTCAATTTTATAAAAACAATTTTTTATGCATGATAAATTTAATTTTTAGTTAAAAACCTTATTTACTCAAAAAATATAGATTTTAAAATTATAAATGATTTTATAACACCATGAAAAATTATATGATGTGTCATTATATTATAATAAATGCATAGGACATAAAAATATTTATTTAGGAACAAAATTATAAAAATTAATTTTCTTTTAAATTTTTTTATTAATAATAAAATTATAATGAAATAGTTTTTTCTCATAAAAATACCAATACTTAATTGTTAATTTTTAAAATATTTACATTCACTTATAAGTTGCCAAAATTTTATTTATACTTTAAATGGTAATTTAACTATAAATAATGGTCATATTACTATTAATTAGGATACATTACTACTCGTAATAGAAACATTACTATTCATAAGGGTGTGTTACAATTCACTAAAAATTATGTTGATCCAAATGGACTGTATATATATTACTGAACGCAACCATGTATGTCCGTTTTTCGAAATTCACATCACAGAAGTGGCACAATAATGTTAAATGGATATGTTATAACCATATCCTATAACAATTTTTTGATTCATATAGACTCAATGTTGCATGACTAATAAGATATCTAAGAAATTGAAATTTTTTCATAAGAAACATACCATAAAATCTTGGGGTATTATAAGATACCTAACATACTTCTATTACAATAGGAAAATGTTTCTATTCTCTTGTGGGAATTATAATCCCAACATGTATTTTATTTCCCCTTGAATTGAAATTTTAGATATCTTCGTTATCTCCTTAGTAAACATTTCTCTTGTTTCATTGTCTTTCCCAATAAATATTATATCCTTAACAAAAACAATCACAATGAGGAAACATCTTCATTTTATTTTATATAGATGTTACTATAAAATCATCCTTTTGTGAAGTTATTATTTTACAATATAATATAAAATTTGAAATATAAGGATCTCTGGTCATGATTAGACCCCCATAACTCCTTCTTCAACTTGAACACAAAGATTTTACCTTCTCTAAGACTGTATCCAATAAATTGTTCAATATAATGTTCTTCATTTAGAACCACATTAAGAAAAGATGACTTAATATCCATATGTTATATCTTATATCATCATAGAAAAATAATATCATGAAATGTTATAATAGTTTCATGAATTTTTTCTAGTTGAAAGGTCTCATTAGATTCGATTCCTTCATTTTGAGAGTAACATTTAAAAACTTGTTATGTGTTTTTTATTACCACTTCACCCTTTTCATTCAACTTGTTTTTTAACACCCACGTTGTACAAATCATATTCTTATTTATTGGCATAAATCTTCCCAAATATCATTCATCTCAATAAAATCAATCTATTAATTCATGGAATCAATAAAATCTTGAATATATAAAGATTTATCAACATCTTTTGGATCAACCTATTAATATATGGTTGTATGTGATTCAAACCTTCATGTTATTATAGTTTACACCAATTATAATTGATATACAGTGATTTTTTGGACATTTACATTACTCCATATCCTATTAATACATGAACCTAACTACTCATCATTAAAAGAGGTTGATGAGTTAGAATATTCATTTTTCACATCATATCTAAAACAAATTTATCTTATATTTATTTAATATCTTTAAATGTGTATGTAAAATTCATAAAAGTCTATTCAAGAAAATTCTATTGATCAGAGTAAATAATATTTATTTATTATTATACTTGTATCCTCTATCATTTTTAGGTTTTCCGAGACGTATCCTATCAACACTACCTTGGTCATTATTCCTAAGAATTTATCCTTTGAATTTGATAACACTTGGTCTACCAATAAATTTTAGGTATTTTAATAATTTAGTTTCTTATTATAATTATCTTAAGGAGTAATATCTGTGTTTTCCTATTGAATCATCAATTTTTAAAATGAAGTTATGCTCAAAAATCTTTCCTAAAAAATTATTTAAAGGTAAGATATTCGATCAACATTATTCATGATATCTAGTCAAAACTTCTATGTCTTATTCTGAAAAACCATTTACTTTTGGTGTAAATGGTTCATTAAAATCATGATGAATTCCATTATTTCAACCATAATGCGTAAAATTTCCATTTCAATATTAATCACCATTTTTATTTTGAATCTTCTTCCAATTATATACATATTTTTTTGGCACTTCTCTTGATTCTCTTAAATAATTTGAGGCCTAAAAATTTATGTTTTAAAAACCTAATACATGTGGTGGTAGTAAAATAAAAAATAAAGTAAATAATGTACTATTTTACATTAATTTATTTCTTTCTAATTAGAAAAAAATGTGAAACAATATTATTTCCAAAGGCTGAGTTGAGTACATATCATCCTTTTAGAAACTGAGTTTGTAATATTCCATTTTTAGTTTATGGAACTACCCCAATATATTATTAATTCATGTTATAAATATCATTATTAATTTATCAATTTTTTATCATACTCATATTCATCTAAAAAATAATTTCTTTGATTTTATGACATAGATAATTATATTCCATAATGATCAGATATCAAGAAAGTTTTCTATCTCCAACTTGGAATAGGTTTACCTTGGTTCATTTCCTCCTTGAAATAACATTACAAAAGTAATACCAATTAGTAGTGACATCATATATTTATAAAATAAACTTTTTTCCTTTGTCTAAATGTTGTGGAACACTCAAAAAATTATGTTTCAACTCATCAAAAAATAAGGATATTTTGAATTTTAGCTTTTCTTTTTAAATGATAGTAGATTCATCAAATTTATAATAAAGAACTAATCATTTCTAGAATTCACTATCCATTCCTTGTAATATTAAATATTTTAAACAACATTGAATTTATTTTCATGTGTGTATAAAATCCAATATATTAGAACCAAATTAATTCTCTATTTTTATCTTTGAGATCATAATCATAGATAAAGGATTTATCCTTGCCTTTTTCTTCCTTATCATTAAAAGGTTAACATTTTTTAAACCAAATTTATTGTATAAGTAAAATAGAAATAAATTTATTTTCATGATATCGTGGGTCATATCATATTTCCAAGATAGTTTCTATTGGTTGAAATATTTTATTAGTCATGATAATGACATTCTCAAGTTTTCGACTATGAGTAGATTGAATCCCCCCTTAAACTCAACAGAAATTTTCTCTCATATTTTATATATCAATATATTTTGAACCAAGAAATAATTGTTATATTCTCAAAAATGCTACAGTTCTATAAATATCCATAGAAATAAAATTTTATATTCTAACATACATACTTTTAAAAATCATGTACATACATTCCGTCAAATTTCTGACCATCCTTCTTAGAACATTACTGTATACCAAATTTTTTGAATCCTCATGAAAAATTATTTTATTCATATATTTAATATCATTTTTATCAAGATATACATTAGTATAATATTTTTGGTTCAGACATTGAAACATTATAAATTTCAATATTTATAACTTCTATTGTTTTGGTTATATACATATTCTTCTTTAACTCATTTTTCCTCTGACCATAATCTATAATGTTTTCAACAATTCAGGATTGTTTTTTTCAACATTATGAGGTTTAATTTATATTTCAATTTTAACATATTATAAAATTTATATTTTTATGTATTGTAATCCTTTCTAGTAAATAAAAAGAATTTTTTCTTGAAAATTAAAAAGTATATATGCTTCACCTTCATATAATATTCATCATTTATGTTTTATTTTTTCATGTCATTTTAGAAATTCCATAGATCATAAATCTCCATTAGTAAAATGGATTTATTATATGGATACAATTATTTTTTGTTTGATTAATGATATTATTTACTCAACTTCTTAATCACCATTTTATGTATATCAATATTTACAGGATATTTATTCAATTATCTTATCTGCTTAATCTCTATATCAGTCCCCTGAACTTCATTAGAATTACATGTTTTCTCATAGGTAGAATTTTCATCATTTGTTTTTTTAATAAGAAATATTTAATCAGTATCGTAATTTTATTTTTACTCTCCTCTATCACTATCATATTCTTTGTCAAATTTATACATAATGGTTTTCTTTTTTATTTAGAGAACATCTCATTTTATTCCTTTGAATTAGACTTTGACTACAAAAACTTATTTTTTTAATGATATTCTCATCTTTTTTTCATATTCATCACTATCTTTATATACCTTGTGTCTTGGAAATTTTTTAAAAATATTTCCAATATTTCTATAACCAATGATATTCATATGTACCTTTTATTTGTAATTTCATGTGACGTGTTTCACCCTTTTAAAAAAACAATGACAGAACGTTATTAAAATTATTAATAACAAAATATTTAGTGTTTGATTCCCTAAATTCCACCTAAACTACTATTTTTCATTATTTTATCTTCCTAACAGTCTGAAATAGATTTATCTATCATCTTTATCCATATTTATTATTTTATTTTCCTTTCTCATTTTAAACCAAAAACTAATGTTTTGTACATCATAAATACAATGAGTTTCAATATCTCCACCTTATATTGATGAAAAAATCAAATAAAATTAATGATGAATATTTCATATGTTCTTATTAACATTGTCTAAATATTAGAAATTCTCCGTAAGAAATATTATGATACTTTCAATTTCATTAACCCTTGTAAACAACTCACCAAAAGATTTATCATCACCCATTTTATGATATGAATACATCAATATCCAGATTTGTAAAATTTCATCCATCACATTCATATTTACTTCATATATGTTCTTTAACTTTTACCATATTTTTTTAGTCATTTATATTCCTCTAAATATAGAAAACTCACTTTTATAGAGTGATGAATGTATGTAATTTTTGGTTTGCCAATCATTCTCCAAATTTTGTTTATCAACATATTTTAGGTTATCATCCTCTACATGAAGAGGGAGACTATTTGTATCAACCATAGGAACATTAAAACATATGGAAATAAAGTTTTCTAAAAATCTATCAATCGATATATCATAGTTCTTTCGATACAAAATAAGAATAAAATTTATCTTCATATATTTTTAAGCATCCATTAACGTTTTTGTAATATTATAATTCAATATGGTAAATAAAGGGTACCATCCATTTAATTAAATTTGATAGCACCAATAAGGATCTATGAAATTCTTTAGAGGGGGTGTTGATTAAATGATCTTAATTTTAATGTTTTATAAATTAAGAATAAATAGATTTCTTTAGTTAGTGGTAAATATCAATACTTATAAATAATAGAATAAGAAAAATCTCATGAAATTGGGTATTTGTAATGTTCACTACTTAAAAAGAGTATCTATACCTTTTAATATTTTAAGAATAATATAATACCACACACACAACTAAAAAATAAACATTTAGGTGGTTATGGTAATATGGGAATTTCAATTAAATTTTATAGAACTATATTCTATCAGAAGTGTAGGTTCTCCTCACATAGATAAATGAAATTTAATTATTTTAAAAAAAAATAAGAACATTATCCAGTAGGATTAATTTTTTTTAATATGATTCTTGCGAATTCTCCAAATATTCTCTTCTAGAATGTACATATTATTTTTATTCACTTTCTTTCACAGAAACATGAATGAACCTCATTCCATATAATAGTAGTTATTATGGTATGTTTATATAGTATACTTTGACTAGAGTGACCATCTGGTATAATAAATTTAGTGTCTTATATATATATGGATACCAATCAAATACTCTATCTTTTTTATTGTCATAGGACATAGTTTGTCTAATTCCAACTGATCCCCTCTTCTTCCAGTCACCTTTATCATCATCTGATGAGACCATTTGATATAAATACTTCATCTATTATTTTATTAACTAATTTTTATTCCAAATTTTAATCTGATCGAATATTTACTTTGATATTAAATCCACAATATTTAAAAAAAATCCCTATAGTTCTTGACAAACAATACACCTTTATATAGGCATCACATCTCAAAAATTTTAGGTAGAAGCAATATGTTGGTAAATAAATTCCCACTCAAATATTTTCAATTACAAATCAAAAATTTCTAGTATTTTTACTAGGTTAATACCTATAAAATTAGGATTATTCCTTAATACCTGTTACAGATATTGATATTTTATTTTACTTTATAATCGGGGACAATCACAACTTCACTTCATGTATTATGTAAAATTGATTGATCATCTTTCCAACATTGTAGTTATTATATTTATGATTAATTGATAAATGCCATTAATCCAGTCCTATCTTACATCTATGCATAATTCTTCCAACTAATGAGATTTCAATTGGTGTTCCTATAAATTTTCATAGGAACCACTCTGGAAACTTTTTGAAAACACGTTATACATTTGATGACTTATATAAAAAAAATTCAACTATTCCCTTCATAAGGAAAACATACACTGATGATCCTCATATATTTACTTTATTCTAGTCACCTCAAATACATTCTTTTTTTCAATTACTCATTGTCTTTTTTCCACCATTCAAATACTTATTCACTCAACATCTTAAAAAATATTTTACCCAATGAAATTGAAAATGGTCAATCCAGTACACTAGATCAGATGACTTTGAGATTTTCTAATTGAGGATCCATTATACAAACTTATATTAATATAAATTACACCCTAGGTCAATACATTGAACAATGTTAGATGAATATTGTAATTTCCATCCATAGTTCTATATCCAATGAAATTTCATGGAGACCATCGTTCCAAACTAAATCAAACAAACTCAGATCAAGAGACATTGTAAATATCTAATTGATTGTACACTAAATGGAGAGTTAAAATTGGAAATCCTAGCCCCAAATAATTTATAAAAAATTAAAGAATAATAATTGGATGACCACACATTTTGATGACAACATCTTTCCAGTGAAACCCACATGTATTCATAGAATGAACATTGTACACAAAAAAATGTTGTTCTCCCCCTTTTTATTCAGGCTAGAATCTATATACTATTCACTAATCATGATGTTAGGAAATATAAGAATAAAAAATAACCTCCATATTTAAGATTCAATAAATAGTATGTTTGATAAGTTCTATATTTAATAAGGATTATAATTCAATTCTATGACATTCACATATCACATTAGATCAGAAGTGTTTGTCTGATGTACAAATGTTAATGGACTCCTTCCAACATAATCAATCTAAAAACCATATCTAATAACCTCTAGGTTAATGATTAATAATTCATGGTTATTTATGATAGAAAACATTATTGTACACTGAAAAACCCTTCCTCTTTAATCATATTCTTAAAACATCACAAAACATTGTTCTCAAAACACTAGGAAACTAAAACAAAACCATCAATCAACTTAATAAATATACTGAATTGGTAATAATTTTTATACCCACATTATCTCTAAATGAAAACATACATAATATAATCAATGTAAATAAATTAAAATAAACATATAGTGACACTCATGCTTCCAAATATATTTTAACCGCAATATCACATGAATATATTATTAAAAACTTATGAAAACTATTGGGGGTGATCACTATGAAGTAATTTTTAGGGTCATACTTCTATGAAATTAAATAGAATTGGAAGAAATTTCTCATGGGATAAATTTATAAAAAAAAAGTAAGAAAAAATTTGGAATCAATAATTAAAATAAAAAAACCATAAACCAACGAAAATTCAAAAAAAATATAAAGATATCTCAATATGTGGCACTATATTCTTTTCTCACAACCATATATCTATTAAAAACCAACACATAAATCATAAAGCATAAAGTAATTAATTATATAACAATATAGAGATGCACAAAAAATCTACCAACACTTTTACTTATAAGATAGACTTTGTTAGAACTCAAACTATTAGACATTTGGTTAAAGAACACCTTGCCAAATGACCTGTATTTCAAGAATGAAAAAACAATAATTTCAACACATCATCCATCCAGCCATAATAAAATCATTAGAAAACCACATCCCTATATCAATATTTATTTTACCATATAAACATCATCTAGGTCCTCATGATACATTCCTTGAGATATTAACAATTATTTCCACATAGCCAAAAATCATATAATCTAAGTAGCACATCATTACCAATATCAATCTATTTACATGAAGCTCATCATAAAATTTGAGAATATATAAGAAATGAATTATTTTAAAAAGATAAATGTCTATTTTCTCTACATAATCTCTGATATAAAAATAAGTTCAATTTGCTTTACTACTTTGAATATTATCATATTACCATTACTTTTTTTAATATATAAACTAACTGCCATTTTAACATAACTCAAACAATTTTCATTTATACACCTCATTTAAAATCATCCAATATATATAATTATTTATTTCATAATCATATTACCAGTATTTCATCCCATATTTCAATTAACACAATATTAGTTAACTCTTGAATAATGCTACGTTGTGTAGTCTTTGAGTTTAATGGTTTAACATTGATATTCAAATAATTATTATTAAACATAAATTCACATATTTGTAAAAATTCACATTCCATATATATTATGATTGTAACATAAATATAACACTATTCCATACCTAAAAATATTAAACTCTCCAATCCCACATAACTGATCAAATACAGAGAATAACCCTCATAGAGGAAATAATTTTAAACCCTCAAACTATAACATGTAGACTTACCCATATCTCTTAAAAAGGATTTTATACTTTTATCGCCTATTCTGTTATCTCACATAACCAATTATTGGTCAACAACCAGAAGTACCAAAATGGAAGTAACACCATGACCCCCCTCTATAAAGGACCTTTAGGTCTCTAGTATTCAACACATGGTACAAGGAATAATTTCATGGAGGGTAAATATTTATAAGGAATAATCATCATCAAAAGAGATTAATAGAAACATTTTTTATATCTACTAATAATTAAAGTCAATCCCTGATAACCTATCAAAACTAGAAATAAGGTCTAACATTCTATTCATTACGATATCTTCAACTCTTATATAAGAAAATATCTTAGGGAATCAAATGATCCCAATCAACTTTAGTGAATCACAAACTATCTAAGATCAAAAATAAAATTATTTTAAAAATGTATTGCAATAGATAATAAGAATTCAAGATCAAATTAATACATATATTTCTATTGTAATGTTACTTATAATAAATTTAATTTCAATTATAGATATACACGTTCACTATATTTTCAATATTCCACTGATATTATAACCCAATGTTCCCAATACCAATATAATATATATTGTAAATATTACTCAATAAGGTCAAAAAATCATCATGGAAGAATTGGGATCGGTCCAATATTCAAATATGCTTCATAGTTGAAATAATATCTTCCTTTTAATAGATTTCATAATTTTTCGAATAGTATAGAATAATAACCATATTATATTGTATAAATATAAAAAAAAGAATTATAAGAGGAAATGAATATTTAATCTATTTTATATAGGAAGAAAAAACAGGTAATGTCCCCTTACCCTTCCAAAAAAACCCACAACACAGAGCTAAAGAGAAGTGAGAAATATAAAAAATAATGGAATTAATATAATAAAACCTTCCACTAAATAAACCAATAACATTATGACCTATATGAGAGTTTAATAATAAAATTAATAATGTAAATAACTACCCCTTCCCCTAAACCAAACAATATCCATCGAGATTAAGGGATGAGTATGAACTTGTCGTGGTTGAATGTTATTATATATTTTGGGAAATAATTAGATCATCTGTAATGGGAGGGTAATAAGGTTACTTGAATTATAGGTTTCAATGGAAGGGGGTTCAATTAATGATAATACTAGTAATTTAAATCAAATTAATTGTCTTCCAATCATAGAGTTTTATTGTAAATGGATTAAAAGGGGTAAAAAATTAAAGGCCTTTAGGATTAGTAAGTGTATATTATAAGGATCAGTGTATATCTAGGAAGAAAATTCTACAAGATGCAATAACATATTATTAATCCCCTATTTCAATAATGATAAGAAATTTCATGTCAAGAAAAATAAATCTGAATATAAACACATCCATGAGAATATTCATTGATGTTGCCACATCAAATCCATCCCTAATACATTAACAAAACTATAATAAGAGCAAGCATAGCCATTTCCTTTATCATTCCTAGAAAATGTAAAAAATATGAAAAAAGGAATTTAAAAGAGAAGGTCCCATTAGATCGAATGAGAAACAAACATCAATGCTTTGGATCCAATGACAAGGAAAAGGGAATACATAAATCACCAAAGGAATACCTTAGGCCACTGAGTATTTGAGTGAACCAAGGTAGGTAAAATAAAATTTGTTGAACACCATGAATTTATAATGAAAATTAATTAATATTTAATCATAGTGTGATGGGAAGTGTCATGACATGAGAACATAGTAACAAATGTGCTTATGAGGATCATATAATGATGTTGTATGCTACTCTACTCATTAAAGCATAGTTGACTCTCATAAATTTAATAAATATAGGGAAGGTAAAACCTGATGAATGTAACCATAAAATGAAATATAAATTTATAAAAATAAGATAATTATCCTTTTGCAACAACCTAATACCTAATGTATGGATACTATGCTCATGATGTAATTAGAGTACTATAATGATATAACATATAGGAAGATAGAAAGAAGGAATTTTGTTACAATGAAATCACATCATGAAACATAAAACCATAATGTTAATGAATATTTTTTAGGTTTCTAGTGATATGTAATAATCCCTTAGATAAGGGTCACTTTGTATATTGTAAAATAATCTAATGATAACCAAATTTTCTTGCGATACCATTCATGGTCACATCAAAACATGAACCCAGCTTTTCATAACATGAAATAATATTTTCTGGTAGAAGAAGTACATATTTTAATGATAAACACATAACTTTCATGAAATATGCCCAAATCCATGATATAATCTCATTACATGATCGAACATATAACACCAGGAAATATACCCTCACGTCAATATATAACACTCACACCTAGAATCATACATAAAACTAAATCATTACCTACCTAATGTTAGAAAAAACACCTATAGATCCCTTTAATTCATGAAAAATAAAATATTAATGATCGTGGAAATTGAATACCCTCATAAGGCGAGTTGTTCCATAACCCATGTCACCATGATAAAACATACCTCCAATTCAATTATCTAGATTAAAAAAATAAAATGTAAATAATATGAATAAATATTTTTTTCCTCATTTCTTTAAGAGTAGTAAAATATCCCTTCCCCTAATCCTTATTTCTTATCCATTTCAATTTATTTCTCCTTTTATGTTCTTGTATTAAAGAACTATCTATCTAGCTAGATCACATTATTTAGATCTAACACTCGTCTCCAAATGATTCATTGAATCTATTACTATTTTAGCAATTATATCATGTTCTTGAATAATTTTGGGGGATTTAATATTATTGTTAGAACTTCAATAGAAGTTTAATCACCATCAAACATTTGATGTGGAGGCTAATACTAGATTAGGGTAGGTGGTCTCTAATATTTCTCAATCGTTTTTATATTTTTCTATGCATCATGTAACAAAAGGTTGTGATGACCATGTGTGAATGAAATTAAATTAATTGAAATGTATTTCAATAAATACCTTGAGTGAGGGTATGATTTATTATGTAAATTCTTTTCCCATGTTATGCACCTTAATTCTATAGAATCTGTATGATGTGTGGTTTATATATAGTAATGGTTATTTTCTCTATTTTAGGGTATTATGTATTTTAAATTGGTAAATTATAACATATTGCACCTTGAATAATTTCCCTTAGCCTATTTGAAAAAGGAGTATGTGTGTGTCGTAATGATAAATCACCATAATTATTGATCCATATGGAACATTTTAGTTGCCTTATAGCCTCATAGCTTCTTTGATTGATTTATGGGGTGAGTTTTCCTCTCCTAATGTCTTGTATATATATATGTATTTTATACCTTGATATTTTGTATTTTATATTTTCACGTTATTTGAGGAATAATCTAGATCATTTTTAAATTAGGTTGGATGTTATGCCAACCATAAGGTATTTTAAATATATTATGTTGGGTGATCTATTTTTTATCCAAAATTGTTCAAATTATTATGGTTGTGTGATGATTTTCTCAATTAATATAATATATCATTTGGAAAGGGAGAATGATCTAATTATATTAATGTTTTCCCATGGTTAGGGATGAAATTTCCATAATTTTTACTGATACCTTTGATATGGGAAGTCATGGTCGATATTTTTTTGGATATGGTGTGGTATAAAATGAACATTTATATTATGATAGGTTTGGATGACTTATGTTATACCAATTATATGATGATATTATGACTCGATATTCAATTCCCATTATATTAGGATGTAATTCAATTTATATTATGGAATAAATATTTTATCTTTATTGATATCGATAATATGAATTTATGATCCACGCGCTATATGAGATTACACATAGAAGTTGGATGCACTTCTCAGTATGTGATACTTCCATTGAGGGGTTTTAAATTCCCAAATGTTTATGGTTTCTAAGGACATGGGACACAATTATTAAACATTTTTGTCCAGACGATAGGTATTCTTTACCCTATCATGATCATGTTCGTGGTGATGGAAATTATGCCAGATTATGATGTTATTATCAGGATGTTATATTAGTTGGTGGGTTGATTCATTTGTATGATACTCCCACTAATCCATTGTTTCCTTTAAGATGTTAAACCCATTAACGTGACATGGTTATTTTTATGTAAGGCCTATTTAATTTTATTAGTTAAGTATGGGATTCTATGTCGACTAGTTATGAATTGGGATATGATTCCTGATTGATATATCATGATATAATCAGTTATACAATATTCCTACACCAGGATATTATATTTTATATGTTAATCCCCCTTTATTTTTTTCAATGTTGGTATGGTCACTATCAAATGGGGTTTTAAATTTAAATAAATTATATTTTACGTTTTTATTATAATTTATTTATAATAAAATTATGTCATTCATGAACTATTATTAATAAATGTGATTTGGAAAACCATTTTAGTTTTTCATATGAGTTATTCTTAAATTAATCTTGGGGACCCCAATGCCCGAGAAGATAGCATGGTTTGTGAACAATGTAAAGTAAAAGACCATATATATGGTGATAGTTGAGTATAAGTAACATTATTTGACATTGGATATTATACTTGGTATGGAATTGGGACAAATTTATTATGATTTGAGTACAACTTCTTATGATCAAATATAGTGGGAAGACCCATAAAACCATTATCTACCAACAATATATGTTAAATTCTATGAACAAATAATGTAATAAAGCTTATATGAAATAAAATAAACTCCCATTATTCTTATCAATGTTTTATAAAGATCAATAATGGAACAACCATATTAATCATTCCCCTGATGGACGTACACCGATCCATAGATCCTTGATCATATCTAAAGGATTCTTGCTTTTTATGGGGTTGTTAGTGCATTTTGGGGTGATAAATGATGAGAGTGGAATTGAAATAGGGTTTCATTCTACATTTCAATATATTGAGCATAAATAAACATGATTTATCATTGATATTATATCCACTCTTGTCAATAAGTAATTATATTCAAAATTCATTAGTGTTGAATTCCATATTATGGTATTGTTTTTACTTTACTATCCATAAGATTCATACATTAAATACATCTTTGAAACAATGAATTTATTTTTATAAAATAATATAGTTTTTTTATAATTGATAAAACTATGTTGGAAAATTTATTCATTAATTTTTATCCAATATTTTATTATATTTATACAATTCAAATAGGGTAATATAAGTATCATATGCCACTTCATGATACATTGAAGTCATAACCTATATAATTCGCCATATGAATATCCTAGAATATGACATGATAAATAATTAAATATTATATACACTAATTTTAAGGTATATTAATGAATACCTAATATGAACTAACATACAATTAATAAATTATGGAAAACATTACAAAACCTTATGTATCCACCAAAATCTATTTTTTATACGATTTTTTAAAATACATTTATTTTCTAAGAAACACTTTTTACAAAACATAATCCATATCTTATGGACAAAACATGTGATCCTATAGGCCTTAATAGGATTGATAAAAAATATGAAATATTAAATTCATACATTTAAGTGGAGAGAAGCATCTTGATTAGCATTTGTGATAATTAAGAGACCAAAAGGTCAAGTGTGATGTCGATCAAACATTTTCATATCTTCATATGAACATTTCTAGAATAATATGTAATATATGAATCATATGTATAACCAATTAATTATTTTTTATATGAAATAAGGTGACTCCTATCTGTAGAAAATTCCAACCTATTATATAAAATATTAATAATTTTTTATTATCTAAAAATTGACATATTCAATTATTACCTCACCTTTCAGCCATATTTTAGATCTAAACATCACATGATGTCATCCAATTAATAGAAAAAATTAATATTTGAATCACCTCATAGTAGAAATGAATTTCCATAGTATATTTTAATCATGGTCTAGATGTATATTATTATTATACAAGTGGAAAAGTACCGGCTTGGTTAAACTCCAAGAGAAAACCTAATCAATAACATACCCAACCACCGATTGATTAACAAATACATAAGGATTTTTCATTAAAGATACCAACATATGAAGCCTCATTTATTATTAAATCAAAGAAAAGTCCTCTTTAGCTAGGTAGAGGGACACCCATTACATAGCTTGAAGGCCTAGTGGGCATTCAACCCATTACATGGCCCGTCAATGCCTATTCTGTGAATAGTACGGCTACAGTACCCTGTGATGCTATAGTACTGTACAGTACCCACCACTGCTACAGTACTCTTCCGCCACTACAGTGACCTGTTGCTGCTATAGTTCCTGCCACTGCTATAGTACGATACATTTCTGCTATAGTAACATGCGCCCAATGGGTTTTGAACCCCCATTTTTCATGTAGAATTAAGGGGTTCTTACCACTCATCCAAACCCTAACTACCGGATGATATCAATATATGAATATTTCAATTGTAGGTAATAAATTTTAAAAATAATTGATTGAAATCAGACACCCCTATGTATATTGATGATTTTATGAATATTTATGGGATTTACATTGGAAGGTATGTCAAAATTATAAGCCATCACTTATTATCTAATGGGTCCACTACTCATTCCAACCTAATAATATCTTCACAAGCTATAATACTTCATGATGATAATTTATAGAAAAAATTAAATGGAACACATTGAGGGGGGATTACCATTTCATTATTCCTTTAAAATAAATTGTTCCACCCATTAATGAATGATAACAGAATTCCTTTTGTTATAAAAATATGATACTTTATTCAACCATTACATCCACTCATGTATCTCATATGAATATTTTTACCATTACAATCATGATTCTACTATGATAATTGTTTTATCAATATATTCGATAAATTATCCTCATAATCCATCCAATATATCCTATCATCGCCACTTTCAATAATTTGTCTTAGCATATTTTATTTTTGAATGATTTTTTTTGTCCTTTGGTGAGACTGGTCTTCCTTTGATTAAGATATAACTCTATTGTTTTCATAGAAAAGATCATTTTAACATTTCATTTAAGAAACTACATAATTTATTGAAATTGAAATCCTAATACAAATATATTCTTGTTTTGTATTTGATATAGTAATGTACTCTGCCTATGTTATTATGACAACCATAAGGGAATATTTGGATGTTTTTAACCTCATAGATCCATAATTCATGAAAATAATCACATTAGATTGAGATCGCATGTAAACTATATCAAATAAGATAGTGGAATATATTTCACCATTCAAACAAAATCATCATTTCCATTGTAGAAAAATAATATAACCATAGTTCAACTCAATTACATAAATATGTTCTCAATTGTAATCAATTGACTATCATTATAATTGGATTTATAGATACTAGTTATTCTGAGTGTTTTGTGGAAATCATGTTGTGGATGAATTATTGAATATATATTAAATCATATTTAATATGTATATGGATTATATCCAACCCTTTTAACTCTTTAAACGGATCATTAATAAAGAATTATTTTTGGAGTTCTCTAATCTAAACAGCTTTATCACTTTACCACTATATGTTTTATAACTCAATCCATGTAAGAACATAAATCTATCTTTATATATCCTAAAACCCAAAATATAGTTTAAATATCCCATGTACTTCATTGAGAAGTTTTTTTCAACCACATAATTATGGAATAAAATTTTTAGAGTTCATTTATAATAAATAGAATTAAATCAATTTAAAAAATCAAACGTATTGAAAAAATCCCACTAATATTCTTATATAAACAATAATCATCATCATTTCTAAAGAATAAAACTATTTGATTTCAACATCAAGTTGAATATTTTAACACTAAGTAATATTCATCAATTTACAAATATAATGTTGCATCATCCATATTATATTAGTCTAATTCAATAATTAAAAACCTTCTTGTTGTATTATATACATGCCCTCAACTAAATTGCAATTATGTAAAGTGGTTTTATCATCCATTTGATATTTATGATAGTACAAATGAGTTTCTATGATAATAAATATATGAATAAAATTTTCTTTACTATAGTTGAAATTTTTCATTCATAGTAAACACAATAAATTCTATTATAATAGGTTTCCATCAAATGTTCATTAAATGTAGTCACACTACCATCCATGTCTATTTTCTTATAAAAAGAAAAAATTCACCCTATAGGTATCACACTTTTAGGTGCAACTACAATGTTCCAAACATGAATAATGTAGATATAATCCATTCTAGATTCCATATATTTTAAAAATTTCTCAATAAAGGCACTCTTAATGGCCTCTCCAAAGGTAGTATGTTTATCTATAATAAATAATAATCCGGCATAATATTAAAAAAGTAAATAAATATCTCTCAAGTTCTAGAGGAATTATATCAATCATTTGAGGTTATTTTGTATATTGAGTCATTTCTTCTATGATAACTATCTATGAAACCAAATCAACCAATATATCAGGAACACTTCCAATTTATTAGTTTTTAACTTCTCAAGGATCAACTTTCCTCTAAATCACACGACAATTTATGAGTATAATTTCATGTATACAAAAATTTTGGCCAATTAAAATATTGTTTTATGTATGATTATAGAAATTACATACCCTTTTTCCTTAATAAATCTAAATAAATTAGCACTTATTAGATACAAGGTCATGTTTTAAAAATTAAATCATCAATCAAGTGATTCAAGAACCTAGATATCCATAAAATAAAAACTATGGTGTTTTCTATTAAATAAAAAATATTTTGTTTTTAAGAAATCTTTAGATAGAATGCTGTTAAATCTAAATGAATCTTTGTACAGTGAATAATCCCATAATGAAATATGAACATCACACTGAATTGATTACAATCAATTCTTTTATAGTAGCGGATAATTCATCCTTTTAGATATATCATTCCATGGTTTTTCTAGAGGATAAATTTATGGGTTCCTTCCAAAATCCATCAGATTGATAGAAAATTATTATCTCAATTATTCACCACCATAATCCTATTTAAAAATCTTAAAACATTTTCCTAATTGATTATGTACTTAATTGTGAAACTCTATAAAATTTTCAACATTTTTTACTTATATATCATAAGTAAAAACAAACCGAACTAAAAAAATTTATTATTAAAATTAATAAATTACGTAATCTCACCACCTTCATGAGTACTTAATGGTCCTCCAAAATCACTTTGTATAAGATCAAATAGTATGTATCCCATTCACCATTTCCACTAGAAGGATTTTTGGACATCCTTCATAATAAATAAGTTGATCATGTACCAAAAAATTCATCATGAAATTGTTAATACAATACATCTATTTAGAGTCTTTAGATTTGTTTTTCATTTTAATTTCAAATTATATAATGCCAGAAATAATATGATTAAAATCAACCCCAAACATATTATTCTAAATGATATAGATTCAATTATCTATATCTAGAATTTACAATATGTTCACTGTATCCCAAATTCTGTAAAACATTTTATTATTATACATAAAAGGAATATTGTACATAGTAATTAATAAAAATCCCATCATATTAAATCAATATACAAAAAAATTATCTATTTCCAAAATATAATAATAGTTCTCTAAATGTAAAACTAATGATCTTGGTAAAAGCAGATCATAAATTTTAACATACAGTGAAAAATTTCATGATTTATTTATGATATTAATATATAATTCACCATTTTTATATTTAATAAAATATATATGTTTTTTATACTAGTACAAATGTGTGATTCATACATTTTATCCAACACCCAATAGTTAGAGTTTCTAAAATTTAACTCCATAAAATTCACAATTAGATGCGCCTAATTTTTCTATTTAAAAACAAATCCCAACCATAGATATGAATTTACTAATACTTTTTTAGTTATACATATGTGATATATTATAATTATAATATTTAAATATTCCATAATGTGTAAAAAATTATCTACTGGTAAAAATCATGTTTTAGATCATTTTACAAGGAAATTTAAATGAATATACTACCACTAAAAATGATGTTCTAAAAAAACATATCATTCAGTGAGACAATATATATATATTTCAATAAGTGATTAGTATTTTGGGATATTTATATTCCCACTTATTTAATTAAGTAGTTGTGATGATAATCATAATAGCTATGATTATATTATAGTTGAGTGGAAAACTCTTTTCTGAATCCACCATATCGACCCAATCCACTATACTCCGTTAGTATCCTATATATCTGGCTCTCTCAAATAGTTATTACTAAATGAAATTTCCTTGGGAAAGAACAAAAAAATTAGGGTGACATTCTAAATTTCTTTCCTTACACAAGATAATCTAGGTCCAAACATCTATTTCATTATATTATTTTTTATATGATCAAGTGAATTGAAAGTGCTTCTTTGGAAGGAATATCACATATAGCATATGGGAGAGTTTCATTTTAAGGTATATATTGTTTAATATGCATCATATTAAAATTAAAAGCATAACTATTTTTACTATATAAAATATTTGTTATATCAGGTTTTATTCCTTTGTATATGTATTATTCTAATGTTTTTATGACTATTCCATCAATGAAATTATTTTTTTCACACTAAATTAATGTTAAACTCTTTAAACAACCCACATGTTTTTGTTACTCACCCGTAAAATATATGTGAAATGTATTAATAAATATTTAAATACATATTTTATATAATGTTCATGAACTCATCATATAAACGATTATAATTATACGAGATGAACAATCTAGACATGTGTAAGTTCAGAACCCAATATGACCAATACCCACCTTCAAAGAACAATGCATAAGCCTCCATATTAGTTGGTAGTATGACCCTAGGTCCCCTAACCCTGGGATACCTTACTCAAGGAAGAATCAATTTACTTATAATTCAATAACCAAATACATAAACACTATTACTAAAAACTGATTTCAATATCATAAAATTAATAAAAAATGAGATTAATGTAAATGAAAAGTAAATCATAAGATGGGATACCTAGCATGTCATATAGGGAATACTAATCACTCTAAATTAATTTATCACATAAATTTATCATACACAGTACAGATATTTATTAATCATGTAATAAAGATGATAATTCTAGATGAATAATCAAATAAGTAAATATTTTATTAATTTATAAAAACATTTTATAATAATGTGATCTTTTCATATTTTATATGTGTATAGAAACATCATTTTATATGTCCTAACACTTATAATTTATAATCATTTTATAAAATATAATATGATATAATATAATATAATATTCATAATATATTTACACATATCATATTTTTTGAATTATATTCGGAATTATACATAAAAAATTTTGATAGATACATAATATTGACAATTCATATCTACTGTATTATGTGATTTTATTACAATCATATGTTATGATCTCTATAAAGGATTATATTTTTTGATATTTTAAATACATTATGATATTCTACTTTTTAGAAATGAATTTATCAGTCCTGTATTATGATGTCACATATTATATCCTATTGATTTAATCAAATGGATGAGTTCCATGCATAACATAACTTAAATTATAGATCATTCATAATAAATTTGTAATATACTCAATGGAATGTCTATGTATAATATTTCTCAATATGGTTTCATATTCATTAGGATAAATAATTTTATAAAAAGTATATTAAAATGTTGATCAATCGTAGAAAAAGGCTCTGATATCCTTGATGGATTATGGGGGATCAATAATGGATAAAAATAATGTAAATAACTCTAAAAACAATGATCTGTCTACAATTAATGTGATAAGATATTAATATGAAGAGAATAATAATGTATACCTAAGATCCTTTACCCCCATCCCATCTTCAAGATATTTTATATATATCATTGAATTAACATCTTTAAGTTTATAACTCCTACGGATTTTATATAATCCAATGGATCTATAATAATATTAATAGGATTACAACTCTTTAAAGTGGTTCTAGAACCTTTCCTGGTGAGGAATTTACTATGTGGATGTGAGAGAATGTTTTGGATATATTTTAATTTAACAAGAATAGTAAAATGGGATGAATCATGTCCTATTTTATAGACTCTATTTAATTAATATATATGTTCATAACGTTTTAGTGAAATCTACCACTGCATGGATATCATCACACAATACATCATGTTGGGGTTATTCACTATAGACAAGAATAAAACTACAAATAAATTTTAGTAAAATAATACCTTAGATTAAAAAATCATAAAACCATGTGAGATAAGTCAATCAAATATAAAAATCCCATATCATAATCCATTTATATGATCTGATATAGGAAAATTGAAGAGTCAAATACCTCATTATGATATACTCATGTTTTAGCTAATGAAATTCATTATATAAATATCTGAGCACACAACCGAGGTATATCTTAAATTATTATATTTCCAAATTTTAGTGTAAATCCATTAATTTTTTATGTTGTATCGAGTATTTTAATACATTATTGACATTTATATATATTATTAGCATGTGGGAAAAATTTAATACTACTATATGAAAAATATGACATTGTAATACTTCTATTTGATTACACATATCAGTTGATAATTAATTTTTGTTGGATTCTACATATATTTTTATAAAATATTGTTAGAATAAAATGACTACTTATTATTATTATTTTAACAAATATATATGGTTATTTTTAACATATGGATTATTCTCCTCATTGTATCCTTATTTCCTTACCACTGTCCTTTAGATAGGGGCGTACATGGAGGAATTCCTGAGGTATGAATTTCTCTCTTACAGTCACAATCTTTGTGAATCATGATGAGTATATTAAATAATTTACTATAAATTTTTCATATTTTGATTTCATTTATATTGTAATTTAATTTAATTATCCATTCATTGATATTGATTTTTTAAAGCATTACACATATACTAATATTTTTTAGATTTCATGAAAATTTGGTTACCTTCAATTTAAAATTATATATATATATATATATATTACCCTTTAGATTTTTATTGTTATACTTTACACTATTTTTATGGATTTACATTCTTTTATCTATACACTCTCACTCTTTTATTAACATCAATGAGATTAATTTTTATTTTAATATAAAACTTATTTTACTTTCATTGGTTATTAATGATATGAAATATTACTTATATACAAACACATCATGTAATAATCATATTTGTATATATTTTATTTCAATTAGTTGGAAAATATTTATATATCATTCAAGGTAATTAAGTAAATTTCTTAAGATTTTAGGTATGAGACATAGAGAGTGAGCCAAGTCAATTATGTTGTGGTTTATTGGTAGTGATCATTAAATTATATGCATGGTGTCCTATTGTTATATATGTGAAAAATTATTAATCCATGTTTCATAATTATGAATCCATGCAGATTTTTTTGTATGTTTATTCTCTAATAATAGAATATGTCGTAAGTCTTATATCTCCTTTTGGAAAACACTTATAATTTTTCATTAATAATATTTTAACTTAGCCTATCATTCCTTTATTCATGTCTCAAGTATTTACTATAGGGTGAAATTTATATGATGATATTATAATTGGATTAAAATAGAGGAATAAAAAATCATCAATGCAGTTTTATTAAAATAAGTATATGATTTTTCTAACATCTGAAGACATTAAATTATTAGTTTTATTATCTATGTGTATTATTTAATTTATATTTCATATATATTTAAAATTGAATTTAAGAACTATTTTTGTTTCTTATGTCATTGCGAATATAATGTTGGTGATGATGATATTATATAATGCCAAAAAAATTATTCGTATTTACAGTTTCGTTAGTATTTATTTATGTTTTCATATTTGAGAAAATGTTGGGAACCCATTATTTTTCTACTTGACTACCACTGTGGTATGGATGATGAATATAACTCAAAATCAAGGTAGAATATAGGTTACATGGATGGATTAATGTGCCTCCACCCATCTCATTTATGTGTATATATAATATTGATATGTGAGTTATTTTATTATAATATATGTCGATTCATATTAAATGATATTTGGTAGATCCATCTCATTCGACATTGTAACTTGTGTTAACTATAATAAGAAAGAGTTATTTCATGGGACCACATATATATGTGTGTAGGTATATATTCATGTGTGTATATATTAATGTGTGTGTATATATATTTATATGTATATGAATATATATAAAAAATTTTTGGGAATCATTCTTACTGTATGTTATTTGGATGTTCATGTTGGTGTGGAATTTATTATTCAATATGCTAACGTAACAACCCACATGGACATAAATCAGTGGATCCTGAGAAAATGAAGGATATCAATAGAGTGAGACCCATCTATATTTTAATTTAGGAAAATAGATTTATATAATGATTTTTTTATTTTTCTTATACTTAATAGATGGATTTCTACGTAGAATGATTGGTAGATCTATCCTAGAGTCTAATTTTAGGTATAGTGTAAATATGTGGAGTTCTGGTGAGCATAAAAAAAATCCAGCAGAACAGTTGTGGTGGACTACCAAAGTTATACTGGTATGATTATTGGGACAAAACATTTTCTCATCCATTGAAATCCTAGTGGGATTTCATAAGGAGTCATATGGTATCATCGAATGTCCAATAAGGCCCACAAAGATTCTAATAGGACCTTAGACACCCACATTTTTGTGGGGTTATTTTGTAATGTTTAAAAGGGGCTTATATAAAATGGAAACAACTCATTATTGTTCTTATTCATGAATATAAATGTTCCTCTCCACATTTCTCCATTATTTATCTTTTGTTATATAAGTATTAAAATAGAAAAAAATGTCTACAATGCCTTAGAATTAGCGAGAAACAAATTTTCTATACATTTTTCTCACTAATTCTACGGTATTGTAGACATTTTTTTCTATTTTAATCTTTCATTGATACCATATATCTCAAAATAACTACCTTATACATTTATGATAAGAACACTAATTTCTATCAATTATGGATAAATAATGTATTAAAATTCAAGGGCTTAACATTTTTTCTTATAAGGAATGTTCTCACAGACATATTTCATCATGAATTGTGTATTTTGTTTATAATTTGGTATAAATGAAATATATATTGGGATTTTATGACTCAATAAATGACCAAGAGGAGTCAAAATATTTTAATAAAAATACTAGAACATTTTAATACTAGAATAAAAATTATATCTATCTTAGGTTAGTTTTCTATTTTTTCGATGACTGGGTTCCATTGTGAGTGGTGTGTTAATTTTTTGATATTGAGCATAAATGGTTCCTTTTGTGAGATAAACTAGGAGGGGATTAAGAGTAATTATCATAACCATGGTGGTGGGTCAATTGTGTCTTGAAGTAATCAGGGATGCCATCCAACTTAACCCCAGACCCAGCTCAGGACAAGGAACAAAGGGTGTTCTTGATCATTAAGGGTTGGAAACAAGTTTTGGGCATCAAAAAAACCAATTGGAATGATTTAGACTAATATTAAAATCTAGGATCCCTAAAAAATTTATCATGATATAGAAATAATAATAAATGATTTCAATTAATACAGAATCAAAACCAAATACAATAGTTTCTAAACATAAAAAATAAAAAATAAAAAACTAAAACTAATCCATGATAAAATTATCTCCATCTGACATTTTTTTCACCACCAACCATAAGAAAAACGTGTTCCAATGACTAACCAAACCGAAAACAAGAACCTATGAAACAAATCAATTCTACTGATGTTGAGTAGCACAAGTTGAGTGTGAGCATACACCAAATCCATAGGTAATCGTGATAGATTCTTTGAATTCCACTTCCCAAAACAATCAATAAATAAAAATTTTAAATACATTTATAAAATAGTATTTTGATCAGTTTAAAAAATCATACACATCCTTTCACAAATTCCCTTTTTAAAACTACACACACAACTTTCATTTCAAATTGTTTTTCACACTCCAAAACCCAGTTCAAATCTAAAACCCAAATACGAATCCATTCCAGATGAACAAAAAAGAGATATGTATTATGTAAAGGAAATAAAACTAAAATATATAATCTAGTAGGTATAATATCCCCATTAATAAAAAAACATAACATACATATATTAAATCATGGGAATTTCCAATACATCTCTAGAGGAAAACCCCTAATGTACTCATTTTGGACTCACCTGTCAGCATATGGTCTAGATATATAGTAAATGAAAAAAAAGACACTCTTAACTAGAAAATTTTGTGGTATGTCCCACATGACCTCCCAGACAAACCCAGGGGTATTATCCCATCTATTCGGGGTCGAACATATACCATCACTTGACACTCTAGTTTTCACCTATGAATCCCCTGATAATAGTACTCGGCAAAACATGGTATTAAAAAAATAATCCCCAACATCCTTATGCACAATACACTAGAGGGTAGAACATCCCATGGTATAGTGGCCTCCAAACATATTCTATAACCAACCATATTCCCATGAACGAGCCACTAGAATGGATCTTATCCCTTGTTCAAGTGTTCTCCAAACTTAATCCATGTTTTTATGAATCCACATGAAATGCCATTTCATTCACAAGAGCATTCAAACAAAAATTAAAGCTCACATAGAAACCACCCATTTATATAATCCATGAAAAAATCCGAAAAATCCAAAAATACCAACCCTACCTTTATATCATATAAGATTCGATCCATATTTAAAAAATATACCAAGATGCCAACTGATCTTTTGCATCACCTCACATCAGAACTAAATTTCTCACAGAGAAAAAGTACCAACTAGGCCACTAAAATTTTATATCCTGAAACATTTAAAATAAACATTAGACCCATTTAAATTTTCAATATGAAACACCAATTTAACCTGTAAAAATCCAAATAGAACATTATATTTTAAATAAAAAACCATTTCCAAAATAAAGTGAAATCATGCAGCTACACAAAAAGTTAAAGATGGGCCAAGCCTTAGAGGGGACCTTTGAAACCATATTTTGATTTAATAAATACACAAAGTTTATATGGAAGAATATCGCAAACCACATTCACATTTCATAAAAACCATTTTGAAACACAAATAAAACGGAACACATGAAATCAAAACTTTTTCATAAGGAATGAATCCTTAAAATTCACACTCCTTCCAAACCAATCTTAATACATGATACTCACTATGCATAATTCATTGCACACATTCAGGAAAAAACATGTAATCTCACATATAAGAAAAAACCATTTTCTTTTTAATTTTAACTTTCATCATATTTTCACATAAAACCCTTTTTAAAAACATATTTTTTTACCTTTCTCACAATCTATAGAACACATTTATAAAGAAAAACAAAGTGGTAAACATGAAACATGATCATATTATTTTAGAAATACATCTCTAAATACATAGGAACACCAAATTACATTGAAAACAATATTATATTGAAAGAACCATTTGAGATAAAGAAGAAGAAAATGGGAGAGAAGACATGAAAAAACCAAGTATCAGTGAATGATCACTCTCATGGGTAATTTTCATTTGTTTTCCCATCTATGTGAACACCTCGTACATATATGGATGATTCCACATCAAATGACACACTTAATGTATCCTTTAAAGAACCAAAAATCATTTTTAAAGAAAAACCATTATTATTACCACCAAATACAACAATCCAAACATAATTTTCTAACAACAATATCCACCAATTCCCATATACAAAAACCAATTAAACTTTTAATGATCAACTAATTTTTTTTTAAAACTCCTTAGATTCATATAAACATAGGTATGCATATGAAAACCCTTTGAAACCCAATTCTCACTAATTATTCATCATAAAAACACCATACCAAACCAAGAAAATAGATCGCATGAATGAGATGAAAAATTATAAATTATTTATAAACAACCACACATCAAATAGAATGTTCTAGGAAGGAAATATATGGAAACACAAACCTCAACAATGTTTGAATGCAAAAAAGCATTGGAAAAAAGCGTAATTCACCAAAATATAAAATGCACATGCCATTTTATCAATGAAATTGAACCCCACTTCAACTATAACCCATATGGTTTATAAAAGATGGAACCCCACCATTAAAATACTAAGAATCCAAGAGGGAAGGAAGTGGAGAAGGGGAAAACAACCAAAAACTCAGAGAAACATACCTATGAACATTAAATGACTTTTAATGGGTTAATGGGGAAAGGTAGGATGGTATATTAGAGCCCCCTGGTGTGTATAGATCAAACAAGGGAGGAAAAACATAAAACTGGTTTAAAACAGTGGATGAGAAAAAGTGGAATTTTACACTATTAATGATCTGGAAAACATGCACAGTTTGGAAAAATGGTTTGAAAAACCTTGGGCCAACCATGTGCGCCCTAATAAATATAAGGGGAACCTCACATGGGATAAAAAATTGGTTTTTGAAACATTGTTCTATATGTGATAAAATGGAACTCTCAAATATTGTAGAACCCCTTACATTCTTGTCGTAGATTTTTTACTAACCATGCGTAGGCCATGATCCATGTCTCATATAATAACCATCAGGCCACACGATTTTCCCCTAAACTCTCAAGATTATTCTCAAGAAATTATAAAAATATGATGTTTAAAATATGAAAGATTAATTTGAACTAAATACAACATTTTTCTTAACAGTTCACACGATTAACCATCAAAACGTGCATACAAACTGTGTATAACCCAAAAACTCAACCAAAACATAAAAAACTCAGAAAAGTATTATCAAAAACTCAACTCAAACCATATAAAAAAGACACAAAACCATGAAACAACAGAATCCAAAGAAATTCCAAGATCTGGGTTTGATAATTCATCCCACAAGCGAAACATTATTCCCAAAAAAAGTAACTCATCGACACGATTAAAAAATCTAAATCCAAAAGCTGAATGAATTCTAATGGAAGCATGAACATTAGGGGCACACCAGGTAAAAAATAATATAAACCATAATAAATGAAACATGAAATGGATAATGGTTCTCCCCACAATAAGATCCTGAGTAGCACTATAAACATTGAAACTAAAACACGGTGGCACTATCATGGGAAACTCAACCTGAACTAGCCAAAGCTTCTTCAACCATGATAAATGAAACAATCACCAGAATTGGTAATTCCCATATAGAACCAAAAACCTCCAACACTATGAAGAAAATTACAAATGAAACTCATGTTAAATAGCGAGAAGAACAATAATTCATCAACTCCACAAGAGACATGCATCTCCAAAAATAATAGGATCAAAGACTCAAACAAACCAGTAAAAGTATGATAACACACTAGAATGAAATATTAATTACATATTCACATTTAAAAATTAATCACCAATATAATTCCAAAATAAACTAACCCCACAATTCTAAAAATAAATGGGAACTCACAATAGTAGTGAAAATTATAACATGGAAAAATTAATCATCTCTACTTCAATACTGGAGACAATCTCTGGGGAAAGGTTCCCTACACCCCTGGAAATTACTACCTATGTGAAAAGTATTAATCTGATGCCAATGGATGGAACCTTGATTTCTTGAAGCATCTTCTTCCCGATAACCAGAAGATGACACCGTCTGATCAACACATCCTTTTCCAACTATGGTTCTTGGATAATTTTTCTAGATGATCGTTACAAACATATCAACGACAACCGTTCGAAGGATTGAAATAGGGAGACTATGAGTACCCAAAACGATCGCATTGAAATCATAGAGGAGATAAATTTAAAGAGTGAGAGCATAAAAATAATGAAATATTTTTCTTAGAAGCATGTTTCTCTTGCGCCCACCTCACTCTAAAAGGGGAACCATATTGAGGGAAAAGAGATACAATATTTCTAATTGCATTCCCTCTTAAATAAACTCATCTAAAAATGGATCATTCACTAAATTTTTGAAATGCGCTTCCTTATATAAAAGGACTATCTCTTTAATCTATGGATAATGACCCCAAATGAAAAGAGGATCCATCAGCTGCTCCCTCGACTATATCTCCGAGGAGAAAGAAACTAGCTCTTTAAGGTGGTCAATATAAGCCTTCCCTATATGTTGTCCTCAATGAAAACATAATTACTCTTATATCTTCTTACTATTGACCTATTAGGGTAAGTACCACTGCAAAAATGTGGTCTTACATATTTCCCATATCATCCCAACATGGAATAATGATTGGACAATCAACATCCATTAATCTAAAATTAGGACTTCAAATGATCCCAGAATAGCATGGACTATCACAACTATGGGAGTTCCCAATGACCTAAAGACTCTATTAGCTTCCTCAATCCATTTCGTTGACTCTAATAGACCATGATCATAATGAAATACAAGAAAATACTAATAAGAATACAGTACCACCACCAAACTAGGTGCTTGGGAAAAGGAAAAAACTTAAAAGAGAACTTTTTGGAAACATTGGGGAGATTTTTTGGTAGCATATTCTAAATAAACAAAAAACAAGATTCAATCATCAACATGAGACTTATCTGAAAAAACATATCATCCCAAAACAAAATTCTCACCATAGAAATATCACAACATAACCAATGTCTTATTTTCAAAAACCACATTTTCATATTTACTTCAAACCACATCAAATCTCATGTCACATTTCACAATACCTTCACTCAATTTCAAATCTAGTCCAAACATTAAATCATATATAATCACACCACTAAATCATTTTTCCCTTGAAAACCCCAGTTTTTCCAAAAACAAATTTTCTTTTTAAGATAAACTCGCACTATCAAAAAATTACACAGAAAACAACTCACATCAAACACCTGTGATGAGGAATTGGTGGCCATGTATAACACATCGACATGTTTAGTGGGACATGTCCAAAGTAAGAATCAATAAATAAGAGTACCTTGATCAATTAACAGAGAATCCACATATGTTACTACTCTATGTGAGTTCACAACATCACATAGGCTCACCTCCATTGGAATTTTTCATCCATACACCAAATATAAAATCGAAATACTCAAATCATTGACTACCTCTAGAAACTTAATGATTAGAAAAACCAAGGGTTCACGAGTTCCTTATTAAACCTAGTTCCAAAGTCATGACCGTCCTAATATGAAATCCACCTACTCCCCCAAATAAAATGGGCTTCTTAGATACAATTTTATCATGAACCAAGATGGTATTCCATCCAACCTGACATATAACCTATCTAGGGACAAGCCCCAAAGGGAGTTCCTAATCCCCATGGGTTGGAATCTAGATTCAAGCATAAAAATAATACAATGGGAATGACTTTTCCAAAAATAAACAACTAGGATCAATAAACAATTGAACAAAAAACAAAACATAAAAAATTATCATAAATAAACCCAAAAACCAAACCAAATACAACATCTTTTTACATAATAATGACGGAATACAATACTACAATTAATACATGATAATAAGATCTCCATGAGACCCATTAGCCACCACCAACCACAAGACCAACCTTCTCCATTGGAAATAGAACCCCAACTTTAACCTAAAAATAGCTTGGGTGAACCGATGCTGAGTTGAACAAGTAGGTTGGGGAATACAAAAACATTGCAGGTAATCACCATAGAGTTGATGAATTTTCTTTCCTAAAACAATCAACCATAACAAGTTTAATGTACATTAATAACATTAGAATTTAATTATTTTAATCTACCAATCAAATATTTTCAGAAATTAAATTTCTAAAACCACCCTCATAGATTTCCATTTCAAAAAAAATTTCACACTCCAAAAGCTAGTTCAAAACAAAATAAATAATACAAATCCATGCCAAATTTCAAAATAGTATCAAATGAGGAATCAATGGAAACAAAAAATAGTTATAAACTTGTAGGGATAATATCTATATAAATTATAAATGAATAGAATATATAAATAGTAAATCTTGAGAATTTACTTAAAACATATAGAGTAAATCCATGTACATACTCAATTCAGACTCACCTTTCAGTAATTGGTTTGGATTCATTATAAATGACCAATATGTATCTCTAAATAAGACAATCAAGTGGAACGTCCCTCCTGGCTTCTCATCAAATCTAGGGGTATCAAAAATTCTAATTGTGGTCGATAAAAAATTATCCCTCGACCATCTAGATGAATCATAGGAATCACATGATAAATGTACTTGATAAACAGTGGTATAATAAAAATAAACCCATATAGTCCTCATGCACAGGCCACTAGAGGGGAGCACATAACAAGGTCATGTGGTCCCCAATAATAATCCAAATCCAAAAATGCTCCCATGAATGATTCACTAGAGGGTATCCCATACTAAGTTCAAATGGTCTCCAAACATAAGCCAAGCCATTACAAACACACAAAATAATCCATTTCTTTCACAAGAATGTTTAACCAACAATTAAAGATCACAAGGAAACCACCATTTTAAAAATCCAAAATCACTTTCCCCAAAATCACAAAACACTAACCTATCCTTCACATCACATAAGCGTGCAACAATTTTTCCAAAACATATTATGATTCTAACCAGAATTCCCCATCACAAGACATCAAAACTAACTTTCTGAATGAAACAAAAGGTACTAACTAGTTTATTCGTATTTTCAACCCAAACTCATTATAAATATATTTTTGAACCATTTATAAATTAATCATTTTAATCCACTTTCCCATGAACAAATCCTATAGGGACTTAACATTTAAAATCTAAAACTTTCTACAAGAAAAATTAAAAGCATGAAACATCAAAAAAATGGTCAAAACTAGATAATTCTTAGAGAACACATTTGAAACCACATTTAAATTTACTAAAAGAATGAAGGGAATTTTAAAACACATTTCACACCACATTAAAAATTCATAAAACCCATTTAGAATCCCAATAAGAATGCAACATGTGAAATATAACCATTTTCATATGAGAATAATCCTTTAAATCCATAGTCATACTAAACACATTTTAAAACATGTTTCTCACCATAGACAATTTATAGGACCTGTTCAAGAAACAAAATAAAAAATATCACATGAAAAAAATACCACACTCATTAGAAAACAAAATTTCTTCACATTTGTACCTCAAGACCCTTTTCAATCATATTTCACACATTTAACACAATTTATTGAACACGTTTATAGGGAAGAAAATAGGTACACCTGGAACATAATAAATTCATTTGAAATCCATATTCTAATACATATGAACTTCAAATTAAATTGAAAAAAAATAATATTTTATTTGAAGAACCATTTGAGATGACGAATAATAAAATGGGTGAGAAGCCTTTGATAAATAATGGTTAAAGAAACATCACTCTGAAGGGAAATTTTAATTTTTTTTATCCTATCCATAAGTACACATAGTGAATATATCGATGTTTCCACATCCAATAACAACCTTTATTTATAATCTAAAACACCAAAAACCATTTTTAAAGAAACCAAACTTATTTTACCACCAAACTCGGCAATCCACAGAAAGGATTCAAAAAAAAGAGTCACCAATTTCCATATGAATTTCCCAATTTCACATTTAATGATCAATAGAAATTTTTTCAAACACCTTATGTACATATATACATAGGAATGTTTAAGAAAACACATTGAAACCCATTTCGCCCAAAAATTCCTTCATGAAAACACAACACCAAACCAAGAAACCATATCAAAATAATGAAAAGAAAAATTAATAATTATTTAGAAACACGCAAGCATAAAATGGAATATTTTAGTAAGGAAATCGTTTGAAGCATCTTCCTCAATGATGTTGGAATTCAAGGAATCATCATGAGAAGTAGTACCATTACCCCATAGATAATATGCATGCCCTATAATCAAATAAATATGACCACACATCAACAATAACACGTATGGATATTCAATATGAAACCCCACTAACAAAACACCAAGAAACCAATAAGTAAGGAATATGAGAAAGGGAACATGACAAAAAAATAAAAGAAACATACCTAGGAACCTTCAAAGAGCTTAAATGGAGGAATAAAAGCAATAGAGGAGGGCCTACTTGAGCCCCCATGGTGTACCTAGGTCAAAAAATGATGGAGAGACCAGAAATAGGGTTAAAATAATTGAGGGGAAAAGATTAATTTCATGCATTTAATGATTTGGGAAACTTTCTTAGTTTGGATGCATGGTTTAAAAAAAAGTGCACCAACCGTGCACTCCATACTTGAGATAATGGGAACCCCACATAAGCTTTCCACACTATTTCTCAAGCTGTGCACTAACTTCTCATAATTCCACTATCAAAAATGCATACCCCTCACATTCTTTTCCCACAATTTCCTTTAATAGTGTGTAAGCCATGCACCATTCCCTAGAAACCAACCCTCGAGCCACACGGTTCCCCATTAACATTGAATGGTTTGTCTTAAGAAATTCCAAAATAGTTCAGGTTAAATTATGTAAGAAGAAGATGAACTCAAATCACCCACTTCCTTAATAGGATAGAAAATAATCCCTCAAATTGTGCACTCAAACCACGACCAGGCCAAATACTACCTCCAAATAGTCAAAACTCAAAAAATTCAAACCATGAACTCAACACGAACCATATCCGAATTAACAAAAACCAAGAAAATAATAATACCAAAGAAATGAAAATACAGGGTTTTTTCACATTGAGTATAGATAGTTTTATTAGTTGTTTCGCTAAGGGTTTATTTTTTGATGATTTCTTTAAAGGGTTATAAAATGTTCAAAAAAATTTGATTATAGAGGAGTATTTAGAGTGAGTCTGGGGTAGAAATGAGCTATTCATTGTGAGTCTTGGTGTAACAATGAGAAATTTTTTAAATAGTGTCGATAGAGTAGTTAATCACCCAGTTTATTGTACTTTATTCTAGATTAATGTATTATGTAATTGAATAGAAGTTATATAATGCCAAAAATCACCATGTAGGTGTTTATGTATATGATGTAAACATGTCAATAGTTTTATATGATTAAATGAGATGAACTATTGAGGGTAATGAGGGATGACTAACTATTTATTATTAATATATGTTTAGATTTGGGATGTGTAACTGATAAGTTGATTATATAAGGATGATAGTTTATTTGTGAGATGAAATTTAGTATATTATGTTTTAGTTGGGAAGAACATGATCTAAGTATAGTATATTTAGATATAATCAGTTCTAGATGATTCTTATATAGGGTATATCATGAAATAAGACACATGATATTCATTACTGTGTTACCTATAACTTGGATGTTGTCCATGGGTTGAGTTGTTTTTATTTTTTCTTATCACAACCTTTGATATCACATGACTATACCAATGTAAATGTTAATGTGTCATGATATTCCATTAAATTAATGATATTATAACATTGGAGATGATATTTTTATATTACATATCATGGTGTAGAGGATATTATGACTAAAAACATGGATATATGTCATGTTCTCCTATTGTGAGGATGGTTACAGTAACTTTTTATTTCCATATATATTGTGATATAATGAATTAAAGATGATTATGATAAAAAAGGGGCCAACATTTGAGTAATCAAAGCCCATGGTATAGATGTTTATAATGAAACAAGGACTATAATGTCTATGATGGAACCCCATATAATAATGTTTCAATGACCAAGTGATTGAAAATTGTGTCTCGATAACCAATATAATAGACTATGATGGTGTATGTGGTATACTTGTATAGGCTAAAATCGGTAGGTTCAAGCATCGTGGTGGACTTGTTAGTACATAACACCATATATTATGTTAATATTTGATGAGTGTTATGAATTTTATGGGATATTACAAAAGAAATAACTTATACAAATAATTTCATAAATTAGGGACCACATTGGTGGTTTCCTGTAGAGTTTCGTACTCACACCCTATACATGCATCTTAGCGGAATTTAAAAAAATATATTTTATGTAAAGGTATATTTAAATTACCTAGTAAAACCTATTAAGATAGAGTATCTTGGTAGTGATGGGGAGGTGGTTCTTAGGTAATGTTGATGACCTTTTAGTGATAGATTTTCCAATATCTATTTTACATTTATATCTTTCTTTATGAGTGATTTTCCCATTGAAGGCAATCAATTTTTTGTTTCATTAATATATAACTTTTTAATTGAATTTACTTATTATAATTGGGTTTCAAATATATTTTTTATAGTTGGATTTATGTTTTGATTCTATGTTTATACTTTTATGTTATTCTTTCTCGATATCCAGAATATTATATTATATTGATGGTTATTATATTTAGGTCACAATCTCCCAAAAAATTATCATATAAAATTATGTTCAGTCATTAACCTCAAGTATATAAGGAGGAATTCCTGGGGTCACATGGAATAAACAGGCTCAAGCCCTAGGAAATAAGTTGTCTTGGGGAAAATAAAAAATAGTATGGCATCCATGTTTATGTAGATTTATTTTTTTGTGGATTTATTAATGCATATATATTGGTTGTATCATGAGATGGAGGTTGTTATTATAATTCAAAAATCATATTGTGAATATATATGTTACTTGAAAGGTCAGGATTGACATTTATATGTTTCATTTTTACCATTGAAATATTATAAAATAGCATAATATGTATACATAATGATATTTTTATTTATTCTTGGTCTCACATGATAATGGGATTCTCATTAATGAAATATACCTAATATATATGTTCTTTTAAAATGTACATGTTTATGAATGATTTGAAAATATATTTTGATAAAAAAAAATTGTTTATTTTTTTCAAATGGGATTTTTGATTATTTAATTTATAATTAATAAATTATTTAGTGTATTAGGAAATAACTTATTTAGTTCATGTGAATTATTTTATCCTATGTTGATAAATTATTCATTTTTTGATATATATAACTATGATGATATTATTGATATGATCTTGTTGTGTGGTGGTTTCACTGAAAAGTGTTTTATAGGAATTAAATTCCTTTGTATTTTTATTTATTTTCATTGGATACATTTATGGATTAGAATCATATAGTAGGTAGTGTATCCAAGTAGATTATATTGGGTATATATGGGTATAAAATCATAAATAGAGATATATGAGGTCTTGTTATTGTCTATTATTAGATTTGTCATGCGATCCAAATGAAGATGAAACAAAATTCATGATGGCATATACCATGTGAAATAATAAGATTACACAAGATCATATTCTTACTTGGGGAAATTATTTAATAGATTTGGAATTATTTTATGTTAATTATTTCTCTCTTTCTATGCAGGATACAGAATATGTATTCACGTGATGTGAAATATAAGGGATGTTTAGGGATGGTTTTGAGAATTAGAAATGAGAATTATCTCCCACCTAGGAAGATAAAGTATGTTCAATAAACCACTATATTTGGTATGCATGAAAGAGTTATGTTTTATTGAACTTGTGATGGTGTTACTAGGGATTTTAATTTGATATGACTTTTTGGATGAATTATTTAATGTTTTGGGATTTTAATGTGGGCATGGATTGTAAGGGGGTTTATTTTTTGATTTATTTTTAATTACTTATTATTGGTTTAATTATAAATACCTTGTGAAAAATGAAATGGATAGAGTTATAAATTATTATAACCAACTAATAATGGATGATTCAAGTATTTTTTTTAGTTTTTACATTAAAATTAACCTATAATTATTGTATTAAATAGATTATTATTTTAAGAAGTCTAGAAAATATTTTATTATTGTTGGAGAAATATTACAATGTATGTTCTCATGTAAAATAAATGTCAATTCTATAAGTATATGTATGAGTGATGTGTAGATACAAACATGATATTTATGTTCTAAATTTCTTATTAACGGTTGATTTCAAGGATTATTTCATTTAGACTTGTCTATGTGAAGTGATGTTTCAACTACTCTTTTATGTGATATAAAGTTTTTCATATGATTAAAAATTTAAAATAAACCAGCTATGTAAGTGAGAATTAGTTCTGTTAAATATGGAATAAAATGTTTCAAAAATCATCCAATTGGGGAATATTTCTAGTAATTTAATGAATCATGTATTTAATGAATATATAAAAATTATTAAAAAATATAATGAACAATTTTAATGATTTTTAAAAGTCATAAATAATTTAATATTTAATAATATCTTTCATTAAGAGATATTGAAATCCAAATAAGGATATTTCTCCATGTTTGGTGTCTAAATAAGGTATTCTTGTTAGAAAATAATACAATACCAGACTGAATTTTTGGATTATTTTATATTTTAGTTTCATATAAAATATTTATCCAAGTATATTGTATTTTCTTGGAAGAAAAGATATACATGTATTTTCTCCATATTTATAGGAAAGGAAGAATAAAATTAATGATTGTAATTATCATGAATTTTAGTAATTTTTTTGGAAAATTATTGATGAAAAATAAGATCATAGAATTACCATAATAATTAAAAAACCATGTTGATATATTTTTATTTCTTGAAGTTATTTTTGGTTATTCATTTTCCTCTGTGTTGATTCTTCAAAGAAACTCTCAACAAAGTGCGGGAAGGGAGGAAGGGACAATAACTCATTTAGATGCAATTTTCAGACCCAAAAATTTTAAAGGTAACCAATATAGGCTTTATATTCCACTTCAAAAAAATTATAATTGCAACAATTATTTAGGTTTATTTCTACACCATCTCCTTGTTATCTGTATAATTGTTTGAAATAGACAGTTTAGGAAAATAAGAAAATTACATTCACAAATCATACTTGATTATTTATTTTTTATTTCTTTTAATGGTTGTGATATTATTGTGACAAGTAATAGAACATGAGTTTGTTATAGAAAGTAAATAGAATATATCTTTTATGTGTAAGTTTTGATACCCAGATTCAACCCCTATATGTATCTTCGAACAAATAGTTAGTCATATCCTATAAAAAATAAGAACATATCCTCTATATACCTAATATATGAAAGGATAGTCTTTCAATCAGACCAATATGGATCTCCTAGACCTTATTGATAACTTATTTCAATGATAAATTCATAAAAAATATAAATCCTCATAAATATAATGACATAAATTACAGATCCTTCCAAACTATCATATGGGATTATATTCAGTCTTTCTCTCCCTTCCTGTTTTTTATGAAACAATTTATAAGTTTTATACATAACCTGAGACACGAACAGTAATACTCTATTAGTTTTTTTTCAAAAAAAATCATCCCAATTGTTTTTCAATATATGTACCTAAACAAACTCTAAGTATCCTCTTACATTCATCTAGATAGATCTTGATCCCTTCAATATAGTCTAATGAAACTAATTATTTTATGGATAAGAATTTATTGAATAATTTCTTAACTTAATATAATTCTAATATAATATTTACAAGTAATAATAAGTGATGAACATTTATTATTAATAAAGCAATAGCATTTCCACTAAAAAATATATATATAGAGGACTCACAGTTACTATTATAAAATAAAAATCGTTTATTCAGTGATCAAAATAAATATTATTATACAATGATGATTACTTTAACCCATAAATGGATATTTGAAATATAATTACTTTATTGGAACCTTTGGTGTCACAAACTCTTTTGATTGTTTAGGAAATCATATTTCACAAGATGTCTATTAAGGATAGTGGTTTTGCCATCTATTTTCAGCATTTCGTAATCCTAGTAATCAATTGTGGGATTATAAATTCATATATATTTTATCATATAGAATTTCTAAACTATTACATCATAGTCAATGCAATGATGTTTCCTATAATCTTTAAAAACATACCTATCCATAAATGTACTAGAATTACCATTCATGTATAACTACATCTTTAATACCCATTTACAACCAACATTATTTTCATTATCTATATAATATACAAAAAACCAAATATAATTTTAATATATGGAATCCATATATGAATTTTTTTCATATTTTTATATTGAATATCTTAGGTTGTTTACTAAATAATTATAGTGAAGTGGATAATTATTATCAACTTATAATATTTCATCATCCACACTTATATGAAAACCACATCTCTCTAGTTTTCAAACCTCTTTAGTCGTCCCTCTTAGTAATTGATCTTTGGAATAACTTATTCTAATAACCCTTGATTAATATTTTCCTACAAGAACTCCAGTCTATCATTAGCATCGACTTCATCAAATATATCTCACTCCCACTACATAAAATGGATATGTGATCCCTTTCTATAAACATTTTTTCTATTTCTATTATAATTACTCTATTGAATGGTTTGAGTAGATAGTATGATATTTTATTATTAAAAAAACTATAAAGATAAACATTAAGACCTAAAATAAATTATTGTTTTAAAATAAATTATAAATTATTATTTTCATATCCATAAATGTAAATATGAAAAACTAATATTTATTTTCATGTTATAACTCATATAGGATTCCACTTTAAACATTAATTGGATTATAGTTTAATGTGTATTATACTTATTATTTTCCATAACCCCATGATTATAAATAAATAATTACATGAATCATCATAAATATCACTATATAAAAAAGTGAGTGTTCTAGGATAACATATGATACACTTTTTCTATAATAGAGGAAATCCGAATAAATAAATTCCCCACCCCTATATGATAAAAACATATTTATCATATTATCGTCTTAATTTTATACTACATTTTCATATTTCATAAATTTTTTATGGAATCATACTTACACCTAATCATAACTATACATCCATATATATTGAATCCATGAGTAAAAGTAACAAATTTGGAGTGTACACCTATTGAATCTTATCGAAATATTCCCTAAAAATTAGGTTGAACTAATTTTAGATGCTCTGTTTCTCTCTCAAAAATCTCATGGAAATGATTCTTGGTCTTCTTTATTCATCTAGAAGAATGAAAAATAACTACAGGTTTTTTTCTAAAAATAGTTCATATAATAATTTTTTTCTAATTTTTTCAAATTCTTCTAGTTTAGATGGCCAATTCAATGGTACAACACATGGGTTTGATATGAGTCTAAAAAAGTTATTATTTATCTATTTTCATGACATTTTTTGGATATATAATATATAAATAGTATTATTTGGATTATACATTCCATAACATAAGATATAATTGTAACAGTACCACTCATTATATCCAAACATGAATATAAAACTATCCATGCATAAATTAGACATAAAATATAGTTATTATTCACACATAGAACATAATAATAGTTCTTAAAAACTAAATCCATAATAGTTGGAAATGATTAATGGTTTCCCCTATAGTTATAACAACAACTATCTCTACATTGATATCTTAAAGATCCACCTCACCATTATTTATCTTCAAGATTCTTCTTGGTCACTATATTTGGATATAAATCATTGAACCATAATCCATATCTAATACCCAAGTTTTATAAATGACAATTAGTTTACTTGATAAAAAATTTACCCAAATATTCTACATGATTCGTCATATTTCCATTGTGTTTCTTCCAAAGACCATTATCTTCCTAAAAAATGTAAAAAATCATTTAATTTTTCCTCCCTTTATATATTTAAATTCATCAAGGGGTTTTGAAATAGTTTTCTAGTCTTTGAAACTGCTTTAGATATTTTCACCTTGTATTTCATTTTATTAAGTATAAGTGAAATTGTTTTTAACAATTCATGCTTTTATCCATATGGATAGTTAATTTATAAATATAGTTTAGTAACATCCCAATATTTTTCTGGCTAAAATTCATAATAAAACCCGAGAAACTCGATTGAAGTGAGGAGAGAATGAGGTATATTCTTAGATCATTTAGATGATTTTATCCTATAATTTTGAAATTATCAACATAGCTAATCATCTTGACTACATGAGATCCAAATATAACTCTTTTTTTCTAATTATCTTGAAAAGATGGCATTTGAGACATTATACCTCTTTTTTTCTTTCAACTGATAAAGATCATCTAGATTGGTTATATGAATCTCACATGAAGTGGATGATAACATGTTGTATTATAAATTTAATATATCATCCATAGGATCGAAAAGGATATTTTATCCTCTTCACTCACCTCTTTAGTGGGCCCAGAAGGAATAGGGGACTTCAGTGTGTTAATCTTACTCAATTGGTATAGTATAATGCACAAGAAACTACAACACTCATAAATGTTAATAACCATATGGATTTTCTCTTTTTATATTATTGATCATATGAAACTTGATTTAAGAATGATATATTTCATTATATAGAATATATAAATGTAGGTTTTTGGTAATTTATCATCATTTAGAGTTTTGAAATAATTATTAATTTAATTAACTCTCCCATTAATTATCAAATCTGAAAACCCCTTAATGATGTATTTATAAAATCCATTCACATGGATATTTTAGTTTCATGAATCTATATTTCCATTACAATAAATTAAATATAGGCCTTATCTAATTATTCTAAGGTGTTTAGGAATGATTTGGTTGTAAAATTCATTAAGTCATTGCTCCATGATCTATTTCTAAGACAACAAAATCCTATATTTTTATACTCGTATATCATTTCATCTTTCCCACATATTACACCAAATAATTATAATGAAATAAAAACAAGCCGAAAACATGGTAAAGAAAAATCAATAATTAACCATTCATGCAAAAATAATTTATGAATATTTCATTTTTTTTATTTTATCAATGATTTATTTTAAATTTTTTATATTATTATATCATCCAAATAAACTATTAATTTTATAAAATAACAACTAATAATGCTATAAAGGTATGATTAATGTGTTATATGATCATGAGTATTTATCTACTAGCTATTTTTTATTGTGGTTAAGACCCAGTATTGACATTAGAATAAGAAATTATTATTACTTACCATTTATCATGTTGTTGTATTCACTATTATCCGTTGTATTTTTCTGGTGACATATATCTTGTCTTGAGTCTTAAACCATATCATATTGCCTGGAACTCCAAACCTTACAAACTTTTACTCACATACATGTGAGGTTTACTTGGGGTTTAGGGTTACATAAAATAATTCATAGACATGTAGGCCCATACAAAATAATGGGGGGAGGTATTATTTTGTGATTAACCTATTTAACTTAAAATATATATATTTTATAAAATAATTAAATTAAAAATTATAAAAATTAAATAAATATAACACATACCTAGGTCTATAAATGATCATGATAATTCATGATATTCAATGAAAACATTATTTAATATTTCTATAATTCATTGAATACCATTAATTTTTAGACAAATTGACATGATCGACTATTTTTTAAAAATTAATTAAAATGCAAATATTTATCATATAATTTTTCAAATTATATGCCCTATGAGGTTTTATGAACACAATCAATTATTATTAAATTATTGGAAAAAATTAAATTATAATATAAAATAATTTAATACATGATGTCAACATCAATGATCACACGACTGGTATTTCATGTTCCAGATTAAACCTTATTTTGGGAAATTAAACATTTACCATGAATGTATTGTCACGTGACATGACTTTTGACACACGATATGAATTATTTCAATAATATATTATATAAATACATGGAATACATCCCACATTTCATGTTTTTATTTACACATAATGTTTTTCTAAGTGTTAAACCTGCACATTCTTCACGACATGTATGATAAATAGAAAAAAAAATAAACTAAACATGTGCATTTTGAAAATCTAATAAAGGGAGCTGTTACGAAACAAATCTATTCGCCATCAAAAATGACACCAAACCTGGCCCATGACAAGGAAATAAGTATGTTACTGATCTTCATAGGTTGGAACATGTTCCTAGGAATCATACAATAAAATTTGGGAATGATTTACCTAACTTTATAAACAATAAAAAACAAATGATTCTAATAAAAAAATCTACATTTTTCAAACAAAACCATCTTTTAAAAAAACTCAGAATTGAATTACACAATATAAAATGATTTTTAAATACCATTAAAAAGTTTCAAAACAAAAACAAAAGATAGCCCAAGAACCTCCACATAGAAAGAGGAACCACCCACAAGCCATCTCCATAACACCTCATCACCGAAGACTGCTAAAAACCCGAACCATTGGCATAAAATGTTGTACACTAACCTACGAAAAAAATAACCAACTCTACATACACCCAAACGATTATGTAGTGTGTAAGAAAAATCATTGTAGGATAGAACCACTAATATTTTCCATGTGATATACATTCAAGGAAAAAAATATTGAATGTTTTTATAACATGAAATTGTAGTACTAATTTCAAAATGAATCAATATTAAATAAAAATAGTTTTCAACTGGGCTACATTAAAAAGTCAACACATTTATATAAAATAAAAAAGATACTAAATTTTTCATTCCAACGTACTGTATACTGACGGTAAACATAAATCATCCAATCAACACAAGGAATGGGAAATGACCCCTGTACACTAACTCGTTGGGGGTCCCAGGAACCTCATGTCTCGGTGAAAGTAACCATCACAATATGCATTCTCTTGCACACGAGGCACTTGTAGGGAGCATACCGATAACCTATAGGTCCCCCATTTTCATCATCATCATAGTTTAGTTATTGTTGTTAGTGTCAAACCTGCTACGTGAAATTGAGTCCAAACCCCAAGGGATCACTACTATGATATTACATGTCCAACCACCTAGGTACCTGGGTTTCCCTCTTGGGCTCAAAAAAGCTCAATAATCTATGAAATATAATTTTCACATGAAAATACCACATCCACATCCAACATTCACCAATCAGTCCACATAAATATCACACAAGTCACATAATCCCCCTTTTATACAAATTCATTTTGAAATCATACTCACACAAAAATTACCCACAAAAACATTTCACATATCATTCAAAATTCAAAAAATAATTTAAAAGTTTTTATAAAACATTTCCAAGATGATACACATAACAAAACAGCCCACACACACATGCCACATAATAACCTTTTTACCTTCAAATTCATTTTATCATCATACTCACATGAAACTGCCCAAAAAATGTTTTTCACCCAAATCTCAATTTAATAAATCACCTCTAAAAATTATAAAACATTATAAACGTTTTTTACATCAAAAATGACCCCATTATCATTAAAAACTCATATTTGGAATATACACCGACAAAAATAGTACATAAACATCCTTTGCACACTGTGTAAATCATTAAACCATTTAAAATTACCATTAAACACTTTCAAGAAGAATGAAAAGGTTTTGCAACTAAAACCCATTAAAAATCCATCTTTTAAACCCTAAATTACACCAACACCCTACCAAATCCGAATTTTCATCCCAAAAAACATTTAATAAATCACTTTAACATGTTATAAAACAAACCCAAACTTTACCAGAGGAGTAACACATAGAAAACACACAATTTAATGAAAAAAATGCAACTATAAAATTAATTACTTAACAAAATGCATCAAAAATGGTTTTATCACAATGAAAAGCATATTAGGAATATTCCAAATAAAAATATCAAGAATGATAACTTAATAATAAATTCTTACAACTGGAATCACTTACCGAAAGTGTTGAAACCCACAATTCTTGGTGTGAAACATCATCTACACCGCCGCCGCATCACCATTAAGTGAAAATAAACCTAAAACCTCAATATTTTACCAAAAAGGATCTATTTTAAACCCTAGGTACTAAACCTAGATGCTGTAAATTTTAGAACTCATGAAAGGGTGGCAGAAACCCTATGGAAAGGGATGAAATGAAGAGATAAAGACTTACTTGAAAACATCTTGAAGAAATTTCCCCAAATCCACCAAAATATGAATCTCTAATTAACCAAAACTGGTATTAAGGATTTAAAGAGTCATAGTAGGTAATGCAGGGTCAAAAATGGTGGAAAAGAGTGAAAATTTATGGAGTTATGAAAGAAAAATTTTACATCTTCAAATCTGGTCTATTTGAGAAAGATTAAGAAAGGGCGCCCTCATCTGCTGGGAAAATTAGCTCCAACAGGGAAAAATAGCCAATGGGGGTGATTCTCTAATGTATGTCTTCGAGTGGGATGTGGAATCACTAACATACAGTAAAACATAAATGAGATATTGCAAAATTATAAAAATAATGCAGGAAATGGGCTTACAGGCAGGCCTAATACATTAATAAATAACCCAAATCCATCATGATTATGGATACCAATGTGGTACTAATGGATATAGTGATTTGAATATACCAGGGGATTCCAATTGGGAAGTGGAATGGGTGTAAAATGTTGAAAATTGAAGGAGTGATAAAAGAAATAGAATTTATTTTTAAAGTTCGAAATGGGCTCACGATTTTGCCCAAATTTTGAAAACACATCATTTACACCAAAAAGCATGGGAAAACCAGAATACAAAGAAAGAATGGAAATAAAATGAAAATTTAATTTAAAATAATATTTGTATGTGACAATTATCCCCATAATAAAACTTTCTACCATAGGAAAGCCACAGTAAGGCCAAATGCAAAAAAAACCAAACCCAACAAAAAGGCCGAAATAGACTCCTTTTCCAAGCTTCTCCCCCAAAATCCAAAAAACATCCAATGATAAATTAAAGAAAGAATACTCTCAAAAAAACATAAACGACATTCCTTAAAAAATCAAGCACATTTATACTTCATCCCAAAAGAAAACTCTTAAAACATTATCTGAACAAGACTCAAGTTGTTTTCCCAATTGAAAAACAACAATGAACAAGGTTACACATTCCTTTATTTAACTAAACTATTGGGAACTCTCAAATCCCAATGTTTACCCCCGAAAGATGTTGGTAATTAGATATCTCTGCAAGAAACTACCTACAACCAATCCATTAACGGAGACAAATCTGAGTTACTAGTATGGCGAGACACAAATGGGTTCCCCACCATAAGAGAAAACTTAAATTTTTTTGAGGTAGAATCGAGGCACTAATAGGTGGAGGCCCAAACAATCTCCCTAGTAAAAGGGGTATAGTTCCATTATACCTTAGTAAATTAATATACTTCAAACTCATAATGGGTCTCCCCACCAAAATACTCAACAATCCTAATCGACCAGCATGTCTAACACAGCAAGTCCCCAAAATTTAAAGAGGCGGGGCAGTCACACGGTTAGTCCAAACAGTTTGTGAATACCATGAACTAACCATTTGGATCCATCTACCTGAACGGTTTTCTGGGGCATGGTTACTACTAACTGTGTGCTCAACCTATCTTTCCAAAATTCAAACCTTTCCCTAAAAACTCAATGGAAACCAAAGAGGGAAGGAATGACATTGGGAGATAACATAGAAAAGAGTACATCCACCTTTTTTCATCAAACGAGACCAATAGAAGTAAGATGATGAGACCAGGGGTTTAAACTATCCCCAACATTCATTCTACGGATAGTACTTTTTACAAGGTTTTGAACGACCCTGGGTTTTCCCCAAACTATGTTCCATCTTCAATATAGAACCAATGGGTGGAGCTCAAATGTTTGATGCATCTTCGGCCTCACTGTTAGGCTTTGAAAACCCCTTACACATAAATTCCCCTTGTCAGTGCCATGAAAACTATAACCTGATCCCAAATTGGTTCACTAAAACATAACATATTCCAAACTCACTTTACCCTAACCCGAAACTTCACTAAAACAAGTGTGTAGACGATGCACACACATCCCACGTAGTTTCTTCAGATGAAAAATGGAAATTGGAACGAACAAATTCAATCACCTTCCTCTAAACAGAGGATTTCACAATTTTTTGAAGGGAGGAACACTTCTGAAAAAATAGAGACTCTCATAAGATTTTAAACCCCTCACATTTGGAGTCAAACGAGCACATGACATCGCAAGGTGTCACAAAACATAACCATTGCGACTGATAGAAACAATACATGGAAAGGGACATTATGCCATGTCACCAAACCACATAGAATTCCGGAAAGTTTCCATAATAACCTCTCATGACCAGATTTCTTATGATGATGGTTTAATCTGAACTCCCACCTGGATGAGACTAAGAAGGACCCAGAGGCCCTCTTAGACACCATATAGATACTCATCCACATTGACAATCCTAGACCACTTCCACCTTCAATGAATCAGGTAACTTAAGAAGTCAAGGTCTCTTTAAACCTTCCAAGAGAACTCACCAACCAATAGAGGATCCCTAAAACCTAGAAAAGAAAAATTGTAGACAAAATCAACAAAACACAAGAAAATATTCATTATATTGATCAACTAGATGATTTTTAAATGGAGAAACAATCTGGGTTGCTTTTTAGTTGTGTATTAACCCTTAATGGAGGTATACATTATCCCATGAGAGGACCCAGGGACCCAACCGAGCTGGTCTATTGCTCCAAATTTGATACAAACTAGAACAAAACACATGAGGGGAATCACCATAAAGGCTTCCCGAACATTTCTTATAAGAGACCACTAACCAGCAATTCAACCCAGATTACAGTTCAAACACAATCCAAAAACACCATTAAATAAGAGCGGTTCTTGGACTCAATCGTCGCAAAAAAAAATTTCCAAAAATACATAAGAAACACCATCCCAAACCAGTCATCCAGATGTCAAATATTCCTTTAAGATCGTGTCTTTGAAAGTAAACAGTTCAGTGGTTGGTGTATCCACCAATGGTACCCCATGGGCCTCACACAAGCATGTTTTTGGGCCACACCTGGCTCCCTCCTCATGTCAATCCTAGAACTCATTCAGTCATGCCATTAAACAACCATCACCCCATATAACCCCATGCATGTGGTCTCTCATGGAAATACCAAAGGTTAAAACAAAAATTCATTCCACTTTTCAAAACCAAAACATTCAACTGATACTTCTTTTTTCTCAGAACCGCTAAAAATAAATGAAATACCAAATTTAAAACTAACAAAACGATTTAGGAAAGTATACATTATTCAATAAAATCTCAATTTCATGCCTTGAACAACTATTTCCAAAAAATAACCCATTTCAAAACACTTATAATTTCATGAAATACTCCATTTCCTAAATCTCTATTTAATCAAGAACTCAACTCAACTCTTTTCAAAACAAGGTTCTCAAATTTCATAAAAAATGTCAAATAATCTCTATTTACCAAATAAAAATCAATTTCTGACCAGCACACATGACCTCAAAAAAATTCCATCCCATTAAAACAACTTTCAATAGTTTGCAAAACTCTATTAGAAAGTATTTTTTTAAAAACAACATTAACATAGTTCCTGATTTCAAAAGAGGTGTAATGAGGCCATTTCCAATTCAAAACAACTCCGAAAATTAAGTTCCACATTTCAAAAATCAATCCATTCCCTCTTTATTAGAAAATAATTTCATAAAAACATCACACTTCTTAAAACCAGGTAATTTTTTCTTTAAAAAAATATTCTAAGATTACAAAACTAAAGGACACAAGACAATGCGAGAGGAATGTAGTTTTGGAGGGTGACTTGGAAATATGGTTGGATCCCATACCCCAATCACTTCACCATACCAGAGAGTGTTCTTAGACAATACCCCCAGCTCCACATTCCTTTCCAGGCCCAGCGAGCTCACTGAAACCATTAGCCCAACTCTCTTTTCCTTTCCCCAAATCATCATCAAACCAAGAACACCAAAGGACTCAGATAAAACTCGATGTACTAGGGAGACTTTAATTCCTTCATGAGGTGTTCTGGCCAAAAACAATACCCATAACCAAAATATCAATTCTCGACAATCCTAGATCCAAACTATCCTGAATCTTCCTAGATAACGTAACCCAAAGAGAGTGAACCTACTTTTATATCATTTCTCAGAAACCAGATCTAGTCACCATCAAAACTGGAACCAAACCCAGCATATGATAAGGCCCATAGAGAGTTCTCAATCCCCAAAGGTTGGTATAAGTTCTCGGGTGTCATGCAATGAAATTTGAGAAATATTTACCTGAGTTTATATACATTAAACAACAAACGATTCCAATAGAACAAATCTAGATTTATTAAAAAAATAAATCATTTACAAAAATTATGAATTGAATTACACAATTTAAAACAATGTTAAAAGGCCATTAAAAAGGTACAAAACCAAATATTAAATACATCCCAACAACCTCCACATGGAAGGAGTCACCACCCTCAAGCCATCTCCCCAAGCCCACATCACGAAGGACCACTAAAAACCCGAATTATTGGCACAAAATCCTATACCAAAACTGGAAACAAAAAAAACCACGTCTAATTACTCCGAAGGTGTAAGTAGGCTGTGGGACAAAGCCTAGTAATATTAACACAACTAAGTGATTCCATGTGATTAATAATAAAAGATAAAAATATTGTATGTTTTTATAACATGAAATGCAAGTAAAAATTTCTAAAAGATGTAACATTAAATAAAAATAGTTTTAGAGTGGGATACTTCAAAGAACCAAGACATTAAAAAAAATATCAAAGATGTAGAATTATCTAGCCCCACATACCAAATGACGATGTTAAACATAAATCATCCAATGAGCAGAAGCAATAAGAAATAACCCCTAGGCACTATCTCATTGTGGGTCCCATGTACCTTGTATCTTAGTGAAAGTAACCGTCAAAATATCTATTCTAATGCACACGAGCCACTAGTAAGGTGCATACCCCTAACCTAGTGATCCCCTGTAATTATCATCATCATCATTTTTTAGTTTTTGTTGTCTACGTCAAACAAGCTATGTGAAACTGAGACCGAACCCCACAAGATCACAAGCATAATAGTACAAGTCCACCCTTCTAGATACCTGAGTTTCCCTCTTGTCCTCAGAAACGTTCAAAAATCCATGAAATATAATTTTCATAATAAAATACCAATTTCACATCACACATTCACCAAAAATTCCAAATGTATATCACAAAAGTAACATAATACCCCTTTTATTCAAATTTATTTTGAAATCATACTCAAACCAAAGTATCCCACAACACATTTTTCATATCATTCACAATTTAAAAAATCCATTAAGAATTTTTTTAAAAACTTCTCATATGATACACATCACATAACATCCCACACACACATGCCACATAATACCTTTTTTAACTTCAAATTTATTTTATCATCACACTCACACAAAACAGCACACAACATGTTTCACACCCACATCACAATTTAGTAAATCACCTCTAAAAATTACAAAACATTATAAAAATATTTTACATAAAAAATGACCACTTTATTATTCACAAACATATTTTAAGAACATACACCCACCAAAACAGCATATAAACATCCTTTTCACACATTCTGTAGCTCATTACACCATTTAGAATTTCTATAGAACACTCTCAAGAATAATGAGAAGGTTTTGCACCTAAAAATCATTCAAATGCCCTATTTTAAACCCAAAATCACACCAAATCCCTTACAAATCATAATTTTCATCCCAAAAAAAATTAATAAATCTCTTTCATATGTTATAAAAGAAACTCAAACATTACCATAATAGTTATACATTGAAAACACCCAATTTAATGAAAATAATGCGACCATAAAATTAACCTCATAACAAAATCAATAAAAATGGTTTTATCACAATGCATAATATATGAAGAACATTCAAAATAATTAAATCAAGCATGCTAACTCATCACAAAATTCTTATACATGGAATCACCTATTGAAAGCGTCGAACCCCACAAATCATGGTGTGAAACATCAACCACACCATAGCCGCACCACACGGACGTGAAAAGCAACCTAAAACCTCATTATTTTACCAAAAAGGCTAAAGGATAACCCTAGATATTAACCCTATATGTTGGACATTTTTTAACTCATGAATGTGTGGACGAAACCCTAAGGAAAGGGAAGGAATAAAGAGAGAAACACATACATGGAAACATCTTGAATAAATTTCCCTGGATCCACTAAAATATGAATCTACAAGTAACCAAAACTATTATGGAAGATTTAAGGAGTCATATTAGGTCATGTGCGGTCTAAAATGGGAAAAAAGAGTAAAGATTGAAGGAGTTATGAAAGAAATATTTTACCTACTCAAATATGGTCGATTTGAGAAAGTTTAATAAATATTAGCCTAATATATGGGGGACATGACCAACAAATAGGAAAAAACTCTAATAGGGTTGAGCCTCAGGGTTTTGGGTTCAATTGGGAGGTGAAATCACCAAAAATAGTAAAATATTAAAGAGATATTGAAAATTTTAAGAAAATTGATATAGGAAATGGGCTTATGGGAAGGCCCAGAACCTTAATAAAAAACCAATATCCATCATGATTATGGTTTTTTATGTGATCCAAATAGATATGGGGATTTTAATAAATTAGGGGATGCTAATTAGGAATTGGAATGTGTGTAAAATGTTGAAAAATTAAGGAGTTATAAAAGAAACAAAATTTATTTTTAAATCTGGAAATGGGCTCATGGTTTGAACCAAATTTTGAAAACCCACCATTTCCACCAAAATGAATGGGAACCCCCAACAAAATAAATATTGGAAATCAAATGAAAAATTATTTTAAAAGAAGTTAGGCATGTGATGGGATCTATGTTCTCCATGACTTTAACAAATTTTATTTTTTTATATTTTTATGTAGATTATTAATTAAGCATATATTTCCACTGAACAAGATAAAAATTACTCTGTGTGTACTCGATATGGTGTAACTTGTATAACATGGTGTGTTTATATCACTACATTCCATTTACACCATGGATATCTGAAATTAATCCTCATGTTGAACCACATGAAACATTAAAAATAAATTGACATATAGATGTATTGGAGAAACATGTGTCACATGGTGTGTACATTCCAGTTACATGTTGTGTATTATGATCTTCTCTATTTTTCATGTACATCAAGAAATACATTACATGTAATTAAATAGTTCACTAAGACATAAGAATTTTTAAAAAAAATGATGTTGGTGAATTATATGTATTTTCAAACTATGTAAATGGAAAATATGCACATTTTAGTTCTCATAAATTTTTATACTACACTATCGTTCAATATGACGTGTGTAATGATATTTCCTACCAACCAACATGATTGACCATGTTTTTATAGAGTGTTCCTTGTTTGAGTTTAATATGGGTGCATAGTTTTTTATTTACCATTACACACCATGTAACTATTAAATGTATCTAGTGGTCTTGGAATATCCAAATGATATTTTGGATCCTTATTCAAATGTTTTTGGATTATTATTTTCCATATGAACTTGGATTAACACATCATCTTGACTGTTGGATTTAAAATAAAAAATAATACAATAAATATATAATAACAACACATGGAATAGATCAAATATATTATTTGTAATTATAAATTCAAATTCAGTCACCCTGACACTACATTAATATTTTGGGTCACATTAAAATCTTTTATGGAAAGATATATTGTTGTTTTTTGTGGATATTAGTGGATAGTATCAAAATAACTTTATGAAAACTCCAAAAACAATATCTAGAGATAATCCTGCTTATTTATCTGTATTTAATTGAAATATATAATTACCTTTTTCTAAGTAATATCTTTGATAAATTTATGTTTCTTCTTTTATGCTATTTAATTATTGTTGGTAATTCAAGTCAAGATTACTTTAGACATATTGGAAATCACTCCTTGAATCATAAAACATAGTTCAATCATCATTGGCTATTTAGATAGGTTTCCAGTATAGTTATTTTTTATCAAAATTTGGACTAGCTAGAGTGTTGATAGTCAAAAATTGGTGAAGGCTAAATGGAACTGTTTTAGTTATTTTAGTGGTGAAACATCTAGAAGGTGACAATTACTGAAAGGCATACCATTTTATCCATGGGGTTTAATAGATTTCCATATTGGGATGTGGTGTGTTCATTTGATTCATAAATTTTCATTGGGCCAACAATTCATGTGTTAGACTTAGTGTTAATGTTCTTTTGGGTTATTTACATGATTATGATTTAACTAGGGATTTTGGCCCAATTTTTTTAGTATTTTTTATGAAATGGGTTCCCTCCTATCATACTCATTACAGAGATTCCATTTTCTATATTTCAATTAAGGGCCTTGTCCCAATTATTTTCCACTTATGCCTAATTTAATCATTTTTTTCCCATTATATCTCATCAATAAGGATTAATAATAGTTTCATCATCCAATATTCTTTAATTATAATTCATTAGTTTTTTGAAGTGAATATGTCATTAAAATACCATGAAAATGAATTTCTTTAGAATGATCTATTTCAATAAAAGGCGCAAAGTTAAATTCTTAGCTTAAAATAGATAAGAACATATAATATCATACTTAACAAATTTTTCTAAATAATAATGAGTGGAAATAATAGAAATACCATATCTATTGTAACATGTACTTATGAGATATGTGGATTTTCATAGATAATGTATACTAAAATTCCATTTTTATGACTTTTTATATGTCCATTTAATAGGTTTCTAATTTTAATAGTAAACAATTCAATTCTTTGATGCAACATGTTTAATTATGAATTTGTTCACTAGAATAATATGTGACTCAGTCATTCTATTTTTAATTCCATAATTTTTAAATATATTTTTTATTAATTTTATATAATTTTAACATCAATTACCATTTAAAATTAATAAATATATTTAATATTATATTTCTTTCGAAAATAATATTTTTTGAAAAAATTATTTTTTACCATGATTTTTTCAATCATTAATTTATTTTGGAATTAATTGGATCAATACTACAAAAAATATATTATTCCTAATAATTTTAGGCTATTTCAAGAAATGAAATGTGATAAAGATGTTGAATTTCTGAGTGACTAGTGGAGAAAAGGTTATATTTTATAAATTGATGTCCGTTGTCAATGAAAAAGGACAATAACACACAATATTAAAAAAATTCATCATTACCCATATTTGGAAGTACCTCCCTTAACCAACAGAAGTATTTTTACCAAAACATAAGAGTACTTGGGAAGAGCTGGTTGAAATTTATCAATGTAATATCATGTCTAAAGGTTATCATTCTAATACATATGAGTGAATCAGATGAAGCCATTACCTGAAATGGTCCTTGTAATCTGATATATAAGTATAATTTAATGTCACATAAGAATAATAAAGAGACCAGATATTAGAAAATTTGAAAGTACTCAGATGAATAGGAGTACTAAACCATGTATATAAAAGTAACTCTATAGTTAAGATAATGGATTTTTCAATTTGAAAAAGACATAAAATATGTAATTTTAACTAAACATAACACATTAAATTTATCACATGTAGATGGAAACGATAATTATAAATTAAATGAAGCTACCTAAGATACCAATAATTAAAATAAAACTACTTAAAATTATACCTCATATAAACCTGTAATATGTAATATTATTTCAAAGCTATAGACTTAAATATTAATTAAGTGTGGTATACAAATTTTTAAATATCCCCTGTAACATGTTATATATATAGGTATTACCTCTTACACTAGGGTAGAAACTACCTATAAATAATTTTATATTATTGGAATGTAAATATATCTTTTTATATTCACTATAAAAGTAAGTTTTCTACATTTTTTAAAAATAAATATCATCATGACTGGTGATTCCTAAAGTTTATACACTTAGAAAAAAAAATCCATGTACATTAAAATAAGGAACAATAAACCACAATCTTAGGGGTCATGTCCAATCTACATGAAGCTAAATAAAGGAAAAAAGAGATCAAATAAATGTTTATTTCCAAATATTTGGAAAAATTGTTGAAAATGGGGATGAAGAATAATTGTAAGTGAAAATAAAATTGAAGAAGAGGATCTAAATTTCATCAAGAGATCACAACATTTTCCAAGAATAGTGAGAATGTTCCATTCCATATTTCCATGGGAGACTAAAAATTCTAGACTCCAACATAGAATACATAGTATTTGATATAATTCATTATCATTAACTGTACATTATAAAATGGGCTATGATTCACATAAAGGTGAATTCATCTCTTTTAGCAATGGTATTATTTTCTTTACATATACATGAAATTTATCCAGTGATGAAACTATATACCTATTTTGTTTTAGCAGCGTAAACTTTTCCCACCTGTCTACTATATAAATTCATATGTTTAATGACAAACTACATTCTTCTCAAACATGAAGTATGTGTTTTATTTATATAGATTGAGAGAGATTCCAATTTTTATGTGATTATATTATTTTTCATTTTATTAATATTTATTAACACAAATATGGACCTGGATTTTCTTCATTTACCCTATAATGGAGGGATGTTGTTATTTATTCAAGTGTAATTGGAGGTTGTAATTATTTTTCTTGTTATGTGTATGGAATTTCATTATCATTACACATATCTATTTAAGGATAAAATATAGAGTAAGGGAAATTGGTTGAGATTAAAAATAAAAATTAGGAGATTAATATTTTTCTAATTATGTGAATTATTACTTACCATGTTAAGTGATGGAATAACCCAGGTTAGACCATTGTTTAGAAATTGATTTCAAAAATATTTTACTACTGCATAACAATATACACTTGTATTTATTGCTTTCAGATAGAAATTTAACTTCAACACCCACATTAAGAATAATATAAAAATAAAATGTCAATGGAGATAACCTAATCCACATTTTACTATATTTAGAATGGGTTCAAATTATTTTTACAGCCTTACCCATGAGCGATACTTCATAAACCAAGCATGATTGTCTAGGAGGCAAGAATTTTATTGTTTTATTTTTATGTTATTCTTTCATTTGAAATGTTTTTATTCCAATAATTGATCAATGTGGTGAACCAATAACTATATAAATAAAATTTAAATAGTTTTATTTGAATATTAAATATATATCAAAATTATACACAACCCATAATAATAAAGTTTTACTGTCTTTGGAGACTAGATGAATAAGAATCTTATTTCATGAATGATCTTCAATATCACCATCATTATTCTTCAATCATTGCAACCTTCTTATAAATACCCTAAATGAAACCATTCATACAAACATAAAAAAATTGAAAACATAATAATGGTATATATCAAATTCCTAGTAAGGGTATTTATGGTAGATTCCATTGATATTGATATGTAAACATAGGATAAGCATAAGGGTATGAGAGAATGTTCATAACATAAAAACATTATACATATTATTAAAAAACTCATAAAATATTACTGAATATGAAAATCATTATTTCTAAAAAATACATTAGTTATAAGAGTGAGGAATCATCATAATTAATCATGGTCCATGAGTTCATATCATAAGCATAATAACATGTCATAATAATTGTCTGGAAAATCATAAACATAAAAACTCATAAAAAAATATTTTGGAATCTTAAATTAATAGAGGATTCACCTAAAAATTATAATTCACACATTCTAATAATAGTAACTTATATCTACTTAAATTTTATGAAAACTAAATTTTAAAAATTAAATCTCTTTTTGAATTAATAAATGCATATTAGGTATTGTAGTTACATAAAAAATTGCACTATTTTGGTTATTTTGAATGTTATATCCTGTAAAATTTAAAATACCCTTAGGGATCAAAACCATTGATAATATATTAATTTAAAATTTATTTAATAAGTATAAAATATAAATAGTTATGATAATGTCTAATTGACATAGATGGAAGAAGCGATGGCCTCGACCAGTATGTTCCTACCCTATGAAGATCATTTATCAGAGCTTTTGAAGGAGATAGATTCTTGTGAATTTTTTCATGACCAATCTGAAGCTGATATTTAATAACTATATATTCATAAAAACCATTTATAGTTGAATATTAATCTCATTGAGATAACAACAACCCCATTTCCACAGATCCACTTGATGAAAATATCAACGTCGGATAACTTTCACTAACGGAATACATTGCTGTAATAAGGGGTTGTTTATATAGACAAAAATAGTATGATTTTTATCCAATTTTAATTAAATTATGATTATATTTATCTTTTCCTATTATTACATTATAAATTACAAAATAATTATTTTCAAAAATATTAGTTTTTGATTCGAGAAAACCTGAGATGCATTTTTTGAATAATATATACTTTCAAAAAAGACAATCCATTTGATGAATTCAAGAATATTTGAAATAATTTTCATTTATATAAAATATTATTATTAAATATTCTTTAACTGATATAAATTATTATATAATTTTATGAAGTAAAATTTAATTTTTATAATGGTCAGAAAACTGTTTATGTCAAAAAAACTGATATTTTACAATTAATGGGGTTTTGTATTTTAATAAAATATGTAATAATATTAATAGTTTTATTTTTTTAAGATAAATATTATTTTTTATTTCATAAAAATTAAATTATCCAATGGTGAAATTTTCTTAATTTTCAGAGAAACATTCATTTTGGGGTACAAATTATATATGGATCAAATATATGCGATGTATTATGAAATCATAATGACCCAAAAAATATTTAATCTTTGAAATAAAAGGTATTTGTGTAAAAATATATATTAACCCTTTAAGATACTATGTGTTGGATGTTATTTTATTATTTTTATAGTTCCTTAAAAATCCAATAAAACCAATATTATATTATATGATTTTAACTTCAATTCTTTATAAATATCACTTACTTCCACATCACCCAACGAATTATTTTTAATGTGTTTGGTTCAAAGAAAAATAAAAAAATTAAATCCACTATTATATTGAATAAACCATTAGAAATCACAATCATATGGTTTTTTATTTTTATTTTACTTTTTCATGTAGAGTCCAAAACCTATGTTTGGAAATTAATAAACAACTCTCTTCTCTTTTTCTATATAATCCAATAAAACTCACAATATTATTCACTAAATACCATTTCTGAATGTAATTAATCAATATTTCCTTCTCTAGAGACATCCCAGGATTATCCAATTATCTTAATAATATTCTCCCCATCTTTTAGTAGTGCCCTCTCGAGGTAGGGGATCCACTCCTTCACTTATTTATTCGAGAACCATCTTTATGGCATGCCATTTAAATAAAAAAATTTAACCTGGAATAATTTTTCAAAAATCAATATTTTTTTCAATTTGAATCATATTTAATTAGAGACCAATTATACTATCTTTCACCGATTCTATAATCCTCTATAAACACCTATTCTACTGCTAAAATTATCCAATTATTTTCCTGGAAAAACATTTATGTAGTGTATACCCATAACCATTCTCATAGAAGGGGTTTAAAATAGTTTAAAAATCCTTAATTTATTAAATATTTAAATTTATATAACCCATTCTCTTTAATCAAGTATTTATTATTGATGAAATACATCATTATTTTGTATTATCTATGTGGCACACTTATTCGTGTACATGATATAAAATTGATTGGTGGCCCATAATTATATATCCCTCCAATGAATTGGGTAATTTTTTTATCTTAAGTGATAACATATATGGTCCATTAAATGTTATCTTCGTCATGACCCGTCCTCTGGGCCCATGCCATGACGACCCCATGCCCGCCTTCTATAGGACAGGGGCTGGCGACTAGTAACAAAGTTGTAAATCCCGATAAAAGGGAAGGAATCACCTTTATAAAAGTAAACAAACACAACAGAGTACGCAAGTGAAGTAAGAACTAAGTAAAACTGAGTACAAAAGTAAGTGATAGAAAGTAAATTGGCCAGTATACAAACCCAAATGAAAGTACAGTAAAACTGAGAAAGAAAGTACAATAGCTGTAAAGTAAAGCAGTAACCACCGAATCATCCACCGGGAATCCCACCTGAAGGGTGGGTAAAGATTGTCTCGTCGGTACCTCGGGTCCGTCCGTCCGCTCCGTGTACGTTCTGCTATGTGGTCCGCCTCTGGATACTGTCCAACTCCACAAGACTCAACCACGATCAGTGTTGTCCGTCGTCTGCAACAAACACAACGTAGTGCGGGCATTGCCTATGTAGGGGTGACTATAACGATACTCAGTAGGGACCCTGAGACCCCCGAGGTCTCCCAGAATCGAAAAATGATAAACCACAAAGGATAGATACAAACACAATGTATAAACCAAATATACTTCGGTATATGCCCATACATATACCTAAGTCATCAATATCAGTTTGGCTCCAACTCCCGAGCCCAAGCACAACCTGGTCCACACAGAAAATAAGTCAATCACATCAATGGTAATGATTGAGTAGTCAAGACTCAGCTCACACAGGTATATTATTTTCAAAGAGGGGTGGAGATGATTATATGTACCCTCTAAATCATCTCCCCTTCCGAACCCACGTAGGATCCTAGTACAGAAGTTGTCACTGTTGAACCCACGTAGGATCCAAGTTTAGTAACCATCTTTGTCGAACCCACGTAGGATCCAAGTACAGTCTTCATCACTACCGAACCCACAGAAGATCCAAGTACAGTTTTCCTCACTTCCAAACCCATGTAGTATCCAATTATAGTCTTCATCGTCATCGAACACACGTAGGATCCCAGCACGGTAGTTGTCGCAGTCGCAGCCAGCTCTAGTGTTCCCGCACTCAGCCCGCTCGATTCCGGGAGGGTCCTCTCCTTTAGTAAAGGGGGTCGATACATCAACTATCATGAAGTCTAGATATGATGTATCTTGAAGCTATGTCTCATCAAAAGGAACTCAACGCGACAGACGACGCGTCAATCGGACGCCCGGTCTGAGAGATATAGGCTTTTGCGTTCCAGGGGCCTGGTTGGAAATATGCTTGTTCCAAGCCCGGCCATTTTCTAAAGTTTTACAAAACTCAATTACATTTTCGCAAAAGGACCACCAGATCATGAGGGTCTCATTTTCGTAGACGGCGCGTCGATCGGACGCGTGGTCTTTGAATTATTCAATTTTATGTGAATACGGGTTTGGTCTGTTAAGCCCGGTGGGCTGGCGGGTCGGGTCAATCCTGTTTTGGCGGGTCTGACCCAGCAGGGGTGTCGGACTAGCCCGATGAAACGTGCGGCCTGGCCCATGGGGTGCGGCCTAGATGGAAGGGGTGCAGCCCTACCCGAAAGGGCGTGGCCCAGCCTAGCCCGGCGGGGCATGGCCCGGCACGGCCCGGCCCCGCCGGCTGAGCGGTTCGAGGGAGGGGTGCGGCCCCCAGCTGTCCAAACCGGCAGAGCCAACCGGCACCGACCTCTCTAACCGTCCAGCCTCTTGGCGCAAGAGGCCCCCACGGGCGGGCCGTGGTTCATCCGATGCGGCACCCTCCCGGTGTCGTGGCTCTCCTCCGCCCGGCCGGCCGACGGGCCGGCCGGTTCTTCCGCCGAAGCAGCCTGTGAAGCGGGCCGCGGTTCCTTCCGTAAAGTCGGCGCCACGACACCGGATTCCTCCGCCACGGACTTCCCTAGCCACAGCTCCGCGTCCCCGGCGTAGCGCGACGGCGCCGTGCTTCCTCCACCGTGGCCCGCTTGGCCGCAGCTTTTCTTTGCGTGTGCGACGGAGGCCCTTGCATCGCCGGCCTCTTCCGCATTCCACCTCCAGTCACCGATTCCATAAACAACAAGATCAATCGGAGGGTCTTCAGGCCATGTACATTCGGCCCGCGCCCTCCACGTTAGGCGATATCAATAGGCCGGGATAAACAAAGGTGTTCAACAACAAACGAGGCACAATTTTAATCCCTTAAAATTGAACTTAATTCCCCTACCTCGAATATGGTTTGTTCGTCGTAGACGCGTAAAGCGTTGTCACTCCGTCAACACTGGGAAAGGACCTTCATTGTTGGCAAGTTCCTCGCGTCGATGTCTCCTCCCTTGATGCAGAGGTAGATGGTGATTGGAGAAACATGGATCATTCTTCACTGAGAGGGAAGGTCATTATTCGTGGGAGACTCATTATTCTTCAAAAACTCAAGAGCTCTCTCCCAATGTTTTCCCAACACACCAAAATATTAAACTAAAATAATTGCTCATGCTATTATTTTTATTCACACAACAAAGATTTAAAATTCAAAAATTAAATCAGTTAATTAATTAAATGAAGAGGTTCATTTCATTAATTAAGGTATTTTAGAAAAAATTAAAGAGAGAGAGAGAGGGCGAGGAAGAGTCATCTTTCATTAAGGGGGTTGTCATGAATTAAACAATGGATTTTAAGGGGTTTGAAATGAGTTATGGGAGATGAAAGGTTAGGGATAGTGTGGGCCCCACCTCACAAATATCCACTCATGGGAAGTTGGGTGGGTGTGGGCCCCACCAACAACTTCCCATGGGAGGAATTAACTTCCTTAGATGTAAAATTGTTCTAAAAATTTTATTCAACTTCTTAACTAAACCCAAAATTTTAACTTACAACCTGAATAAAACACAGCAGTAGTAAAGGTCCCCTTAAGAAAATACCGGCGCTGCGAGTTCATCGGTTCCCTCGGATAAAAATTCCGAGCACCACTTCAAAAGATAGAAAAACCCGCTCGTTCATTCATTGAACGTACCCAAGCTAAACTTTAGAAAAATTATTCCGGGCACATTGGGCCTCAGAATCAGGTGCCATCAGAAATAGCGTACTCATAAAATTTGAAAGAATTTAAGAAAAAAATTTCCTTGAAATTTACGGGTCTTTAAATTACCCCCACCTCAGGGCTTTACATCACCGTAAAGATACAACATAAACTAGGGAAAGAAATGAGGGTACTAAGAACTCATATGAGCCTCCCACTCCCATGTGCTCTCCTGGAGGTTCCCGTGCTGCCAACGAATGCAAAATAGAGGAATCGAAAGTCCACATAGGACCCGCTCCTGTCGATCCTCGATCTCCATTGGGACCTCCGTGAAAGTATCCCCGTCATTGATTTCCATATCCCCGTCATCAATAATGTGTGATGGGTCATGAACGTATCTCCTCAGTTGAGATATGTGGAAGACGTCATGCACCTGGTGCAACTGAGGTGGAAGGTCCAGGCGGTAGCCACCTCGCCTACCCTACTGAGGACCTGGAATGGTCCGATGAAGCGCAGAGATAACTTTCCGCCCTGACCAAATCTCCGTAGACCCCGTCGTGGTGAGACCCCTAAGAAAACGTGGTCACCATCTTAGAACTCTAGTGGTCTCTGTCTCTTATCAGCAAAGGACTTCTATCTGCTCTGTGCAGTATTCATCTGCTCCTGGATGATCTGCACCTTCTCCGTCATAACCTAAACCATCTCTGGTCCTAAAAGTGATGACTCCCCAGGGTCAGTCCATCACAGAGGTGATCTGCATGGTCGGCCGTATAGTGCCTCGTATGGTTCCATCCAGATGGTGGAGTGGTAGTTGTTGTTGTACGCAAACTCCACCAAGGGTAGGTGATTCTCCCAACTGCGATAAAAGTTAAGGACACAAGCACGGAGCATGTCCTCGAGTGTCTGAATGGTCCTCTACGTCTGGCCATCTGTCTAAGGATGGAAGGTGGTGCTCAGGCATAGCTGCTTCCCAAATGCCTCATGTAACCCCTTCCAAATCCAGGAAGTAAATAGAGTGTCTCGATCTGAGATGATAGACGATGGCACACCATGAAGTCATACAATCTCTTGAACATAGAGGCTTCACAAACTCTCTACTGAGCCCTTCTCTCTGATCGGTAGAAAGTGGGCCGACTTGGTGATTCGGTCGATGATCACCCAGATAGAGTCGTGTCCCCTAGATTTACATGGAAGCCTCGTCACAAAATCCATGGATATCGCATCCCACTTACACTCTGATACTTCTAAGGGTTGTACCAATCCCACTGGTACCTAGAGCTCCGCCTTCACTTGCTGGCAAGTGAGGCATCGTGAAACGAACTCTGCTACATCCTTATTCATACCCATCCACTAGTGTTGTCGTCTGAGGTCCTGGTACATCTTCGCCACTCCTGGATGTACCACTAGAAGGGAAGTGTGAAACTCCCTCATCACTTCCTCCTACAGTGCAACTGGTACCATGGTACATCCCCTAAAGAGGATGGCATGCTCTCCTCCTTCAGAAAATCCATCAGGCACCTACCCTGTGGAAATATGAGCACATCACGTCTCACAGTCAACATACCCATGTCGTGCCTCTCTAACACGTTGAAGTAGTGGAGGAGTGACTGTGAGATACTGTAGAAAGGCTTCCCCATCTCTATCCATGAAGGATATCTGCAATGCGGATAGCTACTCTATCTCCTCCCCTAGTAGTTGTATGCCCGATCTCCTCATGAGAGCATCAGCTACTACGTTCCCTTTCCTAGGAGTATATACTATCTCAAAGTCATAGTCCTGGAGGAACTCGAGCCATCACCGTTGTATCAGGTTCAGGTTCTTCTGCAAGAAAATGTACCTGAGACTCTCGTGGTCAGAGTAGACTATAAATCACTCGCCCATAAGATAGTGCCACCACATCTTTAGGGAAAATACCACTACTGCTAACTCCAAGTCATGGGTAGCGTAGTTCTACTCGTGTAGTCTCATCTTCCGTGAATGGTAGGTGATCACTTCTCGCTCCTACATCAGAACACACCCGAGTCCGGTCCCAGATGTGTCGCAGTAAACCACATACCCAACGTCCACCTCTGGTAGCCTCAAGATGGGTGCATTGTTCAATCTTTGTCTCAGCTCTTGAAAGCTCTGCTGGAATCTATCCGACCACATTAAGGGTTTCCCCATTCTTTGTCAAAGCTGAAAGCGGTGCTGCAACTCTGGAGAAGTCTGACACAAATCTCCGATAGTACCCAGCCAGACCTTGGAAACTCTGCACCTCTTTCACGCTCCTGGGTGGCTCCCAAAAAAGTACTGCTTCGATCATAACTGGTTCCACTGCAACCCCAACCTCTAAGATGACGTTCCCCAAGAAGTGAACCTCTCGAATCCAGAACTGGCACTTTGAGATCTTACCATAAAGTCGGGGCTCTCGGAGTGTGTTCAGTAAAACCTTCAAGTGGTAGGCGTGGTCCTCCTCAGTAGTGGAGTAAATCAGTATGTCATCGATGAAGACTAAGACAAAATGATCAAGGTAAGGCTGAAAGATCCTATTCATGAGACACATGAACACCCCTGGAGTGTTGGTTACGCCGAAGGGAATAACCAAGAACTCGTAGTGGCCATACCGACACCTGAAGACCATATTCTGCACATCCTCGTCTCGAACTCTGAGCTGATGATATCCTAACCTGAGGTATATCTTCGAGAACCATCGTGCTCCCTTGAGATAATCAAAGAGATCGTCAATCCTTGGGAGTGGTTACTTGTTCTTTAAGGTCACCTGGTTTAGGCGACGGTAGTCGACACATAGTCGTAATCTCTCATCTACCTTCTTGGCGAATAAAATCGGAGAAGCCCAGGGTGAAACACTGGGTGGAATGAATCCCTTTCCCTGTAAGTCCTCCAGCTGTACCCGCAGCTCATGAAGCTCAGTGGGAGTTTTCTAATATGCTGGAGTAGATATCGGTGTTGTCCCAGGGTATAGGTCTATGTAGAACTCTACCTCTCTATGGGGAGGTAGTCCGAGAACATTGTCAAGAAAAATTTCCGCATATTGATCCACCACAATAGTAAAACTCAGACTCCGCACATCAACCGCTCCTAGGATGAGACTAGCCAACTGATGTGTGATCGGCTGCCCTCTCCTCTACGTAAGTCCATCCTGCACTACAAAGTCTCCCTTCTCGCCGGTGAAGGTGAACCTAGTCCCATCCTTGCAGACACACCGCACTTTGCGCCTAATACAGTCGATCTGTGCATGAACTATAGATAGCCAGTCCATACGCAAGATAACGTTGTAAGGCCTCGATGCCACTACAAGATGACCTCATCCAAAGCTCTCACCTTTTAGAGTAATTTCACACTACCGACACCAGTTCGTAATCATCGAGTCTGCTCCCATATAAGTCTCTAGCCGTAAGGATCGAGCCAAGAGATCCGTCGGAATATCTGAGCTCTGAACAAGGGCAACGACAATAAAAGAATGACTCTCTCATGTGTCTATAAGAAATGCATCAAGGGTTTAGTAGACACAGATAGTACCTCGAATCATCTCAGGTGCACCGTGGTCATAGGCGTCGACTGCCTGGAGCTGAGCCTGCCCCGTTCTGCCAGCTCCCTGTGGTCAGGGTGGTCCTCCTAGTGGTGTTGGTGGTAGAGTCTCGAAGCGTCGTCCACCACCCGCTGCTCGGCCTCCTCCTCTGCCTCATCTGCTTGCTCCCTGCGGACCTCCATGGTCGAACCTCTACCTCTTCCTGGGAGTTACCTCTACTGTCTGCTGCTCGTCTGCATGGTGGGTCGGGTAGTCACAAGCCATGTGGCCCTGCCCGCCGCATGCATAGCACTGCCTGCCCCTCATATTGTTGGCTCTGCTTCGTGTGCCCCGCACATCCAAACTAGTATCCTGAGGTCTCCCACCTGATGGTCTGGTTCGCTTGGACCTCTGCGACATCTGTCTACTGCCGGCTACAGAAGACTCCGCTACGTGTCACCCTACGGTGGGTCTCGCTGCTGGCATCTGCTCAGCAAGAAATCTCTCTATAAGAAGGGCTCACTCCAGCACTCCTTCCTACGTCGGAATGATGAGGGTGATCATTGAAGCTCTGATCTCATTCCTTGGTCCCTGCTCAAAGGTCTGGGCCCGGAAGAATGGGTCTTGTACCATGTCCGTGGAGTAGCACAAGAGGTTGGTAAATCTCGTCGAGTACTGAGCTAATGTCATTCTTCCATGTCGCAGATGAAGTAACTTCTTGATGCACACCGCATGGAGGGTGGCTGGAACAAAATCTGAGCAGAAGAGACTCTCGAAGGCTGTCCAAAGTAGAGATGCCTCATCGTGTACCTGGAGCCTCAGGCTCCACCATCTACCTACTTCTGCGTGTAGTATACTCGTGACAAGGATCACCATAAGATCCGCTGGTGTCCCTACCAATCTGAAGACTCTGACGATAGCCTCCAGCCAATCCTCGGCTGCCTGCGGGTAGTGGTACCGCTGGTGCCTCCGTTGTAATGGGGCCCTACACCGAGGCCTCGTCGCACTGTGGGCTGCCATCTCACACATAGCTCGGAGCCCTAGCTGGGTTCCTTCGTTGGGCCATCCTGAAAAGCAACAGGTGCTCCACAGTTAATACAATATAACTGGTGATATGACACAAAGTAATCACAAAGAAAACTCTTGAAACACACATGCAATCAATTTTTTCGTGCACTAAGTCAAAAATCAGAATTCAGGGTCCTGGTGTATGGATACATCGGCCGCCGCACCAACACTGGACTCCCTAGACTGATAACCACACTCAATAGTTTAAACACTATTGCTTCACAGAAATAAATTATCAGAGTCCTGAGTTCTGTGGTAGAACCGACTCCTCTGATACCAATTTGTCACGACCTGTCCTCAGGGCCCGTGCCATGACTACCCCAAGCCCGCCATCCATAGGCCTGGGTCTGGCGACTAGCACCAAAGGCGTAAATCCCGATAAAAGGGAAGGCATTGCCTTTATAAAAGTAAACAATCACAATAGAGTACGCAACTAAAGTAAGCACTAAGTAAAAATGAGTACAAAAGTAAGTTCTAGAAAGTAAATGGGCTAGTATACAAACCCAACTAAAAGTACATTACAACTGAGAAAGATAGTACAACAGCTCTAAAGTAAAGAAGAAACCACTGAGTCATCCTCCGAGAATACCACCTGAAGGGTGGTTACAGATAGTCTCATCGGCACCTCGGGTCTGTCCGTCTGCTCCGTGTACGTTCCGCCAGGTTTTCCACCTTCGGATACCGTCCAGCTCCAGAAGCCTCAACCACGATCAGTGTTATCTGTCGTCTGCAACCAACACAACATTGTGTGGGCATTTCCCGTGCAGGGGTGAGTATAACTATACTCAGTAGGGACCCCGAGACCCCCGAGGTCTCCCAGAATCCAAGAAGGATAAACCACAAAGAAAAGATACAAACACGAAGTATCAACCAACTTTACTTAGGTATATTCCCATACATATAACTAATTCATCAATCTCAGTTCGGCTCCAACTCCCGAGTCCAAGCACAACCCAGTCCACACAAGAAAGAAGTCAATCACATCAATGGTAATGATTGAATAGTCAAGACTCAGCTCACACAGGTTTACTACTTTCGAAGAGTGGTGGAGATGATTAGATGTATTCTCTGGGTCATCTCCTCTACTGATCCCACATAGGATCCTAGTACAGAAGTCATCACTGCTGAACCCACGTAATATCCATGTACAATAACCATCGCTGCCGAACCCAGGTAGATTCCAAGTACAGTAGTCATCGCTGTCGAACCCACGGAGGATCCAAGTATAGTTGTCCTCATTGACGAACCCACAGAGGATCCAAGTACAGTCGTCGTCGTCATCGAACCCACGTAGGATCCTAGCACGGTAGTCGTCGCAGTCGCAGCCATCTCTAGGGTTCCCGCACTCAGTACGCTCGATTCCGGGAGGGTCCGCTCCTCGAGTAAAGGGGGTCGATACATCAACTATCACTATGTCTAAAGTTGATGTATCCTGAAGTTCCGTATAATCAAAAGGAACTCAAAAAGACAGACGACGCATTAATCGGATGCACGGTCTGAGAGATATTGGCTTTCTCGTTCTAGGAGCCTGGTTGGAAATATGCTAATTCCAAACACGACCATTTTCTGAAGTTGTCCAGAACTCACTTAGAGTTTCACAAAAGGACCTCCACATCATGAGGGTCCCAATTCCATAGGCGGCGCATCGATCGGACATGTAATCTTTGAATTATTTACATTTAACTAAATACGGGCCCGACCCATTAAGCCCGGTGGGCTGACGGGTCAGGTCAATCCTGTTTTGGTGGGTCCGACCCGGCAGGGGTGTTGGACCAGCCCGATGAAACGTGTGGACAGGCCTATGAGGCGCAGCCTATGACAAAGGGGCATGGCCTGATCTGAGAGCACGTGGCCTGGCCCGGCTCGGACGGGCGCGACCTGACGGGGCGCGGCCTATTTGGCTCGGCCAGCTGGCCGAGCGGTTCGAGGGGGGAACGCCCCCCCGACTGCCCAAACCGGTGATACCAATCGGCGCCGCCCTCACTTACCGGCTGGCCGAAACCTGTCAGCCTCTTGGCGCAAGAGGCCTGCATGGGTGGGCCACGATTTGTCTGGTGTGGCCCCCTCCCGGCGTCGCGACTCTCCTCCACCTGGCCGGCTGATTCTTCCACCAAAACGGCCCGTGAAGCGGGCCGCGGTTCCTTTCGCACATCCGGCGCGACGACACCAGCTTCCTCCACCGCAGCTCCGCATCCCTGGCACGGATTGACGGCGTTGTTCTTCCTCCGTCGTGGCCCGCTTGGACGCGGCTATTCTTTGTGTGTGCGACGGCGGCCCTTGTGTTGTCAGCCTCTTCCACATTCCGCCTCCGTTCTCTAATTCCAAAAATAAACAAGATCTAGTGGAGGGTCATCGGGCATTGTTCATTCAGCAAGTACCCTCCGCGTTAGGCGATAGCAATAGGCCGGGATAAACAAATATGTTCAACGGAAAACAAGGCACAATTTTAATCCATTAAAATTGAAATTAATTCCCCTACCTCTAATATGGTTTTTTCTTCGTAGACATGGAAATCGATGTCGCTCCGTCAATGCCAGGAAAGGACCGTCATCGTTGGCGAGTTCCGCGTCGGTGTCTCCTCCTTTGATGCAGAGGATGAAGGGGATTGGAGAGACGTGGAGCATTCTTCGCCGAGAGGGAAGGTCGTTCTTCGTCGGAGAGTTGGTGTTCTTCAAAAACTCAAGAGCTCTCTCCCAAAGTTTTCCCAACACACCAAAACCTCAAACTAAAATAATATCGCATGCTATTATTTTTATTCACACAAAAAAGATTTAAAATTAAAAATTTAAATCACTTAATTAATTTAATGAAGTGGTTCATTTAATTAATTAAGGTATGTTGGAAAAAATTAAAGAGATAGAGAGAGGGAGAGGAAGATTCATCATTCATTAAGGGGGTTTTCATGAATTAAACAAAGGAGTTTAGGGGGTTTGAAATGAGTTATGGGAGATAAAAGGTTGGGGCTCCTGTGGGCCCCACCTCTCAAATATCAACACATGGGAGGTTGGGTGGGTGTGGGCCCCACCAACAACTTCCCATTGGAGGAATTAACTTCCTTAGATATAAAATTATTCTAACAATTTTATTTAACTTCTTAACTAAACCCGATGTTTTAACTTACAACCCGAATAAAACGCATCTGCGGTAAAGGTTCCCTTAAGAAAATACCAACGTTGTGAGTTCATCGGTGCCCTCAGATTTCAATTCCGAGCATCACTTCAAAAGATAGAAAAACCCACTCATTCATTCATTGAACGTACCCGAGCTAAACTTCAGAAAAATTATTCCGGGCACACCGTGCCTCGGAATCAGGTGCCGTCAGAAACTGCATACTCGTAAAATTCCAAAGAATTTAAGAAAACAATTCCTAAAATTCACGTGTCTTTACAATCGTAATCACACAATGTTATGAAATCTTAGTGGTTATCCTCTAGTAATATTTATGATGTCATTTTTTTTTGTTACTACATTCTCATGTTTCCATAATGCTATCATATTATAACATGCCTTATTTTTCAAGATTATGATTCCAACCCCTCATATCATTCCATGATATTCCTATTGTATCACATGTACTATTTTAACATATTATATTCTTTGTTTATTCCATTACATGGAATTATAGATAAACCCTTTCTTACGTACATCCCCAAGTAGTTTTGGAGGATCCAAGAACTTTAATTAAATATTTAAATGTTTTTTAGTAATGATTTTATGCTCATATTTTATGTTAATGTTCTAAGTGACTAATTTTTCAAAGAAACTAGTCCTCTTGATATTTTGGGGTTATATTAAATATATCTTTTGTAATAAATCATAATATAAAGAGTATTAAGTAAATGGGTAGTCAATTTTGGTAACAATAGAATGTCTGGTTATTTTTGGAATTAGGATTTGGAAAGTCTATTGAATTTCTAATGCAAAGGAATAAACATTATAAAACATACATATATTTTTCTAAAGCATAATTAATTTTTTTTTTCAATGAAAATAAATCAATATCTATACACTACACATGTATTTGAATCAGGATTCGATGTACCTAGGGGTAGTAACCTAGAAAAGGGGGCATTGAGATGGACTCGATCGCCATCTCAGGAAAAAATAGGCCTTTCTACACACATGGATTGACACTCTTAAGTGGATATGATTTGGTAAATTCCCAATCTCCTAACAACCCATTATTAAGGGGGAAAATTTACAATAATATTTTTTATGCGGTAATATATCATGGAAAACATTGACTAAAACCATTACATTCATAGGTAAAGGAATATATTTCAGTTATTAGTTATCCATTAAATGATCATTGTTTACACAATATGTATTTAATATTGAAAACAATTATAACACTTAATTTTACATTTATTTCTAGTAAATTTTCATGGATTATGAGAAACTAATCCAATATCCAATATGAGGGGAAAAGTGATGACTACCCAATTGAGATACCAAGCTCAATGGTAGGGATCATAAAATTTGTTACAATACTATTTCAATTAACTCAGGTTTTGAATAGAAACGTGAACAATGAGTAATTCCCAAATCCACCAAATAATGATCAAGATGAGATTGAGACCTTTATGTGGTAAAGTCTTCCAAGATTCAGTGGATCATCTAATGCATTCATAACTGAAAAATTTATCAACACCATTTAAATTATCTCCCCATTCCATTAATGAACTAGTAAATAGAAGGTCGTGTTTGATGTTTATCATATAGAGATGGAAATTTACTAGTGGTGGATGTTCATAAAAAAATTGATGCCTAATTTAGATATTCAAGTGATAGAGATGAATGTATTCTGGATTAATTTTCAATAAATATTTTTATCACTTTATCCAATAATTAATGGAGAGGGATTTTCCTTGCCACGTGAAAATGGATGATGAATACATCAAGGAATACAAGAAAAACATCCCATGACCAACAAGATAAGCCTTCATCCTTTTCGTTGCCCATATAAGTAAATTTTATTGATTACTTGGTGGGATAAGGTAGAATCTATTAAATGTGTTGGCTATTAATGTCTTTTATAAAAAATAAGGCAATTTTCTATTGTTCCCTCAAAGTTGAAATATAGATTCAAAAATCTCAATGGTAAATTTAGACTGTATATAATAAGTATATAATGGAATTTAATTTTCTAGTGTGATGGAAAAATCTAATGGGTGTACGAAACCCCATTATACGACTATCCAAAATTATGGGAAGATGAATCCAAGATGTTTCCTCCAGGGGAAAAGGAAATACATTATGTGGTGGAAGGGAGTGTACCTAGCTAGTGATTTCAAACAGAAGAAACCCAAAAATACTATGTAATAATGTAATTCCCTATCCTAAACTTGTAAAATCATCCAATGTTTCAATTTCATGTAATGTGGAAACTATTAAAATAAATCCCTTAAATGATCATCATACAATTATAACCGATGAGAACAACCTCTAAGGCCTCAAGAGAAATGGAGAGCACATTATATCACAACTGCTAAGGTGGATCCTAATAATAATGTTGTGATAGATAAACTTTTTATTTATTCTTGGAGATTGGATATACTAGTTTATTTTTTTATATGAATTAATTAATATCATAGATAGATTTTAGAACATTTATAACACAACCTCAACATAAAGAAGTTGATTTTTTTGTTAATATGAAAAATGGTGGAATTTTTAAATCTAGAGTATATATAGCCCACCCTATCCATATTTTCTAGATGAAAATAACTAGAAAACTTATGACTCTAACATTATTTTAATTTTAGTATATTCATGGTATAGACTAGAATTCCCCATATAGTGAAATTATAAATTTCTATTAGAATGAAATAAACCTCTGTATCACAAATCGACCACTGATTATATATAATTACAGGGAGGAGGATAAATCTCATTTGGTATCATTATAGAAAGGATTGGTATTATTTATTTTTTATAAATACTATCTAGTTTAAATAATTACAAATAAATAAAATATCTTCATTAATGACATTCCTATTATAAGGGAATATGATGACAGGTTTCCCAAAGTATTGCATGGACATCCACCAAGTCGTGAGTTTTAGTTCTCAATAGACCATCCGCCTAGATAACTTAAAGTATATAAGTGTCCATGTATAATGGTTATTGTTAAATTAGAAGGGATGAAGAATAAACTATAGAAGAATATAGATAAAGGGTTTATATGAGGATGTGGTCCACAATGGGGTTCAGTAATCAATTTAACTAAGAAGAAAGGTAGGATAAGGTGTCATTTCATTGATTACTGTGATCTAAATAAAATAATAATAAAGAAAAAAAATATCCTCCTACATTTATTGTTTACTATTTTAATCAAATATTTGGAGGACAATTCTTCTAATGGGGGATCATTGATAAGGATATTACTATGTAATGGTTAATAATGAGGATATCTACCTAAATACTTTTCATAAAAGGTAGACTCAATACATGTTAATAATGATTCCATTGGGACTCACTAATGTTACATAAATATTGGTGTGATTGATAAATAGTGTCTTTAAGGGTTTCCACCTGAAATTTGTGGTAGTATTTATAAATGATATTCTTATATAGTCAAAATGAAATGAAGAAACTTAGAAACTTTTAAATATTATACTGAAGAACTTGAGGAAGCAATATTTATGAAAAAGATATATTAATTTTGTGTTTCAGTTAATGACTGTAAATTTTATATGGAATGTTATCATGAAAAAGTGATATATAGGGATATTTCAATAAAATAGGAATGGTATGGATGAACTCGACTAATATATAGAATGTAAATCCTTATTTTCCTTGGATTTTCTGGGCACTATAGTGAATTGTGGGAATATTCTCACAATTTTCAATCCATATAACCAAGAAAACATCAAAAATAGTAATGTTTTTTAGTGTGATCACTTAAAAGAAATAATTAATGAGTTGTGGAAGACAACATTCAACATTTCCCACCAATGGGGATATATCTATGACCTATAGCTATGGATCCATAAAGGCATTCAGTTGTGTACCCATGTAATTTGATAAATTGATAGCATATTAGTTATACCTATTAAATATACATGAGATGAACTACCCATATAATGAGGTATAATTCATATTAGTATTCACCGCATTGAAAATTTAAATACATTATCCATATAAATAAAATTGAGAAAAATATTTGGTTTATAAAAGCCTCATGTATATATTCACATAAATTATTATTAATATAAACCAAGATAGGTGATTATAGTTGATCAAGGATAATTATTTTTAAATCCATTACCATCATAGGATGGAAAATTAAGTGAGAGGTGGTTTAAGAAGAATGGATCGTATAATTATATGCATAATGATGATTGAAAGGGATATAATCTTATTAATCTTGAAAATGTTGGATATAAGAATAATAAATGGATCTTTACACTTCCAAAATCAAATAAATACCCAACAATACATTTTTAAGAGTATCAAGGAGGCCTATAAATAATATTATTTGATATAGAAGAAGGCAGTGAATATTTAGAGATTCATATTTTTTGAATATGGAGGAATAAGTTTTCAAACTCAGATATGTGTCTCATCTAACCCAGAATTTAAGAGGGAATATCTTGGAGACACGAGTGTCTCATCATTATATATTAATATATTAATAAACATTAGGTATATATATTTAATGTAAAATATCTAGTGATATAACATGATGATGGAGATTTTAGTGTTTGTATCTCAATGACATGAACGACAATAATTTAAGGAGAAATTGGATATTTTTAACAGTATGATTCAACCAATTTTTATAATTGTATTTAAATGGGAAAAAATAATCATGGGTTTCATGATTGGACTCCCTAGGATACCTACACGTAATAAATCCATCTAGGTGGTGATTGATCACCATAATATGTAGTCACATTTAATTACTATTAGGAAAGTTTTCTTTTTGAAAAAACTCACTAGGATATAAATTTAGAAAGTGGTATGATAGTATGAAGTCACAATTTATATTATATCTGATCGAGAAGATAGTTTTATGATGAGGCTTTAGAGAATACATAAATGATTATAGGATACATAACTAATAATCTGTACATATTATCACCAACAAAAGGATGGTTAGTCTAAAAGAAAAATTAAAACTCAAAATGATATGTTGAGACCAAGTTTAATGGATTTCCATGGATTTTGTGACCAACAAATCATGCTACTAGAGTTCTCATATAACAAAAGTTTCCATTTTAGTGTTCAAATGGAACCATATGAGGTTCTTTATGGGAAGTGTTATCAGAATCTAACTTATTGGGATGACGGCCAAAACCATGTTCATTGAACTACCCCAAGAAAATATCACTCACACACACCATACCGATAGGGTGTACACTAGTGTAAAAAGGGGTTATGTATATAGAACATAATAGTATATGTTTTTATATTTTCTTAAAAAAATATTGACTATTTTTATCCTTTATTATTATTATATTATAAATTATTTAATAATGAGTTTGATAACAATTGGTTATTAAGATGAAAAAACATGAATTATATTTATGGGAACTTTGTAGTTTCAACCAAGACACTACTATTGATGAGCTTATAAATTTTATAAAAATATTTAATTTGAAAAAAAATACTATTATCATTATTTTTTATTGAATTTATATTAGAAAATAATGTTACTAATTCAGATGTAATTTTTATAGGGTCCATAAAGCTGTTATAGTAAAAAAACAAATTATTTTTTAATATAAGGGTATTTTTGATTTAGAAAACAATTTCTCATATTCATATATTAGTTTTGGTAAAGTTTATTTTATTTTTTAAATAAGTATATTTAAATTATATAATAGTTACTTTTTCATATTTTTTGGGAGTGAGTTGAATTTTTGTGTTAAAACATAAATATGGTATAACCATATGATGTGTATTATGACAACATAATGACCAAAAAGTGATGTAATATATGATATAAATGTAATCCAATACCATATATATATATTTTATTTAATCTATTGTGTATTTAATATTATTTTACTAATTTTAGGAATCCAAAATGAATCCTCCCAAACTGATATTATTTTTTCTATTTTTAAATTCAATTATTTATTAAATGACTCACTTATATATCAACGAGGAAAATATTTTCATTTATTGGGATATTATCTTTGTGAAATAATTAAAAACAAAACTATTTGGTAAAACCCATTTGATAAACACTATGATGGTTAGTGTTTTTGATTACATTATCATATAGTGTCCAAAACCTATATTGGGAAATTAATAGTGAACTCCCATATATCTTGATATATATACCCACTAAAACACCCATTAATCCTAACTAAAAACCATGGATCATGTAATTAATCTAAAATTTCCCCTCTTCATCCCTCCTAATGTCCCCCCAATCACTTAATACGTTCCTACCAATCATTTAAAAGTGCACTATCAAGGTAATTCCTCCTCCCCTCCGATTTATTCAAGAATATAATTTGGTCATTCCTTATATTTTATAATTTTTCATGTTGGTATATTTTTTTACACATCACTATTACTTTAAATATTATTCTCAAGTAATTATATATCCCTTAATATCTCATTCACCTCTTATATAAAAATTTATCTACACCCATTTTCTATCCGATTTTTCCTTCTATTTTCCAAGCCAAACATTTTTGTATTCAATACTTACTCTATTTACACTCATGGTTATTTAACTTTTATTAAATATCCTCCATTTAGTAATTACTTTCATTTATGTAACCTAAAATTATTAATAATTTTTTTATATTTGATGAAATACATCCTTATGTTTTATGATCTATGTGGAACACATATTCATTTACATGGTATGAAAGTGACAGGTGGTCTGAGAATTCTATAGCCCCCAATGCATTGCATAATATTTTTATCTCATGAGATTATATGTATGGAACACATGATGTTATCCTAATAATTCAATGAAATGATTTATTAGTGGATATCCTTCAATTATGTTTATGATTTCATGTTTTATTATTATTTTCTCATTCCTAAATTTCTTTTATGATATCATGTTATATCATTATTTATTATTCAAGAATATTTTTATCATACATAATATGTAGAATTTATATTCCTCTTTGGTTAGTGGTACTTAACAACCATATACAATGCCTGTTTTCCCTTACAATTATTTATAGGTGACCCATTTCTTATGTACGTATGTGGGTTATCCCATTAGTTCTTAGAAGTTCCCAAGAATATAAGGTAATGTATTGATATATTTAATTAATGTGGTTTTTCCCATGTTTCAAGTTACTGTTATCTGTAAACAATTTTGAAAATACATTGAGACCCGTGATATTATGGGTCAAAATTTGATTATTAGTATATAATGAATCATGAAATAAAGTGTATTAATTATATGGACTGTCATATAACTCATTTATCTCATAGTAGTTTGTTAAATCTATCTCCTTATAGAAGTTACTTAACTACAACATATATTATGAGTTTATTAACTCTATTATATCTTAGGTGTATCTTAATACTATTATCATTACCAAAATTATTTGTAGGATATAATGAAACCTAATATCCTTAGTTATTAATACATCCACCCATCATTATTTTATAATAGACCCACATATCACATTTTTAAATGATACATATGTGTTCTATAAGAACATAAAACATTCATTATATCATCATAGAATAAACTATGGTAGATAAAATGTTTCAGAAACATATCAACATCATCATCATAAACCATAAATATAAATAATAAGGATTATACAATTAAATCATAAACTCAGTGAAGTATAAGTAACATCAATGGATCTTATCAATGTTTAAAGATTCCTTTAAATGATTAATGAAGTATTTCATGGCTAAAATTCCATTTTCATTTCAAAAAAAATCATTAAAATATAATATAGTCTAAAATATGATGGAATAAATTATCTTTACTGAGAACCATGGGAAAATGAAAATAATCTTCAAATGATTCAATGGTCATGAAAACTGGAAATTTAATAAATGTAATAATAATTAAATACAAAGTCTCCTCAAACCTTAAGTAAAAATTACTTCGTTCAAAAAATTAGTGGAATATTATTTTTAAACATATTTATAGAAAGTAAAAAAAGGTAAAAATGAAATTTAATAATCCTTGTATCATAGTAAAAAAAATTCTTGAAAATATTTTTGGGAACTTTAATATAGAGCATAATGCTTCTAGATCAAATAAAGAGAAATAAGTTTGGATTTTCTATAGAAATATTTTTTGGAACATTTTTAGTACCAAAGAAAGGTAAATTATTCTAAAACATAAAAATTATATAAATAACCATAGGATATGAAAATGGAATTTGGTAATTATATAAGTACTATATTATTTAGACCAATATAACTTTATTTATAAATACTACCTATTAGAATGAGATTAAAACATAAATCTCATACCACAAGTCTTGTCTTACATCACACTGGTTTAGAAATCATGTATAATAAATACAGATTATTTATAGATGTATTTCCATGAAATATATATATATAGATATAAATATATATGATTTACTAGTAACTTGTTATCATCCCATTATTAATAATTCATTATTAAAACCACTATTCTTTGTGATAAATATTTTTTTCATGAATTTTTCATTTCAATGGATCAGGTACATGAACATCCTACTTGTATTTATACTAAATTTAACCTTAATAATAAAATAATTATAATATTTATTAATTATATAACCTTTAAAAAAGATTTATATTATTTTTTTATGGAAAATGAATTACATAAATTTTTAGAAGTGGTTTTCCACACATATGAACATGTGGTAATTTTTACATTTATATGGATGGAATGAAGGAATGGTAAGTAAAAATTCACCTTTAAAAATGAATATTATTTTATAAATATCATATATAATAATTTAATATTCCCCTATTATAATCCCTATAAAGTATATATTAAAATTGAATCACATCTTTTCATGGATGTTCTAGTCTACACTTATGCACAAGTGATTATATCATTTCCCAATAGATTAGAAGGTAACATTTTAGAGAATATATTATAATTAAAAAATCATAATTACATCACATAAATCATATATTAAAATTTAATCTTTCATAATAACCAACCATGAATTATTGTGATCTAAAATAAATCATATGGCTATGTGGAGGTTGTAGTTCACACAAACATATGGATAAAACATTCATTTCTTATTTAATGGAAGAGAGGTGGAAAAATGGTTGTAGCATAATCATCCTAAAATCTCAGTATATTGATGATTCCTTTTTATATTCTTATGATATATATAATTGGTTTATTTTGATGTAGAAAAAGAAATAAAATTTTAAATAGTTAGGAATGTCAATTTCCACTTCTTTGAGAGACCTCATTTTGGGTTACAACTTATACCTTATTACTATAGAAAAAGGATAAAACTAGATTATAATGAAAATTTTGAAGTAATATTGGATGATATTATTTTATGGAATGTTCACTCTAGATTTTTGAATCAAAAAAGAATAAAGGAGAAGAGGATTATAACTTTTATAATTGCATGAAAGGAATCATTTCAAATTATTTAAAATATAAAATTATAATATATAACAAAATCATATCATGTGTAACCCAAGAGACATAAATTCATATATATAATATGTTAATTGGTGAAACTATACACAAAAATTAACATTTAGACTATATTTAGATACATGTAATGTGTTATCACTTAGTTAAACCCCTTTAAAACCAATTAATCCTTGAAAATGATAACTTAACATTTTTCCATGATAATATAATTATAATAAACATAAAAGTTTCCTTCAAAAACTATCATTCCATGATGATTTATAATTGTGAATTAATTTTATCATCTTCAAAATTAGACGGTGGTAGAAATTGTAGTAATATAAGTTTGAAAAATTCATGAAAAATGGTTTAAATGAAAAAAAAAACTAATTTAAGAGTAAAAAATAAGTTCACCTAAAATTATGTAAGAATTTGATTTTATAAATTCTAATTTATTAAATTTTAAAATAGTGAATGTTTTTATAAAAATTTATGAAGAAAAAACTGAAATTCACCTTTAATCCATACCATTAATTGTGAAGAACCAAAAATAGTTTTTTATTTAAATAAAAAATAATTTATCTTCGTAAACAACATGGATTGTTTCCAAAATTAAAAATAAGGCTTAAAAAATTATTTCAATCCTAAAACATATCATTTTTTCTAAAACCACCCATTCAAAAAGATATAATTTTTTAGAGATATTGTATATCTTTACCCCATAGATTTAACATTGTTTTACGTGTTCTACCATTATTTATGTGATAAATCAATACCATGGTTGTTATTCATAATTAACAAAAATAAAAGGGAACAAAATAATAAATTTTAAACTCATAAATCCAAATTTTTATTTTATTTTCAATATATAATTTCAATAGGTGGGAGAAATAATTTTTATCTTAAATGTGTGAAACTAAACAAAAGATAATTTCTAGATAAAGGTATTTTCAAGCATACAACTAAATTTATCTTACTTATTTTCTATTCAAATCTGTTATATGACTTTTAAAATATTTTATTGAATATATAATATATTAATTTTATTAAAATAATTCTTCGATAGAGAATTATTTAATTTATTATGATGGACACACATTATTAAAAATAGTTGTTCCAAAAAAATCTATTTTTTACCATAGAATTTTTTTATTCATTTCTATAATATTTTTAAATTTAACTATGATTCATTTTTAATTATCTCCATGTTTCAAAAAATAATTTTTGATTAATTTTTTAGTCCTATCCACACCTTCTAATATAATTTCTTAGAGATAACTGCTACATTAAATAAAAATATGTCATTAATATATCATGGTTCATTTAAACCTTGTATTACATGTAAAAAATGGTATCATAAAAATAAAATTTATTGAAATAGATAAATATCATAATTTTTTTGTTTTTAATAAATTTTAGATCACCTCATGTTTTTTATCTATAGTTTAAATGGACTTTTTTGGCCAAATCATGAAATTTCTGAATTTTTTAGCATGCTAACATTGAGTTTATCACTATCCCATTGATAGAGTCTCCAAAAATAAATTATTTATCTAGATATTCAATTTTAATATATAAAATGAATGAACATATAAAGTAAGTAAATAAAATCATTAGATACCCATGTGTAACCAATTTTAATTATCAATATAATTAGTTCTTTTGACCAACCATCAAATTTGATTTTGCGCTTAAACATGGTTTAATAAAACTTTTTCTACTTTCAAAATCATGAGAGGTGAAGAACTGAACAAATAAATGAAATAAGTTCATATCATGTATAATACCATCAAATTAAAAGTATTTTTATAAGACCATAATAATTTTAATTAATTACAACTCTCCATATAATAATCCACAATAGAGTGAGTGTACAAAATGAAACCTGGATGGGTCAAAATCTGTGATAAGAACATGAGATTATTCCTAATTAATTTTCCCATTTTTAAAAACTAAAAAATATTGAAGGAGATGTATTGGATAATATAAACTAATATATATTCTATAAATGATTATTTGGGGAGGTTTATAAAAAATTATTCTAGATTCCCACATAACCCCTTTTATGATAAGGACTTTGGGTTTTCTCTACTAAGGCCTTCTATAAACTATCCTAAAAACAAAATATACTTATTATAGAGGGTCCCAAATAGATAAATCTCTAATTTATAATCATAATTATAATTGTAATATCTCTCCAAACTATCAATAGTTCATTACCATAACTACTACTAGAGTTGTGCCTGAGGTATTTTCTTCCAAATAAAATTTTATTTTGAATTAATATGATGAACTCTCATATGAGAAATTTGCTACCAAAAAATTAAATGAAGAACCATTTTCAACCCATTTATCCATTAACTCTTCTATTCATTGGATCACTTCATTTAAAACCACCCTCAGATAAAAAAATTTATAACACTGAAGCTATATGCAAAAAAATGTTTTAATACCATTAAATGACAAAGGATTCAACGAATACCAAATAGTATAGAATATATCTATAAGTATGCAACTTAAAAATATATATTACAATAATTTTTTTTAATAAATATACTAATTCCCACCATTCATAATGAAATATTATTATCCTTCTACAATATTTTAACTTCAATGAAAGATTCAATAACATTCTATAAAGGACATGCTGAGAAAGTAGATGGAGTACTAAGATAACCATAAATATAACATGATAAGTCATGTATTTAATATTAATGAGTTTAATAGATTTTATGGATTGATTATCATAACATTTATAACTTCGGAAAATCATGGCTCAGGTAATCTTCTTGAAAAATAAATTTATAACCAATAGATTAATGTAAGTTCAATTTCTTTTAGATGTGGAAGGGAAGAACGAGGTTGTAATGAACCACCACTGGGGGCCCAATCCAAAACTAGATAAAATAGAAGATATAGAAAATTTAATTGTATTGAAAACAAAATTAACTAATACAATACTAGTAAATAAGTTGAAATAACATGCTATGATGGGGCATCAACCTCAACTATCACAACTCTCTTTAAGGATGACTCCAAGAAAGAAGGACAATAATGAGGAGTTATAGCGGGATGTGTTTAAAAAATTCAAGAAGGTTGTGATAAATATCCATCAATGGTATAAAATAAATAAAATTCCAAATTTTTTTAAATATATTACGGAAATATTTACTATGATGTGGGGACAACATGGACATTAAGTGGGGTATATTGGTAGGATTGTTTTTTCATAAATATATCCATAGTTAAATAGAAAATTTCCTCATCCTGGGACTTTAACTATTCACTATACTATATGAAATATAATATTTTCTAACGAACTATATTATTTGGTTTCCCTAATAAATTTTATCCCACATTCAATATATTTTTCACTAAAGGTGGGAGATATCTTGCTAAAATGAGTGGTTATAAAATTAACCAACTAAGCTATAACTTATCATATGGGAGTTTTAGAATTTTTAATAGAAATGGATAATTTTTATCTTTTACGTAATCTATTTTAAATCATTAATAAATAAGAGTATATAAGTACTCATAATGCTAATATAATCTTACAGATACAATTTTTAAAAGAAGAAAAAAATTATAATTATTCCAGATGGATCGCTTTCTATGGAATTCGGTGAAGGAACTATGAATTTTATTATCTTAGACTCTATGAAATTTCCTCAATGTGAACATTATGGTTTCTATCATTATCATTTTTTGGATCATTTTTACATAGATTTAAATATTTATAATTTTCTTAAACTAATTAATTTAAAAGAATATCAACATTTACTAAAACTGTTGTGTAATTCTATTTTTTAAAATTAATTAAATGAGGAACCAAACTTGCTTAAGTACTCATATTATGTTGGGATTAATAAAGAATTTTTTTCTATTCATTAATATATTTACCACTTCTCTCATTAAAATATGTATTTTTTAATTTTAGTGACACATTGTTATGAAAATTACTTGAACCACCACCCTAGTTGGAGTTAAAACTACTTACATTAAATTTGATAAATTCCTAACTTATGGAAAATAATAATATTCCTATGGTAATTTCAAATAACTAGCAAACTAGTTGGGAAAAAAAATTTCAACCATTAATAAACACTATGTTATGGATATAGAGTTAACAGAATAGGATATTACTATAATTAATACCAGTGTTTTTGTGAACATAATTTTTCAAGGGAAGGATTTAAAAATTATGTGGCAGCCATAGTGGTGGATAAACCCAACACTAATGAATATAGTTAAAAATATATTGAATTTTTTAAAGACATTGAATAATATATGTAATATTAGACTCCCATTGGGTGATCTCCATCATGATTGTCCTAAAAAAATTCTACGATCCCCAATGCACAAAAAAATAATGAATTAGTTAACACTAGGACACAAAACAATGGAAGGTGTGTATTGATTTGATATATTGAACAATGTTACTGAAAAATACCACATACCAATTCCTTTTATAGATCATATATTATATATATTATATTGGAGTGGTCATTACATGTTTTGGATGGGTTCTCTAATCACTTTTAGGTTATTAATTCACAGTAAGATCAAGAAAAACATGAATTGACTTGTCCATATTGTAAATTTCCATACCAAATGAATCCATTTTGTTTAAAAAATACCATGATTTGTAATTCCCTGACCCTAGAAGCCTAGACCTGGTACATTATTTAAATACATTGGAATGATTACTAGGAATCAAGTCCCGATGAATCGATCAGTTTAGCAGTCTTGGAAAATAGATTACATACATGAACTTTACATTACAATTTCTAACATAAACTAAAATATAGATAATCCTTTTATATATCCATTATTCTTATAGCTTATACCTTCATATAAATTATAATACACTTCTTGGCATCCTGGTAAAAAACATAAGAAATGGGTGAGCTCAGATTCTCAGTAAGGGTAAATAATTTTGCAAAAGTTATAAAAATTTCATGCAAGATGTGTAATAAAATAAAAATGATTTTTGAACATAGTATTGAACATAATATGTCAAAAATATATATAACATTACCATATAAACATGAACATGGATATTCTACTAGTCTAATAATCACATGTAATAACTAATTTCATAATGATGGAATTCATAATTTTGGACATCATAACCACAAAGTCAAAGCCTCATTCCAAGACTACAAATAAAAAAAATTCAAGGCCTTGTGCTAGGACACTAATTTGTCTCATGTGACCTACTGATGCATCGAGGAGCTATAGCAGGACCAACCCATCACTTACTATGTCCAATGAATTCCTCGTATGAAAGTGTCGAAACATAACATAAACATTCATATTAAAACTATCATTATGAAATGTCAATACTTTAACCATAAACCATGAATGGTATAAAAATAGCACATCTATATTCAACCATATAATAACTCATTAAATAAAATATAGAAGATTGTATTATAATAAATCAACCTCAATAAATAAATAATATCCAAAAAAGGATGTTGGCATAGTTGAAATTGATCAGCAAACCTCCTTGAGAGAATATCCAATTTTTATGAAATCATTTAATAGTCAAAAAAAATCTACAGGAATTAATTTAAAATTAATTTATGAATCAAAGTGTCTCATACAACTTTGAATCTTTCTAAATTAATTAACAATTTAAAAACTTCGTGTTCATATAAATAAATCCATAAAACCATTTTGAAAACATGGAAATTAATTAAAATTATTTTGAAAAATAAATCATTAAAACATTTAAAATGTTGTTCTTGATAAAGAGTATCTTCCTCAAAAAAACATAAAATATTCCTTCTAAAAAAAATTTATAAAACATGGACATGGATGATAAATATTTCCTAGTAAATACTTACACATAAATAATCTCGTTTAATAATGAGATTGAAGAATTAACCCTTACCTTGTACATTCCTTTGGTCAAGGGTATGTTTAACCTCTGATATAATGAACATAGTATGTTATTAAATTATACTAGAACCATATTCATATTTATTATTTAATATGTGATTCATGTATGTCATTATACTACTTATTTAATAATAATTTCCATGTTAAAATAACATTTCAGGTAATAATCACTTTCTTTATCATATGTGTTTTAACTTTTTATTCTAGATCGTATCACATATATCATGATTTAATTGCTTCCATAATATAAAACATTATTTAATTATCATATATATTCATAATATATATATATGTATAATATATAGATATATGTAATTTAAACCACCGTTTATGGAGACAGTAGGTCGTACATACGCATAAACGCTGTTTTCGTTTTCATATCGTATTGAACGAAAGTAAGTGAATGAGATATATATAAATACATATACATATATATATATATCCAGTTGAATTATTATGTCATATATTACGTACATATTAATAATATATATTTTTATAATCATCGTTGAATGGTGAACAAGGAAATCAATCTCATCGCGTCTTGCAGACGGTAAGCTGTATATATGCAGGAGCCACGATATCATTATATTGATGGTGAAATTGTATGTAAATGTATGGTATAATATTTATAAAGAATAATTAACATGTTATATATATTATTTTTATCAATTATACTCATTATTATACCCATTTAAATAATGTAGAGTGGAATAACAAACATCACCACGATGTGGAGATGCTAAATCGTACGTATGCACGTATGGTGACTTTTTCATTCATAGGATGGATAGAATAATGAATATGGTCGTAACATATTTATAATAACATCACAGTATGTAGAAGGTACTGGAGTTATTATTTTATTAAGGAAAAAACAATGAAATAGGAAGTGGAAGAAGAAAAGAACCGTGAAAGAGGTGATGAAAGAATTACCTCTTCTTTAGGTGCTTCCTTTTGATTTGATCAAAAGGGCTCTTTAGGTTGGCTTTCTGATGAAATTAAGGCCTATAGGATTAAATGAGGGTATATGGGAGAATATTTGAGTAGGGTTTAGCCAAGCCAAATGGATTTTGAGTTGTGATTTTGAGAGAAGGGTAAGTACCCTTTTATAAGAGAGGTGAGGATCACTTTAGGAAAATCTTGAAATATAATTTTTTTATAAAATCAGTTTCGGTTTATAATGGCCCCAAAGGAATTTATTTATAAGATAAGGTGCTTCTTGGTCTCAAACCTCTCATCCAATAGGCTTTATACTAGTTTAAGTCCCCATATTAACATTATCTTTTAGATTTAACTCTTAGTTAGGTAGTTTAACTTTTACCATATCTTCTTGTATTTTTATATTACATGGTTAATAAACATACTATAAAATTCCAATATAACCTCAAGTGGTTCATCAATGACATATCTATCATTATATAAGTCCTTCTACTAGACCTTATATTGTTAGGATTATTGAATCTTTTAATAATATTTTATTTGTTTTAAAAACACATTTATGTCAGTTTTGACACTATTTTGTATTTTCTTTTTGTGAAAGTAAACCAAAGTTGATTAATTCGAAAAAACCACATTAAATAGACCCTTTCATTTAATATTATCCTAGAAAATTTGTGTAATACATCAAAAGTTTCAATTAACATTTATTTTGATATTTATAATATCAATTATTTTAATCATTCATTAATAAGGTAATTACTGCATCATCATTATGTCATACATAAATTTAATTATATATTGTCAAAAAATAATAAATAAAATACAATAATTTAGGAAATATATTTATCATTTTAATTAATATTTATAGTCAAAATTATCTTATGTATAATCCTATATTAAAAATTTCTTATTTATTAAAATTTTAATTTAACAATTTTAACACTTCATTAAATAAAATAATAATAAATGTCCTAATCTAATTCATGTGGATCAAAAAAGATCATATTTTACTCCAAATCTGGATTTTGGTCGCAAAACACTTATCCAATAGAATTAGGACATGTTTTAGGGTAATTATAATATCATTTTTATTATAAAATGACTCCAGTGAATTAAATTGGAAAAATATCGGTATTATGTATCTATTTTTAATTTAAAATAAATTAAAATAAAAATTAACTATTATTCAAATAAATGTTGGTTTTAAAAAATAATGCAGTGTTTTTCACAATTCATCAAAAATTGAAATTTTTCAAAAAATACAAAAAATTCACCCTAAGATAATTTTGATATTAAAAATTCAACAATGAAGTCTATTTTACCAAATTCAAATCATATAAGGTGAATTTATAAATTTAAAATTAATTCCCATTGTCAAAACCAAAAAGTGGGATTTTAAAAAGTAAAAAAAACAATCAAAAGATTGACATGTGTCTTTGTCCAATTTAATTGTGAAATTACATATAATGACGTAAATTATATTAAAGGATAAAAATTTAATATAATTATACTTAAAACTCACTCAAATTCATAATTCAACACTATAAATTATTTTGATTACAAAAGTTGTTTTCAATTAAAATTGTTTATTTTTTTACTATTCATAAAAATATGACTGTTATCAGAAAAGTACCAAAAATTATCCAAAATAAATTTTTATGTCATGATTTTAAAGAATAATTTAATTTCACTAAATTTAATATATAAAAGTTTCAAATATTAGATTTAAAAAGGGTTCTCCATTAAAAGGCAAAAAAATTGCATTTTTTTGAAAATACTTCTTTTACATGAAAAATTGAATTTGTCCTTATATTATGACTATGAAACCAAAAAGTTGAATATTAAAATTATATATGGTATATATAAAATTAAAAATAATTTTAATACGATTCATAACTAATTTTTGAACAGCTAGTTTGGTAAATCGTGGTGTGCTCGAACTCAGTGTTGTGTATAGCACCAGCTATTGAATTACTTTAAAGAGATAAAGTACTATAAAATCTTGGGGTGTTACATTCTCCTATCCTTCAAAAAATTGTTTCCTCGAAATTTGAAATTGTTCTTCAAAAATAAAAGGTTGATAAAAGAGAATAACTTTGTCGAAAACCCACATCTGAAATTGGGTTAATAAAATTTAGTCTTAATAATAGGCAAAAGAAAATGAAAAGGTCACCACCAAATTAAGATTTCAAATAGAATACATTGGTGGCCATTTGATACACATAATTGGAGGAAAAACTAAATATTTATAGTGAGTGATTGAGGTTATCAATCACAAACAATAGAACAATAAATAGAAAATTTAGGGCCTCAACGTCATAAATCTATGATGACTTAAAATATCATTGGATCAACAAAACATAAGGTATTAGGATAACACATTTTTGTTTTTAAGATCCTTTACCTAATGTTTAGGAATAAATTTCTTCATAGAATAAGCAAAAAGTTCCTACATGTAGTGTTCCATCCTTTATCAAATTTCTACCACAAACTCATCTTTCAATCTAAAATATAATTGAACTCAAAATTATTCTATTTATCCTAATCATATGGGGTTTCAAAAAATATGAATTTATAACTCATCCATTAGATCATTTAAAAAAACTTCATTATACAAACCAGGATATCACGAAGGCCTGTGGTAGGTGATGCACCCTTATCACCCTTCGGTTGCAGGTTCAAGTCTCACGACCTTGTCGAAAGTGACGGTTTGTCACCCAATCTTCAGGTTTTCCTTTTTATAAACAATTCCAAAAATAATCTTAAGAATTTTTTTAACCTTAAACCATAGTACCCAATGTCCAAATCAATCCATTCCAACCTTTAGACTTATCCAAAATACATGCATCCAAACTCATAGTCCAAAAATTTATAAGTTAGGTCAACATAACATAATGAAGATTTCATTTGCCCACATAATAACATGTGAGTACCTTCATCGTGTTTTCTCTTAAAACATGTTAACACCCTGAATTACCATAAAAACATAATGATTACATTTATGCTCCCTTATTCCTTATTTAATACTATATATATTCCTTATATCCCAAAAATTTGAATAGTCCAACAATAATGGAATAAATAAACCATTAATCAGTTCCAAGGTAGTCATGAATATCCAATATAATTTATCCAAATCAACCATCTCTTATTCAAAAATCACTACCTTAGTATCAATACCATATTATTATTTATCTTTCCATCAGCCAGGTATTTTCCAAAAATTTTAACATTTTGTTGAGTCACTTTTCTTAGTACCGTATAATCTCAAATCCACAATGAAATAATACTATGGTACAATCCTTATTTATTTCCATAATTAATATAACCAGTACATCATTGATAAAACACTAAAATGACATAAATAATTAATAAAAATATAATAACACTAATTATTCCTCTTCATATGTGGTAGTATCATAACATGATTATTGTCTAATAGCATCATTTGTGGTATACTCTGATTATTGGGACATTGATTCGCATAGTGTCTTAACTCCTTGCAGATGAAGCATTGTAAATTTGAAACCTTTTTCTTACCCTTGAAATTACGTACTTGGTGTCATTTTTCTCCATGCTTATAACAAAATCACATTTCCATCAAACATTTACCAAGGTGATTATTTCCATAGTTATCACATAAGGGAAAATCCTACATTCCCTTCTTCCCTTTATGAAACTTTCTCTATACCATCCTTTTCTTCTCTAGTTATCCTTCAAATCTATAGGACTCAGATAATTCATTACTTATCTTATTAACACATTATATTATTTCTTCATGTGATGATAATATGTGGGGTACTATTTCCCTTATAAATTTTGGCTTAATAATATGAAATATATAATCCTTCTTACTATTTCGATCATCCTTATTGATGGAGTTCTCATTCCTTCTACTCGGAACCATTTCTAAACAATTTCATGCACTAAATTAGTTTATGAATTTCAATGCATAATTAAAAACTATTAAAATATCTAACATAAATTGAATAATTTATGCATATAATCCATAATCATAAAATTTTTTTTTTAGAAGGTATTTACTCATAAATCCTTCATAATGGTTTTTAATGAAAATGTGAATCATCCTAAGCATATCACGTGGTAGTGTCGTATCCAAGAGTGCAGCAAGGCCCATTTTCATGTACCAGGATAAACTGGGTCAGGCCCAAAACTCATTGTCATATTTATCACTCCTAGGTATATTTATTCCATAGCATCCCTTACCTTCTCATATTTAGATAGGGATGTATTTCTTGTAGAAGTCACAAAATCTCTACATTACCAAAATTATAGAAAGTTCTTCTATACTAATCCTCAAAGTTTATATTAGGTTAATGACCTCTAATCAGAGTTTTTATAAATCTTGTTTCCAAGGTTTGTACTACACTTCCCCTTATACAAACTGTAATGCCCCAACCCTAGAATTCTGGATCTGGTGCATTGTTGTAATACATTGGCAGGATTACAAGGAATTAGGTCCCGAAGGACCGATCAGTTTACCAGTCTTAAAAATTAGATTATGTACATGAATATACCTAACACTTTATAAAATAATATTCAACATAGATAATACTTTTAGAATTCTGTTATTCTTATTTCTTAAACCTTCATATAAATCAGAATACACTTCTTGGAATCCTGGTAAAACAATGCATAAGAAAGGGGTGACCCCAGATGCTCAATAAGGGTAAATAATTTTGTGGAAGATATAAAATTTTAAATAAATATGTGTGTTAACTAAATTATTTTTAAACATAATATGGAAAAAATAAATCAATCATTACCATATAAACATGCATCTGGATATTCTACTAGTTTATTAATCACATGTAATAACTAATTTCACAATGAGGGAATGCATAATACCAGATATTATAACCACATAGTTAAGGCCTCGTGCAAAGACTACAAATATATATTTTGTCAAGGCCATGTTCTAGGAAACTAATTGGTATCATGAGACCTACTGGGGAATCTATGGGATATAGCGGGCTCCACCCGTCACTTAATAAGTCAAATGCATTCCTCATATGAAAATAATGAAACACAACATAAACATTCCTATTAAAACTAGCATAAAAAATGTCGATACATTACCCATAAACTGTGAATGGTATAGAAATAGGACTTCTACAGTCAAACATATCATAACTCATACAATATAATATGGAATATTGTATTATAATAAATCAACCTCAATCAATAATAATATTCAGAAAAGGATGTGAACATAGTTGAAAATGATCAGCAAAACTCTTTGAGAGAAATATCTATTTTTCATGAAACCATTTAAAGTCACAAAATTTATAGAAAACTTAATTTAAAAAAATTATTGAATCAAAGTGTCTCATACCAATAAGAAACATTTGAATTAAATTAACACTTTAAAACATTCATGTCCATATAAATAAATCCTTAAAACAATTTTGAAAATATGGATGTTAATTAAGAAGTTTTAGAAAATTAAATCATTAAAACATTTAAAATGGTGATCTTCCTGAATAGTTCCTTACTCAAAAAAATTAAAATATTTTTTTTAAAACATTTTTATGAAACATGGACATGGATGAGAAATATTTCTTAGTAAATACATACACATAAATAATCTCTAGTAATAATGAGATTGTGTAATTAACCCTTACCTTGTACTTTCCTTTGGTCAAGGGTACGATTAACCTCCTGTATAATGACCCTAGTATGTTATTAAATTTTACCAGAACCATATTCATATTTATTATTTTATACTTGATTCATTTATGAAATTATACTACTTATTTAATTATAATTTTCATGTTATACCGAATGGACAGAAGGCCTTATTTTTTTATTTTTTTATAGATAATCCCCCTTTTTAAGGGTTGAAGGGGAACCCGTACATGACCCGTAGGCCCAAGGCACAAGGCCCGACATGACTTGCAATACATGAACTGAAGGCTCAGAGGCATACCATGCCCATTACATGACCCGTAGGCCCATCCCACTAGAACTTCCCCTACCCAGTGTCTTGCATTATTGATCTCATTAGCTCCCCACCTTGCATTGCTGATAGGCTAGAATTGCCCCGTACAAAGCTCCATTGTGCCTGGTCCCGATGGCGGCTGTCATACCCTCTCATTCTTCCAATCTGGTTAGCTCTGCATCTGGTGGATGCTACTCCTATTGCTCTGATCCTCTTATGGGGACTTTTTTGTGTGAACTAGGCTACTCCATGGTCTATGTGATCCGAAGTCCATGTGTCTCGAAGACCTTTGATGACCTGAAGGCCCTGGAGACCCGTAGGCCCAAACTGGTGGCCCGAAGGCCCAAATCGGGTGAATAGTTCCAGCTGCTATAGTACCGAATAGTAATTGCTACAGTCCTTCTACAGTAACCTGGAAATTTGCCTCCACTCGGTTTTGAACGTAGGTCTCTTGGATGCCAAGCAGGAGCCCTTACCACTCAGGTACGGGCTCGTTGGCATAATTTCCATGTTAAAATAACATTTCGGGTAATAATCATTTTCTTTGTTGTAAATGTTTTAACTTGTTATTCTTGATCGTATCACTTATATCATGATTTAATTTCTTCTAGAATATAAAACATTATTTATTTATCATATATATTCAGAATATAAATATGTATTATAGATAGGTATATGAAATGGAAAACATTGTTTAGGGAGATGGTAGGTGGTACGTATGCATAAACGCTATTTTCATTTTCATATCGTATTGAACGGAAGTAAGTTAATGAGATATATGTATATATATATATATACATATATTTAAATTATCATTATTATTTCATATATTACATACTTATTAATAATATATATATTTATAATCATCATTGAATGGTGAAAATGCAAATTAATCTCATCGCGTCGTGGAGACTGTAAGTTGTATGTATGCACGAGCAATTATATCATTCTATTTATGGTGAAATAGTATGTAATTTGATGGTAAATTATATATAAAGAATCACTAACATATTATATTTATTATTTACATCAATTATACTCATTATTAAACCCATCCAAATAATGATGTGTGGAATAAAAAACTTCACCACGACGTGGAGACGGTAAGCCATACGTACACATGTATGGTGACTTTGTATTCCATAGGATTGACGGAATAATGAATATGGTTGTACCATATTTAAAATAACATCATAGTATATAGAATTTACTGGAGTTATTATTTTGGTATGGAAACAAAAAATAAAGAGGAAGTGGAAGAAGAAAAGGACATTGAAAGGGATGATGAAATAATTACCTCTTCTTCAGGTACTTCCTTTTGAATTAATCAAAAGGTCTCCATAGGATGGAATTATGATCAAAGTAAGGCCTCTAGGTTGAATTGAGGGTAGTTGGAAGGATATTTGGGTAGGGGTTTGTTGAGCCAAATGGATTTGGAGGTGTGATTTTGAGAGAAGTTTAAGTACCCTTTTTTAAGAGAGGTGAGGGTCACTTTGTGAAAATCATGAAATATTATTTTATTATTAAATCATTTTCGTTTTATAAATGCTCAAAATGGATTTATTTCGAGGATAAGGTGGGGATGGGTTGAAAACCTCTCATCCAATAGGTTTTAGATAAGATTATATCACCATATTAACCTTATCTTGTAGATTTAAATCTTAGTTAGTAGTTTAACTTTTACCATGTCAATTTGTATTTTTATATTACATAATTAATTGATTGAGTTGGTGGGGAGACCTCTTCAAGAGAAACACTAGTTAGGTATTTTATTTTTTGCGAATGTGGAGACCAATGCGTTGGTCCCTCCCCTATTGATGGGGGGACCCACATCATCCTTCTAAGGGGCTTCCCCTACTTTCATTCCCTTATCAAATCCATATATTCTCCCTCCTTTTCCTAAAATTCTGATAGGTCCGAAAGATCTGGAGTTTTTTGATGGGTGTTATAACCTTATGATATCTTAGGCAGAATTCTTGAAATCCTAAAATATTCTGAGGCACACCTTAGTGGCTAGGTTTTATCAGCAATGACCTTCTTTCTATTCGTTCTATCTGCACGTCTTCTACTCTTGTAGATTGCTGGATAGTGCGACTGTGGGGATTTAAGATAATCAACACATGAAGATACACTTTTCCTCAAAGGATGATCTCAACAAGGCCTGGTTAAGGACCCATCACCACTTCAATGGCTCAATATTCTTCCTTTACCAGTGGTCCTTCGATTGGAATATGAATCACGACCCTTTGACTATGGAAATTTGGGTAAGATTTACCAATCTTCCCATACCGATTCATAATCCATCAGTTATGTGCTTTCTAGGGAACATGATTGGTTGGTATATGTGTTTGGATTGTCGAATGGAAGCCCTTTGTCATCCTATCAACCCTCATGTTTGTGTCGAACTAGATGTGTCTAAAATTTCATTTGAGTATGTGTGGATCCCTATAGGTGAATTGTACAGATGCTAGCAGCGTGTGGTGTATGAATCTTGGACCGATTTTTGCTACGGTTGCATGCACCCGGATCACTCACTAGACATCTATCGTAGGGGAGGGCTAGGATACCATGAGTAAGAGTAATGTTAGAGAGTAGGATCCTGAGGTCCACTATGAGGTAGAGGTCTTGGTACAACCCAATGTGGTGGAAGATATAGTGGAAGGGGGTATTTCTTCAGCAGTAGGTGAGTGGAGGACACCAATTATGTCAGATCAGTGGAAAGTGATACGAAACTTGAGGTAGGGTTGGGACGATTGAGGTAGGACATGCATATTGCAATGCCTCTCAATAATATGGTGATGAAGAATGGTGTGGTTCAGTGGGAGGTGTCTTGAAAGGAAAGTCAAGAGGCTAAGAGTAAGACTGTGGTGGTAGAGGTGGAGGACAAAGAGTAGAATGGCCTTGGTGAGTTTATTGAGTTGGATAGTGGTGCATAGTGAAAGGGGACTCAGAGACCTGCTATGGAGGGGGCTGATAAAACTTGTTGTGGGAAGGCAGGGGGTTGAGAATCAATGTAATGGTCGTCAACCTATCTGAGTAACAAATTTGATGTGCTTTCAATGGTAGGCTTGAGATCTGGCTTAGCTAATTCTTCAGTGATAGACTGGGGATGCGTACATTAGGTAAATGTATATCACAACCTTTCTACAGAAGAAGAATCAAGCTTGAAATGGAACCTTATTAATAGGTGGTAGAAGGGCCATAGGGATTACTCCTCGTTCCCACCTTTATTTGAGACTCGTTTAACATGGAAGGAAATAATCACAAAGGTTCACGGTGAGGATACGTACCAATAAGTACATGAGGCCCAGGGTGAGAAAACTTCAGACATACTATTATGTTCATAGGATGAAGTGTTTGAGTGGGTTCTGCTTCTTAATCCTTCAAAGGAGGAAGCAGATAAAATGATGGAGAGGCCTTTATGGAATACCCTTAATGAGGAACAATACGCTTAGGTGGAAAAACATGACCTCATTCTTATCGGGGGTTTCAATAAAGCTAAGATTATCATCGAGGAGTATATACAGGCATGGGGCCAGCTTGCCTCAGCATTTGAAAATCTAGTGATGGAGGCTCTAAACTCCTAGCTGACCTCTATCACATGAAAATTGATAAAGTAAAATGAGTCAGGGAATATCAAATTACTCATCAATTATTATGATTAATGTGGTGAAATTTTTTTTTTGGGTTGAAATGTTCTATGGTCATCGGATTTTGGTTTTTTTGTGTGCATTTTTTTGTTTGGGGTGACATTTCAAGCATTTACCGGATCTATTTCAGATGGGGTTCAGATCACGAAGCCTTCAACAATACAAGCCATTTGGACTTGGAAGTTGAGAGGTTATGGCGACTCCATCAGTTCCAGACCCATCTTTGTGCGGGATATCTAGCCGAGTAGTCATGCGTTAGTGGGGTTTTAATGTCGAGGGAGGAAGATCTAGTCTATGTTTGAACATTTTCTATTTTGACCTTTTGGATGCTTGACTTTGTGGTTCTCAACATCCCCTTAAAGTGTTTTTGATAATAAAAAATTAATTTTCAGTCATATTACATGGTTAATAAACATACTATAAAATGCCAAGAAAACCTCAAGTGGTTCATTAATGACAAATCTATCATTATATAATTTCTATGGCCTAACATTATATTTTTAGAATTATCATATCATTTAATAATATAGTATTTGTTTTAAAAACTCATTTGTGTCAATTTTGACACTATTTAGTATTTGGTTTTTTTTAATGTCAAAAAAACTTGATTAATTCAAAAAAAACACATTAAATCAACCATAACAAGTCATATTAACCTTGAAAATGCTTGTAATGCATCAAAAGACTCAATTTACATTTATTTTGATATTTTTAATATCAATTATTTTAATCATTCATTAATAGGGTTATTACTACATCATCATTGTGTCATAACTAAATTTAATTATATAATTTCTAAAAATTATAAATAAAATACCATGATTTTGGGATTTATTTTTCTTTCTAATTAATATTTATAGTCGAAATTATCTTATTTATAACGTTATAATAAAAAAAATTAGTTATTAAAATTTGAATTTATCCCTTTTAACTCTTCTTTAAATAAAATAATAATTAATGTCCAAATATAATCCATGTGGATCAAATAGGATCATATTTTATTCCTAAGGCTTATTTTGGTTGAAAAAGACTTATCCAATAGAATTAGGACATGTGTTAGGTAATGATAATATCATTTTTATCATTAATTACCCTATTTACTTTTAACTGTGGTAAATAAAATTCAAAAATTACTATTCACAAAAAATTATTTTTATCCTATTGAACCAAATTTTACATATTAATATCAACCAGGTCTCTATTATTTTTTAAATTCAATTCACAAAAGCTTTAAAATTACATTTTATGCAAATTTAAAAATGTGCCTAGAAGGTGTGTAAAAGATGTTATAAAGTTCAATAAAATTTTATATATCTAATCTTATTATAAAATGACTCCAATGAATTAAATTGGAATAATATAGGTATTATATATCTATTTTTACATTAAAATTAATTTAATTTAAAAATAATAATTTTTAAAATAAAATATGGTTTTAAACAATAACGGAGTGTTTTTCACTATTCACAAAAATAGAAAGTTTTCAGAAACATACCAAAAATTAACTGTAATGTAATTTTGATATTCCAAATTCAAAAATTAATTCTATTTTACCAAATTAAAAACATAAAATTTTCATTAATTAATTCAAAATTAATTCCAGTTTTCATATCCAAAAAGTGGGTTTTTAAAAAGTAAAACACAATCAAAAGATTGACATGTGTTTATGTCCAATTTAAATGTGAAATTACTTATAATGACATAAATTATATCAAAGGATAAAAATTTAATAAAATTATACTTAAAAAACACTCAAATTAATAATTCAACACTATAAATTATTTCGATTAAAAAAAATTTTTTCAATTAAAATTATTTATTTTTGACTATTCATCAAAATATGAAAGTTATCAGAAAAGTACCACAAAATTATTAAAACAATATTTTTATGTCTGTCTTCTTGAAAATAATTTAATTTCACTAAATTTAATATATAAAAGTGTCAAAGATTTTATTTCAAAAGGGTTCTCCATTAAAAGTCCAAAAAACTGCATTTTTTTAAAAATACTTCTTTTATCTGAAAAATTGAATTTGTCTTTATATTATGTCTAAGAAATAAAAAAGTATAATGTTAAAATTATAAAGGGTATATATAAAATTCAAAATGTGTCTAATACTATTCATAACCTCTTTTTGAATAGCTAGTTTAGTATGTCGTGGTGCGCTCGAACTTAGTGTTGCGTGTAGCGCAAGATATTGAATTGCTTTAATGAAATATCATTCTATGAAATTTTTGGGTGTTACATGAGTAAATTTTTTAAATTTATTATAAATATCATTTTAGACCTTACTAAAATATGTATTGAGTAATTTCATGATTAATTTATAGTATATAGAAAATATTTTGAGAGTTTTCTTGAGAAATTTGATATTGTTAAATGAGATGAATTTTTTACTTAATTTAAAAGTGTTACTATATGGTGGGAGCATGTAATTTCATATTCTACATTATTTAATAAAAAAATATGTAATTATAGAAATTCATTATTAGTATCATTTATACTCTATCATACCCCCATTTTAAAACATGTCATGAAATTTATTGAATTTATTTTTGTTTTTTGATAGTTTTTATAGAAAATAATAATTCTACATTACCTTGAACTAATTTTATTTAGAATAAAATTGATTTATTGTTTGATTAATTATGTAGGAAATAATTTAAATAGATCATGGAGATGTTTACCCCATCCACTATTAGTGTATGACTAGCCTAGGAGTAAACCATTGATGTGTTTTCTAATGCCTCTAACCAGGAATTGATTGTAGTACTATCTCAAAAGATCAATAGTCACACATATGCGATTACCTATTCAAAAAAACAATGTATTTAGAACATTTCTACTACACAACCACTGATAATGATTCTCAGTTCATTGTTTTTCATTACAATTATTTCCTTGGTATCTTCTAGGGTGTCTAATATTAGTTTTATGAGATTATTCATCTCTTTGGAATATTTTTAATAAATATAAATCAAAACCAATTCTAGTGTGGTTTATTCTATTTCCATAATATATCAACAAAGAAATTAATGACAATAAGGTTATTGATAACATTAGTCCATAATACCTGAGTTTAATTTGATATACTATTAAGGTTTAAGTACCTCGAAAAAACTTTAAATGATTCCATCCGTGGTGATAATTTCAACGATATCTTGAATAATGATCCATAGTCCACACACATGGTATATTACATCGATGATTTAATGGTACCTTATATATTTCTAATAATAAGTTCAATAAGATAAAGTCTATCTAAAAGTTCCATATATGGGTGGATTCATACTTATGGGAGATAAATAGTGATTAAGTGAATATATGATGTATAATATATGTAGGGATAAATTAAGTTCAAATATTTTTTCTCAATTTAAATTAAAAGTTGAATTTTTACATATTTTCTTATTAAAAAAATTATTTGAGTTTAGACTGTTATGGCTTATAATTTTTAAAAATTACAAAAACGTACTTAAATCATAGAGGATATATTAATATAATAGATAGATCTCCAAAATGCAGTAACATCCACTAATAACATTAAATTTTTTTAAATATTTTATGTATAGGGTATATAAATCATGAGGAAACTTCCAATTTCCATTGTATTTACATATATCCTCTTATTAGTATATTAATTTTCTAAATGCAAAGAGGCCATCTCGAAGAAGGCTGATGAATCAAGTGTGGTTTCTGATTTTCTATGAAAACAATAGTTTTTTGGTTTGGAACAGTATGGTAATTAATTTGTGATATGGGAACCCAATCATATTATCATTATATAGAAGAACTCAAGATAAGGTACAAAATAGAAAATAAAACATAAAAGTCCTATCATGAATAGAAAAACTTTCATACTATGGTGTCTGTTGGGTTTGTAATTATTAGAAACATGAATACAATATCCTATATACAGGGTATACTTTATTAAACATGATTATATAAATGTGTTCAACATAAAAAGGGCTTATTCATGATGTCTTGGACCAGTTCACTCATTACAAGTAGAAGAGAATATTACCACATTGCCTCAAGTGCATCTCCCCGTAGGCTAGATGCTTCTGACTTGTATCGAGGGACTATAAGAGTATGTTGCAGAGGCTATACCATCATGATCAACATGTGGAATGGAGGAATGATAAAACCAATAAACAACAGTCATATACATGATAAATAGATAGTATTAGAATATGTAAACCATCCTAATATAATATACAGACTACTATAATCAATATCCAAATCCATATATAAAATAATGACTATCATTTTATGCTCACATTCTAAAGAGGATGGTACATGTGAAATAAAGCAACACGCATATACAACATGATCTATAAAAATATTGGAATGCTAAAAAACCATCACTATATGTATTGTGAGCATAGGTGTGGTCCTCACCTTGCATACTCTTTCATAGAATAGGAAATTAGGCTCCAATAACTAGTCTCATCCCTTTTCCCCTTCCAATAATCATAATCTCAGTCAAGGTACCAATCATCAGCTCAAGAAGGGTGTCGGATCCACCTAGTAGGCCACCACAGATGGTGTCTATAACAAATACAATGTGTGAATTAAGGTATTAGTAGTGACGAGATTTAATAAGCATAAATATGTAGTGATAAGTGATGAAACATAGTCTATAAAAACATATTGTAATAAGTATTTTATAAATTAAAAATAACTATAAATATATTAAAAAATTATCTATGGGCTATATCGGTAGATCAAGTGTCATTAATGTATGGAAAACACCATATAATCATATATCAAAACAATAAGGTCAAGGACCCAAGTCCAATGGACAGGTTATTATATTCAAGCCCATATAGCTCTTCTATAGAAAACATGGTGGAATATAGACCTTCATAGGATAGGACCATTAGACCATGTTTAAAGTTTTCCCCTCCATTCCCACAGATCTCGTCTATAGAAAATAGGGTAATGAATTTTCTAGACCCTATAGGGCATGTCTGATGCGGTCGAAGAAATATGAATTCATGGTAATAGTCAACAGAATCCAATAATAAACAAGAATTTCGGATTCTAGTGCCATGTAATAACACCCATTATCAATGTGATTTATATAATTATTTGAGGGCCATGTTAGTGTACATGGACTTAATCCATTGTATCTATCATACTAATTTAATAAACCCTTTCACACATAATTTATAAGGCGAGAGGCCATATTAGGGTCTATGCTTTTAAGAAATTATATCCAATGAATTATTGAATGGGTCAAATTGGAAAATTTAATTTCCATGCCTTTTTTAGAAGTAGAATTTATCATACCGAATTCATAATTTAATTATCATAAATGTGAAATAATTATGTTCTATATTAGTATCCAAGCTGCTTCACTAATCAATTACACCATGATGGATTAGACTGAACAATAATCCATTTTATTCCACTATCCCTATTTTATTTCATTTCATCACATCTTCCATTTATAAATTTCAAGGTACTAAAATAAGGTGATCCACCCAAAAAAATAGTTAAATTTAAAAATATGGATCCCTTTAATCAAACACAATATGAACATTCCCCATGGTTGGAGAAAATTTAATCCATGAAACGAACCCACCTCATCGGTGTTTTGGGTAGATGTTACATCCTATATCCCTTTATATCGGTGTGATAACATGTCAAAAAATTGTTCAAACATTCAATCTAATGATCTAATAATTTAATGAGAAGTTATTGCAAGGTCAGGTGTGTGGTGAGATCATGGAATCAATAAAATACATAAATTTTTAGGTAAAAGGTTTTGAGAACCAACATTAGATGGGTAGAACTATCCTAATCTAACAAAAACTTCAGGTTCATTATATGATGGGATAAATTTAATAAATAGATATATTCTATAAATATATGGGGATAGTGTCCACACAAATTTAGTATTATTTATGGAAAGAGAAATTAATGAAATAATCAAGTGGAATAGAGAGATTATTGATTTTCTTCCAACATGAAAATAGAAGAAGGAACTGGATAACATATGAAGATCCTACCTCAAATACTTGTTGGGTAATAAAGGGTTGTTTATTAAAGGAGTTTGGCTACTATTCTTGTGATGATAGAAAAAAGGGTGAAGAGAATATGAGAAAAAGGGTAATCATTTGTAATATCCCCATTTTAATAGGCACATAGTTTGGCCATATGGATTTCCAAACCACATGAAACCAATTTACATATATGTCCTAAAAATACCACTTTGAATTATTGGTGGCATAGTTTAACAAACTATGTTATCATCCACACAGACTTATATCATATGTGGCAATAATGTTCTAATCTAGAAATATGATTATTCTCACCATGTGATACTCTTTCGGATCCCCTATAAAACTTATCTATAGGTCCTTTCATGGTTTAGAAATCATGATCCTCTTTATTTAGAATCATACTATTGACCATCATAGTTAATAATAACCATGAACCATCTCTTCCCTTGTCTATTCGTCTAAATTCGATATCTCTGGGCTCAGAATGTGCCATTGACACTCCCAACCCATTATGTAAACATTAATGAAATTAAATTACTATTAAACTAATTATGATAAAATTAAAGGGTTTGAACCTCATATGAAATGTTTGGATCATACTATATCCCCTCCTTGAAATAACACATCATCGATCATCCCTTCAAGGGTGGAGAATCATTATCTAAGAATTACTCCAGACACTTAGCACATATATTTTCCACACTCTACCTGGTCTTGTCTTATACTTGATTGGGTTTCAATTAAACCTATAATAGAGGAATATACCAACCTATAAGATCATTTATTCTCTAATCGATGACACATATGATACTCTCATCAAATGTCACATCCACCTCAATCTCATCCTCATCAGGATGAATAATATTATATGGGTATGAGTGATAATGGTGAAACTAAGACTCATGGAGGACTTCATGCTTGTATTAGTACCTACAAGTTAACTACAACTGATAGGATATTATCTTAACTCTCTCTATAGTATCTAAAGTAAAAAAAATGATACAAAATTTTACTATTTATCTGAATCCATTTGTGCCCTAGTCAAGGAGGAACACAGAAGAGTACATGATCCCCAACCCTAACCTCAAGTAGTCAATGAAAGCGGTTTTGTAATACCTATTTCTAGACTGATCTATATCCATACACATTATAATATGTTTGTACCTTATCTTAATTATCTTAAACGAATTACATTATTAGTAGTGCTCCTTCTTACTGGAATAGGATTTAACGACATAACCTACTATATAAATCCTCATAAGAATCCATTTGTATAGTTTTCCTATTGATTTTTTTATAAAATAATTACTTAATCTATAAGTGTTTTTTCGAATTACCTTCATAATCATGGATTCATGTATTAATAATGTCCTCTAATACATTTTTCATATGATTAAATAGACCATCTATCTATGGGTGATGGGTTATAACCAAAAGTATCTATGAACAACATTGCCTCTAAATCCCCTTCTAGAACCATGACATAAAATAGTTCTCTATGTATGATATGATTGAACATGGAATCCAAAGAGGAATATGATCTCTTAGAAAAGTACTATTCCTAGATCATCCACTGAAAAGGTTTCTCTTATAGGTAGAAAGTGAGTGACAATATTTAATCACTCTATGATCACACATACTACATCATAGACCTAAGGTGGCCTTGGTTATCCCAGAAAAATAGTGATATTTTTCCATTTCCACTCGAGAAAGGGAAATGGATGAAAAAATATGAAAAATAACTATTGTTCCACCTTTACCTACTGGCATGTGGAACACTGAGTAAAATACCATCTATCTCCCATTTTATCCATGGCCACCTATACTAGTGGTGAAAAACATGGTATATCATTATAAGGCTAGGATTTATCACCCATGAATATCCATGAGACTCTCACATCAATTCATCTAATGTTCCTATATGAACCTAGATTCATGAATACATAAGATCTCAGACTCATCAATAGTTAAATGAAGTTGTTTTCCCTTTTCTAAAACACTCCCCCATAGCACCAAGCCCTTGAAATCAAAAAGATACCTCATCTTCACTATATCCAAAATTGAATATTTCATTTCCAATGCTATATGAAAAGAAATTATGTGATTCACATAGACTTATATGTATTCCTTATATAATAGGGCCATCAACAACAACTCAGCACAAGAAAATTGAAATGTATATGTGTGAGTCTTCTATCTCCGAACATCAGTAACATCCTTTCCATTACCAAGAGTTGGTCTCTCATTTTTTTAAAAAAATATCAATATGTTGGATATATTTGTTTTGAGTATATGATTACACCATGATTTCATCCATGAATACGACATTAAATGAATCGAGATTTTGGTGGAAAATATAATTAATCAATGCCATAAATACTACTAGCATAGTTGTATGTTCTAATGACATAAATTATTTATCATATTAACCATATCTATTATGTAATGTTGTAAAAAGTATATCATATATTCTATCATGCACTTTATGGTACCCCAACATATAATCAGTCTTGCAGAAAAACCACTCTCATCAGAGTTGGTCAAATAGGTTGTCTATCTACAGTGGTGGATATTGTTTCTTAACTGTAATCTACTTTACTAGATGGTAATCATTTCCAAAATTGATGTTACCATCCACCTTCTCAGAAAAAAGGATATTTGAACCCCATAAGGATTTTTTTCTATATAAAACCCTTAACTTCCAAGTCCACTAACAGCCTCTTGAGCTCGTATAAGACAGTACTAGCTATCCTATATTGAGGAATGGATATTAGGTATTCTCATGGAACTAAATAAAATTTTAATTCTACCCATATCATAGTTGGTACTCCAAAAAATTCATTCGGGAAGACGTTCCAAAAATGATATACCACTAGAATGAAATTAGCCTAATTATTCCCTGATCATCTATATAATGTATTGAAATATGGGTTGTCACTCCAGTTATCCCACGATGCTCAGGTCCAGGATCAACTAGCCTGGAAATCCCACTCACCCTTGTGAATATATCTATTCTCCTATGGTGATTCAAAAGATAAGATCAAAAATAGAATTCAACATAAGAATGATAAAGAACTAACCACCCTATCCTGAGAAAGATATAGAAATGTGACATCTTAGGATGAATATGATACATAGAAAATTATACATGCTTATCACAAGGGGTAATCCTTTCACATGGATACAATTTCTGATTGAATACCCAGTGGTGTATCAATTTTCACTGTGTTAGATAAATAATATATCTCAACACCACGACTCTCTATTGTTGCCACATATATAAAGGAGTTAGATAAGACTACATCAATGAGAAAATAAAATAGTGTAGAGGGTACTAAGATTTCACCGCTAACTATAGATGGACACATAATCTTCTCCTCCAAGATAGACTACACTGTAAATATTTGGCTTGTTTTGTGGCCCTATGATATAGCCTTACTACCCTAGGTAGACATGATCCATTGACACTATAAATATAGTTTCTAGCTCCATTAACCATGACCTAATCATCATACATCATGGATGGTAGTGGTCCATCTCCTTGTTTTATATAGAGCTGATGATCCTTCTCCTAAAGACATAGTTGGTTCAGATTCTATTCTGGGAGTCATAAGAATAAATGATAGAAAAGTACCTTATAGATAGACCATAGTAATGAAATATATTCACACAAATGGGCTTCTATTTCACTATTCATTAATATGACCTGTATTAATACCCTAATTAAATATCACATGGATACCCTAAAACATTTTATGACTATTATTTCCTCATGATGAAATCTACAAGGGAGGCTTCCTGCCACGGGTTAAAGGAGTTACAGGTCTAGGAGGTGAATTGGCCTGACTCACACCCATAACATCTATCAAGTTACACTCAGTTATAAGAGCATGATTTATTATCTTAGTTATAATAGTACAAAAAAATATGTTCAACTATGATGTAATGATGTATTTAAGACTATCCTCAAACGTCATGGCCCTAAATAACTCCTCACCAAGAATGATAGTTGTGATTAATATTACACTATTAGATGTTTGTAGTATTACATAATTGATAAAGAAACTTGGTACAGGTCCATGAACTCATTGGCTCTGTCATCCCTTAGCAACTTGATATAATAATTAATTTTAAAAGGCTATCTATAAATCCATCAAAACCAAATCCCAATTCTGGTCATCAAGGGTCACCAAATTCTATTTTCTCTTGGAATAATTTTGTATCATGTATGTGACAAGATTGAATATACTCTTCGAGGGAATTTCATTATGCTCAATAATATATAACATTTCCTCTATCCATGAGACCGTAGTCTTTGGAACACCATCCCACAATAATCTATGTAGATGAAAATTATAAAACACTCACATCAACTCTACTACAATATAGAATGGTCACGAGTCTCCTTGCATAGTCTTCATCACCCATAATAGTCTCTCTCAAAATTTAGTGTAAGTTGCATGTTCGTGTATAATGGAAGGTTTCACAATTTTCAATACAACAGGAAATGATGGTGTCATGGTCCCACCACCTATGTATCATGGTTGTTTCCACCCTACTGGTTCATGACTAAAAGTTTTTTTAGGGAATAGTTCTAAAAAATACAATTAAACACCATAGAATACATTTGATAAGATTTAAATAATATATTTTAGTTGAGGACATCTAAAAGCCTTCATATATTTGGGTCACAGCCCAATTCCTAATCTTATGGACATGTTTGGGTTGTATATAATATCATAAGGAATCACATGACACACTACCTACTATCAACTATAATGGTATGGGTCAAGTTACATGTTTTATATCCAGATTCATAGTGTACAATGTGTTAATTTAGGTTTATAGGGAAAAATACCCATAATGATTCAATTGGAATCACTATTGAACTATAACCAATTCAATAAATTTTTAATAATATGTTTTTCTAATCATTTATTCATAAAATGGTCTAGTTATTTGAATCATCATTCCAAAATTATCATGTACAATGACTTATATGTTTCACTTTTCATGTACTGTAACTATGAACTAAACATTACATTAGACTTTAGAAAGTCAAAATTCCATAATTATAGCTCAATTAGATGGATTACCATTACTAATTTATATAATTACAATCCCTATAAATTAAAATTAGAATCCATCTAATCATTTATAACTAGTATTTCTGCAATTGTAATTATACTTTCATATATCAAACATGTGGTAATTGGTTAATTAAGGTTCCACTATCAATCCATTTGTGAAAAAATTATTTATGTTAATGAATACAAATTAATAACAAATTATTGATTGATTTTCTTCGTGAAATGTTATCACCATTCCATTGTTATAGCAATCAGGGAATGAATAACATTCAGAGAGAAATATAGTCAATAAGAATTGATATGGCATTGAATATTCATGGCATGTGACACCTTAAGTGACTATAATGATGCATGATATGATACATTCTTTCCATACTGGGGGAAATAAACAATATAACCCATAATGATGACTATATAACCAAAAAAACATGTTTGTGATCTAATAGTGAAATCAACACAACTATAATAATCATAATATATAATAAGAATTCCCTTCATAGGTAATCTTCCATTTCCTTGTATGTTAGTTTTCTAGTCCCAGGAACATTCTCTTTTTCAAAATTCAATAAATTATAAGTATCACGTATAATTAGACATATAATAATGAAAAATTGAAAGTGACACTCAAAGAAAACATTGAATAATCCAAAAAAATCAATATTTAGAAATAGCCAAACTTATGGCCACATGGCCTCAAGAGCATCTCTATATACACCAGAGGTTACCGACTAGTATTGAGGGTCTGTAAGAGTATTATGGGGACATATACCATCATGGTCAGAGAGTTTCACAAATTATTCGAAAGATAAATAAATTAGAGGAAGTATAAATGATAAATAAATGTTATTGGAATATGTAAACAATTCACTTATAAAATAGAGGTCGGTATAAAAAATATCCAACATCGTATACAAAATGATTCTGATCATGTCATGCTAACAAAAAACGAGGATGGTATATAGGAATTAAATGAAATTTCATATAAACATAATGTATAAGAATATAAAATACCAACATGAATTTCTCCATAATCAGCATGAGTATAAGCTTGTTCCCCTACTCTTGTACTCACTCCTAGCAACAGAAATCATGCATATAGAATTTGACCCTTCCCTTTCCCCTATATGTAATTGTGAATTTTGTCTATCTACATAACAATAGCCAAAATAGGGTGTGATATACACTAAATTGGCTACCACCAATGGTATCATTAAAAAATCCAGCCTGTATATATTTTTTATAGTAGTGTGATGATATACTAGTAGTAAACTTGTAAGTAAATGTGATGCAATCTAGTCTATAAAAACATGCTATAAAAAGAGGTATATAAATGAAAAATAACTATAAATATTGAAAATCATCAACTATGGACTACAACAGGTGATTGGGTTTCAATAAATTACATAATATGATGAATAATTATGTATCAACCCTATGAGGACTTATGCCATCGTACAATAATAAAGGCATCCTCTTAGAGTCCATAGAGCTCATCCATAGAAAACTTGGTATAATGAAGACCTATAATGTCATGGACCTCGGTCCAGTGGTCAATATAATCCTATTCAATTCCATATATATCATCCATATGTATCATCCATAGGAAATGTGGTAAAGTAATTTCAGTTTCCCAAATAGAATATTTAATGTTATCCAATATATTTAGATCTAAGGTAATTAATCAAGGTATCTAAAAATAAACATGCATTTAGGTTGTTGGTTCCGTACCATAACACCAATTATAAATTTGATATATATAATTAGTCAAGGAAACGTGTTAGTATCCATTCCCTTAATCCATTATATTTACAATAATCATTTCATTAATCTGTTCACCCATAAGTAAAAATGTGGGGGGCTATGTTAGTGTTAATTCCATCAATAAATTCTATTCAATGAATTATATAAGGGATCAAGGGGAAACATTGGTATCCATTCACATTTTATTAATTTAATTTATCATATCAATTTTCAATTTAATTCAAGTACATATGATATGAATAAGGATTTTGGTAGTTTCCATGAAACATCACAAATCAATTACATCATTACATATTAAACTATGGGATTTTTCCATTCATTCATCTATTCAATTTTTTTCATTTCATTATACCATCCATTAAAAAATGAAATGGTACAAAATAGGATTACCAAAAAAATTATAATTAATTTAATTTAATAGAAGACTCTATTTAATCAAAGTCAAGATGATCTCACCCCATGGGTTGGGCAAAATATAATCAATGAAAATAACCCAACAAAATTATTGATTGAGTAGACATTACAATGTTCCAAAATTTATATGGTTGTGATAATATGTTTAAAATATAATTTAGAAATTTAATTTTAAGGTATATTAATTTATGTATCATCTATTAAAAGGTATGGTATTCATTAATTTGGTAAAAAATATAAAACATGAAAACGTATAAAGAAACAGTATAGACCACCAACCATAAACGAGTAGAAATATCCTCATGACTCGACCTCTCTTTTAAAAACTAGATCTATCATGAATCGACTCTCTTTTAACATTATATAAAACTTTTATACCTTATATTAAAATAAATAAAGTATTTATAAAAATATTAAAGGTTTCAGACCTTATATGTAAATATGGTATCTTACATATAAATTTAGTGTTCTTGGAGTTCTAGATACATAAATGATTCATATTTTGTGTTAAGATTAACATATTAAAAATATTAATGGAAAATATTTGACATATATGAAATCATTCAAACAAATATTCTTCATTTTCCAAGGAAAGGAAATAAAATAATGGTTACCTCAAATACTCAATAAAGGTCTACATAGAGTGGAATTTTACCTAAATAAATAATGCATGACCAATGTAGAAATGTAAATAACTGGACACTTGTTCCATTTAATCCATAACATGAGTATCATTATTATATAAGGAAAATTTATTATAGAAAATTTAATAACAATGAAAAATTTCATTTAATCAATAACATTAGAAAAAATTAATCCATTGATAATATCAACGAAATAATCTCAAGAATTATAATAAATTGTTTCTAAATGAAGGAAATTTATAATATTAGACTTCATGAACTCAGAAATTATGATATTTAAATTGTTATGACCTTTCACATGATAGCTTAATACAATGGGTAAATACTCATTTAATATGGCCAAGTGATTTGTCTCATCTAAAATATTGATGAATCAATGGGCTGTATAATTTAGGGTCCCATGTGTAAATTCATAGCTAAAAAATTCCTCATATTTCAAATTATTGATTTAATAAATGAAAATATTCCTTATTAAAAAATATAAATATTTTATTAAGAATATGAGTTTATCAATATTACTTTAGTTAATCAAATAAAATGTTTAGTAAACATAATTTTTTGAAAATATATATGATTTAGGAAAAATAATAACCCCAATACGAAGAATATGGTTACACAATAGAAACTTAATGTGTAATGAAAAATTATTTCGAGATATTGATTGTCACAATAGCAACTTAACAATCACAAAATTAATAATTAAATGAGAGGTGACCACCAGATCATCAAGATTATTGGTTTTTGTAATAAAATCATGACCTTTGTAATAATAAATAGAATTGAATATAAATAGTAAAATAATATTTCATAAATTAACTTTCTTTAAAAACCCATTGAATTTTTTTAAATAATCTATATTTAATAAAACAATTATAGTGGTGGGGAATTCAATTACTTGCATATATTTTTAAAAAAAATCATTTTTATTTTTTCAAAAGATGATCCTTTAAAAAAAGTAGAATTGATCAATCAAAATACATTTAGAATTTCATAGATATCATAAAATGTAAAAATAGATCATTTTTTTAATTAAAATAACTTCTATAAAACAACATTCAATAATATATAGATGAATGAAAAATATATCAGATTTAAAAATAAATAATAATGGTTTTCTATTAAAAATATAATAGATTTATTAAGGTACAAAATAGTGTAAATGGGAATGAAAATTTGTAGAAAACATAAATAAAAAGAGCATACAAAAATGTTTGTATCTTATGAAATCTAAAAGTTAATATCTATTCAATGAAATTAAAATCAATCCCAAAAGATTGTGACATTGTATAATAGATTATTACATCTTTGATAAATTTTAAACTATATCCCATTGAATAGATAAACACAAATTGACACATTAATAGTCATTAATAAAAATTTATTGATGATAAATACAATTTTGGGTTAGTATATACTCTACATAAATGTTAATATGTTAATATTTACAAATATGTCTCAATGAAATGTAAATTGAGATGAAATCCACTACTTTATACTTCAATTGCATTGAACATTACTTAAACTCAAATATAATGGTTTTAAAAATATTATTACTTTGTTCCATAATTTTAATCACATTTATAATAACATATATTTTACTTTTATAATATCTTATCACCTCTTCATTAATAATATTGTTTTTTACTATGGCTTCAGCTATTATTTGGCTTGTTTCCTCTTGTGTTTTTGTCATAAATGATTTGGTTCGTAATGATAGGATTTATTACCATCATATAAAGATTTATATTAATGAAATAAATTTCACATTTACACCTCAGATATATTTTAGAACCATTATTTAATGTTTTAAATGGAAAATGAATTATGTCACTTCATGGAGACGATAGACTGCATATACACATGAGAGATGATATCATTCATTTACAGGGTGAAAGGGTAAAGAAGTTTATGATATAAAAATTATTAATTAATTAATATCATGTTATATGAAATAGATATATTCATTAATTACATCATTATGAAAATCCTTGTAAGTCGGGGATGGAAAAAAATACATCAGGTTGTGAGGTAGTAGTCCACTTTATAGATGACTGGTGAATTTGTTCCACATTTGATAAAGGATAAGATTGAAAAATTTTATTCCATGAAAAAATTAATATCATATTATATTGGGATACTATTATTTTCATATTTTATGTTCTAGTAAAAAATATAACTTTTGAAAATATTAAATAAAAATAAATAGTATCATTAATAGGATTTCATTTTCATAGAGAAACCTCATTTGGATCACTTCATAAGGACCCTTGGGGTGATTTTTAAAAAAAATAACCTATTTAATTTGAATAATGATTTCTATGAGAGATTATTTCTATGTTTTATTGATCCAAATATATTTATTTGTGTGAATAAGTGAAGGGATGGAGTATCATTTTATAGTTGGGTAGGAGTGGCATTTTGGTAAATACCCAAAACAATTCCCCAATGTGAAGTCAATATCACCCAAGTACCTCCCTAATGGATAAATAATGGATTGTATATATGTTATGAGCAATCAACATACCCAAAAAATATATATAAACATATTTTAAACATGTTATTCTTGAATCCCCAATGTTTACTTACTTTAAGAATTTCAGTTTTCACCAAAGTAAATAGTTTTCTAACCTAGGTAATTAACAATTTAGGAATAAAATAAAAGAATAATTTTTAGTTAATTTTAACCTAAGGATTAATAAAATTAAAATAAAATTTCTCTACCTGTGGAAAATTAATTTTAGTACAAGCGCATATAACATGAAAACCCATATTTTAACCATAACTACATTAATTAATTATTATTTCTATTAATAATTATGAAAGAACAAAAATTTTACATATTAAATAATATTAATTATTCATATTACAAATATATAATTCATTTCATTAAATTTTATTAAAATAAATTATATACATTAGATTAAAAACTAGGCTACAAATCATGTTGAAAAACAGCTTTCTAAGAAATGATTTTTTACATATACAATATGTTCTTATATTAACCATATGACTAGTAATTATAACTAGATGTATTAAGATTTTTATATTTAGAAATATAATATATAAATTTCATTTAAATAATTCATTCTTGATTATTATTTTATAAAATTAAAATTGATCACATTATTCATTTTTTTCAAAAGGTCCCTTATATGAAGAAATAGTCTTCTACTATTTTTCCTTTATATGGACTTTTATTTTGTTATTTAATATTTATAGTTGAATTATTTTAATTATAAAAATTATTAGCTAATATATTAAATAAATGGGTGAATATTTGAATACTACAGTTCTTATTTTTCAAAAAATATTATTTAAAATAGAATATTTCAGAAATTCATTCTGTGTTGATTTTGAACTTGTATATTCAAAATAGATATCCAACCAATCAAAATTAGGATTTTATAACATGAAAAACTAAAATTTTAATTTTTTATTGTTTTATTTTAAATTAAAAATTCACCTACAAGAATTTAGGCTTGATTTTTACGTTATCTGTTCATATAAAAATGTAATCCTAGAAAACTAAATGTATGTTACCTTATAAAAAAACTAGAGTGGTTCTTATTTATATCATCCTTTGGTTCCAAATAGTCTTGCTTAATTTTTTTTTTCTTTTCAACATAGAATTATATGAAAAGTTAACTGATTGCTCAATATTATCTTTTTAGTATTAATAATTAGTATGGGAACATACTAGAAAAATATATTAGATTTAAATTATATATCATCACGGGTGATATCATGCATTGTTCTTATCATGTACTTACTTAAAAATGATATATATGTCAAATAATTTACTTTTAGAGATACTCATTATTATTTTCTACTTATAATCCAAATCTCTAATCATTTAGAACATTTCAGAAGTTCTGATGTACCCCAGGCTTGGTTTCCTGTTATTACCAAATCATATAACACCCTTCTATGGAGATACATTAATGAAAATGTGATATCCCACATGAAAATCAAAATTATTCATCTCGTTGATGGAATAAATATTTTCCTACGTTGATATTATTTAATATGAAACTAAATAGTATTTACCATTATTGTTCTTTACCCACAATGTTTTAGGCCAGAAGTTTCATATCCCAATCATCATCCCAACAAGTTGTAGTATGAAATCTCTTACACTATAATGATTTATATAACGCCATTTTAATGCATAAATTAAATCTGTAGATACAGAAAAAAAAATTCCAAAGGTAAATAATAATTCAACTTAACATGAAAATAAAGTAATCACTAGCTCAACATGCCATCCATTGTTTCAGGAATCCTTTCAGATTGACTATCAGTTTGAGGATGGTAAGTGGTCCTCAAATGAATCTCTATGTGACGAGAGTTCATAAGAATCTTATAGAATTTCATGGATCAAAATAAGGCACAATTAAAGTTGGTACACCATGAAGACTTATAAATTCATTAATATAGATACTAGTGGGGTTCTTAAGAGGTAAATATTCTATTAAATTGAGTATATGTATAAATTTGGTTTGTCGGTCAATAATAACCCATATTCCATCATTCATTGAATGTTTGTTTTATAGTCATATGATAAATTAAATATTGATGACATTTTATTTTCATATATGAATAGGATGATGATTCATGAATAATCTAGGACATTACCTCTTCACCTTTTCTTACTGAAATACAAAATATTTGTAAATATAACCCACAATTTTCCACTTTAGGTAATCCCGTAAATTTTATTACCTCAAATCCATATACATATTGTTGATATTAAGGTGTATTTAGATATTTAATATATTAGAGTACTTCATGATTTCACTTTCTGGATTACATATAAATGGAACACATATTATCATTCCAAATTTTAGAATAAAATCCTGAAAAAAATAGTCTACTAACATTCCATCATTCACAACATTAATTTTCATATAAAATTTTCATCATCAACAGGATAAAATTTTATATTTTCAAATACAAATTGTTTAGAAATAATTTAAAAAAATGTATGATTTACGCCTTCATTAATACTTCCCATATATTAATTTACAAGATCCATGAAAATATGATCCCTCTCAGTCCTTATTTCATTCAAAAGTCTATGTGTTATCCTTTTTAATGAATATAATACTGTATTTTACTTCCCTAGGTGATCGTTTATTTGGGAATCATAATCCATGATTTGATGGAGCCATATTACTTTCCTTTTACTGAGATATCTCTAGGAAAACAATTATTTTAGGATATTATGGTCTATAAATATCTCACATATTTTAGTCTAAAAATATTATATTCACATCATCAAATAAAATAATACTACTTCAAACTAAAGACCATGGGTTGGATAGCCCTATTAATGATTCTTTAACTGGATTCATTAATATTTAATTACATTATCTTTTTTTATAAGTACACAAATGAGTCCCTTATTTTATGCATTAACATATGTCACAAACATGTAATTTCAAGAAAATTTATTCATAATTAGATCATTAACCAATCTCCTATTCAACTTTTGAAAACATTATTCACATTTTATCATCAATAATAACTTAGTAAATTTAAATGTAATCTTGGTCAGTGGTTTATCAAATCAGGTTAAATTATAGTTTAATTGCTAGTAGTAACCTATGAAACCAATGAAACTATATTTCTCAATTGTGATCATTCATTTAGGCCATTTTTTACTACCTTTTTTAAAGGATCAATTAAAATTATATCCTTGGAGATAATATCTCAATGAGAATAAACATCTCGAATCATGAATTCAAACCCTCTAAATTTCTTAATTAAATCTTTAATTATAAGAGTCTCATTTATGAGCAGATAGTGTTTATCAAGGTCCTCATAGCTCTAAGAATACACCATGAAATCATCAATGAATACCAAAAGATATTGCTTAAAAAATATGTTCATTGTATCCATAAAAACATTTCCTGAATTTGTCAACCAAAATTGCATTAATTTAGTCTTGTAATGTCTATACCATGTTCAAAATTCTATATTTGAAATTTCATCATTCATTACTCACAATTTCTCATACCAAGAATAAAGTTCAACTAGTGAAAAATATTTATCCTTGTGAAGTTGATCAAATAATTCTTTAATGAATATAATATGATACTTCCTCTTTGTAATAATAGAACTGGTTTATCTATTATTAATGAATAGATCCATGTACCCATAATTCATCTTGAATAAGAGAGTATGGGATCCTAATGGTGTATCTTTTGGTCAATTAAATTTCTTATAAAAAATGTCTCTAGTTATTTATTCAACTCTATTAATTTGAAAATTTCTTTTCTATAGGGATTAATTTATATTGTTATTTAATTATAGATTAAATCAATGAGAAACAAAAAAATCATGCTCTAGTGGATTTCTAGGTAATACGTCATAAAACACATAAATATATTTATATTCAATAGGTGCATCCTCAATTTCCGGATAACCTTCTCTATGCACTGAATATGTTATCTCTTCTCTCCCAAGAATAACATTCATAAATACTACAAGGTTGGATATATACATGACTCATATAATGAGGTCTCTTCTCTAATGATAATTAATTCCACATCTTTGTCTGGAATCATAATTTCCTTTACTTGTAATAATTAGTTTTCATCATATTTTTAAAGTTATTATAAACCAAGGATTATATAAAATTAAACTATAGGTATGGAAATAATTTACACATGTATAGAAAGTTTATGTGTCATAATATAGAATTCATTACCCAACCCTATTACTATGAGACTTCCCATATGATTTTTGATTGAGAAATCTCTTTTAATGGTGTTATAGAAATATCTATTTTTTTTTTTGAAATCATGGATAATTTAAAGGAGTTAAATGATTTAAAATCAAATAAATTATTTGTTGAATTTTATTTTATGGTTAATGTGAATTCCACCACGTCATTGGTTACTTCCACCTCAACCGTAGTGATAAGATAATCTTATCCTTCTCCCCTCATCCTTTTCTGTGTTAGATTCCCTTTAACTTTGGGAAATTGGTTTGAATCATTATCCATTTTATAATAGTTGAATTACTAGATAGTAGGGTTAAATTTCATTCACATACATTCATCATCCCTAAAAACATTTTCACCACACATGTAATAAAATCACATGCCCTTCAAGAATTTTACAGTACGTTTCCTTCAACAATTATCAGATGATGGAAATTTCTTTTGATGCATATTATTATTTGATTCATTAATTTTTTTCTTAGTTCCTAGATGACCAATTATACTCATTATTCCCCTAAAATATATAGGATCTAGATAATTTTATCTCTCTTTTGATGGCGCATAAACTTATTTCATCATATGATGAAATAGTTTTAGAAACAAGAAACCTTCATATACTTGTATTAATCCCTATATTTAAATGTTCAATGTTTCATTACATATTGCATATTTAATTCATTGGATACATGGATGATATTGAAAATTATTATTTTTACATGAAAACAAATTCTTCTCACTTTTTCTTTTTTCTAAGGATCGTTCTCGTCAATTCAGTTCATTTCTTATGAGGGAAATATTTGACCAATAATTTTTTAAAATATCCCTATTCCATTTGTTGTATTTCTTTTTCCTCCATTTTATTCTTAATGAATGGCCACCATTATTCTTCATAGCCCTATATAAATTAAGATTAATGTTTAATCATTTCCATTAAAACATATCTGAAGGCTGAAAATATCTTTTTAAGGGACATGATCTATTACTCATCTATTAATGGATTGTAAGTCCCAATAAATAATTAGGGATTCTGTCATATAATGTGATCAAACATTGGATAATCACATTGAGGATAAAAATGTTTCTCTATTTCTGAATGGTTTTTCATCATTAAATTGGTATTATTCCTTAATATATACATGTTATTCTGGGATTCAATACTAGTTGTATAGGATTTCTCATAAGGTAAATTCTTATTGGGACCATGAATATTGATACCATTATTTCATTGTAATTCCCCTACCCTAAAAACCTAGTGTTCATGACTTAATTTTTTACATTGGAATAAATACAGTATTAACATCCCATGGATTAGAATAGTTTAAAGGTTTTGGAATACCAGATTACAGACAAGATGCCACTGTTATGTTTCGAAATATAATAAAAAACACATTTAATAATAAAACTAAATGAATACCACCATTGATATCTTCCAATCATTTTTTCGCATTTTCATATGGCCGGTTTAAGGGGTTGCTGGTACCCAAACATCACCATCCAGTAGCCCACATCACCATTGATATCTTATTCAATGATTTATTATTAATAAGTTGGGAAAAGAAAAAAATAATGGTGAGATCAAATTCTCAGTATGGGTATGCTTAATGGAAGAACTAATGAATTTATAATAGTAAATCAATATGGAAAGGTAATTAATTGATGACAAATTCAATTAAAATAACCAGATAAATTATCATCATTATTGAATGGTGATAAAATAAAACATGTGACATTTTATCATTAAACTGAGAATGAAATTAATCTACAGACATGTCGACACAACAATCTCATGGGTAATAAAAAAATATTTTTTCAAAAAAGGAAATGATTAATCATTTTATGTCATGTTTCCAAGGAACATGATACATTTATCTCCATGATAATATTGTTTAAACAATTTTTATTTTACCAACTGATTCATCTCACGAGACTACCGATGCATCGAGGGGCTTGTAATAACTAGTACCCAACACTTTAATCTTGCATTAAATCATCCCCATCCAATTTATTTAATTTCAAAATTATGAATCATATATAGAATAATTTATTCAACTTAAAAATAATGTTCCTAATCAAAATTCATATGTTTTGAATATAAGATAAAAATTTATCAACAATTCCCTAGTTAATCAAATAACTATCAAAGGGAACACTTTATGTAAATATGTTATATAGTTTCAGAAATAATAATATCTATCACCAAATAATGTGAATATTTAAGGAAATATCCAATGAAATATGATTACTATAAATTTATTTTCTTATTATAGAGTTTATAATCATGAATGAAAGTATGATTGCGAAGGTAATATTTACCACTTTGAAATTTTCAAGCAAAACCCCTTGGTGGGATATTTAAATGTAAACCATAATATAACTTTTAGTATGAGTTAAACATGATATTAAATGAAAAATAGGAAGTATATATACCACAAAAAGTGAATTACTTTATTATAACAAATGATAATAAATGGAATGTAAATTGAGATGAAAACACTTACCTTGTGTCTGAGATCTCACGTGTATCTTTATATTCCTGAATAATAAGCTTATGTTAATTATTTAATTTTTTCTAAAATAGTTAATATATATTATTCATTTTTTTCAAATATTAAAATGTTTTAAACAACTATATAAACAATTAATTTTGGGTCTGTTTTTTTGACCATTTTGGGATTATGTGACCAAAATGACCTTGGTGGGACAAATATTGTCTAAGGGGTCATTATATAAACATATCCAGAATAAGAATATTGAAATAATTATAAAATTTATAAATCAGTTATAATTTAAAAAAACATGATAGATGGTTATGAATATTGAACTATGGTTACAGTCATTGAGACAGTATGTCGTACTTATGTATGAGTGACCCTCTAAGTTTTCAGTGATCATTATTAAAAGAAGTTAACTAACACTATACCTTTACAGAATGATAATTATATCCACAATACCATGTTATGTAATCATATATAATTATATACATAATTCATGTTATGTAAAAGGAATTACATTGTGTTAGGGAGGTTATAGTCCACATGTCAACAACTAACATTATCACTTTTCCGTGTTTGATAAGGATAATAAAAAATGATATATAATGTCAACATAAATGTAAATATTTAATTAATATACTATATATATATGAGTGTGTGTGTTTTTGTGTAATTTATGTGACATATGTTTGATAAAAAAACACCCTTAATGCATTCTATGTATAGAATGAACGAATCACATTGATTTGAGGAGGCGGTTGTCCACACTTCCACAAATGATGTTATCATATTCCAAGAAAACTGAGTGAATAATGGTATATGTTAAAAAGTAATTAAATAATAATAAATAAGTTATAAATATCATATATATATATATTGTGTTCATCATAATTTCCACTATGAAATGTGGTAAATAATTAAAAAAATAATTTTGTGAGGCGGTAGTTCACCATACACAAGAATATTAAGTTCGTTACCTATTAGATGGAAGTTTGTGTAGGTGTAGATAGAATCCATTACATTAAAAAATATAATTTTATTTATTATAATATTGTTTTTATATAATAATTGTATAATAATATTTGAGGGGGTGTAGAATGAAAATGAAACTAGAGACCATGAGGAAGGATGTTACATCTTCTTTGGGTAACTCCTTTCAGTTTGAACCAAATGGATTTTTTTGATGTATTTATATAAAAAATTTTGATTATAGGATTAGGGGAGGTATTTTGTGAGATTATTTTATTTTATTTTTGGTGAGTGAATGTTCTTGGGAGATTTGAATAAGTGGGAGAGGTGAGTGCCTTTTTATAGTGGAGGAGGTGTGATATTCATGTAAATTTTAAAAAATAGAATTCCAAAAATATTTTTGCAATGAAACATGGCTCCAATAATAGTCCAAATTACATATTAGAGAGTAAAGGGTCAAAATATCTCTATAAAATGGATTTTGGACACGTTTATAGGACATTTGGACCTCATGATTAAGGTTTAGTTGTCTGTCAAGCTAAATTTTCCCATAATCATTGTAATTAATTTTAATCAATTTTTCTATTTTTTTGACAAAAAATTATTTGACCTTATTAGACAATAAAAATTATAATTATTCCAGATTTGGAATCCATTTTTCAAAATTTGATTAAAAAAAATTCTGAAATTAATTTAAAATTAATCTCACATATCAGATGACAATGTAAGTTTTTAAAGTTAAATATGCCCAAAGTTTTCATTGTTTCTATACCCAATTTTAATTTAAAATTTATTTAAATGAAGTAAATTGGATTAATTGAAATATAATATATATAATTTTAATTTAAAACAATTTTAAAATATAATTTTTTTATTAATATATTAGATGAAAAATCACTTTTGAATTTAAATTCAATATTTATCATTATTCTTCCAAAAAAATAAAAACCTCTAAAAAAATAAAAAATAAATCTCCATAACATAACTTTTATGTTTAACTATCAAAAATGATGTTTATTTTGACATATAAAATTTATTAAATTTCCATAAATTATATTTATTATTGGTTCTCCATTAAAAGAAAGTATAACTACATCTTTAAAAATATTTGTTTTTAAGTGTAAATTTTTCATTTATTCTTATCTTATGTCTAAAAAATATGTTGAATTAATTTAGATTATATTTTATGGTATATATTATAAATATATTACATTAATATCATCCACTAATGGTAATGAACCTAATTTATTAAGACAAAATATCTTTTAGGATTATAAAAATACTTTTTATAAAAACAATTCCTTTATATTCAATTAGTTCTTATATTAATTTATACATAATTTTTAGACAATGAACTAACCCATATATTTTAATTAATTAGTTAATTTTATTCATAACCATCAATTTAATGGTAATGATTTATTAAATAAATAATATCTTAATAATATGTTATTGTTCATTAAAAAATTTCCCTTCATATAACGTAATACATTAAAGAAATTTATTATTGTGTATAATGTAAAATACCAAAAATATGAATTCTTCTATTTAATGAAAGCATAGTCTATGTTATGTGAATTAAAATCTAGATAATATGTTTATTTAAAATATTATATTTATCTTGAGTTGATTGGATGTTATATTACTTTCCACAATTCAAGTAATGTGTCACACATGTTATTCTAAATGTTTCAAGTAGTGTAATTTTAACTTTCTACTATGTATAATGATAAATGGGGGAAATTATATTTCTTATAAATGGAAAATATTCAAAATTCATAGGGTTTTTAAATCACCCCTCCATAAATAATTATGTCCTAATAAATTTATTCTCGATCTCAGTGATCAACTGATTGATATTTTAAAATGAACTTTTCTTGGAAAAACCACATAATATATAGGGATAATGTCAAATAATAATAATAAGATAGAAATTGAAGTACAATGGTGACACAAATAGGTACCCCTATAATTGAAAATCTGTATGAAATGTAAAATTGGATATGGAAGAAAAATATGATTACCAAGATCTGCTGGAGAGTGCTAGAGAACATTTTAATTTGAATTTTTATGACCAAAAAACCTTACACCATTGTTATGAAAAGGCCATTGATATCGTCCAAAATTATTATATTAAACCAATAATTTTTTACAAGACCACTTTTCCTATAATGGTGGAATTATATCACTCGGTAAGAATATAAGTGAATATACATTTCTTTTTCATATACCCAATATTATCTTGTAGTTATTACTATAAATATTTTTTCTTCATTTAAAAGCAAAGGTTTCATCATACGGTGAAATAATACAGTAACATTTATAAAAATTTAAATATCAACTTAATCCATTTCATAAATGGTTAAAATTTAAAAAAAATGTTACCCAACACACTGGATGGAAGGTCACTAAGTTTCCAAAATGAACATATCATTATCCTTTAAGAAACATAATGTATCTCTTTAACCATGACATACTAAATATGTGAACACATTTATTATGTATTCTCTAGAAATATAGTAATAAAATTTATTACTATAAAACTTTATTGGAAACATGCATTCTTCTTTATTTCTTAACTCACCCATGTTATAAGATATATTTCATAAATCCAAATGTGTGGGAAACTCCATCAATGATATCATAAAAACCTTTATATACAAATCCATAATTAGTTCCATGGTAGTCATCACATATGAAAATAAATAATTTATTTTCATAAACTAAATTTTCTTCGCATTAGGAACTTATTAAGGGTTATCATTCACTCAACCATTTGTTTTTCAAAAAGTTTCACTTTCTAATGAATATATTTTCTTATTACCATTGATCATATGATCTCAAATCCTTAATAAATATGTATTTAATTACAATCCTCATAAATATTATATTTATTATAACCAATTCATCATTTATAATGTACTCAAATTGAATAATTCTTGAATCCAAAAATCATAAAATTATTCATTCCTATTTTTATGTGGTAGTATAATAATCATTAATGTGATCCAGAACCCTCTTGTGAGGCACATTCCTTTGATTCCTAAGACCTAGATTTGCGTAGAGTCCAATATCCTTGCAGTGGAAGAATTACACATTGGAATATTTATTATTTCAATTGAAATCATGAACATAGTGTCCTTTTTCTCCACACTAATAAAAAACTCTCATTCCCTTAAATTAATTTCTAGGTTGTTTCATTCTACAATTATCACATGTTGTAAAATACTTCTTTTCATTCATCCCATTGAGCATCCTTTGACCTACCATTCTCTTTATTTATTTCATTCTATACAAGACATAGAACATGGATAATTATTTACCCATATAAAAATAACATGATAAGATGTCCTCATATGATGATAATTTATGGGAGATTATATCCCTTCTAAATATTGTAATAATGCAATAAAAATTTAATCATTCTTACTATTTGGATCATGTACAATGGTGAGGTTCACGTTCCTTCTATTAAGAATCATTTCTAAATGATTAAATACACTAAATTAGATCATATGATTATAAAACATAATTTATAGTCCCAAAACTATAAATATAATTATCATAAATAGAAATATTCATTCATAAATAATCAAATAGTCAGAAACATGGTTTCTTTGGGGTCATCATTACTTTTTAATCCTTTAGAAACATTTTTATAAAACATGTGAATTATCATAAGTGTATCCACTTAGAGTGTCATACCAGATTCATGGTATTTCCAATTTTCATGTACTATATTATACTGAGTCAGGCCTGACACACCTTGTCACAGTTTCTACCCCTATGTATATCTATGCTCAAACTGCATCCCCTTGTAGTATCCAAATAGGGATTTATTGAAAGAAAGACCCACACAATATCAACCTTACCAAAATTGTAGTATTATCTAATATTATTATCCTTAATATCTATATTAGGATTATATTACCTAATAATATATTCTAAGTCTATTTTTGAGGTTTACTCCTAATCCTTCATTGATACCAACGTTAGCACCCCGACCCTAGAATCCTGGAGCCAGTGCATTACATTATTAAATTAGAATTGATAAAAGATTCAAATACCAAGGGACTAAAAATTTTAATTGTTATTTAAATAAAATTAATAACATGATATGAATATTACATCAATACATAGAATATAAAACATGATACATAATAAAGCAAAATGAATAACATCCCTGTATTCTTATTCATTGATTTATTCTTCATAACCTGACAAAATGGAATAAAAATAAAGTTATGCTAAAATTATTAGTAAAGGTATGTATGGATGAATAAGTAATTAATTGGTGAGAGTAAATAAACATGGAAACTTAAATAGATGATAACCCATTACATTAAAATAATTAAATAAGGAATAATACATATTTAAAGGAGATAAACTGAAACACATGAAACATAACCAATAGACTAAGTATTAAATGGATCCATAGATATTTTGAAAAAATAATATAATGAATAAAAATAATAAATTAATTCTATATAATGTAAGTTCTTAATTAATTATGTCATGTTTCTTAGACACACGATACCTTTTCCATCAAGATAATGCAGTTTAAAACCTTCTGATTTGGACAATTGATTCGTCTCATGATATCACTGATGCATCGATGGAATTTGATTAACCAATCCCAACCCCACAGTGCTTATATTAAATGAACCCAACCCATAAACAAAAGGTGAAAATCCTTCCCCATATATCAAACAATCTATTTTATTCAAAAATAATGTTCCTTATCAAAATTAATTCATATTTTGTTATAGAGAATAATTTAAAAATAATTCTTTGATTAATCAAATAACTATCAAAGTGAACACTCTATGTAAATATGGTATTCATTTCAGGAAATTATAATATCCATAAACTAAGAAAATGTATAGGTATAAAAATATCTAATTGAAATTATTACAATAAAGTTATTTTCTTTGGAGAAAGTTAACAACCCCAAAAGGAAGTAAGATTGTATTGGTAAATTTTACCACAAGAAAATTTTTCATACTAAACCCTTTGTGGGTGATAATACAAAGTAAAAAAAATAATGTGAAGTTTTAGTGAATCATGATATTAAATAAAAATTGTAAAGTGTATACACCACAATAATTTGAATTTTTTTATATTAATGAATCTGTCTTAATTGAATGTAAATTGAGACAATAACCATTAACTAGATTCTGACTTATCAAATGTGTCTTTATATTATTTAATAATAAATAATTAAAATTATTTAAATTCCTAATAACCTATTTAATATTTATCATTACATTTATATCACTTATATCAAAATTCTAAAAAAACTAATTAAATATATTTTTTTATGTGGGGTATCATTACCATATTCAGATTATATGTCAAAAATGAATTTGGTAAGTCAACTATAGTCCAATGAGCCATTATATAATCATATCCATAATAATAATAAATACATAATTATAATATTTATAATTAAATTATAATTTTAAAACCACGCATAAGAATATTTTTATGAAAAATGAACCAACATTACAATCATGGGATGGTAGGTCGTATGTATTCATGAGCAATGTTCCAATTTTATAGTAATCAACATTGAAATAAGGTGCATAAATTGTATACCTTTAAAAAATTACAATTATATTATAAATACCATTTTATTTAATAATATATAATTATATATAGAATTATCATGATGTAAAAGGAATCACATTGTGTTTGGAAGGTGGTAGTCTAGACGTCCATGACCGACATTATCACTTTTTTGTTTGGGAAAAGGGTAATAAAGAAAATTATATATTATGATCATAGAAAGTTAAATATGTCATAGATATAATATATATGTAATTTATGTTACATATTTTAAATAAAAACCATCATTTATACATTTCATGTATAGAGTGAACAAATCACAATGCTTTAAGGTTTCAGTAGTCCACACTTCCATAGACAATTTTATCGTATTCCCATAGAATAGAGTGTATAAAGTTATGTGTTAAGAAAGAATTAGAGAAGCGTAATGACATTATAAATATCATATATATCATATAAAAAAGTGTTTCTATTATAATCCCTACCATGCGAGTTGGTAGTGTAAAAAATGAATAACATTGTTCCCTGAGGCGATAGTTAGTCATACACAAGAACTGTCATGAACCATCCCCCGGGGCCCATGCCGTGACTAACCCCAAGACCACCTTCCATAGGCCAGGGGCTGGAGACTAACAAAAAAGGTGTATTTCCTAAAATCAGGAAAGGATTGCCTTTATAACCAGTAAACACATGCAACCAAGCACACAGTAAGATACGAACGCAAGTCAAATGTATAGAAAAGAGAGTGCTAAAAGTAAAAAGGGGCTAGAATAAAATCCCAATACTAATAGTACAATTACAACTGAAATACAATACAACTGAAAAAAAAAATAAATGCAGCTAATGGGTCATCCTCCGGGTTCCTACCTGATGGGTACGTATAGATCAGCTCAACAGCACTCCACGTCCACCTGTCTCCTCTGCGTACTGACACGTCGTATGGTCCACCTCGAGGCACCATCCAGTCCTGATACTCTCAACCTCAGTAAGCATTGTCCGTCATCTACATTCAACACAACAAGGTGTGGGCATATCTTGTGTAGGGGTGAGTATAAAGAGACTCTGTAGGGACCTCGAGACCCTCAAGGTCTCACAAAATCCACAAAGGATAAACCACAAAGCATGAAAAGAACAGATAACCCAACTTAGGTATATGCCCATACATATACCAAAGTTATCAAGTAATCTATCTCAATCATGACGGAACATAGAGATTCTGACTCAGCTCACACCAGGTATAACTTAGGTATAGTAGTATAGATGATTAGTTATAACTATTGAGTCATCTTACTCCGTTAAGAGTCTCTGTTGGTGACATGTACTGGATCGCTAGGAGCTGAACTACACAGAAATGCTAGGAACTGACCCACATAGGATCGCTAGGAGCTCACCCACATCGGATCACCAGGAGCTGACCCACAAAAGATCGCTAAGATATGACCCACGCAGGATCTCTAGGAGCTGGCCCACACAGGATAACTGGGAGCTGAACCACACTGGATCGCTATGAGCTGACCCACACTGGATCGCTAGAAGATGACACACACAAGATCTCTAGGAGCTGACCCACATAGGATCACTAGGAGCTGACACCCACAGGATCTCTAGGAGCTTACCCACATAATATCGCTATGAGCTGATCCGCACAGGATCACAAGGAGCTGACCCACACAGGATCGCTAGGAGCACTCTTCTCTTCCCAGCCAGCTACTGGGTTTCCGCATTAGGCTTGCTCGTCTGTGAGAGAGTTTGCTCCCCAAGCCACTGGTTTATTCTCCAAGTTCCATGATGTCCCATGAAAAATTATCCCAAATGACCGCCACGTTATAGGGGTCTCAACGCAACAGACGGTGCGTCAATCAGACGCCCAGTCTGTAAGTTACACTACGGGAAAAATGGGTATTTGCGACGGGGGTATTTGCCCGTCGCAAATAAGTAGCCTTTTGCGACGGGATAGCTTTCCCCGTCGCAAAAGGACTGGCGCCCTTTGCACGCCAAATCGCGGGAAACATATTTGCGACGGGGGAATATTCCCGTCGCAAATAACCGGCGGCGGTAAAAGGTATTTGCGACGGGAATATTCCCTCGTCGCAAATAGTATGTCGGCAGGTGGTTATTTGCGACGGGACCCGTCGCAAATAACTATTTAACCGTTGACCGTAATAAATGCTGGCTAAGGTATTTGCGACGGTACCCGTCGCAAATGGGCCCGTCACAACTAATCTAACCTATAAATATCCCCATCTGTTTTTTTCAAATCATTCTCAAATTCCATCTTCTTCTTCTCTCAAAATTTTATTTCTACAGTTCAGTTTTTCTCAAGTTTAATTTTTTTCTCCGGAGTTGATATTGAAGTTTTGAAGAACGATCAGAGATCAACCTCAGATCAATTTTCAAGGTATTTATATTTATTTTAATTTAATATTTATTTTTAATGTTTTATTAGTTTTAATTATTCTTAATTAGTTGTAATTTAATTATGTTTACATTGTTTTATTACTTAATAATTAGTAATAAATACTAATAATTAGGAATAATAACATTATTTAATTATTAATATATTTTATTATTAATATTAAAATAATATAATTTTTTATATATATACAATTCTCTTTTCATCTGTGTGTTTGCTGTCTTCACATGTATTATTTGTATATGGAGATAGAAAACACACAGATGAAAGGAGAATTGTATATAAATTAGAAAATTATATTATTTTAATATTAATAATAAAATATACTAATAATGTTATTATTCCTAATTATTGGTAATTATTCCTAATTATTGGTAATTATTCATTTAATTACTCATAATTAAGAACAATTGCCAATAATTACCAATAATTAGTAATAATTAGTAATAATTAGTAATAATTAGTTATAATTACCAATAATTAGTAATAATTAGTAATAATTAGTAATAATTAGTAATAATTAGTAATAATTACCAATAATTAGTAATAATTACCAATAATTAGTAATAATTATCAATAATTAGTAATACTTACCAATAATTAGTAATACTTACCAATAATTAGTAATAATTACCAATAATTATCAATAATTAGTAATAATTAGTAATAATTATTACTAATTATCAATAATTAGTAATAATTATTAATAATTACTAATAATTATCACTAATTAGTAATAATTAAGAATAATTAGTAATAATTAAGAATAATTAGGAATAATTACCAATAATTACCAATAATTAGGAATAATTAGTAATAATTAGTAATAATTAGTAATAATTAGTAATAATTAGTAATAATTAGTAATAATTAGGAATAATTAGTAATAATTAGGAATAATTAGTAATAACTAGGAATAATTAGTAATAATTAGGAATAATTAGGAATAATTAGGAATAATTAGGAATAATTAGGAATAATTAGCAATAATTAGCAATAATTAGTAATAATTACCAATAATTAGTAATAATTAGTAATAATTACCGGTAAATAGTAATAATTAGTAATAATTAGAAATAATTAGTAACAATTAGTAATAATTAGTAATAATTAGTAATAATTAGTAATAATTAGTAATAATTAGTAATAATTACCAATAATTAGTAATAATTACCAATAATTAGTAATAATTACCAATAATTAGTAATAATTAGTAATAATTATCGGTAAATAGTAATAATTAGTAATAATTAGAAATAATTACTGGTAAATAGTAATAATTAGTAATAATTAGTAATAATTAGTAATAATTACCAATAATTAGTAATAATTACCAATAATTAGTAATAATTACCAATAATTAGTAATAATTACCAATAATTACCAATAATTAGTAATAATTAGTAATGATTATTAATAATTAGTAATAATTAGTAATAATTATCAATAATTAGTAATAATTAACAATAATTAGTAATAATTACCAATAATTAGTAATAATTACCAATAATTAGTAATAATTACCAATAATTAGTAATAATTAAGAATAATTAGTAATAATTACCGGTAAATAGTAATAATTAGTAATAATTAGAAATAATTACCAATAATTAGAAATAATTACCAATAATTAGTAATAATTACCAATAATTAGTAATAATTACCAATAAATTCCAATAATTACCAATAATTAGTAATAATTAGTAATAATTACCAATAATTAATAACAATTAGTAATAATTAGTAATAATTACCAATAATTAGTAATAATTCCCAATAATTAGTAATAATTACCAATAATTAGTAATAATTACCAATAATTAGTAATAATTACCAATAATTAGTAATAATTATCAATAATTACCAATAATTAGTAATAATTAGTAATAATTACCAATAATTAGTAATAATTAGTAATAATTACCAATAATTAGTAATAATTAGTAATAATTAGTAATAATTACCAATTATTAGTAATAATTACCAATAATTAGTATTAATTAGTAATAATTGCCAATAATTAGTAATAATTAGTAATAATTACCAATAATTAGTAATAATTAGTAATAATTACCAATAATTAGTAATAATTACCAATAATTAGTAATAATTAACAATAATTAGTAATATTTACCAATAATTAGTAATATTTACCAATAATTAGTAATAATTACCAATAATTACCATTAATTAGTAATAATTACCATGATTTAGTACAAGATGTTGCAGGTTCATCTGTTCAACATACAGAAACTCCGGCTGATATAGCTTCAAATCCTGAGTTGGCACTGTCTGAATTTTATGAGTTGTTGAAGTCTGCTGAGGATGCATTATATCCTGGCTGCAAGATGAGCAAATTAGAAGCAGTTGCAAAATTTATGGCTATCAAATCAGATAACGGAATGTCAAACACCTGTTTTGACCAGATATTTTCTTTGCTTAAAACACTGTTACCCGAAGGAAATGTTTTACCTGCAAATTACTATGAGAGTAAGAGGCTGGTTCGAAATTTGGGACTTACTTGTCAGAAGATTCATGCATGTTCAAATGACTGCATTTTATATTCTGGGGAAAATGAGTCGTTGGATAGTTGTCCCACATGTGGGCAACTGAGATATAAAGAAGGACAACACGGGAAGTCTGGTTTGATTCCTGTAAAACAGTTGAGATATTTTCGGCTTACATCTAGACTCCAGCGTTTATTTATGTCTAAGAATACAGCGACAATGATGTCATGGCATAAAGAGAATATTTCAACCGATAAAAGCTTGAATCATCCAGCCAATGGTGATTCATGGAAACATTTTGATAGAGTGCATCCATCCTTTTCTTTAGAAGCTAGAAATGTTCGACTGGGGCTTTCCACTGATGGTTTCTGTCCGTTTGGATCTTATGGTAGTCAATATTCATGTTGGCCTGTTTTTTTAACTCCGTACAATTTACCTCCATGGATGTTGATAAAGGAGCCATATATCTTTTTGACTTTACTAATTCCAGGACATCCGAAGAAAAATATTGATGTTTATTTGAAACCATTGATTGATGAATTAAATTTATTGTGGAGTACTGGTGTCAGTACATATGATGTTGCAACGAAACAGAATTTCATACTGAGAGCAGCATTGATGTGGACAATAAGTGACTTCTCGGCTTATGGGATGTTTTCTGGCTGGAGTACACATGGTCAGAAATCATGTCCTTACTGTATGGGAGAGAACAAAGCATTTATGCTTATTCATAGAAAGAAACCTTGTTATTTTGACTGTCATCGCAGGTTTCTTCCAGCTGATCATCCTTTTCGCAGAAACAGATCTCATTTCAGAAAAGGAACAGTTGAAAGGGAAGTACCTCCAAAAATTCTATCAGGTTCGGAGTTAAAATCAGTTGTACTTTCATTACCTCCCGTCACTTTTGGTCCCACAATAAACCAACAGAAAATTTCTGGTTTTGGGAAAGATCACAATTGGATTAAACGTAGCATATTTTGGGATTTTCCATATTGGTCTGATTTGTTGGTCCGACACATGTTAGATGTCATGCATATTGAGAAGAACTGTTTTGATAATTTGTTTCATACAGTTTTGGATACGCCAGGAAAGAGCAAAGACAATGTAAATTCACGTTTAGATCTTGCCCAAATTTGCAGGCGTCCAGAATTGGAACTGTTTGAGAATGTCAGAACAGAAAGGTTACTGAAACCAAAAGCAGCGTATACACTGTCTAAAGAAAACCGTTTATTATTTTGTCAGTGTATTGCAGATTTGAGACTTTCAGATGGTTGTGCTTCCAATTTGGGAAGATGTGTAAATAATGGTCATATTACTGGATTAAAAAGTCATGATTGTCATGTTATAATGGAAAGACTGCTACCCATTGGATTAAGAGGTCTGTTGAATTATGTGATTTGGGATTCCGTAACAGAAATGTCTCAATTTTTTCGGGAAATTTGTGCGGCTACAGCAGATTATGATTCTCTAGGAAAACTTGAAAAAGATTTTGTTGTAATTATATGTAAACTGGAAAAAATATTTCCACCGTCTTTCTTCAACTCAATGGAACATTTGATGTTACATTTTCCATATGAAGCCAAATGTGGAGGTCCAGTACAGTTTCGATGGATGTACCCATTTGAAATATGCATGCAAAAATTGAAAAGAAAAGTACGTAACAAAGCATTTGTTGAAGGATCTATTGTAGAATCTTATTTGCAAGAGGAAATATCTTTTTTCTGCTACCATTATTTTGAATCTGAGTATCCTTCAAAACACAACCGAATGGGACGGAACGAGAGGAATATTGATGAAATCGATAATCAATTATCTGTTTTCAACCAGTCAGAGCTTGGTTTTGGTGGAGTTTATGAACGCTGGCTTTCAGATGATGAACATCATAGAGCTCATACGTATGTTATGCTCAACTCTGAAGAGATGACATCAGTTGTACTGTAAGTGTTTATATCACTTATTATATCATTTATGTTACAGTAAATAACTTTGGTTTTTATAGGTTGTATGATAATCATATCAAGAAACAAATTCCACAAATTACAGCAGCTGCTCTCGAAGAACATCGACTGAAAAATTTCTCTCAGTGGTTTCAAAAACTGGTAACATAAATTCTTTATCTTTTATCAACTCATTCAATGTATAGTTTACTATATTGATAATTATTTCACAAATTTTCAGGTGTCTCGACATGATGATAAAATTGAAAAACGGCTGTGTGTATTAAGTAACCCACCTTCCAAACTTGTTAAAACTTATAATGCATATGTGGTGAATGGATTTAAATTCCACACACATGCATATGGGGAATCGAAAAAAACAATGAACAGTGGAGTTAGATTGAGAGGATCTCATCATCGAGAAAATGAAGTTGACTTTTATGGCATACTTGATGAAATCATTGAACTCTGTTATCTTGGACAACATTACATAACCATGTTCAAATGTCGGTGGTTGGATACAGAGAGAGGCGTGTGTGTTCATCCGACACATGGAATCATCGATATTAAATGTTAAAGTGTTCTCGCAGTAAATGAACCATTCTTATTGGCTCAACAGGCACATCAAGTTTATTACGCAAAGTACTATGCTACATCAAGAGACTTGACTAATTGGTGGAGTGTAATAAAAATCGAAATTTGAGACAATCAGTTTAGTCAAAGTGAATGTGCTTTCACTGATATGCAAAGAATTGAAGTTTTTCAAGAGAGTACTCAAAATCAATCTTTTTTGCAAAGAGACTTGAGTATCGATGACGAAACCCCACATTTAAGAGTCGGTGATGAAGATGATGTTAATGATGTCACATATGAAATTGAAATGGTAAGAGATGAAGCAATTGTAACTCGAATGGATATCGATGATGTTGAGGCGGAATATGAAGATGACATTGACATATATGAAGATGATGGTGAAGATGAACACTGATAGAATTCCATGGTATTTATATACAATCATAATATGTATATATGTATATATAATAGTAATTATGAATTATTTTTTAACAACATTAACATTTTCTGTTTCAGATGGACGAAGCCACATTTCGTGAGTTGGCGGATACTGAACTGACTTTCGATGCGGATGAGTTGCTGCCAGATGACCCTCAGCCTACAGGCGCTCCAGGGAGTACGCGGAGGGGGCGCGGTCTTTCACGATTGATGATTCCTGACCCCGTCCCCGAGCGACGTCCACGTCTTGGGTTTGATCCACGCACACGGAGGTGTGATAACCTGTGTGATAACCTGTTGATTTGACTAAGATTTCATTAATCTATTCACATAATAAATGTTTATTATTTTTACAGTTTTCTGTATATAGCAGTCGGACAGGACAGCGCTATTTTGCGCAACTATTTCTCTCAACCGTGGACCACATGGGAGCAAATTCCCATTGATGTGCAGCAGGCCATGTTCGGCCATTGGTTGGTACGTACGTAAATAAATAATTTTTATTTTGAAAATTATTTCATTTCTAACTTGATATTTTGATTTATTTGTAGGGTTTATGGTATCCGATCGAGGATACCATGAGTGACGCCATCCACGAGGCATGGGAGGTGGCCATGCGTGATCGCCTTCGTCAGTTTTTTCACAATTTAAGAAAAGCTGCGATGAAGAAAGAAGGAGTGTCATATTTTGACGAGTCATGTAGAGCACACCGACCAGAGTACATTTCATCCCATGTATGGGATGGATTATGTGAGCACTGGTTGAGTGGTGCCTTTCAGAGGAGATCGTCGGTGGGGAGGCAGAATCGGGGGAGACAGGAGGTGACTCATCGAGCTGGGAGTCGTTCTTTCAGTACTCATAGATAGCATCTGGTACGTACATTATTTATAAATATTTTATATAACTATAAATATTAACAGTTTATTTTTTATTCTTATAGGCTGTCGAGAACCCAGATATTACGGAGTACGACGTATATCGGAGGATGTATAGTGATCCTGCTACTGGGGAGCTCAGAGGTGATCGTCAGCATTACATCGTGGTTAGTATTATTTGTTTTCAAGTTTAAAAATTAACTGTATATAATATATTCACAATTTTAATTTTAAATTGCAACTACAGGAGTCATATGAGGACGCAGCGTCACAGGCCCGGCCTTAGAGTCAGGCCGAGTCATCAGATCAGACCACTGGCCGTCAGTTTGATGAGGCGGCGTGGATGCAGGCCACCCAGTATGCCTTCGAGAAGGGCCGAGTAGTTGGTATCAGCTCTCGACTGACTCCCGGAGATTATTATGGCAGTGCTGCGATGTTGGCGTCCAGCTCGAGAGGAGCTCGTGCATCTTCTTCTGCTACACAGTATTAGGATAAGTTGCGATCTCAGACTGCATTGATAGAGAGTCTCTGACAGGATCAGGAGAAGATGTGTCAGCAGCATGAGGAGAAGCGTCGACGCCAGCTGCAGCTGTACGAGGAGCAGACGAGTCGGTGGCAGCAGCAGCATCAGGAGCAGATGGAGTACATGTGTCGACTCACTCATGCTTTAGGGATGGAGTTTCCTCCACCACCATCTGCAGATCCCCCCCCCCCTCCTTCAGATTAGAGTTTGTATTTATGTTATAAAATTTGTGAAATCAAAATATGATTTTTTTTCTATTCGTAGTTTCTGTCTCATTATAAAATATTTATTAATATTCTATTATTTTTTATTTTTGAATTATAATTCTATTATTATTATATTAATTAAAATAATTTATTATTTTTATTTGTGAATTATAATCCTATTATTATATTAATTAAAATCATTTATTAATATTTTATTATTTTTTATTTTTGAATTATTATTGGATTATTATTATATTAATTAAAATAATTTATTAACAATTTATTTTTTTATTTTTTTTATAGTATTTGCGACGGGATACTATTCCCATCACAAATAGTATTATTATTTTTTTATTTTTTTAAAAATAGTTTTTGCAACGGGCCCCGTCGCAAATAGTTTTTTACAAATATACGGAGTACTAGTTGCGACGGGGATTCTCCCCGTCACGGAAAAGGGCTTTAGCGACGGGCCCATCGCAAAAAATTGTTATTGCGACACCGTTTTCAGCAACGGGTCATTTGCGACGGGACCCCATCGCAAAAAGCCATTTGTGATGGGACCCCATCGCAAATACCTGTTTTTCTAGTAGTGTTATAAGACTTTTAGTCCTGAGGGCCCGGTTGGAATCATTCTCGATCCAACCCGACCATTTCCCAATGTTATCCAAATCTATTTTGGGGTACACTCAAAGGTGTTATATCTCCCCAAGATTTCTAGCGTCACTGAAGGTTCGTCAAACGGACGTCCGGTGCCAATGTTATGGCCAAGTAAAGTATAGGTTCGTATCAGGTCTGGGTCTGGTCAGACCTGGTCAGACCGACCCGACCCAACCAGGCCCGGGTAGACCCGGTTCGGTTCGTCCAGGCCTATGGTACGGCCCGACCCACTGGGCAGTCCAGCAGGACGTGACGGCCACGAGGGTCTGCGGAGGCCACAGGGGTGTCGTGAGGGCGCGGGGCAGCTCGACCCGGCTCGGGGCGGCTCGGCCGGGAGGGAAAAGGCCGTGGGGTAGCTCTGTCGGGGGTACTGCGAGGGTGCAGGGCGGCTCTGCCCGGCCCAAGATGGCTCGGCCAGGGCGGTTCGGCCAGAAGGGCGGTGGCGGATCAGGCGGCGGCTCGGCCTACCACTCAGCCCAGACAGCAGCGACGGCTTGGCCCGAACAGTGGCGGCGGTTCGGCCCAGATGGTGGTGGTGGATTGGCCTAGACAGTGGTGGTAGTTCTGCTCGGATGGTAGTGGCGTCTCAGCCTGAACGGCGGCGGCGGTTTGGCTCGCGACTCGGGCATCGGCTCGGGTGGAGGCTTGGCCTGGACGGCGGCGACGGTTCGGCCCAGATGGTGCGGTCGCGGACGGTGGCAGCAGCCACGGAGCGGCGAGGCCACAGTGCGGCATGGCCAGGGGGAGGCGTGGTCGCGGTGGCGGTGTGGGCCACTGCGTCGTCACCTTCTTCGTGACCGTCGATGGTGTCGGCCACCGTTCTCGTGCCCCACGTGTTGGTAGTCATTCCTTCATCACGATCAATAATTAATGACAATGTTTGCAGAGAGGATGGTCCATGTTTGTTTTGCCTACAATCTCCACATTAGTGTGGTATCAATCGGCTATAATTCCATCTTGTATTTCAAAGAATTATAAAGAATGGAAAAGGAGAATATTTCCAAACAACCACCCTACAATTTCCCACAAAAAAAATCATACACAATTAAACCGCTAGCTTAGATTGTTCGTTGATGTTGGAGCGAGAAGAAGTTGAAGTTGTCGACATTCTTCTCATTTGCCACACACCTCCAATCCCAGGCTCGTGCGTTGGTTCGTCGTAGTCAATGATGTTCCTCATTGGAGGGCATCGTGAGAAAGAAGTCGAAGTCGGCATTCTTCGTTGCAGGAGCGTTCTTCGTGGATGAAGTGTAATTCTCCAAGGGTTCTCCTCTCACAATTCCACCCAAAAATGAAAGAGGTGCCAATATAATTAACTTAAGAAGATATTATGTTGGCACACTCACACAAGTTGGCAAAATTAATGTGGTGTGTTGGCACAATTAATGTGGAGGACGCTCAAGAGGCTCCTCCACATTAAAGTGGGTGTTGAGAGGTTTCTCCTCCATTAAGAGGGTTCGGGTGGTCCCAACCACTAGGAATTCAAAATTGGGGGTTTATTCTCGGGTGGCCCCCACCACCATAACCCACACATGGGGGGTTTCAAGAATAAAAATAAAATGTTAAATAATTTTATGTTTATTTTCCTATGAATGGCCCAAAATCTATCTTTCACCCTTGACCTATTGCGGTAGAGGTGAAGGTCTCCTTAAGTGAATATCAGTGCTGCGAGTTCAACGGTGCCCTCAGATTTCAATTCTGAACACCAGTTCAAAAGTTAGAAAAACTCGCTCGCATGTTTACTAAACCTACCCGAAATAATGATCATAAATTCATTCTGGGCACTCCGGGCCTCAGAATCACATGGCGTCAATTTTCACAGACTTATAAAATTCCTAATTAATAAAAAAATACATGTACTTTTCAGGTCTTTACATTCTCCCCACCTTTGGTCTTTGTGTCCCCATAATCCACAACTCAAACTTGGAAAACAAGTGGGGGTACTGAGTACGAATCTGAGCCTCCCGCTCCCATGTGCTCTTCTAGAGGTTCTCATGCTTCCAGGGAATGTGCACTAGTGTTATCAAACATCCACAAAGTACCTGCTTCATTCGATCATCAATCTCTACTGGAACCTCTGTAAAAGTCACCCCATCGTCGATGTCCAGCTTTCCATGGTCGATGATGTGAGAAGGATCGTGCATGTATCACCTCATCTAGGATATGTGGAAGACGTCGTGAACCCGGTGCAACTGATTTGGAATTACTAAGTGGTAAGCCACCTCGCCAACTCTATTAAGGACTTGGAGGGTCTGATTAATCTCAGAGATAACTTGCCACCTCATCCAAATCTTCGTAAACCTCATCGGGGTGAGACCCGTAGAAAGACGTGGTCGCCATCCTCGAACTCCAGAGGTCTCTATCTTCTGTCGGTATACGACTTCTGCCTGCTCTGTGTAGTCTTCATCTGCTCATGGATGATCTGGACCTTCTCTATGGTAGCTCATACCATCTCTAGTCCCATTAGTGCTGACTCCCCTTGTTTAGTCCAGCTCCAAGGTGATCTACAAGGTTTCCCATACAACACCTCAAAAGGTGTCATCCCAATAGAGGAGTGATAGCTATTTTTGTATGAAAACTCTACCAAAGGCAAGTGATCCTCCCAACTGTGACCAAAGTCGAGGACGCATTCACGTAGCATGTCCTCGAGAGTCTGAATGGTCCGCTCAGTCTGGCCATCCATTTGAGGATGGAAGGTGGTGATCAAATGACATTGTGTCCTGAAATCCCCCTACAACCTCTTCCATAGCTGGGAAGTAAAATGTGCATCATGATCAGAGACAATCGTTGAGGGTACTTCATGTAGCTGCACAATCTCTTGCGCATAGAGGCATCCCAAGCTCTCTAATGAACCCTACTCTCTGATCGGTAGGAAGTGGGCCGACTTGGTGAGTCGGTGGACGATCACCCAAATAGATTCATGGCCTCTGTATGTACGTAGAATTCCTGTCACGAAGTCCATGGATATCCCATCCCACATTCACTCTGGGACCTCTAATGGATGAAACAAGCCTTCTGGTACTTGATGCTTTGCCTTCACTAGCTGACAAGTGAGGCACTGAGAGACAAACTCTGCTACTTCCTTCTTCATTCCCGGCCAACAGTGCTATCATCGGAGGTCCTGGTACATCTTCTCCACACCTGGATGTACCGCTAGAATTAATTTGTGTAACTCCCTCAATAATTCATTCTGAAGTGATACCAGTACCATGGTACGTCCTCTAAAGAGGTTGATATGATCTCCACCTTCATAAAATCCATCAGGTGCCTCTCTTGTGGATATCTGAGCACGTCGAGTCTCACAGTCTGCGTCCCCAGGCTACACCTCCCTGACTCACTAATGTAGTGGGGGAGTGGCTATAAGAGACTGAAAAAAGGTTGCTCTATCCTGATCCACAATGGATATTTGTAAAGCGGTCAGCTGCTCTGTCACCTCGCCCAGCAGTTGTATACTGGATCCCCTGCTGAGTGCATCTGCTACAACGTTCCCCTTCCCAAAAGTATAGACTATCTCGAATTCATATTCCTAGAGGAACTCAAGCCAACATTGATGTATTAGGTTCATGTCCTTCTGAAATAAGATATACCTGAGACTCTTGTGATCTGTGTAGATTGTAAAGCATTCGCCCATCAGATAGTGTCGCCACATCTTCAAGGAGAAGACCACTACTGCTAACTCCAGGTCATGGGTAGCATAGTTCTTCTCATGTTGTCACATCTGACGAGAACCATAAGAAATCACTGCTCGCTTCTACATCAGGACACATCCAAGACCAGTCCCGGATGCATCATAGTAAACTACATACCTTATGCCCTCCTTTGGAAGCCTCAAGATAGGGAAATAGTCATCCTCTGCCTCAACTCTTGAAAACTTTGTTGACATCTCTCTGACCACACGAAGGGTTTCCCCTTCTTTTTCAATGCACAAAGTGGTGTAGAAACTCTCGAGAAATCTGGCACAAATCTCTGGTAGTAACCGGCCAATCCCAGGAAACTTTGTACCTCCGTCACACTCCTGGGTGGCTCCCAATCAAGTATCACCTCAATATTTACTGGATCCACTGCAACTCTAGCCTCTGATATGACATTTCCTAGAAAGTGAACCTATCGGATCCAGAACTTTCACATTGAGAGCTTACAATAAAGCTGGTGCTCTTGGAGTGTGTCCAATAATACCTAAAAATGATAGTCATGCTCCTCCTCAGTAGCCGAGTAGACCAGAATGTCGTCGATGAAGACTACTACAAATTGATCAATTTATGGCTGAAAGATCTTGTTTATGAGTCCCATGAACACTCCTCGAGCGTTGGTTACACAGAATAGCATAACCAAGAACTTTTAGTGGTTGTACCGGCATCTAAAATCCATCTTCTACACATCTTCATCTCACACTCTGAGCTAGTGATAGCCTGATCTGAGGTCTATCTTTGAGAACCATCGTGCTCCCTTCAGCTGATCAAAGAGGTCGTCAATCCTTGGGAGTGGGTACTTGTTCTTCACGGTCACCTGGTTCAGGTGTTGATAATAAACACAAAACCTCAAGCTCCCATCCGCCTTCTTGGAAAACAAAATCGGGGCAACCTAGGGAGAAACACTGGGCTTGATGAATCCCTTCCCCTGCAAGTCCTCTAGCTATACCCGCAGCTCGTGAAGCTCCGCAGGAGCCATCCGATATGATGGTGTAGATATTGGTGTAGTCCCAGGGTACATGTCAATGTAAAATTAAACCTTTCTAAAAGTAGGTAGACTCGAAACTTCATCAGGGAAAACATTCGCATACTGGTCCACCACTACAGGATAACTCAGACTGTCCACATCAACCACTCTGAGGGTAAGGCTAGCCAACTGATTTGTAATCAGCTGCACCCTCCTCATTGTAAGTCCATCCTGCACTAAAAAGGCTCCCTTCTCGCCGGTGAAGGTAAAACTAGTCCCATCCGTGCGGACACACTGCACTTTGCACCTAATATATTAAATATGCACATGGACTATAGATAACCTGTCCATACCCAATATGAAATCGTAAGGCCTCGACACCACTAATATGAGATCCCAGTCAAAGCTCTTGCCTCTTAGAGTAATCTCACACTACCGGTACTAGTGCATAATTGTTGAATCTTCCCCCATAGAAGTCTCTAGCTATAAGCATCAAGGCAATGGCTCCATCGGAATCTCCAAGCTCGGAATGATGGTATTGGAAATAAAAAAATGACTGGAACCTATTTTTATAAGTAATACAGCTAAGGTGGAGTAGACACAGATCGTACCTCGTATCATCTCTGTAGTTCCATGATCGTAGGCCTCACTAGCCTGGAGATGAGCTCACCCATGTCCACCTGCTTGTTGTGGTCAGGGTAGACCTCCTAGTGGTGGTGGCGGTAATATCTCTAATAGTCTCCCACCGCCAGCTACACGACCATATCCTCTGCCACATCTGCCTACTTACCGCGGACCTCCTCGATCAAACCTCTGCCTCTGCATAGGCAGTCCTTCGACCATCTTCTGATCATCCATACCATGGGACGGACAGTCAGGAGCAATGTGACCCTACCCGCTGCATGCATAACACTGACCAGTCCTAGCATGTTTTTCACTACCTCGAGTGCCCTGCACAACCGACCCTGAGTCATGCGGTCGTCCACCGGTAGGTCTTGTCCTCTTGGAAATCTGTGACATCTATCTACTGCTAGCTGCAAAAGACTCCACTACATGATGATTGGTAGTGGGTCTCGCTATGGGTGACTACTCAGCAAATAAACTATCCACTAATACGGCTCTCTCTAACCCCCCCCCCCCCCCCCCCGCCTACGTTGGGATGCTGAGTGAGATCATCGAATCCCTCCTGATCCCCTGATCAAAAGGTCCGGGCCATGAAGAATGGGTCCCACACCATATCTGTGTAGCAGCATGAGAGGTTAGTGAACCTCTCTATGTATTGAGCTACGGTCATGCTACCCTGCTGCAGATGAAGGAGCTCATGTATGTGCACTACATGAAGAGTTGTTGGGACAAACTCAGGAGGAAATAGGCTCTCAAAATCTGCCCAGAGAAGTGTCAGCTCGTTGTGGACATGGAGCATCAAGCTCCACCATCTGCCTTATGCTGCCTATAGAATGTTGGCGGCAAGGATCACCATGAGATCAGCTAGTGTCCCTACCAGTCGGAAGACTCTCACCACAGCCTCCAGCCAATCCTCAGTCACATGTGGGTCCCTTATCTCCCCTAATCCTAGGTGGCCTCTGGTGCTGGAACTCGTGAAATGCGCTCAAGTGGCGTCCATTGTCTGCTATTGGGGTTGGGGGCATCAGTGTCCCAATAGGGAAAGGTACCGCTGGTTCCTCCATTGGTACCTCTACTGAAAAAGGGCCCTACATTGAGGCCTTATTGCTCAGTGGGCTATCAGTGCGTACAACTCTCGGAATCCTAGCTAGTTGTCTGCATGGAGTCATCCTAAAAAGAAACAGGTGTTCTATGGTCAATAAGTTATACCTGGTGAGCTGACTCAAAAGATCACAAAGAAAACTCTTGAAAACACACATGCAATCAGGGTTTTCATGCACTGAGTCAGATATCAGAAGTCAGGGTCCTAGTGTATGGATACGTCATCTACCACACCAACACTGGATTCCCTAAACTAATAACCACACTCACTACACTTAACACTATTTTTGTTAAAAAGAAAGATCAGAGTCCTATGTTCTACAGTAGAACTGACTCCTCTGATACAAATTTGTCATGACCCGTCCCCTGGGGCTCGTGCTGTGACTAAACCCAAGCCCGCCTTCCATAGGCCAGGGGCTGGTGACTAGCACCAAAGGAGTATTCCCTAAAACTGTGAAGGAATTTCCTTTATAACCTGTAAACACACGCAACCAAGCACACATCAAGATACGAACACAATTCATCTATATAGAAAATAGAGTGCTAAAAGTAAAAAGGGGACAAAATACAAGCCCAACAGTAATAGAACAAGTACAACTGAAATACAATACAACTGAAGAAAAAGAAAGGCATCTACTGGGTCATCCTCCGAGTTCCTACCTGAAGGGTATATACAGATCGCCTCCACAACACTCTATGTCCACCTGTCTCCTCTACCTACCGACACGATGTATGGTCCACCTCCAAGAATTGTCCAGTCCTGGTATTCTAATCCTCAGTCATTTTTGTCCATCGTATGCATCCAACACAACAAGGTGCAGGCACAGCCCATGCAGGGGTGAGTATAACGATACTCAGTAGGGACCTCGAGACCCTCAAGGTCTCACAAAATCCACAAAGGATAAACCGAAAAGAATGAAAACAGATAACCCTACATAGGTATATGCCCATACATATACCTAAGTTATCAAGTAATCCATCTCAATCATGAGGAAACAGAGAGGTTCTGACTCAGCACACACCGAGTATAACTTAGGTATGGTAGTAGAGATGATTATTTATAACTACTGAATCATCTTACTGTGTTAAGTGTCTCTACTAATGACCTGAAAAGGATCACTAGGAGCTTACCCACACAGGATCACTAGAAGCTGAACCACACAGGATAGCTTGATGTTGACCCACATAGGATCCCTAGGAGCTGACCCAAACAAGATCGCTAGGAGCTGACCTACACAGGATCTCTAGGAGCTGACCCATATAGGATCGCTAAAAGCTGGCCCACACATGATCGCTAGAAGATAACCCACACAGGATCTCTAGGAGCTGACCCACACAGGATCGCTGGAACTGACCAACATTGGATCTCTAGGAGCTGACCCACATAATATTTCTAGGAGCCGACCCACACAGGATCGCTAGGAGCTAACCCACACTTGATCTCTAGGATCACTCTTCTCATCATAGCCAGCTACTGGGTTTCTGCACTATTCTTGCTCATCTACAGAATAGTCTGATCCCCAAGCCACTGGTCGATTCTCCAATTTCCTTGATTTCCCATGAAGAAGTATCCCTAAGGACCTCCACATCATAGGGGTCTCAACGTAACAAATAGGTAATCAATCGGATGCCCAGTCTGTAAGTTATTAGCCTCTTAGTCCTTAGGGCCCTGTTGGATTCATGCTCGATCCAACCTGACTATTTCCTACTATTATCCAAATATCTAGTGGGGTATACTCAAAGGTACCGTCTCACTCCAATATTACTAGCGCCTCTGATGGTTTTTGAAATGGATGTCTGGTGCCAGAGTTATGGCCCATGTAAAGTATCGGTTCATATTAGGTCTGGGTCTAGTCCGACCCGGTAAGACCGATCCGACCAGACCATGCCTGGGTCGACCCAGTTCGGGTTGACCCGGCCAGACCAAATAGGTCAAGCCCGATCCGTGGTGTGGTCCAACACACTGGGTGGTTCGGCAGGCCGCCAGGGGTCGCCGAGGCCGTGAGGGCGCGGGGCGGCTCGACCGGGAGGGCGGAGGCCAGGGGGTAGCTTGGTCGGGGGTACCTCGAGGGCGTGGGTTGGCTTAGCCTGGACCGGGACGGCTCGGCAGTGGCAGTTTCTCCAGAAGTGCGGCGGCGGCTCGGCCTGGACGGTGACGGCGGTTCTGCCCGGACGACAGCAGAGGTTGTTTGGCCCGGACGGCGGCGACAGCTCATCACGGACGGTGGCAGCGGTTCGGCCCGGACTGTGGTGGCGGCTCAGCCCGAACGGTGGTGGCAGCTCATCCCAGATGACGGTGGTGGTTCATCCCATGACTTAGGAGGTGGCTCAGCCCAGACGGAGGTAATGGCTGGGGGCGGCACGACCCTGAATACGCCAGCAGTTCAGCCCGGACGGCACTGCCGTGGAGGGGTGAGGCCGCAGCGGTAGTGGTTGTTGCGAGGTTTCCTTCATCTCGGTCGGCAGTGGTGTTTGTCACTATTCTCATTCCCCACGTGCTGGTATTCATTCCGCCATCATGATCAAAAATTAATCACAAGGTCTGCGGAGAAGACGGTCCATGTTTGTTTGGCTTACACTCTCCATGTTAGTGCGGTAGAAAGCAGCCATAATTCCATCTTGAAGTTCAAAGAATTATCATGAATCGAAATGGAGAAGATTTCCAAAAAACCACCCTACAACTTGTAGCAAAAAAATCATACACAAATAAACCCCTACCTTGGATTGTTCATTGATGTTGGCGTGAGAAGAAGTTAAAGTTGTCGATGTTCGTCTTGTCTGCCACACACCTCCAATCATGGGCTCGTGCGTCGGTTCGTCGTAGTCAAAGACGTTCCTCATTGGAGGGTGTCCTGAGGAAGAAGTCAAAGTTGGTATTCTTCATTGGAGGAGCATTCTTCGTGGAAGAAGTGTAATCCTCCTAGGGTTCTCCTCTCACAATTCCACCCAAAAATGATAGAGGTTCCAATATATTTAACTTAAGAAGAAATTATATTGGCACACTCACACAAGTTGGAAAAATTAATGTGTTTTGTTGGTATAATTAATGTGGAGGAATCTCAAGAGTCTCCCCCGCATTAAACATTAAGTTGAGAGGTTTATCCTCCATTAACAGGGGTCGGGTGGTCGCGCCTCTAGGAATTCAAAATTGGGGGTTAATGCTCAGGTGGTCCCCACCACCATAACCCAGACATGGGAGGTTTCAAGAATAAAAATAAAATATTAAATAATTTTATCTTTATTTTCCCATGAAAATCCCAAAATCTATCTTTCACCCTTGACCTACTGCAGTCGAGGTGAAGGTCTCCTTAAGCGAATACAGGTGCTGTAAGTTCAACGGTGCGCTCGGTTTTCAATTCTGAGCACCAGTTCAAAATTTATAAAAACTCACTCACACGTTTATTGAACGTACCTGAAATAAAGTTCAGAAATTCATTCCGAGCACTCTAGGCCTCAAAATCATGTGCTGTCAATTTTCACAAACTCGTAAAATTCCCAATTAATAAAAAAAATTGCACGGAATTTCCGAGTCTTTTCAAGAATTGTACGTTCATTAACCATTATATAGATGTGTGTCTAGGTTTAGGTCCAAAAAATATCCTAAAAATCTCATTATATTTAGGATAGTGGTTTTATTATATAATAATGTAATAATAAGATTTTATTTTAGGGAGAATGAAAATAATACTACATATCTTAGGGAGGGATGTTACCTCTTCTTTGGGAAACACCTTTTGGTTATCACAAAAGGGATTCCTTGGATTAATATCTTCCCAAATGGATTATTCTTGCTTAAGTTTATGGATTTTAGGATCTTATTTAATCATATTCTTGGTTATACATAGTGATTTGGAGTTGTGAATAAGTGGGAGTGGTGATTTCCTTTTTATAGTGGAGGAGGAGTGGCATTCTTGTAAATTTTGGAAAGGGGAATTCCTCCAATGTTTTTTCTATGAAACTTGGCTCCAATAAAGGATCCAATTATATAAAAGCAATTATATGGTTGAAATATGTCCATATAATGGCATTTTAAAATTTTAATAGGTAATTTTAGTCCTTATGATTAATTTTTAGTCCTCTGTTATGAAAATTGTCTCTCTCCATCATTGCAAAACAATTTAAAAACAATTAATAATATTTTTGGTAAAAAAATTAAACATATTATAAATAATAAATAATTCTCATTTCTAATATGGAATCCATTTTTCTAAATTCCAAAAATAGTATTGGTATAAAATAATTTAATACTAATTTTGTAGATGGGACAACAATGAGCTTTTTTAATGTAAAAAGTCCAAAAGTTTCTATGTTTTTAAACACAATTTTAATGTGAAATTTTTTATAAAAAAAATAAATTGGATTAATTTATAATAATTTATTTAATTTAAATTTCAAACCAATTTAATATATAATTTATTATTAATAATAAATTATAATAAAATGGTGTTTTGAATATGAATTTTGTATTTTATACTATTCATCAATTAAATGAGACTTCTCAGAAAAATACCAAGAAATCACAAAAACGTAATATTTATTTTTTTATTTAAAAAAATATTTTTATTTGGTACATAAAATTTATTATTTTGTAAAAATTTATATTTCAAATTTCTACTCCATTAATAGGCGGCAAAATTACATTTATAAAAATATGGGGTTTTATGTGTAAAAATTGGATTTGTTTTAATCTTATGTTTATCAAATATATTTAATGAACTTAAAAAAATATTTTTTTAATATATAATATATAGAATACATTAATATCATCATTAATATTAATTAATTTAATTTATTATGATAAAACATGGTTCGTGACTGTAAAAATAGTTTTTATAAAAATGTTCCATTTATACTAAATTAGTTCATATATTTATTTCTAATTAATTTGTAACCAATAAATTCAACAATAAATTTTCATAATCTAGTTATTCATGTTCATAATCATTAATTTAATCGCTTGGTTGTATTATATAATTAATATAATCATAATATATTTTTTGTTCTATAAAACTCGGCCTTGTGTATAACCCAAGTTATTGAAGAAATTTATTGTTGCATGTAATGTAAATAACTGAAAAAAGTAGTTATTATATGTAATTATAGCTAACTTAGTGTTTCATGAATTACAAGATATAGAGTATATTTATTTAAAATATTAAATATATCTTAATGTATTGATATGTTATATTCCTTTCTATGCATCATGTTGTGTGTCATACATGTTATTCTCAATGTTGCATGTAACATATGAATATCATGGTTTTTCGTATAAAGTAATTTAGTAAAATAAATTAAATTTATTATGAAAGTAATATAATATAATGTATTTGGAGGTAAAATTATTCCATGTTCTATTTTTAAACAATAGAATACATTTAATTAGTTCATGAAATTATAAATTCTATATCATTATGTATAATTATAAATATTTTATAACGAATAAAATAAATTGAAAAGTTTTGCACTTTTATTATTTGAATAAAAAACTCGGTTTCATTTGGGATATATTTAGTTTAAAATCCATCATAATTGGTTGTACAAAGAATGTAAATTATCTTACGAATATCCACCAGGAGTGTCAAACTAGGTGAAAATTATGGTCCATTTTCATGCACTAGGTGATGATTAATTCAATTCTAAATGTTCTATTTTTAAATTTATAATCACTGGATATAATTGATCCAAAAAAACATCCATTATTAGTATCAATACATGGATGTATTTCTATGAAAAACACTTAATAATGCAGTTAAAAAATTAGGGTTCTCTTCTATATGTATGCTCAATTTCTAGAGTTGTGTTATGTTCCACAATCTTTGTTTTCCATCATCTAGTTTTAATGAGTTATAATAAAATTTCTATGATATTTATTTTGAAAATAATGACTCCAATAACCTATAGGTTGTGTCTAATTTATTACATTATCATTGTTCCATGGGGAAAATCCCAATAGACCAATCAACTTAGTAGTATTAAAGAGGAATATATATATACATGATACCCATTTAATATTTGGGATAAAACATAAAACATTTTAATAGAAAAAATTCAGCATCCTTAAACTCATTCAGTAAATTGTTATTTATATATTGGGTAATGGAAACAAAATAAGGGTGATATGAATAGTTAATTAAGGTTTAAATATAGTGTAAAATATCATTAATTAATAAGGTATAGTTAATATTTAATGGTAAATAAATGAAAACACATTATATTTAATGAATATATTTACTATCATGATTAGATGAGCAATAATTAATATAGAATGGTAAATAACTGAAAACACGTTCAATTTAATCAATAAATTGAGCACAAAATGAATTCATGGATAATATAGATGCAATAATCCGATAGATAATAATAACTGAATTATGAATTAATGAAATTATGAATATTTTATGTCATAATCTAAGACATCATTTTATCTATACCTTCATTAAATTTCACATTATTATTGAAAACTATGATTACAACCCCATTTAATTTGGTTAATTAATTTATCTAATTAGACCTACCGATGCATCAAGGGGATATATAATTTTGTTCCCCAACCATCACTATATGTCCAATTTATTCCTTATATATTTAATGGTTGATTTAATTCATGAAAAATATGAATTATCATCAAATATCAGTATCGAATAAAAAATACATGTTTATAAATATTTCTCTTGTTAATCAAATAATAGTCAAAGTAAAGACAATATGTAGAAACTGAAAATAGATTATGAAATAATCATATCAATGATACAAATAATATGTATAATTAAGATAAATGTAATTTCCACTGAAAAACGATCACAAGAAATAAATTGTCTCGAGATAATGTCAAAAATCACAAAACTAATCAAGAAGTGATAAATGAACATTAGTTTATCGAGAATACGGGTTTTTAAAATAAAATAATGTCTATTGGAAGAATAATGGGAATGGAAGTTAAATATTTAAATAATATTCCATAAAATATTTTCCATTATAAATAAATTAAATTGTTTTTAATAATTAATATTCCATAAAACGGTTATGGTGGTGGGGAAGGATGGCATCACTGTATATATTAAAAAACATTCATTTTGTCATTTTTTTTAAAAAAACCACATTTAAACAATAGTACAAAAAATAAATTCAAACTAATTTTTAAGGTCAAGTATCAATTATAATAAAATTAATAAATACTTTTATTAATTAAAATGACTCTTGAAAATTAATATTGAAAACAATTTCCATGAAATTAATATATTTATGAATTATAGAGAAATAAAATGTGGCTTTCATTAAACCTTTCATATCCTGATTCTGGTACCATGTAGAATAATATTCAGAAGATAATATATGAACTCCATAAATATAAAAAGTATAATAAAATTATTAGACCTTGGAAAGATAAATGATAATATTCCTTCAACTCCATAAATAGTTTTCTTTAATTCAATGTTCTTTAACCTAATTTATAATGGAATAACGAATGACATTAATTTATACCATAAGAATATTAATATTTATAATATCATTTATTATCCTTTTTAACATGATATATCTTGTTCGTTAATAATATTTAATTATTATTATTATTTTAGGTGTAAATTTCCATATTTTATCATGCATGTTTTATCTTGAAAGATCATGTTCCTACATATAGGATATTATTACATCACCTAAATAGAACAATTATTAAATGTTGTGCATGGAAAATGAATCGCCTCATAGCTCAGAGATGGTAGACCGTACATATGCACAAGGTATAATATCATTACCTTAATGGGTGAAAGGGTAATTAAGTGGAAGATATAATATTTTAATGAATTAATTTAATTATATATATATATATATATTCATAATTTTTATCATTAATAATATCCATGTGATTTCGTGATGGAAAACATATTACATCGAATTGTGATGTTGTAGTTCTTTATACACACGATGGATGGATTTTTCCCCAATTTGATAGAGAACTATATGGGTAAATATTATTGAAAAACATAAAAACATATTATTATTTGTTAGATTCTTTTTATATTATATTTAAATTTTTTAGAGATAAATGAATGTTATAAATGATGAAATTAAAATAAAAATCATCACTAAGATAATTACCTTCTCCTATAGAAACCTAATTTGGTTATCTTATTAAAAACCCTATGTTAGAATTTATGGATGGAAAAAATATACAGAATGTTTTGATGAATTTTTTGGAGGGTTATTTTTTAGGTATGGTTTTGATAATTTTTTTTGAGATGTGTGATGTTAGGAGATGGAGATCCCATTTATAATTGAGGAGTGGAATTTTTTTAAATACCAAAAAAGAATTCCCTAAGGGGAAGTCACTCTCACCCCGTTTTCATAAAAATTGAAAAAAATGGAGTGTAGGGAAGGTGTGGTAAATTCACACCTTCAATAGATAATAATAATGTTTTTTAAAAAATTTATTCCATTATCCTATATGATTACTTACTTTAACCATTTTGGTTTTTACAATGGTGACTAGTTTTTTAACCTAAGTAATTATTCAATAAAATATCCAATTTAATAAACCCTATTTTGTAACTTTAACCTATTTATATGAAATTTATTTTATCAAATAAATATTATATGTGTGTATAAAATTAATTTTTACAAAATAGTATATAATACACAAAACCTCATTATAACCTAATTTCATTTAGTTAATGTTTACTAATTTTACTAATAATAATGGACAAAAATTATGTCGAACTAATTAAATTATAGTAATTTATATTAATAATATGTAATTAATTTTATTAAATTTTATTCACATATTTGGATGAATTTAGTTTTAAAACACCCAAATCATGTTAAAAACAGATTTTCAAGATATGCATTTTCAAGTTTCAGATACTATTTTATTAACTGTATGACTATTAATCATCATTATATGGATATAAATTAATATATTTAGATATATAATAATAAAATTAATTTTAATAAATAAACCTTAAATATTATTTTAGTTAATTAAATATATAGTCATTATGGAAACATAAACAGGACATGTTTTCATATGATAAAATAATAATATGAAGAAAAATTAATTTACCTCCTAATTATCATATATTTATTACTATAAAATTGATAGTTACTAATTTTTTTATTTTATATATTATTATACATTATTATAAATAAAAAATTTAATAGTTTAATAATACATTTTTTATTTTTCATAAAATCTTATTTCTATGGTTTAAAAAAAATCATTTTAGGATTATAAGAGTTATTCAAAGATTTGTAGCAGAGCTTTAGGAATTGAGGAACTACAAAGGAATAAATTCCCATAAAACCTATGTCAATGGTCATTAATACTACCTTGGGGATGAAAATTGTGAGTAACAAGAGTATTTTATTCATACCAAATGTGTATTCTAAAGATTAATTACATAGATAACAGTCAATGATTTTATAAATAAATCTCTAAAGTATGAATGATATGTAAAGGTAAGATACTTTGAGGAATATCGAATATGTTTTAGTTGACTAAATAATAAATATCAATAATTGTTGAGATCATCATTAGAATGGGTGGAGATAATTTTATGGAAAGGTGATTAAATAATTATTTAATTCCTATTATTTGGATAAATTTGGTAAAGGGATGAAAAGTCAATGAAAGTGCACAATCCAATAGAATAATAGAAACACGAAAGCATCAATGGAACACAACATTTGACTGATCATAAAGAGTATGTTTTATGAAATCCATGATGGGTGATCAATAATTTAAAACTCTTGATGGAGTATTCTAGTATCTAGAGTATACTTAAACATTCATTCTCCATTATTAATGGAAGAAATATTCAAAGAAATGGTTTTTTATCTTTTTAATTGTTATTTTTTTTCTTACTACTTATTATAATTTCTCTTATAATGGGACACCAAAAAACTAAGGTCTAGCTAATGATACTTTAACAACCCCTAGGCTATAGGAATTTTTACAATCAATAATAAATTTACAACTAATCAATATCTATTCAAGTGTTTTATTAATGGAGACTATAAGATGTTTCCATTATTTTTTGAGAATGTATTCTTTTTTTCCTTCCCTTATTTTTAGTATTCCCCCAAATCCCCATGGTCCTATTAATTTTATATATGATGAAGGTATATGATGATTGATTCGTACTTGATTAGATTTTTTTATTGATTTGATATGTAACAATATGGAAACTAGTGATCATTTCATGTCTCACATTAAGATAAATATATATAGTTTGTGAAAATTGAAGAAATTTTCAATAGTTAGTGAGATAGAATCATACTTCCAATTAAGTGAATTATGATTTATAATGTTGTATGAGATAATAAATTACACTAAATTAAAATTTATTTCAAAAAAACTCTTATCTTTATTAAAATAAACACTCCCACACTATTTTTATCCATTTTAAAATACAAATTGAGCCCACACAATAGCTTTAATAATACATTGAATATCTTTCACTATGGATACCAATAAATTCACACTATATACTATTTATCTTGTGTTTTTATTTTGATTATGGTAGGGAATGTGTTAGCCATGGACAATTCCCTATATATGCCAAATGCTTCCAATCTGTGGTGAGAGTCTATGGTAAACTGTAGGGATGCCTATTGGTTTTGAAGATAATTTATCACAAAATATATAACTATATGCCCTATATCACATGTGGTAACTTACATGAGATGTAATTCATTACTTATAGTTTGGTTAAATCACGTGAGAGGCTTGTGAAGCCTATTCCACCTAATGGGATGCATAGACATTTGAAATCTACTCTTTCATGGTTTCCTTTTATGAAAATTCCCTAGAGGGATTATTTAATACTTTTCTTGTTCAATGAATAATTCCCAATTGTATTCAATGGATGGGTTCCACCTAATATTTCTATGATAGTAGACATTTTTTGTTAAATATAGAGAATTAGCGAGTGTATATAAGAATGAGAAAATTATTCTATTATGTCACATGCTCCTTGTATTCTTGTGGAATCTCTCTTCTCCCATGTACACTATTCATCGCATCACAATGAAGTCTCTAGTGCCTATTTCAATGAACTAGAATCCAAATAGAAGCTTTATGGGATCTTTTGGCTATTTTAATCCCTTGTATGTATGAAACCTAGTTTTTTGAAAACATCATCATCACCTACTATACTATATATAGTAAAATATCCACTACTCAATGATATCAAATTTTTGACAAGGGTTTCTAGTATTACATTAATCATAAATTTCAATCATATTTTTCTTCATGATAGATCATATATAATAGGATATTATTTCTACTTCTAATTTAATGAGTTTATCTATTGAAACCCATCCATGATATCAATGCCTTGTTTTTTCAAGGAATTATCTTTTATTTTTACTAGGTTTTCAATGAAATCTATATTATAAAATATTTTTTATTCATATATTATGCTTTAATAAGTTGATTGATTATATTTTTTATAACCATATAAAATTATTATATAATATTTTATGTTATGATATGTTGGAAATCATTTTCTTTGAAATAATAAATATCATATGATATACGATATCATTAAATATTATTCTGACCAAGTGTGAAAATAGGGAACTATAACATAAACACAATATCACCAAAATCATTAAAAAACATTGAAGTAATATTATATCATCTATGATATTCTGTGATACCAATGATATATTGAAATTGTGATTATAATGTAAAATATTATTAACATGCCTAACTACCTCTATATTGTATCGATTCTAATATATGATATGTTTAATAATCATAAAATTTATGATTTTCTGTATTTTTAATTTTAATTTTAATTTTTTTATAAATTATAATTGTTATGAATTATAAATTGAGATTTTTAATGAACAAAATTAAATATCAAGATATAAATTTTTTCTCATTTTTTTTATAAAAATATAATTTTTTTTATTTATTATTACATGTTATCCATGATTATATATTATTAATAGAATGTGAATATTTTGTATGATATCTTTATGTTAAAAAAATTATATGAAATAAACTCCTACATTAAATGCTTGGAGTGATATTTTAATTTTTTCAATCTAAATTAACATCAATTTATTTTTAGAAATATGATATTAAGGATATTTTTGGAATATAGTTTTTCATGTTAGGTTTTTTAGATACCATGAATTGAATTCTATTTTGAGTAATGTTTCCATATGTATAGGGACGTTTCCCTAAACAACCCACTAGCCTAAAGGATTACACCTTTTTCTAGATAGGTGTGGGGTGGGGTATATGTCTCTCTAAGATTACTTGTATGGAGATATTAAACTTCAAATAACTCTTTTGTATTTCATTAAGTTCTCACATTCTATATCTTTGATCTAAATTTGTATACATGTTAATGTACATGGATTCTATCATTATATGGTTTCAACAAAAATGTTTCTTGTGTAAGATGATATAGATTAAATTCATGTAAACACATTAATTTTCTATATATAATATGATTCAAAAGTTGATTTTCTAGAATCATGCAAACACAATGGAATAAAACACAAGACAAATAATACTTTATGAGATGAAATGGGATTATTATGAATTTCATTCATATTTACCAGTGAAACTATGAATAAATATAATAATATACATAGAGTCATAATAATTACAATGTAATACATGTAATGACCATGATCGTTCTATTCAATAGGTTTTAACGAAGCTTAATTCTCTTGAATTATCTTCTCTAAGGCATGGAGTTAATGTATAACATTAAATTTTTGGTAACAAAATCTCATAGTGGTCACTAGGTGACACTTATATATGCAACATTAATATTTTATATACTAAAGGAATAGTGTTGGGTTTTTTCCATATGATAGATCTGGGAAAGGAGTTACCTACTCAATATCAAATAATCCAAATTTCTAAGATTGGGATGATTCCATACCTCTATAACTATTTTTATCATGTATTGGAAATGTTGTCTCAATACATTTTGTAATATTTGACTTATCATACTAAATAGAGGAAATGTATTGGGTCATCATTTTTAATGGTATTTAATTCATTAAGAGTACTTGATGAAAATATATAAAACAATATACTCATCAGTATATATGTAATTTTGTGTAAATTATGTCATAGTTCATGAAAATAATTTTGAGATACCCAATATGTATGACCTATAAAATAATTCAAAATATATATTATGTTTGAGAATTTTTCTCATATAAAGGTATTGAAAGCATTTGTATGTGAATATTATATTGATAAATTTCACTAACTAGGACTCCTTTGTACTGTATACCATGTTTCACCACAAATTTTTGTTAATAAACATGGAATCAAATATATAAAGGAAATGGAATAGGGTGGTGTAGTTCTTCTTCTTAGTAATAGATAAAAAGGTTTTCCAATAAAGGTTAGAAAATATGATGTGATTTTTTCAAGTAGAATAATCATATAATTAGAGATATATTATTATGTTCTCATGATAAAAACAAATTTTATTTCGATATCTTCTTTTTAGAATAATTTATTCTCATTCTCTGTTAATATCATGAAATTTTTTTATATATATGATTGACATTATTTATAGAATTGAGAATATGATAAACTATTTATACATTATATATATATATGAAACTATTTAAAAATTTTAATATAATAAGATCATGGTTTATTATATTCCGACAAGTATTTAGTATTTTCACCTTAAGAATATTAATTAGAAATACATCCAAATTGAAAATAAAAATGGAATGTCAAAACCATTCTATTAGGTATTTTTTAGAATTAAAAGAAAATTATGAAAAAATGACCAAAAACACATTTACTAAAAAAATTAAAGATATATTGAATTATTGGATATCATACATAGGGTTATATGTTGATGAATTGGTGCCTAAGGATGTTTTGGTTTTATATATATCCTTACTTTTAATAATTATTTTAGTTGGTATGGATATGTGTTTCTCATGAATCGTAAGCATGAAACGTTTGAAAATATCATTGAGTTTCAGAATGAAGTATAGGATCAAATAGGGAATTGTATTAAATTATTACATTCAGATCAAGGTGGTCAATAAATTATCCAGGAACTCATGGATCATCTGAGAAATTGTGGAATTGTATTATAAGTTACATCGCCTGGAACACCATAGTAGAATGATTTTTTTGAGTAGTAGAATTATAGCTTGATATAAATTTTTAGATTAATAATATGTTTTTGTGAACATACTATATTATATTAGGATTATTCTTTAGATACTAAAGTATTCTACTAGACAATATTTCATCTAGTGGGGTCATAAAAAACTATATGATATATGTACTTCAAAACATCTCAGAATAACATTTATAGTGATTTAGGGATGATATTAATTCATAATAAGATTTTTTTATGATAATATTGAACCCTAATATGAGAAATTATTATTTATTGGTAATTTTAGTAAAATTATATTATATTATCTCTATAATCGTATTGAACATATAGACTTGGTGGACCACATTTTCCCTTTCTAGTGAAGTGTTTATAGACTGATTTTCTATTTTACTTAAGAAGTAATTTATTGATCCTAATGTTATTGGGAGGAATGTCTAACATAGAGATGATAAAAAATACAAATAATTAATTATATGGAAAGTGATGTGGTTTAATAAATTATTATGGAATATATATCAAAGTAAGAAATATAAAATCCTCTCATTTTTTATAGGATTCATCAAGAGCTTGTGAGATATGAATTTCTCATATCTATCAATGTTGAGGTAATATTAATTGGTGATGAACTTACCACTAAGAATGATGATATATAGATTTATAATCATGAGAAATTGAAAAAAAAACATGGAATTTCTAATCGACTTCCTATACAGTAACCAATTTTGGAATATAAGTCATACAACTAAAGATGTGATTCCATAGGTTATAAGTGGGGTTTCTATATGAAAATAGACATGTATAATAGACTTTCAACCTATAAACAATTTTTAGTTTAAAAATATTACTTGAAATTTCTTAGTATTGAAAAAAAAGAAACTTTTTCCCATGTTCCAACAATATATCCCATTATATTTTTTAACCATAATAGGTCACTTTGACTATAATATATACCAAATATATGTTAAAACATATTTCATTAAATAAAATTATGTTGAAGATGTTTATATAGTATAACTATAAGGTTTTGAACTACTAAATTAGTCTATGAGGGTATTCAAGTTGTAACAATCTTTTTGTGGATTGAATTAGGCTTCACAGAGTATTAATATCTTATTTAATAATGTGATCATATATTTTTCATTCATATAAAAAACAAATTATTTTTGTGTGTATAAGTGGATTAGATAGAATGTTGTAGTTTTTCTTATATCGTATGTCGATGAAATTCATATTATTATAAATGAAATCCCAATAATTCAAACAAGTATATGTGTTTGGTTAAATTCTTCTAAATGAGTGAAATGTGTGAAATATTTTACATACTATGCATGGAGATCTAGAGAGATAGATCTTAGAGGTTTGTTTCATGTAGTTGGAAACATAAATTTGTAATGTTCTATAGATGTTTAGCACACAAAACTTTATAAAGGGGTCATTAACAGTGTCACATGGTAGGAACCTTAGAATGATTGTGGATCCTTATAAAGTCTTATAAAGGATAGATATAGTCCCATGTGATTATTCAATAGGTTCTATCAAGAAATAAATGTTCTATAATAAATCTAAGGCCACATATACTCTAATAATAATATATATATGCCAATCCAATCTAGGTGGGTGTGACTGGATTGTTGTGAATAAATTTCCAAAGTACCGAAAATGGACTAGGGTTATGTTATTGATCATTAGAGGAGTGTATGGGATCTATGTATGGAAACACATGTAAGAAATTAACAAGTTCAATAAATATGATATGATGTCTCAATTTAGTTTGTTTTTTCTCGGAATGGTGGATCTTTATGATGGAAGAGTCCTAAAGAAGAAACTGTAGTGGACTAAAAATGAGAGGTATAGCATATCTCTACATTAGATACATTCAAATAAGTTGTTAGGATTATGGAGGTCATTTCATAGTTATAAGTGGTTCTTATCATCCAGGGAGTGACCAATCTATTTTATGAAAATTGTTGATTTATCACTCAGACCAAGTAACCATAGTATTACAAAAATACAAAACACAACCTTCATAAATAATATATTATATTATATATCATTCACATGGTTTATGTTTATATTTATTGGGTGTATACAAGAAACAATATAGAAAATAAATTGATAAAACTATTATAACTATATAAGTAAGAGGGTAATGAAATGTTACTATTAATGTGAAACATAATTAACTAATGTAATAGACCAATAAAGTATCATGTTATTATAATAATGTAAATCTATAATTTTTTATTCATTTTTGTGTGGTATAATTTAATTTTAATGAATAATGGAATAATAGATTCTCCTCATAGTTTGAAATTAATTTCTCCACAAGAAATGACCATCTAAGAGTAATATGGGCTGTGATAATATGAAAATACAACCATGAGAAGTGCTCTCATGAAATAATAAGTGAATATTTATTATTTGGACTAACCTAAAAAGTGTATCCCAAGGAATTTCATAAACTCATCAATATAATTACGTGTTTATTGTTATCATAAATCCTTATTAACTTAGTTTTATGAGATACATATCATGAGGACCTTCATGTTTTGTTACTTTTCTTATTCAAGTCATTGTGACTTAGCTAGTCAGATAGTGGTTGGATATGTTCTTGGTCATTTCATCTATTGGAGAAAGACAAAGATGAAATTTATTTACTCATATAATGATTATATAATTATTTCCCTCATTTTATTTAGATATAAGAAACACATGACCATGATTAGTGTAACATCTCATAAATTTACTAAATAATATTTCATAATTCAATACCATGTGAGTATCTTGTCTCGCATGAAACACTAAATTATAATGAAAACATCATCACCTTATGAAAATAAGTTAATATAAAAATTATGTTTTATCCATTAAAATTTTCTATATCAATAGATGTAACCTCATTAAAAAGTAATAAAAAGTTATAATAAAATAAATTTCATCTTATGCATTGATATATACATTTTCTAAAAATGGTTTTTACTCAATAACATTGAAAATATGAAAATTAAAATTTTAAAATATTTTAAATTTTGAATTGGTAAATTTATTCTATATTTGGAATCATAATATATATATTATTTAAAAAAAATATTTTTCGACATAAAAATAAAAAGAATAACATTAACTTATATTATAGGGATAAGAGTGAAACTTTTAAATTCAAATATTTTTTTATTAATATTGAGTAAATTTTCCTCAAATAAATTCTTGTATTTTCAATAATTAATATAATTTTATTTTTAAACATATATATTATTATATTATTAAACATTTTAATTGTTAATAAATTATAAATAAGAATAATAAGACAAAATGATTAAATGATATTTTTTTATAATTTTATTAATATATAATTTTTTGATTTAAAAGTTAATATCATTTCATTTAGAAAAATAATTTGAATAAATTGAAATAATATTGAGGATAATTATATCCTTGTTTTTTGGAGTTACTGTTTTATGTGTTTTCTAAATGATAATATTTTTTAAAAAAAACTAGTTACCCTCGTAAAAACAAAAAATATTAAAGTAAAAATATATGATTAAATAACTCAAAACATGTTCAAAAATGGGTTGAAATAAATTTATGTCGATTTATCAACCCAATATCACCATAAACTCTATTATTTAAGTAATTTTAATTCATTTAACCTTGAACAGTGTTGTGATATCATTTAGAAGTAAATGGTATTACAAAAAGTTCTATTTTTTCTCTTGTACATGGGGGTCACTTACTTCATTTAAAATCTACACATTCTATTTAAAATATCCTTCAAACCTTAAAAAATCTTTCTATCATATATGTCTCTTGAAGTTATTAAACCTTATTTTCACTTAAAATTAATCCTTACCCCTTCAATTCTTATATGTTCATCAAGAAGAATTTAAAGGCCTCGACATAGTCATAAGATACTCCTTACATTTTCTTCTTAATTATTCTCTTCAAAATCCACCCTAATAATTTTAATATAATAACCTTTTTATTATTAGTAAATATAATTTTATGTATTACAATTTAAAAAACATTATTTCTTCCTTCCCATCCAAAGATAAAAAAATAACGATTATCATAAGTACGTGTAGACTACCACCTCTATGAAGCAATGTCATAAGTTTTTCTCCACCACATTTATTAACTAGTTATAAGGATATAATTAAATAATAAATTATTTATATATGAAGTAGTTATTATGTGGAAGAAAAAAATTATAATCTTATTACATTTTCTCTCTATAGTTGGGAAATGAAAATGTTAACCACGCATTGTGCAAACTATAACCTCCATAAAGTAATGTATCTCATATTTCATATAATTTATTTATTATTTATTAAAAATAAATAAAATATGATTCAATTCATTTTAAATAGAAAATTAATATCATTATACTTCTATAATAATTAAATGGTTGAAAAATAAACCACTTTCATAACTATAATCATCTCTTAATTATGGAATGTTCATGTTTTCGTCAGTCTAACTAGCCACATGAACAATGATAAAAATTATATATTAGATTAAAATGAGAAGATAAATACTAATATTATTTTATGTTAATAATAAAATAGTTATTGGAATATGGTTTTGGAAATTTTAATTTATTTATATAAATTATTATTAAAATATCATCCTCAATTGCTAAAATTACAAAAATATAAATCACTTATTAAATTTTCATGGAACATAAATAAAAAATGATGAATGACATTAGATATTTACAGAAAAATATATATTACATATTCTAATACCTTATATTTTCTTTAATTGATAATCTTGGTATCAAATAATGGGTATCAAAAGTAAAATAATAAATCATGTGTGAGACCATTAATGTTACTAACACGTAACGGTTAAAATAAGTGATAACATAGTAATATCAAAAAATAATGACCAAAAATTAAGTATAAAAATGTTAATGTACATTAAAAAGGTTATGAAATATAATATTAGAATATTTAATTTTTTTGTACAAGAGTATTGAGAACATTCGACTAAGAAAAAGTAAATGTAATGGGTTTTCATGACTCAATCATTTTCCTTGGGTAATAATCACTTCACATTGACTGTATACTTAAAATATTGATTTCCTCTTATTTATAGCTATGTAATGTAATATTTATAGCTTTTTTCTTGGGAAATAATGTTTTACAACCATGGTTTCATGAAACCATATTTTTTTAAGGAAAATTCACATATCCAATAATGGAGGTTTCCTACTTATCTATGTTTTTTCATCCCACCAATGTTTTCCATCCCTAGTGGAAACATTGATTGTTTTTTCCAACTGTGATTATTAATTTAACCTTTAATAATTTTAATAGTAGGTTTAGTTTTCCATTTAAGGATGTTGTCTTTCAAAAAAAGTGTTTTAAAATATGTAAATGGGTTTTCTTTTCGATGATCTAATACTCTTCTCTTATACTTTACATTTATAAAATATGGATTATTTATTTCCATGGTATATTTTTGGGAATTTATTTAATGTCATATTTTATGAAGTTTACTCTTTATCATCAAAAAATTGGGTTTTCAACATTACTCATAAATCAAATATTTTTATGATGTTATTAATAATTTTTTTATAAGATTAACTCATTTCATGATTTCTCTTCTATTTTTATATGATTCGTATAAAATGGGGTAAGTGTTAAAAAATCACCATATAAATGATCATTTTAAATACTCTGTTTAACTGATCATGTTTTCGGTATAAATTAATCAATTTTTTAAAAAAAATGTTATTTTATGTGATACCATTTTGAAATTATATGAAATCTGTTTTCTTGTCATGGTGTCTTTTTGATATGATGAATGATTTGATTTTATATGGAACTAAAATGTGTATATGATGATAAGTGGGGTTCTATATCTCCCTCCATTGCGTTGGATATGGTTTTACATCTCATGAGAAAAGGAATCATGGGAATACATTAGTATTTTTTACATCTTATATGGTGTACATACATGGGTCTTTTCCAAATGGTTTCCCAAGCATCTACTTCAGCCACATAAATTAAAGGTCCCTTGTTTTGAAGATATTCCAATTCATTATGGCATTCTATGATAAAAATAAAAATTTTCAATCTTAAGTTATGATTTCATGTATTATTTTATTACCTTTATATGATTCTAAGACATGTTTTTATATTATTTCATTGGTCTTATTTCATTATAAAATAATCCTTATTGCTAAAAAAAGTTTTTATTTTTTTCACTTCTATTTTTATAGACTGTTCATCATATGTTTATCACATTGTAATTTTTTTTCTCTTTTTTATGATCTGACTTCCATGAATATTTGATCTGTTTCCCTTACTCAACATTTGAGATCACCCCATTCTTATGCTTTCATTCACTAGAATATTAGGATGGGTATTACATGTGAGTTCTTTAGAAGGGGGTTAAGAGTTTAGGGATTATGATGAAATTTCCGGGGGTATTTTAATATAATTTATTAATGTAGATAATCATCCAAGACACTAATACTATTATTATCCAATTTGTATTATTATTTATGAGATGGAATGTGTAATCATGTAAATGAATAATTGAATTATTTTTTTGAGCTTGGGTCACATGAATTTGTATAAAAGTATGGTTTGATTAGTTTTAGGATTACATTGGGGAACATTATTGAAAAAACCTATGAAAAGGTAAATAGATAGGTATAAGTATACTATTAGTAGAGATTTTGTTCATTTTCGTAGCAATAACATCTCTATATGGTCACTATAAGTGGACGCAGACTCTGGAAAATATCTAATTAGGGGTATTAACCCAAAAAATGATCATATTGGGTATTAACATAATCATTAACCACTATATGAAAAAGATTATTAACTACACACCTGACTTGATGCTCATTAGGGATATGCCTTAGTAATTTCAAATTTTATTTATGAATAAATTTCAATGAATTGAAAATGTTTAGGTTAGATAATGTAATATAATACTACAATAGATAAACTAGAATAAAAATTAAATATTTATAATCATGGGTATGGATAAAATTTATGGGATATTTCTTCTAAATTATTATTTTTCTTACATTAAAATTATAATATTATGTAATGAAGTATTATTATATTTTAATTCATGGATGGAACAAGGAGGAATTGAGATAACAAATGGTAGAGGAAAATGTGGTGATTATCATAATGACCCACCTAATGGGATGGGAGATAGTGTAAATAACCTCATATATATTTTCATCCAATTGTTTCTTGAAATTAATAATAGAAAGAAACACATTGATCTCCCAAATTCCATATGTTTTGAGAATCTTGATATCGAGTCTTTACTATGATAATATCAACCCTCTATGTAAGGGCTTAGACCTCTCTGGTCCATTACATTGTGAAACTCTTGTCTTTAAGGTGTTTTGGGAGGTGATAGTGACTCATTTCATGAGTATTCTAAAATTCTAGTTTTTTTAATAGTAGGTCATACCAACGGTGACTAGCATCGATGACTCATAAAGGTGACTCGCAACGGTGGGTTGGGACTGGGGAGTAATTGTTGACGCTCCTTTCGTCACAGAATCTAAAGATCGGAAAAGGGGAATATCTGAGCTCAATGTGATTCAACCTTTGAAGAAAATATCAAAAATCGACAAAGGCATGAACAAGGGATCAAAAGCACTTGTGCCGTGCAAGTTCTATCACTGTCGCACAAGTCCACTTGCGCAACGCCTTATGATCGCGCAAGTGACTTGCACGACCTAAGTGATAACCGACCGAGGTCTTCTCCTGCCTATAAATATACCCTGTCGGCCCCCCATTTCGGGAGGATTTTTTCCAGAAATTCAGATTTGAGCTCCAGGCGCCCTAGTCTCTTCTTAAAGCTTCTGGAACACTTCTAAGGTAATTTATTACCTAGAACGGAAGATCTAAAGAGGGGGAGGAAGTACTAGGTGTTGAAACTCATCAACACTTGCGCACCTAGGTGGCTAGCCCTTAAGGGAAATGGCCACACTTGCGCACCTCCTTACTCCTTCAATAGAACCTGCGCGCCCCTCTCTTGGAAGAACCTCAAGAGGATTCTAAAGACCTTAACCTAAAGTCGCTCAAGTATTACCCTGCTGGTTAACAATCGCACAAGTAAACCATGTGTCGCGCAGGCATACCTGCACGACCAGGACCTACGCGACCAGGACTTGCGCGCCCACGCAGTACCTGCGCGCCTGCCAGGACTTGCACGCCCCTGCCTTTTTGGGTGCCTTTCTTGCCCATTTTCACCCCTCTTAAGCCATTACACCTTTCCTATTCAAGATTCAGTCTTCAAGACACTCTTCAAAGCAATTTATGGCATGATTTCTTGATTTGAATTCCTTATATGAAAGGAATTCTGTGAAATATCTCTCTAAACCTAGTGATTTACATATCTTTATCTCACTAATGATTGAGAGTTCATTAATTCAAACTCATCCTCTAAGATGAGAGAATCCTTAACCTGGGTCTCCTTTTTAGGAATAATCCCCATTCATAAGTCCTCTAATCTGGGCATCCTCTTTAAGAGTAAGCCCCAAGTCCCTCAATTTTTGGGCATCCTATTTAGGAATAAGCCCCAAATCCCTTAACCTGGGCTTCCTTTTCAGGAGTAAGCCCCAGTCTCAAGCTTGGGAATCTTCCTTAGGAGTAATCCCCAAGTCCCTTAATTTTTTGGGCATCCTCTTAGGAGTAAACCCCAGATCCCCTAACCTGGGATTCCTTTTCAGGATTAAGCCCTAGTCTCAAATATGGGCATCCTCCTTTGGAGTAAGCCCCAATTATTAAAGTTCCCAAATCTGGGAATCCTCTTTAAGAGTAAGCCCCAAGTCTCTCAATTTTTGGGCATCCTATTTAGGAGTAAGCCCCAGTCCCCTAATTTGGTCATACTCCTCAGGAGTAAGCCCCAAACCGTAATTCCATTAACCTGGGCCTCCTTTTCAGGAGTAATCCCCAGTCATAATCCTTAACCTAGGCCTCCTTTTCAGGAGTAAGCCCCAGTCTCAAATCTGGTCATCCTCCTTAGGAGTAATCCCCAGTCTTAATTTCTCTTAACCAGTCCTAATTTGCCTTTGATCTGGAATTCCTTTTCAGGAGTAAAACCCAATCATAAGTCTTCTCCTAATTTGGGCCTCCTTTTCAGGAGTAATCCCAAAGTTAGAGTATTCAAAATCTCCATGAACCACATATTCCTTTATGGACCCTGTTCCTGGATTTCTTCCTTAAAGTGAATCCTAACCTTCATTTATCTGGGCAGGCATACATACACAATCCCCACATTATTTTATATGATTGCATATTTCATGGAACAATTGTCTAATTTTTACCAATACCTCTTGTTTCTCACACCGAGCATGACTCACGTGAGCTTAGAGTGTAAAAGTAATTGTGACATCCTTCTTTGAGCCATCAATCATAAACATCATACTCCTTTATTCGAACTACGTGGGTTCTTATTCCTTTTCTAAACAAAGGATACGTAGGTAGCCGTCTACGGGTTCAATCCCAACTCTAAAATAATCAATGTCCTTCTGAATGACAATAAACTTCATGTTCCCCACTAAGTGGCTTTAAAACCAGTATGGTCATCATAATGACCAAGAGACTTCTATATAAATGTGTCAAAGGGTACCATTGACCAAGAATCTCTAATAAATACAGATGATTCTCTATCGATTAAGAACCTCGAATACATAAAAAAGATTCTCTAAATTTCCTACATATTTAATCATTGATTTTCAGATCTTAAGGAAATCTCATTTTATACTTGGTAATGTAATAAGGATTCACGAACATAACTTAAATCTATAAAGAGAGTCCCGGAGTATAAAATAATTCCCCTCAAAAAGGTGTGATGAGTCCGACCTCCCATCCTCTCGACCAATGAAAATTACTAAGCCTCATCAGTCCACAAACTAATGAGCACCTACCTTTGGAAAGTAGGTCCGAATGGATGTGGAATCATTGGATGTTTCTGGTTCTACGAACAAACCCGTTAGAAACCGATCGGAAAGTTTAAACCTCCCATTAAGGCGGTCATCCCTGGGTTCTGAGGGAAACAAAAATGGTGAACCTGACGTGAATCCTTAACCAAGTTAAAATGATGTTTTACCTATTTGTTAGGCCCCTATTTAAAACTCAATGAGAGGGCCAACAAAAACAATCATTGACATATGTGCTCATCCAAAAGATGTAGTGTATGAATTTATCTTGATTACATTTCTTATATCAAACAGGCACTCTTTTTCCAAGATCTACATTTCTAGAATGGCTGCTCTCAAGTTCACACCTGTGAATACTACTGCTGTAAATGCCACCGCTACTACTCCTGCTGGATCTTCGTCCGCTCTTAGGACGATATCACCTACCCAGCATCTTCAACGCTTGGTATCAAAAACACTGGTTAAGGAGTACCATCAACACGGTACCATCCCAACTCTGGAGGCTTCCCGACAAGCCCTCCAAGTAAATAACTCACATTGGTCGTCAGGACAACGACGACCAGTGATCAAGAAGTAGGTGGTGCTGACTACCGTCTCCAACCATTTAGGGTCATTATCCCCGGAACGCAATCACCATTCGCTCCCTTATTCTGGGGAGGTGAATGAGAAGGTCCCTCAGGACCTTAATTCAAACAGACAGGAGTCCTTCCTGAGGGAACCCACCAACAATCGCCGCCAAACTCGTGCGGCAGTGCGCCCTCAACATGATGAGGGTACCGACTCCAGGCATTCAGCTCAGGTTCCTCGAACCCGAGCAAGCAAGACGAACCACCAGAGACAGAATCCGGTCAACAGTGAGCAGGTTCTCATCTCTGCCATCTCTAGAGAAGTCCACCAACCTAACTTGGTGGCAAGCAACGAGAAGGCACATACACCTGCCCGTTTTAATTCCGTTGTCCAGCAGACTCATCTGGCAGCATCACACCAATCCCGCCAGGCAATTCCGGTGTAGTACTATAGGCAGGAACATACATCTGTTTATACATCATCAGCTAGTCAGAAGGCTTGTCTGACTACATATGATGGATCTCGTCAACCACGTTTGGCGAAGTGCAATTAGTAGGCACATACACCTGCTAGTATTAATCAAGCCTACCAACAGTCTCGCTTGGTAGCATTCGAAAAAGTTAGTCGGAAATCCCCGACAACAAATAGGAGGAAGACTCAACTCTCTTCCCCCACACTTGAGTACTGTTAGGATTCACTAACAGGAAAAGGAGGACAAGAGTAGGAACATACACCTACTCCAAGCCTGGAATGGATGTATATTCCCGTTCCGGCAGCTGAAGTCACCAAGCATATTCTATCAATGGTGAAAGAGCATAAGAAAATCCATGCTCTTATTCTGGATGCCTCTCAGGATATTATAACAACTTCAGCGTCATCTCAAGGAAAGACACATAAATCTACCCCTATCAGTGGAGTGATACATCAACAATTCACTCCGGAACAGACACACACATATGTTCCAGTCCAACAGGGTTATGGGGCATACTCCCCCATATCATACGGATGACCAAGTCAGACACATACACCTGATTTGAGAGGAGATAGTCAGCCTAACCTGGCCATCTTTCCTGATCAGGAACATACACCTGCTCAGAGCAGCCACTTTCGTCAACAAGTGGTTTCCCAGGTGAGTAAGAAGGCGTCTAAGAAAAAGACCCACCCAGCACAGTCAGGAGATCAAGAGCCAATCTGTAACAAGGCCTTTCTCGATGTTGGAGTTCTTGAAGCCCTCAGACAATTATCTGTTAGAATTCAAGATTCTACTCCCTCAGTTCCCAATATTGGGAACATAAATTCCGAAGGTCTTCAACAGACACTTCCTCATGAAGGCTTGCTTCATGACAATTCGGTCGATCTCGAAGTTTCATCTTCAGATGAGAACCACAGGAACCCTCTATGTGGTCAGAAGACCAAGGAGCAAGAGATCTCATCTTTTGCTATAACCCATTATGGTGGTCCTCCCCATGATGATGAATTTCGCTGCGAATGTCCTCTCCGCAGTAGTGATGCACATTGCCTGGAAAATGCTCCAGTGGACAATGTAGTGCTGAGAAAGCCCTCTTATCTTGAGGCACTTGCAAATACGAAACCAGTCATGTCTGAAGTTTCATCGCTAGCAGGTGAAATAATTTCTCAATCAGAAGATACCCCAGGGTGTAGTTCATTCTCCGAACCACCCCTAAGTCATGCATATTCTAGTTTGATCAATGATTTCTCTACCAATACTGTTGAATCCAATGAAGCAACAAGAAAACACCAACTCTGGTCAAATCAGGTAAAAGAATATTTATTAAATGATAAAGAGGAAATGCTGAATATGAGAAAACAACTGGCCAAAGGTGAAGTGCCAGTCATGTTTTGTCCTCTGGCTGACTCTCAGTATAATATTCCAAAAAATTTGAAGGAAGATGAAATTCATGATATTCATCTCAACATATGGAAAACTATTTTTCAGTTGAAAAAGAAAGTATTATCTTATGATGAATATGAAAATCATCTTAAGATAATAGAAGGGTTACAACATCGGATTGATTTGGCATATCTATCAGTCTCTCGATATCCGAAGGCTGAAAAGCAGCAGAGAGCCCTTCCACGTTCATGCCTTGGCGCACTAAGAAAATTGCGTCAGTTAATTTCCAATCCCTCGTCTGGTATTCGTGTCAGAGGATGGGGTGTTCATGGAGCACTTCATTTCACGGTGCTCTCTAGTCAGCAAAGCCCGCCGAAAATGGTCTCATGCAATGTTATTGCCCATGGCCGGCCACAGTCAATGGGATTTGTTTGTAATCGAAAGCTTTCCCAAGAACAGGCTTCAACTAGTTCCTCTCAAAATCAAGAATACAGAGAACAAGTTTTTGAATTACTCTTGTGTAACGCCCCGACCCCAGCTACCCAGAGTCGGTGCATTACTTCGTAACATTGGCATGATCACAAAAGATCAAGTCTCGAAAGACTGATTAGTTTAGTAGCCTTGGAAACACTAGATACATTCATAAGTCTTACATTACATCATAAAGTGAAAAACTAATAACAATGTCTTCATAGTCCACACTCATATCCTCTTCTGACTATCCCTGCAGGTCATTCCTAAAATACTTCATCACATCCTGGAAAATATTAAAACATTGAAAGGGGTGATCTCAGATGCTCAGTAAGGATAACAATATTGCGGAAGCTTTCATAAATAAACATAAAAATTTAAGGCAATGTATAACTAAAACAAAAGCCTTTTAAACTTGAACATAAACATAATATGGCAAAAGTAAAATGATATAATTCCATTCACTTCTTCACATACATATTCTACTGGTCGAATAATCACATGCAATATCAATTACCACTTTCATAATGAGGGAATGTATAATGCCATACATTCTGAAACATTTTGTCAAGGCCTCGGCCAAGACGTCTAAAATGATTAAGGCCTCGTCCAAAACCATAAATCAAATTGGGAAAGGGCCTCGGCCAATTCTACATCTAGTTGTCTCATTGGACCTACTGATGCATCAAGGAGCTATAGTGGGCTCCACCCGTCACTTATTAAGTCCAATACATTCCTCATATGAATAGGTTTAAACATATCATAAACCATAACATAATCGTATCACATAAAACATGCATAAAGGAAACATAACATTTCCACATTTCAATCAAAAGATATCAATTCAACACATTGATATAATAAAAACGCTTTCAAAACCATTTTCAATACCAAAATAAAATAAAGTTAAAACTTTGTATTTATTTTTCATTAAAAAAATTGATGGCTTGTAGAGGAAGCCGAAACTCAAATAATGGTCACGGCGGCGGAGAAGTCATTGTCGCCACATAAGTACGGAAGGAAAAACATTCCCTTTTGTCGTTTAGCAAAACGCTTCGTATAAAAAAGATTCCTTTTTAATAAACGTAAAAGTCAAAGGGGTTTATACACCGTATAAAAGAAAGTTGTGTATAAAACCAAATATGCCTCAATGAAAGGGGATTGAGACGAAGTCCTTAAAAAGATCATTTTTTTTAAATAAAGTACATCTATAATGTGTATTCACTATAAGTACACATAAATAATGTAAAAATACAAGATAGGACATAATAATATCATGACATAATTTGAAAGTAGGAGATTAACCCAAAGAATAGAAATTGGGTTAAGAAGTTCCCTTACCTTGCGTCTGACTTGACTCAACTGTTCTTTAACCTCCTGAATAATAAACTAGAGTTAATATATACCTTATTAAGAACCATTTTCAATTTAATTATCCATTTTATATCACTTATTACAATGATATGAACATTATGTAATTATTTAAGTTAATAACGGTCGTTTTGTCGATCTTTGGTACTTGAGTTAACAATAAACTTCTTATAATTACAAGTTGTTTATGTGGTAGAATATCCATTATATCCAGAATTATATTCATGATTTATATATCATATATATCATATATATCCATTATATACATTTATTTATAATATTACGTAACATTTAGAGCTAAGAAATGAAATGCACCGTTCATGGAGACGGTAAGCCGTACGTACGCATGAACGCTACTTTCATTTCTATTTCATTTTTAATGGAATGAAATCATAATGATATAAATGTATAATATAATTCCAGTATAATATATTGTATAATACCATTTACTCCATCCTTTATACATCCCACATATGGCATTAACGATTCAAATCACTTTGAGGGGGCGGTAGTCCGCACTTCCTAAAATGAAATTATCGCGTTTACCCATAATGGAAATCATAAAGTATGCCATAAATGAGAAATACAGAAGCATAAGTAAAACATAAACATATTATATATCATATATAAATATAGTGACATCTTAATGGCCAACTTTAAAGGTGTTATATGAGTGTTGAACAATCATCGTTTCGTGAGGCAGAAATTCGCCATCCACAGAAACCGTATGTTCTTTAACCATTAGATGTAGGTGTGTGTAATTGTATCTCGAATACTTCTTATAAAAACATCCTAGTATATTGAGGATACTGGTGTTTTTACAAAATAAATGAATAAAAAGAGTTTAGGGGGTTGGAAAAGAAAAATAAAACAAAACAACATTAGAGAAGACATTACTTCAAAATCGGGTAACTATTTTTGATTTGAGCCAAAGGCTTCCTTGGGAAGAGTTCTACCCAAATTGAGGCTTCTAGGAGTAAGAGGGGGAAGTTGGGAGAGTATTTGGGCAGAGTTTGGCCGAGCCAAATGGCTTGAAATTGTGAATGAGGTGGTAGAGGTGGGGGCCTTTTATAAGAGGAGAGGAGGGGCACTCTTGGAAAGTAAAGAAAAGTAACTTTATTATAAAATGAGTTTCAGATTTTAGAGGTCCCACACTTATATAATTAGAGTCTAAGGAGATAAGGGTTATAAATCCACCCATACAATAGGTTTTGGACATGTTTATGTCTTAGATATTACATTATCTTTCCATTTTATTTAAATCGTTAAATAATGAGGTCATCACTGCATCATCATGATGTCATAAATAATTTAATTTATTTAATTTCTAAAAATTATAAAAAAGATACTATGATGTAGAAAATCGTTTTATCTTTCTAATGAATATTTATAGTCAAAATGATGACTTGTATAACCCCATGTAAAAATTGTTTTAGTAAAACATTTCATGTTTGTGTCATTTTTTACTTTAACATTAAATAAAAGGTATTTATGTCATTTTCCAACTAAAGTGGATCCATGGGGTCCCCAAGTTGACCCATGGATTGTCTTGGTCGGCCATGGCACATCCAATGAGGGTAGGACATGTGTCAAGCTCATCTCATATTATTAAAACATTATTTTTACCTTAAACTACACTAATTACCTCTAATCGCGATTAAGAACTTAAAAGTTACTATTCACCAAAAATTATTTTAATCTCATTGAACCAAATTTTACTTCTTAATGACAACCATGTATATAGGAGTTTTTAAAATCAAACCACAGAAGTGGTAATATTTCATTTAAACGAAAAATCAATTATTTAACTACCACTTAGTGGATTCACTATTCATCAAAAATTGAAGTTTTTCAGAACAATGCCAAAATTTCACCCTAAGCTATAATTGATATTCCGAACTCAAAAATGATGTCTATTTTATGAAATTCAAAACATATAAGTTGCATTAATTAATTTTATAATTAATTCCCGCTGTCACAACAAATAGCGTGTTTTTTAAGAAACAATTTATATCAAAAGATTGACAATTGTTTATGTCCAATTTCAAAGTGAAATTAATTCTAATGAACACCATTGGATAAAATGGTAAAAATATATTCTAATTATACTTTAAAACCACTCAATATTATAACTTATCACTATAAATTATTTTGATTAAAAAAGTTGTTTTAAGTATTTTTCACTATTCATAAAAATTTGGAAGTTCTTAGAAAATTACAAAAAATTAAACATAGGCTAATTTCAATATTAGAAATACAAAAATGAATTCCATTTTGAAATATAAAATTTCTATAATTTTAAAAAGTGGGTATTACTATTCATAACGGCTTCTTTGATTAGTCGTGGTGTGTTAGAACTCGAACTTGCGTACAATACACACTATTGTATTATTCAAAGAGATGTGTACCGTGAAAGCTTGGGGTGTTACATTCTCCCCTCCTTCAATAAATTGCGTCCTCGTAATTTGAAATTTTTCTTGGAAAATAAAATTTTGAAAATAGAAAATACCTTTTTAGAAAACCCACATCGGAAATAAGGTTAATAAAAATATAACTTTAAAAGAAAGAAAGATAAGTACAATGGTCACCCGAGATATCCCATTCTAGGATTCTATGAAAATATGGATATGGAGGAGAAACAAACCTTCAAGGTCTGATGGAGAGTTATAGAAAACAGGATTAGGAGAAAGTTTAACTACAAGAAAATCACAAACTTGTGATTGGTTAAACGATCATTGATTCCCCAGTAGGAAAAGTTAACCAACAACATTTTTGTTTTGAGTTAACTTTTATAAAGTTGAGGAATTTATTTAGGAGATTTACTAAGAACGTAAGGGAATATACATACTTGTCATGTAGACTTTTATTCTTTAATAAATTTTTACCATAAACCCATCTTTCACTCTAAAAGTTAATACAACTCAAAAATATTCTATTTATCCTAATTGTATAAGGTTCCAAATATTAACACGTACCATTTAGATTAGTAAAATTATTTTTTAATAACCAGGGACTTCCTGTAGGCTAGTGGTAGGAAATAAAGGCCTGTCGCACTATGGTTGTGGGTTCGATTCCTGCAGCTTTGTCCGACGCGACGGGTTATGCCCCACCCTGCAGGTTGTCCTTTTCCTAAAACTATAGTATTATAATATTCCAAAAATAATCTTCAAAAAAAATTTAACCTTAAACAATACTATCCAAAGATCAACTTAATCCACTCCAACCTTTATAGTTATCCAAAATACCTCTGTCCAGACTTTCTCTAAAAGTTATATTAATTCCAAAATCAATTTATCAGATTCCCCAAACAAAGTAAAGTTTCTCTTATTGTCACATACTAAAAAATATAATTACCTTCATCATATTAAAACCTTACTGAAATCAACAAGTACTGCAATACAATCCTTATATATATCACATTATTCTAATAACCGGAATATAATCCATGAGTCCAAAAGCATCAATACATTAATTATTCTGCTTCAACTATAGTAACAGTATAAGATTGTCCTTGATCCCTTGGCCTTTTCTGAGGTAAGTTTCCCGGACGCTTAGGACATTCATTTGCATAATGACCCATTTCTCTACAATTGTAGCATTCAACATTGATAGCCACTTTCTTTCCCTTGCAATCACACGCCTGGTGACCTTTTTCTCCACATTTATAACAAACTCTCATTCCTTTTAGGCAAGTACCAGGGTGATTCTTCCCACAATTATCACATAATGTAAAATCCTTCTTTCCCTTTTTCCCTTTATCTGTCTCTTGTTCCACCGTTCTCTTCTTCTCTTGCTTTACTTTGTTGTCATAAGACTTAGAGAATTCCTTTTCTATCTTGATAGCACATGAGACAATATCTTCGTATGTTGAGAAATATTGTGAATATAAAGCTCGACGGAGAAATGGTTTTAACCCATCAAAGAAACGATCAATCTTACCTCTTGGGTTACGTATATAATCTGCAGCATACCTCGCTAACCTTGTAAAGTTGGCCTCATACTTTGCGACATTCTCATCCTCGTTTTGTCTCAGACTCAATAATTGCCTTTCCATATCTGCTCTATGGTCATGAGGAAAGTATTTTTCTAAGAAAAGATCTTTGAACTACCTCCATTCCATATTCGATATGTCATCATCTTTCTTTGTGTTTTGAATCAATGACCACCATTGATCAGCATCTCCAGTGAGGCGGTAAACTGCCATGATAACCTTCTCCCTTTCGCTACTCCCCAAGGCGTGGAATATTTTCTCTAAGGTGTTTATCCATTGATCAGATACTAATGGATTTGTACCCCTATTAAATGTTGGTGATTGTTGCCTCATGAAGCGGTCTAACATTGATCCTCCACGTTGTGGATCAGGGTGATCCATACGAGTAAGGTTATTATTCATAACTTGAGTGAGTTGTCCCAGTATGGTAATAAGTTGATCAGCACCAGTTGTATCTCCATCTCCACAATAATTATCTTGAGCAGGAGGGAAATCCCTGCACGAAGTGCGTGCATTGATACGGTTTCCATTCCTTCCACTAGGCGCCATTTCTAAACAATGGCATAAACTATATTAGTTTATGAATCAAAATACATAATTCCATACTTATAAAATACTTAACATAAATTGAACTATTTATGGATATAATCCATAATCATAAAAAGGTTTTCTTTGAGGAAATATATACTCATAACCGTTCATAGTGGTTTGTAAAGAAAACGAGAATTATCCTAAGCATATCCCCCAAGAGTGTCGTAACCAAGAGTGCAGCAAGGCCCGTTGTCGTGCACGAGTTCTCGTTCGAGTCTAGCTCAAAGCGGTGTTTTCGGGTTTTACCCCTAGGTACATCTGTGCCAGAGCCGCCTCTTCCTGCTCGTATCCAGATAGGGATGTATTGCTCGGAAAACTCACAAAATCTCTATAATACCAAAATTCTAGGAAGTTCTTCTATACTAATCCTTAAAGTCTATCTTCGGGCTATGTGCTCTAATCAGAGTTTATCTAAATCTAGCTTCCAAGGTTAGTACTAAACTTCCTCTGATACCAACTGTAACGCCCCGACCCCAGCTACCCAGAGTCGGTGCATTACTTCGTAACATTGGCATGATCACAAAAGATCAAGTCTCGAAAGACCGATTAGTTTAGTAGTCTTGAAAACACTAGATACATTCAGAAGTCTTACATTACATCATAAAGTAAAAAACTAATAACAAAGTCTTCATAGTCCACACTCATATACTCTTCTGACTATCCCTGCAGGTCATTCCTAAAATACTTCTTCACATCCTGGAAAATATTAAAACATTGAAAGGGGTGAGCTCAGATGCTCAGTAAGGATAACAATATTGCGGAAGCTTTCATAAATAAACATAAAAATTTAAGGCAATGTATAACTAAAACAAAATCCTTTTAAACTTGAACATCAACATAATATGGCAAAAGTAAAATGAGATAATTCCATTCACTTCTTCACATAGATATTCTACTGGTCGAATAATCACATGCAATACCAATTACCACTTTCATAATGAGGGAATGTATAATGCCAGACATTCTGAAACATTTTGTCAAGGCCTCGGCCAAGACGTCTAAAATGATTAAGGCCTCGGCCAAAACCATAAATCAAATTGGGAAAGGGACTCGGCCAATTCCACGTCTATTTGTCTCATGAGACCTATCGATGCATCGAGGAGCTATAGCAGGCTCCACCCGTCACTTATTAAGTCCAATACATTCCTCATATGAATAGGTTTAAACATATCATAAACCATAACATAATCGTATCACATAAAACATGCATAAAGGAAACATAACATTTACACATTTCAATCACAAGATATCAATAAAACACATTGATATAATAAAAACGCTTTCAAAACCATTTTCAATACCAAAATAAAAGAAAGTTAAAACTTTGTATTTATTTTTCATTAAAAAAATGATGGCTTGTAGAGGAAGCCGAAACTCAAATAATGGTCACGGCGGTGGAGAAGTCGTTGTCGCCGCATAAGTATGGAAAGAAAAACATTCCCTTTTGTCGTTTAGCAAAACGCTTCGTATAAAAAATATTCCTTTTGAATAAACGTAAAAGTCAAAGGGGTTTATACACCGTATAAAAGAAAGTTGTGTATAAAACCAAATATGCCTCAATGAAAGGGGATTGAGACGAAGTCCTTAAAAAGATCATTTTTTTAAATAAATTACATATATAATGTGTATTCACTATAAGTACACATAAATAATGTAAAAATACAAGATAGTACATAATAATATCATGACATAATTTGAAAGTAGGAGATTAACCCAAAGAATAGAAATTGGGTTAAGAAGTTCTCTTACCTTGCGTCTGACTTGACTCAACCGTTCTTTAACCTCCTGAATAATAAACTAGAGTTAATATATACCTTATTAAGAACCATTTTCAATTTCATTATTCTTTTTATATCACTTATTACAATGATATGAACATTATGTAATTATTTAAGTTAATAACGGTCGTTTTGTCGATCTTTGGTACTTGAGTCAACAATAAACTTCTTATAATTACAAGTTGTTTATGTGGTAGAATATCCATTATCTCAAGAATTATATTCATGATTTAGATTTCATATATATCATATATATCCAGTATATACATTCATTTATAATATTACGTAACATTTAGAGGTAAGAAATGAAATGCACCGTTCATGGAGACGGTAAGCCGTACGTACGCATGAACGCTACTTTCATTTCTATTTCGTATTTAATGGAATGAAATCATAATGATATAAATGTATAATATAATTACAGTATAATATAGTGTATAATACCATTTACTCCATCCTTTATACATCCCACATATGGCATTAACGATTCAAATCACTTTGAGGGGGTGGTAGTCCGCACTTCCTAAAATGAAATTATCGCGTTTACCCATAATGGAAATCATAAAGTATGCCATAAATGAGAAATACAGAAGCATAAGTAAAACATAAACATATTATATATCATATATAAATATAGTGACATCTTAATGGCCACCTTTTAAGGTGTTATATGAGTGTTGAACAATCATCGTTTCGTGAGGCAGAAATTCACCATCCACAGAAACCGTATGTTATTTAACAATTAGATGTAGGTGTGTGTAAGTGTAGCTCGAATCATTCTTATAAAAACATCCTAGTATATTGAGGATACTGGTTTTGTTACAAAAGAAATTAATAAAAAGAGTTTAGGGGGTTGGAGAAGAAAAATAAAACAAAACAACATTAGAGAAGACATTACCTCAAAATATGGTAACTCGTTTTGATTTGAGCCAAAGGATTCCTTGGGAAGAGTTCTGCAAAAGGTGAGGCTTCTAGGAGTAAGAGGGGGAAGTTGGGAGAGTATTTGGGCAGAGGTTGGCTGAGAAAAATGGCTTGAAAGTGTGAATGAGGTGGTAGAGGTGGGGGCCTTTTATAAGAGGAGAGGAGGGGCACTCTTGGAAAGTAAAGAAAAGTCACTTTATTATAAAATGAGTTTCGGATTTTTGGGGTCCCACACTTATAGAATTAGAGTATAAGGTGATAAGGGTTCTAAATCCACCCATCCAATAGGTTTTGGACATGTTTAGGTCTTAGATATTACATTATCTTTCCATTTTATTTAAATCGTTAAATAATGAGGTCATCGTTGCATCATCATGATGTCATAAATAATTTAATTTATTTAATGTCTAAACATTATAAAAAAAATACTATGATGTAGGAAATATTTTTAGATTTCTAATGACTATTTATAGTCAAAAATATGACTTGTATAACCCCATGTAAAAATTGTTTTAGTAAAAAATTTCATGTTTGTGTCATTTTTTACTTTAACATTAAATAAAAGGTATTTATGTCATTTTCCAACTAAAGTGGCTCCATGGGGTCCCCAAGTTGACCCGTGTATTGTCTTGGTCGGCCATGGCACATACAATGAGGTTAGGACATGTGTCAAGCTCATCTCATATTATGAAAACGTTATTTTTACCTTAAACTACACTAATTACCTCTAATCGCAATTAAGAACTTAAAAGTTACTATTCACCAAAAATTATTTTAATCTCATTGAACCACATTTTACTTATTAATGACAACCATGTATGTCGGATTTTTGAAAATCAAACCACAGAAGTGGTAATATTTTATTTAAACGAAAAATCAGTTATTTAACTACCACTTAGTGGTTTCACTATTCATCAAAAATTGAAGTTTTTCAGAACAATGCCAAAATTTCACCCTAAGCTATAATTGATATTCCGAATTCAAAAATGATGTCTATTTTATGAAATTCCAAACATATAAGTTGCATTAATTAATTTTATAATTAATTCCCGCTGTCACAACAAATAGCGTGTTTTTTAAGAAACAATTTATATCAAAAGATTGACAATTGTTTATGTTCAATTTCAAAGTGAAATTAATTCTAATGAACACCATTGGATAAAATGGTAAAAATATATTCTAATTATACTTTAAAACCACTCAATAGTATAACTTATCACTATTAATTATTTTGATTAAAAAAGTTGTTTTAAGTATTTTTCACTATTCATAAAAATTTGGAAGTTCTCAGAAAATTACAAAAAATTCAACATAGGCTAATTTCAATATTAGAAATACAAAAATGAATTCCATTTTGAAATATAAAATTTCTATAATTTTAAAAAGTGCGTATTACTATTCATAATGGCTACTTTGATTAGTCGCGGTGTGTTAGAACTCGAACTTGCGTACAATACACACTACTGTATTATTCAAAGAGATGTGTACCGTGAAAGCTTGGGGTGTTACATCTTGCATCAAGCAAACAAGAATATTGAACTGGCCCCTCGTTTGGAGCAAGCACGTCACCAAGTGACAGAAGTGTCGGAAATCATCCAACGGTCTTTTGAACCGGGTGATAAAAGCGGATACAAGTTAATGCATCCAGCTAATTTCCGGACTAAGGTTCGCAAGATCAGGAGGACTTTCAAGAAAGTCTCAGACATAGCATGTCAAGAACCACCCCAGCTCGCCAGACTGGGGAATCTTTTAAACCAACCCTCGGAATCAACAAAAAGGATTCGGGGAGTTGAGTGAGGACAGCAGGAAGAACCCCAGTCCACTGGACTGGGGACTTTCTCAAATCATCAATCCCCTCCTCAGAGAAAGTCGGTCTTTTCTAGATTGGGGAAGAAACCTCAAGAGGAACGAAGAACCAAATTATCATTATATTCTCTCCAAATTACGGTTCATCAATAAGTTCCTAAGGGATTGAATCAACAAAAGGCAATGTCTCATCAAAGACATGGAAGAAGACAATATCACAGAAATGCTGATAGAAGGGATGTGATGATTTATGCATCAATCAATGTCATCAATGCCGTTGTTTTTGATCCACCAGATGAGCCTCACTCAGGGGACTCAGATGAAGAGGTTCTTGCTCAAGAAGATGTACGCACCGACACAAATGAAGAAGGTTTGTGTACATGAAGTCAAAGGATTACTCAGAACATAGGTAATCCTTCGAGTAACCCACTTCCCCCTCTCTGAAAAGGATCCAACAAAGGGAAGGGAAAGAAATAGGTTACATATCCTTCCTCTAGAGAAGGTCAATTGCTCTCACTAGAGCAGAGGTTTGCACAACAGGAGGAAGAAATGAAAGAATTAAGAAGGTTTAATGCAGAACTACTTCAGAGTAGTCTTCTTCTTAAGCATGCTGGAGTCAGTCAGCCAAAGCAATTTTTTGCAGCTACTGAGATGGATCAAGAATATCCTCCTTTATCAGTACACCCTCACAGGTCTAATCCTACGGGTCAAGTGCAACAACAGTTGGAAGTGCTACCATCAGTTGCAGCACCAATTGCCACATCTGTCCAAGCTCCAGTCATTGCACCTACCCAAGTCCAAGTTCAACCGGATGTTTCTCAAAAGTTAATAACTACTATTGAGTCATTAACAGCTCGGTTAGAAACTATGGAAGGGAAATGTGTGAATGTTCAACCAGAAAAGAAAGTTTACCCTGAATGGGTTGATTCAATTTCTCCTCCATCCAGTTTTGGGAATCCTATATTCCCTATTTTCAATGGATCAGGCGATCCTGAACAGCATTTGAAGCATTACGTGTCTTGTTGCGATCCTATGATGGGAACTTCGGAGTATCAAGAAGCAGTGAAAATCATATGCTTCGTGCGAACCTTGCAAGGACCAGCTTTTGTTTGGTATACAAGCTTGCAATCCCAGTCAATTACCGGATGGGAGGATATTCGCGAAAAATTTCTCCTTCAGTTCAGCTCAACTTTTCCAAAGACAATAGTTTTCTATCTTAAAAATTGTAAGCAAAGGGAGAATGAAAGAGTCTCTGATTTCATTGCTCGATGGAAGGGATTAACATATTCCTTGAGTTTAGCACTCCCTCAAGAAGAATTGTTGCCAATCTGTGTGGAAAATCTGCATGACGAATTACGCACGCCATTAATCCCTGTGAAATACACAGGAGGGTTTCGAGACCTTACTTCAATCGCTCAGCAGATTGAAGATTCCTTTATACAGGCTAAGGCTAAATCTCGTGTAATTCCATTAGCTCCAGGAAGGAGAATGGTTAAAGCAGAAACTGCTATAGTTATGCTTAAACAAGCACCTGTACCTATTTCTACCTCAAAACCTTCATTTTCTCGAAGGGCTCCACCTTCTGAGCGCCAACAACAAAGGCCTTTTCGTCCATATGATCAAAAAGATCATAGAAGAAAACAATTTGAGGATCTGAAGAGCAAAACATATTCTTTCCAAAATGAACAAGTTCCTGGTTATTTCATTTCAGCTCTGGAAAACAATTTGGTTCAATTGACAATACCCAAGAGGCCCAACAAGAAAGGAGATGAAGACCGTCCTAATTATTTCCCTTTTCATCAAATATTGGGGCATCCCATCCAGGAGTGTTTTGTCTTCAAAGACCTCCTGCAAAAGATGGTCGACTCGGGACAGGTCACATTGAAAGGCTCCTCATCCCAAGTAGCATGTGTCACTGCTACAGTTCCACAGGAGGAAGACGAATGGTAGGAAGTCAAAAGAAAAAATGCACAAAAATATGATGATTGGATGGTCAGAAAGACAATCAATCAAACTCATGCTATTTTGTGAACACAATTAAGGAAACCAATTGTGTCTTCTTCCATGAATATTGCGGCAAAACCCTCTTCGTCAGAGGGAAAGTCCTCAAAGAAACGGCTTGATTCAAAGAAAGAAAAAGAATCAGAAGAAGATGAGTATGTGTCAAAGCCTAAGTTGTCTCTGACTTTGGCGGACTTCATGCCATCTAATTCAAAGCCATGGGCATCGCCCCACCAAACGGCATAGCCTAAACAGGCTAATCAGGCAGATTCTTCATCAGATGAAGAGTTAATCTTTGGTTCTGTTAATATGATTCAATTAACAGATCCATATTCCAGATTTTTGAAGCAGTATTTTGTATAAACTGCAAAGTCTTTCATTGTCCCCGCAACATGACACTAAACTTTGTGGCACCATTTCTTCCTTGCTATATGACATTAAACTATACAGAAATGGTCCAAGAATATGACCCTACACTATTTGCACATACGTCCAACATGACGTTAAACTGTGTCACCTTCATTGTCCCCGCAACATGACACTAAACTGTGCGGTACCAGTTCGTCCTTGCTATATGACGTTAAACTATACAGAAACGGACCAAGCATATGACCCTAAACTATTTTCACTTACGTCCAACATGACGTTAAACTGTGTCACCTTCATTGTCCTCGCAACATGACACTAAACTGTGTGGCACCAGTTCGTCCTTGCTATATGACGTTAAACTATATAGCAACGGTCCAAGCATATGACCCTAAACTATTTACACATACGTCCAACATGACGTTAAACTATGTCACCTTCATTGTCCCCGCAACATGACACTAAACTGTGCGGCACCAATTCGTCCTTATTATATGACGTTAAACTATACAGCAACGGTCCATACATATGACCTTAAACTATTTTTACTTTCGTCCCACATGACGTTAAACTGTGAAAAAGTTCCCCAAATGGTCCAGTATGACCTTAAACTACAACTTGGTCCTGTATGACCTTAAACTGCATCATCAACGGTCCATGCATATGACCCTAAACTATTTGCAAGTACCTTACGTCCAGCAAGACATTAAATTGTGACGTCCTAACTACATGACGATAAACTGTATAAAATTACCTTACGTCCGGAAAGACGTTAAACTACATAATCATCAAAGGTCCTGTATGACCTTAAACTACACCACTGTCCATCATGACATTAAACTGCACCATCCACGGTCCATGCATATGACCTTAAACTATTCTCACTTTCGTCCAACATGACACTAAACTGTATCGTCCCTTTTTCGTCCAACATGATGATAAACTGTGGAAAAAATCCCCAATACGTCCAACATGACGTTAAAATGGTGCACTCTTTTGTCCTCACTGCATGACATTAAACTGCACAGTCCCCCCCTTTCGTCCAACATGACGTTAAACTCTATTGTCCACATCGTCCTAACTACATGACGCTAAACTGTACAGAAAGTTTGTGATACATCCTACATGACATTAAACTGTATTTTGTCCCTGCTACATGACACTAAACTGTGCAGCACCAATAGTCCTAACTGCAAGACTTTAAACTGCATAGTCCCTTTATATGTCCTACATGACATTAAACTATGCATCGTTAAGGTTGTTGTTACCTCTTGTTTCTCACACCGAGTATGACTCACGTGAGCTTAGAGCAAACCTCAACCATAACACTCTCTCTGGGACGCTAACCATGTGTAAGTCGTAACATCATTTTTTTAGGTCATTGTCCCCAAGAACAACTTAATCATTAATTCATTCTTTAATTGAACTACACGGACTTTGATCCTTGGCTTCTAGGCTGGGTATGTAGGCAACCTCCCAAGGTTCAAGCCCAAAACCAATCTCTTCACGTCGATTCATCTCTATCTCATATGATGATAATTTGTGAAACCACCCTTATAATCAATATCTTTACATTGGTTCACTTTCGTCCTTGTTATACGACATTTAACTATACAACACTTTTGTCCAGTATGACAATAAACTACAAATTTCTTTGATACCCTCACCTGAGTGGGAACCATTATTTTCATTGATTTTTTTCAATCATGTTTCATTTCAAAGACTATGTACATACATGGAAACACCCAAACCTTTTATCTTGGGTTAAACCATCATTGCACTAAAGTCCCCGTTCACGCTTCACGTGTACGAACCAAATTTGTACAAATTTTAGTTCTAGAACTATGTGGGATTGATTCCCATCCTTATGGGATACGTAGGAACGTTCGAGTGTCCCTCGAATCTAGTCCCCAGTCTTTGGACCTAACCCCAAATTTCACTTTCAGTCCCTTGTCTGAAAAGTCCCCATGAAAACACACACGGTGTATTTCTTACAATGGTCCAAGCTCTATGACCCTAAACTAAGATCTCTAATCCTTTTGTCCCACACGACGTTAAATTGTAGTTTAAGAACTACATATGGCTTGATTCTCATCCTTATGGGATACGTAGTGAAGTACAACATTTCAATTCAGGACCCAGCCACAACATAATTATGGTTAACATTGATCTATGTATCTCTGTACACATTGAACAATACCCATATTTATGTGTTATAATCCTAACCTTAAATATTTTCAGATCCTCATAACCCTTTTCATGACTTCTAGTCACAAAAATGTCAAACTTCTGAGAGTTCTTTTTTCTGACTATGCAGCACGTGCCCATAGGCGGCCTTGCATAAACAGTCTACATAACAGACTTGTTAGCCAAAAGATACTATTATTTGACTATGCAACCAATTCCCTTAGGTGTCCCTGCATAATTAAACCCCCTAACGGGTTTGTCGGATATTGGTAACTTCATTATTTGTAATAATTCCTCTTTTGTCCTTATTTGTCTTAAATGACAGTATGTAGGGATCCGCAAAAATAGCCATCCTTAACATATTTGTCCCATATCCTTTTTCATGATCTGAAAGTATTCAAGTCTATGGTTTATATTCTCCTTCCCTACGTTTGGGTCAGACCTTCGTAGGAGTGATATTCATCCAGTTCATCGATAATTTTGTTTGGAAATATTTTCTCTATATTCAAGTACCTCTTTCCATACAGCAAACTCTATACTTTGGAAGATTTGAATCTCCATAAACTTTCACTGGCTTTTAGCACTAGGAAAATAACTTTCTGAGAGTTCTTTTGCCTGAATATTCAGCACGTGCCCATAGGCGGCCTTGCATAAACAGTCCACATAACAGACTTGTTAGCCAAAAGATACTATTTTATTTAAATATGCAGCCAATGTGCTTAGGTGTCCCTACATAATTCAACCCCCTAACGGGTTTGTTAAATAATGGTAACTTAATTCTTGGAAACTACTTCTTATAATGCCTATTATCTCTTTTTCATATCATTCCTTAGATTCAAATATTCTTAAGTCATAGTTTACATATTTTCCCTCATACTTGAGTATGGTACTATGTTTTCAGATGATTTGTCAAGGAATTGAGTCAATTCTAATCCATTTCGGTCAAATCTATTTCGACCTTAAATATTAGCCTTTTTATGTCCGACATGCATGACTTTAAACTGCCCACAAAAGACAAGGGAACTCTGAATAAATTTCATGTTCCCAGCTCACTAAACATACATTTTTGTATGATTTAGTTAACATTGATCAATTAAAAGGTTCGAAGTTTGAAGGGTTATATACATTAATCCTAGTAAAAATCAAACTATTATTACTAGGCCCATTGGCTTAGGTAAAATCTAAAGCATATAGAAAAATAGAATGCAAGTACAAATAAGTGAAGGTGAAAGTGTTTTTCATTGATGCACAAGAGTTAGAAGGACATCCATAGACTGGAGTCTTGTCTCTTTTTCAAGAATTACAAGAGGCTTTAAACATAACTCTTCATTTGATTTACGGCACCCCGAGCTTCATCAGCAATCACTTGTAATTCATTCATTCAACTGGATACAATAAGAGATGTAGTGATACCATCTCTTCTTGAAACAATTGTAAAAGGATGTTCTAGAGTGCGGTTTGAGAAAATTTTCTGCTGATCAAACAGTGACTCTGTTTCTTTCCAAGAGACTTGGAAGATGGATACATGAATTTGAGAATAGGGAATTGGAAGTAAAGAGCCATTTGGAGAGAGTACTCTTTTCAGATATTGCTCTAATACCATGTTTGTCTTCTCTCCACCAACCGTCAGTGGAAAAAATTTCATCCCATGGGTTTTCCATTTTCATATCTGCAAGGAAATGACATGGAGGAAGAATTTGAAAGTTCACACCATTGTTGTTGCTCTTAATGCACAGTATAACTGAAATGAAGGAGTAGCAGTGCAGCTGTATTTCATGTGTATAGTTATTTGCATCTGGAACATTGACTCCTTGCAGATGACCATGACCATATAGAGGCAGGTAGATGCTCTGTGGGAAATTAAGATGATATTTCTTCAAGTACTTATCCAAATCTGGGAGAGTGTTGTTGCAGATATCATAGTAATCATGGCCAATGATGTTCATCATGTCATCAATCCTCTTGCTAGCCAGTTCATCAGACGTTTTAATTCCCTTAGGAGCCATTGAATCTGCACAAAAGTTGAATAAATTAAACTCTTAAATGAGTTTATTTTTTAAAAATTTGTGAAAGAATTCGAAAAAAATGGCTAAGGAATTAAGGCGTGCAAGTCTAAAAATGATGCGCAAGTGTTCGTGTGCCGCGCTAGTTTTTGACGCGCAAGTATAAACCGCGCAAGTTCAAATACCTATACAGTAGCGCGACATCAAGGGAAACACTGGAAAACAGAGCAACCTGCACGGCTAAGGTGACATGCGCGGCTAAGGTGACCTGTGCGGCGAGAGATCGAAGGTATGAAGTCTGGAAATCCGGATGCTTATACAAAAGTAAGGCCCTCTATTTATAGATGCGGTCGGGACCCTACGCGTCGTACCCTGTGCGATCAAGGGTCGTATCCCTGCACGATGCGCACTTGCGCGCCGCCCTCTGCGCCATCAAGACTTGCGTGCCAACTTTCCTTTATATGTATTCAATTTCCTCAGAGTCAAATCATTATTTCTTTCGGATCCAACTCTGAGGGGGGACTTTTGTTGATCCTCCTTTAGTCCCAAAATCTAAAGATCGGAAAAGGGGAATATCTGAGCTCAAAGTGATTCAACCTTTGAAGAAAATATCAAAAATTGAAAAAGGCATGAACAAGGGATCAAAAGCACTTGTGCCACGCAAGTTCTATCACTGTCGTGCAATTCCACTTGTGCGACGCCTTATGGTCACGCAAGTGACTTGCGTGACCTAAGTGATAACCGCCCGGGGTCTTCTCCTGCCTATAAATAGACCCTATGGGCCCCCCATTTCGGGATGATTTTTTCCAGAAACCCATATTTGAGCTCCCGGGGCCCTAGTCTCTTCTCAAAGCTTCTGGGACACTTCTAAGGTAATTTCTTACCTAGAACGGAAGATCTAAATAGAGGGAGGAAGTCCTAAGTGTTGAAAGTCATCAACACTTGCGCGCCTAGGTGGCCAGTCCTTAAGGGAAATGGCCACACTTGCACGACACCTTACTCATTCAATATAACCCGCGCGTCCCTCTCCTGGAAGAACCTCAAGAGGATTCTAAAGGCCTTAACCTAAAGTCGCTCAAGTATTACCCTGCTGGTTAACCATCGCGCAAGTACACCATGTGTCACGCAGGCATACCTGCGCGACCAGGACCTGCGCGACCAGGACTTGCGCGCCCATGCAGTACCTGTGCGCCTGCCAGGACATGCACGCCCCTGCCTTTTTGGGTGCCTTTCTTTCCCATTTTCACCCCTCTTAATCCATTAAACCATTCCTATTCAAGATTCAGTCTTCAATACACTCTTCAAATCCATTTATGGCATGATTTCTTGATTTTACTTCCTTATCTGAAAGGAATTGTATGGAATATCTCTCAAAACCTAGTGATTTATATATCTTTATGTCACTAAAGATTGAGAGTTCATTCATTCAACCTCATCCTTTAAGATGAGAGAATCCTTAACCTGGGTCTCCTTTTTAGGAATAATCCCCAGTCATAAGTCCTCTAATCTGGGAATCCTCTTTAAGAGTAAGCCCCAAGTCCCTCAATTTTTGGGCATCCTATTTAAGAATAAGCCCCAGATCCCTTAACCTGTGCTTCCTTTTCAGGAGTAAGCCCCAGTCTCAAGCTTGGGTATATTCCTTAGGAGTAAGCCCCAAGTCCCTTAATTTTTTGGGAATCCTCTTAGGAGTAATCCCCAGATCCCCTAACATGGTCTTCCTTTTCAGGAGTAAGCCCCAGTCTCAAATATGAACATCTTCCTTAGGAGTAAGCCCCAATTCTTAAAGTTCCCAAATCTAGGCATCCTCTTTAGGAGTAAGCCCCAAGTCTCTCAATTTTTGGGCATCCTATTTAGGAGTAAGCCCCAGTACCCTAATTTGGGCATCCTCCTCAAGAGTAAGCCCCAAACCATAATTCCCTTAACCTGGGCCTCCTTTTCAGGAGTAGTCCCCAGTCATAAACCTTAACCTGGGCCTCCTTTTCAGGAGTAATCCCCAGTCTCAAATCTGGGCATCCTCCTTAGGAGTAATCCCCAGTCTTAATTTCTCTTAACCAGTCCTAATTTACCTTTGATATGGGATTCCTTTTCAAGAGTAAAACCCAATCATAAGTATTCTCCTAATTTGGGCCTCCTTTTCAGGAGTAAGCCCCAAGTTAGAGTATTCAAAATCTCCATGAAGCACATATACCTTTATGGACCTTGATCATGGATTTCTTCCTTAAAGTGAATCCTAACCTTCATTTATCTGGGTATTCATACATATATAAGCCCCACATTATTTCATATGATTGCATATTTCATGGCACAATTGTCTAATTTTTACCAATACCTCTTGTTTCTCACACCGAGCATGACTCACGTGATCTTAGAGTGTAAAAGTAATTGTGACATCCTTCTTTGAGCCATCAATCATAAACATCATACTCCCTTACTCGAAATACATGGGTTCTGATTCCTTTTCTAAACAAAGGATACGTAGGTAGCCCGTATACGGGTTCGATCCCAACTCTAAAATAATCCATGCCCTTCTAAATGACAATAAACTTCATGTGCCCCACTGAGTGGATTTAAAACAAGTATGGTCATCATAATTACCAAGAGACTTCTATATAAATGTGTCAAAGGGTACCATTGACCAAGAATCTCTAATAAATACAGATTATTCTCTATCGATGAAGAACCTCGAATACATACAAAATATTCTCTAAATTTCCTACATATTTAATCATTGATTGTCAGATCTGAAGGAAAACTCATTTTATACTTGGTAATGTAATAAGGATTCACGAACATAACTTAAATCTATAAAGAGAGTCCCAGATTAGACAATAATTCCCCTCAAAAATGTGTGATGAGTCCGACCTCCCATCCTCTCGACCAATGAAAATTCCTAAGCCTCATCAGTCCACAAACTAATGAGCACCTACCTTTGGAAAGTAGGTCCGAATGGATGTGGAATCATTGGATTTTTCCGGTTCTACGAACAAACCCATTAGAAACCGATCGGAACATTTGAACCTCCCATTAAGGCATCCATCCCCGGGTTCTGAGGGAAACAGTAATGAATGGTGATTCGTTGATGGTAGGTTACCAACAATGAATCATCCAATGGTGTCTCCCAATGGTAGATCATGATAGTGATTCTCAATAGTGAATCACACCAATAGGTCACCAGAGGTAACTCATAATGGTGACTCATCCAATGGTGACTCATGACAGTGACTCATCTAGTAGTGACTTGCAATGGTGACTTGTCCAGTGGTGACTCATGATGATGACTCATCCAATGGAGAATCGTCCAATGGTGATTCTTAAAATAGTGAGTTATCCAATAGGAGGTCATCCAATGGTGAGTTTTCCAATATTATTTTATCCACCAGTGAGTCGTTACCAACATTTTATCAAAATTTTCTCTAGTTTTTCAGTTTTCTGCAGTTTCATCCATTTTGCATTTTATTTGATGTAAAATGAGTTAAATACCATATTAAAATGTCTATGTGGTTGTTTCAATTGTTATGGATCATATCTATAACTTTTTAAATGTCCCAATGACATAAAAATAGTCTAACGATGGGGTCTTGATCATGATCTGACTGTAATGGCTTTTGAAACCATTTCTTCTGTTAATATATGATCTATCCTTTCTAAAGCATAGAACCTTTATTCATTGAATGTTTACCTTTACTCTCGATACCATGCATCCCCAAACCACTCTTCTACATGGAGATGTGTGTCTTTGGTGCCTCCTTGGATTTCATTTCCATAGAGCCTTGCACACCCCCTATTTGGCAGAAGGAGGAGGTTTTGATCATCTGTTTCTCAAGGTAGGGATACCTTCATCCCTCTTTTAATTGAGTATCATATGGTGTGGTTGAATGAATGTACTCTTGTAGAAGATAATAGGATACCATGTTAATAATGATAATGAAATAGGTTTACCAATTTATATGCAGTGATGGGGAAAAGAGACATGTGTTCTACTTAGTTATTTGTTGACATTTTGACCTGCATGGGCTATGTGCTTACTCCAAATCATGTTTGTTAGTGGTATTTTTTTTTCACCAATGATATATTGTAAATTATTATTGATAGTCTTCTATTGAATAGTATTATATGTGAAAATATGGCTTACCATCTATATTCGGTTAAATAAATGGATGCCTCATAATCGATCTTACACTATGATAACCCCTGAATTATCGAAGTGGAATTATAGAATGAGTTTTTTTCTAAATTGGAATACACTCTTCCATGTTAGGTGTTACTGTGTGCAATGTATAGTTTTATTCTATCTTGTACATTGTGTGCATTATGTAGCGATACGGTTTGGATCACGGTTGTGTGTATGAGGTGGTTCGGTTTCTGTAATGTAGTCTCATGTTGAGAGATTGATTGATGGTAGAATGTATGAGTAGTGTTGTATAATGGGACTGCAAATAGGTTGTATTTTTTAGGATGTTGGGTGTGGTGCATTTTTGCAGTGGGTCTGTTGGGTTTGGATGTAATGAGATCCATTGATGGGTGTGGGTATGATATGGTGTTTGTTCTATTTTGTATGATGTTCTGGGTGGGATTAAATTTAATAATAATGATGGTCTTTATTGGAATGTGTTCTAAATGGGAAAGAATTGTGGAGGGATCCCTTAATCATATTTTTCTTCCTCTGTTTGTCTTGGTTGTGTAGCTGGTTTTGTTTTATGGCTGATAGATTCCTAGGTTGGGATGGAACAAAAAAAAATAAAGGCATAATAAAGTTGAATAGAATGGGTGTTAAATGAAATAGTTTTTGAAGCTTCTTTGTTGTATCAACATCTAAAATGTGATTTGACAATGTTAATACATGAATTTATAGGTAGCAGCAATGGTGGTAATGTGGAATGGTTGTAGTTTGAGAACCCATAGGTTGGTATGAGTTTTTTGGAATCTATATGTATTATTCGTATGTTCTCATATGATTTCTATGTGCTCCCCACCCTAGTAGATAACTATGTGATGAACACCCCCATTTTAATGAGGGAGGGTGTCTCTTTTAACATCCTAGTGGGAGAATAGATTGACGGTTACTTTCTCTTCCATGATCCCACTTCTGGGCATTAGTAGCCCAATAATCTTCATGTATGTTTGGTGTGGTTGCGAGGCCCAGGTGTCTGCGAGAAGGGTGTGACTTCCCAGGTGTCTACAGGATGAGATGTGGTGTTGTTTCCTAGGAATCATCAGGATGAGGTATGGTTGTGGTCGATGTGTATATGGGTGGCATATTGTATTATTTTGTCCCAAGTGTCTGTGGGAAGGATGTGTTGAGCTTCGTTTTTCTAGGTTGTAGTACTAGTTCTGAGGCCCAGGTGTGTGCGGGTGGGTTGTGCCATGGGGCTTGTGGAAGAGGGTGGAAGCACGTGGACTTTTTCTATTATAGTATGATTAATTAACTAGTGGAAAGTGGTGTGGGGTACCCAGATGTCGATGTTCTCATTATATTACATTACATTACATGCATTAATTCGTTAGAATGCCATGGTGAGGTTAGGAAGGATAGTACTCTTCGTTGTGTTCTATTTTTCTCATAGGGGAATTAGTATGCTTCTCCCACTTGTTCATAAGAGACCTTGGTTTTTCCTATATATTATACATATATGCTCACCCTATGTATATAAAACTATTTTCATGATTCTAAGAGGATTGTGTGCACCGTGTTGGACCTTACTAGCTCAGATGTGGGGATAATTTCTGTGTTGCTGCAAAGCTTTTTTCCTTTTGGTTATTTCTTTGGAGTTTTATTGTATTTGTAAACAGTTTTTATTTAGACATTCATGTGGGATGGTTTTGGATTTCTTTTATATATATATATATATATGGATGTTGTTTTTAGGTTGATCCATCTTATATCTTGATCTAGGTTACTATAAAAAAGGGTAACACCTCCCATTCAATGATATTTTAAAACCCAAGGTGCTAGTATCCACCTCAGAATCTACTAGAGGGAGGACTTGAGGTTTATTATCTATCATCCTTCATTTCTCTCTTTGGAGGGGAATATTTAGTTGGAGGGGGTCATGAAATAATGGAATCAGAGGCTGATAGTTAATAGATAGGATGTAGTTGGAGTCAAGAACATTGAGTATTGCATGGGTTGGTAGGGAAATGATATTAGGTAATTTTGGTTCACTACATAGGCCTAGTAAAAGTGGCTACGACATGGTATTTAAGGGCCACCGTGATCTGATTCAAGGACTCTAAGCTTACCGAATGACCAAGTGTAGATACACTATTGGAAGGTTAGAGACCCTAATAAGCCTACATGCATCAAATGAATTTTGTTCCTATTTGAAGTTGGGAATTTTAGAATCTTGAAATAATTAATGAGTTAAATAATTTAAAATGAATCTTAAATAAACTTCCATACTACATTGTCTTAGGAATTCCTTTTTTCTTCTTTTTCAGCTATGGAACCCAGTTTTCGTTTGTATGCAGTGCAGGTAGTAGTGGCTCAACAGTCTGACCACATTCATCGATGGAGGGAAGATCGAGATATGGAGGATGATCAGTGGAATAGGACACTACTTGCATTCCAACTAAAGACTCTGGGAATGTATGATGAATGAATTTTGTAAATGGATAAAGAGATCTAGCTCGATGATATTGTGATCACCATTAGCTTAATTTAGGGTCTGGTGAAGTATTAGGTTCCTTTGGTAGTGATCAAGATGTTGGGAGATTCGTTTTAGTGGTGGAGAACGTACATGGTGGAGGGGAAGAAGAATGAAATTATGTTGGTCCATTATGAGAAATAATTTAATGTGGAATTCCATTCTTTAACCATTAATTCTAATAATAGGCATGAGTTACTCTCCCTCCAGTAAGAGAGTATTTTGGAACTAGATTTTGGGATTATGTTCAAGGATCTCCATCCCTTTTTCCCATATCTATTTTCGAATGAGAAGTCTTGTGAGAGACACTTAGAGAAGTAAATTCATCATTCTCTCCAGTACATGGTTTCTCCCTTTTCCTTTTCGACATACATAGAGGTCTATAAGAAGGAAAAGGTAGTTGAGAAGATTCTCTCATAGGGAGGTTTAATTTGATAGTGGTTCCAATAGATTTCTTTAACGGAAAAGGTTACCAGTAACAGGTATCAGGTGATTGGGCCTTCCAGGTTTTGGCTAGTGGGGATCTGACCTCATTAGTTCCTATTTCTATCTTAACATCCTCATTATTTTTCCAATGAACATGGGACAGAGGTGTTTCTCCTACATGGCTCCTTGCCATGTTCATAGATAGTACCTGATGGCCATTCGAGCTCAGTATGGTGGAGGTTGTCTAGTTTAGCACCTGCCTCAGTAATAGTTACTGGAAAGGCCATTCTTGTAGTAGGTACAGTAGGCTCCTACTCTACCAAGTGGAGAAAGATAAGGTGGAGGACAAACTTAGTGTGTTCCTCAAGGACCTCGAACATGCTGTGTTTGGGGAGGTGGTCAGCAGTATAGTGGAAAAGGAGCTGGGTGTGGTCAGTTACACGCTGTAGTGGTATTAGTTCCAGTAGGTCTCGATATTTTTTGAGGTACGATCGGTTAGTTTAGTATTCTTGGTTTTTCTTTGTATGATTCAGGAGCTTCACATTCTATTATTGCATCCAGTATATCCCATACTCTGGGACTATAAATAGAGATGCTTCTCATTCCCCTTGTGTTTAGTATTTTAATCGGAGGTAAAACAAACTTGTTTGATATATTCCAGGGATGTAGAAATATGATGGGACGACATCAGTCTTTTTGTGATCTTTTCTTACTATATATTCAACCATAATATGCCTTCCTTGTCATTTTCTAGTTGTATTATTTTCATTATTTTATCGCCTACATACAGTGTAGGGTCATGTTTTCATTCATGGATGGACATTGTGTGGCTTTCAATGGTGATTGCGGTTTCATTGTGGGTTATTGGTGTGCAGATACTCCTTGTAACTTGTTAGTAAAGCTATTAGTGAAATCATCGGATGCTGAGATAGAGGAGGTTCACAGTGTTTTTGGGGAGTTCAGGGATTTCATCCCTAAAAATGATGTGACTCTACCCCCTCGACGTAATGTTGTGTTTAGGATATGCTTTCATCCTGGTGCTTCTCTGATTTTGATGGATTCTTATCAGATATCCCCTTATGAGTTGCAGGAGTTGAGGATCTAGATTGATGATCTATTGAAGAAGGGATTGATCTGGCCTACTCTGTTGCTGGGGGGAGCTCCGTTGTTGTTCATGAAGAAGGAATATGGTAGTCTGAGGTTGTGCATAGACTACTAGAAGTTGAATATGATAATATTCAATAACTGTTACCCTCTCCCAAAGATATACAATCATTTTTGAGTAGTTGAGAGGATCATGACGGTTTTATAAGATCGATTTTTGGTCTAGGTATCAATAGTTGAGGGTGATGAAATCCAATATTCTGAAGACTTCATTCAGATGTAGGTATGGGAACTTCAAGAGTCTTGTTATGTCGTTCAGTGTTATGAACACACTAGCAATGTTCATGGGGCTAATGAACTCTATTTTCAATGAGTTCTTGAAACAGTTCATTATTGTATTCATCGATGAAATCATGGTCTAATCAAGGTCAGAGGAGGAGCATACTGATCATCTTAGGACTGTCTTGGAGTTTCTTCTATTCCACCATCTCTATGGAATTATATCCATGTTTAAGTTCTATATGAGAGATATTCAATTCATTCAAAATGTGGTGTCCCAGTAGGGTGGATCAGTGGACTAATTGATGATTGAGGAAATTTCTTCATGGGAATCACCAAATAACTTGGTAGAGGTTCATATTTTTCTCATTCAAGAAGGCTATTATAAGGTAATTAATCCTAATTTCAAATGAGTTTCAGCTCCATTGACGGAATTTACTAGGAAAGACTTGGCTTTTTTATGGAGTGAGTAGTGCCAGGAAGCATTTGGCACTATAAAGGGGAAGATAGGCAGTGCTCTAGGAGTCCAGTGGCCTGAGAAAGGGGTGATTTTTGAATTTTTTTGTGAAACATCCCATCTAGGCTTGGGGTTCATGTTGATGTAGTTGTAGGGAGTTATCTCTTATGGATCTTGGTTGATTCATCCCCTAAAACATAACCATTCCACCAAAAATCTTTAGTTTGAAGTAGTTGTGTTTGTGCTAAAGCTTTGAAAGCTTCACCTCATTGGGGATCATTTTGTGGTATTCAAAAATCATAAGAGATTTAGGTGTATCTTTTCCCAATTATATATGAACCTGTGATATTATTGGTTGATGGGGTTTCTCAAGGACTGCGACTTTGAGATCTATAATATATCAAGAAAGTGGAATGTTGTGGACAATGATTTGAGAAGAAAGATGTATGGGGAGGTAGTTTGGGAATCTACAGTTTCATGGAAAGTGATGGAGGAGTTGTACCCACATCCCATATATGAAGGAATGAATGGGGGTAGAGGATATATATTTCAAATGAAAGTGCAGTCTTCTCTGATCTGATAGGTGGACGAGTCTTAGTGGGTGAACTCTAAGGTGGAGGTGATGTGTGATCATGCTGACCATGGTGATTCTCTAGAAGGATGGTTGGAGGTTGGTCATAATTAGATACTATTATCTGGAAGGTTGTTTCATCTAATGGTGATGCATGAGGGGGTTCTTCAAGAGTTTCATAGGAAGATTTTATCGGTCAACCCATTTGTTTCCAAGATTTACCGCAGCTTGAGGGATAAATTTTGGTTTCCTGGGAAGAAATGAGCAGTGGTAGAGTTTGTGGAAAAGTTCTTACTGTTCTAGAAGTTTAATAATGAGAACCATATTCCCAATTCATTGTTTTATCCCATATAGTTCCCTGAGTGGAAGTGGGATGACATGTCAATGGATTTAGTCAATGGATTGGCTAGAGATCTAGGAGGATATGATGTTATTTGGGTATTAGTGGATTAGTTGAATAAATCATCCAACATCAAAGTGATTAAGGTGTCGGGTGTAGTTGATTCCTTAGAACAGAGGTGTGTGGATGAGGTGGTGTAGTTTCATGTAGTTATGAGATCCATTGTCCTGGATCAGGATAACTATTTTACCACACAAGTTTGGAGAGGATTTCAGGAGGATTTGTACATGCAGTTACACCTCAGTACTTCCATCCACCCTCATACAGATGGGCAGATAGAACAGACTATCCAGACACTAGAAGATATGTTGTGATCATGCATCTTGGACTTTGGTGGATCTTGGATACGGTACCTACCCTTGATAGATTTTTTATACAATAATAGCTATCACTCTTCCATTAGCATGGATCCCTTTGAATCCTTATATGGAAGCCCATGTCATTCACCTTTGTGATGAACAGAGGTTGGGGAGACAACTGTTCTTGGCCTTGAGGTTTTGCAGAGAATGATAGAGAAAGTTCAACTCATTTGTGAGAGAACGAAAGCAGGATAGGACTGAAAAAAGTTGTATTCCGATCATAAGAGGAGGAAAATGGAGTTTGAGGTTGGATACCATGTATTTGTGAAGGTTTACCCTAAACATGGGTAGCAGAGGTTCATCCGAGGGAGTAAGCTTTATCCCAACATCATCAGACCCTTTAAATTGTTAGAGCGAGTTGGCTAGGTGGAATACAAGTTGTAACTAACACCATAGTTATAGAGGATCCAAGAGGTATTTAATGTTTCTTAGCTTCACCAGTATCTCTATGATGACTCCCTTTTCATCGACTGGTGATAGTTGGATATCAAAGATGATGCGACATATGTGGAGTGGCTAGTAGAGATATGGGATCATCGGAAGAAGGTGTTGCATGGATAGACCATTCGTTTGGTTTGCATGTTGTGGAGGAGTGGTGTCTTGGAGGGGAGTACATTGGAGTGAGAATAAAAAAAATCCTAGTACCAATAGTTGTTTTGTGTTTTACCTTTTTCTATTTTTCTTGATATGTAATGATTGAAAGTTTTTTTCAATGAAATTTTTTGTTTCATAGTTTTGTTAATGTGTGATGATGTCCTAGAATGTGGGAAAGGAAGGTCCGAATTCCTAATCAAGGTGATTTATTTAGGATGAGATTAAACCCAAGTGGATGATTCAGTGTATCCTAGAGTAGATAATATTTGTACATGGAAGAAGGAATTCCCTAATTCATATGTTTATACAGGGTGTTTGTTGTGCTTATGTGGTGTGTCTTCTGGTCGGTTGGAATAGTAGATGTTAGAGGAGTTGTTATTGGATGTTGAGGTTTCACTCCACCTTTTGAACATAAATAGGTGGTTTATCATTAAATATTGATATTTTTTCAGTATAGTTTCCAGTGTAGTGGAATCCTTGAGACGTATCTCATGGGGTGGTTTTTCGGACCCATATTTTACTTGTGAGTTTAGTTTCAAATTCTAAAGGGTGAGAATAGTTTGTGAGGTATATGATGTAAAGGCCCAAACCTCTCTAGTCCATTACATAGTAAAAATCAAGACATTATGAAGTTCTAGGAGATAATGTAGACTCATTTCAAGAGTTTTCTAAAATTACAGGTTTTCTAATGGTAGGTCAACCCAATGGTCAGTCGCATCGGTCACTCGTGGAATTGACTACAATGGTGGGTCAGGACCGATGAGTTAGGAATGGTGAGTTTCCAATGGATGGTCACCAACAGTGACTCATCCAATTGTGACTTACAATGGATGGTCATGATGGTGAGCTGAAACAATGACTCACACCGGTATGTCACTAGTGGTAACTCAAGATGGTGACTTGTCTGATGGTGACTCGTCCAATGGTGAATCACGATGGTGACCCACAACGGTGACTCGTCCAATAGAGACTTGTGATGGTGACTCATCCAACAGTTATTTTTCCAATGGCAGGTCACCAAATGGTCTGTCTTCCAATGGTTGGTCATCCACTGGTGATTCATTTCCAGCAGTATGTCAGAATTTCTGTTTTTTTCCAGTTTCTTGTTTACTACAATTTCACCCTTTTAAAATTTTATTTGTTATAAAATTTGTTAAATTGAATATTTAAATATTTTTAGGCCTTTTCAATGGTTATAGATCATATAATTAAATTATTAAATGTCCTGAAGACTTATAAACAGCCAAATAGTGTGTTCTTGATTGTGATCCAGATGTAATGGCTTTTGAAACCTTTTCATCTTTTGATATAGGATCTAGCCTTTCTAAAGTCTATAACTTTTATTCCTTTTATTTTTTCCTTTACTCTTGATACCAGATATCCTATAACTATTCTTTCATGAGGATCTATGAATTTTTTGTTGCACCCTTTGATCATGTTTCCTAGGATCCCTTCATACTCCCTATTTGTCACTTTGAGAAGGTGTTGATTGTCTGTTTATCAAGGTTGGGATCCCTTCATCCCTATTGTTTTGTGGATCTTATGGTGTGGGTGTATGAATATACTCTTATAGAAGATATTAGGATTCCGAGTTAAAAAATACAATTAAATCAGTTTAACTATTTACATGTAGGGCTTGGGAAAAGTGACTTGTGTTCTATTTAGTTATCTATTGGGACTGTGATATGAATGGGTTATGTGCATAATTACAATCATGGTCATTGGTGGTCTTTATTTATGCATTGGTGATCGATTCTAAAAACATGATGATTTTATTTTTTTAATCGATTTAAATTTGAAAATTTGGAGAACCACATATATTCGGATAAATAAATGGATGCCTCATGATAAAAAATGCTATCAAATAACACCAAAATTATCAAAGTGTGATTAAAGAATGATTTTTTGAAAAATATGAATATGCTATGCTTTGTTTGGTGTTGTTTTGTGTTGTTTTTAGTTTTGTTATTTTGTGTGCCTTGTGTGGTGCTACAGTTAGGAGAGTGGTTGTCTTTATGGGGCTATTGGGGTGGTGTAATGGAATCCCAGGTCAAGAGATTGATTTATTTTGAAATGGATGAGATGTGTTTTGTAGTGAGACTACAGCTGGTTTTGTTTTTTTGTGTTGATGGGTGTGGTTCGTTTGTGTAGTGGGGATGCGTGGTTCGGTTTCTATGATATATTTTGATGGGTGTGGGTATGAGATTGAGGTTTTTTTTGGAGGAATTTTTGGGCATCATTACTTTGATGAATGATGATGTTAGTGGTGGGAATGGGTGATAAATGTAGAGGAAGTGTGGAGTGAGTCCTTTATAATATTTTTCTCCCCCTTTTTGTGTTGTTTGTGTTACTGGTTGTGTGATATTGTTGATAGTTTCTTGGGTTGAGATGGAACAATAAAATTAAAGGATTAATAATTCTTAATTTAATGGGTGTGAATCGAATGAGGTTTTGAAGTGTCTTTCTTGTATCACCCTCTGAAGTGACTGTTACTGGTGTCAATACATACATTTAGTGGAAGCAGAAAAGGTGGAACTGTGGGATGATTATTATTTGACAACCCATAGGTTTAGAAGGGTGTTTGGAATCTATAAGTATTATTCATATTTTCTATTATTATTTCTATGTGCACCCCACTGTAGTTAAACACTATGTTCCAAAACCCCCATCTTCACAGGGAGGGTGCCTTTCCCAACATCCATGTGGGAGGATGGATGGATGGACACTTGCTCTTCCCTTCTTCATATTCTAGTATTTGTTATCCAAGGAATATTCAGGAATGTTTTGGTGTGGTTGTGAGGCCCAACTGTCTATGGGAGAGGTGTGCTTCCCCAGGTTTTTTCAGGATGAGATATGGTGTGCATTCCCAGGTGTATTCGAGAGGAGGTATGGTTATGGCACATGTGTCTGTGAGCTAGGTGTCGTATGGTAGTTTCCCATGTGTCTACAGGTGTGATGTGGTGAGATTCATTTTCCAAGGTTTCAGGAATAGTTTTGAGGCCCATGTGTGTGCGAGTGGGTTGTGACATGGGGGTTGTGAAAGAGTGTGGATGCTCTAGGAAGTTTTCAATTAGGGTATGAGCAGTTAACCAATGGGAAGTGGTGCGGTGTACCCAAAGAATAATGTGCTTATTATATTATTTTACTTGACTTATATTATTTGGTGAGCATGCCTTGGTGAGGTTGGGATGGCTAGTATTTCTCATTAGGTACTGCTGGTTTCATTGTTTCTCATAGTTTCATTAATATGCTTCTCTCACTTATGCACGAGTGACCATGGTTTTCCCTAGTGAGTATACTTGTATAATCATCATATATATAGAAAGTTTTTCAGGAATCCAGGAGCATTAGGTAATATCTTGTAAATTCCATTTAAATTTTTACAAATTATATGGGATTATTAGGAGACCAAATGCTTAGAAGACACTTTATTCTGAGGCCCAGTTAGCCCGGAATTGAATTTTTAACTTTTTTTAAGTTCTTTTAAAATACGTTTGAATGGGTTTTTTAAAATTTAAACCAGTGATAGGATCAAAAATATGAGGGTACCACTGAAATAAGAACAATGGGATTCACCTCTAAATGACCTAACATCGATCGAAGAGGGTGGACTATAAAAGATAATTTTCACACTTTTCATAAGAAAGATAAAATAACTTAAGATTTTATTTTATTTGTTTATCTTCACCATTGAGCAGAGGAACCTATAAACTGTGGTGGATAGGTGATAATGATTTTCATTAAATGAGTACATTTAACAAGAATCTTAAATGTGGAGCATAACAACTCATTAATAGAAGTATAAGAGATATGTTGTTTCATTAATGAAACAGTGTAACGATACAATGATGCAGCATAAGAGAAAAACTGCGATGTGTTTCTATTTTAATGAGATAATGGGTTGGAGAATAAGAGCTTGAATTTCTCTGACGAACACCGATGAAATTCTCTCTAATGAATAAGGCCAGTTAATTGCTAGTGACAATGATGCACCTAGAAGAATGGGATCGAAGAATGACGAATTCATTCTCCTTCCACCATTCAAAGGATCGCTTGCAATGTGGGTGGCTAATCATGAATTGTAAAAAAAGGCACATAACACCGCTCTTCCCCAACCAATAAATTTATCCTAGGTAGGGGTTACATTCATAATTTTAAATCCCCATTCTTCATTCAAAAACAATGAAAGAGGATCAACCCAGAAACAGGTTGATCAGTGGATCACTTGTTCTTGTGGGAAGGAGTTTATTCTCATTATTTTTCATCTAGATTAATTTTGATAGAATCATAAAGCTATCCCCCATGTTTTAAAGAAAATATAAGGCATAGGGCATGGGATGACACGAACAAGGCTCGAGCCCCTCCGACTTTTGTGTTCTTGAGTGTTCTTCTTGGCCACAAATTCACATCGACAGTAAGGAACATTTGAGGTTGTATAAGGAAAGATGGTAGACCATAGAAGATATATGAATAGATAGTTTAAATAATGGACCACTGGTATGAAAATGGTGGCCCACGTAACAATCCGCAGGTGGGCCAGTGCCAGCGGAGGTGGCCGTAGGGGGGGTTGTGGCATGCCACAATGGTGCATCGGGGTGATCTTCGGCTGGCTTAGGCCATGGCGTGGTGGCAAGAGCCACCGGCAGCATGCCAGTGGCTAGAGGATAGGGACCCGATCAATTGGCAGTGTCAGGTAGATCGACCTGTGCACGCGGCCTAGTGGGGACAAGGTGTAGGACTAGGGGGACGCCTCCTTCCAGCCGCCTGAAGCTAAACTGGAAGCCTAACAGGCATCTGGGCAAGAGAAAATTGGAATGCAATGTAGACTTGACTAGGGGGTGCAAACGGAGCCGCTGAGTGGTCTGGGATGGAATAAAGCCATCCCGCTTTTGTGGTCTGGGCTTACAGGATAGATTTGGACCACTACGCGGCCTGAGATGGGAATGAAAATCATCCTGCTAGTACAGACCAGGCCTAATAAATCTCGGTCTATAGGCGACCCGACAGGATGGACCCACTGTTGAACTAGGCCAGGTCTAGCAAGGCCCAATGGGCCTGGCCTAGTAGCTAGGCCAGACCGGTTTGACCCAACCGCAGCGGGTCGGGTCGGCCAAACATGGCCCAGTCATATGAGACCCCTGAGCTGGGTTTGTCGGGTTGGACCAACTTGTTCAGACCAGGACCAGATACAATCGGCCCTAGTTTACTAAAATTCCAATATCATTCATATCGGGTGTCCGATTAACGACCCTTTTTCAGCGTTGAAACCCTCATGATGATGCAGTTCTTCTAGAATACTCTAAGGAGGCCTTTATGGAATTTGAGATACAATGAATGGAATAAGTAGTGGATTCTCACGTAATCAAGAATGCTACGTATAGGAATCCTATGGCTGGATGACACTTGAGAAATACTGATGAGTGATTCCATGTGGCCTTATAGGCCTATAATACAAGCAACCATATTTGGATCAACTCCAAGAAACCTTGTGTGGATCAGTTCTAAGAGACCCTGTGTGGATCGGATTCGAGAAACCCTTTGTGGATCTACTACCAGTGTCCCCGTGTGGATCAGCTACAAGCGACCCTGTGTGGATCAACTCCTTCAGACCCTATGTGGATCAACTACAAGTGGCCCTCTGTGGAAAATCTATGATAGCCTAAGTTGTAAGTGGCTTTGTTGGGCCCATTAGACCCACGGTACTCGTTAGGGATGAGTAACTTAGCAGTCCAAATTGTTCAGTGTTACAACTAATAGACTATCATTCAGTACCTTGGATTATACATGTTTGAGTTTTCCTGCTTTGCAATCATGCTTTGTGGTTTTCTATTGGATAACCTTGTGGTATTTCCTTTGTGGTATGGGTTCCCTAATGAGTATTTTGTTACTCACCCTGCATGGGATTCAAAAACACGTATTGCGTCTAGTGGAGATGACCACCGCCTTGATAGGGGATTGGTGGCCTAGGACTCTATGGTTCCAAATGAAATCAAGTAGGCGGGGTGTACTTATACGACATTTGATTGCTACTATATACATACCCATCAGGTGGGGATTTCAGCAGATGGATTTCTAGATATCTGTTGTACTTTTCTGGTTTTCAGTTTTATCTTTTGTTGGGTATGTATTCTATCCCATTTGACCTATAGCTTGTACCTTTAATCAGTGGTTGTTTAGTGGAATTCATGTTTTCCTTTTCAGTTTTTGGGACGTGGTTGTGTTTGTATGCATATAGGTACTCATGAAAATGCCTCCCACTTTCAGGTTGATACCTTCGACACTAGTCACCAACCCCAAGCCTTTTGGAGATGATCTTGGGTGAGTCATGAAATGGTCCCCTATGGATGGATCATGACAAATTGCATGGACCATGGAAGACCTTAATAGCTTAAATATGGGTATAATTGTCGTTTCCCTGCTTAGCATTGTCTATTTGGTACATACCTAGGAGTTTTATTGTATTTGTAATAGTTTTTTTTGGACATGAATTTGGGATGTTTTTTTTATTTCATTTTTATATGTGTGTGTTTTTGTGTGTCTGGGAGTTGCTTTGAGGTTGATACATCTTATCTTCTGATCATATATACTATAAATAAAGTGTAATTCCTCACATTTTATTACATTTTTATACCATGGGTTCTGTTCACCACCCTAGGCCCTACTTGAAGTGGGACTTGGGGGTAATTATCTATCTTCGTTCTTTTCTATCTTAGGAGGGGCATCATTGGAGGTAGGCAGTATTGACACTCTAATAATGGACCTTCTAATCCATTAATTTCTAAGTATTGGATCAATGTGATGGAAATATATTTTTTATTATCCACTACTCTGTATAGGAGAATATTTTCTTAACTATCTATATTTTAAATGGATGGGGTGAAAAATGGTTTAATCTCACCTAGAACAAAATAGATAAGGAGTAAATGGACTCTTTGTAAGGGGAATATTCCAATAATTTATTCTTTATATTGAAATTTTCATGAACTCTACCCATGAGGATATATAGTGAATTACTAGTGCTGAAACCAAAGGAGGTTCAGTCCCTTGGAATTTACGAATTAATTAACAAATATCATAAGGAAACCTCTAGTTATATCTTAAAATTTTGAAATGAAAATCAACTATTTTATTGGTTTTATAAATTGTGTATTTTCTCATAATTAACCATAAAAGGATTTTGATGTTATTAGGATACTGAATGGTGTGAGCTAAAGGTGGAGATGAAAATTTTGTGCCATATTTATTTCATATATAATAAAATTAATGTGGATAATAATTGATTATTTGATGATAAATCACATGGAAGAATTAAATTCCAATTTCCTATGTGTAAATAAATTTAGAGAATGCACATGGGTAATCTCTTAAGTTGACCTAGGAAGTGTTTTATGTGTTGCATGGTTGTGAATATCACACTAAACTATCAAGGTATTTCCAAAAATCTATTTAACACAATTGGGGAGAAGAATTAACCATCCAATGTTCCACCCACACTTCAATTTTTTAAGTACAATGATATTTGGCACTATAAAAGTCACTTCCCTAACCTCAGAGATATTGAAAATTATAGTTCCCAAAAACCTCTTAATCTAAGGGAATATGAATGAGTGTATGCTATCAATACTACTCAGGAGGATCACAATAATGAAGTTTGTAAAAGTACACTCATTTTACAATATATATCTATAAAACATTTATTATATTTTGTTTCATAGCATTCATTTGTAGCATACATGTTTTCTACGAATGATGATTCAATCCCTCAAACCTTAGTTAATGAACTATTGGTTAAAAAACCTAGTGGCATGATGAAAAAATATACAACATATAACTATTTTCACATTAATATTTCTAAGAAGTAATTTCATGAAAATATAGTTATTCTAACCATAGATGAATTTTACATGATATATAGATATTGATTATATGTCCTTTAATATATCACATATCAATTATCAGGATAATGAGATCTAATTCCATATCCCCCACCATCATGTGTCAAAATATATATTCATGAAATATTATGAAATCTATTTGGAAGAATTTTAAATTACATTTTTCCAACAATATAGTAATGAGAAATTTCTAGCACAACTCTTTATAAAAGAAGTCTACATTGATGAAATTCCTATGAATTTTCAACATATTGATTTATTTTTGGATGAACAGCCAATTATTTCCATATATGGGTGAATTTAATTTTTGATTTAACTAATACCTGAGTATATTCTTATCCTAGTGATTTTTTATAGAATGACACCAATTTAATTTTAGGAATTAAACAATAAACATCAAGAGCATTTAGTTAGTGTAATTTTACTCTTGATTACTTCACAATGTGGTGCACTAGTACCTTTTTTAGAAATAAGGATGGATCAATGCGTATTTTCATTGATTATCATGATATTAATAAAATACCAAACAATAAGAACTATCATTTACCCAAACCGATGATATTTTTGATAGGAAAATAGTATTTCATTACTTTTCAGTGAATGGAAATTGATATAGATATCATAAGTTAAGTTTAAAAAGTGATTATATTCCAATGATATCTTCGAGTATGAGGAATAGACACTTGGAATTTATAGTGATTCGTTTTCTATATATGATATGTCCCACTATATTTATATATATTATAGATAGTGTCCTTACATACCACATTGATCAATTTATGGTTTTCTTTAAAAATAATATTTTCATATATTCTATGAGAAAGGAATAACATTAAGAGAATCTGTTAATTATATTGAAAAACATAAGAAAACCTTATTCAAAGTATACTTATTGTAAATAATAAAAGTAGAAAAAATAATTATTTTGTTATGTAATCACTAAAAGGATATATTAGTAAATCCTTTAACGATATAAGTTGTCATGAAATAACCCAGAATGACTACTATAACTGAGATTTGTAGTTTTCCTAGGTTATTTAGATACTATATGCAGTTTATGATTAATTTATAATGGATATAAAATACATTAACTATGTTAACATGAAGGTTAGTAAATTTACTTTGGATAGAGGAATGTGTGAGAGATTAAATGAACGAAATAAGAGGTTGGTTACTATAACTATACCAACATAACCTTGCTTTGGGGAAGGGTTTTTTAGATATAATAATGACTGAAAAATGGATTTGGATGTGTCCTCATGAAAAACTTGGTTGAAATTTCTTATCCCATACATAAATTTAATACACATGATTTTAATTACCCAACCCATGATTTTGAGTTGGTAGTGGTGATCCATTCATTAAACACAAGTTTTTCTTACCTCTATGAGGAAAATTTTATGATATACACTATCCATTAGAGTTTGAAATATATATTCTCATAGTAGGAGTTAAAAATTCCCTAAATGAGATTGTACGATTTGATAAAATACTATTACCTCTCAATACACCACCACCTTGGGAAGGTAAACAAGGTTTTTGTTTCTCTATGCATGAATTATAATTTTATCTTAACCATGATGAGGATTTAAAAAGACTCAATACTAATAGATTTTCTAGGGATAAATCTAGAAATAATAAGGGAAGGAAATAAATCCTATTTTTTCCAAAACACTACTCAACCATCTATTCATGTGATTATAAAATAATCACATAAACATGACATACAATTATATAAAATTACAGTTTGAATTCAAGATATCATCGTTGATAAATATAGAGTAATATGTTTCGGAACCCAAATATGTGTCCCATAAAAACCAAAACTCAAGGGCAAACTATTGGATGATTTTTATAGCTCATCCTTCACAATTATTATAATAAGAATGATAATTTATAGAGATTTAAAGAGAAAATTTTTGAGAGATAACATGAATTGGGAGATTATATAATATATATATTTTAATTCTTGTTAATCCATAAAGTTAATGTTGAATGACATAAGTCTAAGGGTATTTTAGAACCATAACCCATATGAGTTTGGAAATGAGAAAACATTTCCATGTAGTTTTTTAGGGATACCTTGGTAATCTAATGTCCATAATTCCATAAGAGATATAATCAATCACCTTATGATGTTAGTGAATTTTATTTTCATCAAAGTTGATTTTTATGTCAACTAACTTATAAATATATACATAGGGGAAGTGGTAAGGTTGTATGAATTAACAATATCCATTGTATCTAATTGGGATACAAGGTTTATCCGGAGGTTCGTCAAAAATATTCCAATATAATTGGAGATAGAGTTGAGTATCAACACATATTATCACCTTCAAATATATGATATGTCTGAGAGTACTATTAATATTCTAGATGATATTCTAGGATCACGTTCAATAGAATTACAAGGATGTTGTTGTCAATAAAACCCCTATTAGAGTTCTCATATAACAACTATTTACATTTTACCATTAAAATGGTACCTTATAAGGATCTATATGGGATGATATATAATACATTAACATGTGGGGTTGATGTTGGGGAGGGGAAGATAATTTTTCTTAGCCTTTTCAACTAAATAACAAATAAGTTTCAAACCATTAAACAACATATGAAATTAGAAAAATTTAGTAGAAAATTTATATAGTTTATCATTGAAGAGATCGAGAGATTAAATCTAATTAAAAGGTGTTCCTTCAAGTATTTCAATTGAATGAGGTTTTTAGATTTGGAAATAAATAGAATCTCAGACTCAGGTGTATTTTTACCTTTATGATTCATTATCATGTTAGGGAACTAGCTTATCTCTTAAAAATCTCTATATAACTATACCAAGTACATGATTTGTACAATATATCACTTTTTAAGAAGTACATACAATATCCTTTACATTTACTAAACTCAAAATACATGCAATTGGAGAATGATCCCTTATATGAGAAATAACCAACAGAGATATCCTATCAAACTGATATAGTGTTGTGGAATAAGACTACTCATCGGGTCAAAGTTCAATGCATGAATCGAAAGTTCTATAAAGAAATATAGAAACCTAATAATGCAATGAGAAAAAAATAACAAAATTTTTTTTCATATGATTAATTAATTTTAAATAAATAATCTTTAAGAAGGGTAGAATGTAATGAGCCAGATTTTTTGTAAATAATTTTCTTTAATTAAATACCTTATGAGTAGCTTGTCTTGCACTAAAATAAAACTACAAAAAAATTCATTACCATAATAAAATTATTTATTTTTAACATTATATTATATTAATCCTATTGGTGACTATTAACAGATTTATCAACATTATAAAACACTTTACTTAAAGATATATTTAAAAATCTCATTTATTCTTTGAGATACACTTTTTCTAAAAATGGTTTTTACACATTATGTGAAATGATATAAAAAAAATTTCTCACCATATGAAATTTTATTTGGTAAAATGGATTCTATATTTGGAATCATCAGGTCAAAATTTTATAGAAAATCCCATTTTATTTTTTCCCTAAATATAATATTACTAAGATTAATGCTAATTATAGTGATAATGGTGAAAGTGTTATTTTTGATAAATTTTTAATTAATATTGTGTAATATTTAGCTAATCAATTAAAATAAATTTTTTAAATAATGAATCTAATATTCTGTTTAAAAACAAATATAATTTTTTAAACATATATTTTATTAACATTCCAATATTTTATGACATATTTTATTTTTAAATAAATTTAATTTCTTGATACATTATGTTACACGCAATAACAAGTTCAAACAAACTGTTCTATACTATTACAATGTTTTTTAAATTTTGTTTTTATAACATATCCATTAACATTAGTTTTTATTAATAAAACTAACAAAATTATGAAAAAATATATGGATTATAAGGAATTTAATAGTTACCATTTTATTATTAATTAAAATATAAATCATTTGATGGTAAATCAATTGTTCTTATAAAACACTATTTTTATGTTTTCAATGTATTTTTGTCTTAATAAATTAGATTTATTCAAATTGTTAAATTATTTTAATGAAATTTTTATATTATATATTCAATAAAAAATTTTAACAATAATCTAATATATTTGTTCTTGGAATGAGATTATAAGATATCTAGATTTATTCAAAAAAACATTATATAGAAAACTGGTTTTAGGACATTTTATAAAATCATTTTATAATTAATTCCTTCCACTTATAGAAATTGAACCTTGAAAAAAAGATAAACTCTATGGAATGAGGACATGAATTTATTCTAAATACGTCATTTTTATTAGTTGAAAATTTAAATTTTAGCTGTGGAAAATTTATCAACTCGGAAATGTGTAAATCATATAAACCAATGTTAAAACTATTCTTTAAAGTATCTATGTATCATAAAAAATAAAATTGGAAGAATTTAATTATACCCATGTCATCTTAGTATGAAATTTATTTCTTTTGTTGACCCTTCTCAATGAAAATGGACAATATGTTTTTAAATCAATGAAGCAGATGAAATTTATCTCTTAATTTTAAATATATATTATGTGTTAACATGGAGAAAAAAGAATTCTGTAAACAAATAATGATTTTTATTTAATATATACTAAAATTATTTTCCTTTTGGTAATTTTTTTTATAAATTTTAGGTATTAAATAATTTTATTAAATGCTAACAAGATGTTGAAACGGTATTAGATCCACTAATGTAAAAATAATATAAACTACATTAAAATTATTAATATTAAGAAAATTTTTCTGAATTATTGAGATCCATGAATTTTTCAGATATATATATATAATTAGTGATATATAAATTCATTATATTATAATTAAAAAAATCTCGATGAATTTTAGGTCAAATTAAATGAATATTTTAAAAAATGACAATAATGATATTTTAGTAAAAAAAATATATATTATTAAATCAATCAAACTCATTAAAATATTTAAATAGGATAAGGTGATAATTTATGTAAGAAAATTTCATCAATTCTCTTTTTATGATACAATTTTTCCCATATAAATAAAATTATTTCCCATTATGTGTGAAAAGAATTTACCATGATTGAGGTTCATATAGGTTAACTAAGGGGTTATCCCAAAAATAAGGTTCAAAATACCACATAGAATGGTAATTTTTATTTGATTATATTTAACCCATAACCACTTATGTATTTGAACGTATTGCACTTTTTTAATGAATTTTATGATAATGAATCAGCTATATTTTTATATTTTTGGTAATTCAATATGTGTCATTTCCCTTCCGAATAAAAGGACACCACTTTATTATCTTCCTTAAACCACATTGAGAAACATATATGGACCAATATCAGCCCATTTATCTTGTAAAAATCAGTATCCCTGATTTATGTTTTCTTTTATTCTCAAAATTCCAACCCTAGGCTCTATAATAAATGATCTAAAAGAGGTCTTAGAAAGAAGATTTAAGAATTTTACTTGACCTCATTCAATGTATTTCTTCTTTTACTTCCTATAAATCTATAGTAATTATCATAAAATAATAAATTAACAATCCTCAATATACATAATTTTAATTTCTAATAAGAAACCATGATTATCCATATACTTTTACATCAATTTAATGTAAAAATGTTGTTCAGGTGTGTAATCCACTTATTGTCTCCACATAGAGACATAATTAATTTTTCATCACCATATTTTTTGAATGTGTATATTGATGGTTTAAATTTTTATATATGATATATATGATATAATTATTCTTCTAGAATTATAATATCATATATATATTTATACATTCTAATTAGTTGGTAAACATAAATGATTCCCATGTGTATGTGTGGACTACCACCACCACAAAGAGATGTGATCCCATATTTGTTTTTGTTTTATAGGGATGGTTATAAGGATATGTGTAATGAATATATATAATGTATATGTTTGAATAATCTTTCTACAAATTTAAATTATTTTTTCCTTTAGTTCTTTCCATCCATCTAAAATAAAAAATTATATTCATGTGTATGTATGTCCCATTGTCTCCATAAATTGTGTAATTCATTTTTATAATTCTATCTTTTAGGTATAACACTAAATTAATATAATATATATATATATATGATATTAATATCATGTTTATCAATTTGGATATTATTTTAACATTATTGATGTAAAACGGCATAAAATAAAAAACCAAAATATACATGAATAAGAATCAATTATTACCTAGAACATTTCTTTTAACAAATAATTGTTAATAATTGGGCCAAAAACGATAATAAGTAAATATTATATATTATGATATATTTTATTATGGTACTATAGTTTATCTTTAATAATTCTATATTTATTATACATTAGGTTCAGACTTATATGGTAGAAGTCGAACCTTTGGTAAGGGTTTAATTCCCAGTATTATTATTATTTGAGATTGTTTATATTTTTGTATCCATCATAGAAATTATTTGTTATTTCTTTATTAAACCTAATATATTATCTTCTCCTATAGATATTTTTTTAAAATATAATTTCTTTTTTAATTTTCCTCCCTTTAAGTATTCAAGATACTATAATAATGTTTTTAAGGATAACAGACCTTGTTTTTATACTCGGTCGAGAATATTCCACTTACATACCAGTATTTTAAATAAAATGACAAAAACAAATGATTTTAATTTATCAAATTATTTATTAAATAAATTTTTACCCATTTATTTGTTTTTTAAAAAAATTTATAAAAGTATTCTTCTTGTCATTCTCCAAATGATGTACTTTTTGAACTTTTTACAATTGTGTGAAAGAAATGTTTTTTAAACTATACCGCATGATGGAAATTTTATTCCATTAGGTTCAATAATTTATTTATAGATGATTTTAATATTTTACACATTTATTTTCAAATAAAATTTATCTTTAATAAGTGGGAAATTTTTAGAATTTAATGATGTTTTTTCAAATTTAAAATGTGTAATTTCCTTAAGAATTTTTCTTGTTGTTTTGAAAGTATTTTCACCTATTTCAACATAATTTGTTCAATATTATGTTTTATCAACTTGATAAACATATGATAACATAATTTATATTTCTTTGTATCATTCCTAATCGTGTTAACGGGGGAAAGTATTGGTATTTTTTATTCTATTACTTTCGATACTAACAATTATTAATTTTAATGTCATGTTAATTAATTAATATCATTTCTTAATATGATGATTTAATTATAAACATTTTGTGAAGGGTGGTGGCAGAACTGAATAGTTTCTTGTTGAATCATTTGGTCATATGAGACAAAATATATTTGGTCTTTGGCTTAGGCCTGACCCATTTATATATATGTTTTGGCTAATGACCCAGATAGTATTTTTAGATGTCTTAGAACAAGGTCTCAACGGTATGTTTTGGATTTCCATAATTATGAAATAATTTATTTATGTCCATGAATTTATAAGAATAGATTTAATATTAATGGATATGTTTCAAATTTTTCGGATTATTTATATGGAATTATTAATGCTAGGATATGTTTTATGATTAATATATGTACCATCCCTTTTTGACGAGGTTGGAATTAAAAAATGGATTTCATATTTTCATTTGGTGTACATAAAATACATTGACTAAGGATTAATAATGAATTTTACATTGTTTTATTTACATTAAATTATAGTTTCGATAGGATTTAAGGCCTGATAGGTGTCTCATGGGTTTCCAAGAGTGTTAGGAACATCAGTCACTGAAAACACATTTTTTACAGGAATATGGTGTGCATAGTTTTATAATGGTCAGTTATAACAATTAACCTCAATTGTGCTACCCTGTAAGGGTGCCATATTGTTTATAAAATTATAGACCTTAGGCTACATGTCTATGAGAGGTTTATTTTTGACGTTTTATAGTGGTGTGTATAGTTGGAAAATAGTTAATAAAAAATACAAGACAAACTTGTACTGTGGTGGATTCTTGGATAATATTAACACATTTTTGGAACATGGTTTTCTAAATAGTCTATCCAAACCATGGGAATCATTAAAAGGTATGGAAATTTTTGTTTTACCATCCTTCCTTTTAAATAAAAAACTGCATTATCCTCCACTTTTTCAAATTTGTGGCTACCCATCAGTTACTCCATTGGATCTCACACTTGGAATTGATAGAATTCCTCCTCTTGAGATATGATTTATTAACCTTTAATCTCATTGTAAGCCTATAAAAATACTGTCAATCTATTTTCTCATTATATATTTTTCTATCTCCATGATGAATTTTATTTCCATAGGGTCTTATATTCCTAATTTTCAAGTAGATTATATTGTTTTGATATTTTTCTAATTTTAGAACAAATGAAATCCTGATAATGGATGTGTTAATCATCAATGGAATAAGGTAGGTTGTCCCTTTTCCTTTCCCTTGAAATAGAGTCATTTATAAAAAATTCATTTTTCATTGCACTATATTTTTCTTATGTCACCTTTTTAATTTTAAATTTATTATATATAACTTGTTATATCCTTGAGTTGTGTTTACATGGGACCCAATTATATAATTGGAGGTTTTGTATCATAATGAGAACCACTCATTGGGTATGTTGATAACAATTCATATGAATTATATGTTTTTCTTATGTAGTTATACCACCATTGAGGTGTGTTGAGTATTCACTGATTGGTGGAAGTAGAAATTTAATTAAAATGATATTGTAAATGGTTGAATACCATCAATTGACCCCAAAGGTATAATGAAAAAATCTCTTTTTTTAGTAGTCATAATTTAATTGAAATTTGAATCATTTAATTAGATGAATTGTGAAAAGTTCTATATTTCCATGGATTCATACAAGGACCTTGTGAATTATAAATTATTTATATGGGAAAAAAATTAAATACCCTTGGTCCGTTGGAAATTCTATTTTTTTTTGAAATTATTTAAACTAAATTAAATGTATAATGGAATATTTGGAATGTTAATAGTCATGGGATTTTCGCATGGCCTATGTTTTTTTGTTAAGGGAAATGTGTCTGTCAATTTATTGCATTGAGCATCACTTGGATTCAAATATGGAATGTCATTGATGGGATCATAAGGCACATTAAAATGAATTCATTAAAAATGGTTATGCATTATTGAACATTTCTCTCTTTACCATTTAGTTTTAATTGTTGAGATTTGAATTCCTATTTATTATTTGAAATTGATATACATGGTGATTCTTATTTTATTTATCATAACTTATTGGAGATGATGTTTCTAATCATTCTTATAATATGTATTCGGGAATGGTTCCCATTATTATTTATTATATGAAATTTTTGCGAACAGTTTCCAAGATCATTCCTTTTAGAAAAGTTTGGAATTGAGCCCCATATCATTACTCATTGAAAACGTTGGACATGGTATTCCTTTTCATTATCATTATTATTATTATTATCTATTAAATTGTTGGACATGTTCCCCCTTATAAATTACTAGGATATAGTGGACATGATTCTCACTCTCCAATGTTTTAGATTTTTTGATTCATACTATAACACCCTGACCCCAGAATTCCAGATTTGGTGCATTATTTTAATACAATGGCATGATTACAAGTAATCAAGTCTCGAAAGACCGATCAGTTTAGCAGTCTTGGAAAATATATTGCATACATGAATGTTATATTTTAATTTCAAACATATAATACAGCATAAATGATCCTTTGAGAACACCACTAATCCCCTTGCTTAACCCTTCTTATAAATCTTAATACACGTCTTGGAAATCTTTGGAAAATAAAACATAAGAAAGAGGTGAGATCAGATGCTCAGTAAGGGTAAAAAATTTAGTCGAAGAAAACATAAACAATATGCTTGGTGAATAATTGAAAACACATGCCTTTACAAATAATAAATATGAACACTTTATGGAAGAAATATGATATGAGTAAATAATTCCATAATAAAACATATTCATTGGTATTATACTAATAGAAAAACCACATGAACCATCAATATTATTTTTATAATGAGGGAATGTATAATGCCAGACATTATGAAACATTTTTTCAAGTCCTTGTCCTAGATGTCTAATAATGATTAAGGCCTCGGCCAAAAACATATATCAAATTGGGAAAGGCCTCATCCAATTAAAGTTTTAATTGTCTCATGAGACCTACTGATGCATCGAGGATCAATAGGGGGCTCCACCCGTCACTCACTATGTCCAATACATTTCTCATATGAAAGGGTTGAAACATAACATAAACATTCATATTAAAACTAGCATACGAAATGTCAATACATTATCCATAAACCATGAATGGTCTAAAAATAACACATCCACAGTCAAACATATCACAAAACCAAAAATAAAATATGGAAGATTTTTATCATAATAAATCAACTTCAAACAAGTATAAAATCCACCAAAGGATGTTGACATAGATGAAAATTATTTGTAAAACTCTTTTAGAAAAATATCCCTTTTTCATGAAAACATTTAAAAGTCACAAAATTTAGAAAGGAAGACATTTAAAGACATTTTTGAATCAATGTGTCCCATACCACTTTGAAACTTTTTGAATAGAATTAACATTTTAAATACATTAATGTCCATATAAATAAATCCTTAAAAAACCATTTTGAAAACATGGACATTAATGAGAATGATTTAGAAGAATAAATATTTAAAACATTTAATATTATGTTTTAAAAAAATCATCCCTTAAAAATAAAATCTTTGAAAACTATTTTATAAAACATATACATGGATAATAAATATGTCCTAGTAAAAACATACCCATAAATAATCTCTAATAATAATGAGATTGAGGAATTAACCCTTACCTTGCACTTTCCATTGGTCGAGGGCACGTTTAACCTCCTGTATAAGGAGCATAGTATGTTATTAAATTATACCAGAACAATATTCATATTTATTATATCATACATGATTCATTTATGACTTTATACTACCCATTTAATAATGATTTTCATGTTAAATTTACATTTTGGGTAATAATCGCTTTTTTTATGGTACGTGTTATAACTTGTTATTCTTGATCATATCATTTAGATCATGATTCAAATACATACATAATATATAACTTGATTTATATATTATATAAATTTAGAATATAAATATTTATAATAGATAGATATATGAAATGGAAGGCACCGTTTATGGAGACCGTAGGTCGTACGTACGCATAAATGCTTTTTTAGTTTTAATATCTTGTTGAATGGAAGTAAGTGAATAAGATATATGTTAGTACATAAATATATACATATATATCTCCAGTATTATTATTATTATATATATTATAGACTTATTAATAATATATATTTTTATAATCATCGTTGAATGGTGAACGTGGGAATTAATCCCATCGTGTCGTGGAGACGATAATCCATACGTACGCACAAGCGACAATATCATTATATTGATAGAGAAATAATATGTAATAGGATGGTATATAATATATAAATAATCATTAACATGTTATATTTATTATTTACATTATTTATACTCATTATTATACCCATCCAAATAATGAAGTGTTTAAATAACAAACTACACCACGACGTGGAGAAAGTAATCCGTATGTACGCACAAATGGTGACATTGCCATCTATAGGATGGATAGAATAAAGAATATGGTTTTACCATATTTATAGTAACATAACAGTATGTATGAGTTACTGAAGTTATTATTTTGGTATAAAAACAACAAAGAAAGATGAATTGGAAAAAGAAAAGAACTTGAAAGAGTGTGGTGAAATTATTACCTCTTCTTCGGGTGTTTTATTTTGAGTTGATCAAAAAGAATACTTAGGTTGGATTTCTTATCAAATTAAGGACTCTAGGTAAATGTGGGGAATTTTGGGAGGATATTTGTGCAGGTTTTCTCCAATCCAAATGGCTTTGGATGTGTGATTTTGAGAGAAGGGGAAGTTCCCTTTTATAAGAGAGGTGAGGGGCACCATAGGAAAAGATTGAAATATTATTTTATAATAAAATAATTTTCATTTTCCATCGGATAAAAATGATTTATTTTTAGGATAAGGTGGGGATGGGTCGAAAAAATCTCAACCAATAGGTTTTAGATAGTCTTGGGTCACCATATTAACCTTATCATTTATATTTAACTCTTAGTTAAACAGTATAACATTAACCATGTGTTCTTGTATTATTATAATAATTGGTTAATAAACATACTATAAAATTAAAATAGAACCTAAAGTGGTTCATTAATGATATACCTGTCATTATATAAGTTCTTAGGAAGAACCTTATATTTTTAGGACTATTATATAATTTAATAATAAAATATTTGTTTTAAAAACTCATTTATGTCAATTTTGACACTATTTAGTATTTGGTTTTTGTGAAAGTCATCAAAATATCATTACTTCAAAAAAATAAATTTAATCGACACTAACATGTCTTAATCACCTAGAAAATTTGTTTCTGGCATCAAAACGTTCAAATTATATTTATTATAATATTTACAATTTCATTTATTTGGTTCTTTTATTAATAAGGAAAATACTGCATCATTATTGTGTCATATATAAATATATTTATTTTATGTCTAAAAATTATAAAAAAAATATAATCATGTAGAAAATAGTTTTTTATTTCTAATTAATATTTATAGTGGAAAAGATAACTTATATAACCCCATGTAAAAATTGGTTTACTAAAATATATATGTTTATGTCAATTTTGTCTTTACATTAAATTAATTAATATAAAGTGTCATTATCACTCTCAAGTGGCTCCATGGGGCCCCAAAATCTACCCAAGGATGAAAATGGTTGGAAAATTTATCAACCAATATAAATAGGACACATGATAGTGTAGTTTAATATTATTATAATATTATTTGTTTTACCCTAATTTACCGGATTTACCCTTTAACCATAGTAAATAAAATATTTACTAAAGTAAATATTCATAATGTCTAAAAATAAAAATATTCCTATTAACACAATTTAGACCTCTTTATTTCAAATATGGAATCCATTTTTCTAAATTCAAAATACAGAAGTGGCAGAAATTAATTTAAAAATAATTCTCGTTGTAAAAACAGAAAGCGTGTTTTTAAGAAATAATAACTATCAAAAGATTAAAAAATGTTTATGTCCAGTTTAAATGTGAAATTACCTCCAATAACCTAAATTATATTAAATTATAAAAATATATCCTAATTATACTTTAAAACCACTCAAATGTATAAGTTAACACTATAAAATATTTTGATGAAAAAAGTTTTTTATAATTAAAATTTAGTATTTTTTCACTATTCATCAAAATATGAAAGATATCAGAAAAGTAACAAAAATTTATCCAGACTAAATTTTTATGTCCCAATTCTAAAGAATAATTTAATTTCACTAAATTGAATATATATAAGTTTAAATTATAGGATTTAAAAAGGGTTCTCCATTAAAAGGTGATAAAATTTCATTTTTTTTAAAATAATTCTTTTATCTAAAAAATGAATTTGTTATTATATTATGTCTACGAAACACATAATATGTATTATAAAATTATATGTAGTATATAAAATTAAAAATTTAGTTAATACTATTCATAATCACTTTTGGAATGGCTAGTTTGGTATGTCGTGGTCTGTTCGAACTCTGTGTTGCGTGTAGCGCATGTTATAGAATTAATTTGAAGAGATAATGTACTATGAAATATTGGGGTTTTACATTCTTCCCTCCTTCAATAAATTAAGTCTTCTCAATTTGAAATTTTTATTTTTAAATAAAACGTTAAATATAGAAAATACCTTTGTCGAAAACCCACATTAGAAATTGGGTTAATAAAATTTAGTCTTAATAAGAGGGAAAGAGAAACAAAAAATTCACCACCAAATTATGATCTCGAATAGGAGATCATTGGTGAAAATTAGAGACATGTAATTGGAGGAAAAACATAAATATTTATAGGGAGTGATTGTGGTCATCAATCACAAACAAGTGTAAAATTGAGGGCCTCAAAGCCATCAATCAAAGATGATTTAAAATATCATCGGTTCAACAAAACATAAGGTATTAAGATAACACATATTTTGTTTTAAAATCCCTTAACTAAAGTTTAAGAATTAATTTATTCATAGATTAAGATAAAAAATATATATTTGACCAGTAGAGTTCCATCTGTTAACTAATTTCTACCACAAACTCATCTTTCAGTCCAAAAGATAATAGAATTCAAATATATTTTATTTATCCTAATCGTATAGGGTTCCAAAAATAATGAATTTATAATTCATATGTCAAAATATTTAAAAAAACTACATTATAAAAAAAATAGTACATCATGTAGTCCAGTGGTATGTGGTGTACCCTTTTTGCCCTTCGGTTGTGGGGTTAAGTATTGCGGCCTTGCCGGACGTGACGGGTTGTCGCCCGACCTACGCGTTGTCCTTTTTATGACAATCTGAAAATAATCACAAGAAATTACTTAACCTTAAAAATTAGTATCCAATGTCAAAATTAATCGATTATAACCTTTAGACTTATCCAAAATACGTCTGTCCAAACTCCCAATCCAAATTATATAAGGAAGGTAAACACAATAAAGATCAATTTTTTCCACGTAATAACATGTGAATACCTTCATCATGTATTATTTTAAAATATTATAACACCCTAAATTTCTATAAATCCTTATTGATTGCATTCACACTCCTTTATTCCTTATAGAATACAGGATATACTCCTTCTATACAAAAATTTAGTAAACTCCAAAAACGGTCGAATATACAAATCATTAATCAGTTTAAATATAGTCAAGAATATCCAATATAATTTATCCAAATAAATCATATATTATTCCAAAATCACTACCTTAGTATTAGAACAATATTATCATTTATCTTTCTCTCAACCATATATTTTCCAAAAAAATTACCTGCTATTGAGTCACTTTTCTTGGTTCCACACAATCTTAAGTCCTTAATGAAATTGTACTGCAGTACAATACTTATATACTCTATAATTATTTATAACATGTATATCATTAATACAATACTCAAATGAAACAATACTTTAATATCAACATAAGAAATATAATCATTCCTATTCATCTTAGATAGTATCATAACATTATTATTATCTAATAGTATCATTTGGGGTATAATCTAATGATTTGGACATTGATTCACATAGTGTCTGAACTCTTTGCAGTTAAATCATTGTACATTGGAAACCTTTTTCTTACCCTTTCAATCACGTACTTGGTTTCCTTTTTCTCTACACTTATAACAAACTCTCATTCCCTTCAATAATTTAACAAGGTGATTCTTTCCACATTTATCGCATATGGGAAAATCCATCTTTCCCCTCTTCTCTTTATCCATCTTTCTCTCTTCCATCCTTTTCTTCTCTTGCTTCCCTTCAAAGCCATATAACTCAGAATATTATTTAATTATCTTATTAACATGTGATATTATTTCTTTATATGATGAGAATATGTGGGAGACTATTTACCTTTTAAATGTCGTCTTAATACCATGAAAGATATGATCCTTATTAATCTTTTGATCATGCATATTGCTAGAATTTTCATTTTTTCTAATAGGCACCATATGAAAAAAATGGCATACACTAAGTTAGTTTATGAATCGTAGTTCATAATTGCATAATTGTAAAATAACTAATGTAAATTGAAAATATTATGCATATTATATATAATAAAAAAATTATTTGAGGAAGTAATTACTCCTAAATCCTCATAACGGATTGTAAAGAAAATGTGAATTATCCTGAGCATATCCCCCAGGAGTGTCATAACCAAGAGCACAGAAAGTCATGTTGTCATGTAGTAGGATACCCTAGGTCAAGCCTGAAATCCCTTGTCGGAATTTTCACTCCTTGGTACATCTGTTCCAGAGCCTCCTCTACCCACTCGTATCCAGACAAGGATTTATTGCTTGGAAAATACACAAAATCTCTACATTACCAAAATTCTAGGAAGTTATTATATACCAATCATCATAGTATATCTTATGGTAATGTTCCCTAATCAGAGTTTATCTAAATCTATTTCCAAGTTTGTTGCTAACCTTCCTATAATTCCAACTATAATTCCTTGGACCTCGAAGCCCAAAGTCAGTTCATTATTTCAATACATTAGCATGATTACAATGAATCAAGTCCCGAAATACCGATCAGTTTAACAGTCTTGGAAAATAGATTACATACATGAATGTTACATTTTTATTTCAAACATACAAGACAGCATAAATGGTCCTTTTAGAATTCCATTAGTCCCCTATATTAACCCTGATTTTCAATCATAATACATTTCTTGATAATCGTAGGAAAATAAAACATAAGAAAGGGGTGACCTCAGTTTCTCAATAAGGGTAAACAATATAGTGGAAGATAACATAAACAATAGGCATGGTGAATAATTGAAAACACATTCCTTTAAGAATAATAAACATGAACACTTTATGGAAGAAATATGAGCTGAGTAAATAATCCAATAATAAAACATATTCATGGGTATTATACTAGTCAAATAACCACATGAACCATCTATATTATTTTTATAATGAGGGAATGTATAATGCCAGACATTCTGAAACATTCTGTCAAGGCCTTGGCCTAGATGTCTAAAAATGTTTAAGGCTTTAGCCAAAACCATATATCAAATTGGGAAAGGCCTCAGCCAATTCCAGGTTTAATTGTCTCATGATACCTACTAATGCATCGAGGAGAAATAGCAGTCTTCACCCATCACTTGCTATGTCCAACACATTTTTCATATGAAAAGGTTGAAAAATAACATGAACATTCGTATTAAAACTAGCATAATAAATGTCAATACATTATCCATAAACCATGAATGTTCTAAAAATAACACATCCATGGTCAAACATATCACAAAACCTTAAATACAATATGGATGATTTGTATTATAATAAATCAACTTCAAACAAGTTTAAAATCCATCAAAGGATGTTGACATAGAAGAAAATGATTTGTAAAACTCTTTTAAAGAAATATACATTTTTCAAGAAAACATTTAAAAGTCACACAATTTAGAAAGGAATAAATTTAAATACATTTCTAAATCAAAGTGTATCATACCACTTTGAAACTTTTTAATGGAATTAATATTTTAAAAACATTCATGTCCATATAATTAAATCCTTAAAAACCCATTTTGAAAACATGGACATTAATCAGAATGATTTAGAAGAATAAATATTTAAAATATTTAAATGAGGTTTTAATAAAAGAGTCCCTTAAAAAGAATACCTTTGAAAACTCTTTTATGAAACATGGACATGGATAATAATTATGTCCTTGTAAAAACATACCCATAATCAATCTCGAATAATAATGGGATTGAGTAATTAACCCTTAACTTGCACTTTCCTTTGGTCAAGGTTATGCTGAACCTCCTATTTAATGACCATAGTATGTTATTAAATTATAACATAACCATATTTATATTTATTATATCATACATGATTAATTTATAACTTTATACTACCCATTTAATAATGATTTCTATGTTAAATTAACATTTTGGGTAATAATCGCTTTCTTTATCGTATGTGCTTTAACGTGTTATTATTTATCGTATAATTTAGACCATCATTTAAATATGTCCAGAATATAAACCTTGATTTATATATTATATATATTTAGAATATAAATATTTATAATAGATATATATATGAAATGGAAGGCACTGTTTATGGAGACGTTAGGCCATACGTATGCATAAATGTTGTTTCCGTTTTCATATCGTATTGAACTGAAGTAAGTGAATAAGATATATATAAGTACATAAATATATAAATATATATATCCATTGTCATTATTATTTCATATATTACATACTTATTAATAATATATATTTTTATAATCATTTTTGAATGGTGAACGTGGGAGTTAATCTCATCGCGTCGTGGAGATGGTAATCCGTACGTTTGCATGAGTGACAATATCATTATATTAATGGTGAACTCGTAAGTAATTGTATGGTATATCATATATACAGAATAATTAAAATTTTATATTTATTATTTAAATCAGTTATACTAATTATTATACCCATCCAAATACTGAAGTGTTTGAATAACAAACTACACCACGATGTGGAGACGGTAAGTCGTATGTATGCACATGTGGTGACATTGTCATTTATAGGATGGATTGAATAACGAATATGGTTATAACAAATTTATAGTAACATCACAGTATGTAGGAGGTACTGGATTTATTATTTTGGTATGGAAACAACAAAGAAATAATAAGTGCAAGAAGAAAATAACATGAAAGAGGGTGGTGAAATTATTACCTTATCTTCAGGTGTTTCCTTTTGAGTTGATCTAAATGGCTCCATAGGTTGGCTTTATTATGAAATTAATAACTCTTAGTTGATTTGGGGGAAGTTGGGAGGATATTTGGTTAGGTTTTGTATGAGCCAAATGGCATTGGAGGTGATATTTTGAGATAAGGGGAAGGGCCCTTTCATAAGAGATGTGAGGGGCACCTTAGGAAAAAAATGAAATTTTATTTTATAATAAAATCATTTTCGGTTTCTAATGGATCCAAATAATTTATTTCGAGACTAATGTGGTGATGGGTCAAAAACCGCTCAACCAATAGGTTTTAGACAGGTTTGGGTCACCATATTATCCTTATCTTTTAGATTTAACTCTTTGTTAAACAATTTAACTTTTACAATGTGTTCTTTTATTATTATAATAATTGGTAAATAAACTTACTATAAAATTACAAGAGAACATAAAGTGGTTAATTAAAGATATACCTATAATTATATAAGTTCTTTGGAAGAACCTTATATTTTTAAGACTATTATATAATTTAATTATATAATATTTATTTTAAAAACCCATTTATGTCAATTTTCACACTATTCAGTATTTGGTTTTTGTGAAAGTCATCAAAACTTGATTAATTCAAACCAAATACATTTAATCAATAATAAAATGTCATATTCACCTATAAATGTTTTTTATTTCATCAAAACATTCAAATTATATTTATTTTAATATTTAAAATATCATTTATTTGGTTCCTTTATTAGTAAGGAAAATACGACATCATTATTGTGTCGTAAATAAATATATTTATTTTATGTCTAAAATTTATAAATAAAATATCACCATGTATTAAATATTTTTATCTTTATAATTAATATTTATAGTCGAAAAGATAACTTATATAACCCCATGTAAAATTTGGTTTACTAAAATATATATGTTTATGTCATTTTTGTCTTTACTTTAAATTAATTAATATAAAGTGTCATTATCACTCTCAAGTGGCTCCATAGGGCCCCAAAATCGACCCAAGAATGATCATGGTCGGACATGTATCGACCAATAGTACACATATGGTCACTTTATTATTTATATGATGTATAGAATAATGAGGTGTTTGAATAACAAACAACACCACGACGTAGAGACGGTAACCCATACGTACACACATAGGGTGACTTTGTCATTTATAGGATAGATAGAATAACGAATATGTTCGTACCATATTTATTGTAAAATCACATTATGTATGAGGTAATAGAGTTATTATTTCGATATGGAAACAACAAATAAAGAGGAACTGGAAGAAGAAAAGAACTTGAAAGAGGTTAGTGAAATTATTACCTCTTCTTCAGGTGTTTCCTTTTGAGTTGATCAAAAGGGATCCTTAGGTTGGATTTTTGATCAAATTAAGGAATATTGGTTTATTTAGGGGATTTTGGGAGAATATTTTTTCATGTTTTGGATGATCCAAATGGATTTGGAGGTGTGACTTTGAGAGAAGGGGAAGTGCCCTTTTATAAGAGAGGTGAGGGGCACCTTAGGAAAAGATTGAAATATTATTTTATAATAAAATAATTTCCGGTTTCTAATGGATCCAAAATAATTTATTTAGATACTAAGTTGGGGATGGGTTTAAAACCTCTCAACCAATAGGTTTTATACAGGTTCGGGTAACCATATTTACCTTATCTTTTAGATTTAACTCGTAGTAAAATAGTATAACTTTTACCATGTGTTCTTGTACTATTATAATAATAGGTTAATAAACATACTATAAAAGGCCATGAGAACATAAAGTGGTTAATTAATTATTTTCATATAATTATATATGTACTTTGGCAGAACTTTATATTTTTAGGACCATTATATAATTTAATAGTATAATATTTGTTTTAAAAACTCATTTACGTCTATTTTGACACTATTTAGTATTTGGTTTTTGTGAAAGTCATAACAACTTGATTAATTAGAACCAAATACATTGAATCTATCCTAACATTTCATATTCACATTTAAAATTAGTGTATGGCATAAAAACATTCAAATTATATTAATTATAATATTTACAATATCATTTATTTATTTCTTTTATTAATAAAGAAAATACTGCATCATTATTGTGTCAAAAATAAATATATTTATATTATGTATAAAAATTATAAATAAAATATAATCATTTAGGAAATATATTTATCATTATAATTAATATTTATAGTCTAAAATATAACTTATATAACCCCATGTAAAAATTGTATTACTAAAAGATATATGTTTATCTAATTTTTGTCTTTACTTTAAATTAATTAATATTAACTGTCATTATCACTCTCAAGTGGCTCCATGGGATCCCAAAATCAACCCAAGGATTCCCATGGTCAAACATGTATCAAAAAATAAGATTATTACACATGTTAAGGTAAATTGATTTTATTATTATATAATTTTTAACCCTAATTTACCGGATTTACCCTTTAACCATGGTAAATGAAATATTTACTGAAGTAAATATTCATAATGTCTAAAAATAAAAGTGACATATTTACATAATTTGGACCTCCTGATTTCTAATATGGAATCCATTTTCCCAAATTCGAAACACATTTGTGGCAGAAATTAATTTAAAATTATTTCACGTTGTTAAAACAGAAAGCGTGTTTTTAAGAAATAATAACAATCAAAAGAATAACACATCTTTATGTCCAGTTTAAATGTGAAATTACATCCAATTACCTAAATTATATTAAATTATAAAAATATTTTCTAATGATACTTTAAAACCACTCAAATGTATAAGTTAACACTATAAATATTTTCGATGAAAAAAGTTTGTTTTAATTAAAATTTTGTATTTTTTCACTATTCGTAAAAATATAAAAGATATCAAGAAAGTAGAAAAAATTTATCCAAACCAAATTTTTTATGTCCCTATTCTAAAGAAGAATTTAATTTCACTAAATTTAATTAATAAAAATGTCAAATATTGGATTTTAAAAGGGTTCTCTATTAAAAGGGGATAAAATTTTATTTTAAAAAAAAATACTCTTTTATCTGAAAAAATGAATTTGTTATTATATTATGTATAAGAAACACATAATATGGATTCTCAAATTATTTGAAGAATATAAAATTCAAAATTCATTTCATACTATTCATAACCTCTTTTTGAACGGCTAGTTAGGTAAGTCATGGTGTGCTCGAACACTGTGTTTTGTGTAGCGCATGTTATTGAATTAATTTGAAGATATAACATACTATGAAATCATGTGGTGGTACATTATCCCCTCCTTCAATAAATTGTGTCCTCAAAATTTGAAATTGTTCTTTGAAAATTAAAGGTTAAAATAGAAAAATACTTTTGTCGAAAACCCAAATCAAAAATTGGGTTAATAAAATTTAGTCTCAATAAGAGGGAAAGGGAAATAAAAAAGTCACCACCAAATTATGATCTCAATTATGAGATCATTGGTGGTAATTAGAGACACATAATTGGTGAAAAAAAAATATTTATAGGGAGTGATTGAGGTCATAAATCACAATCAAGTGTAAAATTGAGGGCCTCAAATCCATCAATCTAAGATGATTTAAAATATCATCAGTTCAACCAAACATAAGGTATTAGGATAACACATTTTTTGTTTTAAGATCCCTTAACTAAATTTTAATAATTAATTTATTCAAATAATAAGAGAAAAATATATCATTGAAAAGTAGAGTTCCATCTTTTAACTAATTTCTACCACAAAATCATCTCACTCTAAAAGATTATTGAATTCGAAAATATTCTATTTATCCTAATCGTATAGGGTTCCCAAAATAATTAATTTATAATTCATATGTTAGACTATTTAAAAAACTTCATTATACAAACTAGGAAATCATGTAAGACAGTGGTAGGTGATGTACCCTTGTCGCCCTTCGGTTGTGGTTTCAAGTCTCCCGGCCTTACCGGATGCAACAGGTTATCGCTCGACCTCTAGGTTGTCCATTTTATGACAATCCAAAAATATACTCAAGAAATTATTTAACCATAAAAATAGTATCCAATGTTGAACTTAATCGATTTCAACCTTTATACCTATCCAAAATACTTCTGTCCAAACTTACAGTCCAAAATTTATAAGGAAGGTAAACACAATGAAGATCTTTTTGGCCACATAATAACATTTTAATACCTTCATCATGTATTCCTTTGAAACACTATAACACCATGAATTACCATAAAACCTTATTGATTACATTCATACCCCCTTATTCCTTATAGAATACTGGATATACTCCTTCTATCCAAAAATGATGTAAACTCCAACAATGATGGAATATATAAATCATTAATCATTTTCAATGTAGTCAAGAATATCCAAAATAATTTATAAAAATCAATCATATATTATTCAACAATCACTACATCAGTATCCGAACCATATTATGGTTTATCATTCTCTCAACCATATATTTTCCAAAAAAAATTAACCTGCTACTGAGTCACTTTTCATAGTTCCACACAATCTCAAGTCCTTAATGAAATAGTACTAGAGTACAATCCTTATATACTCTATAATTCTAATAACATGTACATCATTAATAAAATAATCAAATGACATAATACTTTAATAAAAAAATGACAAATCTAATCGTTCCTCTTCATCTTCAGTAGTATCATTACTTTAATATTATTCAATATCAGCATTTAGGGTATACTCTAATGATTTGAACATTGATTCACATGGTGTCCCAACTCCTTGTAGTTAAAGCATTGTACATTTGAAACCTTTTTCTTACCCTTGAAATCACGTACTTTTTGTCCTTTTTCTCCAAACTTATAAAAAACTCACATTCCCTTCAAGCATTTAACAAGGTGATTCTTTCCACAGTTATCACATATGGGAAAATCCATCTCTCCCCTCTTCCCTTTATCCATCTTTCACTCTTCCATCTTTTTCTTCGATTGCTTCCTTTCAAAGCCATAGGACTTAGATAATTATTTACATATCTTATTAACATATGATATTTTTTCTTCATATTATGAGAATATATGGGATACTATTTCACTTTTAAATTTTACCTTAATACCATAAAAGATATTATCCTTCATAATCTTTGGATAATGTGTATTGATAGAATTATCATTCATTCTACTATGTGCCATTTCTAAATAATGGCATACACTAAGTTAGTTTATGAACCCCCATGCATAATTATAAACTTGTAAAATTCTTAATGTATATTGAAAATATTATGCATATAATCTATAATAAAAAAAATTTGAAGAAGTAATTACTCATAAATCCTTTATAATTGATTGTAAAAAATGTGAATTATCCTTAGAATATCCTCTGGTAGTGTCGTAACCAAGAGTGCGGCAAGGCCCATTGTCATGTACCAGGATACACCGGGTTAATCCTGAAACTCCTTATCGGAGTTTTCACTCCTAGGTACATCTGTGCTAGAGCCGCCTCTACATGCTCGTATCCAGACAGGGATGTATTTCTTGGAAAATACACAAAATCATTACATTAACAAAATTCGAGTATGTTTATATATACTAATCCTCGTAGTCTATATTAGGGTAATTTTCTCTAATAAGAGTTTATCTAAATCTATTTACAAGGTTGTTGTTAAACTTCCTCTGATGCCAACTGTAACACCCCGACCCCAGAAGCCCAGATTCGGTGAATTATTTTAATACATTGTCTTGATTACAAGGAATCATGTCCTCAAAGACTGATCAGTTTAGAAGTCTTGGTAAATAGATTACATACATGAATGTTAGATTTTAATTTCAAATATACAACAAAGCATCAATGATCCTTTGAGAACGCCATTAATCCGCTAGCTTAACACTTCTTATCAATCATAATACACTTCTTGGAAATCCTGTGAAAATAAAACATAAGAATGGGGTGAGATATGATGCTCAGTAAGGGTAAACAATTTAGCGAAAGATAACATAAACAATAGGCATGGTGAATAATTGAAAATTCATGTCTTTAAAAATAATAAACATGAAATATATTATGGAAGAAATATGAGTTGAATAATTAATTCCATAACAAAAGATATTCATGGGTATTCAACTAGTCGAATAACCATATGAACCATCAATATTATTTTCATAATGAGGGAATTTATAATGCCAGACATTCTGAAACATTTTTTCAAGGCCTCGGCCAAGATATCTAAAAATGATTAAGGCCTTCTCCAAAACCATATATCAAATTGGGAAAGGCCTCAGACAATTCCATGTATAATTGTCTAATGAGACCTACCGATGCATTGAGGAGCTATAGCGGGCTCCACCCGTCACTTACTATGTCTAAGACATTCCTCATATGAAAACGTTGAAACATAACATAATAATTCTTATTAAAACTAGAATACCAAATGTCAATAATTTATCCATAAACTATGAATGGTCTAAAAATAACACATCCATAGCCAAACATATCAATAAACATTCGATATAATATGGAAGATTTGTATCATAATAAATCAACTTCAAACAAATTAAAAATCCATCAAAGGATGTTGACATAGATGAAAATGATTTGTAAAACACTTTGAGAGAAATATCCCTTTTTCATGAGAAAATTTAAAAGTCACACAATTTAGAAACGAAGATGTTTAAAGACATTTTTGAATCAAAGTGTCTGATACAACTTTGAAACTTTTCAATGGAATTAACATTTTAAAAACATTCATGTCCATATAAATAAATCCTTAAAACCATTTTGAAAACATGGACATTAATGAGAATGATTTAGAAGAATAAATATTTAAAAATTTTAAATTATGTTTTAATAAATGAGTACCTTATAAATAATCCCTTAGAAAACACTTTTATAAAACATGGACATGGATAATAAATATGTCCCAGTAAAAACTTGCCCATAAAAAATCTCATATAATAATGATATTGAGGAATTAACCCTTACCTTGCACTTTCCTTTGGTTGAGGGTAAGATTAAACTCTTATATAATGACCATAGTATGTTATTAAATTATACCATAACCATATTTATATTTATTATATCATACATGATTCATTTATGACTTTATACTACCCATTTAATAATGATTTCCTTGTTAAATTAACATTTTGGGTAATAATCGCTTTCTTTATCATACATGTTTTTACTTGTTATTCTCGATCGTCCAATTTAGATCATGATTTAATTAAATCCAGATTATAAACCTTGATTTACATATTATATATATTTAGAATATAAATATTTATAATAGATAGATATATGAAATAGAAAGCATCGTTTAGGGAGACGGTAGGCCGTACGTACGCAAAAACGCTGTTTCCATTTTCATATCGTATTGAATAGAAGTATATGAATAAGATATATCTAAGAAAATACATATATACATATACATATCCAGTGGAATTATTATGTAATATATTACATAGTTATTAATAATATATATTTTTATAATCATTGTTGAATGGTGAACATGGGAATGAATCTCATTGCGTCGTAGAGACGGTAATCTATACGTACGCACGAGCGACAATATAATTATATTGATGGTGAAATAGTATGTAATTGGATGGTATATCATATATACAAAATCATTAACATTTTATATTTAATTTTTACATTAGTAATACTCATTATTATACCCATCCAAATAATGAAGTGTCTGAAAAACAAACTATACCACGACGTGGAGACGGTAAGCCGTACGTACGCATATATGGTGACTTTGTCATTTATAGGATGGATAAAATAAAAAATATGGTTGTACCAAATTTATAGTAACATCACAGTATGTATGAGGTACTAGATTTATTATTTTGGTATGGAAACAACAAAGAAAGAGGAACCGGAAGAAGAAAAGAACTTGAAAGAGGGTGGTGAAATTATTACCTCTTCTTCGGGGGTTTCCTTTTGAGTTGATCAAAAGGGATCCTTAGGATGGCTTTATGATAAAAGTAATGACTCTAGGTTGATTTGGGGGTAATTTTGGGAGGATATTTGGGCTTTGGTTGGCCGATCCAAATGGCTTTGGAGGTGTGATTTTGAGAGAAGGGGAAGTTCCCTTTTATAAGAGAGGTGAGGGGCACCTTAGGAAAAGATTGAAATACTATTTTATAATAAAATCATTTTCTATTTATAATAGATAAAAAATAATTTATTTCGATAATAAGGTTGTTATGGGTCAAAAACCTCTCAACCAATAGGTTTTAGATCGGTTTGGGTCACCATATTAACCTTATCTTTTAAATTTAACTCTTAGTTAAATAGTATAACTTTAACCATGTGTTATTGTATTATTATAATAATTGGTTAATAAACATACTATAAAATGACAAGGGAACCTAAAGTGGTTAATTAATGATATACCTATCATTATATAAGTTATTTTTCAGAACCTCATATTTTTAGGACTATTATATAATTTAATAATATAATATTTGTTTAAAAAACTCATTAATGTCAATTTTGACACTATTTAGTATTTGGTTTTTGTGAAAGTTATCAAAACATGATTAATTCAAAAAAAAAATACCTTTAATATATCATAACATGTCATATTAAACTATAAAATTCATATCTGGAATCAAAATGTTCGAATTATTTTTATTATAATATTTACAATATCATTTATTTGGTTCTTTTATTAATTAGGAAAATAATGTATCATTATTGTGTCATAAATAAATATATTTATATTATTTCTAAAAATTATAAATAAAATATAATAATGTATGAAATATTTAAATATTTCTAATGAATATTTATAGTCGAAATGATAACCTATATAACCCCATGTAAAAATTGGTTTGCTAAAAGATATATGTTTATGTCATTTTTGTCTCTAATTTAAATTAATTAATATATAGTGTCATTATCACTCTCAGGTGGCACCATGGGGTCCCAAAATAGACCCAAAGAGGGAAATGGTCAGAAATGTATCAAAAAATAAAAATAGGACACATGTTAGGGTAATTTAATATTATTATAATATTATTTGTTTACCCTAATTTACCGGATTTACCCTTTAACCATGGTAAATAAAATATTAACTAAAGTTAATATTCGGAATGTGTAAAAATAAAAGTTACCTATTTAAACAATTTGGACCTTGTTATTTCAAATATGGAATCAATTTTTCCAAATTCAAAACACATTAGTTCCAGAAATTAATCTAAAATTAATTCCTGTTGTTAAAACACAATGCGTGTTTTTAAGAAATAATAACTATCAAAAGATTAGCACATGTTTATATCCAATTTAAATGTAAAATTAAATCTAATGACCTAAATTATATTAAATTATAAAAATATAATCTAATTATTCCTTAAAACCACAAGAATTTTTAAGTTAACACCATAAATTATTTCCATGAAAAAAGTTGTTTAATTAAAATTTAGTATTTTTTAACTATTCATCAAAATATGAAAGATATCATAAAAGTACCAAAAATTTATCCAAACTAAATTTTTATTTCTCTATTCTAATAAAGAATTTAATTTCACTAAATTGAATATATAAAAGTGACAAATATTGGATTTAAAAAGGGTTCTCCATTAAAAGATGATAAAATTTCATTTTTTTAAAAAAAATTATTTTATCTGAAAAAATGAATGTGTTCTTATATTATGTCTAAAAAACACATATTATGGATTCTAAAATTATATGGATTATATAAAATTCAAAATTCATTTAATACATTTTATAACGTCTTTTTGAACGGCTTTTTTGGTAAGTTGTGGTGTGCTCGAACTCTGAGTTGCGTGTCATGCAAGTTATTGAATTACTTTAAAGAGATAGCGTACTATGAAATATTGGGATGTTACATTATCCCCTCCTTAAATAAATTTCATCCTTGAAATTTGAAATTTTTCATTGAAAAAAAAGGTTAAAAATAGAAAAATACCTTTGTCGAAAACCAACATCGGAAATTGGGTTAATAAAATTAATCTTAATCAGAGGGAAAAAGAAATAAAAAAGTCACCACCAAATTATGATCACAATTAAGAGATAATTGTTGGAAATTAGAGACACATAATTGGAGGAAAAATTTAAATATCTATTGGGAGTGATTGATGTCATCAATCACAAACAACTGTAAAATTGAGGGACCCAAAGCCATCAATCTAAGATGATTTAAAATATCATCAGTTCAACAAAACATAAGGTATTAGGATAACAAATTTTTGGTTTTTATATCCCTTAACTAATGTTTAAGAATTAATTTATTCATATAATTAGAGAAAAAAATATATTTTACAAGTATAGTACCATATTTTAACTAATTTCTACCACAAACTCATCTTTCACTCCAAAAGATAATAGAATTCAAAAATATTCGATTTATCCTAATCGTATAGGGTTCCGAAAATAATGAATTTATAATTCATATGTCATAATATTTAAAAAAATACATTATACAAACTAGGACATCATGTAGGCCAGTGGTAGGTGATGTACCCTTGTCGCCCTTCGGTTGCTGGTTCAGGTCTCGTGGCCTTACCTGATGTGATGGGTTGCCGCCCGACCTCTGGGATTCCCATTTTATGACAATCCAAAAATAATCTCAAGAAATGATTTAACCTTAAAAAAAGTATCCAATGTCAAACATAATCGATTCCAACCTTTAGACTTATCCAAAATACTTCTATCCAAACTCATAGTCCAAAATTTATAAGGAAGGTAAAAACAATGAAGATAATTTTTCCCACATAATAACATGTGAATACCTTCATCAAGAATTGTTTTAAAACACTATAGCACCCTGAATTACTATAAAACCTTATTGATTATATTCATGCTCCCTTATTTATTATAGAATACTGGATATACTCCTTCTATCCAAAAATGTTGTAAACTCCAACAATGATTCAATATAAAAATCATTAATCAGTTTCAAGGTATTCAAGAATATCCAATATAATTTATCCAAATCAATCATATGTTATTCCAAAATCACTACCTCGGTATCAGAACCATATTTTAGTTTATCTTTCTCTCAACCATATATTTTCCAAAAACATTAACCTGCTATTGATTCACTTTTCTTGGTTCCACACAATCTCAGGTCCTTAATGAAATAGTACTGCAGTACAATCCTTATATAATCTATAATTATTATAACATGTACATCATTAATACAATGATAAAATGACTCAATACTTTAATAACAACATAATAAATCTAATCATTCATCTTCATCTTCGGTAGTATCATAATATCATTATTATCTAGTAGCAGCATGTGGGGTATACTCTGATGATTTGGACATTGATTTGCATAGTGTCCCAACTCATTACAGTTAAATCATTGTACATTTGAAACCTTTTTTTACCCTTGAAATCACGTACTTGGTGTCCTTTTACTCCACACTTATAACAAACTTTCATTCCCTTCAAGCATTTACCAAGGTGATTCTTTCCACAGTTATCACATATGGGAAAATCCTTCTTTCCCCTATTCCATTTATCCATCATTCCCTCTTCTATCCATTTCTTCTCTTGCTTCGCTTCAAAGCCATAGGACTCATAGAATTATTTAATTATCTTATTAACACATGGTATTATTTTTTCATATGATGAGAATACAAGGTAGACTACTTTATTTTTAAATGTCGGCTTAATACCATGAAATATATTATCCTTATTAATCTATATATCATGCGTATTTTGAGAATTCTCATTCATTATACTAGGCACCATTTCTAAATAATGGCATAAAATATGTTAGTTTATGAATCCCAATCCATAATTAGAAACTTGTAAAATTCCTAATGTAAATTGAAATGATTATAAATATAATCTATAATAAAAAAATTCTTTAAGGAAGTAATTAATCCTAAATACTTACTAATAACTTTTAAATAAAATGTGAATTATTCTTATCATATCCCCCAAGAGTGTCGTAAACAAGAGTTCAGCAAGGCCTATTGTCGTGTACCAGGATACACAGGGTCAATCCTGAAAATCCTTTTCGGAGTTTTCACTCCTAAGTACACCTGTGCCAGAGCCACCTCTACCCGCTCCTATCCAGACAAGGATGTATTGATTGGAAAATACACAAAATCTCTACGTTACCAAAATTCTAGTAAGTTCTTCTATACTAATCCTCATAGTCTATCTTAGGGTAATTTTCTATAATAAGAGTTCATCTAAATCTATTTCCAAGGTTGTTGTTAAACATCCTCTAACACCAACTGTAACACCTCAACCCTAAAAGATCAGAGTTGGTGCATTATTTTAATACATTGGAATGATTACAAGGTACCAAGTCCCAAAAGACCGATCAATTTATCAGTCTTGGAAAATAGATTACATACATGAACGTTACATTTTCATTTCAAATATACAACACATCATAAATGATCCTTTGAGAATTCCATTAATCCCCTAGCTTAACCCTGGTTATCAATCATAACACCTGACCTGAAAATTACTTTTTTATTATAAAAAACACTTTTAATGGAAAAAGTGAGAACCACATACAACCAAAGAAAAATGCTTGAACCGCCCCATCCCAGCAAGTAAACCAAAAAACAAGTCTTCATCAACATGGGTCCCTTGGCAAGCAGTCCCGTGCAGAAGCACGGGCACAGACCCGATGACGAAGCCATACCCTCTCAAGCATCCAGATCCAAGGTACCTGCGTCAAAGAAGACAATATGCCCAAAACCCCTTCTGGGGCGGTCCATAAGAGTACAAAACCAAGTGACAATAGAACTTCAGAGACAAATGATCTGAATCAACACAAGCTCACACAACCCAAGCATTCATATCAGTCAACCACAACCACCATCTTAAACTAAGTCACTAACCAGAAATTTGATATTACCCGAGTCTTCTTCCCTAAATAATTTCCATGTTAAGGAAGATAAATTGAAGCTTGCATCCTCCAAAATCCGCTTCTTAGAAACAGACACAAGTTGATCCCAGGTATGGATGTACTCCTCAACACTAATCTTCCCGTGGTTGAAACCTCCTACCAAAATTGAGTCTTTTTTATTGATCCAAGAATATTCTTCCTCGTTAAGGGGAACCTCTAGAGTCCTTCCCATCATTCTTGCAGCTTACTCCTCATTAGCATTGAGCAAAAGGACCTGTTCTATCTCTTCTTCCTCAGAACTTAAAACCAGAACTGAGGACTGGCCATTCTGTTCCCCCGTCCTCATGTAACTCAAAGACTCTGTCGTCGTCCTCTTATCACTCACCTTCTTTGTCGATCTAGTCTTCATAGGAGGAGGTAGAGAAGAGTAGTCCTTCCTCCCCTTCCTCCTCCTGGTCTTCTGGTTCGAAGTTTCATCTGTTGAATGGTTGTGCTCATCTTCCTTGCACTCATTCTCATACCCTCTCACTGCCTCCGGAGAGTATCTGAAGGGTGCACTCAATTCTGTTTTAGAAAGCCTCTCAAATTGGTTATTCATGGGAATTAAGAGCGGACGCTTGGAAGTAGTCCCCCCTATCTTCCCATTACTCGATCGCCATTCCTCCTCCAATGCAGACCCCTGCAACTCCTGCTGCAGAAAACCACAAACCGGCCCCAATGACTTGGCCAGATCATTCTCCCTCCTGTCCGCCATCTGCACCATAGCCTCTTGACTTCTGGCCTCCTTAATTTCCACGCTAATTGATTCTTGTTGCACTATACTACACTTCTTTATACCGATTGCATTTGAAGAGCAATCCAGGTCCCGCCTCAACCTTTTGAACACATCACTGGCCAATGGATTTCCCTGAGGCACCACAGCCTTCTTCACAGGAGACTGATAATGAGAGGGTCGACTGGACCCTGCCACAAATGCCCCCTCGCATATAGCTGGACTGGTAAGCGAAACCTCCTCCAGTTGCAAACTTCCATCATGATTCCCCCCGCCCAGAACGCCTTCCTCCACGGCAGACTTCTGTTTGAGTGTCTCTCCCTTTCCCTGTCCCCCAAAATCCTTTCTGTGATAGTTGCTCTGCCTCCCAGCGCGCTCGAGCCCCCTATGACATACGTCCAGCGAGTGATCCAGTCGATTGAATCCAGAACAGAAGTCAGTCCAGTTTTCGAAAACCACCCTTTCTTTGCAGCGGTATTCTTCACCCACGGTTATCCAGACATATTCAAAAGGTACCCTTGTAGCATCTACTTCGACACGGATTCGTGGATTTATAGGATAACAAATGTCTTCTGTTCGGCTATCTGAACACATGTACCTACCGAGCAAATTTCCTAGCATATGCAAAACTGAAGGATTTTGAAATGGCAGGGGAATATTTGGGAAACATACCACGGACGCTATGGTTGAAGGATCGTGCTTCATATGCCAATATAAGGACCATATAAAGAGAATAAATCAAAATCCATTGAAGGTACGAGAAGCCCTTGACCACGCCTTGAAGAGGTCAGCTTCTAAGGAGAAACGTATCATAATGTGTCGACTATCCAAGAGGCCCACTGTCGCCCTGTCCTGCAAATCCCAATCGTCGAATACATGCCTATCGAACACATCCACCAATGGCCGCCGCTGGAAAAACCTAACAATTAGAGTGTTCTTAAGAAGATACGAGGTTTCTGAGAACTCTGTGACTGATAACTGGAGATTAGGGTAACCCTCCAGCAAATCCTAAACCTTCGGTCCAAGAGAGACTTAAGGAAAAGGAGGAAGAAATTTGGGCTTCATGAAGGGGGTAAAAGGGGTAGACCTCCCTTTGCAGGATGGCGAGGGCCGATCCCCCCCCCCCCATTAGAGGGGGAGGAGTCGGCTCAGAGGCGGCTGCCGCCGCCACAGCAAGATCCCGTCAAGTTTTTCACGAGCAACCCTATCCGAAACCAGAAATGGTGAACTCGTGATCAATCATAACACACTTCTTTGAAATACTGGGAAAAAACATAAGAAAGGGGTGAGCTCAGATGCTTAGTAAGGGTAAAAAAAATTGTGGAAGATAATATAAACAACAGGTATGGTGAATAATTGAAAACACATGCCTTTACAAATAATAATCATGAACACTTTATGGAAAAATTTTGATCTATGTAAATAATGCCATAATAAAACATATTCATGGTTATTATACTAGTTGAATAACCACATGAACTATCAATTTTATTTTCATAATGAGGGTATGTATAATGCCATACATTCTGAAAAATTTTGTCAAGGCCTCAACCAAGACGTCTAAAAATGATTAATTCCTTGAACAAAACCATATATCAAATTGGGAAAGGCCTCATCCAATTCCAAATCTAATTTTCTCATGAGACCTACCGATGTATGGAGGAGCTATAGTAGGCTCCACCCAACACTTAATTTGTCCAATACATTCCTCATATGAAAAGTTTGAAACATAACATAAACATTCGTATTAAAACTAGCATACGAAATGTCAATACTTTATCCATAAAACATGAATGGTATAAAACTAACAAATCTATAGGCAAACATATCACAAAAACTTCAATAAAATATGGAATATTTGTATCATAATAAATCAACTTCAAACAATTTTAAAATCCATCAAAGGATGTTGGCATAGATGAAAATAATTTGTAAAACTCTTTGAGAGAAATATCCCTTTTTCATGAAAACATTTAAAAGTCGCACAATTTATAAACTAAGAAATTTAAAGAAATTTTTGAATCAAAGTTTCCCAAACCACTTTGAAACTTTTTAATGGAATTAACATTTTAAAAACATTCATGTTCATATAAATAAATCCTTAAAAACCCATTTTCAAAACATGGACATTAATGAGAATGATTTAGAAGAATAAATATTTAAAACATTTAAAATAATTTTTTAATAAAATAGTCCCTTAAAAATAATCCCTTTGAAAAATATTTTATAAAAAATGTACATGGATAATAAATATTTCCCAGTAAAAACTTACCCATAAATGATCTCGAGTAATAATGAGATTGAGGAATTAAACCTTACCATGTCGTTTCCTTTGGTCGAGGGTACGTTTAACCTCTTGTATAATGATAATAGTATGTTATTAAATTATTCAAAAACCATATTAATATTTATAATATCATACATGATTCATTTATGACTTTATACAACCCATTAAATAATTATTTCCATGTTAAATTAAACATTTTGGGTAATAATTTCTTTCTTTATCGTACGTGTTTTAACTTTTTATTCTTGATCATATCATTTAGATCATGATTTAAATACATCCAGAATATAAAACTTGATTTATATATTATATATATTTTGAATATAAATATTTATAATAGATAGATATATGAAATTGAAGGCACCATTTATAGAGATGGTAGGTCGTACGTACACATAAACGGTGTTTCCGTTTAAATGTCGTGTTGAATGGAAGTAAGTGAATAAGATATATGTAAGTACACAAATATATACATATATATCTCCAGTATCATTATTATGTCATATATTACATATGTATTAATAATATATATTTTTATAATCATCGTTGATTTGTGAACGTGGGAATGAATTTCATCGCGTCGTGGAGATGATAATCTCTACGTATGCATGAGCGACAATATCATTATATTGACGGTGAAATCATTTGTAATAGGATAGTATATCATATAAAAAGAATAATTAACATGTTATATTTATTTTTTACATTATTTATACTCAATATTATACCCATCTAAATAATGAAGTGTTGGAATAACAAACTACACCATGTTGTGGAGACGGTAAGTCGTACGTACACACATATGGTGAAATTTCCATTTATAGGATGGATAGAATAACAAATATGGTTGTAAAATATTTATAGTAACATCAAAGTATATAGTAGGAACTGAATTTATTATTTCTGTATAAAAACAACAAATAAAGAGGAACTGGAAGAAGAAAAGAACTTGAAAGATAGTGGTGAAATTATTAGCTCTTCTTTGGGTGTTTCCTTTTCGGTTGATCAAAATGGCTCCTTATGTTGGCCTTATGATCAAATTAAGGAGTCTAAGTTGATATGGGTAATTTTTGGAGGATATTTTGGTAGGGGTTGGCCGATCCAAATGGCTTTGGAGGTGTGATTTTTAGATAAGGGGTTGTGCCCTTTTATAAGAGAGGTGAGGGGCACCTTATGAAAAGATTGAAATATTATTTTATAATAAAAAAAAATTCGGTTTATAATGGATAAAAATGATTTATTTCGAGACTAAGGTGGGTAAGGGTCTATGTCCTTTCAACCAATAAGTTTTAGACAGGTTTGGGTCACATATATTAACCTTATCGTTTCAATTTAAATCTTAGTTAAATAGTATAACTTTTATCATGTGTTCTAGTATTATTATAATAATTGGTTAATAAACTTACTATCAAATGAAAGGAGAACCTGAAGTGGTTAATTAATGATATACCTATTATTAAATAAGTTCTTTGGTAGAACCGTAGATTTTTAAGACTATTATATAATTTAATAATATAATATTTGTTTTAAAAACTCATTTATGTCAATTTTGACACTATTTAGAATTTGGTTTTTGTGAAAGTCAACACAACTTTATTAATTCAAACCAAATAAATTGAATCTATACTAACATTTCATATTCACCTATAAATTTTTTTTCTACAATCAAAACTTTCAAACTATATTTATTTTAATTTTTACAATATCATTTATTTGGTTCTTTTATTAATAAGGAAAATACTTCATCATTATTGTGTCATAAATAAATATATTTATTTTATATATAATAATTATAAATAAAATATCATCATGTAGGAAATATTTTTATCTTTATAATGAATATTCATTGTCTAAATGATAACTTATATTACCCCATCTAAAAATTGGTTTACTAAAAGATTATTGTTTATGTCGTTTTTGTATTTACTTTAAATTAATTAATATAAAGTGTCATTATCATTGTCATGTGACTCTATGGGGTCCCAAAATCGACCCAAGGATGCCCATGGTCAGAAATGTATCAACCAATAGGAATAGGAAACATGTTAGGGTAATTTAATATTATTATAATATTTTTTTTAAACCCTAATTTACCGGATTTACCTTTTAACCATGGTAAATAAAACATTTACTGAAGTAAATATTCATAATGTCTAAAAATAAAAGTTATATATTTACACAATTTATACCTCTTAATTCCAAATATAGAATCCATTTTTCCAAATTCAAAACACAGAAGTGGCATAAATTTATTTAAAATTAATTCTCGTTGTTAAAATTGAAAGCATGTTTTTAAGAAATAATAACTATCAAAATATTAACACATGTTTATGTCCAGTTTAAATGTGAAATTACATCCAATGACATAAATTATATTAAATTAATAAAACATAGTGTAATGATACTTTAAAACCACTCAAATGTATAATTTAACACTATGAATTATTTCAATGAAAAAAATTGTTTTTAATTAAAATTTTGTATTTTTACACTATTCATCAAAATATGAAAGATATCTAAAAAGTACCAAAAATTTATCCAAACTAAATTTTTATGTACCTATTCTAAAGAAAAATTTAATTTAACTAAATTGAATATATAAAATTATCAAATATTGGATTTAAAAGGGGTTCACTATTAAAAGGTGATAAAATTGCATTTTTTGAAAAATACTTCTTTTATCTGAAAAAAATGAATTTGTTCTTATATTATTTCTAAGAAATAAATAATATGGATTATTAAATTTTATGGAGTATATAAAATTCAAAATCCAGTTAATACTATTCATAACATCTTTTTTAATGGCTAGTTTGTTAAGTCGTGGTGCGCTCGAACTCGGTGTTGCGTGTATCACAAGTTATTGAATTACTTTGAAGAGATAACGTACTATGAAATCTTGGGGTGTTACAGATACCCATTAATAAGATATGAATCCCCATATGATTATTATTGAATAACAACATGATTTTTATATCCCATGGGTCATTAGCCTTTTTATATATATGAATTGGTTCATAGACATTTTAGTATAGGTTGAAGTATATGGTATTGAATTTGTATTTGATGAGGAACCCGGTCTAACATGATTTATTTGTTATACTTATTTTATTAATATACCTACACAATATACCATTTTATATTCAAAAACATGATATGCATTAGATATCATTTTTGATGGCCTAATTTTCATTACCCACGCCCTATTTGGTCCAGTGTTTGACACCTGGAAATATTTATTTGTTATAGGATAGTACCTTAGATTGTTCATTATGTTGTTATATTACTAAGAAAATGGATATGACATAGAGATACAATTAGATCATGTACCCAATATTCCTCTTATATTTGTTTATTTTATTTATTTATTCCCATATTAGTCTAGACATGTTTCATTTAATACCGAATGTATATTGACTACTTATATTAAGAAACAAAATATTTCTACATGGTTGGTCATTTATTTGGCATTGGTTAGGTTATCATGTTATTAGTACTTTCGAATTATGATTATCTTCATCTATCATTGATTTATTTATTATTCCTTTATGTTTATTAATCATACAAAGGGTATATTATCCCTTTTATACCACCCATAGACCCTCACTTATATTTGGAAGCCTCTATCATATGAATAAATGTTATTAAGGCCATGGGTATCTTAGGTACAATTACTTATTAGGGATCCAACCTGAGGATGATATTAGTGGTTTTGGGGATTTCTTTTTATCCATTGTCTTTGTATTGTGAGATTGTAGAACAGAGTCTAGGAATTTTTTGGAAATTAGTAAGAACCTAAATTCGAGATTTGTATGACCCGTGCACATGGTAAAGACCATGTGTCCATGGATGTGACTATTGTTTATGTTATTCTATATTATATTTTAATTTTTTTCCCTTGAGTGATTCATGTACTTTTCCACAGGTTTTGGATTTATTATTATTTTTTTCTATGTAGGGAATGGGGTGAATTTTGTTGAATCATCATTTAAAGCATATATAATTTAATTTTCATTAGAATGATTAGTTTTATATAATGATTTAGTGATTTGTTTTCCAGGTTTATGTATATTTCATGTTATTTTATTAATTAGAATCCTATTTTTACACCATTATTCATTATTTTTTCCATATTTTACTATATTCCATGATCTATGACATATGGTTGGTTAAATAACATGTTTAAATTAACCTTAATGTTGTTTTCCATATAGTCTAACGGTGAAATTTTATTTAATCAGCCGATTTTTTTAATGAAATGGAATGATTTTTAAATTCAATCTTGAAATTGTCAAGAAAATAGTTTATGAATTTTCCTAAATGTAATTTTAGAAAATAATATAACTCAATTATTCAAATAATATCTAGTTACCACATAAGGATGTCAATTAAATTTTGTTTCAATGAAACTTATAAAGGATTTTAAATTTATAACATGGGAAGGATGACCCATATAACTGAATCCATATAAGCTAAATTTACCCTTGTGAGTGAGTTTTATAATTATATTCCTATGAGATAACCTTGTTGGGGTGTTTTAATATTATAATAAGTTATTTATAATAGGTTTTACATAAATGGGATTCCAATTGTAATTTATAATGTTCTTCCTTCATGATATTAGAATGGATACCCATATTATTGAAAATAGGGTGACATGAAGGGAACCTTGATGTCCAATTTTATCATTAAATTCCCTTATGAATAACCACTTGGGATTATATTCATTTTTGTGGGATTATTATTTAATTTTTATATAACCACACATATTTTTTTCATAAGTGTATGGTTGAATAATACCTAATTTACCCCCTAAAAATATAAAAGGACTTGTGTGAATTTAATATTTATCAATAAGATGCATTAGTTAATTAAACTAGAATTTACAAAATAAAGGGTTTTTTTTCTCTATATCATGGAATTGAAATTTTCATTACTTTATAAATTTGTGAGAGAATAATGATAAATTAAATGGTTAAAAATATATGTAATATGATAATTTTCTTAGAATGTTACATGGTGATAGATAGATAATGTGACAATTATGGTTTTAAAATTTTCATCATTTATAATTGGTATTTTAATTTTTACATATGAGACTTTTAATATTTAAAATAAATTTTAGGTAGTGAAATTTCATAAATAAAACCGTCCAGATATGTTATCAGCTTCAATTCTCATATAAGGGATAGTTTTAATGTTTCGTTGAGTAAGTATCTAGATCATTGTTGTAATTCTCTTAGGAATAGTAAGATAGTAGACTCTTAAGATGGTCTCTAAAGAATACTAAGTATTGTTCTATTATCATTTGTGTAGAGTAGGACTCGTAGAAAATATAATGAAGCCCTATGGAGGAAGGTGATTGTGTGGTATGTTGGACCAAGAAGGGGTGTTACCATATAATAGTAATAGGTGAGTGATTGATTCTTATATTTTTATGTTTGAATTTTTACCCCCTATGTATCACTCCCTAAAAGTGGTTCTTATAGAGTATTAGGTATTAGTATTCATATACATGGGATGAGATGTTTTTTTACTATGTTAACTAATTTTGGAAATTGTAGGTCGTTAATACCCTTATTAGTCATCATTTTTACATCTTTTTGAGATAATTTTCAAGTCAGTCAGTCATCATATGAAAAATCATCTTATATAGGTTATGGTTCTCGTATGAGAGTCCCTAGGCCATGGGGGACAGACCTAGTGGCCCTTTTTTGATATTTCATATAAAGGGATATGTGGGAGATCTAAAGGCCTATAGCCTTGACTAGGACCCTAATGAATCTGATGTGGTTGGTTTGATTGAGGGAAACCTATGTAGAAATTTATCCTATAGATTATGGATGTCATAAATGTGGTGAGTTTGGTTTTATGTTCATTCTGAGCTTGATGCATGTAAACTCCTTGGGTTTCATGATTTAGGCATATTTATGCCTATGGTTTTGTAGAAAGCACCTGAGTTCTTGGGATATCAAGACCAACATTGGTTGGAAGGACTACTTGGGTTTCTGGACTAGTAGACCTATGGTCATGTTGTTTATGTTATAAATTTTGAAATGACATTATGGGATGACATTAATGGAACAAATCAAGAAATAGGTGAGTAGACTTGTTTTGAATAGGAGTTCCTTTGAAGATCCTCATGGGTTAGAACTGAATTATCATGTATAACGCTCATCTTGGCCTTATTGATCAATGAATCACAATAACATGAGTTTTGGTTTGAATCAGGTGGTGTAATATTTACACTAATTATGTATGACATGTTTAAATCACCCTCATTTAATGTGGGAACTATTTTATTTGGGGCATCAATGACCAGATTACTACTGGCTAAGGTTCTATGTTTTTTATTTTATGCTTACAGTCTAGGAATCCTAGATATTGTAGTAAAATTAAAGAAGATACATATGGTTATGGATATATTATAAAATTAACTATGGATTATGAGAATATTGACCCATTGTTGGACTAGTAATTTCATGGTTATGAGACATGGTGTTAGGTTTTATTCTAGTAAAATAAAGCCTAATAGACTTGATTATTGATTGAGAAGAGTGACAGAAGCCTATTGAAGGAATCACAGTGTACTCATCATTTAAAGATTATCATGCCCAATATCTCAATATCATCCCGAGTATGCTGAAATTGGATGTATATGAACCGATCTACCTAAATATATTTTTCTAGTCTTATTAATGCAATCTTTGAAACTTGTTCTCAAGTAGCATTTTAAAATAACTGAGATGGTGTGCAGTACATCATTGTCCATTTTATTGGGTTGACTCTTGTTGTGATTTATATTTCAGAAATTTCCATGGGAACTATTCTTAGTAATAATGAAAAGGGGATGCATAATTTTTTTACTCATGAGGGTGTTATGATTCTTATTCATTCCAGTCATTATATCTCAGTATAGATGAAGCATAGGCTATAGAAATCAGGACATTAATTTTTTGGTATGATGAAGTGGATTCTCCAATGGTGGGGAGTATGATGTTGGTCACTCGTGGGAAACCCTTACATAAGAAGGTTATTAGGACCTTGAGTTCGGTTTCTTCGTGGTCATTTATCTCATTTATGATGTTAAATAAATGAAATGATGTATGTAAGGATTTTTTAGTAAATATTAGGCACAACTTTAAATATAGACATTATAGAAGACCCAATATGGGAATTAAACTTGAGGTATTATTTGAAGATTCGAGGAAGAAATAATAGGATTACAATGATTTTCATGTTATGGGATTTTAATGTAATTTATTTGTAGATAATTTTTCCCAAAGAAGTAACTGTTTTTCAGTTACAGTTTTGGGTGGACACACTCAAAATGACCTCGGTAGGCCCTTAATTAAAGGAAATAAAATCATTTTTGAGTGACACATCACCTATTAATGTTTATCATGTTTATATATCATTGGATGGATGTGGTTACACTTAATTTTCCTCCAATGGGAGAATTATTTCATTAAGGAACCATATCAGGAACACTGTTTGGATGAGACAGGTACAATCTAATTGGTGGCCAATGATTTTCAAGGAAATGTCAATGTGACTAGGATAATTTTGGTAAAATGGAATTCAAATTCTTATTTATATTATGATTTATTCCAAGAGTACTGATATGAAACTATATATATATTATGATAGGAAATTTCTATGATGGGTGTACCATAACATATAATTTCCCATTGGAAATATAGAACCTATAGTGGGAGACACCATAGACTGCTTGATGAATGATGTAATGATGGGATCATTTCATAGTTTAGTTGGGGTTTACTAAGTACCTTCATGATGTTTCATTATTGGTTAAGATAATTGACTATTGTTTTGGATTTTTATGTTCTATATGCATAAAGTGATGCTTTGATGTGCATTGGTAATTTAGAAACCCAAATGGCTATTTGAGTAGAAATTAAGGACTAGATTAGGCTCAGTGATGTTTTCATTTTCCCCCAAGGATTCTATAGGATGAGATATTTGGATTTCTACAGATTTTAGCTTCCTATGTTTTGGGTCCAATTTAAATTTATTTAAGGATGTGATCTTTGCATTCGGTGGACATGATAATCTTTGAATTGATATTTACAATGATGTTCTAGGTGTTGTAACTCTGTAATATGAAATTTTGTAATGGGGTTGTAGTCATGATAGGTTTATTAAAAATTCATAATATCTTTTGGAGTTTCAATCCCTGAAATACGTGTTTTATTTGAATTTTAGAGGGAGGGAAATTTTTATCACATGGTTAGTGATCACAGTGCAACTCAATTGTGTTGGCCTATAAGGGTGTTGCATAATTTTTTAAAAAGAGAACCATATGCTACGAAAAATATTTGTGATTTATAAAAGATGTTGAGTTGTGCACATGGCTGGGAAATGGTTAGAAAACCATGGGATTCAACAGTACATCTAACATCCCCGACCCAGAAGCCACTATAACTAGTCCCCTAGAGTTGGGTCATCACATAACCTCAGGTGCACCTCCCTTTATGCTAGAGGCTACCAACAAGTAGCGTAGGTCTAAAGAGAAACATGGGGAGACAATACCATATTATTATGGTGAATTGACAATATAAGTAACATCAATAAATACAATAACCAACAAGAACAATAAATGGAAAACATATGACCAAAACCGACAAGTTAACAAGTACATATGTTAGAACCAAGTCTATTTAATACATTTCATTTTAATAAGTAATACAAACATAAACCTATAACAAAACTACCATAAGACCCTAATAAAGGACCCGATCCCCAACCCATGCCTAAAATATTATGCTCCAACCTAGTATCCCTTGGAAAACCAAAAACCTACTCCTAATCCTGAACCTATATAAAAAAATAGAACCTTCTAAAGAACCAAAGATCCATGGATTCCCAAGAAGGGTGTGAGTAAAATTTAGTAGGCCCCCTCTGACACTGCCTTAAGAAAAAACAAGTCTTTACAATAGTGTATGCATACAAACAAGTGCAATAAATAGACATTTAATAATGAAATCATTAATGTAATTATATAAAATTCATTTTATCCATTATGTTATATAGAGTCAACTAATCCACCAAATGAAATCAAGATACACTAGAATAAGAGACAACTAATAAGGGGTTACAAATATTATAACCACAAGTTGTGTTTACTAATAAAAAACTATCACATACCCATTAGTTAAAAATATTCACTTTATCATTATCATTATTTTTTCCATGGGTTAGAAAATTGATCATTTACACTATGGCCTAATATATTCAATTATCATGAATAAACAAATACATCAAGTTCCATATCTCACTAGGGATGAAAATTTCATAAAATATCATAACACACACCTCAGAGCCTCAGTCTAGATACTCACATCCAAAACAACTAATAGGGGCCAACAACCACAGTTTGACTCTCTAGCCCATGCATTCTAGGGTGGAGTTTATAGACTCAATCTAAACTGTCCTATGGGAGGATCTTGGTTCCATTATCCCACTACCCTAAGTCATATTCACATGTATATTTTTTTCATTTACGTCATTAACCATTTCAAAAACATTTCAAAAACAATACACATAACATTATCATTTCATATTTGATTCAACTGATAAGTCATCTTTATGCCTTAACACATTAACAAATTTATTATTTACATTTCATAACCCATTAACCAATTTTATATATTTTCACCACCCTCATAGAAAGGGGAGGGCCAAATTAAAGTTTTGACTATCCTTGTGGTCCCTTCTGAACCAACTACTACGTAGCTTGTGGATGTTGGGGTCGATCCCATGAGAAAAACAGGGAAACAATGGCCAGTGAAAGCCAGATGAATCTTGGTGGATTATCCATACTTGAATAAGAGAGGAGAACTATCTATTAAATTGAAACAGTTTTTAAAAAATAAGTAAGAATAGAAGGAGAGAAAAACAATCAAAAACACACATGCATCGGGGTTTTAATTCAATTAGGGTTTATTGAAGTCATAGTTCCATAGAATTGTAACTATAAATGACATTTAGTTACCATAGGGATTAAATTAAACTGATGTTTCTTTATCTGAAAACAATCAATTACATGTTTAAAGGTTAATACCTTGGTCTGGTAATTTTCTTCTTAAAATTTGTTTAGGTTTGTTTCCCCTAAAACTGTGGAAATGATTTCCCCCAATGATCATTGGTTCATCCACCACAACTCCTTTATTTTTTTTCCATTAATGTCATTATTGGTCTCAGAAGACATCAATGATGGTTTTCAAATTACGTTCATTAAAGGAATTGTAAAACAAAAAAAATAACGAGAGAAACACTTCAGAATTCAAATAACAACTAACCAGAATATTATTACAACCCCAACGCGAGGGGAACTTGCATCTTATAACCATGGTCATGGTGTGTGGATTGATTCGGGACTCAATCCCTACCATTAATATGAGAAGAGAATCAGGGAAAACGAGATTACACTAAAAGAAGAATTCAAAATAGAAAATGAAAACTTGTAATTGATCTGAGGGAGGCATGAACACCAAAGAATAAGAACCTCACCTAGATTTCCAACCACAAACATTGAGGTATACCCTCATATTTATTGAAAATAAAGACTACACAGTGTTTAATACAAAGTACACACAGTGTGTACTATTCAACCTAGTTGTGCTTCCACTAGTAGGTGATCCTCCGCACTGCTACTTGAATTTGAAGGCATCAGTATTTGATTGGTGGGAATAAATGGTGTTTAGTGCCTCCCCATACTGAGTGTAGTATATACTTCATCCACTAATTGTGTCTAGAATGGTGGACACATCATGTAAATTGGAAGTTTCAATCGTTGTTTTCTCAAGCAGCTCAATCCGAAGTGGGAAATATGGGATTCGCTATGATGAAGGTTCTTTTGAATTTTGGAAAAGGTGGGCTTGGTGCAGTGAATCTCTATGTTTTAGGTTTTTAACTTTGAACTATGTAATGTGTGTTTTTTCATGTGTGTGACTTGTTGATGGAGGATGTTTTGTAGGTTCTCACTTACCCTCAAAGTGTATTTTCAATAAAATAAAAAAAATACGATTTTTTGTAATCTCTGAATGACTATATGCATATGTACTCAGGTTGAACAATTCTTGTCATAGAATTTTACACGGCGTGTGTTTATATATACATGTTGTGTATATTTCAATTTTTGTTATGATCATTCCTGATTAGTTAATTTGGCTATAAAACACATGAAACTCATCATGAACAACAAAATATATCATTTTATCTACAAAAAAAACATATATATAGTGAAACCATGTTTTTATACTCATTAGAATTTATGAAAATGTATACACAAATTGGGAACATCAAACTCTCCCACGCATACCCTTTGCTTGTCGTCAAGAAAAATCTCAACATCTGATCAACATAATCCATACATCAAAAAGGGAGTCATTTAATTAGATATACATATAAATAATATATCTATAACAATGGAATTTAAATGGTGAAAAACATATTTCAATTCCAATTTTATTATAATCCTTTCTCCTATATAATTCAATTAAATATTTTCATTCTCTTTCAACCACATTGTTCTACTATTCATAAATACACATGTCACTTGATGATTTACCTCACCAAAATTTACCACTCTCATCACTCAATATTATTATATCCGAGTTTTTCTCAATCTCAAGTATATGTATTTTATCTATAGGTTTTCATGTATTCTCATTCTATACTTAATAAATCCAATCACAAATATCATGAGGTCTTTCAATAAGGTTGAAATGATTTTGAGGCTTAGGGTAGTTATGTAATGATGTGAAAAATAATATCATACGCTTGAAAAGGGAGGCTGAATTCCTAAATAACAATTCATGATATTCATAAATAGATTTCAATAAAAATATATCCCTAATAAAGATCTCTGAAAAGGGTATCATCACCGTGAAATTCCCTTTACAACATGGGTCCATAAACCATCAATAATTTGTCATGAATGAATCTAGTCCCTCTTTTTCATTTTTCTATATATATATATATTATAAGGACCACTAAGAATATAATGAATAGTGGTTTTGGAACCCTTCTTCTCAAATGAACTAGTGGAAGTCTCCCACACACTTAATGTCATGGTCTCTCGCCAAAATTTACCATGAATAGCCAAAAATCCATCTATAAATATCAAATTAATAATCATGAAAAATTATAAAAGAAATAGGTCAGGAAGGTAAATAGGCTTGTAATGGGGATTCCTATCAAGGCAGTTCAAGGTTTCTAAGGGTCTTTTAAATATCATATGTAGGGTAGGTATCAAGGTCAATGGGGCCAAAAAACAATCAAATGCCTCAATAATTTTAATGTGATTCCAAAATATCCATGTTTTAAATTGAACAACTAGCTTGTTCTGGTATTTACTCATGTCATAAGAATCTCTTAAGAGAGATGGTATAAGAAATAATATGTCAAAAGGGATTAGAATACATCTCGGGGATGAGGAAAAATAAAGGTCAATCAATTCATTACATGAGTATAAATGATTAGTCTAATAAATGTAATTATCCAAGAATTTAAATCTAGATTCAATCTATATCAATATTCTTTTAAAAATACATTGAAATTTAGAATAATCATGTAACTTTTAAAATTTCATTTTATTTCATTACTATTTTTAATTATAATTAATTAAAAAATTCACATTTTAAAATATTTCAATTAGTATTGATGTCTCTTAGATCGATTGAAGGGAGAAGTCTAGTGTAGTTAGATACTCTCCCCCACACATAATATTGCACATGGTCGTCCAAGTGAAATTCAAAGTTAGAGAAGAGGATGTGAGGAAACATGGATAGTCAGGACAATGGGGAGTAGTTAAAGAAGTAAATCCAAAAGAAAAGTGAAAAAGAAACACTAAAATAATACACCCCTCATGTTGTGTTGATAAAGATGAAAAGTTGTCAAATGAAAAGTTCCAAGCAATACTTCATGGAACCTATGACTAGTGGGGAAAAATAAAAAGAAATCTGCAGAGATATACATCATTATAGCACATGAATAGAAAAAAAGAGATATGTATAATGAAAACAAATTATCCAAAAACTAGTCATGGGGTGGCCTCAAAAGAGGCATCATCAACAATAGTAGGATCCGCCAGAGGAGAAGCAGTTGTAGTGGAAACTAGATCACCTACTCTATGATCTGAGTGGAAGGTGCAGCAAGAACATCCATCGATGCAGTAGGTGGAATAGTATCCAAAGACACATGATCGGTGCCCTACATGGGAGGCTCTACCAACACATCTCAGTGCATAGTAGTAATAGGATCGTTTGGGACATTAGAGGATAAGAGAAATAATTTTTTTGTGTCCAGTGCATCCATTAAGGCCTAGGTGGCGGAAGTCAGAGTAGTATAGGGAGAAGAAGGTTTGGGGGGTAACCAAAGGATGCAATTCTGATGAAGAATTCCCAAAATCTTCTCATACTGTTTCTAGGACTATACGTTGGTAGTCGACTGGTGCTCAAGGATGTCAAGATGGTTTTCCATAATGGCCAGACAGAGGGTGATGGGGAGATCAAACGAGGGTTTGAGTGGAGGTGGGTATGTGGAGGGAACAAAAGAATAGGTAATAATGTAATAATATGGTAGAGAGGAAGGATTGGGGTGTGGTGGGAAAGGTCATCCACTGGTGGATGGACTGGGACCCACTAAAAACACCATCGGGAGTATTTGGGTCATCCCTAACCCTCGCCAGAGCTAGGAAGTCCAGCACAAGCACATAGCCATCTCCCCTATGCTCGACCATCCCTATGAGGATGATAATGAGGAAGTTGAGATGCAAAGGAGGTCCTAAGTGGTCATGGGGGAGATAGGGCTCAAAAACACCTAGGTTTTGTGCCAAGTGGGTGGCATAGAATTCGTCGTTCAGGTTTCCCTAACGGCCATGGAAAATGGAATAGAAATATGTTTCCATAATACAGGGGAGGTGAGGGTAATAATATCTAACGTCACAGGTGATAAGTTCCATGTCTCGCCCAGTCATGACACCCATATCTTCATGGTGGGGAAAAATAATGGCACTGAAGCATCAATGGAGGAAATAAAGGGGATGGGAAATGATGAGAATGCTCTTCTAGGATGTGGGGGTGTAACTATGGTCAAACCCCATATATTCCCTCCATGTAGCGATGAGGTTAGAGCACTCAGGGTGGGTAAGGGTGGAGATAGGATACGGGGTGTTAGGATGGGGATAGAAGGCCCAACCGTGGACAAACTCAACCATGGTTAGAAAAAAATGTCATCCTTCAAGTTGAAATCGAATAGGAGTGGCTTTATTGGTGGGCGCCTGGTGGTAGGTGGGCCCATTAAACTCAAAGGTCTAGATAAACTCAAAAAATAAATCTTAATAGGTCTGGTTGATGTCCTAGATTTTCTTGAGTAGATGTGTAAGGGAAAATAGCTCCTCAATCTCCTCCGAGATACGAAGATTCTACAGAATGATGACATCGAGAAATTAGCTGCTCAACTTGATCATCCTCCATGAAAAGTGTTGCAACTGACATACGGTAGGGAGGCCATCAACAAAGATCAAGCAGTGATGCGGCTAAGGTCGGGCAGCAACCAGAGCGGGATGAAGTGGGGTTGTAGCTTCTGTTGTGGTTGGGCCAGTAGTGGTTGTTGGAGGAGAAGTAGATGGAGATGAAGCTAGCTTAGGTGGGTATGTTGAAGTAGTGGGTTGCTCAGATGCTACAGAGTTATAAGGGGGAGCTACAACACCAGAGATCTCATCTATGGTGGATGGTGTGGTAGCATCCATAACAGTATCTGTAGTGGTAGGATTGGGTGTCACAAAAGCTACCTGACTTATAGATGTTACTGATGGAGGAGCCTCTAGAATAATAGGTAGTATCCCCAACACTTGTGTCTAGAAAACTGGGAAATTGAAAGTTGGTATCTCAAAATATAGAAGTCAAATCTAATGGTGAGGGGGTCTCTCTCCCTTAGTAATAGGAGTGTGTTGTTTTCCACTCACGGGATCATCACCTTCTATAGCTGAAATAAAGAAAATAAAAGAATAAAAATAAAATGAATAAGAAGAAAGAAAATGTGAGAAATTTGACAAATAAAAGTACTCAACATGTGAATCCAGTGTACATTGCGTGTAGTGTGATCTGGGAAAACCCCCCATGAACTCTAGATAGACACGGAGAGTGGAAATGTGATAGTGATTTGGCCATTACACAGTATGTCATAAATCATACACCGAGTGTGAGAAAATGGGGTCAAACTCGTGTGATTGTTCATATATGAGCTTCGAACGAAGGATTCAAAGAAGAAAGTACACTCCTTGTGTGGGAACAACATGGTCTGTGTGAGAAAATGGAATACAAACCTTGTATTCTATCTAGATGGAAAACTCTTGATGAACAGGGTACAAGTCATGTCATAATGACTTGTGATTAGGACTGTGTAGGTCAGTAAAAGTGTAACTCCTAAAGGCCGGACATAGGCACCGTACACATCATGTACCGAAAATACATTCCATGTGTATTTCAATTTATAAAAATGTTTTTGTGTGGTCATGTATAATACATACATGTCTTGTGTTCTGTTTTCACCCTGTGTACTGTGGGTTGATGCCGAATGGTTGGAATATCTCAAATGTACCTTATACATAAGTGAAACATTGAAATAAAGGTTGAAGAACGACGTACATTGAATGGGGATCAAAATTAGGAAGAAATAAGAACAAAAAAACACAAAAAATTGGGTATTGGTATGAGGGAGGTGGATGGCGGTGTGTGGGAGATGATTAAAGGGAGGGGTGTTCGACATGGGGTCAAGATGGGTAGGGTTCCGGACCTTTATACCCGAAGCACATGGCATGTGGTAGGTCCCACACGCCGTGTATGAGTTTTAATGTACAAAGATACAATAAAATTTATAAATATAAAATATATATCAACTAAAATAAACCTATAAAAATAGTGTGTGAAGAATGAATCACCATGTTATCTGAAATTTGAAAAGGATAACTATGACCTTTTTTCCAGTGCTTGGGGTGTGATTTGAACCGGTGACTGGCTGTTTCGAACGCAAGCCCTCAACCACTAGGGCGAAGGTTGTAGTGCTGCACAATTTTATTATCTTTTAATAAATAATGTATAGGTTTAGTTCTACACAGGATGATGAAAATTCACAATGTGTGGTTTTAATTTGAATGATTGGTATGATGTAAAGAGATTAGTTGAGGTGTAACCTGGGTCTTTTGAATCCAGAGCTGAGACTCTACCAATTAGCCAACTTCACCTACATGTCATTTCTTATTTAAAAAACAATTTAAAGTATGAATGAAAACATGGTTCACATGACGTATGTAGAAATTCAACCCGTGTGGTTTTATTAATATGAAAATGGTGGAACTGAACTAGTTTTGAGGATTTGAACCTGGGTCTTTTGGGTCCATTGTTTACGACCCTTGCAAGCCGGACCATCCCCATCGTGGGTTTTCATTTATTTAAAAAAAATCTATTTTTTTGGAAATATCTCACATGCCATTTAACTAGACACAGGTTCAAAAGGAAAGATTCTTGTACCAATGGTAGGTGTGGAGTGATTCAAACTGGTGATGGCTCGGATATACTCTAGTGACCTTGCCATCAGTACATGCCTCCTCCCTATTTATTAACATAATTAATATGCACTTAAAATAATTATATAATAATATACACTAAAATTAAATTTACACACCTTGTGATGTGTTTTACACATAGTGTGTTGTCATTTTCTACCTGTTTCTATAGTGTACAGAAGAGAAAGAAGTACACGACATGTTGAGTAGAGAAGCACGACGTGTGTTTATTAAAAACAAAAAATAAAGACATGAAAGAAAGAGGGGAAATGAATGAATGGGTTTCCTCCCTATAAGAAACATTGTTTTATGTATTTGGCTTGACGTGAGTTAAAAGTTCATACCTGAGATACAAAGGTGGATGTGGCTTTCACAGTGCAAACCACCTAATGTTTCAGGAACCCTCATATTTGATCCATGATGCCTGAACTTTAGGTGGTCTAGGTGGTGGCTTGCAGTAACCCAACTCCATGGAAAGTAGATGACGAAGGTAGAATTATTTCTTAGGGTGATCAAGTGTGTCTTCCACATCCCAAGGTTCCTACTCTGAAATGCTAAAAGCCTGAAAATAGCATTAAGTATTCTCCGAAATAGGTATATAATCAATTGAGGGTTTTGAAATAAATGGGAAATTAAAGTCGTAATTAATAGTATATGTTCTCTCTGTATATTCAAATTTTGAGTTTTAAAAATTATTCTCTGAAATTTTATAGTGTATTACCAATGGGGACCACACCATAATATGTTTTATCAGTTGAAATGAAATTAGAACACCCATCCTGAAACTCAATTGTAGTATCAATATTAGAAATCATCTCGGATAGCTACTCTACCATATTTCCAAGTCATCCAAACCTTTCATTTTGGGCCTACTGGAATGTTGTAAAAGCCTCTATCATCGATAATAACCTTTCAGTATTACCCAAAGATGGTTTCAGGGGAGAATAATAGATGGGTGGGATTAAGGATGTTCATGGGTGTTCCTCATATTAGAAACCTTCATCCATATATGGATAAAATTCATCAGGTTAAGGGTACAATAGTTATGGATCATGTGGATAAAAATTCTCCCTATGTGGAGTGTACCACTCCCAAGTCAAATATTAATCCATGTGATGTGGGGTTGAGGTTCCCAAGAAAAATAAGGATGAAAAAAGAAAATCAAAACAAAAATTTAAGGAAACTAACCTTAACTCAGACCTACACTAAGGCTTTCTGTTACTCGGCATCAATGCCAAAATTTGGCCCCACCCCCATCTCAAGGGGTGTTCCAAATTGAAGATTTTACTATCCTTGTGTTCCCTTCTAAACTGACTACTAGTCATCTAGTGGTAGTCAGGTTCATTCCTATAGGGAAAATGTGGAAACAATGTTCAGTGCATTTTGGATGAATCTTTGTTGATTATCTAGACATGAAAAATGAAGGGAACTATCTACTAAATTGATACAATTTGTAGAAAATATGTAAGAACACAATGAGAGTAGAACAATCAGAAAAACACAATTGTTGGGGTTTCAATTTAATTAGGGTTTATTAAAGTCATCTTTCCTTTTCACTGCAACTATAAATGAAATTTAGTTACCAAGGGGTTTCAACAAAACTAATGTTTCATGGTTTGAAAACAATAAATTGCATGTTTAATGGTTAATTCCTTGGTTCAGTAATTAACTGCTTAAAACAGGTTTAGGTTCATTACCGATAAAACAGTGGCAGCAATTTACCCCAATGATACTAGGTTCATCTGTCGAAACTCCTTTAGTTTTCTCCATTGATTTTGTTCTTGGTCTGATACGACATCAATTATAGTTTTTAAAGTACATTAATTAATGTAATTTTAAAATAGAAATCATAACAAGAGAAACACTTTAGAATTCAAATAATAATTAACCCGAATTTTATTACCACCCCAATGTGAGGGGAGAAATCCTCTTATGACCACGGTCATGGTGTGCAGATTGAGTAGTAACTCAATATCTAAAATGTATATGAGAGGAGAATAGGGGAAATAGAGAATTACACAAAAAAAACTAAAAAAAGAAAAGGAAAACTTGAAATGGACCCAAGAGAGGCTCGAACACAAGACCAAAAGCACCTCCCCCTAGACGTCTAACCAAGAAAATGGAGGGATGGCCGCATATTTGTAGAAAAAAAAGACTACCAGGCATGTATCATAAAGTATACACCTTATATATTGGTCGAATTGATTTTTCTTCCACTGGTAGGTGATCCACCACACCACTCCTTGACTTTGAATTTGTTGGTAGTCTATTGGTTGGAATACAAGATGTGTAGCACCGCCACACATGGATTGTAATATCTTCTTAATCCACCAACTGCATCTAAAAGTGAGGGAACAATGTGTAAATTAGAAGAAAATGTCATGTAATCTCTTGCTGTTTTCATGGGTGTGTACATGGATTGGTCAATCAGTGTCTGGGCATTGTACATGGTGTGTGTTCATATGTACATGTTGTGTATATTTCAATCTTTGTTCTGATCATTCCCAATTTGTGACTTTTGCTGTAAAACACATAAAAATTTTCTTTAACACTGAAATAAATCATTTTATCTACAAAACAACATATATACGGTGAAAAATGATTTTATACATAATAAAATGTTTGAAAATTTATACACAAATCGGGCACATCACATAAACCAAACACTCCATTATTCTATGTAGCCAATTGTACACAATTAACATTAATCTCATTTAAAAGACCATTCACATTTACCAACACAAAACATAAATATTAAACCCATATATCGTTATTCCTAACACCCCTGTATTCTATTTCATACACTATGCACAATCATCATATTGTTCATTTCATAACCATGCTAATGTGACAGCATAATTGTCATGGGTCTTATCTCACTTGATCATAAAAAAAAATCAATTACCATTGTCCCAAAAGACCATTAAAACCACATCCTGGTAGAAAAATATTAAAAATAATCATTTTAAATCATCTTGAAGCCACCCTTTATATCACGAGACTTCCTCTTTGAAAACTAAAACATGCCACAAGGCTTTGATTTCCATTTTAACCATCAAAAACAACCATTAAACCATTTAAAAAAAAGCACTTTCTTCATTTCAAAAATCATTTTAAATATCTTTAGAGAACCCCTTTTTAAATCACATTGAGGTCAACAACTCCTTTCAAAACATTACTCACATCAAAACATCATTTTTCATTAAATAAATCAATAATCAGGAAAAATCCCAAAAAACACCATTAAATCCAATTGAAAACATCATAGGTATTTACAAAATCCAACATATAACTATTTAAATTATCCCATTAACTATACCCACATAACCAATTATGATCTTACCATCCAATCACCCTCATATTTCCCCTATCTCAAGGTTTTTAAATTATTTTCACCATTTACAATGGTCTGACTTACCTTATGCGTAGCCCTAGGATCGGTCTCACTCGCCGATAAACCTAATAGGGTCTGTGAAGGGTTTTTCAACACAATATATATCCCAAATCACTACCCAATATCAAAAAATAAAAACACAACATGGTAATATATTTGGCCAACTAAATTACAATATATAACAACTTTCCTATGGTAAACATATTTAAGGCCATAGTCCTCATGTTCAACTATGATTATTATCCCAAATGAATCCCCTTATTTGAACTCAAACACCCATTAATTCCTTGATTTATAATCTTCTATAAATTATAGGGTTTTAGTGATTTAGAAGGGGAGATGAGATTCCACATTCCCTAATCTAAAAACTAGAGTAAAGAGGAGTGTTAGACAAACCCATAGATTCAATTTACACCAAAGACACTCCAATTGCTAAAGAATTGATGGAGAATATCCCATGGAGGAGGAGGGGTAACTGGTTCATCCCCCAAAATGGGAGTGTTCAAACTGTGCGAAGATTAGGAAATAAGGAAATGATATCATGTTGGAAAATGGAAAAGTCCATCTTTTTAATGGCCACATGGTTTGGCAACACATTTGGCCAAATCTTGAACTAACCATGAAGATCCCTTTATCCAATAGAGGTCAAGCCGCATGATTTCCGGGAACTAGACACAATGTATAGAAACTCAAGCAGTAACTGTGCACTTGCCTTTGTTTGAATGGGTGTTTAAGAAACTCAGTTTATTGGGCCATGTGCATGGTTTCTACTAATCACTCCCTAATAGTGTGTTATGCACTGGTTGGCAACTTTTCTCCCCCATTCATTTCCCACACCACCTAAACACTCCCAAAAATCAATGTACAACAAAGAACAACTTCATCATCCAAACCCAATGATGTTTAAACAAAATTTATATAATTATCAACCTTTATGTAAGGTTGGGATATTACAACCTCCCCACCTTATAAAGGCTCATCCTCGCGATTCAAAAATAAGAATTATTGAGTCTTCTACACTAAAAGGTTATACCACGTGCCCACTAATCAACCTTCATCTCCTATGATTTTCCCTGAACTCAACCATGTCATAACAACTCTTAGACTAAGGAAACAGTCATACACTTGTAACATATTCACGACCTTGTTCTATAATCACAAGCTTGATGCTTCTGAAGGACACATCTACCTCAAACTCATCAACACCACAACAAACACATTATAAAGGTCCACGTAAAACCAACAAACCACCACAAATAAAGATACCCATGAGGCATTACATTAACTAGAGAGAGTCAACTAGAACACCCCTAGTCCAATCCTCTCTACAAGTAATGTCCCAAAAAACGTTTTCTCCATCTAACCCACTTAATTCATGGTTCTAATGGTGAACCACATCCGGTGTCATTAAAAAGAACTCCCGTATTACAACCACATCTCCCGACCAACACCAATCCGCCACTTGAGGCACAACATCGTCATTTTGGTTTTGAACATAAAAAATGATGAACCCAAACATAATTTTCATCTTAATTTACAAATCGGGTCAACATCTGAGCTAGCTCCCACCACCAAAACTGATAAACCAATATGTCTCTCACCCCGGTCCATCTGACTCAAAAAAATCGGCTACATAATTTTCTAACTGCTTATACACTATTGTGCTTCCCACCATATGATTTATCCTATCAACACCCTTTTCTAAGTATTGTTCACTTTAATATTGGAAAAAATAGGAAAATAATCATTAACTCAAATTTCATAACTTACACAACACATTTTCCAACTAACTGCACCTAAGAATCCATAAGAACACCATCCAATATTTTCATTATGCCCTTCCATAAAAACCACCTAGAATTGACACCTCTATAGTCCATACTCATTTGATGGTAAAAAATTTCTTCCTCATAGACCATTTTCATTACCGAAATTCTTTTTTCCTTCCAATGTTTACTAGAAGTGGCTTACATCCCATGACATCCATTCTATTTTTTCCAGCTAATTCAGGCCATCCCCTGTCTACTCACTCTATTGTTTCCCAATATACACTATTGGTAGGTCACCACATTACCTAGGATACTTGGGTTGAGGTCTTGATAGATTTTATTAGATAATTTTTTCATGAAATATTATGAACTAGATTTAAGAAAAACTTGAATTGGGGAGTTAAACCCTAGGATAGACTATGAGATTATTCACAAAGAAAGAATATTTATGATTTAATATTTCTTTATAAATTAAATTAATTTTATGTTATGTGTTTCACTAGTTTCAAAATAGTGAAATATAATTCATTGTGTTATGATCTATTTTATGGTGTGACATTTTTTTCGAAATGGGGACTAGTAGAATGAAATAGACCAACCTGGTATGATTATATCATTCACCCTAGTCAGCCAATTATGGGATGGGGTATATCAATGATACAAAACACGACATAAATATTATAAAAAAAATACATACAAATAGTGTGAAAAGTGGAATCAAAGGGATATAAAACTTACCCAAAAAGGATAAGCAATAAAATATAACATGTTTAGAAAAACTAGCCTTCATGTGACCAACTGCCATCTCCAAAATATCCAAAAACTAAATCATCAATGTAAAGAGAATATAGCATGTGGCATAATTCCATCCCCTTACCTATATCCTAAAAAAGGTCTACATCCACTCAAAATCATAAGTAGGTGGGTGAAAAAAAATACTAGTAGGTAACCACCAATGAATATATTCATGTTCTACTATTACGAATGAACATGTTCAAGCTTGAAATTAAAATTTTAAAAGAAGTTTTATAATAAAATATTTTAAGAAAATTTACCAAACAGTCCTTAAGTATTAAAAAAATTCTATTTCATATTTTTCAAAGAAATAATAAAGTTGTAGAAGATACTAAAATATAGATATACAAGAGAACCAACATCCATGAAATAATTTATCATGCAATAAACATCTAGGAACAACAATGCACCTTCCAATCATTCTATTTCCCATGGGATAATACATACTATAAACTCATGATCTAAAAAGGAATATGGATGGATCCCACTAATATTGAGACCTACTAAATTCCAATGATATACAATAGTTTACCTCCTATTGATGTCACACACACTTAGTCTAATCATGAATCATTACTGATGTACAAAACATTCTTGATCTAAAATATTTTTCAATTTATGTTTTAAAATCCAAGCTCACTTTTTTATAAAAACATTTCAATTAAAAGACCATCTTTTTCAGGTGTTGAAATCAAATTTTCCATTTTAGTTGAAGGAAATTATATTTTAAACAAAACCCCCTCTTTATAAATGAACGCATCCTCTTTTCAATTTCACCACATGAAATTCCATTTTACATATCCAGGAAACAGCAAGAACAATATGTAATTTGAAAAATTAGTACACTTGAATAGATCCAACTACAAGATGTATGTTGAAATCCAAAGAGTATTTTACAACATGGATTATAAAACACATGACATACCTTCCGAAGACAAGGAATTCCAAGTGACCAAAAAGGTTGGATATAAAACATGATCCGATTAAAAAATCCTACTATAATCGATTCCACAAATAGAAAAGAGGAAGAAACCAAAAGGAATGATTACCCAAAAAGATGAAACGCATAGACCTATTGATTAACTAATAAATAGTGTGATCCAGAGGGAAAAGACTCACCTAGAATCACATAGGGAGAGATCTCTATTTGATAGGAGGATGATGAAAAGGATAATGAATCCTCAAAATACCATACGACTCCTAAAAAGTAGAAACTGAAGGAATTACAAGGCATGTAATTCTTTACACATTGGGAGATAAATTCATTTTAGGTTATCCTAAAAACAAGTTGAATTTATAATTAAAAAATAGTTTTTATAATTATGCAATGTGTAACCCTTACACGACATGTACTATTATCACACTTTGTATTCAGTTCATGAGATATTTTTGATAACCATTACACATCATGAAATCCCCATACACATCATGTAGTTTCCCAATAGATAGAAAAAACTATAGGGTTATGTGGAAAATTAGAACAAATACCTGACATCACCATTATAGGTATCCTCCCCATTACATAGTTGATCATACGCGCCCAAATATAAAAAGACACCAAAAATATTGATTGGCACATATGTGATAGAAATGTAATTTCATGTTATAATCTCCCCAACATAAATTATTTATGTCCCAGAAATGTTATCAATATCCTAGATCTTTGAAAAAAGATGGGTACTAATACCTCATCAATGACTACAATTACCAAGTCTCAAGGATATCTTGTCTACAATACCACAATACCCAGATTGTGATGATCATTTTACTATGAAAATCATATCCTAGTGATCCATAATATGAAATGGTTACTCAACAAGACTGGTATCGAGCTCAAGATCTTCATACTCCCATCTAATATCATGGGATAGATCTGGAATATTACTCTTCAACTGGGGAACATGAATCATGTCATGGATAGAAGTCAATATAGATGGTAGAAGAAATAGATAGTCCACCATACCCAATAGATCAACGACCTCAAAGGGGGCCAAAATCCTCAGTTCCAACTTACCCTACCTATCCCACATACAATTTTCCATGTGAGGTGAAACTCTGAGAGAGGCCTAATCACAAACCTAAAACTCTAGATTCTGATTAAGACGGTCATTATATGGTTTTTGAGAACACTATGTTATTATCAAATGTGCCTGGATCAACTACACCCCCTCCAACATCTCCTAAATCACACACGGTCCAATGAGGGACCACTCTCCCAAAACTGCCCATCACAATAGATATAGACATGGACACCCATAAAAAGCATAAAACGGTTCCATCCTAATTGTATATTGTTAAATATTATTATAATAAATCTCAACCAAAGGAAAATACCTTAAACAAGATCCATCAAAATCAAGCACAAAATCCTAGATCATATCCTCAAAAACAATCATATCCTCAAAAACAAGGATAGCCCTCTGTTTCATTCCTTCAATATGTAGATGATAATTTAGTCTCAATTTCATATTGTAACCCATTTCTTTTAGAAAATAATTCTAGAATCTGTATGGGAACCTTGAGTCCATGTCGTAATCAACTATAGAGGGAACCCCATGAAGTCTCACAATCTATTAGACATACAAGTCCCCATGTTTTTGTACTTTCATCATCTCCTTTATTGTAAATAAATTTTTGGATTTTATAATTCTCTCAATAATCATCCAAATCAAATCCTACAAATTAGGATTTAATGGAAAACCAATGATTAAATCCATATAAATATCATCTCACTTCCATACTGAAATTGGTACATGATGAATCCAACATAAAGGACTTGGATGTTCTGCCTTAACACATTGTAATGTAAGACACTGTGATAAAAAATATAAAACAAACCACCATATCCCTAGACACCAATACCAATGTCCAAATCATGTTACATATTTGTATCCCTATGGTGAAAAACCAACTTGACTGATGTGCACTATAAAAAAAACTCATTTCTCAAGGAAAATTGAACAACTAACCTACTATGGAAGCAAAAAGCTCCACTGGGAGATAAAGAGCATTCACATTAGTCATACCTACTATTTATGATTTATATTAAACATAGACTCTCATTGTCTATAATATTCCCAAGTTGAAATCACTCATCAAAATATGAGTCAACATTTATCGAATCCCAGAAAAATATTCCACCAACCTCCTTCACTCACATGCTCATTATAGCATAAAAACTAATCAAAACAAGTAATAACATGATTCCTTCACATCTTGGATCATTAATCTTCTATATAGTGCATTGGAAACCATTTTTCCTTTCCCAGAGGTATATATGATATTGAAAACATAGGTTCAAATATACTCAAACTAGTTTCCTTGTGTAATGTTTAGATCCCTCTAAGTCAAAATGTAATACCTGATTTTGTGGTCTAGATACACTATAAATCGACCCTAAAAATGTACAAACACTATGTATTGAGTGCCTTTATAACAGCTAAAAACTCTAGATCATGGGTATGGTAGTTATTCATATGATGGAAAAATTGGAGAGTGCCATAAGCCACAACTTGTTTCCCCTCCATCAAGAGATATCAAAACCCCAAACATAGTAGATCGTAGAAAATATTATAACCCAAACTTTTTAATAGGATAATCAACATGGGTTCTAATGTAAACCACATTTTTATATCCTCAAAACAAATATAGTATTTTTTCCACTAAAACTTTACACCCTTATGAGTCAATGCTATCATCAGAGATGCAAGTTCAGTGATGTCCTGAACAAATATTTGGTAGTAACCAACCAACCCCAAGATGTTTCAGATATCAAAAAAGTTTCAAGGATTTTCCCTTGAAATTATATCCCACACCTTTTTAGGATCCACTGAGACACCCCTCTCAGATATCACATTCCCAAAAAATGTCACATCTCAAATCCAAAATATGCACATTCAATTTTTACTATATCGATGATGTTTTTCAATGTTTGAATAATGATATATAAATGGTCTTCATATTCCTCCAGTAACTTGGATTACACCACGATATTATATATGAACACACACAAAATGTGTCCAAGAACTATTGAAAAAATCAATTTGATAGAACTAATAAATACCATAGGAGGATTAGTGAGTCTGAATGGAATAACTAGAAACTCAAAATTCCCATTTAGGCATTGTAATTCTATCTTGGGTATGTCCACCTATTAGAATCTCAAGTGATGGTTCTCTTACCTTAGTTCAATCTTAAAAACCAATTATCCCCTTTATAAGATAAAAGAGTCCATAAATTATGGGTAATGGATACTTGTTCTCAACCGTCACTTGATTCAAATTTCTAAGGTCAATAAAATTCCTGGGACTTCCATATTTCATTTTAGAAATTGTATTGGAGAATCCCATGGTGAAATTATAGGATGAATAAATCCTTTCATCTCTATGTATGCATGATAGAACATAAGTTTCACCAAATCAATTGTTCTTATTCGATAGGATGGAGTAAAAATGGGAATCATTAAATGGAGTGGTTAAATATTAATATAGACCTCTCTCTATGGAAATAACCTATAAAAATCATCTAGAAAGACTCCTAGGTATGCATGCACGAAAACATGTAGCTGAACACCTAAGATAGGGTCAACTACATCATGAAACATCTCTGAGAACTAACCTAAGATTATAATGGAATAAGAAAAATAGGACATGTCCAACTGAATCTAGAGTCCCACTCACCCTAGAGAACATGAGTGACCTTATTGATAGATAAGAAATATAACCAATGATGATAATAGCCTCTCTGGTTCTTAACACTAATCATCCAATCCAATATGATAATTAAGTAAAATATTTAAAGATCAATAACTAAGAAATTCCAAACCATATCAAGGTCAACTATAATCACCCAACGCACGAGACACTTGAATCTTTATTCTGACCTCTTTCCCGAATGCATGGAATGATCCAACAAGAATGGAAAAATATCAGAAAAAAACCCAACATGTATACAATTATTGATGATATAAAATAATGAGTAGTGCCAATATTAAAAAAATCTAGCTCCATAGAAGTTGAAATAAGCACAATACCTCTAACAGTAGTGGTCCCTTCATCATATTCCTATGGCACATACACTTCTTTATAAAGTTATTCGGACATTTCCACATGGTTTTCCCCCTTATCCTAATAATTATACTACCCACCATTAGGAGCATCAATGTAAACCTAATATCCCTTGTTGAAAGTGTATCCCACCTTAATACCTTGGGAAATCATGGAAAATATACGTTTTAGGGGGAAATTTCACCCACCAAGAGGACAAGTTCTAGGAACATTCATTTAATAAGGCCTGGTATGACCACGCATCCCACATTGGTATGAGATAATTGGTTGATACCATGAAGAATCCCTTGAGACTAGTCATATAGAATTTTTCTGCTCTTATGCTTCCATTTGTATCTAGAAGATGAACCTTGGATAATAGCTACCCCAACAAAAGATCCACACACACCTTTCCTCTTAGCTATGTCATCCCCTTCCAAATATTCTTTATCACCAACCTCTACAATGGTTACAAGGAATAAAAGAAATATCATCAACTAAATATTAGGCCTCATACCAATATCAAAGATCCAAGCCACTGGTTAATAATTATTGACAAGATCTGGTTCCAAATGCACCAACCTAGAAAAATGTGTTGAGTAATCAAAAATGGTATTATGCCCTTCTTCCAAATTCAAAAACTCCTTGGACATTGCTGCATGTAAAATATCATGTTAAAACCACTATTTAATTTTTTTTATAGTGACGTAGGTAATACCTTCATTCAACTTAGCTTTCAATATAGAGTCCAACCATATTCTTACTAGACCCTTGAGCATAGATGTCGAAAAACCTACTTGATGATCTTTAAGATTATTATAAAGTTGAATATTCTCTCAGTCCATTCATGACTATATTATAATTCTTTAGTCTATTTATCACCACTGAATATAGGTGGATGATTCTTGGGAAATTCATATTCATGATCCACTAATCATCTTGGGATCATGAATCCCACTAACCCAAGACTGTGAATGATAGATATCTCTACTATAACCAAATAAGGGTCCACTAGAGTGTTTGTCTGTAGGACCTTTCTCACAGCTTCCCTACTAGTATTTTTAAGATCTCTTCTAGGTGGAAGAGTCTGTTAAAAAAAATAACTAATCAATCATAAGAAAAATCAAAACCATTTTACCATCATCTTCAATTTAATACAATGCTTCAAAATTAAATGAAAATAATGAAATTATGAATTATATCACAAATAGGAACCACCTTTTGAAAGGAAGTGGTCCATATATGTAAACTTCCCAATTAGTTCATTCAAACACACACACACACTGAGTCCCCAAATACATTAGGTAGGAAAATTTAAATAGATTTCACATACATTTCATTTAAATTATACTAAATACTAGGTCTCAGACTTAGTAAATATTTTTTGACCACCCTTGGTAACTCGGATTAAGTCATGGGAGTGTGCTAGTCATGCCCCGTGTCCTCACCTAATTTTGGAATTTTGACCATCCTCCCCTAGTCTACCAAATAAATATAACAAATTCTGGAAGTGTTGAAAAACATTAAGATGAGTAACAACCCTCTAATAACAAATTATAACAGACCAAGACATGCCATCCAGACAAGTCACCTATGTCAGCCCATTATAGGGTGGGTTATAACAAAGATATAATAATGTATTGAATAACAAAAAAACATGACATAAAAATAGAGTAAAAAAGCCAATAAAACAGAGTTATAACTTATCCATACATTCTAAATAATAATTTACTATAATAGTAGAAATGATGGTTTCAATGTGACCAACATTCACCTCCAAACCAGCACCAAACTGAAATAATGATGTAAATAAATGCAAACGTGGTATATAATTCAAGTGCCTTTACACCTATCATAAAAAAACATGGTCTGCAGCCACCCAAAATCTAATGTATGGTCTGAGAAATAGAGCCTAGTAGGTAACCACCATTGAATCTATTCATGTTATACTATCAATAATGAAAAAACTCCATCTTTAAAATAAAGCTGTATTATTAGAATATTTATATTAAAAAAAACTAAAAACATTTCCCAAAAAATTATTTAGTTTTCAAAAATGAAATTTCACGTATTCCAAAGACATAACAAAGCCTCTAAAGATACCGAAATAAAATTACACATGGGATCCATTATCCCTAAAAATATATCATGTAATAAATAATGAATAATAATAATAATAATACATCATCTAGTTAGGCTCTAGCCTATGGGAATATACAAACTAGATACTCATGATCCAAAAAGGAATAAGGTTGGATCCAAATAATTTTGATTCTTGAAATAGTTTATTGATATAGAATAGGTTACCCAAAATTGGTGTCACACTCCCTTAGAATACCCATGTCTCTTCCCCTATATGCCAAATATTCCCATTGTGCAATGTTTGTCAAAAAAATTTAACCATTATCATATATTTTTATTAGATCATTTCAATGAAAATCACATCTTCTTCTAGGTTTGAAAATTCATTTTTCAATTTAAAATCAAGGAATTTCTGATTTCAAGGGAAAACCCCTCATTAAAATCATGAACTCATTATATTTTCAATTTCAATAAATGCAATTCCATTTCAAATCTAAAGGAAACAATGATAAAAATAAGAAATTATTAAAATTAGTACACTTGAAAAAATCTACCTACCTCAAGGAGGTAGAAAACATGACCACCTTTGAAAATGGGTATTATGAACAGTAATCTCTTTCATTAGAGACAAGGAATGACAGGAGACTAAAAAGGATCGATATGAAACATGATCTTATTAGAAATACCTAGCAAAATAAATTCTATAACTAGAAATTAAGTTTAAACATAATGGAATTCTTACCAAATGTTTCTAAATACCTATCCCTGTTAATCATTCATTGAACTAACCAATTTGAAGGGAATGCAGTCACCCAAAAGTTCCTAAAGAAAGAGCTCTAGTTGAGATGAGGTGGATGAAAAAGATAATGATGCATTGAAAACCTGTATAGTTCCCTAGAAGTAGAAACTTAGGTCATTACATAATGTTTAATTCTCTACATGTCCTGAGATTCATTCATTTTATGTTACGTAGAGAAACACGTCCAGTTATTAAATAAAAACTTATTTTCCACATTTCATGACATGTAACCCCTATATGATATTTATAATTCTCAATCCATGTATTCAATTCACAAGATCTATTTGGTGGCCATTACATGTCATTAAATCACCTTAGAGGTTGTGTAACTAGGCAACGAATAACAGAAACTACAGGTTAATGTTGAAAATTCCAACTAATTCTTAACTTCACCATTAAATGAATCCTCCCAATTCCATTGTTGACAATACTCAAACAGTGAAAAAGGAAACCAAAAACAATGAATTTAATATACTGGACATAAAGTTAATAGGTTTTTATATATAATTAAGGGAAACTATAACAATTCTTGTAATCCATGAAAGGATTTTACAATAAGGAATTATAATGAAGATTCATATAGAGATGCATCTAGAATTGACCAAATTATAAAAAATATTGTTGGATTTGACTCATGTTATGACCAATAACCTTACCCATATGGATTAGTCTAATGATATAAAATGTATTGTAAAAATATTAGATATATTCAATCATTAACAACATCAGTAATTCTATGGAAATAAAAATCCATTTTTACTAAGAAATTGGTAATTTCTGTACAAAAGATATTTATTACATTATAAATTAATGAAAGGTAGAATATTTTCATAGATGTATACCATCTATTAGGATTGAAAATAAATGTTGGTCATTAATTAAGAAAATCTATGGATATGGATGATATAATAAGAATGAAATTGAAGTATTTTAAGGAACATTCCTTACAAAAATATTTTCATCTTGAATGGTGAGAAATTATTGAGAGAAAATTATTGATTCTAAGACCAAAATAAGATGAAAATATTTCTATGTATGAAGAAAACATTACCTAGATAGAAAAAAAAATTCAGACTACATACATAGTCCAACGAGTAAAATTGACTATTTCATTTTAGGTCAAAGAAAATACATTTATGGGAAGAATAGAAAGAATAAATTTATAGCACCTGGTACTTTTTTAATGAAACACATTAGTACATAGCTAAAAGACAAAAAAATATTCAAGTATGGAAAAGAGGGCATAATTCTCATAAATGAAAGGGTATGGGAAAATCCTTCAATGTCAATTTCATTAATGATAAGGTGATGGGGCACTATTCTGACCAAATCCCCAAATGTCCTGGAAACAAACTAAAAATGTCACTAATTGGAGAAGTCATATCTTATTAAATTATTATAGATGACACAGATGTTACTAGTGACATGGTGAAATCTAAATGTTTCATCATCTGTAGAATTTAAAATGTTTTATATCATTTTGGTTCTACCCACATATTTATATGTAAAGTTATATTAAGGGTATCATATCACCGCCTCAACGATTAAATATTTATTAGTTGTAAGGAATTACTAATGGATGGATAACTGCATCCCATGTTTATAACTACTCTCTAATAGTTGTTCATGGGATTTTTCTTCTTTCATGTCTTATTATTCATTCTCTATATGGATTAAATGAAATTTTGGGTATGAATTATATCTCTTGTATATATTCTATATAAAATTTTGAGGAAAGGGTATCAAATAAGTTATTCCAAATCACCCTTCAACAATCTATCAGTGAGAGGTTAAACTTGAACATCCTAGAGAATTACATCCATAATAAGGGATATTCTACCTATTAATGATGGATATTTATCTCAAATGGTTAGCGAGAAACTAAACATTGAAATTTTTTACAATTTCTAGGAATATTCTAATGTGTTTCCCATGGATTGTCTAATCTTCATCTCAAATGGTGAAGTTTTCCTTTCAATAGAACTCATACATGGTGCTAAATCCATTTCAAGGACTCATTATATAATGTCCCAAATAATGGATTCTTTCACCCAAGATATTCTCCAAAGGGTGCACATGTTCTTTTTATAAAGAATAATGATGGGTTCATGTGGTTAGGATTGACTATCAGAAATTTAACAAAATCAAAATTAAGAAAAAATATCCTCTCCCATCCATCCATCCAATGGCCCGAAGGTCTTCAATTTTTTATATAAGATAATCCCCCTTTTGAGGGTAAGGGGGAACCCATCGACAACATCATAAAAGAAAAAAAAAGCGAAGAGGAGGGAAACAACAAGATGAAAGAGACAAGAAACTCATGCTAGGAGGTCTAAGGGGGCCTAAAATGATGCAGGCTAAGAGCACCACCTTTTACCAGGTTAACCCCCTCGGGCTTAAGGGAACTGGAATCATGAAAGTAAATGGTATCTGGATCCTATATATCAATAGAGGCAAGATGGTCCGCGACCTGGTTCCCCTCTTGCAAGGTGTGGAGCACCCTGGTTGTATTGTTGATCATGCTCTAACACTTCCGGATGATATAATGAATCGCCCAAGGGGTGGAGCCAATGCCTTGAAGGGCATTATGAAGGATTGAGGAGTCGGTTTCAGCCTCAGATAAACAAATCCCTTTCTGGCGACAAAGGGATAGACCACAAAACATAGCCTTGGCCTCCGCCTGTAAAGAGGACCCGTGGCCAAGTCGAGCAGAAAATGCCATGATGACCGACCCCTGAGAGTTCCGGACCACCCCACCTCCCCTAAGGACCCCCAAGTTGCAGGATCCGTCAGTATTCAATTTGAGGCCCGTGCTCGGCGGGGCCTAGCAGACCCATCGGCCTCTAGAGCAGCTTGTAACCGGAGAGGCATTGCTCGGAATTGTCTGAAGATGTTGAAGGGAAGGGGCCTCCCGCCAGTTGTTGATAACCCTTACCATGTCCAGCAGAAGGTTCTTTGTTCTCATAATTATGGACCACCCGGATGAATGGACCTCCTCGAACGTAGCTTTATTACGAGCCTGCCACAGAACCCAACACCCCGTGTGAAGGATCATGGTGCGGGCAAACTTCTCAAGACCCCTCTCCCCCGCGCCATGGAACCATCGGACCAGAAAAGGCATATCGTCCATGCTGGGGATATTGATAGCGGTAAACTCGCCAAAATACTGCCAGACCATCCTTGCCCAATCAGCTTCGAATAATAGGTGTCCAATACTTTCCTCTTTGTGGTTGGAGTAGCAGGGGCACCGAGAGGCCATCGAAATACCGCAGCGCTGGATGTTATCATCAGTGGGAAGAGCCTTGTGGAGAATCCTCCAAGAAAGGATGTTGTGCTTGATAGGGATGCGCTTAGGCCATAGAATCTCATTCCAAGTATCACTCTGATCATTAGGAAGCAGCGCGCGGCGAAAATATTTAGAGGAGAAGAGCCCCGAGGGTGAGAGGGATAAGACGCACCTATCCGGTTCGGGGTTGATCTCAATGAAATTGAAAGTGTCCTGTTGTTCCTTGTCAAGCACTGCTTCAATAAAAGACGGGTACATGCTGGCCTCCCGGAAGGTGATCAATGTGGCAGGACAGCCGGGGAAGCCAAGAGTCTTCCCTGCCCAGTTGTGATGCCAAAAAGGAATGTCCCCCTGCCCAACTATCCATCTAGAGTGTGGACGAAGGGTATTGATGAGGGGGGAGATGACAATCCAGAGAGGCGAAGCGTGACCCGTGACCTGCAACTCGTTCCCAGGGTGAGAACTATGCATGGTAATCCCCCACAGCGGTCGTAGCTCCAGAACTTCCCAGACCAGGCGTGCATGCATGCATAACAGAGTGTCTTCAAGACTGCGAACGTTGATGCCGCCTTCCCTAGCAGGTCCTGCCACCCTGTGCCAAGAATCCCAGTGACGCTTCCCTTCTGAGAGAAGATCCCAAATGAAGCCATCAAGTAGTTTATCAATTTTTCCAATGATGGTTTTGGGGACTTTAATGGCCGAGAGCGCATGGATGGGCATAGCAAGGAGGATGTTGTTCACCAACGTTATCCGACCCCCAAACGATAAGAATCTGTTCTTCCAATTAAGCACCCTGTCTGAGATTCTGCTGAAGAGGGAATCGAAGTCGCAAACGCACAACCTTCTAGAAGAAATAGGGGTGCCCAAATACTCCATAGGGAAGGACCCTTCATATCAAGGGAGTTCTGGATTGCGGTAATCTGAGAAGAAGTACAGTTTCTAGAGATATAAAAGAAACTTTTGTCCTTGTTAATAACTTGGCCGCTCCAGAGACAGTAGTCCTTTAGAATTCTGTTGAATCCTCTGATGGATCTTTTGTTGGCATTCAAGAAGAAGAATGTGTCATCCGCGAACATCAGATGAGAGATGGAAGGAGCTCTCATTCTTCTATGAATGGCCAATACCTCACCGTTCTGAATGATTCTATGAATAAGGCGACTGAGGACATCCTGAGATAAAATAAATAGACTCGGAGACAAGGGGTCACATTGTCTTAAGCCTCGAGTTGCCTTGAAGAACCCTAAGTTTTCCCCATAAAAGAAATCAGCAACCAGGAAGAACTAAAGCATCTAAATAAGAGATCAATGTTCCATGAGGAGAACCCCATAATTTTCAGTACCTTAATGATGAAACCCCACTCGACCCGGTCGTAAGCTTTGCTCTTGTCTAACTTTATGGCCAGGTTGGAGCCATGTGACTTGAGGTTAATGTCTGGTCATTTCTTGGGTGAGGGCAATAGCTCCTTGAATGGAACGACCCTGCACGAACCCATGTTGCTCTAATGATATCCAACGAGGGATGTGAAATGAGAGCCTCGCATTGAGAATGATGGCCAAGATCTTGTACGGGAAATTGCACATTCTCACCGGCCTATACTGAGATATTGAGGAGGGGTTCCTTGTCTTGGGGAGGAGCACAACGGTCCTGGTACATGCAACCCGGGGTAAGTGGCCCCCTCTGAAGAAGTCCTGGACAACAAAGATAATATCGGTTTTCACCACATCCAACGAGGTTCTGTAGAACAATCCCGGGAAGCTATCCGGCCCCGCGACACTTTCGGGGTTGAGCCTCAACATTGCCTCCTGAATCTCCTTCTCCTCAGGAATCCCACTCAGTCCCTCGTTGTCCAGAGCCGACAGTTGGTTGGTAATCACCTCAAAAAAACCCTTGTCCTCCCCGGGATAGCTGTTGGGTAAGCGCGGGTTGGGCCCAGCAAGAAGGGCTTCAAGAGAGTCCAAGGCCAGCCCACCCACTGTGTCTCTGTTGTTTGTATGCGTACCATCATCCTGTAGAATGTTTAGTTGCACCCGGAGTTTTCTTTCTTTGATACACGCATGGAAGAAATCTGTGTTCCTATCTCCCTCTCTAAGCCACTTAATCCGTGAAATGTCTCTAGTCAGACGTTCTTGGCGGAGAAGCATGTCCGCCAAGGCGTCTTTCTTGTTGGAAAGCTCCTCAAATCTCCGATCGTCCCAGGCCTCTTCAAGACAAAGCTCAAGCCGTTCCACTTCGTCCATGGTCGAATCAATAACACTATCGCTGGGAGATAGATCTTTCACCCACTCATGGAGCCTTTCCTTTAAGCATCTCAGCTTGTTGTGGATGGCCACCCATGAAGACCCCTGGGCCGGCTCTCCCCATGTGATATTCACGAGATCGTGGAAGCCCGGGAGGCTATCCCATTGATGGTAATACTGGAAGAATTCGTGATGACATTGCCCTGAAGAAATAGAGATCAAGAGAGGGGAATGATCAGATAACCCCTGAACCAAATGACTAACCTTGGTGGCTGAAAAATTGGAAATAGCATGAATATTGGCTAGACATCGGTCCAAACGGCTCCACCAGTGGTGGCTCCCTCATTGGTTGTTGCACCACGTGAATCGGTCGCCTGAAAAGCCAAGATCAGAAAGCCCTTTCCCAGCCAAAAATAGGGCAAAATCTAGGCCCGCTTTGCTCTGAAAAGGTCCTCTCCCTTTCCTCTCCTTCGGGTCAACAACAACGTTGATGTCACCCCCAAAAAACCATGGATGATTTCCGGGATCAAAGGATTTGAGGTCGTTCCATAAGGATTCCCTTTGCTGGGTGACACAACTTCCATAAACGGACACAAAGAAGGAGAGGTCACCAGTCGGCACCCTCGTAGTGATGAACTGATCGTTGGCCCTGACCACCTCCACTGAGAGGCGGGTGTGCCAAAAAATCCAAACATGTCTGTTGGTGGGGTCGGCATGCAAGCGCCCATGCAGATTGCTTTTTCTGGAGAGATCATTGATTCTTTCCGGGGGCTGCTTATGTTCAAGGATGACAGCAAGAGAGGCCTTGGGTTTCCTAATTTCATTGGCTAGGAAGTCCGCCTTGACCTGGGCACCAATGCCCCGGGCGTTCCAAATGATCATCTGAATCATTTGTCAAACAGGTTCCTGGTAGTGGCCCCAGAACTCATGGCCTTATCCAAGTAGGAGGATGAGTGCTCCTTCATGATCCTTGATCGATATCTTGTGCACACTCTGCCTCCCTTGTGCGCCAGTGGGGTAGCAAGAGGTGCTCTATCCCGGGTACGATCGAGCGACAGACCCCGGCCACCAGGGGGAGAGCTAAAGGGTCGTCGAGGGACTTGTGGGCTTTGATGAGGGGAGATAGGCATCAGGGGAATTTCGCTGGGTGGGGCACCCAGAAGGCAGGGGAACCCACCATCCGGACCGGGATCCTCCGGTTGACACCCGTCCTTAGCAGCAGACGCAGGAGGCAGAGCCAGAGGGCCGTGGAGACAGCTCCTGTCGCGCGGCCGGCGCTCGACGAGGGAAGGCACCTGGGACAGCAGAGAATGCAGCAGAAGAGGAAGAACGAAACTAGCCAGGAGGTTGGGCACTAGCCTCGGAAGAAAAGGAGGCAGGGATTGCCTATATTTCAAGATCACCGAGGCCGATCTAGATAAGGCTAACCCGGAACCTGGCAAGGAGGGGCCAAAAGGATCCATCAATGTTTGCTCAACCAGGGAATGACCCACCTCCGTAGAAATTTCAGGCATGTCAACGACCGGAGAGGGCGGCTGCATGGGCCTGGCAGAGGGTGTTCCAGCATGGGGGCGACCATCAATGTGTCGGCGTCTCCTACAAACCTGTAAGGAGTGTCCCTGGAGCATACAATGAGAACAGTACCTTGGGAATATCGGGTAGACGATGTCCTGGCCCCAGGATAGGGCGTCATCCACCTGAAGAGAAAGGCGATCCGGAATCGGAAGGGACAGATCCATCTCTACACAAATCCGAGCCTGCGACGTGTCACCGCAACATCGGGTCCTGTCATCCTTGCAAAGGAATCCACCGAGGGAATCACCTATAGCTTTGAGAAAACCACCGTTCTGGAAGGGTAGAGGCAGGCCGGGAAGGCAGAGCCATACAGCAGCGAGCGGGCTCTCCTTGCCCCTGTGGACATCCATGGACCACCGGGCCAAGCTGAAGCTCCAACGACCGAAGGACCTGGGAGCCTTACACCAGGCGTGCACAAAATCTTCAGCAGAGGCAAGGACTAAGCAGAAAGAATTCCTGTGAACCGAAGACAACTGCACCGGAAACCTGAGACCCCAAGAGGCAACGAAGCGCTGGAAGCCGGCGAGTGGGGGTTTCGCGGCACCAAAGCGGGCTACGAGGGTCCACTTGAGGCATGCCTCCGCCTCCCTAAAGGCCACCACAGAGAAATCAAGGGAAACGCAGGAGTTGACCCTCGAAACCTTCAGCGACTCCATGGAAACATCCGGGAAGCATGACTCTGAGGCCCCTTGCGACTCGCAAAGTGCATCTCTAAAGGAAGATCTGGACCGCGCCACGGAGGAGGGGGGCGCCGGAGCTTGGGGGAACACCTGGGGAGGGGGCGCCGGGGGCGGGAGGGAAGGGGGGCCAGGGGGGAAGGAGGGGTGAAGCTCAGAGCAAGAGCAGGAGGCGGCGGGGGAGCCGGCGGCCAGGAAGGGGGGAGAGCAAGGGGCGGAAATTTTGAAAAACCCTGCGGCGCGTGGGGCGCGTTCTCCATCATTTTTCAACAAATCCCACGTTAAAATATCCTCTCCCACATATTGTGATCTTTCTAATAAAATATTAGGATATATATATATGTTTCTAGTATTTACCTCAATTAAAAATATAATCAACAAAGGAGCAAGATCAAGGATATACCTAGGAAAAATATCTGTTAGAGGTATGATCATTAATAATTCCAAGTAATGGTATTTGGACATAACAATTCTCCTATTATCTTCATGGAATTATTAAATAGTCTATTTTTAGAAAACTTTTAGTAGTTTTTGGTAGTCATTATATAAGATATTCATATTTATTCAAATACAATGGAATATCATGAATAAAACAATAGAATTATGTTGTTGAGGAATCTATGGACGGAAAAGATGGATATAAATTTAACAAGTTCGAATTTTTGCTTCATAATGTTTCAATATTGGGTCATATAATCTCATGTGGTGGTATATTAGTGGATCCTTCAAATATATAATTTATTACAAAATGGTATATACCATCCATAGTGAATGAAATCTATAGTTTTCATGGGTTGGAAGGATACAATAAATTATTTGTGAGATATTTTTCACTAACATAAAATCCACTTAAAAAATTTACTTAGAGGTGGGATACATTCTTATGGATACATGAATTTTATGATAGTTTCAAGGAAAAGAATAAATTTTGGTAATCAAACTTGTTCATACACTACCCTATATTGGATAAGTGTTTTTAATCTATAATGATGAATCAATGAATGCACTGGGACGAGTCCTCTTGCATATTGATATAGTGATCACTTATGCCTCAGGTCAATTTAATATTCATGAATCAAATTTACCAACTCCTGATTTGTTGTTGACATTGGTATTTTTCACTAATAAATATGTATACGTTATCATTATAGATAATTTTTTATCTCTATTATGATAATAATATAATGAAGAATATATTTATAATGAAATATTTGAGTTTTCTCTATATATGATTATTGGAGTTAATCAATGATTATGATAACCAAATAAAAGTACTACCCCTAGAAGGAGAACAAGGTGGATGATGCATTAAGTCATAAAGACCATTCGATCGATAATTTTTTTATTAAAAATATGGGAACCACCCCCATCAAACCGAAAAAACTCATGGAGGTCTAAAATGGTGAAGTCCAAGACCATTCATGTTTTTATGTGATGATAATTAAAATACATACAAAATTTATGGATTTGAAGATGATGTATCTAGAAAAAATGAGGAATGGTTAAATATCTTCTATGTATCAAATAAATGTTCAACCATTCATCCACTAGGGGTGTATTATTGTGTAAGAGGTAGATGTGGAATTAAATAAGAATGTGAGGAATGTTCATAAGTTCGACCATCAATATGATAGAATGATAAGGTCTAGAGATTAAGAATATTTACCATAAATACTAGTCTGGATGAAGTAGTTATTGTATGAGGCACATATATCTTCATTCTATACATATTCCTGATGTACACTAATCTATATAGGCCTAAAAGAGTATTTATAGAGGGAAAACAATAAGATGGATATTGAAGAGTATATATCTTAGTTCTTGGTATGATATAATGTTCAAATTGAGGGACTATTGTCTAAAGGTTTGTATCAGCCATTACCCATATGAGAATAGAATATAGGAAAATATCACCATGGAATTTTCATTGGACTCCACAACCTAAAAAAAGTATAAAATTATATCTAGGTTTTAGTCCATCACCTTACAAATTCAAATGACCTCATTTTTATTAGAGGAGATTTCTTAAATGATAATATTTTTAGAAAATAAATTAATGAGGTGGTTAGGGAATATTGAGAACCACTATCTATTGTATCTGATTGGGATTTGAGGATTACATTGAAGTTATAGATATTTATCCATTAGGATATGAATATATAGTTAAGTTTTAGAATGATTTATCATCCTCATATATATGTTTAGTTTGAGATAACCATTAAACCCATTTAGGTTATTTCGATAACAATTTTCTGTAGACATAAAATGTGGTTGGCATCAATACCTTCCTTTGGTTATGTTTTCGATAATATTATTTTTCACTGGATAATTTATTTCGGTCCATATAAATCCCCCTATGGAAATAAGTATATACTACAGCATGTAGGGATGAAGTTAGATAAAAAATCTATTGGGTCCTTAGATATAAGCAGAAATAGAAAATAATGCATGATCTATTCCACAATACATCATAGAAGCTTAGTGTAAAAAAAGTTATATTGACAATCGTCGACATGATTTGGAATTTTATTTCAGATAGATGTTTTTTGATATGAATATATCCTTTTAAGAATTATATGATATTTTCATACAAGGTGAAGTTGATCCCTACAACTAACGATCCCATAAAAATTATTGGTCACACTAGGTTGGTCGTTATTGCAAATTTATTCCACCAAATCTATCTCAAGTTCATGATGTATTTCATGTATCTCTCCTTGTGAAATATATACTTGGTCCTTCACATGTACTAGTATTAGTGGTCATACAAATGAAGAACAATCTTTTCTCTGAGAAAAAACCAGTGTTGAATTTTGAACATATATAAAAAGTAATATGGAACAATACCCTCAACTGGTCAATAGTTTGTGTTGATATCATAATATTGAGTAACATATGTGAAAACATGAGTATGTGATGGGGTAGATGTATCCTTAATTTTTCATATCAGGGTGGAGAAATTTTATGGGAAATATACTATTATGAGGGGTATAATGTTACACCATTATATTTTATTATATGTTTCTTTTAGGATAAATTTAATTTCATTGATAGTTTGAATTACAAGCAATGTTGAGTTTCAACAAACTGTGATCTACTGTTAAAACGTTTGTTTAAATGTTCCCATTATAACCAAGCAATTAAAATTTTGAGTATCGATAGAACTGACTAAATTATAAAAAAAATTATTGGTCATAATGAATTCATTAGTTATCATCTGATTAAAATGAATTTAAATATCATTTCATGGTAAATTTAGTTTTTTCTAAAATACTATTTTTTATGAAGAAAATGTGTTTTAATCGAAATAAAATAAATTGATTACTATTGGTGAATTATTTTAATTAAATGAATCTATTATATATTCAATAAATTGGTTTAACAGTAATATAATATTTTTTACAAGGCATCAGATAATAATAAATCCAATTTTATGTGTAAAAACTATATTTAAAATAGAAAATGTTTTCACATTTATTTTAAAATTAATTTCTTCAACTTATAGAAGTTAGATTAAAAAAATGTATACCATATTTTGAATTATGAGGTTCATATTTGGTAAATATGTCCCTTGTATTTTTGGTCAATATAAATTGTGACTATGGTAAAATTTATCAACTCAGTAAAGGGTAAATATGGTTATTCAAGGTTAAAACAAACTGTTAAAGTCACCATTTTCCGCCAAATTCTCATTTAACAAAGGTGATTTGACCCTTATCACCATAGTCTCGAAATTTAGTTTTCTATGGGACTCTAATAAATGAAAAAGAAATTTATTATATTTATATAAAAGAATAATACAAATTTCGCTCTCTTAGTTTTAAATTTATCCAATATATTCACATTTGGTCCAAGGAAATGAGCCAAATAATATGGATTTATATTATTTGTATAATAAATTATTTTTAATTATATTAATTTTTTTCTATTTTTATGTATTATATACATATATTTAATTATTACAAAACACTAACACAATATTTATAAATTAATTCTAAAATTAAATAAATTATACTAAAAACATTAATAGTAATAAAATTTTGATGATTTATTACGATCCATTAATTTTTTAGATACATATAATATAATATGGATATTATGAAGGTTTATATTTGAATTACAACCTAGTATTATTTTTTGGAATTCAAATTAAATAAATGTTCTTAAAATTAACAATTTTGATATTTTATGGAAATTAATATTTTGTTAAATTATATAAAATTCAATAAAATCAGGAAATAGGAAAATGGGGATAATATATGGTTGAGAAATTAGTGCATTTTCTAGTTATGAGCCAATTTTCCCCAAATATGTAAAATTATAACCCCTTAAGAGTGAAAATGATGTCATTGTGGTTAAGGATATAATATTTTTACTATGGGGTTAAACCAACATAAATGGTCATAAATACCTGTTAAACTAGTTTATATTTTCTAGGATGATGATATTTCAGCCATATCCAGCCACATCTTCGAAAATATTTCCATTAATAATTATTTTTCTTCAGAATGACATAGTGAAATATTAAATTTTTTTTAATTCTTTATGTGTCACTTTCTTCCCTTATAAAATCACACCCCATCCTTATCCTTTTTACATAAGTTTTAGAAATCTAGCTTATCCAATACTAAACCATTTATCTTCTCAACAAACTTATCTATCTTGTTGAGGTGACGATCTCCATAAATATAATCCCTACATTATGTAGTGATCCATTATTCTCATAGATGGATATTAAATATTTTTAGAAAAAAAATCATTACCTTACCCAAACACATGCATGAAGAATGTAATAGTATTGTTCCATTGGAAACATGTATCACAATAATCATAATTCATGAAATATCTTCTATGACTCCCATAAATATATTTCCCATTAGTAATCATAATTAAAACAATTCTTCATAACTTGGGAAAAAATAACATAACAATGGGCAAGATCAGTTGGTTTGTAAGGGTAAATAAAGAAGATACATAATCATAACATGAGAATTAGTGTATGAGAACATAATAATAACACTTGAAAACCAAACCCTGCAAATCAGAGGTCAAAATTTTGAGTCATGGAAAAAATGATTGCTAGTTCATAAAGCATGGATCATAAGGAAATAAAATAAAATGAGCCATGAGAGCATGACATTGTCACATCACCTTGATTTATGGCATACACATGATCATAGAAAACCATTTTTTAAGGTCACAGACCAAAAAATTCATAACATGTTATGATTGAGCAAGCCACATGTTAACCTTCATTAGGCTTGGGATAATACTCATGTACCCTATTTTTCAGGCATTATCTAACAATCTATGTACCCTATGAGATCATACAACAATTATCATTTCCCAACACATTGGAGGGAGATATAGATACCAACCATCACATAATCCATACATTTATGTACCAAAAGATCATAAATCAATCATTATATCATAACACATGAAATAAAATGGGTATCATTAATATTTCATCATACCATAACATGTGGAAAAGAGAATGGTTCCATAATCAATTAATAACTTTACCAAAAAAACATCTATTAAAAAAATAAGTGAGTTCATATAAAAATTTTCATGGTATAACCCAACAAAGAGAAATTGGTCACATAAAATTTTTTCGATCATAAAAAACTTATATAAGGAATCATAATGTTTACCTTTTTTTATATTTCATGCAAGGTATAAGTTACACAAAGGGATGTAATCTTAGATGAAGAATGATTCTCAAAGATTAATCAACTAGAATGTTTCTTGAGGAAGATAAATTTTTATTTAAATTCATTTTTTAATATAAAAAATTATGGAAGTCATTTTCTTTGAAAATAACCTTTAAAACATATAAAGGGAGATTTAATAATATTTTAAAATATTTCATGAGAAATGTAACCATTCTGATTTGAAGAAAATGTTTTAAATCATAATTGTTTTTAAAATTCTACTATTTCAAAATAACCTCGAAAAAATATAAAGGAATATTCACATAAAATAATGGATATAAAGGAAAGAGATTCCTTAAATTCCATACACATTAAAGGAATTATTCCTTTCACATTCTCAACAAAATCCAAATTGGAATATTTTGGAAAATGAAATGAAGATTTATTTTAGAGAATTTTGAAAAAAATCAATCATGACTAAAAATTTCTGTAATCAATAATTTGATGAATGTTAAAATAATTGAAAATAGTTATATAAAACATGTTTTTGGATAAAAATAGATTTCTAACTTATGTAGGGAAAATATAATTTTCATAATAATATTCTTTTAAACTCTTGACTACATTGAGATATGAAAATAATGGAAATTTTTTTATTCAAATGACACAACTAGACAAGATTAAAATTTAAGATTTTATTTAGAGATGGATTATAATAATGTATCATAAGAAATATCCTAATAGGCAGTGTGATTATATCATAAAACCCATACCACTTTTGTAACATTAAATCATAAGTTCCATGAAGAAAAAAATTATATTAAAAAAATAATATCATGAAAATAAATAAATTCATGATATTACATTTCAAAAAGGATATAAATAGACCTCATAAAATAAGATATGTGAATAATTTTAAACCTGTTAAATATGAAGGAAAACTGGGTCAAAAATACCTTACCACTTTAGTAAATTTTGAACCATAAACCCCATAAAATAGAGATCAAAAAATGGATATGTAAATAACCCTAATTTTCAATAGAATCATTAAAGAATAAAATCATGGGTGTATTTATACCACAAACAATAAATTGGTGATGAATATGGCATGTGTATCATAGAAGTAAAAAATTGAGATGATAATCCCTTACTTATTTTGTAATCATTTGAATAAAAAACCCAAATAAATAATAACATAAAAAATAATAGTATATTTCATTAAAAAATAGATTAATTTTATTAAAGGTCAAAGGGGAAGAATATATCTACACCTTATAAAATAAATGAGTGGTGAATTATCATATGTCTCTCATAAATAAAAGAGGGACTAGAATTCTCTTACCATAAGTTCAACTAACTATATAAATGTTCAAAAATCATATATAATAAATATAGGTACATTTTAAATTTATTATAGAACCATAAATATTAATATATCATACCATATATGAAATACAATTCCAGGTATGATTTACTATTGATGGTAAATAACTCATTTGATTTTCATGTATGTTATGACTGTTATTTTTTGGACCTCTTACATTGATAATGGATCCATAATCTCCAAAATTGTATCCCTTAAATAAATATCATATATATTTATAATATATTTATTTATGGTTTCTATAATACATAGAGGCAGAAAATGAAATGCATTTTTCATTGAGACTGTAGGTTGTATATAACCTGGACATTGTAAGAACCCGGATATTCTTTTCTGGTATGTTTTTCTTTTATGGTGTTTTTGAGAAAAAGTTGAGTTTTCTGAAAATTTACTAAGTACGTGCCATGTAATTTATGATTACATGTTGTGTACTTAGTTACCGTGGGTAGCCGAGTGCAGGCCGTGTAACTACCGTGCACACGGCCGTGTGTGGTGACCTAGAGACCGCCTAATGTGGAGGTCGGTGAAGGAAAGTACATGTCATGTACTTCTAAAGTACACGCCGTATATTATATTTTTTTCATTAAACATACCGGGGTCATGTCTAATGGACAGAACCATCTACTTCTCGACCTAGTTCATCGTAAAGAACCTGTATGGCCACGATCTTCCTTCTAGCCCTCGATCGAGTGTCTGTTCTCCGATTAGACCACCATTGATTGCGTTGGGATCTCCTCGGTAAGTTCTTCCTTCTTCTAGAGCTTCGTTTCCTGATTCCTCCTCTTTCTCATTTTATCTTCGGTTGAGTGTTTTTAGAATTTTTGTAGATATACAGTGTTCTTGGTCAATTCATGGTTTTAGGTTCACTTATATCGATTCTAAAACACCGATGTATGTGGTTTGTGCCATTTCATTGAAAGTATATGAGTTATATGTGAAAAAGTGTCCAATACCCTTGAATGGGGTATTGCGTGTTTACTATTTTAGCCTTGTTGATTGCCTGATCTACTTGTATTCTTTAATAGAGGTTAATTGAATGAGGATAGGGTTAATTGCTATGCTTTGGAGGTGTTTTCGCATGCATGTTTGTTTATGACCATTTGGTCTTACTTAGCCTATTAGGCTTCCTTGTTTGTTCCCATGCCTAGTATTATAAAATTTAGTGTTTGTTTTTTTTCTAACATGATGTTATGTTGTAGACTGGTTAGCCAAGTATTTATTGAGGTTTACATTGGCCATTTTGCATTGCTATGCTCATTTGACTTACACAGGGCCGTGAGAACCTGGTGTAGTAGACCATAGGGATAATAGATTCAAGGGCTTCTCTAGAGAATCTGTTTATTATCATGCTATGAGACCATAGTGGGGATTGACTTTAAGTGCTCCCTCAGAGTGTTTATAATTACGTTACAAGGCGATAGGGGGAATTCACGTTGAGTGCTTCCTTAGAGTGCATGTAGTTTCCATTAAAAGACTATAGGGGGAATTTACAGTTAGTGGTTCCTCAGAGAGTCTTTATTCATACTTGGATATAAGGGAAATTGACGTTGAGTGTTTCCTCATAGAGCCTTTACAAAATTTGAACAAGAGGGATTAGACTATGGGTACTTTCCAGAGTGTTTCTTGTGTTAGCTAGGTAAGACCAAAGGGGATAGGCTATGACTACATTACAGAGGGTTACCTGTTTTTGATTATCTGGTTTCTTGATATGTGGTGTTTGAATGCTTTGAAATTGTAGGAATGTTTACTGTTAATTACTTCCTTGTTTACTACTTCTTTTTCTTATTACCTGTCATATATATTCACTGACTGTTTGGCACATATCTCTTGGTGGTTGCTTACTGGGATTTAGTCTCACACCCTATTTGGGTCATGATTTTGGGCCCAAATAGATTATATTGTTGTAGGTATAGATAGAGTCAAGAGCCCTTCTACTTTAGGTACTTTATTGCATTGGAGTTAGAGAGCATGGGACCAAACTTAGCCTTGCGATGCTGTGGAGATATTTATTTCTTTTCTTGTACTTTGTTTTAGTACTTTATTTCAGTATTGTGATTTGGTTGGCTGCTTTCCTAGACATATGTATCATACATCATTTATATATATGTGCTCGATTTATTTCTTTCAATAGTCTTCTGATGTTTACTATTATTGGCATATTTACTGCTTTCTCTATTGTATATTTGTTTTACTTTTTCATTGTTACTCTACCAATGAGGGAATAGTTTCCCCACTATCACACCCAAGGCCCTCGCTTCTAGTCGGTAGCCTCTCGCGTTCAGGGAAATGTGCTTGAGTCCATGTGACCAACCAGGTACAGGGCACCTCTGGGCGGCTTTCGGATCCAGGACGTTACATAGTGGTATCATAGGAATTCTTTTCTCTTGACATACTATTTAGAGCCTATAGACAGTGATAGGATGGAGTTGGTAATTGTTAATAAGTTGTGTTGGGGAGTATCTAACCAGTGTATAGAAAAAAGACAATCTACCTCGTTATTGTATGTTTTCTGGTTTTTCTATTATTATAGTTAATTTGATTTCACCTTGAGTGATTCACATGTTTTTTGTTGTTATTGTTTATGTTATTGAGGTTCTATTTCTATTTTAACCCTATGAGATGATGGTATATCACCTCATGCATCATTAGTAACATGCTAGAAATCACATTTCATGCATTATTGCCATGCCATTTAGGTTTCATTAGCTATTGCATGTTGTTTTGATAGATGTTGTGCTAGATATGTATGCAGTGGTGATATATGCCTTGATAAAAACAACTACTATTTTATAGGGTGTTGGTTGTGTAAGGTTTTGTTTGATTGAACGCCAAAATTTATTTCTTGAGGTGTTATGGGACCTCGTGGACCGAAATTTGTGGATAATTGATCTTTTATGCCTGTTTATAACATGTATAAGATTCCAAACATTGATTCGTGGGGAGTATGGGCCCTCATGGATTGGAATTTGGCACGTAAATGTTCGTTTCTATTTTTTTCTGGGCTTCGAAGTAGTTTCTAAGGCTTACTATCCGGAAAAACCTAGAATACATGGAATGTAATGATGAATACATGCCATGTGTTCTTCTGTTTGAGAAGAAACTATTTTTCTTAAGTACATGTCGTTTACTGTATGTACATGCTGTGTAGTCTCTAACAGTGTCACAGACTATGTGGGAAGAGATACAGGGTTAGGAAATCTTTGGTAGGACACACCGTGTTCTGGATGTACATGTTGTGTTGTAGAACCATGTAGTTGTCTGTGTCACTAACAACACAGGTCAATTGAATCTTCTCTAATGCACACCGTGTCAGTCTTAAACACATTGTGTAGTATAATCCCTGGAATATGGCCATGTCACTAACAACACAGGTCAGTGAAGTCTTCCTAGTACACGTCGTGTCCATCTGGAACATGCCATGTAGTGTGAGTTGTGTATCCAGCCGTGTCACTAACAACACGGGTCGGTGAAGCTCGTCTAGTACACGCCATTCCTGGAACTAACACGTTGTGTAGTCTTGTTCTATGAGAACCATGGGGCCTAGCCGTGCAAGGGAACTCAGGTAGGGGAAGAGGATTCACGTACATGCCAGGTGTAAGGACAACACGTCATGTATGGGGTGTTAAATGACATGTTTTGGGAAGAGGTACATGCCCATGTGAATGGATTATAGGAAAACGTTGTGTAGTTAAGTATACATGTTGTGTATCCTTGTTTTGAAAATTGTGAATGCTTTCTTTCTCATGTTTCCTCCTTACTCTTCTATTTTTCAGTCCTTGATGATATTGATCTAAGGTGTGTGCTTGACCTTGTAGAGTCATTCCAACGAGACGTCCTCTGGTTGTACGCCAGTTACATGGAAACGATTAAACACCAGATATGGCCGATTAGGGAATACTATCAGATCCTCCAGTTGTGTCAGTCTTGGCACTGGCAATAATTCTGGACACAAGTGTTGACGCACAGTTCCGATAGGGCTTCATGAGGTTCATGCATACCTTCCAGGGAGTACCACCTCCTGCCTCTTCGATAGTAGAATTGACGCGGGTCTTTCAGCAGTAGCATCCTCCCACTTTCATAGGGGATGGAGGATCTCAGGCTGCAGAGTCATGCCTAAAAGCCATGCTGACGATTTTCAAGCATCTAGAGACGCCTTCAGAGAGTAGGGTCATGCTCACTATGTATATTCTTCGATATTCCTCCAAGAGATGGTGGGATGTGATCTCACAGGCGGCACTCCAGAAGGATATGTCTTGGGAGGAGTTTCAGTGAACCTTCTATGATTACTTCTATTCAGAGACTTTGAGGGCCGATCGAGCCTGAGAGTTCATTAGTTTGGAGTAGGGTACTCTTTCTATTATAGAGTACTCTTCTAGCTTCACTGAGCTGAAGTGATTTACACCCTTTCTAGGGGGTGATGGGTTGTTCCTGGCACGGAAGTTTGAGGATGGTCTTAGGAAGGACATTTGGGCTCTGGTGAACATCTTTAGGTTGAATTACCTCACTTCTATGTTCAACTAGGCACTGATCATAGATTGTAACATGATGGATTCTGAAGCTATAATCCAGGGTGGTTCAACATCCAAAGTTAGTGTTTCACTGGTTGATAGAAGGAAGCACTTCAGGGATACTACGCGTGGATATCCGAGTAGGCAGGATGCACCTTCATGTAGCTAGGAGGTATGATACCTGTGTGGGAAGTTTGAGAATACGAGGCCACTTTTCCCAAGAGACCCAGTGGAGTGACGATATTGCGGCAAGATTGGTTATATGTAGCATTTCAATCAGATCTTATCCCCAGCAGTTGGTGATAGGGGGTCTTCTATGACTCCTCGTTCAGGAGCAGCACCACTAGTTTCTCATCAGTCTGAGAACTGGAGTTCTTCCGGCCATTCAGGATGAGGTGGAGGTCGCGGTCGTGGTATCCATTCTCCAGGATTTTCGTGAAAACAGGGTGGATCAGCTTAGGGTGGTCAGGCAGGATCACAGGGCTATGGTGGAGGCTAGACTTTTGCAGTAGAGCAGACCTAGCAGGAGCAGGATCTCGAACCCTCTATAGTTTGAGGTATTATCTTAGTTGCCTTAGTTTTAGCTTCTAATCATTTCGATATAGGGGCTTAACATAGATTTATATCTATTTATGTTGTGGAGAGCCTCAGGATCTGTATATTTACTTCTACTGAGGTCCTGACATTAGGAACTCCGTTGAGGACAAGAGCGGCTAGTGTACGTCAGTTCAAGGTGTGCCCTCTAGAGTTTGGTGGGTGTCACTTCTTATGGGACCTTTATTCCTTGGAGATGATAGGCTATGATGTCATTCTTGGAATGGATTGGTTAGTTACCTTCCAGGTAGTTGTTGACTTGTATCACCGTAGGGTGAGCTTGACATCACCAAAGGTCAGATCGTTTCTTTATAAGGGAAAATGGGATGTCCAGGCGAGTAGAGAAGGACCTGAGCATCATGGGTTGAGAGGAGTTACAGCCATGATTACTAGTATTTATCTGGATAACCACGGGAATTCTCAGATATACTTTCCTTCTGTGGTAGATCCTTTCAGGGATGTCTTCTCAGAGGGCTTTTCATGTTTGCCTCTGAAGAGAGATGTAGAATTTTCTATTCAGATCATGCTAGGAGTGGCACCGGTGTCCATTCCTCCTTACAGGATGGATACACCAGAGTTACAGGAGCTCAAGAAGTAGGTGGAGGAGTTACAGGAAAATGGTTTTATCTGACCCAGTACTTCTAATGGGGTTCGCCTGTCCTGTTTGCGAAGAAGGAAGATGGTACCCTCCTACTTTGTGTGGATTATCAAAATTTGAATCAGGTGACGGTCAAGAACTGATATCCCATGCCACGGATTGATAATCTATTTGATCAGATTCGAGGATCTCAGGTGTTCTCAAAGTTTGAATTGAGATTTGGTTATCATCAGTTGCGTGTTAGACCATCTGATATACCTCCTACAGCCTTTTAGAGCAGGTATGGTCTATAAAAGTATGTGGTTATGTCGTTCAGTCTCAAGAATGCTCTTGTAGTCTTCATGGCACTGATGAACCGAGTGTTCCATCCATACTTGGATTCTTTCATGGTGGTTTTTGTGGAAAATATCTTGGTGTACTCTCACACTAGACATGACCATAAAACCTATCTTGAGATCGTTTTGATTACACTAAGAGAGCTTCAGTTATATGATAAGCTCTAAAAATGCCACTTTTGGATGGAGGAAATTCACTTCTTAGGTCATGTTATCTCAGAGGCAGGAGTATCAATAGAACTAGAGAAATTGAGAGATGTAATTTTCTGGGATCATCTGAATAATTTCATTGAGGTACAGAGTTTTCTAGGGTAGTCTGGAAACTACATACGTTTTATACATGACTTTTCATGTAGAGAATCGCCTCTGACAGGCTTGAATAAGAAGGGTGCAAAGTTCTTGTGGTCAAATTCTTGTGAGTCATCCTTTTAGGAGCTTAAAGGGGATTGAATTTAGCACTGATACAAGTTTTTCCAGAGTCAGGAAACATCTATACTGTGGATTGTGATGCTCAGGTATCATACTTGGAGCAGTGCTTATGTAGGAAGAAAAAGTCATTGTGTATGGGTCTCAGCAGTTGAGGCCACATGAGAGGAATTACCCGACGCACAATCTTGAGTTGGTTGTGGTTGTTCATGCCTTACGTAGTTGGAGATATTATCTATTGGGAGAGAATTTTTTAGTGTTCATCGACCAAAAAATTATCAAGTATATCTTCACTCAGCATGACCTAAATTTGAGACAGCGAAGGAGGGTTGAGTACCTTCAGTATTTTGACATTGAGATTGCCTATATGCCTGGGAAAGGCAATGCGGTGGATGATGTGCTGAGGAGGAGGACTCAGATACAGGTAGTTCAGGAGGCCAACAGTGAGTGGCAGCTTATGGCTCTGTTCTCTGAGATGCATTTGGAGGTGCACGACAGACAGGGGCAGACATATCTATCTTCTGTAGTTGTTACCTCTACTCTTCTTGATCGAGTTTGAATGAGGCAGTTATCAGATTTTGAAGGCATAGTCCTATGGGAATGTGTGTCAGGAGAGGACTCTATTCCTAGATTTACCTTAGGTGAGGATGAGATCATGAATTTTCATGGGTGTGTATGGGTGTCAGCAGACATATGTGAGGAGATGATGCAAGACTTTCATTCCTCAGTTTGGGCAGTTCATCCTGGTGTCACTAAGATGTATCGTGATCTACACCATCAGTATTGGTGCCAGGTATGAAGAGATATGTTGTTAGATTCCTGATGAGGTGTTCCACCTATTATCAGGTTAAAGTAGAGCATCAGTGACCAGTAGGGATTTTGCAGCAGTTACCCATTTTCGAGTGAAAATGGAATGATGTCACGATGGATTTCGTGACAGGTCTGCTGAGGTTTCCTCGAGGGAATGATGCAGTTTGGGTTGTTTTTGATAGACTCACGAAGGTTTCTCACTTCTTACTGATCAAGGAGACCTTCAGTGTTGAGGAGATGGGAAGGTTGTACATCCGAGATATTGTATGTTTACATGGGGTTCCACACTTCATTGTATCAGACAGGGATGCACATTTTACTTCTTCGGTCTGGCAGGGATTACAGAAGGCCTTGGGTACACAGGTACTTCTGAGTACATCATACCACCCCCAGATAGATGGCCAGTCTGAGTGTACGGTTCAGGTGCTTGAGGACATGCGTCGTTCATGCATCCTGGATTTTGTAGGTTCGTGGGAGAATCACATACATTTTGTGGAGTTTTCCTACAACAATAGTTTTCAGGAAAATATTCAGATAGAACCTTATGAGGCCTTGTATAGTAGGCCATGCCGATCAACCTTATGTTGGTTGGAGGCAAGAGAGATAGCTATGCTGGGACCTCATCTTGTCCAGGAGACCATAGAGCAGATAGAGTTGATTTATAAGAGAATGGCTACTACACAGTCTCGACAGAAGTCTTATACAGATTATCGTAGATGACCTCTGGAGTTCGAGGTCGGGGATCAGGTCTCCTGCGTGTCACACCGAGGTTGGGGAACAATAGGATTAGGAGACAGGGTGAGCTTTTTTCGAGGTACGTCGGGCCCTTTGAGGTGTTGGAGAGAATTGGTCTGGTTGCCTATCGGTTGCAGTTACCTCAGAGGTATTGGGCTATGCACGAAGTTTTCCATGTTTCTCAGCTTTGATGTAACTTCTCAGACCCGTCTTAGGCTTTTCAACCCAAGTAGGCTGAGTTATAGGTGGAAACATCATTCAAGAAGCATCCTATCTGGATTATTGATCATAGTATGAAGGTTCTCTATGGCCGGTCTATTCCTTTGGTATGAATGTTATGGCAGCATGGGCGAGTACGGAATGAGACTAAGGAGAGGGAGGCCGATGTACGATCACAGTGGCTGGAGCTGTTTGAGGTTCTTCTTCTACACTGCCTTGATAGGGAAATTCGGGGATGAATTTCTTTAAGGGGGAAGTTTGTAAGAAAACAAATCTTCTTTTCAGGTATGTTTTTCTTTTCTGGTGTTTTTGAGAAAAAGAGTAGTTTTCTAGAAATTTCCAATGTACACGCCGTGTACTTTATGTGTACATGTTGTGTACTCGGTTACTATGGTTAGCCGAGTGCAGGCCATGTAACGGGCATGCACACGGCCATGTGTGGTGACCTGGAGACCACCTAATATGGGGGCTGGTGAAGGCAAGTACACACTATGTACTTCTGAAGTACATGCCATGTATTTTTTTTACATTAAACATATCGGGGTCACGTCTGATGGATAGAGATGTCTACTTCTTGACCTAGTTCATCCAAGAGAACCTATACATCCGCGTTCTTCCTCCAAGCCCCCGATTGAGCACCTGTTCTCTGATTCGACCATCGTTGATTGCCTTGGGATCACCTCGGTACACTATTCCTTCTTCTAGATCTTTGTTTCCTGATTCCTCCTCTTTCTCAAGTTATCTCTCGTTGATATTTTTTAGAGTTTTTGTAGATTTATGGTGTTCTTGGTTGATCAAGGCTTCAGTTTCACTTATATCGATCCTACAACACCGAAATTCTTTGAGTTATATGTGTAAAAGTGCCCAATACCCTGGAATAGGGTAATGCATGCTTACTGTTTTGGCCCTGTTGATTGCCTGCTATGCTTTTATTCTTGAATAAAGGTTAATTGAATGAGGATAGGGTTAATTGATATGCTTTGGAGGGGTTTTCCCATGCATGTTTGTTTATGACCGTTTCATCTTGCTTAGCCTATTATGCTTCCTTGTTTGTTCCCATTCCTATTATTGTAAAGTGGAGTGTTTTTGTTTATCTAACATTTTGTTATGCTGTAGACTGGTCAGCCAAGTAGTTCTTGAGGGTTACTTTGTCCGCTTTTCATTTCTATGCTCGTTTGACTTATACAGGGCCTTCAGAACCTGGTGTAGAAGACCATATGGAGAATGGACATAAGGGCTTCTCTAGAGTGTCTGTTTGTTATCACACTTCAAGAATATAGGGGTTATTGACATTGAGTGCACCCTAAGAGTGTCTAGAATTAGGTTATGATTCCATAGGGGGAATTGACGTTGAGTGCTTCCTCAGAGTGCCTGTAGTTTCCATTAAAAGACTATACGAGTAATTGATGGTGATTTCTTCCTCGGAGAGTCTTTATTCATACTTGGCTATAAGGGGAATTGACATTCAGTGCTTCCTCAAATAGCCTTTAAAAAATCTGAACTGGATGGGTTAGATAGTGTGTACTTCCCAGAGAGTTGATTGTGTTTTCTAGGTAGGACCAGAGGGGATAGGCTGTGAGTACATCCCAGAGGGTTACCTGTTTTTGATTATCTGATTTCTTGATATGTGGTGTTTGAATGATTTGAAACTATAGGAATGGTTACTGTTGAGTACTTCCTTATTTACTATGGATTTTTCTTATTACCTGCCATATATATTCAATGACTGTTATGCACAGATCTCTTGGTGGTTTCCTACTGGGATTTAGTCTCACACCGTGTTTGGGTCATGTTTTTCGGCCAAAAAATATTATATTGTTGCAGGTATAAATAAGGGCAAGTGCCCTTATACTTCAGGTACTTGACTGCATTAGAGCTGGAGAGCAACGAACCAAGCTTAGGCTGGCGATGTTGTGGAGTTGTTTATTGCTTTTCTTGTACTTTGTTTTAGTACTTTATTTCAGCATTGTGATTTCTTTGGATTCTTTCTTAGACATATTTATCATGCATCATTTATATATATGTTCTCTAGTTGTTTATTTCATCTGTCTTTCGGTCCTTACTGTTGTTGGTATATTTACTGCTTCCACTATGGTATATTTGTTTTACTTCTACTGTGTTACTCTCCCAATGAGGGCATAGTTTCCCCAATATCACACCCAAATCACTCGTTGCTAGTCGGCAGCCTCTGGCATTTGGGGAAATGTGCTTGAGGCCATGAGACCAACTGGGTACGGGGCCCCTCTGGGTAGCATTTGAAACCAGGATGTTACAAACATCGTTTCCATTTTCACATCATATTGAAACAAATAAAGGTAAATGAAATATTTTAATTAAATATGGATTTATTTATCATATATATCACATATTTTAATTAAACCCATCCTAGTGACCATTTATGTAAAGATTGAATAAATCACATCTCTTCGTGATTTGGTAGTCCACTGTATAGGAAAACAATGCTATTGTTGTACCAAAAAATTGAATGAATGAGGGGATGTGTTACATAATAATTATATAATAATACTAATATCATAATTATAATATATAAATATTAAAGCCATCTTTATTTCTATCCTTGATATAAGGTAATGGATATATGAATGACATCATTTTTTGATATGGTAGTCTGTCATTCACACAAATGATGATTTTATATCACATTTGATGGATGTGGGGTTGGATTTAGGAAATTAACTTAACGTAAAATCATATAAATATATTTAATATACTTAGGGTAGTGTATAATAATTGTATAAAAATAATTTATGTAGGTGGAGTATGAAAAAAAATAAAAACACTTTTTGATGAACATTACCTCTTCTGTAAGTATCCTCCATAGGTTTGCAGCAAAACCCTTCATCAGATGGTTTTCTATCCAATATACGATATATATAATGATATGAGGGATGTTGGGAAGTGATTTTTTTAGGGAATTTATGAACCTATAGGGTTTTAATGTTTGAATAAGAGAGGATAAGGGAAGGACTTTTATAAGTGAGGTGAGTTGCACACTTTTTTTTAAAGAATGAATTCGACCTACATTTTTTTCACTTCATAATTCAGAAATAAAGAGAAATTATAGATAATAAAATATATAAGATCTAAATATGTCCATAAAATGGGGTTTTGATATTTTTTGATTTATTTTTAAATCTTATTTTTTTCAATTTAAGACATGGTGAATCTATTTTCACCTTAATTTTTGTAAATAATTTTCATTGTTTTTACTATTCATTCTTTTCTAAAATTAAGTGACTTTGATATATAATATAAATTATTATTATTAAAATTATTTTATCTATTTTTAAAAATTCCATTCATAGAATTGAAAAAAAAATAATTAAAAATCATTTCCATAAATGAGATGAGAAATTGAGTTTCTAAAGAGAAAATGTTTAAAAGATTACAATTTTTTTGACCAATTTCAATATAAAATTGGTTAAAATGACCAAAATTTGATTAAAAAATATATTTTACCTAAGTTTTATTTAAATAAATATATAATTTTTTTAAAAAAATTAAAAAAAAATTAAACAAAAATGAAATGTTATGTTGAAATTCATTATTTTTTAGTATTAATCAAAAAATCAAAAAATCTAAAAAAATCAAAAAGTATACCCTAATATAATTTTGATATCATGGTTAAAAAATTTAATATTATTTTTTAATATATGTCTTATAAATATTTTAGAAACTAATTTTAAAATTTTTGTTCTAAAGGTGGAAAAAATTATTTTTAGAAAATACAGTTTTAATTATAAAATTTTATTAATTTTTATATTTTATTTCTAAAAAACACATTTATTGAATGTTATAAAATTCATTGAATACATTTCAATAAAATAAATCAAAATAATTGATTCATTTAACTTAATAAGGAAAAAATTACGTGCATAAAAATATTTTTTTAATGTTTTTTTTGATTTTCAAATGGATTTTCTTTACTAATTAATTTATCACTAACAATTTTTTTTATATTTAATCCATATATTTTCATAAGTTTGTTAATAATATTTATATACATCAATTCCAATGGAAATTTTATTAAAATAATTTTTAAAAATGTTATTTTAATATTATTTTAGGTTTCATTTATACATGGTGTTGCATGTAATGCTTGTTAAACACAATGTTATGGGTAGAAAAAAAATATTGAAAAGAATAAATCTATTTGAAAAAATATATTTATAAAAATCTCATGGTGTTACGATCTAGCATATATAGAATGGTTTTATCCCTAAAAATTCATCTTGGTCATCATGGGCATAATATTTAAAAATTCCTTCATATAAATGCACATTATAGATATTAATAATAAAATTCCTATAAAAAGGGAAATATAGAAACATAAAGTATACCTATAGTTACTCATAACAAGGTTTAGAAACTAGATAGAATAGGTGGGAAGTTAATATTTGGATGTCGATTAAATGTGTAAATAATTATAGATTGTGATATATATCATTGACCATAAGAAAGTGGGTGACTCAGAGAAGGTAAATGACCAAAAAACCTGTAAATTTATGATGCTTTGATGAACTATTTGATTCATATATAATGAAGGAACTAGGATAAAATTTTCTCGAGAGTCTTTTCAAAAAGATAAATAATTTTCATGGGATTTAATACTATCATGATTTCATTCCATATCATTAGAACAATGTCACCAATTAGTCTTGACTTTACCAACTATCTTTCAATCTAAGAAATAAAGGTAAATTTTATGTTCTTGAAGCACCAACATATAAAAATATCTATAAATAAAATGATATATCCTTATTTTTATTTTTATTTATCAGCATAATAATATAGTAAAAACAAGTTATCCCAAATGAATAAATATTCATATAGTGATGTAATACAATATTATCTAAACCCTCATCCAATTTTAAACATAAACCATTTCCTAAATGGTTTACCTTATGACTCTTCCAAAATATTAAAAGAAAAATATTTATAAGTAAGGTAACAAAATTTAAAAAATAAACTCATAATTAGCCCTTAAATAACATGAAGTATTGTTAAATTATACCATACAAAATAGGTGAATTCATTTACCAACTATTATGTGGAAACAAGGTAAGGACATTAATTTCTATATAGCATTATTAAACCCATACATAATTTATTTTTCCATGAATTAAATCACTTGTTATTGAATATATTCCATTAATACTCCAATCTTTTCAATACATAATTTTCCATTTCCAAGGTCATCAATACCATCTAATTTTCATTATTCATATCAATAATCTATTTATCCAAAATAAACACCATTTTATCAACATCAAGAACATATTAAGGGCCATATTCCCTTTATAAAAATATTAATTTTCCAATAATTCACTCTTTCATGTCATGAAGACCATTCAAAATATTTTTTTAAATCCTTAATAAAAAATATATTCTGAACAATATTAATATATTACATTATTCATATAACATAACTCCAAAATTATGATACATAAATGATTTAGCATCACTATTCCTTCTCAAACCATTAACTACACTTATTCATATTATTCCATAATACTTATTTACTTTTATATATCATTCTTAGTCTCTTCATAATTAGTTGTATAACATTACTCATATAAACTTGTGGATTCACTTCATGATATTTCCATTTAATATATATATTTGATTAATTCACATACCGTGAACATTTAATTCATATATCTATTGATATTACCTTATAAAAACCAATTATATCATCTATTTAATTAACCAATTTTTTTCATTTTTTCCTCTGTAATTACATTATTCATATCAATTTCCACACCTAATTTTTTTTGTTTCTTTGTAATATTCCTTGGAGTTCTTCTTCCCATATTCTTGATATATAGGAAACTAAATCTTATTTCCTCTACAGTATCCTACCCTAAAACTCTCAAAAAACACTATCATTATTTCTCTAGTGAGTCATTGAGTTAGTGAAGGTTCATGTTGTTAATCATATATTTTAATTACTAAATAGGTATAATCAAAACATCTTTTACTCCAGTCATTATCATATTTGGCTTCCCATTAAAATGTTTTCCATAATAATCAATGTTAAAATTCTTCCATCCATTTTCTTCAATTGAATAAATCTAAAAAACACAGTGTGAGAAATATTAATCATAATTAGAAACCAAATAATAGTCAAACTCAATTATATAATACCCAAATAGAGTCACATTAATTTCAATCTATGATATATTATGTTTATACTTTTTCAATCATAGAAATAATCTATTTAAATCATTCATGATTCATGGTAGAGAGTTGTTGGATTTATAATGCATACCCCTCAGTAGTGTCAAACTAGGTCTGAAGAAAGTCATGTTGGCATGCATCAGGTGATGATAAAGTCCAGATCAATGTACCCTTTTCAAAATTATTACCCCTAGGTACCTATATACTTGAGCCACATCCATTTTTAGTATCTAGACTGGGATTTAAATTTATGTAAACTATTTTACCAATACATAAACAAAATTCAATGACATTTCTCTAAACTTTTACTCATCCATAGACATATCCTTGGAGAAATACCTAGACATATCCTTAGAATTATCCCAAGGGATCTCACAAATTTATTCTCATCCTAGTTTACAAAGGATTAATAAACCTATCCTTGGATACAAATATAGTGACCCCAATTTATCATACATTAATGATACATATTTTTAGATTACTATTCGTTAAATTTCACAAACACACCCCTAAGGACCATAATAGTTTAGTTCTTTTTGAAACATGGAACAAAATATTCTTCATTCATGAAAGATCTTTAATGTATTTCATAATGATCATCCAATTTTTTATCATACTTAAAACCATTATTCATAACTTGGGAAAGGTAATCCTAATAAAGGGTGACATCATATTCTTTGTAAGGGTAAAAAGGGATATACATAATAAAAACATGCAAATAAGTGTATGAGAATATGATAATAACATTTGAAAACCTTACCCTAAAAATAAGAGATCCCAATATTGAGTTATGGAAACTAGATTTGGTGTTCATAAGACATGGATCATAATGAAATAAAAAAATAGGAGACATGAGGGCATAACCTTGGTATAAGATATAAATTTTTGGAAAACACATTATCATAGAAAACCATTTTACATGTCTAGTAACCAAGAAATTCATAACATGTTGGGCCTGAGATAATAACCATTGTACCTGCATCAGGCTTAGGCTAACCACATATGTAACCTATTATTTAGGAATGATATAACTATAGGTTACCATTTCATCTTATAGAACATGTATACTTAACCAAATTAATGTTATATAGATATAGGTACCACCCATAATATAATTTAAATATTTATGTTCTACATGATCCTAAAACATTGATTATATCAACACTTGTGAAATGAAATGGGTTTCATAAACATTTTATCATATCATAACCAGTGAAAAAAAACAAGTTTCATAATGATTTTATCATTTCATCATATGATCAACTATACAAAAAATAAGTGAGTTTCATAATAAATTTATCATGGTATTACAAAAGGAAGATAGAAGGGTGACAAAAACATTTTTTCATCACGAACCATCTAGAAAAATAATCACATTGGTATCCTTGGTTCATATACCTAGAAAAAAATAAGTAACATTAAAAGATTTCATATTAGATAGATAGTGATTTTGATAAAAAAATAAATTGACATATTTCATGAGAAATATAAATTTTATTTTAAAATAACATTCAAAAATAATATATTTTCAAAATCCTTTTTTGTAAAATAACATTGAAAATATATAAAGTAATATTTACAAATCATTTAAAACATTTCATCAGGAAAACCACCTTTTTGATTTTAAAATACATTTTAAAATATAAAAAAAATTAAAATATTTTTCATTAATAATAACCATTGAAAGATATAATGGAATAATAAAACATAAACAATGGACCTGATAGTGGTATATTCTGTTCAATATATTCACATTAAAAAAATTCCTTTCACATTTTCCATAAATTCTTAACATAATTTTTTTTAAAAAATCATTTTAAGATTAAATTGGAAAAAATTAAAAAAACAAAAATAATGGATAAAAATTACTTTGGAAAAACACTTAAAATGATAAAAAAATATTTTCTTTAAAATATCGTTTTAGAAGAAATCATATTTTCATCCAAAGATTAAAATAAAGTTTTATTTTCATAATAACATTATATTTAAACTACATAGTAAATAATGAGATAAAAATTAAGGTAAACATGTATTCTCACCAAATAAATAGTAGAGAACAAAAATCATGAGATTCTTAAGAGATACATCATAAGATTTAATCATGTGAAATATAATTGTAAACAATCCTGATAAATGAAGAGATTGTTTCATAAAACCTTTGCCACATTAGTATCATTAAATTATAATCCTAATAAAATAATAACATAAAATACAACATATAATATCATGATAATAAATAAATTCATTATATTAAATTTAATAGGTGCTATATATAATTCTTATAAAAGATAATAGGTTCATAACATAACAAATGTCTCAAAGAAGGAAAATTGATGCAAAAAACCCTTACCACATTAGTAAAATTTGAACCATAAACAACATGAACCAGAGATACTAAAATGGATATATAAAGAACCATAATTTTCATGATAATAATAATAAAACACATTCATGTGAGGTATATACCCCGCAAAAGAGAAATATTTGGGGAAAATGGAATGTGTCTCACATAAGTAAAAAGTGAGAAGGGAATCACTTATTCCAATATATATATATTTTTATCATAAACACAAATAAGGAATAAAATAAAATAAATATATATATATATAATGAAAAAATTATATGAATGATATGACATATCAAAGGGGATGTATATATATAAATCACACAAAATAAATGAGTGGTAAATATGCATATGTCTCCTAGAAATATAGATACTTGAAATCCTTTACCTTAAGTCTCTACTTCCTTCATAAATATTAGAATATACTATACCATAAATATAAGATTATTATAAATATTTAAAATAACCATAAATATATATCATACCATAAAATATTTTCTTTTGACCATTTATTACCATTTTATTAAAAATTAATTGTCAAAGTCTCATTTCAGGCAATAACCTCTTTGTTTTTCATGTAGGTTTTGATTAGTTATTTTTGGTACTATTTTTTTGATCATGGAACCATAATATCAAAATTATTAACCATGATATTAATATCATATATATTTATTATATATGTATTTAAATTAACCTATAAAGGACAGTGATAGAAAATAAAATCCATTGTTCAATGAGGCAGGAGGCTGTATATACGCATGAACGTTGATTCCATTTTATCAACACATTGAAATAAAGAAATTCCAATGATATATTATCATAAAAGAATCATTTTTTCATATATATCAAATATTTTCAGTAAAATCATCCTTATTACCATCCATGTAAAGCGTGAATAGATAACATTGCTTCTCAAGGCGATAGTCTTCCGTACACATGAGAAACATTATCGTATTCCCAAAAAATATAAACCATGATGGAATTTTTTATTTAATAATTATAGAAGGATAAAAATATCATAATTATCATATATATAAATATCAAATCAATCATTATTTTCATCCATGTGAGGTGGTAATGAAAAAATGAATGATGTCAGTTCATGAGGTTGTAGCCTATATCACACATGAAAAATTATTTGATAACATATTGTATGGGTGTGGAGGTAGATTTAGGATCTTAAATTAACATGAAATTATCTTAGTTTATGTATGATACTTTGGTAATTATATCATTATGTTATAATAATTATTGAAGTATGTGGAGGACGAAGAAAAAAAATTATTTTTGATGAACGTTACTGCTTCTTTTGGTATCCTCCTAAGTTTTTCACCAAAAGACTTCATTTGATGGATTTATATCCAAACAAATGCTTCTAGGATTAAATGAGAGATTTTGGGAATTATTTTTGGTAGGTATTATCCAAACCATAAGAGTTTAATGGTGTGAATTAGAGATTATTTGGGTGACCATTTATTAGTGTGGTGAGTTGAACACTTGTAATGTTTTGAAAAAAAAAGATAATTACCCTAATGATTTTTCCATGTCATATATAAGGACCAATGTTTTTTCAAACTTCAATTTTGAGCATTAATTTTAATTTTTTTCTTCAGATTATTATAAGGGGTAAAATTGTAATTTTAATCTAGAAGATGGTCTGAGATAATTTTTATGATAACTTTGTTGGTCCTAGAAAATAGTTTTTACCCTATGATAGAAGTTTGGTAGAATTATGATCAATTCCAATTTTTATAGAATAACTAATATTTAATATTTAATTTAATGAATATTAAATTATTCATGCATGTTCTTTTAGCCATATATTTTCTAAGGGGTGTAAAATTGATATTCCATCTCTGATATTGAGTCTATAATGATAAATTTTTTCTAGGAGTGCATAAACTCAGGTCTCGCATCATGGCCTACTGGGGCCCCCTTTTCATTTTTCTTTTCATTTTATTTTTCTTCTTTTCATTTCTATTTTCCTTTTCTTCTTTTCTCTATTTGATTATTTCATATTCTCTAAGGGGATCTAACCACACTACTTGACTGAGAGATAGGGGAGAGAGAACAAGATAAAGAGAAGGAGGATGAAGGTGTTACCATTATGGAGTTGTCGACATGATGGATCAACGTGTGACCACAGTGGACCACAGATTTGAGTAAAGCTTCAGTTGTTTACTCTTAAAGGGGTGAATTTTTAATTTTTCATCATAAGTACACATCGGTTTTCCATTTTCTAGTATTAATCGGATATTAATTTTTATTTGGGACCTTATTCCCTGATCTATTTAATTGATGGAGAAAATGGTGGTTTTGGGCATTTTGGTGGTTTTTCGTTTGTGAAAACAAGGCTATATGGCATGTGGTTTAGGGTTACACACTGTGTGTTATTCCCATTTTGGAAAGATTAATTTTTCAAAGTACACACCGTGAACTATGGTGTACACACCATGTAATGGGTCTCAACCGTGTAGCCGAGTACCCATCCAATGTTTCCCAAGTAGGGGAACAATATTATGTAGAGTACACTGCCATATAATGTGTTGGTCGCACGCTATGTTGAGGTACATGGATAAGCTAGGTAAATGGACTTGCTAGTTGAGGGATACGAGAAGGTAACCCAAGTTAGGTATACACCATGTAACTATTTAACATGCTTTGTACCTATGGTTTTTACACACCCATGTCAGCAAGAGTACACACCCATGTAGGGATTTGGGAGTACACACTATGTATTGACCCCTTGTGACCATTGAGCGGTGTTTGTATCTTTTCACCTATGAGTCATAATTTGAACCATGAGTAGACCATTATGAGTATCTTTTCATGTATATTGCAATGGTAAGACCTATTTGGTGTTTTTATAACACATATGTGGAATTTCATGCCTTTTAAAATGGATAGGTTCTTCCTCTAATTGTTGTATTCTAATTCTCCAGAGAGTGAGAACTCTTCTGAGATGAGACTTGAGGTATATCTATTGACCTTTACATGTTTATATTTTTTTTGTATGTCTCCATTGTTATATTTGACCTTATGGACTAATATGAGATGAGACTAGTTATTATCGAGGATCCACTATAGGATTAATCTGTTTAAATTTTGACCTATAGGGCCCCATTTGGGATGCATTTATATTATATATTTTTACCAACGATCTTCTGAGGGATTAGTTTTCTTATAAGAAAATCATGGGATTCCGTTGTAGGATCCATTCACTTGCGTACTATTTCAAGTATCCGTTATAGGATACATCTACTTAATATGATTTTTTGAGGGTCCCATGTAGGATTCCTTTTCCTAAGTGTTGTTCTAAATATACCTTCAAATATTCTTCCAGATTCTTATTATTTGTGGCTCCATATAGGATTCTTACTATTATAGTTACAGCTATGGAGCCAATGTAGGATTCATTTTCTTGGTTTTATACCTCATAGATCCCATGTAAGATGAATGTTCAGTGTGTTGACTTGAGGGACCCAGCAGGTGCAAATTGTGCGACGAAACCTATATTTCTATGCCATGTATGGGTATAAATGGTTGTGGGTGTCACATTAGATCTCATTATAAACTTGTAATCCAATGGGGCTTTGGCTGTAGTGATGGGTTTGTGTGTTCGTCCACCCTCACTCTTTGTGTATACCTTTACATGTGTAGTACTGATGTTGTGATGTTAACTAGGGGTGCTTCCTGGTTGGTGGCTATTGAAATTAACACGAGATGTATTTATTTCTATTTTCTATGCCCAAATATTCTTCTTGGGATATCGTATCTAAGCCTATTTATTTGGTATATCCATAGGTGTTTCATAGAATCTGATTATTGAGCCTTACATGATGTATATAGGATGCCTTGGGAATTTCTACCACCTTATAACATGACGACTTTTACACCTCGATTTATACCTAGATTACCATTGAAGTAATTCCTTGGACAGACATATAAGTTTAATGAATTTTATGCCTTGAGTGATAATTGGATTCCACATTATAATAATTCCTTGGAAAAAATCACATGCTAGCGGTTTATGGAAGTGGATTTCATGGATTTCCTCCTTGGATCCTGATTCTTTTAGTTGTTAGATACCTTTTTTCCCATGGATCTTCATTATGGTAGTGGATGACTTGGATGAGTTTTATCCTTGGGTCTTGATTCCATAGGATTCCTTGGGCCTTACAACCCCTTAGATCAATTTTTCCTTGTCTCTCTTTTTATATGGTCTTTTGGAATGATCTTTGGACCCCACCCAATTATTTATAGAGTTTCCCTCGAGATGCTCCTGGGACTCAATGTGGATGCCTTGGTATTTCATACCACGCATCTAGACCTTCACGGTCTAACACAAAATTACACAGCCTGGTCCTAATGGATGTTATAGATGTGATTTCACATTATAGAATGATGGCTATGCCTTGTTCTTTATACAATGGATCCATCCCTTGGGTTATGAAATGTGATTAATAGACATATGCCTTTGTTGGTTGAAGTGACCATTTTATGATTGACCGTAGGTATATGGTATCCATTTTTATAGTGAATGTAGGTGAGTAAATGTTAACCCAGTTGTAGGATGAGTATCCCCCTTTGGTGACATTGCTTGCTCAGAGATATTTTCAGTGGTGTATAGATTAGGTCTACATTATTTGGGATTATTGATTCAGAAACTGAATTAATGATACATGAATTGGCTGGTATGACATATTTCTCATTTCCCTTGAGTGGATATCCATGAGATTGGGATTATAGATCCCAGTATCGACTATTGATTTTTTTATTCTATTTCTCTAACATACTCCAAAATATTCAAATTTATGTATATTTGTGTATATATGGAACTATATATGTATACGTATATAGATCTGGACATCCATTTTGGAACTTTCCCAATTGATAGGGATTATAGACCTGGGGTTCAACTATGGTTTCAAATTTTTTTAAATACCTTTTCAAGTGTGTTGCAGCTAGGCTAAGAACATTGCTTTCCCATACACATATAAAATCATAATTATAGGATTACTATTTCAGTGGCATAATGAGATTATTTCTCAACCTGGTCTATTCACTATGGTGTATATATAGACCTTATGTATTCTTTTCTGGTTGAAAAAAGTTTCATAGTGGATAGTGATGAGGCCTAGAGTTCATGATTGAGTGGAGCTACTCATTTGAATTATTTTGATCATGATGGTGAAGTTCCATAGTGTTTTTGCACCGGGTACATGGTCTGTATTAGAGTTAGTATTATAGACATATATTATTATTTTAGTTTATTTTATACTCTATTATCTATATGTTTGGACTAGTGGGTTTCTAGTTTTGTATGTCGGATATAGTTGTTCGGGATTTAGTAGATTTTTTTAATTATTACATCATGTTCTATTTCAGTTTATTTACTAATTCCACACTATGTTTATTTCCTCTTATGTATGATACATATTTGTTTCGGGTCGGTCTCCAAACGCCCAACGGTTCCGTATCCAATGACATGTGGACCTACTTTCCAAATGCGGGCGTTCGCCGGATGGTCTGACCAGCAATGCATAAGAACTCACATTGGTCGAGAGGATGGGAAGTCGGGCTCATCACACTTTTTTGGGGGGAATTATTGCCTGTTCCTGGACTCTCTTATAGATTTAAGATGTATTCATATGTTCGAAAATCTTTGGATTATACCCAAGAATAGTATCCACAGATTTCTCCTAGTTGGAAATGGTCAGCTGAATGCTGGGGTTCAGAATCATTTATGCCCGAGTTTTACCATCCCTTGTTGGATAAATGACCCAGAGGAGTCGGGACTCATTGAGGCGGTACTTGGAGTGGTGCGATAAACCGATGTGAAGACAGTCAGATCGACTGGTTGTTGGGATTGAACCTCATGGAGGCTTCTTACGTACCCTGCCTAAGAGACAGGGATCAAAGTCCACGTAGTTCGAATTGGCTTGGGACTTATGCTCTGAGGCATCCCAGAGTGATGGATTGGGTCTTACACTTTGAGGAGGACCATAAGAGGATGTCATGGTCGATGCTTAATCTAATCCCACGTGAGTCATGCTCGGTGTGAGAAACAAGAGGCATTAGGGACCAGAGGATCACGTCACGGAAGGTGCGTCTATTAGAAGTGGAGTGGGTCTTACGCATAGAGTAGGCCCATAAGGTCGGGGCTTACTCCAGGATGGACACCCATGGCGACAAAGCGCAACGGGAGAGGAAAAAAGGTGCTCATGTGCCCGTCAACTCTTTTGTTCTCGGGGTAAGTACAGAGGTGCATGGGGGCTTCCTTCTGATGGGTATTTTACTACCCTCCGAAGAAAGGAGAAGTACCCCAGTCCCAACAAGTGGAGGGTCAGAAAGGGGTCTCCCGAGCTCAGACTCCACATTACCGTGGGAATTTGAACCCAGGAATTCTTCGGGAATCTGCTGAAGGGTCGGGGCAACCCCTTCGCCCCTGTTTAACATGGGTATGTTAACTAAAAGCGGCGCTCTGATGCACCTGAGGGTTACATCACAAGGGTTCGGTGGCTCCGGTGGAGGCCTCGGCTCGGGGCCGATGAGTGGGCCAATGAGAGAGTCACAGAGGATCAGGCCGGATTGGAAGGACTTTATTTGGCTCGGAGAATGGGAACTCCAAAGTTTTTGGCAGGCCACACGGGTGTATGAGGAGTAGCGCGCTTCGCGTAGGGAGGTGTTACACTGTTTGAGAGGTCTTCCGTGAAGCAGGGTGGTCTGCGGACTAATTGGCATCCCGCAAACCAGGAGGGTTTGTGGCTTCGGGTTCGGCCCACGTACAGGGTTGGAATGCGGAGGGGTCCACGCGAACAGTGGCGGCCAAGGGTGGCACTAGTTGGGGGTTCGTCGGTCAAGGCTTTTCCCACATAGGAGGGTGCTACGCGGTGCAGCGGATCGGAAAAGAGGCATAAACACCCTGGTCTGTGGGGAGTGCATCCAGGGAGGGGCCATAGTTCACGGTCTTCTCTTCTTTTTTATTTTATGTTTGCGGTTCACAAAGTTATTATGCATTTTCGGTTCCTTATTAATTCATTCCCAGGTTTATACCTGCTCTGGTTCGTGAACTGGAACTTCACTATTTGCGAAATCCTAAGCCTTCCTTCGAAATCCTTCCACCCGATTCTGATCGATCTCTTCTGCCTCCTTCTCTATTTTTCCTTCTTTTTCCCCTCCCCCACCATATCCTTTTATAGAGTGGGGGAAGAGATGTATCTGTGGTCATGTGGCACCTTTTGTGGAGGCCCATGATCAAAAATCTGGTTTACGGATGACTCAGTCAATCCGTGACTCGCGGTGGGAACTGAGTGCTTCTCTCCCCCCCCCCCCCCCCCCCCCGCGAACCGAACGAGGGGAGTGCTTCGCGGATACAGAGGGTTTCGCCTCCATTTCACGAATGACGACGGATGCGGATCAGGCCGGATGATGTGGCTCATGGCTGGGGTGGTTCATGATGGTGAATCGGATTGGTGCCCGTCCTGCTTTGCACCCGCGGAGGGTCTCCGCCTCGGTTTCGTGAATGATGACGGTCCACGGAGGAGGGACACTTTGCAGAACCGCCTGTGCATCGCTAACATTAGACCGGTCTGTGGACCGGTTCATCCTTCTCCATCCATGAGTATTCTCCACATTTTCCCAATCCTTTGAGGGGGAATTGGGTAGAATCTCCCTTGAGTTAAAGGGGATCATCATTCTCCTTTGCAGATTTTTGAAGACCCAACAATAGTTATTTCACATTATTCTTACTCTTATATGATGGAAGAGTCTCCCAACTATCACAATTTAATCCTTCACTGCTAGCCAGTAACATCTAGCATATGGGAAGGCACACTTGAGTACTTTTGACCAACCAACTCAAGGCACCATTTTAGTGGCAATTGGGTTGGGACGTTACAAAGTGGGATTAGAGGGGTTCTATTTATGGTCTTTAATAATTTTAATATGGTAGATAGGTGTATTAAAAAAATTTCAAAACCATTGATGAATATCATAATAGAGCATTGCGAACACTTATTCCTATATGATGTCTGGGTTTCTTGGGTATGGGGTTTTTGTTCCGATACTTGATTTTATAGTGTTATATTATTTTTCCCTTGGGTGACACAAATTTTGTGTAGATGTTATGATTTATTGTCGATTTTTGGGTCTTGTCCCATTGGAAAGAGGCCAGAGAAGGATTTTAACTCTTTATTGACAATAGGAATAGGTATATCATTTATCATATTTGGAATGGTGGTTTCACATCATATATTCCTAATATTGTGTGATTTTTATTGATGACTATATATTAGTAACCTCCCACATTGGGGAATTATTTTAGTGTCATGCAAGATGGGATGTTACATCACAAGAATCCAATAATAGATCATTCACGATACAAGAAGATATATGGCCGAAATATGGACATAAAATGTGTGTTTGACATGGTTTGTTTTATTTTTACCATTTTTCATTTCATTTTCACCCTAGGAAAACTAATTTTTACTTCAGCCATAGTAAATAATTTTTACTATTCATTTTCATAAAAAATTAATTTGAATTTATTATATAATATATATTATTATTAATTCAATTATGGAATAAATTTTTTAAAATTACATTCATAGAAGTGGAGAAATTTAATTTAAAATTAATCCCTTAGACATATTGAGGAGTGTTTTCAATGAGAAAATGTTTAAAAGTTTAAAATGATTTAATATAAAATATCAATAAGAAATTTATTTTAATGATCCAAATTTTAATATTATATATATATTTGAACTAAAATTACATTAAAACTAATTTAAAATTTAATTAAACTTTAAAATTAATTTAAATGAAAATGAAGCTTTAAAATAAAATTCAGTATTTTTCACTGTTCATCAAAAAATGAAACTTTAAAAAAAATATTGAATTTTTTTCCCATTGATAATTTTTATACTATGATTTAAAAAATTAAATTTATTTTTGAAATAAAATTCTAAAAGTGATAAAAAAATAAAATTAATATAAGGGTTCCAAGGGCTACAACACTTCTTTTTAGAAAATATTGTTTTAATATTAAAATTTGATTTATTCATATCACTTGTATAAAATACACATAAGATGAAGGTTAAAAATTTTATGTAATATATTTCATTAAAATAATACACCAAAATTGATTTATTTTACTTATTGAGGTAAAAAATGTTTATGTGAATAAAAATATTGTTTTATAAATTGATTTTATTTACTTTTTAAAAGTTTTTTATTTTCATTTCTAATTAATTAGTCACCAAATAATTAATTATGTTTCAAACATATATTTTCAAAATTTAATTAATCCTATTCATACCAAACATTCCAAAATGTAGGTGATAACTATCTTATTCAAATATTTTAATGGTATATCACATTTCGTTTAAAATTAGTGTTTTGTGTAACGCAAGATAAACTCAATGTTGGATGTAATGAAAAATATCAAAAAAAATTAACTTAATTTTAAAATATATATTTCACAAAATACATTTGTATTACAAATTCCATACGTAGAGATATAAAGGGGGTCTCCTAATGAAGATATAATTGAATTACATTTAATTTTCAAATTTAATTGTTCATTTATATCCTCAAAATCTATGAAATTTTCATAATGTAATAACTCCAATATCCTTAGAAAAATTATATGTTATAATAATTATGAGACTACAATTATCCACCTGATTTTCAAAAAAAATGGATTGTGGATATAAAAATCATGAATCCATACATCTTCCCATTACCACATAGAAATACAATTCATTTTTTATCGCCATTATTTTATGGATGAGTATTATGATGGGTTTTTTAAAGAACACAACCCCAATAGCCAAGATCCTGTGTAAACATTATTAAATTGGAATAATATATAAGGAATCACATCCTGAAGGACCCAATATTTTATAAGTCTCAGTAAACTAGATTCACACTTGTAATTCACATTATAGTTAAAAACATAAAATACACAATGATTTTTCTTTGAGAACACCATTATTCCTCATAGCATATCTTCGGATATCAACCATAAGGATCCTTTTGGTATCTTGGGGATAATATAACAGAATAAAGGGATGGGTTAAATTTATTATTAAGAGTATCCATAAAATTTATTCTTTTATGAATATATAATTATAATCTATATAGAGTTGTAAATAAATGATACTTGTACTATTTAATCTATAAACCAAGCATCACATAAAATAAAAAATAACGAGAAAATGAATCCATATAAATAATAACATAATCTTGAAATTTATCCATGTATATTATAACTAATCAAATAATCACATGGAAATAAATAACTGATCTTATAATGAGGGAATAACTAATTACTAATATCTGAAACAATCAATACATTTTATAAGATAGTTTAAATCTATGTGTAGAAACCAGTCTAATTTGACCAACTGATTTGTCTCATGAGACATATTGATAAATCTGGTGGATATCTATAACTAGTAACTAATCATCAATTAATGATTCTAAGGAATTCACCATGTGAAATGGGTGAAACATATTTAACAAAAACATTAATATTGAAAAAAATCATACTAAATATTAATACGTACCCTAATTAAATTAACAAAATAAAAAACCATCCTAAAAAATACTTTGAATGGAAGAATATTTGTACATCCATATTCTAACTAATCATAAACCATATAAATAAATAATAAGGATCATATCAATTAAAAATATCCCTAGTATATTGTAAGTAAAATAAATGGTTGATGACATTTATGAATATATTTACAAAAAATTTTCATTAAAAAAATTTCTTTGGAAAATAACCTTATCACATTGAAAATATTTTTTTAAAAAAAGTTCATAAAATGTTTTAAAAATAATTTTCATTAAAAATAACATTTTAAATGATGTAAAATAAACATTAAAACATTTATTGTTCATGATGATGGAAAATTATTTTTATCCCATACACATTAATACAAATATTCTTTTTACATTTTTAGTAAAAGAAAAATGGGCCTTATTTGAAAATGAAATGAAAATTCATTAATTTTTTTCAAAAAAAGTTAAAATGGGTAAAATATTATTTAATTAACAATTTGTAAATGGTTAAACCAATTTCAATCATTTTTATAAATCTTTATTTTTTCTGAAAAGTGATTTTCAATCGAAGATAAATGGAAAGTCAAATGTTATTAAAACATTATCCCAGTAATTTTAATTATGGATGAGTAAAAAATGGTAATATTAATTTAAAAATACAATTAATAAATATAATATAATTAAATTTAATGTTTTTAGTATATAAATGTCTAATTATTCCCCAATGTAATCTTAGATGAAACAATTGTGACTAATGACAAGATTGTGAAATAACCCCTTATAACTTCGATATCATCTGAATTGTATGACCCGTAAAATAAATAATCATAAAATAATACATTAAATACCATGAATTTAAATAGATTAATTATATAAAATATAAAATGGGTTGTATATACACTAGAAAAAGGATTAATTGGGGAATATTTTGTATGTCTCACAGAAGTAAAACTTAGTTGAGAAACTCTTACCTCATGTTTGAATTATTTAATATTTGTTTAAACCAATATTATAATAAAATTAGGATCATTATATATAAATTATAGAATAGTAGTAATATATCTTATTCCATATATTATTTGTTTAAAGTCTTTTATCACCCATTTATTAATTACAATTTTTTATAATCAATATTTATGGAGATAAGGCCTTCATTCTTCATGTATGTTTTAATTAAATAATTTTGGTTCTTCTAAATTTTTTATAGTTAAATAATATTAATAAGGATTTCCATGATATAAATAAAATATATATTCCTTATATATTTAATAAGATTAATATATAAAATTTACAGATAGAAAATGGATTACACCAGACGTACCCGTGAACGTTTTTTTGTATTTTTCTTAACGGATGGAAGGGAATGAAGATAAATATTAATAAGTAATTAAAAACTAATTTTTATTTCATATAAATCATTTATATTAGTCAAAAATATCCTTATTACTCTTCAAATAAAAATAAAATGAAAATCATTTCAAATCACTATATGGAGGAGTTAGTCAACAAGTATGTAAGAGTGATGTAATTGTTTAATAATAGATAAAAAAGTAAGAAGTTAGATTTAAAATTGAATTTTAATAATTTTTTTACAGATCATAAATGTCACATATATTTAGTAACATTTACCATTATACAATTCATGTAAAACGTAAGAGAAAAATGAATCACATTGCTTCACTAGGCGGTTTCCCGATTTACACATGAGCTATATTATCACATCCCCCCATGGAATAAAATGTATGAAGGTATATGTTATGTAATAATTATAGAAGTATAATGAATTCATAAATATTATATAGATATTTTAACACCATCATCATCTCCAACCTTTAAATGTGGTGATGGAAAATGAATTACATGAGTTCGTGAGGCAGCATTCCTTCGTACACACAATTGATGACATCATTTTCTATTTATCAAGGTGGGGATAAATTTGGGATAAAAATTAACGTAATAAAATATCATTACCGTTTAATACTTGAATTATAGTATTATCATAGTTGAATAAGGTTATAAGGATGTGGAAGATGAAATAAAAAAAATACACATGTTTAATAGTTTTTTCACTTATTCATAGAGCCCCTTTAGGTTTATACCTAAGGGATTCGTAAGAGTGTTTCCTAATAAATATAATACATATAAGATTTGGGTGGAAATAATTGATTGGATATGGGTATGGATTATCTGAAATAAAGAGTTATGTAATTGTTAATAGGGGAAGAGAGGAGGTGGCTTTTTATTTGTGGGTGAATGAGAACACATATAATTTTGGAAAAGATAAAGTTATACCCACGTTTTTTCATGTCAAAAGCATAAAAATGGTTCATTATTGAACGATAGAGTTTATGTCGTCCGTATATCCCCATAAAATTGGGTTTGGACATTATTTATTTCATTTTAAACCATTGTCTACTTAGTTTAACCCCCCCAAGTAAACCTGTTTTTACCTGTACTATAGTAATTAATTATTACTTTTTTCAATGATAATTTTCTTTTAAAATAAGTTAATATTATTAGATAATAATATTACTATGAATATAAATATGTAATCCATTTAAAAAAAAAATAATTAATAGGTTTTTTATAATTTGATTTAAATTTAAATCACAGATTCAACGAAAGATTGGTTTTCTAAATACAATATTCTCATAAGTATAAAATATTTTAATTTCATAATTCAATATGAAATTGAATAAACTTTATAAATTATTTAATGTTTTATATATTTTAAATAAACATACTATAAAACCAATTTAAATTATAATTTAACATTCTAAAAAATTTAAACGAAGAGGTAGGTTTTAATAAAAATTTGTATTCTTCACCAATGATCAAAAAATTTATATTTTGAAAAAAAACTCAATAATTAAACCAATGATAATTTTGACATGTAAATTTCAAAAATTAATTTTATTTTTTTAAATAAATTTGATAAATGTGGTTGAAATTAATTTTTAATATTGTGTGAGAATCATTAATAAACTACCTTTTAGAAAAATACAATTTTTTTAGAAAACATTTCCTTATAAATGATTCATATTTTATTTCTAATCATTATGTATCCATTTTATTTAAATAATAAATATTTAAAAGAAATCATAATATAGTTATTTATATTTATATCCACCATCTTAATAGATAGGTTATAATTTTTTGTTTAAATAATAATTTTTTCAAGGAGTATCATGTTTCATTTAAACCTAGTGTTGCGTTCATCAAAAGTTGTAGAATAGATTGAATTTATTAAAAAATTATATCTTAAAGTCTTTGGGTGTTATATTCTCTTCTATTCTTGGTGTTTTGTTTCATTAACAATATCATACAAGATATTCCTATATTAAAATATCTAGGGGTTAAAATCTATCATCTTAAATAAATTGTATCCTTGCAATTTGATATTAATCTAATAAATTAGTGGTTTGACATGGTTAAATTATCTTTTTTGGAAACCTACATAAAAAAAGGTGAATAAGATATCATGCTGATAATAGAGTAAGTTAAGTAAAAATTTCAACTACAACAACACATAAATAAGTTTCCATGTAGAAGAACATTGTTTGAGGTGATGTTATGGATATAAAAAAACCAATAAATAATTATAGACAGTGATATAGATATTTGATCAGAATAAAGTGAGTGATAAATATAATTTTAGGTACCTCCAAACCATAAATATTTTACACTTCAAAAGTGAATTTTATTCATCATATATGAAGTTAATAGGATATCATTTCTTTAATATTCTTTTCATAAGGTTGAAAAATTCATATACTATCATGAAAGATAACACTAGAAAATATAATTATATATTATATTTTTAAGAATAATCTCATCCTTTTTTTGTACTTCATTTTTTAAAAATAATTTTAATATCCATGATGGACTTTTTAGTTCATGAATAACTAAAATTAACTTTTAATCGATTATAAAAATCATAAAAAACTATCATAATATTCCTCCTATTTTTTCTAAAATCAAAATGTTTATTAAACATTATCCAGTATAATATTATAATCTCCAATAAAATAATGGTGACTCCAAAAATTCAAAATAATCCATTTCCAAAATCGTTAACCTTAATATTGATCCAAAATATGACTGGACAAAATCCAATTCCAACTATTAAGAAGGAAGGTCACTAAATTAACATTATATTTCATAGAAAATATAAAGTTGATCTTAGTGTCACATTTTATATGTGTAAATAACTTAATCACCCTAAAACCATAATGAAACCCTATAAGCTTCCAAAAATAAAATATAATTTTGTTGAATATATTCCCTAAATCCATGCTTGCATTAATCTCCAACAAAGATGACGTAAACCATCAAACCAATAAACAGTTTCATAGTAACCATTATTATCCCATAATAATCTCATTATCATCTCAATATTGGGAACATATTAAAAGTTATCCTCTATTAATCAATTTTTTTTAAATAGTTTCAATATTTCAATATATCACATTTATTTATCATTAGTATCATTCATCATATTCCCTCAAATACATTTAGAAATAGTATTATAGTATAATCCTTATAAAATTTATGATTTTTATAATGAGAATATATTTGATAATATAATTCAACTATATACTTCTAGCATCCAAATTCAATCTCATTAATAATTCCTATTTGGAAGTATCAATAGCATAAGATTGATCTGGATCCCTTAGCTTCTTCTATGGTGTATTCCATTAACACTTGGGACATTTCCTTATATAGTTACCCATATACTTACCATTTAAGCATTGACCATTAGAAACTTGTTTCATTCCCTGGAAATCATGATCATGGTTAAATCCCTCTCCCCAATCATAGAAAACTCCAATTACCTTCATGAAAGTGTAATGGTGTTTCATTCCATAATTTTCATATGTTGGAAAATTATTCATTCACTTCATTGCTTAGTCCTCCTATCTCTAGATTTTACTATTCATATATTAAATTGCTTTGAATCCATAAGACTTGGAGAATTTTGTATCTATCTTGATAGTACATTATACTATGTCGTCATATATTGGGAATTTTTGGGAGAGTAATTCCCTTTTGAATGATTGGATTTAACCCATTAATGAAACAACCAATCATACTCTTTGGATTACATATGTAAAATATAGTAAACCATTCTAACCATGTAAAATTAGCATCATATGTAAAAGTATTTTATTCTTTATTTTTTGATTAGATTAAGGAATTTTATCTGTATATCTACACTCTTCAATCGAGGAAAATACATTTCCATATGGAGTGCCTTAAAATCCTTTAATTCCATGTATTCAATTTTTTATTCATCCTTAGTGTCCTGAATCAATGACCTTAATTTATCCAAATCTCATGACAGATAGTAATCTTCCATGAACAATTTATCAATTTCATTTCTTCCCAATGTGAGAAATATCTTCTCTAAGGAGCATATCCATTGTTCTAATAAAATTTGATTTACAGTCCCAATGAATGATGGGGAATCTAATACATGAAAATCTATAGAATCATTGGACATCCTGGTGGATCATTAGGCTAGTCCATATGGAAAATATAATTTCTCATAACATTTTTTTCTTCCCCCAGCATGGTTATAATTTCTTTGGTTCTAGATGCATATATAGCTCCAGCTTCATTATTTTACACTGGATTGAAATCCCTACATGGGGTATGTGAATTGTTATAGTTCTCATTCCTTCCACTATAATCCATTTCAAAAAAATGGAATATACTAGATTATATCATAAAATTATGAAATATATTGTACAATCCCAATACTAGAGAAATAAAATACATATATTGAAAAATTCATGCATGTCTTTTCTCATTTCATAAATATGGTTTCTTTGGGAATGTTTTGAAAATATATAAATATATTTTTCAAACCCTTTATAATAATTTGTAAATAAAATTTAAATTATCCTAACCATTTCTATTGGGAATGTAAAACTAGTTTCATAGTAAGTATCATTATCATGTTCTAGGAATCTATCAATTAAAGCTCAACATGCCTTTTTTTAGTTATTATCCTTAGGTATATCTGTTCCAAAATCATGTCTATTGTTCGTATGAATATGCAGATGTATTCCAACAAAAAAAAATATATATTAATAATAAATATATTATATTCTTAAATACTTATCCTCAATATCTATAAAATTTTTACTTTCCATAATATATGTTTTCTCATTAATGTTCCAAATGATTATACTAAACTTTCTCTAAGACCAACTACAATGACCCTAAATCCAATAACCCAAATCGAGTGTCTAATTTATTACATTATAATAAGATATAAGGAATCACATCTAAACAGATGGAATAGTTTAGTATTCTTTGCAAAGTATATACATACATGGAATTCACATTACAATTGAAAACATAAAATAAAAAATCATTGATAATATCATTATTCGATATTTAGTATCCCTATATATCAATTAAAAAACACTTCTTAGTATCCAGGGAAAAATAAAAAATTAGAAAGGGGTGTTCTTAGATTCTAGGTAATGGAAATATTATTTTAGAATCTATCATGAAAAATTATGTATAATCAATATGAAAATGTAAATAACTAAAACTCATGCCCTATAATCAATAAATTGAGAATAATATGGAAGAAACAAGTGTTCACCACATAAATCCATATAAATAATCAATTGATTCATAAATTTATCCATGGATATTCTAAATAATTGAATAATTTCATGGAAATAAATATCTAATCTCATACTGAGTGAATTTATAATGCCAGAAATTTAAAAATACTAAGATGTTTCATAAGATATTTTAAATCTGTCGGTAGAAACCCATATAGTTATCCCAACTAAATTGTCTCCTGAGACCTGTAGATGCATCAAGGGGATATATATAACATGGTCCCACCTGTCACTTAGATAATCAAATTCTATCCTCATAAGAAAGGGTTTAAACATAATAAAAATAATCCTTGATATAGAAAATCTAACATATGAAATTTTAATACACACCCCAATAAAACAAACATAAACACAAATCATCCCGAAATATATGTTGAATGGAAATAATATTATACATTTGAAGTCAAAATAATCATATATCATCCAAATAAATAATATTTAATATATAAATACAACATATCTATATTAGACTATAAGTAAAATAAAGAGAGCATGTAATTAATGAATATATGTATGATAAAAATGTTTATAAAATCAATTTAAGGAAAAAAATCACATTTTTTTTAAAGTTCACAAAATATTTTATAAATAATTTTCATTGTAAATAAAATTTGATAAAATGTTGAATAATTTTGAAAATATTGATTTTTCATGATGGTGTAAAAGTATACTCTTATCATACATGTCAAAAGAAACATTTGTTTCACATTTATTGTAAATTCCAAAAATCATTTTTTTAAAAGTACAAGAATATTCCTTGTATTTTCTTTGTAAAAACACAAAATGGAAAAATATTATTTAATAATTCAATTGTAAAATGGTAAATAAAATTAAAATATTTTAAGAAAACATGGAGTTTTACAAAAAAGTATTTTCAGCCGAAGAGAGAAAAAATGAAAATTTTCTTAAAACAAATTTGTAAGAATTTTATTTAACATATATTATAAAAAAAGGTACTATTAATTGATCAATTTCATGAATAACCATATTATAATAATAGATATTTAGTTTTAGATAGAAATATCAAATAATTCCCCTAAAAAATAATTAAACAAAAAACTACCAAACAACGATGAGATAGTGAAATAAACCTTTAAATTTTTTATTATAAATCTATTTCTGTACTCACTCATATATCTATTTACATATTAAAATTAGTTATATTATTTTATCTCCAATTTATTAATAACTCTTTGTTGAAATCACTCTTTCAAGTGATAATTGATGCATTTTTCAGGATTGTTTTAGTTTGGTAATTTTTTTCCTTTTAATTTTATCATAGTTACATCCTATAAAAAATGAAACCATGATATAAATATCATATATATTAGTTATATATTTATGTAGGGTACTTTTTAAATTTTATATATTGAAAATAGATTGCACTATTCATGAAGATGATAGGTTGTACGTACTCATGAATGTTGTTTCAATTTTTATCGACATATTGAATGAATGGAAAATAAATATTCATCAATATTTCACCGTAATAATTATTTTATATATTGAATTTATATTAATTAAATAATTCCTTATTTTAATACATATAAAAATAACATTACAAACATTTCACATCGCTACATGGAGGTAGTAGTCCACACTTACGAATGGATGATGTCATTTTTTTCCAATGGATTAGATAGTAAGAAGATAGATTTTATATTATATGTACAGAATTATAGTTGTATAATAAATACCATATATATTAATATAATTTATCCTTAATACCTTTCATGTAATTAGAAAGTGAAAAAAATCTAATTGTTTTACGTGGCCATAGTTCACCATACACACGAGTGACGTTATATCATCCCCAACGAATTGAAAGTAAGAAGGTAAAGGAGATTTAATAATGAAAAATTTATAAAAATTTCATAAATATAATATAACTTTGTTAAATCCATCATTATACCCATTCTTTACAGGTGTGATGGGAATCTAATTACGTCGTTCATGAGGTTTTAGTTCTTTATACACATGCTCGATGGTTTTCTTTCTCATTTTATGGAAGTGTTGATGGATCTTTTTTATTACATTAACATAATAATATATATATATAAATATTTTATACTACTCTAATTATATTATCATATTTTAATAATTTTTTAATGAGGCATGTGAAGAAATAAAATAATTAAGGGATTTTAATAAATTTTCTTATTCTTTAGGGAGCTTATTTAGGTTTATAACAAAAGACATAATAATAGGTATAAAAAATTTCTATATAATTTTGGGTGAGAAATAAAGAAGTGATTTGGTAAGTTCATTTCTAAACCAATGGGGTTTGGAAGCATGAAGAAGAGAGGAGAGGGGGTGGCCTTTTATAAGTGGAAAAGAGGAAATGCATGAAATATTTTAAAATATAAATTATTACCCTTGTTATTCTCATTAAAAATCCTTAAAAATGTGTCACTCTTGAACAATATAGAATATAGGGACAATATATGTCCATAAAATGGAATTTGAGTATGTTTTAGGTCATTTTTAACCCTTATATTCATAGTTTTAACCCATAGTAATCCTATTTTTATCTTAACTGTGGTAATTATTTTTAAATTTTTTCATTATTGATTTTGATCAAAAATTAAATTGAATATATTAGATAATATAATTTATTAAAATCAAAAATATTTATTCCATTTTTCTAAATTAAATTCAATGATGTGGGAGAATTCAATTCTAAATTAAATCAAAGATGGGATAAAAGAGAAGCCTTCCAATTAGAAAATTCTCGTAATTATAAAATATTTCAATATAGAAATTCAACATAAATTTGATTCCAATGACATAAATTAGTTAAATATAAATATAATTGAATTAATGTTACATTAAAATATTAAAATAAATTATATTTGTAAATAATTTAATGAAAGAGGTAGTTTTCAATAAAAATCAGTATTGTTCACTATTCAATAAAAAATTAATATTTTCCAAAAAAATATAAAACAAAAAACAACCAATAAATTTTTGACATATATTTTAAGAAAATAAATTTAGTTTAAAAAAAATATTAACTAGAAAGACATAATTCTAAATTATGGGTGAAACGAGTGAGAACCCGCCTTTTACAAAAAATATAGTTATTCAGAAAAAAAATTATTTCCTTTCAAATGTTTCTTATTTTATTTCAAATCAATAGATAATGATAAAATTAGTTTTATACATGTGTAAACCATATAATTTTAATTATTTATTTATTACTACTTGATCATACTTACTTCACGGCTATTACATAATGGTCATGTTAAAATAAAAATATTTTAATAGAGTATCTCATTTGGTTTAAACCATGTTTTGTGTGCATCGCATGACATTAGAAAATTGAATTTATTTTAAAATAAATATATCTTTAATTTTCAAGGTGTTGTATTATTTTTAATGATTATTGTTGCATTTCATACACGCTACCGAACATGATTTTTCTTTTAAAATCTCATAATTTTACTGGATTAATGCTTATATATGGTATTTATGACACAATTATGCTTTAGGAATTATAATATCATATCTTGAGCTATGCCATACCATCTCTTGGAAAACTGTAACATCTCTCATACGAATATGTGGAATACCACCTCCACGCCATGGCTTGAACCTTTCATGTTTATGTTTATATGGATTGAAATAATGATAGATTTAAAGAATATATATGATTTTTTTAAACTAATTATGATTATGAAAATTTGAATTATTACTTTCATTTCTATTGATCCGTCCATTTGAAAGTGAAAACATCATTCATGTGTGTGTACGTAATACTATCTCCATGAATTATTTATGAAAGGTCATAACATCGTATAAGTTATAGGTCTAGAAAAAGAGATGGTGGATGACATTAATAAAAAAATGTTGGGCTCAAATATTATGGTCAAGGTTGATATGGATAAGACCTATAATTGGATGGAGTGGGGCTTCATCCTTATTGTTATGAGATATATGGGGTTCAAATAATGGGTTTGTGACTTTTTTTAGTTGCTATGCTTCATCATGGATCTTAGTGTTGATCATGGGGAGGCTAATTTTCTCCTTTAAGAAGGTGAAAGGTCTGAGTCAGGGTGTTCTGTTGTATCCTAGTATTTTTATTATTGCTTAAGAGGTGCTCAATAATAACTTGAATCATGATTTGGGGGAGAGGAGGATTTTCCAATACATCAACAAATATGGCTCTAGTATTATATCCCATGACATGTTTGTGGATGACATGCTATTTTTCATCAATGAAAGGCACAGTTCGATTGTGGGCTTCAATAGGTTGATGGATACTTATAGTAATTTTAGTGGGAAAAAGATGAATTGTAACAAGAGCTTTATTTTTATCTCCAAAAGATGTTTATAGAGCAAGGAACCAACATTTAGGATAAATTTAGAATTTTAAAGAGGAAACTTCTTATAGAGTATCATGGGGAAAATATTTCTGATGGTAGGATAAAAATGTATTTTTTTTAAAACATGATCAGAAATGTCACTGATTTCATATTAAATAGGAAGAACTTGTTTCAATCGTTTGGAGGGAGACTTACATTGGTCAACTCTTTCCTTACCTCAATGACGATGAAAATCCTTTTAGTGATCAGGGATCCAAAAGGCATTATCAATATGCTCAAAAAAATTATATCATCATTCATTTGGGAATCCTCTAAGGAAGTTAAATGTCATTGGGCTTCTTAGGGTAGGATGGTGAGGCCAATAAAATAATGGGGTGAACGTTTATATCATTTCAGATACCATGCACAGTATGCAACTGAGACTTGGATGGGAGATTATTGAAGGTAAAACACTTTGGAAAAAATGCATGAAGTACGGGTATAGTGATGAATAGTGGGGATAGGCTAATTAACATAGGATAGTTTCTATTCTTTCAAGATGTATGATAAAATATCTATATATTCGAAAGGACATGGTGCTTTGGGTCATAAGAAGCAGTGACATCACGTATTAGAAGGAAAATCGGACTGGTGACGTACTATTTTTTATAGGTTTCCCAGATCTAGAGATTTCATTCAGGGAGGCAAGCATGTTCCCCCTTTTTATTGGCATCATCTTATCTAACGAGCACTAATATTTTCTTGAGAATAACATACATAATGATCTTCCAGATATATGCATTTTTAATGAGACAACATCATGCATTTTCATTGTCAAGGCTTAACTCCCCTAATTTAGGAGGTCCAATGGATGAATGAATGGGAGAGAAAGATTTGGTGTTGGGATATATCATCTAAGAAAAATTTCATGATCTGAAGGCTTTGGAATCAGTGAATTACTACAGCAGATAACCTTTGGCAAAGGGGAATTTCCCTGGCGTCTCGGTGCTGGTGCTGTAGGAATCCTCAAACTGAAATGGTCTGACATCTTTTATCAATGAAAATTGGGGCCACCCTATCTAGGATTTAATAGGACATCAAATGAACTTGAATTTATAGGGTGATACACCTCCGTACTATCTCACAGCTTGGTTCCTAGGGAAGATATGGGTCACACCATCAAATCTCGAATTACTATTTTTATACAGATCTACTGGGTGATTTGGAAATCCAGGAATAGCGTGAGGAATGTAAGGTCTACCACACATCTTGGTATCTAGGACCCATTTAAAATTTAAATTGATGATTTTGGATCTATCATTTCAGATGGGCGGTCGAGGAATTTCATCAAGAGTATTTTTCTACAAAATAGGGTGACCTGTGTGGATAATGGACCGCCAGTCTTGGGATGTTGGGTGAAGTGGGGTCCTCTATGCATAGTCCAATATAGTGGATTGAACCTATTATATTGATGATACTGTTGTTGTTATATAATAAATTAATAAAAAGAGTTTATGGGGTTGGAGAAGTAAAATAAAACAAAAGAACTTAAGAGAAGACGCTACCTTTAAATCGGGTATCTCCCTTTGGTTTGAACCAAAAAGTTGAATTGAATTTCCTTATTCTGAGTGGAAGGCCTCTATAAGGAGGATAGGGATATAGTGAGATCAATTTGGAAGAGGTTGGATGAGCCAAGGGGCTTGAGAAGTGTGTTGAATGGGTAAGAAGTGAGGGCTTTTTATAAGGGGGAGGAGGAGCTCTTTACGAAAGAATGAAAATATTATTTTATAATATAATTATTTTCGGTTTATAAAGGTCCAAAACTTATTAAATTCAAATATAAGATGACTAATTTTTTAAAAAAAAATCATCCTATAAGAATTGTACAGGTTTTGGATATGGTTTTAATCTTTATAATCTTATTTATTTTAATCATTCATTAATGAGGTAAACACTTCCTCATTATTGTGTCATAAATATTATTCTTTATTTGATGTCTGAAAATAATAAAAAAAATTCCATGATGTATGAAATATTATTATCCTTAAAATGAATATTTATATTTGGAGAGATAACTTATATAACCCCATGAAAAAACTATTTACTAAAAGATATATGTTTATTTCATTTTTGTCTTTGCCTTAAATTAATTAATATAAAATGTCATTATCACTCCCAAGTGGATCCTTTGGGTCCCAAAATCAACCCAAGGATTCCTATGGTCAGAAATGTATTACAAAATAGGATTAGGACACTTTTTAGGGTAATTTTATATTATTATAATAATATTTTCTTACCCTTATTTACCAGATTTACCATTTAACCATGGTAAGTAAAATTTTTACTGAAGTAAATATTCATATTGTATAAAAATAAAAGTTATATATTTACAAAATATGAAACTCATGATTCCAAATATGAAATCAATTTTTACAAATTCCAAACATAAAAGTGGCAGAAATTAATTTAAAATTAATTCCCGCTGTCAAAATAAAAAGCATGTTTTTAAGAAATAATAACTATCAATATATTGACACTTATTTATGTTCAATTTCAAAGTGAAATTACATCCAATGACCAACATTGGATTAAATGGTAGAAAAATAATATAACTACATTTTAAAACCAATAAAAAATATAACCTATCCATATATATATTTATTAGATTAAAAGGAAATTCTGAATTAAAATATTGTATTTTTCACTATTCATTAAAAAATGAATTTTATCAGAAAAATACCAAAAATTTACCCAAAATAAATTTTGATGTCCCAATTATAAATAAGAATTTTATTTTGTCAAATAGAACATATAAAAGTGACCAAATCTATATTTAAAGAGGTTTCCCCATCAAAAGGTGGTAAATCCACCTTTTAATGAATATTAGAGTATTTATGCTTAAAATTAGATTCTTTCTTATTTTATGCCTCTAAAATATATATGATAAATGTAAAAACTTTAAAGAAACATATTTATTCTTAATAAGGTTTGTTTTTTTCATTCCTGCCAATACGATGGCTATGTGTTAACTTCCATTATAAATAATAATATTATATTAATATGTTTCAGTATAACTCAACGTTGTGTGCAACATAAGTTTTTAGTGAAACCTATAACGTATCAGGTATTTCATTGAACATAGCATCCCATTTAAGGTAAAATTAATATTTAATTTGCAAATTTTAATTAATATAAAAAACATATATTCTTTATTTACTTGAGATGTTACATCCTTCCCCTTTTTTGGAAACTGCGTCCTCGCAATTTTAAAATTGGGATTGGAAATTTAATTGAAATTTCCACATCGGAAAAAGAGTCAATGAAAATATCACTTTAAAAGAAATAATGAGAAATACAAAGGTCACCTGAGATAGCCCATACTGGGATTCCATATAGGAAAACACAGAAATGGAAGAGAAATAAACCATCAAGGTTTGATAGAGAGTGGTAGAAAACATGATTAGGAGAAAGTTAACCACAAGAAAATCACAAACTTGTGATGGGTTAAATGGTATTTGATTCCCCAGTAGGAAAAGTTAACAGAAAATGTTTTTATTTTAAGTTATTTTTCATAAAGTTGAGGAATTTATTTATGATCTTAACTAAAAACATAAGGAAACGTATTTACTTGTCATGTAGAATTTCATATTTTACTAAATTTCTACCGCAAACTTTTATTTTCTCCAAACGATGAGTATTCCAAATGACTTGGTCACATTAAAAGCGCTAGAATCAACTTATATATTATCAAATAATCCATGAAAGATGGACTATATATTTCCCTTGTCTTTAGAAATCAACCAAAACCAAAACGTTTAGTACAAGACCAGATAATCCCCAAAAAAGGATAATACTTTATAAAAAGAAAGACTACTCATAATCCCCAAAATTAGACAAACAATACCCAAAGTTCGGCAAAGAACATTCAATAAAAAAATTTCCTAAAAATTATTCAAATTAACCCAAACTAAGACTGTAACACAAAACTCAGAAGGATTTAACAGCATAGTATTCCAAATAAAATCTTAACTTTTGTCTCCAAATAAAATTAACTACTCTTAAAGTCTCATACTGAAGTGTAATTAACCAAATCACATATTCTCTATGATAGTTTAATCAATTCCATAAATAACCCAAATCACCATATGTCTATAATAAAAACATTGATTCATATAAAATAAAATTCAACTATTACTCGTCAAAAGAAAATATGATTATTCCTTGAATAACATTTTCATATATCAAACATCAGGGTTACACATACTATAAAAATTCTTCCAATTTAATCCCATCCTCAAAATATAATTAATACTTTTAAGAATTTCATCATCTTAAAATATACTATAACTCTTGAATCCCTTATATATTTACTTCTTACTCATTCAATGTTCCTCATGATCCATTAACCATTCCTTACCAACTTATTCTGAAATACTTCTTTCCTACAAACAAAATCATGAATAATATGTTAAGATTCAATAATATCAAAACATATGTTAATAAATAATCTATACATTTCATTGGTCATTGTCAGTTTACTCATCCTCAATTGGAATGGCATTAGTCATTGGTAAACTTATATTTGTACGATCCTGGTGATCACATTATCGAAACTTCTTCATATGACATTTGTTTATATAATGACCTTGCACACCACATTTAAAACATTCAATTGATCCTCAGAAAGAACTTATTTAACTTTCCTAGAGTGAACTAGATGATTCCTTTTTTCGTGGTAGGTTCTTTCTTTATGACCTTCATTCCCACATCTATATCATCTTCTTGTCCCTTTGATGCATTTTCCTATGTGTTTCTTTCCACATCCTTAACACATAGGTTTTTGAAAATACTTACATTTATGATTATTAACTGAACTTACATAGGTATATGTTTCTCGCATATACGATGACTTATAAAAATCACCATGGTTCAAGTGGTCAATCATGACTCTAGATAGTTGGTTGAGAATAACCACAAGAGTTCTCATTGTAGCTCCCATTTCATTCAGTTGCTCATTCAGAGAACCGTCACAATTTTCTTCACATCCACTGTTACTTTGGTGCCTATTATATCTAGCCATTTACTAAAACCAAAAAGGTCAGAGTGAGTATATCAGTAAAATCATCATATAATATCTTATGTGGAGGTTAAATACTAACATAAACTTATTAATGTCATCTTAAACTCATTAAATTTATCTAAAATAACTATGGCTCTTTATAATATGCTAACTAATATGGTTATGTAACTTATTCTTAAATAACACCCTAACCTCTAAATTTATCTAAACCGACCTCCGATACCAACTATAAGGACCCAACCTTAAAACATTACATAATCCTGAATTAAATTAATAATTCACATTAATGATCTTTTCAGGTTTAGAGTTTCATAGATTTAGGCCATAACTATTACATTATATCTCAAGAAGTTACAAAGTAGACACTTCTACTTATTTTCCATTTTTTTCATAAAATAAAAACACTTGAAAAGAAAGAGTAATTTCTAGTTCCATGTTTTAGATATCATTAATTTTCTTTGATCCCATCCTTGACCCTATTTATCTTTAAGTCCTATGAAAAACATTTCAAAACGTGGGATGAACATAAAAAGATCAATAAGGGTTTTAAAATAAGGAAAGGAAACATTAAACCATCAATAAATAAAAATCAATGAAACCATACTTTTCAATCATAACATACCTCATGAAATCATAGGATTTATGAATAACACATAGAAATCATAAATCATAAAGGTAACTTGTGGCATACATATCATACATACATTGTAGTTATCATAGCTATGTAGGGAGTTATTTTGGAATACCCATCATAGTATATTCCCTAAATATCTTAGGAGAAACATTAACGTTTACCTATGTCACGTTACCCAATGCATTGGAGATCTATCTCAGCCTCACCCTCCCTAGGTTTATCATGGAACCACCCATATATGTAAACAATACCCAAGAACCCTAACATATTCATAACACATAAATCAAGCATAAAGGAAAAATAAAATTTCCACATTTCAATCACAATATATCATTTAAATATTTTTACATAATAATTTCTTTATCAAAACATTTTCAAAACCATTTAAAACATTTAATAAATATATTTTTGAGTAAAAGTGTCACATACCACTTTGAATATTTTCAAGGAATTAATATTTCGAAATATTAACGTTCATATAAATAAATCCTTGAAACAATTTTTAAAACACAAACATTAATGAGAAAGATTTATAAGAATAAATATTTAAAACATTTAAAATGATATTTTAGTTAAAGAGTTCCTAACCAAATGAGAGATGATTGAATACAAATAATTGAGGAATAACATTAATAAAAGCTTATAATATCATGAAAATAAGAAGATTCATGTTATAATATGTCAAATGGTAGTATATACACTATATAAAAGTGAATTGGTGTATAACAACAAAGAAGTCTAAATGTAATGTTAATTGAGATGAAATCCCTTATAAAGACTCTATCCTTAGGTTAAGGATAAACCAATGACATAATAATATGTAACAAATAAGAATAAACCTAATATAAGTAGAAATTATGTGTAAAACAATCAGAGTTCATTCACATATATTTATAGCATGACATAATTAAGAAGTATAAGTTTAACCCAAAGAATTGAAATTGGGTAAAGAAGTTCCCTTACAAAAATTTGATAGCCTAACAGCGTCACATTAAAATTCAGAAAATGATTTGATGAGAGAAAAAAGGGTATCTAATCACTTGGACATAAAATTTAAATCAATAAGGATATATAATAACATATCCCAACCTAAGAAGATGTAAATTAAAAGACATAACAAAAATAAGTCTTTTAAAAAGAGGAGGGTGAAAGGTTCCTTTACCGATTTGATAACTTACAAAACATACACCCTGTGAAAGAAGGATCATGAAATGGAGATGTAAATACCCATAAATTAAATTATATTACACAATGAATACAATCATGTGTAGTACATATACCACAAAAAAGAAATAGTATAAAATATAGCATGAATCACATGGGAATAAAAAATGAGATCAAAACCCCTTACCACGTTGAAATCAATCAAGTCGTATGACCAAAAGTTTATAACCACAAAATGAATAATAGAATACTATGAATATAAACAGAATAATAATAATATATATCAAATGGAAGTACTCAATACACCATATTCAATAAATAAGTGGTGAATAATGGAAATCTCACGGGATTAAAAGTGAGCTAAGATATCCCTTACCTCATGTCTGACTTGACCTGTTCATTCATTAATCTCCTGAATTGTCACAACCCGTCCTCGGGGCCCGTGCCGTGACTACCCCAAGCCCTCCTTCCAGAGGCCAGGGGCTGGCGACTAGAACCAAGGCATAAATCCCGGTAAAAAGGGAAGGCATTGCCTTTGTAAAGTAACCAAACACCACAGAGCAAGAAAGCAGAAGAAGTAAACACTAAGTAAAAACTGGTACAACAGTAAGTGCGGAAAAGTAAGTGGGCCAGTATACAAACCCAAACTGAAAGTAAAGTACAACTGGAAGGGAAAAACAACAACTGAAAAGTAAAGCCGCAACGTCGAGCTATCCGCTGGAAATCCCACCTGAAGGGTGGGTACAGAAAGCCTCCACTGCTCCTCGGGTCCAGCCGACCGCTCCGAGTACGTTCCGCCCAGTGGTCCACCTCCAGGTACCGTCCTGCTCTGCAAGCCTCAACCACGATCAGCACTATCCGTTGTCTGCAACCAACACAACGTAGTGCAGGCATAGCCCGTGCAGGGGTGAGTATAAGCTACTAAGTAGGGACCCCGAGACCCCCGAAGGTCTCCCAGAATCCACAAATGATAAACCACAAAGTAACGATACAATCACGAAGTAACATCCGACACTGCTTAGGTATATGCCCATACATATACCTAAGTCATCAATTCTCGCTCTTCTCCAACATCTGAGCTCAATTACAACACAGTCCACACAGGAAAGAAAGACATAAATCCACACAGGATAGAACAACACAATCCACAAAGGAAAGAAAAAGGGGTTCAGCTCACACAGGAATACTTCTTCATATGACGATAAAGATGACCAGGTATTGACCCTGATTCATCTAAGCCATCGGACCCACAAAGGATCGATAGGTACTAACCCCCAAAATGACCCACAAAGGATCTGACCCACAAAGGATCGATAGGTAACTAACCCCTGCAATGACCCACAAAGGATCTGACCCACAAAGGATCGATAGGTAACTAACCCCCGCAATGACCCACACAGGATCAGACCCACACAGGATCGATAGGTAACTAACCCCCGCAATGACCCACACAGGATCGGACCCACACAGGATCTGTAGGCACTGGCCCACACAGGACCGCTGAGCGCTGACCCACACAGGATCAGACCCACACATGATCGGTAGCACTGACCCACAAAGGATCGCTGAGTGTTGTAGTCGTTGTCATCGATTCCACTGAGGATCTCTGCACAGTCGTCGTCGTCACAGTAGCAGTCACAACCAGCTCTAGGGTTCTCGCACATAGCAAGCTCGTTCGGGAGAGTCCGCTTCACGATCCGAGAGGCTGATACATCATCTGACACATATTCCAGAGTTGATGTATCCAAAAGTTCCGTATCATCAATAGGAACTCAACGTCGCAGATGGTGCGTCAATCAGACGCCCAGTCTGAGAGTTATTGGATTTTTCCTCCCAGGGGCCCGGTTGGTTTTTAAGGAAAAACCAACCCAACCGTACTCCACCTGCATCCAAACCTCGGGCGGAGTAAGCCAAAATATCCGTCTCACTTAGAGGAATTCAACAAAGTCGACGACACGTCAATCGGACGCCCGAAGCTCAAGATATGAGCGTTTCCGCTCCGAGGGCCCAGTTGGTTTCGTGTATGAACCAACTCGGCCGAACCAAAAGTATTCTGAAACCTTGAGTGTGATATACCGAAACTACCGTCTCATTTCAAGGATCGCATCTCCACTAACGGCGCGTCGTTCGGAGGCCCGTAGCTCAAATTATGAGAAAACGACCGAAAAGGTCCAGAAACGGGGGGTCTGGGCCCGAACCGACCCGGCCTGACCCCCTGGGTCGGACCGACCCGGGTCCGGGTCCGACCCGGTTGGGCGCGACCTGGACCGGCCGGGCGGCCCGGCCCGAACTGGGCGCGACCCGGCCGGCGGGTCGGCTCGCCTCGGCTCGGCCGAGCGGCCGAGCAAGGGAAGCTGCAGGGCGTGTTGTCCCCGCGGGAAGAGGAGTCGCGGCCCCGCGTGGGGCCGCGCTTGGTCAGCGGACGCGGCAGAGTCGTGTCCCGTCTCTCGCCAGACCCACACGATCACGGGTCTGGTCGGCCGCCTCCGGCTGCCGGCGCCGCCGGTGGAGTCTGCGGGCCACCGGAGTTGCTCCGGTGGTCTGATTCCATTTCCGTCTACGCCGTAGCTCCTCCCGGGTCCCGTTCTTCACTGCAGAATCAACAAATCGTCTCTGCGACCCTTTTTGTCGTCATCCGCCGTTCCTCACAGCAAGAACAAAGGGCGGTGGGTTCGAACTTGTTCGTTGGTCCGCACCCACCGCGTTAGCGATTTGAAACAACACCATAAAAACCCATCAATTGATGAACCACGACCCTCAATAATAATCCGTGGACCAACTTGTTAATTGGTTTGTCCGCGTTCTTGCCTCAGAGGAAAACAAGCATAGGTAAAATCATTTTCAAAATGACCCCTACCTCGTAGCTGTCGTCGGACGAGTGCGAGCACGTCGCGGAATTGACCGTCGCTGTAGAGGATGATCGTCGCGTCGCGGAAGAGCGTCGCGTTGTCGTGGAATACGGCATCGCATCGACGATCTCCGAGGGTCAAGAACATAGAGATTTAATTATAACAATTAAATCCATGTTGATGCTATAACCCAAAAAGAAATAAAAGGACCGCAATCCCCTACCTCAAGATGTCGATCGAAGATTGTCGTAGGGATGGATCGTCGCGGAAGAAGCGTCGGCGTCACAGTACTCGGCGTCGCGTCGTCGATCTCCGAGGGCTCGGTGTTCTTCGTTGCCCTTTTCGTCGGAGGCCGGCGTTCTTCGCATTCTTCACGTTCTTCGCGGAGGAGGATGAAGATCTTTAGAGATTCTCCAAAGGTTTAACACAGCATCCAGATAAGAAGGTGTGTTGGCCTTATTTTATTAACATGCCAACAAAGAGAAGAACAAACTAAGTAACGACCCATTAATTCATAGAATTAATTTCAACGAATAAACCGCCCAATTAATAGGGGCGTTAAGAATTTAGAAAACGCGTCAGTTGACTTTCGTTTAATAAGGGTTTTCGCAGGTGCGTTACTTAGCAGAAAAGAAATGGTGGGGCTCGTGCGGGTCCCACCTCACAAATATCCTACCAAGAGGGTAGGATATTTTGAATTGCACCCTATCCGCTTCAACTCAGCATAAGCAGCTTTAAGTGGCTTTTAAGTGGCTTTAAGTGAAATAAAAATAAAGTTGTCGCACACTTTATTTTATTTCTTAACTTAAACCCAAAAATTTAAAAACCACACCCGAGAAAACACAACTCTGGAAGAGGAATTTTTAAGCAAATACTGGCCCTACGATTCCATCAGTGCCCTCGGAATTCGATTCCGAGCACCGGTTCAAAAGTAATAAAAACCCGCTCGTTCGTTCACTGAACGTACCCGATCCAAACTTCGAAAAATGATTCCGGGCACACCGGGCCTCGGAATCAAGTGCCGTCAGAAACTGCGTTCTTGTAAAATTCCAAAGAAAATTAAGAAAAAAATTTATTTGAAATTTACGGGTCTTTACATCACTCCCACTTCAGGGCTTTACGTCCCCGTAAAGATACATCATAAACTAGGGAAACAAATGTGGGTACTGAGCACGCATCTGAGCCTCCCGCTCCCAAGTGCTCTCCTAGAGGTTCCCGTGCTGCCATCTGATGCGCACAAGAGGAATCGATCGTCCACGTAGGAACCACTCCTGTCGATCCTCGATCTCCACCGGGACCTCAGCAAATGTCACCCCATCATCCACGTCTAGCTCCCCATGGTGTGCGTCAGGTCATGCACGTATCTCCTCAGCTGGGATACGTGGAAGACGCCGTGCACCCGGTGCAACTGAGGTGGTAGATCCAAGTGATAAGCCCCCTTGCCAATCCTGCTGAGGACCTGGAATGGTCCGATGAAGCGTGGAGACAACTTGCCGCCTCGAACAAATCTCCATAATCCAAGTCGAGGTGAGACACTCAAGAAGACGTGGTTGCCATCCTCGAACTCTAGTGGCCTCCGCCTCCTGTCAGCATAAGACTTCTGCCAGCTCTGAGCTCTCCTCATCCGCTCCAGGATGACCTGGACCTTCTCTGTCGTGGCCCGAACCATCTCTGGTCCCACAAATGCTGACTCCCCAGGGTCTGTCCAGCACAAAGGAGATCTGCAAGTTCGGCCGTACAATGCCTCGTATGGTGCCATCCCGATGGTGGAGTGGTAACTATTCTTGTATGCAAACTCCGCCAATGGTAGGTGGTCCTCCCAGCTGCGACCAAAGTCGAGGACACATGCGTGGAGCATGTCCTCGAGAGTCTGAATGGTCCTCTCCATCTGACCATCTGTCTGAGGGCGAAAGGCGGTGCTCAGACGTAGCTGCATCCTGAACGCCTCCTGTAACCCCTTCCAAAGCCGGGAAGTAAAGCGAGAATCTTGATCAGAGATGATAGATGATGGCACACCGTGAAGACGTACAATCTCCTGAAGGTAAAGACGTCCCGAGCTCTCCACTGAGCCCTGCTCTCTGATGGGTAAGAAGTGAGACGACTTGGTGAGTCGGTCGACAATCACCCAGATGGAGTCGTGACCTCTGGAAGTGCGTGGAAGTCCAGTCACGAAGTCCATAGATATCCCATCCAACTTCCACTCCGAGACCTCCAAGGGATGTACCAAGCCAGCTGGTACCTGATGCTCTGCCTTCACATACTGGTAGGTGAGGCATCGTGAAACAAACTCTGCCACAACCTTCTTCATGCCCGACCACCAGTGCTGTCGTCTGAGGTCCTGGTACATCTTCGCCACTCCAGGATGTACCACCAAAGGAGAAGTGTGAAACTCTCTCAGCACCTCCTCTCGTAAAGAGACTGGTACTAAGGTACGCCCTCTGAAAAGGATGTCGTGCTCTACTCCAAAGGAGAAGCCATCAGGTGCCTATCCTGAGGATATCTGTGCATGCCGCGTCTCATAGTCAGCGTCCCCATGCTGTGCCTCCCTGACCCGCTGTAGTAGTGGAGGGGTGACTGTGAGAGAATGAAGGAAGGCTGCTCCATCTCTGTCCACAAAGGATATCCGCAAAGCGGCTAGCTGCTCTGTCGCCTCCTCGAGTAGCTGAATGCCCGTCCTCCTGCTGAGAGCATCAGCTAATACATTCCCCTTCCCAGGAGTATAGACTATCTCAAAGTCATAGTCCTAGAGGAACTCGAGACATCACCGCTGTCTCAGGTTCAGGTCCTTTTGAGAGAATATGTACCTGAGACTCTGATGGTCAGAAAAGACTGTAAAGCGCTTGCCCATCAAATAGTGTCTCCATGTCTTCAGAGCGAAGACCACTGCTACTAACTCCAGGTCATGGGTAGCGTAGTTCTGCTCATGAGGCCTCAAATAACATGATCCATAGGTGATCACGGCCCGCTCCTGCATTAGGACACATCCGAGTCCAGTCCCTGATGCATCGTAGTAGACTACGTACCCTACTCCCTCCTCAGGCAACCTCAAGATAGGTGCGCTGGTCAATCTCTGTCTCAGCTCCTGGAAGCTCTGATGACATATTTCTGACCACACAAAGGGTTTCCCCTTCTTTGTCAAAGCTGAGAGTGGTGCCGCGACTCTGGAGAAGTCTGGCACAAAACTCTGATAGTATCCGGCTAGTCCCAAGAAACTCCGCACCTCCGTCACGCTCCTGGGTGGCTCCCAAGCTAGCACTGCCTCAATCTTCGCAGGATCCACTGCAACTCCCACCTCAGAGATGACGTGTCCCAAGAAGTGGACCTCACGTATCCAGAACTGACACTTCGAGAGATTTCCATAAAGCTGGTGCTCTCAGAGTGTGTCTAGTACAACCCGCAAGTGGTAGGTGTGCTCCTCCTCAGTCGTCGAGTATATCAAAATGTCATCGATGAAGACTACGACAAATCGATCGAGGTATGGCTGAAAGATCCTATTCATGAGGCCCATGAACACTACTAAAGCATTGGTTACGCTGAATGGAATAACCAAGAACTCATAGTGGCCATACCGACATCTGAAGGCCGTCTTCTGCACGTCCTTATCCCGAACTCTGAGCTGATGATATCCTGACCTGAGGTCTATCTTTGAGAAACATTGTGCTCCCTTGAGCTAATCGAATAGGTAATCAATCCTCGGTAGCGGATACTTGTTCCTCACTGTCACCTAGTTCAGGAAACGATAGTTGACACAAAGTCGCAATCTCCCATCCTCCTTCTTGGCGAACAATATCGGTGAAGTCCAGGGTGAAACACTGGGTCGGATGAATCCCTTACCCTGCAAGTCCTCCAACTATACCCGTAGCTCTCGAAGCTCAGTGGGGGCTATCCGATACGCTGGAGTCGATATCGGGGCTGTCCCGTGGTACAGGTCAATATGAAATTCTACCTCTCTACGAGGAGGTAGTGCTGGAACGTCGTCAGGAAAGACGTCCGCATACTGATCCACCACTGCAGGAAAACTAGGACTCCGCACGTCAACTGCTCCTAGGATGAGGCTAGACAACTGATGTGTGATGGGCTGTCCTCTCCTCTATGAGAGTCCATCCTATGCTACGAAGTCTCCCTTCTTGCCGGTGAAGGTGAACCTACTCCCGTCGGTGCGTACACATCGCACCTTGTGCCTAATACAGTCAATCTGTGCATGGACTGTAGATAACCAATCCATGACCAAGATGACGTCGTAAGGCCTCAACGCCGCTACAAGAAGATCCTAGCCGAAGCTCTCGCCTCCTAGAGTAATCTCACACTACCGACACCAGTGCGTAATCATCGAGTCTGCTCCCGTAAGAGTCTATAGCTGTAAGGATCGAGCCAACGGCTCTGTCGGAATCTCTGAGCTCCGAACAAGGGCAGTGGCTATGAAAGAGTGACTCACTCCTGTGTCTATAAGAACTGCAGCAAGGGTGGAATAGACACAGATTGTACCTCGAATCATCTTGGGGGCGCCGTAGTCATAGGCCTCCGCTGCCTGGAGCTGTGCCTGTCTCTACCCGCCAGCTCCCTGTGGTCGGGGTGGACCTCCTGGTGGTGGTGGTAGATCCTCAAAGCATCGCCCACCACCTGCTGCTCGGCCAGCTCCTCTTCCTCGTCCACCTCCTCCTTGCGGACCGCCACGGTCGACCCTCTGCCTCTGCCTGGGTGGCCCCTCAACCGTCTGCTGCTCCTCGGCACGGTGGGTCGGGCAGTCACGAGCCATGTGACCCTGCCCACCGCATGTGTAGCACTGCCTGCCTCTCGAAAGACTGGCTCCGCGCTGTGTGTCCCGCACTGCTGAGCCAGTGTCCTGAGGCCGTCTACGTGAGGGTCTGGTCTTCCTGGACCCCTGAGTCATCCGTTGACCTCCTGCTGCGGAAGACTCTGCTACGTGCCGCCCCGCAGTAGGTCTTGCCGCTGGAGAAGTCTCAGCAAGAAATCTCTCGATCAAAAGGGCTCTCTTCAGTAGTCCTCCCTGAGTCGGAATGCTAAGGGATATCAGCGATGCCCTGATCTCGTGTCTCAATCCCTGCTCAATGGTCCGGGCTCGGAAGAATGGGTCCCGTACCATGTTTGTAGAGTAGCGCGATAGATCAGTAAATCTCGCCGAGTACTGGGCGACCGTCAAGTTTCCCTGCCACAGCTGAAGAAGCTCTTGGATGTGCACCGCACGGAGGGTGGCCGGGACGAACTCTGAGAGGAAGAGGCTCTCAAAGTCTGTCCAGAGAAGAGATGCCTCATCGTGCACCTGGAGCATCAAGCTCTACCATCGGCCCGCTGCTTCCTGCAGTAGGCTCGCTGCGAGGATCACCATGAGGTCTGCTGGTGTCCTCACTAGCCTAAAAACTCGCACCACTGCCTCTAGACAGTCCTCGACTGCTTGGGGGTCCGTCTCCCAACGGAACCTGGGTGGTCGCTGGTGCTGGAACTCATGCAGTTCACTGAGGTGACGTGCATCGTCAGCGGCTGGGGCTGGAAGCATCGGTGGCTCGACGGGTAGAGGTACTGCCGGTGCCTCAGCTGTCAAAGGGCCCTGCACCGAGGCCTCGTCGCTCGACGGGCTGTCGTCACGCTCGACTCTCGGAACCCTAGCTGGCTGCGATCATGGGGCCATCCTGAAAAGGAAACAGTTGTGCCACGGTCAGAATAGTATACCTGATGAGCTGATACAAAGTAATCACAAAGAAAACTTGTAACACACATGCAATCAATGTTTTCGTGCATTAAGTCAGATATCAGAAGTCAGGGTCCTGGTGTATGGATACGTCGGCCGCCGCACCAACACTGGGCTCCCTGGACTGATAACCACACTCAATACGCTTAACACTATTGCTTCGACGAGAAGAAAGATCAGAGTCTGTGGTAGAACCGAACTCCTCTGATACCAATTTGTCACGACCCATCCTCGGGGCCCGTGCCGTGACTACCCCAAGCCCGCCTTCCATAGGCCAGGGGCTGGTGACTAGCACCAAGGTGTAAATCCTGGTAAAAAGAAAAGGCATTGCCTTTGTAAAGTAACCAAACACCATAGATCAAGCAAGCAGAAGAAGTAAACACTAAGTAAAAACTGGTACAATAGTAAGTGCGGAAAAGTAAGTGGGCCAGTATACAAACGCAAACTGAAAGTAAAGTACAACTGGAAGGGAAAAACAACAACTGAAAAGTAAAGCCGCAACGTCGAGCTGTCCGCTGGAAATCCCACCAGAAGGGTGGGTACAGAAAGCCTCCACTGCTCCTCGGGTCCAGCCGACCACTCCGAGTACGTTCCGCCCAGTGGTCCACCTCCAGGTTCCGTCCTGCTCCACAAGCCTTGACCACGATCAGTGCTGTCCGTCGTCTGCAACCAACACAACGTAGTGCGGGCATAGCCCGTGCAGGGGTGAGTATAAGCTACTCAGTAGGGACCCTGATACCCCCGAAGGTCTCTCAGAATCCACAAAGGATAAACCACAAATGAAAGATACAATCACGAAGTAACATCCGACACTGCTTAGGTATATGACCATACATATACCTAAGTCATCAATTCTCGCTCGGTTCCAACATCTGAGCTCAATTACAACCCAGTCCACACAGGAAAGTAAAACGTAAATCCACACAGGATAGCACAACACAATCCACAAAGGAAAGAAAAAGGGGTTCATCTCACATAGGAATACTTCTTCATATGACGATAAAGATAACCAGGTATTACCACTGATTCATCTAATCCGTCGGACCCACAAAGGATCGATAGGTACTTACCCCCAAAATGACCCACAAAGGATCTGACCCATAAAGGATCGATAGGTAACTAACCCCCACAATGACCCAAAAAGGATCTGACCCACAAAGGATCGATAGGTAACTAACCCCCGCAATGACCCACACAGGATCAGACCCACACAAGATCGATAGGTAACTAACCCCCGCAATGACCCACAAAGGATCGGACCCACACAGGATCTGTAGGCGCTGGCCCACACAGGACCACTGAGCGCTGACCCACATAGGATCGGACCCACACAAGATCGGTAGCACTGACCCACAAAGGATCGCTGAGTTCTGTAGTCGTCGTCGTCGAATCCACTGAGGATGTCTACACAGTCGTCGTCGTCACAGTAGCAGTCGCAGCCAGCTCTAAGGTTCCCGCACACAGCAAGCTCGTTTGGGAGGGTCCGCTCCATGAGCCGAGAGGCTGATACATCAACTGACACATAGTCCAGAGTTGATGTATCCAAAAGTTCCGTATCGTCAACAGGAACTCAACGTCGCAGACGGCACGTCAATCGGACGCCCGGTCTGAGAGTTATTGGCTTTTTCGTCCTAGGGGCGCGGTTGGGTTTTAAGGAAAAACCAACCTGACCGTACTCCACCTGTGTCCAAACCTCGGGCGGAGTAAGCCAAAAGATCTGTCTCACTTAGAGTAATTCAACAAAGTCGATGGCACGTCAATCAGACATCCGAAGCTCAAGATATGAGCGTTTCCGCTCTGAGGCCCCGGTTAGTTTCATGTACGAACCAACTCGGCCGAACCCAAAGTATTCCTAAACCTTGAGTGTGATATACCAAAACGACCGTCTCGTTCCAAGGATCACATCGCCGCTGACGACGCGTCGTTCAGAGGCCCGTAGCTCAAGTTATGAGCAAAAGACCGAAAAGGTCCGGAAACGGGGGGTCTGGGCCCGGACCGACCCGGCCCGACCCCCCCTGGGTTGGCCAGACCCGGGTCCGACCCGGTTGGGCGCGACCCGGCCCGCCCCGTCCTGGGCACGACCCGGCTGGCGGGTCGGCTCGGCTCGGCTCGGCCGAGCGACTGGGCAAGGGAAGCCGCGGGGCGTGCTCTCCCCGCGGGAAGAGGAGCCGCGGCCCCGTGTGGGGCCGCGCTTGGTCAGCGGACGCGGCAGAGCCACGTCCCGTGTCTCATCGGGCCCGCGCGGTTGCGGGTCTGGTTGGCTACCACGGCAGCGGTGACTCCATCCGGCGGCGCGCCTGGGCGCCACCGCCTCCGGCTGCCGGCGCCGCCGCGCCGGCGACCCGCGCCACCGGTGGAGTCCGCGGGCCACCAGAGTTGCTCCGGTGGTCCGATTCCATTTCTGTCTGCGCCGTAGCTCCTCCCGGGTCCCGTTCTTCACTTCGGAATCAACAAATCGTCTCTGCAACCCGTTTTGTCGTCGTCCGCCGTTCCGCACACCAAGAACAAAGAGCGGTGGGTTCAGACTTGTTCGTTGGTCCGCACCCACCGCGTTAGCGGTTTGAAACAACACCATAAAAACCCAGTAATTGATGAACCACGACCCACAATAATAATCCACTGACAAACTTGTTAATTGGTTGGTCCGCATTCTTGCCTCGGAGGAAAACAAGCATAGGTAAAATCATTTTCAAAACGAACCCTACCTCGTAGCTGTCGTCGGACGAGTGCGAGCACGTCGCGGAATTGACCGTCGCGGTAGAGGATGCTCATCGCGTCGCGGAAGAGCGTCGCGTCGTCGCGGAATACGACATCACGTCGACGATCTCCGAGGGTCAAGAACATACAGATTTAATTATAACAATTAAATCCATGTTGATGCTATAACCCACAAAGAAATAAAAGGACCGCAATCCCCTACCTCAAGATGCCGATTGAAGATTGTCGTGGGGATGGATCATTGCGGAAGAAGCGTCGACGTCACGATACTCGGCGTCGTGTCGTCGATCTCCGAGGGCTTGGTGTTCTTCGTTGCCCTTTTCATCGGAGGCTGGCATTCTTCACGTTCTTCACGTTTTTCACGTTCTTCGCAGAGGAGGATGAAGATCTTTAGATATTCTCCAAAGGTTTAACACAACATCCAGATAAGAAGGTGTGTTGGCCTTATTTTATTAACATGCCAACAAAGAGAAAAACAAACTAAGTAACGACCCATTAATTCATAGAATTAATTTCAACGAATAAACCACCCAATTAATAGGGGCGTTAAGAATTTAGAAAATGCGTCAGTTGACTTTCGTTTAATAGTGGTTTTCGCGGGTGCGTTACTTAGCAGAAAAGAAACGATGGGGCTCGTGCGGGCCCCACCTCACAAATATCCTACCAAGAGGGTAGGATATTTTGAATTGCACCCTATCCGATTCAACTCAGCTTAAGAATCTTTAAGTTGATTTTAATTGGCTTTAAGTGAAATAAAAATAAAGTTGTTGCACACTTTATTTTATTTCTTAACTTAACCCCAAAAACTTAAAACCCACACCCGATCAAACGCAACTCCGGAAGAGGCGTTTCTAAGAAAATACCGGCGCTGCGATTCCATCGGTGCCCTCAGAATTTGATTCTGAGCACCGGTTCAAAAGTTAGAAAAACTCGCTCATTCAATCACTGAACGTACCCGAGCCAAACTTCAAAAAATGATTCCGGGCACACCGGGCCTTGGAATCAGGTGCCGTCAGAAACTGCGTTCTTGTAAAATTCCAAAGAAAATTAAGAAAAACATTTCCTTGAAATTTACGGGTCTTTAAATGAATAATAAACTAAAGTTAATTTATAATTACTTAAGAAACCTTTTCATGTTTATTATTCATTTTATATCACTTATTACCATGTTACAAACATTATGCAATCATTTAAGTTAATAATGTTCGTTCAGTCGATATTTGGTACTTGAGTCAAAAATGAACTTCTTATAATTACACGTTTTTCATGTGGTCAAAAATCAATTATATATAGAATGATATTCATGATTTAGATATCATATATATCATATTTATCCAGTATATATATGTATTTATAATAGTACATAACATTTGGAGGTAATAAATAAAATGCACTGTTCATGGAGACGGTGACCCGTATGTACGCATGAACACTACTTTCATTTATATTTCATATTTAACGGAATAAAAACATAATGATACATAATTATTTTATAATTCCAGTATAATATCACATATAATTTCATTAACTCCATCCTTTATACATTCCACATATGGAATGAACGAGTCATATCACTTTGAGGGGGCGGTAGTCCGCACTTCCTCAAATGAAATTATCGTATTTACCCAATATGGAAACCAAAAAGGTATTCTATAAATGAAAAATAAATAAGTATAGGAACAATATAAATATAATATATATCACATATAAATAAAGTTCCATCTTAATGACCACCATAGGAGGTGGTAGGAGAATATTGAATAATCATTGTTTCGTGAGGCGTTAGTTTGTCGTCCACAGAATCAGTATGTTCTTTACCAATTAGATGGAGGTGTGTGTAAGTGTAGTTAGAATACTTCTAATAAAAAGACCAAGTATATTTGGGATAATATTTTTGTTATAAAACAATGGAATAAAACGATTTTAGGGGGTTGGAGAAGTAAAATAAAACAGAATAACTTAAGAGAAGACATTACCTTTAAATCAGGTTTTCCCTTTGGTTTGAACCAAGAGGTTTATTCGAATTGCCTTCTGCCTAGGGGAAGACATATAGGAGGAGTATAGGGATGTAGGGAGCTTAATTGGGCAGAGTTTGGATGAGAAAAAAGGTTTGAGAAGTGTGTTGAATGGGTTATAAGTGAGGACTTTTTATAAGGGGGAGGTGGGGCCCATTAAGAAAGCTTGAAAATATTATTTTATTATATAATTATTTTCGGTTTGTAATGGTCCAAAACATATTAAATTATAAGATAACATTACTCAGGTTCGAAATAAAATCATCCAATAATAATTTGATAGATTTTGGAAATTTTTTTAATCTTTATAATCTTATTTATTTAAATCGTTTGTTAATGAGGTAAACACTGCATCAATATTGTGTCCTATTTTTTTATTTATTTTATGTCTAAAAATTATAAAACAAAAACCATGATATAGGAAATATTTTTATATTTCAAATGAATATTTATAGTCGAATAGATAACTTATATAACCCCATATAAAATTTTATTTACTAAAAGATATATGTTTATATCATTTTTGTCTTTACTTTAAATTAATTAATATAAAGTGTCAATATCACACCCAAGTAGCTCCATGGGGTACAAAAATTGACCCAAGAAAACCCATGGTCATAAATTTATTAACCAATAGTATTAGGACACATGTTAGGGTAATTTTATATTATTATAATAATATTTTTTTACCATTATTTACCAGATTTACCCTTTAACCATGGTAAATAAAATTTTTACTCAAGTAAATATTCATATTGTATACAAATATAAGTTACATATGTACAAAATTTGGACCTCATGATTCCACATATGGAATCCATTTTTAAAAATTCAAAACACAGAAGTGGAAAAAATTAATTTAAAATTAATTCCAGCTGTCAAAACAAAAAACGTGTTTTTAAGAAATAATAACTATCAAAAGATTGCCACTTATTTATGCCCAACTTCAAAGTGAAATTACTTCCAATGACCAAAATTAGATGAAATGGTAAAAAAATAATATAATTAAACTTTAAAATCAATTAAAAATATAATCTAACTTTATATATATAAATATATTAGATTAAAAGTCAGTTTTGAATTAAAGTACAATATTTTTCACTATTCATTAAAATGAATTTTATTAGACAAATATCAAAAATTTACCCAAAGAAAATTTTGATGTCCCTATTATAAAGAAGAATTTTATTTTGTAAAATAGAACATATAAAAATGACCAAAACTATATTTAAAGAGAGTTCTCCATCAAAAGACGGTAAATCGACATTTTCATGAATATTAGAGTATTTATGCTTAAAATCAGATTATTTCTTATTTTAAGCCTCTAAAATTTATTGGATAAATGTAAAAAAATTTAAGAAACATATTTGATCAAAATATGGTTAGTTTTTTTCATTCTCTCCAATACAATGACTATGTGTTAAAAACCATTTAAAATAATAATATTATATTAATATTTTTTAGTATAACACAATGGTGTGTGAAACGTAAGTTTTCAATGAAACCTATTGCGTATCAGGTACGCCATCAAACAAAGCATCCCCTTTATGGTAAAATTAAAATTTAATTCACAAATTTTAATAAATATTAAGAAAATTATATTCTTTATTTACTTGGGAAGTTACATCCCTCTCTCCTTTTGGGAATTGCATCCTCGCAATTTTAAAATTGGGCTTGGAAATTTAATTGAAAGTTCCACATTAGAAAAAGAGTCAATAAAAATATCACATTCAAAGAAATAAAAAGAAATAAAAAGGTCACCCAAGATAGAACATATTAGGATACCATGAAGGGAAACATGGATATGGAAGAGAGACAAACAATCAAGGTTTGATGGAGAGTGGTAGAAAATGTTATTTGGAGAAATTTAACCACAAGAAAATCACAAACTTTTGATGGGTAAAATGGTCTTTCATTCCCCATTATGAAAATTTAATGGACAATGTTTTTTTATGTAACTTTTCATAAAGTTGAGGAATTTATTTATGAGCATAACTAAAAACATAAGGAAACTACTTACTTGTCATGTATAATTTCATCCTTTACTAAATTTTTACCACAAACTCATCTTTTCTCGAAACGATGAGTATTCAAACTGAATTGGTCCCATTAAAAGTTCTAGAATCAACTTCTAGATAATTATATAATCCAAAAAAGATGAACTATATATTTCCCCTGTCTTTATACATCAACCAAAACCAAAACGTTTAATACAAGACCAGATAATCCCCAAAAAGTATAATACTTTATAAAATGAAATACTACTCTTATTCCCCAAAATTTTACAAACAATACCCAATGTTTGGAAAAGAACATTCAATAAAAAATATCTTTAAAACTCTTCAAATTTACCCAAAATAATAATGTAACCCAAAACTCATAAGGATTTAATCCCATAGTCATCCACAGCAAATCTTAACATTTATCTCCAAATAAAATCAACTACTCTTAAATACTCATACTGAAGTGTAATTAACCAAATCACATATTCTCTATGATAGGTTAATAATTTCCATAAATAACCCAAATCATCATATGTCCATAATAAAAACATAGATTCTTCCAAAATAGAATTCCACCATTACTCCTCAAAAGAAAAGATAATTATTCCTTGAATAACATTTTCATATATCAAACTTCAGGGTTACACATACTATAAAAAGTATTCCAATGTAATATCATCCTCAAAAGAGCCTTAATACATTTAAGCATTTCATCATCTTAAATTCTACCATAACACTTGAATCCCTTATATGTTGAGTTCTTAATCATTCAATGTTCTTCATGATCCATGAACCATTCCTTACCACCTTATTCTGAAATACATTTTTCCTAAAAAAAAATCATGAATCATATCCTAAGATTCAATAATATCAAAACATATCTTAAGAAATAATATATACCTTTCATTGGTCATTATCAGTTTCTTCATCCTCAATCGGAATGGAATTAGTTATTGGTAAACATATATTTATACGATCCTGGTGATCCCATTCCCGAAACATCTTCGTAGAACATTTATTGGTATAATGACCATGCACACCACATTTAAAACATTCAATTGATACATCGGAAAGAACTTCTTTCCCTTTCCTAGAGTCAAATGGATGATTCATTTTTTCATGGTAGGTTCTTGCTATATGACCTTCATTCCCACATCTATTGCATCTTCTCGTCCCTTTGAAGCATTTTCCTAGGATTTTCTTTCCATATCCTTGACATATAGGTTTTTGAACATACTTACTTTTATGATTATTAACTGAACTTCTGTAGGGATTTGTTTCTCTCATATAAGATGCCTTATAAAAACCACTATGGTGCAGGTGGTTAATCATGACTCCATATAGTTGGTTTAGAATAACCACAAGAGTTCTCATTGCAGCTCTCATTTCATTCAGTTTCTCATTCAAAAAACTATCACAGTTTTCTTCACATCCACTATTACTTTGGTGCCTACTAGATCTGGCCATTTACTAAAACCAAAAATGTCAGTGTGATTATATCCTAAAAAGCATCATATTTTATCTTATGAGGAGGGTAAATACTAATATAGACATATTAATTTATCTTAAACTCGTTCAATTTGTCTAAAATAACTATGGATCTTTATAATATACTAACCATTATGGTTATGTCAGTTATGCTTAAATAATACCCTAATCTCTAAAGTTATCTAAACCAAACTCTGGTACCAACTATAAGGACCTAACCTTAAAACATTACATAATCTTGAATTAAATTAATAATTCAAATTAAGGATCTTTTCAGGTTTAGAGTTTTAGATAATTAGGACATAACTATTACATTACATCTAAAAAAAATTACAATGTAGACACTTCTACTCAGTTTCTATTTTTTTATAAAATAAAAACTCTTGAGAAAAAAGTGTCATGTCTAGTTTCTTGTTTTAGACAACATGAATTTTTTATGATCCCAACCTTGACCCTATTCATCTTTAAGTTCTATAAAAATCTTTTCAAAACATTGGATGGGCATAAAAATCTTTGTAATGGTTAGAAAATAAGGAAAGGAAAAATTAACCCGTCAATTAATACAAATCAATGAAAATATACTTTTCAATCATAACATTCCTCATGAAATCATAAGATTTATGAATAAAACATAGAAATCATAAATCATAAAGGTAACTTGTGGAATCTATATCATATTTACATTGTAGCTATCATAGATAAGTAGGGAGTTATGTTGGAATACCCATCACAGTATATTCCCAAAATCTCTTAAGAGAAACAATAACATTTACCTCTGTCACATTACCCAATGCATTGGAGAGCTATCTCCGGCTCACCCACCCTAGGTTTATCACGGAACCACCCATATACATAAAAAATTCCCAAGAACCAAAACATATTTATAACACATAAAACAAGCATAAAGGAAAAATAACATTTCCAAATTTCAATCACAATATATCATTTAAAGATTTCAACATAATCAATGCTTTATCAAACCATTTTCAAAACCATTTAAAACATTTAATAAGTAGATCTTTGGATCAAAGTGTAACATACCACTATGATACTTTAAAAGGAATTGACATTTTGAAACATTAATTTCAATATAAATAAATCCTTAAAACCATTTTTAAAACATGGACATTAATGAGAAAGATTTAGTTGAATAAATATTTAAAATATTTAAAACGATATTTTTGTTAAAGAGTTCCTAACCAAATAAGAGACACTTCAATACAAATAATTGAGGAATAACTTTAATAAAATATTATAATATCATTAGAATAATGAGATTCATGATAAAATATGTGAAAGGGTAGTATATACACCATATAAAAGTGAATTGGTGTATAACAACAAAGAAGTCTCAATGGAATGTAAATTGAGATTAAATCCCTTATAAAAATGGTATCCTTAGGTTAAGGATAAACCAATGACATAATTATGTGTAACAAATTGGAATACACCCAATATAAGTATAAATTAAGTGTAAAAAAATAAAAGGTAATTCACACATATTTATAGCATGACATAATCAAGAAGTATAAGTTTAATCCAAAGAATTGAAATTTGGTAAAGAAGTTCCCATGCAAAAATTTGATAGCCTAACAACGTCTCATTAAAATTCTTAAAATTACTTGATGAGAGAAAAAAGGTTATCTAATCACATGAAAAAAAATCTACAGTAATAAGGATATAGAAGAACATATCCCAACATAAGAAGATGTAAATTAAAATACATAACAAAAACACATCTTTTAAAAAGAGGAGGGTGAAAGGTTCCCTTACTGATTTGGTAACTTACAAAACATACACCCCATGAAAGAAGAATAATACAATGAAGATATAAATACCCATAAATGGAATTATATTACACAATTAATACAATCATGGGAATTACATAAACCACACAAAATGAAATAGTGTAAAATATAGCATGAATCTCACGGGAATAAAAAAATGAGATAAAAACCCCTTACCAAGTTGAAATCAATCAAGTCATATGAACAAAAGTTTATAACCACCAAATTATTCACACAATTATATTAATATAAATATAATCATGATAATATATATCAAATTTAAGTACTCAATACACCACATGCAATAAATAATTGGTGAACAATGGTAATCTCATGGAATTAAAAGTGAGATAAGAAATCTCTTACCTTGTGTCTGACTTGACCCGTTCGTTCTTTAATCTCCTGAATAATAATCTGAAGATAATTTATACTTACTTAAGAACCTTTTTATATTTTATTATTCCTTTAATATTACTTATTAAAATTTTATAAATATTATGAAATCATTTAAGTTAATAATGGTCATTTGGTCAATATTAGGTACTTGAGTCAAAAATGAACTTCCTATAATTACAAGTTGTTCATGTGGTCAAAAATAAACTATCTCCCAAATGATATTAATGATTTAGATATCATATATATCATATATATATATATTATATATATGAATTAATAATAGTACATAACATCTGGAGATAAGAAATGAAATGCACCATTCATAGAGACGGTATGTCGTATGTACGCATGAACACTAGTTTTATTTCTATTTCATATTTAATGGAATAAAAACATAATTATGCATAGGTATATTATAATTCTAGTATAATATCATATATAATTTCATTAACTCCATCCATTATACGTTCCTCATATGTCATGAATGAGTCATATCACTTTGAGGGGGCGGTAGTCTGCACTTCCTCAAATGAAATTATTGCATTTACCCACTATGGAAACCATAAAGGTATTCTATAAATGAAAAATAAAAAAGTATAGAAACAATATAAATATAATATATATCACATATAAATACAGTTTCATCTTAATGGCCACCATAAGAGGTGGTAGGATAATATTGAACAATCATCGTTTCGTGAGGCGTTAGTTTGTCGTCCACAGAAACAATACGTTCTTTACCCATTAGATGGATGTATGTGTAATTCTAGTTCAAATACATCTAATAAAAAAACCTAGTATATTTAGGATACTGGTTTTGTTATAAAATAATGGAATAAAAAGATTTTAGGGGGTTGTAGAAATAAAATAAAACAAAAGAACTTAAGAGAAGACATAATCTTTAAATCGGGTATCTCCCTTTGGTTTGAACCAAAATGTTTAATTGAATTGCCTTCTGCCTAGGGGAAGGCTTATAAAAGGAGGAGAGGGATGTATGAAGCTTAATTGGGCAGATTTTGGATGATCCAAGAGGCTTGATAAGTGTGTTGAATGGGTTATAATTGAGGGATTATTATACAGGTGAGGAGGGACTCTTTAGGAAAGCTTGAAGATATTATTTTATTATAGAATGATTTTCGGTTTCTAAAGGTCCAAAACTTATTAAAGTCGAATATAAGATGAATCATGTTTGAAATAAAATCATCCAATAATAATTGTACAGATTTTGGATATTTTTTTAATCTTTATAATCTTATTTATTTATATCATTCATTAATGAGGTAAACACTGCATCATTATTATGTCAAATATTTTTTTATTTATCTGATGTCAAAAAAATATAAAAAAATACCATTATGTAGGAAATATTTATATAATTCAATTGAATATTTATAGTCGTGAAGATAACTTATATAACCCCATGTAAAAAATTTATTACTAAAAGATATATGTTTAGGTCATTTTTGTCTTTACTTAAAATTAATTAATATAAAATGTCATTATCACTCCCAAGTGGCTCCATGAGATCCCAAAATCACCCCAAGGATGACCATGGTAGAAAATTATTAACCAATAGGATTAGGACACCTATTAGGGTAATTTTATATTATGATAATAATATTTTGTTACCCTTATTTACCAGATTTACCCTTTTACTATGGTAAATAAACTTTTTTACTGAAGTAAATATTCATATTGTCTAAAAATAAAAGTTACATATTTACACAATTTGCACCTCCTTATTTCAAATATTTAATCCATTTTTAAAAATTCAAAACACAAAAGTGGCATAAATTAATTTAAAATTTATTCCCACCGTCAAAACAAAGTGTGTTTTTAAGAAATAATAACTATCAAAAGATTGAAACTTATTTATGCCCAATTTCAAAGTGAAATTACTTCCAATGACCAAAATTGGATTAAATGGTAAAAACATAATATAATTAAACTTGAAAACCAATTAAAAAGATAATCTAACTCTAAATATATATTAGATTAAAAGGTAGTTCTGAATTGAAATATAATATTTTTCACTATTCATTAAAAAATGAATTTTATCAAAAAAATACCAAAAATTTACTAAAAGTAAATTTTGATGTCCCTATTATAAAAAATAATTTTATTTTGTAAAATATAACATATAAAAGTGAGCTAAACTAGATTTAAATAGGGTTCTCCATTAAAAGACGGTCAATCCACCTTTTAATGAATATTAGAGTATTTATGCTTAAAATCACATTATTTCTTATTTTAAGCCTCTAAAATTTATTTGATAAATTTAAAAACATTTAAGAAACATATTTAATAATAATATGGTTCGTTTTGTTCATTCCCATCAATACAACGACTATGCCTTAACTACCATCTAAAATAATAATATTATAATAATATTTTTCAGTATAACTCAACTTTGAGTGCAACGTAAGTTTTCAATGAAACATGTTTCATATCAGGTATGTCATCGAACATAGAATCCTCATTAAGGTAATATTAATATTTAATTCATAAATTTTAATAAATATAAAAAATATATATTCTTTATTTATCTGGGATGTTAAAGAATCATTTAATGATTTATATTCCATTTTCAAAAGGTTCATATGTAATGGAGAAATGGTTTAAAAATCACCATATATTTTATATTTTTAAAAATTCCTTTAGGGATAATATTTTTTATATCAACCATTCATGTTTTTTTAATTCATTTTATGGGATATCATTTAGAAATTTTATGAAACCTATTTTCATACTTTGAGTTAATTATGACCAACGAAATGATTTAATTTTATGTTGAACTCATATATATGGATGTTGATTTGGGGGTCCTATATCACCAACCAAATTCATTGGTTAAGGTTTTATATCACATTAGGTAATGAATCATTGACACACACATATATATGTATTCACAACATAAAGGGTGGGAATTCTTGTATTTTTCAAAATCTAAATGATGGAAATACTTGGACTTGTTCACAACATAATGGGTAGATATACATGTATTTTAACATAATGATTTCCTATGGTTATGTATGTGAAATTTCTATAACATTTGAATTATTTTGCAGCTACTCAACATTTTTATGACACACCATGATCTTATGATATTTTGAATTCTTATGTTATGATTTAGTATCTTATTTTATTATGATATACACATTTATGCAATGTTTTTAGAAAATTCCATTAGAATTATGTTATTATGAAATTATCCTTATATATCAATCAAGATTTATAATCATGAATTATGATTTTATAACCTTTTTATCATATGGTTATCCATTATTCATTGTTCACCCATGTTTACAATCTAAATATTATAACTTGTTGATATGTTTCCATTATAGTGAAATTGTTCTCACCCTTTTCATATATTTCTATTCCAATGATTTGAAGATGGGTATTACTTGTGAGATGTTTAGAGGGGTTTTAAAGTTGAGTGTTTATTAAGAAATGTTAAGATGTATTGAAAGATAAGTTAATTATATATCTATTCTTCTAAGACACTAAAAGATGGATTCTATGGTTTGTGATACTATTGGTGAGATGTGACCTGTATTAATGTATAATAATGATATAAATGTTTTTTTCTTGGTAAACCTTAATTGGTTGGACCTTGTTATATGTGTCCATGGATATTGATAAGGGGTAAGTGATGTGCTCATTTTTATATGTATGACATGTGTCATATTCATCAACCATGATAGTATTTTTTAGAGAATCGTGAGTATATTTGATGATGAAACGTCCCAACTCCAGATCCACATAACCCATGTCCCATGCCGGTGGGTCACATGGACATACATGTGCCTCCTTGTACAACAAAAAAAGCCAACTAGTATCGAGTATGTTAAAGTGGTATGGCAGGGAGACTATACCCTATTATTAGAGTGTAAAAATGTATAGAACCAAAAACATAAAACATCAATTACATATATAAAAAGAAAAAATAATAAAGTCGTTGGTGAATAGATAAATGAACAATAGTATAATAATAAAATTCTACTAGGTGGGGTCATAAACATGGATGCAGGTCATGGTGATCTAAAACTACAAAAATTCGAATAATAGCTCAAGTAGCTTCTTAAGAATAAGCACGATCCTCTGATCCTATGATCCATCTATAATTTGATCATGTCAAATACCAATACAAGGGTGATTTCTATTATTAGAAATGCATAAAAATAATCCTCCCATGTACCAAAGGCATCCCAAGTAGGGTGTGAGATAAAATCTTAGTAGGCCACCACCAAAACTATCTAGAAGTAATCTAAGTGGTGCTTGTTAATAAAGAGTGTGCTGGTACAAATGAAATAATATAAAAGTACTAAAATAAATAATTGGCCTTCTCATGTTCTTAGAGGACACCTGGACGCTCTACCTTCTTTGCATAATGGCCTGGAAGAATTTCTAATCAGTCACTATATATAGAGAAATATTAAATATATATATATATATATAGTAAATTAGTATATTGAATCAACCTATATGGACCAAGTATGTGTGGATTTCAGTAGCCATATACCTAGAATACAAGATTTTGTCTAGACTAGGGTGTAACTTAGACATCCATTACTAGGTTAATGAGCCTATAAGCTCAGAAAATAGGGTACATGCCCTACATCTCATTGTGAGTGAGAGATTTCATTCTTTTCGGTCAATATGGTGAGCGTTCCATTATGTCAATACTCATACAAGGGACATGGACTGTCAAACCCACTATCCAACTAATGTCAAGGGTGTGAGACATCATGCCCAAAACCTTATGTAAGGGAGAGTGATACAACCATTCTCAGCAAGAACCCTTACCATCGTATCATAGCCCATGACAAGTTGTAACTATATTTATAATATTAAGAATGAGGAATTATATCTCATGCATCATGTTCACCATGCCCAAATATTTAAACAAGGAATAACCATTCAATTATAACTTTGATAATGAATGAAACAATAGGCATTTTCTTTCCACCATTTAATCATTTTATTTAAACCATTCAATTCATTTAATAAATAACAACCAATGTGATTAACCATTCCACTTAATATATTAAATTCAATTAACAATGGATGGATATTCAATATATATAGTGTGAATCCATTTAAATAATAACATGGTCTATAAGGGAATTTCCTACTTATGAAATCCCATTTATAGGTTCGTATGAAAACCGAGAATCTACATTAGATAATAATAAAAATATATACAATAGGTAAAAACAATTATTAAACCTAGAATAATGCATAAAACATGATCTGAGCATATAAAAAATTAATTAAAATAGGTAAATTCCATTTGGAACACCCATGGGGTGTCCATAAATTAGGCCATAAACCCATAAAATATAAAACAAGGATCATACGGAATATAATATGGTGCATTGATCAATTTTATATGAAGTACACATTTGAAAAAGTGATACTCAACAAGATACGGAGTGTGGTAGAACAATATAAGCTATGAAAAAACAAAAACCATTGGGATAAAAATGAGACCTCCTATCTGAAGACTGATGATGACTCCTTATCTGTTGTAGGGATCATATATGAAGTTGGTTGAGAGGCATTTACAAAACGGGCTAGTGTCCTATAAATTAGGAAGAATAGCTTCCACCTAAATTGTGACATGGAAAAAAGATAAACTTAGATAGGAAGGGAGATGACCATAGATCATACTGAGATAGATCAGATGATTCTGACTGATCTTGATTTGGAAAATAGATTCATGATTGATCTCAAATAATACATTGAGAATTATACGGGATCATGGTATGAAGAATTACCATTTAGAAACGAGAATGAGATGATAGGAAAAGAAGATATGTAAATATATTTAATTATAAAAAAAATAATATTTCACCATAAAAAATAATGGGGAATGGTTTAACTGCACATTTGACTGAACCCTGAGCCAACCATGCTCAAGTCATTGCTTAAGTATTATCCCCACATGGTTAAGGTGCATGGTTTCCAGAACTGTGCATAGACCATATGAAATAACATTGTGAAAAGAATTTTATTTTATCCATAGTCATGTGACTGGAGTCCTACAGTTTCAGAAAAACTAAGTGGCTCATGGTGCACCTCTTTTCTAAATGAAATGTTAGTGTAGAATATGTGAGTTGGGATACATGGTTTCTACTAATGTTTTATCCCACTTATTTTTCCTATTTTCTGGAAATCAAGGCTCCAAACAAGCCCCAAATGCTCCTATGAACTTCCATTGTCCACAATGCATGTTTTCCAAGAATAATCCTTGGGTTTATATTTAAAATGAAAAGATACATACATTCATGAAAAGGTAGTTCATTAAAACCTCAACTTCATAAAGAAACTAATCACTATGTTAGTCTTATAAGTGTAAAGAATTATCATCGGTAATGAGTTCTAGCAACTAATCTTGTCCATTAGTTTACCATTCCAAGGTCACTTCTGGTACTCGTCCATGTTTCCATATAAACCATACTAGTGGAACTGACCTATCTCAAAGTGTTTTCATGCTTCGATAAATAATATGAATTGGATACTCCTTGAAGGAATAATCTATATCCAATTGAAACTCTTCAGGATCAAACACATGTGATGGGTCTAGATGATATCGATGAATCTCAGACATATGAAAGACATCATGCATTGACTGGTATTTCAAAGGATGTTCATATAATTAATCCACTAGTCCTATTAGTTTTCCAACCTCAAAGGGTCCAAAAAACCTATATGAGAATGTATCCTACCTTTTAATTTCTATATGGACCAACCTAGGTGAGGCTCATAAGAAAAACTGGTCTTTGACCTCAAACTAGAGAGGTCACCGACATTAGTTGGCATATGACTAATGTATATACTGAGTTTCCATCATGTGCATTTTGATCAATTAGACCTACTCTATAGTCTCTTTCATAAGATGAGGTCCATGAAAAGATACATCCCCTACCTTTATCTAGCACATAGTTGAACAGAACGATGTACAATATAAGACTTCAAAATTAGTTATCTCAATGATTGAATGAAATCTATTTTTATAAGAGAACTCTAGGAGAGGATTGTGTTTTCCCAAGAACACAAAAAGTCATGGACACATGAATAGAGCATGTTCTCTAGCACCTAAATTTTATGATATGTCTATCCATTGGTCGAAGGGTGATAGAACATGATAAGAAGCACTGGTATACCCATAGCCTTATGTAACCCCTTCCAGAATTGTGATGTAAAGCAATAATCTCTATCAGAAATGATATAATGAGAAGGAACATGAACACGTAAAACCTATCTAACATAAAACTGTGAATGATCATATATAGATAAGGAATCTATCATAGGAAATAATTTTGTGAACATCATCAAATGATCAAGGAAAACCCACACCATATCATTTCTAAGATGTGATCTTGGTAGCACTATCACAAAATTCATCAAAACATAATCCAATTTTCACACAAGAATAGAAAACTATTGTAAAATAATTATCGGTCAAGAATCTTCCACCTTCACCTGCTAAATTGTGGAACACAGAGTGATGAATATGGAAATATCAAGTTTCTTAATGGGCCACAAGTACTAAGACCAAAAATCCCAATACATTTTGTTGACACCAGTGTGAACCTCCCATTATAAGGCATGAAATTATTGTATCAACTCCTCCATGGATTCTACTGGGACCCATACATGCCCATGGAAAGGTAAATATCATCCACATCCATGGTGTATTTTAAAGATGTATCTCTATTTGATACACATTTCATTTTCACAAGGACCTCAACATAATATAGTTACCTCATCCTTATTCATTCTAGAATAGTTGAGGATACCACTACGATTGAGTGGACATTATGAAATTATTCCTCCTAAACCACAATGTAAATATTTTGGAATACATATATGAGCTTCTATTTTCCATTGGATTCCTAAACTTCTTGAGTCTGAGTATTATATCTTAGAGTACTATCTACTATATTGCCTTCACATGGCCTATATGAAGGTTTGAGAAAAAAGACTATATGTATTCAACCAACCTGCACTGCTTGATATTTTTATCATGTTGAGTAAATATGTACATGATGATTTTGTAATTAGTGACTACCACACAACACTCTCCAAGTAGATAATTTCTCCATCAACATAAGTAAAGAACTAAAGCAACTAGCTCAAGGTTGTGCATCATGTAATTTCACTCATGAGTCCAAAAATGGAAATACCTTACTCGATGACTCACTTTTCCAATATTAGAATAACTCCCTGATTGATACAAGATGCATCATATTATACAGTAGAAATCCTACCTAGTTCTTGTAGATTCATTATCAGAGGTGTAGTCAAATGTACCCTAAACTCATGCAAGGATTAATCAAGAGCTTCTAAGCATATGAATTCCACACCATTAATTTTCAATCCTATAAGTCGTAGTGAATGAAATAAGAAATCCTAGGTGAAGTGTTTGTAATACCCATATGGCCCCATGAATCTCTGAATTCCTAATACATTCATGGTCTACACCCAGAAAACTATTTCTATCACATTATCTATGTCAACTAAAACTCCTAGCTCTGTGATAATGTAACACCAAAAGTGGAATTTATTAATCCAAAAGTTGAATTTACTAATATTAGCAGAGATATGATTCCTTCTCATTTCATTCAAAATGATCTTAAGATGGTTGTAATTGTCATGTATGGAGAATTAATACTCTAAGATATAATCAAAAAATACTACCTCAAATGAATCTAGATACGGGTGGAAAACCCAATTCATGTGATCCATGAATATAGTATATGTATTTGTTAGACTAGACGATGTGACCAGATACTCATATAGAATATACCTTTTCCTAAACACTAGGTGAGGTATGAGAGATGACATGAAATTCACTTGATGATATCACAACTTCAAATATATCCTTGAAAACAAATTCTCTCCTTAGATATGATCAAAGAGTTCATTTATTCTATGTAGTGGATATATATTCTTTACCACCGACTAGTTTAATCGAATTTAATCTATGTAGAGACTAAGGGTACTATCATCCTTCTTCAGAAAAAGGACCTGTGAACACGAATGATTGTTTTTGGCGTATAAATCCCAAAGCCTCTAGATCCTTCAATTTATTATTAAGCTCTAGAAGCTCCATCAGTACCATCCTATAAGAAGGAATGGTCACAAGGGCACCTCTTAGTACTATTTCAGTAGTGAATTATATCTCTCGCACTGAAGGTACACTAGAGAAGTTTTCAATGAATACATCCATGAAACTCTCAACTACTATATGAATGAGATGACATCATGATAGATGGTTCTCAATAGATTCATAGGGTATTGTAATATTAAAGAATATTATATATGTCACTCAGTCACATTGGATGTTTTCAAATACATTTTTTGAGATCGAGTATATTAATAACTGATCAAATGAGTAAACTTACATTGGGTAAGACATATTAATTGATTATATGTTGTTATTTTTCCTCATTGGTTGGGATGTGGGGTATATTATTTGTTTCCTATATGGTAGATAGTTATTTTAAGAGATGATCATGAGTCTAGTGAGTTTTTTTAAGGATGGGAGAGATCTAAATATGGTTTCTTGGGATCTTATGGGTGTTAGTTATGGGCTATGTATGGTACAGAGATTCATTAGTCTTGTGAGTTGTTCTAGTGTATGAACGGGGGATAACACAAGGGGTTATATGATTCCAAATGTTTTTATTTACATATTTATCAAATATAAAATGTGATAATTGAAAGCATGGTGGTTATGTTTCATGATGTTTAATGATGTGTATGGTACTATAACTAGGGACACTAAAATGTGTGATTACATCGCATGGTGTGAATGTAACAATGACTATAGGTTATAATATTACATGTTGTTCAATGGTGTCAATATTTACTATGAATCAAAAGGTATTTGTATGACATAACATCTCATGATGAGAATGGGTAATATTATAAGGATACTATCATGTGATCAATAGAATATTATGGGGTGGATGGTTACATTGAGAATAGGACTAAGATGTATATCACAGGAAAATAGTGAGTAATTTAATATGACCAAGGGATTAATATTTGTGTCTGAAACCCAAATAAGATGATCGAATCAAAAAATTCATATATTTTAAATCCTTTTCATTATATAAACATTAAATATTAAAAATAATCTCATAGTACTGAATTCCTAATGGTTTAGTAATTTTTTATATTTTTTATATTGACGACTTATTTTTAAATTCTGCCATTAGTGAACAAATCAGAAATTATAAATCATGGAATAAATCTCTTTACATGAAATTTGATTAATAAGTAAATAATTGTGTTCCATGATAACATTTTTGGAATAAAATAGAGATGTGTCATAAAAACATGAATATAAACCATTTCATATGTTATTCTTATCAACCAAGACCATCATTGATAGTAGATCAATCATCACAAAATGTTTCCCATTATCATAGTGGATCAGACATGAATACCTATTTATTATTGTGGATCACTAATAACAACTTGTTACCCAACATTATCTCACGAGGTATAAATATTTTTCTTATGCATTGGGGTGATATAGAGGGACCAATGGTCACATAATGTTAAACCATACATACATGTTCCATAGAAACATTGAGATAATCTTAATTTCAACATTGATTAGATATCCAATGAAAATAAATGGGTTTCTTTAAAACTTATTTATAAGAACACAATAAAATATATAGAGTAATAAAGTGGAAGGTATCATATGAGAATCTTACTAGTGGCTCATAATATTCCCTAAGAGATATTTATAAATATGGAAAATAATTTTATAAAAGAGTCATAAATATTATTTGAAAAATAAGTAGTGGTATCCTATTATTTGGGTATCTGTAAAAAAGTTCATATAAATAAAATATTATGATAATATAAAAAAACATATGAATATGGAAGGAAAGAATAATAAAAAATAATGGTCATGGTGGTGGGAGATGATAATCATGTGTAAAACATTTAAAAACATTCTTTTCACACTATTATAATGGTATTAAAAGATAACCCTTATGGGAAATGTTAAGATTTTTTTTAATATTATAAATAAATGGAATAATTAAATTAAATAATATTATACGTATATAGAAGAAATATTTTGATGCTATATGTAGGACATGGACATGGAGGAGGAATATTTCTGACAAAAAAAAAAAGAATATAAGGTCGACTTCTCTTATATGGTATCTTTATTATAGTTTTTTGAACAAAAATGAGAGATAAATGATTATAAGACATATAAACCTTAATAATAACCATATGAGGAGAAAATATATGAGTTTTAATAGATAATTGTCATAAAATTTCTTTAATAGATTTTAAATATAAACATTTCAGATTAAAAGTGAGATTGTACCATAAACCCTTACACCAGACTTCTATTTAGTCAATCAAGTTCTAAGGTAATTTGTTAAAAATTTAAAATTACTAAACATGTATATAAGAAAAAAAAATTAAATTTATCTCTCTATATGCCATTCTATTATTATTTCTTATTAGTCCTAGATAAATAATTCTTTTTTCAAATAATTTTTTATTAACTATTACATTTTTTATTCATGTTTTGGATCTGAAGTTTCAGTCCTTACGCCATGGTCATGTTTGGTTAATATCCACAATTTTTATGTAATGGTAATAATTTTTATAAAATAATTCTAGATTCTTGTATACATTTCATATAAAATATGTTACTAGTTCTCATGGAATGCTTTACAGTTCCTTCTTTAAGAAATTATTGAATTAATAAATGAATTAAAATAATTAGAAAATATTTTCATTACTGTTACCGCTAGAAAATTATAATTACATATTAGAATCAAAATTATAAAATATAATAACCATGATTTAGTTTTCATTAGTTAGTCAAGAGGTAAATAGTAAAATAATGCTAATATAAACACTAAACCATCCAATATAAGAAAACATTATTGTTATTGAATAAGTAATAAAATTTTATTGTATGTGATAATATAACTTTTAAATAATAATAATGGTTTTAAAAACATGTTTCTAATTTGAAAACCCAAATTCACGGAGATTTATATTTTGATTATAAATGAAATATAATGGTAAAAATTTATTACTTAAAAATTTTCTCTGTATGTTCGCTTTATGTGGTTAAATTTTACGATGAATAATTATTATTAATATCAATTACAAAAAGGAAAAATTACCTAAATAGAATTATAATCATTTTATAAATATCCAATTTATTCATTAATTACATTAATATAAACATGAATGTCAGTTAGTGATTAAAAAAGAAATACATTATTCATGGAGGTGGTAGTCTATATGCAACATGACTACTTTTCCATTTTCAAAATATGTGGGAGGAAAATATATGTAATGAATCATATTTTTTATTTATAATTTTTGGATATTATATGGATTATTTATGACACTAATAACTGATATGACTTGTGATTCTAATTATTGGTCTTTTTAGAGTAAATTGTTAAAATATATTTAATAGCACGCATGCCCCATTTTCCTAAAATGGAGGAATAAATCGTGAACAAGGGCCCAGATAAGATATTTTAGGGAACCGTTGAGTAAATAACTATTGTTTTTCCCTAGTAACAACATAATATTTTTTTGGTATGGGCCTTTAGTGAAAAAATTATCACGAGTGTAAATAAATAAAATAATTAAATTTTTTATTATATTCAACATAGTGACCTACTTTTTTTTAATTATAAGGCTATGTATTTTTCCTCAGGATTTTTTTCTAAACCATAGATACCTAGAAGCTGTTGTAGGAGAGAATTCATGATGAAAAACAATTTATTGCTATCAAATCAGGGATTTTCATGCTAACAAAGTTCATGGATCTTTTCAACATTGGAAACATAATCACTATTCATCAACGATCAATACAAAATCAAGGTAGGATGTTTTTCTTCTAATTTCCATCCCACTTCTTATTCCTGGACTAATGTGGATCAATACTTTGAATAGAATTGATACACACATTGTCACTAGATTTAAAATAGATGAAATTAATGGATTTTTTATTTTTTATCTATTACCCATCATCCATATTACTCTACAGAAACTAATCAAAGAAAAATGAACAATGACCGAGGTTTACTTCTTATGATTTGTGGCTTTTGGATTACTTCCCATGTTCTTCACAAGTTCATCACAAGTAATTTTATTATTTCATATGGTTCGAGGAATACCTATTATTTGTCCATTGTATAAAAATTATTTTGTAAAAATATCAATATTATGGGTATGGTTCATGAACGATGGAGTGGGAGAGGATAAATGATGGTTAAAGATGGCCAGAGGTGAATCAGATGGGTTTTTAAATTCTATTCATCCTCCTTTTGACACATGAGGCTGAACAGCTCGACGAATAGATTTTTGAACAGATTGATGGCCCAGATTCTAGCTAAAAACAATATTTAGGCCAATACGACCCCATATCTGTGATCTTTGGGGATGAAAATGGCAGAAGTGGTGTGTGACGATGATGAGGAGTAGAGCACATGTGATCTTTTAAATTCCAGTTTAGCGGCGTGTAATCTAATGTTACATTCTATGTGGCCCCTTGCTATGGCACTAGGTTTTTGGATAAAGTTAAATTTCACACTCTATGTGAACCCTACATGATGGGTAGACATGTGATTTGAGAATTACATGAAAAAAAGTGCACTACTAATGGAACATAGTGTACTTGGACACAGATACAACAAGGTGTACATGGGATAGTGCATGGACATGAACACTGTACACAGACATGTCTTAGTGGCCTAGGTAGGATCTTGTGTGTCTCTATACACAACATACTTCTTCTACAAGCCCTGTCTATAGATACTTACATTTCATTTGAGTCTTTTCTACATGGGTAGGCTTTGGGATAGTTGGGCATGCTATTTACCACCTGGTGCATGATGTGTACCCTCTATCAATAGTGTTTGTAGTGATTTGTTTTTATAGTATAGACCAATATAGGTTAATATTATTCCCTTGGTCCCTTCCTTAGAGGGTAAAGTGAACCATTACATCCGCATCACAAGAATGTGATCCCCTTAAGAGGTTGAGTCTAAGATATATTTGTATTGTCCCATAGTGAGACTCGAGTGTGGTTGTCTACCATAATTTCTCTATAGTTGGGGTTTACGGAATTACTATGACCTCCCTAGGAAGGGTATTAATTAACCATCAATAGGGATATATAGTTTCTTCATGGTATCATTGGAATAATATCTCCTACGTAGAGGATTGATCAATATTGGGTTTGTGGTGTCCAATCACGGTTCAGGGTGTGACCTAGTATCTCAGAATCTGGGTTATCATAGACCTGTGGAATTTATTGGTTGGGCCCAATGATATAGATATATTTTTCAACTTTATCTAAGGATATCTTGTCTTGTGGAGTGTATTCTCCTATAATGATCATTTCATTGATTACAATCATGTGGATGGAAGTTGGTTATGACCTTTTGGTGGCTTTGTGTCCTTCCATAGCATATCTTGGTGTTTCTATTATACATTGACTATGATATATTGTATTGAGATGACTTTACATGGTGCTTCATGTTTTTTCTAGGTTTTTTACTAGCTATTGTTACACTCACTTGTGTATTGGCTTCTCCCCATCGTGTAATGTATTATACAGATGATAACCCATTTCATAGTATTCTGGGAGGACAGGGAGTAATAGGAGCATAACTGGATCATTTCATACATATTTATATTACCAATAGCTAGAATTTGACTTTATTCATCTTCCCTATAGAAGTTTGGACTCCTTAAATTTTTTTGTTTTGTTTTTATATGGTACATTTTTTTCATTCTAAACTTTACATTCATACTCTATTGAGGTATCTTAGATGTACGTAGGCATTATTTAGGTTTTTTACATTTTATCATTATGTGGGATTGGATATTTGTTCATATATACCGTTACTTTAGGCTAATGCCTTCAGACCACAGAGAGTCGTGTCGTGACATGGTGCTATCAAAGGTGCCTATTTATACATTTGGAAAGAAGTTAGTGAGAATGGTTTGGGGAAATAATGTTTATTGTTTCAAGTTCGGATTTATGGCTAGGGAATATATTACTGGTACTGCATCCAATTTATGAATACACCAGAACTCTGATCACCTAATTTTCGACTCGGAACATGTAAACATTCAGGGTAGGGAAAATTATGGTACATGAATTTTAAATTTATGTTTTTGGTGTTCATGTAATTATTGATTCTTCTCTCGAGATATTCTAATTTACCATGGTACATATTTTTTAATTTCATGAAGCCTCCACACAAACAACCAACTAGAATTGAACTACCTGATCACGAGGTTGATCTATCTAGTTATAAGGAATCAGTACTGGTGATTGTACCATAAATAACACCTCTATGTGGTCTACCAGCTATAATACCACCCGTTAAGTGGAAAATAGTGCTAGTATTACCTGGTAAGTGTGTATGTATATAGATTTCATTACATGGGTTTCAGAGGTAGTGAACTCCTAGGGTTCAGGGTGACCCAGACCCTAGGTTGATAAGGACAGAATAGAGGCTTTCACTCATGTTTTTGGTCTTGGGAGGATGTTTGCAGATCAGATGGTGGTCATCATGATGAGTCTTGTTCAGGGATATATTGGGAAATGGTGGATATTGGTGACTGAGTCACATGACAATACAACTCTCACCTGATCAAAATTTTATGATCTCTTTATGGAGTAGTTTTATCAAGACACATTGTGATTTGTACACCTACATGAGATTATTTATCTACAGTAGGGTAGTTTGTCCAGGGTAGAGTACTCATCGAGGTTTAATAACATCTTGTGTTACTCCTTGGATATAGTACATGATCAATTATTCAGAGAATATAACTCTGAGTATGTATTGTGATAGTAAGCTAGGGATTCAGATGTATCTCTTTTCATTATCACCTCTGATGGGGTTTTTGAGTGAACCTTGGTAGTGGAGGGGATTTTGGTAGAGCATGCTTCAATAATTGGAGATAATAGTGAGAAAATTGTATCTAAGACCTCAGTAGAAGGTAGTCAACAGATGTAACAGGAATCCAAGCATGTAAAACACATTAGTAGGTGATCTTAGGACACATGGTTAGTGGTTGAAGGGTCTCAGGGTGGCTTGAATCAACCAAGTGAGAGGAATTGATTCTCCTATGATGGTTAGGGACATCTATCTCGAGATTTTCTAACCCATTATATAGATTCTCATGAGATGGTCCAGGTAGTGCTAAGATAGAGACAAAGGATAGAGTGGGCTGTTCCAAATAGCGGAATCAATGGAAGAGGGTTCAGAAGGGTAGACAGAGGTGGTAATGATTTGACCTTTTACAACCACAACCACTAGGTGGTCCGCTCTAGGATCAGTGTGATGGTGGAAGGGGACGAGGCCAGATGTAGGCTCTGGTGGACTGCAACCTTGAGGACCCAAGGATGATATGAGATATAATTTGTATCCTTTTTATAATTTCTTAAGTATTGATAGACATAGTTGTGAGTCCTTCTTTCTTTTCCACTTATCTGGTTCGAATCAGGGTGAACCCAGTTTAGCAATTGGATCGACCCTTAACGTTGGAGGCTATGATAGGCGGTGACTCTATGATTTATCACTTATACTTATAGTGGTATATGGGGATTTGAGGTGGGGATTTTGAATGAGATATATTTATATTATAATTAGGAATTACGACCTCATCATAGGCATTGATTGGCTGTCAATAGTTAATTCCTAGATTGACCATTATAGGAGGTGGATGTGGTGTGTTTTCAGTGAAGGAAAAATGTTTTTATTTGTGCCTATAAGGGAAACCTAGTTAGATTAATATGAGATCAGTCATAGGATTGTGAAGCCAATTACTCACCAGTTCCCTAGAATGACTCTTGGATGAGTGGATTCTTTTAGATATCAGTTTCTTACAGTGGTGGTGGAGTATAATGACTCCTTTTTGGAGGAGGTACAAGGGTTACCTCTCCACTGATAGCTAGACATCTCCATTAACATGAATATCGAGGAAGTGTGATATCTACACTAGAATATTTAGTGGATCCCATAGATCTTTTAGAGATAGGGGTTCTATTCATGGACTTACTGGAGAAAGACTTTGTGAGACCCAACATTACCCCCTCTGCAGCCAAAGTGTTGTTCACCAAAAATAAAAATGAGAGGTTGAGGTTATGTATAGATGAATGATGCTGGAATAAGGTGACCATGAATAATAAGTATCCACTACCAAGGATAGATGACAACTTTGGTTAGTATAGAGGGTCACAATGGTACTTGAATATTGACCTTAGATTAGGTTGTCTCTAGAATTAAGTGTGAGATGTGGATATACTGAAGACAACACTCACAAAACTATATGGTCACTATGAGTACTTGTTGATGAAATTCAGTGTGAAAAACTCCCCAGAAGTGTTCATTGGACTCATGAACCAGATAATTCATCCTTTCTTAGACTGGTTCATGGTGGATTCATTGATGAAATCCTTGTGTATTTGAATTCCATGTAAGAATAAACGAGACACTTGAAGATGGTTCTGGATGTACTTTGAGAGCACCAACTTATTGAAAAACCTATAAGTGTTAGTTATGTATATATGAGTTTCAATTTTTGGGACATGTTATATCAGCACAATGAGTGGTAGTGGACCCAGCCAAGGATGAGGCTATGTTAGCTTGGGCGCCACCCATGAGTACGTTAGAGGTCCAGAGCTTCCTTGGGTTAGAAAGCTATTAGCAGAGATTCATACCTAGTTTTTTTCATGATATTATCACCCAATAATTATTTTACCCAAAAGGGGAAAATTTCCTGTTGATATAAATGTTCCATAAGTTATTTTAGGAGTTAAGGCATGGGTTGAAAACCGCTCCCATCCTAAGATTTCCAAACGAGGGAGTTCAGTACATAGTGTATTCGGATTCATCAGAGACTAGACATGGTTATGATCTTAATAAGAGGTAGGAAGTTAATGTGTATGGTTCACATTAGTTGAGACAACAATATCATAAGTACATGACCCATGATCTGATGTTAGAAGAGGTAGTATTTAAACAAAATATTTTGTGACACTAACTAATGAAAAGGATGTTTATTATTGACTCTAACGATAAAAGTATGAAGTATATCTTTTCATAGAATGATCTTAACATGAGATAGATGTGGTGATGAAAGTTCATCTCGGACGTTGGCTTTGATATTCTCTATAATCCTATGATGGGTAACATGGTGGAATAATCTCTTGGCAAGATATCACGTTCTCAGTTTTTGGATTAGGCATAAGAGTAGTTGGACTCATTGTAGTTGTCCTTTGTGGACAAGGATATTTCATTATATCTTCAGTCGATGGTTGTTACCTAACTACATTTATAGTGTGTTAAGGATTCTCAGCATAAAAATATTGACTATGATACATTACATACTATGATATCCACTGTACATGTTCCTAATTGATATTATAAAATGTGGAGAGCACATTATCATTTTCATAGGGTGGAAAATGGTATAATTGATGTAGTAGGAGGAGGTGTTGGGTGAGTTTCATAAATACCCTTTTTTGGTATATTTAGTTGTGGAAAAGATTAACCAGGACCCCCAATATTAGTTTTGGTTTCAAGGTATGGTGTAAAGAGTTGTAGAGTTTGTCTCTCGATGCCTCAGTTGTCAATAAGTGAAGGTATAACACTAGGTTCTAGCAGGTTTAGGTCATCACCATGAGGTTCCAGAGTACAAGTGGGATTCAATATCCATGGAATTCATGATGGTATTAGGACATATATATTGGGGACGTGATTCCATCGATTTGATCATACACTGAATCACCAATTCATCACAGTTCCTAGCTATTTGAGATAAGAATATAATAGAGATCTTGGGGCGGCTCAATGTGATGGAGATAGTTCAAATCATTTGTGTTTCCTCAATGATCGTATTTGCCCATGATTCTCTATTTAAATCTAGTTTTTGGAGAGTGTTTCCAGAGGCCTTTATGGATTAGTTACGCTTGACCACAACATTTCATACCAGGACTAACGACCAGACATAGTCGACCATTCTTGTTATAGAGGTCATGCTACAGACTTGTATTTTGGACTCTATCCATGGTTTGGTAGATCACCTACCCATGATGGAGATTATGTACAAAAAATCTACCATTACAAAATTGGTATGGAACTATTTGTGGATTTTTATGGATGAACCTATAGGCCACAAATGTTTTGGACTAATCCAGGAAACTCCACACTCATGGGACCAGAGTTTGTGCATGCTACTACATAAATGGTTAAAATAATCCATGAGTGGATGAGGAATTCATATATCCATCAGAAGTCTTCTACGGACTGATTATGGAGACCTCTAGAGTTATAAGAGGGATACCAAGTGTTCTTGATAGTCTCATCTTGATGTATATTGAGGATATTATTATGAGGATCCAAGTTACCTATGAGATCCACTGGACCCTTCAAGATAATTAGTATACAAGGCGAGGTGAAGTTCCAATTAGCTCTCCCAACATAGTTGGACCGACTACACAATGTCTTCCACATGTCATAGTTGAGGAGATATAAGTACAAATCGTTGTATATTATCAAATGGGTGAGATGAAAATCAAAGATAGATATACCTTTTCTGAATACCCACTTAAGATTGATAATCAATAGAACACGATCCTTCTTGTATTGTAAATTCAATTTCTGTGTGCCTGGTGGAAGCATAAGAATGTTCAGGATAACACCTCGGAGTGAGAAACCTAGTTTCAAGACTTGTAACCTTGCCTTTTTTTGTAGTTTTATCCCATTTTATAATGAAAATGCCTAAGGGTAAAAAAATTAAATGACTTAGATTTTCCATGTATTATTTTGGTATGGTATTAGGATTATTTTTGCGATAATGTTTTGAGAAATCATTTGATTCTAAGGACTTTCTTTCATGAAATAAATGATTTAAATATATTAAATATATTAAATATAAAACACACATTATTTTTATAAAAAATATTAATAAATCTCATCTAGGGGCCCATATCAAAAATATGAGGGCACTATTGAGTTCAAGATGAGCATTCGACCCTAGTCAAAATGTAATCTTTGTTGATGTGGTCCATTTGTGAAAAAATATATCATGATGGTAAGTAAAAAAATAAAAAATAAAAATTAATTTTTTCTATTATCTTAATTACTGACTCTTACATCCAATTTAAGCACATAGTTATGTATTTTTTCACAGGGTTGTTTGTTAAACCCTGGTGATCTAGAATCCATTGGAGGAGAGCATTCTGGGGGAACAACAACAGATTGGGATTAGATCGTGGATCATTACGCCAAAAGCGTTTTTGGATCTCGTCAACATTTGAAACAAAAATGTTCTTCATCAAAGATCATTCCATACTCTATGTATTATGTTTTTATTTGTGATTTACATCCCATTTTATAATCTTGTATGTATTGGGATCAATTCCATGATTAAAATGTATACACACATCGTTGGTATAATAAAAAATTATGTAATTAATGTTTATTGATTATTGTTTTTCAATTCCTCTTCACTCATCTTCTTCTATGAAAATGAATTGATTCAAAAAGAATAATGGATGAGGTTTGTTCCTTAGGTTTTGTGGCATTTGGATTTATACCTCTATTCATCCCATGTTCATCACATTAATTTTTCTTTTTACCCATGGTTCAATGATTACATGATATCTAATCATTTTGAGAATGTTCATAAGTCGCACAGATAAATACTATAGGTACAGTTCATGATCTATGATTTCTATGGGTTGTGATGATGACTATTGATGATCAGAGGTGAATCAAATTGTTTATTGGGTTCCATTATTCTTGGTTTTGATGCATGAGGATGAATGGATTGAAGGATGGGTTTTAAAATAGATTAAGGGCTTGAATTTTAACAGGATGCTACAAAAACACATAGATTACCATGGATATATGATCTTTGGGAAGAACGATGGTGGAAGCGGTGTATACATATGATGAAGAGGATATCCAATGGGATTAGGAAAATATTAGTTTATACGTTGTATAATCTAATGTTACATCACATGTGGGACCCCTGGTTGTGGCACTATGGTTTCTACTAAAGATAAATATCACACACATTGTGACCCCTCCTAGATGTCATGGCATGTTAGTTTGGATTTACACAGTCACAGGAAAAAGTATAAGCCTAGTAGAATTTCGTCTACTTAGACACAGACATAGAAATGTTACATGAGCTGGTGCATGGACATGACCAATATACATGGACATGGCTAGGATTTTGTGTGTCTATACACACCATTTTATTATTCTACAAAACGTGTATGTGTAGACATACATTTTGTGTGAAGTTTTTCCACACTGGTAGGATTGGGTATATCTAGACACACTATATACCCCACGGTACCCAACTTGTACCCACTTCAAGAGTATTTTTAGATCTTCTCTTCCTTGGGTTGTACCAGTCTATGTTAAGCTAATTTCCTTGGACCATTCCCTCGGGGGTAAAATGAAGCATTACATCCACCCCATAGGATTGTGGTATCCTATAGGGGGTGATTCTTAGATAGAGTTCCAGTGTCCCTCTAGGAGACAAGGGAGTGATCCTCTATTATATTTATTTCCTAGGTGGGGTTTGTGGAAACATAATAACATTCTAGAGGAGGGTGCAGATCCTCCATCTAGTAGGATGTATCGGTAGGGTTTGTGGTATTTTTGATTTACAATCCCATACACAGAGGGTTGATCTAGATTTGTTTTGTGAAGACCCCCAACGGTTATGGACATGACCCCTATCAAGGTATAAGAGTATTCCTATAATAGTGAGCTTTCTTGGTAGGTTCCCAATGATCTAGACATATTTTATGAGTTTCTATGATGATAAAATGGCTCGTGGAGTTTATTTTTCTATAATAAGCATTGCATTGAGTTGAATCCTATGTATGGAAGTTTGTTATGACCACATGATGGAGTTGTTCCTTTCTTGAGTATATCAAGGTGTTTCTATTATAAAATTATTGGTATATCTTTTTATTGATCTCATTGTACTTGGTTTATCATGTTTAGCATTTTTGGGGTTGAATAATGGGTATTGTTATACTCACCCTCACATGGGATTTGCGGTAACATGTCATATATTATACAGATGGAAACCCATTTGATGGAGTCTTGGGAGGAAATGGAGTTGGTGGGGAACTGATGGAGCTTGTCAGACTGAGGTGTTTTACTGGGATCATGAATTTTACTTTTACCATGCTCCTAGAGTTGGTTGGACTCTTTATAGATTTGGTTGGGATTGTGTTTGGCCCTTTTTCCTCTTTCAATAATTTGCTATCATACACTATTATGGGATATTATATATATGCATGCATGATTTCAAATGTTTTACATTCCATCATTGTGTTGGAATGGAGATGTGTGGGTGTGTGTACATGTACAATTGGGTAATGCATCCCATTTTTTGGGTATTCCTACTCCAAACTGGCTCTATAACCAGGCATATTAGAGGTGGACTTTTAGTTATCATAGACTGGACATATGCCGGTTGATAAAAAATATTATATAATGGATGTTACATAAATATAATGAAATTTCATTATATTAATGATATTGATATAATTATATTAATTTATTTATAGAGTATTTTGGGTATTTTAATAAATCAATAATCATAAAATAAATTTTTAATGAAAATGAAATTTTCCGAGGATATATTCCTTGGGATCACACCATTGGCCACCATATATTATATATTTAGGATAACCTTAACCTCTAGGAAATGTGAATAATGTTTGGGGGATATATTTTTTTGGAGTTTAGTTGTGATAATATTAACATTGTATGTGGAGAAATGAGGTGTTCAAGGGATCATTTTATACAGGAGGGGATTTCCACTATTGTAAATACCCTTAATATTATAATAGAGTAGTTTAATTTCTCAACGTAAAGTGGCACTAAATTTAAAAAACTATTAAGATAGGATGAGGTGGGTCTAAATTTCCCTCAAAAATTAAAATTAATAATAGTTTCTACAATAAATTGAGGTTGTATTTCTTTATTTAAACACTTTTCAACCATATTAACATTTATAATGGTGAAAACATTAACCATGATAAAATGTTTTTATGAAAAAAATTGAAATAATCTATATTAAAAAACTGAAATATAAATATTTTAAATATTTAAAAAATTTTATTAGAATGAAATATATAGGGAGTAAAAATATATGTTAATGAAATAATATGTATCATAATAATAATAGTTTTAGAAAAAAACCCTTATGAAGAATAAAATTAATTTCCATCAAAATTAAATATAGTATTGATTCCAATGTAATTAATAGGTTTATAATTAAAAAAATTATTGATTTATGGTTTTAATATAAATGCAACACATAATGGATAATTTTGAACACTAAAATAAATGAAAATTACTGAAAGTGTTTTTTATAAAAATAAAATATAATATTGGTTACAAAAAGTCAGGAATAGGTTTATAAATTCAAAATAATATTTTCTAGTGAATTTGTTGACTCTTTCAATAAATATTTTTTAGAGAAAATTATTCATGTTTTTTATGTTATTCTTATATCATATTGTGGTCATAAAATTTATAGTATTTGTAAAAAAATGTATTTTAACTATTCACAAAACCCATATTTTTAATAAAAAAATCCCAAAAAACCATGGTAGAATAATTTTGACATTATTAGTACAAAAATTATGTTATTTTTATACAATTATAAAGAAAAATATTTAATTGTAATATATGAACACAAAATAAGGAAATCAACTTTATGACAAATTATTTTTAAGCATAAATGATTCAAAATTATTTATCAAGAAAATAATAATTTATTACATTAGTAATTAATTGTTTATATCTTCTTAAAATATACTTAAAAATCAATCATGAACTTTTTATATGATGAAATGGTAAGATATTATTTGTTTAAATTAATGAGGGGTGGTCCATATTTTATATATTATTTGGAGATTTTAAATATCATAAACTTTTCCCATAAGCTATTTCATTTTAGTTGTTCTTATTAAAGATCATATCTTGATGGGTGCATGGAAAACCCTAGTGAAATCACATATTTTTATAACATATATAAATGAGCCTCATAAGGAATAAATATAATTCATGATTCAATTTTTATAAGGATGTTAATTATATTTATACTCAAATATTAAATCACTATATCTAATGTTTCTTAATGTACCCATTTTCTATTTCAGTTCATTGTTTCATCAGAAAAAATCAATTATAAAATATTTATTTAAGAGAAAATATATATTCTAAACTCATATATTCTTACATTAAACCTACCCTAAAAATAATTTCAACCATGAAATTCCAAAACATAGTTCAAAATAGGATATAATACTTTTATTTCATTACATCCTTAAGTTTTCTCATAACTTCCACATATATATGATTTTCCTAAAAAACTCTAACTAGTTGAGTAATATGGTTCTAAAAAATTTATACCTTCAATCCAATATCTCAACATGATTTTCCTCACATGAGATATTCTATTCTAATTTCATATCTTTTTTTAATAATTTTAATGATCTTTTACATACTACATTGAATGTGAAACATGGAACACGTTATAAACCTAAGAGATGTTCGGTAGAAGCTCCAGGAGATAATATACAATATAGATATAATTAATAATCTCAAAGGGACCCATGTATCTAGGGATAATATTTACCTTCTTTCCAAACCTCATAATCCTTTTCCAATGGGATAACCTGATGACTAATTTATCACCCACTTCAAAATCCAAATAACATTAACAATTATCATACTAGATTTATTTATTATTATTTTTATTTCATATGTCAAGGAATGGATTAAAACTTATTCATTATTTCTACAAAAGTATCAAGTCCGAAAGTATTCCTTTGTCCAAAATTATCCCAACATGTCAAAGTTATACATATCTTCCTATATAGAGCCTCATATGGTTCCGTTTAAATTATTGATTAGAAAATACTATTACAAGAGAACTCAACCAACTGATGTTGATCATATTAAATTCATTTAAAATCTATTTTTTAGGATATTGTCAAATCATTCAATGGTTAAATGTTTCTTTTAGATGAAAAATCATGTTTATGATTGTAATTCATACCAAGACACATCTCTATATCATTTCCAATTGAATAATCCTGTATAATTTTTAGGTAAACATTATATCTCGACCAGATACATCCTCAGTGGGTACATCATTTATTCTTCCTATATCCTTTATGTATATCCTATAATATTGATATTTTATCAAATTTTTTTAGATATAAATGGTGTGAGCTAAATTTTTACCCACTATCAAGATGGAATTGTTCCCTTTATGAGTATTTGTAAGGGCGATGAAAAAATACATGGTTACATATATCCATTTCCGAAATGTTATATGAAATTATTTCATCTTTCCATTAGATTTTTGACATTTTTCCTTTACATTATATCATACTTGACATCAAGATACATACTCCTTTATTTCTCCTATCACGTTGTTTGACTATAATTGTTACATAATATCTATATACATATTTATTATTCCTAGATGAATAGAGAAAGTTTGTTATATGTATCATAAATTAGATCCTTCTTCAATTAAGATTTTTCGGGAAAACAAATTAAATTTCAAAATCATATAACCGCTCCATCAATAAATTTTAACACTGAGAAATATCCATCATTCTTTTTTATTTCAAATTATCTTCTTATTCCACCTTAATCATTATATAATTTTATATTTTACTAATAAATTGGAAAATGTTAAATGTTATACCTTCTTATACAACATCCATGTCCATACATTTAATACCCATTGGTAGTGGATGTCTTCCTATCCTCATCACTGATAAGGTAAGGTGATCCTTTCTACTCAAAGTACTAGGTACTTTGTCCAATTTTTATGGATGCCAATGTATTGAGAAATAATGATCACTGATCAATTCCAAGAATATAAAATACAAAATGTTTTACTGTTTATATGTGAAAACACATTTAAAATATTAGTATATATATCACTCTTTTCACCATATAGATAATGTTTCCAAATTATTACTTTAAAGATGACCACTGCTTTGTTCTGATCATCTGTCCAGTAATTTTTCCTACGAGTCTTCAATTGAAATCAATCATAAGTAATTACCTTATCATTATTTATAAGGGAACACCCAAATCCCTTCTCTTATTCGTTACTATATATGAAAAAATTCTCCACTGTAGGGTAATGTATGCATAGGTGTAGTGACCAACTTTTTATTAACCAATTTTAAGAATTATTCACATTTCACTATCCCTAGAAACCATAATACATTGTGTGGTAACATTCATATATGATTTTAAAATAATGAAAAATTTATCACAATGAAATGATTGCATCCAAAAAAACTATGAATTTTTTAGGTATCTATGGTAGTGGTTATAATAGGCCATGTTTCAAAAACCTATTATTTTTAATGATCAATAGATATTCCCTATCTTGTAATCACATGATGATTAAGGATACTTTTTCTGGACAAGATTCACTCTTTATGATTTTTATAATGAAATATACCCTTTTATAAGAATATTAGAATAATCTTCATATGATCATCAGTGTTTTAATTTCTTTTACTCTATTTAATAATACCATTATTAAATAGTAACAGTAAAATTTCATGGTAATCACTAAATACATTGTTCATAAAATATATCAAGATTATAGGGTTATTTGTAAGTTCAAAAGAACATTCACTAAATTCATATTTCTTATACCTTTTGCGGAATTCTATTTAAGGTATATATTCTCATTCTAACCTTAATTGAGAGTGTCTAGATCATAGATCCACTATTTAGAATTATTAAAACGCTCTAAGTTGATCAAAAAATCATTATAATATGGTAGATGATATTTATTATGGATCAATATTTTGACATGTTGATGACAATAATTGTTAATATAGATTTTTCCATCCTTCTACATGACAAAATGAAATGGTCCCCCTTATAGTGTGTACTTTTGAAAATGAATCCCGTATCCATATTCTCTTGATGTTGATTTTTTAATTTCTATAACTCAATGTAAGAAATTCTATAAGCGGTATACAATATTGGAATAGATCTTAGTATATGTTCAATTAAAAATAAAAACTCATGTTCTGGAAGAATACCATGAAATTAAAAAGGGAATACATCAAAAAAATTCTATACAATAGGGATTTCTTAAAATTTGAGTTCATTTACCACTACTTTATCTAAGATCCCCTTGTTATTGGGTATCATGGACCATATTATTGAATTTTTGTTCATAAGGAATTCAAAATCATGTTTACATTAATATATGATAATGTTATGATTTAAAATAAAAAATGACACTTCCTTATCTTGAAAATTGATATTATATCTATATTAGTGGATCCAAACCAAGACTAATATCACATAAAATTCCACAAGTGGAACATAATTTTTTTTATCATGTATCTTCCAGAAAACTATGATCAAAAAAGAGTTTTATAATTTTGATGCAATAAACACACATGTTGTTGTTTTTACTGATAATTAAATATTAAATGTTGTTTATGGTGGATAAATATTGTTAGTGAACGTATTTTATTTTAAAAAATTAGTGGAACTAGAATAAAATAATAAATTTAATGATTTGGTTTGGAGAATAAGTGTTCCTCTCACAACTATATTTCATGATTTTATTCAGTAGTAGAGAGTGTATAGTTTATCACATTATCCCATTATATGATAGTATTTTGAGACTTATTATCCTCACTATCCCTGATGTTTGGATATGTTTTTTAATAATACCTATATTTCATGCATATGAAGCATTCAGGTGTGGGTGTACATTGGCTGGGACCTTATTATCCTATATTTCATTAACCATCTTGATTAAATTATTTTAACCCTCATGAGAATTATTTCCGACCATTCAACACGTGAAAAAAAATTTGGCACCATTGAATAAATTCCCATGGTAATTCCTTTACAATTTTTGGTAATTAGGAAATTAGTTTTTCTTCTACCTAGAGGATTTTTCATTCCAGTTTCCATGAAACTCCATTTTCCTTTTCTTGTGACCTGATCCATGAGAAAAATTTGTATCAATATTTCATTTCAAATCTATTTTAAAATAGAAAGATTTATTTATAGCTAATGTCTTTTAAAGATTTATTTTTAATCATATATAGAATGGATTATTTTTTATTTTATTATCAATAAAAACATTATACATACCTTATGAGTCCCATGAAATATTCATTATAGGTTAAAATGGATTCAATATCCTTTTTTCATAACATAAATATTACATCTAATAAATAAACTCACAATCCAAAATACCCCAATGTATAGTTTCATTGGGGATTAGAAAAATAACCACCTTCATTTTCAATTTCATTAAAATATCCATTATGTAATCTTTATATTAGACACCCATTAATGTATTATCATATAAAATATCATTATTCATAACCTCATGAATAGAAACATAAGAATTATGAGACCTATGATTCTTAGTAATGGTAGACATAGAAGATATAAATCAATGATCATAAGTGAGAACAATATGAGTACGTGGGTATTAATATATAATCAATGTGAATTGAAATGATAGAATCATACCCATTAGTACATGAATCATAAATCAAAAGTCATGGAATAAATATCTTATCATCAAATTTGAGTCATAAATGAAAAATAACCAGGAAGAAAATATATGTGGCTTAACCTCGATATTTTTCACAACCATATGTATAGAAACCATTTCACATGTTATGCTTAATTACCAATTAAAGAATAACATATTGGAAAAGGAATCCCTACCCATTTACAATTATCATATTGGATAAAGCATCATTACCTATTTCCCATTTTGTATTAATTATTTCAATTCATTTCCCATGATTATATCAGGAGATTTAAATCTTTTCCCATTGTATATGAGGGAAAAATAGGGCCTAACCATCACATAATAACAATCCATACATATGTATGCCAAATAAATATAAAAACCATCATAATTTCATCATAGATTATCTAACAGGTGGAAGGAAATGATTTTCATGAAAAAATACCTGAAATATTATTATAATCCATTAATAGTAATAGGATATATGGTCTCATTTGATTATACCCCCAATAAATCACAGGATTTATTAAAGTATTTTGGAGTATATGAAAGTTAAATTTAAAAATGAATTAGAAACATGTGCTGAGAAGTAAGAAAATATATAATTTAATTTGTTTATCATTAACATATAAATAAAGTAATAGAATAGTAGAAAAAAATTTCCATAAAAAATAATGTAAAAGTGGAAAGGAAGCTAAAAAATGAATAATGATCATTATGGTTTAAAATTGTAATCTATTTGTAAAAATTAAAAAACATTACTTGGATAACTTTATAAAAAATGAAAAAATAACTTTTATAGAATACAATAAGAGTATTATTTTTAAAATTAATTAATATAAAGAAATTTTATAAATTAAAAATATTTTAATAATAAATTTGATTTTTTTTGAAGAAACATAAAGAACATGGATGTGAAGAATAAATATTCTAGACCCAAGATAAAAGATAAGGCTGACATCTCTTATAAGCATTATTTTCATTTTATTTAAAAAAAAGTAGAAGTAAATGATATGAGGATATATAAATAAAAGGAATAAAAATAAAATAATAAAATATGATAATTATAAGAGATAAATAGTATAAAATTATCCTAAACGAGATTTAATGAAAACAATCATGATTTTATGTGATATTTGACCATAAAACCCTTACCACAAACTTCCACTTGGTCAAGAATCTTCTAACCTATTATTTATTTATTTTCTACTTTTCTTAAATCTATGAAAGAAAAATATTAATAAATTCCATTATCTTATAATTTCTTATTATAAATATATCAATAATGCAACGCTTAAATAAATATTTTATTATTAACTATTCTAGTTTTCATGCTTGTTTGGGTTCAGAGGATCTCACCTTTGAACCTCATTCAGGATTTCATATTATCATTATTTTTCACTCTTTAAAAATTACGTTTTTATATTTTTGTGCATTCCTAAATCAATTCCAGCTATCTAATTATGATAGTTAGCATGAAAAACTTAAATATTACCATTTGATGGTTATTTAATTGACAAAGAATTAAATGAACTGGTAAATGTTATTCTAAATGTGAAAAATTTATAACTATGAGAACATAATAAATTAAAAACTATTATATTTTTTATATATTTAAATTTTCTTCTTCATTTCATAAGAAGCCATTTTCACAATGGTCACATACATAATAAAACTGACCAAAATAAGAACATTTTATAACGGCTGAATATGTAAGAAAAATTTATTATATAGTGTTGATATAACTTTTACCAAAGATTAATTATTTCAAAAAAAATTAAGTTTTAAATACTCTTCCTGAAAAGTTATATACGTAAGGTATGTTAAGGAAAATGATATAAATTTATTACTCACAAGGTGTCTTAGTATTCATCATTTAGAAAGATAAATTTTATGATTAACATTTATTATATATATTATTAATATAATGAAAAAATTATATATCTAGCAAAATAATTTTTTTATAAATATCATATTTTATAATTAAATACATAAGTATAAGTATCGATGTAAGGAGGTTTTGAGAAATGAAAATCAATGTTCATGGAGGAAGTATTTTTCATGTAACATGATGATGTTACAATTTTCCAAATGGATTGAATAAAGGTAGATAATGGATATTCCATATGCATTATAATAATTTAGTATACTAATTATAATGATTAAATTGTATTATTGAGGATATGTAGTATTTATAAGAATTAAAGAAATAAAGAAACATGAAATAATTCTATAATGTTAATTTCCACTTCTATGGATGTTCTTATTTGGATCACACCTTAGGACTTAATAGACTTGTATTGTGGGAATCAATAAATCTCATGGATGTTTTATATATTTTCTATGAGTGGATATGGTAGAGTTTTTCAATCTAAGGTTATCATGATTTGTGTATAAGTGAGGTGTTAAGAGAAGATTTTATAATTAAGGGGAGTAACACTCTTGTAAATTCACTTTTACATGAAAATAAAATAAATATGTTTCTGAAAGTAAAGTTGAACAAAATTTTAAAATATAAAAAAATTTAAGATTTTGGATGTATATAAACTGAAAAAATAAAATTAGATATTGATTTATGTGATATCTTTATGCAGTATACCATTATTTTAACACTTTTAATCTATTTAAACATTTATCGTGGTGAAAAACTTTTACCATGGAAACTTATTTTTATGAACAAAAATTAAGTTGAAAATATAATAAAACTTTAATATTATGATTCCAAAATTGAAAAATGTTTTAAAAGATTCAATTTCATGATTTTATAGAATTAAATTTTATATAGTTATGATTAACAAATTTTTTGTTTGAAAAGCACCCCTTTAAGAATAAATTTTTTTTTACACAAAAATCTGGTATAGTTTTGATTCATATGATATTTATTATTTTTTTATTAAATGAAAAATAAGTTTTTTACTTTAACATCATTAAAAAACTAAAAGTTTCATTATGAATACATAATTGATGTCAACTGATATAATTATATTTTTTATTAGAATAAAATAAAAACTATGTTTCTAAATGTCAGGAAAAGGTTAAAAAATTCATTATAGTACTTTCAACTGAATTATTTTTCTCTTAAAATAATTTTTTTTGAGAAAAATGTTTCATAAAATTTTTGTTATAATTATTCCATACAGAATTCATAAAAGTTATAGTATTTTTAGAAAGGTTGTTTTCTTTATTCACTTAAAAATAAACTATTTCAGAATAATAAAAAAAATTAAATCTAAATAATTTTTGGGATTATTAATCAAAAAATAAATTTTATCTTATTAAATTGTAAATATAAAATTTAATTATAATATAATAACACATAATGTAATATAACAATTTTTATAATGAAATCATTTTAGAAAAAAAATTAATCGAAATGATTAATAATGAAAATAACATGTTATAAAATTAATAATTTATTATTTTTATAATGCTAAATTATACATAAAACCCCTAAATGAACTCCACATAATAACTAATGGTAATATATGCACTGGTGGTAGTATCAAGTGGGTGTTCAGATAATAGGAATCTCATAATGATTTCTATTAGCATTAACTTCTCCTATAGATGATTTCGCACAAGTAGTTCATGTTGAAATATATATTAGAATTCATATTGAGTAAACTATTATGATTCCACATATTTTCCACAATAATAAAATGTTCCTCATAAGGAATATTGCTCCTAATCTATTCCATTTGTATAAATTTTAGAATTTTGTTACTTCAATTTATTCAAGATAATTCAAAAACTATATTAATTATTAAGAAATTTTATGTCAATTTTTTAGTTTTGTCTTTCACTTGAACCATTATATTTTCAATTTTTTATTATTTTATCAATACATATACAAAATCATTTTTTACACTAGTGGTGTGAATTATAAACATTAGTGTGATATATTGATGATATCTAAAGTGTGTAGGGTTGAGAATCATGATAGCATATTTGGGACATCATAACATGGCATGAGAGTTTATATATTCAATTTTATTAATCTGCATTGATATTATACATGTAGTCACATATATACCTTTGGTGTATTTTGGGGTTACTATTGAATATCTCCCATTGGGTTTCATACTCTGACCCGGTATGTGAACCTTAAATGATGTCCATACCTTATTTTTGACAAAAAATTCATAGTATGGACTCTATTATAGGTGATCGATATATAATATCATTGAATAGATGGGGAGGTTGATCCATGAAAAGGATAATTTAATACATTCAATGAATATTCTTATATTTTATTTTATTTACTTTTATATCATTCTATTTTAATGATTCTACCACTTCGGGAAATAATTTATATATCTAATTGATACATGACATTTTCATAGGTTTTATTTTTTATAGATATTTGCTATATATATTTTTTATAGTTTTCTTTTTTGTTTTGATTCCATATGAGTACCTAAATATTTTTATTCATGTATATTTAGCAAATTATTAATTATTAATGTCCATGATAATGAGTTTAATGTTTTCTAAACAATTATTATAAACTATCACTGCTAGTTAGTAAACTATAACATCTAGAGAGGTTATCAAAAAATAAAATCAGATTACCTATATTCAAACTCAGATAATTCATACCCAGTTTTATGATAATACATACTAACATTATTGTGGTGTTTAAGGATAAACCTACCATGTATTCATAAACTCACTCTCACACTCACATAATTCAAACGTAGTTTTTTATATAGTAGATCTATATGATTAGGTTTGTGTTAGTGTAAAGAAAATTTAATTATTATTGTCAAGGAGATCATAAGAGGATAAAAGTTTTATCTTTTATACAATCAATATAGTGTTATTATGGTTTAAATTAGTATTCTTATGTTTATAGTTATGGGTTTTCTTTTTATATTTCATTATATTACATGTTTTTATGTTTCCTAACATTTATGTATACTATTAAATTGAAGATATTATTATTGATTTATAATAATTAAATTTTTCATATTATGAGATGGAATATTGTTATTCCAGTGTATAGAGATTAGTAATGATAATATAGAAATATTTGTTTGATTTCATCTTGGGAATTAGTCTCCATTCTATTACATGTTTTAGGCACATAAGCGGTAAAAATCATATTTCTATTCATTAAACTATGGTGAGGTATTTTTAAGGATTTTTCATGTCATATAAATGTTAAAAATAATGTAAAAGGTGATGTAGTATATTATATTAATGGAAAATAATGTATAATATACAAAACTAATCATTTTATTAGTAGTGTTTTTCAATCATATTTTATGAACAATAATTATATATTCTAAATTATTTGTAAAATATAAAAATCTAATGTATAGATCCTCATAGTATAATAATTATATGAGAAAAATAAAGTTCTTTGATACATTAAACAAATATAATGGAAAATTTATTGTATTTTAAGAGTCATGTAATTCATATCTGATAAAGGAAATTCATAATTTTTGATGAACCCATCAAAAAATGAATTTTTTAATTATTTCCTCACATTGTAAACATGAATGATTAATATGATTTTTCTATGATAACAAGTCATGTTATTTTTTAATGGGTTTCATGATTACCTATGTTACATGTTAGGGGTTTTGCGGAACATATATATGAAAAATAAATTATAAGAATAAAAAATCATTTCTCTATGATCTACCAAGAGTGAAATGAATAAACTAGAATAGAAAAATAAAATAAAATAAACGGATACATAATAGTCCATGTGAAATATTTTCATTTAGTTTGTTTGATTGGGAACCCTCAGTAACAATTATTGGGTTCCTACCTTCGTATCTACCAACCATTGGAATCAACAAAAACATTGGTAGGACCCACTATCCTTCAATGTTTCTTAGCACCTCCTTCTACAAATTAAATAAAAAAAAGGGAATGAAAATAATTTTAATTGAGAGTTTAATATCAATTATCTTGTTTTCCACACAATTGGTTCCCATGAAATCAATTATATAGAACTCATTCATTGAATCATGGAACCTATTAGAATAAATATATATCATCTGTTATGAATAGCATACTCCCCTAAATTCTTAATTATTACACATACAGTGACCCATCATTTATGTGTATTATTCATTAAGTCCTTTAAGAGTCATTAAATCATTTAAAAATAATCACATGATGGAGAAAAATCTTAATGAAACATGAAATTAAATATAGAAGAGTTAATAAAATGGCATCAAATACCATTACTCATATAAAACATAAAATGGGATCATGTAAAATGAGATAAAAAGATTAGTAACTCTCACTATTACATGGATTATTCTTTAGTTTATATTTTAAATAATAAACAACTTAAAATAATAGAATTTATAAAGAAACTTATAACTCTTTGTAAATATTTCTAAAAACATTTGGATATAGTCATCTTGTGAACAATGTAAATTTTTTAATAGAAACATAATTCTGAAATTATTTTTTTACATGGACTGTTCTTTAACCCTACAAGTCATTGTAGTGTTAAAAATAATTATAAAACCCTCAATATATAATTTCTTGTCAACTGCATCCCCTGTAAAGATTTTATTGTCACAGAAAATATAAATTTTTATAGTGTTATCTCCATTAGATAAACTCATGTATATATATAAACATGTATTTAAAAATATATATATTTATATCAAATACATTCTAATATACTTAGTAAAAAAAAAGTTACCACTAGAAATGAAACATATCAATCTTGTATATTCTAAAATATATATTCTTGATTCTCTAAAAATATATTATCCAAATTAATGGAATTACTAAAATGTTATCCACCAAAGTAATTGATCACATCCCATGTCAGTCAATAGATAATGAATATTAATTTATAATAACATATTTAATTAAGGTAATAGAAGTCATACTATTTATACAATAGGTATAAATCACATCATGGTTGAACTCCAATAATGACATGATCATCATATAGCACCACCTCTTGATTAGCTAAATCATATGGTTGGTGTGTGAAAGGTATCAAACAATGAAGGATCACATGATAAGTGTCATTTAATCCTTTCATGAAATAGATTCATTTTAATCATTTTCCTAGGTATATTAATGTCCAAAGAAAAATCCATGTTATATAATATCATGGGTATGTATAGAAAATAAGTCTCGAATAATTATCTCATGTATCCAATTTTTATCATATATATGATTAATCTCATGTTTATATTAAGATGACATATAAACCCACAATATACTATTATTATAAACAATTATTGATGACAAAAAGTCATATTTGAAGGTAATTTTATCATTAAATAATTAATTTAATATAAACATCATTCGTTAATAAATTATAAATATATATTTAATTTATTATAAAACAATAATACTCTTACAATGAAAATGGAAATTTCATTTTTGTCTCACAAATATACAATAATAAATGACATTATATAAACATATCCATTCTATATTGTTAATTTATTTCTCAATGGGTATTATATAATATCCTATATAGAAACCCAATAGATAATTAAATCACATCTCTCACATATTTCTTGAATTAAGTATTATTTTAAAATTATATTTTTGGTGCTTTGGTGAGACTAGGGTTCCTTGGAATGAGAAATATCACAACTGAAGTCTTAGTAAAGAAAATATTCTCCCAAAAATTCTTATAAATCCCCTTATATTTATTAAAAAAATTATTATATCAAATAGATTCCTCCACATCATTTGAGGTACTTATGTTCTCCACCTCAGTTAATGAATCTACCATGTTAGGTTATTTAGAACTATTCAAACTGATAACTCTGCCATTAATTAGAAACAAAAAACTATATTGAACTTTTTTATCATCATTTTCATTATATACCATTAAAATATTGTCTTCATCTTCTCCAAAGAATGAAAAAAATACTTAATTCATATTAAGTAATTAAAAATTTTCTTAATAGTAAATTAGTAACTCTTAATATTTTTAGATTGGTATATAACATTTATTATCAAATAATAAGAGATATATGGATGAGGGAACAACATGTAATATATGTAATATCCTATTAAAATGTATAAGGGATCTTATGAATTTATTACATATCTAGATCATTAGAAGGACATAGATCCTTTATAGGACTTAGGGAATGTGACACAGCTAAATACTCACTCTTAGTGTTCATCATGATAAACTAATTTTTCAACTTTTAATATATGATTTTTGACTCACTCCAAGAAACAACTTAGATTTTTCATTATTGATATCCATACCATGTATTTAGGATTCTTCACCATTGTATTTCATTTATAATTATTTTATAAATGACAACACTGTATAACAAAACAATAGTATATCATTTCTAATGTGTTTTATATTAAGCATATATTATAACACAATTTTCAAAACACTGCCACTACTCTATATATATACATAAAAAAAATTTATACCCTTTTTGAAACTATATGATTCTATTAAACTATGAAAAATAATGTTTAATCACTGTGAAGATTTCAAAAATCCATAAATGGAAAATTGAAACTTGTAAACATTAGCAATACCATTTGGAACTTCAAAACCTTCAGTTAATTTCATATGCATCCCTCTAACAAAATTATAATAACAACGAGGTTCAAAAAACTATTTAATATTTATCATAATTTCACTTTTATACCATGTAAATGAATATATAAATATACATTATCATCACTAATCATGGAAAGTATTCTTCATTGTCAATTCTATGAATTTTTTTATAATATTTTCTCTCATCAAGAATTTATATGTAGGATGTCATCCATTAATTAAAATTTTATTCTGGAAAAAATTTATTGTACCTTATTGGTATCACACCTTTAGTAATATAAATTAATATCAAAATATAGATAATGTACAAAGATCCCATCTTCAATATCATATTGTATAACAATTTTATACATTCAGAACACTCAAATTCCTCTAGGTGGGTAGTGGGTTCATCATCTAGGATCATTAATTAAAAATAATTTTCAAAATTAAGTAAATATATATGAGGATCATATATCATACACCCAAATAATAAATTTTCTTTTGTGAGATGAGTTGATTTTATTTTCATATGATTAATTATAAATCTATAACATTAAATCTCGTGAATCATTAATATTTATTCTATTTAACTACACTAATGTTATGGTTGTTCCCATCATATTCTCAAGTGATATAATCCTTATAAAGGGAAATAATATAACTTATAACAAATAATTTATGTTTAATATGATTATAGGAATAAAATCCCTTATTTTTTTTAGAGAGAACTAATAAATAAATTTTTTTATAACATGGGGATGTTTATTTTTCAAAACAAAAAATCTATTCTTAAAATCCTAAACTATAACTACATTACTATTTAAATGCCTCCTAGTACATTTCCATTATTATTCCATTATATCTACTTTATATGGACTGTGATTAAGTTGGAATAAAATATATTCTAGATCTTATCCCCAGAAATACATGTCAATATCTCACTAACCATCATCAATGGAAAGATGTTTCAGACAGTAAAAGTCCCCTTATCATACACAATATTCAAATGAGTTTCATTAGGAATATTATTTCTTAAAACAATCCTATAATCTCTAATATGATCACCACAATATCAAAATAATTATTCCCATCCCATATTTAATTAAATAATATGAAAAAAATTCTTAATGGTTTTAATACGTTATTTTGAATTCATTAAACATTTTTATTGTTTCAAAATTTTATCTCATAAGAAACACATAACAATACCAATTTAAATCATTAGTAAAGTATATAAAGTAATATTATTATCCAATTAATTATGTACTCATTTATTCTCAAACATATCATTTCATAAGACTCAATAGACCACTATCTCCTTTAGTTTTTCAAGTAAATGTTACTTTAATCATTTTTCCTAATAAAAAAGATTCTAATTTTTGAAATGATATGTAATAATATGAGTTTTTCTCATATATGTTCTCAATTTTATAGTAAAAAATAAATGTATTGTCTAAATAAATTTTCTTCAACCAATTATGACGAATGGTTTAAAACAGATTATCCATTCCCATAATGTATAAAATATTAACCATATTCCTAATTATATAAATAATTTCATTTCTATATATATATCAACTCATTATCTTAAATATGAATTAATATATTTTCATATTCAATCAAGATATGTAAAAAAATTCTATTAGTGGATAAATACTAGAAATAGTTTTCCAATTCTAAGATTAATCCATATGTAGATTTACATAATCATCTCCAAATAAAATTTAATAAAATTACCGTATTTACAACAAATATATATTAAATTATATCGTTGTAACTTTTATCATATTTTTTAAGAGGTGAACATTAACACAGTGGTTTGATACAAACCCAATATCTAATACATTTGAGTTATAATTTGAGAACATTATTTCAATAACATTCATATATATAAATAATAAAAATTATTCTCCATGATCTCACTTCAAAATGTATATAAAAATATAATTTACTATATGTTCATCTTATGAAAGATATCAAAAATTTTATTATTAAAAAATTTCATTATCAATAAAAATACATATCATTTTGTCAGTATCGTGTTTTATATCATTTTAATAAATAATATCATTGATTTTACTCCCCCTAAAATTATAACCACATGTATGGTATCAATTAAATAGGAAATATATATATTTTACTAAATATTTTGTTTCATTATATTTTCTCCAAAATTTTATCTATATAGGTAGTCTATCATTCCAAACATTTCATATATAAATCATGGATAGTTAGGTAGAGTACTCTTAGAACATATTTTTAAATTAATTATCCTAACTCCATTCCTCTAGGAACCTAATATAATATGTGTAACCAAAAGATTATTATTTCAATTGGAAACATAATCATATTCAGGTAACACATACCCAATATGGATTACAGAGTATAATCAATGAGTACCCATAATTGGTATAACAAACCCATTTAGATAATCATGTTATTTACTTGTGTTCACTTTGGATGGAATCTCAAAACTAACATTTTCATGGTTTTATTTAAAGAATCACAATTTCTATATTTATTATATACATATATTACAAAACTATTATATCTCATGTAGTATTTATATCACATGTAATTGATATATATATGAATGATGTTATTGATATTTTTTTGAATCCAATTCCTTCCAAAGAATTAATATCTCCCAAAAATATTAATATATAACACCTTATCCAACTCATGATTTTTTCCTTAATGAATAGTATAACTAAATTATTACATCAACTATCTAAAGTTCTCCTTTGAAAAATTTATGTGGAACCATTTAATTTAAAAGAATATTATTATATAAAATAAAATTTGACAAAAAATAAATATTGGTGTGACTATTTTCCATCCCATATTTTTCAAGAATATTTTCCAAGATTCAAATCTATTGATATGTATGACCCCACGTCCCATTATATTTAGAACAATACATAAGGGGAGCATAAATTCTAATAAAATTATAACCTCTAAAATATATAAATCGTAATAAAAATTTATTAATAAATTAATAAATAATATAAAAAAGAATTTTCTTCATTAAATACAAACTAAAACTAGCATGCAATGAAAATTATAAATAATAATGAGTTAACTTAATTGGACGGAAATAAAATTAAATGAAAATTTTTAAACAATTTAAAATAAAGAATGCAACACTTTTGAATATAGAAATAAAATTAAACGAGGATAGAAAATAAATTAATGTAATTATAATAATTGAATGAAACATAATATAATTAATTATTATTCATGAACATTAAACATGTGATTCATAAATAAACGAACATATCAAATATTTAAATAATAATAAATGAAACAACTAATCTAATCCTAACCATTATTAAAAATATAATATTTTTATCATTTATAGTAATAAATTCAAGATATTTATATTCATGAGTATTTGGAATGTAACATTAAAATATTTAAACAAGAATATATTTAACAATTGAAATAATTTTAACTAATATTCACAATATAAAAAATTTAAACAATTATAAAAATAAATTAAAATAATTTCCATTCATGAATGTTATAGGAATAAATGAATAATGTAACTCTTTTATGGATGGATTGAAAATTATAAGAATAAATTTAAACATTTTAAACTAAAGGTAACCAATATTTATAATATAAATAATTAATATTTATGAATATTAAAAAGTACATTACATATAACTGAAACATTTCAATATTTATCATATGATATAATAAATTATGATAATTATAAATTACATTAATTTTTTATGTCATCTAAATTACGAAGATTGAATGAAAACCATAAACCCTATGATAGAGATGGTTTTATTGAAAATATTTTTTTATTAAATTACAAAAATTCCATTGGTAAGAACTCAAATGTGGTTTCTTTGCATATAATTTTTTTAATATAAAATTGAAAATATGGTCTTCTTTTTAGCATAATTTTTTTTAAATGCACATGTAATTTTTATTCAATGATCATACAAATGTTCACTACGTATAAAATTTTCCACGCCAATGTTGTTCCACATGGAAATCTAATTTCCATTCACAAAAATTAATTTTCAAAAAAAATATGATGTAAATACAAAAATATTATGATTCTCATGTTTATAATAAAAAATCCATGAAGTTTTTCCAATAAATATATTTTTTGTAAAAAAATCATAATCCAATATGGGGAAACAAGAACCATAAATAATATAATAAAATAATTCAAAAATCATTTTTAATCTTTATCATATTGATTGATCAATAAATATAACTATAATACAACTTAATTTTTTGGGGGGATATATCTATTCCCACATATGGAAGATGAACACATAAAAACCATCGACATTATCTATAAATATGAGAATTAATAAAATGAAATGACAAACATAAAATAAAGCATGCATCAATATCAATGTAAAATATTATCCAACATTGATTTTGAATGATATCCATCAGTATTAACCAATAGGTCCATACACCCAAAGGTATCCACTATCCACTAGAATCAAAAAACACTTTTGTATGACCCCTTCACATTTAAATGAGAGCTAGAACATCCCGTTCAAAGGGAAAAGGGGGGAAAGGTGTGAGAATAATTTGGATTTAGAGAATCATATCCACTACCACGTTTTCTATATAAACAATGTCTATAAAATCTATTATATTTAACACTTTTAGTATATTATTAATACTATTGGCATGTATATATTTCAAACACTATAAAATAGTAAACTCATTACCAATAACATTGTATATATTAAAATAATACCCCTTTTTTGAATGTTAAATCCTTCAACAATTAATAATATATCTACTGATTACCAGATTATGTGTCCAAAGATAAATGAAATATGATAATAATTAGAATATAATAAAATTAATGATATCTAATATAATTTATCATATAGTCCATGACATGGTGATATGAACCATAATATAACACAATACAAGGCATGGTCACGCACCCCACATCATTGATTATGCTTTAGTTTATATTTTAAACAACATATTACATATTTAATAAACCATACTCATATTTACCTCATGCTATTTTAGAAATACAATATGAATATTCCACATTAATTCCAAAACTAATTGGTCATATGATGGTTATAATATTATATAAAAATATATATAAGGTTTGTTACCCACATTAATCACCAAACATAATAATAATATTGAACCCACAATAATAAAAATTTAAATAATCTCAATCATGATTAAAAAATTAAAATTAATTGTATGATTTTTTTCAAAAATATAATAATGTGTGATAAAAAATGTTATTATGAAACTACTTAAATTCCATAATGATACTAATTTTTAGACATAATATACTTTATCAATGATATTCTAGATCAAAAATTAATTCACAAATGAACTCCATGATTATTCGAAATAAAAATATCTGACACCATAATAAATATAATCCTATAGATTAGTATTAAATAAAATATATTACATGATGTGTGAATGTTAAAATAAGTATAAAAATACCTAATATTTTCTTTCTTATGACCCCTAGTCATGTCAATATGAATAGATCATGTTAATGAATTTTAGAGCAAAAAACTAAATAAATAAATCCATCATATCCCAAGGTATGGTCCTTGACCTCTATTGTTTCCAAATATATTATTAATAATAATCTTTTATTATTATTTTATAGATATATAGTGTAATAAATAACATGTAATAACAATTTATTTCAATATTTTTTATCATGAACTGACTCCCGCAAGATATTGGCACAATTGGTACTAATTTATAATTTTATGCCTCAAAACATAATAAAATTAACCATAACCACATATTCCATAACCATATTAACTATAACCACATAATTAAGAGTGGAGGTGGAAGAATAATTCATTTATACAATAGGCAACCCATTTTATGAAATGATGGGTTCCCACTATTTTCTAAAATATAAAAATATATAAAAATACTTTTAAAAACCCAATAAAAATCAATAAATAAGTTAAAATCTTGTTTTTTGTCACCAATGGTATCTCATGGTAACTAATGATAATGTGTTACTCCTTTATAGTACACCATTACACTCACAATAAGATATAAAGTCATTTTTTATCAATGTGTAAAAATTCATTAAGAAATTTTCAAAAAAATTAAAAAAATTACCTTCTACATATAAATGCCAATCATATAGAGAAAATCTTCACATATACTTCCATACATGAATTATCGTGTGAAAATTCATTTCTTTCACCATCCACTAAAAATATAAAAAAAATGTTTTCAAACATTCAAGATAGAGAACATTCACCTGTTACAATCATACTTATTATACATGGAGAAACAAACATTAGAATAAAATTTAAAAACACACTATAACTATATATACAATAAATATTGTATCAATTTGAATATTGGATTGGTTAAATGATTAATGATTCTAAAATCAGATTATATACCTCCTCAAATTCACTAATAGAAGGGTTAGTCTCATATAAGAGTTGATTTTCATCCCTAAAAAATAGTTCCCCTTAGGCTATTTTGGGGATTCTATATCTAATAGAAGGATTCATAGTATAAAACCCATATATAATTAAAAAATTTATTACCTGTATTTTAAAATAATTGTATATAAAAAACAATATATCTTGAGGACTAGTGTTTTTTGAAGATTTGGAACATAAATACAATAACCTAATCATAAAAATATATTAATTATTTTGATCATAAAAATAGTTTCCTAAAACCCCATGATATTTTAATATTACATAGGATAACCTATAACAATCCCTAATGAATGAAGTGATATATAAATCCTTATAAGGTAAATTTTTTTACTAAAATGAAAATTATACCAGTTGAGGAATAACATGATATCATATGAATGATGATCCTATAACAGTAAAAAGAATCATAGAATAAAAATATATTATTACCAGGGTATGCAGTAGTAGCCAGTGGGATTGGTATTTTAAAAAAAATCATCACTGGAGTATTGAAACTTCATTTCATTCACCGATGTGATCCCCATTAAAGGTATGAAGATCCAAAGTGAATTAATTAAGTTTAAAAAATATAATTATTAGCTCAATCAGATCGAATATGTGTCCAACCGTCTCGCCTATATAGTAATTATTACTTTATGTACACATGCTAAATCCCCTTTAGATCACCCATACATGCTTCATGATGTCAGGTGAATGATGCTCATCAAATTTAAAGAGCTATAGTGGAACTTCAACAAATCCTTTAGTGTCATGAATATCACTAGGTTTTTATTCTATTGAACTATGATGGGATCGAAGACCAATTTCTCAGATGGGGCCTTTATCTCTCATGGATATAGAAAGAGATAGAATCTCTCAATTATTAATGGATTAACAGTTTATGGAAAAGAGATCCTCCACTACATATATAGTGGGAGTTAAAATACCTCTAAAATGTTCCCTAGCATTCGTATATCCAAGGACCACTAAATAAGTTAAAAATGACTTATAATGATGAACTAACTTTTTCATAAACATGATTTATATTTTATCACCTTCCTGTAATATATAATAAATAAATTATGTAAAAAAACCAATCCATTAACAAGACTAGTAATTCCTATAATATTAAATGAACCATGAATAGTAAGAAGCGCCTATTCATATAATATTTTTCATGTATTAATTTAATACCTTGTGAAAACTTATAATAAAAAAATAAAATCCATGCAATATATTCTCACATAATAATGAATTTATTTAGTTTTCGGAGATCATTTATAGTTGGTTGTATCTTGGGAACCATTTTTTGGCCCACAACGTTCTACACTTCTATTCTAAAGAATATGGAAGGAACATGAATATGCTATTCGGTGTGACCTTCTAGTAATTAACTTGACAGTAGTGATTATTATTCAAAAAACATGACTGGAGTATAGAAAATCATCAAGGAACCTAAAGAGATATGGAAAATTCATAGAAAATAAAACCATTCCTATGAACACACACTTTTTCATATAATATCTTTCTATTGTGATATTCTCATAAAATTGGATTCATAGCTATTTTCATCATATATTCATGAATTATTATCTATTAAGCTAACTAGATAGACATAACTTCTTCTACAATGGATATTCATTCAATGTACTTACTTCCATCCTGATCAAATAGGATTGAAATTTCAATTCCTTAACTCATAATTGAAAAAAATCTTGATCATTCAACTAATTTCATTCCACTAAAGACACACCAAACACATGATACCTCGAATCAACTTCAATATAATGGTTTTTTTCTTGCATCAAATTATGGGATCAAATGAAACATAATAATAATGATCCAATTTCATGATAATAATACTCAAGTTCATAGATAGGAAAAACCAATGACACAGAAATCATGTTGTGTTCTTACTAGAGTGTTTGTCCAAATGATCTCATCTACTCAAAATCACTAATTAGTAACATCATGAGAGAAATATTATTTCTTGTGTTCATCCAACACCAGATGTTCACACATCATCTTTTTCTAATCATTATGATGTATATAAATCATATGCCATAACGTTATGATTATATTCATGGTATCTCAATGTTCTCATTTTTTCATGGGGACTGATATATCCTTTTGACACGACATGTAATATATGGAAATTACCATAAATTTAGTGGATAAAAAATAATAAAAACTATTATGGTAAGAAAAAACACATGTATATATAAAAATGTATAGAACTAATAGTAATCAATGAACATACATAATTTGGGTCTAGAAAAGACACCTTCAACACTCCCACTATAAATAGATCCAACTGATAGCCATTATCAATATGCTATCTATAAAAATAGAATCATTCTTGTACTAATATATAAATTTATCTATGGTCTAACACGTTATCCTATGTGGATACTCTACTAAATTTGACTTCACCTCTCTGAGAAAAATACCTCATTGGATGAAACTTCTAAATAATGTTCTTTTCCCTCTAGTGTGACTGGGGATCCTTAGAAGGTACCATTACAATAGTATTATAATAATAAATTGGGATAGGGTTTGTACTGTTAGATAGAAGGACAATATCGAATACAAATCTTTGTATCCATCTAACCTCCATAGATTTATTGGAAGTCCTACTATACTTTGTCTTACATAATGTTTAAATGCACTAGTTTCTTTGAATTTTCCAGATCACTACACCACCATTAATCCAAAATACATAACCTGACTATGATTTAAATTAATCATGATCTATCTAGAAAATAGAATCAATGTATCCTCTCACTACTAGTTCCTCATCACCTATAGACACCAGGAACATGTCCTTTATTTGTTTCAAGTACATCGGGATAATTTTCACTAATGCCTAACTCATCTCTCCTAAAATAACTTGATATATTCCCTCTATGAATAATGAAAAGTCAACATCAAAACTAGTTCATATCATGGAGTACTTGGTATATCTCACTAATTTTACATATTCATTCAATATTCTACTGTGTTTCTGGACACAAGTTCCTAGATAAATTGATATAATGTGACAATGTAAACAACCCTCTCATGGATTATTCCACCTCATTCCTTTTGAGTAACTTATCAATATATGTACATTGAAAATCCCAAGTATCCTATGAAATCCATCATTATAGATCATGATCCATAGTAAGTAGACTGTTTGAAAAATATATTTCATGGAGAAGCATTTATTTAACAAATTCCTAATTGAAGATAATATTTTTACCTCATTTTACATAATTAATATGTCATCAAAAAAATATACAAGGAAATTTATGTAATTATGAATAACCATATTATATACACATTGATCCTTTTCATTATTTAAAAAACCAAATTCACTTATAGTCTCATCAAGATGAACATTCCATGATTATGATTGTTGCTTCAACCCATGAATAGATCTCTACAACACACATACTATGTTGCATTTCTTTGACATAATAAACCCTTCACATTGAGTCATAATGGAATTTTTAACGGACAGATAATTCAAAAAAATATTCTTTGACGTCCATTTTCAAAATATGATACAAATTTAAGGCATTTATTGAATTTAATATTCTGATGGATATCAAAATCCCTATTGGTTAGATGGTTTCATCGTATTCTATTCCTTGATGTTTCCTGAAACCTTTTTCAACCATTTGTGAGTTATAGGTGTTGAAATTCTCATCCATTTCCATATTTTTCTTGGATACCCATTTGTATCCAATGGTTTTTACATTAGATGAATAGTCTTCCAAAACCTGAACATGATTTTGGTAAAAGTACTATATCTTAGAATACATGGTATTATACCATTTATTACCATCGTTGACCTATAATTCTTCCTTGAAAGATATGGGGTCATAATTATATTAGAGTAATGTGTCACATAACTCCATTATAAGAAAAACATATCACTCTGGTTTTGTAACATATTTATTTGACCTATGAAGTATTCTTGTCTTGGGAATATCATCATCTCCCACAGTCATTAATGAAGATTATTAATGTACCAACTCTTTTTTCATATGGATAATTGACTTCATCTACGTTAATCTTTATCCTATTATTTATATTGAGAATCTATTCCCTTTCTCAAAATATTGAATGTATTTCCATGATCACTTTAGTGTTTGTGGGCTTATATAGGTAGTATTCATCTGATTCTTTTGGATGACCAATAAATATTCACTTCATGCTATAAAATTCCAATTTGTTGTGAGGTATAGTATTGAAAAATACTTACCTTTCCATAAATGTAATTATTGAAGAATGGGTTTCTTTCCACAACAATAATCATATGGAATCCCTTCAATTGATTAAGTTGGCACTCAATTATGGGTATATTCCATTGTTTTCAACACATATCCCCAAAATGATGATGGAATTGTTTTCTAACTCGTCATTGATCTGACCATGTCTAGCATGGTTTGATTCCCCCTTTTCCTAACACCATTCTACTATGCTGTATAAGGAGGGGTGAGTTAGGATACTATCATAGACTTTATTAAATGACCAATGAGATTTAATTTAAGATACACTTTACCTTGGTCTGAGTGGAGAACCATAATATTCCTACCAAGTAATTTTTCTTCCTCATATTGGCATTCCTTAATAATATAAAAGGAATTTGACTTATACTTCATTTTATAAGTATAAAATTACCTACTATGTTCATTGGTAACTGTTATGATGTTTGAAAACCCACCCCTATCTCTACTCAAAATATACCATATATGTCAGTATGGTCTAATTCTAGTAACTTAGTTGATCTTACTCCTTTCCAAGAGAAGGTTTATTTGGTTTTCTACTATATAAACATGTTTGATATATATTTATTACTTTAAACTCAACTGAGTATAAATTATAGGTATGATATAATTTCAATAAAAATATCTCATTCACATGACCAAGCCAGAGGTAACATGGGAGGGGGTTATATGAGTCATGTTTGTTGGTTTTTTCATTGATTTCAATTAATTTTTTTTTGATTTCAAGTACATAAAATCCATTGTTAATATTTTACACACCATAACATTTTTTATACTTATAAAATAATCAACATATATTTAAAAATATTAAATAAAATTCCATTGGGTCAAAACATGAAACTGACATTATATTTATTTGAACGAAAGGAAAAAAAATAATTCAATAATTCCAGTACCAAACCACAAGGAAATGTTAGATTATAATATATCACTATTAAGGATACTCATATTTCACTATTCTCATCTTGAAGATTCATCTCTCATTTTTCAATCTTTCATAATATAATTGTTTCATGAATGTGTAAATAAATCTGTGAGCGACATTTTTTATCCAATACCCATTATGATGTTAAATAAAAATTACATTCAATAAAAAAATAAGTGAATTATAATTATCTTCTTTCTTCTTCTTCCCAAATATATAGTTCTTCTTCTGGTGGATTTTGATGCTACTTGACAAGTATACGACCTCCTTCTCTCTACAATCCCTCCATATCATTGGCCTTTTGGAAGGATGGTGCATCAGTTTCTTCCGCCTAACCTCAACCTTATACCACTTAGTCTTTCAATTCCTATTAATGTTCACTATGAGTACTGAATAATTTGAATTATATATATCCATATTAGTCTGGAAAACGAAATCCAAAAGATATAAGAAACGAATTTTTATTTTATTAATATTTTAATTAACAATATGAAATAGGAAGTGTTAGATGAAATGTGGTATGAATGATATTAGTCACTATATATAGATTTAGTTTATCCCCAATGGATTAATCTCTATCAATATATTTGAATATCATTCATACATGAGGCTCTTCATGATTCCCTTCAACTACCATACACCTATATAGTTCAATAGATATCTCAAAACATTATTGCCTTCCAATCTCATGGTATACCTTTGGGAATTTATTTCTTCACTTGTAGGATTATTTTTCCTTGTGAACTTTTGAAAGTTTATGGTACATAGATGAAAATATGATACACAATACTTCTAGTAAATCATATATAGTCTTTTTATACTTATCTTTATCTACCTAGTTTTCTCCAGAAGGGGGATTAGTAGGAAGCGAGGACTCTAGCACATCAATCTTCCTCTCTTGGAGTAGTATTTTTTATAAGATCCTATACAACTATTGATGTTATGAACATTTAGGATATTTTAATTAACTATTATTTATTTTAATTATAATGTTTAGGTTATGTTAAGGATTTCCATTTTTATAAAGAAAAAAACATAACCATTATTATGTTTTCATAGTCACCTTTTAGATATTTTTGAATAATTAACCAAATTATAAAAAGTCTCCCATAATTTTATCAAACCCAAGTATCCCTCAAAAATATATTTTTAACACTCTATTAGTTGGGTATTATAGTATAAAGGATCCAAAAAATATTGCCTCATAGTATAATATATTGTTATGCTGCTACTCAGAGAGTTCAATTGTAGGCTATAGTTTGGGAAACTGTATTAACCATGGTTCCTTGATATGTGGAATGTATTCCTATCTTCTAAAAATCATAACCTTGTTTCCCTCATCAATTTTCCTATAATTTGGTTGTATGTTATTTATGGATACATATTTTTTACCACTATTAGTTAATTTAACACATTGCTGAGATAATAAAACCATTGTCGTAGGAGGAACCCTAAACAACTATTGAAGAGAACACTATAATCCTAGTGTTTTTTAGATTTAAATGATATAAGGCATTTCATGACTTAATATTACCTTGAGGGGATTTAATATTTCTTGAAGAATGTAATTTTTTATTAAATATGTTCATGTAATGTTGTCACTCTCACAACTAAACTTGTATTAATTCAATACATGCATCAATTATTTATGAATTTTTATTCTTATTATTTTATGTGTTTCCCGTAAATTTCTACATTCATAAAAAAATAAACCATGAAAAAAGTAAATAAAATTCTAGAATGGTTTTGAAGATCTATTATTGGTTGGTCGATTTGAACTCAATTGAGCAACCATACCTAGGGATATATTATGTGAGTTCTCTATTGACTAATATAATTTCCCTCCCCCTCTCCAATGTTTCTTAATATTTTTAGGGTAATGACCATATCTTAGAGTGTCCAACATCATACATCACCATCATCAATATCCCCATCATACTCATATGTAGAAGTGTGTGTCTAGGGAAGTGAAATGTACAAATAAAAAAAGATTATGGACATACATGTCTTTATATATATTAAAATTTAAATGATGATGCACATACCATTGAAAAATTAATTATATTTTACAATCATTACACATTGATTTAATAATTAATAAAATAAAATTCAATAAAAAATGATCGAGGGTATTTAAATAAAATAGGAAAATTATTTTAAATTTATATAGTTTATTATTTTTTTAGTCTCATTATCAATTTTATTTTATATCAAAATTAAATTAATATATTCTTTTAATTTATATAATAAAATTTAATTTATTATTAAAATTTTAAAATTATAATTTTTAATCCAAAAATTAGTAAATTAAGTTTTGATTTAATTAAAAACTTTCTCAGACCCATGAACACCACCTTGGCCCATTATGGGTCAGGACAACCCCATGCTAGGTGGTTTCAGGTTGGGAGGAACCCGATAGGTCTGTTTCAATATGATAAGACCTATGATAGTCCATTTTTTTAAGAACCCACTTTGAGAAATTTCCGGTCGAACATGACCTAAATAGACCCACGGGTTAGCCGATCACAGCAATGGAGATTTCTTTGTAGATGGGGCCATGCTTTGTGGGTTCTTGATAAAAAATGTGAGTGTCCTTTGAGATCTCTACAACCAGTGGGTCCATTGGATCCATTTAGGTAACATTGTAACCATCCATGAGGTCTATTTTCATGGGATATAGTTGTGTCGACGGGTTATTAGGAGGATAAAAAAATATTATTTGAATCTGAGGAGGATGTGATAATGTCATTTTTATAAGGGGAATTCAGAGAGGATGTATCCATGGGTATGAGTTGGCATATGATAGAGTGGATGTGGTGGAAGAGGCATTAGGCTGGAGTTGGTAGTGATGGTGTGAGTACGGGTTTATCCCAATGAAACTTTTAGTCGATGATTTTTTTAATAAATTTTTTTCATATCAATTGAAAGCTAGACAAGAGACATTTTAAAATTAATTCAATAATTTTTTAGTCTTAATATGTTACACCACCACATCATAGCTTTTTTATGTCTTGGATTGTTAAAAAAAATCAATCATCTTAATTATAGGAATTTTTTTAGAAATATAAAATAATTAAATTGGTTAAAACTAATATGACCAATAGAATTTGGTTATAAATGGATAGAAATCATGTGGTAACCATAACTCCCATTAAAAAAAATCCTATGCCATAAATTAACACTCATATATAATAATTTTATTAAAAAATTATAATTGTGATTCGATGTGAGTAAAGTATTCCGATGGTCATAATAGGGCCATCCAAAATCATATCAATATGAGATCTGATCTAATGGGATTTAATTAAATACATTTATATTAATTTAATGAAATTCAGATTTTTTTGACTAGAAAATTATAGTTATTTCCAAGATACAAAATGATAGTATTAGCACCTACAATGGAAGCCAGGGGTGGGGATTTTAGAATTTTCATTGCTGGATGGACGAAAAATTAAATTCTATCTCATATCAAGCCCTAGTAAAGTTCCCAAAATCTCTCTTAAATTATTTAAGAATATAAATAAATCAAATCATTATCTCATCTCGATCGAAGACATGTTTGACTATCACTCCTTGCTGGTAAGATTTTATTGAATGATTGGAGCTCAAAACCCACTACATCATCTAAAAACATTTCAAGAGTCCACACAAAAATCAATCCTAGAATTCCATGTTCTAGAATAGAGCTTTGATTAATCCTTATATGTCATGAAAACCACTATGATCCTATTACTTCTATCCATGATGGTAATCAAAGATCAAATGCTCATACATTACCTTTCTCTCTTGTGGATGTAGAATGTTAGAGAATATTTCAATTTGTGAATGGATTAATAGTACATGAAAAGGATATCCTCCTATACTCATAATGTGGTGGTTAAAATATATAGATAGGGTTCTTTATCTCCCATATATCCAAGGCCCACTAAATAGGCTATAAATGAATCATTGTGATAAACTGACTATGTCAAAAAAATCATTTATATTTTATCACCTACACGTAATATATAATAAATGTATTTAGTGAAAATTCCATGTAATTATGTCTACTTGTAATTCCAGAAATATTAAAATATTTTTTAATAATAAAATAATAATTGGTCATATAATATTTGTCTATGCATCCACATCATACCTTGTGAATACTATTAATAATTAAATATATGTACAATTAGTAAATATAAAAATAATAATGAAATTACATATTTGTAGGTGATCATTAACACTTGGGCAGAGAAAACCATGTCTTATACATCTATTCCCTAGAATAGGACAAAATCTTGAATACACTATTCTGTTTTACCCACAAATTTCTTATATCGGCAATAGTGGATAGTATTCATAGGCTTGGAGCAGTGTTTGAAAATTCATCAAGGCCCCTAATGAGATAATGAAAAATCATAACATTGAAAACCTTTCATATGAACACACACTATCTAATATAAACTCTCTCTCATGATGTCTCATAAATCAGGATGCAATGACTGTGCCATCAACCATTATTTATTTATTATTTTTTGACATAACTGTAAAGACTTACCTTCTTCTTCCATGGACATGGGTTTAGTTAAGGTAATACCATCCTTATAAACTATTAATAAGAAATAAATTCCTTCACTCAATAGAAAAAAAATTATATGTTGACCATTCAACCAATGCAATACCACTATTACCATAGCCAACACAAGATACCTCAACACAACTTCTTTGTCATGGTTATTTCTATGCTTTAATGTAATGACCATATTGGTACTTAATGATGAAAATAAAATTTTAGTATTGTAATATATATGTTTGTACATAGGAACAACCCTAAACACGTAAAACAAGTGGTGTTCCTATTGGAAGGTATCTCCTCATAATCTTTCCAACTCAAGAACACCATGTGGGGATTTCATATTCATAAGTCTCACTAATTATGATCCCCTAGCAGCTGATGGTCACACATCATTTATGTCATTTAATATAGTGAATCTAGACGATGGAAAATTATATTACGCTTAATGTGATGGTAGCTTGATGTTCTGATTGTAGCTTGAGAACTATTATAACCCTTTGATATGAAATGTAATCTATGGATGTTACCATAAATGTAGTGGATACAGAAGAATAAACAATATTATAGTAAAATAATACATTAATATATAAAACTATATAAATGTAATGGTTTTCAAAGAACATATATATGTCAGGTTTTGGTAACCATATTTTATAAAATCGATGATAACACTAAATCATGGTTACATCGGAATTGGAGAATAAAATAAATCAGGAAATCATATGGATAAGTCAAAGATTTCCAAAATGAAAATATAACCTAGTGTTCTAGGACAACCTTCGATGCACCATACATGGTTTCTCATGAGATTAAAATTATGTTCAATGAATTTAATGGATATTGGTTTACACCCTTCATATGTCTAAATTTATTTATTCTACATAGATCATATATCATATGAAATCATTTCATTAATAACCCATAGATAATGAGAATGGTTTCAATATAAAACACATTGATTTTATAAGCACGTAACAACGTGTTACTTTCAACATTTTAAACCCACTACAAGAGAATTTGAGTTTAATATATAGAAAAACCTATTCAATTAATAAAAATTAAATTTATATTAATTCTATTTGAATGATAATATGATTATGTAATCATAGTGAAATATGGTGATATAGAAAATCAATGAATGATTTTTGCAGCCTAACAGGTATACAAAATGGATAATAAGATAGATTTAACAAGAGGTAATGGAAGTAAATCCTAAATATAATGTTATTTTGAAAATAATGGATTCACTAGTGTTTGAAGAAATATTAACTTAAAAGGTTAAAGTCATACAATAATGGATTTACTTGAGTGAAAGGAAATATGAAAAGAATTACTTGCATAGTGTATTCTTAATGCATGAGAAGGGAACCATTAAACCATGAAAATTCTTATCTGAGACTATTTAAAGGATAAATGAAAGGAACTTCACTCTCAATGGATTTATGGTCGATAGGAATTGGATATTGGGTGTTTATTTATAGAAAATTGGAAGAAACTATTTATTTACTTCTAAACACATGTTTTTTACTCAATGTTATAAATAATGAAAATACATTTTCTTTCCCATGGTTTTATCAGAAGATGTTTTCCCATGGGAAGTATTATTTTGTTTTTTATTAGATAATGAGTGGAACAACATTTAATATATATTAATTTAGATATGGAAAATAATATTTTAAATATAAAATTATTTTTTAAAACATAATATATACTTTAAGTTTTGGAAGATTCATTATTGGTATAGAAAATAAATATTTTTACTTTAAAATATGTTATTCTAATTATTAATGACATTTTTTCTCAAAAATTATTTATTGTATTTATTTAATCACTTTTAATTAATTATGATGCCACAATACATATTTTTTATTCATAACATATATTTAAATATAACTTAATATTGGAATCTCTCAAAATATTATAAAATATTTATGGTTGAATAATATCAACATGAAAATTAAAAAATACCAAAAAAACTTCTGAATATGAAAATTCTAATTTTTAAATTAAAACAAAAAAATATATAAAATAGTTTTTTGTTAAAAAATGACTTTTTAGTTATTTTTATATATTAAACCAAAAAACATAGAAACCTAAACATAAATCACATATTAAATATTTTTATTTATGAAAGAGGCTTCTAAATCCCAATTATCTTATAATAATACATAGGATAACCTGGGGATATACATAAGGAAAGGGGGGATATATAAATCCTACTAAGGGAACAAACAAGTTATTGAAATTTAACTATTGATACTAGAGGTATAAAATCATATCATAAAAATAAAGATCATATAACATAACAATGAATAATTTTATAAAAAGGATGACATCATAAATTGTGGAATTATTGAAATGTGGAAACTACATAAAACCTTAAATCATAAGAATAAGTTACACTTTTCAAAAAAATTATATAACATAGTGTGTAAGGCTAATGGAGTGTTCATCCTATATGGTATCTTATGAGATGAAAATATTACCTAATGAATTAAAGGACTATCATAGTAAACCCTTCACTTGAATAAATTCATGTGTCTTATATAGATCTAATATCATTAGAAATCATTTCATTAATAAACTTTGTTGACTGAGAATAGTTCTAATATGAAAATATTTGATTTTATAAGATCTTAAAGGCACGGTCCTTTCAAAATTTTGAACACTAAGGAATTTGATATAGAGTTTAATACATAAAAACCCCAAATCATTAAAAAAAATTATATTTAATTGAATATAATTGTATGAGTATATTATTTTTCATCGATGATTGAAGTGGGTAGAATAGAAAATAAAAAAAATATTTTAGCAGTACTATCTGTATACACAATAGATAATATAATGGGTTTAATGGGGAAAAAAATCTCTCATTTACATAAAATTATTTGGATATTAATTGAATTATTTTATCTTTATGAATATATAGTAAAATAAAAATTAGAATGCTCATGAAAAAGTAAATATATCAATGAAATGAAAAAGTGAAAGAATATCTTACATGAAAAGTGGCTTCCTAAATTTTGAGAAGAGATCCATGGAATATTAAAAGATCCATAATTAGACTTTAGAGAGAGGAAATGAGAATAAATTCATGATCAATGGATTTGGAGTGGAGAGTAACGGGATAATGGGTGGGTATTTATAGTGAATGAGGGATAATATTTTTATAATTTGTGAACATAGTTTTTGGAAACTATGGTTTAAAAAATTAATACCCTTTAGTATCACAATGGCTTTACTCAAATTTATTTTTAAAAAAGAATTCTTTTTTTGTATTTTTAATATTTTAAGTTTCAAAAAATTATTAATATATATTATTTTTTATATGCACAATAATATTTTTAAGAATTAATTAATTTTAAAAACATAAAATATACGTTAGGTTTTAGAATATAATTTATAGGATGTAAAATCTAACATATCATTTGAAAATAAATTAAATTTAAGTCCAAAAATATTGTTCAGTCAAAAAATTATATTATTTTATACATCACTTTTAAGTCATAATTGTTTCATAATTCTTACTATATATTTATACAATATTTAACTTTTTACCCAAAAATTTTATAGCCTCATAAAATTAAGAAAAATTAATCATTAGATAATTTTTTGTGGTAATTTCAAAAAATAAATTTATTTTGTCAAAAAATATTCTAAATGATGGAAAATTAAATTTTAAAATAAAACATGTATTATTGAAAAAAATTATAAAATATTTTTTTCCTACATTATGTGATATTATAATTATTTATAATCAATTAAAAATTAAATGAGACATAATATTATTTTTTATACAATTAAAATTTACATTAGAGTAAGAATTTATTTTAATTTAGTGTAATTTTTTTAAAAAACCAATACTAACAGAAATCAATTATTTGAATATAACCCTCGACCATTATAGTGGTAACTAAATTATACCATGGTGACATACATTTATTCCTTAAAAATAATATTGATGTTATTACATAATTTGAACATTATTATTCCAAATATGAAAATATTTTTATTATAATCAATTTATAAAAGTGATAAAAACTGAATTCTAAATTAATAAGTGTATAATGTATCAAAAATGTATTTTTACTACTCACCCAAAAACTATCTTGTCATGACCTGCCTCCCCGGGCCATGAACCTTGTCATCTGACCCCATGGGTCTCCTATAATACCTAGTTTTCCTTCCCAGTACACCATAGGCTATTACTCACTAGGGTCACTTATCAAACTAATTAATATCCCCACAGGCCAACACATGTTCTTTCAGTGTGTTTTGTCCTCACTAACACACATCTTTGGAAACTTCCCAGAAGGTCACCCATCCTGATTATTAATCCAGGCCAAACATGCTTAACTGTGGAGTTCTAATCAGGTAGGATCCCAAAAAGAAAGGTGCACCTTGTTGACATGAGTAATATCATTTATTCCTTTAACCCTTTATCATTTGGGAGTGTTACAATCACTCCCCCTTTAGAGCACAATGTCATCGTTGTGGAAACCAAGCCTCAAACCCAGGCAGTGCCTAAGCACTTCCGGCTGGGTATTGGCTCTAATACCATTTGTCATGACCCGCCTCCCCGGGCCATGAAATTTGTCATCTGACCCCATGGGTCTCCTATAATACCTTGGTTGCCTTCCCAGCACACCATAGGCTATTACTCACTAGGGTCGCTTATCAGACTAATGACTATCCCCACAGGCCAACACATGTTCTTTCAGTGTGTTTTGTCCTCACTCACACACACCCTGGGAAACTTCCCAGAAGGTCACCCATCCTGATTACTACTCCAGTCCAAGCATGCTTAACTGTGGAGTTCTAATCAGGTAGGTCCCCCACTGCACTCGTCTTTAAACATAGAATTTATTAATTTCTTGATACTTTATTAATATTAATAAATTGGAAATAATATATGATAATTAATTTTTAAATGGTTATTTGGTGTAAAAATAGCCCATTTATTTTATACCGAACACTTGAAACGTTTTCTTGACGAGCGAACACCCAGTATTGAAATAATTCACGTTTGGACTTTAAACATAATTCATAGAATTTCAAATGTAATTCTAGTTTTAAAGATAAATGATTTCTTCTGAACAAGTGTTTTGAGTTTTCTCGAGAAATGAGGTTTTGCTTTAAAATTGGTGAAGGCCCGTTTGACACTTTAGTAAAATAAATTATTTTAGAAAACCCATTGAGGGGTGATCATTGGTGTGCGTTTATTGCGTGAGCTGTATGTGATGTTTGTGCATCGTGACTAATTGATTTACATTGTGGACGCACCCCTTTTTATTGCTTGTGTTGACATGGGAACATGGCATAGTGAGTGAATCTTCTAAGAACGATTGCTGCACTAGTTTAGATTACACACTTTCTAGTGGCCCCATAGTAGGGGAATACTGAGTTATTGCTGCTATGGGGATTGGGCCCCTCGGTTAGGCCATATAGGGCTATGCCGAGCATTAGGGCATTATGACGTCATCGAGTTTGGGCATGCCTTCAGGATGAGTCAGATGTATAGTACGTTCGGGATTGTTCAAGATATCCAAGGTTTGACCCATGTTTCCTTCAGTGTTTACTTGTTTGTGATAGATAGTCGAGGAGCCTAGTTCAGTTGATGTCCCTCGTGTGTTACTTTCCCATTTCCCCTATTGTGTGTGTGTTGTGTGTAGTTTTCCTCTTGATAAATAACTAACAATTCGAGTTTCAAATTGGCTGTGAAAAATGTTTTAAAAAGATAATGCACTTCTTCCTTCAGACTAAAACATGTGTTTAAATTAATAAGGGCAATGAACTGTTACTTGTTTTTGAAATGAAAAGTGTATGAAACCTTACATTGTATAATGTAGTTTAAACTTGAAATTGATAGATTCTTTATTTAATGGTAGTATATTGGGAATAGATTTACCGGGATAGCCTACTGAGTTTTAATACTCACTCCTATTGTGTTTTCTTGTTTTTAGTTTTGTTTCAGGTACTAGCTTCAGTTGTTCGCCTTGAGCGATGTTGGTTGTGGTTTTGGATAGTGACCCATGGGGTCACATGGAGTTTTGGTCGTCATCAGTTTAGTAGTGTTGTTGGTTGTTCTTTATTTATTTGTTTTTGTTCTATATATTTTTTTCCACTGCTTAGTTTATTTTTCTTTTGGGCTAAATCATTCCCACCTGTTTAATTTTGATGTCCGACACTAGTTTCCATCCCAGGGGGATCGAGAACACCCCTCGGGACTTGTCGCTGACCGGCTCGAGTGTCTGGTTTGGGGTCGACCTGGGCTGGTTCGTGAGATATCCTTTCAAGAAAAATTAAAAATTTCACATTAAGATAGTTATGATATTTTGAATCCATAAATATTTTTAATTTTTAAACATTAAAAAATTGAATATTATATATTTAACATTTAAATAAAATCATAAATTATCATAAAACTCAAATTTTATGTTAACAAAACTATTTATTTTGTTATGTGTGATTATATTAATATTTTTTATTATTCATTATTCATTATATGTTTGATAATTAATTATAAATACATGTAAATGAAATATATATTATGGAAATATTATTCTTAATAAGTCATATTAGATATTAAATATAGATTCTATAATATAATTTAATTGAAACAAACACTATTAATGTTGATTATAGTTCCATGTCAATGACCATTTAACTTTTGAAAAAAATATTATCAATATTTTATTAAAAAAACAATAATTCACTATACCTAAGGATAATTAAATTTCAAATGAAAATATCAAATTAATATTTTCATATAAATAATTAAATATTTCTTTGAATGTAAATTTTATGACTATCAAATTATGTACATAAAATATGGTAAACAAATTGAAATTAAAATAACTATCGTAGAATTAAAATAATAACTAAATTATTATTCTAATGTATGAATTATATCAATTTTTTTACAAATAATTCTATCTTTCATTACATTCAAGGGATATATGTTAAAATTTTGTTATTATAAAAAATATTTTCAAATTATTGACCACTAAATAAAAATGACTTAATTATCCTAAAAATAGAACTATTAATAAGAGTTAGATATTTATAAAAAACATATTTGAAAATTATCATAAATATAGTTAAATAGATTTTATAAAAAAAATTATAGATAAATTTCCATTATACAAGAATCAATATTTTGATAGAAATTATGTAAATAATGAAACATAGGAGATTAAAATGAAGATAAATTCGTTTAAAATTAATATTTATAATTTAATAAATTTAAAATAATTATTTAAAACATGTGATGGTACAAATATAAATATATTTTATAAGATGGATTAGATGATAATTGGGTATACCCTAAAATAGAGGAACCAATTATTGTCCTTTGGGGGAGAATAATGTTAATCAATTGCATCATGTTTTATATCTCTACCCATGTCATTTCTATTAATAGATTCCATGAAGTTATCATAAAACCATGGATAATATTTTATTAAACCTCCATTTCATTTTACATTTATATAAAATTTTCCATCGGGTGAGCATGGAAAAATATTTTAAGCCCATACAAGAATGATAAATAAGTGTTTGTGGACAATAAAAATCCAAACATATGAAATTTTTATGGGACATCATATTGAGTGATTCTTTTTAAGTTCATTTTTATATAGGAAATTATGGTTTCTATCATTACACTATGTTTTTCATTTATAAATTATTTAAATGGTTTTATTCATTGTATAGATCCCCTATTAATGGGATCAAGATGAATATATTGGGGTTCTATATAGATGGATGCAAGAGAGGAGAAGGAATTAATCATGATGTTGATAAATAGATGATGATGGATTTGGGGAATTTATATAAATATTGTTTCCCATATTCGGTGGAATAATAATCCAAACATGATGGAATATACCTTTAAAATTTATAATGTTTCCATATTTCTCATTTTCAGATAGACACTATGTGTTTATGGTTGGGTACATTTTTGAGAAAGTTTGAGATGAATAATTTTATGAAGTGGATATGATTAGTGTGTTATGATTTGTTTTTTATATGTAAATTATGTTCAAACTCTGTTTTTTATTATGTTTTATTTTAGGTGAGGTTTATTATAATGTTATAGAGTTTTTTATTGTACATGTATTATATTTGAAGGTTGAAGAGAGGTGATGAAAGTTGTAGGTGAAATCATCACCATGTAGTAGTTTTGTGAACCAATATGGAGACCTTGGTACAATAATACACATTCCAACTCTATTATATCCTTATGTGAGTTCCATATCCCAATGGGTGGGTGACTAGGAATTTTAATAAACTAAGAGTAAAGGGTAATGACTTTTCAATATTAAATCCCCATATATGTTAAAATATTGAAGATAAACAATACACAACTATCATGGAAAACACTCCTCAATGAGTAAAGGGAACTACAGGAAGATAAATAAACACACTAATGAAAAACATCATCCAATACAAATGAAAATAACTGCCATGAAAATTTCCCAATGTACCTATACAAAAAGTAGATCATAGATCCACTCATCAACACCATCGCTCCAGACCCCATGAATCAATCACACCTTCCAGCTAGAAGTTTCACCATCACTTTTCCTGGACCTAGATTAACTTAATTTAAAAATTATTAATGGAAAAGGTAAGGTTTGAGAAAAATATACCAATATGGTTACACCAAAATTACCATGTGAAATTGATGGAAAAACAAAACAAAAATTCTTCAATATTAATAACACATGTAATGGAAAATTATGTTCAAATTTATTTGTTAAAGCATAATTTCAAATAATAATGAATGAATGTATAAAAAAGGAATTAATTATTTTTTGTAATAAGTCCAAGTATATAAATAAAAATTGTTCTATAATCAATGGAATGAATGAATAAAATAAAAATGAAGAAACATGTTAATAATCTAAAAGGTTAATTGGTTCCTAGATATATGATCCTTACACTACCCAGTCAGTCATTGTGGCTCAATTTGTGTACATGTCCCTCAAAATGTGTCATTGGAATAAGATAAATTGACACCCTATTTATGAAAAAACATTCCAATCTTTGTTTAGTTAGACATTCCAACATCAATCCATTTCTAGGTAGTCACAGTCCTGGTATGCATATCCTTATTACCCCCTATTTTCTCTAAATCACATGTGATATCAACCAATAAATAAATATCTTGAAAATTAATATAATTAAAATCAAATTATCATTCATGGTTCAATTTCCCATTTTCATGTTTCATCATGTCATTTAAATTTCCAAAACCAAATCATTTATATTTCATAAAATTCATTTTCTTTACAATATTATTTCATTTAATGGAATTTTTCTCATGAATCAAATTTAAATCATTTGATTTTTTTTCCTCTATAATAATATGTTTTAAATGTACATAAAAGTAGGTTTTATTTCAATGATTTAACACCTTTGAAAAAAATAATAAAATCTACCTTATTTCATTGTGTATAAAAAATGATAACATAATTAATTTCTATCATGATATCATTGCATTAATTTAGGGGACACGACTTATGGAACAACCAAAATTTTATCACATAATCAAATATAAATCACCCAAAATGGGAGATGCCAATGGATAATCCAATGTGATGAATATAAAATAGTAATACCTATAATCACAGTCCATAAAAATATGGAACCAATACATAAACAACATAAGGATCTAGTACTCTCATTTAAAGGGGAGAATAGAAAAGGGGGGATTCTAAACCAATAATAGATACACTTATCCGAGTGATTCTAAGAATATCCACTAGAAATTTTATTAGATAAAAATGCGTAGAAGGAAAAAAAACTCTCTCATAAGAGCCTACAAAATCTATAATCATTAGTGGGAATAAAATGGGTGGAGTTTGAAATGATTTTTGTTTTCTGGATTTTAATTTTTGAAAAAAATAAAAGACAACACCATATCACAAAAGAATATTGTAACGACCAAACTTTAATCAATGGAATTTTTCAATTCTTATAATTTTTTTATATGTAATAAAACATACAAATTGCATAGAGAGACAAATAATACATTATTCTCATAAATTGAGAATTAAATGATTGATATATAATGAATGTAAAGTACTTATGTTGATGGAATTTTAACTTTACCCTTAGAATAATAATGTGTCCATTAGGAATAGTAATATGAAAAATAGAATAGTAACCTCACATATAAAATTATAAATAAAATTTATCCACCATAAAAATGAAAAATAGTATATATATTTTTGTCATAGTGTTGGTAAATAAATGTTTTAAAAATGATAATATTTTATGTTGGTATTTTTGTAAAATATAAATGTTTATTTTCAATTTTATAATTAATATAATTATTATAAAAAATTATTTCCATAAATTATATTCATAAATTAATATTATTTTTTCTTATGATTATAAGATAATTTTATGATTCCTTAATTAATTTTCAACATGTTTCAAAATTTATTAAAATATTAAAACTGTTATTTCTCAAATAAATTATGATTTTATTTGAAAATTAATTTTATCATATTAGAAAAATATTTTCCTAAATAGAGTACATTTTAGAATTTTACATTTTAAGAAATATTTAGGGTGTATTTTTTATATTTTTCTATCGTAGTGGAATTTTTTTGTGAATGGTGAAATACGATAATTTACAATATAAGTTAAATACATGAATATTGGAGTCTTGGGAGATTTATGGTTGATGATATCCCATAATATTGATCGATACATTGGTATTTATTATATTTAGTGATAGGTATCAATACTATTTATTGTATTGAGCCAAAATAATAAGAAAATGATTATAATAATAGAAAAACATCACTCTCCTCCCCTATACGTACCACCCCTCACCACCTCTTCTTCACACACCTCCAAATCCTTTATGAATGTAAATATTCTACAAAAATTTCTTCCAATTCCCCTCCCCCAAGTCAATTATATGTTTTTCTCAATAAAATAGAAATCCCAATTTCCTTAAAGAGGTTCTCATAAAGAATAAATTCAAGAGGTAAAATCCTCTTTCATTCTATTTCAATTTATTTTCATTTATTTTCATCTCCATACCTACTCTATACAACCTTGAATGATTACTCAAGTATCTTATATATACTATAATTGTATTATGTTAACAAAATAATACATCATCAAATATCTTCCCCCTCTCTTTTATTCTATAAATGAAAACATTATCTGTTGTGTGTTGATTTATCACCATCATGGAATATGCATGTTAATATTACATTACCACATTTAAGTATGGTCATAAGACCATTATTATGGTTAAATAATATTTTAAAATACATATTAGAAGTAATATAAATTATTGGAACCAATATATAAGAATAATATAAAATAAAATTTTATATGTTCGTGATGGTCGTAAAATCCACCAAAAGAAATTAAACTATTCTCATTAATGTTTTACCTAATGAATCATCTTCACACCATATATAAAATGATATATAAGATCATTTAATTAATGTATTTTATTTAAATACATATAATATTAATTAAAGATAATTATTCCCATTTTACATGGACATCCATACTTGTATACAAGAGAACCGATCATGAAAACCAAGAAAATGAACACCCCAAAACAATGAAAATGAACTATTCAATTCAAAAAAATGGTCATAAATGAAAATAATAAAATTATAATAAATCAAGTACATGTATAAGAGGTTATTTTATTATCCAATATATTGATGTGAATAACAAATTTGGACATAAGGTTAGGGGATTCTCAAACACAACTCCTTTTCTTTGGCTTATTCATCTTTCATGCAAAATTTCTGTATGGATATTATTTTAATATTACTCAATTGTAATTTTATTCTACTCCTATTTTCATTTTTGTGATATAAATGTTTCAAATATTATTTTATGAAAAATAAAATGATTTTCCAAAAGAACTTTGCTTTCCAAAACACATTTTGACTAATATTGTGTTGTTTCTTCTACTCTTATGAATGATTAACCTTATTACAAATATTTTTTTACATTTTCATTTTGGAACCCCAAGTTTGTTAATGATTGATTAATTCCTTATGAAATGAATTCCTTTCCATGGGTTATTTTAGGTCTATGATTGATATAAATTCTATGTCACATGAATGATTATGTAAATTTTATGATGTTACGGGTGCACCCAAAATTATATAACACTCAAATGCATTGGGTAATGTAATATATCTCAAGAGATAATGCGAGAAATTCAAGAAAATGTTGTTATGTTTGTTCAAAACTTTTATGTTATGATAAATAAAGTTATTTTATGCATGAACATGATTTTATCTTTGTTCACAACTATGTGTGGTATTTGACCACTAAGAAATGATATTTTATTTTTATACCTTTCAACATTCCATGACATTATTTAATTATTCCTCTCATTTTTACGTTGATAATCCTTTAATTATGTTATGATTATGATGATTTTTCATAATCATGTGGTATTGATTCATTTTTTCATTTATCCTTTTAATGGGCTTTTAGCTCACCCCATTCATTGATGTATATGCTCAGGTGATTACTTCTACTAAAGAGAAAACGAGCGCAACTAAAATTCTAAATAATAAGGAATTAAATAATTTTTATGTTTTATTACGTAAAATGTATGTATAAAACTAAATTTTCCAAGGCACTATCCCATTTTATCGTGGACATGTAACAGAATTATATTATTTATATTTAAATAGGCGTTATATTCATGTAAGAGAATATAGGGTCACTATAGTTTGAATCAGAGAATGATTTAGTTATTTTCAGAATTAGGATTATGAAAAATTAGTGAAAATCATAGTATGAGACTAATTATGTGTTAGAACCTTAAAATATTTGTTATACAATGATAATCATAGGGATCCCACAAGATATGAATTTATAGTTAATTACATGAAGGAATAAAATGTTTATTCTTGAATTTCAACATATGTGTTCTTACAACATTTTCTTTATAAATAAATTGGCGGGCACCTGTAAAAACTAGGCCAATAACTCGTGTAAGGGATAATGCAATGATTTCCCGAAAGACATCGCCAATGCATTTGGTTGTTGAGTTTGAAATTTTATGAATATTATTACCCAAATGTCTTAGTAAATGAAAAATAAAATTAATAATGTGTAACTTCCAACTTCAACTAAGAGGAAAAAACTAGATATCAAATCATTTATGTGTATATTCTGATCAACTCATTTCAGAAAAATGGGTCAACTAAATGGAGAAGATATTTTTTGTGCTCCACTATTCTGAGAAGGATAAGGTGGCTCTAGTAGTCTATCATATAGATGTATAATCCGGTCAGTATTGTTTATTGATTAATAAACCAATCCAAATGAATAAATTGAAGATATGGAGTGTGAATAAATTTAGAAAACATTTACTAACAATTATTTCTATGGAACTCTTCATACAAATATGAAGAGATAATTTATAGAGTTGTAGAAAAAGGCAGTAGAATTTATCATGTCCTATTACGAAAACTTCACTAGGATTTCATGGTATGCCTTAGGTTTTGTAATCAATAATGATAAAAAAATAGATTGATTATTTAGTTATTTAAAACCACACCATCAAAAGTATCAAATTATTTAGGGCATTGTGAGTAATGAATAAGTGGTTTGATGTGACCTCAATTAGGAGATATAAATTAGAGAATAGTCCCATGGGCATGGATATTAGAAAAAAAGATGGAGTTTCAAGATGTGGGATCTAATGAAAATGGTGGAAAGAAATATCAACCACTAACATGTCAAAAAATTTGGAACAAGCATCAATGGAATTGCCTCAATGGGATAGGGAAATGCTTCAAGATTGTAGAGAAGGCCACCAAGATCATGAATGTTGGAGAGATGTGATGAATACGGATAATATGATGGAGGAGAAGAGAGTATTACCCATAGTTAAACGTTTCAAATGTAGGGATAAAGATAACTATGAAATATGGTATAGTAAACATGGATTCCTCAAGGGAAATCAGCATAAAAACCCACACAATAAATAGGGGAAATGGAAAGATTATTCCATCACTAATAATTAAGTGGAAGAAGAAATTTTTTTTCATACAAGGTAAACTTAATTTTCAATATGTAATGTAAAATGTATTATTTGATTATACTTCCATGCATTCTTTTATATCTTTCAAGTTTTCTAGAAATATTTAATTGAATCCCCAAAACCATGAAGTATATATATCAATAGAAAAACCTAGTGGTGTGATCATTGCAGCCATAGTGTTGGGATCTTCACCTAATGAAGTGTGTGGGATGATTCTTTTTGTGAAATCGTTATAATTCCATTAGGGTAATTTGATACTATACTATGAATGGATTGGATATCATAATATATAACATGCATAAACTATCAAGAAAAGGAAATATCTTTTTAAATTACGAACTATCCCATGATCCTCTATAATGTATGGAAGACCATGAATCTCATATGGAAAATACCTCAATGATGTGGGTGTCAATAATCTATAAAGAAGAGTACCTCACACAAATGGTTGAGTCAAATGAATGAATCATCCAAGAAGAAATTCCCATATTAAGGGAATGAATTTATATATTTTCCAAATATTTACCTAGGATTCCCCCAGATCATGAGGTAGAGTTATCAATTGAACTCATACTTGAAGTTACTCATATCATAAAATTTCCATATAGGATGGACTTTCTCGATATGAAGTACTTACAGAACTTGATGTAAGAGAATTTGGAAAAAGGGGTTATACACTCGAGATCATCATCGCGGGGAGTGAAAATGATCTTTCTAATGTAAAGGGATGGATCAATGTGAATGTGTATCAATTATTGGGGAGTCAAAAAGATCATCTTACTAACAAGTATCTTCTTACAAGGACTGATTACTTGTTTGATCATCTATTTGGAGCTCAGTACTTCTCAAAGGTGGATCTCTATTATAGATATCATTAATTGGAGGTGTAAAAGGATGAAATTTAGAATAATTCTTTACATACAAGGTATTGGCATAATTATTTTCTATAGATTCAATTTGGACTTACTAATTCCACTACAATGTTCCTATATTTGATGAATAGAGTCTTTATATTCAGCCTTGAAAACTTCTTGGTAGTATTTATAGATGATTTTCTCATCTACTCTATGTTCAAGGATGAACATGAAGAAAAACTAACGATTATGTTGAAATCATTGAGGAAAGAGTAATTGTATACCAAGTTCATAAAGTTTGACTTTTGGTTTCTGCGAGTCACATTCTTGTGACATGTGATCATAATTGAGGTAATTTATATGGATCCCTAAAAACAAAGGCAATTGAGGAAAGGACCGGACCCATTAGTGTCCTGGAAATCCACAGTTTTATTTGATTAGTAGGGTACTACCAATGTTTTGTGACAAATTGCTCATGATTTTCTAGCCCCCTAAATCTGTTAACAAGGAAAAGGGTAAAGTATGTATGGATATAAGAATATGAGTAAAGCATAAATAAGGTAAAGAAGAACCTTATCAAAAAACATGTACTCACATTAAAAATAAGTTGGAAATTTTTTTTGATATACATTTATTCTTCAAATGAAATTCATGGGTGGTTCACTATAGAAGAATGAAAAGGTGATAGCCTATGCCTCACGACATTTGAAGATCCATGAGAAGAAATAATAGATTCATGATCTGGAGTTAGCTGATTTGATATTTTCTTTTAATATATTATAGAACTACTTCTATGGTGATAAGTGTGACATGTAAACCCATCACAAAATTCATAATTATATATTCAAAAAATGGAGATCAACATGCCTCAAAGGAGATGGTTACAGCTAATCAAGGACTGTGAATTCCCTATTCACTATCATCATGGGATGGTGAGGAACAGTACTGATGATCTTAGTAAAAAAACTACTAATCTATCCATGATGAAGATTTAGAGGGACCCTATCTTCATAGATATAAAAAGGATATATTTGTAAATCATAATGTTAAGGAATACATACTAACATTTCCAAATGATTTCCCAACCATCTATCCAAGAGAAGAACAATGAGGCATAAATGGATGATCTGGAGTTACAAAAGAAGGTGAAATTAGTAAAGGAAGGTAAGCTACAATATTTCCATGTCGATGAATATGGTGTGATTCGATTTGGAATGAGGATGTGTGTACCTTTATCACCTGGGATAAAGAAGGAGATATTTCATAATGCACAAAGCTAACCTTTATCTATCAATCTAGGAAGTACCAGATGTATAGTGATTTTCGAGAACACTTCTCACGGGACAACATGAAGAATGAGATTGTGGAATATATATAAAGGTTCATGATATTTTAAAAAGTTAAAATAGACAATCAAAAATACAAAGGAATGATTGAACCATTACCTATACCCATATAGAAATGGTATAATTTCAACATGGACTTTTCCACTAGTATCCCTATGTAATACAACTTAAACAATAGGATATGGGTTGTACTGGATTGACTCACAAAGATAACCCAATTTATTTTTATTTAGGAAGATCTCTGAAATTAACAACATGCCAAGATATATGTGAAGAAGTGGTGAGGATTCATGTGGTTCCATTTTTAGTCATCTCTGATCATGATCCTTGTTTCATATATAAATTCTACAGAACTATTCAACATGATTTGACTACTGAATTGAATTTCATCATGTCATATCACCCCCAAACTGTTGGCTGATCTAAAAGAACTATTCATATGCTCAACGAAATGCTCAGTGACTACTCAATTGAATTAAATGGTGGATGGAATCAGAATCTCTCATTAGCTGTGTTCTTATACAACAATATCTTCGAGTTGAGTATTCATATGGATCCATATGAAACTCTATATAGAAAAATATATAGAACTCCATCTTGTTGGGATAATGTTTTGTGAAAGATGGATACTTGAACGTATACTATGAAAGACATGAAAAAGAATATTCAGCCAAAAAAAACATATCAAAGCTACTTAGAGACAGGAAAAGTGTTATGATAACAACATTTAAAATTATTTGGAGTTTGATGCTCAAGACAAAGTCTTCCATCAAATATCACCATTGAAAAAATTCATGCGGTATGGAAAAAATGGAAACTTAGCCCAAGGTACATTATCCCATTTGAGATCCTTGACTGTATAGAAGCAATGGCCTATCAGATTGTACTTGCACAAAGTACAACTCAAATTCATGATGTGTTTCATGTATCACTCCCTAGGAAGTGCATACCTTACCCCTCACTCATATTGAATCTAGAGGTGGTACAATGGGAGAAGGACCACTCGTATTAAGAGCATCCAGAAAATATCTTGGATTGAAGAGACATGGTTTTATGTAACAAGACAAATTATCTTATCAAAGTGTTGTGGAGGAACCATATGTATGTATTATCTACTTGGGTATCAGAGGATGAAATGAAGGGGAAATACCCTCACCTGTAAATGTAAAATTTATTTTCTAGGTGGATGATTCATATGGTGGAATAATGTAATGTCTAAATGTTTTTTAAATCATTTTTACCTTTATATAATTATGTTGCATAGTATAAAAAATAAATTTCATAGAGATACCAATAAAAATATTATTCTCATTAATTAAGAATGAAATGAGGGACATTTAAGAAAATTAATGAACCTCCACTGATGGAATAATAACCTGACCTTTGGAATAGTAATATGAGCATTAGGAATACTAATATGACAAACAAATAGAAAACATTCCTATGTAAAGTTTGAATATAATTTATGATCCTTATAAATGAAAATATGATCAAATTTTACTATACTATATGTAAATAAATGTTTTATAAATGATAAATTATGTGTGGGTATTATTGTAAAACACAAATGTTTATTTTCGATTTTATAATTAATATAATGATCGAAAAGGAAATATACTTTTATATAATAGAATCATAAATTAATATTGTGTTTTCTTATGATTATAAGATATTTTTATGAGACCTTAAATATATTTTCAAGGTGTTTTATAATTGATTGTAACATTAAAATACGTATTTTTTTAATTAATTATGATTTTATTTAAAAATTAAATTTCCCTTTTTTAGAAAATTATTATCATAAAGTGATGTCCATTTTTTAACTCTACATTTTGATATATGGTTATAGTTATTTTTCAGTATTTTTCTAAAATAGTTAAATTTTAGGTGAATAGTGAAATCCAATAATTTATGATATAAATTAAATACAATAATTTTTGAGTCATGGATGATATATGGATGATGTAAGACCATAATATAAAACTCTCCATCATTATTTAATATATTTATTGATAAGGTTCGACTCTATTGATGTTCTAGGGCTAAAAATACAATATATTGAATATAATAATAATAAAACCTCTCTCCACCCCTATAAATACCACCCCTCACCACCTCTTCTCCTCACACCTCAATAACATTGAATCCCATGAATCTCCCCCATGTCGAGGATCCTTTAGCCTCAAAGAAAGACCAAACCTGAGTTCCCTAAGGTGGTTCTCAATTAGAATAATTTCTTGTGGTAAAATACTGTTACATTCTCTTTTAATTTTATTTCATTTATTATCCTATCCTTACCTCATATATAAAAACATGCATGATAACTAAAATATATTATATATACTATAATTTAATTATTTTAATGGAATAACCCATTATGAAATCTCTTCCCACTCCCTTTTATTTTGAAAATGAAAACACCATCCGTGATGTGTTGATTTACCGCCATCATGGGCGATGCATTTTCAATTTCCATTACTACCTTCAAGGTAGGTAATAATACCATTATTATTGATAAATAATATTTTCTTATAAATATTATAATTTATATAATATTCTAGAACAAATATATAAATATGATATTAAATAATATCATATAAGTTCGTGATGGTCATAAAAATTGTTAAAATAAATTAAATCACATTCTTTATTAGTTTATCTAACGAATCACTATAATAATATTTTATAATATTATATATAAGATAAGTAAAATTATTTATGTTCATTAATAACATATATATTAAATCCTAAATAATTATTCCCATTTTACATGAACTTCCATACTTTTATACAAGCAAACCAATAAAGAAAACAAAGAAAATAAATACTCCCTAAATGATGAAATTGAACTATATAACTCACCAATATGTCCATAAAAAATCATAATAAAATGATAATAAATAAAATATATTTATACAAGGTTCATGATTTATTAATTATTTAATCTAATTTTATTATCCGGGATAATAAAGTGACCAAATCATTCAGACATAAGGTAAGGGGGTTCTCAAACCCGACACATTTTCGTTGGGTTATTCCACTTTCATGCCAATTTTCAGTATGGATATTATTTTAATATTCACATATTATATTTTCATTATCCTCATATTTTCATTTATGAGATATACATGTTTCTAATCTTATTTTATGAAAAATAAAATTATTTTACAAAAGACCTCTTTTATCAAAAACACATTTTCACAGCTCTAAAGTTGATTCTTCTTCGCTCAAGAATTATGAATCTTATACCAAATAAGATTTTACATTTTTATTTTTGAAACCCATTTTTATTAATTATTTATTAATTTCATTTAAAATCTATTCTTTTTCATGGGTTAATTTATGTCTAATATTGATACATATTCCATGTGGAATGCATGATTATGTAAATGTTAGGATGTGATGGGTGTGGCTGGAAATATATAGTAGTCCAATGCATTGGGTAATGTGATATATATCATGGGATGATGTGAAATATGAATTGACATTATTCTATATTTTTTTCACAATGAAGATCTTATGATAATACACTTATGTTATGTGTGGACATGATGCTAGATTAGTTCACATCTATTTGCTGTATTTTACCCCTAAGACATGATGTGTCATTTTTTTGAATTCCAACATTCCATGAATTTATCTAATGATTCATAACATGATAGTTATGGTGATAAAAAGATTATGGAATTATGATGATGATTATTCTCACCAACAACACATTGATTCATGTATTTCTTCATCCTATTATTAGGATTTTAGCTCACTACATTCATTGATGTATATCCTTAGGTGATTACTTGTACTAAGGAGAATGTAAGGGCCACTACGAAGGTAGAGAATAAGAAATTAAATAATGATTATGTTTTACTTTAAAAAAGTTATATATAAGCCTAATTTTCTCAAGACACTAAATCGTTTTATCCTAGATATGTAAAACTGTTATGTTTTTTTACTTTAAAACGATGTAATAGACATGTAAGAAAAAGTAGGGTAGCTATAACTATTATCTATAAATGTTAAAAATGGGGCATACATGGGTACAATGCAAGAGACCGCACCATAGTCCTTATTTCAACTAGACATCTGATTCCATGCCATAAGGCTTTCCATGATCCATTTTACCTAGGTTAATGATAGGGTATAGCTAACATACCCTGCTACATCTACCCTCAAAATAACATTGGAACCAAAAAATCCTCTTACACCGTATCTATCCCCCAATATAATACCATTCCAAAATTGTTCGAGGCTTCAAAACTCACCATGTTGTAGCTATCTATCCATGCAACAACAGTTTTGAAAATAGTATATCCATTAAGGAAATCGATTTCAGTTCTTTATGCCAGAACCAACCACCTATGAAGTTGCCATTCTAGAATTGGAAGAGAAAATAAAATTCCTTTTTCCCTAGTCGTATCATCCACTCTACAAGCATTATATATATTCCATAGAATAAAACAGCCATAGTGAATTCACAATATAAATTCAATAAATTTCTATAAAACCCTAATATGAAACCTAAAACAACATCCAACACAAGGTGATCCAATATAAGGGGTTAAAGAGACATAAAATATGGTACCAATATGTCATAATACCTCCACCATAAATGCATTATACCACCCAAAATTTCTATCAAAAAGAGACACTTTCAATGAGATAAGGCCACTACTCTATAATCAGTGGTTCATGATCCTATGTCTCATGACATTTAGAGTCCTGATTACACAACACAAAAACTAAGGGAATGAACATTCTATGAAGAACCTTCATCTAAAATTCAATTATCTAAACAAGATACTCATACAAGGATAAATTATTTTAAATATCAAGGTCATCTAATATAAAAACATGAGATGGGTTAGTGTTATAATTTCTAAGATATGACACATGGAGGATGCTTTGAATTGACATCAGTTGAGGTGGAAAATAAAAATGGAAATCCAAATAACCTAATCCATAATATCAAATAGACCCACATATATCTATGAGTTTTCCCTTTAGTTATCAACCCTTGGTGACCAAACCGAGGATAAACTCTAATTAAAGTTATCACCAAATTAAAAATCCAAATAGATTATATGATGATAAACATAAATTTTATACTAGATGTGTTTCATCACCATTCTATAAATAATCAATTAATATTGTTCCATCATATATCAAACCAAACAAGGTCCATCCAAGTATTATAGACTGCTCTTCAACCAACATAACAATGATGTACACATCCTATATTACATGGCCTCAATAGGATACTTCTTGATTGATGATTGGTAACCATTTTTATAGGAAAATTAAAATAGGCCCATGTGGATATCCTGAGTTCAACTAAAGTCTCTAACAAAAGAAATATTCATGTCTTCCAAGATCTATATAGCTCATTCTGTCTGGAAATCCATCATCAGATGATATATCATGCTAAAACTAACTTGGGATCACATCACCTCCTAGAGATCACTCTAAAAATAGAGAATTGAACTTATGGTCAGTATTAGGATGTATAATAGATGTAACATAATTCAATCTATAAACTGCTTGTATATACAAGATTCCCTAATCATCGACTTTGGTTGTATCATAAATGAGGATTAAGTGAAAAAAATTGGTCAACTGATTAATCACAACCTATGTAACATATTTCACTTGATGTTTATAAGTAATCTCACCCATAATGTCTATAAAAATGTCACCCCACTTCAATATTGACATACGTAAGGGGATAAAGTAAGCTAAAATGTTTCTTTTTCTCCTCCATGACATATTGGAAATTATAAAACTTAGAAACAAAATTCTCAGTATCACATAGAATACCTAGAGAATAGAATAATAACAACATATTATAGATCATGTTCATTGTTCTAGGGTTTACTTCCCATGTTAAATTATTGAAATCCCCCATGATGACCCTTATCACATGAAAATATACTATATTGTGGTTTTAGAAAACACAAGATACACTATAAAGAGAATGAACAGTCTCTATTAGTCTCTATATTGACCCATACTTTTAATATATAGACATTACATATTATTAGATTAATATTAATTTCATAACATAATTATCAAAACTAGAATCAAATAGTTATAGGGCCTTTGGAAACTAGTATACATAGAAACCTTCTTTATAATTGAACTACATCATCTTCCACTAAGTTCTTCATAACCAAAACCCTAATTAGACATATCATACTCATTAAATTTAATTATAACTTTTATAAATTAAAATATAAGAAATGGTGAGCTTGAATTCTCTGTAAGGGTAATCATGTGAGATATTAATTTGACTAAATCATAATGACATAATAAGGGGATGGAAATTTGATCATAACATTTGAAAACCATACCCATCATATAATAGATCATAATCTTGAGACATGGAATGAAGCATGGATGTTCAAAAGACATAAATCATAATGATATTAATTAACTTGGGATACAAGATCATAACAATGGGATAAGACAAATGATTTTGGAATACACATAACTTTATAAAAACATATCCTTATTAGTAAAGGATCATTTCTAATACAATCATAGTGGATTTGGTTCAATCCACAGACCATCATAGTAGTCATGTTTTACTTCCAATACTATAATAGTAGATAGTGTCCCATGTTTAATTAGGTTGAATCATTATTCTAGTGTTATTTATCTCATGGGATATCCATCATTACCCAATGCATTATAGAGTTATGTAATTTTGGACCTACCCATCACATAATTTAAATCATACAGATGTGTGATACAAGATCATAAAAAATTTATCATATCATATCCCATTAATAAGAATAGTGTTTTATAAATATTTCATGATGATAAAACCTGTAGTAATGAAATATGTATCATAATTTTTTTATTAATTCATAATATCATAACAGATTGAAAATGGATGAGTTTCATCAAATTATTTTCATAATAATCATAAAAACTACAAAAAATTATTATAATGGTATCATTGAATCATATTCTAAGTAACTATTAGGTTATTTCAAAGGTTTTTAACTTATATGTAATGTTATTTAAAAAATCCCTTGGAATATTTCTTGAGGAAAAACAATTTAAAATTTAAAATGACTTATCTGGACTATAATTATTTCCAAAATATTAAAAATAAAATTTTATATTAAATATACTTTTTATATATCAAATAATTCATCAAATCACTAATAATTCATGATGGAATAAAATTCTATTCATGAATTATATGTTATGAAAATGGTTTCTTTAACTTATTTTGGTAAAAATTCAAAACTACCTTATTCGGAAAAAATAAGAAGATTCATTTGAAACCATTTTTTATAAATTTAAGAATAAGAAATAATGAAATTTAAAAATAATATATGAATATTAAAAACATTCTTGAAAAAAAATTATGAAATAAGGATATGGATGAAAATGTGATTTTGACCAAATGGATAAATAAAATTTGTTTTACATTAAATATAATTTAGTCTCTTGAGAACTTAATGTGAGAAAAATTAATAGAAAATTTTTCCAATACTAAAATAAATATTGGATTAGAAAATTTATGATATTATTTAGATTTATATTATAACATTTCATCACTAGAAACATATTCAAAAACAATCCTAATAAATAGTGATATTGTAACATAAAACCATTACCACATTATTTTCATTAAAATAAAGAACTATATAAATATAGAACCATATATGGACACATACATACATATATATATATATATATCCACCTAATTTTTATTTAAGGAATTATAAAATTATATAAAAGTCATTATATAGACCATATAAAAGAAACAAGTGGTGAATATGGAATGTCTCTCATGAAAGTAAAAGTGATATGATGATTCATTACCTTGAGTTCCACATTTTTTTAAGGAAGTATAACCTCCTATAAAATAAATCGATGATTATTATAATTTTAGAAACTAATAATTTACATTCATATAACATCTTAAATTATTCACATTAAATATTTCAACACCTTTTATTAATAAATCCTTACTGAAATCATCATTTCCACATGTCAACTATTTCATTTTTCATAAGGATTTATGTTCAGTAGTTTTGATCATTATACTTCGATAAGGGTTAAACAATCTCCATAATTTTCATAATGATATTTATATTATATATATTCACTATATTTATTTTTAGAGTCATCTATAATGTATAGATAGAGAAAAATTTATTACACCGTTCATGGTGATGGTAATTCATATGTACATATTACCTCTATTTTCATTTTTCAATAGATAGAATGAAAGAAATTTAAAAAAACATCACCTTCACAAAAACATTATTATTAAATATTTATAATATATATTCATAAAATAATTTTTTTACCATCTATGTAATATGGAAGAAAAAATGAATCACATTACACTGTGAAGGTGGTATTGTACAAGTACACATGGGCAATGATATAATTTTACAACATATTGTAAGGTAATAAAAAAGCTGTGAAATTTTAATTCAATATGTATAATGATGTAAAAAATAAAATATATTAACATTAAATCCATGATTACATCTATTCAATATATGGGTTGATTGAAAATGAATTACATGGGTTCGTAGGGTGGTATTCCTCCACACACATGATTGACGTCTTCATTTCCCATTTGATGGATGTTTTGATGGATATAAGTTATAAAATCAACCTAAAAAATCTAATTATATCTTATATACTCTTTTTTGTAATTATTAACTCATTATTAATGATGTTAAAATAAGATATTGAAACGAACGACCTTGGTGAAGAAATTAACATTTTCTTCAAAAACCCTCCTTTGGATTTTTTATTAAGGACCCAAGGGTTAGTATTTTGGGAAGTACATCAGATCTATAAAATTTATAAATATTATTTTAAGTGATTTACTTATGGTTATTTAAAGATAAGGTGCATAATATGTTTAAAAATAATGAGTGGAGGAGGTTCCAATTTATAATTGGGGTGAGTGTAACACTTTAAATTTTTCAATGTTTTAAAATAATTTCATCTCACTTTATTAGAGAAATGGATCCAAAATCACTCATATTTTTAGATGAAAATTTTTAAGATGAAGTATAGCCATATAATAGTGTTTGGTAATTTTGTTAGTAAATTTTACTCCTTATATATATTGATTACCCCCCCAATAAACATGTTTTAAATTTAATCACGATGAATATTTTTTAATGTTCTTACAATTCATTGTTATGAAAAATTAAGTTGTACATATTAAATAATAATAATAATAATTATATAGAATCCATTTTATGAAATTCAATTAAAATAATTTAAAAGTTTAATTTCAAATTAAACCCACCAACATGATGAAAAGATGTTTTAAAAATAATACGTTGTCTTAAGTGTAAATGTTTTTCCTCAATTTTCAATATAAAATTAAGTAAAATGATATAAAAGGTTTTAATAATATTATTATTGAACTAATTATTCTTTTAAAACCATTTTATTAAAAATATTACAATGTAAATTCTTAAAAAAAATTAAATAAAAATTAGGGCTTTTTCTTATTCATATAGAAAATAATATTTTCATAAAATTTTCAAAAGATGAAACTAAGTTAATTTTGAAATTTTGTTTTCAAAAAAGAAAATAATTTTTTCAGTTAAAGATTAAAAAGTTAAAAAAAAATTAGTTATAATATTTTTTTTTCAAAATTAAATGAAAATCAATTTAAAGAAAAAACTTCTAACCACCTAACAAATTTACTGAAAATATATATTCTTTATATTAAGCCTCTTAAATATATATAAAATGTGGTTATTCATATTCATGATTCCAATTTTATGTATTGGTTGTATAGGTATACTATTTTCCAGTAAATTTAGACTGGTTGTTTTATATATCGAAAGTTATTAAGGTGATTAAAATTATTTAAAAATAAATAAACCATAAAATATTTCTGTTTGAAGATATACCCCCCCAAATGAATGTATACCGAAATATTATATCACTCCATTATAAAAAAATAAGGATATTCCCATTTTATCACAACCACTGGTTCCCATATAACATATTTAAATTTTTGATTCCTCCAGAGAACATTACATGGTGAGTAGTCTTGTTTTGAAGAACATTATCTCTAAGATCGATGATTTATATAGGTTGTTCTTAATAAGAAATATTATTTTCTCATGTTATAAACTCTAAGTTTAGTATATTTGATGGATCAAGAATGTACTTCCTCTAGAGTGATATATAGTGCATAATTTGAACATGAGAATGGTTAAGTGGAAGAGTCAAACAATAAGATACCTTCCTTACTCAATTATGAATCTCAATGATGAAAAATTTATCTAGGTCTCATATTTCCCTTCGTATTGAATATCATAACCTTGTTCAATGGATAAATTCATAAAAACACCATATGGACATATTCAATCATTAGACATGACCGTCGATTATCAACATAACATTTCGATCAACTATGAGATGCCATGATATGATATAATTTTTTTTAACATTCATGGAATTTTTCTCATTAAGCTCTAATACCAATAATTTTATTTCAAAGACATCATCAAAATAAGTATATTTCTTTCACTTCTTTCCATAGTTTTCTTCACAATGATCAATATCATTTCTCAAGTAATTATTGTTTTTATTAGATAATTCAATAAGGGGAAGGTGGTTATCCTACCAAAATTTTAAATCCATAGAACCAGACCACATCATATCCCCATGGTTTTGAATGGTCCACTTGGACTAACCTTATATACGATGATGGAAACAAGTGATAAAACTCAACTATATATCTATATCAAACTGAATACTTCTCCATAATTTTGAGGTAAACCGTGGATCCCAATTAGATATAATAGAATGTGGTACTCCATGCAACCTTACCAATTCTATTTTTTATACTCTATAATTTTAGTCATGATATAAATATTCACTATTAAAAATTATGTGTATTTAATTTAAAAGGTAATTTTATACATCCCAAATATCATTATGGACTTTACATTTTTTGGGGAGTTCGGTGAAGAAATTCAGGGTGATGTTTTCACATTTCCATTATGGTTTGGGTATGGTTTTAACACCCCATGCACTTTTCTATAACATCCATATTTTAGGAAATACTATTTACTGAGATATATACTTTGAAATACCTATGTTTATGTTGTCCTATAAGAAATTGACATTGAAATCTTTATACATTTTCATACTTCCAAGATGAATAGATATTTATGAACTATGAAAACAAGTTTAATAGGTCCTTAATTAAAAATCTCATGGATGGAACATAATCACATTTATTAGACTGAATAACTCTACCAAAATAAAGGTTAAACCAGGAATCACTTATAACCTTCTTTTATAATTCTAAATCTACTTTATGTACCTCTTTAAGCTACACATTGATTGATGGATGAATAATAATTTGTGATCGATAATATCTCCATCAATACTTCCAGGTTTCATGATCCATCCTTTGAAAATACTAATATATTAGACCTTTGGGGATCCTCATCATAGATAATCTATCATGATCCTTTTGAATCAGAGTTTCTGGAACCTTGTTTTCTTTTCTAGGGTGGTAATTTATTTTGTAGTAACAATTTTTAATCAAATATAACTATCATTTATGGAACATGTTTAGATAATGTTTACTGAATATATAAATTCATATTCTATAATCAGTATATATATTAAATATATCTTAATAAAGATAATTCATCCATTTTTTCAATGAAAAATTACTATAGGTAACTCCAAATCATGAGTTTGGTAATATTTCTGACGGGCTTTAAATTTGAATGAAGTATAATCTATATCAATATAGTTCTATACGATAATTAACCCTAGAATATTATATGATGAATAAGTACATATTATAAACCATTTTTCACTACATAGTAATGTAAGAATATGTTCACTAAAAACATTCTCTTTAGTTCCTTGAAATTTTCCTCAAATTCATTTATTCAAAGGTACATCACACCATTCTGAGTTCACTTGGTGATTGGATTATAAATTCATGTGATATTAATTAAAAAGAGTTTAAAATATCCATAAAAATATAGAAAAATGTAGATATCAATTATCATGGTTGGTCTGGGGAAATGTTCTAGAACTATTATCTTTGATGGATCCACTAATATGCACATTATTGAGATTATATGACCCTAATAGAAAACATTTTTGCATAAAAAATTCACTATTTCAATATTTTCTAAAAAAATATCCTTCCTTATTATCTTTAGTAAAATCCTCAAGTGACATTAATTATCTTCATTTCTCATTAAATATATTAAAATATCATTTATAAAGACTACTAAAAATTTCTGAATGTAATATATGAATACTATATTGATTAAATTCATGAATATAGTGGGGTAATAAGAAAAAAATGGAATCACTATATATTTAGAGATTCTATATTGTATATGAATGAATATATTTGGTATATTCAACTTCTTGACTCTCAATTGATGATATCCAAAAAAAATCAATCTTGGAATAGTATTGAATTCCATGTAGTAAATCAAATAAATTCATCAATACGAAGAAGGGGATACATATTCATGATTTTGATCTTGATATGTTCTTAAAAATCAATATATAGTTTCACTCATCAAAATTCTTTATTAACAAAAATTACCGATGAACCCTAAGGTAATGCACTTGGATGAAAAAATCCCTTTACAATACACTCTGTGAGTTTATTCTATAATTCCTTCAACTAAATTTTCTCCATTCTATATGGTGTCATTGGAATAGTTTTAGAACCTATTGGGAGTTATATTGAGAACTCAAATTAATGACTTAGTCGATATCATGACCCCCTCCCCACAAAATGTACCCCTCCTAGGCCGACTATATGAGAAGGGAGATAATGACCCCCAAGTCCCGCCTCCTGTAGGACCCGGGTTGGAGACTAGCAGTGAGGGTATAGTAAACACACAAATGGGAGGCATTACCCTCTAAGATAACAAATGTGGAAGAGAGAGATAAGATAGAAACAAACCAACTCCAACTCAAATAAAAATATAAAAGAAATCCCAAGAACACATATGTAATGTCATGAAAAACTACTACAACAAAAAGCGGGAAACTGAAAGTACCCAAAAGAAAGTAAAAATAGCAGCGTCCATGAAGCCCGAATAGCTCATGAAACACCAATCTAGTAAAAATGTCTTGATCTCCAACATTCTCCATGTGACCTAAAAAACAGTTTATATAGACATAGGATGAGTATAACAGTATACTCGGTAGCATCCTCCCTGAAACCTCTCGTGAAAAAGTAAATAAATCATGCTAAATCACTATGAACAACAAGTGAAACTAACTCGTCACCTAAACAATTATACTAAGTTTCCAGCCTCACAAAGGATACTCTCACCAAGTAATTCATACAAGAGTATATAATATAATAAATAATATCAAGGGTACCCCGATACTACTTCCCCACTGGTTTGCCGCTTTTCCCCAACGTCACACATCCTAAGCATCTCTCTCCAAAAAGGCTTGCCTGTAGACACCTGGATGAAGCACCACAACATCCACCTCATGCAAAAAAACCACCACATCCACAAAAGAAAAGTAACCAGGTAGTTTCTGGGAGGCACCACAGCTCGCATAACCTGTATCATACATCGAGTATTAAACCTCAAGCCATTATAGACCATACACCGAGTAAGGATCCTCAAGCTATCATAGCCTATAAAAGTTACACCTATAGTAGTCCATAGGAAACTATATCCATAATATATGTGTGTGAATAACCACAAGCCATTATTTCCCTCTACACACATATATGGGGAAAACTAACCATTGTGCCTACCAGCACAAGCAACTACCATGAGAAGAGAGCGGGACCAAAGGGGGTAGTCAATCATCTATCCTCCCACTGGAATGTTGGGAGAAACACCCCCTAAGGCTCAAAATCCTCAGGGTGTTAGTTTCCTTTACTGATGGGGTAGAGTAGCGTATAGAAACACAAAAATTATAGAATATACTATAGCTGAAAACCACACTATGGGCATAACATAGTCTTTACTCAACTACAGTTAACGTCTCTTAAACTCCTGGCTACCACTTCTATGACTAGGTATCCTAAAATCACACAACCATTTAAAGAGATTTATTACATTACTAAATTACCTTTTTATTAGTTTCAATTTACGTTAATTAATTCTTTAAACATTAATTAACCATTAACAATTTCCACATTATATTTCATTAGCATCACACCCAAAGTTCACTGTCCCTTAAAAATTGTAACCTCGGAAATGCATCCCAGTAAGCTCCAACCCCATGGGTTAACATCATTTATTCAATTATTTATTTATAGAATTACTTTCTCATATTCCCATGAATTCTAGAAAAACATTCTATGCTACTAAACACATGGGGAATCAACACGGTAATTAGATGAACTACCTGTCAGGTCTTTGCCGCCTATAGCAAGAGTGTAGACCCATTCTACATTGAGATGTTAAACACATAAAGCATGTGGAATACCCCATGCATCATTTCCCCTTTCAGAAGAAGGGTAAGAAAGAATAGCTTCCTTGAGCAGTGAGGAATGTAAAGAAGATAAACAACGAAAAGAATCAGTAAGAATCCAAACATTCACATCCAACCAATTTCATCATCCCTGGTGTACTCCCTGACACCCACATGCATAAACCGATGCATCTCTCCACTCTAAGATTCAACTTCTACCACAACCATTAGGCCCCCCTACCCTCACATATCACAACAGCCATTCAGGCTCACATTAGAACACAAGAATTAGGAAAACAACCATCATATCAATTGGGCTCTTGTCCCTTAAACAAGAAAGAGGGTAACTCAAAACCCTACAAGGAATTATCTTTTATCAAACAACTAGTTATTTAATCCAACTTGGATTAAATGATTTATATTTTTTAGGTTCTAAATTCAGGAAACCTAACCAGTGAGCTATCACAAATAATTAAACATGCTTACTGCACCAATTTTATTAACATCGAATTTCAACAAGAAGAACCAAATTTATTTACATGCCTCATTATCTTTAGCCAAACAATTATCAGTTAATTCTGGTTTTACATTCTTTACCAATTTCAATCAAGAATGAAAATCTAAACAAAAAAAGCATAGATATCATACTATCTAGAAAAATAAGAGGCAATAACATATGATCGATATCAATTTATTTATCTGGTTCAAATATTTATTATTTTAATTCCATTGTGATCGAATGGGATAAAACATGCTAACTATACAGTTTCACGTAAAAGAAAATAGGAGCAACGAATCCCCTACCTCAAATGGTTCTTGACATTCTTTATACGAGAACGAGCCACACAAAGGGTTATGATCTCCTCCTTCTATGACAACTGTATACACCCGAGGATAAAGAGACACCATCACACTAGTCAATTCCCAAGAAAATCCCATTAAGAACATAGAGATATAATTCCATAAAAGGGTGAGGGAAAATAGAAAGAGATGAACCCAAAAGAATGATGATAGAATATACCTTATATCGAAGATCGATCGATACTGCTTGGTTGCATCAAAACAGAGGGGAACCAATCCAAGGAGGAAAGTTTAATTATGAAACTCCTATAGGATGGAATGAAAGGTCCAAGAATCTCATAGCCAAGAATAAGGAGGAATAACTAGGGAGGAAGATATAATATCCCTATATAAGATTTAATGGAGCAGTGGTTTAAGATACACTGGATTTTCCATTAAAATAGGATCGCATGAAACCATGTGGTTTGACCAAGTAAAAGTATCATGAGCCTTAGGGAAATTAATATTTAATTTATGGCCTTTGAATAGGCCTTAGAGTCCTTAAAACAAGGCTTTAAATTCATTTTACTTTAAAGGAAATATCAAAGGGGAGAAACTGTAGGAAGCTAGAAACACTATTCATTAATACGAAATTCGGAAAAGGAAATAGAGGCTGTAATTGGAACCTCACTGTTCTGGAAACACTGTACACCCTAAAATTCTGGAAAAACTATACACCCTACTATTCTGGAAACACTGTACACCCTACCATTATGGAAACATTGTTCATGAACTCAAAATTTGGCCAAGGAAAGTGGTCACCGTTGGAACCTCACCATTCTAGAAACACTATTTATGAACTCAAAATTTGGAAAAGAGGCTACCGTTGGACCTCACCATTCTAGAAACAATGTTCATAAACTCAAAATTTGGAAAAGGAAAAATTCTACCATTGGACCTCACCGTTCTGGAAGCACTGTTCATGAACTCAAAATTTGGAAAAGGAAAGAGGTCACTGTTGGAACCTCACCATTATGGAAACACTATTCATGAACTCAAAATTTGGCAAAGGAAAGAGGTCACCATTGGAACCTCGCCATTTTAGAAACATTGTTCATGGACTCAAAATTTGGTAATGGAAGGCGGTCATCGTTGGAACCTCACCGTTGGAACCTCATTGTTGCACTGTTCACATAAGGCTACCGATGACACTATTCACATAAGGTCACCGTTGCGTTGTTCACCTAAGGCTACCAATGACACTATTCACGTAAGGTCACTGTTTCACTGTTCACCTAAGGCTACTGATGACACTTTTACATAAGGTCACCATGGCATTGTTCACCTAAGGCTACCAATGACACTATTCACATAAGGTCACCATTGCATTGTTCACCTAAGGTTACTCATGAAACTGTTCACATAAGGTTATCATTGCACTGTTCACATAAGGGTACCGATGACACTGTTTACATAAGGTTACTGATGGAACTGTTCAACGAATTAGAAATTTGGAAAAGTGTTGCGGATAAGTATTTTTGACCTCTCGAAACACCTCAAACACCTCAAACACCACATTTTTGCAATGGAATGGACCAGAGAGGTGTGACCCATTACATCAAATACCTATCAAAACATTCTGGTCCTCGATAATTCAAAACCAACCTAAAAAGAAACAGAAAAAAAGTCTGAACAACCACCCATCGAGATACCTCTCAAAAGAGATAAAACCACAATAATAAACCAAAGAAATACTTCTCCTAAACATGAAAAGTCAATAACCACAAAAGGGACATTGTTACATGAAAATAAGTAAACATCAAACAACTCTGGGAACTGAGCATGTATCTGACTCACATTCCCTGGTACTCTCCTTCATGCCACCGTGTCACCACAAGACACGAACCAAGGGGATAGAATGCCCATGCAACACCTTCTCTTTGCGGTCTTTGATCTCTATAGGTCATTCCTCAAAGGTCAGATCATCATCAACATCGATCTCTCTCCAATCGATGATTTGAGAGTCATCATGAAGATAACTATGGAGCTGTGATACATGGAAAACATCATGTATCTAGATCATCTGTGAGGGAAGTGCTACTCAATACGCCACAAATCCAACACGATCTAACACCTTTAATGGCCCAAAAAACTAGGGAGAAAGCTTACTCCCCCGACCAAACCTTCGTTTCCCACAATAGCGAGTCACCTTCAAAAACATGTGATCCCCAACATCAAACTCTAAGGGTCTCCTCCTTTGATCAGCATATGATTTCTAATGATCCTGTTCTATCTTCATCCTCTCACGAATCGCTTGAACCATCTCTATTGTATTCTACACTAGTTCTGGTCCGAGGATTGCTGACTCTCTGACCCCATTCTAGCACAATGGAGAACGGCAAGGCCGGAAATACAAGGCTTCAAACAGCATCATACCGATGGTGGAGTGAAAACTATTGTTGTAAGTGAGCTCCACTAAGGGTAAGTTCCTCATCCATAAACCTCCAAAATCTAGGACACAAGAGCATAACATGTCATCAAGAGTCTGGATAGTCTACTCTGTCTGGTCGTCCTTCGCAGGATGAAAATCAGTGCAAAGGAATAGTTGAGAACTAAAAGCATGTTGGAGAACTCTCTACACCCTGGAGGGAAAACAAGGATCTCGATCAGAAATGATCATCCTTGGGACTCCATGAAGTCTCACCACCTCCTCTAGATATCACCTTGACAAAACATCCACCGATCTCGACTCCATGATCACTATGAAGTGGGATGATTTTGTTAGACGATCCACTACCACCCAAATAGCATCATGTCCTCTTGAAGCTCGAGGTAAATTATTAATAAAGTCTATTGAGATGTCCTCCCACTTCCACTAAGGAACATCTAATGGCTGGAGCAGACCAACAGGAACATGGTGTTCGAACTTCACCTTCTGGAAGACCAAACATCGAGACACAAACTCTGCAACTGCACGTTTTATCCCAGGACACCAAAACTGAGTCCTCAAGGCTCGATGCATATTTGTCACACCAGGATTCACAGCTAAAGGTGATATATGGAACTCTCTTAGAACTGTCTCGCACATTTACAAAGGAACAAAAAACCTTTCGTGATACAACACTTGGTGTTGTTCATCCTCAGTCCAACAATCATGGGCATTTCCACAAACAACTCGGTCGCTCCAAACCTCCACTTTAAGATCCCCAACTGGGACTCTTCCACCCGTTGAACCAGATATGATTGCACCATCATTTGAAAAATACAACCTCTACCCCCAACTTCTCCCATATCAAGATGTAATGCTGATAGTTTCTCTATTACTCTCTAGTAGTCACTATATTCACACTCAACATCACTACATGACTTCTGACTTAGTGCATCAGCTACAACATTCCCCTTTCCAGGTGTATACGATATATAGATTTCTTATTCCTATAAGAACTCCATCCACAAAAATTTTCATAAGATCAAGTCACATTAGGAGAAAACATACATCAGGCTCTTATGATTGGTGAAAACCACAAAGTTCTCACCAATGAGGTAATGTCTCCAAAACTTCAGAGAAGACACCACAGTTGGAAACTCAAGATCATGAGTGGCATAGTTACGTTCATGGGGACATAACTGCTAAGACCCATAAGAAACAATTGATATTTTCTACATCAGAACACAACCTAACCCCAGATGTGAAGCATCACATAAAACATCAAACTGTACTCCCTCAGCTAGAAGACAAAGAACTGGGGAACTTACTAACTTCTACTTTAGATAATCGAAATATTCCTAACATTGATCTATCTATATGAATGCTTGATCTTTATAGTTCAATGCTTTCCGGGGAGTCGCAACTTGAGAGAAATTGGCTACGAACCTCATATAGTAGCCTGCGAGACCAAGGAAACTTCACACCTCTAATATTGTCTTGGGGGATTCCCAAGACACAACTGCTTCTATCTTCGATAGATCCACAGCTACTCCCTATTGGGACACAACATTCCCTAAGAAAAAGACTTATTGAGCCCAAAACTCACACTTTGACATCTTCCCAAACAACTGATGTTGACGAAGAACTCCCAAATGGAATGTAGATACTCTTCATGCTCCTCCTAAGACATGGAGTACACAAGGATTTAATCAATTAAAACCACCACAAACTTGTCCAGGAACTCATGGAACAAAGCATTCATCAATCCCATGAACATAGCTGGAGAATTTGTCTCTCTGAATGGAGTTACAATGAACTCATAATGCCCATGATGACAATGGAAAGCAGTCTTCAGGATATCCTCATCTTTTACACGCATCTAATGATATCATGACCAAAAATTATTCTTTGAGAACCAAATTTCACCCTTTAGTTGATCGAATAAATCAAAAATATGCAGAAGATGATATAGATTCTTCACTATCACTTTGTTTAAGAGACGATAATTGAAACACAACCACAAACTGTTGTCAGCCTTCTTCACGAACAAAAATGGTACTCCCCACGGTGACATAATAGGACAAACAAAACCTCACTATAGCAGACCATAAAGATGTATATGTAGCTCTCGTAACTCATAAGGGGAAATATTATATGGATACATAGAGATAGGAGACACTCCTGGTTGTAACTCGATCCCAAACTCGATCTCTTGTCAAGGGGGTAATGTTTTAACCTCTTCTAGAAAGACATCAGGGTACTCTTCTATGACCCTTGGAAACTCCAACTACTGAAAATCCAAATCACTCAGAATCAGATCAACCATCATGGTTGATAAGGACAAAACACGCCTCTGACCCATCTGAGGGTCTCGCTTGCCAACAAACACCACTGGCTCTCCATCTGCATCGATGAACACAACCTGCTTCTTGAAGAAATCCATAATAGCCTGCACTAAGTACAACCAATCCATGCTAAGGATGACATCATATGGTTGTATTCATAAACATAGTAAATCTCCCCAAGAGAGGTATTTCCCCAACACTATCTCACAGTCTCTACATACTTCTAACAAGTCAGCTTGACATCCAACTGGTGTAGTCAACGCCGAGGGCACTGGAATCCTCTCTACCTCAAGTCCCAAAGCATGGAAAAGGGTATGTGATATGAAGGAATGTGTCACTAATGAATCAAACAAGGTATACACCATGGTATAAAACAATCAAAGGGTACCTCGAACGATGTATGGATCACCTGGTGTTGGCAATGCTAAAGCATGAAGCTGACCACAACCTCCTCCACGGCCTCTCTGACCTTGATGAAAACCACCACCACGGCTGCACTCTTCTCTCTAAGGATGGGTAGCATCATGAGGATATCCTTTGCTTTCCCCATCGACCCTCTTTTGATCGAAAGTTGGTGTAACCAGATGCCACTGCCTCGGCTGGAACTGCCTCAATAGAGGAACCTGGAGTGGAAAACCTGGTGCACGATGACTGTTCTGAAAGGTCGGGCACTCTCGCTTCTGATGACCTCGACCACCACAAGAAAAACAAGTGACATATCCCTTGGAATATTCTTGAGATCCAGTGACCCTAGAGAAACAATATACTAAGGTCTGGGACCTACCCCTGGCTGAACAAAAACTCTTATTCCCTGAAAATCAGGAACCCCAGACCACAACTCTACTTCGTGAGGAATCATGATGACTCCCCTCTTGTGATGATCTAGTTCTGGACAATGTCCTTTCAATGAACTCTGCCCTCTCCAGCACCACAAGATATGTCATCAGAAAAAATTGGGCAACCTGGCGCTGGATCTCTGGATGCAAGGCCTCCTCAAAATGGCTCACCCTGGCCTCCTCATCTAGAAATAGGTCCGAAGCATATTGTAAAAGGTTCTTGAAATGTATTCCAAACTCTCTCAGAATGGAGCTCCCCTTCCAAAGGGTAAAAAGCTCCTGGAAACTGGATTCCTTCATAGTCGAAGAAAGAAACTCGACTCTAAACTTTTCTCGGAACTCCTCCCATGAGATCACTAACTCCTTACAATCCCCTAGGAACAAGAACCACTACTACCTCACTGTTCCATGTAGCATTGTAAGAACCAGGGACACTCAGTGATCCTTCCGAGCATGGATCGAACTGAATCCTATCTCGAAATCCTCCAACCAGTCTTCTATGGCTGCATTTAAAACAAATCCATCATACTTCTGCAGACTCTGGCACTAAAACTCTCGGAGTGTCCTCCTCCAAGTGTCGTCGTCGTCAACCTCTACCTGGTGGCGATCTATTGGCATAGCATGCTGGACATCGTCTATGAAATCTCGATGAGTATGTCAACTTGGAGCCATACCTTCAAAATTAAAAACAATTACAGCTCCTAAACCTAGAATATGGAAGACTAATCATTAATTAATCAATTGTTTTCTTTTATTCATTTTAGGTTAACCTATCCCAAGGTCAACCCATTCAAACACAGTCACAATGAAGAATGATGCATGTTACTTTCTTATGTCTCTACATTTTAATTAGTATCACCTCATTTAGTAGCCACTGTAAGCTTAAAGTTCCGCATATCATATCATAGGGGGCCCTAAATGCCTATGTCCTAGCTGGTCTCTAGTGTTTACATCACTTTCTAAACATGAATGACACGGTTTCCCTGCCAACCCATGCAACCTCACCTATTCATAACTCCAAACTCCATCCTATCTATCAACCAGACCTCTGATACCACTCTATCACGACCCCTCCCCACAAAGTATACCCCTCCTACGCTGACAATGTGAGAAGGGAGATAATGACCCAAGAGTAACACCTTCAGTAGGCCCCGGGTTGGCGACTAGCACTGAGGGTATAGAAAACACACAAATGGGAGACATTTCCCTCTAAGATAACACATGCAGAAGAGAGAGATAAGATAGAAACCAAAAAAATACAACTCTAACAGAAATATAAAAGAAATCACAATAACACATATGTAATGTCATGCAAAACTACTACAACTAAAAGGGGAAAACTGCAAGTACCCAAAAGAACGTAAAAACAGCAGCGACCACGAAGCCCGAACAGCTCCTGCAAACCCAAGCTAGTAGAAACCATTTTCACTCCAACTTTCTCCAAGTGACTTGAAAAAAATTTATATAGACATAGGGTGAGTATAACAGTATAATCAGTAGGATCCTCCCCAAAGCCTCTCATGCAAATGTAAATAAATCATGCTAAAGCACAGTGAGCAACAAGTGAAACTAACTCATCACCTAAACAGGTATACTAATTTCCCAGCCTCAGAAAGGCTACTCTCACCAAGTAATTCATACAAGATTATATAATATAATAAATAATATCAAGGGTACCCCGCTACTACTTCCCCACTGGTTTGCCGCTTTGTCCCAACGTTGCACGTCCTAAGCATCTCTCTCCAAAAAGGCTTGTCCGGAGACACCTGGGCGAAGCACCACAACATGCACCTCGTGCAAAAAAACTACCACATCCATTTAAGCAAAGTAACCATGTAGTTTCTGGGAGCCACCACAGCTCGCATAACGTGTAACATACATCGGGTATTAAACCTCATGCCATTATAGCTCATACACCAAGTAAGGATCCTCAAGCTATCATAGCCAATACACGTTACACCTATAGTAGTCCATAGGAAACTATATCCAGAATATATGTGTGTGAATAACCACAAGCCATTACAGCCCTCTACAAAAATATATGGGGAAAACAAACCACTGTGCCTACTAGCACAAGTAACTACCAAGAGAAGAGAGCAGGGCCAAAGGGGGTATCCAGCCATCTATCCTCCCTCTGGAATGTTGGGGAAAACACACCCCCTCCAAGTCTCAGAATCCCCGAGGTATCAGTTTCCCTTACTGATGGGGTGGAGTAGCATATAGAAACAAAAAAAGTACAAAAATATATTATAGCTCACAACCACACTACGAGAATAACCTAGTCTTAGAATCAACTACAGTTAACATCTCTCAAACTCCCGGTTTCCACTTCTAAGACTAGGTATCATATAAGCACACAAACATTTAAATATCTTTATTAAATTACTTCATTCCATTTTTATTAGTTGCAATTATGTTAATTAATTCTTTAAACATTAATTAACCATTAACAATTTCCACATTATATTTCATTAGAATCACACCCAAAGTCTATTGTCCCTTCAAAATTGTGACCTTAGCATTTCATCCCAGCAAGCTCCCACCCCATGGGTTAACATAATTTATTCAATTATTTATTTACAACATTACTTTCCCATATTCCCAGGCATTCTAGAAAAACATTCTATGCTAATAAACATAAGTGGGCTCAACATGGTGAGTAGATGAACTACCCGTCGAGTCTTTGCTGTCAATAACAAGAGTGTAGATCCATTCTCCTTTGAGAATCTAAACATGGAAATCAAATGTCATAACCCACACATCTTGACCCCTTTCAGAAGAAGAGTAAGGAAGACCAACTACCTTGAGCATTGGGTAATGTAAAGAAGATAAACAACCAAAATAATCATAAAGTATCCAAACATTCACATCCAACCCATTTCATCATCACTGGTGTCCTCCCCAACACCCACATGTATAAACCAATGCATCTTCCCACTCTAGGCATCAACTACTACTACAACTAGTAGGCCTCCTTGCCTCGACATATCACAAAAAATATCCAGGCTCACATCAGAACACAAGGAGTAGGAAAACAACCATCATATCAATTGGGATCTTGGCCCTTAAACAAGAAAGATGGTAACTCAGAACCCTAAAATGAATTATCTTTTATCAAACAACAAGTTCTTTAATCCATCACGGATTAACCGATTTGTATTTCGTAGGTTCTAAATTCAGGAAACCTAACCAGTAACCTATCACAAATAATTAAACATGATTACTCCATTAATTTGATTAACATCAAATTACAACAAGAAGAACCAGATTCATTTACATGCCTCTTTATCTTTAGCCAAACAATTATCAATTAATTCTATCTTTACATTCTTTACCAATTTCCATCAACAATGAAAATATAAACAAAACAAGTATAGATATCACACTATCTAGAAAAACAAGAGGCAATAACATATGATCGATATCAATTTATTTATCTAGTTTAAATATTTATTATGTCAATTACATTATGATCTAGTGGGATAAAACATACTAACTATACAGTTTCACATAAAAGAAAAGAGTGGTAATTAATCCCTGACCTCAAATGGTTCTTGACGTTCATTATACGAGAACGAGCCACACAATGGGTTACGATCTCCTCCCCCTATGACAACTATATCCACCCGAGGAAGAAAAAACACCACCACACCGGTCAACACCCAAGAAAATACCATTAGGACTATGGAGATAACATTCCATAAAAGGGAGAGTGAAAATAGAAGGAGATGAACCCAAAAGAATGATGATAGAAAATACCTAATATCAAAGATTGGTCGATACTACTTAGTGTCATCAAAACAAAGGGGAACCAATCCAAGGAGGAAAGTTTGATTGTGAAACTCCTATGGGATGGAATGGAAGGTCTGAGCATCTCATATCCGATAACAAGGAGGAAGAACTAGGGAAGAAGATATATATAATCCATTTATAAGATTTAACGGATCAGTGGTTTAAGATACGCTGAATTTTCTATTAAAAGAGGATCACATTAAACCACATGGTTTGACCAAGTAAAAGTATCCCGAGCCTTAGAGAAATTAATATAGGATTTATGGCCTTTGAACCGGCCTTAGAGTCCTTAAAATAATGCTTTAAATGCATTTTACGTCAAAGGAAGCATCAAAGGGACGAAACTATAGGAAGTTGGAAACATTGTTCATTAACATGAAATTTGGAAAAGGAAATAGAGGCTATAATTGGAATCTCACTGTTTTGGAAACACTGTACACCCTACCATTCTGGAAACACTGTACAACCTAACATTCTAGAAACATTGTACACCCTACCATTTTGGAACACTATTCATGAACTAAAAATTTGTGAAAGGAAAGTGGTCATCGTTGGAACCTCACCATTATGGAAACAATGTTCATGAACTCAAAATTTGGAAAATAAAATAAGCTATCATTGGACCTCACCATTCTGGAAACACTATTCATGAACTCAAAATTTGGAAAATGAAATAGGTCAACGTTGGAACCTCACCATTATGGAAACACTATTCATGAACTCAAAATTTGGCAAAAGAAAGAGGTCACTGTTGAAACCTCACGGTTTTGGAAATAGTGTTCATGAACTAAAAATTTAATAAAGGAAAGAGGTCACCATTGGAACCTAACCATTCTGGAAACACTATTCATGAACTCAAAATTTGGCAAAGGAAAAAGGTCGCTGTTGGAACCGCAGTGTTCTAAAAACACTATTCATGAACTCAAAATTTGGCAAAGGAAAGAGGTCACCATTGGAACCTCACCGTTGGAACCTCACCATTGCATTTTTCACATAAGGCTACCGATGACACTATTCACATAAGGTCACCATTGCACTGTTCACCTAAGGCTACTGATGACACTGTTCACATTAGATCACCTAAGGCTACCGATGACACTGTTCACATAAGTTCCCCATTGCATTATTCACATAAGGGTACCGATGACTCTGTTCACATAAGGTTATTGATGGAACTATTCACCGAATTTTAAATTTGGAAAAGTGTTGGGGATAAGTCACCTTGACCTCCTGGAACACCTCAGACACCAGATTTTCATAATGGAATGGACTAGAGAGGTCTGGGACATTACAGTGGAAGCATACAAATCTCTTGTTGGAATACATAAAAAATCTCTTACACAATATGTGTATACTTAATGGTGTGTTTATCCATAACCATTTGATATTAAAAACTAATTTCAAATGGAATAATGACCCATATAATAGGTTTTATTTCCATTGAATGTTCATACTTATCATCACACCAATTTGAGATCATTGGTTGGTTCATAATATCATCTTTTTATTCCCTTCCTCATAAATATATATAGGGTTTATATAATAAAATCTAACCCAAGAATATAATAACATAAATTTTTCCATAGGGAGACTATTGAGATTTTCATGAAGAAAATTCACATAATCATCAACATGAGAAGAATTATAAACATGAGATATGATCTTCATTCCATTGGGGGACTTCACTACTAATTAAACATCCAATAATTTTGGATATAAATTCATATTCCTAGAGACTTTTCATGATTTAATTGAATTTATATTACTATTATCAAATATTGTAAGTCGATATTTAATATTACCCATTACCAACTCAACATCATCATTCTATATTCAATACCATCCTAAAACAAAAAATGATTAGCATGACTATCATGCATCGTTAATTAGAGTGCCTAATTATTAGAAATAATTCATTGGATGTGTAAATCATGAATCCTTCATTTCAGTCTATGAAACCACATGTTTAACTTTGGTCATTTGTGATCATTTCCAAAACAGTAGGATATTATAGTATTCAAAACATATCCCCAGTTTTCCCACTACAATATTCCTATCCTAGATTCCAAAGGTAAGTAAAAAATTCTATAATACCAACTTTAGAAACCAATATTGTCTATATATATATATATATTTCATCCTATTATATTAATATTGAGAGCATAACATAATGATCCACTCGTGAATCTTATTTGTCAAGTGCCTTGAGAATCATGATAAATAAACTACTATTTTATAAGTGATATATGTATATATAACTAAGATTATAATTCTTCATCGACAAATTACACATAATATCCTTCTTTATAATGGTAGGAAAATGAACCATAAGTAAGGGTGTACATCATATTCCAAGTAAGGGTGAAAAAAGGAGGTATTAGTGATCACTAAAATATAACAAGATAATGATAACAAGATCATAAAGTTTTCTAACCATAACATACATATCATTGTTCATAATCATGATTAGTGTAATAATGCTTGGATTTTTAAAAGACATAAGTCAGAAAGTAATTGAAGAACATGATCTATGAGAGAATAAAAATTCCACAAAACAAAACTTTGTGTCATACACAAAACCATAGAAAATAATTCCTATATTAGACAAGGTTCAATTACAAGACTATCATATTGGATTGAGTTTAGTCCTTAAACCAATTAATTATTCAGGGTTTACTACCAAAATAATAATTTTGTAAATATTTTTTATTGAACTGGGTTCACCCCGGATTATAGTCCATTTTATTTCAGGTGGTATCCATCTATACCAAAGGAATTGGTGGTATATATAATATTGGTACCACCAATAACATAATGTAAATCATACATATTTGTTCTATAAGTTCATAAATTATTCATTATATCAAAATCTTTCAAAGATAAATGGGTTTATGAGACATTTAATAATGGAATAACCCGTGGAAAAGAAATGGGTTTCCTAAACATTTACTTAATTCATTGTATTATAAACTACTGAAAAGGGTCATTATTTGTTAACATATTGTTATCATAATAATAAACCCTCCAAAGAAATAATAACGATTTTATCATTAATTCATATCCCCATCAATTATTAGGAAACATTAATGGATTCCATATTAGATGGAAAATTATTTAAAAAGATACATTTGAACATTTCATAACGAAAATAAACATTCCACATTGAAATAAATTATCTAAAATAAAAAAATCACAAATATTTAAAATAAAACCGCTTTGAAAATATAACAGGAAACATGTAATTGAATATTCGAATCATTGATCGACCATTATGGTAGGAAATTTGTTTCAAGATATGTATGTTAAAACAAGGGTCACATTCAAATTTTCAGTAAACATTTAAAAGTACATCATTCTGAGAAAAAGTATTCCTTTTCAAAACATTACTAAAAATTATAAAATTAGTAAAAATTAATTAAAATATTATATTATAATATTAAAAACATTAATGAAAACATTTTTAGAAAATACATATATAGAAGGAAAATGTTTTTCGACCAAATAGATAAATAAAATCGATTTTTCTTATATATTTTATTTCAGTTTATTCAGAAAATAAAGTGAGGAAACTGAATATAAAACATTTATTATGAATATATAACTATATCATTAGAAAATTCAGGGGTTAATATATAGGTATATCATAACATATCATCATTATAAATTGAATTATAAATAACCTCGATAAACATTGAGATAGTAATGTAAAACTATTACCACATTGGTAGCTTTCAAATAGAAAACTATGGAAATATAAAATTGTGTATGTGTTTTCATATCCCAATAATTTTAAAGAATATAATAATAAAATTAATTATTGGTAATTATATATTGCACATAAAATAAAAAAGTGGTGAATATGGCATGTATCTCACAAAAGTAAAAGTGAGAGGAAAATCCCTTACCTTAACTTCCTCTTGCTTGAAATGAACTAAAAAGTCATGTATAATTAAATTAAATTTATTATAAATATACATAATATTCGTGTATATACTTATAATTTCATAAATGATTCACTTATAATATTTCTACATCAATTTCATAATTATTAATTTTTAAAATTATAATTTTTTGGTGTTAACTATTTCATTTTTAGGGGAGATTCTTTTTAGTACTTCAGGTCCATATACATTGATCATGAAAAAATCATATCCATAATTTTTATTATGAAATAATTATCAAATATATTAATTATATTTTTTTAATTTCATCCATGTTGGATATAATTGAATAATGAATTACACTTTTCATGGGTTGAGTAAGTCATAATTACTCACAAATGTTGTTTTAATTTTTCGACTAATGGAGCTACATTCTAGTAAATAATAATTCAAAATAAAATTATAGTTTTTATATAATATAAATAATACAGATTCATCAAATCCATCCTTATTACCGTTCTTGTAAAAAGGGAAAAAATCAAACCACATCGCTTTGTGGATGTGGTAGTCCATATATACTCACTATTAATGTTATCATTTTACAATGTGTTTAAAGTTAACTATTTAGGTGTGAAATTATAAATCAATAATTATAATTATTTCATAAATATAATATCTATATATTGAATCCATCATTATATCCATCTATTATAATTGTTTATGAAAAAAAATACCTTGGTTCGTGAGGCTATAGTTCGACAAAGACATCATCGACTATTTCATTTACATGTTGATAGAAGAGGATATAGATATAGGTTATTAAATAAATGTAAAAACATATTAGTTAATGGTATATTATGATGTTACTATATTTTAATTATTCAACGATAATGGAATTTGGTAGGAGAGGATATAGAAGGAGGTTTTTCTTAGGGAAGACAATTACCTTCCCACAGAAAAACCTCCTTTGGATATCTTACTAATGAAACAAGGGTTGGTATTTTGGGAAGAAATATATCATTAGAATACTACTAGGGAAGTTTCATAGATATTTTATTTGGGGATTTTTGAGATAAATCTATTAATATTTGTGTACAAGTTAGGGGAGGTTGTGATCTTTTATAATTGGGGTGAGGGGAACAATTTTAATTTTTCAATGTTTTAAAATAATTTCAAGTCACCTTCTTGAAATAATGTATAACAAATATCACATATTTTAAGTTGATAATTATAAGGTTGAAATAATACCAATAAATGAGGTTTCAGAGAGTGTTTGGGTCATTTTAACACTTATATATATAGATTAATCATTCGTTAAACATATCTTGACTTTTACTATAGTAATTTTTTTTAAAATATTCGTAATGACCAAAAATTATGTTAAAAAAATTATTAATATTAATTATTATAATTAAAAATATTGAATACATTATATAATATTCAATTTATATAAGTGAAAGAATTTAATTCATATTTTATCCCATAACCATGATGAGAAGAAGTTTTCCAAAAACAATATTTTCTTTAGTTTAAAAAGTTATTTACATCAAAATTAAACATAAAAATGATTATATTGACCTAAATTAGATTATTAATAATATCATTGACCTAATTTTACTTCTAAATACATTTTATTGAAAATTTAACTTTGTAAATACTTTACACTATTAGTTATTTTTTATTAAAAATCAGTATTCTTCACAATTCATTGAAAATTTAATCTTTTTGCAAAATTGAAAAAAATATATCTATAATAATTATAACATTATGATTTCAAAAATAAATTTTTAAATTTTAAAAAATAATTTCTAAAATTCAAAAATATAAATTATATTAGCTTCCCACAAATTGAAATAAAAAACCATTTTAAGGAAGCCATTTTTTTCAATAATATAAGTGTAATACTAAAAATATATGTTTTTTTTCATAAAACATAATAAATATTTGAAATTTTTTAAACTTATTCATTACACTAAATTAAAATCTATTTTATAATATTATACTATATTCTGGTTAATTTTGAATCATGATAGCATGTATTATAAGCTATCAAAGATATTAAATTAATTATGAAATAAAAAAACCATAAATTCATGGGGAGTTATAGTATCCCCAACATAAAGAGTGTTACTGATGAGAAATAACTCATCATAATGTTTCATCCCCTGAATAATCATCTCAAGAAGACAGGTTTTCAACTGAATTATTTCTTGAACAATTTTTCTCTCATACTCTCAAACTACCAAATGCATATGAGAAAATAGAGCCATCAAATTACACTATTCTAATGATTAATTTGTTTCCTCAGTATGAATGTTTCTTATCATAGAATTAGAAATTACAATCCCATTATTAGGTGTTTAGGAAATTTTGAAATAAAGGAATTTCAAGTAATCCACCAATCTCCTATAGTATATGTTCAAATATGTTTATTTGAATATATAACTCAAACTCTTGTGATAAAAATAAATGATAAACATTTCTATAAAATGGCAATGTTACCAAACCATAAGAGCATCAATCATAAATTTGAGTTTGATATCATGAGTATGATTTTTCCTCTCATGTTTCATATTCTATCAGGAACCATTTTCAATAATGTGATCACCCCGAATGAGAACCCTACCAAAACTCTAACCCAATGTGTCTCAAAAGACTACATATCCCTGTCCAATCATTGGATGATTAAACACTAGCGTAAAAGTCAAAAGATGTTACAACTCATAAATATAACTCTAAAATTTATAATCCAATAATGAATTTAGTCTTATTGAGTGAGAGTGGTAATTATTGAATCCAACATTAGGAAATCATTGAAAAACTGGTGATAACACCCCATAAAACTCAAGAAGCTTGTAATATCAAAGGAATTCCTCTATTGTTCCCATGTCATAGCGGCCCTCATATTTTCAAGATCAACTAAAATATAATGTTTTGAAACTATGTTTCACATGAAAAACACATTTCCAATATATAAATTTCATTTCAAAATATTATCAGAAAGTTAGTGATCATTAAATATTAATTGAAATTCTTCCTAATTATGCACAAGATCCTTATCGGTTTTAAAGTAAAATAGGATGTGTTCAACAAACGCCATAAAAAAAGAATCAAAATAATTATATAAGATCTGGTTATTTAGACCCATAAATAAATATATATATATATATAGTTATATCAAAAGGTATAATAAGGTACTCAAAATTTCCAAATCTACTCAGGATGGTGGTCTTTGGGATTTCTTGTTCATTGATTCTAAGATGGTGATAACCATACCAAAGGTCATTCATAGAGATACACTTCACCATTTTAAACTATTAAACCAAATCATTAATATTTGTAAGTAAATAAATTTTATTTATAGTGACTTGATTTAGTTTTCAAGGATCAACAATAAGGGGAAGTGTCCCATAATCATTCTCTGCCAGAAAAACAGTGCTACCTAAGGTGAAACACACATCTATATAAATCCTTTACCAAATAAATCATACAAATAGGTCTTCAAATATCTTAATTTAGCTGAATCCATATGGTAATAAGGAATATATATTAGTTGGTTACCTAGTAACATGTCAATATATATCTCTACCTCCCTTATAGGTGGAAACCCAGAAAAGATAGATGGAAACTCATCAGGAAACACAATGAGCATTAGAGGAGATCAACTTGTAATTATTCTTACTCTATAGGAAAAGAAAAAATATGTATCACATCACCTAAAAGGATAAGGGGAGTCCAAACTCTACATGATCTTGGGTCCCATTCTATTTGGAAAATATAGAACACCTTGTTGGGGTATTAATAGTGACCCACTGAAGATAATAGTTAATAAAAATGATATAGAAAATAATACAAACCAGCATGAGAATGAAATAAACATATTTCATGTCAGGAACCATAAAAAATAGTTCATATCGAACTTTGGTATGGAAATCACAAGATGGTCATCATAGACCATACAATTTCTTTTATTTTCTAAGAGGCATAGCGATATCAATCACATAAGACATAAAATTTATTCGAATATTTATAAAATTCATAAAATGAGTCAATATGAATGAGTGATATACACTAGTTTCAAATAAAGAATAATTTAAGAATAATCAATACTAAAAATATGGCTTATAATAGTGCTAAAAACCGCCTTTAACAGCACTAAAAAAGCGCTTTTAATATCGGTGAAGATAAAGGGGGGTCCCCTTTATCAGTGCTAAAACTAGTGCCGAAAAGGTAGTATTTATCAGCGCTATTTTTATCACTAATAAATGTATAATATATCAGCACTAAAAATAGCACTGATAAAAACTACCTTTATCGGCACTTAACTAGCACTGATAAAGGCCAATGATCCTGTGCAAAACCAAAACCTGCACAGAACCTACACAGAACCTTCACACATTACAACACCTGCACACAGCATAAACAACACCTACACACAACACAAACCACACCCACACACAAAGCACTGAAGAACAAAAATGCTACATACATTTACTTAAAATCATGAATAAAAAACAACACACAGCTATATATATTTCAAGCAATGTTTAATTTGGTTATAATTACAATTATCCAACATAGTTAGAAAACAATGATGTTCCATCCTTTTTGCATCCATCTGCTTTAAAAAATTGTCGTCCATGGCGACGGTTTCCGAACAAAGCATTAGAACTTAGGAAAAAGATTTCACCTACATAAGAAAATAAATATTATGTTAGTAATACAATAATGAAATAAATTAAACATTAATATGAAATAATATATTAATAAAATGTCAATTTTTACTTGTTAGAACATTTATTTTCATTAGTTCATAGGTCTAGGAGAGATGACTATAGAGCGAGAGTTCCTTTCCCATTGTGATGTGATGACCTGGGTAGGTAAATATTTGTGGGATGGTTTGTGGATTGTGGGGACTTTCATGAAGATTTTAGGCTATGATGACACATAAGGGACCAAAGAACATTCCCAAGATATATGTGCTCAGGTTAGTCTATATAATAAATGAGAAACACTCATGAAATGGGACCCTTATTTACTCAGATTGCTAGAAAACTACCGGGATACCTAGATAGTAGAAGAGGACTCACTCTAGTTATACCTAGACGATGGTTTCCTCCTTATTTTCGCTAATCTTGTGATATGTACATCTTATTAGATTCAAAAACAGATTATATTACAAAAGATATTGTATAAAAGGAGTGGTGGATACTAGGGGAGAAGTCCTACAAAGGAAATGCACTAATGAATGCCTATAAAAGATAGCATAGAGAAAGAAGCACGAGGACTCTTACACAATCGTTTCAGTACTCAGATCGATGGGTAGGGAAATACCTCCATATCCAGATACCTAGATAATAGAAAGGGAATCACTTAGCACACATACAGGATTAACCTCACTCTATTCCTGACTAGCGGCATGAGAGGGAGGACTTGGGGAGCTCAGTTGGGATCAGAGGGGAAATACCTCTTCTGGTAAACAAAAAGTTATGGACTCAGATATAATGCTCGTACTCATATTGATATTTCCCTCTCTAAGAGACACCTTCTTGTAAATATAGTCGATTGGGATACCCAGCTAGAAAATTAATCCATTTATGCCTTTTTAAGGCCTACCCCTTATAGAAGGAAGATGTCTTTTAGCACCTGATTGTAGACCAACCATAGGAGGGTCTGAAGGATATCAACCTTTATAATCCTCTTACAGGACGTAAAACTACCTAACCTAATGAGGATATAAAAAATTATATTTTCAATGTATAAGAGATACCTCCAGGAACTATAAAATAGATGGCGACCAGAGGGAGGATGATAGGTTGCTGTTGTTGATCTCTTCTAGGTAGAAAAATAGACAAAGACACTAGGCCTCAAGATATTTAGTTTGTAATTAATGTATGTTTATGTTAAAAATAATCTAATAATATGTGTTAAATAATGGGTTTGTTAAATGGAATTATACTAGTGAGGCACAAAACATAAAATAACCAATTAACCAAGAGACACAATTAGGTCAATGCCATTACCTCAACCAGAAGTCCAATAAACTATCTTCAGTTCATACCAACCACAACTGAGTCCATGATCACATGTATTAATTTACAACAACATTAAATTACATAATTAGTTAATTTTAACCAAAAATATAGCATGGTATAATAGGCGCCAAACTCATCGTGTAATCCAACAGAGCCAGAATGCTGAGAAACTAGGTGTGATCCACTCATTATGCACCCCTAATCCTAGAAAACACTAAATCCCCAATCTATATTACTAAATTTATGACCAAATAAGCCTAAATTTTTGAAAACACATAAATAAATCTTCCACAAAATATAATTTGCATCAAATAATGATTGATTACTAGTTTATGAAATTTTGAGACATGCTCTAAGAGTCATATATAAAAGTCCCATGAAGAACAATAATTTATACATACTATGGTATAATAATTACACCTAGAACCCTAAAAACTGAATTCAAATATTTGAGCAAGAAGTTAGAGAAGCAAGGAAGATGTAGGAGAAGATAACACATTGATTTGAAATGATGAACAACCGATAATCCACTCATGTCTAAGGGGAAGGACGGAGGGGATTGGGGTTTGGCCACCCCCTAAGAGCTTAGTGCCCAAACGAAGAAACCTGAGGAGGTTTATACTTTATAAACCCATCACCCACATAAAAATAATTTTTAAATCATGTTACCTGAAATGAACCAAGTGGTTACATCACTATATTTTGGATCCAAACCCTTACTTGACCCCTTTTCCCCATTCACGACAATTATCACCCTATTAAATGCATTCATGTTGTGAATTACCCTTTCACACTATGAGTAGCCTAATACTAATACATTTCAATAGAATGACTACCCAAATCATCCTTGATATCCACCCATAACCCAATTACATTCCTCTAGCCCCAATACATGCATGAAACACCTTTTAGAACTGGTATATTGTACCTTTTTCGATGATTTTTTTGTTATTATGGAATTCCATAATTCCCCATTGGAAGTGTACCAATGTACTAATCAGATGTTATATGATATACCATGATGATTCTTGTGTCCATGTATTAGATGAGATATCATTGAAAATTTATCTCATTATTATACATACCAACACATCAAATCCGAGCATTAGAGACCTTCATGTTTTTTTCAACTAATTCCAGTTCTGACATGGAAGTGGGACAAGATTTCTGTGGGAAGATAGGTTAGTTTTTCATGTACCCCTCGACGGAAGAATTAAATATGGGTTTTGATCAACTGGATGACCAACTAATCTCAATTTATATACATTTTAAATGAAAAAAATTATAAGAAAATCAAAATTAAATTTTTAATTGAGATTATCTTTTTTACATGGATTTAATTCTACTATATTCTTTAATAGGGAACCTCATTTTACATCTTGTTTTTGGAGAGGTCCCTATGAGAAAATGGGATTCCATGTATGATTGAGCATGACATATGTTTCTGAAACTTTCTGCAGGGGCACGTTTCCTGGATCATTTTGACGTTCGATGGCGGTGCATTGTACCACACATTCATTCGTTACAAAGGCGAGTGACATTCATCACTTATAAAGAGATGTCTTCTCCTTTATTGAAACAGGGTAATGGGATGTTGTTCATTCAATCCATGGATTCCTCCTCAGAATTCATTAACTAGTATGAGTCTCCCTTATAGAATAAGACGTTGTCCATGAAACTTGTTCCTGGTTCCATCTCTTTATGGATGATGGTTAATTAAAATGATTATATCAGGCCATTCCAAAGGGTTATTCCAGGGCATAATACTTCGGTTAGGAAATTATTCACATTGGGAATTAGTGGAATGTATGTACACTCGAACATTGGTCACATGTATTCATCGTCGTCAAAGGGATTCTCAACGAAATGGAATCCCATGTTTAACTTGTGGTATTCCATGAGTTTAACATCCCACAAGGATAGAGGGTCATGATTTAATGTCTTGCAGAGATGTAATGGGTGGATCAAAACACTTATAAAGGTGGACCAGGTAGGTACATCTCTAAGAGGGAGCACCTGGAAAGTTTACCTGATAGATGGATCAAAACGCCCAATGAGGTCTGACCCAAGTGTGGTGCATCCTATAAAGGTAAGGTTTCTCATTTTGAAGACTTATCTGGACCCCACTAAGGGAAAAACAGGAGGGTGAATAAGTGAAGGTGTACCCCAGTGAGGGGGTTACCATGGTTTACCATTGGTTGGGATTTAACCTCATGGAGGCTTCCTACGTACCCTATTTAGGATTCAAGGATCAAAACCCATATATTTAAAAGAGGTATGGTGTGGGTATTACCCATGGTTAGCTTCCCATAACACTAGGAATACTCTTGTTTGAATGAGTATGGGTTTTGTGGGGCTTATGCATTGTCAGATTCCCATGTTCTTCCAAGAGTAGGAATGAGATGAATGGGACATACGTGCTATGATGGACCATGTGAATGGCATGATCCTACGAGGATGTGGTGGCCTGAGTAAAATTAGGATGGAAATGGGGGAAGTATTAATGTGGAATGGAATGGATGAGATAGAATCGAAGTGAAGATGAAATTGTTGGGCTTGAACCTTGAGGGGCATCCGACACTCCCTAGTTGGCTAGGAATCAATGTCCACGTAGTTATTATAGGGGAATTTGGGGATTATGCATGGTTATCCACCCAATAAAAATGGGACATGTGGTTGTTTATTATGCATGGTTAGCCACACATTTGGACCCGAAGGATATGTGACCTTCGAGTGAGTCATGATCCTCTTGAGATATAGTGTCTCAAGGGGAAGGAGAGAATGGGAATGGATGATGATGGATACAGATATCCAGGACATGCACCACTAGGAGGAGGGATCCAGGGTTTACCAATGGTTTTCAGTGAACCTCAGGGAGGCTTCATAAGCACCTATTAAAATATAGGGATAAAAACCTATGTAGTTAGGTGGTTTGAGGATTACGCATGTTTATCGGCATGAGTGCTGGATGATGGGGCTTAATCCATGATGGATGCCCAGAATAAGGGTGTCACAGAAACTATTAACCGCAAAGACCACATGATTAATGCTCAATGTGATAAACAAGAGGAAGTAGTAGAATAAATTACTTTGTCATGAATGTTGTGTCAGTGAGGGATGGTGTGGGGATTACGTGTAGAAGTAACCCACAAAGATTGAGATTGGGGCTTACTCTAGGGGTGATTCTCAAATAGGATCTTATTCTATGTGAGGAGGGTGTCATTATTTACTAAGAGGGTAAAGAAGATATCACTACCATGGAGATTAGTGGGCATGGACAATACATGATGTGAGACACCCCATGTGCATTGCATGGGGTGAGGATACTGTTTAACAATATTTTCTAAGTACGATGGTGCTTGGAAGTTTTTCATATGGAAGCTTGGACATGGGGGGACTCACTTCTCACCCATTTTACATACTTTACTAATAGCCTCCTTCAAATGTGTACCTATGCGATGAAGCACTAGGTATAGAAACAAAACAAGGAGCACCATACAAGGGACTAGAAAATCACTACATACAATCATAGAAGGTCGCAAGGACGAGGGACTCACAAATACAGGGGGATCACAGGGAGGATCTTTGTGATGTTTAGGTTCTTCACTGAAGTTAGGGGGATTCATTTTTCTATTTAATTCATAGTGATTAAGGACTCCAAAAAATGGATCTTGGAAGGAGAAATTTCAGGGTAATGATGATTATGAGGGGGATAACTATTTATAGGAAAAGGGGGATTTTTAATGCCCAGAGGCACGACATGAAGAAAATAAACCAAGGGGTACACATGTGCTCAAATACTATCTCTGCATGTTGAATCTGATCCCTCTACTTTAATTTCAGCAATATTTATATTTATTCCCTATATCTAACTGAAAATGGTGGATATAGACCATATTTGTTGTTTCCATCCATCATTTTTTGGAAAATGGATTTTTTTTATCCTCGGTGGTTTCGTCATTCACCCCATACGCACTGCACACCATCATGCCTTACATCAATATTGATTTTTTCAAAGATCAATAATATGAATCCGGGGATAGAAAACATTGAGTAATAAATTAATATTTCAATACATCGGAGCATTCTCAATCCACAATTGGTACATATCTATCGAAGGGATAGATCTGATCAAACTATTTAATCAACAAGGGTGTAAATATAAAATTTAAGATTCCTACTCGGATATTGGATCATTTTTCATCGAAAATCATGTTATCTAATGATTGAAGGAAGTCATTTTGTTCATTGTATATCGATCTCCTCTAATATGTCATTTCTTCATCATCCAAGGTTATTCACCAAAGAAGGTTAGAGGATAATAAATGATAATATATAGATAACATAAGTAGTAGGAATTCACCTTTATCATATTTGTGTACAATATTCCATCAGCTATGTTGCCCATTCATTTATAAACACATCTATATCATCTTCTGAATATGAGTTTTTGCGACAGTCATGGTAGTAATAAAAAAATATAAATACACAAAGGATTAATAAATATTTTAAATGAAGTCGTAATTATTTTCGAAAATACCTCATCAGGGATGCTAGTTTGTTGATGAAATATGTTCTCTTTCATAAATTTACTAAAATAATACCCACAGTCCTTTCCGTTTGTTTGTTTTAGACACTATAGAAACATCGACAACAATAAGTAATTTGTTTTGATATCTGTTTGGATAGTGCAATGTTATCATATATACCGGGATACTTTTCCAGTTGTAGATCTTGTAGACGTTCTTATCCTTAGGCCATGGATTCATTCCATGCATCAGACAATATTGATGCACCGCCCTATCATAAAAGAATCCTCATTAAAATATAACATTAATTATATAACTAGATGTTTAGTTTTAAAATGATACATCTAGTGTATTAAAAATTAAAAAACGCCATCATGCGTGGTCGGTTTTTTGGATATCCATGCATTGAATCCAGAAAATAAATCTTTGGAGTTTCCAAATTGACTGCAATCAGTATCCAATGGTTCCTAAAAATACAAAAAAGAATAAGTAAAGAAAGAAATGAAAATATAGCTGATATGATTAAATTGTATAGTTTTACCCCTGAATCGTTGGTATTAAAAAGAGTCTGTCATCCGTGATTTTGTTTTCAAAAGATTTGAGCAAGGGTGACATTATTGCAGCCTCTTTATCAGAATCTATTTCGTCTTTTGAAGAGGTGATGTGAGGACTAACGAGTCCAAATTTTTGTTCATGGGGAAATCCCTTCAATTGTTTTTCATATATACACCTACGACAAATATAAAATGTATTTAGTCATAATTATCCAAGTATATCATCTTTTTTAAAATCAAATCATGAAAACATACCTCATGTATACATTTACAACTGAGGTACCTAGCCATTCTTATTTGAGGAGTTCATTTACATTTTCATCACTAATGAAATCTGATGTTCCCTCTCCATACATATCTTTTTTCAAAATCAACAGTGTGAGTATTTCCATCTTTTAAATTTGTATCCACATGAGCCTGCAATGATATTAACTGTGGATATAGAACGGGGGGGGGGGGGGGGGTGAAGGTGCTCTTAGTAGACCATTTCAATCAGTTGGTTGATCCTTGAGATATTTTTGAGCTGATATTTCATTTCACCCCATAGTCTTTGTCATTCTGTAATAACATTCATTGGTTTAGACCTTTTTCATTAAATGTTAAAGGTCCCACTTAGAAAATAAAATGGAAATGGATACCTTTTTGTCGACATGTTTTCTTACAAGAACTATTGGCCATGTGATGATTGTTCCAATAGCTTGTTCAACCGTATGAATGTCTTCTTAGTCATTTGGAACAGGTAGCTCAGCACTTGGCTCATTAGCTACGTTAATTGACACTCTAAGATGATATTTTGGAAGCTGTTTGTTTTGTATCATGTCGTTTTGCATATTGAACACCGTAGCCCTCGATACAAGGCAATAGGTGGGAGTTGATAAATATAAATCACAGTAATTTTCACCTTGTGGAATATTAGTACATGAAAGGTATCAGTGTCTATGTAAATCAAATTTCATAGAAACAATTATTAAAACATTGATTACCTTATCCAAGTCAGGTTTTTTAGGGGAATGGATCGCCTAAAAACTAGTGGGGGGTGGGGCGGGATCATCACGCACGGGTTGTTGTTGAGTTGTTTCTTCTCTTTTCCTCCCCCATAAATTTTTCTATCATCTTTCTCTGGTATTGTAATTATTCTTGAAAAATAGATAATTTTTCTTGCAACTTTTCCATTTTTTCATTTTTATCCTCTGTTTTTTTTTTGTTTTTGAAAATATGTTCGGGGTGTCACCCCAAAACCTGCACCTTTGACGCGACCATACTGTTCTGGATACTTCAAGGCTTCTGAAAGTATGTCTGCATCTGGTGCGATTGTTGTTGATTCCCGTGACTATGTCAGATAGAAAATATAGAAAAATAATTAGTTATTGTAATGTAATAGTGATTTAAATCAAATCAAATTTATATTATGTAATACTTACACATGTTTCCCACAATTTTTGTGTGTTTTCATCTATCAGTATCCCCTCTTTATTTACATGATCCTCCTTCCATAGCACAAGGCGTGTGATGGATATGGATTTCGTTTTCGATTCATCAATCTGCATATAAAAAGAGAAACATGGTTATGGTGTTTTTTTATGTCACAAACTTGTAGTAGGGTAGATTTAAAAGACGTACCAATTTTTTCTCAGGTTCAGCATACCCCATCCTTGCTTTACGGTAAGGGTACACTGGTTCTATTGCGCGTTTTTATTTTCAGCACTCAGTAGCTGTTTCATAAATAAAAAACTGTCAATCAGAGTGATGAATACAATCAAATGTCAACCAATGTATTACCCCACACAATGTACCTGAAAAGTCTACTCCCCACGACGGTTGCTAAATGAATCCAACACTCCTTGGGATATCAAGTGTGCATAAAGAGGAGGTGGGTGCGGCTTGATTTTCCCTTCTGCATCTTTAAGATGATATTTCATTAAAATTGTGCAAAAACCTCTATGAATCCTTCCTATAACTCTTAATACATATTCCTTGTGTGGGGAATATACTATTAATGCACTCTGTAATGGATGATGAAGAGTAAGTCAATGTTTTGGTATTTTATTTTATTTTAATAAATTAAAAAAATTATATCATAATGTTACCGTAATCTATTCCCATATTAGTGTCTTCAGCCTGGTGACAACATAGTTCCACGACTGTACATCAATCGGCACACGTTGTCGAGTGACGATTCCAATGTAGCTACTAAAGATGGATCTGTTGGGGTTAACATGTTGGCCTCGCTTATTCCATCCCACCTCAGATTTGATTCCTTTTTCTTTTTCCTTAAGAATTTTGGCTAACACTATCAAATTATGAAGCTTTTGTTTTTTTGCACTTTCAGGGTTTCATTTCCTACCATTTCCTCGTAAGTAGCATCAATATCTTCCCCCAGAGTGCTTGCATTGGCAATGGGACCAGCATCAACAGGTTGAGAAACCTGTTGTACCTTAGCACTAGGACCTGCAACAACAAGTTGAGAAACCTGTTGTTGGTCTGCACTGGGACCCCCAGCATCTGGTTGAGAAACCTGTTGTTGATCTGCAGTGGGACCACCAGCTGCTAGTTGAGAGACCTTTTGTACCTCGGGATTTTGTGCATCAGCAGGTGAAGAAGTCATTATCTGCAGAAGTAGTTTAATATTTAATTTAGATTATATAAAAACAGTAGAGAATAGATAATAACATAATGTAACACAATGTATGTTACAATAAAAAAAAATAACCTAATTATTGTACTCTCTTTTTTTTTTCTTTAAAGGCTGAAGAGATTTGACTCCTCTATCAACTATATAAATCCCTTCATTGTGGTCCCCTCTGACATAAAAAACTCCATCTACATTGGGACCGTTGTGAAATGATTGTGAAGTCCCTATAAAAGGGTCAACCTATGTTGAACTTTCATCCGACCCTTCAGTTGTTTTGGTTGATAACTGAACAATTGACCAATTTTGGTTTGCGGGGTCTAGAACATAAAATACTTGTACTGCCTGTGATGCCATTATAAATGGTTCATCTTTCTCCCCTTCCTTACTAAAATTAACTTTCATGAATCCTAATTCATCTATTTTAATATCACTCCTGTTTTCAACCCACTTGCATTGAAAAATTGGCACTTTTAATTTCATATAATCCAACTCCCATATTCGTTTGATGATGCCAAAGTATTACATATTCACATAAATTAGATTTTTGTCCTTAGCATCGGAAACATGCATCGCTTCAGCCACAAGCGTTACCCCATTATTATGCATGGTAATGTCTTCATCATGTTCATTAGTATAGAATGTATAACCATTAACTACATAAGCATTATAAGATAATACGTACACACTTGCTCCTGCGGCTAGCCATCGAAGTCATTCTGAAATTGAGTCTAGATTTTCATCTAACTGCTTAAAAACATGGTCTCAAAACCATCCTTTAAACTGTTGTTTATGTGTATATGATATCCATTTTTCATCCCTAGAAGGATTCAAACGCCTAAGAATTTCTTTGTGGGTTTGACCATATGGGTCAACGTCAAAACTGTTATGAAAAACGTAAAGGTGGGCCTGCTTCCAATCTATAATATTGATTGTGAAAACCTCTCTTCCAGAAATTCCTTCACCCTCAAGCTGCTCAGTGTGATGAGATTTTGGTAGGCCAACGATTTCCACACCAGACAGGTATTCGGTACAAAATTCAACAGCTTCCTCAATAATATATTTCCCCACAATACAACCCTCTGGACGACTTTGGTTTTTGACATACCCTTTCAAAATCTTCATATACCGTTCAATGGGGTACATCCATATATAATGTACAGGACCACATAGTTGAATCTCTCTCACCAAATGAACCATCATATCGAAAATTTTTGGCGGGAAGAACATTTCCAATTCACATAATTTGACGGCAATTTCTCTTTCCATAGATTGAAATTTCTCCGGGTCTATAACTTTGCTGCATATAGCTTTGAAGAAGAAACAAAGCTTCGTTAATGTATGGCGGAAATTCTTGGGCAAAATGCAACGTAAATCTATAGGAATTAGATCTTGCATCAAAACATGGCAGTCATGTGATTTCAGACCCTTTAATTTTAAATCGCCCATTGACACGATGTTCTTGTTATTTGATGAATACCCCTATGGAACATTTACATCATTCAAGAAGTTGAAAAACTGATATCTCTCCTTCCTGGAAAGAGTGTAAGCAGTAGGAGGAAGAAATGTTCTTTTTTCACCCTTCACTGGTGCCAACTCTTGTCGTATTCCCATATCAACCATGTCTATTCTAGACTTAATTACATCCTTTGTTTTGCCGGGTGTATTTAGAAACGTGTCGATGACACTGCCACATAAATTTTTTCAACATTCATAACATCAAGAAAATGTCTGACATACAGACAATTCCAGTATGGTAATTCAAAAAAAACTGATCTCTTTTTCCAACCATTTTTTGTAAGGTTTTTCAAAAACGGTTTACCAAATGTTTTGTCCAAATCTTTTACTTTCTCAAAAAATTGATCACCTGTTAGTGGAGATGGTGTTGTACGTTCTTATGAACTTCCTTCGAATGATGTCATCCCGGATCGATACTTATGTCGTCGGGGTAGAAATCTACGATGTCCTAGAAACACGGTTTCTGATGAATGTTTGAACCTAATTGATTGTGTACCTTATTAGCAAACGAGACACCCTTGAGTTCCTTTAATGCTATATCCTGACAAATTTCTATAATGAGGAAAGTCATTTATCGTCCCATACAACAGGAATTTCAAAGTGAAATGTTCATTTTTGTAAGCATCATACAACGTAACACCTAAATCCCACAATATTTTCAAATCCTTGATCAATGGGGCCAAATAAACATCAATATCATTACCCGGCTGTTTTGGTCCTGATATAAGCATAGATAACTTGATGTATCTTTGTTTCATGCATAACCACGGTGGTAAGTTATATTTTACCAACATAACCGGCCATGTAATGTGATTGCTGCTTTGAAAACCAAAAGGATTCACCCCATCTGTAGATAATGCCAGATGAAGGTTTCTCGGCTCATTCCCAAATTTAGGATACTCATGATCAATTCTCTTCCACTATGGAGAGTCTGCCGGGTGACGTAGTTTCCCATCGTTAATTCTTGTATCTGAATTCCATGTCAATTGTCCTACAGTTTCCTCACTTCTATATAGGCGTCTAAACATAGGAATGATTGGAAAGTACCATAAAACTTTTGTAGGACTAGAATCAAATTTCTTGTATCGGGAAGCACCGCACTTTGGGCATTCTTTTAGTGATTTGTGATCCTTGCGAAACAATATACTGTCATTCAGGAAAGCATGTATTCTTTCAGAGATCATACCCATTGATCGTAGCATTCGTTTGGCATTGTATGTTTGGCTTGGGAGTTCATTATCTTCTGGGATCATGTCATTCAGGAGAGAAAGTAGTTCTGTAAAACTGGAGTCACTCCACCTGTTGTCTGCTTTCAAATTATACAGCTTCAATACGGCTGAAAATGATGTATATTTAGTGCAACCAGCATACAATGGAGTTTTTTCACAACTCTTTAACTTCTTAAACAATTTTGGGCAATCACGAAGTTAATCTTCAACTATCCTTGTCATTTCCTCAATACGATCTTCATAATCATTCACATCTGTAATCACACCCTCCATACGATCGTCTTCACTGTTGCGCTTCTAATCATATTAGATGATCTATAAAATGTCGTGTTCTCTGAGCCACTACCTACATTACTTTTTCCCCGTGTTTATTCCAACATGTATAACTTCGATCTATTCCGTGATAGATCAGGTGTTCTTCCAACTCCTCTGGAATAATTTGTCTTGAATAACAACAACGTAAACACGTAAAAAGGATTTGAGAAGGGTCACATGCATGATCTTCTGCAAACTTGATAAACTCTTTCACGCCATCTTCATACTCTTTTGTCAACCGATTGACATTCATCCATTATTTATTCATATTCATCGTCTTTATGGGTTCGATCTCAAACTTTCCTAATATTATGTTTTAATTAATTAGGTAGAATTGTTTGGGATTTATAAAAATAAATCATGGTACAAATTCCGTTAAACTCAAGTGAAATCCATATAAATGGTGTGTCTAGTAGGGTGAACATTGTGTATGTATAAGATACCTAATTTAATATGAAATATATCAAATTTATTCCAAGTAAGTCTTATAAAGACTAAATGATGACTTTGAAAATACATGACATTTAGAACAAATTGAGCCAAAGGCATGTACTTTAGATACATATTGAGTCACCTCACCAGCTATGCATCAATTTTTTTGGAATACACGGTGTGTAGTCCTTACATGACCACTAAGGGTGTATAGTCTATACACATCAAGTATCTATGGTATCTATACATGGTGTGAGTGAAGTAAAACACATGTCATATGGTTCTACCATTATTTCATGGCATTTACATGGTTTCATGCTGAATTATATGACTTTTAGATACATTGTGTGTGACCTAGGTTCACATGACATGTAACATTTAAAATGAAACTTATTCCAAGTTTGAGTCAGAAGATTAGTCATGTGGTGTAAATTTTGGAGATAAATGTTGTGTGGCATTAAAATCTATATGAAATCCATGTATGGTGAAGCATGTTACATGTATTTTAAAGTGTCTCATAGAGTCCTCTAGAAGTGGTTTTCTAGGATTTAGTGGAATTGCACTAGTAAAAAAGTGGTGGTGCCATTGAAATGGGTAATGTTTGGATTGATATTTAATGGTGGAAGAACTATAACGTGGAAAACAAATGGCATATCAAGCATGCCAACAACCACAACACCATACAAAAACACAATCGTGATCAAAATCGCAACACCATAAAAACCAAACAATCAAAATTTTGGATTTTAAAAAGCATCCCTTATTCAATTTTTTTTTGTTAATTCAAGGGTTATCACAGAAGTTTTATCATCCTGGGGTGTTCATTCATAAGTCAAGTATACGTAAATTACCAATTTTTATATTCCAATGTTCAACAAGAACCAACCAACATTCAATTCATTTAGTGCGCAAACAAGGACCACCAACGGCCACGATTTTGAGCGGGGCATTTAGCCCATACATTTCACATTATAACCATCAATATAAAATAGTAATAATATGCAAACAAGAGGAAAACAATGTGTAATAGGAGAAAACTCACCGAGAAGGTGTCGTTAAGCACATGGAAGAGGTGCATTCGTGGCAGAGGAGAGGCGCAAAACAGAGGAGATTTCCAACTAAAAAGAAAACATAAAATAGGGGAAACCCATGAGAATAAAATAATCTAAAACTGAGTACACCATTTACCACATCCCACAAACCCCAAAAGACAATGCATGAAAATAAATTTAAATTTATTTATAGAAATCACTATCTGATCACTAATTTTTATCCAAACCATAGGTGCAAACAAATCCAAATAGGAATCAGAAGGATCACATATATACCTCAAGAAAATAAATCCAACCATAATAGTGATCAAGCATAGAACAATGTGAACTAGATGGGCGGGAGTGACCCAAAATATCATCGGGATAAAGATCTATCCAAGAGGATAATTTTTTTAAAAATATTAAGCCTCAAGAACTCTATGGATCCCAAAAAACCTTTTCTGTGACATTGACACTACATGTAATATATTTACAAGTCGTTTAATCCTCTTGACTAAAAAACAAGTCACTTTTTATTTAAAATATTATATTTTTTATTTAAATGATATGTAACCATTACAAAATTTGTAAAATTGTCACATTGTTCATCCAATTAATGTGTCATTTTTGGCGGTCCTTACATGTCATGTAATCCATTTACACATCATGTAATTTCTCAGAATATAGTAAAAAATGTTGTTTTGTTTCTAAAAATTCCCTAAAGATCAATAAATTTACCAATACATGTGTCCTCCAAATCGTTTCTCTGCATTCCTCAACCAAAAAAAATCCAAAAAAATGTTAAAACATACCTCACATAAAATGTAATGAGACTTTATAATCTCCTGACCATAAATGATTTTCCCCCATAAATCCCTCAAGATCATGTATCCTCTAATGAAGAAAGACACTACTACCTCATCAATGAGTCATTCCCCCATGTATCATGGATATATTGTCTGAACTACCACATTAACTAGACTCGGGGGCGTTTAATCATGTAGTACCTTATACTCCAGATTCATAATCTGAATTGGATGGGGAACCAAAGTATTATCAGGATCAAGATAAACATCCCCCGTCTAATCAGATGTAAATGATCTGGTATATACCTATCAAATGGAAAATATTAAACACATCATGGATAGATATCAAACCATATGGTAACTGAAACCAATAAGAAATACTCCCTAGTGACCAAAAATCATTTTGTTTATCCCATTACTCGGTAAAAACAGACATTGATAACCTAGACGCTAATGTCCCAAGTGATAGGAAACTACGATAAAGACCTAATCACTAACCTAAAACACTACCAGTTGATTCCAATGGTTCATATTGAATTTATTATGACTCTGTGTAATGATTAAATTCTTCCATATCAACCACGCCATCTCTTTCTATACCTGAATGTTTAATGGCTAAAACAACCACATAAGTCTCTAGTGCTCCTCCATAATTCTATAATATGTAAGGAACCATGAATACAAAACCATTATCAACTATATCATCCATTTACTCTTGAAATAACACCTTAAATTAGGATTTCAAACATTCAATTCAAGCGGTAGAAAAAAATTTTACCTGAAAATGAATATCAATAATGGTAGTGGCGGGGGTGGAGGCAACGCCGGAGGCGGAGGCGGAGGCGGTGGAAAAGGCAGCGGCGACAAAGGCGGAAGTAGTGTCAAAGGTGGCAGTGGCAGCAGAGGTAGAGGCGGTGGCGGCGACAGAGGAAATGGCGGTCGCGACAGTGGGGGTGGAGGCGACGGAGGCAGCGGCGGTCGCAGTAGAGGGGGCGAGGGAGGAGGCGACGACGGCGGCGGAGGAGGAGTACGAGGAGGAGGAAGGAAAAGGAGGAGGAGGACGAGGAGAATAAGGACGAGTTCATGGCGGTGAGGGGACTGTTTCAGCTTCTGCGAAAGCTTGACTGCGTGTGAGCGAGGATGGCCTGTTAGGGTTATTAAATAAAAACCGATGGAACCTTTATCAGCACTCGTTAAAAGCGTTGATAAAGGTATACCCCTTTATCAGTGCTTTCTATTTAGCACTGATAATGGGCAGCACTTCCCTTGACCTGTTTTGTGGTAGTGAATGATATAGTAATGGTACCTCTCACCATCACTAGAGCCACAACGAATTCTTCTAGATACCCATCCACTATGTGAAAAAGTTTCGTTCCAAATGCATGTGGCTGGAACCAATTAGTTCTTGGAGTATATGATAAAAAATATTATTTTGGGGGTTTAATGATCCTGTACCAGTATGTGTGGTATAAAATACATGGAATAAATTATATAGGTGTCATGATTGACCACATAAACCACATATATTTTTTCCAGGGTAAAAACTCATTCTAAATGACCAACTATTCCACATTAAATGTATGTCAGTGGTCCACTTCTAGAAAATGGAAGAGGTCAAGTTGATTCTTGTTGTCATGATCCACCATGGGACTCATCATGATTCCTCTATACCTTAAAGGTACTAATAGAATATCTGTTAAGAGTAACAGAAACTCCCTTCAACCTTAACTTACCCGTCATTTCAATCTCATCCATCAACACATGATCCATCAAGTCTATATAAGAAATGATATTCATTATGAAAACCTAATATCAGATATAAAATTAAAGACCCATATTAGGCCCTCACGCCTATATCTTTCCATTTATCACAACCTCATGATAACACAAATCAATTAATATAAATTGTTTTGTATATTCATTCAGGGTATTATCACCATACTGGAGGCTAACAAACCCCATGTACATTTCCAAAACCATCATATTAGGATAGTGCTATTCTATAAACTAGTTTTTTTTGACATTCCACTAAAATAATTCAAGCTTATTCACTATAACCATCAATTTATAACATCTCTGGGAGGGACCATCAAGCTTAAAGGTAAAAAAAATCACATTTCATAATTCTAGAATTTCCAAGAACTCAAAAAGAATATAGATATTTCCCCCAATATTTTTCCAATTGATGATAATGTTATCATTATAATGTGGGTGTTTTTGGAAAAGAAACACCTACTAATAATCCCAATATTCATTCTTTTGAGGTTCCACTACGAGAGCTAGAATGGGAATGGGTGGAACAAACTGTCCTTGAGGATGGACAACATGCACCACTAGCTCTAAAAGATTATGATCAACTATGGTTCTTCTCTAACATTTTCTAACCAGAAACTCCCTCTTTAGGTATGTTCAAACACCTTATTGGGTGAATTTTACTAGACAACATCAATAGAAAACATAAAAACATTAGCATTGATGCCCATTTTATCAACTCAATCAAGAGATACATGAATATCAATTTTATCTTACAGAATTCAAAATTATCATATTTCAAAATAATCATACCAAAGATTGAGATTACTATAATTTGATCAATCAATTTTTAAATATATTTTTAGAAAACCCCAGGGTGCTCTAAGGAGTACTAAAATGTGAGTTTGCTGTAAACTTGCTTGAAACTACCTCTTATGTCCCAAAATCATGCCACCAATCTACCAGGATATCAAAAAATGTATACTGGCATCAATGAATGATGAAAACCTATGCACCTATGATTGATTTTGTTTTCAAAAACCAACATAGATACCATTGAACATTGATACTATATCTAGCTCTAACACATCCCCAATGGAATTCCCAACCCCCTAGGGTTGGCTACTAGCACCTCAAATAAACTAAGGGTAAACTATAATAGTATTTACATAGTAGAAACCATAAATATTGAATAGTGGATGATAAACAATACACATTCAGTATTCCAAACACTCGTTGAGGATAAAAGAGTACAATAATAATGTATTTAAACATCATGAAGCAATAAATCATCCCAAATATAATATAAAAACAATCTAGGAAAATTCTCAGAATCCTAATTCTACAAGTTTACCATATATCCAAAATTCACCACTATCACTCCAGGACTTTTAATATTCCACACCATCAACCTCTACGTGGTGATTAACATTTTAATGGACCCTACATAACATAATATATAAATTTATAAAAGGAAAAAGTAGGATGTCATAAAAAAATAGCCAAGTAGCATTCCACAAGAAGATCCATAATCAATTAGAATAAAAATATTACATTTCAGAATCAATTTAAATAAAAAAAATGGAATATAAATTTCACATTTTTGCAGTTAAAACCTGATTCCAGATCATAAATATGGAAATTATAAAATATAGGTTTAAATTTTTTTAATCTCAGGGTGATGCATAAAAATATTTATATAATAAATGGAATGTAAGAATAAAATCAATACCAAGTCACATTATTATAATCCTAGAGGTCATTTAGTTCCTTACCATAGGATCCTCTCACTTCTCAATCAATCATCATGGGTTAAATTTTTCACATGTACCTACATCTCAAGCTATTGTGATAAGATCAATCAACAACCTTCCATAGAAAGTAATGTTGAACATTTTTTAGTTATAGTAGTGAGTAATAATCCATTTCTTGGGAGTTAGAGTCCTAGCATGATAGCCCTAATCACCCACTACCAACATATGATCACATTTTCTTTTATCCAATGAAATATTCTTAGGAAAATCAATTTAAATCAAATCAATTCAATTCACCATTAATTGTTTAATTCCCAATTTTAAGTCTCATCATTCCATTTCAAATTAAAAAAAATGAAATCATTGGTTTTTCATTAATTTTAGTATTCCAATATCAGATTTTATTTAAAGTAATTTTTACCAATAATCTACATCAAATCATTTCATAAAATCATTTTTTAATAACAATATTTTTTCAAAGACCATATAAACAACTTTTATTGAACAAATCACATGCCTTTGAAATTAATTATCAAATCCATTACAAATAATGGTTTAGAAAAAAATTATAATAGAAATGCTTTAGAAAAAATTAAAAATTTCAATTTTATAGAAAATAATTATTGAATCACTAACCTTTTGTCAAATGATAAAATAGTCGTTCAGAAAAAACAGAGCCTCTTAGTGGCCTCACTCTCCCATCTTCCTGAGCTAGGGTTTCCTCCGGTGGGGATTCAGAGGGGGAGGCCTCTCTGCTGCCTTGGAATTCATCTCCCCTGTAACGAACCAATTTTTTATCAATGTAAATACCTTCTTATAATGATTTATTATATTATAATCATACAATATTACATATAGAGCACAATACAAACAATATATGTGAAGAATGAGTGAAATAAAAGGTATTTCTAGAAGTTAAGGAATACATAAAAATGAAATAGAAACTTGACCATTGGAATATTAATGTGACCCTTATTAATAGTAAATCAGACAATATAGTAGTATCACCACCAATGAAATTATAAGTAAAATTTATCTATCTTATATGTGAAACTATGATTTAATTAAATCATAGGACAAATAAATAAATTTTTAAATTTTTTTAATAAAGTGTATGTATTTTTGTAAGTCATGTATATTTAATTACCATATTATGATAAATATAATAAATTAGTTGAAAATTTATTTTAATCAAATTAATTCATAAATTATTATTTTTATGTCTAAGGATCCTAATAAAATTTTATGAGGCCTTAATTAATTTTTCAAAATGGTAGAAAATGAGTTTTAATTTTAAAATTTGTATTTTTCAAATAGATTATGATTTGAAATGAAAAATAAATTTCAAATATTTATATGTTTACATTCATAAAATGGAGTTCATTTATTATTTCTACATTATTAAAATGGTTGGGGTGAAGTATTGAGTTTTTTTTGTAATTCGAGATTTTTTGTTGAATAGTAAAATGTGCTAATTTACTGAATAATATAAATACATGATATATTGAGTCATGGATGTTCTTCGGCAGAGGTAAGCACATTGAGTTTGAATTCACATGCACATATTACAATTTTGGTTCATAAGAATCATTGCTATTGATTTTTTTTGAGAAAAATTATAAAATAATGAATGTTTTTTTGAGAAAACCCTCCTTTCTATGACGACCCAGACCCGGATTCCACTTAACGGGTACCCTGAGCCTGGTGGACACACGGCCTTAAGCGAATATTCTCAAACACCAAAGGATACCACCTAGAAGTGAGGGCCTAGGGTGTGTCTGTGGGAAGACTATGCCCTCATTAGCAGAGTGTACCACAATGGAAGAAAATGTAATGGAATAGTAAATAATGGAAGAAATATCAATAAATAGTGGAAGAAAACTGTTGCAATAGATATAAAATAATAACAATAACTATATAAACTGAAGCAGTGATTATGTAATGTCATGTCACTATAAAACTTGAAATCAAGGATACAAAACAATAGGTATAACATGTTTCACAAAGTAAAAGAAAACAAAGTCTACTCCAAGAATCTCGAGATCCTAATCAGTCATATTCTATCAAGCTTCATCCTATCAACACAAAATTAAGTATTGGAAGCTGAATGCTTCCCTTTGTCAATACCTACAACCATGTAATCTACTATAGGTACCAAACGACTCTCATAGAGGGTGTGATATAAATCTCAGTGGTCCACCACCAACGATGTCTATAACATCGGCCCATGTAATGGAATAGTGCAGTTTGCAGGCATGCATACATAATGTTAAGAAATCAGTAGTATATAACTAAATAACCAAGTACTTGCTTCATCCCTAGGCTGGTGTCTGAATATGTAACAAGTTCATTAATTAGTCAATTACCATTTAATATTAATAGGTAACATGAGGCATATCCCACACTGACATCACCTCGTGATAGTGTATGTAGTGAAGGTCCCAAGATTTAATAAGGCAACCAGACAATGATATCTAATGAGTGAGTTTTAGGGTAAAATCCAAGGTAACATAAACTCACGAAAAGTTAGCTCAATAGTACTTGAGTCTAGATAAGGTGTAAGAGTGTAATCCAAGGAGCGTAATCCAAGGAATTCCATAATAAGGTACCTACCAAGTCCAAGGTGATCGACCAAGGTAAAATAGGTATAAGAAAAGACAGGGCCCTATTGAATTTTACCATGGAACCTACTAGTCAATGTTGGATCCAAGGAGTGTATCTGAGATATCCTGTAATATAGAAAGTGACCCAATGGTAGTATACATGCATCCAAGGAATATACAAGAACCAAAGTCTAAGTGGGTATCAACCTAAGAAAATTGTATCCTTGAATCGAAATGGGGTTCCCAAGACCCAAGGTATTATCCTCTAAAAATACAAGGTGATCTCAAATTAGTTTATTCCTATTTGATATTGTATCATGTTATAATTCCTTTGGTTCAAGTCTTTCCTTCCATTAGTATGTATAGGTCAAGTATAGTTGAAACCATTTATTTATTGGTCCAAGTATTTTCTTCCATTAGTGTGGATAGGACAAGTAGCATTGAAACCATTTAATTAAGTTCTAGTTAGCTAATAAAGCTTATTCAATTGTTGAGGTTCACTCCGGCACCTTCCATGAACATGGAAAGGGGTTTTACAGGCATGAAACCTTTATTCAATCTCTTTTCATAAGGAAAAATTATATACGTAGTATACTTTCCATTTTACATTTCATATTTCTCATTTAATAATCATTTGTAAGAAATTAACTTAGGAAAGTCATGTGGTGAGAATAAATGGTACATTCCATTATGCAATTATAATTAACAACAAGCCATTTATTATAAGGAGTCTCACCTTTATAAAGGTTAATCAATGGCACACCCGAATGGTGGCTCAAACGTTCCAAAACACTAAAACCCTATTAATTCATAACCATCGACATGAGGCAGATTGATTTGTGGGTGTAACCACTAACAACTAATCATATATTTTTAAAGATAATAACCATACGATTCTAATGAGTATAATCATGGAATGTTAATTTAAGAAAATTGTTTCCAACGAAACTGGTGGGGCCTAGATTAACATTCAAAAAACAAAAAACATTAGGGATGAGTTATAGTCCACCCACCATAGGGTTATAAAAGCCTTCTCCTATAGTATCGACCCTTGATTTTCCTTAGATCGGAGTAGATCTAAGAAAAGGTAAAAAATTATCACATTGAGATAAATAGGTCGAGAGTGAAAGAGAAGAATAATGGATAAAGAGGACTCCAGTACATAACGCTGTGCATCAAATGTGATGGATAGAAGCTCGATCAGATGTCAGATGAAGGAAATCTATTGATTCCAAGTATATATCATCAAAATGATCCAAAATAAAAGAGAACTGTGTCAATACCACATAAACTCGGATTAGGGAGGAAGGGTTTTTATTAATAGATCATTAAGGGAATTTTAGACATTTTAAAAAGGTTTTTAGCCGGCACATAGTTTCTCAAACTGTGTGAAAACCATGTGATATGGTTCTGCCCGAACCTAGGAAAAAGTGGTGTTCATATAGTTTGGCTGAACGTCCATGCACCAACTGTGCAAGGTGCCACTGTCCAAAAAAACATAAACTGCACGGTTAGGCAAACTGTGCGCTAACCATGCGCAAACCGTGCGACTTAGCCTATTTTCCTAGAAAGATATGTTTCAAGCTACAAAAAATCCCCAGACCCCCTAAAAACCTTTTCTATCTCATTAAGAATCTATATTTGGTCCAAAGTAAATATTTAGACTAGAAATTAAAGGATCTATACCTAAGTGAAAAAATGGGTTCTTACACTCTCCACCACTATAAATACCACCCTCTTTACCTCTTCTCATCACTCCCCTAAATACTTATGTATTATCTACAATTATGCTAAAATATCTCTCTAATATACTCTCTCACATCCATCATCCCTTGGTTTCTTAAAAATACCACATCCTCTCCTCTAAAGAGGTTATCAAGGAAGTAATTTTCCACAGCTAAACTTCCCATTCATTCCTTTTATTTTCTTTCAAGTTACTTTATTTCTTTTTCTAACCTAACATCCTTTAATAAAAATGTTATGATAACTCCATTAACTTAAATGTATTATAATTTTGATATTATAATGGAATAATTCATCACCATCTATCATTTACCCTCTTTTTATACTAGAAATTAAAACACGATATGAGATGTGTTAATTTATCACATTCAAGGACGACGAGTTTCCCATTTCTATTACCATATTAAATACTGGTCATAATGTCATTATGATGTTTTAACCAGATTATAATATATTTATTATTTTTAATTTAAGGTTATGGAATCTTATTTTCACATGATAATAATTTATAAATAAAAATGTGTTCGATGTGATCAAAAAACACCATTTAACCAAAACAGTTATCATTAATGTTTTATATAATGATTCATCTTTAATCCAGATATCCAAATGAATTTTATAATCATGTAATATTTTATATGTTCACTAATATTATAAAATATAAATTTTGGATAACCATTCTCATCTTACATGTTTATCCTTATATTTATATAAGTAAACCAATCCTAAGAACCAATAAAACAAACGCTCCAAAACAATGGAATTGAACCGATTAACCCATAAAAAAGACCATGAATGAATTTAATATGGTTATAATAAATAAGTTACATGAATAAGTGGTTATTTAAATACTAATTATTGAATTTAATTTGGTTATCCAAGTCTTTAAGATCTATTGAAGGACACCATCAAACCTAGGTTGGGGGATTCTACCCGAACCTTCATTATTCCTACGAGTTGCTCTATCATTATTTCTAACCATTTAATGTTATCTATTATTTTATGTAAATATTATATATTCTATGTAAATGCTCCAAAATCATATATCTAGAACCATTCATCATTCTCTTTCAGGGATATATATATTTTAAAAGTTCCCCTCCATGATTATTCCCGATAAACAAGTCTGTTTTAAAGGAACATCCCAAATTCATACCCAATTTTAGGTGCACTCTATAATATATTATAAGACACCATTATTTTAATAAAACCATTATTTTTATTATTAAACAATTCTTGGTTGACTTCTTGTTTTATGTAAAATATTATTCCCTTTTCGGTTTAAAGTGATCTTTTATATTTTCCTTAAACCACACTAAAATGTTTTAATTCTAATGTTTCCTAAATGATAATTTTTCATGTAATCATTTAATATTGACATAATTTCTCATGATTTATTCCTATTATACATTATTAATGTCAATTAATGATCTAATTCCTTTCTTTCATGGACACTTTTATGATATGCCCATTTGATATGCTTTATGACATGAATATGATACCCAATTCATTCCATGGGTAACCTTTATGTTTATGTATGATTGATTACATACGATTACGTATGTGGACAGAATATTCAAGAACATTATATGATGGGTGCACCCAGGTATCACTCCAATTCATTGGGTGAAGTTGAGTTTCATGAGAAGTTATGTGTAATGGTCTTGGCAGTTAAGCTTGACCCGTACTACCGTATCCAACAGTCTTGGTGGTTAACCTTGACTTATGATCCTCTAAGTGCAATGATTATTGACTAGTTCTAATGTCATGTTTCATGTTTATACGAAATTACTGTGAATTCATTGTTATATGATCCCATGTTTATATTTTATGATTCCATATGTTCCATGCCTTTTTATATAATTATGGCATGCCTTTTAACCCATGTGCTAAAGCATTATTCTTATGTTCATTCCCTTACTATAATTTTTAGATCATCCCTTTTTTCATGTTATCCCCAGGTTATCCAATGAATATGTATAGGAATAATTGAAGTTAGGATCTATTTATGAAGACTAAATAAATAAATATTATATTTAGTTCCATGTTTTAGGTTTTAAGTACCGAGTCTTCCAAAACACTAGACTTTACGATCCATGGCTTGTAATATGATTTTTTTTTAATTTGTTTAAAATCATGTAATGATATGTATAAAAGGATAAGGTCACTATAGTTTTTATTAGAGGATGGTTTAGTCATTTTTGGAGACTAGGAATAGATAACATTAGTAAGAACCTTATGTATAAGACTAAGTATATAAAAAGACTCCTAAAATTTTGTAAGTATAGAGTAAGTGGTTTATCAAGAAAATACATCCCTATATGGAAATGAAAAAGTGGATGTGGCTCAAGCATATATGTATCTAGGTTTAGACCTAAAAACATCACATTGAGCTAGATTTTAATGGTAAATGGTTCATGAAAATGTGCCTTACTGCACTCCTGGTTTGGCACTCCCAGGTGATATGCTTTGGTAAATTCATAAGATTAGTAAAAACCATTAGTAATTGAACAAATGAGAGAATACCATAAGAATATAAGTTAATAAACCTATAAATGATAAACTAGATTTAAAACTAGGGAATAATAAGCGAGGATATACATTTCCATTACGAGTTTAGACTTTTATGTTTTGAGTTTTATTTTTAGGCTTATTAGCTAAGTATTAATGTCCCATAATTGTACATTCTTTTACTTAGTTAATAGAGGGAAATAGATGAACCCATTACAACAATGAATGTGATAGAAAATGTGAGGATTTATCTAATGATATGCCAAATATTATCATAATGAGTGATCAAAACATCCTGAAAATACTTTCTCAGCTGGATCACGTTATAAATTATAACTTGAATCATGTGGAATTCCCTCCTCTATATAAAGAGCACATTACTGTTGAATAATTCATGTGGTAAAGGCCTCCCATTTTTATTAGATCATTTGATCCCCTCCACATAGAATAGTGGATTAACTCCATTGAAAAGATATTATCTATCCTCTGGTGCTCAAAGGAAGAGAAATTCAAGTTGGCGGTCTATTATTTTGATGGTGAAGCGGATCAATTGTGTTAACATATCAAGAATATGAATTCATAGGAAGACATTTATTCCATGTATTGGAACTAATTAAAGAAAATTATTTATATTAAATATTTTCCCCGAAACTTCCATCTCAAGATGGACAGAGAGTTCCTTGGACTTAAGAAAAAGGAAGATCTATCCATTGGGGTGTATGAAGCAAACTTCACAGGTCTTTCAAGATACGCCTCCTAATTTTTCATGAACTCCAAAATCAAGGTGGATCAATTCTTTAGAGGACTAAAACCATTTATACAAAAATAATTGGTGATTTATGACTTCGACAGTTATGAGGAGATTGTCCATTGTTCCCTCAAGTTTGAAATCGAGATTGGAGACTTTCAATGGTCTTGTGGGACTGGTGAAAAAAAGTAGAAAATAGATTCTACTGTGGGTGGTTTATCTAATAAATCTTATAATGGAATAATGATTGAACATCCCACATATCAAATTTTTTTAAAGAAGCATCCTAGGAACTTTCTAAATGAAACTAGGAATTGCTTCAAATGTGGAAGAATGGGACATATTTCTATGAAATATTGGAGAGATATGAAGAATCCCACTAATGTGGAAGAAGAAAGGAAGGATTAGATCAACACTCATCTTGTAGTACAGTGTTACAACTGCAAAGAGCATGGGAATTATTAGAAAAATTTTCCTAAGTGATGGTTTATCAAAGGAAATCAACAAGAAACTACATGGAAACAACGAACGGATTATGCTATCACTATTACTAAGGTGGATCTGGAAAAGGATGTGGTGAAATGTACACTAGTTATTCATTCATGAATATAAAATGAACTATTGGATTCTATTTCTATGAATTCCTTCATTTCATGCAAGTTTAGTATAACTATTCAAATACCACCTCAATATTTAGAGATTGAGTCATATGTGAGAATAGAAAATGGGGAAATTATTTCATCCAAAGTATATAACTTGTCCCTGGTTAACATTTTTAGACTGAACCTCCCAGAAAATCTCACCATAATTCCATTATTGGAGCTTGATGTAATATTGTGCAAGGATTGGCTATCTTTATAAAAATCCAACATCAACTGTCAGGAAATAAAGATCACTCTTTACATCCCAAAGCATCCCCCAATTCTTTAAAATTGTATGGAGTAAGATGAATATCCTTTTGAATCATTGTATCAAGTCTAGATATTACTACCTTATGATAAAGCATATCTATCTCAAATGATTTAGACAAATAAGATGATACTTCTGGAAGATATGCCCATTGTGGGGGATTACACTGATGTATTCCCTAAAGATTTGGGTGGTCTTCCTCCTAATCTAGAGGTTTAGTTCTCAATTAAACATATTACTGGATCTCTACCTATATCAAATACACCTTAAAAAATGTCCACTATAGAGATAGAAGAGATGAAGAATAAGTTACAGTAGAATCTGTAGAAGGGGTTTTATACGCCCGAGTGCTTCAGCATGGGGTGTGCTAGTCCTCTTCATCAAGAAGAAGGATATATTAATGAACCTCTACATTGATTATCATGAGCTAAATAAAATAATGATAATGAACAAGTATCCCTTTCCATGGATATATGACTTGTTATATTAGCTTATAGGATCCAGTTATTTCGATAAGGTGGACCATCGATCAGGATATCAAAAATTAAAGTTAAGGAAGGAAGATATTCTAAAGACTACCTTTTGAATGAGGTGTGGAAACTATGAGTTCAAAGTGATTCCATTCAAAATCACTAATGCTCTAGAAATATTCATGTATTTAATGAATATAGTCTTTAGATATTATCTAGAAAAATTCGTGGTAGCCTTTATCGATGATATTTTAATATAATCTAAGAGAAAGGAGGGACATGAGAAGCATTTGAATACTATGAAGGTGACATTAATAATGGAGAAACATTATGAAATGTATAATAAATTTGAGTTATGGATGGAGGAAGTATCATTATTAGGGAGTGTTATCAACAGAAAAGGGATATTTGTGGAACCTTCCAAGACAATGTCAATTAAAGAGTGGCCCAAGACAACATCTGTAATAGAGATCTGTAGCTTTCTGAATCTTTTTGTGTATTATAGATAATTTTAATGAACTTTTCATGATTTACAAACCAAATGACAAAGCTGACATGGAAGGGGCTGAAGTTTTTATTGACTAAAGAATGTGAGGGTGGCTTTATGGAGCTCAAAAAGATGTTTATCACTGCACCGGTAATCACACTCTCGATAAGTGGAGAACTATTTGTGGTGTAAATTGATGCTTCAAATAAGGGATTAGACTGTGTGATGATGAAAAATGATAAAGTGATAGCCTATGCCTCAAGCTAGCAGAAAATCCATGAGAAAAGTTATCATACACATGATTTGGAGTTGGTGGCTATGATCTTTGTATTGAAAATATGGTTTCATTATCTCTATAGGGGGAAGTGTGAAGATATATACTTATCATAAGAGTCTAAAATATATATTCATATAGAAAGATCTTAATATGTGCTAGTGAATATGGTTAGATCTCATCAATGATTATGACTAATCTATCCACTACCATTCTGGTATGGAAAATAAGGTGGTGGATTCTCTAAGTAGAAAGGATCATGTATCTCTATCGATGATGTGAATTCAAAGGACCCAATATTCTTATATTTGAAGAGGATAGACATGGGAATTCTTAATGGAGGAACATTATCAATCTTTTCTCAAATGAATTATCAACAATCCCTTATGGAGAAAATAATGGAAGCTCAAAAAATGATGTTGAAATTCTAAAAGGGTAGAAGCTATAAGATATGGGAAATCCTCTAAGTTTAATATTTATGAGGAAGGGGTTTTAAGATTTGGGTCATGGTTATGTGTACCATCTGATCCGAAGACAAAGAAGGAGATTTTAAATGACACACATACCTTAACCTTCTCTACTCACCCTGGGAGAACAAAGATCTATCAAGATCTCTAAGATAACCTTTGGTAGGGAAATATGAAGAAGAAGATTGCTAGATATACACCAAAGTTCTTGGGTTTTCAATAAGTAAAAAATGCAAGACAAAAGTCTATGGTGAGTGTATAACCACTACCCATACCAACATGGAAGTGGGAGAAAATCACCATGGACATTGTAACTAGTCTTCCAAAGGAAAGAAATCTATTTGGGTCATTGTGGATCATCCTACAAAGATAGCTTACTTTATCAAAATTTGATAGTAATTCTCATTAGATAAACTTGCAAAGATGTATATCAAAGAGGTGGTAAATATGAATGGATTAATACTATCTATTTTATTTAATAGAGATCTTTGATTCACCTTGAAGTTCAGGAAATGTCTCAAACATTCTCTATGCACTGAACTGAGCTTTAGTACGGCCTATCATCCTCAAACTGATGTCCATTCTGAGTGAACTATTCAAACACTAGAAGAAATGTTGAGAGTGTGTTCTATAGACTTCAAAGGAGGATGGGGCCAACATCTTCCACTGGTTGAATCCTCATACAACAATAGTTCCCAATCTAGAATCTGAATGGAACTATATGAAGCCCTCTATGGGAAAAGGTGTATAACAACGACATGTTGGGATGAAGCCAGTGAGAGTAAGCTTTAATGACCTAAAATGGTCAAAGAAATGATAGAGAAGGTGAAAACCATTCTGTATGACATCAATGCAGCCCAAAGTTGATAGAATAATTATTCAGAAAATCATCAATGAGACCTTGAGTTAAAAGTTGGAGACATGGTATTCGTCCACTTATCTCCATGGAATATGGTCATGAGGTTTTGGAAGAAAAGAAAGCTAAGTCACATGTGCATCGACCCCTTCGGGATCCTTGATCATGCTGAAGATGTGGACTATCGATTATCACTTCAAACTACCATGTCTAAAGTACATGATGTCTTCAATGTATCCCTATTAAAGAAGTACATACTAGATCCTTCACTAGTAATATTTTCAGAGATGGTATAATTGGAGAATGAACTTTTTTAAAAGGAGAAGCCAATGAATATCATGGATCGCAGAGATAAAGTTATATGCTCACCATGGTAAAAGTTCTATGGTGAATCCATTAGTATGAAGAGGAAACATGGGAACAAGATGAGGAAATTAAGGAAAAGTACCCACACCTATTTACAGCTTAGAATGTAAAATTAGATTTCAAGGGAAAAATTTCATATGGGGGTATGAATGTAACGACCCAATGTTTTTTCAATAGAGTTACCTTATTATAATTATTTCATATAGTATAATCATATAATATTTCATATAGAACACAATACAAACCATATAAATGAATAATGAGTGAAATAAATGGTATCTTTATAAGTTAAGGAACACATACCGATGAAATAGTGACATGACATTTGGAATGGTAATGTGACACTTATGAATAGTAAACAGACCATTTCAATTGTAACACTGCCAATGAAAGTATAAATAAAATGTATAAATTTTATATGTGACACTATTCTATAATTACATCAAAGTATAAGTAAATAAAATTTTAAAAATTATTAAAAATGTGTTGGAATTTTTGTAAGTATTATATATTTAATTACATTATTATTATTAATTTAATAAATTAAAAGATAATTTATTTTCATCAAATGAATTCATAAATTATTTTTTTGATGTCTTATTATCATAAGATAATTTTATGAGGGTTTAATTAATTTTTCAAAGTGTTATAAAGTAGTTTTTAATTTAAATTTTGTATTTCAATATAAATTTTTATTTTAATTAAAAATTAAATTTCACATATTTTAAAATTTATATTTATAAATTGGAGTTCATTTTTAAATTATAATGTTGAAAAATGTTGGGGTGATTTTTTGGTATTTTTCTGATATACCTGAATTTTTAGTGAATAGTTAAATACGATAATTTACCAAATAATTTAAATACATGATTTATTGAGTCATGGATGAGGTTCTACTAAGTTAAGAACATTGGGTTACAACTCAGATGCACATATTAATATTTTTTGTCACAATAATCATTACTATTTATTTTCCTGATCAAAATAATAAAATAATGACTAAAATATAGAGAAAACCCTCCTCCCATACACTATAAATACCACCCCTTTTTTCCTCTTATACTGCAAATCATTTTTTTCCATTTTATAAAGATGGTTTAAGGGAACTGGTACCCCAAACCGGTTTAAGGAAAACCGACAACCGTACAAAACATCCCATCTTCATACAAAATTCTTCAAAATTCAAGATTCAAAATTCAAACCAAACATGCTCCAACGAGCCACTCCCATCATCACGTGTCCCATCTCGAGCCGCGCACCCATCAGCACGCGTCACCAGCCTCGATCCGCACGCCACCTCGAACCGTGAAACCCACCTCGCCACCAATCATGCCACCGACGAGACTCGCCGGACTGGCCAGACCAATCAACATCACACAAACTCGCCGGTGAGCATCACCGGTGACAGTCGACCCACCGACCATCCATCCACGCGCCATGTTCCTTGTCTAAATTCTAATAAAATATCTCTTTAACACCCTATCCTACATCCATCAATACTTAGTCTCTTAAAAAGACAAAAACCACTTCTATAAAGAGGTTCCCAAGGAAATTATATTCAATAGGTAAAAACATCTTTTTATTCTTTTTATTTTCATTCAAGTTCCATTCTTTTTCTTTACTTACCACCATTCATCCAAATGTTATGATAAATCTAGTACCATAAATGTGTAGTAATTTTTTAAGGATAATTTATTAATTCATCATCATATCTTTCCCCCCCATTTATACTAGAAATGAAAAAACTATCAGGATGGGTTAATTTATCACATTCAAGGATGACATGTTTTCAATTTCTATTACCATCCTCAATACTAGACATGATATAATTTTAATTGATGAAAAATACTATAATATATTTATTATGTCTAATTTAAGGTTTTGGAATATTTTTTACACATGATATTAATTTATAAATAAAAATGTGTTCGATGTGATCAAAAACCGCCATTTAACCAAAATAGTTATCATTAAATTTTTATATATTGATTCATCTTCACTCCAAATAACAAAACAAATTTTATAACCATGTTATGTTCTGGATGATCGCAAATAACATAAAACTTCAATTTTAGACAACCATTCTCATCTTACATGTTTATCCTTACATGTATGTAAGTAAACCAATCATGAAAACCAAGGAAACAAACGATCCCAACTTATGTAATTGAACCTCTTAACCCATAAAAAAGACCATGAATGAAATTAATAAGGTTATAATAAATAATTTACATAAATAATTAGTTATGTAAATGTTAATGAATGAATTTAATTTGGTTATCCATGTCATTAATATCATGTGAAGGAAACCATCATAATTAAGGAATGGGGTTCCACCTGAACCTCTATTAATATTTCGGGATGCTCTATCATTATTTTTACCCAAATAAAGTTATATGTTATTTTATTTACATATTCTATATTTTTTGTGCATGCTAAAAACTCATGTATCAAGAACCATTCATCATTATATTTCAGAGATATACATGTTTTAAAATGATTCCGTCCTCAATTATTATTGATAAGCAATTATGTTTTAAGGGAAATTCTTGAATTTTTAACCAATTTTGTGTGCACTCTATAATAGATTTTAAGCCACAATTTTTTTTATAAAACCAAAAAATTTATTGTGAAACCTTATTATTCCACTTGTTATTTTATATAAAATATTATTCCCATTTCTTTTTAATGTGATCTTTGATATTTTCCTTAAACCGCACTAAATATTTTTAATTATAAAGTTTCCTAAATGATCTTTTTGCATGTTATCACTTCAAATTAGCATCACTTATCATTATATATTCATATTATAACTTATTAATTTCCAGTCATGATCTAATTACTTTCCTTCATGGACACATTTATGATACACCCATTTGATAAGCTTTATGACATGAATATGATACCCAATCCATTCCACGGGTAACCCTTATATTTATGCATGACAGATTATGTATGATTCTATATGTGGAAAGAATATTCATGAATGTGTTATTATCAGTGAACCTATATATCTCTCCAATTCATTGGGTAATTATGAGTCTCAAGAGATGTTATGTGCAATGGTATTGGCTGTTATCCATGACTCATGCTATCATGTGCAACAGTCTTGGTGGGTAACCTTGACTTGTGATCCTCTAATTAATACGAGTCTTGTCTAGTGAAAAAGTCATGTTTTATGTTGCTTCCACATTACTATTAAATCATGATTATGTGATCCCATTTTTATATGTTATGATTCCATATGTTCCATTCCTTTTTATATCATTCTACCATAACTTCCAACCCATGTGTTAATGCTTTATTTCTATGTTCATTCCCTTACTGGTGTTTTTAGCTATTTCCTTTGTCCATGTTATCCCCAGGTTATCAAATGATGATATATGGACACAATGGAATTTATGACCTCTTTATGATGACTAAATAATGAAATGTTATAATTAGTTCCATGTTTTATGTTTTTTGTACCCAGTCTTCCATAACACTGGACATTACGATCATTGGCTTGTAATATGATTCAATACTATGCGTAAAATCATGTAATGATATGTGTAAAAAAGATAGGGTTGATATATCCAAATTCACTCTTCCCCCCCTTTCTTATTTCTCTTCCTTTGGGTCATCTTGGCACTCTCAGCCTCCTCAATATTTTTTGATTTCATTTAGTGGTGATGTCCCTCCTCACCTCGGTCCTCCTTACTCTTTATTCTCTATCCCAGCTCCTTCTCCCCCACTTGAATGATGATGTTCACTAGTGGGACTTCATTTACCTCTCCCCCCTCCTTATGCCTTTCCTATAACATTAGACCTCTATTTTGGGTCTTTATGCAGGTACCCCAGGCATATTGGGCCAGTGTCGATGGGGGGGGGGGTTCTTATTATCTTCTAACCTTGTTGTTCAACCCATCGCGCTCACCCCATATTGGTTGGGCCTGATGAAGATTTCATCAAATCTTGGGATAGTGTTGGTGGGGGTTGAAAGTGGTATTAGTGCATTTATATGACCAGAAATAGTCTCTATCTCTCTGATTTGGTTTCCTTCTTCTTCAGTCATAGTTGTGTTTCTTCTCACGTTGTCTAACTTATCTCATTTGTCTTGATTTTAATTTTCTAGTGTTTTCGAATGGATTTTTCTGCGTTTTTTTATCCATTTTATTATGGTATGGTTCTTGATTGTGTTTCTTGATGGCGTCGACACTGGAATTTCATTTCTGATGGTATCGACAACTACAATACGCGTGGATGCAGTGTCCATCATCAACGACTATTGTTGTTTCATATCTGTGCAAGGTGTTGTGATGATAACGATATAGTTTGAGTTATGTGGTAGTGATTTGATGCTATAGAGGGACATTGGAGAAGCGTTTTGTGGTAATACACCAATGAGGATGATGTCTTTGTTGACGTGAGGACATGATGGTTGTGACAGTGCTATGATGTCAGGTCGACAATATGATAATGGTGGTGTGGTGCTATTTGAGGTCTCCCTCTGATGTGGATCGAGGTGGGTTGATCATGGTTCTATATTGATTTTAGTGGTATTTCTAAATTTTGGTCTAGAAATTCGAATGTTTTAATCGTCAATTTTGAATGTGGTGTGTCTTGTGGATGGGGCGAGAACTATGTCTCTTTTTTCGGTTCCCACTTATCCAAAAAGTGGATTTTTAAAAAATAAAAAAAATGGATTCTAGAGGATCAAACAATCAATCACAGAATATTGGAACACCTGATGGAAAATAAAATGTTAGAAAGATCAAAGTTGGATCCATTTAATAAAAATCCATTAAAATTAGGACTCTGTCAATTAACAACATGTAGATTTATGAGTCTCATAAGTGGGAGAAAGGATAAATAAGTTGGATTCTAATTCAGTGAGTGATACAATTTCCATATGGAGATCCATCAAATTTTTTAACACTTAGATCCAAGGGGAAACATGTTGAATGGGAACATCCTCTCTTAAGATTATTCAAAATAAAAGGGGTTGTGTGAGAGTTGAATGGGTGGTTTTTTTATAAATTATGATGTTCATGATTTTATAGTCCAATAAAACAAAACGACTATACTACAACCCATAATCCCACAATGAAGAAATGCTCAAAAATTATAGACCACAGTGTAGTGTGGGAGACCATGCTATAGTCAACCCCTATCATATAGAATCAAAAATCCAAGGCCCATACCTCACCTATGTAATATTTATCTATGGTAAGGCTACATCGAATCCAACACTCCAGAATATAGATACCCTCAATATAGAAAATTTAATCTAAATACCTATTATCCCAGAACTCTCTCCTAGGCCACAATGTGGAAAATTTTGGGAGATGAACTAAATAGACATGAAGTTAAAGAGGGAAGCCTCCATGATTTAGGGACCTACCAGTGGTTGGTGGGGGGTTATATAATAGGTAGAAGGATAATGGCGACTCTCATGGGATGCCTTCAAGGACTTATTTTTTTTAGAGTTCTTCCCTAAAATTCTGAAGATAGACTTAGCACATGAGTTCGTGGAGCATTATAAAAGGTCCACGGAAATATATTCTTTCTCTTCATGTTTTAATAAGATTTTCAACTTTTCTACGCTATAGAGAGGTAATGTGTTTATGACAGATAGAAAGTTTTACATTTGTCTTCAATGTGATATTAGATAGCTGGTCGAGATATTCAACATGGATTTATACAAAGAAGTGGAAGGGAAAAACTTGTCCATCAAGAATATCATGGGGGAAGTATAGGTAGTTCTTCTTTAATTACCTAAAAAAAACATGGGGAAGTACCACTTCTATAATGAGAACTTCATTTGATTTTTATATGTCTAGGAATTGGGAAGTGGGATAGATAAACAGTATGTAGGTGGAGTATTGTCTAGCTTCTTCTACCCCATCTACAGCTCACTCGTAGTGCTTCACCTATATAATGTTTTGGGAATTACATTTGGGTAATCATAGTATATTATATATAATACCAATTGTGAAAAATGAAATGACATATTTGGTATTTTTGATCCTATGACTTGGGATATAGGATGAAGAAGACACATCTATTGAGCCTAATATCCCCCATAGTTCACAACAGTAGACTCAAACTAGATAATAACCTTATAGATAGTTTCTTGGAGTTGAAAAAATCCTTATATATGATGTATACTAGTCTTCATATGGTGGTATAGAGGTTCCATCTTTTGTTCGAGATATAATTTTGATCATGTTAATATTATCAATTGTTTTGTATAATATTGATGATTATCATTCCATAATTTCTCCACATTTAGTTGTCATACATGACCTATATGTAATGTTGTATTTTTTTTATTCTCTTAACACACAATTACTCCTAAAAGTATATAATCTATAGTGAAATATGTTTTTTCTTATAGAAATCACTGTTAATGGAATTTTGAGATAGTTTGTAAATGAAGAGAAGATGACCTTCAATGTGATTCTCGACATGAATTGGTTTACTAGATTCCAATATCACAATGAATTATATATTATATGGTTGTATTATACTTTTCCAATGGGATATACATATATGTTGATATTAGAGTGGTAATTGGAAGAGAGTAATGTTTGACCAGGCTTGAGTGATATCAGTATGATCATAGCATAGATGGAAGGATTATCTCTCTCTATAAGATTACTCACAACCCTATCATCTATTCCACTAGTCAAGGATCACTATTAGTGTTTCTTTTTATATGAATTCATAATAATCCTTCCTTATAGAGGATCTGACATTTAGAATAAAAACATGTGAGGTTCAAATCCAATTTTGATAAGCCCATATCATATGGTGTAAACCGAACAGAAGGACGTCAAGGTGAAATAGGAAAACATAGAGAAAAAGGGATTTACTAGGCTAAATAAATCATAATGGAGGTTCACTTATGTCATTCACTATGAAGGAAGATGGTATTATTCAGCTTTATCTCGATTTCCATAAGCAGAACCTGGTGATGGTGAAGAAATAATTTCTCATCCCTACGATAAATGATGAATTCAATTAATTACAGGGATCCCATCAGTTCTTCAAGATATGTATTTGATGTAATATCACCAATTTTGAGTTTTTGAGAAGGACATTCTGATGATGGTGTTTCAGAGTAGGTATGAGTTGTATAAGTACTTGGTGATACTGTTATCACTGATGAACATACTGGATGTATTCATGGCCCTCATGAAAATGATCATTCACCCAAATTTGGAAATTGTAATTTTGGTATTCATAAAATACTTCCTATTCCACTCATATACATCATATGTAACACCATGAGATTTTATGAAAAAAATAAAGTTAATTTTATTTATTTGATAACTTGTGCTACATGAAACAATGTGTTTAGAATAACTACAATACACTATTATAACATTGTTTTCACCTAGTCGTTATATTGGTGGGTATGAATAGGAATAAATAAAATTTGAAAATATATTATTTTCACATTCATTAATTAATTTATTATCAATTAATTTGAAATGAAAATAGAAGTCATTCAAAAATAAAATTAAATTTGTATTCAGAAAAAAAAAATGAGTTTCTCTAAGTGAAATGTTTTTTTATCATAACAAATTAAATGGATCACTATTGGTGAATGATTATAAAAAATATATATATTAATTTTTTTTCAATGTTTTAACATTTATATAATAATTTTTATTATGTATTGGATAATAATAAATCCATTTTTGTGATTAATAGTGTATTTTTCAAAAATAATATTTTCATCATTTTTTAGACAATTAATTTAAAATTTATTTTTTCCTTATATAGATATACAATTTTATAAAATTAATTACATAATTAGAGTAATTAAATTCAAATTTGTAAATTTTGACCATTTTTGGGATATTTTGAATAGTAACAAAGATAAAATATATCAACCTGATACAGGGTAAATTTGGATAATTTAGGTTAAATATAAGTGGTAAGACCATATTGCTTCATCGTAATTTTTAATGGATGGAGGAAATAAAACCCCTTTCACCTTAGGCTCAAATTTTATATTTTTAATGATCACTTTACAATTAAAATTACCTATATATTAGTTAAATCAAATAAAGTTATAAAATGTCAATATCTATGTCTTTAATATCTTTTATGTCTCGACATCATGAAAAAAAGATAGTCATAAATGAATATAAGTGTCTTTTTTTATATAAATTAAATTATATTCATGATATACATTTTTTGTATATAATTATTATATAATGACCTTAATTTATTCTTTAATACTTATGTATTATTTCTCCATTTAAGAAAAAATATAACAAATGGTTTTATAAATATTAAAATTGGTATTTCAAAAACGTTTGGTTTTCCCATAATTTTTGTTGTTATATATGAAATATAATGTAGTTTTGGAAAGAATATATTCATATTGCATCTTTTTATTGATTTATTTTAATTTAATTTAGATTAATAATGTTAAAAATGATATTAATTATAATTTAGGATAAATATAATATAATTAAATGATATAGAATTCATAAGAAAAATAGATTTAGTAAGATTAATTTTTGTTGGTTTTAAACATTATCCATGATGCATTTATGTTTTTTTCCTTTTATAGACTAATTATTAACCCTTATGTGGTAGAAAACATTAATATTTAGGTAATTGTAAAAATGCATAATAGGGGATTAAAACTAAAAGGCGAGGGTAAAAATGTGTAACAAAATTGTCAAAATTTTATTGGAAGAAATGATTTCAACCAATACTTATATTAAGATCAAATATAATTAAATATTAACCATTTGGACCTCAAAATTAATTTATATTTATTTAATATTTTAAAAAAATCTAAGAGTTCTCCTCTAATCAATTATAATATGGCACTCTTACTTATATTCTTCACAACACTATTATCCTTGTATTTAGACCAAAATCAATGAATTTATATTATTTACATCCCTAGAAACATCCATAGGGGTTTTTTCTTCTAAAAAGACCATCCCTAGTGCCCTATATAAGAGATCTGAAGGAGTTGTTTCTTGGAAGAGATCATTGCCTTACCTTATCACTTTCTTTTAAAATTTTATTTTACCTCCTTAGAATATATTGCATTCTTCATAAAATAACAAATTCTATATACTAAACATACATTAATGATATTATAATTATGAAAACACCATTAAACACCATATTTATCATGAAATTGGAAGTGAAATTATTTGTCATCCTTACGTACAACTTACTATTTCTACATAGAGAAAAAAATGATTTTTCATCACCATATTTAATGAAACGGTATTATTAATGGTTTAATATTTATATATTATATTTGATAAATAAGTACAATTCATTAATGATGATTTCATGCTTACCTTATTACCATTCAATTGTTTTTAAATGATATGGTCACTTATACATATGTATGTACTACCATCTCCATGAAGAGATGACATTAATTTCTCAATTATATTTTATATGGATGAAATGAGGATTAATTTTATGAAAATATATGATATATATGTTATAGTAATTATCTTTTAATGGTTATTTAACGTTTATATGTCTTTTATTCCATCCATTAAAATGTGAAAACAATGTTCATGTGTTTTTATGACATAACATCTCCATGAAATAGGTAATTCATTTTTCCATCTCTTACTATTATGGATGAATATAAAGATATATATAATGAATATATATGATGTTTTTTCATTATTATAATTCAATATATGATGGAACTATTATCAATGTTCATGGAACAAAACTATCAAACCAAAACATACATGAAAAATTAATCAATTATTATCTAGATTGTGGATTTTAATTAAAAAAATATTAATAAACATGTGATAAATGGTTAAAATAAAATCATATATTCATTAATATAAATTATTGTGGTTTTTGAAAAATATTTATAATAAAACTATATTAATTATACAGGATTTTAAAAAACATAAGAAATAATTTGCACCTATTTAAGGGGTATTATTATACAATGTTATTGTTTTTAATGATTTTTTATGATTATGTTCTAAGAATGAAATCATATGAAATGCTCTAAAGAAATCATAAATTTTTTTTCCGCGTTAATTATTTCTTTAATATATATGTTTTCCATTCATTTTCCTTACATTTTTTACTCCAATGGACAAAAATATTTTTTTAAGGATAATCGAATTCATTTCAATATTTCTTCGAACAAAAATTTCTTCTATATCCATGTTTTTAAAGACTGTTCTGTAGAATGTTTTTATTATTCTTCCATGAATTGTTAATGTAATTTTTACCAATGTTTTAGCTTCTAAAAAATGTTTTTAATGGAATATATTTTTATTATTTTCCTAATTAGATACATTATGACCTTATTAAAATTTATCGAAGGAATTTTATTTAATATATATGGTATTAATGAAATTTCCCACAGTTATAGACTATTAATATTTTAATGGTTGCTTTAAAATCTACCATGATTATTTTCAAATAACAATTTTTACATAATATTTTGGAAGTTTTTTACATTATAAATATGTGATTTCAAGTTGGAAGGATTACTTTCCTTAAGAATATTTTCATGATCTTCGTATTCATTAATAATATAAACCTTCAATATTAATAATTCTTTAATAGAAATATGATCCAAGGATTTGATTCTAAATATTTATTTTCTTGGTAATTTTTTATTTCAGAATGATGTTTATGAAACCCATTTGGTTCTCTAGTATATGCTGTGATGAAATTTTAATAATAACCAATTCCTTTTCTAGGTTCTGATATGATGAATGATTTATAATATTGTTGCAGAAATGTGTTTTATTTTAATTATGTTATGGGTTGGACCGGTATATCTCTCTAATTCATTGGTTAAATATTTTTATCTCACGAGATAAAAAGGACTTAAATGGGGATTAAACCAAGTTTACTATGGGATATTTTCTACTATGATGGTCTTGGGAGGGAATTTTGACTACAATTATGGCTTGGGGATTAAAAAAAGACCACTATTTTAGTCTTGGAAAATATCCTTGAAAAATAAGTAAATGGGTAACATGCTTATTCTTATACCAAAATTCCATGTATTATTCATATATTAAGCTCTCATGGATAATTTTCATTGATTCTTTTACGAATCATGTCTTATAAACCACCATGATTTATTCCATTGCCTAAGATTATGATATATGATGTATAGGGTGTGTTTTTCAAATGTTAAGAACATGTTCATATACAATTTTTCTCATGTTATACTTATATAATCATTGATATGTCCCTTTTTACCCTTATTGAGAATCAAATATCACCCTTTCTTATGTTTCTTCCTTATGTTATGGAAAATGGTTTAACGTATGATATGTCTAAAAAGGTTTCTATTTATGAATATCTAATTGGTTGATGGTGTAAAAATATCATGATCTAGTTTTTTATTTTTCCGTATTTCCAAATATATATGACCTATATGATTTTGGTGTGGATCATTATGATATGTATTGAATATTCTTCTACTTCAATGTAATATCTATGTGAGAAAATTTCTGGTCATTATAGTTGGTATAAGAGTAAGGATTAGTTAACCATTGGAAACTATGACAAGAAAAATTTATTGATAAACCTTTGAATTAGTTTATGTAGAGGATAAAATGCTATAGTTTTGGTAATGATCATGAAACAACTAGGTTAAAACTATGTTTTCATAGAAATTTTTTTCAAATATTATACATGCTAATTTTTTTTTCATGATTATATGGTTTCCTACTATGATAATTATTTCTTGGACTATAAAATTTGTTTTTATTCAATGGATATAACCCAATGGTATCTTGTGAATGATGAATGTGATAGAGAATGTAATTATTTTCCCCTTAAGAAACCATGTGTTATGTGAATTAGAAATAAAAATATTATCGTTATTATCGCATAAATTTCTCAATATATCAATCACACTAAGATTCCAAATGATAAAAGGATGTAAAAATGATCTGTTGAGTCCTTCATGGGGAAACATCGACCTATTTTTAGTAGGCCCACTGATTCCATAGTCAGTGAGAAAGGGATCAGTATTGTTGAAATGTTATTTTTCATTTTCAACTTTCTGAAACAAGAGAAATTAATTCAAGATATTTATCATTTTGATGGAAAAGCACATAAATATTATACCTTTTGAAAAAAATGAACCAACATTATTAAATTGACTAAATATAGTGGGATGAGTTTAAGATATTTTTTCTAAATAAGTATTTTCTTCATATTAATCATATTAAAATAGTGAAGTAATTTAATGAGTTGAAATAGAAGGATGATCAATCTATTTTTACCTATGAGGAAAATTTTAAAAGAATTTTATGTTTTGATTATGGTATTACCAACCAACCTGAAATTAAGGTTGTTTGATTATTCCGTCACAAGAAACCATGTCTCCAAATAGAATTAGCCATAAGGGACATTTAATAGCTATGAATAAATATGATGATTTGATATCAAGATGGAGATATATATTGGAGTTACCCATAAATATCATTGTTTTTTTAAAATAAAAATTTTATACAATGGAAATACTAAAAACCATGGGGATAAGATGATATTATTTCATTTATTCCAAAAATGGGGATGAAAATATAGTGGAAATTGTCTTAATGGAACATGTAAATGTTTCATGTGCATAAATGAAGGTTATTCGGAAATAAAATTCCAATATGATTGGAATAAGTTATCAAATGATTCATGTATAGAGAAACCACCACATAATACAATACCCAAACTATAGTGTTTTCAATGAAAATAGTATAGGTATTAAGAAAACTAGTGGTCTAATTTGATAGTTAATGATGATGTTTGAAGTAAACAAATGCTTACACTTGAAGGTAAAGAGAAATCTCATGTAATCACTATTTCTAGTGAGGGGTACAATAATGATGTGGTTAAAAGGGAAAATTACCATCCACTCCATAATTTATAATGTCTTACTTGATTTTGTATCTACCGACTCTTTTATATCTAAATAATTTTATAAGGGTATCGTTGAACCACCTTAAATATTTGATGTTTAGTTAGTGTTAAACCACTAAATGGTATGACAGTTTCATCCCAATGTCATTATTCTTCACTCATTGTAGTTTGTGGGAAATAATTTCCACCAGATGATAAAATTAATCATATAGCTAAATTCAATGTCATTTTGTTCATTTATTGGATTTATTTACATAAATCCCTCACCAATTTAAAATAAAGGGAAGATGCATATTATATTCTGAGTGAACCTATGATTATCTAATATTGTGATGAAAAACATGTTCATATGATGGAAATTACATCCATACTATGGGTGTTTATTCTTATTCAAAAGGGGTGTTTATGCCAGATGGTTGTGTAGAAACTCAATAGTAGAGATACTCCAAATGTGTTTGGGATTATTGATATAATTACAGAATAATTGTGTAGTCTTACATAGAATCATGAATGTTGTTTTTAATAGAAATAATAACTGGTGCTACACCTATTTATTGGAATTTATATAGAATAGACTTTATTGTGTTGTAATAATTGAAGAAGAAACTATAGGAGAATTTTGACATGGGATTAAGTCAGCCATGTGAATCATCATGGGGTTCACCTGTTTTTTTATAATAAAAATGATGAAATAATGTAACTCTGCATCGATTATCATGATCTTAACAAGATCACTATCAATAAATAGTATTCTATATGCCGTATTAATGAATTGTTTAATAAATTATGCAAAGATGAATACTTTTCCAAGATGAATCATAACTATATATATCATCAATTTAGGGCCAATAATGAGGATATACCCAAGAGAACATTATATACAAGGTATGGAAAATATAAATTTATATTGATGCCATTGGGCCTTAATAATTCCCTTATAATCTTCATTATTTTAATGAATATTGCATTTATATATTACTCTTACCATTTTATAGTAGTATTTATAGATTAAATTATTTTATTTTCAATGATCAAGGAAGAAAATTAATATCACTTAATGAATATGAAGAGGATCCCATGGAGGAATATTATTTATGAAAAAATTACCAAGTAATAATTTTCTAATAAAATGTTTCATTCATGGGTCATATAATTTAATTTTAGATTATCTTTATAAACCCTTAATAAATTAAATTTGTTAAAAATTGGTCCATACCAAAGACTATGATTGAGATCTATAATTTTCTTGGTTTGGATGGATATTATCAGTACTTTGTGGATAATGTTTTATTGCTATAAAATCCATTATCCAAGTTAACTTGGAATGAATAAATGATCATTAATACATATTAATGTGATGATTGTTTAAGGAACTTAAGATAAGGATAGTTATCATTATGATTAATACATTGTCTTATAGTGGATAATGGTTTTTAATCTATAGTGATGCATCAATAAAAGAACTAGGATCCATCCTCATGAAGAATGGTATGGTCATATATTTTTCCTCACGAAAATTGAATTTCAATGAAAAAAATTATCCTATACTTGATTTGGGGTTAGGTATAATAATTTTTCAATTTAATATATGTGTAAATTATCTATATAGAAAATAATGACACATATATATTGATAAAAAAACTGTACAGTATAATTTCACAAATATTGTTAAACATACACTAAAGAGGATGATTGGATATGATTAAAGATTTTGACATCAAAATTAATTTCCATATTCTAAAAAAAATAATGTGGAAAAATCTTTGAGTTGAATTTATTATGCTAGATTATCTATAAAGTGGATCATAAAAGATCTGATATCTCTAGGCAGACAAATGATGGATCTTGAAATCATGAAGGAAGTTGAAAAATAATATCATTCTCAAATGAGTGTTCAACCATCAATACAATTGAATATTAAAGATGTTTAGAAGGAATATATAGAGCTATAGATAAAGGTTAGTTATGTTAATGGGTTCAACCATGATTGTGTTATATTTTCAAGGTTTTGGAACCAAGTATGTGTCCCTTCAATACAATATTTGAAGGATATATTGGATGAAGCTCATAGTTCTTCATTATTTATTCATAAAGGATGTATGAAAATGTATAAATATTTGAAATAGTGTATTTGTGGGATGGAATCAAGAGATATATTAGAGAGTATTTTTCATTGTTCTTGGTATGTCAGTAAGGTAATGATGAGATATATAACCCTATGGGATGTTAAAATCATTACCCATACATAAATAAATGTGGGAAAACAATACCATTTATTTAGTCGTTAGACTCCCAAAAAAATAATGGTCATAATGTTATATGTGTTATAGTCTATCACTATAAATAGTTATCACATATTATTACCATTAGAGAATATTTATATCTTGATAAACTTACTCAGTTATTAATTAAAAAATTCTTAAGATTTCATTGTGTACCATTATCAGTGGTAGCTGATTGGGATCTGAGGTTTAACTATATTTTCTAGAGAAGTCTTCAGTATTATCTACATATTGAGTTACGTTTCGGTGCTGCATATCTTCATCATACAAATTATCAATATGAGAATACCATTTAAACACATGAAGACATGTTGAGAGCATTCTCTCTAGATTTATAAGTTGGTTGGGATAAACACCTTTCTTTGGTGGAATTTCTTACAACTACATCATTCACTCTAGAATTTAGATAGCTCCTTATGAATCCATCTATGGTAGGAAGTATTAAACTCCATAATTCTAAAATTAACTTGGATAAAAAAAAATCTATTGGGACCCAATATAACTTAGGAGATGGTAGAGAATATTAGATCCATCCAATAGAATATAAGAGACGCATAGAGTCAACAAAAAAATTATTTTGAAATCATCAAAAAGATATAGAGTTTCAATTTGGTTAAAAGGTACTACTAATAATATATACATTGATGATGGTGATAATATTTGGAATTAAGGGAAATATAATCCAAAGGTATATCTATCAATTTTAAATTCTATATCATATGAATGTGATAGCTTATTTATTGGTATTTCCAGGAAATATGTCTCTTGTTCATGATATGTTACATGTTTCTCCCCTTATGAAGTACATACCTGATCTTTCACATTTATTAAAATCAGAGGTCATTCCAAATGATAAATATAATACTTATTATAAATAACTAGTGAAGATTATAGATCATATAGATAATGTGTTATAAAATAAGATCACTCACATATTCAAGGTTTTATAGTGAAAACCCCAATTTTAGGAAGCTATCTGGGAACTGAAGAATATAATGGGTCAGAATTATCACAATTTTTTTATAAGTGTAACATAATTTATAGTGTAAAATTATTTTAAATTTGATTGAATTTATTCCCTTTATATTTTTAAAAATAAATTTCTAAAAAAATCATTTTTTTTGATATCTTGCATTATAGGGAAAAACAAGTTTAGAAAAACCACAATTTACTATTACAATTTTATAATCACCTAGTTGTTTTATTGGAAGGTATAAATAGAACTAACTAAATTATGAATATTTATTTTTTACATAGGTATAAAATGCATAAATTTGTTATCAATTAATTAGAGATGAGAAAAATATCATTTCAAAATAAAGGATATGTTTTTCTAAAATGCCATTTGTTTGTGCGTAACGTATTGTTATCCTAATAAAAAATTGATTACTATTAGATAATTATTTTAACCAAATTTAATATATTATATATTAAATAATTTTTTTTGAAAATCATCTAATATTTTTAGCAATCATACGATAATAATAACTCTAGATTTTTGGTAAAAATTGCATTTTTCTAAAAAGAGATATTTTTCAAATTTGAAATGCATATATTAATATTAATTTATTCAATTAAATTTTAATGAATTAGAAAAAATATATTAGATATTTAAATTCATGAGGTTAAAATTATATAAATATTACCCTTTTATTTTTTATCAATATGAATAGTAACCCTTGTAAAATGTATCACCTCTGTTGCGGGTATATCCTACCAATATAGGTTATAACTATGTAGTAATTCCATAATTTATAATAATAATCCTTATTTTATTAATTAAATTATACCCTAATCAACTTATGTTTGAAATTTATTTATTTAATGAGAACCTTTCTATGAAAATAACCTATATAATTTTTCAATCAATGAATGATTCAAAATGTCACTCTATTTTTAATATCACTTATGCGTCCACATAAGGAAAATATGAAGTTATGAATGAATAAAAGTTTATATTTTCATATTAATGAAATTTTTTCTTGTTATATATATTTTTAAAAATTTGGTAATTATTTAATGAATTTAATTTCTTATGTAACACAAACGTAGTATTTCTCGGTTTATTGAATTGACATAATAAAATGTTAAAATAATAAAAATTTTATAATATGAATTGGTTAATGCATCCTAATAATTTTATATATTTATATGAAATTTCGTAGAGTTTTTGAATAATTATATATAAATTTCCATTTTTTATATATATAATAAATGTTAAATTAAATTAATAGTGTTCAAAATGAAATTAATGATATTGTATAGTAAATAATATTTTCTAAATGATATAAAATTAACAAAAAAAATTATATTCATCCAAATGGATTGTATTGGGTTGTAATAATCAATAATGGAACATTTATGGTTCTTTATTATTTTATAGTAACATTATTAAACATTAATGTCTAGACACATTAATATTATGGTATTTTTAAAAAGGGATGGTGGTTAAAACAGAACTATAAGTTTAAAAATTTGATCCAAACATTTACAAAATTTATTTTATGGTATTATTTAAACACATACTAATCTTAAAATATAATATTACAATTTTTGAACTATTTTTATATCTGAATTGGTTTTTATTAATTTTATAATTTAAGATGCTACAATAGTGACCCTCCCTTCAATTAAAAAAGGAAACCATCCATTCTCTAATTCCCATGATTTTTAATGTTCTATCTCAGCCAACCTATGCCAATATATATTCTTTAATTATAAATTAACATTATTTAAGTTTTTTTCATCGGAAAAGACCAACATTATAACCCTTTAGAGGAGATCTTAATGAGTTGTTCCAAAGAATAAGTAATCTCCATAACCAATCACTTTCTTTTATATTTTTATTTTACCTCCTATAATTAATTTATATTCTAAATAAAATAATAAATTCAGTATTTTAAAAATAATTGAATGTTATTGTGATTATGAAAACACCATTATGCACCATCTTTCCAATCAAATGGTAACTGAAGGTATCGCTAGTGCATACATATGACTTACCATATCCACGTAGTGATATAATTAATTTCCCCTCACAAAAGTTTAGGGATGGTTATTATGATGGAATTTATTTTTATAGATTATATTCCTAAAAAAGTATACTTTATTAATGACAATATATTTTCTATATTCTTACTATCCAATCCATTGGTAAACAATAACATCACTCTTGCATATGTGTGGACCACCACCTCAATAAAGAGATGTATTTTTTTTAAATATAAATGGATCATATGTGGAAGTATTTTATGAATGTATATTTATATATCATAAAATAATTCTCCTTAAAATCTTAATTAATTATTAACATTATTTCATTCTATCTAGTATACAATTTATGCATATGTACGACTTACCATATATACCAATAGTTTAAATAATTTCTCAATCTATAAATTTTTATGAATGAATTAAAAAATCTATTTAAGAAATATATTTGATATTTTTATTATTATTATCATTCTATAGATCATTGAAAAATTCTAAATGTATAGGGACAAAAATTACCAAACCAAAACATATATGAAAAAATGAATCAATTATAATCTGAAATATTGATTTTAATAATTAATTATTAATAAACGAGTGTTAAAATGTTAAAATTAAATAATATATATTTGTATATATATTTTTATTTTTATGGAATATTAGGTATAATAATCCTATATTTATTACATTGGAGGTTCAATAATGTATAAAAGAATTCGGACCTGAGGTATGAGGTTTTATGTTTCAATCTCATTGTTTATCAAGATTATTTATGATTAAGTTCTGATGATGAAATATTATAATAAAACTACTAATATAATGAAATTTTTTATTTTTTTATGATTATTTCTTGAAAATTCATGTTTTTATTTCATTTTACTTTCCTTTCTTATTCAAGAGCCTAAAAATACATTTTTAAGGAAAATCGACTTCATTTCTCTTATTTGTTGAAACCCAATTTTCATAAATAGCTTTCTAAAAAAATGAATAAGGGGTTTATAATTATCCTTTTATTTTTTAGAATCAATTTTATTAAGGTTTTAATTTTTTAAAAATAAATTTATTATAATCATATTGTTATTTTCCATTGAAGATAAAATGTGACTTTTATAACAAAATTATGCAGTGGAATGTTTTTTAACATATTTGAAATGAATGTAATTTACCATTACAAAGGATACTCAATTCATTGAAGATTCCATTACATTTTTTCCATGTTAATTTTCAAATAAAATATTTTCAATAATATTTTATAAATATTTATATTTTAAACATGTGATTTCAAAATTTAAAAGATATTTTCCACTTGAATATTTTTATGATATTTTTATTCATCACCGAAAAAAACAATCAATTTTGCTTATAATTTACTAAGAATATGATAAAAGTATGCAATAAATATTTTTTTTAATGATTTGTGTTTATTATGTCCTTGTTGTTATGAAACATGTTCCTTTTCCATGGGTTAGTCTATCATGGAATGTTTGTGAAACCCATTTCATTTCATGGGTTCTAATATAATTAATGGTTTATAATCTTGTGATACACATATGTATTATTTTTATTATATTTTTTTGTGACCTATATATCCCACCAATTAATTTGCTAAATATTGTTTTCTTATGAAAAAAATAGTATTTTAATAGGGATTGAACCTAGTTAAGTAAGGGACTTTTACCACCATGATAGTCTTGGGATTAAAAATTGACTGTTATGGTAGTTTCGGGTGTGAAACCATTCCAATATTATATTAATGGAAAATATTCTTATAGAATCCCTCTTTTTTGTCACATAAACTTTCATTACATTACACAAAACTGAGGATCTTTAAGGTTTAGTGTCTTGGAAACCAGGAACATAATACATGAAAACAACATAAAACATTCTTCTTAAACACTAGAAAGGATTATCCTTAAGTTCATCCTAGGTTCATTACTGCATCTCATAACCTTGGGACATACATCAAAAGAAAGGGTGAGCAGAAGGCCCAGTAAGGGAAACAAGAGAAACATTTTACATGTGAACTTGAGATACTTCAATAAGGTCAAGAAAAGAACTTTAAGGCATGAGAAAGAAATCATGAGGAATTTCATAATAAAAATAACATTTTTCATAACATGAAGATGTGGCTAAATAATTTAACATAGAAAATCATGAACATATCATCAAGGTCCATCCCCAAGGTGTCATTTGAAAATTACCAAGGTTATTCACCAAGATATCTTGAAAATTGTAATCTCTAGTGGTTACATCATTACCCAATGCATTGGAGCGCTATCAGGGCACACCCTTAAACTTTCCTTTATTATAATGTGAGACACATATATCATCATAAAACACTTCATAAATAACCCATATAGCATAAAATAAATGGGTTTCATTTCATAATCATAACGTATTAAAAACTGCTTTAAAGACATGATCTTAATGTCACATTAACCCACGGAAAGGGAAAGCGGGTCTCATGTATGTAAATCACAGAATTTAAAATAGAACATTTTGATATATATGTGAATAACCTTGTATAAATAAGATATTTGAGTATTCATTTTATAACATAAAATAATTATGAGAAAAGAGAGAGGCATTTTGAGACGAGAATTTTGCAGCATAACGGCTATGTTTCGGGGTTTTAGAAAACATTGAAAGGAGAGGGGAAATGGGTCAAAAATTCATAAATAACCCATAAAACAGTAGAGGGACAGAATAATAAGGATATATGGACATGGTAATGAAATTTTGAGGACATAACATTTGAAATAAAAAACATGGAAGGAAGACAAAAATTAGATTTCTCTTATGAAAATTCGGCAGCCTAACGACGTCACTTAAACTTCAACAAAATGATTTGAAAAGATAAAATAGGGTCTCTCATCATGTGAACATAATAGTTCAGTATGATTGATATAGAGATCATACCCCAACATAATAAAAAAATGAACTTGAAAGACTTGACATGAAAGTAGAATTTTGAAAAGAATGAGAAGGGTGAAAGAATCCCCTTAAAAATTCGGCAGCCTAACATCGTCACTTAAACATTCATAAAACGAATTTATGAGAGAAAGAGGGGGTCTATCATCATGTGAACATGAAAAGGGAAGTAATATGAATATATAAGAACATTCTCCAACATAAGAACATGGAGTATAAAAGAAATTACATAAAAGAGATTACTTGAAAAGAAAGAGAGAGGTCGGATCCCTTACCTTAAAACGTAACACTTAAAACTCAAAGGTTTGGAACTTGAGGGATTGGGGGAACCTTGGGAGGAATCATTGGGAGGTAAAGAGACCAGAAATTCGTTGGGGGATAGTTGGGACTGAAAAATAAAGGAGGAAAGGGTGGGTATATATAGCGAAAGTGAGGGGACAAGGCATTAATGGCCAAGGGACACCTCACAAGTTCTTTTCTCAAAACCATGTGCTCTCCCATGGAATTTACCATGGAGTTAAACCACATGGGGACCCCAATACAATAATTAAACACCTTTTTCCGTCCAACCCTTAAAATTTCTCATGAAATCATCATGACATAGTGATGATGTCATTAAACATACCGAAACCCTAAAACTGTATTTTCACTTTTCATCGAAAATTCAACTTTCTCAGAACAATCCCAAAATTTCACCTTAACAAAATATCAATGCTTTGATTTCAAAAATGAACTCCATTTTATAAAAATAATTTTCGAAATATTTTTAATTTAATTTTTAATTAAAAAAACACTATTCACCCAAAAAAACTAATACTGAATAATAAGTTATGAAACCGTTATTTAACCATTTTATTGAATCTCATTACTTAATAAAGGTACCTAGATTATATTAATACTCTCTTTATGTGAGATTACTAATCCATTTGGTCACATTACTAATCCTAAGCATAAAATCACTATTCATAATTTACTATTCATCAAAAATTAAGTTGATCTTATTAGACTCTAAATTTCGTACTGAACATTGTAGAAGACCATTTTTTGAAAATCATTAATTTTTTTTATTATTTAAGGTTTACATAAACATTTTGAAAATATACTTTATCTAAAATTAATCAAAAATATCCATACTATATTTATCCGGACATTTGAAAATTCATAAACATCATCATAAGAAGAGATCAAAAATTTTATTTAAAACAAAGGATTACACAAGGAAGTTACGGTATCCTTACATAGCCCCTTATCACACAGGAATATGACCTAAGTGTAAGGTGTGCTAAGGTGAGGGAATCCGAGGGAGGCTCGGCCAACATCGCACGAGTAGTAATTTCTATCAGTTTGAACTTCTCGCGAAGGAGATTCTATTCTAACTTCACACGATGAAGTTCGGCTTGGGTTTGGTCCAGAGTAAAGCCTAGTTGTGCTACCTCCTTCCCAAGTTCTGTTAGATGGGCTTAGATTGGTCCAAGACTACTGGGTGAGGCCATCGAATCTCCTTTCTATATTAATTAACCAAGGTCACTTGTATTTAGAGACAAATATCGAAATGTTTAGTTTCTAGCGGTCATATTGAACAATGATCATATAAAATTCAAAACACAACAGTCTCATTTTAATTATACTCATGTTATTAAATGAAACAGTTTTGTTGAGTATAAAATAAAATAAAATAAAATAACACAAAAAATTAGGAAACAAGATTTATTCAAAATTTTGGGTCGTTACAATCTTCCCCCCTTAAGAAATTGCGTCCTCACAATTTTTAAAATTGGGTTTTTGAAACTTCATTGAAAGTCCCACATCGGAAAAAGAGTCAGTAACACTATTACTTCAAAAGAAAGAAAAGTAAGTACAAAGGCCACCCGAGTGAACCCATACTAGGACTCCATGTAGGAAACATGGATATGGAAGAAAAAAATAAAGGGTCTTGTTCTGAGGGAAAGTGATAGATAAAATGATTTGGAGAAAGTTAACCACAAGAAAATCACAAACTTATGATGTGTGTAAACGGTCTTTAATTACCCAGTAGGAAGCTTAAACCAACAATGTTTTTATTTTACGTTCCTTTTAAAAATTTTGAGGAAATACTTTACTACATAGGATAAAAACCTAAGGAAATATACCTAGCTTCCAGTAGAGTTTCATCCTTTAATAAGTCTCTACCAAAACTAATCTTTTCTCCAAACTATGAGAACTCAAAAACACTCGGCCTCATCAAAAGAACAAGAATCATCTTATAGAGAATCACATAATCCACAAAAGATTAACTATCTGTTTCTTCTATCTTTAAACATTATCCCAAAAACAGAAAGGGTAAGGTAAAATAACTCTTCAAAAATAAATAATCCCATAGGAATGGAAACTACTTTTAAATCATCAAAGTTATATGGTACTACCCAAAGTTCATCATTGACCATTCCATAAATAACAGTTCTTAAAATTCCTCAAAATAAACCAAACTAATATTGAACCCCAAATACAAGAAGGATTTGATAACATAGTCTTCCAAAATAAACTTCATTGTTCATCTCCAAACAACATCAACCACTCCTAACATCTTATAACAAAAGTAGCTAACCTAATCAAATTTTACCCAAGATAGGTTAATCATTTCCATAATTAACCTAAATTACTATAAGTTCACCTTAAATTAATTTATTCTTCAAAATATAAGTCAACCTTTACTCCTCAAAGAAAATACCGTAGTAATCTATTTACCTTGATCAAATAGGGTTCCCAAAATAGTGAACATCTTCCAAAATAATAATCAGCTTTTAATCCCCTAATCATCTCTGTCATATTAATACGATAATCATCACATTTCCTATCTCATTGGTTGTTTGGACATGTTTTTCCATTTCCCGCCATTAACTAAGAAAATAAAGTATAATTATGGGCTTGAATACTTAGCCAATAATCATTAAAAGGAAACTTTAAGCATAAAAGGATAAACTTGTAGAAGGAAAGTATACCCTAACTTGTTATCCCCTAGGTTCCAATCTAAGTTATCCATAATCATATATTCTTATGTGAATCTTTATTTTATTTTTTCTTTGTTCCTTTAATAATGGTTCATACTAAGCTTATGAATTTATTAAAGCATATCCCCCGGGAGTGTCGTAACCAAGAGTGCAGCAAGTCCCGTTGTCGTGTACCAATTCCCGTACGAGTCTAGCTCAAAGCGGTGTTTTCAGGTTTTACCCCTATGTACATCTGTACCAGATCCGCCTCTACCTTCTCGTATCCAGACAGGGATGTATTTTCTTGGAAACCCCTTACTCAATACTCACCAAAATACCAGGAAGATTTCCTATATTTAAACTTTTCAATAGGGTTCTTCCTAAATTTTTCATATCCTAATTTGCACAAATAACTAAACCATCCTTTGATACCAACTATAGAATCCCACTTTTTTGTCACATAAACATTCATTACATTACACAAAACTGAGGATCTTTAAGGTTTAGTGTCTTGGAAACCAGGAACATAATACATGAAAACAACATAAAAAATTCTTCTTAAACACTTGAAAGGCTTCTCCTTAAGTTCATCCTAGGTTCATTACTGCATCTCATAACCTGGGGACATACATCAAAAGAAAGGGTGAGCAGAAGGCCCAGTAAGGGAAACAAGAGAAACATTTTACCTGTGAACTTGAGATACTTCAATAAGGTCAAGAAAAGAACTTTAAGGCATGAGAAATAAATCATGAGGAATTTCATAATAAAAATAACATTTCTCATAACTTGAAGATGTGGCTACATAATTTAACATAGAAAATCATGAACATATCACCAAGGTCCATCCCCAAGGTGTCATTTGAAAATTACCAAGGTTATTCACCAAGATATCGTGAAAATTGTAATCTCTAGTGGTTACATCATTACCCAATGCATTGGAGCGCTATCAGGGAGCACCCTTAAATTTGCATTTATTATCATGTGAGACACATATATCATCATAAAAAATTTCATAAATAACCCATATAGCATAAAATAAATGGGTTTCATTTCATAATCATAACTTTTTAAAAAACTGCTTTAAAGACATGATCTTAATGTCACTTTAACTCACGGAAAGGGAAAGCGGGTCTCATGTATGTAAATACAAGAATTTAAAATACAAAAATTTTTATATATATGTGAATAACCTTGTAGAAATACGATATTTGAGTATTCACTTTATAACATAAAATAATTTTGAGAAAAGAGAGAGGCATTTTGAGACGAAAATTCTGCAGCATAACGGCTATGTTTTAGGGTTTTAGAAAACATTGAAAGGAGAGGGGACATGGGTCAAACATTCATAAATAACCCATAAAATATTAGAGGGACAGAATAAGAAGGATATATGAACATGGTAATGAAAATTTAAGGACATAAAATTTGAAATGAAAAACATGGAAGGAAGACAAAAATTAGATTTCTCTTATGAAAATTCGGCAGCCTAACGACGTCACTTAAACTACAACAAATTGATTTGAAAAGATAAAATAGGGTCTCTCATCATGTGAACATAAGAGTTCAGTATGGTAGATATAGATATCATGCCCCAAGATAATAAAAAAAAGAACTTGAAAGACTTGACATGAAAGTAGAATTTTGAAAATAATGAGAAGGGTGAAAGAATCCCCTTAAAAATTCGGCAGCCTAACAGCGTCACTTAAACATTCATAAAACGAATTGATGAGAGAAATAGGGGGTCTCTCATCATGTGAAAATGAAAAGGGAAGTAATATGAATATATAATAACATCCTCCAACATAATAACATGTAGTATAAAAGAAATGACATAAAAGAAATTAATTGAAAAGAAAGAGAGAGGTCGGATCCCTTACCTTAAAACGTAACTCTTAAAACTCAAAGGTTTGGACCTTGAGGGATTGGGGGAACCTTGAGAGGACTCCTTGGGAGGTAAGGAGACCATAAAATTGATGGGGGAGATTTGGGAGTGAAAAGTAAAGGAGTAAAGGGTGGGTATTTATAGGGAAAGTGAGGGGACAAGGCATTAATGGCCAAGGGACACCTCACAAGTGCTTTTCTCAAAACTATGTGCTCTCCCATGGCATTTACCATGGAGTTAGGCCACATGGGGCCCCCAATACAATAATTCAATACCTTTGTCCGGAAAACCCTTAAAATTTCTCATGAAATCATCATGACATAGTTATGATGTCATTAAACATACCGAAACCCTAAAACTGTATTTTCACTTTTCATCGAAAATTCAGCTTTCTCAGAAAAATCCCAAAATTTCACCTTAAACAAATATCAATGCTCTGATTTCAAAAACGAAATCCATTTAATAAAAAAAAATTTCTAAATATATTTAATTTAATTTTTAATTAAAAAAACACTATTCACCCGAAAAAACTAATACTTGAATAATAAGTTATAAAACTATTATTTAACCATTTTATTGAATCACATTACTTAATAAAGGTGTCTAGATTATATTAATACTTTCTTTAAGTTAGATTACTAATCCATTTGGTCACATTACTAATCCTAAGCATAAAATCACTATTCATAATTTACTATTCATCAAAAATTATGTTGATCTTATTAGACTCTAAATTGCGTACTGAACATAATTGTAGAAGACCATTTTTTGAAAATCATTACACATTTTTTATTATTTAAGGTTTAAATAAACATTTTTAAAATATCCTTTCTCTAAAATTCATCAAAAATATGCATACTATATTTATCAAGACATTTAAAAATTCATAAACTTCATCATAAGAAGAGATCAAAAAATTTATTTAAAACAAAGGATTACACAAGGCAGTTATGGTCTCCTTACATAGCCCCTTATCACACCGGTATAAGACCTAAGTGTAAGGTGTGCTAAGGTGAGGGAATCCGAGAGAGGCTCGACCAACATCGCACAAGTAGTAATTTCTATCAGTTTGAACTTCTCGCGAAGGCGATTCCGTTCTAACTTCACACGATGAAGTTCGACTTGGGTTTGGTCCAGAGCAAAGACCAGTGGTGCTACCTCCTTCCCAAGTTCTGTTATATGGGCTTCGATTGGTCCAAGACTACTGGGTGAGGCCATCGAATCTCCTTTCTATATTAATTAACAAAGGTCACTTGTATTTAGAGACAAATATCGAAATGTTTAGTTTCTAGCGTTCATATTGACCAATGGTCTTATAACTGTCAAAACCCAATGGTCTCATTTTAATTATACTCATGTTATTAAATGAAACAGTTTTGTTGAGTATAAACAAAATAAAATAAAATAACACACAAAATTAGGAAACAAGATTTATTCAAAATTTCGGGTCGTTACAATCCTTGACTATTATTACAATGATTTTATATTCTTATGTGTATGCCAAAATTACATGTATTATTTTTATATTATGATTCCATGAGTCATGTTCTATGATTACTTTATGAATCATATCATATAAAATGCCAATATTTTTTCCATGAATCAAGATTATGATGTAATATATATGTGGCATGGTTTTCAAATATTAGGATCATGTTCCCATACCATTTTTCACATATTATACTTGTCTGATCATTGATATATATCATATTTTCCTTTACTAAGAATCATATATCACCCTTTAATATGTTTTCTTTCCCAGGTTATGATGAAATATTTTATATAATATATTTCTAAAAGGGTGATTGGTATGTAGATATAAGTTAGAGTTGATCTAGAAAAATTATGAACCCATTAATTATGATTCCTTGATTCCAAAGATACTATAACTATATTATTCTAGTGTTAATTTTTATGTTATGTAAAAAAAATTCATCTACAAATATGTAATATCTATTTTTGATAATTTTGGGTTTCTATACTAGAGAAACATGATATGAAACTCATGATATTCTTGAGTATACTTTGTACCCATTAGAATTATTACAATCTATCGATGTTTGACTTCTGGATATGGTATATGAGATTATTGTGTCATGTGGTATGTATTATAGGTATATTCATAAACTCATTGAATTTAGAGGAAGTGATTTCTTATACCCGTACCCAGAATTTGTTTGGGATGAGGAGCATTTGGGGCCTACAAGGATATTTATCAATGTTTAACCAAGACTTATCCTGATATTGGGAACCCATGATAACAATTATTAATAAGGGAGTGAATTTCCAATGGTCACAACAGTGTGATAATTTTTTCATTAATCTAAATATTTGATTGATGGTACCTTTAGTACTGAAACTCCCTAAGACTGGGATTTGTTATATATTTTACCAAAACATATCATGTGTTGGTATAAGGATATTAATCATGAATATATAGAATGTATTAACATATGATTCTGATCATCTATTCACCCACAAGTGGAAATGTCCTATACATTATTAGGAGATAATAGATGTGGTCTATGACATGAAGCATTGGAGATACTCTATATTATGTCAGATATTTTCTTTCTAGATAGTCTATAATAGGATTCACTATATCATGGCATAAAAAGACCTAAACATGGGATATTGCTGCATGCTTAAGTACAAACATATTTCCGAAATCAAGACGGATTATATTCCTATGAAATTTAATTTCATAATGGATTTTCTTAGTCACATGATGTGGGTTTTGAAGGATCTTGGTGAGTATCCTACATTGGGGAATTGGTTCTTGATGCGATTATTGTCTGATTATAGATTAAATACATCATAGGGCCATGATTCAATGACTTTTTCCACCTTGGTAGTCACATATTCTCATGTGGAATGGGTGAAGGCTAGAGAAGAGTTACACTCAGTGTGTGTTGTGATGGGGGAATAGCAAGCTGGAGGTTGTTTAATACCCAGGTAGTCCTTCAAAAACAATGATTTGATCATTATTAATGGTAGATTTGTTGGCCCTGATTTTATCAAACAGGATTCATTGATGGATTACCATATAACTATATATGCAGTATAACCTTGAGAAATGAACATATACCACAACAACAAGAGACATATCTGGTTTCTAATGATGAAGAGGGACATTATAGAGTTCATCTCTTAATTATTTAGCAGATATATGGTGATTTCTATATACCAAAATCATAGTGGTTTGATCAAGATAATTCTATCTCCCATGTGGAAGTGTAAGGAAGTCACGATGGAATTTTTAATTATTTTAAATAGGAACCCAATGAGTCATGATGCCAACTGGATTATTTTTATTTTGATGAATATAGTTTCACACATTTTTATAATCTAAAAGACTCACTAAATGAATGATTTTGGAATTCTTTATGTCCTTGAGATTTTACTATTAAATGGTCTTCCCTTGATCCTTTTTTAAGATATATAAAAAAAATTACATAATGGTTATGGTAGGTCTTGAAGATGTTCTGAGGGAATCAGCTGAGATTGATCCCAATGTTCCATCATAGAACATACGAGCAGTCTAAGAAGACTATTTGAATGTTAGAGGATATGATTCAATATTGCATTATATAATTTGGTGGGGTGTAAGATTATCTTCTATCCTTGATTGATTTTTTCTACAATAATAGTTACCATGATTCAATTTATATGCAACCTTATGACAATCTATATGGGAGGATCTGTTGTTTAACACTTTATTGGGATGGTGAAGGTGAGGCATCATTTGTGGGACTTAGTTTTGTTTAGGAGAACTCTGAGACAGTTAAGATGACTCATTACATGTATATTACCACTGATAACATATGGAGATCATATGATGACCATAGGAGGATAACTATGGAGTTCATTGTGGGATATCATGTTTTTCTAATAGTGACTTATTGGTTATAAAACCGGTGTTTGAGGATGAAATGAAAAATAGCCCCATGTTTTGTTAGATACTTTGTTATAATTTTGTGGGTTTTTATATTTTCATATAATATAGATATTTCTTCTCATTACTAAGGAATACAATATTTTTTTAATGTGTCACTTCTCCAGAGGTACATAACTGATCCTACTCATGTTATCAATTATGAGGACATCGAGTTAGATTCTGATGAAACTTATGTGGACCATCTGGTGTAGCTTATATACCGAAATACTAAGTCATATCAAATGAAAATGGTTCCAATTTTGAAGAATTATTGGCATTATAGATGATTCGTGGAGGATTCATGGGAGTGTCTGGCTGACGTTCAATCTTATTGGTCAATGTTTTTTAAAAGTATACCTAGAGATACTTCTCTATGTTGATTTCTTTTTAATCGGAGAAGAATTATAAAACTGTAAAATTATTATTCTTTAATAAATCTCCTAGTGTCCAATTTATTTTGAGTTGATCTCTTTTTCATAAAATCAATGGGGACTTACAGAATATCATGGAGGCATAAAATAGGGTTTTCGTAATGTTGGTACCTAAACAATGGTGGTTTCATTTTTGGACATTTGACCATATTACAAGGAGGTCATTTTTTTGTAGTGAACTATTTGGGATGTAGTTATACTATGAATTTGATCCCATGGAACATAGGAAGGGGATACTACATAGTGAAGCTATTCTAGGGAGTATGTTTCATAGCATTCACCATGGAGGTTGGGTTCATTGAAGGCTTCAATGTAGAGACATAGACAAAATATTATAGATCATCTCTATATTATTTATGGAAACAGGTCCAACCTGAATGTCTTCAGGATTTAATGAATTTACTATATTAAATCTTGGGATGAATAGGAAAATGAATAAAGAATTTCATTTAGATTTTAAAAGAAAAATTAGGGGGTTTCTCTCATGATTTTAAACATGAACAATCACCTCCAAATAAAATTATTCCCCTATTCATTTGACAGTTCCCACAAAAAAAATGAAAATCCTCATATAATTACCATACCTACACCACATTGGTTAAAATTTTAGGGTGGTTCTAGGAATATGTTACCCTTTCCATTTCATGAATCTTGATTCCCATAAATCATGACACCATATCAGTTCACCTATGCACCATGCTAGGTTATTTAAAGTGCACCACTATGTCATGTTTTATGAACTTTCACTATGGTGAGTTATATTGGTCCACCTTTTCATTGTAGTGTATAAAACTATTCCATGGTGGTATATTATAGTACACCTCCACATCGCCTACCATACCTTTTGTTGTGGAGACCCCCAAAATTTCTGGAATCCTTTCCTTATCCGTCTTGGACTGGGTTTGTGGAACCCTTTTGACAATGACCGACCTCAAGATATTTGTGTCAATACGTGTGATATATTACTATTTCAAATCATCAGGAAATAATTACATGATAGATTGGATCCATTTTATAGATCCATTTTTATGTGATAATTTTTCCCAATTATGCTGTGATTTTGGTTTAGATGAAGACATATATGACCAACCTTGTAGCTATTATTGACAACAAAGATGTAGGAAATTAAACAAATTCTTAGCCACTCATTTATGCATGTGTCCATAAAATAATTTATGGTGGAATATTTATTTATTATTCTTGATTATTATCACATATGGATGAGTGTGTAGCACATGAGCCCCATTATGATAAGATTTTTTAGAGAATTGTTTGAATAGTTGGAGTCCATGTTTTATGTTGATTCATAGGTAGACTTGTTCATAGTATATTATCTAATTATTTCATGTTATCATCATGATTTTACCTATTTTTTGTGTTTCCAATTCATTGAAGGTTGTTTTCATACATGAGACAAGTGGAACATCATGCAGTGTGCATCCCTTATAGGATGAGTGTGCTTAACACGCCACATTGGCGATATGGGACATGAGAATTGGGTAAATCATTGAGGATTACATGGTTATTATTTTCTAGGTACACTCATGGTAGCCTATTTATATCATGTATAATGTTCTCAAGGTAACCTAGTGACTATTGAGTAACACGTTACTCGTGAATAGAGGATATAGGGTATCATGAAACATGATAACTAGAGGATTCAAGGTAGCATGTGTGAATGAAACCATGATGCATCCAAGTTAATGAATCACTAGCTTATGGCTAGTTTTGGTTTTTATTGACACCTCTAACTATCCATATTAAATATATCCAATGATGGTGTAGGTTATGGATTTTGTCATCTTGGTTAGCACATGACCCCTCATATTTGGATATTGTGTTTCTCCTTATTAAACATTTAATATAACAATGGAATAAACTTGTTATACTTGAACACTTTTGGTTGAGGGTGAATTGATTGTGTCATTATATGTCTTCTACTAACACCCTACTCAGATTTTAGTGTGATTATAGATTTCCTGTCTAGAGATCTATGGATGGGGAGGGTCCCAATGGTTTATGAATGAGAAGAGGAGAATGTTATTAGAGAAGACCGGGGGAGACTATATAATAACTACCATTGTTTATTTATTTTCTTCTTATTCTACTAATTATTCCATATATAAGAATATAAATTTTTGGAGATAACTTTACAATATAACATATAAGTCATCCTTTTTATTTTTCATAGTTAATCTAATTATTTATTTATTATTTTTTATTATTTATTATTGATCCTATGAAATGATACATAGGGTATAGTCTCCCCACTTACGTATTTCATAGTAGTAATTACTAAACCGGGGTGGACATTTCTAGTGAACCACTTCATGTTGGTGTTCCTCTGTAAACCTTGTTAGTTCATTTATGTATGCCTCCATGTATTAGTGCCTTTGTTGCACTACAAATCCCCTAGAATTACATATGATTCACAAATTCCTCCTTGTGTATCCTTTATAAGGGTATTTTCACATTGTAATTTAGGTATTTGGCTTCAAAATATATTCAATTTATATTAAAACTTATATAATCATTACTTATGAATTAATTTTAAAATCAATTTAAAATTCTTGATTTTGGTTTTGATAAATGGAAATTGGAATGGAATAGTGTGGGATTAAAAGGTCTTTATAAGGAATGATTTATGATTTTAAGAAAAAATGTTGTTAAATTTAATGTATGATTGTTGACATGTTTTTAATGATATTAAAGGGTGTGATGTATTTATGATTTGGATTGTGATGTATTGATGAATTTTGATGAAAAAAATTGGTTTTAGTTTTTGAAAAAGGATAGATTGAATTTTGATTAAAACCTTTGGATGTTGGGCTTTTAATGAATTTCATGAGTTAATAACAAAAGTACATTGATTTTGGTTTCTATAATGAATAGGATGTTATTAAACATGTATTGGGGATGAATGAAATTATAATTTAAATGACTTTTTTAATAGATAATAACCCCATGTAAATTGATTGATTTACCCAGAATCACATATGAGATTGGGTAGTTGAGCGGGATGGACACATTATATGAATGTATTAGCTCTACCAGGAAATGAATTAAAGATGAAAACAAAACATAACTAATCAATGAATGGGATATTAGTCCTTAGGTATATTCTTATTATCATATTTGTGGATGTTTCTTGTGCAATTTAGAAGCCATAAATCATCATTATGTGTGATAATTCTTATTTATCCTTCCCCTAGGTATCATAACTATATTTATATGATTTGAAATGATTTTTCATGCCTTATGATATAGAAATTTTACTCATGTTATTTTTGATGGAAATTCTTATTCATGCCTCTCTTTTTTAAAATTTTATATTCATGAATATTTTTTAAATAAGCTTGTTTATACCAACATTGTTGGAAATTTTTTACACCTATTTTTAATAGTAAATAAAAATGATTCTTCAATTATGATGTGTTATGAACTATGAAAATTTCTCTATTCCTGTAAATATATATATTAAGTATAAATGGTTTATCTAATATGAAATATTAATGAAATGGTTGGTGAAATCATAATATGGTTGTAGCTAACACCTTACCTTTTCCATCGACTATTTATTTACTTCCTAATGCTAGATTCAGTTAATGGAAATGAACCAGATAAATATGGATGGAAAACCTGACTTGTGGGACCATCAAGAGTTGGCAGAAAATGTTGGAATTTTTGATCCCCTTGTTTTGTTAGGTGTTATTGGGTTTCATACTTATATTAGAGTGTTTTTAGCCATTTTCTACTATGGAGTGTCTGTTATACTAACATTTTTATTGTTCTATTATCCATTGTGTCATGCCATTTTATGTAGAACCCTCTCTTGTAGTAAAAATGGGTTGCTTTTGGGACCACAAGCATGCATCCCCAAATTTCAGAGGCTTCAGACTATCATGGGTGTGATATGTATAGCCATGAGAGTATACTGCCTAGTATAAATTATACTGCATTAGATATAAAAAGATTTCAATAAACATCAGAGTAATGAAGTACAAATAAAACCACAAATCATAAAACTAGTAAATAAAATGAGTAACTAATAATAAACAATAATGAATCATGTAGTGACAAGATGAGATGTATCTAAACATTAGACCAAAAACAATATACTTTAAAAAAATAACAGGACACTAAATGAACTCAAAACATCTAGGTTCCTAACCCCATGTCGGTCCCATTTACAAACTCCATAAAATTCAGAAATCAACAAACTTACCCACGGTTCCTTTCCCTTTTCCAAACCTGCAATATTGCAATCTTCTTGGTCACCAAACAGTGGCCCGAATATGGTGTGAGTCAAACACAGTATTTTGACACTACCATGTCTAAACAAAACAAGTATAACAATAATTGTACACAGTAAAGCAATAAACAAGTGTATTAATTAATCTTTTAATATAATACATAAATTAACCTGCTTTATCACTATACTATAATGTATCTAATCATGTTAAATATCCATGCCAACCATAAACATATACAATGGTAAAATCAAACCACTGCGTATATCCCTCTATATATGAATTTCAGTCTCTAATCATAGCCCTATAAGTAATTATTTAAACATGTAACACATGGAATATCCCACTATATATGTATTTTATCAAATATCATTAGGTCAATCCCACTATATAAGTATTTTTCTTTTGGTCCAAGCACTATTGAAATTAATTTCATGATGAATCAATGGGAATAACCTGCTATTTGGGTATTTCAACATGTAACATAGGGACATTCCCACTATATAATCATTTCATCCTCCAAGAAAATTCTTATACATAAGAATTCCTACATTAACTCAACTATTCATAACCGAAAGGATAGCACCATATCACATCATAATCCTCAATGGTTAATTGTGAAATTTAATATTTCTCTTTAAATTTAACATTCATTTGTATACCAAATGATTAATAATCATTTCAATATGTAATAAGATATTACCTAGGGATTTTATATCAAGAAATCACCTAAGGTATCATGTTATGATAAACACAGATTAAACCATTAGTTGTGTTCTTATTACTCAATGTCTTTCTCGCCTAATGGGTAATCATAAGCCAAGTCACAACCAAAAGTGAATAAAAAGGGATCCAACCAATATTCCCATCCATGATTTATGATAAATCAATGAAAATTTTAATTAGAGTTAACATTTCATTGAAAAAATTACAATATTACATATACTTCATAGTTAAATAGACCATTGGGTTAGGTTTACCCTCCTGACCATTATCTGGCGATCAATTCAAAGCATTCAATCGAAATCACCAAAAAGGAAGAACGTGAAAATGTTCCCCATAGAACCTATATCATCCAAGTTCAATATCAACATGACTCCATTGTGGAGATCAAAATAAAACACAACATTAATGGAATAATAGTAGAGGATAAGGGAAACCTAATTATAATCACTCTCTAGGGATCAAATGTGTAATTGGGATATTTAGATGGGGGGAAAAGATTCCAAGATCACATGGAACTTGTCATATGTGTAATAGGCAGAGGCTATATCAAATGAATGAGATAATCATACAAGATTCCTATATAAGACCACTAGGTCCAAGGAATAAATGTTGTATAATCCTTTATTGTCGTGTATTTTTCATTAATAATATATGCTAAAAAACATGTCACCTTGGGTTAAAATTGTTCCATTACATATTTACAAAATTTGAATTCACTTCATGATGTGTAACTAATTCACGTGATGAACCACTTAATGACATGTTTCTTGTGGAAGTTATACATCATATAATATATACATAGGTTGTAATTTTCCAGTGAATAGTTCTATTCCCATCTTATGTAAAACATTCCAAACCACCTCCAAATCCATCCAATCTCATGGAAAATCCATATAATCCAATATAACATGTTTATACTCAAACTCTATTATTTAAAATAAACATACACCCTATAAATTTTGTTTCTTTTCAGAAAAAATGTTTTCTTTCTCCCTTGAAGACACAACCACCAAGGTCCAATATAAAACACAAAGAGGTATATACTTGAAAAAAATACATGATCTTACAACCTCCCCATAATATAATAGCTCATCCCTAAGAATATCCAAGCATTATTGGGTGGTCACAATGAACATGTATGGACATTATTCCTGCATAATAGACTCCCTCTTTCAGGTCCCCTTTTAAATACACCCATGCTATCAATACACTTGAACAAGAGGTAGAATTCTACCCCAGAGATACTTTTCACTTTATTACACAATTTGTATTTGTTTTTACACTAAGGAAACATCTTTACAAAGCTCTACATCCACGAAACCTACCACATTAAAAGATTCTGGCTAATATCTCTAAAGTTTAAACCTGCGAAACAAGTTGTTCATGGTACTATAGTGTTATAGATGGGATAATAAATACACCACTATAATGACACTGTCCACTATTTCATACTTTTTATATATACTGGTTTCTAGAATACCCTATTTCCTGATATTGTGTTGCACCATCCTAGGGGACACCCAATGGAAGACATTGTTCACAAAATCAAACTGCAAAGTTAATTTATGATTGTCATCATATGTTTTCTGTCTACACTGTGTGGTCACTAAGCACCACCAGATCAACTGAACTTACTCATATGTCTCCTTTATGAGTCTAGGACCAACACGCACTTACTTACCTACCTCTAAACAGTAAATAAGTGAATGACTTGTACATCAATAAAATGACTCAAATGGTTCTATCTGGATTAATGAGTGTAAGTTTTTATCAAATGAAAACTCTATGAGAACCATATTATTCTCCCATGAAGCAACAAAATCCAAAACAAAGGCTCGTAACATATCCTCTAGAACATAAATAATCAACTCAGATTTACCATCAATGTATGAATGAAAGGTTGTTCTCAAAATAAATTTTGACCCTATAGCCTCAAAACACTCTTCCATAACTAAAATTTGAAACAAGGATCTCTATATAAAATGATACTCCATGAAACACCATGCAATCAAACTATCGCATACATGTAAACACATCCTAGATCATAAAATATAAAGGTATTCCTAATATTAATGGTGTGGGTTACCTTGGTCAATTGATCCATGATCACCCATACTACATCATTATTACTGGTTATCCTAGGTAATCCCATCACAAAATTATTTAGGACATCATACCATATCCACTTAGGAATGGGTAGAGGATTCAATAGTGTTTCTAGACTATGATACTCTGCTTTCACTTTAAGACAAGTGAAACAACTCACCACAAATACCAATACCTCCTTCATCAATCATGAAAAATAGTACTGTCTGAAGAGTTTATGATACATATTAGTCATACCAGGATGTACCAAACATATAGAAGCATGAAACACCCCCATCAAATTCTCATGGAAGCCCGTAGAAACCCATAATCAGCAAAAGAATATAAGAGATTTATTACTACCAATAGGAAATAATGATGTAATCTCTTTAATGTATAAGATACCTCTCAATACTAATCCCTCCATATCATATAATTTCTCCATCATGATCTAACCTACAATCATTGGTATAATAGAAGTAGAAGTTAGATCTACATATCTATGTTACTATTGAACATATAGATGCTTGACTACAAATAAGTACATCATCTTCCAGTCATCTCAAGAGTCCTACACTACCACTATTTGTGTCTTTGATCCCAAATCATTGGTAATGATGTTTACTATTCCTGGTGTATAAGTAAAATTGATGTTTAAATACTAAAGATACTCCACCCACCTCCTCTGCTGAAGGTTGAGGTCCCACTGAGAAAAAATGTACCTAGGCACTTGTGGTCCATGTACACCAGAAACCTCTCACCCATAAGATAATATCTCTAGCATCTCAAGGTATATAACACCACTCTAACACTAAATCATGATTTAGATATTTCATCTTGTGACTTCTTTTCTATCTAGAGCCATTAGAAATCACTCTATAGTCTTGCATAATAACTATACTGATTCTAACTTCTACTGTGTCAAAATACATGATATATGATTTTCCCACCACATGTAAAGAGAGGATATGTTCTGAGGTTATCCATCTCCTCAGCTGCTAAAAATATTTCTTTGAAATATCTGACCAGAAAAACTAAACTCCCTTTTTGGTCATCCCTAATATTTATTCTTCTAGATATGAGATGTCCTAGATTATCCATTGATAATAACTAGCTAACCCAATAATACTCATAATCTTGTATACATTCATAGGATGCTCCCAAAATATCATGCATGCAACCTTCTCATGTTCCACTGACACTATTTCCATATAAATGACATGGCCTATGATGTATTCATTATCACCCTATAAACATCATTTGGTTAGCATGGTGTAAATACAATTCTCTCTCAATGTAATCAATATGATTTCAAGATGTTTGGGTTGATTTAATACTAAATGATATTACACTAACATGTTGTAAAAAACAACCATCAAGTGGTCAAGAAAAGTATGAATTAATGGATTCATCAAGGCCACGAAATCCTATGATGCGCTCATCAAACCAATCAACATTACAACAAACTCATACAAGCCACACCTTCTCCTAAAATCAGTCGGAGGTATGTTTGTTGTTCTAACCCGGGTTGTATCAATATCTCAAATAGATCATAGAGAATATATGATCACCTATCAAAAATTAAAATATATCATCAATGTGTGGAAGGGATCCTAGTTCATGACCATCATATGGTTCATCATTAGATAATACACACATCAACAAAAGGAACCATCATCATTCTTAGTGAATAGAAGTAGAGAACCTCGTGGTGAGATACTATGCCATATGTATAATTTTTCTTACATATCTTATAAATAAACATTAACATCTTGAAGCCCTACCAGTTATATCCTATATAACCAGATAAATACTCCCTCTTCTCCTAACACCAACAAAATTGTGAACTTTATCTCCTAAATGGGCCGTAATCCCTTGAACTCATTAGGAAAGTAATCCTAAAAACTATCTAACTGTAAAGATCGGGAATTTCAATGTATTTTTTTTTAAATTTATGGAAATTTTATGAGTCCGCGAAATTTGACGGTGCATGATTTCGAGGCCTAGTGTGCCTGGAATCAATTTCTGAAGTTTTGTTCGGGTATGTTCAGTAAACGTACGAGAGGGTTTTTTCTATCTTTTGAACCGGTGCCCAGAATTGAAAACCGAGGGCACCGTTGAACTCACAGTTCCAATATTCGATTAAGAATACTTTCTCCTCCATGGCAGTTGGTCGAGGGTGAAAGTTAGTTTTTGGGTTTTTCATGGAAATAGTAAAATAAAATAAACGCATTTCTTATTTTATTTTATCTATTAAAACCACCCATATAGAAGTTGGAGGTGGGGATAATCACACCTAAACCTCCCATGAGAGGTTATGGTGGTGGGACTCACCCGAACAAAACCTCCCATGAGAGGTTATGGTGGTGGTCCCCAACTGAACCTAACCTCCCATGAGATGTTACGGTGTGGGGACCACCTGGGACTAGACCCCCCATTTAGTTGAGGAAAACCTCTCAACTCCCTCATAAATGAGGAAGAGCCTCTTGACCCCCCTTAACTTAATGGTGCCACCACCCCCTCTTTTAATGGTGTCAACCCCCCCCCTAATTAATTCAGCCATCTCATTTAATTAAATGCTACAATTTTAATTTTATCCCCATCAAACTAAATAATAGATAATCTAATATTTGGAGGGGCTATCTATTCATTTGTTGGAAAAAGGTTGGAAAAGGAGGATTAGAGCTATTGAGAGAAAGCTCCCAGTGAAGAATGCTCCACCGATGAAGAACGTCGATGAGGGATGCCTTCAACTACGAAGAACGATCTCCTTCAACCTTCTTCCTCAGACTCCTACTGACGTGTGACGTCTTCGATGACCGAATTTCCCTCCTCATCATCGTCAAGGAACCGACGCATGAGCTCGGGATTGGAGATGTCTGGCGGATGCGACGAACGACGACAACTCCATCTTCTTCCCCGTGACTCTGTCGACGAACAACGAACAAGGTAGGATTTTTATTTGAATATGATATTATTCCTGTGAATCTTTCCTTCTAAAACAAAGAACACAAATTAACTTCTAACTAGTTGATCTGCACATGTTTTCCTTTTGCGGGTTTTCTGATTAATCATTGTGGGAGGGTTGTTGTGCTTTGTTCTTGTGAGCCAAATGCTACCACCCTAACCGCGGAGGGTGTGGACCAATATAACATGGCCCGAACCCCCCTCCAGCGTTCATCTTTTTAATGTTCTTCGAAATGGTGACTAGACAACCATACGACGAAGGAGACGAAGGCAACTTCGCCACCACATGCTGCCTCTGCGACCCGCGCCGCCCCTGCAGTATCTGCCTTTCCGGCCGAGCCGCCCTGGGCCGGGACAAGCCGGCCCTGCACCGCCTCCGGCCGAACTAGTCCCAGCCACCCCAGCCTCACGATGACCCAGCTAATCCGGTCTCCCGCGTCCCTCGCGGTGCCCCGGCCGAGCCGACCCCGGCCACACAGCACCCCGGCCGAGCCGGCCCCGGCCACCCCAGCCTCGCGGAACCCAGGCCGAGCCGGCCCTAGCCACCCCGGCCTCGTGGTTACCTAGTAGATCCGGCCTCTCGTTCCCTGGCCGAGCCGGCCTCCCGCACCCCTTGTGGTGCCTTCGAGATGATCCGCCCTCGGGGCGCCTTTCGGGCCGAGCCGCCCCCGTGGTGCCCTCCAGGCCGAACCGCCCTCGCAGCCTGCTGGGCTTGGCCCAGCGGGCCGGACCAAAACCAACGGGCTGGGCCAGACCCAACAGGTCAGGATGGGTGGACCCAAACTGGGTCAGCCCATACTGGGTCGGGCCGGATCAGTCCGACCGGGTTGGACCAGACCCGGGCTCACTACGCCCCTTTACTTTCTTTTGGCCATATATTTGGCACCAGATGTCCGTTTGACGAACTGTCTACAACACTGGTAATCTTGGAGTATGGCGGTCCCTTTTAGTATACCCCACTAGAGTTTGGGGTATATTTGAGATACAGTCAGGTAGGATCATGCACGAATCCAACCGGGCCCCTCGGACTAAAATGCTAATAACTCACAAATCGGGCATCCGATTGACGCGCCGTAAATTGTGTTGAGACACCTATGATGTGGCGGACCTTTGAGATACTTCTTCGTGGGACTTCGTGATAGTTGGAGTATCGACCAGTAGCTCATGGATCGGATCCTTCCAGTAAAGAGTGAACAGAGTGCGGAGACCTAGTAGTTGGCTAAGACTTGACGACTGCTACCCGTTTGACTCGGAGTGACGCATCTAGCCTAGTGGGGAGCACCTTGTTATGGTGGAATACCCACAGTGGAGGAGCGCCTAGTTATGTCGACAGACCCGTGGTACTTGACAAGAGGAGTACCTCTGCCGACTATGAGGGGGAGCGCCTAGTTGAGGCGATAGACCCACGGTGGGGAGGGCCTCTGTGTGACGTTGCAGACCCATGTTACTCGACAGGAGGAGTAACTCAGCAGTCCAATGTTAGTGGGAAGCGCCTCTCTGTGACACGGTAGTCCCACTGTACTCGTTATAGGAGGAGTTCTCCAGCAGTTGAGGTTTTGATAATGTGAAAAAAAATCATGGTTTGAGTTGAGTCAGTAATTTTGTGTTTTCCTGATGATTGAGATGGATCACTTGATAACTTAGGTGCATGTATAGGAATATACCTAAGTAAGGTTATCTGTTGACTTCATACTTTTTGGTTTATCCTTGTTGGATTTTGTGAGACCTTGAGGGTCTTGGGGTCCCTACTCAGTATTGTTGTACTCACCCCTGCACGGGTTATGCCGGTACCTCATTGTGTTGGATGCAGATGACGGAGAGCGCTGACTGAGGCTAAGAGTACTAGGACTGGACGGTACCTAGAGGTGGACCTTACAATGAGTCAGTACTCGGAGGAAACTGATGGATGTGGCATGTTGAGGAGGCTATATTTACCTACCCTTCAGAAAGGAATCCTGGAGAATGATCCTACATATATTTTTCCTTTCTTCAGTTGTACTCGTACTTCCAGTTGTACATTACAGTTGGGCTTCTATTTCCGGACCCTTTTACTTTTCATCACTATTTTGTTATATAGTTTACTTAGTGTTTTGTATCCAGTTGTGTTCTCTTTTATGTGCATTTACTGGTTATAAAGGCAATGCCTTCTTAGTTTTAGGGAATCACGCCTTTGGTGTTAGTCGCCAACCCCTGGCCTATGGAAGGCGGGCTTGGGGTAGTCACGGAATGGGCCTCAGGGGATTTGTGAAAAATTGGAATCATTAGAGTCGGATCTACTGCAGAACTTAGGACTCTGATCTTTCTTTTTGTAAAGCAATAGTGTTAAGTGTATTGAGTGTGGTTTTCAGTTCAAGGAGTCCAGTGTTGGTGCGACGACCGACGTATCCATACACCAGGACCCTGACTTCTTATTTTCTGACTCAGTGCATGAAAACACTAATTGTTTGTGTGTTTTAAAAAGTTTTCTTAAATTCATCTCAACCATGTCAGCTCACCAGGTTTAAATTTTAACCGTAGCGCACCTGTTTCTTTTCAGTATGCCTCAACGCGGATGACCAACTAGAGTCCCGAGAGTTGTACGCACAAATATCCCACCGAGCGATGATGCCTCAGTACATGGCCATTTACCAGTAGAGGCACTAGCGGTACCATTATCCATTGTTCCACTGATTCCACCAGCCCCAGAAGCAGACAATGCACGCCGTTTGAGCGTATTGCATGAGATCCAGCACTAGAGGCCACCCAGGTTCAGGGGAGAGATGGACCCAAAGGCGGCTGAGGATTGGATGGATGCTATGGTGAGAGTTTTCTGACTGGTAGGGACACCAAAAGACCTCATGGTGATACTTGTTTCCAGCATTCTACAGGAAGCAGCAGGCATATGGTGGATCTTGATGTTCCAGGTCCACGACGAAATGATGATTCTCTGGGAAGACTTCGAGAGCTTGTTCCGGGCAGAGTTTTTCCCAGCAAGTCTTACTGAAGTGCGCATATAGAAGATATGTCATTTGTAACAGGGCAGCATGACTGTAGCACAGTACTTAGAGAGGTTCACTGACCTCTCACACTACTCCACTGATATGGTGTGGGACCCATTATTCAGGGCCCAAAATTTCAAGCAGGGTCTCAGAAGGGAGATCAATGCTTCGATGATCTCACTTAGCATCCTGATGTAGGAAGTGGTGTTAGAGAGAGCCCTCCAAGTGGAGAGTTTCCTTGCTGAGAAATCAATAGCAGTGAGATCCACCACCAGTCGACACGTAGAAGAGTCTTTTGAAACTGGTAGCAGACAGATTTCACAGAGGTCCAAGAGGACCAGACCTACAGGCAGACGACTGCATGACTAAGGATCGTTCGTGCGGGGTACCTGAAGTGGAGAAAAACATGCCAAAAGTGGGTAGTGTTACTCATGTAGTGGTTAGGTTAACATGGCATGTGGCGGTCTGACCCACCTTTCAGATGATCAACAGATGGTCGATGGATTGCCCATGCAGAGACAGAGATTCGATCGAGGTGATCCGCAGGGCACATGCAGACATGGTAGAGGAGCTGGGCGTGCAGCTGGCGGTGGGTGATGTTTCGATATATTACCACCACCACCACCAGGAGTTCCACCCCGACCACATGGAGTAGGTGGATAGGGGAGATCTCATCCCTAGGCAGCTGAGGCCTACAATCACGACGCTCTGGAGATGATACAAGGTATGATCTGTGTCTACTCCACCATAGTTGCATTACTTATAGACACATGGTCCAATCACTCTGTCATTGCCACTGCCCTCGTTTGGAGCTCAAAGATTCTGACATAGTCTTTATCTCGATCCTTATGGCTCAAGACTCATATCGGAGCAGATTCAATGATTACGCACTAGTACCGTTAGCGTGAGCTTATTCTAGGACGATACAACTTCGGCTGGGATCTCCTAGTAGCGGCGTCGATGCCTTATGACATCATCTTCGGTATAGACTGGTTATCTACAGTTCATGCTTAGATTGACTATATTAGGAACAAAGTGTGGTGTATCCACACATATGGGACAAGTTTTACCTTCACCGGTGAGAAGGGAGCCTTTGCAACGCAGGATGGACTTACCCGGAGGAGAGTGCATCTGATCACTCATTAGTTGGCTTGACTTACCCTCGGAGCAGTTGATGTGGAGAGTCCGAGCTATCCTATAGTGGTGGACCAGTACATGGATGTTTTCCTTCATGATGTCCCAGATCTACCTCCTCGTAGAGTGGTGGAATTTTACATTGACTTGTACCCCAGGATAACACCGATATCTACACCAGCATATCAGATGTCTCTCGCAGAGCTTCGTGAGCTGCAGGTACAACTAGAGAACTTGCAGGGGAAGGGATTCATCTGGGCCAGTGTTTCTCCCAGGGCAGCCCCGATTCTATTCACCAGGAAGACGGATGGGAGCTTGAGGATTTTTGTTGGCTATTGGCACTTGAACCAGGTGACCATGAAGAAAAAGTACCCAATACTAAGGATTGACGACCTCTTTGATCAGTTGAAGGGAGAACGGTGGTTCTCGAAGATAAACCTCAGATCAGGCTATCACCAACTCAGAGTTCGAGATGAGGATGTGTAGAAGACATCCTTCAGATGTCGCTATGGCCACTACGAGTTCTTGGTTATGTCATTCAGCATAACCAACACTCCAGTAGTGTTCATGGGGCTCATGAACATGATATTTCAGCCATACCTCGATCACTTTGTCGTAGTCTTCATCGACGACATTCTGATCTACTCAACTACTAAGGAGAAGCATGCCTATCATTTGCGGGTAGTACTGGACACACTCTGAGAGCACCAGCTTTATTGTAAGATCTCGAAGTGCCAGTTCTAGATCCAAGAGATTCACTTTCTAGGACATTTCATCTTAGAGGCTGGAGTTTCAGTAGATCCAGTGAAGATTGAGGTGGTACTTTCTTGGGAGCCACCTAGGAGTGTGATAGAGGTACAGAGTTTCATGGGTTTGGTTGGATACTACCGCAGGTTTTTGTTAGATTTCTATAGAGTTTCAGCACCACTATCAGCCTTGAAGAAGAAGGGGAAACCCTTTGTGTGGCCAGAGAGATGTCATAAGAGCTTCTAGGAGCTGAGGTAGAGGCTGACTAGTGCCCTGATCTTGAGGATTCTAGAGGAGGGCGTAGGGTACGTAGTCTACTGCGATGCATCAGGGACCAGACTCGGATGTGTCCTGATGCATGATTGATCAGTGATTTCATATGGCTCTTGACATCTGAGACAACATTAGTATAACTATGCTACCCATGACTTGGTGTTAGTAGTAGTGTTATTCGCCTTGAATATGTGGTGACAATATTTGATGGATGAGGATTTTACCGTGTACTCTGGTCACAAGAGTCTTCGGTATATCTTCTCTCAGAAGGACCTGAACCTGAGATAACGATGTTAGCTTGAGTTCCTCTAGGACTATGACTTTGAGATAGTCTATACTCCTAAGAAGGGGAACGTTGTTGCAGATTCAATCAACAGGAGATCTGATATACAGATTCTAGGTGAGGCAACAGAGCAGCTGACTGCTTTATAGATATCCTTTATGGATAGAGATATAGTAGCCTTCCTTCAGTCTCTTATAGTCAATCCCCCACTTCTTCAACGATTCAAGGAGACGCAGTGTGGGGACGCTAACTGCAAGATGCAACGTGCTCAGATATCCACAGGGCAGGCACCTGATGGATTTTTTGAAGGTGGGGAGCATGTCATCCTCTTTAGAGGACATATTATGGTACCAGTGTCCCTTCAGGAGGAAGTTTTTAGGGAGTTCCACACATCCCCTCTAGCGGTACATCCAAGAGTGGCGAAGATGTACCAGGACCTCCAACGACAGCATTGGTGGCTGGGAATGAAGAAGGAAATTGCAGAGTTTGTTTCTCAGTGCCTCACATGTCAGCAAGTGAAGGCGGAGCATCAGTTACAAGCATTCTTGGTTCAGCCTTTAGAGGTCCCAGAGTGGAAGTGGGATGGGATATCCATGGACTTTTTTACAGGACTTCCACGTACGTCCAGAGGTCATGACTCTATCGGGGTGATCATCGACCGACTCACCAAGTTGGCCCACTTCCTACCAATCAGAGAGAAGGGCTCAATAGAGAGCTTGGGACACCTCTATGTGCAAGATATTGTGCGGCTACATGGAGTACCCACAACGACTGTCTCCGATCATGATACACAATTTACTTCCCGACTATGGAAGGGGTTGTAGGAGGATTTTGGGATGCAACTTCATCTGATCATCGCCTTCTATCCTCAGACGGATGGTCAAACTGAGTGGACCATTAAGACCCTTGAGGACAGGCTTCATGTATATTTCCTTGACTTCAGTCGCAGCTAGAAGGATCACTTAACTTTGGTGGAGTTTTCATACAACAACAGTTATCACTCCACCATAGGGATGGAACCCTTTGAGGCATTATATAGGCGACCTTGTAGATCACCTTTGTGCTGGACTGACCCAGGAGAGTCAGCACTCGTGGGACAAGAGATGGTACGGGGTACCACAGAGAAGGTGAAGATTATCTAGAAGTGGATGAAGATTGCACAGAGTAGGAAGAAGTCGTATGCCGATAGGAGACAAATAGCTCCAGAGTTCGAGGATGGTGACCACGTCTTTCTATGGGTCTCACCCCGAAGAGGTCTACGGAGATTTCTCTAAGGCGCAAAGTTGTATATGAGATTCATCGGACCTTTTCAGGTCCTTAGCAGAGTTGGAGAGGTGGATTCCCACTTAGCTCTTCCACCTTAGTTGCACCGGGTGCACGATGTCTTCCATATATCCCAACTGAAGAGATACGTGCATGACCCTTCTCACATCATTGACCATGGTGAGATCGACATCGACGATTGGGAGACTTTTATAGAGGTTTTAGTGGAGACTGAGTATCGATAGGAGTGGGTCCTTCTTGGATGGTTGATATCTCTGGTGCACGTTCATTGGCAGTACGGGAACCTCCAGGAGAGAACATGGGAGAAGGAGGCTCAGATGCGTGCTTAGTACCCGCAATTTTTTACCTAGTTAAGTTGTGTCTTATGGGGATGTAGATACCTGAGGTGGGGAGAATGTAAAGACCTAGAATTTCCATGTAATTGTTTTTAAATATATGGGAATTTTACGAGTCCGCGAAATTTAACAGCACGCGATTTCGAGTCCCGGTGTGCTCAGAATCAATTTCTGATGTTTTTGTCGTGTACGTTCAGTAAACGTACAAGCGGGATTTTTATAACTTTTGAACCGGTGCTCAGAATTGAAACCTGAGGGCGCTGCTGAACTCGCAGCGTCAGTATTCTCTTAAGAAGACTTTCACCTCGACGGTAGTTGGTCAAGGGTGAACGTAATTTTTGGGTTTTTCATGGAAATAATAAAATAAAATAAATGTATGTTTTATTTTATTTTATCTATTAAAACCAACCATGTGGAATTTGGAGGTGGGGACCACCGCACCATAACTTCCCATGAGAGGTTATGGTGGTGGGGCCCACCCGAACTTAACCTCCCATGAGAGGTTATGGTGGTGGGGACCACCCGAACCTAACCTCCCATGAGAGGTTATGGTGTGGGGACCACCCGGGACTAAACCCCAAATTTAATTGAGGTAAACCTCTCAACTACCTCATAAATGAGGGAGAGTCTCTTGACCTCCCTTAACATAATGGTACCACCACCCCCCTCTTTTAATGGTGTCAACCCTCCCCCTTTAATTAATTGAGCCATCTCATATAATTAAATGCAACAATTTGAATTTTAACCCCATCGAACTAAATAATAGATAATCTATTACTTGGAGGGGCTATCTATTCATTTTTTGGAAAAAAGGTTGGTAAAGGAGGATTATAGCTATTGGGAGAAAGCTCCCAGCGAAGAATGTTCCACCGACGAAGAACACCGATGAGGGATGCCTTCGACTACGAAGAACAATCTCCTTCGACCTTCTTCCTCAGACTCCTACTAATGTGGGACATCATAGACAACCGAATTTCCCTCCTCCTCACCATCAAGGAACCGACGGACAAGCTCCAGATTGGAGGTGTATGGCGGACGCGACGAACGATACAACTCCATCTTCTTCCCTGTGACTCCATCGACGAACAACGAACAAGGTAGGGTTTTTATTTTAATATGATATTATTCATGTGATTATTTAATTCTAAAACAAAGAACATGGATCAACTTCTAACTAGTTGATCTGCACATGTTTTCCTTTTGTGGGTTTTGGGGTTAATCATTGCAGGAGGGTTGTTGTGCTTCTTTCTTATGAGCCAAATGCTACCACCCTAAACACGAAGGATGTGGACCAATCTAACATGGCCCAACCCACCTCCGTCATTCTTATTTTTGATGTTCTTAGAAATGGAGACAAGGAGACGAGACGATGAAGGCAACGAAGGACACGACGCCGCCACCCACAGCCTCCGCGACCCGCGCTGCCCCTGTGGTCTCCGCCCTTCTGGCCGAGCTGCCCCAGGCCCGACCGAGCAGGCCCCACATCGCCACCGACGGAACCGGTCTCAGCCACCCCGACCTCACGACGCCCCAGCTGAGCCGACCCCGAGCACCCCGGCCTCGCGGCACCCTAGCTGAGCCAACCCTGGCCTCCCCAGCCTCGTGGCGCCCCGATAGAGTTGTCCTCACGTGCCCCTCATGGCGCCCTGGCTGAGCCGGCCTCTCGCGGCCCTCATGGCTCCCTAGCTAAGCCGACCTCCCGCGCCCCTCCTAGGGCCCCGGACGAGCAGGCCTCTCGTGCCCCTCATGGCACCCCAGATGAGCCGGCCTCCTGCGCCCCTCGTGGTGTCTCCGGGTCGATCTGCCCTCACGGCGCCTTCTGGGCCTAGCAGCCCCCGTGGTGCCCTCCAGGCCGAACCGCCCTCGCGGCCTGCTTGGCTGGGCCCAGCGGGCCGGGCCGAACACAACAGGCTGGACCGCCCAACGGGCTGGGCCAGACCCAATGGGTCAAGCTGGGTGGACCCGAACTGGGTCATCCAAGACTGGGTCGGGCTGGGTCGATCCGATCGGGTCAGACCGGACCCGGGCCCACTATGCCCCTTTACTTTTTTGGCCATATCTTTGGCACTGGATGACCATTTGAGGAACTGCCTACCGCACTGGTAATCTTTGAGTATGGTGGTCCCTTTAAGTATAACCCATTAAATTTTAGGGTATAGTTGAGATACGGTCAGTTTGGATCATGCACGAATCCGACCGGGCCCCTGGGAATAAAATGCTAATAACTCACAGACTGGACGTCTGATTGATGCGCCGTCTGTTGCGTTGAGACCCCTATGACATGGCAGACCTTTGAAATACTTCTTTGTGGGAATTCGGGACAGTTGGTGTATCAACCAGTAACTCGTGGAGTGGATCCTTCCAGTGAAGAGCGAGCAGAGTGCGGAGACCTAGTAGCTGGATAAGACTTGACGACTGCTGATTGTTTGACTCAGAGTGACTCGACTAGCCCAGTGGGGAGTGCCTGGTTGTGGTGACAGAACCACGTTACTTGATAGGAGGAGTACCTCTGCAGGCTATGAGGGGAAGCGCCAGGTTGTGGTGGCAGACCCACGGTGGGGAGCGCCTATTTGCGACGCAGCAGACTCACGGTACTCAACAGGAGGAGTACCTCAGTAGTCCTAGGTTAGTGGGAAGCACCTCAGTATGATGCGGCAGGCCCACTGTACTCGATAGAGGAGGAGTTCGCCAGCAGTAGAGGTTTCAATAATTTGAATAAAATCCTAGTTTGAGTTGAGTCAGTACTTTTGTGTTTTCCTCATGATTGAGATGGATCAATTGATAACTTAGGTATATGTATGGGAATATACCTATGTAAGGTTATTTTTTGACTTCATACTTTGTGTTTTATCCTTGTTGGATTTTGTGAAAACTTGAGGGTCTCGGGGTCCCTACTGAGTATCGTTATACTCACCCCTACACAGGATATGCCCGCACCTCGTTGTGTTGGACGTAGACAACGAACAACACTGAATGAGGCTAAGAGTACCCAGAGGTTGACCTTACGATGAGTCGGTACCCGGACAAGACTGACGGACGTGGAGTGCTAATGAGGCTATCTGTACCTACCCTTCAGGTAGGAATCCCAGAGGATGACCCAGAATCTTTTTACCTTTTTTCAGTTGTACTTGTACTTCTAGATCCGTGTAATTTACAGTTGGGATTGTATTTTTGGCCCCTTTTACTTTTCATCACTCTTTTTTATATAGTTTACTTAGTGTTTTATGTCCAGCTGTGTGCTATGTTGTGTGCGTTTACAAGTTATAAAGGCAATGCCTTCCCAGTTTTAGGGAATTATGCCTTTGGTGCTAATCTCTAGCCCCTGGCCTATGGAAGACGGGCTTGGGGTAGTCACGGAATGGCCCCCGGGGGGCAGGTTGTGACACTAACAATAGAGGAAAATAATATTTATTTATTTTACCATCATTCATAATAAGGCTTGATATCTAATTCAGTATACAATCCAATCTACCCTGATTTGGTACTCCGTGACAGGCTTGAAGATGCACTCACCCTAGTGAGAAAATATTCCTCTTTTTTGAAATAAAAATTCGACTCTCCTCATGTAACAATTTATAAGATCCCAGTATAGAACTTTCCAGTGCATAGCAGGAATCAAATCATAAACTTTCATTTCCATCACAAATAATTCCCACATGAATTTTAACCTCTAATCACTAGAGAACATGTCTTTAACCAATTTATATTCTATGATCTCACTCCCAATGGTGTATCAATGGTCAAGGAACCATCCAAGTGCTTCATAACCAATCCAAAACTATTTTTAAAAAGAGAAGATAAAAATTTAATGTGATTCACTTATATCAAACAAAATGAAAGAAAGGGGTAAATGATACAGTAATTGTACATATAATTATAGAAGGTCGTCCATCCATAATATCTATAGTATTCTACATAACATGCAGTCGATCAGCCCATTTTCCTTCAATTCTAGCCTGAATACCTAAAACTATTCCCTTTTCCTAGTACATCCATTCCTTTACAAGGGTACCACATCCCCTACCCCACCATGAACATCCTATAGAACTCCATATACCTTTATCTTATGGAGCACTTAATTCCTCCCTAGACTCTAGTACATATTTGGATCCCCTTCCACTACTCTACTATGATAAGTAATGAAAAAAATATGATGATGGCCCATCATGCCACATGAATTACACTATAAAGTAATGTACATACATTTCAATCTATTGTGGACCATATTTTCACACTAATATCATTGATACTAATCATGGTCCTTAGATGGATACCAGATTCCCTTCTAGCTCTACCCATGATTTCCATGGTGTAAAATATTATACCGACACTTCTTAACACAATAATAAGTGCTCTCGGTTCACCTTACTAAAATAACAATGGCCACTGCTTGGGGACTCTCTCACATTACCTTCATTGATGAGAGAGTGATTCTTCACGTCTAAAAATGTACTCTATAAAAATATTTTTCCTATAACCTAATCTCATTATAATGTCCATACAAAAAATGTATCACTAGGAGATCTCAAGAGTATTAAAACTTTACTCAATGCATTGTAGGTTGGTGAAACGTTCAACATTGTGCACCACTGAAATTACCCCTGTTATAAATGCTTGAACTCAAAAGACTTATCATCCCTTCCAACATAACATAGAAGTGGATCAAGAAATTATCCTAAAATTCCTTCCAACATAACTCCTCCTACTACCCAACCTTCTCTATAATTTCTCTCCAATGCTTGGAAGGTCCACAGATCATAAGGGCATCATGCTTCACCATCTTATCTGTAGTTGTCTCAAGATTCATAAAGATCACATGGACTTACTAAATATAGAACTCATATTACTATAGGCCTCTATCCCTAGTGAACATAAAAGGATGATGTAGAAAAAATTCACTTTTCAGCAAATACATTGAAGGTACCGTGAGAACAATCTCACTTTCCAAAGATTGCATGACCCTTAAGAAGCTATCACGAAGTTGAATATCCATCAAATCCTTATAATACACAAGAATTTTTGGATATACTATGTTAGGATTGTGCTGATTGTGACTCCCAGATTCTCAAATCTATGATAGTGAAGAGATATATTCTCTAAAAGAAAAACTTAGTTTTTAGAACAGTGGCTATAACAATACGGTTAACCTCAAAAAGTAGAAACAATAGAGAACCATAGACTACTGGTCTTCAAAAAATTGGAATACAGGTGTTTTAGAATGACATAACTAGTGATTTCATTTTATTTATCAGATATAACATGTATCTCATACCATAGTTCAATAGGAAAATATATTTAACATGTAATAAATATATCCTAATAATGAATAATTCATGTTCAGATATATCCATATATGCATATCTTTACGCATTAATACTCATCTCACAACATACCAAGCCACATGTAGAAATCTCAAGAAACAATAACATCACACAACATGTGAGTCACACATGGTGAAATAACATCATCTTTGCAAAGAAAACAACACAAGAAATGATCCCATTCACAGGCACTCGAATTTTCCCCATTAATGGGTTACCTACATTCTAGAACACACTCATTATCAGGTACTGACACCGAATAGTCTCCTTTATATCATTCAAAAATAATAATGAAATGAAAATTAAAAACATTTACCCTATCATACCACTATGTAACATCCCCCGATCCAGAACACTCTCACATTTCCACAATGGGTTTATTAATGGACCTCAACCGCGCCTCACTATATTCTAGTGGCTACCGACTAGTAGCGGGGGTTTAATATGTATAGGGGAGAGACCATATCCCGTATAATGTATAATATAGTGGAAATAAATAAGTATTGATAAAAATAATAGTAACAAAGAACATAAGAAACCATAAATCATGCAACTGGGAAATAAAAGGAAAAACCAATAATCAATATTAACAAATCACATAATGATAATCTAGATTTATCTAAATCTATAAATAAAATCAATACAAATAAAAGAATCAGATGAAACTATATACAACCAAAAGAACTTGGTTTCAATCCCCAGTTCGGTCCCATATTTAGACTCCAACCCATCTAGAAATCAAAAATCAGTAACAAGGTCACATGACATTATCCAACCATCCATCCAAGTAAACTTCTTGGATACTATATGGTGGATTGAATAGGGTTTGAGAAAAACTCTGTAGGTCAACACCACCATGCCTAAACAAAACAAGTATGATAAAAAATATATGAAATAAAGAGATATACATGAGAGTAATTAGTCAATTTATATAATGCATCAATCATAATTCATTAAAACTATTCCAAAATGTCACCAAACATATAGAAAAACAATGCTAACCATAACCATATATCAAGGTAAAATAAAAACACTAGGAAGATCCCTCTGTACAAGCATTTAATCAATTGGTCATAAACCTATATATAAAAATTTCAATAAGTTACACTTGGCATAACCCTCTATATAAGAATTTCATCAGGATTCACAAGGAAAATCCATCTATATACGAATTTCATCCTCCAACACAAGATCAATATATAATCATTTCAATTTCAATCACTAGGCATAGACCACTACATATGTGTTTTATCATATAACGCTGGTCTAATCCTACTGTATGAGTGTTTCGGCCTCTGAGAAAAGACCTATATATAGGAATTTCTATAAAAACTCGACCAGTCATAACAATAACGATATCACCATATAACATATATGCCTCATTGGTTATTTATGAAAATTACCATTTATTATTAATTTAAAAATTTATTTATATACCAATTTATCGATAGTAATATTAATTAGAAATAATTTATTACCTAGGGACTCTATATAAAGTAATCACATAAGGTCTCAGGTCAAGATAAACATACTTTAATCCATTATCCAAGATCTTATTACTCAATGTTTTCTCCCCCAGCAGGTATCCATAATCCATTTCACAAAAACAACTGAATCCAAAGGGATCCAAAAAATATTCTAGTCCATGATTTACCATAAATAAATGAATAATTCAATTAGAGAATACATTAATTTATTTTAATATAAATATTTCATATAGTTCATAGTTAAATAGACTATATTTTTAGTTTCAGACTCCATAACATTATTTGGTGATCAATGTTGTGCTTCCAATGGAAAAAGACAACAAGGAAGAGGGAAAAGAAGATTAAAAGAAATAAATAGTTCAAACAAGATCATTATTATCATGATTTCATAGTAGTGATCTGAATAAAATACATCTTTAATGGTAAAATGATGGATGTGAAGTGAAACCTATGAAAAAACTATCACCAGGGATCATATGTGTAATCTAGACGTTTAGATTAGAGGAAGATACTCCGAAATTGTCTATAAATCATTCTAGGTTTGAGAGGCTAGGGTTGTACTGAATGGATGAGGTAAACATACAATCTTACCACCTAAAACTATTGTTTTTGAAGAATAAAATGTTTGTAATCCATTCACTTGATGTATTTCATCATTTTTAAGTTATGCTAAAAACCCCTCAAATTTGGTTAATATTTATCTTGATTGACATTTAGAAAACATATATTATTTTCATGATGTGTAACCACTTCACATCATGAACCAGTTCACAACATTTTTAGGGATTTTGTTACACATCTTGAAACATATACATGGTGTGTAATTGTCCAATGAATATGTTTTATCCCAACATTTGTAAAATCTCTCAAACCAACTCAAATCCATAAAAACTCATGGGAAACCCTCATAACCCCATTTAAAATGTTTATAACTAGAATACATCATTTAAATTTAGATATATTTCCCAAATAAAGGATCTACCTCTTTGCAAAAGACTCAACCACAAAGGTCTATCATGAATTTCAAAGAGGGGCATACCTGAAAAAAGATGGGATCTTACATTATTTTTTTATTGATGTGTAATTATTATGGTGAAATAATTCCCTTTTTATTATTATTGATTCCATGGTGATTCTTACCATCTTATGGGGATTGGGAATGACCATCAGGTCGTTCCAGGATTAGTTTATCCAATTTGAGCCCTCGATGGTTTTATCTTTGGAAAAAATAGTTCCCTTTAACTCTTAGTTAATGTCAAGTGCTAGTTGACAACCCATGGGGACTAGTAACTCCCATTATAATATGTTAGAGTTTTCATAGTTTGAATTTTACAAAGGTATCTTAGTTGGTTCATGAAAATATGTATATCAAAATGGCTGTTCATAATATATAGGAATTGAAAAACGACAGGCTTCACTAGGAATGGGAACTTCATAAGAAATTTTTACTTATTAGTTTCAAATGTTTCTAATGATGAGTTTGTTTATTCCATAGAGATAATCCATAGTGACTTTTAGTTAATCTCATTTCACAAAAAATGAGGGATAATCATAAAAAATTGGGGGTTTATGAGGTTTTTCTATAGAGATCTTCAACTAAATTTAATTATGAGCTAGGTTGTTTCATTGATGTTTTCATGGTAACCCATGGATCTGTAATATTCTAAAAATAAATATGGGTATTAGCACACAGTGTTGTATTAGTGATGAACATTTTGAGAAGACATAGAAATGTCAATAAACTAATCGATGGTAGACTAAAATGGGATATAAGTCTGAAATGTGGAATTAGATGCTGAAAAGAAGATCATCATGTAACAAATATTAAACCTATCTATGATAAAGAGGGGATGATATGACATGGTGTAGGAATTTAGAAAAATTAGTTTTCCAGCAATTCAGTTTAGTAAAATAAAAATTGTGTCAATTTTATTTATATTTTTTTATAATAAAGTGCATGTTTTGATTGGATATATTGACATGAATCATTATATGATTCATGATATTATTAAACTCCTTATCTAATGAATTTTATCCACATTTATGGTGACTAAGATTTCTAATATGATCAAATGGTTTGAAAATAAATCATAAGTGTTTAGAGTTGTATGAATTATGTTTAAGAATTGAAATTTGAATTAAAATTCAAATTTAAATGAGAATAATGTGTTGTTGTCTGTTTTTTATGATATGGAAACATAATAAAGATAAATAGGTATGTAGATAGTAGATATGTGATGAATGTAGGATATTCATTGATAATATCAATAATAGAGAGAGACATAGGAATCTGAAAAATGAATAATTAGTGAATAAGATTTAGATTATCTGAGAAGTGCTTATATCCATGTGTTATGAATACAAAATAATGAAATGACTTATTATAATTCAAGATATTAAGAAGAATAACTCAACACATAAACAACTCAACAACAGTAAATTTGGTGGAAGAATCATTAGATGTTACTGAAATATAATATAAATATAATGTGTAGGATTCACTTGTGTGTGGGGTTCATTTAAACCATATTATAGGACATGTAATTTGAGTTCAAGGGTAAATAGTCCTATGTTGTAGCTAAAAGTTTATTATCATGGTAGTGTGATTTTGTAGGAAACCATATTAAAGCAATTACTATCCCTATAATATTGAGATATGACCCATGTAAATTGATGTGTTCCTTTGGGTGGTGTTTGATTAAAATTGTGCGTTGATTGGAATAATCACTCATATGTTCCAGTATAGGAGGTTTTTTTAAAGGAATATAAAAAATTCACAATTGATTCACACATTATCCTTCATATTTTTCTCTGAATGATAATGATGGTTGTTCCAAAAGTTTTTTCAAAGCACCATGCTGCCTTTGATTGGGATTTTTTATTTAAAAGATGATATTTGATGTCACTTTCTGAAGTAGTCACTTAATTCAATTAACATAAATGGATACTATAAAATCGGAGAAAAATAGGGGAGCCACACTTTTGATAGTAATGTATAAGAATCCATCCCATAAATAGATTATGGATCAGTTAAAAGTTTATTCAATCTCATGTAATACTCCATAAATTATGTGTTTAAGGGGTCAAAAATGAACTTGGTGTTCATGAAATTGAGATGGGACTGTAGAATAATGATGTAGCATTGATGGATAACATGTAAATATCCACTGGCTAGACAGTAATCTTGGTCGTATCGAAGGAGGGGTGATGGGCTCACTAGTTCACCATGGGGCCACCAAAAAGCTGGTGGTGGTGAGCAGCTAGCCAGTGTCCTCTAGGTGGGGTTTTAAGTGGACGGTATCCATTTCATATTACCCAATAAACCACATTTCCTTCTTAATAATGTTTTCACCCTTTTTCCCCATAGAACTTCTCTCACACATTCTTCTCACTCTCTTACACCATGGTAGATATGCCTTTGTTCATGGCCATTGAAGATTATATTTAGTTTGATCATGAGACAATGGTAAGGTTGTAAATCCTCATTCTCCAAATATTATTCTATTTCACTATATATTGGTGATATATTATATTTTATCTAATATTTTCTCTTTTTTGGGTGATTGTTTTATTTCACATTTTTAACCAATTTCTGCAGAACTAGTGGATGATACACAATGAGTAGCTTATATTAGCATGAAGCATGTTTTCCCTTGACTTGTCCCTTTGTCTTGCTTCATTTTCTGAGTGGTTCATTATGAGGTAATCAAATATTTACCATATATAGACATAATTTAAATTAAAGAATCTAATTTTTACTTGTTTTAATTGAATTCCCTATTCAAAAATCTATATGCCCAAGAAAATGGTTGCACAGAGTGGAACGCCTTTGGTGAGAATATGACCTTAAATGGATTACGCTAAATGTTATGGATTCCTATTAATATAATAGTGGGGTAAATTTTTCATCTTGGTTTGATACCATTAATTGGAAAACATAGTTTTAGATGAATGATTTTTAAATATAACTTCCCAATCATTTATGATATCGAGAATGATATTAAAACCCCGATATAGTTTCTTATAAAATAATTTGAATGTTATTTTGATACTAGTTAATTGATTTTTTAATGTAAATTTATTAATAATGGCCTAGAATATTAATTTGGTAAATCACATGGTCAATGTTAATTTATAACCTATGTCTTATAAGGACCAAATGTATTTACATAGGATTTCATGTTTTATGAAATATTGTGGTTTTTCAAAATAATGATGTATGTTTTGTAATGGTATTGGGTAATAAAAGATGATGTGGTGATTATGGGTCATAATGGCATTCGTAAATCTAAACCGATGAATCGATTTTATTCCAAAGCTGAACCTTAATTAATGTTTTCCAAAAACAATAAAAGATGCATTCAAGGGCAGCCACTAAAAGGGAAAAAAGAACAAATCATGGAGGGAATTATAAAGAAAATTTAGGGGAGGGGTTTTTTCTATAATTAAAATGGGTACCCCATTTTCTGTATTTAGAAAATGGGGTTTTCTAGCACCACATCAAGTGGAGCTAATGGAAAAAATCGCCATAGCGCCACTTGAAGTGGTGCTAGGCCAATTTCGCCAAATTAGGTATCCGCGCCACTTGAAGTGGCATTGATCTCCTTCCTCACCGATAAATACACATCCCCCACACTCCTACTCATTCATCTCCCCTTCCCAATCTCTCTCCCTACTTCCCAATTCCTCCTTTACTTTCTCTCTATTTTTTTCCAATCTAACATTGGAGTTCCACTTTCCGGTTGTACAGCCACCTCATAGCTACCTTCCCGAAAATTTGAGGTAACTTTTCATTTACATTTATGTGATATTTTTAATTTTTTATTTAATTGTTTGGTTAATCTAATTAGTTAGTTAATTAATTCTAATTACTTAATTAATGAATTTTAATTAGTTAATTAATTATATTTAGTTAATTAATTAATTCAAAGTAGTGAAGTTAACTAATTCAAATTAAGTAGTTAATTAATTGTAATTTGTTACTTAATTAATTTTAATTAGTTACTTAAACAATTTTAATTACTTAACTAATTAATTATAATTAGTAAAGTTAGTAATTCTAATTAGTTAGTTAATTAATTATAATTAGATAATTAATCAATTCTAATTAGTTAAGTAATTAATTCTAATTAGGTAGTTAATTAATTGTAATTTGTTAATTAATTGTAATTAGTTAATTAATCAATTCAAATTAGGTAGTTTATTAATTTTAATTAGTTACTTTATTAATTCAAACTAGTTAATTAATTATTTCTAATTATTTAACTAATTAATTGTAATTAGTTAAGAAGTAATTCTAATTAGTTAATTAATTAAATATAATTAGTTAATTAGTGAATTATAATTGGTTAATTAATGAATTCTAATTAGTTAGTTAATCAATTCTAATTAGTTAAATAATTAATTATAATTAGTTAATTAATTGTAATTTGTTAATTAATTGTAATTAGTTAATTAATTTAAATTATCTAATTAATTGTAATTAGTTAATTAATCAATTCAAATTATTTAAGTTAATTAATTCAAATAAGGTAGTTAATTAATTGTAATCAGTGAAGTTAATTAATTCAAATTAGTTATGTAAGTAATTCTAATTAGTTAATTAATTAATTCTAATCAGTTAATTAGTTAATTCTAACCAGTTAATTAATTATTTCTAATCAGTTACTTAATTAATTCTAATTAGTTAAGTAATTAATTCTAATTAGTTAATTAATTGTAGTTAGTTAATTAATTGTAATTATTTAATTAATTGTAATTAGTTAATTAATTGTAATTAGTTAATTAATTGTAATTAGTTAATTAATTTTAATTAGTTAATTAATTGTAATTAGTTTTTTAATTGTAATTAGTTAATTAATAAATTAAAATTAGTTAAGTTAATTAATTCAAATTAGGTAGTTAATTAATTATAATTAGTGAAATTAATTAATTCAAATTAGTTAAGTAATTAATTCAAATTAGTTAAGTAAGTAATTCTAATTAGTTAATTAATTAATTCTAATCAGTTAATTAATTAATTCAAATCAGTTAATTAATTCTAATTAGTTACTTAATTAACTCTAATTAGTTAATTAATTATAATTAGTTAATTAATTGTAATTAGTTAATTAATTGTAATTAGTTAATTAATCAATTCAAATTAGTTAAGTTAATTAATTCAAATTTGGTAGTTAATTAATTATAAGTAGTTACTTAATTAATTGTAAGTAGTTATATTATGAATTTTTTATATAATATAATTTTGCATTACATTTTAAGTATGATAATGAATTTAGTTTTTCATCTACCTTGACCTCTGTTTTTAATTGAAGTTATGAACTTGAATTTAGTAGTTGAATATATTTTTTGCATATTAAGTATTAGAGTTGTCGTGAACTGAAATACTTTCTTGAGTAAAGTATCCCCGGATAGAGGGGCTTTGGGTCTGAAAACCTACTTTCCTGGAGGCTTTCCTTGTCTAGGAAAGTGAATGGGGTTGGCTATCTGTCGCTTTGGGCTTATTCATGTTGATTTTTTCAATTTCTTATAACTATATGCTTTTACATGAGGTATTCATGTACCTCATCCATATGATTCATGTGGATATGTATTAATATGTTTGAATTATTATTTTTGGGTAAATAACACAAACCTTTGGGTTGTGTAAAGAGAGTTACACATCAATATGGTTTGAACATATTGATTTGGTGGAGGGACTAGGATTCCAACATAAATTCTAGCAGCATGTAGACAGAAATTGATTGTTTGGTCATATGTGATTAATAACGATGGATTATTTTAGATAAAAAAGATGGATTCTTATATTTATTGCAACAGACAAATAATTGAGACAGAACAAGGATGTAGTTATAGTATACAACCAGAAGTTGTTGTAATGCTTGGAGGTTGTATAACTTTGGGAACTCTTCAAAGTAAAATTCATCGAAAGTTGAAACTGACAAGAAACCAAGCGATAAAATCTATCACATACAGGCATCTATAATTTGTTGATAGGTTTTTGCATGTGGCATATCCAATAACTGATGATGAAGAATGGGAATACGTATTGTCATTGGTTAAGTTTCTACCTGCCAATCAAATTATGGAGTTGTATGTGAACATAGATACAATGGAGGTTCTGTTGACATTGGAAGTTGGGTCATCACAATGTCACGAGACTATGTCATATTCTCCTGTTAGAACACATCAAGAAGTTCCATCAGCAATGGTACCGTCATTTCCCTCGAGTAAAATTTCAATAGATAGTCCCCCACATACTGTAGATGCGTTGGTCGATGATTTTGAGGATGCTGACAATTTATAAGAAGAAGTTGAAGAGGAAGCTGAAGATGAAGAGGAAGTGCATGCAGAATAACAGTCAGTGCCCACTCATGTGAGGTTTAACTGACCATTGATCCATCCCCCGCCATTGAGTTCATGGTTGACAGAAGGCATGAATCGCTTCCAGAATCCGATTAGTCAGTTATTACTCCTACTTCAGAATTTCTAGGAATCATTGGCGGCACAGATCGAGTGTCAGATGAAGGTGTTATGTATATTGGGAGGGAGTGTGAGAGTAAAGATGCAATGAAAAATGTGATAAAAAAATATCACTTTGAAAGACATTACTCTTATGTTGTAGAAGAGTAAAAAAAGTCTTATTATTTGATCTGTTATGACAAATATGATTCGAACTGTCAAATGTGTCTGTGAACTATAATTAATAACACTTTTCACAACTGGCGCATCAAAATATTTACTCCACACACATGTGTGAACCCAATCTTGTCATAGTAACACTCTTCATTAGATGTTGACTTTGTTTCAATAGATATTGTTGAAATGATTAGAGCATGTCAAGATGTTACTATTGTTCTAGTGATGGAGTGAATCAAATAACTTTTTAGGAATCAGATCTCTTATTGGAAGGAATGGGAAGTAAGACAAAAGTCTATTGTGAAAGTGTACAATGATTGGGATGACTCTTATCAAGTTTTACCACAACTTTTGGAGATTTTACGCCACAATAATCCAGTGATCTATCGATTACATACTACTAAATATATTAACCAATACAACCAAGTTGAACAGTGAATGGTTATTTTTGATAGATTTTTTTGGGAATTTTTACCATGTGTGGTGGCTTTTAGATATTGCAAGAAGTTTATAAAAATAGATGGCACATTTCTGTATGGAAAGTATATAGGAACATTATTAATTGCAGCCACACAAGATGGAGGAGAGGAGACCATGGTAAACCTCCGAGTGAGAGTGAAACGTGTCTTCCTTCACTGTCACTCGGAGGTTTACCCTGGCCTCCTCTCCTCTGTCAAATTGTCTGAACCTAGAGGCGTCGTAATTGGGGGGGGGGGTAATCTAGATATGAGAGTGATATTTCAATAAAAATGAGGGGTTGTCCAGATTTAATGAAACTGAATTGAACGGTTAAGCTGGATGTAGGAAGCTGTGGTGCTGTTCCCCCCAAAATAAAAGTCATCTTCGGCCTTTCTTCATATCCAGTATAAATTTTGATATCCAATTCACTGCAAGAAAGGCCAGAAGGTCCAAACATGGTGTGTTTATGTGGACCTTCTATCCTTTCTTGCAGTGAATTTGATATCAAAATTTCAGAAAACTCGTGTGACAAGGATGCCCTTAACGAAAGGTGTCTTTGAACTTTCTTCATATCTAGTTTATGTTTTATAGTCTTTCAAAGTCGCGTACTTGAAACATTTTAAAGTTTCATGTAGATGGTTTTGAAAGCTTATAAATTAATTTTGGTCATCATTTTTAATGAAAATATTTTTGTTTTAGAGTATTTATTATTTGTTTAATCAATATTTCAAGTTTCATTTATATTGGTCTTATAGTTTAAGTTTTATAGTCTTTCAAAGTCACGTACTTGAAACATTTTTAAGTATCAACTAGATGGTTTTGAAAGCTTATAAATTATTTATTATCAACAATTTTTATTAATTTTTTTCAAGTCTTTCTTATATGTTTAATCAATGTTTAAAGTTTCATTTATATTGGCCTTATAGTTTATGTTTTACAGTCTTTCAAATTTGCATACATGAAACATTTTCACGTTTCAAGTAGGCGGTTTTGAAAGATTATAAATTAATTTTCATCCACATTTTCTAGAAGGTTATTTTTGTTTTGAACTATTTCCTATATGTTTAATCAGTTTTTAATGTTTCATTTATATTGGTCTTATAGTTAACATTTTATAGTCTTTCAAAGTGGCGTACTTGAAACATTTTTAAGTTTCAAGTATGTGGTTTTGAAAGATTATAAATTAATTTTCATCAACATTTTTTAGAAAGTTATTTTTGTTTTCAACTATTTTTTATATGTTTAATCGATGTTTAATGTTTCATTTATATTGGTCTTATAGTTTACGTTTTATAGTCTTTCAAAGTAGCGTACTTGAAATAGAATTTCATATCGGAAACGCAAAAAGTACTGTACAGAAAAAAGAGAACCAGAAAACAATAAAAATGACAATTTTGTTTATATATATATATAAACAAAAGAAAACAAAAAATAAAAATAACAATTTAAAATTAAAACAAAACCAAACAAAACAAAACAAAACAATATTTTTAAACAAAACAAATAATAAAAAAAATAAATTAAAAAAAATTATATATAAACAAAACAAAACAAAAAACAAAAATATTAATTTAAAATAATTTTTTTATAAATAATTTATAAATAAATTTAATATGGTTTATTTCTGTATTATAATGCATAATAATAAATTTAATACATAATTATAATATTATAATAAATACATAATTATAATATGTTATAATAAATATAAATAATATAAATAATGTTTATATATATATATATAAATAAATTTAATACGGTTTATTTATGTATTTAAATAATTATATAAATTTATAAATAATTATATGTAAATAAACCTTATATTTAAAATTTATAAATTTATATTTAAATAAACATTATTAAAATTGTTTATCTTTATTTAAATAAACCTTATTAACTCTTATACAATTATTGTAATTACATATTTATTATAATTATATAATTATTATATTTATAATTATATATTTATTATATTATTATATTTATATATTTATAATAATTAGATATTTATTATAATTATATATTAATTATAATTATGGAATTGTTATATTTATAATTATATAAATTATTGTAATTTCATATTTATTATATTCATATATTCATTTTATTATAAATTTATTATAATTAAATATTTATTGTAATCATATAATTATTATATTTATAATTATATATTTATTACATCATTATTTTTATATATTTATAAATATTAAATATTTATTATAATTATATATTAATTATAATTATGGATTTTTAATATTTATAATTATATAAATTATTGTAATTTAATTTTTATTATATTTATATATTCATTTTATTACACATTTATTATAATTAAATATTTATTATAATTAAATATTCATTACAATTATATAATTATTCAATTTTTTTATTTATTATATTTATAATTATTATATTTATATAGTTATTATTATTATATATTTTTCATAATTATATACTTATTATAATTATTATATTTATAATTATAAATATATTATAATTATATAATTCTTATTACAATAATTATATGATTATAATAAATATATAATTATAAATATAATAATTATATATTTATTGAATTTTTTTAGTAATTATATTTATTATATTAAATAAATTTATTATAAATATTATATATATATATATATACGTGGGTTGGGGTTGGGGGAGCCGAAGGGGTTAGCACCCCTTGAAGTGGCGTTGTCCCACCAATTTGTCCAGCGCCACATCAATTGGCGCTGGACAAACCCATTTTTTCAAATATGTTTTGCCCTACCCTATAAACAAAAAAACGCTATTCCCAAATCCCCCAAATTAGAAGCCTCAAATGAATATTCAATGAGAGTTTTCTATTTTCCTTTTTTTTTTACTCTGAATCAGAAGGTAAGTGTGATGGAGAAGCACCTGGATCATCATCCCGCACCAGATCAAGATTCTGCAACCCGGGCATCAATTCTCTAGTACAAAACTCCTTGTACTCACCGGCATCGCCCCCTTTCTTCTTCACCCCCAAAACACTCAAGGATGGGGTCAATTCGATTACCTCTGCAACGATCGTCAATGCCCCCTTCACCCCTCCCCTGAAACCCTCCAAGTTGACCTTGCAGTGCTTCTTCCTCACCGAGAAGCTCACAACCTTTTCAATCTCTTGCAATTTGAATATGAATTTCGGTACAGGTGCCGCCAACACGAACCTCGCATTATCTTCCCCCTCTTCGAACAGCCCGGAGAGATCAAACCCCCTGGAGAAAGATTTGATATCGAACGCGTTTAAGCTCGTCGGTCTGGGAAGAAACACCACCCTTCGGATGCCCTATGCCTCTGCCTCCGTATCCGCCTATGACTCCGTCTCCAATGCCGAATGGTCGGATAAATCCCCCAAATCTTCCTCCACATTCCAGAGCTTGTCATCCTTGATGTAGAATTTTATATGCTTGAACCCTTTCTTGAACCTTGGATCCTCCATGATTTTGGGAATCGTCGATCATTTTTCAGGATTGTTGGAAAGAAGGTGAGACCACAATTGAATGAGATCAGGGGAGAACCATCTAGGGCACCAGAATTCCCCTTTGTAGATCTTCCTATACAACGCCGCAACGTTTTGATCGTGGAAAGGTAGATAACCGGCTATCAGGACGAATAGAATGACGCCGCAAGAATAGAGATCGACCTTCATGGTGGGGTACCCCTTCCGAGCGAGTACATTCAGTGCGACGTACACCGAAGTTCCACAGAAGGTGTGGAACAACCCGTCCTGCTGTTGGAGAGAATCCCGAATCCGGGCCGAAAATTTCTTGCCAAAAAATTTGTGAGAAACTCGTCGAAATATGGAAGCGATATGAGCAGAAGAAATAAATCAACACGTCGGATTTTTTAACGTGGAAAAACCCTCCCATGCGGAAGATTAAAAAACCACGGGGCAATTCCCAAATATCAACTATGAATCAGAGAAAACAAGAATTCAAGTAATTCCTGAACTTGAATTAAAAAATGAGAGAGTGTAGACAACCTGTGTGAAAACCACCCTCCGATAAACCTCTGCCATGTCTTTGATAAACATCCCACTGACGACATGTATCAAAAGACCAATCTGTGACAAAATGTCACCCTTCTATCGACAAAATGTCACTACCTTGGAGATCTTCACCCGAACATGCGTCAACCTTGCACCAGTTTGCGACACCGGAATGATATCACTATCATGATGTACCATCGATATACAATTGGGACACACCACCTGATCACCGCTATCAGGAAGACTTTTGATACGTGGCCTCTATAATCAATTGTGTTGTCGCTTCTCCGCACCTGTCAAACACCAACGATCCATCGTCGTCGTGCCGCACGGGCCACCGCAAACGCGGTAACCCCTTCTCGGGTCTCCCTTTCCGGCTACATCTTGTTGGAACTCCCTTTTCTCTTCAAAATATGTTTCTAAAACCTCCTTATATAGACACCAAGTCCATAATAATCAATTAATGCAGTCAACATCCATTATTCCATCCATTAATATTGAAAATTAATTATCCATTAATGTTGGGAGAAAATTCTCAATTAATGGTGATATAAATCTCCCCATTAATAATTTTTTTCTATCATCAATAAATGTGATGAATCCCTCTATTAAGAATTTTCTTCTCTCATCAATAAATGTGATGAATCTTAAAAATCTCCCACTTCATCACATTAATGAATGGAACCATCCAACAAACCCAGTTGGAATGAGAAATATATCGGTAGAACACCAACCATCATCAACTGCAGAAAATATGATGACGTCCTTCTGAACTTTTGATAGAAAAAAATATCAGCTCCCCCTTCAAAAAAAATCAAACGCTGAAATCTTCATCACATTTTTATCTGTACCATCCTGCTCATCCTGCTAAAGAAGACAAGAACCAGAAACACCTGTCTCCCCCATAATAGTGATTACCACATAATCTGAAGCACCTGCAGGAATAAACTGCCCCCTGCTCAACATCTTATGAGTGGACATGTGTATCACCTCTCTTAACCTGCTTTAATTTCCAAACATTATTCTGCTCTCTACATGCATCTGCGATCCTCTTCGAAGCTTCCAAAATCCTCACGTTAATCTTAAAGCACAAACCAACCTCCTCTGATACCACTTGTTGGGGGAGAATCCCGAATCTGGGCCGAAAATTGCTTGCCAAAAAATTCGTGAGAAACTCGTCAAAATATGGAAGCGATATGAGCAGAATAAATAAATCAACATGAAGGATTTTTTAACTTGAAAAAAACCTCCCATGCAGAGGATTAAAAAACCATGGGGCGATTCCAAAATATCCACTATGAATCAGAGAAAGCAATAATTCAAGTAATGCCCGAACTTGAATTACAAATGAGAGAGCGTAGACAACCTGTGTGAAAACCACACTCCGATACGCCACTTCCATGTCTCTGATAAACATCTCACTGACGCCATGTATCAGATGATCAATCTGTGACAAAATGTCACCCTTCTGTCGACGAAACGTCACTACCTCAGAGATCTTCACCCGAACATGCGTCAACTTCGCACCAGTTTGCAACACTCGAATGATCTCGCCATCATGATGTACCACCGATCTATAATCGGGACACGCCACCTGATCACCGCTATCAGGAAGACTTTCGAAATGTGGCCTCTATCATCAATTTTGTTGCCACTGCTCCGCACCTGTCAAACGCCGATGCGCCATCGTCGTCGTGCCACACGGTCCAGCGCAAAGGCGGTAACCCCTTCTCGGGTCTCCCTTGCCGACTAAATCTTGTTGGTACTCCCTTTTCTCTTCAAAATATGTTTCTGCATCCTCCTTATATAGACACCAAGTCCATAATAATCAATTAATGCAGTCAACATCCATTATTCCATCGATTAATATTGAAAATTAAATATCCATTAATGTTGGGAGAAAATTCTCAATTAATGGTGATATAAATCTCCCCATTAATAATTTTCCTCTCTCATCAATAAATGTGATGAATCCCTCTATTAAGAATTTTCCTCTCTCATCAATAAATGTGATGAATCTCAACACCTGTTTCATCTACTCCGATACGGTGCTCAATCCGAAATCAGAGACCTTCAAACTCCTGTTATCGTCAAGCAGCGGATTCTCCAGCTTGAGATCGCGGTGGAACACGCCTCAAGCGTGAAAAAACCCAACCACAAAGATCAATTGCTGGAAATAATTCCTGGAGACGGCCTCCTTCAATAGGCCCTTGGTGACCTTTTTGAAGAGCTCTCCCCCCTTGATAAACTCCATCACGAAGTAGATTTTGGTCTTGGTCACCATGACTTCGAATAGCTGTACGATGTTAGGGTGCCGGACACGGCCGAGGATGGAGATCTCACGCTTGATGTGGGCAGTCAAGCCGCTCCTCAGAATCTTTTCCTTGTCCAGGACCTTGATCACCACGTTCTCCCCCGTCGGGACCGTCTTGGTGTGGTACACCTTGGCGAAGGTTCCATGGCCAAACAACCTGCCCAGCTCGTACCTCCTGACCAGAAGGGCTTGATTATCACTCTTGTCCACCTTCTTCACCATTCCCTCTACCATGGTAAAGACCAAAACCCACCCTCAAAGCCTAGTTTTGAAGCCTTTACGCTCCGCCATTAAACCTCCGTCGAGAGCACCTCTCCTCCTCGCAGCTGGCTCGACCGCTTCTAAACTAATGAATCCACTTATGGGTTTAAATGTGATGAATTGTAAATTATATTTGTGGTCAAAATTTTATAAAGGACATGGTAAGTTAGTTAACATTGATAATTATAGGAGGAATTTTTGTTTAGAACCTTAAGTCCATATGATATATGAAATTGGGGAATTCTTGGATGACAACTCAGATTTCAAATGATAATTTATTGGTTGTATTGTCGATATGAGAACCCATATTCTATATAAATAATAACGTAATAGGATGTATAGGAGGAGTACTTTGGGCACCCTATAATAACTGATGATTAGGAAAACCTCGATGGGTGCTCAGATTTCATTAGAATTCTATTATTAGAATAATAGATTCTATATAGTGACTAAGGAAGGAATACCAAAAGTTTCTATTTGGATTACAAATGATACAAAATGATTGGAGAATTCCAATATGGTATATCAAATTTTGTTGAAATTATGAGAAGAGTGATCTGATTCCATGTGATACATCAAAATTCTAGGAATTATAGGATAATACCTGGATTCTAAGGTATTATATATGGTTGGAATGATCCATGTGAAGTGCTCAGAGAAAACCTAGCACTACATGAAGAAGGTATGTTTGGTCATTTTCATGGACTTATGGATCTTTACATTTTAACAGAACATAGGTTTCATCATGAACCCATGGCATTTGTGTTTTTTATTCTTGATATATTGATTATTTTAAAACAATTAATATTTTTACCTTGAGGAATTTTGGGCTCACTTTTATTTAAAACAAGTTCTTTAGAGATGCTATTGGTGGTGACCTACTGAGTTATACTGATTCCCTAATCAGAACTCCATGGCACTTGGTTACTCAAGAAGACAATATTACTGGTTATAGGGAAATGTGTAAGGAAATACTAGATGATGATGGTAGTTTCCTTGTAATTATAGTATGGGTATAGATGAGGGGACCAGGAAGGACATGAGACCAATTTGTTATTGTTTCATGTTTATTTTTATATTAGTATTTTATAATTATTTTTGTGTTCCAATGATTTTATGCTAGGGCCATGTACCGAGTATGTCAGATCACATTCTTTCCTTCCATACCATTCTAGATGTTGCTTCTTCCATGAACTAGAAGAACATCCCCCAATTTGACCGGTTGGTTACCCTATGTTTTGATGTCAGATCTTCCTTCTATATATTCCTTCATGGAGATCTTTTCCTAGTACATGATTTCATCAAATATTTGATCCATGTTTGGGAAACACATTCTCAGTTCCATCTCAAGGTGGTTTTCAGTTAATTAAATTGATTTTTCATAGATGGGGAAGCATCCTATGGTAAAATTTTATGGTTTTTTTATAAAAATATGTAAATTAGTGGACATTGGGTGGTTTGGGAACCTTTAGATTCATCCTATTTTTGAGTCAATTACATATCTTATATGAGGCATCATAGCTGTATAAACCAAGGCATACTGTGTCCAACAATTTTTAATTCTCCTCAGAGGCATAAGGAATCGAAAGCATTTTACCCTGGGCATTCCATGTGTGTTTCATGGGGTATAGATTCTAGATTAGGTCACTTTTTAGGGTCTCATGGGGACACATACAAAGCATTATCATATTTTCAGGATAGACTGGTCATAGATTTAATGTCTTGTGGGACACGTTCCCAAGTTTAATGTCTTATGGGGGAAGGTTGGTTAATGTCTAGTGGGGATAGGTTGGTTATTGTTTTAACATCTTGTGGGGATTGGTTGGTCATATATTTAACATCTTGGGGGATATATCAGTCAAATGTTTAGTGTCTCATGGGAATAATTTTGACATAGATTTAGCATCTTGTGGGGGTAGGTTGGTAATAGGTTTAGCATCTTATGAGGATAGGGTGGTCATAGGTTTAACAGCTTGTGGGGCATGGTAGGATGATGGGGCTTCAGTGATTTCCCACATGGAATATGATCACACAGAGGGGAATTTACTTACAAGGTTTTGATAGAAAATATTTTTGTGCAGATGGGATTAGTGTTCCACCCCCCATGGGGGGAATGATCACAATTCAAGGTTGTCACATCCCAGTGGGATAAAATAAAGAATTGATGGTGATGTTGAGGTATAAAAAATTAAACATCATGAATCTAACCCAAGTTTTCCATGATTGACCACTAGGGAGGCATCCTATGTATCCTATTAGAAGATAATTATCAAAACCCAATAGTTACATTGCACAATTTGTGTCGATGGGAAAAAATTGTTCCATGATTTCTATCTTCATATGTTATGGAAAATCAAGTCATAGAAGCAACGATAAAATTGTAAAGAGTGTGGATTATGTATATGATTGCCTTTTTTGGGGTTTCATCCCAATGTTTCTGAGGATGGATTGGGGCTTACGCATTTGGGCTCCCCCACATAGGTGGATCATCCCATTATGGGGAAGGAGGTTTCATCCAATGATGATTATACATGGGTAATCCTATGTTTATTTCATATGGTAAGTGATGATGTTTAATCCAATACCAGTCATACATGGTCCATTCTCTGCTCACCAAAATAGGTAATGCTATAGTTGAACGTCATATGATGAGGATGTTTTTGTACATTTTAACATCGCATGACTAGGATGCTAGACTATTCCATTTGTCATCCTATTGATCTAATGTGGGATAGGGATACACCAAGGGAGAAAATTTCCATGTTGTAGAGAATGTTACAACACTAGGCATCTATTCCAAGAATGGTGGGTAGTTTTCGTTTAATGATGCCACCTTCGAGGCTTACATAGTCTACTATATAAACCCTTCTAGGTGGCACATGGATTAAACACTACTACAATGAAGTGGAAAATGGGTATCTCGATGTTAGGGTGCCTATGAATAGTATAAGTGATACATTATTGTTTCTATTCATAGAATAATGTGGTTTTAAGACTATTTAGGACATTCTTGAATCAAATAAACCATACATGAGGGTAGATGATACCATTCATGTAGGTTATCGAGGTGAATTTAAACCCTATTTGAACTGGGGTGAGGATCGTAATCACTCAATAAGAATATATATATATGTTTGGAAGAAGGTGAAAATGGGGTAGAGACCAGAAGGTTGTTTAAAGTAACTTCATAGTTGCACACACAAGTGGTGTTGCTCAAAACATAGATTCTAGAACAAAGGCATTGGATTCATATTGGAGACACACACGAGTGAAACATCTAGAGTTACATGAAAATTTTGGTTAGTGATGGGATCTCATCTTGTATGTACCCATCTGGCCTTAGAAATGTTCTTGTGAAGACATCTCAAACAAAATCCATGATATGGTGGCTTCCAAGTGAGGTTAGTCATAGAAGTTCTCTAACATGGGGGATCAATGGAAGTTCATATTTTTATGACGATAGAAAAGATTTAATTTCACATTTGATAGTCGATGATTCAATGTCCATTAGACCATACATAAATGGGTAGATTCTATCTTTATATCTAAAATGTATGGTTTCAGGTGCATAAATCAATCTTTTTTCTGGGAAATGAGTTATGCGCTTTGCGTGCATTTACATGCTGTGGAATTTTGTGAAAGGCTTTGATTCATAAGATCCATTTTTGTGAAAAGGGATTGTGTAGAAATATTAATTTTTAATGCACCCAAAAAATTGGGAATTTTTTTGGTTATGTAATTTAGTTGCATAATTTCTCATACTACTAGACCCTCTGTCATCTTCTTTTGCATGATACTATTTTTTGCACTAAATAGTTAGTTGCGTGCACAAATGAAATTTTGTTTACTTTAAATATATATCATATAATAGTTAAATTGGGTAGGTTGTGATTTTTATAGGTAATTCTATATTCTAGGGGTTTAGGATCATGTTTGGGTTCCAAAAATGCACCAACTTGGAATTTCAACTGTAAGAAACTAAATCTTTATTTCAGGCATGTCTTTCATTTCTGGTTGTTTCTGAAAAAAAAACATGAAATTATGGAAATTTCAAGAGTATACGCCGTGTACTTATAAGTACACGCCGTGTACCCGGTTGTCGTGGGTGACCGTGTACTGACTGTGTAATGGCCAAGTACATGGCTGTGTGGGGTGACCGGGAGACCACCTAAAGAGGAGGCCGGTTAAAGCAAGTACACACCGTGTACCCTTGAAGAACACACCATGTAAATTCTTTTTATTTCATTAAACGGATTGAGGTCGTGTCTAATCGATAGAACACCTTTCTTCTCCATTCGTCTCATCGAGGACCATCCGTAGCTGGTGATTCTTCTCTAAGCCCCCGACTCACCATCCGTTCTCCGAATCGACCATCGTCGATTGCATTGGAACCACCACGGTAAGCTCTTCCTTGTTCTAGAGCCTCGTTTCCTGATTCCTCTTCTTTTGTGATTTATCTTCGGTTGAATGTTTTTAGAGTATTTGTAGATCTATGAAATTCTAGGGTTATTCAAGGCCTGAGGCTCATATATATCGATCTTACAATGTTCAGGTAGGTGGTTTGTTCCATTCAGTACTTAGTGTTTGAGTTATATGTGAAAAAGTTCCTGATACCCTTGTTCGGGGTATTGTGTGTTTATGGGTTTTATCCATATTATTGCCTGATATGACTTGTGTGTTTGAGTAGATGATTTATGATTGTAAATAGGGATATTCTAACTTTCTATGGATGTGTTTCCCATGTTTTCTTGATATTGACCTTTTGGTCTATTTTTCCTGTTAGGATGCTTTGTTTCCCATGCCTAACATTGTTAGGATAGAGTGATTTTATCTGACATGCTATGATATACTATAGATTGTTTAGCCAAGTAGTTCTTGAGGTTTACTTTGGCTACCATATACTGTTTTTATACGATTGATTTAAACAGGGATGTGGGAACCTGGTGTAGTAGTCCATAGGGTTAATGGACACTGAGGGCTTCTCCAGAGTGTCTATTTACTTTTACATTGCGATACCATAGGGGGGATGAACTTTGTGCTCCCACAGAGTGTTTGTAGTTCCTCGTTAAGATACCACAAGGGGAATTTTACGTTTAGTGCTTCCCCAGAGTGTCTATAGTTACCGATACGATACTACATGGGGGAATTGACTGTGAGTGCTTCCTCAGAGAGTCTTTGCTAAAGCTGAACTGGAGTGGTTATACTGTGAGTACTTCCCAGAGGGTTTCTTGTATTTGATTAGTTGAACCAGAGGGGTTAGTCTATGAGTAATTACCAGAGGTTTCCTTAATATTGTTGGTTGCTTAAATAATAAATGAAAATGGATGTAATTGAAACTATATGATTGTTTACCTTTGAGTTCTTCCTTATTTTCTACTTCATTTTTCTTATTTCATGCCATATATATTCACTGACTATTTGGAGTAGATCAATGGGTGGTTTCCTACTAGGATTCGTCTCACACACTGTTTAGGTCATGATTTTGGGCCAAAACATATTATACTATTGCAAGTATAGATAAGATAAAGCACCCTTATACTTCAAGTACTTGATTGTTGTGGAGTTGGAGAGCATATGACCAAGTTGAGGCTTGCGATGCTGCAGATGTTTATTTGTTTTCTTTGTAATTTGGTTTAGTACTATATTCCAATATTATGACTTGTTTGGTTATTTTCCTAGACATATGTATTATGCATCATTTATATATGTGTTCTCTAGTTGCTTATTTCTTTCAATCTTCTGTTGTTTACCTATTGAATGTTATTACTTCTTCTGCTATTTATATATGTTTATTTATGATGCTTTACTCTTCTAGTGAGATCATTGTTTCCCCACTATCACACCCAACTCCCTCACTACTAGTCAGAAGCATCTGGCATTTGGGGAAATGCGCTTGAGGCCATGTGACCAATCGGGTACGGGGCACCTCTGGGAGGCTCCTAGAACCAGAACGTTAAAAAGTGGAATAAAAGGTAAATATTTTCATTTAGACTGACTGTTTGGATCCTATAGCCAAGGATATGAAAGAATATGTACTTGGTAATAAGTTATGCCCGAGAGTAACTAACATGTGTACAGGGAAAAGCCAATTTAACTCATATATTAATATTTTACTGGTTTTTTAATTATAACAGTTGATTTGATTTTACCATTGGGTGATTCACAAGTTTTGTGTAGTTATTGTTGATATTATTGAGGTTCTATTTCTGTTGCAACCTGATGATATGGGGGTATTCCATCTCATGCATCATATAGGCACTTTCTAGAGATCACATGTCATGCATTATTTTCATGTCATTTAGGGTGCATTACATATTTCATGTTGTTGTGATAGATGTTGTGCTAGATATGAATACTGTTGTGATAGATTCCTTGATAAATAACTTCTATTTTATAAGGTATTGGATTGTGTAATGTATTGTTTGAATGAACTCCAAACTTTGGTTCTTGAGGTGTTATGGGCCCTCATGGATCGGAATTTGCTGGATCATTGCATTTTTATGCTTTGTTATGACATGTATAATATTACAAACATTGATTCACAGGGAGTATGGCCCCCCACAGATCGGAATTTGGATCTTTGATGTTGGTTTTAGTGTTTATTGGGATTCCAGAGTAGTTTTTGAGGCTTACTGTCTAAAAAAACCCAGAATACACTATGTGTATGACAGAATACTTGCCTTGTGTCCTTCTATTTGGGAATTTACTGTTTTTCTTAAGTACACGCCGTGTACTATATGTACTCGCTGCGTAGTCTCTAACCATGTCAATGGATGTGTGAGCAGAGACATGGGTATGAGACATTTTGGTGTGACATGCCGTATACCCTATGTGCACACCATTTCATAGAAGCCATGTGTCTGGCAGTGTGACTAACGACATTGGTGGATTATCGGTAGTTAGTACATGCCATGTAGATTCAGATGTGTAATCAGTCATGCGACTAACAACATGGGTCAATGACGTTCTTTCTAGTACATGTCATTTCTGGCACACACACTCCATGTAGTCTTGCTTTGGGAGAATTGTGTGGGTTAAGTTGTGTAGAAGAAATCGGGCAGGGGAAGATGATTCAAGTACACAACGTGTGTTAGGACAACACATTGTGTGTATGTGGTGTTACATTATATAGGATGGAAAAATTACACATCTCTGTGAAAGCTTAAGGGAACATGTTGTGTAGGAGTTGTACACTGTGTATCCACCTTTTAGAGATATTGAATGATTTCTTTCTCTTGTTCCCTTCTTGAAATTCTAAGTTTCATCCCTTTTTAATGTTTATCTATGGTGTGCGTTTGACCTTTCATAGTCATGCCACTGAGATGTCCTCCAGTTGTATGCTTGTTATAGGGTAGTGACTAGACACTTGACATGGCAGATCAGGAACTGCCAGCAGATCCTCCTATCGCGCTGGTCTTGGCACCATCCGTCATTCCAGACACAGATGTTGTTGGGCAGTTCTAAGAGGGCTTTATGTGTTTCATGCAGACCTTATAAGGAGTACCACCTCCTACCTCATCTATATCATATTTCACGTTGGTTTTTCTGCAGTAGCATCCTCCCACCTTTATAGGGGATGGAGGACCTCATGCTGTAGAATCATTGTTAGAGGCCATGCTTTCTATATTCAAGCATCTGGAGATGCCTCTAGAGAGGAGGGTGAATCTCACTACTTATAAGCTTCGAGATTCCACCATGAGATGGTGGGATTTAATCTCGCGGGCAGGACGCCAACAAGGTATGTCTTAGAATGAGTTTCAGCATACCTTCTATGAAAACATCTATCCGGAGACATTGAGGGATGATCAAGCCTGAGAGTTCATGAGTCTGGAACATGGTACTCTTTCCATCATGGATTACTCTTCTCGCTTCACAGAGCTGTAGTGATTCACACCCATTCTAGGGGGAGATGATTTATTCTTAGAGAGGAAGGTTGAGGATGGTCTCAAGCATGACATCCGATCTTAGGTGAACATATTTAGGCTGACTTCCATCACCTCTATAGTTAACCAAGTGCTGATCATAAAGTGACATCTGAGGGATTTTGGAGCTGTGAGCCATGGTGGATCAGCATTCAGAGTGGCTACCCCTCATACTGACAGTAGGAAGCGCTGTAGGGAGTCTGCGCATGAAGATCCGAGTAGGAAGAATACTTCTTATGGTGGCCAGGTGGTGTGCTACCAGTGTGGGAAGAGTGATAATATGGGGCCACATTTCCCGAGAGACCCATTAGAGTGTTGTTCTTGCAGGAAGATGAGTTATCTTCAGTTTTTCTGTCAGTTCTTCTCACCAGTAGCTAGTGATAGGGGTTCTTCTATAACTCCGCATTTAGGAGTAGCACCACTAGTTTCTCATTAGACTCGGAACTGGAGTTCATCTGGCCATTTATGACGAGGTGGAAGTCACGGCTGTGGTAGCCGGTCGGTAGGATTTCAACAACAAAAGGGTGGATCAAATTAGGGTGGTCAAGTAGGGTCACATGGCCATGGTACATGCCAAAAATTTGTAGTGGAGCAGACCCAGCAGGAGAAGGATCCCAGACCCTCTACAATTCAAGGTATGATTGTAGTTTCCTCAGTTCTAGCTTTCTACATTTCGATATAGGGGCTTCCCATAGTTTCATATATATTACTATTGTGGAGAGCCTTGGGCTCTGTATATTTTCTTTTGCTGATTTCTTGACGCTGGACACTTAGTTGGGGGCAAGAAAGGCTAGTGTATGTCAGTGAAAGGAGTTCCCTCATGAGGTTGGTGGGTGTCACTTGTTATGGGACCTTTATGTCTTAGAGATGAAATGATATGATTTCATTCTTAGAATGGACTAGTTAGTTTCGTTCTAGGCTGTTGTCTATTTCTATTGTCGTAGGGTGAGTTTCACATCACCAGAGGGAAGTTTGTTTTTACATAAGAGAGAATGGGATGTTCAGACAAGCAGAGTAGGACCCGAGCATCATGGGTTGGGATGAGTTACAACCCAGATTGATAGTCTATATCTAGATGACCATGAAACAACATAGTTGGACTTTCCTCCAGTGGTGGATCATTTTAGGGATTTATTTCCATAGGAAATTTCAGGTTTTCCTCCAGAGAGAGAGGTAGACTTTTCTATTGGGATCGTGACAGAAGTGGCACAAGTTTCCTCCTTATAGGATAGATAGACCAGAGTTACAGGATCTCAAGAATCAGTTGGAGGAGTTGCAGGAAAAGGGTTTCATCTGACCCAGTACATCTCCTTGGGGTTCTCCTGTTCTGTTTGCAAAGAAGGTGGACGATACCCTCAGATTTTGTGTGGATTACCAGAAGCTGAACCAGTTGATAGTCAAGAACAGATATCCCTTACCGAGGATTGATGATCTCTTTGATCATATTCGTGGAGTACAAGTGTTCTCGAAGATTGAATTGAGATCTGGTTACCATCAGTTTCTCGTTATACCATCTAATATACCTCTTACTGCTTTTTGGATCAGGTATGGTCTATACGAGTATGTGGTTATGCTGTTCGATCTCACGAATGCTCCTGCAGTTTTCATGGAACTCATGAACCAAGTGTTCCATCCATACTTGGATTCTTTCATGGTAGTCTTCATGGACGATATCTTGGGGTACTATCACACTCGACATGAACATTCTACCCATCTTAAGATCATTTTGAGTACAATAATAGTGATCCAGTTATATTCTAAGCTCTCAAAATTCCACTTTTGGATGGACTAGATTCACTTCTTAGGTCATGTTATCTTAGAAATAGTAGTATCAGTGGGCCCATAGAAAGTGAGATCAGTAGTTTCCTGGGATAAACTGAAGAACATCTTTGAGGTACGAAGTTTTCTAGGGCTATCTGGATACTACAGATGTTTCATACAAGACTTTTTCACGCTTATCAGTGCCACTGACAGACCTAACTAAGAAGGGTGTGAAGTTCTTGTGATCAAATTATTGTGAGTTAGGCTTTTAGGAGCTAAAATGGAAGTTGACTTCATCACCGATACTAGTATTTCCCGAGTCAGGAAAGAGTAATACGGTTTATTGTGATGCATCAGGTATCAGGCTGAGATTAGTGCTTATATGGGGAGAAGTCATTGCGTACGGGTCTCGGAAGTTGAGGCCACATGAGAGGAACTACCTGACACATGATCTCAATTTGGCTGTAGGTTTTTATGCTTTACGTTGTTGGAGACAGTATCTATTGGGAGATCATTTTGTGGCTTTCACCGACCAAAAAAGTCTCAAGTATATCTTCACTTAGCACGATCTGAATTTGAGGCAGCGAAGGTGGGTTGAGTACCTTTAGTCTTTTGACTTTGAGCATGCCTATACACCTGAGAAAGGAAACACAGTAGCTGATTCATTGAGTAGGAGGACTCAGATACAAGAAGTTCAGGAGGCCAACAGTGATTGGAAGCTTATGGCTCTATTCCTTGAGAGGCATTTGGAGGTGCATGATAGACAAGGGAAGACATTTATTTCTTATATAGTTGTTTCCTCTACTATACTTGATCGAGTGCGAATGAAGCACCTATCAGATATTGAAGTCCTAGTACTATGGGAGAGTGTGTCAGGAGAGGACCCTATTCTAGGATGGACCATAGGTGAGGATGAGATCTTGTGTTTCTAGGGGTGCATATGGATGTCAATATATGTACGTGAGGAGCTAATGCTGGACTTTCATTCTCCAATCTCAGTAGTTCTTCCTGGTTTCACCAAGATGTATCGATATCTACACCGTCATTATTTGTGGCTATGTATGAAGAGAGATGTTGCTGGGTTTTCTATGAGGTGTTCCACCTGTCAGCACGTGAAGGCGGAGAATCAGCAACCAGCATGGATTTTTCATAGTTTCCCATTTCTGAGTGGAAGTGGAATGATATCACACCAGATTTCGTGATAGGTTTACCAAGGTCAGCTCGAGGGAATGATGCAGTATGGATTGTCATTGAAATACTCATAAAGGTTTCTCACTTCTTACCGATCAAGGAGACCTTCAGTGTAGACGAGTTGGGAAGGTTGTACATCCGAGAGATTATACATCTACATGGGGTTCCACGCTCCATTGTTTCAGATAGGGATGTACGTTTTACTTCTCAGGTCTAGTAGAGACAAAAAAAGGCTTTAGGTACATAGGTACATCTGAGTACAACTTACCATCCACAGACAGATGGCCAGTCGGAGCGTACGATCTAGGTGCTGGAGGACATGTTTCAAGCATGCATCCTAGATTTTAGAGGTTCTTGGGAGAAACATAAACCTATGGTAGATTTTTCCTACAATAATAGTTTTAAAGAAACTATTAAAATAGAACCTTAAGAGGATTTGTACGGTAGGCCATGACGATCACCTTTATGTTGGCTGGAGGTAGGAGAGGCTGCTATGCTGGGACCTCGTCTTGTCCAAGAGACCACAGAGCGGGTGGAGTTGATTCAGAAGAGGATGGCTACTGCAAGGTCATGACAAAAGTCTTATGCTAATTGACAGAGACGACATCTAGAGTTCAATGTCAGAGATCAGGTTTTCCTGTGTGCCACACCGAGGTTAGAACATAAGGGAATTATAAGACAGAGGAAGCTTTTGCCGAGATATGTTGGTCCATTTGAGGTATTGAAGAGATTTGGGCCGGTTGCCTATCGGTTGCAGTTAACTTAGAGGTACCGGGCTATGCACGATGTGTTCCACGTTTCTTAGTTATGACGTTACTTCTCAGAACCGTCTAATGTTTTTCAACCCTATGAGGTTGAGTTAGTGGTGGATGCATCTTTCGAGGAACATCTTATACAGATTGTTGATCAGAGTACGAAGGTTCTCTATGGACAGTCTATTCCTCTAGTATGAGTGTTATGGCATCATGGGCGAGTACATGATGAGACTTAGGAGAGGGAGGTCGGCGTATGATCACAGTGGACGGAGCTGTTCGAGGATTATTCTTCTACACCACCTTTCTAGGGAAATTTGGGGACTGATTTTTTTAAGGGGGGAAGATTGTAAGAACCCAGATCTTCTTTTCATATATGTCTTAAATTTATGGTTGTTTTTTAGAAAAATAGAAAATTACGGAAATTTTAGGAGTACACACTGTGTACTTATAAGTACATGTCGTGTACCCAGTTTCTGCAGGTGACCGTGTACTGACCGTGTTACGACCAAGTACATGGTCGTGTGGGGTGACCTAGAGACTTCCTAAATTGGAGGCCACTTAAATCAAGTACACAACATGTACCCTTGAATAAAACTCCATGTACTTTATTTTTATTTCATTAAATGGACCGGGGTTGCGTCTAATCTACATAACACCCTTCTTCGTTCGTCTCATCCAAGAGTGTCTATAGATGACGATTATTCTCTGAGCCCTCGACTCGCCATCCGTTCTCTGAATTGACCACCTTCGATCCTCTTGGAACCGCCATGGTATGATCTTCTTTATTCTAGAGCCCCATTTCCTGATTCCTCTTCTTTTAGGAGTTATATTAAGTTGAAAATTTTTAGCGTTTTTGTAGATCTATGACGTTCTACAGTGACTCAAGGTTTGAGGCTCATGTATATCGATTGTACAATGCCGAGGTAGGTGGTTTGTTCCTTTCCGTAGTTAGTCTTTTAGTTATATGTGAAAAAGTGACCAATACCCTAGTTCAGGGTATTGCATGTTTATGGGTTTTAGACCTATTATTGCTAGTTATGCCTTGTGTTCTTTATTAGAGGATTTATGATTGTAAATAGGGTTATTCTACCTTTCTATGGATATTTTTTCCATGTTTTCTTGATATTGACCTTTTGGTCGAGTTTTTTCTGTTAGGCTGCTTTGTTTCCCATGCTTAACATTTTTAGGATGGAGTGATTTTATTCAACATGATGTGATATGTTGTAGACTATTTATTAAAGTAGTTCTTGAGGTTTAATTTGGATTCCATATACCATTTGTTCACTATTGATTTACATAAGGTTGTGGGAACTTGGTGTAGTAGACAATAGGGAGAATGGACGCCGAGGGATTCTCTAGAGTGTTTGTTTACTTTTACATTGTGATACCTTATGTGAGATGGAATTTTTGTTCCCTAAAAGTGTCTATAGTTCCTTGTTACGAGACCACAGGGGGAATTGGATGTTGAGTGCTTCCCCAGAGTGTCTATAGTTACTGATATGAGACCACATGGGGAATTGACGGTTAGTGCTTCCTCAGAGAGTCTTTGCTAAAGCCTAACCTAAGAGGTTAGACTGTGAGTACATCCCAGAGGGTTGCTTGTGTTTGAATAGTTGAACCAGAGGGTTTAGGTTGTGAGTACTTCCCATAGGGTTCCATATGATTTTCGGTTTCTTAACTAATAAATGAAAATGGATATAATTGAAACTTTAGAATTGTTTACTTTTGAGTGCTTCCTTGTTTACTACTTCATTTTTATTATTGCCTGCCATATATATCCACTGACTGTTAGGAATAGATCTATGGGTGGATTCCTACTGGGATTCGTATCACACCCTGTTTGAGTCATGATTTTGGGCCCAAAAAGGTTATATTGTTGCAGGTATAGATAAGGGCAAGCGCCCTTCTACTTCAGGTACATGATTATTATGGATCTAGAGAGCATGGGACCAAACCGAGGCTTACAATGCTGCTAGAGTTTATTTGATTCATTGTACTTTTTTTTAGTTTTTTATTCCACCATTGAGGATTGTTTGTCTATTTTACTATACATATGTATCATGCATCATTTATATATGTGTGCTCTAGTTTCTTATTTCATTCAGTCTTCTTCTATTTACCTATTTCATGTTATTACTACTTTTTATATTGTTATCTATTTATTTCCATTGCTTTACTCTTCCAATTAGGGCATAGTTTCCCCACTATCACACCCAAGGCCCTCGCTACTAGTTAGCAGCCTCTGGCATTTGAGGAAATGCACTTGAGGCTATGTGACCAACTGGGTACAGGGTACCTCTGGGAAGCTCCCAAAATCAGAACGCTGCATCAACTAATGGGGAACTAAAATTAAGATTTCAAAGGGGAAATTTGATGTTTGAGTTATTTTTTTTCTATACTACAAAGCATTATATTTTTTCCATGAAAACTGATTGTTTCTATGTGAAACTAGAGGGAACCATTTCTATAAATAAAGTAAGAGGGGCTATATATGACCACCTAACTTCCTTGTTTGATAATGCATCTCCCATTTTCATAACATGAAAACTTTACATGAAATATTGTGCCTTATACGATGAGGTTCATGAAAATCCCCTCTATAGAACAAAATTTAGATGCATAATCTATCCTTTGGAAAAAATATCTCCTATAATCCATGAAAATGAATTTTTTTAATGGAATAAATCCTATTTTCTATTACATACTTTATATAAATTAATTAATGGCCTACTAGTACGATCAATTTGATCTCACCATTGTTGTTTCATTTAGGAGGGTAGAAATAGATGAAAATCCTAAAATTATTCTGACCAAGAGGGTCAAATATGAGAACAGGGATCTGTTGGAACTATTGAATGATTCATAGAGATAATAACAATTATTAAATAGGATACCATTGAGAAACATCATTTTTTTGGATGAGGTGGATATCCCAACCACAAAATTGAACACACCAAGGTTCTGGTTTTCTCTCTTTGATGATAAAACCCATTAAAATGTTTCCTCTATTGGAAATCTAGTCAAGGAATATAAAACACTATTTAATTATAACTTGAATTTATTGATAAGAAAATTGATAAAAAAACAACTAGAGTATTAAGATAACTCATTACACTACAAAATAATCATCAATGACATCTTTTAGAATTACCATATGGGCTGGAATGAAGAATATAAGCTATGGGATGGGGGATTTATTTTTTCACAAATTTCTACATTCAATACCATTATCACATCTAACCATGGATTTTGACTCATTAATTACCACATGTATATATTTAGGTGTCCTATATTGGGGTGAAGAAATTATATCTTTAAGTACCGGAGTATCCACCTTGGAGTCTGTTCTTATGGACCCAACATAATTGGAATCCATATAAGAATATGAAGGGTAAGTTATAGAAATTTTTTCCTCTCAGAAATCTATGGAAGACCTCACCATGGTATCTCAGTGGTCAATGATGCTTTTTATGGAGAATGTCTTTCATGGTGTCTTATCATTGAGATTACCATGCTTCCTTAGGACAAGACACTAAATATTATTTACCCTCTTTCTGTAAATAAACATGTTTCTTCCATACTGAAATTTTTTCTTCATGAATCATTCAAATATGAAGTTATAAGGAATATTGTGCTGGATACTGAAGTGAAAATGACAATGAAGGGTCTATGGACATGGAATTCCTATTCGATGCATGTGATGTTTATATCAATCAATACCTCACCTCATGTTAGTATCTTTTTCACCATGGCTATTGAAACATATATTTTTTATAGGTTGGAATAACCACCCACCATTTTCAGAAATAGTTATCAATTAATAACCTTATTATAAATTTTATGTGGATAAGGGAGTAAAAATTCTTTCCCCAGTAACCCAGCCATTCCACAAGGAGCATGGAATTTAGGGTGAGCCGATCTAAATCACATGGAAGAAACCCATTCTAGATGCCGATATGGATTCAGGGGATTTAGGACTATAAGATAGTGAATATTATACGATAGATGAAGATTCAAATCAAGATGTACCTTACCTTGACATGGATCCTATCCAATTTGAGAGGGTACCTGCGGAGACCCATGTCACTACCATTATCACGACATTCCATGAATATGAACACACTCCACCCAAGAATATAGACACCTTTGGTTCTAATGTAACCAAAGAGAATCACTCTGTCTAGTGATTTTCATAGGGAATATTTTAGACTGTCATAACTCACTACTTATAGGCACACCTAGTGATCCAAATGGGGTCCATCCACCCCAGGTTATTGAATATGGTAACTAGTGGGGTGGATTCTGATGCTCTCCATGTGTTTTCCCACCATAATATCATTGATTTGGTGTGTGATAAACATTAATTTATTGATGATTATTGGTATAATGATAATTATAAAGGTACCAAGGAACTCCTAGAATCTAAAAAATTACTCTATAGATTGAAGGAGAAAGCATGAAATCATATATTTTTCATTAATTATCAAGAGGGAATCATCATCCATGTAATGGCGTAGATGGAAATGGAAGAGGTCGAGGTGGCCAGAAAAGAATATTTTTGTGGCCAAGTGCTTGGATGAGTAGGATTGTGTTTAGAATCTAGATAACTAGGTATACCTGGTGGCTGAAGAGTATTCATAAGAACTCTCTAAGTGGAACCAACCCATAGGTGATATTTTGTAATGGTTGGTGGAGATATATTGATTGATTTCTAAATCCAAGTCTTATAGAGGAATACATTTTCTTAAAATAATTAGAGGCTCTATCTTGTTGATGACCATATTTAGTAATGAATTCAGAGTTATTTGTTTCAATTTACTTCATGTTGATGTATCATTTTTCTACATCATAATCACACTAGCTTGACAATCACATATAAACCTCTAAACCAATGTGAGTCATAGTAGATGTGAGAAATAAAATATAATCATAGGATCACTTACTTATATGATTTTTTCTTGTGCGGGTGGTGTTGGAATTATCCATTAACCTATAGAAGAATCCTCATCAAGAAAACCTTGGTTGGATAGTGGAACTATACATACCCGACTCACATTCCCAACATGTGCAAGTGCACAAGCAGTGTAAGGATAGTGGTATTAGATTCTACCAAAAAAGGGGGAGTATGACGGATTGAATTGATATTCCAAACATATCAAACATAAACGACGTGATATGATAATAATATATGACGACTAACCATTTTCAAAATATATATTCCACTATCATACCATCAAATATTAGAAAAAATGATAATCATTCTTCGACCATGATCAAAACACATGCCCTATCTATCTATCATAAGAATTCCTTTAGTGCATGTGGATAGGTTGATAAGTAATCCAGTGTTTCTAGGAAACATTTCCATTAGGGGGCTAGTTCAAATGTAAAAGACTATGTGGATCCAAACGACATAAGAAGAAAAACAAGGGGATTAGTTGAGGGAATGTTTGGATGGATTCCAACACTACTAGAAATTTAACACCGTGGTTGTGAAAAAATTATATGGGTGTATCGATCTAAAAAACATTAAGACCAACATCATCATAATTTTCAAGATATTGTCAAATAAATAAGTGGTGTAGTAGGTTTTCATCACCGAAGGTAAAAAGGTCCTCTTAGTTGAAGGCCTCATGTACATCATAGTTTTACATCATAAATTATAGATAGGAGGAATTTTGTTTATTATATTGTCAAATGAACATTTAAAATTTAATTTAATGTCATAAAATGAAGAAATTATTGAGGTTACATAAGTTTAAACTATATTACACATTGTTTAATTTCATATAGTCAGTATGTATGTAAAATAATTTAGCATCTTGTGACCAAGGTGCTTTAACCAATGTTAAGTGAGAGGAACTATATTTTTACTAAACCAGTGGCTTCAATAGGAATAAAAATTCAGATTTTGGAAATTAGTAATGGTTCCCTCCAGATTGTTTCCTCTTTCATTCACACCCCCACATTTTCCCATCTCAAAAGGGTGACCTGGCAGGTGAAATTATGACTCTTTATTAGGATTCCCCTATGGGTTTTCAACCTGAAGGACATATGTGCCTCTATTCTAGGGTAGTTTAAGTTCATTCCATTCAAACTGGAAGAGTAAATATTTATGATTAATATGTTCAGGTATCCATATAAAATATTAGGCAATAGATCATAGTTTATGGTTGTAGAGTTCATACATTTGGAATTTATTTTGTGGTAGAATATGTATTATAACCCTGATGTAAAGGAAGGTCTTAGATGATTTTATGCAACAAAATATTTCACACAGTTGATGGTCCTAATGTGTGGTGCACCTATACTAATAATTGCAATGCCTTAGTTATTATAATGATGATAAGGATCACCATGGGTAGGGATTACATGAAAAGGCATGAGAGGAAATATAATTTGAAGTAGAGAACATGATAGGATACGTATGAGGCACAATGTATCCCATGCCAATGAGAATCAAACCATGTGTAGTTTTCCAATAAATCATGCTAGGAGGTCAACTCTAGAGGTGGGAATTCCTCTTCAGTGAGGATGTGGAAAGAATAGGTTGAATCCATTTTCATACTCCCCAAAGGTGAGGAAAACTAGATGCAGATCAGGGCCACATGGGGCCAGTTACACATGGCATAAATTCATGATGGGCATACAAATGTTGTTTCATGATTAAGGTTGTAGATCTCGGAACAAGTGGTGGTACTCCGAGAGGATTCATTTGGTACCAAAGATTTTAAAATCCAACATGTAATATGGCCATGAAATCCATGCACTCAACAAATGGTCTCATGGTGGGTTGAAGATGGTTTATGGTTTTGATGCTTAGACTATGTGGTATTTATCAAAATAAAGTTATCTAGCACAAATGGTTAGTAATCCAGCATGGAAAGGGGGTGATTATGGCTCTTTTACACATGAAACATCTTGAAGGAAAGATTCACTGACATTAATTTCATGATTATTCAACCAAAGGTTTGAAAAAAAAATTAATTCACGATGTTGGGAATGTGTGTAATAGGTTATATAGAGAGATTTATTCAACAAAAAAGGAATGTAACGACCACATGAAAAGATATCCATGGAGACATAGGGTCATGTGAGATATCCAAGATACAATTTATACATAGTTTAAGTTCACGATAATTGGTCCCAAGTGGGAGGGTGTTCTAAAGAGGCTTGTTTTAAATTAAAGAGTGAAAACATGATGTGAATGTAATATGTAAGGGGCCCAGAACCACACAAACATCTAAGAAAATCCACACATATTTTTAGGTTGGGATGCTTGGACCAAAAATACTATTTTATTTTCCTAGAGTTTGGACTATTTGGAGAGGGATTAATTATATTTTGGGAATTCATATATGTTTAAACTTCTCTTTTTTAAATCTACAAATGTACTCATAAGAACACATGACCCATTCTCTTCGTGAGAAACAAAGAGTTGAAGAGAGTTTACCTATCACAAGGGAAGGAAAGTAATGTGAAAAAGAATTATTCCTAGAAAATTTCCAATGACTCTGAATTTCTTATTCATAATACTTCAACATTGTGGGGAAAGATGGCATGGTGGTTGAAATTACTCTAGAACAAAGGGAGGTGGGGTGAAATGTAAATTATGATTTCCAATATTTGTAACACAAAAGGTTATGAATTATGGGTAGGTAAAGAATACTTACCATGTTCAAAACACATATCCCCCAATTTCACTAGTCATAAATGGGGAGAACCAATTTTGGGATCATCTATTGAAAATGTTTGAAACATGAAAGACACCAAACTACCTGAATGATCCATCAAGGAATGTTCCCTGAATGGTAGATAAGCTAGTGTGTCCTGACACCATCATTTTTATTGGGGAATTTAAATTGAGATTGTGATTAGTGTCATAATCAAGAGAGGGATAAAGTGTGATAATGGGAGATGTCTTGTGGGATGTCGAAAAAATTGAGATATATTCCACCATGAGATAAAAAAGTAGATGATCATGTTGAAATTCCATGATTGAGCCTATCCTTGAGGGGGAGGACCCTAAAATATGTTTTTGATGGGGATTGAACCAGTATATGAGTTTTCGGCTTCATAATGTATCTAATCAGACTAAGAATAAAGACTCATAGAGTTTTGGATCACAGAATGGTAAGAGACCAACACTAGGAGGGTGATATCCTTTATATAAATGATGTGTAATCTTCTCATAGTTATCATATGAGGCATCCCAGATTTATTATATAGGGTAAGGCTATTTATTAATTCCATGTAACTGGATGGGGGTCATGTTTTGTTAGGCACTAAGTTTCCTATTCCCTATTATTCATGTAAGAGAATGATGGCTTGTAATAATGGTGATTAGCTAATAAAATATGATCGGAATGTACAACCTATAGAGATATTGGGGTTAATAGTGGAATATTTAGGGATTGTTCATGAGGGATTCCTTTATCCTAATCTTGTCTTGTCATGAGGGAATATTAGACCACTAATAATTATGGTAATTATGGTTGGGGATTACACCCTATGAGGTATACCATGGGGATTGATTGTTAGTAGGGTAACCATATATGGGGTTTTTTTAATCCACTAGTTGGTCAAATAATATGATTTTGGGGATTAAAACTAATTAAAAGGCCCATGTAGATTGGTTTTCATCATCTCATGATAATTTTTGAGGAATATTATGCTTGATGCATATGGCATCTCCTCTTTATCATATGAGGCATCATATAATTGTCACATAGATGAATTAATTTGATGTTGGGCTCAACATTTGGGGGTCTAGGCATCACTATGAATCCCATGGGGTAAGGAATCAAGCCCCATGTTGTTCAAACAAGTTTCATGTCATAGATATCATTTGAGGAATCCTATTCTTATTATAATATATATGGATTTAGTTTATTGTCATGTGATGTGTACATTATTCTTCATCATTATACACTTTTCATATGAATGTTTAACATCATGTACTAAAAACATTAGTATTAGCCATATCAATCTTGTAGTATGAGTCATCCCATGTTTATTACATAGGGTAAAGATACCATATAACATCATGTGCTAATAATATTTTTAAATAGTTTATCAACGTGTGATACACTATATATCCATGGTGATTAATGAGTCATCACCATTACATTAGACCTTTTGAATATTTTAGGGTCCTTCCCATTTTGTCTCTTGTTTTTGTGGATTCTTCCAATGTATCATGTGAATTAGATGATCCAATAGCATTCACCATGAATGTGACACCTCGAGACTTTTATGAGAGATATTTTTTTCTTCTATTGTACCTTACACCATGGTAAGCTTGCACTACATCAACAAATTCTTAGTTTGCGATATACACAATACTATGCTTGGGTTGTGTTACACACAATTTCAAGTTATAAAATTAATTTCAATCAAGTTCAAGTTTAAGTGAGAAAATAAATATTATTATGTTATTATATAACCTTGTCATTATAATGGCGGGTATGAACAATTTTAGATTTCCTTTTAAAAGATATTTAAATGAAAATAAGTGAGCGTATAAAATTATAAAATCAATATTTATGGATTTATTTAATGAAATATATTCTTAATATATTCAATATAATTTTTAAAATTCATCTTATATGTTTTCTATACAAGATATTAGAACAAATTCATTTTTTGGATAAAAGAAGTAATTTCAAAAAAAAGAAGTTTTTCCACCTTTTGATGGATCACCCATTTTAAATCTAGTTTTCAAACATTGATATATTCTATTAAACCACATAAAAATTTTATTTGGGAATGGGATATACAATTTTACATTGGACGAATCTTTGATATTTTTTTCATAACTTTAATGTTTTGATGAATATTTAAAATACACTATGTATAAATTGAAAACAACTTTTCCATTGAAATAATTTATATAGATAAATTATATTATTGAATTGTTTAAAAATATAAATATAATATATTTTTGTCAATAAATATAATTTTTGTCATTGATATTAATTTTACATTGAATTTTTATGTAAAAACATTTCAATGTTTTGCAATGTTTTAACATTTAAAACTCGTTGTTTATTCTGATATTAAGATTAATTTTAAATTAATTACTGATTTTTTTAAAATTTTAAAGATGGATTCCACATTTGGAATATGTAGGTACAAAATATGTAAATAGCATTATTTTATTTTTTGGTATTATGAATATTAACTTCAGTAATTTTTATTAATACAGTAAAAAGGTAAATCCAATAATTAAGGGTAAATATAATATTATAAAATTACTTTAACACTTTTCATAATGTGATTGGACAAGTGATTTTCGACCTAGTCCATCCCCAGGGATAAATATAACCTGTGTAAACCACTTGGATGAGATTAGGTCATTTAATATATTTTATTTAAAAAAAGTTAAATATGTCTTACTAAAATTTTAATAACTAAATCCATTTTAATGTAAGTTTATACAAAAGATAAATTATATTATCAATACTCATTTGAAATATAATGTTTTTTATTTATCATGTTAATTTTTTTAAATTTTTATGAAATAAATAATTAAATTAAAAATTTATATATTGATGATGTAGAAATTATTTAATTGATGAAAATTCAACAAACTAATTTTCATTAAAATAATAATAACCATTAAAAAAATATGAATAAATCTTATTGGTAGAGTATATATCTTCCATAATAATCCATTGGTCGATTCATTAAACATTTGGGGCCATATTGAAAGGATTATGACAGTTATAATATTTTATTTAATGCGATGTTAAAGTTTTCACATTCATTTTGTAATAAATATATCACTTTTAATGTAAGATTTTAGAGAACATATATTAAAATATAAGTGTTCCTATTAAATATAGAATATTTATATTCATAATAGTATTTTATTTTTAATTTTTACTCAATAAATAATTATATTAAATAATTATAGAAAACTGATGTAGTAATTATTTTATTAATATAAATTTCAAATTAATGTGATTAAAAATATTAAAATAAATATAATTTTTGATAATTAATATATAAAATTAATTTTTTACATTAATTTGACCCATTAGGGATATAATAATGTATTTGGTTCTAGGATAAAATCTTATATTGTTATTTTTAAATGTACATGAATTGAATATTATCAAAATTGGCACTATTGTTGTTTTGTCAAAATAAAATTTTATAAAATTATTTAAAAATCATAATTTTTTTAAAAAATATAGAATAAATTTTGTACAGTAATAAATTTTCTAAATTATTTATTAATGATATAATTTACATCAAAAAAGTAATTATCTCACTCTTTTAATACTGAAATATTTTTACCCTATTTAAAATGAAATAGAATAACTAAGTGATAAATAAAAATGAAATGTTTTAAATGCATTGAAAAAGATTTCCAAAATTTATTGGTTGATGATATTACAACCTTATCTCATCAAATATTTGAAAATAATAAATTTTATAGGTTTTTAAATGTGGTTTTATTTATTATAAACTAATACTTTTGGAGATTCAGAAAGTAACCCTCACCACAATTATAACAGGGAACCTCCTACCTCACATATTTACATCACATTAAGAATTATATATAAGTCATACCTTACCTAGTATCCTTATAAACATCCTTAGTAAAATTCTAGAGGTTTTGGTCTTCTCAAAATACAAACTCTAGGGTCTTTAAGATGATATTTAAAGGGATCACATCAAGAAGAGGTATTCTCATCAACTGATTCTTTAAAACTTCTATATTATTCTACTTAATCTTAATTTTCTGATTAAATTATTAAGTAATAACTATATTATCAAATATAAACTAAGTTATTATTATAGTTATGGAACAACCATATTCCACCTTCTACCCATCCTATGAAAAACAACATCACCACGCATGCTTATATACGTCTTACCGTCTCCACGTCATGGTGTAATCTGTTTTTCACCACCATCTTACATGGATGGATATAATTATAGAAATTATATCTATATATTAGTATTATAACACAATATATATTCTGGAACAATTTATATACCATTCACTTCCACACCAATTCACAATTATGGGAATTATATCATTGCTCGTGCGTATGTACAACCTGCCGTGTCCACGATGCGATGCTCTTCATTCTACATGATCTTCATTAAAGAATGATTTTATAAGTTAATTTAATGAATAAATATGATATATATTATACTAATATAATTTCATAGATGATATAACTATATCCTAAGAATAGGAACTTATCCCACTAAACAAGTATAAGAAAATAATGAAGTTAATACCCGATGGGCGAGCAATAATGTCACTAACAAACAGATGATAATTTGATTATATAGGATGACTATGATTCTAGAATAATTCAATGTTATTATTTAAATAATTATATATTAATTTAAAATACATACAAAGTATAGAGGACCTAAGGTAATGTATGATTTTTCAGTCTCATTATTATCAGAGATTGATTATACGTAATTATCTACTGGGGTATATTTATCATCCATTTCCATGTTTTCTAAAATTGTTTTCATATAATGGTTACTATTATACTGTGGATGTTTAAATTCATTTTTACCCATTTTTAACTTTTATTAAATGTTTTTGAAGGACTATTTATTCCTTTTTCTAAATGAGTTACTTTTTTACCTTTCTAGCATAAGTACGAGAAGAATGTTTTTAGTTATATGACATGACAATATTTTTATGATTTCATAATACCTTATTTCCATGAATATTATATTACATGTTTTCAAGGTCATTTTCAATGAAATTATTTTCTTTAAAAATTTCATGATTTTTTAAGAAAAGAAAACATTTTAAAATAAGAAAGGATATTCTCCTCAAGAATTAATTTCATGTGTTCTATAAAAATTATTTTCCATCTACGATTAAGGATATTTTTCAAGTATAATATCCCTATTATTATAATGGTTGATTATGTTTATGATGGTATGATATTTATGAAATCAATTTGTTTTAAATGTATTATTCTATGATGGAATGATTTTTAAGAAACCCATTTTATTATTTGGGTTATGCTATGCTGAATGATTAATGTTTTTGTGGAACACATATGTATGATTTTCATTATATGAGGGATTGGAACTATATCTCCCTCCAATGCTTTGGGTAAACATTTATATCTCATGATATAGAAATGACTAGAATGGAAAGTAAGTTTGGGTTAGTAATATAGGGCTGGAATGGAATGTAAATCTGGTTTAGTAATACAGGGCTGGAACGACAAGGACATCTGGATCAGTAATACCGGGATGGGATAGGAAGTAAACTAGTTCAGTAATGAACATTTTCCACTATGAAGGTCTTGTTAATAAGCCCAGGCTAATGTGGAAATGATTTTATATGATTATTTTTTTTCCAAAATTCCATGTTTTATGTCAATTATATGTTATTTTGGGTTGTATTTCTTTATGATTAATGCCTTATGAATTTCCATGGTTTATTTAATGACTCAATATTTTGATATTTGTTATACATGGTATGATTTTCAAAAGTTATATTCATTTTATTTTTTGTGTTTTTTATATTTTCCTTTTTTACCCTTACTGAGGATTTGGGCTAATCCTTTTCATATGTTTTATTTTCCCTAGGATGAAAAAGGTTTTAGGTTGGAAAAATAAAGGGGGAGATCATTATTAGAGTTGTTTAAGATCTTTTAAGTAGTTAGCAGAATATGTTCCCAGTTTCTGAACACATTAAACTAATATGGTCTTTGGGCGTCTTTTTTTGTAATATATTATGTATTCTACAAAAGCAATGCAATTTTCATGTACATCAGGAATAGTTCGTTATAATTGGTTTCAGAGTGAAGGTTTTGTCAACCATTGGAAACTAGGATGTGAAATCTTTAGTGTGATCCCTATAAGTATTTCTAAGGTATGTCTAGGGATGTACCTAAAAATAAGTCTAACTATAGTTTTCAATCCTAGAATTTTTGTAACAACCATTATTAACTTAAGATTAAACCTAAAGTGTCATATATTAAAATATTATATAAAATTTCATTTGTTTATGTGATTTTCATCTATAATAATTATTTCTCACACTTTTTTATAGTTTTATTCAATAAAATGAACTAGATAGAGCATGGTTAACATTGAATGTTTCAGATGTGGGAAGTATGGGTATTATGAGAATCTATTTCATAATTGGAAATATCATGATGATAATCATGAAGGTGGAAAAATTAATGGTTATACTATTTACTATAAAGATATTATAAATGATATGTAAAAGTTATAGGATGTTCTAGCAATATTGATTATATTAAACCTAATAAAATTTGTTAGAATAAGTTTTTGGAACCTTAATACACGATTCATAATTTAGGAAGGACTAAAATTATGGATCGTGAGTACTAGTTAAAGAATAAATTTGGATGATTGTGGTTTATATGTTTTGGAATTGAAATATTATATTATATGATTCATTAAATATATAATTTTTTTTTCAGTATAAGCTTTTCATTAAGTATTTTAATATATTTGTTCAATAGTTCTAAGGACATAGAAATGTGATTTAACGGTATGGTAATATACTTGGAAAACACAAGAATAAGGGAAAGATAAATCCTAATATGTCCCTTATGTTAGGATAATGATGTTTGGATAAAGTTATGTTTTATTTGAATAAGTAAATTGGATTATTCTAGATTCTTACAAACTGATTATGGATTTTTTACTAGAAGGAAATGTTATCATAGATGAAGTATACAACTTTTTGGGACATATGGAATAATAAAATAAGATTTGGAATAAAGAGATATGAATTTTTTCAATAAGGATATATGATAATTCAAGTTATCAATGTGACTCAACAGAATACATGATGATGGTTTTCACATGTTTGAAATGTCACCAACAAGAGATACCTTATGATATATAGGGGATACATGTTAAGCTGAGTTAGTGATCCTTTTAATATTGTTTTTTATTTTTATCTTTCAGAAGGATTGTGAGGTTATCCATTTATAGAAAGTATAAGTTAAACACAAAATGACGTGTGTTAGACTAAAATATTAAATCACTATTCGTGTAATTATAAATATTTGATAAAACATGATAACCTTTTTTATGTGATAAAGATAAATGGAATGAACTATCATTCTATTTATGGATATCATGATCTACTAACGCTTCAGGAATGATAAATTCAACTAAATATCTTAGAAGAAGAGATGAAGTGGGAATTGATCAATGCACAAGGAAACGATGAGATTATCCTTATTCAAGTATGTATTTCTTCTAATTACTCAAATCTAGGTAACAGAACTAAAAACCAAAAATGATACCCTATTACCTTCATTTATAATGGATCAAATGGCCCCTTAAATAATTGTATATTTATGGATTTATTATTTTTAACTTCCCTTAAACCTTGTTATCCATCACTCCACATCAAACCATGATGGATAGATTTCTCTTCCATATCAATTTATTCACTTTCCAACAACATTCTTCTATGTGGAATCCCAATTATGGGTGACTTTGAGTAACCACTATGTTTGTCACATTCCTTTTTAAAAGGATGTTTTAGCACACATTTTATCGATGTGTGTTTCTATAAAACAAATTTTAAGTATTTAATCCTATTATAACCCAGATGAATTTTGAGGGAGAAATTTAATTTATGGCCGGTAGAATATAACACCCTAAGATTTTAAAGAGATAATTTTTTTTTCTTGTGTTGTATACTACACCAAGGTGAGCTTGAACTATAGGAAACACCATATTAACTTGTGGTATATGAAACACTATTATTGAAATCTGTTACACACAATTTCATGTTATAAAATTAATTTCACAGAAGATCATATTTAATTGAACAAATAAATATTATTATGGTATCATAAAACCTAGTCATTATAATGGTGGGTAAGAATAGTATTAACTTTCATCTAGAAAACTATTTAAATGAAAATTAATGAGTTTATAAAATATTAAAATCACTCTTGATGTATGTTAATAATGAAATATATGTTTTTTATATTAAATATAATGTTTAAAATACATCATATATGTTTTCTAGTAGTGATATATGAACAGATTCATTTTTTAGATAAAAAAAGTAATTTTAAAAAAAATTATGTTTTACCGCATTTTAATGGAGCTCCTATTTTAAATATTGTGTTTGAAACTTTTACATATTATTTTTAAAAACAAAAAAATTTTCTTTTGGATCGGTATATAAAAATTTACATTGGGTGAATTTTTTATATTTTTCTGATAACTTTCTAGATTTAATGAATAGTAAAAATACACTTAATTTTAATTGATCACCAATTTTTTCATTAAAATAACTTATATGAATAAATTATATTATTTAAAGGTTTTAAAGTACCAATAGAATATATTTTCATCATTCAATATAACTTATGTCATTTGAATTAATTTTACATTTAATTATGATGTAAAAACATTTCAATCTTTTGAAATGTTTTTACTTTTAAAACCTATTTTTCATTCTGATAACATGATTAATTTTAAATTAATTTCTAAAATATATTTATTGGGAATTTTTAAAAATGGATTCCATATTTGGAATCAGTAGGTCTAAATTTTTTAAATGCCATTCTTTTATTTTTAGGCATTATGAATAGAAACTTCATTAATTTTTAATAATCTGGTGAAAAGGTAAATCAGGTAATTAAGTGTAAATATAATATTATAAAATTTTCTTAACACTAATCCTGATATGATTGTATGATTTTTTTGACCTAAACCATCCTTTGGTCCCGAATTATACTCTTTGGAATCCACTTGGAAGAGATTTGGAGATTTATTATATTTTATTTAAAGAAAAGTTAAATATGTCTTACTCAAAATTTAATAAATCAATAATTTTTAATATAAGGTTATATAAAGGATAAATTTGATTATGAATAATAATTTTAAATATAATATAATTTTCTTTATTATAGTAATTTATTTGTAATTTTTATAAAATCAATAATTACCTAGATGATTTTTATATTGATGATGTCGAAATTATTTAATTTATGAAAAATCGACAAACTAATTTTTATTAAATTGATAATAATGCTTAAAATACAATAAAACATTACCAAAACTTATTGGTAGAGTATATCCTAACCCTAATAATCCAAGGGTATATTTATTGACCATTTGGATCCATGTGGAATAGATTATGACACTTATAATATTTTATTTAATGTGATCATAAAGTTGCCCCATTCATGTTTTAATAAATATCACATTTTTAATGTAAATTATATAGAATATATATTAAACTACAACTGTTAATATGAATTATATATGATTTATCTTAATCATGTTATTTTATTTTTAATTTTTACTCAATAAATAACTATATTAAATAATTAATCAAAAAAGATGTAGTAATTATTTTAATAATAGAAATTTTAAATTAATGTGATTAAAATATTAAAACAAATATTATTTTGGAAAGTTAATATATCCAATGAATTTTTATATTACCTTTACCCCTTATGGATATAATAAAATATTTTTTTGAGGATAACTTCTTATATTTAATTTTTAAAAATCCATGAATTGAATATTTTCAAAATTGACACTATTAGTGTTTTGTGAAAATAATGTATTATTAAATTATTTAAAAATCATAAAACAACTTTAAAAATATAATATGGTTTAAAAATGTTCAAAATTATTTATTTATGATTTAATTTAAATCAAATAAGTTAATATATTACCCTTTTAATGTTGAAATATTTTTACCCTAGTCAAAATAAAATAGAATAACTAAGTGATAAATTAAAATGATATAATTTAAATGGACAGAAAAACATGTCCAAAATTTATTGGATGATGATATTACAACCTTATCACAACTAATATTATAAATTAAAAAATTTTATAGGTTTTTTAGGTGTTGTAAATTTATTAAAAATTAATACTTTTTGAGATTCCAAAAGTGCTCCTCACCTCAATTATAAAATAGAACCTCCTTCCTCACCCATTCACCTGACTTTGAGAATTGAATATCAGTAATACCCTATCCATTTTCCTTATTAACTACCCTAGTTACATTATATAGGTTTTGGACTTCTCAAAATACCAACTCTAGTTATTTTAAGAGGATATTTAATGGGAGCACGTCGAAGAAGTGGTAATCTCCTCTACTGATTCTTTCAAACTTCTTTCATATTATACATACTATTCATTCTTTTTTACATTAATAAGTAATAAATATAGTACCAACTATATAATGAGATATTATAGTTATATAAAAACTATATTCCACCTTCTATCAATCCTACAAAAAATGAAATCACCACGCATGTGTATGTATGGCTTACAATCTCCTTGCCATGGTGTAATCTATTTTTCACCACCATCTTACATGGATGGATATAATGATGGAAATAATATCTATATATTATTATTATAACTTGATATTTATTCTAGTACAAAATATATACCATCAACATCCATACGATTTCACATTTATGTGAATGATATTGTCCCTCGTGCGTACGTGAGACCTACCGTCTCCACAATGTGATGTGATTCATTATACATGATATCCATTAATTAATGATTATATAAATTAATTGAATTAATAAATTTGATATATATTATACTAATATAATTCTAAAAATGATATAATTATAACTTAATAATAAGAACTTATCCAATAAAATATGCGTAATATAATAAAGAAGTTAATACCTAATGGACGAGTAATAATGTCACTAACAAAAAGATGATAATATGATCATATATGATGACTATGATTCTGGAATAAGTTACTTATATCATCAAATACATAAAAAGTCTAGAGTACCAATGGTAAGATATAATTTTTCAGTCTCATTTTAACTCAAGATTGATTATACATAATTATTTACTAGGGCATATTTATCATCCATATCCATGTTTTCTAAAATTTTTTTCATAAAATGTTTACAATTATCCTATGGATTTTAAAGTCACATTTTCCCAATTTTGAGTTTTACAATAGGTCTTGGAAGGAATATTTCTTTTGTTTTCCATAAAAGGTACTTTTTTGACTTTTTTGGCAAAAATACTTGAATAATATTTTTTAACTTTTACAGCATGAATGGATTTTTATAATTTCATAATGCCTTATTTCCATGAAGTATATCTTACAAGTTTCAAGGTGATTTTCAATGATTTTTTTATTTTAAAATTGAGTGGTGTTTTATTAAAAGAAAATGTGTTTGAATAAGGAAGGATATTTTTCTAAATAAACAATTTCAAGCGTTTTATAAACATTATTTTCCATGTAAGATAAGGATAGTTTTCAAGTATAATATCCCTATTAATCTTATGGTTTATTATGTTTATGATGGAATTATATTTATGAAATAAATTTTTTTTACATGGAGTATGTTATGATGGAATTATTTTTAGGAAACTTGTTTTATTTATTGGGTTATGTTATGTTGAATGATTTTTGTTTTTGTGGCACACATAGGTATGGTTATCATTATGTGACAGGTGGGACCTATATCTACCTCAAATTCATTGGGTAAAGATTTATATCTCATGATATAGACATGATTGAAATGGAATGTAAATTTGGTTCATTAATTCAGGGATGAAACAAAAAGTAAATCTATTTCAATAATACATGTATGGAATGACATTTAAATCTAGTTTAGTTATACAGGGATGGAACAGTAAGTAAACCTGGTATATTTATGGACTTTTTCCACTATGATGGTCTTGGAAGTAATCCTTGGCTAATATGGAAATGATTTTCATGGATTATGAGTTTTCCACAATTCCATGTTTTATCCTATGCTACGTTATTTTGGTTCATGCCCCTTTATGATTTATTCCTTATGAACTACTAACGTTTATTTCAAAACACCAGATTTTGATATTCATTATACATGGTATGATTTTCAAAAGTTATGTTCATTTTTATGTTCATGTTTTATTTTATATTTTCCTAGTTTACCCTTACTGAGCATCTTAGCTCACCCTTTTTATATGTTTTCTTTTCCCTAGGATATTAAAAAATGTTTTAGGTAGGAAAAATAAAAGGGAAGATCTATATTGGAGATGTTGAAGATCTTTCACCATGTTTGCAGAACGTGCTCCCAGTTTCCAAAGACACTAAACTAATACGGTCTTTGGGCATGTATTTGTGTACTGTATTACGCATTCTAAAAAAGTCATGTATTGTCCTTGTATTTCATGTTTAGGTCATTACAAAGAAATAAAGAATAGATGGGAAATTTTTATTGAATGCTTACACCACTAGATTATAATGACTCCCTATGTTATAAAATTTATGAATCCTTGTTTTTAGGTCGTCAAAATCATCCAAAAAGACCTTTTCTCTCTTGATAGGCATTTTCTGATCATGAATAACTATCTAGAGCAATAGAAATTGAACCTCTGAAGGCTGGAATACATCTAACCCATAAAACATTGAGTATGGGGTCTCCTGGATTGAATTTCAAGTTATTGTCTGAGATTCCCAAAGGGATTTGGTATCATGTCAGGATAACCCATCTTATTTATAAATAAAATCATCCTTAAGATTTTTTATAGTATCATTATGAAGGAATCAATATACCCATTCTCTAATATGTGATAATGGGAAGTGTGGTAGGACCAAATATTGTACTTGGATTATATCTTATGTATCTCATCGACTTGAATGTTAGTTTCATTATCTATGGGAATTGTGTTAGTAATAAAATATCGATATATGATATGTGACTTCACAACCTCGATCACTAATAGGTTCTTGACATCATTAAGGGGGATAAATTCCTACCACATAAAAATGATTTTTTTAGTGTTCAAGAGAAACCTATAAATTCATGCTATAGGTATCTAGTATGGTCCCAAAAAATCATTTTCCCATCTGGAAAAGGGACCATAGTACATTGTGTTATGTATATGATTCAGTGGTTGGTGTATTATTTGGGCATGAATCTGGAATGAATGACAATTCTTGGTGATTTCTATGTAATATTATACCATCGAGGGCCAGAAGTACCCCATAATTATGATCCATTGATAAGGATTAAATTCCAATTGATGGACGCCACATGATCGATCATGGACCTCCTCCATGACATGATGAATCTCATTACATTGGATTAAATGGATAAGGATACCATAAAATAAACGGATATAGAATGTCTTCTCAAGGCCAGTGCTATCCATCATGGTACTTTTCACCTCACATTGATGGATTCTCTCTTGATATTCTTGGTATAGAGGGAGATTCTTATAATTCAGATACACCACAAAGGGAGTTATCTAATCAGTCACTTCTTCAATCACTAGGTCACATGATGGTACTATGGCAGAAGTTCCAGTCACAAATTAATTTACTCATCAACCTTCATTATCAGAAATGATGCTGGAAATTACTATTTTATAAGACACATGAATAACTATGTCATTTTGGTCATTCAATATGAGAAATGAAACCATGATTTCCAAATCATCAAATATTTCATTCTATGATTGAGGAACATGAGTCACATCCTTCCATGAGGGTAACTACGTTATCATCTCATGAGTCTGCTCTATCAAAAGAGTAGGTTCTTGTTTCCTAATTTCATAATGATAATTGATCTATTTGATTAATAAATCAGAATTTACCTTCACATGAAGGTGGATAAAATAAATATTTAGTGAAATTTCAATTCTAGCGATTAGAGCCTTACACTCATCCTCATTGTTGGTTCAACCATCATTCATCATGAATAGTTATGGAATGATGGCCATTTTGGGGTGTTTAAACCAATCTAAAGGCCCACCATGTCATATTTAGGGTTATTAATCCTTCTTTAAGTTGGGATATGAGAGGCATCATAAAAATTAAACATCCAACAAAATTAAATACGATCCACAAATAGTATGGATACATCTAGAAAATCAATGTCCAATGGAAACTCGTTTGGGGTCAGATGCATAGCTAGGTTATCTTCCAAGGCCTGACCATTGATTGATTTCTAGGGGATGAATATGATCTCAAATTGAATTATAATCAATTCCCAACATAGATATAATCCTATTAAAATGGTATCGTTAATGAAATTATATATTGTATTGAAATAATGTAACAATTATGTCTCAAGGTGTTCTAAGTATTTTCACAACATATTGAGTAAAAAGATTGGGAGAGATAACTCCACTTGAGGTGATAATATGTAGTCATTATATTAAAGATAATGTGACAATGATAATAATAAGAATTCATTTTGTCATTTTTTTTTGAGAAAGAAGGATTTCCATGGAATATTCAAGGGCATTAACATAAAGTACTAGAGGATTTCCTAGGATGGGTGGCATCAAAATTGGAGGATGCAATAGATACTACTTAATTACTTTTAATAAAGAATATAAATATTCATCCCACTGGTGTAAAATTATATTCTTCATTATCCTTGAAAAGGGATTACACTTTCCTATAATATTCAAAATAAATATAAGGATAATGGATAATTGACCTTTAAGGCCTCGTAACTCCCATATGTTGTGAAGAGGTGGACTATTTTAGATGCATTCAATATATCAGGATTAATTTCAATTACTATATACATAAGAATGAATATGGGTATCTTTATGGAGGTAACCCCAAATGCATAGATTAAGGGGTTTATCTTTAGGATATGGGAGTATAGGAAGTCAAACATGTTCTCATAATCCTTGAGATGGTCCTGATGCTAGTGATATTTAACCACCAAATCATCCACATAGCACTCCACCAATTTCCCGAGGAGTTTCTTGAATATATGGTTTATAGAACATCAGTAGGTTGTACCATAATTTTTCAAATTGAATGTATGTAATTAGTTGTATAACATCCCTATGTATCTCTAAATGTGATGGATTCATCATCCTTGAGGGACATCATGATTTAGCAGTACCCAAAATATCCATCCATGAATGAGAGGTCTTAGAAAATATTTGATGCATCCATTAAGAGATCCATTATTAGAAGGGGAAATATTAATTTTGTTAGTGTAAATTGAGTTCCTTGAAGATGATATAGACTATGATCATCCTACAATACTTTATGAATAATGTAATTTAAGTCAACCACATTAGATATTGATCCTCCCTAGTGAAGTTTGTATGGATGAGCTTGAAAAATACATTGGTGACCATGAAACCATGGTAAGATTTCATCTTCCTAGAAATTTTTTGAAACCCATGGTGTCTTGCTGGGAGGCCATGGTGATGGAATATGATATAGGGATCAAGACCTAGAATCTATATTTAACTCTAGTAAAACTCTTCATGGTTCTTTTTTAGGAAGGATAAATATTTGTCCTACTCCATTTTAAAAATTACTTCACTATTCAGTGTCAGCCTCGAGTCCTCTTATGTGACAATATTCACAAAGTTCATCTCATTAATGGTGTTAGAGACACCTCCTTGAAATGTTATTGGTTTATCCAAATATTATTTTTATCCAAGACATGAGGTTTTAAAGGAGGGGGTGAATCATTGGGGGTTTCAGATTTGGTAGTGGCATTGGAATATACTTTGACAGGGATGGAATCCATAATTACGGGTCCATGTTCTGTGAACACTTTGGTGACGAATGTTTCTATGAAAATCCTACATGATTTGGGAACATTATTCCCACCTTTTCTATAAAAAATGTTGCTTTGTAGACAATTTTTAATTCAACCATACCTTATAGAACATATAAAAGTGTCTTGAATCTATGTTCATTGGGATTTCCCTCAGTTTTCCATAAATGTATGGTTATTTTGGAACCATCCCAGCTTTTCCAATGTATGTGGCTGAGGTAGGTTGTGAGAAATCCATCTTCGTTGAGATGATGAATCATTTTACCAGGTACATGGTTGTTGACTCAAACCAATATATTATATGAATCAATTTGTCTTTCAAATCTATTAATCAATCATATAGGGTTCCCATTAGACTATTAGTGGAATTTATACACTCATCCATATTATTTAGGAGCTATTTTCCTTACCTTTTATAATGACCAATATCTTGGTAGTTGGTATTATAAGAGTTTAAGTGGGAATCATCACCATAGAACACCACTAATCAAACATTGAGGGAGAATTTGAGGAAAAAAATGTATAAATAGTGGACTATAGTTTATGATAGATACATGGACTTCATAATAGGGAATTACAGATAGCTTCTTTGGAGGAATTTAAAAACTATATTCTTGCTAGCATGGCATAGAATTTTGTTTTCAACCATATATATTCTCTAGGTATCTAAATTATCTTATCTTACCAAAAAAATGTCATATTTGATGGATTCATTTCAACATTTCTAAACCCCATATTTTAGAGAATTTGTTTTAGGAAGAGATAGATCCTAGGGAAATATATAATAGATATAGTGGATTACAACACCATTATAATGGACTATGGTATATAGAAGTAGAATTTGGTCTTGGATGGTACCCCATCATCTTATTCAAATAATATAATGATTTATGAACATTACTCCCACTCAATTTCCTATTCATGGTAAGCCTTAACAGTAACTACCTCAAAGCTGAATTGTACGGGATCTTAAAAACCCCAATAAGGGCCTCATGCATCTCTTATGAGAGGAGGAGTGAACGAAGGATTGAGAGTCCCACTGGAAGGATGGTTTTCTTCTGAAACACATCATATTTTAGGGAAAAATGAATTATTCATGGTATAAATAGCCATGATCTACCATGGAGAACGACTGGTGCCCTTGGATGAGGTGGTCGGTCCTAGATCATACTGGGTATATTCCTCTACTGATTGGATAGCTGAGGCTAAGGAGTATATTATTGAGGATAAAAAATTTACAGTTTTGGATGATAATTATGCTATTATTGATGAGTCACGTGATCAACCAATACATTCATATGTGGATGTGATCCTGAAAAACTGGCTCAAAAGGTTTCTTTTTACTAATCTCTATAAAATTATTGTTATATAGTCTCAGTAGAATGAGTAGTCTCTTCTAGGTAATAGACTCAGGTGCCTTCCTATTTTGGTAGTTCATTCCTTTCCTCTGATGGTTTCGACCATAGGTGCATGAGTGTGGGATGGGAGGTTCCTCATCAATTAGTACAATAAAATGATTTAATATCCGGACATCATTCATGGAATTATATTATTCTTCTTATTTAGTGGAACATTCCATGAATGGATATATTTTTCATTCCATCCTACTTCCTTTAGTTTGAATTCACTATTGGAACCATGGTTTTTCTTTTCTATAAATGGAGTATGGTTTGTGTTTGTTTTGAATCCACATTGGCTTGATCATGTAGTTTTCAAGGAATCGCGGTCTTATGATTGAGGCTGAAATTCGTATTGAAGGTGACCCCGTTTCCCGGTTTTTTCCAAATATTTGGACTTCAAAATCTGTTGTTTTTTGTATTTTGGAAAAGGAAGAGTTTCACCAAAGGTATTGTGGATCATGAACCATGATCCATGAATAGTTTTTAGATCAAAAATTTTGTTACACATAATGTCAAATCAGGATCCCTGATGCGGAAATGGTATGAAGACTGTGTATGATCAATGGTTCATTGAGAAAAAGAGGTTCACGGTGAATACTTTTGGTTTGTGATATGGATCACAGTACACAGAAGGCGTGATAGTTCATGGGATGGAATTTCATTTGAGAAAATGATGTAGAATTTTGAGAAGCATTAAAGGGTGGCATTTATGAAAATGAGGGAGTGATTTCTGTTGCTAAGTAGGGAGAATTGTGGTATGCAGGCCACGTGTGGGAGTGGTTCATGGAAGATGCACTATATGTGAAAAAGACGGTGCTATATTGAAGATTTGGTAAATCTCGATTTAGAAGATTTTTCTGATATGTTTTCCTATATAAGGAGAACTAATCCTTTCATTTAGAGGAGCTACATTTATTAATAAAATATTGGATGAATTTAGTGAAGAATAGAACAGTTCGCGGGAAAACATTCCTTCATGGTATAAGAGGTTCATGAGGAGAATTCCGTGAGAGGACATGTGGTCCATAGAGGAGAAATATTTCATTAAAGAAGAAGTTCATTGAAGGAGGTATTATATAGGACGAGTCTATATAAAAAGGAAGAACTTAGTCCATGGTGTTCTTGTAGTATATGGAGGAAGTGAGGTAGTACGTAGAGTAAGGTAGTATGAAAAGGAAGGTGGTACGCGAAAGTTAAATCACAAGAATTTCCAAAAACGTGGTTTGATATGGCGGTATGTGATTGCAGCTTGTAGAGGAAGTATACAGAGGTGGTATACTGAGCACTCCAGTACATAGAGGAATATGTCCAGTACATCGATGACATGTTTGGGAACAAAAAGTACACAAAAAATTAGATTACATATACAAGGGAAAACGGGACATCAAAATAGAATCTATCTACATTTGAGGATGCATAATTTAATTCCAACCCATTGAATTGAACTTCAAGTTGATAAAATGAGTTCAAATTCTTTCCAACACAGTGAGAAAGGGGGAGTCAAAAGAAGTGATATGAGGGACTTAATGTGTCAACCCGAAACCTTTTAAATGAAGTAATTCTAGCATAGAGTGATAGTGGTAAAATATTTCACTCCAAAACTATTGAAGATTATTGGATTTTTTATGACCAATAACCTATCATCTTATTCTCCTTAGACATAGCCCTTAGTGGTGAACCAAGTAAAATTATTGTGTATTCTCTTTTTATGTGAATATTTTTTTTCTGCTCTTTCTTATCATAGAGTTTTAACAGGTTCCTATAAACATGTGAAAAATATCCATCTGTTTAAAATAAAATGTTGAAACCTTGATTAACCCCTCCCCTCTTAGGGTGCTATGGGGTCCTTCATTCACTGATGGGTGCATACTAGATTCTGCACCAATGGGGGAATATGATTTTCCTAGAATCATCGAAACCTATTATTCCAAGAATTTTATGTCTATGATACTAAATAGGTGTAAGAATTAAATGTGGTGATTGTGAGGGGTGATGGTTTTATCATACTGGCATAGTTGATTCCTTGGGATCGAGGGATCATCTTACCATCCATATAGTCATTGAAAATTTTCATACCCCATCCCAGGACATGTTTCCATTTGTTTAAGAATTAATCACTGTTATTGAGGTCAGTGAATACATGTGTTTCCATTTTAATAAAATCACACAATTTTACTATCCCTTGACATACATGGTCCTAGATCCAATCTTTCAAGATGAAACACTCCTTGATGGTTTTCTTAATAATATTTTGGTATGAGAAAATGTTTTCATGGGAAGTGATTTTATCTTGCGTAGTCCTTATCCATTTTATAAACATCAAGATGTTCTTCTCCAAGGTAAAGATGAAGCAACCTTTAAACTATGTGTACATGAAGAATTATTAATTGTTCTTATACATAAAAAAAAAACCCTAATGGGGGCCTTGGGTATCATTTTCATGTTGTGGATACACCTAATTAGGCTTTGGTTGAAAGGAATATCAAGATAAATGGTTTTGTTCAATAGATGTACCTAAATGCAGACTAGTTTTGGGGCCTCAATTTGGTTAAAAATGAACTTTCAACCTTTATATGATTTTTCACTAGAGAAGGATGAGTTAATGGGTATGGTCATTTCTTGTTCTTCTCTAAGGACTCTTATAGGAACTAATATCATTCAGTGAAGTCCAAAAACCCACCAAAATATCTTGTTAGATGAGGGTAAGTACCAAATCATCTTTATAATTCTATACAAACATCATCAATATATTTTCTTAGGTGGGATAGAAATCCTTGGAATATGTGAGTCCCCTCCACCATGAAATTAATTCATCAACCCATCATCTATCATATGATTGTAGTTAGAGAGTTCATCAATAATGATATTGTTCATGGTAGAGATAAACATATAAAGGAGATTCCTATGAATATCCACACAACTTGAAATTGAATATAGGGGTAGCTGACTATACAAGATGAAATAATACCCTTACAATTTCTAGAAAAATTAGTGAATCTTGGTAGATTCTAGTTACTCTGGTGTACCTACAATTGAATGCACCTCGAGGAAAAGTGGGATATGTGTTGTAGTGGATCACCCATGCCACTTAATGGGGTGAAGGCTTGATTTATGAATACTAGTGGTTATAACATCTGCTCATCGCATGCAAGATACAGCTTCCCTTCTAGTGGGATTGTAGCTTTCTTTCACTTCCAATTCTTCAATATTGGTGAAAAAAAGAAGATATCTTGTCATCTTTGTGAGGGTTTGTGGTCACCAATGATCTAACTAGTTTTTGGTTTCATAAATAATAATGATCATGGTTGTAATGAGGGGAGTCACATTTTTTCCAGAGGGGTAGGTGGTTAATATCATGACCTTTTTCTCAAACCACCTCATAAATACTAATTGAACAGATGGTACCACATGTCTGATCATTAGGTGCTTGTCTAAGAAGAACTTGTTACTTGACTATAGTGGGAATAAGGTACCCACTGACACAATCTCACAGTGGGTTCTACTTATTAATTATCTTAGTAGTGAGTATATTATATAAATCAAACTCTTGGAACAAAGCATCCAACCTAGTATCTAACTCATTTTTTTTCATGGAATAATATATGTTATAAGGATAAGTGTATCCTTTGCCTTTTTTGATGCGCCGATACATAAGAAGAAACGTCTAATTGGATGTACTTCTGAGGCCCATCACTTGTCTCTGATAATGAGTGAAGGTTCCCAATGACAGATATTTATGATATTGGATCTCCCCTCAGGGTAGGTCTTTACCATCATGTCTCATATTTTCATCCAGATTTTTCTGACCATTCATGGTATTTATTGTGACTAGGTTCACGTTATAAAGGGTTAGAGGAAACTTTTCTTTATCTTTGGGATGTATATATTTGCAATTTTTTTGTTTTATCGGATGGAAAATGATGTGGATATAAGTGTACTACACAAATCACCTAGTTTTCATATAAGCAGATACCTTAGGTAGGATTCATCAAGATACAATAAGTCTCATAACACAGGTCCACTGATGATTATAGTTGTATATATAAGTATTAAAGAGATAAGACACCAAGAGTGTGGAAATATAAACCCTTCGGTGATACTAATGGATTTCATTGAGATGCACAATGATCCCAAGGAATGTTTTTGGAAATCATGAAGATGGTTGAGAATATCCTAGATATTTAAGATGATACATGAATCATGGCCTTTGATGAGGGATTCTAATTGAATATAATAGGGTAGCTGGTGTCAATAACACCTCTCGTATTTTTTCCATGGACATTATGTCCTAAAAACATTATTTATTATCATCATCAAATTCATTTTCCTATTCAACCCATGTTTCAATTGGTGCTGGTTGGGAGATCGGGGGTGGCAGTGATGAGAACCAGTTCTTTTTCTATCTCTCAAAGAGAGGAGGTAATACATGGTACATCCTTCCTAGGAATGTTAGAATGCCATCTAGAGGAGGGGATGACTTTAAGAACTTGTCTATATAGGATGAGGTATCAATTAATTCTAGATTAGTGTGAGATGAAACGACCTATAATGTATTAATAGAATTTACACCATCAAATGAGGCTTCCAACCTAATCCCAATATCTCCCACACATATAGATTGAAATCATAAAGGGTTTCAGAAGACGTTTGTGGATATGGTTGTATTGTGATCCCATGGAAGTAGGGAATAAAATCATCCACGTGAATGTACCTATTTAGAGATCTATTGACCTTATGGACCTCAGATTCTAGTATGGTATGCCTCAATTGATCAGATTCATCCCCTAGTTCTAATGGCGAGGGAAGTGTTCCTTGAATTTTGTTCTCTCTCACCTTCAACTCTAAAAGTTCTATATTAACATGATTAATTCCTTGTTCATGTATTATGTGGAAGGGAACTTCTCTAAAAATGAACCCATGAGTGTTGGTAAGGTTCTTCCCTGTTCACTTCATTTAGCACTATGAGTATGACCTCTAAAATAGTTTTCCAACATCCTACCCTAGGATGAGTTTTTGGGGCAGGGAAACCTAATATTTAATATGTAACATATTTTTCAATTTTTCATGTAATTAGAAAGACCTATATGGTAGAATTAAAAATCATGGGGAGGCCCATGATGGCCGCTAGTTTTTTCCATGATGGGGAGAGTCAACATGACCTTCTTAGTGGGAAGTTTAGGTCTTGATTCAAATAGGTAATGATCAGCCTTCACGCAGTTGTTTCGAGTGTGAGATGTGGTTAAATTGAATGGGGGGAATAGATTAAATGGATAGGCCACATGTTATGAAGGGTTGGTGAAAAAACCCCAACATTAGAACTAGGTGTTTTGGATTGTGACCTATAGAGAAGGGATGGGGTCAACCAGCTCATCAGCCTATGTAGATGTTTTTCATTATCATCATGGTTTGCTAGTAACCCTCCTAGGTGGATCCTAGTTAGTATAAGCTATAGGTGTGACTTACACATACACAACCAATTATATATAAGGAATCAATATATCTAATCATTCCTAATAGAGTCCCCTGAAATGATTTTACCTGGTGATCAGGGTGTTCTACCACCAGCGCAGCCCTTGGGGCTGTAGTATCAACAAGGTATTGAGGCTCCATAGTCCTGATAGTCCATATCCCTAGTTGGGATAACCCATTACTACTCATGCCACTATGTTAGCACATTGGTGACCCTCTAATGGATGAAATTAGTGGGAGATATGAGTGGAGGGAATCTGGTAGATATAAATGTGGTGGTCATCATAGAATGGGAATAACTGCTCGAGACTGTGAAACCACTAGTTCTCCTTACCCCAAGCCTACTAGCCATAGGCTGTCAAACATTTCTTTCCACCTAAGTCTTATATCATTCAATAATTTAATCATTCGTATAGGTCATATGAATGTGATTCCCAACCTTCCCATTGTTATACATTCTCTTACAAGATGAAGGAATGATCTATGCTATCATTTTTTAAAACCATAGATACCCTAAGTCATTCACCTTCACCATGTTGAAGGAGAAAATTTTCATATTGATATCATCATCATGTATTAGTGATCCTAACATAGAATGTTAGGATCATGTGAAATCAAATTCTTGTGGTGTCCAACATCACAGAACTACTAACATTTGATGGATAAGATCTTCACACCAGGTATGCCCTTTTTTATAATGGTATCATGTTAGGGGAACATGTCAGGTGTGAGGAAATGATTTATTCCCTTACACACCTCTTATAAAATGGTTTTCTTCCATATACTTTCTTCTCCTCCCAATATTGAATGGTTGGTCTCCCTGTGTTCCTGTTATCCAACAGTGGGTGACCTTTGCCACCATGATTGGTGGTTTGGGAACCATAATCGAATGAGATGATGGGATGTCAGTTCCACCCTATACGGATTCCACATTGGAGATCATTCCTGAGTTCAATTATTTCTCATAGATTTGAATCATGATCAGAAAAATAATTCCCATTTCCATATCATGGTTATTTCTAGTTAATTACTCTTCTTCTGTCTTGATAGGGTAGAAAACTATGGTTGGAGTTGATGGTGACATCAATCAAATATAGACATTGGAGGATGTTTTTTTGATATAGGAACCTATAAAGTATTTATCTTCTTTTTGTCGAGGAAATTCCATATATAAGGAATAATATGTGTAGAAACCATGGAATACCATGTATGACATGACTTAATACACACCATATGAGTAAGACATACAAGTGTTTTTACCTCCAGAATCCCAATATCATTTCATGGGGTGAAAAATACAGAATAGTTCATAGTTTTAGGGTATTTTTGGTACATGGCCACATTTATAATATATTTTGGGTATAGTTTGGTAACAAATTTAATGTATTTGGGGGATATGGTCACATGGTTAACGAATTTTTCTGAAATTGTTTCATGATTTTAAAATCTTATGTGGATAGGACTATTATAGATTCAATATCATGTGGGGACAATTTAGTCATAGTTTTAATGTATTTTAGGGAGTGGTTGGTCACATATTTAACATCTTATATGGATATGTTGGTCACGAGTTTAACATCATGTGGGGACATGGTGGTTACAGATTTGTGTTCTTGTGGGGAGATGGTTGGATACGTTTTTTAGTGTGTTCCCATAGGGAAAATGATAAATCCTCAGAAGATTCACCTCCCATGGGGGGATAGACAGATTATTTAGGGATATGGTTATGTGTTCCCCCCACCATAGGGGAGAATGACAACACCTTTTGGTTTCTGGCTTCTAGTGGGAATATCTATAGATATAATTTCAATTTTGGGATATCTATATTGAACCTTATAGAGTTATACAACGTTTTTTAGGATTTATCCTCAAGGAGGCATCATATATACCCCATTAGTATATATAGATAAAAAACTAGGTATTTCATGTTCATAGTTTGTGGTCATCTAGTAGGACCGATCCATGCAGTTCATCATCATGACGTAAGGATTCTCATATCCTGTATTGAGTGAAAATAAGGGATAGTGTGTGTCCTATATGTATGGATTCTTGGTTTTTGGGGATTTAATCATATAGTGTTTTATGATGATTTGGAACATATTATTATGAGCTACTAAATATAGGAGGATCATCCCATGATGGGGAAGGAGGTTTTATCCCCATATAATCTTAAATGGGGAATCCTATGTTCATAAAACATGGTTTGAGGTGGGGTTTCATCCAAAAATAGTTATACCCAGGGAATCATGTATTCACCACATAGGGTAAGTCTATATTTTAATGTCATGTGATGAGGATTTGTTCACATAGATTAACATAATATAACTAGGATAATAGAAAATTCATTTTACTATCATATACATCAAATATGGGATGAGACTACACCCATGGAGACCATTGCTAACTAGTATAGAAGGTTAAAAGACTATACCACCAAGTAATTAATGGTGGGAAGTTTTCCTTGATGATTCCACATTTAGGAAATACTTTTTATACCACATAGGTTCTTCTGAGTGGTGCATGGACTAAACACATCCATAGTGAAGTGGAAAAAGGGAATCCAAATGTTTGGGTGACTATTATTAGGATAAATGTGGTATTATGGTGAATATTACTAGGAGAAAGTGGTGGTAGAGATATTTAATTTGTGATTGAATAAAATAGAATGGGCATGAGGGTTGATGATACCAGTTGCATAAGTGATCGAGAAATAGATAAACTAGGTTAGACATGTGCGGGGAATGTAAATACTGAAATTTTACATTACTATACCCTATGGAATGAGAAATATAGGTAGTTATCTAGAGTTGTTTTCATTAAACTATATATTTTTTCATTGAAGTGGGGTTTTGTTAAACATAGGTAATATAACAAGGGATTCTTCATGGATAATAGAGGCACACATGCATGCAACTTCAAGTGTTCCATGAAGCTACAATATTTGTGAAGGGATGTCATCTTGCACACAAAAAACTTCAAAAAGGGATGTTGAAAGAGGATATCTCAAAAATTATCCATGATATGTTGGGGACCATGTGAGGTCATTCACATAATCTCTCAACCTTTGTGGATTCATAGAGGTTTAGAGTTTCATGATTTTGCGACTGATTGATTTGCATGAGCTAGATCTACCACTTCAACATCTATAGGCACATCCATAAATGGTGGTATTCCCTATTTATATCCAAAATGGGTATCTCTAGGATTGAAGCTCTACCTGTGTCCGAAAAGGACATTAAAGACGCATATTTCATTTATGACATTTGAAAGGTCACATAAGGTAGTATTTCATCAGCACCTTCTTCACAGAAAGGTATTGTGTGATAATATCATGCTTGTGCACAATGATAACATGTTTTAAAATACTTTTTTTAGGTAATTTTGGTTTATTAATCTCATGTTCAACTGTATATTCTTTTATCACCTTTTGTTCACAATACAGTTTCATGAAAATCATGGAGTTGTGCACACAACACAAAAATTTCATTCTCTAAATCTCTACCCTTGAATAGTTTAAAGGGATGGGTTGTGCCTCCTTTTGTAAAAAACCCACCTTTCAAGGGGTGAGGATCAATTTTTATTCCAATAACTTTATATGATATACCTTCAAGTCATTTGTGCAATGTATGGAATACCCATTCTTATAACATTTCATACTGGTGTTATTTTGTGGAATTTTCCCTACATTGTATGTTATGGTTATCTGTTTTTATTTATAAAATTTTAAGTACATATTTTATTAAAACTACTTCTATATGAGGTAATAACATATCCATGGTAATCACATCGGCCCTCCTCACTAGTTTGTAGTTTCTAGTGTATGAGGAGGCATGCCTGAGGCCATGTGGAGTGCTAGCTTGGCGACCAGTTAATTGGAATATTGGTGTGGGAATTAAATTTTTATCATAACTTTTTTCCATTTCTCTTAATATTTCTGAAATATATATATGATTATAAGGAAATTTTTGGGCCTATAAATGAGATCTTTCCTTTGACTAGTTAACACATGTAAGTGGAAAAACCTAATTTACTAGATATGGGAATTGATATTCCAAAACATTTATCATTATAGTTGTTTTATATTTTAATATTGAGTTAAATAGTTGATTTATAGTGTTATGATTTATGGGATTCATTCTATTGGAACTATATATAAAAATAGGTGGAATGTGTTCATGCATAAATCTAGGAATGTATGAACTTTATATCAAATTTATGATACATATTATTGATATTTATGTTGCCTAGAATTTTTACTCGACTATGAATTTATTTTCTTTTATATATTTACATATGGTTTAGGGAGTTATATTAATAAAAATGGTTTTTGGATAGTTAATGCATTAGTGGTTTCATAAATTGTGTTTTATCTTATAAGGATCTAGTGGAATCTGACATGGAAAATTCCCTAGCACATTCACTGATAAATAAGAGGATATGAATTATATTTTAAATGATGCTCTTGATTATTTATGTTTCCAATAAGAAACTGACATAGTGTTTCCTTGTATATCTTTTGAATGATACACTAATTAATCAATCATTGGTGTCATGGAAATCTAGATAATTCATGAATCAATTAAAATATGAATCATGGAAATATACATAATTGGAAATTTTTATAGGAATTAAAAGTGTAAATCATTATATTATTAAATGAATGATAATCCGATTAAAATTTGAGCTTTATAGATTAAAAAGAATGACAACCCATTTTGAAATTATTGATTTCACAGATGAACTTGATACTTTGAACCCTTTTGCACATGTATAGATAAACCCTATGTATGCTTGGTTAGGGTTATTGATAATACATGAGTCATGTGATCCCTATAATATGTTCGTAGTTAGACCTATTGGGGGTGGAATGACCATGTATATGTATTTTAGACCTTGAAAAGGCTAGTTGGATCTATAGTGATAGCCTAGTTTTTTGATAAATTATTGATATGTGGTGTAAAACAGGGTACCTTCTACACCTAATGTAACTTTTTTTGAGCTATGGCCCTTGTGGAATATTGCAGACCCATGATCGGATAGGATAGATTCTGTTCATGTTGTTTTATGATTCCTTGGGACTAATATTGGACACACTAGAAGTCAGGTGACCTTGAGATGTAGATTAGTTTTAAACCATGAGTGGTGATCCTTTTGAGGAATTTTTAGGGGATATGTGGTAGTACCTAGGGTTCCTTGAGACCACTGAGGATGGCTAGATTGATACCTTGTAACCATCAATGGTAACCCATCAGAGGGGTCATCTCTTCCATTTGAATTCCCTCAAGTATGTAAAGAATATGTAGATGACTCAATCTATGTGATCAGTGAATGTTTGGTGCTATTTGGTGTTGATGTAGTCAGAGCTGAAAAACTTGAGTGGTAGTTCTTTATGTCCAGGTAATTTTTAAATTGTAGGGTCTTTAAAATCCATATCCCTTTTAGTTATAGATGATATTTTTGTTTGTGGTCGAACTACAGGTAAGTACATAGGGTCCTTAAAATGGAAATCAATGTGATGGTTGGTCATCCACATAGTCATAAAATGTGAAATGTATCAGGATTGTTCTAATAAGGAATAATAAATCATCTGGACACATCAAGTGATATACTAGTAGTGTCATATTTCTCTTTATTATGTGCATACTTCTGGGATAGATGATGTGTGGTATAGAGGATGGTGAGTTGGGTTTTGTGAATCAGTCTTAGTAGAGTACACCACCATTGGGTTCAATAAGTTTGGGTGTTGTGAGAGTGACAACCCTTTTTTTACAATGTCCAAAAGTAATTAAATAATAGTAGTTCCATTTTATGATTTTGTTTAGGACTTCTTCATAGAGGGTCATAGAGCCCTAATGGGTTTTGATTGTCAGGTCCCTTTTGCGGTGGGGTGAATGGAAGTTAGTATATTCCTAAAGGAAGGATGAAATAGAGATTTTGGAGGGTCTTATGATGTCCCGATGGTAAGGGAAGTCAGCAGCACATGGATCAATATGCGGTGACATGGCCAATAAAATTTTAACACATGATATTATTGTAAGTGGTTAATATGTGGTTATTTATTGGAGGGAGTTATAAAGGTTATTTGATGTTGGAATCTATTCAAGATACACTCTAAGAGTGGTGGAATGTATGGCCATGTGGCAGGGAGTGTATCATTGATTGATAGTGGGATTTAAAATCTGTGTGATATGAGTTTCTATGAATATAAATTATGGAATTACATATATCCTAGAGTATGATGATGTCATTCTTTCATAACGATGTTCTGGGGTGAGTGGGACAGTCATGTCTGGATTTATTATTTTGTGATAGATGAGATGTAAGATACTTAAATCATGGTTTTGACCCTATAGATAAATTATGAGTAAACTACTATTGTTGAGAGAATAATTTTATTATTATGAATTTTTACCTCATTCAAGAATGGTTGTCCATGTGTTGGATGAATCCTCAGACGACTATTAAGAAACCAGATGCTAGTTCTTGGGTAGTTCTAATGAAAAATGGATTCCATAAGAAATTATAGAGGTCAATTTCCATGTAATGATGGTTGGAGTATGAGTGGTCATTTTATTCTTAGGATGAAATGATGTGATCCAAGCTTGGTTCCATATGGTGAAATTATACTCCTCTAGAGAAAGGATGATGTATAGTCTAAGTGGATGGGGGTCCACCCATGGAATTACATCAGGGGATAGTGTTTGGCCTCCATGTGATCCTTCATAATTAGGGTATGAATCCGGTGATCATGGAATTAAAATTTATTATCAAATTAATTCATTGGTAGGGGAATGTTTGTATCCTATGGTGTGTTGGACAAATGATTTTTAAATAGCTGTTTTATGTGGGTTTTGAAATGGCGGTTTTGGAAATGCACTAGGAACTCCCATGAGAATGAACATATGTAGTATATGGTTTTGATTGGGAGTTTCATTAAGAGAATGTGTGTGGTGGAGTATGTGATTGGTGATGGATAATCATAATGTTTAGTTTATAACTTGGGCTGAGAGTTTTGAATGATGCAAGATCAATGTTTTCAAGAATGGAAAACATTAATCAGAGAATCCATTGATGAGCACCATAACATGGTTGGATTGAATTCATGAAGATACTATATGTATTTTAGTGAATATAAGAAAGAAAGTGGTAATATAACCATATTAGAAATGATTTTTGATTCATGAAGACAGTTGGATTATTTTAACTTAGTGATATAGTCTTGGTAAATTCCTATGTTAGAGTATTGATTGTTTAGTTATTTGTGGAATCTCTGTGTTCGGTAGTTCATAACTATAGAGTTCATTTTTATAGTTACATTGAATAATCATGTGTTATCCTCAAGGAGAAATATTTTGGAGTATTTGAGCTTGTAGATCTTAATAGTTTTGGAACGAATTTCCATAATCAATGCTTAGGAAAGGCCTCGGGTTTTGAATAGTCTCGGAAGTGGGACTTGGTGATCGATAAGCATTGATGGGTGGGGGAATGACTTTTATATATGAATTATGTTATTGGATTTTTATGATGTTGAGAATATGGAATCCTGGGAATTCCATAGGAAGTGGAACCTCATGGTAGATTAGTTAATATATCCCAGTTCCACAGTGTGCGTGTTGATGAGGGTTTTTTAGAGGAACTATATCAGAGTTTCATTTCTGTACGACTTTGAATAGTAGGGATACTATGTTTAATTTTTGGATTTGAGGTTTGATGTTGCTTAGGAGGATAGATCATGGTTTAGATTTTTTTTTTCAAAAAGGTTGGGGTCGAATCCTCAATTTATTATTAAAGCAAAGACCTCTTTGTAGAGGGTAAAGGGAGACCCAATACATAGCCCGAAGGCCCAAGGCCAAGTGGCCAGAATACAAGGCTTGAAAGCCCATTTTTTTGGCCCAAAGGACCCCTCGGTGAACAGTACTGCTACAGTACTCGTGCAGCTATAGTCCCTGCTATAGTACCCGCCGACGCTACAGTATCCTGCAACAGTTCCTCCACCGCTACAGTGCTGCCGCCACTACAGTTCCACCGCTGCTACAGTGTCTACTATAGTGTCCCGCTACAGTTCCCTGCTATAGTGGGTTGTTTGTAAAAACCCCACCCTTCGATGAAGTACATACCGATTAATTTCTTTTCAAGACTCATGTAACCTGCCTTAAACCTCATGTTTAAGGGATCAAAGGCATAAAAACAAAATTTTAGCAGTTGAAGTCATGGATATAAGGATGAGACATGAACTTATAGGACCACTAGCAGGAAGTTGGCATTGACATGAGCCAGGGATGGATTTTGTGCTCATCGGTTGGATGTTGATAACATCCTAGCCAGCTAGTAGCCTCATTTTGGGTTTTCAAGTGTGGATAAATGCTTCATTTCATTCAGGACACCCCTTTAATTCTTATTTGAAGTCTTATCTTCTTTATTATAGTATAAACTCACCCATATCCTCTTATCTTCTTCCTATATTGGATATCTCAGATGGTTCTTATCCATTGAAGGCACCTCTTGGTGTGATCAGGAACATATGGTATGGAAAAAACTAATATTTCTCCTAATCTTATTCTCTTTCTCTTTAAATTTGAGTTCCATTGGATTTATCTAATATAACCAATTTTTAGATAGTTTTTTACTTCTTATTTATCTTTAAATTATGGCCACGCTGAAAATTAATACTTGATAAGTATGATTATTTTGCCATGTGGTTGGTGGTCCCCAGATATATCACATTTCCTTGCTTTATTTTCCATGTAGATAAATTTTTAGTCACATTGGATTCACTATGTGTTGACCTAATTTAAATTTATGTATCAAATTGTACATTTTTTAATTTAATTCCCATGTATAAAAGCTATTATCCTACAAAAAGGGATGATTTTAGTGGAATGAATTTGGTGTGAATTTGAACTTAATGTAAAAAAATAAAAGTTTTTGAATCCTATGAATAAAATGGTGGGGTGAATTGAGAATCATGGTATGATAACCCTAGTTGGGTAACTAGGTTTAAAATAAAGGATTTTGAAATAAAATTTCATAAGAAATTGTGACTTTGAGATGCAACTTAAAAAAATTATGTAGTTTATTTTAAAATTAAGTGAATGGTATTTTGATATGGGTCAAATGCTTTTATGGACTAAATTTCATAATAATGAGTTATATGGTGAATTTAATAAATCACATGGTTAATGGGAATTGGAATCTTGTTTCTTATGTGGCCTAATGGGGTTTATATATAGAAGTAATGTTTTCAGAAATATATTGGTTTTTCAAAATGATTAATAATATTCTACAACTCTTATTGGGTATTAAAATTTTATACACTGGTTATGTTTCACAATGTATTTAATAAATCTAAACCAAGGAATAAATATGTGTGTTTGTAAATGATTCCATATAATGTGAATTGAATATTCAAATTATATTATGAGAATATTTAATGTATATTAAATGGATAATGAGAGTAGGAATGTTGAGAAAACTTCCCATATTCCATATGACATATGCTAGTGGTGATTGTTAGTATGATCACCTTAATTCCATATGATACATGATGTGTAAGAATTCATGGATGACCACTTAAATTACAAGTAAATAATAATAAATTGGATTGAATGTGATGAGTGCCTAGACACCATGTAATGAAATATGATTGGGATAGAATGGATGAGAGATTATATTGCATGAGAATAATAAGATATTCTCCTTTGATTAAATATGATAAATTAATAAATAATTATAATATTAGCATTGTGGATTCCATATGATTACAAATAACTTGGTAATTTTGGGATTTGATATCTAATTATGTGGGAATACCTGTATAAGTTATCAGTTTATATATGATACTTAAATTTATTGGGAATTTTAATATGTGACATAGATTCTAAGCGACTAAATTTAGTTATCATGGTCTATGTTATATGCTCAAATGGACCTTAACACTAGATAATATAGGTATTTTTGATTGGTGTCCCAAACATAAGAATCAACATATTGTAGTTGACCTTGCATGTCATCATGAACCTGAGGCATCAATGGTTTTTATTTCTATTATATTTATTTTTTAAAACTATTAAAATACTTAACTTAATCACATTTACAAGAAATTTTATTTTATACTGGTTATTTAGGGACGCTATTGGTGGTAGACTATCATGTTATACTCATACCCTTCTTAGAAAAACCATGTCACCTCAGTACCTAAACATTTATTGTCCACATGGATAGGTATAGGTAAATACCTGATATTGATGATTTTTCCATGACCTTCTAGTATTTTTATGGAAAATGGGAATGTATGGAAATCAGGATAGGTTTTGAATGGGTTTTAATTGAGGTTAATTTTAGTCATTTATTATTCCTATATATGATCTGTATATAGGGAATCCGCAGAATTTTTTGCATACCTAATGTTATAAATTTTGTTTCTAATATTATTTAATATAATTTTCCATTATTTTTATTGGGTGGTTATCCAGTTGGATTTATATTTTTTCATTACATTTGCTACAATAGCTACTCGGATGGAAGGGTTTAGTCTCCCTATAGAATCCTCACAAGCCCTTAATATTAGATGTAATCAAATAGTGTGTGGGGTGGAACCCCTCAGGCCATGTGGCATGCCGGTCCATGGAATTTTTTCAATGTAATATGGGTTAGTTTTTACATAAAGGTTATCATGTATAGAAAGATAGTATGCTACCAATCCTTTTATCAATCTGTTATGATGTTTTAGATGTTTCAACTACTAGATATTTTAACATCCCACAACATGATTTTATCAAATACATCACATAAATAAAATATTTCATTATATATATTTTAAATAAAATTTAGATGTATAGTTTTAGAGTGTTTATAAAAAACATAATCTAATGATACTGATGTCTTTTTCAACATAGGGACACTTTTACAACTATATATGTATGTTTTGAATTCATAACAATATTTCAATGAACCCAAAAATTCCTCCAAATAGGATGATCTTATAGAATCATAATATGTATTAATTTTATTTATAACCTAGGGAAATATAAACATAAGAAATGGCTGATCTAGAATACTTAGTATGGGATAAACAATTTAATGAAACATATTATGGGTAATTCTTCGTGAAAAAATTAAAAATATGAATAAAAGAACACAAAGATGTGAACATTAGGTATTGAATTATCATATATAATTATAGAATAACATGGAAATGTTTTGAAAAATTAACCTTGAGACATTCATAAGAATATCACCAAATCTCATAACCAAGGGGTTGAAAAATGACATTGCCAAGTTCATTCACTAATGTATTATAAAAAATTACATAGGAATTCTCCCAAGGTGTCAATGACTAATCATCTCTAGAGACTAATTATTTACCCAAGTAATTGGAGTTCTATCAAGGTTCACCATTCAAATTACCAAGTTTGTTCACCAAGTTTTCATAAAACATTTCCAAAGAATGTTGCAAAAGTATCATGAACATGTCATATCTAGAGTTTAATTCTTTACCCAATTCATTGGAGAACCATCAGGAAAAACCCTTCCTATTATCATGGTTTCTAGAAAATATATCATAAAACATTACTAATTAATTATTAAATGATATAAAAATATCATAGGAATGAATATATTATGTGAAATACATTTTTAATATTATTTTTAAAGCAATATAAAAATTTATTTAGAAATAATACATATAAATAAACATTTTGAAAACTTTTATAGAGTTATTTTATAAAATAATGGGAATAAATATATCATTGAGAGACCATAAATATATATAGAGTAAGTTTCATAGAAAAATATAAATATTATTGAAATATTGTTTTAGAAGGATGAAAAACATAAAAAAAATTAGTAAAAAAATTTATGGTATCATAAAATCCATTATTAGGGGTAACTTTTAAAAATAATTAACAAAATAATGAAGTTGAGAGATTAGAGAAAATATATTTTGAAAAAGATTCACCAATAATTGTTCCATTGAATTTAAAATGTTTATTTAAATATATGGGGGTAGATGATAAAAACGTTTATTTTCAAAACGATCAAAATCTTATTATTGTTTTTAACTATCTTTATCAAAAAACCCAATAGTAAAAATTGTAAAAAAAATTATTTTTAAAATATGATAATATAAATATAAAGCATTCATCATATAACACATATTTAGGTTTCTAATTATAAATAATAATAGCTATAGGAAATTATAATATTGACATAGAGGGGAAACCATCACAAAAGAGGATGAGAATTATTCTCAACAATGATAGAATTTTTCAGAATACATTCATCAAGTTATAATATTTTTATGAAAAAGTAAATATTCATAGATATGAGGAGAATATACAATGAAATAAAATAATCTGGTGTAATTAAATAATCATTGAATAATGATGTTCAATAAGAAGAATTATAACCCAATGAAGGGAGTTGAGATAATAAAAACCAATACATTATTTATATATATTCAAATAGAATCCAAAATAAAGAAGAAAATATTATGGATCATAAAAACCCATGAATTATCTGAATATGTAAAAAATAAATTATGAATGAATCAGTAAATATGAGAGATAACATGATGCATAATATGAAAAATCTCTTATGAAATTAAATTTTAGTCAAAGAACTTGTTGCCTTAATTCATCAATTCCAGTGAAGAACTCGTATCCCCTGTACAGAAAATATATATCTTTTGATGACATATTTTATAACATTATTCATATCTATAATATTTTATTCACATAATTTATATTTATTCCATACATTTATATTAGTTATTTGTTTTCTATTTTCAATATCATGTATGAGTAATATTGATCATTTTGAGTTAGTTTCAAATTACATTTTTTTGTTCTTCATAATTATCTAAAGTGTAAAAATTATTAGATCCTAAAATTTGATTTAATTGATGTTTTAATATTATTTTTAATGTTAAAATATAATTTCACAATTATTTTAGTTATTATATATGATGGCAATGACAATGATGATCTTGTTTGGGTAATTTATAATGAATGAACGGTGATGTATTAATTAATGAGTTAAATTTTTATATTAACATTCAATAAAAAAATTTATTAATATAATTATATAGAATATTATATTTCAAAATCTATTCTTTATATAAATTTATATCATTTTTTATGAAGGTGGTTAAACTGTAATACTATGAACATGCTAAAATCATTATTTGAGAATGGATGTGGCCGTGATTCTTTAGTTAGAATATCACTATCAAAAAATTATAATGAAATTTTATAGATTTTATTATGGAGATGAATTAGAATTGATAATATTTATTTGAAAAAGTTAAATTAAAACTATGTTTTCACTTGTAAATAAATTACATTTGTTCTTTTTAAAGTTCTTTTTAGGCGGTTAGTTTCATAATGATTGCTTATTACTAATATTACATATAGAATGAACATTACAAATTTCCATTATATGTATTTACATAAATAAAATATATATTCACTCCTCACATATCTAGAACTAGAATTATCATGAGGTTATGAAAATTGAGAAGTGATGTTCATGGATGAGGTGGTCCGTACACACACATGGGAAACCCTTTTATTTTTTGATTTAATGATAGGGGAATAGATAATGGTTATTCCATCAATATAATAAAATTTAAATAAATTATTTATAATTATTTCATTATATTCATATGTTTAGAATGGGTTTGGAGGGGGGTGGATGATAAGGACAAGGAATGTATGGTAATGGGTAAGTAGTACATACATTGATAATTTTGATATTCTCTTAATGTATCCATTAAAAATAAATAAAATAAGGATCTCTGTTGAGGATAGAGGTTTGAAAACGTGTAAAAGGTATCTAGGGGAATAAAATTGAAATTTTTTTCAATGAATTTATAGCTATATGTGTGTCTTGAAATTATTTGATGTGATATTCTTTTATTGGTGAAAATTGGTGCAAATCCTTGGAAGAGATTGTTAGGTAATGTGTATAAATAAACCTTCATGATAGTTATGTGAGTTGGGTGGTGGAATGATGTTTATACATCGATATACAACATTACATCATAAAATATGTTTATATAAGGTAAAAGTGTCAAATTGAATTAGTAAAATTCAGGCCCCATTAGATTTCCCATTTTAAAAATTATTAATCTTCATTAAAATTAATCCATGGTAATTTTATTACAAGAAATATAAGATGGAAATTTTTACAAAATTTTTATGCTATGATTATGAATTTAGACTCTATTTAATATAAATAAATTAATAAATATTATGAAAATTTTATATTGAATTAAGACATAAAATGTGTTGAAGAATAGTTTTTAGAAAAATGTCATTTTAATGATCAAGTGTTCTAAATATAATTTAACATTGATTAAAAATTAAATGTCTGATAATTTTATTTATATATATTATTAAATATCATATTTGATTCATTATTTTAAAATATATTAATTAAATATAAAAGTGAAATATCTGGAAAAGTAACAATCCTTGATAAATAACTATTTTACCATGTTAATAAATATTCATCATTGTAATTTAGTTTTATGAATGAAATTTAATTTATCCAATTAAATAATATGAAAATTATGATTAAAAATATTCAAACCATTTTATATGATTCAATTTATAAAATTGATATAAATAAATTTTAATATATTAGCACATAACACATATTTTTTATAAATTTGTATCTTCTATGAAAAAGTCGAATTTTTACATTCTTAGTAATAAATAATTGATGGGTTTTATCTTATTTTATTATATATATATATTATCATTGAAAAACATTTAAACCATTTTTTAACCATTATATAATAAAATTACTTTCCTATGAAAATTTAATAATAAAGAAAAAAATTTAGGCATTATTTTATTTTGTTTTTATTTTTTAGGATTACTAATTGAATTTTATAAATGAATTACTATTAAAAATGAAATTATTTTTATTTATACATAAATTTGATGAATTTTTACTTGTATATTTACCATCGAATTCAATGTATATATTTTAATATTTATATATGGTTCCATCATTTGTTTTGGTTTCATGTTGTGTGTATAAAAATAAATTAAACACATTTCTTTTTAAAAGGAAAACATATATTTTAAAATATAATGGTGTTAAATTCCCTCCCATTCAATAAATTAAACCTTTTTAATTTTAATTATCCCTCACAAATAAAATTATTTAAGGGTATCTAAAATATAGGTATAACTTATGAGATATCATCTAATGTGGTTTCTACCTCAATATCATAGTTATGATTTGGGAAAAATATTTTTTCCTTTGTTTTGTTAACACATTTTATTTTTTTCCTCTATTTTTTTTATTTCTGCCTTTATATTCATTAGATGATATATATTTCAATTCCATTGATACATTCCTTTATGCTACTATTCATGTGTTATTGACACATAGAAAATTTAATCTTATTTACGTCACCATTATTTTTAGAAAAAAACCAGGATACTCCCATATTCTCTAATTTGTTTTTTGGAATTACATTGTTTTCATGTTGTTTATTACACTTTTTAATAGCATGTTTTGAATAATAAAAATACTCCCCCTTCATATTTTATTTCATTATATTTCTCATTAGGTTAATCTATATATTTTCCCTAGAATCCATTGTAAATATGAATCCTTCAGGCTCCAACCATTAATAAAGCCCAAAGGAGTTAACATGGGTGATAAACACCATATGAGAATTATTTTAATATGATTACATGATAAATTCAGCCTAAAATTATCATAATATTTGAAATTATTAAATTATCTTTCAATTCAACATAAATCACTCTATTTTAAATAAAAGTTTATTTATATTGAGTTATTTGATATTTCATAAACTAATTCCTTAACATGGTAAATCCTTATCTTGTAAAGAGATGGTGATTTACAGAAAAAATCCCTAGGGAGTTTTTGACTAGGTGTGCAGTCCTAAGCCCTGTCATTATGCATTAGGGTGATGATTGAGTTAGTTATTAACCATCCATTTTTGTAGTGATTACCCCTAGGTAGATCTCTACCACAACTCTATTCTCATTACAACATCTAGATAGGGAAGTAATTTCTAGGAGAACTACTCAATATCAACATTAAAAAAACATTAGGATGATATAATATACTTAGACATATTCCTTAGACTTATACCTAGGGTATTTACTAATGTTATCTTATCATAATTGATATAATAATCATAATTACCACAACTCACATAAAGGTTTATCAAAAAATTTTAAATTAGGATCTCCCTAAACTTATCAACCCTTATATTATCATTAACTATAATATCAAGGTATAATGTTATATAATCCTTATGATGATACCGACTATGATTACTTACCAAAAGATAATCTCAATCATAAGAATATATTTCATTACATGCATTCCCAATACGTTTTAGTTTTTTAGTTTCATTGATCTAGGAAACAAAATTAACAAATGAAACCCATGTTTTTCAACTAATAAATATTTTTCACACTATATAAAAATATTTTTAATATATAACTTGATTTAAAAATATATGATTAATCCTACACATAATATAATCTTCTATAAATATCTTTTTTATTAATTTTCATTATGACATATGGAAATAGAAACATACTAATGGATAAGGTCAAATGATTAGTAAGGAAAAAACAATGAAATCATAATATATAATGGTTACAACATGGGGAATAAGATAATGATATGAATATAAGAACATAAAGATAATAATATTAAGCATTATGCGATCATAAGTATATGAAGCCTCACAAATAAATATGACTACAATATAAAAATGAGACATTCATAAGAATGAAACCAACACTTCCCAGTAAGGTTCTGTAAAATCACATTATAGAGGCATGTTTCAAATATATTTTAAAAATATCATATCAATATATTATATCATTACCAAATTCATTAGAGCTATATTAGGGAAGGCCCTTCTTATAATCATGATTGTTCAAAAAGGTATCATAAAATGATATCATGGCATGATACCAAGGTAATAATAATATTTCATATGTATAGATTAATTATTTATCCAATACAATAAAGTGCTATTAGGGAACACCATTTATATTACAAAGGATTTTCACTACCGTATCTTAAAAAAGCACTATTTTATTCTACCAAGGTATCATAAGAGAGTACCATAGTAGTGAATAATTTTTTGAAATATATGTTATATAATTTTTTAAAATAATTATGAAAATTCAATTTGAAATAATAAATATACTTGTCAATTTAGAAACACTTATAGAAATATTTTATAAAACCAGGAGAATAGAAATTTGTTTTACAAAACATGAATACATAGAGTGGAAGATTCATTGAAATGGGAAATGATTACATAAACTTGTTTTCATAATGAATAAAATCATAAAAATCATTTTTTAGAAACATTTTTTATGTTACCATAAAAGGTATAGTTACAAGCCACTTTAAAAAGTGATTTTTAAAAAAAATGAACAATTTTTTTGTTAAATTTTACTTTTTTAAAAAATAAATCAATAATATATCCTTTTAAATACATGAAAGTTAATAAAAAATATGGGTGGAAGATAAATCATTTTAGTTTCAAATGATGTAAAACATTCCTGATATATTGATATTTCATTTTAAAAAACCTACATTGTGAAAAGAGATAAAAAATAAATTTTAAAATTTTATAATTTAAATATATATTTATAATTTTATAACACATAACTAGTATTACAATTATAAAGGAGAGAATAAGGTGGAACTAAAAATATGTACAATGAAAGTAAACCATCATTAATGGGTATGAAAATTATTCTTAAAAAGGATAAAATTTTTGGGGAAGAGAATCATATAGGTAAATTATTGGGATTGTGAAGTAATTATCCCAATATAGGAGGATTAATTACCATGAAATAAAATATTATTTTACAAGAAATAAATCTTGGAAGAAGGAAGTTCAATAAGAAGTATTATAAATCCTTAAAGGCAGTTGAATTAACGAAATTATGCACAACAATGGTATGATTTTGAAATGAATTACATCTAAAAAAAGAATATGATACAGATCTTCAAACCCAATAAAATAAATTAAAATGAAAATGGAAATTACTTCGGTAGTAATCACATCTTATTATAAATAACATTGTTCATACGATGAAAGATTTCTTCAGATATTAAATTTTAGAAGAAGAAACCATTAACTTAATTCCTAACATCCAATAAAGTTCATGAATACCGTATTAAAAAATTATTAAGCAAATATTTTAAAAAAAATTTCGTATATATAACTTAATATTAAATTAATTTATATTTATTTCTTAAATATATATTATTTCATTATTATAAATTTTCAATATCGTGTGTGGGTAATTAAGATTTTTTAGAACTAGTTTAATAACAATGGTATTTTTCCTCATTGTTCTCCCAAAGATCATAATCCCTTAATCATAAAGGAACGTTATTTTATGTTTTATAACTATTTATAATATTATAATTTCATTTCATGAGTATTTTAGTAATTATTTGTGATGGGGATTCCGGTAATGAGCTTATATTGTTAATTTATATAGAACCACTAATGTCATCGTACATAATGATTTAAATATTTATATGACCATTACATAATAATAAATCATTATTTACATATTAATTTTCAATATTATGTTTCCAAATCCATTCATGATATAAATTTATTGAATTTTTCATTTAGATGGTTAAACTGACCCAAATAGAACATGACATACTCTATGTTCGAGTATGGTGTAGTGTCTTGGAAAATCTGGAAAGGGAAGGAAAATACTCCCACAAATTAGATGAATGAATAAGCCACAGTTTTGACTGAAAACATGAAAATAAGATTGAAGAAATTGAATTTGGAGAAGGACTAAACTACTCATCCAACTGATTTCTAGGAATGGTACGCATATGATATTTCTCGCGAACTGAACAGTATGCAGAAAACCCCAAAAACACTAGCTCGTGAGGCATTAGCCAACGAACTATGTAGTTTTCGGAATAAATGCAGAATAAATGTAGAATGACGTTGATCCCCCAAAAACCTTGTTATTAGTGGAATAAGAGTAGATAAATTCCACCCATGAACCACGACCCCATGAACCACATCATTAGAGAAAACACGATGGATTGGTACACCCCTGTACATTGTCCCCAGAAACTTAGTTCACGTATAAGGTGAGGCTAGAAGCGTCCCATGGACCACATCGTTCGTGGGATTGAGATGGTGATTTCTGCCACCGCGAACCGCATCACCGCAAATCTCTGTTGACTGATTCGTCCATGGGACCGATTATTTCTCCATTCGCTTCCACAAAATGTTCCATGTGACCCATAGTTATAGACTCCTTAGCACTCTATAAAAGTATCCCTAACGGAGGAGAAGAGGGTTGATCTTAGGATAATGTAGAGATTTCAGACAGAAGACTTTGAAGGAAAATGATCAACGAAGTATGGAACAATGAATGGTTTACAGTAAGTAGAAATTTTCCATTTACCATAAATAGAAGGAAACATAATAATATGGGCAAACTATGAACCTAATTGGATAACCTTGAAACATAACCCCATTGTGGACGAACTACTAGTGAACTACAAGACCCATTCCCCTTCTTGAATCCATAATACCTCATATCACATCCCTATGTAGATGAAACCTACCCTGTATATCGTTATTCCACACGGATGGAATCTATCACTGTATACCACCATGGTATGCATACATAACCCCATGCTACCTACCGCTACGATATGTGTATGAAATCCAGGTATTCATAACAAATCTATATGAATACAAAATCTTGGTCTATCTACCACCACTATACACATATAACCCTTCCACCCACATAGAAATGTGCCACGCGTGGAGGGTACCCCACCCTGCATGAACAATTGGTATGTAGAATTGGCTACCTTTGGGAAATCTGCCTTCCAGTCCTGATCACGACCTTCTGTTTCCATCCCATCTTATAAGACCCCTCTGCGAACTAGTCCATCAGTAACTGGCCAAATCCTCTACCAAAGCCACTAGACCCATTTGTTAAAACCACAAGGCACATCCATGTGTCCTTTTACGTCTACAAACCCATGGTAATCGGCATCATGTGGGTAACCCTTACAACATTATGGGCGCCTAGAGTGTTTTTATGTCTACATTATCATGGTAATCTGGGGTCCAGACCTTGGGGTGCTCACATGTACCTCCCTATTCTATGGATCAAGGGTAATCACTGGCTTTTCCATTCAATGATGGACAATGATGAGTCAAAGAGATCATGTCTGACTCTCCCATTGACGAGAAGTGATAATTCTCCACTTTCTAGGAACTAGCTTTAGGGAACCCCCCTTAAGGTGACCTTGTAACCTTTCTATTGGAGGTGATGATCTTTCTCATCTCATGATCGACTCAGGACATGTATGGATAGACTTCCAAAGTTTCCTATCCCATGTACCAAGATGGGTTATAGGTGGCACATTCAAATCCCCCCTATATCATTGAGCCATTACCCTGACCTCTCTTTTCATCATCATCCTTTTCCATCATCAGATAAGGAAATAGGTGTGTTTTTCTCGATCTAGAACTTCCTATTGTCTCTCACATCGAGAATGACTCACATGGTCTTAGAGGGTAATGATGTGAAAACATCTATACAATATTACAATTAACTACAAGAACAATGATTACTGCTCTATCCAGGATATATAGGATGCATTTATAAAGGCCTGAGATCAAGTGGAAAGCTTCCACTTGTAAGCCCCACACAAATTAACTACAAGAACTCTGATTCTTTCTCTAAACAAGATATGTAGGATTCTTGTCTAAAGGCCTGAGAACCAATGATAATCTTCCATGTGTAAGCCCCAAACCAATGAACTATGATAAACCTGATTCCTAAACTAACCAAGATACTTAGGATGCCTGTATGAATGCCTGAGATCATGTGACATTCTCCTTAAAATTAAGTCCTAATAAAATTACTTTTATCTCATTAAGAAATCCTCTTTAGGTATAATCCCTGACATGACTCTTCTAGAAAGGCATCCTGTTTAGGTATATGCCCTGATGTGGTACTTCCAAAAGGGCCTCTTTATGGTATAAGTCTCAACATAAGAAGAACTATTTGGGATTTGATTCCAAACTAATTGTGATATTTCGGAAGCCTCCCTAACATCCAAACCCAACACACAAATCACCATAGTGTTCACTAGGCCATATTCCCAGTAGTTCAATATCTACCCAGGAGACCATGTCTCTCCTAAGGGTCATGAGACAATTCGGTGTGAGTCCCACATAAAATATTGACTAGGATTCCTCCTCCTAGACGTCATCTCTACATGTCACTAAACTACATGGATGGGTCCTCATCACACGACCTTAAAAGGTGATGTGTCTAGTTATGTGGCACCAAACTACATGGGTTATGATTCCTCGCATGAGGATACGTAGAAAGATTATCACATGGGTTCAATCCTGATACCGAATAAACATTCATCCTCCATAGATGATGTTAAACTCCATAGTGCCTCATTATAGGGCTTAAACTAGTGGTGTATCGGTAATTTCTAATCCATGTGTATCGATGATAATTTTTCAAGTTAGGGGTAATTTTTAGACACATGATTGGGAAATAACAATGGATTCAAAAACATATGAACATTTCATAAACCTATAAGAGAGTCACAAAGTATGAAATAATTCCCCCCAAAATGGTGTGATCAGATTGACCTCCCATACCCTCTACCAATGTAGTCCCTAAGTGTCATTGGCCAAAAATTCATCCAACGAGTGCCTACCTTTGGAAACCATGTCCATGTATAATGTATACAAGGGTCATTGGGTGTTTTTGGTTCAATGAATAAACCCTTCAGAGACCATACAAAGACATCGTACCCGACATAGACTGATTACACATATAATGAACCCCCATGTAATCACATACAAGGAACACTCAACTATGGATCCTCTATTGGAATATGAGAAGGATACACTACCCAGTAACCATTAGGATGAGCCCAAAAATGCACTATTACCCTGGGTACAATGCGAATTAGGTCAGAAATAAATTGCAAACCAGATGCGGAACTCTACATAATAATGGAAAGTTGGATACTATCTGCCGAGCCATTTTTTCTTCCCTGGTAGGATTTGAATCAGTTTTAAACAAAAATGGTGAACCCAATGTGAATCATCAACTAAGGTGTCTGTATTATCCCACCACATGCCCCTTTCATACATAAAGAAAGAGGCCCAAGAATGATAATCAATTATGAATGTGATCATGATATGACACTTTGATGACGTTTTGTTATCTGAATATGTCGTATATATATTACAGACATTTGGCAGATATCTCTTTGATCCAAAATGGAATCTTGACAATTTTCTCAGACACACAAGTCAGTAAACACACAGGCGGTCAAGTCCCCAACAAAGAACAAGACTCTATCACCTACCCAACATCTTTATTGATGGGTTTCAAATGCACTGATCAAATATTACCCCTAAAATGGTACTCCCCCTATGGTGGACACTACATGGGATTCCCTCCAATTAGTGAAATCTCTCACGCTACCTCTTCATCCATGGCTAGAAATCTATCACGGGATGACTCCATTGTGAATCTCAAATAATATTGTGAGAATGTCCCCGAAACAAGACAAAAAATACCTCCCTTATCATAGCTAGGAATATGAGGTCAACACCAATGAATTTATCCCACCTGCATAAGAACCTTAGTTGAGGGATAATTCCAGAGGATGTCTCCACCATCGACGTACAACCGGATATACTCACTATGAAGAGGACCCCATGCTAATGGAACATGCTGAATTCTAATAGACACGGGCCCCTCATGCTTCCCACTGAGGGTAAAAAATGCATGATCAAGAGAATATTATCACTATATTTCCTAAGGATGAGGTCCTCAACACAAACATGATGACAAATAATGGGCAGACATACAATTCTTCCCTCCTAGTGAATCACACCATGGAAATATGGAAGTAATATATGAGCGGATTCATATCCACTCTCAATAATTTAAATCTCACCATGGAAATAGGGAGGCACAATATGATAAAAAACACATTCATGCCAGTACTAACCAGTCCTGATACATAGACATAGCGGAAAATTATAGAAAGATGTAAATGTCTACCAATGCACAAGAAGACTGTCATCCAAATAGGAAAACACCAAGCTATATACAGGCAAATATCCCTACTGAATCACACCATGCCAATCATAAAAACAAGGAGGAAAACTATGGAAATTCATATAACAATATCGATTCATATGAGTCCCGCAACTCAAATACGGTGGAAATCCATAAGAAGATGAAAATTCCTACCTACCACAATAAATCCCACCATTCAAATACAATGGAAAAAATATGTGAAGAGTCAAATTAATGTGGATTCACAAAATTCCGACAACCAAATATAATGGAAGATGGAGAAGACATCCAGCTGTAGACTTGTTCCTCTGTCCCAATGTAAGATAATTTCCAGTACACATTGGAGACCAACGGAGAACTGGAGAAAGAAGAAAATCATACTATAATATTAGAATGAGAATTGATAACCATTCCATCCAAATATGTATCTCAACACATCATTTCCATGATGTAGTTGGAGATGTAGATCATAGAATATATCCTCTAGACATTTCATGATGTCATTGAATCAATGGAAAAAGGGAAGAGTTGGATACATGATCCCATATCCTTGGGCGGGGTGATTCATCCACAAAATCTGATAGTCACCCCAGAGAAGACTCACATCCCTTCTCTAGTCTAAGAGGGTTAATGAACATATTCCATGATACAAGGACAATCAGACTAGGAACAAACACCGGTCCAACTGGAGGACACCAGTTTATTGTGGTGGCCACTCTAGGGTAGGAGTATACCCCTGCCAGAATTCAAGATGCTCATCGATGTATCATGAAAATGTCATGGGAACCAACCAAATAGATTCCCATATATGAAGTCCTCTACCAATAAAAGGTGACCCCAGTTTCCCAAAGAAGAGCACCCAAACATGATGGTCTCCAAAGGGAACTAGGAAATGAAGAGCACATTCATGATTCCACTCTACAAAAAGAAAGTGGTTATGATGACATTAATCATATATCATTAGAGACTCAATATCATGTCATTAAATTACTAAATTATGGAAGTGAAAGTATTATTTGTGAAGGATCTAACTGCAATGTCACTACCAGTAGATCAAAAGGTTCTCCCGAGGGAACCCAAAGGGGATTACACCATGGGCCAGAAATGATTGATCAAGGGAGCCTATCTCCTGATGCATATCTGGGTATCCCACCCTTGACCAGAAGATAAAATATAATTAAGGTACTCTAATTGTTTTCATCCAACCCAATGGTCTTCCCTAGGGTATACACTATAGATATGTTTCTCCCTATTGTTGGATGCAAGCTATGATAGTTATCCCGACCATGATAGTAGTCCTTGTAAGGTACCTCCCCTCAATGATTCCATGAAATGAGAAGGTCCTCCCCTCATTACAGTACATCCTGAAGTCCCTACCCTGAATTTACACATTATATACTCTCTATATAGCCATAGATATGATGGTAGTCCTCTCCATGATAACAGTCATTGTGACGGCCCTCCCCTAAATGACACAAAGAAGTAAGAAGGTCCTCCCCTTGTTGCGGTTCTCCATGAAGGTACTGCCTAGGGTATAGACTTCATAAGTTCTATCCATGTTTGAACACTAATCCATGATTTTAGTCCTCACCATTACAACACTGACTGCGACTGTCCTCCCCATAGTCAAAATTTATGCTGGCAATAAGGTCCTCCACTCGTCAGGTCAAATGCGAGAAATCCCTCATATGCTGATGCGTCTGAAAAAATGGATTACAACATGTTGGACATGATCTACCTAAAAATTTATATCCTTTATCAACCATGGGATATCCCAGGTCCACACTTAACTTTCGAGTCACCCTCATATTATTCACATGTCAACGAGACTCCCGCTAACCCCACTTCTTGGAATTAAACCATTAAGGAGCAGTCAAACCAGACTGATCAAGCCTAAGAGTCCTAGGTGGAACAATGATAAATATGTTTCTGGTAAGAAGACAACTATTTATGGATGATATTATAGTAATGTGTTGGCCCATGTACACTTCTCATCAAAACATTCCAAGAGAGGTTTCCTAAGAATGTATGCATAAAATTGGACTCAATATCTGGAAAAATATCCTCCTAATGAAGGAAATATTTCTACCCTATTAAGGGTATGGATTCAACATAAATTAAGTTGGGGAACATCACCATCAAATCTACCAAGATTAACATTACTCTACATGGCTTCCAAAATTAAAAAGGAAAAACAAATACCTTGAGCTGGCCTACCTCCATGCGCTGAAGAAGTTGCGCTACCTTATTGGCAACAACTCGTATGGTGTTCATATATGAGGATGGGGAGAACATAGAGCTCTAAACTTATCCCCACTTCTCATCCGATAGAACCAACTTTATATGACATCCTACAATGCCACCATCCTTTGATGGCAGTCAAATGATGTCCCTACTTAGGAAAGGTGGAATGCTCAACAAGAACTGGCTTTGAGTAAGTCTCAGAAATGTCATCCCTTATAAGAGACAGCTATAGAGATGCTCCTGAATCAAGGAACCATGAACATCCATAAGTCCTCCCATTTATAGTAATTCAGTCAACGAGAAATTATCATGTTCTCAAGAGAAAACAATTTATGGGTAGACCTGACACCATATCTGGCTCACACCCGCATGGGAATGCATGAGATCAAGAAGGTGACAATAGCAGCATCCACCACCACATCACAGGATCAACCATGGCCCATAGAACTAGGATACTTTTTAACACAAAAATCCCCCATAAGACTAGAAAATAATTTATGAGGCACATCATTAGATGAATTGGAGAAACCACAACCCACAGGAATGTGGGAATTTTTCCTCAAATTTCTGACCAATAAACATCTGTCCTCTCTTGACTAGGGAGAACAATGGATATAGGGGCACCCCTTCCACCCAATCCTATGAATCACATCCCCTAGAATGAAGGAATACTACAAGGCCATATAAAGGCTACCTTTAAGTCACTCTTCGCCAAGAAACCAGAAGAGCATCATAGAATGGCCGCAGAAGATCCAAAAAAGTTTGCAAGCAGCTCTCCAACCATTAAAAACTAATACACCACCCACAAAATTGTATGAATCAGTGAACATAGTGGACATAAGTCCCACAGACCTCTCTAAAAATTATAAAAATAATGATGAAATAAGAGAAGAGTGTTCCATCCCGAAGACGGTCCACACCGAGCCTGGAGGTGTGCACCCTAGAAACAAATGAGTTGTCTTAAATTTGGGTGTCTGCTCAGTCAATCCACAATGGACTCCCACATAAATCCCCAATAAGCAGAAGAATAAGAGCATGGTCTATAACCCACATCCTCATATTCATGATAACTATTCCCCCACGCTTGAGGAGAGATTCGCTCGAGAGGAGGATGAAAAGAAATAGCTAAGGTGAATCAACACTACGATGCTAAGAGAAATCCATCATACTTGGTTTCTTCCTGATATGGAGAATCAACACACACTTCCATAAAATTTACCTATGCCTCATAGTATCATCCCATCAGATAAAGATAGGTTGGAAAGATCATTAAAGGTAGCGTCGGGACCATCAGTCTACCTAAACCCAATTCTAGTAAGATAATAATATTTCCCTCCGCTGGGGAAGCAACTAGAACATATTTAGGAGAATCCACAAATGATTCCCCCTGATGGGTATTTTCCTCATCTTCCAATAGTGCTGACACATCCAATATTTCCCCCTACTGCACCTGCTAATGCTTAGGTCCAACATGACATGCATCAAGAGCTCCTGAATACCATTAAGTTATTGAAAACGTGAAAGAAAGAAAGGTAAAGACGATGTGATCCAATAAAACTGGAATGTACACCATACCTCGATTGGGTAAGCAACATACCTCCACCAAAATTTTTTTGGAACCCATATTCCTAGTGTTTAATAGATCAGTGGACCCAGAGAAACATATAATACACTACTCTTCTTACTGTGATAAGATGATGGGATCCCTGGAGCTCATATTCTTTATGTGCACCATACAAGGATCAACATTTGTGAGGTAAATTAGTTTGAAAACTAACTTAATAACAATATGGGAGGATTTCCAGTGCCAGTTCCTATTCCATTTCATCATGATGCTTCCAAAAGAAATAGTGAATGAATTTATGAACTCCAATCAATGAGAGAACGAAAGAGTTTTAGACTTTATTTCTAGATGGAAGGGTCTAACATACTCCTTGAAACAACCACTCCCCCATGATGAGATGTTGTTCATGTGCATAGAAAAAATATATGATGAGCTATAAACACCATTTGTTCTAGTGAAATATACAAGTGGGTTATGGGACTTCTCCGCTATCATTAGAAGAATAAAAGATTTCTTAAAATGTAATAATATCAAGTCTTGGGCTGCCCTATCAAGCCGAGTACAATGAATAGGGAGATCTCAAGTAGTTTCTTTCATTCTTATTCCACACCTACACTGGCTCCAACTCCATGGTACCCACCAAACTGAGTACGACCATATGGACATCAGTATCTGCCTCTTCCTTGTAAAGAAGAGCAAATGGGGGCTGAAAGAAATAAATTCCAGGAACGTATAAATAATTTGTATTCGTTCTGGGATGATCATGTCTATGTCTACTTTGTAGCTTCAATTAATTTCAACATTATTCATATTCTAAAGAAAAAGTGGACTGATGAAATAGGTATTTATGATCTTATAGATTACTATCCCTTCCACTAGATATTGGGGCACAAAATTTACGAGTTATTTGTCTTCAAGTACCTCCTGCAATGAATAATATATTCCAGACAGGTCAACATGGGACAACCTCTAGTGCAGGTGGCATATGTTTCCACAATTGGCTTAGACAAAGAGGGGAAGTGGAAAAATGTTGTTAAAAAAATGGAGAAAAAGTTTGATAGTTGGTTGACTCATAAAACCATAAACTGATCCCATGGTATCTTCCATGTACATTTGAAGTAACCAAATGTGCCTCAAAAAGCTTCTAAGGATACACAACCAACATCCTCGACCCCACAATCCTACAAAGGTCGACCTCCCAAAAAACAGTCCAATCAGAAGGATGAAAAGAAAGTGTAGGGAGATAAACTTTCACCAAATCCAATTTTGGATTTGACACTCTTAGATTTCATTACATAAAATATGAAGACATGGGAATTGTACTGCCAAATAGCACCATCAAGGGAAGGTGTTAAGACAAATTCATCATCAGAAGAGGAGCTGATATTTGTCTTTGTCAATGTCATCCACTTGATGGATCTTATTTATAACAATGAAAATGATATCCAAACATTATTTCCCACACAGAATTGGGTGCCTATTAGAATAATCCACAGAAGACCTAGATATCAAGGGAGATAAATCCATGGTAGAAATCAGGTTTATGGAAGAACCCCCACTCAAACCATTAGTGTTGAACAAACCCACAGAAGGACCATCTAGAGAATCCGGCAGGTATAAGAAAATTATCCTACCCCCAAAAATGCCACCCCAGTCTAATCCTTCTAAAATATCTATCATAGGAAGAACATATGACTTTTTTCCCTTAGCAGGAGAGAAGACCTTCCTAGCCAAATCCACAAAGGATGGAATCTCCTTTAGCTCTTATCCCAAGGATCTACCTATCTGCATCAAATGATAAATACCCTAAAGAGCATGAGAATGAGCACCGCCAAGCTGGGAATTTACAGCCTTCAGATAAAAAATTTGATATTATAAAGTTTCTAGCATCAGTACCAGCCAAGATTTCAATCATCGATGCACTGAATCTATCATCATATCACAAGGTAGAACTCATCAAAGCTTTCATATTTCCCTAGGAGTGTGTAGCTGAAGTGGACACTACTAAATTCTACCAGACAGAGACCAATCATGTAGAATGAAACACAGTTATATCCTTCATCGATCAAGATGATGATTTCATCATGCAATGAATCATAAAACCCTTATATGTGTCTGGCATAATAAATGGCATTGATATCCAAAAAGTATTCATCGACAATGGCTCTAGGGTTAATCAAATCACACTGCAGATAGTTCATCTACTGAGCTACAATGAGGATGATCTAATGACCTACACCATAACCCTATTAGTCTATGTAAAAAGTGACCAAATTTCCTTAGGAAAAATTAAGATCAAAACCCTATTCAGTGACCTCGTAGCTCACCCATAATTTTTGGTGGTTCGAAATAATATTTCCTTCAATAACCTACTCGGGAGTCCCTAAATTCATAAACACCTAGAAATACCCTCCTTGTACCATCAGTGTTAGAAATATAGAATTAATGGATAGAGTGGGACACTACATGCCGATAAGGCCCTGTTTGACCTCTTCGAATTACAATATATTGATGTAGGACTCTATGAACTGATGAGGAAACAACCCTCAGCTAGTATAATTAATTGGGTCGCCACCCCAAATGGTTTGGAAATATTTCCCACCAATCCCCTCAAGGATCTCCATCCAGATAACATACTTTCCATAAATCAGATTGAAAGCACAAGTCCAAATTCGAACAAGTATTCGGTACTCTTCATGAATTCAATTATGGCCTATGATATTTATTATGTTGAAAAACTCACTAACTCCTAAGATAATGGTGGGGATTCAGATAAAAATTCCCTCAAACCATAACCGAAACCCCATAAAATTCCATCCTCACCCACTAATGTGGGAGGAAGTTTCTCATCACTCAAAAAGATGAGGAAACACTTTTAACCCTCACTATATTTTCCCCAGGGAATCCCCCACCAATCGCCAAGGTAGAATAGATGGCTTCACCTCCCAGACACCAAAATTTCAACTCTTCTATCACCTATAGATAAATTTTTTCAAGAATTTTTTCCCATAAAGAGATTAAGAGGATGATGATGAGGATAGATATGAGGAAGAAGAAGACCTAAGGGATGTCTCTATATTATTTTAGAAAGGATCCTCTACCACCATTGATGAAATCAAGGAAATCAACTTGGTCATGGAAAAAGATGCACGACCCACTATGGTAAGTGAGACCATCCCTTCCAAAGATAAAGAGATATCTACCTCTTTCCAGAAGTATAACTGACTTGTTTTTTCCTATAATTATACATAAATTCAAGGTCTCAACCCAGAGGTGGCCACTCACCAACAGGGCCTACTAGAGGACCAACATGGTTTAAAGAATGCTTCCATAAGGACACACCTGACACATACTGCCAAAATAGAGGCTGAAGTCGACAAGATCGTCAGATCTATTTTCATTTAGGAGGTCTAAAAACCCATTTCAATAGAAAAAATTTTCCCTATCAAGAAGAAAAATGGGAAGATCATGTTCTGCATCGATTCTACAGACCTCAAATGACATTGCTTGAAAATGATTTCCCAATCCCGATAATTGAATTGCTGATTGATGAAACTATAAGATATGTGACTCTCTCATTAATGAATAACTATTAAGAATATGACCAGATACAAATGGCCTAATAAGATTAAGAATCCACCACCTTTAGGGCTCCCAAGAGAGTGTTTGTCTAAAACGTGATGCATTTCAGTTTGAAAAATGTCGACACCACATATCAGTGTGCCATGCACCACATTTTAAAACCCTTTATGTGAATGTTCTTTGAATGCTACGTTGATGATCTAGTGGTTAAATCATAAAAATGACCGGACCATCTAGAAGATCATGAAACCATCATCAATAAATTATGACATTACAATATGGAAATAAACCCACCAAAATGTGCTTTTGGTGTTACCTCAGGTAAATTCCTTAGCTTTTTCATATGCCACCGGGGAATAAAAGTCAACCCTAATAAGAAAAAGGACGTACATGGAATGTCACCTCTCGCAACCTCGGTGAGTTGAGAGGACTCCAAGAACACCAAGCCTATATTCAGCGCTTCATATCCAACCTCACATGAAAATTATTTCCCTTCACCAGGTTGATGAATAATGAGGTAAAATATCAATGGAATGAAGAATGGAAGGGAGAATTCAACATTCTCAATAATTGTCTATTAAGTGTACAAGTACCAATTGCACCCATTGAATAAAGACCACACATTATATACATAACCACCTTGGAGAGATCCCCAGGTTCCTTCCTTGTATTGAAGAATGTTGTCAGCAGTGAGAATAATCTCTATTACCTCATCCAAACCATGATCAATGTCAAGACTCATTATTCGAATATAAAGAAGAGATACCTTGCATTAAAATTTGTAGTCCAGAAGAGGAGGCATTACTTACAGCACCAAAAAGTCCATTTGGTTTCACGTAGCAACCTGCTCCAATATATTCTCAGTAATCCAATGTTAATAGGATGCATATCATGGTGAGGGGTTATCCTACAGTAGTTTCATATATGATTCATACCCTATAAGGATTTCAAATGTTAGGTTCTTGTAAACTTCCTAACAGGAAATCCCTCAACAGAGGTGGCCTCATTAAATGCTGAGATACCTGATGTTCAATTGTTCTATATTCAAGAGGATCCCTAGATATGGGAAATTTACATTGATGGTACATCCCGAAGTCCGATTGGAAAAATAATGGAAGACCCCATGTTCAAAAAAGTGGGGGATGGAGTCATACTCATATCCCCCTAAAAAGTAGTTTTTCATAATTTCTTCTTACTATTAGAAGGATTCACAGATTATGAAGAAGAGTACCAGGCCCTTATTCCATGCCTAGAGTTGGCACTTCAAGAACATGGAAAACACCTAATGATTAAAGGTGATTCAGAAATGGTCATCAAGAAAGTCGATGGTGATTATGCTGTTAAGAAAAAAGATCTGATTCATATGATAACCCATGTACGAGAACTGATGGTAGAGTTCCCATCAGGGATTACATGTAGTTATGTTTCCTGGTCACAAAATATGCAAGCTGATGCATTGGAAACTCCAGCCACCATTATAGGCGACTTGTATCAGAATGAAACAGTCATCAATATTTCCCAGTGAAGGATGGTCTTACCATTCATTCATTCCAACATGGAAAAAATTAATGAAATCAATCCCATATATGATTCGTATGGTCCAACCGCCAACTGGATGAATCTCATTGCAAATTACCTTTAAAGGGGAGAGCTCCCACTAGATAGGGCTATAAGGGCGAAAATATGAAGATGGGAAATAAACATCCTGATGTATAATGGAAAAACCCTATATAATATTCTTTATATTTGAGACATTGATGGATTCCATCTCAGGTGCATTGATGGAGAATAGACCATAGATGTCATAAAGTAAGTGCTTGTTAGAACCTGTAGAGAACATCAATTAGTGTCCAAGCTGTCGCATTATATTTTAAGGAATGGGTAATGTTGTCCCACCATGATGCATGATTGTGCCACATTCACCAAGAAGTTTCATCCATGTCATGTACTTAAAAATTTCATCCACCAAACCCCAATGTTACTTCTCACAACCATGTATTTTTGTCCATTTTACATATAAGGAATGAACATTGTGGGACCATACCCTCCATCCACATCCAGACAATTCAAATATACTCATCACATGAACCGACTTCTATTCCAAATGGAAAGAAGTGGTACCTCTTAAAGTTGTCTAGGAAAGAAGCATTGTCATCTTTTTGGAATCCATCATCATCACCAAGTTTGGTATCCCTCATATAATACAAATGTACAATGACACCAATTTATACTCTTTTAAATTTGACAAGCTATATCAGGAGCATGAAATCAAGGCCAACCATTCATCCCACTATCATACAGCGGACAAAAAGAAGATAGAGGCCTTCAACAACACCTTATCCAATATACATCATAAAATCGTAGATAGGGAAAAGAAATAATGAAAGAATGACCTCCTCTAAGATATGTGGGCTTACTAAACTCCAACACACACCACTACTCACATAACCACAAACTCATTAGTATACGAGATAGAGGTGGTTCTACCCAATGAAGTTCAATGACCATCACTCTATGTCACTGTCTATGATTAACTATCCACAGATGATAAGTCCCAGAAATAGTTTGAAGAGCTGGGGCAGTTGGATGAGAAAAGATTACACACTATACACCATTTAGAAGTTTATTAGAATCGGATTTCATGAGCCTTTAATAAGAAGGTTCACCTCCAATCATTCCTCAAAAGATAAATGGTGTTTTTCCTCAGAACCCTGATGATACTCAGAAAGAACACACCAAAGTTAGATCTGAAATGGGATGGACCATATGTTATACACAAGGTCTACTCCAATGGATCATATTCCTTAATTTCAATATATGGAAAGGTCACAATAGCTATCACCAATGACAGGTTTCTGAATAATTTCTTTGTGTAATCATATCAAATTCTTTGTAGTTTCATGATGTTAAACTACATAGAGCCACCAACGTCTATGTTACACAACCTTAAATTATATTGAGATGGTCCGGATCGCATGAAATTAAACTACACGATGAACCTATCTTATCTTCATGTTGTTAAACTACATAGAGACCAATGCATCAGTATTTTCTGATGTTAAATGAATTAGAATATTCATACTTATCATAAGACATTAAAATTCTTGGTGATCATTTTCTCTAGTACTATGACTTGTTGTGTATAAATCATATCATTGTAAGGGCATGGTAAAAATTCCTCTTTTATGTGTATGGGTTAGACCGACATAGAGAGTTTATCTTAGAACTACATATGTCTAGATTCCCATTAATCAATGGGATACTTAGTGATGCATGAATTATACATCGTGGTCCATCCACTAGTAAAAATAAATAATGTCCCTCTCCATGAATATAAGTTAGACATGCATAGGGGAATCCAGGAAAATTCATAATCATTCGATGTTAAACTATAGGGGACCTAAAGAACTATGTACAAATTGATTCCTGCCCTCATATAATACATAAAGTAACCTTGAATCTATGTCTTCTTCCAGCCACCAGACAATACAAATTCCCCCCTCTATGGGAATAGGTCAGACCAACATGTATAGTTTTCAAGAACTACATGTGGCTTGATCCAAACCTCACAAGATACATAGTGATGTCCGAATCCTTCATTATTGAGTAGCCTCCATTCAAAAAAATACTACTCCTTTCTGGTGCATGGGTCAGACCTACATAGGGAACATGTTTTTAGAACTACGTTGACATTGATTCTCAACTAACTAGTATACATATGAAACCTCCATGAGGTTCAGGACGAACACTTCACTCAGGTCATCCTTTTCACGTCAGTTCACTATCGTCTTTACCGTATGATATTAAAATACATAGGATACCATAACTAGACATGGTGTGATTCCTATCATCATAGGATACGTAGTGACACATGGGCTTTCCCAGGTCTAGCCGCTAAGAAACAAATGTCTCCCCCTATATATAAGCAAGACATGCATATGGAAATTCATAAGTCCAAACTACATGACATTAAACATCATGGGAAATGAATTCCTAACCACACAAAAATAAAATTTAAGGTATCTCAAGAACTACTTGAGGCTTGATTGTTAGTATAATGAAAGATATAGCAATACTCAGGCCAGAAATCCTGGGTCCATCCATGCAAAAATAAATCAAGGAAAAGAAAATCCCTTAATCCCTTAATTTGAAATTAAAATGGATAAAATTGATTTCAAATATGGACTCTTACATCAATAACATGTCAAAAGTCCATGATTCACTTTACATACAAATCAGATCTATGTAGAGGATCTCATACTATAGAACTAATCATGGTCTGGATATTTGTCACGTACCCATACATCCCATTTTCGTCCATCAAAATCCATGAGACAAGGAATATTGGATCACCATAATCACCATTGTCTATTGAAAATGGATGGCTAGTGTCTTGTGGAAACCTTTGTTTGACTATGCAGACAATACCCCAATGACACTGCATATGTTGCCCACTAAAATGGCCTATCAACCAAAAAAAATTTCATCCAAGGGAGAGGATGTTCTTACTTCCATACACCCATTGGTGCTTAAGCCTCACATCACACCTCTTGACTCAAGGGAACCTGAAATCATGGTTTACACATTCTTCCCTTACTCATGTTTGTGGCGTACTAAGAATACCTCGACTTGATTATCTCATATTTACACATGATCCCTTTTATATTTCAACCATGAAACATGATGTTAGACTGTTCTATCAACGTCATTTCTGAAACACTTAAAACTATATGACCCAAAACATCTATCTCATTTACATCGATTCACCCATATCATCACTACATGTAGATAAAATTCATGGACAAACAATTATCATTTCTTTGATCCTGCCATCCCTGGGAGGTTGAGTAAAATTATTTCCACCTCTTCTCTCTCACACAGATCATAGATCATTTGAGCTTAGGAATTTTGGTAGGGGACTCCCCATTGAGGTAGGAAGAATCAATCTATAATGAATGACCCTACTTGAATGAAATTAAATGTCATATTAGTGTTTTCAATTCAATTTTGGGAAACCCAAAGTCCGAACTGTATGACATTAAACTGAAAGGTACCCTAAATATAGCTACAATTCCCCCACTCCTTGCATATGAACCAATATTTTTTATATAATATGATCCTGGGATACCTGGATCTTCAAAACTGGGCCTCGATCTATCAAGGGAGTCAAAATGTCCAACCACACATACATGTCAAATCTGTGTAGAGAGACTCCCAATTCCGTGAATAATCATGGAATGAGTGTATCTAATATTTCCAAAACAACTCTCTCTATTATTATAACTCTATTATTTGAGTGATCTAGGATCACCATAATCCTTTATTTTCATCGGGAATGGATGGTTAGTGTCCTACAGAGACCTTTGTTGGACTATGCACACAATGCCCCAACAACTCTGCAAATGCTGCCCCAAAAAATAGCCGATAAACCAAAGGAAAATTCATCCTTAGGAGAAGCTTTTCCTATTTTCATACGCCTAGTAGATTTGAAACCAAACATCATTTCTTATAATCTAGGATCCCTCGAAACCATGGTTTACACTCTCCTCCCTACCCATGTCCTGGACATGTCAGAACATCCTGGCTCGATTACCCTCCAATTACTCGGGGCTTCTATATCAATGTCCTAATTGCATGATGTTTAAACATCCAGATACTCATAACCTAGTATTAACCCTTAGGCTAGGTCATGTCAAATGGTATTTTCCCTCATGACCATGCATAAGAAATGAATCTTCATAGGAATGTTTGACATACTTCTCCGCCTCATTGGTGAATCCGTATCCAAATAAAAAATTCTCCATCCATATGTGTGAATTAGATCTACATAGGAATAATCCTTAAAATGAACTATGTACAAATTTAATCCTATCATCATAGGATATGTAGTGATATCTGTATCCAATATTTCATATCCATCCATGAAACAGTATTGTCTCATCCTTGCCTGTGCAAGGGTGAAACCCGCTTAAGGAAACAACTCACATGTATAGGATAAATATGCCTCCACTAATTCCTAATATTCTCGATGAAGTTAAACATTAAATTTTCCTTTACCATGATCATTAACCCCTCTTCACACAACATACTCTATATTCAGAAAGGTTTGAATTCATATAACTATCCCTAGCCATCAGAAACGCACGACTTGTGTCTTAAATACACATTTGTTTGACTATGCACATAATGCCCCGGTGGATTTTCATATTATTTACTCCGAAATGGCCTATAAACCAAAGGAAAATACATCCTCAATAGAGAATTTTACTATCTATTTATTCCCATATAACATCTACATATCACCTTATTCCCCAGTTTTGAAAACCACCTGGATAACAGTTTACATCTTCTCCCCCCTCACGTCTTAAGGTAATAGAACATTTTTGTCCGAATTGTTATGGAAAATTAAAATTGTTTACCCCTCGAGTTAGAGTAAAATAATTTATTTTAAACCATAAGTTTAAAAATACATATTTGTATGACATTAAACAACACCTTTCATTAGACCTCCCTTGCACAAGTCAAATTCATGTGGGATCAATTTCTAAATTAGAACCAATATAAATTCCCACATACATTCAAACATTATTCCATTAACATGCCAACCAGTCTAACGATAAACAATAATATATTTCGAAAATTTTACAAAAATTTCATGACTATAGGAAATGGATTGCCACTATCATGCAGATACCTTTTTTGAACTATGCACACAATGCCCCAACGGCTCAACATATGTTTCCCACAATAATGTCCTAGTATCTTTGGGAAAAAAACATCCCCAGGAGAGGCCTTTCTAACTTCCGTACACCCCATGGATTCTATGCCCTATATTATATCCCATATCCAAAAATCACAAGTCAGGGTTAATAAAAATACCTCATCAATATCCAAATGTTTCCAAGAAAATATCAGTTAATGAGTCCTAAATTAGGTCCCATTCCCTACAATTCATGGTCAAAGATGTTCAAACAAAAACATCAGTAATGATAGAATGGTATTTAAGACTCTAAACCAAAAATTAAATATACACAATACTCACCAGGGTGAAAAATTTTATAGGGAACCCTAAAAAAATTCAACTACCAACTCGCTAAACCTATACTACATATTGTTTAGAAAAAACATCAATAAATCAAAAAATAATCATGACATTGAAATCTTGTTAAGTAAAAAACATTCCAATGGTGGCTTAAGAAAAAGTAAAGATATACCTACTAATCCCACAACATAATAAGCTTATAAAAAAAGGGTGATAATGAAATAGGCATAATGTTTGTAGGTTTTTCCATGTGACCCTAGCAAGAGTCAAAGTACGCTCGTTGAGCCCTCCGCTAAGCAAAAAATTAAGGCATGTTTTGCTCATTTTCATTATCCTAGATTATGACTCAAGTTGATATCTGGTTGAGAATATGGTTTCAATTATTGTTGATTACGATTGATTCATAATGCAGGAAATGATAAATAAGAAGCACTAGGGTATGATATGTTTTTAGTTTATTAAATTTGGAAAAGGAGGAAATCCACAACTTAGATACTCACCCTAATAGATGAGAAAAAATGGACCAAAAAAATCTAAAGTTATTATGAAGACGCCTTCTTAGATCTTTCCAATAGTTAAATTACCATCTATCATGGACCGACAAGAGATTTCTCTAATACAACCCTCTGTGATGCTTCATCTTCAACAGAGGGACGCACTGGATTCATTATGGAACCAAGATCCTACCATTTTTATTTAATGGCTTCTAAGATCAAAATCATTGATTCTAGTTGCACTATTATCTTGTCCACATGAGCATCATACTCATCTAACTCTTCTATTTCTAAAATCACATGGTTATGAGAATTTATATCCTCAACCATTGAGTGATGGAGATCTTTAGTATGATCTTAAAAAGTCTTGGTTTGATGAAGCAAAGTGTTGAACCAAGTGAGTCTATCTTTACGAGCAGCTAAATCTTATAGAACTATGGAAATTCAGTGAAAAAGTTGGTGCATATGTAGGTAGTTGAAACCATTGGAACCCAAGTTAGTAAATAGCTGCTGAAGAGTGTACTCCTCGTCAGAAAACTCTTGTAGAGTAGTCTCTATAATAATAGTATACATTCGAAGCCATGTCTGCCTTAGCATAGCTCGGTGTCTCCTGATAGAATTAGAACACTCACCCTATTCCTTTTTCAGAACAGATATCTAGTCAAGGAATGAAACCACATCAGATAGATCCACCCTAGGTTGGGTCACCCAAGTGGGGGAGATCTCCTGCCGTGTCACTAAGTTGATGTCTTGAACCGTGATCAGTGGGTCGACCACAACTCTAGGGGTATCCAGTGATATTCTGCTCATATCATCTTAAGTAGGACCATGAAATGTAATAGTAGAAGGTCTGGGATCTGAATCACTATCCATAATAATATCATGAGAAGATGAATCCCCCTTCGAATGAATGTTACGTCAAACATATCACCATCGAGAGATGGGAATGGAAAGAGATGCTACTACTGGAACATGAAAAATGGGACTAGAAGTAGTTAGGGGCCTTTTAACCCATTGGAATATCCTAGACAGTATATTTTTAAGATAGAACACTACCCATTGTGGGATATACTCTAATGATAAGTAGGTATGGTCCAATTTGGTAGGACTAAAAACATGGATTCAAGAGTCCACCAACATCATCATCAACCATTTTTTATGAAGGATTTCCTGGTGAGATTCCATATTTACCATGGGAATATGGAGGAGTGTAACTTGTAGAGGTAATCCAAACTTCTTGGAGAATCGATAGGGAGTATAGGGTTCAAAAACCATCATCCGTTATATATGAGTGGATATGATTGTATCTCGAAGTTCGAGGAAGTATGAACACACTTTTTAAGATCCCCACCCATCACCTACTATTATTTCATATGTAATGGGGTAAGGTTCAAAAGAAAACATAAAAACATCACATAGTAGTTTATCAACTCCATAAATAATCAAAGATCAAGGGTGAACAATGGAAATACAGAGAAGGGTTCTCTGGAAGGTAGAGTGAGGATCCATTATAGTATGAAAATACTCGTAGTAGGAAAAATTATCTTCTATACAAAAAATGGAAAATTAAAAGGGACCACTGATATGATTCAGAGTCCTCCCATCCTATATCTGCATCAATAGCTCATTGATTCACGCAGGGGTAGGAGTTACTAATTTGATATTCCATCCCTCTTCCAATGTGGCCTCTATCATTAGAGTATAGGCACTAACACAGCTATATACATTAATAGAGGGTAAGATCTATCGACTCAGTAAAATGGAAAAGAATCCCAGTAAGCTAAGGTTAGGTGGTACACATGACTAGATCTCATAAACCTAGGTGGTGTACTGACCCACCTCTAGGGTTGCACAATATGAGCCAGGAATTTGTCGAGACTGTTGAGTTTAATGAGTTTGGATACAATGTACTTTTGAAATTAGCCTGTTCATATGTAGAAATGATCCTTTCAAACCTTCAAATGAAATCAATGAGTGGGAATGAAAGGGGATGAAGAAGAAAACCGTCTTCTATTACTAGAAAATATCTCACCAATGGAGATTCTAGTTCAACATTCTCCTGGGTATTGTCCATATAAAGAAAATCATCGTACATTTCTCCAAGGATAGAAAATTACCCTATCAGGTAAACATCCCATAAACTAATCATCACTTTACCATGGGACATGTGAATGGTTTCAGTGCTCAAACACCAGTGACTAAGAAGATCAGGATGAATTTCCCTGGTGAATAGATTGAAAACAGGGAGACCTATACTGCCAGACAGAGATTGAAAACATCCTACTGATTAGGTAACTCCATGCAGTTTGGGTGCACCCAAAAGGCCCATACCTACTCATTATAAAATCGCCCTCCATATCAAAGATCCCATCTGGAGTTCCACCATCCATTGGAGTTTATTCAGGAAAAGTTAAAAATAGTGTTTTAATCCTGAAATATTTATTTGTAAGATTTAGCGTGGTTCTATTTAGTGCTCTACATCCACATAGAGCCATTCATAAAAAATATGTCATCCTAGATCAAGGAAGTAGTGTTTCCCCCATGGTAATAATATTCATCCAATTAAAATCTTGAGATGTCTCAAGGAGAATGGTGAAGCTACTCCAGTAAACTAGTGTCATGGGAACATCATCTAGGAGGCCGATGTTGTAAAGTAGCAACTAAATATGTAGTGGATATGCCATGAGATCTGGAGAAAGGAGGTCTCTGTTAATAACCTCTGGAGGGTCGGTGGAGGAAAAAAGGTTTTCTTCATAATTCTCAACCATATATTCCCTCCTCATGGTAACTTCCATTGTGATTAAAGGATGATACATCTCCATTTTGCATAAAAAAAGGCCACACAAAAGGGTTATTCCCACAAAATATTTGGCAAAAAGACAAAAACATTGGTCAAGGCCTACAAGAAATATACAAAATAGATGGAATTCCCCTTGAGCTGACAGTTCAAAAAATACCCCTCAAGATGATGGCCCGTGAAGTGTTTGCCATTGAATCAAGCCTAGTTCACTGAATGGGTGAGATGTGCATCGATATTATCTATGTGGTTGTTCAGAACAATTTTTGAAATTTAAATATTTAATGTTTGATTTTTATATTTAAGGTTTAGTTTACCCATTTGACGTTTAGTCCATGGAGTAAGAAAAACTTGTAGTGTCTTAATACACTGTAGTGGAAACATATGTTTTATGTTTCATGGTCCGTTTCATGGATTCAAAGGTCAGTTCATAGATGAGAATGACCATGAAGAGCTCCAAAATCATAAAATTTAAACATGATTCGTAGAAAACATATTTCATGAAGGAGCTAGTATGCGGAAGAAGAGAAAGTTGAGAAGACTTTGTTGAGCACTTTTTGCTGAGAATTCCAGTAAATGAAAAAATACATGGGCCCCCTATATATATAATCATGGTTCCCCAAATGGGTACAAAACATTTACTGTAAACTAGTATAGTTCAAGACCAGTATCTACATCAAAATATCCTCCACTTCAATGTGATTTTTACCCATTAATACACCACGAATTTGTTGGATCCCAAAAACACCACAAAGATAAGGTTAATACTCCCAAAAATTAGATGAAATAATAAGATGCAGGTTTGATTGAAAACATAAAAAAAATATTGATGAAATTGAATATTGAAAACTAATAATGTTGTAATAATACTAATTACTAAGAATGATATATAGATGGTATTTCCTAAAAATCAAATGGTACACATATATCTCTCAAAACAATGGCTCGTGAGGCATTGGACAACGAACTAGGTAGTTTGAAGAAGAAGCGAGGAAGGAAACCAATCCCCCGTGAACCACATCATTCGTTGAATGGAGGCTGAGAAATTCCACCTGTGAACCATAGCCTTGAGAACCACGTCATTCGAAAAAACATGACAGAGAGGTCTGGACCCACACACAATCCCCACAAACTCAGTTCATGGACAAGGTGATTCTGGAAGCATCCCGCGAACCGCATCGTTCGTGGGATTGAGGTGGTGATTTCTGCTATTGCAAACCGCAACACTGCAAATCTCTGTTGACCAAGTCATCAGTTGGCCATATGATTTCACAATGGGTTCCAAAAAAGGGGTTGTGTGACCCATAGATATAGCCTCCTCGAAACTCTATAAAAAGACCTATAAAGGATTATAAGATGGGGGGATTTTTTAAGAGTTTGGAGTTTATGGATAGAAGTATTCTACAAAAAAGGATCAACGAAATATGGAATGACGAACAATTTCCAACATGTATAAATCCTCCATGAACCATAAAAATAAAAAAGAATAATAATATGTGAAACATTGATCCTAATTGGAAAACTATGAACCATACCCCATACGCAGATGATCTGTTCACTAACTACAGGACCCATTCCCCTTCATCAATCCATCATACCACATAACACATCTCTATGCGAAGGAAAACCTACCCTATGTAGCGTTCCACCACACTAATGGGCTGCAGTGCCACATACCACCATGGTATGAAAACAGATACCGAGGCCGCGTAACACTATGAAATGCAAACCATATCCAAGTTTGTGTACCACATTGGTATGTAAACAACATTCGAGTCCACATACTGCCTCAGTACATGGAATTCCCCCACCCGCATAACAACGCGCCATGCGAAGGGTACCACACCCCGCATGAAAAAGTGGTATGTGTAATTGGATTCCATTGGGATTTCCTTATTTTGGCCTCAATCATTCAATTTAATTTCAATCCCATACTCTAAATCCACTTCATGAGCCAGTCCAACAGGATTAGGCCAAAGCCTCTTCTAAATCTACCAGACTTGTATGTTAAAACCATAAGACACATCGACACATCCTTCAAAGTCTACATACCCATGGGAAGCAGAGACATGTGGGTAATTCCTGGAACGGTGTGGGCCCCCAGATTGTATCTAATTCTACATTACCATGGTAAACTGGGGTCCAAACCTTGGGTTGCTTACATGTACCTCCTCATTCTAGGGACCAAGAGTAATCACTGGATTTTCCAATCAATGAGGGACAATGATGCGTTAAAGGGATAACGTCTGCCTCTCCCTTTGACAAGGAGTGATGCATCTCCCCTTTCACGGAACTATATTTATGGAATCTCCCTTAAGGTGACCACATAGTCTTTCTATGGGAGGTGACACTATTTATACTCTCAAGCTCAGCTCGAGACATGTTTGGATAGAGTTCCAAACATGACTATCCTAGATATGAACATGGGTGAGAGTTGGCACAATCAAATCCCCCCTCTCTCATTGAGTTGTCACCCCGGCATGTTCCGCTTTCTTCCCCCCTTTACATCAGTAGAGAAAGAAATGTGTATGGTCTTATAGATCTATCGCTTCCTCATATTTCTCACCCTGAGCATGAATCATGTGGGATTAATGGTTATCAATGATCACAACTTCCATACCATCTTATAATGAACTACAGGTACTATAATTCCCTATCTAACCAAGACACGTAGGACACCTATCTAAAAGCTGAAGCACAAGTGGGAAGCTTCAATGAATAATATCCACCCCAACCAACTACATGAACTCTGATTCCTACTCTAAGAATGATATGTAGGATTCCTGTCTGAAGTCCCAAGCTCAAGTGGGAAGCTTCCACACATAATCCCCACCCCAATGAACTACAAGAACTCTGATTCCTTCTCTCACTAGGATATGTAGGACTCAAGTATGAAGGCCTGTTCTCAAGTGAAATTCTCCTTAAAAATCTATCCCAATTAAATCCCCCCGAATCATTAAGGCATCCTCTTTAGGTATAATCCTCGATGTGACTCTTCCATAAAGGCAACCTTATTAGGTATAAGCCCTGATGTGACACATATAGAAGAGATTCCATTATGGTATAAGCCACATATTAAACCAAAGTAAGAAGTCTTTGATTCCCATCTAACTAGGATTTGTAGGAATCCCCCCTTAGGTCCCAACCTTTCTCTCAAATCACCCTCGGGTTCATCGAGCCATATTCCATGTGGGTCCCTATCCACCCAAGAGACCATACCTCTTTAGAGATTCTTGGGCCTCTACGGTGTGGGTGACACATGGAATCTTGACTAGGCATCCTCCCCCTAGATGTTCTCATCGCATGGCGCTAAACTGCATGGATGGGTCCCCATCCCATAACCTTTAAATATGATGTGTCTAATTAAGTAGCACAGAACTACATGGGTTCTGATTCCTCTAATAATGATACATAGTTATCCCATATCATGGGTTAGATCTCGATATCGAAGAAACATCCATGCTCCATGTATGATGATAAACTCTAGAGCGTCTCATCATATGACTTAAACTAGTGTTTTCTCAGTAATTCCTAATCCATGTGTATCCATTATTGATTTTTCAAGTTAGAGGTAATCCATTGACACGTTCTTGGGAAAGAACCAAGGATTCACGAACATATAAAAATTTATTAAATTTATAAGAGAGTCTTAGAGTAGACAATAATTCCCCCCACCCAAAATGGTGTGATGAACCTCAACTCACACCCTCTTGACCATTGGAGGTCGTAAGTGTCATTGGCTAAATCATCATCCAAAAAGTGTCTTCCTTTGAAAAACATGTCCATGAATCATGGATACAATGGTCATTGGGTGTTTATTTCTCCATAAATAAACTCGTTGGAGACCATCTGATGACATCATACCCGACGTGGACTGATTTCACACATACTCAAACCCTAAAAATTACCCATGGGGGCCACTCAACTAAGGAACGTCCTTTGTAATATGAGATGGATAAACTACCTTTTCCACGTAGGGATGGGCTTGAAAATCCCCCCCCACCCAGGGTGTGACCCAAATTGGTTTGAAACAACAACGGTAAACTTGATGGAAAGCCGTTCATAATAATGGACTATTAGATACTATCCATCGTTCCATTTTCTCTACCCTAGTATGATGCGAATCAAGACAACACATATGGCTATAAAAGAGTCTATTTTTTCAAATATAATTATCAAAAAATTATAATTATTTTTTAGATATTATTAATGTGATGAATAACATTTGGAACGATTTATTTGATGAAGTTAAATGATAAATAATTTTTCACCTATTAATGCATTTCTTTTTATCTATGTATGATTGTTTTAAGAAGTTAGTTTTATAATGATCTATTATTTCTAATATTAATTATAAAATACATAATTTATAAGTAAATATATATATATATATAATGGAATTAATAACATATATATTCACTAAATCCATTAATTGGACCATATTTTATAGGTGCATATGAAAAAAATGTTTTGATTGTGTGGGAGGTAGTTTGTATGTACACATGAGAAACATTTTCATTTTTTAAATTAAATGGGAGAGGAATATATATCGGTAATACCATAAATATAATTAAAATTCAGTATATTATTTATAATTATTTTATTATATAAACATGGTTAGAAAGGGTTTCTAAGATCGTGGATTATAAGGATAAATAAAGTTAGTTAATGGATATGTAATACTTATATTAAGAATTTCGGTCTTCTCTTGAAGTATCCTTTGACAATTAAAGACCGCAAGAGAATTTTGGAGGATAGAGTATTTAAAATGTCTAGGTGGGATATATGGTAAAAAAATTGGATATATTATCATTATAATTTCCAATTATTTGTATTTCTAGAAATGTGTGGAATTGAGAACTTTTTATAAGTGAAGAAGAGGGATAAATATTTATAAAATAATGTTAGGTATGAGATAAGAGAGGGATTACATTATATTTTGGTGAGTTAGGTGGGGAAATTATTCAGATACTTGTTCATATGACATTACAAGCTAAACAATGTATTCAATAAGGTATATGTTTCAAATTGATTTTATAAAATCAGATCCACATTAGATTACCGATTTTAACGCTTTTTTATATTGTTTAATGTTTAAACATTTGAAATTTTTTATTTATTAAAATTATTAGAAGAAACTTCATAAAAAGTTTTTATCTAATGAATCTGAATTTGGACTCAATATAATCAAATTAAATTTATAAATGTGAGAAAAGTTTAATTAAAATTTCATCACATAATATGATAAAAAATAATTTTTTATAAATATTTAATTGTTTATCTTTAAGTTTTCTCAAAATTATTCAAAATAGAATTACATTTAGATATGTGTAAATTTATTTTTATATATGTTTAAAAAAACATTGGACTCATTATTTTAAAATATATCAATTTCTTTTAAAATAATAATTTTTATAAATGTATCATCCCTTAAATTTTTTTCCCATGACAACTAGTATTTTTATTCATAACTAACCTTTATACCTAACCCTAAAATTTAACACATTAACTAATTATAAAATTCTAATTATAAATTATTCAAATCATTTAATATGATTAAATTGCTAAAAATGTTAAAAATAAATTTTAAAATAGGTAATCATAACACATAATATTATGATAAAATATAATATTGTCATAAAGAAGGGTAAATATGGAAATATGAATCCTCAAGACCTATGTAGTTTAAAAGTTTATTACTAAATAATAATATAAAAGAATTTCTTATTTTGATGATGACTTCAATGATAAATTTATGAATTCATGTCCCTCGTCTCAAGAAAATATTATATTATGGAAAAGAAAATAAAATGGAAATATCCCTGTAAGATTTTGTTAGTTGTGGAGTTATTGGAAACCTCAACGAAAACTATCAACCATCAAGAACTGAACAATATAGTGGCAATGAATAGGATAAAACTATAATAATCCAAAAAACTAATATCAAATAGTCAATAGATTACTCCAATGTGAATGTTACAAAGTTATCAGGATTTGAATGATGAAAATTCTTGTCTAATGAATGTGAATGCATTGATGGTGATGATGAAGTTGAGTCTTCTAGAGACGAAGATGGAGAAAAAATGATTATTTGAAACGATAAAGAATTTCTTTCATGTAATGAATATTGTTTCATATTCAAGAATAAGAGATTAAGATAGAGTTTTTGTAGAATAAGTAATTAAAATAATTTATCTCAAATGTCTTTTACCAGGAGAAGGTGATTAGAATGATTAAGAAGGGAAATAAATTCTAAAACAGAAAAAATTCTATCTTTATAAAAGAAAAAATTAAAATTATAAAAGTTATTGTTTATATGATTATAATTATTTTTGATGATACGAATCTTAAAATCAATATGGATAAAATGGGGAAGGAAATATAGAAGTATTTTTACTTCATGAAAGAATTTTTTTCCAAAACTTAAGACGTTTTTTATAAATTTCTATCGATGTAATAGAATTAAATTTAAAAAGTTAAAAAATGATAAGTCTCAAAAGATATGAATAAATTCTAGATACAATAATTCCCAAAGAAAGGATATAAGTGTAAAAATTTTAAATGATAGTTAATAAAGAAGAAATAATTCATGGAGGTGAAATATAATGAAAAATCTGGAAATAGACAAAAATTAAGATATTCTAAGAACACTAATCTCAGGTAATAAATTACAATAAATGAATAATTTTAAAAAATTCATATGATTAATAATATAATGCAGAAAATTTCAAGAATTTATTGTAATTTTTTATCAAAAATAATATATTATTGAAGAATAATTTATGGAAAAAAGAAATGTGAAACATTCTAGAAATCAATTTTTATGCCCTATATGTTTTCTAATAGAACTATAGAGTATTTTTGCATACCCAAATGATTTGAAAGTTTTACCACCAATATTATAACAATATTAAGAGGTTTTTCATGAATGGATACAGTGGGATTCATCCCTCTCAAATAAAGGATGTTCATAAATAGATAATGAATTATGAGTATAGAAAGGTGAACATGTTTCTGGTGATTCATGAAGACAATATACGGTGTAAACCAATGGGTTATAATGATAATAACTATCTCATCCATATACTATACTATAAAAACATTTATTTTAATACTTCAAATCATTATGAGAATAATAACAATGGTGGGGGAAAATAATTTAGTTATGGATGTTTCACTCTAGAAATCCAACATGGAATGTCTATGGATCATATATAGTAGATGCTACAATAAAATTATAAAGGATTTAAATATTCATGAAGATATTAAATTTTTCTAGGGAATATAAATGGAATTTGGAAATGATTGGTGACTAAAAAATAAAGGATTTGGTCATACAATGATCATGAAAGAAAAACATAAATCCAAAAACACATATTCTGTTAATGTATTAAAACTCAACATTTTAAGTGTTTCAAACCATGTTGATAAATAAATTGAAGTGGGATTCAAGAAAATGGGTTCTGGATTAAACATATTTACAATTAAGGAGTCATAATAAGATTATATCTAACTAATGTAAATTAGTTTCAAGCGGGAGATGCTAATAAATCATGTTATATTAGTTGGAAATAATAGAATGATTTTGGAATCAATTACATATACATTTTTGTGAAAAAAATATAAGAATTATCACCCCATGATACAATTTTTTTGACATTACTTTATTGAATGGAGAGATGTATTAGATGCGCAAAGCATTCTAAAATGTGAGGATTGTTCACACTTCATATAAGAAGATGGAGATTCACTCTAGTTAATCATTGGAGGCCATTCATTCACATGTAATTAGGTTTATGGGGAAGAAATAAAATATTGGATATATTTAAATTATTAATATTATTTATTAATTCACTTGTATTACTTTTGTTAATTTTATGAAAATGTAGTTCATGTGATCTAAAATTTGCAGCATTGAATGCCTTTTATTCATTATAACACCCCCACATAGTAGTTTAATTCCTTAAATGATTGTAGATTCTATTGAATTTTTGAAATTAGAACATAATTAAAAATTGTTTTATTTTTTATTTTTTTCTTTTTAAATTAGAGGGATGGACATTAATTATAGGAAAATACTACAATAATAATGAATATGAGTTGTTGCAAACTGGAAAATTTCAAAGGCTAGGGGTGACAATGAAATCCACGATGACTATTCTTACTGTGGGAACTGACTGTATGCTACCCCTACATGAACCTACTATCACATGGTATGAATGATATCTGTTCCTTTAGAATACCATGATCACTACTAAAATTCTCCTACCCACCTTACTGCACCACAATCTTAGAGTATGTCTACCTACCTTGATTTTAATCAGCTGATTGTGTTTGTAAAAATTACTCAAAGGGAAAAATAGCTGACCACGTAAAAAAATCATTTAATGTTCCAATATTCTTATGGTAGGAATGCAAACCTTGAACCCCTCCTTTTAGACCAATATATAATGGTAATAAAAAATACTATGACATTCACAGTAAGCATTCATAACGTAATATTTGGCCACCTACCCTACTGTGAATCTACATTATATACTACCATAACGGGACCCAAGACACCAATAAACCTCTAGAGTAAGACCCCTCTTGAATGATTCTTGTAGGATATCTAGAGACTGGGCAATACATTATATATTTACACCACCATTTAACTGCCATAACCATGGTGAAAAATAGGGCTCCACCTATGTTATAGATGAAAACTTCTACCAACACCCCTGAATTCGAGGAGATGGCTCGGAAAATCTAACTTAAAAGTAGAATAATGATATTTATCTACTACAATATGAGCTCTAAACTAACTTAGGGTGATATAAAACCGATTTTTCCATGATAAAATATTCCCTTTATGTATAACTTCTGAGGGAACATTAGTATTTCACTTTATCCTAATGTAGATGTCTACCTGTTCATAATAAATCCACATCAAAAAAGGACTAGGAACCTATATGAATCCAAGGGAAATGATGGAGAAAAATTATTTTTGAGTAGACACTTCTTGAAGATTCTACAAAATTAATATAAATAGAACCTGTAGTGGATGTAACTTTTTGTCGTGATATAAGAAATAAAATCCATTATTTTCAGAAATTGTAGCTCTAGTAGAAAATATTTTGAATTAACTACCCAATAATAACAGAATCCGAGTATTATATAGTAGAAAAATGGAGTCTTGTGGGTAAAAAAATTATTCTTAGGTTCATTTTTAATTAAAAAGGATGAAAATTAAAATCCTAGGATAATATTATTTTACCCACTACCATGAATCACTAGATCACTTAACCTTTAATAGGATATTTGGATGGATCATTGAAGAGTATTGATGCCTTAAGGAAGTCATCCAAACCCTTCCACATGAGAAAGTGTTAACAATCAAGCTGAATGTATACCCGCACCATTTATTCTTTCCAAAATTCAATGAAGAAAAACAAGCCTCTAAAATGAATAGAACCTTATTAGTTGATCTCTATATAAGAGGGATAAACTTCTCTGGAAGGGATATCTTAAGCATCAACATCAATGACTTTTATTTTTCATTTATTTTTTGTAATACTATAGTGATCTCACACTAAAAAGTCTATTATTCATAAAAGGAGAATATATCCCATATCCCATTTATGAATTATAAATTTTCAGTACAATCAATAACTCCTTTAAAAAAGTTAATAGTCCTCTTAGTTGAGTATTCCTCTGATTTAGAATTTATGTTATTACTCTTGATCTTGAAATTGCACACACAAACCCCTTGGATTTATTACCCTACATGTGATAACATAAAGTAGGGGTAATTCATGGTTAAATTGAGATATCATAATACTATTATAGTAAATGTTAAGAAATATAGGGATAATTGTATTTATTTATCTGAAAAAATATTTCTAGATACATATATTCATTTAGATTCAAATGATGATATGATGATTAGAAACCAAATGAATAATGATTTGATTGGTTAATGAGGGAATAATCCAAGGCTATATCATTACCTATATAATTAATCTTAAATCCAAATTAGTTCACTTACTTTATAATTAAAATAGTGAACCCACAAAATAATATTTCTAAACATGCAAACACAACACTATCTTCTTCGGAGACAAATCGAGTCCAACTCTTACTATAATTTCTTGGCATAAAAAAATTTGTTTTATTGAATTCTACATAATAGTAGTGCATAAAAAATATTGTTATTTCCATAGATTCTAGTGTAATGTTTTTATTTTGTTTAAAAAAAATGTTTTTAATGACCATATCTAGTTTTCTATCCTCACATGAAAAGATCCAGATGTTGAGAGAACTATATTTTCTAGACTCAAAACATTAAGAAACAAAAATCAAAAGGAATGAGAATTTTTTACCATTTAAGTGGCTTAGTATACTTATCATTTTCATCATATTCAAAATAATTAATATAATTTCAATAGAGGAAATGTAATCTATCCAAAGATAATAATAAATTTGGGGAAATAAATTCATCCAATTTAAATATTAAAAACTGATAATTACAATTAAATAATTAATAAGAAACTGATCAAAAAACTGGAGTGATTGGGATACTTCATAAGTTTTATGAGATATCTACAAAAGATCCCAATAGATACATAAGAAAATTTAACAAAATTTGTAATGTATTCTGAACAAGAGGTTTCAATGAGGCTCAAATCATGTAGAAGTATTTCCCTTTCTCAAATGAAGGAGTATCCAATGAGCAACTCCTCAATCTATTTTCTGTATAAGAGAACTCATGTGATGAGTTAAAGAAGATGTTCCTCCATAAATTCATTCATTCTTTAATAATTTCTAAACATCAAAACACAATTTATAAAATCAAGAAGGAAACAGGGCAAAGTCTCTTCTAATTGTATGAGTGGTTTTAAAAAATACCACATATTACCAACACCAGAAATATAAAAAACATCCCTTAATCAAAATTTTACTGTAAGGAATGATAGACAATAACCAGAACCTACTATATGCTTCTTTAGGAGGAGAACTGATAACATGAATCCAACTGAGGTAAGAGAACACATTGAAATGATATAAAAAATCACAAAATTTTGGTACTTGAACTCTAACTAGAGGAGTAAAGGAGGTGAAAAACCCTATATATTTTTTTTAGAAAATTAAATGGAAGAATTGACATCCCATATGAGATAATAAACTATGAACAAAGTACAAGAACCATCAACCACCACACCCCAAGGGTCATCAAAGTTTTTTATTCCTAAGATAATTTTTTAAATGGGTTCCCTCAAATTAAAGGAACTAAAATTTTGGATGTCATGTTTTAGAGGAAATTTCAAAACCATCTGACAGGAAACCAATTATTTATTGAAATTTTGACTAGATAATTTTTACCTTTGATCCAAGAGACTCTAAGAACAACATTTCAATAGTATTTTAACCAATAGTTTCATCCAACTCTATTCTAATGTCATAAGTTCCAATCCATTTACAAGAAACCAACAAGTATAGCCATAAGAACCTTCAATTAATTACATGTTTTGAAGGATATCGAATCTAAAAATAAACAACACACCACCCTAATCACTCATGTATCCAAATAAAAATAATTAAAAGAATAATTCATTCATATCATGAAGACCATGAATAATTTGGTAAATTAAGGATTACAAAATATTACTACTCATAAAATTCCAAATCCTAAGAGAAATGTCATCTATACTATATTAATATGTGGAAAATAAATGAATTTATTAATGAATTACCCCCCAAAATAGAAAGTTTATGTAAATAGTAGTAGGAAATTACCATAGAAAATGTTCTTGTGGAGGAGGTTGGGAAAGAACCATCAAAGGATAAAAGAAAAAACATGGGTGATATTTATAAGTACCCACACACCTTCCCTATAAAAATGAAAAAACCAAGAGGAACCAAGTTTAAATCACTATAATAAGAGATGTCAGATGTATTCAAAAAATTTGAAATAAATATCACCATGTTCGATGCCATTTTATGAATTAAAAATTATTTAAAATTTATTAAGGAGAAGTGAATTAGTATAAGGAGATTAAAAGGAAACAAGTAGGTTACACTATGTAATAATGTGTATAATCTTTCCACCCCTAAAATCCCCAAAAAATTCTATTATCCATGTACTTTTCCTACGACCTTCAAAATTAGGGAGCTGATTTATTCCAATTCCCTATGTGACTTGAGAGATTCAAATAATGTAATAAATTATTCAATTTATTTTTCTTTACATATGGGAGATCATAAACCAAATCATGTGTTTGTACATCTTTCCAACAGAGACACTACATATTTTGTAGGTTTCCTTGAGGATGTTCAAGTAAGTGTACAATGTTACCCACTCATTCCTTACTTCTACATTCTCAACAAGGAAGAATGGAATGGTAAAGATGATTCTAACATTATTCTTGAAATACCAATTCAATATAATAATAAAAAAATCCTAAAATTAAATGAAGTAACTCCTTCTATGAAACTGGTCGATGAAGAAATATATTTCAATATACCTGATGAAATGAAATATCCACACGAAGAACCTTAAATTTTCACATTAAAACATTTTGAAATACATTATTCATATACTGAGGAAATTTAAATGCTTGACGACATAATTATATGAGGTGATGATTTATAATAACCCAAACATTCGGAAAAATATTTTCTTAAAGTGAATTTAATTTTCAGGAAATTTCATGTCATGATTAATTTGATGAAATTGATTAGAATTATTATAACACATTACTAAAATATTATTCTAGAATTTATTAATTACATAAATAGGTGTCTATCATGTATAACATTTAAATGAAAATAATATCTAAAAAATCCATAAATTTTAAATAAATATGATTCCCATGAATTTAAAGTATAAATTTCCAAAATAGGGTAATATATATCTATTCATAGATTAAAAAACATGGAACCTGTCCTAAAAAACAACTAATAAAAATAAAATAACAATTTAAAGGCCATGATATAGACATTTTGAGTTATTTTAAGTATTATACCTATGAAATGTATGAAAAAATATTTTATGGGATTACAAATATATGGTATAAAGAAAACCCATTGAGAAGGCTCAACCCAAAACTCCTGTAGGTAGACAAAAAGAAGTATATTAACTCTTAAAATATAAAATAATAACTCCAATATTATACTCTAAATGGGTAGTCTCCATTAAAATTATTCCCTAGAAAATTAATTATAAAATTCTAAAGAATGAAAATAATGAATTAGTACCCACTCGAATGATGAATAATTGGATACTTAGTATCGACTCTAGGAGATTAATCCTTTCAATGAGGAGATAAAATTTCCCTATAACCTTTATAGAAAAAATTCTATAAATACTACCCAGGAAAAGAAATTATTGATTCCTTTATTGAATTTCTAGTTACTTTCATGTTCCCATTACTCTTGGTGAATAGGATAAGAACACCATCAAATGTTACATTGGTATATTTTCTCACTTAGGGATTCATTTTTTCCTTTTTAATTTCATAGGTACCATTAAACCATGCATGGTAGGTTTATTCAAAGAAATTATTGAGAGCCATTTATAGGTTTTCCTTCACGACATAACTTTGTATGGTACTAGATTTCAAAAATTGAAAAATGTGTTTGGAAAAGGTTTAAAAAATATCTGTTGAGAAACAACTGGTTATGAATTATGAAAATACCATTTTATGGTATAAAAACAAATTGTTATGAGCCATTTTATTTCTAAATAAAAAATAGATGTGGATAAATCCATAATTGACTTCATTTCCACACTACCTTTTCCTACCATATTCTTTAGCATTAGATATTTTTTTGTCCATGTTGGATTTCAAAGATGTTTTATTAGAGACTATAATAAAATTACATTTTCCCTAACTAACATAATCATGAATGAATTAAAATTTTAATCTAATGATTCACATAGGAAATATTTTGACAAATTTAATGAATGTGTAACCACATCCCCCATCATCATACAACCAAAATTGATTCACCCCTTTGATAAATTTTAAGATGAATCTAATAGAGTTTTTGGGGCTGTGTTGTCTCAAAATATTGATAATATTTGAAGAGTTATAGCCTAAATTTCTCAAACCCAAGATTCTACCCAGATCATCTATACAAAAAAAGATTACGAGTTTTATCTATTTTTGTATCTTTAGGAAAATATATTTATTATCTATTAGGATTAAAGTTAATTTTTTATTTTATTTTTCCCTTCTTAATATATTTAATAAATAATTTTGATTAAATAATTAATCTAGTAAGATAGATTTTTTAATGTAAAATTTTTACTATATTATTAAGGAAAATAAAGGATATGAAAATATAGTTGATGACCACATGAGCAGGCTGAATCACACTATCGAGTTAGAAAAAGTCCTAAATAGTAGTATGGGTGATTCCTTCCCTGGAGAATAATTATAAATCAATGACTAATTTCTTTGGGATTATCACATATAAAATTTTCTAGTCAAAATAATGGTACTTTAATTATTCTATAAGAATAAAACTTCTAAAATAAAATCTGAATCAAAATACTATACATGGTAAAACCATTATTTATGAAAATTATGTGATGATAAAATCATTAGAAGATTCATTCCTTAGGAAGAAATAAATTATATACCATCTTTTTTCTATAAACTGGAATTTAGAGGCTATTTTGGACCTCAAATTAATCCCAAAAATATTATGGATGTGGGGTTGTTTTGTCTGCCCTTCTTTAAAAATTCTTATTATAGTTTCTAATAACTACCCAAAATAGTCATATACAAGTTAAAATACCGATCGAAAGGAATTTCCCCAAAAATATTTGATTTTTGTGAAATATTTGATGTTTGGGGAATTGAAATCATGTGACCATTTAATATTTTATTTGGATTTACCTATATGTTGTTGGAAATAAGTTATGTGTTTAAATGGATTGATTATAAAGCCACTCAGTCTAATGAAGTGAATTTTTTGAATTTATAGAATCCGACATATTTTTTAGTTTTGGAATACATCGAGCTATATTCAAGGAACAAGGAACCCATTTATGCAACAAGAACATAAAGGACTTAATGAGTTCACCATAAATCCTCCACTAACTACCACCTATAGAAAATGGAATGGCATACGTATTAAACATATAATTCAAGATAATATTAGAGAAAAAATTACTACATAATCATAAGGACCAAGGTAAGAAGATAGAATATGCACTATATATACCTATATAATAGACCCCATCAGGTATGTCTCCTTACTAATTTTTTATGGTAGGAATTTCCACTTTACTATTTAATTACAATAGAAGGACCAATGGGTTGTCAAATGCTTAAACCTACAGTTTAGTAATGATAGAGAACATAAGAAATTGTAACTATTAGAGAATGAAAAATTTACGATTGAGGCATAATGGAACTCACTACATTACATGAGGAAAACATTATCTATTCATAAAAAATTATTCTAGAAAATGGAATTTCATTTTTGAGACAAGTAACTGTTATTTTCATCATTAATAAAACATTTCAGGAATAAGATTTTCTCGAAATGAAATGTAACATACATAATAATTAATAGTTTTCATTTTGGTGTAGTTTTTATTAAAGGATATGGTTCAAATAAACCCTTAAAGGTGAATGGATTAAAACTAAATAACTACAATGTGGACTTTGAAAAGAACATGTTGAGAAATATAGACTCCCCCATGATTCTAAAAATTAGGTTATTCTTGTTAGTATATTTCTATTTTTAGACTTGACGTTTATTTTACATTGAATTATCTTAAAAAAATTCATGATAAAATCACCTCAAAATAATTAGAACCATGTGTCGAGGAAGAGAGAAACCATAATGTGTAAATAAAATAAACAAACTTCTCTTCAATAAAATATAGTTATTTGTATTTTTATTTTGTATAATTTTCTATTTTAAATTTTTAAACATTACATGAAAATAATTTCCTTCACTTATAATTTGGAAATAAATGATGTAATTGAGGTAAATCTTGTGATACAATACATTAATGCATGAATTGATTTCTGGTTGATCTTATCACCATATTTTGTGGGTCTAATCTTAGAACTATGAAATGGAGTTTGAGTGAAAATAAAAATGTGGAATCAATTTTATAACATTAAGTCACTAGAATATTGAACTAAATATGGGGTAAATTAACCTAGTTTAGTTAAGACACCTTAAGGAGAAAACATAAATGAAAATCACATAATCCATTTGTACCTATAATTAAAATGGGATATTAGGATCCCACAATGGATATCTGAGATAGGGAAATTGGGTGTATTTCTTTAAACAAACTAATCGATCTCTATAAGTGATATAAATAGTTATCTACATTGATTTATGGTAGGGAAAAGTAAAATTCAAAAGGGCCTTATATTAAATGAGTCCATTTTTGTGAAGGGAATAATGAACCCATAAAAAGGTTCACATAACTCATAACACATTCATTTAGGTTGTATCAGTGACATGGAATACTAAACATTACTTTGAAGAAAGATAATAAATAATGATAAATGGTGGTGTTTTTTTGTTAAAATTATAATTCTTGTCATGAACCGTCCCCTGGGGCCTATGCCATGACTAACCGAAGCCCGCCTTCCATAGGCTAGGGGCAGACTACTAGATCCAAAAGGTGTATTTTCTAAAACAGGAAGGCATTTAATTTAAACCTGTACAAACACACGGTCTGCGAACACAACAAGAAACAACTATGAAGTAAACGACTACAGTAAAAGGTGTGATGAAAGTAAAATGGGCTAGAATACAAGACCAATTGAAAGTACGAGTACAACTGAAAAGTATATATACAATTGAAAATAACATTACAACTGAAAAAGGGAAAACAACTATTGAGTAGTCCTCCGAGGTTCCTAACTGAAGGGTAGGTACAGATCGCCTCCTCAACACTCCACGTCTTCCCGTCTCCTCCACAAACTGCCTGGTCCTGGCTCCCTCAAACCTCACCTCAGCTGCTCATCGACTGCACAAGACACAATAAGGCATGGGCGTAGCCCGTGATGGGGTGAGTATAACGATACTCAGTGGGGACCTTGAGACCCCGAAGGTCTCCTAGAAGTCCACAATGAAAAAAAAACAGGGTAACACCACGAAGTTAAAGTAACACACATGTAGAGTACCACATAGCATGACCCCAATCACAATCAGAAAGTAAAGACAGCTCACACCATGATTTATTCTAGGGGTAGTAACAAGTAAGAACCCCAGTCACAACATCGAACGCCTCAGATACTGGATAACTCCTCATCTATCAAGTACAATGGGCCTGCCACATCACATAGAGGTGCTTCCCACTAACCTTGTACTGCTGAGGTACTACTAATGTCAAGTACCCTGGGTATGCCGCGTCACACAGAGGCGCTCCCCACCATGGGTCTGCCGCATCACACAGAGGTGCTCCCCCTCGTGGCCTGTTGAGGTACTTCTCCTGTCGAGTACCATGGGTCTTCCGCATCACATTGAGGCGCTCCCCACCATGGGTCTTCTGTGTAACATATAGGTGCTCCCCATTAGGCATGTCGAGTCACTCCGAGTCGTAATGGTTACCAGTTGTCAAGTCTCAGCCAATCTTATGGTTCCGTATATAGCGAGCTTGGGAGAAAAACTCCCCAAGTCATCGGTCAGACCTCAACCACTCCGAAGTCCCATGAATAAGTATCCCAAAGGTCCGTCATGTCATAAGGGACCCAACACAACAAATGGAACGCAATCGGACAGCCGATCTGTAAGTTATTAGCATTTCCACTCCGAGGGCCTGGTTGGATTCGGGGTTTGATCCACCCGGCCATACTCTAACATTTTCAAAATTTTAAGTGAAGTATACAAAAAGTACTATCTCAATATAAGGATTCTGGTTCCATATAAGGTTCGTCAGACAAACGCTCGATTCTCATGTTACGGCCAAAAAGGCGAAACTGGGTTCGAATGGGCCCGGGTTCGATCCGACCCAGCTAGACTAACCCAGCCTAGGCTGACTGGACCTGGTTCAGGTCGACCCGACCAGGTTGTCCTGGGTCACCGCGGGCCTGGGCCACTGGGTCTTGGACAGGCCCGACCTACGAAGGGGATGCTCACTCCGGTAGGCGCGACCCGGCCCGCGCTAGGCGCAGCCCGCATGGCACGCCTCGATGTGCACGGCCTGCCAGGGGCATCCCACTAGCGTGGCCCACGGTGCGACCTTCCTGGCCAGGTGAGGAGTCTGTCCTAGCCAATGCTCTAAGGAGAGGCACCCCCCAGGTCACCCGAACGACCAAAGGACCGTTCGGTTTTTGGAGACAAGACCCTACAGAGTGGGTCCTACTCAGTGTGCCATGCCCGGTCGTTGCATTGTGGCCAGCCGGTTCACCGACCAATCCTCCTCCTCCCAGCGGCGTGACAATGCCACTGTGCTCCATGGCCGGCTGGGTGCCGACTGCCCTTTGGCCTCTACCGCGGCCGAGCGGCCGTGACCTCCTACTCCACCAGCGGCGCAGATGCATGTTGCTGCTCCACCACGCAGCTGCCTGGTGTGCCAGCCACCATCCCTTTCTCTACCACGGCCAATGGGCCACGACCTCTTGCTGGGCTTGTGCCATGGATGCGCGCCGCCCCACCTTTCTCACGGTCAGCCTTGTGCCGGCCGCCACCTTCTTCTGTGAGCCATCACGAATTTTTTCCAAGCTCGAAAAATAAAACTATTGCATATTCATGATCCTCATGATGAGGGATCTGCGTCCATATATCACGCTCAGCAGAACTCCATGTTTCCATCGTCAATAAATATTAGGAGTTAAAGAACACATGAAGAACGCACGAAGAATGAAAAGAAAGAGGATCATGGTTTGTATGCAGAACGATGGCTATGTTTGTTTGGCCATCATCATCGTGAAGTTATGATATGAATAATCTATAATGTAAATTCAAACATAAATAAAACCCCTAGCTCAAGAACGATGGTGAGCACGAGTTTGTGGAAGCGGGTTGGTGTTTGTCGTCCCCCCGCAAGTAGCCTCCAACAACGTCACTCGATCGTCAATCTCTGGTTCGGGGTTTTGATGTCACTCGTCACCTATTGTTGGTACTGGGTCCGTACTTCATGGGTTTGGCGTTACTGCACTTTTTCAGCACTTCGTTTCTTGGAAAAGTAGGGCTGAAACCTCTCCCCAAGCCCCATATAAAGAGAAGAGGGGGAGGGTGTGCAACATTCGTGGAATTAGTAGAGACCCATTAATTAGGAACATTCCTAATTCCCCAACGGTGAAGTTACTTAGAATGAAAGGTCAAGTCATTGATTGGATTGATATATCATCAGTCCCACGTTGTCTCTTGTTCGTTGAAGGAAAAGAACGAAAATAAAAATTAACTAAGTTTTTTTTATTGTTCTTTTAAATGTCTCAAATTCTAAATATTTTTGTGAACCAACTATGGTCGAAGTGAAGACTCCCTTAAGAGAATCCTGGCACTGTGGATTCAGTTGTTCTCCTCAGATTTTTAATATGATCACCGGTTGAAAAGTTACAAAACACATTTCACGCATTTACTGAACGTACCTGAAAAAAAGTTCGGAAAATTATTAACAGTCACCCTCGAGCCGCAGCTGTCAAGGTTAGGCTCTGTCTATGTGAAACACGCCCCAATGAACCCAATGGTACTATTGGATTTACAATCTGATTTACCGTTTAAAAGTTATGGATTTTACAATAAAATAATTATCACTTAATTATATTATTAACAGCCAAAAACTAACTTTCACTGGTGGCCCACGCCGGAAAATGTTAGTATCTATTTAAATAAATCATGCCCTCACAAGTTCTGAGGTGGTCTTATATTTTCAATCAGAGCAACCGTTTTTGAGTTATAAGCATTTAAAAAATAAAATAATTTATTTAATTATTTTATTTACAGTTATGCCATTTTCAGGTTTTCTCACAGGGGGGCCGTGCCGACTAAACTTAAGTCAGGCCTAGGGTAAACCCGTCATCCTGAACACAATGGTGCCCTTAGATTTTATTTCTGGGAAACCATTTGAGAGTTATTCCACCTTTTCCAAAAAATTGCTTACACGCGTTAATTAAAGCTTAAAAAACTTCGACAAATCATTCAGGGCACTCCGGGCCTCAGAATCATGCGCTGTAAGATTCCACGGTCTCGAAATAATTCTATATAATTAAAAAAAATTATACTGATATTCCGAGACATTAAATTCTACCATAATTAGGGATTTACGTCACTGAAAGCCACAACATAGACTATGGAAAAATGGGGGGGTACTGAACGCGAAAGTAAGCCTCCCACTCCCATGTGCTCTCCTAGAGGTTCCTATGCTTCCAGCAAATGTACACCAGAGGTATAGACCGCCCATGAAGGACTCACTCCTGTAGATCCTAAATATCCACTAGAACCTCCATAAACGTCGCCCATAATCTAAGTTCATCTCGACATGGTCGATTACATGCGATGGATCATGCATGCATCTTCTCAGCTGTGACACATAGAAAACATTATGCACTCGGTGCATCTGTGGGGAAAGAGATAGATGGTACGCCACCTCGCCCACTCTGCTGATAATATAGAAAGTTCAGATGAACCTCGGAGATAACATGCCACCTCTGCCAAAACTCCATAGGAAGACATGGTCTCTCTCTACAAACTCAAAGGATCTCTATCTCCTGTCGGCATAAGACTTATGCTAGCTCTATGTAGTCTTCACTTACGGACAAGTGAGGCATTGTTATACAAACTCTGTCACTACTTCCTTCATCTATGGCCACTAGTACTAATGCCAGAGGTCCTAGTACATCTTCGTCTCTCTAGGATGTACCGTTAAAGGGGATATATGGATCTCCCTCAACACCTCCACTTGAAGCGTCACTAGTACCATGGCGTGTCCTCTGAAGAAACTGACATGCTCCCACCTTCAGAAAATCCTTCAGGAGACCATCTTGAGGATATCTGAGCACGTCAGGCCTCACAGTCAATGTCTCAAGCTGTGTCCCCCCGAATTTGCTGAAGAATTGTGGAAGTGATTGTCATAGATTGAAGTTAAGCTGCTGCATCTTTATCCATGAAAGATATCCATAGCGCGACTAGATACTCTGACACCTCACTCAGTAGTTATAGACCAGACCACCTACTGAGTGCGTCTGATACCATGTTCTCCTTCCCAGGAGTATAGACTATCTCAAGGTTATAGTCCTAGATGAACTCTATACATTATCGATGTCTCAAGTTTAGGTCATTCTGTGAGAAAATACACCTGAGACTCTTGTGATAAGTGTAAAAAGTAAACCATTCACCCATCAGGTAGGGCCACCAAATCTTTCGCGTGAAGACCACTATTGCTAACTCCAAGTCATGGGTAGCATAGTTCAGCTTGTTAGTCTCTATCTCAGCTTCTGTAATCTCTGCTAACACTTCTCCATCCATAGAAAAGGGTCCCCCTTTTTTGTCAAATCTGACAAGGGTGCCGCTACCCTAGAGAATTCGGGTAAAAATCTACGGTAGTACCTATCCAAAGCAGACGTCGCTCTCCCTTTGGGGAGGTAATCCTGGAAACATATTTTGAAAATGTGTCCCCATTCTCTTCCACTCCTATTTGTAACTGATAACTCCTGCTGCCACGAGGATAAGGATGGTCGAATCAAGAGTGATCGGTCGCACCCTCCTATATAAGTTTCTATCCTGTGATTCTATAGTTTCCTTTTTCACTGACCAAGGAAACCCCCATTCCAATGTTTTAGATAAACCACAACCTTTTTGCCTAATATAGTCAATCCGAGTATGAACTTTGGATACCCAGTCCATACCCAAACTAACGTCGTAAGGCCTTAATGCTTCCACCAAGAGGTTCTAACCGAAACTCTCACCTCAAGGGTCAGATCACACCGTCGGTGTATGTGTGATTATCGAGTATCCCCACAAAGGTATCTCTAGATGTGAGGGTCAAGAAAATGGTTTAACCATAAACTCTAGGTCTTGGAAAAAATTTGTGGAAGGATGGAATGATTCGTACCTATGTCTATTGATACGACAACTAGTAGTAGACACATACCGTACCTCGAATCATTACTAGATCCCTTAGGTCTCACTCCTTGACCGCATGTAGCTACTCCCTTCCCCTGTCCTCCAGCTCCCTGAGCCTGGTGGGGACCACATTGAGATGGTGTTTGTAACATGTCAAAATGTACACCACCCCATGCTGCTCTCCTAGATCTACTTCCATGTCTGCAGCCCTGCAGATTCATCTATCCCTAACACTTCCTCTTCCTGAAACATTTTACATGCCCAAGTATCTGATACTGGCACCTGTTTCTTGCTTTTACACTGCCAACATTCACTGGATGTATCCGCTGAGCCAAATAACATTAAAAAAGGTCCTCTCTAGAACCCTAACATAAGTAAGAATGCATAGAGGAATAGTGATAGTTCAGATGTCCCTAAACACACCTCACTCGGAGATCCGAGCCCTGAAGCACTAATCATATAGTATTCATCGAGTACCAGGAATGGTCGGTATGCCTCGATGAAATGTCATCCTGCCGAAGTTGTAGAAGCTCTAGGGAACTCTCAGCCACCTCCTCATGCCAGTACATAGCTATCTGTGAGTCGGGCTTTCCTCAGAACCTAAGGGGTATCTGATGGTGAAACACATGTAAGGTACTAATCCTTTATGTGTCTTCTACATGTACCGCCGGTTGTAACTGCTGACCAATGGGCAGTGATAAAACAGACACACTACCCGAAGGTACTATTTTGGGAAATGGTCCATGTAACGAAGCCTCATCACTATGCATACCATCTTCATGGTCACTCACTAGAAAAGACTAACAGCTAAGATCACTATCTTATTTACTAGGGTCTCAACTAGGCAGAAAACTCTGGCCCCAACCTCCAACCAGTCCTTAGCTGCCTGGGAACCTGTCTCACCTCGAAACCTCGGAGGCCTCTGCTGCTGGAACTCGTGCAATGTGCTCAGTCAGTGTGCACCGTCTACCAGTGCGGCTGGTGGTAACTGCTGCCCAATGGGTGGTGGTTCTGCTGGTACACCACCCAAAGGTTCCAACACAGTAAGAGGGCCCTGCACTAGAGCCTCGTTGCTCGGTGGGCCGTCATCATGTACTCACTCAGGAATCATAGCTGGCTGTCTTTGTGGTGGCATCCTGATAAGGAACAGGTGCTCCATGGTTATTAAGTTATACCTGGTGAGATGAATCCAAATAAATCAGAAGATAAACTTTTCAAAAACACTCGCAATTAGTGATTTCATGCACTGATTCAGAAATCAGAATTCAGGGTCCTTGTGTATGGATACGTCGGCCACTGTACCAACACTGGAAACCCCAAACTAAAAACCACACCCAAAACACTTAACACTATTTCTCCACATAGAAAAGATTAGAGTTCTAGTTCTTCAGTAGAACTGAACTCCTTTGATAACAATTTTTCATGACCCATCCCCCAGGGTCTGTATCCTGACTACCCCAATCCCACCTTCCATAGGCCAGGGGCTGGAGACTAGCACGGAAAGGTGTATTCCCTAAAATGGGAAGGCATTGCCTTTAAACCTGTACAAACACACAGTCCGAGAACACTACAACAAGCAAATGTGATGTAAACTACTATAGTAAAAGGAGTTCTTAAAGTAAAAGGGGTCGGAATACAAGCCCAACTGAAAGTATGAGTACAACTAAAAAGTACATATACAATTGAAAAGAACATTACAACTGAAAAAGGGAAAACAACTATTGAGTCGTCCTCTGAGGTTCCTACCTGAAGGGTAGGTACAGATCACATCCTCAACACTACACATTTTCCCGTCTCCTCCACACACCACCTGGTCCAGGATCCCTCAAACCTGAGCCCAGCTGCTCGTCGACTGCATAAGACACAACAAGGTGAGGGTGTATCCCATGCAGGGGTGAGTATAACGATACTCAGTAGGGTCTTCGAGACGTCAAAGGTCTCTTAGAATTTCACAAAGGAAAAAATACACAGGGTAACACCATGAAGGTAAAGTAACACACAAGTAGAGTACCACATATCATGACCTCAATCACAAAAAAAAAAAGTAAGGACTGCTCACACCAGGATTTATTCTAGGGGTAGTAACAAGTAACATCCCCAGTCACAAAGTCAAATGCCTCAGCTGCTGGATAACTCCTCCTATATAGAGTAAAGTGGGCCTACCACATCACACAAAGGTACTTCCCACTAACCTTGGACTACTAAGGTACCCCTCCTGTCGATTATTGTGGTTCTGCCTTGTCACATAGAGGCGCTCCCCACAACGGGTTTGCCACGTCACATAGAGGTGCTCCCCCTCATCGCCTGCTGAGGTACTCCTCCTTTAGAGTACCATGGTTCTATCGTTTAACACAGAGATTCTCCCCACCATGGTTCTACCGTGTCACACAGAGGAGCTCCCCACTGGGTCTGTCGAGTTACTCCGAGTCGTAATGGTCAGCAGTCGTCAAGTCTCAGCCAGTCGTAGGGTTTCGTACATAGCGAGCTTGGGAGAACCGCTCCCCAAGAAATCAGTCACACCTCAACCGCCCCAAAGTCCCATGAATAAGTATCCCAAAGGTCCTCAACGTCATAAGGGACCCAATGCAATAGACGTCGCATCAATCGGACGCCCGATTTGTATGTTATTAGCGTTCCCGCTCTGAGGGCCCGGTTGGATTCGGGGTTCGATCCAACCCGGACATACTCCAAATTTATCCAAATATCATGTAGAGTATTCCACAAGGACTATATTGATCCAAGGATTCTAGTTCCGTAGACATTTCGTCAAAGAGACACCATGTTCTCATGTTACGACCAAAAAGGAGAAATGGGGTTCGGATGGGCCCGTGTCCGGCCCGACCAGGACTGGGCCGACCCAACCCGGTTCGGATCGACCCAACCAAGTTGTCCTGGCCCATTAGGCCATGGAACAACACTACCCGCGAAGGGGTCCGGGGTGCGGGCAGCCCGACCAAGTGTGGGGTCCACCCTAGCCGATTCCCGGGGGGTAGGTTCCCCCCAGGTCACCCGAACAGCCAAAGTGCCGTTCGATTTTTGGAGGTGAGACCCACTAGAGTGGGTCCTACTCGATGCACCATGGACAACCTATTTCCTGGCCGGTCCTCCTCCTAGCGGCGCGACAACACCACTTTCCTCCGTGGCTGGCTGGGTGCCGACCGCCCTTCAGCCTCCGCCGCAGCCTCCTGCTCCCCCTGCGGCGCAGACGCATGCCGCCGCTCCGCCACGCGGCCGGCCGTCATGCCATTCGCCACCCCTTGATACTCCGTGGTCGATAGGCTGGGTCATCCTGCTTGACCGGCATCACAGACGCGCACCACCCCACCTTCCTTGCGGCCGATCGGGTGCCGACTGCTGCCTTCTTTCACGCACCATCGCGGCTTCATTCCAAGCCCAAAAAATAAAATGAACACATATTTGTGATCCTCATGACATGGTATCCACGTCTATATATTGCACTCATCAAAACTCTATATTTCCTACATTAATAAATATTAGGGGTTGAAGAATGCACGAAGAACACGTGAAGAATAAAAGGAAAAAGAGAATGGTTTATGTGTGGGGTGATGGCCATGTTTGTTTGGATATCATCTTCATGAATTTAGGGTATGAAGAATCAATAAAGTAAATTCAAACCTAAATAAAACCCCTACCACAAGAATGATGGTTAGTGCGAGTTTGTGGAAGCGGGTTGGTGTTCGCCACCCCCCGCAAGTCGCCTCAAACGACGTCGCTCAATCGTCAATCTCCAGTTCAGGGTTTCAGTGTCGCTCGTCACCTCCCATTGGTACCAGCTCCGTCCTCCAAGGTTTTTGTGATGCTGCACTTTGTCAACACTTCATTTTTTGGCGAAGCAGTGTCGACACCTTTCCCCAAGCCCCATATAAATACGAGAGGGGGATTCTGTGCATCATTCATGGAATTAATGGAGGCCCATTAATTAGGAACCTTCCTAATTCCTCAATGGTGAAGCTACTTAGAATGAAAGTTCAAGCCATTGATTGACTTGACATGTCGTCGGTCCCATGTTGTCGCTTGTCCGTTGGAGGAAAAGAAAGAAAATAAAAATTAGCTAAGTTATTTTTTATTATTCTTTTAAAAGTCTCAAATTCTAAATTTTTCTCCAAACCTACTATAGTCGAAGTGAAGCCTCCATTAAGTGAATCTTGGTGCTATAGATTCAATGGTGCTCACATATTTTTAATCCAAGCACCGGTTCAAAAGTTACCAAACTCCGCTCGCACATTTACTAAATGTACCTAAAAAAAGTTTGGAAAATTATTAACAGTCACCCCTGACCTGTGCCGGTCGAGGTTAGGCTCTGCCTAAGTGAAACACGCCCCAAAGAACCCAACAATACTCTCTTATTTCCAACCAAAGTTACCGTTTAAAAGTTATGGATTTTACAATAAAATAATTTTCACTTGATTATTTTATTTACGGCCAAAAACTAACTTTCACTGGTGGCCAGCGCCAACCAAAGTTAGTTTATTCTTAAATAAAGCATGCAATCATGAGTTTAGCAGTGGTCTCAGATTTTCAATCTGAGCTACCGTTTGTGAGTTATAAGCATTTGAAAAATAAAATAATTTATTTAATTATTTTGTTTATAGTTATTCCATTTTCGTGTTTTCTCACAGGAGCCCCGTGCCGACTAAACTTAAGTCTCACCTAGGGTAAACCCGCCATCCTGAACGTAACAATGCCATCAGATTTATATTCCAGAAAACCATTTAGGAGTTATTACACTTTTTTAGGAAAACTTCTTACGCACATAAATTAAGGATTAACGAAACTTTGACGGATCATTCTGGGCACTCCGGGCCTCAGAATCGCCGGCCGTCAGATTTCATGGTCTCAAAATAATCCCATATAATTAAAAATATATATGGAAATCTCGGGACATTAAAATTACATTTAAATATAATTTATTCCACTCCTGGACTGAAAATTTTAATTACTGTATGTGAGATAATGGTTTTACTCATATATGAGACATGAAAAATTTAACATTGGATGAGTTTTTTTATTATCTATATTTTAGAAGGTAAATTTAAATATATGAAGAGTAAAATTCTTTATTTTAATTTTTTTATTAATTTGAATTAAACTATTAATTTATTTGGAGAAAAAGTTTCATATTGTGGGTGAGTGATGTGGGTTTTAATTTTCAATATTTAATGCATTTTATTCATTTAGGACCCCCATATTGTACATCAATTCCCAGGTTGAATGAGGTTTCTATTGGATTTTTAAAATTAGTTCTTAATTAGAGATTATTTTTCAATTTGGATTATTTTAGAAATATTTGTATTGACATTATCTAATGAAAAATAGTGCACTATAAAATAATATAAAGAAGTGAATCTTGGAAAATTATAAATGACATGAGTTACCATGACATCTAGGGACACTATTCTTACTGCTTGTATTGACCTATATACGGCCCCAATGTGAACCAATATCACATTGTAGAAATAGTGACCATGCCTTTAACATACCAAAAAACATAACTCACGATTAACTTCCCCCATATCGCACCATAATATCACATTAATTCTACGAACTGTGAGTATCATCAGCTGACCGTCTTCTCAAAAATTATATGAAGGTAAAAAAATATAACTATAAGAACAAAATTATTTTACCATTCCATTATTCTCATGGTAGGAATATCTAATATTATCCCATCCTTTTATCCACCATCTGACATTATTAAAAGTGACTGTGTTTGTCATGGTAAGTATTCTTACAAGACGATTTAACAACCTAACCTATTATTCCTCTGCATTTAAAGATTCCACTATAAACCCCAAGAATCAACTTTCATTAAATATTATGATCCCTCTAGATTAATTCATAAGGGGATCCTGAGGTAGCGTGCTTCTATATATGTATTCACTAAAAAAAATTGCGACCACCTTGAAGAAAAATAAGGTGCCACGTACTATGAGGATTCCACCTTTTTCTTCCATCCATGGAACTGATGTAATGGTGGGGAGAATCCACCTTACTAGTATAATCATGGAAATGCTTCACTAAAATATGATCACCTCACCTAATTAGGATGATATCCATCTAAGTGAACCCTGAGCGAATATTCTCTTCCTATATAGCTTTTGAGAGAGCTCTTCCATTCCACTTAGTGATGATAGATATTTCTTCTTCTCGACACCAAATCTATGAAACAATGGTACAAACTCCCATGATAATCCAAATTAAATGAGGGAGAATAATTAATCTTGAGTCCACACTATCAAAATATGTTATTAAAAAACCTTATTTAGATATATAGGTAGTTTTAATTTTTGAACATGATATTAGAAGGGAAATCCATTCTACTCAGAAATGACAATTACACTAAAAATGAAAGGGCTTTCCTTCTATAATTAATTATGGGGGAATCCTAGTTGTAGATTCTATAATACATGATGTAAAATAGGTAAATCAATAATTCCATAGAAAATTTTTATATGAAAAGTCCTATAATTTAAAGACTCAAACCATTTTATATTACCCACTACTCGAAAGAACTAGATCACTACAACACTAAATGGATATTGGGATGGATCATAGAATAGTACCAATGAATTACAGTCATCATCTAGACCATATATTCTGAATATGTGTCAACCAATGATTGGAAAGTAATCTTGCTCTCTAGAAACATTAAAGAATTAAATGATGAAACATGTGCCTATGGCATCTGCATATCCTTGGCTACCAAGAACTATATAAGGTGATGAGATTCTGTGGAAGAGAAATCTCAAGAACCACCATCCATGAATATTTTATTTTAAATTTATTTTTTTATTAAATAAATGGTGGAACATTAGAACCTATATTTTTCAGCCAAGTATAGCCCCTTTACCTCCAATGTTGATGAATTTTGATAATTAAATACAATTAAAATATACCCTATATAAGTTAATGGACATGTTAGTGGAGGTTTATTCTAATATAGATTTTATGTTATTCTACTTGTTCATAGCATTAAAAAACATGGATTGAGTCAGCTGTATGTGATATCATATAGTGGGGGTAATTCAAGTGTAAATGGATCAATCCAAATACCTGGATATGGAAGGGTAAAATATGTTCTGATCAATTTATTTCTTTATCAAAATTATAATTTCATGAATCATGTCTTTAATTGGATTCAATTTATTATAGGGTAATTATGAAAAAAATAAATCATGATTCAATATTTGAATGGGGGAATAATCAATGTATAGACCATTTCCTCTTTAATTAATCATAATATAACTGAGTTTACTTACTGTCTCTTTAAACAATTAATACCACAAAACATTATTTCAACACACACAAACCTTATATTACTTATAGAAAAACATATTTTCACTCTATATACAATTTATCTTGTTAGAAAATTATTTATCCCTAGCACCCCATGAATGGGACACATCATAAGTCTAAGGACTTATGAATTTTTTAATATAAATAAGGAAGTACATAAAAAAGGTCAATTTTTATAATCAATTTTTTTAATAGACTATAGAACTAGGTTTAAAAGTAGAAATTTTGAATCTTATTTGGAGAATCGTGGATTCTAACATAAAATCAGTGCACCATACACACAAATAAAAATTGGTGTGACTGAATGGAATTAAAGATGTTTGGTAGAGATAGTTCTAGAAATACATTTCAAGAATGATACTTTTTGATACATTTTAAGGAAAGATATTGCTGTATTTTTTCACATTCAAAACCATTTTAAAAAAAAATCATAATTTAGATATGTCCCCATATGATGTGTACTATAAAACATATCCCGGTTTTATGTATCTTCATTTAATTGGAATCTGTTTTTATATCATGGTAAATGGTTAAAGTATTTGGAATTTTGAGAAGAGTGGTGTTGATGGAATATTCCCATGATATCCTATAATATGGAATAGGATACCAGCAATTCAACAAAGATGGTGGAAATTGTTTTATTATTATTGATGTGAGGGCTCAATAATAATCAATGAAATAAATTTCACATGATAAATTAGGTACTTTAAGTGATGATAATATTGTTTTTGTTAAATAGCCCTAATTGATTTCATAAATACATGAAATAATTGATGTTTTATTGATTGATGTTGAATATTCAACCATTTTTAAATATGATGAACAATCTAATGTATCATATCCATGTCTGAGTTGGAAAATGTTATGTCATAAAAATTGGTGGATATCATGGTTAGTAGGTATATACTATGAGAAAATTGGTGAAAATTACTCATACCTCATTATTTTTTCAAACTTAATAGATATATATTCAATAAAAATCATATCATTATGAGTTTTATTATTCTATGAATGATTAGGTGGACCATATAGTGAAGAATGACATATGTGATCTAGTTTCTAAGCCTAAAGAGAAGAATTTCATCTGAAAAATTGACATGTTGAATGAAATATAATAAAAAATGGAAAGTGGTGATAAATCATGAAATATTAGTGTGTAAAGGTAGTTCATATGTTTTAGGATTTCACTTTGATGAGAAATTATCTCTAGCTTCAAGGATCGATTCTATAAGAATATAACATTATATTACATCCTAAAGAAAATAAAATATTTTTCGAATGTATTTCAAAACTATATTTATGAATGGATTGCTAGAGGGGGGTATTCATTGGGAAAACATGTTGTTTTTTTTTCGAAATTTGGTAATTGTGTTTTAGTTTAAAGAAGGTGTCATATGGGATGAAACATTCCATGAGAGATCAATATTTTATGAGGAACACTTTATTGAACCAATTGATTTCCAAAAACATTAGAGTGGATAATAAGATATATATCAAAGATGATAAAATGATGTCTATCATTATTTTTTATATATAGGGGATCATATATACTAAAAATGATGATGAATTTTGTGATATTTTTTCTAATGGGGTGATGATTCTATTTTAAATCCACGTTCCTGTCAGATGATGAAAATGATATATTGTATTTATTAGCAATAATTTGTGGCATTGACAATGAGTATGTTTAAGGTAATATTTTCTATGTATGTTTTTGGGCATCTCCATTGAATTTCCATAATCTAGATGGTGGAACAATCAAAAGAAAGAACACCATAGATGGAATATATACTTATAAAATATGATGATAAGGAAGAAATTATAATATAACTTGATGATATGAGGAACTTGGGTCCCCAAATGTAATGATGCTATGGAAGTAAAATCTATAGGACAGACATTCGGTAATATTATTTTAGGAATCATATATAGATAAGATGATTTATCGATCTAATATCCAATATATTTATAAATATTTTTGAATTATGGATAAGTAGTGCCAAATACATTTGGAGTTATAAATTGTTTTTGGATGAATAGATCTAGAAGGTATAAAATACATTTGAATGTTTTTAAACTGATATTCACGTCAAACGAAAATTTTTAATCATTGAAGGTGAACCACCTTTAAAAACATTGAGTAATAGTGATATGATAATAGTTGACAATATTTAAGACCCTATAGATGAGTTTAAATATCTAAATCCTTATTAGAAAATATTAGTTCTCTAAAATAGTATTTGGGATTCAATCTAAATTTGGTTTGTAAATACATCAGATGATGTTTTATGAATTCACCAAAAGAATATTTCTAAACAAAATATTATTGGATTTGATGGAAAGAGTTTACCATTAGATGAAGTTATTCAGGAAAAAATATTTTTGAAGCATAATAAAACAAAAAGATTAATGGGTTCATTAATCACCAGAAGATACACTAAAATCATAAGTTTAAATTACATTTAAAGATAGAATAAGAAAAGATGATGTTGCAGGATTCATAAGGTCTTGAAAAAATAAAAGGAAGAAATATGTGGTCACTATGGAAGTTATATTATCAAATTATTGGGGATATTAATTATTATTACATGTACATTGTGATTTATGGATGTTTAATGTTGATATAATCAGAATATATTATTTGAGTCTATCAATTTTTGAAGCACCTAAATTTAAGTTGTCCATAAGTAGAAACCAAAAGATGAATAAATAAAAAATGTTGTGTCTAGAAAAGCATATGTTCTATAAAAAAATATAGAGGCTAAGTATAATTTAATAGGAATATGTGATGGATGGGAGATTAGTAGATCTTAAGAAATAGAAAATGTAAGACATAGTTTGAATAGTATGAAGGTTCAATGGATGGAGACTACCATAGAACAATAATAATTCTATTGTTTTTTATATGATTACAGTTATAGAAGATTGAGATAATATGATGTAGATGAAGAGCCAGATGGAGCACTGAGTGATTTCTATGAAATATCATTCATCAAAAGATATTTATTTCAATTACTAGAATTATGAGATGGACATTCAAGATGTTTTCTCAAGAATGGATATTTGTGATTGATGCTATTTTTTAATAAATAGATGATGATTATTGATTCTTGTTTTTTGGTTTTTTTGATGTAGTCAAATTATAATATCCTCATATGACAATGCTGGTAGTCATTTTAAGAGATTAGGATGAGGGAAACTAAAATTTAATCATTTAAGTTCCCCACATTTATCAAAGAAATCATGGTTACATAATTGGGGTAAATCATTTGAGTGTGATAAGAGATATAAGGAGAATATATTGAGAGAGCCACTACTCTTAAAAACAAAAAAAAATATTACAAGGAAGTAGAAGATAAATTATTCCATGAAACTTTAGATGGTTTAACATTTTGAGAGGGTGAAATATTGAAGTTCTGAATAGTTGAATGAGTCTTCTAGATTTAGTGGAGCAGAAGGAGGTAATCTTGACAGACATCAAGAAATATGCTATACATGTTTCATAAATTGTAGTTATAGATAGTGATAGGGATTTATTGTTAAGTTTATTAGAATCATAAGATATTATCATCTACATGAATGTTCATATAGTGTTCACTTGTTTGTGAATGTTCCATCAATGAGAATGTTTTAGGAGAGATCATAAAGGCTGGTGCTTCTAGTATAAAGAACGCCGTCATTATTGTTGGGATGTATAATTAGACTATCATTATATCACATAACTATATACATAAAATTATGTTTTTATAGTTCAGATTTTATCCTAATTTTATGTTAAAAGATAAATTCTTTTCCCATTATAACAATTTTGAGAAATTAAATAATCTATTACTAGGACACCCTGAGATCATCATAGAGAGGGTTTCCTAAAATAGAACTTATCCGTCTAAAAATTAAAGTGTGTTGTTTTCTTTACATTATATATATTTTATAAGGGATTATGTATTGAGATTATATATAAAATATACATACATATGAACAGATAAAATATTTATGATAAACATACAATATGAAAAAAATTCAAGATGTACATAATCATTAAAAATATGTCCACTAATTATTTTCCCAACTCTAAGGGTTACTGGATGATTTACTAGGATGAAAAAGTTGTGTCAGAGCATATGTTCCCTCTATTTATATCTCCATGTTTTTATTCCTAGATTTTTTCAACATGATTACATGAATTGTATATTTATAGTCATTGAAGAAATATTTCCTATGAAGCATAAGGATGATATGTTTGAGAAAAATTGAATGGATGTTAGTAATGGTGGTGAAAAAAGGAGGTTTCATCCATAGAATTGAAAAATTGAAAGAATAATGCAGTTCAACATTATAGGAAGTTTTCCTATCATAATTATTGGATGTTGGATCCACCACTACAAAGAGATCAAGTGAGATGAAATATTAGTTGACAATCAGTTTGAATTAATCCTCCATATAAAGAATGTCCTTATTGTGGATAGTATGAATACATTCAAACAATTTGATATTTATTCTCTCAAATAAATACTTACATAAAAAATATTACTGCTAATATTATTTAATATATACTTTTCTACTTCAAGGTTTTACTAGATGAAAAATGAGATCTGGAACCAGAACACAATGAAATGGAAGATAAGTTAGATTATAAGCATTTAAAATGGAAAAACATTATAGAAATTATATAGGAAAATAAATAGTCTATAAAAATGTTCAATGAAGGATTCTATATAGTAGAAGACGAAATTGAAAGAAACCTTTATGAGAAGAATATTAATTGGGTATTTTTTTCATAATTAGTCAATGCATTATAAGAAACTATTATAGTTAAGATATATTAGTTAGAAGTAAATGTTTTGATACTAAATGTTCTGGAAAAAAATATAAATGATGAGAAGATTCCCGATTAAAAGATTCAATATTATAAAGTGAAATGTTAATATAATGTGAAATTATTTAATGATCATAAAACCATCTATTTCTAAAATTTATCTACCAGGATATAATATGGAGAACATATAAGAAATACTAGTTGTTTCTTAAAATGATGCCAAAATAAGGGACTTTGTAAATATTTAGAAGGAGATACTTAATTCATAGAATAATCAATCTAAATGTTGGAGAAGCTTCAATAAAGCAGATGTTATAACTTCTAATGGCTTAAAAAAGGTAAACCCATGACTCAAGGAATCTATTTGAACTAATTCAAATACATTAATTAGTGTAGGTTATTAAACTAGACAAAGACGGTTTGACAAAATGTGGGGAACCCACCACTTAGTAAATTTGGAATAAATTCATAAAACATGAGAGAGTTCCCCTTAAGTTATTTAGAATAATGATGTAAAAATATAGAATTAGGATGTTCTATCCAATAGCCATAATATTACACAATGGAAGAAGCCATGATGTTTTAGTTATCATTTGTGTTGTGGAATATTATAACACATGGCTATTAAATATTGCGATTATTTTATAAATTATGAAATGTTTATAATTACAATACAAAGGGGGAGTACAATGGAACTTAGTTAAAATGTAGACGAGTAAAAATAGTGTATAGAGATGAACAAAAATATAATTACTTCCAAAATATTTTAATATATTGAAATATTATATGTAAATTGTGGATAATTTTTTATGGTGATAATGGGTGCTCATTTAAATCCACCTTTTATATTACAAATCCAAAAAAAATTAATAGTAATACAATCTTTAAATGAATGTGAATGTAATATATACTCTAAGACTTTATTCGGAGTAAAAAAAAGAAGATGTAAAGAAGGTTACATAAAAGAAGAATGTAACTGGTGATTTTAAACCCATAAAGGTCCTACTTCTATGGAAGAGATGGACAATTAATAGACAACTATAATCCTTCCAAAAAGATAAAATTAATTAAAGAAAATTCCAATATCCAAGAGAATTAGTCCATAAATGAAACTAGAATATTGGTATGGTATAAGAAACATATGATGAAGAATTAAAGGTTCACTATAAGTTACCACTGAATAATATCATACTAGAAGATAAAAAGTTGTGTGGAATATGTAAACTGGATATAGATTCTACAAAAAGATAAATGGAATGGTTACCCAGATAATAAATTATAATGATTAAAATGATACAAGATTTAGAAGATAAAATTAATTATATATATTCACAACAAAATAATAATGTTAAACATCATATTATGGTTTTAATGGTTGTATAACCAAATCAATTGGAGGAATCATGGAAGTTTATTGAAAATTGAAAGAAAAAAATTGTTCTTTAATTGTGTTAACAAAGAAGAAAACCCAACCTAAATAAAAAAAATAAATTTAAAAATATTAACAACTATAGAATAAATAATAATTATAATAATTTTTAAATTAAAGGATTCTAGAATGATTAAAGGTGATTTTGTAGTGAATAGAGATTCTAGGTTTAAAAATAGCACTTCTTGTTAGTGCTAAATAATAAGAAAATGATGGTCTGCCATATTACTTATTAAGCTATTATGAGGATCAATGAAAAATGGAAATTAAATGTGATTCAATTCAGGGGGACCCATGGAAATAAAGAATATGGAATCCACCCCTATATGGGGGATTGAAAATGAAGTTGGTAGTTATGGAGGGCTAAGAAGCTGAATATTGAAGATTCATAATTCTGGTCAACCAATGATTATAAAACCATATTCAAATGTTCTATTAATGATAACATTAATGTACTTGATGTATAATGCTCAAGATGATGAATAAAAAGTCCCATATATTGAAAATATTTATAATTTATGCCTCTATCATCTATAATGTATATTTTCCATAGTCTCTCATTCATATTTGAAAAATTATGTTTAAATAGAAAGGGAAAAAATTGATTTTGTGATGAAAAAAATATTTTTTCCATTGGTATTAACCATTCTATTTTTTATTGAACATTTTTTGTCCGTTTTTTGAGTTTAATGGAGGAAATTAAATTTTATAAAAATATAATGAATATAAAACATGATGATTTTATAAAATATTTCATAATTTTATAAATTTTATGGGAAACTATAATATCATAGGTAATCACTTGTATTTTCTATGCTTTTTATGATTCACACAGTATAAGAGTTGGGTGATTTTTTTCTTTTATGAAAATTGATGAAAATTATTCTCGTTTAAAATTCATGGTTTTTATTTAATTAGATAGAACCAAAGTGTGGAACAAAAAAATATATGAAGATAGTTCCTAACTTTCCTCAAAATGTAAATATGCAGGATTAAAATTTAGTAATTTAAGGGAGAGATAAAAATGATACCTCACATCAAAAAAATTTATTTTATTATCAATAAGGGGGATAAAAAATCATTAAAATTAATGGGAATATTGTATAGACAATAAATCACAATTGAGAGATTGACATACCCATCATATGATTATGATTATGATATATTTTATTGGATTTCAATAGTTTATTAGAAAGTCAATGTGAAAGTTGAAGGTGAAGATTCCTATGGGGTTTTAGAGTTATTTCATTAATATTATCATACTCAATAAAGTTTAATCATCATAATCATGAACATAACAAATAATGGATCTACCTCTAGATGAAGATAATGAGGATGATCATATGATTTTTCTAGATGATGAGAGGAACTCATGTTATCGAAAGTATGAATTGATGGAAGTAAATGCTTCTTATAGTTAGAGAGACATTAACTAATGTAACATAATGTATTATATAGACATTAAATGATTGATTGGGTTGGACTTCAATGTATTTGTAACTGGTTATAAATAATGAAAAAACATTTTTATCTATATTTGGAGTTCTAGAAGTGTGTTTCCATGATATTGAGATCTATAAGATATAATTTATATCTAATAGTAGTTAAACCTATATTAAAGAAAAAGGTAATTTAATTATGTCTAATAAAGAAATATCCATATTTTTTTTATAAATGTTCAAAATCCAAAAATTGGGGAACTTAAATATCATAAATTTGTGTTCGAAGATCTAATTTTTCATTAAAAGAGATGGTATCAATGGAAGATGATTGGTGGTTTCATTAGAAAAATTTTCATGGATACATCAGAATATGTTTTATGATTTCAATAGAATTATATTTTCGAAAATAATAAGATTTGAAAAAATTGAATATATTTTATAAAAGAAGAACTAATTTATGGCACATGAGTTCTTGAGAATAATACAATATGGACATTTATAAGTGAAAAAATAACCAAAATATACACTAGAGCATTATAAATAGAATAATTCAGAAGATAGAATAAGAAAATTTGTTATTGAAACCTCCTAAATTTGGTGACTAAATGAATTGAATAAATCCTTGGTTACTTTGGATGTTAAAATATTGGATTATTGGTCATATAGATGATGATCAGACGGGAATTATAATATATGAAAGATCAATATTGAGGGAAATGAAAGTTAAGACTTGATTTAATCAAAATATAATGAATAAAAATTTGATATACCCAGTAAGAGGAACCAAATACTAAATTAAGAAAATAATTTGAGTCATGATATGTTAGGTTATGGGTATCATAATCTTAGGGAGGTTGTGTCAATCAAAATATATAATATTAGGAGTTCAGTATATTGAAAGAATAGCGTGAAAGCATTTTTTGAATAATATTAATGTAAAACAAAAGGAAACCACTAGGTGTGCATGAATAACACTAGAATATTTTTAAAGTACTGAATATTATTAAGTAATTACATATTTTGAATTATAATCAAAAGGATAATTGAGTGAAGACTATGGAAGATTATTCAGCTGAAGATTCTGATTTTAATTATAATTATGTTATGATATCTGTTAAATGTTTGTTTTCAATGATGGTAAATTAATGTATTAAGAAATGTTTTATGGAAGAGTTGAAGACTGTAGATGTTGAGTTTTGTAGGTCCCATGGCTAAGTTAAATAATCATATCTTCAGAAGATATTTATGGAGGTCAATATAAATATTAATAAGGGACAATTTCTAATTGAAACCTACACATCCAATAAATTCATGAAAGGAAGTTTGAATAAATAAATGGGGAACATAATTCATTTGAGTAAAGAGAGATGGTGAAAAATTAATACAAGATCATCTAACACAAAAATTAATAAATATTGGTACAATGATGTGGACTAGAGATTTTAATAATTATTTAGTTGTATACATGTTTTGAGAAGATCAGAACATGAGATTCTAAAGAGATTAGAGATTTTTCTAAAATGAAAAGGCTGAATAGAGGTGATTTATAATCACTCAAAGTGATTTCTTACATAAGGTTTAATCATTATATTTATTTTTGGTGGTTTATTTATAGAATAATGTTTATCAGAAGTATAGGACAACCCAATGTGAATGAATTATCAGAGAAGCATTATTTGGTATTGAATTATGCATTCATGAAGTTGTTCAAGGAGAACTCTTGAAGATTGGTGGTTCCTGTATAAACAATGATATCATTCATACCTTGAGGAATACATTTCTTTTAAGAATATTGATTAACTAGATGTTTAATATTATTTTTTCAGATTTTAGGTAGAATCATACTCTTACAAATAGGGATAATGGATCTTCTTATTGTAACACTTATGAGAAACTAAAGAATCTATATATCATACATTCTATGTATGTTATAGAGTCACTTTCCCACTCTAGGTTCGATCCTTGTAAAAATATCTTAGTACTATTTCCTCTACATTCTCCAAATTTCATAACAGAATAATTATTGAGGGTGGAAATAAAATAACTAAGAATCCTAATAGATGATATAGGTTTCATCAAGATAATGGAATAAATAATGTTAATTTTAAACATAATCGGTAAAAAGTTGGTCACCCCTAATTCATTCCCTATTAGTGTGACTGAACGATCCACTAGTACTAACAGAACTATCCATGCTAAGAGGGATTTTATATATTCTTGGTATAAAATTTTATTAATAGAAAGAATTTTCTTTCTCAAGTGAAGTATTCTAGGAAATGTTTGAAATAGTTTAAGATGGAGGATTCAAAGATAGTTTCTACAACAATTTTTGTGGGAAAAATGATATCCAGTGAAAAATAAGGAAATTATTTGATCCATGAGAGTTATGAAAACTAGTTTCATGTCTTCTATACAAGAAAAATTAAAGACATGATTTAGTGTTAGTTTTTAGCCTCTATGCTAGGTACCAAAGTACACAAAAAGAGTTTCATTAAACTAATTCATATCGATATATGTGGTATATTAAAGTTATAATTGGTTTTGGGTATTGTTTGACAATAAGTCTAATATTAATCAATTTGGATAGGTATATAGAAATTGGGAATGTTATTTAAATGGAAAAGGTCCTCATATAGTATATTTTAATTCCTTAGAGGGAGGCGATGTTTTTGTAAAACTATGAAATAGAATTTTGGAACCTAAGTACTCTTAATGTTGAGTATGTGGTTAACACTCAAGATACAACTAAATTAATATGGATGAAAACAAAATTAGTGGATATTAAATAGGAAGTGATGTTTTCACATCTTCATTGGTGTGATATTCAATGTTATATCATTTTGATGTAGAATCTAGTCTAGTAATCAATATCCATGCACATTGATATAACTATAACTTCATCATGGATCATGGGGAGATAAATTAACTGACGATCTAATTTCATCATATAAATTAGAAAGCTGTAGATGTGTTCACAAATCCATAGTTAAATGATGCATTTCATAATCAAAGGTGGATGATTGGACTTCATCATTACACTTTAATGTTTATGGTATAGTTCCTCAGTTACCTATATCATATAAAAAAAATCCCAAATCACCCATTATGTCTATATTTCTATATTTTTAACAATAATGGATAATATTTATAGTAGCAGTATCCATTGATATGTGTTTTATTTGAGGAGAAAAATATATTTATAGAGGGTTATTAAAATGTGTAATTTGTAAATTTCCCATGGTGTATGTATAAATTTTTTTAATATTTTTCTTGAATTGAATGTCATAAAGTGTTCATAAATATGTATTTTTTAAATATCTTCCATGTGTAGGATAAATTTGAGGATAAATATGGATATGATGATGTTATGATTCTCAATAATTTATTTTGGGTGGTATTAATTCCCCAATTATTAATCAAACAGATCATTTTTATGAATATTCATATATATAAATTTTTATGGATATAAATGTATAATTTATTAAATTTTTTATTTTATAAATTTATTTATATAATTTAGTATTTGAATTATTGAATTGGGTCCATTTATAGTAATTATGTCATTGATAGATAATTACGTTCCTTAGTAGATAGTGATATCCAAAGGGGTAGATCACTTACTCTAAGGGGGAGTTATGTTTATTCTTGTTGATAATTTTTGGAAATTATGATGTGAATAAAGGTATGATGTGGATTTTATTTATCTATTGTATTTTTTTAAAAACACATAAAATCATATATACTTTGGTGATTTATGTTGACATGTTTATGGTGATTTTTATTTTTCATTTCTAGACTGATTTTATTCACATGAATGAATCATGAAGGATGATTAGAGGGGATACAAGTTATTGATGAAATAATAATGTCATAGTAGTATATCAATATAGGCATGGATATTATTAAGGAAGTGAAAAATGGTAAACTATACTAGACACAATAGTTTTATATGGAATTTATTTTCTAGAAGTTTCACATATCAAAAAAGATGATCTTGTTTATGTCATGGTGATCAATCGTGGTGACCTAGAGTGATTGGATTTTTATGAAATAATAGTGATGTATCATAAAAAATATGATGTTTACAATGTGTTAATTTAGAGCTACACATATTTAAAATTGTGAGATGATTTATCTTATAGATATTTCTATAGTCACCTATGGAGTAGTTATGTGTTGGAGATCCAAATGGGAACTCAACGACATGGTTTATACATGGTGATCGTTTTGAAAATAATTCAAAACACCAAGTTATTGATTAATGGAAGAAGAAAATAGGTGGAATCCTAAAATGGGGAACTAGATATCATAGTTAATGTCTTGGAATGATTCTTTTTATACTCATATGAAAATATGAGAGGATAATATACCATGGTGTAGGTTGTTTTGAGAAATATTTTCGAGTAGTTCAGTTTAGCTTGATAAAAACATGGTCCATCACGCCATGGTTCTATCAGAAGATAGAAGAATGTTCTTGTTTTGAGTATGTATATTTATGATGATATTTGGATGACTTGGGTTCCATTAAAAATAAATATCTGAAGTATTATAACCTAATGAATAGTTAATAATATGTCAAATATGATCTAATGGTTAAAAAATAATTGGGAGAAGTTGATAGTCTGTTGAAGGAAGAAAATAGTTTGAAATTTAAACTAAAATTTAAATTTAAATGAAATAACAAGTTTCCATGTGACAATGAATATTAAAGATACAAAATAGTGTGAATAAAGGACATGTAGAATTAATATGTTCTAAAAATTTGATACTCATAGACATACTACATAGAAGTGAGAGAGAGGGAGATAATGTGAGAAGAAGAAGAATAAGATAAATAAGAAGGGAAATTGAAAAATAAGTATACAATGTAATATGTTTATGACTGTATGTGTAGTTAATACCAAATGAATATGTGAATATATATCATACAAGAGAATAATAAGAATAAACCAACAGATGAAATATATGAAAACAGTCTATTTATTTGAAGAATCATTAGTTGTTACCAACAATTACCATCATTGTAATATATGGGATGAATGTGGGTGTCCTATGAAATGGATAATTTTTTTGATACATGTAGTGTATGTTAAAGGTTGAACTCTTTCCACTTGTACCTATATGATTATTCTATTTCTATGTGTGATCTAAAAATAATTCATATCACACCAAGGATTATATTTATCATATTTATAGGATAAACTTGTTAATCACCATACCCATTTTGATGGAGTTTGATTGAATATGTGAATTGATATAAAACATCACAAATATTAAGTGTAGTTGAAGGCTATTTAAAAATAAACAATAAGAAGAAATATGATAACTGATTGATCCCCATCTTAGTGATATCTTATAAATCATGTACGTGGTCCCACACTAACGTATTAGTCAAATACTAATCCTTCTGTTCAACTTCACATTTCACCATCACCTATATTAGGCAGATATTCCATAGTATCATGGAGTAGTGTAATATTTTCCACCATACCTAGATAAAAGGGATGAGGTCACCATATTCCTCAACTTTTAGTGACTCTTATAGAGGTATTTGAATTTTTAATGACTTAATATCTCTTCCCATTAATTGTAAACATGTGGTTTGTGTTGATTCTATAGGTGTGTAAATTTTAACACACACTTTATTATTCTCCCTATATACCAAATCTTTAGATTTTATAATAAAATCCATATTTTCAATAGTGTATATTTTTTTACATATAATACATAAAATGATATCAAATTATATTAAATAAGGTTTATAAAATTATTCAAAATCCATTCTTCAAAGTCCACCATTTAAAATATTATATTCTAAAAAAACATTATAGCTCCAAACCATATATTGGATAAAAAATTGATGCTAAATCACCTATGAAAAATTGTTTACTCAAAGTATATAAAATTAAAAATGAATTAGAAATATATAAAAATATAAAATATAATCTCAACCCTCACCATTCCACTAATGTAGGGGGTCTATTTAATAATGAGGGATAATGGTCTCCATTTTCATGCTTGTGTGTTCTTTTTATCATAGATTGATCTTACATGGGATTTTTTGGTTCTCCACATGAAACCTATTGATTTCATTTTCAGGATGTATTGGCACTCTAAAAACAATATTTAGAGGAATTTATATGAAGTAAAATGTAATGGCCATTTACTTTTAAGCATGAATTTGTTTTAAGTTCTATCATTCAGATGGAATTTCGGGGGGGGGGGGGGGTCTTATCTAGAGTGGTGGTTCGTAGAGACCTGGTATTGAAAAAAGTGAAGAGGTGGGTGAGGTTATAGATTTCTTATAAAGAATAAAATTCCAACCAACATACATGTACCAGACTACTATACTTTGGTGGACTTTACTAGGGGGTTTCTCCCCTAATAATGGGGGTTTGGTGGTGATTATCATGACCTTGGTGGACCACTAGGAGTTCTATGGTGGTTTACTAGGGTTTTGATGGGAATTCTGACACCCAATTTTTTAAAAAGGGTTTATAGGTTATTTTTTATTCAAAAAAATCATTAAATAACTCTCATTAAAAATATTGAATCATATATATACTTCATATTTCTCTATACAATAATTATTTTCCCCTCAATATGCCTTGATTCATGATGGGTTCAAGCTCTATTAGTTGTGTTGATCACCAAAATGTATGTAAAATACAATGTGACAATTAATTATTAGTTTCTTCTACCTCAAAATTTTTATTCAATATAAATAAGTAAATTGGTATTTTTACTTATTTATGTAATTTTATATATTTAAATTTAGGATAAGGATTTTCAACATTATATGTCATTAGAATAATTCTTTTATAACATGATTGGTGGGACCTATAATTTCACTATGTTTTTTAGTGGTTCCATGAATTGTTCTTTATAATATTATTGGTGGGTGGGATGAATATCCACGAATGTAAAAAAATTGGACTCATTTATGTATTGAGTGGATATTGAGATCTATATAAGTTTTTATTGGTCATTTTATCATTTTTCAATCATCATGTGGTCAGTGATATCCACACAACAAAAATAATATTGAGACATTATAAAATGTATGCAGATAAGAAGTATCCTTACCTATGACTTATGTGATAATACATTGATAGGAATCCTAATGTATTAATTTATGATAATAAATTTTTCTTTTCTGTAGGATACTAGGGGTTAGTATCTTCGTGTGTTTTCAGTCCTGTTAATGGTCAATGTGACTTGAAATTTATGTAATATGTGTTATTGTGGTACCTTGGCCTTTATAATGGTTGGATGACTAGAGGTTGTCCTATATATTTATATGATAGTACGATAACCAGTTTCCCAGTGTGTGAGTTGGGGTGTTAGAAAATAAATTTAAGTGTAGTTGATTCATTATCCAAAAGTGTGGTGTCTATATGGTTTGATGTAATTCGACATAGTATCCCATGTACAATATTGTTAGATGGATCAGTTTAGGCCGACATAATTTCTTGGATGTGTGGTGTTGATATTGTTTGGTGGAGGCTAACCAAGTATCATATATGCATAGTGTTAGGGACTTTTGGTAGGGGTGAACATACAATATTATATCATTGGTGTTTGAATGGGTCACAATGGTCAACTTAGTATCTCTGATGTGTGGATACTGGATAAGATAGTGGATGCTTACCAAAAATTATATATATATAAACTATTACGATGATTTCCTGGAGAAAAAAAATATATTCCTTAAATAATGTGTATAGATAAGTTAGTAGATGTTAACACTATAACCTAAAATAGTTTCAATGTTTCAAGTAGTTAGGAATCCATTCCACCTTCTAGTGATGTTTTCAGACTCAACATAGACTCTAGAAAATGAAGTTTTATCCACTCACAAAGCGTCTTTATTAGAACTAAAAGTTTTGAAGGTTGTTAATTGAGTATTTTATTATTCCACAAGTCACATTATTTTTATATTAATATATGATGTATTTTTATATAGATACTATTTATGGTAACATATTGATTATTTTTCTCACACACAAAATGTCAGCCATTTTGATATGTTAACTTCATAGTCAATGATATTGACAAGGGTATAGGAACTACAATCAATTATTGAGATAAGATAGATATATCGGACCAGGAGACCATAATTGGTTCATATGTATACTCATATATTTCAATTTTATGTATTATTATGATCTTTTTGGACTAAACATGTACATTATTATATCTTTGGGTGATACCACATGGAATTTATAACTTCTATGATATACATACTGATTTCAATAATGCTACAATATTTAATGATTTTTATAGTTTTCATATCCCTATACTATTTATATTATATTTTTATATTTTTATAATGATATATTATGATTTTTTATTATTATCTGATATAGGGTAAGTCTCCCTTCAATATCGATAGACCCGAAGCACTAGTCTAATTCATATTTCATATAGGGTGTTTTTTTTATGAGGTTATATAGAACTCTGGCATAGGATTTATAGATGGATACTATGATGGGGATGCTACAATGCTGAATCAGTGAAATGTTTTATTTTATTTACTATTTGGAACATCATAAATGTGTATAAGTGTATTCATAACATGGTATGGACCCTATATTTGTGCTTAATAGACCAATATATGTTGAAATTCCATGTTACATTGAAATAGGATGGTAATTATTCCATTTTTTAGTATTATGATCATGTGAATTCATGTAATATGTCATGTGATTTATTGTTTATTATTTTAATATGAGCTTTAAATAGACATAGAATGTGAATTCATGAATTATATTCAACATTTAGGACTCACTTGTCATATATATGCCCATATATAGTTGATAACCTAGTTACGTAATGGGGTCTATTTACTTAATGTTTCTATAATAAGTTATACATTTCATTTATACATTATTTTGTAGTGTAATTTTACCTGATTAAATCATTGAATATTTATTATTTTTTCATACTAAAAAAGCATCCATAAATTGAATTTGAGGATGATAGAGGTGAAAATTATCCATTGATTTTGGTACCAGAGCCTTATTTGGAATAAATTCTCCATATAATCATTTATCAAGGTATACAGTCAATTAATCATACAGATTGATGATGTGATCCATTTATTTCAGAAAATTTTAAATAATTTTTGATGTAGCACCCCCATATCTTCTACGGTGATATATTTCCATACATGAATATTTTCTAGATTGTGTCTCTATAAAAACAGTATAAAATCTTTTAGATACCCCAACATACAATAGAGTGATTATGCATATATAGATTCAATGAAAACCAGTTAAAATCTATTTTGATGTACTAGACTAGGTGTGACAACAAGCATGGATATATTGGTTTGGTTTATTGACCCCTTTTCTTAAATTTTTTTCCACAATAACATGATCTTTCAGTGGTATTAATAACTTATAGATCTCATTTTTTAGAATATATAATAGATTGATTATATGACACATTTTAAGGAGTTTCATTATTTTATTCCCATGATGGTGGGTGATGAGACTATTGGTGTAATGTGTTTCATATATGGGTTGGTACATATAATTTGAGTTCATATAGATATAATTTCCCTAAATTATTTTACAGAGGTAGTGAAATAGGTCCTTATTTGTGACATGAATCATGTGGGGAGTGTTATGAATAAAACTATAAATTATTTAAATAAAATTATCTAGTAGGATATTTACTGTTAGGATGTATTTATTTTATGGTTCCCACCATTGAAATGGTGGATTTGGTTAACAGAGTAGGGGATCATCCTTTCATCCTCAAGGGAGGAATTTGATCATGATTCATTAATGTGCAAACTATTTATATATATTTTTAATAAAAAATTGCATGATTTTTTATATTTTGGTATGATGTGGTATCTGTAGTTATATTATAATACTGCACCACTGACAGGTACTAAAAAAGGAACTAAAAAAGTAGAAGGGTTGGGTATAGGAATAAGAGAATTATCTCATAATGGTAGTTGACTTATTTAGGTCAGTATGGATGTGAAGTAGGACAAAAATACTTTTTATGGTGCTATACAAAAATGAATTTATAAATTACATGGGATAAGGTAAATATTTCTCTAAAAATATTCCTAATACATTTAGATTTATTATTTTAGAGATTTGGGAAAAACTATACACTTACAAAATCAAATTATTTATCAACTAATTTTAATTTTTATCTACTATATAAGAAACTTAATAATCCATAAAATGTCTTTAAAATCTACCATTAAATCTCCTCATAATATAATCTTTTATAAATTTCATACATTTCTTATCCTTATGACATAGGGAAATAGAAAAATAAAAGAAGGGGGATCTCAAACATTTAGTAAGGGTAAACAGAACTGATAATAATAAAAGATCATAAGTTATCATTCGATAATAATATTGTTATGATCAAGTTACATATGAAAATAACACTAGAGAAAACATAGATCAGAAATCATGGTTTATAATGAATAATACAAATATAATCATAGAAATCATATGTTGAGGATACCCACTAAGACATTCTTCAAATAGCAGGCTTGGGATAATCTATCATGTACCATCTTTTCCATGGGGTAGTCCTCCCTTAAAACACTTGGATTGGAATACTACTACCATTTACCCTTTATGATTTGATAAATCCCCTCATGTAAACTTTATCTTGGGGTAAATCTTATAGTGTAGCATTTTTATAGGGTTAAATCATCCATACACCCTTTGGATTGAGATAAATACTATCATGTACCTTTGTTATTGGGATAAATCTTCATGCATGCAATGTTTCATGGGATAAATCATGTTGTTTACCCATTTAAATCATATAATATTCACCTTACCCATACATTGATTGGATATATACAACCTCTTATATCAATCATCTATGCATATATATTATAGTTGAAATCAATCATTCAACATATGATAAACACCCATGTGATGAAAATGGGGTATATATACTTGTAAAATGGAATCACATAAAGAAACATATATTTATTTATTCAATAATAATAACATGATAAACTGATGGAAAATAAATTTGTATCCAAATATATTTAGTAACCTTCAATGTAAATAATATTAAATCAAGGTAATAAGGCATAAAGTATTTACCCAGTATAGATAAATGTTATTGGTTATGTGAATAATTTCCAAATTTGATCATTGTATATAATTTATTTTAACAACCAGTAATATTTGAAATGTAATACCAATAATTTTAAAAGGAAATGCTTTATAAGAAATGTTATTCTTATTAAGAGTGGAAGGTTAGGCATGAAAAAGGTAGGGATGATTAGTATATTTGTTAGAAAATAATATTACATAATCTATCTAGAGAAATCAGTTATATTGTAACACTCCCAATTTTTATGGAATGTTTTTTTATTTAATTTTTTTATATCATAGGTTTCACACAACACCAAACATAAAAGAACAATGATATGCAATTAAATATCACTTTTTTTAAATGATCATTATATTCTAGAAATTAAATTTATGGGAATTAATAGTATTAACCAAATTATGAAATTTATATATTATATATTTAATCAAATATATTTACATTCATATTAATGATTTTATCGGCATAAGATAATAATGAATCCAATTTTATGAATTAAAAGGAAATATTATTTCAAAAGGCAATTTTACCGCTTTTTAATGGTTCACTTGTTTTAAAACTAAAATTTGAAAATATTATAAAAAATAGAGAAAAAATAAAATTTATTTTTAAAATAAGAATTTAAAATTTATTTTAGGGTGAATTTTTTGTATTTTTTTGAATATATTTATTTTCCAGTGAATAGTGAAAAATCCTAATTTATATAAAAGGGTTAGTTTTATTATATTAATAGTGTATTTAAGATTTTAATATAATCCTTGCCTTTGAAAGTATAAATAAAAATTATGTTCCTTATAAATGAAAATATGGTATATTTATATCCTCGAATAAGTAAATAATTTTTTTAAAAACTAAAAATTATGCGTTATTATTTTTATTGTTGTATAAATTTAATTAAAATATTATAATTAATATAATGATATAATTGAAAATATATTTTCCTGAAATATTCTTATAAATTAATATTTTTCTTTCTTATGATGAAAATGTAATTTTACTAGACATTAGTTAATTTTTCAACGTGTCATAAAACCAATTACTATTTTAAAATGTGTATTTTTTAAATAATTGATTATTTTTATTAATAATTAATGTTCTAAAATTTATAAAATTATTTTCTTAAATGGAGTTAATTTTTTAATTATACACATTTAAAAATAGTTCAATATATGTTTTCTATTTTTTATAAAATATTTGAATTTTTGGTGAATAGTATAATACGGTAATTTACAGTATATATACATTATATGCTAAATAAACTATTAATTGAGAGTCATTTCTAAAGTAAGAACCACAATATAAATCTATCCTTATCTCATTACAATATTTTTTCATTTAATTATCACTTTTAATTTTCTTAAACCAAAATAATAAAGTAATCAATAAAATAATCAAAAATCACCCCTCTCCTCTACTATAAATACCAACTCACCACCTCTTTTCCTCACAACCTTTATACCTTTAATATCTCCCAATTTATCACAAATAATATTCCCATTACACTTCCCAACATCCAAGAGGATATTGTATCAAATAAATTCCAAAACAAATTTCCCTAATGAGGTTCTAAAGGAGAGGAATTACAAAGGTAAAATCCTGTTTCACATTCTTTATTTTCTTTTCACTTTTTTTCTTTTCTAATTATCTCCAAACCAACTCAATATAAACAAGAATGAAAAATATGGTATCTAATTTATACTATAATATTATTATGGAAATTTAAAATCCACTATCACATCTCATCGCCACTTCATTCGATTCTAAAAATGAAAACATCATATGTGACGTGCCAAATTATCGCCTTTGTGGATAATGTGTTTTAAATTTTCAATTATGGCTTAAAGGATGGTAAAAACACATTTTTATTTTTAAAAAGGTTTTTTATATGTATTACAAATTATTTAATGTTTTTTAACCAGTATATATGCATAATATTAATTAATGAGAAAAATTTAGTGTGCGATGATAAAAAAACAACCAAAATAAACTAAACGATTGGGATTAACATCTTATTTAATGATTCATCCTCACAAAAAAATAAATTATATTAACATTTAATATTATGTATGTTCATTAATTACTTATAATTTCAATTATAGATTACTATTCCTATTTTACATGATCTTTCATACATAAATACAAGTGAACCGATCATGAAAACCAAGGAAATGAACAACCCCAAATGACAGAATAAAATATTATAACTCATAAAAAGGAATGAATGAACTTAAAAAATTATAATAAATAAATTAAAAGTTTAATAGGTTATGAAATAAATTATTAATTATTCTAATTTCATTATCCAGGATGTTAAGTACAAATTTAGAATGCTCTCATACATAAGGTAAGGTTTTTCTTGTCACACCATTATTTTTATGAGATTTTACTTATTTACCACCACTTATTATGTGTAGTGTATGTATACTAACCTTTTATTTATAATATCATAAATTTATTTATCTTTATAGTATTCAATGTTTTATTTTATGATCATTAATTTTATGGGGAATACTGTTCGACTTTTTGCAAAGTGGCATGGGTTTATTCCTGAACGTCCACCTTATATTCGAGTTATGAATTATCTATATTTTAACCAATGTAATTATTCATTAGTTTTTATATAATTATTTTAAATTATATTTATATTTTCCAAAAACATGTTTCCAGATCAGTATATATTTAATTTATTATAAATATATGCTTTACATGGCCCCTTCTCAATTCTTCAGGATACGTTTGCCTCATTAAAGTGAACTTTTCAATTTCACACCCATTTTCAAGTACACTTCATAATCTATCATAAGGAACCAATATATTTCTAAAACTATAATTTATTCATGAAAAACTATTTAATTTCTTTTTTTGTCTTATTCAAACAATTAAGGATTCTTTTCTGTAAATACTCTTTTATATTTTCTCTTAAACTATAATGTAGTGGGTAATTTAGAAAGAATAGTTTTTTATATTATCAATCATGTTGGACATAATTTGTTGCTCAAACATATTTTCATTAACAAAATATTTATTTTATTGGTTATACATGTTTACAATCTTATTTTACAAAAAATAAAATGGTTTTTTTAAAATAACTATTATTTGAAAATAAAATTGGTATCTCTCTCAATAATTCCTCCATTATTTTATTATAGTATTTCTATGTATTTCTACAACCTATATTGAATATTCTAATTATTTTGGGTACATATTTTATGATATCATATATCATATATAACTAAATGTTTTATGATCATTTTGATTGTAGATGTTCTATCATGATACCATTCATCTTATTACTCTGAACATATAGTGATTATGTTTATAGTTTGGGGAAATTTAGATATAGTTCAAACGTAAAGGTTGTTTCTATTACACACCATTTATATGAGGAATGAATTGGAATTAGTATGTGAAGGATGGGGCCTGATATAACCCCTCGATGAATGAATAGGACTCATGATACCAAATTGATATAGCATGGCTAAGGCCATGCCCATTTATTTTTAGATATGGATTTAGATGATGCCTTAACCTTTTATTTTCAAATGTCTTAAATTTGGGCTCGATGGAATGTTTCATATGTACAACATTATTAATTTCCACATTATGATACTATTAATTGAGAGTCCATTTTATTATTTGAAAGTATAATATACATGTTTATGTTTAATTCTCATGTGATTATTTATGGAATTACATAATCAAATTTTATTCCCACCATATTATGCTCAAGATTATGTTTTAATGGAATGTGTTTTTTGTTATTCAACATTCTATATTGTTTATGATCATATTTTCTTCCTCATTATTTATTACCCTTACTAAGTATATGATCACACCCCTTTATTATTTTTTATTTTCCCCAGGATTCAATGATTTGTATTATGATTGTATTGTAGGGATAATCTAGGAGTTTATTGGTATTTTAAATAGAAAATATTTGTTGTTTTCCCATAAAAGTTGAAATTTAACAAATTATGTTTGTATATTGTTCTACAAATCTACTAAAGTATTTGGTCTATTGGTACGTGAAATCTTGTTCAAAGTACCAATGTAATAATGTTTGGAATGGGCTCCATGCCACTGTGACTGGGGACATTACAGTTTGTATCAGAGAAAGCTTAGTAGAATCCTTGGAAGTTGGATCTAGAAAAAAATTACTAGGGAACATAACCACCCCCGAATTTCCCGAAGGCCTTCATTTTTATTGATTTTTGATAACCCCTTTAAAGGGATGAGGGGGAACCCTTACAAGGACCAGAGGATCAGAGATTACATGGCCCATAGGCTTAGGAGATTACATGACCCGAAGGTCTTAGGGAATTCAACCATAGTATCTACAAGGAACTGCCCCTCCCCAAAATCTACATCATGACAGTATCTCTCCACCTTCGCATGGAAATCTGGATAGGCTTTCTGTGTAAGAATAGGCTGGTCCCGATGGCATGGCCATACCCTCTCATTCTGACAAATCCATTTGACTCTACACTGGTGAGTGCACATGCTCTGAATCCTCCTCTATGGCTGCTCCATTTTTGTAGTGTGTTTGGAGAAACTGCATGTGACCCGAAGGCCTTGAGGTGGCCCGAAGGCCTTAAAGGTGGCTCGAAATCACTACTGACCTGAAGGACAAGGTGGCCTAAAATCCTTAAGGAATCCAAGCCCAAACCGATGGCCCAAAGTAAATAGTTCCAGCTGCTACAGTACTGAAGAGTTCCTGCTACAGTATCTCTTATAGTGCCTACTATAGTACCCTCACAATGTACAATACCGCTAATGTACTACTACTGTACCTGCTACAGCACCCCTGGAAATATGCCTCTACCTGGTTTTGAGCCTTGGTCTTGTGGATGCACTTATGGATACCTCACCAACTGGGCTAAGGCTCATGTGCCTAGGGAACATAACCAAAATTTAGATTTTGAGGATTTGATTATAATATCATCCTATAATTTTGGTACGGTAGATATTATGTGGGTATTACTAGAAATAAATCCCAATCTGTATATTAAAAGTGTATGTGGTTAACAGATTTTCTTAGGCTAACAACTCTGACTAGGTGTGTCGGGCCCGACTCAGTGTAACCCGGTACAAGACAATGGGACTTACTTTGCACCTATTTTGACACTCTTGGGGGGATATTCATATAATAATTCAGATTTTATTTCAAAAACATTATGAAATATTTTAATATATAATTAAAATGAATAAACTAGGTTAAACGTAATGGGTTTTTGGATAAAAAAGATGTGTCATTATATTTTATAAATGATAATATGTTTTTCTCACAATGAATTTTGTTAATCACGCTATGCTTTCTAATTTAGTCAATGGATCAAACCCAAAGGATTCATGATAACATTTAACATGATGGACAAGGTGGTGGTGATGAGAAACCAAATGGTATGAAAGATATCATGTTCATTCCTAATCATTGTTCCCAGAATATTATGAATAACATATACCTTAAACAACTCATTAACTCACAAAATAAAAGTATGGAGTTAACAATGAGCTCCATTGGTGAATACTGTTGAGAAAAGAAGGCTCGATTTCCATCATGTAAGAAATGTGGAAGGACACACCTAGGAACATGTCTTAACAGAACAGAGAAATGATTTATGTGTGGGAAAAAAGAACATATATCATAAAATTAGAGAGTAAAAAATTAAGAGTACAATGGAATGAAATAATACACATCATAAGAATCCATTTATAGTTCATTACCTTAAATGTGGGTAATATAGGCATTACCTGAGTCAATTCCCTTTTCTATAGGGTCAAATCTATACCAAGGAATGATCAATGTGAAAATAAATGGATGAAATATTTATGTTTTGAGGTTGTATTGATAATATTAATAGTTGTACTTACTTTAATAATATCCATTATATCTATTTTTGATGTTATATTTATACAGTTTTAGAAAATGGACCACCCAAAGTCTGGGTGACAACCTGTCCTGTCTGGAAAGGACACGAGGCTTAAACCCACAACTGAAGGGAAACAAGTGTGTATCAACTAAAACTATACTACATGAAGTTTTAATTATCATGTCCTTTTTATATCTAATGGATAATGATTATTTTTATTTTAGATATTTTTTAAAATACATTACCATGGTATTAGAATATGATTTGGTGGTTAAGTGAATAATGTTATTTCAAAAGATGTAAAATATTTAAAGGAATAAAAAATGAATTTTATTTTGCCGTAAAATATGATTTTATTATAGACTTATAGTGATTCAGCATATTTATGAAAATGGGTAGCATGTCATGGAAATTTAGAGGCCTTTTTGGAATGTAAATTTGGAACAGTGTATTTTGGATGAGTCAAAAGGATTGAATAAATTATGTTGAATGTTTGATATTATTGATTGAGGTTAAAATGTGATATATTTTATAATTTAAGCTAATAATTTTGTTTCTAGTAAATATTTAAAGGCTAAAGTAATTATTGGTGGATATTTTTGGATCAAAACATTTCTTCCAGTACGAATGATTCATTTTGAAATTTCATTTCTAGGTGTGAGGGATGAAGTGAGAATTTATCTAAGAACAATAAAAAGGATGAGATTGTGATTATAAAATAGAATGTAACAAAGAATTTAAATTTTCTCATGTACCTAAATGGATATTAATGGAATCCCTCAAAACATGGAAAAATTGGAACAAAAATATTAACTGTTTACATTTTCTTATGAGAAATCAATGTTCATTTAACTGATCATAAAATTTGAGGTTTTCTGATGGTTAGAATTTTAATTTCTACATTTTATATAACTATCCATTAGAACATGATATTTATAATTCTATTCTGTGTAATTTTAATCACTTTCCACTAATTATTTCCTAGCTAAAATATTAGTTTAGTGGGGACATTCTCTTTTAACATTCCCACTTAATAAAAGTATATTTTATTTACCCTATTGCTGATGTGGGTTTCCCATAAAGGAATTTCAAAGTACCAACCACTGATTTATGAAGTAAAATTAAAAATTGGGAGGTTGAAATTTATTATAGGAGGGGAGAATGTAACACCCCATGAATATATGGAATGTTTTTAAAAAATTAATTTCTTTGACATCATAAGTTTCAAACAAAACAAAAAATAAACAAACAAGGATATAAAATTAAATGTCATTATTTTTAATTGTACACTACTTTTAATAATAAATGTTTTCACATTTTTAAAACCTATCGAACAAAATACTCATAATTTTTAAAATAATACTTCCAAAAATATCATAGGGTGAAATTTGGGTATTTTTCTGAAGATATTTATTTTCCATTGAATATTGAAAACTATTGAATTTTATAAAACTTCAATTTTTGTTTTATTAATAGTTTATTTATTATTTTAATAGTAAAATCACATATATAAGTATAAATAAAATTTTAGGTATATTATAAATGAAAATATTGTATATTTATATCATGAAGTAATAAAATAAATGCTTTCAAAATGATAAAATATGTGTTTTTATTTTTGTAGGTAGTAAATATTTAATTACATTTTTATAATTAATATAATGATTTAAAGGAAAATAATTTTTTTAAATAAACTCATAAATTAATATATATTTTTCTTATGATTATAAGATAATATTATGAGACCTTAATTAATTTTTCAAAGTGTCATAATAATTTTAAAATTAGTATTTTTCAAATAAATGTTTATTTTTATTTAATATTAAATTTATTACATTTAGAAACTTATTTTCTCAAAATGGAGTAAATTTTTAAATTCTACATTCTCTGAAATGGTTAGGGTGAAACTTCGTATTTACTTAAAAGAGTATAATTTTATTAAAAAGAGAAATATAGTAATTTGTAGTTTATATACACTATTAGTCAAATACATTATTCCTTGAGTCATTAATTATGTAAGAACCATTGTCTAAAAATTGTATTCTCACTTTACTATGTTTACTCATGTTATAATCATTATTTGTTTCCTTGATCCAAAATAAAAAAAAAGACAAATAAAATTATAAAAAATCGCCACTCTCCCCCACTATAATTACCACACATAACCAACTCTATTACTCACACCTCTTAAGCCTTGAATATTGTCCAATTTATGAAAAATCCCCATCCAAATCCTCCTACCCACATATCAGATTTTTTTTCTCACAAAAAAGATAAAAAAATTGCATACATAGGTTCTCAAGGATAATAATTCCAGAGGTAAAATCCCTTTTCGCTTATTTTATTTTATTTTCACTTTCTTTTCATTTCATATACTCATTTCCCCTCCAACGTCCAAAAAATGCATAATAACTATATTATACTATATATAATATAATTTTTATTATTTTAATGGAAAATCCACCATCAATTCCATTATCCTCTTCCTTTTATTCAAAAAATGAATACATCGTCCGAGAGGTACCGATTTACCACCTACGTTGTAACATCCCAAGTAAGTAATGAATAATAGATATTTTTATCTATATCTATTAATTATTAAGATAGTGTTATAGAGGCTTAAAATGAAAATAAATACAATCTTATGCATGGAATACACTAATATTCTTAAAAGATTGTTTTAGTGCCTTTTGATGGCAAACCATTTTTGAATCTATATTTTGACAATTTTATAAACTATGTTTGTCAAAATAAACTTATACTTTATGATTGGGACATCAAAATTTACCTTGTGTGAATTTTTGGTATTTTTCTGACAATGTTCATTTTTTAATGAATAGTGAAAAATACTGCATTTTACATCAAAACTGCTTTTTAATCTAATTTATTTATATTATTAGACTATGTTTTGAATTGGTTTTGAAGTGAAATTAGAATATATTTTCACCATTTTATCCAATGGTGGTCATTGGAATCAATTTCACTTTGAAATTAGACTTAAACTGGTGTCAATCTTTTGATACTAATTGTTTTGTAAAAACACGCTATTTGCTCTGGCAGCGGGAATTAATTATTAAATTCATTAATGTGACTTATATGATTTGAATTTTGTAAAATATACTTCATTTTTGAATTCGGAATATCAAATATAGCTTAGGGTGAATTTTTGGTAATTTTCTGAAAAACTTCAATTTTTGATGAATAGTGAAACCACTAAGTGGTAATCAAGCAAACTGATTTTTCAGTTGAATGAATTTTTACCACTAATGTGTATTGAATTTTGAAAATCCGACATAAATGGTTGTCATTAAGAAGTAAAATGTGGTTCAATGAGATTAAAATAATTTTTTGGTGAATAGTAACTTATTAAGTTCTTAATCGCGATTAGTGGTAATTAGTGTAGTTTAAGGTATAAATAATGATTTAATAATATGAAATGACCTAGAAACATGTCCCAACCTTATTGGTTGTGTCATGGCCGACCAAGACAAGCCATGGGTTAACTTGGGGACCCCATGGAGACACTTTGGTTTGGAAATGACATAAATAACTTTTTATTAAATGTTAAAGTAAAAATGACACAAACAAGAGATGTTTTACGAAAACACTTTTTACATGGGGTTATAAAGATCAGATTGTTGATTATAAATAGTCATTGGAAATCTAAAAAGATTTCCTACATCATAGTATTTTTTTATAATTTTTAGACATTAAATAAATTAAATTATTTATGACATAATCACGATGCAGCGATGACATCATTATTTGACGATTTAAATAAAATGGAAAGATAATGTAAAATCTATGAACTACACATGGAAAAACCCAATTGTATGAGTGGATTTTTAACCCTTATCACCTTATCCACGAATTATATCAATGTGGGACCTTTTGAAAGCAAAACACATTTTCAAATAAAGTAATATTTCTTTACTTTCCAAAAGTGCCCCTCCTCTCATCTTATAAAAGGCCCCCACCTCTACCTCATTTAACACACATCTCAAGCCTTTGGCTCGGCCAACCCCTACCCATTTACTCTCTCCACATCCCTATCCTCATCCTAGAGGATTCCCTTGGGGCAGAATCCTTTCAAAGGAAGCCTTTAGGCTCAAATCAAAAGGAGTTACACTTTTAAAGGTAATTCATTCTCTCATGTTCATTTGTTTTATTTTGCTTCTCCAACCCCCTAAACTCTTTTTATTTACTTATTTTGTAACCAAAACAGTATCTTCAATATACAAGGATGTTTTTATAATATTTATTTGAGCTACACTCTCACACAACTACATCAAATGGTTAAAGAACATACGGTTTCCGTGGATGGCGAAATTCTGCCTCCCGAAACGATGATTGTTCAACACTCATTTAACACCTTCAAAGGTGGCCATTATGATGTCACTATTTTTATATATGATATATAATATGTTTATGTTTTCCTTAAGCTTCTGTTTTTTTCATTTTTGGAATACCTTTATGGTTTCCATTATGGGTAAACACGATATCTTCATTTTAGGAAGTGCGGACTACCACCCCCTGAAAGTGATTTGATTCGTTAATACCATATGTGGGATGTGTAAAGGATAAAGTTAATGATATTATATATGTTATTATACTGAAATTATAATATACTCTTATATCATTATGATTCCATTCCAGAAAATATGAAATAGAAATGGAAGTAGCGTTCATGTGTACGTACGGCTTACCGTCTCCATGAACGGTGCATTTCATTTCTTACCTCTAAATGATTATGTAATATTATAAATGCATGTATGTACTGGATATATATGACATATATGATATCTACATCATGAATACCATTCTGGATATAATGAACCTATGACCAAATTAACAACATGTAAGTGTAAGAAGTCTATTTTTGACTTAAGAACCAAATACCGACAAAATGAACATTATTAACTTAACTGATTACATGATGTTCATAACATGGTATAAAAGGAATAATGAACTTGAAAAAGATTCATAAGAAAGTAGAGATTAACTAAAGTTTATTATTCAGGAGATTAAAGAACGGTCGGGTCAAGTCGGATACGAGGTATGGGACTTCGTCTCAATCTCCTTTCGTTGAGACATATTTTATTTTATACACAACTTTCTTTTATACGGTGTATAAACCCCTTTGACTTTTACATTTATTCAAAAGAAATCTTTTTTATACGAAGCGTTTACTAAACGACAAAAGGGATTGTTTTTGTCATACGTATGCGGCGACAACGACTTCTCCTCCGTCGTGACCGTTATTTGAGTTTCGGCTTCCTCTACAAGCCATACCTTTTTTTTAAACTAAAAATAAATACCATGTTTTACTTTGGTATTGAAAATGGTTTTCATAATGTTTTCATTATATCAATGTGTTGTATTGATATCTCGTGATTGAAATGTGGAAATGTTATGTTTCCTTTATGCATGTTGTATGTGATATGATTATGTTATGGTTCTTGGGCATTATTATGAAGACGGGTGGTTCCGTGATAAACTAAGGGCGGGTGAGCCCGTTATAGCTCTCCAATGCATTGGGTAACGCAAAGGAGTGAAACGTTAAGGTTTCTCCGAAGATATTTTAGGGAATATACTGTGATGGGTATTCCAAACGTAACCAAGAGGGTTACTCCCTGCGTAAGAATGTTATGAATGCCTCAAGTTACCTTTATGTCTTATGATTTCTATGATTTATTCATGATTTTATGATGTATGTTAAAGTGCCTATGTTTTATGGGTAAAGTATGATTTCATTCTTATGTATATATGAACTAATGTTTCCTTTCCATGTTTTTTTATAACCCATACTGAGTTTTTATGCTCATCCCAAGTTTTTGAAATGTTTTTCACAGGTCAAGGGAAAGGTACATGATAAGATGATAGAGTCAAGGATGTGTCAAGAAATAATCCATGTTTTATTTTAAATGTGATTCCATTGATGGGAATGAAGAATACTATCTTTATGTAACCACTTTGTTTATATGTGGACTGTAATGCAAGTTTTATGATCTAATTCTCTAAAACTCTAAACCCGAAAAGATCCTCAATGTGTAATCGTGTAATAACTCAAGACTAAGTAAGGTTTAAGGATGAGGCCTTATAGTTGGTATCAGAGGTCGGTTTAGATAACTTTAGGAGTTAGAATTCTATTAAATGATTATCCAAAAATATATATATTTTTTTCGAAATGATATAGCATTTAAAGATTACCATGTTGCTTCATCTAAGACATGTTTGTTCAGAATGGTTTTCCGCAGAGGAAACAGGGAAGCAGTGCTAGGAAGGCATACAGAAGGAAATAACCTTCCGAATCAGCATCCAGAAATGGTTAGAATTGGAACTGAACAGTTTGTTGCAGTAATGGAGCAGTTGACTCAAGCGATAAATGGTGGTGGTATCCATGCACGAGATCAGCCATATCAACCGTAGAGGAACATGTCAGTGGTGGAACATTTCATGAGGCAACATCCACCATCATTCAGAGGATCATCTGACCCTGTGCTAGATGAAGGGTGGATTAAAGCACTGGAGAATATTTTTGATGTCATGGGGTGTTCAGACAATCAAAAGGTTAGTCTTGCTATTTACCGTTTGGAGGGTGAAGCAGATCAGTGGTGGTCTATGGTTAAAAATATCAGGGACGCCGAGGAGATTGATGCTCTTGACTGGGATGAATTCAAAGGTATGTTTCTTGAGAAGTATTTTCCTAAGGCTGTTCGACTTAGGATGGAAAAGCAATTCTTGGAATTGAGGCAAGAGGAAGACTCAGTGGCTGCCTATGAAGAAAGGTTCACTCGATTGGCAAGGTATGCTCCAAATTTTATCCGGGACCTTGATAGTAAAATCAATCGTTTTTACTCAGGATTAAAGCCAAAATATCGAAGGGCATTAGCTTCTCGTGAGTTTAAAAGTTATGAAAAGCTTGTTCGATGTGATGAGAAGGTGGAAATGGAGTATGCCGATGACCAAGTTTTCTATAACAACCAGCAGAAGAAGAGACCGAGGTGGCAGGAGAAAGGTAAGAATTCTTCAAAAAATTCTGATGGTAAGAGAACTAAGTTTCCAGTTTGTGATAAATGTGGCAAAATGCATGCTGGGGAATGTCTCCTGAATTCTGGGAAGTGCTACCGATGTTGTAAGATGGGAAATAAGGCCCGTGATTGCACTGAAAAGGATCAAGGTGAAGGTAAGAACAAATTTGATTTACAATTAGTGAAATGTTATAAGTGCAATGAGATGGGTCACTATGCAAACGAGTGTCCGACAAGGAGCTTGAGTAATGGGAAGCAGTTAGACTACAAGTAGAAAGGGGTGGTGAAATCCTTTGCAACTACTTCAGCAGATGTCGGGCCATCAAATGAAGTTGTATCAGGTACTTTGTTTGTTTTTTCAGATTATGCCAGTGTGTTGTTTGATTCGGGGTCTACACATTCTTTCATCTCTGAAACCTTTTCTAGTAAAATGGGAATACCATCTCAAGAAATGAATCCTGAAATATGGGTAAAAACACCTGGGGGAAATGTCGAGGCAAAAAGAATTTATAAGAATCTTCCTATCCTTATCTGTGGAAAGAACCTACTTGCAAACCTTATTGTTCTACCTCTAGTAGAGTTTGATGTTATCTTGGGTATGGATTGGCTCTCTATTTACCATGCTAAGATTGACTGTAGAGCTAAAGAAGTTTCTTTTCAGAAAGACTTTCAGTTTGTTTACAAGAATGAACCCTTACTTTTGATAACATATCAAGAGGCCGAGAAACTTGTGAAAGATGGAAATGAATGTTACCTTACACACATCGTTGAAAATAAAGGAACTGTTCAGATTAATGATGTGCCAGTGGTAAATGAGTATCCTGATGTTTTTCCTGATGAGTTGCCTGAAATAATACCAGATCGGGAAGTTGAGTTTACTGTTGACTTAGTTCCTGATGCTAAGCCAATTTCAAAACCCCCTTATCGAATGGAACAAATTGAACTTTTAGAGTTGAAGGAGCAATTGAAAGATTTATTAGAGAAAGGTTTCATTAGACCCAGCACATCACCATGGGGTGCTCCTGTTTTATTTGTTAAAAAGAAAGATGGTTCTATGAGACTTTACATTGATTATAGAGACTTGAATAATATCACTGTTAAGAACAAATATCCTTTGCCTCATATCAATGATTTGTTTGATCAGCTCCAGGGAGCTCAGTTTTTTTCAAAGATTGACTTGAGATCGGGGTACCATCAGCTGAAGGTAAAGGAGGCAGATATTCCGAAGACCGCGTTCCGTACGAGATATGGACATTATGAATTTGTATTAATGCCTTTTGGGCTAACCAATGCACCTGCTGTATTCATGGACTTAATGAATAGAATTTTCCATGAGTTCTTGGATAAGTTTGTGGTGGTTTTCATTGATGATATTTTGGTGTTTTCTAAAAGTAAAGAGGGGCATGAAAAAAATTTAAGGGTTATTGATAAAACACTATTTTATTGAATATTTTATTGATAATAAATGATATAATTTCCTCACATTGTGTTAAATATGTTTATTTATAAAATATTTGGGATTTGATCATTCATTTGAAAATTTGGTGAAAATTCCAGTTTTACCCTTAATAGTGCACTGTAGTATTTCGAAGCTAAATATTTTTATGTTTATTTGTTGAATTTTAAATTTTGTAACAGTGTTCCTAACTTAATTATCTACAACTTTTATTCAGGACACTAAAGCTAAAGAGTTCATTTGGTTGTTGAAATTGGGCCATGAAGTCAAAGTTGGGCTGGACTCGCCAGAATGGAGAAGGTTCTGTATTTGGGCTATATCATCTACATACGGGCTTGTATTGAGCCCAAATTTTGAGGAAAGCTCGGGGACATGATGTGGCACAAATCATCCTTCTGGAAGGCCGGTCAATTCACGCGTTTTGGAGGTCAAATGGGCGGTGCAAATTTCATTAAAATATTTGGCCGAGATTTTGCATTCACACTTGAAACCACTTTAAACCTAGCCTCCCCTCCACTCTATAAATTAGTGATTTTCTCATTTGGAGAGGCTGGTTCGTGCATTGGGAGATTGGAGGCAGAGGAGAATTGGTTTCAACCAAATTCTCCAACCATTGTAAGAGAGGTAGCTCTTGAAGCAAGGATCCTCTCATCGAAGCCTCCTTCTCTCCTTCATGTTGTAATTGTTTTGTTTGTGTAATAAACTTCTTTGTTCTTCTTTTATTTCTTCTCTTTTCCTCTGTTTTATTTAAATTTATTCTTCTCTTAATCTTCCTCTTGGGTCTGGAATTCTTGAGTAGAAGCGATATTGGGTTATACCCATTATAAACCTTTGCACATGCAAAACGCTTCTACGATGATTACGCCACCCATGGAAGAGTAATTTTTAGTGATCGATCTATCTTCTACCCTCTTCATTTAATTATTTTGAATCATTGAGCCTACTGTAATTCACTTAATATGATCCATGAATTATGTTTTTAAATTTTAAGAAACTAAGCAAGCAATTGAACAATTAATACAAAAACACGCGAGGTCGAGATTTTGTGCAAATTGTGAGAGTGCGAGCTTAATCGGTAATACAAGACCACTTGGGATAAATTTGTAGAGTTCAAATATAATCCATAAACACAACTCATCCTCATTTTCAGAATGGATTTGTGCTCTAATTAACCACTGACCATAAGCTAACCTTAGAACAACAATCAAAGCAGGGTTCTGCGATTGCATGTTCCGAAGCTAGCCTAGGGTTTAAGTAATTCCATATTTGTGGTTAAGTTAACTCTTGTAGGGTTCGAGGGTTAACAAATTAGAGGATCATAATTAAGTGGATATTCATTTAAATGATAATGATTAATATGTAAATGAAGAGGTAGAGTTAGATCGATTACGCCTTTTAAAATATTTTCTAAAAAAAAACATCTTCTTGTTGTGTTATTTTAATCGGAATTCATTTCAAAACTAAAAACAAAAAAAATACAATCTTCTTCCAGCAAACTTCTTCTAGATTCATAAACTATAAACAACCCCCATCCTTTTCTAGTAGTGTTTTTATTCTCTTTTATTTAATTTTTAGAATACCTCTAATAAGATGTTTTAATTCACTTCCTCCTTTGAGAGACGACCTTGGTTAGCCCCCTATGCTACACCAAGTAAACTAAACATTAGCTTCATAGAGTGTTGTGCTTGGAGTTTTATCCAACGTAACTCACTTTTGAAGTTCTTTTGAGAGCGCGTGCGACAACGCTTTTTCAAATTGGCGCCGTTTCCGGGGAGGCAAGTAATTATTTCAACCAATTAGAGGTATTTATTTTATTTTACATTTTATTCTCTTCCTCTCTTCTTTATTCCTTCTTTACCCAATCTGATTTTTCTTCTTCTTCTTTTAATTTCTTCTACTTCTCTTTGGACCATCAACTCAAACTTCTCATTTTTATTTTACTGTGGTCCACTTTCTTTCTTTTCATTTTTATTTGATCTATGACATGAACTAATCCCGAAGATCTCTTAGATCTTGACCCTGAGATTGAACGCAGCCTTAGGGCACGAATCAGAAATTCTCAGTCTACGGGAAGTTTCAACATTCAACCAGTTGGAGAATTACTCCAATATCAGAACATTGAAATTGGAAGCAATTCAAATTCAACCATAAAACAAGAACCAATGGCTGGAAATAATGGAAATGAACTTAATAGAACCATTCGAGAATTGGCTGCACCTGATATTAACTATCAACCAAATTGTATTGCATACCCAAATCTCGAATCGGACTTTGAATTGAAATCTGGATTAATTCACCTTCTTCCAAAGTTTCATGGCTTATCTGGTGAGGATCCCAATAAACACCTTAAGGAATTTAATGTGGTTTGCTCAACTCTAAAACCTAGAAATGTCTCTGAAGATCAAATCAAACTAAGAGCATTCCCATTCTCACTTGATGGAGCTGCGAAAGATTGGATGTATTATTTACAACCCGAAGATGTAACTTGTTGGAACGATTTGAAACGTCTTTTCTTGCAGAGATTTTTTCCAGCATCAAGGACCACATCCATTCGTAAGGAGATCTCGGGGATCAAGCAAGCCCAAGGGGAGTCAATGTATGAGTACTGGGAGAGATTCAAGAAGTTGTGTGCAAGCTGTCCGCATCACCAAATCAGTGAGCAATTACTCATCCAGTACTTCTATGAAGGACTCACACCCATGGAGAGGAGCATGGTGGATGCTGCAGCTGGAGGAGCATTGGTGGACAAGACACCAGTAGCTGCACGAGCATTGATCGACAAGATGGCCCAAAACTCCCAACAATTTGGTGATAGAGGTACACCACATGTTCGAGGAGTACATCAAGTAAGTCCTTCTTCTATTGAAAGTCATTTGATTGATACTAAGTTAGAAGAATTGACAACTATGGTGAGGCAGATTGCATTGGCACAAAAGAAATCTCTACCCCCTCCTTCAAGGCCTTGTGGTATTTGCACTGAGACAAGCCACCCGACTGACTGTTGCCCACAACTCCAAGAAACAGAAGATTGTGCAGCAGTGTTCCCTGGGAGACCATTTCAGCAGTAACAACAACAACCATATCCCCAAAAGAAGTTTGATCCAACCTACAAACAAGGGTGGAATGATCTAGCGGACATGAGGTATGGCTCTGGACAACAACAAAGGCCCCCTTTTCAACCAAACTTCCAGCAGCCTCCGCCTTACCAGCAGGGTTTCCAACAACCCCAAAGGAGATTTGAAGCTCAAACATCAACAAGTCAACAACAAGGGAATCATCCACCAAAGGTAGATTCTAATACTGATGATCTTTTGAAGCAAATTGTTCTTAATCAACAGAATGAGGTGAAGAGTCAAGGTTCGGAGCTGAGAGAGTTGAAGACTCAAATGAGTCAGATTGCCACCGCCCTCCATGAACTTGTGAGTAAGAATTCTGGAAATCTACCTTCCCAACCCACTCCAAATCCAAAGGGGAATGTTAGTGCCATCACATTGAGAAGTGGGAAGCAAATGAACGATACATCTACACCTACCATTCCACCGGGATTCACCTCAACTTCAGAGAAGCCGCATTCCATACCAACTGATGAACAATCCAAGGAGAAAGATAAAGGTAAGAAAAAGATTGATGATGTTCCTCCTAAACCACTTCCTTTTCCAAACAGGGTTGTTCAAACCAAGAAGATGGATGAAGAAGCAATGAAAAAGGAGGTTTTGGACACATTCAAGCGTGTGGAGATCAACATTCCTCTACTCGAAGCCATTAAGCAAATCCCAAGGTATGCCAAATTCTTAAAAGAACTTTGTACCAATCGAAGAGGGCTCAAGGGAAATGAGAGAATCAACCTTGGAAGGAATGTCTCCGCACTCATTACACCAACTCTAGCAATGCCAACAAAGTGCAAGGATCCCGGGACATTCACCATCCCATGCACCATAGGGGAGTTTCACTTCTCTGATGCTCTTTGTGATTTAGGAGCTTCAATAAATGTGATGCCTCACTCTATTTTCTCTTCATTGCAGATTGGTGAGCTCAAGCCTACAAGGGTAGTGGTGAAGCTAGCGAATAGAGCTACAACATATCCGGCTGGTGTCCTTGAAGATGTGTTGGTAAAGGTAAAGGACATGATCTTCCCTGCTGATTTCTATGTACTAAACATGGAAGATGACCAGGTAAGTTCTCATGCCCCTATCATTCTTGGTAGACCCTTCCTCAAAACTGCTAAGACCATTATCAATGTTCATGAGGGTACTCTTTCCATGGAATTCGGGGATGAAATCGTGAGGTTTAAAATCCTGGATTCTATGAAGTACCCACCAGAGGAACACTCAGCATTCTTTCTCTCTCATTCTGAGTCTCCATGTGATAGTCCCTCTATTTTTGATTCCCAATCTCTTGGGGACTATTCACTTCTTAATGAAATAATGAGTATTGGGTCCAACTTGATGTCTCATTCTACTTCATCCCCTTTAATTCATGATCTTTCTGATCTTGGGATTGGTTCATTTGTCCAATCATATTCGAATTCTGAGCATGTATACTCTGATTATGATATGGCTGCTAATTTTTCTGATGGATTTGATGCATTGTTCTCTCATTCAGATGATATGTATGATTGTGCACAGATGTCTACGCCACTCATGCTTCCATCCATTCAGCAGCCACCATCACTGGAACTAAATCCATTGCCACCAAATCTCAAATACTCATACTTGTTAAGTGGTGAAAAATTACCTGTTATCATTGCTAACAATATCTCTTTTGAACATGAAGAAAAACTTTTGAATCTTTTGAGGGAGAACATCAGGGCAATCGGGTGGACCTTGGCTGACATATCAGGTATTAGCCCCTCCATTTGCATGCATAGGATTCTTTTGGAAGATGGAGCTAAACCGGTGAGGCAACCACAAAGGAGACTCAATCCAACCCTTCTGGAGGTTGTTAAAAAAGAGGTTGAAAAATTGCTCGAGGCAGGTATAATCTATCCCATTTCAGATTCTCAGTGGGTAAGTCCTATTCAGGTTGTGCCTAAGAAAAGTGGTGTTACTGTTGTTACAAATGAGAAAGATGATTTAGTTCCAATGAGGGTACAAAACAGTTGGCGCGTGTGTATTGATTATAGGAAACTAAATCATTCCACTCGCAAAGATCATTTCCCCCTCCCATTTATTGATCAGATGCTTGAGAGACTAGCTGGGAAGACACACTATTGTTTCTTGGATGGATTTTCTGGATATTTTCAGGTTCCTATAGCTCCGGAGGATCAGGAGAAGACTACATTCACCTGTCCCTTTGGGACATTTGCCTATCGGAGGATGCCATTTGGACTTTGCAATGCCCCAGGTACCTTCCAGAGATGCATGGTGAGTATTTTTTCTGATTTTATTGAGACCTGCATGGAGGTATTTATGGATGATTTTACAGTGTATGGATCTTCATTTGATGAATGTCTAAGTAGTTTGGAAAATGTGTTGAATCGTTGTATTGAGAAGAATCTAGTCCTGAACTTTGAAAAGTGTCATTTCATGGTAGAGCATGGCATTGTCTTAGGGCATGTAGTGTCAAAACATGGGATAGAGGTTGATAGATCTAAGGTAGACATCATTTCATCCTTACCCTACCCTTCATGTGTGCGTGATGTTCGATCATTCCTTGGACATGCTGGATTTTATCGACGCTTCATCAGAGATTTTAGTAAGATCGCTCTACCCTTATCTCGATTGCTTCAAAAAGATATTGACTTCAATTTTGATGATTCATGCAGGGTATCATTTGATGAGCTAAAGAAGTGTCTGACCACTCCACCGATCATACAGCCCCCACGGTGGGAGATTCCTTTTGAGCTTATGTGTGACGCCTCCAACTTCGCGGTTGGAGCTGTCTTATCTCAGAGGGTGGAGGGACGTTCACATGTGATCGCCTATGCATCGAGGACACTAGATTCAGCCCAATCAAACTACACCACAACAGAAAAGGAGTTTCTTGCTGTTATATTTGCTTTAGATAAATTTCGTTCATATTTATTGGGCTCTAAAGTAGTTGTTTTTTCTGACCATGCAGCTTTGAGGTACCTCCTAAAGAAGCCAGATGCAAAGCCACGACTTATCCGTTGGATGCTACTTCTTCAAGAGTTTGACCTTGAGATAAAGGACAAGAAGGGGTCAAAGAATTTGGTGGCAGACCACATGAGTAGGCTTACTCACACACTAGAGGGTGACACCTTGGACCAGGTACCACTTCGGGACACTTTCCCCGATGAGCATCTCTATACCATCTCAGGTAAGCATCCTTGGTATGCTGATTTAGTTAATTACATTGTTGGCTCTGAAATCCCAGTAAATTTGAAGAAGCATCAAGTCCAAAAATTAAAAAGTGAGTCTAGGTATTATGTGTGGGATGATCCATACCTCTGGCGCATGTGTAGTGACCAAGTCATTAGGAGGTGTGTTCCCGATCATGAGTTTGAGTCTGTTTTGCATTTCTGTCATACACTTGCTTGTGGTGGACACTTTGGACCCCAACGGACAGCTAGGAAGGTTTTAGACTCAGGATTATATTGGCCTAGTTTATTCCATGATTCCCATGTATTTTGTAAGTCATGCTCTCGTTGCCAACACACTGGAAACATTTCAAGAAGACACGAGATGCCCCAACAACCCATTTTATTCTGTGAGATTTTTGACGTTTGGGGAATTGATTTTATGGGACCTTTTCCTAGTTCATTTGGTTTCTTGTATATCCTTGTTGCTGTCGATTATGTGAGTAAATGGGTGGAGGCCAAGGCCACCAGGACTGACGATTCTCATGTTGTTGTGGATTTTATCAAAGCACAGATTTTTTGCAGGTTTGGAGTACCAAAGGCCATCATCAGTGACCAAGGGACACACTTTTGCAATAGGAATTTTGCTTCCCTCCTTCGGAAGTATGGGGTGACACACAAAACATCAACACCATACCACCCCCAAACAAATGGCCAGGCTGAGGTTTCAAATCGTGAGTTGAAACAAATCTTGGAGAAAACCGTGCAGCCAAATAGGAAGGATTGGAGCAAGCGCTTGGATGATGCATTGTGGGCTTATAGGACAGCATACAAGACCCCCATTGGTATGTCCCCATTTCGGATTGTTTTTGGGAAAGCGTGTCATCTCCCCGTGGAAGTCGAGCATCGGGCATATTGGGCTATAAAGAAATGTAACATGGATTTGGCCCAAGCTGGAATTCAAAGGAAGTTGCAAATTCAAGAGCTTGAGGAGATTCGCCTGTCATCATATGAGAACTCAAGGCTCTACAAGGAAAGATCAAAAGCAGCTCATGATAAAATGATCCAACAAAGGGAGTTTCATATTGGAGAGAAAGTCCTTCTCTATAGTTCACGACTGAAGTTGATGCCTGGTAAGTTGCGTTCCAGATGGTTAGGTCCTTATATTGTGTCTAATGTTTTTCCTTATGGTGCAGTGGAGATCACACAAGAGGACACTGGAAGGAGCTTTACAGTCAATGGGCAACGTTTGAAGAGATACATTGAGGGACATCCTACTGATGCAGTGGATTTTATCACACTGCATGACCCCATCATCACTTGATCACATCAGGCTGTTCCTAACCCTTTCACTTTTATATTATTTGTCCTATTTAAAAATTCTGCATTTCATGTGCATATATCATCTCACGGGTTCACATTGAGGACAATGCAATATTTTAAGTGTGGGGGAGGGAACCTTTTAGTTTAGTAATTTCAATTGTTTTCCTGTTAAAAAAAAACCAAAAAACAAAAATTGTGTGTTTTTCAAAATTTGTGTGTTTATTTTACAATTTTCTATGTGTTTTTGAAACTTTTGAGCTGAAATGATTCTCATCACCATTTTCAAATCCATATCAATAAGTGAAACAATTTACCCCTTGAAACTAAGCTTAAATGAATGCTGAAATGACTTTGTTTCAAGTTCAAATATTTAGTAATTTCATGCAAAGTACGCTGAATTTTGAATCCCATGCCAATCTCACTGTCTTTATATTTGAAATCACTTTCCTGTGAGGCTTCTAAACCATTATTTTCATATTCTTTACATTCACCTCACTTCTTGAGAGAGCCAAACCATACTTGATTTAACCAGAATTTGATCTATTCCTGTCAAAACTTGAGGGTTTGAGGTACTTGTGTTTAAATGATTGAGGCATTTGTTTGGTATTAAAACCCCTATTTCAAATAATCCTTTTTTATAATGGCCTACCTTGAATATTTAATCCTTGTAGCCCTTAGAAGCCATGCACAGCCTGTTAGGTTAAGCCACATTACAAGCCAATTTTCCCTATCCAACCAACTCTTGAAGTGAAATTGCATAATCTAGTTGAGCTTAAGTGTGGGGGAAGCTGTCTTGTGTTGTGCCACCACATTATGTGATACTTTGGGTGGAAAATTAAATTCTGAAGAGATGTGTTTGCTGCTAAAGAAATTCATTATATTGAAATCTGTGCCTTTTCTGGAGCTTTCATGACAAGTGAAGCTGTGCCTTTTCTGGAGCTTCTAATTGAGGTGGAAAGCTGTGCCCATCTGGAGCTTTCAAGAAAATCATGTTTTAGAAGATTGACATTTTTTATGCTGAAATGATGAATGGTGTAAACCTTTCATGACTTTTCATGATGATGGAGCTGAATTGATACTATGGGGATTGAAGAGAAGACCATATGTAAGTGAAAATTAGATTAATGCAATTTTGCTTTAAAAGAGTCAAGCCCTCCTCATTCAGCCTCAGAGTTTTTCACACCTTAATCCTACCAACCGAAAGCCATAGAACAACCCTGAAAAGTCCTCATGATAAACATATGTCCTTGACTCACATCGGGTAGCGATGTAGGAATCTATCAAGCCTATGGTGACCCTTGTATGAGTTTGGATGAGAAAGACATTGCAAAAAAATTGATATTTGAGTGATGAGAGAAAATTCAAGCGAGGTAAGTGTTTTGTGCATGGGTGGATAAATGAAGTGGAAATATATTGAATGATATAAATGGAGAACCTGAAATAAGGTTTTTTATGAGGCATGATATCTTTTTTATTCTTGATGTGAAATTGATTGATCTTAAAGATATGTGTTTTAAAATTGGTTTTGATTTGATATTGATGTTTACTTGATATGAGGTTTTGCCCAGGTGTGCAAAAGGGTAAGTGTGGGGGAGTTGATAAAACACTATTTTATTGAATATTTTATTGATAATAAATGATATAATTTCCTCACATTGTGTTAAATATGTTTATTTATAAAATATTTGGGATTTGATCATTCATTTGAAAATTTGGTGAAAATTCTAGTTTTACCCTTAATAGTGCACTGTAGTATTTCGAAGCTAAATATTTTTATGTTTATTTTTTGAATTTGAAATTTTGTAACAGTGTTCCTAACTTAATTATCTACAACTTTTATTCAGGACACTAAAGCTAAAGAGTTCATTTGGTTGTTGAAATTGGGCCATGAAGTCAAAGTTGGGCTGGACTCGCCAGAATGGAGAAGGTTCTGTATTTGGGCCATATCCTCTACATACGGGCTTGGATTGAGCCCAAATTTTGAGGAAAGCTCGGGGACATGAGGTGGCACAAATCATCCTTCTGGAAGGCCGGTCAATTCACGCGTGTTGGAGGTCAAATGGGCGGTGCAAGTTTCATTAAAATATTTGGCCGAGATTTTGCATTCACACTTGAAACCACTTTAAACCTAGCCTCCCCTCCACTCTATAAATTAGTGATTTTCTCATTTGGAGAGGCTGGTTCGTGCATTGGGAGATTGGAGGCAGAGGAGAATTGGTTTCAACCAAATTCTCCAACCATTGTAAGAGAGGTAGCTCTTGAAGCAAGGATCCTCTCATCGAAGCCTCCTTCTCTCCTTCATGTTGTAATTGTTTTGTTTGTGTAATAAACTTCTTTGTTCTTCTTTTATTTCTTCTCTTTTCCTCTGTTTTATTTAAATTTATTCTTCTCTTAATCTTCCTCTTGGGTCTGGAATTCTTGAGTAGAAGCGATATTGGGTTATACCCATTATAAACCTTTGCACATGCAAAACGCTTCTACGATGATTACGCCACCCATGGAAGAGTAATTTTTAGTGATCGATCTATCTTCTACCCTCTTCATTTAATTATTTTGAATCATTGAGCCTACTGTAATTCACTTAATATGATCCATGAATTATGTTTTTAAATTTTAATAAACTAAGCAAGCAATTGAACAATTAATACAAAAACACGCGAGGTTGAGATTTTGTGCAAATTGTGAGAGTGCGAGCTTAATCGGTAATACAAGACCACTTGGGATAAATTTGTAGAGTTCAAATATAATCCCTAAACACAACTCATCCTCATTTCCAGAATGGATTTGTGCTCTAATTAACCACTGACCATAAGCTAACCTTAGAACAACAATCAAAGCAGGGTTCTGCGATTGCATGTTCCGAAGCTAGCCTAGGGTTTAAGTAATTCCATATTTGTGGTTAAGTTAACTCTTGTAGGGTTCGAGGGTTAACAAATTAGAGGATCATAATTAAGTGGATATTCATTTAAATGATAATGATTAATATGTAAATGAAGAGGTAGATTTAGATCGATTACGCCTTTTAAAATATTTTCTAAAAAAAAAACATCTTCATGTTGTGTTATTTTAATCGGAATTCATTTCAAAACTAAAAACAAAAAAAATACAATCTTCTTCCAGCAAACTTCTTCTAGATTCATAAACTATAAACAACCCCCATCCTATTCTAGTAGTGTTTTTATTCTCTTTTATTTAATTTTTAGAATACCTCTAATAAGATGTTTTAATTCACTTCCTCCTTTGAGAGACGACCTTGGTTAGCCCCCTATGCTACACCAAGTAAACTAAACATTAGCTTCATAGAGTGTTGTGCTTGGAGTTTTATCCAACGTAACTCACTTTTGAAGTTCTTTTGAGAGCGCGTGCGACAATGCTTTTTCAGTTATCTTGTAAACCTTAAAAGAAAAGAAACTGTATGGGAAATTCAGAAAGTGTGAGTTTTGGTTGCAACAAATTTCTTTCCATGGTCACATTGTTTCTAAAGATGGAATAACTGTTGATCCTGCAAAAACAAAAGTTGTGGAAGAATGGCCAAGACCCACAAATGTAACCGAGATTCGTAGCTTCCTTGGTTTGGCGGGCTATTACCGAAGGTTTGTTAGAAATTTTTCACGGTTATCTAGTCCAATGACTAAGCTAACTCGGAAGGGTGTTAAGTTTATCTGGACAAAAGAATGTGATGATTGTTTTCAGGAATTGAAAAGAAGATTGGTGAATGCTCCAGTTTTGGCACTACCTTCCAGGAATGGTGAGTTTGTTATATACAGTGATGCTTCATTGAAAGGACTTGGTTGCATCCTAATGAAGAATCATCAGGTAATTGCTTATGCTTCACGACAGTTGAAAACTCATGAGGTAAATTACCCAACACATGATTTGGAATTAGCTGCTGTTGTTTTTGCTTTAAAAAATTGGAGGCATCATTTGTATGGAGTAAAGTGTGAAATATATACCGATCAAAAAAGTTTAAAGTATATATTCACTCAGAAAGAGTTAAACATGAGACAAGGAGATGGCTTGAATTAATCAAGGATTATGATTGTACAATTCATTACCATCCGGGAAAAGCAAATAAAGTGGCTGATGCTTTGAGTCGAAAAAGTAATGCTTCATTAACAATGTTGCGTTTGGAACGTGATCCTTTGGTTAAAGATTTGATGAACTTTGGCGTAGAAGTTGTTGGTGTAGGAAGTCCTTCTGTTTTGTTTCAGGTATCAGTGAGATCATCTCTATCAGATAGAATCAAGCAAGCACAGAAGCAAGATAATGAGTTGCAGAAAAAGGTAGAGCTGGTTCAGAAAGGTAAGTTTCCTGAATTCAACATTGATAATGATTGTGTTTTGAGATTTGGGAAGAGATTGTGTGTGCCTTGTGATTCACAGTTGAAGAGAGAGTTGTTATGTGAAGCTCATAGTTCTCTGTTTTCAGTTCATCCGAGCAGTACTAAGATGTATAGAGATCTGCGGGAGTATTACTGGTGGGATGGAATGAAAAAAGATATTGCTGATTTTACTGTGAAGTGTTTGACTTGTCAGCAGGTTAAAGCAGAGCGGAAGTTACCGAAAGGGATGCTTCAGCCTTTACCAGTTCCAGAGTGGAAATGGGAGAATATATCCATGGACTTTGTTGTTGGATTACCAAAGACATCTCGAGGTAATAATGCAATCTGGGTTATTGTTGATCGCTTTACCAAATCTGCTCATTTCCTTGCTATACGAGATACTTTCTCTCTTGATCAACTTTCCCGTTTGTATCTTAAAGAGATAGTCAGGTTACATGGAGTTCCTCTCTCCATTGTATCAGATCGTGATCCCAGGTTTACTTCTAACTTTTGGAAAGGCCTTCAGAAGTCGTTGGGTACTGAATTAAATTTTAGTACAACTTTTCATCCTCAATCAGATGGGCAGTCAGAACGAACAATTCAGACATTGGAGGATATGCTACGAGCTTGTTCTATGGATTATCAGGGAAGTTGGGACCAACATCTTTCTTTGGTTCAATTTTCATATAATAACAGTTTCCATTCTAGTATACAGATGGCACCATTTCAGGCATTATATGGGAAGCGGTGTCGAACTCCAGCTTTCTGGGATGAAGTGGGTGAAAGGAAGTTGATGGGACCAGAATTGGTAGAAGAGATGGCAGAAAAAGTTCATCTGATTCAGAAACACATGAGAACAGCTCAGAGCAGGTAGAAGAGTTATGCGGATAACCGGAGGAAGGATCTATCTTTCGAGGTAGGTGATCATGTTTTTCTGAAGGTTTCTCCTTGGGAAAGTGTGATGAGATTTGGTAAGAAAGGAAAGCTGAGTCCAAGGTTTATTCAACCATACGAAATTCTGGAAAGAGTTGGATCAGTTGCATACCGAGTGGCTTTACCTCTGAGTTTATCTCAGGTACACAATGTTTTTCAAGTTTCGATGTTGAGAAAGTATATGCCAGATCCATCTCGTGTTTTGAGTCCAGAGGTAGTTCAGCTGGAAGAGAACCTATCTTATGAGGAACAACCGGTCCAGATTCTTAACCACAGGGAGCAAGTGTTACGGAATAAGGTGATTCACCAGGTAAAGGTTTTGTGGAAAAACCACATGATTGAAGAGGCAACATGAGAATCTGAAAATGCAATAAGGGATAAGTACCCCCATTTATTCGATAAGTAAAAAAATTGTGGGGATGAAATTTTCTAAAGGAGGGAAGGATGTAACATCCCAAGTAAGTAATGAATAATAGATATTTTTATCTATGTCTATTAATGATTAAGATAGTGTTATAGAGGCTTAAAATGAAAAAAATACAATCTTATGCATGGAATACACTAATATTCTTAAAAGATTGTTTTAGTGCCTTTTGATGGAAACCCATTTTTGAATCTATATTTTGACAATTTTATAAACTATGTTTGTCAAAATAAACTTATCCTTTATTATTGGGACATAAAAAGTTACCTTGTGTGAATTTTTTGTATTTTTCTGACAATGTTCATTTTTTAATGAATAGTGAAAAATACTGCATTTTACATCAAAACTGCTTTTTAATATAATTTATTTATATTATTAGATTATGTTTTGAATTTGTTTTGAAGTTAAATTAGAATATATTTTTACCATTTTATCCAATGGTGGTCAATGGAATCAATTTCACTTTGAAATTAGACTTAAACTGGTGTCAATCTTTTGATACTTATTGTTTTGTAAAAACACGCTATTTTCTCTGGCAACGGGAATTAATTATTAAATTAATTAATGTGACTTATATGATTTGAATTTTGTAAAATATACTTCATTTTTGAATTCGGAATATCAAATATAGCTTAGGGTAAATTTTTGGTAATTTTCTGAAAAACTTCAATTTTTGATGAATAGTGAAACCACTAAGTGGTAATCAAGCAAACTGATTTTTCAGTTAAATGAAAGTTTACCACTAATGTGTATTGAATTTTGAAAATCCGACATACATGGTTGTCATTAAGAAGTAAAATGTGGTTCAATGAGATTAAAATAATTTTTTGGTGAATAGTAACTTATTAAGTTCTTAATCGCGATTAGTGGTAATTAGTGTAGTTTAAGGTATAAATAATGCTTTAATAATATGAAATTACCTAGAAACATGTACCAACCTTATTGGTTGTGTCATGGCCGACAAAGAAAAGCCATGGGTCAACTTGGGGACCCCATGGAGACACTTTGGTTTGGAAATGACATAAATAACTTTTTATTAAATGTTAAAGTAAAAATGACACAAACAAGAGATGTTTTACAAAAACAATTTTTACATGGGGTTATAAAGATCATATTGTTGATTATAAATATTCATTGGAAAGATAAAAAGATTTCCTACATCATAGTATTTTTTTATAATTTTTAGACATTAAATAAATTAAATTATTTATGACATAATCACGATGCAGCGATGACATCATTATTTGACGATTTAAATAAAATGGAATGATAATGTAAAATCTATGAACTACACATGGAAAAAACCAATTGGATGAGTGGATTTAGAACCCTTATCACCTTATCCACGAATTATATCAATTTGGGACCTTTTGAAACCGAAACACATTTTCAAATAAAGTAATATTTCTTTACTTTCCAAAAGTGCCCCCCCTCTCCTCTTATAAAAGGCCCCCACCTCTACCTCATTTCACACACTTCTCAAGCCTTTGGCTCGGCCAACCCCTGCTCATTTACTCTCTACACATCCCTCTACTCATCCTAGAGGATTCCCTTTGGGCATAATCCTTTCAAAGGAATCCTTTAGGCTCAAATCAAAAGGAGTTACACTTTTAAAGGTAATTCATTCTCGCATGTTCATTTGTTTTATTTTGCTTCTCCAACCCCCTAAACTCTTTTTATTTACTTATTTTGTAACAACACCAGTATCTTCAATATACAAGGATGTTGTTATAATATTTATTTGAGCTACACTCTCACACAACTACATCAAATGGTTAAAGAACATACGGTTTCCGTGGATTGCGAAATTCTGCCTCCCGAAACGATGATTGTTCAACACTCATTTAACACCTTCAAAGAAGTCCATTATGATGTAACTATTTTTATATATGATATATAATATGTTTATGTTTTCCTTAAGCTTCTGTTTTTTTCATTTTTGGAATACCTTTATGGTTTCCATTATGGGTAAACACGATATCTTCATTTTAGGAAGTGCGGACTACCGCCCCCTGAAAGTGATTTGATTCGTTAATACCATATGTGGGATGTGTAAAGGATAAAGTTAATGATATTATATATGTTATTATACTGGAATTATAATATAATCTTATATCATTATGATTCCATTCCAGAAAATATGAAATAGAAATGGATGTAGCGTTCATGCGTACGTACGGCTTACCGTCTCCATGAACGGTGCATTTCATTTCTTACCTCTAAATGATTACGTAATATTATAAATGCATGTATGTACTGTATATATATGACATATATGATATCTACATCATGAATACCATTATGGATATAATGAACCTATGACCAAATTAACAACATGTATGTGTAAGAAGTCTATTTTTGACTTAAGAACCAAATATCGACAAAATGAACATTATTAACTTAACTGATTACATGATGTTCATAACATGGTATAAAATGAATAATGAACTTGAAAAATATTCATAAGAAAGTAGAGATTAACTCAAGTTTATTATTCAGGAGATTATAGAACGGTCGGGTCAAGTCAGATACGAGGTATGGGACTTCGTCTCAATCTCCTTTCGTTGAGGCATATTTTATTTTATACACAACTTTCTTTTATACAGTGTATAAACCCCTTTGACATTTACGTTTATTCAAAAGGAATTTTTTTTATACGAAGCGTTTACTAAACGACAAAAGGGAATGTTTTTGTCGTACGTATGCGGCGACAACGACTTCTCCAACGTCGTGACCGTTATTTGAGTTTCAGCTTCCTCTACAAGCCATACCTTTTTTTTAAAATGAAAAATAAATACCATGTTTTACTTTGGTATTGAAAATGGTTTTCATAATGTTTTCATTATATCAATGTGTTGTATTGATATCTCGTGATTGAAATGTGGAAATGTTATGTTTCCTTTATGCATGTTTTATGTGATATGATTATGTTATGGTTCTTGGGCATTATTATGAAGACGGGTGGTTCCGTGATAAACTAAGGGTGGGTGAGCCCGTTATAGCTCTCCAATGCATTGGGTAACGCGAAGGAGTGAAACGTTAAGGTTTCTCCGAAGATATTTTAGGGAATATACTGTGATGGGTATTCCAAACGTAACCAAGAGGGTTACTCCCTACGTAAGAATGTTATGAATGCCTCAAGTTACCTTTATGTCTTATGATTTCTATGATTTATTCATGATTTTATGAGGTATGTTAAAGTGCCTATGTTTTATGGGTAAAGTATGATTTCATTCTTATGTATATATGAACTCATGTTTCCTTTCCATGTTTTTTTTATAACCCATACTGAGTTTTTATGCTCATCCCAAGTTTTTGAAATGTTTTTCACAGGTCAAGGGAAAGGTACATGATAAGATGATAGAGTCAAGGATGTGTCAAGAAATAATCCATGTTTTATTTTAAATGTGTTTCCATTGATGGGAATGAAGAATACTATCTTTATGTAACCACTTTGTTTATATGTGGAATGTAATGCAAGTTTTATGATCTAATTCTCTAAAACTCTAAACCCGAAAAGATCCTCAATGTGTAATCGTGTAATAACTCAAGATTAAGTAAGGTTTAAGGCTGGGGCCTTATAGTTGGTATCAGAGGTCGGTTTAGATAACTTTAGGAGTTAGAATTCTATTAAATGATTATCCAAAAATATATATATATATATATATATTTTTTCTAAATGATATAGCATTTAAAGATTACCATGTTGCTTCATCTAAGACATGTTTGTTCAGAATGGTTTTCCGCAGAGGAAACAGGGAAGCAGTGCTAGGAAGGCATACAGAAGGAAATAACCTTCCGAATCAGAATCCCGAAATGGTCGGAATTGGAACTGAATAGTTTGTTGCATTAATGGCGCAGTTGACTCAAGCGATAAATGGTGGTGGTATCCATGCACGAGATCAGCCAGATGAACCGCAGAGGAACATGTCAGTGGTGGAACATTTCATGAGGCAACATCCACCATCATTCAGAGGATCATCTGACCCTGTTCTAGCTGAAGGGTGGATTAAAGCACTGGAGAAGATTTTTGATGTCATGGGGTGCTCAGACAATCAAAAGGTTAGTCTTGCTATTTACCGTTTGGAGGGTGAAGCAGATCAGTGGTGGTCTATGGTTAAAAATATCAGGGATGCCGAGGAGATTGATGATCTTGACTGGGATGAATTCAAAGGTATGTTTCTTGAGAAGTATTTTCCTAAGGATGTTCGACTTAGGATGGAAAAGCAATTCTTGGAATTGAGGCAAGAGGAAGACTCAGTGGCTTCCTATGAAGAAAGGTTCACTCGATTGACAAGGTATGCTCCAAATTTTATCCGGGACCTTGATAGTAAAATCAATCGTTTTTACTCAGGATTAAAGCCAAAATATCGAAGGGCATTAGCTTCTCGTGAGTTTAAAAGTTATGAAAAGCTTTTTCGATGTGATGAGAAGGTGGAAATGGAGTATGCCGATGACCAAGTTTTCTATAACAACCAGCAGAAGAAGAGATCGAGGTGGCAGGAGAAAGGTAAGAATTCTTCAAAAAAGTCTGATGGTAAGAGAACTAAGTTTTCAGTTTGTGATAAATGTGGAAAAAGGCATGCTGGGGAATGTCTTCTGAATTCTGGGAAGTGCTACCAATGTTGTAAGATGGGAAATAAGGCTCGTGATTGCACTGAAAAGGATCAAGGTGAAGGTAAGAACAAATTTCATTTACAGTTAGTGAAATGTTATAAGTGCAATGAGATGGGTCACTATGCAAACGAGTGTCCGACAAGGAGCTTGAGTGATGGGAAGCAGTTAGACTACAAGTAGAAAGGGGTGGTGAAATCCTTTGCAACTACTTCAGCAGATGTCGGGCCATCAAATGAAGTTGTATCAGGTACTTTGTTTGTTTTTTCAGATTATGCCAGTGTGTTGTTTGATTCGGGGTCTACACATTCTTTCATCTCTGAAACCTTTTCTAGTAAAATGGGAATACCATCTCAAGAAATGACTCCTGAACTATGGGTAAAAACACCTGGGGGAAATGTCGAGGCAAAAAGAATTTATAAGAATCTTCCTATCCTTATCTGTGGAAAGAACCTACTTGCAAACCTTATTGTTCTACCTCTAGTAGAGTTTGATGTTATCTTGGGTATGGATTGGATCTCTATTTACCATGCTAAGATTGACTGTAGAGCTAAAGAAGTTTCTTTTCAGAAAGACTTTCAGTTTGTTTACAAGAATGAACCCTTACTTTTGATAACATATCAAGAGGCCGAGAAACTTGTGAAAGATGGAAATGAATGTTACCTTGCACACGTCGTTGAAAATAAAGGAACTGTTCAGATTAATGATGTGCCAGTGGTAAATGAGTATCCTGATGTTTTTTCTGATGAGTTGCCTGAAATAATACCAGATCAGGAAGTTGAGTTTACTGTTGACTTAGTTCCTGATGCTAAGCCAATTTCAAAACCCCCTTATCGAATGGCACAAATTGAACTTTTAGAGTTGAAGGAGCAATTGAAAGATTTATTAGAGAAAGGTTTCATTAGACCTAGCACATCACCATGGGGTGCTCCTGTTTTATTTGTTAAAAAGAAAGATGGTTCTATGAGACTTTTCATTGATTATAGAGCCTTGAATAATATCACTGTTAAGAACAAATATCCTTTGCCTCATATCGATGATTTGTTTGATCAGCTCCAGGGAGCTCAGTTTTTTTCAAAGATTGACTTGAGATCGGGGTACCATCAGCTGAAGGTAAAGGAGGCAGATATTCCGAAGACCACGTTCCGTACGAGATATGGCCATTAAGAATTTGTAGTAATTCCGTTTGGGCTAACCAATGCACCTGCTGTATTCATGGACTTAATGAATAGAATTTTCCATGAGTTCTTGGATAAGTTTGTGGTGGTTTTCATTGATGATATTTTGGTGTTTTCTAAAAGTAAAGAGGGGCATGAAAAACATTTAAGGGTTATGTTGCAAACCTTAAAAGAAAAGAAACTTTATGGGAAATTCAGAAAGTGTGAGTTTTGGTTGCAACAAATTTCTTTCCATGGTCACATTGTTTCTAAAGATGGAATAACTGTTGATCCTGCAAAAACAAAAGTTGTGGAAGAATGGCCAAGACCCACAAATGTAACCGAGATTCGTAGCTTCCTTGGTTTGGTGGGCTATTACCGAAGGTTTGTTAGAAATTTTTCACGGTTATCTAGTCCAATGACTAAGCTAACTCGGAAGGGTGTTAAGTTTATCTGGACAAAAGAATGTGAAGATTGTTTTCAGGAATTGAAAATAAGATTGGTGAATGCTCCAGTTTTGGCACTACCTTCCAGGAATGGTGAGTTTGTTATATACAGTGATGCTTAATTGAAAGGACTTGGTTGCGTCCTAATGCAGAATGATCAGGTAATTGCTTATGCTTCACGACAGTTGAAAACTCATGAGGTAAATTACCCTACACATGATTTGGAATTAGCTGCTGTTGTTTTTTCTTTAAAAATTTGGAGGCATCATTTGTATGGAGTAAAGTGTGAAATATATACCGATCAGAAAAGTTTAAAGTATATATTCACTCAGAAAGAGTTAAACATGAGACAAGGAGATGGCTTGAATTAATCAAGGATTATGATTGTACAATTCATTACCATCCGGGAAAAGCAAATAAAGTGGATGATGCTTTGAGTCGAAAAAGTAATGCTTCATTAACAATGTTGCATTTGGAACGTGATCCTTTGGTTAAGGATTTGATGAACTTTGGCATAGAAGTTGTTGGTGTAGGAAGTCCTTCTGTTTTGTTTCAGGTATCAGTGAGATCATCTCTATCAGATAGAATCAAGCAAGCACAGAAGCAAGATAGTGAGTTGCAGAAAAAGGTAGAGCTGGTTCAGAAAGGTAAGTTGCCTGAATTCAACATTGATAATGATTGTGTTTTGAGATTTGGGAAGAGATTTTGTGTGCCTTGTGATTCACAGTTGAAGAGAGAGTTGTTATGTGAAGCTCATAGTTCTCCGTTTTCAGTTCATCCGAGCAGTACTAAGATGTATAGAGATCTGCGGGAGTATTACTGGTGGGATGGAATGAAAAAAGATATTGCTGATTTTACTGTGAAGTGTTTGACTTGTCAGCAGGTTAAAGTAGAGCGGCAGTTACCGAAAGGGATGCTTCAGCCTTTACCAGTTCCAGAGTGAAAATGGGAGAATATATCCATGGACTTTGTTGTTGGATTACCAAAGACATCTTGAGGTAATAATGCAATCTGGGTTATTGTTGATCGCTTGACCAAATCTGCTCATTTCCTTGCTATACGAGATACTTTCTCTCTTGATCAACTTTCCCGTTTGTATCTTAAAGAGATAGTCAGGTTACATGGAGTTCCTCTCTCCATTGTATCGTATCGTGATCCCAGGTTTACTTCTAACTTTTGGAAAGGCTTTCAGAAGTCGTTGGGTACTGAATTAAATTTTAGTACAACTTTTCATCCTCAATCAGATGGGCAGTCAGAACGAACAATTCAGACATTGGAGGATATGCTACGAGCTTGTTCTATGGATTATCAGGGAAGTTGGTACCAACATCTTTCTTTGGTTGAATTTTCATATAATAACAGTTTCCATTCTAGTATACAGATGGCACCATTTCATGCATTATATGGGAAGCGGTGTCGAACTCCAGCTTTCTGGGATGAAATGGGTGAAAAGAAGTTGATGGGACCAGAATTGGTAGAAGAGATGGCAGAAAAAGTTCATCTGATTCAGAAACACATGAGAACAACTCAGAGCAGGCAGAAGAGTTATGCGGATAACCGGAGGAAGGATCTATCTTTCGAGGTAGGTGATCATGTTTTTCTGAAGGTTTCTCCTTGGGAAAGTGTGATTAGAGTTGGTAAGAAAGGAAAAACTGAGTCCAAGGTTTATTCGACCATACGAAATTCTGGAAAGAGTTGGATCAGTTGCATACCGAGTGGCTTTACCTCCGAGTTTATCTTAGGTACACAATGTTTTTCACGTTTCGATGTTGAGAAAGTATATGCCAGATCCATCTCGTATTTTGAGTCCAGAGGTAGTTCAGCTGGAAGAGAACCTATCTTATGAGGAACAACCGGTCCATATTCTTAACCACAGGGAGAAAGTGTTACAGAATAAGGTGATTCACCAGGTAAAGGTTTTGTGGAAAAACCACATGATTGAAGAGGCAACATGGGAATCTGAAAATGCAATAAGGGATAAGTACCCCCATTTATTCGATAAGTAAATAAATTGCGGGGATGCAATTTTCTAAAGGAGGGAAGGATGTAACATCCCAAGTAAGTAATGAATAATAGATATTTTTATCTATGTCTATTAATGATTAAGATAGTGTTATAGAGGCTTAAAATGAAAAAATACAATTTTATGCATGGAATACACTAATATTCTTAAAAGATTGTTTTAGTTCCTTTTGATGGCAAACAATTTTTGAATCTATATTTTGACAATTTTATAAACTATGTTTGTCAAAATAAACTTATCCTTTATGATTGGGACATCAAAATTTACCTTGTGTGAATTTTTGGTATTTTTCTGACAATGTTCATTTTTTAATGAATAGTGAAAAATACTGCATTTTACATCAAAACTGCTTTTTAATATAATTTATTTATATTATTATATTATGTTTTGAATTTGTTTTGAAGTGAAATTATAATATATTTTTACCATTTTATCCAATGGTGGTCAATGGAATCAATTTCACTTTGAAATTAGATTTAAACTGGTGTCAATCTTTTGATACTTATTGTTTTGTAAAAACATGCTATTTTCTCTGGCAACGAGAATTAATTATTAAATTAATTAATGTGACTTATATGATTTGAATTTTTTAAAATATACTTCATTTTTTAATTCGGAATATCAAATATAGCTTAGGGTGAATTTTTGGTAATTTTCTGAAAAACTTCAATTTTTGATGAATAGTGAAACCACTATGTGGTAATCAAGCAAACTGATTTTTCAGTTAAATGAAAGTTTACCACTAATGTGTATTGAATTTTGAAAATCCAACATACATGTTTGTCATTAAGAAGTAAAATGTGGTTCAATGAGATTAAAATAATTTTTTGGTGAATAATAACTTATTAAGTTCATAATCGCGATTAGTGGTAATTAGTGTAGTTTAAGGTATAAATAATGCTTTTATAATATGAAATTACCTAGAAACATGTCCCAACCTTATTGGTTGTGTCATGGCCGACCAAGAAAAGCCATGGGTCAACTTGGGGACCCCATGGAGACACTTTGGTTTGGAAATGACATAAATAACTTTTAATTAAATGTTAAAGTAAAAATGACACAAACAAGAGATGTTGTACGAAAACAATTTTTACATGGGGTTATAAAGATCATATTGTTGATTATAAATAGTCATTGGAAATATAAAAAGATTTCCTACATCATAGTATTTTTTTTATAATTTTTATACATTAAATAAATTAAATTATTTATGACATAATCACGATGCAGCGATGACATCATTATTTGACGATTTAAATAAAATGGAAAGATAATGTAAAATCTATGAACTACACATGGAAAAAACCAATTGGATGAGTGTATTTATAACCCTTATCACCTTATCCACGAATTATATCAATTTGGGACCTTTTGAAACCGAAACACATTTTCAAATAAAGTAATATTTCTTTACTTTCCAAAAGTGCCCCCCCTCTCCTCTTATAAAAGGCCCCCACCTCTACCTCATTTCACACACTTCTCAAGCCTTTGGCTCGGCCAACCCCTGCTCATTTACTCTATCCACATCCCTCTACTCATCCTAGAGGATTCCCTTTGGGCAGAATCCTTTCAAAGGAAGCCTTTAGGCTCAAATCAAAAGGAGTTACACTTTTAAAGGTAATTCATTCTCTCATGTTCATTTGTTTTATTTTGCTTCTCCAACCCCCTAAACTCTTTTTATTTACTTATTTTGTAACAAAACCAGTATCTTCAATATACAAGGATGTTGTTATAATATTTATTTGAGCTACACTCTCACAAAACTACATCAAATGGTTAAAGAACATACGGTTTCCGTGGATGGCGAAATTCTGCCTCCCGAAACGATGATTGTTCAACACTCATTTAACACCTTCAAAGGTGGCCATTATGATGTCAATATTTTTATATATGATATATAATATGTTTATGTTTTCCTTAAGCTTCTGTTTTTTTCATTTTTGGAATACCTTTATGGTTTCCATTATGTGTAAACACGATATCTTCATTTTAGGAAGTGCGGACTACCGCCCCCTGAAAGTGATTTGATTCGTTAATACCATATGTGGGATGTGTAAAGGATAAAGTTAATGATATTATATATGTTATTATACTGGAATTATAATATAATCTTATATCATTATGATTCCATTCCAGAAAATATGAAATAGAAATGGAAGTAGCGTTCATGCGTACGTACGGCTTACCGTCTCCATGAACGGTGCATTTCATTTCTTACCTCTAAATGATTATGTAATATTATAAATTCATGTATGTACTGTATATATATGACATATATGATATCTACATCATGAATACCATTTTGGATATAATGAAACTATGACCAAATTAACAACATGTAAGTGTAAGAAGTCTATTTTTGACTTAAGAACCAAATACCGACAAAATGAACATTATTAACTTAACTGATTACATGATGTTCATAACATGGTATAAAATGAATAATGAACTTGAAAAAGATTCATAAGAAAGTAGAGATTAACTCAAGTTTATTATTCAGGATATTAAAGAACGGTCGGGTCAAGTCGGATACGAGGTATGGGACTTCGTCTCAATCTCCTTTCGTTGAGGCATATTTTATTTAATACACAACTTTCTTTTATACGGTGTATAAACCCCTTTGACATTTACGTTTATTCAAAAGGAATTTTTTTATACGAAGCGTTTACTAAACGACAAAAGGGAATGTTTTTGTCGTACGTATGCGGCGACAACGACTTCTCCGCCGTCGTGACCGTTATTTGAGTTTCGGCTTCCTCTACAAGCCATACCTTTTTTTTAAAACGAAAAATAAATACCATGTTTTACTTTGGTATTGAAAATGGTTTTCATAATGTTTTCATTATATCAATGTGTTGTATTGATATCTCGTGATTGAAATGTGGAAATGTTATGTTTCCTTTATGCATGTTTTATGTGATATGATTATGTTATGGTTCTTGGGCATTATTATGAAGACGGGTGGTTCCGTGATAAAATAAGGGCGGGTGAGCCCGTTATAGCTCTCCAATGCATTGGGTAATGCGAAGGAGTGAAACGTTAAGGTTTCTCCGAAGATATTTTAGGGAATATACTGTGATGGGTATTCCAAATGTAACCAAGAGGGTTACTCCCTACGTAAGAATGTTATGAATGCCTCAAGTTACCTTTATGTCTTATGATTTCTATGATTTATTCATGATTTTATGAGGTATGTTAAAGTGCCTATGTTTTATGGGTAAAGTATGATTTCATTCTTATGTATATATGAACTCATGTTTCCTTTCCATGTTTTTTTTATAACCCATACTGAGTTTTTATGCTCATCCCAAGTTTTTGAAATGTTTTTCACAGGTCAAGGGAAAGGTACATGATAAGATGATAGAGTCAAGGATGTGTCAAGAAATAATCCATGTTTTATTTTAAATGTGTTTCCATTGATGGGAATGAAGAATACTATCTTTATGTAACCACTTTGTTTATATGTGGAATGTAATGCAAGTTTTATGATCTAATTCTCTAAAACTCTAATCCCGAAAAGATCCTCAATGTGTAATCGTGTAATAACTCAAGATTAAGTAAGGTTTAAGGCTGGGGCCTTATAGTTGGTATCAGAGGTCGGTTTAGATAACTTTAGGAGTTATAATTCTATTAAATGATTATCCAAAAATATATATATATATATTTTTCTAAATGATATAGCATTTAAAGATTACCATGTTGCTTCATTTAAGACATGTTTGTTCAGAATGGTTTTCCGCAGAGGAAACAGGGAAGCAGTGCTAGGAAGGCATACAGAAGGAAATAACCTTCCGAATCAGAATCCCGAAATGGTCGGAATAGGAACTGAACAGTTTGTTGCAGTAATGGCACAGTTGACTCAAGCGATAAATGGTGGTGGTATCCATGCACGAGATCATCCAGATCAACTGCAGAGGAACATGTCAGTGGTGGAAAATTTCATGAGGCAACATCCACCATCATTCAGAGGATCATCTGACCCTGTGCTAGCTGAAGGGTGGATTAAAGCACTGGAGAAGATTTTTGATGTCATGGGGTGTTGAGACAATCAAAAGGTTTGTCTTGCTATTTACCGTTTGGAGGGTGAAGCAGATCAGTGGTGGTCTATGGTTAAAAATATCAGGGACGCCGAGGAGATTGATGCTCTTGACTGGGATGAATTCAAAGGTATGTTTCTTCAAAAGTATTTTCCTAAGGCTGTTCGACTTAGGATGGAAAAGCAATTCTTGGAATTGAGGCAAGAGGAAGACTCAGTGGCTGCCTATGAAGAAAGGTTCACTCGATTGGCAAGGTATGCTCCAAATTTTATCCGGGACCTTGATAGTAAAATCAATCGTTTTTACTCAGGATTAAAGACAAAATATCGAAGGGAATTAGCTTCTCGTGAGTTTAAAAGTTATGAAAAGCTTGTTCTATGTGCTGAGAAGGTGGAAATAGAGTATGCTGATGACCAAGTTTTCTATAACAACCAGCAGAAGAAGAGACCGAGGTGGCAGGAGAAAGGTAAGAATTCTTCAAAAAAGTCTGATGGTAAGAGAACTAAGTTTCCAGTTTGTGATAAATGTGGCAAAAGGCATGCTGGGGAATGTCTTCTGAATTCTGGGAAGTGCTACCGATGTGGTAAGATGGGACATAAGGCTCGTGATTTCACTGAAAATGATCAAGGTGAAGGTAAGAACAAATTTGATTTACAGTTAGTGAAATGTTATAAGTGCAATGAGATGGGTCACTATGCAAACGAGTGTCCGACAAGGAGCTTGAGTGATTGGAAGCAGTTAGACTACAAGCAGAAAGGGGTGGTGAAATCCTTTGCAACTACTTCAGCAGATGTCGGGCCATCAAATGAAGTTGTATCAGGTACTTTGTTTGTTTTTTCAGATTATGCCAGTGTGTTGTTTGATTCAGGGTCTACACATTCTTTCATCTCTGAAACCTTTTCTAGTAAAATGGGAATACCATCTCAAGAAATGACTCCTGAACTATGGGTAAAAACACCTGGGGGAAATGTCGAGGCAAAAAGAATTTATAAGAATCTTCCTATCCTTATCTGTGGAAAGAACCTACTTGCAAACCTTATTGTTCTACCTCTAGTAGAGTTTGATGTTATCTTGGGTATGGATTGGCTCTCTATTTACCATGCTAAGATTGACTGTAGAGCTAAAGAAGTTTCTTTTCAGAAAGACTTTCAGTTTGTTTACAAGAATGAACCCTTACTTTTGATAACATATCAAGAGGCCGAGAAACTTGTGAAAGATGGAAATGAATGTTACCTTGCACACGTCGTTGAAAATAAAGGAACTGTTCAGATTAATGATGTGCCAGTGGTAAATGAGTATCCTGATGTTTTTCCTGATGAGTTGCCTGAAATAATACCAGATCGGGAAGTTGAGTTTACTGTTGACTTAGTTCCTGATGCTAAGCCAATTTCAAAACCCCCTTATCGAATGGCACAAATTGAACTTTTAGAGTTGAAGGAGCAATTGAAAGATTTATTAGAGAAAGGTTTCATTAGACCTAGCACATCACTATGGGGTGCTCCTGTTTTATTTGTTAAAAAGAAAGATGGTTCTATGAGACTTTGCATTGATTATAGAGCCTTGAATAATATCACTGTTAAGAACAAATATCCTTTGCCTCATATCGATGATTTGTTTGATCAGCTCCAGGGAGCTCAGTTTTTTTCAAAGATTGACTTGAGATCGGGGTACCATCAGCTGAAGGTAAAAAAGGCAGATATTCCGAAGACTGCGTTCCGTACGAGATATGGCCATTATGAATTTGTAGTAATGCCTTTTGGGCTAACCAATGCACCTGCTGTATTCATGGACTTAATGAATAGAATTTTCCATGAGTTCTTGGATAAGTTTGTGCTGGTTTTCATTGATGATATTTTGGTATTTTCTAAAAGTAAAGAGGAGCATGAAAAACATTTAAGGGTTATCTTGCAAACCTTAAAAGAAAATAAACTGTATGGGAAATTCAGAAAGTGTGAGTTTTGGTTGCAACAAATTTCTTTCCTTGGTCACATTGTTTTTAAAGATGGAATAACTGTTGATCCTGCAAAAACAAAAGTTGTGGAAGAATGGCCAAGACCCACAAATGTAACCGAGATTCGTAGCTTCCTTGGTTTGGAGGGCTATTACCGAAGGTTTGTTAGAAATTTTTCACGGTTATCTAGTCCAATGACTAAGCTAACTCGGAAGGGTGTTAAGTTTATCTGGACAAAAGAATGTGATGATTGTTTTCAGGAATTGAAAAGAAGATTTGTGAATGCTCCAGTTTTGGCACTACCTTCCAGGAATGGTGAGTTTGTTATATACAGTGATGCTTCATTGAAAGGACTTGGTTGCATCCTAATGCAGAATGATCAGGTAATTGCTTATGCTTCACGACAGTTGAAAACTCATGAGGTAAATTACCCTACACATGATTTGGAATTAGCTGCTGTTGTTTTTGCTTTAAAAATTTGGAGGCATCATTTGTATGGAGTAAAGTGTGAAATATATACCGATCACAAAAGTTTAAAGTATATATTCACTCAGAAAGAGTTAAACATGAGACAAGGAGATGGATTGAATTAATCAAGGATTACGATTGTACAATTCATTACCATCCGGGAAAAGCAAATAAAGTGGCTGATGCTTTGAGTCGAAAAAGTAATGCTTCATTAACAATGTTGCGTTTGGAACATGATCCTTTGGTTAAAGATTTGATGAACTTTGGCATAGAAGTTGTTGGTGTAGGAAGTCCTTCTGTTTTGTTTCAGGTATCAGTGAGATCATCTCTATCAGATAGAATCAAGCAAGCACAGAAGCAATATTCTGAGTTGCAGAAAAAGGTAGAGCTGGTTCAGAAAGGTAAGTTTCCTGAATTCAACATTGATAATGATTGTGTTTTGAGATTTGGGAAGAGATTGTGTGTGCCTTGTGATTCACAGTTGAAGAGAGAGTTGTTATGTGAAGCTCATAGTTCTCCGTTTTCAGTTCATCCGGGCAGTACTAAGATGTATAGAGATCTGCGGGAGTATTACTGGTGGGATGGAATGAAAAGAGATATTGCTGATTTTACTATGAAGTGTTTGACTTGTCAGCAGGTTAAAGCAGAGCGGCAGTTACCAAAAGGGATGCTTCAGCCTTTACCAGTTCCAGAGTGGAAATGGGAGAATATATCCATGGACTTTGTTGTTGGATTACCAAAGACATCTCGAGGTAATAATGCAATCTGGGTTATTGTTGATCGCTTGACCAAATCTGCTCATTTCCTTGCTATACGAGATACTTTCTCTCTTGATCAACTTTCCCGTTTGTATCCTAAAGAGATAGTCAGGTTACATGGAGTTCCTCTCTCCATTGTATCGGATCGTGATCCCAGGTTTACTTCTAACTTTTGGAAAGGCCTTCAGAAGTCGTTGGGTATTGAATTAAATTTTAGTACAACTTTTCATCCTCAATCAGATGGGCAGTCAGAATGAACAATTCAGACATTGGAGGATGTGCTACGAGCTTGTTCTATGGATTATCAGGGATGTTGGGACCAACATCTTTCTTTGGTTGAATTTTCATATAATAACAGTTTCCATTCTAGTATACAGATGGCACCATTTCAGGCATTATATGGGAAGCGGTGTCGAACTCCATCTTTCTGGGATGAAGTGGGTGAAAGGAAGTTGATGGGACCAGAATTGGTAGAAGAGATGGCAGAAAAAGTTCATCTCATTCAGAAACACATGAGAACAGCTCAGAGCAGGCAGAAGAGTTATGCGGATAACCGGAGGAAGGATCTATCTTTCGAGGTAGGTGATCATGTTTTTCTCAAGGTTTCTCCTTGGGAAAGTGTGATGAGATTTGGTAAGAAAGGAAAGCTGAGTCCAAGGTTTATTGGACCATACGAAATTCTGGAAAGAGTTGGATCAGTTGCATACCGAGTGGCTTTACCTCCGAGTTTATCTCAGGTACACAATGTTTTTCACGTTTCGATGTTGAGAAAGTATATGCCAGATCCATCTCGTGTTTTGAGTCCAGAGGCAGTTCAGCTGGAAGAGAACCTATCTTATGAGGAACAACCGGTCCAGATTCTTGACCACAGGGAGCAAGTGTTACGGAATAAGGTGATTCACCAGGTAAAGGTTTTGTGGAAAAACCAAATGATTGAAGAGGCAACATGGGAATCTGAAAATGCAATAAGGGATAAGTACCCCCATTTATTCGATTAGTAAATAAATTGCGGGGTCGTAATTTTCTAAAGGGGGGAAGGATGTAACATCCCAAGTAAGTAATGAATAATAGATATTTTTATCTATATCTATTAATTATTAATATAGTGTTATAGAGGCTTAAAATGAAAAAAATACAATCTTATGCCTGGAATACACTAATATTCTTAAAAGATTGTTTTAGTGCCTTTTGATGGAAAACCATTTTTGAATCTATATTTTGACAATTTTATAAACTATGTTTGTCAAAATAAACTTATCCTTTATTATTGGGACATCAAAATTTACCTTGTGTGAATTTTTGGTATTTTTCTGACAATGTTCATTTTTTAATGAATAGTGAAAAATACTGCATTTTACATCAAAACTGCTTTTTAATATAATTTATTTATATTATTAGACTATGTTTTGAATTGGTTTTGAAGTGAAATTAGAATATATTTTTACCATTTTATCCAATGGTGGTCATTGGAATCAATTTCACTTTGAAATTAGACTTAAACTGGTGTCAATCTTTTGATACTTATTGTTTTGTAAAAACACGCTATTTGCTCTGGCAGCGGGAATTAATTATTAAATTAATTAATGTGACATATATGATTTGAATTTTGTAAAATATACTTCATTTTTGAATTAGGAATATCAAATATAGCTTAGGGTGAATTTTTGGTAATTTTCTGAAAAACTTCAATTTTTGATGAATAGTGAAACCACTAAGTGGTAATCAAGCAAACAGATTTTTCAGTTAAATGAAAGTTTACCACTAATGTGTATTGAATTTTGAAAATCCGACATACATGGTTGTCATTAAGAAGTAAAATGTTGTTCAATGAGATTAAAATAATTTTTTGGTGAATAGTAACTTATTAAGTTCTTAATCGCGATTAGTGGTAATTAGTGTAGTTTAAGGTATAAATAATGCTTTAATAATATGAAATGACCTAGAAACATGTCCCAACCTTATTGGTTGTGTCATGGCCGACCAAGACAAGCCATGGGTCAAGTTGGGGACCCCATGGAGACACTTTGGTTTGGAAATGACATAAATAACTTTTTATTAAATGTTAAAGTAAAAATGACACAAACAAGAAATGTTTTACGAAAACAATTTTTACATGGGGTTATAAAGATAATATTGTTGATTATAAATAGTCATTGGAAAGCTAAAAAGATTTCCTACATCATAGTATTTTTTTTATAATTTTTAGACATTAAATAAATTAAATTATTTATGACATAATCATGATGCAGCGATGACATCATTATTTGACGATTTAAATAAAATGGAATGATAATGTAAAATCTATGAACTAAACATGGAAAAAACCAATTGGATGAGTGTATTTAGAAACCTTATCACCTTATCCACGAATTATATCAATGTCGGACCTTTTGAAACCGAAACACATTTTCAAATAAAGTAATATTTCTTTACTTTCCAAAAGTGCCCCTCCTCTCCTCTTATAAAAGGCCCCCACCTCTACCTCATTTCACACACTTCTCAAGCCTTTGGCTCGGCCAAACCCTACTCATTTACTCTCTCCACATCCCTCTCCTCATCCTATAGGATTCCCTTTGGGAATAATCCTTTCAAAGGAATCCTTTAGGCTCAAATAAAAAGGAGTTACACTTTTAAAGGTAATTCATTCTCTCATGTTCATTTGTTTTATTTTGCTTCTCCAACCCCATAAACTCTTTTTATTTACTTATTTTGTAACAACACCAGTATCTTCAATATACAAGGATGTTGTTATAATATTTATTTGAGCTACACTCTCACACAACTACATCAAATGGTTAAAGAACATACGGTTTCCGTGGATGGCGAAATTCTGCCTCCCGAAACGATGATTGTTCAACACTCATTTAACACCTTCAAAGGTGGCCATTATGATGTCACTATTTTTATATATGATATATAATATGTTTATGTTTTCCTTAAGCTTCTGTTTTTTTCATTTTTGGAATACCTTTATGGTTTCCATTATGGGTAAACACGATATCTTCATTTTAGGAAGTGCGGACTACCGCCCCCTGAAAGTGATTTGATTCGTTAATACCATATGTGGGATGTGTAAATGATAAAGTTAATGATATTATATATGTTATTATACTGGAATTATAATATACTCTTATATCATTATGATTCCATTCCAGAAAATATGAAATAGAAATGGAAGTAGCGTTCATGCGTACGTACGGCTTACCGTCTCCATGAACGGTGCATTTCATTTCTTACCTCTAAATGATTATGTAATATTATAAATGCATGTATGTACTGGATATATATGAAATATATGATATCTACATCATGAATACCATTCTGGATATAATGAAACTATGCCCAAATTAACAACATGTAAGTGTAAGAAGTCTATTTTTGACTTAAGAACCAAATACCGACAAAATGAACATTATTAACTTAACTGATTACATGATGTTCATAGCATGGTATAAAAGGAATAATGAACTTGAAAAAGATTCATAAGAAAGTAGAGATTAACTCAAGTTTATTATTCAGGAGATTAAAGAACGGTCGGGTCAAGTCGGATACGAGGTATGGGACTTCGTCTCAATCTCCTTTCGTTGAGGCATATTTTATTTTATACACAACTTTCTTTTATACGGTGTATAAAACCCTTTGACTTTTACGTTTATTCAAAAGGAATCTTTTTTATACGAAGCGTTTACTAAACGACAAAAGGGAATATTTTTGTCGTACGTATGCGGCGACAATGACTTCTCCGCCGTCGTGACCGTTATTTGAGTTTCGGCTTCCTCTACAAGCCATACCTTTTTTTTAAATGAAAAATAAATACCATGTTTTACTTTGGTATTGAAAATGGTTTTCATAATGTTTTCATTATATCAATGTGTTGTATTGATATCTCGTGATTGAAATGTGGAAATGTTATGTTTCCTTTATGCATGTTTTATGTGATATGATTATGTTATGGTTCTTGGGAATTATTATGAAGACGGGTGGTTCTGTGATAAACTAAGGGCAGGTGAGCCCGTTATAGATCTCCAATGCATTGGGTAACGCGAAGGAGTGAAACGTTAAGGTTTCTCCGAAGATATTTTAGGGAATACACTGTGATGGGTATTCCAAACGTAACCAAGAGGGTTACTCCCTACGTAAGAATGTTATGAATGCATCAAGTTACCTTTATGTCTTATGATTTCTATGATTTATTCATGATTTTTTGAGGTATGTTAAAGTGCCTATGTTTTATGGGTAAAGTATGATTTTATTCTTATGTATATATGAACTCATGTTTCCTTTCCATGTTTTTTTATAACCCATACTGAGTTTTTATGCTCATCCCAAGTTTTTAAAATGTTTTTCACAGGTCAAGGGAAAGGTACATGATAAGATGATAGAGTCAAGGATGTGTCAAGAAATAATCCATGTTTTATTTTAAATGTGTTTCCATTGATGGGAATGAAGAATACTATCTTTATGTAACCACTTTGTTTATATGTGGAATGTAATGCAAGTTTTATGATCTAATTCTCTAAAACTCTAAACCCGAAAAGATCCTCAATGTGTAATCGTGTAATAACTCAAGATTAAGTAAGGTTTAAGGCTGGGGCCTTATAGTTGGTATCAGAGGTCGGTTTAGATAACTTTAGGAGTTAGAATTCTATTAAATGATTATCCAAAAATATATATATTTTTTGAAATGATATAGCATTTAAAGATTGCCATGTTGCTTCATCTAAGACATGTTTGTTCAGAATGGTTTTCCGCAGAGGAAACAGGGAAGCAGTGCTAGGAAGGCATACAGAAGGAAATAACCTTCCGAATCAGCATCCAGAAATGGTCGGAATTGGAACTGAACAGTTTGTTGCAGTAATGGCGTAGTTGACTAAAGCGATAAATGGTGGTGGTATCCATGCACGAGATCAACCAGATCAACCGCAGAGGAACATGTCAGTGGTGGAACATTTCATGAGGCAACATCCACCATCATTCAGAGGATCATCTGACCCTGTGCTAGCTTAAGGGTGGATTAAAGCACTGGAGAAGATTTTTGATGTCATGGGGTGTTCAGACAATCAAAAGGTTAGTCTTGCTATTTACCGTTTGGAGGGTGAAGCAGATCAGTGGTGGTCTATGGTTAAAAATATCAGGGACGCCGAGGAGATTGATGCTCTTGACTGGGATGAATTCAAAGGTATGTTTCTTGAGAAGTATTTTCCTAAGGCTGTTCGACTTAGGATGAAAAAGCAATTCTTGTAATTGAGGCAAGAGGAAGACTCAGTGGCTGCCTATGAAGAAAGGTTCACTCGATTGGCAAGGTATGGTCCAAATTTTATTCGGGACCTTGATAGTAAAATCAATCGTTTTTACTCAGGATTAAAGCCAAAATATCGAAGGGAATTAGCTTCTCGTGAGTTTAAAAGTTATGAAAAGCTTGTTCGATGTGCTGAGAAGGTGGAAATGGAGTATGCCGATGACCAAGTTTTCTATAACAACCAGCAGAAGAAGAGACCGAGGTGGTAGGAGAAAGGTAAGAATTATTCAAAAAAGTCTGATGGTAAGAGAACTAAGTTTCCAGTTTGTGATAAATGTGGCAAAAGGCATGCTGGGGAATGTCTTCTGAATTCTGGTAAGTGCTACCGATGTGGTAAGATGGGACATAAGGCTCGTGATTGCACTGAAAAGGATCAAGGTGAAGGTAAGAACAAATTTGATTTACAGTTAGTGAAATGTTATAAGTGCAATGAGATGGGTCACTATGCAAACGAGTGTCCGATAAGGAGCTTGAGTGATGGGAAGCAGTTAGACTACAAGCAGAAAGGGGTGGTGAAATCCTTTGCAACTACTTCAGCAGATGTCGGGCCATCAAATGAAGTTGTATCAGGTACTTTGTTTGTTTTTTCAGATTATGCCAGTGTGTTGTTTGATTCGGGGTCTACACATTCTTTCATCTCTGAAACCTTTTCTAGTAAAATGGGAATACCATCTCAAGAAATGACTCCTTAACTATGGGTAAAAACACCTGGGGGAAATGTCGAGGCAAAAAGAATTTATAAGAATCTTCTTATCCTTATCTGTGGAAAGAACCTACTTGCAAACCTTATTGTTCTACCTCTAGTAGAGTTTGATGTTATCTTGGGTATGGATTGGCTCTCTATTTACCATGCTAAGATTGACTGTAGAGCTAAAGAAGTTTCTTTTCAGAAAGACTTTCAGTTTGTTTACAAGAATGAACCCTTACTTTTGATAACATATCAAGAGGCCGAGAAACTTGTGAAAGATGGAAATGAATGTTACCTTGCACACGTCGTTGAAAATAAAGGAACTGTTCAGATTAATGATGTGCCAGTGGTAAATGAGTATCCTGATGTTTTTCCTGATGAGTTGCCTGAAATAATACCAGATCGGGAAGTTGAGTTTACTGGTGACTTAGTTCCTGATGCTAAGCCAATTTCAAAACCCCCTTATCGAATGTCACAAATTGAACTTTTAGAGTTGAAGGAGCAATTTAATGATTTATTAGAGAAAGGTTTCATTAGACCTAGCACATCACCATGGGGTGCTCCTGTTTTATTTGTTAAAAAGAAAGATGGTTCTATGAGACTTTGCATTGATTATAGAGCCTTGAATAATATCACTGTTAAGAACAAATATCCTTTGCCTCATATCGATGATTTGTTTGATCAGCTCCAGGGAGCTCAGTTTTTTTCAAAGATTGACTTGAGATCGGGGTACCATCAGCTGAAGGTAAAGGAGGCAGATATTCCGAAGACCACGTTCCGTACGAGATATGGCCATTATGAATTTGTAGTAATGCCTTTTGGGCTAACCAATGCACCTGCTGTATTCATGGACTTAATGAATAGAATTTTTCATGAGTTCTTGGATAAGTTTGTGGTGGTTTTCATTGATGATATTTTGGTGTTTTCTAAAAGTAAAGAGGAGCATGAAAAACATTTAAGGGTTATCTTGCAAACCTTAAAAGAAAAGAAACTGTATGGGAAATTCAGCATGTGTGAGTTTTGGTTGCAACAAATTTATTTCCTTGGTCACATTGTTTCTAAATATGGAATAACTGTTGATCCTGCAAAAACAAAAGTTGTGGAAGAATGGCCAAGACCCACAAATGTAACCGAGATTCGTAGCTTCCTTGGTTTTGCGGGCTATTACCGAAGGTTTGTTAGAAATTTTTCACGGTTATCTAGTCCAATGACTAAGCTAACTCGGAAGGGTGTTAAGTTTATCTGGACCAAATAATGTGATGATTGTTTTCAGGAATTGAAAAGAAGATTGGTGAATGCTCCAGTTTTGGCACTACCTTCCAGGAATGGTGAGTTTGTTATATACAGTGATGCTTCATTGAAAGGACTTGGTTGTGTCCTAATACAGAATGATCAGGTAATTGCTTATGCTTCACGACAGTTGAAAACTCATGAGTTAAATTACCCTACACATGATTTGGAATTAGCTGCTGTTGTTTTTGCTTTAAAAATTTGGAGGCATCATTTGTGTGGAGTAAAGTGTGAAATATATACCGATCACAAAAGTTTAAAGTATATATTCACTCAGAAAGAGTTAAACATGAGACAAGGAGATGGATTGAATTAATCAAGGATTATGATTGTACAATTCATTACCATACGGGAAAAGAAAATAAAGTGGCTGATGCTTTGAGTCGAAAAAGTAATGCTTCATTAACAATGTTGCGTTTAGAACGTGATCCTTTGGTTAAAGATTTGATGAACTTTGGAATAGAAGTTGTTGGTGTAGGAAGTCCTTCTGTTTTGTTTCAGGTATCAGTGAGATCATCTCTATCAGATAGAATCAAGCAAGCACAGAAGAAAGATAGTGAGTTACAGAAAAAGGTAGAGCTGGTTTAGAAAGGTAAGTTGCCTGAATTCAACATTGATAATGATTGTGTTTTGAGATTTGGGAAGAGATTGTGTGTGCCTTGTGATTCATAGTTGAAGAGAGAGTTGTTATGTGAAGCTCATAGTTCTCCGTTTTCAGTTCATCCGGGCAGTACTAAGATGTATAGAGATCTGCGGGAGTATTACTGGTGGGATGTAATGAAAAGAGATATTGCTGATTTTACTGTGAAGTGTTTGACTTGTCTTGGTTAAAGCAGAGCGGCAGTTACCGAAAGGGATGCTTCAGCCTTTACCAGTTCCAGAGTGGAAATGGGAGAATATATCCATGGACTTTGTTGTTGGATTACCAAAGACATCTCGAGGTAATAATGCAATCTGGGTTATTGTTGATCGCTTGACCAAATCTGCTCATTTCCTTGCTATACGAGATACTTTCTCTTTTGATCAACTTTCCCGTTTGTATCTTAAAGAGATAGTCAGGTTACATGGAGTTCCTCTCTCCATTGTATCAGATCGTGATCCCAGGTTTACTTCTAACTTTTGGAAAGGCCTTCAGAAGTCGTTGGGTACTGAATTAAATTTTAGTACAAATTTTCATCCTCAATCAGATGGGAAGTCAGAAAGAACAATTCAGACATTGGAGGATATGCTACGAGCTTGTTCTATGGATTATCAGGGAAGTTGGGACCAACATCTTTCTTTGGTTGATTTTTCATATAATAACAGTTTCCATTCTAGTATACAGATGGCACCATTTCTGGCATTATATGGGAAGCGGTGTTGAACTCCAGCTTTCTGGGATGAAGTGGGTGAAAGGAAGTTGATGGGACCAGAATTGGTAGAAGAGATGGCAGAAAAAGTTCATCTGATTCAGAAACACATGAGAACAGCTCAGAGCAGGCAGAAGAGTTATGCGGATAACCGGAGGAAGGATCTATCTTTCGAGGTAGGTGATCATGTTTTTCTCAAGGTTTCTCCTTGGGAAAGTGTGATGAGATTTGGTAAGAAAGGAAAACTGAGTCCAAGGTTTATTGGACCATACGAAATTCTGGAAAGAGTTGGATCAGTTGCATACCGAGTGGCTTTACCTCCGAGTTTATCTCAGGTACACAATGTTTTTCACGTTTCGATGTTGAGAAAGTATATGCCAGATCCATCTCGTGTTTTGAGTCCAGAGGTAGTTCAGCTGGAAGAGAACCTATCTTATGAGGAACAACCGGTCCAGATTCTTGACCACAGGGAGAAAGTGTTACGGAATAAGGTGATTCACCATGTAAAGGTTTTGTGGAAAAACCACATGATTGAAGAGGCAACATGGGAATCTGAAAATGCAATAAGGGATAAGTACCCCCATTTATTCGATAAGTAAATAAATTGCGGGGACGCAATTTTCTAAAGGGGGGAAGGATGTAACAACCCAAGTAAGTAATGAATAATAGATATTTTTATCTATGTCTATTAATGATTAAGATAGTGTTATAGAGGCTTAAAATGAAAAAAATACAATCTTATGCATGGAATACACTAATATTCTTAAAAGATTGTTTTGGTGCCTTTTGATGGAAAACCATTTTTGAATCTATATTTTGAAAATTTTATAAACTATGTTTTTCAAAATAAACTTATCCTTTATGATTGGGACATCAAAATTTACCTTGTGTGAATTTTTGGTATTTTTCTGACAATGTTCATTTTTAATGAATAGTGAAAAATACTGCATTTTACATCAAAACTGCTTTTTAATATAATTTATTTATATTATTAGATTATGTTTTGAATTGGTTTTGAAGTGAAATTAGAATATATTTTTACCATTTTATCCAATGGTGGTCATTAGAATCAATTTCACTTTGAAATTAGACTTAAACTAGTGTCAATCTTTTGATACTTATTGTTTTGTAAAAACACGCTATTTGCTCTGGCAGCGGGAATTAATTATTAAATTAATTAATGTGACTTATATGATTTTAATTTTGTAAAATATACTTAATTTTTGAATTCGGAATATCAAATATAGCTTAGGGTGAATTTATGGTAATTTTCTGAAAAACTTCAATTTTTGATGAATAGTGAAACCACTAAGTGGTAATCAAGCAAACTGATTTTTCAGTTAAATGAAAGTTTTCCACTAATGTGTATTGAATTTTGAAAATCCGACATACATGGTTTTCATTAAGAAGTAAAATGTGGTTCAATGAGATTAAAATAATTTTTTGGTGAATAGTAACTTATTAAGTTCTTAATCGCGATTAGTGGTAATTAGTGTAGTTTAAGGTATAAATAATGCTTTAATAATATGAAATGACCTAGAAACATGTCCCAACCTTATTGGTTGTGTCATGGACGACCAAGAAAAGCCATGGGTCAACTTGGGGACCCCATGGAGACACTTTGGTTTGGAAATGACATAAATAACTTTTTATTAAATGTTAAAGTAAAAATGACACAAACAAGAGATGTTTTACGAAAACAATTTTTACATGGGGTTATAAAGATAAGATTGTTGATTATAAATAGTCATTGGAAAGATAAAACGATTTCCTACATCATAGTATTTTTTGTATAATTTTTAGACATTAAATAAATTAAATTATTTATGACATAATCACGATGCAGCGATGACATCATTATTTGACGATTTAAATAAAATGGAAATATAATGTAAAATCTTTAAACTACACATGGAAAAAACCAATTGTATGAGTGGATTTCGAACCCTTATCACCTTATCCACGAATTATATCAATGTGGGACCTTTTAAAACCGAAACACATTTTCAAATAAAGTAATATTTCTTTACTTTCCAAAAGTGCCCCTCCTCTCCTCTTATAAAAGGCCCCCACCTCTACCTCATTTCACACACTTCTCAAGCCTTTGGCTCGGCCAAAACCTACCCATTTACTCTCTCCACATCCCTCTCCTCATCCTAGAGGATTCCCTTTGGGCAGAATCCTTTCAAAGGAAGCCTTTAGGCTCAAATCAAAAGGAGTTACACTTTTAAAGGTAATTCATTCCCTCATGTTCATTTGTTTTATTTTGCTTCTCCAACCCCCTAAACTCTTTTTATTTACTTATTTTGTAACAACACCAGTATCTTCAATATACAAGGATGTTGTTATAATATTTATTTGAGCTACACTCTCACACAACTACATCAAATGGTTAAAGAACATACGGTTTCCGTGGATGGCGAAATTCTGCCTCCCGAAACGATGATTGTTCAACACTCATTTAACACCTTCAAAGGTGGCCATTATTATGTCACTATTTTTATATATGATATATAATATGTTTATGTTTTCCTTAAGCTTCTGTTTTTTTCATTTTTGGCATACCTTTATGGTTTCCATTATGGGTAAACATGATATCTTCATTTTAGTAAGTGCGGACTACCGCCCCCTGAAAGTGATTTGATTCGTTAATACCATATGTGGGATGTGTAAAGGATAAATTTAATGATATTATATATTTTATTATATACTGGAATTATAATATACTCTTATATCATTATGATTCCATTCCAGAAAATATGAAATAGAAATAGAAGTAGCGTTCATGCGTACGTACGGCTTACCGTCTCCAGGAACAGTGCATTTCATTTCTTACCTCTAAATGACTATGTAATATTATAAATGCTTGTATGTACTGGATATATATGACATATATGATATCTACATCATGAATACCATTCTGGATATAATGAACCTTTGACCAAATTAACAACATGTAAGTGTAAGAAGTCTATTTTTGACTTAAGAACCAAATACCTACAAAATGAACATTATTAACTTAACTGATTACATGATGTTAATAACATGGTATAAAAGGAATAATGAACTTGAAAAAGATTCATAAGCAAGTATAGATCAACTCAAGTTTATTATTCAGGAGATTAAAGAACGGTCGGGTCAAGTCAGATACGAGGTATGGGACTTCGTCTCAATCTCCTTTCGTTGAGGCATATTTTATTTTATCCACAACTTTCTTTTATACGGTGTATAAACCCCTTTGACTTTTACGTTTATTCAAAATGAATCTTTTTTATACGAAGCATTTACTAAATGAAAAAAGGGAATGTTTTTGTCGTACGTGTGCGGCGACAACGACTTCTCCGCCGTCGTGACCGTTATTTGAGTTTCGGCTTCCTCTACAAGCCATACCTTTTTTTAAACGAAAAATAAATACCATGTTTTACTTTGGTATTTAAAATGGTTTTCATAATGTTTTCATTATATCAATGTGTTGTATTGATATCTCGTGATTGAAATGTGGAAATGTTATGTTTCCTTTATGCATGTTTTATGTGATATGATTATGTTATGGTTCTTGGGAATTATTATGAAGACGGGTGGTTCCGTGATAAACTAAGGGCGGGTGAGCCCGTTATAGCTCTACAATGCATTGGGTAACGCGAAGGAGTGAAACGTTAAGGTTTCTCCGAATAGATTTTAGGGAATATAAGTTGATGGGTATTCCAAACGTAACCAAGAGGGTTACTCCCTACGTAAGAATGTTATGAATGCCTCAAGTTACCTTTATGTCTTATGATTTCTATGATTTATTCATGATTTTATGAGGTACGTTAAAGTGCCTATGTTTTATGGGTAAAGTATGATTTCATTCTTATGTATATATGAAATCATGTTTCCTTTCCATGTTTTTTTATAACCCATACTGAGTTTTTATGCTCATCCCAAGTTTTTGAAATGTTTTTCACAGGTCAAGGGAAAGGTACATGATAAGATGATAGAGTCAAGGATGTGTCAAGAAATAATCCATGTTTTATTTTAAATGTGTTTCTATTGATGGGAATGAAGAATACTATCTTTATGTAACCACTTTGTTTATATGTGGAATGTAATGCAAGTTTTATGATCTAATTCTCTAAAACTCTAAACCCGAAAAGATCCTCAATGTGTAATCTTGTAATAACTCAAGATTAAGTAAGGTTTAAGGCTGGGGCCTTATATACGTGGATGACATGATTTTTTTTCAAATTCTTAATTCAATTATAGACATAAAACAATTATTATGATTAGAATAGATTATAATATAAATAATATTTTTTTTAATTTTCTGAAAAAGTATATATACATAATATTAATTAATGAGATAAAAATGTTTTGTGATGTTCAAAAAAAATTCCAAAATTATTTAAACGATTACTAGTAACATATTATCTAATGATTCATCCTCACCCCAAATAACCAAATGATTATTATTACCATTGAATCGTCTGGGTTTTCATTAATAACATATAATTTTAATTTTGGATAACTATTCCCATTTAACATGATCTTTCGTACATGTAAACAAGTGAACTAATTTTGAAAACTGAGGAAAATAAAACTCTCAAACAATAGAATTAAATCTTATAACTCATCAAAAAGGACATAAATGGACATAGTATAATTATAATAAATGAAATAAATGTTAATTATGTTCTTAAATAATTTATTATTGAATCTATTTTCCTTATACATGATGTTAAGTACAATTTCAGAGTGCTTCCTAAAAAACGTAAGGGTTTTCTCATATCACCTTTATTTCTATGAGATATTCCTTATTCAATACTATTTCTAGTGTGTGGTGTATATATAATTAATTTTTATGTATAATAACATGTATCTATTTATATTAACTATATTCAATATTTAATTTGATGATCATTAATTTTATGGGGCATACAATTTGTCTATTTTCAAAGTGTTAAGGGTTTCTTCCCTAACCTTCGTTTTCCATTCAAATTATGATTTATCTCTCCTTAACCCATTGTAATTATTCATTATTTTTATATAAATATCCTAAATTATAGTTATATGTTCCAAAATCAATTATCCTGATCATTTCATCAATCATTAATGGGAAATACATGTTTTACAAGGTTCCCATATCAATTCTTCCCGATATGTAATCCAGGTTAAAGGGAACATCCAAATTTCATACCCATTTTTAAGTACACTATATAATATTTCATATAGAACCAATATTTTTCTAAAATGAGACAGTTTATCCTTGAAAAATATTTTAGTTCATTTCTGGTCTTATATAAAAAATTATTCATTTTCCACATTAATGAATATTTTGTATTTTCTCTTTAGCCGCACTAATGTGGATCATTTTTAAAGACACTTTTTACATGTATTGAAATTAGTTGGACATAATATATGCATCAAAAATAATTTAAATGTCAAATTTTTTATTTTTTTGGATATACATGCTCACAGTCTGATTTTCTGAAAAATAATTTTTTTGCACAGGAACTCATCTCTACAATGTAAAAAGGGTATTTCATTCATGAATTCATTTATTATTTTACTAGATAATTTTCATAAATTTCTAGACCCTCTGTTCAATATTATGATTAATTTGTATTGATATTTAATTATATCATCTACTATATTTTTTTAAAAGGTTTGTGATCTGGTTGACTATAGTTTTTCTATTTTGATACCATTAACTATATTTCTCTGAATAATAAGTGATTATTTTTACTGTTTGGGGAATATAATTTAAATTTCATGTTTATATGTTGTTTTTTGTCACACCCCATTCATATGTGGAATTAATTGGTCTTATTAAGAAAATGGTGGGGCTAGATAAGCCCCTAGATGCCTAAGAAGGTCTTATGGGAAAAACATATATGGACTTGGAGGAGGCCCTGACAATTTAATATAATATATGGATTTGAAATAGGCCTTAACCATTTATTTTCAGATTTCATGGATCATTCTTTGATGGTATGATTTAGATGTCTACCATTATTCATTCCCTCATTATGATACTAATAACTTGTAGTCTATGTGATTATTAGACTAGTGTAATATATATGGTCGATTATCTCTCTCATTTGGTTATTTATGGAATTAATTAATCATATTTTTTTCATAATATATTATGAAAAAGATTATGTTTTCATGGAATGTGATTTTATTTATTCACCATGCCATATTGTCTATGTTTATATTAGATTCGGTTGTATTGATTACCCTCATTGAGCATCTGAGCTCACCCATTTCTTATGTTTTATTTTCCCCTAGGATGAAAAACTGAGTATTGTGAATGAATTCAAAGAATAACATAAGATTTCATTACTATTTATGATTGAGTTTGTTTGTTTTTTTTCACTTGAAGTTGTAATGTAATAATTATGTTTGTATATTCTTTTCTAAATCTATTAAACTATTTGGTCATTTGGGATACAAACACTTATTAACAGTGCCAATTTAATAAGGTAATGCATCAACTCTAAACTAGTGGTTTTGGTTAATTACATATATTGTAATATTTGAGGAATTTCCTTGAGCAATCATAATATTTTTCAAAGTATAATGACTAATATAATTAAGAATTTTTCAAATTTTGCGAAATTAATCACTTTGTTAATAATAAATATCATTATTATTTTAAAATCATTTTAAATGAAATATTATATATTTCAAGGTAAAAAAATAATTTGTTTTAGACACCATAAGAAATTCAAGATATAGTCTCATATAAAATGACAAGGGTGGTGTAAATATTTGTTCATAATGAAATGCTAAAAATGATTTATTTTTCCAAAAAACTATACACAAAACTGTAAAAAACTTATTTTAAAAAATATGAAATGAAACTCAGGGTTGTTTAAATTAATATTTAAATTTTTGAAATAAATTCAATGATATCCAAAAAAATTTAGGTGAGGATAAAAATATGAGCCTCAAATAGATATTCTATTGTATTATATTTTTAAAATAATTTTTTTTTTAAAAAAACTTATTTTTATGTATTATAAAAAATTAAATTTAAAACCATATATAAGGGAAAAAATAATCAAAAAGGTTTAATAGAGGTAAATAGATTTTTTTTGATATCATAATGAGAGACAATTAAAATTCCTTATATGGTTAATCATATTTAAGATATTCTTTTATAATGAGGTTGAGAAAGGAAACATTACGCCTTCAATGGAATTGAATTAAAAACCACTAGAATGATAAAGTTAATGAAAGTAAGTACATATACAATGAATAAAGGATAAATATTTACATTATAGAAAAAATAGGTTGTATATAAACTATATAACAGTATATTGGTGCATAAAAAGAATCATGCCTCAAGAAATCATAATTTATACTAAGAAACAACTTTTTACCAACCTAATCATTCAAGTGTAAATAATTTGAAAATTGGGATATGAGGAATGATTACTGAAACTAATATAAGAGTGATGTCATGACTCAACCCAATGGGGCTCGAGCCGCAACTCCGCATGCCTACCTCCAAAAGGCCAGGGCTTGGAGACTAGTGCCGAGAAGGCTATCACACACAAGGGAGGCCTTAGCCTATCATACCTGTACACATGAACCAATATACACCTCCATGTATCAGTTTAGAGATATATAAAAAATGATAGTAAAATGCATGCATACATCTATCCCAAACTATAGTGAAAAATAAGTACCAATATAAAAAATATAGGGCCCAGAAAAAAATTACAAAAGTGTACAACCTACTTAGAAGGGGGGATCACTATCAAAAGTACCCACCGAAAAACTCCTCAGCTAATCTCTGCCTTCTCTAGGTCCTCTTGGGACTCTATCGAATGGCCTGTGGTCTGCACAAGAAACAAAACATGTGCAGACAAATCCCATGTAGGGGTGAGTATAAAAAAACTCAATAGGCACCCCAAGAACCCCAAAATAAAAGAGATAAACTAAAAGTCAATAGTCAGCTCATTCATGCCAGAGGGAACCCAAATGAGAGAGAATATCCATCTTGAGACAATCCATGCCTAATCATGACTAGTCAGCTCAGCTTAGGTATATACCCATAAATATACCATGAACATTCAGATATACTCTTCTCAGGCACCAATCCTCATGAGGTTTCGACCTCATAACAAGCGAAAGGTTCTACCCAAAACTAGAAGAACACACTCCATGAGCTCTATCATCCCAGATGACACTCATCTGAGAGATACACTCCATCATGTCACACACCAACATCCCGAACGCTCATCCGAGAGATAACGCTCATCAAATATCGTCACAGAGAACATCACACTATAACAACAAAAAAACCAAACTTATCAGAAATGAGATCACTCATAGGGTCCTTTAGGGGATACAATAACCCACTCCAGTATCTCAAAGATCTCATAGATAGGGGATGACTCATAATATCCACTGAGGGATACCACAACTTGATCTAACATTCCAAAGTTCACATCACTCTGATAGAGTATTGTTGACCATGTGAAGAGGGTCACGATGATGCTAGAAAACCTATCTGGTATAACTCACGATGTAGGGGATCGAACCGAAGATGCACCAACTGATCCAATACCACATGCTGAGTAAGGGATCATATAACCAATGATTCTGCAACCCTACTGAAACCACACAATGAGTAGGGTATCATATACCCGATGATACCAAAACCCTACTAAACGACCCACTGCATAGGGGATCATATTCCTGATGATGCCTCAAATCCTACCAAGTTGACCTACTAGAGATGGGATCTCTGCGCATGTATAAGCAATCACAACGATACCAAGAACTTGATCTAGAGAAGTGAAGCTAAAGGATTCCACTCTGGACCCACCGGAGGGATGCCACAACTCTACTAGGAAAAAATCCTATCGAGTGGATCAAAAACTTATAACAGCGTTGTAATGCCACACAAACCCTCATAAGAAAGAAATAAGGGAGTACACTCAACCACTGATGGTCCAAATTTCACTAACCTCATCAACGAGAAACATCGCCACACTACGCACTTCCTCGGCCCGAACAAAGGCCACCACCATGTTCTACGTGAAAAAATACATATGATTGGCTATTTACACACCCAAAATAGTGAACCGATGAAAAATATACTATTCACCATAGAAATCCTAGGTGGGGCCCATACCTTATTCCCAAAACTCATCAAGTGGACTGCACAATCACTATCCCCTCAAAAAAATGCATGAGATCGACTACTTGATTGTCCAAAATGGACACCAGACAAAAAAGTCATGTATCTCGGTAAATGCCCAAAACTAGCCTCATGGGGCCCACACCCTAATCTCTATCCCATCACCTGAAAACCATCCTAAAAAGCTCGGCTTACTATAAAGATCACAACTCCCCTGATGACATGTCAATCAGATGCTTCGTGCAGATGTTACGACCGGTCAAAGAAGAATAATAATAAATATATTATTATTATTTCAACATTTCGTGGACCTGGGCCATAAAAATGACTCATAAAATCTCCTAAGAAAATCAAAATTTTCTGCTTGACTCAATTAATATGCTTCGACAAAAGGCTCATGAATTGGACTACCAGTTTGCGAGTTACGGAGGATAAAATACCTCATAAAATTCTAGCCGGACCACCACCTGTCTCACCGGAAACCACCACACCGGAGATGAAACTCACCGTGCCGGAGCTGCAAACCACAGTTCCACCACTGCGCCACTTCCTCCTTCACTAGAATCTACTATGACCACAACCGGTATCTAGGTTTTCCATTGGATAATTTCTAGGTTCCACCAGAAGCACCCCGATGCTCCAAAATCAGATCTGAAACATGTTTCAGAAAGTTCGAGACCCAAACTACAAAACTAATATGATGATTTAAAGAAACAAAAAAAATTCATAAATGAGATCTGGAATTTTAAAACTCAAACCACCTACCGTTTGGCAGATCTTCAACGCTTTTCCCACTCTGATGCTGCCGCTGCACGATCCAGGAGCGTCCGCCGTTAAGATCCATGACTCACAATGCTTCTTTTCAATGATTCGTCCTCTGATTCATTGGTGGAGGAGGAAGGTGGAGGGGAGGAGAAGTTCTAATCTATGTTGGTTTGTCAATGAAAGGGGTAGGGGGTTGATTATGTTTAATTAAATAATTAAACCACCATTTAATGCCCCCAACCAAGCCTCCCGAATTGAAAAAGATTAGGTCGCCCCAAGGGTAAACACGACATTTTGAACTCAACTGCACACTCATAATTTTAATATGAGATACTTCTCAAGAGTTATTTGAGACAACAACCATAAATAAATTATTTATTTATTTATGAAAACACCACTGGTCACCTTCTTCTACAGTAGGCCCGCACCCAAAAATGTTACACCCTGCCTAAGGTAAATGACACGCTCTGGATGTAGTAGTGCCATAGGATTTCTGATCCGAGCTACCGTTTTGGAGATAACTTATATCTAACACATTCATAGTATAAAAATATTTAATATTTTTATAAAATTAATTTCGGGCACACCGGGCCTCAGAATCACACCCTGTCTTCACGTCTAGTTCTGGAATTATTCATAGGAATATTCCAAAGTCTGAAAGGAAAAAAACAAACTAAGTCGCTACATCCTCCCCACCTTAAGAATTTTCATCCCTAGTAATTCATAAGAAAGATAGAAAGAAACTGAACACTGAACCAGTTTTCCCACACCAGCGGGTTCACCAAAAACTACATGAAAGCCACCAAGGGTTCCCATTCTTCTAAATGGCACACATTATGGGAAACCCAAGGCCCTACGCACAAACCTACCCGGAACCCATAAGTCCGAGGGACTCATCCTCCACACCTCTATACTGTTCACTTTGGGAGGCACTAACTCGGTCGAAAAATTTTAAGCGCCTCACAAAAACGTGTCTCAGTGGGGGGTGGATCTCTCTTCCTCATGCAATAAAATCATGTCAAACAACACCAACATCAACCTAGGGTCTTACCAACGCCTTAAAAAAACCTGGAGCATGAAATAGAAAGGAAAAAGTACTACCTAAATGTGTCTATCAAAGAGACTGTAGAAAGTAGAAAGGACATAGAGTTTAACTCTATCCATCTTCAGAGCCTCAGGGTCAACAACCTCTAAGGTGTGCAGTTGTCCTCACCCTAATCCTCTAGATCCCTATGCTCGGTGTGGACCACCTGGGGGTGGTGGTTGTGGAAACTCATACCACCTGCAACCTCCTGCTACTACACCAGATCCATCACCACGTCCACCGCCCTACGGACCTCTATACATGAGATGTTGCCTCTACCAAGGCGGCCTTTCGAATAGCTCCCTCTCAACAGTATAGTAGGTTAGAAAATCTCTCGAAAGTTTTCCCTTGTCATAGAAAGCGTAACACTTCCTCTCTTGTGACTGACCAAAACTGGTCTGAGAGCCCTGAGCCTTAGATCCTCTATCAGGGGGTCACCTCTTGAAAGGTCAATTATGTTTGGACCCCTGCACCTGTCGTCAGCTACCAGCTACCAAACTAGCTACCAAGGTCTCATCTTCTGAATTCCCATCACTGAAGGGAATAATCTACTCTACCAGAAATCTCTTCACCACCATGGCCCTCTCTAACACTATAACATAGGTTGGTAGGCATAAGGAAACCACACCTACACAGATGTATCTGTGTAGACCCTACTCAATGGTCCAAGCCCTAATGAATGGGTCTCGAACCATATCTAGGGAGTAGCATGATAGGTCGGTAAACCTCACTGAGTACTCCGGCATAGTCATGCCCTCCTTCCAAAGCTGCAAAAGCTCCTAGATCCGCACTGACCTCAGCGTCACCAGATATAACTCTTCCCTAAAGAGATGCTCAAACTCTTCCCACATGAGCGTCTCCTCATCATGGGATTTCCTCACTAGACTCCACCATCGCCTGACCGAACCATGTTGAAGGATCTCCTCTAGGACCACCATATGATATGGAGGTGTCCTGACCAGGTAGAAAACAACGGTGACCACTTCAAGCCAGTCATTGGCTTCCTGGGGGTCTGGATCACCCTAATACCTCAGAGGTCAGTGCCTTTGGAACTCTTATAGCACACTTAGCCTGTGCGCATCCCCATCTTGCACTACCGGCACAACCAACTGCTCGACAGGTGGTGGCTCAACTAGTGGACCACCTGGAGTTCCATCATCAGAACTTGTTCCCTACTCCAAATCATATAATCTAGGAAAATATTCATCATAATCCCACTGTAGAACCCTCACTAGATATCTTCATGGATGCATCCTAAAATACAATCAAGACGCACCACTGTCAAAGAGTATATTTGGGGAGCTGACTTAAGAAGGACAAGAAAAACCCAAAACCCAGTCCGATATGATTCATGTACCATTATTCCTCTATGAATATTGTCCTAATGTACTGAGTTGAAAGATAGGTTTTCAGAGTCTTGGTGAATTGATACGTCATCCGACACTCCAACACTGGAGTCCTTGGCCTGAAATATAAACTCAAAACATCCTAACACTGCCGCTATGAAACACAAACCAAGCTCAAAACTGGACCAATTACACTCTGAGATCCCAAATGTGTAACCTCCTCTGATACCACTCTATCATGACATGACACAATGGGGCTCAAGTTGCAACTCCCCATGCCATCCTCCAAAATTCTAGGGGTTGGTGACTAGTGCCGAGTAGGCTATCACACAAATGGGAGGCCTTAGCCTATCATACCTATACACACACACCCACATACACCTCCATGAAACAGTGAATATATATATATTAAAATTGAAAGTAAAATGCATGCATACATATATCCAAAACTAGATCGCAAAAAAAGTAATACATGGGAAAATACTGGGCCTATCAAAAGAAAACTACAAAAGCATCCAACCTTCTTAGAAGGAAGGGATCACTGTCAAAATTACCCACCAAAAAACTCCTCAGCTAAGATCCTCCTACATTAGGTCCACGTGGGACTCTGTCGAATGGCCTGTGGTCTGCAGAAGACCAAAAAAATGTGTGAGGAAATCCCATGCAGGGGAGAGTATAAAAATACTTAGTAGGCACCCCAAAAACCCCAAAATAAAAGAGAGAAAATAAAAGGCAAAAGTCAGCTCATCCCTGCTAGAGGGAACCCAAACGAGAGAGAAAATTTATCTTAAGATCATATTCAGCTAATCCTGACTAGTCAACTCAGCTCAGGTATATTCTCATACACATACCATGAACATCCAGATATAATCATCTCAGGTACTAATCCTCATGAGGTTCCGACCTCATAACCAGTGATAAGTTCTACACAAAACCAGGATAACACACTCCATGAGCTCTGCCATCCCAAAAAACACTCGTCTGAGAGATACACTCCATCGAGTCTCACACCAACATCCCAGCCATCCATCTGAGAGATTATGATCATCAGATATCGTTAATGAGAACATCATGCTAAAACAACTGAAACACTAAACTTCTCGGATAAGGGATCACTCCAAGGGTCTTCTTGGGGATACAAGAACCCACTCTGGTATCTTAAATATCTCCCAAATAGGGGATCACTCTAAGGATCTTATAGGGGATACCGCAACCCAATCTGAAATTCCACAGTTCACATCACTCAGATAGAGGATTTCCACCTATGTGATGATGGTCACAATAATGACGGAAACCCATCTAGTAAAACCCACAATGTAGAGGTTTGAACCAATGATGCACCAACCCTACCGCAACCACGCACTGAGTAGGGGATCATATAAACAATTATTATAAAACCCCAATGAAACCACATGTTGAGTAGGGGATCATATACCTGATGATACCACAACCCTAAAAAACGGCCCACTACGTAGGGGATCATATTCCCGATGATGCCTGCAACCCTACAAAGTTGACCTGCTAGATAGAGGATCACCGCCCATGTATAAGAAGTCACAAAGATACCAAGAATCCGATCTAGGGAAGTGAAGATAGCAGATCCCACTCTCGACCCACTGGATGGATGCCACAACTCTACCAGGAAAACATCTTATCGAGGGGATAAAAAACCTATGATAGGGTTGTAATTCAACACAAACCCTAATTGGAATGAACCAAGAGAGTACACTAAACCACTACTAGACCAAATGAAACTAACCCGAGAAATGAGAAACATCGCCACACTGCGCACCTTCGAGGCCTAAACCAAGGCCACCACCACATTCTACACGGAAAAACACACATGATAGGCTATTTACTCACCCAAAACAAACAATCAGTAAAAAACGTATTATTAAACATAAAAATATTGGGTGGGGTACACCCCTCTATATCGAAACTCATCAAGTGGAACACACCATTGCGATCCCCTCAGAAAAATGCATGAGATCCACTATTAATTTGTCCAAAATGGACACTAGATGGGAAAGTCATGTTTCTCTGTAAATGCCCAAAACCAGCCTCATGGGGCCCACACCCTAATATCTATCCCAATTCCTGAAAACTATCATAAAAAGTCGACCTTACTATCAAGATCACAATGCCACTGACAACGTGTCAATCAGATGCTCCATGTAGACGTTACGGCGGGTCGAAGATGAAAAGTAATAAATATATTATTATTATTTCAATGTTTCGTTGCCCCGAGATACAAAAAAGACTCATAAAATCTACAAAGAAAACTCAAATGGTCCGCCTCGATACAATTAATGTGTCGCCGCAAACGGCTCACGAATCAAACATCCGGTTTGCGAGTTACAGGGGTTTAAAGAAATCCTAGAAAACTCTGGCTAGACCACTACCTATGTCACCGGAAACCACCGTGCCACCGCTGTACCACCGCTTCTATTGATGGATTCCACCATTTCTACTGCCAGAATCTTTGTTTTCTTCCAAAAAACTTTCAAGAACCACCGGGAGCACCCTGGTGCATCAAAATCAGATCTGAAACATGTTTCAGAAAGCTTGGGGCCCAAAATACGCAACCCTTATATCATTTGAAGAAACAAAATGTATAAATGGGATCCTAGATTTTAAAACTCAAATAGCCGACCTTTTTGTGGATTTTCAACACTTTTCATGATTTACTGCTACTATTTCTTGATCCGAGAGCATCTGCCATCAAGATCCAAGACCGATGGTGCTTCATTTCGACGATCTGACCTCTGATTCATCAATAGAGGAGGAAGGTGGATGGGAGGAGGAGTTCTAATCTATGTTGGTTCATCAAAAAGAGGGGTCTGGGTATGATTATGTTTAATTAATTAATTAATTAATTAATTAAACCACCATTTAAAACCCCCGACCATACCTCCCAGCCTAGAAAATATTAGGTCTCCCCTAGGGTAAACATGGAATTCTTAACTCAACTATGCACTCATAATTTCAATATGAGACTCCATTCAGTAGTTATTAGAGCCAACACCCTTAAATAAATTATTCATTTATTTATGAAAACACCACTGGTCACCTTTTTCTATAGTTGGCCTGCGTCCGCAAAGGTTTTACCCTGCTTAGAGAAAATGACATTCTCTGGACGGAGTCGTGCCCTTAGATTTCTGACTTGAGCTACCATTTAAGAGATGAATTATCTCCACCATGTGAATTGTATAAAAATACATAATATTTTTATAAAATTAATTGTGGGAACATTGTGCCTCAGAATCGCACACTATTTTCTTTCCTAGATCTGCAATTATTCGTAGGAATATTCCAAAGTCTGATAGGGAAAAAAACTGAGTCACTACAAGTGAACGAATAAAATAAAATGGATTAATTTTGTAAAAGATATCACACTTGTGTGAGTAGTGTTCAATAAACATGTTGGTAACTCAATAGATGAAATTGGAGTTAACAAAAACAATTACCTTGGTCCATATAATCTTCTAAAATGCTCTAAAGTTCATAAATAGTCAAACTAATTTCAACAAATACATTGTTTGTAACTTCATTCATCTATATTTATATTATTAACTACCATTTATTTTTATAGTCTATGTATTTATTACATTTTTATTTCTTTTTTTGGTTATTTAAAGATGTTCAACCAATTTCTATGTAAATAGTATGGTATGTTAACCATGGATAATGTGTGTCATTATAAATTAATAATAAATATAATTTTAGGGGTATCTTTCTTATATTTCATTATTTTAAAAAAATTTATATTTTTATTTCCATTTTTATAATATACTTTCTTATTTGGAAAGATCATCTAATATGTTCATTTAATGTTATTAAGTCTACTATGACCATTTATTATTAATATATCTTATAGAATATTCAATATTATCTTCATATAATATGATAAGTTCTATAAAATCATTTTTACAATACATATATTTTTTAATAGAATCAATGTTATGTTAGGATGGAAAACAAATCATGTCGCTTCGTGGTGGTGGTATTCCTCAAAAACACACAATCAATATTCTTTTGTTTTTTTAAGTGGGTGGAATAGAATAAATAAGGGTCCTTATATTAATATAATAATAATTCAGTATAATAATGATACATACTTCCTTATATTACTATGTTTTGTTATGTTTGGAGGATAAATTTTTAGAATAAAATGATAAGTATTAAGCAAAACTCACATTTTTAAATTGAGCATCCTCTTAAAAGTATTCTTATAAATGAAGTGATTAAGATAACTTATTATTAATATGGGTTTACTAATTCTAAGTAAATATATTAGACATTATTTTATTCCTTTTTAAGGAAATTCTTGAGGTTATTTTTAACTTTTAAAGGGTGTAATTTATACCTTTTTACAAGTGAAGATAACTTCACTTTTGGGAACACCCATTTTTTTGTACAACGGAATGACACTATTATAGGTTCAATGATTCCAAAATTGATAAATAATTGATTTTTGGGAGTTATAGTGTTGATAAATTCCCCAAAACCCATTTACATCATTTCTAAAAATGTTTGAGGGCGTCTAAAAATTGTTTTTTATATTTTACCATTTTGGATTTTACCTTAGTGATTAGTTTTTAAACTACTAGTTTGTATTTTATTAAAAAAACCTAAGGTATTCCTTTTAACCAAATTTTGATGTCATAGGCCAAAATTTGTAGTTCAACAGTAATATTCAATTATTATATAATATATAATTATCATTTAATTTTATTAATTTAATATATATGATTTTTTTTGAAATAAACAACTTGTTTTCACCATTAATTATTCTTGATCTTATTTTGTGTTTATTACAAATTGAATGTGTGATAATGTATTTTTATATATGTATGTAGATTATAATAAATTCATTTTTGATAAGTGTTAAATTTATTTCACTAAACAATTGAATATCCTGAGATCTTATAAGAAAGAATATATTCAATAGCATACAAAATACGAAACATTGACCATGAATAAACCATGAAATATTATTATTTAAATACAATCATTGTAAAATAAACAATGAATTATTGGGTATGAATTTCATTTATTAATTTTTTAAATTTATATATATAAATATATTAACAACTAATACTGTATTTTAATAATTAGTGAATAATCATTCAATTTTTGGAAAAGTAACATTATACTTAAAATATGTTTTATTTCAAAAAAAAATTTATTATTTTTAAAAAAAATTATTATAAGTAATTTCTTGAAATTTATGAAAATATAATTGATAAAATTAAATTAATCATGGAAATAAAAATATCAAAATAATATCTGGTTAATGTTTTGATAATTTATGAAATATTTTATTTTTCAGTTAATAATGATAAATAAAGATTTTAATTAAAAAATGTAGTTTATTTTAAAATGTTTACTAAGTAAAATTTTATTATGGATTAGTTTTAAAAATATAATTACTCACGTTTTAATAATAATTATTAAATAATTCAATTTTTAAATAATTTTATAAATAATTTTTTTATAAAGACCTTTTTTATTCAAAGGTCATTTTCTCAAAAATAGTTTTTATCACAATTTGTGGGTTTAATATAAAATTTAATTTTCAAGTATGTTTTTATTTTGATTATTAATTTTTTCCCATATTGATAATAATTAGGTAAGTATTTTCTAAATCAACATTTTTTATTTTAGGACATTATCAATTGTAAACTTAATAATTTTTTCCACGGTTAAGGGTATATCGGGTAATTACCATAAAAATAAAATAATAAGGACTAAAAAATTACACTAACAGTTTAAATACATTAATTTTATTAATATATATCATCCATATTCATCTGAAAAATCAAATATACAGCCTCTTATTTCTATTTGTCTAGAATTTGGACCCTGTATATTATTTTATGTTGAGATATGTCAAATATTTAACTCTCTTTGTTTTATAAACATTAAATTTTATTAAAATGGAAAAATAGAGGATATGTTCATTTATAGAAATTAATTTTAATAATAAATTATTTTCTTGATCATGTTAATTTATTTTTCTTTCTTAGTAATTGTGAAATACAGTATCTTCATGTGCAACACTAACATAGTGTATGTGAAAACAGTATAAAAATAAATAAAATGACTATAATAACTAAAAAATAAATTTTATTTCAGCAATTTATTATATCAAAATATTTATATATAAATATATGAAATAATGTATTAGAATTTATTAATTATATTTTAATTGTTTTTTAAATTTCAATTTAGATGAATTATTCCAAAATTGATATTAATGTTACTTTATAAAAAAATATTATTTTAAAAATTGATTTAATGCTTCATAAAATCATATTATCATCCATGTAATTTGAATTAGGTGAAAAATCAATAATAGACCGTTTATTACCAAAATTTATTTTTGTAGCAACTATATAGAACCATATAGGGTACCAACTTTGTTATCGTTGTAATTTTCAAAAAGGTTTATAGTCAGATAAACATAGATGGGTAAAAATGTTACCCAAAATTTTAAAAATTTTAATTTTGAGTTTATTTAGGACAGTACTCATCTTATATTAAAAAATTATCTATTTCGAGTAAAAATTTCTTCAAATTTAATTTATATTAATTTGATATATTATGATATTCCAAGAGTGACCCTCCTTTCTCTTTTTAAATGGAACCCTCTCCTCTTCTCTACACACATAAGGAACCATTTTGATCAGCCAATACCTAAAAAATTTATTCCAATAATCCCAAACCTAATTAAATAGGTCTTTTGATAGATACAATACCAACCATATAACAATTTTGATGTAAGGAAATGTATGTTTTCCAAAGAATGTGTATACTTATTAACTGAGGAATTTCATTTTATTTATTATTCCACCTCTTTCAAATATTCTCCAATCATGATTAAATAATTTCATAATTATCTTTATTATAATAGTAATTTCTTATGTTTTTTAGAAAACAATATTCATCTACATGCTCCATCAAATTGAATGGAATTCATTTTTCGTGTGTGTCAAAGACTACTTCCTATATAAGTTATTCTCCATATCCACTAGTCACGATTGGTTATAATGATGGATTATATATATATACTTATTTTTGTGAATAATTACATAAAACACACACACCTCACTCCCAGGTTGAAAGGAAAGACATCCCCCTCCCCCAAGTGGATATCCCACCCATCAAGCCTATTTATTTATATAGATGGAACAAAGTCCTAGTGATCATGAATACCTACTACCCAAAGGACCAATATTTTTTCTTCCTTGTTGGATAAAATTTATCAATAGCCATCAGACACCTACATCGTACCAGCCCTACGGTCAGGGTTATCGTCACCGACCAGGATCATCCAACTTTGCCTTAGGTCTGAGCATTGGCTGAATTTTCAACTCCATCCAGCCTACCTTCATGATATCACCATATAATTCCCTTCTATCAAGGTTCTTAGTTTTATTGATACATCACCACATATTTTTTACTTTCAAATACATAAATGTCGTGAGATGCCTATAGTCGCCTCCGTGGATATTTGGTCGCTGCCAGCACAGTCAAAGAAGCCAGACTGCATCCGAGTAACCGCCACTCATAAACCAGAACGATCGATGCATGGATACTTATAAACATGTCCCCTTAAATGCACATATCCCCCCTTTTTCATGATGCTAAATTGATACCTGAAAATCCCCCACACAAGTGGTCATTGGGAGTTAAACACAGGACTCCCGAAAAATGATTTCATAAGAATAGTGTAGATCACTACTTGACCATCACCCCATTAGATAATATTTTTATGTATATATATAAGTGTGTGTGTGTTGTTAATGAAATATTTACTATTATTGATAAATAATATATCATCAGTTTTCTTTACATTTAATACATGGAAAAATGATAATGTCGTTCACATGTATGTGTAGACAACTAACTTCCTGAAGATATGATTTTTTTTCATCATAACATCACATGGAAGAAAAATATACATATATCTAACAAATAATATGTTATTTAGTTTATTATGACAAATATATAATGATAAAATAATAATTTACTTCTTTCTTTGATGGTCGATGAAAAAATAAAATGTTACTCAAGATTATGTATAGCTTACCATGTCTACGATTATAATGTAGTTAGTTTTTCATAACCATCATTATTGATGTGAATTAAAAGTATCATTTTTGTATTAAAAATAAAATTATTTCATTTTTAATATTATGTAGATGATGGAATTATGACATTACATGGTCATCATGCAGAATAATATTTTATGTTATGGACCATATATTCTCAAATTTCATATAATAGACATAAATATATAATAAATTAACTATGTAATTTTGATGACTAAAATAAATGTTTTAAGAATTATTGATTTATTAGAGAAATTTATCTCAAGAAATAGAGGAATTTATATTACTTTATTATATATGTGTTAAATGACATTCTGAGAAAATAATGACTCAAAGTATATTAATTCATTTCAATTTTACTTCATTGAGTCATGTTTTCTTATTACGCACCTTATTTCATATATATGGTATATATTCTACCCATTTAATAAGTTATATCATGAGTACCTCATACATCAATGTATTTTTGATTAAATTTTAATTGTTCCATACTAGGATATTTGGATAAAAAGTTACCAACTCATAATGGTTTTCATAACTCAATTTCCTTTTATTGTGTTTAACACTTCCTCATTGACATTTTTATTCCATTATTATATGTAAATTGATCTGTAAATTGTTTTATTCTATATTTCCAATGATTTTTTATGTATTTAAATTTTATAATCATAATAAATTAATCAATTAACTCCCAATTCATTAGTATGATCTTTATAGGGGCTATTTGTCTCACATTCCATTTCCTAAGAACATATTTATATTATATTACCCTACATTCATTTATTAGGTGTATATACATCCCATTTTAAATGATAAGTCTTGATTTTACTTATGTTCATTATATATAATTTTTTATTTGATGTTATGCTTTCATGGGACTTATGATATAAAATATACCATAGTGTAAAATTCATTATGTGAGAATATCATTTTTTGGGAATGTTTTTCATGAAGATTCCATGAGGGGAAAACATTTTCAATTATATTCCTAAAAAATAATTTTATTCCACTCTTGTTGTGATTTTTTTCTTGTTAATTTCAATTTTGATTTTTATTTATTATAGAAACATCCATAATGTTTTTAAGTATTATCGATCATGTACCTTCTTTTAAGTCAAGAATAATTCCCTTACATATCTGTTTTTCTAAAAATAATCAAGAATTTTATTTTATAAACATGAATGTTTTCCTAATTTTATTTTATATAATATTTTAAATTCTTTTAAAGGTTTTTGAAATGATTTTTTCAACATTTTCCAAATGGGTCACTTTTGAGTCCCATTTCAAAATGTTTGAAAACAATGTTTATTTTTAACATATAAATATGAAATGGATTTTTCTATAATAATGAAAATTATATTCATTACCACTTCCAGTATAATATTTAAATTTTATTTCTGAAGAATTTATGTTCAAATTTTTTTCAAAATTTTCATTTTTAGAAGTGATTTTCAATGTTGGAAGAGTTTTTCTATAGGAATTTTGTAAATGTTCATTAAATTGTTTTTCCATAAATCTACATCAACAACTTTTATTGTTACTAAAATACACAAGGGGAATGTTGTTATGATACAATCCTTATTATTTATCTAAATTCATAATAATATTATCATGGAACCACATTATTTTTATTAGGTAAATCATGTATTGAATGGAAATTGATAATTATTTTGATTAAAATGTGAAGGATTCTAAATGATTTATTCATGAATAGTACATCGAAATTATAAATAATGATTTATTGAGAATAATAAATAATATTTTAATGTTTTATCCCCATTATAGCTCATGATGAATTGGATAGCCCGATATAGCTTATATAATAGGTCACCCCTTATAGATATCTAATGATTTGGGTAATTTTCCTTGTCTATAGAGGAAAAAGGAAGGATTAATTAGAGATTTTATACTATATTATTATTTAGGATCTAATTATTTTAGAAATATGATTAAAATGGGTTATTTGAATAATTATCTAAAATACCAACACATTTTCTCTATACTTTGCATGTGTTTTTAATGATTCATTTGATCATTATTGATATCACATGGCACACAATTACTAATTCTTATGAATATATCCTTCATTAATTTATTATTCTATGTCTAATAATTGATGATCTATTTATTGATGGGTATGAATTATATTACGTTATGATAACCCTCATTCTAATCTTATTATCACTGATGACACTATATTTTTAATTATTATATTTACACTTACTCAGAATTTGGGATCATTTTTCTTATGATTCATATTTCCCTAGGTTTTGAAGAATAATATTAAATTATTTGTTTCTATATAGGTTATATTTTGGAAGAATTCTATAATATATTTTGGAAAGTTGTTGTGAAATTAGAAAAATTGGGAATAAGTGAAAAAATTATCTCTTAAATTCATGAGTGTTGGTTATGTATAAGTTTGTTCAAATTATCTGAAAGTCTAATCCAAAAATGTTCTTGGGTATGTGAGTGATCAATTTTTTCCTTATTATATTCAATGTTTTGGATAGAACAAAATTGGTCAACTTTATTGATATCAAAAAAAATAAATTTAATTATTCCTTTTTTAGATCTGTTTCTGGGATTTTAGGTTCAGGGTCTTATCATTTGTATGAGAAGAAGTCCTTAGATAAATTTGGAAATTTTGATTTTTTTTCACGTGAGGTAATATTATGTATATGATTATCCATTTATAAGATAAAATTTTATCATTATTTCATCGATATCGACACCAGATTTGATTTAGTAAGGTGACTAATGATATTTTGGGAAATATTTTTTTAGGTTGATATATATGTATCACTTATGTTTATTGTGAAGGATTATTTCAGATGAAATATGATATATTTTGGGGATTCAAGATGAATATTATGATATAAATTTTGAGGGTAAAACATTCATTAATTTTGATGTTATTAAGGATATTTATGTGGATTTATAATTTTAAATATTATAGAATCTCTATAGGTATTAGCTTTACAATTTTAATTTTTTTATCATGTAATAACTCATTTCAAGTTTCAATGATGTTATTTTCTAAAGATTAAATATTTTTTTATCAGTATTAAATTAAAAGGATCACCCACAAAATATCTATAACATACAGAATATTTAATCATCAATATCATGGAAAAATATTTCTCAATTGAAAGAATTATTTTTAAACATCTAAATAACATACATGAAACTGTTTGATCTATCCAACACAATTTCTTTTCTCCATTACTTATATGGATGAGGGAATATCTAATATTTGATTTCAAAATATCAAATCAAGAATATCATTTGAAAAGGGATATATTTCCACAAACATGAATATTTATGGATTTATGGACTTCATGTTAAAATATAAAGTGGATATTAGAAACATTACAGAATTCCCTGAATTATAGATTTGAGAAGTGAATTATTCTCATCTAATACAATTATTAATCATAATTAGGTTGATTTTGATGAATTAGAGAGAAATACTTAATATAGAAAAATTAATTATTATGAAATAATATTAAAAAGGTTGGTTAAGTGTTTATGAGGGAAGATGAATAAAGGATGACTTATGTATCAATTTTAAATAATTTTGATGTAGTAGTGTGTCATCAATAACATATTGATATATTATAAACATTATGAGAATCATGAAAACCTTTTTATAACTCTAAAGTATTTTTTTTAATTTTTTGAAACATGTGGTTTGGAGAAATAGTGATAATATTTGGGTAGTTTAGGTATATAATATCCTTCATTAACATCATAACGTTTTTTAGGATGAAAGACATTAGATTTTTTATATACAAGAATAATGGTATTTATACATCTTATGTTTTTTTGATATTTATATTGAGTTAATTATGTGGTATTAGAATTTAGGGAAGACCTGATTTATCGTCTATATTACCCTGATACTGATAAGTGACTCGATGGTTTAGTGATTAATGTTATTTCTTATTAATTTCAATATTTTTAAAACCACTTTATGATTTATTCAAAATTAACTTCATTTTTTTAGTTCACTATTTTCAAAAGATATTTTAATTAATCCTTCTTATGATTTGGAATTTTAGAGAAAGTATTTTTAGATGTCAAACCCATGATTTATTTAATAATGTTAAATTTGTGATTTTTAAATTTTTATGGGGTATAATATAATATCCCAATATTTTAAAAGAAGGAACAAGTTTACTTATTTTAGTGATATGCAACACCGTGATTGAATGAACTAGAAAATATTATATTAATAAATTTTCATTATAACCTAACTATTATATTTTCATACATGTATATGAATAACCAAATTTTGATATATATATATATATATATATGTCTTAATAAATAATTTTTTTTCTTAATTAGTAGTGACTAATCATTCTAATTTTAGAAAACTCATTTTATTATTCATAAATTCATTTGCTTCAAAACATATTTTTACTGATTTTTTTAAATATAATAAATATATTCTTCATATTTTCAATTATTTATTTTAAATAATTATATTAATTTTTTAAATCCATATATCAAATTTTTTTGTGGTGAAATCTTGAAATTTTTCTTAAAATATTGTTTTTCCATTGAATACAGAAAAAAATTTCTTAAATTAAATATAATTTTATTTTAATTTATTTTTAAAAAAATTCAATTTTGTGATAGATTTAAAAATATAATTTGTCCCTTTACATTATTAGTAATTCAATTAGGGACCTTTTAATAAATTTTATACATGAATTTGTTATAAGTACATCTTTATACAAAATCCATTTCTTTGATAAATCTTTTTTCACTTTGATTTAATGATTTAATTTAAATTTTAATTCTTCCACTTCAGTGATTTGAATTTTGTAAAATTGATTCTATATTGGAATTATTTTTTCCATATTTGGTAAAAATAACTCCCTTTTATTTTTAGATTTTTTGAATAGTAACCTTATTAATCTTTTGTTACTACAGTAAAATATAAATTAAGTAATTATGGTTATAAATAAAGTGATAAGGACTAAATAATTTCTCAAACACTTTACTTAATTTTATTGGATAGTTATATCTTATAAATAATATTACTAGGAAAAAACATAATCCATCTTTACAAATTTTCAATATTTTTACACTTTTTATTATTTTATATTAAGAGAATGAAAGAAATTTCATTCTCTCTGTTTTATTATATTCAAATTTATTAATTAGGGGAAAATAAATTTAAATTCAACAATAAATTTTACCTTAAATTATAAACAATTTTTTTCTATAATGATAATTTATTTTTTAATTTTGGTGACGATTTAATTTCCTTAATTTCTTATACAATACTGGTACATTTCCTATACATGTATTAAAATAATCTGTAAAATGATTTTAAAAATAACAAAAATCAAATTTTCATTGTATGTTTTTGTGTTACATGACTTTTATAGATAAAAATAACATAATATAGAGGTGTTTATTCACTTTTTTATAATTATATTATATAATTTCAGTTCTAAAATTCATTATAAATAAATAGTTCCAAAATTGTCATTAATGTTATATTATAATAAATATTATTTTATTAAATGATTTAAAACAAAAAAAATATAATTATGTAAAAATGATTGAGATATGGTCTAAAATATCTTAAATAGTCCATTTACTTCCCGAACGTATTTTTATAGTATCTATAATGAACCATATAGTGTGAAAACATTGTTATCGCAGTAATTGTTGAAATTAGTTGAAATGGGTTAAAATAAAATGAGAAGGGTAAAATTATATTTAAAAATTTAAAAATACGATTTTATGAGTTTATTTATACAAATAATCATATTATATTTTAATATTATTAGTTTTGAGTCATTTGGACAACAAAATTAATTTATATTAATTTAATATTTTATGTAATTCTAGGATCTCCTCTCCCCTCTTATAAATGGTCACCCAATATTCCCTTCTCTATAAACATAAAGTTAAATTTTTTCATCCAATAACTACCAAAATAACTTACTATAATCACTAACATTATTTAATTGGTTTATTTTTTTGTATATTATCATTCTTATATGACTTAAGGTGTAAAGCAGTAGAGATTGTCTGAAAAATAGGTATATTTCTTAGAAGAGGGTATTCGTTTAGTTTTTAAAAATTCACCTCCATCAAATATTATCCTAACATTATAAAATAATATTATTAATATCTAATATATACCATGACTTTATTATTTTTAGGTAAGATCCAATATCCATCTCCATCCTCCATCGAATGTGATAGGAATTCATTGTTCGTGTGTACGATGGATGAGAACCTGATGAACCGATGTAATCCGTTTTTTATCCCAACCTCTGATGGTTGGTTATAATGATAGATTCAATGTATATATATAATATTTATGATATATAATTCATTACATATAAATATTAAATCGTCTATTTTCATAACACTTCTATATATTGAATAATCATAACGGCATTCGTGTGTTCTTCTAGACTACGACATCTACAAAGAAATGTGGTTCGTTTTCCATCAAGAAATCACATTAAAGAAATATATATGTTTATTTAAATAAATAGAATATTATTTAAGCTATAATTAATATTATTTATATATAAATTAATGCGTACCTTTATTCCATAATGATCATTATAAAATAATAATGTTACTCATGCGTACATGCAACCAACCTTCTCTATCATTACAATGTAGTTTGTTTTTCATAATAATATTCCATGAATGGTTTTCGAAGAATAATTTATGTATAAATAATTTAATAATTTAATAATTTTTATTTTTTAGATGATTTTAAAATAAATCATTTACTATGGTCAACACACCAAAAATATTTTAAAATTATGGATCAAACATTTTAAAACTACATAGCATAGAATTAACTAATTGAATATTAACAATATCCTTAATATTAATGAAATATATATATTTTAGGATAATTTATTAATTAATTATTTTCTTATTAATAATTAAAATAATTTATATTAGTTTTTTATACAAGTGGTAAAGTACATACATTTTAATTATGGACTCTAGGTAATCGATTTGTCTCAATTTTCCCTCATTGAGGAATTTTTTATTATTATACACCTAATTTATTCTATATGATGAGTGTTATTCCCCTTTTTCAATTTATATCATGAATCCATAATAAATCATAGTATTTTAATTGGAAGTTTTAATTATTTTATCTAAAGAGATTTTACATGAACATTATCTTGTGGCAAGGGGTTTGTTAACTCAATTTAGTTTCACTAGGTTATAAATCTTTTTCATTGGCTTTGTTTTTATATTATTATGTGTGAATGGATAAATAAACTATTTTATTCTATATTTATAGAATTTTTTTATTTAAAATTTATAATATTAATTTTCTAATTTATTAACTATATATTAAATGATATGGTCTTTGAAAGGTTTATTAATTTATAATTCCATTTACATGGTATATATGATTATGATATGCACCTATATTATGTTTGGAGGTGTATATAATACCCTTGGGACATGATAATTCTTTATTCTCCTTATGTTCATTATATTTAATGTTTTATTGTCTATTATTTTGTCTTGGGGATTATGAATGAATTCTTACCACAGTGTTATGTTATAATATCTTTTCTTATCAATATTTTTTATGTAAATGTTCCTTATGGGGACTCATTTGATATTCTTTTATTGAAATATTTATATTTTATTCTAATTTGGTTGTCATTTTGGTTTTACAATTAATTTATATATCTTCTATTATTGATAAAAACATTAAGAATGTTATATATACATGATAACCATCATGCTCCATCATTTATAAAAGGATTATTTCACTTCCATATCCAAGTTTTCTAAAAGGGTTTCAATAATATTATTAAAAAAATTATTTCTAAAATTTCTTCTACATGATCTTTTAAATTATTTTAAAAAATCAAAAAGTAAATTTCTTAAAATTTTATAACTACTTAAAATTTTAATCTCTTTAAAAATTATTTAAAAGCACATTTCTATTTTTAGAATTTACAACATGAATAGATTTTTTGACAATCATAACCAATATTCTCATTTAATTTTTTAAATAATATTCTAAGGTTAATATCCAAAAAAATTATTTGATATATATTATTTAAATTTTTAGATTTAAATGTGATTCTAAATGTGATTTTTAAATTAGTGAGGCTATTTTCTATAGGGATGTTTTTAATTTTATTTAATTAGTAATTTCATTCATCAATATCCACAATACATAATGTAACTTAAACTCCACTAGGGGTATTTTATAATGATACCATCCTTGTTCTTTATCTGGATGGATTATGAGATTTCTATGGAAGACATTTTTTCTATTGGTAAATCAAGATATGATTGAAAATTGATTAGGTTTAGGATTGTAGAGTGAAGGATTATAAAAGTTTTCTTCATGAATGGAACTTAGAAATTATGAATGAAGAATGTGTGATCCTTATAAATATTATATAATGTTTTTATTCCTGTTATATATCATGGATATTTTTAGAATTTTATATAGATTGTAAAAAAGGAATTATCCATTATATATCTCCAATTCATTGGGTAATGTCACATGTCTTTAGATGCAAGAAGAGGGGAGTTACTGGAGTGTTTATACTATTTATTTAAATATGCTCCAATTATTTTTAAACATGTTTAAAATCGATTATATAGATAATCATAAAATATTCTAAGACCCTTTCTTTTCACTTATATGGGTTCTTAATGTTTCCTTTGACCAATATTGACATCACATGGATCGTGATTGTTGATTATTTTGAATCTTTCCTTTATTAATATTTATGCATTGTGTCACGATTAATGATTCAAGAATTGATGGGAATGAAAAATGTTCACTAATTCTCATGCACATTGATTATGTCATCATACCTACAAGATCATGTTATTCCCACTAATGAATTTTAATTATTAATTAATTGCATTACCCTTAGAATATATTTGATCTCAACCTTCTTATTTTTTATATTTTTCAAGGTTGTAAAGAAAAATGATAAATTATTTGCGTCTATAAATTATTAATGTGTGTAAAAGTTTGTGGGAGATGTAAGATAAATATTGTGAAATAAGAAAATTGGGTATAATTAGGAAAAATGATCTATTGAGTTCATGAGTGTTGTTTATGTAAAAGTTTTTCCTAATTATCTGAAACTCTAAAACAAAAAGTTCCTAGAGTATGTGAGTGATCCAAATATTCCTTTTTTATGTTTATATTTTACATGGAATAAATTGGGTTATATTTATTGATAACAAATAAAAAATTAAATAGTATTTTTTTACTAACAGATCGAGTCAAACTTGTTTGAGCCTCTTACAATTGGTATTAGGGGAATGGATTAGATAAATTAGGATATTATAATGTTTTCATGTGAGGGTAAATTAAGATTTATAGATACTATTTTGGGTTTATACTTTTTAGTTTGATTATATGATCATTTCCAAAGAGACCCCTGTTGATTTTTTGGGAGACTAATGATTTTTTAGAAATGTTATTTTTTGATGATGTTTATATAACCCTTAGGTTAAATATAATGGATTATTTCCGAAGAATAATTTTACATTAGGGAGATTTAAGATAAACGATAGGAGATAACATTAGAGGTTAAAATAATATTTAATATTTAATTTATTAATGTAATTATTTTGGATTCGAAGGTTGATGTATTATAGAATTCCAATGGGTATTGTCTTTACAAGGACCATATTACTTTAAACATTAAATAATTAGTCTCATGTTTTAATGTTTTTTTTAAATATATTAATGTTAATTTATATATATTAAATGAAAAGGATCTCACACAATCATATTATCCCCTATAGATGATTTAGTCATTAATGTCTTGGAAAAATCATACTGAGATGATTTCAAAATATTTTTGAAAATCCAAATCACCTATAAATATTATTGTATATATATCCAATACCATTTCACTTATCATTTTTTTGGATAAATGAATATCATTTATTTGATTTAAAAATCTCAACTCATCCATCTCATTTATCAACAGAAATACCACCATGTACTTTAGTATTTCTGAAGATATATACTTCGTGGTAGAAGAAGTGGGATATAAACATCATAAAACATGGAACACATATTTTTATATAATATATGAATTATTTTTTTATGATCTATGTATCAATAATGATTAGGGTTATATTGATTAATAATAAGGATATAATTCACATATTAATATAATATATTAAATAATAATATGAAAAATAATGGTCAAATGTTTAAGAGGGATGTTGAATTAAATATGTGTTAATTTTTTTAGTTTTAATAATTATGATATAGTAGTGTATTACCAATTATATTAATATATATTCTAAATATGCTGAGAATCTTGAATACATAAGGATTAATCTATAGTATGTTTCAAAACATTGGAAACATATGGTGTAGAAAAATGATGAGAATTTAAGGGGTTTTAGTTATATAAAATAGTTAATTTTCCATGAGTGAATTTTATTTGAGTAAGAATGTATTTTCATATTTTAAATATATATTTAATTGTATTGATAACCTTTGTAGTTTATATCGTCATTGTTAATGAGTTAATTATGGATTATTACAATTTCAAGGAGTAGATGATTTATTGTATTGATATCCATGGGATTTATATGTGTTTTAGAGATTTAGTGATTAATATTATTTTATAAAATGATTACTACTCTTGAAGCCTAGTAATGAGTTATTAATACGACCTTCATATTTCTTATTTCTTCTTTTCAGGAGGAAGTATTATTAATACTTTTGGTAATGGGGTATTTCAACAAATGTATTTTCTAATTTCTAATCATTTATTTAGAATATCATTTTAAAATTATAAGGATTTTATTTATTAAAGTGCATAAAATGTAATATCAAGAGATTTTAAAATAATGACTTTGTCCAATAGCATACAATATACACAAAACTGAGCTTTAACAATCAATTAAATATAATTTTTTAAATATCATCATTATAACCAAGACATTGAATTGGAAAGTATGAGTGGGATTAAATGTATTTTGAAATATATATATATATATATATATAATGGCCCTCTGTTTTAATTTTTTTATTAATTCTTAGTGAATAATAATTCAATTTTTAGTAAATATATTCTGTTCTTCAAAAATCTATTTTTTAAAAATTATATTTTATGTGAAAAAGTATTATAATTAACATTTTGATATTTAAGAAAAAATATTTGAAAAAATAATCATCATTTTTGAAATTATGATATAAAAATTAGCTTCTGGTAAAATTTTGATAATTTTCTAAAATGATTTATTTTTCATTGAATAGTGAAAATTATTTTTTTTGTTGAAAACAAAATTTTCTTTTAAATTATATAAAAAGAAAATTTATATTTTTTATTAATTTAAAAAATATAATTAGTTCCTTATGATTAATAATAACCCAATTTCGGTATTTATAATTAATTTTAAACTTTTTTTTCCAAAAATATTTTTTATACAAAATGTATTTTTCTAAAAAATTGTTTTTCATCATGTTTTGTGTGTTTAATTTAAAATTTAATTCAAAAAAATATGATAAATGAATTTTAAAAAATTCATTCTATGTTTGAAATTATTTTTTCATATTTTTTAAATAATTTCCTTTAATGTTTTTAAATTATTAATAGTAACCTTAGTAATTTATTTTACCATGGTCAAATGTTAATCTAGTAATTATGGTTAAAAATATGATGATAAGGAATGAAAAAAGACCATAATGATTGAATTAATTTTATTTTATCATTATATATAATTCATAATCATCCTAAATTATAATATATTCCCTTTTGTTATCATTTTTTCATGTCATTAACGGTTTATATAATTTTATATTAAGAGAATCAGAAAAACATTTTCTTCATTTTACTATCTTGAAATTTTTACATATGGAAAACCCTATAATATGGTCAAATATAAATATTAATTTTAATTATAAATTATTTCCTTCATCATTGCACTATATTTAAAATTTTTATTGAATAAATAATTTCCTTAAATGATTATCAAAAACTGCCACAATGATTTTGCAAGCAGTAAATAATTAATTAAAATGTTTTTTAATATTATAAAAACAATAGTTTTTATGTCACTTATTTGATAAAAAATTTTAATGAAAAAAGCATTAGATATGTTTTTAGTAATTTTATTCTAACTCTAATGTTGTGGTGTTGTTTTAGAAGTCAATTTGAACGAATTGTTCCAAGATTCATATTAATGTTATTTTATAATAAATATTATTTAAATAAATTATTAAAAAACTCAAAAAAGCACCTTGTATTCCAAATTGATTTGGATATTGTTTCATAAATAACCATGGTCTATTTCTATCAAAATTTTCTATCTATAGTAAATATACTTATCCCTGTAGCATAAAACCTAATTATCACCATAATTGTAAAAAAGAGTTAATAAGGGTTAAAAAAATATTAACATAAAAATGTTATACAAACATATCAAAATTTTATTTAATGTTGATATTTATAATAATAGAAATCATATATTATAATATTATAAATTTTGAGTCATTTGGATATCAATATTAATTTAATATTTTTGGGAATTCCAAGAGTATCTCTTCCCTCACTTATAAAGATGATTTCACTCTACATTTACCTAAAAACATTAATAACCATTTTTTTGGGATAGGACCTACCAAAATATATACTTATAATCACTCCATTTATTCTAGAGGTCATTTTTTTACAGAATACAAACCTTATAGATCATAAGGTGTAATGAAAAGGATGTTATCTGTAAAAGAGTAAAAGTTCATAGCGGTGCATTTTTGTGTAAATTATTCTTACACATCTTTAAAGTCATCACCAATAGTGTTGAATTAATAAAATTCTTATTTTAAAAATACTTTAATGTTATTATATTAGTTTAAAAACTTATATCCATCTCCAACATCCATCAAATAAGAATTTAATTCATTATTCATGTGTTTGGTGGACTACCTCCCCACAAAATGATGTAATTCATTTTATGTCACCACCTCTAACAATTGATTAGAATGATGTGTTTAATATATATATATATTTATTTATTTATTATAAAATATTTAAAATTATATATATACATATAATATATCTTCGATTTTCTTAACATTTTATATACTAAAAAATGATAATGTCATTCGTGCATACCTCTGGAAAACCACCTCTATAAAGAGATGTTTTTCATTGTTCATCACCACATCACATAGATAATATATATAACAATATTTAATTAATAATATGGTATTTTTGATTTTATTTTAATTAGGGAATCAAAATTAACACTTAACTTCTTTCCATAATGATCATTGAAAAATAGAAACATTACTAGTGCATATATATGACCTACCATCCCTATGAATGGAACACAGTTCATTTCTCATAACTGTATTCCATTATTAGTATTAAAATTATAATTGATCCATAAATATTATACTTATTACATGATTATAATTATGCATATGGTATAAAAATGAACCCTTTGACCAGATTAAAAACAAAAATGATGTTATGAAAATATAGACTGCAAATTCTTGAAGTACACGACATGCACTTAAATTATTAGGTAATTAAATATATTTTTAATATATATTAAATAATTTTTTTAATTATAAGGTATTAAAACTATAAAATTTTCTTATAAAATATATTAAAAGATATGATTTTATTGTACCTGAGTTAATGTATATACATTGAATGTACAAACTCAATATATGGGATTTCGTGTCAATTTTCCTACATTAAGGCATGTCTTAAGGTTATTAATATAATTTCATTTACATGGTGTATATACAACCCATTTTATATGTTATGTCATTATGCCCTCATAAATAATTTTATTTTAGGTTTAAATTCTAATTGTTTCATCCAAGAGGATTTTACATGATAGTTACCTAGAGGTAAGGGGATTTATAACTCAGTTTTATTTCATTGGGTTATAAAAATTATTAATTAAATTTATTATTCCATTATTATGTGTGAACTATTATGTATTTTTTTATTCTATATTTTCACTTATTTTTGTTTTTTTGACTTATGATAAACTTAATATCTCTATAACAACCCATGTTTTTTATACATCGATATGGCATCTTTTTCGATGAATATTCAATATATTACTCAAATATAAGCTTGAAGAACATAATAGTTTAGTGTATTTGGAGACAAGCAACATAATATTTTATTTTTTTGAAATATTCTTCTCATATCTAATAATGATAATCCCCTAAAGAACTCTTTAGAATAATTCCATACATAAAACCTCTCCACATAACCTGGGTAAAGGAAACATAGGAAATGGTGGGATCAAATGATTGGTAAGGGTAAACAACCCAGATATATAAAAACAACATAAACATTAGAGTAGGGGAAGATGATAATATCATGTAAAAACCACAACCTCCATAGTGAAGATAATATTCATGATTCATGTTATAATGATTTTAAATTTGTAAGATAAGAATCTTAAGTAAATCAATGAACATGAGTTATGGGAACATAACTATGGAAGAAGAAATATATTTATGTAATATATATTATTATAAATATTATTATGTCAAGGACACCCACTAAGAAATTCATAATATTTTTTTATTTGGATAACCACCTATGTACCTTCTTTAGACCATGGATAATATCATGTGTACCATACTAAGAGCTTTGTATAACCTCCCATGTACCCTCTTTCAGGATTGGGATGACCTCCCATGTACCCTATGAACTCATATGACATTAATCATTACCCAATACATCATAGGATGATATAGGTCCCACAAATTACATGATGAAAATATTAAACACATGTGAAATAGTATCATAAAACACTCATCATATCATAACACATTAAATGTAATAGATTTCATAATAATTTCACTATTTCCTCAAAGAATAACCCATTGAAGAAAGAAGTGGATTTCATAAGAATTATATAATGGTATAATACATAGAAGAGGTATGGGTTAATAAAATCTTGTCATCATCAAAATTAACCATATATATAAATAATAATATTGATATACTTTCTTTATATTTCTAGTAAAGGATATATAATTTCATAGGATTTCATATTATATGGAAAATTATTTTGAAATAAAAATCACTTATAACATTTATTAGGGAGAATAAAATTTCTTTTAAAATCTATTTTGAAATATGAAAATTTATAAAATATATTAGAAATAATTTAATTTAAAAATAAACTTGAAAACTAATAAATGAATTCTTAAAACATTGTGTGGTAATTATGGTGTAGACTTCCATACATGTAGTATCCATTAAGACAATGTTTCATTTCACATTTTCAATAAATCCCAAAGGGGTATTGTTTGAAAAAAAGAATATTAAACTCAATATATATTGTAAAAAACTAAGAAATGTGTAAAAATTTCATTATTAAATCATTTGGATAATTTTAAAAACATTTTTTTTAATTTCATTTATAAAACACGGGTTTTGAAGAAAAATTACTTTTCAAACGAAGATAGAAATAAAGACAAATTTTCTTTAAACATTCATGTAAAATATTGAGTACGTAAATAGATTAAAATTAAGGCAAATCATTAATTCTCATGTCATAAAAAATTATTATCAAATTCAAGAGTTAATTGATAGAATTATCATATTATTTTATCATCATAAGAATAATCATGGAGAATCTCGAAAACAATGAGATTGAAACTAAAATCATTACCACATTATGAACATTGAATAATATGTACCAAAAAAGAATAAAATTATATTAAATTTAAAATATCATGAAAATAAACAAACTGATGATATTATATCTTATAGGGTCTTTATATGCACCACATAAAATAATATAGTTGTATAACATAACATATTTGTCATGGAAATAAAAATTGAGACATAATTAATATACCACATTGGTAACAATGAAACATTAGACCCCTTGAAATAGATATATTAAAAGTTACATTTAATTCCTCATAAATTAAAGGATTCATATCATAAAATACATTTTTTGAATGTATATACACCACATTAATGAAATAGGTGGTGAATATATCATGTTTCTTATAGAAGTAAAAATGAGACGAAAATCCCTCACCATAAGTCTCTAATTCTTTCATAAACATTTAAAACACATTAATAATATTTATAATTTGATTAAATATATATTGAAGAACCATATATATATATATCAAACCATTTATGATTTACTTAGGAACTTTTAGTACCCCCTTTATTAATAATTCCATGTTAATGTCATGTTTCAGGCAATATTAGCTTTTATTTTCATTTATGTTTCGATTTTTTAGTTTTGGTCCTTTTACATTGATCATGGTTTCATCATTTGAATAATTTTTAAAATGATATAAATTTTAAATATTTTTAGTATACATGTATTTATAATTATCCATAAACATTAGAGATAAAAAATAAAATTCACCTTTCTTAGAGACTATAGGCCGTATATACACATGAACGTTATTTCCATTTTCCCAACAGGAAGAAAGAAAGAAAGGTAAATAAAATTTTAAAATTTAATATTAATTTTAATCTTATATATATCACATAATTATTAATTAAATATATCTTTATTACCATCAATGTAAATTGTAAATGAATCACATTGCTTCATGGGGTGGTAGTCTACCGTATACACAAATGACATTATTTTATTCCTATGGAATTGATTGTATGAAGGTGAATGTGATATCAAGACCCTAAAAAATATTTATATCAACAATATCATATATAAATAATAAATCCATTTTTATATCCACACTTTTGATCTTGTAATGGTAAAAAATGATAATAGTTCATGGGGTGGTAGTCCATTGTACACACATATGGTGATTTCATAACCCATTTGATGTATGATAAGATGGTTTTATATCATTTAACAAAAATAATAACATCTATGTATATAAAATATAAATGTAATATTATATCAAAAAAATTAAATTATAATTTAAGTAGTTGGTATAGAGACCCCGACCTTTCATACATTAACAATACAGATCATTTGCATAATACTTAAAATATTATACAAACAGACTCCCCAACAACATACTAGTATATTACCTTTGGAATCATGGAATCAAACACAATAGTACATAAATGAGCTCATAATATCCCACTATGTTTTTCTTCACTAGAAACCTTCTTAGAAGCATAAAAAATAATATATATCTTCATTACATGGGGGAAAGAAACATAAAAATGGGTGAGCTCAAATGCTCCGTAATGGTAAACAAGGGAGATACGTATGTATAATCATGATCAGTAGGGCATGAGAATATGATCATGAAAATATAAGAACATACCTTTCATATCAAAGATCATAAACATGAATCATGTCATAATTATTGGTAGTTTATAAGAACGAAAGCATAAGGAAATAAAGAACATAAGCCATGAAAGCACAACATAGTAATAAAACATGTAATTATGGTAGACACATAAGCATATATAATTATTTCTATAGTATTCATGGCATTTCTGTTGAGACCATATTAGTGGAAAAATTATTTTATTGAACTGGTTTGACAACCCGTTCTAGCCTTGTATTACCGAAATGAGATCACTCCTCATTCAAACATTGTAATATTGAGCCGATATCATTTCCCATTACAACTCTATAATATTGAACCATGTTCATTTCTTAATCCTTCAATGTCTATCTCATGATATATAAATCATTACCCATTGCATCAGTGTGTGATTAGGTCCCACATATCATATAATGAAATCATACATAAATGTGCACAAAATCATAAACAATTATATCATAACCCATGAAAATAAATGGGTATAACAAACATATAAAACATCATAACCTATGAAAAAGATTCATATTTTAGAATCATTTCATCAATAGAATAACCCATGAAGGGGAAATGGATTTCATAAATATATGACCCTCTAAATTGGAATGGTTTTCATAAATACCATGATATTAAACATAACCCATTCATAGAAATAAGATAAATGGATCTTTTAGATCATTTCCTATAAGATAATTAGTCATATCAATAGATTCCATCTTATATGGAAAATTATTTTCAAATATCTTTCAAAAACGTCTCATGAGGAATATATCCTATCTTCATTGAAAAGTGGGTTTTAATACAAAAAACCATTTCAAAACCATTTTATTATAAAATACCTTGAAAACTTATAAAGAAGACATGAAATTATTTTGAGAAATTTTTTACACAAAAACTTATAAAATAATATTTAAAATATTTTAAAAAACTTTATCATAGAAAACAAAGTAAGAACTTATAACAAAATCGTGAAAATGTTCTGAAACCCTTATTACTTAAAAACATATGAATGAACCATGAAAATATTTTGAAAAAAAAATTCATTGAAAATACATTTATCATTTATAAATAAATCTTACAAATATTTTGAAAATAAATTCCCTTGAAAATTTCATTTAAAATAATTTTCTTAAAAATTAACCTTTAAAATGTTTTGTGGAAGATTCAAAGACGTGACAGTGGGAAAATATGTACATGTCGTACAAGGTAAAATAAAATTCTTTCTATATGGTGAAAAGTTTAATGAAACTCCTTGTTCCAATATCATAAAGTATATTACTATAAAGTTATTGGTAAATAAAAAAAGGGTAAAAAATTATTTTTCACATTATAGGAGAATGGTATAATATTGATGGAGCCCTTTTTCTAAAAAATATATTTCTAACCAAAGAGAGGCTGATGTTGGGATTTCATGAAAACACAGTGTTAATTATTTTATATACCAAAGAGTAGAATTATAGCACCAATGCATGAATATATCATGAATAACCAGAGGAAAAGAAATTTTAGGAATATTTTTGAGAGATGAATCATGTGATTCATCAAAAAGGCATATTAATTAACAATCTCCAAAATGGGATGAGATTTTTTAATAAAATCTTACCACTTAGTTATGTGGGATCATACTCTCCATGTAAGAAAATGAAAGTAAATGAACTATAGAATATCATGAAAATAAGTATATTCATGATCTATTATGTATAATGTAATTATATACATCTCAAAAAATAATTTATGTGCGTAACAAAACATGAGTCTCAGTGAAGGTAAATAGAGACAAAACTATTTTACCGATTTGGTAAATTTTGAAACCTAAACCCCAGGGAAGAAAGATCATAAAATGGATATTTAAATACCCATAAATTTAAGAATAATAGTCATTGAATACATCCATTTGTAGTATAAACACCACAAAAAAGATATGAGTGGTGAATAAATCATGTATCTCAAAGAAATAAAAAGTGAGATGAAATCCCCTTACCTTGTGTCTTTAATATCATTGTACTCCTTAAAACCACTTGTATAATAAATTTAAATATTTTTTAAATAATTTACCTAAACATAATCATATATCTAATACCACTTATGATTTTATAATTTACTTATACTACCCTCTTGTTACTAATCTTATGTTAATTTTTCATTTCGGGTAATATTCTCTTTATTCATCGCATTTGTCTTAATTTGTTGTATCTTTGGTCCATATACTAATACAATGATTTTAAGAATGTAAAAAATTATAAATATCATGTATATATTGTATATATTAATTATAATAATTTATATAATATATATGTATGAAATGGAATACACCTTCCATAGAGACGGTAAGCCATACGTATGGATGAATGATATTTCTGTTATTATTGTCGAATTGAATGAAATAAATAAAATGAAATATAAGTATATGTATATGTATACATAGAATTATTAAAGTATAATTATTATACCATATATATCATATAAATTCACTAACCCCGTCCTTAAAACATTCCATGTTCTGTGTGAATGAATCACATCACTTTGAGGGGGAAGTAGTCCACACTTCCTCAAATGAAATTATCATATTAACACATAATGGAAAGTATAGAGATATATTATTTCAAAGAAATATAAAAGAATAAATACATAGAAAATACAATATATAAAATATATAAATATAGTTTCCACCATAATGTCTATCAGTATAGGTGGTAAATGAAAAATGAACAATCATTGTTTAGTGAGGCAATAGTTCTCCATACATGTAAACAATATGTTCATTATCCATTGGGTGGATGTGTCTATAATAATAGGATTAAACCATATAATTAAAATATACTAGAATATTTAATATATAGGTTCTGTTATAAAATAATATAATAAAGAGAGTGGAGGGGGTGTATAAAGAAAATTAATAAGTATCTTGGGAGAAGACATTACCTCTTAATAGGGTAACCCCTTTTAGTTTGTGTCAATAAGCTTCCTTGGATTTCTTTCAGCCCAAGGGGATTCTTCTAGGAGTAAGTGAGAAATAATTAATATTTTTATTGTCCATATATTTTCCAAACCTACATGTTTTGATAGGCGCAAAGAAGAGGGAGATTTTGTGGCCTTTAATAGGAAAAGGAATGGACACAATTGGCATTTTTGAAAACAATTTAGGTGTACCCAAATTTTTACCTCAAAAAAGTAATAAGAAACCAAAAAGCTCAATAATGGACGGTTTAATTTAGAATCATGGCCAAACAATGGGGTTTTTACATGTTTCTAGGTCGTTTTGGGTCTTAACATTAATTTTTAGTACTTTATTAACAAAAATATTCTCATAACTATTATAATTAATTTTAATCACATTAGAAAATCATTTAAGAAAAAAAACTTGACCTTATTAAACATTATAAAAAAATTATTATTCCAAATATAAAATCCATCTTTCCAAATTATAATCATATAAGTGGATTAAATTAATTTAAAAATTATCCTGGTAAAGGGGTAACACTAAGGGTTATTAATGTAAAAACTTCCAAACTTTTGATAAGTTTTTAAACACAATTTTAGAGTGAAGTTGTTTCCAATGTATTAAATTTGATTAAATGATAAAAATACAATCTAATTAAACTATTATGTGAATTGAAAATATAGTTTATCAAAATCAATAAATTATATAAAAAGGGAGTTTTGAATTAAAATATGACATTTTTCATTATTAATCCAAAAAATGAAGTTTCTCATAAACATCCCAACAATTATCTTTATTCTGATTTAGGCATTATAAATTAAAAAATTAATTTTATTTAATTAAATATAATTTCTAAAAGTTTATAAATTTATTTTTATTATTATTTCACACAAGGACATTAAAATAAGGTCATTTTTGAAAATATTATTTTTAAACATATATGGACATTACCAAAAATTATACCTTTCCTCATCAATATGTATTATTTATATGAAAATAGTTTAATAAAATATTTACAAGTAATTATCACTATTTATTGTACTAAGTTTAAATTATAGATTATAATTATAGATTTTCAATAATTATAAAAATAAAATATGTTTCGTAGAAACTTAGTGTTATGTGTTACGTTTTCCAAGTTGGTGTTGCATGTTGCATATTCCATGTTGGACTTTCATGTAATGTATTCCAATTCAATGTTGTGTGTTGCATACACAATTTTGGTGTTTCATGAAACATAATCCTAATATAGTTCTTTACTACAAAATAAACTACTTTTAGTGTTACGGAAAATGGAAAATATCAAAAAGGATAAATTAATTTGAAAATAATAATTCACAAAATATTAGGGTATTACATTCTACCCTGTTAAAATGAATTTCCCCCTAGAAAATCATATAGTTTAAAAAAATTCATACTTGAATGTTTTATTCATAAAAACCGTCATTATAAAAATGGTTACTAAAACATCCCTAAAAAATGGAATGTTGGAACTATAATGGTTACCCAAAGTAATTTGTAACTATGTTTCCACATAGGAGAACATAGTTTGAAAGTGAATATTTCTCATGGAGGAAAACAGTGAATATTTATAGGGATTTATTGGGGTCATCAATCACAAACAAGTGAAAGATCAATGAAAATTTAAGGGCCTCGATGTCATAAATCTGTAATTATTTTTAAGGCCATTAGTTCAATAAAATTAATGTATTAGGATAACATTGTTTATTATTATCCTATGATTGAGTAATTATATTATTGAACAAGAATATAAGAAAATATACTTACTTTATATATTTATATAAACAAAAATTATTTATTTGTTTGAGATTTAAACTATTTCAAATTCATCAATTACATTATGAAATGGATGAAAATAAATTAATTTTTTACCAAAAGAACTAAAATACTCCTTTAATGGATATTATGTCCCATTAATGAGTGAAAAGTTTAACTATTTATTTATAAAAATTCTTAAAAATCAATATCTGTAATAAATTAATATCTAAAAAAGTATCATTATGGTTTCATCATAAATAATTATTCATAAAAAATAATTACACATTAACCAGGACATCATGTAGGTTAGTGGTAGGCATTAATCCTTTATCGTCCTTCGGTCATGGGTTCAAGACCAATGGCCTTGAATGACTTGATTTGATGTCACCCAACATACATGATGTCCCTATATAAATCCATTCTAATATAACTTACAAAATATGATGGACATCCTTGAAATATTGTTAGTCACTAAGTAGTTATTTAAATAAGGTTTTAAATATAATCCCAATACATAAATACATCCTATAATTTTTAACTAAAACTTTTCATGCATAGTTAACCTTATAACCCCTCCAAAAGATGAAAATATAAAACATTATAATGGAAGTCTAAAAATCAACTTAACATTGATCCCCCACATATGAAAAAGTATCTCTTGGATTCTACATTCCAAACATGTTAATACCCATATCATATATTCTTTTGAAATATGGTAATAACATGAATGAAAAGAATTCCTTATTGAAAACATGCATTCTTACTTATTCAAAGTATATTGGATTTATTCCACAGAACCATAAATTTGGTAAAATTATTCCATGAGAGAATAAAACACCTGTCAACATGTCCATAATTAGTTCCAGGGTAATCAATACATTCAATTTTACTTATTCACTTCCCATATATCATTATACAAACAACATTATCATAACATAAGGAACATATTATGAGTTAGCATTACCTTGATCATATGATTTCCATATACACTACCTTGCAAATAAATCACATTTATATTCCATAAGATGCATTCAACGTATTCATGAAAATCATTAGAGAAAAAACATAAAATGGGAAATCATTTTTTATTTTACCATTCGTATAACATAATTTCTGAATCCCAAATACAGAAAATGGTTGATTACATTATCCATAACCATTTAATAAGTTTACCTAATTCTATTACATAATAACTCTTTCAATTCAAATATCATCTATAGTCTTGTCATCATCTTCAATATAACCATTACTCACACCACCATGCTGATTCTCTTTAGAATCTTTCCTCTTGAGAAATATAGTTTCATAATAACCTTTTCTTCCTCACTTAAATCACTTAACCTCCAACGATTCTTTTGGTTGGACAATATTCCCTTCTATTTCATTAACTAAACTCGACATTTTTCCATTTCAATCACTTTATTTGTGTCCATATTTTCCATAATAAAAATATCTTCATGTTTCTATTAGTCATTCACTTAGGCGATTCTATCCACATTCTTGGCATAAACAAAACCAAATATTCATTCCTTTATGGTCTCTATTATCTAAAATCTCAACAAACTATTTTTTTTCTCTTCTTTTGTGGGTCCAATAGTTGGTTATGGTAAACATTGTTAATCATGTTCTATGAAAACTGATGAGGCATGATCAAGAACCACTTTCACCATAGTGATAAACCCACATTAATGCTCACTAGAAAATCATCCATCACATTCAATGTTAATATAATTCCTTCTGATTCCTTCCATTGAATACAACCAGAAGCATAATTTGAGCATTAATTATCATAGTATAAGCACACATAGTTATGAAAAGATTTATATATAGTATGTTTCAATCATTACACCTTAAATAACCTATGAAACCCTGGGTTCAACATTGGTTATTCACAGAAAACTAATAATTAAATCATTTATGATGGTTTATGAAGAGTTTTTGAATTCCAAAAGTATATCCCCTAGGAGTGTCAATCTAGGTGTGCATTAAGGACCATTATCCTATACAATATTACCACGAGTGAGGCCTAGAACATTTTTTAGAGTTTCTAAACCTAGGTACATATGTTCTAGAGCCACATCCACTTATCGTATCCAAATAGGAATGTATTTCTATAAAACCACTAACTTTATCATTTACAAAAATTCCAGAATAGTTTTATATTCTTATACGTATCATTAGAAATATCCCTATACATTTACTTAGGGTTATCATAATGGTTTTTTCATCCTATATTCCAATTATAAACTTTACCATTTATATAATACCAACTTTAGTGAGCCTCACCTATCATACATTAACATTACAAAAAAATTTATAGAATACTTACAAAATTATACAAACATATGGCCAATGACTATACTAGTATATTACCTTTGAAAAATGGAAACATAAAAACTTATACATAAATGAGGTATATCATGTCCCATTAGGTTTTACACGACTAGAACCCTTCTTAGACTCATCAAACATAATGCACATCTTCAAAACCCGAGATAAGGAAACATAAATAGGGGTGACATCAGATGCTTTGTAAGGGATACCAAATGAGATACATAAGCATAATCATGAGCATAAGGGTTTGATAACACCATCATGAAAATAAAAAATCATACTGAGTGCATAAAATATCATAACCATGAATCATAGTACAAAGCAAGGTAGTTTATAATACATGAATCACAAGAAAATAAAGAACAAAAGACATGAAAGCATAATATAGGAATAAAACATTGAACTGTTGAAGGCACATATGCAAATATAATGATTATCATTATAGTCAATTAATTTTTTCCAAGTCCTTATTATTGGATAATGTCCTTTACAAAACTGGGTTCACACCCCGTTCCGGCCCTGTATTACGGAACTGAGTTCACACCACGTTCAAGCCTTGTAATACTGAACCGAGTTCATTTCCTATTCCAACCCTATAATACTAAACAAAGTTCATTTATCATTCCAACCATGTCTATATCATGATATATAAATCATTACCCAATTCACTAGAGATATATATATGTCCCACCCATAATATAATGGAATCATACATACATGTGCCACAAAATTATAAACAATCATATCATAACACGTGTAATGAAATAGGTATCATGAACTATTAAGCATATAATAAAGTATATAAAAACATAAATGCTTCATAATCATTTAATTGAAATAATAACCGATAAAAGTGATATAGATTTCATAGAAATATAACCCATTAATGATAAAAGGGTTTCATAATGACCATGAAATTAATCATAACCCATTGAAAGAAGGAATATGAATGGAACATTTAGATCATTTCCTATAAGGGAATAAGTAATTGTAAAATCCTAGGTAAATGAATAACATGAAATTTTTTTATATTTATTAATATTTGTGAATTAAATATTAACTCTACTTTAAAGGGGACACTATTTTCAATAGTGTACCTGATACACAATAATGAGTTTCTTTGAAATCTTACGTTGCACACTAATAATATAATATTATTATTTTAAATGTTAGTTAGCGCCTAGCTCTTGTAAAGGTTGGAATAAATAGAACTAAATAAAATATTATTATACATATTTGTTGAATATTTTAACATTTTTCCAATAAATGTTAGAGGCTTAAAATAAGTAAAGAATTCCATTTTAAGCATAAATATGCTAATATTCACTAAAAGGTCGATTTACTGCCTTTTAATGGAGAACCATGTTTAAATCTAGTTTTTGAAACTTTTATATGTTATATTTGACAAAATAAAATTCTTCTTTAAAATTGGGATAGAAAAATCTACTTTGGATGAAATTTTGTAATATTTCTGATAATGTTCATTTTTTAATGAATAAGGAAAAATACTGTATTTTAATTCAAAAGTGCCTATTAATATAATTTATTGATATGGTTATATTATATTTTTAATTGGATTTAAAGTGTAATTAGAATATATTTTTACTGTTTAATAAAATTTTTGTCATTTGATGTAATTTCATTTTGAAATTGGACATAAACAAGTGTCAATATTTGGATAGTTATTATTTCTTAAAAACACGCTATTTGTTCTAACAGCGGGAATTAATTTTAAATTAATTTCTGCCACTTCTATGTTTTGAATTTAGAAAAATGGATTATATATTTGGAATCAGTTGGTACAAATTGTGTAAATAGGTAACTTTTATTTTTAGTCACTTTAAATATTTACTTCAGTAAATAATTTATTTACCATGATTAAAAGGTAAAAATAATAAAAAAGGGTAAAATATAATATTATAATAATATTAAATTACCCTAACATGTTTCTTAATCCTATTTGATGATACATATCCAGCCATGGTAATCCTTTTGTTAAATTTGGGACCCCATGGAGCCACATGGGAGTAATAATGACATTTTATATTAATTAATTTTAAGTAAAGATAAGAATGACATAAACAAATATCTTTTCGTAAAGAAATATTTACATGGGGTTATATAAGTTATATTTTTGACTATAAATAATATTTCGAAATATAAGAATATTTCCTACATCATGATATTTTCTTTATAATTTTTGGACATCAAATAAATTAAATTATTTATGACACAGTAATGATGAAATATTTATCTCATTAATAAATGATTTAAATAAATAAGATTATAAATATTTAAACAATATCCAAAACCTATCAAATTATTATTGGATTATTTTATTTCATCTAGTAGTCAACTTAAATTTGATATTAACGAATAATTGACCTTTTGAAAACGAATGTGAGGTTATAATAAAATAATTGTTTCAGACATTCCTAAAGAGCCCCTCCTATCCATTATAAAAATCCCTAACTTCTAACCCATTTATCACACTTCATAAGCCTTTGTATCATGAAACATATACTCCAATAAGCTCCAAATATCTCTCTATTAAACCTAGAATCCATACCTTATGCCGAAAATCCTTCAAGAAACCCTTTTGGTTCAATCCAAAGGGAGTTACCGGATTTAAAGGTAACATCTTCTCTTAAGTTCTTTTATTTTATTTTACTTCTCCAACCCCCTAACTCTTTTTATTAGTTTCTTTTGTAATAACAACAGTGTCCTAAATATAATAGGATTTTTTTATGAGAAGAATTCGAACTACACTTACACACACCTCCATCTAATGGGTAAAGAACATAATGTTTCTGCTGATGGAAAACTAACCCCTAATGAAACGATGATTGTTCAATTAACTCTTACCTCCACTCGTGATGAACATAATGATTGAACTTTATTTATATATGATATATATTATGTTTATGTTTTCTTTATTCTTATGTATTTTTTGTTTATTTCATGCTTTTATGGTTTCCATAATGGGTGAACGCGATAATTTCATTTTAGGAAGTGCAGACTACCGCCCCATCAAAGTGATATGACTTGGTAATACCTTATGTGGGATGTATAAAGTATGAAGTTAATGATATTATATATGAAATTGTAATGTAATTATAATATACCTATGCATAATTATGTTTCAATTCCATTTAATAACGAAATAAAAATGAAAGTAGCGTTCATGTGTACGTACGGCTTATCGTCTCCATGAACAATGCATTTCATTTATTATCTCCAAATGTCATGTACTATTATAAATACATTTATATACAGTATATATATGATTTATATGATATCTACATTATTAATATCATTCTGGAGATAATGGAGTATTGACCACATGGAAAAATGGTAATTATAACAAGTTCATTTTTAACTCAAATTCCAAACATCGACAAAATGTCTGATATGAACTCAAATAATTAACTAACAATTATTGCAATGTAATAAGTGATATAAAATTAATAATAAATATTATAAAGGTTATTAATAAAGTATAAATTAACTTATGTTTATTATTCAGGAATAACTTGGATCATACGAGTCAAGTTGGACACGAGCTAAGGGATTTCTTATCTCACTTTTAATTCCGTGAAATTTCCATTGTTCACCACTTATTTATTGCATGTGGTGTATTGTGTAGTTACATTTGGTATATATTATCATGATTATATTTATATTCATGGTATTCTGTGATTTATTTTGTGGTTATTCAATTTTTCTCATATGACTCGATTAATTACAACGTGGTGCGGTTTTTCATCTCACTTTTTATTCTCATGAGATTCATGCTATATTAGCCACTATTTACTTTTTTGTGATGGATGTAATGTCCATGATTATATTATTTGTGTAATATACTTTAATTTATGGGTATTTAAATTTTCATTGTCTGATCATTCTTTCATGGGGTGTATGTTTCGCAAGTTACCAAATCGGTAAGGGAACCTTTCACACTCCACCTTTTAAAAGACTTATTTTTGTTATGTCTTTTAATTTAAATCTTATCATATTGGGATATGTTATTATATATCCTTATTAATGTAAATTTTATTTCCAAGGGATGATATATCTTTTTCACTCTCATCAACTTAATTCTTGAATTTTAATGTGATGCCGTTAGGCTGTCAAATTCTTATAAGAAAACTTCTTATCCCAATTTCAATTTATGGGTTAAACATCTACTTCTTGATTATGTCGTTCTATGAATATGTGTGAATAACCTATGATTGTTTTAAACATAATATCCACTTATATTTTCTGTATTTATATTTTTCACAAATAATTATGTAATTAATTTATCCTTAATCTAAGGAAACAGTCTTTATAAGGGATTTCGTCTCAATTTAAATTTCCATTGAGACTTCATTGTTGATATGCACCAATTCACTCTTATATAGTGTATGTACTGTCCTTTGGCATATTATATGATTAATAAATTTATTCTCATGCTATTATTAAGTTCTTATTAAATTTTATGCCTCGATTATTTTTATTCCAGGATCTCTCATTTTGTTAAAAAATCTTTAACTAAAATATCGTTTTAAATATTTTAAAGGTTTATTCTTCTAAATATTTCACATAATGTCCATGTTTTAAAAAATGGTTTCAAGGATTTATTCATATGGACATGAATGTTTTGAAATTGATATTTCGTTCAAAAGCTTCAAAGTGGTATGGGACACGTTGATTCAAAAATATCATTCTTAAATGTTTTAAATGGTTTTGAAAATGGTTTAATAAAGCATTGATTATGTCAATATTTTGTAATGATATATTGTGATTTCAATTTCGAAATGATATATTTACTTTATGTTTGTTTTATGTGTAATGAATATGTTACTGTTATTTCACATTGTTTACGTATACGGGTGGTTCCGTAATAAACCTAGGGTGGGTGAACCTGAGATAAATCTCCAAAGCATTGGGTAATGCGACAGAGGTAAACGTTAATGTTTCTCCTAAGAGATTTAGGGAATATAATATGATGGGTATTCCAAATCTGAATCCCTCTACAATGGTGATAGTTAAAATGTTAGTATGTTATTTATGTCGTAATTTACCTTTATGATTTATGATTTCTATGTGTTGTTCATAAATCTTATGATTTCATGAGGTATGTTATGATCGAAAAGTATGGTTTCATTGTTTTGTATTTATTGATGGGTTAATGTTTTCATTCCTTATTTTATGTCCATTACTGAGCATTTTATGCTCATCCCATGTTTTTGAAATGTTTTCCACATGACTTAAAGACGAATATGGGTCGAGGATGGGATTAAGGAAAAGTCATGCTGTAAAAAATATGGAACTAGACACGAATCTTTTTTTAGAGTTTTCATTTTATGAAAAAAATGGATACTGAGTAGAACTATCTACACGTAATATTCATGTTGTTTTGTAAATGTTATAACCTAATTCTCTACAACTCTAAACCTGAAAAGATCTTCAATGTGAATTATCTATTTATTTCAATATTATGTATTGTTTATGGTTGGGCCCTTACAGTTGGAATTAGAGGTCGGTTTAGAAAACATTAGGGATTATGAGTTTCTGTTAAACATATGGTTACTCCATATGTCTATTATTTCAATTAAATACTTGTTTTATAACTTTTTTCAGATCAAGGAAAGTATGTTATAAATGGAAGGAGGAAGATATCAAAGGACATTCCTATCTCTTTCTGATGACTTGCTTGCAATAATTATTACAAAGTCATGTTCGGATGATTTTGAAACTTTTTCTAACATACAACTCACTTGCTTGAAATTGTTTGAGATATCAAACACCTCCACTATAACCCTCTATCATTGTGGATCATGGGTTTTATTTAATCAAATCCTATTTTCACAATATTCTCATATTTTCAATAAAGGTAAATATTTTCAAGAAATTTTCAAAAATTTTACCTTATCACTAGATTTTGAAGCATATTATGATTTTTAAAAAGGTGCTGAAGAAGAATACCCTTGCACAACCTATTTGTATTTGATTTTAAAATATTGTCTCTCAGCACATACTTATGTTATTTTAAAAGGACCACTGATTGAAAGTTTCAAATCAAACTCAGGTTGACTATTTTATAAAAATCAAGTTTTATCAGATGTTTCTAGATTGTATGTCATTCATGATTATTTTCCCAAACTATTTTTCTGTGAACACCCATATGACCCAATTTGTAAAAGGTGTATTTGGATAAAGGAATCAAATGATTTTGAAGGGTCTCTAAATCATTGTTACAATGCTTCGACCTTCTACCTAGGTGAATAAGATAACGATGAAACTGAGTGGACACCATAATCAAGGTATGGTGTTCATTATTTTGGGGATCATTTTATTTTATCATATGGTGGTGAAGTAAAAGAATGACAATATATATAAGACTTCCAGAATTAAGATGTTGAGATCATAATGAATTGGGATGAAAATGAGAGGTATAAGGAAACCATTAAGGTTAAAACATGTTAGGGTTATTTTTGACTTTTATAAAAAGGACAACCAGTAGGATGGGTGACAACCCGTCGTGTCCGGAAAGGCCATAGGAATCGAACCCACAACCGAAGGGAGACAAGGGCGCATCACCTACCACTGGCCTACGTGAAGTCCCTGGTTAGTATGACTTATTCTTTTAAGTTTAATAGATTTATGGATCAATAATAAGTTGATTTTGGGAAGTTTTTTTTCAAATGGATATCCTTAGTATAATAAAATTATTTCGTGATTAAGTGATAAATGTGATTTTGGAAGATGTTCTCTCTTTTGTGGAATAATATATACCTACATAAAATGAAAAAATATGGGATTTAAATTGTGGGGTAATGGTTGAAATATTATTTTTAGAAGAATTTATGTTTTATTTTGGATATATGGATATCTGGGTTATTTATAGAAATTACTAATCTATCATAGAGAATATGTGATTAGGTTAATTACACTTCAGTATGAGACTTTAAGAGTAGTCGATATTATTTGGAGATAAATGTTAATATTTACTGTGGAAGATTATGGGATTAAATCCTTCTGAGTTTTGGGTTTCAATCTTAGTTTAGATTATTTTGAAGAATTTTAAGGAAAATTATGTATTGAATGATCTTTCTTGAACTTTGGGTAATTTGTTTGAATTTTGGAGATTAGGAGTAGTAATTTTTTTTAAAGGATTATCCTTTTTGGGGGATTATATGATCTCATACTAACCATTTTGGTTTTAGTTGATGTTTAAAGACAGAGGAAATATATAGTTCTTATTTTTTTTTATTATGTGATTTTCTATAATATGATTCGTGTGCCTTTCATGTGACCATATCTTTTTGAATGCTCATTGTTTGGAGAAAAGAATAATTTTTGGTATAAACTTATTATCTGATGAAACTATACTTGAAGGTAAGTATATGTCATTATGTTCTTATTCTATGAAGTAAATTAATTTCTCAAAATTATGAAAAGAGACATAAAACAAAAACATTTTTGGTTTACGTTTCTTATTGGGAAATCAAATACCATTTGACACGTCATAAGTTTGTGACCTTCTGGTGGTTAACTTTCTCTTTATCATGTTTTCTACCACTCTCCATCAGAACATGACCATTTGTTCTCTCTTATATATCCATGTTTTCATACATGGAATCTGAGTATGGGTTATCTCAGGTGACCCTTGTCTTTATCTTTCATTCTATTAAAGTGATAGTTTTACTGACTCTTTTCCGATGTGGGACTTTTAATGAAATTTCTAATCCGATTTTTAAAATTGCGAGGATGCAATTCTCAAAAGGGGGGAAGGATGTAACATCCCAGGTAAATAAAAAACATGGTTTTTTTTCATATATATTAATATTTTTGAATTAAATATTAATTATACTTTAAAGGGGATGCTATGTTCGACGATGTACCCGATACGCAATAATGGGTTTCTTTGAAATCTTACGTTCCACACTAATAATATAATATTATTATTTTTAATGGTTATTAGTGCCTAGATATTGTATTGGAAGGAATGAATAGAACTAACTAAAATATTATTATACATGTTTGTTTAATAGTTTTACATTTATCCAATAAAAGTTAGAGGCCTAAAATAAGTAAAGATTTCGATTCTAAGCATAAATACTCTAATATTCACTAAAAGGTCGATTTACCACCTTTTAATGGAGAACCCTCTTTAAATATAGTTTTTACACTTTTATATGTTGTATGTGAAAAAATAAAATTCTTCTTTAGAATCGGGACACCAAAATTTACTTTGGATGATATTTTGGTATATTTCTGATAATGTTTATTTTTTAAGGAATAAGGAAAATGAATGTATTTTAATTCAAAAGTGCCTATTAATCTAATAAATTTATGTGGTTATATTATCTTTTTAAATGGTTTTAATGTTTAATTAGAATATATTTTTACTTTTTAATCTAATTTTGGTCATTGTATGTAATTTTATTTTTTAATTGGACATAAACAGGTGTCAATCTTTTGATAGTTATTATTTTCTTAAAAATATGCTATTTGTTTTAACAGCAGGAATTAATTTTAAATTAATTTCTGCCACTTTTGTGTTTTGAATTTGGAAAAATGGATTACATATTTTGAATCAGTAGGTCCAAATTGTATAAATAAGTAACTTTTATTTTTAGAAATTTTAAATATTTACTTTAGTAAATATTTTATTTACCATGATTAAAAGGTAAAAATAATAAATAAGGGTAAAATATAATTTTATAATAATATTAAATTACCCTAACATGTGTCATAATCCTATTTTATGATACATAGAGGACTATGGGAATCCTTGAGTTGAATTTGGGACCCCATGGAGCCACATGTGAGTAATAATGACATTTTATATTAATTAATTTAAAGTATATACAAAATGACATAAACAAATATATTTTAGTAAATAAATTTTTTACATGGGGTAATATAAGTTATCTTTTTGAATATAAATATTATCTAGAAAAATAAGATGATTTCATAAATCATGGTAGTTTCCTTATAATTTTTGGACATTACATAAATTAAATTATTTATTACACAATAATGATGCAATATTTACCTCATTAATAAATTATTTAAATAAATAAGACTATAAATATTTAAACAATATCCAAAACATGTCCAATTATTATTGTATTATTTTATTTCGTCCATGAGTCATCTTAACATTGATAATAAAGAATATTTTACCTTTTGAAACCTAATATGAGGTTATAATAAAATAACTGTTTCAGACATTCCTAAAGAGCCCCTCCTCATCCTTATAAAAAGACCTCACTTCTAACCCATTTCTAAAAATTATCAAGCCTTTGGCTAGTGAAACCTATGCTCAAATAAGATTTTAAGATCTCTCTTAAACCTAGATGCCTTACTTTAGTCAGAAAAACCTTCAAGAAACCCTTTTGGTTCAAACCAGAGGGAGTTACCCGATTTAAAGGTAACGTCTTCTCTTATGTTCTTTTGTTTTATTTTACTTCTCCAACCACATAAACTCTTTTTATTACTTTATATTGTTATAAAAACATTATCCTCAATATACTAGGATATTTTTATGATAAGTATTTGAACTACAATTACACACACCTCCATCTAATGGGTAAAAAACATAATGTTTCTATGGATAGCAAACTAATGCCTCACGAAACGATGATTGATCCATTAACTCCTACCGCCTATCATGGTGGCCATTATGATGGAACTATATTTATATATGATATATATTATGTTTATTTTTTGTTTATTATTATTTATTTTTCATTTATATCATACCTTTATGGTTTCAATAATGGGTGACCGCGATAATTTCATTTTGGGAAGTGCGGACTACCGCCCTTTCAAAGTAATATGACTCATTAATGCCTTATCTGGGATGTATAAAGGGTGGAGTTAATGATATTATATATGATATTATACTTAAATTATATTATAATTATTTATAATTAAGTTTTAATTTCATTAAAGTACGAAATAAAAATGAAAGTAGTGTTCATGCGTACGTACGCCTTACCATCTCCATGAACGGTGCATTTCATTTTTTTATCTCCAAATGCCATGTACTATTATAAATAAATATATATACTGGATATATATTATTTATATGATATCTACATCATTAATATCATTCTGGAGATAAAAGATTATTGACCACAGGAACAAATTGTAATTATAACAAGATAATTTTTAACTCAAATTCCGAACATCGACAAAATGTCCGATATGAACTCAAATAATTAACTAACTGTTAATGTAAAGTAACAAGTGATATGAAATTATTAATAAAAATTAAAAATTTTATGAATCAAGTATAAACTAACTAAAGTTTATTATTCAGGAAGAACAAGGAACATACGAGTCAATTTGGACACGAGGTACAAGATTTCTTATCTCACTTTAAATTCTGCGATATTTCCATTGTTCACCTTTTATTTACTGCTTGTAGAGTATTGTGTACTTACATTTGGTATATATTTTCATGATTATATTTATATACAGGGTATTATATGATTCATTTTGTGGTTATTAACTTTTAATAATATGACTAAATTGATTACAAAGTGGTATGGTTTTTCATCTCACTTTTTATTCCCGTGAGATTCATGCTATATTAGCAACTATTTCCTTTTGTGTGGTGGATGTACTACCCATGATTGTCTTCTTTGTGTAATATACTTTAATTTATGGGGTTTTACATATTCAATTTGTGATATTTATTTCATGGGGTGTATGTTTCGCAAGTTACCAAATCGGTAAGGGAACCTTTCACACTCCTCTTTTTAAAAGACTTATTTTTGTTATGTCTTTTAATTTACATCCTATTATGTTGGGATATGTTCTTATATATCCTTATTGATGTAAATTTTATGTCCAAGGGATGAGATATCCTTTTATATCTCATAAAATTATTTTATGAATTTTAAATAGATGTCGTTTGGCTGTTAGATTCATGTAAGAAAACCTCTTACCCCAATTTTAATTTATGGGTTAAACATATACTTCTTGATTATGTCGTGCTATGAATATGTGCGAATAAACTCTGATTTTTGAACACTTAATATCCACTTATATTTGGTGTGTTTAAATTTTTCACACATAATTATGTAATTTATTTATCCTTATTCTAAGGATACCATCTTTATAAGGGATTTCGTCTCAATTTACATTTCCCTTGAGACTTCATTGTTGATATGCACCAATTCACTCTTATATGGTGTATATACTGTCCTTTGGAATATTATATCATTAATAACTTTATTATAATTATATTATTAAGTTCTGATTAAATGTTATTCCTCAATTATTTTTATTCTAGGATCTCTCATTTTGTAAAAAACACTTTAACTAAAATATCATTTTAAATGTTTTAAAGGTTTATTCTTCTAAATATTTTACATTAATATCTATGTTTTAAAAAATATTTTTAATGATTTATTCATATGGACATGAATGTTTTGAAATTTTTATTTCATACACAAGTTTCGAAGTGGTATGAGACACTTTGACTCAAAAATATCTTTCTTAAATGTTTTAAATGGATTTGAAAATGGTTTGATAAAGCATTGATTATTTCAATATTTTGAAATGATATATTATGATTTAAATTTGGAAATGTTATCCTTCCTTTATGCTTGTTTTATGTGTTATGAATATGTTATTGTTATTGGTCATTATTTACATATACGGGTGGTTCTGTAATAAACCTAGGGTGGGTGACCCTAAGATAGATCTCTAAGCATTGGGTAACATGACGGAGGTAAACGTTAATGTTTCTTCTAAGAGATTTAGGGAATATACTATGACTGGTATTCCAAATGTGACCCCTTTGTAGCCGTGATAGTTATAATGTTATTATGTTATTTATGCCGTAATTTACCTTTATGATTTATGATTTCTACGAGTTGTTCATAAATCTTATGATTTTTTGAGGTATGTTATGATTGAAAAGTATGGTTTCATTGTTTTTTATTTGTTGATGGGACAATGTTTTCATTACTTATTTTATATCCCTTACTGAGCTTTTTATGCTCATACCATGTTTTTGAAATGTTATCCACATGACTTAAAGATGAATAAGGTTCAAGGATGGGATCAAGAAAAAGCCATGCTGTCTAAAACATGGAACTAGACGTGACTCTCTTTTTTTTGAGAGTTTTTATTTAATGAAAAAATGGATACTGAGTAGAATTGTCTACATGTAATGTGAATGTTGTTATGTAAATGTTATTACCTAATTCTCTAAAACTCTAAAACTTTAAATATCCTCAATGTTAATTATCCATTTAATTCAATATTATGTAATGATTAAGGCTGTGTCCTTACAGTAACATCAATGAATGTCATTTTATATTTAGTTTTTTGGAATATCTTCAAAAATATTTTAGATTAAAATATACATTCATCCTTGAAAAAGGATTTTTAATAAAAAACATTTAAAAATTATTTTCATAGAAAATACCCTAAAACTTGTAAAGAAGACTTGAAATATTTTTCATAACCCTTTCCTTGAAAAATAAAAAAATAAGCATAAAAGTATTTTAGAACCCTTTTAGTTTGAAAACAATTTTAAACCCTATAATGAAATCATGAAAATGTTTTGAAAAAATTTTTATGTGAAAACATATGAAAGAATCATGAAAATGTTTTGAAAAATATTTCTTTAAAAATAATTTAAAAACATATAAATAAGTACGCAAAACATTTTGAGACAAAGTTTTCCCAAACAATTATAAAATAAACATAAAATAATTTTAAATGAAAATTACTTTTCAAAAAATTTTCTTAAAAACTATCATTTTAAAAATGAATCTGATGATTCAACTAAATGACTGTGGGGAAATAATTACATGTCGTATGAGGTAAAAAACATTCCTTTTGTATAGTAAAAAGGTTAAAAAAATAGATTTTTCAGAATGTTACAAGAATATTTATTTAAAGGGATTGGAAAAAGTCAAGAAATAAAAATTTATTTTAAACTTTATAGGATAATGTTATAAATTTCTTGGAACCCTATTTAGAAAATATATATTTCTCACCGAAGTTAGGGTGAAGTCATGATTTCATAAAAACACATTCTTAACTATCCTATGTACCAATGAGTATAAATATTGAAAAAATACATGAATATATCATGAATAACTATATGATAATAAAATTCATGAATATTCTTAATTGATGGATCACAATATTTCATCAAAGATGCATAATATTTAATAATATCAAAAATAAATGAGATTGTATTAATAAATACTTACCACTTAGTTACATGGGATCATACCCTCCAAGTAAGAAAATGCTATTAAATGAAACATAAAATATCATGAAAATAATTAAATTCATTATATAATATTTATAATATAATTATGCACACCTCTAAAATTAATTTAATAGTATCAGAAAATATGAGTCTCAAAGAAGGAAAATTGAAAAAAAAACCATTTTAATGATTTTTTATCTTTTGAATCCTAAACCACATAAAATAATAATCATAAAATTGATATTTAAATGCCCATAAATTTAAGTATAATAATAATTGAATAAATACATTAAATGGATGGTGAATAAATCATGTATCTCATAGAAAGAAAAAGTGAGAGAAATTACCTTACCATGTGTCTTGACTCTCATTATACTCATTCAAACCACCTGTATAATAAATATATATATTTTTATAAATCTTTTACAGAACCAAATTCTTATATATAATACCATATATGGTTTTATTATTACCTTATATTAACCGATTTTTAAAAATCTTAAATTAAGGTTTCAGTTTAGGTAATATTTACTTTATTCTTCGCATGTGTCTTAATTTGTTATATCTTTGGTCCTTATACTTATATCATTATTTCAAAAATGTAAAAAATGATAAATATATATCGTTTATATACATTATTTTTTTATTATAATAATATAATTAATATATAATTAAGAAATGGAATACATAGCCCTTGGAGACGGTAAGCCATACATATGTATGAATGTTGTTTCTGTTTTTATTATAGTATTGAAAGAAAAAAATAATGAAAATGATATATAAGTATATATATATATATATATATATTAATATATACCATTATTAAATTATAATAATTATATGATATATTTTATATAATCTCATTAATCCCATCCTTATTAAATTACATTTAGTGTGTGAAATAATGACATCACATTGAAGTGGTGGTTTTCCACACTTCCTCAGACGAAATTATCTATTAAGAAAAAATGAAAATTATAAAAATATATTTTGTACAAGAATTAAATAATATTAAAGACATATTAAATATAACATATAACATATATAGACATATTTCCCATCATAATTTCTACCAAGATAAGCAGTAAAGGAAAAAATGAGCAATCATCGTTTAGTGAGGTGGTAGTTCGTCAAACATGTAAATAGTATATTAGTCACCAATTAGATAGATGTGTGTGTCAAGGAATTAGAATAAAAACATAATATAATATTCAAGATACTGGTTTTGTTATAAAATAAAATAATAAGGATATTTTAGGGGAGGATAATGAATATAAAATAAATGATCTTTGGAAAAATGTTCACTCTTAATCAGGTAACTTATTTCTGTTTTTTCCAAATAGATTCCTTGGAATGATTTATGAAAAAGGGGAGGATTCTAAGAAGAAGGTAGGTATTTTTATTGTTTTATATGGAATATCTTTTCCAAAAATATGTTTTTAGAAGTGCGAATAAGAGGGAGAGTTTGTGGCCTTTTAATGGGAAGGGAAGGACACGCTTTGCATTTTTGAAAACAAGTTAGTTGCACACACATTTTTACAAAACAAAAGTTATAAAAACCCTAAAAAACTCAACAATGTAAGGTTAATTGATGATTAATGGAAATTAAATGTGTGTGGGATATGTTTATAGGTCGTTTTGGGTATAAAATTTATGGTTTAATACTTTATTAAACAAATGTTTCTCTTAATAGTTGTAATTAATTTTAATCACCTTCAATAATCATTTTCGTTGATTTTTTTTATTTTTATTATAAAATATTAATTATTTTGATTCAAAATATGGAATCCATTTTTCTATATTGTAATAAAAAAATCGGATGAAATTATTTCTAAATTTATCCCACTAAAGAGAGGACACTGTGTATTTTTACGTAAAAACATCCAAAGTTTTGCTATGATTTTATATCCAATTTAAAAGTGAAATTGATTCTAATGAAGTTAATTAAATTATTTGACAAAAATTTCATCTAATTAAACCTTTAATCCAATTTAAAATATAATTTATCCTCATAAATAAATTATATTATAAATCTATTTTGAATTAAAATCTAGTATTTTCCAAAATTTATCTAGAAATGTTGTTTCTCAGAAAAATGCCACAAATATTCCTGAATATTATTTCTAATTTTTAATTTAAAAAATGATTCATATTTTATAAAATTAAATTTAAAAATGTTTCTAATGTTAATTATTTCTATTTTTCACAAAATTTCATTAAAATGAGTTCATTTGAGAAAATAATATTTTCAAACATAAAAGGACTTTATCAAAAATTATATCTTTCATCATCAATATGTTTTATTTATATAAAACCATTATAAGAAATATTTTAAAAGTAGTTATAATTATTCATATTTCTAGTTTTAATGCCTAGATAACGATTATATCATTTAAATAACTATAACAAAAAAGCTGTTTTGTAGAAACTTAGGGTTGTGTATAATATACACTAAGTTGTTGTTGCATGTTGCATATGACATGTCATTGTTGTATATGATGTAGGCCAATATAGTGGTCCAGGTTCCACATTCTAATTAGTTTTTTCATGTAATGTAAGAAAAGCATATCTCTTTAATGTAAAATAATCCCTTTTTATTATTACGTGAAATGAAAAATATCACAAAAGTTAAATTAATTCAAAAAAAAAAATTTCACAAAATATCCTTGTGTTATAGTTGGAGAAGGATATCTATAAATCACTTTATTAGGGATGTTACCTCTTCTTAAGAAAACATCTTTTGGGTTTCACCCAAAGGCTACATAGTTGTTATTTCCGAAAAAAGGGTTATATAATGATAATAGGGAAGTAAGGAAGTGAATTGGGTTGGTCTTATCAAATTTTTTTTCCATATATTTGAATAAAAGAGGAGATGTGGTAGTATTCTATAAGTTAGGTGAGTGGAACACTTGTGATTATTGAAAATAAAAATATGTTCAACATTTTTCAAATTAAACAAGGATAAAAAATGGGCCATTATCTAAAATAGAAGATATAAGAAGGATATATTCCCATAAAACAGGTTTTTTACATGTTATTGGTCATTTTTAACACTTATATTTTTAATATAACCCTCGATAAATCCATTTTTACCCTCATCAGGGTAAATAATAATTACTTATTTCGCTATTTATTAAGGTAAAAAAGTATGATGACCTTAATATATAATATAAATTATTATTATTCAAAATAAAAAACCCATTTAAAAACTTACTGTCAAATATTTGGAAATATTTATTATAAAATTAATTACATAGACTCCTAGAGAAATCGAGTTTTCAAATAGAAAATGTTCAAAATATAAAAAAGTTTTTATACAAAAAAACAATATAAAATTATTCCAATTACATGACTTGTGTTAACAGACAAAAAGTTTAACTATTTTTTCATAAAACTATATTAAAATATTTTTTATGTTTTCAAAATATTTTATATAAATGAAAATTCTTAATATAAATCACTATTTTTTACTATGAATTAAAAACATAATAATTTCAAAAAAAATATCTAAAATTAAACGTATGATAATTTTGAAAATATGATTTCCAAAATAAATTTTATTTTGTATATTTAATTTCATAAATTTTTTTAAAAATAATTTTATGACTATGTCTGCAAAAGGCGACAAAACCGTTTTAATAAATATATATTTTTTAAGCGTTTGGTTGGTTGTATTCTAATATCTTTTCTAGAAAACACATAAGATGAATGTTAAACATTTTATTGAATATATAATATAAAAACATCACTATAAATATTTCACTATTTTTTTTTATAATTTATTATTGTAAAATATTCTTGTGTGCATACAATTTATTTTTCAGGAAAATATTTCACTTATTTTCATTTAGTTTTTATTTTCATTTAAAGTTAATTGGTCAATAATGAATTATTTTAATATACATGTGTTATAAATACATTTTAATAATATTTTCAGTCTAATTAATATACCCCATTATGATATCTTGGTAAAAACTAATAGATTAAATAATAACTTCTTCACGGTATGTCATGTTTCCTTCAAACTTGGTGACACATGTAACACAACCTAAACTCTATGTTGCATGTAACATGATATAAACATAGTGTTTCCTTTAAAAAAGATAAAATAATTGTTATTTGTCATAATAGGTAAAATTAGTGTTTCATTTAACAATATATGAACTCAGTTTTGCGTGTAACTCAAAATATCGAAAAGATTAAATTTATTTCTATAAAAAATTCAAAACATCAGTAGGTGTAACATTTTAACCCCTTAAATTAATTTTAGTTCTCTAAACTCATCAATGTTATACCAAAAAAGAGGATTCTTCTACAAAATTATATCATCAAAATCCAACATAACTTACTCATTCTGGTGGATTCACTACAATTCATTGACTAAGTGAGTGGTATTGTTTTGTAGAACATTCTCAGAATAGTTTTGAATCTAAACTGATTATTACTGATAAGAAAGGTCATCCCCTATGGGTATGAACTCTAAATTTAGTACATTTTAAGAACCATAAATGTATTTCTTAGGATAAGACCATAGAATACACCATAAACCAGAGATATGTTTTTTGAAGCGATAGATGTTAAGCTACCGTCTCATTATAATCACGTATTTCAAAGGGTTTGATATACCTTAGGCATAGATCACCCTTTTTTTCCTCCATGGGGAAATTTTATGAAATTCATTCTCACCAAATTAAAATTCAAGATCATGATGATTATTATTTTCATAAAATTTATTTTAACTTTATTCCATCCTTATGTGTTTCTGAATGGATTTAAACATCTCTTCCATATCATTATACTACTTAGGTCTCAATTAATTTCTATCTACAATGTTATCCTAGTATGTAGGTGTAGATACCCTAAGCTTAACGTACATGAACATTACATTAATTTTGCGGAATACTTGGTACATAACAAAAACACACACACAAGGACCGTAATAGTTTAGTGTCTTTGGAAACTCAGAACGTAATATTTTAATCGTGGTGAAAGATCTTCAACATCTCCCATAAAGATCTTATTTTTTTTCTTACCTAAAACCTTTCTTTATATCCTGGGTAAAAGAAAACATAAAATGGTGAGCTCAAATGCTCAGTAAGGGTAAACAAAATAAATATCAATCACATCATATTCATAAGAACATATCTTTTGGAAATATTAACCTGCAAAAGAGATCATAATTTCATAACATGGGATAAATCATAGTAGTGAAATGTAATCCCAATAATCATAACTTAAAACATGAAACTTTGTGGCATACACACATAATCATAGAGAATCATTTATTGTTAGTCAAGACTCATTTCCAAGACTATCTTAGTGGACAAAGTCTCTTTCTGAACCGAGTCACCCTCGTTCCAGTCCTGTTTCACTGAACCGGTATAACCTACCGTTCCAGCCCTGTCTATCTCATGATATATAAAATATTTACCCAATGCATTGGAGGGAGATATAGGTCCCACCCATCTCATAATGATACCATTCTTATGTGTGCCACAAAATCATAAACCATACATCATTTCGTAACCCATGTAATAAAAAATGGGAATCTTAAACATCGTGACATCATAAAACAATTTATATAAGATAAAAGATATCATAAAAATATTTCCATCACAACATAATCAAATCCATGTAATAATAGGGATAGAAACAGAACCCTTTATTATCTTATATGGAAAATAATTTTGATAAAACACTTGAACTCCATTCTTGAGGAAAATATCCTTTCTTCTTCAAAAACACTTTTCCTTTCTTAACATGTCATACAATTATAAAATAAAAGAAGTTGATTAAAAATAAACTTTAAAACTTGTAAAGGAAGCTTCTTGGAAATAGTGTTTTAAAAATCCATTCATGCCGTATATGTTAAGAAAAACATTCTTCGTACTTTTGTCGGAAAAGTCAAAAAGTACCTCATACGAAAAACGACAAAAGATTCCTTTCATATCCATTACAAAAAACTAACCTAAGGGTAAAACTGGATTTAAAAAATTTTAGGGGATGGAAATAATATTACATATTGAGGAAACATGGATTTGGATGATAAAATACACCCCAGTAAATGCTAAATTATAAACAATCTCGGATAAAAATGGGATTGTGATATTTCCCTTACCTTAGGTCCGACTTGCTTTGTAAGTGTCCGAACCTCCTGTATAATGATTTAAATCATGTTATTGACTTATTACAGAATCATATTCATTGTTATTATATCATATATGGTCCAATTATGACTTTATATTACCCGTTCCTTTGTAAATTCATGTTAAAGTAGCGTTTTGGGTAAAATCGTCTCATTTGTCGTTCATGTTTTTAACTTGTAATTATTAATATGATTACTTGGATCATTATTACTTATATCCAGAATGTAAAACATGATTTATATATAATATATATTCAGAATATATATATATATATATAATATATCGATAAATGGAATGAAATACACCGTTCATGGAGACGGTAGTCCGTACGTACGCATGAACGCTGTTTTCGTTTCCTTATTGAAGTGAATGGAATTAAGTAGATGACATACATATAAATTTACATAAATCCAGTATCATTATTATGTCATATATTTCATTAGTACTTATTATATATACTTTATAATCATTCATGAATGGTTAGTCATTGAGAATGAATCTCATCGCATCGTGGAGACGGTAGTCCGTACGTATGCACGAGCGATGATATCGTTCTCATGGTCGTGGAATTGTGTTGAAGTGTATGTAGAATATTTCAGTATCAATATCACTTTATAATAATCATATATAGTTACTCATTACACCATTATACCCATCCTATTAAGGTGGTGGTGGAAAATATATTACACCACGGCGTGGAGACGATATTCTGTACGTACGCACGGGCGGTGATTTCATTTTTCCGTAGGATGGATAGAAGGTGAATTAGGGTTGTTTCATATTTATAATAACATAACAGTATTTAAGTAATACTGATGTTATTACTTTGACATGAAACAACTAAAGAAGAAGAATTTGAAGAAGAAAGAAATTGAAAAGATCGGTAATGGATATTACCTCTTCTTTGAAACGCCTCTTTGAATTCTCCACTTAGGGAACTAAGATTGGTCTTTGAAGAAGACCAGGACCTCTAGGATTATTCTAGGGAAGTGGATAAGGGATTTTGGCAGGGGTTGGCCGAGCTTGAGTGCTCAAATTGGTGTGAGGAGGAGGGGGAGGAGGTGTCCTTTTATAAGGGAGGAGAGGGGCACCTTAGGAATATCTCAAAATATTATTTTATATTAAAGTCAAAATCGGTTTATTATGGTTCCAAAGGGTCTTATTTCGAAGATAAAGTGGGGATGGGTCGAAATACTATCAACCAATAGGATTTATACAAGTTTAGGTTATTATTTTAAACTTATCAATTAGATCTAACTCTAAGTTAAATAATTTAACTTTTACTGTGTCTTTTTGTTTTCTTACACTACATGGTTAATACACTTACTATAACATGCCAAACGAACCCCAAATTGTTTATTATTAATATATATATCCTTATCTAAGTCATTTGGCCGAACCTTAGATTTTTAGGAATAAAATAACAATTAATAATATAATATTTGATTTAAAAACTATTTTGTGTCAATTTTGACACAATTTGATACATGATTTTTGTGAAAGTAATAACAGAATTATATGTTCGAACCAAGTTTATTAAATAAACACTAATATATCATAGTAACATATAAAATTAGTGTAATTCATAAAAAGTCTCAAATTACATTTATTTTGTTTTTTATAACATCAATTATGTCAATATTTCATTAATAAGATAATTACTGCATCATCATTGTGTCATAAATAAATTAAATTATTTAATGTTTAAAAATTACAAATAAAATACCATTATGTAGGAAATCTTTTTATATTTCTAATGAATATTTATAGTCGAATTTATCTTATGTATAACCCCATATTAAAAATGTTTTAGTAAATAAACTTTTATTTTAACTCTTTTAACCTTTCTTTAAATAAATTAATAATAAATGTCCTAATCTAATCCAAGTAGGCCTAAATTGTCATATTTTATTCCTAAGATTTTTTTTGGTATAATTAAACTTATCCAATAGAATTTGGACATGTGTTAGGGTAATAATAATATCATTTTTACCCTTAATTACCTTATTTACTTTTAACCGTGGTAAATAAAAGTAAAACGTTACTATTCACCAAAAATTATTTTCATCTCATTGAACACCATTTTACTTACTGACATCAACCGTGTCTCTCGGATTTTTGAAATTCCACTCACAAAAGCGGTAAAAATAAGTTTTATGAAAAATTCAGTTTTTTTAACTACCACTTAGTGGTTTCACTATTCATCAAAAATTGAAAGTTTTCAGAAAAATACCAAAAATTAGGCCTGAGCTATATTTGATATTATGAACTCAAAAATGATTTCTATTTTACCAAATTCAAAAAATATAAGTTGCATTAATTAATTTAAAAATTAATTCCCATCGTCAAAACAAAAGGCGTGTTTTTAAGAGATAATAACTATCAAAAGATTGACACTTGTTTATAACTGGTTTAAATGTGAAATTACATCCAATGACCAACATTGTATTAAATTGTAAAAATATCTTCTAAATATACTTTAAAACCACTAAAATTAATAATTTATCACTATTAATTATTTCGATTGAAAAAGTTATTTTTAATTAAAATTTAGTAATTTCCACTATTCATCAAAATATGAAAGTTATCCGAAAATTACCAAAATTTTACCCTAAGCTAATTTCGATATTCTGAATCCAAAAATGAAGTCCATTTTGAAAAATAAAATTTACAAAATTTCAAAAAGTGGTTATTACTATTCATAACGACAAGTTTTAATAATATTTTAATAGCATATCGTTGTTTAGTGAAACTCGATATTGCGTACTACACACGCTATCAAGGAAGGTCACGATTGCGTGTATTGAAAGGCAAGTCAAGGATACGTGTTTTGCAATCTCCTTTTGGTGTAGCGTATAACACAAGACATTAATTAAATTAAAAAGAATATTTTTCATAAAATCTCGGGGTGTTACATTCTACCCCCCTTAAAATGAATTTCGCCCTCGAAATTCGTCGGGGTTATAAATGGTTTACTATTAGAAAGTTACTTTAATAGAAACCCACATCATAAAAAGGAATACCAAAACCAATCTTCAAAAATAATAGTATGAAACGTAACAGTTACCCAAATAAACTAATCACTGGGTTTCCACATAGGTGAAAATATGGATATGGAAGAAAAATCTAACCATCATGTTCTGATGGAGAGTGGTAGAGAACATGGCTATGGAAAAGACAACAGTCACAAATCCATAAATTTGTGACGATCTAAGGTACCATCGGATTAATCAGATATAAGAGCACTAAAACAGCATTTTTGGTTTTCAAGATCGTTTCCCTAAAGTTGATGAAATTGGAATTAGAAGAAATACTTTCGTGATTTTGGTATAGTCTCACCATTTGTTGTTATTTGGACAATTTCCACTTCATCTCTTAAAGAAATGAAGTTGAATTTGTCATTTGTGATGTGTTAGCAGATCATGTTATAGAATGATGGGTCATTCCATCTCTTTCAAACAAAAGGTTAGCAAAAGTTATAAGTCCATCTTATGGTTAATCGTATATGGTTCCAAAAATGAACTTATACTTCATATATAATACTGCTTAATAAAATAAAACTAGTTTCTACTAAACATGGACTTTCTGTAGGTCCGTGGTAGGCGATAAAGGCCAGTCGCACTTCGGTTGTGGGTTCGATTCCCACAGCCTTGTCCGACGTGATGGCCTGTCGCCCGTCCTGCAAGTTGTCCTTTTTCTAAAGCCATATTACTATAACATCCCATCAATAATATCGAAAAAAGTTTTATCCTAACTTATGTCCAACATAATCCATTTTAATCTTTAGGCTTATCTAAAATACTTCGGTCCAAGCTCATAGGATAAAGAAAATGATTACTTGAAATGTCACAGAACAATCACGTGAATGCCATCATTTATCCCTCATATATCTTGTTCGTCACATTCCAGTCATGTTAATACCATAATCATGTAATCTATTGAAAAATGAATACCCATTGAATCTTAGTGAAAAAATGAGTGCTGTCAAAAGATAACTCTTTCCACATACCAAAATCCTCAAAATTCTATATTGTCAAACCATGATATAACCTTCTCCTTATATCAGTCATGAGCTCATGAATACTATCAAACATTTAATTTTCTCCTTATCCCTTCATTATGTGCATATCATCTACTTTCCAAAAATACTGGTACCATTCATCACATACTTTCAAAACTTAAGGAAAGACCACAGTGTAACAATCCTTAGATGTCTCTTTATTCCATAGTACCATGAGATTACTTATACAACATTACACTTGATAAACATGTAATCATTCCACTACATTCTTAAACCATTGACCGCGCTTCAACAATTATTTCATCTCACATATCATTTATAGTCTCTTCATCATCATCCACATAAATACTACCCATACGACCGTACTGATTCTCTTCATGAGACATTCCCTTAGGGCATTGGTTTGCATAATACCCGTACATTCCACATTTAAAACATTTAACCATTGTTGATGCCGTAGCAATACCATTATCCTCATCCCTGGTGTTAACTGAACCTTTTCCTTTGCACTTACTAGCTTTGTGTCCTTCTTTTCCACACCCAAAGCATCTTCCAGTTCCTTGGAAACATTCTCCTTGATGCCTCTTCCCACATGATTTACATAGGGGAAATTGAACATTCTTTCCTCTATGACCATCATGAAACTCCATCTTTATCTTATTAGCCGAGTCAGGAAACTTACCAAATTTTACTTTATTGATCATATTATGAGATTGCTGATTCGGAATCATAATGATGTTTGGACTTCCAAATACCATTTCATTTGGTTTCTCATCATTCCATTGTCCATCATATCATCCATTATCGTGGATCATCTTGTTTCCAGCCATTTTCTAAAACCCAAAAAGAATAGTGCGAGAGACAAAAATCATAATAAAGGGGGAGTAACTTCAATATCTAACATCTTTGGTTTAATCTAATATCGTTACCATAGTTCTAGGACTATATCCTATACGTATACTTATCCTTAGGTACATCCCTAGACATACCTTAGAAATATCTCTAGGGATCTCACTAACGTTTTCGCATCCTAGTTTCCAAAGGTTGACTAAACCATTCCTCTGATACCAACTGTAGAGACCGTAAACTTAACGTACATGAACATTACATTACTTTTGCGGAATACTTAGTACATAACAAAAACACACACACAAGGACCGTAATAGTTTAGTGTCTTTGGAAACTCGGAACGTAATCTTCTAATCGTGGTGAAAAATCTTCAACATCTCCCATAAAGATCTTCTTTTTTTTTCTTACCTAAAACCTTTATTTATATCCTGGGGAAAAGAAAACATAAAAGGGTGATCTCAAATACTTAGTAAGGGTAAACAAAATAAATATCAGTCACATCATATTCATAAGAACATATCTTTTTGAAATCTTAACCTGCAAAAGAGATCATAATTTCATAACATGGAATAAATCATAGTAGTGAAATGTAATCCCAATAATCATAACATAAAACATGAAACTTTGTGGAATACACACATAATAATAGAGAATCATTTCTTGTTAGTCAAGACTCATTTCCAAGACTATCTTAGTGGACAAAGTCCCTTTCTGAACCGAGTCACCTTCGTTCCAGTCCTGTTTCACTGAACCGGTATATCCTACCGTTCCAGCCCTGTCTATCTCATGATATATAAAATATTTACCCAATGCATTAGAGGGAGATATAGGTCCCACCCATATCATAATGATACCATTCTTATGTGTGCCACAAAATCATAAACCATACATCATTTCGTAACCCATGTAATAAAAAATGGGAATCTTAAACATCGTGACATCATAAAACAATTCATATAAGATAAAATATTTCATAAAAATATTTCCATCACAACATAATCAAATCCATGTAATAATAGGGATAGAAACAGAACCCTTTATTATCTTAGATGGAAAATAATTTTGATAAAACACTTGAACTCCATTCTTGAGGAAAATATCCTTTCTTCTTCAAAAACACTTTTCCTTTCTTAACATGTCGTACAATTATAAACTAAAAGAATTTGATTAAAAATAAACTTTAAAACTTGTAAAGGAAGCTTCTTGGAAATAATGTTTTAAAAATCCATTCATGCCGTATAAGTTAAGAAAAAAATTCTTCGTACTTTTTTCGAAAAAGTCAAAAAGTACCTCGTACGAAAAACGACAAAAGATTCTTTTCATATCCTTTACTAAAAACTCACCTATGGGTAAAATTGGATTTAAACAATTGTATGTGGATGGAAATAATATTAAATATTGAGGAAACATGGATTTGGATGATAAAATACACCCCATTAAATGCCAAAGTATAAACAATCTCGGATAAAAATGGGATTGTGATATTTCCCTTACCTAAGGTCTGACTTGCTTTGTAAGTGTCCGAACCTCTTGTATAATGATTTAAATCATGTTATTTACTTATTACAGAATCATATTAATTGTTATTATATCATATATGGTCCACTTATGACTTTATATTACCTGTTCTTTTGTAAATTCATGTTAAAGTAGCATTTTGGGTAAAATCGTCTCATTTGTCGTTCGTGTTTTTTACATGTAATTATTAATATGATTACTTGGATCATGATTACTTATATCCAGAATGTAAAACATGATTTATATATAATATATATTCAGAATATATATATATATATATAATATATCGATAAATGGAATGAAATACACCGTTCATGGAGACGGTAGTCTGTACGTACGCATGAACGCTGTTTTTGTTTCCTTATTGAAGTGAATGGAATTAAGTAGATGACATACATATAAATTTACATAAATCTAGTATCATTATTATGTCATATATTTCATTAGTACTTATTATATATACTTTATAATCATTCATGAATGGTTAATCATTGAGAATGAATCTCATCGCGTCGTGGAGACGGTAGTCCGTACGTACGCACGAGCGATGATATTGTTCCCATGGTCGTGGAATTGTGTTGAAGTGTATGTAGACTATTTAAGTATCAATATCAATTTATAATAATCATATATAGTTACTCATTACACCATTATACCCATCCTATTAAGGTGGTGGTGGAAAATAGATTACACCACGGCGTGGAGACGGTATTCTGTACGTACGCACGCGCGATGATTTCATTTTTCCGTAGGATGGAGAGAAGGTGAATTAGGGTTGTTTCATATTTATAATAACATAACAGTATGTAATTAATACTGATGTTATTACTTTGTCATGAAACAACTAAATAAGAAGAAGTTTAAGAAGAAAGAAATTGAAAAGATCGGTAATGGATATTACCTCTTCTTTGAAACGCCTCTTTGAATTCTCCACTTAGGGAACTAAGATTGGTCTTTAAAGAAGACCAGTATAAGGCCCCAGCCTTAAAACTTACTTAAAATTTAATTAAATTAATAATTCACATTGAGGATCTTTTCAGGTTTAGAGTTTTAGAGAATTAGGACATAACTATTACATCTCAAAAGATTACAAAGTAGTCTCTTCTACTAAATTTCCATAAAATAAAAACTCTTAAAATGAAACATGTCTAGTTTCATGTTTTAGGTAGCATGACTTTCCCTTGATCCCATCCTTGACCCTATTACATGCTAAGTCCTGTGAAAAACATTTCAAAAACATGGGATGAGCATAAAAACTCAGTAAGGGATACACAAAGAATAAAAACTGTTAGTTTATCAAAACAGAAAGTAAACCATGTACAATTTATCAAAGTAATACTTGTCACCTTTATGAAGTAGTAAAAACTCTTCACTGAATAAAATATCATTACTTACCTTTTTGTAACCAAAGGATTACCATAAAACCCATATAAAGAACACATAACATATATAAAGGTAACTTGAGACATAAAAATACTTAAGTGGAATAACCATACGGTTGACTCCCACACATATCACTTAATGGAATAGCCATACGGCCAATTTCCATACATACTTAATGGAATATCCATATGTCCGACTTCCATACCCAATGCATTGGAGGTTATAATGTAACCACCCGTCCTGGTATTCACGGCACCACCCGTCATAATGTCCAAGTATCATTATAAAATCATAACACATAAAACCAACATAAAGGAATGATAACATTTCCATATTTCAATCACTATATATCATTGACATAATATAATACTTTATCAAAAACATTTTCAATACCTAAATACAAAAAAAATTATATGGTATTTATTTTATTTTAAAAACATTTTGGCTTGTTGAGGAAGCCAAAGTCAAATAATACTCACGGCGGCGGAAAAGGTCGTTGTCACCGCGTATGTTAAAAGAAACATTCCTTTTTGTCGTTTTGTAAAATGCTTCGTAGAAAAAGATTCCTTTTGTATAAAAGTAAAAGTCAAAGGGGTTTATACACCGTATAAAAGAAAGTTGTGTATACAACGAAATATGCCTCAATGAAAGGAGATTGAGACGAAGTCCCTTACAAAGATGGTATCCTTGGTTTAAGGATAAATCAATTACATAATTATGTGTGAAAAACGAATACACCAAATATAAGTGGATATTAAGTGTAAAATAATCAAAGGTCATTCACACATATTCAAAGGATGACATATTCAATAACTACATGTTGAACCCAAAGAAATCAAAATTGGGTTAAGAAGTTCCCTTGACAGCCTAACGACGTCACATCAAAGTGAGTTGATGACATAATAAAAAAGGGTATCTCATCACTTGGACATTAAATTTACATCAACAAGTATATATGAGAACATGTACCAACATAACAATATGTAAATTAAAATACCCAACAAAAGAAGTCTTTTAAAAAGAGGAGGGTGAAAGGTTCCCTTACCGACATGGGTATCTTTCGAAACATACGCCCCGTGAAAGAAGGACAATACAACATTGATGTAAATACTCATAAATGAAAGAATGTTACACAATGAGTAAAATAATGGTCAGTACATACACCACTCAAAGGAAATTGTGGCAAATGTAGCATAAATCTCACGGGAATAAAACTGAGATGAAAAATCCCTTATGAAAACTCGGCAGCCTAATGGCGCCACTTAAAACTTCCAAAAATGGATTTATGAGATCAAATAGGGTATCTCATCACATTAAAATGAAATGTACAGAAAGAGGAATATAAAAGAACATCCCCCATCATAACAAAGAGGAGCTTAAAAGAAGTGACATAAAGGAGAGTACTTTAAAAGAAAAAGAGAGGTTAGATCTCTTACGAAAATTCGGCAGCCTATCGACGCCACTCAAAAGATCCAAAATGGATTGATGAGAGAGAATAGGGTCTCTCATCACATGAACATAAAAATTACAGTAAGATTAATATAAAAGAACATCCCAATAACAATAAAGATGAGCTTTGAAAGGAATGACATAAAAGAGTGTACTTAAAAAGAAAGAGAGGAGTGGGATCCCTTACCTCGGGTCCGACTTGACTCGATCGTTCTTTAACGTCCTGAATAATAAACTTGAGTTAATTTCTACTTGATTAAGAACCTTTTTAAAGTTCATTATTCCTTCTATATCACTTATTTCCATGTTATAAACATTATGTAACCATTTAAGTTAATTAATGTTTGTTTTTTCGATATTTGGTTCTTAAGTCGAAAATGGACTTCTTACAATTACATGTTGTTCGTGTGGTCAAAGGTTCTTTATATCCAGAATGAAATTCCTGATTTGGATAGCATATATATCATATATATCCAGCATATACATGTATTTATAATATTACATAATCATTTAGAGGTAAGAAATGAAATGCACCGTTCATGGAGACGGTAAGCCGTACGTACGCATTAACGCTACTTTCATTTCTTTCTCATATTAATGGAATTAAAATTAAATGAGAGGTATGTATATTTTAATTACAGAATTAAATTCATCATTTAGATGTATCATTCATTATATATATCCATTATATACATATACTTTTAATAGTACATTACATTTGGGGATAAGAAATGAAATGCACCGTTCATGGAGACGGTAAGCCGTACGTACGCATGAACGCTACTTTCATTTCTATCTCATACTTTAATGGAAATAAATAATAATTATATATAGGTATATTATAATTCCAGTATAAAATCGTATATAATAACTTTAAATCAATCCTTTATACGTCCCACATATGGCATTAACGAATCACATCACTTTGAGGGGGCGGTAGTCAGCACTTCCTTAAATGAAGATATCATGTATACCCATAATGGAAGCCATAAAGGTAAGCCACAAATGAAAAATACAGAAGATTAAGTAAAACATAAACATATTATATATCATATATAAATATAGTGACATCATAATGGACACCTTTGAAGGTGTTAAATGAGTATTGAACAATCATCGTTTCGGGAGGCAGAATTTCGCCATCCACGGAAACCGTATGTTCTTTAACCATTTGATGTAGTTGTGTGAGAGTTTAGCTCAAATAAATCTTATAAAAACATACTAGTATATTGAAGATTCTGGTGTTGTTACAAAAGAAGTAAATAAAAAGAGTTTAGGGGGTTGGAGAAGCAAAATAAAACAAATGAACATGAGAGAATGAATTACATTTAAAAGTGTAACTCATTTTGATTTGAGACTAAAGGCTTCCTTTGAAAGGATTGTGCCCAAAGGGAATCCTCTAGGATGAGGAGAGGGATGTGGAGAGAGTAAATGGTCAGGGGATGGCCAAGCCAAAGTCTTGAGTAGTGTGTGAAATGAGGTAGAGGTGGGGGCCTTTTATAAGAGGAGAGGAGGGACACTTTTGGAAATCATGAAACTATTATTTTATTTTCAAAAGTGTTTCGAATTTATAAGGTCCCACATTGATATATTTAGAATATAAGATGATAAGGCTTCGAAATATTTCCATCCAATTGGTTTTGGACATGTGTAGGTTTTAGATATTACATTATCTTTCTATTTAATTTAAATCGTTAAATAATGAAGTCATCGCTGCATCATCATTATGTCATAAATAATTTAATTTATTTAAAGTCTGAAAATTATAAAAAAAATACTATGATGTAGAAAATATTTTTATATTTCTAATGAATATTTATAATCAAAAATATGATTAGTATAACCCCTTCTGAAAATTGTTTTAGTAAAACAATTTATGTTAGTGTCATTTTAGCCTTTATTTAAAAAAAAGGCATTAAAGTCATTATCTCCCCCAAGTGGCTCCATGGGGTCCCCTAAATCGACCCATGGGTTGTCTTGGTCGGCCATGAAACAACCAATAGGGTTAGGACATGTTTCAATCTCATCTCATTTTATTAAAGCATTATTTTTACCTTAAACTACACTAATTACCACTAATCGCGATTAAAAACTTAATAAGTTACTATTCACCAAAAAATTATTTTTATCCCATTGAACCACATTTTACATCTTAATGAAAACCATGTATGTCGTATTTTTGAAAATCAAAACCCAATGATGGAAAAATTTCATTTAAACGGAAAATCAGTTTTTATAAGTACCACTTAGTGGTTTCACTATTCATCAAAAATTGAAGTTTTTCAGAAAATTACCAAAAATTCACCCTAAGCTATATTTGATATTACGAATTGAAAAATAAAGTCTATTTTACAAAATTAAAAACATATAAGTCACATTAATTAATTTAATAATTAATTCCCGCTGTCAGAGCAAATAGCGTGTTTTTATGAAACAATAAGTATCAAAATATTGACACTAGTTTAAGTCCGATTTCAAAGTGAAATTAATTTCAACGACCACTATTGGATTTAATGGTAAAAATATTTTCTAATTTCACTTTAAAAACAATTCAAATGATAATCTAATCATATAAATAAATTAGATTAAAAAGAGGTTTTGAATTAAAATACAACAATTTACACTATTCATTAAAAAAATGAACTTTATCGGAAAAATACCAAAAATTTACACAAAGTAAAATTTGATGTCCTGATTCTAAAGAAGAGTTTTATCTGGTCCAATAGAATGTATAAGAGTGATCAAAACTATATTTAATGACAGTTCTCCATCAGAAGGCGATAAGTGAACCTTTAGTGAAAATTAGGGTATAAAAGCTTAAAATTGAATTCTTTCCGTATTTTAAGCCTTTGGATAAATGTAAAATCATTTAAAAAACATATATAATCATATATTAGTTATTTCTATCCATTCCCGCCAATACAAAGACTGCATGTTAACTTCCATTTAAAATAATATTATTTTATTATTAGATTGCAACGTATGATTCCCAAGAAACTCGTTGTTGCGTATTGGGTACGCCATCGAGCATAGCGTCCCCTTTAAAGTCATATTAATATTTTGTTCACAAATATGGATAAATATGAAAATGTAATATTCTTTATTTACCTGGGGTGTTACATCCTTCCCCCCTTTTGGGAATTGCGTCCTCGCAATTTTAAAATTGATCTTGGTAACATCCTTGAAAGTCCCACATCGGAACAAGAGTTGGTAAAACAATCACTTTAAAATAAAGGAAGATAAGTACAAAGGTCACCCGAGTTAACTCATACTAGGATTCCAAGTATGAAAATATGGACATGGTGGAAAAAATAAAGGGTCATGTTCTGATGGAGAGTGATAGAAAACATGTTTAGGAGAAAGTTAACCGCAAGAAAATCACAAACATGTGATGGGTTAAACGGTATTCAATTCCCCAGTAGGAAAAGTTAATAGAAAACATTTTTGTTTTATGTTACTTTTTATTGAGTAATTTATTCATGAGGAAACATAATCACTTATCATGTTGACTTTCAACTTTTATTAGATTCATTACACAAACTCATATTTTTTTTCCAAAAGACGAGTATTTAGGGAGACTTGTTCACATTAATATTACTATAATCAACTTCTAGAGAATTACCTAACCCAAAAAAGAGAACTATATACTTCCCATGTTTTTAGACTTTAACCAAAACCAAAACCCAAAAGATTAGTACAAGATCAGATAACCCAGAAAAGGATAACCCATTAGAAAGAAAATCTATTCTTAATCTCCAAAATCTTTCCAACAAAAACCAAAGTTCAACAAGGACCATCCGATAAACAATTTGTCCATAAAATTCCTCAAAGTAAACCAATCTAAGATTGAAACCCAAACATTTGAAGGATTTAGTCACATAGTCTTCCAAGTTAAATCGTAACATTTATCTCCAAACAACATCAGTTACTCCTAAAGTCTCGTATTGAAAAGTAATTAACCTAATCACATATCCTCTATGATAGGTCAATCATTTTCATAAATAACCCAAAATCAACTTACTCTTAATTCATAAAATCATATAACTAGAAATAATCAGTCAAACTAACCAGGGACTTCACGTAGTCCAGTGGTAGGCGATAAATACCAGTTGCACTTTGGTTGTGGGTTCGATTCTCGCGGCTTTGTCCGACGTGACGGGTTGTCACACGGTCTGCGTGTTGTCCTTTTTCCAAAACTATATAATTCTTAAATAATTCCCCAAAAGGGATAAAATCATCAAAAATAACCATAACATAATTTAACCTCAATTTTATCTCATGCCTTTCACTTCAATCATAACATATAGTAACCCATAATTACCTCAAAAGTAAGGATCATATAAACCCAAATGGTTCTTTATAACTATGTCCAAAAAAGAAAAGATAACTATTCCTTGAATAAAATTTTCATATATTAAACATCATTGTTACAAATACTATAAAAAGTTTTCTAATGTACCCCATCATCAAAAGACACTTAATACTCTTATGAATTTCACCATAACTCTTGAAGCCCTTATATGTTGACATCTTACTCATTCAACATTCTTCATGATCCATTAACCATTCCTTTCCAACTTATTCCGAAATACCACTTTCCTACAAAAAAAATCATGAATCATATCCTAAGATCCCAAAATAGAAAACAAAAGTTAAGAAATAATCCATACCTTTGATTGGTCATTGTCGGTTTCTTCATCCTCAATCGGAATGGCATTAGGTATTGGTAAATGAGTATTTGTATGATCTTGGTGATCCCATTCACAAAAAATCTTCATGGGACATGTGTTTGCATAATGACCATGCACACCACATTTAAAATATTCAATTGATCCCTTAGAAAGAACTTCGTTCCCTTTCCTCGAGTCAACTGGATGCTTCCTTTTTCCACGGCAGGTTCTTGCTTTATGACCTTCATTTCCACATCTATAGCATATTTCTGTCCCTTTGAAACATTTTCCTAGGTGTTTCTTTCCACATCTTTGACACATGGGTTTTTGAACACACTTACCTTTATGATTATTACCTGTAGTTCCGTAGGGATTTGTTTCTCGCATATATGATGCCTTATAGAAATCACCAAGGTTTAGGTGGTCGATCATAACTCCAGATAGTTGGTTGAGGATAAACACACGAGTTCTCATTACAGCTCCCATATCATTCAGTTGCTTGCTCAGAAAATTGTCACAGTTTCCTTCACATCCACCGTTACCTTGGTCCCTGCTAGATCCATCCATTTACTAAAACCAAAAAGGGTCAGTGTGAGTATAACAAAAAAACCATCATGTATTAATGAGGAAGATAAACACTAAGATATTCTTACTCATTCACTTTATCTAAAACTAGGACTTTGTCGGAAATCCTAACCATTATGGTAATGTCACTTATGCTTAAAGAATACCCTAACCTCTAAAGTTATCTAAACCGACGTTTGATACCAACTATAAGGCCCCAGCCTTAAACCTTACTTAAAATTGAATTAAATGAATAATTCACATTGAGGATCTTTTCAGGTTTAGAGTTTTAGAGAATTAGGACATAACTATTACATCTCAAAAGATTACAAAGTAGTCCCTTCTACTAAATTTCCATAAAATAAAAACTCTTAAAAAGAAACATGTCTAGTTTCATGTTTTAGGTAGCATGAATTTCCCTTGATCCCATCCTTGACCCTATTCCATGCTAAGTCCTGTGAAAAACATTTCAAAAACTTGGGATGAGCATAAAAACTCAATAAGGGATACACAAAGAATAAAAACTGTTAGTTTATCAAAACAGAAAGTAAACCATGTATACTTTATCAAAGTAATACTTTTCACCTTTATGAAGTAGTAAAAACTCTTCACTGAATAAAATATCATTACGTACCTTTTTGTAACCAAAGGATTACCATAAAACCCATATAAAGAACACATAACATATATAAAGGTAACTTGGGACATAAACATACTTAAGTGGAATAACCATACGGTCGACTCCCACACGTATCACTTAATGGAATAGCCATACGGCCAATTTCCATACATACTTAATGGAATAGCCATACGGACGACTTCCATACCCAATGCATTGGAGGTTATAACGTAACCACCCATCCGGGTATTCACGGCACCACCCGTCATAATGTCCAAGTACCATTATAAAATCATAACACATAAAACCAACATAAAGGAATGATAAAATTTCCAAATTTCAATCACAATATATCATTGACATAATATAATCCTTTATCAAAAACATTTTCAATACCAAAAAAAAAGTATATGGTATTTATTTTATTTTAAAAACATTTTGGCTTGTTGAGGAAGCCAAAGTCAAATAATACTCGCGGCGGCGGAAAAGGTCGTTGTCACCGCGTACGTTAAAAGAAACATTCCATTTTGTCGTTTTGTAAAATGATTCATAGAAAAAGATTACTTTTGTATAAAAGTAAAAGTCAAAGGGGTTTATACACCGTATAAAATAAAGTTGTGTATACAACGAAATATGCCTCAATGAAAGGAGATTGAGACGAAGTCCCTTACAAAGACGGTATCCTTGGTTTAAGGATAAATCAATTACATAATTATGTGTGACAAACGAATACACAAAATATAAGTGGATATTAAGTGTAAAATAATCAAAGGTCATTCACACATATTCAAAGGATGACATATTCAATAACTACATGTTGAACCCAAAGAAATCGAAATTGGGTTAAGAAGTTCCCTTGATAGCCTAACAGCGTCACATCAAAGTGAGTTGATGAGAGATAATAAAAAAGGGTATCTCATCACTTGGACATAAAATTTAAATCAATAAGGATATATGAGAACATATCCCAACATAAAAATATGTAAATTAAAAGACCCAACAAAAGAAGTCTTTTAAAAAGAGGAGGGTGAAAGGTTCCCTTACCGACATGGGTATCTTTCGAAACATACGCCCCGTGAAAGAAGGACAATACAACATTGATGTAAATACTCATAAATGAAATAATGTTACACAATGAGTAAAATAATGGTCAGTACATACACCACTCAAAGGAAATTGTGGCAAATGTAGCATAAATCTCACGGGAATAAAACTGAGATGAAAAATCCCTTACGAAAACTCGGCAGCCTAATGCCGCCACTTAAAACTTCCAAAAATGGATTGATGAGATCAAATAGGGTATCTCATCACATTAAAATGAAATGTACAGAAAGATTAATATAAAAGAACATCCCCCATCATAACAAATAGGAGCTTAAAAGAAGTGACATAAAGGAGAGTACATTACAAGAAAGTGAGAGGTTAGATCTCTTACGAAAATTCGGCAGCCTATCGGCGCCACTCAAAACATCCAAAATGGATTGATGAGAGAGAATAGGGTCTCTCATCACATGAACATAAAAATTAAAGTAAGATTAATATAAAAGAAAATCCCAATAACAATAAAGATGAGCTTTAAAAGGAATGACATAAAAGAGTGTACTTAAAAAGAAAGAGAGGAGTGGGATCCCTTACCTCGGGTCCGACTTGACTCGATCGTTCTTTAACGTCCTGAATAATAAACTTGAGTTAATTTCTACTTGATTAAGAACCTTTTTAAAGTTCATTATTCCTTCTATATCACTTATTTCCATGTTATAAACATTATGTAACAATTTAAGTTAATAATGTTTGTTTTGTAGATATTTGGTTCTTAAGTTGAAAATGGACTTCTTACAATTACATGTTGTTCGTGTGGTCAAAGGTTCTTTATATCCAGAATGACATTACTGATTTGGATAGCATATATATCATATATATCCAGAATATAAATGTATTTATAATATTACATAATCATTTAGAGGTAAGAAATGAAATGCACCGTTCATGGAGACGGTAAGCCGTACGTACGCATGAACGCTACTTTCATTTCTTTCTCATATTAATGGAATTAAAATTAAATGAGAGGTATGTATATTTTAATTCCAGAATTATATTCATCATTTAGATGTATCATTAATTATATATATCCATTATATACATATACTATTAATAGTACACTACATTTGGGGATAAGAAATGAAATGCACCATTCATGGAGACGGTAAGTCGTACGTATGCATGAACGCTACTTTCATTTCTATCTCATAATTTAAGGGAAATAAATAATAATGATATAGAGGTATATTATAATTCCAGTATAACATCATATATAATAACTTTAAATCCATCCTTTATACGTCCCACATATGGCATTAACGAATCACATCACTTTGAGGGGGAGGTAGTCCGCACTTCCTTAAATGAAGATATTGTGTATACCCATAATGGAAGCTATAAAGGTATGCCAAAAATGAAAAATACAGAAGCTTAAGTAAAAAATAAACATATTATATATCATATATAAATATAGTGACATCATAATGGCCACCTTTGAAGGTGTTAAATGAGTATTGAACAATCATCGTTTCGGGAGGCAGAATTTCGCCATCCACGGAAACCGTATGTTCTTTAACCATTTGATGTAGTTGTGTGAGAGTGTAGCTCGAATAAATCTTATAACAACATCCTATTATATTGAAGATAATGGTGTTGTTACAAAAGAATTAAATAAAAAGAGTTTAGGGGGTTGGAGAAGCAAAATAAAACAAATGAACATGAGAGAATGAATTACCTTTAAAAGTGTAACTCCTTTTGATTTGAGCCTAAAGGATTCCTTTGAAAGAATTATGCCCAAAGGGTATCCTCTAGGATGAGGAGAGGGATGTGGAGAGAGTAAATGGGCAGGGGATTGCTGAGCCAAAGGCTTGATTAGTGTGTGAAATGAGGTAGAGGTGGGGGCCTTTTATAAGAGGAGAGGAGGGGCACTTTTGGAAATCATGAAACTATTATTTTATTTTCAAAAGTGTTTCGAATTTATAAGGTCCCACATTGATATATTTAGAAGATAAGATGATAAGGCTTAGAAATATTCCCATACAATAGGTTTTGGACATGTGTAGGTTTTAGATATTACATTATCTTTCTATTTTATTTAAATCGTTAAATAATGAAGTCATCGCTGCATCATCATGATGTCATGAATAATTTAATTTATTTAAAGTATAAAAATTATAAAAAAATACTATGATGTAGAAAATCTTTTTAGATTTCTAATTATTATTTATAATCAAAAATATGATTAGTATAACCCCTTCTAAAAATTGTTTTAGTAAAACAATTTATGTTAGTGTCATTTTAGCCTTTATTTAAAAAAAAGGCATTAAAGTCATTATCTCACCCAAGTGGCTCCATGGGGTCCCCTAAATCGACCCATGGGTTGTCTTGGTCGGCCATGACACAAAAAATCGGGTTAGGACATGTTTCAAGCTCATATCATTTTATTAAAGCATTATTTTTACCTTAAACTACACTAATTACCACTAATTGCGATTAAAAACTTAATAAGTTACTATTCACCAAAAAAGTATTTTTATCCCATTGAACCACATTTTACTTCTTAATGACAACCATGTATGTCGGATTTTTGAAAATCAAAACACAATGGTGGAAAAATTTCATTTAAACGGAAAATCAGTTTTTATAAGTACCACTTAGTGGTTTCACTATTCATCAAAAATTGAAGTTTTTCAGAAAATTACCAAAAATTCACCCTAAGCTATATTTGATATTAAGAATTCAAAAATTAAGTCTATTTTACAAAATTAAAAAAATATAAGTCACATTAATTAATTTAATAATTAATTCCCGCTGTCAGAGCAAATAGCGTGTTTTTACGAAACAATAAGTATCAAAAGATTGACACTAGTTTAAGTCCTATTTCAAAGTGAAATTAATTCCAACGACCACTATTGGATTTAATGGTAAAAATATTTTATAATTTAACTTTAAAAACAATTCAAATGATAATCTAATCATATAAATAAATTAGATTAAAAAGAGGTTTTTAATTAAAAACAACATTTCACACTATTCATTAAAAAAATGAACTTTATCGGAAAAATACCAAAAATTTACACAAAGTAAAATTTGATGTCCTGATTCTAGAGAAGAGTTTTATTTGGTCCAAAAGAATGTATAAGAGTGATCAAAACTATATTTAACGACAGTTCTCCATCAGAAGGCGATAAGTGAACCTTTAGTGAAAATTAGGGTATAAAAGCCTAAAATTGAATTCTTTCCGTATTTTAAGCCTTTGGATAAATGTAAAAACATTTAAAAAACATATATAATCATATTTTAGTTATTTCTATCCATTCCCGCCAATACAACGACTACATGTTAACTGCCATTTAAAATAATATTATTTTATTATTAGAGTGCAACGTAAGATTCCCAAGAAACTCGTTGTTGCGTATTGGGTACGCCATCGAGCATAGCGTCCCCTTTAAAGTCATATTAATTTTTTATTCACAAATATGGATAAATATGAAAATGTCATATTCTTTATTTACCTGGGGTGTTACAACCAGGACCTCTAGGATTATTCTAGGGATCTGGAGAAGGGATTTTGGCAGGGGTTGGCCGAGCTTGAGTGCTCAAATTGGTGTGAGGAGGAGGGGGAGTAGGTGTCCTTTTATAAGGGAGGAGAGGGGCACCTTAGGAATATCTCAAAATATTATTTTATATTAAAGTCAAAATAGGTTTATTATAGTTCCAAAGGGTCTTATTTCGAAGCTAAAGTGGGGATGGGTCAGAATCCTATCAACCAATAGGATTTAGACAATTTTAGGTTATTATTTTAACCTTATCAATTAGATTTAACTCTAAGTTAAATAATTTAACTTTTACCGTGTCTTTTTGTATTATTACACTATATGGTTAATAAACTTACTATAACATTCCAAACGAACCCCAAATTTATTTTATTAATATATATATCCTTATCTAAGTCATTTGGCCTAACCTTAGATTTTTAGGAATAAAATAACAATTAATAATATAATATTTGATTTAAAAACTATTTTGTGTCAATTTTGACACTATTTGATATATGATTTTTGTGAAAGTCATAACAAAATTATATGTTCGAACCAAGTTGATTGAATCAACACTAATATATCATAGTAACCTGTAAAATTAGTGGAATTCATAAAAAGTCTCAAATTACATTTATTTTTGTGTTTATAACATCAATTATGTTAATATTTCATTAATAAGATAATTACTGCATCATCATTGTGTCATAAATAAATTAAATTATTTAATGTCTAAAAATTAAAAATAAAATACCATTATGTAGGAAATCTTTTTATATTTCTAATGAATATTTATAGTCGAATTTATCTTATGTATAACCCAATATTAAAAATGATTTAGTAAATAAAATTTGATTTTAACTCTTTTAACCCTTCTTTAAATAAATTAATAATAAATGTCCTAATCTAATCCAAGTTGGCCTAAATGGTCATATTTTATTCCTAAGCTTGTTTTTGGTCGAATTACACTTATCCAATAGAATTTGGACATGTGTTAGGGTAATAATAATATCATTTTTACCCTTAATTACCCTATTTACTTTTAACCGTGGTAAATAAAAGTAAAACGTTACTATTCACCAAAAATTATTTTCATCTCATTGAACCACATTTTACTTAATGACATCAACTGTGTCTCTCAGATTTTTGAAATTCCACTCACAGAAGCGGTAAAATTATGTTTTATGAAAAATTCAGTTTTTTTAACTACCACTTAGTGGTTTCTCGATTAATCAAAAATTGAAAGTTTTCAGAAAAATACCAAAAATTAGGCCTAAGCTGTATTTGATATTATGAACTCAAAAATGATTTCTATTTTACCAAATTCAAAACATATCAGTTGCATTAATTAATTTAAAAATTAATTCCCGTCGCCAAAACAGAAGGCGTGTTTTTAAGAGATAATAACTATCAAAAGATTGACACTTGTTTATAACTGGTTTAAATGTGAAATTACATCCAATGACCAACATTGTATTAAATTGTAAAAATATATTCTAAATATACTTTAAAACCACTAAAATTAATAATTTATCACTATTAATTATTTCGATTGAAATAGTTGTTTTTAATTAAAATTTTGTAATTTCCACTATTCATCAAAATATGAAAGTTATCTGAAAATTACCAAAATTTCACCCTAAGATAATTTCGATATTCCGAATCCAAAAATGAAGTCCATTTTTAAAAATAAAATTTACAAAATTTCAAAATGTGGTTATTACTATTCCTAACGGCTAGTTTTAATAATATTTTAATAGCATATCGTTGTTTAGGGAAACTCGGTATTGCGTACTACACATGCTATCAAGGAAGGTCACGATTGCGTGTAATGAAAGGAAAGTCAAGGATACGTGTTGTGCAAGCTCCTTTTGGTGTAGCGTACAACACAAGACATTAAGGAAATTAAAAAGAATATTTTTCATAAAATCTCAGGGTGTTACAGTAGGATTTCTACATTTATGTACAAAAAGGTAATCATAATAAGGCATATAAATGCTTTTGTTAATGATATAATTGTAATAAAACTCATTTTGATGAGGTTATTCTTCCCAATCACATTTGAAATACATAAAATGAGTTCTTACACTATTATATATAGTTTTAAATTTCCTCTCAGACTAACTATCTATCAATGGATGATACATAGTGTTGAAACATAATGCTTATTTGGAAATAGGATCCCAAGAGAAATATTGTCTGATAAAAATGATGTATGCTGACATTTTAAGGTGATCAATTAAAACCCCTAACTACCTCAACATCAAATATAAGATAAAAACTAATAGTTACCAATACCATTTATCATATTCCAGCATAATGTAATGGTATTCCTTCTTAAATAACTTTTATGTTAAAATATAAAAAAAACAAAAGAATTGTATTTCAATAAATACATGTTAAAATATCATTAATATTTATAAACACTCATCACATGAAAAATCAAATGGTGTGTCAATTGATCTTATGGTCAACCATAAAATCATAAACCCTTGACTTTATTCATAACTCTTATGTTAATATTATCTAGAAAAAATATATGATTTTAAAATATTATTCATCATTTATTGTATATATATGATCTCATCCTATACAAAAACATTTCCATTTTTATTTTGGGTTCAACCATTTATCGATAGAATATCAATCTGGTTCTATTATTCCATTATTCATGTAGTGGTATATAATCAATTCTCAAAATCACAAGAAATATCTCTAATGGATGAATAATAATATTTTCATTGGGATCAGTCAAACAATATAAAAAACTAAATTCCATTTTAGTAAGTGAAAAATACGTTTTCTTTTATTATAATGATTCACATCAACTATTTTATTACATAAGCTTTATATTGATCCATTTCCATTAGTGGTTTTTGTGTCTTATCATCCTCATTTTCCCTTGTATTAAAGAATTTATCCTCATAATACCTATACTCCTTGTATTTGAAACACTGGAGTGTGGTTGTGCATTCTGTGAATCTATATCTTTTTTTCATCATTAGCTGACTTCATCTATTCACTTAAGAAGTCAATTTCTTGATGACATTCCCTTACACATATAAAACATTTACTAGTTCCCTTAAGGAAATTTACACCATTTTTCTTCCCACACTTTTAGAATAAAGAAAATATAAAATTATACTATCCATGGTTTTTAGATTTTCATTTGAATTCAATTTTTATCATCTTATCAAAACCATGATATTGACAAATAATACTAACCTCAATTTCAACCTTGATAGCAGATCGACCAATATCATCATATATACTGAGTTCTCATATGTAAAACACACTCTGAAGACTTGCATTTAATCCACTTAAGAATTGATCAACCTTATGTTCATGTTAAATGACAATACTAGAAGCATAATTCTCATTCTATTTAAATATTTCCTCATATAGGTACTAATGGATTCCACATACTTTTAATTTATATCATGTAACTCCTTCACCTTCTTCAAATAAAGAAAATGGGGTATTCTATAATTAAAAAATAAGATTATTTACACATCTAAATCCATGGATTCATTTTCATCTGGTTGATCACTATTATTAATAAGATTCAACCATTGATATGTTTCACATTCCAAATGGTAGATAACCAAAATGAATTTTCCATGCTCCGAACACTTGGGGATAGAAAATATAATTTTAGTGGAGCTCATCCATTTCGTAGAAACTAGTAGATTAGAGGACCCAATAAAACATGGTCTTTCTTCTCTCATGAAGGAATCAATAAATTATTGTCCTATTATTTTATGTTTTGTATGTACAAAATGATACACAATGTGAGAATGTTTTCTAAGAATAGAAATGAGGTGGTGAATTCCAGCTCCCATGACATTTAGTATTAACATTACATCATTGAGTTCTAGCCACTGACTAAAACAAGAATCATAGTATCAGTAATAAGAATCCATATAGTGAACCACGTAATCATGAAAAAAAACTTATAGGATGTCTAAATATTGAAAACTTTTTTTTAATAAAAGACTCATTAGGATTATCCAAGGTTATTAATATTCACCATCAATTTTAATCCTTTATAATGGTTCACAAGTATTTTTTGAATTTATATAGGATATCCATTGGGAGAGTCAAACTATGTGTGTATAAATGTATTCTTTCTTGTACTAGGTGATCTTAGAATCTATATCAATGTTCTGTTTTTATAGTTATTAAAACTAACTACCTCTATTATTAATCCACATTAACTTATTGTTTCCAGACAGTGATGTAATTTCCTAGAAACCACTCACTCTATCCTATATCAAAATTAAAATACATTTTCCTATATTTGACTAATTCTTTAACTTATCATTATACATATTACTTGAAATATCCGTAGACCAGTCCCTACAGATCCCACTAAATATTTTACATCCTAGTTTATAATTATTAACTACACAATTCCTCTACCAACTACAATGACACATGCTTTTGATAAATAGATATTATATATTTTTTATGAATATTCAATACATTACACAATCACACAAATAAGGATCAAAAAAGTGTATAGAATTTTTATGGTGATCAACTATATACCCTAATCACCTCAACATCAATGATAAGATAAAATGTAAAGGTTACCAATACCATTAATCATATTTCAATAATGTGTAAAGGTATTCCTTCTCAAATAACTATATTATTAAAAAAAATACACAAAACCAATGTGTTGGATTTCCATAAATATATCATAAAATTTCATTAATATTGAAAAAATGTCATCACATGAATCAATAAAAGGAGTTTTAATTCCTTTTATCTTATGATCAACCATAAATGCATAAACCTATGATTTTATATATAACACATATGTTGATCTTAACTAGAGATATATATCCTTGAAAATTATAAATCCCCATTTATTCCATAAATATTATCTTATCTTATACAAAAGCATTTCAACGGTAAGATTAGGTTAAACCTTGTATCAATATAATATAAAATGTGAATTCATTATTCCATAATTTTTATAGAGGTAGATAATCAATTTCGAAAATCACATGAAATATCACTAAATTATGAATAATCATATTTTTAAGGGATAATTAATACCAAATAAAATAAGAAATTTCTTACTATGAAGTGTTAGATACGTTTTTTCTAATTATCACTATTCACTTCAACCATAATGATTGCATAATATTTACCTTAGCCGATTGTATTCAGAGGTTGTTGTGGCTTATCATCCTCATTAGCCCTTATATTGAGGCATTGATTAACATAATTTAACTACTCCTTGCATTGAAAAAAATTGAGTGTAGGTGGTTAATTCTATAAAGATGTTTCTTTATTTTCATTATTAGATACCTTTTTTACAATACTCCAGCATTTGATTCCCAAATTACCTTCCCTTCCACATGTAAAACATTTCATAGTTACTAAAAAAAATTCCTCCATTTTTCTTCCCACACTTTTAGGATAATGAAAATGTAATCTTATTCTCTATATGGTTCTTATATTTTCCTTTGAATTAAAATTTTCTCATCTTATCAGAACCATGGAATTGATACATAACTCCAAATTCAATTTCCAACATGATAGTAAATCTAATAGTATCTTCATTATTACTGAAGTCTATTGTGGAAAACATCATTTGGATACATGGTTTTAAGGTGATGAAAAATTGATCAACCATACATTTAGGTTTAATGATAATACTAGAAGCATACCTCTCATATTAGTAAATTTTCCTCATAGGTACCAATATATTCATCAACCTATTAATTTATCTCATTTATCTCCTCATCCTTTTTTTATAAAAAATATGAGAAAAGTTCTTATTGAACAATAAGTTCATATAATCATCTGAATCCCTGGAGACATTTTCATATTTTTACCTCATAGTATTGCTAAGATTACACCATTAATATAATTCATCTTCCAATCGGTATAAAAAAAATGGCTTTCTCATGCACCAAACACTGGATGATAGAAAATATATTTTTCAAGGTGATTATTCATTACATAGAAACTAGTGGATCAAAAGACCCACTAAAATAGGGTATTTATTTACTTGTGAGGAACTCAACATAATATCCTTCAGTCCTTCAATTTTTTTTCTATAACCTGATTCATAAAATGAAAATGTTTTATGATCATAACAATTAGATTGTGACTTATAGATCCCATAACATCCAGTATTGACACAATTTCTTTGTGTTCTCTCCATTGATGAATAAAAATCATAGTGTAATCAATTATAATCCTTATAGGGAAGCACATAATCATAAAAATTGACTTATAGGACGTCTAAATAATGAAAACATTTTTATCCAATGGAACCTTGGGTTTATTTTATTTCATTCACATTCACTATTGATTTAAATCATTCATGATGGTTTATAAAGATTTTGTGAATTTCCAAAGAATATCCCCCAGATTTTTCAAGATAGGTTTGTAGCAAGGCCTGTTTCCCTTTCACAGGTGATGATTAAATCTAGATCAATGTCACATTTTCATGGTTATTACCATTATGAACCTCTATAATAGTGCCACATCCACTTATAGTATCCAGGCATGTATTTAATTTCTTAGAATCCACTCACTCTATCCTATATCACAATTCCACGGCATTTTCCAATACATTGACATGTTCTTTAACATATCCTTAAACATATTACTAGATATATCCTTATACCTATGCATAGGGATCTCATTAAATACTTTTATTCCTAGTTCACAATGGTTAACTAATCATTTCCTATGATACATAATATAATGACTCAAGCATTTATTGAATACTTTTTACATCTTATATGATGAATATTCAATAAAATACACAATAAAACACCTATTTATCACAATATATTATTATCTTTGGAGACTATATAAAAAATATTCTAATTTGGGTAAATATATTTTACATACCCCTTAACGATCTTACCTTTTAGTACTCTTAATAATCACACCCTACATAAAACAATTCTTCCTAACCCAGGGAAATGAAGCCTAATAAAGCGTGAGTTATATTTTTAATAATGGAAAACAAGGGAGTTACGTATACACAACATTATCAAAAGTGTATAAGTACATTCCAATAAAACATGAAAACCATAAATTTCAAATAAATTATCATAAACATTACTCATTAAACAATTATTTATATTACATAAGACACTAATCTTAAGGGAATCCGAGAACATGTGACATGATTTCATAAAATTAGAATAAAATGAATATTTTTGGAATATAAATAATCATAAAAAACTGCACATCTAGGATAACCATCAATACATTCATAACATGTTAGGCTTGGTGTAAATATAAATTTACCTACTTTGGGATCAGGATAACATCTTGGGTAACCTATTTTGGGCTTGTGATAACCTCCCATGAACCCTATTTTGGTCTAGGGATAACCTCCCATACAATCATTGAGATAATATAATATTAATCATTAACCAATTCATTAGAGAGACATATATGTCCCAATAGTCACATGATGAAAATAATATATATATCATCCATAAGATCATAAAATATTCATCATATTAGAACCCATGAAAATAAATGGGTTTCATAGTCATTTAATCATTTCCACAAAACATATTCTCTGGAAAAATATGTGGGCCTCATAATTATTTTATCACGGTATAACCCATTGGAGAAAAAAGGGTTTCATAAAAATATATTGTATTCATAAAAAAACCATAAAAAAATAAATAGATTGGTACCCTTGTTTTATATCACTATTAAATCATAATTAATTATAATATATTTCATCATATTTGAAATTTATTTTTAAAGAAATATTACATGGAATGTTTCTTGAGGAAAATAAGGTAAATTTGAGTATAAAATTTTAATACTAAAAATTGATAAAATATTGTGAAAATAAAGTTCTATGAAAATAATAAGGGAAAAAAATATAATCATTAAAACATTGTGAGTTCATGGTGGTGGAAAAATATGTACATGCCTCATATGATAAAATAAATATTACTTTCACATCTTTGATAAAAGAAAAATCGGTATTGTTTGGAAAATGATATAAAGATTCCTTTAAAACATTATGTAATAAGTAAAACATGGGTAAAAATTTATTCCATAAATAATTTGGAAAATTTTTAAACCCTGTTATAAAAACAGTTTTAGATAACATGGTTTTGGATGAAAAATGAGTTTTCAAATAAATATATATATATAAGATGATTTTTCTTGAAAGATTATTTTAAAATGTTTGTTATATAAAGATATAAAAAAGAGAAAAATTTTATTTTCATGAAAAAACAAGACGAAAATAAAATTCATAAGTTTATTGAGATATGTATCATAATAATTTACCATCGAAAACACAATCATAAGAAATCCCTAAAAATAGTGAGATTATAACGTAAAATAATCACCACATTAGAAACATTAAATTTCACGTCCCATGAATGAATAAAATTAATTTAAACATAAAATATAATGATAATAAATAAAATCATTATATTATTTTTAAAAGGGGTTATATATAAACCTCATTAAAGAAAAAATGTTCATAACAGAACATATGTCTCAAGGAAGGAAAACTGAGACAAAATACCTTAATGCATTCGTAATGTTGATATTATAAACCATATTAAATAGAGAACCTAAAATATTTACTTAAATAACCATAGTTTTATAGTTAATAATCATAAAACACATTCACTGTCAGTATATACACAACATAAAATAAATCGATGGTCTATATGGCATGAGTCTCATAAAAACAAAAATATTGTGATGTAAATCCCTTACCATATATCTCAAATTCCATTATATATGTTTGGACCTCCTATAAAATAAATATATTTTTTGTATAAATATATTAATGAATCACACACACACACAAATATATTTCTATATATTATTTACTTATGATCTTTTATTACCCATTTATTATAAATTCCTTGTTAATGTCACATTTTAGGTAATAATGGCTTTGTTTTTCTTGTATGGTTGATTTTTTATTTTTTATCCTGGTACATTGATAATGAATCTATAGTCTCCATAATTTATCTATGATTAAAATATCATATATAACAATTATTCGTGTAATTATAGTGACCCATTAGATATAGAGATAAAAAATAAAATAAAACATTTTAAAAGATGATAGATTGTACGTACGAATGAATGCAGTTTCCATTTTCCCAAAGAAAAAATGAAATAATTTTAAATTATATATTACCATTAAGGAATAATTTCTATTTCATATATATCACATATGTTCATTAAAACCATCATTATTACTTTCCATGTTAAGAGTGAATGGATCATGTCACATCACGAGGCGGTAGTCCTTCATACATTGAAATGATGTTATCGTATTCCCATTGAATTGAAAGTAAGATGTAACATGTGATGTCATGATTTTATAATAATTATAACACCATTAATATAATATATAAAAAATAAACCCATTATTATATCTATTTTTGGTAGGTATTAGTTGAAAAATGAATGATGTTGGTTTGTGAGGTGGTAGTCCTCCGTACACACAAAAGATGATTTTGTTACCCATTTGATGGAAGAAGATATAGTTGTATTTAGTTAACATAAATGAAAATAATCTCAATATATTTAATATAATATGGTTTTTATATCAATATATATTAATAATAATTGAAGGAGGTTCATAAAGAAATAAAATAAATTTATGGATTTGGGATCTTGCCCCTTCTTCGGACAACATCTTATTATTTGAGCCAAAAGGCTTCTTAGGTTGTCTTTATGACTGAAATAAGGATTCTATGATGATATTATGGAAGTAAGAAAGTGATTTTTGTAGGTAACGTCTGAATTAAAGGCTTTTTTGAGTGTGAATAGTACAAAAGAGGTGTGTCCTTTAATAAGCAAAGTGAGTGGAAAACAATTAATTTTTGAAAACAAAAATATGTAACCGTGTTTTCACATGAAAAATTCTAAAAATGGTAATTATATAAACTGAATGATATAATGTTGAAATATGGGTATAAAATTTCATTTGGACTTGTGTTGGGTAATTTCTAACTCTTATCATTTTAGTTTAACCCCCTGTAAACCCATTTGTACATTTATTAGTGTATATAATTTCTAATATGTTTATTATTCATTATAATAAAAAATTAAATTAAGATTATTTGAAAAAAATATATTATTATTCCATATATGGAATATATTATCCAAACTTACATTCAAAAAAGTGGAATATTTTATTCTAATATTAATCATGCATACGAACTAAGAATGAAGTATTTCAAAGAGAAAATGTTCAAAACTCTAAAAAGTTTCATTATCAAAATTGAATATGAAAATGATTAAAATAAATGAAATTGGATTCATTGATATATAATTTAAATAATTTTAATTGAAAAAATATATTTAAAAAAGTATGTTTTTAAAAATTTTAAATTAATTGAATGTCCTAAATAAAAACTGGTGTTTTTCATTATTCATCGAAAAAAAATCTTTTCCAGAAAATCCCTATCAAAATATATATTTTAAATTATTATTTTTAAAATTATTATTATTTTATAAAATTATTTTTCTAAAATTTTCGAAAATTAATTTTTACACTATGTGGGGAAAATGTGACCAAAACACTTTTTAGGAAAATAAATCTTTTTAAGCATATGATTGGGATTATTAATATCTTTTGTCTATAAAATACAAAATATGAATTTCCAAATTATTATTGAATATATACTATATTTTAATATCATTAAAATCACTAACCAGAAGTTATTTTTTAAATTTATTGACTTATAACTCACTAGTACACATATAAAAAGTTTTTTCATGAAAAATATTACCTTTATTTTCAAGTTTTTTTTATTTTCATTTATAATAAATTTGTAACAAAATAATTAATTTTATTTATGTGTGTAAACCAAAAATTTTCTTAATATTTTTTTAAATTTATAGCTCCATTCCAAATACTATGTTTAATATATTATATTATATAATAATTTCTTAATAGTAAGTAAAATTTAATTTAAAATTGAAGATAAATGTAATGAAATCTGTACAAAATGTTGTGTATTACACAATATATACTCAATGTTTTGGGTAATAAAATATAAACACATTTTTTTGGAAACAAATCATAAAATTTAATTTTCATGTAACACAAGATAAAATCATTATTTTGTGTAACACAAAATGGTGAAGAGATTAATTATTTTTGGAAATAGTATTTCAAAAAATATTATGGTGTTAATATATCCATTAATCAACTCTCAATTCGATGATATGTTGTTTTTATGGGTTATTCATCCTATATTCACTTTCTCGAGGACATTCGTTTATGATATAAATTTATCTTATTTTATGGAGGGTATATACTAACCGTTGACATAATAATTAAGTATTATCCTTATGTTCATGATAATTAATGTTTTATTTTATTTTATTACATGATTTTTTTATCATTGAAAAGTTAAAAAATTGGAAAACTATTTATGTAAAAATATGTATTTTTTTCAGATTATTTGTGAACACATTTCCATGTGTGGAAATCATATGCTATTATTTTATTGAACCAAATATCATAAATTATCCTCTGGTTATGAATTCAGCTTTCATTTTGATTTTCATTTCTCCCATTTCTTATTAATGTAACATCAAGGTAGTTGTTTTTATGTGATATTACTCTTATACCATCTTTTATATTGGGAATATTTCCATTCCAAATCCATTCTTTTAAATAAAAATTTAATTATATTATTTATTAAAAAATTTGTTTCATAATGTTGTTTTTCAAGATAATTAACCTTTTTATATGTTTTTAAATTATTTTTTTCAAAATTTTCAAAATGGGTGACTTTTTACTCCCTTAAAAAATTTTGTGAAATGAACGTTTTTTTCATTTAAATCATGCACTAATGCTCCCACTATTTGGAAAATAATTTTCATTGCTTCATCCATTAAAATTATACAAATTTATTTTCAAAAAAAATATTTACCATAATATTTTATAATATTTTATTTTTTAGAAGTTATATTCAATGTAGAAAATGTATTTTCCTCATGATTTTTTAATTATATTTTAATGGTGTTTTTGTTCATCAATTTAAGAAAACTTACATGTTAAAATATAATAGGGATATGTTATATTTATACCATACTTGTTCTTTATATGTATGAATTATGAGATTGACATGGAATCTATTTCCATTCCATGACTAGAGTATGATGTGAAAGAACATTGATTATTGTTTTGATTAAAAATTGAAGGCATCCAAATTTATTATTCATGGATGCTTCATGGAAATTATTGATGATTAAAAGGTGATACAGATATAGATTATATAAAGTTTGATTCCCATTATAGATCATAAAGAATTGGTGATCCCAATGTTTCTTATACAATGGTTGAGACCAATTATATCTCTATAATGTATGGGGTAATACTCCTTGTATTTTTATTTAAGAAAAGGTAGTTAATGGAGAGTTTCTCCTATGGGTTTAACTAGGAACCATTTATTTCTAACATCGGTTTAAAATGGGTTTTCAATATAATGATCCAAGATACCTGCACTTTTTCATTATTTTTCTGTTTGGATTTAATTATTCCATTACTCAGGATTAACATCACATGGTCAAGGTTGTTTATTATTATCACTCTTTCATTTATTTACATTTTATTCCATATATTATGATTTATTATCAAGGAATATATGGGTATCAATTATATTATTTTATACTCATTCACATTGATTACTTAATCATTCAATTATGTTCATCTTATTCTCACTGATAAAATTTAATTAATTATTCTTGTGTTCACTATTATTGAGAATTTGAACTCAATGTTCATTTGTTTCTTATTTCTCCTGTTATTTAGAATGATGTTATATAATTCTATTCTATAAAGTTTAATGTGTGAAGAAATCTGTGGGAGATAATGGAGAATTATATTGAAATAAGAAAAATATGGGTATAAGTGGGAAAATGCTATCCAAATTTCATTAGTGTTATTTATGTTATATTTTTTAGATTTATATAGAAATATGAACCAAAAAGGCTATCAGCTAGGTCAGTGATCTAATTTCTCCTTTTGATTTTTTTCCTTTTGGATAAAAAAATTGGTACACATTTATCAATATAAAACAAATAAATTTAAATATTATGTTTTTAGCACTAGATCTTGGAGTATGGGTTTTGGGAACTTATAGATGAAATTCACACAATATTAAGAAAACCATTATTTCAAAATCATAGTACTACTATCATCATGATCAATAAAATTCATCTTAGTAAGCCCGATTTAATGCTAAAAAATGAAAATGAAATTATTTTATAATATTATCATGTTGATATAAAATATGAATTACATTTTGAAACATTTAATTTCAAAAAAATTTCAAATATGATTTTAAAATAATTGAATAAAAAACTCGTTATATGTATTAAATTACATCAGTTTGCACATCATTACACATGGGTTTCATAAATCTAACATATTATTTTTAAATTATTTATTTTACTTCATTAATATATGTGTATGTATAAAAATGGTTTAAAAATATTTTCTAGCATTCTTATTTTATGATAATTTCATAAAAGCGATGGTATTAGAAAAATCAATAATTTTTTACTATTCCAATAAAAATATATTATTTTTTTATGAAATTATCCTAAGATATTATCAACTTGTTTATTAAAAAAAAATAAGATAGTTATTTAAAATTAAAATTCTAATATTTACACAATTATATTTTAAATGAAAATATAATATATATAAAAATTATTTTATTCAAAAACGACTTTCTAAACATCAAGTGACAATAATATTATTTCCTATAAACTTCAAAATAATTGAATGTTGATATATTAGTTTTTAAATATAGATATTTTTTATTTTAATAAACATTAAAATTTGATCAATATAATATTCTGAAGTAAAATATAATATCTTTTTAAATTTTTTATCAAAAGACATCTTTATTAAAAAATTAATTAAAGAAAGATATAATTATGTATTAGAAAAACTATTTTAAATGACATAATAGGGGGTGTATCAATGTATGGAAGATTTAAAAAATCCTTTTATGATCTGGTTTCATATTTTAAAAAATCGATATTCTCTCATATTCCTATAGAAATTTATGAACATAAATGAAATCATGCATGAGACACATCAATTATACTTGGTTAACCCAACCTAGGTTATGTCCAAGGAGCATAAAAAAGAAATATGAATATCTAAATAATTATCTACAAAATAATGTATCAATTTTTTGGTAATATTCATTGTCCACTATGGTTTACAACCAATAATAATTTATAAGCACACTACTCTCAAAATTGATGTGTTCTCAATGCTCCTTTACAATATTATTCTGTTGAAAATTGAATCATTATTTTCAGACCATATTTTTAGAATAATTATGTTCCAAATTAATCAATTTGATGAATTATAGCTTAGAAAAAAATTAATTGGAAAATAATTTTCATTCAACTAACATTAACTTTCACAAAACCCTATCTCAACTTTTGTGAAACAAAAAAATTATTCACGAGAATTTTCATACCATCAGGAAATTTTTTCTTTTTGGAAACTCAATACATTTATTTTTTTCAATATTTTAAAATGCATTATTCCTTCATGAAATTGATGTTCTTATAAATCCATCACTCAGTAAATATTTCATGAAACACTTTCATGAATTTAGATCCTTTTTCTTTTCATGAAGGTTTCCACTCTTTGAACAATGGGGGGTATCAGCCTATTTATTGAAATTTATACCCCTTAATGAAAAAATATTGATTTCAAAAACCTTTTTAAGAAACACTTTAGTCATGTTCACAAAAGTCCCTTTATTTTAGAGACATAAAATAAATTTTCCATTTTTTGAACATCTCGTAATCGCGTAACTTACCGTTTCTTCCATCATGCCTCGACCATATTTTGGAAAAAATTATTTAACAAATCATCAAACCACAATGACAACAAACATAAAAAAATTCCATTAATTTTACATATTATCATGAGGTATTTTAGGGTAAAATTATTTCAAAAAACATACCCTTTTCTTATAAATTTAGAAACCTTAAAAAATGGAAAACACTCAGAAATGATGCAACCTCATACAAAAAATGTTATATTCATCTTTTAGAGCTTCTATGCCTATCTATTGAATCATTTTAAACATAACTTGTCAAAAATCATGATTTTACACTAGAACTAAACATTTATACATTCTTTTTGAATAAAAACACTCAACCCAAAAATATTTAAAAGATACCTCAATTGATGTTTTCCCAACATTATGTATTTTTAAATTAAATATTATCTTTTTATTTACTAATTATTTTATTCTTTATGTAATGTTAATATTTCATGGTTCTTTTTAGTTAGTTTTTTCATTAGTTCATGGTTGTTTGTGTTACAAGCTATGAAATATACTATTTATTTGATGAATCCAAAATATTAGGTCATTACATTTTACCCCCTTAAATAAAATGACTCCACAAAATTTTAAATATTACCCACTTATGAATGTAAGTGAGAGTATTCTTAACATATTAATAATTCATGATATAACTTGTAATATGAAATTTATCTTACTATATGATCCTATATAAATCCACTAATATTCCATTAAACAACAAAAACATTCATACAATCTTATAACCATATATATATACCCTAATAATATATTCTCCATAACATACATTTCCTAAAAAACAATTGACAATCAAGCCATTAATCCTCAATGAATTCATATATTCCTTAAAAAATTAACACTGATCACTAACCCTAAAATGTATTATCCACTAGTATATAAGGTACCAAAATAGTAAATATATATGATATTTCTTATATTGACCTTAACATCACTAAAAATATCATTGATCACTATTTATTAGATCAATAATCACATATATTCTTATCAATACAATCTAAATTAATTTTATCAAAATAAATTAACCCTTTATTATCTCAACATCAATCATATATTAAACCTATGAGTTATCCATACCTTAATCATGCATTCATATATAGTTATCCGAAAAATATAACCTTTTCAATCAATATAATTTTATTATTGTTGGTATTATTTAATATGGGTTTCCAAACCAATAATGAAAAAATAGTGATAAATCCATAGATGTTACCCATAATCCTCATAAATATTATAATATACCATAATATCATTGATAAATATCTATCACTAATTAGAATAATATATACTTTAAATATTTAATTTCTGTTAATATAATAATATCTATAATTTAGCTAATAAATGTAAACACATTATTCACATCATTACTACCATATTCTATGATTCTCAACCATTTAATTATAATCCCTCGTCTGGTCATAAGACATGTTTTTTTATAGATATATACATTTTTCAGTTTCATTTTTGTGATTCTATTTCAAAAAATAACAAATACAATGATAGTTATTAATAAAATAAAGGAAAATTTTTATATAAAAATGAATTCTCAATCCTGTTATTTTTTATCAGATGATACTGTTATTTAATCAATTGATAATTTCAATTAAAAAATATTTTCATTAAGTCAGGTTTTATTTTATTTCTTTTCCTAATTACCAAAACACTATCCCAAAATTACCATGAATATACATTAAATTTTGTAAACCATAAAATAATTTACATATACATTCTAAAAGTTAGACATAAAAATTATATATATAAGAAAATATCAATTAATATATAAATGCACTTGTGAATTGGTATGTTGTAATCTATGTTATCCATTTTCTTTCACCGTTATGTTTTTTAACCTAATGATTTTCAAATCCTTCATAATGGTTCATAAGGAGAATGTGAATTTTTTAAACATTAGCCCCCCATAATTCTCTTTTCCATGTGTGAAGTCTTAGGCCCACTCAATATTCCCTAGATTTAATATTGATTTTATACTTAACCATCCTTTATCAGGGCGATTACCCTTAGGTGTATATGTGCCACAACCACATAAACTTCCCAATATCTAGTTTGGGATGTAAGTGAAAGGAGAAGAACATAATTTATACTTTACCAAATCATCATGATGATGTCATATACCTAGACTTATCCCAAGGGATTTAATTAATGTTCCATTATCCAAATATATAAAATAATCAATATTACATCAACTAACCTAAACACATATCTATTATATTATAATTTTGATCAACCTTATCATATAAAAACTAAAATTATCCTAAACTAACCTTTTATACTATAATGAAATATAAATAATTATCTAATACCAAATATGATAAACCACTGATGTGATCATATCAATTAAATACTTTAATTAAAATATCTCATTTCAAATATTCACATGACCTTTAAAGTTAATAGTTTTAGTGAGTTAAGAAAAACCACAAGCTAATAAACCTAATGTCTCTTTAAAGAAATGAATATTTTTTCCATTAGATAAGCTACTTCTTAATCAATAAAAATTATTCAATAGCTTCCACTAATTCACCACTTAAAATACTCTTTTATAAATTCCTTACTTTTATTATCCTTATTACTTGGTGAAATATAAATATAAGAATTGGGTGAGCTAAAACTATCAGAAATGTCAAACATAAGAATTAACAAACAAAGATAACAACTAGACATAAAGTGACCATATGAGTATTATAAGTATATATTAGAAAATCATACCTATTAAAACATAGATCATAAATCATTATTCATAAGTAATTTCACAATATTATGAAATTAATTCATATATAAAGGACACACACCAAGAAATTAGTCACATTATAGGCATGGAAAATTGTTCATGTTCTATATTGCTCATTGGATAATACTTCTATATACACTTTGTCTTGGTATAATCCTGTCATGTACACTATGGATTGAGATTAATACCCTTGAATACCCTTTTCCATGGGATAAACCCCCCTATGTTACATTTTTCTTAGGATAAATCATCATCTATACCATTTGGATTTTGATAAATCCTCTAATGTACCATTTAGCTTGGTAGAAATCCTCTATTTTACTGTTTTTATCAGGATAAATCCTCTCATATAACCTTTTTAAATCATGACATATACACATTAGAAATTTATTAGAGGACTATATAGGACCCCACCTATCAGTCATCCATGCATATATCTACCACGTGAAATAAATAATTCAACATATCATGAAAAATAAATTGGATGAAAATGGGTTTCATATTATTTTCAAATGAAATTATAGTAATAAATCATTCACAATTCCATCAATAATCATAACACGATATACTCATTGAAAATAAATTTTTATCTGAATAAATTTAGTAAAATTATTGGTAAATACCCTTTAATAAAGAAAATATAACATATGTTATTTAAGCCATATAGATAAAGGGTATATGGTTAATTGATTAATTCCACTGATTAATTTTTTTGTGACATCTAGTTGAACACACATAAATTAATGAAATGGAAAATATTATATTCACAATATAGAGAAACTAGATGAAAAGTAATGACTACTAAAAATGGATGGTTGGGTATGAAAAATGTAGTATTATATCAAATATATGATAAAAATGACATTACATAATACATTTAGAGAAATAATTTGTATGGTAATATATGAATAATATCCTTTATCAAGCATAAGATATGTCAATGGATAATGAATTTGATGAAAGCACTTTGTAGAATTTTTTTAAAAATAACATTTGAAATAAATAATATCCTTGATATTTTTAAATAATTTAAAAGAAATATTTTATAGAATAATAAAAAATGAATTTATTTTAGAAACCAAGAAAACATAGAGATAATATTTTATATAAAATTAAAAATGTGTCAATAATATATATTTCACATGGAAACAATATAAGGGAATCATTTTTCTAAAAAACCAATATTAAAAATACAAATAATATTTATTTTTAGTCTATTATCATAGAAAGTCAATGTAGTTGAAAATCAATTTTTTTATTTTTTATTTAAATATATGGTAATATATATAATGTTTAGTTAATGATAAAAATATGTGTATAATATAAAATTTATTTTTTTATATTTTTAAAATATTTTTTTATGAAAACTACAATGTTTTAAAATATTAAAAGACATCCAATTTAAGAAATGATTAATTGGATATAAATAAACACAAGGATAATTATAGGGGAATAAAATTATTTTGTTATTGTAATGTGAATGTATAAAAATTCTATATATGGGTTATAGAAATTTAGAGTTCTTTATTTTAAAATGAGGCTGGGCAGAGAATCATTACGACTTGTGAAAAATTTAAATCAAAACCCCATGAATGAGAAAGAGCATGAATTTTAACTTCAAATTAAATGAATAAAATATAATTCATGAAATAAATAAAAAATAGGCATTATATGCTCCACATAAAAGTAAGTTAGTTTTTAAAAAGAATCATTAATCAAGAAATATTAATAGAGGCGATGGAAAACATTTAGGTAATGTAATATTTGAGGAAAAAATCATTTTATAATGAGGTAAAATGGAATAATTTTTTAACCTTTGATAATAATGAGGTAATAAAATTAAAATTATTAACTTTTTTGAATAAATCAAACACGGAACCCTAGAGCTTAACAAGAATGTTTGTAACGCAATGGCCAAAAATTGAGATAGAAGAAACCCTTACATCATTCCAAATTCAATCTACACATGATCCTAAATTCATTAACAGTAAAACTAAGATTATTATGTATATTATTAATTACCCTTCTGGTATTTATTTCAATTACCAAAGACTATTTTTTATCATATACTATTTATTTATTATATTTTTTTTATGTTTGTAATATGATGGGGTTGTGTCAATTTTTTTAAAGGATGGGGATAAAGCCTCATTTTTTATTATTAAATCAAAGCAAAGACCTCTTTAACTAGGTAGAGGAAGACCCATTACATAGCCTGAAGGCCCAGTGGGCATTTAGCCCATTACATGGCCTATAGGCCCAATTTTTTGGCCCAATGCCTATTCTGTGAATAGTACTACTACAGTACCCCCGCCTGCTACAGTACCACACAATACCCGTAACCGCTACAGTGCTCTGCCACCACTATAATGACCTACCGCCGCTACAGTACCCGCTGTTTCTACAGTGCCGCCATTGTTACAATACACTAAATTACTGCAACAGTACCTGTGCCGAATGGGTTTTGAACCCCCATTTTTCATCTAGGATTACGGGGTGCTTACCACTAAGCTAAACTCCAACTACAGTATACTAACTCTTTTGGTATGTTAATCATGGTTAAAGGTGTAATAGTATAGTATAATAAAATATATAATATTAGGGGATTATTTTATTAATTATTATGTTATCTTAAAATTTACATAGTTATATAGGTTCTTAAAAATTAACTAAAATTATGAAAGATACTCTAATATGTTCATTTTAGGTCGTGAAGTTTACTAGGGAAATTTATTATTAATATCCGTTATATAATTTATACTATTTTATTTATAATATAAAAATATTTTCATAAAAACCATTACCTTACCTTAAATAAAAATTTAAATACATTTATGCCTGTTTGTGATAGAAAATAATGCACGCAACTTTGTGGAGGTGTTCATCCACACAAAGATAAGATCAATGTTATTTTTCTTCTCTAAGTGTATTAAAATGAATAAATAGTGTATTTACATTAATATAATAAAAATTAGGTTAAAATGATTTTGGTTTCATTATATTACTATTTTTCTGGTGGGATTAGAATATAGATGTTATGAATAAAAGGCTATGGTTTATATAATACTCAATTTTAGACCCTAAACATTCTCTTGAATGCATCCTTTGAAATGAAGGGATTATGATAAATAATTATGAAGAGGGAAATTTGGTAGTGTAATAAACTTATAAGGGAGTTGAATATAGAATACTGTCTTAGAAATTTCTTGATTATGTGTATCTTTTATATGTTTTATGTAATCCCCTTCCATAATTGAAGAAAAGTTAAATTTTGTGAATACTCATTATTATTCAATAATGTAGTGACACTTTCATGGGATAAATTTTTCCAAAATGATACATAATGGATTCTGGGATGAGATAATATCAATCAATCCTCAAAAACCCATTTTAAACATTTTACAATGTTTTTACAACTTGATTTTTAGATTTTACCATTTTGGTTTTTACATTAGAAACTAGTTTTTGTAGTAGAAATTTATATTTTATTAGAAAATATAAGGTAAACCTAATCACTAAGGTTTTAAGTTTACGAAAAAATTTAGGATCTATATAGTATAATTCAAATTTTTGACAATGTAAAATTTTAATTTCAATTCAAACAGTTAATAGTTTAAAAAAATATTTTGTAGATAAAAACATTTGTTTTTATCATTAAATATTATAAATATTATTTATTATTTATCACCAATTGAATGACTAATAATATATTTATATGTAGGTTAAAAAATAAATTAATTCTTTATATATTATTAATTTATTTTATTAGATAAAAATTATGAAGTATTAAAAAAATTTCATTAAAAATAAGTCTTATGATTATCATTGTAATTGACATTAATATTAGTAATAACAAATTTATTATAAAATATAAAATATAACATAATATAATAATATTATCTTATTTATATTAAATATGAAATAAATTATTATATAATTAAGGACTATTAGTGATGAAAACAAAATATTAGTATAAGCGAATAAAAAGATTTTTTAGAGTGAAATATTATGTAATTTTCCAAAACATAGCACATGGGTTCAACAAATTTAACATAGGATTATTAAATGATTTACTTTACACTATAATTATATATTTTAATATATAAATGGTTTATAATATTTTTATTTCATTCTTGTATTATGATAATGTCATAAAATTGACGGTATTAAATACTGAAATATTTTTTACTATTCATTAAAATAATAAATTATTTTCGAAAAATCCCCAATGTTCATCAAAAGCTAATATTGAAATGTTTTACACAAACATGAAATTAATTTTTTAATTTAAAATTCTAAAACAATTAAATTAAGCTTTTATATCAAAATACAATACATAGATAAAAACTACTTTTATTTACAAATTTATTTTATTAAAATAATAACATCTTTAACCATGTTTCATATAAATTTAAAAATAATTTGAAGTTCTCATAGTAGTTTATCTGAATATTAACTATTTTAATAAATGTTAAATTTTTATTAGTTTCATTCATTCAGGTAAAATAAAATAATTTTTTAATGATTTTTAATGGAATCTTTCATGAAATTTTTATCCTAGAAAAATAACAATATGTATTTATTTTGATTGAGTATTAAATTTTTATTTACTAATGATTATATTAACCATGTAATTTTAATAGGCTGAGGTCTATTTTATTTCGGTGTTTCATTCATTTGATTTTTCATGTGACATAATCTACATAAGGATGTATTCATATAAAGTATCTAAAATATTGGGTGGTTATACAAGGGGAAGGAATGGTAGAAAAGTGGTATGCTATTACGAATTCTGGTTTTAGGAGGATATGACCATGGTATATATTTAAATATCGTATTCCCAATTGAACTTACTCTTCTGTATAAGCTAGAGGCAAATAAAAAATTATATGTATGATCCTTATATCATATACATTTGTATCAATGTTAGGTGTTTTTTTTCCTAAGTAACTTTTATTTTTTCTTAGTTGGTTTGAGAAATGGGCATAAGATTTTAGTGATTAGTTGGAATGATGGCTCTATACATCACCTTGGATATGTGATCTATGGGTATCCAAATATGTTTATTGTTTTTCAATTTGTTGAGTCGGTATAAATACCCACATAATTTGTTGAGTGATAGACATTCATATCTTTGATGTGTTTCTTTTTATGGATTGGTTTTCTTTTTATAGAGAACACAATAATTTATTTTATTAATGAGTGTATTTTATGTATCCTTTGAGTTACTATATTACATTTTTCAGGGATTCTGGTATATAAAAATGTTTTAAAAGAGTTGACCATAAATAGCTAGGGTTGATCATAGCTTAGTTTTTGAGAAATAATCAAGGGATTATGGAGATGATACAATTAGAGTGTCTTATTATCATAGATTTATATCATGGAATAATTTCTGAATACACATCAAACAATCAAACTAATAGACTATTTTAGTTTATGTTGATTTGGTTCCATGTAAAAATCCTATTTTGTTACCAATATATAGGATGATAACAAAAGAGTTGAGTGAAGTTACATTTTACCTAGTTGATTTAATGGAAAGAGATTTAATTCACCCTTACACATTAACTTCCATGATCCCATTTTATTTATTAAGAAAGGTGACAAATTTTTACACTTATGTAAGGATAATTGATTGTTGATTCATGTGATGATTCATAACTAGTTTCCTTTTACTTTTAAGGATGACATGTTAAAACAAATGAGGATAAAAAATGGTTCTCCAAGATATATATATGTTTTGGGTATCCCCATCAATGGGTGAAGGATTATTATATTTCAACGACTTCATTTTGAATTAGGTATAACCTATTGAAAATCAATGTGATGTGATTTAGTTGGACAAACATTCCCATTGTATTTAATGTCATGATAAACAAGATCTTCCACCTATATATGGATTCCATAGTCATGGGGTTTTCATTTATACCCTTATATACTTTGATATAAAGGAGGTGTATGATCAATTTTAGAAAATCACATTGGGTTCATTAAAAGTACATCAATATAATGGTATATTCTAAAAGTGTAACTTCTTTATTTGTAATGTGTACTTTTGGTTCATGTGATAAATTAGTCAAAATATTAGTGGACCCTAATAAGGTTGTACATTTTTTATTAGGATAATCTTTTAAACATGTTCAATGTATATAGGATTTTAGGATTTGAATTCTACTGAAACTTGTTCATTTGATACTTGTCTCGATTTGTAATACTGATGAAAAACCTCACCATTATGGTTGTGAAGTCAAAGTTATCTGATCAGTGTGAGATATACGTCCAAAATCTAAAAGGGAGTTTCAATACTAATACATTCCTCACCATACATGATTATGGAATGTTTTATACTATATACTATCATACAACATGATTTGGTCAAATGGAAGTTGTCATGACCCATCCCCCGGGGCCCGTTCCATGACTACCCCAAGCCCGCCTTTTATATGCCAGGGGCTAGAGACTAGATCAAAAAGGAGTATTCCCTAAAATGGGATGACATTTCCTTTAAACATGTACAACACATGGTACAAGAACACAACATGAAGTAACTATAAATAAAACTGCTATAGAAAAAGGAGTGTTGAAAGTAAAAGGGGATGGAATACAAGACCAACTGAAAGTATGAGTACAACTGAAAAGTAAAAATACAACTAAAAGGAACAATACAACTGAAAAAGGGAAAAATCAATTGAGTTTTCTTCTGAGGATCCTACCTGAAGGGTAGGTACAGATCGCGTCATCAGCACTCCACGTCCACCCGTCTCCTCCACGTACCACCTAGTCTTGGCTCCCTCAAACCTCAACCCAACTGCTCATCGTCTGCAAAAGACAAAACAAGGTGCGGGCATAGCCTGGGCAGGGGTGAGTATAACAATACCCAGTAGGGAACCTAAGAACACCAATGCTCTCTCAGAAATCTATAAAGGGAAACCAAAAAAACATGATCTCAATCAAAAATCACAAAGAAATAGACTCAACTCAAACTAGGTATACAACATAAAGAATCAGAATTATGATGCTGACCCACACATGATCATTATGAATGCAGATAGATAGCCACACCATTCTCTAGGGGTTGTAACAAGTATCCTTCCCAGTCACAATGTAAATCACCTCTGTTTCTGGAGAACTCCTCCTCTATCGAGTACAAAGGGCCTGTTGTATCTCATAGAGGCGCTTACCACTATCCTTGGACTTTTGAGGCACTCCTCATGTGGAGTAACATGGGTCTGCTGTGTCACCTAGAGGTGGTCCCCACCATGGGTCTACTGCGTCACAGAGAGGCACTCCCCCTCGTAGCCTGCTGAGGTACTCCTTCTATCGAGTACCATGGGTCTATCGCATCACACAGAGGCACTCCCAACCACGGATATGTTTCATCACACAAAGGTGTTCCCCACTGGGCCTATCGATTCACTCTGAGTCGAAACAGTCAGCAGTTGTCAAGTTTCAACCAGCTATAGGGTTCCGTGCATAGTGAATTTGGGAGAACTGATCCACAAACCATTGGTCGTATTTCAACCAGCATGAATTCTCACAAAGAAAGTAACCCGATGATCTGTCGTGTCACAAGGGTTCTAATGCAATAGACGACGTGTCAATCAGATGCCCAGTCTTTGCATTATTGGCATTTCAGTGCCGTGGGACTGGTTGGATTCGGGTTTGATCCAACCCGACCATACTTCATGTTTCTCAAAAAATCATTCATGGAGTAATTCAAAAGGACCGCCCTGCTCCAAGGATCCTGACACCGCAGATGGTTCGTCAAACAGATGTCAGGTTTAGGAATTAGGGCTCGTTTTGTGTAACTGGTCGGTATTGGGTCCAGGTCCGGTCTGCCTCGTTCATTCCGACCTGACCCGGTTCAGCATGGGCCTACCTGAATCGACTTGGGTTGACCCGATCCGACTTGGTTCCAACCCGACCCAGGTCATCCCGGCCCGTTGGGTTGCAGGTCAGCTCGCTGAGCGGCGGGTCGGTCCGCTGGGCCGACCCGGCAGTGCCCCCCACCTGGCGGTGCAGGCTACCAGGGATACTCGGATGCAATGCGTGTAGGTAGGGTTGACATGGTACTACATGGATCCGTAGGTCCTTTCTTCCATAGTCAATGGGCCACGTTTTTGCCGCTGAGTGCTCTATTGGTGCCCACCCCGTCCGTCGGCTGCCGGTCGATCTGGCGACCACCTGCTCTTGCCGCGAGTGCCGCAGGCTGCATGGGTGCACTGCTGGGGGCACGCCCACCTCCACTTTGTCAGTTCCATCATGACCGGCTAACATGCTGACCGACCTCTCCAATGGTCTCCGCAGTTGATGAGCTGCGACCTCCTTTTTTCATCGACGGCGCGCGAAAGCCCGCCGCGCCTCCTCCGCGGCCGACCAATGCCAGCAATTCCGATGACCACTACGGCCTCCTTTGTTCATCAGAGGTGCGTGATGGCGCGCTGCGCCTCCTCCGTGGCCGACCAGTGACAACCATTCTAATGACCATCACGACTTTGTGTCGCGACCTCTTATTGTGGTGCGCGTCGACGCGCAATCCCCAACGTAGTCGGTTGGTTTTTCCACGCTGTCGGTGTTCCATGGAGGTGCCAAATTATCAAAGTAGTGGAGGGTTTGGGAAGGGTTCGTTAGGCTTTCACCGTCCGCGTTAACTCAGAAACACGAGGGGGGTTAAGGGTTTAACAAACTCTTGGAATTTAAATCACGATAAATCCCACAAAGATACCCCACAATAACCTCCCAAAAAAACTAATGATTTGGGGGTCAACCCGTTAGTCATTTGACCCACGTTCATTTTATTATTCAAGATCATGGAAGAGGAAAACATTTATAAAGCATAAACATATAAACCCCCTACCTCGAATCGTTGGATAAATGCCAACACTTGAAGGTGGGTAGGTATTTTTCGTTCCGGCAACATGCTTCCAATGACATCACTCGTACGTCATCCTATGGTTCATGGTTTGGTGTTGTCTGCTACCTCCCGCTTGGTTTGGATCCGTCCTCTAAGGGTCTGGCGTCGTGATTCTCCTTCCACACTTCATTTCTTGGTGAAACTATGCCAGTACCACCCCCCATGCTCCATATATATAGGAGAGGGGGAGGGTATGTAATGACGCTGGAGTTTAATGGGGCTCATCAATTAAAAAGCTTCCTAATTCCACAACGACGTCATTACTTAAGGTTGGAAGGTCAAGCCATTTATTGGTTTGACACATCACTGGCCCAACCCCTTTTCTTGTTCTTTGGAAGATATGAAATAAAATATTAAAATTATTGTATTTTATTTGTTTTAAAAAGTTTCAAAACATATCTTTTTCTCTGGACCTATTGTGGTCAAAGTAAAGCCTCCCTTAAGTGATTTCCAGTGCAACGAGTTCAACGGTTCCCTCATATATTTAATCTGAGAAACAATTCAGAATTTAGAAAATGTCACTCATGTGTTTACTAAATGTACTCGAAAAAAATTTCATAAATTCATTCCGAGCACTCTGGGACTTGGAACTTGGCACCGTCCATTTTCACAGACTCATAATAATTCCATATAATTAAACAAATTACATGGAAAATATGGGTCTCTACAATCTCCCCACCTTAGAGATTTTTATCCCCAAAATCCACAACATAGACTAAGAAAACAAATAGATGTACTGATCACGAATATAAGCCTCCCACTCCCAAGTGCTCTCATGGAGGTTCCCGTGCTGCCAGCAAACACACACCAGAGGTATCGACTGCCCATAAAGGACTCGGTCCGGTCAGTCATCAATCTCTACTAGAACCTCCATAAACGTCTCCCAATTGTCTAAGTCCAGCTCACTATGGTCGATGATGTGAGATGGGTTGTGCATGTATCTCCTCAGCTGGGATACGTAGAATAAGTCATGCACCTTCTCCAACTACGGTGGAAGTTCCAAATAGTATGCCCCCACGCCTATCCTCAGAAGTATCAGAAATGGCCCGATAAACCTCGATGATAACTTGCCACCTCAGCCAAATCTCCGTAGTCCCCATCGAGGAGAGACTCTCTAGAAAACATGGTCTCCCTCCTGTAACTCCATAGGTCCCTATCTTCTATTATCATATGAATTCTATCAGCTCTGTGCAGTCTTCATCAGCTCCTGGATGGTCTGCACCTTCTCAGTCGTACCCCTACCAACTTTGGACCCATTAGTACTGACTCCGCTGGGTCTATCCAGCATAGAGGTGATCTACAGGGTCGACCATACAAGGCCTTGAAAGGTGCCAAACTGATGGTGGAGTGATAATTATTGTTGAAGTAAAACTCCACAAAGGGAAAGTGATCCTCCAAACTACAACCAAAATATTGGATGCATGCACGTAGCATGTCCTCTAGTGTCTGTATGGTCTGCTCTGTCTTACCATCCATCAGAGAATGAAAGACGGTGCTCAAATGCAGCTGAGTCCCAAATGCCTCATATAATCCCTTCGACAACCGAGATGTAAAATGTGCTTCACAGTTAGATACAATCATCGATGGAACCCCATGAAGTCTCACAATCTCCTATACGTAGAGGCGTCCCAATCCCTCTACTGATCCCTACTCTTGGATGGGTAAGAAGTGGGCTGAATTGGTTAGTCGGTCAATGATCACCTAAATAGAATCATGTCCCCTGGACATACATGGAATAACTGTCACAAAGTCCATGCAGATTCCATCCCACTTCAACTTCGGCACCTCTAGTGGTTGAGCTAAGCCTTCTAGAACCTGATGATCGACCTTCAATTGCTGACAAGTGAGGAATCGTGAAAAAAACTCTTCCACTTCCTTCTTCATCCCTGGACACTAGTGTTGGTGTCGGAGGTCTGGGTACATCTTCGCAAAACCTAGATGTACAACCAGAGGGGAAGTATGAAACTCCCTCAACACCTCTTCTCGTAGTTCCACCAATACCATGGTACATACTATAAAGATAATGACGTGCTCCCCACCTTTAGAAATCCCATCAGGTGCCTGTCCTGAGGATATCTTAGCACGTCGAGCCTCAAAGTCAATGTCCCCATTCTAAGCCTCCCAGACTCACTGAAAGAGTGGTGGAGTGACTATCATAGACTAGAGGTATGCTGCTCCATATCTATCCAAAAAGGATATCTGAAACATGGCTAGATGTTATGTATCCTTACTTACGAATTACAGAACACACCATCAGATTAGTGAATATGCTACCACATTCCCCTTCCTAGAAGTATATACTATCTCAAAGTCATAGTCCTCGAGGAATTCTAGCCATCACCGCTGTCTCAGGTTCGGGCCCTTCTTAGAGAAGATATACCTGAGACTCTTGTGATCAGAGTAGACTATAAAAAATTCTCCCATTAAGTAATGTCACCACATATTCATGGTGAAGACCACTAATTCTAACTCTAGATCATGTGTAGCATATTTATTCTCATGTTTTGTCAGCTATCACGAGCCATAAGTGATCATTGTTTCCTATTGCATTAGGACACACCCATGTCTGGTCCCCGATGTGTCGTAGTAGACCACCCACCCAACTCTCTCTTCTAGTAGCCTCAATATGGGGGAACTCCTCAGTCTTTACCTATGATCCAAAAAAATCTGCTGGAATCTCTCTATCCATATGAAGGGATTCCCCTTCTTTGTCAACATCTACAAGGGTGCCACAACTCTGGAAACGTTAGGGACAAATCTCCAGTAGTATCTAACCAACCCTAGGAAACTCTGCACCTCGATCATACTCCAGGGTGGCTCTCAAGCAAGAACAACCTCTATCTTTTCTGGATCCACTAAAACTCTAGCATCCGAGATAACATTTCCCAGAAAGTAGACCTCTCGTATCCATAACTAGAACTTTGAGATCTTACTATAAAGCTGGTGCTTTAGAGTGTATCAAGAACTATCTACAGATGACAGGCATGCTCTTCCTCCATCACTGTGTAAATCATTATTTCATCGATGAACACCACCACAAAGAGATCAAGGTATGGCTAAAATATCCTGTTCATGAGTCGCATGAACACTTCTAGGGTCTTGGTCACACTGAAAGGCATAACCAAGAACTCAAAATGGCCATACCGACATCTGAAGGCCGTCTTCTACAAATCCTCATCTTGTATCCTCAGCTGAAGATAGCTTGGCCTGAGGTATATATTGGAAGACCAATGAGCTCCTTTCAGCTGATCGAAAAGATCATCAATCCTCTGAGGTGGATACTTGTTCTTAATGTTCACCTGGTTCAGGCGCCGATAGTCCACATAGACTCTCAAACTCCCATCTTCCTTCTTGGAGAACAAAATTGGGGCTACCCATGGAGAAACATTGGGTCTTATAAACCCATTTTCTTAGAAGTCCTTCAAATTTACCCATAACTCACGAATCTCTAAGGGAGCCATCCGATATGCTGGGGTAGATATCGGTGCCATCCTGGGGTATATGTCGATGTAAAAGCCTACCTCTCGGTGTGGAGGTAGTCCCGAAAAATCATTAGGAAAGAAATCGACATACTGTTCCACCACTACAGGATATCTCAGACTCTCAACATCAACTGCTCTAAGGGTAAGGCTAGACAACTGATGAATAATCGAATGTGCCCTCCTCTAGGTAAGTTTATCCTATGCTACAAAGGTACCCTTCTTGCCGGTAAAGGAAAAACTAGTCCCATCCATGCAGACACACCACACTTTGTGCCTAATACAGTTAATCAGAGCATGGACTGTGGATAACCAGTCCATACCCAAGATAACATCGTAAGGCCTTGATGCCGATACTTGGAGATCCCATCCAAAGCTCTCGCCTCCTAGAGTAAGATTACACTACCAGCACCAGTGTGTAATAGTCTAATCCACTCCCGTAAGAGTCTCTATCAATAAGGATCGAGCCAATGGCTCCACTAAAATATCTGATCTCCAAATGAGGGAAGTAGAAATAAAAGAGGGACTAACACCTATGTCTATAAGTAATGCTACTAAAGTGGAGTAGACACATTTCATACCTCTAATCATCTTTAGAGCACTGTAGTCGTAGGCCTCAGCTGCCTAGAGCTGATCTTGTCCCTATCCTCCTGCTCCCTATGGTCTGGGTGGACCACCTAGAGGTGGTGGCGGAAAAACCTCGAAACGCAGCCCACCGCCTGCTGCATGACTAGCTCCTCTACCACATCCACTTACTACCAATGAATCTCCTTGATCGATCATCTGCCTCTACCTCGGTGGTCCCTCGACCATATGCTAGTCATCCGTACAGCGGGTCGAGCAGTCCTGAGGCATGTGACCCTGCCCGCCACATTTGTAGCACTGATTGTCCCTCACTTGACCTCCTATGCCTCACGAGCTTTGCACCTCTCAACTTGTGTCCCAGGCCCATCCACCAAAAGGTCTAGTATACTTGAACATTTGTGTCATTTTCCTTCTACTAGTCGCAGATGAATCTTCCATGTGTCCCCTGGTGGTGGGTCTCACTGTCGATGCCTCCTCATTTAGGAAGCTCTCCACTAAAAGTGCCCACTCTAGCACCCCAGCCTGAGTTGGTATAGTGTGCGATACCATCGATGCTCTGATCTCTCGTCATAGAACCTGCTCAATGGTCTAGGCCCTGAAAAATAGTCTCATACCATGTTGGTTGAATAGTGGGAGATATCAGTAAACCTCACTGAGTACTGGGCCACTATCATGCTGCCCTACGGTAAGTGCATCAGCTACTGAATACGCACAGAGCAGAAGGTTGATGGGACAAACACTGCCCTGAAAAGGACTTCGAAGTCAGCCCAGAAGAGGGTCACCTCATCGTGTATCTTGAGCATCAGGCTCTACCAACTCCCTATTGCTACATGAAAAAGGTTGTTTTCTAGGATCACCATCAAATCTATTGGTGTCCCAATTAATCAAAAAACTCTTTCCACAACCTCCATCGAGTCCTCATCTGCCTGTTGGTCCATCTCACCTCAGACCCTCAGAGGCCTCTGTCCCTGGAACTCGTGCAACGCGCTCAGTCGGCATGCATCCTCTGCTGGTGGGGCTGGTGGCATCGGCTGCCCAATGATTAGTGGTGCTGCTGGTACACCACCCGAATGTTCTAACACCGTAAGAGGGCCCTGCACTGAGGCATCATCGCTCGGTGGGCCGTCATCACGTACTCTCTCAGGAATTCTAGATGGCTATTTTCATGGTGGCATCTTGAAAGAAAATAGTTGTGCCATGATCATTACGTTATACTTGGTTAGCTGACTCAAGAGATCAAAGGAAAACTTTTCAAAACACACACAATCAGTGTTTTCGTGCGCTGAGTCGGAAATCAGAATTCAGGGTCCTGGGGTATGGATATGTTGGGCACCGCACCAACACTAGATTCCCCAAATTGAAAAACACACTCATAACACTTAAAACTATCGATTAATAGAAATGAGAAGAGTCCAAGTTCTCTAGAAGAACCAAGCTCCTTTGATACCACTTTTTCATAACCCATCCCCCGGGGCCCATGCTGTGACTACCCCAAGACCGCCTTCCATAGGCTAGGGGCTCGTGACTAGCACCAAAAGGATTATTCCATAAAATGGGAAGGAATTGTCTTCAAAACTATAAAAAACATAGTTTGAGAACACAAAAAGAAGAAATTGTGAAGAAAATAGCTGTAGAAAATGGAGTGCTAAAAGTAAAAGGGGCCGAAATACATGCCCAACTGAAAGTACGAGTACAACCAAAAAGTAAAAATACTACTAAAAGGAACAATACAATTAAAAGGGAAAACAATTACTGAGTCTTCCTCTGAGGATTCTACCTGAAGGGTAGGTACAGATCGCCTCCTCAACACTCCACATCCGCCCGTCTCCTCTACGTATCACCTACTCCTGGCTCCCTTAAACCTCAGCCAAGATGCTTGTCATCTTCACAAGACACAACATGGTTCGGGCATAGCCCACGCATGGGTGAGTATAAAAATACCCAGTAGAGACCCTGAGACTCCCGAAGGTCTCTCTGAACTCCACTAAAGAAAACCACAAATCATGATCTCAATCAAAAAGCACAAAGAAATAGACATTACTTGAACAAAGTATAAAACATAGAGAATCAGCATTATGATGCTGACCCACACAGGATTGCTAGGAATGATGATAGACAACCACAATATTCTCTAGATTTAGTAACAAGTATCATTCCAAGTCACAACATCGAACACCTCGGCTTCTAGAGAACTCCTCCTTCATTGAGTACAGTGGTCCTGCCGCATCACACATAGGCTCTTCCCACATACCGTGGACTACTGAGGTACTCCTCATGTTGAGTACCATGGGTCTGCTGCGTCACATAGAGGAACTCCCCACTGTGGGTTTTCCATGTAAAACAGAGGTGCTACCCCTCATGGCCTGCTGAGGTACTCCTCATGTTAAGTACCATGGGTTAGACGCATCACACAGAGGCACTCCTCACAGGGCCTGTCTAGTCACTCCGAGTCGAAACAGTCAGTTGTCATCAAGTCACATCCAGTTGAAGGGTTCCGTACATAGCGCACTTGGGTGAACCGACACCCAAGCCATTTTTCATATTTCAACTAGCATGAATTCTCACAAAGAAATTAACCCAATGATCCGCCATGTCATAAGAGTTTTAAAGCAACAAGAGGTGCTTTAATCGGACACCCGGTCTATGCATTATTGGCATTTCAGTGCTGAGGGGCCAGTTGGATTCAAGTGTGATCTAACCTGTTCATACTAAAATTTTCTCCAAAAAAACTAATTGAGTAAGTCAAAAGGACCATTCCTCTCCAGGTATTCCGACGCCACAGACGGTTCGTCAAACGAACATTCGGTTTAGGAGTTATGGCCCGTTTTGTGTAACTGGTCGATATTGGGTCTGGGTCTAGTCCGCCTCGGTCAGTCTAGAAAGACCCGGTTCAGCATGGGCTGGCTTGGATCAACTTGGTATGACCCGACCCAACATGGGTCCAACCTGAACTAGGTCAACCCAGCCCACTGGGCCGCGGGTCAGCTCACTGAGCGGTGGTTCAGTCCACTGGGCTGACCCGGTGGTGCCACCCACCTGGCAGCGTGGGATGCTAGGGATACCCTAATGCAGCCCATCCAGGTAGGACTGATGTGGTGTGGATTCAAGTTAGTGGGTCAACCAATAGGGGTTGACCCACATCGATTCCACATGCCACTGTAGATTTTCCTCCGTGCGCGCCGCTGGTGCGCACCCCGTGCACCAGTCGCCGGTCAAACCGGCAGCCCCCTTCTCCTGCCACGATTGTCACAGGCCATGGACTTGCTGCCGTGTGGGCGCGCCACTGGGGGTAGGCCCCACATCGACTCCACAAGTTCTATCATGGCTGGCCGGCATGCCGTCTGACCTCTCCAGCAGTCTCCGCATTTGACGAGCCGCAACCTCTTTTGTTCATCGACGGTGCGCGACGGCGTGCTGCACCTCCTCCCCGGTCAGCTGGTACCGGCCATTCCGATGACTGCTGCAGCTTTATGACACCACATATTTTGCAGCATCTGTTGAAACGTTCTCCCCAACATAGGCGGTCAGTATTGCTGCTCCGTTGGTGTTTCATGGAGGCAAAAAATTAACAAAGAAGCAGAGGGTTCGGGCCGGGTTCATTATGTCCAGGCCCTCTGTGTTAACTCAAAAAATTGAGGGGGGTTAAGGGTTTAACAAACTCTAGGAATTTAGACCAAGATAAACCCCAAAAGATACCCCACAATAACCTCTCGCCAAAATGAATGAATTGTGGGTCAACCCATTAGTCGGTTGACCCACGTTCTTCGTATTATTCAAGAACGGGGAAGAGGAAAACATTTAAAAAACATAAATGAATAAACCCCTACCTTTAATAGTCAGGGAAATTCCTGTCCTTGTAGGTGGTTCAGTGTTCTTTGTTCTTGAAATAGTCTTCAGACGACGTCACTTGTACGCCGTCCTCCGATTCGTGGTTCAGTGTCGTCTGTCACCTCCCACTGGGTTTGGCTCCATCCTCTAAGGGTTCAGCGTCGCGGTGATCCTTCAAAACTTTGTTTCTTGGCGACGCTGTTCCATTACCTCCCCCAATCTCCATATATATAGGATAGGGGGAGGGTATGTAATGATGTTAGAGTTTAATGGGGCTCATCAATTTGGAAGCTTCCTAATTCCCCAAAGACATCATTACTTAGGGTTGGCCGGTTAAGCCATTTATTGGCTTAACACATCACTGGTCCCACCCCTTTTCTTTTATGTTGGAGGATATGAAATAAAATATTAAAATTATATTATTTCATTTCTTTTAAAAAGCTTCAAAACATAACTTTTTCTATGGACCTACTACGGTCAAAGTAAAACTTCCCTTAAGATAATACCAGCGATACAGATTCACTGGTTCTCTCAGATTTTTAATCTGATTAACCATTCAAAAGTTAAAAAATTCCACTCATGCATTTACTAAACATACTCAAAAAAGTTCAGAAATTCATTTCAGGCACACTGAGCCACGAAATCAGGTGGGGTCAAATTTCGCAGACTTGTAATAATTTTATATAATTAAAAAAATTACATGGAAAATCCGGGTCTCTACAGATGTCATGAAGCCATGTTTGCATCTAATAACTTATGAATCGTGGTAGCTGAAGTCACATGAACAAAACTACGTAACATATATTTATAGTAGGAAATTATTATGCATTTTTTAAAGATTTATGATCATTATTTTATGAAGGATAAATTTATTGATTACAAAACCTAAAAGTCCCTAATATACTTATTCTCATTACTCAACCTAAAACATCTATAGAATTGGTGTGAAATATACTTGTAGTCATCCAACGACAAGATATTGGACACCCACTAGAAACGGGAATGCCTTTGATGATTCACTAAGTAGAGATATATATACCTAAATGACATACATGGAGAGTAGTATGTGATATTTTATGAACCTATTCACCAATAATTATCTATATTTCCATGAATTTTAGTGAGATATATAATATTATATGTAGTATCAAATCATGACTTCCATATATGGTAATTTAGAGTTTTGTTTCATACTTGGAATACTAGGTTATAAGAGTATATATATATATATATTGGTTTCAATGCCTAATTGGAATCATGAAAAATTGAAGAAAAATATGGGTGATGTATTTTTTTTGTTCAAAATAACATGTACAAGGAAACGATGTGAGATTTAGACACCTCAAAATCAAAGGTTCACCTTGAATTTACTAAAATGTATCATTACATCATATAACTATTATAGTGATTAAATATGAAGAAGTATATTGCAGGGTTTTTATTATGTTCGGTCACATGTCTGTATGTGAATGTTTTTTATACAGATTCCAACTAGTCTAATTCTGTCATTACTTATTCCTATTTTAAAATGGTATGAATTAATTATGCACATTAAGATGAGGCTACCAAGGTGATCCTAAGTATGTGATATGATGTGGGTTATTATTGATCAATTGAACAAATTGGATCATTTTGTACTAATCAATGAGATATAATCTATTATTAATTTGTAAAGGTTTTATCTATGAGGGATAATATAATTATAGAGAGGTATTATAATTATTGTTTTAGATTGACATAAAATAATCACATCCAATTTTATTTTCATTGTAGAAGTCATTAGGTACATAATAGAATTTGATTACAACATTTTTTCACACATGAATGTGTTCCCCAATGCATGATTTTGGGTGGTCTAGTATGGTCCTGAAATATTTCAAGTTCATTTCTCTATTCATGTTCTGATAAAAAATCACAATGTATTCATCATCTATTAGGAGAGGCAAACCCGATTTCCAAAGGAATACATTCAAAGGGGTACATTACTAATGAAATTTTTGAACTAACATTGGTTGATGGTATGGGAGGTTGGGATCATCACTCCATTTTAGTGGGAATTATTACCTACTCCAGAACACTCTTATAGATTAATTATATGATCTTGATTCATTCCAATATCCTAATGTGGGACTAGTAACCATAAATTTTATAGATAGTTGTTGTGAGAATCTATATGCATAGGAGGGATTCCATTGGCATAAAAAACATATGTATAAGAGGTCCTCCATATATGATACCTGTTAAACATATCAAAGGTTCTCTAATATTGGACACATTATAACATAGTAATGCTATTTTTTGTAATTAAAATATTTTAAATATCTACAGTTGGGTGATCTTGAATTTATGGTCATACAAGATGCTGGTAGGTTTTTATAGGGTCATAATTGGGCCCGTGAAGGGGATTTCTATGTATCATTTTAAATTGAATATGATCCTAAACAGTCTGAGACATGCTTTACATTTTATGATTGTGTGAAAAGGTCTAATATGTATAGTTTAATTTCATATATTAAGGATGTATTGGATAAAGGTTCCTAATAATGATTTTTACGAGATCTAAACATGAGATTCCCTTTTGGTTTAACCCTCAGCAAAATATAGAATAACAAAGATGTATTTTGATCATAACATTTATGGGAATGTGAAGACGACTCTTATTGAGAATATAGTGGGATGAGGATTCTATGGTTGGACCATGAAAAAAATATATCCCTCAGGGTGGAGGCATGATATTCCTTGAAATATTCCCTGATAGGAAATGGTGCATAGGGAATACGACCAATGATGACATCTGCCAACTTGAATATAGCCCAACAAGGATGATACGATTGGACCTAGAAAGAATATATACCCACAGTTTGAGGAATGATATTATCATGAATTTTGGTAGATAAGAAATGGTCCATAGGGAATAAAGAGCATGAATATTACCCCCATCAAGAATATAATATTGTGAGGATATTATTATGTGTCCCTGAAGGAATATATCCACCCTGGGTGGAGACATGGTTATATCTAGAATTTTTATTGATATAAGAATATATATATATGGCCTAAATAGATAGGTAACTTTTACTAGAGAGATTATATTTGATTGACTAGGGGATAAAAATATATGCATTAGAAGAATTTGAAGACACAGATGAATGGTTCATGATGTCTTGTTTGAACCTCTGTAAATAATCCTATTTATCCTATCAATATGGGAATCAAAACCCTCATAATTTTAATGAATTATTTTATGGTCACTATATATGACCATACTATGTAGTTTATGTAATTTGATATAGACATATGAGGATGAATTTTTAACATGCTAATGGAATAATCATCACATATATCAAATCCCACATGAGTCGTGCTCTATGTGAGAAACATTATGTAGAAAAAATGAGACCCATTTTATTAGAATATCATATCAAATTTTCATGGAGAATAAATAATATTTCATTGTAAGGTTCTTCATTGCAAGTATATCCCTTTGTAGGAAAATAATTTGGAGTCTAGAAACAATTCATTAAATTTTTCTCATAATTTTGGGTTTTTTATGGTAATGGAATGATTTTTGCAAACCTATGAACCCACATCAGTTATACTCAGGGTGAGAAAGAATAGATAAAACATGATCAAACTCATTTAACAAGGGTATGTGGATCAAACATAGCAGATACCCTATGGGAAATATGGTTATGTGGCATATGGATGATATGGTACAAAAATCCTCATATTATATTTGTGTTGCACAATTCATCTATAGGGGAAGGAAGAACGATTTCATCCACCTATCTCTATCGACATGATTCAACAGGGTAGTATGGCTTGGAACACTTAGAATACTGTATAGTGGCCTCATATTGCATTACTTCTTCCATAGAATACTTTAGGTAGAAGTTCTTCATATTTTAATTGGGTGAACCCGTATTTCATTAAAATTGGATATCAACTTCATATTCTTCAAATTGTTTAAACCAGAAGTTGTGTGGTAGACTTGAGCTCAATCATCTTGGTTCTAGTTTATGGTGAGTGATTAGTGCTCTTCCGATTATGGATAAATAAATTATTCCTCACCTTTGATGGTGTGCTATGTTTGGCTAGCTTCAGTTTCATCCATTCCACAAACTTATCTTCTTCTTTATTTATAAACCCAAAATTGATATCATCATTCATGATGAGATCAACCTCAGACCCCTTAATAGTTTCCCTTATCTTGAGTAAGAAAACTATCTTAAGGGGTTCAATTTAATCTTATGATGAAGAATTCATCTTCTATGGTCTATGAATATTAATAGAACAAATAATTAATTCTAAGGAAAAAATTATCAAATTAAGAGTAACCAAATTCTATAATAGATAATTAATGAATAATTTTTTTATCTTAAAAAACACTAAACCCATGTCCTTATGTCAAGGAAACTACAAATCACCTCAGAAAAAAGTCAGCAGATTAAAAAATTTATCTTCAATGGACCAAATTGAATGGGAAATAATGTAATAACTAAAAAATTTAATAATCAAAATTATAATTCCACAAAAAATAATCATACAATAAATTAAAGTAAAAAACAATAATATTTTAATTATTAAAAATAAATAAAAATAAGATTAATCACAACGATTAAATTATTAAATACAAACTTAATATTCTAGAAAAAAAAAATAATCGAATAAACAAGTAAATTAAAAATTGAATAAAAAACTCATTAAATTAAATATTTAAAGAAATTAGTCAATAATTTACTATTTGAAAACAAATAAATACTCTCACTATAATTAAAACTAAAAGACTGAATTAGACACTAAAATCATATTTTTTTATAAAAAAACAATGTTGTAAAATGGTTTAAAATATACACATCAATGTCCCACAAACATAAGATATTCATAGTCTTCTTAGGTAATCAATTTTAGTGGATAAAAATAAATCCTAATCATGAAAAAAATAAAATCCCTCAAATAAAAATTTTCAAAGAAATTTTCCTCTGACGAATATCTCACCTTGAAATATTTAATTCCCCCCATAATATAAAATATATTCATTACAAAAACGACTTTCTATTTTATAAAAGTAATTGAAATTGAAATGTTTGAGAAAAATAAAACAAAAATTAATTTTCATCCTACAAGAGTTACAAAATTATACTTACCTCTAGGTGATCCAACATATATTATTAAAATGAAAAATAATATAAACACTATGATTGTATGGACTGGTTCACTAATTAAAATAAAAGTATATAACCCATCCAACAACATAAAGAATTGAAGATTTAAATAATGAAAAATTTGGGGCTCATCCCAGACTATGATTTCCATTTCATAATCCATTTTAATGACTAATGAGATTAATTGAATCAAAAATTTTAAAACCAATGACAATTGAAAAAAATCCATCAAAGATTTAGTGAAAACAATATTTTCATATTGTAAATAAAAATGATATTATCAATCAAATAAATGGAGTTATAAAAATTAACCTCCTCAATGCGGCATCAAAGTCTTAACATTTATAATTTTTTTCAAAATGAATATAATATAAATAAACTTTATCAACAAATTTTTTTTAAAATATAATAGTTTTTGAATGGATTATAGTTAGGGAACAATTTATTTATTTTAATATGTCCCTCTCCCCCAAACATAAAACCAAACTTTTCCCTCAAAGTTAAATCTAATGGTGGACAAACATTTAGACATCTTGGTTCAAAGATAATTACCAATTCAGTAAAACAAATACAAGTAAAAGTGTTATAAAAATGATAATAAAATTACTCCATGATGAAAAAATAACAACTGACAGGAGAATTTTTTTCCATAGTAAAGAAGTTTATCACAGAAAATGAAACCTACGAGTGATGCATGATTTTATAATTTTTAATTAAAAAATGATTTTGAAATATGTAGATAAAATTTATTGAACAAGATCTTTTAAAGAATTTTCTTAAAAGGATATATAACCAAGACACATAAAAATAATTCTAGCATGCAACACATATTACATTAATTTTTTTAAAATAGTCCATGCAAAGAGTAAGAGATTTTAATTTAAGGGAAAATGAGCATAAAAAATATGTACAATTTTATTTTTTTACTCCACTAGTTCAAAAAATTAAAACTTATTTCTAAGTAACAGAAACATAATTTTTCATCCATGAATAAGTCCTAATGAATTTCCATTTCAAGATCTGAAAAATTGAAAAAAATAAAATAAAATATAGAATTTAAATTCCCCGAAATACTTAAAATCGAGTAATAATATAGGTAGTTTGAATCATTTTCATTCAACATGCTGTTTTTTTATCATTTAAAACATTGAATTTATGATGCAATATAATGAAAAATTATTATCACAAACACACTAAAAAAACATAAACAAACACGTAATGAAAATAAATCATTTAGAAGAGCATAAATATATTCAATAAAATTATTATTTTTTCTTGTTTTAAATTTATTACAGCAATAAAAATAACCCAAAAAACTAAATATAAAAGAAGCAAAGAATCTTGAATGTACTCCTCTCACACACATGATTTAAAACATATAATAGTTAATTATATTTTTAAAAAATTATAGGGTGGAAGGATACAACCTAAGTGTTGCAGGTTGGGAAATATGATAACCAAAATATATTACCACAAAGTAGAAAGTACTGCTATCTTATTTTCTTACAAAATAATCTTCATACATTTATTAAAGGAATAAATAAAAAAACTAATACTAAAAAATGAATTTGAATATAATCTTGTGTTGGAACTCTCTAGTAGTAATGTATTAACGCTTTCCATAGATAGAAATCCTTGAGCTAGTCGTTAATAACTTGGTGGATGATTATTCTTTCACAAGAACATCCATGTCAACTTCTTTCCATTGTGATTACTTACACACTAATTCCTATATATAGAAATGAAATATTCATGCTCAAATACCTCTTTATCAATATAAAATGATGTCACCACCTCATTTTTTGAATTAATTACATTATTAATGTGCAAAAAAGATGAGGGTAAGAATTGACAATCCTCAACCACAAACAAACAATTAAAACCAGCCATTATAATTTTATTAACAGTGCCCATTTCAAGATTATATTCATTAGTATAATATGAGGTAAAGGAGAAGATAAACTGGTAGTCCACAAAACATACTCTTTATGAAACACCACCTTATTTGTGGCCTCAAACTTTTCATTTTCGGCATCCCATAAATTGGAATTTTTAATGAGTTCCAGAATATTTAGAAATTATTTAATGAGAAATGGTTCTACTCCATCTTGAACCTCTAGGAAATAAAATATATGGGCAAAATTTTAATTCTATATAATGATATGAAGACAATCAAAATCAAGATCTAAATAATCATAGATAAAAAAATCAACATCATTTTAAATATCAAAATCCCTAAATGTGGGAATGTTGTAAATCTATTTGGACCCAATGATCCCCTAGAAATGTGTCCGGATAAAGTGTGAGGTAGTTTTACTCCTCCAACATAGATTCAATTACTATATCCTCATCCATGGTGTGTTCAATGGATATTCAGGGGATGCTTTGTCCCAGTTCTACCCATTTTATAATTAAAATATAATTACATGTGTTATTAAAATAAAAATCATCATAATGAAAATCAGGAAATGAATGTTTATCAAAATGTATTCTAGATTTATTAAAATTTTCTTCTACCATCACATTACACATTATAAAACAAACCTCAATATTAGGATCTTTCTTCTCGAGTAATGCATCATCCTCCTCGATCTCCTCTTTAATGGTTGGTATGGAGAATTAGTTTTTAATATCTTTTTCTGGATAAATCTCTAGGAAAATATATGATAATTCATTTATTTATTTCGACAAGTCTTCGAAAATAGGTCCCAACATCACATTATTATCAATAATTGGTTCAAGAATATTTTATTCACATAATATTTTAAAATTTTCACTAGATTTATAAGCATGAAAACCCCCCATTCCTTCTGATCATCAAGTTGGAGTCATCATTTTTTATTATTTCTATTATATTTAATTGATAAAAAATAAATAAAAAAACATGAAACCCCAAAAATAGTCCAAATCATTGATATCCACAAATTTTATCATCATTTTGTGATTCATCCATTATAGAAGGATGAATTATTTCATCAACTAATTTATATCGACACAATTCAAAAGGTTAGTACAACTTGGAAGAATCAAAATATAGATCAATGGTTTTTCCTTGTGAGTCTTCTTCCACACAATAAATGGGATTGATGTTCTCATTATTTATATTAGGTATTCTTGGATTTAAACAATGGAAGTGACTATTCTTATTTTTTTCAAATGGTTAAAGCCAGAGGGCTTGTTGAAAACTCGTACTCATTTAGCTTGGTTATAGTTAGTGTCGTTGGTTTAGTGATCTTGTAGTGATATCTCAATGACGTATTATTCAACCTTGATAGAACAACAGGTTAATCTTACATCAGTTTCATCCCATCCTTAAAATAAACTTATTCCCCATTTATGAATGAAAATGTTTTATCAAATCCCATAATGATCTTGGTTTCAAACCCCTTATCAATCCCCTTTAGCTTCAGTAAGAAAAATACCTTACAGTTTCAATTTTATCACACACTACAATAATAATCTTACAAAGTCTTAGAATATTTATCCATAATATCAATTATATAGAAAAAAATTATCAAACAATGACATCCTAATTGATCTTACTAATAGTTAATAGATAAACATATTTTTTATGCAAAAATATAAATAATTTATTACGAAAAGGTCACTCAGGATATTCATACATAAAAGACATAAGACTGATAAATTTATCTTCATCGAAACACCTAAATTTATTAATAATGTAAAAACTAATAAAATTTAACATAAGAAATTTAAATTCCTTATAAAAGATTCAAATACTAAATTAAACTAAAAACAAAAACATCCATGATTTAATTGATTACCAGAGAAAGAAATAAAATTAATCACTAATATTAAATTATAAAACATAAAATTATTATTTTAAAAACAAAATTAAAAAAAGAATAAAAAATAAATTAAAAAAGAATACAAGATTCATTAATTTAAAAATTAATTAAAAATTATTCAATGAATTACTATTTGATAGTAAATAAATAATATTACTATAATTATAACTAGTAGACATAATTAAACACTACAATCACAAATTACTTATAAAAAATGATGTGTAAAAATCCATGAAAAACCAACCACATAAAGAAACCAGATTAAAGATATAGGATTTTAAAATAATTACTATAATAAAAAGTGATATAGGGATATCATGGCCTATATTAGGAATAAAAATATATGGAAAGATTGATGTAAGTATACAATAGATATGGAGCTCAAGAATTAAAAAATGTATCATAAATATCTTGGCTATAATAGGAAATAGAGTCTCCATAGTTCATATTTAATGTAGTTTGATTTCATATGATAAGGATATTAACTGTGAACTTTTATCTTCATACAGTGAGGATGTGAACTATTTATTTAAAAATTATATAGTGAATCGTTTAACCATGATAGTTATCATTGTATAGTGAAGAAGTTAATTTCTAAATAAGATATACCAATGTAGTAATTTTATGATATGTGAAATACAAATCAATCTCCACTAAGAATATTACCACATGGAAGGACATCATATTAACACAAATATATTTATATGTGTGTTTGGGGGGACATTTGGGGATCAAACATTGAAAAATGTCCCCAAATATCCTATCTATAATTTGAATTAGATTCTTTATTGGTCATAAAATAATCACCTACATGTCATTAAGGGGATATAGTTTAAATCATGTGGATATTTATTATTCATTGGGAGTGATATTGGAGAGAATATTAAGGGGTACGACCTTAATAGAGAGGAGGGTTATTAAGATTCTAGAGGTTTGAGTGATACCCTTAAGAGTTAGAAAATCACTTAAAGGCCATTAGATATAATGATTCACATGAATGAAGGCAGTCACCCAATCACATAAAGGACATGAGGTTTTGTGATTACGTAAAGGAAATATAAGTCAATTATGAAATGTCATGGGAGTTTTGTTTATGTATGGTTGGTATCAGGTAAGGTAATCATAGAAAATTATTTCAGGACAAATAGGAATTCATGTGATCATGTGACTAATGGGACATCATTTGATCATGCCTTGTATATGTGGTCTCATGATACAACCTCACAGGATTATTTAATGAATTCAAAAAAATGTCACAAATTTATTTAAAATTTCATTTTTGTTTACATAACTGGTTTTGAAATCAAGGATTTGGAGTCACGTTATTCTCCTTAGAACTATTCACATGTTTATTCCTATATTTATATCTTCCTCAACCATCTTTATATCATCCCTTTAAATATAAATTGAATGGATTTTTTATTGTTTTTATAGGTATCATATCCCCTATTTATGCTCCACATCATATGGTGTTCAAGATAGAAACATGTGTTCTGTTAGAGGAGGATTTTCCGAAGAATTTGGTAGTATCTCATGTTCCTGATGCGAATATGTCAATTAGTTTCAATGATGTTCACTAGATCAATTTATAAACAAGTGATCATGTTATAGAACTTTCAAATAAATACTTTTCTGTGTGAAATATTTAGGCTTATGTGATCGTGTTTCCACCAAGTAATTACATGAAAAAGTTAAACTAAAAGATTATAATATCATGAAAAACCATTTACATGGTTGTCACATGATTAACAATGAGAAAAATTGGTCTATTACTGACCTTATATATCAAATGTTTTACAAGATATAAAACGATACAATATTAGTTTCACCATCATCACATAACCTTCAGAGCTGTGTGATTGTCATGGTATAGAAAACATAATTATTTAAGGGTCATTATATTCTTTCTTCTTTGTATGGAAAATACATGTATGTCCTTAGCTATTTATTAAAAAGAGTTTACCTAGATAGAATATAATTTTATTTAATAGAATAGTAGTTTAAATTGATAATGAAACCATAATTATTTCTATATCCCACTTCATTGTGAAAAACTATCAATGGTTCATCAATTCCTTGGTTTGTGTATATCAAGGATGGAGTATTATTCTTCACATAAGCTAAAAGGTATGAGGAGTATTTTTCATGTGAAAATGGGAGTGTCATTTTAAATCCTTCTTCAAAAATTTATCACAACAATTCATACATATTAGGTGATTTTATAACATGGGAGAGTCGTATGAAAATAAAAAACTACATGCTAGTCTGTCCTTAACATCCCCATATGGGTTTATCGCATGACTCTGTGAATGATACAAAATCTGGAATCTTGATCATGTGACTAGATATCATGTGTTATAGTCACGACATCATGAATTCTATTCTAATCCACATACTCTATATTTGTATTTCATTGCATGTGTGCTACATCAGTTCAACAGTAGGCTCTTGCGGTGCTTCTCTTCATCCTATGACTTTGATTCATGTGGATATTGTTTCTCCTTATCATAATGATGCACATAACCAGAATCATATACTTAAAAAATTCTATATCTTTCATATCACTTCCACCCATAACCCATTTTTTAATTTTTTGTATTTGTGTTCATTACTCCTTTATGAAAATCAATTTATCTTATCTTATCTCCTTTACATTAGTCAAGGAGTGTAGTTATAATATTATTCAAGTAATAAAAAACGGTTTATTTTTATTTTCATTTTAAATAATTATTTCTTTCTTTTAAAAAATTCTTCCCATAACCCACATTACCTCTTAAGAATCTTTAGAAATCTCTTGTGGCTCGCAATTCTCAATTTTGAGAGATCCCTTCAAAAAATGGCCTTCTTCCACAATCCTTGGTCTATTCATTATATTTATAGACATACCCTACTACCCCTTATTATGAGTTCTTTTTCAATTTCAAGATATATTTTACTCTATAACAATATATATGATTATATAATCTGTAGGTGATGTAAGAAATAATGGCATCAATTTTTCTTGATAACCAAATTGGTTCTCTGATGGATGTATCTTCAGAAATGTATGTGATTTGTCACTAATAATCATGCAGAGCTTCTCATACACATAGAATTTGTGCCTGTGAATATATTCATTGAGGAATTATTCCACTTCAAAGGTTCCCTATTATCCTTACCCATGTTCTGCATGAAATTTATTTTGGTAGTACTTGATCTCCTCAAGATCATTGATGTCAAATCATACAATTAAAATTTGGTTTGATATTCTTATTATGTTGTTTTATATGGAAAACATAGAATTAATTTATAATTTTTTGTGTGAAATATATAATGCACCCAAGGATCTACTTGTGAGTGATATCAATTCCATGCATTATAGGAGTGATGAAATACCATCACCTAGAGTTTGAATAATACAATGTGTGGCCTTTTTTATCCATCATTTGACATGACCATGTTTGATGTAAATGAGTAGTTCCATTTATTATTATTATTATAGTTATTATTCTTCTAAACAATATGTATACCCCAAACATCATTATAAAAATCCATAATGAATTATTACCCACTTAACAATCATCACACAAGTTCTTACTCTACAAGGTTCATGGCTCATGTTTACAAGTTCTAAAAAAATTCCTCGAAAAAATTTCATTAATTCATCATAAAATGAACCTAAATATAAGCTAACTATAGGAAACTTTTTCTGATTTAAAAACACATTATAGATTTATGTTTCTTCCATAGTTGTGGGAAATTTATTCTTATGAAAAAGATATAAACTTGTGACTTTTTGATAAAGTAAACTTTGGATCCCCAATTCTTGGGTCAGATGAACATCCTCCTTGAATTTTAAATAATCCCAAAAAACATGAAAATATCTAAACCTCATGAATTAAGATTATAATAGTGTATAATTGATGGATATAAGTATAAGTAGCATCTTTGACACATTAGAGTTGGTCCATCAAAATAATGAAAGATTGTTTGATTGAATGTGGGGAATTGGGTGAGTATATCATGGAGATGGAGTGCTATAACTTTTTCCACCAACAGGGGCATAGATAAAATTTATTGAATGTTGTTGGGGCTATATGGTTGGACCTAAAATATTTTTTTATCTCTTTATATATATTACACTTAACTTTTCCTATGTTTCATGTGAGGAAATATTAGCGTGTAGAGCATTGAATTTTTCTTAGGCCTCCCTTTTTATATTATTAACCAAAAAAATTTATGTCAACTTTTATAGTGAATTTTTTTTCCTAGATCACATATGGTGCATGTCTAGTTATTATAGAATTTTATTTATCCCATACTATCCTTTTCATGTTTTCAATAAAATGAGTACTATGTATTTTGCTTTGTGTAATTTAGGGTCATAAAATTCATACGTATGAGTTTATTATGTTTTTGGTCAAATATAATTGAGAATAAAATGATAGAGTTTATTTTTATATATCTTAGACCAGATGTTTTTGTAGTTTAGTGCGATATATATTGGACCTTATTTTACTATACATTAGGTTCATATATCTTGTACCTTATATTTCTATAGTATAAGGAAATATATATTGGCCTTTCTATTGTGAACAAGGAATTATGTCTGGATTTATATACACACAAATAAGGGGAATCATCTCTCAAAGTGTTCGAATTAGGGTGATGAAATGTAAATGACAAGCCAAGGATGATCACGAATCAAACTAGGGATGAATAGGGGAACCACAATTTTTTTATAACTCCCATGGATTTCAGGTCCTTTTTTTCATTTCAAATACATTTCCATTTGATATGATGAGGACTCATATACCTATTCTAGGGTGTCATATGTATAGTCACATAGAGGGTCCATTGATATCTGAAATTATTCTTTCCAATTTCTATGGATGATTTTATGAGAAATTTAGGTTCTCATTAAATAAAACTACTTATACAACATGGATATTTAAGAAAGGTCTTTTTCACCCTATATCCTTTCTATAAATATGATTATAAAATAAGGGTTTTAGAACCCAGTATCCTTATTACAATGATAAGTATTCTTGAAGTGTTTTTTTCTCCATGAAGCCTTATTACAATTATTTTTTATGATATAATGTAAAATAACATCAATGTTGGTGAATCCACATCGATAGTTGGATTATATGTCACATAAACCATGAATTAAGTATTTTAAACAAAGAATTATATAATGTGGAAGGTATGCTAGTGATGATCATGAATCAAACTATAATAGTGAGTTTTTTGTGACATTTCTTGGTCTCATAGGGTTCAAAGAACATTTTATGGAAGTAATAATTTTATCTGGATGATATGACAATGACTCATATGGGGAAGCAAGATGGAGACATTAATATTCAAATGAGAGTACTTTAAAACTAGGTATTATATTTTCCCCATTCCATGAAAGGTTTAGTATTATAGAAACACATATTAAAGGATGTAGTGTATAGAGGAAAACTTATCCAATGAGGGGTCTAGGGCCCTGGTGATAGTTTTTATGGAAAGGATCAAGTGAAAGATTATGTTAATGATGATTCAGTAATGAGTGAAAACTAATGTAGAAAAAGGGGCTTTCATTTTATGGTCACAATTCTCAGAACATATATCATCCAATTTTAGGTTACTTGATAATAACCACCAAATGGCTCAAGAATGAGATACCACATCACTGCTAAAAAATGGGTATGGTATATGGTGATGTAACATCAATGTTATTAAATTGTACTGAATAGTTGGATTATGTGTTTTGAAAATCACAACACAATTAGCTTGATCTTATGATGTTGAGATGGGGAAAACTTATTGAGGATGGTAATAAATCACAATGGGTTGACAAGTTATACTGATATGATTCTAGGGTTCACATGGATTAAATGATCTTTTTGAAAAAAATAAAACATTTGGTTGAAAGCACATGGGTGCATATGAAGGATCAATGGGAAGTAAATAATATTAAAAAAGTTTCACTTTATGCTAAATACACTCATTTATAATGGCCATGGAGTATTTATGAAGTTTTATACACTTGAGAAATGGAGTTGGTTATAGTTAAAATATCTATCCATTGAGGTTTTTGGAAACCTAAAAGGTCTTTCCCATGTACTGAACATATTATTAAGGAAAAAGGATATGATAATTCAGGGTTCTAACTTTTTCCTAGACCAGTAGTGTTCAAGGAGCATGGATGAACCTTTTCAGGTCTATAAGATATATACAATGAGATTTGTGCTTATTTTTGTGTTCCCTATAAATAATTTATATGCCACGTAGTTGAAGTTACTTGAGGCAATAGACTTAAATTTTAATTAGAACTCCCTTTATATGATTTTAATATTATAATTTCTATTTATATTTCACTAGATGTATAGGGTATTTTATGTTAGACCCCGTGATTATAGGGTTTATGGTCTTATAATATTGATTAAAATACACATAATTTATGGTGATGATTTGGAACAATAACCTAATTTAGATTCCCAATGTTGATAATACCCCAAAATACCTTTTAACGGGATATATTAATGTAATAAATCATGGTTCATGTTTCTCTAATCATAAGTAAGGGTATGTTAAAAACATGTTGAGTGTTATGGATAATCAATTTCATATTACAGACTCTATTTTTATGCTTTTTGGGATCACAAGTACTAAAGGAAATCTTTTTCAAAGAAAAAACTCATATAGTTGATAGGTTGGAGGCTCATATATAGAAGATAGGACTAGACACACATAGTCAAACTTAGATTCTTGGGAAGATAGTTACAATCTGTTCTAATGGTTTCAGAAGGTTGGTAGCAACCTAATACACTCAATCTGGTAAGTGTTTTTGATTTTTTGAGGTTCTCATAATGACAATGAAAGAACCTCGAAACTCAGTTGAACATGGTTTGGCTATTTTGGTTCTTTCATAAGGAGTGAAAGGGGATAATGGTATATAAATCTTACTGTCATACAACAAGTAATGAATGGACATGTGGTTTATGTTTCGATAACAAGGAATCTAGAATTTTACATTTTAGGGTTATGTAGATAGGATTGAATACTACATAGTTTAACATCATTAATCTAGGATCAAGTTCATATAGTATAACATCATGTAACTAGGATGTTGTGAACCGATGAGAGAATTATGTAATGTATTTGTAGATACACCTTTCATTGGTTGGGGGGAATTTGAATTTGGAAGACATTATCATCCTTAAAAAATATTATGGTTAAATGACCATATTTTTGGGGCCTTTTTCACATATACGAATCATATGTATTAAAAAATTATGTATATGTAACTCATAAGTAAGAAAAGAAAGTATGTACGACTCCACTATTCTTAAGTAGTTTGAGGTATTGCAAGGTGGGCAATTTTTCCACTATTAATGCTATTGGTGAGGCTAGATGGGTCATCTTAGTCCTCTAAGCTCACATGAGTCATTCATGATGTGATACAAAAGTAGGGATATTATAATAACCCATACTATGTTTGAAAGGGTCACATGGAAAAGGGGGATTGGAAATATTGGGGGAATGTTTCCATATAATGGGCCTACAAGTAACATAACCTATGATGAGGACTACCACATAGATCTGGATTATACATAGAAAGAGTACCTTTCTAGTTTATAATTTTTTTTCTATCATGTTTTTGAATGGGGTAAATGGAATATACCATATTTCTAGAAACATATCAGGCTAATTTTGGATGGCGGTTTATTTGATCAGCCAATAATATGATTTGTGGAATTTTTTCTTTCTGTGGTTGTACCCATCTAGGCTTCATCATGCATCATGTAAGGATTATAATAAATCCATGTAACTTTTTTAAATGGAATTCATATATGTATATTGGTATCATACAAAGAGAGGGGAAATATTGTTGTTTTGATTTGGTAGCTTATTCTTAGGACAGAGAATCTCGACCTCACTACTTAGCCAATGATAACATTAATCAAATGACACATAGTTTATGTACGTCTCAATGCATTGAATGAACTCGGAAAAGGGTAGAGGGTTATTTTTATCAAGCTATACACACCATTTTTGAGTCTTTATCTGTGATATCTGGATCATGTGTAGAGAATAAAAATTATATCCTAACTTATATCAGGTTCTTTGGGGAATGGAAATATCATTGTAAATGTCCAAACAAAAATTTTAGTGGGGTAATTTGGTATTATTATATATGGATCATGGATATGAGATCATGAAATATCTACACATACCAAGTGAACTAGATTCAATATATTCTCTTTTATAGAGAATTGACTCACATGTAGGGAAGAAACATGGAGAACTATTACATTAAGGATTTTGGGAGGTCCTGGGTGCAAAATATAGGTGTCATTAACTATCATGTATGAACATGATTCAAAAAATATTTATTTCTGGATCAAAATGTCTCCTTGATGGATCTAACTCATGGGAAGTGGAATGTATACTTTTTTTTTCATAAAATAAAATACAAAAACTATCATCCAGGTTTATTATATCAAACTATTATGATGAAAAATATCTCTCATGATGTGAAATACTTTAACATTTCCGGGAGAAATTTCATAAATTTATATCTAAACAAGGGTGAATTATTCTGATATTTACCAAGCACTTGAATGGGTTATAATGGTGTCAATCCTATGCATGGTACTATGATAATATACTCAGTCATCACTATATATCGTAATATGTTATGAATCAATCCACACATGGTTTTATATATACAATAGTCAATATTTATTCTAGTCCTAATTTTGATCTTGTAAAGGGGATGAAGGTTTATTTTTATCACAAAATTATTTCTGGGCCCTAGATGGGGTATCCATGCATCACTATATATTCCATGTTAATAAGAATCAAGATACACATAGTCCTTTGATCCATGGTTCTTTGTAGAGATTATGAGTCTAATTAGAGAGAGAATTTAATTTCTCGCATTGGGTACCCAAAGTAGATCTAGATCACATATATGATAATGATATAAAGGGGTATTGTAATCTTAGAAATTGTGAATGTGAATAGTATTAAGTGATATAATAATCACTACACATCCTGTGTTAATAGGAATCAATACATAAATTGTTCTTGTAAGGAAATTCTTATACACAGATCTAGATCATATGTTGCTGAAAAACTTTTTTATTTTACTAGTTGTCTATAAATTATAATGAACATTCTGAAATCTATTATATAGGTCTAACATATATGTAGAAGTGGGGGAATTTTTAGATATTTATTAATAGTGTCTGGGTCTATGGTAGAGTACTTGGACATTAATATGTATCACATATAGATGGGAATAAATCATTCACATAGGTCTTTAAGTAATGACGCCATTTATGGATCCAACTCATATGTTAGGGATAAGGGTATTAATGTTCTATGGTATAGGTTAACTGTTTTACAAATATAAAAATGTAAATTATGATCACCAGTTGGGGAAGAAGTAGGCTACAAGGAATTGGAATCTCTAAACAGTTTTTAGTCTTACATGTAACACCCCAAGCTTCCACGGTACGTTTCCCTTTGAATAATGTTATAGCTTGCATTGTACGCAACTTCGAGATTCTAACACACCACGACCAATCAAACTAGCCATTATGAATAGTAATACCAAATTCTTGAAATTTTATACATTTTATCTTTCAAAATGGACTTCATTTTTGGATTTGGAATATTGAAATTATCTTAGAGTGAGTTTTTTGTATTTTTCTAAACATTTTCCATTTTTGATGAATAGTGAAAAACACTAAGTTATAGGTTAAAACCGAATTTTTATTTAAATAATTATCTATTTTATTTAAATTTATATTAGGTAAAAATAGAAACGTAATACCTATATAAGTTTAATGTGATTTATTGGAGTCAGTTTATAATAATTTTAGATATATAAATTATTTTTTGAACTTTTCACCATCTTTTACCCACCTCCTAAGAGAATTCGCAAATTCACATAAAAACTAATTTTACCGCTTATGTGAGTGAAATTTTAAAAACCTGAGAGAAACGGTTGATATCAGTAAATAAAATTTGGTTCAATAAGGTGAAAATATTTTTTGTTGAATAGTAACTTTTTTACTTTTATTTACCACGGTTAAAAGCAAATAGGGTAATTAAGGGTAAAAATGGTATTATTATTACCCTAAAAAATGTCAAAATTATATTGGATAAGTATAATTCGACCAAAAAAACCTTATTAATAAAATATGATCCTATAGGTCCACTTGTATAAGATTAGGACATTTATTATTATTTTATTTAAAGAAGAGTTAAAAGAGTTAAAATCAATGTTTAATAACTAAAAAAATTTAATATAGGATTATAAATAAGATATATTCCAAAATAAATATTCATTAGAAATATAAAAATATTTTCTACATAATGGTATTTTATTAATAAATTTTAGACATTAAAAAATTAAATTTATTTATGACACAATGATGATGCAGTAATTACCGTATTAATGAAATATTAAAATAATTGATATTAAAAATATCTAAATAAATGTAATTTGAGACTTTTTATAAATTAACATAAATTTATAGGTTTATAAAACATGTTAGGGCTGGTTATATGATTTTTTTTGAAGTAATAATTCCGTTATAAATTTAGCAAAAACAAAATACCAAATAGTGTCAAAATTGACATAAAAGAGTTTTTTAAAAAAATATTATATTATTAATTTATATTATATTCCAAAAAATATAAGGTTCAGCCAAAAGTCTTATATAATGATATTTTTATCATTAAAGAACTACTTTGGGTTCTCTTGGAAGTATATAGTAAGTTTATTAACCATATAATATAAAAATACAAAGAGACATGGTAAATGTCAAACTATTTAACTAAGAGTTAAATATAAAATATAAAGTTAATATAGTAACCCAAACATGTATAAAACCTATATTTTGAGTGGTTTTATACCCATACACACCATATATTTTAAATAATCAATTTTTTATACATTATAAACTGACAATTATTTTATTATAAAATAGTATTTATAGCTTTTCCTAAGGTTCCCCTCACACCTCTTATAAATGGGAACTCCCCCTTCTCTCTAATTCACACCTTAAAATCCATTTTGAAAGGCCAAAACCTACCCAAATACCATCTCAACTATCCTACCTTCATCCTAGAGTCCTTCCTTTAGTTAAAAATCCAACATATGTAGACCTTTTTTTCAAATCAAAATGAATAACTCGAAGAAGAGGTAAATATTTCATCACCTTTTTCATGTTCCTTTCTTCTTCCACTTCCTCTTTCTTTGTTTTTTCCATTATAAAATAATAACTCAAATATATTCTATATACTATGATGTTATTATAAATATGTTACAACCATATTCATTATTCTACCCATCCTTTGAATGACATGTCACCATACGTGCGTACGTACGGCTTACAGTCTCCACGTCATGGGGTAATTGTCATTAAATACATTATTATTTGGATGGGTAAAATAATAATGTTTAATTTATGTAAAAACTAAATATAACATGATAATTATTATTCATATATGATATTCCATCCAATAATATATTATTTTAAAATCAAAATAATTATATTTTCAGTCATGCATACGTACAGATTACCGTCTCCAGGAACGCGATGTGATTCATTCCCCATCGTATCCATTAAAGACTAATTTCCATTTGATGATTAAAAATAATGTTTATATACTTGATATCATTCTGTATATGAATAATATACATCCAATCCATAAAAAATATGACTCACATAATAAATAATATAAAGGAAAATGAATCCGTTTACACCTAAAACAACGATAATACTAAGATATTATTAACAAAGAATTGTTAAAAGATCATATATGATATAATATTAATGTATATGATTCTGGTATAATTTAATAATAATTATTTGACCATTATACAGGAGTTTAACCTACTCTCGACTAAGGAAAATGTACAAAGTAAGGGGTTTCTTATCTCACTTTTAATTCCATGAGATTTCCATTGTTCACCACTTATTTATTGCATGTGGTGTGTGTACTACCCATGATTGTATTAATTGTGTAATATACATTAATTTATGGATATTTACATCATCAATGTATGACCCTTCTTTCATGGGTGTATGTTTCGTATGTTACCAAATCAATAAGGGAATTTGAAATTTTAATTTCCACTCATTCGGCTTTACGCATACTGCACTGATTATTTTACTCCAAGATTATGTGGGGAATCATTATTAATTTTCTTATGTCATAATTTCCACTACCCTTTCTATGGATATAATTTTGATAAAAATAATCACTCCTTTGATAAATTCTCAATTCATCGATATGAACTTGATAAGAGTAATTTTAACTCAATCTCTATTTATTGAGTTAAACATCCAATTCATTAGTGTTGTTTTTACAAGAATATGTGTGAATGTCCTATGATTGATTTACAATAAATATCCAATAATATTGAGTGTATTTAAATTTGTCACAAATAATTATTTCATTGATTTATCCTTAACCTAAGGATACAGTCTTTATAAGATATTTCATCTCAATTTACATTCCATTTAGACTTCATTGTTGTTATACACCAAATAACTTATATATGGTGTATATAATGTACTTTGACATAGTATATCATGAATCCCTTTATTCTCATGATATTATAAAGTTTTTATTACCTTAATTATTTTATTCAAGTGTCTCTATTTTGGTTAGGAACACTAACTAAAATATCATTTTAAATGTTTTAAATATTTATTAATCTAAATCTATATCACTAATGTACATGTTTTAAAAATGGTTTTAAAGATTTATTTATGTGGACATTAATGATTTAAAATTAAAATTCATTTTAAAAGTTTCAAAGTGGTATGGGACACTTTGATTAAACAATATATTTTTAAATGGCCTTTTGAAAAATAGTGTGAATTTTAAAAGTTTTCAAGAAAAAGGGGGATATTTCTCTCAAATAGTTTTGAGGATTATTTTCATCTATGTCGATATCCTTCGTTATTATCGATTGAGTTTAATCTGTAACAATACAATATTCCATATTGTATTGAATGAGTTATGTTTGAATGTGGATGTGCTATTTTTATACCATTCATGGTTTGTGGATAAAGTGTAGACATTTCATATGCTAGTTTTAATACGAATGTTTAGATTATGTTTCACACATTTCATATGAGGAATGCATTGGACTTAGTAAGTGACGGGTGGAGACCACTATAGCTCCTCGATGCATCGGTAGGTCTCATGAGATAAACTAGTGTCTTGAAACAAGGCCTTGACAAAATCATATTTGTAGTCTGGGCACAGGGCCTTGACTATGTGGTTATGATGTCTGGAATTATGCATTCCATAATTATGAGATTAGCTATTGATATTTCATGTGGTTATTCTACAGGTAGAATACCCATGACTATTTTTTATTATGGCATTATTTACTCATCTCATATTCCTTCCATAAAGTGTTCATGTTAATTATTTGTAAAGGCATGTGTTTTCAATTATTCACCATGCCTAATTTTTATGTTATCTTCGACTGTATTGCTTACTCTTACTAATCATTTGAGCTCATCCCTTTCTTATGTTTCATTTTCCCAGGATATGAAGAAGTTTGATATGAGTGACTTGCAGGCATAATCTAGGAAGCTTGGATGTTTCTAATGGAATAATTTAGTGTTTTTTTTCTTTTCAAGTTATAATGTTGACCTTATGAATGTATCTAGCATTTAAAAGGATACTAATCTGATCGGTCTTTCGGGATATGATTTCCCTGTATCATGACAATTTTATTTAATAATGCACCAACTCTGGGTAACTGGGGCCGGGGCGTTACAGTTTGTATCAGAGGAAGTTTAGTACAAAACTTGGAAACTATATTTAGATAAACTATGATTAGAGAACATAGACCTAAGATAGAATTTGAGGATTAGTATAGAATAAATTCATAAAATTTTGGTATTGTTTATATTTTGTAAGTTTTCCATGAAATACATCACTTTCTGGATACGAGCAGGTAGAGGTGGCTCTTGCACAGATGTACCGAGGTGTAAAACCCGAAAACACCACTTTGAGCTAGACTTGAATGGGAATTGGTGCACAACAATGAGCCTTGATTCACTCTTGGTTACGACACTCTCATGGGATACGCTTAGGATAATTAAAAGTTTCTTTGCAAACCGATTTGAAGGGTTTTAATATAAGATGATAATAAATAACCTTGGTTAATACTAGGGTGTTTTTGATTGAAAATAAGGTGTGATGATATTTTCTAAATAATTTTATGACTATTCTTACTCACACAATGTTTTCTGGTTTTAGTTACTGGATGCATTCCAAGGAAGTCATAGTAAGATTGAATATGATGTACAAGGTGAGAACAATGGTGAAAATGAGAAATGAAATGGAATGTTGATAGGTGTAAAATATATTGTCTTCATGCCGAATCAGTTTTCGGAAAATATGATCAACAACATATATATTAACCAACTCCCGGACTAAAAAAAAGATAAAGTCAGTGAATGATAAGATCTCCAGATATGGAGATCATGGAGAGAAGAAATCTCAATTTCCATCATGCCTAAAATGTGGAAGGAGACACACAAGAATGTGTCTCAATGGAACAAATAAATGCTTTATGTGTGGGAACGAAGGGCATAAAGTAAAGAATTTCTGATGAAAAATGAAGAGTAATATGGAAGAAAATAAAAATGATCCTAAGATTCCAATTATGGTCATTTTTCATAAATTTAAGGGACATTGGAATCACCCAAGTCAATGACCTATTTTATAGGATAACCTCTGGGTCAAAGAAAAACCTATGTGGAATTAAATAGATGGGAAAATGTTTAAATGTATTAGTGCTCTCTGTTTTTGAGATTACTTTGGATTTTTTTTCTCTTATATGTGTAACCCTAAAAATTTATCATGTGAAAATGATATTTGAGGAAGAATTATCTTTTCTCTTGTGGATATAGTTATAAAAAACCATTTGGTTTTATATGATCCTTGAATTTGAGGAAATTACAATTTATTATATTTTGGGATGAAAATGCATGGTATGAGATAACATTTCAGGTTAAATTATGTTATGGTTATTTTGATGAATTTATCTCATTTTGTTAATTTTATAAAATATAGTTTTTGAAAAAGGACAACACGCAGTCTGTGTGACAACCCATCGCGTCGGACAAAGCTGTGGGAATCAAACCCACAACCAGAGTCTGATTGGGATTTATCGCCTACCACTGGACTATGTGAAGTCCTTGGTCGGTGTGACTAATTATTTTTAGTTAAATAATTTTATTGATCAATAATAAGTTGATTTTGGATCTTATGTCTTATCAAATGAATACCCTTAGTATAGAAAAATGATTTGGTGATTAAGTGATAAATGTTATTTTGGAAGACATTCGCTATGTAGGGAATACTATATGCCTAAGGAAAATAGAATACTATGAGATTTCCTTTGTGGAGTAATGGGGGATTTTAATCTATGTTTTTATTGTGGAGTTATAGTGATTTGGGTTATTTATCGAAATGATTAACCTGTAATATAGAATACGTGATTATGTTAATTACTTTTAAGTATGTGACTTTAAGAGTAGTCGATGTCATTTGGAGATACAATTTAACATGTAAGACTACATAACCAAATTCTTCTATGTTTTGGGTTTCAATATTAGTTTGTATTATAATGAAGGATTTTAAGTACAATTGATTATCGAATGGTATTTATTTAACTTTAGGGTATTGTTTGTTTAATTTTAGAAATTATGATTAGTGTTTATTTCTCTAAAGGAGTTTCCTTTTGGGGGATCATCTAATCTTGTACTAACCATTTTGGTTTTGATTAATCTCTAAAGACAAGGTAAATATATATTTTATCCTTTGTGAATCATGTGATTCTATAGAAGTTGATTCTAGATCTTCCGGCGTGACCAAGTCATCTTGAATACTCATCATTTAAAAAAATGCATTTGTAGTAGAAATTTATTAAAGAATGAAGCTCTAATTAAAAAGTATGTATATATCTTTATGTTCTTGGTCAATCTCTTAAATAAATCCCTCATCTTTATGAAATGTAACTTAAAAAAAATTTGTCTATTTACTTTTCCTACTGGAAAACTAATGACCATTTTTTCTATCACAAGTTTTTGGTTTTCTTGTTGTTAAATTTTTCCTAATCATGTTTTCTATCCCTCTCTATCAGAACTTGACACTTAGTTTATCTTCCATATCCATGTTTTCTTATATGGAATCCTAGTATGGGTTATCTCGGGTGACCTTTGTACTTCTCTTTCATTCTTTTAAAGTGATAGTTTTATTGAATCTTTTTCTGATGTGGGACTTTCAATTATGTTCCCAAACCCAATTTTAAAAATTTTGAGGATGCAATTTCCAAAAGGGGAGAAGAATGCAACACCCCAAGCTTCCACGATACGTTTCCCTTTGAATAATGTAATAGCTTTCATTGTACGCAACATCGAGATTCTAACACACTGCGACCAATCAAACTAGCCGTTATGAATAGTAATAACCACTTTTTAAAATTTTATAAATTTTATTTTTCAAAATGGACTTCATTTTTGGATTCAGAATATCGAAATTAGCTTATAGTGAATTTTTTGTATTTTTCTGAAAACTTTTATTTTTTGATGAATAGTGAAAAACACTGAGTTCTAGTTTAAAACCGAATTTTTATTTAAATAATTATTTATTTTATTTATATTTATTTGAGGTCAAAATAGATACATAATACATATATAAATTCAATGTAATTCATTGGAGTCAGTTAATAATAATTTTAGATATATAAAAATTTTATTGAACTTTTCACCGTCTTTTACCCACCTCCTTGGAGAAGTTGCAAATTCACATAAAACATAATTTTACCGCTTATGTGCACATAATTTCAAAAATCCAAGAGGCACAGTTGATATTAGTAAGTAAAATGTGGTTCAATAAGATGAAAATATTTTTTGGTGAATAGTAACTTTTTTACTTCAATTTACCACGATTAAAAGTAAATAGGGTAATTAAGGGTAAAAATGATATTATTATTACCCTAAAACATGTCCTAATTCTATTTTCTAAGTGTAATTACACCAAAAACAACCTTTGGAATACAATATAATCCTTTAGGTCCACTTGGATTAGATTAGGACATTTTTTATTATTTTATTTAAAGAATAGTTAAAAGAGTTAAAATCAAAGTTTAATAACTAAAACATTGTTAATATAGGGTTATACATAAGATATATTAGACTATACATAATCATTAGAAAGGTAAAAATATTTCCCATATAACGGTATTTTATTTATAATTTTTAGACATTAAATAATTAAATTTATTTATGACACAATGATGATGCAGTAATTACCGTATTAATGAAATATTAAAATAAGTGATATTATAAATATCCAAATAAATTTAATTTGAGACATTTTATAAATAAAACTAATTTTAAAGGTTAATATATCATGTTAGTGTTGGTTAGATGATTTTTTTTCTAAGTAATAATTATGTTATGAATTTAGAAAAAACAAAATACCAAATAGTGTCAAAATTGACATAAAAGAGTTTTCAAAACAAATATTATATTATTAATTGATATTCTATTCCTAAAAATCTAATGTTCGGAAAAAATACTTATATAATGATATTTGTATAATTAATTAACCACTTGGGGTTATGTTGGATGTATATAGTAATTTTATTAACCATATAATATAAAAAAACAAAGAGACATAGTAAATGTCAAACTATTTAACTTAGAGGTAAATCTAAAAGATAAAGTTAATATAGTAACCCAAACCTATCTAAAACCTATTTGTTGAGTTTTTTTCGACCAATACCCACCTTAAACTTTAAATAATAAATTTTTTAGCCATTTGAAACCGAAAATGATTTTATTATAAAATAATATTTCTAACTTTTCCTAACGTGCCCCTCACCCCCCTTATAAAAGGGCACTCCCCCTTTTCTCTAATTCACACCTTCAAAGACATTTGGCTCAGCCAAACCCTACCCAAATACCCTCTCAACTATACGACCTTGATCTTAGAGGCCCTCCTTCAGTCAGAAATCCAACCCAAGGAACCCTTTTGATCAAATCAAAAGAAAGAACCCGAAGAAGAGGTAAATATTTCGTCACCTCTTTCAAGTTCCTTTCTTCTTCAAATTTCTATTTATTTGTTGTTTACATTCTAAAATAATAAATATAGTATGTTATATATACTATGATGTTATTATAAATATGGTACAAGTATATTCATTATTCTATCCTTCCTTTGAATGACATTTCACCACACATGCGTACGTACGGCTTACTGTCTCCATGTCGTGGTGTAATTGTTATTCAATACATTATTATTTGGATGGGTATAATAATAATGTGTAATTAATGTAAATAATAAATATAACATGGTAATGACTCTGAATATATTATATAATATCCAATTATATATTATTTTAATATCCAAATAATTATATTGTTGCTCATGCGTACATACGGATTACCGTCTCCACGAACGCGATGAGATTCATTCCCCATCATATCCATTCAAGAATAATTTAATTTGATGATTAAAAATAATGTTTAAATACTTTATATCATTATGGATATGAATAATATACGTCCCATCCGTAACAAATGTGACTCACATAATAATGAATATAAAGGAAAACGAATCTGTTAACACCCGAAATGACGATAATACTAAGATATCATTAACAATGCAATGTTAAAAGATCATATATGATATCATATTAATGTATATTATTATGGTATAATTTAATAACAATTATTTAACAATTATACAGGAGGTTTACCTACCCTCAACCAAGTAAAATGTACAAAGTAAGGGGTTTCTTATCTCACTTTTAATTCCGTGAGATTTCCATTGTTCACCACTTATTTATTACATGTGGTGCGTGTACTGCCCATGATTTTATTCATTGTGTAATATACTTTAAACTGTGTATATTTTCATCATTATTGTATGATACTTCTTTCATGGGTGTATGTTTCGTAAGTTACCAAATCGATAATGGAATTTGAAATTTCAATTTCCACTCATTCGGCTTTAGGCATACTTCATTGATTATTTTACTCCAAGATTATGTGTGAAATAACTATTCATTTTCTTATGTCATAATTTACAATAACCTTTCTGTGGATATAATTTTTATACACATAATCACTCCATTGATAAATTTTCAATTCATCGATATGAACTTGATAAGAGTAATTTTAACTCAATATCCATTTATTGAGTTAAACATCCAATTCATTGGTGTTGTTTTTACAAAAAATATTTCTGAAGGCCCTCTAATTGATTTAAACTGAATATCTAATCATATTGAGTGTATTTATATTTGTCACACATAATTATTTCGTTGATTTATCCTTAACCTATGTATATGGTCTTTATAAGAGATTCCATCTCAATTTATATTCCATTGAGACTTCTTTGTTGTTATACACCTAATAACTTTTATATGGTGTATATAATGTACTTTAACATAGTATATCATAAATACCTTTATTCTCATGATAATATAATGTTTTGATTACCTCAATTTTTTTTATTCAAGTGTATCTCTTTTGGTTAGGAACTCTAACTAAAATATCATTTTAAATGTTTTAAAGATTTATTATTCTAAATATTTATCATTAATGTACATGTTTTAAAAATGGTTTTAAAGACTTATTTATATGGGAATTAAAGTTTTAAAATTAAAATTAGTTTTAAAAGTTTCAAAGTGGTATGGGAAACTTTGATTCAAAAATCAATTTTAAATGGATTCTTTACAAATAGTGTGACTTTTAAATGTTTTTAAGAAAAAGGGGGATATTTATCTCAAATATTTTTGATGATTATTTTCAACTATGTCGATATCCTTTATTATTCTCTATTGAGGTTAATATGTTACAATAAAATCTTCCATATTGTATTGAATGAGTTATGTTTTACTGTGGATGTGTTATTTTTATACCATTCATGGTTTGTGGATAAAGTATTGACATTTGGTATGCTAGTTTTAATATGAATGTTTGGATTATGTTTCACCCATTTCATATGAGGAATGTGTTGGAATTAGTAAGTGATGGGTGGATCTCTCTATAGCACCTCGATGCATCGGTAGGTCTCATGAGACAAACTAGTGTCTTGGCACAAGGTCTTGACAAAATATTATTTGTAGTCATGGAACAAGGCCTTGAGTATATGGTCACGATGTAAGACATTATGAATTCCATCATTATGAGATTAGATATTTATATTTCATTTGGTTATTCGACTAGTAGAATACCCATGACTATGTTTTATTATGGAATTATTTACTCTACTCACATTCCTACCATAAAGTGTTCATGTTAATTATTTTTAAAGGAATGTGTTTTAAATTATTCACCATGCCTAATAATTATATTAACTTCCACTGTATTGCTTACTCTTACTGATCATTTGATCTCACCCCTATCTTATATTTCATTTTACTAGGATATGAAGAAGTTAGATATGAGTGACTTGTAGGCATAATCTAAGAAGCTTGGATGTTTCTAATGGGATAATTTAGTGTTGTATTTCTTTTCAAGTTGTAATGTTGACCTTATGAATGAATCTAGAATTTACAAGGCTACTAATCTGATCGGTCTTTCGGGATATGATTTCACTATATCATGCCATTTTTATGCAATAATGTACTGACTCTGGGTAACTGGGGTCGGGGCGTTACATTACAGGAAATTTTTTTATCTTGATGTTTTACCAGTTCTTAGTGGTGATAGTTACCATATAGCTTAACATCATATAGTGAGGATACATATTCTATGTATTTTAGATTCTTTCTACCATGGAATATAAGTGGGTCCTAATGGTTCCAATTGATAGGTCAAATATTATAACCTTCTGTCTATGTTTAGTATATAATTGGACTAGAGTAATTGATTGATGGTCTTGGAATTGAGACAAGGTAGGGGAATTTTTATAAAAAGAGGATACCATGAAAAATAATAATTCTAGAATATGTGGTAGGGTCTATAGTAAAAGATTAATATAACATTACACATCACAAATGGAGGAAAATCAACCAACTTGTCTCTATTATAAGAAAGATGATTTCTCTATATTGTTCATATTAAATGTAGGGGATACTATTTGTTAGTGAAAGGTATGGTTTGGCCTAGGATAGGTATTTGGGTGTCACGAGATATACCATACTAGTGGGATACAATCCATACCTAGTTCTTTGAATTGAAAATTACCCATACATGATCTACATTTCATTTTGAATGGGTTTATTCTTCTTACATGGATCTGTCTCTCATGTAGTCCATGGGTGTCATATGATATCCCACTCTAAGAAGTTTATGGTCTTACATAATGATCAAATTGTTTTTAGTTTAACAGAATATGAAAATGGAATAGTTATTATTTTGTTTAGAGTATTGTTTCCTTGACATGGATTTAGTGTAGTATAAAGTCATTCTATATGGACTTTGGTACTATGTAATTTAAATTCATACCTCAAGGAATTTAGTCATATGTAGTTTAATGTATTTCTTCCAAGTCATATGAATCACATTGGAATTATGAAACTTATTTCTTGAGAAACCTTGCATTGGTTGGGTGCATGATGTGCTCCCTAACTATTTCCTCTAAGAAGTTATCTCATTTGGAACATATTTTTTTAGGACTTATGGTCCATCCCACATTGTTTCCTGCTTTTTATGTTTCTCCCTGTTATAATCAAGGTTATAATAACCTATATGGGATTTCATTGATTTAATGATCAGAGGTGGTACCTTTAATTTGAATCTAATGTGATCCATTTTAGAAGTACTTATAGTTTTTACAATATATGAAAACTCTTCTCATCAAGTCACTATAACTCATCGATCCACGTATGAGACTATTCATCTACTATGAGTTGACCAAATATAGTGATTCAGTGTGAGGGAAATTGGACATCAATATGGTGAACCACCTCTGTTCCATATTCAAGAGAATATTGATAACCTGTGTGTCCATGTTGGTTGTGTTATGATAGGTCCATGTGGAATACATGATTTTATCTATTCCAAGACGTTTATTTTTGTTCATCATTTTCAAGTTTATATTTGAAAAAGTCATAATGAAAACCTTTATCTTTCCATTACATACAGGGTGATAGTGAGATGAATGGTTGTACTCAATGTTATATTCCATGTACAACCCTTTGAACATTGAATAATTTAATATGGTTCAATTTGTGATGAATATTGTATGAGGGGAACCAAATTTGATAATGATATTAGACTTCATGGTGTAGATTATGATCCTTATCCTAACTTCCTTAAGGGTAATATACTTAGATAATTTGGATAAGAAGTCAGTGGTAGTTAGAATATAGTTGAACTATTTCTATGTTGTTGGGTGATATATCCCTATGACATCTATTCCCCAAATGAAAAATGACTAGAAGTATTTTTTAGATTCCAATATTAGCTTTTTACGGTGGTTGAAGTTTTTATTTATTTTCCATTATTTTCAATTCATAGTGAATTCCATGAAGTATTATATCATTGTCTTCCAGAAATAATGAAATGATTTTATCTGGTGGGAGATCTGGGTTATTGAATGGTGGGATCCCTATTAGAATACATTGGCTTTCATCATTATGGAATGGGTCTCTCAATCTATGAATTATTCAAGGAGGATTCCATTGAATCCAAATTTATAGAAAGCGTTACTTTCATTCAACCATTCATGAAGGGTGTTGTTTTCTTCTCCACATCCGATCAATTCCTTAATCTCTATATCTGGTGGGAGGGTCCTATTTTATAGGTATCCCATTATGGGAATTATCATTTACTTAGGTATTTTGGCTCATCATGTCTCTTTATTTAACTAAAATGATACATCTCCTCTATATCATTGAAAATAACTGGGGAATCAACTCATTATTGTGTGATGCATAAGACTACTGAATCCTAGGTAAGATTAGCTATGATTTGGAATGTATTGGACAATGGGTCATCATGATAATTATATGAATGTTTTTTATGATACATCACTATTTTAATAGGATATTATACTATCATACCCCTTATATAGCTGATGAGAGGGTTCAATTATTCCTTCATGATGGAATATTCATGATTAATTTCATTGACAACTGGTTCTGAAACTCCTTTGTCTTTTAGATGGGTTTTATGTAGCTATAGGCCCATATCCAGACCTACCATGAGGGATTTATTTCCCAAATATATGTATTTTAGGCATCATATTGTATGATCGAATACAAAAATATTTACTTGTATTAGGAAATAGTGAAATTCCTTGAACCAACTCAGTTAAGCTTTAGGCATTCCGTTATTTTCCCAGTTAATCCTTGAGAGGACCCCTAACAACATGTCTTCAATGCCTATGGAGTGTCATGAATATAAAAAATCACTTAATTTGGTATAATTATGTTTAATGGAATTATTACTATGGTAGGATTTGAAATGATGAAATTATATAATGCCTACACTTTGATTTCCACATGTGTCATAAATTTAAAATTTTACAGCTACTTGACGACCGTGCGTTGGTCCTAACACCTGATCAACATAATAAGTATGAGGATAGAATTGAGAAAATTGATACAATAGACTAAGTGGAATTTATGATGTTATAATTACTGTCTTAACCATTTTTATGATGAATATGAGTTCAAGGATGTTCTTATTGATATCAAAAAATGTCGTCTAATTATCTAGAATCATTCCACTGACACAAAAGAGTCTATTTTCTTCCTTGTATCATTATTTAGTGTGAGAAGTTAATCAAGTGATAACACCATAGAAAAAACATATTGTATGAGTGAATTATATTACATCATTTTCATTAATAATAGTGGATGCATCAGATATTTCTTCTGGTTCTTAAAGGATAACTCACAATATGTATCCCATAGGTTGGAAACTCCCATTTATAAAAACATCTTGAAAATGGGTAATTTTCTAGAAAATTTATATTTGAAATATAGGATATAAGGGATAAATACCTAAATACCTCACAACTAATAGTCATTTTCATTATTCAACATTACAAGGATCATAATACTCTTATTAGAAACAACCTCAATTCCACAGTGGTGTACAATAAAGAAAAGTAATTTTCATGATGTTACCCAGAAATGAAACTTCATAGGATTCATCATCATTTTTGTCTATTGAAACTTTTTTATTATTTGGATGGAAATATAACCACTATTACATTGGGAAATGACCCCTAAATCCTCAATATAGATCTTTATGAATCTTCCCATGCATTTTGAGATGTTGTGATGCATAACCCATTAGTAGGTGGAACCATAATTCATTTAAACAAAGGGAATGACCTTGTATAAGGATATTCATTTCCAATATATTATTGAAGGGGAAAAGTCATGTTAAGAGACTATATTGATATGTATGAATCCAAAATACCCATCCAAAATGGGTAGGTACTAGAAACCATGATATTATTTATCAGGAGTTTCCTGATAGGAACTGAGAAATCGCTGTTAGGATAATTCCAGTTGAGATCACTAGAATAAAAAATACACCCTTATTGGTCCATTTTTCTTCATAAAGGGGATGATGTTTGATATCCATTTATGTTATAATACCTCTTTAATGAATCTAGATTTAATAATCTTGACATTTTTATACTCCACCTTGGAATCGTGTGAGGGATGTATTCTTCTAGTTGTATATTTTAAACCTCGGAAGAAATCTTGAAGGACATTGTGATGGGTATCCACATTGGGTTACAAACAAATAATTTTGATATAATTTATTGAAAAACGTTGTTTCTCTACGTCAATAATGAAATAATCATATATTATTCTTCTAGTTTCATGGAAACAAAGACAATGTGTGCCAAAAGTCTACTTATGTCCCTAGAATTACCTTCTTGATCACGTAAAGGATAGTGGATACACCTTCCTTAAATTATAGAGGGGAATATATGAGGCCATTTTCTTCATCTTCCATCTCTACATCGATAGATGCATCCTCCATACTGGTGTATAACAAGAAAGAGACAATATCCTTGATGAGGGATAAAAGGATACCTTGGGACATTGTGATTTCCAAATCACATGTGTTATAAGATATATCATTTACATATTGATTTCATTTATATATGTTTTTGTTGGGGGTTAAATAAGTGTGTATATCCAATATTTTATGATATTTCATAGGGGAATTTTCTATTTCCATTTACATAATAATGAAATTTTTTTATCCTAAAAATGAATTTATTTTTGTTTCATATGGATACTATACTGTCAAGAGTAGGATTATAGATAGTATATAATGATTTTTGATAAATCTCTAAGGTATTTGAAGGAATATTCCCAAGACATTCATAGAATCAACCTTCTTATCAGCATCTATAATTTTTTTACTTTCCTTCACACTTATAAAAACATGACTTACGTTACAAGGGTTACAAATATTAAAAAGTGGAATATTGCCTAAAAATAGGGAAACTTTTATATTAATGGGCTATTTATTCCATTGGTAAAATATTAATGGAAACACTAAATGGATATGAAGAAATAAAATACATTGAAAAACATTAAATATTATGTTTTGTTATATGACCATGAACATTACATTAAACAATAGGTCTCAAAATAAGTGATTGAGTTTGTTATTTTTTAGGGGATTTTGTTCTCTCTTGTCATTAAATTCAATGGTCAACTTCATTGGAGATAAATCATTCTCTCAATATCCCATAAAACAGAGATCTATAATTATGATGAGATTAATAATTTGACATTTTCAACTAGATCTAGTCACATGTTCACATTGTAATGATCTCTTGAGCCATAAAAAGTTCATCTATGCCACTAAATAGCCACTTCACGAACATCATTAATTATTTTAATAGTGGAATTACATTCTCTTAGAGTGGTGTCTTCTCGATAAACCTTGTCCATACAGAATATAATATCAATATTTCCAGGACTATAAAGGGACTAGATAAGAAACACTATGATCTCTATTAATTAAAGATATAACAAAGTATAAGGAGTTTGTTTTAAAAAACCACAAACTATTTAAAAATGTCATAAATCTACACTAATGGATTGTACTTCCCAGAATGGGGTCACACCATGGTATGTTCGTTATGGGATAGAGTGGTTGAGGTAGATGAATCTATAACATGATCAGAGATTAAGGTAACTCTTTTCATTAATGGAGTGGAACGAGCTAGTCTACCCACTAGAGTAGGCTAGTCAAATAGTTACACACCCCCGATGATTTTACTAAAATAACTATGTTCAGATAACTCTTGGATAACATTAGGGTATCTACGGGTTAACGTTAGGATCTATAAATTTCAAACATATGGGCATCAACATCATATATAGATTTGATGGGGTTGTATTTGGGATATTATGATATAAAATTTCATCATGTTCCCCTTTGTCTTGGCATATGTGTCCACTTCCAATGAATCCCAGGTTGGTTATGGGGGCTCAGGTTTATATAGGATTTCATTATCGAAGAATAATTTTTTTAAGTGAATAAAATTCAAAGGGATGAAAAGTGGGTCATCTATAGTGAGGATTTCATTTAGAAAGACAGTTCCCATGAAACATATAGTGAGTGAAATAAGTCTATATGAACTACGGCTTGTTTTGGGTTCTGATTTGACTCCCCCTCACATCCCATATTCTTTTTCTAGTGACTATGTCTACCTCTAAAAGATGTTTATAACATTTTCTCCTTAGATAATGTTGGCAGTGTTTGTATTGTGAATGATTGGCTATGTTGTGCTCATAGAATGTTGTGGACCTAGATAAAAATATTTTTGTTCATCCGGTTATTTAAATTTTGTTCATGCATACTAGGAACATATTTTTAGTCAATTTATAATTCTATTTGGGTGGGGGAATTTGTATGAGTTTCACTAGGGATTTTCCCAATGTCACCTCTATGGACTCAACTATACCTGGCAGGATGTCAATGAAGGATAATATGTTATGTATCACATGGAAATTACACTCATAAAAGTTAAAATAATATATATGGTCAGGGATAATGACATATCAAGGTTTCAAATGATTGGGAAGCAATATGATATTACTTTCAATGCCTCTAAAGAGGTAACCAGAAACCCATTAATTTTTTAAAGAAGATAAATTATTTTCCCATTCCTTAATATTATGATGTTCTTAATGTTTTTTTTTCTCGTGTTGAGGGTGGTTTTTATTCTATTTTCACATTGTGGGTGGTGTTAGGTGATTTAGATCCTACTGAGGTGATATATTTGGAACAAGAAGTGGTTTGAGTGTGACAGTGATATTTTAGTCCTTTCTATATATCTTCCCTTAAATCAATGGCATGAACCTATATTTGGCCGTAGTTATTTGAATGTCTCCATAAATATGTTTATCCAGGTCTGAATACTACTAAAATACACTTAGATATTTCAATGATATTTGAGGTGAATTTAGTTAATAATTGATATCTTCTACATAATGATCCTGTAACTTCTCATATGGGATAAGGATGGTGAGTGACTATGTGAAGATTTTGTATCATAAGATAAAGTCAGCAACCATTAATTTTCATTCTATTTGAAATTCATAAGTTTACCCATCATCAGTTCAATTAACATAAAAATTTAATTGATAATGGAATTTACGATGATAGTATCACAAACTTGTAATATATCCTACTAGGAGGATAAAATTCTAGACCAAAGAAATCCCAACATGATTCAACACATACTAGCTCAATTTATTTCTCACTTACTAGTATTGTGAGTCCATCCTGGGTCCACATCAAGAAAAAAAATTGTGTTTTATTTTTCTATGGATCTCCCAAACCATCCAATGTTTTGAAAATTGTATTCCCAAAATTGGGTGGGGTATAGAGTTATCAAACCATTATTGATATGGTTTATTCTCGAGTTTCACTAGAGAACACCACCCTTTTCTGGATTCAATCATAGTATCAAGAGACTCCATCATGTTCTCTATTTTCTATGGTACCAATTATTAAAAACCACCATGGTGAATGTATTTGTTGAGGCATGATGAGATCTACCTATATTCATTGTCTATAGATTTGAAATTTATTCTCATATATGATGGTTTTTCAAATGCATGGAGGTTGTTTCTATAATGGAGTAAAAATTTCCTCCAGAACATTCCCCATATTCATATAGAATATATATTTAGATCTAGTAGCATCCCGATATTGATGTTCCAATCTAGTGGAAAAAAGAAACTTTCTACTGAAGGGAAGGAGTATGAGTGGTCTCCTCTATAAAGAGGTGATGCATGGTGGGAAGATTTCCCCTAATAAATTCTTTATTAGTTAGTTTGATATTGTATGTCTCAAATTTATATTGTTCCAAATTCTAATCCATGGAGGGTATGTTGTCTTCTTATGGAAGAATGCGGGATATATCCACATAATTATAACTATTAGTGGTGGAATACTGTCAAGATTGTGTAAATTCATCATTTCATAGTGATAAATTATATCTCCTCTGATGATTATAGGAATGCATGACTTTTTTTGAATTATATTAACCCATCCCTTCAAAACATATTCCCACTTTTTTTCCTCAGTGTTCATGTATTGATCTGCATCCTCCATTGTTTTTATGGTGATGATGTTCACCATAGAATATCCGAAATCTTAAATCATCACACCATTATATGTTATTATAATTTATTAATGATTCGTATATATTTTTCAAGAGTTAATTGAGGCCATTCCTCTAACCATTTCCCTTGATGGGTGATATTGAATGATGAAAATTAGATGGTTTTATTATATTCATTAGATATTCCCATAATATTATTGTGTGAGTAGTAATTTGATGGAATATCTGGAAAATATTTTCAAGAAATTTTGTAATGGGATGGATATGTTGTGTTGTAGTTTTACGGGTTGAGGTGTTGTCCAATGATAACTATTTCCCAAACTCAATATCGAAAATTTTTTCTGAGAAAATTTTATTACTTCCATGATCCGTATGGGTTGAGGCTAATGTGGGGGTTGCAACCATAATTTCTTCGATTGGTTGAGGATTTTATGACTCCTAGGATGTTGGTGGTTGTAAAAATTCCCCATGTATTATAGGATGATATTGATTTCAAGAGACCTTTAGTATTTTTGTAACCCTCATATGATTTAATGACCCTATTGGTTGAAGTAGTTGAGATAAAATCTCCCCTATCACAACATGTTATTGTTTCTTCTAAATGGATATCATGGAATCATCTAATGAAATTTTCTTCATTTTGTACATTTTTCTATAGAATGATTCGGGTGTAACTCCTCAAATTTTGATATACGTTTAGTATGGATTTTTATTGTAACATAATAATTTGAATTTATCATGTTAGATATGTTATCACTCTATTGAGAGGCCTGGATCATGAGCCTATCAACTTCCATCTCTCTTCAGTCGTGACACCTATGTATTATAGAGAAAATAATTTTTTTGGATAGACTAACTAGAGTTTATGTTTTATTTCCTTATATCCCATCCTATGAAAACTAAATTATAAGAGGCCATCTATGGGGATCTATTTTTACATGGGGTTGGGGAAAAGTTTAATTCTCCATACTTAACCGTCATCAAATGTGTGAATCTAACATGTAATCAGTGATTATTTATTTAAGTGCTATCATTACATAGTGGCAGGCATGTGGTAGGCCCACAAAGTGTTTTTTCAGTCTTTAGCCTCAAGCCACAAAGAAAGAAGCTAGTTCTTTCCTGAAACCAAGAGTTTTCATAGACTGGATGTGATCATAATATCCCTGATAAATAGTAGATTCATCATGTATCCATTTTATGGGGGAATATAGGTTCTCTCATAGGTAATTCATGAAAACCTTTTATAAAATGTCTAGGATATCATATCTAGAAGTAGTGATAGGCCATAACATAGTATTGAGATTATTCCAGGCCAATTAATTACACATTTCCATGCATATTCTTCCTCATATGAATCATATTATTCTACTTTTTATGATTATATTTGTCTCTCATATACAAACTATAATTCAAAACCATTGAAAAGAGAAGATATTTGTCACTACTTTTGTTCTCTTCCTAACCGAGGTGAAGTTCTGGTGGTGGTTGACGGGGCCCTATATATGGTTAACACTTCTATTTAGAGAATATATTTATATGAATGTTCCCAAAAAAGGTGATAATTTCTTTTCCTAGGAGATATATAACCATTATAAGGTTTCCACAATGGATTTCCTAGGTAAGATCCATGTAACTGATCTCTATACTACCATAAATTTGAAGATCATGATAATTATCAATTTCATATTTGGAAAAAGAGTTGGTGAATCCTTGTGAATATTTATATATATGCTTTATGGCCTCTTGAATGATTGATTCTTGTGGGGTTAGAATATTAACCTTATCGTTCATTGTCTTTCAAATTTGCTGACCTAAAAATTATGGTTGCGTAAAATTATTTTCCTACTATATATATGTCCCCAGAGTATATTGATGACTATATGTGGTTATTACAAGGATATGTTCCAACTTCTGGGAAGATTCTAGAGTACATCGATGAAATTTTGTATCATGGGGAAGAATATAATCATACATTCTATTGGAACCATGAATATACACATCAACCCTGGTTTAAGTGAGAATATGATTATGATTCATAATGACATTTCCCATAAGAAAATGATAACAGACTTCTGGCATGGGAAAAGGGATATGAGACTCCACATGTATATCCACTAAAGAACACTGGTGTGGCCCTCCACTATTTAAAGTAGTAATATGTTTCTAGATCCTATTAGTAACTGGAACATTCTTACCAGGATTGAATTTATGGTAGAGATGTGATCGTTCCATAGGGTGACATTTGGAATATATCGATGGACCTTGGTTAGAGAGGGAATATGGGCTGAGTACAAGTTTCCCTATGAATAATACCATCGACCATATTCAACATGCATATGTACTAATACTGTAGTGACCTCCCAATCAGGTTGATGAACCATAGTCCAAATATGGTTATGATTCCAATCATATGAATTTTCCATTACAATAATTTTCTGATTGTCTCTTTGATGGGAACAAGAATATATTCTTACTAAGAAGTATCCATCTAGTCATGTTGGACATGCTGATATGAAACTATTGGTGATGGAAAAAAAGTAAATTCATATACCTATATAATCATCATAATATTCTAGTGAATCTCTTCCATCTCTGGGAATATATATTGTCACTATAGATGGGTATGTGTATGAACATATTCCAACATGTTATCGGTCACGAGGATATGTTGGCACACATATTTCATTATAATGAGGAAAAATTCCTATTTTATTCCACTATTTTCAACTAAGATATTATACTGGAATTATTATAAATCAGATAACATATTTTCTTACTCATGGAAAAATTCCAAAATATGTTTGTATTCATTCTATGCATACGCTGGGATTTTAGTACCTTAGTGGGTGCCACCACAGTATGTTAGAAAAAATTAGAATGATAGATAAAGAATATGAGTATGATCATGGGTTTCCATTGGTATAGGTCAATTTAGTTCATTGTTATAATCAGTGATATGATCCTAATCTCTATTTTCTTCCACTTTCCATTCCTGTTGGGGTCTCACGAGCACCCATATATGAGTTTCTGGGGTAGAGAGATGTCGGTAGATGCCCTCACTAGTTGACTAATGGGATGAAGTTTAGAGTGATTCATATAGTTGTTGACCGAATCTAGGGAAAACTAATTTTTTCACCTTTCTAGGGTAAGGAAGGTTCTAATTGTCAAATTCATGGGATATGCTACTGAATAGGGTGATGATGGTGATGTGGGCCATCAGCTATATTTTGGCCCTCCTAAGACAATATAGGATGTTATGATTCAGTTCCTAGAGACCCTTTCATGCATCCCCTAAGGTTGGGATGGTTCCACTCCAGTGATACACCCTATGCATTATGTTCTCCACCAATCACTGGAAGCATTGAGTTGGTGATGTCATCATTCAGTATATAGATGAAATGAATCTCAAGGCATCTATAGTGTTGTAATTATTTCCCTGTGATGATTTCATTTCCATTGAATCAAAGCGAGTTCATGGAAATGGGTACCAATGACCAAAAAGAAAATAAATATGAGAAATTCACTAGTTTAATATTATAAGTAAGAAATTTAATTAACCATTTAAACATTGGATACTTTGTTTTTTTCGTTATTAAAATATTTATGTCTATCTCACTATTTATATTACATAGAATGTAAAAAAGGTGCAACATGTGGCTACCAAATAATTTTGTCAATTATTGTTTTAGTTTAGGCGCACCATTTTTTTCTATCATGTGAAAATTTTTATCCTAGCATGTGATTATGGGAGGCCCAATACATTAAGATAGTAATTCACATTCAGTTCAACAATTTCCTTTTGATGGATAGTCTCAATGGATTCCACATCTGTATTAAGATAGGGGCCTTCATTCTAATGAAATATGGTCATTCATGTTACTTACCAATGATGAATACAAACAAAATTTTATTAAGGATATGGAATTTTAGTCTCATCACACCTTTTTGATGAATTTTTAACAAATTTGATACACTCTTATAAATTTATAATATATTCATGGATCTTTCCGAGATCCGAAAAATAGATTGGTTACATCAACATTTATAGATGGTTTTTATGAGAATCTATATGCACATGAGGTATAAAATTGATGTGAAAATATATATTCATTAGAGTTTCTCAATAAATGATACTTATTACACATTTTATAAGTTCTCCATATTTCTACCCATTATTAATTAGTGATTCTAGTTTCATGATTATTATACATTAATGTTGTGCAGTCAGTAATTCTAGAATTTATGGAAGTCAAGGAAGATGGTAGATATTTATAGTGTTGGGATCAGACCAAGGAAATGGATTCCAACACACCCTTATTAATGGAATTAGAATCAACGTAGTTTGGGACATTTCATACCTTTTCAATCATGTGAAAAGGGTCAATCTGTGTGGTTAAATGTCATATGGTAAAGATTCCTAGGCGCAAGGCACCTAGTAGTGATTGTGGTGGTACATACTCATGATAACCGTCGTATTATTAAGACTAAAATATTATATAACCTATATATGGTGAATTTATATCTTAAGTAGTATGGACATATTAAGACAACGCCTACCCCGAATATAGCCTGGTGGGGATTCCACAATGAGACCTTGATGGAATATAGATGACCTAGTTAAGGCATGTTTTTATTGATAATATTTTTTGATATGAATTGGATTATAAAAAATATATACCATGAATAAAACCACCATTTTGAATATAGATCAATGAGGATGATATATTGGACCCTTAATTGAATATATCTCTCTAGGTATTAACATGATTCGGTTAGAATTTTTTCTTAATATGAAATGCTTCACCAGGAATATGTAACATGAATATAATCCCAATTATGAATATAGCCCGATAAGGATGATATGATGTGACCATGAAGGAATATTTTCCTTTAAGGGGTGAAATTATTCTATATAAAATATTTATTGAATGAAGATATTTTTTTCATGGAATATGGCATATATGGGTAGGATTTCATGACTAATGGGAGTATAGCTGAGTGATGAAGAAAAAAATAAACCTTGAAGGGGTATCATCTCACATGGATTAAAGGATAATAAATATGGGTTTGAAAATCAAACATTAATCCTATTTATCCCATAAATATGGGAATAAAATACAATATAGTTTGAATGGCATGGTTTAAGGTAACCTGACATGATCGTACCATGATGTTTACCATTATGAATCAATGAAGTACGTGGTGAACTTTGTATCATGTAAATGGAATGATCATAATAGATATATTAGATCATGTGATTCATTCTAAATGTGAGATATAAGAGGTAAAAAAATATCAAACTAATTTCATTAGAATATAGGATTAAATTAGTGTAGGGATTACACAATGAGGCTTCCCAAAGATGTTTCATTTGGGAGTATTTCCCTTTAATGGAAAATAAATTAGATTTAGGACATAATTATAATAAGAATACACATAATTGTGTTATTTCCAATGGAATAATCATTGTATTTTTATAATTTCATGTGAGTCATGATTAATGTGAGAAATAAGAGATAATAGAAGATAAAATAAATTTCTTTGTGGTGTAGGTATTATACATTGAGTTTGACCTAATGAAAACATGGTTATGTTACCCGTAGATGCTATGGATCCATGAGAAAAGATATGGGCTTTCAAAATAAATATTATAATGCAAAGGACCTATGGGGATTCATGTCCTTTATCATGAATATAGTCACATGAAATGACTAATGGATGTATATACTAGATATGGAGATCATGCCTTAATAATTGAACCAAATGTATCCGGATTATAACTGGTATCAGAGTCTCCATTATTCATATGTGGTTTAGTTTTATTTTATATAAAAATTTTATCATCTATTTCATTTAAATATCATACATTGAGGACACTAACTGTGTATTTTAACATCATATGGTGCAGATGATAACCATGCAATTTAACATTGTATGGTGAGATGCCAATTTCTACAAGGGATATAGATAAATGGGAATTGGATGATTTGTGAATGATTTAGAGACATCCATGGAGAAAATATAAATGTTTAAAGACATGGTCTGAACATGAATATATATATATATATATGTATATGGAGGAATTATGGGGCTGAAACCTTGAAAAGATTTCATATGTATCCTACCTATAATAAGAATCAGATACCTCATAGTTCCTAAAATCCTCACATAGTTGAGTGTAATGATTCATAATTTTATTCATGGTAATATTTCCAATTAGTTTGTGGGGGATATTGGAGAAATAATTAAGTGTTATATACTTATGGGATAGGAATTGAAATAGTTGATTAGAAGTTTTCAGTGACACCCATGGGAGCAAGGTGATCATGTAAAGGATGTGGGGTCTCATGATTCACATGAAATACTGGGGTTTCATGATATATTGAAGTCCAAAATTTATCTCTATCATATAATGTTAAGGGTATTACATTGTAAAAATTAATTGGGATTGTTCTATTATATGGATAATATTATGTTTAGTGATCTCACAACACAATTTCGATACCCAAAGGTCCTCATGACATCTTGTGACCGATGGGTAATTGTACAATTAGGTATTCTACATGTGGTCTCACAATCAAGCCTCCCATGATCAATTCCTGAATTTTAGAAAAAAAGACACACCTTTTTCAAAAATCAATTCAATATTTACTAGCCTAATTTCAAATGGATTGATTTAGAGTCCCATGATTCCACATTCAATCTTCCATTGTCCATTCCACTGTGTGTAATTGGTGAGGCCCTCTAAATGAAGATTGTAAAATCTGAAGGTGAAAATATATGTATACCTAAAGCACAAGAATCATTTTCAAAAAAGATAAAAAAATAGGAATGACTAATTTGAGATTATAAAACATGGATTTTTTATAGTGTTACCCTTATTAATATTCACGAATTCACATCCTTTGTAATATCACATTATGCACTAAGGAAAAATGAAATTTATTCCCTAATAAAGTGTGTGTTTTATCGCACGATCTATGGATGATCATATGATTCCCATTTGATTCACGTGACACCCCCTAGATCCTCATGATTGATTCCAGGAAAATTAGGTCATGTAGAAGTGGGATCCATTTGATCTTCTCTATTTGATTACATGATTCAATTAATGGATAATTATTGGATAGCCTTCATGAGATTCATGTGATTATGTTTGTAAATGATATGATCTTCACACAATGGATGTCATGTTGTTATTCATAGTATGGGCCGATACATTTCTCATAATCATTTATTTGATCACTCAAAATCTCTTGGAGATGATTTCATGATCATGTGAAAGCCTCTTGACATGTTAGGATTCATCATCATGTGGGACCCATATATGACTGTGGACATCCAAATCTAGCCTATAGTTTCCCATACATTATAATTCATGCGATGTTAGAACTTCATGGGTTCATGGAAGGTGGTAATGAAAAAATCAAAACATGGTCTCTTTTTTCACATAATGCCCCTTATATTTAAAAATATATGGATTAGTTGTCCTTGAAAGAGCATGAATGCATCACATGATACAATAATAAACATGTTATACCCCATAGAGTCTAATGTTTCGCACCATAATAATGAGTCTATTCAGAATGGTTAAGTGACTGTGGAAGTTTCTAGTGATGAATTGATCATGTTATCATTATTCTTCACAAGATAAATAGACGTAGTCACCAATGATGCAAGACATGATCATGTGGAGTGCATGATACTTCACTGAATCATTTTTATATTTTTTCCACTAACATAAGATGAGCTACATAGATTTCCCACACTGGAAAATGTCATAGATAAAGGGAAAATGAGGCCATAAAAATCCCCCAAAGGGAAAAGGAAAAAATGTGACAATTAATGGATTAATTAAGAAGAAAATGGTAGTAAACTTTCTAGAGTGAAGGGATCACGCGATAGCAATATTCATCATCATATGTTCAGTGAGTATCTTAAGAGAAAAAATCAAGTGATTTATCTGAGGGTTGATCACAAGATAAAAAATGTATCATGTGATGGGAAAAAGAACTCAAGATGAATTATTCATCATTAGATGAAAAAATTATTGGAAGATCTCCTCCCGACCACATGAATATCATATGATCCTGAGAAAAATCCTTGGTCACACATCAACTATTTGATTATGAGATGGCCTCTTGGGGATGCAAGGAGACCATATGATTACCCATCCTTCATTAGTGACATGAATTCATGGCACTCGAATCCTTTCTTGTTTGAATAACTACAAAGGGGTCATGAGGCATATGTGGCCACCCTCCTTTAATGAAGAGTGCATTGCCCCATGGAACCTAGATGACTAGATGGATTCTATGTGTTTCAATATGACTCTCTTAAGTACTCCTCATCCCATAAAGTCCATACACCATAAAAATCCAGCAACTGTCCCTATATCACAGGGTTAATATGTCCATATTCCTAATCATCGTCCCATTCAAATTATCAAGAAAATGAATTTTGATCTATGAGGAATGTAATTCTTATTAAAACAAGATACATTGGATTCCATCCTAAAGCCCAAGATCCATGTCAAACATATATGAATTCAGATATTTATACATATTCTATCTTCCAGTAATGAAATTTATACCCCAATAAAGCATTTAAATTATAATTCCTTTAGTGAAAATAATGAATTAATATACTTCATGGGATAATTATCATATTCAATTTGGGTGTTCTAGGTCCATAAGTATACTAGCTATAAGAAAACAAATATGATCTCTTATTATATATGGCCCATCACACCGAGCATGAATCATGTGACCTTAGGGACTTGAAATGATCATGTGATCCAAAGTGTAGTATCCTCAAATTTGGTCATCCACTCTATGTGAAAGGCTGGGTCATACCTATTTCCATAGCGGTACATATTCCTAATTAAATAAATTTCAAGTATTCATTTGTTTCTAAGACCTGCTAAAATATCATGGATACCTCAGTGTGTATTCCCTAAAAATATATCAGGGAAACCTTAGTGTATAGCCCCTTATAAAACATCAAGGTATACTTAGTGTAATGCCCCACTATAATATCGGGGAAACCTCATTGTGTACTAATATCTAAAAAATCAAGGCAACCTAAGTGTGTATGCCCTATTCAACCATCAGGGAAACCACATTGTCAAACAATTTCCCAAATATCAGTGTGACCATAGGGTTTAATCCTTACCCAAATATCTATGAAAAATCATTGTGTATTCTCCAGTAAAATATCTAGGAACCCTCAATGATTAATCCCAACAAAAATATATAGGAAACTATAGTTTTTAAGTAACACTTAAATATTATAGGGACCTTAGTGTGTACTACCTATTAAAATATCAAGGGATACCTCAGTGTGTATAAAATTCTAAGAAATCAGGGAAACCATAGTGACTAATACCACACAACTGTTACATAAACCATAGTGTCTAATACCCAAATTATTTAATATTACTCACTACTGTGATGTTCCAACTCTTCCTCTCAATCTTGTATCTCACACCAACCATAACTAAAATGATCTTAAATATTTCTGATTATTATGATGGAAACATGATATAAATACTATTTTTCTATTATTACGATGAAAATTACACTTATATGTAACCCTTTAATAATTAATAATAATTATATCTTCAATTCATTCAATGGGAAATATGACATTTAAAATTTTTCATGGAATCCAAAATATGAAAAATTAATATTCAAAACTATTTATAACATTGATTCTTATAACCACTCTGTGGGGTTTTATTTTTATTCACAAAGGATACATAGGATTCCTCCTTGAGGTTCATTAAAAATTCAAAAAAAAAACTAATTTCATCCATTTATGTAAATAAACACTAGAATTCCAAATAATACAACATCAAAATATATATAGTCCCTCATTTTTAATGGGTATAAATATAGAGAAAAACTAATACATATAGATAGTGTCATTGATCAGATAACTTCATATATGTAAATGGATTAAAAAATCAGTTATTTTGTTAGGGTAACCAGTCCTATACAATGATTTGTGAATGATTCATAAACATATTTTAAATCTATAAGGGAGGACCTAAGTAGGAAATAACCCCCATCATAATATGGTGCGATGATCCAGACATCCCATCATATAAATGAATGAGAGTTTCAAAGAGACATCATTAAGAAACCCAAATGGGTTCCAACTATTGGATAATCGGCTAGTAGTTCATTTTAGATATTGGAGTTGTTAGGTGTTTCTGATTGAAATTTTTTTGAACCTAATGCAGAACTCATTTGAAGACTGGTCCACACTTATTTTTTATGAAAAAATATTGAAACTTAAAATAATATCATTATAACATTATTTAAAAAATATGAGGGGGGAAATTGTATTTTTTCATTCACTGATATGGGTTGAATTAGAGTAGTTGTGTAGTTATAACTTTTCAATCCCTTCATCACAATTTTACATCATTCATTGTTAGTTGGTGATTCTATTATTTTCACACTCTCTCTCTATCTCTATCTTGTTATCTTCTATATCAATAAACCCCACTGAACACCCAAAAACAAACAATATAGATATAATCATGTAAAAGAATAACATTTTTAAATTAATGGAAATTCCCCAGTAAGATCTAGATTCCACTAAGATCATATTATTATCTATAATCAACTATGGTATTAAATGGGGAAGGTTATAACCTTGTAATAATTTTTATTTTGTCCCACACCCAACAGAATCATGTTAGTACATTATACTATCATTCTAATATATTATGAATTATTTTAATAACAACTAGAATTTTTAATACCTATAGAGACTCTTGAATTTTTATAGTAGTGTTTCTTATCTTCATCAACAACAACTTACACATGAACCATATCATGTAAGTATTTCATCAAAATATTTTTTATGAAAATAGAAATGAAAAAAAATCCTTCACAGTAGAATATGATCACTACATTTCATTCATAGAAGAAATATGTATTCTTCATCTTCTATATTCATAAAATTAATTTCATCCTTGAAATTAAACTGACATATTTGTTGACATAAACTCAATGAAATTATTTATAATGATCATTTTTAGATCACTACCATTATCTATTTCATATATACGAAATTCATATCATATAGACTCTCTACTTTAAATTTAGAGATATTTAGTAAATCTGATACACAACTCTCACTATAATTCTTCACTTCATTTCTATTATGTATATATTAGTTTTCCCAAAGTAGCCATCCAATTACTCAAATATGAATTTCAAATTTAAAACTAACCCACAATCAATTTCTTGAAAATTATACTTTGGATATTGGTCCCAATATATCTTGATCATCCAATTAAAATTGGTAATTATTCAATACTAAAATAATATCCAAATACATAACATTAATCCAAGTCATCATGACCCATAAAATATAACTATATTTCACTTATAAGGTGTGGTCCAAGGAATTACGGGGCAACCTTTATTTTTTCCATAATTTTTAAATAACTGTAACAAATGTTTGTATCATGGTCATGGTGTTGTGTCATGGAAGGATTGAATACTCCAAAACCACTAAAATCCTGCAACACTTCTATGGTGCGGCCTTCTCTCACAGTGAAATTATTTTCGACTAAACATGATGATATTATCTTAGCACATGGGCTATGGAATGCAGGTTAACAAATCTTTGGAACCCCCAAATTATATCCAAAATAATTTAGTAGTATGGTGTTCCAATATATGATGTAGATAAAAAAACAAACCACTGAAACTATTAGAAAATATCTATGTCATAGAAAATTATATATTGCAACGAGGTTCTAAAATATCAATAGTCACAAAAAACTGGCCCATACTCATATATCGTAAGAAACTTCTCTTTAGTGCATAGAACATCTCCTCTATTGTATGGAAAATCGTACTACACCATAGTCACTGATATTGCAGTGAGGTCCTTGTACAGTAATATGCTCCACTTTTATAGATTTCAATTTTCCTCTAATAACTCTTGAATAATGAACATCATTGGTTATATAAAATCACTAAGAAAAAATCACTTTCCATATCTGATTTATGTCAAAAACATCTTCTAAATAATTTGTTCTTAAATAACCATGGAGGGGCCACCTTCATACTTCTTCATCATAGAGATATAAAGGTCATCTCTACTGAACTCCAACTCATCAAATAACATTTTCCCTCATTATATCCTGAACATCCCTAGAATGAACATCGAAACCAATTTCCAGACAAATTATCCAAGATATTACATCCACTCTTGAAACAATTAAGGATAAGGTGAAACTTACCTAAGACCACATTTTTATCAGTCAGTAATTCCTTATACCCAATTCAAATAATCAAGATTACTATATATAAAAAACTTCCTTATCACGACTATTACATCCATGAATCTTTTATATTATCAATATACTTGGATATATCAATTTAATAGATCTCCCAAGATATATATAAACTTTTCTTAAATATTCTTAGGGTCACTTCATTAATAAATTGACATCAATGAATACTCCTTACTCATTTAAAATGTCATTGAAAATAAATAAAACTCATACAATGTAGGATCAACAAAATACCATTTTTATTTATTTTCAATGACCTAATCAGATGATGTGTCATATTGTGTTACTAAACATCACCTCTCCCAAAATAAATTTCAACATTGATTTCATTCTCTCTCCTCAGTTTAATAAACAATTATTATTCTATTTTACCTCTCAACATTATTGAAAGGAAATTAATTTTATTTGAGAAATGGTATCTATTTTTAATTATTAAAGTTCCACTAACCTTTTAACTCCATGCCTAATGCACCATTCTCAATGTAGAAAACACGAGGGTTTGATTTAGATAACTAATATATCCATAATCAATTGAATTTGATAAAAATTATTAATAAAACCACATACAATTAGTCTTCAAGAGTATTCCAATAATTTTTTTCTTAAACAATTAATGATACTTCTTGAGATACTAATTGTCATACATATTTATCAATAATTTTATCAACATTAATTCATTTTAATCACTTAAAAACATAGGTTAAAACCGTTCTGGTATAAATAATATGATAAAATAGCCTTCAATACTTCTATATATATCATCTTTTTATCATTTTATTAAAATTATCCCCCATTCTGTTATAACCTGATTTTTATTACCGAGGATGAAAGATTATAATAACATATATTTTTAAGTGACACCACCTTTATGAAATTTCAAGAAAAATTCACATTTTCATGAACTAATATATTATAAATCTTCTTCACAATTCATCATTTTTCTCCCCTCAAGGGAAACAATCATCAATATCTTTAGAAGGTTTAATCTTGTTATAGATTGATTCCAAGATATTCCAATATGAAAATACATAATAATGGAACTCTTCATGTGGAATGAAAATGTTGGCCACATACACGTAATCATTAAAGTTGATATTCCTTAATGCATGAAATTAAGAATGGATAGATTACTCCATGAATTAATATTTATCTTTTTCATTTATACTATTGATATATAACATGATAACATTGTCAAATCTGACTCTCTGTAATATTTTTATTTTAATTAAAACTAATAAATCTTTCACGGATTGTAATTTTTTCATCTTACCTCTCCAAAGCTGAGAAAAAATCATTTTCATAGCTTTTAAACATAATAAAATACTTCCCCATCAATTCAATTCAATTTATATAAGTATAAAATAAACTTGTGTTGAGGGAATAAGGTGGATTTATTTTCATCTGAATTTGAAAAAAATCCTGAGAGAATGTTATAATAAAATTTATTAAATCATATATATTATTTATGATTCTATATCTTAATTTAAAATTTTATTTTTCCTTTCGTAGCATGGATCTCATTAATTTTTCCATTTCATTCTCTGAGATACTTCATCCGTTTTTGGCCATCAAATCATATGTATATAATGCTGAAATCTTCATTATATTTAATGATTCTATGTATGCTTTAAATTTGGTTGAATATCATTTGTAAATGTGTCTATATTTATTTTATATCTGACAAAAAAAATATAACACATCATCTTTCATTTGTTAAAAACCTATCGGAAATTTCAACTTCTTTTTGTGGATAATTGTATTTTTCTTTAGCACATAAATTTTCATGTGCTATTTTTAATTTCCGTACCTTATATAAATATGTATTCCACACCATAAGACTATATTTAGGTGCACTATAAACCATCATAGATTTTCCCCATGGATTCTCATGTTTTTTATCAAAATTTAATTCTTATATATGACACTAATAGTCTTAATGATATTTTTTTGAATATAAATTTAATTTAGCTCATTTTCTAGGGATCTTCCACCAGTATTCTTATAATTCCTAGTAAAATTTTTGTGGATTATTTTAAATTTATTCCAAATATTTAATCATATTTTTCTATGGTAATCTAAATTTATTTTCTATTTAAAACATGTTGAGATGAGCATGAAACATTTTTGTGAAAACTACCATTGTACCTACCATAATAATATTTATGATTCTAAAACATGTTTGGGATTGATAGTTTCTTTTGAATAATTGAAATATTATTATTCTTTAACTTTCCCCAATTTTATTTGGAATCTTTTTTTCTAAAAGGATTAAAGGATTATACCAGCATTCCATTTCATAATTCCCAAATTTATTCCATCACTATAATATAATAACAACCCTTTTTCATCCATTATTTAGTGTAGGTAGTCCATATTATACATATTTAGTAACATGGTATTTTTTGGGACTTAGTTGTTACTGGTCAGGGTGATCTTGGTGAACCAATAACCTATAGGTTTCAAGCATAGAAGATATATGTGATGGGTCATGACCGACATTCCTTTTTTCATGATTAATGTTCAATAAAAGATTTACACAATGATAAATTTCATGATCTATAGAATTTAATCAATGAAAATAGAAAAGGGATAGAATGTTAGAACCATAGAGAATATCATCACATATTATTTATAATTATCATAATTCATCAATGAATTACCAAATTTGAATTATTTATTTTTTGCTGGATCTAACAATAGATCTTCATTGTATGATCATTGTATTATAAGAATCAATTAATATTACCTCTAACGGTGATCCACATGTAATCCAAAAAATATCTATACACCACTGTATAAATTTTTGGGTGCTAATATGGAAGTTATTGTCACTTGTGTCATCTTCCTTTGATCACCTTGGGAATTCCTTCCAAAGTGTTCACTTAGATCTCTCTTTACTTGAGTGTGGGAGGATAAGGAAATTAGGATTTTTTTCTTAAGATATTTCTTGGAGAAGGGAGAACTCTAGGAATTAAGGGGATTCTAAAAATATATTGTGCACAACCAAACAAATTAATCGGCTCTAAGAGGAAATAATATAGTTGGATTTATATTTTTTTAGGGTTAGAAATAAATAATTTTATAAGATCCCTTTATTATATATTTTATCCTTGTGGAACCTAATGTCAAATAATGGTAACAATATTATTATTTCTCCCCATGGTCTTAACATGAAAATAAATTATATATTATTTAATTTAATAATATTAAATATTTATTATTTATTACTAGGCTATTAAGCTCGATCCCTCATTCCTCCACAATATTTAATGTTCATTGAATAATGAGTTTTTTTGTTAAATAAATATCACGGTATTATTCTCCAAAGAATAAATATTATATTAACAAAATAAAAAATTAATATTTATTAAATATTCATCTCATAATATAATCTCTTAAATATTCAATGGAAAAATATATGCAGTCACACAAACATGAATAATCATTAAACCACATGCATGAATAATATTTATTCAACAAGTTAAAAAATAAATATTATTAATGTCATCTAACTGAGATTATAGAAGAAAATGCCCTATAACCCCCTGGACCTCATTCTTAGTGTCATTAGGCAAAGAATCCTAAATTGCAAGGTTAGCATCTAGAAACACACTACGACACCCATATAGAAATAATATAATGTCAAAACGACATAATACCTCATATAGACCATTACATTATAATATAATCCCCTTATCATGATATCTATAATCAAGAATGTTGAATGTTGGTTCCATCAACCTATATTAACATTGTATCTTTCTTTGACATCACAATAATTGAACTTGCCTGAAGAAAACCTTGTACATGGATTTTTTAGGACATATCATTTGCATCAATATGACTAAGATATTAACCTCAATTAGAAAACTTAAGGGAAAAATCTTGTCTCACATTATTCATTAATGCAATATTACATATGATGCACCTGACATATCCCACCTCACTGTGAGCATCTATCACCATTGTTTTCATCAATACATGAATGTATGAAAATCATAATACTCATTATTAAAAATTTAAAATTATACGGATCAATACACTTATACCCAGATAGGAAAATCCAATGACACATATAGATGTGGATTCATCTACTAGCAGGTATCGTTCTCATAATATCCAACACTAGATATTGCTTAGGGAATATGACATTAAAAGGTGCCTCAAATTAATATGAGTCTCTACCAATGATATCATGAATCATTTGTGTCCATCAAATGATATCATGCATCATTTGTGTCCATCAAATGATACCATCCATCTATATAAAATATATTTAATAATTGTTTCGTAAGACATCCAAGTTCTCATCATAGAAGGGAACTATTATGACGTTTTTGTACTTCAGATACTCTTAGGGAATTATCACATTATATGTTATACCGAAGTACAATATTGATGGGATAGAGAGTTTATTAATAATAAAAAACTGTGAATACTAGTTATCATAATGTACATAGATGTTGTTTCTAGGGAAATAACTCTAACAAACTACCATGTACACTAAAATCAATTAATAGAAACCACTATTCGGATAGCTCTCACATGATCTTCATTCTTACGCTAAGATACACCTTCTTTCAAGGGGTCCTCCACATTATCCTCCACATGTACTATGCTCAGTAAAACAACGTACCATTGAAAAAAATCCCAGAAGCGTTGATACTATAGGAGTATATAAATTTTTTCAGTGTGACCATGGTTTTTTTTCAAGAGACACCACTAAAGTATTATAAAAATACAATTTGATAGGGTCTTTACTGATAGGTAAAACATAAATATCCTATACAATTTTCTATATCCAAATAAATTCATTATCTATATCAGATGGTGGTATATGATCAAACTCCATTGTAGAAGCAGTGACAACTGACTACTCTGAACTATTCTAGCCCCCAACTCCTACTTTGAGATAGAAACCATGTAAATTTTTTGACTTCGTATCATTATAATTTTTTATAACTATCATCATTATAATTTATATTAATGAAATACTCATCTCCTCCATACACAAATAATATATCCTTAGTTATTCATAGATACTTAAGGATAGCTTCAACAACATACCATTCTTGTTATCCTATATCCTCTTGATACATGCCTACCCTGATAAAGGAATATGAAACATAGAGCCTTGTAAATAACATGGAATACATGATTGATCTTATCATTTAAGCATATAGGATCTTACACCCTATATTTTTCTTTTGTTGTTTCTAAAGATACATTTTTGTAGAAAGATATTAACAATGTGACACTGGAACAAATCCCCTTTTGCATGATCCATTCTAAATCTATTTAGTATCTATTAATGATATGTACATTGAATTAGTCCTGGAAGCCTCTTGGATCTATAATGAAAGATCTTGTTCATCAGAATATATTCTTCTTTACCTATGTCCTACATGGGGAAACTCTTTTTTAACCAGTCCTTAATAAACTGTAAGACTGATATTTCATTTTAATGAACAAATATGTCATCAACATATAATACAAGGATTAAGACCACATTCCAACTAAACAACTAGTAAAAACATGTTTCACATTCATTCTTAATGAAACCAAATTCTTTTAGGGATTCATTGAATTGAATGTTCAATGACCTGGATGCTTTATTTAATCAATAATTGGATCTCAACAACATGAAAATCATTTTGGTATTTCCTGGAGTCACAAACCCTTCTGGTGGTTTCATATAGAAATATAACTGAATGTTATGATTAAGGAATGTAGTTTTGACACCTACCTACCAAATTTCATATTCATGGTAAAATACTCTACCAAGTAGAATTCTGATGGACATAAATACGGAAACTGGTGAAATCTTTTCATCATATTCAATTCCAGGATGTTGTTTAAACACTTTATCCAATATCATTGATTTATACGTATTTACTGTAACTTCCATGTCCAATTTCCTCTTGAATAGGCATTTTAACAAAAATATATTTACATAAAAAAATGCATCAACAAGAAAACCTACTAGGTTCTGATATGTGGATTCCATTTTGAAATTAATGAATATATTCCATTTTGATGCATCTAAGCTTTATACTTCTTCCATGTAAGAGATAGGTTCACAATTTTCATCCAATAACGAGTCTCTGTATCTAGAGACTATAAAACAATATATATCATGTTATATTACCTCGCTCATGCTCTTAAATAGTAAATTTTTTGAAGAAGTACTTCTTCCACAAGGACCTATGAAATCTATTCATATACCAACCCTTATGAATCTTGAGCTTCAATTTCATCAAACATAATATTTATCCTACTATATTTTTGGAGGAGTTTCTACCTCTCAAGAAATATTTATTTTCTGGAGACATATAATTTATTATCTGAGAGTTTTTATATGTAGTGTCCTTTTGGTTCCATGGGATACCATTTAATTATACACTTTGTTCCATGAGATTCTAGTTGTATCATGATAAGGACTTAACAAATGCATTTCTAACCAATGCCCATTTGTGAATAAAATTGGTTTTATTCCACTACATTACTCAAAGGTAATTCCTTAAATCACATTAGTTGGTAGTCATTTTAATTTGTACATTGTAGTTTGTGATGTATATCCCAAAAAGGACAATGGATGATCTGCATGACTCATTATCAACATTGCCTTTCCTACAAAAATATAGTTCATCATTTAACTAAATCCACTCCACTATGGTGTGTAAGGTGGAGTGAGTTTAGATAGAATCCCAATCTCCCATATAATGTTTAAAAAATCTCAGTTAAGATATTCTCCCCCTCAATCTGATCGAATCTTCTTTATCTTCTTTCCAAGCTAATACCCTACGTCATTCTTAAATTCCATGAATTTTGGGGAGTACTCTGACTTATACCTCATTATGTAGAAAAAATGATATCTACTCAAGTCATCAGTAAAATATAGGAAGTAAAAAATAACCACCTTTATATTCTACATGAATAGTCCACACACAACAACATTTATGAATCCTAGAAAATCTGTGGCCCTTTCACCCTATCCATTGAATGAAGGTTTGGTCATTTTTTCTCCTATAATAGAATGGAATATTTCAGGTTGTTTTATCTTATATGTTTCTAAATAACCATATTGATATATCTTTTTTAAACTCTTCTCATTCACTTAACCAATATGGTGATTCCATTTCTCCTGTTATATGAGTCTTTCCGACACGATTCGTTTTCAATTTCTAAAAACTGTTTTCTGTAATTTTATACATAAAGACCATTATTAAAATATTCCATAGTGTAACATATGTGTTATTTATAAAAGAAAAAAATAATATTTCTAATAATGAAAATAATCCCATACTCATCTAGGTATGATAAAAAAAATTTGTTCTTGGTAACTGTCGGTATATAATTACAATATTTTTAAAAGAATAATAATTCATGTTGGAAATGAATGGTGATAGTATCCAATGGATTCAAATTCTAGTCTGACACTATTATAGACTCTCATATCCACCTCTTCTCAAGAAATAATTCATGATCTACTTGGTTCCAATATTTGGATACCACTATGAGCACTATAAGCTATATCTAATAACCAATGTTTAGATACTAAAAAATTACACTTGATAATGAATTCACCATTAGCCTCCCCTTTCATCTAAGTGGAGTTCTACTTCCAATGTCCTAACATACCACATTCAAACTATACTATCTCCTTTTCCTTACCCTGCAACTGGATCATTCCCTTCTTGTAAAGATGGTTCTCATGATATTTATACATGGTGTGAGTGATGGGACACTTATTGTTTTTCTTCAATTTATTGTTCACCAAAAGGACCATGGGTTTACGAGACCCCATGATCTGATCCACTTGGTGAATAAATTTAATAAGTTCTAAGAGACTCTTTACATTATTTAACATATTGTTATTATCAATAAAACTGGATTAGGTCTTAGCCAGTTATGAATTTATGTGATCTATTGGAAACTCATCAGTGAATTTAATCCTTAATATTTCTAATCATTTGATGTAGCTTATAACATTTATTACATGAGGCTCATATTTCACAAACTCTCCATGATTAGTTGTAAATAATGCAATATATATATCATCTCTCTATTATCTCACCTTCTTTTGATAGAAATCCCATAGGTGAGACATCATACTATACACATAAATGTCCTCATTTTTCATCAAAATCTAATTATACATGGATGACAAAGTGAAAAATTGAATATGTGTACAATAGTTCAAATGATTCTCATAAATTGATAACTCTTCATCACTTTCCTCATTACTATAAACATCAAGGATACATTCCTCCAACACATACAATTTACGTTCATGGAAAATGATAACAAGTAATTTTTTTTCTAATCAGGTAAATTTTTTTGAGTAATAATGTTATCCTTATCAATTATGGATCATAGTGATATGTTTAATGTCATTTTAATATATTTTTACACAAATAATATGAGAAAAAGTTTAGTACTTTGACTGATAAAATTTAAGAAAATAAATAAATATTAAATTTATTATCCTCAAAATATTTTATTGATACCGAATATACATCACCATTGGCCCCAAAATATCATATTTCTTAGACACTATAGTAGAAAGGATCCATATTCCCATTCTCATTACCCTAACATTGGCTGGTAAAGAAACATGAATTATTTTAGGTAGGCATTATAAATTGAAAATTTATTAACTCATTTTTACATGAACTATTGTGTGGGATCCCCAATCCTTAAATCCATATATTGGATTTCCTAAACCCTTGGATATTAGTTACACCAGGTCCTTATTTGTAAGTTAACCCTTGATGTGAATTATGTTAATTAATCCAAAAACATCATGTTATAATTCCACGATAATTGATGGCACCCAAACTCTGGCTGGTCAAGCACTTTGAACTGTTGTTCGATTTTAATTGATGTATTGGAAGGATATATTAACTTAATATATTTAATTTAGGGATTTTATCCTCTATTCCAAAATTTCCAATTATAATCATAAAAACATTATTGTTAATATTAATTGTATTTACTTATACGAGTAACTATGTCATAGATCATTATTTATGCATAAGAAAATTAATATTAGTTATATTTTATATGATCATAAAATTTTTAAATTCATGTGATCACTAAAAAACATACATAATGAAATAACTATGATACAAGATAAAAATAAAATAACAATGTTATGTGATCATGAGCTTTTACAAATGGTTAGTTTATCTAGAGTTAAATAAAAATACTATTGACCTAAGGTAAAACACCTTGAACTAATTAAGGGTCATGTTATAGATTTCCAACCATCCACTTATGTATCTCTATTGGATTAGTTTCACCTCGGCTCTAAACTTGATCTTCCTCCACTAGCTTGGGAGCTCCATCCATAACATATGAATTTACTCACACACAATTGAGTGGAAAAGGGTTTACATAAAAAAATTGGGCATGTAGACCCTTAAAAAACAAGAGGAGACAAGGGACACATTCCCTAAATTTAATTTAATAATAAAATAAATGAAACCAATCACATATAGTCATTTGGTCAATTCTTATGATCATCCCTATACATGCAACAAATTAAACATTTAATAAAATTGAATTCAATTATTAATTGTTCAAATTTGAGATAAATCATTCTCAAATAAATTAATTATCATCTGTAATTAATATATTCTTTTATCTACATTTTCATATAAATTTCCTTGAGATTATCATCCATTATAATTTTAATCAATTTAAATAAATTTATTTAAAATTAACATTGTACATAAATGTACCATGGAGGAAACATGGTGAATACTTGTTCCAATCTAACGAACATGTAGGATAATAATATACAATTTACCACTGTGATATATGGAATACACGAATTATCATGTACCTTAGTGATGTTTATTATCAACTTATTGATTACAAGAATTAAATGATTTTTCGTTAACCTGTTATTCTTCAATGCATGTTGAGTAAAAACCATTAATATGACTCATACATGATATGAATATCTATATATTTTTTAGAAATTAATTATAAAGTAATATATACATATATATAAATATATTAATACTTATCACATGGTATTTCCTATCAACTTAATGAACACACATAGGAAAATTCCGGTAAGGTTTACATAGTATACTAAATAATGGTTTAATCTACATAATTTTGTATAAGTAAACTATGTGTACTGTTAGGATATATGCCTTCTACATATCCAACCATGTATCTTTGGTACACACCTAGTGACTTGGCATGTAAACCATGCCTTGGAAAATTTGAGTACACAAAGTGCATAAAAGGCTACACGATGTGTGGTCTCCTTGTTACTTGGTCACAAGTTAGGTATTCCATGTATAGTAATTCATGTTTATCATGACTTAATGGTACTCCATTCTATGTATGTGGGATATACTGTGTGTACTATAGTTAATCATGCACTACCCATTCTCAGTCAATATGTGGTGTAAGAAATAAATACAACGTGTTTCATCAATGTTTATAATTTGAGTTACTTTATTAATTAATTCCAGATTAATTGAAAAAAGTACATGGAATGTCACTAAAATTACATTTCATTACTATTATGTTATCCAACCATAATTCATGGAACCTCTAGAAGAGTTCTTCTATTTTATTTCATTCATAAAATAAATTGTACTAATTAGATCTAAAATAAATGAAGGAGTAAGAAACATGTCTCACAATTCATATTAAAAGAACAATTAAACATTAATTGAGAGATAAAACACAAATGTTTACATAAATTAAGGATCATTAAATAATTATAAATAATTATGTGACTTATTTAATATTAGTTTTTTGTTCTAGGAACATTTGAATCATGAAACATGTCTTTCTCATCTTTTCTATTTCTAATGATTGAAGATAAATCCTAGAATTACAAAATGATAAATTTCATGATCATTAGAATTGAAATAATGAAAATAAAAAATTGATATAACTATGGATCCATAGAGACGATCATTACATATTTTTTATAATTAATTTAATAAATTAAACACTTTCATTGTTGGAAATATTTATTTATTGATTAATCTGGAAATAGAGTTTCATTTTATAATCATTTCATTGTTTGAATAAAATTATATCCCCCTAGAGGTGATTCATTCATGATCCCTAAATCTTCAAAAATATCTCTCGTAATATCTGAGTTCCAGCATGAAAGACCCTATCACTTGAGTCTCCCGCCTTTGATAGTCTCGAGAACCACTTCCAATGCGTTCTCCTGGATCACTCTTGATTTGAGAGTGGGATGTGGAGGAATATCACTTTCCATTCTTGGGAGGATTCATGGAGAAGCGATCACTCTAGGTCTTGAGAGGATTCTACAAATCCATTGTACACAACCAAACAAAAGAAGTGATACTTAGAGAAAATGATATAATTTGGTTTATATGTTGCTAGCATTAGAAATAATTAACTTCACAAGTTCCCTCTATTACTGATTTAATATATGGAGAAACCCTTGTTAAATAAAAATAATAATATTATTATTTCTAGACATGGGAATAACATGGGATTTAAATTAAATATTATTTAATCAAATTATATTTATTATTTATTATTTATCACTGAACAATTAAATTTGATTCGAAATTCCTCCACAATATTTATTGTTCCTTTAATAATGATAATTTATTTATTAAACAAATATCACTACAATATTCACTAATAAATAAATTTTTTTTGTTCACTGAATTGAAAATAAATAATTATTAAATATTCCTCCCATGTTATATTCTCTCGAATAACTTCAGACAAAATAATCAAAAAACAAGAATATTTATAAACCCACATATGGGAAAAATGTTTATTCAACTTATTAAAAAATAAATAATAATATTAATATTTAACTGAGATTTCAGATACACTTAGTGTGTTCCCTATAGACTTATTTCGTAGTGGAATTAGTTAATCCAATATAAAATCCAAGTTTGGAATCTATTAGGACTCTACATAACCCATAGAGAATGATTTTAATAACAAAACAAAATAATACCTCATACAGATACATACTGTGTAATATAATCCATTTATCATTATATCCCGTATCAAGTAGGTTGCATGCTCATTCCACCAACCTATATGCTCAATGTCTCTTTCTTTGACATCCTGAAAATAAAAAATTAATATAGAACGCCATAGACATGAATTTATTTATCTTATATAATTATCATCAAAGTAACTGAGATATTAACTTCTATTAATGAAAAAAGGACAAACAATTTCTTAAATTTTTCATTAATGATATATTACTCGTGAAGAACTTAATGTATCCTACCTCGCCGTGAACACCTGTATTACTGATTTTTTTCAATATAATATTGTATGTGACTCATAATAATCCTTAATAATAAACAAAAAGAATAAGGATAAATACATGCATCTGTTGATAGGAACATCCAATGACACATATAAATGTGGATTTCCTACTATAAGATACCATTCTCATAATATCATACACTAATTATTACCAAGGGCATACAACATGAGAATTTTTCTCAATGTCATATGACTCATCACCAATGATATTCAGTATCATTTGTGTCCCTGAAATGATATCATATTTCTATAGAACCAATATTTAAAAAAAGTGTCATAGCACTTCTAGATTCTCATCATATCAGGGAAATTATATTACATTTTTGTGCAATATCTACTCTTTAGACATTATCACAAACTAAATTACGTATAAGAATAATCAATATTTTATAAGGATTTTATTAATATTAAAAATATGAATAAAATTTATGAAAAATTATACAAAAGTTGGTTCTAGGTGACCTACTCAAACACCAAAATTCACCATATTTTATCAACCATTGATGTAATGGTAGGAATATCATCACTTTTTTGAATCCATAATTGTATAATTTTTAATTTTAACACTTAATCTTTAATGAAAACATATTTAGAAAATTATTGAAATAAATATATGGAAGGTACCTTCTTCATTGAGCATTACATTGGAATATCAACAAATTATTTCATTATCTTGATGTAACATAATAGAATTATTTTGACATAAAGATCCTCCTTATAATTTTTTGTGATATCATCTCTTATTCAATCAATTTTTTTAGACTAATTATAGATTGATTTTAGATTTTATAATATAATTTGAAGAACCAAATTTTTTATATTGAGAAAATTATTTCAATCCTTAATCATCCTGAATATTTATTCACACTATTTTTCATCATTTCATCTTCATTCATCATGAATTTTATGTGTTTATTTCAATAATGTATCATTATTTATGATTATATTGTACTTGATATGCAATTGTATATTCTATAGATCAATTTTATTTTCATATTTTCCATCCAATGCATATAACTTATACCCAAACTCATTAATGTATTAATCATTCTCCTAGATTAAATTGCGAATGATTTCTATATATTGGGATCACTATGCATTAATCTCGCCATTCACATCCTCCGTATAGTGAATTGTTTTTAATGGTTAATGAAAGTATTCCATCTTTAACTATAACTCACTTCCATGTTATCTTTGTCACCTTTGGGTGATATATTCCTATTGATGTTAAAAAATCCCACAATTCTAAGAAAATTATTGAATGGGTAATCCATGCATCATATCCTTTAATTCCTTAGTAGAAAAATAAATTGATCTATTATCACACCCATATGAATCATCTTCTTCTATAAAATATGAAAAATAATATTCATGTTCCTTAGAATAAATTGACTTCCTTGATCCAATTGAGGTAGAAACATTATCTAAAAGACTTTTGGTACGTAGATCCACACTATATTCTACTTACTATAAAGATCTATCCTTCTTGGTAATAAAATATAAATCATCATCCTCTATTAACAATAGTGAAAAGGTATTTCTATTCTTCCTCTCTTTCTTTTTACTATTTTTTATATTCATGGAAGAAATGAAATCTCAATTAGAATTGTTAATATCTTATAAAAAACTAAACATTATAATAATTATGGGAATGAAAATTAATATCATTAAATAGATTGAGAACCCTATTTAAGACAAACTAGCATGCTTTGACACCATTTGAGGTTAAAAATGTGGTAATACTTTATTGCATACAACATAGGGAGGATAAAATTGGATATTTTATACACTGATAAGCTTTCACATGGTTGTGGTGAATTATTGTAGGTTTTCATTAACATCCTTTCAATATTTTCTTCTATCTTTTACTGCTTTCATTTTTCAGTGATGGTTTTCCCCTTTTTGGGTCCATATCGACATTTTTTTTCTTCCAAGAAACACCTCTTAAAAAAAATACACATGATACATGAATATGTATAAAGATCATATTTAAATACTAAATTCTAGTCCTTGGAAATCTATGGATTCCATTAATATCATATGATTCACTACTATAAACCTATAGATAAAATTGTGTAGTGTTTGGACTAAAAATCATGTTTGGTGAATCCAAAACTCAATAAAATCATGATGGATCATCATAACATCATCTCAATAGTTTTTAGGAATTATGATTAATAATAATAAATCCTAATAAAAATCAAAACTCTTGAATAATTACATATGTGATTATTCCATTCTTATTCTCTAATTTCCACTTCTATTAAAACATCCATGGATTTTATATTCATCATTATGTGAGAAAATAGAAATTAAATAAAAAAATTCATAGTATAAAGTGATCTATATGATTCATTATTAGAATAAATACTTCTTGTTTTTATTCTTCTTTCCCCTTTAATTTTAGAGAACCACTAAAATTGGACTGGAATTCATTACTAACTTTGACACATAGAAATTATTTAGAAAGATCAGTTTCAGGTCACTATCCTTATCATTTTATTGGATATTAATAGTCTTTTTCAAAGACACTTTCAAATGAATTTAGTTATATTCAAAAAATCCAATACATAACACTCACTACAATTATTCTCTTCAACTATACAGTGTATATATTAATATATCATAATATCTCTCAAATTCCACTATTTTGATTCGAAATTAAAATTAAAACCACCAATAACAAATTTAATCAAATCCACTGGTTCATTATCCCACCATATCATTTTAAAATAATTTTAATTAGTAGTTGTTTTATAATTAAAAAACTGAAAAAGTCATTAGATGAAGCCGAGCCATCATAACACCTTGGATATTCCCATATTTCACTTCTATGTCATGGTCTAGGGGAATACAACACAACTATTTATGTTTTTTTAGTTTTCAAATAATTGTTACACATGGTTGTGGTGTGGTTTAGGTGTTATGGTGTTATGGAATTGAAAACACCAAACCACTAAAGCATTCCATCACTTTTACAGCATGGTCTGCTCTCATGTTTTTGTTATATTCTAAAAAACCTTTTAACTATAGCATTGAACATTGGTTGTAACATGAAAGTCACCAAATCTATAAAACCATATAATTCCATCAAAATTCATTCTAAAGTGTGGTTTTTTCAACTTTGGTATAGATGTCACAAATAATTTAAAATCATGGAAAACTATTAGTAGGTCTCAATAACATGGATAGTAAAATATGGAATGGTGTTACTAAAATCTATAGAGGCACACAACATAGTCTTATCCATTTTAACAATGTTTCCCTACAATATGGTTTAGATAATATATGTAAGGACCCAACCCCAATTTCCCAAAGATGGTGCCTTATTTAATTACATAGGCATATAAACAAGGAAGTCGTATCCTAAAAGAATGAATAGTTTAGTAGCTTTGTAAAACCAGATACATACATAATTTAAACATTCAAACATGAAAGGAAAAACAACATATCAACTTATTTTAAATCACACATAATATTCTATATTATCCATGTATTTCATTAATAATATTATTATTCACTACCTTGGTAAAATAAAATATGTGAATGGGGTGAGCTCAGATTCATAGTAAGTGTAAATAATATAGTTGAAGAAAATATAAACATATTCTCTAGGCATGATGAATAACTGAACTGAATTCCTTTAAAAATATACTTGGGCATAATATGGTAGGAATATAAACTGATTATATAATGGAATAAAACATAACAATGGATATTTTACAAGATGAATAATCACATGGACTATCAATATCTTATTCCAAAATTAGGGAATGTATAATTCTAGACAATTGAAACATATCTTTGAGGCCTCGGTCAAGACGTATAAAAATACTAGTGTAAGGCCTCATCTATAACCCAATTCTATTTTGCCTCATGAGAAATATTAATGCATTGAGGGATAATAGAGGGTGCCATCAAAAATGAAAATATTCTAATTCATTCCTCTTATGAACGGGGATAAACATATACAACTTGTATATTCATATTGAAACAAACATATGAAATGTAAATAGCTTTCCCCAAACCTTAAACATAAACAATAACCATTCGGAGTAATACGGTAAATGGTATCAAGATAGCACATCCAAATTCAATATAATAATAAAACATTAAATAAAAAATAGTGGATGATATCCTAAAAAATTAACCCCATTTTACCATAAGAATCAATAATAGTGTTAAAATAGGTGAAAATACTCTTATAAAACAATCAAGTAATTTTTTAGATAAATACTCTTTTACATTGAAAAGAAGATTTATTTTGGGAAACTAAATAAATAAACTAGAAGTTAATTAAATATTTTTTTTCCATATAAAATGATTTATTTTATAAAAATATTTTTTTACATACAAATATATTGTTCCCTTGAAAATAGGTAAGAATTCGAGAAATTCCCTTCAAATGGGCTTTTTTATCGGGAAGGTTTTTTGAAAGATCCTTTTAAAACATGTAAATTACCATAAAATAAATAATTATTATAATTGGTAAAAATATATATAAAATTCCAAAATAATTTATGATGAGTAAAAAATATTAAATAATAATTTAATTGGGATTATGATTGACAAAGAGTAATCCGAAAGAAAATGGAGGTTCGGGTAGAAAACCCTTACCTTATGGTCGAATATGTTTCACTATTGAACTTATGGTATTGGAATATGAACATATAATTATTACTATCTTAATTGATAAAATATTATAAATGTATTGGATTTATTATAATTTCAATGAGTTCATTTATGGTCATCTTTTTGGGTTAAGAGTTTCAATATCATCATTTGTGAGTATTTTCTTCATTAGTTTTCATGATCGCATCACTTGTATAAGTGTATGGATGACTGTGTAAAATATAAATTGAAATAGATAATTTGAGTTATGAGTTATTACTGGTCAAACAAAAATTTAAATGATAATATAAGTCTTTTTTATTCTTTGGGCTATGATGATTCATTATACAAATGTTTAATGATAAACATTTGGATTAATTTGGTAGTTTTTTGATCCCCATGAAAACATTTTGTTTTAAAATTTAATACCATGGGTAAAAATTGATTCCATAACATTATGTAGGATATATTACATATATTATGATCTTTTTAAGACCTAAAAATGGTTTCGTGACCAGAATTTAATATGGTAATAAAAATTTCAAACATTCCTTCCTTGAATGTGATAAATTAAAACATCTCGGACGGTGTTTTCATTTTTAATATAAGTGGAGATAGAAAGAGATATGGTGATGAAATATTCTATTATAATTATATAATTACATTACATGTAAGGTAATATAATTATCATAGAAATTATATTAGGGTATGTGGAGAGATAGAAACAAAATAAAAGAACTTGTAAAAGAAATTTAATGAAAAAGGAAGAGAGGTTTACCACGTGAGTACTCCTCCATGAGAACCACCATAATAAATTTGGATATTTCCTTTTGGTGATACTAGAAGGTATTAGATGTGGGGAAGGGGTTTATCAAAGTATTTTATAGAATATAGATAAGGTTAAAAGCTTGAGTAATGTTAGAGGAAGAGGTGGTCAGGGGTGGTTTTTATAGTGGAGGAGAGGAGTTATTTCCCATTATTTTAATCATTCTTCTACTATTTTGGCTCAAGACTACAAATAACATTTATTTTTGTGACTCAAATAGTAAAACGTGAATTTGAGTTCATACCAAGTGTTCTTAAATCATCATTACATCACCTATGACTCAATAAATCTTGTATTTAAAATTTATCTTAAATTACCGTATTTTACTATTCAACAAAAATTCAAGTATTTTAGAAAAATGAAAAAAAATCATGGTAATAATTTTTTGATGTTTAGAATTAAATTATGGACTCCATTTTATGAAAATAATTTTTAAATAAGTGAACAGTAATTTTTAAATAAAATTTTCATTTACTCAAAATATATAGTTTTTAAACAAAAATTGATTTTATAATACCCTAAAAAATTAACTATCATCATATTCAGTTATCCTAAAATAATATAACAAAAATATATTAATTTATATATACATTTTATGAAAATGGGTTTTTTTTAAAATTAATTTATTAATTTAAAATTATAATTAAAAATTTATTACTCACAAAAATACGAACACTTAATTATTAATTTCTAAAATACTTCATTTCATTTCTAAGGTGTATAAAATTGATTTATAAATTTATGGAGGGACTTAGTATTTTTAAGGATCATATTTCTACTCATAAGGGTACATTAGTATTCATAATGTTCAAGTTTCTATTCACCAAAAATGTAATTTGATCTTTTAAGAATCTAAATATTTTACTAAATTCTACTATGTATGTCAGTTTTTCGAAATTCAAATCAAAGAGGCGGGAAAATTAGGTTTACTATCTTGGTTAAAACAAAGTGGTGTTTTTTAAAGACTCAATTCTTCATGAATTCAATATTAAATTTATTTATAAAACATTGGGGTGTTACATTTTCCCCCTTACAAAGAATTCATAATTGAAATTACATAATGTTGCGTCATAAAAAAATAGGGTATTTATTCATATTAAGATCCTTAAGACACCATATTTCTTTTTAATTTTATGATTTTTCCAAAATACAATTACCAATAATGTTGTATAATTCCTCAACATCTATTTCTTAGTGTCTAGAATCTAGATAGGCTCTTCACAATAAGATAATCTGGGTTCTAATTCTATACCTTCAGAAGTGAGGACATGCTTTGGGTTGGGAATGTACTTTCTCAATAACGAGACATGGAACACATTTTGTACCTTAGAAAGTCTAGCAGGAATTTTCAAACAATAAACCATGGATCCGATTCTCTCCATAATTATAAAAGGTCATATGTACCAGGGGCTCAGTTTTTCTTTATTTCCAAAACATATTACACCCTTATATGGAGATACTTTTAAAAAACGTTATCTCTCACTGGAAATTTGAAATCCTTCCTTCTATTATCAACATAGCTCTTTTACCTTCTTTGAGATTCTTTGATATGGGGTTGAATGGTCTTTACCTTTGTAGTTATTTCCTCAACTAACTCTGATCCAAGAATCTTAATATCACCTAATTCAACCATATATGTTACCGTACGACATCTATTTCCATATAATGATCTATAAGGCTTCATTTTAATTATATAATGGAATCATTTTTTTAGTAAAGCATCACCAAAGGTAAATACTAATCCCACCACACTTGAAAATCACACGATCATGATCTCAACATCTCTTCTAAAGATTGGATCATCCTTTCTGATTTCCTGTCAGTTTGTGAGTGATTAGCATTACTCAATTGAAGCTCAGTATCCAAAAAATTTTGAACACATTTCCATAATTTCGATGTAAATCATGGATCACGATCCGATAGAATTTATTGAGGTGCTCCATGATGTCCTACAATTTCATGGATATAGATTCATGCAAGGCACATAAATGGAAAATCATCCCCTATAGCATGAAAATGTTCAAATTTCGTAAGTTGATAAAAATTACCAATATTTCATCCTTATTTCATGGAATTTTGGTTAATATAGTGAAAAAATCCTTGGTTATTTCATTCAATATCCATGTAGCAATAAGTAAAGGTTGCATGAATCATTTATGATGTTTTTTTTCAATCTTCAATTGTTAATATACTATACATCTGGAGACATAATCATAAATTTCCCGCTTCATGTTGTCCCACCAGAAATATTACATCAATTCATTATACATTTTTGTGACACAAGGTTGTATAGTGAAATTAGAGTTATGTTAATCTTACAATAACTCCCTTTTTAGCTAGGGTATAGCTGGAACATAATACCTCTTCCCAAATATCATAATTCAATCATCACATACAAAGTCTTGAAAATTACCACCATTAATTTCCTTTCAAATATTATCATCATTTGTTTAAAAACATTTAACACTTTTTAATAACGATTTTTAGGAAACCAATTGAAACTTTAATGATTTTTCACCTTCTTGGATAATTCCCATGTCCATCCTTACTGGATATATAAATACAGGATCCCTTTCAATAGTCATTTTGTTTAAAACTCAATTATCCTTCATAATCAATGCATCAACTACCATATTTTATTTTCTTGGGTTGTAGTGTGTGGAACCATCATAATATTTGACTAGTTTTAGCCATCTTATTTTCCTCATGATGAGTTCTATCTATGAGATTATATATTTCAGACTCTTATTATCCATATATATCTCACAGCATTCCCCATATAGATATTGTCTCCATATCTTTAGGTAAATGATTATAGCTGCGTACTCAAGATCATGAGTGGGATAGTTTTGTTCATGAATTTTTAACTACATTAATTCATAGGAAATAACTCTATCATTATACATAAGGAAACAACTGATTCCATTCATTGATGTATCACTATAAATCAAAAACCAATCATTTCCCAATTGCAGTGCTAGGATCAGAGCATTCTCTAATGCCCTACTAAATTTTAAAAAAAATCCTCACAATATTTTACCCATATGAACATAACCCCTTTGAGAGTAATATTGGTTAAAGGTTTGGCTTATGGAGAACATTTCTAAACAAAACATTGATAATAACTGGCTAAACCAATAAAAATACATACCTTTGTTATGTTTATTAGTGTGGTCCACTCTTGAAAATCCCTCATATTCATAGGATCAGTAGATATTCCATCCTTAGAGAAAATATAGCTAAGAAAAAAAATGATTGAATCAAAATTCAACTATTTCTATACTAATAATATAATTCAATCCATTTAAGAGTCTTCAGAATAATGCTCATGTTAATTTCATGAACTTCATAGCTTTTGGATTATACCAAGATATCTTCAATAAATACCACAATAAATTCATCATAATATTCCTTAAAATACATATTCATTAGATACATGAAAATAGAGGGTGAGTTTCTTAACCCAAAAGGAATTACTGTAAAATCATAATGCCCATACCTAGTTTGAAATGTTGTCATTAAAATATCTTCATTTCTCACACATAGTTGATGATATCCAAATCAAAGGTCACTCTTTGAAAAATATTAGGCTCCATGATGTTGATCAAATAATTCATCAATTTGAGGTAGGGTATACTTTTTCATTATTGTTATAACATCGATCTCCTTGTAGTCAATTCACAACCTCATACACCCATATTTCATTTTAATGAAAAAAATAAGGGATCCTCATGGAGAAACACTAGGGAGATTAAATACTTTATCACTCCATTCCTATACTTTTTTCATTAGTTCTATTAATTCCATAGTGGTAATTCTATAGGGAGTATTCTATACAGGTCTTTAACCAGTAATTAAATCAATAGAGAACTCAACTTCCCTCTTTGGAGGATGTCTTGGTGAATCCTCTAGAAAAGCATCAATATATTCTTGTACAATACGTACATTAAGAATTTGATTATTTATTTCCTAGCCCAGAGATATTTTGTTCTCATCCCCACTAATAATTGATTTAAGTAAAGAAATATGGGGTGGATCTAGATAATAATCAGATTGTGATGTTTCTACTCTAAAGACAGTGGATTGTACACCATCCTCACAAATCATAATTTTATTCTTCTTACAATAGATTATCACATCAGAATTTGAAATACAATCCATAATTAAAAATATATCAAATAAAATCATGGGTATGATGATAAAATTAGCATATAAAGCACAATTATATGCTATAATGGGGACTGCATGACAAATTTTATTTTGCAATGATACTTCCCTTAGGAGTTTTTATTGGAAACTACTTTATTAAATCAAATTGAAAATATCAATTTTTCTTAACAAACTAGGAATATATAAAATAATGAGATGATGTAGAATCAAAAAACCATTGGATATGTTTGAGGAAATTATTAAAGTACCCACCACCACATCATTAGGAACTTTAACCTCATTAGTTGTGGCAGAATAAGCTTGGACTTTCCCTTTTGGCCTTCTTTGGGGAAATTTCCTTTTATGATTAAGAAAATATTTTGTATAATGTCCCATATCTTTGAAATTGTGGCATTCTACATTGTTAGCTTCATTCTTTTCCTTTCAATCATGAAATTGGGGGCCCTTTTCTCCACACTTGTAACAGACTCCTTTTCTTTTTAAGCAATAATCAGGGTGATTCCATTCGCAAGTATAAATTGTTGAAAAAACCCCTTTTTATTCCCCCCTTTATCAATTATTTCCACTACTACCCTCTTCTTCTATTATTCTCCCTTAAAGTCATAATACATAGAGATTTCTTTCTATGTCTTGATAGGAAATGAGATGATATCTTCATATGATGGGAATCTTTGGGAGACTAGTTCCCTTTAGATGAATGGTTTCAATCCATCAATGAATTGATCATTCTTTCTCTATAGATTACATATTTAGTCGGTACAATTCCTTTATATCCTTGTAAAGTTAACTTCATATGTTGCAAAATTCTCATCATCTTTTTTCCTTAGATTCAGAAATTGACTTCCCATAACTTCTCACTATTCATGAGGGAAGTACTTTTCTAAGAATATTTCCTTAAAATACGTCCAATCCATTTCATCTATTTCTTCATCCTCCTTTGTGTTTTGAATTAAAAAACACCACTAATCTTCATCTCCCAATAGATGATAAAATTCTATGACAACCTTCTCTCTTTCGTTACATCCCTAAATGAGAAATATATCCTCTAAAAAACTTATCCACTGCTCTACTATGAATGGGTTTCTAGTATTGTTGAATGATATAGTTTGTTGTCGCATAAAAGGGTCTAAAATAACTCCTCCACATTCTAGATCTAAGTGGACTATATGGGGAATGTTATTGTTCATAACTTGATTCAACTATCCTGGTATAGTTATATGATTATCATAACCAGTCACAACACCAGAGAAAACATCAATGTCTTCCATCAGAGGGAAATCCCAACATGGGATACATGTATTCATGTGGTTTCTATTCCTTAAACTAGAAGAAATTTATATATAATGTAATACACTAGATCTATTTATTAATCATAATGTATAATGTCAACTTCGAAAAGTACTTATCGTAAATTGAAATCCTATCCATAGAAAATCTCTTAATCATAAACATGGTTTCCTTGAGGACAAATATAAATTTAATTCCTTCATAATGTTTTTCATAGTAAATGTGAATTATCCAAAGCATATACCCTGAGAGTGTAAAAATAGGTGCGCAGTAAGGCCCATTTTCGTGTACCAAGATACCCCATGTCATGCATGAAACTCCTTTTTGGGTTTGTTACTCATAGGTACATCTCTGCCAGAAACAAGTCAACCTATAGTATCTAGATATGGATCTATTTTCTAGAAGGATCCACATAATTTATTCCTTTCCAAAATTATATGATGTTATTGTATATTTATCCACAAAAAAAATCTTATCATTTTGTTCCCTAACTGCGTTGTCTAAATCTACTTTCCATGTTTTCTACGAAACTTCTTATGATACCAACTATAAGGACCCGACCGCAGTTTCCCAGAGTAGGTGCCTTATTTTATTAGATTATAGTATAAATATGATTTTATATCTATAATGAATGAATAGTTTAATGGCTCTGGAAAACTAGATACTTAGATAAGTTTAACATTACAACTTGTAATAAAAAACAACATATCATCTTTTTTTGAATCACACAAAATCATCATGATTATCCTTGAAAGTCATTCATAATATACATCTTCTCAAATGGCGGAAAATAAAACAAGTGAAATGGGTGTGCTCAGATTCTTGTTAAGGGTTAATAATACCGTAGAAGAAAATATAATAAAAAACTCTAGGCATGATGAATAACTAAAATGCATGCCTTTAAATATATACTTGAGCATAATATGGAAGGAATAAAAAATTATTACAAAATTAAAAAAAACATAAACATGGATATTATACATGGAAAATAATCACATGGACTATAAATCTCTAGTTTCACAATGAGGGAATTTATAATTTCGGATAACTGAAACATATCTTTGAGGCCTCGACCAAGATGTCTATAAATACTCGGGTGAGGCCTCAGCCAAAACCCAATTCTGTTTTTCCTCATGATTTGTACCAATGCATCGAGGGGATATGGTGGGACCCACCCATTATTTAATAAGTCCAATGCATTCCTTATATGAATGGGGATAAACATAAACAATATGTACATTCATATTTAAATTAGATATAAAATGTGGATATCTTTCCCCAAATATTAAACATAAAAACTATCCATACGACGTAATATGGGGAATGGTATCAAGATAGTAAATCCAATATAAATATAATAATACACCATTCAATAAAATATGTTATATGATATCATATAATATTAACCTAATTTTATTATATGAATCATCCAAAGTGTTGAAATATGCGAAAAAATATTATAAAATAATCGAGTAATTCTTTGATAAATAATATTTTACATTGAAAAAAGAGTTATATTGGAAAAATAGTTTCATAAACTAGAAGTTAATTAAGTTAATTTTTTTCATAATAAAATTATATTTATAAAAATAAATTTGTCTAAAAACAGATTATAGAGTGCCCTTGAGAATATGTCTGAATTCGAGAAATTCCTTTGAAACTGGCCTGTTTATCATGATGGATTTTTGAAAAATCCTTTTAAAAAAGTATAACTACCCTTAAAGGAAATAAGTATTATGATTGTAACACATATGTATAACATTATTATAGAATTTATTATGATTTCATAAATAATAATTTCATTTGGATTAATATAGACAAATATTAACCCGAATTAAAATGGAGGTTTGGGTGGAAACCCCTTACATTTTGACTGAATATGTTCTTCTCTTGAACAGAAGGTCAAGAAAAATTAAATTAGACTTATTAATATCTTAATTAAGAACATATTATACATTTATTATGTTTAATATAATTTAATTAAGTTCATTTATCGTCATTTTTATGGGTTATGAGATTCAACGTCATCATTTATGAGTGCTAGTTTCCTAAGTTTTCATTATCTGTTCACTTGTATAAGAGTATGGATGTTCTTGTAAAGTGAAAATAGAAATAAAGAATTTAATTTATGTTTTATTAATGATCATACATAAGTTTAAATGATAATTTATATCTTTTGGTTATTTTTGGAGAGGATTAATCAATAGAACCTTTTTAAGGATAAACACTTGGAATAATATGGAGTTTTTTCGATCACCACAAAATCATTTTGTTTTATAATTTTATACAATGTGTAAAAAATGATTCCATAACATTAAGTAGGATATATTACATGTATTTTTATTTGGTTCAACCATAAAAATGTATCCATGACTAGAATTAAAGATGTTAATATAAATTGAAAACTCGTTGCCTTTGAATGTGATAAATTAATACATCTCAGATGTTGTTTCCATTTTTAATATAAGAGGAGAGGGAAGGATAGATGATGATAGGATATTTTATTAGAAAATTATCTTTACAGTACATATAAGGAACCAGAATTATCATTGAATTTAGACGAAAAGAGGTGAGAAGAGGGAAACAGAAGAATGGAACTTGTAAAAGAAATTGAAAGAAAAAGGAGGATAGGTTTACCTCCCGAGTACTCCTCATTGAGAACCCCCTTAAGGCCTTTGTTTTTGGCTTTTTGGTGTATCCATAAGGTCTTGGATGTTGTATAGGGTCTTGGGAATATTATTTGGTAGAACATAGGCAAGACTCAAATCTTTAGTGGTGTGTGAGGAAGAGGGGGTGAGGGGTGGTTTTTGTAGTGGAGGAGAGGAGTTTTTTTCCATTATTTTAATCATTATTTTATTATTTTGGCTCAAGACTATGAATATTCCTGATTTTTGTGACAAAAAAAATAATAATTGAATGTGAGTTCAAGGAAAGTATACTTATATCAGTCTTACATCACCCATAAATCCATAAATCATGTATTTAACACTTATCGTCAATTTCGGTATTTTACAATTCACAAAAATTCAATCATTTTAGAAAAATCCAAAAGACTTAAACATACAATTTCTAGGTGTAGAATTAAATTATGAACTCTATTTTATCAAAATAATTTTCTATGTGTGTGAAATTTAATTTTTAAATAAAATCTTCATTTTCTTGAAAAAAATAGTTTTGAAAACTAAAACTGATTTTATAATACTCTAAAAATATAACTAAGGTTTTATTAAATTATAAAAAAATGATAGGGCAAAAAAATTTATTTAGGAAAAAATTTTAGGAAAATTAATTATCTTTTAAATTAATTAATTAATTTAATATTGTAATTAAAAATTTATTACTCACAAAATACAAACACTTAATTATTGATTTCTAAAATACTCCTTTTCATTTCTATGTATTCAAAATATTATTTATACTAAAATGGGAGAAATTACTATTCATATAGATTATGTTACTATTCATAAGGGTCATGTTACTATCCGCCAAAAATGTAATCTGATCCTATCAGACATTAAATATCTTACTAAACGCAATCGTGTATGTGAGTTTGTCGAAATTCAAGTCACATAGGTGGAACAATTATATTTACTGGCTTGGTTGTAACAAAGTGGTGTTTTATAGAGACTCAATGTTTCAAGTATTCAATATTAAATTTATTTATAAAACCTTGGGGTGTTACAATATCTTTCCTACAATGTGGAAAAATATATTTTGTCTAAGTCAATGATAATATAGCATGGTCCTTGTACTATGATCTGGTCTGATACTAGCATGTCCCCATTTCCTCTAATGAAGCATGAATCATGAACTACATTAATTATATGTAGGAACCAAGAAAAAATCACAATGAATCATTGGAATTATCTTAAAAACATTATCCAAATAATATTTTATTCATGAACCATAGATGGATCACCTTCAAACTTCTTCATCACAAAGATAATAATATCATCTATATGGAACTCCAAATAAAAAAAATCACAATTTCCTTCAATATATCAATTACTTTCAAGGAATTAACTTCAAAATAACCTACAAATAAATAAATAATTACATATCATCTATGTATGAATCATTTATCGGCCAAGATACACTTAATTGGGAATACATATTCATCATTCTTGAATTAATTATACCCGATGCTTCATAATCTTGTTTAGTACATCCTAGAAAATTTTTCTTCATGAATTGTATGTACACATAAATTCTTTTTTATCAATTGAATTAGATTCTAAAAATGATTAGATTATTCAAGGTATAATTATAATTTTCCTCAGCATGATTGTGTTTTCTTTATAATCATATTTAAATCAATGAATACTCCACATTTATGGAAAATAACATTCAATATCTCATTGAAAATAAATAAGAACAATAAAATGTTGTCTCAAAAACACATTTTTTAGTAAAAATATTGTAAACTAGTCATGAATATTATTAGAATATTGGTCATCACACATGTTTTTTTGAAAAAAAATAGTGACCCAGACATGAATCATTAAATAAAAAATAGGTTCCCAAACAAGGGTTGATTTTTTATGCACATTCCAAAAAATAATATCCACACCATGAACAAGAATAATCAAATGGATTCACTATGAATAAATAATTATGTGTGTGTCATAATTTTAATGTTTTACTGACCAGTTACCTTATTTATTTGTGTAATTTTTAATTTATATACCGTTCTCATAATCATTTACCTTAACCACACACCATGGTATCATCATGATAAAGTTATGGAACATTAATTCTAGAAATACCATCATCTATGTGACCCCTTCGACATTGATTTGATAATGCAATGGTTAGGGATTTCCTCTGGAAGTGTATGGTCCCAACCCTAGAGGATTCACCGAGGGGACTTTGGGAACTGACACCCATAAGACTAGATCCCTAATGAGACTATGCAATTAAATGAGCGGCACATGTCACAAATACTAACCACTTAGGGAACCTATCCATAGTGTGTAACCATAAACATATTCCCTACTATAAGGAGGTTGTTTGAGGAGTCGATCATGGATCCATCCTAGTTCATGTTCCATTACTATAATTATCCAACTGATTCCCCTCGATCTCCTAAACAAGTTGAAACCCATTAGTCCTCCTCCTCAAGAACTCATATTCAAGCACTAGGGAGATCTTGTTAGGCATGTAATGCTATATTATAGAGGGAGAAGACCTGATTTCTTGATTCCATCAATAAAGTCCACAATAATATTATGATAGGTACATGTGAGATAACCCATATCAATACTCCACCAAACAAATTATGATCGCATATCTTGGCAGTACACATGAAGAATGAACATATTCCCATCCCCATAAATAAATTCCATCAGAGTATAATAATGTAATGAGGAGGAAATGAGTGGGTCCTATTAAATCAAATACATCTTTTTAATCTATCTTGGATACCAAGAACTGGTGACCCTATGTAACTGTATACACCCAGCTATACTCCCATTTCATTTTAGCAGTGATGAAATAAATTTTTTGGTGTATTCCATCAATGATTGAAGTATTAAAATATTATTATATAATTTTTTAGTTTATAATATCACCATAGTAAATATGAATATATTTCAACACTGTAGAAATTTCATATTCTTACTCATATCCTAAACGATTATCAGCTTGTTTAGATAATGGATAAGTCACATAAATATTCTTATATTCCAAAATTTACTTGGGTTTATCTACAATGTTTGAAAATAACCTCATAATAGGTGTATTCCTATATCAAATAAGGGAAGTGGAATATCCCATTGTATGGCTAGGATCAGGCATATATCCCTACCTTAATTGAGGTATGTCAACCGAGGGTGACAATCACCATAGGGAAGTTTATATCCCTACCAGAAAAGATACTTGACTCGACATATTAATGCTACTTATATGAGATATGAATATATTATTTCTTCCATTGATGAAGGAATACCACAAAATATGTTAGATACTATATAAGAATAAGACCATGTTCCTTTTCCTATACCAAAGGTTCATCGATATATTCTAGTGCTTAATACATATTTGTATCGTGATCATATCCCAATTTCAACTAGGGTAGACCAATATATTCCAGAATCCACCCAAATATAGGATCATTTTTGAGAAAAACATATATAATATTACTAAAATAATCCATTATATTTTCAATAGTGGCCCCATATTCATGTAGAAACAGATGATCATCAATATACTCATCTGATCACAACACCAGATACGCACAATCCTACTCAACCCTAAAAGGCATGACATCATATTCTGTCCATCATATAATGGAATGATTATATTCCCACCCTTAGTAATTCTAGTGTCCTTGAAATTATACAACACATACCTATAATAAATCATGGGTCCATCGACTATTCAACTGATATAAAAGGAGAAAACTACCATGATATTCTTCCTTACATTATTATAGTGATGGATTATGGGGATCCCAACCATCACATATAACATGAAAAACCTCTCCATTATGATATCTCACCCAAACAAGGAAATGTTACCCTTACCAATACACCTTCATATAGTGAGGTTCTCAAAAAAATTGGGTTTAATTGAATATAGTTCCTAGTTAACCACCAAAAACACATAACATCATTCAGTAGGTGACCCAAAGAAGGGACCTTTATAGACTAAACATGTATTGGAATATGAATCCAAGGAATAATATATTGAATTGGATATATGATAAGTGATTGTTGAAAAAACAACATCTAACTATGTTTTATCCCATCACCACTCCCCGTTACATGTTTCCTGATAAGCTAAAGGACGATTTCATGTCTTACATACACCAAGACATGTCGTTAAATTACAATGTTTAAATGATATACACCAGCCTTATATATAATATTAAGAAAATATATGAGCTATAAACACAATTTATAGTCAAATTGACCTGGCTACTATCTTTATGACCTCAGAACTAAGATTATAATGGAACTGTAAAATTCTATGACCTAATTTATGTTAGTCCTAAGTGTGTTTAAGTTGTATTTATTTTCCATATATCAATATGTTTTTAGGGTACAAGTTACTAATGAGTGGTGGAGGAATTTATAAGAAGATAATGTTACTTAGGAAATTTTCTACAAGAATTTTCTCTATGATGTTATAGGAACCAACATTACAGAGGTGTATAATAATGTTCTTTAACAAAATAAAGAAAATGATATATTGTTATTCAATGATACTAAAATCATTAGTTTTTCATGATTTAAGATAATTTTGTGCTGATATGTACAATGTTATAAAATTACATGATGAAGTACAAAAGTATAGGTCCATGTTTTCTAAAGGAATATTTTCTATGAATATTACATACGATAATCAGAAATATAGATATTGAAGAAACCTAAGAAACTTTTTTGAGAATAAAGACTGATGAAACTGCATGAAATTTTTTAATTTAATAAAATCATGATAAGTAGGTTCATGTAGAATGTTTGATCAGTTGTAAATAATAAATACTACACATATAAAATTGTACAATACGAATCAGATGAAAAAATTACTAGGCAAACATGATTGGAAAATTCTAATCAGAAGAACATCTATGAAAAGAAGTTATTTATGAGTTTTTATAATGTTTAATTATGTAAAATTGTATATAAATAAAATTAATCAAAAGTAAAAGGTTGATATCAATTAAAATAAAAGCATATAATAAGAATGATTTTACATAATGTGGTTGTGTATAATTCATTTCTTTATAAGTTAAAACAATTTAGTCAAACATAAACATTGATTTATGATTCTGGTAAAATATTTTATATGATGTTTACAAGTGAAAATTCGTTTTTATTGTCTTTATGAAGGTTAATGTTGTGATGTTATTTAATATATCTTTTAATGGAAAATCATTAGATTAATTCTATCAGTTGTACTTCCATTAGATGAATGTCTATAAAACAAATATTTATATAATGTTTCAATGAATGAGTTTCCATCAGATAAGAACTCGAATGATCCAATAGAATGAGAGTTTTTTACTTTCATGATATGGAGAAATGTTAATGTACTCTAAAGAGTTACATACAAATAATGACGGAGCTATGTGTATGATGAATTTTTCATGAATTCAACAGATAAAGTAAGCTTAACAATGTAAAGTGGAGGACAGGAGTTTTGTGAGAAAAGTTTTTTTTGATAATGTTTTCATATAAAGTCATAAAATGTACACCGACAAAATAGAGATCTTGATAATATTTTTATCACTTTTTAAAGATAAAAAAATATGTCAATATTGATACTTTTCATTCAATGATTGATATATTATTGAGTTTATGAAATTTTTCATTGTTTTTTCAACACCAATTTCATGGGTTTTATAAGAAATAAAATTTATTAATGATACATTATGGGTATTGGAGAATATTATATGAGAGTTGATTATTATTCAAATAAAATTAAAATAAGAATGAAATTATGTTTTTTAATTTCATTGAGCGTGAAAATAATGTTGAGTTCCTTCTAAAACAATTTTGAGAGTACCACTATAATTGTGGTGAATTGTATAAACATACATGACACTATTTATAAAAAAAAGTTAAATAATTGAAGATTTTTTGAAGAATGATTTCGAGATAATAGATGAAGATATATTGGAGAGAGGATGTATGATCAGATCTCCATTAGACAAAGAAGAATTTAAGAGAGTCCTATTGAGTTTATAATCAGTCAATAAAAAAAGTTCTCATGGGAATATTTTCACTAACATATTGATAAAAATTGGGTAATTTAATTAAATGATGTTTCTATGAATGTAGAAAAATTAAAATAATAAAACTAATGATTATAAAATAAAAAAAATTGGATTAACCCATTATAAATAGGGTTACAAATGGAAGAACATTTTCTATTGTCCAAAATCATGATTTTTTTCAAAGAAAGTTTTCCATTTTTTATGAAATGTTTATATTGATTACAAATAGGTAGAGGAAATATTAAGATGATGTTTTTAGACAAACATAATATTAAGAGGGTTGTTGAATATCATGATGATTTTATAGAAGTGAAGTTGATCCATATTTCTAGTTGATGAAGAGAATATCATTCTATAGATGATTATAATAGAAGAAGGAAAAGAATATTTTAGATGGTGGGTATAAATTGTTTCTCAAAAATCTTGTTATCTTGGAGTTTAAATATATACAACATAAATGGTTATGGTAATGATTGGTGGGGGTATAAAAAATGTGGAAGAAGGGATAATTACTGGTGGTAGAACTAGGGTTCTCTAACAGACAATGACTGGGGTGTAAAACAACATTCTTATTTTTACTTTATTATAGAATGAATTTATAAAAATACTATATGTTGGTAGGGATAACCAATATAAAATGTACTAGGTCTTTGAACAACACATTTCAAATATCATGGACATATCTCTCTTTATACTTGTCTCATAAGAAAGGTGAGGTTGTGATTTATATTTGAGAGGATCAAAATAGTAAAAAAGTTTTCAATGGTTAATAACATTTACTTAATATGTGATGTAAATTTATTATAAAAGAAAAAGTGACAAGTAATTCACAACCTCTACCTCTCGGTGATCACATATATTGATCTAAGGAAACCTCATGTAATATTATAAGGAAGGTCTCCAATGATTGATCCAACTCTGAGAATGGAGAATTTCAATTCAGTGACTAAAAAGGGTGTCCCATTTTTGAGGGAGGATATTATCAAAATTATAATAAAAATATTTTAATTTATCTTATTCTCTTTTCCATTATGTTATAGATGTATCAAATGTACTATTTCCTCCTAGTGATGAAACTACTACAACAGATGCTAATAAGGAAAACATGTAACTTGATGGAAATGATCAGAATTCCAAGATAATCGATCTCATAGAAAATGTTTCTATAATGATTATAAGGTTTCCACTGACTATGAAAATTTTGGACAAGTTGAGAAGATTCAATGAAGTAAATGGGTGTGTTACAGATGGTATGATGAAAATATAGTGAATCAAATTTGATGAAATTAAGATGATTGATGAAGAATTTATTGATCACCATTTTTTAAGGGTTATTGAGATTACAAAAAATATTATATGTTTTTGTGATAATATATAATATAATACTATTGTTAAGAAAGTGATGAAATACTTTATAGATATATTTTATTCTAATTTATTGTTATTCTAAGACCATGATGGTTTATTTTAGATGAACTTCATATTATTATTATGGAATATGAGATGAGGAAATAAAATATTTTTAAGAAAAAAATTGAGAAATAAAATTCCAACAAATATTTTTAAAATGGAATACTATAAATATTAAATCTAATAAAGAACAATGAAATTTATTGGTGTTAGAAGATGTAGAATATATCAAAAAATAATAATTCTTCATTAAAAATGAATCATTAAGGAAATTTGGAATGGAAAATGATAGAATTATAATAAATTTAATATTTATAATAAATAATTCTATTTTTTATAGAACTATTATAAGAAAAAAATGTAGGATGTGATTTAGAAGATGAAAACAAAAAGTCTCACAAATATAAGTGGAATAAAATTATAGAAAATTATTCTTTCTATAAGAATAAAATAATTGTGAAGAAGAGTGAATGATGTCTTGTCATCCGGAATAAAATTGATCATAATGTATACTTTTTTCATAAGAAATTTAAGTTATTTATAACAGAGGGATTAATATTCTTAATATATATCAAAATATAAGTGGATTATTAAAAAAAATTTAAACTCATATTTTAAATAAAATACTCAAATCTATAAGGAAAAATGATGTTTAGGAAATAATGTAAGAAAATAAATTTTGAGAATGGTGGGTGAATAATCAAGGATGATATAAACCACAAATTAACTATATTTCATAAAATTAATGTTTTTGAGTTGGAAATAATTTTGAATCCTTATATGGAAAAATAATCTAGTGCAAAAAATATCAAAATGTTAAAAATTACAATTGTTGAATAAATTAATGAGAACAAGTTGAATATAGCCAAACATGATAATATAGTTAATGATTATAAATAATGTTTAGATGAAATTGAATAATAGTTTTTAGAAACATATTTAGTTTTTATTACAAAACAATGAGTTTTAATAAATATGATATATGTCTTCACTAATGTATTTTAGGTTATATGTGAATCTTCTAAAGATCGGTAAATAAAGGCTTCATAGCAGTTAGTTTTATTTATTCAAAATTTATTACAATGCATATTTTATTCCACTGACAATAAAGGTATAAAATTGAATAATTATAAGAAACCATCTTCCACTAATATATAGTGGATTTTATTCAAGAATGTTTCCTCAAAGGGAAATTTTTTAATGGATTGTGAAAAAAAAATAAAAATAAAATCAGGTTATATTTAATATAATAGAAAATGAACAAGATTTAGAGGAAACAACAAGACTTGTGGAGTTTTCAAGCTTAGTTATTATTCATACATGTAAAAAATATCACTACCATTAAATAGGTATTGATCTATGGGGAGTTATAATGAGAAGATGATAATTGTTTTCAAGACATAATATTGAGGATGAGAACAAATTTGAGAAAGTGAAATATTATAATTCATCAATAGAGATAATTTAAAAACATAATAAATTTAAGAAAGAAAATATATTTAAGAAAATAAATAAGGATAATAATGCTGATAATGTCACAAAATTTGATTAGGGAAAGAAATAGTGATTATTTATTTGGCTAGAGAAAATTCCCATGATTTGAACATTAGAAAAAATAAAAAAAATATAATTAAAAATTTATGAAAAATATTTATGAAGATAAGAACAAGGATGTCAATTTTTTTGAAAGTTAATGGTTTCAATATTTACAGAAATCAATAAATGTGACAAGTATAGGAATATTAAACAAAAATTATGACTATCTTATTAGTCCAATTAGAAAGAGTGAAATTATTTTTAAAACCCCAATATAAGAAAAATATTACTTAATATGAAGAAAAGTTTAAAAATTCATCAAAAGATTATATATTTTAGAAAAAATATATTAAAAATATTAGAAGGATGACCAAATGGAAGAAAACACATCCCAAAAAAATTTGATGAAGAATAATAATAATAAGTAAATAATTAGAGAATATTGTCAGTCTGATCATTATTTATAAGGAAAACCAAGATTCCTAATTTTTCCCAAATTACATGATTATTTGTACTAAAAATTAGGTAATTTAATAAGTATATGAAATAAAGTTATTTGACTAATGAATAAGTTTTATGGCAAAAATGAGATAATCATTATGAAACATTGTTACCTCTTTGTTGATAAAAATATTTCTTCTATTGATTGAGAGAAAAGATAAATAAATAGTGTAATGAGGATCATAGATTTATTAAAAAAATTATTAAATTTTCTATGTTAAATAAGAGGTTTTCATATAATTTAACTATTTTGATATGTTTATAGATATGGGTGCATATTTTATCGTAAATAAGTTTCTCTAATTTACCTAGATACAAAGCTGTTATAACGATATTAAGGAATGTATTACATTAAATAAAAGTTGAGGAAAAAATTGACCGCCATGATTATTCACTACAAATTTCTACACTTGGATCACCAATGTATACATTTAGTGGTTTAGATAATGGATCTTTGTTAACAAACCGATGTGATTGTATTTATTCACATGAGAAAATGTTTATAAATCCAAAGATGAAGGAAGATAAGATGATTTGTACACTTTTAATTTGATTTTAAATAAGGATGAGAAGTAAAATATTGGTCAAGGAAGATAAAAACATCTTATGGAGTGAAAATGGTGACTACACATAATAATTTAAAAGATGTTTTATGATTTGTGTATGTATTAATAGAATCATAAAATGGGATATTTTTACACCCATGGGTGATTTGATTTAAATTATTTTCAATATGTAAATATGTGTTTGGGGGTAAAAGAAACATAATATAGATAATGAATTTTGTAATAAGATAAATTTCCTTAATAAATTGGATGAATAATGTTGGAGGAACTTTCTTACAGATGACTATTATAATGTTTCAAAGAAAAATCATAGATGGTATGATGTTTTTTAATTTTTCTGACCACATGATGTTTTTCATGATCTATTCTATGTTTTTATTCATCTATTTAAAGTTATTATTGTATAATATGGTGTAAAAAATATTTTTTCTATATTTCATATTAATATTGTGAAAGAAGATTGATGATGTCCACTAGACATTGATATGATAAAGAAACTGAACATAAAATTTTTAGAAGAATGAATGAAGAAACCAGATGAGTATATGTGAGATAGTAAAAAGTGTGTGAAGTGGGATTATGTAGAATTTTCTTCCTATGGGATGTTATATTTAAAATTCATAAAAAATAATAATGTGAATTGAATGAAAAAATTCACTAGGGAACCTTATCAGATGATACTGATCAGATAAAAATTTGTGAAATAGAGATATTTTAGAGTTCGTACAATGTTTATATAATTATAATGGATGAAAATTCCGTTGATTAATAAGTAAAAGGTTAATATATGTTCATATTAAAATTTGGTAGAGACTATTTTGATATAAAGTGGTTGTATATAGATTATGTATATAGAATTCCAAATAATTATTCTATCATTTTTAAAAGGTAAATATTTTTGATTTTTTTAAGAATCCTTTAAGTGGAAAAGTCTTTATTTTAGTAGGATAATGTTTCATGATATGAATTTAGTGAAAATAATTTCTATGGGAAGATCAGTAGACCATTTCGACGTATTAAACATCCATTGGATGAACCCCTATTATACATAGATTCACATGTTGTTCCAAAAACTAAGTCTCCATCATAAAAACATTCAAATGATCAAATAGATGAAGATTATCTACTATAATTATATGGATATATTTGATTTAAATCAAATATAGTGAAGCGTATAAAATGATAGATATTATTTCTATGGAGAATATGTTATGAAGTCACTATAAAAGGTAATATATTCGAAGAAAACTGAAGAAGTGAAGTTTGTTATCAGACAAATAATATAGTTGAATTTCTCTATTTGATGTAATCATATGATATTACACCAGATGAAGATCTCAATATTCTTTACATAACAATTTAATGATAAAAACCATATCAACACTAAATCTAGTTGTTCGGTGTTGGACATATTTTTGGGTATATGTATTTTTTAAGTAAGTGTAATATTTCAAGAATTATTAAGATTATTTGAGAATTTTCTAGAAAATTTGAGAATAATTCTAATGAAAATAAAATCTGTGAGGTAGTTTATTTTAAAATTTCACTTAGTAGGAAAATGAAATTGGGTTCCTAAAAAATTTATTTCAAGATGAGATAAATAATGTAAGTGAAAAGTACAAACATTATTGATACTATTTATATAGACAAAAAGCTAAAGTGATGAAGATTTTGTTTCAAAAATATATTACAAAACTATATAGAGATAAATATAATGGAGGATGGTTTATAAAAATTCTGTTAGATGTAGAACAAGTTGGGATATACTGGCTGATTTTCTACTCAAGATAATAAGAATGTGCACAGACTCATATTTTCACTATTGGATACAGATAAATAAATAAATGTAATTAGATGAAGTTTCTTGTAATTAATCATAGTGAATCAAATCATAGTAATAAGAATCATAAAGAGGTAGATCAGATGAACCCATTGGATAGATGGTTACCAAACAATGCCTGAAAAAAAATTCTAAAGTCCAATTAACTAAAAAATTTCAATGGTTTATTCCTAAAAAGGATTTGAAAATTTTAGATTGAGAACATCAAGGTCAACAAGTTATTAAGGGGATTCTTTAAGACCAAAAAACATAGAAGACAGTTATTGAATATCATGAAGAACATACATAGGTGAAATTGATCTTGATTTTTTATGGTGGAAGTGAAAATATTTCTATAGTGTCTTATAAAATATGAGGAAAAATTGGATTTCATCTTGTAGTATAAACAACTACTAAAAAGGATTTTTGTTGGGAAATACAAATTTTGTGACATCAGCGAACATAGTTATACTATTTGAGGGTATAACTACCTGTGGAAGAATAACTAATTACATGGGGGTATACATAGGGTTAGTGACATTAAGATTACAAGGGTTGAGAAGTATTTTATTTTTGTGGAATTGTATTCCATCAATAAATTAGTAAAATATTCTACGTTTGGGGGTTTTTTAGACATGCAGTGGAGTAGTTATTTATACCAAACCTTGTTAATATCATGTGTTGTTATCTATCTATATTTGTTTTATATGACATGGGAGTTTGAGATTTATAATTTTGTGCATCGAAACTATATTTTTTTTGAGAAGTTAAATAATATTACTTAATATTTATGAAACATTATTATAATATAAATAGTGGTAACTGATTCAACCAACCCCCTATCAGTGATCTTATACACTAATCCATGGGATCATTACATTCCTCCAAAACAAAATATCTCCCAAGAAACTAATCATAAGTCTCCCCATCAAACATATATATTTGATTTTGGGGATTTTACAAATTACTAAACTTCATTCCATCTCCATGACAATAAATTTCAATACAAATGGATTCCTAAAATGTCATATATACAAGACATGTGAAGATAAAAAATAATGTGAGATCATTTTGGTTGATCCAGTTAATCTACCCTATTTTGAAAATAAAATACCATCAAAAGTATAGGGGGATGTATTCTAAAATTATACTAAACTATTCCTCTTGAAAAAAATGGTTCACTCCTCAGATAAAGAATCTAAATCATAGACAACATGAAAGATACCTATAGCATTTGTTTCACATCATTAGCGGGAAATGAACCCAACCCATGAATGAGTAAAACTAATCTGTATATATAAATTAATAATGGAATCCATCATGGTTACAATTTGAGAGAAAAACCATACCGTGAGTTTGGGGGAATTTTTACAACATGTACCCTCAGGGTCATCAAATACCTAGTGAGTCTTTAAGTGATATGTGCTGACATCAAACCAACACCATCCCATTGGGATTTCTGAATTTTCATCACCACCCACATCCTTGTAATCCTTAAATATTAAAAATAATATCATAAAAAATCTTTTATGTCCCCAATTTAACCCCATCCCATAGGTTAGTGAAACATTTATCATCTCTCCAAAGAATATCGATCTTCTCTAAGCTTGGAGTCTCTATCAGGTTTACTATTCACTTATAAATTCTATTGGAGGTACATGTAATGTAATCCAAACCCTACAAGGTTCATAAGTCAAGACATCCCATCAAGACAAGGGTCTATAAGAATGACCCTGATATAACCCTCAAGGGAGGATTGAGAAGTAAAGAACATTTGTATTACCTAGAGAGTGATATGGTACCTAGTTTCTCTCGGTATTCCTTAGTAAATGTCATGTACATCAATATAGATAATCATACGAAATGGAAAATTCACACTAATGATTGAAATATGAAAATGATATCTTATAATGTTGTTAACTTTGATGCCCAGTGTGATTCCACAAGCATATGGAATCCAAGGAAGAACCTGAACTCGAAACCTTTGAATGACGAGTTTCCACTACCTTTGTATCACTTCGCTAGCGATGAAATGAATGGAATTGGTATATCTAAATCACTAATAGGAAAGGATAAAATCCCTTATGTGGATGAATGACTAGAATAATACAATTTTGAGATAAAAACCTAAAATAGATAAATGACTTATTAATCTTGGGAAATATTACCATGAGGAACCACCTTCAAGTGGAAATGTTTATCCATCATCCCATAAATTAAGAGGGAGATTATTTTCTTCTAATGGTGGAATATGAGAATCAAGACAGCACTTGATCTAGAAAAATAAATTATATAAAAATGAGAATCAAGTAATACCATGTTTTTACTCTATTATGAAGACAACCCATTCCACATAAGGATGAGCATATTCCCCCCCATGGATTGAAAATCAATATGATACGAAGAAGGGTAAACCATGTCTGGCCTAGCCCACTTCCCATGATCTAGGGGTAGTTGAGATGATGGTATATACATAACACCACAACACTATAGAGTCTCTATCTGATCACATGGATGCTATATAGGTTATAAACACTCCCATGTTAGCTGAGAGGAAGGCATACCCTATGTGGGTGGATGATAAATTCCCCCTCTTAATTTCATAAAACCTATATTTTAAGCCTTTTAATTAATGGTGGTTCTAGTATGATATCTCAAAAACATGATATCCCGATGTTTCCCTTTGATGGTTCCCCATGAATATAAAGAATCAATGAATCCATTACGATTTCTATAAACATTTTTAGGAAATGTGTTCATTTGCAACAACATCCTTCCAACATGGCCTTTCATTGAATCAGAAGACCTTTAATATTAATTCATCTATCAAGAAAACTCCATTAAATTGGAGAAAATGATCATTGAACACAACAATTCAAAATATATGGAAATTATATATTCTCATACTTAGTTAATTCATGGAAAGTAATAACACAATCACTCAGCATCCCACTCTCACTAGAGTAGTTTTTAGATATTTGTACAGAGAACCTCTATGGCATGTTGCAAAAAACATTGATCCTATTCAAATTCATGGGAGGATTTCTCTTGTTTTCATAAATGGAATAATTTATAGATGATGTTATTATAAAAAATATATATGAATCTCATCCCAGACGCAATAAATAAGTAAAGTTCTCAAGAATAGTATTTTTTCACTATCAATATCAATACAACAATGGTTCCATCCATTACAAAAAAAGGCATCACATCACCCAAAACCACCCTTTGAGTGGATTTAATAGAAAGAATTACCTCAACCTAAGGAAAATAGGTATCATGGTTTCATATTATTTTTTGAATGGAAGAATAAAGTACACACCTTAAAAAATGAAATGTGTTCATATTATTTTCTATTACAATTTAAATAATTCATCTCAATATTCATGAGCCTAGGAAAACCAATGATTTCATTCTCAATGACTTCCCAGAATAGTTTAATTATCAAAAGAGACTATGTAATATAATATAAGATAAATTTATTTTCAATAAAATCTTCTAGGGTATGGTTGATTGTAGATAGGTAATATTGGGAAAATCCATGATGCATGTGATATGTGTGACCACCACCTAGTAATAAGAAGAATATAACGCGAATGAAGTTACAACTATGTGTGAGCATAATTTTAATAACTAGATGGATTTAGAAAAGGATGAATGAGATCAGTCCTCCCTTATATTTCATCTTTATAAACAAATCACGATTCCACACCTATGAATATTCCATTAAACATGGATCCTAAAGGATGATGTAATATTGAGAAGATTAAATGATAATAAAAATGATTCTGATCCAATTAGCACACATGATCTAACTTTTTAATATTTCATTAATTTATCAATTGGGGATTGGGAACCATCTATCCAAAAAAAACCATTCGGAAATGTAGATTCCATTTTCAAAATTTTCAACATTATCCACTATTTAGAAGCATTATCTAATGATGAATACAGATACGATCTTGAGTTCCCTATACCAGACCATGAAGCCAAAGGCCAAGAATGCAGAAGTTAAGGGAATATGGGAATGCACAATCATGATAAACCAAATGTCCTTGACATATAAATGTGGAATAAATTTATGATTCTTATAACTAGAAGTGATAAATTTGACATGAACAATGAGAGGATTAATATTCCTAGTTGTAATTCCATAGTCATCTATATCTATTTTTTTTATGACCAGTTAGTGGGTGTACAATAGTCTCAATAGCCAAAACAAATGGGTAAAATAGTGAGACCTATGAAAATAGAAACATATCTTCAAGATACATTTTTAAAATCTATTTTCCCATAAACCTCAATCTCCTTATATCCTAGTCCACATAACAACTTGAAACTCTTCTATAATATGTGTAGACATCTGGATCATTATAATTAAATTTTTAAATAGTTTAAAGATGTCCCATTGAAAATATTAATATTGAGTTCTATTCACAATTAAACAGATATCAATGAGTTATTTATCAATTCCATATCTATCCCCATGTTGTTTGAGAAAAAATTACCCTTGCCTAATGTTTTCTGAGAAGAAACTACACCATTGACATATCATTCAACCATTTCATTAATGGAAAAATATTAAGAGGAAACCATCCATGAAAATATCCAAATACATTATGTTTCACAAAATCTATCTAATGTAATTATTCGATGGAATCTTATTTAAAATAGTTCTATAATTAATTTTGTCTAAATATGGAGCATCCGATATTTGGGACACAAAATGAATTATTTGTCTCCAATGAAGATGATCATTCAAGGGTATGACAAGACCAATAAAATTTACAATAAAATTATTATTATCATGTATTTTTATAGGTGAACAATAACTAATATTGAGTTCATGGTTTTCTTATATTATGAGGCATTCAATTTACTAATTTAGAGAGTTTGGTTTCATATCCATGTCGTTGTTTCATTAACAATTCATCATTGCTTGAAAAACCAAATTAATATAAAGGTTTGGATACTATATGGTGATAATTACCTCTATCCATCATAGAAATATTGATATGTTGATGCATGTTTATGTATTTTGATGTCAAAATATACAATAATAGCATGATATTGGATGTTTTTCACTCTAAAATGATTTTGGAACCATATATGAAAATCAAGGAAGCTTTCTGAGTAGTGACTACGTGCTACCTATAAATATCATTACGGTTATATATTTATTCCCAAGGTTCTAATATATTCTTAAAGAATCATTGGACAATGTCTATATGATAATGATCATGCTAGCTTACTTGGTCTCATTAAAATCATTTGGGCCAATGTTCCAACTGGGTATGATAATTTCTCTACACTGTTATTGGAAATTTAAAATTCCCCCAAGACAATTGTAGAGACCTGGTTTTTGGCCTAATAAGACTTTGAAATATTTCTAAGAATATTTACAAAGATGGGAGCTGAGACAGAATGCAGTTCTGAGGCTCGGTGTGCCCGGAATTAATTATATAAAAAATGTGAAGTGTTTTTATATTATACATGCGTAGTTAACTAAATAAAATAGGATATCTCTTAAATGGTTGATCAGATCAGAAATCTGAGACCATGGTTGGGTTCGGAATGCGGTGTTTCCCCTAGACGCGACATAAAATAAGTCGGCGCAGGATGTTCAGACCCCTTGCTCACTGGCGGTGTATTAAATCGATAAATTCAATAATTAATTTATTCATTTAATTCTTCAAACCCAAATATCTCTTGAACAGGGACTCAGATGAAAAATTTGATACCACCGATGAGTTCAGAACGTAGGTTTTACCCAAAGAATGGTATAACTTTTGTTGGTGTTGGTTGTTCGGATTTTGTGCCATCATGGGAAAATAATTAAATAAGTAAATAATTATTTATTAAATTATTTGATTAAAAGATCTTTTAACCTAATAAGAGGTTATAAATACGAGGCTTTGAGATTTTTTCACATAATTTAGTTTTTCCAATAACGACAAATCCTCTACTCCTCTCCTCTCCTCTCTTTCCGTTGACGAACGACGAATGAAGAACAATGAAGCCTCAGATCCAGGCGAATCAAAGGGCGATGAACAAAAAATATTCTTCTCATCTATGTGAATGTGTGATCCTTGTCAACACCAAACAGATCTTGATGAATGTGATCTTCACCAATGATCGTTCTAAACCAAAGGTAGAATTTATCTTTGTGGATTCCTTACCCCAGTTTAAATTTATCATGATGAACGCGAATTAAATAAATTAATTCGCAGATCGATAAACAATTTATTGAATTAATTTTCTTCTTTTTTATCCTGAATATGAGATTCTTGAGGAAGGATAAAAATTTTATTTCCAATTCCCCATGTTCTCGATTCTCAAAAATGATGGCCAAACTAACGCAGCTATTGATCCACACTTTGACCGAGATCTTTTCTTATTCATGGTCCGCACAATCTTCATGTGTTCTTCACGGAAAAATAATTAAATTCACTGAAAACTCAATGTTTTTTTGAATGAAACATATGGATGCGGTGATCTCGACCCAAGGATCTGGGATCCACATTCGTCTCGTTTTTTTTCGAGTCAATCTCAAATCTGGAATGGCGTGTGGAAGAATCTCGTGGCACGGGTCCAATGAGGGTTTCAGTGGTTCAAGGCGGCAGTTCGGTGAGGCGATTAGGAGGCCGTGAAAGCTGGGCAAGGTAGCTCCGGTGGCATGCGAGGAAACCCTGACGGTTTGGGGTGGTGTGGAAGACCAGGTCGACGTGAAGGGGTGACACCACAGGCATCAATAATAATATTAATTATTAATGATAATGATGGCGACCCATCGATGAAACTGAAAGAGGATTTATTACTATTATATTAAATAATAATGGTATTGGTGGGTTTTAGGGTGTGATTAATTAAATGGAATGTTTTTAATTTAATATGAGAATAACCATGGTAAACTAATTTAATGGGATTAAAATAGAATGTTAATTATGGTTGTTATTATTATTAATTTTATTAATAATAACGTTGAAGTGAGAAAGGAGTTGGGGGTGTTCTAGGCTTGGAGTAAAGGCCAAGGGGAGGCGCCACTTTCGTTGCAGCGTGATAAAATTGTGGCGCAAAGAGTTAGATTGGAGAGAGAAATAGTTTAAAGGAAATAAATTAAAATTATAAATAAAAAAGATAGAGAATCCAATGAATTAGTGATGTGCACCAAATTGGAGAGATGTTGGGATTGACATGGGATTTTTAAAATAAATCAATTAAAATAATAATATAATAATCATATTTTTATTTTTGTTGATAATACACATTTTCGATAGTAACTTATTCGTGCGACCTCAGTTTCACGAACTGTCTATGGCAGTGCGACCCAGATTATGAAATGGAGATTCCAAGTCCAATATTGGATGTCTTTTTCGGGTGTTTAGATCTGGTACCCGAAACGTTTATGAATTAATAGATTTAATAATATTATTAAATCTTCGATCTGCAATAACTCTTGCGTGTGACGTCCAATTGACTTGCTATCAGTGGTGATGTGATCCGGTCATTAATACAGTCGATTCAAGTCCATTGTGGAATATTAAATTCTAGTGTGTGGATAAGGTCCATGAAACACCCAATATTATTATTATTATTATTATTATTATAGGATCTTTTATCTGACATATCTCCATCATACGGTGTCAGAATGACGAACCATCTGTGACTTTGCAACCCTAAAATTAAGAAGAATGTTTCAAGGCCAATTTTGGATATTTAGGTCGAGGTCAATGTGCAGGCCCCACGAGGCCCAATTCGCGCATGTTACCGTGAAATGAAACTTTTTCACCGGCTATTCGTTTTGAAAAAATGGGTAGTCCATATCGTGTGTTTTTCATATGGATTTAAATGGTGTGACCGGTTTGGTTAACTGATTTCATTTGATGTATGGCTGGGTTGGACCGAACATGAATCCAACCAGGCCCACGACACTAAAATGCCTATAACTTATAGACTGGGCGTCTGATTGACGCACCGTCTGTCGTGTCTGAACCCTTATGACATGACGATCCTTTGGATCACTCCCTTGTGGAACTTCGTGGAAGTTAAGGTATGATTGATAACCAGATTAGCAGAACCAGGGCGTTTCCCTTAGTGAGAGTTAGGATGGCTACTCCCTTGATGACTCATGGTGCGGGTATTCCTTACTCCCTTACTCCGGTAGAGACGGAACTCCCCACATCCTAAGTGCAGGTTCTTTTTCGTCTAAGATGGTCTCGAGGATTTTTATATTCCCGAGATAGTGGCTCGGTGGTGTGACACGCCCGTTAAGTGTTATTTAGCACCTCACTGAGATTCTTGTTTCGGATGGCACGAGCACATCCGGAGTCTGTTTTAGGCACCGTCAGCAGAGTTGTGACCCTAGGATCGAGACGAAGTTATCCATGGTGGTTTCAAGAATTGAAGCCGGATTTGAAGCGTGGGCCCTTAGTCCGCCATTCAAGCTGCGTGCAACATTTATGACTTTTTCATCAGACGTCTGTTCGGGGTGAATGAATAGTCGATTTGGTGTGTTTCTTTGAGAGCATCATGATGGCGCAGTTCACCCGAATTTTTTTGGGACCGAGGTGTGGGCCCCAAGAGACGTTGTACAGGCATAAAGTGGTCTTGAATAACTTTTTATTCGAGAGTCCATTTCAAACGAGCAAATAGTCTATCTCGCATGTTTTTCAACAAGGATTGCAATGGTGTAATCTTTTTGGGCGTACAGAGCCTCATTCGAGATCTCATTAAATGTGGAAACATGAAAGGGCATTGGTCATAGGTTCATTTGACGCACTATTAACCGACACATGATAGCAATGTTAGTGACACCCAGTGATGGCATGGGCAGTGCAGAGTTATTAGACCAGTTCTGGGTTTACCCTCCAGTGGGGCTGGGCAGTAGGTTACCCACCGACGTATCAGGGTTTACCCTCCATCAGGGCTGGGTAGTGGGTTATCTTAGACCTTAGGGTTTACCCTTCAGCGGGGATGGGTAGTAGGTTACCTTTTGACCTTAGGGTTTACCCTCCAGTGGGGCTGGGTAGTGGGTTACCCGATGACCACTTAGGGTTTACCCTCTAGCTAGGATGGACATTGGGTTACCCGATGAATTTTTTCAGACTCATCCCTTTTTATGAAGCTAGTTAGTGAATTTTCTCTGTGATTACCGGAGCGGGATCCTTGGTTTTATGGTTCAGTGATGAGACAACTTTGACATGTGGGACATTTGGGCATCAGTGATGGTTATCCTTAGAACTATTGGCGACTTTTCATGGGATGAGCTTGAAGATGGAGATCCCCTTACTCACTCATTAAGGTTTCTTATTGAGCATATATATATATATATACAACCTACTTTTTTTCCCACTCCTTGGGTTCAGTTACTCTCCTTCTAGTAGGGGTGAAGACATGCGGGGTATGCCACGTGATTTCCGTGTCTAGCTCATCTTGGTTGGATGAGTCTACTCTCTTGATATAGGCAGCGAAGACTCAATGAGAAGTTCATCTTGTCACCATTTGTAGCTCCCGTCTAGATGAGTCTGCTTCCTTTCTCTTGTTGGGCTGATCTGCACTCTATTTACTGTATTGTTTTTGTTTACACTTATTATACCTTTTTCTCTCTTACTTCTCTCCTCTTTAGTACATCTCTTTCTACTCCGTCGAGCCTTCGAGGCATCCTACTGAGTATTCTTATACTCACCCCTACTTTGAATTTTCCCGTATTTGGTGTTCCCTTGAAGATTAAAGACAGGTTGATCGTGAGATTAGAGGAGCTTTAGGATACAGGGTGCTTGGACCACGTGCATTGGTCGTAGCTTGGGATTTAGGAGTATGACTCTTCCAACTATTTTACTTTTTCACATGATTCTGGGTTGTGGCTGTTTTCTTGTTGGGTCTGTATTTTTGAACATTCCCTTTTACCTTTACTTTTCTTGTACTTGTACTGTTAGAGGTCAATGCATTTTTTTGGTTCCCTTTTTATAGTAGTGTGTAACCTTGCTTTCTTCTTTTTCTCTACACTTTTGCATTGAGTTAGCTGTGTGTGAGTGTAAAGGTTCTTAGGAAAAGGTCTCCTAGAGTATTTTGTGCCTTAGGCACTAGTCTCCATCACCTGACCTATGGAGGCGGGATTGGGGTAGTTGCGGTTCGAGCCCTAGTATAGGTTGGGTCGTGACAGAGTGGTATCAGAGGTGGTTCAACCCTTAGGACATTGTTCGGACGTTTCCCTAAAACGGTATTGGTTGGGTTTAGGGCAATAGTTTCGATGTGTCTCAAGAGAGGCTCTCAGGCCAGGGAGCCCAATGATGGTACGGGCGGCCCGCGTATCCATTCACCAGGACCCTGATTAACTGCTTGTCAACTCAGCACCCTGAGACACCTGTTGTAGGGAACAATGGTACATGCATCATATAAGATTGAGTCTTTGATTGTCCTTCTCGAATTAGCTCCCCATCGTTGTCGATATATATAGATACGCTCATCCTACCATGTTACTCCTTGATAACATTTAGGATGTCTCTGCAACGACAATCATCCACGATACTAGCTACGGTTCATGGAGATGATTCTGTGAGAGTCGAGAGATCTGTTCAAGACCCATCCTGTGAGCCCCTTTCATCAAGTGGGCAGGTAGCAGTACCCATACTTGTTGAGAAGAAGACTTCCCTAGTAGAGAGAGATGAGGACATGTGCAAGTTTGGTGCACTTCACAAGTTCCAGTGTCGGAGACGGCTAAGGTTCCGCAGTAAGCCATGCCCTCGGACAGTAGAGGATTGGCTAGAGTCGGTGGTCCGTTGGTCTGTAATAGTAGTTTATGAGAAGAGACATTTGAGCGGGGACTCTATAGAGAGATATATGTTATCATAGTGCCCTTGTTCATCCCCACCTACGTTGAGGTACGAGATTAGGAACTAGTGGTAGAAAGCTTCATTTCACACCATATAGCTGGTTGTGACAGTAAGTGCAATAGAGATGAGATGTCTACAACAGCTAGCAGATGCCAGACGACAAGATCTAAATGTAGGAGTTCTTATCATGATCAGTCATAGGAATGTGTTCATATGAGGCCCAGACAGCGTAGCATAAGCATGGTAGAAAAATCTCTCAGACTTGTGCACTCAAGTTATGGTTGTGTAGTATATTTTTTTAGTGGGATGTGCAATAAGTCCCGAACGCACCTGGTGTGGGAAGTTCCAGAGAAGTTACCTTCCTTGTACCTAACCCTGGTGGAACAGGAGGGTACAACTTTTCTTTAGTCAACAGTGTTGACTCCTTCAACTCTCGAGCGTGTAAGAGAGTCTCGGTTGTGATTTATCGACTGTGAAATTGTGTGGGACCAGATATCCTTAAAATTTTCACCATATGGATATTCTGATGGAGGGAATCACGATAATCTATCCTAGTAACAAATAGTGATTCTAGTTATGACATGTGATGTAGAAATTTGTTCGGGGAGGCAAACTTTCCCCCGAGTTCTATCAGGTCATTTGAGACGGTGCAAGGAGATGGCAAGGTTGCATATCACCTTGCCTTATCCCAAATAGTTATAGTGGGTATACGATGCCTTACACGTGTCGAAACTGTGGAGATACATGTGTGTTATTACACAGGTCATCAAATCAAGAAATCCTTATGAGGGTATACCACCCCTTTGGTCCACATTCTTTAGTAGCACAGAAATGAACAGGCTTCCATAAGAGTGGGAGAGATAAGTGTGGGCTCGGTATCCTGAGTGCTTTCCTTGGTTTTGATTTTCGAGGGAGAAAAGATTGAATGATGGAATAATGTAGAGACCCAGTTTTTTAACTAATAAAACTTTGAATTATATCTTAGAATATTTCCAAAGCTGGGTGCTGAGACGACATGAAATTCTGAGGCTTAATGTGCCCGAAATTGATTTTATAAAAAAATTTAAGTGTTTTTATATTATGCATGCATGGTTAACTAAAGAAAATTGGATATCTCTTAAATGGTTGATCATATCAGAAATCTTAGACCATGGTTGGGTCCGAAATGCGGCGTTTCCACTAGATGCGACATAAAATAAGTCAGCATAGGATGTTCGGACCCCTCACTCATTATAAGTGTATTAAATGGATAAATTAAATAATTAATTTATTCATTTAATAGCTCAAACCTGAATATCTCTCAAATAGGGACTCAGATGAAAAATTTGATACCACCAATGAGTTCAGAATGTAGGTCTTACCCTAGGAAGGTTATAACTTTTGTTGGCGTCGGGTGTTTAGCTTTTGCGCCATCGTGGGAAAATAATTAAATAAGTAAATAATTCTTTGTTTAATTATTTGATTAAAATCTCTTTGAACCTAATAAGAGGTTATAAATATGAGGATTTAAGGGTTTGTCCATATAATTTAGTTTTTTCAACAACGACAATGCATTTAATCCTTTCCTCTCCTCCTCTTTCCGTTGATGAACAACGAACGAAGAACAATGAAGCCTCATATCCAGGCGAATCGAAGAGCAACGAACAAAACATATTCTTCTCATCTTAGTTCAAGTGCGATCCTCATCAACACCAAAAGAATCTCGATTAATGTGATCTTCACCAACGATCGATCCAAACCTAAGGTAGGATTTATCTTTTTGGATTCCTTACCCCGGTTTAAATTTCTTATAATGAATGCGAATTAAATAAATTAATTTGTGGATCGATAAACAATTGATTGAATTAATTTTTTTCTTGTTTATCTTGAATTTGAGATTCTTGAAGCATGATAAATATGTATTTTCCAATTCCCCATGTTCATGATTCTCAAAAACGATGGCCAAACTAACACGACTATCGATCCTCACTTCAATCGAGATATTTCCTTATTAATGGTCCGCACATTCTTCACATGTTCTTCACCTCAAAATAATTAAGTTCACTAGAAACTCAATGTTTTATTGAGCGTGACATATGGACATGGAGATCTCGACCCAAGGATCAGGGATCCACATTCGTCTCTTTTTTTTCGAGTCAAAGTCAAATCCAAAATGGCGTGCGGAAGAATCTCATGGCATGGGTCCGATGAGGGTTTCAGCGGTTCAAGGCGGTGGTTCGGTGAGGCGATCAGACGACCGCGGAAGATGGGCGAGGTAGATCCGGTGGCATGTAATGTGGCTCTGACGGTTTGGGGCGGTGTGGAAGATCATGACGGCGTGAAGGGGCGACATGAAGGCTGTCAATAATAATAATAATAATAATTAATGATAACTATGGAGACCCGTTGATGAAATTGAAGGAGGATTTATTACTGTTTTAAATAATAATGGTAATGGTGGGTTTTAGTGTGTGATTAATTAAATGGAATGGTTTTAATTTAAAATGAGAATAACCATGGTAAACTAATTTAATGGGATTAAATTAGAACGTTAATGATAGGTGTTATTAATATTAATTTTATTAATAATTACTTTGTAGTGAGAAAGGAGTTGGGGGCATTCTAGGCATGGAGTAAAGTCCATGGGGAGGCGCCACATTAGTTGCAGCGTGATAAAATTGTGGCGGAAAGAGTTAGATTGGAGAGAGAAAGAGTTTAAAGTAAATAAATTAAATTTTAAACTAAAAAAAGAGAGAATCTCTTGAATTGGTGATGCGCACCAAATTGGATGGATGATGGGTGTGACAGTGGATTTTTGAAATAAATCAATTAAAAATAATAATATATTAATCAAATTATTATTTTTGTTGATAAAACACGTTTCCGGTCATAAATTATTCGTGTGATCTCGGTTTCATGAACCGTCTATGGAAGTGCGACCCAGATTCTGAAACAGACATTCTAAGTCCAGTATTAGATGTCTCTTTTGGGTTTTTAGATCGGGTACCTGAAAGGTTTGTGAATTAATAGATTTCATATTATTATTAAATCTTCGACCTGCCATAACTCTTGCATGAGACGTCAAATTGACTTTCCGTCAGTGGCGATGTGATCTTGATATTAATACGATCAATTCAAGTCCAATGTTGAATATTAACTTCTGGTTCATGGCTCGGGTCCAGGAAACACCCAATAATAATAATAAAAATATTAATACATGATATTGTTTCTGACATATCTCCCTCATACGGTGTCGGAATGACGAACTGTATGTGACAATGCGACCCTAAAATTAAGGAGAATATTTCAAGACCAATTTTGGATATCTACATTGAGGTTGAAGCACCGGCCCCATGAGGCCTAGTTCGCGCATGTCGTGGTGAAATGAAACTTTTTCACCAGCTATCCGTTTTGGAAAAATGGGTAGTCCATATCGTGTGTTTTTTCGTATGGATCACAATGGTGTAACTGTTTTGGTTAAGTAGTGTCGTTTGATGTACGGCTAGGTTGGATCGAAAACGAATCCAATCGGACCCTCTAATCTAAAATGCCAATAACTTACAGACTGGGCGTCCGATTGACGCACCGTATGTCGTGTTAGAACCCTTATTTCATGGTGGTCCTTCGGGTTACTCCCTTATGGATATTTTTGCTGGTTGAGGTATGAACGATAACTAAAGGAGCATAACACGGGTGTTTCTCTTAGTGAGAGTTAGGATGGCTACTCCCTTGAAGACTCAAGGTGAGAGTATTCCTTTCTCCCCTACTCTGGTAGTGACGGGACTCCCCAACTCATGAGTGTTGTTTTGTTTTCCTATGAGGGGGTCTCGGGGATTTTTAAATTCTGAGATGGGGGCTCGGTGGCGTGACACGCCCATTAAGTGTTATTTAGCACCACAACAATATTCTTGTTTCTGATAGTGTGAGCACATCCGTAGTCTATTTTAGGCGTTGTCAGCGGTGTTCTGACCCTAGCCTCATGTTGAAGTCATCCGAGGTGGCTTCAGGCATTGAATCCAGAGTTGATGTGTGGGCCCATGGGCCAAAATTTAAGCTGCGTGAAGCATTTACGACTTTTTCATTAGACGTCCATTTGGGCGAATGAATAATCGATTTGGCATGTTTTTATGAGAGCATCGCAATGGCGCAGTTTTCCCGGCCTTTTTTGGGACTGAGGTTTGGGCCCCAGGAAACCCCATATGGGCATAAAGTGGTGTTGAATAAATTTTTCATCAGGAGTCCATTTCAAGCGAGTAAATAGTTTATCTCACGTGTTTTTCTGCAAGGATTGCAATTGTGTTATCTATTTGGGCGTGCAGAGCCTCATTCAAGATCTAATTAAATGTGGAAACATGAAAGGGCGTTGGTCGGAGGTTCCTTTGATGAACTCCTAACCAATGCACGGTAGTGATGTTAGTGACACCCAGTGATGGCACGAGGAGTGCAGAGTTATATGACCAGTTCTGGGTTTACCCTCCAGTGGGGCTGGGTAGTGGGTTACCCACCGGCGTATTAGGGTTTACCCTCTAGCGCGGCTGGGCAGTGGGTTACCTGTTGAACTTAAGGTTTACCCTTCAGAGGGGTTGGGCAGTGGGTTACCCATTGAACTTAGGGTTTACCCTTCAGTGGGGCTGGGTAGTGGGTTACTAGTTGACCATAGGGTTTACCCTCTAGCTGGGATGGGCGGTGGGTTATCCGACGACCTCTTAGGGTTTACCCTCCAGTTGGGCTGGGTAGTGGGTTACTCGATGTCTTATTTCAGACTCAGCCCTTTCTTTGAGGCTCGTCAGTGACTTTTCCCCGTAATTACCGGAGTGGGACCCTTGGTTGTACGGTTTAGCGATGAGACAACTTTGACTTGTCGGACATTTGTGCATTAGTGATGGATATCCTTATAACTATTGGTGACATTTCCTAGGCTGATCTTGATGATGGAGATCCCCTTACACACTCGTTCGGGTTTCTTGTTTAGCATATATATACATACACCCTACTTTTGATCCCACTCATTGGGTTCAGTTACTCTCCTTATAGGAGGGGAGAAGACGTGCGAGGTATGCCACGTGCTTTCTATGTATAGCTCCTCTAGGATGGCCATGTCTACTCTCCTACTATAGGTAGTGAAGATTCAATAAGAAGTTCATCTTCTCACCATTTCTAGCTCCTTACGTCTAGACAAGTCTTCTTCCTTTCTCTTATTGGGTTGAGCCGCACTCTATTTGTTGTACTCTTTTTGTTCACTCTTGTTGTACCTTATCCTCTCTTACTGATCTCCTCTTCAGTACTTCTTTTTCTTCTCCCTCGAGCCTTTGGGGAATCCTAAGGAATATTCTTATACACACCCCTTCTTGGGATTTTCCCGCATTTGGATTTCCCTTGCAGACGACAGATATGTTGATCGTGACATCAGAGGAGATTCGGGATACGATGTGATTGGACCACGTGTGGTGCTCATAGCTTGGGATTTAGGAGTGGGAATCTTCCAGTTGTTTTACTTTTTCACATGTTGCCGAGTGGTAGAACTTTTTTAGTTGGGTGTGTATTTTTTCCCTTTCCCTTTAAGCTTAACATTTCATGTACTTGTACTGTTAGAGGTCGATAAATTTTTGTTTGGTTCCCTTTTTATAGTCGTGTGGAACCTTCCTTTCTTCTTTTTCTCTGCACTTTTTCATTGATTTAGCTGCGTGTGTGTGTACAGGTTCTTAGGAAAAGGCCTCTCCATGTTTTGTGTGCCTCCAGCACTAATCTCCTGCCACTCGCCTATGGAGACTGGATTGGGGAAGTTTTGGTTCAAGCCCTGGTACGGGTCGGTTCGTGATAACAATCCCCACAAATTAGGATTCACATACCTATCCTACCCCGTGAAGTAGTGTAAACAATCATCTCCAAAATATCCTCACACTGTCCATGTAGTATAGGATGTCCAATCTTCTACTTATAACCTCTTATTCCTAGATTGAGATAGATATACCCTCAAATTATTCCCCATTCCTATAGATTTCTCCTCTAAAACATAGATAAAAGAGGAAGCTTATGACCCCATAGAAGCCCCTCTATAATTTGAGGAAAGAATATCCATTATAATGGATAAGATCGGGTAGGTAAATATGAGAAATGAAGGGGCCCCATGACCAACATTTATAAGGGCTTTTACGCCTCTCTAGGAGAAGGAAATATGGATTTTTTTCTATAGTAGAATGGATATGTGTTTTCATAGAATTATACAATGATTACTAGGATATACCGCGATAAATAAACCCATCAACCTGACATTTCAAATGAACATCATTTTTTAAAATATGTATCCAAAGGAATTCACCCCTTAGATGCTACCATGGTGGAATTAAATGTTGAAATATTGAAAAAATATAGCTAATTCTAGAGAGGTGCAGTACACAAAATAGATAACTTACATTATTCTCATTAGAAAAAGTATGGGAAGATCAAGGTCTACATCAATTTCAGGGATGTCAATTCACAATTACTGAAGGATTACTTCCTATTACCAATCATGTAAATCTTAATTTATATTACTGTAGGCTTCCAAAACATCTCAATTATAGAGAGTTATTCTTGGTTTAACTAGATCAAGATAACCCCTGTATATAAGGAATCAACATCATTCAGAGAACCTAAAAGGATACTCTCTTTCTAGGAAATTTCCTTTAGCATAAATATTGATAGAAGTAATTATAAATTTTTTATACATAATGTATTTTAACCCTTATTTGGATAAATCAAAGTGTGAAATCCTGATTACATAGTGGTTAAAACTCAAAATCATTATAATAACATCTCTAACCATAAAATAATCCTGGAAAAATTTTGATAGTGTATTTTGATAAAGAGTCCAGTAGGGTTTGATTTTTAGGGAAATGTTAGTGTAATTAATTGGAATTTTTCTATGACACCATGGAATCAATGGTGATTTTAAAAAGAGTGGTGCACTTGTAGAAATGTTTCATCCTCATAATCTCAAAATATTTGAGAGTTCTCCATGTGAGCCATGCTTATATAATGTTTTTCATAGAAATCCTAGTTAGTAAATGTATACTATTCACTAAGATAATAATGATGGTGGTTACCTAATAGCGTTTCAGGAACATCTAGTATGTATATTAGAATCTCAATAAATTTTTGTTACATCCACCAATCATGGTGCTTATTATGGAAGTGAGGCCACACATCTAATACATGGATATTGTAGAGTGTTCTCTAGATTCTATCATTCCATAAAAATTTTCTATGTGGATTGAAAAAATATTTCGCATCTTAGATGAATGATGAAAGATATCAGAGCTTTGTATTCTCATATCGATAATAACTACCTAACACTTACCTTTTAGTAGAAAATATAACACATTAATTATGGAACCATAAATTTCACTTTGTATCATAAATTGATCTGCTCTTGTATATTATTAGCCACCCCTTACTGGATTATTCCTTATCTCATTGATCAATTATCCTATAGTAGTGCAGTATACAATTCATTTCCTTGAAGGAAATCAAAAGGGAGTTACATGATAATTTCCTCATGGTGCACCCTACCATAAAAAATAATTCAGGTCAACACCAAAAATCCATATGAAGACGTTTTAGGAACTTATTCAACCTCAAACATGATATATTTATTTTTTGGATGCCTCTTGAAGTCTGACCAAGAATAAAATGGAAAACATGAAGATTAATATTTTTAACCTAGGTATTTTATTTTTTAATTATATAATACAACATCTAACAACTTATAAATGTGATACGAATGAAATAATTACAATGAGGCCAAATTCCAAAAACATTTTGAATGCTGAGAGATAACATTAACACTATATATATCCTACATGAATATCAAATTTGACTCAAAAAATTTGATCAAACAAGACATCAATGAATTCCCATAAAGAGGGAAGAATGGGATGAACTCATTAATAATGTGAGTGGAATAATTAAGGAGTTCCCATTTGATCATAAACTAAATCATCTACATCGATCAAAAAATGATCAAGCTGATGTGATTGCTAGTACAACTAAAAACATAGCTAATCCTTATAATGACATGGTAATCTTCCATATCACACATGGAATGGTAGTCTCAGCATGAATCATATGCAACATGGTTAAAAAAATAAAATCAACTCTTTCACATATCATGTTGATCTTATATATATTCATAGATGGATGAACTCCATAATTGATTACCACCAATATGGGGCCATCCCACCAAACCAATCAAATTTTGAACAAATATAATGCCGGTTAGAAAAATTCACCTATTGGAATGGTCCAAATAAATAGAAATCCCTATACAAACAAGTTTTTGATGGAACCCTCCTCATATGCATCACCAAAGTAGATACTCCCACTATCATGATTGAAGTCCACAAAGTCTCCTACGATACTCATCAATTTGAAACTAGCTCTCAATAAAAATAGGGGGCTTGATTTCTTCTGGAAGATAATGATGTATGACTGTTTAGAGTTATCCATGAAATTTTACACTTTTCAGATACATAAAAACATCATCCATTAACCCATGGAGTTTATACATATGAATAAAAATTATAGAAATGTGGTCTATGGGGAATGGGTGTAATGGATCCATATCCACCAACTACATCGAATCAGTTTATGTCCACCCTTACTTATAATTCCATCATCTCCAAGTGGGATGAGGATATAACCCTTATCTATGTCATGGTGAAGAATATCAGCAGAATTATGAAGTAAAATACCATCACCACATGTAGTGTCCCTCAAATTATACTAATAGAAAATAACATAAAAAATATTATAAATTGAAAACACTGTATAATGAGTAAAATATTTCGACTAACAATTTTTCTCCATCTCACATAGTGAATAATTAGAATATGGAGGCCTTAAATTAGACTAAATAAAATATAATACATAAATTGGTTTTAAGACAATGATTCTTATCAGTACAAGCTCTATCATTCTATATGGTCCTACAAAACAATAACCCACACTTCCATATTGGTAACCCCATAGTCGCCAGTCTATAGAACATAGGAAGTATTTACCATCAACGTTCAATTCCACTCACTTTGAACCACTATTCCCAAACAATGATCATAAAATGAAAAATCACATAATTATATTGGTGAGTAAGAAAGACTCGATTAGATAAAGTTTCAAATATTGCATAACACCAAAGTCCATCAAAACATGATACTATAATCCTTTAATTAAAATGTTTTCCATTTATTTTTCCTCCAATTATAATTAGAATTGGGAATTAAAAAACTAATGGTTCTTGGGAAGAAATCCAAAAATATGAAAACGTTGTTATAAGAACCTTACATATTAAATAAGGATTATTCTGATTGAGGTTAATCACTCGCCACAATGGATGGTGAACATTTTTTACCCCTATCCAATGCATGTTTTATCAATAATATATTTTAGGAATTTAACCCAAATTTATTCATCATAGTCACATGATGATAAATTGTATGGAATGAAATCCAAGTCACATAATGATAAATTTTATGACATAACATTCAGTCAAAAGAAGCTAAACTACATAACCTATCATCCTAGAAAAACTAAGATAAATTGTACAACTAATATTCCTTCTCTCAAAATGATAGAATGTAAAATAAAAATTATGCATCACATAATGCTAATATATATGAAAAAATAAATTGATGAAATACATCAAACTTCACAAAACCAAAGGACCATATAACATTCCTTTTAAATAGTAGGCCACTGAATCCTTTACCATATGACATTAAATTTTATGAAACACATCTTGGTCACTTATTGTTGACTATGGGATAATTTATTTCTTCATTACATGATATTTAAATAATTAATGTTGTTGTTCACAAGACCTAGAAGATTAAAAATATGTATTCATTTATTTTGTTCTTTCTACCACATTATGTGTGATGTAGACCAATGAAAAGGGTTTCATTTGTGTGCGTTTAAAGGATCATGCATTTTTTTCTTCGACAACCCCTAATGAGGAAAAGGTTGTCCTTCCTTTATCCTAGCACTGAATCTTCACCTGCATTGGTTTTCCATCATTCTCGGTCTAGGATACCACTTCAACAACAATTTACTATGCCTAAGATAGATATGAAAATATAATAATGTTCCCTTATCCTTATGTGAGTGTCAAATTCATATAGGGAATGACATAAAAAATAAGTTTGGATTTATTATAATCAATTTATAATAAAAAATAATTCTAAAATTCTAAATCTTTGGCCTAGTTACTAAATAAAAAAATCCCACCCCTATATATGGGGTTGACCAATGTATGATTATTCTCTATATAAACTATGTGTTTTTTCATTACCATCTCCAGGGGAAGCATAGTGACCTCTAAAAAATCTATTATTGGACCAACCATGATTTTTTTGTTATTTTTATATATTTTCATTCATGAGAACGAAATCTATGTAGGGACCCACATTTAGGTTGATTTGTGAATGCTCCTAAATATCCTATATCATTCACTATTGAGAGGTCTAATTGATTGAACATTAGTCTCATGTTTCCCACCCCAATCCTGACTCATGTGAAATTAAGGAACCTATAATGTTACTACAAGTATCAAAATTGAGATGAATCTTCTTCCAAGATAAAGGATCCCATTATTTTATTTATGATGTCAAACTATATTCCATGAGGAATCACAAAGATCAGAGAAACACCTCTAATGATTATGTACTCAATAATTTCATTTATTATCCATTCACCACAAGAATGTGTTCAATGCATACTGGTGTATCCTTTATAGTTTTAAGACCTTAATTGATTATTAGGTTCACTATAAACCACATTCATACATTCCATATCTATTTTAATACCTACTAATTCATTATATACGTATTCTTCTAGCAGTCCATGGAACTTGAGCCGAAAAAATCATGCTTATCCCATGTAAAAAATTGGTAACAAAGATTGGATGATCAATAGGGACCGTGTTAGGGTTCTCTCCCGACTATAAAATAGGCCTCTAACAATGTAGTCATTTATCAGTACAAGCAAAAATTTCTTATAGTGGTTCCCATTATTAGTGCTAAAACAAGGGTTGATAAAGGTTACCTATTATCATTACTTTTATTGCACTTATTAATGGTAGACATTATAATTACTATTTCTTTGTTAGTAAAAGGGATAACCTTTATCAAGTATTTTCATTATCATTGACAAAAGGTACCCTTTATCTACACATTTTTTTAGCTCTGATAAAGGGTACCCTTTATCAGCACATTATTTTTTGCAGTCATGAAAGGGATTTGTCATCATCGGTTTATTGGAACTCGGAATGGTCCCGAATAAAATGAAACAAACAAATAGAATAAATAAAACTATAGTTTACTAAAAAAACTTTTTATCAATTAAATAAATACTGATAAAAATAATTACATTTAATATACTATATATAAATTATTAATAAAAATAAAAAGTATATATTAAATATATTGATATAAAATAATTAAGAAATAAAAATAATTAAATTATGAAAAATATTAAACATTTTGTTAATTAAATAATTATTGATAAAAATGTATAATATTAATTTACATATTAATATATAATCAATATTAATAAATATTATCTATTAAATATAGATATATATGTATATAATATTTATTAAATATGATTTAAATAATACAAAATATAATTATTTTTTACATTAAATAAGCCATATTTTTATTAAATAATAGTGTATAATTGAAACATAATATGAATTAAAAAACCGACTAAATGCATTAAATAATAAACTTAATTGAATGTCGTTTGATATTTCGAGTCAATAAATATCAAATGTGTGTTATATTTATTTCAAATAAATATATATTATTAATTCATTTTTATATACAATGCTCGCACATAAATATTTACAAAATTAATGAACTCTTATATAGAAACACATACACCTAATACTTATCTAATTTATTCAAATTTCAGTATTAATTTAAGAATTATATTTTAATAAGACGTGTTTAATATATTATGTATTAAATTTCCAAATATTATTTATTTTTAAACCTTATTATTGTTAGTTATTAATTCATTTTTAATTTTTTATATTTTTTTTGGAAATTTATTCATTTTCAAATATTAATTTATATATATTTATTTTATATGTTTTAATATTTTCAATATGTATTCATCTTTATATAAATAGATGTCTATATTTATTTATTAATTTATATATAAATAATAAAACTTATCATTTCATTCAATATTATTTAAGTGTACTCATTTTAAATTATTCATTTTTATTCATTTTTAACATGCATTCACTTAATATTAAATATTAATTAATAATGTAAAAAATATATTTATAAATAATTATATATATAAATATATTTATGAATGCCTACATAATATATTTATACATTTATATATTTATAATTATAAATAAATATATATATTTTTCAAAATGTATTTATATATTTATAGATAAATAATTATATATATAATACCTAGAAATATAGGATTTGGTCAAGCCCTTCCTAAGAAAATTTTAACAAAAGTGAAATAAAATTCATGCATTATAAAAGGATATTACAAAGACAGAAGTGTATCACTCCACTCATAGCTATATCCACCATTAGTACACATTATTATAGGGCTGTAAAGGACCACAACATATATTGGTCCAAGACTGCTTTATTTGACCAAAAATTCACCACTAGATTTGCCTCTCTATATGCATTCATGAAAAAAATTTGATACAGTTGACCATATTAATAAAATCAATCCAATGAGGTAATATTTTCCAAGTCGAACTCCTCGTTTCGGATTTCAAAGCTTTAATATCCATTTTTGAGTTAGATTCTATACTTAAGGAGTTCCAAAAATATTAGACACCACACCTCACTGCATGAATTATCATCTATATTTCAACCTCACAAGCCTCTATAATTCCAATGTAATGGTAAAAGAATCATTTAAAAAATCCATAGTGTGTTCAGAAATATATAATTATATAAATATTTAAAATTATATGATTATGTTAATATGTTAATTTTATTTTTTTAAAAATCTATATACTTATAAATAAAGTTATATATATTTAAATAATTATAAAATCATAATATATATATTCAAGTTATTAATAGATTTAATATATTTATATTTATATATATTTATTAAATATATATATATAATTATATACATATATTTACAATTTTTTTATAATTTTAAATTTTAATTCATTACTAGTGCCTATAAATATAGAAATGGTTAAAGGGAACAATATTAGCTCCTTTTTTAAAGCTCTAATAAAAGGGTCCCTGGACTATTTAATGAATCACAACATTTCATGAATGAGTCACGAATCCATAGCTTTCTGGAGAAGCCACATGTTGTCTGCACTCCTCGTCATCGAATCCATACTTGAATCAAGGCTCAAACAATTATATGACTCTAATTCATGGAATAAATGATTCAAGTATCAAATGAGTAACTTGATTGAATAAATCTATGGTTTTTATATATCCTTACTTTCCCTCGAACCATTCAAATATTCAATCCAAGGTATGCTATCTTCTCCTCCTACCCACTTGTTGATTGATTTTTTAGTGATATATATTTGCTATTTTTTGTTCATTATATATTTGTATTCATTATCGATAACTGATTTCCCTTTTAGAATTAATATCTAATTGGGGTTTTATTTTATTTTTTGTTTTTATTAACCCTTTAAGTGATTTTATTTATTCATTGTATTGTATTAATAATTCACACAATAATTTCATCCTTGTAGTGTATTAAGTATAAATTATTTGAACTTCCATCCCTAGAAAAACCACACACAAAGTGTTTTTTAGAATTATACGTCTGATTTTTTAAAATAAATGAAAATGGATTTCATGTATTTATTTATTTATTTTTGTGTGTGGTTTGTTTTTTTTCAATTTTGAAGCTTTAGGTGTATTATATAGAGATATTTATTTTATGTTATGTGTCCTGAATTTTATCTCTTTGTTCTTTCCTTGATATCAAAAATAAACATATATATACATATATTCATTTTTATATATATATATATTTATATACATTTATATGAACACATTATATCAAGTATATATGTAAGTATGTAGTCATATGAAATATTGACAGGACACATTCAATAACGAAGACAAAAAAATTTCATGGTTTCAAAAATGAATTCCAAGAGATTATAATAATGTGTAGTTTTTAAAATTATGATGTTTAAGTATGTTTGAAATTTTTTAAAATAAAATTGATTCACAATTTTTTTTAATAATATATAATTAAAGAAGTTTTTCATTGAAGTTTGGTAGTATTATCATGTGTTATGGAATTTTTAGTACCATGAAATGGTTTTTACATAATGTTATCATCATCTATCAAAACTTTCTATATTTTTTTGATGGGGTAATATTTATTTATATAAAATAAATACATCTTATTAATGGGTGTTGGATGGATGTTTTAATAGACATGTTTGGGTTATTTAGATTAGTGGTTGATTTGTTTTATGAAAATTCAATCACACCTACCATTACTATCATAATCTGGATCATATGCATCTTAGTGAAGGATGATATACGGCTAAAATGTTGGCCTAATTAGATTATATGGAGCCCCACTTGTATCAAATTCCATATTGAAGTACAATATGGTAAGATAGTTATCGGTGTCCAGTAGGTTATGAACATAAAAACTCATAATCATTCTTATATGTGGTTCCAACCCATGTATTTCTAGAGTCACCTCATAGGATGATTTTGAATTTACCTGGATTAAATAGGATTCATTTACTACCATTCTCAAGTATATAATTTTGTACATACATTACATTTAATATTGATCCCTTATAATGTGTCTCATTTCTTATTTTGTTGGTGGTATTTATTTATTTATTTTTCAGACTAATGTTTCATTTTCTTTATAAATACTTTTTTTCATGAGTATGATTATAAAGATGCTTATTCAGGAACCCAAGAATATTTATAATGTATATAAGTATCTATATTCAATAAAATATTAGATATTAAGGTGAATATCATTTTAAAGAGGTGTTTTCAATGTTAATGGTATTTGATATATCATTAACATTTAATATAATAATTTCATAGGTTGTTACATCCCTTATTGAGAAAAATAGAATAGAGGCCTTCATATTCTATATATTTTGGTATAATATTTAGAAATTATTTTTAGGTATTAATCATTTTAAGTATATATGTATTGTATCCCACTATATGAATCTCTGATTACCAACCCGTTATATGAAATAACTCTTCAATTATTGAAATATTTTTTTAATAAATTATTATATCATCTAGTTGATGGAATGAGAGTTTGTCGACCTTATTTATCATATTTCAGTATCGTATTACTCCTTAATTAGTTATATTATATTTGAATTCATTAATGATATTTAGGAAAGTCTTCATGGATCATTTTAATAGTGGTAGGACTTTTCCAGAGGATTGAAAGTATTTAAAGTGGTATTTTTCCTATAAATATATAATTGAAAGAGGCCCCATTGATTTTTATATCACAACATATCCCCTTCATCTCCATTTGAATAATAGATAATAATGTGTATAACCCCCAAATTTCTTATTTAATAGGCCACAAGTAAATAACTAGTTTCAAAGGTGCAATTTTCACAAATGATTGGCATTACCCAAATTATTGAACATAATTGAGTAAAAATGTCAATATCATCTTCATTATCTCTGTAACGGTTATTATTTTAATTTGTTTCATGAGACTCACCCACCATATCTTTTGTGTTTCTTGTTATACTATGAGAAGTAGTCATCCTTGGGATGACTAATGATTATAGTAGTATAATCAATATAAGATAATGTTCACCATAAATAATGAATATCTTATGTGTATTTTTTTATTTATTATAAAAAATTAATATTTTATGAATGTAATTAGATAGATATTAATAAAAAATGGATGTATGATAATAATTTGACTAAAGAGTACGATGATTGAGTTAAACAGTTCATCATGTTTTTAATATATCATGTGTACAACCCTTCTCAAATCCTTTTCAATATTTTAATTGTTGTTATTCAAGAGAAATATGTATTAATGTGTTGGAAAAAATTTTATTTGTCAAAGAATATTTGAGAAATATAAATTTTGGACTAAAAATGTAGAAAATTGAATGTGGACATCGATTGTGAGGATACTATAGTTTATGGATCATTTGATATGAATACAAGAGTAAATGATGATGGAGATCACATAGAAGAAATAAATAAATCATTTGAAGATGAACTTACAGATTCTTCAATGTTGTTTGAGAATTGAAATATCCTTTATACGATACAATTTTATACTTGTTGTAGTAAATACACAATGTTGTCAGTTGTATTGAAGTTATATGGTTTTATTGCTGGAAACAGATGGAATGAAAATAGATTTACAGAAATGAATTTTCTCATAAGTGATATGCTTCCAGAATAATATGAACTTCCATGAAAACATATTAAAATAAAAAATGATAAATTCCTTAATAATGATCAGTACAAATAATACGTTCTTGTCCAAATTATTTCATACTATTTTTTAAAGAACGTGAATCATGAATAAAATTCCCTATGTGGGCTGTGAATCAATATAAAAAATAAATCACACCCTTTGAAATAAGTATAGTACTTTTCTATCATTCCAATGTTTAGAAGAATATTTGGATGTCTGGAATCCATGAGAAAATTGACATAGAATGGGGGTAAAATAATTAATGATGGGAACCTATGTCATCCAGTAGATTCTCTTTAGTGGGTGAAAATTTATTACTAGTGTCTTGATTTTGGAAATGATTGAAAAAACATTGTATTTGAATTATCTAAATATTTAATAAATACTTTTGTTATATAGAGTAGTACTCACAGTACATGTCTTTCCATTTTTTTAAATTATAACATGAATCAATGGAAATGCATGATTCAAAAATACATTATGTTTCCTCTTCATATATCTTGACCAAACCAAACCACTATTGATATTGATGTCAATTTGGGTCCATTGATATAATATCTAAAATGGATTTTTTATATAGGTGTTACAATGTGTGATAATAATTGAATGGAAGAATTCTCATTTAGGGTCATATTATATGAGATGATAAATATCTTTCCTCCTTATAGAAAGTTATTATGTTATAAAATTAAATGAATGTTGGGGTGACCCATTTTTGGTGAATGCCCAAACTTTGATCTGCTAAACATTCTTTGAAGTCTGTTTTTAGGACATCAGAAATGTTTACCCCAATGACAAAAAAACCAATCCTATATGACCACATTCTATGGGATTGTCAAAAAATTTACAAAACTATCTCCACTAACATGTGATCAATTGTTTGATAATGTAAAAGATATAGACACTATTTTCAATATATCATTTTAAAAAACCTTATGAAATCAATTTTGAATAAGGGACCAAATTAATTTATATCACCACAATATATTTTATTGTAAATCATACATTTTCTTGATAAAATCAATGAATACAATTTTTATTTGATAGGGTTATTGGAATGATAAAAAATGTTCCTACAAAAATGAAATATGGAATCAAAACTAGGGTTTACATGATTGTCATTGCGATATGGGAAGATTTATAACCGATGAAGGGTAATGGTTGGACATTTTTTCCTCCAGAAGCTTACACTCTATGGAGATAGGAATATTTATAATTTTTTTCTCTTCCTTATTGAGTCAAAGTACCAAAAAGGTATTTATAAATTATCTAGAATGTTGCGACACTGAATAATTTGTTTTTTCATAGACTAAAATATCATGACTATATTTTTTTGATGGTTGATTTGATTTATGTATATTTCTATTAAATTCTAGGTAAAAATGAACTACATATAGAAACACAATGCTGATTATTTTTCGATGCCATATGCAGTAAATTTAATATTCTGACAATGTTCCAAATCAGAAATGTGAAGTTTGAAGTCATATTATGTGAATTTGAGTTGTTTTTCCCACCACCATTCTTTGATATAACGGACCACCAAAATTTTCACTTGGTTAGATAGGATCAACTATGTGGTCATATCCATTACAGATGGATGTGTCCCATTGAATGTTGTATGATGATTTTAAAAGGGTATGTCATGAATTGAAGTTGCCCAGATGGTTTTATTGTAGACTGATATATCGTTTAAAAATATGTTTAATTATAAACTGATTACATATTGAATGATGAAAATAGTGGTCTCCCATAATCTCTTCATAGTGGGAACCTTATGGGTGAATATAATTTTGGAAGAGTTGTTAAAGTAACCATAATAGAGTGGGAGAAATTATAAATTTATATTTTAGATAATAGTGCATTTTTTAATCCATATTTAAATGCCCCCAAATAAATTCATAGAGATTTAAATCCTTCAAGGGATGAAGGAAGGGTATCAAATACACATAATGAATTTTTAATAGGATGGTTCCAAGATCAAATTAATAAGGAATTATATGAAAATATAAATTCAATTTCCAAATGATATTAATGGCTAGAAAGGAGACTGAATGAAAGTGTTCTATATTACATTAGTTTGAAATCAATTGTTATGATTTATATAAAAGATAACTTGATGATTGAATTAAGATGAAATATTGTTGAGTTCTTATTGTGGTCTAAGAAATGCAGATATTAGGATACAAGAATAGAAATATAATTTAGAAAAATACGTAATATTTTTGAGTTATCTAATAGATATACAAATTTGATTATAAAACATTTCATTTGATTATTTTCCACTAAAAATGGGTTGAAAATATGAGTGCAGAGAGAGTTTATGAAATTATCTTTATGAAGATGAATTTTAGTGTGGATGTGGAAAAATATGATTCATTGATAATGGAATCATAAATAGTGAATGTATTTTATCTCTTAGATTTAGGAAACAACATTTGGTCGATTTTCCAGTTAGTGAGTAAAACAATTGTCGAGGCAGATGAATATTTAATCAAGGATGGAACTTTCACTGGGAGATCACAATAATTTCATGATGGTCCCAATATATGAAATTTAACATATGTTAGAGGGGACCATAAAAATGTTATTTCGATTCTCGATGGAGGATCAAAATCCCTAGAACCGTAAAAAATAAATCGAGATCAATGATAAGCTAAAAGTGTTTTTTTAATATACCATGTTTATCCTTATAATATTATCTATTATCTTGATCAATAACATAATCTAAATTAATTTGTTGACTACTCATAAAGACAATTTCTTCTATGCATGATGATGGTAGTAATCACAAGGAAGAATTAAATAAAATGAAGAACACCAATTATGAATATTTAAAGGTAATTTTAGGATAAACATTCTATTTTTTTAATGAAAAACTATATAATAAAATTTTTATTTTATTTTCATTATTCCATGAATAGTAAGTATATTTTAGAATATTTATTTCCAGTTTTTCATGACATTCTACAAAAAAACATGCACCGAATCATTGTCCCTTTAAACCATTTCACCCATGTAGTGTTGGAATTGTCAATTTCCTTTCACGTTCCCCATATTGTCTTTTTATAAAGATCAATGATGTTGCCTCTATTGAATCATAAAGGTAATATCGATGTTTTCAATGTAAAACTATTTTCCCCTGAATTAATTTAATATTTCATATTTTTCTTCAATTTATTTCTTTCTAGTATTACTCACATAAGAATATTTTTCTAGTACAGGTGTATTGTTTTGTTCATGTTGGGGTCGTTTGTTCGACGCTACTCATGTTCATGAGAGATTGGAATTCAAGACTAAAACTAAGACATTAAAAACAAGGAAATGTGTCAAGATTGTATACAAGCATAATTAAAAAGTGAATTCCTACTACTAATTTAATTAATTTTGTCAACATTTTATATACTATTTTTTAAGTTAAATTACTTATCATTTTAATCTAATTCTTATTTAGTTTTTTGAAAATATCTTTTGGAAGTTCATATTTTCTTTCAATTATTTACAATAAGGAAAAAAATATATTATATATTCCATTTTTCCAATTTAACCAAGCTATCCATTTCCTATATTTTTCAAATATCCAATACTACACATTGAGTTGATATTGTCATTCAAAAACCCTTTTCAAATAATAACATCAAATCAATCTGAACTGTTGGGACTTATACAAATAAACAAAACAATATGTGTTGTAACATTGGTAGTTGGGATTATTTTTAGATTTTGGTTTGTGTAATATTGATCTGAACATCAATATGATGTTGTGTGCAACTAGTATGACTCCAAGTGTATCATTTTATTTGAAATTGAGATTAATTTTAGTATGAAATACAACTATCAATCTCAAAAACCAACCATAGATATTCTTATTTATTTGAAACTTTATGATAAAGATTCATATGTCATTTTTGATTTTTAAGAATCATTCACACCTCAATCTAATACATAATCTTCATGGTATGACTCAAAATATCCCTTATCAATTTTGAAATATTATTTTATTTTGATAAGTGTCATTCATTGAAAAACAAGAAAACAAACTGGGATTTTCCTGATAATATTTGGAAATGATTCATATTTAATTTTTAATTTTCTCGAATCAGTCACATATAAAATCAACACACTATGTGACTGGTATTACTCAAAATGCATGATTTTAGTTTAAACTAACATTTTAGTAAAAAAAGATAAGTTGTGTACTAATAAATGAGAAGAAGAAAATCCATCATGTTTTCATACACTAAGAAAATGATCCACATGTCATTTGGGATGTGAAAAATCATCCTCACCTCAATATGACTCATGGTATGAATGGAATGACTCCATGGGTGTCTTTTTATTTAAAATTGACCCTAATGTTAGTAAAAAATAAAACATAAATAATCAAAACCAAGAAAACAAATTAATATTATTATGATAGTTTATAAAATGATCAACATTTCATTTATGATGTTTAGGAATTGATGTGACATCAAACTGACACACGATGTGTCTGGTATGAATAAAAGTGAGTGTTCCCATTTTAAAATGATATCGTAGTTAAAATAGAAAAGTGATATAATAAAAAATGAGACAAAACATTCAGATTGTTCTAATAATTTATGAAAATGATCCATATGTCATTTTATATTTTTGGGAATTATCCTCACCTTAGTTGGACACCCACTGTGATGGGTATGGCTCCAAGTGCATCATTTTTTTAAATTGACAAGAATTTTAGTGAAAATGAAAAAAACATACTAGATGTCAAGAAAACACATCAATATTGTTTTGATACATTATAAAAATTATCCCTATGTAATTAAAGAATAATAAGAATTATACTCATGTCACACTATCACACGATGTGACTGGAATGACTCAAAGTGAATCTTTGTTATTTAAATTATATTTTATTAAAAAAGGGAAGTGACATACTCGAAACCGATCAAACAAATTAATATTGTTTTGATAAATTTAGAAAATGATCTATAAGTCATTTGTTATGTGTAAGAATTAGCATCACCTCAATCGAATGAACGGTCTAATAGGTATGATTCCAAGTGAATCACTTTATTAAAAATTGACATTATTTTTACTAAAAAGTTAACTAACAAACTGAAAACCAAGAAAATGCATTCAGATTGTTTTTATACGTTTAGATAACAATGCAAAATTAATTTGTGACATTTAGGAAACAATATCCCATCAAACCAACACATGATGTGACTGGTACGACTCAAAGTACATGCTTTCATTTTTTGAAGACATTTTACTAAAAAGAAAAAGTGACATACTCAAAAGCAAAAAAAACATACATATTTTTTTGATACTTTAAGAAAATGATCTGTATGACATTCGAGATGTGCTGGAATTATCCAAATATCAAAATGATGCAAAGTGTGAGAGGTATGATACAAAGTGTGTCTTTTTATTTAAAATTGAAAAATGATTTAGTAAAAAAGAAAAATGAAATACTCAAAACCCAAAAAAATGCATTCAAATTATTTGGATACATTAACAAATTTATCCATATGTAATTTTTATATGTAATAGTTATTAGCACATGAAATCAATGAATGATGTGACAGGTATGTCTCAAAGTGATTGTCTCTAGTTTATAATGATATTTTTAAAAATAATACATGCGTCATACTAGAAATAGAGAAACCAAAATTGGACTTTTTTGATACTTTAGGAAAACAATCCATATATCATTTGGGAGTTGTATTAATATTCCTTACCTCAATATGATTCATGGTGTGACTGTTATGACTCAAAGTGCATATTTTTATTTAAAATTGATAGTACTTTTTGTATAAAAGAAAACTAACATAATAAAAATCAAGAAAATGCAATTATATTATTTTTATACTTTAGAAAAATGATCCCTAAGTAACTTGTGATGTGTAGGAAATAATATCACATAAACATGGAAAACTATTTTAATGGTATGACTAAATGTGTATATTTCCAATTTAAAGTGACATTTTATTAAAAAAAAGTAACATAATAAAAAAAGAAAACAGATTCGAATTATTTTGATACATTATTAAAAAACGCATAAGTCATTTGGGACATGGAGGAATCATTTGTACATCAATCCAAAACAAATTGTTCTCTATATAACTCCATGCACGTCTTTTTATTTAAATTTTACATTAATTTTTGTAAAAAATGTAATTTATATACTCAAAAAGGAGCAAAAACATTCATATTTTTTTTGATAAATTAGAAAAATAATCCATAAGTCATTTTTTATGCATGGGAATCAGTCTCATGTAAAACTAAGAAAAAATGTTACTGGTATTACTTAATTTTCCTCTTTCCAGTATAAAATTAAATATTAGTAAAAAAAAGTTAAGGACATACTCAAAACTGATAAAAAATCATTTGGATTGTTTTGGTACATTGGGAAAATGATCCACAAGTCATTTAGCACATATGGAAAAACGGTACACCATAATCCAACAAATAGTGTGACATGTATGACTGAAAGTGTTTCTTTTCAATAAATATTTGTCATTTTAGTTTAAAACATACACCACATCTGCAAAACCAATAAAATGAGCCTAGATTGTTTGCTCATCCTTCCACATATTGTTACTTAATTATTTTCATTATCACTTTTACGTTATAATTAATGAGTTGTTTTTTACAGATAAGATTAATAATGATGAACAAGAAATGGTGTAACGTACAATAATCAGTCGAAACTCAATTTGATATATAGTGTTCCTGGTATGAATCGAAGTTTAATTTAGATTTAACAATTTATTTATAATCTAATTATTTATATATTAGCTATTATTATGAATAATTTAATTATACATGCACATTTATTTTCTCATGAAGGGGTGTATTGTCCGACAATAGTATAAGTCAGGGTCAGGGTTGAAAGACAAATGAACATTGATGCTTTCAATGTATATAATATTTTTTACAAACTCGTGTAATTTTATTTTTTTTTTGAAATGACTATAGTATATTTTCCCACATTATTCATGTTTTCAATTGTTTTTCATTTAAATTCACTATTAGTACTTGATTTATCTGATTTTTGGTTGTTCTTTTGGTGTTGTAGTGTGTTGTTACAACACACTACAATACTACAGTAACATCACATTATATATGCCCCTTTATAAGCGATAAATTAAAATGATGATAATTTTTTTACCTCAATCAGCACATCTTTTATCACTGATAAAAGAACCATTTATTAATGATTTTTTAGTACAGATAAAATCATAAGAATTTAAATATTCCTTTGGTAGTCAGTGATTCTCTATCAATGGTAATGTAAATTTTCAGGGTTGATAAAGGATTTTTTTGTATATGTTTCCTATGAGTAAAAGATTACATATTAGCTTATTCATGTATGTTGTTCAAGTCCAACATTATACATCCCCTTGAATCTAGAAGTTATATTTTTTTACTATATTCCATACGGGCCTTTTTATATTTAGTAATGGTTGAATTTTATCCAAATATCCCCACCTCTAGTTGATTAATATATTATTCGGTCAGGATGTACACTACCCATAACCCAAATATTCTTGAATATTTAGATACCCTGGTTGTTATCCTTCAATTAATTTAACTCATTTTCAAAAAATATTTTATATCATCTTATTCTTATTTCCATTCATTTCATGGTATGCATCTCTTGTAAATTTCCAAACTCCCTAATATAGTCCTTACTCTAGGAAATCCAATGTGGTCTATCCTAAAATACCTAAAACTATAGATATAAGTCTGTCCCATAAGACATAAAACAAAATAGTATGCTCCATCTTGTAGGACTTAAAACATTATTTAGAGATCCATCCTGAAGGATCTAAAACATCCAAAAGTAGTCCATCTTGTAAGACATAAAATCAAATAGATTGGTTCATACTCTAGGTTCTAAAACTACATAGATTAATCTATCATGAAAAACCAATAACATCATAGAGTGATCTATCATACAATACCTAAAATTATATAGAGCGTGACATCATGTAAGATACAAAATCTTAAATTGGGCCATCCTAAGAGACCCAATAACTACATGAGATCGATGTCAATGAAAAGATATGTATCCTTTTATGAATAAGTCAATGATAGGGTTTAATGTTTCACAACCACCCCAAGTTAAGATATATAAATTTCATTTCCCCATGTATAAGCTCATTCTACTTATAGGACCCTTAATCTAACTATGACATTGATGCTCAACTAGAGAAGAATAAAAAGTTCCTCTAATTTCATATGATTCAGATATATATGGGGAGTCTATATTAAAACTAGGTGTGGATTATTCATTACCTTCTTGGATACATATAGATTCCGGAATCCACATAACCTATACAGAACCCCAACATATAAAACATTGATTCCCATTCTTTGTGCATGAGCCTGGTTTGTATAGGGAATATTTACCTGTAATAACTATATGTGGATTGAATCAAGAAAAATAAATATATGTAGTGAAAACCTAGTATATTTTTAAAACCCAGTCCTAGGCTTACCACTATCACATCATTACTTGGTTCTAGGTCCATAATATTTTTTTTAACCTTATTTGGACATAGGACTAAGAAGACTCACCCACTGGTGAAAGTCTCTCCCAAATTGAGAGCCCTTTACCTTCATAATATCATCAATAGTAAGATATCATATATCCATGTGATAATGGGTTCCCCCATATTGAGGAGTAACCCACCCCTCTCCCCTATATATTATTCATATATGTTTAGGGAGACTTAAATTTTCTAGAACTACATATTTCTTAACTCTAGTTTGTATAGAATATGTTGTAATGCCCAAATTTATCATCACTCGGCCTATTAATTATTATTTTTAAATGACCACCACATAGTGTTTGAAATGTTATATAGATACCTCACCCAGTAATGGATTTACATATAGGTAGTAATTAAATCTTCTTCACTTTATTTTAGTTGTATCCATGCAAGGGTAACCTCATAGATAATGTGTATGTCTTGAAAACATTTCCACCTCTCTACATATGAGTACAATCTATACTGAGATACACATGAGTGATATATGTATTTGATCCCTATTTTCTAATGATATTTAGTGATGCTAGATTTATTCAATCTTCCCCAAATCCCCCTAACCAAACACATGTTATACTTCCAACATCTACATACAATCTTGATCTATTCATGAGAAATTATTTGGAAGAGCTAGTTGTGGAATGATTCCTAACCATATGATATGTATAAGGATTCATATTGAAAGCATATATACAGAATTATCATGATCTCTAGAAATGTATGGGGTTTTCCCAATACAACTATTTTTTATCACATCTAGTATGACTCACACAATGCTAGATCATTGAACATGACCATTTGACATGGATTGGAGTATCATGATCAATGGAGGGTATCATATATGGTCCACCTAGAATGACCATAAACTTCATAATAATAGACACATTATACTAGATCATTTCACTTAAGTATGAGATAAGTTTAAATATTTCATTCTTCCATATTAGTTAGTTCAACATATATGGATATCAACACATAATATTACATAAATAAAATTAATCCCCCATGAATTCAAATATCTTTGACAAATGAAAGGAATCTATAAAGACACATAACATCAATTTCTTATAATTTCACATCATGTTATCCAAATGAAATTAAAAATTACAAAAATTATTTTCTATTCACATAATTGTAAACCTCTAAAAAATTATGCCTTGGTCAAATGATGGTAAACTACATTATGTTCATCTTTTAGTCACATGATATTAAACTACATGATAATTTTGTCAAATTAGATGAATTTAAACCAGAAAAACCATTATATAGTCCACATACCAAGACCTTAATCATTTTGAACATTGGTCAAATCTATTAGAGGTTAAACAAAATCCTTGGATGGTCATAATTGATATATCAAATAATTTTTAGTGAATAATATGCAAAAATTGTAAAAAACCTATAAAGGGTAGTCAGTGAAAAATTTGATTCTCTACTTGTTATTCACTTCATATCTAGTGTTTATGAAAAATAAGAGAATAAATATAATAGATACAATGATCATGAGATTTTTTTATAGGCCCACAAAAATATCCAATCTCGACTTTCTAGATCCCTTTGGTCTAGTAAAATGATAGAGGAGTAATTTTTTGAATCACCTCACTATGATAACGTCACTACTGGAAAAACGACTTATACCCACGGTTCAAAACCGTGGGTAGAGCCCCCAAAACCGTGGGTATAAGATATACCTATGGTTTTGGGAACCATGGGATAGAATGGCGTCATTATAGGGGTCTCATCCTATACCCACGGATTTGCTAAAACCGTGGGTATAGGCCAGTCAAATGGTAGACCATGTTGTTCCAGCGTGGCACACAACACACCCCACGGTTTGAGAACCATGGGGTATTTAAATTCAAAAAATATGCCAACCGAGCTACCCATTTTATTTGTTATATATAATATATCAACATATATATCATATTATACACCGCGTTTTGAAAATTAAAATACACTGCGTTTCGGAAAATTTTGTAGACATCATGATTCGAACTCGCGCCTAACAACATGCCTGGACGCAACGCTTCACCAAGGGACCAACCGGGCTGACAATTTTATTTTTTATTTGATCATAAATCTACATATATATATATGATCCACGTTTCGAAAAAAATCTAACCACGAGAATCGAACACGCGACCTACGGCAGCCATCCAGAAGAGTTTACCAACCAAGGTGTTGATTTTTTGAAGATATATATTTATATTATGGTAAATATATTAATCTAAACTGTGAATAAATGTCTTCATGCCAAATTTTTCTCGTGTCCCACCTAATTTTCTTTCCCCACCATAAGCTATTCCCACGGTTCTGAAGAACCGTGGGTATAGGTCTTCAAAAAAAAAACCCAATACCCACGGTTTTGATGAACCGTCGATATAGGTTTTCGGAAAATACCCTATACCCACGGTTTTCTCAAAAACTTTGGGTATAGGTCTTAAAAGAAAACTATGACCACGATTTTTGGCACAACCGTGGTTATAGGCGGCCTATTCTCAAGGTTTTTCAAAATTGTGGGGATAGGTTAACACACTATACCTATACACACGGTTTTTTTCAAAACCGTGGGTATAGGCCCATTTTCCAATAGTGCGTTTTTAGTATGCAATAAAAAACATTTAGGGTTCTCAAAAAAATCGTGAATTTTAAATTTCAAATAAACCACCTTCATGTATTTAAAATTTGAATTGATAGACATTAATTCTTGGATTTGATATAATTATCCTATAATCCCATATCCTTGAATCAATTTTATTGGCCCTCCCATGTAGAGTACTGGTAACAATGGTTGGTTGATCCAAAGGGACCCTGAAATGACACAATACTGAATAAAAAAATCTTATGAGCTGTTCCTTGGGGATTTACATGTTCCAAAAATGATGCCCCCCCTTAAATGTATTCACTACTTCCCAAACTACACGTGACATATGCCTCTTCCATTACTAATGGTCAACCTATACCCACCAGTCCCCACCTCTTGTTAACTCATTTATTATTGGGTTACGATTTAACATTTCCATGACCCACAATTCAACTGGATTCAATATCCTTGAAATTACGTCGACATATATTGTACCAATTCATAAATGAGGAATATTTTACCTTATTATTGATGTTATTTATGGAAATTATTGTGTAATTAAAGGGTATAGGGTCTTATCATGATGAACATAAAACAAAAAAATATGTAATAATATAACCCTCTTTGGACATCATTTTCTTCAACACATACACCGTTTCCCATGTGTATTAATATTTTAAACCATACATGACTTTTTGAATGAAAGACCGGTCTTCTTGAACACGAATTGTAACAGCCCGAGATTTTATGAAAAATATTCTTTTTAATTTTATTAATGTCTTGTGTTGTACGCTACACAAAAAGGAGCTTTCACAACACGCATCTTTGACTTGCCTTGCATTACACGCAATCACAACCTTCCTCGATAGCGTGTGTAGTACGCAATACTGAGTTTCACGAAACAACGATATGCTATTAAAATATTATTAAAACTAGCCGTTATGAATAGTAATAACCACTTTTTAAATTTTAGAAATTTTAGCTCTCAAAATGGACTTCATTTTTGGATTCGGAGTATCGAATTTAGCCTAAGGTGAAATTTTGGTACTTTTCGGATAACTTTCATATTCTGATGAATAGTGAAAATTACTAAATTATAACTAAAAAAAACTTTTTTAATCGAAATAATTAATAGTGATAAATTATTAATTTGAGTGGTTTTAAAGTATATTTAGAATATATTTTTACAATTTAATACAATGTTGGTCATTGAATGTAATTTCACATTTAAACCAGATATAATCAACTGTCAATCTTTTGATAGATATTGTTTCTTAAAAACACTCTATTTGTTTAACAGCGGGAATTAATTATAAAATTAATTAATGCAACTTCTATGTTATGAATTTGGTAAAATAGACTTCATTTTTGAATTCGGAATATGAAATATAGCTTAGGATGAAATTATGGCACTGTTCTGAAAAACATCAATTTTTGATGAATAGTGAAACTACTAAGTGGTAGTTAAAAAACTGAATTTTTCATAAAATTTAATTTTACCACTTCTGTGAGTGGAATTTCAAAAATCCGAGAGACACGGTTGATGTCAGTAAGTAAAATGTGGTTCAATGAGATGAAAATAATTTTTGGTGAATAGTAATTTTTTACTTTTATTTACCACGGTTAAAAGTAAATAGTGTAATTAAGGGTAAGAATGATATTAATATTACCCTAACACATGTCCTAATTCTATTGGACAAGTTTATCTCGACCAAAAACAACCTTAAGTGTAAAATATTATCATTTTGGCCCACTTGGATTAGATTAGGACATTTATTATTATTTAATTCAAAGAAGAGTTAAAAGAGTTAAAATCAAAGTATATTTACTAAAAAAAATTTAATATAGGGTTGTACATAAGATAAATTATATTTTAAATATTCATTAGAAATATAAAATGATTTCCTACATGATGGTATTTTATTTGTAATTTTTAGACATCAAATAATTTAATTTATTTATGACACAAAGATGATGCAGTAATTATCTTATTAATGAAATATTAACATAATTGATATTATAAATACCAAAATAAATGTAATTTAAGACTTTTTATGAATTACACTAATTTTCTAGGTTACTATGATATATTAGTGTTGATTTAATCAACTTGTTTCGAACATATAATTCTGTTATGACTTTCACAAAAATCATATATCAAATAGTGTCAAAATTGACACAAAATAGTTCTTAAATCAAATATTATATTATTTATTGTTATTTTATTCCTAAAAATCTGCAGATCGGCCAAATGACTTAGCTAAGGATATATGTATTATTAATATACAATTTGGGGTTCTTTTGGCATGTTATAGTAAGTTTATTAACCATATAGTGAAAGAAAACAAAAAGACACGGTAAAAGTTAAATTATTTAACTTAGAGTTAAATCTAATTGATAAGTTTAAAATAATACCCTAAACTTGTCTAAATCCTATTGGATGATAGGATTTCGACCCATACCCACATTAGCTTCGAAATATGTCCCTTTGGAACCATTATAAACCGATTTTTACTTTAATATAAAATAATAGTTTGAGATATTCCTAAGGTGCCCCTCTCCTCCCTTATAAAAGGGCACCTCCTCCCCCTCCTCCTCACACCAATTTGAGCACTCAAGCTCGGCCAACCCCTGCCATTTTCTCCTCTCCACTTCCCTAGAATAATCCTAGAGGTCCTGGTCTTCTTCAAAGACCAATCATAGTTCCCTAAGTGGAGGATTCAAAGAGGCGTCCCGAAGAAGAGGTAATATCCATTACCGATCTTTTCAATTTCTTTCTTCTTCAACTTCTTCTTATTTAGTTTTTTCATTTTAAAGTAATAACATCAGTATTAATTACATACTGATATGTTATTATAAATATTAAACAACCCTAATTCACCTTCTATCCATCCTACGGAAAAATGAAATCACCGCGCGTGCGTACGTACGGAACACCGTCTCCACGCCGTGGTGTAATCTATTTTCCACCATCACCTTACAAAGATGGGTATAATGGTGTAATGAGAAACTATTTATGATTATTATAATGTAATATTGATACTGAAATAATATATATATACTCAAATACAATTCCAAGATCATAGGAACGATATCATCACTCGTGCGTACGTACGGAATACCATCTCCACGATGTGATGCGACTCGTTCTACATGATCATCATTACATAGTAATTATATAAATGAATTGAATGAATAAATATTATATATGTTACACTAATAACATTCTGGATATAAGGTATCTATAACCTTAAAAGAATAATAAGAATTTATTCGGCAAAACACGCATAAGAACAAAAGGCAATAAGGACCCGAGTAACAAGTAACAATGAAATATTACTAACAAGAAGCTAAGAATATAAGCATATATGATATAATATCAATATGTATGATTCTGGAATAAGTCAATAACATTATTTAAACCATTATAAAGGAGCTTTGGACACGTACAAAGTAAATCGGACCTAAGGTAAGGGAAATATCACAATCTCATTTTTATCCGAGATTTTTTATACTTTGGCATTTACTGGGGTGTATTTTATCATCCACATCCATGTTTCCTCAATATGTAATATTATTTCCATTCACCTAAAAATGTTTAAATCCTATTTTACCCTTCGGTGAGTTTTTAGTAAAATATATGAAAGTAATCTTTTGTCGTTTTTCGTACGAGGTACTTTTTTGACTTTTCCGACAAAAGTACGCGAAAAATGTTTTTTTTAACTTATACGGCAAGAATGGATTTTTAAAACATTATTTCCAAGAATATTCATTTAAAAGTTTTCAAGTTTATTTTTAATCAACTTCTTTTAGTTTATAATTGTATGACATATTAAGAAAGGAAAAGTGTTTTTAAAGAAGAAAGGATATTTTCCTCATGAATTCATTTCAACTGTTTTATCAAAATTATTTTCCATCTAAGATAATATAGGGTTCTGTTTTTATCCCTATTATTACATGGATTTGATTATGTTGTCATGGAAATACTTTTTTCTTTATCTTATATGAATTGTTTTATGATGTCATGTTGTTTAAGAATCCCATTTTTATTACATGGGTTACGCTATGATGTATGGTTTATGATTATGTGGCACACATAAGAAAGGATTCATTATAAGATGGGTGGGACCTATATCTCCATCCAATGAATTGGGTAAAGATTTTATATATCATGAGATAGACATGGCTGGAACGGTAGGTTATACCGGTTCAGTGAAACAGGACAGGAACGAGGGTGACTCGGTTCAGAAAGGGACTTTGTCCAATAAGATAGTCTTGGCAATGAGTCATGACTAACAAGAAATGATTTTCCATGATTATGTGTGCATGCCACAAAGTTTCAAGTTTCATGTTATGATTATGGGGATCTCATTTTCACTTCTATGATTTGTTCCATGTTAAGATATTATGATCTCTTTTGCAGGTTATGATTTTCAAAAAGATATGATATGATTTTTATTTACTTTATTTGCCCTTGCTGAGCATTTGAGCTCACCCTTTTATGTTTTCTTTTCCCCAGGATATAAATAAAGGTTTTAGGTAAAAAAAGGGATGATCTTTATGGGAGATATTGAAGATCTTTCACCACGATTAGAAGATTACGTTCCGAGTTTCCAAAGACACTAAACTATTACGATCCTTGTGTGTGTGTTTTTGTTATGTACCAAGTATTTCGCAAAAGTAATGTAATGTCCATGTACGTCAAGCTTCGGGTCTCTACAGTTGGTATCAGAGGAAAGGTTTAGTCAACCTTTGGAAACTAGGATGTGATAACTTTAGTGAGATCCCTAGAGATATTTCTAAGGTATGTCTAGGGATGTCCCTAAGGTTAAGTATACGTATAGGTTATAGTACTAGAATTACGCTAACGATCATAGAATTAAACCTAAGATGTTAGATATTAAAGGTACTCCCCCTTTATTATGTTGTTTTCCCTAGCATGATTTTTTCCTCTCACACTATTCTTTTTGGGTTTTAGATGATGGCTAGAACCCGAAGGAACCGTGTTGATCAATGCAATAGACAATGCAATGATTTCCCTCCTGAACAGACAAATGTTATGGGAGATGGAGTGCAAAATCTTATTGCTATACTTACACAAGCTATGAATCATTCTGGACTTCCAAATGAGCAGAGAAGGGAAAAATATTCTATTGAGTCCTTCATGAGGAAACGTCCACCTTCTTTCAGTGGGTCTTCTGATCCACTTGTTGCTGAACAATGGATCAGTACCACTAAAAAGATATTTTCAGTTCTTCAATGTTCTGAGCATGATAAATTCATCTTAGCAGTATATCGTTTGGAAGGTGAAGCTGATCAATGGTGGAATCTTATCAAGAATACGAGGCAAAGAGATGAAATTGAGTCCATGGAATGGGACGAGTTCAAGAACTTGTTTTTCAGTAAGTACTTCCCTCGTATTCTTCGAACAAAGATGGAAAAGGAGTTTCTTGAGCTGAAGTAGAAGGATGATGAATCTGTTGGTATATACGAAGAAAATTTTACAAGACTTGCAAGGTATGCATCTGGCATTATCATCCAACCTGAAAGTAAAGTTGATCGATTTTTCAGTGGCTTAAAACCAAGTCTTCGAAGGGAATTAGCTATAAGAGACTTTAGTAGCTATGATGAAATTGTGCGTTGTGCTATCAAGGTACAAATGGAAGTTGGTGTTACATATCCATCTCATGGTTTTGACAAGAAACGAAAGATGGAGTTCAAGGGGAAATCTCAGAATAATGGTGAAAAGAATATGAATGTTTCCTTATGCACAAAGTGTGGAAAGAAGCATGGTTGAGATTGTCTTAAAGGGACTAGAAAATGTTTTAAGTGTGGAAAAGAAGGTCATCGAGCAGCTGAGTGTCAAAGTAATGGAAAAAAGGGATTCTAATGATGTGAATAAAGAAAACACTGCAGAGAACGCACCACCAACACTTCAATGCTTCAAGTGCAAGGAAATGGGGCCTTATGCTAATAAATTCCCTAATCCAAGGGTTAGTGATGATCGACATGAGCAACCGCTTAAGGCAAAGGACAAAGGGAAGTCACATGCGATCACCATTGGCGATGTTGAATATGATAACGATATAGTGGAATGATTAAGTGTTTATGTAATGGGATTCCAAAATAATGTTGTATCATAAAGTATTGGAATATTTATGTATTGGTCTAATGTGGTATTCAAAGTGATTGAGATATTTTTGGAAATAAGATGATATGAGCATAATGAAGGGAAAATGAGAAACCGAAATGTTTAGCAGTATTCATGAGCTCATGATTGATATAAGGACTAAGTGATATCATTGTTTGAGTATATAGAATTTTGAGGATTTTGGTATGTGGAAAGTGTTAAATTTTAACTGCATTCATGTTTTCACTAAGGTATTAAAGAGAATACATGATTAAGGACTTTGAATGTTTGGAATGTGACCAAAAAAACATATCTTATGATATATGGGGATCGAAGATGGTGTTAAATCTCTAGTAATCGTTTTCACTATGTTATGAGAGTGGACTGCAGTATTATGGATAAGCCTAAAGATTGGAATGGATTATGTTGGACATAAGTTAGTATTGTTTAAGGATAGAAGTTTTCTCGATATTATTGATGGGATGTTATAGTAATATAGTTTTAGAAAAAGGACAACCTGCAGGACGGGCGACAACCCATCGCGTCGGACAAGGCTGTGGAAATCGAACCCACAACCGAAGTGCGACTGGCCTTTATCGCCTACCACTGGCCTACAGGAAGTCCCTGTTTAGTAGAACCTAGTTTTATTATATTAAGCTGTATGACATATGATGTATAAGTCCATTTTAGGAACCATATATGATTAATCTCACTATAGATCGACTTATGTATATAATTTTTTGCTAACCTTTTGTTTGAGACAGATGGAATGACCCGTCATTCTATCACATGATCTGCTAACACTTCACGAATAACAAATTCAACTTCATTTATTTAAGAGATGAAGTGGAAATTGTTAAAGGCACGAACAATAGTGAGATTGTACCAAAATAAAGTAAGTATTTATTCTAATTGAAATTATTTAACTTTAGGGAAATGATCTTGAAAACCAAAAATGTTGTGCTAGTGATCTTATATCTGATGAATCAGATGGTACCTTAGATCGTCACAAATTTATGGCTTTGTGATTGCTGGCTTTTCCATAGCCATGTTCTCTACCACTCTCCATCAGAACATGATGGTTAGATTTCTCTTCCATATCCATATTTTCACCTATGTGGAAACCTAGTGATTAGTTTATTTGGGTAACCGTTACGTTTCATACTTTTGTTTTTTAAAGATTGGTTTTGATATTCCTTCTTACAATGTGGGTTTCTATTAAAGAAACTTTCGAATAGTAAACCATTTATAACCCCGAAGAATTTCGAGGGCGAAATTCATTTTAAGGGGGGTAGAATGTAACAGCCCGAGATTTTATGAAAAATATTATTTTTAATTTTATTAATGTCTTGTGTTGTACGCTACACCAAAAGGAGCTTGCACAACACGCACCTTTGACTTGCCTTGCATTACACGCAATCGCAACCTTACTCGATAACGTGTGTAGTACGCAATACTGAGTTTCACGAAACAACGATATGCTATTAAAATATTATTAAAACTAGCCATTATGAATAGTAATAACCACTTTTTAAATTTTAGAAATTATAGCTCTCAAAATGGACTTCATTTTTGGATTCGTAGTATCGAATTTAGCCTAAGGTGAAATTTTGGTACTTTTCGGATAACTTTCATATTCTGATGAATAGTGAAAATTACTAAATTATAACTAAAAACAACTTTTTTAATCAAAATAATTAATAGTGATAAATTATTAATTTGAGTGGTTTTAAATTATACATAGAATATATTTTTACAATTTAATACAATGTTGGTCATTGAATGTAATTTCACATTTAAACCAGATATAATCAAGTGTCAATCTTTTGATAGATATTGTTTCTTAAAAACACGCTATTTGTTTTAACAGCGGGATTTAATTATAAAATTAATTAATGAAACTTCTATGTTATGAATTTGGTAAAATAGACTTCATTTTTGAATTCGGAATATTAAATATAGCTTAGGATGAAATTTTGGCATTGTTCTGAAAAACATCAATATTTGATAAATAGTGAAACTACTAAGTGGTAGTTAAAAAACTGAATTTTTCATAAAACTTAATTTTACCGCTTCTGTGAATGGAATTTCAAAAATCCAAGAGACACGGTTGATGTCAGTAAGTAAAATGTGGTTCAATGAGATGAAAATAATTTTTGGTGAATAGTAACTTTTTACTTTTATTTACCATGATTAAAAGTAAATAGGGTAATTAAGGGTAAGAATGATATTAATATTACCCTAACACATGTCCTAATTCTATTGGACAAGTGTATCTCGACAAAAAACAACCTTAAGTTTAAAATATTATCATTTAGGCCCACTTGGATTAGATTAGGACATTTATTATTATTTAATTCAAAGAAGAGTTAAAAGAGTTAAAATCAAAGTATATTTACTAAAACATTTTTAATATAGGGTTGTACATAAGATAAATTCTATTGTAAATATTCATTATAAAGCTAAACAGATATCATACATGATGGTATTTTATTTGTAATTTTTAGACATCAAATAATTTAATTTATTTATGACACAAAGATGATGCAGTAATTATCTTATTAATGAAATATTGACATAATTGATATTATAAATACCAAAATAAATGTAATTTAAGACTTTTTATGAATTCCAATAATTTTCTAGGTTACTATGATATATTATTGTTGATTTAATCAACTTGGTTCGAACATATAATTCTGTTATGACTTTCAGAAAAATCATATATCAAATAGTGTCAAAATTGACACAAAATAGTTTTTAAATTAAATATTATATTATTAATTGTTATTTTATTCCTAAAAATCTAAGCTTCGGCCAAATTACTTAGATAAGGTTATATGTATTAATAATATACAATTTGGGGTTCGTTTGACTTGTTATAGTAAGTGTATTAACCATATAGTGAAAGAAAACAAAAAGACACGGTAAAAGTTAAATTATTTAACTTAGAGTTCAATCTAATTTATAAGGTTAAAATAATACCCTAAACTTGTATAAATACTATTTGATGATAGTATTTCGACCCATCCCCACTTTAGCTTCGATATAAGACCCTTTGGAACCATTATAAACCGATTTTGACTTTAATATAAAATAATAGTTTGAGATATTCCTAAGGTGCCCCTCTCCTCCCTTATAAAAGGGCACCTCCTCCCCCTCCTCCTCACACCAATTTGAGAACTCAAGCACGGCTAAACCATGCCATTTTCTCCTCTCCACTTCCCTAGAATAATCCTAGAGGTCCTGGTCTTCTTCAAAGTCCAATCTTAGTTCCCTAAGTGGAGGATTCAAAGAGGCGTTTCGAAGAAGAGGTAATATCCATTACCAATGTTTTCAATTTCTTTCTTCTTCAACTTCTTCTTCTTTAGTTGTTTCATTATAAAGTAATAACATAAGTATTAATTACATACTGATATGTTATTATAAATATTAAACAACCCTAATTCACCTTCTATCCATCCTACGGAAAAATGAAATCACTGCGCGTGCGTACATACGGAATACCGTCTCCACGCCGTGGTGTAATCTATTTTCCACCATAACCTTACAAGTTTGGGTATAATGGTGTAATGAGAAACTATTTATGATTATTATAATTTAATATTGATACTGAAATAATATATATATACTCAAATACAATTACACGATCATAGGAATGATATCATCACCCGTGCGTACGTACGGAATACCGTCTCCACGATGTGATGCGACTCGTTCTACATGATCATCATTACATAGTAATTATATAAATGAATTGAATAAATAAATATGATATATGTTACACTAATACCATTCTGGATATAAGGTATCTATAACCTTAAAATAAGAATAAGAATTTATTCGGCAAAACACGCATAAGAACAAAAGGCAATAAGGACCCGAGTAACAAGTAACAATGAAATATTACTAACAAGAAGCTAAGAATATAACCATATATGATATCATATCAATATGTATGATTCTGGAATAAGTCAATAACATTATTTAAACCATTATACAGGAGCTTCGGACACGTACAAAGCAAATCGGACCTAAGGTAAGGGAAATATCACAATCTCATTTTTATCCGAGATTGTTTATACTTTGGCATTTACTGGGGTGTATTTTATCATCCACATCCATGTTTCCTCAATATGTAATATTATTTCCATTCACCTACAAATGTTTAAATCCTATTTTACCCTTAGGTGAGTTTTTAGTAAAAGATATGAAATGAATCTTTTGTCATTTTTCGTACGAGGTACTTTTTTGACTTTTCCAACAAAAGTACGCGAAGAATGTTTTTTTAACTTATACGGCAAGAATGGATTTTGAAAACATTATTTCCAAGAATCTTCCTTTAAAATTTTTCAACTTTATTTTTAATCAACTTCTTTTAGTTTATAATTGTATGACATATTAAGAAAGGAAAAGTGTTTTTGAAGAAGAAAGGATATTTTCCTCAAGAATTCATTTCAAGTGTTTTATCAAAATTATTTTCCATATAAGATAATATAGGGTTCTGTTTTTATCCCTATTATTACATGGATTTGATTATGTTGTGATGGAAATATTTTTTTCTTTATCTTATATGAATTGTTTTATGATGTCATGTTTTTTAAGAATCCCATTTTTATTACATGGGTTACGCTATGATGTACGGTTTATGATTATGTGGCACACATAAGAAAGGATTCATTATAAGATGGGTGGGACCTATATCTCCCTCCAATGCATTGGGTAAATATTTTATATCTCATGAGATAGACATGGCTGGAACGGTAGGTTATACCGGTTCAGTGAAACAGGACAGGAACGAGGGTGACTCGGTTCAGAAAGGGACATTGTCCACTAAGATAGTCTTGGCAATGAGTAATCACTAACAAGAGATGATTTTCCATGATTATGTGTGCATGCCACAAAGTTTCAAGTTTCATGTTATGATTATGGGGATCTCATTTTCACTTCTATGATTTGTTCCATGTTAAGATATTATGATCTCTTTTGCAGGTTATGATTTTCAAAAAGATATGATATGATTTTTATTTCCTTTATTTGCCCTTGCTGAGCATTTGAGCTCACCCTTTTATGTTTTCTTTTCCCCAGGATATAAAGAAAGGTTTTCGGTAAAAAAAGGGAAGATCTTTATGGGAGATATTGAAGATCTTTCACCACTATTATAAGATTACGTTCTGAGTTTCCAAAGACACTAGACTATTACGATCCTTGTGTGTGTGTTTTTGTTATGTACCAAGTATTCCCCAAAAGTAATGTAATGTCCATGTACGTCAAGCTTCGGGTCTCTACACGAATGTTACCCAATATTATATCAGGAATAAGGTACCATGACCTTTCATGTAGATTCATTTTTTAATTGCAACAAAGTATATCCAATCCCTATGAGACCAGGAAACAACATAGTTGAATTTGGCACCTCAATGTGCTATGGGATCTTCCCCAGTGCGATGTCCCTATCTCATCAACATTGATTCAATATCTTTCGGATGATATTTTCACAACCGATATTCTAAATATCCATGTAGATTTATTATCTTTGATATTCTGAAACTATATAATAAGTGTCTTTTAATTAAGGATATGGGGTGTCATAACCCTTCATAAGATTCATCCTTCGAAATTTTAATAAGGATGTGTGGCTCGAAAACCATCCATGAATATCAATCTATATTAGTTACTAGAATGGAATATTGTTCCCAAATATCTTAATGAATATATATTGTTCATAATTTCAACAATGATATAGGTTTTCAATACCATAAATGAATATCCATTATTCAAAACATCAGTAAGGATACATGTTTTCAGAACAATTCATGAATATTCATCCCCTACAATTTAAAAACAGATAAAAGGTGTTATGACCCTTCATGAATATCCATTATTAAAAATTCCAATAGTTTTTAGTTTATCCAAACACTTTAGGAATATTTATCATGCAAAACATATTCATCTTAGTTCATAAAGGGTCCAATCTCTATGGCCCAAAAAATACAGCATGAAACGTTTTAACCTATACATCGCTAAACATATCAGTAAATGGCCATACCTATATGACCCGGAACTCCATGAAGAGATGGTTATATTTATATGTACATGAGAAAAAAGGAGGAAGGTATATGTTATTTGGACTTAAAATATAGAAACATAGGGTCTAAGTTGTTCGACCTAAAACAATAGCAACTCATTATTCTTATTCAAACTACAAATTGAAAGAGATGTAGAATCCTATATATCCCACCATATGGCCCTTAAAATAATCAAGATGTTATCTATTGTACGTTTTATAGAAAAATAGTTATATAACTATTTATATTTTTGAGACACATTCAAATTTAGACATACCACTAAACTAGATGATTTCAAAAGGGACAACCCGAAGCATCAATATAGAGGTCTATGATAACAGTAATTTTTTGAGACATTACTGAATGAAATCAACTATGATTTGAGCATTTGATATCATATTTGGGTCTCCTCAGCACTACTAAAGGATTGATGGTTTTTATGATCTATATAAAACTATTCTATAAAAATTTATGGTATATTATGAAATGTAAAATGCTTGACTTCATTATTAATTCTATAATTTATTTCCATTGATAATAGTATTGGAGATATGGGAAGAATATTCCTATCTCAAAGTATCTCCCATTAACCCCCAAACAAAATGAGGTTGTTTAAGGTATAATAAAATTGAAACATTTGTTTAGAGTATTATTTGAGCTCTATTAGATTCTGTTATAGGGAAGCTATAGATTGTCCCAACTGATTGATAGACTGAGTCTCTATATTCCTGACCATACATAATGCATTCTTTTTTTGAAAAAATTTAATTTCAAGACATCAAAAAAAACATTTATGATCCATTATTACTATTATATCATTTTATTCAAGGATTTCACCATATATTGAAAATATGATAGCTCTTGTGAGAAACTATCAGTCTCATCATTCCCAGTGTCACTAAAATATTGGGTATCCATATGTTTGTTTCACCCTAGGAAGCCTAATTTAAAACCACATATTGACATCTTTTGGATGAATATGATGTTTCCTCTACTAATACCCTAAAATCATGGGTTTTCTTATGTTCCGTTATAAAAACCGTTTCATTTTCCCTTAGTTGAATAGATTGATAGTCAAACCCCCCATATTTGAGGGTGGTGAGAATATAATTGAGGTGTTACAACTATTCATCTAGCTCCTCTATGGGGGTTATAGTGGTTATACTCAAGTTGTATACCCCATACTTTTCAATGTAGCTAATGATAAATTATATCATGCTATAAACCATGAATCAATCTTAGTATAAGAAAGAAAATATAATCCAAGAAAATTTCACTAAGATAAGAGATCAGAGTTTCATCCTTTACAAGGATTGATTATAGTTCATTATCTATTCTAGTTGTCCTAGATTTGGGAAATCCAAATGTAGAATGATCTAGGGCCTCTATGTTTAGAGGAAAGGCTGGTGAGATGAATCTTTTAAGAGATCATTAACAAATAAGTATGTAAATGAATTATATAAGAACCTAAATTATAAAAATAAGTGCTTAAAACATATCCATCTGAGTCATGTCACTAGTAACATCTATCACAATAGTCCCACATTCAAGGGATTTGGAGATTCCATTTTGTATCAAATATCCAGGTGGAATCAGTGACGTCTTATCCATCAACATAGGTTGAAGGATTTCATTGCGGAGTTAGAGTAATAGATAAGTGTTATGAAACATGAAATTAAATATATGAATCATTTATAATCTAAATAATTTATTACCATATTCTTGCGATTCCACCATTATTTCCGTGTTATTTGAGGAATAGATTTCAATTTCAGTCTCTTATTGGAGTGTTCTCAGCTATGTTTATCCAAAAGGAATGAGCACTAATGCATCGATTGTAGTTTCTAGGTGTAGTCATATTACAAACTCAATAACCCTTACCTCTATATAAACCATACTAGAGGATGAAGTTTCCACTAGAGGTATAGAAAACACATGTTTCTCCCTAACAGTTGGTTCCTACACTTCCATGAATACTTGATGATGGAATTCACAATATGTTAGTTCAAGATAAGATACTGAAGTATCCCACAAAGAATAAATATCAAAGGACTATATAAATTTAAAATATAACTTGTGGATTATTTTTTCAAGTTCTTCAATGATTTTCCCACTTTCTATTCCTTTTCCTCAGCAAGGAAGGATGAATAGAAGGGAGTGACACAAAAGTTGATGAGTTTGTAACCTACAGAAATGTGGATCATTCTATCTTGGGGAAAGTAGTAACTACATTCATTATCTCCATCTGACCATGGGCCATCATCTCAATACTCCTAATCATGAATTTATTTAGACCAATATGACACACCTCAGGGATAATAAAATAGATGTGAGAGGGGTTACTGGATCTATCTATCTTTCTATAATTCCTAATGGGATTTAGAATGATTATAAAAGTTTGATAATAATTCATGTGAATACAAATGATTAACATATTTAGCCTTACCACTTTTATAAAATGCAATTGGACTCCCTTCTCTTATGAAACAATTATCATTATAAGAATCATTATTTATCATCCATGTGAGGGTTAATGTATTTGACATTTTTTATAGTGAAATGATGCTTTATGGTCCTCGATGAATCATTTGGCCTCATTAGTATGGTGCTTGAAAGAAATGTTCCCCATAGAGAAGTGACATAAGAATAAAACCTCATGGTCAAAATTTTATATAAATAGTTCCTTCCAAGAACTAGTGGATGAGTTTTCTATCCTAAATTCACCACATAGCTATCATGTAAGGTTAAATTCCAACACGATTGATGATTCTCTCCTGGGAACCATGCTCGTAATTTTCTGCACTAGTTGGAACCGTGCTCAATGATAAATATGACCCTATACACATATACTTTGTGTGTGGAATATCTAGTGACTTTATTATATAATAATAAGTATTATTTCCTTCTATTAGATGGTTTTCATATTCCATCATTTATTTTAACCTAATCCATTTATCACCAATTCAGATAGTTTCCTATTAAATTAAACAATAAAATAAAATAATTGATAATGTTTTTTGAGTCAAAGACCTCCATTGTAGTATCATGAATGTTTAATTATGTCTAATTATCAAGTCTAGTGAACATTATCCAAAATTTTCACCAAACCATCAAGAACAGTTTCAACTAAATGTAGTGAGAAAGGGTATCTCATTTGAATACACCCAAATTACTGCCCAAATCAATAGGGTGTGTACCACTTATAAAGGATCATTTAATAAATTTGTGTGGAAATAAAACCATAAAAAATCAAAATAAATTAATATATAGCCTTCTTAATACCATTTCTATTGTTGTTTATGGTATTGGTAGGATCCCCATTCTAAGTAAAGGTGAAATTATTATAGAGAAATTGGTTTCCTCTAACATACTAGTTATTTATTGTAATTGGTATTACTCCATTGATACATTTTAATATGAAGTTGAATGGGGTGTTGAGGATGTTCTAGGTCCCCAGATATTCATAAAACTCTAGGTGGGACCCCATCCAACTCCATGTAAAGTGGAAGGGGCTGAAGATACTATACGAAGGTTTCCTTTATAGATATGGAATATCATGTGATATAACATGACAAGTATAGGAATTGGTAAACCAATATGAATTATTTTTTCCACTGTAAGCACTATCAAAAATGTGGAGACCCTGACTACACCCTTCTCTAGTGATAGAAAATGTTCCCTACTCATGTTCATCATAAGAAATCTACCATTATAAATGGGTATATTGACTTCAAGAATGACCTCTCTTGCCAATATATTGAATAAAACTTCTTCAACAACTAGTCAAAAAGTCATTTCTTACACCATGAGAATTTCATGATGGATATGCGTTAAGATTCATGACTAGAGGTTCAGAACATGACATCTTAGTAAATAATTCTACCCATTTCATGAATGTGATTTCTTCCCTTGGAGACGGGGGATTCACACTTTTATTTTCGACCAAATTGATCAACCCCCATGAAACTTGGGGGAATTTTAGTTATCATTATAGGTATATAGTGTTAGTGGAAACACAACATGAATAAATCCCATGATTGTCATGTCATTAGTTATATCGATATACAAATAACTAATCCTGGCTTTATCATGTAGTTAATGAATATGCCCATGTTCAGAATCTATCAAAGGACTAATTATTATATTAAAACCTCATTGGAATAGGTAGGGGTTTGGGAATTATAAATGGATTCAAATATAAAAATATGTTTTATCTCGATAGTATATTTTTTTATAGTCCAATGAACCTTGAAATGCCATCCCAAATCCAACCCAATGATTCCCCAAATCATAGATACAAACTAGGAATTCATCGAAAAATATGATTTAATATAAAATTCCAAATTTTTATCTGTTACATATAACTATATAAATTGGACTCATAATGAACCCCTTAAAAATATATCTTCATAAACATCAAAATATATACTTTAGAGAATTTATCCTCACCAATAATGTGAACCTCAGAAGATATGTTTTATTAGATGATATTGTGGGTCATCATGATCCATGAAGGAGATCCAATAATATAATGTGTTTCTATAATATGACTATCATTCTTGACCCCATTTCCTTATAAAGGAAGTGAGTATAAAAAAGGTAACTATAGTTGGTGTGTCCCCATGAATCCCTCTGTCTATTTTTAATACATTGGATGGTGAAGGGATAATATACATCCACACTAGTAACAATATCATTTTTTTAAGCCCATACTGCCAAATCATCCTTTCATGAAGACATATGAATGGAGTGAGTAAATAACTTTACTGTTAGTATGATGAGATAAGATCTTGAAATATATTGAATGAATGAATTTTGAGACTTGGGTAGCATCATGTGGATCATGTAACCCATTAAGAATCTTGAGAAATAGATAATAAATTATCTGATCACATAAGTTATAAGGTAATCATGGGGATCACATGATGTAAATCAATTACTATGTTTTATTTATCTTTAATGTGTGATGTGTGGTCAAAGATAGTTTCTGTTGATCAGTTTTTAGTTTTATTAACCATTTTTTACAAACAATTAATTATTGTAATGTGATCAGATGAAGAATATAATGTGTCTAAATAATATAGAGATATTTCATGGAGTGATCACTCAATGTATTCTTCTAAAGGTATCACATAGTGTTGAGGAAAATACGAGATATATTCAAATTTAAAAGCGGTTGTAAAATAGATAGGACCTCACTCTTATATTTATAGTGCATCAAGTGAATTAAATATGGTCTCTTGGAAGGCCAAGAGTCTCCTAGAAGGCCAACATGAGGAAGAAAATTTGACAAAGGAGGGAATTTACATCATCATAAAATATCTATTCTCTAATATTCAAACATTACATATGGGGGGATTAGAGGGTTCCTCTAATTGAGTGTTGTAAAATTTTTAGTTGAAAAAATATACCCAAATTACAAGAATAATTTTTTTGTGTGGTGATCGATCCTTCTTCGGAGATGCATATACACTCAGGAGAGGAAATGATTGATACCATTATAATGATCAATGGTACTAATGAATAAGCTAATATAATGATGATAAGAACATTATGGGTGGTTACCAATGAGAAAAAAAGTGACTGGATTGAAAAACAAGATTTCATATTGATCAGGTGATTCAATGATGATAAGCTCAACAAAGATAAGTATGTACATTCTTGCAAAAAGATGGCGTATTAGTTCAAATACCATATGAAGGATGATTCTAATACATTGGTAATAACTATATCTTGGAATATATGTGGGGATATCAAATTTAATAGGTTTATTTTTCTCTTTAGTGTTTCATTTATTTCATTTAGTACTTGAACTATTGGTTTCACACTTATTCCATTAAAGCGTTTCAATATGAAAAAGATAATTTTCTGTAGTAAATCATGATATGGTAACCCATAGAACATCAAATGATGCATCAATGAAAATTTAATGGTTCCATTATAATGTGTTCATGTCATCACATGATCCATGGAGGATCACAGAACACCCCTTTGAGTCATGCAAGACCCCCTGGAGTTTCTGGTTTTATACGATGATAATCAGGTCATGTGGAAGGAGTATTTGATTTTTCTGAACACATATTCTTGATCAGGTTATTCCTAGGTGGGTAATTAATGGGAAATCATCATTGGATTCAAGGAAAAAATGTTACGAATGATTTGATTTTTACATAACGGATGTTTCATTTTTCTTCAAATGAAGGTCCTACATGGTTTACATGATTAGATCACTGATCATTTGACTTCCCTTGGACATGTCAGTTTATTCATGTGAATTCCTTTGGGCGTGTCATCTTTGATAGTCATGCAATGCCTACAAGTGTCCTTGGACATCCAACTCGAATCCATTAACATGAAAAATGTTTCATGCATGAGAACAAGGATATTCCATGGGTTCAAGAAAACTAGTAATTATGGAAGGACCTCATGGTCATTTTTCTTCACTCGATGCCCCTCAGAATCAAGGACAAGCAATGTAACTATTCCTGATAAGGCATGATCATCACCTCATGATCCAAAACTAAAATTTTAATGTATCAGGGAGTCTCATGTTTTTAATAGTGACAATGGGTTAATATTAAAGTATTATATAAAAAAGATTGTTGGTAATGATTGAATTATTAGTTGATAACTATTTTTCATAAGATAAATTGAGGGGATCACCGATGACTGGAAACATGATCATAAAAATCACATGAAACATCACCAATTAATGTATATGTTACATTCACTGACATTAGTAAAGCTACACAACTTCCCCACCCTGAAATGAATCATAGTTGTAAGGGTGGTTATTCATATAAACCCCCCACTTGGAAATTTAAAATAAGAGGACACATAATATTGATGTTAAGAGGATACACTTGGGAGTGAACTATTATATGTGGAGGGATCATGCAATCGTAAGAGTCCTATGCTAATATTTGGTGAGTGGATTAAGATAAAAAAATAAAATGAGTATTATGATGGTCGATCATAAGATTAACTATTGGTCATGTGGATGGAAGATGATTATTTAATATCCTATAGATCACGTGATGGCAATGTAATCATTATATCACCCCTAATCATTTGTCAAGAATACGATTGTGGGAAAACTCATTGGTAACACAAAAACCATATAATAATGGTATGTCCTTTAGTCTTTCGACCAAACCATAAGGTAGCATAGATTAAAATTAGTAACATCAATACATGTTCCTCACATCATTTTCCATTTAAGTGTCTTAAAAGGGATGAAACAAAGAATGTGACCATCCTTCACATGGAGTAGATGGCCACGTAGAACCAACATGTCTGCATGGCTTCTAAGGGTGTCACTCATGCTCTCCAATGTCCTCCACCATCCATAATTGACATTATCATTAAATATACTCCAAAAATAACTATATCATAGGAAAAATATATATATCGTCCCAATAATAACTCTTTTATCATTAGTATCAAAATGACTTGTGAACTAAATGGACTCTGATTTCTATTACTAATAGGGTTTTTACGACACCATCCGAAGGCCCGAGCTCCATGTAAACCATATCTACAATTACAATTTATACACAACCATGATTCTTGGGAAGACCTTTATACCCCCTATATATCATTCATCTTATAACCAATTTGGTGAAAACTCCTAGAGAAATATCCTTTATGGGTTATGAACATATTATCTTAGGGTTGTCTCATTGCATAAGTCATGTACCTATTTGTAATGAAACTAATCTCCTGTTATCACATGTTTATAAAAAAACATTTATCTTGAAAGATTTTATAATTTCAATGATCATGTAATTAGAAAATTGATATCCTCAAATATTTTCATCATATCTACATGTAATAATCATCACAAGTTTTTCCTCAAGGGTCCATATTTTAGATGAAACAATTTTCAGGGAGTCTTCAATGTGTATTTCATTCTCAAATATTTTAGAATACTTTGTTTGTAATCCCCACTCAAATATCAAGGTGACCTCAATATGTAAAACCAGATCATACATTAAGGAAACCTCAATGTGTAAGACCTATTCAAACAAAAGGGATACATAATTATGTATAGACCACCAAAAAATTAGGGAACCCTAACTATGTAAGTCCCTGTCACCATCACGGTAAACTTAGTGTGTAATCCTTGATAAATTATTAGCGGAACAATAGTGTATTTTCCAAAGTCAAATATCTGGGTGAGAACATTGTGTAATCCCTTATAAAATATGAGCACCACCTCTATTTGTTGTCTCCAATCAACTATGAGGGAATCCTCACTGTGTAATCCAACTAAAATACAAAGGAATACCCAGTATGTAAGCCCCTTGTAATTAAATATTATGGTCTTCTAGAATGATCCTAATCATCTACTACCTCTTATTTCTCACATTGATCATAAATCAAACAGTCGTAAAGACCAGTGATGGGTGTTCCATCAATGTGATGAAAATTCATTATTTTATCATCACCATGATGAAAATAACCCCGATATGGGCCTGTTATTATATATAAAACCAATTACTTAATTTCTTCATTCATAAGTCCTTATTACCAATGAAATATCTCCAGGTATACCTGATTTGCACAACTCTAATTTAAAACACTATTTCTCACCATATAAGACATAAACAGTTATATAAACTACATGGTATTTGTTTCTTTTTCTCATAAGATATGTATAACACCTCCTGGAGTTTCAATCCCAATTCCATTACACTAATTTACGCCCTATAGTGTATTAACTCAAGTGTTCCTAGTATCATGGCATTAAAACCTAATTATCCCCTCCTTTTCATGGGTAGAAAGATGGAGAACATCTATAATTTACAAATGGTTCCATTGATAGTATTCCATCATTCATGTGAATGGATTTAGAAACTATTTGTTTTTTAGGGTAACCCATCCTATATCAAGATTTGGTAATGAATCAATAACATATCATAAATCTTTAAGTTATTCCCATAGTAGGCAATAATTTCCTTTGAAATGTGCATGATGATCATGAAATCCCATCCCCACTACGAATGTGATTTTCTTTGAATTATTAGTATGAACCCCCAATGATATACTATCTTTGGAAGAAATTTGTATAGCCTATTTAATATGTGGAAACCATTGGCTATTTCCATTAAAAAAATGGAGAACCCAATATGGATATCATTAAAATGTTAGTTTAATAAAAATTCATGAGAAATTGACCACCTCACTTATCTAGAACTCTTACCCTTGAAATATTCTTGTTTTTTCTAGTTGGTTGAGGAATTATAGGAGTTAATTTCCCCTATCTCATCTCTATTTGGATCATTGTGTTGGAAACATTCATGTTTTATCATATAAGAGGATTTTCCACATAATTTAGAAGCTTCTCATTAACCTCTTAGGACTAGACCACACATCATATGTGATATTACCCGATGAATCACATAAAAATGAATATGATATTGGAAGATCAAAGAATATCATTTTCATGTGAAATATCTGGGCTGAAATGTATCACATGTCCATTGGGGAATCACATAAAGAATAGTGACATCAATATAATCCCATTACATATATCCATTTCTGGGGAGGACACATGATAAATAGTTCATTCATATGGGATCTCATAGATATTGTTTCAGAAATTTATTCCATGCTTGAAAATGATTTCATATTTTTTAGCATACTCACATAACCATAAGATTTATGTTATTGGATCATTCGATGCATGAAAAATTCTACCACCCACATATTTAGTGAAATAATATCAATAGTTTATCAATTTCATTTCTCATATATATTAATATTGGATTCATTTACATCAAATAATATCAAAGGAATGAAGAGGTTCCTTCATGAAAACCCAATAGGGTCATGCGACATATTTTTACCCAAATGGTCTTGTAAATTTATAGGTGTTAGGTAATCATATATCCTTGGAGTGTTGTGTGAAAATTAAATATCAAAAACTGGTTGGTCATCAACCTCCCAAAATCATGAAATATATGATTATCCTAAAACTCTAATTTATGGTTTTTTACAATATTTCTTATCCAATGATTCAATAATATGATCTTTTGGTTCTTTCATACAATGAATGACAATGATTCATGCATATGTTATTTCTCATTCATGTAATTATGCACATACATGAAGTCTTATACCTCAAAAATTTTGTTTCATACGAATATTTTTCTTCTCCAACCCCATTGCATAAGATTATGTATTTGAGATCATTTCCCCTTCATGATGATCAATATATGTTGTTATATCTCTTTTTTCTAATTAGTGAGTGAATTTATATTATTCGTTTAATAATAATATATTTTTCATCATCTTCCCTTTATGTGAATGTAAGCATGTGGTCTCATATTATCTTAATCTTTTAACCCTTGTGCAATCATTCATAAGAATATTGGTATAACCAATGTGTCTTGTGATTCCCTTTTTTTAGATATCCCTCCATTGAATAGTTATCACCTCAAGCCTTTGAACACCCTTGGAATTTATATAAACAGCTACACCACCTCATATTCTAAGATTTATTCCATTTTATGATATATTTATTACAATAAAGATAATAAATACTCTCAAACATTTAGGTGGAACCATATAAGGTTTCATCATGGATTTGTGTAAACCAAAAGGGTTCTATAATGTTTATATATTCGAACAAGAATGTGTGGTATCTCTATTTATCATGTATAAATTCCAAACCACGGAGTGTTTTTTCACATGAATATATTTATCATAGAATTATTCATGTTTAATGGTTCCCTTGTAACCATATATATAGTCTTTTTGAAAATTGTTGAGAAAGTACACATTCCCCTCAAGGTTGATAATGCTAGAGAATAATAATTGAATGTGGTTTTATATTCCTATGATTGAATTTAATATGTTAGTCATGAAATAAAATCATGTGTTATGGTGTGAGAAAGATGATTCCCTCAAGGATATTCTGGTGTTCATATCAATTCCACTCATGATATAAATTTTGAAAAACATGTACTTTGAGGTTATCAATGATTATGTTTGATGTCAATTATCCATCACATTCTATTTCCATGACTGAAAAAATAAATTGTTATTTATTTTATTTCATATAGTTAATAATTAATATGTTCTTATATATAGTAATTACACACTAAAAGTCATTATCAGAGGTCATTATTCATTATGATCAACATAATTATTATCTCATGTGTCTTTCTACGAAATTCTGCATGAATCACAATTATTAGTTCTAACCAACAAACTTGTTGGATCGAAATAGATATGAGATGGAATAGATTCAAGAGGGGGGTGAATTGTATATATAAAAATTGATATTAAAACCTTTAAAGAAGGTTCTTAGTTTAATACATCATAAAAACACAAATCACAAAGCCTCTTATAAAACTAAACAAATAGTCGGACAGACAGACACTCAATACGATGAAATTGTTATGATACAACAGTTTATAAAAAAATTGTATTCGGATTGAATAAAAATAACAGAGTAATAAATTTTTTAAATGATTCCACCATATAGCATATAAAATCAATACTAAAATTATAATATCTAATTAATAAATTTCAAAATAATACAAATAGAAAGAAGAAATAAAAGGATTCATTTTCTCTTACAACAAGATGAAGAAAAGTAAAAGGAAATACAATTATTTTATCTGAAAGAGTAGGGTATCCTTTCCACTGGGATAATTATTCTAACTCCCCAACACTTGTAATCCCTTAATACGATGATCAACACATCCGTATTTCTATCCCTGCAAGACCTCGATTTTACAGGTAATCAGCACCTTTGTCTTTCAAAAAACATAAATCCCTCGATACGATGATCATTTGAACTGTCAGCCTATCCCTGGTAGCCCTCGATCATTATCACCTGATTTGATGTACAAATCAAAACAATGAACTCATAGAAATACAAACATAAATAATGAACCTTTCACATTTTGTAATTTCAAGGCTTTCACATGAAATGGAGAGAAGTTACACAATCTCTCTCTAGAACTTAGAAGAATCTGAATTTAATCAATGTCATTTTATCTTCTTCAAATGACCTCCAATTTATATGCCTCAGGTTCCAAGAGTCATATTTTCGCTAATGGTAATATTTTTCTGGAAATCTCGGAGGGACATGGACACCTAGAATTATAATGGTCATATTGAAACAAAAAACATGAAATTGTTTTGATTAGTTTATAAATAACTCCATGACAATGTTTTGGATAAAAAAATAGGTATATGAAAATGATAACATGAGAACGATATATATAGAACATGTGATTTGATAAATGAATAAAATCGTGCATGTGATAAAAGTAAAACATGAGTATGATTAGTATTACTCAAGAAATGTATTGATATGATATAAAGTTGTTACGATACACAATGCGAGTATGATGAACAAATTAAATATGATAGAAAGATTCAATATGCTAGACCGAGTCAATACGATAGACAGAGTCAATATAATAGACATATTCATGATGATGGATGAAGTCATTATGATGGACATAGTCAGTATGATGGATAGAGTCAGTATGATAGAGATAGTCATTACGATGGATAGAGTCAGTACATTGGACCAAGTCAGTATGATAGACATAGACACTGTATAAAAATTATGTCCTTTTTGAGAAATGAGTATAATGAGATTTTTGATTTCCAAAACAAAAGTTATAAAAGTGAAAATAAGGCTTTTGACTTAACAATATCCCCATTTTTGGAAATCACAAAACACAAAGTAAAACTATTAATAAATAATTATCTACCCATGAGTAATGAAAAATATTATGAATGAAGAAAAAATAATACTAAACCCCCCTTAGGTATATAATTTCCTAAGGATTGTATTCATATGGATTTTCCTTGATTTAGATGTATTACATTTGATTAAAACATTAACAATTATCCCCTTTTATGAATCTTTCTCCCCTTTTATAAAATATTATCCACTCATGTGATTTACAAAAAGAAATGGGGTAATCATGAGTATCCTGAAAATGTTAGAATTACAAAAAAATACAAAAAAATGGATATGAAAACATAAACCTCATTGAATTATCAAAAGTATATAGTATTTTAAAAGACAATCAAGAAGGAAAGTTACAAAAGAATTAATTTTTTTTCTCTTTCTTTTTTTTCCTGATCAACTCATGGAGAAAGACCACCAACTTATTAATTTCATTCTTTTCCTCTGATATAGAAACTCCCTATGTTTTGAGAAGCTCTTGTTGTTCTGAAAAATGTTGATCTGGGTTTTTGATGGACTTTTCTTGAATTCTAATAACTTCTTTAAGAGTATCCATCTTGTGCTACATATTCTTATTTTCTTGTTTCAACATAGTATTTTGTTTCTTTAACCATACTATTTTATATTTGAAAGATGAAACCTTCTAAAAAACTCACTAGAAATAATTCATCCTTTCTTGAAACTCTTTTACTAAAGGAACATCAACACCATGGGTTTTTTAAATCTTGTTCAACCAACCAATTGTTTCCTTATCAAGCTTATTAAAAGAAATGGAATGATAATTTGAAATTATCCTAAAGTATTCAATGGATTATTTATGTTTATTCACTTAGATTTATGTTTTTATGACAATTTAGTTATCTTGTTGCAAGACTTGTTATGATCAAAACAACTATCACTCAAAAATTTTAGACCGGCCTCTATTTTCATTACACTCTTTATGAGCACCCTTACTGAACCAAATTTCTTCATTTGATTCTTTATATTGAAATCAATATTTCCTTCTATTCTAGAAAATAGGGAAAAATATTCTTTATTAATCTTAAAACATATACAATGAAATCACTTTTCTTCAAAAAAATTGTATGTTCTAAATCAATATCATCATTGTACGATTTAAGTTCATTTGATCGGCTCAAGTCTTCATTAGGGTATTTTCCTTTTTCAATTATCTTTTTCCTTTTGAACCATTTTTTCTTCTTTATCAGTTCTTTCTTCTTCAACTTTTTCATTGATGACAATTACTTTCTTAGCATGAGAACATTGATCCCCTTGCTTGACTGGTGATGGAATTATCTCCAAATGGATTTATAAGGATTGAATTGGTGCTTGATTAGCATGAGGATTCTGTTGTTGAATTCCTTCACTTTTATTTTGAATAGAAGACTATTCTGTACTCTTATTATAACTCTGAAGATACTCTAAAAGAATACATCTTTTTCCTCCTCTCCTTCAGGTTGAGAATCGGATCTAACAACCTCTTACACTATTTGTTTTCCTTTTTCTTTCTGTGGAATAGTTTGCACGATTGGTTCTTGTTATTTTTTTTTCAGTTGGGAACTTTATAACTAAAACATTTTAGGATTTTTGCAATATCAAAGTTGTGATCTTTTCATTTCAAAAGAATCTTCTACTTCTTCACAGCCTAGAGAGTATCTTCTTGTCTTATCATCTCAGCTAGAGCTTTAACTAGATGATGACCAAAATTAGGATCACCTTAATTTATATGTTATTTCTTATTTATCCATTTGGATACCACCTCTTTCTTGTATTTTGTTTTCTACTTAGGATTTGAACTGATTTTAGGATCTGACTTCTGAGAAACTACAACTGTTGTAGTTGATTCTATTATAAGAGGTGCTGATTGATTTAGTGCCGATTCTTACACATCTTGGATGAAGAGTTTTTTATTTTCATCAAAAAAAACCTTAAAATTATATATCATATTATTACATATCCAAGAATCCATCACCTCTTTCAATTGTCCTTTCACTAGAATATTTCAAAACATCATGATTTCTGTTGAGTCGGTAAGGTTTTCCTTATGACTTTTCCATTAATTCTTGTTTTGAAAATCAAAAACACCATATACTTAATCAAATCTATATTTTACTTCTATAATGAAAATTTCTTTCTTTAAGGAAATTTATCCTTACCTAGATCTTTGTATTCATAGAGAAAATTTGTCTAAGTATAAAATTCGGGTTGTAGTCCAAAACCTCGGAATCTTATAAATACATAGATGTATGGTATTCTATTTTTCATTACGAATTCCAGTGATGAATTCTCATTACGAATTCTGATGATGAATTCTCATTACGAATTCGGATTAAGAATTATCCTTAAAAATTCTAGTGATGAATTATCATTACGAATTCTGATGATGAATTCTTGTTATGAATACTGATGATGAATTCTCATTACGAATTCTGATTACGAATTCTCATTACGAATTCTAGTTATGAATTCTCATTACGAATTTCGATGATGAATTCTCATTACAAATTCTGATTATGAATTCTCATTACGAATTCCAGTGATGAGTTCTCATTAAAAATTCTGATGATGATTTCACATTACGAATCAGATTATGAATTCTTATTATGAATTCTGTTGATGAATTCTCATTATGAATTCTGATTACAAATTATCATTACGAATTTCTTAGTAAAACAGAATCCAAATACTCTCTATTATAGACTCTGAATACCCTTTTGGTTAGACTACTAATTTTTATTTTGCCTACATTACGAAATTCAGTTGTGCTTATTCTTACACTTGTTTCATTACAAAACGATGTCGTGTATTCAGTTTTTGACTAACCGTTGTTTGAGTGACACTTGTACAGGTCCCTTCGAAATTCTAGGAAAAATATGACCATTGGAGGAGGGAGCCGACCGTTGGAGCTTCGTCTATAAATAAGAGCACATTGGAAAATAGGTGAAAACTTTGACACAACTTTGATATCGGTGCTTACATGCTGTTGAAGTGATTTCTAGAGAGAGAGACTCTTATCAACTCTCAAAGCCTCATGCATAAAGATTGAAGAGCTTGTTCAAACTTTGCCTTGTGCAGACTTGCTTCGTGCGACTCTGATTGTTGGTGATTACAATCAAGGGCTTCTGTGGATAGGAAGACAGAGGTTCCAACACCATGTAGTTGAGGGCTTCCTTGCTGAGGAAGACAGAGGTGCCGACTTCCTGATAGTTCAGGGCTTGTAGGGATAGCAAGACAGACCCCGATCTTCGTATCGAGGGCTTACCCTGGTGTGGGTAAGACAGAATTTCTTTAAAGTATAAATCAAGGGACCATTATCCATGGTTGTTGGATACCCTTCTCTTTGGGTTAAAAGACTTATTGTTTATTACTAGTAGTTTCACTACTTGTTTTTCCCTTGAATTTTTTATTGTTAGGTAAAGTATAACTTTCTTATACTTCCTTACTTGAACTCTGTTTTAGTTAGATTCTATATTCTTTAAGGTAGAATATTATTGTTTGTAACTTTTGTTAAGTTCCATTTTCAGAATCACTATTCTAAAATCTAGCTAGTCTTTAGTACTCTTAGAGGTCTTGGGAATTTGCTTAGATTAAATTTATTAAACTTACATCTTTCCTTGATTAAGGAAATTTTTAAAAGGTAAAATTCACCCCACTCTTGTATCTGATAATTTCATTCTTATTTTGATCCTACATTTGGTATTATAGAGTATATCATACTCAGTGACATACCATCCTAAAAATTGGTATCATAGGGATTTGGTTCAATCTAAATTAATCTCACGATTAGATTCAGAAGAGAATTATCAGAATTTCTTTTTCGGATCCACATTTCTGGATTCTTACTTTCAGAATCTATTTTTCAGAATCATAGTTCAGATTCACTTTTTTGTTTAGAGAAACAGTTTTTCTTGCTTAGAATTTTTTCCCTTGTTTACAAACCTACACTTCTAACAAGTTTGTGTGCCAAAGTTTTTTCTTAAGAATGACAGGTTTAAATGTTGGTTCTATCGATAACCTAAATCCTATAAGACCACCAATATTTTATGGTAATGATTATGAATATTGGATAGATCGTATGAAAACTTTCGTTATCAATGTTGGGGTTGATAACTTTGTCATGCTTACCGGGGGATACAAAATTACTGACAAGGAAGTAAGTGCTTTTACTAATCAGGAAAAGCATGAATACCAACTCAACTATAAGTTACACCATACTCTATAGTGTTCAATGACTAGGAACATATATAGCCAAATTTCTTCTTGTGAACAGCTAAATGTATATGGAAGAAACTTTAAGTTACACATTTTGGTACATCTAAAGTGATTGAGTCTAGAAGATCCATGCTTAGATCTGAGTATCATGGTTTTAACTTTCCTTATGGAGAACCCATTTGTAAGGTGCAACAGAGATTCATGACTATCGTGAATAGATTACAATCTGTGGGAGAGAAAGGTCTAGATGATGAATCCCTTATTGACAAGATTATTGACATCATGCCCAATGAGTGGGAATCAAAGAGAACAGCAATTGATGAGACCAGGAAGGTTACTCAAATTTCTCTTGATGAACTATTTGGAACTCTTCTTCAAAATGAAACTAGAATGAAGAGAGATGCTGACAACATAAAAAATAAGACTGGGAATGGTAGTGTTTCTTTTACTACAACTTCAAATCACATGAAATCTAATACTCCGGAGAGAGTTACTAGATCCAGATCTAAGAAGGTTATTATCCAATCCGAATCCAGTGAGAGTGAAGTCTCATAAAATTAGTTAGCTAATCTTTCTCGAAGGATGAACAAGATAGCTGGTCAGAGAAATTTCCAATCCAAGTATAAGAAGAATGAAAGGAATGATAGGAAAGATTCAGAAGTTACATGTTATGAATGCAAGAGAGCTGGACACATCAGACTGGATTACCATTTGCTCAAAAAGAAAGAGAGAAAATAAAGGCATTAAGAAAGGAATAGAAAGAAGTATTACAAGTCCAAATATAAGAATGTTCTGAAATATAATGACAGTTGGAGTACCAGTGGTGGTGACTCTTCAGATGAATCTTCTGATTATGAATCTTTTGGACAGAAGAATCTTGGTCTTATAGCCAGGCTACCTATTGATAATCATTGCTTTATAGATAAGGTACACAATGCAGAATCCTTGAAAAATGTTTCTCTAAATACTAATGATAGTAAATATTATAACTCTTCAGATGAAGAATCCTCTTCTGATCAAAAAAATACTTTACCTACCTATGAATAAGTTTATAGGTTTTCTAAACTTCTTAAGATTAAGAATTCAAAACTCAATAAAAAACATGAGAAGGAAAACTCTAGGAATATTATTCTTACCAAATAAATATCAGATCTTTCTAAAAATCTTGATATAAAAAAATGATGATTTTGAAAGTATTTCAAAAAATCTTGAGGAAGTAAGTTCTGAGAAGAACAAAATTTCAACAGAACTTGAAAAAGTAATTTCTAAGAAAAGTGTCTTCGAGCCTAACTCTAGTTCCAAATCTAATGATTTTGAAGATAAAAACTTGGTTATAAAACTCATGTCCTAAATATTTTCCTTAAAGAAGTGTTTTTCAAACTTTACCTTTGGTAAAGAAAATTTTGATAAGATGTATTCACAAATACGACCATTAAGAAACAAATACGGATTGGTTATACCGATGAAAAACCAACTTTTAGTAACAATTATTTTGTTCCTCAAAGTGCCCCATTTTGTACCAAGTGTCAATGTGGTGGTCACTGGATAAAGAATTGTTCTTTAAAGAAAACCCAATCTTTAGGTTTTCATAAGGCTTATTTTTATAAGAAGATGTGGGTGCCCAAAATTTTGTTATCTGAAAACCTTAGATCAAAACATGTTTGGATTCAGAAAGTCTAATTCATTTCTTATTTTCAGGAAGATAAAGGAAGTACCAATAGAAATACATGGTACATGGTTAGTGAATGTTCCCGACATATGACTGGTAACAAAAACTATTTTGAAATGGTTATCAAAACTAAAGGTGGAAAAGTAACTTTCGGAGAAAACGCTTAGGGAGAAATTGTTGGTATAGGTAATATCGTTTTTCTTGGTAAAACATTGATTTCAAATGTTTTTTTGAAGGTCTTAAGCACAACCTCATTAGCATAAGTCAATTATGTGATGAATGATACCTTGTGAATTTTAGGATTGATAAGTGCTTAGTACACAATTATAAGGAAGAGTTTATTCTCTTAGCCCATAGGAAAAAGAATGTTTACACTTTGAACATAGAAGACCTTAGAATCCAAGACATACCTTTTCTAACTACAATGGAATATCATTCATGGTTATGGCATAGAAGACAAGATCACTGTAACTTTATAAATTTATGTAAAATCTCTAAGAAGAAACTAGTTAAGGATCTATCGGAGCTTAGATTTTATTCTTCTAAAGTATGTGATCCTTGTCAATATGTAAAGCAACATAAATATAGATTTAAATCAATCAGTGAAGTCACAAAAACTGATGCGTTACAGTTGGGGAACATGGATCTTTGTGGACCAACACAAACTGGAAACATTGGTGACAAATATTATTTATTTTTCTTAGTTGATGATTACACTAGATTTACATGGGTCTATTTTCTAGCAAATAAGTCTGATGCTTTTTCTTATTTCAAAAGTTTTAGAGCCCAAGTCAAAAATGAGAAAAACCTTCCATTGAAAACTATTCATTGTTATCATGGAGGAGAATTTCAAAATTCTTATTTTGAAACTTTTTGTAGTAGAAAAGGTATTACTCAAAACATCTCAGCACCCAAAACACCTCAAAAAAATGGTGTTGTTGAAAGAAGAAATAGAATTATCCAAGAGAGAACTAGAACCATGTTGAGTTTTTATTCTGTAGCTAAACATTTTTGGGCTGAAGCTGTAAGTACAAATTTTTATACTATAAATCGAGTTTTGATTAAACCTTTTCTTAATAAAACTCCTTATGATTTATGGAATGGTAGAAAACTCAGACTTTACTACTTTATGGTTTTGGGTTGCAAGGTATTCATTCTAAACACTGAAGATAATTTACACAAATTCACACCAAAATATGATGAAGGAATTTTCTTAGGCTACTCCACAACTTCTAAGGCTTATAGAGTTTTCAACAAAAAAAATTGTATTGTTGAAGAGACTGTACATGTCAAATTTGATGAAAATAATCACTTCGTTTTCAAACAACCTCATCCTCCATCTTCATATGTATTTTCAAAAACTGATTATCAACCTTTTATAGAAAATCCTTATGATAAGGAAAATGTTCAAGAAGATGCTTTTGAAATATTTACCCCAGAAGATTTCCTACCTTATGTTGATGAACAAGTTCATCAACACCCAAATCTGTCGTTTCTTAAGAATCATCCCAGTGATAGTATCATTGGTGATGTAAATCAACCTATAAGGACTAGAAGTTCCTTATGAAATAAAGTAGAACACCTGGCATTCCTTTCCCAATTGGAACCAAAAAGCACTGATGAAGCTTTAGGTGATGATGATTTGATAAAATCCATGCAAGATGAACTAAATGAATTCGAAATGAATAATGTCTGGACCTTGGTTGAAAGACCTAAGGAAACTTCTGTCATTGGAGTAAAATGGGTCTTCAGAAATAAGTGTGATGAAAATGGAATCATCATAAAAAGTAAAGCCAGATTGGTTGCTAATGGCTATAATCAACAAGAAGGAATAGACTATGAAGAAACCTATTCTCCAGTAGATAGACTTGAATCTAGTCGTATTATATTTTCCTTTGTAGCATTCTTCAATTTTAAACTTTTTCAAATGGATGTGAAATGTGCTTTTCTTAATGGTTATGTCCAAGAGGAAGTTTTTTTTTGAAAAACCTCTTTGTTTTGAAGACACAAAACATTGTGATCATGTTTTTAGACTTACCAATGCTTTGTATGGCCTTAAACAAACCCCATGAGCTTGGTATGATAAACTTATATGATTTTTTCTTCAAAATAACTATGTTTAGGGAAATGCAGATCCAACCCTTTTTATAAAGAAATATAAGAAAAATGTTTTGATTGTTGAAATTTTTGTTTATGACATTATATTTGGTTCAACTCAGCAATATTTAACTGATTCCTTTGCGGATCTAATAAACTCTGAGTTGAAATGAGTATGATGGGTGAGTTAATATTTTTCCTTGGCTTTCAAATTTCACAAAAACCAGAAGGAACTTATATATCTCAACATAAGTATATTAAAGATCCTCTTAAAAAGTATGGATTTGACAATACTAAAAGTATTATTACTCCCATTGGTACCTCAAACACACATGATCTTGATGATGCTGGGAAACCAGTGGATCAAACATATTTTAGAGTTATGATAGGAATTTAACTATACTTGACAGCTAGTCGTCCAGACATAATGTTTCAAATATTCTTATGTGGCTGATATCAATCCAATCCAAAGTAATCTCATTTAAAGTCAGTGAAAATAATTTTTCTCTTGTTAAAGGGAACCATGGATTTAGGAATCTTTTATACTTCTGGAAATGATTTTATCTTAAAAAGTATTTCAAATGCTGACTTTGGTGGATGTAGAATAGATATAAAGAGTACATCCAGAACTTGTCATTTCCTAGGAGATTCATTAGTTTCTTGGTCCTGCAAAAAGAAATACTCATTAGCACTCTCCACTGCTGAATCTGAATATGTAGCAGACGGAAGATGTTGTGCTCATGTTTTGTGGATGAAACACACACTCAAAGAATATGGCATGAGTTTTAATAAGACTAAAATTATGTGTGATAACACAAGTGCCATTTCCCATAGTAAAAACCCTACACATCACTCTCGTGCAAAGCACATAGATATTAGGCATCAATTTCTTAGGGATTACACACAAAAAAGATATATCATTCTTCAGTTTATCGGAATGCAAGATCAACTTGCTGACATTTTTCACAAAATCCTTAACTTCTGATAGATTTCAATTCATTAAAAAAGAGTTAGGAATGATAACTGTAAGGTAATCGTCCTTCATTAACTTCTTGTTGAACCATTCTCCTTATAGTAATAAAATTCTTTTCATAGGGGGAGTACATTTGGTTGTTAGCTTTTCAAAATTTTTCATAATGAGCTTTTCAAAATTTTCATAAAGAAATTTTCGTACTGGAACTTTGGTAATGAAGTTTTCGTACTGAGAATTTTCATAATGAAATTTTCTTACTGAGAATTTTCGTAATGAAATTTTCCGTACTCATAATTTTTCGTACTCATAATTTTTCGTACTCATAATTTTTTGTACTAATAATTTTTCGTACACATAATTTTTTGTACTCATAATTTTTCATACTCGTAATTTTTCTTACTCATAATTTTTCGTACTCATAATTTTTCATACTCATAATTTTTTGTACTCATAATTTTTTGTACTCATAATTTTTCATACTCATAATTTTTTGTACTCATAATATTTTCGTACTCATAATTTTTCGTACTCATATTTTTTCATACTCATAATTTTTCGTACTCATAATTTTTCGTACTCATATTTTTTCATACTCATAATTTTCTATACTCATGATTTTCGTACTCATACTTTTCATACTATAGTTTTGATACTAAATGTTTTTGTAATAAACTTTTCGACCTTATATTTTCGTAGTATTTTTTGTAGTTATATTTTTTCAAGAAGAATATCACCTATTATGAATAAAACTTCCTAGCCAATCCGAAAGGTATGACTTCCTTACTTAAGTTTTCATAGTCACTTTTTCTTGTGGGTAGTTTCCTTATTTTAAAAACCTTCGTATTCATGATTTCTTAGTTTTGAATATTTTTGCTAAAACTTCAAAAGATCGGATTTAAGATTTTCGTGCGGGTATGATTTCAACTATCAGATTAGATCAGAGAATTTTTTCAACCAGTAGATTGGTTTTGGAAGTTCAAAGGTCACCTCCATCACCTATATAAAGGGCACATTTTTGTGTGTCCCACATCGATTTCAAAGCTCTCGCGTGCTGAACACCTGCCTCATTACTTTAAGACCATTACAAACCTTTCAGTGCTCCTCCATTCTGAATGTCTGTAGAAGCCACCTCTCAAGAAATTTCTTCCATAAAACCAATTTCATCTTGGTTAGTCTATAGAGAAAGGTCGGTTCATCCGAATTTCACTAATAAGTATGATTATCTTATCTCTAAGAACATCTAACTCAATGGTTGGGATGATTTTTGCATATCAAAGACTGGGGATCAGGATGTTGTTTATACTGACTTGCTTATTGAATTCTATAAGTCTGTTTCCTTCTATGAAGAAGATAGCAGAGAAAGGTTTTCTTTCAATTCTTATGGGAAAACGTACAAGCTTTCTTACACCAAGGCTGTGAGTTTGGTGGGCTTATCATATGATGGAGAAGCTGAATTTTTTTCACACAAACTACTGGATGATTAGGGAAGTTTCAAAAAAGTGAAGGCATTGAAATTCCTTGGCCTCAAAGTTGATAAAATAGTGAATATTTCCCATCTCTCCACCAATAACTGGATGTTGCAGTCGTGGGTTCAGGGAATTTTCGTATCGAGGAGAGGTGATAAGGAAAATCTTAAGAAGAGTAATATTTACATCTTGGATTTCTTGGTAATTCTAAGAAATATCAACTTGATGAGGCACATTCTTATTACAATTCAGAATATTAAAAATGGAACCCTGAAATCCCAAATTATTATGCATTCTGCTCTCCTCTCCAAGATTATTATTCGATGTCTTGATTCTTTCAAGGTTGCTGGCACCCCAAAGATCAGGAATTGTAAGGTGATATTGATAAGTGAAGACACCTTAAAGAGGATGAAAATTGGTTTTTCAAAAGATTCATGAGAGTTCTACGATCTTCCACAGGAGGAGGCAGAAGCCGGTACAGAAAATGTTAAGAAAGCTGAACCATCTAAGAAGACAGGAAAGAAGAGGAAGCTAAAGGAAGTGAAAGCTGAAGGAAAAACTCCTAAGACTAAGGAAACCCAATATACACCACCCAAGCCAAAGAAAAAAAATCATACCCGAATGAAGTGGTAGCTATGTGGAAAGAGCTCAAGGAGAAGTCAAAGGAAGGGGAAACTCAGTTTGGATTAGACCCTGCTGAGGCTAAGGCCTTAAAAGAGAAATAATCTGATGAGTTAGAAATGCAAGAAAAAGAGAAGAAGATGAAAAAGAAGTTGTCTGAAGCCGAGGTTGTAAAATCTCTATTGAGAGATACAAAAGTAGCTTCTGAGAAGATCCACATTCCGAAAACATTTGATGTCCAACCATTACCAGAGACCCCTAAGAATAATTACTTCACTTCAGAAAAGTCTAAAGGGAAACAAGTTGTTGAATAAGTAGAGAAAAAAGATGGTGAAGAAGTAGAGGTATAAGTTGTTGAAGAAGAAGAAGAAGTAGAAGAAGGAAGTGATGGGCTAGATGCCTTGATTTAACAAGTTTAAGATTATCAATAAAAGGTCGAATCCTCAAAGCTAGTCACTCCAGGAAAGGGATATAACAAAGATGGTAAAAGATATGATGTCGAGGAAGAAGAGGAAGAGAATGAGTTGCCTGAGGAAGAATGCTTTGGAAATCATTTTGTTGAAGAAGGAGTAGAGAAGGAGAAACCAAATAAAGATAAGATTTTTCAAGTATCTAAATTCTAGGAAGAATCTCCTGATGAACAATCAATTATGAAAGCTGATAAGGGGAAGCAAGTTCTTATGGACACCCCAACAAAAGATTTTATATGAAAGAAAATGGTTGGTGGTTCTTCTAGAAGGAAGTTGGTGCAGAATGAAGAAAAACAATCCCCAAGCAAGGTGTCTAATTCGGAGTCATCAACACTGGGTCATGATTTTGTTGTTCAATATTAGAAGAAATTGTCGGACACCATTATGATATTTCCAAATATAGACTCCAGATGCCAGATGTTTCAACATAGCATGAATCAAAAGTCAGAATCCTTTTCTATGGTGATGGATAAGTGTGTGAAGATTGAAGCAGATCATAGAAAATTCCTTATCAATTATGATGTGCACAGGAAATCATGCATCAAAGTCACTCTATGGTCAAAGAAAGTTGATGATGATTTGGCTGAGTTTGATCGTTTTCAGAATGATGTGAAAAATGGTTTTGATACTGAGGATGGAAAAATCAAGGATCTTCAGGAAAAAATGACCCTTGAGAAAAATTCTCGGAATCAATAGGTCATAGATCTGAATGGGAAGCTTAACTAAGTTGCTCAGAACTGGAAAGGGGAAAGAGATTTCCGGATTGACATTCAAGAGAATATCCAAAATCAAGTTCAGTTGTTGAAGATGTAGGAATAATCCATGAAGGCTTAGGTAGAGGTGCTGAAATCTTAACAAGAAAGGATCACAGCTTTGGAGAAGAAAGCAGAGGAGGATTAGAAAGATTTGAAGAAGCTGAAAACTCTCATGAAGAAGTTAATTCCAAAGGAGAAGGAAGTCAAATGAACTCAATCCAATATTTTTTTTCATTTTATTTTCCTTGTTAAAATTCTTTCAGCTCTAATGAAATCTCTGGATGTTTGTATCTGGTGTTATTATGTACTAATGTTTTAGGTACTTTATTACTTTTCCATTCCCCCAATTCTTTTTGAAAATCACAAAGGGGGAGATGGAAAAAGAACTACTAAAAAGGGGGATAAGGAAAAATCTCTAAGTAAGAACTATCCCTAAGAAAGGGGGAGTTTATCCAAGGGGGAGTTTCTCATTACTAAGGTTTTCATTCCCATGATAATGAATACTCCATTCCAGAAATCTAGAATACAATCCTTAGTGTTCCTAAGCCTAAGGGGGAGTTTGTTGTATTCACCATCATCCATAAACAAAGGGAGATAAGTTTTAATTTCAAAGCCAAAAGAAATTTTTTATAAGTCCTTATATTCTATTTCGTAAGGTTGTTTGTGCTTTCCAAAAAGGGGGAGATTATTGAGTCAGTAAGGTTTTCCTTATTAAATTTACATTCATTATTGTTTTGAAAATCACAAACACCTTATACATAAGCAAATCCATATTTTACTTCTAAAAGAAAAATTTATTTCTTTAAGGAAATTTATCCTTACCCAGATCATCGTATTCAGATCGAAAATTTGTCTAAGTATAAAATTCAGGTTGTAGTCCAAAACCTCAGAATCTTAAAAATACTTAGATGTAAGGTATTCTGTTTTTCATTACGAATTCCAGTGATGAATTCTCATTACGAATTATTATGATGAATTCTCATTACAAATTCTGATTACGAATTCTCATTACAAATTCCAGTGATAAATTATCATTACAAATTCTGATGATGTATTATTATTACGAATACTGATGATGAATTCTCATTAAGAATTATGATTACGAATTCTCATTATGAATTATAGTGATGAATTCTCATTACGAATTCTGATGATGAGTTCTCATTACGAATTCTGATTATGAATTCTCATTAGGAATTCCAGTGATGAATTCTCATTACGAATTCTGATGATGAATTCTCATTAATCATTCTGATTATGAATTCTCATTACGAATTCTGTTGATGAATTCTCATTACTAATTTTGATTATGAATTGTCATTACGAATTCCTTAGTCAAATAGAATCCGAACATCTCTCTATTATAGACTTTGAATACCTTTTCGGTTAGACTACGAATTTTTATTTTTCCAACATTACAAACTTCAGTTTTGCTTATACTTACACTTGTTTCATTACAAAACGATGTCGTGTATTTAGTTTTTGACTAACTGTTGTTTGAGTGACACTTGTATAGGTCCCTTCGAAATTCAAGGAAAAATATGACCGTTGGAGGAGGGAAGCGACCATTGGAGCTTCATCTATAAATAGGAGATCATTTGAAAATAAGCGAAAACATTGACACAAATTTGACATCGGTGATTACATGCTGTTGAAGTGATTTCTAGAGAGAGAGACTCTTATCAACTCTCAAAGCATCATGCAGAAAGTTTGAACAGCTTGTTGAAACTTTTCCTTATGCATACTTTCTTCGTGCGACTCTGATTGTTGGTGATTACAATTGAGGGCTTCTAGGGATAGGAAGATAGAGGTTCCAACACATTGAAGTTGAGGGCTTCCTTGCTGAAGAATATAGAGGTTCCAACTACCTGATAGTTGAGGGCTTGCGGGGATAACAAGATAGACTTCGATCATCGTATTGAGGGATTACCCTGGTGTGGGTAAGACAGACTTTCTTGAAAATATAAATCAAGGGACCTTTATCCAAGGTTGTTGGATACCCTTCTCTTTGGGTTAAAAGAATTATTGTTTGCTACTTGTAGTTTTACTACTTGTTTTTCCACTGCATTTTTTATTGTTAAGGAAAGTATAACATTCTTATACTTCCTTACTTGTACTCTGTTTTAGTTAGATTCTATATGCTTTAAGGTAGAATCTTAATCTTTGTAACTTTTGTTAAGTTCCATTTTTAGAATCACTATTCCGAAATCCAGCTAGTCTTTAGTACTCTTAGAGGTCCTGTGAATTTTCTTAGTTTAACTTTGTTAAAATTACGTCTTTCCTTTTTAATGAAATTTTTAAGAGGTACAATTCACCCCCCTCTTGTATCTGAGAATCCCATTCTTAATTCGATACTACGTTTGGTATTACAGATTATATCATACTCAGTGACATACCATCCTAACACTTTCAAGAATGTACTTTGTGAGAATATATGGATACATGATAATACGTGACTTAATTTCTCTAGAATTCATATTCATGATTTTTTTAAAAATGTAACCCATGATATTTAACATTCTCATGTTTACAAGATAATCTATCATAATGATGTCAGAAACCTTAATATTTTCTTTATCCCCTTTCCTTGGAATGAGAAACCCTTGTATCTAATGCACAATAAATCAATTGTCTTCAGATAGATGGGATACTTTTCTTTTCTCCTCATTGATAAGAAACAATGACTTTTCAGACCTTTCCTTATTAAACGAACCAACTTTCTCAGGTAGATTATGAGATGGAATAATGTAATCACCTTCAGTCAGAACATTGAGGAAATGTGCTGCTTGTTTTATTAACATTGCAAACTTTCTATCATATGCAGCAAAGTTATTCAATATATCCTTGTCAAAAAAATAGTGTTGTATAATTTCGTAACCTATTCAATAAGAATCGTATCCTGAGATATGGGTTTCTCAACACAAATATATTCACATCCTTTGAATTAAATAATCCTTTTGATTTTTGAGTCATAACTATCAAAGAAATATCAAGAAACTAACCATTATCTAAAGAAATCCACTTCTGAGAATGTTTTTAAAGACATATTGGCCTTAGTGTTGGTAGAAGACTAGGAAATAAAGATGATTGGAAAAAGAAATGATCGTACCGATTCTTAGGAAGGGGGGAAGATATTTCACCAAGAAATTTGAAGAACCGATGTGGGTTCGAGGAGAGGATTCCTCTATTTATATGTGAATTTTGGATGACCATTGGTATTCTATGGTTGATATTAGAAGATAAATAATCCAATTATGGAGGAATGTTTTTTTAGAAAAATGAATTTTTTTTAAATAAAAATCAAGAAACAATAACACAAAAAAAGCAATACAAAAAAGAAAATAGAATATACATATTAGAGATTTCAAGTAAGTTGTCGATATGAACATAATACAATATAAAAAAGAAATATTTGAAATAATATAAATATAATATAATAAAACATCAATCTGATGAAAAAGGAAGTGAATATGATCTGTTGTCAGACCAATGGAAAACAAATTCATTACCATTGGTTGTCAAGCCGATGGAAAAAAAATAATTACCATTGGTTATCAGGTTGATGGAAAAAATTCATTACCATCGGTTGTAAATATGATGGATAAAAGTCATTATAATAGGTTGTTAAGCTGATGGAAGACAAATTCATTACCATAGGTTGTCAAGCTGATGAAAAACAAAGTCATAACCAGAGGTTGCCAAGCTGATGGAAAACAAATTCATTAACATAGGCTGTTAAGCCGATGGAAAACAATGTCATTTCCATAGGTTTTCAAGCCAATAGAAAAAAATTCATTACCATAGGTTTTTAATATTATGGAAAACAAATTAATTACCAATGGTTGTTAAGCCTATGGAAAACAAAGTCATTACCTTAGGTTTTCAAACTGATGGACAGACTATAAAGCTGATAATCTGGGTTTTTATGCTGAAAGAAAAAAAATGAATCTGAAAGAAAAGAATAAAATAACTAAATAAAAATATAGAAATATAATCTTATATGATTAATATATAATATAAATTAAGGGATAGTGACAACAAAAGTAATATATCAAACATAGAACAAAAGAGTAATGTTCTCCCCCCTAAGAAAATAAGTGTTTCAATGTAAGGAGAAATTTAAAAACTATAAGTAGATGTGAATGATTATTTTAATATAATCATTACCAGCTTCTATTTAATGTATTCAAATATATAATTAGTTAATGATTTTGTAAAAAATCCCCCAAGTTGTTGTTGTGTTCCGATTAATTGTAAGTGATATCTCATTTTTGTGTGTGATCTCTAAGAAAGTGAAGCCTAATATCAATGTGTTTTTCACGAGAGTGATGTGTTAGGTTTATACTTAAAGCAATGGAACTAGTGTTATCACACAATATTTTAGTTTTAGTAAAACCCATACCATAGTCTGTCAGTCTGTGTTTAATCCACAAATGTTGAGCGCAAAAACATCCAGCTACTACATATTCATCTTAAGCAGTGGAAGGTGAAAATGAGTGTTGCTTTTTTGCATGAACATGAAATTGAAGAATCTCTTAGAAAGTGAAAAGGTCTAGAATAATCATTTTATCCATTCTATAACCAAAAAAGTCATCATCCAAAAAACTTTTTAATTCAAAATCACTTTTAGAAGAATAGAAAAGGCATAAATCCAAAGTTCCTTTAAAAAAGGAATTTTTTTCATAGATTTTAAATGGGAGTTTTTTTGGATTTTATTGATATATCACACATAAGAATATTGAAAACATTAAGTCTAGATGACAAGCTGTTAAGTGTAGTAGACTTCCAATCACACCTCTAAAATTTTATTGATCAACTGGTTGCCTATATTCATCAAGATCTAGAGTGTTTGGGGTTCCAATGGGAGTAATAACACTTTTAGTATTTTCAAATCCATAATTCTTTAGAAGTTCATTTATATACTTATTTTTAGATATATATGTTCCTTTTGGTTCTTGAGAAATTTTAAAACCAAGACTGAATTTTAATGCACCCATCATACTAATTTATAAATCAAACATCATTAGATTTGCAAATGAAATTGTTAAAGACTTTTGAGTTGATCTAAAAATGATGTCATCAACATAAACCTGAACAATAAAAAAAATTGATTTCTTTCTTTATAAAAAGTGTTGGATCAGATGTTCCTTTTATGTAGTTATTTTGTAACAAAAATCCTGTTTAATTGTCACACAAGCTCAATGGGATTTTTTATGTCCATAATGGTCCTTGGTATGTTTGTAAACATGCCTAGGATGTTTTTTATCTTCAATTATTGGGGTTGGTCAAAATAGACCTCTTCTTAAATAGATATTTTTTATCTACAAATATTGGGGTTGGTCAAAATAGACCTCTTCTTAAACATATCCATTAAGTAAATCACAATTAAGAACCATTTAAAATATTTTGAAATTAAAGAATTCTGTAAAAGCTAATATAATTATAATAGATTCGAGACTTCCTACTAGAGCATATGTTTCTTCAATGTTTATGACTTATTTTTTATTATAACTATTATCAACAAGTCTTGCTTTATTTCTCACAGTGATACCGTTTTTGTCGCATTTTTTTCATCTAAAAACTTGTTTTACTCAAATAATAGATGTATCCTTAGTATTTTCAACCAATGTCCAAACATTATTCCTTTAGAATTCATCTAGTTTATCATACATTGCCTTAATCCAATCCTTATCACCTAAGGCCTCACTATAAGATATATATTCAAATTTATATAGAAAAGAAAGATGTTATATTTAATTTCTTAAGCTATTTAGAGTCTTTACTAGTTTATTTACATCACCAATGATGTTATATCTTGGATGATTCCTAAGCAATAATTGATTTGGATTTTAAAAAATCTAATCATCAACACAAGTTAGAAATTCTTCTTGTGTAAATGTCTCAGAAACTATTTTATGAGTATTTAAAATGTTTGAAGAATATTCTACAGGTTGATAATCAGTTTTGGAAAACACTTTAGAAGAAATGTTTTGAGGATTTTTGGAAACAAAAGGATTTATTTCATCAAACATAATATGTATTGTTTCTTAAAAAATACAAGTGTTTTTATTAAAACCTGTATAAGCCTTAGAAGTGGTGGAATAACCTAAAAATAATCCATCATCACATTTGGGTGCAAACATATGTAAGTAACCTTTTGTATTTAAAATAAATTCTTTGTAACCAAATACATTGAAGTATGAAACTTTTAGTTTTCAGCCTGACGATATCTCATAAGATTTTTTATTAAAAAAATTTCAAATTAAAACTTGATTTATAGTATAACAAGAATCACTAATTGCTTCTTCCCAGAATTTGTTTTCAATTGAGTATTCACTCAACATGGTTCTTGTTATCTCTAGAATAATTCTATTTATTCTATCAACACCATCATTTTTATGGGGTCTTCTTGGTGCAGAAATGTTGTGAGTAATAGCTTTTTTACTACAAAATGTTTTGAAATCTGAATTTACAAATTCTTCACCATGATCACTTCAAATAGTTATCAATGGTAGGTTTTTCCAATTCTATTATTTAGCAAAAAAATTATTAAAGAAACAAAATGATTCTAACATTTTAGCGAGAAAATATACCTATGTAAATCTAGTGTAATATTAAACTAAGACAAATAAATAGCACTTGCCTCTAATACTTCCAGCTTGTGTTGGACCAAAAAGATCCATGTGCACTAACTGTAATGCATAAGTGGTTTTGACATCACTGATTGATTTAATGTTTGACATTTTTTGTTTTCCATATTAAAAAGGGTCACAAACATTAAAATTATCAAACCTCATCTCAGGTAGATATTTAACGAGAATTTTCGTAGAAAGTTTATACAAATTTATGAAATTACTATTTCATAGTCTTCTATTCCATAACCATGATTGGTCATCAATTGCACTGAGAAAAGTTTAGTCTTGGATCCTAATGTCTTCTATGTTCTATGTGTAAACACTCTCATGCCATTGGGTAGATAGAATGAATTCATCCATGGAATTGTTAACTAAACATTTATCATTCCTAAAATTAACAAGGTATCCTCCATCAAATAATTGACTTATGATAATTAGTTTGTTCTTAATACCATAAATAAACAAAACATATGAAATCAAAAAAAAATTCAAGGAAAATGATATTACCTATACCAACATTCATTCCGTGAGCATTATCTCTAAAGGTAAATTTTCCTCCTTTCGTCTTCATAACATTTTCAAATAAGTTTTTGTTTCCAGTAATGTTCCAAGAACATCCACAATCCATATATGATGTATTGTTATTTTTCTTGTTTTTCTTCCTGAAACAAAAACAATTAAACTTTTGGAATCCAAACCTCTTTGGGTCTAGAAACATTAGAAAGAAATTTTTTTGGAATCCACATTTGTTTTGAAATGTTAGATATGTTGAAACCAAATTTATTTTGATTAATTTAAAGAAAAATTTCTTTCCCAATGTCCACCACATTGAAATTTGGTGAAAAATGGAGAACTTTGGGGAACAAAATAGTTATTACTAAAAACCAGTTTTAAATTACTATAACCAATACTAGAATTATTTCTTAATGGGAGAATTTGAGAATACATTTTATCAAACTCTTTCATTCCAGTAGTGAATTTTTAATAAAAGTTTCTTAAGAGAAAAAATCTCATATTTTAGCCTGATGACCAAATTCTTATCCTCATTTTTATTAGTTTTCGAATTGATTTTTCCCCTAAAAATGTTTTCTCAGAAATCATATTACAGAAATCCTGAGAAAGCTGGTTCTTTTCAAAATTGTCTTCTTCAAGGATTTTAGAAAAACATTCAATCATAATAATTTTAGAATCATTTTCATTAAAAATATCTGATACTTCTTTTACTGAAATATAAATCCTAGTATTATATTTTTCAAGCATTCTAGAATCCTTACAATTTTCATTTTCTGAAATTTTAAAAAACCTTGAAACATCTTCATAAGAAGGTAGATAATTATCAATCTCTAATGAGGATGTTTCTTCAACAGATGAATAATCATTATTAGGATAATTGTTACTTAAGTACATATGAGGACAAGATTCAGAACTATGTACCTTGGCCATTATGTAATGATAAGGTTTTCTGGCAAGGAGACCAATATTCTTATGATTTGAGATATCACTATCAGAAGAATATTTAGAAGAATCACCTCTACTGGATCCCCAAGATTCATTAACATTGAAGACTTTATTTCCCTTGGACATTCAGTATTTCTTCTTATTCTTCTCATAAGGTCTTTCCTTTTTATCCTTTCTTTTTTATCATAGGAAAATCTAGTCGAATATGCCCTGCTCTTTTACATTCCTAGCATGTGACTTTAGAATCATTCTTATCCATGTTACCATTTAAAGTATTTTTATATCTATATTAGAAAATGCCTCTTTAGAAAAAATGTATTCATTTATCCAGGACGATTGTCAAGATCATTATCTGACAGCTCGGTACCACTAGAATTAGATAAGACTTCAACATTAATTTTATATGAAATAGTTTTCATAGGAGATTGAGACTTGGTAGGATTTGATGTAGTAGTAAATGGACCTCCACCATTATTATTTTTCACATTATCTGTATCTCTTTTAACCCATCTTTCATATTGTAATAGAGTTACAAAGACGTCATCGAGAGTAATGTTAGAAATATTTCTAGATTCATCAATTGCAGTCCTCTTGGATTCCCATTCATTTGGAATAATATCTATTATTTTCTCAACTAAAAATTCATCTTCTAAATTTTTCTCTCCTATAGATTGATGATTGTTGACTATAGTCATAAATATTTTTTGGACCTTAACTACTGGTTCACCGTAAAGAAATTCAAAATTTTGATTGTCATCTCTTAGCAAAGAACTTCTTGTATCAACATCATTGGAAGTACCAAAATGTGTACTCTAAAATTTCTTCCATATACTATTTGTAGCTTCACAAGAAGATATTTGAATGTAAATGTTCATGGTCATAGATCACAACAATTTTTTGTGTACCTTATAGTTTAGATGATATTCATATTTTTATTGTGCAGTAAAAGTTATGACTTCTTTCTCATGGATCTTATATTCACCAAGAAAGCATAACAAAGTTATCTACATTAGTATTTATGATAAAAGTATTCATTCGATCTCTCTAGTATTCAAAATCATTACCATCAAAAATAGGTGGTATTTTAGGGTTAAGGTTGTCAATTGAACTGACATTCATTATTCCTGCCATCATAATGAAATAAAATCCTTTTTCCACAAATACATGTTAGTGTATATTTAGAAAACAATGAAAATCTACGAAGTAGTGGAAAAACCTGTTATGATACCAATTGTTGGATCGAAATGGATATGAGATGGAACAAATATAAGAGGGGGTGAATTTTATATTTAAAACATTTCTATTAAGACATTTAAATAAAGTTCTTATTTTAATAAAACATAAATCAAAACAATTCACAAAGCCTCTTATAAAACAAAACAATCAATCAGATAAACACTCAATATAATGAAAATTTTATGATACCACAAGTTATAAAACAATTTTATTCAGATTGAATATAAATAATAGAGTAATAAAAATTGTAAATTATTCTACCATTTATTATATTGAATAAATATTAAAAGTATAAGCTGTAATTAAAACAATTAAAAAATAATACAAATAGAAATAAGAAAAAAAGGATTCTTTTTCTATTACAAAAAGAAGGGGAAAAGTAAAAGGTAATACAATTATTCTACCCAAAAGAGTAGTGTATCCTTTCACCTTGGATAATAGGTCTATCTCACCAACACTAGTAAGACCTCAACATGATGATTGGAAGATCCATCTTGCTATCCCTGAAAGACCTCTATTTGATAGGTAATTGACACCTATGTCTTTCAACCACTTGAAAGACCTCGATACGATGGTTGGTTGCACTATCTATCTATCCCTAGTATCCCTCGATCATTATCACCCGATTAGATGCACAAAGAAAAACGAAGAACTTATTGAAATAAAAACACTAAGAATGATCCATTCACATTTTTTAATTTTAAGGAATTCGCACGAATCTGATAGAAGTCACACAAACTCTCTATAGAACATGGAAGAAGATGAATTTTATCAAAGTCATTTTTTCAATTTCAAATGACCTCTTATTTAGAAGCCTCAGGTTCCAATAGTCTTATTTTCTCGAATGGCAATATTTCTCTCGAAAACCTAGAGGGACTTGGAAACCTAGCATTGTAACAGTCATATTGAAATGGAAACCATGAAATTGACTTGATTAGTTTATAACTAACTCCACAAAATCATTTTGGTTAAAAAATAGTTATATGAAAATGATAACATGTATATGATAGATATAGATCATGTGTTTCGATAAATTAAATAAATCATGCATGTGATAAAAGAAAATCATGAGTACGATTAATATAACACAATGCAATGTATTGATATAATGAAAACTGAGTACGATGCTCAATGTGGGTATGATGAACAAAATCAATATGATATACAGAGTCAATACGATAGATAGAGTCAATACAATAGATAGAGTAAATACGATAGACAATGTTAATGCGATAGATAGAGTCATTATGATGGGAAGATTCATTAGGATAGACATAATCAGTAAGATGTATAGATTCATTCTGATAGACATAGTCATTATTGTAGCGACTCGGTTTTTGGCCTTGTCATACTTTGTAATATTCCTATGAATAATTCCAGAGATAGGCGCGAAGATGGTGTGTGATTCCAAGGCCCAGTGTCCCAAGAATTATTTTTTAAAAAATATTAAGTATTTTTATCTTATGAACATGAAGGGGGTGTGTTATCTCCTAATTGGTAGCTTATAATGGGAATATGAGGGAACAGTTGCGTCTGAAGCATGTTGTTTACCCTAGGCGGGGTGTAAACTTTGCGGGCGCGAGCCTACTATGAAAAAATCCACCAGGGGTGTTTTTGTAAATAAATGGAAAAGTTTATTTATGAGTGTCGGCTCAAATAACTCGTGAACAGAGTCTCAGATCACAATTCCGAGTCATCTATTGCATTCAAAATGCCACATTTACCCTTGATGAGACATAATTTTAGTCAGCGTCGGTTGTCGGGTCGGATACGCTTTGGCGGGGAGCTGAAATGAAGAGTAAAAAAAAACAAAAATTAAATCCATCTATTCACTTCCCCCACCTCTTTTACGCATGCGATGAAACCCACCCCCTTCCCTCAACATTCTTTTATCAATTCGAGCTGTAATTTTCTGTTTTCAGCGCCGATCGTCTTCAGATCGAGTGTCAGAGCGTCGTGGGCGTCGTTCTGCACCAAAAGCGTCTGCGTTTCACCTGCGATGTAGGAGTTTTGATTTTCAAAATTCTGAATCCATAATAGGTTGGTTTTTCACTGTTTTGAGCCTACATATGCATAGATCTTGTCCCGGGGGGTTGACAGATGGCTTTGGAAGTGCGTTTGGACCCCTGGGGTGCCCCCGGTGGACCTCAGAAGGTCTGCCGGCGTGGCTCCAGTGGGCCGTGGGAGACAACCGAGACCTCCACGGAGTGGCAGTCTAGCGTCAATTAGTGGTGACCCCCGTGAGGGGGGTAAGCTGCGTGCACGCTCCGCCGCGCGGTGGCGGCGGTGGCCGGGTCGGCCGGCGCGGTCGGTCTGTCCCTCACCTTGTACACATTGGTTTTAAAACCCCCTATTTCTTGCAATACATGGGTTGTATTCATGTTCCATCTATGGTGACGCGACCCTGAATATGAAGGGAACACTTCGGTGTGGGTTCGGAAGTTTAATGTTTTGGGATCGTGGCCCAAGTGCTTGAAACATTGAATAAAATAATAATATTTTATTATTATTCGACTTCGGGCCGTTGTATCTTCTACCCGAAGTGTCTGATTGACGTGTCGTTAGTGTAATTGAGACCCTGATGGTACTGAAAACTTTCCTTGATGGTTTCCGGGTGTGGGGACCGATATTGGGGTGCGGGCCCCATGAGACCGTGTTTGGGCGTTTACGGAAAAAATGCATCTTTCTCTCCACGAGTCCGATTTTGTGGATGAATAGTTGACCTTGTGTGTTTTTTCGAGAGAATCACAATGGTGCAATTCATTCGATGAGTTTCTAGATCTAGGAATGGGCCACACCCGAATTGGATTCGGTGAATAGTAACTTTTTCATCGGGTGTCCATTTGGGACAAACGGGTAGTAGATCCCGTGTGTTTTTTCAAGCGGATCGCAGTGGTATGATCTGCTTGATGAGTTTCGGGATCGTTCTGTGGGGTCCCTACACGGGCTAGCTATGGTGAATAGTACCTTTTTCACCGGTTGTCCGTTTCGGGCGATTAATCAGCCTATCCTGTGTGTTTTTCCATGTGGATTGCGATAATGGCCTCGGTATCGAACTTGTAGGTCTGCAGGGTGGCGTTGTGGCGGGTCACTCAGGTTAGAGACGTTTGGACCTGTAATGGTTGAGGGTACTACCTTAGTTCATTCCTATGAAGGTTCGCTCGACATCACAACCTTAGAATGGGTTTTTGATCCTCTCAATGGGTTTTTTAATTTGTTAGGGTTGTGGCATCCCTCTGGTGGGTCTGGAGCAGGATCCTCTATCATCGTTTCCCTAGATCGGGTTCTTGGTATCGTTGTGACCGCTTATCCTTGGGCGGCGATCGCCTATCTAGCATGTTAACCCCGTAGGGTTTGTGGAATCATCGGGAATATGATCCCCTACGCAGTGGTCCGTGCTATGTAGTTTTGTGGCATCATTGGGTGTACGATCCCCTACTCAGTAAAAGAATTATAGTATGGTTTCACTATCATTGGTTATACGATCCCCTACTCAGCACGTGGTGCCGGTAGGGTTGTGGCATTGTCAGTTCGATCCCCTACAGCACGAGATGTACCAGATAGGGTTTTGGTATCATCGTGATCGTCGTGACATGTGTGATGATCCTCTATATGAGTGACATGTTTCTATACGAATGCCAGATCGGGTTGTGGTATCCCCTAGCGGATCCTGGGAGTGATTCCCTATCTATGAGATCTACGAATGTTAGATAGGGTTGTGGTATCCCCCAGTGGACCCTGGGAGTGATCCCTTATCTGTGAGATCTTCGTATACTGGTGTGGGTTCTGGTATCCCCTAGCGGATCCTAGGAGTGTTCCCCTATCCGTGGAGTTTAGTGTTTTTGTAGTTTCAATTAGACTTTCTCTGTGACGGTATCCGATGAGCATGATCTCTCAGGTGAGAGTTTGTGATGTTTTTGTGGGACCCGGTGGAGTGTATCTCTCAGAATACTGTCATCTAGGATGATAGTCATCATGAAGTGTGCTCTCGTGGTCTTAAACCGTTGCTGGTGATGAGGTCGGTACCTCATGTGGGTTGGTGCGTGAGCTGAGTTTATCTAGATTGTCCATGGTGTGTGTATGGGCATACACCTGATTTGAGTTGACTAGTCGTGTTTTGTTGAGGATAGTCACTAGATGGAGTTTCTCTCACATCTAGGTTCCCTCTAGCTGAGAGATCGGACTGTTTCCTTTCAATTTCTCTCTTTTGTTTTGGGTTTTTGGGGTTCCTACTGAGTATTTTGATACTCACCCCTGCACAGGACTTTCCCGCACATGTTTGTGTATTGTGCAAACCACAGGCCTTTTGATGGAGTCCCAGGAGGACCCGGAGCAGGCGGAGCTGTGTGAGTGGGTTTGACCGGGGTTTTTACTGGAGTTGTGCCGAGGATCTTACCAATAGGTGATCTTGGCAGTGTTTTTCAACCTTTTGTGTATGTTGGACACTTTTGTAGTTTTTCTTTGGTGGGCCTTGTTTTTCCCTTTTTGTACTGCTATTGCACTCTGATTTGGGATTGATGTATGCATGCATTTTCCTCCAGTTTTATATATCTATGTACAATTTCATGGAGGTGTATATGGGTGCATGTGTACAGGTATCTTAGGCCAATTCTTCCCTTATGTGTGATAGCCTACTCGACGCTAGACCCCAACCCATGGCCTATTGGAGGTAGGCTTGGGGAGTCGCGGCTTGAGCCCAGTTGTGTCGGGTCATGACATAGTGGTATCAGAGGAGGTTCCACATTTGGGATCTTAGAGCGTAGCTGGTCTAGCTTTGAGTTTTGTTTGAGTTTCATGGCAGTAGTTTTATGTTGTTTCGAGCTTGGATTTCAGGCCAAAGACTCTAGTGTTGGTGCGGTGGCCGACATATCCATACACCAGGACTCTGATAAGTTGCGTTTTGACATGGGACATTTGTACACTGTTCGCAGTGGAAAAACGATACATGTATCGTCTAGGACTGGGTTTTTCGGTTTCCCTTGTTCTTCTTGAGTCAGCTCTCCAGATATACTCTTTGAACCTGGAGCGTCTTGATTGTATTTTAGGATGCCTCCATGACGACAACCAGTGAGAGTTCCACATCGCGATTGTAGTGATGATCTGCCCTGTGTAGAGGCTGTAGACCAGGGTGCAGGTTCTGAGGCTGGACCTCCATGTGGTTCGCCAGTTGAGCCACCACATGTCGAGAAGCTGGTTATGTCGGCAGTGTTGGATGAGTTTGCGCCCAGGCTGAGTGCGTTGCATGAGTTCTAGAGGAAGCGAAATCGGAGGTTTCAGGGTGATCCATACCCTCAGGCAGCTGATTACTGGTCCGAAGAAGTCACCCATGTTTTCCGCCTAGCGAGGATACCTCTATATCAGATGGTGGTCCTAGCGGCGATCCTTGTACATGGTTCGGTCGGGCGCTGTTGGAGTTTGGTAAATTAGTCCCATGACGGGGAGAAACTCACGTGGGAAGAGTTTGAGTAGCTCCACAAGGAAGAGTTCTATCTGGTGACACTGAGGTCAGTGCGGATTCAAGAGCCTCTGCAGCTTCGGCAGGAGGGCATGACCGTGTCAATGTACTTAGTGAGGTCTACAGACCTATCACACTACTCCCTTGATATGGTTTGAGACCTATTCATTAGGGCATGGACCTTCGAGCATGGCCTAGGTAGAGACATCCGGGTAGGTGTGGTTTCTTTGTGTCCACCCACCTATGATGGAGTGCTGGAGCAAGCGTTGTTGGTGGAGAGCTTTTTGGCTGAGCAGATCATGCCTGTTAGGGTTGGGGGAATGAGATCTGAGACTTCGTCAGTCGGAACGACATCTGTTAGCTGGCGGCAAGAACAAGGGTCTAGATGTGGGTGACATTTCAGGAGGCGACCCCAGGATGGAGGATCTGAGGCTCAAGGCTCACAGGGCTCGCAGTCCAGTTTTGGTCAGCCGCAGGAGAGGCGGTGTTACGCTCACGACGGTCGGGGACATCTTGCTAGAGATTTTTTGACCCGTCGTGCGGCTGAGAGGGAGTCGGTCGACATCCCGCCTTGGTAGAGGCAGCATCTCGAGAATGGAGATCCGCAGGGCGGCAGAAATGGTGACGGAGCTGGTGCACCAGCAGTATGTGGTAGGCGATATCAGTTGCCACCACCCCCACCACCAGGTGGTCCACGTTGTGCTCATGGAGCTGGGGGCCGAGGGCGAGGACAACTACAAGCCTTAGAGGCTGTTGACCCAGAGGCTCCGTGGATGGATTGAGGTACACCTTGGGTCCTTTATAATTTCTTTATTAGCTTGTTAGACACTGTTTAGCGGTAATATTCTCTTTTCGTTGCTTGCTCAAGTTTTGTTCAGGGCATTGGTAAGATCCTATGTGGGTTTTGTTCGGTGTTCTTCGAATGCGTGAGGAAGAGGGATCCTTACCCCATCGAGATGTGTTTTTGTGACATGATTAAAACTATGTGGGTGAGTCAGTGCTTCCCAAAGAGGATAGTGTTGAGGTGTGGTGGATGAATCCCTCTAACTTATGTGTTCGGGCGGGGGTGTTTGTTGGCGAACTCACTGGCGTGGGAGACCCAGTTGAGATTCCATTTGCTTTCCTTGTGCTTATGGGTTTTTGGGGACGAAAAGTTCAAAGGAGGGGTAGGATGTAGCGACTTGGGTTTTGTCCTTGTCAGACTTTAGAATATTCTTATGAATAATTCCAGAGCTAGGCATGGAGACGACGTGCGATTCCGAGGCCCGGTGTGCCCGGAATTAAATTTATAAAAATATTAATTATTTTTATACTATACATGTGGTGGGGGTGTGTTATCTCTTAAATGGCAGCTCATAATGATAATATGATGGAACGGTTGCATCCTTATCATGACATTTACTCTAGGAGGGGTGTAAACTTTGCGGGCGTGGGCCTTCTCTGAGAAAAGAGACCAGGGGAGTTTTCATAAATAAATTGAAAAGTTTATTTGTGAGCGTCAGCTTGAACAAATATTGAAGGGAGTCTCAGATAATAATTCTGTGTCTGTCATTGCATTCAGAACGCTGCGTTTACCCTAGGTGCGACATAATTTTAGTCGGTGCCGGGTGCCAGGTCGGGTGCGCGTAGGCGGGGAGCTGAAATGAAGTGTAAAAAAAACAAAATCCATCTCTTCTCCCCCCACCTCTTGTACGCAGGCGAGGAAACCCACCCCCTTCTCTCTTCTGTTCTTCGTCAATTTGAGCCTCAATCATCCGTTTTCTGTGCTGATCATCAGAAGAATGAGTGTCAGAGCATCGCGAGCATCGTTCTACACCTAAAGCGTCGGCGTTTTTCCGTCCAGGTAGGTGTTTTGAGTTTCGAAATCCTGGATCCCGATTTGGTTGGTTTTTCACTATTTTGAGCCTGTAGATGCATAGATCTAGTCCCATGGGCCGAACAGATGGATCTTGAAGTGAGTTTGGACCCCCGAGGTGCCCCCATCGAACCTCAGAAGGTTTGTCGGCGCATCTCTGGCGGGCCGGCGTCGCGGCGGCCAGTGGCGCTGCGGAGGCCAATGGCGTCGGGCCATGGGAGACAATAGGGACCGCTGTGGGGCGGGGGTCCAACGTCAATTAGCGGTGACCCCCATGACGGGGGTCAGCTGTGCCCTCACTCCGACACACCGTGGTGGCACAGTCAACCAGCCGGAGCGGCCGGCAGTGGCGGTGGCCGGGGCGGTCGGCGCGGGCCGGCCCAGGCCGGCCGGATTGGCCGGTTCAGTCCGGTCCGGCCCTCACCTTGTACACGTGGGTTTTAAAAACCCCATGTTTCATGCAATCCAATGGTCAGATTCATGTGCCCTCTGCGGTGACGCGACCCTGGCAATGAGGCGAACCCTTTGGTGTGGGTTCGAGAGTTTAATGTTTTGGGATCATGGCCCGGGAGCTTGAAAAGTCAAATAAAATATTAATATTTTATTATTATTCGACTTCGGGCCGTTGTATCTTCTACCCAGAGCATCCAATTGACGTAACGTCAGTGATGTTGAGAGCCTGATGGTATGAAAGACTTTTATTGATGGTTTCCGGGTGTTGGGACCAAGATTGGGGTGCGGGCCCCATGAGGCCAGGTTTGGGCGTTTACAGAAAAAATGAAACTTTCTCACCATGAGTCCGATTTTTGTGAATGAATAGTCGATCCTGTGTGTTTTTATGAGAGGAACTAAATGGTTCGATCCATTTCATGAGTTTTGGGATCGAGACATGGCCCCCACCCATGATAGATTTGGTGAATAGTACCATTTTCACCGGGTATCCGTTTGGGACGAACAAGTAGTTGATCCCGTGTGTTTTTCTGAGGGGATCAGAGTGGTATAATACGATTGATGAGTTTTGGGATCATTGTGTGGGGGCCCCATGCATGCTAGCTATGGTGAATAGTGCCTTTTTCACAGTTCTTCAATTTCGAGTGAGTAATCATCCTGTCCTGTGTGTTTTTCAGTGAGGATCGCGATAGTGGCCTCGGTATCAGCCTTGGAGGTGTGTGGGGTGGCGTTGTGGCGGGTTGATCGGGTTAGAGACGTTCGTACCAACAGTGGTTGGGGGTACTCCCTGGGTTCATTCCCAAGAGGGTTCGCACGACATCACAACCTTAGTATGGGTTTTTGATCCTCTCGATGGGTTGTTTAATCTTTTAGAGTTGTGTAATCCCTCCGGTGGGCCCGGAGCGGGATCATATATCATCATTTTCCTATATCGGGTTCTTGGTATCACTGTGACCGCTTATCCTCGGGAGGTCATCCCCTATCGAGCAGGTTAACCCCGTAGGATTTGTGGAATCATCGAAAATATGATCCCCTATGCAGTGGGCCATACTCAGTAGGGTCATGGCATCGTTGGGTGTATTATTCCCTACTCAGCATGTGAATTATATTAGGGTTGTGGTATCATTGGTTATATGATTCCCTACTCAGCACATGGTGTCAGTAGGGTTGAGGCATCGTCAGTTCAATCCCCTACAATGCGAGATGTACCAGATAGGGTTTTAGTATCGTCGTGAATGTCGTGACACAGGTGATGATCCTCTATCTGAGTAGCGTGTTTTGTAAAAATTCGAGATCGTGTTGTGGTATCCCCCAGCGAATCCTGTGAGTGATCCCCTATCTATGAGATCTAAGAATGCCAGATCGGGTTGTGGTATCCCCCAGTGGACCCTGGGAGTGATCCCCCATCTGTGAGATCTTCGTATACCGGTATGGGTTCTGGTACCCCCTAGCAGACCCTCGATGTGATCCCCTATCTGTGGAGTTTAGTGTTTCTTCTATTTCAGCGAGACATTCTTAGTGATGGTATCCGATGAGCGTGATCTCCCGGGGGAGCATTTGAGATGTTTTTGTGGGACCCGATGGAGCGTATCTCTCAGACGAGTGTCATCTGGGATGATAGTGATCATGGAGTGTGGTCTCCTAGTTGTGAATTGTTTTTGGTGACAAGGTCGGTACCTCATGTGGCTTGGTGTGTGTGATGAGTATATTTGGATTGTTCCTGGTGTGTGTATGGGTATACACCTGAGCTGAGTTGACTAGTTATGTCTAGATGAGGATGGTCACGAGATGTAGTTTCTCGTTCATATCGGTTCCCTCTAGTTGGGATGAGCAGACTGTGTCCTTTTAGTTTCTGTCTTTTGTTTTGGGAATTTGTGGTGCCAACTGAGTATTGTAATACTCACCCCTGCACAGGCTTTTACCCACATGTTTGTGTATTGTGCAGACCACAATCCTTTTGATGGAATCCAAAGAAGACCCAGAGTAGGCGGAGCTGAGTGAGCGGGTTTGACCGGGGTGTTTACCAGAGTTGTGCTGAGGTGCTTACTGACATGTGTTCTTGGAAGTTTTTTTCCTCCTTCTAAGCAGGTTAGACACTTTTTAAGTTTTCCTTTGGTGGGCCATGTTTTTTCCTTTTTGTACTGTTGTTGCACTCTGGTTTGGGATAGACGTAGTCATTCATTTTCTTTTCAGTTTTATATATCTCTATACTGTTGCATGGAGGTTTATGTGGGTGCGTGTGTATAGGTACCTTAGGCTAATGCCTCTCTTGTGTATGATAGACTACTCGGTGCTAGATCCCAGCCCCTGGCCTCTTGGAGGCGGGCTTGGGGAGTTGTGGTTTGAGCCCTGTTGTGCTGGGTCATGACAATTATGATGGATAGAGTCAATACTATTAACAGAGTCAAAATGATAGAGATAGAAACTATATACAATGTAAGACATTTTTGAGAAAAATGTATAATGATATTTGTGATTTCCAAAACAAAATACAAAAAAGTCAAAGTATGACTTTTGACTTAAAAAATGTATGCTCATACTGATGGGAAATATTAATATAAAATTTAGGTACATGATGAAGTCTTAGAGAGTGTTTCCTAAAATTTAGTGGTTTATAGAAGAGTCAAATTTCTATAGAAATGTGTACCTATTATAATATATATCTGTCATATATATTGATATATTCCATCAAAGAACTATATGGTTAGACACACATATTTCTTATATTATGGTAAGAGGTAAGAAGAACATTCATGATTGGGCCAAGTTTCATTCCATATATCTAAACGAAAAACCAAGTCGTTCAGAGGTTATAATAGACTATATAGGATTAATATATATCATATTTATTCTATAAATATTAACCTATTATGTTTGAGTTTTGTGGTCCTGTATTTTTTGATTTTCTCATTGGTTGGGACACATTCGATAATGGAGGATGGGTAATTTAGTATCACTTTATATGGGTCTATTAAAGATCATTGTGGGGATTGGTAACCAAACATAAAATCTAGAACTTCCACAAATATATATTGTAATGAAATATGTATCATATATATATATATTATAATTAGTGTTGTCATCAGAACCCTTATCATTTTATTAAAATAAATGACATTAAGTTGGAGGCTAATGTTTCATTTAAGGACTGACTTATATATATAGTGGATAAGAGTGAGAATATTTTTCATGGGAATATGGTACCCATAGTACATGTGTAATAATATAAAAAAATTATTTTTGATTAGAATTTAGAGTGGGAGATAGATATGCAAGTAAACTTGTTAGAGGCTTTCACAAATGATGCATAATGATGCATCTCATAGATGAGAAGCGGTATAATAGAGTGTATTTAACCACCCATTTAGTGGATTGTATGAATTTATTTAATTTTATCCATTTCACTGGTATTTGTTTGAATTTATAATATTGAAGTGGCTAGAAAAAATAAATGATTAAGAAAAGGAATAGTGTGAGATTGCCTAAATTTTTCAAAGCTGAAAATTCTTACTAACAGCCTGGTGGGGGCTGATACAATTCTAGTGGAATTTCTCAGGGGTTCTTCCCCCACCATTGGAGTATATTGGTGCAAATATGGACCTTATTGGGAAAAGTACCTTTTTAATGGGATGGTGTTTTAGTCATTTTTTTACTAAAAAAATATTTAATAATTATTCTTCATTGATTTGGAATCCCATATATATAACACCTTTTTCTTGTGCATTTAATTTATTCATTCCTCCTACCTTGATTCTTCATAGATTCACGTTACACTAATTCTTATGATCATAAAAAGTTACCTATAATATACAAGAGAATTAATTTTGGTTTTATTTGGATTTTATAATTTGATTCGTTATATATTCCCAATATTAGTGGTTCTATAAAAATTTGAATTTATATCACCTGACCATAATTTTTCCAATGCACATTGATGATAATGATTCTATTAATATAAGGTAATTGGTCCCAAAAAATCACTATTTTTTGGTTTGTTTCCCGGTTTGAAGTTTTGGGTGCTTGTAGGTGAGGGTAAATTGCTTAGAATGGGACATATTTGGTTTTAGTTATGCATTAAGTGGACAGTGAGTTCTATCCAAGCCTTTATAATCCCCATAATCCCTTTTCATCTATAATTTGGTTATAAATAACCAAAACACATGAAAAAATTGTTAATAAATCATAGAATTAGAGCATGTGCATGGTATCCATTCTTATGATTTACATTATATGATCATTTGATGCATCCTTGATCATTCATTAAAGATGTAAAACTATTTATGTAGGGAATTATAGTGATGGTATTGATGTATATTTACTTTTGTATAATGGATGTTTTTTTAGTATCGTAGTTGTACCAATTTGTAGCTATCTTATGCTAGACATCTCTATGTATATTATGAGAAGGGTGTTTTTTAACTTGAATTTTTAAATGTTTAACCTATTATCATTTATGGGTGGTTTTTTTTGGGTTAGAGGAGTCTGACCTTGTGTACTATTCATTTGGTGTTTGGAAAGGATGGTGGTGGATAACTTATTATGTATTTTGTGTTGTGTTTGATGGGTTATGTGTAGGTTGAAGTAATATACAGTGTTTTATTAGTATAATGTGTGATTAAAGGATAAAATTATAGTTTCTATTAGTTTATATGTTATTGAAGAGCGGAATCTATTCCACCTTCTCATGATTTCCTAAAAAGCATCACCAAAACTAGTTGAATTAGTTATAGAGTCTGAATGGGTGTCATTTTGATTATTCAATGATGATATTTCTATTTATTATTTATTTTTTCCGGGGAACATTATCCATGAAATGATATAGGTTTTCTTTTTTCAGGGTGTTATTAGTGGATTCCTATTGTTTATTTTTGTTCCAAAATGAATAAGACCCATAGTGGGTATGTAAGATTCGTGGTTAAGAATATATGTATGTTAAATGGCCCCAGGATCAGTTTTTGAGAAAATATGGATTGTTGGGATTGGATGATAAGACTAGGAGTAACCAATAACTCATATTTTCCCCATTAATTTTATAAATTTTGGACTAAACATGTATAATATCAAATCATTTGGTGAACTTGGAGTGGATGTATAAATTGTATGAAATTTAAACAGTGTTCCTATTTTATTCTAGTATCTAATTTTTTTTAAATTTTTCCTGTAACATTCCTATTATTTTATAATATTTTCTGATAATGTGTTTCTAAATGTCTACTATTATTTATCGCAATCTAATAGAGTGTATACTTTATCCATGATATCGATATACATCAGCTGATATTAATCATCCTCTTTATAATGGTTTGGCAGACCTAAGGTTATATCGTGATATATCATGGTATGTATATAAATATATAATTATTTATTCAATGATGTTACAAAAAACTGTGGAACATTAATCAATGTAAGTAAGAAGTTTAAAATATTCAGATTCCATCTGTATAATATTTTATCAGAAGAAAGGAATATTTATATGAAAAGAACTATGAGGAAGAAAGTTAGAATCCAAATTCTAAAAAGAAAAACCCTGTAAAATATTTAGTAAATATCAAGAAATTATATATATGAAATGACTATTTCATGTTAAATTCTCATATATGTTCTTTTGAATGATTTATAACAAGACATGATAATAAAAAACTAAATATATAAACTCAGAGAGATAATGAATAAAACATTCATAAGTGTCACACCCTACCACCAAAAAATGATCACAGGAATCCCATTATATAACCAGGAAAAATAAACAATAATCAATTATTTAATTTAAAATTGAATTATGTGAACCATAATAAATATATATATCTATTGAATTAAAGTAAATATCAATAAAAAACTTCTAAATAGTCTAGTTTCAGCTCTATATTATAGAAAAAACGCAGTTGTAAAGAAAAAATGAATGTAAAAAAATATGTTTAAATCCACTGACATTAATGAAAAATAATCAAAATAAGGAAAAAATTACAATAATATTTGAATGAAATTATTGATTTAAGGAATTTAACTCTGGAAAGAATGATCTTAATCACTTTTCAACTCCTCAAAAATAAGCAGAGGAATAAATTTATCTATGAACCCATGAAAAAATAAAATCAGTAAATATAAGTGAGAGAAGAGGGATTTAATTATAATAAAATTATTCAAATATTTGAATTAGTTGGTTAAAATCACTATCTACCAATATAACAGCCTCAACCAACATTCCAACAACTCAACTACGTTTAAACTTAAGTGATGAGATGGACTATGGATTCCCACTAAATATCAAAGGCTTTTAACTAGAATTGATTTCCTAAATCCATAATTTAGGAGACCTTTATGTCATATAAAATTAAAAAAAATTAAATAACCAAAATATCTCCACTAAAAAAATCATAGTATATATAATCAATAATACAACAAGGTTATAAAATATGAAAATTGAAAAAGGAAAAAAAATCAAACTATCATACTAATTTTACATCTGGATCATAACATATACTAATGAAAAAAAGAAAAATATATATTAGACCCTATGTATCTATTCCCAAGTCTCATCCCATTCCATATCTAATATCCCATAGATCTTCTCCATCCTAATCTATTTCATAACATTTTCTTAGCCCGAAATCAAACAAAATGTCTATGTCCATAGTCAGGCTCTTGTGTTGGGTTTGAGAAATTAATATTATTTGGATATTACCATGGTATTTTATTATATCCCACTATATACATGTATAAATGAGGAAAATAAATAATATGAAATAAACATGAAAAAATGTTAAAAAATTTAGTGTGATAAATATTCCTTAATGATTCCATGAACAATGTGTACCCATGTGTTGACTAGTCTAGAATGAAACCAGACCATAACTACTCTATATTAAGCTGAAATATTGTGTCTTAATTTCTAAAATTAAATTAATACCTAAAGATTCATCTAATGGTGTCACTAAGACCCAACAGCTTCTCAAAGATATTGGGTAGGTTCATTCGTCTATATAATAGACCATCAATTATCACACAAGGGAGCTCTTTCAAAAAGGATTGATCTATATTTTATCAGTCAATATAGGGCCCTATATCCCCTACCTACCACTACTATATCACTCAAGGTATGGATACCTACTATATAAATCCATAAAAAATATTATCACTCAGGGAGGTCCATGATAATAACTACTCACTCAAGATGAGGCAATTATCCAGACTGCTACCTTATCAACCAAGATAGGGTAAGAGGTAACATCAAAACCCTATATTGTTTACTCACTCAAGTATTCCCATGCCAAAACATTCCCACTAAAGTCGACTCCTTTATCCAAAAATATACTAAATTACTCAATTCTGTTCTGATATCACCCATCAACAACTATCATATAACTCAATGTAGGGTTCTGCAAACACCATTCCACTCAAGGTGAGTCCATCCCTTAGGATCTATCATATTCCATATAGATATCTATATATTATCCCCTGAACCTAATTAAAAAATCTACTAAACAAAAATCAGTGATCCCAACCCTTACGATAAAGTCACTATCTCATTGATAGGGTGATAGTCACATGAGACCAATCCTTAAATCAAGATCATGTCTCGACACCCATCAAACCGTACATGATAATCCTACACACCATCTCTCATAGACAATGACAATATTCAAACATGTATACATTTTCACCTCACTTGTGGGGGAATCAATTAGGTCTCTTACACCTATCTTAGTCTCAACACACTATTAATAATCCAGACTCTCCACACCATAGTGGTCCCACATCCTATAGGATTTACCCAGCTCGACCCTCATCATATTGATCAAACCTACTCAAAATCCATTGAAAATAACATTATCCAATTAATCAAGGATCATATCATGAATCCTCTTCACACTCCCCATGTAAAACCTAATGAAAATACAACAAAAATACCAATTACCCAACACCTATTTCTCATCTTACATCTCCCATAAGATAGATCTCAACCCATCACCAATAGAAAATCTTTACCCATTACACCAAACCTGGCTATGCAGGGATTTTCACACTCATGGGTCTTATTGGTAGTCCAAACCGACCATAAGATGGGTTTCACATCTAATGTGATATGTAAAACTTCCTAAATCATCACCACTAGGCCTCAAACTCACATTCCTACCCAATAGAACCTAAATAACTATGTATCATACCTTCATCTCATTACACATCATATGACCTACCAAAGGTTGCATATAAACTCCTATTACATTTTCCTCATAGAGATATAATATCTAGACTATCTAAATTACTCAATGTGCATGAATGCACATTTTTAACATTAAGACGCTCAATGCTACCCTCTCTTTCTCCAATGGTCTCTCTTGGTTCCTCTCCATTCACTCAGTCCCATGAAAATTTTCACGCATGAACACTTATGCCTAAACAACTAAATAATTTTAAATTAAATCGATGACATTCATTGATTATTGAGTTACCATCCATGAAATTATACACTAAACTATGATAAAACACCTACATAAATCTTTCAATCTATTACCAATATAAATGATCCTATATTATGATATAATATCTAAATAATTAATTATAAATTCAATAATCAATTATTAAATTTTAACTACAGTGTCATAAAAACCAAAAAATATTTTGGAAAACATACTATTACAAAACCGTAAACAACCATGGAAAGATGTTCTATGGTCTACCCTAAGAACAATCCTATGGAAAAACCTAAAATTATGATGAACACTTAAAATATACTTTCATATAATTTAATCAAAACCCAAAATAAATGAGTTTATAAGTATTTCTCATTAAAAATTGTGAATGATAACATGTTTTATTTTTTAGTGGATTACCACTCTCCAAGCTAAACAAATCCACATTATTCCATCCCAATTCCACCATAGTATACTATTATTACATCCAATACCTTTTCTAGTGACATTGAAGATTAGTGAAATAAAAACGAATGGAGGAGGAATGGGAGAAGGTTGATATCTCATACAATACCTGAAGATGGACTGACAAAAAACAATTACTAAATAATGGTGAAATATTGCTCTCAATTGAAATAAATAAATTAACTTTGGAAAAATACATTTTTAAATAAGGTAAGAAATGTTAAAAAATTGGTATTCTAAAAATTATTTTAAACAAAAATCTATCTAGATGGATAAGTCATCATCTTTTTATCATGACAATTTTTTTTAAAAAACATCACTTAATTTTAAATGGGTGTTTATGAAATGAGTTCTTGAAAAATGTTCTTTATCAATCAAAGATTAGTTTCTCTACCATTATATAGATGTTAAGGATGAAAATTCATTATTAAACAATCAAATACTTAGGTATATATTATTATCCCCTAATTCACTTGTACTTTGTTATGTTATTGAAAAAGTGAGATAAAGATAATTTTATAAATCCAATGATATATATCTATATAGTATTATTAATTTTAGAATTTTTTTTAACAACTAGTATATATTTAGGAGGATCAAAAGGGAATATTTTAATTTTTGCACAAACAAGTGATGTGTGAGGGTGTGTGTTTTAATTTTGGATTGTGTTGATTAATTGGTTTATGTGTGAACTATTATAACATGTTTTTTGAATTTATATATATATGGAATGTTTATCTAGACATTACATAAGATATTTGTTTTTATGTTTAATTAATAATATCATGTGGATGAAAATTATTCTTATTGAAAATTTGATATTATTATATTGTATTATTTTTTTTCTACACTGAGTCCACTAGTATTGTCTTAGAATAGTTATATAATGATTAGTTACTTAGTTTTGGAGTTATTTATAGTTGAAGGATGAATAATATATTCCAAATTGGTATATTTTTTTCAGGAATGATGTTTGATTTTGACCATTAAGAAAGAGATAAATTTTATAAAGAGACATATTGTTTTATGCAGCTGAAGTGAAGTTGATGTTATTTATACATTGGTGTTTCATTTTTAGTTTAGGAAATCAATAAATATATGAATCATATTCAATATAAGATGAATATATATGGTTCAACTGATCTTAAGATCATTTAGAAGGCTGAAAAATCATGTAATATGTCTATAGTTGAATAGAGGAGTTTGGATATATTTATATAGAAAGAAATGATGTTTATGGTTTGGTGTTGCCCATAAAAAACAATTCTCTCTAACCAACAAGAAAAAGGATTGCGATGTCAATTAATTATGTATTTTTCTTTTCATGGTTTCTAGAGAATCTTTGTAAATTCATGATCCACTAAAAGGATTCCTCATTATTCCATGGAGATGTGTCTATTGGTTATTATCCTTAGATGGGAAGAAAAATCCAAAACATTATTAATTAGTTTTTTTGGATTTTCCATGGTTTAAAGGATAATTATTTTTGATCAATGATTATATGATGGTTTAATGGATATTTTTATTTGATATTATTAATTTTAAATCAATTTTTATGTAATTATTTTCTGATTTTCATTGGTTATCCACGGATCAATGTGAATTTAATAATGGTTTCGAGAAGTGGACTTTACCTATTGAATGGTATCTCTTCAAAAAGACATGGTATGTTGAAGAATCAATACTCAATTGTCATTGAAAATTTCTCTGTGTGGATGACTAGAATAATAATAAAAATCAATTCATTTGGTCCTTATATCTTATCAATATTTACAATGAAATATGTTTTATCCAAAAGTAAAATTAATATATAAGTTATAAGAAGTTGATGTTTGTTTTATATTTTGAATTTAAAAATAAAATTTATCATAAAAGAGGGATAATTTTTCTAACATTTTATATTTACAATTATATAAATTTATTACTACAAAATATATATATAGATAAATATATTAGAGAATAGAATATATATGAAGAAGAATAAAAAATGTGCAAAAAGTGTACAAATCATATTTTGTGTTTATAAAAGGATCATCATAATATTGTTATTTATTGATAAATAAGAGTGGTTCAAACATGTTAAATAATTTGAATATATATATTAAAACATAATTTTTTTTAAGAAAAAGATAAAATCAATAATTAATAAGGATATATCCTTGCATATTTGATGAAATAAGACAACACTTCAAAAAAACTTACTCGAGAAAAAATTTCTACCATATTAGGTATAGAGGTAGCATCATTTATAATTATATTATGAGTTTACATATATTATCTACAGGTTTTATTTATCAGGGTGATTATACATGAACATATGATCTTAGGATTTCATGGTCATTCCAAGGATGTATCCACCCATTTTGAATCGTAGTCCTTATACATTAGGGATCATGTGTTCGTTGTTTTTTAGGATCTATGAACTAAAATAACATTGTCATTCAGTTTTTTTATTTGATGGTTTTTTATTTATGAGAAAACATTAAAGGAAAATATAAATATTATCCACTGATTCACCCCTCTCAGTGAACTCACGTCGTACGATGACCTTCCAAATCCTAACATGTGCATACATTAATATCTATTCTCAGACTCACTTTGATGCCATTATAAAATGTTTCTAACAATTAAAACCATACCCCAATCCATTAATAATGAAAGGGAATATCATACCATTACTTTAACAAAATGAAATCTGAAAATTATATTATTGTATTTGACACTGTTTCTCACATGCAACACCCTCCTTAAACAACCCCCAAATTATGTTTCTTTATATTTAATCTCTCTGAATGCTTATAGAAAATAAAAACCTGAGTCTAAATAAACTATAATATAGTACATTTTCAGAAACTATAGATTAAGTTTTTATTTACGAATAGTAATAAATATATTATGTATACCTTTCTTATCAATTTATTTGAAATAAAATAACAAATATTTAAATTAAAAGGAAATGTTTTCTCAAAACATTATTTCCTCTAAAAGATGGTTTAATTGCACATTTTCCAAAAAAATTAAAATAAATTTTTATAATTTTATTAAATTTATATGAAAAATAATAATTTATTAAATAATCATTTCATAATTAGGTTATGGAAAATTTTTAGTATTTTTCTAAAAAAAATATATTTTTAATGAGTATTGAAAAATACTAATTTTTATTAAAAAACACCTATTCATATATATAATATATATGGTTCAATAAAATTTTAAATATGTTTTTAATGTAAAAAGAGTTAAATAACATAATATTTTAACTAATTTAGTTCATTATATTTAGTTTTATATTGAATTTTCATATTAAAACCTTATATACTTTTTGATAATTTTCAATTTGAAAAACTAAATTTTTATCACGACTCCATGTATAAATCTAAATTGAATTCATCCAACAATGAAAATTTAATTAGTTAAAATGTATTCCATATTTTGAATAATTATATTTTATTTAATATAGTATGGTTAAATATATTTTTTCCCCAAATTATTAGTGATTGAAATAAAAATTAATTACCATGGTTATGATAAAAATTGGTTTGCCTAAGGGGTTACACAAATATGAAAGGGTTTATATGACATAAACACATTTCTAAAATATATTTTCTGGTCATATTTAGACCATATATTTTCTATTTCTCTATAATAATGTATTTTAGACCATTTTCATGTGATCAATTTTGTAACACCATTTTATTTTTAAAACATACATGTGTGCCACACACCACAACTAAAATTTATAGAGCCTCTCCTCTATTCATCATACCATAAACCATTATTTTATGGAAATAACATTCCAAATTAATTCTTAACATCTATAAAAAAATCCAAAAATATTTTTTTTGGTAAAAAATAAATTCTAGGAATACATTACTTATAATCCCAAAAAGGTGGTCTGAGAAGAGATAAAATTCATAACTATATGTTTTCATATTATTTCTTCTTCCAACACTTCATATATTTTAAATTTATAAATATATAATATCCCTAATATCTCACATAGAATGATATTATATTATGTTATGTTTTTTATCGATATAAATATCATGTTCCCAAAATTAGTAAATGATTCCATCGCTCATTGGTACGATAGTCTACTACCTTGTGAACTGATGTGAAACATTTTACACAAACACCTCTCGTTGTAGGGTATCATATTGGATATAAAGTATAAATATTGTATTTAAAAAATAATTACACCTACTTATTACTTATACAATATATATATTTTTTAAATCTATTCTATATAGAATACAATAATATTTCTAGTGTGTATGGAAGACTACCACATCGTTGAGCAATGTGACTAGTTTTTCACTAATGATTAACATATAATGTAATACAGATACTGTTAATTAATTTATGTCACATAATTGAAATAATTTTGATTTTATTGACATATTTATGATTTTTAAAAGACAATTTATTATTTTATTTCTTAACATTTCACAAACTAAAAGATGATAACATCCTCATGTATGTCTGGACTACCGCCTTCACAAAGAAATATAACCTTATTTCAATCACCACACCACATCAATGATGTATATAAATTTATATAAAGAAATAATTTTGTATTTGTGATATTATTGTAATTACTTGAAGATAATTTCTTATATACCACCTTCCTATAATGATCATTGAAAAATTGAAATTTTACTCATGCGTACATATGACATACTGTATCTAGGATCGTAACATAATTAATTTCTCAAAAACACCATTAATGATTTATATTATATGTTTAATTTATTTATAAATAAGATATTTATGTCATTAATATTATTACGGATATGATGGAACTTTATAATTATCCTAAAAACTGTAACATCCATGACTAATCATGAATGCGAAAACATGGAAATTAACACCCAAAACAATGATAAAAATGAATTATTATTAACTAATGGGTGATGATATGTTACAAAAGGATAATATGTGATATTTTAAATATTAATATGGTTGTGTTATAAGTGATAAATATGTTTAAAACCACTATGAATGATGTTAAATCATGTTCAACCAAAAGTAAGTGTGATGTAAGGGACTTTGTCTCAATCACCCTTTATTGTGGTATATTGAAATGTTATGAACCTAATTTCTTTTCTATGGTGTTAATAAATACCATTTGAAATGTAATATCATTATTATTTAATAATTAATTTTATTTTAACACTAAATTTTAATTATTTCATCCAAGAGGATTTTACATTAAAATTACCATGTGGTATATAATTTCATAACATTATTTCATTTCATTGGGTTATATTATTCTTTCATTTTTGCTGATATTATATGATTTTGTATTCAATAAAATATCAATATATTTATATATATATTTTATTTACACTTGAAATATGTGGAAATAAATTATATATACATAATAAATTCATTAGTTTATTTCCACTTAAGCATTATGATCAATATAAGGATTTATTTGACAATCCCATTTTAATAGGAATTATTTATGATTGAATTTCCCTAGAAAGGAATTATTTGATAATTGTATAAGAAACCCCTTTAGATTTATTATCATCAGGTTATTAATGATTTTTTCATGTAATATTACAATTTTCTACTCTTCTATATTTTTTAGGAAATTTGTTTTACTAAAATATGAATTCATGTCTCTCTTTGGTCAGAAATTCAGTTTCTTCAAAAACCATGTTTTCTACAAATGATTTAAAAAGGTTTTTATCATTTTTCTAAATTTTTAATTAACTACATTTTGACCAATTTTTAATTTTTAAACAATGATTTGAATGTAATCTTCATGTTTTATTCAAAATAGGTTCTATTTATCTTTTACCAAAATTGTAAAAGTAATCTTTTTTCACATAGTCACCATGTAGATAATTTTATATCTTCATGAAAAATAAATTTCTAAAAACATTTTTCTTAATTTTTATTTTTTATTTTAAAATAAATTTATTTTCATAATGTTTTGTGAACATTTTGTTTTGAAATTTTTTTCAAATTTAAAAAATGTAATTTCCATCAAGAATGTTTTTAAAGTCGTCATTATAATATTTCTAATCATCAAAAAATTAACCCTTTATTTAAATTATGATACACTATGGATGTTTTTATTAATATCATCCTTATTATTATTTTTTTTGTTTTATGATCATTATGACCAACTGAATTATTAACATTCTATTCCTTGATTAATTTTTATAATCATTAAATTTCCCTTAGAATATTCACTATCCTATTATCATTGGACATTAAATTTTCCCTAAATATACATATTATTAATCGTGGATAAATTTTTTGAATAAAATAAGTATCATTTATAAATATTATATTATAAATTTAATGTTATCTATTTATATGGGAAAATATTTATAAATCCATATTCTTTACTCAATACAGATATTTTCTGAAAAATTATATTGGTCATGAATTAAATATATTATTCAATACATGGGGAAATATATGGACATATAGAGAAGGGAAGAGCATGAAACTATATACCTCCTAGAAGCATCATTGGTATCAAGAACCCAGTTGGTAAGCTTGAATTAAATGGGTTTAAACCTACATTTTAAAACTATATTATGAACGGACTTGATGGTAGAGGTATCATGTTCCTGAAAAAATTGAATCCATCAATTAATAATTTCCATCACCATGAATTTAGTTACTAATATCCATGATTTTTTAATGATATTATCCATTGATCAATTTAATTCCATATTTATTCACTAAATTGAATTCATTTTTAGTTATTTACCTTTGCATAATGATTATTCCTTATCTTATAATCCATGATATGTTAACAAGGATATTTTCTATAGATGCAAATCATTATCAGTTTACTAACTAAATGGTTTAAATTTTTAGTTATTTACCTCAACATATTGATTATTATTTATCTTATATAGATATTACATGTATTTAAAAAGATCTTGGGTTCAGTTATTTACATTCCCATGTTGATTAATATTATTTGATCATGATAGATTCTATTGTACATAACACATACTGAGTATTTTAGCTCACCCATATTAGGGATCCTTTCTAATGAATATCGGAAGTATAATATGAATGATATGCATTTATATTCTAGAGGGAATATTTTTATTCACGATAATAATGTTATAATATAATTTTTGTTTTCAAATGTAAAATGGTAATCATATATGTATCTATTCTACCAATACAACTAAACTTTATGGTCATTTAAGATGTGATTTCTTACAAAAAATGTCAATATAACAAAGAAAACACCAAATATAGGATATAGTTTTTTGGGTCACTAAAATTGGTATTAGTGGATTTTTTTTATAAACCTTATGAACAAGATTTAGTAAAACATAGATTAGGGAATAAAACCCTATGATATAATTTTAGATTAAGTATATAAAAACATCCTAATTTTTTGACGTTAGAGATGATATGGTTTGAACTATAAATACATACTTGTTTGGCTACTACATGTGGACAAGGTTTTGGCACATATGTTCCTAGGTTTAGTAACATTGAAAAGGGAACAATGGGAATGTCCTTATTATCAACTGGTATATGGAAATTGGCCTTAGTGCAGAAATTGTTTTACACTCCCAAGGGATATTCATAGGATTTTTCAAATTAGCATTAAAAACTATTATGATGGATTTTAATAGATGATGAATATGAATATACTAGGTTAGAACTAAGGTATAACATATTGGAAATATGGTTTCATGGTTTAAAAATCTTTCATGTGATTATATGGTTTTCCCACTATGATTATTGTTTCTCAGATGATGATGTTTTTTCTTAATGAGTAGATGGAATCTAAATGAATCATCTTAACATTTAACATCATGGAAAATCTAGTAATTATGAGTAACCAAGTGAGATTATAATAGGAGAGAATGATATCATGATTATTCATAATAAATTATCACAAAATATGATTAACAACTTATACCCTCACCAACATTCAAAATCAAAAAAGAACAGAAATATTATTTTATTTAAGAGATCAAGTTGTGGAGACGATTAAGGAAAGAAGGCTCTATTTCTATCATGTGATAAATGTCATATGGGAAACCTAGGAAAGTGTCTCAACGGAACTGGAATATGTTTTATCTATTGAAAATTATGTGATAACGTATTGAACAGCGAAGTGAAAATGAATAGTATGACTGGAGATGATTAATATCATCATATAGTTCATTTTGTAGTACATTATATAAAATGTGGAGAACCTAGAAATATCCGAGTAAATTACCCCTAATAATTTTTAACCCTGAGACCTTGGAAGGAACTATGTTGAAATAAAATGATCAATATATTTATGTATTGGGAATAAATAATTAAATTGAATATTTATTTTTACCAATGGTATCATAAAATATTCTAGGACTACGGTAAATTTCTGAATCATATATATATATATATATATTACTAATACTATAGGGTATTGATTCAATCAATGGTTTATAAGTTTATGAGTGATATTTTGTTAGAACTTTTAAACACCACTGTTTAGGTTTTTTAAGAGATTATATCATGAATAATTTTGTTTTTGGAAAACATTTATATGAATACAACATATTGGTTTTGATTTCGAAAGAGTTATTTGAGGAAGAATGTATTCACATTTCAGAAAGATTAAAGGTATTGGTAACATTTAATAATTAACTCAACTTATATGTTTCTATCATTAGTGTTCATCTCAATTTTGAACTGTTATAAGAAATATAGTAATAATATTTTGGAAAACGTCATCTAGTTGTATTTGGAAAAGGCTCCAGGGCTTCAACCTATAAATAAAGGATGACAATGGTTTAGCACCTACCATTAGTCTATGTGATGTTCTAGTTAATATTTCATTATTTTATGTAAAAGATTATGAAAATAAATGTTAATGATGAACCAGTGCTGATACAATTGAGGTTTTGGGATTAATTATTTATATTATATAAGTTGTGCATACCATATCCGTTTTGGGAAATAGTTAGAGACATATGGTTAGACATTACCCTCTTTTTGGATCTGAACATTTATTATAAGTGAATTTTTTCACTTCAAAAATAAAAAACTCATTTTGGATATTCATTTGAAGTAGTAAAATATGAATTAAGTATTGATCATAAAAAACCCAAAGGATGGAATTGTTCATATAAAATAGAAATGTATAAAGTGAGTATATTTCTTTCTATTCATATATAGTAAAAAAAATTCCTTAAAATTCCAAATAGGATATAAAAACTAGAATATTGTCCTATTACCTTTATATGTGATGAATATAGAGGAAATTTATGTCTATAGAGATTTTTAGTATTTTAGTCCTTAACATTCCATTTATCACACACATTCTTGTGATCAATGACCTCTTTAACTATTTATAATTAATTACACTTCTCATCATTGTCCATATCATCAAATGAAACCTATTTCATCTTACCTAGAAACCTTGTTATATGTTCTACCATATGACCATTTCTTACATTTTTCTCTTATTAATGGGATATTTTATTAACAAATTTCAATACAAAGTGTTTTCAATGAAGGTATTTTCAAATATTAGACCCTTAATTTATGAGTGCAAGATCAATTTCCAAGGATAAAATTTATTTAAGGTAAAGAGATTTTTAGACCCTGAATGTCTAAAATAATAACATTTTATTTTTATATAATATTAGACATGAAATATTAAACTTAAAAAAACTATTAAATATATTTCATTAAATTTAATCACTTTGACATCTGACAAAACACACAAATTTGAATCTAATTGAAATATTATATAGTATTCCATTATAAAATAGACATTAAATTTGTGGGTATTAATATTAATAACTAGATTATTAAATTTATGGTTATGTATTTATTAGAAATAAATAATAACCAAATAAAAGAATAATAAAATTTTTATGGAAATCTATGTTTTTTCTAAAAGTTGGTGTAATCAATCATTACAAACAGAATTTAAAATTAGTTGTTAATAATTTTATAGAATTTATATGAAAAAATAAAATTATTTTTTGAGAAAATAATATCAATATTAACTTGGGGTGATTTTTTTTATATTTTCTAAAAGGATTCAATTTTTACTGAATAGTGAAAATTATTGATATTTATTGGAAACAATAATTTCATTTAAATTACTTACGTGGATGATGTATAGTTTTATTTTTATTAAGTTAAAAAATAGGTCAGTTATATTAAATTTTAACTAATTTATGTCATTTTAATTAGATTAATAAGGAATTTTTAAATTAAAACCTTATATAGTTATGATAATTTTCTCTTTGGAAACCCGCTTTTTTCATCGCATCTGTATGTAGAATTTTAAATTGAATTCTGCCACTTTTGTGAATTGAATTTGGGAAAATGCATTCCATATTTTTTATGAGAATAATTTATATTATCTAATATTTAAAACACAATTTTAGACAAAATCTAATTGTGAAAATAGTGAAAATTAATTCTCATGGTTATGGTAAAATGGTTTTAAAGGGGTTTAAACCAAAAAGATAAGTATTAAAATGACATAAAAATGTTACAAAAAACTTTTTAGAAATGTATTTTTTTTGTTTTTTTGTTTCCTTGATTCATCTTAGTCTATGTTCCCTAGAACCTTAGGATTGTCTTGGGAGTGTCTGAGGCTTATTCAGAGACCCATGTTTCTTAAAATGTAGAAATAGAGTGGGACACACACTTAGCACACAGTAATCACTAACCATGTGACTCAACCATGTGGGTAACTTAGAGAATATGAGAGGACCCATGGTTTAATTACAAACATACGATTTTAGTACCAAAGATATGAAAAAACTATTAAATCATTACATAAGAATATTATAGGGCTTGCACATAGTTAGTCAAACTATGTGACTACCCCATACGAATGGAGTTTTCAGATAGTGTCTAGTGCACGGTTTGTCAAAAATTGCGAGAAACCATGAAAAAACATATTTTTGGGGTTATTTTATGATTTTACCATGAAATAGTTTATGATAAAACCTTTTTTCTTTGTATTCCAGCGGACAGAACTCCATCCATCCATTATGTTGGGATCTCTTCCCCAAGCTCTCCACCTAGAATTTATTGTTTCTCCTACTTATGTTCTCTTATTCCATCATCATCAAAATAATTGGAACTATAGTAGTAATATATCTAATAATATTCCCTTATATCATGGTTTATCTTCCCTTATCGTGCACTATTTTGGATCGAGATCATATACCCTATATTCAGAGAATTGTTTTGTTCATCTTATTTCTCTCATTAAAGTTTGATTCAAATGCCAACACAAGATGAGGAGGAACTATGAACCTATGTTATGTGTTCAAGAAAAACTGTACCTATAATTTTAGGTGTCATTATATTATTTCATCAGTTTTCCACACATCATAATTTCATGTGTGTTTACTTAAAATGTGTTAAACCTATTTAAATAATGATTCCATGTTTAATTACTCCCACAAACCATAATGAATGATTATTGATTTGAAAATCATTAATTGAAAACCATTTGGGTGTTATAAGTTTAATACCATATTTTATATAAGTTTTACATGATCAAAACGTCATCTATGTTTTCATATTAAAATAGAATTGGAATTTCCTTGATTTAAAAATAAAATGGCTTGACTAAATTAAATGGAAGTGGGTGGAAATGCCATTCTGTGTGTTATATATTTATATAATTGGTTTATTTGAATTTTTAACTCTGGTTAAATTATGATAATTTATTATATTTCTTAATTGTTAAGACCTAATTATTATTATGATTAGGTTATTGATATTTTCCCATAAAATAGGTTAATGGAATTGATGAGAATTATACTTCATAATCCCTTATATTAGGTGATAAGAGTGAAATATCACATATTCTACTCTTATTTGGATGATTCTCATGATGCCCTATATTCCCTTGAATTGGGTGTTGGTACTTAAGACTCACCCACCATCTTAAGTGATAAGAAATATATCACATATTCAAAGGAGATTTATGGATTATACCATTTTCTGGAGTTTATGTCTCATTAGACAAGTCATAGATGCCTATGTTACACACCGGGTCGAGCTAGAATTTAGTATACATCTATATACCTCCATATGTCTATACATATTGAGTCTATATATATGTATACCTGTTATATAAATATGATTACAATATATATGGTAAAATGGTTAGACATATACTGACATATGTTGAAGAGGGTAGAGTATTCTAGGTGAACATCCAGAACCCAAGCTGACTAATATTTATTTTTATAGCATTAATTACTATTCATTATACTTTTTCACTACTTTTGTACAAACACTATATGAGACAGTAATGGTGGTGGAATTTTGAGTGTATATCTAAGGCTACATGGGCTTCCATGGGTACCCAAGTAGACTTAATGACTATAGGTTTATATAAGGGAATGAACACTTCCAGGAATTCTTGATCAATTTCACTTACAACATGAAGCATGGGATAATATTATTGATTATATTCTCATGATTATACTTTGCCTTTATTTTTTTCAGTTTGTATTATTAATAGCATTTCCTATATTCTTATACTCTTTATCCCACATTTCCTTGTGTTTATATAAGAATTTCATGACATCATTTTGTATATGACATTTTTTGTCTTTTTATTATTTTTCGAGTTGTTTTCATTTTTATACTCATGATACTGACTTATAGTATCTATTTAAGTAATGATATCCGTAATATCATGGTTTTACAATTTATTATTTCTATTCGTTAACATTTTGTTAAATGCATCTCTGATATGAGTGTTTAGTCACTCCAATGTTCCACCTTGGACCCTCCCTGCTAGTACGTTCACTTTGGTAGATGGGGAGGCACGCTGACTCCAAGGGACACACCATCTCAGGGAACCATTATAGTGGATCCCATGCTGGGATTCTACAAAGCGGCCCCATAGAATCTTTTCCACTGATCTTAATGTTTGGTTATCATATGGGAGACTATACTATAATTGGAAATTGGTAATGATCCCATGCTTATGAGCAGTTAACCCTTGAATAGAGGACAACCAAATTACCTTGAATTTGTTAATGCTATATTTGAGTTATTTCTATTATAGATGATACAACTTCACCATTGGGTGATTCAAATTTTTTTGACAATATTATTATTGATGTTACTTTATTTATTAATGATTTTGTTTTTCTTTTCCTATTTAGGTAATGAATTATCATCTCATGAATTATTAAATGAACTTTCGGATAAATATTCCATGCATTCTTCCATGCCACCTTTACATTCTACACTCATTTTCATACGGCATATAGTTCAGTTCCTTGATTTTTAAGTATTAAAAATTTATTAATTATTTTCAAGGGGTGCATAACAAGATTAATTAATATGCCATAATTATTCTAAATCACATTTTCTCACTTAAGATGAAGATATAATATTAATTGTCCTGTTATACCATGTGGTGTGTTTTGGACCTACTGGTTAAATGAAAAAAAACAATATTAGTTGATTTGATTACCTGAATTTCAATGGTGGTTATGAAGTAAGTCCTTATATAACTCCAAAATGGTTGTTTATGTGATCAGATCATTTCATATGACTTATTACATCATTACACTAAATGTAAAGGTCATGTTGTAGTTAAATGATGTTCCAATTTCAATCTATAATGAGTATTAATTTTATAAATTAGAAATGGGGATGTATCTAATTGTACTATGAAATATACAAATTTATATATAAGACTATGGGAATTATTTAAATTAAAACTTCTAAATAAAAGTTTTTATTAGAAAATGGTATTCCAATTGTACTGTAATGGGATTTTTCCTCGACAAATTGTAATTGAAACTCCATATATAAAAACCTCTATCTTGTTATATGAGATTTAGACACCAATCCAGCCTTATTAGTGGGTATTTAGGGGAGTCTCTTAAATTTTTATGGCCTGAAATGGTTTTCCTTTAAACCTAGACTAGGAATATGGGGTAGGTAGAAAGGTGAGATATTTTCCATATAAAAGATACATACATGTCCTAACCATTAAACTATAATAATTTTAACTATTAAGTTCTTTTCTGAGATATGAATTTGGCATTGAAGAATCATTCCACTACGAGATCCTCAGCATATACTCTAGGTGGGAGGTGATAACCATGATATGAATGATGTGGGCCCTGATATACTACTGATACCACATGTAGTGCCAACTATTCCACTACCTTCTATTACAATCATGGGAATTGATAGCTATGTTCGAGTGTGTATATTCTGTATGATGCTTTCCATTTGAGGTGTTATTCAAACTATCCTGAATATGGAAATATTAACAAAGGAGTTTTAGTAAAATAGTCCTCCCACATTCTCAAGGGATGATTGTCCCCCTAATGCAGATTCAATTCTTGATGCAATAGTTTCTATATTCTGACATCTAGAGATGCATTTAGAGTAGAGCATCAAGATCACTCCATGTGTTCTATGTGGTTCTTAAGAGATGAGGGGTTGTAATTACATAAGTTGACTGACATAGGGGTGTGATCTGGACCAAATTCCAAACATTCTTCTAGGACTACTTCATTACACATAAATTGATGGATGACTGAGCTAGATATTTCAGGAACTCTTTATAGGAATCCATGTCTGGCATGGTTTATTCTGGTCATATTTCTGATTTCTATCAATTTTCACCAAATCTTGTGGGTGAAGAGATCATGACTCTGTGGAGATTCATGTATAGTATGGAATTTACCATCTAGTAATAGTTTAATGTATTTATATTGAATTTAATTTCTAATATTTTCAACAAAAACCTTATCACTAAGTGAAATTTGACGGAATCCAATGGTGTGATTTAGGGTGGTTCAACACCGAGACAATATAGTGGTTCTTTTATTGGACGAAATAATTGTTCTGTGGTTCTCATGAGGGTAGAAATAGTAAAAAAACTCGTACAAATAGATTTCTATTGTGTCACATGTGATAGAAATTGAGACATAAAATACCATAGTTTGTGAGAACTATTTGAGTGAAGAGTTTGTGGTTGGATGTGGCATATCATGTGCTTCCACAGGACCATTCCACCGATTCCAAGAGAGATGGGATCTATACCTACTCTACATTTTCGAGTGGGGATTGTAGTCTCTCTCTAGGTAGGTAGCTTTAATACCACTAATATATAGTTTGAGGTGGTGGATAAGGTAGATAGAATAATAATAAGGACTTCTACCCAAATAGAGTGGGCTAGATCAGGGTAGTCAGGTAGTGAATTAGGGACACTATACTGTCTAATTACATGTAGTGAAACATATTTCGAGGGTTCAAAGTTCCAAGCCTTCCATTATTCTAGGAACTATTCAGGTAGCCTCTACATTGTTTTCTTGTTTGAAATATATAGATCACACTATATTATATGGTGATTTTATAGTGTATATACCTAGATATAGAGTTCTTATGTGTTATGATGAAACATTGATAACCCTTTTAGTATATGATCAAAGAGTGTTCACTAATGTAAGGAATTATCTGTTGTAATATACATATTTTTTTTTGAAATCTCTTCTTCCTAAACAAAAAAAATATTAGATGAAATTCATAGTATAGTTAGGTGATCCCACATTTACTATTACCACTATAGGGTGATGTTTACAACACCTGATGGTGGTAGAAATATCCCTAATGGAGAATGATATGTCCATTCATCTCGATTTGGAACAGATCATCTAAGGCTAGGTAGAGTGACCACCATGATCGATGGTATTTCCTTGGATAATCAGGGGATACAACATACTATTTCCCCTTTTATGGTGAATTATTTCATGTTTGTATTCCTAGATTACTTTTATAGTCTTCCTTTAGTGAGATACATGTTGTTAATTATTGATCTAGTTATAGTAGTATCACTAGTGTCGATTACTCATTATAGGATGGAACCTAAAGATATTTTGGTGCTCAAGAAATAGTTTTAGACCTAAAGGCTACTGGTTTTATCTAAACTAGTACCTCACCATAGGGTTCATCAATCCTTTATTCAAGACGGAAAATAGTACCCTTAGGCTTTGTAAGGAATTTTGATGGTTGACTAAAACTATAGTTAAGAATCAGTATCCAATTTATCAAATTGAAGACATCCCTAGTCATCTACAAGGATTTAAGGGCCCTAAAAATATTGATTTGAGATTATGATATCCTCAGGTACATGTCATTTCTTGAGACATGCCTTCAAATAGCTTTTTGGAGTAATTTTGGCCTTTATGAGTACATGGTTATTCCATTAGTTCTCAATAACACTCCAACAACATTTATGCATATATTGAATTAGGTCTTCAACTCGCATATAGATTCCTTTGTGGTAGTAATTGGGGAATATATCTTGGTGTACACATCCTCTTGAAAAAACCATTGAAACAAATAATGATGTGATGAATACACTAAGAGAGCACATGATTTATGAAAATATCATCAAATTCTATTTCTAGAATGAAAAATTACACTAGTTATGTAATATAATATTAGATCTAGGAGTATTAGTGGAACTATATAAAGTTATTTTGTAGTTTCCTGGGAGAATTCGAAACACATCATTGATATATGGAATATCTTAAGGAATTATGGGTATTACATAATCATTATCCAGGATTTCTCATGCATTACAACACCTCTTATAGTCTTGACTAAGGAGGGTGTGAAATTCATTTGGTTAAAATCTTAAAAATGTGATTGTCTAGTGTTGAATGGTTGGTTGACATTGGTTCCAATTACAATTCTTCTTAATTCAGATAAGATTTACACTATTTATTAAAAAAATATCTCACTGAACCGGTAGCAGTTTTGATGAATGACGATCGATTCATAGCATACGTCTGTCGTCATTTGGGGCCACATTAGTGGAATTAATAGACACACAATCTCCACCTAACTGTTATAGTACATGATCCAACCATTGGAGACATTTTTTGGGAAAAATGTTTTTGTATTTAATGATTAAAAAAATCTCCAAGTACATCTTTATAGAGCATGATCTCAATAACATGTAGTACATGGTGGTGAATACTTGTAGTCATTTGATTTCAATAATGCCTAAAAACAAGGTAAATGTAATGAAATAACCGATGATTTGAGCTGGTTGACTTAGACACAAGAAGTTAAAGAGGATTGTATGGAGTATAATCATATGGAATTTTTTTAGAAATGCATGCAGAGGTTCATGAGGGTCCTTGGTAGATTGTCCACTCATCCTTAGCAGTGCCCTCTAACCTTCTGGAATAGTCAAGAATAATGTAAATTTTAGATCTAAATTTCATTGTCCAGAGGAATAGAATTATAGATTATTATTTATACTCTATTTGGAACATGAATTGGGATGATACATTATGGATATATGATCATATATATGTTTTAGTATACATCTAAAATGATATGATGTGGGAATCTGACACCTTGGATTGGGAAGTACATCATGGTATAACCACAATTTATCAAGGATTGGTCTGATATTATTAGATGCCTTCTATAAAATGATGGATAATAGGCTTTATCACTCATAGTTCTAAATATCAGTTGGTGAAGGAAGAACATCAACAAATAAAAGGTCTTTTACAATCATTTTCTATTCATGAGTGGAAATGGGATGATGTATCCATGGGATTTAGGATAGGTTTTCCTAGGTCACTTAGAGAAAAAAAATACAATTTGGTAGTCGTTGATAAATTGATGAAGGTCATAGACTTATTAATTATTTAGGATAATTTCTTAGATGATGATATTGGGAGGCCACACATCCTAGAGGTTTTACATATCCATGGGGCTCCATGATCTTTAATATCTAAAAGGGATGGTCATTTTAAAAGGAATTTTTTGAGGGGTCTGTAGAAGGCATTGGATATAAAAGTTCTTCTTAACAATGCTTTCCTCCCTCATACCAACAGTCACAGTGAGTGCACGATTTATGTCTTAGAGGACATACACCGTGCTAATGTTCTTAAAATGATGAGTTATAGGGAGAAATAAATACCCCTAGTTAATTTCTTATACAATAAATGAATTAAGGCTACAGTTTAGATTGATCCTTAAGAATCCTTATATGATAGTCCATGCTAATTACCTATGTTCTAGTTAAAGGTAGGGTAAGTACATTTTTATAGACCAAATCTTATTTCTGAAATGTCATAAGATGTATAAAATATCATAACACATGTTGAATGGTCAATGTAGTCATTAGTGTTATTCCAAAATCCATTGACATCATCTTGAGTTTGTGTTCAAGGATTTTGTTTCTTCTGAGTTTCTCCTAGGATATTCCATTGATGAATTCAGATGCAGGGAAAGATTTTGACAAGACTCATTAGAACCTTTGAGGTTTTGATGCAATTCAGACAATTAGCTTATAGGATTTCACTTCCTCATAGATACGGTGATATGAGTTATATTTTTCACATGTCACCAATTCACTTGTACTATCCATACCCATCTAATGTTATATATCCCGATGTGTTTGAGTAATATAGAGATATTCCGTTAAGGAGTACCCAATGCGTATTACAGATTGTAGTGTGATGAATCTCCAAGGTAGGTTGCAGTTGGTTCTATAACAACGTGGTTTATTAAATGATGAGAACTTAGAGTGAGAATACAATGTTTATTATCAATGGAAGAATAATTCTCAAATTACTTGTCATGACCCATCCCCTGAGGCCCGTGCTGTGAGTACCCCAAGACCACTTTCCATAGGCCAGTGGCTGGCGACTACAACCGGAAAGGCATATCCCTAAAATTGGGAAGACATTTCTTTTTTAAACTGAAAGCTCATACAATCCAAGCACATAACAAGATACAATCACAAGGTAAATAATATAGTAAATAGAGTGAGTACAGTAATTAAAGGGGTCAGAATACAAGCCCAACTGGAAAGTACATGTAAGGATGAAAAATAACTCTTGTGAACAACCACCAAGGGTACTACCTGATGGGTGGGTAAAACTCTCGAACAGTCATCTCTACGGTATGACTCGTCTGAGGTCCACCTCTTTGTAGCCTCCAGTCCTGGTACCCTAGTCTTTAGTCAGCACTATTCATAATCTTTATAAGACACAACAAGGTGCGGGCATAGCCCGTGCAGGGGTGAGTATAACAATACTCAGTAGGGACCCCGAGACCCCCTAAGGTCTCTCTAAATCCACAAGGGTTAAACCACAAATCATTAATAAAACAGTCAACCCTACTTAGGTATATGCCCATACATATACCTAAGTTATCAAGTACACCCATCCCATTCATGAGGAAACACAAGGCCCAAATCCTTAGCCAAAAGCTCAACTGTTCCACGAAGGTAACACCACAATGGTAAGTACCACAAATGTAATGCAACAGATAAGAATACCAAAAATGTATCACCACAAAAAAGTGTACCATGAAGGTAACACTACATAGAATAATACCCCAAAGGTATCACCACACAGAAGTGTACCACAAAGGTAATGCCACACAGAAGAATACCACAAAGGTATTACCACATTGAAGTGTACCACCAAGGTAACGCCACACAGAAGAATACCACAAAGGTAAATAATCGGCTTAAACAAGGTATAACTTCAGTACAGATGTATAGATGATTATCTGTATTTATAGATCGTCTTACTTCGTTGAGAAGATCTGGTGTTGATCCACACTGGATCGATGATGACCCACACAAGATCTGAAAATGACCCACACATGATCTGGAGACGACCCACACTGGATCGGTATGCATTGACCCAGACAGGATCACTAAGCGCTAACCCACACATGATCTAAATATGAACCACACAGGATCTTAATATGACCCACAAAGGATCTCAAGATTATTCAAGTATAGCTAGCCACATGGTTCCCACACTAAGCATGCATGATTCTGGGAGGTTCTGCTCCTCAATCCATCGCTGGATACTTCAACTTACATGAAGTCCCATGAAGAAGTATCCCAAAGGACCTTCACATCCTACGGAACCCAACGCGATAGACATCACGTCAATTGAACACCCAGTCTGTAATTTATTAGCTTTCCGTTCTGATGGCCCGGTTAAATTAGGTTTCAATCCAACCCAGTTATACTCCATTGTAACCCAAAACTCAAGCTGAGTATACCAAAAGGACCATCTCTATCCAAGGATTCTGGTGCCATATACATATCATCAAATGGACATCTGGGTCTCAAGATATAGCCAAAAAGGCAAAACATGGTTTAGATGGGCCTGGGTCTAGTCTGACCTGGCCCGAACCGACCCAGTGCGGGTTGACCCGATCCGATCTGGGTCCAACTCGGACTAGCTGGGCCACAGTGAGCCTGACCCAACCTACGAAGGGGGAGGCCCGGCATGGCTCACTTGGTGTGGCCCGACCCACTGGTTCAGGCCGCGGCCGGGGTTTCCCCTTGTGGTGGGGTCCACCCTAGTTGCTCTTGGGAACGGAGGCACTCCCCCCAGGTCACCCAAATAGCCCTTTGCCCATTCAGTGTTGGATAACCAGTCGACGCCACGTGGCACCGTCGGCTGGCATGCATGACCCACAGGAGGGGTCCTGCTCGACAAGACGCAGCAGGTCGGAAGGGACGACCCTCCTTCCAGGGGCGCGGATGAGCACAAATACTCTATCGCGGCCAAGTGGCCGCGGTCTCCAGCTTCGGCAGTGCAGACACAAGCCTCTGCTCTACCACGCGGCCGACCGGTGTGTCGGCCGCTACCCTGCTCTGCCTTGGCTGACAGGTCGTAGCCACCTGCTCAAGCGGCAGCACAGACGCACGCCACCCTGCTTCCATGCGTCCGGATGGGTGATGGCCACCGTCCTCTTCCGCTGCGGCCGACATGCCATAGCTTCCTCTGGTGGAGCGATTGTTCTGCCACCACTGTGTACCCTACCGGTGTTGGTCATCGTCCTACTATACTGTGAGGAACGCCTCAAAAATAAATATTTTGAGGGATCAAGGAGTGTTTTTTTGGCCCATACCCTCCATGTTAGACCAGTAGCACACAGATCAAGGAGAAAGATTTAACGTAAAACTTAACGAATAATAATAATAAACACACCACTACCTCGTTCATTGGACACTACATGAGGGAGGAGATGAAGTCGATGAAGGGGACTCCAGCGTTCATCGCTCCTAAAACACTCTTCAAAGTTGGTTACTCGTTCTTTGTTCAAAATTTGTTCTTTTTTGGAGGATCTTGCTCCAATGGTTCTCCCCCATGTTCTCTCATTGCCAGCAATCCCCAACCAATAGGCAAGGATCCACTTAATTAAGTTCAATAATTAATTATATGATTAATTAAAAGTTGGAATATCAATTTGGGGAAACCCAAGAGTTTTATCACATTAATGGGGAGTTAGGGTGGTCTCCACCTCTAAATTAAAAAGTGATGTTTTAAAAAAAATATTTTTTTTTTATTTTTTATATTTTTTTCTCCTCCCACAAAAAAAACTAACTTCTACCCATGATGTAATGTAGTTAAGATGAAGGTATCCTTAAGAAAATATCATCATGAGGAGTTCAACTGTGACCTCAGATTTCAATTCAGAGCAGCAGTTCAAAATATACAAAACATTGCTCGCGTGTTTAATAAACATACCCTAAAAACAAGATTAGTAATTTATTCAGGGCACACCAAGACTTGGAATCATGCACCGTAAAAGTTTTCGGACTCAAAATATTCCCATATAAATAAAAAAAATTCACAAAAAATTCTGGGTCTTTACATTCTCCCCACATCAGAGCTTTGCATCAACGAAAGCCACAACACAAACTCCGGAAACAGGTGGGGCTTCTGAGCATGAATTTGAGCCTCCCGCTCCCATTTTCTTTTCCTGGAGGTTCCCATGCTGCCATCATACATGCACCAGAGATATTGATCGCTCATGTAGGACTCTCTCTGGTTGATCCTCAATTTCTACTGGAACCTCAAAAACATCACCCCATTGTCGATGTCAAGCTCACCCCAGTCAATGATGTGTGAGGGACATGCACGTACCTCCTCAGTTGAGATACGTGTAAAACGTCATGCACCTGGTGCAACTGAGGGGGGAGAGCTAAGAAGTATGCCATGCCTACTATGCTGAGGACATGAAAGGGTCCGATGAACCTCAGAGATAACTTTATGCCCCAGCTAAATCTCTACAAACCTCGTCGAGGTAAGACCCGTAGAAAGACATGGTCGCCATCTTCGAACACCAGTGGTCTCCATCTCCTATCAACATAAGACTTACGCCTAATATATGTAGTCTTCATCCTCTCCTGGATGATCTGCACCTTCTCTATTGTAGCTCATACCATCTCTGGTCCCATGAGTGTTGACTCCCCTTGGTCAGTCCATCATAGAGGCGATCTACTAGGTCGACCATACAATGCCTTGAATGGTGCCATACCGATAGTGGAGTGATAATTGTTGTTGTATGCGAACTCCCTCAAGGGAAAGTGATCCTCTTAGCTATACCCAAAATCTAGGACACATGCACAAAGCATGTCCTCTATCATCTGAATGGTCCGCTCCATCTGAACATCCTTCAGAGGATGAAAGATGGTGCTCAACTGAAGCTGTGTCCCAAATAGTTCCTGCAACCCCTTCCATAGTTAGGAAGTAAAACATGCATCAAAATCAGAGACAATTGTTCATGCCCCTCCATGATTCCATACAATCTTCTATACATAGAGGTGTCCCAATATCTCTACTGATCCATGCTCTCTAATAGGTAGGAAGTGGGTCGACTTGGTGAGTTGTTCAATGATCACCCAGATAGAATCATGACACTTGGTTGTGCATGGAAGTCCTATCATAAATTCCATGGAAATTCCATCCCACTTCCACTATGGAACCTCTAGTGGATGAACTAAGCCTGCAGGAACTTGATTCTCTATCTTCACTTGATGACAAGCGAGGCACCGAGAGTCAAACTCTACTACTCGTTTCTTCATTCCCAGCCACCAGTGCTGATGCCGAAGGTCCGGGTACATCTTTTCCACTTCTAGATGTACTACTTGAGGGGACATATGGAACTCCATCAACAATTCCTCCCTAATCACCACTGGTACCATAGTACGTCCTCAGAAGAAGATGATGTGCACCCCACCTTCAGAAAATCCATCAGGTGCCTATCTTATAGAGATCTGAGTTTGTCGATCCTCACAATAAGTGTCACCAAGATGTGCCTCCCTGACTCAATGAAGGAGTGGGGGAGTGACAGCTAGCGACTGAAGATATGCTACTCTATCTCATTCCATATATGATATCTATAATGTGGCTAACTCCTCCGTCACCTCACTCAGCAAATGTATACCAGATCTCTGGGTCAGTTTATTTGCTACCGCATTCCCTTTCCTAGGATTATAGACTACCTTGAAGTCATAGTCCTGGAGGAACTCAAGCCAACATCATTGTCCCAGGTTTAGGTCCTTCTGAGAGAAGATATACCTGAGACTCCTTTGGTCAGAGTAGACTGTAAAACATTCGCCCATCAAGTAATGTCGCCACATTTTCAAGGTGAAGACCACTACTATTAACTCCCTATCATGGGTAGCGTAGTTATGCTCATGATTTCTCAGCTATTGAGTACCATACACAATCACTACTCACTCTTGCATTAGGACACATCCGAGCCTGGTCCTTGATGTGTCACAGTAGACTACATACCCAATTCCCTCCTCCGGTAGCCTCAAGATGGGGGTACTCGTTAGTCTTGGCCTCAGCTCCTGAAAACTCCACTGGCATCTCTCTGACCACACGAAGGGTTTCCCTTTCTCTTTCAATGCTGATAAGGGTGCCAAAAATCTGGAAAAGTCATAAAAAACCTCTGTTAGTAACAGGCCAAACCTAGGAAACTTCTCACCTCCGTCACACTCCTGGGCGGATCCCAAAAAATAATAACCTCAATATTTGATGGATCCATTGAAAATCCATCCTCCGAGATAACGTGTCCCAGAAAGATTACCTCTCGGATCCAGAACTAGATCTTCGAGAGAATACCATAAAGCTGATGTTCTCAGAGTGCATTCAGAACTATCTGCAGATGATAGGCATGCTCCTCCTCTATCGCTGAGTATATAAGGATGTCGTCGATTAAGACTACCACAATGCAATTGAGGTATGATTGAAAGATTCTTTTTATGAGTCCCATGAAAATTGTTGGGGTGTCGGTCACGCTGAATGGAATAACCAAGAACTCATAGTGGCCATACTGACATCTGAAGGCCATATTATGCACATCCTCGTATCGTACACTGAGCTGGTGATAGCCTGATCTGAGGTCTATCTACCAAAACCATCGTGCTCCCTTCAGCTGATCAAAGAGATCATCAATCCTTGGAAGTGGGTACTTGTTCTTAACTTTCGCCTGGTTCAGGCGCCGATAGTCCACATAGAGTCTCAAACTCCCATCCACCATCTTAGTAAACAAAATCGGGTCTACCCAAGGAGAAACAATGGGAATAATGAACCCTTTCCCTACAAGTCCTCCATCTGTACCCGTTGCTCTCAAAGATCCACAGGAACCATCTGACATGCTTGTGTAGATATCAGGGCCATCACTGGGTACAAGTTGATAAAAAGTCCACCTCTCTATGAGAAGGTAGACCAAGAACATCATCAAGGAAAACATCTTCTTAATGATCCACCACCCTAGGATAACTCAGACTCTCAGCATCAACCGCTCCGTGAGTATGGCTAGCCAACTGACGTGTGATCAACAACACCCTCCTCTGGGGAAGTCCATACTGTGCTGTAAAGGTTCCCTTTTTTCAGGTGAAGGAAAACCTGGTCTCGTCGGTGCAGACACACCGCACTTTGCACCTAATATAGTTAATCTAAGCATGAACTGTGGATAATGAGTCAATACCCTAGATGACGTCTTAAGGCCTCGATGCCACTACTAGATGATCAAAACCAAATCTCTCGCCTACTAGAGTAATCTCACACTGCTGAAACCAGTTTGTAATCATTGAATCCACTCCCGTAGGAGTCTCTGGCCCTAAGGATCGAGCAAACAAATCCACCAGTATCTCTATGCTCTGAATGAGGGCCATGGTAATGAAGGAGTGACTGACACCTGTATCTATAAGTACTGCATCTAAGGTGGAGTAGACAAGGATCATACCTCTTTTCATCTCTGTCATGCCGTGATCGTAGGCCACTGCTGCCTAGAGCTGAGATCATATATGTCCACCTACTATCTGTGGCCGGGGAGGACTACCTAGAGGTTGTGGCGGTAGAACCTTGAATCGTCTCCCACCACATACTATATGACCAAATATTTTACCACATCTTCCTCCTACCTTTGGATCCCCTTGATTGAATCTTCGACTCTGTCTAGCCAGTCCTTTGACCATCTGCTGGTCATCCGTATGGTGGGTCGGGTAGTGGTGAGCCATATGACCCTTCCCGCCGCACGAGTAACACTGCCTGATCCTCGCCTGTCCTGCTCTGTCTCGAGAGACCCACAAAACCGACAATGTATCCTGTGGTCATCCACCTGTAGGTCTGGTTCTCTTGGACCTCTTCATCATATTTCGGCTACCATCTGTTGATGACTCTACTATGTGACATCTGGTGGTGGTTCTCGATACCAGTGACTACTCAAAAAAGAAACTCTCCACTAAGAGTGCTCGCTCTAACACCCCCGCCTACATCAGGATGGTGATCGAAATCATTGATGCTCTAATCACTCGTATGAGCCCCTAATCAAAGGTCTTAGCCCTAATTAAAGGGTCTTGGACCATGTTAGTGGAGTAGCGCGATAGGTCGGTGAACCTCGCTGAGTACTGAGCCACAGTCATGCTTTGATACTACAAGGGGAGAAGCTCCTGTATACGAACATAGTGTAAAGTCGCTGGAATGAACATTACCTTGAAAAGGTTCTCGATGTCCGCCCAAATGAGGGTGACCTCATAGTGAACCTAGAGCATCAAGCTCCACCATATGCCCACTACTTCTTGAAGAAGGCTGGCAGAAAGGATCACCATGAGATCAGCTAGTGTCCTTTACAGTCAGAAAACTCTTACCATGGCCTCCAGCTAGTCCTCAGCTACCTATGTTTCCATCTCTCCTCGGAACCTCAGTGACCTCTAGCACTAGAACTTGGGTAACGCGCTCAAGAATCGTGCACCCTCTACTGTTGGGGCTAGTGGCATCGGCTGTCCAACGGGTAGTGGTGCCACCAGTACACCACCCGATGTTACAACTGTCATAAGGGGTCCCTACACCCAAGCCTCGTCACTCGGTGGGCTATCATCGCGTACTCAACCTGGAACTCCGGCTGCGTGTCTGCGTGGTGGCATCCTGAAAATTAACAGGTGTTCCATGGTTAATAAGTTATACCTGGTGAGCTGACTCAAAGAGAGCACAAAGAAAAATCTTCAAAAACACACACATAGTAAGTGTTTTCATGCACTGATTCAGAAATCATATGTTAGGGTCCTGTGGTATGGATACATCGGCCGACGCACCAACACTAGACTCCCTAAACTAAACACCACAATTACAACACTTAACAGTATTGCTACACTAGAAAGATAAGTGTCCAAGTTCTTTAGTAGAATCAACTCCTCTTATACCAATTTTCCACGACCCATCCCCCGGGGCCCATGTCGTGACTACCCCAAGCCCGCCTTCCATAGGCCAGGGGTTGGAGACTAGAACCAGAAAGGCCTATCCCTAAAACTGATAAGGCATTCCCTTTTTTAACAGAAAACTCATACAATCCAAGCACACAATAAGATATAAGAACAAGGTAACCTATATAGTAAACAGAGTGAGTACAGTAAGTAAAGGGTTCAGAATACAAGATGAACTGAAAAGTACAAGTAAATATGAAAAATAGCTCATGTGAACACTTGCCAAGGATCTTACCTGAAGGGTAGGTACAACTATTGAACGATCATCTCTGTGGTATGCCTCATCTAAGGTCCACCTCTGAGTAGCCTCCAGTCCTGGTACCCTCATCCTTAGTTAGCGTTGTCCATCGTCTACATAAGACACAACAAGGTGTAGGCATAGCCCATGCCGGGGTGAGTATAACAATACTCAGTATGGAACCTGAGACCCCCCAAAGGTTTCTCAAAATCCACAAAGGATAAACAAAAAAGCATGAATACAATAGTAAAACCTACTTACATATGTTCCCATACATATACCTAAGATATCAAGTACACCTATCTCATTCACGAGGAAACACAAGGCCCAAATCCTTAGCCAAAAGCACAACAATTCCATGAAGGAAAGAATACAACCAAGGTAACACCAAAAAGCAATATACCACAAAGGTGAAACCACACAAAAGAATACCATAAAGGTATCACCACACAGAAGTGTACCACAAAGGTAAAACTACATAGAAGAATACCACAAAGGTATCACCACACATAAGTGTACCACCAATGTAACGCCACACCGAAGAATATCACAAAGGTATCACTTCACAGAATTGTACCAAAAAGGTAACGCCGCATAGTAGAATACAAAAAAGAAAAAGAATCATATGAAACAAGGTATAAATTACGTACAGATGTATAGATGATTATCTGTATTGCTAAATCAACTTACTTCGTCAAGAAGCTCTGCTGTTGACCCACGCAGGATCGATGATGACACACACAATATATAAAGATGACCATCATAGGATCTGGAGATGACCCACACATGATCGGTATGTGATGACCCACACAAGATCACAGAGCTCTAACCCACATAGAATCTAAAGATGTCCTACAAAGGATCTAAAGACTCTTCATGTATATCCAGCCCCAATGTTGTCGCACAAAGAATACTTGATTCCGGGAGGTTCCTCTCCCCAAGCCATCAGTCGATAATTCAACTACCATGAAGTTCCAGGAAGAAGTATCCCAAAGTAACATCATGTCATAATGAACCCAACATGATAGACGATGCATTAATCGGATGCATGGTCTGTAAGTTGTTAGCATTTCCATTTCGAGGGCCCAGTTGGATTCGGATTCGATCCAACTCGGTTGTACTCCAACTTTATCTAAAACTCATGTGGAGTATACCAAAAGGAACTTATAGATCTAAGGATTTCAGTTCCATATACAGTTCTTCAAACGGATGCCTGGATCTCATGATATGGCCAAAAAGGTGAAACTGGGTCTAGATGGGCCTAGGTCCAGTCGAACCCGGACCGACTGGGCCGTGATGGGCCTGGCCAGGCCCCCAAAGGGGGCGGCCTGGCCCAAACTACGATGGGGGTGGCCTAGCCCGCTGGCGTAGCCCACTAGGAATGGCCCCCTAGGTGTGGCCCACTGGTGGATCCCACAGTCGGGGGGCCCCTTGTGGTGGGGTCCACCCTAGCCCCACCTGGGAGGGGAGGCACTCCCCCCCAGGTCACCCGAATAGCCTATTGGCTATTCTGTTTTGGACAACTAGAAGACACCACTTGGCACCACCGTCTGGCATGCGGGACTAGACGGAGGGGTCCTGATCGGCAAGACACGGTCAACTGGTAGGGCCTAACCTCCTTCTAGGGGTGCAGACATGCGTCACTACTCCACCACGGCCAAGCATACGCGGTCTCCAGCTCCAGTGGCATGGACACACGCCGCCCCTTCGCAATGCGGCTGGCTGGAAAGTCGGTCGCCGCCCTGCTCCGCCGCAGCCGATGGGCCACGCCCTCCTGTTTAACCAGTAGTGGGGACGCGTGCCACCCTACCACCATGTAGTCGACCAGGTGTCGGCCACTGTCCTCTTCTGCCGCGGCCAATGGGTCACGGCCTCCTCCGGCGGTGTGATTGCTATGCCACTGCTATCGCGGCCAACCACCACCTTGTGCCCTACCGGGGTCTGTCGCTGTCCTCCACTCCCATCATGAATGCATCAACAACAAAGATACAGAGGGATTGATCCATGTTTATTTGGCCCATACCCTCCTCATTAGACCGGTAGCACGCGACTCGAGGATAAAGATTTAATGTAAAAATTAACGAAGAATAATCATAACCACACCCCTATCTCATTCGTTGGAGACAGTGTGAGGAAGAATATGATATCGATGAAGGGGATGTTGGCATCTGTCGCTCTCGCAACATGCTCAATAGTCAGTTCCTCGTTCTTCATTCGGAAGATGTTCTTTGTTGGAGAATCTAACTCCAAATGTTCTCCTCCATGTTCTCTCCCTTCCAACAATCCCCAACCAAGAGGTGAGGAGCCACATAATTAAGTTCAATAATTAACTACATTATTAATTAAAAGTTGGCACATCAATTGGGGAAAACCCATGAGTTTTCTTACATTAAAGGAGATTTCAAGAGGTCCCCACCTCTAAATTCAATAGATAGGTTTTAAACAAAAAAAATAAAGAGTTATTTATTTTATTTTATTATTTTTTTCTCCTCCCATGATAAATTGAAAAACTAACTTCCACCCTCGACCTACTGTTGTCGAGGTGAAGGTCTCTTTAAGAGAATATCGGTGTTGCGAGTTCAATGGTGTCCTCAGATTTCAATTCTGAGCACTGGTTCAAAAGTTACAAAACACCGCTCACGTGTTTACTAAATGTATCCTAAAAAAAGTTCAGAAATTCATTCCAGTCACACCGGGTCTCGTAATCATGCGCTGTAAAATTTTGTGGACTCAAAATATTCCCATATAATTAAAAAAACTCACGAAAAATTTTCGGTCTTTACATGATCCCTCATTACCCTCAAAAGTCCAATGTTAGGATCATTATCTTTATTAATGGTAGGTTGTAATTAATTAACTTTTAATAGATGTATGAATCATTTTTTGGTTTAAATTCTTTTCAGTATCCTATTGATTGTTCCCTATGGCCTCAAGAATGTCTTAGGAGCATCTGAGTAATGTTTAGAGTCTATAGTTATAGAAAATGGAGAAAACAATTGGGTATCACGGTTATTTCATAGTTATTGGTAACTATTTAACTCAACTATATTGGGAAGTCTGTAAATAAGGGAGAATAAATGGGTTTTTCTAAAACTATGCTATCTATGATGCACAACCATGTAAAAAATGCAGCCATCTTGATAGATTCATATTGTACAGCTTGTATACGGTTAGTAAAATAGTGTACCTAGCCCATGATTTTGGGGTTATTGGATAGTAGATGGTTCATGGTTTGGAGAACCATGGGACCAAACCATGTGACCCCATATTTGAAGGGTGATTTTATGATTTTACCCTAATATTTTTTATCTTTCACCCTCCTTTGTTCCTCCTCCTGTAGAATAACTCCCCTTCCTTCATGTTGAGAGCTCTTCCTTGGGCTCACCCTCAAGGAAATTTCATTTCTCCTCTATAATGTCAACAAGATGCATTGGATCTGAAACATTATGCACTCTAATAATATTTCATTCTATTATGGTTAATCTTCCCATCTCATGCACAATTTTGGTGCAATATCATAATCCCTATTTTTTGGGCATTGGTACGTTCTTACAATATATGTCACACCGGTTTGTTTAAATTTATTCGAATGGATGAGGAAAGTTCTATGAACCTATGTTTGGTGGTCTAGAAAGGTTTATGTAACTTTTTAGGTGTTTTTATAATATTTTTATAATGTTCCGCACCCCAAAAATTCCCAAAAATTCCATTAAAATTTGTTAAACTTATTTAATAAATTAGGAAATGTTTAATTACTCCCATGGACTATATTGAATTATTAATGGATGTCGACCTAATTTATTTCCACCTCTTTGGGTGTTCTTAGTTGAATACCCTATTTGATATGACTGTTAAATGACCAATAACACCATCTATGTTTTTTGATTAATATGGAATTGGAATTTCATTTATTTAAAAATAAGTGGATCGACTAAATTAAATGAAATTAGGTGGGAGGGCCATGCCATAGGTAATATATTTATACAGGAGTATTATATGAATTATACTGCTTTTCTGGAACTGTGTTAAATTATTATAAAGCTGAAGAGGTAACCCAATTTTATTATTATTATTATTATTACATGAATATTTCTATGTGAACAATGGTTAAGTTACCTATTGGTCATGACATTTCATGATACCTTAAATTGGGTGATGGGCATGGTGTCTCACACAATTTACTCTTATTTGGATGATGGGAATGATGTTCTACATTCCCTATTACTGGTTGTTGGTCATAAAGACTCACCCCACCATCTCGATTGATGAGATAGATGTCTCACATTCAGTTCATATTTATGGTGTAAATGATTTTTCTAGTGCCTATGGCTCATTAGACTAGTCACAAATACCTGATTAATTCATAAGGTCAAGAAGGAACCTAGTATCCTTGTATATTCCTCTAGAAGTTTACACATGTATAGTGTATACACAAATATAAATATTATATATATTTTATTACTATATATATGGTAAATGAATCATATAAATACCATGATATGAAAAATTAGGTAGGGTCATCCATGTGTCCTTCAAGAACTTGAGAATACTATTATTTATTTATCCAGCATTATTTACTATTTATTATATGTATACACTATATTGCAGCATACAATGTCTAGATTATTATAGACCCCATTGGTTGTATAATTTTGAGTGTATCTCACACCATATTCATGATGACTTTTGTACCTAAGTAGACATTATGGCTGGTAGATAAGGGTTTCCAACATATCACAAATGCATTATCAGTTTTACTTATAGCATAGATCATAGGAGTAGAGGACCATGCTTATGCTCATAATACTATGGATCTCTCTTTTGGGTTTTTAAATTTTTAGAAAATGATGTATATGATTGAACTCTATAACCATGAATACCCTTTTCTAATATAATAATTCCATGGTATCATATTGTATATGAACCATCCTTTGGATTTGGATTATTATTTCAATTGCTTGGATGTTTATATTTTTGCTGCTTATTTATGGTATCATTTTATGTTGTACTATATATTATATCATGAATCCACTATTTATTATTTTTATTTATTAATATGATATTATTATTATAACCTAATATGAGTTTATATTCATGAAAATGTATAACCATGAACCATAACCTCTAGTATGAATCCTTTGGTGTAGAGGGATGCGTGGTTTTGGCCATGTGAACCACCTGTCCAGGGCACCAATTTAGTGGATACTAGGTTGTGACATTACAAAAACAATGTATAAAATATTTTATATGGAAATATTTAGACCTTTTAATGTATATATCTTCATAATAATTCTTTTTTACCATTTTAGAATGAGAAAAATATGGGTATATATTTTTCTTTTCATGCATTACGAGTGTCCTACTCCCGTAACATATAAAAGGACACCCCTATCCTATTTTATTCATTCCTTAAAACAAATTTAGTTCCACTAATACCTACCCAAATAACATAAAAAAAAATCCTCTGCTAATCCCACAATCCTTGGTTTGGTGATAAATCCATTCTAGTAATACTAACTGTATATTCCTTGTTAGGGTAGGTTTGAGAATAGGGAAATTATTAACTATTTTTTTTCATTTATTCATTATTAGACCAACATAGAGTATTCCTCATTTATTCTTATAATATAACAATAGAATATTCCATTTACTGAGATTTTAGTATTTTATCTCTATGTCCAATATACATATCCTCTTCCCCAAAATGGGAAATGATAACTTCACTTATGTGTATGATGGACAACCACCTCAAAAAACAAATGTGACTCTTTTTCCATCAACACCTCTGATGGGTGTGTGTGATGGTGAATCTAATGTATATATATGATATTTATAAAAAAAATATTACAATTATTATTAGTATATAATATATAACTTTTTTTCGTTTCATTCTATAGGAGTTAGGATAATGCTAATCGTCTGTATAGAGGACAACCACCTCATGAAGCGATGTGATTCATTTTTCAATAATGCTTTTTGTTGATGGAAATGAAGGTAAATTTAAAGAATTAATGTGATTTAAATTAAAAAAGTATGATATTCATGGAGAAATTTTATTTCTAAAAATATAATATATCATTTTATTTCTCAAATTTTCACTCACATAAAGATGATAAAGTCTATTGTGTACGTGTGGACTATCACATTTATGATGCAATATGATTATTTTTCCTCACCAAACCACATGGATTACATATATAAGTCAATATAAAAAATTAATATGTTATTTATGATGTTATTGTCATTATTTAAAGATAAAATATTTCTTACCTCATTTCCATAATGATAAATTAAAAAATGAAAACTTTGCTCTTACACATATAAGACCTACCGTATCACTAATCGTAACATTAATAATTTAAGAAAAACAACATTCATGATTGATCATAAAATCATAATTGATATATAAATACGAAAGTATTAAAATATCATTATTCTGGATATTATGGAACTGTATAATATTCACACTACCCAAATCATCCATGATAAAGAAAGAATGAGAAAACAAGACAATCAACACCCGAAACAATGAAAATAATGAAATATGATAAATGAATGGGTGATAAGATATAATAAAATTAAAATATTTGATATTATAAATATTAATATGGTTCTTGTATAAATTATTAACATGTTTAAACCCACTATATATTACTTTAAATCATATTCATCCAAAAGGGAGCATATGGTAAGGGACTTCATCTCAATTTCCCGTCACCAAGGCATATTGAAATGTAAATAACTCTATTTCATGTATGTGGTGTATCTAACATCCCATTGAAATGAAAATATAATTAATAAATAATAATTTTAATAATTTTAATTTTAAATTTGAATTATTTCATCTAAGAATATTTGACATGAAAATTACCATGTTTTAAGGAATTTCATGACTATATTAATTTTCATTGGGTTATATTACTCTTATGTTGTCTTTGATTTTATAAGATTATGTGTGCAGTCATTTTTAACAATACATTTTTTCTAGAAATGTTTTTATGTGTAATTACATTTTAAAACACATAATTTTTTCATTAATTGACTATCAGATTAGTGATATTAAAATTATAAGTATATACTACACAATCTCAATTTAACCAGGATTACTTATGATTAAATTTCCATTGAATGAAATTATTTGTTCATTGGATAATATAATTATTTTAATTTATTTTCCTATGGATAATCATGATTTTTTCAAGTAATATTACCATTATCAACTCTTCGGTTTTTAAAATATTTTACAAAATGTTTTTATGAAAATCAAACTTTTTTTGACACTTCAGTTGAAAATCCATTTTATTGATTTTTTATTTCTAAAATTGTCCTTAAAATTTTCAAAATGATTTATTAAATACTTTTCTACACAGATTTACTTTTTAAAAATATCTTTTAAAGGAATCATCATGTAATTTTAAAAATAAAAACACATTTAATATTAAAATCATTTAATTAAAATGTTTAGTTTAATGTACTTGACATGTAAATAATTTACTACCATCAAGACCAATAAATATCTTAAAAAACTATTTATATTCTTCAAAGGTAATTTTCAAATAAATTTATTTCCAAATTTTTTGAGGTTTTAGCTTTGACATTATTTTTAAATTAAAAAAGGTTATTTTCTAAAAAAATGATTTAATGGTGTTTTATTGTATTTATATTTAAAAATAATAAACAATTTATTGTACTTATTATCCACATGGGATATTTTGTACTATTTCCATTCATATTATTTCTTTCAGTGGTTAATTATCATTTTTATTAAGGAATCTATTTTCATTAACTTCATTGATATATATTATTATACATTGATATTTTCTTGAAATATTCACATTCCTATAACCATTGTACTTTAAATGTCCCATAAATATCCATATTATTTTTCAAGGATATTATTATTTGTTAAACCATATATCATTTCAACATATGGTTCTCTAAATTTAAATTTATTTTTTATGTGGAAATATTGAAAAAAATTACATTCATAACTCACAATAGATATTTTACAATAAGGCACATTATTCATTATTTATGTTTATTATTTGATATATGGGGATTTGTTTTCATATGTAATGATGTTTGTGGGCCCTTAAATATGTAGTTCCTTGAGTCAACAAATGTCTTATGAGGGGAATAAATAATATATATTAAATTGGTTTATTTCAACAGTTTTAAACTCTATTGTGAATTTTCTTGAAGGTAGAGGTATCATGTTCTTTAGAAAATGATGTATATTATTAGCGAATTAATTTTATTGATAATTCAGTTATTATTATCAATGTTACTTTTTCTCAATGATATTATCTTTGGATGAATTTTATTCTCATTTTATTGACTAAATAGCATGTGTTTTCTATTATTTATCTTTCTCTACTAATTATTCATTATATAATTATCAATGATATTTTTCACAATGATATTTTCTATTAATTAATTTCATTATTATTTTATTGAATAAATAGTATTTTTTATAATTATTTACCATTCTATATTGTGTATGGATTATCTAATCATGGTATTCATGTTATTTAAATGGAATGTGTGTTTAGTTCGTTACATTACCATATTTATTAATAATAACGATTCATGACAGATTATACATTACTTAACCCTTAGTGATCATTTTATCTCACCCTTTATTTTTTTGGTTACTTAGAATATAAGATGTGTACAATGAATGATATGAAAGTGTATTCTAGAGATAATAATGTTAATCTTGAAAAAAAAATATGTTATCATTTTTGTATACAAATTTAATATTGGTGTCATGTATTTATCAAATTTAATAGTACTACTATACTATATTTTCCTTTGATATGTGATTCCCTATATGTTTTTCCAATATAATTAAGAAGACACCATCTTTAAGCTAATGGGGTCGGGGTCATTACAATGCCTAAGTAAAATAGACTTGAAGTAAATGAACAATTTCAAGGATATAAATATATAAATATGAAATAGATTATTATAATTAAGAACTATAAATAATAACCATATATAAATCACATATGAAAAATAAAAATAAAATTGTCTGATTATGAGTTATTATAACCTTACACTCAGATTCAGTGATAAAAACATACTCTTTACATAATATATTTGATACCAACTAAATTGAACCTAGTATAAACATTTATAATAACAATATGTATGGAAAATAGTAATTCAATTACATACCCATGAACTTTTCGAGGTTTATAGTTTTTGAGAATTAGTGAAAACAGTTATTTAAAAACCCCCATAGTTTTCTCATCAAATGAGTGTTTTTCTCACTAATCCAATTTTTCATTATATTACCATATTTCTTCAACATATCCCACTAAATTCTCTACAAAAGATACACTTATTGACATAGATTAAATTATATCATCTAAATTTCTAAGAGAAATATAAAAAAAGGTGAGACCAAATGCTTATTAAGGGTTAATATAAGTGATAATGATCAAATATAATAAGTGATCATATTATGAGAATATTGGTACAAGAGAAAATCAATGTGAAATGATATAAGGTACGAGAAAAATACCAATTAAATAATTACTCCTAAATTGGGAGTCATAGAATAAAAAATTTGGAATATAACATGAGTAATAAGTCAATAATCACGATCCATTAGAATATTACAAAGGAATGTGGTATACCATAAACATGTCTCATAATCATATGCATATAAAATATGTACAAAATAAAGGTTATGTACCTAGACCATATTAACATAGTGGATAAAAAATCTCTATATATATCCAATGTCAATGAAAATAAGGAGTCACTATCTATTTATCATGGTGGACCAAGAATTACAACTTGTCTCTTACAGTTATATTATGACAGAAAGAATTTGGGTTTTCCATTTTATTTAAAACCTAATATTTTTAATATATTTACTGAAATAAAATAGTGATCCACAAAGAAATATGGAATGTTATATACTCATTATAATAGAGCATATGAATCAGTAGGTAATAGTAGAGCTAACTGAATTATGAAATATATGTTGAAATAAAAATAAAGGTCGTTATTAAATCTAATGCATTGATAAAAATTCAATATGGGATTAGAAGTAACTAATAATACACATTTATTATTTAAATAGAACATTTTATAAAAATGAGTTTTTAGGTTATTTATAATAATAGACTAAATATATTTTGAAAATAAAATTATATGAATTATATAAACAATTTAATGATAATAACTTCATTATTAATTGATTCAAAATATTAATAAGAATAATCTATACATTGAAAATATATTTTCCACTAAAAATTGGTTCTCATTATATTTTATGATTTTATTTTAATGTTATAATAAAAATTAAATAATTTGAATATGAAATAATAAACATCATTTTTTGATGTATTATATTTATATTATTTAATGATTTTTTATTTTTCTAAAATAATTATTTTAGGTGAATTGTTAAAAATATAGTTATAACATAAACAATAAATTTTATGACTCTATTAGAAAGACCTATAAGGGTATAGAAACTTTTAATTGTTCAAATTTGAATTTAATAATTAAATTTATAAATTTCTACAATGTTACGTTAAATTTAGAATGCCAATGTTAGTATATTAATGACATAAGTAATATTTCCAATAAAATAGTTTTTCATGTTTTATTTTAATTAGATAATATTTTTTGGATTTTATTTAAGACATATAAATTTAAAAAAAACTAAACCAATTTTCATCCATATAATCAAATAAATTTATAAATTTATGCTACTCAAAAATTTTAATTATAAAAATATAAAATGATTAAAAAATGGATTTTATGTGTTATGTGCTAATGTTAAAATTGAGGTTTCAGACAAATAAAAAATGTATATGATTAAATGTATTTAATATTATGAATTATTATGTCAAAATTATTTAAATTTTATTAATATTAATTTTAATCATAACAAAATTATTTAGTTAGGTAAAATAAAGTTATCACGATACAACAAAAAATGGTAAAAGTGATAATCGTGAGATTAAAGGGCATGGAAACATGTTCAAAACATTTGTGAGAAAACAAATTGAAGGATTTTTGAAATTATATATTTCTCCACCCAATTATTTCCCATAATGAAGACTTCTTTACTTGTGAAACATTCAATCTCTTAATATTAACTAGAAATATATATGAAAAATATATTCTCACCACTTATAATTGGGCCTCCAATGGGTAATTTTAAAAAAAAGACCAAAAATAGGATTCATTAAGAGAAAATTACCATTTTCCATAAAATATAATCTTATTCAATTTAACCGATCCTCGCGTGAGATTATTTTTCATATGACATAAATTTCTAAGGAACCATACTTTGAAACCTAGTGATTCCAGTGTGGGTAATCATTTTTTCAGAATATTTTAATTTATACCTTACTTGTTCAATTATAATTTTCTAATTACTATATAATTAAATCATAATTTTTTATAATTAATTTTTATTGATATGTAGAAAAATTTCAACAGCCTTTCCCATTTCTATTAAGAAAAATGAATTAATTTTTCATAAGTTTTGCAGACTAATGCGTACAGGAAGCAATGAGTTCCATTTTTTCACCACATACTCTATTAATGAGTTATAAAAGTTCTATTAATAAAAAAATTAAAACATATAAATTAATTGATATTATTACTTGAAATTCTATCATCCACATTCATGTCCTCTCATTTTTCAAGAAATGTAAATGTTAACCTTGTGTTTTGGGGACCACTACCTCCTTGAAGTTATATATCTCATTTTTTTACCTAGTTTAATTTATATTTATTAAAATATACTAACATATGATTTAACACCATAAAAGTATCTATATAATATATTTTTTCTTTTATAATAATTATATTTTCCAAAATAAACCACTTTTATAATTATTATCATGCATTAATTGTGGTATATTCATGTTTGGGTAGATCTACCCTTATACTTGAGAAATGTTGTAATAAAAATTCCTTGATGAATACGAGTTCGTAATTATGGAAGATATAAAATATAAATAATTAAATAATTATTTTATTTTATTTTTCAAATTGTAATAGTATTTTTAAAATCATTAATTAAGAAACAATCATTTGTTCATGGAAAATCCCTGAAACATGATCATTCTCAATTTCAACATTACGGATGAAAAAAACTCCAATATAATGAAATAATTCCATTATAAATAATTAAAAAACCTAAATTATACTTCCTTTCACAATCTAGGAATGATTAATAATGAGATAATTAAAAATAACAATAATTCTATTATGAAACTAGTTAAAAATGATCATGGTCACTTACTACAAATATTGAGAAAAGATTATAATAGAAAAATATATATGTAGTGAATAATTGTAAATTAATTTTATAAATATTAATTTATATGAAAAATATTCTGATTTAGGTTATTAAGGTAGTTTTTTTCTAAATGAGATTTAATCACTTTAGTGAAAGTGAGTAATTAAGGTGAAGGTTTATGCTAACTCAAATTTCTCGCATTGAGTTACATACCTTCTTATTGAACAATATTATGCCATTATTGAATTATTATAACTAATTAATACATTATACTAATTTACACCAAATTTTATTAGTTTCTAAAAATCTTTCATATATCATGATTATCAATAAGTTCTTACATTAATGATTAATTAAATTCTATGGGTTTATTATCTAAAACATTCAACCTTTGAGGTTTATTTCTTATAACTTTCCATGTTTTCATGGTAATAGTGAATATAATTTCCCTTTAATAATTTTAATCATGATACTGTCATAATTCATGGTATTTAATGATTCATTTGAACTCATATCCATCTAGGGTATATTACTTGAATGCTTCTAAGGATATAAGTGATTTTTTGTCTCATTTTCAACTCCAAGATACTTGTTTGATATTGCACTGAATAATTTAGTTTATATGGTTAATTAGATAACTTATTAAATTAATTTATTAATGTATAATTCATTTCATGTGATTTTAATTTCCTTTTCATGATCTCCCTCTCAATAGTTTTTTATTCCTACGTTACCAGTATCTTGAGGATTTTCTCACCAAACTCATTTTTCAATTGATATTTCTTTTAAAATATAATAAAAATTATGAATATTTATTTTGTTATATATGAAACACATATCATTTTATTCTATGGTAATTAATATTTGTTTTTTTCTTATCTTTTTAATATTTCATTTCCTCCCTAGACTCATTATTAACAAGTTGTAATGAAACCAACCCTACATTTTATTTTTGGTTACGAACCTCCATTATTTCATGTATATATTAATTGGTTGATATTTCAAATTTTATTATCTATTATTAAATTAATTTTTAATATCATTTTAGTGTTTTTATCCTTTTTAAAATTTTTAATCAAATTTATAATGTTTTTTCTATGGGCCATTTTTATTAATGTGTGAAAAGTACTGATTTCAAATTTTTCTATGTGAACCTGTGTTTTTGTTATATTTTCCTTCTATATAAAACTTATTATTATTATATTCAAGTTTTTTCAAAGAAATTATTATTGTCCTTCTTTTATAAAGTAAATATAATCAATTTACTAATGATATTTTTTATCTCCAATGTTATTTTTCTAAAACTCCAAAATAGTTTTTCAAATCTAAGTCATTGTCCATTGAAATGTCTTGTACCTGATAGAGGAAATTATAATGGTCATTTCGCCAATATTATTTCACTATACATTTTTTTAATGTTCATTTCTGTCAAATAATTTATCCATTTCAACCTTTTTCTTTCCCAATCATTTTTTGTTATAGGCATAATATATTCTTCTAATACCTTTTCTCTGTGAAAAAACTATATTTATTTCCAGTAATTGAATTATGTTCAACATGATTCGTTATATTTATTGACTTGGTAAATTATTATCTTAAATATATACCCATATCAATATATGGTGTCAGTTTAATGCATTCTAACATGTAAATAGATTCTATTTATGGATTTAGTAACTATTGAAAATATGTATATTTGTTATTTAAATATGGATGCTTATTTGTTTCTTAAGAAAATTGATTATGTTTTGTTTAACCATCCATATTATTTCTCTAAATGTTTTATGGTTATATTGTTTGATTTATTAAAATGGTGAAAATTTCTAATATTATATATTATTTTCCAGTAAAAATGTTTATTTATTCATAAAGCAAGTTGATTATGAATCTTATTGTTTTTCATATAAATTATTTGGTGAATTAATTGGACATAAAGAAGTGATGGGTGGTTCATGGTAATATATATATATATATATATATATATATATATCATATTTACGCCTTGATAGTTAACATTATACATACCAGATTTCATATTTTGGTGCATTCCTTCCGAAATAAAAACATTTCTGATACATCAGGCCTTGATTAAATTATCATGATGTCCAAGATTATGTTATCATGGCTTAGGTAATCTAATTAGTTTTTTGGAATTATTAATTTACAAGATAGAGAACCATTTATTGTTATCTATGTGATATTTTAATTTCCATTGATATCCATGGACATATTATGCATTTATTTTCATTCAATTATTTATTTATTTATTATTATCTACTCCTTCAATGTTATTTATGTTCACCTTATGTTATCTTATGACCATTGATTATTATATCATATGTTCAATATTACTATGAATTTCATCTCAAAACTTCTTATTTTTCCATTTAAAAAGGATATAATGAATTTTTATACACATTATATGTCTAAAAAATAGATTATGTGTAGAGTTTTTGAGAGATGTTAAAGAATTATTGTATGTTTACAAGTGACTTATTTAGTGTAAAAAGTCCATTGTCTATGAAAGATATGAGATTTATTTTTTTATGATTTCTCATAATTCTCTAGACCACTTAACCTAATTGGTCATATTAATTCTTGTTATTGAATATATTCATTAATTCAATTAATTATGGGATAATTATGTCTTCAATTAAATAGTGGGTATCAAAGGTAGTATGTAAAGTATGTGTTTTTGACATTAGATCTGGGAGTGTGGGTCTTTTGTGTAATGATTATCTCATGAGATATAAATCTTTAACCAATTAGTTATAGATATATATAATATCAACCCCATTAAAAATTTATAATATATACTTATGTATACCCCAAGAACATATGTGTATTAATCATTCCTTCATATCATAGTAATCCGAGGGAAAAGAAATGAGTTTGATGATAATGTTATGAAATCATCATAATCATAATACATCCCAAATGATATGTATAATATTATTAGAATATATTCTATGTGAATAATAAAAAACAATTTGAGGATATTTACATGGATAAAAATACATTTCTAAAATAATTATAATTTTATTTTGAAAAAAAAGTTAATCCAATTTTAATTTGTTAGAATTTAAAAAAACCTTTAATAATGGGAAATAGATCAATTTCAAAAACCATGGAAACATGGGAAGGAATCATGTTAATGAAGAAAATTATTAATAGCATGAAAAGGTGATATAGTGGTAAATATTAAACATAAATTATATTCACAAATGTATAAAGGATGTAAAAAATGAAATGTATGGAAAATGTTAAATTAAATTATTTTAAAACCATCATAATGAAACTACATGATAGTTTAATATAAAATTACAAATAATTGAAATAAGGATAAGAAAATTATTCAAATATTTCAAATACTACGTCTATGATGGTAAAAGAGTTGGGTAAAATACATCAACAATTTTAAAGAGGCAATTTACAATAAATCATTTTATGAGTTTTAGAATCATGATGATCTTGAATAAAAGAAATTGATAATGAACATAAAAATAATTATTATAAAGAGATTAATGATATTAAATTTCATATAGATAATTAAAACACCACATAATTTAAAGTTGGGTAATAATATAAAACACATCTTACTGATGTGAAATTGAGATGAAATGCCCTTATGGATTTTATAACACTATAATCAAAATAAATTGAAATAATGAAACTCATTTTCATTTTTAAAACCCATTTATTACATTGATAATATAATATAAAATTTCATTATTAAATGAATCAATAAAATAGTATATGAAAAGGAAACATGGTTAAAAATTGAAACATGTCTTAATAAATTATAATTTAGACCTAGAACCATTAAAAATGATATAAAATGATCAGTATGAATACAATAAGGTTGATATAGTATAAAATTAATTTTAATCAACAAAAAATTAGAAATAAATCATAAATAGTCATTATTTATGAGGAACATAATATTATAATATCATATTAAATGACGAAATAAATTTATTCCTTGAATAGAAAGTGTGTTATGAATCTTATTAAAATGGAACATTTTTTAATCTGAGTATAAATAACAAATTAATTATGGAAAAAATTAACATCCCAAAAAACTTAGTAATTACTAAAATATAGTTAAATTATAAGGTATAAGGTTTCCATTTTACAAGAAAAAGGTTCACAGAAAATGATCACAACTCATTGAATATAAACTATGTTTAACAAAAAATGATACCTTGTATTCCTTATTTTTATTAATACCTCTAACATCATGTATAATGAACACATAAAAATTTATAATTTATTTATAAAACATTATACATATAGATAAAACTTTATATTAATCTTTTATATTCATGTATTACAAGGTTATTAAATATTGTTTTAGTTAAAATTCATTTTCTATGTTATTTGATTTAACTATTTCTTGTCTCTTTTGGTATATATATTCCAAGTATCAAGTCCAATTCATGATTCACCATTAAAAAAATAATACATATATTATAATGTATTTTACATATTTATTTATGAAGTTCCAAGTTTATTTATTAATATTTTTTGGTTGATTGTAAAAGAAGAAAAATATAAGAGGCTTATTTTCTATAATATTTAACAAATATAAGGAGGTATATTAATAATAAGTTGATAATTAATATTACCATTACATAACAGATAAAATATTATTTACATATTGATATCATATTTTATTAGTTTGACAATGACCTTAGAGTTTAATAGGTTGTCCGAAATAGATTCAAATATTAAATTGAGTCTTGGTATCCTCAGTTTAGTTGGTAAAAGATTACCAAGACCATTATATTATTATATTATTAATATCATGGGAAATTATCTCTAAATTTTCTTTAATAATTTTATAAATATAATATTTATTCATCGTGTTCATTTTTATAACTTTTCTTGTTATGTGGTGATGAAAAATGAAATATGTCATTCAAGGAACTTATAATCCACAAGTAACATGAGTGAATGTTTCATTTAATAATGGATAAGAGAGAGAGATATAATGGATTTCCAATCAACATAATAATATTTTATTATAAATATTATAAATAATTTATCAAATTAGTCTTATTATAATATATTTTGGGTAGGTGTATGAAGAAAGAAACGTGAAGAACTTATTTAAGACTATTACCTCCTCTTATGATATCCTCCTTTATATCATACCTTAATCCTTGATGGATCAGGCTTATAATCTCAAGGAAATTATAAATATGATTTTGGAGAGTTTTTTATTATGTTTTTGGTGATAATGTGCTTTAGGTGTGGGGAGAATTGTGTAGGTGGAGGGGACCTTTTATAGGTGTGAGAGTGGAATTTTTGTAATAATAATTATTTAGTATAAAATGTTTATTTCATTTACAATAACTTTGGAAAAAATATGGACAAAATATGATAAGGGATATTTTTTAGGATGATCTAGCCTCTATACAATCATTTAATTGTTGGATTTTTTTATATTTTGTGAAATTATCCCATAATTTAACCATTTTACAAAATTCATCCCTCATCATGGTGAGTTACTTTTACTACGGTAACATATTTTTATAAAAAAATAGATTTTATAAAAAATGATATCTTTTTCCAAATTTTAAATTTCATTAAAAATATTAAATTTCTAGATGTTTTGAAAATTAATTTTAATACAATTGTTCATGACGCAACATAACTAATTTTTTAAAACTGCCTATTTGAGAATAAATACTAATTTTTATAAAAATAATGTATTTTGTTGATTATAATGATATTTTGGTTTATAATTAAAAATCAGTATTATTTTATTATAAAAGTAATCTACAACCTAATGGACCCTTATTAATACTTAATTAATGGAAATGAAAAAAATATTTTTGGAATTAATTATATCTTAGGTTCCAAAATGCCAAGCATGAGTTTCAAAATTCAACATAATTATTTTAAATAATTTATATTAATCCATTCAAAAATTTAGTTGATCGAAATATTTTATAAATTCTTATGTCATGCTTATATCACAATGATATCAGAAAATTAATCATATTTTTAGAAACTAAATTTTTCAATATTTATAAAAAAATTATTCTTTCTAGAAAACACCCAAAAATTAACCATAAGAATAATTTGATATTATAAAATAAAAAAATATTTTATCAAATATAAATTCTAAAATTAGTAAATTTAACATTTATATAAAAGTTATATATCCAGAAAAAACTATTTATTTAAAATAAATTATATTAATGCTAAAAGAAAAACATTTATCACTTTTTCAAAAATTGATGTTTTTTTGAAACTAAATAATAATATTAATTTATAGAATTAATATGAATATCTATATAAAAAATATTTAATAAAAATTTAATTCCTTTAAAAGTAAGAAACTATAATTTTTTATAGAAATTTACATAATAATTTAGTGAAACATCTCTTATAGGATGAAATAAATATAATAATATTATTTTTATTATGATTATCTAATCAATTATAAAATATATTTGTAGATATTGTGTAAATAAACTTTTCTTGATATACATTTTTAAATTTCTCTATATACTTTAGTCCTTTTTAGAAGTGTTTTATGGTGGGAAAGATGAAATTGAGAGGCCAAAACTTGGATAGGGGTTTTTTTAGTTTCTTGAGCAGCAAAATTCTAACCTTTAGGATGTTGAGTCTTTTAGGAAGAAGTGAGTATGCCTAAAATACACCTTCCAGCTAGTTGTTCCCCTAATATGAAGTAAATATTCCACATGGTCAATGGGTAGCAGGGGTAGGCACCCGACTAGCTTGTAGCGTTCAATGGAGCCCATCACAAATGATGAGTTTGTAGGTGTTTTTAAAAAAATTCATCTTTATATAACACATTATTATTTCATTAGGCCCCATTAAACTATCAAAACACTAGTCATCAGATCTTAGGAAGTCTGGGCTTTACTATTACCTTCCTACCCCTCTATTTGATTCCCAAACAACAATTCGATCTTCTATTATTCAATTAGTGAGTCCTTTCTTAATTTAGATTGTTTACCTTTTTTATCCATGATCAACCCTGATTATATTATCAATTTATTGAGAAATTATATGATTTTAGGTATGTTTTATCAATGGATTCATGGATTATTTGAATAATTGAAACATAAATGAAGATAATTATCATATATCAAACATTTGGATAAAGATCAATACAACGGATAGATTTTCATCAGTGTGTTTGACCTTAACATACCTTTAGGACATGGTTTCATATAATAATTGATCCTATCATTCTATATCATTCTCATTCATGATTGGTTCATGGTTCAAGTGTTTCTTTTAGGATCAAATGGTACCCCTTTATAATGAATCATCATTTCCCCTAATATTGGAATCCCCTGACATTAGCACATGTTTTATATGGTTTATTAGCATGGTTAATAATTTTGTGTGTGTAAACCCATGAAAATAATGTTTGATCTTTTCATTCATATGATATGTAATGGATATGCCTATTTCATTTTTTATGATTTAATATTTTATCCTCCATTCTATTTATATGGATTTCATGTCCAGTTCGATTTGTTTTTTGTAGTTGATATATTTTTTTCTATGTGCCCCCCACCAAGATGGTTGTGTCAGCAATTTATTGGAATTTACATGAGTTATCCTTTGATATTTATGTGTCAAAAGTTTTTTAAAACTATCATATTATCGTGGGGTGTTTCAAACATGGATAATTTAGTTTCCATCTTCCATGGATTCCAAGCAATTAGAGCTATTCTCTAAGGACCTGACATGTATATTGATTCTTCAGTGGTTTGTTGCTTCATAAGTGTTTGAATTTTTATAATTTATCACACTTATATATATATATATATATATATATTATTCACTTATTTTATGGGTTTTAGTGGTGTCCCATTGTGTATTTTACTCACACCCTACTCAGATATTTTGATTCACATAAAAATATCATTCCTAGGGATCCGATAAAGTGAAAATTCTATGTGGTTGATGGTTGAGTACATTGAGTAAGTTGGTGGAGACATTTATGGATTAATTTTTATTGGGATGTCTGCTGCTGCATTTTTTTACTTTCCTTGTTCCCAACTTTGGATCCCTAATTTTTATTTATTACACATCTAACATATGATATTGTTACTAAATGGGATGGATTATTTTTATGTGCACAAACTCTTATTGATATTGTTTAATTACTTATTTTTTTGATTGATTTTCTTGATCCATTTTAATAAAAAAATATTTCATTGTACTGAGGGAATAGTCTCCCTATTATGTTTTGAAGGCCCTCACCACTATTCGATAACGTCATGTGTATGTGGAGGCAAACATGAGGACTTCTGGAATCCCTATCTCAAGACCATTGGTATATGTTGGATTGTTTCAAAATATTATCAAATAACTAGCTTCAAAAACATATTTCTTATCTTTCCTTGATTTAGGATAGTATAGAAAGGAGTTGGTATGGTTGTCACTCTAGAAAGGGTATTGTGTTAGTTCCAAGCTAGAAATTTATAGTGGACCTCTGAGTTTCCTTAAAATGGGAATTTTTTTTTTGTAAGTATTGATTAAATTCACCTTGGGTGATGCACATGATGTTTTTGAATTAATTTACAGGATATTTTGTTTCATCATGGATCATTCTAGGCCAGTGTGATCATATTCGATATAAATTATTCTTGTATTAGTTGGAGCCCAAATAATTACATTCCTATTTTAACTATGATATATAATTTTTGAATTTTTTAATGGTTTATTTACTTGAGATTGATTTAATTTATCATATAGTTTATATAAATAGGGTTCTTCTAACGTGAATTTACTAAATGTTTGGTTTGGGATATGTGTCACACCCCGACCTGACAAAACTCTACTATTTCAATAATATTTTTTTTATATTTTGGGTTCATTGAGTTTTCCTATGGGTCTATAGAGAAATAGTTGTTTTTTATTTGAGAATAGGGTGGCACACAGTTGAAAAAAATAAGTAGAAACTATCTTCCATAACTTTTAAAACCATGAATCCTAGAACGTTTGTCTTTAGAGGCCACATTTATAAGGGAATGGTCATACACCACCTCCTTTATAATCATGCATCCTAGAAAGAAGTATTTTCCCCTCTGTAGGGTTAGTCACATGATTGTGTGGCCTATTCTTCCACCTCTTTTATACCGAAGCCACTGCATGGTTGACGCATGGTCTAGAAGACCATGTGACCAAACCATGCAGTCTACTAGGTCACATAAAAATTGATATTTTACAACATTACAATTCAATATTTTTTAATAAAATCACATATTTTCTCCCCCATTTGATCCCCATTACCCAGGGTGCTTCTCTCACACCTCTCCCTTGGGTTTCTCTGCTCCTCCATGGTGAAATATTTTTATTTACTCAATATTTGAGTGTGATATTCAAAGAAAATCCCCCATTCTCATAATTATTACTTCTTATTCTATTTTCTAATTATTATTCTTCCTCCTTAGGTACATATGGACTAAGGTCTATGTGGGATTTATTTTAAATTGATGGTTTTTATTTTCTATGGTTCTCCCAAGATATGTTTCCACTCTTCGACATCTTATAAATTATTTTTACATGTAATTTCATTGAAAACCACGAATCATGGTATGTTTACCTATGTCAAAGATCTTAACAAGAATTCCAAATTTTCTTAGTTTTTTTAATGCGTGATTTTTATTTAAAATTTAAATATTATTTAAATATTTGAATCCTTGTATTTTATTTTTCATTTCTTTCTAAACCTTTTCTCTAACCTTTTTCATAGACTTAATTTGTTTCAAATTTGATTTGATGATTTTTTTAGATGGGAAAACCATTTTAATCATTAAAATTATTTATTTGAATGATTTTATTTTACATAAAGTGTTTACCTAATTTACATCATTGGTACATCATATGAAGAATGTTTTTTAATATTTTTATGAAATGAAATGTTCTTACATGATATAATTAGGCTGACTTGGAACATTTAGTCACTGAAAAAAATGGAATACCCCTCTTAAGGAATGCTAATTGATTTGGTTATGTTAGGTGTCAGATAAATGAGTTATTTGTTTTATGATCCTAGTGATGATGATTTTTTATGGTTTTTGTGACGTAGAAAAGTTACACAGATATTGTTGGAGTTCGAACATGAGAAGGTTAATGTAATTTTGTGTAAAGAATGTGACATGTATGCATATATATGGTAGATTGATTAAAATCACCTCCATTTTAATTTTTAGGGGATTCCTTAGGTATTTAGGTGGGTATAACAACCCTGGTTTTATTACACACATAAACCTTATTTATTACATAACATTCCATTGATAAAACATAAAAGATCAATAAATATAGTGTATTTTGGGATTAAGAACATTACATAATGACATAGAACATAAAACACAACATCTTATTGAAAACTTCCTTTACATGACCACTACATTCCCTCGTACTTATCATTGCATGGGATAACCTAATGACATATATAAGAAAGGGTGAGCTATAAAGCCTAGTATGGGAGTAAAAAATGCATAAAATGAAGAATAAAATACATGTTAGGCAATAGGCATATCAATGGATCCTAAAATAACATGAACATAAATTCGTGATATAGCTTGATTATCATAACATGAAAATTTTGGCAACAACACTTAACATGCAATTAGCATGAGCCAATTCTCATTGAACATGGAGCATGAGAAAACCCTAATTTTACATGAAGCTTGAGTAAACCCTAATTTCACTTGAATTATCATGATTCAACACTTATTTCACATGATTTATCATGATACTATACTTTACCCAATGTATTAGAGCGCTATCATGGCACACCCTTCTTAAACATTTCATTTCAAGCATAACTGTACCACATGCATCTTACAACATGGAATAAATCATCATAATTTATTCCTAGGTAATGGTATGTGGAGTAAAAACATGAATATTTATAATCAATAAGTAAATGTGAAAAAATTTCAATACCTTTGATAGATAAATGGGCATGGTATTCACTACACAGTGACATTGGCTTAGAAAATCAGTGTAATTTCTGCTGCGTAACGATGTGATGTAAGAATTCATAAAAATGTTTAATGAGGAATAAAGGGGTGTCTCATCATATTTACATGAAATTAACAGTAATGAGGGTTATAAAGATAAATTTCCCAACATATTAAATGTAATTTAGATTCATAATACAAAAGAATTGCTTGAATGTAAATGAGGAGAGTGAAAAAGATTACGAAATTTTGGTATAGTAATGGGTGTACATGGAAGAAATTAATGAGAGATAAAATGGGTCTCACATCATTAAAACATAAATAGGGAAGTATGTGGGAGGTAATAAATCATACCCCAACATTTGTAATTGAAAATAAAAGGACATAACAATATTAAGAAACATGGAAAAAATTTAGAAAAGAAGGAATACCTTACTTGGAAGTGTGATTCCAAAGGCTTGGGAGAGGATTGAGAGAGGATTCTAGGGATATTGTGGAACCTAGGGAGGATTCTAGAGAGAGGAGAGCAGGGGTTGGTGGAACTCATAAGGATTTGTGTGAGGAGAAAGTGGGATCTTGGGTGGGTTTATATAGGAAAGGAGAGGGAATTCGTTATTATTTTGGTTTGAGACACCACATATTAAACTAATCCAAACCATAAACAAAACCATAGTTTTTTCCCATGGTTTATCAAAAAGGGGAGTGGGAAAAAATGTTTTATTAGGAAAATGGTAGAACTACTTAAAATAATAGGTTTTCTTATGTGGAGGTGAGTCACACTCTCAAGGAAATCAACTTAAAAAGATAAAAAGTTTTATAAGTCTTGAAGGGTCCACTAAAGCATTGTAAAATAAATATACCAAAACCCGAATCACATTATTTTAAATTTAAAACATATATTGGCCTAAAATAATGTTTATAGTATTTCATTACATTACTATGGGGTCATTTTGACGTCATAAAAACATTATATATTTAAACGGTAGTTAATTTTTACCCTAGAATTCGACTATCTTAGAAAATTATGAAAAATTCACCATTGGATAATTTATACCTCTTGATTCCAAAAATATAATTCATTTTATCTAAATATTTTTCTAAATATGTGAATTTTAACTTTTTAAATAAAACCATACATTTATCGAAAATTCATGGGTTTTGACAAAGACAACTTTCAAACCATAATAAAAAATTACAATTGTATTCATAAAAATTACATGATCATTTATATATAATAAATGTAAATTAATAATAATAATATTTTCTTAAAATATTATTTAATTCAAAAATCTATTAATATTTTAAAATATATTCTTTAGTTGAAAATTAACTATAAATACTATTTGTGCTTTAAAAACTATTTAAAGAGTTACAATAATAAAATGAATATATATTCATTAAAATATATAAAAATAATGCATATAATCAGAGTGCTAGGGTCTTGTTACATAACCCCTTATAACACTCGCATATAACCATAGCATAAGGTGTGGGATGGTGATAGACTCTTGGGGTGGCTCGGATAACATCGCTTGAGTGGTAATCTCTATCAACTTCCACTTCTCCCGTAGGTGGTTCCGCTCAATATTAATGTATTCAAGATCAGATTGGGATTGGTCTAGAGTTATTCCCAATGATGCCTCCTTCGTTCCGAGCTCCGACAAATGGGCTTCGTATGAGGGAATTCTACAGGATAAGGCCATCGCTTCTTTTGTCTGATAAAATTGGATTTGTTAAATCCCTATATTTATAATAATCATGTGATCAAAATTCAATGACTATATTAGCAACATTCACAATTCATAGTGGTATTTTAAAATCCCAAACATAAAACCAAATAAGTTCATACCTTTTATGTAACCAAAAGAAGACATTTTAATAGTCCAATAGGAATTTTCATTAATGAATTTTTGAGCTTTTACAATCTTCCCCTCTTAAGAAATTTCACGCTCGAAATTTCCTTTTCCCAAAAAAATAGATGTGGTATCTCTGGTTCATCACTTCTTATGATTCCCATATTGCTTATTCAAACTTGGGGTTTTTCCACAACACCTGGATGATGGGAATTGTCATATTTCATAGAACTCTTTCTCTGCGATCTATGATCTTCACCGGTTTCTCCTTGTAAGAAAGATCATCCTCTAGGTGTACTACCTCTGAAGAGAGTACATGTGAAAGGTTCAGTATGTAATGCCTTATGAAAGATACATGAATGACATCATGTACTTTTTCCTTGGTATGTGGAAGTGATAGTTGATAGGCCATATTCCTGACATGATCAAGAATCTCAAAGGGGTCGTTGCACATTGGACTTAAATTTACCTTCTTTCCAAACCTCATGACATTCTTCCACGGATATATGCCTAGAAACACTATGTTTCCATCATTGAACTCAATGTCTCCTAGATGGTTATTCACATAAATATTTAGTCGACTTTGGGCTGCCATGATATGCTGCTGAATGGTTTTCACCTTCTCTACCATTTCTTTGACCATTTCATGTCCCACCTTCTTACGCTGATTGACTTCATCACAAGACGCCGGTGTTCTGCAAATTTTCCCATTAAGGGCTTCATATGGTGCCATTCGGATATTCGAGTGGAAACTATTATTGTAGCAGAATTCAACCAGTGGAAGATGTTGGTCCCACCTTCCTTTTAAGTCTATAGAACATTATGGTAACATATCTTACGGTGTCTAAATAGTTTGGTTAGATTTTCCATCAGTTTGACGTTGATTTGCCATACTGAAGTTCAGTTCAGTTCTTAGATCATGATGGAGAATTTTCTAGAAAATTATGGTGAATCTCAGATCACGATCAGACACAATAGATAGTGGTACTCCATGCAGCATTAACCCTTATTTGATGTAAATATTTGCATGTTTATCAAATGATTAGTTCTCTCGAATCACGATAAAGTGAGTTGTCTTCGTAAGATGATCCACAGTGACCCATATAGCAATGTGTCCTCTAGATGTCCTTGGATGTCTAGTTACAAAGTCCAAGGTAATGTTCTCCCATTTCCATGTTGGTATGGGTAGTGGTTCCATCACCCCCTTAGACATTCGATTCTCATCCTTCACTTGCTGACATACCAGAAACATTGAAGTATTTTCAGCAATGTCCCTTTTCATATTGTCCCACCAAAATTTTTCTCAGAGATCTCAATACATCTTTGTGCTCCCCCCATGAATAGAGAAGTTTGAGCTTTGTGCATTATTCTGAAGCTCCTTATTTATCTCTGGATTGGATGGTACACATAATTTTGACCCAAATCTCATAATTCCATCCTTTTCAACCACGAACTCTGAGGATTTCACAATTTTGATAGCTTTCACCATTTTTAGAATTTCCACATCCTATATTTGAGCATCAATTACATTCCCCAAGAGGGATGATTGAGAAATATTTTAAGAAAGGATTGATGATGTTCTTCTCTTAATGATTCCCATGTCCATCCTCTCGATTTCTAAGCATATTGGATCCCTATCAATTCTCATCAATGATAGAATCACTGGATCCTTTCTACTTAGAGCATCCACCACCTTGTTCACTTTCCCAGGGTGGTAATAGATTGAGTAGTCATAATCCTTGATGATTTTTATCCATCTTCATTGGTGCATATTATTCTATTTCTGTGTGAATATATATTTGAGGCTCTTGTGATCAGAATATATCTCACACTTCTCCCCATAGAGATAATGCCGCTAAATTTTCAATGCAAAGATCACAGCCTCCAACACTAGATCATGCATGAGATAGTTTTTTTTCATGGATTTTCAGCTTCCATGATGTGTAGGATATCACTTTATCTTTCTGCATCAACACACATTCCATGTCCTTCTTCAAAGCATCACTAAATACAACTAAAATTTCTCCACTCGTGGGTAATGTGATCAAGGGCGTAGTGATAAGCCACATTTTCAACTCTTTAATGTTCTCTTCACATACATCAATCCAAGAAAACTTTACTCCCTTTTGAGTTATCTTGGTAAGAGGGTTGGACAATTGTGAGAAATTTCTCACAAATCAGCGATAATATCCAGCTGACCTCAAAAAGCTAAAGATATACATTACCAATATTGGCCTCGTCCATCCCTTAATTGTAGATATCTTGGAGGGATCCGATGATATCCCATTGCTTTTGATGATATGGCCCATTAATGAGACCTCATTCAACCATAACTCACACTTGTTGTACTTTTCATAGAGCTTCTTCTTCTACCAGGTCTCTAGTACAGTTCTTAGATGCTTCTCATAATCCTCCTTGGTTTTGCAGTATATTAGAATATCATATATAAAGACAAACATGAAATTGTTGATGTAATCTATAAATACTATATTCATCAAGTCCAATATAATTGATATAGAATTAGTGAGTACAAAAGGCATTACTATGAATTCATAGTGCCCATTTCTTGTACGACAAGCATTCTTGGGGATATCTTCCTTCTTCACCCTTACTTGATAATATCCTGACCACAAATCTACCTTGGAGAAGTATTATACTCCACGAAGCTAATTGAACAATTCATCATTTCATGGAAGATGATACTTTTTCTTTATAATGATTTTGTTGAGCTCATGATAATCAATGTAAGGGCGCATTGACCCATCCTTCTTCTTGATGAAGAGGACTGTTTCACCCCAGGGTGAAGCACATGGGAATATAAACCCTTTATCCAGATTCTCCATTAGTTGATTCTTAAGATCCTCAATATCTACAGTAGCTATTCTATATAGAGTCTTGCATATTGGAAACACCCTAGGTATAAGGTCAATTGGAAATTTAAAATCTCTTCTTAGAGGGAGACCTGGAAATTCCTCAGGGAACACTTCAGCGAATTCCCTCACAATAGGCATGTCTTCATGGATGGTTGCTCCCATGGACTCAATCATCCGAGCCAGATATGTGTGCTCATAGGGTAGTAATATCCATGTTTGAGATGGTGGAACTAAAGAAGATTCATCCTTCTCCTTTCACTTTTTAAAAATCAGGGGTTGATTTTCTATATGGAGAGTGATTTTCCTCTCACGGAAATTTACGTTGGCTCTATATAAGGAAAGACAATCCTTACTGAGAATTGCATCAAATTCCACCATAGGGAGTATGAAAAAAATTTCTGGGAAGTTCGATCCAAAAATTATGATAGTGGATGAGTTATATTCATGGGATGCAATGATTGCCCCAGTTTTTTGTACTCACTGATATCTTTACGTTCATGATTTGTAGTGGTTTTGGGATTGTTCTACTCGACATTCATGATATAAATGAATTTATAGAACCTGAATCAAAATGTTTGTTCTCTATTCTTTAATGAATAACTATCCCACATGTTTCCACTTCGTTGTCGGGTTCACTTAGAGGGTAGTGATGGAAAAATATTTCCCTTACTGCCATGGAGGTTGTTGGTTTCCTCTAAAAACCCTTGGCTTATGGAACTAATTTAAAAGATTCCCTAGTTCATTGCGTTGAAGCAATGATCAATGCATTGAGAGTCGAATGGAGAGTTCCTCTCCTCTGTCGCAGCCTTGGGGTTTTTTGTCGGCAGTTAACAGCTAGGATTACTTCTCTTCCACACCTAAAGCATTTCCTCATCCCCTTTAAGAAATTTCTGGGGTGATTCTTTCTACACCTTTGGAAAGTGGGTGCTGGATCTTCTTGGCACTGTTGGATTTATCCATCGGACCACCAGAATTGATGTCCACCATATGATTCTTATCCCCATGATACCCCTGAGATTATCCAATCTCTATTTCAACCTTGGGTGAAAATCGGACAATTTTCTCATAGCAGTTGAAGTCACGGATCGCCAGGGCATTCCGTAGGCTAGGCTTCAGCCCACCAATGAAGCAGTCAACCTTGCATTCGGGGGTAACGATCAAGCCGGAGGCATATCGTTCAAGCCTTGTGAAGTTTCCTCATATGCTCTAAGAGATTCATCATCTTTTTGCTTGGGGGAAAGTTAGTCCCTTTCCATCTTAAGCTGGTGGGTGTACGGAAAATATTTATCAAAAAACATCATCCGGAAATCCTTACCTTCCAACACCTCAATATCCTCCTCAGGCATTTTATTATTGATCAATGTCCACCATTGATCAACTTCACCCTCCATACGATAATAATCTAGGAGAACCTTCTCTTCTTAGGAACATTGAAGGATAGAGATGATCATTTCAATGCAGTTGATCAATTGTTCGATGATTGAGGGATCAGATGATCCATTAAAAGTAGGAGGCATTTGTCTCCTGAAGCTCTCGATAGCGACATGTTAATTCATGGGGGGGTTGAACATTCCTCTCGACCCATGTTTATATTCAATTATTGAGTTGAATGAGATATTATCATGACAAAGTTCGTGATTCCTGCTCCCAACGGATTGGAGATCTCATTAGAATAGTCATCACATTGATCTTTACATCAGTTGTTAGCTAGAGTCCTCCTATTATCAGCCATTGGCAGGAATAAAAGTAAATTTATGGGTAACAAATAAAGGGTAATCCAAAGACAAAAATGGATGACTTATAAATTACTTTTATTTCCTTACCTTGTGAATCTATAGGCTTGAATACATGTTATCCATGATCTACTTTCTAACATATATTCATAGAGGCATTTTTTAAATTACCCTAATAATGGTTCATATTAAGATTGTTAATATACCAAAGAATATCCCCTGGGAGTGTCATAACCAAGATTTTAGTAAGTCCCATTTTTGTGTTCCAGGATACCCCGAGTCAAGCTCAATACCCCTTGTCAGAGTTTTCACTCCTAGGTACATCTGTTCCAGAGCCGCCTCTACCTACTTGTATCCAAACAGGGATGTATTTAATTGAAAAACTACTTAACCAATACTCACCAATACATAGGAATGTTTTTACTATACTTAGTCTTATCTCCAAGGCATTCACTAGGGTTTTCTCATCATAATCCCAAAAATAACAAAACCTATCCTTTGATACCAACTATGACAAACCTGCTTTTATTACACACATAAATATGAATTATTACATAAAATTCACTTGATAATTAATTGAAGATCAAGAGTTCTAGGGTATTTGAGTATTAAGAACATTACATCACAAATTAGAACATAAAACACAAAATCTTATTGAAAACATCTTTTACATGACCACTACATTCCCTCGCACTTAGCATTGCATGGGCTAACCTGGGGACATACATAAGAAAGGGGTGAGCTATAACACCCTCTAAAGAAGTAAACAAGGCATAACATGATGAATACAATACATTTTAGTAAATATGAATATCAATAGAGCATAAAATAATATAAACATAAAGGCATGATATAGCATGATTATCATAACATGGAAATTTGGCAAAACACTTATCATGGAATTAGCATGCTCCAAGGCTCATTGCACAAAGAGCATGAGTAAACCCTAATTGCACATGAAGAATGAGTAAAACCTCATTTCACTTGAATTATAATGAGTAAAAACTCATTGTACATGACGTATAATGATATTATACTTTACCCAATGCATTGGAGTGCTATCAGGGCACACCCTTCTTAAACATTCTTTTCTTGCATAAGTCTACCACATAGATCATACAACATGGAATCAATCATCATCATTTATTCCATGGTAAATGGTTGTGAAATAAATACATGATTCATTATAATCAATAAGTAAACATGTAGAAAGGTGAATAACCTTGATTGAGAAATGGGCATGGGATTCACTACACAATAACATTAGCTTGAAAATCGGTGAAATTTCGGCAGCATAACGACATGACATAAGAATTAATAAAAATGGTTGATGAGAGAGAAAGTGGTGTCTCGTCATATTTTCACAAAATGGAAAGTATGTGGGTTAATATAGATATATTTCCTAACATATTTAATGTAATTTAGATTCATAATACAAAATAATTTCTTGAATGTAAATGAGGAGAGGGAAATTCCTTACAGTGTTGCAACATAGTAACGGGTTCACATGGAAGGAATTAATGAGGGATAAAGGGGTCTACCATCATTCAAATATAAAGAGGAAAGTATGGAGGAGGTTGGAAATCATACCCCATCATTTTTAATTTAAAATAAAAGGACATAACAATATTAAAAAACATGGATAAAATTTAGAAAGGAAGGAATCCCGAATTTGGAAGTGTGATCCCAAAGGCTAGGGAGAGGCTTGAAAAGGGATTATTGGGTTCCTAGGGAGCCTTAGGACGATTATAGATAGATGAGGGAAGGGGTTGGTCAAACTCCAAAGGAAATGAGTGAGAAGGAAGTGGGAGATTGGGTGGGATTATATAGGAACGAAGAGGGAATTCTTTATTATTTAGTTTTGGGACACCACATATTAAACTAATCAAAACCAAAAACCATTCCATGGTCTTTACCATGGTTTTTGAAAAAAGGGGAGTGGAAAAAATATTTTATAAGGTCAATGGAATAAATTCTTAAAATAATAGGAGTTCTTATGTGAAGGCGAGTCACACTCTTAAGGAAATTAACTTTAAAAGCTAGTTTTTATAATAAATCTTGAAGGGCTACTAAAGCATTTTAAAATAAATCAAACAAAAAAAATCACATTATTTTAATTGTAAAACATATATTGGCCGAACATAATGTTTAGAGTATTTTATTACATCACTATAGGGTCATTATGATGTCATAAAACACATTATATATTTAAACAATAGTTATTTTTACCCAAAAATTTGACTGTCTCCGAAAATTATAAAAAATTGACCATTGGATTGTTTTGACATCCTAATTACAAAAATAGTCATTTTATCTAAGTAATTTTCTAAATATGTAAATTTTCACTTTAAAAAAAACCAAAATTTATTGAAAATTCCTGGGTTTTGACAAAGACATATTTCAAACCTTAAGAAAAAAATTACAATTATACTCAATAAAAGTAATTTAATAATAATAATATTTTATTAAAATCATATTTAATTAAAAAATCTATTAATTTATCCAAATAAATTCCATAGTTTAAAATTAACTAAAAATAATATTTGTGCTTTAAAAAATATTTACGGGGTCACAATTATAAAATGAATGTATATTCATTATTATATAAAAAAAATAATGCACATAATCATAATGTAATGGTCTTGTTACATAACTGCTAAAACCACCCACATATGAGCTTAGGGTAAGGTGCGCGATGCTGAAAGACTCTTAGGGTGACTCAGATTACATCGCTTGAGTGGTAATCTCTATCAACTTCCACTTCTCCTCTAGGGGGTTCTGCTCAGGATTAACGTATTGAAGCTTGGATTGGGCTTGGCCAAGAGCAAATCCCAATGATGCCACCTCCTTTCTGAGCTCTGAAAATTTGGCTTCAAACGGGGAAATCTACTAGATGAGTCCATCACATCCTTTGTCTAAGTAAATTGGATTTGTTAAAGCCCTATATTTATACTAATCATGTGATAACTATTCAATGGCTATGTTAGCAACAGTCACAATTCTTAATGGTATTTTAAAATACAAAACAAAAAACCAAATAATTCCATTCATTTTATATAACCATAAAAATAAATTTAAATATAACAAGAGGAATTTTCATTAATGAATTTTGGAGTCGTTATAGTGGGTGCCTAGGTAATCATGTAACTGTAATTAAGATTACACATTGGATAGTGTTCCGCAGTAGGTAATGGAACTACCAAGGGTTGTACCCCTCAGTTGAGATAGTGAGAGTGTTGATGAGTTTTTGGGCAATGATTTTGGATATCAGGTATTTGTTGAGATTTGTTATGTGTTTTTATGATATCTTTTTCTTAGAACATCTTGACTAGCACAATATATCACACAACACTGGTTACACATGTGATAATTTCGTATATTTTATAGTAATTTTATAATGTTATACCCTTTCATTGAATTAATTATTAAAATTCATATTCCTTTTTTAATCTTACTATTCTAGAACTAGTTATAATTTAATGGAATTCATTCAAATGGTTTTCAAGATATTTAAACTATTTTGGAAATCTAATAAAAAGTGGGTTTTTATAAAAATCGAATCATATTACTTATTTTATTAAATAGTGGAAAAAAATTATTTTTACATGGAATGTCTTCAAACTACCATGATTTGGATTTCACATTCAAGGTACGACATCAGAAATTATTTATATTTCAAAATATATACTAGGTATTTTATTTCTCATGCCTATAATATTTATCAATTTTAGTTCTAATGTGCTCCCAACTCTTATTCTATCATAGAGAACTTATTGTTATATTTTTGGGGTGACCCCTTAGGTCATATAGATATACCAATTTTAGTAATTTAGTTCCCATACACTTCTATTGTTTTGTTGATTTTTAATTTTTTTTATCCAATTATTTATTTATTTATCATTTTCAAAACAAAAATATTCCCAACTGAGTTATGTCTGCTGCTGGACACAATTTTCCATCCCATGAGGATTGGGAATGCCTCTCGGGCCTTTTAACAAGCTGAAATGGTTCATCGGATAACGGTTGAACCTAGTTGGTTCATGAAAAATAGTACTAGATGAGGATACCCCTTGTTATTTGGGGATTTATAATAGTTTATGGCTAGGATTTTATGAATTTTAGTGGTTAGTCTTGGGTAGGTTCTTGATCAAAACATATTCAGAAGAAAACTATAATTTCCACGGTTATCCATGATTGTTGTGCCTCAAAATATGAGCATGGATCATAGTTATTTTCATGGTTTTAGATTTGTTATGTAGTTCTTTGATTGGATTTGAGAATTGTTTAGTTATTTATAGAAAATACAAGGCTTGGAGTGGTTTTTTTGGATGAATTAATAGGGGTATATAATTTATGTACATGGTCTAGAAAAAAATGTGAAGACCATGAAGCTACCAATGATGGACCCCAGTGTGCTCAAAAAATTTGTACATGATCCACCAAACCATGTGACCATGTTTTGGGTAGCAGATGTGTTTTTTTTCAATTCTTATTTTTCATGTTTTGAGTTGAATTCACTTATTCATGGGGTGGTTTTAAGTAGGTTTTGGTTTGTTACACTTGTGTTCTAACAAGATGTTTTTCTTATCAATGTTGAATATATAAAATGAAAACATTTTGTTTTTTTGAAAATGTATGTGTTATTTTTTTATGTTCTGAATGGATTTTTGGAAAGAAATTTTGAAATTTATTGGAAACATTTTTGGTTTTTCTGTAAAAAATTTCTAAAATGTAAAGTTCATGTTGAAAGGGAATTTTGATATGTTTTTTATTAATTTAAAGAGGTGGAATTGATTTTTTTGAGAATTTTAAATTTGGTAGGGAGTTTATTTTGGAAATGGAAAGGGATTTTTTGACACATTGTATTCATATGAATTCTCACATACATATATATATATATATGGGAATGTATATTTGTGGTAAGCTGATAGTTGTGAGTCTGTGTGGAGGTGTTCTTGGGTTAGAAGAGATGTATGTATGTGTGGATTTATGGAATACCAATTGTAGGTGACTAAATATTGGGTTTGATTTTGTTTTAGAATGTGTTTTAAAAAAGGGGTTTTCAAATTTTTTAAAGATGGTTGAATAGTTATTTTGTGTTTTATTTTCATGTGTGGACTCATTTTTTGTGGGCCTTAGATTTTTAAGGGTTTTAAATTTTGTTTCAATTTTTTTTTGAGATTGGATTTCTAATTTCTGATTGATATGCAGGATTTTGGTTCATGATGTGTTTTTATCTGGCCTTATGTTTCTTTTTTTTTTGAAGGTATGTTCCCATAGAGTCATAAATAATTCTATGAAACATGTGCAGGTGGATCTAACATAGTGCTTCTATTGTTAGTTTATTATTTCCCCAACCATTTTATTCCTTTAAGATATAGAGCCTGATGATCCTTAGTAATAGTAATTATTTCAGAGGGTCCAATAGTCATAACATCCTCATTTATTTCGGAAGTGAGATGCTAGGAATTACAGAGATTGGTTGTGAGAAATTTAAGATATATTCATCCAACTTGAGTTTCTTGAGAATCTTAATCACATGTTCACAACCATCATTCTATAAGGATCAGAAAAAAAGTTGTAGAATTCTGTTTACCAGTCCAAACTAGAAAATTTATACTCATTAGATAGCTTTAAGTCCCTTTTTATCTAGTGTAATTTCTCTGAAATCATTAATGTACTAAAGGATATGGAGTTGTAATTTATTAGGAAAGGATATTTTTATGTTTAGGAGTATGAATTTTTTTGAGTTGTATATGTATGTACTAGAACATACAATAGATGAATAATGTTGGATTCTTTGTAAAGGACCATTGACGAGAAATTTTTCAGGTACTGTCATTGTATTCGATGCTTTCTGCTCAGGTGTGTCGCTTGAGCATCCTTGACGTTCCCTGATGGTGAATTGTACCCTGAATTCCCACTATCCAAAGGTGGGTGGCATTCATCACATTTATTGAGATTTCTTCCATGTTATCAAAACCTGATAATGGGATGTCGGTCTCTCCTTCCATGGTTTAATCAAAATAATTTTTCGACCAATCTAGGTCTCCCTTATTGATTAAGATGATGCTCATGAAACTCATTTGAGTGAAATATCATTGTTCATGATGGCTAATTATAAAAATTATTTGAGGAAATTCCAATGGGTTAGGTCATGGTAGAAACATTGATCAAGAGGGTAGTAACGTTGGGCATTGATGGAATGTTTGGAAACTTAAACACTGGAACAATTCTATTATTCCTCCTTAGAGGGCTTCTCAAGGGAACAAAAACCCAAGGCTTTCCATGTCAGTCATGGTTTAACTTATTCGATAGGAATTTATTTTAATGTTTCCTCAAAATCAAAATTTTAGCATGGGTTACACCATGAGTTTAACCTCTAGTAGAGACATATCAAACTAATCATAACACTTATAGAGTTGGATCAAATTGGAAGATCCCAAGGAGGAAGACCTTAAAATTTTTAACAGATGGATAGATTAGGATGCCCAATGAGAACATACATGGGAATGATGTTTCACTTGAAGGTAAAGTTTCACACATTAAAGACTGATATGGACACTACTAAGAGTAGATCAGTGAAGGTGGGCCCCAATGAGATGGACGCCAAGGATTAACATTGGCTGGGATTTCACCACAGGGATGCTTCTGACATACTCTATATAATATATTTTTATCAAACATCATATAGTTCAAAGTGGTGATTTGGGGCTTACATATGGATAGATTCACATTTCAAGAGGTTTAATATTGGTTATATGTATATGGATTGTTTGGGGCTTATGTGTGGTAAGATTCCCAGGTGGGAGGAATGATCCTACCGAGATTGGTGGCCTAGGAAAGGATCAAGGTGGAAATTGATGATTTATTGAAGTGGAATGGAATGAATGATATGGAACCAATGTGAAGATGTAATAATTGAGATTAAACCGTGGTGAGGTTTCCTACATATCCCAGATGGTTGGGAATGATGGTCCATGTAGTTATTAAAGGGGTGTTGGGGCTTACACATGGCTTGATTCTCGGACAAAATGGGACACACTGTTGGGGCTTATGCATGGTTATCCACCCAAGTGGACCCAAAGGAGATGTAGTCATAGGTGGGGAATGATATTCATGAGATAGTGTGGAACGAGTGAAATATAAAAATGGGAATGGATGACAAAGGATAATGAGATACAGGAGGTGGGAACCAGGGTTAACCAGTGGTTGGGATTGAACCTCCGGGAGGATTTCTACATATCCTATTTTGAAGACAGGGATCAAAACCCACATAGTATATTAGTTTGGGTGTTACACATGATTAAAAAACCATGATGGTGCATGTTGGGGATTACTCTAGGATGGATTCTAGAAATATGGTTGTCACATCACTACTAACCTCTAATCCCATGTGAGTCACGATCCTTGTGAGAAACAAGAAGAAGCAGTGTATTGGACGATCACATTGTGAAATATGAATCAGTGAGGAATGGAGTGGGGCTTATGCATGGTTGGACACCCATGGAGACAAATCCCAAAGGGAGAGTTATGGGGTATTGAGAGTCCCCTCCTCCCATCGACTCTTTATTCATTTTTTTCTAGATGATGTAGGGTGAATCAAGGGTTCTACCTCTAGTTAGAAAATCGTGGGGCTTACACCAAAAGTTTTCCCCTCCCCAAGGGTAGATTCCACTCCATATGAGGAGGATCTCATTAAATGCGAGGATGATTTTAATCTAGTGTAGAAGAGTGGGTGTGGAAAATTACTGAGGGGGGCACCAAATGTGCATTTTGTGGGGTGAGGCTATAGTTTAACATCATATGTTGGGGAAAATATTGGAAGATAGTTTAACACTGCACTGCTCAAATGATGGGGAATCACTCATCACCCCATGAATTTACATGATTTTTACTATTTAACCCTTGGTGAGGGGATGGAACTAATGATACTTGGATACAACATGGTGTAGGATTTTCTAGTTGTGGTGTCCATGTTAGTGTAGCTATGCGATAAAGCAATAGACATTTTTATACCTATGAGGAGAAGCATTATGTAAAATAATGCAACATCAGAAATTGCATGATACACTAGGTAATCACTACATAGAAGCCTCAAGGGTTTCACGGAGAAGGTTCACACATGTTGTGTGTGTTTCCCACAAGAAGGGATTGAACATGGGATTTCCATGTAAATACAGTCCCTGGAGTTTAAAGGAAATGGTACATGCATTATTGGAGGTTTTTGCACAAAATGGAGGGGTCTGAGAAAAATAGGTACTACACAAGGGCATGCATTGAGTGCGATAAGGGTCTTTTTTTCACACATACCTTTGGATAAAAATGTAAATGGGGAAATTAAAGCCCTTTTTGGCCCACCCAAATGTAGGATTGGTGTTAAAGGTCTTATAACATGATGTCGTGACTTGTGTGTGGTTGCTGATTGAATCATCTTGGATACCCAAGAGTGGTGGTTCAACGTCGACCAATTTTTCCCAAAAATGGTGTGGTTACATTCTATTTATAGGAGAAAATCATTGTGGTGTGTCAAAATAAATACCTGGCATACATGGATAACTGATATCGCATTGGACGCATAAGATCCTTATGCATGGGCACTCAATTTTCAAATTATCCTTTTTTATTTTGTGCACATGCCTTATCCATTTTCGGGAGGCCATGGTGAAAGAATTCCTTTGATGTCTCATTGGGAGCATAAGAGACTCATGTGTCACTTTTCATCTTACATGCATTTCTTGGATATTGTTTGAGGATCTTGTGGTATTCTCCAAATGTTTTCCTGAATCAAGGGATTCATTTAGTGAATTTAATGATGGATTATTTTTGATGTGTGAAGAATTCCACACCATCAAATTCCCCCTTCATAATATATGATGAAAGGGGACTAGACGGGTATGTTCCAAGGGAAACTCCGAAGAGAATAATGAATTTTAAGAGGGACATGAAAAATCTGATGACTAGCATGTATGGAGCCTAGCGTGTGTGAGGAAGGGCTTAGAGTATTGAGAACCCCCAAATGCTTCATTCCAAAAGGGTAATATCAAAAAATATAATTCTCTTGTGCATGATGAAACAACCTAATAAGGATTACTCCATGAGAGACAACCTCTTTCAATATAATTTCATAATTCTAGAAGAATTTTCCATTCCGAGCATTAAGATAGACTCGACGTAGTCGTGGCTCACACGTAAAAATAGCCTTCAATGGTACTACATCACAATAAATGGCCAAATTTCTTGGGAGACGTAAGATATATCCTTCTACATCCTGAATCCAAAAACCAAGATAGTCCAGGGGTGAAATGGTGTTCAAATAATTTCCCACCCACTATGAAAGCACCTTCTAGAGTAGCATCACTGATGAGATCAAGGGTTGGTTGTAGGACTGTGACTTGATCATTAGGGGGAATGTTATGAGTGAATGTTCATTGTAATTTTGGATATTTCAAACTTGAGAAGTAGTCGTAGAATTAAGGAAAACATCATGATATTTGGATTATTATGCTCGTCACAATTCGACTTCAACATTCAATAAGAACTGGTGGCAGAGTTTTTCATCCGGTGGTCCCCTGATAGAAACACATTGCACCTCCACCATGGGGAGGTCGGTATCAGTATATGGACATCCATTTCATCTGAGGAATTCCTTTTTAGGGAATTAAATTTTATTATCTCCAAAAAACATGCAAATTTTGGGAGACAAATCATAGGATTCTATCCTGACGTGGCTTCTACGGGATCTGGTGAAGGAGAGGCTGAAGATCGACTACATTTTGAAGGAAATATCCTTCCTAGCACAGTTCAGTATATTCCAAAAGAGGGATAATGAGGTGAGGATGTGTCGTTGTGGGAATTGATTACCAAAAGTGAAGAAGATGGGTAAGGTAAGATCATATTTGGTGATCCAAAAAGAAGTCAAATATCAGTCATAGAGACTCAGGGTAAAGATAGATGAGATCTGTAGGTTTGATTTTCCACAAACCATGCTTCCTTCCTAAGAGGGTGGATGATTCTAGTGAGAGACATAAGGATGGGGGTTCATCTGGGGAAACTGGTAATGTTTAAGATCATGGCAGCACAAAACCATGTTAATCATGGAGTACTTGTATTGGTGAGGCTGTGAATATTCTATGGTGAATCTCAAGGAGGTAACACCAAGAAACATTATCAGACCATTCTAAATCCTCCATGGATACATCGCAAATCATTTTGGTGAATATGACTTCCCAAATGCCATACATCCTCTAGAAAATTCCCTACAACCATCCCTTTTAAACATCATGTGGGTCATACAGATGAAACTCAATGTGGATGGGGTAATGCTACTGATCAATAATCATGAAAACGTCAATTTACACCCACACCACACCCTGACCAGAAAAATGGTGGATGTCTTGTGAGGTACACTGGAGTAGAGTAGATATTTATAGAGTATCATAGGTGGCTTCCTAGTATCACAAATAGATGATATGATATGTTGGGAGACATACATTCAGTCTCTCTTTTATAGATAGTTTGGATGCCTACATCGAATGCCAAAGAATGTGTATATAGAGGTCTAGGAGGAGAAAAACCCTTGTATCCATCACTAGTTGTAGATAATGTTTGAAACTGTGAGCTTCTGTGTAATAATAACACTACCTACTGTCACTGTTGATGCTAGAATATCTATAAAATATAATAATATCTATCATTAAGCATATCTAGAAGCAATTCTGTGAAAGTGCATTCAGTAAATCAAGATGGAATGTGTAGAGTCTGGGTAGCGAGAGATCAGGTGAGTTTCCACTATGGAAGCAAGACTAGAGGCAATCCAAGATGCAAGGGTGAAACCTGATGGAACCTCTATGGAAGGAAGTTCACAAGTTGCGGACCCAACTTCTCCATCTATGTAGGGGTAGTCCCAAAGGTGGCCTCATGGACCAGAAAAAGAATCCACCAGGAAGAAAATAAGGTATCTTTTGCAACCAACTAACGAAGCCATTTTTTAAAACTATGGTCTAAATTGGGGGAAGTGTGTAAATCAATGCAAAACTAAATATCAAAGGAGAAAAAAGATGTGTAATGGTCTTGATCGTCCAGATTTCAGGGGAAATAAGATAGAAGTCTGGGTGGAATTTCATCACCTATATGCATACCTGATATCCATGGACGCCTTTAAATTCCAACTGGGGTAGAATGAATAACTTTATATCTTGGTAATAATGATTCTTGATCAAGGTCATGCTTTCGATATAATGCCATCTGAGGATGATGAAGACAAAGAAGAAGAAGAGGAGGAGTAGGAGGGGGAATCAGAATATGAATAATTGGAGGCTGAGGATTATGATCTTGTAGGAGAGGAATCTCTAGGGACATTGGCTCATCATGAGAGTCCACTAAATAGTGGTGAGATTGTAGGATATGAAACAGAACATATCAAATGTCTCAATGTAAGTCTCAACTTAGATATATCCTAGTATATTCACATTCTATAACACGTCTTTGATAAAAAAAAATTTCCCTATTTATGAATTGGGGGTGATCAATGAGTCCCCACTAAAGGGGGTGAGAATGTTCCAATTGAAATATGGGGATGAATCCATGATACAACATTTGGGGATGAGATACATTGTGGGATAGTTGTGGACAAATAGGATAAAAGTGAGTCGGATGAAGTTGTCAATGTGAAAACATCAGAATTCATGGATATATTCATTCTTTATAAGGAGAATGTGGTGATCATCGAGCTAACAAGCAATGAGGGGTCTCTAGTGGTAGATGTTCCTATTTTGAGTCATTCACTTGATCTGACTGCCCTAATCTCTTTTATGTATATATTTTTCATAGGCCCACATTTGTTATCTAAGAATCTAGCTGACCAAGGAATTCATTCCTTATAGTGATCCTAAGACTACAAGCCCGACACACTGAAGAATTTGGGATGTCTATAGGGGCTCTCTTGATGGATGTACATGTCGGTGAGGAGTTGACCACTCACATTGATCCGACCCAGGCATCCATTAAGCTTCATGTTGTGGTTACAGGTGATGCCACTACCAGGGTAGAGCCCAAAACTAGCAGAGACGTGGTTGTTGGATATGATATGTGAAAAAATGGATTCCCCCCATTTCATAGAGTCTATTCCCATAGATAAGATGCCAGAGGAAGATCCTACCTCTGAATTGTTGACCATTTTTCTAGAATACGAACCAAAATACCCTAAAGAGATGGACGAATCTGATCCAGTTTGAGAAGAGGAGAGCCGCAAGACTCAGAGTAGGGATAGAAAGTGCATCAATAATTTCCTTGATTCCCAAGATAATTAAAGGATAAATTTAATAGGATCACTTCTCACTTAGTGGCACTGTCTCTGTGCCATAGTGGTGGACACCCACAATCTTTGTGTGATTATCCACAACTATCTTTCTAAGAAGATTCGGGAGAGTAGTTCACACCTAGATGTTTCCTAGTACAAAAAGAAATCTAAAAACATATAAATTTTCCATGAGGCTACATAAAAAATATTGATTTGAAGAGAGAAGAAGAACGAGCTTTTAATATTTTTCACCAATATGTTGGAACTCATTGAACGACTAAAGGTCTAGTTGGCGGTAGCCTAAGAGTAGCTACCATAGGCAATCCACCAGGTGGTTGAGCTCTTATATGAATGGAAATGAATGCATATTATGGATTATGAGATTTTCTCTACATCAATTAAAGAGGAAAATAATCTCTGTAAGTGGTGGGAGACTCTAGAAGTTACGTTCCATAAAGTGGAAATATTGAAGCGTTCGATTAAGCGGGAAGACACATAAGGGTCATGTTTTGAATAAACATATCAAACATTTTTTCTTCTTTGATTTTCTATTTTTAACTACATATATGGATATATTTTTTACTTATTTCAAAAAAGTCACCTCCATCATATCCTTAGAGCATCTAATGATCAATCCTTAAGCTAATTCCTATCATTCCCGATGTGAGAAACTAGGGAAAATTGCATAATCAATCTCTTTGTATGAGAGTGCCATCCCATCATAGAATACTTAGGATATTATATTGTTGATTTACTATCTAGAGTATTCAGGCTGAGAGAGGCTATGGCTAGAGAATAGGGATCTAGGAATAGTCCTCCTTCCTTTCCCAATGTCCTCACATTCACAAATGGGATAATGGAAATAATGTTAGAATAAATCTGAACAAAGGGGAAAGGGGAACTATGAATCACAATGTCCAATATTCAGAATCCCAGTGAGTATGGAATGCCGATATGAGATACCATCTAAAAAAATTGCTGACATAGTATTCAAAATGCTAGCGTAAAATGGGGAAAACAAATGAGGGAAAACTGCTGACTGTATTCGAAACACATGACCTAATCTGAAATGTCGTCTGATATCTCAAGGGGTGTTGGCCCAGATCATTAGGTGAGCCAAATTTTGATTTCCAAATAATTAGGGGGTCCCTTCATACGTGAAAGTGGATGAGTATCCAATTATGGTAACACAATGTGTGAATGTGGAGTGGGGTAATTTTCAAAGGATTCCAACACTCGTGAAATTATGCCTCTGTGGCTTGGAGCACATTGATGTAGGAACATTGGTTTGAAAAAAGATAAAACAAATCTACCAGAGGAATGTCATCTCAGATTTTGTGAAAAAAATGAATATATGAAAACTCTGCTAGATAACTAGAATTATGGGAGGGGACCTCTCATATTAGGGCTTGAGATTATTTTCAATTTTATGTTGTGAATGTTAGGATGATGCGTGTTACAGTTTTCTATCATTTGATCATGCAATTCCATAGTTTAACATCATGTGATTAAGATATTTTCACATAATTTATCATCATACTTCTTGGACACTTAATATAGTTTAAAGTGATGTTACACAAACTATGATGTCTATTACTGCAATATTTTCTTGGAATAGAGGTAATGAACCCGATGTGAATGAGCCAAAGTAGGGTTCCACACCATACAAAAACCAAGGAGCAAAGGGAAGAGAGGAATATGTGATGCATTAAAAAAAACCCAAACATGAATGATGAAAAAAGATACATAATGCCACACCACATTCCCATATGATGATCATAGTTTATTTTAATATATTTTAAATTGTAATCAGGGTCAAAGGGAAAAAATGTTTAATTAATATATTGATGGGCCTAAGACGAAATGTGTGTTCATCACTACGTATCCTGAAAATATAGGAATCAAGACATGAATTTTTCTAGAACATAATGTAGTTGGAGACCAACACTATTGTGGGAATTACTCTCCAGTGAGGAATATGAAACATCCCGTAAGTGTCATGTGGAATCTTGAGCATGTTCAGGGTATGGTTTTTTTTATCATCATGCATTGAGGATGATTATTTCTTAGTTTAAAGGCATAGAGTTTAGACCATAGGGATCCAAGTATTTGTTTGTAGAGTTCATATCATAGGGATTTCTTCTGAGCCCAAAGAAAATGTTTTTGGGTTTTACTACATATCTTGTGAGGAGGGAAATCAAGATGTATGTAATTATAAAACCAGGGCATTTTAACATCATGCAGTATGTGTAATTATGGTTCATCAGGATAAGGGTAATTAATTTTGTGGAAGAACCTAGTATTGATGATTTGGGTGTCACTATGTATCCCATTAGGATGGGAATCAAGCCACGCATAGGTCATGGTATGTGGCATGGTGGAGGTTTAGTTCCATGGGTGGTTCCCTCTAAATTGATAACATCAAAATGTTTTGTTGTTTCTCATCATACATTAATGTCTATGTTGTAGTAGTTTAAGGTAATATAATTGGATTGGACCATGATTTTTAATGTCATGTGGTATAGATGGAATGGTTTAGCATCTTGTGGTATAGGGAAGTATAGTTTGACATCAGGTTCCTTGGACAAAAGAGATCTTAGTTTAACAATTTTAAACTGCGACAATAAGGATTCCCAGATTCTCTACATGAGTATAAACCTACCAAAACTCCTAATCCCATTAGAACTATTCATGGTGTTGGAAAAAAAGAGTAATTTCAGGCATCCCCATATTATGGGATTACATAACAATGAAAAGGAAATGTACAGCGGTAAAATCCAAACCATGCCAGCATTCCTACTCAACATATGAGCATTCACATAGGGACAACACCATGGATGTTAAAAATTCACAAAAATAGTACTGGGTAGAAATTTTTAGTCACTACCCTCAATATCATGGATGGAAATGAAAAATGAGGGTCAACCATTGACCATATTTGAAAAGCATGACCTTTCTCAAAATATCATTCGAAATATTCTGGGCATTGGCCCAGGATGGTAGGTGAGCCATATTGCTAGACACCATTCCACTTGGGGTCCGTTCAGATGTGAATGGTGATGGAGTCCAAAAAAGGGGATGTCTGATGTGTGGAATTTTAGTTATCGAATGATCTAAAGGATTCCAAAATTCTAGGAATTACATCATCGTACATTCAAACATGCTATGGTGGAACACCCACAAGATGGATCAGTACTGTCTTCAAGGATCAGGTGCTATAGGGGTGTTGAAAATTGTTTTCATATCATCTTTCTTAGACCATAAGCTCTCAGTTTAAGGTCACAGAGTGTGGACCATTGGTTCCATGTATAATGTTGTGTCGGTGGGACGTACCCGTGCAGTTTAATGTCATGCACTAAGGATGAAAATGTCACTATTTTTATCATCATGAACCATGACATGTTCATACAAAAGGAGATGTTTTTTGTGAATAAAATAACCCCATTTGGATTATGAAAAAAGATATATGGACCAAAACACACATTCTCAAAGGGGAGTCCATCCTAAAATTGTCAAAAAGGAGAATTTGTAGTTGCGTCCAGGGAAGAGATGACTGGGTGTCACTGCATATCCTACAAGGATAGGTATCAATACATATATTGTTATTTAAGATGGAATGGAGTGTGGCTAGTTCTAATAAGGTTGATATCCTCTCAAATATAAATTCATTCCTGTTATGAATTTTACTGTCATATGAACTAGGAGACTAAAAATCATAGTTTAAGGTCATAGAGTTTGGACCACAAAGGGAAGAGATGTTATGTGTGGTCTTATGAGTAAACCATACAATAATGGGAAAAAAGTGGTCGACAACCCACATTACACTCCTAAATGATACTCAGACCAAGGGGAAATGGAATGAAATTACTATTCCGCAGCTAGGCTAGAGACAAGATGTCAGGGTGTTCGTACATATCCAATAAGGGTGGAGATGAATCCATATTTAGTTCTTGGATTCTATGTATTTTAATTCCATGTATTAATGATGAAGGGTGGTTTTATTAAAATCATGATCCGTGGTGCTGCCACCATAAACTGATATGAATGAGGACCAAAGAGATCCACACCACACCACACATTCCCAATCAAATAACTTAGACCTAGAGGGGGCAGCAAGATTCATGATTCTATGGAAGGTCCAGGACAGAAATTGTTTTGGCATTAATATGTATACCATAAGGATGGGAATTAATCCACATGTCTTTTGGAAGATGTCATGGCATATTTCTAGTGCCCAGGGGAAATATATTCTCTGGTGAAGGAATTGTAGTGCTATGTAGTTTACCATCATACATCTCATATACAAAATGAATATTTTAACATCATATAATGAGGATGAAGAATATTTTTCATTTTAAAATCATGAGATAGGGATTCTAGGGATCTTAGTTTATGGTCATAGATCTCTGACTATATCATGAGGATTCCAAATAGGAAATGTGAATTGTGGTTCCATGAAGTTACCTAATAGGAATGAGCACAAAGAAGATCCACAAAACATCACAGATTCTACAAGGAAAACCCAAATATATTTCAAATTCATACGTATTTTACATGTATTATCAATTTAACATCATGATCCTCAGACATGAAATCATCATTTAATGTCATAGGGGTTTGATCGTAAGATGATTATTCACTTCCATGCGGTTACAAACCCACCAAGGCCCTAAGCCCATGTAAGCCATCTTGGTGTGGGAAAAATGGTGGAGAGGATTCTTATGAACCATGGGTACGCACCACATGGGAATGAGGATGTTAGTTCTATGATGTCCCAACGAGGTCAATATTTATTATCAACACACAAAGGTGCACTAAGGGGTAACATTGATGGTATTGTACTTCCTCTTGGAAATAAGGATGTAGAATGGGATGTGAATCCCAATGTTAGATATTTGTGAAATAATGGGGGTTGAATAATGACTGAAGGTAATAGATGATCATAGTTGAGTTACAACATCGTTATCGTGTAACCTATGATGAGAACACAAAAATGACAACCACCCACAGAATATATTTAGAATGAAGGACTTGTCTCCAAATGTCATTATAAATCATACAGGGTGTAGGCCCAAAATGGTAGGCAATCCATATAGTCAAGCATCCGGCCATTAGGGGGTCCCATCAGACATGAAAGATGATAGAGACCCAAATAAAGGGACATGTGAAACATAGATATGGAATGAGATAATATCCACGTAGAATCCAACTCTCCAGGTTCAACATCACAACACATCTGGGTGTGTTCATTAGGCATATCAGACAGAGGGACCCAAACACGTTATTAAGGGCAGAAACATTGCGACAGGTCTGAGATATGGTATGTTAGTGGAAAAATTCATAATGAATAGGACAATGATGTATAAGAGTGGGTTAATAATCAAGGGGTTGGACCTGATGGAAAAATGTCTGGGTATCCCTACATATCCTATAAATATGTTAATTAATCCACATGTAGTTCTTGAATATCATGCAGTTTAATTTCATGAGATAAGGAAAAAGATTTATTTCATTTTAACGCCATGCAACTACGACTCTAGAAAGAAGAGGTATCCTAAAGAAGTACATATGATGCAGCTACTGTAACCCGATGTGAACAAAGAACCAGGAGGCCTGTCACACCAAATGTTTCTAGGGAATGGATAGATTAATGTAATAATTCATGGAATCAGGCTTCTGGTATAAGGTCATGGTTCTATGAAAAAAGGATCAGGCCTTCCTAATGTATATACAAATAATAGGGAATCCACAAACCAATTTTGAATGAGGGCTAAAGAGGGTCATCTCCATACCACATATTCTTATGAAAATTGGGTGTTGAATTTGGGCTAAACATGAAGAAAAAATGGCAGGGAATTCCTATGTATCCAAGAATGATAGGAATAAATCCATACATTGATCTTTAGTTCCATGTAGTTTAATGGAATGTGATGAGGAAGAATTTTTTGAAATAGTTTATTACCATGAAACTAGGACATTATGGGTAAAATTCATTACAAATGGGATAAACCTAGTATGGAAAAATAAACCAGAAGTGAATGAGGACCGAAAGAATATACATCACACCACACACTCCCAAGGGTGATCTCAAGCGAAGGGGATGAAAGAATGAAATTATCGTTGGTCCCAAAGACATAATGTCAAGGGATTCCATCATATCCCATAAGTATGTGAATCATGTAATGCACAGATCTTGGGTTCCAGTTATTCTTTCCTTATGAGGTAGGGATAAAAGTTGTAGTTTAACATCATGAAAAAGAGGCAGTTTGAAATCATGTAGAAAAAGGGGCACATTCATTTTAAGCTCATGCATAAAGGAATATAAATTATATGTATATTAGCATATTTTAGATAGGATGAAACAGATTAACATCATGTGGTATGGGGTGGAAGATTTTTATATCATGTTTCTTGGACAAAATATATCTCAGTTTAATGTCGTATGACATGGAACATTGAATTAAAATACTTGAATAGGGATTTTTAGTGTGGTTCCATGAAGAAATACTATATAAATGGGAAAAAGGAGGCTCAATACCTCACCACAAACTTGGTTAGAAAAATCAGGCCATAGGGAAAAAAATTTACTATGCGACTGTGCCCAAAGACAAACGGTCTAGGCGCTCATATGTATATCATGTGGGCAAGAATCAAGACACGAATATTTCTAGAAATTAAATACAGTTAAATTTCATATGGGATGATTCATTATATAGTTTTTCATCATGTTATTTGGATAATCATTCTATGAATATTATGTCTTGCAGCTCAGAAATAAGGGATATTAGTTAATGATCATAGAACTTAGACCGTAGGGTTGACTATGTAGTTTCTCATCATGAAGAATGATTCGGATGGTTTGTGTAGTTTAACATCATGTGGGGCAAGTTCAGTTTATCATCATGAATGATGAATGAACCCCAATCATGCATATTATAGTTTTAGATCTTGGTATTAGTGGTAGGATTAATTCTCTCTCTATCCATGGTGGCCAATGGGTATTCCAAATTAGGGTAAACCTTGTGAATGATTTACTGTCATTCCCATTTGGTATCTAAAAAAAGTGTCTTCCTTCTAGAAAGCATATGAATCCTTAGAGGCAATATTCTGTCTCCATGAAGGAGGGAGTATATATGTAATTTCTTGTTGAATGCTCTAGTTGTATTGTTCCAGTTCCTCTCAAGATTATACAAGCCATGAAGCCTATTCTTGTCGAGGGATTCTAGCTTAGTTAGACAGACATCTATTACTATTTCTAATGCCTTATGATCATTGAAAGATTTATGGAGTGATAGAAACTAAATATTTATGGGATAGACTACCTATATTATATACACTATGTAATATGGGGTCACTAGGGTGGAATTTTGAGTTGTTTTCTTATAAGACCAGAGAGTGTTGGGGAGATAGTCTAACAAACTGTTCTTGTTTTGAACCTCCATCTTCTGCAAAATTTTAGAGATAGTCTTGATGAACATCCCAATCTATCCATATTCATGTGCATAGAAATGATAATTGTGTTTAGACTTGATGTTTTACTTGACGTAAAATTTCATCATCTCATATGTTCATAAATTTTTTTCGTTTTCAGTGAAAATAGTGCGAGGGACTCTGAATCAATTGATGATATTGGATCTCATGAATTCTATTATAGAATAGACCAAGATTTCCAAGATAATAATTACTTATTCCCACTTGGAAAATAAATCCATTGTAGTCATAATAAACCCACAATAATGAGTTGTTGCTGGTGGATATGGTCCCATGACATCGAGTACCCAAACCATAAAATACAATGAATGATTGGTAGTATAGAGGGCATCTGGTGGTCAATGCACAATGTTGTAATGAATCTGACATCTTTGGACCCTCTTGGTGAACATGATGTATTCATCGACCATGGTGGGATAATATTGTTCCATCATTCAAATCTGGTGAGATATTGTTTCCCTTCCTAATGAGATCCATAGGATTCAGCATGAATTTCCTTCAGAACATGGGGAATCTGATCTCCGTAAATACAGAAAAGAATAATTCCATGAAATCAATGTTTGTAGGGGATCTTCACAAGTATAAGACCAATCAATAGGGTGAACTGCGCTACACACTGATAGATTTTCTCACGCTCATCTTTTTATGTTGGGAGACTCTCAAGCTAGAGATACTTAATGAAAGGAGTTGTCCAACTATAGTTTTCTTTGGCTGCGACATGGGGATCTGAAGGTCACAAAGTGGAAGAATCAATGGTAAGGTAGTTTACCTACTAGTTTTAATCATCATCTATACTATAGGGGAGATAAACCTTATATGTTCCACCTAAATTAGAAGATTTTGTTGATCAAGCTCCATGAGAGAAGCTTCTGAACCATCCAGGGCATCATATCGACTATTCTATGATTGGGGATCATGATTAAAATGTTGATGGGAAGGGAATTGGGCCATCGGCTGGTGGGTACTCTCTAACAGGGGTACAAGCTCTATCTTCTCGATTCAATAGTCACCATTGATCTATTTTATGACTAGCTCAGAGTCCCCCTTCACATGTAGGTTTAGAACATCAATCTCTAGAGCCAACTCAAGAAAAACTATGGAAGCCTGATACTCTACCTCATTGTTGGTTTAGTCTTTTGACATGAAGAAGTAATAGGTAAATGTATCCAATGTAGGCATGATGAATACAATCCCCAAGGAAACTCTTTTGAGACTGGGATCACTAAGCCTCCTACTAGAGGGACATCTGGAGGCATCGTTAAAATGCATCTAATAGAATGACCTAGACGGATCCACTTAGAAGATGGCTTCTTCTAGAAAATCAAGATCCATGGAATGCTTTTCGGGGGCCTGATGTGTGGATAGAATGTCTACCAGAGCCTGAACCTTGACTACATTCTTTAGGGAGAACCTGATGTCAAGCATATGAAGGATCACTTCCCACCAAGTTAGGATGCCTGGTATCATTGGGTAGTTCAAAATATAATTTAGTGAATCCATGTGGGACCCCAGGTATATCTCTTGATGCTATACTTAATGTTGCAACTTATACACTACAATAACCTACATGTGGAATATTTTCTTAATAGAATAATATCAGGTCTTTGTGTCAAGGATTATACTAATGGAATAATAAACAATGTTCTCTGTACCTTCATTATTCATTTGGGCTAGAAGGTATCCAAGGGATCAATCCAGGGTAGTTTCATAAAGGACCAGCGACTTTTCCGAGATAGGTGGAATCAATATCGGAGCCGAAACAAATAATTCATGATCTCTTTAGTGGAATCTTAGAAATCTTCATTCCATTGGTAAATGAATCCTTTCATTGTGAGTCTAGAAAGGTACGTACACTCCCCGACCAGATTCTTGATGAACCAACACATATAGGCTAAGTGGCCTATAAAGCCTAGAAAAAATGGAGGTTTCTCTGTGAGGGCATCTGATTTATGGCCTTGATCTTATATAGATGAATCACAGTGCCTATCTATTAGACAACTAAACCACATAACATCCTAGCGGTAACCCTGAAGGTGCATTTCAAGGGGTTAATCTTTAGATTACAGGATTAGAGGAATCTGAATACATTCTCAAGATCTCTAATATGGTCAAAACACAAGTGGGAATTTACCACCAAATCATCAATGTAGCATTGCACTAGTACCTCAAGAATTGGTTTGAATATGTGGTGCATGGAACAATGATATGTGGATAATGTATTCTTCAATATGAAGGGAATTACCTAATAGAAGATGATAACTCATGACACCCTAAAGGCAGTGGAATCATCTTCTTCAAGGGAAATCTAGATCTAACTATGCCCTGAATATCAGTCCATGAAAGAGAGATCTTATAACCTAATGGTGGCATCCATCAATACCTCTATCATTAAAAGGGGAAAATTGACATTCAAACAATTGTGGATTAGATCTTGGAAGCCAATACATAATATGATCTATTCATTCTTCTTCATAATAGAACCAATTTTGGGTAACCACCTGGATTAATGGACTTCCTTAACAATATTTTGATTAATATGATTATCAAATTCAGCCTTGACCATGACACCATGGGAAGGTTCCATCTTAATGGGGGGATTTTTGTACCAATATTGACTCACTGAGAGACCAATATGGTGGAAGATTACTTGAGGTTCTGGTCCTGGCATCTCTTCATAACTCTTAGAAAATAAATCATGATGCTATTTCTACAAATGAACATACTGTTGTTCTTTCTCTATACGAATAGTTGTGTTGGTCAGTGTCGGTCTTGGGTTTTCATGGGTACCATGATTCACCTATACCAACTCATCAACGGTGGTGGATACACCCTCTTTAAATGTGGGAGGAGTATATTATTGGTCACCACCATCATCCTATATAGTGGTATCGATGAGAAGATATGGTTCATCCAAGCCAAAAAATCTAGGGGGAACACTAATGCCTACATGGGAGAATCTGAAATCTTCATTGGGAGATTCTCTCACTATTGAAACCATGGGAAAAAAATGGTTGAACTGATTCCATCTATCTTTTGACCGAGGGTCTATTCTTGATGATGTTAAATCAGTGGTGGATGGTTAGTATATCTTAACTTAGCCCATCTTGATGAAACATGTAGGTATATTGTACAATTGTAACCATGGAGTGAATATCTTAATACCGAACAGGGGTAAGAGGATCTAGTGTCACTCCATAATGTATTGTATAAGAGTATGAGGTAGTATTTAGACATTAAATATACTTAGGAATGGGTATTTCCATTATCTCAGAAATGATGAAGTAGTTTCTAATGTCTGGTCTTGTATCCTCCAACTGGTGAATCGAGAGATGCAAACATTGTCCAATTTTACCAACGGGTTGGTCATAGTAGTAGTGTTCTCATATTATTTTTTTAAAACCATTTTTCTGTAATTTTTTAGTTGAAATAAATTATATATCATGATTAATGAGATAAAATGTGAGATGAATCGCCTAAGAGCACACCAACTGGACCATTGTGGAAGTACTTGAGGCATTGGTAATATGAGAAGGGAACTGCTGCATATATATGGATTTAGGGTCTACCAATAACTGCGTTGTAGGTGGTGTTTTATGAGATGACCATAAATTAATTATTGAAAATAAAGGCGTCGAACTAAGACTTCAGGGGAATTCTTCCAAATAGCCTCTGCTCAGTCCTGTCAAAACCTTAAATATTTAGGTTAGAGGGACTCCGATCTACCTCAGTCAGTCCAAGATTGTAAAGTGTCCTAGTCAGGATAAGATTGATCGTAGACCCTGCGTTGACATGATAATGATGGAATTCCATGACATTGATATGGAATGTGATGTACAACAGATAGATGTGCCCCTCCATGGAGAGCCTTCGTATTTTCTTGAGAATGAGATGATGGTTTGGCATTCTTCCCTCTTGACATCTATAACATAAAAGTCCTCTACTTCCGGTTCCTCTATCTCAAACTAGTGGATGGATTTTCAAATCCTTTTTAATATTCTCACACATCTTTTCTTATATTAAAAGGTTTTTGAGGATCAATATTTTTGCAGGTATACTTGCAAGATTCTTAAGCACATCATAATTTTGTGCTAGACACACATTTCTACTAACATGATGTCTCTCATCAGAAAGATGTATGATGAGAATTGTTGGTTGAACCATCATAATCTGAATGGTTATATGGATGTACCATTTCTCAATATATGGACCATGAAGAGTTATTAACAGGTTACTGTTGGATGACTACTGTCTATCCACAACTGTATGCAGCTGATGATGATGCGATTTCAGAGACATTCCTAGTCGAGTAGTATAAACAATGGTGGTGGTGAACCTTAGGTGACAGTATGGGAGGAATGAAAATGATGATACCTATGTTGATCCTATTTTATAGTCTTATTAGTATCCATACATTGAATGGAAGTACTGGTCATTTCATTTAGAAGATTCTGATACCCACAGCCTTGTCGACAATGGTGTCGACTGCAATCATTTAGAGGACCTTCTTTACACTCCATGTTGATGAGAACCATGTAGGGGTCCACCAACATGACAGTATTCACCAAGGCATACTCTTGATCATCACATGAAGAATCCAATAATATTAGGAGAATTTGGGGGGAGATTCCCATATCACGGGGCATGAAATATCTAAGATCATGAGATGTGGTCGGCATCTTTGGGTGGTTTTTCTTTCCCTTGAATCATCAACAAATTCTCTTCTAAGACATAGAATGCTAATAAATGGATGTAGATGCAGTAATAGGAGGAGGTATAGAGGATTCGGGAAGCTCGATGTTATTCAAATATGCATGAATGATTCCATGGGCATGAGAGACTGCTCTTCGATCTAACTAATTATCCGACTTCTAAGACCCACATTTGGAGACCTACTTCAATTCACCTTCGCTGTCACTGTTAGGATTTACATAGATACACGCCACTTGTTCTAGGGTAAAACCCAATCTGGCCACATTTTTAGCAATATAGTCCTATACCTAGTCCTTCAATGCATAACATCACTGGATGGTTTCTGCAATGAATATGTGACAAGGGTAGATGTCAGGGTAATTAGTTAGATCGCCCTCCCAGGACCTCCTATATTATAGAAACTTAAGTATTCCTAGATCTAAATAACATCAGAAATAATCATGGAACAAAGCCTCATCAAATGAGCTAGTCTGATTTTCCATTTCTTGGAAAGGGACTCTAGGAGATTATCCATTAAGAGGGTATGGAGCCTAAACAGGGGCTTGAGCATTATTGTCTCACCTAGGAGGTGATGATGAATGGGGTGGTGTCCGTTGGTTCTATTGTGGGTTATGCTTAGCTTTATGCTGGGCCTAATGATATTATCCTAGTCAAGGATATTAAATATTCTCTTCTGGTTAATGTTCTAGCCACCTCGGGGCCTGTACCCTTGAAAAATCAGTGGTTTTGACCATGTAGGATCTTCTTGAAAGACTTGTGGGGGTAAATGGGCATGCCTACATGGCTTGATGCATGACCTACTCTAGTCATTGAGCACTTTCAGTGAAATACTGGAATCAGCGTGCGGAATTAAGAGTGGTGAGTGAGGGAACTAATTTAGTTTTAACATTCCCTACACAAATCGTCGGTAGATGTTCTTTAGTATGAGGAATATCGAGTGAATATGTGAGGCTTTTCCACATAGCTAAAATGTTTATGGGTCTCTAATCATTCTATTTTTTTCACTATAATAGTTTATCAATACTCGTCTTGTACATAGTGGAACTGAACAGATAAGGAAAATACATGTTAAGGTCTTACTAATAAGCTACAGACCCAATGGGTAGCTGGTTTTACCAGACAAATGCATGCCCTTCTAATATCTACAAAAAATACCAATGTTTAGTAGAATCCTATTGTTTTAGAGTTCCCGGCATGAGACCACACCCTAAAATAATATGTGATAGATTCTATAGTGGGTCTCCCATCCCCTTTACGGGGGAGATGGAAGGATTCCCAACATCTAGGGGTTATGGCATATTATCCTCCCATGCTGGGTATGGTTTTCCATCAAGTGGGATTGCCACTTATCATATCTAAAGGGCCTCAAAGAGGGTGATGAGCGTGTACATTGGATCATCCTGACGGGGATCCAAATCTTAGAGGGGATTCCTAACTAATAGTGTGTTATATGGTTCTTCAACATGGTAGGCATGCTTGATACCTCATGGAGCAGCTGGTCGAAACACTGGAGGGACATTCTAAGGAAATTTCCGAGGAATGACCCGAGGTGTGTCTTGAGGGGGGTTCTTATAGAGTTCTAGAAGATTCATCGATGTATAATGTGGTTGTAACCTATAAGATATGACCTCTACCCTACCTGTATGTGAAGGGTTGTTGATATTAATAGGAGGAAACTAATTGAGGAGAATTTTTGGTTACCCCTATTACTCCATTGAAGGATGGATGAGATCGTACTGAAGATCAATGTAGTCCAGACGTCATTCTTCAATGCACTGAGCATGAAGCTTGTCAATGGGATTTTTTTATTCTATGAGCTGTTGGAGAAACATGGATCTATTGTGATCATCCTTTGTATTCTATATTTAACTATGAGGGTTATTGGTGTTAAAGGTCATATGTGTTCATTTTCATTTATTGGTGTTTTGATGGATATGCAATGATGCAGAGGGGTCTCCTAGGATAAGAAACTATCTCTACTGACATGTGCGGACACCTACATGGCCCACTCGGTGTTGTGCTGCCCTAGTGGGAATTTCATCCTCTTCAGACACTGCACCAAAATATCCTTATGTGTATATCTAGGTAAAACCATATTTACCATAATAGTGCCTTGAGTCATATCCTCTGTATCGCTAAGTAGTTCCAACTATCACATGATCTGGCTAAAATAGAGAGAACCCACAGCCCCAACCTTAGATCTAAACATGTAGATACACCAATATAATAAATTTGTGGAACATAGGAAGTTCCAGAATGCATCTCTACTAAAGTTCCCAGTGATATCCAAGTTCTAAAAGTTCTTAAACCAAGGGAAATGTTGCTAGGTCAACAATGTGACACTACTGGACGATGTCGTCAAAGTGATCCTGAATTTTTGGATAAGTCAATCATTGACCCCAAAAGGGGAAAATGTATCGACTAGAGGGTTTCACAGAAGTACATGACTTTATAACGGGTGATTGAATCTAGAATATCGAAATAGGGAGTAGGAATCAACTATAAGATCTCAGAAAACTAGTCTACCATAAGAGTGTCCCACAAACATCATCATTTAGAGGTAGGATCCCGCTATTGGTTTCACCATTCTTCAACTAAGGGTGGATGAGGAAATAGAAATGACACTAATATATACCATTATTATGGTTGAATTAAAGTTTTAGATAATTATGTTCATGATTATTGGCCACTACTGACTAGTTCATCTCTCAGGGGTGGTACTAACTTCCTCATCATGTCCCTGTATGATAAGGTGTGGACCACTGCTTCATGTGCGAGGGTGGAGGTTGCTGGGGTCTAGTTTTTCAGGTGATCTTTTTCTGTCATTACCTATAATAACTCTATGTGATCTCATGTTGAGGTGGAGAGTGAGTCTGGAGATGTTAGAGAATACTACAAGGAACACCAATGGAAGGGAGCCAAATCTTCCTCCTCCTTCATGTACCTTCAGAGGGTTTTAGGAATATAGTACATATCATTTTCCATGCGGAAAAAACTCACTCACTTGGATTCTTCCATAAACTATGATGTATATGATTTTGGGGATGGTTCTATCATCAAGTCACATATTTCTTCATAATATGAGAAATGGTCTGGATTGGAAATGATCTGGCACCTCTCAGATTTCTTCCTTCAACAATGATGATTCACCCCACAACCCCTATATGGTTATCTAGGTAAATGTTGATCAATGGCATGGGGATGAAATCCCTATAGGATTTTATTAGAGTGGGGAATGCCTTTCCTTGTACTTGTTTTGAAATGATCAAGGCCTTCATATTGATTGTCATTGGAGAAGGTAGGACCTCCTCTTTGGTGAGACAAGGTGAAAAGATCACTTAGGCATATGTAAAATGGAACATGTGGAGGACCTCCATGTTTTTTGATGGATTTGTGAGGAGGAACACCATGTTTCGAAGTTCTGGAGTGGGGAGGACCTCCACTAGAGTAGGGGAGAATATGGGGAGGACCCCCATGTGTGTTTGTAGTGGTAACAAAAGGAGGGAATTCTACTGTTTGAATTGTAAATGTGGAGGACCTCCATGTTTTCGGTCTATAAATCTAAGAGGGCCACTGCTTAGATGGTTGTAGGAGTGTGGGGGGGGGGGGGATCCACCAAATCTGGTAAGAGCATGGGGAGGACCTCTATGTTGACAGGTGATAGAGTGAGGTGGACTTTCACTCTGGTCGATGCTACTATAGGGAGGATGTTTTCTAAATCCGTGAGTGATGTGAGTATGTCCTTCACACTGAAAATTTGAAATACAAGGGGAACCTTTATATTTGGAATCATAGGAATTGGAGGGCCTCCATGTTGGATGTCAACAAGATGGGGAGGACCACTAATTGGAATGATGATGGTGACATCAGGTGGACATTCAAGCTGAGTAAAAGAGAGGGAAGGACCTCCACTCTAGAAAACAATGGTACGAGGATGACTTCTGTAATTGATATCATCATCATGGATTGACCTACGACAACTAATGAATGCATCGGGGACCAAACGATTCAACCTAGCCTGCATGTGTGGTAGCTGAGGTCTCGATGCCAATTTGCATTAGTGGGTCCATTCTTTGTTGTAGTATGTACTTGATAGAATTCAATGAGGGTGGAATAAGAAACTAACACTATATAATTTGACTCTCCTAATGGGAACCTTCTTGATCTTTTTTCCAACATTGGAGTCATGTTATCCAGACCGCGGCTAGTGAATCAGGGGAGAAAATGCATGTTCATCGACTTGAGGGATAAGTAATTGGGGGAATTTACAAGGCATAGTGGGGGACCTTGTTGGAAATTCCTAGGTGGTATTAATAGCTGGGATGACTTGAATATCCCTCACCTCATAGGCATAGGAGGGTGAATCATAAGAAGTTTTTGGGGAGAGGCACATGAAATGGTTGAATGTTGGTGTGTGGAGAAGTGGCACCCTGCACAGCCATTGGTGGTGGTGGTGACTGTGAGGAAAAAACAATTATGTCCTGGAGAGCCATATCCATTAATGGAATGACCCATTTTTACTCATATCATCAAACGAGAAAGTCGATGAACCTTCTAAAAATAATTTCTAATTGTGAGATGGGGTGTGGTTTCCCAGTATCCTTGGTCATGGATGACATCATATTGGGGGGGGGAGCTGTGAGGGACTACCGCACTATCATTACTCTTACACCTACATCTATGACCCGGGGTGATTATTTTCCTATTTCATGTGTCCTCCAAAGTGTGAATATTCATCCATCAGTATGGTCATTAAGAAATAAATTCCTAATTCCTCAACATTGTTCATTCATCCATTGTTGAAGAGATAGATTCATAGTGATAATGTCATATACTGAAATGGGAAATGTTTAACCATCCTGAATTCTGGTGAGTTTCATGCTAGGAACATTATTTTCATGGTGGGTCCTAGAACCAAAAAGTTAGATCTATTGGCCTTCTCAAATATCGATGTATCAAGAGAAAATAATATCTATGGTTAAAGGAGAACTGATTCACATCTGGTTCACCATTTATATTTCTGATTCTTCCCATCGGGGCATGTCGCCTCAACATCATTAACGTTCACTAACAGTGTATTATACCCCACATTCCCACATCCCATAGTTGGGTGGAATTCATTATTTATTCAAAGATGTATTCTCCTTTATTGAATCAATATTATGGGATTTCATTACAAAATTATAATAATTCATCATTCAAATTATTCACCTTGTCCGAGTCTCCCTTAATGACTAATACATTGTTCGTGAAACTCATTCCCAATGTCATCTCTTTATGGGTGTCAGTTAATTACATTTCTTTTGTCAGGACATTACAAAGGGTCAAGCCATGGAAGCAATGTTTGGTCAAGATATTAGTCACATTGGGAATCTCTCACATGTCATGACTCTGAAACATTGGAACAACTGTATTCTTCCTTGTCAAAGGGTATCTCAAAGGATAATAAACTCAATGATTCCAACATCAGTCATAGGGTATATTATTTTAGAGGCTTACCTCCAAGGTTTTCCTTAGCATCAAATGTTTAACAAGAGGTATTCGTTGAGTTTAACATCTAGAGGAGATGAATCAGAATGACCAGGACACTTATGAACCTGGATTAGATATGCACATCCCTTGTTGGGAGCACCTAGAAGGTTTACCAGATTTATGGATCGGGATGCCTAACGATGTCTAACATGGGAATGGCATGTCCCACGAAGAGAAGTTTTAACAACATGAAGGTTTATTTGTACATTGTTGAGTGTGTATTAGAGAATGTGGTCCCAATGAGGGGGACATAAAGGTTTACAATTGATTGGGATTGAACATATAGGAGGATTCCTATATGAACTATGTATAAGACATGGATCAAAACCCATGTATTTAAAAGGGGTGATTTTGGGCATACACATGGAAAGATATCCATCACAAGAGGGACACTCATGGTATGAAGAATATGGATTGATTGAGGCTTTGGGAACATTATATCCACATGTGGATGCTGTGATCCCACCGAGATGTGGTGGCTCCTGTAAATAATATAGTTCAAATGGGGGAAGTATTTAAGTAAAATGGTATGGATGAGATGGAACCGACGTGATGATGATGGTGTTTGTATTGCACCTCAGTGAGGTTTACTATGTATCCCAGATGGTTGGAAATCAATTTCCACAAAGTTCTGATGGGGGTTTAGGGGATTACGCATGGTTTGATTCCCTATCAAAATGGGACATGTGGTTGGGGATTATGCATGGTTAGATGGCTAGGTGGACCTAAAGGAGATGTAGCCTCAGTGTGGGGCATGATCCCTTGGAGATATAGTGTCTTGAGGGAAATATCTTGATGGGAATTGATGATGGTGGATTCAACGATTCAGAATGTTCCCCACAGGAAGAGGGAACCAGCGTTTAGATGTTGTTGGGATTTAACCTCAACAAGGATTACTATGTACCCTTTGTAGAATATAGGGCTTGGGAATGGTTATCATCCAATTAAGGTGGAAGATGTGGCTTACTCAAGGATCAATTCCCAAAATAAGGGTGTCATTGATAGTACTAACCACTATTACTAGGTGAGTCATTCTAAGTGTGAGAAACATGAAGAATCAGCATACCAGATGTTGGTGTTGAGAAAGATGACTTGATTAAAAATAGAGGGAGGATTAATCATGTTTAGCATACCAAGCTGATGGATATCGGGGCTTACATAAGGTTAGAATCCCAATATGACAAATCCCAAAAGGAGAGGGATGTGGTATTGAAAGTCCCCTATTCTCATAGCCTCTCTAGTCTTAGCATCTGGAGGAGGAAAGTAGGAGGAAGGGTGATATCTACTACAATAAAATCAATGAGATCACACTATGATAGTTTCCCTACCACATGGGTAGAAGTCACATCATGTGTGGTGGATCTCATTCCATTTGGGGAAGATCAAACTCTTGTAGAGATGAGTGGGTATTTAAAATGCCCGAGGAGGGGAACCAAATGTGTATTGCATGGGGTGAGGCTACAATTTAACGCAATGTGCTGAGGATGATGGTTCATGGTAGTTTAACATAATACATCTCAGACGATGAGCACTCACTGCTCACCCCTAGAACATACATGATTGGTTCTCTTTAACCCTTGGTGAAGGTATGTCACAAGCAATGTCAGGATACAATGGGGTGAGGAGTTGTTATTTGTGGGGTCCAAGAAAGAATAACATTGAGATTAAAAAATAAATATTACCATACCTATGGGAATAAGAATTTGGTATATAAATACAACATGAGATGCCACATGTGGGGCCATGAAATCACTATGCACAATCCTAGAGGTCCACATGGAGGAGGTGTGTGAATGATATGGGTGTTTTTCACAAGAAGGGATTGAACATGGGGTTTCAAAGTGAAGAAAACTCATTGATCCTAATGGAAGCGGCATAGTCATGATTGGTGGTTTGTTTGTAAAATAGAGGGGTCAAAGTGAAATATGTACTGAACAAGGTCATGTTTTTTCACGCAAGAAGTGCCTTTTTCATGCACTTTCCTTCGAAAAAAAAGTTAAGGGGTGGGTGTTAAGACCTTGTAGGCCTACCCAAATGGGGACCCATGTGGGACATGAAGTGAAAGTCCTATACATTGAATACAATACATGCATATGGTTGTTGAAGGGGTCTTCTATCATCTGTGAGTGTGACGGTTCAGCTTCCACCAAGTTATAACAAAAATGGTGGGGGTTGTCTTCTATTTATAAGTGAAAAATACTATTGTAGGAATTCAAGAACGTCATTGAAGAAGTGGTAAATTGAAATAATATTGGGTGGGTAAGAGCCTCACGCACATGCCATCCCTTTGCACTTAAAACTTTCTTCCTTCATGCACATTCCTTATCCATCTTCAGGAGGTAGTGGTGAAATAATTCCATTCACTTCGCCTTGGGCATGTAAGATACGTACATGACACTTTTCATCTTACATGCAATCCTTAAATCTTGTGAACTACTCCCTTGGAAATCATGGAATGATTTTCTATGTCAAGGGACAACTTTATTGCATTCAATGATGCGTGATTACGACCCTATGTGGATTACAGCAACAACAGTTATCCTTCCTCAACACCTAAGAGGGTGAATTAAGGAAGGTGGTTTTGACTAAATATGGTTTAGATAGTGAACCAGAAGTGATTGATATGTCACCCATTCTAGGGAGTAGTAGTAGTGGTTCTAGTATATATAAAGGGATGTGTCTATTTTTTTATTCGCGGTAGAAGAATCTATGAGCAAGATCATTGCGATATATTTGTGTTGAATGATGGGGCATATGAATCCATTGTGTTTGAAGGCACCAAATACATTCCAAACAATTAGATTCATGGTTCATTAGATTTTTTTCACTGGTATTATAAGAATAGATGGGGATCTATATCCACCCATTTGAAGGACCCCCTAAGACATTTGATTAATCATGGTGATGATGTAAACTATATTTTCTATTGATGTAAATGCATTTTTTTGGTATTTTTAGTATGGTGGTGTGGTATTATTGGGAATATTGTAAAATGTCATATATATTTTATAAATTAGTAATCATAATGGATATGTTTTATATATTGTTTTTTTTTCAATTTTTGGTTATAGAAGAGCGATTCATATTATTTTTTATCTCATCAACCATATAATTTTTGGTCATGTGGATTTTTGAGATTATTCTTGTTCGAGGAAAAAAAATTCACCAGGGATATAAAATGGTTTGAAGACCACCCTTGGTGAACCCATGGAGGGACTATATCTATAGTCTTTTTTATTTTATTCAGTATTTCAATCTAAAGTTTCATGTGTGACTATTTGGTCCTTCCTCTCTTGACCCTAACCAAAGTAGTTTGGTTTGTTTGGAGAATGGTTCATGTGATGGATGCTCATCATGTTCTTGAAAATACCATGATGAAGTCCTTCCATGATTCCATCAATAGGGATATGGTGTTTAATGATTAATGTTATATTTGGATATGTAAATAATTCAATCATCATCAAATCATTTTTTTAGTTTGAGTCTTTTGGTCTCTCCACTTTCCCCTCTAGTTATTAAGATGATTTATTAGGGATGAACTCACATGCCACCTAGAGTCTTAGAATTTAATGTTCCATGTGGAAAGAAAGTTATATATTTTAGAATTAATTGAAGGATAAGGGTCCCCATATGTGAAGTTTTCATTCCCTCATGTTTTATTTTGTTTGAAAATATGGTACTTTTTAGTGGAATAAACTATAACTGTGGATAGAATTGTCACATTCTGACCTGAAAAAACCAAATAATTCAAATATTTTATATATTTTAGTTTCTCATATTTTTCCCAATTGTTTTTAAAGATATTTATGTTTTCTTTCAAGGAATAGGGTGGAGAAAATTTAGAATTTTTTAGTAGAAACCATGCACTATCCATTTTAAAATGTGTAGCTCAGACTGTGGGTATATCATGGTCGCACTACAAGGTTCATGACTATTCACCACCTTCCATCAAATAATGTGGAATATTAAAAAGAATATTACACCCCATATAGTCAGAAACTATAACATGTGACCTTTTATAGGAAGCCTTGTAGATCCCTCCTCTATTGGAGAGAGTCCATCACATGGTTGGTGAATGGTTTAGAAGACCGTGCAACCAAAACATGTGGTCTTCTATGTCACATAAAATTTGTATTTTATGAGCTCTCCATTCTCAATTTCTCACCCAAACTACCCCATTTTCCCCCATTTAATCCCCAAAACCTATGAGACTTCTTCCACACCACTCCCTTTGGTTCCTATGAACCTCCGTGGTGAAATCTTGGGATTTATTCAATGTTTTATGTGGATCTTATATGGTAATCTCTTTTTATCCCCCTTCTTCCTTATTTTCCCATTTTAATATTCGTATTCTTTCTCCTAGGGTTCCTATAACCTAGGGATCATGGTTCCTTTATATTAAATTGGTGGTTTTTATTTTCAAGTGTTCTCCTTGGTTCCCTTTTTTCTCTTAGGCCTCTTAGATGTAATTTTGACTTTTCCTTCTCAAGGCGAACCATGATTAGAGGTAGGTATCCCTATGTCCAAGATTTAATTGTTATAAAAACTTTATATTATATTTAATTATTTTTATTCTAGTAATTTTGTTCTCATGTGTTTTCTAAAAATTTTTTCTATCCTTTATCATGAACATTAATGATTTTAAACATATTTTCAACCATGTTTTTGAATGGGAAATACATATTAATTGCTCAAATGATTTCTTAAATGGTTTTATTCTGTGTATAATGTTTACCAAATTTCTCACATGGTTTCTTCATTTTATGAATTTTTTTAACCTTACCTTATAATGAAATGTGTTTTTATGAGATGATGAGTCCTTTTTTACATTGACTCAATTTAACAAAAATGGAAAACCCATCATAAGGCATGAACTTATATATGGTTATGTTAGGTGTGTGTTAAATATAATAATTGTGTTATGTTCCTAGTAAAGAGGATTATTCCTGGTTTTTGTGATGTAGAAATGGGTCTCTTTTAATCTTGGAGTTAATAGGTGATAGGGATGATGGAATTCTGTTTATAGATGGTGATATATATATTTATGTACATGGTATATTGGTAAAAATCACATCAATTTTAATTTTTCTTGGAATACATAGATAGTTAGGTGGGATCCAATATTTAATAGTTTCCCTAATTAAGATTACACATCAACTTACGAAGCTATGTAGGTAACCCGACTACTATCAGATGTCTCCCTCATTTAAGCTAGTGAGTTTTTCACTGAGTGTTTGTTAATAATTGTGGATAATTAGTACCTATAAATATTTTTTATGGGTTAGTATGATATAATTTTCCTAGAACATCATGAGGAAAAACTTAGACCCCATGTCCCCTGTTTATAGATATTCTATGTTATTCTATTTTTTCTATTTTTGTAATGTGATATCATCACAATGAATTATTTATTAAAATTCATTTTCTAGTACTAGTTATATTTTAATAAATTTTATTGAAATTAATATTCATGATTTTGAAACTATTTTGAAAATGAAATGGAAATTGATTTTTATTAAAAAAACATCTTACTTGTTTTTGAAAATAATGGGAAAAATTATTTTTATATGATGTATTTTAAAACTATAATAATTTAGATTATAATTTAACGTTAATGCATATGAAATGGAATAAATTTTCGAATTTTTACAAGGAATTTTAATTCTCATGCTTATACACTTTATCATTTTCGGTTTTAGTTTCTAGAAAGATATTTTTCACTCATAGATCATGCATGAATCTAGGTTGGAGGAGACCCATGAAGTCACATAGAGGTACATGTGGTTGTTCATTATTTATTTTTCCCCATTTTTTAATTAATTGTTCTATTTTTGGTTTACTTTTTTGTTTATTTTTCTATAATTTTTAAGCTAAATCATTCCTAACTATGTTCTTCTGGATTCTCTAGACTAGTTTCATGCTTGGGAGGTTTGGGATTGCTTCTCGGGCCATATCATTTTCTGAATAAGGTGGATTGTTTGAGGTTTACCTTAGTTGTTTGGTGATTCTTGGTATAGTTTATAGTGGGTTATTTACAATTCATCTAGGTAGCCCCATTGTTTGATCCTTATTCAGAAACATTTATGTTAATTGGTGGGTTTAATTTTATTTAATCTATTGTATTTCTATAAGGTTTGTTATATAATTCTCGGAAATGTAACCTAATAGAAATTTTACATAGAAAATTGAACCTCCAGTAATGAAAGTCGATGAAACTAACCATGCTCTCTAATTTTCTCTATAAGTTCATTTAATAGAATCATTCTAGTCGAGAATCTATCAACAAGTTCTTGTTTAGGGTGTATGATCTAAAATGGTAAATTTGATGAAGGCCTATTATTCTCACAACTTCTCACTCCTAAATCCACTATACTTCCATGAAAATATATGTCATCATAATTCATAGAAGTATATTTGGGTCATTGACTGTATTTTGACCAAATATAAACACTAGAGGATTGGAAGGTTTAGCTTACAACATTCATAATTTAAGAAACAAATATAAAATAGTGGGGTGTCATACTTAAAGATGGTAGATGAGAAGTGATTAATTTTAAAACAATCAAATATATATTCATCAAAGATTTTTTATAAATAAATGATGATGGATCATGCTCAAGGGTTCATAGAACTCCAACAGTGGATGATGATGGTTTCCAACCACACAATGCACTTCATAGAGTTGATTTGGTTTTATCCTATTCTAGATGTGAATGTTGTTATGAAAGATAAAATCATTTGTATTTTTCTTCGCTCGAAGATGAAAAATAATGTTACGAACATTGACATCATAACCTACAATGTTGTGCTACACAATGACCTAATAATATAGAAGAGCACTATGGAGGACAGATCAACGAGTCTTCTTCTAGATGTTACTGAATCAATATGTAATTTATATAGTATACTGTTAAATTTATATTTAGGAAAAAATAAGATGAATTTAGAAAATAGACACTAGAGTGGAAATCGATATTTAGAGTATAGTAGATGTTCCTCAACTCCGTATATGGGAATCAACTCTACCATGTGTTATAAACATGGGAGGAGGTGACACATTGTCATAGACGTCCATATTTATCTCAGTAATTTTCACTAATGTGGAAGGTATAGTCATAGGAAGAATTATTGTGAAGATGATTTGAGGATGACTATTGAAAGGGAGAACAAAGGACCTCAGTAGTACGTATAGTCCCCACAGGGGTCAGTAAATCTGGGGACTTGTGAGCCTTTATAGAATCATGGTGTAGTGGCAGACATGGATTGTAAGGTTTACCAAGTTCCATTAGATGGTTTAGATAGACCATACATAGTATGAGTCATGATCGTTATTTTTTTTTGACTCTAATTTTTTTAAAATTTACCCCGGAGTATCCAATTTGTTTATATTTCCTCACGTAGTTTCTGGGTATGATTAATTGATTTTTTTTTCTTTAGATAATTTTTATATAAATACCACCCTGAGAAAGAAAGTGGGTCATATTCATAACTATCAGTATTGTATTATGGAAGTTACTAGATTGGATTATGGTTGACGCTTTATAATTATTTAGATGATATGTCTCATTATAATCCTTATCATATATTTTTTTAACAGTTTCCATGAATTCTTCAATTATTATTGGAGAAAAGACATTATTTCATCACATAAGGGGGGAATTTCATGTGGAAGGGTGAATAGGTTGTTGAGGAAATTAGAGTTTGACCATCCCATAAATAGAGAGAATCCACTTCATCATAGGTGGGTAGTATAATTCTTATAGAGAATTTGGAAGTGAATCCCTCCTCTTTTCCTCTGATGGTGGACCAGAACTAGGATTCCTTTCCAAAGGATTTCTCAGGGTTGTATCCATATAATGGTGTTGTGTTTGAGATAAAGCTAAATTCTGATAAATTTACCATATAGATTCCATAGTATCCCAATGAACTAGATTTTTTGAAATAGATTTAGGTGTATGTGGATAATCATAGGGATAAAGAATTCATCAATATGAGAATATTCAAATAGGGTTCTCTTTTTTGGTTCACTTAGAAGGTGTATACCAATATTTGTGTTTTTATAAATTACATAAAGTTGAATTAGATCACTGTGAAGAACATGAACTCATTTCTCATAATAGATTAAATGTTTTATCAATTGAGGGGATCCCAATGGTTTTCTATGATTGATCATTGATCAGGATATCCTCAAATTTGTGTAAGAATTGATGATATTACAATGATAGTGTTTTAAAGAAAGTAAGGGTTATATCATTATCTCATTATGAACTTTTGAATAAGTAATGACCTCATAAAGATCATGGATATTATGAACAACATATTTCAACCACTCATAGGATCCTTTATTGTTGGGATCAATTATAACATCTTTATATATTCTATTATGTCATAATCATAGGATAGACACCAAGATATCATTTTGAGTATACTTCGAGCACATCAAAATTATATAATTTAATTGGTGTGTCACTTATATATGTAAGAGGTGTTATTTTTGGGGCACAATGTTTATCAAATGAAAATAATAGTTGATATAGAGAAGTTTGATGAATTCATATCATGTGCATGGATAATTTTTTTTGACATATAGAGTTTTCTTAGTTCTAATAGTTACAATAGGAGATTCATTCAGGACCATTAACACTTTAAATCACCAATTACTACTCTAACTATGAATGGATTAATGTTATAATGGATAGATCAATGTGATTTAATACTTATATAGATAAATAAGAGGTTAAATTCATCTTTTATGACAATTCTTTCAATCCTATATAATGGTATGCAGTTTATTGTGATGTATCTAGCATTTTATTGGGAGTAGTTCTAATGTTGGGTTATATGGAGATTTCTTGTAGGTCTTTTCAGCTATGACCTAATGATCAGAACTACCACACCCATGACTTGGTGTTTCTGGTAGTATTTTAGGTATTGAAATTTATACAACACCACATATTTGGTGGGATATTTTTATCCATATTGTTGAAAAGATTCTATTTTAAATTTTCTCCAGGTGTGACTAGAATCATCATCATGGGAGGTGGGTAGAGTACACAAATATGGATTACATTGAGTTGGAATATGATCATGGTAAATGAAATGTCATTAAAGATGGACTAAGTAGGAAGATATGGGATGTTTTAGAAAAAATATCAGTAGAAGGATGGAAGTCATGGATCTATTTGAAGCCTAGCATGTAGGAATATTTGAGGTTTTTGTTGAAGTTTCCTTTGAACATTGAGTTTTAAAATCCTTTTTGGTAGAATTAGTGAAGGCTAGTTAGGATATTGTTTCAAAATGTGGTGAAAATTATTGTTCTATGCCATTTTCCAATTAGTTTATATGAATCATGGTGTAAAAGTTGTATGAGAAACACCTATGGTTTGTTGAGGATAAAAGTAGGATATAAAGCTAAGATTTCAAATCATGAGGTTATACAACATGGATCATGGTGTTGTTCCATAAATATTTCCACTATGGAGTGGAGATTCCACTTGTGGTGTAGGGTGTCTCAAAGAAAGATTTTGGGTTGTTCTGACTTTATAAGCATGGTTGTAGCATTTCCACCATTGATACAGTGTGGAGTCCATGTGATGTTTTGGGGGTTCTACTAATTTCAAGGTTGTTGTGTCATGGAGATGTGTTGTTCCATAATACGCTACCTATTATTGAGTTATACAGAATAGTGGACATGGGTTTTCAATGTTCTAGTCCCATGATATATTAGAACTACCCCAAACATATTTATTTGTTTCTAATAGGTATCATTGAACAACATCATTCTGGAGTGGTCTTGTGTTTTTTAGCAGTTCTGTAGAATTATGGAGGTGTTGTTGTATGGTCTTATATTCTATAAACCACCTATACTTTCAAAAAACACATTTAATCCTAATTTTTTCTTTCATTACTATTTTATCTTGGGAAACCCAAGTGTGTCTAATAGATTTTATTCATCCCCCTTCATTGGATTTTGACCCCATCCTTACAGGATTGATTCGTAGTGGTTTTAGGTATGTTCTCTCTCCAAATTTCCTTGTTTTCTCCCTGTTTCATTGTTTGAGAATATATTTTTAGGCACCTAGTGTTTTTGGTGTTGTTTTTTTGAGATAAAGATAGGGTTTTGGTGTTCTAAGATATAAAAGGTATTCTCCTTAATTGTGGTGCTTGATGATTTTATTCCTCTTTATTAACCATGTTTAGTGGATCGAAAATCTCCATTTTTGGTAGTGAATACTTTTTTCTCATCTAATTAAATCATGTGTAAGGGTTTGTGCTCTTTTAATATTTTTGGAAGACAATATAAAAAATTCTAATAATGATAATTAATTGGTTAAATTTTATGTGAAGTATAAGGGGATTGAAATAACATACATTGCATTATTTGATATTATTTTATATTCTCATTTCAAGAGATTGAATATTTGATGAAAATCATGGACATTATGGGATTTCTTTTCCATGTGGCTGTTGTAACTTTAGAACCCATGTTGTATGGTTGTTTATTATCACCTTAAATAAAAGTGGATAATCACTTATATCCGGATAATAAATTTGTTTCACATAAAAAACCTGGTTTCTGTGATAATTCCCATGAAAATTAATGTATAATGTGATGAAACCCCCTTCATAAATCTATAATGAATATGTGATGTGTGGTTGTATTATGTAGTGGTGATGTGTGGTCGTTATGTGTGATGCTGATGTATGGATGTATTTTGTGGAGAACATGTAATCATATGTGGGTATAATTTGAGTCTATTCTGAGGAGGAGGTGCTTGTGGTTATGAAATGGTGGATATATAGGGAATTTATCAGGAAAAAGTTGAATAGTTTTTATGATGTGAAGTTTCATGAATGTTTAACAGCACTGATGGAATAAATAGTCAATAAAGAAAATGAAATGGCATGTTTGGGATCATTAATGAAAATTTGTTTTGAAATGATAATTTTGCTTGAACCATTTGTTCTTGAATTTTTAATAAATGGGACAATTAATGTAAATGGTTTGGTAATGTGACATTTTTAAATTGGTTTATCATGAAAATAAATCATTGTGGGTGTGCCCTATAATGTTGTGTTGTGAATTTAGAGGAGGTAGAAAAATATTATATTAATTGGGGGTTTTGTTGAGATGTTGTGAGATTGGATATGTATTTTTGAACCCATAGGATGAGCTTGTTTATGGCTATTATGTACGTATAATTTTTTTCTCACTATGGTTTTTATATACACCCCACCCATGTTTAGTTCCTTGTGCTGATAACTGAATAATTTGGGGGTGGTTTTCCCAAAATCATGGTGGTGACAATCGAGGGATGACTAGCCTCTCTTCCCCACAATCTCTTTCTAAATTGTTCTATATGCACAGGAATTTATTAATAGATTTCAAAAGTGATATTGTGGACATTTTTATGAGAATATGTGGCTACAGCGGGGTTCTTACATGGTGGAACAAGGTCATATGACTGATTCCATTCATGTTCATGTTATGAAACTATACAAGATATAGATGTGGATGTGATGTGACAGATCGAGGTTATTCGTTTGATATATGTTGTGATGGGTAGTTACATAAATGGAGATTGTCATGATTTTTTATTAAAATTAGATGAATGCCTATAACATCCCACCTTTTTATCACATTAACTTTCATTACATTATACAAAACCAAGGATCTTTAAGGTTTAGTGTCTTGGAAAACAGGAAATTATTACATGAGACAAAAAAAACATTCTTCATAAACACTAGAATGGCTTCTTCATTTGTTCATCCTAATTTCATTATAGAATCTCATAACCTGGGAGCATACATCAAAAGAAAGGGTGAGCAGAAGGCCCAGTAAGGGAAATAAGGGAAACATTTTACATGAGAACTTGAGACACATCAAAAGTCATGAAAAAAAAACATTAATGCATGAGAAAGAGATATTGAGGAATATCATAATAAAAATAATGTGTTTCATAACATTAATATGTGGCCAAAACATTTAACATAGACAATAATTTCCGTTTCACCAAGGTCCATCCCCAAGGTGTCATTAAACATTACCAAGGTTATTCACCAAGGCGTCGTTAAAAATGGTCATCTTTAGAGATTCAGTCTTTACCCAATGCACTGGAGTGCTATCAGGGAGCAAACTTAAATTTACCTTTATAATCATGTTATCCACATATATCACATCAACATTTCAAAAATAACCCATATAGCATAAAAGAAATGGGTTTCATTTCATAATTATAACATTTTAAAAACTGCTTTTAAGACATGATCTTTATGTCACTTTAAAGCCACAGAAAAAGGAAAGCCGGTCTCATGTATGTAAATCCCAGAATTTAAAATAGAAAATATTGATATATATGTGAATACCCCTATAGAAGAAAGAGCTTTGATTATTCACTTAATAAAATAAAATAATTTGAGAATAAGAGAGAGACATTGTGAGACAAAAATTCTGCAGCATAAAGGCTATGTTATAGGGTTTTAGAAAACCTTGAAAAGAGAGGGGACATGGGTCGCCCACCCATAAATGATTAAAAAAACAGTATAGGGAAATAATATAATGGATATGAGAACATGATAATGAAATTTTAAAGACATACCATATGAAATGAAAAACATGGAAGGAAGAAAAAAAATAAGATTTCTGTTATAAAAATTCGGCAGCCTAACGGCATCACATAAAATGTCAAAAAATGAATTTAAGAGATAAAAAGGGATCTCTCATCATATGAAAATAAATGATCATCATGATAGATATAGAGATCATACCCCAACATAATAAAAAGGAACTTGAAAGACTTGACATGAAAATAGATCTTGAAAACGATAAGGGTGAAAGAATCCCTTAAACGTTCGGCAGCCTAACGGCGCCATTTAAACATTCTTAAAATGAATTGATGAGAGAAAGAGGGGGTATCTCATCATATGAACATGAATAGTACATTATGATGAATATAATATGACATACTCCAACATAAAAACATGGAGCATAAAAGATATGACGTAAAAGAGAGTTCTTGGAATGAAAGAGAGAGATAGGATCCCTTACCTTAAAACACATCTCTTAAAACTCGAAGGTAGGGACCTTGAGGTCTTGGGGGCACCTTGGGAGGACTCCTTCTGAGGTAATGGGGCCAGAGCTTCATTGGGGGAGAGTTTTTAGTGAAAACTAAAGGAGGAAAGGGTGGGTATTTATATGGAAAGTGAGGGGACAAGACATTAATGGCCAAGGGATGCCTCATTGGTGGTATTGGAAATAACATGGGCTTGCCCATGGTATTGTCCACTTGGGACACCTCATACCTTATATTACTATTCATAAGTCGACCATATTGATTATAGACTTAATACATCATTTAATGATGTCATTAAACACCCGTAACTTAAAAACTGTATTTTCACTATTCATTGAAAATTCAACTTTCTCAGAAAAATCCCAAAATTTCACCTTAACCAAATATCGATGCTCTATTTTCAAAAAATGAACTCCATTTTATAAAAATATTTTTCTAAATTTTTTTTATTTAATTTTTAAATAAATACACTATTCACCAAAAATTAATTTTTTTCAAAAAAAAACCCCGAAAATTACCTTAACATAATATCGATTCTTGGAGTTCAAAAATGAAATCCATTTTATAAAAATAATTTTATAAATATTTTTAATTTAATTTTTAATTTAAAAACACTATTCACCTGAAAAAAACTAATACTTGACTAATAATTTATGAAATAGTTATTTAGCTATTTTATTGAATCACATTACTTAATCAAGGTGCCTAGATTATATTAATACTTTCTTTAAGTGAGATTACTAATCCATTTTCTCACCTTACTAATCCTAAGAATAAAATCACTATTCATAATTTATTATTAATCAAAAATTAAGTTGATCTTATTAGACTCTAAATTTTGTACTGAACATAATTATAGAAAACCATTTTTTGAAAATCATTACACATAATTAATAACCTAATGTTTACATAAATATTTTCAAATATCCTTTTTCTAGAATTCATCAAAAATATGCATACTATATTTATCCGGACATTTGAAAATTCACAAACTTCATCATAAGAAGAAATCACAATTTTTATTTAAATCAAAGGATTACACAAGGCTGTTACGGTCTCATTACATAGCCCCTTATAACACCAGCATAGGACCTAAGAGTAAGGTGTGCTAGGGTGACAGAATCTTGGGGCGGCTCGGCCAACATTGCATGAGTAGTAATTTCAATCATATTTAACTTCTCGCGAAGGCCATTCCGTTCTAGCTTCAGAAGATGAAGTTTGGCTTGGGTTTGGTGCAGAGAAAAGCCCAGTGGTGCTACCTCCTTTCCAAGTTCCATTAGATGGGCTTCAATCGGCCTGAGACTACTAGATGAGGCCATCAAATCTTCTTTATATGTTAATTAACCAAGATCACTTGTATTTAGAGACAATAATCACATCATTTAGTTTCCAAAGGTCATACTGACTAACGGTCATATAATAGTCAAAACCCAATAGTCTCATTTTAATTATACTCATTTTATTAAAAGAAAAAGTTTTGTTGAGTATGAAATAAAATAACACACAAAATTAGGAAACAAGATTTATTCAAAATTTCGGGTGGTTATAATCTTCCCCCTTTAATAAATTGCATCCTCGCAATTTTTAAAATTGGGCTTGGAAATTTCCTTGAAAGTCCCACATTGGAAAAAGAGTCAGTAACACTATTACTTTAAAAGAAAGAAAAGAAAGTACAAAGGTCACCATAGTTAACCCATACTAGGATTCCATGTAGGAAAACATGGATATGGAGGAGAAAACCAAGGGTCATGTTTTGAGGGAGAGTGATAGAAAACATGTCTAAGAGGAAGTTAACCACCAGAAAATCACAAACTTGTGATGGGTTAAACGGTCTTTGATTACCCAGTAGGAAACATAAACCAACAACGGTTTTGTTTTACGCTCTTTTTAGTAATTTTGAGGAATTTATTTACTACATAGAATAAGAACACATGGAAAAATATTTACCTTCAAGTAGAGTTTCATCCCTTTATATGTTTCACCAAGACTAGTCTTTTCTCCAAACAATGACAATTCAAAACTACTTGTCTCATCAAGGCACAAAAATCATCTTCTAAAGAATCACGTAATAAAAAAAAAGAATAACTATCTATCTTTAAAATTTTTTCCCAAAAACAGAAAGGGTAATATAAATCAACTCTTCAAAAAGAAAGAACCCCATAGGAAGGGAAAATACTTTAAATATTCAAAGTTCCACAGTACTACCCAAAGTTTAACATAGACCATTCCATAAATAATTGTCCTTAATATTCCTCAAAATAAACCAAACTAATATTGAAACCCAAATATAATAAGGATTTGATAACATAGTCTTCCAAGATAAACTTTATCATTCATCTCCAAACTACATCAACCACTCCTAACATCTTATTACAAAAGTAACTAACCTAAACATATTTTCCCCAAGATAGGTTAATCATTTCCATAAGTAACCTAAATTACTATAAGTTCACCTTAAATTCATCTATTCTTCAAAATATAAGTCAACCTTTACTCCTCAAAGAAAATTCCGTAGTAATCTATTTACCTCGATCATATAGGGTTCCCAAAATAGTGAACGTCTTCCAAAATAATAATCATATTTTAATCCTCTAATCAACCTTTTTTTAAGAATAACAACTTCACTACATCAACATGTGATACATAACAATAGATTTTTTCCTTAATGATATAAAACCATCTTTGGTAGTGACTCGATGTTCTTAGAAAACATTAAGGATATGCTCATGGAGCACAAACTAAAATAAAACATGACATAGACAGTTATTGTGAAGAAGTTGCATGTACTTTAGTCATCATGATCCGTCTTAGAATAGGACTTGAATTATTCCCTTGTCCTTGAAGATTGTTGATTCTCATCATGCTTCTCATTCCTTCTGAGAGAACATTTCCTTAGATAATGTCCAGCTTCTTTACATTTATGATATTGAAAAGTATAAGTTATATTAGATCGAACCTTATCTCTATTCATCACATTATCCATTTTTTTAAAGCAATAGGCTAATTTATGCCCTATCAACCCACACTTAAAACATCTCATGGTTCCTTTGTGAAATTATCCTTGGTGCCTCTTTCCATACATTTTTCAAAAAGGAAATTGGGTCTTCTTTCCCTTATCAACTTTATCAGATGAACATCCTTTAGACTTCAACGTCTTCTTTCTTGATGAATTTGGGCATTCAACTAGGTACCAATTATTAATTGTGATTTTTGATAGCAGGTTTGGAATAATCTCAATAAGTTCAACTTGATCTCTCGTCATATTTATCACATTAATAGGGAAATTGTCACATTTCCAATCACATTGGTTGTTGGGGAATGTTCTTCAATTTCCCACCATTAACTAAGAAAAGAAATTATAATTAGGGGGCTTAAATACTTATCTAATAATAATTAAAATGAAACATTAAGCATAGAAGGATAAAATTGTAGAAGGAAAGTATACCATAACTTGTGATCCCATAGGTTCCAATCTAGGTTATCCATGATCATATATTCTAATGTGAATCTTTATTTTATTTTATCTTTATTCCTTTAATAATGGTTCATACTATGCTTATGAATTTAATAAAGCATATCCCCCGGGAGTTTCGTAACCAAGAGTGCAGAAAGGCCCATTGTCGTGTACCAGTTCCTGTTCGAGTCTACCTCAAAGCGGTGTTTTCGAGTTTTACCCATATGTACATCTGTGCCAGATCCACCTCTACTTTCTCGTATCCAGACATGGATGTATTTTCTTGGAAACCCATTACTCAACAATCACCATAATACTAGGAAGATTTCCTATATTTAAACATTTCTATAGGTTTCTTCCTAAGGTTTTCATATCCTAATTTTTACAAATAACTAAACCATCCTTTGATACCAACTATAACATCCTGTGTTTTTATCACATTAACTTTCAATACATTATACAAAACTGAGGATCTTTAAGGTTTAGTTTATTGGAAACCAGGAACTTATTACATGAGACAAAAAAACATTCTTATTAAACACTTGAAAGGATTCTTCATTTGTTCATCCTATGTTCATTACAGAATATCATAACCTGGGAGCATACATCAAAGGAAAGGGTGAGCAGAAGGCCCAGTAAGGGAAACATTTTACATGAGAACTTGAGACACATCAAAATTTATGAAAAAATAACTTTAAGGCATGATAAAGAGATCATGAGGTATATTATAATAAAAATAAATCATTTCATAACATGAAGATGTGGCTACAACATTTAACATAGAAAATCATTTCTGTTTCACCAAGGTCCATCCCCAAGGTGTCATTAAACATTACCAAGGTTATTTACCAAGGCGTCGTTAAAAATGGTCATCTCTAGAGATTAAGTCTTTAACCAATGCATTGGAGTGTTATTAGGGAAAACCCTTAAATTTGACTTTGTTATCATGTGATCCACATATATCGTCATCAAAATTTCATAAATAACCCATATATTATAAAAGAAAAGGGTTTCATTTCATAATCATAACATTTTAAAAACTATTTTTAAGACATGATCTTTATGTCACATTAAACCCACGGAAAAAGGAAAGCAGGTCTCATGTATGTAAATCCGAGAATTTAAAATAGAACATCTTGATATATATGTGGATACCCCTATATAAGAAAGAGATTTTAGTATTCACTTAATAAAATAAAATAATTTGAGAAAAAGAGAGAGACATTTGGAGACGAACATTCTGCAGCGTAACGGCTATGTAACAGGGTTTTAGAAAACATTGAAAAGAGAGGGGACATGGGTTGCCCACCCATAAATGATTCAAAAAAAGGTAGAGGGATAGAATATAATGGATATAAGAACATGGTAATGAAATTTGAAATACATAACATATGAAATGAAAAACATGTAAGGAAGACAAAAATAAGATTTCTCTTATGAAAATTCGGCATCCTAATGGCGACACTTAAAACTTCAAAAAATGAATTGACAGTATCAAATAGGGTCTCTCATCATATGTAAATAATTGATCAATATTTTATATATAGAGATCATACCCCAACATAATAAAAAGGAACTTGAAAGACTTTACATGAAAATAGATCTTGAAAACGAGAAGGGTGAAAGAATCCCTTAAACATTCTACTGCCTAACGGTGCCATTTAAACATTCTTGAAATAAATTGATGAAAGAAAGAGGGGGTATATCATCAAAGGAACATGAAAAGGACATTATTATGAATATAAAATAACATCATCCAACATAAGAACATGGATAATAAAAGATATGACATAAAAAAAGAGTACTTTGAAAGAAAGAGAGAGATAGGATCCCTTACCTTAAAACGTATCTTTTAAAACATGATGGTCAAGATTTTTAGGGCTTGGGGGAACCTTGGGAGGAATCCTTGAGAGATAATGAGACAAGATCTTCGTTGGGGGAGAGTTGGGAGTAAAAAATAAAGGAGGAAAGGGTGGGTATTTATAGGGAAAGTGAGGGGACAAGGCATTAATGGCCAAGAGACACCTCATTGGTGGTATTGGCAAAACCATGGGCTTGTCCATGGTATTTATGCTTGGTATGTGAATCTTGGGACACCTCTTACCTTATATTACTATTCATAAGTCTAACATACTGATTACATACTTAATACATCATTTAATGGTGTCATTAAACACCCGTAACTTAAAAACTGTATTTTCACTATTCATCGAAAATTTCAACTTTCTCAGAAAAATCAAAAAAATTCACCTTGACCAAATATCGATGCTCTGTTTTCAAAAATGAACTACATTTTATAAATATAATTTTCTAAATATTTTTTTATTTAATTTTAAAATAAATACACTATTCACCGAAAATTCATTTTTTCAGAAAAACCCCCAAAAATTACCTTAATATATTATTGATGCTTTGAGTTCAAAAATGAAATCCATTTCATAAAAATAATTTTCTAAATATTTTTAATTTAATTTTTAATTAAAAAACACTATTCACCTGAAATAACTAATATTTGAAAAATAATTTATGAAATAGTTATTTACCTATTTTATTGAATCACATTACTTAATCAAGGTGCCTAGATTATATTAATACTTTCTTTAAGTAAGATTACTAATCCATTTGGTCACATTACTAATCCTAAGCATAAAATCACTATTCATAATTTACTATTCATCAAAAATTAGGTTGATCTTATTAGACTCTAAATTTCGTACTGAGCATAATTGTAGATGGCCATTTTTTGAAAATCATTACACATAATTAATTATCTAAGGTTTACATAAATATTTTCAAATATCCTTTTTCAATAATTCAAATATGCATACTATATTTATCCGGAAATTTGAAAATTGACAAACTTCATCATAAGAAGAAATCACAATTTTTATCTAAATCAAATGATTACACAAGGCTGTTATAGTGTCGTTACATAGCCCCATATAACACCAGCATAGGACCTAAGAGTAAGGTGTGCTTGGGTGAGAGAATCTTGGGGCGGCTCGGCCAACATTGCACGAGTAGTAATTTCTATCTATTTGAACTTCTCACGAAGGTGATTCCGTTCTAGCTTCACACGATGAAGTTAGGCTTGGGTTTGGTCCAGAGCAAAGCCCTGTGGTGCTACCTCTTTCCCAAGTTCTGTTATATGGGCTTCGATTGGCCCGAGACTACTGGATGAGGCCATCGAATCATCTTTCTATATTAATTAACCAAGATCACTTGTATTTAGGGAAAATAATTGAAACATTTAGTTTCCAAAGGTCATACTAACTAACGGTCATATAATAGTCAAAACCCAATAGTATCATTTTAATTATACTCATTTTATTAAATGAAAAAAAAATTGAGTATGAAAAAAAAATAACACACAAAATAAGGAAACAATATTTATTCAAAATTTTGGGTCCTTACAATCTTCCCCCCTTAAGAAATTGCGTCCTCGCAATTTTTAAAATTGTGCATGGAAATTTCATTGAAATCCCCACATTGGAAAAAGAGTCAGTAACACTATTACTTTAAAAGAAAGAAAAGGAAGTACAAAGGTCACTTGAGTTAACCCATACTAGGATTCCATGTAAGAAAATATGTATATGGAGGAGAAAACAAGGGGTCATGTTCTGAGGGAGAGTGATAGAAAACATGTCTAGGAGGAAGTTAACCACTAGAACATCACAAACTTGTGATAGGTTAAACGGTATTTGATTACCCAGTAGGAATCTTAAACCAACAACGTTTTTGTTTTACGTTGCTTTTAATAATATTGAGGAATTCATTTACTACATAGAATAAGAACACATGGAAAAATATTTACCTTCAAGTAGAGTTTCATCCCTTTATAAGTTTCACCAATACTAGTCTTTTCTCCAAACAATGAGAATTCAAAACTACTTGGTCTCATTGAAGCACAAGATTCATCTTCTAGAGAATCACATAATCCACAAAAGAATAAATATCTATCTTTAAACATTTATCCCAAAAACAGAAAGGGTAAGATAAAACAACTCTTCAAAAAGAAAGAACCCCATAGGAAGGGAAACTACATTAAATCTTCAAAGTTCCACGGTACTACCCAAAGTTTATCATAGACCATTCCATAAATAACTGTCCTTAATATTACTCAAAATAAACCACACTAAGATTGAAACCCAAATATAAGAAGGATTTGATAACATAGTCTTCCAAGATAAACTTTATCATTCATCTCCAAACAACATCAACCACTCCTAACATCTTATAACAAAAGTAACTAACCTAAACATATTTTCCACGAGATAGGTTAATCATTTCCATAAGTAACCTAAATTACTATAAGTTCACCTTAAATTCGTCGATTCTTCAAAATATAAGTCAACCTTTACTCCTCAAAAAAAAAATACCTTAGTAATATATTTACCTCGATCATATAGGGTTCCTAAAATAGTGAACGTCTTCCAAAATAATAATCATCTTTTAATCCCCTCATAACCCTTTTTTTAAGAAGAACAACTTCACTACATCAACATGTGGTACATAAAACTAGATGTTTTCCTTAATGATATAAAACCATCTTAGGTAGTTAGTCTATGTTCTTAGAAAACATTAAGGATATGCTCATTGAGCTCAAACTAAAATACAACATGACATAGATGATTATTTCTAAGAAGTTTCATGTACTTTAGTCATCATGATCCATATCAGCATAGGACTTGCATTGTTCCCTTTTCCTGGAAGATTGTTTATGCTCATCATGCTTCTCATTCCTTCCAAGAGAGCATTGCCTTGGATAATGTCCAGCTTGTCCACATTTACGACATTGAAAAGTATAAGGTATATTAGATCGAACCTTATCTCTATTCATCACATTATCCATTTTTTAAAGCAATAGGCTACTTTATGCCCTATCACCCCACACATAAAACATCTCCTGGTTCTTTTGTGACATTCTCCTTGGGGCCTCTTTACACGCTTTTTGCAAAAAGGAAATTGGGTCTTCTTTCCCTTATCAACTTTATATGGTGAACATCTTTGAGACTTCATCTTCTTCTTTCTTGAGAATTTGGGCATTCAACTATGTACCAATTACTAATTGTGATTTTTGTTATCTATTTTGGCATAATCACAATATGTTAAACATGATATTTCTTCATCTCTATCACATTAATAGGTCAATCGTCACATTTCCTATCACATTGGTTGTTAGGGCATGTTCTTCCATTTCCCGCCATTAACTAAGAAAAGAATGTATAATTATGGGGCTTAAATACTTAGCCAATAATCATTAAAAGGAAACTTTAACCATAGAAGGATAAACTTGTAGAAGGAATGTATACCCTATCTTGTGATCCCCTAGGTTCCAATCTAGGTTATCCATGATCATATATTCTAATTTGAATCTTTATTTTATTTTATCATTGTTCCTTTAATAGTGGTTCATACTACGCTTATGAATTTACCAAGGCATATCCCCCGGGAGTGTCGTAACCAAGAGTGCAGCAAGGCCCGTTGTCGTGTACCAGTTCCCATTCGAGTATATCTCAAAGAAGTGTTTTCGTGTTTTACCCATATGTACATCTATGCGAGAGCCACCTATACTTTCTCGTATCCAGACAGGGATGTATTTTCTTGAAAACCCCTTACTCAATACTCACCAAAATACTAGAAATATTTCCTATATTTCAAATTTTTTATAGGGTTCCTCCTAAAGTTTTCATATCCTAATTTCTACAAATAACTAAACCATCATTTGATACCAACTATAACATACCGACTTTTTATCATATTAACTTTCATTACATTATACAAAACCAAGGATCTTTAAGGTTTAGTGTCTTGGAAACCAAGAACTTATTACATGAGATAAAAAACATTCTTCTTAAACACTTGAAAGGCTTATTCATTTGTTCATCCAATTTTCATTACAACATCTCATAACCTGGGAGCATACATCAAAGGAAAGGGTGAGAATAAGGCCTATTAAGGGGAACAAAGGAAACATTTTACATTAGAACATGAGACACATCAAAAGTCATTAAAAAAACTTTAAGGCATGAGAAAGAGATCATGAGGTATACCATAATAAAAATAACACGTTTCATAACTTGAAGATGTGGCTACAAAATTTAATATATAAAATCATTCCCATTTCACCAAGGTCCATCCCCAAGGTTTCATTAAACACTACCAAGGTTATTCCCCAAGGAGTTGTTAAAAATGGCCATCTCTAGAGATTAAGTCTACCCAATGAATTGGTGACCTATCAGGGCGCACCCTTAAATTTTACATTATTATCATATGATCCACATATATCATCATCAAAATTTCATAAATAACCCATACATCATAAAAGAAATGACTTTTATTTCATAATCATAACATTTTAAAAACTGCTTTTAAGACATGATCTTTATGTCACTTTAAACCCACGGAAAAAGGAAAGGGGGTCTCGTGTATGTAAATCCCCGAATTTAAAATATAAAATATTGATATATATTTGAATACCTCTATATAATAGAGATCTTTGATTATTCACTTAATAAAATAAAATAATTTGAGAAAAAGAGAGAGACCTTTTGAGACGAAAATTCCCCAACATAACGGCTATAATACAGGGTTTTAGAAAACATTGAAAAGAGATGGTACATGGGTCACCCACCCATAAATGATTAAATAAAATAGTATAGGGACAGAATATAATGGATATAAGAACATGGTAATGAAATTTTAATGACATTACATATGAAATGAAAAAAATGGAAGGAAGACAAAACTAAGATTTCTCTTATTAAATTCGGTAGCCTAACAGCGTCACTTAAAACTTCAAAAAATAAATTGATGAGATCAAATAGGTTCTCTCATCATATGAAAATAAATTATAAGTATTATAGATATATAGATCATACCACAACATAATAAAAAAGGACTTTAAAGACATGACATGAAAATAGATCTTGAAAACAAGAAGGGCGAAAGAATCCCTTAAAAATTAGGCAGCCTAACGACGCCATTTAAACATTATTAAAATGAATTTATGAGAGAAAGATGGGGTCTCTCATCATATTAAAATGAAAAGGATAGTAAGATGAATATAAAATAACATCCTCCAACATAAGAACACATAGCATAAAAGATATGACATAAAACAGAGTACTTGGAAAGAAAGAGAGAGATAAGATCCCTTACCTTAAAACGTATCTCTTAAAACATGAAGGTCGGGACCTTGAAGGATTGGGGGCACCTTGGGAGGACTGCTTGGGAGGTAATGAGACCAAAGCTTCATTGGGGGAGAGTTTCGAGTGATAACTAAAGTAGTAAAGGGTGGGTATTTATAGGGAAAGTGAAGGGACAAGGCATTAATGGCCAAGGGACACCTCATTGGTGGTATTGGCAAAACCATGGGCTTGCCCATGGTATTTTCCCATGGTATTGGCCACTTCGGACACCTCATACCTTATATTACTATTCATAAGTCGACCATATTGATTACATACTTAATACATCATTTAATGATGTCATTAAACACTCATAACTTAAAACCTGTATTTTCACTATTCATCGATAATTCATCTCTCTCAGAAAAATCCCAAAATTTCACCTTAACCAAGTATAAATGCCCTGTTTTAAAAAATGAACTCCATTTTATAATAGTATTTTTCTAAATATTTTTTTATTTAATTTTTAAATAAATACACAATTCACCGAAAATTCATTTTTTCAGAAAAAACCCAAAAAATTACCTTAACATAATATCGATGCTCTGAGTTCAAAATTGAAATCCATTTTATAAAAATAATCTTCTAAATATTTTTAATTTAATTTTTAATTAAAAAAAATTATTCACTTGAAAAAACTAATACTTCACTAATAATTTCTGAAACAGTTATTCACCTATTTTATTGAATCACATTACTTGATCAAGGTGCCTAGATTATATTAATAATTTCTTTAAGTGAGATTACTAATCCGTTTGGTCACATTACTAATACTAAGCATAAAATCACTATTCATAATTTACTATTCATCAAAATTTAAGTTGATCTTATTAGACTCTAAATTTTGTACTGAACATAATTGTAGAAGACCATTTTTTGAAAATAATTACACATAATTAATTATCAAAGGTTTACATAAATATTTTCAAATATCCTTTTCCTATAATTCATCAAAAATATTCATACTATATTTATCCAAACATTTGAAAATTCACAAACTTCATCATTAGAAGAAATCACAATTTTTATTTAAATCAAAGGATTACACAAGGATGTTACAATCACGTTACATAGCCCCTTATAACACTAGCGTTGTACCTAAGAGTAAGGTGTATTAGGGTGATAGAATCTTGGGGCGGCTCGGCCAACATTGCACGAGTAGAAATTTCTATCAGTTTGAACTTCTCGCGAAGGCGATTCCGTTCTAGCTTCAGACGATGATGTTCGGCTTGGGTTTGGTCCAGAGCAAAGCCTGGTGGTGCAACCTCCTTTTCAAGATCCATTATATGGGCTTAGATTGGCCCGAGACTACTGGATGAGGCCATCAAATCTTCTTTCTATATTAAATAACCAAGATTACTTGTATTTAGAGACAATAATCGCAACATTTACTTTCCAAAGGTCATACTGACTAATAGTCATATAATAGTCAAAACCCAACAGTATAATTTTAATTATACTCATTTTATTAAATGAAAAAGTTATGTTGAGTATGAAATAAAATAACACACAAAATTAGGAAATAAGATTTATTCAAAATTTCATGTCGTTACAATGTCACAGGATTTAGGATCATGTAATGTGTGGTAGACAAATCAATGGGAAAGTAATGTAGGGTTCCCGCTTAGTGTAATAAATTTTATTATTTTACTAAACTTGGTTGTTTTATGTTGTGAGCATAATATAGTGAGGCTATGATTGGTTTGTTTAACTATTTAGGTTTTTTTGGTCTTGTTTTTTTTATACTGTCTCATTAGTATGATTCATTAAAATTATCATTAGGGAAATTAGGAATTTTCTATCTATGTATAATTTTTTAATCACCCCAGATATATTCAAATTGTTATTTTGGTTTATTGTAGGACTTTTTGGACCATTCTAGGAATTACTAGCTGGTACATTTGGGATTTTTGACGCGTCGCCACATTATATTTTAAATTTTGGGTATTTATATAGATACTATGGTATTTGGTTACATTATTCATGAATTGTGGACTGGTTTTGGATTAATTTTTATATTATTTCTTGGAGTTGAGTGATTTCTGATATCCTATATTCCAATAAAATTTATATTATTACAGGTAATTATTAAAATAAAAGATATTTTTATTCCCTCCATACTTGTCACCAACGTAGGATTGCATGAGGTAGGACTTGTGGGTATTGTCTCTATTCCATCCTTTTTAGCCTATGAGGTGCAAAATTGGTGAGAGGGGTTTATGTAAGAGTGGTATACGTGTTTTTGGTTGAAAGATAGGATGTGATTTATAGTAATTCATAGTGTGGATTACATGGGTTGGTAGGGAAATGGTTTCAGTAGCTCGTGGTGAGTAACATAGCCCAGGGAAGACTTACATGGATGTAGGATATTAGGTCCCTCGATTATTTTTTGAATGTTCTCTAATCATACAAAATGATGAAGGTGGTACCATTTTCATGGTGGATACCTAGTAAAGGTTCATCCATCATGATTGAATTGTTTTATTTGTTTGAATTGGTTGGTTATGAAATATTAATATGAGTTAAATGAATTTCAAAAATATTCATTACTATAAAAAATGGAAATCCTTATTCACCATTCAGCTATGGTTCTAGGTTATCATCTGTGTGGTTTAGGCAGTACAGGTTTAGAAGGTTGACATAGTTTGTTATTGGAGGGTTTATCTCGATAATGGGGATTATTAGTGACAGAAAAATTTTGTTTTTTCTAGAAGTAGGATTTGGGAAATACATGGATAGTGTTTCGGATATGGAGACTAAGAAATGGTTGGAGGAGTTTGAGATCTCCTTTTGTTTGATCTGATCCCCCACATCATAATCTATTAGATTATCATTTAGTCTGATGTGAGGGATTCTTCATTAGTGGTGTACATAGTAACATGGTGAGAATAATAAGGAAGACTTTTCATTGATCAAATTCTATAAGTATTTCAGAGTATATACACTCTCATATACCATAAAGTAAATGAAGTGTAAGGAGAGTATCTCCCTTTAGTATGGGATCTTGTCTGTGTGGTAAATGGAGATTATGTTCTAGGATCATTTTCATTTTTCCTTGGATATTTTCCCAAACAAGGAGTACCAAGTGCGATTTAATGAGGATTAACTCCATCCTTCAATCCATTATGCAGTTTCACCCTTTACGTTACCAACATATCTAGAGGATCATAATAAATATGAGGTGATCATGTGTATGAACTTGTGGGGAGGTTTACCAAGATATGGGAACTAGTATAATTATATGAGGAGTAGAGTTGTTAGTGGATGGTTTTTGGCACAAGGTTCATTGAGGTTTTAACCTCTAGACATTTAGCTTCATTATATTCCTTTCCAAACATCCTGGTCCACTAATTTCAATGATTTTCATAGGGTATTTGGGCTAGCTGTATTTTTCATTCTATACCACAGCCATTTCTTATGTCAATTTCATAGGGTTCTTTGAACTTATTGTAGTAGAGGTGGTCTAGTTAAATGTTATCCTTAGTAGTTACAGCTAGTGAGGAGGTTTTAGCAGTAGAGGTAGTAGTTTTGCACTCTAATTATAGGAGATAGAGTGTAAATAGTTCATCCATGGGATTTTCCTCATCTTCAGTGACCTTATCTTGAGTGTGGAAACAAAGGTGGCTATCAGCAGAGTGGTGATAGATCTAGTCAGGATCAGATTAATGTAGTAGGGGTAGCAGCACCAGAGGTTCCATATATCATTAAAGGTATAATCATATTATAATCTACCCCTTTATGTATTTCTTGATTCTGAAGATTCACACACTTTTTTCCATATTCTTTTGTCCATGATCTATGACTAGTTATGGAGGGGATTTCCGTTTCCAAAGAGTTGAAAATGTCAGTTGTCTACAAGAATAACTTATTAATAGTGTGGAAGGGTTGTATACTAATGATGGGGCCACATCAATTGCATGATGATATTTTTATACAATATATATAGATGTTTGATTTTAATTATGGAATTAACTAGTTGAATTTTGTTCATGATGTTATTGAATTCTTCTAGGGGAGATTTTTTTTCATAGATGTAGATGGTCAGTGTTCAATTTTTTTTGGAGATTGGGGTTATCAATTGGGAAATTGACATGTGAATGCCCTTAATTTATTAATATTTTATTTGTTTGTGGAATCATTGGATGTTGGGATAGAGGAGGTTCCAAGGGTTATCTGGATATTTTGTGATGTTTTTCATGAGGTTATTTTGATGATTCCCCATTGACATGATGTTATGTTTGGTATTGGAATATATCCTAGTTATTATGTAGTTTTTAATGTTGTCCAAGATTTATTTTTGAGCATGATATTTTCATTTACATGGGCATGTGGTGTCCAAAAAATGTATGGTTATAGACCAACAAAATATAAATGGATCTTTCCTTAGGAACCTCCAATGAATGATGCATAGTTTTACTGTTTCCATGATCCCATATACTATTATTGTAGGTTCATGTCTACATTCTCATGTATTGCGGCCCTGTTGACATATTTGACCATGAAGGGCCAAGATTTCATCTATACTAATCAGTGTCAATAATTATTTGACTATCAAAATGATAAAATTTTAGTGGTCTGGCTAATATAGGTGGGGTGAGGTTTTATATATATTGTAATCTTTCTGGTTTGATATTATGATGCATCATGATGCAACAGAAAATGTTGATCTCTTACAGGATTAGGAAATTATTTCTCCATGAGAATAATTATTCCACCCATTATCTAGAACTATAAGTGATTGTTCCATGTTGAATTTGTTGTGATGTTACATATTGACTGATCCCTATGTTGTCTTGATGGATCTCAATAGTTTTAGATATATCTTTTCTAGTTGTGATCTAAATCTATGAAAATGGACGTATATGGTTTTTCTCTATAATTATGACATTGAGATCTCTTACACCTAATAAAAATGGGATTTCATGGAAATAAATTAAATCTATAAGTCACAGAAAGAAATTCTTCTGAATTTTGGAGATTCTTGGTTGGAGATAGAGGAGTATTCACCTTTAACTTCAATAAAAGGGTGGTTGATGGTGAGGGTTTATTTCATTATATGATATCAATGTCTTATCTGATTTATTATGTTTATTAGTATTAGTGGAAAGACTATGGGAAAACTATGGGAATAAAAGGGGACATGGTATCAGACATTAGAGCACAAGAGCTTCTCTCTGTGTCGGAAGGAGGAGACCATGAAATGAACTAGGCTACAGGATATATATATATATTAATGGCTATATTAAAAGGATAAATTTATCATTGATAGGGAACCAATCAACATTTATATTCTATGTATGATGGTACAAATGAAACTACTAAATTATAAATATGATGAAACTCTTATTCTATAACATAATCCTTAGTGCGTAGGTGATGTGTGATGATGTCATCTATTCTGGTGCTCTAGATGGATGGTTGGTGGATAGACTGAACTGGGTGTTGTTTTAGGGATGGTTATTTGTTCAAATAGTAATACACATGGGACTAATTTATGAGTTTCATTGATCACCTTTAGTGATAAACATAAGAGTATCCAAAAAATAACATGGGTTTAGGGATTTGTTTTAGCATCCATGTATGAATTGAGTTGTTGATGATTTTTTGGGTTGTTGTTTGGTTTTTTAGCATATAAAGGATGAGCACCGTTTTTATGGATGTTTGTTACAAAACATTTATATTTGTGAGTGAAAATTGGATGAAGTATTGATGGACTTGATCACAGGGTTACCTTATAATTATAAAGGTTTTGATAGTATCTGGGTAAAGGTTTATTAGTTTATGAAAAATTCTCACATCCTAGAGTTCAAGGAGTCAAGGGACATGTATATTTTTATAATGAGGTATGTGGATGTTGTCATTCCAATTCATCAAGTTTCTAAGTCCATTAACATAGAATAGGGAGTTAATTTAATGTTATAACAATGAAGAAGCTTTCAGTATGATTTTGGAGTGAATAGGTTCCTCATCACCACTTTCCACACTCAAATAGTTAGGAAAACAATGTTGACTATCAAGAAACTGGTGGATATATTTTGAGAGTGAATCAGGGACTTTGGTGGATCATGGTAAAATCACATTTCTTTCAATTTTTTTATTATAAAAATACCTACCAATTTACCATATTCAAGGCCCCATTTTGTGTTTTTTATAAGTGGTCATGTCATTATCCATTATATTTTGTTGAGGTTGGGGAGTAATCAGTTATCATTCTCAATGTGGTGAAATCATGATAAATAAGTATTAGATTATTCATGAGATGATGAAAGTGGAACATGAATGTTAAAATTCTTATGTCGGTCATAGGTGGAGGCACTTTAATTTAGTGTTTGGAGACCACATGTTCATAACAGTTTATCCACAATGTTAGAATTATAGATTTGGAAGCTGATGTAATCTCTCATCCTAATTCATTAATACCTTTTAGGTGTTGGAGAACATTAGCTAGGTGGGATATCAATTAGTTACCCTAAGATTGTTTGGAAGGATCTATGATGTATTTTACGTATCTCAGATTTATATGTACATTCATGATGACTCCCATGTAATTTAATGGTGATATTTTGATTTCAAGGATGACCCATAATTCATTAAGTGTCTACTAAAGATCTATAATCATCTTATAAAGGTGTTTTATAAATGAAAAATTCCATTGGTTCATGTTCTATGGAGGCATGTCGACCAGGAGGGGATTACTTGAGAACATGGTAAGATTATGAATATCAGTTATCCTTTGTTTTGTTGATTTTTTTACGTTTATCTTTCCTTGTTCACGTGACATTTTTATATACAATTTTATAAAATAGTAATTTTACATGATATATATTTTTTGAATAAAACATAATGAATCTAATAAAGGTAAAACCCTAATTTGTAATCAACATGTGTTATACTATAACATGTATTAATATTATAAAACTGATTTATTTCCAGCCAAATTGGATAATAACCTGATATGGTAGATGATTTTTTTTTGAATTGTGTGCTTGGGGATGTGTTATGTGAAGGTTTTGGTGATCAATGGCTCTAGGTATGTGGTGGATGAGATGATAATAATGATCACTATGTGAAAAGATGGTTTCCTCTTGATGAGATAGAAGTTTCTGCTATTATGATTAGGAGGGAATTTTAGTGAATGTTTTTGGCTGCATTAGTGTGTTTGGTATATAGGGGTGTTCAGTTTTAATGAGATATTTGAGAGTCGTAATGCCCCGACCCCTCTAGACAGGAGATGGTGCATTACTTGTTATATTGGCAAGGTTATAAGGAATGAAAATCCTGCTAGAATGATTAGTGTAGTAGTCTTGAAGAAACTAGATGCTTAGATGTTACTCAAATTAAATTGGATAATTTTACAAAATACAATACATAATGAAAACTAAAAACTGCCTCAACAAGAACTCAATAAATGATCTCCTCTTTGTCACTTGTTGAAAGTAAATAATGAAAGGGGTGAACTCAAACTCTCATTAAGGGTTACAAATAGTGGAAGCATGAATACATTAATAAGTGAATCATAATCAATCTGACATAATCAATATGGCATGGTGAATAGATGAAAAAATCATGCCATTAATAAATGGAGGATGAAACTACATCCATAGATTTTGTCATAGTTAAAACCTAATGGATAGTAATAAGTGATAATGAATAAAAAAATTCTTATTAATGGGACATCATGTATCTGGAACATGAAACCATAATACTATAAAAAAGGTTTAGTTTTATGGGTAGAAATATGTCTGATTTTTGGAAACAAACTCGAAGGTTTTGTCGCCAACTGATTTGTCTCATGAGGCCTTCTGATGCATTGAGGGGCTATAGCGATCCCCACCCACCACTCCATGTCCAAAGAATTGTTTATACATTAATTCAATAAAAGAGAAATATGCCTTTTCAATATACTTATAGAGTAGAGTATACAGATTCATCAATATTTTTGTAATTAAAATAACTTTCAAAAAAACACCATATGTAAAATGGTATATGGTTTAGACAAAAAACTATATCCATGATATGAGATTATGGATATTTAATATAAATATAATTTCAAATGAAAAGTGATCTCAAATGAGAAGTAGGTACACCACATAAGGATTATTAGGTGCACAATACATTGTTAGTCACAACAAAATAGTAGTTGAGACAAAGTCTTTTATCACAATGTAATTGGTCGAATCATATGACCAAAACATAATAACCCTCAAATGAATCATTGAATAACATGAATATAAATAGAATCATGTTATTATATATCTAATGGAATTACACATATACCACATACATAAAATAATTGGTGAACAATGACAATCTCACAGAAATGAAAGTGAGATGAGAAACACCTTAGAAACATTTCAGCTTGGTAAAGAGTGTTATTGCGATGGCTTATTGAAAGGTAAAGGGGTATTTCATTATTTATATGTCACAAGGGTAGTATGGGGGAGGTACCAAAACATACCCCATCATTAGGAATTAAAAATAAAAGGGCACAACATCGGGGAGATTCTTGACCAAAAGTGTGAGAGAGGATCCCTTACCGCACATGAGCCTCAACCCAGTTGGTGAGGTATCGTTAAGTTCATCCACGAGACATAGGTTCAAAATCATGTAGATGAATATTTCCAAGTAATGTGCAGGTACTATTTGGTACTGTAGCAGCTGGAACTATTCCCCTTGGTCAACCAATTTGGGCTTGGTGTTCTTAGGGATTTCGGGCCTCCCAAGCCTTCAGTTCAGTAGGGATTTCATGCCACCTTTAAGGCATTCGGGCCACCTCAAGGCCTTCGGGCCACATGAAATTTCCCCAGACAAAATCTACAAAAAAGGAGCAGCCCCAGAAGAGGATTCAGAGCAGGTGAACTCACCAGAGAATAGCCAAATGGATTTTTAAAAATGAGAGGGTATGCCTATGACATCAGGACCAGCCTGTGGTTACACGAGATGCCAAGCCAGACGACCATGTGAAGGTGGAGAGCTACTATCATGATGCAGATGCAGGGGAGGGGAAGTTCCTTATACATAGTTTGGTTGAATTCTCTAAGACCATCGGATCATGTAATCTCCTAAGCCTATAGGCCATGTGATATTAAGACTACTAGTCTTGTAAGTGTTACCCCTCATACCGTGAAAGGGGGGTCATCAAAAATCAATAAAAATGAAGGCGATTGGGCCATTCGGGAGGATCCCATACCTTACGCTTAAAAGTGTTATTGTTTTTTCTTAATGACCTGAATAATCAAATTTATCTTCATCAATTAATAAGTACAGAACCTCATAAACATGTAATTGATATGGTATAAAAATTATTATGTTCATTAATGGCCTCTTCAATGGGGTTAAGAGAATCAATTTTTTTTTTCTGTTTTGGAAGCATTTTCTTACTTGGTTTAATGATTTGTTTTCTTGTATTCATGAATGGAAGTTCATTTGAATCATGGATAAACATCTAGAATTGTTAATATAAATTATTAGTGGCATTAAAGAGATATAAATGATCTTATAATGAATCTGGTTATATATCATGCAGATGACCCATTCGATGAGTTAAAAATAAATGATTGGATTTGTCTTGGTGGTTTTGTGCACAATAAACTAGTTTTTTATAATTATTCCACATTATGAACGTGTAAAGATTACAGAACATTAATCAAGATAAAATAAATATATTATGACCTGTTTCAACCATTTAGAAGGTTTCATTACCAATAATGAAGATATTAATGAAAAATTAAAACCCGTCTTCCTTGAGTGTGATAAATTTACACATCTCGGACGGTGTTTGCAATTATTGTTTAAAGTGGGGGGGGGGGAAGGAGAGATTATGATGTAATATTCTAGTAGCATAATGAAAATATAGTACATTTACGGTATTGGAATTATCATAGAATTTTGATGAGGGGAGGTGAGAAGGGAGAACAAAATAATGTAACTTTGTAAAAGAAATTGAAAGAAAAGGGAATGAAGGTTCACCTCTTGAGTAATCGTTGAGAATCTACAAAAGTCCCTTGTTTTTGGCCTTCTGGTGTGACCTGTAGGTGTTGGAATTGAAGAGAGGGCTTGGAGAGAGTATTTTTATCAATCTAGGCAAGTCAAGAAGCTTTAGTGGTGTGGGGGGAAGAGGGGGTGAGGGGTGGTTTATATAATGGAGGGGAGAGGAGTTTTCTTAATATTATAACCATTAATTTATTATTTCGTCTCAATAAAACTAATAGTGGGTATTACATGACCATGAATAGTAATATATTCATGTGAATTAGAACCAATTGGGCTTACATCAGCAGATCATCATCAATGACTCAATAAATTCTTTATTTAGCATTTCTCGTAAAGTATCACATTTTACTATTCATCACAAATTTAAGTATTTCAGAAAAATCACAGAAATTCACCCTAACCATTTTTCGTCATGTAGAATCCAAAAATAAAGTCCATTTTTCAAAAATAATTTTCTAAATATGATTAATTATATATTTAATTAAAATAATTAGTTAATCGAAAAATATAAACACTTAAAATATTCATCTTCATTTTTAAGGTGCCTAAATTCATTTATACATTCAAGGGCATGGAAACCATTCATAATATTTGTAATAATATTCATAATGGTAAGGTACAATTCATAAGGGTAGGTTACTATTCATAAGTGTAGGTTACTATTCACTAAAAATTATGTTAATTCTATCAGACTTTAATTATCATCTTGATCATAACCGTGTATGTTAGATTTTTAAAATTCAAATCAGAGAGCTGACAAATATAAGTATTATGGCTAGGTTATGGCTATCTTCTAAAGGTAACCATGTTTTGTTCTATATTGGCTTAGTTATTCATGAAATATAGGCTAGAACTAGAATGTATTTAAGAGAAGAATACCATAAAATGTTTGGGGTGCTACATTATTCCCTCATTCAGAAATTTCATCCTTGAAATTTTTCATTCATAAAGGCCTCTAAAAAGATGTGGGTGGTTCTTATTCATAACATCCTCAGGTTCCCATGTTGCTTCCTCTATATTCTGGTTTTTTGAAGAACCTTTACTAGAGGAGTAGTCTGATTTCTCAATACCTTCCCCCTTGTGTCAAGAATCCCGATAGGTTCTTCACAGTATGATAAATCGGGTTCTAGTTCTATTTCTTCATATGTGAGTACAAGAATTGGGTCTAGCATGTATTTCTTCATCAATGACACATGGAACACATCATGAACTTTGGAGAGACTTGGTGACATTGATAAACGGTAAGCTATAGCTCCAATTATTTCCATAATTTCAAATAGTCTGATGTACCTGGTGCTCAGTTTACCATTCTTACCAAACTTTAAGACACCCATCCATGAAGATACTTTTAGAAAGACATGATCCCCCACTTGGAATTCCAAGTCCTTTCTCCAGTTGTCAAAATAAATCTTCTTCCTACATTGAAATACTTTTATATGGGCTTGGATATTCTTCAGTTTTTCCATGGACTCTTTAATAAGTTCTGGGCCTATAAGTTTTCTCTCACCAACATCATCCCAACAAGTTTGAGTTCGAAATCACTTTACATATAATGCTTCATATGAAGCCATTTGAATACTATAATTGAAACTATTTTTGTATTCAAATCCCACCAAAGGAATATATTGATCCCACATACCTGGAAAGTCCAGACAGCATGATCTCGGCATGTCTTCTAGAGTTTGAATAGTCCTTTTAGACTGTCCATTAGTTTGAGGGTGATAAGCAGTACTCATATGAAGCTCAATATTCAATTCCTTCTAGAGAATTTTATAGAATTTTGATGTAAACCAGGGATCTCGATCGGATACAATCGATAGAGGTTCACCATGATGTCTTCCAACTTCATTAATATAAAGTCTTTCCAGGCACTCAAGTGGTAAATCCTCTCTTATTGGAAGGAAATGTGCTGATTTTTTGAGATGATCAATAATTACCCATATTTCATCATTTCTTCTCAGTTTCCTTGGTAGTCTGGTGAAAAAATCCATTATAATGTTATCCCACTTCCACATAAAAATAGGCAGAGGTTGCATCACTCCGTTGGGACGTTGTCTCTCTGCCTTCACTTGTTGACAAACTAGAAACCTTGAAATGTAGTCAGCAATTTCCCGCTTCATATTATCCCACCAAAAATGTCCCTTCATATCACTTTACATCTTTGTTCTACCCTGGTGTATATAGAAAATTGAGCTATGAAGATCATCTAATAATTCCCTTTTAACTTAGGTATTGATGGAACACATAACCTCTTCCCAAATTTCAAAACTTCTCCCTCATACACGAAGTCTTACAATCTCCAATCATTGACAGCATTAATTTTCTTCTACAGATTCTCATCATTAGATTGGGAGCTTTTTATCTTCTCTAATAAATATGGTTTAGTAATCACTTGAAAGAGAAAAGTTGTTTCCCCTTCCTTAAAAATACCCATATCCATCTTTAGTAGATCCATGAATATAGGATCAATCTCAATCCTCATTTGAGTTATAATTCCATGATCTTTCCTACTTAATGCATCTTCCACCTTATTTGACTTTCCTGGGTGGTAGTGTATTAAATAATCGTAATCATTGAGAAACCCGATCCATCTCATTTGCCTCATGTTGAGTTCTTTCTGTGTGAAAATTTATTTCAAACTCTTGTGGTCTGTATAAATCTCACATATTTCTCCATAAAGATAATGTCTCCATATTTTCAGAGAAACAATTATAGCTACTAATTCAAGATCATGAGTTGGATAATTTTTCTCATGTGTCTTCAACTGTCTTGATGAAAAATCAATAACTCTATTGTTTTGTATAAGGATGTAACCCAGTCCATTCTTTGATGCAAAACTGTATATTAAAAATCCATCAATTCCAGACCAAATAGTCAAAATTGGATCATTGACCAATCTTATTTTCAATTCTTCAAAGCATTCTGTATATTTTTTGTCCACAGAAACTTAACACCTTTATGTGTGAGCTTGGTAAGCCGGTTAGCTGGTCGGGCAAAATTCTGAACGAAATGCCGATAGTAACCTTCTAAACCAATAAAACTGTGTAACTCAGTTATGTTTGTTAGCATGGGCCATTCTTGGATTACCTTTGTCTTTGTAGGATCAACTAGGATTCCATCCTTAGAGATAATATGGTCTTTGAAAGAAACTGATTGACTTTAGAATTCACACTTTGTTAACATCCCACATAATTTGTTTCTTCTAAGAGTTTTATGAATAATATTCAAGTGATTCTCATGATTGTCATAGCATTTTCAGTATACCAATATATCATAGATGAATACCACAAAAAAGTTATCAAGATATTACTTGAAAACTTTATTCATTAAATCCATGAAAAAAGAGGGTGCATTTGTCTGTCCAAAAGGCATCACGGTAAACTTGTAATGCCCATACCTGGTTTGAAATGTTGTCTTTGGAATATCTTCCTTCTTCGCACGGAGTAGATGATATCCAGATCAATGTTCGATCTTCAAAAAGTATTGAGATCCATGAATTTGATCAAATAAACCATCAATCCAGGGCAGATGATACTTTTTGTTTATCGTAATAACATTGATTTCACTATAATCAAGCCATTACCTCTTGGATCTATCTTTCTTCTTGACAAAGAGGACATGGGATTCCCATGGAAAAACACGGGGTCAAAAAAATCCATTTTCACTCAATTACTCATGTTGTTTCATTATCTCCACTAATTCCACAATGGCCATTCTATAGGGAGGCTTTGATAAAGGTCTTGAACTAGGAATTAATTAAATAGAGAACTCAACTTCCCACTCTGGAGGATGTCTATGTAAATCCTCTCGAAATACATCAATGTATTCTTGAACTATTTTCACATCATCAATTTTAATATTTACTTCCTCACCCTTAGATATTGGGTTCTCTTCCTCTCCAAGAATTGAATTTAATAGAGCTACTAGGGGTAGGTCTGGATAATAATCAGATGGCAAGGTCTCTGCTCTAAATATAAGAGATTCTACACTATTTTTAATAATTGTAACTTATTTTTTCATTTAATATATCTTCACATCATAATTTGACATCCAATTCATAATGAGAATTATATCAAATTCACTCATTGGTATGACGATAAGGTTAGAAACTAAAGAACATTTTTATGTCATGAGGGGGACAAGTCGGCATGCCTTTGTTGCAATGATGCATCCCCTAAGAGTTTTGACTGATAACTCCATTATTAAATCAAATTGGACATGTTTATTTTTCATGAAAAAATAGGAAGATATAAATGAATGAGATGATCCAAAATCAAATAAAGTATTGGGTATGTTTGAGGAAACAATTTAAGTACCTCCCACCGCATCATTAGGAACATCGACTTCCGTTGTTGTAATCACATAGGCTCTCCCTTGCACTCTTGGAATTTTCTGAGGCTTGTTTCCTTGGATCGTAGGACACTCATTAGCATAGTGTCCCCCCTGTCTATAGTTGTAGCATTGATCATATTAAAATTGTTTCTTCCCCTTGTATTTATGAGATAGATTACCCTTTTCTCCACACTCATAGAATACTCTCATACCTTTCTAGCATTTCCTGTGATGATTCTTTCCACAGTTCTCATATAATTGGAATTTCTTCATTCCCTTGTTCTTCTTTGTCACTTCAACTTACCCTTTGTTATCAGAGTACCTCTTTTTATCTTTGTTTCCCTTGAAAAAATTTGATCTAGAAAATTACTTCTCTATTTTGATGGAACTTGATACAATTTCATAATATTATGAAGATGTTTGACAAGCTAGTTCCCTTTGAATACATGGATTAAGACCTTCAATGAAATGATCAATATTGTCTGCCAAGTCATGTACGTAATCTACGGCATACCTGGCTGGCCTTTTGAAGGTATCCTCATACTCTGCAACACTGTCTTATTCCCTTTGCATTAATCCAATGAATTTCTTCTTCATTTCGGTTCGTTGCTCAGAAGGAAAATATTTATTGAATAATATTTCCTTAAAAAGTCCTCCATTCCATATCTTCTATTTCTTCTTCCTCCATGGTATTCTGAATCACGTACCACCATTGGTTAGAGTCTCTCTTGAGAAAATATACTTACACTACTACCTTTTCATTTTCATTGCATCTTAATTCCATGAATATCTTTTCAAGGGACTTGATCCGTTGCTCAGCAACAACTAGATTTGTAGTCCCGCTGAAAGATGGGGGCTTCTGCTACAAGAAATGATCGAACACAGGTGTGGAATGGGTATTCGTTAAAACTTGATTATGTTTTCCCAATATGGTCATGATCTAATATGCTCCGACATTGGATTTGTTGACTTGATTAGCGGGGAGATCCTTACCTTTACCATGAGTATTGATTCCCCTTCTTCCGTTAGATTATATTTCTAAATAAAGGCACACACAAGATTAGGTTATGATTCATAATGTATGATCTTAACTTAACAAAATACTTAGCATAAATTGAGATCCTACGCATGGCTAATCCCATAATCAGAAAAATGATTTCTTTGAGGAATAATTTTCATTTCAATCATTCATAATGGATTGTAAAGAAAACATAAATTATCCTAAGCATATCCTCTAGGAGTGTCATAACCAAGAGTGTAGCAAGGCCCATTTTCATGTACAAGGATACCACGGGTCATGCCCGAAACTCCTTGTCAGATCTTTCACTACAAGGTACATCTGTGCCAGTGCCACCTCTAACAGCTCATATCCAGATAGGGATGTAATTGCTAGAATGATTCAAATAATCTATTCCTTTAAAAAATTCCAGGATGTTCTTGTATGTTCAGCCTCAAATATTACGTTATGGATTTGTTCCTAATCTATGTTTTCTAATATAGTTTCCAGGTTTTCCAATAAATTTCATCTGATTCCAACTGTAATGCCTTGAACCCTCTAGACTAGAGCCAGTACATTACTTGTTATATTGGCATGGTTAGAAGGAATTAATATCTTGAAGGAACAATCAGTTTAGTAGTCCGGAAGAAACTTGATACTTAGATGTTAATAAAATTACATAGCAAAAGTTTTCAATATATAATACATAATGAAAACTAAAAACTACATCCACAAGAACTCAATAAATGATCTCCTCTTTGTCACCTGTTGAAAGTAAACAATGAAAGGGGTGAGCTCAAATTCTCAGTAAGGGTTACAAATAGTGAAAGCATTAATACAATAATAAGTGAATCATAATCAATCTGACATAATCAATATGGCATGGAGAATATATAAGAACTCACACCATTAATAAATAGAGAATGAAACTAAATCCATAGACATTGTCATGGTGAAAACCTCATGGATAGTAATAAGTGATAATGAATAAATAAAATCCTAATTAATTGTATTTCATGTATTTGGAACATGAAACCATACCACCATTAAAACGGTTTAGTTCTATGGGAAGAAACCCGTTTGATTTTTGGAAACAAACTCAAAGGGTTTATCCCTAACTGAATTGTCTCATGAGGTCTACCGATGCATCGAGGGACTATAGCAGGACCCAACTACCACTAAAAGTCCAAATCATTCTTTATACATCGATTCAATACAAGAGCAATATGACATTTCAAAATCCGTATAGAGTATAGTATATGGATTCATCAATATTTCCACAATTAAAATAACATTCCAAATAAACACCATATGTAAAATTGTATACAGTTTTGACAAAAAACATATCCATGATATGAGATTTTAGATATTTAATATAAATATTATTTCAAATTAAAAGTTATCTCAAATGGGTATTAGTTACACCACATAAGGATAATTAGGTTCACAATACAAAGTTAGTCACACCAAAATAGTAGTTCAGACAATGTCTCTTTCCACAATGTAATCGATCGAATAATATGACCAGAAAATAATAACCCTAAAATGAATCATTGAATAAGATGAATATAAGTAGAATCATGTTATTAAATATCAAATTGAGGTACTCATATACCACATACATGAAATAAGCGGTGAACAATGACAGTCTCACAGAAAATAAAGGGAGATGAGAAACCCCTTACAAACATTTCGGGAAGGTAACTAGTGTTATTGTGAGGGATTAATGAGAGGTAAAGCGGTATTTTATTATTTATATGTTACAAGGGTAGTACTGTGGAGGTGTGAAAACATATCCCATCATTAGGAATTAAAAAAAGGGCACATCATCAGAGCGATTCTTGAACAAAAGTGAGAGAGATGATCTCTTACCTTACACTCGAATGTGTTTTTTTATTAACAACTTTTATAAACAAATTTATATTCATTAATTAATAAGTAAAAAACTTAATAAACATGTAATTGATATTTTATAACCTTATTATGTTAATTAATGGCCATTTTTATGGGTTTAAGAGAATCGATTTTATTGTTTTGGAAGCATTTTCTAACATGGTTTCATGAGTTGTTTACTTGTATTCATGAATGGAAGTTCATTTGAAACATGGTTAAAAATCCAGAATTGTTCATATAAATTATTAGTGACATTAAAGAGATATAAATTATCTTATAATGGTTCTGGTAATATAGAATGAGGATGACTCCTTCGACGAGTTAAAAATAAACGCTTGGATTTGGCGTGGCGGTTTTGTGCATAATAAATTTGTTTTGTATTATTATTCCATATAATGAATGTGTAAAGATTACAGAACATTAATAATGATAAAATACATATATTATGACATGGTTAAACCATTGAAATGGTTTCATGACCAGTATTGAAGATTTCAATTCAAATTGAAAACCCGTCTTCCTCGATTGTGATAAATTTACACATCTCAGATGGTGTTTGCATTTATTGTATTGAAGGAGGGGAAACATAGATATTATGATGAAATATTAAAATAGCACAATTAAAATGTAGTACATGTAAGGTAATGTAATTATGATAGATTTTGGATGTGGGAAGGTGATAAGGGAGAAGAAAATAATGGAACTTTGTAAAAGAAATTGAAAGAAAAGAGGAAGAAGGTTCACCTCTTGAGTTCTCCTCGTTGAGAATCTCATTAAGGCCTTTGTTTTTGGCCATTTTGTGACACCAGAAGGTCTTTAACGTGGGGAGAGGGCTTGTGGAGAGTATTTGGGAGAATATAGGCAACGATTGAAGCTAGAGTGGTGTGGGAGGAAGAGGGGGTGAGGGGTGGTTTATATAGTGGAGGGGAGAGAAGTTTTCTTAATATTATAATCATTAATTTATTATTTCCCCTCAAGACAACCAATAGTGAGTATTCCATGACCAAGAACAGTAATATATTCATGTGACTTTGAAAAAATTGGGCTAACATCAGCATATCATCATCAATGACTGAATAAATACATTATTTAGCATTTATCATAAATTATTGCATTTTACTATTCATAAAAATTTATGTATTTTAGAAAAATCCCAAAAAATCACCCTAACCAATTTTCGATGTGTAGAATCCAAAAATGAAGTCCATTTTTCAAATATAATTTTCTAAATATGATTAATTAAATATTTAATTAAAATAATTATTTAATCAAAAAATATAAACACTTAAAAAATTAATCTTCATTTTTAAGGTGCCTAAATTCATTTATACATCAAGGGCATGGATTCCATTCATAAGATTCATATCACTATTCATAAGGGTAAGTTAATATTCATAAGGGTAGTTTACTATTCATAAGGGTTGGTTACTATTCACCGAAAATTAAGTAAATTCTATCAAACTATAATTATCATCTTGATCACAACCGTGTTTGTTAGATTTTTAAAATTCAAATCAGAGAGCCGAAAAATTTATGTTTTATGTATAGTTATGGTTATATCCTATAAGTAACCATGTTTCTTTCCATAGAGGCTCAGTGATTCATGAAATATAGGCTATAACTAGAATGTATTTAAAAGAAACATACCACAAAATGTATGGGGTGCTACAAGAGTTATCTCACATGGTAGTTGATTTGACCTTTTCCAAACCTTACTTACTATGTTCTAATATAATTGATGAGTATAATAATAGTCTTAGAGGTTTTTGATGTTGTAGTCTGAGCCTTCTGGCTGATTTGATTTTGGAAATTATGGTGGTAGAGGTGTCGAGTGATGGTCATGAGGAGTTTTTATGGTAAATGAGTAGATGAAGTAGAGAATTATGCTTTGGTATTTCTCTGGCATGTTGCATGGGAAGAATTTTATGGGTATATGTTGTAGTGTGGATATGCATACTATGATGTGAGGTAGACTAGAGGAATTTTTCGGTCCATTCTTCTATTATGGGCATGGATGCAGAATGGATTCTTGGGCGAGTTTTCAGGGGTTCTTTTGGTTTCAGGGTAACTGTACTATAAAGGTGGGTTGCAATGTAGCGCCGTTCTTATTGTTGAGTTCAATAGAATATTTCCCTTGGTTGTAATGTGTCCTTTTATCCGATTTTATTAGATCTATGGTATAGATATATCCATATTTATTAGAGTATTCTTTGGAAAGCATTATTTTAGTGTGGTCCCCTGCACAATAAAATGGTTCAGCTTATTTCATTAGTTATGCAGTATGGTGATGTGGTCTGGTTCAATGGTCTAATATTTTTCAAACCACCTATAAATTTGGAAACCCCCTTGAACCCCCTCATTTTTTATTATTTCCTCTTCATTCATCGGGGACTCATGCATCCCATGGAGGACATCATTCTCCTTTTGCCAGCTATCATCCCAGAAATGGGGGATTGATATGTAGGGATTCTAGATATGTTTCCTCCTCCCCTACCTTTATTTTCATGTTTTTGCTTTATCTAGTGAATGAACACTATAAAATATCAATTTGTTTTGTGTTTTTTGATGATATATTATGTGGTTGTTGTTTTCTAAACTTGTATTGTCATTCTTCTTTATTCTAGTGCTTGATGGTGGCCTTCCTCTTGTTTCAACATTGTTTATGAATATAAAATCTTTGTATCACATAAAGGATCATTCATTTCTCAATTAATTGTATCATGAAGCAGGTATTATTCTGTTTTAATCTTTTTCAAGGATATTAGTCATTTCCCTAATGATGATAATTAATTAACAAAATTAAATTAAATGAGAAGTGGGATGAAATCGTATGATTCACAACATTTTATATAATTTGATATTGTGATTTTTTTTACAAGATTCCTTGATGATAACCATAGTTATTGGGGTTTTTTTGCATTGATGTTTTTTCACTATGTAACCCCATTGTGCTGCTGTTTGTTTTCAAAATAATTGAAAGTATCTAATCACTTATATTTGGATAATAAATTGGTTGCACATGGAAATCCTAGTTTACATGGTAATTTCATTAAAAAGTAAAAAAGAAATGCGGTGAAATCTCCATTTATAAATATATAATTAATATGTGAAGTGTGGTCGTGTTGTGTGGTAGCGATCTATGATCATGATGTTGGTGGTTATATGTGGTTGTGTTATGTGGGAGTGTATGTGATGATATACTGGAATACAATGTTGTAGTTTTGAGGAGTATATGGTTTTAATTATGAAATTTTTGAAATTTGGGTTTTTTTGAATGGGAATGTTATGTTGTTATTATTTTTGGTGTTGTTTTGGTAGTTTCCCAATAGTGATGGAATAATTTTTTAATAAAAAAATTGAAATATAATGGGTTGGAATCATTAATTTACACATGTTTTGAAATGTAATTTGTGTTTTAAATAGTTTTTGAATAATATGAAATAAATGGGGGTAGTAAATGGAAATGGGTTGGTAATTTGAAATATAAAAATTGGAATAGCATGAAAAGAATGGAATAAAGCATATGGGTTGTATCTTGGGATGTGGTGTTGTGCATTTTGAGGTGGTGGTTAAAGTTGAAGTTGATGTGAGGTATAGTGTAGATGATTTGAGATAGGATAGTGCCTATTTTTTGAAATCATTGATTGGTTTTCTATTTCAATTTTTTCAATATCTTGTATTTTCTTTGTCATTTCAATATTTACCTCACCCAAGTTGAGCATTATGTGCAGAGAAAAATAAATTTGGGGTTGTTTTTAAATACTCTTAGTGGTGGGGATAGATGGCCAGGTAACTTCTCTTCCCTATTATCTCTTTTAGGAGAGATAAATATTCATGGTTTTTGATTTCCAGAGTAAAAAAATTATACTAGTGGTGGGTTTTTATGGGATGATGATGTGGCTATGGTGATGGTCATCCATGGTAGGATGAGGTGATGAGTTAAATGATATTCATGTTCTTGATACATATCAATACGGGCTATGACTATTGATATGGTGTGATGGAACATGTGTCTCAAACAAATATGTGGGGTGTTGGCCTTGGTGCCTTCATGGAATATGTGGTGTGACAGCCCAAGGTTTCATCAAGTTATATGTGATGTAGTGGCTAGTTGAACAGATTATGTAGTTAATTATGTGATGTATGGAGAAAATGGGAGTGTCGTGACATATTTATTTGGGTTGTGAGAGTGTAAATTTAGTGATATAGAGTTTATAGGTACCCTTTTATTGACATTCTTCTTATCATGTTACTATACTTAGGTGAGTTATTTGGTTAGAATTCCATAGTTAGGAGGGGATTTGATAATTGATCTAATTATGTGTTCTTGGTTCTGCTTCATGCTCACTATTTCATTAGTATTCTTCTTTCACATGAAAATGAGAGACATTGGGTTTTCATCCTAAAGATTATAATTATTTTCTCTCCCCATCTAATTACAAAATATTTTTCAAGATTCATAAAGGTCATCATCGATAGTGCTAGAAATTATAGGATTAGAAATTTGGAATGTTTCTATATCCCCTCCATATATGTTACTTTTTTTGGGTAATTATTTGGATAGTATTATATCATTTAAAATTATTACTGCATTTTGAAATCATTTTGGGTTTAGTATTATACTTTTTTGGGGGATTGTTGATCAATGATATCCTATATTCGCATCCAATTTATATTATAGTGGATAATTCCTACCATACATTCAATTTCTATAATCATGGTTCTTGTCACCAAACTAGGGCCAACTAGAGGCGGTGATAATGAGTCATTATCTCCATTCCTTAATTATTGTTCTGGGAGGGTTAAAATTTGAGAATGGGTGTCATGAAAATAAAGTCATGAGAGGTTGGTTGGTGGTGTTCTATTTTCGTTTGGGCATTGGAAATATATAGAGTTCTTTTGGTTCTTGAAATGGGGGTTCATATTCCATGATAGAATACACGATTAGTGCCTCTCAAAATGTGTATAGGGTTTTTCACTATGTGTCAACCATGATGTATCAATATGTCAAGAGGAAGTTCAATAGGCTTGTCATTAAGAAAGAAATAGCTTTATTTGTATCCCATTTTCTAACATATTAGTGGATCAATGTTGAGAATTAGAGACCTTTAGGGTTACTTCTACACCTTCCAGTGCCAATATAATATATATATATATAAATAGGTCATTACAGACATTGTGACAAGTATTCCTTGAATCAGAAGAGATTGTGAAACCATTTGGGTCCTAGTGGACTAGTTAGAAAATGTTCCTAAATGTATAATGATCAAAAATAAAAACTATGTGATTGACCTTTGAAAAATATCTATTTAAGAGAATATTTAGCTTCACAAATTTGATTTGGTTTTTTTTTGAAAAGACATTATGTTTAATTCATGGTATTGGGAAGGCATATAGAATGTTATGGGTCATGAGTTGAAGTTGAGTAAGTGCATTTACGCATAGACTGTTGGCTCTGTTTCAGACTATGTAAGGGTGTCCATTTCAAACAAGATTTTTATGGAATGAGGCATGTTATTATTTTTTATTTTGATTAATATGATGAAGGCGACCTCATAATTTGTGTAGTTGATTAAAAATTTATGCATATGGGTCATAACTAGTAGAAGTATTTTATTGGTCAACATCGATGTCCCTTGGAATTTGTTGTGAGTGATAATGCATTGTTTCTAATTTATTATTAATTTGAGTGTATGTGTTTGAGGATGAAAGATAACTTGGAAATGTAGTGACTTAGAAAATTACATATTTTTTAATGAATCAATATGGTGCATTATCAGTTGGAACTACCTCCATGGTATTATTGTATGAGCATGGTGTTCCATCTGTCTTGTATTTGGAAGAAACATCTAGATCCCACATAGGTTCTAAACTATGAAAATGTTTAGGTGGAAAAAAGATAAATATATTAAAAATTAATATCTAGATAAAACCAACCCTTTACTCACTATTTCCTATTTACTCATTCCCCATTAGACTCCCAACAACCTAGGGATCATATTTGGTTATTGTTTTTCTCTACTTTCCCCTTCTAACGCCTCTTTTTGATGCTTGGGAAATGATTTGATCCTGAATTCATCATGTAGAGAGTTCCTTCTTAATCCTTATCATTTACCATACCATATACTTGATCAAAACTACCCATAATATTAATGCATTAAATTAATCTAATGGGTTTTCTGGGATATTACAAGGGGCTTTTGGATCATTGATACAATTAGCACCTTGATTTATTTAATTCACATATGTAAAATATTAATACTAATATTGTTTGTAGCAGTGGATCATCATAGGTGTGTTTTAATTTCATCTACATTTAAAAAAATGATACATTATTTTCCATGATAATAGAATTATAAATCATGATGATTCATGATTGGTTATATGATTTTGTGGTTATTTTTTGTCTTGTATAGTGACCCCTATTACTAAATATTCATTTCACAAAAGGTATGAAGATTGTGACATTAGAACATGTTTTAAATGGGATCATCAAATAGTTGTTTTGGATGTGTGTGTAGACTTGTGAGAAACAATGTCTGATCTTTTATTGAATATAGTTATTTATGTCTATTCTAGATTCTTAATATGACATTATTATTGATCATTCATCTTATTTATAGGGTTTTCATGTTCTCTTCTCTTTATTTTTTTGTTGATATAGGTTTTTCCATATACACAATCCACCATAAGAGGGATGTGTGAGATATTTTTTACAACATACACAGGTTATCACTTATAGGCATTTTTTTCAAATGTGTTTTGTGAAATTTCCATTTGAGGAGGGGGTTGTGTCAGACATGGTTGATTAGTATTCACTTTTTCACGGTTCCAAAGTTGGTAGATCTTGTCTCTTAGGATATAGTGTATATAGATGTGTTGGTGTGATATATTATTTCCTATAGGTTATTATTTTTTCCATTTTTTTAAATTTTATATATACTATAAACTTATGAATATGGTATTTGGGGTTTCCATACTCAGCCTTTTATTATAACTATAATCAAGAATTTCAGTGCACTTATAGATTTCAGGAATATTGATCTCATGTTGGGAAGAGACTCTATGGTGGATGGTTATAAAAGATGAAAGGGAGGATGCATTCATTTTTAGAAGGATTTTTTGTGGGATGTATAATATTTTTTATATTTATTATCATTGTTATGCATATTATATCCCTTTTATAGTTTTGTATTACACATATAATATTTTATATTACTACATCACAGTTTGGTTTATTTGTATATTCTAATACTCAGATAATTAATATTTTATTCTTTAGTTTTAAATTATTATTGTTATTTCATTTTTATATACTAATATTTACTTGGTATTAAGGGTATAGTCTCCCCATGATGTTTCATATTCCATTAACATTATTTTAAAACTTCTTATGTATAGGGAGGATTTCATGAAGACATGTGGTAATTTTGGCTCGGATGTGGTGGTTCGATTCAGGGTGTTAATCAAGATATAAATATATTTTAATATTTAATATATACATATATAAATTCATTAGAATGAATATTAATCTATCATAAAAGTTGTATATTTTTTAAAATACATGGGAATTCATATTATCATATAAAAAAATAGTATACTCACAATTTTATCTTGAGTCCAAGTATAAGGGGAATATGAATAAATCATTGAATACATTTAAAAATCCACTAAAAATGGAAATTGGTGACTTAAAAAACCATAATATTCAATTGAATCAACAATAAAAGAAGCATAAAAGGAAATAGTGTTATGTATAATAAATATAGAGTTCATTAAAAATGAATTATACAAATGTGGAAATTAATACATTCTAGATTTTTTTAATCAAGATCCACATATTTATTCCTAATTAAAAAATCCAAAAATAGTTACAAACAGTAAATATAATACTAAATTTAATATTAATAACCTTTATATGAATTTTTAATACATCAATTTCGAAAATAATAATATAACAATAAAAACCCATGTTTAAATTAAATCATTCCATAAATAACTTAACAGTAAAACCCTTCAACAAATGCATGAAAAAATTAAAAACCCAAAAATTTCAAATTCTTAATCACATATTACTCCAAAATGAACAAAAATTTTATCTCCAAATATCTAAATTTCACTCAGAGTGTGACATACGAAAATTTTATTATCAATAATCATATTTTTTAAAAATATATAGTAATATTTAAAAAACAATTAACCCATTGTATCAATTATCATGATTATCCTCAACATCAAATCCAATACTAACCGTAATGGTTATATATACCTCAACCATGTATTATAACTAAGACCCAATAAGGATGTCCAAAATATAAGTAATAAACTCAATCTATAATCAAATAATACATCAATTTTGGTATCTATACCTAACAACTTATGATTGCATATAAACTCATTACCCCTAGAAGGTATCCACAAGCCTTAAATTATATTCCTCCAATAAAATCATAAATATTATTATTATATAAACCCTACTCTAATACACAATAACATTCCATAGATATATAAACCAAGATTTAGTGATACAAAAAATTCTCATTACATACAAGCATTGATACCAACAGAAGACCCAAAAACAAAAAAAAACACTTATATACAATTTCAATAAAAAAATATTATGTCACTTATATTGATAAAAAAAATTAGATTTATATTTATACAGAAAGATTCAAAACATTAGAAAACTCATTTCTTCATTATAAATATTTGATTTAACCAAATTTCCCAAAGATTCTTCATGTTACCCTAAGTCTTAAATGTCTCCCAAAAAACATATAAACATGACTACCTTCTATAAATATCTTAAATAATATCATTTATTATAACCTATGGAAATTGAAACACAATAAGGGTGAGATAAAATTCTAAGTATGGTTAAACATAAGCAATAATAATAAAATATCACAAGTGATATGAACATATGAGTATGATATTATAATAAAAGTTCAATAACATAATTTAAGAGAATCATAACCAATACAACCTTGATAATAAAACTAATGTCATTATATAATAATATTGGCATAACAAAAGAGTAATGAGAAAATAATTTTGATCCATGATATCATAACATATTTAGGGTTCATAATTTATAAATATAGAAAAACATATCCATAGATTCCATATCATAGTTTAAGGTTAACTACCAAAACCTTCATAACATAGTTTATTACGAATATATACATGTTTTCAATATCATAGTTTATTGGGTTCCACTAATGTTTCTACATGATGGATTGATCATATTAATTCATTTTCAATAATAATATAATGAGAATAAAGTATTTAACCAGTACATGGGAGGGTTGTCTAGAACTATACAAATCAAATAATAATAATTATTTATTTTTTATTCTCTAAGAACATAATATAATTAATGATTACTTTATAGCTTAATTACCCCATGTAATAGAAATGGGTTTCTTGAAAAAATCATTATATAATTCTCATAATAATATATGTAGTGGAAAAGGAGGATGGTATCATCAGATAATAATCAATGAAATGTAAAAAAAATTGTTAATGGATGTTGACATAGATGAAAAATACATTAATTAATTCATTATTGTAACGCCCCGACCCCAGCTACCCAGAGTCGGTGCATTAATTACATAACATTGGCATGATCACAAGAAAGATCAAATCTCGAAAGACCGATTAGTTTAGTAGCCTTGGAAACACTAGATATAAACATAAAGTTTTACATTACATTTCAAAGTGAAAAACTACTACAACAACAAAGTCTTCATATCCACACTATTAACCCCTCATAATATCCCTTCAAGTCAATCATAATTTACTTCTTCACTACCTGGGAAAAATAAAACATAGAAAAGGGGTGAGCTCAAATGCCCAGTAAGGATAACAATATAGCGGAACATTCAAAATAAGCGTAAACATTTAAGGCAATGAATTACTAAAACAAAAGCCTTTTAAACTTGAACTTCAACATAGTATGGCAAAAGTAAAATGAAATAATTCCATTTACTTATTCACATGGATATTCTACTAATCGAATAATCACATGCAAAAATCAATAACCACTTTCATAATGTTGGAATGCATAATGCTAAACGTTAATTTCTTTGTCTAGGCCTCATCCCAAGACCTAGGGGTTACTTCTAACCGGAACCCAACCCGGAGTGCCTCTAATAACCGGACACCAACCCGGAGTGCCTCTAATAACCGGACACCAACCCGGAGTGCCTCTAATAACCGGACACCAACCCGGAGGGCATACTTTTACCAGTCCCTAACCTGGAGGGCTTACTTTAACCAGTCCCCAACCTGGAGGGCTTACTTTTACCAGTCCCTAACCTGGAGGGCTTACTTTAACCAGTCCCCAACCTGGAGGGCTTACTTTTACCAGTCCCCAACCTGGAGGGCTTACTTTTACCGGTCCCCAACCCGGAACATACTTGTTTAGCACATTCATCTGAAGAAAAGTTTGAAATATAACATAAACATTCGGATTAAAACTAGCATACGAAATGTCAATAATTTCACCATAAACTATGAATGGTATAAAAATAGCACATCCACAGTCAAACATATCACAAAACCTTCAATTCAATATAGAATTTTTGTATCATAATAAATCAACTTCAAATAATCTTAAAATCCATCAAAGGATGTTGACATAGATGAAATCAAAATTCTTTTTAAAGAAGTATCTCCTTTTATTTTGAAATCATTTAAGATCCATATAAAATAAAACATTTTCTTTGAAAATATTCTTATAAGCTTGTATGGAAAGCTTCGACGATTTTATAACGGCGGAAAATAACCGCACCCGCCGTATAAGTTAAAAAAACATTCTTACCTCAATTCTGTCGAAAAGGTTAAAAAGAACATTGTTTTGAAAACGACGGAAAGATTCCTTTATAAACCTCTTATAAAAAGTCAAACAAGGGTATAAATGACTTTAACCCATATTCTTGTAAATAGTAAAAATGTTTTGAAATACATTTCGAAGAAACATGGATGTGGATGATAACGAGATCCCAGTAGATTATTACGTATAAACAACCTCGGATAAAGAAGAGATTGTGAAATAACCCTTACCTTGTACTTTTCCTTGGTTGGGGTAGGTTAAACTCCTGTATAATGGTGAAATAATTGTTATTAAATTATACATGAATCATATATATTAATATGATATCATATATGATCTTTTAACATTGATTTGTTAATAATATCTTAGAATTATCGTCGTTTCGGGTGTTAACTTACTCATTTTCTTTATATGTTTTGTTACATAAGCCATGGTTGTTGTATCTTATTCATATCCAGAATGATATCTAGTCCTTAAACATCATTTTTAAATCATCAAATGATAATTATACTTGAATGGTTACGATGGAGAATGAATCTCATCGCGTTCGTGGAGACGGTAGTCCGTACGTACGCACGAGCGACAATATCATTCTTTTGATATTAAAATAATATATAAATGAATGGTATATCATATATACAGAATCATTAACATGTTATATTTATTATTTACATGATATAAACATCATTATTATACCCATCCAAATAATATTATATTGAATAACAATTACACCACGACGTGGAGACGGTAAGCCGTACGTACGCACGTATGGTGACATGTTATTCAAAGGGTTGATAGAATACTGAATATGGTTGTACCATACTTATAATAACATCACAGTATATGTGAGATACTGGAGTTATTATTTTAGAATGGTAAGAACAAAGAAAGAAGAAGTGGAAGAAGAAATGAACTTAGAAAAGGGTGGTGAAATCATTACCTCTTCTTCGGGTTCTTCCTTTTGATTTGATCAAAAGGGCTCTTTAGGTTGGCTTTATGATCAAACTAAGGCCTCTAGGTTGTAGTGAGGGATGTTGGGAGATTATTTGGGCAGAGTTTGGCCGAACCAAAAGGCTTTGAAGGTGTGAAGAAATGAGAAGGATGAGTGCCCTTTTATAAGAGGGGTGAGGGGCACCTTTGGAAAAGCTAGAAATATTAATTTATAATAAATTCATATTCGGTTTCCAAAGGCTCCAAAGTTGACTATTCAAAGGATGAGGTGGGGATAGGTCGAAAACAACTCATCCAATAGAATTTAGACAGGTTTGGGTACTTATATTAACCTTATCTTTAAGTATTAACTCTAAGTTAATTAGTTTCACTTTTACAATGTCTCTTTGTATTTTTATATAATATGGTTAATAAACATACTATATACATCCAAGCAACCCCCAAGTGGTCCATTAATGATTAACCTATCATAATATAAGTCTCTTGGCCGAACCGTAGATTTTTAGGAATTTAATATCAATTAATAATATAATATTTGTTTTAAGAACTCTTTTATGTCAATTTTGACACTATTCAATAGTTGATTTTTGTGAAACTCATAACAGATTGATTACTTCGAACAAAGTCAATTAAATCAATCCTAATATATCATATTATCCTAGAAAATTAGTTTAATTCATTAAAAGTTTCATATTATATTTATTGGGGTATTTATAATATCAATTATGTTAATTTTTTACTATTTTAGTAATTACTGCATCATCATTGTGTCATAAATAAAATAAATTATTTAATGTCTAAAAATTATAAATAAAACATCATTATGTAGGAAATCGTTTTAGCTTTCTAATGAATATTTATAATCGAAAATCCAACATGTATTACCCTATGTAAAAATTGTTCTTATAAAAGATGTAAGCTTATGCCATTTTTATTTTTATTTTAACTTTATTAATATAATGTGTCCCTACCACATACAAGTGGCTCCAAGGGGTCCCCAAATTGACCCAAGGATGCCATGGTCGGGTATGTGTCCACCAATAGGGTTAGGACACGTTTTAGGGTAATTTTGTATTATTATAATATTATTTTTTAACCCTTATTTACCGGATTTACCCTTTAACCATGGTAAATAAAATATTTACCGCAGTAATTATTCAAAATGTCTAAAAATAAAAGTTAACTATTTACACAATTTGAACATCCTGATTCCAAATATGGAATCCATTTTCCTAAATTCAAAACACAGAAGTGGCAGAAATTAATTTAAAATTAAATCCCGCTGTCAAAACAAAAAGCGTCTTTTTAAGAGATAATAACTATCAAAAGATTGACACTTGTTTATGTTCGGTTTAATTGTAAAATTATGTCCAATGATAAACATTAAATTGAATGGTAAAAATATATTCTAAATATACTTTAAAACCACTCAAATTCATAATTTATCACTATTAATTATTTTGATTAAAAAAGTTGTTTTTAATTAAAATTTAGTAATTTTCACTATTCATCAAACTATAAAAGTTATCCGAAAAGTACCAAAATTTCACCCTAGGATAATTTCGATATTCCGAATCCAAAAATGAAGTCCATTTTGAAATATAAAATATATATGATTTCAAAAAGTAGGTATTACTATTTACAACGACTAGTTTAATTAGTTGTGGTGTGTGTTAGAACTCGAGGTTGCGTACAACACACGCTATCACATTATTCGAAGGGAAACGTACCGTAGAAGCTTGGGGTGTTACATTCTCCCCTCCTTCAAATAATTGCGTCCTCGCAATTTCTAGGGTATTACTGCATAAAAAGACTCGGGTGGTTCTTCATCATAAGTTCCTCGGGTTCCCACGTTGCCTCTTCCATCTTATGATTTCTCCACGCTGCGGATCAGGGTGCTCCATACAGGTAAGGTTATTATTCATAACCTGAGTAAGTTGTCCCAGTATGGTGATTAGCTGATCGGCACCAGTTGCATCACCAGCCCCACTATAATTATCTTGAGCAGGAGGGCAATCCCTACATGGAGTGCATGCATTGATACGGTTTCCATTTCTTCCACTAGGCGCCATTTCTAAACAATGTCATAAACTAGATCAGTTTATGAATCAAAATACATAATCCCATACTTATAAAACACTAAACATAAATTGAACTATCTATGGATATAATCCATAATCATAAATATGTTTTCTTTGAGGAAGTATATACTCATAAACCCTTCATAATGATTTGTAAAGAAAGTGAGAGTTATCCTAAGCATATCCCCCGGGAGTGTCATAACCAAGAGTGCAGCAAGGCCCGTTGTCGTGCACCAGTTCCCGTTCGAGTCTAGCTCAAAGCGGTGTTTTCGGGATTTACACCTAGGTACATCTGTGCCAGAGCCGCCTCTACCTGCTCGTATCCAGACAGGGATGTATTGCTCGGAAAACTCACAAAATCTCTACAATACCAAAATTCTAGGAAGTTCTTCTATACTAATCCTCAAAGTTCATCTTAAGTCTACGTGCTCTAATCAGAGTTTATCTAAATCTAGCTTCCAAGGTTTGTACTAAACTTCCTCTGATACCAACTGTAACGCCCCGACCCCAGCTACCTAGAGTCGGTGCATTAATTACATAACATTGGCATGATCACAAGAAAGATCAAATCTCGAAAGACCGATTAGTTTAGTAGCCTTGGAAACACTAGATATAAACATAAAGTTTTACATTACATTTCAAAGTGAAAAACTACTACAACAACAAAGTCTTCATATCCACACTATTAACCCCTCATAATATCCCTGCAAGTCAATCATAATTTACTACTTCACTACCTGGGAAAAATAAAACATAGAAAAGGGGTGAGCTCAAATGCCCAGTAAGGATAACAATATACCGGAACATTCAAAATAAGCGTAAACATTTAAGGCAATGAATTACTAAAACAAAAGCCTTTTAAACTTGAACTTCAACATAGTATGGAAAAAGTAAAATGAAATAATGCCATTTACTTATTCACATGGATATTCTACTAATCGAATAATCACATGAAAAAATCAATAGCCACTTTCATAATGTTGGAATGCATAATGCTAAACGTTAATTTCTTTGTCTAGGCCTCATCCCAAGACCTAGGGGTTACTTCTAACCGGAACCCAACCCGGAGTGCCTCTAATAACCGGACACCAACCCGGAGTGCCTCTAATAACCGGACACCAACCCGGAGTGCCTCTAATAACCGGACACCAACCCGGAGGGCATACTTTTACCAGTCCCTAACCTGGAGGGCTTACTTTAACCAGTCCCCAACCTGGAGGGCTTACTTTTACCAGTCCCTAACCTGGAGGGCTTACTTTAACCAGTCCCCAACCTAGAGGGCTTACTTTTACCAGTCCCCAACCTGGAGGGCTTACTTTTACCGGTCCCCAACCCGGAACATACTTGTTTAGCACATTCATCTGAAGAAAAGTTTGAAATATAACATAAACATTCGGATTAAAACTAGCATACGAAATGTCAATAATTTCACCATAAACTATGAATGGTATAAAAATAGCACATCCACAGTCAAACATATCACAAAACCTTCAATTCAATATAGAATTTTTGTATCATAATAAATCAACTTCAAATAATCTTAAAATCCATCAAAGGATGTTGACATAGATGAAATCAAAATTCTTTTTAAAGAAGTATCTCCTTTTATTTTGAAATCATTTAAGATCCATATAAAATAAAACATTTTCTTTGAAAATATTCTTATAAGCTTGTATGGAAAGCTTCGACGATTTTATAACGGCGGAAAATAACCGCACCCGCCGTATAAGTTAAAAAAACATTCGTACCTCAATTCTGTCGAAAAGGTTAAAAAGAACATTGTTTTGAAAACGACGGAAAGATTCCTTTATAAACCTCTTATAAAAAGTCAAACAAGGGTATAAATGACTTTAACCCATATTCTTGTAAATAGTAAAAATGTTTTGAAATACATTTCGAAGAAACATGGATGTGGATGATAACGAGATCCCAGTAGATTATTACGTATAAACAACCTCGGATAAAGAAGAGATTGTGAAATAACCCTTACCTTGTACTTTTCCTTGGTTGGGGTAGGTTAACCTCCTGTATAATGGTGAAATAATTGTTATTAAATTATACATGAATCATATATATTAATATGATATCATATATGATCTTTTAACATTGATTTGTTAATAATATCTTAGAATTATCGTCGTTTCGGGTGTTAACTTACTCATTTTCTTTATATGTTTTGTTACATAAGCCATGGTTGTTGTATCTTATTCATATCCAGAATGATATCTAGTCCTTAAACATCATTTTTAAATCATCAAATGATAATTATACTTGAATGGTTACGATGGAGAATGAATCTCATCGCGTTCGTGGAGACGGTAGTCCGTACGTACGCACGAGCGACAATATCATTCTTTTGATATTAAAATAATATATAAATGAATGGTATATCATATATACAGAATCATTAACATGTTATATTTATTATTTAAATGAGTTAAACATCATTATTATACCCATCCAAATAATATTATATTGAATAACAATTACACCACGACGTGGAGACGGTAAGCCGTACGTACGCACGTATGGTGACATGTTATTCAAAGGGTGGATAGAATACTGAATATGGTTGTACCATACTTATAATAACATCACAGTATATGTGAGATACTGGAGTTATTATTTTAGAATGGTAAGAACAAAGGAAGAAGAAGTGGAAGAAGAAATGAACTTAGAAAAGGGTGGTGAAATCATTACCTCTTCTTCGGGTTCTTCCTTTTGATTTGATCAAAAGGGATCCTTAGGTTGGCTTTCTGATCAAACTAAGGCCTCTAGGTTGTAGTGAGGGATGTTGGGAGATTATTTGGGCAGAGTTTGGCCGAACCAAAAGGCTTTGAAGGTGTGAAGAAATGAGAAGGAGGAGTGCCCTTTTATAAGAGGGGTGAGGGGCACCTTTGGAAAAGCTAGAAATATTAATTTATAATAAATTCATATTCGGTTTCCAAAGGCTCCAAAGTTGACTATTCAAAGGATGAGGTGGGGATAGGTCGAAAACAACTCATCCAATAGAATTTAGACAGGTTTGGGTACTTATATTAACCTTATCTTTATGTATTAACTCTAAGTTAATTAGTTTCACTTTTACAATGTCTCTTTGTATTTTTATATAATATGGTTAATAAACTTACTATATACATCCAACCGACCCCCAAGTGGTCCATTAATGATTAACCTATCATAATATAAGTCTCTTGGCCGAACCTTAGATTTTTAGGAATTTAATATCAATTAATAATATAATATTTGTTTTAAGAACTCTTTTATGTCAATTTTGACACTATTCAATAGTTTATTTTTGTGAAACTCATAACAGATTGATTACTTCGAACAAAGTCAATTAAATCAATCCTAATATATCATATTATCCTAGAAAATTAGTTTAATTCATTAAAAGTTTCATATTATATTTATTTGGGTATTTATAATATCAATTATGTTAATTTTTTACTATTTTAGTAATTACTGCATCATCATTGTGTCATAAATAAAATAAATTATTTAATGTCTAAAAATTATAAATAAAACATCATTATGTAGGAAATCGTTTTAGCTTTCTAATGAATATTTATAATCTAAAATCCAACATGTATAACCCTATGTAAAAATTGTTCTTATAAAAGATGTAAGCTTATGCCATTTTTATTTTTATTTTAACTTTATTAATATAATGTGTCCCTACCACATACAAGTGGCTCCAAGGGGTCCCCAAATTGACCCAAGGATTCCCATGGTCGGGTATGTGTCCACCAATAGGGTTAGGACACGTTTTAGGGTAATTTTGTATTATTATAATATTATTTTTTAACCCTTATTTACCGGATTTACCCTTTAACCATGGTAAATAAAATATTTACCGCAGTAATTATTCAAAATGTCTAAAAATAAAAGTTACCTATTTACACAATTTGAACATCCTGATTCAAAATATGGAATCCATTTTCCTAAATTCAAAACACAGAAGTGGCAGAAATTAATTTAAAATTAAATCCCGCTGTCAAAACAAAAAGCGTGTTTTTAAGAGATAATAACTATCAAAAGATTGACACTTGTTTATGTTCGGTTTAATTGTAAAATTATGTCCAATGATAAACATTAAATTGAATGGTAAAAATATATTCTAAATATACTTTAAAACCACTCAAATTCATAATTTATCACTATTAATTATTTTGATTAAAAAAGTTGTTTTTAATTAAAATTTAGTAATTTTCACTATTCATCAAAATATAAAAGTTATCCGAAAAGTACCAAAATTTCACCCTAGGATAATTTCGATATTCCGAATCCAAAAATGAAGTCCATTTTGAAATATAAAATATATATGATTTCAAAAAGTAGGTATTACTATTTACAACGGCTAGTTTAATTAGTTGTGGTGTGTGTTAGAACTCGAGGTTGCGTACAACACACGCTATCGCATTATTCGAAGGGAAACGTACCGTAGAAGCTTGGGGTGTTACAATTATGAATATTATTTTAAAAACATAAAACAAATATCATTTTTGGTAAATTTTAAAAATGAAAAAATCATTAAAAATGGAAAAATAATTTTCATATAAAATTCATTGTAAATTGGAATTAATCATGAAAAAATGATAAAATATATCATGGGTAAAATTAAATAATTTTTAAAATATTAAATATTTATTTGTTTAACTTTTTTGAAGAAATTATATACAACCCTACAAATAAAATAGTGGAAACAATCCATTTAAAAAATTTTAGAAAATCTATAAGATAATTGAAAATTTAATAATAAACAATTGAGTTATTGAATATATAACATTTTAATATATAATAGATAATATGTATATTGAGTAAGAAGAGTTTGTTAATATACATAAATATATCTAAAGTAAGTATTTGAAATAAAATGAATTACATTTTTTTAAAATGAATCATCCATTTACTAAAAAAATGATATAACGAACTCAAACATCCATAATTATAAAGATATTAGTGATATAAAATTTTAAAGAGACATTATATTCACTATATATATGAACATATGTTCATAATATGAAATAATTCTTAGTGAACTAAAATTAAGATGAAAACCACATATGACATTAATAACACTTAAAAAGGAATCTAGTTAAATAATAAACCTAATTTGAAATTTTAAATACCATGAATAACACAAATCACATAACATGACATATTCATGGAACTCTGAATAAAAAACACTATTTAAAAGGAACCACTGTGTTCAAAATAAAACATGCCTCAATGAACTGAAACTGTGACCAAAAAACTTTATAAAGATCACAACAAGTAATGTAATAATATATCAATCTAGATATTATATCAAATGAAGGTAGATCTAATTAAAAAAATTGAATTAAAACATAATAAATAATAGGATATTAATCACATAACTGTAGAAATAATTATCCATTGAAGAAAATATATAACTCAAAGAAATAAAGTTGAATTATAAATCCCCATTAAATGTGATATTTTATTAGGAATAAATAAATAAAAATATGAATTATGAGGAAGTAATAAAAATAGATAGAAGAATATGATTATTTACACTATAATTAACCAATAAGTTATAATTTACCCATCATATAAAAATAATGTTTTTGGAGAATGATTATAACTAAATGAACTAAAATTGGGTTTAAAAAAAATAATTACCTCTTATTCCTTCTTTTTTAAATGCTCTCTACATATTTATGTTTATTTCATTTTATATAATTCATTGAAATTAATTTTTAGATAGTTAGAACTTATTTTTAGTATATATTGATCATTTTTTATTTCCTTTAACCGTTATTTGTCTATTTTAGTATAAAGATTTTAGTTATCAATCCTTGATCATTATTTCAATATTTCTATAATTTTAAAAGTATTTAATTGGATGATAAATATTTACTTTTGATGTTCCATTTTTATTCCAAATGAATTTTTGGATTTATTGTCAATGAAAAGATCTATAATGATATTGATTTCGTTATATTTTATTACACTAAAGGTGAAATTTTAATAGTGATTTAATCATTAATATTCCTATTCTAGAACCAAAAAATTATTTATGTATTAATATCATATTTTAAAATATTCTTTAAAATATTTGTCACACCCGAAATTTCAAAATTTATTTATTTCATTAACTTTCTCTGCGTCGGGTAGTCTGGGATTAAGCCTGACTTAAAAATTTGGTGTTCTTGTTCTTTTAAAAAGAAATATGTGTGTATTGGCCTTTATTGCATCTAGTGCACCGCACCCGAAGACGTGCGACGACCTCGGATGGGTCGCCATGCGACTTCCCGATGTGCGATTACTTAATTAATAAATTAAGTGTAATGATCAATAAAAGTTTGGAATTAAAAGTGGTGTTAATGAAGAGAATTTTATTATGTTTACTATTATCATCATCACCATTTTTTTAAAAAAAATTATGCGCCACGCGGGGTGACGTTGCGGTTGCCCGACTAAAAAAAATAATACATATAATAATATAAATCAAACGATGTTTAAAGAGTTATTTTAATAAAAAAGGGTATCTTCTATTATTAATTATTACAATTATTATTATTATTATTATGCTCACCGTGTTTATTAATATAAATTTTATTATTATTTATCAATTTTTAATTAAACTTTGTTAAGTTATTATGTTTATAAATATCATGTAATGTTATTGTAATTAATAACATGATTATTATTATTATTATTATTGGTTCTGATTTTGTTTTAGTTTTTATTTAGTTTTATTTTTATTATTTTTCCCTTTATTTTTTCCTCCTCTTGGTCGAGACCTAATCTTCCCTTCCCCCATTTTTTTTCTTCCCCGTCGAAGCCCCCCCTCCTTCCATGGTTCTGCTCACGGCGTCCCATCCACGGACGACACCTGCTGCGCCGCTCCCCTCCAGCGCCGCATACCCCCTCCGGCGACCTACAGTCATCGCCCCGACTCCACATGCACCGCTTCGCACCACCTCCTTCATCGACCCCCCCTCTCTTCTCTCCTGGTGGAGCCCTTGCCGGCTCACCCTCATCCCGGTGCGACCCCCCTACCCCGGCCAGCTTAGAACCCCACCGCACCCCCCCTGCACGCTGCACCTCGTTGCCGAATCTCCCCCTGTTCACCCGGCCGATGCCCCGCCTCCCTTTGTTCGGACCTGCCCTCTTCACCTCGACGGATAGTCTCCCTCGCCGGTCTTCTCTCAGCCGTGTGCCACCCATGTTGGACCCTCTTAGCATCGCCGCCTCTCCCTCTCCGCACTGGGTAAACCCTCATCCTCATATCTAGGGTTTTGATCTTTGTTTTGTGGGGTGTTTGGTTTCAATTCTTGTTTATGGTTTAATCTTATGTTTTTGAGGTGAGATTTTCATGTGATTGAAGTTTCGCATTGGGTTTTGGGGTTTTTGGTGTTTTTGACTCTCTATTTTTTTCAGTATGGCGTTGGATAGTTTCATGTTGGTTCACCTCGTTTTGGTTCATCACCAACATCCAAGGTAAGGGTTTTTCCCATTTATGATTTGTGCATCCTCTAAATTAATTTATTTAGTTGTTTTAAGGTTCATGGTTGTTTTTGCATTGTGTAGTTTGAGTTTTAGTGTATGTATGTTATGGAATTTGGTTTTCAATATGTTTTTGGTTGGTTTGTTGCTTTAAGCCTTGTTATGCCTTTTTAGGATGTTTTACAAATTTTGTAAGTGTCTTATTTAAGTTGTATAAATGATGAAAATTTTGTTTTTCCATGGTTATGATGTGCAGATGGTTTTAAAGTGGTGATTTGATATGAAATCGAGTGAGTTTTTGGTGTAAATTTTATAGTGTTAATTTGAAAGTGTTTCATAAATGGTTTTATTGATTTATTCAATTGCGTCTGTGGTGCGACAGTGGTTTTCAAAAATATTAATTCTGTTTTTGATTTTTTGAAAGTGGCTTTTCCTACGTGAAATTGATTGTGTCTTTAGGGCGAGGTCTGGTTTTCCATCTTGGGAATGTTTTATTATGTTTTGATTGATTTAATAAATTATCTTGTAGTGTGTTGGTCATCGCATGGTGATTTCGTGTGGTTGGCAACAAGCGCCTACATGTATATGAATGGGTAGGCATGTATATATACATATCCTCCTTGCAGATGTTCCCTCATAGCGTGGGGAATATGTGCCTGGATCAAAAGATATATATATATGTGTGTGTGTGTGTGAAAATGTATATGTGTGTATGTGAAGCGGTCTTGGACTGCCATCGTCAAAAGCTGCGTGTCTTGAGGTAGGTCCCCTATGCCCTAATCTTTAATTATAATTTCCATTTTTTCTTGGTGTTATTTAAATGCGTCTTCTTCTTTTATATGATATCCACATGCTATATATATGTGTGTATATAAATAAATGGTCATGGTTCTTTAAAAGTGGTTTCCTTAATGATTTTAGTGTGTAATAAGTATTTCAAATGGTTTTTTTTAGATTTAAACATGTTTTCTAGCATGCCTTTAAATATATAGTACTTTGGTTGTTTAGTTGAACTTTCAAATGGTTTTGGAAACTTAAGTGTTGGGTGATTATGTGTTCAAAAATGAAAAGTGTTTATTGTAATTAATTAAGACCATTTGGCACTTTGAGAATGGTTTTTGAAAGTGAAACAAAACCCCTCTTAAGGCATGCCCCGTTGTTGTAGAAACATGATGGGTGTGTTAAGTGTGTGATTTGTGATATGTGCCTAATAAATAAGCTTATGCGTTGTTATGTGACATAAAAAGGGGGATACGCTTAAGGAGGGAGAACAGTGGTGAGAGGTGAAATGAACCATGGATAAGAAAGTGTTATGTTCTTTATATGTTTTTGATAAAACCTCACCACCCTTTGAAATAGAGCACATGGGAAACCCTTGGTACCTAGGTGGGCAACCAGGACCAGTACGTTAGATGACACGGCAGGGGTTCGTCCCGGTTTGTCAAGCAGGATTGATGCAACAACACTAACTAAAAAAATGAATTTCTGAGGGTCGTGGCCTTCTAAGCCACGTTTTTTGTTGGTCGTGGCCTTCTATGCCATGTTTTCTGAGGGTCGTGGTCTTCTAAGCCACGTTTCAACGAGGTACGAGCTCTCTAGGTTCCCAATTGTTCTAGATACCTATAGGGATTACCCATGGTGCTCATTTGTGACATGCTGCTAGCGATGTAACTTTCTTCTCCGTTGTTTCATACTTACTGTCTCATTGTGAAAAAAACCCCGTTTCAAACTAAACTGCTTTCTTGCAATTTCAAAAGGTGAATGCACTCTTGGAATCGATTTTGAAAATATGGTCGAATAAAAATGATTTACATAAAAATTTCATCATGTGATTTGGATTTGAAAAGAATGAAAAAAAACATTACTTTATTATGTCTTATTTTCAAACTAGCATAATTGGATTTCTATTTAAAGGTAAGGGCATAGGGCATGGTTATTCCTTGGATTTCCTACTGAGCATCTCGGTGCTCATGCCTACTTTACTTTTTAGTTTCAGGTTAATGACTTGGATCGCTCTTTGAGCAAGCGTGGTCATGTTTGGTGGTGACCCATGGGGTCACTTGGAGGTATGTCTAGTTGCCTATCTTTATTTTATTTCCCACTGTTAATGTTTACTTGTTTTTTTTCTGTTTATTTATGTTTATCTATCTTTTATATTCTGGGCTAAATCGTTCCCAACTGCATGTTTTGATGCCCGTCACTAGTTTCCAGCACATGGGGATTGGGGACGCCCTTCAGGCCTTGTCGTGGACCGGGTCAGGCGCCAGGCCGGATGATGACCTGAATTGGTTCATGAAAAAATGGTATTATAGCAAGATTTTCTCTCATGGTTCGTGTTCTATTGAGATAGAGTCAGTGTAGACCAATGTTAAGGGTGTCGGAACTCAACGTTCTGATTATGAGTAAGGTGCCTAGCCAGCACACCTCGTGGAAGGAATCGAGTTACCAACATAAGTTGAGGTTTTTCTATGTCTTTGGTTCTTGCGGTTAATCATGTATTGGGGAAATGAAAAGGGAGTAGGGTCAGTGGTCTTAGTGAGCTCGCAGGGTCAGGAAAGCCTTGTGGAGCTGGGGACACTGTCCTAAAATACTCTCCGTGGCTAGTGGCGTGATCAGCGTATGGTCGCCAACCATGTGTTCCAATCACACGCTAACCCTAGTTTCCTCTTTCTTTGCTTCTCGTCTCTTTGTTTTGGAATTGTGAGAATTTGGTTTTTAAGTAAAAATGATTTAGTCTTCTAAAATGTTTTGAAATAAAGCTCTTTAAAAATAAAATGATGTGAAAGGTTTGGAAGGTGTGGGTTGGATGTTTTGATTTAGAAAAAAATGGAAAGCTTTGGTTTTTATCCTTGATGTTCTCATGGAAATCTACATGCATGAAGGTATAAGGGAAGAGAAGGGGTTAATGGCACGAGAAGATGAGTACCTAGATGGATGTGAGGTGGGTTCTAGTGTGGCACGTGAACATGCATGTGCGAGGCCCATGGGACACCATTGGTGTTTGTGCAACCCACTGACTTTCCTTATTTTCAAAATGTTTTGTTAAAGGAAAATTTGGTGTTTTTAAATAACCGGTGATTGTGTGGTGTGTCTTGGTATTTTTTAAAGGTTGTATGTGAGGTGTTTTGAGCTAAGGATCCCTTCTGAATGGTTTGTGTCCTGAGTTTGAATTCTTATTTGTAAGTTGGTATGCAAGCGTGTAACTAGTTAACTCTTTTGAAAAGTACATCGGGGAGACCTTGTAGTGGTTTACCCTGCACGTTTGATGTTCAATTGTGGTATGTACTGACTATTGGACCAGTTCAGTTGGGTCCATGGTTTTCTTTCTTGGTTAGTGTACGCCCCCAATAAAGAGTTAATGTGTGAATGACATGCGGCCACAGATGGGTCGTCGTTGGCCGACCCTCCAGTTGATTAGAGTAAGGACTCATCCTTTTTAGTGACAATGATAAGTCTATTCTTTTTTCCTTCTGTTAAGCGGATCCTCTCACAGCGGAATGTCAGATGCGAGGGGAGTTCAAGGGAGTTGTGGTCTTTTTGAGTTGTCTGACTCATGGGGTATGAAGTTGACATCGTGGTGTCTAAAGGTTCCCCTAGAAGCAGTGAAAGAGATTCCAGTTGGCAAAGTTGAAGGTGGTTCAGAATTATCAGTATTGACCAGTGTCTTGAAGGTCTTTGTAGTATTTTCATTGGCCGTAAAGTTCATGTTCTGGTGATGATTTGTGGTGTTGTGTTCTCATCCAGTGTGACAAAGGGTGATGTGCATGCACCACTTCAGCTCCTGTGTTGGTGAATGTTTCGTGTATGATCAGTTGGATGTCGTAATGTGTCGTGTCTGTTGGTGGTGTCTCGGTTGCAGTTCAGTTGTGTGTGACACCAAAAAGAGAAGCTTTGTTTGGGAGTCTTCCATGCCTGAATGCTAGGCAAAAGATGCTTCAAACATCAGGGCTCCATCCATAGGTCTCGGAGTGAAGTTGGCGCGTAGTCAGGAACCCAGAGAGTGTATAAGACCCCGACTTTATTTCTGTCATCAGTGTTAAAAGTAGAGGCAGTTTAAATTTTTCCTATGGTTTTTCCGTTCCAAACGAACATTCTTGCTGCGTATGTTTTCGGTGACTATGCAGAGGCATGTTTGTCTTGTCGCCTTAAAGTATTAGGGGTTGCGTCTCCTCGAATGTAATCGCTTGTGTAGTCCTTATGGGGTCTGGTGGGTAAATTGGTCTCACGTTGGAATGGTGATCATCCAGGGATTTGAAGATGTTGGTTTGTCTTGGGTTGTGGGTTTGAAGCCCGGTAGTTGGGCCCGACCCACCCCGCCCCTTGTGGTGGGGTGCTTGGTCCCCGTCGAAAAATTTCTAATGTTTTGTATCTATTGTTAATTCCAATGCTAGGGAAACTTATATTGGGTCTCTCACGAATTTCTCTAGAATGAATCAGTGCTGGACATTTCTTTAATGGCAGGGAGTCTGCTCGAACCTCCCCGTGTCAGTTTTCCAGTCTCATCTTGAGTGTCAGTGAGTTCCAAATGGTGGGGTTCCCCTCAGGCCTCCCCATGTGGATCTATTGCTTCTGTTTTTAAATATGGATTGGTGATAAGTGATAAGAGTGTTCCGTGGACGTTCTTTGAACATGTTGTTCTTTCTAACCAGATGGTGTGGTTTTCATTTAATAATGTTTGAGATGTTTCTGTTTGTGAAGTTGGATTCCGTGGGTACAGGGGTTCCCTTCCTCGGTCAGTCAACTAGAGGCGTTCTAGATCTTCGGGGTAGGCGACACATATCAGAAAGTCTTTATATGAGTTTATCGAAGTTTTACTTGAATCACTTTCTCTCAGAACAATACTTTTTCCTCTCTTTGCTTGGTGTTTGTGAGGATACCCTTTGAATATTAAGGGTGTGTGGTTTTCTAGTTTGGGGTTTGGTCCTAGTTGTTGAATTCCGAGGACGGAAAGCTTTATGGTTGGGAGAATTGTCACACCCAACATTTCAAAATTTATTTATTTCATTAACTTTCTCTGCGTCAGGTAGTCTAAGTTTAAGCCTGACCAAAAAATTTGGTGTTCTTGTTTTTTTAAATATAGATGTGTGTATTGGCCTTTATTGCGTCTAGTGCAACGCGACTGAATACGCGTGATGACCTCGGATGGGTCGCCATGCGACTTCCCAATGCACGATTAATTAATTAATTAATTAAGTGTAATGATCAATAAATGTTTGGAATGAAAAGTGGTGTTAAGGAATGTAATTTTATTATGTTTACTATTATCATCATCACCATTTTTTTGAAAAATTTATGCGCCACGCGCGGTGACATTGCCGTTTCCCGACTCAAAAAAAAAACATAATACATATAATAATATAAATCAAACGTTGTTCACAGAGTTATTTTAATAAAAAAAGAGTACCTTCTATTATTAATTATTACAATTATTATTATTATTATTATTATGCTCACCATGATTATTAATATAAAGTTCATTATTATTTATCAACTTTTAATTAAATTTTGTTAAGTTATTATATTTATCAATATCCTGTAAAGTTATTGTAATTAATAACATGATGATTATTATTTTTATTATTTGTTTTGATTTTGTTTTAGTTTTTATTTAGTTTTATTTTTATTCTTTTTTCTGTTTATTTTTTCCTCCTCTTGGTTGAGACCTAATCTCTCCTTCCCCCGTTTTTGTTTTTCTTCCCCGTCGAAGCCCCCCGTCCTTCCATGGTTCTGCTCGCGCCGCCCCATCCACGGATGACACCTCTTGCGCCACTCCCCTCCATCATCGCATACCAACTCCGGCGACCTGGAGCCATCGCCCTAACTCCACTTGCACCGCTTCGCACTGCCTCCTTCACCGACCCTCCCTATCTTCCCTCCCGGCGGATCCCTTGCCGGCACACCCCTCAGCCCGGCGCGACCCCCCCTGCCCCGGCCAGCTCAGAACCGCACTGTACCCGCCTACGCACTGCACCTCGCCTCCGAATCTCCCCCTCTTCACCCGGACGATGCCCCATCTCCCTCTATTCGGACCTACCCTCTTCACCTCGATGGACAACTGCCCCCGTTGGTCTTCTCTCAGCCGCGAGCCACGCATGTCGGACAGTCTTAGCATCGTCGCCTCTCCCTCTCTGCACTGGGTAAACCCACATCCTCAAATCTATGGTTTTGATCCTTGTTTTTATGGGGTGTTTGGTTTCAATTCTTGTTTATGGTTTAATTTTAGGTTTTTTAGGTGAGATTTTCATGTGATTGAAGTTTCGCACCGGTTTTGGGTTTTTTGGTGTTTTTGAATCCTTATTTGTTCAGTAGGGCGTTGGATAGTTTCATGTTGGTTCGCCTCGTTTTGGTTTGTCGCTGACAACCGAGGTAAGTGTTTTGCCCATTTATGATTTGCGCATTCTCTAAATTAATTTCATTTGTTGTTTTAAGGTTCCTAGTTGTTTTTGCATTGTGCAGTTTGAGTTTTGGTGTATGTATGGTTTGGAAATTGGTTTTCAATATGTGTTTGGGTGTTTTGTTGCTTTAAGCCTTGTTATGCCTTTTTAGGATGTTTTACAAATTGTGTAAGTGGATTAATTAAGTTGTATAAATGATTCGAATTATGTTTTTCCATGGTTATGACATGCGGATGGTTTTAAAGTGGTGCTTTGATATGAAATCGAGTGAGTTTTTGGTGTAAATTTTATAGTGTTAATTTTCAAGTGTTTCATAAATGGTTTTATTGATTTATTCAATTGAGTGTGTGGTGTGAAAGTGGTCTTCAAAAAGATTAAGTCTGTGTTTGATTTTTTTAAAAGTGGCATTTCCTATGTAAAATTGAGTGTGTCTTTGGGGCGAGGTCTGGTTTTTCATCCTGGGAATGTTTTATTATGTTTTGATTGATTTATTAAATTATCTTGTAGTGTGTTGGTCATCTCATGGTGAGCTCATGTGGTTGGAAACAAGCGCCTACATGTATATGCATGGGTATGCATGTTTATATACATATCCTCCTTTCACATGTTCCCTCATAGCGTGGGGAATATGTGCCTGGATCAAAGGATATATATATATATAGATAAATGTATATGTGTGTAGGTGAAGCGGTCTTGGGCTGCAATCGTCAAAAGCGACGTGTCTTGAGGTAGGTCCCCTATTCCCTAATATTTAATTAGAATTTCAATTTTTTCTTGGTGTTCTTTAAATGCGTCTTCTGCTTTTATATGAAATGCACATGCGATATATATGTGTGTATATACATAAATGGTCATGGTTATTTAAAAGTGGTTTCCTTAATGATTTTAGTGTGTGATAATTATTTCCAATGGTTTTTTTAGATTTAAACATTATTTCTAGCTTTCCTTTAAATATATAGTACTTTGGTTGTTTAGTTGTACTTTCAAATGGTTTTTGAAACTTAAGTGTTGGGTGATTATGTGTTCAAAAACGAAAAGTGTTTTTGGTAATTAATTAAGCCCGTTTGGAACATTGGGAATGGTTTACGAAAGTGAAACAAAAACCCTCTTAAGGCATTCCCCGTTGTTTTAGAAACATGATGTGTGTGTTAAGTGTGTGATTTGTGATATCTGCCTAATAAAGAGTCTTATGTGATGTTATGTGACATAAAAAGGGGGATACACTTAAGGAGGGAGAACGGTGGTGAGAGGTGAAATGAACATTGGATAAGAAAGTGTTATGTTCTTTATATGGTTTTGATAAAACCTCACCACCCTTTGAAATAGAGCACATGGGAAACCCTGGGTACCTAGGTGGGTGACCAGGACATATACGTTAGATGACACGGTAGGGGTTTGTCCTGATTTTTCTAGCAGGATTGACGCAACAACACTAACTAAACATATGAATTTCTGAGGGTCGTGGCCTTCTAAGCCACGTTTTCTGAGTTTCGTGGCCTTCTAAGCCACATTTTCTGAGGGTCATGGTCTTCTAAGCCACGTTTCACCGAGGTACAAGGTCTCTAGGTTCCCACTTGTTCTAGCTACCTATAGGTATTACCCATAGTTCTCATTTGTGACATGATGGTAGCGATGTAACTTTCTTTTCAGTTGTTTCATAATTACTGTATCATTATGAAAAAAACCATGTTTCAAACTAAACTGCTTTCTTGCAATTTCAAAAGGTGAATGCACTCTTGGAACCAATTTTGAAAATATGGTTGAACAAAAATGATTTACATAAAAATTTCAACTTGGGATTTATATTTGAAATGAATGAAAAAAAACATTATTTTATTATGTCTTACTTTCAAACTACCATAATTGGATTTCAATTTAAAGGTAAGGGCATAGGACGTGGTTATTCCTTGGATTTCCTACTGTGCATCTTGGTGCTCACGCCTACTTTACTTTTCAGTTTCAGGTTATAGACTTTGATCACTCTTCGAGCGAGCGTGGTCAAGTTTGGTGGTGACCCATGGGGTCACTTGGAGGTATGTCTAGTTGCCCATCTTTATTTTATTTCCCACTGTCAGTGTTTACATGTTTTGTTCTATTTATTTCTTTTTATCTGTCTTTTATTTTCTAGGCTAAATCGTTCCCAACTGCATGTTTTGATGCCCGGAACTAGTTTCCAGCCCGTGGGGATTGGGGACAACCTTCAGGCCTTGTCGCGGACCAGGTCAGGCACCGGGCCGGATGACGACCCGAATTTGTTCGTGAAAAAATGGTATCAGAGAGAGGTTTCCTCTCTTGGGTCGTGTTCTTTGGAGATAGAGTCAGTGTAGACCAATGTCAAGGGTGTCGGAACTCGACATTCTGATTATGAGTAAGGTGCCTAGCCAGCACACCTCGTGGCTGGAATCGAGTTACCAACGTAAGTTGAGGTTTTTCTGAGTCTTTGGTTCTTACAGTTAATCTTGTCTTGGGGAAATGAAAAGGGGGTAGGGTCAGTGGTCATAGTGAGCTTGCAGGGTCTGGCAAGCCTTGTGAACCCGAGGACACTGTCCTAAAATACTCTCTGTGGCCAGTGGTGTGATCGGCGTATAGCTTCCTACCATGTGTTCCAATCACACGCTGACCCTAGTTTCCTTCTGCTTTGCATCTCGTCTCTTTGTTTTGAAATTATGAGAAATTGGTTTTTAAGTAAAAATGATTTGGTCTTCAAAAATGTTTTGAAATAAAGCGCTTTAAAAATAAAATGATGTGAATGGTTTGGAAGGTGTGGGTTGGATATTTTGATTTTGAAAAAAATGGAATGCTTTGGTTTTTATCCTTGTTGTTCTCGTGGACAACCACATGCATGAAGGTATAAGGGAAGAGAAAGGGTTAATGGCACGAGTGGATGAGTGCCTAGATGGATGTGAGGTGGGTGCTGGTTTGGCATGTGAACATGCATGTGCGAGGCCCATGGGACACCATTTGTGTTTTTTCAACCCACTGACATTCCTTATTTTCAAAATGTTTTGTTAAAAGAAAATTTGGTGTTTTTAAATAACCGGTGATTTTGTGGTGTGTCCTTGTATTTTTGAAAGGTTGGATGTGAGGTGTATTGAGCTGAGGATCTCTTCTGGCTGGTTTGTGTCCAGAGTTTGAATTCTTATTTGTTTGTTGGTATGCAAGTGTGTAGCTAGTTAAATCTTTTGAAAAGTACATCGGGGAGCCCTTGTAGTGGTTTCCCCGGCACTTTTGGTGTTCGCTTGTGGTATGTACTGGCCATTGGACGGGTTCGGTTGGGTCCATGGTTTTATTTCTTGGCTAGTGTACGCCCCCAATAAAGAGTTAATGTGCGAATGACGTGCGGCCACAGATGGTTCGTCGTTGGCTGACCCTCCAGTTGACTAAAGTAAGGACTCTTCCTTTTTAGTGACAATGCTAAGTCTATTCATTTTTCCTTCAGTTAAGCGGATCCTCTTGCAGGGGAATGTCAGATGCGAGGGGATTTGAAGGGAGTTTTGGTCTTTTTGAGTTTTATGACTCGTCGGGTATGAAGTTGACATCATGGTGTCTAAAGGTTCTCCTAGAAGCGGTGAAAAAGATTCCAGAAGGGAATGTTGAAGGTGGTTCAGAATTATCAGTGTTGACCAGTGTGTTGATGGTCTTTGTAGTATTTTCATCGGCAGTAATGGTCATGTTAAGGTGATGATTTGTGGTGTTGTGTTCTCATCCAGTGTGACAAAGGGTGATGCACATGCACCACTTCAGCTCTTGTGTTGGTGAATGTTTCATTTATGATCAGTTGGATGTCGTAATGTGTTGTGTTTGCTGGTTTTGTCTCGGTTGCAGTGCGGTTGCGTGGGACACCAAAAAGAGAAGCTCTATTCGGGAGTCTTCTATGCCTGACTGTGAGGCAGAAGATGCTTCAAACATCAGGGCTCCAGCCATAGGTCTCGGAGTGAAGCTGGCGCATGGTCAGGAACCTAGAGAGTGTATAATACCCCGACATTATTTCTGTCATCAGTGTTAAAAGTAGAGGCGGTTTAAATTGTTTCTATGGTTTTTCCGTTCCGAACAAACCGTCTTGCTGCGTAAGTTTTTGGTGACTATACAGAGGCGTTTTCGTCTCGTCGCCTTAAAGTCTTAGGGGTTGCGTCTCATTGAATGTAATCGCTTTAGTAGTCCTTATGGGGTCTAGTGGGTAAATTGGTCTCATGTTGGAATGGTGATCGTCCATGGATGTGAAGATGTTGGTTTTTCTTGGGCTGTGGGTTTGACGCCCGGTAGTTGGGCCCGACCCTCCCCACCACTTGTGGTGGGGTGCTTGGTCCCCGTCAGAAAATTTGTAATGTTTTGTATCTGCTGTTAATTCCAATAGTCGGGAGACCCACATTGGGTCTCGCACGAATGTCCCTAGAATGAATCAGTGCTGGACTTTTATTTAATGATAGGGAGTCCTCTCAAACCTCCCTGTGTCAGTTTTCTAGTCTCGTCTTGAGCGTCAGTGAGTTCCAAATGGTGGGGAGCCCCTCAGGCTTTTCCATGCAGATCTATTGCTTCTGTTATTAAATATGGATTGGTGATAAGTGATAAGAGTGTTCTGTGGACGTGGTTTGACCTTTTTTTTCTTTCTAGCCTAATTGTGTGGTTTTCGTTTAATAATGTTTGAGATGTTTCGGTTTGTGAAGTTGGTTTCCGTGGGTGCGGGGGTTCCCATCCTCGGTCACTCAACTAGAGGTGTTCTAGCTCTTCGGGGTAGGCGACACATATAACAAAGTCTTTATATGGGTTTCTCGAAGTTGTACTTGAATCACTTTCACTGAGAATAATACATTTGCCTCTCTTTGCTTGGTGTTTGTGAGGATACCCTTTGAATCTTAATGGTGTGTGGTTTTCTACATTGGGGTTTGGTCCTAGTTGTGGCTTTCTGGGGACGGAAAGCTTTATGGTGGGGAGAATTATCACACCTGACATTTCAAAATTTATTTATTTCATTACTTTTTTCTGATTCAGGTAGTCTGAGTTTAAGCCTAACTTTAAAATTTGGTGTTCTTGTTTTTTTAAAAAGAAAGGTGTGTGTATTGGCCTTTATTGCGTCTAGTGCACCGCGACCGAAGATGCGCGATGACCTCGGATGGATTTCCATGCGACTTCCCGATACTCGATTAATTAATTAATCAATTATGTGTAATGATCTATAAATGTTTGGAATTAAAAGTGGTGTTATGGAAGAGAATTTTATTATGTTTAATATTATCATCATCACCATTTTTTTTGAAGAATTTATGCGCCACACGGGGTGACCTTGCGGTTTCCAGACTCAAAAACAACATAATACATATAATAATAGAAATCAAATGATGTTTAAAGAGTTATTTTACTAAAAAAAGGGTATCTTCTATTTTTAATTATTACAATTATTATTATTATTATTATTATTATGCTCAAAGTGTTTATTAATATAATGTTTATTATTATTTATCTACTTTTTAGTAAATTTTGTTAAGTTATTATGTTTATCAATATCATGTAAAATTATTGTAATTAATAACATCATTATTATTATTGTTATTATTGGTTTTTATTTTGTTTTAGTTTTTATTTAGTTTTATTTTTATTCTTTTTCCCCTTTATTTTTTCCTCCTCTTGGTCGAGACCTAACCTCCCCTTCCCCCGTTTTTGTTTTTCTTCCCCATCGAAGCCCCCCTCCTTCCATGGTTCTGTTGGCGCCGCCCCATCCACGGATGACACCTCCTGTGCCGCTCCCCTCTAGCGCCGCATACCCCCTTCGGCGACCTGGAGTCATCGCCCCGACTCCACTTGCACCTCTTTGCACTACCTCCTTTGCTGACCCTCCCTCTCTTCCTTCCCGGCAGAGCTGTTGTCGGTGCACGCTCAGCCCGGCGTGACCCCACTGCCCCGGCCAGCTCAGAACCACACCGCACCCCCCTGCGCGATGCACCTCGCCGCCGAATCTCCCCCTCTTCACTCGACCGATGCCCCGCCTCCCTCTGTTTTGACCTGCCCTCTTCACCTCGACAGGCAGTCGCCCTCACCAGTCTTCTCTCAACCGTGCGCCACCCATGTCGGACCATCTTAGCATTGCATCCTCTCCCTCTCCGCACTGGGTAAACCCTCATCCTCATATCTTGGGTTTTGATCCTTTTTTTGTGGGGTGTTTGGTTTCAATTCTTTTTTATGGTTTAATCTTAGGTTTTTGAGGTGATATTTGCATGTGATTGAAGTTTCGCATCGGGTTTTGGGGTTTTTGGTGTTTTTGACACCCTATTTTTTCGGTAGGGCATTGGATAATTTCATGTTGGTTCACCTCGTTTTGGTTCTTCGCCGACACCTGAGGTAAGGGTTTTGCCCGTTTATGATTTGTGCATCCTCTAAATTGATTTCATTAGTTGTTTTAAGGTTCTTGGTTGTTGTTGCGTTGTGCAGTTTGAGTTTTGGTGTATTTATGGTTTGGAAATTGGTTTTCAATATGTTTTTGGGTGTTTTGTTGCTTTAAGCCTTCTTATGCCTTTTTAGGATGTTTTAAAATTTTTGTAAGTGGATTATTTAAGTTGTATAAATGATGCGAATTATGTTTTTCCATGGTTATGACGTGCAGATGGTTTTAAAGTGGTGCTTTGATATGAAATCGAGTGAGTTTTTTGTGTAAATTTTATAGTGTTAATTTGCAAGTGTTTCATAAATGGTTTTATTGATTTATTCAATTGCGTGTGTGGTGCGAAAGTGGTCTTCAAAAAGATTAAGTCTGTGTTTGATTTTTTTAAAGTGTCTTTTTCTATGTGAAATTGAGTGTGTATTTGGGGCGAGGTCTGTTTTTGCATCTTGGTAATGTTTTATTATGTTTTGATTGATTTATTAAATTATTTTGTAGTGCGTTGGTCATCGCATGGTGAGCTCGTGTGGTTGGTAACAAGCGCCTACATGTATATGCATGGGTAGGAATGTATATATACATATCCTCCTTGCACATGTTCCCTTATAGCGTGGGGAATATGTGCCTGGATCAAAGGATATATATATATGAAAATGTATATATGTGTAGGTGAAGCGGTCTTGGGTTTCCATCGTCAAAAGCTGCGTGTCTTGAGTTAGGTCCCTTATGCCATAATCTTTAATTAGAATTTCAATTTTTTCATGGTGTTCTTTAAATGTGTCTTCTGCTTTTATATGAAATGTACATGCTATATATATGTGTGTATATACATAAATGGTCATGGTTCTTTAAAAGTGGTTTCCTTAATGATTTTAGTGTGTAATAATTATTTCCAATGTTTTTTTTAGATTTAATCATGTTTTCTAGCATGCCTTTAAATATATAGTACTTTGGTTGTTTATTTGAACTTTCAATGGTTTTGGAAACTTAAGTGTTGGGTGATTATGTGTTCAAAAATTAAAAGTGTTTATTGTAATTAATTAGTCCTATTTGGCACTTTGAGAATGGTTTGCGAAATTTAAACAAAACCCCTGTTAAGGCATGCCCCATTGTTGTAGAAACATGATGTGTGTGTTAAGTGTGTGATTTTTGATATGTTCCTAATAAAGAGTCTTATGCAATGTTATGTGACATAAAAATGGGGATACGCTTAAGGAGGGAGAACGGTGGTGAGAGGTGAAATGAACTTTGGATAAGAAAGTGTTATGTTATTTATATTTTTTTGATAAAACCTCACCACCCTTTGAAATAGAGAACATGGGAATCCCTGTGTACCTAAATGGGTGACCAGGACTAGTACGTTAGATGACATGGCCGAGGTCCGTCCCGGTTTTTCTAGCAGGATTGACGAAACAACACTAACTAAACATATGAATTTCGGAGGGTCGTGGCCTTATAAGGCACATTTCTTGAGCGTCGTGGCCTTCTAAGCCACGTTTTCTGAGGGTTGTGGTCTTATAAGCCACGTTTCACCAAGGTAAGAGGTCTATAGGTTCCCACTTGTTCTAGCTACCTATTGGTATTACCCATGGTTCTCATTTGTGACATGCTACTAGCGATGTAACTTTCTTTTCAGTTGTTTGATACTTACTGTCTCATTGTGAAAAAAAAAACCTTGTTTCAAACTAAACTTCTTTCTTCCAATTTCAAAAGGTGAATACACTCTTGGAATCGATTTTGAAAATATGATGGAATAAAAATGATTTACATAAAAATTTCAACTTGTGATTTGGATTTGAAAAGAATGAAAAAAACATTACTTTATTATGCCTTAATTTCAAACTAGCATAATTGGATTTCTATTTAAAGGTAAGGGCATAGGGCGTGGTTTTTCCTTGGATTTCCTACTGAGAATATCGGTTCTCACGCCTAATTTTCTTTTCAGTTTCAGGTTATAGACTTGGATCTCTCTTCGACCGAGCGTGGTTAAGTTTGGTGGTGACCCATGGGGTCACTTGGAGGTATGTATAGTTGCATATCTTTATTTTATTTCACGCTGTTAGTGTTTACTTTTTTTGTTCTTTTTATTTCGGTTTATCTGTCTTTTATTTTCTGGGCTTAATCATTCCCAACTGCATGTTTTGATGCCCGTCACTAGTTTCCAGCCCGTGGGGATCGGGGATTCCCTTCGGGCCTTGTTGTGGACTGGGTCAGGTGCCGGGTCGGATGACGACTTGAATTGGTTCGTGACAAAATTTTATCAGAGCGAGGTTTGCTCTCTTGGGTCATGTTATTTTGATATAGAGTCAGTGTATACCAATGTTAAGGGTGTCGAAACTCGACTTTCTGATTACGAGTAAGGTTCCTAGCCATCACACCTCATGGATGGAATCGAGTTACCAACATAATTTGAGGTTTTTCTGAGTCTTTGGTTCTTGCGGTTAATCTTGTCTTGGGGAAATGAAAAGGGAGTAGGGTTAGTGGTCTTAGTGATCTCGTAGGGTCTGGAAAGCCTTGTGGAGCCAGGGACACTATCGTAAAATAATCTTCGTGGCCAGTGGCATGATCGGCGTATGGCCGCCAACCATGTGTTCCAATCACACACTGACCCTAGTTTCCTCCTGCTTTGCTTCTCGTCTCTTTGTTTTGGAATTGTGAGAATTTGGTTTTTAAGTAAGAATGATCTGGTCTTCAAAAATATTTTGAAATAAATCACTTTAAAAATAAAATGATGTGAAAGGTTTGGAAGGTGTGGGTTGGATGTTTTGATTTTGAAAAAATGGAAATCTTTGGTTTTTTATCCTTGGTGTTATCATGGACAACCACATGCATGAGGGTATAAGGGAATAGAAATGGTTAATGAAACAAGTGGATGAGTGCCTGGATGGACGTGAGGTGGGTGCTGGTGTGGCATGTGAACATGCATGTGCGAGGCCCATGGGACACCATTGGTGTTTGTGAAACCCACTGACTTTCCTTATTTTAAAAATGTTTTGTTAAATGAAAATTTGGAGTTTTTAAATAACTGGTGATTTTGTGGTGTGTCCTTGTATTTTTGAAAGGTTGGATGTGAGGTGTTTTGAGATGAGGATCCCTTCTGGCTGGTTTGTGTCCTGAGTTTGAATTCTTATTTGTATGTTGGTATGCAAGCGTGTAGCTAGTTAATTATTTTGAAAAGTACATCGTGGAGCCCTTGTAGTGGTTTTCCCTGCACGTTTGGTGTTAGCTTTTGGTATGTAATGACCATTGGACCAGTTTGGTTGGGTCCATGGTTTTCTTTCTTGGCTAGTCTATGCCCCCATTAAAGAGTTAATGTGCGAATGATGTGCGGCCACATATGGTTCGTCATTGGCCGACCCTCAATTTGACTAAAGTAAGGACTCTTACTTTTTGGTGACAATGCTACGTCTATTTCATTTTTCCTTCAGTTAAGTGTATCCTCTTGCAGTGGATTGTCAGATGCGAGGGGAGTTGAAGGGAGTTTTGGACTTTTTGAGTTGTCTGACTCATCGGGTATGAAGTTGACATCGTGGTGTCTAAAGGTTCCCCTGGAAGCGGTGAAAGAGATTCCAGTAGGGAAAGTTGAAGGTGGTTTAGAATTATCAGTGTTGACCTGTGTCTTGAAGGTCTTTGTAGTATTTTCATCGGCCATAATGGTCATGTTTAGGTGACAATTTGTGGTGTCGTGTTCTCATCCAGTGTGACAAAGGGTGATGTGCATGCACCACTTCAGCTCTTGTGTTGGTGAATGTTTTGTGTATGATCAGTTGGATGTCGTAATGTGTTATGTTTGCTATTGTTGTCTCTGTTGCAGTGCGGTTGCATGTGACACCAAAAAGAGACGCATTGTTTGGGAGTCTTCCATGCCTGACTGGAGGCAGAAGATGCTTCAAACATCAGGGCTCCAGCGATAGGTCTCGGAGTAAAGTTGGCGCGTGTTCAGGAACCCAGAGAGTGTATAATACCCCAACTTTATTTTTTTCATCAGTGTTAAAAGTAGTGGCGGTTTAAATTGTTTCTATGGTTTTTCCATTCCGAAAAGAACCGTCTGGATGCGTAATTTTTCGGTGACTATGCAGAGGCATGTTCGTCTCATCGCCTTAAAGTCTTAGGGGTTGCGTCTCATCGAATGTAATCGCTTGAGTTGTCCTTATGGGGACTGGTGGGTAAATTGGTCTCAAGTTGGAATGGTGATCTTCCAGGGATGTGAAGATGTTGGTTTGTCTTGGGCTGTGGGTTTGACGCCCCGTAGTTGGGCCAGACCCTCCCCGCCCCTTTTGGTGGGGTGCTTGGTCCCCGTAGGAAAATTTCTAATGTTTTGAATCTGCTATTAATTCCAATGGTGGGGAGACCCACATTGGGTCTCGCACGAATGTCTCTAGAATGAATCAGTGCTGGACTTTTCTTTAATGGCAGGGAGTCTGCTCGAACCTCCTTGTGTCAGTTTTCCAGTCTCGTCTTGAGCATCAGTGAGTTCCAAATGGTGGGGAGCCCCTCATGCCTCCCCATGTGGATCTATTTCTTCTGTTTTTAAATATGGATTGGTGATAAGTGATAAGAGTGTTCCGTGGACATGGTTTGACCTTGTTGTTCTTCCAAGCCAAAGGGTGTGGTTTTCGTTTAATAATGTTTGAGATGTTTCGGCTTGTGAAGTTGGTTTCTGTGGGTGCGGGGGTTCCCTTCCTTGGTTAGTCAACAAGAGGCGTTCTAGCTCTTCGGGGTAGGTGACACATATCAGAAAGTCTTTATATGAGTTTCTCAATGTTTTACTGGAATCACTTTCTCTGAGCATGATACTTTTCCCTCTTTTTGCTTAGTGTTTGTGAGGATACCCTTTGAATCTTAAGGGTATGTGGTTTTCTACTTTGGGGTTCGGTCCTAGTTGTGGCTTTCTGGGGACGGAAAGCTTTATGGTGGGGAGAATTGTCACACCTGACATTTCAAAATTTATTTATTTCATTAACTTTCTCTGCGTCGGGTAGTCTGAGTTTAAGTCTGACTTAAAAATTTGGTGTTCTTGTTTTTTTTAAAAGAAAGATTTGTGTATTGGCCTTTATTGCATCTAGTGCACGGCCACCGAAGATGCGCGACGACCTCAGATGGGTCGCCAAGTGACTTCCCGATGGGCGATTAATTAATTAATCAATTAAGTGTAATGATCAATAAAAGTTTGGTATTAAAAGTTTTGTTAAGGAATATAATTTTATTATGTTTACTATTATCATCATCACCATTTGTTTAAAAAAATTTATGTGCCACGCGGGGTGACCTTGCGGTTGCCCGACTCGAAAAAATAATACATATAATAATAGAAATGAAACTATGTTTAAAGAGTTATTTTAATAAAAAGAGGTATCTTCTATTATTAATTATTACAATTATTATTATGCTCACCGTGTTTTTTAATATAAAGTTTATTATTATTTATCAACTCTTTATTAAATTTTGTTATGTTATTATGTTTATCAATATCATGTAAAGTTATTGTAATTAATAACATGATTAGTATTATTATTATTATTATTATTGGTTCTGATTTTGTTTTAGTTTTTATTTAGTTTTATTTTTATTCTTTTTTCCATTTATTTTTTCCTCTTCTTGGTCAAGACCTTATCTCCCCTTCCCCCATTTTTGTTTTTCTTCCCCGTCGAAGCCCCCCCTCCTTCCATGGTTCTGCTCGTGCCGCCCCATCCACGGACGACACCTCCAGTGCCGCTCCCCTCCAGCGTCGCATACCCGCTCCAGCGACCTAGAGTCGTCGTCCCAACTCCACTTGCACCGCTTCGCACTGCATTCTTTGCCGACGCTCCCTCTCTTCCCTCCCAGCGGAGCCCTTGTCGGTGCACCCTCAGCCTGGCGCGACACCCCTGCCCCGGCCAGCTCAGAACCGCACCGCACCCCCCTACGCGTTGCACCTCGCTGCCGAATCTCCCCCTCTTCACCCAGCCGATGCCCCACCTTCCTCTGTTCGGACCTTCCCTCTTCACCTCGACAGACAGTCTCCCTCTCCAGTCTTCTCTCAGCCGCGTGCCACCCATGTTGGACCCTCTTAGCATCGCCGCCTCTCCCTCTCTGCACTGGGTAAACCTTCATCCTCGTATCTAGGGTTTTGATCCTTGTTTTTGTGGGGTGTTTGGTTTTAATTCTTGTTTATGGTTTAATATTACGTTTTTAGGTGATATTTTCATGTGATTGATGTTTCGCACCGGGTTTTGGGGTTTTTGGTGTTTTTGACTCCCTATTTTTTCAGTAGGGCGTTGGATAGTTTCATGTTGGTTCACCCCGTTTTGGTTCGTCGCCGACACCCAAGGTAAGGGTTTTCCCTGTATATGATTTGTGCATCCTCCAAATTAATTTCTTTAGTTGTTTTAAGGTTTCGGGTTGTTGTTTCATTGTGCAGTTTGAGTTTTGGTGTATATATGGTTTGGAAATTGGTTTTCAATATGTATTTTAGTGTTTTGTTGCTTTAAGCCTTTTTATGCCTTTTTAGGATGTTTTACAAATTTTTTAAGTGTCTTATTTAAGTTGTATAAATGATTCAAATTATGTTTTTCCATGGTTCTGACGTGCGGATGGTTTTAAAGTGGTGCTTTGATATGAAATCGAGTGACTTTTTTTGTGTAAATTTTATAGTGTTAATTTGCAAGTGTTTCATAAATGGTTTTATTTATTTATTCAATTTCATGTGTGGTGTGAAAGTGTCCTTAAAAAAGATTAAGTCTGTGTTTGATTTTTTTAAAGTGCCATTTCCTACGTGAAATTTAATGTGTCTTTGGGGCGAGGTCTAGTTTTGCATCTTGGGAATGTTTTATTATGTTTTGATTGATTTATTAAATTATCTTGTAGTGTGTTGGTCGTGGCATGGTGAGTTCGTGTGGTTGGCAATAAGCGCCTACATGTATATGCATGGGTAGGTATGTATATACACATAACCTCCTTGCACATGTTCCCCCATAGCGTGGGGAATATGTGCCTGGATCAAAGGATATATATATATATATGAAAATGTATATGTGTGTAGGTGATGCGGTCTTGGGCTACCATCGTCAAAAGTTGCGTGTCTTGAGGTAGGTCCCCTATGCCCTAATCATTAATTAGAATTTCCATTATTTCTTGGTGTTCTTTAAATGTGTCTTCTGATTTTATATGAAATGAACATTCTATATATATGTGTGTATATACATAAATGGTCATGGTTCTTTAAAAGTGGGTGACTTAATGATTTTAGTGTGTAATAATTACTTCCAATGGTTTTTTTAGATTTAAACATGTTTTCTAGCTTGCCTTTAAATATATAGTACTTTGGTTGTTTAGTTGAACATTCAAATGGTTTTGGAAACTTAAGTGTTGGGTGATTATGTGTTCAAAAATGAAAAGTGTTTATTGTAATTAATTAAGCCTGTTTGGCACTTTGAGAATGGTTTGAGAAAGTGAAACAAAACCCCTCTTAAGGCATGCCCTGTTGTTATAGAAACATGATGTGTGTGTTAAGTGTGTGATTTGTGATATGTTCTTAATAAAGAGTCTTATGCAATGTTATGTGACATAAAAAGGGGGATACACTTAAGGAGGTAGAACGCTGGTGAGAGGTGAAATGAACTTTGGAAAAGAAAGTGTTATGTTCTTTATATGTTTTTGATAAAACCTCACCACCCTTTGAAATAGAGCACATGGGAAACCTTGGGTACCTAGGTGGGCAACCAGGACTAGTACATTAGATGACATGGTAGGGTTTCATCCCAGTTTTTTTAGCAGGATTGATGCAACAACACTGACTAAACATATTAATTTCTGAGGGTCGTGGCCTTCTAAGCCTCGTTTTCTGAGGGTCGTGGCCTTCTAGGCCACGTTTTCTGAGGGTCTTGGTCTTCTAAGCCATGTTTCATCGAGGTACGAGGTCTGTAGTTTCCCACTTGTTCTAGATACCTATAGGGATTACCCATTGTACTCATTTGTGACATGCTTCTAGTGATGTAACTGAGTTTTCAGTTGTTTCATACTTACTGTCTCGTTGTGAAATAAACCTCGTTTCAAACTAAACTACTTTCTTGCAATTTTAAAAGGTGAATGCACTCTTCGAATTGATTTTGAAAATATGATGGAATAAAAATGATTTACATAAAAATGTCAAATTGTGATTTGGATTTGAAAAGAATGAAAAAAAAATTACATTATTATGTCTTATTTTCAAACTAGCATAATTGGATTTCTATTTAAAGGTAAGTGTATAAGGCATGGTTATTCCTTGGCTTTCCTACTGTGCATCTCGGTGATTACGCCTAATTTACTTTTCATTTTTAGGTTATAGGTTTGGATCACTCTTCGAGCGAGTGTGGTTAAGTTTGGTGGTGACCCATGGGGTCACTTGGAGGTATATCTAGTTGCCTATCTTTATTTTATTTCCCGCTGTTAGTGTTTACTTGTTTTGTTCTGCTTATTTCTATTTATCTGTATTTTATTTTCTGGGCTAAATTGTTCCCAACTGCGTGTTTTAATGCCCACCACTAGTTGCCAGCCCATGGGGATCGGGGACGCCCTTCGGGCCTTGTCGCGGACCGGGTCACGCGCCGGGACGGATGGCGACCCGAATTGGTTTGTGAAAATATTATAGTTTTATAAGTTGTCCAAAGTAAATTCAAATATTGAAAAGTATCTTAGTATGCATATTTTATGAGGTTAAATTTTATGATAATAATTTACTGTTATTATAATTAATAGAATGGTAAAATTGACATTAAATTATCTTAATCATGAAGTTAATATAATATATATTGACTAAATTTGTTTTTATAACCATACATGCAAGGTGTAGATGAAATTTTATATATTTTATTCATCAAAGAAGTTTATCCACATGTAACACAGGTTACAGTTTTTACATTCCAAAGGATTAGAGGGAGGTAGATAATTATTTTTACATAAACGAAAATAATTTTGATTATAAATATCATAATTATGTAATTATATTAGGGTGATGATAATATATTTAAATTATGTGGAAGAAAAAAAATCTTAGTTAAGATAATTTTCTTATTATTGTGGATGAATTCTGTTTGAACCCAAGGTGAAGTTTTGATGTGGTTCCAACGGAATTCCCACATGTATATGCTCTATATGAGGTTTAGAGAAAGAAGATTTCACCTGCACATGGCATTTGGATCTTGATGTTCGAGGGTATGGCCCTGCCGTCGCTACCAGGCTCGTGCAACTCTGCACGGGACTGCTTGCTGAATGGTCTTGTGATGGTGAAAGTTTGCCACAATGGTGTAATCATTGAGGAGGGGCAGATTTTGTAGCCTTGATCTGATTTTTCATTTTAATGGTTTGTTGCTTGTAATGATGGATGTTGTGGTTTCTCACTTTTTCCTCAAAAGTGTTTTGATAATAAAAAAGTTAATTTTCAGTCTTTTAGGGAAACCAAAACTTCTAGAATATAGGAAATAGGGATGGAGATAATATCTTGTAGATTTTTTTTGGATCTACGAAGCATTAGGTTCATGGATAAGTGGGGTGGTGAAGGGGTTGGTTTATAGGTGTGATCGGCGACACTTTTGTAATATTAATTTCAAAATATAAAATTCGGAACTCAATCCCATGAAAAATGGATTCAATATGAATAAAAATTTTCAAGGGATAAGGTGATGGTCAATAAATCATGTATACACTCATTTTATGATATGGTTTTGTGATATTTTGTTACCATATCCATTAATTTAATTAGTTTTCCACATTTTACCCTTACCTAGGTGACTTCCTTTTACTATGATAACTTATTTTTATGAATAAAAATAAAATAAATATTATTACCTAATTTTATCATGAAAATAAAAAAATATGAAAATAATTTTATAATTTTAATTTTATTGGTGCTGTAGAATTTAATTCAATAAAAGCGTTCTTACTACTACAAAATAATTATTTAGAAAAAAAGCATTTTTATGAAAAAAATGAATTTAAGTCAAAATCATGTGTAGTATTGATTCCAATGTAATTTTTTATGATTAAAAAGAATATTATTTATATAATAAAACAATTAATAAAATAAATGGTCCTTTTTGAATACTTATATAACAGCAAAGACCCAAAATATTTTTTTATCAAAATAAATTATAACTTAGGTCTCAAAAAGTCAAGTACGAGTTTCCAAATTCAAAATAATATTTTTAATTACATATTTTAATCTTTAAATAAATATTTTTGAAATCCAATTATCTTATAATTTTTATCATTCTTATATCATGATGATTTCAAAAAAGTATGGTATTTAAAAAAATTGAATTTTTCACTATTAACAAAAAAATCAACCATTTTAGAAACTTCTTGAAAATTCAAAAAAAATGTGATATACAGAATAAAAAATTTATGATTAATTTATCATATTACTATTATATAATCTAGAAAATCATATTTTATATTAAAACATATAATACATGTCAAATGAGTTTATTTTAATGAAAACCAATCTATTTTTAAATGAAAAACCATATAATTATTTAATACCTTGATAAAATAATTTATTATAATAATTATGAATAAGAATTTACAAAAATAACATTAATACACATTCCTAATATATTTAATACTTATATTAATCTATTAATATTTGAATGCAATAAATTATATGAATGAAATATACAAAATCATTAAATTGAGAATCCCATATGAGAGGAAGTGAACATAATAATCATGAACGTATACTGTGTATCTAATTGACTGTATAGATTTTTTAAGATATTATTTAAGTATATATATATATATAAATGAGTAAATCATATGTATAAACATATATTAATTATATTAATAAACCAGAATGTGATATCTTATTAAAATAATTGAGATATTGTTGGGGTCCTTGCCCGATGTTTATGTAGCCCCTATAATCCTGCATCCATTCAGGGATAAATCAATGTATGTCGAAACATTTGGGGTATATATCATAGGTTGGGGTTGAAAAAAATTACATGTGGAATAGATGGACATCGCGAGGTGTTGCGATGAGGATGGAGCAGGTGACGACATGGCCGACATCAGGAGGCAGTTTAGGGTCGAGCTTGGATGGACGGATCACATTGAAAAAGTGGTGCATAATTAAATTTGGTAGTTCAACGACACATGAAGGCTGAGAACGGGGATGATGGTATGAGTCTATGGGATGGTCCTTATTTCCTAAGAAACATCAAACACCAACCACATGTTGGTGAGGATCAATGGAGGTCCTGATGGTGGACTTCCTTGGATGGTGATGATGGGATTCAACCATTTGTAATTTTCACAAGTATTCAATTAGTAAATTGGGTATATCGGTTCATGGGACTATCATCCATGTTTATCAAGGAATTAATTCATAATATACCAAATGAAAATTTAATGGGATCCTTATACCCATAAATATGAGGTTCTGCATGGATTAATTAAATGAGGGGACTTCCATTCTACATGTTAAAAAATACCTAAGATATCACATCCCCCACCCCTAAAAAATTGATTTCACCATAATTTTATCTTCAGTACAAATATATGGGTGCCTATAATAAAATAAAATAAAATAATTTTATAAATCCATTTCAATGGGTAAAAGAAGACATTGAAATAAATAATTTTCAATTGAAGTAGCAATAAGGGACCCCCAAATTTAAAGAAAGATAATGTTAATAAATGTTTAGTGGATGATAAAAAAATACAAACATGAAAAATCATATAGGAATTTTTATTAAAATTAGTTCTTCCTATTTCTAATCGACTACCAAAAAACCAATAATATTGACTTGAGTTTGGTTAATAATGAGGGAAATTTAAATTAAACATCAAGAGTTCTTTCAATACTTTAATCAAATTTTTTTTAACAAAACAATAATGAACCATGTTTAAGGTAGCATATTCCATAAATTAAAAACGTAAACTTGTTTTGTAATTGATTTTCCAAATTAGAAACCAATGAATTAGAAAAATTGATCGCATATATTTCTAAAATAAAAACAATTTTGATCCCCAAACAACATAAAATCACTCTTATTGTCAAAAAAAAAATGTTGTAATCATAATCGCATATTCTCCAAAAAATATTAATATTTTCCAAAAAAAATCAATTAAACCATTATAAAAATTATTCATATTTAACATAACATCATAACATTTTACTATTCAAAGGGTTATTTATATATAATATATGTATTCTTTTTAAGACCCAATACACATCACCATAATATAAGTAATCACCTAAAAATACAATCACAAAATACCTCAAATGGAATATTTATACCTATGAAATTGTGATAACACTTAAACTCATTAAAACATTATGGTATCAAAAACACATAAATTATTATGATATGATAACATTGTAAATTCTAATGTTATTTAAACCCTAATTTAATACCAACTTAGATTCTCTGTACCTTTATATTTGGATCTGGTGCTCAAAATTAACTATTTACACACTTTCTTGGATAGTAATAGGATATTTCAAATCATAAACTTCTATAATTACAATGGAAATAATAAATATTGTGTCACTTATATACCATATACCTTTGATATTTATTGTTTTAGTGATTTAGGGAAATCCTATAAAAAACCCAAACCATTTTCATCAAATGTTAATTTTTCCTATTAACCACATGATTCTATATTTTACCATATTTCATAAATATATCAAAAAATATCTACACATGGAATCATTATCTTTATTTATCAAATAATATAATTATTTATAATTTTCAACTTGTTGCGGTGTTCAGATGCGGCTAGGGTTCATACATTGTCATTGGTAGTGGTTCCTACAACGAGAAAGCATGTTTAGTGTGTGATTATGGTTGCTTTGTGGCTTTGTAAAATACGGCTCTCATTTGGTGATTTGAATTTTTATAGTCGGTCTTTGGTTCGCTGGTTCACTTTTGGGTTCTTAAAGTATGGCATAGACCTATTCTGATCTTTCGCCTGCTCATGTATGCTTTGACATCCTGGTACACCACTCGCCTCCCAGTCGTTCTGGTGGGGTGATCTCTAATGAGGTTTTGTGATTTTATGTTTGATTGGCCAAGTGGTTTTAGGAGAATTGCTTCCCATATTGGCCCTATTTTCATTTTTTCATTCTTTTTTATGGATAAATTTAGTATGATTGGTGTTGGTTTGTTGGTTGTTTGATCGATGGAGATGCTTCATACTCTAGAGTAGTGGACTTCGGTGTTGGGGGGATGGGAGATGAGCTATGTTTAGATAATTGGCCACACATTCCTCTGTTATTTCTCTAGGATTCTACCACTCTCTCTAAGTCAAATCCCAGCAGTGGTCTTCATGGTTTTTTGGGATATGAGGGTGGGTGACCTCTGTCATCATGTGGTGACCCTGTATCTATTTTCTCCAAAGGATGTTATCATTATTATGTGGTTGACGTGTGTATCATGGTTGAAAACCTCATTACTTATGGAATTTATAATTTTAATTTCGCTTGTTGAAAGTTTTTTTTTCAGGTTGAGCATACCCATGATGGGCTCGTCGCAGTTTGCGACAGCGTGTTGGTTTTCGTGGTATTATTTTCTAGATTGTAAAACAATCTAGAAACTCTATAAGGAAAAACATTAGATATGGAATAAGATCATGAATCATTACCCAGAGCATGGACATCTGGATTTGGATGAAGGAGAGTATGTGACTTTTTCCATCAGTACTAGACCCATGAAACCCAGCACCAGACAACTAGTCGAGCGGTCATGCGATGGTAGTGGATTGCCATAATTATGTAATCACCAGGGATAAGAATTTACTATAGTATCTATTTGGTATGAAATTATTTTTAATGGGTTTTATTGGCTAAAGTTTTTAGGGTTTATAATTAGCCTTAAAAAGCTTCATTTGAAAGTAAAAAATGGATTCTGGATTAATTATTCATAACATGTGAAAATGAAAACATTTGACAGGTGAGAAAAAACACTCATTAAGGTAAATAAAAGTTATAATCATGTAATTTCATATGTGATCGTAAGATTTAGATGCATAAATTAGAGAATAATCAAGTTGTAATTAAATAATGTAAGATAATCACATTGAATAAAAAATTCACCATAAACCATAATTAATTATAAAATGTTTTTTGGTATTATACAAGAGTAACAGTTCAATAATATTGATATATTAGAATATAAAACAGAGATGTGGAATAACACATAACAATGTGAAAAACAAAATAATCGAATTAAATTCATAGGTCATGGTTAACTACCAAGATCATCATAACATAGGGGATTAGATATCTCAACCTCTTTCCTATATAATAGTGTATCTGGCGTAAATATATATTTCCCATAGTTATATCATGAGATATAAATCATAAACTAATTAATTTTAGGCATATAAAGGACCTTAATCAACACAAAAAGATATTTTATACTTATGTACGTCATTGTAATATTAGAGAATAAATTATTCCTTCAATGTTTAATTAATCCATGAAAAATTAATATGTTTCCGGATAACCACTTGTAATAATAATCACAATAATCCATATAGAGGAAAAAGTTAGATAATATCATTAGTGCATGTTTCTTAGGAATCACAAAAATATTTAAATTTTGTTGACATCGATGAAATATTTTAACGAAATCAACAGAAATAATCTTTTAAGAACAAATAAATATAATTTTATTTTATTAAATTATAAAAATTAATAATTTATAAAATAATTAAGATAATATTTTATATGAAAAAGCACTAAAAGACGGAAAGTATGATTCATAATTAGGAACACATATAATTATGGGATGATGTGATCATGTCGTAAATATTAGAAAACATTCTGTTCTCTCCATTATAAAGAGTATAAAAAATAAAAGATATAGAAAAATTTCATAAGAATCAGTTAAAAACTATTGTAATGAATGTCAATGATATTTGATAGGGACCAAAATCAATCATTAAAATATATAATATAAAATTCTTGAAATTTTATAATTATTACAAAAAGGAGGAAAATGGGTTTTCTGAAACTCAATAAAACTCTTAAAATATTGATTTAAAATAAACCCTTTATGATTTTTCAAACAAAGACCTGATTGATTGAAATAAATTGATATGTAATTTAAAATATCAGGAGTATAATGATATTCATGATATTATATATAAAAGAGGGATTATATATACAATATAAGTGATAATAAGTACATAATATTAAATAGGTCCCAATAAAGTGAAATTGAGATGAAAACCCCTTATATATTTTATAGCTCCTGAATCAGAAACCATAGAATAAGAGAAAATGATTTATTTTTTATATCCATGAACAATATTAACAACATAATATAAAATAATCATTAGGGAATTTATCAAAATAAAACCATACATAATGAATCAATTTTGATGAAATCCAATGTACCGCCTTAAGATTTTAATAAATATTTTTCTTTAAATAAATTTTATTCTACAATAGCTTGCATTGCACTCAACGATGAGTTTAAATGAACCACATAATATTATATTTAAATTATTAATTAGATATTATAATATTTTTAAAAAATAAGAATAACTAATTTATGAAATAAATATAAATTTCCAAGTCAACATGAATGTATTTGTAAGTGCTTAAAAATGATTACACAATTTTTAGTAATTTAATTTTTTTTTTAAAATATTCCTTCAAAAAATGAGTTTTCCTCATTTTATTGATAATATATAAAATTGATTTTAAAAAATAAATTTCATTATAAAATTATTCATGTAAAAATTAACATCAAATATTTGTTTACTATTTTCTATAAACGTTTAGTTTTTCAATGAATATTGAAGATAATTTTTTTACTAAAAACAATATTTCACATAAATTTCGTAGAATGTAAAACTACCTGTTGGATTATTTTTAAATTTTCATTATATTATTATTTTAAAAAATTAATAAAATTATTATTTTTTAAAATATTTTATACATGAAAAAATTAGTTAATTTTTTAAAAGGCCATTCACTGAAAAAACTAATTTTCCAAGAATTTTATAGGTTTTATTTTAAATTAAATTTTAAAACATATATGTATTTAATTTTAAAAATGGTCAACAAATTTAGATTTATAAGGTTTAAATTTATTTAATATTTCATTTTTATTTATTTTCCAAAATGAATAATAACATTGGTTTATTTTGTTACCATGGTAAAGGGTAAATTGGGAAATTTACGTTAAAAATGAAATGATAAAGAATATAATATGTCCCAAACACAAGAAAAATCATTATTTTATAAATTTAATTATACCCTTAACAACAATGGGTAAAAATAATTTTTTTAATGGACACTAGTCTATGAAAATGACTTATATTATATTTAATTTAAAGAAAATCACAAAATGTCCCTTTCTTAGTCTTAAATATCCTTTATGTGTACACATAGGGAAAATGTATGTCATGAATGAATATAAACTAAAGTTTTTTATCTTAAAAAAAATATTTTCATGATATTTTTTTTTGAATTTTTAGGCCACATAGTTGAGATTATGATATTTATATTATTTTATTCAATAATAATTCAAAGATGTTATATTCTGATTTTAAATACTATATCACTTTTAATATGGGGTTACCAAAATATATATTATACTAAAAATATTTCAAATATATATATATAATATTTCAATTATTCATGGTACTTTATTTTTAATTTTTTGTATTAAAATACATATATTAAATAATTATACAATATTGATGCAGTAATTATTTTATTGATGGAAATATTACGGAAATGTCATTAAAAATATTAAAATAAATATAATTTGAGAAAATTAATGTGATGAAAAAATTTTATATAATAAATTAACATATTAGGGATATGATATAATTTTTATTTATCAGTTAACTTGTTATATTGATATATTCCAAAGTAAAAGTAATAAATTTTGTCAAAATTGAAACTAATGATAATTTATGAAATTATTAATTTATTAACCCCATTAAAAATCCCAAAACAACATTATAAATATTAAATAATTATAATATGGTATAAATATAATAACTTATTCATTTATGGTTCAATTTACAACCAATACATAAATATTAGATCCTTTTAATATTGAAATATTATAACCTTTTTAAAAAATAATATATGATAGATGAATGTTAATCATAATTTTAATGTTTAAAATAATACAGAACCATGTATAAAATATTTTTTTTGATGATATTAGAACATTATATCACCAATTATTCAAATTAAAATATTTTTTAGGTATTTATATTGATATTGAATTAATTATAAATTAAGATTTTTTTCAAATTCCAAAACATCCCCTCACCTCAATTATAAAAGGACACCTCCTCCCTCACATTTCAACAACACAATGAGCTTTATAAATAGTCCATCCCAATACATTTTCTCTTATAAAATTCACTATACTCATCAAATAGGTTCCAGTATTCTCAAAATACAAAATCGATTATCCCTAAGAAGATATCTAATTGATGTTCACCGAAGAACAGGTAATCCTCCTTACCTACTCTATCATGTTTATTTATAATTATAAGTCATATTTATATTTTTTTTACATTATAATGTAATAAATATAGTATAAAATATATTATTAGATGTTATTATGATTTTTTAACAATTATATTCAACCTTTTACCCAACCTATGATAAACAGAAGCATCACCCGTGCATACTTATGACTTACCATCTCCACTTCGTGGTATAATCTATTTTTCATTACTACACTTTCTGGATTGATATAATGATGTAAATAATATATATAAATAATAATTACTATATTATATTGATTTTGTAAAAAAATATAACATCCACTTTCTTACCCATTTACCATTAAGGGATCTCTACCATTGGTCGTATGTACCTATAACATACCTTCTCTACAACGTGATGTGATTCATTTTCCTTGATAGAAAACTAAATAATGACTATATATATGTATATAATGAATTCATATGATATATATTACCTTAATATTATTTAATATTAGATTTAACTACACAATATTCCAAATAGCTGATACTTATGCAAAACAACATGCATAGGAAAAAAAAGTAGTTAGAAACCAAGAGAACAGTAATAATGAAATATTATTAACAAAAAGGGGGATAATATGATATAGGAGGATAATATATGATATAATTAACATTATTATTGTTCTATTATAATTTAATAGCATTATTGATACAATTATACAATAGTTATAGATACATATGAATGAAATCAGACCTAAGGTTGGGGTTAATTTTAAAATCTCATTATTATTTGGGATTATTTATATGTATGTTTCTAATGGGGAATATTTTTCGTTGAAGTCCATGATTCATAAACAAAATTTACGAAATATTTTTTATAATCTCATACATTTTTTTATAATCAATTTTACACATGGGTGTATTTTTACTAAACAGTTTGAAAGGAATCATTTTTTCATTTTCTAAAAAAAATACCTTATGAGTTTTCCATAAAAATAATTATGAAACTAATGTTTTATAAATTATATGTAATGAACGTATTTTTACTCTTTAATGACTCCTTAATGTCTTGATACTTAATTTACATGATTACATGATTCATATAAAATAAAATAGTTTCATTTGTAATTAAACAACTATAAAAATTGTTTTTAAAATGGATTTGATATTTTCCTAAACACTTATTCAAAAGAATCTTTAAAAATTATTTTCCATATAAGAAAACATTATTTTACATTAATAATTCTTTCATGGGGTTATTATTAAAGGATATTCTCATTATTATTTCTGTGGTCGGTTTATATTTATGATTGAATGACATTTATGGAACCAAAATCATTTTTATGGGTTCTGATATGATAAATGATTTATACTTTTTTTTGGAATTTATATGTATGTTTTTTATTATGTCTTGGGTGGGACCAATATATCCATCCAATGAAATATGTATTTATATATATTTTATGATATAGAAAATACTAGAATATGGATTAAACCTGATTCAGTAATATAGGGATGTAGCAGGGGTGAAATCAGTTAAGGGATTTTTTCACTATGATGGTCTTAAAAGAGAGCCCTGAAGATTATGACAATTATTTTCTATACATATATGTATGAAAAAAAATTCATTTATTATGCTAAACTCCCTTGAATAATTTTACTTATAATTTAATTCTTATTAACATCTATTTCTTAGTCCATAACTTATTATCATGATCATTTACATGCATGATATACTTTTCAAAAATTATTTTCATGTTATTATTCCTTTATAATTTGGTTATCTCTCATGACTACCCTTACTGAGCATCAAATATCACACTTTTTTAAGTTTCATTTACCCATGATATGAATAAATGTATTAAGTAATATGTGTCAAAATGTTTCTAGTTATCATGAAAGAAGAAGGATATGGTGTAAATGTTTTATGAGTCAGTTTTTTATATTTCCATGTTTTAACTACACTAAACCAAAATAGTTATGGTATGGTTTGTGTTGTTTTATCTAATGAATATTCTTCTATTTATATGTAATATGTATGTATGAAAATTATGGTCCACTATTTTTTGTATAAAATAATGTTTTGGATAACCTTTAGAAAATAGAATGATAAAATATTTACTTGAACCATGTAGATAAGTCTATGTATATGATACAATCCACAATTATTGGTGATGATCATAAATAACCTAAGATAAAACCAAATATTTCCTATATTAAAATTTTATATAAAATTTCCCATAATTATATTGTTTTCTAACTATGATTAGTGTTCAAAAAACTATTATTTTTTGTTTTAGTTAGTGGCTTGATCCCGAAGGAACCGTGTTAATGCTAAATTCCATAGGCAATGAAAAAATTCTCTTCCTGAGAAACCGAATGTTATTGAAGTTGGAATAAAAAATATTTTTTCTATGATTATAGAAAATAATCATTCTATTAATCATGATATAATTACATATTATATAGTAAGGGAATAATATTCTATTGAGTCCATTATTAGGTATCTTCCACCTTCAACTAGTGGGACTTCTCATCCACTAGTGGCTGAACAATAGATCAGTAACATTGATAATAATTTTTCAGTTTTCTAATTTTATAAAAATAACAATGTAATTTTGACATTATATCATTTTGAAGGTAAATAAAATCAATGTTGTAATCTCATTAAGAACCTAAGGAAATGAGATAAATTGTCTACAAGGAATGGGACGAGTTCAATAACATATTTTTTTTAATAAATAATTTCCATGTATTCAACAAATGAAGATAGAGAGGGATTATATTGAGATTAATAAAAAGGATGATGAATTAGTTGGTATTTATGAGGAAAATATTACAATACTTTCAATTAATATATTTAAAATTATTCACCAACCTAACCCAATGGTTTATTGATAATTTAATGGCATAAAACCAAATTTTTTAATGGCATTATAATTAAGTTATTTTAGTAGATATGACAAACTCATTCAATTTTCTCTTAAGGATGAGATAGATAATGGAGTTATCCATCAATCTTATAGGTTCTATAATAAGAGAAAAAACAGAATTGAAAGGAAAATCTTAAAACCATATTGAAAAGAAGATGATATTTTCTTTATGATCGTTGTGATGAAAGAAAGTAGAAGAAATTTTATTAAGGGTCCTAGTAAAACTTTTATGATTGAGAAAGAAGGTCATAAGATAATTGATAGAAGAAGTGATGGGATAATGATATATTTTGATGAAAATAGATAAAATTCTATAAATAATGAACCTCCCAAACTTCAATGCTTTATGTCCATGGAAAATGGGTATTATGATAACCAATGCCCAAATCTGAGATCTATCGATGATGATCGACGTCAGAAACCTCTTAAGGAAAAAAATAATGGTAAATCACATGTGATCACTATTTGTGATCTGGACGAGGACATTGAAGTGGTAAAAGGTACACATAACATCCATTCTTATGTATTAAATATTTTATTTTATTCTCGATCCATGAAAAAAAATAATATGATTTTTATAAGTTCATTACCATATTACCTCAACAAATAGATGTTGAGTAAGCAGTGAAAACTCTAAATGGAATAATGGTTGCATCATATGTTTATAATTATTCTCAATGTTTTATTTTTTGAGAAATTGATTACTGAAAATATTTTGATTCATCTTTTTTTAATTCAATTTTATTCTTATCATGGGATAGATTTCACTATTTGAATCTCATATCAATTTATGAAGAAGTTAAGTTGCATTTCATCTTCGAAATGAATCTCTGATCATATATTGATGCAAGGATGAATATGAACATACAATGGATATTACCTCCATATTTTGGGTATCAATTTCTATAAATAAAGGTAATATATCTCAGATAGTTGGAGAGAAACTCAACCTAATGGATACACTTGTTATAAAATAGATTCCTACTTTCTTTCTGGAATAATTTATAGGTCTTCCACTGAATTGTGAAGTTGTATTTTCAATATAAATCATATCATATGTTATGATTATTTCAAATAATAGTTATATAAATTCCCTAATTTAGTTTTATGAATTAAGGAAGAAACTATGAGAGAACATTTAAAAGGGATTTATACACCATAGAGTGTCACCTTGGGGTGAAATTGTTGTTTCTATTAGTAAGAAATATGGATCAATGAGACTCTACATTGATTAATGAGAATGTAATAAAATCAATATAGATAAAAAAATATATTATCACCTATATTGATGACTTATTTGATCAAATACATAGAGTTCAATACATTTCCAAGATTTATATTTTTTCTGGATGTCGTCAAATGAGGGTCAAGAAAAACGATATGCCCAGTATGCCATTACATACAAGGTATGCATAGTATGAATTTATAGTTATACCTTTTAGTATTATAAATATCCTCACTATCAACATATTTTAAATCCATATTGTCTTTAGAGACAATATTGAATAGTTTTTTGTAGTCTTTATAGACGATATTCATGTATATTAAAAGTGAACAGATGAACATGAATATAACTCGAGGTTTGCATTAATGACCACGAGAAAATAGAATCATTATGAAAAATTTACCATTTGTGATTTCTGGATTAAAAAATATTAATTTTTGGGTCACATAATCAAAATGGATGGGATATGTGTAGACCTAATAAAGATGGATGTTTTTGGTCAATAGAATAGACCAACAATAATAAATAATATCTTAAGTGTTCTTGGTATGGATGTATATTATCGATTCCTTGTGAAATATTTATCACAATTATCTAATAAAATCCCCATGTTGACTCGTAAAAGAGTATTTTTATATTAATAGAGGAATATGAAGATAATTACAATGAATTGAAAATAATGTTAGTCAGTGCACCTTTGGTCAAACTACCCTATAGAAGAGAAACGTTCATGATCAATAAGGTTGAAAAAAAGAAAGGTGTGAGATGTCTTATCATTCCAAATGATATGGTAAAAGATTATATATAAGTAAATTTGAAAATACATGAGAAGAATTACCCAACTCATGGTTTAGAGTTAGTGGGATTAATTTTATAATTAAAAATATGGTGTAATTCTCATTATGGAGAATGGTGTGACATATATACTGATTATAAAATGTTAAAGTATATTTTCACTCAAAATGATCTGAATATGTGCCAAGAATTTGGTTGTAGTTCATTACATATTATCGATGCTCAATAAATTACCATAATGGGAAAGTGAACAATGTTGCACATTCTATGAGTCGAATAGACCATGATATTCTGATTATGATGAGGATCACTGAAGATCCAATATTTATGTATTTGAACAAGATGGATTTAGAAATTTAAAAGGAAAGATATAAATCTTATCTTGATCAACTAAATGTTCAACAACTTATATATGTGATGATTAAGGAGGCACATAAGGAATATGTAGACAAAAATAATAAAGTGTCATATTTTATAGAATTAGAATTTGGTTATGATAAAATAATAATGATATGGAAATGTATTTGGGTCTCTCCAATAAAATATTTAAGGATGGATAAATTGGATTAGTGTCATTGGTTATCATTGACTATTCATCCTTGAATCACCAATATGTATAGAGGCTTAAAAAAGTATTTCTAGTGGGATGACATGAGGATTGATATTGAAGAATATGTTGATTGGTTCTCAGTTTTTCAAATAGTTAAGGATGAGATACATATCTTTATCAGGATTTTATAGCCATTACACATACCAGAATAGAAATTTAAATACATCACCGTTGACTTTTTCATCTAACTTCCCCAAACATAGAATTTCAATAATTTTAAATGGGTTATAGTTGATCTGTATGTAATGTTGACACACTTTATTTCTCTCATAGAAGGTTTCTATCTTATTCATATTTATGGAATATATATTAATGGAGTGTTGTTATTTCATGGAGTACCACATTCCATTATATATAATTAGGACACAAGGTTTACATTGAATATCTAGAGATTTCTTTAGCAGGCACTAGATTCAGAGTTATTTATCTACACTATATATTATTCTAGGACATATGTACAATATGATAGGGAAACTAAAACTCTACAATACATACTAAGATCGTTATCTATGGGTTTAAAAGTTGTTTTTTATCAACACCTACATTTTATATAAGTTTATTACCATAATAGATTTCACTCTAGTATTTAGATGGCTCTTTATGAAGTCATTTTTGGTAATAAGTGAATAAATCCAACATAATTGAATGAAGTTTGGTAAATAATTCTATTGGGACATGATTTATATGAAGAAATGAAATATTGGGTTAGATTTATTCTACATCACATAATATAATCTCAGATTCGATAAAAAAATTTAAAACAACAATCCATGAAATGATGTAGAGTGTTACATGGGTGATATTGTATTTATACCAATATAACCTAGGAATTTGGTAATGAACTTTTTAAATAAGGGGATATTAATCCCTAGTTATATAAATCCTTTTTAAATTATTGATCTTATTTGGAAGGTAACTTATATATTGGTGCTTCCACCGACTATCTCCCATGTCCAAGATGGGTTTAATTTATCTCTCCTAAGTAAGTACATACCTGATCCTTCACATATACTAAAATAAAAATTCATAATATTTTAGAAATATCTCTCTTATGAATAAAAAATGATATAGATTATGGTGTATAGAGAAAATGTTCTACCAAACAATACAATTCTCTTGGGTACAATTTTGTGGAAAATGATCAATTTTTAAAGGCTATATGTGATCCTAGGGATGTGATGACCAAGAGGTACCCTAATCTATTTTTATTATAGTGATGGATTTTGGGGGAGAAATTAATTGGGGGGGGGGTATTGAATGTATCAACATGATATTTTTAAATATTGTTTCTTAAATAATTTTTGTTCTTTGACACCTTGTGTGGAACACAACAGTGTGATTAGACAAACCATGTAATATTATATATCTGTTATAAATTGTACATTAAATTTGAAGTAATAAATATGAATAACAAACTTATTAGATAAATATAAATTTCCAAATAAATATTCTTGTATTTTTTATTTCATAGAAAATGATTAGACAATTTTTAGTAATGTCATATTATTTTTCATAAAAATAAGATTCTTTCAAAAAATGAGATTTCATAATTTTGTAAAAATTATTGCAAATGGATCTGAGGAAATGAATTTCATTTTTGAATTCCTCATGAATGAATAACAAAAAATTATTTTATAAAACTTTCTAAAAACATTATATTTTTCAAATAATTTTGAAACACATGATTTTTATTAAAAACAACATTTTCATTAAAATTCATTAGACAGATAGATTATGTTTTGGTTTAGATTTAATTTCTAATTAGTTAATATTTATTTAAAATAATATAATTTTAGGGATTTAAAATTATTTTATACTTGAATAACATTATTTTATGTTTTAAAAGGGCATTATCTGCAAAACTATTTTTCTATGGTGTTTTATCAGTTTAATATTAAATTAAATTCTACAGATTCTATTTTTTTCATTTTAAAAAATAAATACAAACGTAAGATTAATATTTTCCGAATTTAGTTAATATTCCATTTTTTGAAAATATAAATAGTGACTTTGGTAAAAAAAATGTACTGTGGTAATGGGAAAATTGGGTAATTTAGGTTAAAATTAAAATGATAATGATTGTAGGATGAACCTACATATGCCTAAATTTTATTGGATGAATATAATACTTCCCTTAACATCTAAAGATCTAAATTAAGTTTTTAATGGACATTTGTCGATGATAATTACTTATATAATATTCTAATCATAGAAATTGACAAAGTGTCACTTTCTGTTTTTAAATATCCCTTATGTGTCCATATGGGAAAGAAAGTATGTTATCAATGAATATAAATTAAAATTTTAACTTAATAAAAATATTATCATGATATAATTTTTTTTACTTTTTGGTTCACTAAGATTATATTACGAAATTTATAATATTTGGTTTCATTAAAATTCACGAATTGCACATTCATGTTTTAATTACTATATCATTATTAATATAGGTTTACTAAAATTATATATTATACTACAAATAATTTTATGAAATCTATAAGAATTTATTATTTATGTAATGTTTTTTAATTTTTAGTGAGTAAATAAATATATTATATAATTATACAATACCGATATGATATATATTTTATTAAAGGAAATGTCAAATAAATGTTATTAATCTTATTAACATAAAAATAATTATAGATAATTAATCTGAACAATAAATTTTATATATGACCTTAACTTATTAGTATATAAAAAACTATTTCATTAGGAGTTAACTTGTTACTTTGATATTTTTTAATAGTCAATGTAATTAATAGTGTCAAAATTGACACTAATGATATTTTAACAAAATAATATATTATTTAATTATTTAAAAATAATAAAAGAACATTAAAAATACAAAATAATTATATTTTTGTCTAAAATTTTATGAACTATTCATTTATGTTCCAATTTTCATCACATAATTAAAAACTAAAACCTTTTAATATTAAAAATGTTATTACCTTAGTTAAATTTAAAATAGGTTAACTAAGGTTTAATCAAAAGAAAAACGTTGAAAATAATACAAATACATGTCTAAAATATATTTTTCGATGATATAACAACCTTCTGTAAGATTCGCTAAAAATAAAAGTCATTTTAGGTATTTATATTGATTTTAAATTTATTATAAATTGATATTTCAAGAAATATAAAAGGTGCACCTCACATCAATTATAAAAAGGCACCTTGTCCCTCACTGAGTGACAACAAATTAGGCCTTCGATATCAACCATTCCATGAAAATATATCATCTAATCATCACTAGACATATTTAATAGGGTTCTTATTCTCCAAATGCCAACCCTAATGTCCCCATGAGGAGATCTAAAGTATGCTCACAGAAGATATGTTAATAATCTTTACAAACTCTTTAATGTTTATTTTTTCTTTTAAAACGTAGTCATGTGTTTTTTCCATTACAAATTAATAACCACCACTTTCACTATATTCATATAAGTTTTTATTATTATGTAACAACCACATTCTTCCTTTTATTAATCTTATGAAAAGAAAAAGCATCACATGTGCGTACATAAAACATATCATGTCCACACCATGGTGTAATATGATTTTAATCACTACTTTAACTTGATGGGTATAATGAAGGAATTAACACACACAAACACACACAAACACACACATATAGTTATTATAATATGATAATTATTTTGGAAAAAATATATACTATCCATTTCCAATCATTTTTACCATTAAGGGAATGATACAATCAGTTGTTCGTAGGTAAGGTCTACCGTCTCCATGACATGGCGGGATTCATTTTCCGTGATTCAATATTCAAGATTGAGTATATAAATTTATATAAAAAATAAATATTATATATATATTTATATTAACTTAATATCATTATGTAGATCATGAAACTATATCTTATTCACAATAACTTAGACTTATACGACAAAACATGCTTCGAAAAATTATGTAGTTAACACCCGAAAGAAGGGTAATAATGAAATATTATTAAAAAATGGAAAAACATATGATATAAAAATATGATATATGATATAATAAATATTAATATGGTTCTAGTTTAAATTAATCAAATTTTGTAAACCTCCATAAAGTAGTTTTTATTACGTATGAATGAAATAAGGCATACAATAACAGTTAATTTCACAATCACATTATTATTCGAGATTATTTAAAATACGTACCTACTAGGGAATAATTATCTTCTATGACCATTCTTATTAAAAAAATTATAAATTATTTTTACTATTATTATAAAATTTTAAAAATTCAATTTTTACATATTTTATAATTTTTTACTAAAAGGATTGAATGAAATATTTTTTTTGTCTTCCAAACAAGTTACTTTATGAATTTTCGGATAAAAAAATATCAAAGAATGTTTTTTTTTAATTCAATAGCATGAATTTTTTTTCATCATTCATGAAACCGTAATTTCATGAATATTCCTTTACAATATTATATGTTTATTTTCAATGAAAATGTATTCCTATTAAATTTATTGACTATAAAAAAGAATCAAACTGGAAAGGATATTTTACTCATAAATTATTTCACATGATCTTTCAAAATTATGTTCCATATAGACAGAATTATTTTATGTTAATTATTCATTATTGTGGTTATGATTCAATTATACTATCCTTATTATTTCTATGGTTGGTTCATGTATATTATTGATTGATATTTATAGAACTAATTTATTTTTATGGGTTCTAATATAATGAATGATTTATATACATATTGAACAAAAATGAATGGTTTTAAATATTTGATGGGTGGGACATATATCTATCATTAATTGTATTTTTAATGACATATATCTCATTTCATTTAATGGAATATAATGTGATGTAAACTTGGTTCAATAATACAGGGATGGAATAGCCAGTGAAATCAGTTCCGTAAAGGTCTTTGTTTGCTATGATGGTTTCAGTATTGAGCCTTGAGTAAAATGAAATTGATTTTCTATGCATATCTGTTTTCCATAATTTTATTTATTATGTTATACTCCCATGAATTGTGTAATTCAGAATTCATGTATTATATACATCAATTATTTATTCTATAACTCAATATAATGATTGTTGATATGTAGGACATAATTTTCAAATTCTATTTTAATTATCTTTTGAAATTATGTGTATGATATCTCCCTGTATTACCCTTACTAAACACATAATATCAACCTTTAATTGTGTATATTTTTCCTCATATATGATGAAATTTGTTAAGTGACATGTGTGAAAAGGGATCCAGTTATAATGAAATAAGTGGGAGAAATTTTAAATTTTTTTATGAATTATTTGATTGTGTTTACATGTTGTAAATGACACAAATACAATACGGTTATGGTGTAATTTTTTATGTTATATAATGAACATTATTCGATTTATATTTAATATATATGTATTAAAACTTTGGATTGTTATATAAAAAATGTCTCAAAGAGTTTTAATTGACACAAAGAGCCCACAAAAAGATCATATCATTTGATGTATGAATATATATGGTCAGAAATTATGTGAACCAAATTTTAAAAAATGAAATTAAACATAATCCAATCAGTTGATATGATGCACATGATCATAGAATATCATAGTTAAAAAACAAGGAATATAAGAAAATAAAGGGAAATTGATTTACTAATTCCATTAAAATAAATCATGTTTTTATGTATGAATAAAATTTAAAAGGAATTATAAAGAATGAATGAAAATACCCAGAAACATTTGATGAATTAAAATAAAATTCAATAATAAATTATAATATACCCATTGTAAAATAATAATGTTCATTATTAATATTCTTAACTCAATTAACTGGAATTCAGTTTAATGGTAACATTGACTTTAATTTTAACATTTTTGGATTCATTATATCCTCTGGTATAATAAATTAAGACTCATTAATAATTTATTTACATACATTACTCATATTTATAACCTTTTAAATTATTATTTTATATTCATTTATTACATGGTTATAATGTATTTTTAGTTGATATTGATCATTGGTGCTAACATCATTTACATTTCTATGTCTATTTTCATATAATAATCTCAATTATGAGTCCATTTTCATTATTTAAATAGCGTTATAATTTTTAATGTATTGGAATTTAATTCAATAAATTAATTATGATGTTTTATTTCTATTAATTGGATTTTTGGTTCAATAATTACATATAAAACCCATAATGATATTATTTGGTAATTTTTTATATACTACAGGTGGAATCATAATAATGAGTTAAACAGTAATATTAACATTCTAAAAGAATAAAACAAAAATATATTGGAAAATTAATATCATATTTTACTATTATAACATATTTTTTATAATTAATTATGATTACCATAATATATTCAAATAAATAAATGTGTCACAATATGCTCGTTTTAGGCAGTTAAATTTTATGATTAAAATTCATTGTAAATATTATCAATAGAATAGAAAATTTATATTTACAAGAAATTAATAATTAAATAAAAGTTATATTTATTAATTAAATCCATTTTTATAAGCATCCATGTAAAGAGGTGATGAGAAATGAAAAAATTTGTTCATGGAGGTGGTGGTTTTTACGTAACATGGGCGATGTTTTCAATTTTCAATGGATGGGAGGGTGGTATATAGTGGTTGTTCCACCTCCATTGTAGAATTTTATTACAATAAAAGTGATATCGTAAGAATATTATATTTATTATTCATCTGTAGCATGTGGAATAAGAATTTATGGTGAAGAACTCAGTTAATATATTTACCTAGTTCATTAATATCTTCTTTTAGATCACTCAACAATCATTTTTTAAATGGTATTTTTTGGACACTAGAACTAATAGTAAAAGTGAAAGAGGGTAGTAGAGTATTTTTGGAATATTTTTTTTGATCAAGGATTCCTTATTTGCAAGAAGACATGGGGTGGTGATGGGGTATTATTTTCGGTGTGAGTGGTCAATTTTTTTGTAATATTAATTTCTTAATATAAAAATTGGATATAATTATACAGTAAAGTGGATCCAATGGTAATAGAAATTAAAAACAAATAACATTAGGGTAAATAAATAAAATAAACACAATTTTAATGACATGGTTTTGTTATACTTTTTGACCTTGTCACTTAACCTATATATCTTAAAATAATTAACCGTTACTGAGGATACTATGTTTTACTACGGTAAAATATTTTTGTCAATAAATAAGAAATCTTCCATATTACCTAGTATGAAAATAAAGATTACAAATTTGGAAACCATTTCATGAGATTAAATTCCTAGAGGTTCTAATGAATAAATTTTTTAAAATTGTGTCAAAGGAAACAAAAAATGTTTTTAGTGAATAAAATCTATTTTAAGCCTAAAAAATAATTTACATAAATTAATTTATAATATTAATTTCAATTATGGTTATTGTTATATTATTAAATATATGTGATTTATTTTTTTCATATTAATAAAAAACTGAATGAAGATTTGTGAATACTGAAGTAAATAAAAATGATCCAAGTAGTTTTTTATTAACATATATTGTTTCATAGGTTCCAAAATGTCCAGAATGGGTTTCAAAACTCAACATAATATTTTTAAATGATTAATTTCAATTATGAAATAATGTTTTTAATGAAAATGGAATTAAAAATAAATAGGACATTTTTTTATCATGATGAATCCATAAGAGTAATGGTATCTGTAAAAATTGAATTTGTTCACTATTCACCAAAAAAATCAACCATTATAGAAAACTACCAAATAAACAAAACCAATTTAGATATAAATGATCCGAATATAAATATAATTTTATGAATTAAAAAAATTGTGTAAAATTTATTATCAAATTAAACCATATAATACATGGGATTTTTTAAAAATAAAGCCTAATTATTTTAAAATTTAAAACTATATCATAGATTGATAACTTGATAAAATTATTTATCAAATTATATATGAATAGTAATTTATATAATTAACATGAATATCTATTTATAAAATATGAAATAATTATTTAATTATCATTATTTTTCTTAAGAAAAAATTGTGTTGAGGAAATTTACATAACCATTTAATAAAACATCCCTTATTAGATGAAGTAAAAATAACACTATTAAATGTACTATTAGTTTCAAATTGAACATAAAAAATATTTTGAGTCATTATATAAATATATTTATGTTTGTATTTCATGTATATCAATTTATAATCATGAACACTTATAATCTATAAAATTTCTATCATTCCAAAAATACATTGGTAGTCATATAATAATTCACATAATGATATTACTTCCTCAAACATTTATATCATGTCACAAAATAAGGGGTTTACGATGAAATAATGTATGAATTTGACAAATCCCATTTTATGATTAAACAATGACTTCAAAACCCATAATTTTTAATACAATCATCGATAATAGAACCTCGAAATGAAATATTGTTTATGATAACACATGTCGAGAGGAAGATAAAATTAAAATATATAAGTGGATTGAAATTACTTTTAGGTTTTTAAATAAAAAATATTTCTATAATTCCTATCCTATTATTAATAAAAATATTTTTTATAATAAGTAAAGATAATTGTAAAAGACATATTAATAATCCATCATATTTAAGAGTAATACATTAATATATACAAACACAATATAATAATAATAACTTAGGTTTAACATAAATCATTCCATTTATAATTAAACCATAAAACTCTTCCCCACAATCTTGAGAAAATTAGAAACCCAACAATTAGAAAAACATAATAACATATTCTTTTAAAATAAACATAACATTTTCCCAAAACAAAATATAGTCACTCATAATTTCATATACATAATACATATTTTACATAATCATATATTATATGAAAACAATGTATTACATTATATAAAATTGACTAACCAATTGTCCAAAATAACCATATTTACAACAATATAAAATCATTTTTCAATATAAATGGATATTATTTCTTTATCATGTATTATCTTGATGACCAAGGAAATATATAAAAAATATCATTAATCACATCAAAATTCAATAATATAATATTGTAAAAGGGGTATCCAAAACATTGAAATTATGATAACACACAAACTCATTAAAGATGGATGGTATCCTGAAATCATAAAATCATACACATCAAATAAATCCCTAACATAAAATGTTCTCTAAACACTACTATAATACAAAACAATACACTGAAAACCCCTACACTCAGAACTGATGACAAAAAAATACTCATTACATACTACATATGATACAAACTAAAGTGATCCAATGTTAAACATATATAATTAAAATTTCAATAAAAAATATTATGTCATATACAAACACAAGAACATTTATGGTAATTTTTTTTAGGTTTCTAGAAAACCATTACTTAATAAAACCCATGTTATTCTCATCAGATGTGAATTGTTTCCACTAGAACTTATATTAATTTATTTTACCATTTTTTTTCAACATATCCTATAAAATTATAGGCACATTAATCCATTTATGACCTATATTTCATAATATTATTCTTCATAATATGGGGAAATGGAAATATATGAATTGTGAGATCAAATTATAGATAAAGGAAAATATAATATATAATAACCAAAAATCATAAGTGAGAAAAATATGACCAAGTTGGTATGAGATTATAAACATGGTGAAATGAAATAATTTAATAGAATCGTACCCAATAAACAAGGATTCTAAATTATGAGTCATGGAATAAATCTGTTCTAATATCACATGAGTCTCAATTCAATAATATTTATATATGAAAACATAAAATATAGATGTTGTATAATATAGAAATTTATCTCAACCATAATCATAGATATAACAAAATATTTCTTTTGTAACTACCAAAACCATCATTAAATAATAGATCAATAATCTATACTTATTCCTTATATCATAGTTGACCAAGAATCATTACCAATTTCCCATATAGAATTAATCATAAAATATCATTTTATATTGTTATGTTGTTATATACAAATCATTAAACAATCAATTATAGATATATTTACAAACCCACTCATCACATAATTATATTCCATAATAAAGTATATTGTAAGAAAATAATATTGCTCATTATTCCTTCATAGCCTAATTATCCTATGGAAATTAAATTGGTTTCATAAAAGAAACTATAAAGAATCATTAAAATAATTCATATAGAGATTAATTATGGATGTTATCAAAATTTTTATGATGTTATCAAAATATGAGAAATACATATATGTTCATAAAATATCTAATTTGTTAAATATTTATTTAATGAGTAAAAATATTTATTTTATAATAAAAACTAAAGACATATAAAAACTGTGATTAATTATTGAAACATAAGAAAAATTTTATACGAGTTAAAAAAATTGGGTCTTTTCATTTAATTAATCATTTTATGGTAATTTTGTTTTTAATACTATTAGAATCCAAAAAATTGCTTTTTTCATAAGTAATAAATTTTTTTTTATATTATATTAATGATATTAAAATTTGTATCCCAAATATAAATTTTTATATTAGAAAAACTCTTTTTATATAAATTATTTTTTCTCAATATGTGCGTTTATTCAAAAATTAATCATTATAATATTTTTGAATTTTATATTATGAAATTAATTTATATTTCGAAATAATATTGCATAAATCATTTAATAAGAGAAATTAAAATTTCTTTCATCATAATTTATTATGATGGATAAAATTTTATTCATAAGGTAGAAGTACATTTTGGAAAAACTTAAAAAGTAACAAAAAGGAAAACCATTAATTCATTCAATTTTATATAAAACAAGTTAGTGGTCCACCTAGCTAGGAACTGTCAAGGTGTATTCTTTGGTTAATCACATTTTACTTAGAAGTCATTTTTAAGTATTAATTATGATATGGAATATGGTTGTGGAATATTAAATATCCCAACCATAAGAAACTGAAATTAAACATAAAGTGACTTGTATTGAATTATAAGATAATGTTATAATTTCAAAGAGTAAGGCATTTTTATGTTGAAATTTTAGATATTATATCAATGAGAATCCAAAATTAGATAATATATAGAGTGATAAATATTATGGTCCTACAAAACCAAACATATTGAGCTATGTTTGACAGTGTGATCTTAGTGAGTTTCCAAAAAACAACAAGGAAGAAATGGATTTATTATCATAGATGTTTATGTGATAAATAAAATGAAGGGGAAAAAGATTAAAATTCCATCATGTAAAAAATTGTGTTTCAATTACCAAGAAAATTTCTAAAAGGAGGTACTATTTATTTCATATGTGGAAAAGGTGGAAACAAAGAAACTAATTATAATGGAAAATTCTAGAGTTCAGTGGACATGGGGAATGGATACAGTGTTCACCATGGGGTACCATAAAATGTTAAATTTATTAAATTTTGGAAAATTTAATATTATCCAAGGAAATTATATAATCCACATGCAAAGAAGGTCGAGAGCACCATCATATACAATGATAAGGAAAAGATTATGCGACCACAAGTATTGCTATTGGTTCTAAAAATGTTATGGAATGTGGAAAATTGATCACCCACTCGTGAAATATGAGGGTTTTATTCATATCCTTTTTGAATTACTCTTATATACCTAGAATGGTCACCAAATACATAAAATCACCACCTTGATGACTAGACAACAAATTATTAATAAAAAACTTCTAGTATTATGATTATTGTACCCCAATTATATAACTCCTCTCAAGTATATATTTATAGGATATTGTGGCCAATAAAATCATATTATACTTCTTGTTGATCCCTTTTATGTAATATTATACAAGGAATGGTTATATTGATATCGAGGATATGACTACTTCCATTATTTTAAAATACAATCAAAAAATAAATCAATGAAAACCAAATAAGGTTACATATAAACACCATATGAAAAATTTATATGATAATATTCTATTATTTATCACAAAATTATAAATAAAAAATTCAACATTTGGTATTTTCTTATTATGTGAAGAAATATGAGTTCACTTGTCGTAGTAAGGATGGAGAGGGTTAAAACTATCTAGAAATAATATTTGTATAAATGTATACCATATTAAACCTATAACTATTTCATTAGTTATGAGTAATTAAAATGAGATGATGTAGGTTATTTAAGGGGTCAAATGTTGCACCATTAGATTCTAGACTATATTTTTAATTAAATAAACATTATATAGATTGATTGTTTCAAACGAAACAAAAAAAACGATAAAAAACATATTTGATGAATATAATTAATAAAATTTAATAACAATGAAACCTATTTTCAATAGAATTACTATAATTAATTATAATTTCATGAAAAATTAGATTAAGAACACTCAATGTTTCAAAAGGGGATTTTTCAATTAAATTTATTTTCATTATAAATTAGTTTTTTATTTAATAAATAAATTTATAAGTTCAAGATTTTTAGTTTTAAAAAATTAACCTATATTTTGGATTAATAATTTAAATATTATCATAGGTTATATTTATTATACTTTATTGAAATTATTATTTTTAGTGTATAGTGAAAAATATTGATTTAAAAAAATGTAAATTTAATGACATTATCAATATATGATAAATATTGAGAAGATTACAAAACCAATTAATTAAATCAAAATTTATTTTATTAGTGAATTTATTTTTTTAATAATATTATCTTGAACTTATAAAACCTATTTTTAGTTATTTAGAGCTTATGTAACTTTTTTTTTCACATTTAAAAATATATTTTAGACTTATATTTTAATTATATATTTTTATGATAAAATTTAGTTTTCGATTACATTTAAATTGAAAATAAAAATTATTTTATCATAATAAATCATTTTATGTAATTGAATTTAATAAAATTGATAAATTTATATTACACATATATTTTAATCAGAAAAACATGTTTTCTAAAAACTATTTTTACATGTTATCTATGTAAAATCTTAACAAATATTTCTAAATTATAGAAATTTTATATTATAATATAATTTATATTATTTAAATTATGAGGTTAAATTGAGTTATAAAGAAATTTTTTCATTAAAATTATTTATGATGTTTAATATTTTAATTCCAATTTAAAAAAATAATTAGGATATATTTTTTAAAAAAAAAGTAAAAAAGGAAAAGCCTAAAATAACATCAAGTAATCTAAAAAATGTGAGGTAGACATAATAATGGTTCCAATAACTTTATTGAAAATTTTATTTTACACTTTTGGATCTATTTCTCCATGAATAGTAACTTTACATCATTCCAAATGAATGGTAATCCTAAAATTACCGATCTCATTACTTGTAAATGTAGAGAACTTATATCCCTTGATCACAACCTTCTTCTATAGAATTTACTATTGAAAATATTCCATTTATATCAACCTATAATAACCTTTTATTTCTATTAACCTATTTTCAGAATTATATATTCTAAGGCTTCTATTTCTAAGGAGTCTTCGAAGTGAAATATATTGTAATCAACCAGATTATTTCATACCTTATAGTAATATATTCTTAATATTACTCTTATAAAATCCTTATAGACGGAAAAGATAATTAAAATAGTAGTATTATCATATTTTGTTTTATTATATTATTTTATAATCCATTATTTAGTCATTACCATCCTTTAAGGAAAACAAAATAGTATCAAAAGTGCATATTTTATGACTACCACCACCCAAAGTAATATATTTTAACTTTGTCAATTCCTCTCATGATCTAATATAAAGATATATTTGGGGAAAAAATATTTTTAAACATTAATAATTATACCTTTAAATGAAAATTTATCATATTATTTCATTCCTTTTCATTTATATAAAAATGAAATGGTTAATCGTGTACAGGTATGAACTACCACCTCTAATAATATTGAATTTCATTTTCATCACCATAAGTAAATGGTGGTTAATAGAAATTAATTTAATGAGGGTTAATGATTTTTATGAAATTTTTATACTTTATGGGAATTTATGTTAATATTGGTTAAAAACAACTCCTGACCTAAAAAATCATAATAAGATGCTCTCATTTGAGTATGTTTTTATCAACTATGTGAATGATGTTGTATTTATTAAACCATGAATTATAAAGGAATTATATATAATATTAATAATGTTTAATAATTATTTATTTAATACATGTTAAGGATTATGGAAAGTTTTTATTATTATTTAATATATTGACTAATATATATTATTTTGAATGTTAAACACAGAGAAATTATTTGAATACAAACTTCTTTTTTCAAGAACCATGAACATGTATTTAATAAAATGAGGTGGAACATTTGGAATAATTGAAATAAATTATTATACTATCTATAATAATCTGATATTGATGAAATTTGGGGGAAGAATAAAGAATACTATATATATTGTAAGACTGGTTCAAAACGATCATGATTACTCACACATGATATCTAATATAGAAAATTATAACTAAAATACATGTATATAATAAGAATAAAAGTAATTTTAAAAAGTATTTATATATGAAAAATGTTATTAAATAAGTTATTACTTTAGTTATGTTTAATAGATAAGAATTTATAAAATGTTTGAGTAAAAAAGAGTACAAGGTAATGGGTTCTCTGTCTAAAAATTAATTTCTTCACAAAAAATTTATTAATGTGATAAAATATATCATTAATATGGTGTGATTATGTCCAAATTATTGTATTTTACAATAATAATTTAATTCATGGTGTTTTAAGATCTATATCTTTTTCTCTCTTTGAAAGTATTTTGATTCAAAGGACACCGAGGTTCTATATATCTTTGTTATCTCAAATTGATTCACTGAGTTCCTATGATTCTTCTTGAACAAATCTTTTATAAGATCACTATATTTTAACATAATATTTTATTTCAAACTACTTTATCTTCCTCCAAATGGAAAATTATTATTAATGACTCATTTAACTTAATCATTTCATGTATTGTATTATTTTTCTAAAAAATCATTTATGGTTTCTCCTATCGTATAATAATTATACCTTATAAAACATTCATTGCATGTTTTAAAATGGTTTTCCAAATTTCTATAACAAATAATCAGTTTGAAATAAAAAATAATATTCTTATAATTTCAATCTATTATTTTAAATGAAATTATTTATATTATAAATATTTTTAAAGGATTATGTTTTTATGAATGAATTCTTCATGGGTAATATATCTTCCAAAAGAAACATTTTGACAACATACATATTTCAAAAAATTTGTTTGTTGAATTTTTTTAGAGGGTACCTTTAAAAATATTTTATTAATCCCAAATTCTATATATAAGAAAACATTTTTCATAAGTTTTCATAAATTTTGAATAGAGGTATTTATCCATGTTTATAAAGAATGTTTTTTGATAACCAATCTATTACATTTTCTTCTTTAACATGAAATGATAAAACTCCAATAAAGTTATGTTCTACCAATCACCTTTTTAATGAATTCATGAAAAACTCATTTTGGGTGATATAATTTTTCGTATTAACCAATATACTTTTTATTGAGTAAATTACTAGTTTCCATTATTTATTTTTCAAACCATGATACACGTTATATCAAAATGACCTATCTGAGGTTTTCTTTTGTAATTGGTTATGATTTTGAATGATGAAATTTCCATTACTAAAACACCAGTGAACTAAATTCTATTATTCATTAAAATATGATGAGGTAAAGTTACATTCCATATTACATCTATTGGTTTTTTTTTGAAATATATATATTTATTTAACTCAACTGTAGATAATGGGACATATTTATATCATCAGTAAATAAATAAAATGATGTTGATGTAATTTCAACTAGATATAAGTTCTAGAGGATTCAACCATTAATGTTTTTTACAATTATTTGTCTAAATAAATTCGATATATGTGCATCATAAGTATTATAATTAACATCTAAACTAATAATTATGAAAAAATTTAATCCATTTTTATTCTATAGTTTTTTTTTCATAGGGAACTCCAAATATTTTTAATTTTTTTTCTTTATGAGTGTCTATATAAATAGTTATTATTTTATGGTTTGATTTGTAATGATATTTACATTTTCAATGATAATCATTCTTCTTTTGAACCTACAAAATTTAAGTATTCTGATTATGGGATGATAATGTAATTTTAAATCATATATACTAAGGGATTATATGTCTAGGTGGGAAGATATCAACTACTTTCTATGTTTGGAAGTGAGTAGCTACTAACAGATTTAGTCGATGGTATCCCAGGAAATGAAGATAGAACATTTGATATATATATATATATATATATTCTTCTAATAATTGTAAAAGGATTAAAGTCATAGAGGCCATATATCTGGAGGAAGGTTCCTCCCAGATCTTTTTAAAAATAATTTTTTAAATAAATACCTTTAAAGGATAATTTGGTTTTATAACTAATACTCCACATTTTTTTAATGAATTTTCACTATGTAGGACAATTTATCGATAATAGTTAAAATACTAATCACATTATTTACAATGAGTTAACAATACTTCATACAATCTATAATTCTGTTATTAAAATTTTTAATCTTATCTATAGTTAAATCCCAATTAAGAAAGTACTATAAGAGGATTGAAATTTTAGGTTTATTTTAAAAAAAATTCCCCTCCCATGTTGTATTTTATTTTCCATTATACCGTAAGAGATCATTGGGAATCATAGGATGTTTTCATGTTTATTATAATATTTATTAGAAAATAAATACATAAATCAATATTTTAATAAGTTTATCATATTTTTGAAACATTTTCCTTACCAAAATAGTGATAGTGGAAGAAATATATTTTATAATGGAAGTAGCAATATTTTTTCCACTCAAAAACAAATATCTAACCAAGAAAACCTATTTTGATTGATCCGGTTTTTAGTACTAGTGAGATAATAGGAAATCATATAGCATAAATACTGTATTCAAAAACATTTTCAAGTTTACCTGAAACTATAGTGTTCTTGATAGGCATATCATTCAATTTCCCATGATGAAATAGTTGATTACGAATTAATCTGTAATGTCCATAATAAATTACTATGTTCTATTACCAGAACATCTATAGTCAGATACAATCCTATGTAATAGAAAGTTTAATTTGGATAATGTTATAGATTATATATTTTGGATCATAATTTTTTTTGAAACCCAGAAAGATGTTAAAAGATATAATTAAAATACATTAAAAATTTTCATTAAAAAATAATCAAAAAATTCATCTGTAATTTATAACATTAGTAAACAGTTTAAAATATTTTTGTGAAAATGAGTTATCAAAATATCAAGAAAATAAATATATTATTGATATTATAAATAAATAATTATATTCCGTTAGGATATAAATCAAAAATATATATAACATTTGACAAATATATATTTAGATGACTTAATTCGAACAATAATAAAATATGAGAGAAGACTAACATAAGATGTTGTAATAGGGTAAAGGAATAATTGAGTTTCATTATCATATACTTTACGTAACCAAAATTATGTTAACATTATTACAAATAATAACAATTATAAATATGTTATTTCAAATATCAAATTAAATAACTTATTTCAATGTGGTTTTGATGATAGTAACAATGAAAACGATCAAATTAGAAGATAAATGAATAAGCTACACAAAAATTTAATTTTTTTGAATAGTCATCTAATGGAATGGAATGATATGATTGAAAATAATGAATCATTAAGAGTAATTTTCTAGGAATGTAAGAAAGAAGGTCATATCATTACTAATTTTAAAAAACTATATATTAAAAATGGAATGTCGAGATGATATTATGAAATAAAAGGAGTGAAATTATTAAAATCATTAGACACCTTGAGTTTATGTTATTATAAAAAAACTTTAGATAGTTCATTGGAAGGTAGTGGAACTAAATAATTGGAAAGATTTAGTTTCTATAAAAATATTCTAATGAATGAAAAATTATTCATGGAAATGGTAATATTAGAATCCCAAAAAAAATTAACTTTTTCATTTAAAATTAATGTACATAAGATACTTATAATAATTCTTTAAATTATGAAAATGATAAAATATTATATTCTAAAATACTCAACTCAAAAGAAATTGAAAATAAAATTTCCTAAAATTGAATTTATGTGTTGATATATAACACTTATAAATAAATAAACTAATAAACTGAAAATCACATATGATTAGTTTTGAAGAAAACATTATTAAATATAACAAAATATTTTCAAAATTAACATCCGAAATTTATAAACATTCCACAAAATTATATTTATAAACATATTATTTAATTATTTATATTGATTTCAATTTAGTTGATCGAAGATCCAATTATAAAAATGAAGATAATTATAATTTAATTATTAAAATTGAAACTATTGTTTTTAGAAAATCATTTATCAATATTTACATAGGGTAATATAATTTTGATAAACTTTATAGCCAAAAATGACCCTCAATATCTTGAAATGGAATTGGTTTCAATTTTAAAAAATACTGGTTTAAATAAAACTATCATGTACCAAAATAAAAACTTTTTTTACTAAATGTTAATGAGGATGTCACTAAAGTCATTTTTATTATTTAAAAAATCATTAGACTTTTGGTTTTCATAATGATTTAATTCCATATAACTAGAATTTTTACATCATAAAAGAACTAGGTAGATGTGGGTTCCTATTTTTTTTTCTAATATAATTAGACCCCAATCTGTGTGGGTACCAAGACCAAAATTTTAACTTTTTTATGAAAATAAAGTGAGAATTATTAGAAGAAAAATCTTACAAGGGTTGGGTTTGATCTCAATGTATGACTAGAAAATTCCCAATATCCATAATTTGAAAAAAAATCATAGCATGAAAAGTCAATTTTGGAGAAAATAGATTTTGTAAAATCTTTTTAATTATTAATATTTCATTTTCTAGAAATAGTAGTTTGACGATGTTTATATGATTTCATACTTAAGAACATTATTATTAATGAAATTTAGTAATGTTTTGTGGGATACATTATGAACATCGATAATGATAAATATATAATCCAAGGTTTTGAAGGTAATTTGATTTTATCTACTGATTGAATTGAAATTGTTTACTTAACCAATATTGAAATATTACTTCAATCATGTTTTTCATGTCTAAGTGAACCTTAAAACCTATAATAGATATGGAATAATTTGTAAGGATACTATAACATCCAAAATTTATCTAAAAATTCTAGGACCAGACATGTTAGATATCTACCAAATATAAGTATAATTTAGCTAGACCCTCCGATCCTTTTCAATTTATCATGAAATATATGTAAATATTTATGTTTAAATATGATGTCTTAACCACTGAATCATTATTTTTATTACACATGGATTTATTTGGACTAAAAAAACTCAAAATATTGGATGAAAATATTATGTATATGTTATGGTGGATGAATACAATAGTTGTAATTAGGTCTTTTTTATTATTCATAAATACATATCACATAATAAAATTTTAGTATTTCACATTTCTATTCAATATAAGAAAAACCTATCAATTTTTACCATATGCAGTGATCATTGTGGTTTGTTTTTAAATCCTAATTTGATCATATTATTTATAATTGCATTACAAAAAAAATTCACCACGGTTTCCACATTAATATTATATTGTTGAATGAAGAAACATAATTATGTCAAAAATTAGTCGGCATTTTTAAACTGAGTATTCGGTTTCTATAATAAATCTTGTTGCAACAATGAGTGCTAAATTTTATATTATAAATCTAATTTTACTCATTCATTTACATAATAAAACACTCTATGAGTTATGGAATATAAAATATAAAAAACATTCTTATATCATATATTATTGGTCTTAATTAATCATTCTAAATTAAAATGATCAATTACATAAAATAATTTGAAAAGTAAATGATAGTGTTTCTATGTGTTATTATATAACTAGTTAGGGTTATGGAGTTTAAATAAAAGATCCAATGTTATTGAGGAAAAAAATATGTAAAAATTTGATGAGTATGATCCTTTTGTTTTTATAAAACTATTGGAAATTTATTAAAGTAATGATGCTATAAAAACTCCTTATGTAACCTTACTATAAGTTAATCTACAACTACCAATTGAAAGTCCTCAAATAATAATACCACTCAATTTTTAAAATATAAAAAATTATTTTAAATAAAATATATATTTTTCTGTTTATGATCATCTTATCACATTACTAAATAATCAATTTATCCTAATGAATCATCCTTATGAATATTTAATTATAAATTTACCTAATATTTTTACAACTTGATGTTCCATAAAAAAATCATTTTGAAATCCATGCCTTTCGATTTTAATTTGAACTTAAAATAACTTATGATGCCTTGGGTGTCCAAGTTAGATATGGGTCATGTAATAAGATCTCCAATAATTTAAACAAAACCATATTTGAGCCCTAGTAGAACTTATTTAATATATTCTGGTAATTGAGGTAAAATGAGTTTTTTTGGAAACAAATGTCCTAAAAATTGAATTATTATTAGAAATAAATAAAGGATTCATGTCAAAGTGTATTTTCAATAAGAAGGCATAGTTTGTGGGAAAATGTTTTCACAAAATTCTTAATTAGAATCTATTAGGATCTTATTATCCTTTTTAGATCACCTGAATTTTACCTATATTTTTAATGGATATATGATGATATTTTCATAAATTTTATATTCTTGAAAATTTTTATATTAATAATCCTCTCATAATTGAATATATTAAATTTTTCAATAATGTATGTAATCTTCATAAGTCACACTATGGACATAAATGACACCCCAGAGCTTGGAAGAATATACATTCTGTCTATTTTCTTTAATATAATTTTTTTAAAAGATGGGTTAATCCAAAACAATTAATAAATAATATTTTTAAAAACACCATCTCTGTTAAAATACTGATGAATTTTTTTTATTTCAACCCTAAAATTACATTCAGATAGTTTATTCTCCAAATTGGAAGAGTGAGTTTTATATGAGAATAATGGGATAACATAAAATTTTCCTTGTATTTCATATATTTTTAATGGTTGAATGGAAAATAATTGAATAAAATATTAATATATTACATATATACCCAAATGTCATGGTTTTTATAATGCATCAAAGATAAATATTTTGTTTGAATCTTCTATCAAACATGCTCTTGAGGAAACTGGTAAATTGGTAGACCAAAATTTATAGAATGTTGACCAAAATTAAACAATATTTTAATGGAAGTCTAGTAGAAAATATTTTTTCACTATTTTTATGTGTGATATTTTTAACTGATCCATGAAAACCTCATTTTTATGCAGCTAAATTCATTTTACAATACCATTAATGTACTTCTAAAAAAGGATTATTTTATTCTTCTAGAAAGGGGGTTTTTATAAAAATTTACTCAAATACTAACATTTTAGAATAAATTTTAGATTAGAAATATACTTCAATGACATGAAATTTCTTATGAGAATCATTAGTTTCATTTTCCAACAAGAAGATATTTTATAGAGGATAGTCTAAAGTTGAACGAAAATATATACCAGCGAGAATTTATTTTCCCCAATTGTTTTGGATTCAACACAAAATCACAAACTTTGGATTGATTTTAACTCAAAATCTAACCCAATATGAAACTTCTCATTTTATTTCCTTATATAGTAATCTATAATACCTATAAAGGGTAATGACTACACATATATAACACCATTTCCCTTGAGACCAATTATTAAAAAGAGATATTTTTATCAAATTTAATAGAATTGAGAATCAACTTCTATTTATTTTTATAAAACCTCTATAATTTGATAGATTCTAATGTCTTAAATAAAAGTTATGAGGGACTAAATAGAAGTGATTTTATATGAAATTCTCCTTTTAGAAATATACATACATTTAAAACACATATATTAAAAAATTAAGGGGTATAAAACATATCAGCTTTTAAAACATATCTATTGGTAAAACTTATCTTTTTTTCAAACATATATACGATTAAAACTATTCTGTTTTTCGAAAAATTTTGTAAATAAAAATTTACTTTTTTAACTTTTTTTTAAATGAGTTATAATTTTCTCTAAACCTTTCCTTATACGATGCTTCAAATAGTAAGATCTTACTTCATTTTTCGAAGTTAAATCTGTATAGTTAATTTTTTTCAAAATTTGATTTTACTGTTACCATTATATTTTTTTGAACAAGTGGGAGATATTAAAAACTAGTAAAAAATAATAATTACTTATTATATGGGGGGCTTGTTACTATCTCTGAGAAACTTAACATTTTCATTTACCATTATAAAAATATTAAATTAAATTTATAAAATAATCTAAATGAAATATGTTTTGGCATTTAATTTTTCTAACATCCTTTTAAACCCACTTATAATTAAAAGGGAATATTATTGTATGATATAAATCATTAATAACTATATTGGGAATAACATTTCATGGACCATTCACATTCCATTTCTCTATATTTGATTTTTTATACTGAAATCTTTTTCAGTGAATGTATATTTTAATTGTATATCTAAATGATCTTAGAAAATAATCAATTAAGATTAGTTTTTTATTTTATAAAGAATTATGAGATTCATGAATATCTGAATAAATCACTATATTAAAGGGTGAAACTGATTATGATCAATGTATAATAATACATAATCATGTCCATTATTATATTATGATTCCAGATTAGATATTTAAAACAGGTGGAGAATGTGATGTTCAACTTACACTCACACTATAAAACTATATTATAAGATACAAAAGAAAGGTCAAAACATAATTGATGTTGAAAATTTTTATTACATCAACCACAAAAAGTATATTTATATTAATTATAGGATTGTCTATTGATGTTTTGAAATAAATAGAAAACATTTGATCATAATATTACCAAACAAAATTTAATTTAATTATTTATATAACTTCTCCTCTTTCTTCCTTCCTTTTATAAAATCACACATAAGGAAATTTTTTTAAAAAAAAATATATTAATATTATTTTTTCTTTTATATTCTCAAATCTAATTTTTTGGATATCAATATTTTCAAAAAATAAGTTCATTAATTTTTTTTTTAAAATTAATTGTGGATAAATTCTCAATCCTGAAAACTACAAGGAGATCTCATTTTAATTTCAGTTATTTTTTTAATTATTTTTATTATTATCAATTTTCCAAAAAGGGGGTTATTTTTTATTCAATGAATAGCTTAATTTATTTATTATTTTAAAAAATATACATTTTTTCTAAATAATCTATCTTTTATGTTTTTATAAGTTGATATTATTCAGTAGAATGAACATCTAAAAACCGAAATATTGACGAACTAAAAAATGTTTTTTTAATATATGGATCTGATACTTTAATCAAGATTACATCCCTCAAATTTTTAATCAATATCATGATGCTAATTTCACTCACCGGTAGATAAATATATATATTCATCTCTTATGTGGAAAAAGAAGCTCGTTTTGATGGTGTTAAAACTATAGATACGTTATATGGAATTTTACCATTGGAGTTTTTTTTCAAAGACTCATATTAATTGTATTTCACCTTTACTATTATAAGTACATGAATGACCATCAAGATTAATTATTTTGAATGTTTTTATTTGTTTTACATATTTCAAATTTAATTTTACTCATATTTCTCATGATCGATGTAAATTTTTTTCTTTCTGATTTTATTATATTAAGAGATGTCATTGTATGGTTTTAATTATAAAGATTATATAAATTTCTATTGTAATTTTTCTTCTTCTGAACCTTTCTTCTCAGGGTACTCTAGGTATTAGAAGAAAAACTAATTTCTTATCATCTGTATCAAAATATTTTATGGCTATGAGTATTGATATCAATTAATTCTAGTGTAGAAATGTGAGCTTCTAGAAATCGTTTTAGTCATGGTCTTAGGGGGTTAGAAAGATATGTATTTTGGTAGGTATAAAATCAAGATACTATAAAACAAGGTTTCATTCATGGATACCTTGGTCCAGTCAATATATTCACCTCACACATTAGTTTAAATTTTTCTCATTGATAGTATAATTTTGATAGAGTAGTGGGTTTGCTAACTATTACTTTGTGTTTTTTAAATTCCTATTATATGAACTCTATTATCTTTATTAATTAAAATAATTATCAATTTATTCTATTGCGATGATTATATTTCATAAATATTATAATTACATTAATATTATTAATTTTATTTTTATTTAATGTTTATTTAAAAAACCAATTATCATAATACTTATTTAAGAGAAAAATTGTCAAAAAATTTAAAACTACATTTCACCCTTCTTATATTTTATTTTCCATCATATGTTTTGATAAAACTTTTCATTTCAATATATGTTTATCATTTCTATATGATATGAAATATTTTTTCAATCCATGGGTTCTTAATGTTATGATATTGGATTGACTTATTCTATATCACACATTTGTTTCTATTATAATTATTTGATGGTTTGGGCCTAATAAATCTCTAATATGGATTGATTTTGATAAATACATTAAACAGTTTTGGTTTAATAACTTTCTATGATGGGTTCTGTCCAATAAATCATAGATATTTTTTGGTTCTAAAAAATCCTTAATGTAGTTGGGGTTTGATAAATCTCAAATAAGGTTTAGGTCTAATAAAAGAATTATACAATTTAGATATGATAATGAACTAAGGTTGTTTTTGTCTGTTATATCCTTCCAAATAATTAGGTAATATTTCATATCTCATGATATAGTGGTGTGTATACATGATTGGATTTATTCTAAAAAAAATGGTCAACACAGTTATATTATTTCAAATAAATAAGTTGTGGACATTCATGGGTTTTTTCACAACAAAAATGGTTATAAATTTTGGCTTTTCTAACAATATAGGGTTTTCGCGTTTTTATTTATGTTTCTTTAGTATACATTATGAAACATGATGATTGTTTCTTTATTTCTCTCTCATTTTCTTTGGTATATGTTTTTTCATATGCAATTTTATGAATTTATACCATTCCTTATATATTAATCATATTGTCCCATGTTCTCTTAATGATATATTTCCACTTCTAATGCTTTCACTAATATTTAGGATATAACCCTTGATTATATATTGATGAGATATTTTCTATTACTGAGTGATGAAGATCACCCATTTCTTATATTTTCATTCCCTATGATATAAATATGAGTATAACCTAGGAGATTTATAGAAGTGGGATTAGTGTTTTGTCACGACCCATCCCCCGGGGCTAGTGTCGTGACTACCCCAAGCCCGCCTTCCATAGGCCAGGATCTGGAGACTAGCACAAAAGGCATCACTCCCTAAAAACTAAGAAGGCATTGCCTTTATAAAACATAAACACACACAATTAGAGTAAAAGCGGAAGAAAACACTAAGTAATCAGTAAAAAAAGTGTGATGAAAGTACAAAGGGGCCGAAAATACAAGCCCAACAGAAAGGTACAACTACAACTGAAAGAAAGTACAACTGAAAAGACAAACAGTTGAATGGTGAAGCAGCTCCTGGATCATCATCCAGGTTTCTACCTGAAGGGTAGGTACAGATGTCCTCCTAAGCACTCCGCTTGTGTCGGTCTGCTCAGTGTGTCTTCATGACAAGTGTCCACCTCTGGGTTTTTTCCATTCCTTGTACACTCTGCCTCGGTCAGTGTTGTCCATCGTCTGCATCCAACACAACGAGGTGTGGGCATAGCCCGTGCAGGGGTGAGTATAAGGATACACAGTAGGGACCCCGAGACCCTCACGGTCACAAGAAATCCAACAAGGATATACCAGAAATAAAGATCTCAATAGATAACCTTTTATAGGTATATGCCCATACATATACCAAAGTTATCAAGTAAACCATCTCCATCATGAGGAAAACACAAAGGTCATTGACTCAGCTCAAACTAGGATGTTATGCATGATGTCAAAAACATGGCTGCTGGAGAACTCCTCCTCTATCGAGCGCAGTAGTCCTGTCACGACGTCGAGGTGCTACTCACTAGCCTTAGACTGCTAAGGTACTCCTCCTGTCGAGTACCGCGAGTCTACCGCCTCACATAGTAGCGCTCCCCGCCATGGGTCTGCCGCCTCACACAGTAGCGCTCCCCTGGATAGCCTACAGAGGTACTCCATCTATCGAGTACCGTGGGTCTGCTGCCTCACAAAGTAATGCTCCTCTTCCATGGGTCTTCCACCTCACACAGTAGTGCTCCTCTCTAGGCAAGGCAAGTCACTCCGAAACGTATCAGACAAGCAGTCATCAGTTCTCGGCCAGCTACTAGGTCTCTGTACACCATATTATCGTCTCTGGGAGGATCCTCTACACGAGCTATTGTCCAATACTCAAAGTGTTATGAAGTCCCACAAATAAGTATCTCAATGATCCATCACATCATAGGGGTCTTAATGCAATAGACATCACGTCAATCGGACGGCCGGTCGGTGAGTTATTATCCTTTTTGTCTCGGGGGCCCGGTTGGTTTCGTGTACAAACCAACCTGACCGTATCTCAAATGTTCACCAAACTCCCATGGGGTATACTAAAAGGAACTGTTTCTCAATGAGATTACCAACTCCATCAACGGTTCGCCAAACGGATGTCCGGTCTAAGAGTTATTGGCTTTCCCGTTCGAGGGGCCCGATTGGTTTTTAAGTTAAAAACAACCCAACCATACTCCAAATACATCCAAACCTCAATTGGAGCATGAGAAAAGAACTGTCTAATCAAAATGAAACCAATGTAGTTGACGACACGTCAATCAGACGTCTGGTTCTCATATTATTAGCATTTCTGCTCCAAGGGCCTCGTTGGCTTCGTGTTCGAACCAACCCGGTCATACACAAACTTCACCAAAACCTTGTGTGTAATAGACCGAAACGACCGTCTAGATCCAAGGAATCCTATTCCGCTGACGATACGTAAATCGGAGGTTCGTAGATCAATTTATGGGAATTTTACAGAAAAAGGTCCCAAAGGGGGGTTTGGGCCCGGTCCGACCCGGCCCAACCCACCTTGGGTCGGCCCGAACCAGGTCGACCTTACCTATGTCTGCATCTAGCCTGGCAGGGCGCAGCCAGGCCCAGCGGGGCGCGGCCCTGCCTGGCAGGACAAGGCTCGGCCGGGCCGCCTGCCACAGCTCTGCCAGCCTGGCCGAGCGGGGGGGGGGGGGGGGGGAGACGCGTCCCCCCAGACAGCTAGTGCAGAATAATGCCACACTTATTTATTTCCGGAATGGATCTGTTGTTCAAGTTCCACCCGTTGCGGCGGCCTGTTCCGGTGGCGCGTCACCGTCGCCGTCGCCCGCCTTCTGCAGACCACAGGACGCGCTCTGGTGGTCCTTTACGCCAACCTTCTGCACCTAAGGTCATCTCCAGACCCAAACTCCACTACAAAAGCTCCAAATCGTTGTTTCGGACCTGTTTTGTCATCTCCCATCAATCTGTGCACAGAAAAACAACCTACGGAGGGCCGTCGGGCCATGTTTGTTCAGCTAGCACCCTCCACGTTAGGCGTTATCAATTGGCAATAAACAAACACTTGCTTTTATCAACGAAAAGGTTATAATTTATTCAAAATAAATTATACAAACACCCTTCCTTGAATAGACTTCGCACGCCATCAAACCGTGGAAGATGAATGTCACGGTGGTCGGGCGTCGCGGGGGAAGACGAGGATTCCTTCGTTCGATGTACTCTTCCACTTCCGAGCTTGTGAGTCGGTCTTTTGATGAAGAAGAGGAAGATAGAAGAGTTTTCGGAGAAGTCCCGCATCAGAAGGGGGTTCCTAGGAAGAAGCGTCGTCGCCGGTGTCTTTGCATTCTTCGAGACATGGAGTGTTCTTCGTTGAGAGAAGAACACTATTCTCTATTTCCCCAGAGTTTTCTCCAAACTCTCCCAACACAACAAATGCCAAACTAAAATAATAGCCTAAGCTATTATTTTATTCTCCCATAATAACATTTCCATGCACTCAAAAAGATTGGAATCCACCCAAAAAAATTAATTAATTTGTGGTGTACAAAATAATTAATTTGCTGAGTTTTCATATTAATGACCTTGTGGAAGGTGGAGAGTTTAGCAATTAAAGCGGGGTTTTCAAGAATAAAACAAGGGGTTTATGTTAGTTGAAGAGAGTTACGGGGAGATGAAAGGTTTGGGCTCGTGTGGGCCCCACCTAACAAATATCCACACAAGGGAAGTTATTTGGGTGTGGGCCCCACCAATAACTTCCCCCTAGGAGGAAATAACCAACTCTCAAAATAAAATTGTGTACCAAACAATTTTATTTAATTTTAGATTAAACTCCAAAAAATTAACTTTCAAACCACATTAAATGAAACTACGGTAAAGGTCCCTTTAAGCGAATACCGGCACTTCGAGTTCATCGGTGTCCTCAGATTTCAATTCTGAGAACCGGTTCAAAAGATAGAAAAACATGCACGTATGTTTACTGAATGTACCCGAACAAAACTTCAAAAATTGATTTCGGGCACACCAGGCCTCGGAATCAGGCTCTGTCAGAAACTGTTGACTCGTAAAATACTTAATAAATTAGGAAAAAATTTCCCTTGAAATTTCCGGGTCTTTTCATTACTCCCACCTTAGGGATTTACGTCTCCATAAAGCTATAACACACACTATGGAAACAAAAGATGAGGTACTGAGCATGCATCTGAGTCTCCCGCTCCCAAGTGCTCTCCTGGAGGTTCTCGTACTGCCGGTGAATGCACACAAGAGGAATCGAATGTCCATGCAGGACCCGCTCCTGTTGATCCTCAATCTCCACTGGAACCTCTGTGGAATTCACCATGTCATCGATGTCCATCTCCCCATGGTCGATGATGTGGGACGGGTCGTGCACGTATCTCCTCAGCTGAGATACGTGGAAGACGTCGTGCACCCGGTGCAACTGAGGTGGAAGGGACAGGCGGTAAGCCAGCTCGCATAATCTACTAAAGAATTGGAGGAGTGACTGTAAGAGACTGAAGATAGGATGCAACATCTCTATCCACAAAGGATATATGTAAGGCAGCCAGCTGCTTTGTCTCCTCTTCTAGCAGCTAAAAACTAGTCCTCCTGCTGAGCACATCTGCTATTATGTTCCCCTTCCCAAAAGTATAGAATATTTCGAAGTCATAGTCCTAGAGGAACTCAAGCCATCACCACTATCTCAGGTTCAGATTCTTCTAAAAGTAGACGCACCTCAGACTATTGTGATTGGAGTGATCTGTAAACTATTCTCTCATCGAACAATGGGTGAGACTATCCAATTGTAAGAATTTGTCTTCACCCTTCTTCGCCAACGTTCAACAAGAGCTGCTAAGATTTATCCTTTTCTGAAAATGGAAATCTGGTCTCATCCCCGAGATGAACATTGTCTTTTTCCTAATATAGTCAATCCTAACATGAACGATACAATTCATGTCATGGATGACATCGTAAGTCCTCGATGCTGCTACCAAGAGATCTAATCGTTACTCTCGCCTCCAAGGGTCGAGTCACACAATGGGCATTAGTGTGTGGTCACTGGGTCTCTTTGAGTAAGAATCTTGAATGTGAGGGTCAAGTCGATGGTTTTAAACTAGAACCTCTTAGTATTAACCACACAAACGGTAGGAAAGAAAACATCACAAAGAAAAGTGTCTTTTATTACTACAGCTCAAAGTACAAAGACACATAAAAACCACGAACAACAACAAAAAGGAAGTTAGAAGCACCACGAACAAAGGATTCCATGCCTGGAACTAGTCCCTCTCCTATCCACTTGCTTTCGGAGTTCCATAGTCATATGGTTCAGCTGCCTGAAGCTTTTCTCTCCCATTTCCACCTATTCCCTGCGGTCGGGGTGGACCTCCTGGTGGTGGTGGTGGAAACACCTTGAAGCATTTCCACCACCAGTTGTAAGGCCAGCTCCTCTGCCTTGGTCTCCTGCTCCTTCCAGTCCACCTCGATCAAACATATACCTATGCTTGGAGGTCCTTCTTCTATCTGCTGATCATCTGCACGGCGGGTCAGACAGTCACGTTCCATGTGACCAAGAACACCGTAGGAGTAACACAGCCTGGCAGGTCTGGCTCTATCTCAACCTTGGGTGCCCCACACAACTGACCCTGAGTCATGCGGTCGAACACCTGTAGGTCTGGTCCTCTTGGACCTCTGCGTCATCTGTCTACTGCCAACTACAGAAGACTCTGCTGCATGCCGGCTAGTGGTGGGTCTCGCTGTGGGAGACTGCTCAGCCAAGAAAATTTCCTCTAAGAGGGCTCACTCCACCACCCCCGTCTGCTAGCTGTAGAAGACTCTGCTGCATGCCGGCTAGTGGTGGGTCTCGCTGCTGGAGACTGCTCAGCAGGGAAACTGTCCACTAAGAGGTCTCGCTCCAACACCCCCGTATGCATCAGGATGCTGTCGGAGACAACTGAAGCTCTAATATCTTGCCTGAGTCCCTGCTCAATGGTCCGAGCCCTGAATAATGGGTCACTTACCATATAAGTGGAGCAGCGCGAGAGGTCGGTGAACCTCACTAAGTACCGCGCCACCATCATGATACCCTACTGAAGATGAATTAGCTCTTGTATATGCACCGGTCGAAGGGTGGCTAGTACAAAATCCACCCAGAACAGGCTCTCGAAGTCTGCCCATAGAAGTGTCACCTCGTCATGAATCTGAAGCATCAGGTTCCACCATATGCCTGCTGCTTCCTGAAAGAGGCTGGCAGCAAGGGTCACCATAAAGTCTACTGGCATACCTACTATCCTGAAGACTCTCACAATAGCCTCCATCCAATCCTCAGCCGCATGTGGCTCTGTATGTCCCTGGAACCTGGGTGGCCTCTGGCGCTGGAACTCGTGCAGCGTGCTCAAGCGGTGTGTATCACCTGCTGCTGGGGCTAGTGGAATCGGTGGCCCAACGGGTGATAGTACCGCTGGTGCCTCAACTGGATGACGTCCCTATACTGAGGCCTCGTCGCTTGGAGGCCTATCAGTACGTACAACTCTCGGGGCTCTAGGTGATTGTCTATAGGGAGGCATCCTGAAAGAAATAGATGCGACATAGTCAAAGACTATACCTGGTGAGCTGACCTAGTTTGAGCTGACTTAATGAAAACTTCTGAAAACACAGATGCAATTAGTTTTTTTGTGCACTGAGTCGGAAATCCGAAGTTAGGGTCCTGGTGTATGGATACGTCGGCCTCCCCCACTAACACTGGACTCCCTGAACTGAAAACCACACTTAGTACCCTTAACACTATTTCTTCACAGAAAATAAAGATCAAAGTCTTGAGTTTTGCGGTAGAACCAACGACCCCTGATACCAATTTGTCACGACCCGTCCCCCGGGGCCTGTGTCGTGACTACCCCAAGCCCTCCTTCCCTAGGCCAGGGGCTGGCGACTAGCCCCAAAGTCATAACTCCCTAAAAACTGGGAATGCATTGCCTTTAATAAACCTAAACACACAAAATCAGAGTACAAGCCGAAGAAACACTAAGTAAGTAGTAAACAAGTGTGCTAAAAGTACAAAGGGGCCGAAAATACAAGACCAATAGAAAGGTACAGCTACAACTGAAAGAAAGTACAACTGAAAAGAGAAACACATGAATGGTGAAGAAGCTCCTAGATCGTCCTTCGGGTTCCTACCTGAAGGGTAGGTACAGATGTCTTCATCAGCACTCCGCATCTATTGGTCCGCTCCGTCTGTCGTCACACCAAGTGTCCACCTCCGGGTACTGTCTAGTCCTCGTACACTCTGCCTTGGTCAGTGTTGTCCATCGTCTGCATCCAACACAATGAGGTGTGGGCATAGCCCATGCAGGACTGAGTATAACGATACTCAGTAGGGACCCCGATACCCACAAGGTGTCACAAAATCCATCAAGGATAAACCACAACGAAAGATATCAAAATATAACCTTTACATAGGTATATGCCTATAGATATAACAAAGTTATCAAGTAACCCATCTCAATCCTGAGGAAAACACAAAGGTCATTGACTTTGCTCAAACTAGGATTTTATGCATGATGTCGAAAACACAGCTGCTGGAGAACTCCTCCTCTGTCAAGCGCAACAGTCATGTCATGACTCTGAGGTGCTACTCACTAACCTTAGACTGCTGAGGTACTCCTCCTTTCGAGTACCACGGGTCTACCGCCTCACACAGTAGCACTCCCCACCATGGGTATGCCGCCTCACACAGTAGCGCTCCCCCTGATAACCTATAGAGGTACTTCTTCTGTCAAATACCGCGGGTCTGCCGCCTCACAAAGTAGCACTCCTTTACCATGGTCCTAACACCTGACACAGTATTGTTCCCCACTGGGCTAGTCAATTCACTCTGAAACGAATCGGACAAGCTGTCATCAGCTCTCAGCCAACTACTAGGTCTTCGTACTCCGTATGGTCGTCTCCAGGAGGATCCGCTCCACGAGCTACTGGCCGATAATCCAAGTGTCATGAATTCCCACGAAGAAGTATCTCAAAGGTCTGACACGTCATATGGGTCTCAACGCAATAGACGATGCGTTAATCAGACGCCCGGTCTGTGAGTTATTAGCCTTTTTGTCCTGAGGGCCCGGTTGGTTTTGTGTACAAACCAACCCGACCATATCTCAAATATACCTCGAAATCCCATGGGGTATACTCAAAGGAACCATTTCTCAATGATATTACCAACGCCATCAACGGTTCGTCAAATAGACGTCTGGTCTGAGAGTTATTGGCTTTTTCAGGGGCCATGTTAGTTTTTAAGCTAAAACCAACCCGACCGTACTCCAACAACCTCCAAACCTGAAGTGGAGTATTCAAAAAGAATCTTATCATCAAAATGAAACCAACGTAGTTGACGGAACGTCAATCGGACGTCCGGTCCTTAAGTTATTATCATTTTCGCTCCGAAGGCCCGATTGGTTTCATGTTCAAACCAACCTGGCCATACACAAAAATCGCCAAAACTTTCAGTGTAATATACCAAAATGGCCATCTCGATCCAAGGAATCCTATGCAACTGATGGTGCATCGATTGAAGGTCCGTAACTCATGATATGTGCATTTTACCGAAAAAGATCTCAAAAGGGGGGGTCTGGGCCCTGTCCGACTCGGCCCAACCCACCCTGGGAAGGCCCGAACATAGTCCGGCCCGGCGGGTCGCAGCCCGGCCCGGCGGCCAGCCGTGGCTCGGCTTGCCTGGCCGAACGGGGGGGGGGGGATGCCACCCCCCGGATAGCTGGCATGGCTTAATGCCGCACTTCTTTAATTTCGGAACGGCTTTGCTGTTCCGGTTCCACCAGCTGCCACGGCTCAGCCATGGAAGCCTGCTCCGGTGGTACGCCGCCGCCACCGGACGCCGGTGTCGCCATGCTGGCAGGGTGCACAGGCGCCGCCTTCCGTAGACCACTGGACGCGCTCCGGTGGTCCGTTTCTCCCACCGTCTGATCCTAAGGTCATATTGGTACCCTAACTCTACTGCGAAAGCTCCAAATCACCGTTGCGGTCCCATTTCGTTGTCGCCCGTCAATCTGTGCATAGAAAAACAACCTGCGGATGGTCATCGTGCCGTGTTTGTTCGGTCTGTGCCCTCCATGTTAGGTGTTATCAATTGGCCATAAACAAACACTTTCTTTCATCAACGAAAAGGGTATAATTTATTCACAATAAATTATACAAACAACCTAACTTGAAAAGACATCACACGTCGTCGAACTGCGGAAGACGAACGTTGCGGGGGTTGGGCGTCGTGGGGGAAGATGAGGCTATCATCGTTTTTCGTACGCTTCCTCTTCCAAGCTCGTGCATCCATCCATTGATGACGAAAAAAAAGATAGAAGAGTCGTCAGAGAAGTCCCACATCGGAAGTGGATTTTTAGGAAGAATTCGAGGAAGAAGCATCGCCGTCGGCATCTTCACATTCTTCGAGACGTGGAGTGTTCTTCATTGAGATAAAAACAGTATTCTATATTTCTCCAGAGATTTCTCCAAACTCTCCCAACACAACGAATGCCAAACTAAAATAATATCCTAAGATATTATTTTATTCTCCCATAATAACATTTCTATGCACTCAAAAATATTTGAATCCACCCAAAAAAATTAATTAATTTGTGGTGTACAAAAAAATTAATTCACTAAGTTGTTATATTAATGACCTTGTGGAAGGTTGAGAGTTTATCAAATAAAGGCGGGTTGTCAAGAATTAAACAAGGGGTTTAAGGGAGTTGAAGAGAGTTATGGGGAGATGAAATGTTGGGGCTCGTGTGGGCCCCACCTCACAAATATCCATACATGGGAAGTTATTTGGGTGTGGGACCCACAAATAACATCCCCATGGGAGGAAATAACCAACTATCAAAATAAAATTGTGTACCACTCAATTTTATTTAATTTAAGATTAAACCCCAAAAAATTAACATTTAACCCACATGAAATGCAACTGCGGTAAAGGTCCTCTTAAGCGAATATTGGTATTGTGAGTTCATCGCTGTCCTCAGATTTCAATTCTGAGAACCTGTTGAAAAAATAGAAAAACTCACACGTACATTTACTGAACGTACCTGAAAAAGCTTTAGAAATTAATTCAGGCAAACCTGGCCTCAGAATCAGGTGCCGTCAGAAACTGCCGACTCGTAAAATACCAAAGAATTTAAGAAAAAAGTTTCCTTGTAATTTCCGGGTCTATACATGTTGGTAGAATATATAGAAATGATCACAAGTTTCATAAAATTATTTTCTTTTATTTTTATCCATAGGTACACTAAACCTTCTATTCATAAGATTTTATGATTACATTTTAGATGTAATCATTAAATTATAGTGATACTGTAGAATTAGCAATGGTTTATCTCACTTTCTACCAATTTTATTACATTAATGAAACTGTTTTTAGAACCATACTCAAGAGTTCATGTTTGGGACACCTCAACATGAATATAGAGAAAACATATTTAGGTAATAGACATTAAATATCCTAATGTAATGATTTAAAATAAATCCATTTTTATATTTTAAAATCAAGACCCCCTTAAAACAAATAACATCCAAAAAAACATAAAATACTAGGAGGATAAATGTATTCTTTATATATTATTTAAAATAGGTAGTATTTACATATTATAAATGAAAAATGTGCATAATATGAAACAATTATAAAATAAGTGAAATTAAGTTGAAATACCCTTATTAATTGGTTGAAATTTGAATACAATTAAATTTATATATAGAACCCTATTCTAAATATTAAAGACCATATATTTTACGAAAGACCCAATATAAAATATTTATGGTGTTGTGTAAAAAAATAACACCATATACAAGGATACTTGATTAAAAAATTGTATCATTTATCAATGAATTTAAATTTAGAGTAAAACAACTTAAAAATATTGTATCATAAGATATAAAAATATTTCAAGGTAGATATTATGTGAAATAAATGCAAATACACAAAAAAAATTAAAGGAAACAAAAAAATTATAATTTTATAAAGAGAATAATCATAGAATACTATATTCAATAAGAGAAAAAATAAAAAACATTGAATGGAAATTGAATTAAGAATCCCAATACAATGTCATATTTTATAATGAACGAACAAAGAAAATAATAAATTATGAAAATTTAATAAAAACCCATAGAAATATAATATTAATTATAATATAATTCAATGAAATAGTATAATTTACAAATCATATAAGAATAATGTTTAAGAAGAATGATTTTAAAATAATGAATGAAAATTCAGTTTAATAAAAAAACCCTTACCTTGTATTCTGTATTTATCATGTGTGATCTAACCTCCTATATAATGAACTAAAATAATTAATAATTTATTTCATAACATTTTTAAATTTTTTTACCTTTCACATAAATCTTTTAAATTAATTTATTACAGGTTTATTACATATATTTAGCTGTTATTGATCGCTGGTGTCGGTATCTTTAATAGTCCCATGTATTTTTTAAACAAATATTTCTACTTTCATTCCATGTTAAAGATGTTTGTATCTATAAAATGTTATATATATTGTAATGGATAATCCTTAATTACTTATAAATATTCAAACTCATTCCATGTATTTTTAGGTTTGGTAATTAATGATGAAACCCATAATTAGTTTGTTTTTGTAGTTTTTTATCTAATGGTTGTATATTAATAATGATTTCAGAATTAATATTAACATTCAAAATCGCCCAAAAAAGTTATTCACTTATTAATATCAAGTCTTACAAGACAAAAATTTCTTCCAAATGAATGGGTTTTCAAAAATAGATCCAAATAAAAATGTGTTTTGGTTTTCTTGTTTTAGGATATTAGATTTTTTGTTGACCATTTAATATTAATATTATTAATAGAATTCCTAAATTATTATTCTAGATCAAAAAATGATGTTATAAATATCATATCTACTCCATTAACTATTATTATAGTCATCCATCTTAGAAGGTGATGAAAAATTAAATATTTCATTTGGGGGGGTGTAGAATGCACATTACAAGGATGCCATTTTCCTTTTTCCAATGGATTGGTAAGAGGTATATAATGGCTCTTTAATAAAAATATAACATTTTAAAAGAATAATTATATTTATTTATTATTATTAGTATGGTTATAGTATATTTGAAAGAGTTTAATGAATAAATTCTTCTGAATAACTTAGTTAATACAATTACATATTTCATGGATATTTATCTTTTGATCACAAATTATTCCTTGATAGAATCATCTTTTGGGGAGACATAAACCTCTAGAAAATGAAAAATACGGATCAAAATCGGTCACTTAATATTTTATTGAGATAGTAATATTTATTTGAGAGGATAAATGGGGTGGTTAAACGAGATTTTATAGGTGATATGGGTTGAATTTCTATAATATTAATATCAAAATATAAAAATATGGTTTCATTCTCAATGAATGTGTAAAAAATATAGATAAAAATTGAAAATAGATAATATAGTGGTTGAGAAATCATATATTAACTCATTTAAGGTTATTATTTCTTTATAATGTTTTTCACTGTCCCTTAACAGGACTATTCTACCTCATTTAACACATTTTGAGGTGACTATATTTCACTACAGTAACTTATTTTTATGAATAAAAATGAAAATAACCTTATTGTATAATTTAAAAATTATTATTAAAAATTTTAAAAAAAATTTAAATATTTAATTTCTATAGCAGATAAAATATAATTTCAATAGTGGTTCACTTAATCCAAGAAAAAAAGTTTAAAAAAAGTTATTTATAAGGAAAAATTGAATTTAAATAAAATTAATTTATAGTATTGATTCATATAATATGTATTGGTTTATTGAAAAAAAATAAAATTTATTTTATCTTCCACTCAATCAATAATAGAATGGTTTCTTGTGAATAAAAAATTAATGTAAAATAATCAAATTGTATTTTCTTAGAAATAATATTACATTAGTTTGAATAATTTATTCATGTATTCAAAAATTAAAGAATAATACTTTTTTAAATATTATCTTTTATTCCTTAAATATATATTTTGATGTTATAGTTTATTATAATTTTTTTAATTCTTTCTTATATAATTCTGATGTAGTAACTTTTATAGTATTTTAAAATCTATATCTTTCACAATTTATCCAATAACATCCTTTTTAGAAAAGTCTATAAAAGTCACCCTAAAATAAATTTTATATGACTAATCAACAAATTATGTTCATTTTATCAAACTAAATTTCTAAAATTCATAAAATTATCATTTAAATAAAACCATCAAAAAATGGGTAAAACATTTATTTAAAATAAAACATTATTGATTTAAATGAAAAAAAGATCAATATTTAACACATTGAATAATTATTTATCACTATAAATAAGAATATGATTTTATAAAATTATCATGAATATCCATTAATAAAAAAATTAATTATTATAAAATTCATTTTATAGTTCATATTAGTAAGTTATGTTAAGGAAAAAAATTTAACCATTAAACAAAACATCCATAATGAGATGAAGTGATCATAATAATATTAAATGTAATACGAGTGTTGAATTGATTATATTATATCTCTTTATAATTTATATAAACATAAATATAACTTTCTAAAACACTTATATAAATTCTTTATCAGAAATATTAATTAACCATAACAATTATTCCTTTCTAATAATACTTGGGTTGGGACACTAATGGAAATATTGGAAAATTTATATTATTCATGGCTCTTATGAAATATGAAATTTTTTAATAATAAGATAATTTTGTAGAAAAAATGTACCTAAATATTAACATCACAATCTAACCCTTATACACATCTAGAAACATTTTACCAAATCAAATGTTGATCATCATATAATCTCAATAATAGTACTAGATAACATCACTCGAATCAAATCTTGTTTGATCATATAGATTAATGTCGAAAAAATATCTATAAAATTTTTATAATATCAGAAGAATTAAAAAAACTATATATTAAAATCTTATAGAACCCCAGTGGTGTTAATTTTTATTTAAAATATTAATGGATACATGTTTACAGTAACATCAATGGGAAAACTATACTCATATTAGGGGAATCCCCTCTTACAATTAATATATCAGAAATTTTAATATACCAAAGTTCCCAAAACAAATAGGTCATATATACTATAACATTAATTTTCCATATATTTTTTATCAAGAAGGGCACTGACAAAATAAACTTCACATAGAATGGATTACATATATCCCAATTCCAAATATTATGCCTCAACTAATAAACACATCATTATAACCACATATTCCATATCCAAATTTGTGGTAAAAAATTATATAATCCCACTATCCATCCAAACTAGATATTATTTATCAGAAGGAAATAATATTTTTTATATTTAGCGGCCTATTCACTAATTAGATAATTTTTATACCTATCCAAAAATATAGGGTGGTGGTGGTATTACAACTTTAATGGGTTTATCCATTCAAATAAATAATTCAACATAAAATATTCTCAAAATCATAATATCAAAAAGTATCTAATAAAAAAATATTTATTATCATCACCAATGTAATCTTCAGGTTTCCATCTATCTTGGAGTTCTCCAATGATTATAAATCAAGAAACACGCAACAAGGTATCAAGAAGAACTATGTCAAAAATAATAAAAAATTCTAAAAACATACAATCATGATATATATACAACCCTCTTACTATAAATTTGAACCTAATGAATATAGCATCCACATATTTATCTCCTAATTCTGATTTTCTAATATCTCAGGTATGTTCATCCTTAATAGTGTTTTATTTAATATTATAAACATAGGCTACAAAATCAGCTCTATAAAAGTTTCATTGAAAAAATAAATAAATTTTATTAATGAAAAATTTGTACAATTTGAAAAAAGTGAACATGAAAACAAAAATTTATTTGGAAACTATTAAGCTCATAAATTGATAGGAAAAATTTTATCTATAGATAAAATTTTTAGATAGTGAAAAAACTCCATTATAATTCAAAACCTTCTATTAATGTAAAATATTTGATATAAAATAAAAAAATTATTAATTTTGTTAAAATAAAGTGAACTATTTATGGACTACGAGTATATATATCATGATTACATTTCATATATCTCTAAGAAGTATAACTATTGTGAAAAATTTGGTATATATGAAGATATAGAAATAAAAAAAATTACTGTGAAATTAAAAAAAATATCCAAAAAATTGACATAATAAATGTTTAATGGGTTTAGGATACGAAATCTCGTGTCTCTTATTATATATATATATATATATATGAAGTGCCCAGATCAGTGTGAATCAATGAGAGGGGGAGGGGGTGAATCAGTGATCCCTTAAAACTTTTTACTAATTGATTCTTTATCAATTAAACCTCTATGGCTGGTTAAAGCCTCGATCCACTCTTCTTGTATCTCTCAACCTTTCCCGGATAATGCAGTAATGAAAAGGCACAGGACACAAGGATTTACAAGGTTCGGCACCAAAGGCCTACATCCTTGCCATGCTCTCCAAGCATGGATTCTCCCATTATAATCTGTTAGTATTACAATGGTCGATACAGCTTCCCACCGTATCTCTCCTGAGTCCCACAGGAGGGTCTTTATACTGCGTCCCACAGTGTTACCAGAGTCCCACTGGCCTGCTCCAGAATCCCACTGAAGACTTCTTCTCCCTGAGTCCCACAGGGTCTTCTCCTGGCTCCTCGAGTCACACGAGTAGCTCTTCTTCACTTTAAGCTTCTTCAAGTATCTTCAGCAGTCTGGGATAAAGACTGCTGGCCTTGCTCTTCTTCTGATCACTTGTGGTGAACAGGTCTTCTCATCTTGCTCGGGCTTTATCACCTTCTTCTAAGGATGCCCCGGCTTCTCTCCAATTACTGAATGCTCAGAAAAATAATATCTTTATCTTCGGTCTGGTCCAGTCTCAGTTGCACACCACTGATTTAGCACTGTTCACGTGTGCACGTGCATGCATGCATGCATGCACTCTCCTTTTCTTCCTCTTGGTGCAGTAGACCCACAAAGGGTGTAGTCACTTTAAGCACACACCTTCTTCACAATCTTCACACACTTAATTCTATTTGTTTACACACTTAAAAGTGTGTTGTACTTTGTGTGGGTCTTCTCCTCTTCTTCTATGTGAGCACACACTTCTTGTGCACACACATAGGTTCGGCCTTCTTTGTCACTTGTTTATGTACACATAAATTGTTCTTTGTTTTGCACACACTTGACTTTGGCCTCTTCCCTCTTCTTGTTGCACACCCTTAACCCGTAGGTTGTTCTTCAATTTTGCATACACAAAATGTGTCTTCACTTGGTGCACACACAAGGTCACAACCCTCGGCCTCTTCAAACACACACACGGTCAAGTGTGCTCTTCCTCCTCACTTAGCACACACAAATAATATTCTTTTAGCACACACTTGATCTTGGCCTACTCCTTTATTCTTGCACACACTTGGGCCGTAGGTGGTTCTTCAAGTTTGCACACACACACAAATGTGTGGTCTTCACTTCACCCACTTGCACACACAAGGCATGCCTCGGGTCTTCCTTCACTTTAGCACACACACACAATGGTGTGATCTCCTTTGTTTGCACAAGGCTACGGCCTTTCTCTCCTTTTTGCACGCACACTGCCCACTGCCCGTTCTTTGTTCTTGTTTGCACAAACACCCAAAGCACTAAGGGCTCGGTTCTTCCTCCTCTGCACACCTACTGCCAACAGCCTTTCACCTTTGTTTGCACACACACGAGGCAGGGCCTCGGCCTTCTTTGGCACACACACAATGTGTGTAGAACACAACCCGAACTCCCTGCCAATCTCTTCTTCAATATCCGCGCAAGCTACACTTGGGTGCCACTGGCCGCGCAAGAGCTTGGGTGCACAAAGGCCGCGCAAGACCTCGTACCCGCGGGGCGCGCAAGTGCAACACCCGCGGGGTCTTCCTCCTGCCGCGCAAGGGTGCGGGCAGAGAGTGTGACAACCTCGGGCGCGCAAGGAAGCGGCCTCGGGTTCTTCCTGTCGCGCAAAGGAGTAGGCGCGCAGGGAACACTTCAAAGCCTCGGGTGGCTTCGGGACAACAGCCGCGCAATGTTTTGCGCGGTGGATTCTTCTTCGCGAGGCAGAGGCACACGCGGGACTCTCTTCAAACTTTCAGCGCATCAGCAAGCAGCTCAGAGGTCTCGACCTCTCTTTATATAGGCAGAGGAATGCCTTTGATCATCCGCGTGTTAAATCTTGAAATCCCGAGATCTTCGGATCTTTAAAGACATTTCCAAATCGTGATTTTTATCCTCTGTTTCACGCGGGATCTTTTATTTTCTCTTCTCCTCGTGCATGCGATTTATAACGCATGCACGGCCTTCGCCTCTTCTATCCCATGCATGCAAAGCCTCTGTTTAAACCCAATCCATGCAGAGGACGAACACCTCATGGCCTCGGCAACTCCGTTTGCCTCGGATTACATCGAAAATATTCATTTGTTGCATGCACATCCATTTTATAGCATGGTTGTGTTCAGTGTGCCCAGACGATCACCATGGAGGTCTTAGATCCTTCAGAGGGGGCCGGGAACTCGAAAACCGGCTTCAGGTTGCCTCTGGTTTGAGCGGAGCTCGCGGGAAGGCGCGGGGAGACCTCTGCCGAGCTCGGGGAAGAGGACGAGGCGGGAGCCGTCGGATCGGGCATTTGAGATATATCGGACGGCCGGATTAAATCGGGGGCGCGGCAGATTAGATGAGCGGCTCGGATCAGGCGCGCGATGGATCGTGCGGCCAGGATCGCTCCCGGGTGAAATTTCGCCGTCCCACATCGAAACGCCGCGGGATTTTCTCACGGTTTAACAAACAAGCGCTGCCCGCTTCACCGCAATTGAACCTCTCCCTCCACGGTGCCGCCCCACACCGTGTTCTCCCTGCGGGCGCGCTCTGCGCCCAATCTCTGCTCCTGCGGGCGTGCTCCTAGCGCCCACTATGCTCCTCTGGCGCGCGGGTTTCACCACCGCGTGTCCTTGGGGGCTTACACACGGCCCCCGGCCTCTCTTGGGCTGGCCCCATGGGATCCCCTTGGGCGTGGTGACTGGTTCCCACATGTGCCTTGGGTTGAACCCTTAAGGCTGGCCCTTGAGGTTGGCATATTTTTTTGCTTAAGTAAATAGCTAGGACTTTGTATAAAAACAATGTTAACCAAATGTAATATGCCAAGCCACATGCCCTTCAATCCATTCTTCTCCTTCACCTTCTTCTTGAGAATTCAAACATTATTCTTCTTGATTAGAAACAACTCCTATAATTCTTCTTCATCATCTCATTTTCAACTTAGGAGAGAATTCAAAAGGTTCACCATCAACCGAAGCTCCTGAATCAAATAATTCTTCAATGTTCTTCAATGATCCAATTAGAGATCAAGTTGGATCTTCTTCTAATTCACATGCACTAAGTGTTAGTGCATGGACTTCATTATACCACTTCATCCACTTAGAACATGTGAATGGATCATCTTCAACTCCTCATGCATTGTCACTACAATTCATGGTCTTCTAATCATGTTGTGACTTTGTATCATCTTGATACAAGTTTTTAGAACTTAAAGATCAGTTCAGCAATCGTCAGATTTTCATGGAGAATGTTTCAACCACATCTCCTATGCCACTTAGTGAATCTCCTAAGTGACATGCCTCTTAGTACCATGGCCACTCTCCATTCATCACCAACACCATCACAACCTTTGTCATTCACATCTTGACTTTCCTCGACAACCATTCATTCTAAGACAACAACATGTCTCATTGACAACAAATGCAACACAATGCACTTCAATCTCCCCCTTTGTATTTGTTGTCAATACACTCCTTCAGCACATATGAATGGGTCAATATGTGTGCCAATATTTTCTCCCCCTTATTGGCAATCAAATGCAAAGGTGTGGTGTGGTACTCTTTCAAAAATATCTTCCTCCCTTTGAAAAGTATTATCTTGAAAAACACTGAGAGAGGGATGATGTCACATGTTCATCTTTAGCAAAGAACCTTTAGTAAATCAACTCTAAGTCTACTTGGGCTAACCCGGTGTAGAAAACAAGAGTGATATGACCAAGGAATTCAAAGCTGTCCACAATTCTCTACACATGTGAGATCATGCTTAGGGGCTTGAAATTTTTCAGATATAACCATGAATTTGCTAAATCCTTCACAACTTCACAAAACTCATTAGAAAGTTCAGGTGCAAAGATAAAGCTCCCCCATTCATCCATTTTCTTAAGATGATATTAATCTCAGAACATCATCTTCTTCAGATTTTCTCCCCCTCAAGGGGTGCACTCCACTCAATCCAAACCATCCTCCAGCTGAGAATGATCATCATCTTCAATTCCCTGCAATGTCAGCACATGTAAATACCAGAAGTATAAGGGAATAAGATGGAACCTCCTTGGTTCATCAATGTGAACAACAAGGTTGAGAAGATTCTCTCAACCGAGATGTCCAATTTTCACCATTCTTCACACTTGCACATTTGATCTTCATTGATGATTGTGCTGGTGTGGTTCTCAAAACATCTTCATGTGAAACCTTCTCTTTCCTTTTTGCCTTAGCAATTGCCAGAACTTCATCTTCAGCTCTCTGCAGATCTTTGGCAAGTTGCAACTGATTTGGCCATATGACTAACGAGTCATTTGGAAGTGGGGCCTCAGTTCTGGAAATTCCACATGGTTCTTTTGATGCTGTCAAGCTACCTTTCTTGGGCAACTTGTTTTCAATCAATCCCTTCTGCTTCTTCTGGATTGATTGTCTGTTTGAGTCTGGTCTGCCTCTATTGAATTTCATGGCTTCTTTACAAAGATCCATGATATGTCCTTTCTTCCCACAGTAGAAGCATTTCTTGGTGGTCCTTCTGGATGCATCACCCTTCTTGGACTCAGACTCCAAGGACTTCTCTTCATTCTTCAAACTCTTCTTGGGAGCATCTTCCACTTTCTTCTGCTTGCTTCCCAAGGAATCTTTTTGAGCCAAGTTCAGTGATCTTTTCTTCTTTCCAGCTTTGGATACATTCGGAGATTGACATGTATCAAATTGTTGACCACTTTTGCAATCATCCCAGATGTTGTCAAGAAATCCAAATCTGTTAGCAGTAAACAGATGTCTCTGGACCTGTGGATGCTGCTTCTTTTCTTCTGGCTTGCTCCCCCTAGGCATGGGCTTCCTCTGTGCTTTGGCATTCAGTGGATTGTACCAACAATCCTTTGCACAATGCCCATACTTGTTACAACACCAGCATTGTCCCACAAATATTGACCTCTTGATTCCTTCTGATTGTTGGGTACCTGTCTTGAATTGTTGTGCTGCTTCAGGAGAGCTTTCTTTCTTCATTGTCTTCATCCATACTTGTTTGGAATTATTTTTCCATCCTGCACTTTTTGTGGAAACACAATTAGAAGCATCAGTACAAGATGGTATGGATGGTACCTTCTTTCTAGAAGTTGTTGCACTTTCACTAGAGGATGTCTTGCTTTTAGAATCATCCTTCTCAAAGCTCACTTGAGTAGCAACATTTCTTCTTTCAGTTGACTGGGAGGCTTTGGCTTTAGGTGATTGCTGATTTGTCAATATCACCTCTAGTTCTAAGCATTTCATGTTAAGGGAGTTCTTCTCATCCTCAATAGTTCTTAGCCTTCCTTCCCATTTCTCTTCCAGCTGTTTCATCTGGTCTTCATGCACTTGCTTCATTTCAAGCAATGAGTTGTCCAGCTCCTTCACCCTTTTGACTTTGTCTTCTAGTTGAGCATCTCTGACAACCATTGACACTTTGTGCCTCTTTTCCAGTGCATGGAAAACTTCTTTGACCAATACTTTAAAGATTTCTTTCTCAGAAAGGCTTCTTTGCAATTCTTCAGCAGTGTCTTCATATCTTTCATTGCAAAGAGATACTGTTTCATCTTTGGCATTTACCAGCTTTCTGAGAGTGTTGGTTATGCCAACCCTTTTAGCCAATTGGACTTCCAGAGAATTGGCTTCATCTTCTAGCTGTAATTTTTCTTCTTGAAGATCAAGGAGGCCTGTAGCTATACACATTGCAATTTCCTTGGGGACTCGCTTCTGAAGATATTTGATTGCATTTAGAAGATCATTGTTCCTTCCATCTTCATCACAGCTAGAGCAGGCTTCATCAGAAGAATGATAAAAGTAATTGTCATCTGATGTGACTTTCACATTTCTTTCCATAGAAGGAGTTTCTCTGATTGCAGCAACCTTCTTCCTCATCTTCTTTGCCTGTTTCTTCATTCTGTTTTTCAGAGTCTTGGCAGATATCTCCATTTGAGGCTGTTCTTTCATTTCCTCAAATCTGCACTCCATATAGACTCCCTTGGATCTTTTAGAGGTAACCTCGCTCTGATACCAATTGAAGTGCCCAGATCAGTGTGAATCACTGAGAGGGGGAGGGGGTGAATCAGTGATCCCTTAAAACTTTTTACTAATTGATTCTTTATCAATTAAACCTCTATGGCTGGTTAAAGCCTCGATCCACTCTTCTTGTATCTCTCAACCTTTCCCGGATAATGCAGTAATGAAAAGGCACATGACACAAGGATTTACAAGGTTCGGCACCAAAGGCCTACATCCTTGCCATGCTCTCCAAGCATGGATTCTCCCATTATAATCTGTTAGTATTACAATGGTCGATACAGCTTCCCACCGTATCTCTCCTGAGTCCCACAGGAGGGTCTTTATACTGCGTCCCACAGTGTTACCAGAGTCCCACTGGCCTGCTCCAGAATCCCACTGAAGACTTCTTCTCCCTGAGTCCCACAGGGTCTTCTCCTGGCTCCTCGAGTCACACGAGTAGCTCTTCTTCACTTTAAGCTTCTTCAAGTATCTTCAGCAGTCTGGGATAAAGACTGCTGGCCTTGCTCTTCTTCTGATCACTTGTGGTGAACAGGTCTTCTCATCTTGCTCGGGCTTTATCACCTTCTTCTAAGGATGCCCCGGCTTCTCTCCAATTACTGAATGCTCAGAAAAATAATATCTTTATCTTCGGTCTGGTCCAGTCTCAGTTGCACACCACTGATTTAGCACTGTTCACGTGTGCACGTGCATGCATGCATGCATGCACTCTCCTTTTCTTCCTCTTGGTGCAGTAGACCCACAAAGGGTGTAGTCACTTTAAGCACACACCTTCTTCACAATCTTCACACACTTAATTCTATTTGTTTACACACTTAAAAGTGTGTTGTACTTTGTGTGGGTCTTCTCCTCTTCTTCTAAGTGAGCACACACTTCTTGTGCACACACATAGGTTCGGCCTTCTTTGTCACTTGTTTATGTACACATAAATTGTTCTTTGTTTTGCACACACTTGACTTTGGCCTCTTCCCTCTTCTTGTTGCACACCCTTAACCCGTAGGTTGTTCTTCAATTTTGCATACACAAAATGTGTCTTCACTTGGTGCACACACAAGGTCACAACCCTCAGCCTCTTCAAATGCACACACAGTCAAGTGTGCTCTTCCTCCTCACTTAGCACACACAAATAATATTCTTTTAGCACACACTTGATCTTGGCCTACTCCTTTATTCTTGCACACACTTGGGCCGTAGGTGGTTCTTCAAGTTTGCACACACACACAAATGTGTGGTCTTCACTTCACCCACTTGCACACACAAGGCATGCCTCGGGTCTTCCTTCACTTTAGCACACACACACAATGGTGTGATCTCCTTTGTTTGCACAAGGCTACGGCCTTTCTCTCCTTTTTGCACGCACACTGCCCACTGCCCGTTCTTTGTTCTTGTTTGCACAAACACCCAAAGCACTAAGGGCTCGGTTCTTCCTCCTCTGCACACCTACTGCCAACAGCCTTTCACCTTTGTTTGCACACACACGAGGCAGGGCCTTGGCCTTCTTTGGCACACACACAATGTGTGTAGAACACAACCCGAACTCCCTGCCAATCTCTTCTTCAATATCCGCGCAAGCTACACTTGGGTGCCACTGGCCGCGCAAGAGCTTGGGTGCACAAAGGCCGCGCAAGACCTCGTACCCGCGGGGCGCGCAAGTGCAACACCCGCGGGGTCTTCCTCCTGCCGCGCAAGGGTGCGGGCAGAGAGGGTGACAACCTCGGGCGCGCAAGGAAGCGGCCTCGGGTTCTTCCTGTCGCGCAAAGGAGTAGGCGCGCAGGGAACACTTCAAAGCCTCGGGTGGCTTCGGGACAACAGCCGCACAATGTTTTGCGCGGTGGCTTCTTCTTCGCGAGGCAGAGGCACACGCGGGACTCTCTTCAAACTTTCAGCGCATCAGCAAGCAGCTCAGAGGTCTCGACCTCTCTTTATATAGGCAGAGGAATGCCTTTGATCATCCGCGTGTTAAATCTTGAAATCCCGAGATCTTCGGATCTTTAAAGACATTTCCAAATCGTGATTTTTATCCTCTGTTTCACGCGGGATCTTTTATTTTCTCTTCTCCTCGTGCATGCGATTTATAACGCATGCACGACCTTCGCCTCTTCTATCCCATGCATGCAAAGCCTCTGTTTAAACCCAATCCATGCAGAGGACGAACACCTCATGGCCTCGGCAACTCCGTTTGCCTCGGCTTACATCGAAAATATTCATTTGTTGCATGCACATCCATTTTATAGCATGGCTGTGTTCAGTGTGCCCAGACGATCACCATGGAGGTCTTAGATCCTTCAGAGGTGGCCGGGAACTCGAAAACCGGCTTCAGGTTGCCTCTGGTTTGAGCGGAGCTCGCGGGAAGGCGCGGGGAGACCTCTGCCGAGCTCGGGGAAGAGGACGAGGCGGGAGCCGTCGGATCGGGCATTTGAGATATATCGGACGGCCGGATTAAATCGGGGGCGCGGCGGATTAGATGAGCGGCTCGGATCGGGCGCGCGATGGATCGTGCGGCCATGATCGCTCCCGGGTGAAATTTCGCCGTCCCACATCGAAACGCCGCGGGATTTTCTCACGGTTTAACAAACAAGCGCTGCCCGCTTCACCGCAATTGAACCTCTCCCTCCACGGTGCCGCCCCGCACCGTGTTCTCCCTGCGGGCGCGCTCTGCGCCCAATCTCTGCTCCTGCGGGCGCGCTCCTAGCGCCCACTATGCTCCTCCGGCGCGCGGGTTTCACCACCGCGTGTCCTCGGGGGCTTACACACGGCCCCCGGCCTCTCTTGGGCTGGCCCCATGGGATCCCCTTGGGCGTGGTGACTGGTTCACACATGTGCCTTGGGTTGAACCCTTAAGGCTGGCCCTTGAGGTTGGCATATTTTTTTGCTTAAGTAAATAGATAGGACTTTGTATAAAAACAATGTTAACCAAATGTAATATGCCAAGCCACATGCCCTTCAATCCATTCTTCTCCTTCACCTTCTTCTTGAGAATTCGAACATTATTCTTCTTGATTAGAAACAACTCCTATAATTCTTCTTCATCATCTCATTTTCAACTTAGGAGAGAATTCAAAAGGTTCACCATCAACCGAAGCTCCTGAATCAAATAATTCTTCAATGTTCTTCAATGATCCAATTAGAGATCAAGTTGGATCTTCTTCTAATTCACATGCACTAAGTGTTAGTGCATGGACTTCATTATACCACTTCATCCACTTAGAACATGTGAATGGATCATCTTCAACTCCTCATGCATTCTCACTACAATGCATGGTCTTCTAATCATGTTGTGACTTTGTATCATCTTGATACAAGTTTTTAGAACTTAAAGATCAGTTCAGCAATCGTCAGATTTTCATGGAGAATGTTTCAACCACATCTCCTATGCCACTTAGTGAATCTCCTAAGTGACATGCCTCTTAGTACCATGGCCACTCTCCATTCATCACCAACACCATCACAACCTTTGTCATTCACATCTTGACTTTCCTCGACATCCATTCATTCTAAGACAACAACATGTCTCATTGACAACAAATGCAACACAATGCACTTCATTATATAATAATTTCGTATCCCTTGAACTTATTACCTTTTACCCTAAAGTGACAGGATGATATTTTACCATGATCTATACAACACAATACATAAAGAGTGACAACTTTATAATAAATATATAGACAATTCCTTTTTCCCATGAATTTTTCTATCCAATTAAAAGTTTATGACAAGTCATTATTGTTTAGAATTTTATGTTTAGAAAATTAGAAGATGAAACGTAATTATCCAAAATAATAATTCATTCATCTATAACATCATGTGAAATTATATGATAAAAATCTAGGGTCAATTTTATATTTTAAAATAAGTAAAAAAATAAGTGTATATAATGTTTTAGAGATAAAGATAATGACAAGAAATATTAGAATAAATGATGTTTTATTAGAAAAAATATTATGAATATTGAAAAGGGTGGTATAAAAATGAGATAGATCTGTTTATCTGAGATTTTTTCTCTTTTCTATCAATTTCTCAATTTTATTTGTATCAATATTTACGGAAAATGAGTTCCCATCAAGGGTTTTGTATAAATTTCATAATTTTTTCATTAGAAAATATATCCATTGAAGATAATTTGGCGTCTATTTTTATTTACTAGGTCTAATCATCTTAGATGATATAAAGATTCCTTATTGAATATATATCAAGGTGAAAAGTGATAATCGATAAGATTATTGTGATGGAATAAATATTTCCAACTTACTATAGTTATAATGTCACTTAGTTACCAATATAAGATAATGTAAATGTATATAGAGATTTTTCATTCCCATAAGTTAATTCTACTTGGTGATGTTAATTTTATAGAAGTTTTTTCTTCTACTTCTTCTTCATCGATAAGAAACATCATTTATTTCCACCATATGGATTTCATATATCCATATTTATTGGGTTCTACCAAATTTTTGTTCCTCATTTCAATGTTTTTCTATAAATTTTATTTTTTATTATTTTTATATATATCACCAAAACCCATTTGAATAAATATTATTCAAAAATATGTATTTTTATAATTAAAACATGTTATTCTATATGATGATAACAATTCAATCAGAATGCTAATTAAAAAATATAACATTTTTATGATTTCTAACTGTAATACATTAAATTTTAAATTAAACACCTAAAATTATATTCATGTTTCAAAAGTTTATAATACAAATTTTACTGAGGTCCATTAAGCATTAAATATGATCCCAAAGAAAACTTTCATGGTTATTTTTAATATTTCATTAAAAACCATCTTTTATCAATAGCATTGTTGAATTATTGTGTAGTTATATTCCAAAAATTATTATACAACATGAAATTAATGAAGTCATTCAATTTAATTCCATTAAATCACTATATAATCATTAAAATCATAATAAATACAATAATATAAAATATTCCCAATTTTAAAGTAATGGTTATTTCCTTATAATGAAATGGAATCATATACTAAAATACATTAAATAATTATCATATAATTGATATAATAATTAGTTTTTAACCTTGAACATATGATCATACAAAGAATATTTTATAAGATAATGAGATCATAAACAATTAAAATATATTCTAAAGAATTAAATAGAATCAAAGATGTAAAAAAACTATTCTTGAATCTATATTCGTTGGGAAAAAACATAGTTCCATAGACATTATTGAATATATTCTTAAATACTCAAACAAATAACTATTAAAACCAAGTCAATCTTATTAAAATTCAAAATATCCTTCTTAAATAATGAATTTTTCAAAATAAAATTCATGATATTTCAATAAGTAAATCCATTATTTTCCCCACATTCATTCCAGAATCGTTTCAAAATACCTTCTAAAATTTCTTATATTCTATTTCAAATATACCTCTATTATGCTATAATTCATCTATATCCATCAAAATATTTTTAAATACTCTTTTATTTTTTGTGATTTTGATATTTCAAATGGAATTTTAATTTTTTTTTGTCATAAAAGAAATTATGGAATAATAAAATTATTATTAGTTGATTAAAATCGAATGTATTTAAAACTATAACACCCATAGATTGAGTTGATTATCTATTTTATTAAGAAATATATTTTAATGAACCTTACTTAATCATTAAAAAATATAGTTAATTCAAAAAAATCACTTTCATAAATTGCCAAATATATTTTTGACCTACATTTTTAGATAATTAGTTCATTACCTCATACATAGAAAATCATATATTAAATAGAAAAAACATCTACTCAATATCCATTTTTCACAAAATGAATCTTTTAAACCAAACCATTATTTCTTTTATAATAAAACATCACATCCTCAGACATGAATTATACTATTCCATTACCCATCCAAAATCACTATGAAAAACATTTTACTACTTTTGATGAGTAAAAACAGATTAGTAAGGTACATAAAATAAAAAATAAATTATTTTCGAATAAATGAAAACATTTTAAAAAAATTATATCTTTTTCCAAGAAAACATATTCTCTCAAGCATACTTTAAGAAATCATAAGTTTCTAGTAAAACCCTAGTAGGAATATAGAAATAAAAAAAGGTATATTGAGTCACAATTTTCATATATCTTATACATATATTGTAGCTATCATCACTATATTGTGACTAATAATCATGGTTACACTTGGAATAACCATCATAATATATTCCCATAATATCTTTGGAGAAACCTAACCTGTTAACACCGTCCCTTTTCCCAATGCATTGGAGAGATATAACAAGCTCCCAAAACCTCATTGTAACCATGAGTAAACCATAATTATAATAATTACCAAGAACCATACATGATCATAGAACCCAAATCATTCATGAACGAAACATTATTTTGGAAGATAAGTTTCCCATTTTAAAATCACTTTTCATTTTTAAGAAGACACTCACTTATAAATGATTTTTTTAAAATATACATGTACACTTGTAAAATAAACATAAAATAAATAATCCAAAATTATTGTGGGAAAATATTTTTATTCTATATAAGAGAAAAAACTTTCATTAATAAAATAGGTTCTAACATAAAAATGGGAATTTTGAAAATAAATTCTCTAACCATATGATGGAATCATTCTTCACATTTACTCGTTTTCTTGGATAATCAAATCAAATTTGTTAATTACTTAATTAGAAAACATATGCATGAATATTTTATTTTTTAAAATTGTATTATGTAGATTTATATCCATTTAAAGGAGTTATAAATATCTAAATTGTCATTCTATGAGACTCATTTCATGTCTTTATTGTTGGTTCCCTAGAGAATAATTATGGGATTTCTAGTTAAATAAAATAAAATCTACAAAAGTGGAATGAAATTTTATTATTAATTTTGAATTATTTTAAATTATCACATATATCATTTTTTCTCATGTTATCATGATTCATTAGATAAAACATTAATTATAAATGTTTTTTTTTGTTTTTGAAGTATTTTCTAAGAGTCGCAAACTACTTTAATTTAATTTAATTATTATGTGTATACAACAATTCCAAAGATTTATGAATGTTATATTATAAATATTAAAATACTTAATGGAAAAAATAATTTTATTATGTCTACTTTATGGTGGTAATGGAAAATGAAATATCATTATCTATGAAGGCGGTGAATCGACACATCAAAGACAATGTTTTCAATTCATGGAATAAGAGAAGAAGAGAAAAGGGTTGATAATGGATATTACATTAACATAATAAAATTATAATATATATTTTATACTAGAGTTTTCATTCCATTTTTGATAAGGGATGTTTGGATAATGTAAAAGCAAAAAAATAAGTGAAAGGAGAAGGATTTTATCTTTTGAATATCGTATCCTTGAAAACCACATTAGGGATCTTTTTTTGTCTTTTGGTGATACATGTAACTCATGGACATGCGTAAAAGGCTAGGGAATTTAATTTGGGGTATGTTAGACAATATTCATGGCTTATATGGTGTGAGGATAACAGTTGGTGAGAAGTGGTATTTATAGGGAGAGGAGAGGGGTGTTTTTTATTATTTTTTCATTTGTTTATAAGTTTGGATCAAGGTAATAAATAGTGTTACTTTATACGAATAAGTATAGTAAATTATAAATTATAGTCCTATGTAGTGGGTTGTTAAATCATAAATTTCTCAAAAATACATGTTTTTAACTTATAATTTTAAATACAGTAAATTATTGTATTACACTATTCCCCAAAAATTCAACTATTTTAGAATAATCCAAAAAAATCAACCTAACCAATTCTCGATGTGTGGATTTTTAAAATGAACTCTATTTCTTGAAAACAATTTTATAAATATGAGAAATTTAATTTTAAACTAAAATAATCATTTAGTCTAAATGTAGTATTTTTTATATTGAAATAGGTTTTATGAATCATTTGAAAAGTAAAAAAGGACATATAAAATTATCATATAATTATAATACAAAAAAATAGTAAGTATAAAATTTTAAATAAATATTTTGGTTTCACAAAAATATGAACACTTAATTTATCATTTTAAACTATTTATTTACTTATTTATTGATATAAATATGTTAGATATTAATTTATGAGATACCTGAATTTTATTTATACTTATATAGGGGAGGTTATTATTCTAAAGACCATATTACTATTACACATGTTCAATATAACATTCCAAAATTCCATGTAATTATTCCAATAGTATAGATTCCTTAATTATGATAAATACCATGTGTTTCATTATACATATATAAGAAGTTTAACAATTTAATACCAAAATGAAGAAGAATTATTCTATATGTACTTGGTTTCATAAATTTTCCCCCATTCTATAAAATTTTTCATCATAATTTTATTAACTTATTAAGAAATTGATGATACATTTCCCTTATAAAATTTTCAAATTCCCATGTTGCTTCTTCAACCATGTTCTTTCTAGAGAAATAATAAACATTGGGAATTCACTACTTTCTAAATATGTACTTTCTATGATCTTGAATTTCCACATGATTTTACTCATATGAATGGTTATCTAATAACTGAACAACTTTTGGGATCAAAACATGAGATGAATCTGACATATAGTTTCTTAATATCAAAACAAAGTAACAAATTGGTTCTTGGGAAAAAATTAGAATAAAATCCATTTAGTACGAAACATATCCCACACTATCCACGATTTGATATGATAGAAGGCTACATGTACTTATCATCCACTTTTTAACAAAATAATTAGTCTTTTTTTATGGAGATACTTTGAGAAATATAGGATCACCTACCTTGAAATAACGATCCTTCATATGGTTATAGACCTAAATTTTATGCCTCCTCTGAGATTCCCTCAAGTATCGCTGAATCATATGAAGTTTCGTTGGTGTTTCTTCCTCCAATTTGGGTCCCCACAAACATTATTTTACCCAATTCTTCCCAAAATGATGGAGTTCGACACAAATTTTTAAATAATGCTTCAAACAGATCCATTGGTATAGTTGAAAAAAAAAATTCCATTATTATAAAACTCAACCAAATAAAGATGATGATGCCAACTTATTAGTTAGTCCATTGAAAAAGCTAGAATCATATCCTCCAATGATTAAATTGTTTACTATGAATTTCCATCATAATAAGGTTGAAATGTAGTGCTGAAATTTAATTCATTTCTCATTCACATTTGAAGGCCTTTTAAAATCATCGAAGTAATATGGGGATCGCTGTCAGATACAATGGAAATATGAGCACCATGTAACCTAGATATCTCTTTGAGGTAAATTCAAGAAAGTTTTTCTAAAGATATTGTATCACATATAGGAAAAAAATATGCAAATTTAATCAGTTGATCAATATTAACCCAAATACCATTGCTACCAATAAATGTTTTCGGTATTCAAACTAAAAAATATATAGATATATATTCCCATTTCCAAGATGGAATGGGAAAATGATGAATCATCCAATTTAATAATTATTGTTCTTCTTTTACCTATTGATAAGTCAAACATCTCATGGTAAATTCATCAGTTTCTCTTTTTAATCCAACCCTTCAGTAATACTCTTAATGGTATCTATATATCTTAATGCTATAAGGATGAACTAAAAACTGATAACTATGAGCATCACATAATAAATAAATATTAAATTTTTAACCAAAATACTCCTATAATATCATCAAAAATCTCAAAATACAATCTATATATATGTTGAATTATTGAAAATTACACTTTTATCAAATTATACCTTTTTATTTAAATCATAGTGTTCCTTACACACATTCTTAATTATGTCTAATAGAGATGATTGTACTAAACCTCAACCATTCTATATCAGAATACAACGAAGTCCCCTTAAAGTAGAATCACTATAAATGAAATCATATCTATTTCTAGAAGGTTGGGAAAAAACTATTTCATTCACCAATATTTTTTACTTCCAGAAAAAAAACATCACATTCTTCGGTCAAAATAAAATTTACTCGTTTTCATCATAAATTAGCTATATGGTTAGATAACAGTGAATTTATTTTTAAAAAACCATTTGTAATAGCATTCTAACTCAGGAAAACTATAAAAATTAGTAACATTTCTAGGCCTTTTCCATTCATCAACAACGTTTGTGGTTGAATCAATTATTATAAAATCCTCATCTAAAATGTTCCCAAGAAAATAAATTTATTGTAATGAAAACCCACATTTGATAAATATACCATATAACTTCTTTTTGTTTGAGGTTTGAAGATAAATAATTATATGTTTTTCATGATCCACATAATTTTTTTATAAATCTAAATATCATAAAAAAAATATCCAAATATTCTCAGATGATTATATTTATATGTTCTATAAATAGAGGTGGGAAACTTTTCAAACCAAATGGAATAATAACATTCTCATAATGCTCATATATAGTATAGACTAGAGTTCTTAGAATTTCAGTCAACTTTAACATCAGATGATGGTACTCGGATATCAAGTCTATATTTGAACAATACTATGCTCCCTGGAGCTGGTCAAATAAGTCATTGTTATAAGGTAAATGAAACTTATTATTAACATTGATGATATTCAATTCGTTATAATCAATATAAATCCTCATAGAATCAAATTTAATTTTAAAAAACTATATATGAGTAACCAAAGGTGAAGTAATCGAGTTAATGAATCCTTCATCTAGAAACACATGTAACTACTTATTAAATTATTGAAGTTCTACATGATCAAATAAATTAGGGTTTTAAACTAGGATTAGAATTAGGTACTAAATAAATAGTAAAATCAACCATTGGATTAAGTATAATACCCTTAAACTCATCATAAAAAAAATACATATACTCATTTACCACCAGAAAATCATTTATCTAAATAGTTCTCTTATTATCAAAAATATGTTCAAGATAAATTTAATTTACATATTTTTATAGTTTATCATGTTCCTGATTCTTTATCAACGGTATTACTTCATTATTGTAAAAAAATTAACACTCTTTTAAAAAAAACATATTTATCTCTAAAATTAATCATAGTTTATTGAACAGAAATTCAATCCATACTTAGAATAACATCAAAATATACCAAGGTAAATATAAAAATGGTTTTAGGTAAATTCATTCCATATACAACAATTGGTGGATCCTTAAAATTTATCTACTCTTTAATATTCCTCCCTTGGGTTTTTACCATAATTTGAGGACTCACGTAATGAGGGAGCATTTCCAATTTTCTATAAAATTTCCCAGATATAAAAGTAGGTGTAGACCATAAATCAAAAAGTCTTTTGAAAAATCCGAGTAAACAAGAAATATACTGATAGAAATTCATTCAGGTTCTTCTTCAAATACTCATTTCCATAATTAACCATCTCATTTCATTTAAAACTTGTTACTATCAATATATTATAATTTTTATTAATACTAAAATGATCATTTTATTTCAATTAAAATCCATATCCATAGACATACTTTTTCATAAACACTTACCAGACATCAAATGGAATTCCCCAATGTGTTTTACTACAATTCCCACTAACTAGATACTTAATTTTCATATTGTAAAACTTTATTGATGCATTATTTAATTTTTTCATGCCACAAGGTTCTTTTTTATGATAGTTTTCAAAGAATGAATGATCATAAAAGAACTCCATTTACACCTTCTCCATACATCAAAAAAAGTTTTCTGTAACATTAAATTTCATTATAAGCCAATGCACTTTAATATTTTGGATTCATTACGGAGTAAAAACGATTGATTTCAATATTAATATCCTGAATAATATTTATAACATATTATGCCAATTGAGTGAAATTATCATCATATAAAGCCAGTGCATCCTCATCTAATGTTAATTACAATAATTTTTTTCCATCCTATGTTGAGTCTACTTGGGAAAATAATTCTAAAGGAAAATATTATTGAATTCATCCAATTCCAAAGATTCAATCTCTTCACTACCCTTAATATTCTTAACCATAGACCACCATTGGTTGAAATCACCTTCAAAACTATAAATATAAACTCTAAAATTTAGATTCTTTGAACACCATACAATATCAAAAATAATTTCTAGGGATTTAATTCACTCTTCAACAAACATTGGGACAAAAGATACACTAAATAATGGAAGGTTTTTCCTTATGAAATGTTCTTCCACTTACATATTTATATGAGGTTAATCTAATAGATCATGGGCATGGATGTCACCACTAATTATATCTTACATAAAATGAGAAATTATTGTCTCAAAATACTTGGACCCAATTCCTACGTTTCCTAGTTGTAGATTCAGAAGGATATCGTCCTCAATGTGCTTTCCTATATAAACTTCCCTATTTCTTCTACATAAACCATTATGAAAAAACATAACATAGATGAAGAAACATAGTAATCATTAAATTATTTATAATTTTAACTTAATGATAATATAATAAATAATTTATACGAATTCAATTTCTATTATCCTAACCTCTATCATTATCTAAAACTATCGTTGATATCAAGTGTAAGGACTCAGTATTAAACATTAAATAATATATTTAATTCAACAAGAATTAAATTTAAAATACATCCAAATATACTTTAGGTATTATATTTTAGTTAATGAGGTTGTACCGTCATACATAGAAAGTAATATATTACAATGTATATAATTCTTCTCAATATCCTTTTTTAACAATATGGATCTTTTAAAAAAATAATGATTTATTTCAATAATAAATCATCACAAATTTAAACCTGAATTCTTATATTCCTTTACCCATCCAAGAACCCTATGAAAAAAGTTTTAAAAAATAGTATGAGAACAAAAATAATATTAAGGTACAAAAAAGGATGAATTAAAACATTAGTCCATGGATGAAAACATTTTCAGCATTTTATAACTTTTACACATTATACCTAAGATCGTTAACATATATTATGAAATCATATGTTTCATGTAATCTATATGAATAATACATAAATAAAAAAGGTAAATTTTTTAATCATTTTCATATCACTGTTACATATAATTTATCCCTCTAAACTACATAAGGAGTAACAATTATGGTTATATTTTAAAAAATCAGGGTTGTATATTCCAATAAATTATTAGGCGAAACCTCATCGGTTTACACCATAACATTACCCAATGAATTGTAGAACTATAATAGGCTCAAAAAACCACATTTTATAATGGAACCACCAATCATAATAATAATTTCCAAGAACCATAACATGAATATAACAAATGACTTTTTTAATAAAAGACACATTCTTGAGGAAAGCATTTTCATTTAGATATCACTTTTCATTTTTAAAAAGTCACACACATATAAAGGGAAAAAATTTATTTGAAAAATTAAATTAAAATGAACAAGTCCTCATGAATTATAGAACTTATAATTATTCATTATAAGTAAAATATATATTTTCTTTAATAAAAAAGGTTGTAACCCAACAAGTTTATTTTCAAAAAGAAATCTGTTTACCTTATATATGAGAGTGTTCTCCACATGTACTGAATTTCCTATCAAATAAAATTAGATTATTTAGTTACTAAATTATGAAACAATTATACATATATATCAATTATTACAATTTTATTAAATTAATTTATGAGAATTTTAATGAGTTATAAATATTAGAATCATCATTCCAAGAGCATTTGTTTCATTAATTTATGGAAAATTCCCTTGAGTATAATTATGGGAGTTCATTTAAAATGGAAGAAAAACATCAAAAGTTTAATGAAATGGTATTAATATATATCCATAATTTTAAATGATATTATATAATAGTTTTTCAAATATGAGGATGAGTTGGTTGATAAATCATTAATAATAAATGTTTGGTCTGTTTTAAGTGGTTTATCTAATGATCACAAACTAGTTTTTTTATTTAATTTATATGTCTGTATATTAGTTAAATATTTATAATGAAGATATAATATTAATATTAATATATGTTTTAATAAAATTAATAATGGTTTTATGATCATACTTGAAGGTCATAATGTAAAATGAAAAATTGGCATCCATAATTACTCTGAATAGACATGTCACAAATTGTGTTTTCATTTTTTGTAATAATAGGGGAAGAGAAGAGTTTTGATCATCGATATTTCATTAAATAAAATTAAATTGAATTATATATATGATAATAGAGTAGTCATTCTAGTTATTGTGGTGTCAAAAACTCATTAATTATTATGATATGGTAGTATCTTAAACTCTAAAGTTATTTAAACCCTAATGTAATACAGAATTTGGGTCTCCATAACTATATATTTGGATCTAGTGCTACAAATTTACTATTTACATACTTTATTTGATAGTAATAGGATATTTCAAAACATAAACTTCTATAATTACAATGGAAATAATAAATATTGTGTCACTTATATACCGAATAACTTTGATATTTATGGTTTTAGTGATTTAGGAAAATCCTTTAAAAACCCATATCTTTTTCGTCAAATTTAAAAATTTCCAATTAACCAAATGATTCTATATTTTGACATATTTTATAAATATATAAAAAACATCAACAGATGGAATCATTATATTTATATTTCAAATAATATCATTTTTTATATTTTTAAATTCTTGTGGCATTTAGATGTAGCAAGGGTTCTTATAGTGTCATTGGTATTGCTTCCTATAGTGAGAATGAAAGTTTATTGTGTGATTATGGATGCTCTGTGGCTTTGGAAAATATGGCTCTCATTTGGTAATTTTAATTCAAATAGTCTATCTTTGGTTCGCTATTTCACTTTTGGGTTCTCAAAGGATGACATAGACCGCTTCCAATCTTTCGGCTGCTCGTGTCTGTCATGACGTCCTAGTACCCCACTCGCCTCCCAATAGGTCCGGTGGGGTGATCTCTAAGGAGGTTTTGTGATTTTATGTTTGAGTTGCCTATGGGTTCTAGGAGAAGTGTTTCCCATATAGGACCCTTTTTTCATGTTTTAATTCTTTTTTATGGATAAATTTAGTTTGTTTGGTGATGGTTTTTTTGATGTTTGATCGATGGAGATGCTTACTACTCTAGAGTGGTGGATATTAGTGTTGGGGGGATGGGGATATGAGTTCTATTGAGAAATTTGGTCACATGTTACTCTATTATTTCTCTAGTATTCTACCACTCTCTCTGAGTCAAATCTATGTGGTGGTCTTCACGGTTCATAGGGAGGTGAGGGAGGGTGACCGCCATCATCTTTTGGTGACCCTATCTCAGTGTTCTTTTAATGATGTTATGATTATGATGTGGTTGACATGTGTATCAACGTTGAAAACCACATTACTTCTTGAATTTTTAATTTTAATTTTTCTTTTTGAAGGTTTTTCTTGGGCTGAGCATACCCGTGTAGGGCTCTTCACAGTTTGCGACAACGTGTTGGTTTTCATGATATTATTTTCTATATTGTAAATAATATATAAAATATACAAGGAAAAAAATTATATGTGGATTAAGATCCTGAATCATTCACCAGATCATGGCTATCCAAATTTTGATAAAGGAGGGTATGTGACTTTTTTCTTCGGTACTAGGCCCATGCAACCCTCCACGAGACATTTAGTCAAGCGATCATGCAATGGTGGTGGCTTTACATAATTATGTAGTCACTGGGGAAGGGAATTTCTTATAGTATACATTTTTAATTAAATTAATTTTAATGGGTTTTATTTGATGAAGTTGTTAGGGTTCATAATTAGCCTTAAAAATCATTATTTGAAAGTACAAAAAATGGATTCTTGATTAATTATTCATAACATGTGAAAATGAAAACATATGATTGTGAGTGGAAATGATCATTAAGGGTAAAGTAAGTTATAATAATGTAATTTAATATGTGATCATACGATTATGATTCATAAATGAGAGAATAATCAAGTTGTGATTAAATAATGTAAGATAATCAAAGTGAATACAAAATTGATCATAAACCATAATTTATTGTAAATTTTTTTTTGGTATAATACATGAGTCACAATTCAAAAATATTGATACATTAGAATATAACATAGACTTTTTGAATAACAGATAACAATGTAGAAAACATAATCATATATTTCAAATCATATGCCATGGTTAACTACCAAGATCATCATAATATAAGGGATTAGATATCTCTACCTATTTCCCATATAATAGATTATCAGGTATAAATAAAAATTTCTTATAGTTATATCATGAGATATAAATCATAAAATAATGAATTTGGGGGATATAAGGGACCTCAATAAACACAAAAAAAATATTTTATACTTATGTATGTCATTGTAACATTAGAGAATAAATTATTCCTTCAATGTATAATTATTCCATGGAAAATTAATAGGATTCAAGATAACCATTTTAAATAATAATCACCATAATCCATATAGATAAAAAAGTTAGATAATATAATTAGTGTAGGTTTCTTAGGAATTATAAAAATATTTAAATTTTTTCACATAGATGAAATATTTTAACAAATTCAATAGAAATACTCTTTGAAGAACAAAAAAATATAATTTTATTTTAGTAAATTAGAAAAATTAAAAATTTATAAAATAAGTGAAATAGGATTTTATATAAAAATGATTAGAAATATTGAAATTATGATTCATAATTAAAAACACGTATAATTCTAGTATGATGTGATCATGTGGTAAATATTAAGAATCATTCTTTTCTTTCCCTTATAAAGAGTGTAAAAAATAACTGATTTGGAAAAATTTTAAAAGAATCATTTAAAAACTATTGTAATGAATGTCAATGACTGTTGAAAAGGACCAAAATAAATCATTGAAATATATAATATAACATTCTTGAAATTGTATAATTATTATAGAAACAATGAAAATGGGTTTTCTGAAAGTCATCAATACACTTAAATATATTGATTGTAAATATACCCCTTATGAATTTTGAATCCAAGACCCGATTGAATGAAATAACATGATATGTAATTTAAAATATCATGTGTATAATGATATTCATGATATTATATATCAAAGAGGGAGTATATACACAATATAAATTAGAATTGGGGCATAATATTAAATAGGTCCCAATATAGTGAAATTAAGATAAACCCCATTATATATTTTATAGCTCTGGAATCAGAAACCATAAAATAAGAGAAAACAGTTTATTTTTTATATCTATTTAATAGATTAACAACATAATATAAAATAATATTTGGGAAATTTATCAAAATAAAACCATACAGAATAAAACAATTTGGATGCAATCCAATGTACCACCCCTAGATTTTAATAAATATTTCTCTTTAAATAATTTTTATTCTTCCATAGCTTGCATTGCACACAACTCGAAGTTTAAACAAACCACATAATATTGTATTTAAATTATTAATTATATATTAAAATATTTTAAACAAATAGGAATTAATAATTTATGAAATAAATATATAGGTCCAAGTCAATATGAATGTATTGGTAAGTCCTTAGAAAATGATTACACAATTTTTAGTAATGTAATTTCTTTAAATACGATTCTATAAAAAATGTGTTTTCTTTATTTTAATGATACTATATAAAATTTATTTTAAAAATTAATTTCATTTTAATATTCTTCATGTAAAATTTAACATTGATTTTTTTTTATTTTCTAAAAACATTTATTTTTTCGAGGAATAGTGAAGATACAATTTTTTACTAAAATTGATATTTCACTTAAATTTATTAGAAAGTAAAACATTATATCGTATTATTTTTAAATGTTAATTATTTTACTTATTTTCTAAAAAATAAAATAATGTTTTTTTAAAATTATTTATACCTGAAAATAGAAATTTATTTTTTAAAAGTTCATTTTCTGAAAAGACTATTTTTTTCTTGAATTTTATAGGTTTTATTTTAAATTATATTTAGAGACATATATATATTTAAATTAAAAAGGGTAAAAAATTTATATTTATAAGGTTAAAATTTATTTCATAGGTCCATTTTATTTATTTTCCAATATGAATAATAACCTTCGTTTATTTTGTTACCATAGCAATGGGTAAATTGGGAAATTTAAGTTAAAAATAAAATGATAAATAATATAATATGTCCTTAAACCAAGAATTTTTTTTATAAAGGTTGTTATACCCTTAACCCCAATGGGTCAAAATTAATTTTTTTAATAGACACTAGTCCCTGAAAATTACTTATATTATATTTGATTCAAATAAAATCACAAAATTCCCCTTTCATTGTCTTAAATATCATGTATGTGTACACATGGGGAAAATGTATGTCATAAATGAATATAAACAAAAAAAATTATCTTAACAAAAATATTATCAAGATATAATTTTTTGGACTTTTTACACCACTTAGTTGAGATTATGATATATATATTATTTTATTTAAAAAGAATTCAAAGATGTTACATTATTGTTTACAATTGGTCATATGTACGTATTACATAGCGTATCTACAACGTGATGTGATTCATTTTCATTGATAGAACATCAAATAATGACTATATATAGGTATATAATAAATAAATATGATATATATTACCTTAAAATTATTAAATATTTTATATAACAACACAATATCCCAAATAACTGAGACATATACAAAGCAATATGCATTGGAAAATGAAGTAGTTAGAAACCAAAAGAATGGTAATAATGAAATATTATTAACAAATGGGGGATAAGATGATATAAGAGGATCATATATGATATAATTGTAACACCCCGAGATTTCATAATAAGTTATTTTCTTTAAAGTAATTCAATAGCTTGCGCTACATGCAACCCCGAGTTCAAGCGCACCACGACTGACCAAACAAGCTGTTCAAAAAGCGGTTATTAATATTATTAACTAAATTTTAAATTTTATATACTCCATATAATTTTAGAATCCATATTATGTGTTTCTTATACATAATATAATAAAAAATTCAATTTTTTAGATAAAAGAACTATTTTTCAAAAAATGTAATTTTACCACCTATTAATGGTAAACCCTATTTAAACCAAATATTTGACACTTTTATATATTCAATTTAATGAATTAAATTATTCTATAGAATTTGGACAGAAAAATTTATTTTGGAAATTTTTTGGCACTTTTCCGATAACTTTCATATTTTGATGAATACTGAATAATACTAAATTTTAATTGAAAATAACTTTTTTAATTGAAATATTTTATAGTGTTAAAATATTCATTTTAATGGTTTGGGAGTATATTTAGATTATTTTTTATCATTTAATACAATGAAGTTCCTTATAAGTAACTTCACATTTAAATTTGACATAAACACATGTCAATATTTTGATAGTTTTTCCTTTTTAAAAACCCTCTTTTCAATTTTGACAACGAGAATTAATTTTAAATTAACTAATAAAAATTCTAAGTTTTTAATTGGTAAAATATAAATCATTTTTAAATTCAGAATATCAAAATTATATTTGGGTAAATTTTTGGTATTTTTCTGAAAAAAAATCAATTTTTGAAGAATTGTGAAAAACAATGCGTTATTGTTTAAAACCGACTTTTTATTTAAATTACTATTTATTTTATTTAAATTTATTTTAAGTCAAAAAAGATATATAATACCTATATAAGTTAAATTTAATACATTAGATTCATTTTTTAATAAAATTCGATGTATAAAATTTTATTGAACATTTTTCTGTTTTTTACCCACCTTCAAAGAGCATTTTCAAATTTTCTTAAAACCTAATTTTACCACTTATGTGAATTTAATTTCTAAAATATGAGAGAAATAGATAAAATAAGTTATTAAAATGTGGTTCAATAAGATAAAAATAATTTTTGGTGAATAGTAACTTCTGCCTTCTATTTACCATGGTTAAAAATAAATAGGGCAATTAAAGGTAAAAATGATATTATAATTACCCAAACATAGGTTATAATTCTATTGGATAAGTGTAATTTGACCAAAAACAATCTTATAAAGAAAATATGATCCTTTAGTTCCACTTGGATTAGATTTGGAACTTTATTATTATTTTATTTAAAGAAGAGTTAAAAGTGTTAAATTCAATGTTTATTAGCTAAACTATTTTTAATATAGGGTTATACATAAGATAAATTCGACTATAAATATTAATTAGAAAGATAAAAAATATTTCTTACATAATGGTATTTTATTTATAATTTTTAGAGATTAAATAATTAAATTTATTTTTGGCACAATGATGATGCAGTAATTACCTTCTTAAAAATATATTAAAATAGTTTATATTATAAATATTAAAAAAATAAAATCGAAAAGTTTTGATGACATCCACGAATATTCATGACTAATATGACATTATAGGGTTGATTAGATAATTTTTTTTAAAAGTGATAAGGTTTTTATAACTTTCTAAAAAACAAATTACCAAATAGTGTCAAAATTGACATACATTTGTTTTTTAAACAAATACTTTATTATTGGTTGATATAATATTCTAAAAAAATTTAGGTTCTTCCCAAGTTCTTAAATAATATTATATCTATCATTAATTAACCAATAGAGGTTCTCTTAGAATTTTAGAGTAAGTTTATGAACCATATCGTGTAAGAATACAAGAAGACGCGGTAAAAGTTAAACTATTTTACTAAGAGTTAAATCTAAATAATATTGATAAAATGGTAAACATGTCTAAATCCTATTATTTTAGAAGATTTAGACCCAACCCTACCTTATCTTTTAAATAAATCATTTTGGAGCCATTAGAAACCAAAAATGATTTTATTATAAAATAATATTTGAAGCTTTTCTTAAAGTGTCCCTCACCCCTCTTATAAAATGGTACTGCCACTTATCTTAGTTTCACACCTCCAAATCCATTTTGATTGGCCAAAACCTGCCCAAATATCTTTCCAACTTTCCTCACTTCAACCTAGAGGCATTACATTGATCATAAATCTGATTTATGGAGCCCTTTTGATCTACTCAATTGTAAACACCCGAAGAAGAGGTAATAATTTCACCACCCTCTTTCAGGTTCTTTTCTTCTTCCACTTATTATTTATTTTGAGTTTACATACCAAAATAAAAAATCTATAACCTTATACATACTGTGATTTTTTTATAAATATGGTACATCCATATTTGTTATTCAATCCTTCCTATAAATGAAAATGTCACCATACGTGCGTACGTACGACTTACCGTCTCCACGTCGTGGTGTAGTTTGTTATTCAGACACATCATTATTTATATGGGTATAATAATGAGTATAACTGATTTTAATAATAAATAAAACAGGATAATAATTACGTATATATGATATACCATCCAATTACATATGATTTCACCCTTGATATAATGATATTGTCCCTCGTACGTACGTACGACTTTAATCTCCACGAACGCGAAGATATCCATTCTCCATAGTAATCATTCAAGAATAATTTTCATTTTATGATTAAAAATAAGGTTTATGAACTTAATATTATTAGTGATATTAATCAAATACATCCTATACATAACATACATGACTTATGTAACAATACATATAAAGGAAAACAAATAAGTTAACAACCAAAACAATGATACTACGGAAATGTCATTAACAAATAAATATTAGAAGATCATATATGAAATCATATTTATGTATTTGGTTCTTTTATAATTTAATAACAATGATTTATCCATTACAAAGGAGGTTAACCTACCCTTTACTAAGGAAAATTACAAGGTAAAGGGTTTTCATCTCACTTCTTATTCCCATGAGATTCATGCTATATTGCCACGATTTACTTTTGTGTAGTTTATGTACTACCCATGATTGTTTTATTTGTGTAATATAATTTTATTTATGGGTATTTACATATTTATTGTATGATACTTCCTTCATAGTGTGTATGTTTCGTATGTTATCAAATCAGGTAGGGAATTTCAAATTTCAATTTCAACTCATTGGGCTTTACGCATACATCATTAATTATTTTACTCCAAGATTATAAGTGGAATCACTGTTTATTATATATGTAGTAATCTAAACTATCCTTTTTGTCGATATACCTTTCATACACATAATCACTCCGTTGATAAATTCACATTCCATTGATATGACCTTTTTAAGGGTAATCTTCACTCAATTTCCATTCATTGAGTTAAACATCCAAGTAATTGGTTTTGTTTTTACAAGAATATGTGTGAATGTGACCTGACTGATTTACACTGAATATAAAATTATATTGAGTGTATTTATATTTTTCACACATAATAATTTCAGTTATTTATCCTTAATATAATGATACAGTCTTTATAAGGTATTTTATCTCAATTTACATTCCTATGAGACATCTTTATCATTATGCATCTATTAACTTTTATATGGTGTATATACTATCCTTTGACATATTATATCATGAATAACTTTATTCTCATGATCTTATAATGCTTTTATTAATGTTATTTTTCAATTACTAGTATTCAAGTGTCTCTTATTTGGTTAGTAACTCTTTAACTAAAATATTGTTTTAAATGTTTTAAATAATTATTATTCTAAATATTTCTCATTAATGTCCATTTTTAAAAAATGGTTTTAATTATTTATTTATATGAACATGGATTTTTTTAAATCAAAATACCTTTTAAAAATTTCAACATTTTATGGGACACTTTGATTCAAAAATCTCTTTTAAACGACTTCTTTGATAAATAGTGCGATATTTAAATGTTTTCAAGAAAAATGGGATATTTCTCTAAAATATTTTTAATGACTATTTAAAACTTTATCAATATCCTTATGTGTATTTTATTCTTTATTGCGGTTTCTTTATTATAATAAAATCATCCATATCGTATTTAATTAGTTGTGTTTGACTGTGGATGTTCTATTTTTATGCCATTCATGGTTTGTGGTTAAAATAATGACATTTCGTATGCTAGTTTTAACATGAATGTTTAGATTTTGGTTCATACATTTCATATATGAAATTAATTGGAATTATTAAGTGATAGGTGGAGCCCTCTATAGCTCATTGATTCATCCGTAGGTCTCATGAGACAAACTAGTGTCTTGGAACAAGGCCTTGACAAAATATTATTTGTAGTCTTGGAACACAAAATGGACTATGTTGTTATGATGTCTGGAATTATGCATTAAATATTTATGAAATTGGTTATTGATATTACATATGATTATTCTACTAGTAGAATATCCATGTGAATAAGTAAATGGTAATATCTGATTTACCTTTCCCATATTATGATAACGTTTCAGTTTAAAATGTGTGTGCTCTATTTTGATACATTACCTTAAATGATTATAATTATTTATGATAGTTTCCGCTATATTGTTATCCTCAATGAGCATCTGAGCTCACCCATTTTTTATGTTTTATTTTTCCAAGGATTTAATGAAGTATATTATGATTAACGTGCATGAATATGCTAAGGGATATAAGAGTGTTCAAAGGGGACACAATGTTGTTTTTTTATTTCATGATATAATGTAAAACTTATGTATTTATCTATTACTTCCAAGGCTACTAAACTGATCAATATTTTGAGGAATGATTCCTTGTATCATGCCAATGTTATGCAATAATTCACCGATTCTGGATAACTGGGGTCAGGGTGTTATAGTTGGTATCAGAGGAAGTTTAGTACAAACCTTCGGAGCTGGATTTAAAAACAACTTTGATTTCGAAACACTACCCTAAGATAGACATTGAAAATTCGTATAGAAGAACTTCCAAAAAATTTGGTAATGTAAATATTATGGGGGTTTTACAAAAAATGCATCCATGTTTGGATACGAGCAGGTAGAGGCGGCTCTGGCACAAATGTGCCTAGAAGTGAAAACTCCGACAAGGAGTTTCGAGTTTGACCTAGGGTATCCTGGTACATAACTGCAGGCCTTGCTACAATCTAGGTTACGACACTCTCTGGGGATATTCTTAGGATAATTCACATTTTTTTTAAAAAGTTATTTGAAGGATTTAAATATAATATGTGAATAAATAACCATGGTAAATTGTAATGTGTTTTATATTGAAAACAATGTTTTCTGATATTCTCCAAATGATTTTATGACTCACACAATGATTTCTTGTGTTATTCAATGGATGGATTCCAATGAAGTCATAATAACATTTAACATGATGTACAAGGTAGTAACAGGGGTGGAAATGAGAAATAAAATGGAATGTTGATAGGTGTAAAAGATATCATGTTCATACCGAATCAGTTTCCCAAATATAAGATCAACAACATATATATTAACCAACTCCCGAACATAATAAAGAAAATAAAGAGAACGAATTATAAGAGCTCTAGCAGTGGAGACCATGAAGAATAGAATCCTCAATTTCTTTTATGGAGGAAATGTGGAAGGAGACACCTAATAAAGTGTCTCAATGGAATAAATAAATGCTTATGTGTGGGAATGAAGGACATAAAGTAAATAATTTTCAGAAAAAATGAAGTGTACTATGTAAGAAAATAAAAATGATGCCAAGAATCCATTTACTATTCTTTTCCAAAAATGTAGGGGACATGGGATTACCCTATTTAATTCCCTATTATATAGGATAACCTCTTGGTCAAGGAAGAACCTATGTGGAAATAAATGGATGGTGAAATGTTAAAAAGTATTATTGCTCTTTGTTGATGGGATTACTTTGGATGACTTTTCTCTTGTTTGTGCAACCCTCTGGTTTTTTATGTGAAAATTAGATTTTAGTAATAATTATCTTTTCTATTGTAGATATAGTTATAAATAACCATTTGGGTTTATATGATCCTTGAATTTGAGGTAATTACAACTTGATAAATTTTGGGATGAAAATGCGAGGTATGAGATAATATTTACGGTGGAATTATGTTACGGTTATTTTGAGAAATTTTTCTTATTTTTGGAATGTTATAAAATATAGTTTTTGAAAAAGTAAAACACATAGACCGTGTGACAACCTGTCACATCAGACAAAGCTGTGGGAATTGAACCCACAATCAGAGTGCGATTGGGATTTATCGCCTACCACTGAACTACGTGAAGTCCCTGGTTAGTGTGACTAATTATTTTTAGATGATTTTATTGATCAATAAGATGTTTATTTGGGATATTTTGTCTAATAAAATGGATATACTTATTATATAAAATTGATTTGGTGATTAAGTGATAAATGTTATTTTGGAAGATGTTAGCTCTGTTGGGAACACTATATGCCTAAGGATAATAGAATACAATGGGATTTCATTTTAGGAGTAATTGTGGATTTTTAATCTATATTTTTATAATGTATTTATAGATATTTGTGTTATTTATGGAAATTATTAACCTATAATAGGGAATATGTGATTAAGTTAATTAATTTTAAGTATGCGGCTTTAAGAGTAGTCGATGTTATTTGGAGATACAATTTAACGTGGAAGACTATGTAATAAAATTTTTCTAAGTTTTGGGTTTCAATATTAGTTTGGATTATATTGAAGGATTTTAAGGACAACTGTTTATTGAATGGTATTTATTGAACATTGGCTATTGTGGGATTAATTTTAGAAATTAAGATAAGTATTTCTTCCTCTAAAGAATTATCCTTTTGGGGGATCATCAGATCCTGTACTGGCCATTTTTTTTCCGGTTAATTTCAAAAGACAAAGTAAATATACAGTTTATCCTTTTTGGATCATGGGATTCACTAGAAGTTTATTTTGGCACTTTAGGTGTGACCAAGTCATCTTGAATCCTCATCGTTTGAAAAAAAGATGAGTTAGTGGTAAAATTTTATTAAAGAATAAAACCCAACATAAAATGTAACTATATATCTTTATGTTATTAGTAAATCTCATAAATAAATTCCTCATCTTTATGAAGTTGAAATTAAGACAAAAAACGTTGTTCGATTACTTTTACTACAAGGAAACAAATGATTGTTTATCCCATCAAAAGTTTGTGGTTTTATTATTGTTACCTTTATCCTGATCACATTTTTTATCACTCTCCATTGGAACTTGACACTTTTTTAAAATTCCTTATCCATGTTTTCCGACATGGAATCCTAGTATGGGTTATCATGGGTGACCTTTGTACTTCTCTTTCTTTCTTTTAATGTCGTATTTTAATTGACTATTTTTCCAATGTGGGACATTCAATGAGGTTCTGAAGCCCAATTTTAAAATTGCGAGGACACAATTTCCAAAAGGGGAGAAGAATGTGACACCCCATGATTTCATAGTAAGTTGTTTTCATTAAAGTAATTCAATAGCTTGCGCTACACGCAACACCGAGTTCGAGCACAACATGACTTACCAAACAAGTTGTTCAAAAAGTGGTTATGAATAGTATTAACTGAACATTGAATTTTATGTGCTTCATATAATTTTAGAATCCATATAACGTGTTTCTTAGACATAATATAAGAATAAATATATTTTTTCCGATTAAAGAAGTATTTTATAAAAATGCAATTTTACCACCTTTTAATGGAAACTCCTTTTTAAAACCAATATTCAAAACTTTTATATATTCAATTTAATGAAATTAAATTCTTCTTTAGAATAGGGATATAAAAATTTATTTTGGATAAATTTTTGGTTCTTTTCTGATAACTTTCATTTTTTGATGAATATTGAAAAATACTTATTTTTAATTAAAAACAACTTTTTTAATCGAAATAATTTATATTGCTAAATTATGAATTTTAATGGTTTGGAAGTATAATTAGATTATATTTTTATCATTTAATACAATTAATGTTATTATAATTAATTTCACATTAAAATTTGACATAAACACATGTCAATCATTGGATTGTTTTTACTTTTTAAAAACCTGCTTTTCGGTTTTGACAACGGGAATTAATTTTAAATTAATTAATGAAACTTCTATGTTTTGAATTTGGTAAAATAGAATTCATTTTTGAATTCATAATATCAAAATTATCTTAGGGTAGTTTTCTGGTATTTTTCATAAAACATTCAATTTTTGATGAATAGTGAAAAACACAATGTTATTGTTTAAAACTGAATTTTTATTTAAATAATTATTTATTTTATTTATATATATATTACGTCAAAATAGTTATATAATACCTATATAAGTTCAATGTAATTAATTGGAGTCATTTTATAATAAAATTAGATGTATAAAATTTAATTGATCTTTTTTACCATCTAGTACCCATCTTCTCAGAGCATTTGAAAATCTTCATAAAACATAATTTTACCACTTCTGTGAATTTAATTTCAATAATCCGAGATACAATGTTAATATCATTAATAAAAATGTGGTTCAATAATATGAAAATAATTTTTGGTGAATAGTAACTTTTGACTTTTATTTACCACAGTTAAAAGTAAATAGGTTAATTAAAGGTAAAAATGATATTATAATTACCCTAACACATGTCCAAATTATTTTGGATAAGATTAATTCTATCAAAAACAACCTTAGGAATACAATATTATCATTTAGGTATAATTGGATTAGATTAGGAGATTTATTATTATTGTATTTAAAGACGAGTTAAAAGTGTTGAATTCAAAGTTTATAAACTAAACCATTTTTAATATTGGTTTATAAATTAGATATATTCAACTATAAATATTCATTAGAAAATTAAATATATTTTATACGCAATGGTATTTTTTTATAATTTTTAGATATTAAATAATTAAATTTATTTATGGCACAACTATGATGTAGTAATTACCATCTTAATGAAATTTTAAAATAGTTTATATTATAAATATTAAAATAAATATAATTTAAAAGTTTTGATTCCAACCATAGATTTTCTATGTTACTATGACTTTTTAGGTTGATTAGATAAATTTTCTTCTAAGTGATAATGTTGTTATGACTTTCACAAAAACAAAATACCTAATACTATCAAATTTGATATTAATTAGTTTTTAAAACAAATACTATATTATTGGTTGATATAATATTCCTAAAAATCTAAAGTTTCTCCAAATGGATTATATAATACTATATATGTCATTAATGAACCACTTGAGGTTCTTTTGGAATTTTAGAGTAATTATATTAACAATATAGTGTAAGAATACAAGAAGACATAGTAAATGTTAATGTATTTAATATATTTGTCCCCTGGGGTGTTAGTCGAGTGGTACCCGCTAGTTGTACCCCTCGCCCTCCATGGGAACTAGCGCAGGATCGAGTCCCACTAGCCTCGAACACTTTTTGTATTATGAACAGGGCGATTCAAATCCATTTCTTAGTTGGGGAACATGGCACACACTTGGGCTGGTGGGGGGCCCCCTCTGGGAGTCAGTGTATGCAACACACATTTTTAGGATTCATTCCCTTAAATAGGATGGTGCCTCATTCTCCAGGTCGTTCTCGGGCTCTCTCCTTGACTCGGCTTCTTCCTCTTCCTAGGGTTTCCCCTCGGTTCTTCTGATAGTTTTCCTTTCTCTCTCATGCTTGTTTTTGTTTCCTCTCCCCGTCTAGATCTTCCTCTGGCCACCATTCTGCGCTCTGGCCTCGAGCTCCATCGTTCATCTCCAGGTCAGATCTGGAGGGATGGACACACCGAGGCTCTTGGAATGCAATTTGGAGGGTGAAGGTCCTCTCGCTGTCACTTTTATTCCACTTCTAGGGTTTCATACCCCGGTTCTGTTTTAGGGATTCATCCCCTCGCAGTTTTGTTATTCGGTTTTATTTCACTTTCCTTTTAAGGTTTTTTCTTGGTTCTGATTAGGGTTTCATACCCATTTCTTCTTCCTCTCTTGGTTATTTTTGAGTTTTTCTGTGGTCTATTGCGATGAGGATAACAACGGAGATGGTGAAGTGACGATTAGACGACGCCTGGTCAGTCTCTTCCTCGGTCTGACTTCTATGATGGCTCTATTTTTTGTGGAACTTTTTCTTCCCGTTGTTTCGCTAGTTCATCTCACGACATTGGTGGGTTTCAGCGGATTTCGACTGAAGTTCACCTGCGATTTTGTGGCTTGGGGCTGGTGTCGATGGTTTCATTAGCTGGTTGTTTGAGGAGGTCTTTTCCGAGGTATGATTTGATCGGGTTTATCTTATGTTCCTCACGAATCCCTGGTTCGTGTGTTCCCTGTTCAGAAATAGTGCTGTTTTTCTTCGGTGACGACAATGGTGTTGATGGTGATGTTGTGTTTGTGGTTCGATTGGTTTGCGGCGACGGGAAGGTGAAGACGTATGCACTATTGAATCGACACATCTAGGAAGGACGATGTTCAGCTCCGGCGATGGGTGACGTGTCTGATGGTGATGGCTGATGCGGGCAGCTTATAGTTTGAGAATGGTGATGATGAATCCTTTTGAATTCTGAATTTTGAATATTTGTGATCATGTGCATGCTGTGGGATCATTACACGGGTGGAGTGCGAGGCGTGGGATATTAAATTTTTGAATTTTGAAATCTACTGTGTTTTTGGAGGGTCCGACTATGGCCTATTCTGTTTCCGTGTATGTTCTGTATGGTTCCCACTTTGCCTTAAAAGTGGATTTTTAATAAAATAGAAAAAAATGATTTGGAGTTAAATTTAAAATATAAGGTTAAAATAGTAACCTAAACATATCTAAAACCTATTGTTTGAGATTATTTACACCCCTCCCCATATTATCTTCGAAATAAATTATTTTTGGTTCCATTAGAAACCGAAAATTATTTTATTATAAAATAATATTTCAAGCTTTTCCTAATGTGACCCTCACCTCTCTTATAAATGGGTACTCACCCTTCTCTTAATTTCACACCTCTAAAGCCATTTGGATCGGCCCAATCGTACCCAAATATCTTCCCAACTTCCATCAATTCAACCTAGAGGCCTTACATTGATTAGAAATTTATCCTAAAGAGCCCTTTTGGCAAACTAAAGAGGAAACACCCGAAGAAGAGATAATAATTTCACCACCCTCTTTAAAGTTATTTTCTTCTTCCACTGAAAATTTCTTTTTTTCATAAAAAATAATAAATCCATTACCTTATACATACTGTGATGTTATTATAAATACTGTACAACCATATTTATTATTCTATCCATCCTATAAATGACAAAGTCCCCATACGTGCGTACGTATGGCTTACCGTCTCCACGTCGTGGTGTAGTTTGTTATTCAATCTCATAATTTTTTGGATCTATATAATAATGAGTATAGATGATGTAAATAATAAATATAACATGTTAATTATTCTGTATATATTATATACTATCTAATTACATATGATTTCTCCATCAATATAATGATATTGTCACTCGTGCGTACGTACGGCTTACCGTCTCCACGAACGCGATGATATTCATTCCCCATCGTAATCATTAAAGAATAATTTTTATTTTATGATTAAAAATAATTATTAGGAACCTAATATAATTTTGGATAGAATTCATATATAGCCTATACATAACAAAAATTACTTACATAATAAAACATATAAAGGAAAATGAATCAGTTCACAACCAAAACAATGATACTTCAGAAATATCATTACCAAAGCAATATTAGAATATCATATATGATATCATATTTATATATTTGGTTCTATTATTATTTAATAATAATTATTTCAACATTATATAGGAGGTTAACTTACCCTATACTAAGGAAATGTACAAGGTAAGGGGTTTTCATCTCACTTCTTATTCCATTGAGATTCATGCTATATTGCCACTATTTCTTTTTGTGTGGGGTATATACTTCCCATGATTGTATTATTTGTGTAATATAAAAGAATTTATGAGTATATAAATCTCAATTTTATGATAGTTCTTTCATGGGGTGTATGTTTCATAAGTTACCAAATCTTTAAGGGAATTTCAAATTTCAATTTCAAATCATCGGGCTTTACACATTCTTTATTGGTTATTTTACTCCAAGATAATGTGTGGAATCACTATTTCTTATTTATGTATTAATACCCACTCCCCTTTATATGAATATAGCTTTGATACACATAATCACTCCATTGATAAATTCAACTTCCATTGATATGAACTTTTTAAGGGTAATCTTAACTCAATTTCCATTCATTGAGTTAAACATTAATGTCATTGGTTTGGTTTTTACAAGAATATGTGTGAATATAACATTATTTATTTACACTTAATATACAATTATATTGAGTGTATTTATATTTTTCACAAATAATTATTTCATTTATTTATCCATAATCTAAGTATATGGTTATTATAAGGTATTTCGCCAAAATTTACATTCCTTTGAGACCTCTTTATCGGTAAGCACCAATTCACTTTTATATGGTGTATATACTGTAATTTTCCATATTATATCATGAATCCATTTATTCTCATGATATTATAATTTTTTGATTAATTTTATTCCACAATTACTTTTATTCAAGCTTCTCTTATTTGGTTAGGAACCCTTTCACTAAAATATTATTTTAAATGTTTTTAATATTTATCCTTCTAAATATTTCTCATTAATGTCCATGTATTAAAAAAGGTTTTACGTATTTATTTATATGGATATTAATGTTTTGAAATCAAAATTACTTTTAAAAGGTTCAAAGTGGTATGCGACACTTGAATTCAAAAATCTCTTTTAAACGAATTCATTGATAAATAGTGCGACATTTAAATGTTCTCAAGAAAAAGGGGATATTTCTCTCAACTAGATTTAATGAATATTTTCATCTATGTCAATATCCTTCAGTTTATTTTATTCTTTATTGAGGTTGAATTGTTATAATACAATCATTTATATTGTACTTAATGAGTTATTTTTGACTGTGGATGCGTTATTTTTATGCCATTCATCATTTTTGGTGAAAATATTGACATTTCGTATGCTAGTTTTCATACGAATGTTTAGATTCTGTTTTAACCTTTTCATATGAGGAATGAATTGGACTTAGTATTTTATGGGTGGAGCTCACTATAGCTCCTTGATGCATTGGTAGTTATGATGAGACAAACTAGTGTCTTGGCGCAAGGCCTTGACAAAATCTTATTTGTAGTCTTGGAACAAGGCCTTGACTATGTGGTTATGAAGTCTGGAATTATGAATTCAACCATTATTAAATTGGCTATTGATATTATATGTGATTATTCGACTAGTAAAATATCCACTTGAATAATTAAATGTAATTATCTGATTTATCATTACCATATTATGTTGAAGTTTATGTTTAAAAGAATTTTGTTTTAGTATTATACATTGCCTTAAATGTTTATTCTTATTTATGACTGTTTCTTCTATATTGTTATTCCTAATGAGCATCTAACCTCACCCATTTATTATGTTTTATTTTTTCCGAGATGCAAAGAAGAATATTATGATTAACTTGCATAAATATGATAAGGTATATAAGAGTGTTCAAAGGGGACACAATGTTGTTTTTTTATTTCATGATGTAATGTAAACTTATGTATATATCTAGTACTTCCAAGGATACTAAATTGATTAGTCTTTTGGGACAAGATTCCTTGTATCATGAAAGAGTTATGTAATAATGCACTGATTCTAGGTAACTAGGGTCGGGGCATTACAGTAATAAATATTAATATGGTTCTTTTATAAATTAATAACATTGTTGATACAATTATACAATAGGTATAGATAAATATGAATGAAATCAGACTTAAGGTAGGGGATAATTTCACAATCTCATTGTTATTTGGGATGATTTATTTGTATGTTTCTAATGGGGAATATTTTTCTTTGATGTCCATGTTTCATGAAAGTGTTTTACAAATTATTTTTTCAAATTTTATATATTTTTTACAATCAATTTTTACACATGTGTGTATTTTTACAAAATAGTTTGAATGAAATCTTTTTTTCATTTTCTGAAAAAAATAATTTATGACTTTTCAATAAAAATAATTATGAATCAAATGTTTTATAAATTATATGAAATAAACATATGTTTACTCTTTAATGAATCCTTAATGTCTTGATACTTCATTTACATGATTACATGGTTTATATCAAATAAAATAGTTCCTTTGTAATTGAACAACTACAAAAATTGTTTTCAAAATGGAATTGACATTTTCATAAAAAATTATTAAAAAAAGGATCCTTAAAAATAAATTTTCTTAGAAGAAAACATTATTTTATATTAATTATTCATTCATGGGGTTATGATTCAATGATACAATCCTTATTCATTCTATGGTTGGTTTATATATATTATGGAATGATATTTATGGAACCTAATTCTATTTTATGGATTTTGATATGATGAATGATGTATATTTTTGTGGAATGCATATGTATAGTTTTTATTATGTCATGAGTGGGACCAATCTATCTATTCAATGCAATAGGTAATTATTCATATCTTATGATATAGAAAATACTAGAATGCAGAGTAAACCCTATTCAATAATATGAGGATGGAATGGGGAGTGAAATCAGTTAAGGGACTTTTTCCTCTTTGATGGTTTTGGAAGCGAGCCCTGACAATTATGAAAATTATTTTGTATACATATATGTATGAAAAAATTTCATTTGATATGCTATAATCCAATGAATAATTTTACTTATAATTCATGTCTTATTAACATCTTTTATTTAATCCATAACTAATTATCATGATCATTTACATGCAATATATAATTTTAAAATGTTATTTTCAAGTTATTATTCCTTTAAAATTTGATTATATCCCTTGATTACTCTTATAGAGAATCAATTATCACACTTTTATTATGTTTTATTACCCCATGATATGAAGAAATGTATTATGTAATATTTAGGAAAATGGTTCTAGTTGTCATGAATGAAGTAGGATATGATGTAAATGTTTTATGAATCACTTGTTTATATTTCAATGTTTAAAGACACTAAACCAATATAGTTATGGTAGGGTTTGTGTTGTTTTGTCTAATTAATATTCATTTATTTATAATTAATATCTATGTATGAAAATTATGTTCCATTATTTTTGGTATAATAGAAAGGTTTGGTTAACCTTTAGAAGCTATTATGATAAAACATTTACGATAACCATATATATATGTCTATGTATAGGATACAATCCTCAATATTTGGTGACGATCATAAATAACCTATGATAAAACAAATATTTCCTGTATTAAAATTTTATATAAAATTTCCCTTAATTATGTGATTTTATAACTATAATTTGTGTTCCAAAAACTATTATTTGTTTTTTTAGTGGCTAGATCCTGAAGGAACCGTGTTAGTGTTGAATGCCATGGGAAATTCAATAATTAAATTCTTATGAAACTAAATGTTATTGGAGTGGCAATTAAAAATTTTTTTTATAAACTTACAGAAAATAATAAATCTATGAATCATGATATAATTCCAAATTATATAACAAGGGAAAAATATTTTTTGATTCAATTATTAGGTAGCTTCGACATTTATCCAACGAGACATCTGATCCGCTAGTGGCCGAACAACAGATCAATAACATTGATAATAATTTTTCAGTTCTCTAATTTTATAAACATAATAATATAATTCTAAAAGTCTATAATTTATAAGGTAAATAAAATAAATGGTGGAATATCATTAGGAACCCATGTAAATGAGATAAATTGACTACATGGAATGGGATGTGTTCAATAACTTATTTTTAAATAAATAATTTCCTTGTATTCAATGAACGAAGATAGAGAAGGATTTTATTGAGCTTAAGAAAAAGGACGATGAATTAGTTGGTATTTATGAGGAAAATGTTACAATACTTTCAATTAATATCTTTAAAATTATTCACCCACCTAACTGAATGGTTGATAGATAATTTAGTGTTATAAAACCATGTTTTTTAATGACATTATAATTAAGGTATTTTATAAGATATGAGAACATCATTAAATTTTCTATTACGGTTTAGATAGAGAATGGAGTTACCCATAAATATTATAGGTTGTATTAGAATATTGAAATAGAATTAAAGGGAAAATATAAAAACCATATTGAGAAGAAGATGTTATTTTCTTTATGATCATTGTGATGAAAGAAAGTAGAATAAAGTTTCTTAAGGATCCTAATAAATGTATTTTGATTATTAAAGAAGGTCATTGGACAATTGATAGCTGAAGTGATGGGAAAAATATATATTTGGATGAAAATAGATAAAATGATAAAAATAATGAACCTCCAACACTTTAATGCTTTATGTTCATGGAGAATGGGTACCATGATAACCAATTCCCAAATTTGAGGTCTATCGTTGATGATCAACGTCAGAAACCTCTTCCGGCCAAAGATAATGGTATATCACATGTGATCACTATTATCTATGTGGAGTAGGACATTGAAGTTGTAAAAGGTACACATACCATCCATTCTAAATTAGGTAATATTTTATTTTATTTTGGATCCATGATAAAAAAATATCATGATTTTTATAAGTGTATCACCATATTACCTCAACAAATAGATGTTGAGTAAGAGATAAAAAATCATAATGAAAAAAATGGTTTTATCATATTTTTATAATTCTTCTTAGGTTATATTTTGTGAGAATGTCATTCCTGAAAGTATTTTGATCCATATTATTTTGGAATTCGATTTGATTCTTATCAGGGGTTAAATTTCACTATATGAAGCTCATATAAATTTATGAAAAAGTTAAGTCTCATTTCATATTCTAAATGAATATATAATCATCTATCAATGCAAGGATGAATATGAACTACCAATGTAAATTACTTCCATATTATGGGTATCAATTCCAATAAATAAAGGTAATATATCTTAGATAGTTGAGGAGAAACTCATCCTAAAAGATACACTTATTGAAAATAGTTTCTTGCATTCTTTCTAGAAGAATTTTGATGTCTTATACTAAATTGTGAAGTTGTGTTTTTAATGTAAATAATATTTTATGTTATGATTAATTCAAATAAAAGTTATAGAAATTTCCTAATTGAGTTGTAGGAATTAAGGAAGAAACAATGAGAGAATAGTTAAAAGGGATCCATAGACCCTAGTGTGTCACCTTGGGGTGCAATTATTGGGTATGTTAGTAATAAATAAGGATAAATGAGACTATACATAAATTATTGAGAATGTAATAAAATGAATATCAATAAAAAATATACTATCACCTATATTGATGAATTATTTGATCAAATACCCAGATCTCAGTACATTTCCATGATTGATATTTTTTCTGGATGTCATCAAATGAGGGACAATAAAGATGATATGCTCAGTATGGCATTACATACAAGGTATGCACTGTATGAATTTATAGTTATACATTTTAGTATTACAAATAGCCTCACTATCAACATATTTTTAATGAATATATTCTTTAGATACTATTGTGATTATTTGTTTGTAGTCTTTATAGACGATATTCATGTTTATTCAATGTGAACATATGAACTTGAATATAACTTGAGGTTTTCATTAAAGAACGTGGGAAAGGATAATAATTATGAATAATTTACAATGCGTGATTTTTTGATTCAAAAAGATTAATTTTTGGGTCACATAATCTAAATGGATGTGATATATGTAGATCTAATAAAGATGGATGTTATTGGTCATTAGAAGAGACCAACAACTATAACTGATATCTGAAGTGTTCTTGGTATGGATGGATATTATTGATTCCTTGTGAAATATTTATCACAATTATCTAATAAAATCCCCATGTTGAATCAGAAAATAGATTTTCTCATGTGGATGGAGGAATATGAAAACAATTTCCAAGAATTGAAAATAATGTTAGTCAGTGCACCTTGGGTCAAACTACCCTATAGAAGAGAAATGTTCATGATATATAAGGCTAAAACAAATAATGGATTGGGATGTGTTATCATTCCAAATTATTTGGTAATAGATTATATCTAATGAAAATTGAAAATAAATGATAATAATTACACAACTCTTGGTTTGGAGTTAGCTGGATTTTAATTTTTATTAAAAATATGGTGGAATTATCTTTACTGAGAAAGTTTTGACATATATAAAAATTATAAAATGTTAAAATATATATTCACTCAAAATTATCTTAATATGTACAAAATAATTTGGTTTTAGTTGATTAAAAATTACCACTGATTAGTAAATTACAACAATGGGAAAGTGAACAAGGTAGCAGATTCATTGAGTCGAATAGACAATGATATCCTAACTATGATGAGGATCACTCAAGATCTAATATTTATGGATTTGAACAGGATGGATTTAGAAATTTAGAAGGAATGGTATAAATCTTATTTGGATCAAATTAATGTTCAACCACTTATATACGTGATGATTAAGAAGGAATATAAGGAATATATAGACAAAAATAATAAAGTGATATTTGTTATAAAATTAGAATTTCATTATGATGGAATAATAAGGATCTGGAAACCTGTTTGTGTCTCTCCAATACCAGATTTAATGGAGGATTAATTGGATAACCCTCATTTTTCATCATTAACTATTAATCCTAGAAGCACCAAGATGTATAGGGACTTAAAAGAGTATTTCTGGTGGGAAGACATGAGGATTGATATTGAAGAATATGTTTATTGGTTCTCGGTTTGTCAAATAGTTAAGGATGAGACACATATCTCAATTGGGATGTTACAACCATTACACATACTAGAATAGAAATTGAAATACATCACCATTGACTTTTTAATCTAACATCCCAAAACATATAATGTCAATTATTTTATAATTGTTATAGTTGATCTTCATATAATGTTGATACACTTTATTTCTATCATAGAAGGTTTCTATCTTGTTCATGTTTATGTAATATATATTAATGGAGTGTTTTTATTTCATGGAGTACCACATTCCATTATATATAATTAGGACCCAAGGATTACATTGAACATCTAGAGATGTCATCAGCATGCACTAGATTCAGAGTTATTTATCCACACTATATCTTATTCTAAGACAGATGGTCAATGTGATAGGAAAACTAAAACTCTAGAAGATATACTGAGAGATTTCTCTATGTTTTTAAAATCATTTTTTTATCAACCCCTACCTTTGATAGAAGTTTATTACCATAATATATTTCACTCTAATATTCAGATGGATCCTTATGAAGCCCTTTATGGTAATAAGTGAAGAACTTCAAAATCGTGGAATGAAATTTGGGAAATAATTCTATTTGGACATGATCTATATGATGAAATGGAAGATAGGGTTATATCTATTCAACATCACATAAGATAATCATAGATTCAACAAAAAAATTTAAAACTACAATGCATGAAATGGTGTAGAATTATACATGAGTGATAATGTATTTATACCAATATAACATAGGAAGTGGGTGATGATGTTTTTAAATAAGGGGATATTAATCACTGGGTATATGAATCCTTTTGAAATTATTGATCCTATTTGGAAGGTAGCTTATAGATTTGTACTTCCACTGACTATCTCTCAAGTCCAGGATGTGTTTCATTTATCTATCCAGAGGAAGCACATACCTGATCCTTCACATGTACAAAAATAAAAATTCATAATATTTTAAAATTATCTCTTTTATGAATAAAAAATGATATAGATTCTAGAATATAGAGAAAATGTTCTACCAAACAATATAACTCTCTTGGTTACAATTTTTTAAAAAAATGATCACTTTTTGGAGGCTACATGGGATCCTAGAGATTTGATGACCTATAGGTACCCTCATATATTTTTATTAGAGTGATGGATTTTGGGGGAGAAATTAATTTTTTTTGGGGAGGGGGTGTTGAATGTATCACCGCTATATTTTGAAATATTTTTTCTTTAAAAAATTTTAATTATTTAACACCTTGTGTAGAATGCAGCTATGAGATTAAACAAAACATTTAATATTATATGTCTGTTATAAATTGGACATTAAATTTGAAGTAATAAATATGAATAACTATCTTATTAGATAAATAAAAATTTCCAAATAACTATTATTTTATTTTTAATTTCATTGAAAATGATTACACAATTTTCAGTATTGACAGAATATTTTTCATAAAAATAAGATTCCTTCAAAAAATGAGATTTTTGAATTTTATAATAATTCTAGAAAATGGATATGAATAAATGAATTATATTTTTTAATTCTTCATGAATGAATAACATAAAATTATTTTATATAACTTTCTAAAAACATTAATTTTTTCAAGTAATAGTGAAACTTATGTTTTTTATTAAAAACTATATTTTTTTAATATTCATTATACGGATAGAATATGTTTTGCTTTTGTTTTAATTTCTAATTAGATAATATTTCCTTAAAATAATCTAATTATGGGGATTTAAAATTATTTTATACTTGAATAACATAATTTTATGTTTTAAAAGGGCATTATCCAAAAAACTATTTTTCCATGGTGTATTATCAGTTAAATATTAAATTAAATTCTATAGATTAATTTTTTTTGAATTTTAAAACATAAATACCAAAGTAAGATTAATATTTTCCAAATTTAGTAAAAATTCCAATTTTTTGACAATATAAATAGTGACTTTGGTAAAAACATGTACCGTGGTAAAGGGGAAATTTGATAATTTAGGTTAAAATTAAAATGATAAAGATTGTAAGATGACCCTAACGTATGACTAAATTTTATAGGATGAATATAATACTACCCTTAACATATAAGGATCTAAATTAAGTTTTTAATGGACATTTGTTGATGAAAATTACTTATATAATATTTTAATCATAGAAATTCACAAAATGTCACTTTCTTTTTTGTTTAAATATCCCTTGTGTGTCCACATGGTAAAAAATGTATGTTATCAATGAATATAAATGAAAATTTTAACTTAATAAAAATAGTATCATGATATATTATTTTAACTTGTTGGATACTTAGATGATATTATGATATTAATAATATTTTTTTTTCATTAAAATTCACGCATGTCACAGTCACCTTTTAAATACTATATCATTTTTAATATAGGTTTACAAAAATAATAAATTCTACTAAAAATATTTTTATGAATTCTATAAGAATTATTTTATTCATGTAATTTTATTTTTAATATTTAGTGAGTAAATAAATATATTAAATAATTATACAATACTGATATGATATTTATTTTATTAAAGGAAATGTGAAATGAATGTTATTAAACATATTAAAATAAAAATAATTATAGTTAATTAATCTAATCAAAAAATTTTATAAATGACTTTAACCTATTAGTATGTAAAAAAATATTTCTTTATGAGTTAACATGTAACTTTGATATTTTTTAATAGTCATTGTAATTAATAGTGTTAAAATTGACACATTTGATATTTTACCAAAATTATATATTATTAAATTATTTAAAAAAAACAAAAGAACATTACAAATACAAAATAATTAGATTACTTCTAAAATTTTATAAATCATTCATTTATGTTCCATTTTTATCACATAATTAAAAATTAAAACTTTTTAATAATAAAAATGTTAGTTCCTTAGTTACATTTAATATAGGTTAACTAAGGGTAAATCAAAAGGATACGGTTGAAAATAATACACATACTTGTCTAAACTATATTGGTCAATGATATCACAACATTATGTAATAAATGCTCCAAATTAAAGTCATTTTTAGGTATTGATATTGATTTTGAATTTATTATAAATTAATATTTCAAGAAATTGAAAAGGTGCAGCTCACCTTAATTATAAAAAGGCACCTTGTCCCTTACTGATTGACCTGACATTGAGCCTTCAATATCAACCATTCCTTGAAAATATATCATCTCAACATCACTAGAAATATTTAATAGGGTTTTTATTCTCCAAATACCAGCCCTAATGTCCCTTATAAGAGATAAAAAGTAAGTTCACTGAAGAAGTTTCAATCATATTTAGCAACTCTTCAATGTTTATTTCTTCTTTTACATCCTATTAATGTGTTTTTCCATTAAAAAGTAATAACCACCACATAAAATATATTCATAAATGTTTTTATTATTATGGAACAAACATATTCTTCCTTTTATCCATCCTAAGAAAAGAAAAATCATCGTGTGTGCGTACATAAAACTTATTGTCTCCACACTATGGTGTAATCTTCTTTTCTTCACTACTTTAACATGATGGGTACAATGAGGGAAATAACACACAAATAGACACACACACATATATAGTTATTATAATATGATAATGGTTTTGGAAAAAATATATACCATCCATTTCCTAACATTTTTACCACTAATGGAATGATACAATCGGTTGTTCATACGTAAGGTCTACCGTCTCCATGACAGGATGCAATTCATTTTCCATGATTCAAGATTCATGATTGATTATATAAATTTATATAAAAAATAAATATTATATATATATATTAACTTAGTATAATTATTTAGATCACTAAACTATATATTTATCACAATGACTCAGACTTATACAGCAAAACATACTTCAAAAAGTTATGTAGGTAACACCAGAGAGAAGAGTAATAATGAAATATTATTAAAAAATGGCTGAAAAATGAAATAATAATTTGATATATGATATAATAAATATTAATATGGTTCTATTAGGAATTAATAAAATTAATTAAACCTCTATAAATTCGTTTTTGTTGCGTATGAATGCAATAAGACATACGGTAAGGGTTAATTTCACAATCACGTTATTATTTGGGATTAATTATAAGTAAGTATCTACTAGGGAATAGTTAACTTCTATGTCCATGCTTATTAAAAATGTTTTCCAAAATATTTTTACTGTTATTGAAAATTTTTAAAATTAAATTTATAAACATTTTTGAATTTTAACGAAAAGGATTGAATGAATGATTTTTTTCATCTTCAAAACAAGTTACTTTGTGAATTTTCATAGAAAAAAAAACAGAAAATAATGTTTTTTTTAAATTAAATGGAATGAATTTATTTTTCATCATTCATGAAAACTTAATTTCACGAATATTACTTTACAATATTATATGATTATTTTCAATGAAAAATTTTTCCTATTAAATTTATTGACTATAAAAAAAGTTTCAAAATGGAAAAGATATTTTACTCATTAATTATTTCAAGTGATCATTCAAAATTACTTTCCATATAAGACAAAAAAAATTATGTAACATATTCATTATTGGGGTTTTGATTCAAGTATAATATCCTTATTTTTTCGATGGTTGGTTCATTTTTATGATTGATTGATATTTATAAAACCAATTTATTTTTATGGGTTTACATATAATGAATGATTTATATTCTAATTGAACACAAATGAATGGTTTTCAATATGTGATGGGTGAGACATATATCTATCACTAATTATATATTTAATGAGTTATATCTCATTTGATATAATGGACAATAATGTGATGTAAACCTGGTTCAGCAATACAGGGTTGGAATAGCAAGTGAAATCATTTTAGTAATGATCTTTGTCTACTATCATGGTTTATGTATTGAGCCTTGAGTAAAATGATAATTATTTTATATGCTTTTTGGTATGACACAATTTAATGTCTTATGTTATAATCCTATGAAATGCTTTATTCGTAATTCATGAATTATAAAAATATATTATTTAGTCTATAACTCAATATAATGATCTTTGATATGTAGGATATAATTTTCAAATTTTATTTTCATGATCTTTTATAATTTTGTGTAGGATATCTCCCTATATTACGCTTAGTGAGAATTTAATATCAACATTTAATTATTTTTATTTTTCCTTAGATATGATAAATTTTTTTATGTGATACGTATTAAAAGGGATCTAGTTGTAAAGGAATAAATGAGAGACATAATAAATCTTTTATGAATCATCTTTTTGTGCTTACATGTTTGAAATTACACTAATACAATACATTTATGGCATGGTTTTTATGTTATATAATTAATATTATTATATTTATATGTAATATATTTTTATTAAAAATATGGTTTGTTATTTAAGACATGTCTCAAAGAGTTTTAATTAACACAAAGAGCCCAAAAAAAGATCATATCATTTGATGTATGAATATATATGGTCAGATATTATGTGAAAAAAATATAATTAAACATGATAAATTGAAATTAAACATAATACAATCAGATGATATGATTCACATGATCATAGAATATAATAGTCGAAGAACAAGGAATATAAAAAAAATTAAGGGAAATTAAATTACAAATTCCCTTAAAATAAAGTATGTTTTGATGTATGAATAAAATTCATAAGGAATTATGAAGAAGGAATGAAAATTCTCAGAAACATTTGAGGAATTATAATATAATTCAATCATAATTTATAATGTATCCATCGTAAAAAAATAATTTTCATGAATAATATTCATAACTCAATTAATTGGAATTCAGTTTAATGGTAACATTGACTTCAATGTCAACTTTTTTGGATTCAATATATCCTCATGTATAAGAAATTAAGGCTCATTAATAATTTATTTACTTACATTTTTAATATTTATAACCTTTTAAATTAATGTTTTATATTCTTTTATTACATGGTTATAATGTATTTTTAGTTTATATTGATCATTGGTGTTAACAGCCTTAACAGTTCTTTGACTATTTCATATAACAATTTCAATTATCAATAAATTTTCATGATTTAAATATCTTTATCATTTTTAATGTATTGTAATTTAATTCAAGAAATTAATTATGATGTTTTATTTTAATTTATTGTAATTTTTTGTTCAATAAATACATATAAAACCCATAATGATATTTATTGATAATTTTTAATGAACTACAGGTGGAATCATAAAAATAAGTTAAATGTTAATATTAACATTACAAAAGAATAAAAAAAATACTTGAAAATTAATATCATATTTTAAAATTATAACATATTTTTTATAATTAATTATGATTTCCATAATATATTCAAATAAAAAAATGTGTCACAATATGTTCATTTTAGGTGGTTAAATTTTAATATTAAAATTCATTGTAAATATTATCAATAAAATCAAAAAATTATATTTACAATAAATTAATAATTGATGAAATGTAATATTTATTAATTAAATTCATTTTTATATTCATCCATGTAAAGAGGTGATGAGATATGAAATAAGTTGTCCATGGAGTAGTGTTTTTCACGTAACATGGATGATGTTTTCATTTTTCAATGGATGGGAGTGTGGTATATAGTGGTTGTTCCAACTTCATGGTAAAATTTGATTACAAAAGAATTGATATAATTATATAATTATATTTATAGTTCTTCTGTAGCATGTAGAATAAGAAATCCTGGTAAAGAACACAGTTAATATATTTACCTAGTTCATTAGTATCCTCTTTTTAGATCACACATTAATCATTTTTTAAATGGTATTTTTTGGAAACTAGAACTAATAGTAAATTTTAAAGAGGGTAGGAGAGTATTTCTGGAAAATTGTTTTCATCTAGGATTGTTTCTGTACAAGATGACATGGGGTGGTGATGGTGTCTTATTATCAGTGTGAGTGGTGAATTTTTTATAATATTAGTTTCTTAATATAAAATGGGGATATAATTATATAGTAAAGTGGGTCCAATTTTAATAAAAATTAAAAACATATAATGGTTTGGTATTTAAATAAAATACACAAAATTTTAATGATATGGTTTTGTGATGGTTTTTGACATTATCACTTAACCTAACCATCGTAAAATAATTAAGCATTATTAAGGATACTAAGTTTTACTATGGTAAAATATTTTTGTCAATAAATATGAAATCAAACATATTACCTAGTTTTAAAATAAATATTATATATTTTAAATCCATTTAATAATATTAAATTTATAGAGGTGGAAATGATTAAATTTTATAAAATTGTGTTAAAGGAAACAAAAACTGTTTTTACAGAAAAAAATATGTTTTAAGCCTCAAAAACAATTTACTTAATATTAATGTATAATATTAATTTCAATGATGGTTATTGGTATATTACTAAATATATTAGTTTTATATTGTTTTCATATCAGTACCAAACTGAATGAATCTTTGTGACTATCGAAGTAAATAAAAATGACCCTAATTTTTTTTATTAACATATATTGTTTCTTTGGTTAAAAAATGTATAGAATGAGTTTTAAAATTCATAATAATATTTTTAAATGATTTATTTTAAATATAAAATCATTTGTAAAATAAAAAGTTATGAAAAATTAATAAGAATTGTTTTTATCATGATGAATCTGTAAAAGTAATTGTTTCTTTATAAATTATATTTATTCACTATTCACAACAAAAAATTGACCATTTTAGAAAACTACCAAAAATAAAACCAAAACCAATTTAGATCTAAATGATCCAAATATAAATATAATTTTATTCAGTTAAAATATAAAATTGTGTAATATATATTATCAAATTACACTATATAATACAAGGATTTTTTTAAATAAAGCCTAATTATTTTAAAATTTTGAAATATATCATAGATTCATAACATGATAAAATTATTTATCATAATAAAAATGAATAGGAATTTATATAATTTACATGAATATCCATTTATAACATATGAAATAATTATACAATTCTCGTAATTTTTCAAAAGAAAAACTTTTGTTGAGGAAATTTACATAACCATTAAATAAAACATACCTTATGAGATAAAGTAAAAATAATAATATTAAATTTTTTATTAGTACCTAATTGACTATATAAAATATTTTGAGACATTATATAAATATATTTATGTTTCTATTTCATGTATATCAATTTATAATTAGGAACACTAATAAACCATAAAATTTCTATCTTACTAAAAACATTGGTTGTCAAATAATCATTCTCATAATGAAATTACATCCTCAAACTTTTATATTATGTCAAAAAATAAGGTGTTTAGGATGAAATATGTTAATAATTTGAAAAATCCTTTTCTAAGATTAAACAATGACTTCAAAAACCAGAATGTTTTATACAATCATCGATTAAATCACCTCGAAACGAAATATTGTTTATGATATAGACGTCGAGAAGAAAATAAAATTAAAATATATAAGTGGAATGAAATACCATTTAAGTTCTTTTAATAAAAAGATATTTCTTTTATTCCAAACCTGTTAAAAATAACTATATTTCTTAGCATGAGAAAAGATAATATTCAAGGACATATGAATAATCAATCACATGTAAGAGTAATACATTAATCTATAAAAAACAATATAATAATAATAACCCATGTTTGACATAAATCATTCCATAAATAATTAAATCATAAAACTCTTCCACACAATCTTGAGAAAATTAGAAACCCAACAATTAGAAAAACCTAATAACATATTCTATTAAAATCAACATTACATTTTCCCCCAAAATAAATATAGTCACTCATAATGTCATATACATAATACAAATTTTACATAATCATATTTTATATGAAAACATAGTATTCATTTATATAATATTGACTAACCAATTGTCCTAATTAACCATATTTACATTAATATAAAATAATTTCAAAATCTAAAGGGTTATCAATGCCTTAATCTTGTATTATCTTGATGACCTAGAAAAAATATGAAAAATATCATTATTAAAAACAAAATTCAATAATATAATACTGTAAAAGGGGTATGAAAAACATTGAACTTATGATCACACACAAACTCATTAAACATGGATAGTATCTTGAAATCCTAAAATCATACACATCAGATAACACTCTAACATCAAATGTTCTTTGAACACTACTATAAAACAAAACAAAACATTGTAAACCCCTCCACTCAGAACCGATTACAAAAATATACGCATTACATACTACCTATGATACGAACTGAAGTGATCCAATGTTTAAAATCTATAATAACAATTTCAATAAAAAATATTATGTCACTTACATACACAAGAAAATTTATAGTTATATTTTTATGGATTTACAAGAAAACCATTACTTAACAAAACACATATTATTCACATCGGATGTTAATTTTTTTTACTAACACGTAGATTCATTTATTTTACCATATGTTTTTAATGTATCCTACAAAATTATTTTCCCATTAACTCATTTAGGACATATATTTCATATTATAATTCTTCATAATATGGAGAAATGGAAATATATGAATTGTGAGATCAAATTCTAGATAAGGGAAAATATAATATATAAAAAACAAAGATCATAAGTGAGAAAAATATGACCAAGTGGGTATGAGATTATAATAATTTTTAAATGACATAATTTAATAGAATCATACCCAATACAACCGGGATCATAAATCATGAGTCATGGAATAAATCATTTCAAATATCACATGAGTAGTAATTCAATAATATTTATCTATGATAACATAAAATATGGATGTTTTATAATATAGAAATGTTTCTCAACCATAAGTATAGATACAATATATTATTTCATTTTTAACTACCAAAAGAATCATTAAATAGTAAATCAATAATCTATACTTGGTCTTTATATCATAATTGATCAAGAATCATTACCTATTTCCCATAGATAATCGATCATAAAATATCATTTTATATTTTTTTGTCATGAGATAAAAATCATTAAACAATAAATTATATGGATATTTAGAAACCTACCCATCACATAATGATATTCCATAATAATATCGATTATATGAAAATAATATCGCTCATTATTCCTTCATAGCTTTATTATCATATGGAAATGAAATAGGTTTCATAAAAGACACCATAACGAATTATTATCATAATCCATATAGAGATTAATTATGGATGTAATCAAAAAAATTATTATGTTATCAAAATATGAGAAATATATATATGTTAATAAAAGATATAATTTATTAAATACTTATTTAACGTGTAAAAATATATATTTTATAATAAAAACTAAAAACATATAAAAACTATGATTAATTCTTGAAACTTAAGAAACATTTTATTCGAGTTAAAAAAATTGGTCTTTTCTTTTAATTAATCAATTTATGGATTTTTTTAATTCTATTAAAATCCAAAAAATAAATTTTTTCTTGAGAAAATAATTTTTTTATTAGTGATATTTATAATTTTATCCCAAATGGGATTTTAAATATTAGATAAAATAATTTTATATAAAATATTTTTATTCATTATGTGAATTTATTCTAAAATTAATGTTTATAATCCTTATGAATTTTATATTAAAAAATTAATTTATAATTTCAAATAATATTGTGTAAATTATTTAGTAAGAGAAATTTAAATTTCTTTCATCATAATTGATTATGATGGTTAAAATTTAATTCATATGGTAGAAGTATATTTGGGTAAAAGATAAAAAGTATTAAAAATGAAAAACCATTAATTCATACAATTTTATATAAAACAAATTAGTAGTGGAGAGTATAATATTCCAAATAAATATATAAACTTTTTATTATCTAATTTTGGATCCTTTGTCCATTGAATTTTAACATTCCATTTTTGAAAAGTAATGGCTTCCCCCGAATACGCTTATCTTCATTTATAAATGGTTAATTATTCCACCAATTAATTCTACAATTATTCATTGCAATATACTACTAATAATAGTCCATTTTTATCTTACTTTAATAATATACCATGTTAATATTAATATCTTGTGAATTATATATCATATGGACTCAATTCCGATTGTGATTTCAAAGAAAAATCTAATGTTTTGTAAATGATTATTTCTTACACATTAGACATTTATTAATAATATTACCCATAAAAACATTCAATAGAAACCATAAAATAATGACATTTTATGATTAATATACTAGTATTTTGTTATATTAAATTTAATACCATTATTTTGTACACTCTATCATTTAAGAGAAATAAATACAACATCAATCATGAGTATGTGTGGACAAACACCACCACAAAGCGATGTAGTCTATCTTTCATCACTACCTATCATGGATGAAATCAATGATAGATTTTATTAATTAATATTTAGATTTTTTCATAGATAAATTTAGGAAATGACAATTAATCATACACATTCATTCAATCCCTATCTCTGAGGAAATGAAATCATTAATCATGTATATGTGCGGACTAACACCTACATAAATGTCGATTTTGATTTTTCATCACCTATATACATGGAATATTATAAGAATTAATTTATGGACTTAAATGATATATATGATAATTTTATACTTCTATAATTTTTATGATCATGTTATATTAAAACTTGTCCTCACTCAAAATATAAGTTTGACATACTATCATTTGGGTTTGTTTTTACCACCTATGTGAATGATTCTATAATGATTAAAAATTAATGATTAAGGAATGTTATATAATGTTAATATCATTTAATAATAAATTATTTATAACATTTCAATGATTTTGTAAAGGTGCTAAAAATATTTAATTTTTTTATTAGTATATCAAATTTCAATCATTCAACATGTGGAAACTTGTTAATCATAATTTTATTTTTTCACTAACCAAATCCATGACATTCACAAAATTAAATGTAGATTAAGATACAATGGAATATTAATAATTATTAATTATTTAATAATTTTCTAATGACATAATTTTTGATAATAACGAAGAACACCATTATTACAAAAATAGTTTACAATTATTGTGATTAATCACACTCGATATGAAAAAATGGTAATAAATAAAAAAATATAATTGTTCATAAAAATTATAAAATAAATTTATGAAATTATATAAACATGAATAAATTTATATAATATTTTATTAAGATAGTTATGTTTATTATACAATAAGTCAGAGTAAGTTCAAGTACGTGAGAATTCAAGGCATGTGGTTTCTTATCTCCAATTAAATTTCTGGTTACATAATTCTTATTGTACACCATGAAATCCTTATAATAGTGTGACTAAATCCTAATGAATTTATTTTATATTATTAATTTAATTTATGTGTTTTTAGTATTCATATCATATTCAATCATTTAGTGGATTTCAATTCAAATGAAAACAGTTTAGTAAATGTTTTTAACTCAACTCACCTTATTGGATTATAAATCTCCATATTGAACATATTTCTCACAATATTGGTTGCATACACCTTAATATTCTATTCCATGTTACTTTATCTTCCTCTCTTGGGAAAATAACTACTTAATTTGACCTATAACGTCTATATTTATGAGTATCGTAACGACATTTTCTAAAATTTATTTTATATTTCTCCAAATCTATGAGGATTATTAAATAAAAATCCAACGTTCCAAGTTTTAAAATGGGGTTAAATGTTATTTCAATTATTGGTGATTTTTTAATAACACATAATGATTTATTAAATTTAAACAATTATTTTTTTAAAAATAAATATTGATTTTAAAAAATATTTGCAATGGATTTTGTTTATATTAAATAATTAATTAGTGTTTTTACAACTACTCAAATGATATTTTTATAAAATATTTATTTGATAAAATTCCATTTATGTTTTTTTTGGTTTTAATGTTAACATTATTAAAAAAAATATATCCTAATGAATTTGATTTTAACAAAAAAAATAGATGTTTTCAATTATTTAAAAAAGGAATATTCTATCTTATTTTTCAAATTTTTTTATCTATTATTCATTTCACTTTAATTTTCATATTTAATCCCAAACTAAATAACTCTTATAGATTTATGGTCAATGATTTAAATTCCAAATTACCTTATAAATAAAATCTTATTGGGAGGCTTAATTTTTAGTAATGACTTGTTTAGTTTTGATTTTATGTTATTTGATACTATTTTAAAATTATATGAAAACCATTTTACTTTAATACGTTCTTTAGATTATTATATTGGATTGATTTATCTATAGAACACATGTGAATAGATTATTAGTATGGGATGATTTAGGTCTTATAATACCTTGAGAAGGTTTGGATTTCATAAATTCATGATACCATTTTTGTCTGAAAAATCCCTAATACACTTTGGCACTTACAAATCCCTAAGATAGTTTTGGCCTGATAAATCTCTATTATGGTTTATATATGATAAATCCCTGATCCCGTTCGGGTTCAATAAATCCCATAAATACATTGGGTAATGTTTATATATCATGAATAATGAAACCTAGACATACATGGATTTATTAACCAAATAATGATTGATACACTTGGTTCTTTAATCATAATGGGTTAACATAATTTGATTTGATCACAACTTGAAGGGTGAGAATGATTTTGTTTTCTCACAATATGATATTTTCAGATGTTTTGTATGGGCCATTTTTATAAATTATATATTATGATTCTTGTCTCTCAATAGCAAACAGATATTCCATGGTATATTATTATTCAATTGAGTTTTTATAAACTTTTATCATTACTTATAGACAAATTATATTATACTGTGTTCATTTTAATATATATTTTCCCTTTCTCATTTTTTCTCTAATTCATATGATCTAACTGATCACTACATATTGATGTGTTTTTTTCGTTCTATGAATTCATTCTCACCAATTTATTGGTTTTATTTCTCGATGAAATAATAATTTTTATAATCTAAGTGATATATAGAAGAAGGTCTATTTTAGTACAAATATGGTGAAATTTTTACATGTATCATAGAATAAGTTTCAAATATAGTTGATCTAAAAAATTCCATAAAACTATTATTCATGGGATTTTGTGAATATTAGTGATATGTAATTATTAACTTTTAGTGCGGTTGTAAGATATAGATAAGTTCATATCAAATTATATCAAATATAGTGATTATTGATAGGGTTTTATCATGTGACTTTGGAGTACAGGTTTGGGGTTCCTCAGTAGGTTTCAAAATTGGGTATACTTTTTTTGAGGATTAATATAGTTATTTTTGGGAATACGATTATATCAATTTATTTAAACCCTAATGTAATTTCTAATGGAAAAGTATAATTATAGGATAATTTTAAGATGTTTTGTTAAAGTGCATATGTTATATTTTTCCTTGATGTTGCATCCTTATTTGTATAATGGAAAGTGGATGTGGTTGCTGAAAAAATACAAATTGGTTTAGTAACCATGAAAATGGAATCCAAGTATCAACTCAGTCATCACTCTAGTGCATGATGAGAGGGACTATGAATGTGCACCTAGCTAGGAACTTTATAGGTGTATTATTTGGTTAATCACATTCCACTTAGAAGCCATTTTGAAGTATTATTTGTGATATGGAATATGGTTATGGAATATTAAATATCCCAACCATAAGAAACCAACATAAAACTCAAAGTGACTTATATTGAACTATAAGATAATGTTATAATTTATAAGAGTAAGGCATTTGTATGTTGATTTTTTAGATTTTATATCAATGATAATCCTAATTAGATAAGATGTAGAGTGATAAATAATATGGTCAGGAAAACCCAAATATATTGAGTTATGTTTGACAGTGTCATCTTAGTGAGTTTCCAAGAAACAACAAGGAAGATATGGATTTATTATCATGGATGTTTAGGTGATAAATAAAATGAAGGGAAAAAATATTAAAATTCCATCATGTAAAAAAAATGTGTTTTAATTACCAATAAACTGTCTAAAAGGAACTGCTATTTATTTGCTATGTGGAAAAAGTGGAAACAAAGAAACTAATTATAATGGAAAATTATAGAGTTCAGTGGACATGGTGAATGGATATAGTGTTCACAATGGGGTACCATAAAATGTTAAATGTATTAAATGTTGTAAAATTTAATATAATCCAAGGAAATTACATAATACGCGTGCCAATAGGACAAAGAGCACCATCAACTATAGTGAGAAAGAGATGATTATTCAACAACAAGTATAGATATTGGTTAAAAAAATGATATAGAATGTGGAAAATTGATCACACCCTCATGAACTGTGACCGTTTTATTCTGATCTTGTTTGAACTACTTTTATGTACCTAGAATGGTCATCGAATACATAAAATCCCAACCCCGATGACTAGATGATAAATTGTTAATAACAAAACTTCTAGTGGTATAATTATTTTACCCTAATTATATAACTCATCTCTTGTAAATTGTTATAGGATATTTCTTCCATTGAAATCATATTATACTTCTTTTTTCCCCATTTTATTTAATATTAAGCTAGGAATGGTTATATTGATATCGATTACATGACTATTTCCATTATTTTAAAATAACAACAAAAAATAAATCCATGAAATCCAAATATGGATTCATATAAACACCATATGAAAAATTAATATGATAATATTCTATTATTTATCACAAATTGCTAAATAAAAAAGTCAACATCTGGTATTTTCTGATTATGGGAAAAATATGAGTTCACTAATCCTAGTAAGGAAAGAGAGGGTTAAAACTCTCTAGAAATAATATTTAGAGTAATGTATATCATATGATAACCCTTAACTATTTCATTAGTTATGAATAATTAAAATTGAGATATTATAGGTTATTTAAGGGGGTAAATGTTTCACCCTTAGATTATAGATTATATTTTGAATTAAATATACATTGAATCGATTAATTGTTTCACATGAAATATAAAAAATGATACAAAATATATTTTATAAATATAATTAATAAAATTTAATAACAGTGAAACCTAATTTCAATAAAATAACTATAATCAATTTAAATTTCCTACAAAATTGGATTAAGAAAACATAATGTTTCAAAAGAGAATTTTTAATTTAAATTTATTTCTTTCATAAATTGGTTTTTTATTTAATAGGTAAATTTATAAGTTCAGGAGTTTTAAATTTAAAAAATTAACCTTTATTTTGGATTAATAATTTAAATATTATCTTAGGTTATTTTTATTAGATTTTTTTAAAATAATTTATTTTTAAATAAATAATAAAAAATATTGATTAAAAAAAATTAAAATTTTATGACTTTATCAATATATGATAAATACTGAGAAGATTATAAAACAAATTAATTGAATCAATTTTTTTTATTAGTAGATATATTTATTTAATTATATTATCTTGAAGTTATATAAGCTATTTTTAATTATTTAGAGCTTCTGTAACATTTTTTCAAATTTAGATATATTTTTCAGTCTTTTCTATGAATTAAAAATTGTTATGATAAAATTCAATTTTTGAAATCATTTAAATATGAAACAATATTATTTTTTTCATAATAAATAATTTTATGTCATTGAAGTTAATATAATTTATAATTTTAAATTTCACATATATTTCGATAATAAAAAAAATGTTTTCTAAAAACTATTTTAACATGTTATTTATGTAATATCAAAACAAACATTTATAAATTCATGAAATTTTATTATGTTATATAATTTATAAAATTTAAATTATAATGTGTAATTGTGTTATGACTAAATTTTTTCATTAAAATTATTTAACATGGTAAATATTTTAATACCAATTTAAAGAAATCATTAGGATATTTTTTTTAAAAATGTAAAAAATAAAAATCCTAAAATAACATCGTGTTATCTCAAAAATGTCAGGTGGACATAATAATGGACCCAATTAATATATTAAATTTTTACATTACATCATTCCAAATGAATGGTAATCCTAAAATTACCAATCCCATTACTTGTAAATGTGGATCACTTCGATCCATTGATAAAAAACTTCTTCAAAAGAATTTAATATTTAAAACATTCCATTTATATCAACCTATAAAAACACCTTATTTATGTTAACCTCTTTTGAAAATTATATATCCTAAGGCCCATATTTCCAAGGAGTCTTTGAAGTGAAATTTGATATTATCAACCTGATTATTTCTTATCCCATAGTAATTTCTTCTTAATATTACTCTTATAAAATCCTTATTGACAAAAAAAGATAATTAAAATAGTATTAGTATCATATGTTGATGTATTATATTATTTTATAATCCATTATTCAGTCATTAACATCATTTAAGGAAAACAAAATAGTATCAAAACTGTATACGTTATGACTACCACCACCCCAAAGTGATGTAGTTTAACCTTTTCAATTCCTCGCATGATCTGATACAAAGATATATTTGAGGAATAAATATTTTTAGTCTTTAATAATTATAATTTAAATTAAAAATTTATCATTTTCTTTCATTCATTCTCATTTTTTTTAGAAATGAAATGGTTAATCATGTATAGGTATGGACTACTACCTCTATGACTATTGAATTTCATTTTAATAACCATCTAAAAATGGTGGTTAGTAGAAATTATTTAATGAGGGTAAAATATTTTTATGAAATATTTATACTTTCTAGAAATTTATATTAATATAACATAAAAACATTTCATGAAATCAAAAATCATTATAATATACTCTCGTTTGAGTATGTTTTTATCAAACTATGTGAATGATGTTGTATTGATTAAACCATGAATTATAAAATATGTATATATAATATTAATAATGTTTAGTAATAATTTATCTAATATGTGTTGATGATTATGGAAATTTTTATTAATATATAATATATGTACTAATATATATTATTTTGAATGTTAAACACATAGGAATTAGTTCAATGCTAAATTCCTTTTTCAAGAACCATGAACATTCATTTCACATAATGAAATGGAACATTTGGAATAAATGAAATAAATTTTTATACTATCAATAATAATATGATATTGATGAAATTTTGGGGAAGAATGAGAAATAATATATCTATTGTAAGACTACTTCAAAATAATCATGATTACTCACACCTGACATCTAATATAGAAAAGTTTAACTAATATACATGTAGATAATAAGAATTAAATTAATTTTTAAAAGGGTGTATATATGAAAAATGTTATAAAATAAGTTATTACTATAGTTATTGTTACTATATAAGAAGTCATTAAATGTATGAGTTAAAAATAATACAAGGTGATGTGTTCTTTTCCTAAAAATTAATTTATTCAAAAAATGATTATTATTGTGATAAAATATATCATTAATATGGTGTGATTAAATCTAAATGATTGTATTTTACAATATTAATATAATTCAAGGTGTTTAAAGATCCTGATATTTTTCTCTCTTTGAATGTATTTTGATTCAATGGATACTGAGGTTCTATATATATTTCTTAACTCAAATTGATTCACTGATTTCTTATGATCCTTCTTGTATATATCTTTTATCAGATCAGTAGATTTGAACATATTATTTTATTTCTAACTAGATTATCTTCCTCTACATGGAAATTTTTTATTAATGACACATGTAACTTAATAATTTCATGAATAGTAATTTTTTTCCTAAAAACTCATTTATGGTATCTCCAATCGTATAATAATTATACCTTATAAAACATTCATTACATGTTTTAAAATGGTTTTCCAAATTTTTATATCCCTAGATGGTTTTGAAATTTAAATTAATATTCTTATAATTTTAATCCATTATTGAAATTTAAATAATTTATATTATAAATAGTTTTTAATGGAGTTTGTTTTAAAGAATGAGTTATTCATGGGTATTATATCTTCCAAATATACTTTTTGACAACTTACATATTTAAAAAAAATGTGGAATTATTTTAGATGGTACTTTTAAAAATATTTTATAAATACCAAATTATATATATAAGAATAAATTTTTCATAAGTGTTCAGGAATTTTAAAATATGTATTCATCCATGTTTAAACAAATTATTTGATAACCAATCTATTACATTTTCCTCTTTTACATGAAATGATAAAACTCCAATAATGTTATGTTTTACCAATAACCTTCTAAATCAATTCATGAAAAACTAAATTTGGGTGATATAATTTTTAGTATTAAGCAATCTACTTTTTCATGAGTAAATGACTATCTCCCATTCTTTATTTTTCAAGCCATGATACACCTTATATTAAAATGACATATCTGATGTTTTCAATATAAATTATTATGATTTTATAGAATGAAATTTCGATAACTAAAACACCACTGAACTAAAAACTATTATTCATTAAAATAATATGAGGTAAAGTTACATTTGATATTACATCTATTTTTTTTTTGAATTATATATATATATTTATTTATTTAACTCGTCCGTAGATAATGGGACATATTTTTATCATTGGAAAATGAATAAAATATTGTTGAAGTAGTTACCACAAGCTATGATTTCTACAAGATTCAACCATTAATGTTTTTTTATTTATTCCATTTTTATTCTATAATATATTTTTCATAGAGAACTCCCAGTATTTTTAATTTTTTTTCTTTATTAGTGTCTATAAAAATAGTTATTATTGTAAGGTTTGATTTTAATGATATTTACAATTTCAATTATAATTTTTATTCATTTGAACCTATAGAATATAGAGATTATGATGATGGGATTATAATGGAATTTCAAATCATATATACTAAGGGATTACATGACTATGAGGGAAGATATAAACTACTTTCTATGTTTGGAAGTGTGTAGCAACTAACAGATTTTTTTGATGGTGTCCAAGGATACGAAGATAAAAATTTGATATTTATATAATCCATTAATCATTTTAGAAGGATTAAATTCATTGAGACCATATATCTGGAACAAAGTTCCTCCCTTATCTTTTTAAAAATAAATTTTTAAATAAATACTTTTAAAGGATAATTTTTTTTTCTAACGAATACTCCACATTTTTTTAATGAATTTTCACTATGTAAGATCATTTATTGATAATTTTTATAATACTTATCACATTATTTACATGGTGATAACAATATTTCATATAGCTTATAATTCTATTAATAAGGTTTTGATCTTATCTATAGTTAAATCCCAATTGGGATAGTACTGGAAGAGGATATAAATTTTATGTTTATTTTAAAATAAAAAGTCTAATGCCATATTGTTTTTTATTTTCCAGTGTACCTTAGGACATAATTTGGTATCATATGATGTTTTCATGTTGATTATAATATTTATTTTAAAATAAATACATAAATCAAAATTTTAATATATTTATCACATTTTTAAAACAGTTGCCTGAAAAAAAATAGTGATAGTGGAGGAACTATATTTTAAAATGGAAGTAGCAACAGTTGTGACACTAAAAAAATAATATCTAACCAAATAACATATTTTTATAGATCTAGTTATTATTACTAGAGAGATAATAGGAAATAATATATCATAAATACTATATTCAAAAACATTTTCAAGTTTAAATGAAACTATAGTGTTCTTGATGGGAAAATCATTCAATTTCTCGTGATAAAATAGTTTATTACTAAGTAATTCGTAATTTCGATAATACATTGCAATTTTCTATTACTAGAACATCTATAGTCAGATGCAATCCCATGAAATAAGATATTTAAATAAGATAATGTTTTGGAAAAACAAAATTTTAAGAAACTCGCAAAGATGTTAAAAGATGTGATTAAAATCCATTGAAATTGTTCATTAAAAAATAGTAAAAAAATTAATCTGTAAATTATAACTATAGAAAACAGTTTAAAATATTATTGTGAAAAAGAGTTATCAAAAGATCAAAAAAATAAATATATTAACGATATAATGAATAAATAATTATATTCCATGAGTATATAAATCAAAAAAATATTGAACATTTGACAAATATATATTTAGATTACTTAATGGAACATTTAATAAAATATTAGAGAAGATCTACATAAGATGTTGTAATAGGGAAAAGAAATAATGAAGTATCATTATATTCTACTTTAGGTAACCAAAATTATGTTTCCATTATTAAACTTTCAAACAATTATAAATATCCTATTTCAATTATCAAATTAAATAATTAATTTCAATGTGGTTCTGATGATAGTAACAATGAACATGATCAAATTACAAGATGAATAAATAAGCTACAGAATAATTAAAATTTTCTGAATATTCAACAACTGGAAAGGAAGGATCGGAAAGAAAATAATGAATTGTCAAGAGTAATTTTCTATGAATATAAGAAGTAATTTTATCTCATAATTAATTTTGAAAAACTATATATTAAAAATGGAACGTCGAGATGATATTCTAAAATAAAAGGAGTGAAATGATTAAAATCATTAGACACCTTGAGAATTTTTTATTATAAAACATCATTATAAAGATCATTGAAATTTAGTGGAACTAAATAATGGAATGTAGTTACTTTCTATTCAAATATTAGAATTAATGAAAAATTATTCATGGAAATGGTAACATCATAATCCCTAAAAAAATAATTTTTCATTTAAAATAAACATATAATACATAATATTCTTATAAAAATTCATTAAAATATGAAAATGATAAAATATAAGATTCTAAAATCGTCAATTCATAATAAATTAAAAAAAATAAAATAAAATAAATGATTTGATATAAAACTATTATAAATAAATAAAAAAAATGAAATGAAATTCAAATATGATTTTTTAAGAAAACAATATTAAAGGTAACAAAATAATTGTTAAAATAACATCCGAAATTTATAAACATTCCACTGAAATATATTTATAAATATATTATTGAACGATTTATAATTATTCTAATTAATTTGATCGGAGATACAATTATAAAAATATATAAAATTATAATCTCATTATTAAAATTAAAACCATTATTTTTTAGAAGAATATTTATTTATATTTATTTTGGGTAAAATAAATTAAATAAATTTTGTAGCCAAACATGACCATCAAGAACTGGAAATGGAATTGGTATCACTTTTGATAAAAATTGGTTTAAATAACACTATCTTTTTACTAAAGAAAAACTTTTCCTTACTAAATTTCAATAAGGATGTCACTAAAGTCATATTTATTATTTAAAAAATCATGAAACTTTTGGTTTTCAAAAGGATTTAATTCCATATAACTAGCATTTGTACAACATAAATGAGTTAAGTAGATGTGAGTTCCTGATTTTTTTCTAATATAATTAGAACAAAATTGGTGTGGGTTCAAATAATTTTTTTTAACTTTTTTATGAAAATAATGAGAGCACTATTAGAAAAAGAATCTTACAAGGTTTGTGTTTGTTCTCGAAATGTGACTACAAAAATCCCAATATCCATAATTTGGAAAAATTGGAAGCACGAAAAGTCAATTTTGGGGAAAATATATAGGTTAAAATAATTCGAATTAGAAATATTTTATTTCTTAGAAATATTAATTTCATGATTTTTATATGATTTAGGACTAAAGAACATCCTTATTAATGTAATTTAGTAATGTTTTGTGGGATACATTGTGAACATCGATAATGATAAATATACAATCCAAGGTTTTGAAGGTAATTTTATTTTATCTTCTGATTGGATTGAAATTGTTCAGATAACCAATATTAAAATTTCACTTCAATCTTGTTTTTAATGTCTAAGTTAACCTTTATACCTATAATGGATATTGAATAATGTGTTAGGATACTAAAACATCCCAAATTAATCTAATATTTCTAGGACCAAACATGTTAGAGATCTTCCAAACGTAAGTATAATTTAGCTTGAGTCTCCAATTATTTTTAATTTGTCATGAAATATATGTAAATAGTTATGTTTTCATTTGAAGTCTTAACTTATGAACCATTATTTTTATTGCACATGGATTTATTTGGTCTGAAAAAAAACTCAAAATATTTGATGAAAATATTATGTTTTTTTATGGTTAATGAATAGAGTAGTTATAATTAGGTCTTTTTCATTATTCATAAATAAAAATCACTTAATATGTTTTTAGTATTTCATGCTTCTATTCAATTTAATAAAATCCTATCAGCTATTACCATATGTAGTGATCATTGTGGTGAGTTTTTAACTCCCAATTTGATCCTTTTTTGTGATAAATTTATTACAAAAAACATTTCACTATGGTTTCCAAATCAATATTATGTCGTTCAATGAAGAAATATAATTATATAAAAAATTAGTCAAAATTTTCAAACCGATTATTCAATTTCTATAAAATTTTTTGGTTACAGTAATGAGAACCAAATTCTATATTATAAATTCAATTTTACTCGTTCATTTAAATGATAAAACTCTTTATGAGTTATGGAATTGACAATATAAAAAACATTCTTACATTATATTTTTTTTGGTCTTAATAAATCATCCTAAATGAAAAATATCAATAAAATAAAAAAATTCCAAAAATATATGATAATGATTCTATGGGTTATTATAAAACTATTTAGGCTTATAGAGTTTAAATAAAATATTCAATGTGATTGATGAAAAAAATCAGTTGAAATTTGATTAGTGTGGTCCTTTTGTTTTTAAAAAACCATTATAAATTCGTAAAAGTAATGTTGTTATAAATACTCCTTATATTACCTTAATATAAGTTAATCTACAACAACCAATAGTAAATCCTCCAATAATAATACCACTAAAATTTTAAAATATGAAAATTTATTTTATATAAAATATGAATTTTTCAGTTTAAGATCATCTTATCACTTTACTAGATAATTAGTTTATCCTATGGAATCATCCTTATGAATATTTTATTAGAAATTTACCTAAAATTTTTACAACTTGATGTTTCATAAGAAATCATTTTGAAATACATGAATTTCGATTACAATTTGAACCTAAAATATCATATGATGCTACGGGTGTCCAAGATAGATAGGGGTCATGTAATAAGATCTCAAATAATTTGAATAGAAACAAATTGGGATCCTAGATGAGATTCTAAAATATATTCTGTTAATTGATGTAAAATAGGTTTTTGGAAACAAATTTCATGAAAATTGAATTATTATTTGAAGTAAATAAATTATTAGTTTCAAAGTATAATTTCAATAAGAAGGCATAGTTTGTGGGGAAACGTTTTCACTAAATTCAAAATTAGAATCTATTAGGATCTTCTTATCCTTTTTTGCTTACCTAAATTTTACCTTTTTTCGAATGGATACATGATTATATTTTCTTAAATTTTTTAATCACGGAAATTGATATATTGAAAAACCTTTCATATTTGAATATATTATATTTTTCAACAATGTATGTAATATTCATAAGTCACACTATAGACTTATATGACACCCTAGTGCTTGGAAGAATAGGCATTCCATTTATTTTCATCCATATAATTTTTTTAAAACAAGTTTTAATAAAAAACCGTTCATAAATAATATTTTCAAAAACACCATCTCTATTAAAATACTGAATAATTTGTTTTTAGTTCAACCCAAAAATAACATTATGAAAGATTATTTTCAAAATATGACGAGTGAGTTTGATATAAGAATAATGGGATAAAATAAAAGTTTCATTTAATTTCTTATATTTTTAAAGTATGAATGGAAAATAATTCAACACAATATTAATATACTACATATATACTAAAATGTTACGGTTTTTACAATGCATCAAATATAATTATTTTGTTTGAAGCTTCCATCAAAATTGATATTGAAGAAACTGGTAAATCGGTAGAACAAAATTTAAAGAATGTTGAACAAAATTATACTATATTTTAATGGAAGTGAACAAGACAATATTTTTTCACTATTTTTCTGTGTTCGATTTCTAACTGATCTAAAAAACCACATTTTTAAATGGTTAAATTCATTTTACAATACCATTAAAGGACTTCAAAAAAAAGATTATTTTATTCATCTAGAAAAAGGTTTCTTATAAAAATTTACTCAGATATTAACATTTAGAATGTATTTTCGATAGAATATATACAACTATGACATTAAATTTCTTATGAGAGTCTTTAGTTTCATTTTATAACATGAATATATTTTCTATAGGACATTCCAAAGTTGAACCAAAATATATACATGCCAAAATTTATTTTTCCCAAGTGTTTTGGATTCAACCCAAAATCATAAGCTTTGGTTTGATTTTTACTGAAACTCCAACTATATATGAAACTTCTAGATTTATTTACATATATAGTAATCAAAATTTCATGTCATGGGTAATGAATATATTTTTATAAAACCATTTCCTTGGAGACCAATAATTAAAAAGAGATATTGTTCTCAAATTTAATATAATTGAGAATCACCTTTTAGATATTTTTACCAAACCTCTATAATTTGATAGATTTCAATTTATTAAATTTAAGTTACGAGTGACTAAAAATAAGTGATATTCAATAAACTTCTCCTTTCATCAATATAAAGTCATTTATAACACATATATTAAAAAATAAAGGGGTAGAAAACATATCTCTTTTTAAAATATATCTATTATTAAAACTTATCTTTTTTTCAAACATATATATGATTTAAACTATACTATTTTCTGAAAAAAAATTCAATTAAAATTAAAATTTTTATCTTTTTTTCTAAATGAGTTATAATCGTGGATGTGCTTTTCCTTGGACAATCCTTCAAATATTATGATATTACTTCATTTTATAGAGGTAAATCGGAATAGTTAAATTTTATCAAAATTACCATTCTATTTTTTTGAACAAGAGGGGGATATTAAAAATTAATAAAAAATAATAATTACTTCTTACACAAGGGGGGTTGTTACTAACTCTAAGAAACTTAAAATTTTCATTTACCATTATAAAAATATTAAATTCAATTTATAAAATTATCTAAATGAAATATGTTTTGGATTTTAATTATTCTAATTTCCATTTAAAACAACTTATAATTCAAACAGAATATTATTATATGATATAAATAATAAATACATATATTAGGAATAAAATTTAAAGGACCATTCACATTCCATTTATCTATATTTGATTTTTTATACTAAAATATTTCTCAGTGATTGTATCTTTTAATATTATATCTGAATCAACATAGGAAATCCTTGATTGAGATTAGTTTTTTCTTTTCTAAATAATTATGAGATTCATGCATATCTGAATAAATCACTATATTAATGGGAAAATGATTATTTTAAATGAATAATAATATATATTCATGTCAATTATTGTATTATGATTCTCTATAATATATTTAAAATAAGTAGAGAATGTGATGTTCAACTTAAACTCACACTATAAGAAGATATTATAAGATACAAAATCAAGGTCGAAACAGAATTGATGTTGAAAATTTTGATTACATCAACCAATAAAAATATATTTTTATTAATGATATGATTATCTATGAATGTTTTGAAATAAACAAAAATGTATGATCATAAAATTACCAAACAAAATTAAATTTAAAAAAAATTCTTATAACTTTCCCTCTTTCTTACTTTCTTTCATAAAATCACACATGGGATATATTATTTAACAAAGTGTATTATTATTATTATTATTATTATTATTTTATATTCATAAATAAATTTTTTTTATATCAATATTTTTAAAAAAGTGGTACAGTAATTTTTTTTAAAAGTTATTGTAGATAAATTCTCAATAATGAATACTAAAAAGAGATCACATTTTTTCAATTATTTATTTAATTATATTTATTGTAATCTATTTTCCAAAAAAGGGGGCTATTTTTTATTCAATGAATCAATTAATTATTTTTTATTTTCAAAAATACACATTATATATGAATAATCTATCTTATGTGTTTTTATAAGTTGATATTATTAAGTAGAATGAACATGTGAAAACTGAAATATTGGTGAACTAAAAAATGTTTTTTAATATATGAATCAGATAATTCATTCTAGATTACATCGATTAGATTTTGAATCAATATCGTGATGCTAATTCAACTCACTGGTAGATGAAGCTATGTAATAATATCCTTTCTAGAAAATGATGTTATTTTTTATGGTGTTAAAACTATGGATGAGTTATATGAAATTTTACCGTTGGAGTTTTTTACAAAGACTTTTATTAATTATGTTTCACCTTTAATATTATAAGTACATGAATGAACATGAAGATTAATTATTTTTAATGTTTTTATTTGTTTCATATATTTAAAATTTACTTTTACTCATAGTTCTCCTGATCAGTGTAATATTTTTCATTCTGATTGTATTCTATTAAGATATGTCGTTGAATGGTTTTCATTGTAAAGATCATTGAAAATTATATTGTAATGTTTCTTCTTTTGAACCATTCTTCTCAGGGTATTGTAGGTATTAGATGAAAATTTAATTTCATATTATCTGTATCTAGGTATTGTATGGCTATGAGGACTGAGATCAATTACTTCTAGTGTACGGAATTGAGCTTCTAAAAATCAATTTACTCAAGGTCTTAGGGGGTTAGGAAGATATTCCTTTTGGTATGTATAAATTCAAGATACTATAAAATAGGTTTTATTTAATGGATACCTTAGATCCATTAAACATATCCACCTCACATATTAGTTTATATTTGTTCTCATTTATAGTATAATTTTGAAGGAGTAGTGGTTCTGCTAACCATGACTCTGTGTTTTAAAAATTCCCATTATATGACCTATATTATCAGTATTAGTTAAATTAATTATCAATTTATTCTATTGCGATGATTATATTTCATAAATATTATTATTCAATTAATTCCATAAAAATTATTTTTATGAAATGTTTTATTAGAAAACCAGTTATCATAATACTTTTTAAGACAAAAATTGTAAAAAAAATTAAAAATACATTTCTCTCCTCTTATATATTATTTTCCATCATATATTTTGATAATACCTTTCATTTCATTATATGATTATCATTTCATTACGATATGAAATCTGTTTTCAATCCATGGGTTCTTAATGTTATGATATTGGATTGTCTTATTCTATATCACACATTTGTATTTATTAAAATTATTTGATGGTTTGGGTCTAATAAATCTAAAATATGGATTGGGTTTGATAAAAACCTTAAATAGTTTGGGTTTGATAATTTCCTATGATGGGTAGGGTCCAATAAATCATTGATATGGTTTGGTTCTTAAAAATACCTAATGTAGGTGGGGTTTGATAAATCTATAAGATGGTTTGGGTTCGACAAAGGCCTTATACAATTTAGATCTGATAATGACCTAAGGTTGTTTTTTATTGTTATATCCCTCCAATTCATTAGGTAATATTTTCTATCTCATGAGATAATATTGTGTAGAGCCGATTGGATTTTCTTGAATGGCCCGAAGGACTTCATTTTTATTTATTTTGATAACCCCCCTTTCAAGGGATGAGGGGGAACCCTTATAAGGCCCGTAGGCTCAGAGATTACATGGCACGTAGGCTTAGGAGATTACATGATCTGAAGGTCTTAGGGAATTCAACTAGACTATCTAAAAGGAACTACGCCTTCCTATCATATTCATCTTGATAGTAGCTATCCACCTTTGCATGACCATCTTTCTAGGCTTCCCCTGCAAGCACAGGCTGGTACCAAAGGCATAGCCATACCCTCTCATTCTGATAATCCATTTGGCTCTGCTCTGGTGAGTGCACCTGCTCTGAATCCTCTTCTAGGGCTGCTCCTTTTTTTAGTGTGTCTGGGGCCTACATTAATGTGGCTCAAAGGCCTTTTGGTAGCCCTAGGGCCTTAAGGTTACCCAAAGGCCTTGAGAATGAACTGGCCCGAAGGCCTTGGGTGGCCCGAAATACTTGCAGGACCCGAGGTCCAAACCGGTGTCCCGAAGGCCCAGATGGATGAATAGTTATGGCTGCTACAATACCAAATATTTCCTGCTACAGTACTACTATAGTACTACTATAGTGCCTTCTACAGTACTACTATAGTACCCCCGAAAAAATGATTCCACCCAGATTTGATCTCGGGTCTCTGGATGCACCTAGCGAGTCCTCACCAACTGGGTTGGGGCTCTTGTGCTAGACATGATTGGATTTGTTCGAAAAAATACTCAACATTCTTATATTATTTCAAATACATAGGTTGTGGAAAATCATAGGTTTTTCAAAACATAAAGGGTTATAAATTTTGGGCTTTCTAACAATATAGTGTTTTCGTGTTTTTATTTATGTTTCTTTAGTATACATCATGAATCATGATGATTGTATCTTTATTTCTCACGCTTTTTCTATGGTATATTTTTTCTCATATGCACTTATATGTCATTATACCATTCCTTATATATTAATCATTTTGTCCCATGTTTTTTTAATAATATATTTTTATTGCTCATGCTTTCACTCTTATTTAGGATCTAACCCTTGATTATATATTGATGAGATATTTTCAATTACTGAGCCTTCAAGATCACCCATTTCTTATATTTTCATTCCCTATGTTATAAATATGAGTATAACCTAGGGGATTTATAGAAATAGGATTATTTTTGGTCGAATACGTATAAATGATCACAAGTTTCATAAAAAAATTATTATATTTTTTCCTTATACACACTAAAACATCTGTTCTTAGGATTGTGGGATTATATTTTATATGTAATCATTAAATTATAGTAATGCTGTGGAATTAAAAATGGTTTATCTCACTTTCTACTAATTTTATTACTTAATGAAATTGTTTTTAGAACCATACTCAAGAATGATGGTTTGGGGCACCTCAATATGAATATGGAGAAAACATATTTGGTTAATAGACCTTAAATTTTATAATGTAATGATTTAAAATAAGACCATTTTTATATTTTAAAATATAGACTCCCTTAATACAAATAAAATAAAAAAACATAAAATACTAGTAGTATAAATGTATTCATTATATATTATTTCAAATGGGTAGTATATACAAATTATAAATGAAAAAATCTGCATAATATAGAAGAATTATAAATAAATTGAAGTTATGTTCAAATACCCTTATTAATTTGTTGACACTTAAAATAAAATTAAAATTATATATGGAACCTGATTCTTAATATTAAATACCATAAATATATTAAATACACAATATAAAATATTTATGGTGTAGTGTAAAAAAATAATACCATATACAAGGATACATTATGCAAAAATTGTAACATGTATCAATGAATTTTAATTGAGAGTAAAACCCCATTAAAACATTGTAACAGAAGATATAATAATATTTCAAGGAATATATTATATGAAAGAAATGTAAATCCACAAAAAAACTAAACAAAATAACATAAATTAAAATTTTATTAAGCATCTAATTATAGAATACTATATTCAATAAAGAAATAAATAAATAACATTAAATAGTAATTGAATTATGAATCCCAATACAATGTCATATTTTATAATGAATGAATGAAGAAAATAATAAATTATGAATATTTAATGAAAACCCATATAAATATAATATTAATTGTAATATAATTTAATACTATAGTATAAATTACAAATCATATAATAATAATGTTCAAGAAGAATGATTTTTACACAATGAATGAAAATTCATTTTAAATTAAACCCTAACATTTTATTCCATATTTATCATGTGTGATCTAACCTACTATGTAATGAACTAAAATAATTAATAATTTATTTCATGACCTTATTATTATTTTTCCCTTATAGATAAATCTTTTATATTCATTTATTATAGGTTTATTACATATATTTAGCTATTATTGATCATTGGTGTTAATATCTTTAACAGTTCCATGTATTTTTTATAAAAATATTTCTAATTTTATTCCATGTTCAAGATATATTTATCTATAAAATGTTATATATATTGCAATGGAATATCTTTAATTACTTATAAATATTCAGATTCATTCCATGGATTTTTAGGTTTGGTAATTAATGATGAAACCCATAATTATTTTGTTTTTATAGTATTTTATTTATCTAAAGGTTGTATATTACTAATGATTTAAGAATTAATATTAATATTAAAAATCACCAAAAAAATTTATTCACACATTAATATCATGTCTTACTGATATAAAAATTTATTCCAAATGAATAGGTTTTTAAAAATAAATCCAAATAAAGAAATGTGTTTTAGTTTTCTTGTTTTAGGATATTAGATTTTATATTGACCATTTAATATTAGTATTATTAATAGAAATAAAAAATTATTATTCTAGATACAAAAATAATGTTATAAATATCATATATACTCTTATAAACTATTATTATAATCATCCATGATCGAAGGTGATGAAAAATTAAATATGTCGTTCAGGGTGGCTGAAGTATGCACTTAACATGGATGACATTTTCCTTTTCCCATGGATTGGTGAGAGGTATATAATGGATCTTTAATAAAAAAATTACCATTTTAGAATAATAATTATACATTTTTAATAATTTAGTATGGTTACAGTATATTTGAAAGAGTTTAATGAATAAATTCACCCGAATAGCCCAGTTAAGACAATTACATATTTTATGGATATCCATCTTTTGATCACAAATTATTCCTTCACAGAATCCTCTTTGGGGGAGACATAAACCTCCATGGAATGAGAAATATGGATCAAAATAGGTCTCCAAATATTTTATTGAGATATTAAAATTTATTTTTGAGGAAAAATGGGGTGGTTAAAGGATATTTTACATGTGATAGGGGTGTAATTTCTATAATATTAATTTCAAAATATAAAAATATGGTTTCATTCTCAATGAATGTCTATAAAATATAGATAAACATAAAAATAGATAATATAGTGGTTGATAAATCATACATTATCTCTTTTAAGGTAATTATTTCTTTAAACTTTTTACTTTCTCCCTTACAAGACTATTTTAAAACATTTTACACATTTTGAGGTGACTATATTTCACTACAGTAACTTATTTTTCTGAATAAACAATAACCTTATTATGTAATATGAAAAATATTATTATAAATTTTAAAACCATTTTCAAATTGTTAATTTCTATCAGAGGTAAAATATAATTTCAATAATGGTTCACTTAACCCAACAAAAAGTGTTTGTATATAAAAGTAATTTATAAGGAAAATTTTAATTTAAATAGAATTCATTTATATTATTGATTCGTATAATATTTATTATTTTATGAGAAAAATAACATTTATTTTATCTTAAAACTATTAAATAATAGAGTGGTTCCTTGTGAATACATAATTAAAGGAAAATAATCAAATGGTTTTCCCATCGAAATAATATTACATAGGCTCGAATAATTTAATCATGTATTCAAAAATTAAAAAATAATAATTTTTTAACTGATTTATTTTATTCCATAAATATATATTTTGATGTTTTAGTTTTTTATAATTTTTTAATTATTTCTTATATCATTATGATATAGTAAATTTTATTGTATTTTAAAATCTACATCTCTCACAATTCATCAAAAAACAATCTTTTTAGAAAACTCTGTAAAATTCACCCTAAAATAAATTTTATATGATTAATAAACAAATGATGTTGATTTTATCAAATAAAATTTCTAAAATTTATAAAATTATCTCTTAAATAAAACCATCAAAAAATGGGTAAAATATTCATTTTAAATAAAACATGTTTGATTGCAATCAAAAAAAAAGGTCAATATTTAACACATTGAATAAATGATTTATCAATATAAATAAGAATATGATTTTATATAATAATCATTAATATCCGTTAATAAAAATATTAATTGTTATATAATTCATTAAACATTTCATATTAATAAGTTATGTTATGGCAATTTATTTAACCATTAAAAAAATCATCCATTAGGAGATGATGTGATCATAATAATCTTAAATGTATTATGAGTGTGGAATTGATTATATAATATCTCTTTATAAATGATATAAACATATATATAAGTTTCTAAAACAAATATATAAATTCATTATCAGAAATATTAATAAAATATAATACTTTTTCCTTTCTTAAATTACCTGGGATGGTGCAATAATTGAAATATTGGAAAATTAATATTTTTCGTGGTTGTTATGAAATATGAAATTGTGTAATAATAAGATAAAGTGGTAGAAAAAGGCACCTAAAGATTAACATCACAATTTAACCCTCATACAAAAATAGAAAAATTTTACCAAATCCAATGTTTATCCTCATATGAACTCAATAATAGTACAAGATAACATCAATCGAATCAATTCATGTTTGATTATATAGATTAATATTGAAAAAAAATCTATAAATTTTTTATAATATAAGAAAAAGTAAAAAACTATATATGATAATCTTATAGAACCCCATTGTTGTTAATGTTTATATAAAATATTAATGGATACATGTTTATAATAAAATCAATGGGAAAATTATACTCATATTAGGGTAATTACCTCATACACTTAATCTATCAAAAATTCAAATATACCACACTTCCCAAAACACATAAGTCATAAATACTATAACATTCAATTACCATATATTGTAAATCAAGAAGGTCCATCACAAAATAAACTTCACATAAAATGTATTCCATATATTCCAATTCCAAATATTATTCCTCAACCAATAAACACATCATTATAACCACACAATACATATCCTTATTTTCGATATAAAATCATACAATCCCCATATCCATCCTAACTAGAAATTATTTATGAGAATTAAATAATAAGTTTTATATTTAGTAACCTACTCACTAAATAGATATTTTTTAAACCTATCAACAAATTTATAGTGGTGGTTTTATTACAACATTAATGGGTTTATCAATTCACATAAATAATATAACATAAAATATTCTCAAAATCATAATATAAAATATTAACTAATAAAAAATGTTTATTATCATCACTAATGTCATCTTAAGGTTTCCATCTGGCCTGGATTTCCCTAATGATTATAAATCAAGAAATACCCCTACAATGTATCAAGTAAAACCATGTCAAAAATAATAAATAATTCTAAAAACATACAATCATGATATATATACCACCCTCTTATTATAAATCTGACCTCGATGTATAAACTATTCATATATTTATCTTCTAATTATTATTGGATAATATATCTCGTATGTTCATCCTTTAGAGATCTTGATTTATTATTATAAACATAGGCTTGAAAATCATCTCTATAAAAGATTCAATCAAAAATAAATAAATTTTAGTAATGAAAAATTAGTACGATTTGAAAAAATTGAACATGAAAACAAAAAGTTTATTAGGAAAATTTTATTCTCATAAATTGATAGGACATAGTCAATCTTTAAATAAAATTTTTAGATACTGAAAAAACTCTATTTTAATTCAAAACCTTTTATTAATGTAAAATATTTGATATAAATTTTAATAAAAAAATAATTTTGTTAAAATAAAGTGAAATTCTTATGGACATGGAGTATATACATCATGATTAAATTTTATATATCTCTATTAAGTATAAATATTATGAAAACATAGGTATATATGAAGATATAGAAATAAATAATTTACTCGTAAATTTTAAAAAATTCCAATAAAATGGACATAATAAATGTTAAATGGGTTTAGGATAAGAAATCCAATGTCTCTTATTATATATATATACTAATTTATTATCCCATGAACTTATTACCTTTTACCCTAAAGTGAAAGGATGATCTTTTACCATGATCTATATGACACAATATATATATGGTGACAACTTTATAATAAATATAGAGACAATTCCTTTTCCCCTTGAATTTTTCTTTCCAATTTAAAGTTTATGAAAAGACATTATTTTTCATAATTTTTTTATTAGAGTATTAGAAGATGAAAAGTCCTTATCCAAAATAATAATTCATTCATCCAGAACATCATATGATATAAAATGGTAAGAATCTGGGGTAATTATTATATTTTTAAATGAGTAAAAAATTAGTGTATATAATGTTTTAGTAATGAAGATAAATACAAGAAATCTAAAAATAAATGATTTTGTATTTGAAAAAAATATTATGATGATTAAAAAGGTTGGAATAAAAATGATATGGATCCATTTATCCAAATTTTCTCCCTTTTTATCAATTTCTCAATTTTATTTCTATCAATATTTACTAAAAATGAGTTCCCATATAGGGTTTTGTATAAATTTCATAATTTTTACATTAGAAAATATATCCATTGGAGATAATGTGTCTTCAATTATTATTCTACGAGGTCTAATCATCTGAGAGGATGTAGAGATTCTTCATTGACTATATATCAAGATGTAATGTGATTATCGATAAAACTGTTGTGATGGAATAAATATTTTGAATTAACTACAGTTATAGTGTCACCTAGTTACCAATATCGGATAATGTAAGTTTATATATATATTTTTCATTCCAATAAGGTAATTCTACATGGTTATGTTAATTCTATAGAAGTTTTTTCTTCTAAATATTCTTAATCTATAAGAAAATTCATTTATTTATTCTATGTGGCTTTAACATATCCATATTTATTGGGTTCTATAATGTTTTTGTTCCTCCATTCAATGTTGTTCTATAAATTTTATTTTTTAATTATATATAAATATATATATCAACAAAACCCATTTGAAAATATATTATCCAAAATTATGTGTTTTTGTAATTAAAAAATGTTATTCCTTATAATGATAATAATTCTATAAGAATGATAACTAAAAAATATAACATTTTTTATGATTTCTAGCTATGATACATTAAATTTGAATTTAAACACATAAAATTATATTCATATTTGAAAAATTTATAATACAAATTTTAATAAGGTCCCTTTAGAATTAACTTTGATCCGAGGGAAAAATTTATTGGTTGTTTTTAATATTTGATTTAAAATAAACTATTATCACAATTTATGTTGAATTATTGTGTATTTATATTCCAAATATTCATATCCAACTTGAAATGAATGATGTTATTCAATTTAATTCCATAAAATCATTATATAATCTTTAAAATCATAATAAATACGATAATATAAAATATTCCTCATTTTAAAGTGATGTTATTAATATTTTCATGACTTATTATATTCCCCCTTTACTGATTTTATATGAAATGTGCATAATTTGTGTGAAATATTAATGTTTTAATATTAAGTATAATTTTTGAGAATTTTTAGAAGTAGTCCAATTGAGTCAGTTTAATGTTTTAAGAATAACTTCCACTATACTGATCCAAATTGTGTCGTTATTGTTTTTTAGGATTCTCCTTTCAATATACAACATTTCATTAGAAGGTACCATGATCCAATTCTTCCATTTGAAGGGTCATATGGTCCTCACAAACAAGACCAAAGAATCTGTGAACAAACTGGACCATCCATGAAGATTGATTTACTGGGCTCAATACAGAAGTTTAAAAACAATAAATCTCCACCATAATTTTGGGGACACTACATGTCATATTGGATAAAAATTTCAAGGCCCAAATCCAAGTAAAAGGGTCCCAAATAAAGCTTTGAAGTCCATCCCACCATTCTGGATGATAATTAAAATCAGTATAATATGAATGAAATATCTCATGATGTAAGAATCAAATAGAGATGACATTTTTCAGTGTGAAATAGGAGATATAGACGGCCGTCTTTGTTGAAGAAACCATTCAGATTCGATGGCATCTTCATATTCAAAAATCCTTTCACATTATGGACTTCAAAAAGACTGGATTGAAATGGACAGTTTAACTTTGTTTTATAAAATGGCCATAACTTTTGATCCTTAAGTCCAAATGACTCCAAATTTTTAGAGTAGTCGACAAACATTATTGTATACAACTTTTAAGAAGGAGATATTTGAATAATAATATGTTTGAATAGCCAATTTGGCGATGCAAATGGAGGGACAGATTGGGAATGCAAACAGTCCACTCCTTGGGCTATAAATAATCTCTCCTTATCTCCTTGAGAGGGTTTGGCATTTCAGAAGAGAGGAGATCATATTGGCACGACCAAAGAATTTCCAAAGGCTTGGGAGTACCTTCCATACTCTTGCTTTCACTTGAGAGACCTTTCCTCCTCTCTTTGTTTTCACTTACTTTTGTGTCCTTTGTTTTTGTAATTTTGTAAGTCCTTTCTTTTGTAATTCTGTTTTAATGCAAGTTTCTTCTTCAATATCTCTAATTCTCCTCCACCTTATGTATTTTAATATTAATGTTCTTAAAATAGTTTAAATTCAGTTAAATATTTTTTCCTTCTTTTGCTTCCTCATTCAATCGAAAATCCGTTTTTAATTATCATCATCGTTCGTGTGTGTGTGTCGACGTACCACTCTTTTCTAATCCCTTTCTTTCTCTTCTATTCTTAATTTATCATCATTATTATTTTAAACAGAATATTAAACACCCAAATGGATGAGTAAATATCTCATTGGGGTGAGTTATAATTTAGGTATTTTAAGTGATTGAGAGTATTTTCTTGATGAGTATTCGTTAATTTAACATTGTGTACGTTGGACTTAATTTGTCATGGATTAATGACATATTTTGTTTAGAATGTGGTTTTCATGGATTATTGGAACCCAAAATACACTACCATAAACAAGTAATGGTAATGATTAGAAACCTAAGTTAAGTTAAGGCTTGGATTAAAGCTTAAACACTTAGGAATTCTAATCGATGTCAACTTGTGAAGTGGGTGTTAATTTAAATTCAATATAAAGCAAAGCTCAAGGATATCACAAGCTTAACTCCCTAATAATGAACTCACCCAAATATTTATCAATTTGTTAAATCAATTATAGTCAATCAATCATTTCAATTATTCTCTGCAAACAAACCCCTTAATCAAAATACAATCAACTAAAAACTAACAACTATTTCAAAGTATCATCACCGAAGATTCAACCCGAGTGCTGCTATACACATTAGCAGAGCACCGGAACATTGACCGGTCGATAGGCGACAATCGGCCACGCGTTTCAAATGGTGCTGTTTCTGGGGATGGTGCTTTAACTATTCATTTGTTTCTGGTTATTGTAAAAAAAAACCAAAAAAACATTATTTTTCAAAAAAAATTGAAAAAAAAACACAACGAAAAACCCGTCTTCCTCTTAAAAATCATAAACTGAAAAAAAAAGAAAAACCCCTCTTCCTCATCCTTTCTAAATCTCTCTGAATTCCCCCATAGCCTCCCAAACAATCCCTCGGATTTGTTTGGCCCTAAAATTGATAGAACTCTTCATCGACTTAGGAGGACAATTAGGGATAACCAAATCACCCAAGAACCAGTCATTGCCCTACCAATTGAATTTGATATGGCCAATCCTTGGGAACAAACATGGAAAGAACTTGCTGCCCCTAATATGAATTACCAACCCCTTGGTATTCAATATCCAAACATAGAGGCTGACTTTGAACTCAAATCGGATTTGATTCATCTTCTACCTCATTTCCATGGGCTAGCCGGTGAGGATCCGCATCTACATATCAAAGAGTTCCAGGTGGTGTGCTCTACCATTAAGCCTCAAGGGGTTTCTGAAGAACAAATCAAACTCCGAGCATTCCCTTTCTCCCTAGATGACTCTGCCAAGTCATGGCTCTACTACCTCCCTCCCGGTTCCATAACTACATGGAATGACATGAAGCGTCTCTTTCTAGAAAAATTCCGTCCTGCTTCTTGTACCACTTCTATCCGAAAGGAAATAAGTGGTATCCATCAATTCCCAAATTAATCACTCCATGAGTACTGGGAGAGGTTCAAAAAGCTTGTTGCAACCTGCCCACATCATCAAATCCCTCACCAACTCTTGTTCCAATACTTCTATGAGGGGTTATTGGCTATGGAGAGAACTCTCATTCATGCCGCAAGTGGCGGTGCTCTGGTTGATAAAACTCCCGCAGCTGCAAGAGATCTCATAAGTAACATGGCTGCAAACACACAACAATTCCATACTCGAGCACATGCTCAAGTCAAACAATACCAAGATAATCAATCCATAGAGCCTAACAAGATGACTGAGTGGATGAGTGAACTTACAGGTCTTGTGCGTCAACTAGCGGTGGAATCAAAGCCCCAACCTCATCTTCTCCACAGTTACTATTCCCTGGACCTATCAAGAATTGTGGAATCTGTAGCTCCCCATCTCATCCAACAGACACATGTCCACAACTTCAAGAGGATCAATCTGATTCATCCGGACCAATGGAGCTCAATGCAGCATATGCTCAGTGGAACCCCAACCCTCAACAATCAGTTCAGTTTGTTAGAAACTTCAACCAATCTCACTCTGAGCCTTTCTCTTCTTCCTATAACCAAGGCCTTAGGTATGGTAATCCCATATCCCACCCCCCTCAATTCCCTCCTCAAAACCCAAACCAATTCCAATATGGTCAAGGTGGTGGTAACTTCCATCAACCTTATCCTTTTGTTCCTCAACCTTAAAGAAACAATCCTCCTCCTGGATTCCACTATCCGAATGAGCCTTTCCAATTCCAAACCCAATACAATCACTTTCCCAAGAACCAAAATCAAGGTAATCCCAATCCGGGACAAGCTGCTTCTTCCAAGAAACCATGGGAAAGTGCAGTGTAAGATATTGCATCTTTCACCTGTTCTAGCCTTAGAAACATTGAAACTCAAATAGGTCAACTTGCATCCCACCTGAGCCAGCAACAATAATCAAATTATTCCCAACTCCCAGCTCAACCATTACCCAACCCCAAGGGTAATGTAAGTGCAATTGCACGTAGATTAGGAAAGCAAATTTCTATGCCTCAAGATAAATCCTCAAACCCTCCATTGAATGTTGACCTAGAAAATGAAAAAAAAATAATCTGAATCCATTCCATCACCTCCTTCTATTCCACTTAGGAACCCAATTCCTTTTCCTCAAGCTGTATCTAAACCAAGGAAGTCCTTTGAACCTGATCCTGAAATGCTCGACATGTTTAGAGGTGTTGAAGTCAACATTCCCCTCTTAGATGCCATAAAACAAATTCCTAAGTATGCCAAGTTTCTCAAGGAGTTGTGTACCCACAGGAGGCAACTTAGGACCTTTGAAAATGTTTTGACCCAGCAGTCTATTCCCATAAAGTGCAAAGATCCAGGGACCTTTACAGTCCCATGCTAAATTGGAAGTTCCAACTTTGATGATGCACTCATAGACCTAGGAGCCTCAATTAATGTCATGCTTAAATCCATATTCTCCAACCTTGGTCTAGGTCCCTTTCACCCAACGGGTGTTGTCATTCTGTTAGCCAATCGAAGAACAACCAGTCCTGAGAGAATAATTGAGGATGTCCTTGTCTGAGTCAATGATCTTATCTTCCCTGCTGATTTCTATGTCCTTGACATGGAAGGTAAGATAAACTTTTCTCAATCTCCCCTAATTCTAGGAAGACCATTCCTCATGACTTCGAGAACCAAGATTTATGTCCATTCAGGCATCTTATCCATGGAATTCGGTGACCAACTGGTCAAGTTCAACATTTTCCAAGCCATGTGATAGCCATCTGAGGATCACTCTGCATTCTCAATCCATGTTTCTGAGGACACTTCTAAGAGTCAATCGAACCACAATACCCCATGTTCTTCATGTTCTAATGATAAAGGATCTTGTGAAATCTGCACCATGATTCACAAATTCATAAATGGTGAAGTTGATGTGGACCTCTCATTCATAGACTCCATAAATCTAGAGGAACTTGAAAACTCTCTTGAATCCCACATCAACTCTGATCTCTACTGCTCTACCTTGGACAGCATTGAGAAAAATGAATCTAAAGAAACTGAAGTCCCTTCCTCCATTTCTGAGTTGTCTAGCCCAAAAGTGAAAGATGAGATTGATCTGAATCCTCTTCCTGCACACGTGAAATATTCATTCCTCTTCCATTATCACTCATATCCTGTCATTATCTCTGCCACACTTACTGAAACCAAGGAGTCCAAACTTGTCCAAGTGTTAGAGGAAAACAAAAAATCCTTAGGTTGGACCCTATATGACATACCAGGAATCAACCCTTCCCTTTGCATTCATCAGATCCATCTTGAGGAATCATCCAAACCAATTAGACAACCACAAAGAAGACTCAATCCACTCATCCTTGAGGTAGTTAGGGAAGAGATCACCAAGATTCTTCAAGCTGGTATTATATACCCCATTTTCTGATAGTGAATGGGTTAGTCCAATTCAAGTTGTACCTAAGAAGGGTGGGATAACTGTTGTCACAAATGAACATGGAGAGGTAGTCACAACACGAGTGAAGAACAAATGGCGTGTGTGCATCGACTATAGGAAATTGAATGTTGAAACCCGAAAAGATCACTACCCTCTTCCATTCCTTGATCAAATGATAGAAATATTGGCTGGAAAGTCACACTATTGCTTTCTTGATGGATACAACGGCTACTTCCAAATCCCAATCGCACCTCAGGACCAAGAAAAGACTACTTTCACATGCCCCTTTGGAACATATGCATATAGAAGAATGCCTTTTGGCCTTTGTAATGCTCTTAAAACATTCCAGAGGTGTATGATGAGCATCTTCTCCAAATTCATTGAACACTGCATGGAAGTCTTCATGGATGACTTCACCATTTATGGTGAGTCATTTGAATCTTGTTTGAATTCACTCTCTCTTGTCCTCCAAAAGTGTGTCAAGTGCAACCTTCTGTTAAATTTTAAAAAATGTCACTTCATGGTTTCAAATGGGATTGTTCTAGGGCACATAGTTTCAAAAGATGGTATTGAAGTTGATCCTGCCAAAATTGAAGTGATCCAATCACTTCCTCCACCCACTTCTGTTCAAGACATCCGTTCATTCCTTGGTCATGTCGGTTTCTATTGGAGATTCATCCACAACTTCAGTAGGATTTCCCTCCCACTCACTCGGTTGCTCCAAAATGATGTCACCTTCCATTTTTATGCGGTTTTCAAGAGATCCTTCATTGAACTCAAAACTTCTCTTACATCTTCCCTGATAATCCAACCCCCAGATTGGTCCGTACCCTTTGAATTGATGTGTGATGCTTCTGATAGAGCTTCTGGGGCTGTTCTTGGTCAAAGAAGAGAAAAAATTCCTCATGTCATCTATTATGCCTCAAAAACATTGGATGAAACTCAATCTCACTACAATGTGACTGAAAAGGAACTTTTAGCTATGGTTTATGCCTTAGATAAATTTCGGCCCTATCTCTTAGGTGCCAAAATCATCATCTTCACAGACCATTCTGCTATTAAGTTCTTACTCAAGAAAAGTGATTCCAAACCAAGGCTAATAAGATGGATCATAATGCTCCAAGAGTTTGACCTTGAAATCAAAGATAGACCTGGAAAAGAAAACCATATGGTTGATCACTTGAGTAGAATTCCTAATTCTCCTCATTCTGAAATCATTGATCCTGAATTTCCAATTGAGAACCTTTCATCTCTCACTCCAAAACTACCATAGTATGCCCCAATTGTAAATTACTTGGTTTCTGGTGTTTTTCCTTAAATTTTTTCAAAAGAACAAAAAATGAAGTTGAAAAGTGATTCAAAATACTATTTTTGGGAAGAAAATAAACATTGGAAAACTGGGGAAGACATGTTAGTTAGGAGATGTGTAGATGAAGATGAATATTCTTCCATCTTAGAATTATGTCACTCAATACCTGGTGGTGGCCACTTTGGACCACAAAGGACCTCCCGAAAGGTCCTAGACTCTGGATTTTTCTGGCCTTCCCTCTTCAAGGACTCACATGAGTTCTGTAAATCATGTCCCACATGCCAAAAGTTTGGCATAATCTCCAAAAGAAATTAAATTCCCCAAAATCCCTTAATCTTTTTTGAAATCTTCGATGTTTGGGGTATTGATTTCATGGGAACATTTCCCCCTTCCAATGGATTCTCATACATTCTTCTTGGGGTCGATTATGTTTCAAGGTGGGTTGAGGCCAAACCCACTAGGAAGGATGATGATCATACTGTTAGTGAGTTCCTAAAGACCCACATCTTCCAAAGATTTGGCACACCACGTTCCTTGATCAGTGACTTAGGAACCCATTTTTGTAATAGAACAATGGAAGCTCTTCTGAAAAAGAATGGGGTTGTACATAAAACATCAAATACATATCACCCCCAAACAAATGGCATGGCTGAACTCTCTAATAGAGAAGTGAAAAGGGTACTTGCGAGAATTGTAAAACCTACCGAAAAATATTGGCCTGAGAGACTTGATGAAGCCCTTTGGGCTTATCGAACTGCCTATAAAACACCCATTGGGATGTCTCCTTTTCGGCTTGGTTTTGGTAAATCATGTCACTTACCAGTTGAAATAGAACATAAGTCATTTTGGGCAGTGAAAACATGTAATTTTGATCTTGAAAATTCTGGTGAAGAATGATTGTTGCAATTGGATGAACTGGAGGAGCTTCGACTTGAATCCTATGAGAATTCCAATATGTACAAAGAGAGGGATAAGGTACTCCATGACAAACACATCCTTAGAAAGGTATTTCATGAAGGTGAAAAGGTAATGCTCTTCAATTCTCGATTTTGGCTTCACCCAGGTAGGCTTAATTCTCGTTGGGAAGGTCCTTTTGTTATTACTAATGTTTACCCATTTGGTGCAGTATAAGTCCAAGACCCCTCCTCCAAAAGGAAATTTACGGTAAATGGACATCGGCTGAAGCATCACTATGGGAGGACACACAATCCTGGATCATCATCTACTTCTGTTAGATCCACAGTAGACCCACCATTGGATGGAGATGGAAACCCACAAAATCCAAACCAGGGCGCACCTCTTTCCCTTTAACTCTCTCTATCTCTTCCTCTCTCTACATCTTTCTTCTTCTTACTCTCTCATTAATTTTTTTACCACTTTATTCATCAAACCCTTTCATTTTCTCTTTCTTTTGTGGGTGTGTATTTTAAAAATAAACCTTAAAAACTAAAAAAACCAAAAAAACACAATTACTTAAAAAAATTACAAAAAAAGAGTCATGCTTACTCACCATCGAGTTTTGAAATTTTGTCCAACAATTTTGGGGAGTTAATAGACATGTTTTCATCTGAAAAATTTTGTATTTTCATCATGACATTGGATAAATAATTTTGTGTCAAAATTAACAAATTTTGAATGCTCAATTTTTGATTTAGAAAATGCTTTTCCCAAACTGTGAGAACAAACAATTGCTTTCATGCCAAGGCCACCTATGGCTATGTTTTCAAAATGTGTGTTTTCACCCCCATTTGTGAGTCTTGATTTTGTGGACCTTCAAACTGAATTTCCTGCCTTAGTGTGCATTAATATGATAGAGGCATTTTCTGAACCACATGAGAATCACAATAGCCAAATAGCCTCTCATTACCCTTACATTAATCCTCCTTTTGAAATCCCCTTCAAGCCCATGAAAACCTTTTCTTTGATAGCCACATTACAAGACCAATACCTTATCCCACCTAATATCAACATGGATTTTCATTGCATAAGTTTTTGAAATTTAAGTGTGGGGGGGAATGGATTTCATTTTTTTTGGTATCATTTCCTTACTTTCTAGTGTGTTATCATATGCTTGAGGGCAAGCATCCATTTTAGTGTGAGGGGGAGGTTATCATTCAGTGGGATTTGGGAATGTATTTTACAAATGATATTGAAAAGTGTTCAAAAAAAATCAAAAAAAATATCAAAATTCAAAAAAAAATCAAAAAAATGAAAAAATGGGTTGTGTCTTACGTAGGTCAAAAATCTCTCTTCCTCAACCTTTGATCTTGTTATAACTATTACAATTAGTGTTGTGAGGAGATCAAACATGGGTTGGGATATGAGTGTGCGATCTGTTTCAAGGTCAACTTTCGAAAAAACAAAGAAAAAAAGAACATTTGCATTATATTCTTATATCATTGGGAGAAGTTTTGTGTCTTGTAAATATTCCATCGTCTCATTACCTTCATATTTTATTCCTCTATTGTGTCTTTCATCACACAATCATTCCCTTGTAAATATTTGTTTTCATTTCCTTCCATGTTTTATTTCAAAAAAATATGCATTGTTTTTTCTATGTTCGTATTTTAACCCTCTTCTTCGCTCTCTTGGACATTATATTCCTACCGTCCCATAGCCACAGAAAAACCCCTTAAAAAGACCTCTTGATTTTTGTTCACTTTGTATAGGGATTGTAAGCTGAGAGCTCTTTTCAAACTCTATGATTTTCACTTTTGGTTGGTGAAAGAGTGAACCTCAACAAATGAATTTTATCATCTTGAGAGGTGTGAGTTTTGAGTGTCCACATTTTCCATTTCTAAATTTGAGCATGAAAAAATGAATTAGTTTTGGAACATTATTTCTGTAACAACTTGCGGTGGAATTCAAAATAGATGAGTGAAATAGTGTAAACCTCCCCTGATTGGAGAAAACAAAATTTTAATATCTGTTGGTGAGTAAAAATGATTTTGTTATGTTTTTATATTTGTTGCACATGAAGACATGCACAAAACTAAGTGTGCGGGGGGGGGGGGGGGGGTTGATGTTATTAATATCTTCATGACCTATTATATTCCCCCTTTACTTATTTTATAAGAAATGTGCATAATTTGTGTGAAATATTAATGTTTTAATATTAAGTATAATTTTTGAGCATTTTTAGAAGTAGTCCAATTGAGTCAGTTTAATGTTTTAATAATAACTGTCACTATACTGATCCAAATTGTGTGGTTATTTTTTTAGGATTATTATTTCAATATAGAACATTTCATTAGAAGGTACCATGATCCAATTCTTCCATTTGAAGGGTCATATGGTCCTCACAAATAAGACCAAAGAATCTGTGAACAAACTGGACCAGCCTTGAAGATTGATTTACTGTGCTCAATACAGAAGTTCAAAAACATTAAATATCCACCATAATTAGGGGGAAACTACATGTCATCTTGGATAAAAATTTCAAGGCCCAAATCCAAGTACAAGGGGCCCAAATAAAGCTTTGAAGTCCAGCCCACCATTCTGGCCGAAATTAAAATCAGTATAGTATGCATGACATATATCATGATGTAAGCATCAAATAGAGCTGATATTTTTCAGTGTGAACTAGGAGATATAGACGGCCGACTTTGTTGAAGAAAACATTCGGATTTGAAGGCATATTCATATTCAAAAACCCTTTCACATTATGAACTTCAAAAAAAACTGGATTGAAATGTACAGTTTAACTTTGTTTAATCAACCGGCCATAACATCTGATCCTTAAGTCCAAATGACTCCATATTTTTCTATTCGTCGACCAACATTATTTTCTACAACTTTGAAGAAGGAGATATTTTAATATTCATCTGTCTGAATAGCCAAATTGGCGATGCAAGTGGAGGGACAGATTGGGAATGCAAACAGTCCACTCCTTGGGCTATAAATACTCTCCCCTTATCTCCTTGAGAGGGGTTGGCATTTCAGAAGAGAGGAGATCTTATTGGCACGACCAAAGATTTTCCAAAGGCTTGGGAGGACCTTCCATACTCAATTTTGCACTTCAGAGACCTTTCCTCCTCTCTTTGTTTTCACTTACTTTTGTGTTCTTTATTTTTGTAATTTTGTAAGTCCTTTCTTTTGTAATTCTGTTTTAATGCAAGTTTCTTCTTCAATATCTCTTATTCTCCTCCACCTTCTTTATTTTAATATTAATGTTCTTAAAATAGTTTAAATTTAGTTAAATATCCTTCCCTTAAACGTACCACTCTTTTCTAATCCCTTTCTTTTTCTTATATTCATAATTTATCATCATAATTATTATAACCAGAATATTAAACACCCAAATGGCTGAGTATATATCTCATTGGTGTGAGTTATAATTTAGGGATGTTAAGTGATTGAGAGTATTTGCTCGATGTGTATTCGTTAATTTAACATTGTGTATGTTGGACTTAATTTGTCATGGATTAATGACATATTTTGTTATCATGTGGTTTTCATGGATTATTGGAACCAAAAATACACTACCATAAACAAGTAATGGTAATGATTAGAAACCTAAGTTAAGTTAAGGCTTGGATTAAAGCTTAAACACTTAAAAATTATAATCGATGTCAACTTGTGAAGTGGGTGTTAATTTAAATGCAATATAAAGCAAAGCTCAAGGATATCACAAGCTTAACTCCCTAATAATGAACTCACCCCAATATTTATCATTTTTTTATATCAATTATAGTGAATCAATCATTTCAATTATTCTCTGCAAACAAAACCCCTAATTAAAAAACAATCAACTAAAAACGAACAACTATTTCAAAGTATCATCACCAAGGATTCGACCCGAGTGCTGCTATACACATTAGCAGAGCACCGGAACATTGATCGCTCGATAGGCGATAATCGGCCGCACGTTTCAGAAAGTAATGGTAATTTCTATAGAATGAAATGGAATAATATTCTACTTTACTTTAAATAATTATCATCTAATTGATATACTAATTAGTTTTTATCCTTGGACACATGATCATACAAATGTGATTTTATAAGATAATGAGATCATAAACAATTAAAATATATTTTAAATAATAAAACAAAATCAAAGATCTAAATAACTATTTTTTTAATCCATATTCATTGTAAAAAATCTTTATCCCACTAAAATTACAAAATATTTTCTAGAATACTAAAACAAATAACTATTTAAATTAAATAAATCTTCTTCTTCCTCTTAATATCCTTCTTCAATGAAGAATTTTAAAAATAAAATATCATGATATCCCCATAAATAAATCTGTTATTTTCCCCACATTAATTCCAGAAATATTTCTAAATACCTTTAAAATGTTTATATGTTTTTTCCCTATATACCTCTATTATACTATAATTCATTCTATATCTATGAAAATATTTTTACATACTCTTTTATTTTGTGTGATTTTGATATTTCAAATAGAATTTAAAAAATTTCTGCTGACAATATAAATTATGGAATAATAAAAATATTATTGGTTGGTTAAAATCCCATGTATTTAAAACTATAACACCCCTGGTTTCCGTTGATTACCTATTTTATTAAGAAATATATTATAAGGAACCTTACTTAAACATTACATAATATATCTAATTCAAAAAATATCACATTCATAAATTAGAAAAGATATTTTAGGCTTAAATTTTTAGATAATTAGTTCATAACCTCATAAATAGAAACTCATATATTAAAAATCAAACACTTTTACTCAATATCCATTTTCACAATATGAATCTTTTAAACCAGCCCATTTTTTATTTCATAATAAAACATCACACATGAATTCTATTATTCCATTACCCATCCAAGATCACAATGAAAAACATTTAATAACTTTTGATGAGTGCAAAAATATTAGCAATGGAAATAAAAATAAAAAATAAATGATTTTTTAATGAATGAAAATAATTTCACAAATTTATAACTTTTACCCAGAAAACATAATCTCTCAGGCATACCTTATGAAATCATATGTTTCTAGTAAAACTATAGCAGGAATATAGACATAAAAAAGGTATATTATGTCATAATTTCTATATAACTCTTACATATAATGTATCCCTCTTATATATATGGTGATTAACAATCATGGTTACACTTGGAATAACCATCATTATATATTCCCATAATCTCTTAGGAGAAACCTAACCTGTTAACACTGTTACTTTTCCCAATGGATTGGAGAGATATAAAAAGCTCCCAAAACCTCATTGTATCCATGATTCACCCATAATTATAACAACTATCAAGAACCATAACATGATCGCAGAACACAAATCATTCATAAAAGAAACAATCTTTTGGAAGATAAATTTCACATTTAAAAATTAATTTTCATTTTTAAGAAGACACTCACTTATAAATGATTTTTTATTTTAAAATATACTTTTACACTTATAATGGAATCATAAAAAAATAATCCAAAATGATTGTGGGAAAATATTTTTATTCTCTATAATTGAAAAATATTCATTAACAAAACGTGTTGTAACTTGAAAATGGAAATTTTGTAAATAATGTCTTCTACCAGATGATAAAATCATTCTTCACTTTTACTCATTTTCCTGGATAATCAAATTTAATTTATTAATTAATTATTTAAAAAACATATACAGGAAAATTATATTTATTAAAATTTTAATAAGTAGATTTATGTCAATTTAAATGAGTTATAAATTTCAGAATAGTCATTATATGTGACTCATTTCAATTATTTATTGTCGGTTCCCTATAGTATAATTATGGGAGTTCAAGTTAAATGGAAGAAAATATCCAAAAGCAGAGTGAAATTGTGTTATTAATTTTTAATTATTTTAAATTATCATATATATAAAAAAATTTCTCATATTTCGATGATTCATTAGATAAAACATTAATTATAAATGTTTTTTTATTTTCAGAGGTTTTTCTAATAATCAAAAACTACTTTAATTTTATTTAATTATTATGTGTATACAATAACTTCATTTAATTATAAAAGTTATAATATAAATATTAAAATATTTTTTGAAAATAATAATTTTCTTATGTCCATACTTTATAGTGGTAATAGAAAATTAAATATCATTACCGACGAAGGTGATGAATCGAGACATCATGAACAATGTTTTTAATTTATAGAATATTAGGAGAAGAGAAGAGGTTTGATAATATATATTTCATTAACAAAATAACATTATAGTATATATTTTATACTATATTTATCATTCCATTTTTGATATGGGATGTTATGATAATGTAGAAACAAAAAAATGAAATAAATAATTTGAAAGAGAAAGAAGAAGGATTTTATCTCTTGAATATTGTCTCCTTTGAAACCTCTTTAAGGAAATGTTTTTGTCTATTGGTGATACTCGTAACTCATGGACATGCGTAAAATTCTTGTGAATTTAATTTGGTGTTAGTTAGACAGTATTCATGTCATAGATGAAGTGAGTATAAGAGTTAGTGAGAATTGGTATTTATAGGGAGATGAGAGGGGTGTTTTTTATTATTTTTTCTTTTGTTTATTATTTTGGATCAAGAAAATAAATATTGTTACTTTCTATGAATAAGTATAGTAAATAGTAAATTTTAGTTCTAAGTAGTGGTTTGTTACATCATAAATTACTCAAAAATACATGTATTTAACTTATAATATTAAATGCTGTAAATTATCATATTACAATATTCCCCAAAAAATTGAGTGTTTTATAAAAATCCCAAAAATTAAACCTATTCAATTCTCGATGTGTGGATTTCCAAAAAGAACTCTATTTATGGAAAATAATTTTATAAATATGATAAATTTAATTTTAAATTAAAATAATAATTTATTCTAAAAGTAGAATTTTTTATATTATAATTGGCTTTATGAATCATTATAGAAGTAACTATGGTCTTATAAAATTATCTCTTAATTATAATTCAAGAAAATATATTAATTTTAAAATTTAAATAAATATTTATGTTTCACAAAAATACAAACACTAAATTTATTGTTTTTAAACTATTTATTTACTTATTTATTGATATAAATATGTTTGATATTAATCTATGAGATACTTGAATTTTATTTATGCTTCTATATGGAAGGTTATTCTTCTAATGACTAGATTACTATTACCAATGTTCAAATTACCATTCCAAAAGCCATGTAATTATTCCATTAGTGTAGATTCCTTAACTTTGATAAATACCATGTCTTTCATTATTCATATATAACGAGTTTAACAATTTAATACCAAAATGAGGAAAAAATGATTCTATATGTACTTGGTTTCTTACATTTTACCCCATTTAATAAATTTTTTCATCACAATTTTATTCACTTATTATGAAATTAAGGATACATTTCCCTTATAGAATTTTCAGATTACCTATTGCTTATTCAACCATGTACTTTCTAGAGAAATCATTTATATTTGGAATTGACTACTTTTTAAATACATACTTTCTATGATCTTGAATTTCAACATTATTTTACTCATATGAATGGTCATCTTATAACTGAACAACTTCAGTGATCAAAACATGAGATGAATCTGATAGATACTTTCTTAACATCAAAACATGGTAACAATTTGGAACTTGGGAAAAACTCAGAAGAAAATCCACATAGTACGAAAAATATCTAATATTATCCATGATTTAATAGGGTCAAAAGAAACATGGACATATCATCAAATTCTTAACAAAGAAATTAGACTTTTTGATGGAGGTACTTTGAGAATGACAGGATCACTTACCTTGAAATAACGATCCTTCCTCTGGTAATCCACCTAAATTTTATGCCTTCTCTAAGCTTACCTCATGTGTCTCTAAATCATTTAAAATTTCATTGATGTTTCCTCCAACAATTTGGGCACCCTCAAACATTATTTGACCTAATTCTTCCCAAAATGTTGGATTTCAACAAAACATTCATATAACTCTTCAAACAGATCCATTTGTATAGTTGAAGGAAAACTACCATTATTATAAAATTCATCCAAAAAAGATAAGGATGACAACTTATCGGGTTGTCCATCAAAAAATCTAGAATCATATCCTCAAAATTCTAAATTGTTTACTCTTAATGTCTATCATAATAGGGATGAAATGTAGTGCTGAAATTTAATTCATTTCTCATTCACTTTGGAAGGCCATTTAAAATCATCGAAGTAATCTTTGGATCACTGTAAAATACAATGAAGATAGGAACCATAGGTAACTGAGAAATCTCTTTGAGGTATAGTTAAGAAAGTTCATCTAAAGATATTGTATCCCAAATAGGAATAAAATATTCATATTTAGTTAGTCGATCAATAATAACCCAAATCACATTGTTACCCTGAAATGTTTTCGCTATTCCCACTACAAAATCCGTGGATATATTTTCCCATTTACATGATGGAATTGAAAAATTATAAATCATCTCATTTGGTAATTATTGTTCTTCTTTTACGTATTGAAATGTCAAACATATCATGATAAAGTAATAAATTTCACTTTTTAATTCATCCCTTCTGTAATACTTTTGATGGTCTCTATACATCTTAATGCTAAGAGGATGAACTGAAAATGAATAACTATGAACTTCACATAAAAAATAAATCATCAACTGTTAATCAAAATAAACATATAATATCTTCAAAAATCTCAAAATAAAATCTATATAAATGTTAAATTATTGAGAATTACACTTTTATCAAATAATACCTTTTTATTTAAATCGTAGTCTTCCTTATACACTTTCTTAACACTGCCTAATAGAGATGATTGTACTAACCCCCGTTCATTATGTATTAGAATACAAACAAGTCCCCTTAAAGAATAACCACTATAAATGAAAACATCTCTATTTCTAGAAGGTGGGGAAAAAACTATTATATTCACAAATCTTTTTTAAGTTCCAGTAAAAAAACAGCACATTCTTAGATCCAAATAAATTTTATCCCTATTCATCATAACATAGTTAGAAGATTATATAAGAGAATTTTTTTTTAAGAAACCATTTTTAATAGCATTCAAATTCATGAAAACTAAAAATATTAGTAATATTTGTAGGCCTTGTTAATTTATCAACCACTTTTGTGGTTGAATCAACTATAATAAAATCCTCATTTACAATATTCCCAAGAAAAGAAATTTGTTGTAATGAAAAATCACATTTGTTAAATTTAACATATAAATTCTTGTTGTTTGGGGTTTGAATAGAAATACTTATATGTTTTTCATAATCCTAATACATTTTTAATAAATATAATTATCAGAAATATAAACAACAATAAACATATCCAAATATTCGTAGATGATTATATTCATAAGATCTATAAATAAAGGTGAGAAAGTGTTCAACCAAAATGAACTAATAACATACTCATAATGCTCATATATAGTATATACTGGAGTAATTTGAATGTCATTCTCCTTTAACATCAGCTAATGGTACCTATATATCATGTTAATCATTGAAAAATACTATGCTCCCTGGAGCTTATCAAAAAAGTCATTTTTATAAGGTAAATGAAGATTATTATTAACATTGTTGATATTGAATTATTTATAACCAATATAAATCCTTAAAGAACCATCTTTATTTTTTAAAAAAAATATAGGAGTTACCAAAGGTGACATAATCGATTTAATGAATCATTTATCCAGAAACACATGTAGGTGATTTTTAAATTATTGAAGTTCTACTTAATCAAATCGATTAGGGTTTTTTTAACAAGGATTAGAATTAGGGACTAAGTAAATAGTAAAATCAACCATTGTATCAAGTATAATACTCAACAACACATCGTAAAAAATAACGATACTCATTTACCATAGGAAAATAATTTATCTAAATAGTTCCCTTATTTTCATCAATATGTTCAAGATAAAATTAATTTATATATTTTTATAGTTTATCAGATTCCAAATATTTTATCAATGGTATGAATTCATTATTTTAAAAAAATTATTCTCTTTTAAAAAAATTCTTTATCTCTAAAATAAATCGCAGTGTATTAAACAGAATGTCCATCCATACTCAGAATAACATCAAAATATACCAAGGGAAATATAAACACTTATTTAGGTAAATTCATTCCATATACATCAATATGGGGATCCTTATAATTTATTTACTCTATAATATTTCACCAAATGTGTAAATACCTGTAAATTTCAAGGAAATTTTCTTTCGTAAATACTTTGGAATTTTACGAGTCTGTAGTTTCTGGAGGCACTTGATTCCAAGGCCCGGTGTGCCCGGAATCAAATTCTAAAGTTTTGTTTGGGTAGGTTCAGTAAACGTACCTACAGGTTTTTATATCTTTTGAACAGGTGCCTGGAATCAACATCTAAGTGCGCTGATGAACTTGCAGCGCTGATATTCGCTTAAGGGGACCTTTATCGCAGTTGTATTTTAGGAGGGTTGGGAGTTAAGTTTTGGGGTCTAATAAAGATTTAAATAAAATTGTTGTGAATAATTTTATTTATCTTGGGTAGTAAAATCCTACATGAGGAAGTTAATTTATGGGTCCCACACACACATAACCTCCTATGAGAGGATATTTGTGAGGTGGGGCCCACACGTTCCCTAACCATTCATCTCCTCTTTAACTCCCTTAAACTCCCTATTAATTTATCCTTATTTAATTCTTTGACAACTCCCCTCATTTAATATGAGGAGCCTTTCCACATCCCTCTCTCCCATTAATATTTGCCAACACTCTTAATAAATAGATTGATGCTTTTGAATTAATTTGAATTAACATTGCATATCTATTAAAATATTGGGGAAAATCTTATTATAATTTTTAGTTTTGGCTCTCGTTGTGTGGGGAGCGTTTTGGGAGAGCTCTTGAGAAAATTATTCCTCTCTTCAACTAAGAACGCCTCCAACGAAGAATGACTTTCTCCCTCGATAAAGAATTATCTATGATTCAAAGAACACGAAGTCGCCAATGACGCTTCATCTTCAGGTGCACTCCAACGCCAATGGAATTGACACTGTTATTCCACGATGCCCAACTACAACGACATTCATCTTCAGCATCTCGACGACGTGTGACGTCTTTCGAGTTCGGTGAATTATGTTCAATTTTAATTGATTAAAATTTTCTTGTTCATTGTTGAGAAACATGGTTTGACTTCAGCAAATTGCTACCGCCTAACGTGGAGGTCTCGGGCCGAACTCACACAGCCAGACGACCCTCCATAGACTCTTTTTTTTTTTGCGATTGAGGCACATTGGAAGAGGCGGCGAGGGGAGAAGCGGTTTTCGTGTGTCGGCCACGTGTGGAAGAACCGCGGCCCGCAACCGCGGCCGCTCGGTCGAAGAAGAACTGGCTGGCTAAAGCTAGCCGCGCCGATGGAAGATCGTGGGACCAAAAGAGCTGCTGCGATGCAGAGGACCACGGCCCGCACTCCGCGGTCCGCTTTGGCGATGAACCGTCCGGCTCATCGGCCGGCCGGGTGAAGGAGCTGCATCACCCAAAGCTTCCGCGCAGCAAGACCGCGGCCAGCCCGAGCGGGCCACTTGCACCGGGAACGTCGGCCGGCTTCGGCTATCCAATTAGGAGGATGGAGCTGCTCAAAGATTCCTATTCGAGAAAGCGCCCCCCCCCCCGGACCACTCGGCCCCTCCGGGCCGACCCTGCCGGGCCGCTCCCAGCCGGGCCGTGCCCAGCCCGCTCGGGCCGTGCCCCACCAAGTCGGGCTGCGCCCTTGCATGGGCCAGGCCGCCAGCCACGGCCAGGCCAAGCCCCCCCCCCCCCCCCCACAGGCCAGTCCGACCCTCTGCCAGGTCAGACCCACCAAAATCGGGTTGAGCCAACCCCCCATCCCACTGGGCTTAACGGGTCGGGACCGTTTTCACTTAAACGTGAATAACTGTAAGACCGTGCATCTGATCGACGTGTCGTCTACAGCACTGAGACCCATACGACGAGACGATCATTTTGCAATACTCTAAGTGAATTTTGGAGGACTTTGGAAAATGGCAGGGTTTGGAACGAGCATATTTCCAACAGGGCCCCTAAAACGGAAAAGCCAATATCTTTCAGACCGAGCGTCTGATTGACACACCGTCCATCATTTCAGGTTCCTTTTGACGATACAGAACTTTAGGGTACATCAAATCTAGAATTCGTGATAGTTTATGTGATGAACCTTTTGCTCGAGGAGCGGACCCTCCTAGAATCGAGTGTGCTGTGTGCAGGAACCCTAGAGCCGGCTGCGACTACGACGACTACCGTACTTGGACCCTCCATGGGTTCGGCAGCGATGACTACTATATGTGGATCCTCCATGGGTTCGGCAGCGATGATTACTATACTTGTATCCTCCATGGTTTCGGCAGCAATGAATTATGTAGTAGGATCCTACATGGGTTTAGCATAGGAGATGATTCAGAGGCTACATCTAATCATCTTCACCCCTCTTTGTGAGGTGTATACCTATGTGAGTTGAGTCTTTACTTTCAATCATTACCATCAGTGTGATTGACTTATTTCCTACGTGGACTAGGTTGTACTTGGGCTCGAGAGTTAGAGCCGAACTCGAATTGATGACTTAGGTATATGTATGGTCATATAACTACGTAGAGTTGGTTGATATTTCTAGATTGTATCTTTACTTTTTGGTTTATCCTTCGTGGATTCTGGGAGACCTTCAGGGGTCTCGGGTTCCCTACTGAGTATCGTTTACTCACCCCTGCACGGGATATGCCCACACTACGTTGTGTTGGATGCAGACGACAGACACCACTGATCCAGGAGGAGACTTGTGGAGTGGGTCGGTACCTGAAGGTGGACCACTTGGTGTGACATACACGGAGCGGACGGATGGACCCAAGGTACCAAGTAGTCCATCTATACCCACCCTTCAGGTGGGATTGACGGAGGATGACTCAGTGGTTTCTGTTTTACTTTACTACTATTATACCAGTTTTTTAGTTGTATTGTACCTTCAGTTGGGCTTGTATTTCCAGCCCCTTTCCTTTCAGCACATACTTTGTGTATACAGTCTTATATAGGATTTTCTTTACTTGTGTACTCTGTTGTGTTTGTTTGCTTTCATAAAGGCAACGCTTTCCCAAGATAAGGATTTACAACTTTGATGCTAGTCTCCATACCATGGCCTATGGAAGGCGGGCTAGAGGTAGTCACGGCATGGGCCCTGAGGACGGGTCATGACAAATTGGTATTAGAGGAGTCGGTTCTACCGCAGAACTCAAGACTCTGATTATTTCTTCTTTGTGAAGAAATATTGTTAAGAGTATTGAGTGTGGTTATCAGTCTAGGGAGTCCAGTGTTGGTGTGGCGGCTGACATATCCATACACCACGACCCTGAATTTTGATTTCCGACTCAGTTCATGAAAACACTAATTGCATGTGTGTTTCAAAAGTTTTCTTTGTGATTAATTTGTGTCAGCTCCCCACGTATACTGTTTTGACCATGGCGCACCTGTTTCATTTCAGGATGGCCCCACTAAGGCATCCAGTTAGGGTTCCGAGTCACGTGCGAGATGGTATCCCACCGAGCGATGAGGCCTCGATACAGGGCCCCATCACAGCGGAGGCACCAGCGGTACAACTACCCGCTAAGCCACCGATACTACCAGCCCCAGCCGCAGAGAGTGTATTCCACCTGAGTGTGTTGCACGAGTTTCAGCGACAGAGGCTGCCCAGGTTCCACGGAGAGACGGACCCAGAGGTAGCCAAGGATTTGCTGGAGGCTATTGTCAGGGTTTTAATATTAGTAGGGACACCAGGTGATCATATGGTGATCCTTGATACGAGTCTCCTGTATGAAGTAGCAGGTAGATGGTGGATCCTGATGCTCCAAGTGCATGACGAGACATCTTTACATTGGATAGACTTCGAGAGTCTCTTCCACTTGGAGTTTATTCCTGCCACCCTTCGTGCGGTGCGGATCCAGGAGTTAATTCATCTGCAGCAGGGCAGCATGATAGTAGCTTAGTACTCAGTGAGGTTTACTGATCTCTCATGCTACTCCACGGACATGGTACGAGAACTATTCTTCAGGACCTGGTCCTTCGAGCATGTACTCAGACATGAGATCAGGGCTTCGATGATTTCCCTCAGCATTCCGACGCAGGTGGGGGTGCTGGAGCGAGCCCTTTGAGTGGAGAGCTTTCTCACTGAGCAGTCGCCAGCGATGAGACCCACCGCAGGATGACACGTAGAAGAGTCTTCTACAGTTGGCAGTAGAAATTTGACGTAGAGGTCCAAGAGGACCAGTCCATTAGGTGGGAGACCTCAGGATACTGGTTCGGATGTGCAAGGCACATGAAACAGAAACATCTATATGAGGGGCAGGCAGTGCTATGCATGCGGCGGGCAGGGTCACATGGCTCGAGACTACCCGACCCGCCGTGCAGATGAGCAGCAGACAATGGAGGGACCTCCCATGCAGAGGCAGAGGCAGAGGTTCGACCGTGGCGGTCCGTAGGGAGCAGGCTGACGAGGCAGAGGAGTTGGCCGAGCAGTGGGTGGTGGGCGACGTTTCGAGGCTCTACCACCACCACCACAAGGAGTTCCACCCCGACCATAGGGAGCTGGCCGGAAAAGGTAGGCTTAGCTCCAGGAAGTTGAGGACTATGACCACGGTGCACCTAAGATGATTCGAGGTACTATCTGTGTCTACTCCACCCTTGTTGCTGTACTTATAGACACAAGAGTGAGTCATTCTTTTATTGTCGCTTCCCTTGTTCGGAGCTTGGAGATTTCGATGGAGCCGTTGGCTCGATCCTTATGGCTAGATATTCCTACAGGAGCAGACTAAACAATTATGCACTGGTGCCAGCAGTGTGAGATTACTCTAGGCGGTGAGATCTTTGGCTGTGATCTTCTTGTAGCGACGTCGATGCCTTACGACATCATCTTGGGTATGGACTGGTTATCTACAGTTCATGCTTAGATCGACTGTATTAGATGCAAAGTGCAGTGTGTCCGCACAGATGGGAGCAGGTTCACCTTCACGAGTGAGAAGGGAGACTTTGCAGTGTAGGATGGACATACACAGAGGAGAGGTCAGCCGATCACACATCAATTGGCCAGTCTCATCCACGGAGCGGTTGATATGCGGAGTCCGAGTTTTCATGTTGTGGTGGATCAGTATGGAGACGTTTTTCCTGATGACGTTCTAGGACTTCCTCGTCACAGAGAGGTAGACTTCTACGTTGACCTGTACCCCATGAAAAAACCGATATCTACTCTAGAATATCAGATGTCTCCCACCAAGCTTCATGAGTTGCGGGTATAGCTGGAGGACTTGCAGGTAAAGGGATTCTTCAAACCCAGTGTATCACCCTGCGATTCTCTAATTTTGTTCGCCAAGAAGGCGGATGGTAGCTTGCGACTGTGTGTCGACTACCGTCGCATGAATTAGGTGACCGTAAAGAACAAGTACCCACTCCCGAAGATTGAAAACCTCTTCGATCATCTCAAGGGAGCACGATGGTTCTCGATGATAGACCTCAGGTCAGGCTATCATCAGCTCAGAGTTCGAGATGAGGATGTGTAGAAGATGGCCTTCAGGTGTTGATATGACCACTATGAGTTCATAGTTATGCCCTTCGGTGTAACCAACGCTCTAGCAGTGTTCATGAGACTCACGAACGGGATCTTCCGGACTTACCTCGAACGATTTTTTGTATTTTTCATCGACGACATACTGATTTACTCGACTACTAGGGAGGAGCACGACTACCACTTACAGGATGAATTGGATACACTCTAAGAGCACCAGATTTATGGTAAGCTCTCGAAGTGCCAATTCTGGATTCGAGGGTTTCACTTTCTGGGACACGTCATATCGGAGGCAAGAGTTGTAGTGGATCCAGTGAAGATCAAGGCAGTGATTTCTTGGGATCCACCCAAGAGCGTGACGAAGGTGCAGATTTTCCTAGGTCTGGTTGGGTACTATCGAAGATTTGTTCCAGACTTCTCCAGAGTTTCATCACCACTTTCATCCTTGAAAAAGAAGGGGAACCCTTCATGTGGTCAGATAGATGTATGTAGAGATTTCAAGAGCTGAGGGTGAGGTTGACCAGTGCACCCATCTTGAGGCTACTAGAGGAGGGAATTGGGTACGTAGTATAATACGATGCATCAGGGACCAGAATCAGGTGTGTCCTGATGCAGGAGTGAGAAGTGATCACGTACGGTTCACAGCAGTTGAGGCAGCACGAGAAGAACTATGCTACCCATGACCTGGAGTTATCAGCAGTGGTCTTATCCTTGAAGATGTGGCGGCACTATCTGATGGGTGAGCACTTTACAGTCTATTCTGACCACCATAGTATCAGGTACATCTTCTTGAAGAAGGACCTGAACTTGAGACAATGTCGGTGGCTCGAGTTCCTCCAGGACTATGACTTTGAGATAGTCTGTAATCTTGTGAAGGGGAACGTTGTAGCTGAGGCTCTCAGTAAGAGATCGTACATTCAGCTACTAGGAGAGGCGACAGAGAAGATAGCTATGTTGCAGATATCATTTGTGGATAGAGATGGTGTAGCTTTTCTACAGTCTCTCATAGTCACTCCTCCACTCATTCAGTAAGTCGGAGAGACACAACGTGAAGACGTTGACTGTGTGATGTGACGTGCTCAGATATCTACAAGGCAGGAGCCTGATGGATTTTATGAAGGATGGCAGCATGTCATCCTCTTCAGGGGACGTACGATGGTACCAATTTCACTATAGTAGGAGGTGGTGATAGAGTTTCGCACTTCCCATCTAGCGGTACATCCAGGAGTGGTGAAGATGTACCCGGAACTTAGACGACATTATTGGTGGCCGGGTATAAAAAAGGTTGTAGTAGATTTCATTTCACGATACCTCACTTGTCAGCAAGTGAAGGTGGAGCACCAGGTACCAGCAGGCTTTGTAGAACCCTTAGAGGTTCCAGAGTGGAAGTGGGATGGGATATCTATGGATTTTGTGATTGGGATTCCACGTACATCCTGAGGTCACGACTCTATCTGGGTGATTGTAGACCGACTCACCAAGTCTTCCCACATCCTACTGATCAGAGTGCAGGGCTTAGTAGGGATCTTGGGATGCCTCTACGTTTAGAAGATCATACGACTTCATGTTATGCCATCGGCTATCGTCTCCAATCGAGATGCTCACTTTACTTCCCGGCTATAGAAGGGGTTTCAGGAGACATTTGAAACGCAGCTACGTCTGAGCACCGCCTTCCATCCTCAGATGGACGGTCAGACTGAGAGGACCATTCAGACACTCAAGTACATGCTCTGTGCATGTGTCCTTGACTTTGGTTGCAGCTGGGAGGATCACTTACCCTTGGTGGAATTTGCATACAACAACATTTATCACTCCACCATCGGGATGGTATCTTATGAGGCACTGCACGACTGACTTGCAGATCACCTCTATGGTGGAATGACCTTGGGGAGTCAACACTTGTAGGACTAGAGATGGTTCATGCTACAACTGAGAAGGTGCAGATCATCCAAGAGAGGATGAAGACTGCACAGAGCAAACAGAAGTCCTATGCTGATAGGAGACGGAGACCATTAGAGTTCAAGGATGGGGACCGCGTTTTCCTATGGGTCTCACCTCGATGAGGTCTACGGAGATTTGGATGGGGCGGAAAGTTATATCCACAATTCATCAGACATTTCCAGGTCCTTAGCAGAGCAGGTGCAGTGGCTTACCGCCTAGACCTTCCACCTCAGTTGCACCGGGTGCATGACATCTTCCACGTATCTCAGTTGAGGAGATACGTGCATGACCTGTCCCACATCATCGACCACGGGGAGCTGGACATCAATGATGGGGTGAAATTCTCAAAGGTCCTATTGGATATTGAGGATAAACAGGATCGGGTCCTACGTGGGTGGTCGATTCCTCTGATGTGCATCCTCTGGCAGCACGGGAACCTCCAGGAGAGCACATTGGAGTGGGAGGGTTAGATGCATGTACAGTACCCCCCATTTGTTTCCCTACTATGGGTTGTAGCTTTATGAGCATGTAAATCCCTGAGGTGGGAGTAATGTAAAGACGCGTAAAGTTCAAGGAAATTTTTTTATTAAATACTTTGGAATTTTACGAGTCTGTGGTTTCAGACAACACTTGATTACGAGGCCCGGTGTGCCCGGAATCAATTTCTGAAGTTTAGTTCGGGTACGTTCAGTAAACATACATCCAGGTTTTTTTATCTTTTGAACCGGTGCTTGTAATCGAAATCTGAGGTCACCGATGAACTCGTAACGCCGATATTCTCTTAAGGGGACCTTTATCGGAGTTGCATTTTATGTGGGTTGGATGTTAATTTTTGGGGTTTAATAAAAAGTTAAATAAAAGCGTTGGGAACAATTTTATTTATCTTGGGCAGTTAAATACTACATGGGGAAGTTAATTGGTGAGGCCCACACCCACATAACCTCCCATGAGTGGATATTTGTGAGGTGGGGCCCACATGTGCCCTAACCTTTTATCTCCTCTTTAACTCCCTTAAACTCCCAATTAACTTCCTCTTATTTAATTCTTTGACAACTCCTCTCATTTAATATGAGGAGCCTTCGCACCTCCCTCTCTCCCATTAATATTTTCCAACACTCTTAATTAATGGATTGATTCTTTTGAATTAATTTGAATTGACATGGCATATCTATTAAACTATTAGGTAAAATCTTATTATAATTTTTAGTTTTGGCTCTCGTTGTGTGGGGAGATTTTTGGGAGAGATCTTCAGAAAAGAGTTCCTCTATTTAACTAAGAATTCCTATGACAAAGAATGAACTTCTCCCTCGACGAAGAAGGCTCTACGATTCGAAGAATGAAAAGCCTCTAGTGACGCTTCTTCTTTGGGTGCACTCCGACGTCAACGGAATCGACACCATTCATCGGTGACGCCTGACTACCATGACGTTTGCCTTCCGCGGCTCGACGATGTGCGATGTCTTTCGAGGTAAGGGAATTATATTCAATTTTAATTTATTAAAATTGTTCTTGTTCTTTGTTGAGAAACATGGTTTGACTTCGGCCAATTCCTACCGCCTAATGTGGAGGGCACGGGCCGAATGTAGACTGCCTGATGACCTTCTGTAGACACTTTATTTGTGATTGAGGAACATTGGAATAGGCGGAGATGGGAGAAGCGGTGGCCATGAGCTGGCTGCATGCGGAAGAATCGCGGCCCGCAACCGCGGCTGCTCAGCCAAAGAAGAAGCAGTCGGCCGAAGGAAGACCGAGACACCACAAGGGGCACTGCACTACATAGGACCGTGGCCCGTGCTCCGTGGGCCGCTTCGGTGGCGAACCAGCCAGTTCGTTGGCCGGTCGGGTGAAGGAGTCGCGGCACTAGAAGGTGCCGCATAGCAAGAATGCGACCTGACTGAGCGGGTCGCTTACGCTAGGAAGGCCTTCTGGCTTCATTCAGCCAGTTGGGAGGGTAGAGCTGCTGGTTCGGGAAAGCGCCCCCCCCCCCCCCTCGGACAGCTCGGCCCCTTCGGGCAGAGCCAGCCAGGCCGCGCCCAGTCGTACCGCGCCGGCCAGGCCGCACCCAGCCGGGCTGGGCTGCGCCCCACGGGGTCGGTCTGCGCCCTTGCGTGGGCCGGGCCACCTGCCACGGTCGGGCCGATCCCCACCAGGCCAGTCCGACCCGCTACCCGGGTCGGACCCCCCAAAACTGGGTTGACTCGACCCGCCAGCCCACTGGGCTTAACGGGCCGAGCCCGTTTTCACTTAATCGTGAATAACTATAAGACCGCGTGTCTGATCGACGTGCCGTCTGCGGCACTGGTAACCTTAGGACGAGGCGGTCATTTTGAGATACTCTAAGTGAGTTTTGGATGACTTTGGAAAATGTCCAAGTTTGGAACGAGCATATTTCCAACCAGGCCCCTCGAACGGAAAAGTCAATATCTTTCAGACCAGGCGTCTGATTGACACGTCGTCCATCGTGTCAGGTTCGTTTTGATGAGACGAAACTTTGGGGTACATCAACTCTAAACTTCGTGATATTTAATGTGACTACCCTTTTTCTCGAGGAGCGGACCCTCCCAGAATCGAGCGTACTGTGTGCGGGAACCCTAGAGTTGGTTGAGACTATGACGACAATCGTACTGGGATCCTCTATGGGTTCGATGACGATGACTACTGTACTTGGATCCTCTGTGGGTTCGACAATGATGAATACTGTACTCGGACCCTCTGTGGGTTCGGTAGCGATGACTACTGTAATAGGATCCTCTGTGGGTTCGGCAGCAACGACTACTGTACTTGGATCATCCAAGGGTTCGGCAGCGATGATTACTGTACATGGATCTTCTGTGGGTCTGGTAGCAACAACTTTTATACTAGGATCCTACATGGTTTTGGCAGAGGATATGATTCAAAGGATACATCTAATCATCTCCACCCCTCTTCGTGAGTTGTATACCTGTGTGAGCTGAGTCTTGACATTCAATCATTACCATCAGTGGGATTGACTTCTTTCATGTGTGGACTAGGTTGTACTAGGGCTCAAGAGTTGGAGCCGAACTCAAATCGATGACTTAGGAATATGTATGGGAATATACTTAAGTAGAGTTGGTTGATATTTCATGATTGTATATTTAATTTTTGGTTTATCCTTCCTGGATTCTGGGAGACCTTCGGGGGTCTCGGGGTCCGTATTGAGTATCATTTACTCACTCCTGCACGGGCTATGCGCATACTACATTGTGTTGGATGCATACGATGGACAACACTGATCAAGGAGGAGACTTGTGGAATGGGATGGTGCCCGGAGGTGGACCACTTGTAGAGACATACACGGAGCAGACGGACGGACCCGTGGTGCCGTGGAGACCATCTGTACCCACCCTTCAGGTGGGATTCCCGGAGGATGACTTAGTGGTTTCTATTTTACTTTACTGCTGTTGTACCCATTTTTCAGTTGTATTGTACCTTCAGTTGGTCTTGTATTTCCGTCCCCTTTCCTTTCAGCACATACTTTGTGTATACAGTCTTACATAGTGTTTTATTTACTTACATACTCTGTTGTGTTTGTTTTCTTTCATAAAGGAAATGCCTTCCCAACATAGTAATTTATGGATTTGGTGCTAGTCGTCAGCCCTTGGCCTATGGAAGGCGGGCTTGGGGTAGTCACGGCATGGGACCCAAGGATGGGTCATGACAAAATGGTTTTTACAATAATTTGTGGACACACTTTTTGATGGAACATTTTGAATTTTCCATAAAATTTCTCAAATATGAAAGATGGTGTAGACCCTAAATAAAAAAAGTCTTTTGAAAAATCAAAGTCAACAAGAAATGTACTGATACAACATCATTTGATGCCTAATATCTAATAAAGTAGTTAAAAAGGATTTCACCACACCTTTGAAGTTATAATATGGATGATTCCCATCATTCAGGTTCTTCTTCATACACTCATTTCCATAATTAACCATCTTATTTCATTAAAAACTCTTTACTATATATATATATTATAATTTTTATTAATACTACCAAGATCATTTTCATTTCAATTAAAATCCATATTTATTTACATACTATTTCATACATACTTACTGAACATCAAATTGAATTCCCCAATGTGTTTTACGACAATATATATCTACTAAAAACATAATTTTCATACTGTCAAACTTTATTGATACATTATTTCAGTTTTTTCATGGTATCTGATTATTTTTTTCTAATACTTTTCGAAGAAATCATGATTATCAAAGAACTCCATTTACACCTTCTTTCCTCAATTAAAAAAATTGGTAACATTTGATTTCATTAAAAGATAATTCCCTTCAATATTTTGGATTCATTCAAGAGTAAAAATGATTGATTTTACTATTAATATCCTAAATATAATTTGGAAGGTACGTTGCCGATTGAGTGAAATTTGCTTCATATGAAGCCAGTGCATCCTCATTTGATGTCAATTACAATAATTTTTTCCATCCTATATTGAGTCAACTTGGGAAAATATTTCTAAAGGAAAATATTATTGAATTCATCCAATTCCAAATATTCAATCTCCTCACTAACCCTAATATTCTTAACCATTGACCACCATTGGTCGATATCACCTTCAAAAATGAAAATAGAAACACTTAAATTTTGATTCTATGAACACCATACAACATAGAAAATCATTTATAGGGATTTAATCAACTCTTATGATAACATTGGGACATAAGATACACTAAATGAAGGAATGTGTTTCCTTATGGAATGTTTAACCACTTACATATTTATATGAGGTTTATCTAACATATCTTGTACATGGAAGCCATGTAATGTCCCGGACCTCTCCGGACCATTCCTTTGTCAAAAAAAAAAGACCACGAAGTGTTCTGGAGGGTAAAATGAACTTTTCCCACACTTTCCAGAATTTTGAAACTACACGCCATGTAGTTTGAGTACACGCCGTGTACCCTCTTTCCGGGTATACCCCGTGTGGATGGTCGTGTCTTTGCCATGTGCAATACATGGGTATACGTCGTGTGTCCAATCTACACAACGTGTCGTCCTTCCCCGTGTACACGTTACCGTGTGTTGACCAGTCGTCGGTCGTGTGCCGTGTTGGAGTTGTGTCCTTGCCATGTGCAATAAATGGGTACATTCGGTGTGTCCAATCTACACACCATGTAGTCCTTCCCCGCGTATGTGTTACCTTCAAACCGTGTGTTGACTAGGCAATAGCGGTGGAGCCGTGTTGGAGGCCGCGTGGAGACCGTCTGAAAATGGCCGAGTACACGTCATGTACCATAAGTACACGCTGTGTACTTTTGATTTTCATGCCTATAAAAGGAGGGGTCCCCTCCTCCTTTCAACTCACACCTCTCCTCCCCTCTCCTCTGAGTAGAGCTCTCTCAAGAGACTCGAAGGTTCTTTATTCCATAACTTTTTCGTCTGAGCTCTGATTTACGATCCGTCAGCGGCCATGAGATCGTAACGATGAGTTGGAACTTATGTGATTGGATAAGTTGTCACTCCTTCGGCTATTCTCTCCAACTTCCACCTGAGGAGGTTTTGCCGGGATGCCGACGAACGTCTTCTAAAGTTGATCTGGGGGAGCGTTGTGACCAGATCCTGTTGAGGTAGGGGTTTTACCTTCGTCTCTCTAATTTGTGCATCATGCGGGGTGGATATCCTTTTTGTTTTCATGAGAAATGGTTGAACCTTTAAATAAAGATAATAACTAGTTAATGAACGGGGATGGGAAGTTTGTGATTGCTATTACTTTACCTTTTATATCATGTGATATTATGTTGTGAAATGAATAAGCTCATGCCTACTGAAAATCACGGTCGTTGGGGGCCTTTGCTTGCGCAATTAAATGTTCCCTATCTTTCTAGACCGTTATTGTGACTAGAACTTTGTTGAATGTGTAAATTGGATAATCACATAATGACGGTTGATTAAATGAAAATCTGGAACCCTTGTGTGATCACCCCAGTTAAAACAAAATGGAATAATGAACATGTGGGTGTTGTCTTGGTTACGTGGCATGTGATGGGGGTGTTTTGTGGGCTGTTGTGGTTTGGGTGAGCAGTGGGGCTGCGGTTGACTTGGTAGTGGGTTGGTGTGCATGTTTAATGGTGATGGGCAGCGGGGCTGCAATAAGTGGTATTAAAGGGATAACGATGTGTGGTGTGGTTATGATGGTTGGCAGTGGGGCTGCAGGGATGGGTTTAAATGTGAGCAAACAATGGGTTGGGTTTAAATAATAAATGGAAGAGTTAATTAATGATGGGGCTTGGTAATGAAACGGAAAAAATAATCAATGGGTTGGTTGGTTGTTAAGAAGGGTTTTGTTATGCTACTTGTGTTTCCCTAACTTGTTTTGTGGATGGCAGGGATATATTTTACGAGAGATTGAAGTGGTTGGTTGTGGATAGTTTCCCAGTAGTTAAGTAACTAAATAAGCTAATTTCTACTGAAACGTGAAAACCTAAATGGGGTTGGGGTTGTTTGTGGAATGCATGCTTTGTGGTAGAAGTGCCGAGGCCCGTGCTCAGTTTCTCTTTTTAGAAGCCATAGGTTGGGATGAGTGGTTGCTATATATATATATATCTGTGTCTTTAGTGTTTTATCGCACCTCACCCATGTCGATAAAATAGTGTCGAACACTCCCATTTCATGGGAGAGGGTGTTTTACCATAGTTTCTAGCTCTTTCCTGCTCATTCTCCCATAGGTTGTGATGGCTTGAGGCGACCTTACACCCAAGACTCTTCGGGTAGGTTTCGATTGGGGTGATTAGGCCCAAGACTCTTCGGGTAGGCTTATAGGATATAATGGATTGAGGCGACCTTACACCCAAGACTCTTCGGGTAGGTTTCAATTGGGGTGATTAGGCCCAAGACTCTTCGGGCAGGCTTATAGGCTATAATGGCTTGAGGCGACCTTACACCTAAGACTTTTCAGGTAGGTTTCGATTTCAGGCCTAGGTGTCTTTGGGCGAGGGTTCTGTCACTATTATTGTTCCCAAGAATCTTCGGGATGAGGCCCAGGTGTCTTCGAGCGGGGATGTGGTTGTGGTTGTGAGGCCCAGGTGTGTGTGGGTGGGATACGTGGTGGTGAGGCCCAGGTGTGTGAGGTCGGGATGGGTGGTTGTGAGGCCCAGGTGGTGCGGGCGGGATATGTGGTTGTGAGGCCTAGGTGTGTGCGGGCGGGGAGAGTGTGACAGCGTCAGGACGTTTAGCTAACTAATGGGAAATGGTGCGGGGTACACAATTCTCTTGTTCTTATACTACTACTACCTGCTGTGATTGTGTTTTGGTGAATGTGGCTGGCGAGGTTGGGTGGATAGATTCCCTTGTTAGGTTTCTTCTGTTGTTCTCATGGGACATTAGGATGTCTCCCCACTTGTGCACGAGAGCTTTAGGTTTCCATACTGAGTATACTTGTATTCTCACCCTACGTTTAATTTCATGTTTCCAGGAGGACTACCAGGGCCATGCGGGACCCTACAAGTTAGACAGTTGGAGTTGTTGTTGAATTTGTACCTTTTCTTTTGGTATTGTACTTTGAGCTTTCTTGTACTTGTACCATGTTATAAAATTGTTTAAACATGCATGTGGGCTTGGTTTGGGTTTATTAATATACACTTGTTCATTCTTTTTTTTGGTGGTTGACTTTTCATATTTCCCGATCCTAAATAAAAAAAGGGGTAATGCCTCCAATAATTGTGAAAACTCATACCCTTGGTGGTAGTCTCCAACCTGGGACCTACTGGAGGCGGGACTTGGGGGTCATTATCTCCCTTTCACCATTGCCAGCTCAGGAGGGGTATCTTTGGTGGGAGGGGGTCATGACAGAATGGTATCCGAGGTGATGGTTGAGAGATAGGATGGAGTCTGAAGTTAGGCACAGTGAGGATTGCATGGGATGGTATGGAAACAGTGTTAGTTAATCTTGGTTCATGACATTGGCCAGGGAAGACCGGCTAGGACACGAGATTTTAGGGCCCCCCCGTGATCCGATGCAAGGACTCTGAGCCTACCGAACGACCAAGTGAGACTACATTGATTGCAGGGTAGAGACCCTAGGGAAGGAACATGCATCATCATGTTTGTGTTTTACTTGATTTGGGTTTTCTGGGAAAAAAATTTAAATAAAATGATAAAATGAAACCTTTAGTTTTTTCTTACTACTTGGGCTTAGGCGATCCTTGTTTACCGTACAGCTATGGAAGCTGGACGTCGTCCCCGGGTGGCTCAGACGACCGAGGCCCAGCAGATTCAGGTGGTCGATCAGTTGAGGATTGACCGAGAGGAGGATGATAGCTAGTGGAAGAAGACTCTCTGTTCCTTCCAGTAGCAGACCCTCAAAAAGTACAAGGGTAGTACGTCCGATACAGAGATGGAGGGGTGGATTGAGGAGCTAGGGATCGCTTTCACCTTGATCCGTGATCCGAGGGAGTACTGGGTTCCCCTAGCAGTCAGTCAGCTGAGAGGTGCGGTGCGACAGTGGTGGACGCTCTACCTCGGAGAGAGGATAGAGGCAGAGGTTCCATGGGCTGAACTTGAGAAGGAATTCTGAGAGGAATTCCTTTCTTCCATGATCAAGGTGGAGAAGCGGCATGAGTTACTCTCCCTTCAGGAGGGAAGTATGACGGTACGAGAGATGGGGATCAAGTTCAAATATCTCCTGCGCTTTGCTCCGGATATCTTTCCGGATGAGGAATCTCGGTCGAGAGGTTTGGAGGAGGTGCTTCATCCTTCGCTGCAGTATGCTGTCACCCCCTTCACCCTTCCGACGTACGTGGCAGTGCAAGAAGAAGGCAGAGGTCGTAGAGAGGATGAACTCGTTGGGAGGTGCACCGCGTGAGGTGTTTCAGCCAGGTTCGTCGAAGGGGAAGGCAGTCAGCAGCAGGTCTCCTGTGATAGGACCTTCCAGGTTCAGGCCAGTGGGGAGCAGGCCCCAGTAGTTCTAGTTCAGATCTTCAGGTCCTCGTCCCTTTTCCACGATCCCAGGACCGAGGTGTTTTTCTTGTGGAGGTTTTGGGCACGTTCAGAGTCGATGCCCGACCCGAGCTCCGTACAGTGGAGGTGGGCAGGTTCAGCACCCACTGCAGCAGCGCCAGTTGCCGGTGTGGCCCTTCCAGCAGCAGCAGGACCATGCTCCTCTGAGGTCAGACTTTTCGGGAGGAGGCCGACCTCAGGGTGCTCATCAGGGACCTCAACCAGGGCATGGTCGGGGAAGTGGACGACATTAGAGAGGAAGAGGAGAAGGGCGTGGACAGTTGCACGCAGCAGAGTTGGAATCTCCAGTAGGACCAGAGGTGGTGCGAGGTACGATTTGTTTGTTCAACATTCTTGTTTCTGCTTTGTTCGATTCGGGAGCCTCACACTCTTTTGTTTCACCTAGTCTAGACCATTTTTGGGGAATAGAAGTAGAGAGACTTTTCATACCACTGGTACTGAGTACACCAGTTGGGGGCCAGACCAGTGTATCTTGTGTTCGTCGGGGATGTGGGCCAACGATGGGACCATATAGATCTAGTGGAGACCTTCTTCTGTTACAGATGCAGCCATACAATGTCATCCTAGGAATCGACTGGTTGTTTTCTGTTAGTGCCATTATCGACTACTTTCGGAGAAGAGTCGTGTTCTCCGACGTAGATGGGCAGCGTGTATCTTTTGTTGGCGAGAGGAGCTATCAAGTGGGAAGCCGGTGTGTGGAGCCTCTCCTTTCCTTGTTGAGCAGGTTATCAGTGGTTCCAGCTGATACAGAGATGATGGATGTCCCAGGGGTTTTTGGGTAGTTCCTCAATGTTTTTCCTGAGGAGGTTGTAACTCTACCCACCCCACCCCACCCCCCCGAAGAGACGTTGAGTTTGGGATATACTTACAGCCTGGTGCCCGTCCGATTTTGATGGCCCCATATCGTATGGAACCTTCGGAGTTGCGGGAGTTGCGGATTCAGATTGACGATCTGATGGAGAAGGGTTTTGTTCAACCCAGCGTTTCGCCATGGGGTGCTCCAGTTTTGTTCGTGAAGAAGGCAGATGGTGGTCTCAGGATGTGCATAGACTACCGAAGGTTAAACCAGGTAACAGTCAAGAACCGTTACCCCCTTCCAAGGATAGATGATCTCTTCGACCAGCTGAGGGGAGCATGTTGGTTTTCTAATATTGATATACAATCAGGATATCATCAGCTGAGGGTGAAGGACACTGACATCTCGAAGATAGATTTCAGGTGAAGGTATGGGCACTTAGTGTTTGTAGAGATGCTGTTTGGAGTTACGAATGCACCAGCTGTATTCATGGGACTTATGAACTTTGTCTTCTGAGAGTTTCTGGACCGGTTCGTCGTTGTGTTTATCGATGAAATATTGATCTACTCAAGATCAGAAGAGGAGCACATTAATCATCTTAGGGAAGTCATGGAAGTCCCTCGACACCACCAGCTTTATGGGAAATTGTCGAAGTGTAAGTTATTGACACAAGAATTACACTTCCTTAGCTACGTGGTGTCTCATCATGGAGTATCGGTGGACCAGTCGAAGGTGGAGGCAGTTGATTATTAGTTAGCACCAAAGAGCGTGGCAGAAGTTCATAGTTTCCTAGGGTTAGAAGGTTACTATCTGAGGTTAGTTTCGGACTTCTCTCGAGTTGCTGCTCCATTGACAGCTTTGACTAGGAAGAACCAGGTCTTCCTGTGGAGCGAGCAGTGCCAGAAATCTTTTGACTACCTGAAGGAGAAGTTGGTCAGTGCTCCCATACTCAGGTTTCCAGAGGAAGGATCGTTGTATGATGTGTTTTGTGATTCTTCTAGCCTTGGTCTGGGGTGCGTGCTGATGTAGATGAAGGGTGTGATTTGTTATGGGTCTAGGCAGTTGACCCCTCACGATCGTAACTATGCCACCCATGACCTGGAGCTTGCAGCAGTAGTGTTCGCATTGAAGTTGTGGCGACATTACCTCTTTGGGGAGCGCTTTGTGGTCTTCTCAAATCACAAGAGCCTGCGTTATATCTTCTCCCAGTGTGACCTGAACTTACGGCAGCGGAGATGGGTCGAGTTTCACCAAGACTATGACTTCGAGATCTTTTACACTGAAGGTAAGGGAAACATTGTGGCTGATACCCGAAGAAGGAAGTCACATAAGGAAGTGGTTTGGGAATCCGCTGATGCTTGGAAGGTGATGGGAGAGTTGGCTGCCCTGCACTTAGATGCAAGGGAAGAAGGTTTTAGAGGCTGTTTGTTCTAGATGATGGTGCAATCCTCCTTGTCGCGGCAGGTTGATGAGTCTCAGTGGGGGGACTCCGAGGCAGAGGTGATTCGGGATCGTGTCGATCAGGGGAATGCTCCAGAGGGATGGTCAGAGGACAGCTGACATCAGATGCTTTTCCGTGGAAGGTTATTTTTCCCAGAGGCGATGCGTGAGGGAGTTCTCCGTGAGTTCCATAGCTCAGCCTTAGCGGTACATCCAGGAGTTTCAAAAATGTACCAAGGCCTGAGGGATCAGTTTTGGTGGCCCGGGGTGAAACGGGCAGTGGCGGAGTTTGTGGCTAAGTGCCTAGTGTGTCAGCAAGTGAAGGCTGAACACCGTGTTCTCGGTGGTTTGTTTCATCCCTTAGATGTCTCCGAGTGGAAGTGGGATGACATCTCGATGGACTTCGTCACAGGACTACCCAGAGCTCAGGGTGGTTATGATGCTATCTGGGTAGTGGTGGATCGACTGACGAAATCGGATCACTTCTTAGCAACCAAGGAGTCGGGCCCGGTGAGTACCTTAGTACAGAGGTACGCAGACGAGGTAGTGCGTTTTCATGGAGTTTCGAGGACTATCGTCTCAGACTGGGATACTCTGTTTACCTCACGAGTCTGGAGGGGGTTACAGCATGCTTTTGGAACCCAACTATTCCTTAGCACTGCCTTCCACCCCCAGACCGACGGGCAGACAGAGCAGACTATCTAGAAGTTAGAGGACATGCTGCGAGCATGCGTTCTGGATTTCGGAGGATCATGGGTACGACACTTGCCTTTAGTAGAGTTTTCCTACAACAACAGCTTCCACTCTACTATTGGCATGGCACCATTTGAGGCTTTTCATGGAAGGCCATGTCGTTCACCCATTTGCTGGGAAGAGGTTGGTGAGACAGGTGCTCTTGGTCTCGAGGTAGTGCAGAGCACCATGGAGAAAGTCCAGCTTGTACGTGAGAGGATGAAGGCGGCTCAGGACTGACAGAAGTCTTATGCTGATCGTCGGAGGAGGCCCTTGGAGTTCGAGGTGGGAGACCATGTATTCTTGAAGGTTTCCCCTCGACGGGGGAAGCAGAGGTTTGGGAAAGGGAGAAAGCTCTCACCTAGGTTCATCGGACCTTTTGAGGTGCTGAGGCGAGTCGGCGAGATGGAATATCAGCTGGCCCTGCCACCTCAGTTGGATAAAGTTCATGACGTCTTCCACGTCTCCCAGGTTCATCTGTACTTACATGATGACTCTCACGTTATCGACTTGGGAGAGTTGGATATGGGAGACGACGCGACCTTCGAGGAACGATCAGTCAAAATCGAGGATCGTAAAGAGAAGGATCTCCGTAGATGAACCATTCCCTTGGTTCGTGTGTTGTGGAGGCATGGCGGCCTCGAGAAGAGCACTTGGGAGTGGAAGACCCAGAGGCATGCTCAGTACCCGGAGTTGTTTTGACTTGTGTTTTCCCTTGTTCTTCTGAGCTTTGTGTGGATGTTGTACTCTGTACCTTTGATGTATGGAATGTTTGGATTATCATTTGTGAGACCTTTTGTTTTCTTGTTCCCTGGTAATGTGTAACATGTCCGGATGTGTGGGAAATGGGAGAAACCTGGCCCTTAATTGAGACGCATTAATGTGGATGCGATTGAACCTGTGCCGGCGATTCAGTGCCGCCTAAAGCGGATAATATCTCTACATAGGTGAATAAATTTCCCAAACCCATGTGTTCGGGGAGTGAGTTGGTTGTGTGGTGCTGGGGTTAGTGCAAGTTGAAAAAAAATCCTAATGCATGAAAGTGGGAAGACCCAATTCTTAATCGAGACGCATTAATGAGGATGTGATTAAACCTGTGCGGGTGAGTCATTGCCACCTAAAGCGAATAATATCTCGATATAGGAGAAGGAATTACTAACACATATGATTAGGGTTGTTGGTTGGGTTCCTGTTATAACGAGAACCCTAAGAGGTATCTTGTTGGGTTCCTCTGGGTTGGTTTTTTAATTATCGGGGATGATAATGTTTTAAGAGGTATATGATGTAATGGCCCGGACCTCTCTGGCCCATTCCTTTGTCAAAAAGAATTCCGCGAAGTGTTCTGGAGGGTAAAATGGACTTTTCCCACAATTTCCAAAATTTTGAAACTACACGCCGTGTAGTTTGAGTACACGCCATGTACCCTCTTTCCAGGTATACCCCGTGTGGATGGTCTTGTCTTTGTAGTGTTCAATAAATGGGTATATGTCATGTGTCCAATCTACACGCTGTGTAGTCCTTCCCCGCGTACGTGTTACCGTGTGTTGACCAGTCGTCGGTCGTGTGCCACGTTGGAGCCGTGTCCTTGCTGTGTGCAATAAATTGGTACACGCCGTGTGTCAAATATACACGCCGTGTAGTCCTTCCCCGCGTATGCGTTACCTTCAAACCGTGTGTTGACAAGGCAACGGCCGCGGAGCCGCGTTGGAGGCCACGTGGAGACCGTGTGAAAATGGGCGATTACACACCTTTTACCATAAGTACACGCCGTGTACTTTTGCTTTTCATGCCTATAAAAGGAGGGGTCCCCACCATTCAACTCACACCTCTCCTCCCCTCTCCTTTGAGTAGAGCTCTCTCAAGAGACTTGAAGGCTCTTTCTTCCATAACTTTTTCATCCAAGCTCTGATTTACGATCCTTCAGCAGCCACGGGATCGTAACGACGAGGTGGAACTTCCGAGCTTGGATCTGTTGTCTCTCCTTCGGATTTCCTCTTCGACTTCCACCCGAGGAGGTTTTGCTGGGTCGCCGAAAAACGTCTTCTAAAGTTGATCCGGGGGAGCGTTGTGACCAGAACCTGTTGAGGTAGGGGTTTTACCTTCGTCTCTCTAATTTTTGCATCACGCAGGGTGGATATCCTTTTTGTTTTCATGATAAATGGTTGAACCTTTAAATAAAGATAATAACTAGTTAAAGAATGGCTATGGGAAGTTTGTGATTGCTGTTACTTTATCTTTTATATCCTGTGATATTATGTTGTGAAATGAATAGGATTATGCCTACTGAAAATCACGGTCGTTGGGGACTTTTCTTGCGCAATTAAATGTTGCCCTAACTTTCTAGACCGTTTTAGTGAGTGGAACTTTGTTGAATGTGGAAATTGGATAATCAAGTTAAGTTGGTTAATTAAATGAAAATCTGGAACCCTTGTGTGATCACCCTGGGTAAAACAAAATGGAATAATGAACATGTGGGTGTTGTCTTGGTTACGTGGCATGTGATGGGGGTGTTTTGTGGGTTGTTGTGGTTTGGGTGAGCAGCGGGGCTGCGGTTGACTTGGTAGTGGGTTGGTGTGAATGTTTAATGGTGATGGGAATCGGGGCTGCAATAAGTGGTATTAAAGGGATAACGATGTGTGGTGTGGTTATGATGGTTGGAAGCAGGGCTGTAGGGATGGGTTTAAATGTGAGCGGACTATGGGTTGGGTTTTAATAATAAATGGAAGAGTTAATGAATTATGGGGCTTGGTAATGAAACAGAAATAATAATCAATGAGTTGGTTGGTAGTTAAGAAGGGTTTTGTTGTGCTGCTTGTGTTCCCCTAACTTGTTTTGTGGATGGCAGGGATATGTTTTACGAGCGATTGAAGTGGTTGGTTGTGGATAGTTGCCCAGTAGTTAAGGAACTAAATAAGCTAATTTCTGCTAAAATGTGAAAATCTAAATGGGGTTGGGGGTTTTTGTGGAATGCATGATTTGTGGTAGAAGTGCCGGGGAAGGTGCTCAGTTTCTCTTTTTAGAAGCCATAGGTTGGGCTGAGTGGTCGCTATATATATATATCTGTATCTTTTGTGTTTTATCGCACCGCACCCATGTTGAGAACATAGTGTCGAACACTCCCATTTCATGGGAGAGGGTGTTTTCCCATAGTTACTAGCTCCATCCTGGTCCTTATCCCCTGGGCTGTGATCGCTTGAGGCGACCTTACACCCAAGACTCTTCGGGTAGGTTTCAATTGGGGTGATTAGGCCCAAGACTCTTCGGGCAAGTTTATAGGCTATACTGGCTTGAGGCGACCTTACACCCAAGACTCTTCGGGTAGGTTTCGATTGGGGTGATTAGGCGCAAGACTCTTCGGGCAGGCTTATAAGCTATAATGGCTTGAGGCGACCTTACACCTATGACTATTTAGGTAGGTTTCGATTTCAGGCCCATGTGTCATCGAGCGAGTGTTCTGTCACTATTACTGTTCCCAAGAATCTTCGGGATGAGGCCTAGGTGTCTTCGGGCGGGGATGTGGTTGTGGTTGTGAGGCCCAGGTTTGTGCGGGCGGGATACATGGTGGTGAGGCCCAAGTGTGTGCGGGTGGGATGTGTGGTTGTGAGGCCCAGGTGTGTACGGGCGGGATACGTGGTTGTGAGGCCCAGGTGTGTGCGTGAGGGGAGAGTGTGACAGGGTCAGTACGTTCAACTAACTAATGGGAAATGGTGCGGGGTACCCAATGCTCTTGTTCTTATACTACTACTACCTGTTGTGATTGTGTTTTGGTGAGTGTGGCTGGCAAGGTTGGGTGGATAGATTCCCTTGTTAGGTTTCTTCTGTTGTTCTCACGGGACATTAGGATGTCTCCCCACTTGTGCACGAGAGCTTTAGGTTTCCCTACTGATTATACTTGTATGCTCACACTACGTTTACATTCAGGTTTCCAGGAGGACTACCAGGGTCGTGCGGGACCCTACTAGTCGGAGAGTTGGAGTTTTTGTTGTTGATGTACCTTTTCTTTTGGTGTTGTACTTTGAGATTTCTTGTACTTGTACCTTGTTATAAAATTTTTTAAACATGCATGTGGGCTTGGTTTGGGTTTATTTATATACACTTGCTCTTTTTTTGGTGGTTGACTTGTCCTATTTCCCGATCCTAAATAAAAAAAAGGGGTAATGCCTCCCATAATTGTGAAAACTCATACCCTTGGTTCTAGTTGCCAACTCGGGGCCTACTGGAGGTGGGACTCGGGGGTCATTATCTCCCTTTCACCATTGCCAGATCAGGAGGGGTATCTTTGGTGGGAGGGGGTCCTGACAAGCCACCATTAATTATATGTTAAATAAATAGAGACATTACTGTCACAAAATACTTGGGCCCAATTCCCACCATTCTTGGTGGTATATTAGAATGATATCATCATCTTAGTGCTTTACAAGATCCAGTTCCCTATTTCTTCTATGTAAAACCATTCTGAACAAATATCACATAGATGAAGAAACATGGAAATATTTAAATTATTTATAATTTCATCATAACCATAATGTAAAAAAATCATTTATATGTATTCTATTTACACTATCAAAACCACTAACTTTATCAAAAACTATCATTGATTTCAACTGTAAGGACTCGGTATTAAACATTACAAAATATATTTAATTCAACTAGAAATCAATTTAAAATAAATCCAAATATACATTAGGTATAAATTTTTAGTGTATTAAGTCATACCATCATACATATAAAGGAATATATTACAATGTTTATACTTCTACTCAATATCCATTTTCTTACAATATAGATCTTTTAAAAAAAATAATGATTTCTTTCAGTAATAAAACATCACAACTTTAAACCTGAATTCTTATATTTCTTTACCCATCAAAAAACCATATGAAAATTTTTTAAAACATAGTATGAGTAAAAAAATATTAGTAAGGGATATAAATTTATGAATTAAAACACTAGTTTGTGGATGAAAACATTTTCATTATTATATAACGTTCACACATAATACCTAAGATCGTTAATATAGCATATGAAATCACATGTTTCAGGTAAATTGTATAAAGAATACCTAAATAAAAAAATGTAACTAGTTTCATAGTTTTCATATCACTCTTACATATAATTTATCCCTCCAAACTACCTAAGGAGTTACCATCATGGTTAAATTTTGAAAAATGATAGCAGAATATTCAATTATTTCCTAGGCGAAACCTCACTTGTTAACTCCATCCCATTACCCAATGAATTATAGAACTATTATGGGCTCAACCAACCACATTTTATAATGTAACAAACTATCATCATATCGATTTCTATGAACCATAACAGGAATGTAACATGTGATTTTTTCATCAAAGATACATTCTTGTTGAAAACATTTTGATTTTGATATCACTTTTCATTTTTAAGAAGTCACACACATATAAATAGAAACATTTTAATTTAAAAATTCAAGTAAAATAAATAAGTTCTCAATAATTATAGAACATAAATTATTCATTACAAGTGTAAAAAATATTTTCTTTAATAAAAAATGTTGTAACATGAAAGGTTGGTTTTTAAAAATAAATTGTTTTACTTAAACTATGAGAGTGTTCTCCACAGGTACTTAATTTCGTAGATTACAAAATTATATTATTCAGTGACTAAATTATGAAACATTTATACATATATTTTATTTATTAATATTTCATTAAATTAATTTATGGACACTTTAATGAGTTATAAGTATTAGAATTGTCATTCTAGGAGCATTTGTTTCATTGATTTATGGACATCCCCCTTGAGTATAATTATGGGAGTTCTTTTAGAATGGATGAAAAACATAAAAAGTGTAATGAAATGGTATTAATATGTGTACATAATTTTAAATGATCCTATATATCACTTTTTTGAATATGAGGATGAGTGATTTGAGAAATCATTAATACGTAATGTTTGGTTTGATTTTAGAGGGTTTCCTGACCATCACAAACTAGTTTCTTTTTATTTAATTATTATGTCTATATATTAGTTCAATATCATTAAAAAATTTATAACATTAATATTAAAATATTTTTTAATAATATTAATACTGGTTTTATGACCATCCCTCTAGGTCCTAATGTAAATTAAAAAATCGGCATCTACAAAGCCTCTAAATAGACAAGTCACAAAATATGATTTCATTTTTTAGAATAATAGTGGAAGAAAAGAGTTTTGATCATTGATATTCCATTAAATAAAATAATATAATATCATATATTGGATACAAGATTTGTCATTCGAGTTTTTATAGGGGATTTGATTGTAATATAGAATGAAAAAATAAATAAATAATTTGAAAGAGTAATAGGAGGATTTTAACCCATGAATATCATCTCCTTGAGAACCTCTTTAATACAGTTGGTTTTAGAAATTTGGTGTGACAAGTAGTTATATGAAGTGGGTAAGAATATTTTAATGGTAATTTGTTATAATTTAGGAAATATTTAGGTCTTATAAGGTGTGTAGAGAAGATGTGGTGGGGGATGCATTTATAGGGAGAAGAGTGGGGTTTTATTTTATTCATTTGATAATTATTTGTGCTCATGAATATAAATACAATTGATTCTTGGGACTATGAAAAGTATATAGTTTATGTGAGTTCAATATAGTGGGTGGCTACATAAGCATTGACCCAAATATTCATTTAATTACCTTATAATGTTAAATACCATAAATTTGGGTATTTCACTATTCACAAATATTTCTACTATTTCAAAAAAATCTAATAACTTCTCCCAAAACATTTTTTGAAAATTAGATTTCAAATATGGAATCCATTTTAAAAAAAATAATATTATACATAAGATAAATTTTTTTAAATTAAAATCAATATTTATTCCAAAAATATCAATTTTAATATTATAACGAGTTTTATGACACATTGTAAAATTAAAAAAAGGCCTCCTAGTATTATATTATTATAATAATACAAATAAATATCAATTTACGAATCCATTTTATGAAAATATATATTTTTTCAAATCATTATATTAATTAAAAATTTGTAAATAAATATTTACATTTTAGAAAAGTACCAAAACATAATCTATAACTTATAAAACATTTATTTTTTTTATTCCCCGATATAAATACATCATATTCTAATTTATGAGATTCCTAAATTTTATATATACTTTTATAGGTTAGGTAATTATTCTAATGTCGAGATTACTATTCGTAATGGTTATATTACTATTCCAACTGTCTGGTTAGCATTCTATTAATATGGATTTCTTAATTTATATAAATACAACTTATTTCATTATCAATTCATAATTAATTTGACTATTTAATTTTATAATTAATCAAATTATTCTAAAATTACATGTTTTGCTCCACATTTAAGAAATAAAATGTTTGAATTAGTTTTAGGAAGTTTGTGAGGGGTTCTAGAGATTTAATAGGGTTATTGAAGGGCACAACGTTGGTTCACAACTAGGGGAAACTATATTCAATCAACAAGAAACGATGAATGAATAAATAGTTAGCATTGTTAAGGCCCATGGTTGGCACATAGTTCTTGTAAACCATGAAATAATAATGTATGTTTGGAAATTTTTTTGAATTATATTTTTTATGGTTCATGCATAGTTTGAAAAATTGTGCTTCCAAACCATTCATTAAATTTAAAATTCTCAAAAACTTATATCTTAACTAGATTCCCCCATCCAAACACTAATATTTTCCCACTTCCATACGGTATCCAAACCTCAAGATATCCTTCGGAGATTTTGGTAGTGTTCTTTAGTCTAGTGCTCCACTATTTTTAATTTTAGTATCTAGCTTATAGATCAATGCTATGTTTTCATCTCTTTTTATGCAATCATCTATTTATATTTTTATTTTTAAGAAAATACTAATATTTCTTACATGGATGGATCTTTTTGATTAGGTATATATATATATTTTCATGTAATCCATCATTGTTGTGTTTTGAGAGAAAATATGTAGGAGAATGCAGTGTGATTTCATCAAGGAATGTTTTTTGAGGTAAATATATTTACTCTCACACAACATACAATAAAAATTTGAATTTTAATAGTTTAAAAAGTTGAATTATTTTGGTTATTAGTGAAAAAATCCATGATATTTTCTATTTTTATTAATCCATTACAATTTATTGGGTTTTGTAATAAAGGTTATGGTGATGAACACAACTTTTTGGAAAAAATGAATAAGTTGCTTTTTGGTTTTGAATATAGTATTATTGTAATCAGTAATCATGTATTTTCATGGGGTTTTTTGTGTTATTTTACATATAGATGGGGTCATTATACTTAAAATATGGATATGAGATTCATTTACATATGAATATGGATTTAACCACTGACTACTGACTTGGGTCAATGGTAACGAGTTTGCACTAATTATTTTAGTCATTTTAGGGGACCTATTTGATATGGGATATGTGGGGCTGGTTCTATAGATCCCAGAATGGATGGGTTAGTGCATTTCATGTGTGTATATGTTCATAGAGAAATTATTTTACTTTTAGTTATTTTTATCATCATCACGGATTTCATGATTCTCTTTTTTTTATATATTTTGAGCAGTATTTATGACAACCCTGCTTTTAATACAAACTTAAACATGATTTATTACATAAACCTTCACTTGATACAACAAAGCAGATTGAGAGGTTTAGTGTATTTGTGGATTAGGATCATTACATAAAAACTTAAAACATGAAATACAACATCTTTATTGAAAACTTCCTTTACATGACCTCTACATTCCCTCATACTTAGCATTGCATGGGATAACCTGAGGACATGCATAAGAAAAGGGTGAGCTATAAAGCCCAGTAAGGGAGTACACATGAAATAACATGAGGAGTACAATATATGTTAGACAATATGAATATCAATAGATCATAAAAGATACATGAACATAAAGGCATGATAAAACATGATAATCATAACATGGAAATGTGGCAACAACACTTAACATGGAATTAGCATGAGCCAAGGCTCATTGCACATAGAGCATGAGTAAATTCTCATTGCACGTGAAGCATGAGTAAAACCTCGTTGCACATGAATTAGAATGAGTCAACACTCATTGAACATGACGTATCATGATACTATACTTTACCCAATGCATTGGAGCGCTATAAGGGCGCACCCTTCTTAAACATTTCATTTCATGCATAAGTGTGCCACATGAATCATAAAACATGGATTCATAAAACATAATCATTTATTCCAAGATAAAGTAATGTGTAATTCATACATGAAACTTTATAATCAATAAGTAAATGTGCATAAAGGTTAATACCCTTGATGGAGAAATGGGCATGGTATTCACTACACAATGGCATTGTCTTAGAAAGTCGGTGCGATTTCGACAGCGTAACGACGTGACATAAGAATTCATAAAAATGGTTGATGAGAGAGAAAGGGGTTCCTCGTCATATTTACAGGTAATGTACATTAAGGAGGTCATATGGACACATGTCCCAACAATTTTAATGGATTTTAGATTCATGATACAAGAGTATTTCTTGAATGTAAATGAGGAGAGACAAGTTCCTTTCGAAATTTCGGCATAGTAACGGGAGTACATGAGAGGCATTTAATGAGATAGAAAGGGGTATCCCGACATTAAAACATAAATAGGGCAGTATGAGGGAGGTGTGAAACCATACCCCAACATTCATAATTTAAATTAAAATGTAAAAACAACTTAATGAAAATTGGACAAAAATGAGAAAGGAAGAAAAACCCCTTACTTGGAAGTGTGCTTCCAAAGGCTAGATAGAGGCTTGTGAGAGGCTTATTGGGGGATTGAAGAACCTTGGGAGGATTCTAGAGAGAGTAGGGAAGAGGTTGGACGAAATACAAGGGCTTTGAGTGAGGAGGAAGTGGGAGCTTGGGTGGGTTTATATAGCAAAGGTGAGGGAATTCTTTATTATTTAGGTTTGGGTCCCCTTACATTAAATTAATCCAAACAACAAACCACCCCATGTTTTTTGCCCATGGATTTTGGAAAAGGGAAGAGGAAAAAAATATTTTATAAGGCCAAATTCCTAACTTCTTAAAATAATAAGGTTGCTTATGTGGAGGTGAGTCACACTCCTATGGAAATTAATTTAAAAAGACATGGTGTTTAATAAGTCTTGAGAGGTCCATTAATGCTTTGAAAAGTAATTCAAAAAAACCCAAAATCATATTATTTTAATGGTAAAACATATATTATCTGAACATAAAGATTATAGTATTTTATTACATCACTATTGGGTCATTATTATGTCATAAAACACATTATATATTTAAACGGTATTTAATTTTTACCCAAAAATTTAAATGTCTCAGAAAATTATGAAAAATTCATCATTGGATAATTTCAAAATCCTGATTCCAGAAATAACATTTATTTTATCTAAATAATTTTATAAATATGTTAATTTTCACTTTTAAAATAAAAACCGACATTTATAAAAAATTCACGGGTTTTGACAGAAATGGATTTCAAACCTTGATAAAAATTTTAATTGCATTCATAAAATTTTGAGATCATTTATATTTAATAAAAATTAATTTAACAATAATAATATTATTTTATTAAAATATTATTTAATTCAAAAATCCCTTAATTTAATAAAATATAATTCTTAATTAAATAATAACTAAAAACAGTATTTGTACTTTAAAAACTTTTTACAAAGTATCAAGAATCGATAGAAATTATATTCATTATTATATACAAAAATAATGTACATGAACAAAGTACTACTTATTTGTTACATAACCCCTTAAAACAGCCGCATAAGACCTAAGGGTAAGGTGTGCGATGGTGACAGACACTTGGGGTGGCTCGGATAACATCACTCGAGTGGTAATTTCAATCAACTTCCACTTTTCCCATAGACGGTCATGTTCGAGCTTGACATGATGAAGCTCAGCATCGGCTTGGTCAAGAGCAAAGCCCAAAGATTCCACCTCTTTTCCGAGCTCTGACAAATGGGCTTCATATGGAGCAATTCTACTAGATGAGGTCATCGCTTCCTTTGTCTGAGTAAATTGTATTTGTTAAAGTCCTATATTTATACTAATCATGTGATCACTGTTCAACGGCTATATTAGCAACGGTCAAAATTCTTAACATAAAACCAAAGAAGTTGACATTTTATATAAACATAAAGAGATATTTAATTAGATCAAGAAGGATTTCAATTAATGAAACTTTGGGTCGTTACAATATTCCCCCTTAAGAAATTTCACCCTCGAAATTTTTCTTTTCCCACACTAAAACAAATGTGGCTAACTCAGCTTCATCATTTCCTCCAATTCTCAAGTCGCTTCTTCAAACTTGTGGTTTCTTCACAGCACCTTGATGAGGGGAAATGTCTTATTTCATAGAACTTTTTCTCTATGATCTATAATCTTCACTGGTTTCTCCTCATAAGAAAGATCATCTTCCAATTGTACCAATTCAGAAGAGAGTACATGTGAAGGGTCCGGTATGTACTTCCTTAAGAAGGATACATGAAAGACATCATGTACTTTGGCCATGTCGGGTGGAAGTAATAGTCGATAGGCAACAACCCCGACACAATCAAGAATCTCGAAGGGGCCGATGTACCTTGGATGTAACTTCCCTTTCTTTCCAAACCTCATGACCTTCTTCCACGGAGATATGTGTAGAAAAACCATGTCTCCAACTTTAAACTCAAGGTCTCATCGACGATTATCTACATAAGTATTCTGTCGAATCTAGGATGCCTTGATATGATGTTGAATGGTTTTTACCTTATCCACCATTTTCTCAACCATTTCTGGTCCAAGCATCTTACGTTCACTGACCTCATCCAAACATGACAATGCTCTGCACCTTTTCCCATACAGGGCTTCATATGGTGCCATTTGGATGCTTGAGTGGAAACTGTTATTATAAGAGAACTCAACCAGAAGAAGAAGTTGATCCCATCCTCCTTTAAAGTCCATTGATCATGCTCTCAACATGTCCTCAAGTGTTTGGATAGTCCGTTCGGATTGGCCATCAGTTTGAGGATGATAAGACGTACTGAAGTTCAGTTCAGTATTCAGAGAATGTTGAAGACTCTTCCAAAACATAGAGGTGAATCTTGGATCTCGGTCAGACACAATAGATAGTGGTACTCCATGAAACCTTACAACTTCCCTGATATATATCCGTTCTAGTTGATCCAAAGATAAATCCTCCCGAATAGAAATGATGTGTGCAGTCTTTGTAAGACGATCCACAACAACCCAGATTGCAGTGTTGCCTTTGGATGTCCTTAGAAGTCTGGTGACAAATTCCATGGTGATGTTCTCCCATTTCCATTCTGGTATGGGCAACGGTTTCATCATCCCCTTAGACTTATGCCTCTCTACCTTCACTTGCTGAAACAGCTGGCACTTTGATGTATATTCAGCGATCTCCTTCTAAATATTATCCCACCAAAAGTTTTCTCGGAGATCTCGATACATCTTTGTGCTCCCTGGGAGAATAGAGAAATTTGAACTTTTTGCATCATCCAAAAGTTCTTTCTTCAGCTCCGGACTTGATGGAACACATAGTCTTTTCCCAAACTGCACAATTCCTTCTTCATTAACATTAAACTCTAATGATTTCCCTTTTTTATAGCTTCCACTTTTTATTTAATTACCACATCATCCTTTTGAGCATCCTTTAACCTTTCCAAAAGAGGTGGTTGAGAAATAATTTGTGAAAGGATTGATGATGTTCCCTTCTTTATGATTCCCATGTCCATCTTCATCAAGTCTAAGATGATTGGATACTTCTCAATTATCATCATTGATAGAATCACTGGGTCCTTTCTACTTAGGGCATCTGCCACCTTGTTCGCTTTCCCAGGGTGGTAATGGATTGAACAGTCATAATCCTTGATGAGCTCTATCCATCTTCTCTGGTGCATATTATGCTCTTTCTGTGTGAATATATATTTAAGATTCTCATGGTTAGTATATATATCACATTTATCCCCATAGAGATAATGCTACCATATTTTCAAGGCAAAGATCACCGCCTCTAACTCCAGATCATGCATTGGATAGTTTCTCTCATGGATTTTCAACTGCCTTGAGGCATAGGATATAACTTTATCATTCTAAATCAGCACACAGCCTAAGCCATTATTTGAAGCATCACTGAAAACAATAAAATGTTCCCCACTTGTTGGTAAAGTGAGAACGGGCACAGTGATAAGCCTCCTTTTCAACTCCTTGAAGCTTTATTTGCATTCATTAATCCAAGAAAACATTACTCCCTTTCGAGTTATCTTGGTAAGAGGGTTGGACAATCATGATAAATTTCTCACAAATCGTCGATAATATCCAGCTAACCCCAAGAAGCTATAGATATCCGTTACCGATGTTGGCCTCGGCCATCCCTCAATTGCATCTGTTTTGGAGGGGTCCATAGATATCCCATTGCATGGGATGATATGGCCCAAGAATGAGACCTCCTTCAACCAGAACTGACACTTGTTGTACTTTGCATAGAGCTTATCCTTGTGCAAAGTTTCTAGTACAATTGTTAAATTTTCCTCATGATCCTCCTTGTTTTTTGAGTATATTAGAATATCATCTATAAAGACTACAACAATTTTTTCAAGGTAATCTCTAAAGACTCTATTCATCAAGTCCATGAATATTTTTGGATCATTGGTGAGTCTGAAAGGCATTACTATGAATTCATAGTGCCCGTATCTTGTAAGAAAAGCAGTCTTGGGGACATCTTCCTTCTTCACCCTTACTTGATAATATCCTGACCACAAATCCACCATAGAGAAGTATTGTGCTCCACGCAGCTGATCAAACAAGTCATCGATTCTTGGGAGAGAATACTTTTTCTTTATCGTGATTTTGTTAAGTTCACGATAATCGATGCAAAGATGCATTGACCCATCCTTCTTCTTGATGAAGAGGACTAGTGCACCCCATGGTGAAGCACTTGGGCGTATAAACCCTTTATCCAGATTCTCTTATAGTTGTTTCTTCAGCTCTTCAAGCTCAACAATATTCATTCTATATGGATTCTTGGATATTGGTAGTGCCCCAGGTATAAGTTCAATTGAGAAATCAACATCTCTTCTATGAGGAAGACCAGGCAGTTCCTCGGGAAACACTTCAGTGAATTCCCTCACAATAGGAATTTCTTCAAGGTTGGTTTCTTCTTTGGAATCAATCATCTGAGCCAGATACGCATGCTCATAGGGTATTAATATCCATGCCTGAGATGATGGAGCTAAAGGAGATTCATCTTCCTCCTAATACTTGTAAATAATTGGGGGTCGATTCTCCATATGGAGTGTGATTTCTCTCTCCCGACAATTTCTGTTGGCTGTATATAAGGAAAGTCAATCCATTCCATGAATTGCAACAAATTCCACTAGAGTGAGTATGATGAGGTTCTCCAAGAAATTCACTCCACAGATTATAACAGGGGAGGAATTATATTCATGGGATGAAATGATTGCCCCATTTTCCGTACTCAGCGACATCTTCACTTCCATGATTTGTGGTGGTGCTGGATTTGTTCTACTAAACTTTCGAGATATAAAAGAATGCATAGAACCTGAATCAAAAAGTATGTTCTCTATTATTGAATAAATAACTAGCGTACCTGTCACCACTTAGTTTTTGGGGTTCACTTCAGCAGAAGTGGTGGAAAAATCTCTTCCTTTCTGCCTTGGAGGTTGTTGGTTGTCTCCGAAAACACTTGGATTAGGGCACTGATTTGAAAAATCACCCGGTTCTTTTCATTTGTAGCATTGAAAAACGCGTTGAGGTTCGAACGGAGTGTTCCTCTCCTCTGTCGCATCCACGAGTCTTTCTTTCCGACAGTTAACAGCTAGGTTCTCTTCTCTTCCACACTTGAAGCATTTTCTCGTCCCCTTAAGGCAATTTCCAGGGTGCTTCTTTCCGCACTTTTGGAAAGTGGGGTGCTATATCTTCTTAGCACCATTGGATTTATCCATCGGACCACCAGCATTGAAGTCCGACTTACGCTTCTTGTCCCCATGATACCCCTGTGATTACCCGATCTCCATTTCGACCTTGAGGGCACATCAAACAATTTCCTCCTAGCTTTCAATGTCATGGATCGCTAATGCTTTCTGCAGGCTAGGCTTTATCCCACCAAAGAAGTGGTCAACTTTTCATTCGGGGGTAACGACAAAGCCGGAAGTGTATCATGTAAGCCTTGTGAAGTTTTCCTCGTACGCTCCAACAGATTCTTCATCTTTTTGCTTGACGGAAAAAAAGTCCCTTTCCATCTTAAGCTAGTGGATGCGCAGAAAATATTTATCGAAAAACATCTTCAAGAAATCCTTCCATTCCAATGACTCGATATCATCCTTGGGCTTCTTATTTTTTATCAACATCCACCATTGATCAGCTTCACCCTCCATACGATAAGTCGCCAGGAGAACCTTCTCTGGTTTAGAACATTGAAGTATGGAGAAGATCTTTTCAATGGAGTTGATCCATTGTTCAGCGATCGTGAGATCAGATGATCCACTAAAAGTAGGTGGCCTTTGTCTCATGAAGCTCTCGATAGAAACTTGTTATTTCGTAGGTGGGGTTGAACGTTCCTCTTGACCCGTTTTTCTATTCAAAGCTTGAGTAAGATGAGAGAGAAGCGTGACAATGTTCGCGATTCCCGCTCCCATTGGATGGGGCATCTCATTAGTATAGTCATCACACTGATCTTCACATCAGTTCTTAGCCCAAGTCCTCCTATAACCGGCCATTGGCTGAATAAAAGGAAAGTTATGGGGTAACACATAAAGGGTAATCCAAAGAAAAAAGTTGATGACTTATGAATAAACTTTTATTTCCTTATCTCATGAGTCTATAGGCTTCAATCTAGGATTTTCATGATCTAATTTCTAACATATATTCTTAGGGGCGTTTTTTTTAATTCCCTTAATAAGGGTTCATATTAAGCTTTTGAATTTATCAAATCAAATCCCCCGGGAGTGTCATAACCAAGTGTGCATCAAGGCCCATTGTTGTGCACCATTTCTTGTTCGAGTCTAGCTCAAAACCGTGTTTTCGGGTTTTACCCCTAGGATACATCTGTGCCAGAGCCACCTCTACCTGCTCGTATACAGACAGGGATGTATTTGTTTGATAAACCACTTACTTAGTACTTACCAAAACATAGGGATGATTTTATAATACTTAGACTTGTACCTATTGCTTTACTAGGGTTTCCAAATCCCAAAAATAACTAAACCTATCCTCTGATACCAACTATGACAACCCTGCTTTTAATACAAACTTAAACATGATTTATTACATAAAACGTCACTTGATACAATAAAGAAGATCGAGAGGTTTAGTGTCTTTGGGGATATGATCATTACATAAAAACTTAAAACATGAAATATATTATCTTTATTGAAAACATCCTTTATATGACCACTACATTCCCCCGTACTTAGCATTTCATGGGATAACCTGAGGACATGCATAAGAAAAGGGTGATCTATAAAGCCCAGTAAGGGAGTACACATGGAATAACATGAGGAGTAAAATACATATTAGACAATAGTCATATCAATAGAGCATAAAATAAACATGAACATAAAGGCATGATAAAGCATGATAATCATAACATGGAAATGTGGCAACAACACTTAACATGGAATTAGCATGAGCCAAGGCTCATTGCACAAAGAGCATGAGTAAATCCTCATTGCACCTGAAGCACGAGTAAACCCTCATTGAACTTGAATTATCATGAGTCAACACTCATTTAACATGATGTATCATGATACTATACTTCACCCAATTCATTAGAGCGCTATAAGGGTGCACCCTTCTTAAACATTTCATTTCATGCATAAGTGTGCCACATGGATCATAAAACATGGATTCATAAAACATAATCATTTATTCCACGATGAAGGAATGTGGAATTCATACATGAAAATTTATAATCAATAAGTAAATGTGCATAAAGGTGAATACCATTGATGGAGAAATGGGCATGCTATTCACTACACAATGGAATTGGCTTAGAAAGCCAGTGCGATTTCGGCAGAATAACGACGTGACATACGAATTAATAAGAAAGGATTATGAGAGAGAAAGGGGTTCCTCATCATATGTACATGTAATGGACAGTAAGGTGGTCATATGGATACATGTCCCAACAATTGTAATGGAATTTAGATTCATGATACAAGAGTATTGCTTGAATTTAAATGAGGAGGGAGAAGTTCCTTTCGAAATTTCGGCATAGTAACGGGAGTACATGGGATGAATTTAAAGAGAGAAAAGGGGTCTCCCATCATTAAAAAATAAATATGGAAGTATGAGGGAGGTTTGAAACCATACCCCAAAATTCATAATTTATATTAAAAGGGAAAAACAACTTAATGAAAATTGGACAAAAATGAGAACGGAAGAAAAAACTCTTACTTAGAAGTGTGCTTCCAAAGGATAGAGAGAGGCTTGTGAGAGGATTCTTGGGAGCTTGGGGAACCTTGGGAGGATTATAGAGAGATTAAGGTAGAGGTTGGATGAACTCCAAGGGATTTGAGGGAGGAGGAAGTGGGATCTTGGATGGGTTTATATAGGAAAGATGAGGGAATTCTTTATTATTTAGGTTTGGGTACCCTTACATTAAATTAATCCAAACCAAAAACCACCCCATGGTTTTTCCCATGGATTTCGGAAAAGGGAATAGGAAAAAAATATTTTATAAGGCCAAATTCCGAACTTCTTAAAATAATGAGGTTGCTTATGTGGAGGTGAGTCACACTCTCATGGAAACTAATTTAAAAAGACAAGGTGTTTAATAAGTCTTGAGGGGTCCATTAATTCTTTTAAGAGTAAGTCAAACAAACCCAAAATCAAATTATTTTAATGGTAAAACATATATTTTCCGAACATAAAGATTATAGTATTTTATTACATCACTATTGCGTCATTATGATGTCATAAAACACATTATATATTTAAACGGTACTTAATTTTTACCCAAAACATTGGCTGTCTCAGAAAATTATGAAAAATTCACTGTTGGATAATTTTGACATCCTGATTCCAGAAATAATATTTATTTTATCTGAATAATTTTCTAAATATGTTAACTTTCACTTTTAAAATAAAAACCAACATTTATCGAAAATTCACGGGTTTTGACAGAAATGGATTTCAAACATTAATAAAAAATTTAATTGCATTCATAAAATTATAAGATCATTTATATTTAATAAAAATTAATTTAATAATAATATTATTATTCTATTAAAATATTATTTAATTCAAAAATCCCTTAATTTAATAAAATATAATTCTTAATTAAATAATAACTAAAAACAGTATTTGTACTTTAAAAACTATTTACAAAGTATCAATAATGGATAGAATTTATATTAATTATTATATACAAAAATAATTTACATGAACATGGTACTACTTATTTGTTACATAACCACTTAAAACAGCCTCATAAGACCTAAGGGTAAGGTGTGCGATAGTAACAGACTCTTGGGGTGGCTCGGATAACATCGCTCGAATGGTAATTTCAATCAACTTCCACTTTTCCCGTAGACGGTCACGTTCGATCTTGACATGATGAAGCTCAGCTTGGGATGGGTCAAGAGCGAATCCCAAAGACGCCACCTCTTTTCTGAGATCCGACAAATGGGATTTGTATGGGGAAATTCTACTAGATGAGTCCGTCACTTCCTTTGTCTGAGTAAATTGGATTTGTTAAAGTCCTATATTCATACTAATCATGTGATCACTGTTCAACGGCTATATTAGCAACGGTCAAAAATATTAACATAAAACCAATTAATTTGACATTTTATATAAACATAAAGAGACATTTAATTAGATCAAGAGGGATTTCTATTAATGAAACATTGGGTCGTTACAGTATTTTTTTTGAGTTTTATGTGTTGGATTTATTACAGGGATCAATAACTAATTTCATATACACACCACTCCAAATAAAGGTTTTTTTTGGAAAACAGATGTTTTTTAATGTTATATAAATAAAATAATGAAATAATTTCTCTATCATGACACCTTGATGTTGTGGTCATTAGAAATGGATGTGGGAGAATAGAGGTTGTTGTGTTGTGAAGTTAGATGTAGAACTATTTGTTACCCTATTGTTTCTTTGGAGTCCTTAAGTATTGTAGAATTATTTTAAGATATTTTTGGTATTAAAATTTATGATAGTTTTTATTTTATAATATTAGAGTTCATTATTGTTCTTATCATGAAATATATTTATAAAATTCCATTAAATTTCATCAACTGTGATTTTTTCATTAAAAAGGGTAAATAATTCTCCAATGATGTTTTTAACAGTAGGAATTTATTTTCAATTAATATTTTTTGGTGGATGCACCTTGGGATTGTGGAATTCAGGAATGATCCAAGGTGATGTGGTGGTATAAAATATCTACAAATGGTATCAGTTAAGTAAAACCAGTTAGAGAGTATGTATGTAATAATGATGGGAAGATTCAATTCCTGAGAGTGTAGGATAAAAGAAGAAATATCTTACCACTTAATAAAAAAATTCTGATTACAAAGGTATTTTGTGTAAAAAGAGGGTTATTAATCACTTCTTAGCATACTTTCACCTCATCATCATGGGTTTAGCCAATGAGAGTTGTGTATGATTCATTAGTAAATATACTTTACATAGAAATTTCATTATTCAAATGATATTTCATGGATCACACTTTTGGAATTAATTTATAATTATTTTTCATGGTGTATTAATGTAAATTATAAAACCTAATAAGTAATGTTTTATTTTGTGATTGAGTGATGATTTTGATTACATAATCTATCATTAAGGAAAAATTAATCCAATCATAAGACCTAGAAATCTGTAGTTGGTTGTAACTAAGAATGTGGTTCCACCCAAAAAACTTTTTAATTAGTTTTTATTAAAAACATAATAAAATATTTTCATTAAGTGTAATGGAGAAATAAGACCATGGTATCACATTTCGTAGAAAACACATTGGAATTTCAATACAAAACCTCCACAAATATTTCAAGTTAACTACAAACCCAAATATGAAAAGTAATGAATTGTTAGGATATATGGAATATTCAATTTCCATGGAACTATAATTGAGAAAAAAATATATTTTAATAGTATTCATGATCAAAAAACAATAATGAAAATTGTGGTATTTATCCATACAAGATAATTCTATTAAATTCCAACATTGGAGGGCTTTCATGATTTATTTAGAAAAAATTCTTTAAACCAAAAATTCATGTTTCGTTGAATAAATATGTCATTTATATTATGAAAAATGATCACTTAGATATGGAAAATTAATATTGGTTTAAATAACTTTATTATATTCCTCCAGAAGTGGCATCAAATGAATCTCTCTAATAATATATATTTGATTTGAGTTTATGACCTGATATTTTCTCTAATGGTGTAATTTTTTATCTCAATAATTACACATAGATTTCAAATAAGGTGGTTGTGGTAATAAAAGAAATTACAAGGAATATTAAAAGAGGGATCACCTTTATCAACTAGTGTGTAAGTGGGAACTCTAATTGTAGAAATAATCATTTGAGGAAAAATTAATACCATGGTAGTTTGGAACTAGATAACCGATATCCAAGGAATTATTTTTATCCACCATTTCATAATAATGAAGAAGATTTCATGTAATGTGATTCATTATGTAATTTAAAAATTTAGTGTATGATACTACATTGCGAGTTTTACAACTATAGTTGAATTGGATGTATGATGTGTTTTTTCACGTTTCCACTAAATTCAAAAAAAAATTGGTTCTAATCTATGTTAGCCTCTCCTACCAAACTAGGGAAATCTAATCATAACAGTTCTGGTCTTCAAAATAAATATTGTTATAGTGATTATATGAATAGACCAATATCCTAGAATTTACCATCTCAACATGAGAGCATGAATCATCTTGGATGGGATAATGAAATACATATTAGAGATGATTAGGAACTAAAAAATAATGAACAAGGACCCTTTTTAGATTAAGTTAATATTCTTATTGATTCCACAATAACACATTTAATATTTGACACATGGGAATACCATAATTTTATTGTATATGGTTATACAACCAGACTCCCTGAGGTGGGTGGGTTGAATTAGGGGTAAAAATTTTCTTTATTTTTAAAGGTTCATTTCCACATGTTGTTTTGAAAATTATAAATCATTAGGATTATATGACATATACCCATGTAATAGAGGTATAGAAATGATAATCATAAAACATTTTCTTATAAGATTCGTAACTAAGGTGTAGTTCAAGGAGCATATTCTATTGGTTTATCATTCATACGAAAATACACTATGCTTAATTAGATTTTTATATTATAATTGAACAAAAATGGTCACTATATTACCAGTGCACTAAATATATAATGAATTTAGGGAATACACACTTTCCTTCTCAGATCAGTACTCTCGTAATCATTTTTCCCACAATGTTAAATTAATTATTCCTTAGTTTAACAACTTATAGGTCATACCCTCAAAATCATAATTTTTTTGAATATTTTACCTCATGAATTCCATTATATGATGAACCAATACATGCTTGTATCATCATAATCATCACTAGATGAATATATGAAAAGTATCAGAACTGAACACCACTATGTATTAAAAGACTTGTTGTTTACCATTTAGTGCATATTGTGCTACATATTGCATGATCTACACTACACAGTTATCCATGTGAAGCATTGTGTAGTTCCTTGTGAAGTATATTTTTTATGTGGTCTATACAATTTATGAGAATCACTAATTATATGAGAACAACTATGATATGTGGACGAACCATTCTTTAATAATGATACATGTTAGGTGGTCAACCTAACTTTTTGGGATACCCAATGAAACTCCAAATCATCTTAAGTTTCACTTTAGTACCAAATGATAGGATTATTTAGCTATATTTTGGATAAAATAAACACAAAACTCACTAATCACTACATTTCTACATAATATCCTTTACAAACTAGAGAAAATCCAACGTGGTGGATCCATTAATTTCCACCTAAAAACCCCACCTCCTACCAAAAAATGACCCATTATTTACAGGATTTTTAACATTATGTAACTCTAAAAATAACCATCATTTAATCAACAAAAAATATGTTTTACGACCTCCATATAAAAGTAATGATATTTAGCATTATTTCCATTTCAAATCTATAAAAAAACAACACATCTCTACAAATTACTCCTATAACATTGAAAAATTCCTTTAGTATTTTTATGAACCCATGAACTACATTAGATTTTACATATAAATCCTTCAATTTAATATAATTTTATACACTTTCTCATTAATTATATATGGGAAATATATCTTTATATGTACTCCTTCAAAGAACTACACTGAAACTTCATATTTTCATGCGTATATATTTAGGAAAATATAGGATACATCACCATTTACAAACATGTATCTGGATTCCACTACTCTATAAAAAAATTATTCATTACGGGTCAAATACCTTCAACCAACCTAGAAAGGATTGACAGAAAATATAGTACATTATTGATGTCTAAAAGATATCCCCTTGGTTCTAACACCCCTCATTTTTTAAATCAAATGGGAATACTTGTGTAAAAGGTTCCTCATGAATTTTGCATAAATACACCACTCAGGATGTGCTGGTATATATAATTTAATTATATTTCATGTTCAGTTAACTTTTCACAATCCAATTTTTATGGGAGTTCATTATATAAGAGATGGATATTTTCATTCTAATTTTTTTATAGACTAATTTGTATCATTTGAAGCCTATATTAGATTCTATTTTCACCATGTTACTTTCACATCTCCTAATACAGTTCTTCACATTTTCAAATGGAAATGGTTTTGTATGGAAATAAGAGAAGGTCCTCCTATAAAAGGGGATGGAAATATTTCATATCTGATATATATAAAAATATTATGGACTATTTATTCAATAAAAAGTACATATCTACTTAACATAGTAGATAAATACAATAATTTATTTCCATAAAACATATTTAGTCTTTCACCTAAAAGTGAAAATGAATTTTCCATCAACCAACTCCCAAGAGGAAGACCCTCTTCCATTATATAGAATATATTCTATAAAATCACATGAACAAAAACGATATTTAGAAGTGTTTTAAATAATAGTATTTATTATAACATGTAAGTAACATAGGCCCACTCCATTTTTAGTTTTAAAGAAGGAATATAATACTATTCATCATTTTGAAAACATTCTTTAACTGAATCAATTTATGATAAAAAATATATATCAACTTATAGGAATTAATGTTTGTTTTGATTAATCATAGGTAACCAATTGGTTATCTAAAACTACTCTATCATTTTGATATCACTAAATCTAGGGTAAGAAGGGGGACATTCATATGGAATCCTTCATAAGTCATTGCAGTCACTATGAACACTTTTCCATACCCTTTGGTCTTAGAAACTTTCTAGAAGTCTTCATGGAGTTGATGAACCATATATTTAAAATGATAAATTAATCCTTCGTAATTGAATTTGTAAAATATATATTGGCGTGTTATTCTAAAATGAACTTTCACTAAAGGAACAATAAAATTGTGTTCAATACATTGCAAGATCACTTCCACTATGAGAAACTTTACAAGGGTGTATTTGAGTTACAAGATGTTTGATTTCTTGGGCATGTAATTTCCTAAAAATTCATATCATTGAACTCTACAAATATTAATTCTACAACTTCTTTTGAGACACCTAAAATAAATTCATTGTAAGAATGTTTTTTTATTAGATGGTTATTATCATAAATTAATCTTGTATTTATTACAACTATATTCTCTAATGATGGAATTAACATACAGGGTAATTTCATACTATTGGAATAATTGATGTTATAAATTCATTAAGAAGATTAAATATTAATATAAATCATTACATATACTCATATTTCAATAATAATTTCTTGGATACATTATTTATTATGATGTTTCTAGATCTATATTATATTTTTCTCTCATGTATGGAGATCATGTTGTAGAATAGGGATCATGATAATTGAGGTCACATGAAAATATATATCAAAATCATGACCCTGAGATAGCCATGGTGGCCCAGGTATTAAAAACATAGAACCACTATCTCTATGGGGAGAGGTTAATATTGTTCAAAAATTATAAAATGTTGATGATTATTTTATTAAATTGTGATTTGAACCTTATGCATTGATATATGATTGAGTGATATCAAATTTAATATGTACATAGTTTACAAGCCCAAAAAAGTGAAATTTATCCATGATACCTTTAGTCAAAAATATTATAACCAAGTTGTTAATGAATTATGGGATAAATACAAAAAAATTGGAATAATTTAGAACATGTTTATTTATTTAGTTGAACAAATAAATATAAATGGTTTTTCTTAATCTCCCATACTCCTAAAATTGTTTAACAATTTCATGAGGATCGATAATTATAAAATTATTCCATGACTATTAGGGTGATCCTAGATTATAGTTAGATATTAACTCTATGTAAAATTGATGAAAATTAATTATTAAATTTTTATGATCATACTGTTGTTACTATTATTATGAGTAACATCTCCTTAATTTTTATCATCACTCAAGGTGAGTTATACATCCCGTTATTGGGAAAATGTACAAGGCAATTAAGAACAATTTTTGTGGTTGGGTATAAAGAGAAGAGTGGAAGAATATGTTGTGATTTTTTATGCCTATAAAATTATAAAAACCTAACCCAAATTCCCAGTTGAAATAATATAATTTTACCCCTAACCATATATAAATTGAACTAAATTTCCATGGAACTTATAGTTTTTCAAGATAATATGCATCATAAAAATGATTCCATATAGGTGACTATGGAATTTATCACTAAAATTACGCATATAATTCCAATCATGGAAACTAATTATGTAGAATATTTTGAAAAGTTATATATTTGAGAAGTGGTTATGGTTCATGGGCTACCCGTTTATATTATTTAATATAGAGATCTAACAATTACCACATGGTTTTGGTTGTCATTATAAAATGATTTTAAAACCAATTTACACATGATAATGAAATTCCATCCCAAAATGGATGGTAAATAAATGAATAAAAAACAACTAGAATACATGATTCAATTATTTATGATGGACTTTGTTGGTTCATGGGAATAAAATTTTCATTAATATAGTTTTAATATAACAATAATTACTAAGACATGATACATAAGGATAATTATTAATTATTATATAAACATCCATTATATTCTATAATTTTATTGGTAGAATCCTTGTAAACATCAATAATTTGAAAAATTCTTGTTCATGATAGTAATGATAAAATCAAATTAATCCAGAAATAAATGAAAATAGACTAGAAAAATAAACAAGATTATATATAGCATCTTATTCATCCACTATATTTTGAATCTGGATATTATTTATTGATAAAATTTAATCTATTATTGGGGACCCCCTATATAAAATAAAGGGTAAATTTCTCCTTGAATTTTTAAACCTTCTGAGATTCTAAATCATATTAGTGAATTTTCTTGTCGACTAGATCTACCACTAATATTAATATTATTCCATTATGTTTTTCATATATCTCACCTAAATGAAATTATACCTAATAATTCTCATGTTATTATTTGTGTTCATGTTACTCATGAGATATATGCTATAATTATTTATACACAAAGTTTTATCCTTTTTAGTCAAGATAAAATAATTAAGGGGATAAACACCACATTTATGAAAGTGTTATGGAAGCATACTCATCTTCGAACGTATTTTGTTAATAAAAACCATCTTATTTTTATAAATAATATTTATGCATCTATTAATGGAGTTGCAATAGTTTTTGGGTGTTGTTTATCCCCGAAGATGATATATAAAAAATATTAAAATATAACAACACTCGCATACATGTATTCTAGGAAATAATGGATCATATCTCCAATAGAGTATAATGTGGGGAATTCGAGAACTCTTTTTAATATGGACATTTACTTTTATCTTAGTCAATATAAATGTTTTGTTCTCATAAAACCCCTGGTAGATGTATGGTCATAGACAGATAACATATAAAAGAGATAAATATAATTAATTAATTAATTTATAGTGTACATAATTTATATAACCCCAGAAAAAAACTTTTTATTTTATAATTAGATACACTGGTAGTGTTAGGTGAAAAAACCTAGAGGGTTATTATAGGATAAATATAGAGAATAATGTAAGTGGTGATCTTGGAATTGAATATTGATCCTGAAAAGTTTTTGATTCTACCACATCTTTGATGAAAATAATTCATTTTTCATTTTTTTATGAGTGGTCGATTCATTATCGGGTTTGGGATTTATTTTTTTAGAATTTTTCCCTCAATCTATATGGTATTTATATTGATATGGATTAACCCATTCCACATAGAGTCCTGGATTAGATTGTTGTGTGGCCATTAAATTAAAATTTCTCCTTGAAATATAGATTGTGAATTTTTTGGAATTTAATAATGTGGTTTTAATTCCATGCCATCAAATTCCATCAACTAACTTTGGTTAAGGAAAAATCTTCCACTTTTGGTACATTAATTCTTTGTTTTTAGGATTTGGACCCTATTTCTCTGTGTGTTCTTCACCAACGATCATTTTGACCCATGGATCAACCATCACTTTGAACAAACCTCATTATGTGATGTAATAAGGGTTTAATAGATCATGGATAATGGTTCATCGATAGATATTTTTTGAATTGTGGAAGAGTGATGAATATGATGATGATGGGGATCATAGAACGAATTGAGGATGAAATATTTGCAAGTCTGTTCATGAATATGACACAAGAAGTTATGGGACATCATTTTTCTAGTGAAGGGTGGACATAATAAGACATTTAGAAAATATTTGATGAAAAATAACATGGTTTTTATTCCTTTCATGAATGATTCATAACGTATTTGGAATAGGTGGCATGATATTCAAAATACGTGGAGTGGTTGTTGAATTCTAGAAATTTCTCAAATACAATCACATATTTTGTAATAACACACATTATATTACCCTTATGTTTGGGTTTTAAGGATTCTGTAGGAGTTCAGGATCACATGGTCATGTAGCCGATCCATGATAAATGCAATCCCTTTCTAACGAGTTCAATGTATACAAAATATATATGCATAAAGACATGTGTATCCCCATATTCCATGACTGTTAGCCAAAAATTAGTTTACACTCAATGTTAGGTGACTCATATAGATAGGGGACATGTTGACTACCCTTGTAACCAATGAAAACCATGTGCCGCTTCAATATTCTACATATCTTGGTTTGATACATTCCATATGGGATGATAGAAAACATCCTAGTGTATATCATGGTATAACATGACTTTTACCCCTAATAAATTCTATTTATTTACCATTGTATTGGAATCGGTATTCTAGGTGTGTATTTACCATCAATATTATTTTGTGAAGTAGGTATTCCACCATTTTTTATTTGGATCCAATTGAAGTGTTAATTTTTCACCCATGTATGCATGGGGCTTGGGACCTCCACCCGAGAAATTAGATAATGTCTATATTTCAACCATTTAATGATTCGTGGATCCTTTATATATAGATTTGGTATTTAGTCTATATTTAGAGATTAAATAGGACACAAATCCCCTATTGGATTTATTATTTAACCCATAATCTTGGCATAGGGATCCTCAAACATCATCTGTGGGAATTACCATGTAAATTACATGGGACATATTGATTATATTTTGGGAATGATTTTTTATGGATAGGAGTTGATACTATAATATAGATGTTGAGTACATATTATTATAATATTTGGGATTTCTATTGTATCTTCTTCTTGGTTGGGCTTTCAAGATAACTGTTTCATTTTATGTTTCACTTTATGGTGATTTCATGTTGTCCTAAAGGGTATGTACTTATTTACCACTACATGGGATCTACTTGAACATTTCATGTCTTATATGGATGATTGTATTTTTAATAAATATCTAGGGAAACCTTGTTCGGGTGGTTCTTAGTATCTCATAGAGACTATGGTAGTAGGTTTTTTGTTAGAGAAATTGATCAAGGCTAATATAGTTTTTATATTTTTGTTAGTTGGGACCTATGTGATGGTTTTGGGCTGAGATGATTTCTTGATTTCTTTTTCTTTGAAAAAATTTCTTATTTTGTGGGATATTTTAGGTCCTTCATGAAATTTGTTTCCGAGATTTTTATATTTAAAATTACTCCAATGCATATAGATATATGTTCTCTTATTTATAGGTTCGTTAGGATAAGTCCACCCATATGTGTGATATTTATACTTACAGAAAATCACCACCCTATAGACACTTAGAGGTGGTATTTTGGTAGCATAAATGTCTTATTGGAGGAATTTCAGGTTCTAGTGAGTGGGTCCATTCCAGAGTGGTATCAGGGAATAGGATGACCAAGGATTGTGTTTAGAGATAGATTAGTTGTGATGATTGGTTTTTGAATTAGGGATATATTGTTTTTTATATCTTGAGTTTGAATCCCAATCTATGGACACTAGTTGTGTGGTAGTAAAATTATCAATTCACTATGACTTTTATAACATGTTTGTTAACTTGATACTCCAAGGAACTTGTTTTATGTAACAGAGTGGTATGTTCATAATATTGAAATTGGTCACTATTTCCATTATGTTATTGAATTATCTCTTTAGATATTATATCGTCCATGGAATATCTAGTCTACATTAGGTTTCCTCTATGAATACAACCATATTGGATTATTTGAAAGGATTGGGATGAGGATTAGCTCAGTGGTGAGGCTACCACTATAGAGGTATTCTCTCTAGGTGGACACTGAGATCTATCTTTACTCATTAGGAAATGTGAATAACTACTGTGGGTAGAATAATATGGATTTTTCCTCTTTTTGGTAAGAATATGATCACATATATATAGGATTATGGTTCATATAGGTTGATGATTCTTCATGATTTTCTTAAGAAGACACCACACTGGTTTTGGGGTGATCCCAAATCATATATATCATCGGATAGGTTATTTTCCATGGTCATAGTATTGCATCATTTTTATACGAACTTACAATATATGGGGGTTCTCATTGAATTTATTCTCCGTATATCATTAGGATAATGGGGGAGCATGATGAATTATAACTATGATAAGGATACTCTTTCATAAATTGAGTTTGTATACCTTGTTTAGGAGGAGAATTTATAAGATAATATGTGATCTGTTTGCATACATGAGCTTCTCGAGATTTTTTAATCTAGTATTCCTGTCACTGAGTATGATTTATGGTTTACTGACCTCATGTGATGCCCTCAAAAAATTTTCTATTATGAGTTTTTTCAGGGAGATTATGTTAAATCATGGTCTAAACTAGGATATCCATGCTATATTATATCCTTTTTCATCCCTACTTAAGTCAGGGTGTTTGATAATACCTTACTGGTAGAGTTATTTTTAGTAGTGTTTTCATCGTCATCTAGTGCTAATAGAATTATCATGGGAGAAGATACATCAGTTGTAAATAGATGACATCAGGAATCTAGGTCATGACACTTGAATAATTGGCTTGTCTACTCTCAGATAAAAGTGTCTAAAACACAAGATTTATATAGTTGATATGGTCAACCGACGTAGAGACAATTATTTTCCTATGATGTGAGAGGTCACATGACACAATAATTCATAACCCACCTGGTAGTAATTGATATAAATATAGTGGATTAAACATCAATGTAGAAGAAATGATGATACCATGTCAAACCACAGAGATTAATACGTGGTATATAAGCATGTACGAATGTATGAGGTGTTTGGTGTCATGATCTAATAATTACACCACCACTAGTAGGTTTTCCCTATCAATCCATGAAATATGTTGATTTGGGGCGTCATCAGTCGCTGATAGTTTAGGCTTATTACTAAAATTCACCGAATGTGATTTGAGGTACAATATATGTATTACCTACCCAAGATTAATTTTTTAATTAAAATATGTCATTTCATTACATTATAGTATTATCCCCTATTTATGAATGATATATTCTAGAATAGCCTCTATAATTCACCAATCTCGAACTACCAAACTCAGCCCTTATAAATGATGTGTATATTTTTTTTATAAAATATTATTAAATGAATACATAACATTTATTACTACAAAATACCTTATACCAGTCTAGGTTTTGTATCATTATATATGATCTTACATTTCATCAAACTATCCAAAAATTCAAAATTTAATAAACAATGATTCTTCAGCACACTGCTTCCACATTAGAAATTCATCGCAACATTATTTTTAAACCTATAAAAGTGATTATAATATGAAGGGTAAGCATAAAATTTATAGTAAGGGGTTTCAAAACAACCAATAAATTACATAAAAAATCCTTTCAAATAAATATATATACTTAAAATAAATTTTCAAAAATACTTGAATATATATATAGAAAAACGGTATTTCGCAAAAAAATTATACACGAAAACACATTGGGAGTTCTCATTTGAAAATATTAATTTTTGTGGGTCGTTAATAACACTCGGTAGACCATATAAAAATCCACATCAAAGGCCACTACTCATAGCTATTACTTATGGGTTTACTCCCCATAATGTCACATATTTCGTTAGTGCCAATTGTTTAAACCATTTTTCCATGGAACTTCATTTTTTATTTCTTACCCAAAATCATTTCCAAAATACATACAAAATATTATTTTCATTGATGGAAAAAAAATCATTATCATGTCATAACCATTTCCTCAAAAAAAATTAGAATCATTTTGTTGAGGATCCCATGATTAGAAAACCCACTATTATTTGAAAACTGTAATTTGCATGAAACGTGAATTTAAGTGCTCACAAGATCACATAATTCTTGGAATGTCACACATGAGGTAGATTGTGGACATACATGTTCATGAATGATATGTTATAAGATGCATAGGATTGTTATCACATAAAATAATAACTTTTTCCAAATAAAATTTTATGATTTAACACATGAAAATGTGTAAACATGGTGAATCAAAGAGTTTAAACATATATAGACCATTAAACTAAAGCTTGAGGGTATAACTAAACCATTTACAATTTATATGTAAATGAAAAGAATTCCTTTCCTTATGTTTTTCATATTTATATTCATATATATCGGTGTGTATATATATATATATATATGTATATATATATATATACACACACACATATGTGAATGTGGTTTGAAAACATGAAACCTTTGCATGATTATGTTTTGGAAACTATGTTTTGAAAACAAAACTCCTCTTATATGAACATACACAAAAAATGGTTGATATATATACATATATGCATGTATATATAAAAATAACTATATATAGCCAAATAGGTATATATATATATACACACATCACATGTGTTTTGTCGATTTGAAAACTAAGACATTCCTAAATACTCATATGTTTTAGATATAAGGTTTAAAACACGAGACACCCTTAACATATATATATATATAGTGAAAATATTATTCTATATATGTGTATATATACATAAATATACACATATATATGAAAATATTTGTAAAACACGTCACAAAATTGCACCCTTATAATTATAATATTTTAGAAAATAAACTGTTTGAATCAATAAAATTTTTCTTGTATGCGATTTGAATTAGAAATATATGACCTAATATAAATAAAAATATATATATTTAAATGTATTTATATGAAATGTAATTAATAATAAATAAATAGAACCATTAAAAATATAATTGAAAATAATAAATCCATTACCTTAAAGTAATGAATCTATAACTCTTTTTCTCATGGTTTGGACACACTATATTCAATCAAGAAGGATGCAGATGAAATTTCTGGTTAAGAATGGTGTGAGAAAGTGTTTTACATGAACATATATATATATATATATATTATTTTCGTTGAAGGAAGCCTAAGGTTTGGTTTATTATTATTATTTTCTAAATCATTCACGTCAGATTGAGATTTCACATCTATGGGGTGAGGGTAATGTTTTCCAGTCATGCAGATAAAATGAATGAGAAGAATCGACTAGTTTGAAAATATAGTTCATTTTAAATTAGAAAACTAGTGCAATATATAATATATATACAAATATTCTTTCCGAAAAAGTTTGAATGCAACCATGAAACCAAAAAATTTAGTTTCTTATTTCAAATACACAATTCCATCATTATTATTATTTTATTTAACCATGTTTGTCATTATATTATTTTATTGTGTTGTATTATCTTATTTCCATTTTTTTATCATGTTACTTTATATTTCTTATCTCTCGACTGTCTCTCCAATTATTTCCTGTCAACATATTAATAATATATTCTTATGTCATACATTATTATCTTATTTAACATTTTTATCAAATAATGGTATATTTTTATTAAAACATAGAATATTTTTTTTTATCAATTTTAGTATTTTAATAAATATATATATATATAATTTGTTTTTTAAATAACTCAAGTCACAATTTTTTTTGCACACAAATAAATATATTGTGCATTTTTTTGTTAATAAAGGTTATATATATTAATAGTTTAAAAAATTTGATAGAAAAATATATAAATTATTTCAATATATTTATAGAAACAAAATAATTATATTCGAATTTAAATTTTAGTGTATCATTATTCTTCCTAATCAAATTTTATAAACCATTATTTTATTTACTTGATAAAACAAATTGTAATCATAAAAAATAATTTTCAATTTGTTAAAAAAATTATCTTTAAAAGCATCAGATTTTTATTTTTATAATAAAACATTTAAATATGAATATTCGATATTTATTTATTTCCATAAATTATATAATCTTAAAATCCTAATAGAATGTAAATAGTAGTTATGCATTTTTAACTTAAAATATTTCACATATTTTTATATTACAACATACAATACATGAAAATGATATTTTATAAAAAAAATATTAAAATATAATGTATGGAGACTACATTTTTTATTAAATATTATTTAAATTATTTAGTATTTCATCAAATATAATAAAATGATATTTTTAAAAAAATATTTAATTCAAATTTTATTTTGATAAAATATCTTTATAACATAATTTATTAAAATTAAATTTCTAGGATGTTACATTATTTCTCCCTCAAGATAATTGAGTTCTCGCAATTCATTTGTTGGACTGAAAAGAAATCAGAATTTCCTTCTTTAGAATTAAGAAATAGTAGGACTGCGAAACATCTAGACTAAACCATTTAGACGAAAACATCTAATCTCCAAGATTGTCTAGACCATTCCTCTAATACCAATTATAAAGACTCAAGCTCAAAATATTAGACTCCGCACATATAAAAGTCGTGTATTATTTTATTATGAAGGAAATATAAATGAATACACAATATTTATTACAACAAGGGACCTTTTATGGGTCAATGTTCTAGAGAATTAGATACAATCACACATTTAATCAAAGTGTCCAAAATTTTAAGATTTAATAAACAATGATTATTCAACGCTCCACTTCCTCATTAGAAATTCATAGTATATTGACTGTTAAACATGGAAAAGTGATTATAATACACTGGGTGAGAAAAAACATCCCAGTAAAGGGTTTCAAAACATCTAATAAATTCCTTAAATTTTTTTTGGAAATAAATATGTATACTAAAAACAAATTTTTACAAATATTTTAATATATATATATATATAAACAATATTTCACAAAATAATTAAACTTGATAATCTGTTGTGAATTATCCTTTTAAAACATTAATTTTTTGTGGGTAATTAATAATACATGGAAACCCATATGAAAATCCACATGTAAGGACAATATTTATAGCTATGTTTTCTTGGTTCACTCCCCATAACATCACATATTTCACTAGTGCCAATTTTTTAAAACATTTCCCATGGACCTGCCTTTCTTATTTATTACCCAAAATCATTTCCAAAATACTTACATAATATTATATTCATTGAAATAAAAAAATTTATTCCCATGTCATCACTATTTCATCAAAAGGTTTTTAAAACATTTTAGGGGGAATCCGACACTTTGAAAACCAACTATTATTTGAAAATCGTATTCTGCATAAAACAGGGATTTTAGTGCATGCAAGATCACATACTACATGGAATTTCACAAATGAGCTAGAGTATGGCCATACCTATTAATGCATGACATGTGAAAATATGCATTACCATGTTTGTGCATAAAATAATATCTTCTTCCACATAACGTGATAAGATTTTTCATATGCAAATGTGTAAACACGATGAATAAAAGTGTTTAATCATAAATTGATCATTAAAAACATGTTTTATGGTCGATAAATTAAATTAATAATTTCTATTTAAATGCAAATAATTACTATATTTAAGGTGTTCATATTTATATTTATATATATCTTTATATATATATATATGTATATATATCGACACATATTTGAATGTTGTTTGAAAACATGAAACCCTTGTATCTGTTGGTTTTGGAAACTATGTTTTGAGAACAAAACCCCACTTATATGAACTTTTACTGAAAATTATTGGTATACATATGTGTATATATTCTTGTATATATAAAAATATCTATATATACCTATATATGTTTATATATATATACATCACCCTTGTTTCTTTGATTGGAAAAGACATTACCATATACACATAAGTTTTTTATATAATGTTTAAGACCTGAGAAACCCTTAACAAATATTTATATATATATTAAAAATATTATGCTATATATGTGTATATAAGAATGTATATACACATATATATGAAATTATTTTTAAAAGGATCATAAAATTACACCCTTATAACTATATGATTTTAGAAAATAAATATTTAAAATCAATAAAATTTAACATGTATTCAATTTGATATAGAAATATATGATTTAACATATATATATATATATATATGAATATGTACTTTTTTAAAATTAATTAATTTGAAATAAATAGAACCCTTATAAATATAATTGAATATAATAATTACCTTACCTTAATGAAATGAACCAACAACTCTTTTGTTAAAGGTTCAGACACAACGAATTCAATTATGAGGGATGTAGATGAAATTAGAGGTTAAGCATGGTGTGCGAAAGTTGTTTAATTTTACATGTATATAATATTATCTTTTAAGGTTAGCCAATTTTTTTTTAAAAAATCCTTCACATCATATTGATATTACCCAATAGGGAGGTGAGGGTAATGTTTTCTAATCATGGAGATTAAATGAATTAGAAGAATAATGTATATTTAAAACAAAATTCATTTTAAATTTTTCACATGGAGTTAGATATAATATATTTACAAATATTGTTTAAAAATGAATTTGAATTCCACTGTGAAACCAAAATATTGAGTTTATGTTTCCATTACATAACTCCATTATTATTTCTATTTTTACCATGTCAATCATTAGATTATTTTATTAGGTTTTATTATTAGGTTTATAATTTTTTTGTCATGTTACTTCATTTTTATTATCTCTCGAATCTCTCTCCTATTGGGTCGTGTCAACATATTGATAATAAATTATTTAATAATATATTATTATCTTATTCCACAATTTTTTATCAAATAATGAGATAAAGTTTTTTTAAAAAAAATTGAATATATATTTTTATTATACATTTTTGTGTTTTAATATATATATATATAATTATATTTCATTAACTCAAATCACAATTTTTTACACACGTAAATATATTGCTCATTTTTTGACAAAAAGGTTATATATCTTTATAATTTAGAAATTTTATTAAATAGAACAAAAATTATTTTCATATATTTATTAAAGAAAATTAATTATATTCATATAAAAATTTTAATGTATCATTATTAATCTTAATCACATTTTATAAAAACATAGTTTATTTACATGATAAAATAAATTGTAATCATATAAAATAATATTAATTTTATTAAAACATTTATTTTTCAAAGAATCATAATTTTATTTTATAATAAAACATTTAATATGAATATTTAATATTTATTTATTTCAATAAATATTACTACCTTAATGGTTAATAGAATTTAAATACTAATAATGTGTTTTCTATACATAAAATATTTAACATTTTTAAAATTACAACATACAATACAAGACAATAAAATTTTATATAAAAATATTATATCATAAGGTATGAAAACAACATTTTTCATACAATCAGAACTAAATTATTTAGTATTTAATCTTATATAATAAAATGATAATTCTTGGAAAATTAATTTAATTCGAATTTTATTTTGAAAAACTTACTTTATACTTTAATTTATTAATACAAAATTTTTGTGATGTTATATCCTCTACCCCAAACATTATGGATAACATCACCTACATGGGGAAATTATTTGATCACACTTTTATTTTGGCATTTTGAATTCACTCATGGTGGAGAGAGTTTATTGTAAAGTATTTTAATGGATTAAATGAGAGTATATAATATCATTCATGGTATGGATTGGATATCCACTATCCATGACTATATTTATTTTTTCCAGTGGATTATATGGTCTAAATGGAATGATGGGTAGAGATTCCATTCACTTGTGAAATGGATTTTCATTCTATGTAGGATGGGTCCATATTGAGGAATGTGTACCCAATTTTTCATTATTTATATGGATTGACTCTTAGTGTATAGAAATATATTTATTTTAGTTCCCAATAGTAGTATAGAATAATATAGATTTATTAATTGAAGAAATTATTAGGATGTAACATCAACAAAATATTGACTTCTGTATTGACATGTATTTAGTGATATCTCAAATATATTTAGTGGAATATCAACTTGATCCCATTCAATATTCAAATATGAGGGTAACATTGGATCACATTTTGAGTAAAGTATTTATGAGACATAGTGGGTCCCCCTAGAAAAATATAATATTATACACAAGAATGAGGATTTCAAGTTGAGGCTCTATGTAGACTAATATTACCTGAATTTGTTAATAGAGAATACTAGGTATCCTTTATTGAGAATTTATATCATTTTCATTAAATATGATAGGGTAATAGTAGTTCTCTCACATTGACCTTAGGTTAGGATATCACCTGTTGTGGGTTCATGATGTGGATGTACCATATAAGTCACTCTAATGTATCTATAGCCACTAAAAGTACCTTGCGATTCCATTTTTCAAGATAAATTCCCTAGCAGTGTTTATGGGGATCATGAACTAGGTCTTTTATCCTTTGATATATCAACTTATGTGGGTCTTTATTGACGAAATTCTCTTTTACTCATCATCAATGTCTATGAATTAATAACATTTTATTATAGTACTATGGGTACATAAAGAGAATAATCTACAAGGAAATATCTCAATGATTTTATTCTTAATTAGATAGGTCCACATTCTTGGACATATCATATCATAGGAGAGTGTGGATATTTACCTGAAAATGATTTTGGGGGTGATATCTTAGGTTCCACCTATGAGCATAATAGATTTGTTGAACTTCATCAGGATAAGTGAATGTTATGATATATCTAAAGCATGTAATATCTTGTATTTCACATCCATTGATAGCTTTAACATAAACTGAATAGACCATGTTATGGTTAGTCATGTTCCAAAAGGACATTAGTAAATTACACTGATGGTTAACAGAAATGTCACATCTAGGTGTTACCAAAAGAGGGGGTTTATTGTGTAGTGTTATATGAAACCAATAGAGACAAGATTCTTTGTGTTTTGATGAAATGGTATATGGTGATATCAAATGAATATAGGAATATTAAACCCATTAATATTACTATTAAACTAATGGCATGGAAATAGAAGCAATGGTGTTCTCCACAAAGACTTAGTGAAACTAATTTTGTTTTTTATTTAGAAAAAATAGTCTTATGTGCATATTCACTCTGAGAGACCTTATCCTAGGATAGAGGCAGTTGATAGAGTTACTACATGACTATTAATTCGATATAGAAAATACTCTAGGGAAAGGTAATTATATGCTAGATTACCTCAGTAGGAAATATTGTTCCCAATGGATAGGAAATACATGATGTATATTAGCCTTATTTAAATTATCCATAGATGATGATAGAGGAAAGGTATTATTCTAATTAATGGTTGGGACCCATCATCTTCTAATGAATCCAAGTGAAACACAACATAATGATAATTATTCTAAAGTTTTCTAAAACATTTTATTAACTTTATATTCTCATGATGGATTTTATGAAGGTGTGGGGAATGTCATTCTATTCTAATGGTAGAAAGTTATATTAGTCATGCATTAAGAGGAGGACCTGATGTATTTCCACACACCTCCACTAGTTATACATCCTATAGTAGTAAAGTTGTAATTAGACCTTCAGTGGAAGTAGTGGAAGCCTTGGACGAAGGGGAGGGTAATATATTTTATCTCTAGATTCCCTACATGTCAACAAGTGATAGAAGAGAGTTGGGTACCATCAGGTTTAGCATAGAACTAGGAGGTTCTAGAAAATAAGTGTGATTGTGTATCCATATATTTTGTGATAGTATTTCCATGGGAATTATCCCCCAAACTATTAAATATATTTAATTTTCCATTCAAATAAATTATTGTTATCATATTTAGGAAAATAAAATGGTTAAAACACATGAAAAAATAATGACTTATTTCACAAATTAGTAACAACAATTTTATTGAATTAATATATACATAAAAATGTAAACCATAACAATGGGGTAGTAAACATAAAAAAATACTACAGTTGTAATTGGGAAATGTGGATAATTATGACCAAATTGAATTATCACACACACAAAACACACTATTAAAAGAGACAAAATATTTGGAATACAATATAAACATCAGAAATTAAAAATGGACAAACATGATAATAATTTAGGTTAATTATGAATAAATGAATTAAATTTTATCTATATGAGGTGATATGATGTTTGGTATATTTTTTTTACTGTTAGGAATAGTAACTTGGCTATTGGAATATTAAATAAACCATAAAATTGAAAAAATTATCATATAAATAAAGTTAACCATTACTAATTTATGAAAATAAAAATATTATAATCCCATCAAATAAATATTAATATTGAATACTCAATAAAACTATAAGAAAATTTTTACTAAAATGCATTTTAATGTATTTCATTAAAATCATAGAAGTTTTTCTAATAATTTAAATTAAATATGTCAAAAATTATTTGTGACAAAATTAATTTAAGTTTCCGACTTATCACATCAATATTTTATAAGGGGTAATTATAGAAAACATATATGAAAGACATCATTACTTATTGAATATTAAGAAATACAGTTCTTAGATAACTCATATGATTATATTAAATAATTAAATATGTAACAATGTCCAGATAAAATCTTGAAATTATGGCTTGAAAACACACATTTTTAATTAGTTAAATAATTCCTGAAATTGAATTTCAAAACCTGGAATATTTTTTTGAAGCCTAATGTGTAGTGTCTTCCATTAAAAACATATGTTCATTCTTTGAAATTTATTTTTAATAAAATAATTAATTCTATATATAAAGGACTTGAATGTATAATTAAATTTATTTTTAATCAAATAAAATTCATAATTTCTATAATATAACTATTACAAGGTAAATAATAGTTTTTTTATTTTATTCAATATTTTATCATAAAAACACCCTTCTCCCCAAGAATATATACACTGTCTCCCTCCCTTTATAAAACCACTTCACATTAAATTACCAAAGGCAAATATTTTCTCAATAACCATATCTTAATACATGTATAATCCTTAAAGATGTTCTATAGTCATAAAACTCTATAACTTAATGAAGTCAAAATTCATTCAAAAAGAAAAAAATTATCAAATATGTAATGACCTTTTATATTTTAATTTCGTTTTCCTTTTCTAAATCCCTATAGTTTTTTTTATTTTTTAATAAAAACCTTCGAAAAAAATATTTTTTTTATTTATAAAAAAGTAATCCACAGTAAAAATTTTATTTATAATATTGGAATATGTAATATATCTCTCACATCCTATTTTGAAAATTCTTTATCAACAGTTAGTTAATCGTCCATAAGGACATTTCCAATTCTATAATGATCACCAAATTTATTTGTGTTTATTGAAAATTATTTATAATATATAATTTTCTAAATATATTAATATTTATTCTTATAATATTAATTTTTTCAGTGTGTAAATTGATATCTTAAAAATGATAAAATCATAAAAAGACTAGTTAATATTAAGTAAAACATAATATCAAAGTTTTGAACGATACCAAATAAAATATAATGATTACAAATAACCATTACTGAAGAAATGAGAATATTTACCTATTGGTTTCATTTTTTTAATAATTGTGAGTTTTTTATAGAATAAAAAAGGTTATGAAATAAAATATCATCTACTATATGGAGAATCATGAACTAAAATCATAATTTTTGGGTTTATCACCTTATTCTATTTATTTCCATTGTTGAATCATCTTAATTACGATGAAGAATCCATTAAATCGGTCACTAAATTTTATTCAATACTAGGGATATGAATACATATACAAAATTAAGATAATTTCAAATGTACCTATAATTATTTACCTATGTGACCTTATTTTTTAAATCATCTTGAATAAATACAATTTTTAAAAAAAATCTTCTTATTACCATGGACAATGATCAATTATGAAAAAATAGATGTCCAAATCTATGTTTTTACCTTTTCATTTGGGAACCTAAGTATTTATTAATTGGTATGTGATTCAAGACAATGTTATAAACCCCATTATCTTTATGTTGTTTTATTTCAGGTTGTCCATTGAAATATTTATTCTTTCTATATGGAATATAAGATTATAATCATTTTATGGTGTGAAATCTAGAACGTTATTATATATACCACCAATTATTGAATAAAATTCTATCTTTATTTATAATTATGTTCATATGATTTATCCACATTTGTTATTAATGATAATAATGTAAGATTTATTCATATCTATTTGTTGTATTTGACCAATTTGTTATTTTTTTCATTATTATGCACATTCTATATTATATTCCCTTTTCAAATAATTTCCTCATGATTATGATCTATTTTTGGTAACATTAATATCGTTAATAACCATAAAATATATTTTAAATTAATGTGGTGGTGGCTACATGCTGCACAAAATTTTTTAATATATGATCGTGGTTTATTTTTTATTCATAATTTTTGGATAAGTATTCTACAAGATCTTCATATAAATTTGAACATCAATTGGACTTATCACACCCAAACTAATGGCTTATATGAAATGAAAACTCATACGCATTAGGAAAAACTAAGAGCATACTCAGTGGAATTTAGAAGAGGATGTGATGAATATCACCGACTAATAGATTTATCATGAAAAAAATTCTTCCGCATGAGTATTCAATTGTACTCGTATGATTCCTTATATATAAATAGATACAGAAATACTACATATTGGGATGAATTTTTTAAAAATAAAACAAATGGGCCTGATAGAGTAAAAAGAAATAATAAATGTGGTTTAATACATTCAGTAATACATGAATGTTATCCAGAGTCAAAAAAGGTGTTATGATAAAAACTTCTAAATGGACATGGAGTATGAAGTTGAAAATTTTTTGGCCTTGAATATCACCAGGGAATAAATTAATGTTTCGCAAAATTAATGTTACGATAAACCCAATATATATTGGCTTATTTGAGATTCTTAATCACATAGTAGATATGGCCAATCAACTAGCACTTTCACAAAAATTGTCTCAAGCTTAAGATGTATTCAATATATCACACATAATGAATTACATAACTGAACCCCCACATGTACTAAATATTGATGTGGTATAAATAGAGAACAAACTCTCTTATGATGATTAGTTGGTGAACATCATGAAAGTTGAAGATAATTATCTATACAACATGAAAACTAACCTCATTGTAGTTTTTCAAAAAAAAAATATGAAGTACGATATATAAACATGGGATATTGGGGATGTCATTATATAGAAATACCATCTTCTATTCTTAGCCATGGATATGACAATAATTTTTTTGCTTGAAATTTATAATGTGGGGAATAATGTAACATCACAAATTTTTATATATATTGAATTTTCCATCTGAGTAAATAATGATTGGAATATTTATGAATATAATATAGTTTAAACATATGAAACACATAATATTTTACCTCATAGATATGTAAAATCACTTTTATAGAATAAAGAGATCCTACAAAATTGATACGAGAACAACAGGATAATAAACCGAAAAGAGTAAAATATATTGAAATAGAAAATTTGGACCATTTTGATCTCCTAGAGTTATCACAACCATGAACAACAATTAAAAAAAAGAATTATCATTAGTAATCATATTAACATTTTAGAAATTAAGATTTTAGAAGAGATTGAGGTAAATATAGAATGACGAAATTATCTGGTATTTGTAGGAGGTAATATTACTAGTGGAATAGTATCATAATTATTAAGAACGGAAGATTGACAATTGGAATAGTAAATTGACCATAAAATAAAAAAACTCATATAAATAATATCTAAATTATATAATATATAAAAATATCAATATTATAATTCCATTATATATACATCACTATTAATAAAACATGAAAATGTAAGGGTATTTTTAATAAACTGTATTTTTGTCAATTTTATAAATATTATATATATATATTGTTAATATTTTAAATTAACAATTTTAAAAAAATTAAAATTAGTATCATTTTTTTATTAGAATATAGAAATTTTTTAATGGATATTTTTTCTATAATTTTATGAAAAAAATTAATTTTTAAGAGAATAGAAAATATCAAGTTTTTTGTGTCCCATATATTTTAAATTTCATCATGAAATATATAATATGGATTTGAAAAATTATATAAATTTTTTATTTACTGAAAAAATTTAGTTAAAATAATTCACGAAATTCAATTTAGAAACCAAAAAATAAATTTCTAATGTTTAATTTATATTGAATTCCATTAAAAATGAAAAATTCATTCTTCTATATTATTTTTTCGTAAACTAATGAAACAGTTTTACAAGAAATTTAAAATGATTCTAAAATGAAATGTTAGTATGAAAAGTTTTAGGATGTTAAAAATATAACTATTACACTATTTACCTTGGAATTTAAATTTTATTGAATAATTTATTTTAAAAACATCCATCTACTCAAGTAAAAATACACAATCTCCCTCCCTTTAGAAAAATAATTCACCTACACATTACAAAATAAAAATAAATTACAAACTAATTTCTCTTAAGACCCATAGAATCCATAGTGATTTTCTAGAGACAGAAAATTCCATGAAATCAAGAAGTTAAGGATCGTGGAAAAGGTATATCCTCATGAATGTTGTAATTTCCAATCATATAATTGTTTTATATTCTTTTCCCAATTTAGTGTCCATATTTTATTTTATAATCCAAACAATCTTAATATCATTATTTTTTTTAATATGATATTTAGAATGGAAATATCTTTTAAACATTTATTTATAATTTAATCTTGTATTATATATCACTCAAATCCACTTTGTACAATGTCTCATCTATAGTCACTTAAACACTCACTGAAATGTTTCCAACATTCTAATTATCACTACCTTAGGTATTTTTATAATAGATGATTTAAAATATATAAATATATAAATCAATATCATTCAATGATACTGGTGTCAATTTTTTCAATTTATTTATTGAAATAAACAAAACAAAAAAACTGACACATTATGAGATAAGATTAAGGAAAGAATATTACAAAAATCATACACCTTTAACATTGAATATAGAAATTTAATGTTTAAATATTATAACTGATCAAGTGTGAATTAATGAAAATAATTATCTACTGGTTTCATGATTTAAAAAAATTATATTTAATATACATATGTGAAAAAAAGTGACAAAATAAAGCTATATATAAGGTAAGAGGAATCTTCAACACATATATTTATTTTTTGATTTATTAATTATTTATCATTATTTTGAATATCAAATCATATTAAGTCATTCAATTTTTTCATTTCAATCTTGTTCACCTTTATATTTTCTGGTCACAGAGATTGTTTTACTTCTTATAAATGATTACAATGATACTTATAATGATTTATTAAAAAGTTCATATTTCTTGAATCATCTAATTAATCCATTTTATAATGGTTCTTACTAAAATAAGGTTCTGTGATCTTTTATGAAAACATTTTTTAATAAAAAATATTCTTCATCAGTTTTCTTTTGTGATACATAATGGTTATTTCTTATTATTTTATTCCCAAAACCCTTGTCAAGGTCATTCTCTTTCTATGGGTTTATTTTGAGTCTATTATTGAAATATGTTCCTCATTTATGTGGAATGCATGATATTGATCATTTAATGATGTGAAGGATGGAAAAAATAATATATATCTTACCCATAAAATGGTTAATTTGTTATATCAATTGAGATTATGTGTATTATGAATGATCATGAGGATAGTTTTGTTCACAATTATGATGCAATGGTTTATAAACATGAGTTTTGTTTGAACATGATTCTATATTTGTAACAAATATATGGGGTATTTGACTACAATGATATGGTGTTTCATTATTATTAATATTTCACATTCTTTGGATATTTATAATGATTAACATATTATTATATTGAATATTCTATGCTTTTGAAAATATGGTGATGATTAGATGCATACATTAGATACTAATTAATGTATTTTTATTTCATTCATATTATTTCCCCCTTAATATGATTTTTTAAAACCCATTTCATTGATATATATACTCAAATTAATACATGTGCTAAGGATATCAAGAGAGAATTTAGGAATATTATGATGAAGGATAAATAATGGTTACATTTTATTATTTACAAATGATTTGTAGATATAAATTTCACATGATATAAAAACTATTGATTATGAAAATTATAAAGATTATATTATTTATCATAAAATGATTTAAATTTCATGTTACAAAAAGTTGGTTCACAATATATATGAAGATATCACACAATAATATCTTGGTGGTCATAGAATAACTCACTATTTCATCCCACTTCCTCACCATCAGAGAGAGGATTTTTGTGGAAATCTTGGTATAATTGTACTTGTATGAGATCATATGGATTGTGGTTTCCCCAAAATTATTGTCTCAAGACATGATATACAGTTTTTGAATCAATTTACATGAGTATTATTGGAGTCTATCAGGACATAGGAGTGGATGAGCATGGAATTTTACCCCTGATAAATGGCTAGACTGAGTAGAATATGAAGGTCCTGGATAACATGTTGGGGGATTGTATAGTGTACATTTTATGAAGCTATGAGGATCACCAAACCATATTACATTTTTAGAAAACAAAATATGTCATTATTATATCAGTATGTTTCCTTTAGAGGCCCTTTATGGGAGACCATTCTTATGGAATCTATTATTGTTAGAGTTATGAGAATGAGCACTTCTGTGAACATATTTAGATTGAGTAAGGAAATAAATTTTTATATCATACATGATAGGATTAGTATAGATCAGATCTATCAAAAATCATAGTATAACTATTGATAGAGGTCCTGGGAGTTTAGTGAGGGGGACCATGTTGTCTTAAAGGTCTATATTTTTCATTATTTGTAATGATTTGGTTGGGGAGAAAATCATTCTTCAAGTTTCATTGGCCCATTTTATATTCTTTGTAGGATTTATTAAGTTTCATACCACTTAAATTAACCACCATAGCTAGAGTGGGAGTGTGATGTCTTCCATGTTCCACCACTAAGGAATTAAGTACATTAGTTGTCTCACATCATTGACTAGGTTGATCTGTTCATTAAAGATACAGCCAAATATTAATGTACATCGAGGTGATTTATTATAGGGATAATTATATCATTCATGAGATTAAGATTACCCTTGTGTGTGTTCTATGGATACATGAGAATATTTTAGAGAGCATATGGGACCAGGAGAACAAAATGTGGGCTACATATACTCACATGGATGAGTAGTTCCTACCGTTTGAGATGAAAATCAATGATGGTGGGGAGAGTTTAATGGATCTAGTTTTTTAAATTGTTATTTTAAATATTAAAAATAATATTCATAGATATTTTTGTGAATATAGATAAGTGTTTCAGTCATTGTTTTCCCCCAATAGTGTTATATTATAAATATTAAAATATATTACCACATGTTCCATCATAATATCATTAATAATATATTATATCTTCAATTGAGTCTCAGTTGGGGGAAAAAGGCCATAATTGATTCCAAAATGTGGGGTTCTCTATAATAGTTACATAAGTCATTTTAATAATGGGCATATGGTCCATTCAAAATTATGGTCATATAATAGATGACATAAATTAATTAAAATAACTAAAAGATTTATTATTTATTAAATTTCACTAACCCTATCAAATAACATTTTATTCTCTCATTACTGTCACCTCTTGGGTTTTCTGCAAAAACTAACATTACTCATGAGTGGAAAACTATGGTAGAGAAAGTTGGAGGTGATATTTTAAACAAATATCGATCATCAACGTGTCCAAATTCATCCATTTCATTCACGATAATTATGCGAGATTCATTCTTCATCAATGATAGATCCGCCATTGTGTTCGGCATTTCTTACTGTTTGAATTTTTCCCTTGTATTTTATGATTTTGACAAGAGAATGGATCAAACGATTCTAGGATGAATCCATTTTTAAATTTTTTTAGGGATGTCAAATTATAATTTCTTCTAGAATTTGGAACAATGATTTTTTTCCTCTATTAATGTGATTTCTTTTATATGTCTGAAAATTAATTAAAAGAATGATGGATAAGATGAAAGAATCTATAATTGGTTCAATTTTTTTTGGATTCTTCCCTTTTTTGATGAAAATTCACCAGAAGTGTCTCTTCTATCATATGGTTTGACTATTACTACAACCTACAATATTATGTGATCAAATAACGGTTCTATGTATATTGATGCCATTTTCACAATGGTTATTTTTTTTATATTATAGAACAGATGATGACGATAGTAATCATATGATGAATCTCTGATGAAACATTTTTGAGCATGTATATGTATACGATATAGTAGGTGATGATATATCATTTATTCAATTTGTGGTGGTTGTAATCCAACTTCTTACTAATAATTGATGATAGGAAAGAATGATTTCAATAATTTTTAGAATGAGTCATAGTAGATTCAGTGGTAGAGGAATGAGATTCAGAAGGAATGTCACGGAATTGGAATTTTAAAAATTTCTTGACCATCAGTTGTGTAGTTAAGAACAACACACAACATGTATTCCATTTATTATAGCTCTAGTGTTTTAAAAAGACTAAATGATCACACGGCCATGTGACTGATCGAGACAACATGTTACCCCAACCTGACCAATTCATAACATACTATAAGTACATTATAAGGGACCCATGTATCCCTATATTTCATGATTTGTAGGAAATACTAAAAACCAGAATATTTAATGACATATTTCTCTTTAAATTAGTATTATATATTTTATATAATTCATTACAGTAACACTAATTTTAAACAAACCAAAATATACTATTAAAACATTAATATTAAATGCGACACATATAACATATAAATAGGATTGATGGGTATGAATAATAAAAAATCAATTATTTTTTTTCACACATGTATAAAATGAAATCATTGGTCCCCAATTAAATGAATATGAATACAAAACCATTCAACAATAAATAAGATATGTTTTTATTGAAAAAATGTTTTTATATACACAATGTGTTTTTATCTTGTAAAATTAAATTTATCACTATTTATGAATGGTTTAAATAAAATATGTTAAAATTATATTCCATAAATTATTTTGTTATCAATGCAATAGCTGGGACTTTTTGAAAAATATAAAAAAAATTAGTTGAATGCTTAAAATTTATTTTTTTCGAAAATAGGATTTATTGAATTTTGAAAAAATATTTTATAATTAATTTCACCCATGCATAGAAATTAATCTAGTAAAATGGTTTACATATACGTAATCATCTTTTATAAATTCCTTAAGGAGGCCAATTTCATTTTTCATCATTATGAATAGTATCCAAGGTATAAAATTCACTACTACATTAATGGTTAAAAGGGATGATGAGGGGTTAAGCTAAATAGATAGGGATTCAAATAATCTATTTTATTTTATATATATTACTGGAACATTGTATATAGACACAAATGTATCCAAAGATAAAATTTAAGTCTCATTAATGTCACTTTCACTTGAATATTACATAATTATATTTTAATGTTTTATGTATTTACAGGAGTGCCACTGTCCTCACATAAAAAAGAGAACCTCTTATCCTCTATTATCAAAATAACATGGTTCCTATATAATAACCAATATCAAATCAAATAGTGTCCCAAAATACCTTTTCTAGGATTTTTATGTACTATTGTTACCAAAATACCCATCCAAGAATCCTTAAGGTGCTTTTCAAATGTGGATACCTGGAGAAGACGTATATGTTTTTATCAATGTTCTTTATGTTTATATTTATTCAAAATCCTCCAAATATACGATAACCACAATTAAATTATTTACTCGGTATAATTAATATACTGAGACATGTTTAGGACAATTTTAATGTCATTTTCTGTATTCTTCTAATCCATTTAAAAATGATAATGTCTCTCATGTGTACATGGGGAGGAAAACCTCTTCTATGAAATGAGATTTTTTCCATTTCCTTAATTCATGAATGGTAATATGAGAATATTTAGTTATTATATATTATATTTCAGAAATAATTATGATTCTATAACTTTGAATTATTCTTTATCTCTCATTTTTCGATCAATCAAAATATGGAAGCATCACTAGTGTATATGTACAAACTACCATCTCCACGATATCATGTGATGCATTATCTATCCCTACATTATATAAATAGTTATAAAAGTGTATATAATGAATTAATATGAAATATATTACATGATTTATATTATTTAGATTATGAAACCATGACCATGGTGCATGAACTGGAACTATCAAATCAACACATGTATGGAAAATGAACTAGTTTTCACCAAAATGTTAACTGTAATGATGAAATTATAACAAAAGGATAATTTTATATTATAATGGAATGATAAATATTATGTTATCTATAAATATTATTCTATTATATATCTATAATAAATGTATATTTATTATATTTTAGAATTTAATGAATATTAATCATATAGATACATATGGTAAGAGTTTATGTTACAATTCATTACTTTTTAAGATTGTATATGTAAAATTTATATTGAAGGAAATTATAGGTTTTATATCCATTAATAAAAATATATTTTATTCTACATATAAATTTTTAGTATGAGTACAGTTTTCCTCTCTTTAGTGATTAAAAATATAGAAATAAATATTTTTAACAAAAACTGACATTATATCCTCTTTGTTAGATGAATGTTTTATTTTATGTCCATATTCTTTAAAAAAATAATTTTCATTTCTCCGATTCTTTAACACACCAAATAATTTTCATACTGATATAAATATTCATTTATATTAAGATCACTTTATAGGTTTCAATTTTTATATTCAATAAAAATCATTGTGTTAATATTTTTTTATTTTTTATTTTGTTTTTTACGATGTCAAAAGGAAAATGTATATTCCATATTTAAAAAAACAATAAAATTATCTTACAAAGTTATTTATCATCTATGTAATCATCTTTTACATACTATTATTACATTCAAGGTACATGATCTTATGAAACCATCGAATTTCTTTCTCTAGATGGATTTTGATGATGATTATGTAAGTTCGATTCTATGAAAACCATTTCCTTCACAATAATTAATTAAGTTATGATGAAATATTATGGGAAATCATTTCATTTCAATTGTTTATTCTTTGATGAAAATTTGAAATTCTTATGAAACACTTTTCTTTTCTATGTTCTATGTTCTGATGAAATACTGAATATTTTTATGATATTAGAACATATATTTATTTTTTATTTATGTGATGAGTGGGATAAAAAATATTTATCAGTCCAATTTATTAAGAAATATTTATATCTCATGTGGTAATATTTACTATAATAGATAGTGAACCTGGAAAAATATAGAACTATATCCATTATGATTGTCTTGGGAGTAAACCTTGACTAGGGAAATGATAGAATGTTGAATGAATTTAATCCTCTAAGATAGTATTAGTAGTGATCATCATCTAAATAATGATTTAACTATGATTATTTTTATTTCAAAATAATATTTATTATCCTCACAAAATTTTATCAGGAATCATTATTTATTATTTATTACCTTGAGCTCATATTTTTTATGCTTTTTATGAAAAATCATTATGATACGATTCATTATTAATGATATTTGACTGATTGGGGATGATTTTCATATTATATGTTTATAATATCATACACATATTCATATTTTATGGTCACAAATGATCATTTATTTATATATTCTATGTTTACCATTGTAGGGAATTTTTTCTTACCCTTTCATATGTTTCCTTCCCCTAAGACATAATGAAATGTTTTATATTGGGATTTTCAAAAAAGATTACTATGTGAGAAAATTGTGGTAGATGATGATGACTTTTCAATAAATAATATTATTGTGTATCTTCTCACAAAACACTATAGAAAATTATGCCTCTAGGGATTTTTTTGAGATGAATTTAATATTCAAAAATTTTGATGTAATATTTAAGTATGTAATTCCAGGGTCACCTCACACACCCTATATACCCTAAGAGGTACATGACTTGGGTAGACAAAGAATATTTCATCTAACTCTATCAACATTTTACACCATGTGAACCTTCTACACATCATCGATCTGGGATGATACATTCCACATGGGATTCAAGAACATGTCCTGGTGGCTATCTTGGGAAAACAATATGTATACCCCTAGGACACAATGTGTAATTACCTTTCACATGGAATAGTACCATCAGACCAAAACTTAACCATCATTATTCCTAGGTGGATAAGGTATTTTACCCGTTGGTAATGGGATCCAACTAGGGGGTATGCATTTATCCTTGGTAATCATGGGTGCAATATATTCTAACTTTGAAATAAAATGTTTTTATTAAACAATATGGAAAATGAATCCTTTATCAATGGTGGTGGTAATTTTTTAGTCTATAGATATTGTATGGTATATGGATACCATAGTAGACGTGTTATTTCATCCAACATCATGAGGAAGGAATCGCCCAAAATCATATGATGGACTAAGTATTCATAATGATTTTGGATTGGATGTTGTAAATGTAGATTACGTTTGGCAGGCTGAGAGTTTACACTATACTCTAAGACATTATTAACTCTTTTGATCATATTTGGGTTCCCATTTCCTTTTCTCTCTAGTTTATTATTCTAATATTACTATTTCTTTGTATGTTTTCCATATTGGGGATTTTTGGGATTCTTATAAGTTATGTATTTACTCACATATAAATGGGCTCTACCTACATGTTTCATGTATTATATGGATGACCGTTAGAGGTATATGGGCACCAGGTATCTGTGGTGCATAGAAGAACTTAGAAACTATGATAGGTAGACTTCTATATGGATGGTGGTTATGATCTGAGGTTTCATTCCTCTTGTTGTTAGTTTAGATAATCTTTATAGTTGTTGGGACTATAATTTTTCTATACATTTACTATGTACATACATTTTATGTTATGAGATATATTGTTTTTAATGAATTTATTATTCTTATAGTTTAATTTCAACATTAATATTATTTTTACATAGATATATGTGTTTTTTAGAGGTGGAATAGGATAAGTCATTTCTAATGTGTGATATTATCACTCAAGGATAGTGAATATCTTCAGGAATATTGGAAGTTTTATGGGGTTTTAGACTCATCTTAACTCATTCAATGTGATCCTTAATGGGTTAGTTCATGTCTTAATCGTATAAAGACTCATGGGAGTAGGATAAATTTGTATAAGAATAATATGTTATATTTTTTTAAGACATTACCAATAAATATTATTTTCAGGAAAATCCCAATAGTAAGAAAATTGTGGAATAATTATTTTTTGGTATTTACTTATGTTATTATATATTATTGATCTTTAAATTTTTTAGGGGTGATTTTATAATTTTGTAAATTTATTTATGAATTTTTAGAGGGTTAATAATGTTAACATGGTTGGTACACTATTAAAGAAAAATATTTAAAATCCTTAGAGAATTGTGAATGTATAAACATTGGTATCTAGGTAGGATCACAATTGTCGCACAATTTGGGAGAACTATATGATACCCATGTGGATCTTGATTCTCATGGGATGGTGTATAGTGTATATTCATGGTGTATATAAATGTGGTCATGTTGGTTTAAACATGGATACCTTTGAAATTTATCTGAGAACATAGATTGGACCATAAAGTGATGACTTGCTTTGGGGGTTAGGTTTTATCTCATGTGTTTGTGTCATCCAGAGGGATAGTTGGATGGGTGGTACATTGGGTTTGTTACATAGACCCCATGGGGAAGATATAGTGAATTACATGGATGAATGATTTTATACAACATGGTTGTGATTCATGGTTTGAATTTGTTATATTAGTTATACTTGTATTCCCCTTTGGTTATCATGCTTCTCTCTTATTCAATCTAAGATGTGTGGGAACTTATTTTTTTCTTAGCATACATATGAAGAATTTTAGGGATCAACTAATGAGGTTATTTACTCACCCACTCCATATGAATCAAAGTGTGTATACTGATATTTTTCAACATATTGTCATAAAGTGAATAATCTCTTACTTCTCTTGGAGGGCACCATGATGTTTCAGTCTTTGTAATTTAACGTTGGAGATAGTACATATCTATGGTGTTGATATTAGTGTAGTGTTAAAATTGGATACTGGTTTTCCCTTTTATGTATTATAATTTTGTGTATTAATTTTTTATTAATTTCTAGTTATCATGTCTCAGAATATTGTTATGTTACATTATTAGACATTGCTTTGATTTTTATCATGAATAAATTTTTTCTGTGTTTATTTTCTTTTAGTCACAATTTGTTTTTTTATATTCAATGTTATTATTTCCACTGATTATTTTTGTATCCCTAGGAATTTATTGAAAACCATTCATGTCTAATAAAGGCACCAAAGGCCCTTGATATTATTATCTGATCAATGATTATGGGACACGGTTTGGATTTTATATAAACAGACACAAATTATAAAGTAATTAATTATAAAAATTATTATTATTTAATTCTGTGCCTTGCTTTATTATTCCTTCTTAATCATACAGTAACCATCTCACTATAATAACGAGTCAGACTCTAAATTTATTACACTATACCATTGTTGTTTAACTCCATTTTATCACCCCTAAAATAATTAATTTTAATTCCATTGGGAATCCCTCTAGGGAATAATAATCATCCTTATTATCATAACCAAATCCATTAATGGTATAACCATCCCATCCAAATGACTAGTTTAAACACAAGTGTATCTCACCCCCAAGATTGAATTATGATATATATGTCTTAAAAAACACAATAATATTCAGTTATAGATTAAAAATATTATATTAATATTACATATTATGAGAAAATATTTTTTTAATAGTTTTATATTCACTAAATTAAATTTTATTGTGTGACACATATCACAATGATTTTATTTCTTCTATATAAATAAAAATTCATCATTATTTTCTACAAATCTTCTAATTTGTCCCAAACATTCATATGATCTTATTGAACATTTCATTTAAAAAATTCAAAATATTTAACTAATCAAAACCACTTGACTTCCTAGGGTGAAAATAAAATCCAAAAAATCATTTCCTAATACATTAACTTCATCCCCTTCAAACACAAACCCACAAAAAATCATGATAGTTAAAAAATATATCCTTTTTTATTAAACCCTTTATTGGTCACAATAATATCCCCATTAGGATTTTTCATGTAATGAAAATAACTACACTTCATTATAAATATCCTCAACATAAAATTCATAAAATACCCAATTATTTGAATCATATTTGAGGATTCCCAAAATATGAAACAATAATAATTAATAGTTTTCATAATCTTTTCCATGGGAGAAACACATGTACTTTATAATCTTTTCCAAACCGTAAACTATTTTAAAAAACACTTCTTTATATGTTCCAAACATATTTTTTGTTGACATAAAAATAAAAATAATCAAAAATTTCATATAAAACAGACACAGACACAGACACAACATCAAACTGAACCTAAAAATATCACCGAGATTCACCCTTATCAACAATTAACTCGTAACAACCACCTTCCAAAAAATCTAAAATATATGTAATAATTATTAATTTGGTATTTATCCCTATAATATATATATATATATATATATATATATATATTTATCTCACACTTTTCCAATAAAATTCCAAATTACATGTAAGATAGGTAAGACAATCCCCACACCATAGAATTGAATGTGTTAGTGTTTAATCTCCTTTAATCAACCTTAAATCTAGAAATACATATTTTATAATAGGGTTAGTAAACCATTCATCCAATAGGTAGTTTATATTAATATGATCTACCTTTAATATTCATTCTAAAGTGCAGATGTTAATCTCATGCAGTGTCAAAGAATTAATGAGGTTGAAGATGTGATCTCTAGGGATGAGCTCCTTTCCCTTTAAAAATTTAATGAGCTTCTGGCCTTAATGGAAAATTTCTTTTAGACACAATTTAATGTCAGGTGGTTGAAATTTGGTGATATAAACATATCATTCATCCATTTCTTGCAAAGAAAAAAGAAGGTGAAAAGTGGAATGAATTCCCTTATAGTGGATGGAGTTATTTTTAGCTCTAATAATGATATTTCTGGTGCTATTTTCAAATACACGGAAAATATCTACAAGGATCCAGGTACTAGAAATACTCATAAAATGTTCAGAAATATTTCTTCTACAGTTCAGGCCTCTCATAATGACATGATCACTAGTATCCCCACTGAGGAGGAAGTCAGGAAAGCTATTTTTTCAATGAATGCTGATAGTGTGGAAGGGTCGGATGGTTTCTACAATAAGTTTTTCTTGTCTTATTGGGATATTATTCATACTGATTTTGTTAATGTTGTTATAGATTTCTTCTATCATGCTTACTTTTCTTTTGGCCCCAATGCTAGCATTATTGCATTGATTCCAAATAAGAGGAATGCTCTTGATGTTTGTGATTTTAGGCCTAACGAAATTGGGAATACACTTCCAAAAGTTATTAGTAAAATTTTGGCTAACATATTGGGAACCATTTATAAAGATCACATCTCCACCAATCAATTTGGGTTTTTTCCTGGAAGAAACATTTAAAACATCTTGTTCACAGCTTCTGAATGTGTAAATATTATGAGGAAGAGAGGGATGTATGGTAATATGGCTCTTAAAGTTGATATTTCGAAGGATTTTGATACAATGAAGTGGGGATTCATTTTTTGGGTCTTGAGAATACATGGGTTCTCTAATGGGTGTATCAGGTTGATTAGCTGCATTCTTAAAAGCTCTATGATATTTGTTCTTGTTAATGGTTCTCCTAGAGGATTATTTGGGTGCTCAAGGGGAGTGAGACAAGGTGATCCGTTCTTTGGACTTCTCTTTTCTCTTGCTAAGGACTATTTGAGTTGTTGTATTTCTGATCTTGTGCATGCTGGTATGTTTTAACAGATGATTTTTAGAAGAGGCCTTTTTTCTCCTTCACATCTTTTTACACTAATGATATTCTATTGTTTGGGAAGGTAATTTGGACCACCATTCGATATATTAAGGAACCTTTTGAGCATTATGAGGAGGTCTCTAGTCAAGTTATCAGCTTGGGGAAATCCTATGTGTTTTTTGGGGATGGGGTGATCAATTATAAGCAAAAAAAAATCTTTGAGGCTTGGGGTTAAGAGGGGATCTCTAAATTTTAATTATCTTGGGGTTCCTCTTTTTTGGGGTGCAGTTTAATGAATCTCTCATTAAGAAGTTTACCTGGTCTCTTTTGAATTCTAATGATTTCTCTTTGGAATTCCTGTGTAATAATCTTGGGTCCAAGATTTTAAATGGGTATTATATTTATGTTTCTTCATCAATTTGGTCCTCCATCAAGCATTTAATCTCAACCTTTCTCATTCCTACAAATGGGTGGTTTGTAGAAATTCTACCTTCAATTGTTGGAAGACTATTTGGCTATCTTCTGCTATTGCTGATGTCATTTACATCCCCCTTTGTTGAATAATCTCTCTATTTCTAATTTTCTACATACTGGCAATGGTCAGGAACTTATTCCAGGTCCATTGAAGATTGAATTGTACTGTTATCATTACTCTTGTATGGATACTATGATTTGGCTGCCTAATTTTATTGGCTCCTTTATCACTAAGGAGGATTATATATCTATGAGTGCTACTCTTTTGTTGGTCCTTTCTTGGTTGTTTATGTTTCACGCTACCTTTATTCCACCATCTCATTATTTTCTCATACTAAGGATTTGAAAGTGCATGCTTCCTTTGCAATGGACTTTATAGAAGGCTGGGTTTTATCTTGCACCTATTTGCCTCTTTTGTCTCATTGCAGATGAAACTATTGATCATTTATTCATTTCTAGTAAATTTTCATCCTGTCTATGGAGATATTTGCAAGGAATTTTTGGATCTCAATTGCACTTGGATGGTTTTGGTCAGCTTATAGAGTATGTGTATCAGGATTATTATAGTACTCAAGTGGAACCTTTTCTTATCTCTGTTTTCTCAGCGCTTGTCTCTTTTATTTAGAGAGCTTGTAATTCTCTTGCTTTCTAGAAAAAAATTATCCCGATTTCTATTAGCATTCAGGAGCATCATATTGGTGTCATGGCGACTACTTGGGATGGAATTGGTGTTATGTAGAATGATGTTTCTGATCTGGTGATGTTGAGGTCTCTTGGGATTTCTGGTAGATGTAAAAAACCTCGTGTGATGAAGTATATTCGGTGGATACCCCTGATTTCTCAGTGTCTGAAAATTAATGTTGATGGGGATGCCTTGGGTGCTCCAGGACCTTCGGGTTGTGGTGGTGTCTTCCGCAGTTATAGAGGGTTTGTTAAAGGCTGTTTCTATCACTTTCTTGGGAATCGTTTGGCAATTGAGGTTGAGTTATGGGCTATGATCAAGGTTGTACAGTATGCTTCTTTTCATGGATGGACGAATTTATGGCTGGAATCTGACTCTACTTTGGAAGTTGACATTCTTCGAAACCGATCAAGGAGTGTTCCATGGAGAATTCTTTCAGATTGGGATGATTGTCTCAAGCTTGTGGAGCAGTTCTGTTTGTTTTTCACTCATGTTTATAGGGAGGTGAATCAGGTTGCTGATTCTCTTTCTAATCGTGCCATTGAAGAGGTTGGTTCTTTTTGGTCCATTGTCACACCAATTTTTGTTGTGAGTTGGTGGATGTGGATGCACGTGGTGGTGTGTACATGAAGTTCTGTTAGACCCTCCTATTTCTTCACTCTTGCTGACTTTATTATTTTTTAATAAAATTTTCTGGGAATAGGCTTTTTTCCTGTTTCTGAGCTTTCTAGTTATATCAATTTTCATCAATGAATAATTCTAAACTAGATTTTCCAATTATTATTAACACTTTAACGACTATATATCGCTGAAAATGGTAACTTCACTTTGACCATGGGATCCTAAATGTGCATATTTGTATAAATAAATTTATTTTCATATTATGTGTTAAAATTTTAATTCAAATTAACTATACTCAAGGTAATTGAAATCTACATTTTTGTGTACCTTGTTACACACCAACCTCATAATTGAAACACTCCTTCAAACATTGAATTATAATTTCAAACACCTACAACCTATTAAAAATAAGAATATATAAAAATTTAAATATTAGTATTGACATTATAAAATAATTCAAAATTTGTTGTATAGAAAACTGAAATTCTAGAATAACATTATATTATATAGAGTATACAATAAGAAACAATGAGCATAAACGAAACATGTAACATTATTATTTAAATATGACTGAAATAAAATATCTATTGGTTTGGTGGATATTAATAGAAGTTATATATTTTTATATATATTATATTAATATTAAAAATATATTTATTCATAAATTATCAGGAAATAAACACTCAATTGTTTTCAAAATTTCATTTAATGTTTCAAAAATTTGTTTTCTTTAAATATTATTTTTATAATTTTTATGAAAAAACTTTATAATTAATTTATACTACTTATATAAATTTATTTCATAAAAATAATATCATTTTTAAGATTCTAATTTTAAAATATTCTGAGGTAGAATTATTTTTTATATTTTTTAAAAGATTCATTTTTCATAGAATAGTGAAAAATAACCATTTTTAAAGAATTATCATTACTTTTTATTAAAAAAGTACAATTCTGGCTTGAATTTCATCTAAATTAGTTAAAATTATTATTTAACTATATTCAATATAATTAATTACTTTTGAATTATTATTATTCTTAATTTCGTAATAAGGTTTTTTGGGCACAAACAACATTTTTCAATAAACCATTATTCATTCTATTTTATAAAATAATGTATAAATTGATCTTTGAACATTATATAAATTTATAATGATAAATGGATCAAAAATATTGCACTATGATATTAAACTTTGGTAAATAATTTCCTTTTATTTTTTCATTATGAATTGTAACTATAGTAAATATTTTCCACTTATGTAAGTTTAAATCCAGAAAATAAGGTAAAAATGATATTATAAGGTTAAAAATTAACCCTAAAACGTTTCTATAGTATATTGGATGAGTTTTTTACTATTCTTATCCAATATTCTATTTAATTTCAATTTTTTTATTTCACTTTTAAAATGGGGTTTATATTATATTTTGAATAGAAATTTGAAAAATACCCCTATTGCTTTTAAATTTATCTTATATGCTCACTTAGAGAAAAAGATAATTTTTAAATTAATATTAATTTCTTTTCAGAATTATGAAATTATTTTTATGATGGTAATTTATTATTAAATATTAGTGATGACATAATTACCATCAATTCTTACTCAATGGGGATACATTGCTTGTGTAACAATTAAAAAATAATATAAAATATTTTGAAACCAATAAAATTAATTTCTTTTGTGATAAATTTTGTCAAAAAAGTTATATATTTATAATATAGTAGTGATTTGTTAAGATTCAAGATTATAATTCATTTCTATCTTTATTTCATTAATGTAAAAGTAAATGAATAGTTTTAAAAATTATATTAATGATATTTTATAATAAAAAATGTAATATTAAATGATTTAAATTTAATAAAAACATATATTATCCAGGGTGAATGGGATATGGTAGAAACTATTAAGTATGAACCATTTATTAGTAAAATTACATTTTATAGTTACATTCATGACAAATATTGATTAAAAAGAAATTTATATCACCATAATTGTCAAAAGGGTTAACTTCGGGTTAAAATAATGTGATAAGGGTAAAAAATAACATATAAATGTCCAAATATTATTACATGATATATTTTATATTAATACTAATTTTATCATTAAAATATATCAATTTTTTCAACATTTCCATAAAATTTAATTTATATTAATTTAATACAATATGTAATTCCAAGAGTGACCCTCTCCTCACTTATAAGAGAGAACCACCTCCAATATCTTCCTCGCACCATTTAAGAACTATTTCTTTTCCAAGAAATAAAAATTTTCCTTCCTAAAAATTATATTAATTTTATATATGTTAGTCTTTTCATTATACCATCCTTTTTGGGATTAAGGTTTAATGAAAAAGAGGTTATTTAAAGAAGAGGTACAACTTTGAATGATTTTTTTAATATTATAACTCCTTAAAATATTATTAAACCATGCTAAAAAAAACTTCAGTGTCATTCAAATACTTATATTTCATTATGATAATGTAATAACCTATATGCATCTCATATTCCATCAAATGGGAAATGAAACCTTATTTCATGTGAATGGTGGACTACCAGCTTACGAATCAACGTATTTCATTTTCCATCATTGATTCTTATGAATTTTTATAATTATAGATTTAATATATATATATATATATTATTAATTAAATAATTATCATTATATAAAAATATTTTTTATTATATTTTAATACCATTCTATCGATTAAAAATGAGTATTTAGTTCATGCGTACGTGTGGATTTCCACATCCACGAGGTGATGTAATTATTTTTCCATCACCGCATCCCATGGATAGTATATATAAAATTATTAAACATATAATATAATAGTATTGGTATAATAATAATTATATGAGGATAAGATATTACTTTCATTCTTTATCTAATGTTATTTTAGAAATATAAACGGTACATCTATGTGTGGCCATCCTTCTCCATTAATGTAACATAATCCATTTTTCGTAACCATCCTTCATGGTTGGTTTTATAACTATAATTAATGTATTAAAAATATATTTATGTAATGATTATTATTGTAGATATTATGACACATAGATAATTTTTATGAAATTCAATATACCAAATCCATTATGATGTTTTTAACCAAACATCCTCAAAACACCTGACATGGACTTAACATATTGTGTGATTAAATATTTCATTCAAATAAATCAAATAAATGGATCAAGGTCATTTTATTTATTCTATAGAATTATCTTAAGAGTTAAAATAAGTTATATAATTTTACTATACATTCCTAAAAGTACAAACATAGAAATTGTGGACTAATGAAAAGGTATTTCGTCAGAGGTTCCCTTCATTGAGGCATGTGATAATTTTATGTAGATAATTTATTGTATATGGTTTTTATAATACCCCATAAATATATTGTATCATAAATACATAATATGTCATGTTATTTCATGTTATAGTTAATATTATTTCCTCGATGGTTATTGGACTTGATACGTGCCAAACATGAAGGGATTTCTTAACTCAATTTCATTTCATTAAGTTATTTCATATTTTCAATGATTAAATTATGAAATGATTATGTTTCCAATGAAATATATATGATTTATATTTTTTTATTTGTGTTTATTAATATTTATTACAAATATTCCCTCCATTTAAAAATATCCCCTTTAATGATATAATCTTTTTATGTCTCTTTCAACTAAATTAATCTTTCATTAGACATATGTTTTTGTTATAAACCTATCTTATTTTATGTGGTTTATATATGTCTAATTTGATATGTTATATCCTAAATATAATTATGTTCATTACATTTCATGACTCATCTAATTTTATTCTTTTATAGGAAATATGTTTTTAAAGACACCAATGTGGAAAGGGGTTTATGACTTATTCCCATTTCTAATCAGGATTGTTTTTTCTTGAATTGACAGTGATAATTTATATGATCCATATTTTAAAAAATATTTTGATGTTTCCCCTCATATGTATATTTCCGAACATTTCAATTTCAATTACCATTTTTTCTCATAGATACTCAAAATGGGTTATTAAATATTTTTATGAAGTGTCCACCTTATTTATCCCATTCGAATTAGAAACCCACATTCTTCCATACTTATGATTTCAAAAATGTTTTAAAGAATGTTTTTCACTATTTTTGAATGATAGTTTAATGTAATTTTTAATGAATTTGGAATTTTGTCAAAAACAATTATAATAGAATAGATTGACTTTTTATGAACAATAATCATTTTAATGATGGTGTGAACAAAATATTTGGTTTAATGAATACTGAATGAACAAAATTTCTCATTATAATGATTTCTCAATTCATTGATGTTTTATTCATTTATTTCTATTGTTATTTTAATCTAATTTTTTTAATGAATTTAAATATGTTTTTTATTTTTTGAATTAATTTTCTATGTGAAAAAATATTTTTCCTGTAGAATATTTTTAATTGTAATTTTTTTGGTGTTTTTATTCATAAAGGAAAAAACCTTTATTTTACTTACGCTCCAATATGGATATATTTTAACGATACAATTATTATTCTTTCTCATGATGGATTGTTATTAATTCGAAGATATTTATATGTAACCAATTTCTTTTTGTAGGTAAGGAAATATATGAAATAAATATATTTATTTTTATATTGAAATGTTCAATATTCAAATTGTTTTTCTCATTATATGGTATGGAGACATATATATGGATAAATGATGTGTGTATCCTCTATAATAAAAGGATAGTTGGTACTATTTTAATCCATTTATCAGTGGTAACGTTATAATCCAATGATTGGTGGCTCTATTATTTCCCTTTTTTTTGTTTGAAAAATAGTTAAAGTTAAATGGTAATAGGTTTATTTTATGTTATAATCAGAATTTAAAGTGTATGTTACTAAATTTGAAATAGTAGTTTAGTATTAACATTATAATTTTGTTCTAAAATGAAAAAATGTTTTATTTATTATTTTTAGGAGTTGTTTAATGTAACTTTTCTCATGATTGACATCATATGGATCATGATTATTGATTCATATAACTCTTTCTTTTGTTAAATTATTATGCATGATAAATGATTTATTGTACATGTTCTTATCACTATGAATTCAACTAATCTATGCTCAATCACTTTTATTATTTCATCATATCCTTTTCCTAATATGATTCTAAATGGATTCATTTAATTGTCAATGATTATGTTTACAATTATGAATTATTCGAGCTGACCCTTCATAGGTTTTCTCTTAGACATGTTTTTGAAGAATTATTTTAAATTGATTTTTTTAGAAACGTTTCATGTGGGATTTATTTTTTAGTATATATTGAAGTATTAATTTTGATTATGGAAATCTAGTTATAGTAGTAAAATTATCATTGTAAGACAAATTGTTTTTGTGTAAGTGTATATCTAAATTCAAAAATATCATATTCCTAAAAAGACCATGGGTTCGTAAGTGATCCAATTTTTTCATTTAATATTTTATATTTTTTATATCTATAATTGGGTCATGTTTTTTAGTATCAAATATATAAATTTAACGATAATGGTTTTAATACTAAATATGGGAGTGTGGTTTTGGACATTTTATAGTTGTTATCATAGAATAGTTTAGATAACATTATATATTACTATTTTTTCATTTTATCTTAACTTAATATTTGTAGATACCATTATAGGTCTATAATTTTGAAATTGATCATAATGTCATGGTAATATAATTTTTATATGTTTTTTAGATATGTTAATTTGAGGTGAATAATGATATTTTGTTAGAAATTTTTTTAGGTTGAGTTTTATAGAACCATTTGGTTTAACATGAATGATTATTTTGAAAATAATGTTATTACTTTCTTGGAGTATGTAATTTGAATGGTATGAGGAAAAATTTAAGGTTATAGAATTATATAATTTTGGGGTATTTTAATTTAAATTAGGTTATATGGTAATTTATTTATGGAATGATCTGTGTTGAACCCTTGGTGATACATTTTAATTTTGGAGATAAATGTGTTATTTCACCACATGAAGGTTTATTCATTTATTGTATTACATTATAAATTTTTAAGAAATTTGGTTTTAATAATGAGAAGAAGAAAATATATTAATACTTTTATAAAAATTATATTCAATTAGAAATAGATTATAATGATTCAGGAATTACAAATTCATACATATAATGTGCAGATAGAGAATAGCTAAATGAGGAATATTTTTTAAAACACACATAAAAAGGATAAATTTAAATTAGGGATGTGATGTAAATCCTATAAATATATTTCCTCATGATCTATGTCTATATGATAATGGTATTCCACAACTCTTGAAAAAATATAATTAAATAAAAAATTATCCTATTAACATCATTGCTGATGTATCGATGATGTTTTTCACACCTAAATGATTTATTGTTTTTTGGTCATTAACTTTATCATGGACATTATCTTTATTATGATACATTTTTTCATTGTAAATATATAATTATATTGAATTTTTTTATCTCTAAATTCTATATTTTCACTTCCTAATGATTTTATCCTATTATGAAACCTAGTCATGTGGTATTCCAGATGACCTTCATATATTAATTTCCCACTTTTCAAGTGGATGTATTACTAACCCTTTTTATTAGGCGGGTGATTAAAAAATTAATTTTAAAATATAAATAACATGATCATCAAGGAAATGTTAAAATTATGAGTATTAACATTATATAATTGGTTATAATGTGACATAGTGAGATTTTAAAATAACGTTATTCTTGATAACATATACAATACACATCAATGACCATAAACTATCTATGAAATATTATTATCTAATTGTGACCAATATGACCTAAAATTTGAATTGGAGAATATGAAACAAGGTAATTGAATTATTTAATATATTATTTTCATACTCAATAAAAATTTATTGATAAATTTTAAGGAATCAAATAATAAATTTTTCAATAAATTCATTATATTCTTTATGAATTTGTTTTCTACCAAAATGGTATTTTTTTAGAAAATAAATTATTTAATTCAGGACACTTTTTGAAATTTTATTTGATAAACAATATCATTCTTATATCTTCATATAAAAATTATTTTAGGCTTAGTTTTTAAATTACTCCAAATAGATTGATTCTTCACTCAAAAGTGAAAAATGTCCATTATTTTTAAATTTTAGTTTTTTCCTTATAAACAACCATTATTAATTCAGTTTTTCATAAATTAATCAAAAATATTATTTAATTATATATAATAAAAATAATTATAATTTAATCATCGTTATACATTATTTTGGTATAAATTCATTTCTGGTCTTGGAAACACATGTTTCTAAACAGTTTTTTCAATGTGTTTTACACATTTTTGTTAAAATTTATTTTGGTTAATTTTATGAATTTTTTTTTTTGAGAAATGGATAACATATTTTTATTCATCACTTATTTTTTTTTTAAATAATTTCCTTTTATTTTTTTGATTAATTGTAATTATAGTAAACATGTTTTACCTCATTATGGGTAAATCGAGTAATGTGGTTAAAAATAATATGATAAGGGCTAAAAATAACCCCAAAATACCTTCAATATATTTTATGTGATTTTATTCAGTATAATAATCTATTATTATAGTTTATGGAAATTTTGTTTAATTTTTCATTCAAATTAATCTATATTTTTTATGACAAGAAATATTTAAAATTTCACTCGATTGATTTTATATTTATATAATATGATCACAAAGGGAAAATTTAAGTTTTCAATTAATATTAAATGTTATTATGAGAGTGAGTAAATTTTTTTATTATGTTAATTTTTTTTAATTTTTAAATAATAAATAATTACCTTCTATGCTTATAGAACACTAACACATTTCTTATGAAAATTGTAAAAACATAAAGTAAATGATTTTAAAAAAAATATAAAATTAATTTTTTTGGTATCATATAGTGTCTTAAATGTTATATACATATATATACATATGAAATTTTTTGTTTTTTTTAAAATAATTATATTTTAATTAGATAGGAATCTGGATGAATTTAAATTCAAAGTTAATAAATTTTTCTAAAAATGATATTAACGATATTTTATAATAAACATGATTTTATTAAATGATCTAATATAAATAAAAAATATTTATACCTGTTAATGGGATATGGTTGAAACTATAAAAAAAATTCATATATTTTTCAATTTTCCATTTATATTAACTTTCTTGAACATAAATTTGAAAAAAAAATTGATATCATCATAATAATCAAAAGAGTTAACTATGTGTTAAAACAAAGTGATAAGGGGAAAAATCATCCAAACTTATCAAATTATTTTTTTATATGATTATTTTATATGTAATTCATAATATATATATATATATATTTGATTACACTTATCATTGAATGTAATTTACATAAATTTAATACTTTAACAAATTTCAATAATTCCCCTCCCCTCACTTAAAAGGTCACATACTTGCATCTCTTCCTCAAACCTTTTGGAACTCTAGTTTAGGAAATGACATCCCAAATACATTTAAAAACCTTATATATTTCATAGAGGCATTATTTTTGGTAGATTACCAACCTTAGGGGGAATATGGTTTAATATAAATAAAGTAATCCAAAAAAGTGGTATAGATTTCAATTGAAATTTCAGAATAACTTATCCTTCTACCTACGTCAAATATTATTCCACCATTATAAAATAAAATAATAAGTATCTTATTTATACCTAAATTTCATTATATTTATTTTAAAACCTATAAACATATTACATTTTATCAAATGGTAAATAAAATTGTCATTCATGTGTATAGAGGACTATCAGCTCATGAACCAATGTAATTCATTATCTGTCACCACCTATCACGAGTGGTTATAAATGTAGATTTAATTTATATATATGATATTTATGAAATAATTTTAATTTTTTAATGATAATATTTTATTTTATTTCATTCCTTTCAATTCATTTAAAATTTATAACATCATTCGTCTGTATGTGTGGATTATGTCCTCCCCAAAGCAATGTTATTCTTTTATCATCGCCACATCACATGGGTGGTACATATAGATTATTTAATGAGAAAATATTATATTTATTATCTAAAAATCATTATTTTAAATATAAAATAATATTTTTCGTATTCATCTAATGATCATTAAAAAATTGAAACATTACTCATAAATTTGTATGACCTAACCTCTCCATGATTGTAACGTAGTCCATTTTTCATCACATTCATTCATGGTTGTTTTTAAAAGTATATTTAATATATAAAAATGTTATTTATTTCATTATTACTATTATATATTTATTTAAATATATTTGAATTTTAAAAATATAAAAAAACTGAAGTTATTTAAAAGTTATGAACTAAATATCCACAAAACACTCGATATGGACCAAACTGATTTTGTAACTAAATATATCATTATGATAATTGAAATAAATGATTAAATGATAAGATATTAATCTAATTTTTTTATAAATATATAAAATAATTGATATAAGTTTATTATAATGGTGATAATGTATATATGTAAAATATGTGGGCTCAAGGTAAAGGATTTAATCTCAATTTCACTTCATTGAGGCATGAGTTAATGTTTACACAAAATATATTGTATATAAGGTATATCATTCCCCAATTATAGGTTGTATCATAAATATTTCATAATTATTTTTAGTTTATGTTAAAATTAAAATTATTTCATCCAAGGGGATTTTACTTAAATATAGAAATAATTATGTGGTTTCATAACTCAATTTCATTTAATTGGGTTATATCATTTTTTAATTAGTAAATGCTTGAAATTCATAAAGAATAAAATTTTATTCAAATGATTATGTCACATGAAAGACCTATATTTAAAAAATATATAACCCCAAATACTATAAAATAAAATTTATTTCTAATAAATTTAATTCATATGAACTCATACGATACACACAAAAATATGTTTCTCTGATTTCTTTCATCACAAGCATGACCAAAATTTACCCAAAAACAATATATTGTTGAATTATTTTTATTTAATTTAATATTTACCATATATACATTTTAATAGAGGGTATGAATTTTTTATATAACATATTAAAATATATAGTTCAATATTTTTTTTGGTTTATCTGTAAATTATAAATAAAAATCATCAATTAAAATAAAAAACTGTTTTTTTTAAAATAAATTTTCTAAAATGACGGTATAATCATTCTTAGAACACATAACGTAAAATAAAATTTTAACATTGTTATATCATTAAATTACAAAATGAAATTTATGTTTTAAATCATGATACCGTACTTATCTTACAGTGACATTTTGTGAACTTTCTGAGATGTTTAATGTTTTCATGAATTGTGAAAATTACTGGATTTTAATTAAAAACTACCTTTTCATTTAAATTAATTATAAATTATAATTTATATTTTTAATGTTTTTAATGTAAAATTAGATAAAATTTATATAATTTAATCCAATTTTTCAAATGAAATCATTTTTATATTGAATTTAGATATAAAATTTGACTTATATTTTTAACCTTTTCATTCTACAAACCCACATTCATGTCATGCATGTGGGATAAATTTAAAATTAAAATTTTCCACATAAATGAATTTAATTTAGAAAAATTTATTCAATATTTATAATCAAAATTATATATAATTTATAATATTTTCAACTTAAATTTTGACCTATATCAATGTTGAATGTAGTAAAAATTATTAACTGATACATGGGTAAAAATTGTTTTTCCGTGGCATTACAAGAAAAATTGAAGATTTAAAATGACCTAAAAACATGTTTAGAAACTATTGAATGGAATTATTTATACTATTAAACCTATTTTTAAGATAATTATTTTTAAAAAAAATTACCCTTTTGGCATATGAAAAATATGGGAGTACTCAATTTCTTTCAAATATACAATGTTTTTCCTCTCCCACATTTTAAAAGACCACCCACTCTCCTCTCTTCTTGTCACCTTAAAATATTTTTTCATGGAAAAATAATAAAATAACTTTCTGAATTCCCTACCCTCACCCTAGATAACATATTTTGGGAATAATTTCACCATAGTAAGGGTTTACTGAAAACTTAAGGATGATACTTGAAAAATAGGCAACATTCTTCAAGGAGTATCTTTATTTTAAATATTTATCCACGTTTTTAGATTTTTATAAAAAAATTAAGATATAATAACCAAAATATATTTCATATAAGTAGATTTTTTTTATAATATTGGAGTTTCTAAAATCCTTATCTATGTAAATTTAATGAGTTCTAGAAATCATTGTACGTGTGTATAGCGGACTACCACCTAACAAACCGACATCATTCATTTTTTTTTCACTTCCTCCTCCCACAGATGGTTAAAATGATGAATATAAAGTATATATATTTTATTGATAATGTATTTATACCTATGGAACCACTATATCATATATGACTTTTTACCTTCTATTCCATAAGAGATATTATGACTTCGCTCATGTCTACAGCAAACTACTACGTCACAGAGTGATGTGATTCCTCATTCACTGCTACTTATTATAGAAGATGATAAACATAAGACAAATTATTATATTTAAAAAAAATGAAATTATTATGTAAATTATATATTTATAATTCTTGAAATATAACATATATATACTTTTATTTCCTTCTTATTCACTCATGTAAAGATGATAACATCCTTCGTGTACATGTGGATTACCACCGCAAATAAGTGATGTGACTCTCTTTTCATCACTACGTGACATGGGTGAAATATATAGTATAAAATAGGATATATATGATATAATAATAATTCATTAAATTTAATGTATTAATTAAATTCTTTCAATAAGGATCTGTGAAAAAGGGAAATTTTACTCATGCAAACGTAAGTCCTACCATCTTAAATATCATAATATAATTTATTTTTCCCAAACATCATTAACTATTGGATTTTAAAATTATAATTCGTGTAAAAATATGAAAATTATTTCATTATTATTATTATTATTATTATTGTTATTATATATGTATATAAAATGTATAATAACCATATCATTCATGACAAAACACACACCATCAAACATTGCAATTAACACCCGAAACAATGAAAATAGTGAAATAATATTTAAAATGAGTAATAAGATGTTATAAAAGGAACATATACAAAATTATAAATATTAATATAGTTGTTTTTTAATTTAATAACTTATTTAAAACCACTATACAAACTGATTAAGGATGTTCACCCAAAAAATCATTAGGTAATTGATTTGATAACTTAATTTATTTTCATTGGGTTAATTCTCTACATTAATTATTATATCATTATAAGATTATTTGAATGATAAAATTTTATTAAATTATAATATTTTTATAACTAGATTATTTTTATTCAAAATTAATTCACACAATTAATTCATTGGATTATTATCACTTCAGTGTTTTTATTATTGAAAGTGTTTAATTCATAATCTCAATTTATTCAGGATTATTTAATCTTTAATTTCAACTTAAAAAAGTAAATTTACCATTGTTTGATAAAACCATTAATTTTTTTCTCACCTGGTTATTAATGAATCAATTCATGTAATGGTTACATTTTTAAACTCCTTGGATCTTATAAGGATTTTAACGTGGGTTTTGAATTTTTTTTTTTGACGAAAATTCAAAGTCATTTCACTCATCAACTAGAAATCTATTTTCTTCCAAAGAGTGATAAAATAAAAAATGTTTGAAGTTTTTTTACCATATCACAAAAATTTATCAAATTCTATTTGAATTTTTTTATTTATTACAAAAAAAATCAATAGAAACTTATTTTATTTTCAATGGAATTCATGTAGGACTTTTATAGAACATATGAAATAAATCTTATTACTTTGTTCCGAATAATTAAATTTCCAAATATTTTTATATGTAAAAAAATGAATGATCTTTTTTACATTGTATGGAATTTATTTAATTATCCTCCATCATGACCATAATTTATTAGATCTTCCATTAAAATTATATTGGGGTCATTTTTAATGATATTGTTTTTAAAATTGACTTTCAAAGTAAAATATTTCCAAAATGGTTTTTCCAAATGAGAAGGATAATATCCTAAAAAAAATTTATTAAATAATTTTTATGTTAATTATATTTATCAAAAAACATCCCTTTATTATTACCCCAATTAATATACGTTTCATTGAAACCATCCTTATTCTTCTCATTGATGGTTGATCTTCATTTTTACTAATGAAATTATTAACATTTCACTTCCTCGATTAATGTTTATAGTAAATGACATTACTATAAAATATTCACTTTCTAGTTATAATTGGTAAATAAACATACCCTAAATATCCACATTATATATCATGGATATGATTATTTACTAAATTTTATACCATTTTTATAGATTGTGTTTACTTCGAATGTTTTTTGATTAAATTGAGGAATACTAATAAATCTATATCCTTTAATCAATATAGGGAACATTATTTAAGATATTAAATATATTATTTTATATATGAGGAATCATTTGGTAAGGTATGACTGATGTGGGTACTGATTTAAATATCCCCTTGATGCATCGTTAGTCTCATGGTGAAAATGAGTTTGGTACTCATAGTTAAGTGTGTTTTAACCAACTATGTTTTAAACCATATTGTGAATGGTCTTGACGGTAAAAGTATAATGTTCCAAGGAAATATGAAGCCTAAAAATTAATTAATTCCTTTATTAAGTATTCATTTATTACTATCTAAGATATTTTCATTATAAAATTATCTCTTGATAAATTTTAATATCAGTAATTGATGAAATGTAAATTTTTTTATAGTTATTTACCTCTAAGTATTGATAACTCCTTATTTCAATAATTTAATTTATTTAATTGTAATTTAGGTATAGTTATTTACCATGGAATATTCATTATTATCCATGATATTTTCACATTGACATTATTTATGGATGTTTCTTATTCTCAGTTTATTGATTAAATGGCATGTGTGTTCTGGTATTACCTTTCTATATTGATTATTCTTTTTTATTTTTGAATAAATCCACATTGCTTTACCATTGGTTGGAATTTTAGATCACCTTTATTTTTTTCCTTTCAACAATATTACAAGATATTTTCTTTATTATAAATGCATGAATATGATGGAGGAAATGATGACACTATTGAAAATATTAGTTTTTAATTTTTGTATTAAAATTTAATGTTTGATTCATGTATGTATCCACATTAAAAATAATACTAAAGGGATACATAATTTTGTATGAGATTTCTTATATCATATGGTAATAAAATAATGCAGGCACTGGCTCTGGGCCACTGGGTTTGGGGTCACTGCAAATTGATTATACAATTACAATATTATGTGTAAAAAGATATTTGGATTATCTATGTTATATTTCTATCTTTTTATTATTACATTTTTTATGCATAATATCTCCATTAATTAATTATAAATTAATTGATATATTATTTTAAATTTTTATTCACCTAAAAGTTTTAATATTTGTCACATATGTTTATGGTATAGACCTGTGTTATTTTATAATTTGTACATACTACCCATTTTAAATATCATATCATGGATGTTATTAACTTAATGATATTAAGAAATTTATTAGAATTTATTATTTCATGGGACTTACATATGAATAGTTACTGATATGGTGAGGGATTAATGTTTCAATCCCATTTTTAATCAGAAATTTTTATGGTTTATTTTCCATTTACAAATTTTTTGAACCTTATTTGAAAATAAAATTTCATAGTTATCCTCCTATTAATATTTAAGAAATATTAAGGATTAAGTACCAATTTGTTCTCATTGGTACTCAAAATTGTTATAAAAAAGTTTTTATGAAAAGTTATCCTTTTATCCAATTTTAGTTGGAAGACAATTTTCATCCATATCAATGTTTTCTATTATTTTTCAAGTATGTTTTAACTATTCATCAACGATTCATTAAATTCATTTTTACCCATGTTTTAATTTTTACAAAAATATATATAATTAATCTTGTTGTTATTTTCTGAAGAAGGATCTTTTTACTGATGGTGTGAAAAAATTCAATTTTTTAAAGATTTTGACATGATTGAAATTTCTCGTCATCATGACTTACCAATGACCCAAATCTTCTTTTATAAGTTTCCATTGTTATTTTAATGGAATTTATCCCTAATTTTATTATATTTTTTAATTTTCAAAATATATTTTTAACGTGTTAGTGAAATTTTCTTCAATATTTTTTAACTTATATTTTTATGGTATATATATTAATTTATGACAACAACTATTTATTTTAAATAAGATAAATTATTAATATATTGTATTGATGAAATATAAACTATTTATCTAGATCTATTATGGTATTTTTTTAGAACTCATTTCATATCCACCAGTAATTCATGCTATGAATGAACAATTGTTATTGCTATGTTGAAACGTTCAAGCTTCTATTTTCTTCATTTTAAAATATATAGACATATATATAGATGATTGAAGTGTTTTTTCATAATAAAACAAGGATGTTTAGTACTTTTATAAAACAATTAAAAGTAGTTAAATTATAAACCAAGGATGGTTGGGTCAGTTATAGCCCCCAATTCATTAGGTAATTAGATGGAGTTAACTAGTTTTTGGTTTCTCCAAGGTGATTGTTGGAATTTACTAGGTAGTTTATTCCATTTAAATTATTGATTTTAAGAGAGATATGATATTTATGTTCTAAGATACCTAAAAGCATTATTTTGTAATTTTTATAAGTTTTTAAAGGTACCTTTGATAAATATTGACATCACATGGATCATGATTAATGATTCTTATCACTCTTTCCATTATTAAATCTTTATTCCCTATAAAATGTTTAATGATCCATTTTTTGATGGTTTTTAATTTTCATTTTTTATGATCATGAAATTTGAATATTTCATCATTCCATTATCCTCATCTTATTCTCCCTAATGACATTCAATTGTTTATTCTTATGTTTACATTTACTGGGTGTTTTATAAGACCCATATTAATTTTATAAATAATGATGTTAAATTAATTAATTCTCGTAAGGATTCATTTGAGATGAATTTCATGGGATATGTTGAAGATGTAATGTTGAATATGAAAAGATGGTTATTATGGGAAATTATCATTTTAATACATGGGTATTGTTATGAAATAGTTTTTAATAATAATATAAAGATGATACACATGAATTTATTTTAGAATAATATTGATTCAATATTTTTTGTTTGATGTTTTCTCCAACAGATAAAAATTGGACATTATTATCTATGTCAAATCAAGAAATGTAGATTTTGAATTTTTAGCATATGATCCAAGTGTGTGGGTTTTGTGAAGCCATATATAGTCCCTTTAACAAACTATATGAGACTATTTTCCACGATAAAATGTGGCTTCTTTATGTGTAATATGACATTATTCACATAATTTAATAGAATAAAACACTTTTATTCATGAATCAATCGATTTCAAAAACAAACAGAATATTTTATAAACATATTTTTCACATTTAATATTTTTATTTATCCATTAAGTGTTTATTTTATACTAAAATTTGTATAAATATTTATTTCATAATGTATAATCCAGTCATTTTAAGAGAAATATGGTATATTGAATATGTGAAATAATGGATTGGGTTGTTTCATAATAAATTTTAAGTCTCAATAAGTAATAAATTTATCTAACGAATAGTAACTTAAAATATAATTTAATATGGGAGGAAAATTATATAAAAATTCCTTCTCTATTTATAGAATAAATAATATATTGACATATTCATTATAATTTTGTATTAATCGTCCCTTTCATTGATATAATGTTGATTTTACACTATTCCATTTCAAAAATTTAGTGAATTCAGTCTGGATTCATTCAAAAAAAATATTAGATATTTATTTATCTGATAAAAAGTTTTCTTCAATTTACAAACACATTTCTCAACACCAAAAAGTATAAAATGTATTCTTTCACAATTTTACTCTTTATGTTCATCATTATGGAAGAAAATATTTACATAAATTTGGAATATCACATATCTTATTTATAAAAAATTAGAAAGAAATATATTTATTTTTCCATGTCTTGGAACATGAAAATAGATATCATCAATTTCAATTCCTTACAATTTTTTAATATCCATTGTATTCTAGCCCCACTTTCTTTCTCTTCACTTCTTCATTCCTATTCAAACTTTTTTCAAAACATCGACACTGATATACATGAATTATTATTATTTTATCATTGAATGAAACTCCAATGCTCTATTATTATTTAATTTAATATAATAATTCATTCAATTCATAGACCAATAGTTGATTTTTAATTTCTCCTTTCATTTTCAATAGTCTAAAATGAGATATAAATTATGTGTGTTATGTTTTTCTAAAATATATTATTATATGAAATTGTAATCCATGCTCAAAAATGATATTTCCGACATCAAACTACATTATAAACCATGTATGAGCTATATTTCATTTTTATTCATCACTAGATAAGGCCGTTTTTTCATATTATTCCTAACCATCACTTGAATCTTATAATTGTCTAGAAGTTCATAAATGATGTTTAAAAAATCCATCACCTTGTTCATAAGAATAATAATTTATTATTTGTTATTCATTTATACTAAATGAGTTCCATAAAACAATCACATTTATAATATATAAAAAATCATATTTCTTTGGTATGTGTGTGATATTTCCTTCAATTGTATTGATATAAATGGAAAACAGTGTCAACTATAGTTTAAAAAAAAAATGGTAAAAGTTATACTCTTTACTTTAATGATGCGAGGGACAGAAATCACCCATAAGAAAAACCAATCATGGGATACTATTCTAATACATCCCAAATATATTCATATTATACATTATGTTTTGGATAAAATTATTTTTATATTAATCATTTTCCCAATCACTTACCTAAATAAGAAATACAAAGTATCATTTTGAAATAAAAATATTCAAGCAATATCAATCAAAATTAATTTCCTCCACTCATATTTTTTTATTCTTTTCAAAAATATTGTGCACTATACAGATTAAAAAGCCAATGATTTTCTATTTAATATCCAACCCTTTAGATTATATATTCAACCCCATTTTCAAAAAAAAAATTAAAATGAATAATTAAAATTATTGACAACACTTTTCATGAAATTATTATCCATCCTAAATTAATAAAAATGATACCTCATAAACATTGTTCTTGTAGTGTTGGTGATGTCAGAAATGAATGAGATAAATAATATTTATCAATTCATTGAGTCCAAAAATACCAAAATAGAAAATTTTTAAGGGATTATTTGTTTGAATTTATACCTATTTTATGGGTTTAATATATATTTCCATTTTTTCATGTGTAAAAGGACCAATTTTTTTATCACTTTAAAAATAGAAAATCATAAACATTTTATATTTAAGTCACAATTCTAAAGATATTTTGTTTAATGTTACCAATCCTTTAATGACACAACTTATTCTCTTGTTTATGCTCAATTTACAAGAAAATTATATTCTCCCATTTAAATGATATTACCTCAGTTACATTATACCCTTTTATAACATTTCTATATTTTAATTATATCACTAAAAATTAGTCATTTTTATTGGTCAATTTATTTACATCATGAAATAGATAATGTGTTACAAATTATTAAAAATGCGAGTTCCCTTTGATTATAGATTCTAATATATAAGATATATTGAGATAATACTATTAAATTAGGGTGATACACCATTTTAAAATGTGACAAATCCTTCCCCGCATTTTTAAAATAATTTTATATTCCCAATATAACCCATCATAAGAGATGAACATCTTCTACTATCAATATCTCGATAGTCCTTTTGATATTCTTTCAACACAATTTCTTCAAAATATGTTTTGTACATCCCTTTTTTACTACATAAAAACAGTTCATTATTCAAAATAAATAATGGTAGAAAATTATAATGGAAATACATAGATATGTGACATTCCTAATAATAAATTCTATAATAATTATTCAATACATGAAAATTATTCTTCTTTATATATTTTTAATATTCAATTACTCTCATAAAATTTCTTTATTGGGTGTTTTCGTCTCCCTTATATGAAAATAGTACAATCATCTTTAATTGGTAAATTTTTTTATGTTAAACCAAAAAATTATTTACAAATACTTATAAGATGAATTTCACCAAAATAACTAGAAAAAAAAATTCATACACATACTGTTTTTTTGAGGTTATAACAATTTATTATTTAATATTTAGCCAAATAATCTCAAAATACATCTGAGAAATAATTAACTGGTATTAAAGAAATTTTTAATTATATGTTGGAAATTATTACTGGATTTTTTAAATTTCAATTGATATTATTTTTTATTTTAAATTGTAATTTTTTAATTTTATGAATTCTAGTATACACCTCTTCTTACTATATTTTTTATCTTCTCTTTAATTAATCACCAAAATTTTATTTCATAAAATAAAGGCCTTATGAATATATATGCACTGATTATTATATTTTATTTTTATGTTCAAAATTCATGTATTTTTCACATGCCCTTTCTTTACATTTTGATTGATCCCTAACTTATCAAAATAATTCCTAAATATCAAACCTGATCTTCTGTAATTCCTTTTTAACATTCAACACCATTTCTGAATAATATTCTAGTAGTTTTTATTTTTCATTTATGTTTTACATTATTTGATAATTTATTATCATTTACTTTTTAAATGATATATTGAAAGTGTTGGAACTAGGGTCTTCAAAGCATGATTTGGCGTATGGTTTGTGTTTGTTGTCAATCCTCAGTGGAAGTTCAGGATGTGTACCAACAAAGTGATCATACCGTTCCAGCAGAAAACAGTAGTGAAGGTGGCGCTGTTTCCCAGTGTTTGCCAATTTTTGGGGCCTAAAAATCGGCCTATAAAGTAAAGTGTTTTTGGCAAAGGTACTTGCGCGCCGTGCTCTTGGAGGATAAAAGACTTGCGCGCCATATGTTTTTGAGGATCAGAACATCAAAATTTGGCTAAGGAAAGAAGGTCGCGCAAGTATTGGTTGGGTCGCGCAGGTGAGTTGCACGACATAGGTTCTTGAGACAAGACTTGCGCGCCGTCGAGGGACTTGCGCACCGCCGCGCAGGGGTTCCAGATTGCCTATAAATACTGGACCACTCCTTCTCATTTCTCACGAAGCTCAAGACTTCGAGATTGTTCGAGCTCTCGTCTCTTTGGTGGTCGAGTCGCGCAGGTGGTAGTTTTGTCGCGCAAGTAGAGCTTGCGTGCCGGTTGTTGGTTGCGCGCCCAAGGAGATTTGGAAGAGAAAGAGAGTGGACCACGCAAGTTTGAATTCGGGGAACAAAGTGTCGCGCAGGTGCATTGATGACACTTGCGCGCCAGTTTGGACTTGCGCACCGTAGTGGGACTTGCGCGATTGTCTTGGAGAAGCGCGCCTGGTTTTGCTGAAACCCACTGGCCTGTTTGGAGCTGCACGAAAGCCGAGAGACTACCCGATACATTCGAGGAAAAGTGATATTCTTCTTCTGGTGAGAATTGGACTTCAATAGAGCATCTACATACAACAAAGGATGCATTTTTATGCAAATTATTAAGAGACCTTCACGTCTATAAACTGAGTGGGACTTCACCAACGGCAGAGAGCCAGGGGAGTCAACGGGAGTGACCCGAGGGAAGCAGTGAGCTATCCCTGAACCTTTGTAAACGCAGTGAGCCTAGGAAAAAGTTACTGTACCCAAACCTTTGTAATCTACAGCTAGTGAAGTATAGTTGATTTAGGTACGACCGACAACCTGTCGGCGTATGCTCCTTGGACGTAGCCCTTAGTGGTGAACCAAGTAAAAAGGGCCGTGTCTTCTCTATGCATGTGAATGTTTTCTTTCTAATCATAATCATCATACAGGTTCAACAAGTTCCTACCAATGTGGGAAAAAGATCCATCACTTTAAAAGAAAAAGTGGTCACCCTAATTCACCCCTCCCCTCTCAGGGTGTCCCGGGGTCCTACAAGTGGTATCAGAGGGTAAAGGTTGTTGGATTTGAATCTGTCCTTTGTCGCCATGGAGAATGCAGTCAATGATAGGGGAGTCTCTCTCTTCGATGGAAATAATTTTCAGATCTGGAAGAATAGGATGAGATCTCATCTAAGATCTCTTGGAATTGATGTTTTGTTTTCTACTGTGCAAGGAATACAAGTCACTGATCCAACAGGCCTTTCTATGACTGACACAGACAGGAAAATTCTTGATGCTGATGCTAAAGCACAAAATGCACTCACTGTAGCTCTTTCCGATCAGATCTATCTAAAGGTGATGAGTTGCACTTCAGCAAAGTCTATGTGGGATAAACTTGAAAACATTTATGAAGGAGATAGCAAGGTAAAGGAGGTAAAACTTCAACTTTTACACAACAGGTTTGACGGCCTAAAGATGCACACCAATGAAAATGCAGACTCATTTTTTAATCGAATTACTGAAGTAGTGGGAGAAATTTGAGGTCTTGGAGAAGAAATCAAAGACATTGATATCATAAAGAAAATCTTGAGAAGACTTCCTCCAATGTACAATGCAAAGGTGTCAGTACTCGAAGAAATAGATCTATCTAAACTATCTCTGGATGATTTGTTAAGTAGTTTAGTGGCATATGAGATGAGAGTCAAACCCGAAGATTCCATGACTCGTGTGAGCAAGGAAATGTCATTCAAAGCCATGGACAAACTGAAAATTTTAGAAGATAGTGGTGGTGAAAATGACGAAGAAAAAGAAATTCTTTCCCTCATCGCCAAGAAGTTGAAAATGGGAAAAGGTAAATTTAGAGGTAAGATACCTCTTGCATGCTTCCGTTGTGGAAGAGTTGGGCACATTGCCTCTCAGTGTCAAAGAAAGTTAGATAATGATGAGAGCGAAGCTGAAGACATTGAGAATCCTCAGAAAAGGTTTTTCAAAAAGGGTGACTTCAAATCTGGAAAGAAAATGCAGAGGAAGAGTTTTGTCTGTGAAGAAGAAGATGGTGATATTGAATTTTGTGAGGAAGAAGAACCAGAATTTAAAACCAAAAACCATGATTCCATGATGGCTACCACTGAAATATCAGAATCCTCAATCAATAAAGACAGAGATAATCAGACTACTACTATTGGTGATCCAAATATTCAAATTAAGGATGCCTTCTCCAAGCATGAGAGTAAATGTATGAGATGTAATAAGTGGAAGGAAATGGTAAAAGAATCATCAGAATATGTTGATGAACTTGAAACTGAAATTGAACGTCTAGAAGAATTTGTGAAAGTTCAGTCTAAAATCCTTGAAAGAAATGATGATGTAGTGGATCTAAAACTGAGAATTGAGGAGCAGGGAAAGGTCATCAATGACCTCACGTCAAGACTGGAAGAAAAGTCCAAGACTGATGAGGGTCTTGAGGAGGAAGTTGTTACTCTTAGAAGTAAACTTGAAACTGAATCATTTTCAAAAGAATCAAGGGAGAAAGCACCTCTTAGAAGATTCTCAGATGCAGAGTTACTGGCAAGAGCCAAATGTGGTTCTGATAGGGTTGAAAAAATCTTGAGCGTTCAAAGACCCGCCTGCATGGGAAAGAGTGGAATTGGCTATGAAGATGAAACATCAACTGCTGGAAATAAAGAGAGCCAAAAGAAAGACAAAACGAAGGTTGAACATGTCGAAACATTACCTGAAGTGCGGAAAAAGGAACCCTCAATCCAAACTAGAAGGAGAACTGACAATTATCCTCAAACATTCAGAAATGATAGGCAGTTAAACTATTCTCACAAGGATGATGGTATGAGGAAAAATTCAGGTGAGAAGACATTCCCTCACATGAAGTGTCAGTTCTGTGGCTATCTGGGCCATACCATGACATATTGCGAAGAGGCAAGGAGCTACCTGAATGAAGAAGATCTGGGAAGTCAACAAAGCAGAAAGATTTCATATCCTTCATCTTATAGGAGAAATATCTTTTATGGTTACTGTTTTAATTGTTCTAACATTGGCCATAAAGCTATGTATTGTAGGCAGCGATACGACAGGAGGAATTCAAACAAAACTCAAAGATGGGACTGTGCTCATCCTCCTGATGATGTTGTTCTCACAAACAGTTTTCCCCTATGGAATAAGATCATGGGTATGAAGAATCAGATTATGTAGAAGAATGTATTAAAAGGCCACCATTATCCTATGCTCAGTCCAATATCTCATGGAAAGAGAAGAAGAAGATTGAGAAATCCAATCTTGCAGAAGTAGCACTCAAAGCTACAAAAAGCAGTAGCACTTGGATCCTTGATAGTGGAAGCTCTTCCCATATGACGGGAAATGCTTAACTTCTGATGAACATTGAAAAGAAGGTTGATCGAACAGTACAGTTTGGTAATGACGGTGCTTTGAAGATCAAAGGCAGCGGGAATACTGCTCTCGCCAACGGGGAGCGGAAGAAGACTGAGGTTCTTTACGTGGACGGTCTACGCCACAATCTCCTGAGTGTAAGTCAACTCTGTGACTCAGGGCTCATAGTAACCTTCAATCAAAAAGGCTGCACCATAAAAGGAAAAATAGGAAATTCTCTTATGAAAGGTAGTAGAACAGATGGAAATTTATATCAGGTTGACAGCAAAGTGAACTCTTGCTATTTGTCTGTTGAAGAAGAAAATAATTTATGGCATCGAAGGCTATGGCACATTAACCAACAAGACATGGAAAAGATATCTATGTTAAAGATAGTCATGGACATTCCCATTCTAAAACGTGAACGGGAAATGTCTTGTGATGCTTGTATTCATGGGAAACTTGTATGTAGTTCAGATCGACCAAAGAAGAAAAGGGCATCACATCTTCTTGATCTCATTCATACAGACGTATGTGGCCCAATAAATGTTGCTGGAACCTATGGAGAAAGGTACTTCGTCCTTTTCATTGATGATTATAGCAGAATGGCTTGTGTAATGGTTATCCACAGGAAGTGAGAAGTGCTTGATTGTATGAAAACTTATCGACGGATTGCAGAGAACGATACAGGTCGGACAATAAAAGTCTTGCGATCTGACAATGGAGGGGAATACACGTCCATTGAGTTTGAAAATTACTTAGAAAAACATGGAATACAGCATGAGGTAGCTTCTATGAGAACTCTGCAACAAAATGGAGTTGTTGAGCGCCGGAATTGACAGGTCAACAATATGGCTAGGACTATGCTGATTGAGAGTGGTATCTCTCGCCATTACTGGAAAGAAGCTGTTGAGGCTGCAGTGCACATTCAGAATCGAACATGGCTTTATATGGGAGAAATAAAGACCCCATATAAATTGTGGCATGGAAGGAAGCCTTCGTTGAAATACTTTCTTGTTTTCGGAAGCAAATGTTTCATCCTGAATAAAGAAGGAAACCAAAGAAAGTATGGTGACAATGCTGATGAAGGAATTTTTCTTGGATATCCAATGAACAGCAAAGCTTACAAGTGTTTCAATAAACGCCTGGGGAGGATTGTGGAAAGCAATGATGTTAATATCATTGAAGGAAAAACTCCAAACACTTAAAATAGTACCTATGCTGATGAAATACAAGATGAGAATGAATGTGAACATGAAATAAATACAAATACAGAAATAGAGGAAGGTGTACAAAATACTCAAGGGTCACATCATGATGTTGACTCAGACGAAGAATCTGAAATAGAAATCTTGGATGGTGAGAATGCGTCTGAACCTCATAAGAAAAATCGAAGAGCAGAAATTGATCTGACTAACATAATTGGAGACAAGAATGCACCTACACAGACAAGGAGGATGAGGAATAACACAGAAACTGCATTTCTTTCTGTTGTGGAGCCATCCTCATTTGAAGAAGCTACAAAGGATGAATCCTGGGTAAACGCCATGAATGAAGAGTTAGATCAGATTGACAAGAATCAGACATGGGATCTTGTCCAGAGACCGGAAGGTCACAATGTGATTGGTACCAAATGGATATTCAAAAATAAGTTTGATGAGCATGGAAGTGTCATCAGAAACAAGTAAAGACTGGTATGTAAAGGATACTCCCCGATTGAAGGGATTGATGTTGAAGAAACCTTTGCTCCAGTGGCTAGACTGGAGTCAATCAGGCTTTTCCTTGCCATGGCACTCCAAAGAGGATATAAAGTATATCAAATGGATGTCAAGACTGCATTCTTAAATGGTGTACTCGAAGAGGAATTCTATATTGAACAACCAGTGGGATTTGTTTTGGATACTGATGAAACAAAGGTCTGCAAACTGAAGAAAGCTCTATATGGTTTGAAGCAGGCACCACGAGCATGGTACTCACGGTTGGATTCATATCTCAAGAATTTGGAATTCAAAAGAGGAGGAGTTGATCACAATCTCTATGTGAAGAATTCTCCAAAAGATCAATTCATGGTTCTTGTCTACATAGATGATATCATATTTGGTGGTAGTAAGCAGAAATCAGTGGATGAATTTGCTAATCACATGAAATCAGAATTTGAAATTTCTATGATTGGGGAGCTCACATATTTCTTGGGGCTGCAGGTGATTCAAAAGAAGGAATACACTTTCATTTCTCAGGAAAAATATGCAAGAGAGCTACTGAAGATATTCAATATGCAAGACTCCAAACCAATGTCAACTCCAATTGCAGTTGGAACTAAACTTGGAAATCATGAGGATGGGAAATCTGTTGATCCCACCATGTACAGGAGGATCATTGGAAGCCTATTGTATCTGACAGCGATAAGGCCAGATATTGTCTTTGCCACATGCCTTGCGGCCCGCTTTCAGAGTAATCCAAAAGAGGAACATATGGAAGCAGTAAAAAGAATCATGAGGTACATTCAAGGTACACATAATTTCGGGTTATTTTTTGCTGTAGGCAGGGACAGTGAATTATCCGCATTTTCTGATGCTGACTGGGCTGGTGATGTGGTAGACAGAAAGTCCACTAGTGGTGGAGCTTTCTATAATGGGGAGAAATGTGTTGGCTGGTTGAGCAAGAAACAAGAAAGTACTTCTCTTAGTACTTCTGAAGCTGAGTATATCTCTGCCACAAAGGCATGCACTCAACTGCTTTGGATGAAGCAACAACTAATAGATATTGGTGATAAGGTGCAGCAACCAATGGTTATTTACTGTGATAACAAAAGCGAAATTGATCTTACGAATAATCCGGTTCATCATTCTCGTACAAAGCTTATTGAAATACAATATCATTTTATCAAAGAAAAGGTTGAACAAGGCGCGATTAGAATGGATCACGGTGGAACTGATGAGCAAGTGGCTGATATCCTGACCATGCCATTGTTCGCGGCTGTGTTTGAGAAGCATCGGTTGAACCTCGGTGTTCAACCACCTCCTACGGCATAAGGAGGATCTGGAAATCCCCTCTCCCCGTTTGTTTTAACTGTTTTTTTTCTGTTTATGGCTGTGATGCAGGTTTATGGGGGAGATACTATCCAGGGGGAGTATGGCTTGAGCTGAATGTTGAACAACTTATTGGTCTTTGGTTTTATAGTCAATGGGGGAGAAAGGAAGAAATTCAAGGCAAGAAATTATTCTGTGATGAGAAGTGTGAGATTGTAATGAGAAGTTTAAGAAGGATAACTTCGGGCGTTGAGAAGTTTAAGAAGGATAACATCGGGCGTCATGGAGAATCTCAAAACACTGGAACCCAATTCAAGATTCCTCTCTTGTTTTCTACACTGAGCATTGCTCATGTAGACTTAGAGTGTTGGCTGAGTTGATTCTTGTGTTTTGGATTTGCTCATGGTTGGAGATCTATTGAATTTATTCTGATTGCCAACAAACCCAAAGGGGGAGATTGTTGGAACCAGGGTCTTCAAAGCATGATTTGGCATATGGTTTGTGTTTGTTGTCAATCCTCAGTGGAAGTTTAGGATGTGTACCAACTAAGTGATCATACCGTTCAAGCAGAAAACAGTAGTGAAGGTGGCGCTGTTTCCTAGTGTTTGCCAATTTTTGGGGCCTAAAAATCATCCTATAAAGTAAAGTGTTTTTGGCAAAGGTACTTTCGCGTCGTGCTCTTGGAGGATAAAAGACTTGCGCTCCATATGTTTTTGAGGATCAGAACATCAAAATTTGGCTAAGGAAAGAAGGTCGCGCAAGTATTGGTTGGGTCGTGCAAGTGAGTTGCGCGACAGAGGTTCTGGAGACAAGACTTGCGCACCGTCGAGGGACTTGCGCACCACCGCGCAGGGGGTCCAGTTTGCCTATAAATAATGGACCACCCCTTCTCATTTCTCACAGAGCTCAAGACATCGAGATTGTTCGAGCTATCGTCGCGCAGGTGGTCGATTCGCGCAGGTGGTATTTTTGTCACGCAAGACGAGCTTGTGCGCCGGTTGTTGGTTGCGCGCCCAAGGAGGTTTGGAAGAGAAAGGGAGTGGACCGTGCAAGTTTGAAGTCGGGGAAGGAAGCGTCGCGCAGGTGCATTGATGACACTTGCACGCCAGTTTGGACTTGCACGCCGTAGTGGGACTTGCACGATTGTCTTGGAGAAGCGCGCCTGGTTTTGCTGAAACCCATTGGCCTGTTTGGAGCTGCACGAAAGCCGATAGACTACCCGATACATTCGAGGAAAAGTGATATTCTACTTCTGGTGAGAATCGGACTTCAATAGAGCATCTACATAAAATAAAGGATGCATTATTATTCAAATGATTAAGAGACCTTCACGTCTATAAACTGAGTGGGACTTCACCAACGACAGTGAGCCAGGGGGAGTTAACGGGAGGGACCCGAGGGAAGCAGTGAGCTATCCCTAAACCTTTGTAAAGGTAGTGAGCCTGGGACAGAGTGACTGTACCCATACCTTTGTAATCTACAGCTACTGAAGCATAGTGGATTTAGGTATGACCGACAACCGGTCGGCGTATGCTCCTTGGACGTAGCCCTTAGTGGTGAACCAAGTAAAAAGGGCCGTGTCTTCTCTGTGCATGTGAATGTTTTCTTTCTAATCATAATCATCATACAGGTTCAACAAGTTCCTACCAACGTGGGAACAAGATCCATCACTTTAAAAGAAAAAGTGGTCACCCTGATTCACCCCTCCCCTCTCAGGGTGTCCCAGGGTCCTACAGAAACTATAAACATACTTTAATAATAAAACCACCCTTTATCCTTGAAATTAATACATCTTATTTGATATTTCTTTGGAACCATTTTCAACCTTATATTCTCTTTATAGTGGTTATATATCTTCACATGATATTCATTGAATTAATACTTTAGCATGAATTTCATATTTGTTTCCCTATATTCCTCATGATATGTTTTATAACATTAAATTTTTTCTTCCTAATCATTAGAAATTAGAAACATTTTTTCTACTTTACCTAAACCATCTATAATGTTTATTTAATCATCAAATTTTATTTTGTGATTTTTTATTCTATTAGAAGTATACTCTATATTGTAAAATGTTTTTAAATTTAACTCAAGATTTCCTTGATGAATCATCGTTATATTCACTCTCCTCCAACTTCAATATTCTGAAATTTATAAAAAATTTCCAAATGAAACCAAAATAGAATTACATCAATTTTAATTTACTAATAAATTTATTTTCTTCCATTCAAACAATTATTATGATATGTTAAGAGATCATATCAAACATCAAATCAACATCATTTTTTGAATCTAAATATTCAAATTATTTATCCTCCTTTGACTATATCTATTCTTTGAGGATTTGAAATAATTTTAAAACTTTCCTTTACCCCTCTTCTTGAAGAATCTCATTTACCCCTTTCATATGACAGAAATACACTATATATGTCATCTGGTGGAAATGAGTTCAAATAATTTTCATCATGTGATTAAATTTTTTATCATACTTTACAAGTAGGATTTGATTAATCTATTTGAAAATTTTACTAAACTCTATATTTTATCCAATATTAATTGTATATTTTCAAACCAAATTTACCCATGTAAATAAACCGTTCTATATTCCACCATTAATCATAGAATTTTTTTTTAAATTGAGTATGAAATTTTTGAAATTTTTATTATTTTACACAAATATTACATTCATAAATATTCACATGATTATCCAAAATAGCTTCCATTATGTGGATTCCCATTACATATATTAATTCATTTGTTTAATATAAATAAAATATATAATTTATTTAATGAACATATGTATTCATGTTTTTTCTATTAAGTTTATTCATTTTAGAACCAACTATAATATAAGCGAAGAAATAAGTCATATTATCTATCATATCCACACCCAGTGATTGTATATATGAAGAAATATTACCAATAAAAAAATTATAATTTTAACGATGAAAAATGGGACTCTATATTCTTTTCATTTAATTAATATGATCGATCATGGATATAAAAAAAATTGGATCCTAAATTATTCTATAAATTTTTTTTGAAACATAAACATTAAATAAAATTAGTTTCATTAAAGGTAAAACCTAAATAGTACTCTCAAGCTAATTTTATAGTAACCAATAAATAATTTATTTATATCATATAATCTTTAAGTATGGGGATGGGTGAATCAATGAATGCATATTTTTTATGATTCCCCTAAATTTTAACCATAATTATTAGTTAAGATGAATGATTATCAATATGTCTCACAACATTTCTTCATAAATTCTAAAATTTACATATTCAATTAAATTCAATTACCATTTTCAATAATCCTCAAAACTATATTTTTCATATTCATGTATATGGTTCACCATTCCAAGTGAATGCATATGTATTTTACGTGGAATTAAATAATCTATTTCCATTTGATCTACTAGTATTATCTAATGTTTAAAAAATAAGGTTTTAAATTAAAACCATTTTAATGAAATATATCTCAATAAAAATAATCTTTTCCAATACAAATAAAAGTTAATAAAAATATTAAAATCTATTTGAAGATCCTCAAACTATTTTTGAATATTCTATTAGAGAAAATATTTTGAATCCATTTTTATTTCCTAATACATTCCTAAAAACTAAAAATAATCAATATTGATACAAAAACCAACATAACATCCTCCACCAACTATTGAAAATAATAATTAATTAATTCAAGAGATCTCTCATAATGAATCATTTTGGTGTTATATTCTTCCTTTGAACCAATTAATTCCCTAAATTATTCTCCTTATTTATTTTCCCAATATGTAAATTTAGTCTTATATACATAACATTATCTGTATAAAACTCCTATGATATCCATAATTATTTTTATAATTATTAATATTTTCAATGGAATTTAAGAAATTTTGATTTATTTTTCAGTGTTGCAGCAAACTGCAATTGTGATTAAATAGTTAAATTTGACTAAAATAAAAATAAATAATCAATTTGAAATAATTACTTAGTAACCAATAATATTATGATATTATTCATTCTATTCCACCAGTATTTATCATTAATCCTGTATGAATAATCTCTACATATTGATCAACAAAACTATAGTTTGATTTTACACAATTATTTTAGTGTAAGTCCATATAATCATACATGAAATATTTAATATCATAAAATAATAAAATCCATCCTTAGTATAATCAAATAACATTACGTAATAATATATATCCTACATAGACCAAATCACTCTCCATAATTACAATCATGAATATATTTATATCATATCGTCTTTGATGGAGACAAGATTCACATTTCATGATGAATAACCAATGAGTTTTCACCACTCAATAAAAGATCATTGAGTGGTATTGTATATTGTGGAATGATATTTTTGTAGAAAATTTATTGAAACAACTATAATAATGTAATGGTATAACATATCAGAAAACATTATTATTTATTTTAGAGAAAAAAAATTATTTAAATTTTTATAAAACTGCTCCACTCAATCGATAATATTCTTAAGAACTTATATAAAATGTTATTCAATTAACTCAAATAAATAATATGTTTTAATTCATAAGACATAATGGGTGAAAATAAAAATTAACACTGAAATTTACAAACACATACACTTCATCTCTTTCCAAACTAAATAGACAAAAACCTCCTTAATCAAAAAATAACTTATTTTACCTCAAACACCTTCTAATGGATATATATATATATATATATCCTGAAGATATGTTTTTATAAAATGGAAATAGGATTAATAATACTTTATGACTATGGATATAATTAAAACATATCATCAATTTCTTATATGTGATTCATGGATGTATCATAACGTGAGATTGTGGGAGTAATTTAAAATCATCAAATAATGTTTTTATTACTATCCATGGAATAAATATTGTACTATTATTTCTTATATCATAGGTAATATGAAAACCCAATTCCTTCTAGAGTAGGAGGATCCATGTGGTAACTATTATAATCTATGTAAACTCCCACATTTCTGGATATAATTAAATAGGTTATTAGATATTATGGAATAATTTGGAGTAGATTCATTTATTTATGAGATTCATGATATTGTAGATACATTTACATGGGAATTATATTTCTTGTGTAAATGATAAATCTATAAATGAAAACCATCAAGTTATTTATAAATCCAGTTTGTATGTGATGGTTGGGATATGCATGATTGATGCTCAGGTAAAAATTCCTAATTTCCAAGTCTCTCTTCTTATACCTCATCTCATCAACTCGTTAAAATGTAGTAGAGGATATATTTTCCCATTTGAGGGATAAATTATTTTTTATATCCAATGTATAACTCTATTATTGGGTGTCTATTACCCATGGAAATATTCTTTAAGAACATATAAAGATAGATTAATGGGGATAATTTTTATTTTATGTGGTGTAAGGTACACATTTAGTTCATAATTTCTAGTTTTGGTATATTTGATATATATAAATCATGTTTATATTGGGTTTATGATTTTAATAAGAAATATTTATTTTAATTAGTGTTTTTATCTCTTAAAAATACAATAAATTTTATGAAATAATCCATGATGTTCAGATTTATGAAACCATATGTGAAATAAGGTTATTTGAAAGTTTATTTCGTAATAGTTTTTAGTAAAACAATATGGTATGGAAAATCATTTTGTAGGTCATATATCAAGGAATATGATGTAGGATATAAAAATATATCACATTATATAAATTATTTTTTCTAGTTTTTGTAGCATAAACCATCATCATATCATAATATATGATTATTGTTCAATGTTTTCAAAAATAGAGTTATGTATTGTGAATAGGATAACAAAGTATGTCATTAAAAATTTTATGAATTATCAGATATAACTAATTGAATACTAGTAGAAAAATTAACAGCTAGTGTACTGAGTTCTATAGTATTTTGAGAATCTATTTTCTATAGTAAATTATGATCAATTAAAAATTAAGATGTAACACATCAATCATTGTATACAACATTATCCCAATTATAAAATATGATTAAATGAGAAAATTTATTTCCATTAAAATTAAATTATTAATGTGTTTTTATTATTTATAATTTTTTTATAATGAAATATTGAAATATATTTTTAAATATCTATTAATTTATAAAGCGTTTTATAATTTATTAATTAAAACCCGCATATAATTTAATAATAACTATTTTGAAACGCTTTTTATGAAATATTACTTAATATTAATTGGTAATATTTTATATATATTTTTCAAATTTATATGGAATGACTTAAGAATAAAATGAAATGTTTATTTAAAAAACATATGGGTAAATTATTAATAGTTTATATATCACAAAATATGGAATCATATAATGTCTTCATTTTTAAATTATGCATTATTCTTAATTCGTAATTAATTTTTTATAAATATTAAAACTAAACCATTATTTTATTAAATAATTTAAACCTCATCAATATATGTGTGAATGATTAATTTTATTAATGGATTAAATTTTGTTATGTATACTATGTATATATTATGTAAATAGTTTCCAAAAAACATATTGTGTTATCAAATGTTTATAATTCATAAAACATTATATATTTTATATAAAATTTCATCTAATTAATAATGTTAAAATATAAAATTATAAAATTAATATAATGTGTTTTTATTCAAAATCAAGTAATTTTAAAATGAAAAAATATAATGTAATAAATTATTATAATTATCAACATATTATGAATTTTTCATATATTATTTTTTCATATTTAAATTTCGGAAGTTCTAATTTCATTAAATGATGTTACCTTTTTTATTATTAATGAATATAGAATTTTAATATATTCTTAATAATATTTTAATATATTTTATGTTATTAAACTAATCCTTATAAATTTTAATTCCTTTTATGTAATTCCAAGGATGATATTAAAAGATTTATTTTTAATTAATCTTGACTTCAGTTTATAGTTAGAATAATGAGAATGAATGAATTTGAGAAATACAGTTTATATATATTATGTTTAAGAGTTATGAGAAAATATAATTTCTATTGAGTAATATATCAATACGTACTAAAACATTGGGTTTGACTTCACACTGGATTAGTTTACTTTTCCATATTCTAGATAGGAGGAGCTTGGATATCTATGGAAATAATATTAACCATATAAATATTTTCAAACTGTGATTCTTACACTTTTATTTTATGAGTTCATGTACCATATGTTTTTCATTATTTTGAATATTTTTAAATATGTATGTATTATATTTTTGGTTAAATAATAAAAAGGAATTGATGAAGAGTTAAAAATTAATACAGATTGAAAGAATTAATTTTGTGGATGAGATATGATTAAAAAACAAAATCATTAGATTAATGCATACATAAAGGGGAGCTACATGAGATAAGATACCCGTATTAAATCCCCTTCTAAATAATAAGTGTAAGATTTCATCTAAATAAGTCATTTTCAAGACATCGATCATCCTACCAGGTTGTTTCACACCAAATCAGGGTGCCCCTACAATATATTGTATAAGACAAGATTGTAATGGGTAGCTTCATTTTAAATCAAGGTGCCTATTCTTGAAATTTTCATTGTATAAAATTATCTAGGAAACCCCAAGGGTTATGATACTATATTATTAGAGTCAGGTTTATTAATTTAGTCAATTGAGTAAAAGGATACATAGTAAACAATAAAATATTGATATATGAAATGATTGGGGGGGGGTTCCATGATTAAATAATTAAGTAGTGAGTTGAATTATTAGACAGAAACATTTCATAGTGAAATAAATATTTTGGCCTAATAACTGATATGATTTACTCAAAAGGGTCAATGTTTTTTTAAACCCGTTTAAGAATAAGTATTGTTTAATTTTAATAAAACATTGTACTAATCTAATAAAAACATTTTTTATTGATAAATTGAACCATTATCACCAAACATTACTCAAATATTGTAAGATCCCAGGTTTTCATATGTGGTACAAATATTATTAATTTTAATATAAATAATTTTTATGGACCAATGTGAATACCCTATGATGTTATGGGGGTATACAGTTTGTTTAGATATTTTTCAAGCCCTGGAGACTGACTTTATAGAAAATTAGTACATGTCTCATTGTTAGAAGAAATTGTATGGGAAGGCCACACTAAAAATACTAACCTTTTTGGGATGGAAATAAAGCTCCTTGTGACACATTATTTATGTATTCTTGGAGGATAGATTAAAATTACCATGTAGTAGCACCAAATATTTTCAATAGAGGTGTTTTGCATGGTTTTATTATAGTTAGTAAAATAGTGCACAATGACTGTGCGGGTTCCCCCTCATCACAATAAAGGTTTCAAGGTAATCACATGGTTTGGCCATCCATGCAGCCTTGTATTTTGGCTAAAAATAAAATAATTCCCCTAAAATATAATTTATAGTCCAAATTAATTTTCTTTTCTTCTTTCAGACAGTATATAAAACTTTGGGTCTCCTCCTTGAAGTCAAAAGCTAGTCTTCACCACAGATTCACTATTTGATCTTAGAATATAATTCCATTTGTATATTTGGATCCATTCCATTTATTATCCAATCTTTTCATTATTCATTTACTTTATTATCGATAGAGAAATTTAAGTGCAATCTAATATGCCTTATTGCTAGGTTCGTTGTTCGTTCTTCTTTTTCTCTCTCGATCTAGGTCTAATCAGAAGATGAGACATGAGTATCACTCTACTATGGACCTAAGTAATGTATTATATGATTTTACTGACTCAATTTTTTCATTATAAATATATTTTATATTGATCCAACATTAAATTCATTCCGATGTGTCCCTAAAAATGAATATAATAATTGAATTTAATGTAATGGAACACGTTATGGATGCTCTTTAGTTCCTCTAAGTGTTGAATGATGTTTCCCAACCCATGCCTATATAATGGGTGTTCTATGTGAATTTACTTTTCCTTTTCCTTGGTAAAACCATCCATGGGGTGATTTAGTGCTTCCCCAGTTATAAAATCATATTAATTAATGAAATCTATTCAATTTGTTAAATATAATATGGGTTTCCTACATTCCCTTCTTCTAACATGATATTGTATAAATAAATTTATTGAATGGATTATTCATAAGTTGTATAAATGAGTGGTTCAATTCATTAAATGTGGATAACATTGAATTTTTATACGAGTGGCTAAACTCATGGAATGAAAAGGTATTTTAATTGAATGTTGAATGATTACATAGGACAACATGAGTCTGTTATACCATGGGTTATGGAAATGGTAATGGATACCATGGATCTATAATTCACTTGGGATCTTGATTATATAGGATTCATTGTTATTTTCTACCCCTTTGATCACTTTTTTTTGGGATCGTATGAGACATGATATGGTGGCATCATCCTTGTTCCCTAATTCATGCCTAACCATGTTTCCATTGAGATGATCCTAAAACTCTACGAGGATGCCTTAGTTCACTACACAATGGATCCAGCCCTGGTGGGTATACAATTTATAATTCTAGAGAACGACTGTGGAAAATATGACACGATTGATTATACAGCTCATCTTTGGTAAAGGTCACACTTTTGGTTACATAGTGTGGCCATGGATGATTTCATTTACAGATTATATATCAAGGTAATGGATAATATGAAATGTTGTTTGTATGAAATGGTTGTGTTGTTTAATTCACTTTTCTTAATTCTACCTTATTATAGTATAATGACAATTGTTTTGTAGGGAGCCATGTTTGGCATTAGAGTATCATTATACAAGGTTTTTTTCCATGGTCATTGTACTTGAATTACTTTCACATCATAAATACCATGAATTGTGCATTTTCTTATACCACACAACCATGATTAGTTACAAAAATGGAAGGTAGTTAACTGCTTGGAGTGTGTCTCACACTATGTTTAGGTTGTTTTTTAGTAACTGGATATACTATTTGGATGCAGGTAGGGACTGAGGAATGTTTCCACATATTGATTCTTGCCTTTGTGCCATGCTTAAGAATATGGGAGAATGTGACCTTGCTGAGGCCCGTGATGTTATCAAGAGATAGTTCATTTTATATTTTTGTTATTTTGATACATTTATTATACCGGTGTAGTTTATTTTTATTTTGTCTATTTTGTAGAAACATTACAGGATCATAATTTTAAATGAAATTACTTTTGGAAATTTTTTATATACCTATCATCATGATGTTTTTATATTGTCTTATTTATTTTCTTCTCTTGATATTGTTTTTTTATTTATTATGGTGAGTTAAAATCAGATAAGTGTTCATTGTCTCCCATTAGACACACCATGGTTCCTTTCTATTGTTAGCATCTTCAGGCATTGAGGGAGACATGTTGGAGGCTATGTGACCATCTGGCCTCTTGGTACTATTTCGTGGCATCCATGAACAGGATATTTCAAAGTGTTATCCAAGGTTTTTATTTTCATTATTTACTATTTTAAAAAAATATAAATTTGATTTGGAATAATTGAATTTGGTAATGAGAAGTGTCACGACCCCCTCCCCAAAAATTGTACCCCTCCTGGACCAGCAATGTGAGAAGGAAGATAATGACCCCCGAGTCCCACCTCTAGTAGGCCCCAGGTTGGCGACTAGCGCCGAGGGTATAGTAAACACACAAATGGGAGGCATTACCCTCTAAGAGAACACATGTAGAAGAGAGAGATAAGATAGACACCAATCAACTCCAACTCAGAACTGAAATATAAAAGAAACCCAAGTACAAATAATAAATGTCATGCAAAAGTACTAAAACTGAAAGGGGAAGCTAAAACTACCCAAAATAAAGTAAAACGGCAGCGACCACAAGCCTGAACAGCTCCTCCTCTAACCACAAGCTATTAGTAACCAGCTTGATCTCCAACCTACTCCATGTGACTTGAAAAACAGTTTATATATACATAGGGTGAGTATAACAGTATACTTAGTAGGATCCTCCACAAGCCTCTCGTGAAAAAGTAATGAAAGCATGCTAAAGCCCAGTGAACAACAAGTGAAACTAACTCATCACCTAAATAGGTATACTAAATTCCCAACCTCACTATGTCTACTCTCACCAAGTAATGCATACAAGAATATAGAATATAGTAAAGAATATTAAGGGTACCCCGCTACTACTTCCCCACTGGTTTTCTTCTTTTCCCCAACGACATATGTCATATGCATCTCTCTCCAAAGGCTTGCCCGCAGACACCTGGGATAAGCTCCACAATCCGCACCTCGTGCACCACAAAGGCTTGCCCACAGACACCTGGGCGAAGCACCACACCATCCTCTCAACTAAAAGTAACCAGGTAAGTTCTGAGAGCCACCACAGCCCGCATAACGTGTATCATACATCGGGTATTATACCTCAAGCCATTATTGCCCATACACCAAGTAGGGATCCTCAAGCCATCACATCCTATACACATTACACCTATTGTAGTCCATAGGATACTATATCTAGAATATGTGTGTGTGAAATAACCACAAGCCATTACAGCCCTCTACACACATATATGGGGAATCTAACTATTGCGCCTGTTGGCACATGTATCTACCAAGAGAATAGAGCGGGGCCAAAGGGGGTAGTCAGTCATTCGACCTCCCATCAAAATGTTGGGGAAAACGCCCCCCCAAGGCTCAGAATCCTCAGGGTGTCAGTTACCCTTATGGACAGGGTGGAGTAGCATACAGAAACACAAAAAGTACAGAATATATGTATAACTCACATCCACACTATGGGCATTACCTAGTCTTAGATACATCTGTAGCTAACGTCTCCCAGACTCTAGGCTGCAACTTCTAAGACTAGGTATCCTATAAGCACACAAACATTTTAAGAGATTTATTAGATTACTCCATTCTCATTTTATCAGTTCCACTGTACGTTAATTAATTCTTTAAACATTAATTAACCATGAACAATTCCACATTAAATTGAATTGGCATCACATTAAAAATCAACTGCTCCGTTTAAGATTCACCTCACCTTCAAATTCCAGTATCTCCATCCCCATGGATTTTCACCATTTAATCATACTTTCATTACAGAATTACTTTCCCATATTCCCAGTCATTCTAGAAAACCATCCTATGCTACTAAACACAAATAAGGCTCAACACGGTGAGTAGATATACTACCCGTCGAGTCTTTTCCACCTATAGAAAGAGCATAGACCCATTCTCCCTCGAGAGGCTAAACACGGAAAGCACGTGGCATACCCCATGCGTCTTCGCCTCCTTCAGAAGAAGGGAAAGCAAGACTATCTTCCTTGAGCAGTGGGGAAAATCAAAGCAGATAAAAATTCAATGAAACCACAAGCATCCAACACCCACATCCATCTCATTCCATCACCCCTGGGGTCCTCCCCGACACCCACATGCATAAACTGACGCATCACGCCACTCTAGGCATCATCTGCTGCCACAACCACAAGGCCTCCGTGCCACCACATATCACAACACCCGTCCAGGGTCACATCACAGCACAAGCAGAAGGAAAACAATAATCACAACCATGGGCTCTTGGCCCTTTAACAACCAAGAGGGTAACTTAGAACCCTTTTATAAATTCTCACACAATCTGTTCTTTATTCCATATTGAATTAGAAGATTTTTTATTCGTAGGTTCCAATTATGGGATACCTAATCAGTAAGCTATCACAATTAAATAACCATGCTTACATACCTAATTTGATTAACCTCAAATTAGAAAAACTACAACAATGGAAACAACCAGATTCATTTACATGCCTCTTTATCTTTATCCAATTAATTAACAAATAATTCTGGATTTACGTTCATTATAAATTTCCATCAAGAACGAACAACTAATCAAATAAAACATAGATATCACTCTATCTAGCAAAACATGAGTGAAACCGTTATCACGGTACAAAGCAACAACATGAGATCAACCAATTCTTTTAATCCAGTTCATGTATTTAATTATGTCAATTTCATTGTGATCCAAAGGGCTAAATCATGATAATTATAAGATTGCACATATACAATTAGAGAAGCCATGAGTCCCCTACATCGAAGAGTTCTTGACGTCCTTTATCCACACAACAGGTCACAATCCCCCTCTCACGATAACTGCATCCACCATAGGATGCCACGGTATGACAGTACCAACCAACCCCAAGAAAAACCCATTAGAATTTTGGAAATTACATGGTATAATATGGAAGGGAGAAATAAGAAAAGATGATCCCCAAAGGAATAAAGATAAAACATACCTTATTGGGAAGATTGACCGACACAGCTCGGTTGCATCAAAATAGAGAAGAACTAATCCTAGGAGTAAATATTGATTGTGCAACTCCTACATGAAGGATTTAAAGGTTCTAGCGTCTCATAGCTGAGAACAAGGAGGAAGAACAAGGAAGAATGATATCTCATCCCTTTTGGAATATTTAATGGGGCGACAGTTTAAAATCCGGTTAATTCTCCATTAAAAACGGATCACATTAACCCACGCGGTTTGACCAAGTAAATACATCCCGGACTTAGGAATAATTAATATAAGATTTATGCAATTTGAATCGGCCTTAAGAGTCCTTAAAAATAAGGCTTTAAATGTATTCTACGTCAAAGAAATGTCAAATGGGCGAAACTGTAGGAAGCAAGAAACACTATTCACATACTCAAAATTTGTAAAAGGAAAGAAAAGGTCACCGTTAGACATCACTGTTCTGCAAACACTGTTCATGTCCACCGTTAGAAGGTCATTGTTAGAAGGTCTCCATTCTGGAAACACTGTTCAAGTCCACCGTTAGAAGTTCACCGTTAGAAGGTCACCGTTCTGGAAACACTGTTCAAGTCCACTGTTAGAAGGTCACCGTTAGAAGGTCACCGTTCTGGAAACACTGTTCATGTCCATCGTTAGAAGGTCAACGTTAGAAGGTCACCGTTCTGGAAACATTGTTCAAGTCCACCATTAGAAGGTCACCGTTAGAAGGTTACCGTTATGGAAACACTGTTCAAGTCTACCGTTATAAGGTCACCGTTAGAAGGTTACCGTTCTGGAAACACTGTTCAAGTCTACCATTATAAGGTCACCGTTATAAGGTTACCATTCTGGAAACACTTTTCAAGTCTACCATTATAAGTCCACTGATAGAACCTCACCAATGAAAACATTGTTCAAGTCTACTGATAGAAGTCCACCGATAGAACCTCACCGATAGAAACACAGTTCACTGAACCTCACCGATAAAAACATTGTTCACCTACCAATACTGTTCATAAAACTGGAAACACAGTTCACAGAACTGGAAATTTGGCAAAGGGTTGGGGATAAGTCACCTTGACCTCCCAGAAAACCTCCAACACCACATTTTCACAAATTAATGGACTGGAGAGGTCCGGGACATTAAATTAGATACCTCTCAAAACATTCTCATCCTCGAGAATTAAAAACCAACCCAGAAGAAAAGAGGGGTCCGAACAACCACCCCATAAGATACCTCTTAGGGGAAAACCACCATGAGTTGTTCGAGAGCTGGAACAAAACTTCGATATCCGAGAGTATGGTAATAGACAATCCATATCCAAACAATTTAATCATAACATCACATCAAAGGTACATAAATAAAACATGAAAGGTCTAACCACAAAGGAAACATCATTACAGGAAAGGAGTTAAACATTAAAAAACTCTGGGAACTGAGCATGTATCTATGACTCACTCTCCCAGGTACTCTCCTTCATGCCACCGTGTCTCCACAAGACACGAACTAAGGGGATAGAACTCCCACGCAACACCTTCTCCTTACGGTCTTGGATCTCCACAGGTCGCTCCTCGAAGGTTGCATCATCATCAATATCGATCTCTCCCCAATCGATAACATGAGATTCATCATGAAGATAATGACAGAGCTGTGATACATGGAACACATCATGTATCCGACTAATCTGAGGGGGAAGTGCTACTCAATATGCCACAGCTCCAACACGAGCTAACACCTCGAAAGGCCCAACAAACCGGGGAGAAAGCTTACTTCCACGACCAAACCTTCGCTGCCCATGACGGGGATTCACCTTCAGAAACACATGATCCACAACATTAAACTCTAAGGGTCTCCTTCTTTGATCAGCATATGATTTCTGATGATCTTGCGCTGTCTTCAACCTCTCACGAATCACCTAAACCATCTCTGTTGGATTCTGCACTAGTTCTGGTCTGAGAATTGCTGACTCTCCGACCCCAGTCTAGCACAACGGAGAACGAAATGGCCGTCCATACAAGGATTCAAACGGCGAAATACCAATGGTAGAGTGAAAACTATTATTGTAAGAGAACTCTACCAAAGTTAAGTGCTTCATCCCTGAACCTCCAAAATCAAGAACACAAGAGCACAACATATCTTCAAGAGTCTGGATGGTTCGCTCTGTCTGACCATTAATTTGAGGATGAAAAGCAGTGCTAAGGCACAATTGAGAGCCAAAAGCATGTTGGAGACCTCTCCACACCCTGGAGGTAAAACGAGTATCTCAATCAGAAATGATCGTCCTAGGTACTCCATGAAGTCTCACTTTATTTTATTAATTTAATGTTAAACTATCCCAAGGTCTACCCATTCAAACACAGGCGCAAAGAAGAATAATGCATGATCCTTTCCTAGGTCTCTACCATGCAACCAGTATCACTTTGTTTACTGGCCATCGTAAACTTAAAGGTCTGTGCAACAGATCATAGGGGGCCATAAACTCCTATGTCTCTTCCGGTCTCCAGTGTTTGACCCACTTTCTAAACATGAATGACATTGTTTCCCTACCATCCCATGCATCCTCACATGTGCCTAACTCCAAACTCCATCCTATCCCTCAACAAGACCTTTGATACCACTCTGTCACGACCCCCTCCCCACAATGTGTACCCCTCCTGGGCCAGCAATGTGAGAAGGAAGATAATGACCCCCTGAGTCCCGCCTCCAATAGGCCCCGGGTTGGCGAATAGCACCGAGGGTATAGTAAACACACAAATGGGATGCATTACCCTCTAAGAGAACACATGCGAAAGAGAGAGATAAGATAGACACCAATCAACTCCAACTCAGAACTGAAATATAAAATAAACCCAAGTACATATAAGAAATGTCATGAAAAAGTACTACAAATAAAAGGGGAAACTAAAATTACCCAAAAGAAAGTAAAACGGCAGCGACCACAAGCCTGAACAGCTCCTCCTCCAACCACAAGCTAGTAGTAACTAGCTTGATCTCCAACCTCCTCCAAGTGACCTGAAAAATAGTTTATATATATGTAGGGTGAGTACAACAGTATACTCAATAGAATCCTTCCCAAGCCTCTCGTGCAAAAGTAAATAAAGCATGCTAAAGCCCAGTGAACAACAAGTGAAACTAACTTGTCACCTAAACAGGTATACTAAGATCCCAACCTCACCATGGATACTCTCACCATGTAACGCATACAAGAATATAGCATATAGTAAAAAATATCAAGGGTACCCCGCTAATACTTCCCCACTGGTTTGCCACTTTTCTCGAACAACATACGTCTTCTGCATCTCTCTCTAAAGTCTTGCCCGCAGACACCTTGGCTAAGCTCCACAATTTGCACCTCGTGCACCACAAAGGCTTTCCCGCAGGCACCTGGGCGAAGCACCCCACCATCCTCCCACCAAAAGTAACCAGGTAAGTTCCGAGAGCCACCACAGCCCGCATAACGTGTATCATACATCGGGTATTATACCTCAAGCCATTATAGCCCATATACCGAGTAGGGATACTCAAGCCATCACATCCTATACACGTTACACCTATTGTAGTCCATAGGATACTATATCCAGAATATATGTGTGTGAAATAACCACAAGCCATTACAGCCCTCTACACACATATATGGGGAAACTAACTGTTGCGCCTGTTGGCACATGTATCTACCAAGAGAAGAGAGCGGGGCCAAATGGGGTAGTCAGCCATTTGACCTCCCATCAGAATGTTGGGGAAAACACCTCCCCATGGCTCAAAATCCCTAGTGTGTTAGTTTCCCTTACCGACAGGGTGGAGTAGCGTACAGAAACACAAAAAGTAAAGAATATATACATAACTCACATCCACACTATGGGCATCACCTAGTCATACATACATCTGTAGCTAACGTCTCTCAGACTCCGGGCTGCTACTTCTAAGACTAGGTATCCTATAAGCCCACAAACATTTGAAGATATTTATTAGATTACTCCATTCTCATTTTATCAATTCCACTGTATGTCAATTAATTATTTAAACATTAATTAACCATGAAAAATTCCACATTAAACTGAATTGACATCACATTAAAAATAAACTACTCCTTTTTAGATTCACATCACCTTTAAATTCCAGTATCTCTATCCCCGTGGATTTTCACCATTTAATCAAAAATTCATTACAGATTTACTTTCCCATATTCCAAGGAATTATAGAAAAGAATCTTATGCTACTAAACACAAAGGAGGCTCAACACGGTGAGTAGATATACTACCCATCGAGTCTTTGCCGTCTATTGAAAGATCATAGACCCATTCTCCCTCGAGAGTCAAAACACGGAAAGCACGCGGCATACCCTGCACGTCTTCACCTCCTTCGGAAGAAGGGTAAGCAAGACCAGCTGCCTTGAACAGTGGGGAAAATCAAAGCAGATAAACATTCAAAGAAACCACTAGCATCCAGCAACCACATCCATCCCATTTCATCACCCATGGTGTCCTCCCTGACACCCACATGCATAAACTGACGCATCTCGCCACTCTAGGCATCATCCGCTGCCACAACCATAAGGCCTCCATGCCTCCACATATCACAACACCCCTCTAGGGTCACATCACAGCATAACTAGTAGGAAAAAAATAATCACAACCATGGGCTCTTGGCCCATTAACAACCAAGAGGGTTACTCAGAACCCTTTTATAAATTCTCACACAATCAGTTCTTTAATCCATATTGAATTAGCAGATTTTTTATTCATAGGTTCCAATTACAGGATACCTAATCAGTAAGCTATCATAATTAAATAACCATACTTACTTCCCTAATTTGATCAACCTCAAATTAGAACAACTACAACAATGGCAACAACCAGATTCATTTACATGCCTCTTTATCTTTAGCCAATTAATTAACAATTAATTTCGGCTTTACGTTCATTATCAATTTCCATAAATAATGAATAACTAATCAAATAAAACATAGATATCACTCTATCTAGCAAAAAATGAGGCAAACCGTTATCATGGTACAAAGAAAAAACATGCGATCAACCAGTTCTTTTAATCCAGTTCAAGTATTTAATTAGGTCAATTTCATTGTGATATAAAGGGATAAATCATGCTAATTCTAAGATTGCACATATACAATTAGAGAAGCCATGATTCCCCTACCTCGAAGAGTTCTTGACGTCCTTTATCCACACAACAGGTCACAATCCTCCTCTCACGACAACTGCATCCACCAGAGGATGCCACGGTACGACAGTACCAACCAACCCCAAGAAAAACCCATTAGAATCTTAGAAATTACATTGTATAATATGGAAGGGAGAAACAAGAAAATATGATCCTCAAAGGAACGACGATAGAACATACCTTATTGGGAAGATTGACCAACACAGCTTGGTTGCATCAAAACAGAGCAGAACCAATCCTAGGAGTAAAGATTGATTGTGCAACTCATACATAAAGGATTTAAAGGTTCTAGCATCTCATAGCTGAGAACAAGGAGGAAGAACAAGGGAGAATGATATCTTTTCCCTTTTTGAAGATTTAATGGGGCGACAATTTAAGATCCGGTTAATTCTCCATTAAAAACAGATCACATTAACCCATGAGGTTTGACCAAGTAAATACATCCCGGCCTTAGGAATAATTAATATACGATTTATGGCATTTGAAACAGCCGTAAGAGCCCTTAAAATAAGGCTTTAAATGTATTATATGTCAAAGGAAACGTCAAAGGGGAGAAACTGTAGGAAGCTGGAAACACTGTTCACAAACTCAAAATTTGGAATATGAAAGAAAAGGTCACCGTTAGACATCACCATTCTAGAAACACTGTTCATTTCCACCATTAGAAGGTCACCGTTAGAAGGTCACCATTCTGGAAACACTGTTCAAGTCCACCGTTAGAAGGTCACCGTTCTGGAAACACTGTTCAAGTCCACCGTTAGAAGGTCACCGTTCTGGAAACACTGTTCAAGTCCACCGTTAGAAGGTCACTGTTAGAAGGTCACCATTCTGGAATCACTATTCCAGTACACCGTTAGAAGGTCACCGTTAGAAGGTCACCATTCTGGAAACACTGTTCAAGTCCACCGTTAGAAGGTCACCGTTATAAAGTTACCGTTATGGAAAAACTATTCAAGTCTACAGTTATAAGGTCACGGTTAGAAGGTTACCGTTCTGGAAACAATGTTCAAGTCTACCGTTATAAGGTCACCATTAGAAGGTTACTATTCTGGAAACACTGTTTAAGTCTACCGTTAGAAGTCCACCGATAGAACCTCACCGATAGAAACATTGTTCAAGTCTACCGATAGAAGTCCACTGATAGAACCTCACCGATAGAAACATTGTTCACTGAACCTCACCAATAGAAACACTGTTCACCTACCGATACTGTTCATAAAACTGGAAACACTGTTCACAAAACTGGAAATTTGGAAAAGTGTTGGGGATAAATCACCTTGACCTCTCGGAAAACCTCCAACACCACATTTTCACAAATTAATGGACCGGAGAGGTCCACACCATTGCAAGACGTACCTTGGGGTAACTAACCCACATTAATAAAAAAAAATTGTCTTGAATGTAAATTATTATTATATGGATTTTTAATATTACATTTTATTTGATTCCATTGTTGGGTGACACACTTGAAATTTTATTTTCTAATTTACATTATTGAGTGTACTATTTTTTTATTTCAACCCAATGATATGATGGTGTTCCATTACATAAATAATGTTTGGCACTTTACATGAATCACATGCCATGAATTCTTCCATGCCATATAAGAGGGATTTTTGGATTTCATGATGTTGTTATAAGTGGCGTTATAGCTATACCTACTATTGTGATAGTTTTTTTAAAATGGAATTAAGAACCATGGTTGGAACATAGAGTGTATGTCGTAAATTAAGAATTGTTTTCCTGATTAGGCTATAAAAGACTTGCCCAGAAGCCAATATTTTCACATTGATTCATGGACCATGAATTGCATGGAATGTAACATGTCATGGTGTGGATTATCTTGAAGCCATATTTTCGTTCATGGGGAGAATGATACCGTATGTATCATAAATGGTTATCAATTTGGTTCAACCTTGTAAAATTAAATGTGAAATGATAATGAAAACATATGGTAGTTGAAACTGTTGAAAAAAATACATGACCTTGACCCATATTTTGAGTAGGCATTAGGTAGTGTCTCTAGTGGATTTTGTGATTATTTTTACATGTCATAGATTTAACAGTAGGGTGTGTGGTATGGCCTATAACTAAGAATATTTTTACATGTACTACACATTGATGTATTAACTTTTTTTTGAATATTTGTGTGGATTGTATTTGGAAATGTAGAGACATGACACAACTATGACCTCTAATCATATACAAGGAAGGTGGTGAAGACCATGATCTGTAGGATGTGGGATATGATGTACCAGTAGATCCTCCTTTTGTTCCAACTGAATAACCCATGTTTTTACCAAATATAAGTGATTATAAACATTTCTATAAGGGATTTTTTCACTTCACATGGACTTCTTAGTGCCAAATGAAGCCTTTCTTATCTATAGATTAGCTAACATGTGTGTTCTAGTAGCTTCATCCACTAACATTTTTTGGGGATGGAAATCCACAGGCTACATAGCTATGAAAAAATACTAATCTATCAATCTTAAAGAATCTAGACTCACATAATGATAATATAGTGAATATTGTGACTTATATTCTTTATAGTGAATAAAGGATTTGGTGGGATGTTTTGAAACATCACGGTAGACTATGAGATATGGTGTGGGTTGATTTCCATAACTAGTTCAACGACTACTTTTACCTTGATACTCTAAGAGTATATTAGGATAGTGTGTTTATGCATCTTATGTTGGGAGCTATAAAGGTTATGGAGAATTAAACATGCTTTATTGAGATTTATAACTTTTCATTGACAAACCTTGATGATGATTTATCGAGTGAAATATTATTCGAGGAAGGTCTATGACATGTCATTCAATCTTAATTTAATGTTATTAAGTCAAATACTATTTCTGATCATGTGAATTATGTGCTAATTATAGAGTGTAACATAAGGGGTTTGGGGGATTATAGAAAATAATTGTTGTCTTTTAATGAAATAGTTCAACTTCTAGTGGTACGAATCGACGTCTTGAGGTTTACCACATATTGAGAAACATAAAAAGCACATGTCCTAGAAATATCATTTTTTATTATCTATGTGGATGATGGGTTCATGTCTAGAATCAGTATGATCATAAGCCAGTAAAGTGTTGATCCTGTGGAATGACGAGCCATGTGAAATATTTTTGTAGGACCTTCCCTCCAACAGTGAGTGGTAGGGGGTTCGCACTAACACTAGGTTAAGGAGAAGGTTTGTTATCTTCAAATCAAGAATGTATCAAGAGCAATAACTAATGATCATTAAATGGTGGTGATTATCTTTTTCATGGAATCCATGAAATAGTTGTACTATGATAGAAGATAGTACCTACTCTGGTTAGAGAGTTATTGTCAAATGGATACAGTTCAGGCCAGATCTATCATGTATCACCTACCCCCAATGAGTAGGGTTTCAGACTGTCTGTGTTGAGAGTTATGATATTAGTATCCTCTGCTCTTGTATATTCTATCTTTAGTACATGTACATTTCATAGTTTTATATACATACCAATTTTGGAGATCCTTGGGCTAGAGATTCAGTTTTTTGAGGGTGGTATGATGCTTGAAACTTCTTTTGGGGATCATAACGCATGATTTATGATAGTGAAAGGAGTTATAACATTAGGTTTATGGGTGTCAAAACATTTGGATTATTTTTTCTTCAATATTAATAGGTTTGACATTACACTTGGGATGGACTAGATAGTGGATTATCAAGCCAATAATGACTTCTATCACCAAAGGGTGAATTTCATAAACCCAAAGGGAACTGTTTATACTCAAATGGATGAATGGATTTTCTATGAGATCCAATATGGACCTAAAAATTGTGTGATGTGGGGAATAATATCCATAATATCTAGTCAGTATCTTGATGAATAGGGAGCTCATCCTGTGGACTTTTTTCAAGTGGTTGATTGTTTTAGGGACTTTTTTCTGATAACTTCTCTAGTTTACCTCCTAATGGAGATATGGAGTTCTCCATTAAGATAGTTGTTAAAGTTTCATAGGTATCAATTCCTAATTACATGATGTCTATTAATGATTTGAAAGAGCTCAAGAGGTAGGTGGAGTATTTGGAGGGAAATGGGTTTATTGGACCCATTACTTCTCCACAGGGATCTCCATTCTTTTATTTCATAAAAATGGCAGATGGTCCCATTAGAATATTAAAGGACTTTAAAAAATTTAAATATTTGATGGTTATAACCCAATATCATTCTCCATATATAGATGATCCTTTTGATCGGATTTGAGATTCTTGAGTGTTATTTAAAAAATGATTTGAGATTCAGATATCATCATGTGCTTGTTTGACCAGAAGACATTCCTCAAAAATATTTTTATAGAAAGTATAGTCTATAATGTTATCTGGTTATTTTGTTCAGTCTCATGAATATGCCAGCGGTAATCATTGATTTGATGACCTTTTTTCCCATTAGTATCTGGATTTTTTTGGTGGTTTTCATGGATGTTATCTTGGTGTATTCTAATAATTGACATGAAAATGCCGAAAATAATGAGATCATATTGGATAAACAAATATATAATTAGTTATATTATTGGATCTCAATGTTCCACATATCAATGGATAATTTTACCTTCATGAGTCACATTATTCTAGAGGCAAGAGTATTATTTAACCCATATTAGTCGAGTTATATAGTTTCCTAGAAGTATATCATGAATGTCTTTGACATATAAAGATTCTTGGGTTAGATAGATATTACAGTTGTTTGACACAGGACTTCTCATGCTTATAAACTCCATTGAAAACTTTGACTAATAAGGGTGTGATGTTTTCATGGATATATATCCATGAGATAGCCTTATGTGAAAGGAAATAGAGACATAATTCAGTACCTGTACTAATTTTTCTAGATCTAGGTAGGATATGGGTGGTGTATTGTGATGCATCTAGTATTAATATTAGAGTGGTTTTAATGTATGGACATAGAGTCATAGTTTATGGGTCTCAATAATATGAGGCCATATTAGAGGAACTACTCGACACAGGATCTCAAATTAGCTAAAGTTATTCATGAATTATGATATTGGATATATTATATACTTGGAGATCATTTTTTGGTGTACCAAAACCATAAAATACACAAGTATTTATTATACAATGTGATTTAAATATATGGTAGAGAAGGTTGGATGAATATATAAAGCCTTTCAATATCAACCTCTACATGCCATGGAAGGGAAATGTAGTGTGTCAAACACTGGTAAGAAGGACCTAGATATAGGCATCCCGGAGTCTAGTATCATGTGGAAACTCAAGGATTTATTCTTTGAGAAGCACATGGTAGTGCATGGAATTGAGGGGACGAAATATTTTACATCATTAGCTATGACCTATAGTCTTATAGATACAATGAGAACGATATAGCTTTTGTATTTTGAGGTTATGGTCCTATGGGAGAGTGTGGTAGGTAAATACCATCATTGAAGCGTGATAGCGTGCAAGAATGAGATCCTCCATATACATGGTCTCATTTAGGTTCCATTGGACATACATGAGGTGTTGATGTAGGAGATTCATGATTTATTTTTGGAATTACATCCTGGAGTTTCCATGAATTATTATAATTGATATCATTATTATTGGGGGCCAAGGATGAAACATGGGGTGGACAGTTTTGGTATGATGTATTCCCCTTATCTATAAGTGAAGGAAAAACATCAATGGTGAACCAGACATATATAATAGTTACCTATTAAAAATTGTAAATGTGAGGAATTCTTGATGGATTTCATGAACGGTTTTCTGAGGTCACCTTGAGGCAAGGATGTTGTGTGGGTTGTTATTGACAGACATATGAATGCAGTGCATTTCCTACCGATCAAGGAGACCTTTAGCGTGGATGTTCTTGGATAGTTGTATATCCATGAGATAGTATGAAATCATGGGGTTCCCTATAGAATCATCTCATATAGGGATCCACATTCTACATCTCATTTCTGGAAGAGTGTTCAAAGGCCATTAAATATATAGGTTCTTGTAAGAACAATGTACCAACTATAGAGTGATGGCTAGTCATAACATATGATACTGTTACTTGAGGGCATGTTTAAAGCATATGTCAAGGAATTAAGGGATCATGGTAGTGAAATATACACCTGGATGATTTTTCCTATAAAAATTTCTATTAGGCGATTATATAGATGGAACATTATGTAGAGTTATATGGTAGGCCATGCTTGTTTCTATTTTTCTGGTTAGAGGAAATTCATACATCTTTATAATGAACATGTATTATGAGAGAGACTATTGAGTAGTTACAGTATATTTGGAAGAGGTTGGATACAACACAGTCTTGAAAGCAATATTACATCGATATTTATAGATGAACACTATAGTTTGAGGTCAAGGATCAAGTGTCTTATGTATCTCACTAAGGAAATAACACAAACATTTCAAGAGAATGGGTAATCATTCACATAAATATGTCTGGACATTTGAGATTGTAGAGAGAGGTGGGATGGTTGCCTATTGATTTCAGTTGCCCTAGAGGTACCAACACATGCATGATGTATTCCATGTATCTCAGTTGTGTCATTATAATTCATACCCTTATCAAATTATTTAGCCTGAGGAGGTCCAGTTACAGGTTGATGAATCCTTTGAGGAGTATCCCATTCATATGTTGATAGGAGCATGAAGTTTTTCTGAGGATGTTTAGTTCCACTGGTATGGTTATTATGGCTACGAGACCATCTACAGGGAATGATCTGGGAGTGGGAGGCCGACGTGTGTGCTCAGGGCACTGATTTATTCTCATATAATCATTATCCTCCCTTGATAAGTCAATTCCAGGAGGAATTTCATTATGTTTGATGATTGTATGATCTTGTGTTTTTTGTATGTGAAAATAATATTTTTATTTTTAGTTCTAATTATTTTTCTCTGTTTAATGTGAATACTCAATGTTTTTTTGGGGGCAGTTTGAATGTATGGGACTTTTTAGGGGTATGTGGCCCAAATTTTGGGAAAATTGGGACATGTGAAATGGTTAGTATAAATCATGTCGGGCATACTATATGGTTATATTTAACGATGTAGGGATGAAAAGAGGGATCCAGGAGCCGCACCGTTTGAGAACTTGTGGAGAAAGAGGTGTATTTCCTTTTGCGAGGACCTACAATTTTTAACAGAGGTCTTATACATGGTTTTTTTATGGTTATTCAAACTATTTATAATTCCAATGTAGGTTCCACCTTAGCATAGTAGTGCACGTATGGTTTTGAATACCATGAGACCAAACTGTTTGGACAAATATTTTGGGTAAAATTACAAAATTTACTATCAAATATTTTATAAACTCGAACCTAATTTTAATTTCTTCCAATAAAATAAATAATATTTAATGGGAGCTCCTCCCTGAAGCCAAAAGGTATTATTTTTGACTGATTCCCTACCTGATCTTGGAATCTGGTGATGTCAGACTCTTTAGATCCACACCATAGAGTTCTCAATTCTAATTGTTTTGTTATTAATTTATTTGTGGATAAATATAGTTATTTATGTGAAATATCATGTGAAATATTTGTATATTCTTCGTATGTTCTTCATTTTTCACATGATCTGAGTCATGTCAAAAATTGATACTAAATGATCACACTACTACGGACCTATGATAAGTGGTCTATAATTTTCTCGAGTAGTTTGATTCATTTTAGAACCCGTTTTTATTTTTACGTTAAACTATAATTTCCTTTGTGTCCCCTAAAAATCAATATAATAATTGATATAAATGTAATAGAAAATGTTAGGGATTCTCAATAGATCATCTAATATGTGTTGAATGTTTTTTTCCAAACCAAGGCAACCCATGAGTTATTCCATATGAATTTCCTTTCACTTTTACTTTGTTAAACCACTCACGGGGTGAGTTTCTTCCTTAATATTAAGAGGAATTCTATTAATTAATGAATTTGATTAAATTGGTCAAATAGAAGATAGAATGACTCCCATTCCATCTATTAATGTGATTCTATTTGATTAAATTTCTTGATTTTATTACTTATAAATTATGGAAATGAGTGCGTAAACTCCGGAAATGTGAATGATTGTAAATTGTTATATGAGTGGGTAAAGTCATGGTATGAAATAGAAATTGAATATAATGTTGAATAATTACATAGGATTCCATGAGTGTGATTCACCATTGTTCAATGAATAATAGTGGAATATATAGACATATAATTCCTCATTGATATTGATTTTATGGGATTCATTGGGGATTGATACCCCTTGGATTTAGTTTGGTTGGGAGCATAGTGTACATTGTCTATTGACCTGCTCATTGGACCCCAATTCAAGCCTAACCAAGTTTCCATTATGATACTATGGGGACTTGATGAGGATGCCTTAGTTCACTACTCCTTGGATCTGGTCCCGGGGGTTCTATAATTTCTAATTATATTACATGACAACAGTAATTGTGAAATAAATGATTACATGTCTAGTTTTTGGTAAATGTGGAATTTCTTGTAATACAATATTTCCATAGTTGATTTCATTTATATATTATATAGTTAAGATCTGGGTGATATGATATGTTCTGTGTACGACATGGTTGTAGTTTTTTACTTCCTATTTCTTACTACTTCATTCTTATAGGAGCATGAAACCTATTTTGTAAGGATACCCATTTGGAATTACAATATCAATTTACATGGTTACTATTTTCAATGGAATTACCCTTAAATAATTTCCATATCTGTTATATACCATGGACCCTAATTTAGATTATATTGTGTTATTGATATTCCTTATAGACACATTGGGTGTTGACCTATTGGGATCACATCTGAAACCCTGTTTGGATAGTGTTTAGTACCTAGAAAGGCTATTAGGATATAGGTATAGACCAGCTCAATCACCCATAGTTCGAGGCTTGACATTGATAAATGCATTGAAGCAGGGGATCATGAGACAGAGCTGAAACCTGTGATGCTATAAGGTGATTTTTCTTTTTGGTAATTTTGTTACATTAATACATGTAATTTACTGGTTCTATTTATACCTATTTTTATTCCATTGTAGACACATGACATTATCATTATTGTGTATGAAATTACTTTTGGAATTTTTTGTATATATATATCATCTGGATCTTTATATATCTTCTGATTTATTTACTACTTCCACTTTTGTTCGTATGATTTCTAATATTTTGTTACACTATAATAAGAGAGCATTGTTTCACCATATAGACGCCCTGGGTCCTTGATGCTAGTCAAAAGCCTCTGGTGTTTTGGGAGATACTATTGAGTCCAAGATACTAACTAGGATTGGGGAACCCTATAGTGGAATCCATGTATGGGACATCAAATAGATTAATCTTTAGATGGAGAAGTGGCATGGGAGAAACTCATATGATTGGTAACTTATGAAATGATATTATTTATTAGAATATTTTTTTTGTGTTAATGCAACCCATTTACAAGTAAATAATGTACTAATATTGTTCATTAGGTGAATATAGATTCTTTTAAAATAAAATAAATGATTCACTTATGATTTCAGTATCATTAGTTGATATAAAACATAACAAATTATATCCTCATATACAAAAAATGATTGATTATGCCAATGATACTTAATATTATCAATTATGGAGAGGACATGGTGAGACTACAGGTCTTCTTTAGTATTTTTATATACAAATAATTCAGTCTATTATCAAATATAGCAATGTTATAACCATATAGATAAATTTATGAAATATTTACTTGATGTTATCATATTTTTTGTTACAGATAAACTATGTGTATAATATTTATGATATAGTGTTATGATGATAGTACAAGTGGGTAACAGTTAAAATAGAACCCATAAATTTTGTTGGAGTGTCTAAAATGTTTTTTAAGAAGTCAGTTGTGGTTATTGAAACTTTTTTTAATTTAGAAGTAGTGAGGATTCCATACTATGTAGTAGTTCAGGATAACTGTAGGGGTTTATACAACTATATAGAGACTATGTGCAAGGTATTTGTGTTATATAAATAAATTCATTGATTTTTTAAGGTAATTTCAAACAAAAATATGTACATTACATGTGTTGAAAAATTAATTGAGTTCAAAATCACGGATTTTTTTTAAAAAACTAGAGGTTTCATTTAAGTGATATAGAGAATAATTTAGACATATAAAATTACAATATAATTGTATTGATCATTCTTATATAGATCTAATAATAGGATGTGTATCCCCATCATACTTCACTTATATGAAAAAAAATATGTTTTTTCATAAAAGAGTTGTTGTAAACAAAACGATATGATTTATTATATACTCATGGTTTTTTATTTATTAGACTATATAAGAAGTTTTGAAAACGATAGAAGGATAAAAGTGTAATATTTAGATTAATTTGATTTTCCATAATTTTTTAAAATATGAAAAAAAATTATTTCCACCCATCAATGGTATTTTTTGACAAATAAATATATTTTCAAAAGTAAAATTTGGAAAACACATAGAATACCACGTACGAATTGAGAGAAATAGTTTGATCATTAAATATTCTTATTAAAAGGATATATGAGTTTTTTCTTAAACAAAAAAGGAGTGTTCCTTTCATATAATGATATAATAATTACAATATTATTTATAAGAGTGTAAGGGAATTATTTTTGAACATAGATATTTTTAGAGTTTACACATTAAAATATAAAATTTTAGAATTGAAATGATCAGCACATAAAATCTAATAGGGTTTAGTAGATGTGAAAGTAATGGAAAACATAAGAAGATAAATTTAGTTATAGAGAAAATTGAATATCACTATTTCATAAAGGATTATGCTAGGTAAAATAGAACATTATTGTTCAAATTATATCCTTAAAGTGAGTTTAGGTATTATATTAATGAGAAAGATATATAGTTGTATTTATTTTTCATTATAATGTTAATGTCACATAAAGATAAGATATTTTAGGATGTAATGGTAATTGAAAATTTATAATGTTAAATTATTTAAAAATATATTTAACAGAAATATTTTATGGAATATATTTTTGAAATGACAATGATGTACTTGTATGATAAAATATGGTTTCATTGTAACATTTTATATGGTGGTGTCATGAGGGTAACAATATGTCCATGGAGTTGGATATTAGGAATATAATTCCAAAAATCTCATTATTATTCAATCATTCATTCTTCATATATATAAATTACTAAATAGTTTACTAATTTATTTTTTTAATGTAGTCCCATAGAGATGTTGTAGGAATTATATATACATCTATTAGGTTAATGAAATCATAGAGAGTGTAGAAAAAAGGTTAATTTAGAAGTCTATCATATAAGACATAGTAGATAGGTGATTATGATGGGATTTAGTAAATATTTCTAAAATTATTTTAAAATATAAATTGTATAATATAAAATGAAATCTCAAATTTATCATTTTTTCATATTAGCTACATTTATATATATATATATATATATATTGATATATATATGTCATGAAATGTAATGATATTTGACATAGAGAAGAATGACATTGAGTTATATTAGTTAATTTTTTATTATTTTTTATCATAGGTTAAGATGAAATTTCATGGATAGTATGAGTAAGATTATATTATAAGATGTCATCTATTTTCATGGGTAAAAAAGTGTTTTTTTATACTGAATGGCCTAATAAGTAAACCACATGGAGTGTTATAAAATGTGACTTTGGTATATGAGGGATGAATTCATCCCATAAGAGTCTCCATTAACTATGTATGCTGAGGTTATAAGCATTAGTACCTTAATATATTGATATATTTATTTTTTATGCCCTGATGATTATATAATTAGTGGATATTTTGCCATGTTAATCATATCATCGGTTAGTGATCATCTATGATGGTATTTTTCCACTTATGATGAGTATTGGATCTTAGACGTTGATTGAGATGGATTGGGGAATGTATGTGCATGCCTAAATAGTATATATAATTTGATTAACTATTCATGTGAGTGATATTTGATGTGATTATATATAAATATAACTGGAACATGATGGGTTAATTGACTTCATCACTATATACATGATAAATTAAGAACATATGAGTTAGATGTATGTGGTTTTCATACTTTTGATCCCATGGTCACTTCATGCCTAAGAAAATGTCATATATAATAATTCATTAAGGCATGTGATTTAATTGGTGGAAATGGGTATAAACAAACATTCTTTTTATGGATATTGCATCTTATCCAATTATTTCACAAGTATCATTTATTATATTAAAAAATCATCCATGTTATTTTATTTATGGATATATAAATTCCTATTTTTTGTCAAAATTAAAAATTCTTCTGGGCTCCCACTTTTTCATTCATGGAATACAAATTTAGATTTTCTAGGAAAAATTTTCTAAAAGTGTTTTAGACTTAATCCAATAGGTTTTGGATAATGAATCACAATGTATTGCATATGATGGAATATATAATAATGTTTATTATAGCATTCCAAATTTCATCCCAAGTTATAAAAAAGATTTATCGATATAATTTCACATTTTATTATATATAATATGATATAAGTTGAAAATTTGTACAATATATTTTTTTGATTTTGTGTAAGTAAAATATTTAAGGAAATATACATTCCTTAAATATTTTTTTGAATAAAATGAAATATGCTCAATCATAATTTATTATGGTGGATATCTTAAAAAACATAATCCATTTCCATCATGTGTTGAATTCATTTATCAGAACCTATGATAGGGGAAATTTAATAAAATAATGAAATGGGTTTCCAAATATTATCCAAGAAAGCATTGGGCATAATTTTTTAACAAATCATAAGGTATATGTAAATCCATATCAATAAATAATTCAGGTGGGGAAGTGGTAACTATTATTTTTTTAGTAATTTTATACACATTTTTCAAACATTAAACAAAATATTTCATAGGATGAAATTATGAAAAGTAAATTCATTCATACATGAGATGCATGAAGCACTTGATTTATTTAAACATGCATTATAACACATGAATAAATAATTAATCTATCCACTATATTGCTTAATTGATTTATAACTAATATAACCATGAAATGGTGGGGGTTTTCAAACATGGTGATCTTACAAAACATCATTATTTCCAAAACTCGCTTAATATACCTCATCATCTCATAGATTTGTTGGACAGATGTGAAGGATGAAAGACCCAATTTGAGTGTCAAATGAATTTTTCTAACCCTTGGATGCATCTAAATGGAGGAGTATTTCAACTAATGTGTTTGTGATATTTTTTAATAATCAATGAATATTTTGATAGTGGAAACATTTGGTTGCAATCATTGTTTAAGGTAAAACAATCAAATCATTATTTATAGTTTAAAAGTATTTCATATATAGTGATCTTGGGTTTGGGATTTATGTATCTATAACTTATTCAAATAAGTATGGTTAATATCGAAATATCATAACCCATTCTTGGTTATAATATATTTTTATTAGAAATATAATTCAATAGTTGAAACAAAAATGAGAAGGATGGTTGAAACATTTTTTTTCACCCAATAATGTTTCTTCTCACTCTCTAATTTTTATTGTTACTCATTTTAACTCACATTAATTCTCCCCCATTATTATTATAAAGGTTTTTTGGAAATTAATGATTGAATGTATTGAAAATAACTTCTAAGTGAAAAAATAATATCCCCCTATGGAAAAAAATGTACTCCAACAAATAGAAAATGATTAATTAATAAGTTCGACTCCCAATTTATAAAACTAAATAATCTCTAAAAAGATGATAAATATTTTTTCTCAAATCATATACACATTTTTTATAGATAATTTAAAAATAATTCAATAAATAATGATTTGGTATTAATAATATTCAAATCTTAAGTAAATAATGAATACAAAACTACTAGGATAGTGATTTATAAGAATATAAAATATTAACAGCCCACCTTTAATGTAGAATTAAAACCACACTTTAAGTATATGAAATTTTGTATTGATTTTATCTTTTTGATAAATATTATGACATAATTATTCTTTGAAAACATCATTATTTTTTAATATATATAGGTCATTAAATAATTTTTTAGGTTTAATTTAAATAAGTATTTTTTTTATATGGCTATTTTTTACTTATTTAGTTATTCAGGGTAGTAAATCCTAACATCACACAATTGTTTAGACCATATTTTATGTGTTTATTATTCTATTATTACTATTTGATTAATTTTCTAGTCTTGAATCTCACCATTATGATATATTTTATATAAATAGTGTATAACAATAAAAAATAATAATTGTGTTATGATAAAATATTCAATGAGTATAATATATAAGGTATAAAAGAATATATCTACCATTTATATTTGTAAATAAATTATATATAAGATATAATTTAAGCTCACTATTTTGTTTCTCATCCTATTCTACATTTGGATAAATTAAATTTTAGAATTAAATTTATATCCTGAATCTATTAATTCCAATGATTAGACAATGCATTATTTATATTCTCAGTGACAAACATAGACTATATATATGTTAAATCATTAAAAGGAATTATTTTAGATTACTAAATGTGAATATATTTTTCTCATCATTATTACCTAAAGTTTAATGCTTTATCCGGAGAAGTTATAATAAAAAATTATGTAAAAAACCCAAAAATAAATGGTTTGTTGATGTATATATTTGAATTATTTATAAAACAAAGTATTTCAATCCTTGTAGATAAGGTGGTTCCCAATTAGTAAAAAACCTATAATTATTTAAGAAAGATTTATCTCCATGAACGTATATGTTTTAATTCTACTATAGAAATATTTTATCTCTATAGCAGTGTGGGAACTATACTAGGTACTGTATAGGGGTACAATAGTGGTGGTACAATTAAATTGATTTGGGATTTCAGTCTATGTACCTGGGCCTATAGACCAATCTTCCTATGGTAAATCAATAGTGGGACAAGGACATCGTGTTTGAGTAGTACTTGATTGGTGGGGAGAAAATGATTCCAAGGCAAGATCCAATGACCAGTTTGACGTGGAGGTTAATTTTTGTACTAGATATCACTCATTGGATCAAAACCTAGGAAGGGAGGCAATAATGGCCCAACATGATTGTAATATCAATGTTATAAACATTAGAGAATTATGTCGAAGACATGTAAGGGGATATCTCATTTGGAGACATTAATTTTGGGTCTACTATTTATGTATTATGAATATGTTCCAATGAGCCCATGGTATTTGTATATCCTTATGCCTATGGGAATTCAAGCCATGTATGGGTTCCCTATAAAACTAGTTAAAGAGGGTATTATACATAAAAAATGGAATTAAATACATGTTATGTATTGTTTATTTCAACTTATCCATTAATAACATACTATAATTAATATACCAATTAAACATCAAGATATTGAATAATGAATATTTGTAATTTAATTTTTTAAAAGATAAATCTTCGAAGGATTACTCTAGCAGTTTATTCCTTTTTCCAGTAATCTAAATATTTTAATTGATTATATCCATTGTTGTTTTAAATATCATTTCATAAATATTATCCATAAGAGGATATATATTAAAAAATACTCTTATTTTTTAAAAATATCTGTTAATGTGATGAATTTTTTACTCCTCATTCAAATCAAATTGACACATAATCTCCTTAATCATTATTCTTAAATGAATCATTATAATTAAGTGATGATGAAAAAATTTAATATAGAAACAATAATTTTACATTTTACATACATTTATGAACCATTATTATGTTATTAATTGGGTTAATCTGATATTAAATCTTCAATGATGTTGAATTTTCTAATATTTCTCCATTATCAGATAGAGATTGATCATATAAATATTTTGTGGGTTTATTTAGAGGGTGTTCAGCATGAGAAGCATTCCCTATCTTTAATAGATTTCATTAAAATACTAGATCATGAAAATTCTTGATATAAAGTTTTGGGTATCATAATAAGACTTTTTTTGCAGATGAGTAATAGTAATAAATTTTAAAATATTATAATAAGAAATATTTAAATTAAAATTAATAATTCCTTCAATATTAATGTGTTTTAACTCCATAAATGTATTTTTATAAGTCTTAAGAATGATAATCTAAATAGTTATTCTTTAAAATATAATAATGATTCGTTCTACATTTTTCAACAGTAAAAATTAGTCCTATAAAAATTATAGGGACCTACATTAGGTAAAAACATGTTGACTCCATGTAGTATTATTTTCTAAATTCATTAGATGAAAAAAATTATCTTCTATGAAAAGTCTCCAATACGAATTTTTATCCAAATGGAGAGTAACTCAATTAAAGAAATACTCATGTGAGGTTCATGTTACATAAATACAATAGTGTATGAAAGCATCTCAATTAAAATATCATGCAATAATTAATAATTTTATATAAAATAATCAAAATACAAAATTTAATAAAATCCTTAAAAATTATTGTAGATTGTTAAATTTTTATTCTTATGAATCAACATGATAAAGATTATATATAAATTGAATTTGTATATATATAAAAAATTATTAAAATTCAGTGTGCTTTTTTCAAATGACGAACTAAAAATTATCATGTTATGTAATAAGAAGAGAAAATCAACAAAATCAAGGGGGCCAAAAGTGGTGCAGACTAAGGTATTCTCCCATAATAATGATATTACACTCATACGAGGGTTCCCATTTTAAAATATAAGATTTTAGTCACTCTAGATACCATTTACTAGTCAAATAATTTACATCAAAATTTCTTTTCGTCCATGCATGGCCATCCTCAATAGCTTAATCAATGATCATCCAAAACTTCTTTACAAAATAATCCAATAATCATCTAGGGATATCCCTTTCATGGAGGATTCGAACTATCACTTTGGAATCTAATTCTACCTCCAATTTTTTTTTATGTTTACACATCATGTCTTCACTAACCATATCCATCTCCTCTACTCCAACAAAATATCCTAGAATATAAAAGAGTTGAAACAAAAAACCACTGATACCCTACTATATATTAATAGACTACCACATTTTATTTCCTCAACTAAACATGAGAAATCAAAAATATGTTTCATCTCCATATTGGGAGGTCGCTGGCTAACCCACATCCCAATATTGATCATTTTTATTCCATCTATTTTAAGAACCAACCATGGAATGAATCAAAATAGAAAAACCAATGATCCTCCACTATAATGAAGAGCTCCAAGATCAACCACCAATGATTTCACTTAGAACTAAATTATTTATTGGAATATTTTTCATAATTCCTACATATTTTATATTGATCATCAACATCCAATATAAGATAAATAAATAGTAATTAAAACATTTATATAATGTTAAATTATATAGGATGAATATTAAAAACTTCATTTCCATTATCCAGATTTAGTTACTCTATAAATCTTATTAAAATAGGGTATAATTTTAGAGCTTTTAATGTAAAAAAAGAATAATGAAACTAAATAACTCATGAAAGGATCAGAAATAAAAAATTTAAAGAGGTTTAGGGAAAAAAATTATTGTTCCATATATTATACATAAAAAATTGTATAATTAAAACATTATTGTTTTTTTTACCTAAAGTAGAGGAATTATATTATACCTATATGAAGACAAAAATTGGTAAAATTAATTCCCACAATATGATAAATTGGTAAATAAGTACTTATTCATGAAAATTTCTCAAAAAACAGTTTCTAAATGGAATTCCATTATCCATAAGAATACCTTGTTCATGGAGAGTAAATTATAAAATAGACAATAAGAAATTTTACCATCACTATTATATTTTAAATTTTAAAACAACATGATATATAAATATTACAAGATAATGAACTTGTAGAAAATATCATACACCTTAAATTAGGATCATCAACTTGAATAGATGGGGGATTTAAAAAATTAGCTATATTCTATTAAGATTTTCCCCCTTTTCTCATAATTATCAAAATTTTCCACATAAATCCAACCAATAAATGATATCTCCTAATGAATTTTACATTTATAAATTATTTTTGTAAGAGATAACATGGATGCTCTTGTGATTTTCATTAATCTAGGAATTCAAGCATAAATGGAGGTTTTTAACTAACTTTTTATGATATGGAAATGTGACTAATAAAAATATTGTTCAGTGGAAATAATATGGAATTATTTTAAAATAGTTCACTTTATCAAGTGCGCTTCTCTTCATTCCTAGGTTTCCTCCCATGATGATGGCCTCATTACTCCCAATCATTAGTTTTTAATTTCTTGATTCTAATGAAGATGTTTCTCTCTTCATCATCTTTCTTTTTATGGTATTCTAGGGTTCCCCCACCCCATCACATAATCTTTCTTCTCATGTGTGGGATTAATTACTTCAAATTTTGTATGATCTATTGGTCAATTGAATCAATCAAGAACTGAAATATTTATTTTCCTTCTTGGATAAATAGAAATTTCATAGTGGAATCAATCATTCTAGACAACATGAATGGTTTTATGTGGGGGTATCTTCACAACTAGGTGGTTGTCTTCATTAAACAATGTGGTGTTGGACTTCTTCACTTTTTGAAGTCTATCATATTCTTAAAAATGGTTGTTTTTGGCAGTATTGGCGAGGGATAGTTTCTATATTTTATTTCATTCTAGTTTTATTAGGAATTACTAATTATATTGATTGAATTTTGGGGGAATTGTTATATATTTCATCCTATTTTAACCTTGTCATTGAATGTTTTTGTGTTGTTTATAGGGATTTAAAAGTTTATTAACTATTTTTTGTGGTTCAAAACATAAATTATTATGTCATGAAATATCTTATTCAAGAACAAAAAACTATTTGATTGCATGTTTTTATAAGCTTCATTCTCTATGCACTGTAATGATAAATGTCTACGTAAACATCATTTCATCTATGATATTTCAGATAAAAGTAAAATTACTTTGTTCATAAACATCGATCCCAAATCTACATAAGTATCACTCACACTGTATAAATCAATTTACAACCCTTTATGACATTCATCTGGCTCCGCATAAACACCATGGATGCTATGTGAGAAACCTCCATATAGATATTATTATCATATGGATTCTTATTGATATCAATAAGGATGAATTGGATATTTCACATGTATCATTATCCTATTTAATAATTATTTATATCTTATATAAAATTAATTATTGTTATATAAGGATCGACAAATGGAAAATTTTCAGAGTTTCTAGCACATAAAATTTCCTATTTAAAATTATTTTTAAAAGAGACGTTTAAACCCAGTGGAAATGGATTTATTCATCAATTATTAAAAAATTGTCTTTCATTTGATATTCTTGAAACATGAATATTCCATGAAATAAAAATCTTGAAGAATAACATAATTTTCTAGAACACATGCATATGATGAACCAAAAATGAAAATGTGTAATTTTTCATGAATAATATTGATGTTGAATGCAATAATTTTTTATTTATATTCATAAAAATAATAATAATAAAATATTTAGGTTATTCAATAAGATCTTTTTTGAATATAATAATAATTTTAAAGATTAGTATTGTACTATTATTGAGATTCCAATAAAAAATTATATGGTACATATGACCATAGAAATATAGAAAATAATATCTATTGAGTTATGTGAATATAAAATGAGTTTCATTTATTTTATGTTTTGTTGAGTCATTAGAGCCTCTTGGTTTGGGTTGGAGATTAACTATGGGTAGTTTGAGAATATTACAAAAGTTATTGGGATATATTTTCATGTGATGAGTTTGGTGAGAAATCCACATAAAATCATGGTGAAAATTTTCCAATTTTTAAAATTTCATTTTTTCAAGTGTCGTAAAAATATTTATTCTTATTCTATACATGTTTATTAATAATTATAGGGTAAAAATAATGCTCTTGTCATGATTTACTTGGAAATATCTAATCTATATAAAATTTGAGTGAGTGTGTTGAATAAAATATTATCTCACTATTTTGAACTGGTAGTGTATATGAAATTGTGAAAGATTGAGTGAAAGGGAAGAATAAAAATAAGATGTTCCAAAATGAAAGGTTATGTGAGTAATGTAAGAAAATACATATGAAAAATTTAATAGTTTCCAATTATAATGATAACGAGTAAATACTTTAATTAATTTGGTATTTATCAAAAAGAATTGTATGCCTAGTCTTTCAGTGATGTGTTTGATTGATGAATACCAACTAGATCAATAAAGGGTTGTAGATATAGTGATTTGAGTAGATAGAGTTTTTCATGTTGGGTTTTATTATAGATTAGTACTTATTATTTTTAAATTTCAATGTAATTTAAAAAACTATTTCAATGAAAAACCTTGCAAGATAATATGAAAATCGTACATAATACTTGAGGTTAATGACATTGTAAAAGTGAGTGTACCTGTCACAAAATAACCCCAGAATCCATTGATATTTTTTATCGTATACGTTAGATAAATATCACAATGTGTACAACACAACTCGTGATAAATACCACCTATATAGGAATCCATTGACTAATGTGAATCACATGTTATAAATGTTGGAATCTACAAATTATAGAATGTGGTCGAAACTCGTTATATAGAGTTGTTAGAAGAAGGAGAGCTATGAGTGATGAGGAATCTCAAGAAATAAGGAAGCATACACACTCTACCACTATCATATGGTTGTGTGATTTGTATATCCATTGGAAAGGAACTAATAAATTCAATGAATTAACACATGTGTTTGAATTAATGAGTTAAATATTCAACTAGTATAATTAATTTCATCATATAAATGATTGAAATGAAATATATTTCACCTCATAAAACGATATAATAAATGATTTTTAATATGGAAGAATGGTAAATTATAAAAATGTATCCTTCTTTTCACAATCATAAGACACATGGGCATGAAAATAAATATTTTCATGTTATTCAATATTATATATACATATGTCAAATATACTTGTACGATTTTAGGTCATATTCCCATCATTATCTCACTTATACTAAATCCTAAAAGGCGCTATTCTAATTTACCTTATATAGTAACACATACAATTAATTATGAAATCATATCCAAAACTCCTTTTGGATATCTTTCAAAACACTTTTAAAAAACTAACAATATCTTCCCTTGATATTACAACATAGGAAATACCTTATGAATACCAATCCATTATACTTCTAGATTACCTCTATAATACCTATAGACTATATCTCCAAGGGATACCCAATCCCCATTCAATTAACCATGATATGTGACCCCACATTCCTTTATATCATTGACAGTAAATATGAATATATAGAACCATATATGTAAGATAATATCATCCCCTTCAAAAGAGTCAATACTACTCAATCTATAATGAGTTTTGGTGTTATCTACATCCAACACATGTATATCTACACCTTTTCGCAAAACTATGCAACATATGAATAAGAGAAATATCATATTTTTCCTTTTTCCAAGACATCGAGAAATCATATGACACAAAACCCCATGTTAATCCTAAATAACCAACTCTTATATTCTATATTATGTGAGTGTAACAAATAATAATATACGAATACAAAACATATAATATATCCTTCTTGATAATCATATCTAATTTCCCTTATTTGGATGGATTTTTAATATATTCTTATGTCCACACTCTCCCTTGATATTTATTAATGAAGGGAACAAATTTTATACTCATCACGTAAGAGGAAAAATATTATCTTGGATAATCTCCAACTGATTACATGATCTGTAATATACCATACACCCCTATATTAGCTAATTAAATATATACCCTTTTGTTAGTAGGGTACCAAAAAATAAAGGTTCACATGAAAGGTATCTCACCAACCAATGGTAGTGGGAACTCTAATATCATCCATGAACCCCTATTATACCAAACACATATGTATAATACTTTATGTGGTATATTTATTAGGGCATAAAATTCACAAAAAGTATATCATTATTTTTTTTGTACCTCACGATCATATTTGGTTTATCTATATAATAATACTTTTCATGATAACCTTATGATTTTCCCAAAATAAAAAATGATCCATGATGTGCATCAGTTAGGGATAAACTCAAGGTCGTACATTGATAAGTCATTTATCATTATAATTCATTAAATGTACATCTATATATACATTTATGTATCCAATGTGAAAGAATGATAAAATATTTATTTCCCCAAATATGATATATTTTAATATTGGTAAACCCCTTAAGAATATTTATCATTACCAATATTACCATTTATTTATTTTATCATATATGATAATATACTAGTTTTTTTTATTTTGGATACACATTGTGCATTATAAACTATTTATGTTATATGTATTTTCAATCACATCTCTATTTGACCATATGATAACTCACCCATACTAGAATCTTTAGTAAAAAACAGATTTGATGTAAAACAATCTAAATAACCATGAGACACAAGAGCCATATTCCTAACTATTCAACATCTTGAAAATATTTAAACATCTTTACCTCCCGAAATCAAATATTACGATGTAAATATCTACTATATTCATAGAACTCTTTCAAAGATAACCATACACATCCTTGGAACCATATTCCATCCGAAAATTACATGGATATAATGTAAATAAAAAAAATTATTGTTTACTAATACTCCTAAATTAATTTATGGTAATGTTTTAATAATTTTAATATGTTAACTAAATGTACATATTTCATTTTCCTTTTCCACCACACCTTAAATTATTTTAGGATAAAGTTATAATCTATTTTTATGCTTACCAATATATCTATTTACATTTCTCCTTAAAATAATACCCTAAACTATTTAATGATAATGTGATATTTCTTTTTTAGTGTAACCAATAATTTTATTTATATTTCTCTTTACCCCTATACCCAAAAAAAATTTAGGATATCAATTGTTCTTCAAATTTCATTTTTAATAAGATAATCATTCAATAAATACATTTTTTATATTTCATGATAACTAAATGTACATTATTATATTTTTTATCATCACATATCCTAAACTATTTTACGATATTGAGTGGAAAAATCTTTTTCTTAAACTTTTATAATTGTGATATCCACATTTTAATTTTTTATCTAAATGTTACAATTAACATTTTTAATTACAATCATATTTCCAAAATATTTTTGGATATGATATAGATAACACTTAAAATTAAACTTGTTGTTATCCCTTATATTGTTAGTTTTTAATTTATATATGATTATAAATAATATCACTAGCCTGTATGAAGAATAAATTCTTTTTATAATATCTTCCAAAGATACATAACCCATTTTTATATTAATAAATAACATCTATATATTTTTAATATTAATATATTACAAAAAAATATATTATTTACATATCATATATGATATTCTATGTGTTTCGATGTTTTATTCTAGAAAAGAATACATTATTAAAATCTACCACTAATGGGTCGTGAGAACACATTCTTACATATTTTATCAAATACATGGCTAAAAATTTTATCCTAAATAATAAAACTTTTAGGAATATCTAATTATCAAAAAAATATTACTTAAATTTATGAATTAAGAACCATTTTTATTCATTTAATAATCTCACTCTAGTTCATAACAACTCATTTTTATTGAATATCTTCATTAATGATATATGATAAATGAGATGGTGATACATATATTTTATTAATATTCATTTTTGATTAAAAAATTACTATATATTCACATTCTAGATGTAATAACTAATATATTATCTCATTAATAGAAACCATAAGGTCATTCAATTCTTCCATTTATTTTTAACTCTTGAAAATTTACATCAATTTTTAAAGTATACATTCGGCATCACATGCCCTTCAAAATCAAAGAAGTATTTTATATAACATACATACCTGACATGGAAATTCCATGGAGTTTTACAAACTCTTGTAGATATATCTTGGATAATGCAATAATATTAAATTATTACTCTTCCTTACTGAAAACTCTTGGGTTCAATGTCCTTGATTGGAATAATGAAAAAACTTTATTTTAAATTTTAACCAAATATTCTTCAACCAGTTTGAGTTTTTACACACTAGTATTATCCATTGTGTACCATAATCCATATTTCATTTGTCAAGTTCATCTATTCTAAACACTTTGAGAATATTTCTTTAAATTTTCATGAATTCATTCACATTACCAGAACATTTCCACTGATGATAATAAGATAAATTTAATACCAAGAACTTTTCATTTTATTTAGTCTCTCAAAAATTATGTTATAAAATAAGACAACTCATGATCAATGTGTATTATAACTCCCTTATAATTTAATTTAAACAATAATTATATACATTATGTTGACAATATTTAAATGAGATAAATGACACATCTTAATATGATCTTATCTAGGCTTGAAATATTGATTTTAACAATATAGAAACCCCTTTTATCTATTACTCAAAAAATTAATTTTTTCAATTATTTTTTTATTCTCAACATATATATATTTATAACCCTTGTAAATCATACATTAAATATCATATATTTTTTATAAAAATAGAAATAATTTATAAATACATGATAGATTTAAGGAATCCCTTATCTCACTAACTCAATTAGCATATTTATAAATTTTGAATATAATTTGGTGTATCAACTCATACAGAGTATATGTGACTATAATTGTTAAAATAAATGATATGAACTATCATATTGACCATATAAGTGTATAATGATATTTTTTTTCAATTTTCATATAGTTCCTTTTGAACTATGAATGGATCACATTGTTTTTCCTTAAGAATCAAGATTATCTTGCTAAAAATATCAATACATGATTTTTTAGGACAAATTTATTCTGAAACAAAGAATTTTACTTAATAATATTCATAAAAAACAACTCCTTCTTAACATATTTTCTTATGGTACTTTTTATAGGAGTAATGTACATTAATATTATCTATTTAAAGATTATTTTTTCTGATAAATGATTATGTTCCTATTTATATATAATAGATGATTTTTTCATAAGATTATCAAATTATATTAAAAACATATAGTCATTTATTATTGAATACTTATAATTAATTTTATTCTTTGTAATATCACAAAAATGACGACCCCTTTAAATGTGAATCATATCTTTTAGATGGAAAAGATACTCATTTCACTAATCTATATCTCGCATTGGTATTTAACTTATTTTCTAGATATTTATGTCAGTAATCATCCCAATTATATCATATAAGACTCATGGATAGTTGATAGAATGCCTCTATGTTAAATCCAACATATGAATAAAATCAACAATGTTACCCTAGTAACCTAATCCAACTCTGGCCTATCTTCTAGTGTAACCCAGTACACGCACTATGAATAATAAAATAAAGGAAAATACAGGGGCACTTAACTTGGGTATGTCCTACCCAATGATATTACAGTGTAAAATATCTTTACTTTATTAGCACAATATAATCCAAGGGAACCAATATTTGGCATGACCTACCCAGTTGTATGATCAATGTTTTGACAAGTTATAATTTTTTATGAATCATATAGGTAGTATTAGGAGAGGATTTTATTCTCTCCATCTTGTTTCATGTTATTCCATTTATGTATTAATTATTATTGTAATTACATTCTGGATCTTATTACCACCCCCAAACCAATATGTTTGAACCATATTGATGTTTATCATATTATACAACCCACTAGTATGAATTAAATACAATAAAATTGAAATAAAACATATTCATACATATCCACATGCCTTATAATCATATGGTAGATATAAAATTCATGTAAAGTGATATATTTATCTATATGATTAATCCTAAAGAAACAAATATCCATCCTAATTCACCATTTAAGATAATTCAAAAGACTCATGGTAGGTAGGCAGTCCCACCCCAAGTCTCTCTACCCAAGGATACATTACTCAAGAGATATTTGAATTCATCAAAACTCTAGCACATAATATTAAAATACTATATTCAACATCCAAATTCAATTTTATAATTTCAATTACAATTCTATGTTAATGTAGATGAAATAATAATTTCATTAACATTACCTAAGATATACTACAAGGCCCTATTTAGAATAAATTTAACATTTCAAAGTAGATCATAAAAATTACTAATAATTATTAAAAAATAATTAGGAATTATCATAACAGGGAATAAACTATTAAACAATTATCAACATATTATTCTAAATGTGAGATAATAATTTATAAAAAATCCATAAATCAAATATTATTATAAACCCTTTTATTACATTCTTTATTAATATTATGGGTATTTCTTATTTTTGAATATAAAAATTTTATATTAAATTAAAAAAAATTAATATAATCAATTTATATTCATACCAATATGAACTCTTTCATATTAATCATTATATAGAAGTTCCATTTTAAATATATTATATTATTTAAATTATAACTACTTTACAATTAAATTTTTAATATGTAAATAGATTACAAAATCAAAATACCATATAATTAATAATTATTTAACCATTGACCATATCAATCATTAAAAAATATTCTTGTGACTTAATTAATAACCAAATAAATCCCATTTAATTTTAAAATATCAAATTAATTAATTATAAATAATTAATTATTTTAAAAAAACGATTTTAAATATAATCCATATTTCATAATTTTCAAACCTTTATAAATTATTTCAGAAGATTTATAAATAAACACAATTATTTCTATATCATAATAGTTTTAATATAATTTGTTAAAAATTGTTTTAAATATTAAAATCTAATATATGGGGATGTCTATGTTTCATAATAATTTAATTAATTAATTATAATCCATTTATAATTTTTTTACCCCATTTTAAATGAAATTTTCCCAAAGTAAATTTTTAAGGATATGAAAATAGATAATAATATATATATCATTATTTTATTTTAAATTCAATTTTTACAGTTTTTTGTTGACCCTTATATAGGAATCCATTCATGCCTAAGGGTATACTCACATTAGCATTACATAAACACTTTATTTAAGGTTACATCAATTTTAGAGCTATGGTGTAATGGTTACAAACTGGTTACCTATTCTTGGTGCTAATAAATCCCAATGTGTATAGGTAAACAAATTTTATGAATACATGGAATTGATAAAATCTTGGCCACGCTTACATACCAACATTTCACATAAGTATAAACACTATCACGCAATAACACAATGAATATATTAGTTTAGTAAATAAATATAGCTTACTATAACCTCTTCAGAAGATATTAAAACATAACATTAATTCTATGTATAAGGATGACTATCCTGGTTACATTTACTGAACCGTTTGCTAATAATCATTACACATACAAACTCTAATTCGTGTAAGGTTTAAATCTGGTGACCCTAATATATATAGATCTATATAAGATTAGAGTATAATTATCCCAATAAAGAACCCTTTTTTTAATTGTAATTACTTTTAGACCCATATATATGTCAACCACGTAAGGGTAATGTGTTCGATACCTTTACATATATATTTTACATATGCTTAAATCATTTTCATGAAATAAAATATCTAAAAACAAGAAAAGTTGTATTATTTGGACTATTTTTCATTTAAATATTATCTTCATTTACTTAAATCAATTGCATCTATGTTACCACTGTTGGTTTTTTTTAGAGTTTATTAATTATTATTAGAAAATGTTGAAGTGGTTTAAAATCATATTTCATGATCTCAAAAAAAAGATATTATGAAACCTACATATAAAACTAGAAGTAAATAACACTAATATAGGTCATATAATTCACTAGAGTGAAACTATATCCTTTTAGATTCATCATCATATGAATTTGATAAAGATAACTATCTGAAAAACATCATCATCCCACCTCCATCGGTATCCACAAGCTAATCATAATTTCATATTGTACATTAGGGGACACATGTCCTCCATGATTAGTGATCAACAAAATATACTATAGAGGTAGAATAAAGAGATATAATGGTGTTGTGTAATCTTTTCCAATCATGAATAATACTCACTATAGAACCACTATATGGTTGTAGGAGTTAATAATTCCTTTATGAAGTACCTTGATAGTGTTTGTGTCAACTCACCACTTTTAATGCATGAGTTAATTCTTCCTCTGGAATAACTACATTCATTATATGATTGTTTCATCACCCATGTATTTTTTCCCATCAAAATATATAATAAATTATAGCCACTATGTGTAAATAATAAATGATTATAATTTATCATTTTTCCACTATCATCAAATGCAATGGAATGTAAATCACATTTTTTATAAAACAAATAATTTCTAATTTATAAATATCACATATACTTATTAGTACTTTAGAAATATTTTTATAAAATCATATTTTAATCACTAGGTAGATTGTAAAGTGGGATTTTCTTAATGAGGGTGAGCTTGGTATTGTAGATATCGCGTTGATGGCTAAAAGAGGAATTCCTCTAAAACCTGGATAAGCCTATTTGAATTTAAAAAAATTCCTCTCATATATTAATATACATTATTTTCATTGAATCAGTCTAGAAATATTAAAACTTAAGAGAGAAATTTATGTTCTGAGAAGCATAGTTACCAGGAAAAAAACTTACCTGACCACTTGTATTGTTATAAATTTATTTATGAAAATTATATAGAATTAATTGTATGTATAAAGGAGTAAGATCAGACAATCATTTCGAACCTGGTAAAAAATTTATGTTCCTACTTCTTCATTATCATTCATTACACATAGGTAAGGCTAAGTCTTTATCATGATTTGGTAATTTCATACATGTCCATGGAAGTTTATCTCAATGATAGAAATTATAAAATGTTATGTGTATCCATTTGAATAATAGGTACATTTAATTGTTATCATAGATAATATTTTCCGTGGTCATGTTCCCTCTTTTTAAATACGTACAACATCAACTCTATTAATAATAGTGGTGTGACCACATTTGATGGAGTTAATTTCCATGGCCAAAATGTGGAAATGATACAATATATTTCACCTCTTGGACTTTATGTTTTTATTCATCTATAGTGGGATTTATGCCCATTAAAATTGATGGAAAATGGAATTTTATGATCTATAGATACAACATATTGATATAAAATATAGGAAATATATTTTTATTTCACTCTCAGATAATGTGTTAAACAATATTAATAGATCAAAAAAATTAACAGATTTCTGGTAAACCTAAATGAATATTTAAAGGAAATATAAATCTAAATGTATCCATGATAAAAATTTAGAGATTTATATTTTAAAATATAAATGTTGATTGGTAGGAATCCATTGATTGTTTCTTCCTTGGTGAAAGGGAGATAATGAACAACATTAGAGTCATTGGTGAAAACTAGATGAATCCATTATTTTGAAGAAAATCATAGGGAATTTTCATTATCAATTTGATAAAATTAATATTTATCATAAAGATAAGTGATATATCTTATTATGTAATTTATAAAATATCCTCATTGTTTTTGAAATTTGAATGGTGTGTTACCTTACCAAGAAATTTAAATATTATATGGATTTGTTAGCTATGAGAAAGCTGATACTGAACGAAAAGGAACATTAATCTTCCTTTGACTTTGGGGATGATGATATAAAGGATGTGAGAAATAGAATCATGTCTATAATCATTTTAAATTAGATAAATTTCAATGGAATATATAATCAGAATCTACCCTTCAACTACTTCAGATGTGGATGAATTATAAATATTGCAGTCAACTTTGTGAGGAAGAAAAATCACATGAAATTGATGATCAAGTTAAAAAAATATTATAAAATTAAAGGGTAAAATAATTAAACAATGGATAATTATGATAATAATATGAATAATATCCCATGATGAAATATATAAAAATGATAAGAAACATAATGAGTATATAAGAACTGGAATACACTTTATATATTAGATAATTAGAAGATAATGAAACGAAGAAAGTAAACAATGGAACCTATGGAATGGAATGAAATGTAATATTGTTTTAATGATTAACATGTTGATGAGACATATATAGAAGACATGATAAATTATAAATTATAATGGTATCTTATAAATAAATAAATGTTGGATAATGAATTTAAAATAGTAAATAAACCTAATGGGATGAAATTTTATGAAAAGGGAGGATCACATAAAGTATAGACCAAAGTCAATGAAGATCTCAAAAAACGTAATTTAATGGTTTGAGAGTATGAAATGATAAATAATGATATTGAAGGAAAACACATGTTTAATTTATAATAAATGATAAAGATGGAATTAAAAATTCTTATATATAAATTTTAGTTATAAGTTTTAAATAAGTATTCATAAAATCAATTATTTTTAGGTCCCAATTATCTATAATATATTTGATTACAAGCACAATAATTTAATTTAATCTTGTAACTGAAATTACTAAAAAATTTGAATCCATTTTTCTAAACAATATTTTTAATAATTCAAAATATGAACAATTATGGGATAGAAAATATTATGAAAACCATCTTTTTAATATTCAAAATAAATAATATTGTCAAAAAACAAACCACTTCAAATAATAATAAAAAAATAGTGTATATCTATATTACAAAGTAAAGAATCTAGAATTTAGTTTTCTAGAAGGAATATTGAAATAATACATATCCAATAGTTATTTATAGTGTTGTTGTATTTTGGGATACATAATATGCACATACTTTTACAATATGTCCTTAACTATAATAATTGGTATGAATCAAGGGTGGTTAGATCTGAATTGAAAATAAAACAAGTATCCTAATAGAAGGGTTGTGAATAAAATTCCCCAAAGTCTACCAACATGGGACAATATTGAATCATTAAAATATGTGTATTGAAGATGTTATAGATTATATCACTATGTATGTAAGTGGATAAAAAATCCTTGTAGGCCGTTTTTCTATGATGAAAAGGGAAAATAAGATAGAATACTGAATCAATATGATATGTTGTTCATTATAGAAGTGGAATTAAAGACATGTAAGTTATGAAGGCCATGGATCCTCAATAATGGGGATTAATCCAACATGATTATCTTCATGGAAATCATGAAAGGCATTGAAAACATGATGGATTATCTATTACATTAATCAATAAAAGTTCTATTAGTATTAAAGATATATTAATTACTGAAATTGAATATAAAAGGATCAAATAAAATGTTTTTTTATTTATTGAAGGGATAAAACATAAGATTTTCAATATTATATAACATTATAATGAGGGAAATTAAGTCATTTAATTGATGAACACTAACATCAACATATATTAAAAGAATGTAATATTAAATCATGGGGAGAATTAATAATTTAAAACTTGTTTTAATAAATTCAACCATCAGATTCATGCTTTATAGGTCTCAAGGATGGAATAATATTTGGAATATATGTCATGAGTATCTTCTACATATAAACCTGATATTTTGAGAGTCCATTGAAATTTGAATAATGTAGATAACTAGGTCAAGATACATTCATAAAAGAGAAGAAAATCTAAGGGACTCAAAATGTGGTCAATATTCAATCTACTAGACCATTAGAACAGATATATTCAAATGTTTCTGGTATTATTAAGAAAAAATAAACAAAGGGTGGTCGTTATTTTATTAAATTCATTAATGAATATACATAGATGGAAATTTTTGTCTTTGTAAATCCAAAACAAATATCTCTTCATATGTTTGGAATTTAAAAAATACATGTTCAGAAATAAATTGGTGTTTATTTTAGGAAGGTGAGGTATGAAAATAGAAAGCATTAAATATTCAACTCTATAGATAAATTTCTAGTAAATCTTGGTATAGAACATTAGTATATCATACCACACAACCCCAATAAAATGGTGCATTTGATATAAAAAATAAGATCATTGTGGACATATGATGAACTATGTTAGCTAAAAGTAGCTATCATATTTATTCTGGAAAAAATATGTCTCATTTTTTGTGCACAATTATAATAGGTGTTCGTTAGGATGATATATAAAAATGAATAATTATAAAATTATCTACCAAAAAAATACCATCATTTAAATACTTCTTGATATTTACAATCCCTTATTACGTGATGATAGTAAGTTTTTATATAGGAATGTTTGAAGATATAGCTAATAAAAGATTTTTTGGACATTGTTTAAATTGAAGTGGGTAATAAATTATTAAGAAAAAATTCAATTAATTAAGTATTTTATATATATGTAAAACATATTTAAAATAAACCCAAAAAATAGGTGATTATTTAGGTGGAAGTTGAAATTTATAGAGATTTAGACATACATATTCTTGAAACAAAATGTTGTGGAATAGGATAGATGTGACCTTGTTTAGAGTTGATATTTACCAAGATATGACTAGTGATGAAGAATAATTTGGGGGTTATAGAAAGGGGAATCAACAATAAAAGAGTCACATTATTTCCAATAATATTATTGGAAAGTAGGATGCAACAATATGAATAAGAAGGTGGTTAATACATGAAAACCAAACTATTATTACATCCTATGTTAAACCTAAAATATTTTTAATGAATATTAGACATAAATAATGTATTAATTTCTTAAAAGTGTACTATGATAAAAAATGAAATAATATTGTGAGATAGAATACAGTCATGAGAACAAAAACATCATCAGCACTAAGTGGGTTTTAATAAATAAAATGAATGAAAAAGGAGAAGTCACAGGGAATAATGTTAAGATGGTTTTGAGGTGAATTATAAAATTTAATGACTTTCAGGAGTCCTTAACACTAGTAGAAGGACATTGAACCATTTGAATGTTTATGTAAGTGTCTGATCACAAAAAACATAATTTTTGAAATTGTTGTGAAATATGGCATCCAAAATCGTGATCCTAATAAAGATGTTTTCAATTAATACCCTAAGGGTTTTCTTCATGATAAATTTCAATTCAAGGTTTTTGGGATTAATAAGTATTTATATGGATTAAATTACACCCCAAGATCCATTTTAACCAATCTAGGTGGGTTCTTGAGAAGTTTGAAGTATTCAACTGGGTAAGTTGATTATAATCTCTATGTGAAGGAACTATTTATGAGGACCCATATTTTCATTGTATATTAAGTTGAAACAGTTATTAAATTAAAAAAGCGAATATTTTTAAATAGTTTTTTATGAAAATGTAGAGATAGTTTGAACTATCTATGTTTGGTGGGATGTCAAATTTTCTAGTATTTTAAATCATTAAAGTCCTAGTTATATTTTTTTATGCCAAGATAGGTACTGTAGAGAATTATAGAATGTGTTTGGAAAAGAGGAATGTAAATGAATTTCTATTCAAACAGTTATTAGAATTATGTTGTTCATGTATGAGTATGGAAAATGTGTGAATTATAGGGATTATTGAAAACTGATTGGCAACCTTCTCCACCTAACAACTTCTATAGATGACATTATGTGAACAATATAGATGTGATCCCAAAGAGTCTCACATATTAGTAACCAATGGTATTATAAGATATATAATTATTACATATGTATTCATCCTAAAATACCAATAATTATTTTTTTCATTTACAAGGTTATACAAATACTGGCTGTTTTTTGAGATTAAGCTAATAGAAAGACCACTATAGATGAATAATTCAACCATGGTAAACGTTTTTGGGAATTTTAATACACATTTTTTAAATTAATTAACTATTTTATTATGTATGTTTATCCATGTAATGTTAGGTTTTATCCTTTGGGATTTTATATATGTTTATGTTGTGTTTTGGAGTGGTATGAGGTTGAATGTTTTGAGCAAAGTTAGGGGAAACTGTGGTTATTAAAAAGTAAACTACATGAGGTAATGAGGGGTTCTCTAGGATAGAATGCATCTGGTGTATATTTTTCCCCAATTATGTGGTAACCATGTGACTTATGAATGTTTTATGTTTTGGGATGTCACATGGTAGTCACACATATTTCAAAACTATGTGTCAAAAAAATGAAATGAAATTAATTAAAGTGAAAATTGTTTTTTATCCTAAAAACATATATGAGATGCTCAATATTTCTCAATTGTTAGAGGATCTCAACCCACAAACATCATCTAGGTGATTTTTGTGATCTTTTTCTTTATAGAGATATATTTCAATGAATTTATGAGCATGGTATCTGGGAAATAAAATGACATATTCAATTTTAGATTTAATTTTCTAGATCATGTTATTTTTGATCAAATAAAACTCTAGATCAAGAGTTCCTTCCATAATATAGGGGTTCTCATAGTTTTTTATGATTTGAAATTGGGATTTATTAAAGTTTATATGGAAACTATATTTACCTATATTGTTGTGTGATTCTTAGTGTACAAACACCATTTTATGTTAGGTGACTTATATCCCTCTCTCAAATTTCTCCTAAAATATAAGGGATGGTCTTTCTAAATTAAATGAGTCTTATTTTTATGGAAATAATTATTTCATATTTTTATAAAAATATTTCTATTTTGTGGATTTGAAATTCGAAGTCATGGATTTTCTCACAAAATGTTTGATTCAACTCAAAAAGGTAAATAATTTCATTTACAAAATGTTATCACTGTGATTTTGGAATACAAATGGTTATTGTGAGATCATGTTGAATATATATGGGGAATTTTGGTTTTGGACTTGTCAATTAGTGATGAGGGGGTGGATCATTACATTGCTAAGTGATTTTTTTGAAAGATGGATTTTACACTTTTTTGTTATGACTATTCAATGGAAGGTTTCATGAATTGTATTGTGAGTTCAAGATTTGGTATTTAGTAAGGAAATATATTTTTACACATCTGGATTTAATAAACTTTCTGTAAAAGTTACATATTATTATTTCATCATGTTTTATATAAAACTATGAGTTAACGTGTTGTTGTCCTAATGGAATGTGTTATAAGTCTTTTGGTTTTCCTACTGAGTTGCATACTCACCAATTGTATGCATAACTTTTTTTATATAGATTACATTTATCATGATACTAGTTAGAGGAATAATTGATACTTTACTAGTGGTGCATTATGATGTTTCTATCATGGATTATCAGAGATAGATCTTTGTGGTTTTTTGAGGCTTTGAACCAAAATAAACACTACATTGGTGCCTCAAGTAATTAATGTGTTGATTTTTTCCCAATTTTGTACCATCTTCTATTGTTTCAATGATATTGTTTAGTTATTTTTGAAATTGAGATTTATTGTTTTACTTTCATGTATTATATCATATCTTTTAATTTTTTTATTATGAACTCTTATAGGTTGTGTGTAAATGTAAGGGAAAATTAATTCACAATGTTTATTTGTGCCCATAAAAATTGTTACAAGAAATTTGTGTCTAGGGGAATGTCATATATGGTTAGTGGTACCTCATCCCTTACCAAGCTAATTTTCTAAATAAGGGATGTTACAAATGGGGTCTTATTACTTAGTTCTTCAAACAAGATGGTTCATGTGGAGATAATATGAGTTGAAATATGAAATTTAAACCATAAAAGTATTAATTAACCTTATTATTATAAACATCAAGATATATGGGTGGTCATGGTCAATTATTTTTCTCAAATCACTTATATAAGAATCACTAACTCATCACTGTGGTTTTAGATGATGGGTTTACAATATCATTCACTTGAATATAGATATCCCACTAAGATTGCATTATATATAATGTCTTTGATCATAGTTTAAAATTTGTTATGATAATATTTGATGAAATAATTTAAAATATCCTATTTAATTAGTGTGAATTTATATGGTGACTAATAATTTTTTTTTAATGAATTTAAAGATATAGAACAGCTAAAATGGACTAGAAATTCACCAGGAGAGGATACTAAGAATGTACTTCAATATGATCCAAAATTGAATCAGTTCCTTTTCCAAATAGTTTTATAAGAATAACATGTAATGCATGGAAGGAATAAATACTATAATTTCATATGCCTAACAAAATTATTTATCATTATTACTCAGGACTAGAAAATGAGGAGGCATGACATCCTTATATGAATAGATTTTTCGATTTCCATGTAAATTTTGAAAATATGAAGGTGATTCTAGTAATATACATTTTAGAGGATCTCATATGAAAATCATGAATTTATGTTTTTCAGATAAAATGTGAACAAGGAATTTCATAATATAAAGTTTTGTAACTTTTTTATAAAAAAATCTATCCTCATACATTTAATGTAACCAAAATGATAGGTTTCTCTAGTATGAAGTAATAAATAAATTCATTGGTAGAATACAAAACTATATTTATGAATATAGATTATTTTAATAATAGATTTTTTTTAGCGAGGAGAAAATGAATTTTTATTATTATTTAAATTGTGATCAAAATTTTTCTCTAAGATAATTATGTTCTGTATTGTAGATTTTATAGAAATGGTCAACATAGAGATAGTTGAAGAAATGGAAATCATTGGGATTGATTTTGGAGGGAGTAATTTTGACTATATAGTCATTGGTATGACATAAAAATCTAAAAACAATATAAAAATTAGGACTTGGTTTCCAGGAAGAAAGGTACAAGATAATCAATTCATGAGATTAGTTTATATTCCACCATATAGATGTAATAATCCATGATGTGTGCAATATATTTCACTAGAATACATGAAGAGAAGAATTATTGAACCACCTAAAGAATATAAAAGATGTGTTTAAATGGGATACCTCTAATGTTATTTTTCTAATTATCCAAAATTAAGCTAGTAATAATGTCTTTATTATGTATCAAGACTCTCATACCCAAAAAATGTGATCACGTTAGAAAAATTCTTGAACACTTATCTATCCCAGTTAGTGTGATTCCATAAACACCCATACCAAAAAAATAATGATCTGTTGGTAGGGAATCATGTATTACCCATAAAGTGTTATAAAAAAGTTGTATTTTTCTTAACAGTGTTTTATGGAGGGGAAATAATACCCTTAAGTGGTAAGAGGCACCAACCAATTAATCTCAAATATTAATAATGTATTGTTTTAAATAATTGCATCTAAATCATTTATTTCCCCTGGCATGTTAAATCAAATATTGGATTTATAACCTAAAATATCCCATGAAACCCTCACTATTCCTCCCTTACAATAGTATTTACACTCTCAACCCCCCGGGTGATTTTGGAGATATACATTCTTTTAGAGATCTATTTCATTTACTCGAGGAGAATAGGTTCCAGGAAATCCATGGTAAGAGTTATTATCCACTTTTTTCTTTTATATATACATATTTTCACTAAAATTGTACTCAAAACCAGGTATTTTATACCTAAATATGGGGTTTGGATCATTTTTTGACGATTTTAATTTTTTATTCCTTGATATAAATGAATATGGTACCGAATCCTACCAAGAATATTGTGTGATTCTTTAATAATGGATGAATTTTTTAGGTATGCAGCCACTCCATATCTCTAATTTCTTCTAGAAATTAAAATATTTGTTTTAAAATTTAAATTCATATTATTCTATTATATAACATTATTTAATTTTTTATAAAACTATTATATTTCATATGGTTATAAAACTATTTAATCATCAGTATCTCCACATATTGTATTTGATTAAATGATAATAAAGTAAACTATTTTCTTTATTAAATATTGAGGGTGATACATTCTCATACATATGGATGGGGTGAATTTTTTTTGAATATATGAGGGGAATTTTTGGATTATAATTGGACACTATGGAAAAGGGTGAACATTCCTACACAACTATGTAATGACTTGTGTCTGGAAGGATGTGTTTTTCACTCATGGGTTATTATAATTAAAAGGATTTCTTCCTGAATGGCAGTGTGAGTTCTATATTTGATATTCCATAGGGAAATAATTTATTACATTGGTTGTTTTAATGATATTTTATTAACTATTTTTATTATATTAATTCCTCTTATTTTATGTAAACTATTAAATAATAAGTTCTTTTCATATTAGAATGCATGGGATGTATTGGGTTTTTTGTAAAAGGATATATTAGCTCCTATACATATTATCCTTGGTGTAAATTCACATTATATTTATCATGATATATGTAAGGGAATGATTTCATACTTTTCTAGTGGTGTGTTGTGATGCGACTGTATTGGATAGTTGGAAATATGGAATGAGGGTTTTTTCAAGTCATGTAATCTATAATGGATCCACATTGGTTCCATGTGTCACTAATGATTTGAGATATGTTTTCCTATTTTTTATTGTATACAATTATTAATATAATTTGTATTATTTATATTGGATATTTAGTTTTTTTACCTTCATGCATCATACCACGTTTTTTTTGTTTTTACTATTTTCACTTAATTTTTTTTGTAATGGAAAATAGTTCCATATGGTTTTTTATTCCCTTCTATTTTTTAGACATAGGTGTATAGGGGAATGTTTCCTATGTTATGTGGAACCCCATCCCTAACCAATACATTTTTTATAGTTCATTATGTTATAGTAATATCATAATATAAAAAGAAATTTTCATTGACATTGAGCATCAATAAACTTAGTACATAACAAATACACAAGCTTCTAATCAAATGTTTTAGAAGTATGTTCGACTATATAACTAGTGATTTGATTTTTACAATCCATTATAAATTTACTATGATAATCAATTTATTATATATCTTTCCAGAAATATAGTTCAACAACCTAGATCAAGGCATACTAAACATATATATTATTTCATCATATTAAAAGTGGGAACTGTGGGTGATTTTTTTTGATTATTTGAATAAATTGATAATTTATAGATCATATTGTAACACCCTGATATTTTATAGTTTTTATCGTCATAAATTCACCTTCTTCGACTATTTACGCTATATATAACACTGAGCATAAACAAATGATTATGTATTATTATTTAATTTTGATAGTTATCACCTTGCCATTAGGATGGAGGGAATTATTAAGATTAAGTATATTATCAATATATAGTATAAAAATGTTTATAAAATGGATTCATTGGTTACTAGTTAATTATAAATGAAAATAAAAAACAATTAAACCTAAAGGATGTGTTTTTTAAAAAAAATAAAATTTTTATTACCACAATGGTAATTCATATTAATAAATTAAATTCACAACTATTAGTGAAATTTCATAATGAAATTAATATGTTAAATATTCATCAAAATGTTTTTATATTCAACCAATAATTAAAATGTGATTTAGATAATAATTAATCAAAATTTAAGTATAAAATGTTATATTATCTAAAATGTAATTTTATTTCCTTTTAATGGTGAACATGTTTTGAATATATATTTTTACCCTTCTATAAATTATGCTTAACAAAATAAAGTTCATTTTTAAACTTTTAGTGTCAGAATTTCCTTAGGATGTATTTTTTTATTTTTCTGAAAATATTTATTCTGTAGTGAATAGTGAAAAAATATTCATTTTTAATACCTTCAATTTCATTATAATAAAATTATATTTATTATTTTAATTTGATATAAATTTATCATAAATAATATTTATTAGTAAATAATCAAATTTATCTTTATACCTTATTTTTCTATTAGTGCATTTTTGGCTTAAAAATGCATATTAAAAATCACCATTTTTAATTTCATTCTACTTGAATAATAATAAATTAAATCCTTCCAATTATGTGTTTTCAATTTTGAAAATTTTGTTCCATATATATATCATAATATCAAAAATTAGTAAATAGGATATATTTATTTTTGTTCAAAATGAATAGTAACCTAATTAATAAAATTTCATACCAGGATTCATGTAAAATTGGTTATCTTGGAGTAAAATAATATGATTAGGATTAGCCAATTACCCAAAAACATTCCTAAATTTTATGATATGATTTATATTAAACACTTAACACCTAATGTTATAATTTTCTTCATTTATCAGATAATATTCTAGGATAATTATTTTTATAATATTAAAATATTAGAAAATAAAAAATGTTACATTCTTTATCGTAGACAACTTTTATATGTACACATGGAGAAAAGGTATGTTATAAAATAATTTAATTATTTATTTTTGAACCTAATAAACTAAATTCAATGATATAAATTTATTTATGATTTTTGGGACAATTTGGATAATTTTAGGGTATTTATAATGTTTTATTTAATGATATGAAAAATATGTCCCATTCATATTTTAATAACAATATAATTGAAAATATGATTTTCCTTATAATATATATTTGACTACAAATATTATTTATAAATATAACTGATTTATCTACATCATGGTATTTTATTTTTCATTATTTTGAATGAAATAATTACCTAAAATCATTATAGAAAGAAGATATATTATTTATTTTATTAATGATCCAATCATATAAATTATAATAAAAATAATAAAATAAATATAATTTGAATTAATTAAGGTGGTCCCTTAATTTTCTTTAATATTATGAAATATTATAGGGGTATTAAATATTTTTATTTTATGTTATATTTCGTTCATATTTTCAATAAGGCTGAAGCAATGAATAATATTAAAATTGACAGTAATGATATTTTATCAAAATAATATTTTATTAAATTATTTAAAATATATAAATATATAAATAAATAAATTTATAAAGATATTTTTCTTTTGTCTAAAATTTCATAAATTATTCATCTACTCTCAAATTTAAATTTTATAAGTAAAAATTTAATCTTTTTAATTTTAAATAATTTATTACCAAAATTGATTTTAAATAATGTTAACTAAATTCAATAAAAATGATATGGTTCAATGTAAAATAAAAACATCTAAAAATTTTATTTTTTGATAAAGTTACAACCATATCTCATCTATATATCTTAATCCTTGATAGATTTTTATATTTGGATAGAAAATGAATTTATTAAAAGTTAATATTTGGAGGATTTCCAAGGGTGTCACCCACCTCAATTTTAAAATGGCAAGGCATCATTCATTTAATTTCACAAACATGAGCTATATGTACTAAAAAAATCTATACATTTGTCCCTTTTACATCCTTTTCCTCATTCTGGAGGTTCTTTTACACCAAAAATACCAACTCTAAATCCTTTTAGAATATATCTAATGGAATTCCACTGAAGTAGAGATAATTGTTTTTACCAACTCATTCCAATTTATTTATTCTTTTACATCCTATTAATATTTTTTTCCCATATAAAATAATATATCAAGTATAATATATATACATATATGTTATTATGATTACTAAATAATCATATTCTACCTTTTATCCATCCTATGAAAAATGGAAGCACAACATGTGCTTACGTACAACTTACCATCTCAACGTATTGGTGTAATTAATTTTCTAAGAGAAACATTAATAATTGATCTAAAAAGAATTTAATGATTTAATATGATATTTATTTCATTAATTTATTTCTAGAAATTGTGTATTCAAACACTATGGAAGAGAACTAAGACATTTATGACAAAACAAGCATGTGATGTAATGAAATTATAAATGAAAATATTGAAATGAATAAATATAATTAATAAATGATTGGTAAAATGTTATAAGGGGAAACTATGTGATATTATATATATTAATATGTTTCTATTATTAGTTAATAATATGTATACAACCATTATACATGCGTTTAGAACATGTATGGTGGAAATTAGACCTATGGAAAGGGTTTTCTCATCTCACTTTTATTTCTATGAGATATGCCTTATTCCCCACTTATTGCATGTACTTTGTTTATTTATAATACCCTATGATATTTCATATTATTAACATCTTTATATTAATGGTATTTTATGTTTCATTTTGGTGATCGTTAATATTATGGGGCATATGGTTCGACTGTTTGTATAATGGTAAGGGAATTCAAAACTCAATTACAAAATTTGTGGTAAACATCTATGATTATTTCATTATATGATTATATTTAAAATTAATTTCAATTATCATATGAAATATTTATAATTATATATATATATTTATATCTAATAAACATAATTGATTCATCTGGTTATTTCTCACACATTTTTTTAAAAATACTCTTTCAATTGATTATTTTTTTCAAAATCAAATCAAATGTTATTTTAAACTTTTAATTTATGAGTAGAATCTCCTATTTCATGATGATATAATGTATTCATGAATAATTTACATATTTTTAAGGTTGTTTTCAAATAAATAATCTTTTATAATTTAACATCTTTTAAAATAAATGATTCCAAGGTAAAAAAATGAAAATTCTCTAAATAATTTATCAATGATTTTGTTAGGGTATTATAAAATATGTAAACACCCAATATTTAATGTTATTATTAATTTATTTTGATTTCTTATGGTACCATCTAAAATATTTTATTGAATGGTTAATTATCATTTTGAGTATGGATGTACTATCTTGATACCATTCTCCAAATTACTCTTGGTAGTTTTTTATTGTGTTTAATGATTATGAAAATTATTTAGATTTCATATAATAGATTTAATATGAATTTTCATATTTCTTATGTTTCACCCATTTCATACGAGTAATGCATTGGAATTATTATGTGTCAAGAGTGGCTTATTATAGCCCCTCAATGCATTGGTGGGTCTCATGAGACAAAAAAGTTTGGGTATTATTTGACGTCTTACCTGATTATGTGTATTGTATTGGCTGATGCCTTGATGGAATATTTATGAAGTCCCATATTACTCATTCCATAATTATGATATTACATATTGACATTCCATTTGATTATTCATCCAGTATAATATTAATGTTTATGTTTCATTCTCATGTGATTATTTATATAGAATTTATTTATAATATTTAATTCTAGCCATATTATAGTGAAGATTATGTTTTAGTAGAATGTGTTTTTATTTATTCACCTTGAATTAATTTTTATGACTATTTATGGTAGCATTAGTTTTATTTATACCCATTCATAGCATCTAAGATCACCGCTTTTTATTTTTTATTTTCCCTAGGATACCAGGATATGTTTTATGATCAACTATGTAGGATTACTCTAACGGGATATAGGTGTACTCAAATAAAATAATTTTTTGTATATTGTATTTGATATTTAATATAAATTTAATGTATTTATATTATTCCCTAAGATTACTAAATTATTTTGCACAATGGGATGTGATCACATGTATATAGTAACTGTGTAGTAAAGATAGGCACCGGCTCTGGGATTCTGGGGTAGGGGTCTTTACAGTTGGTGTTAGGGAATGTTTATTAGAAAAATTCCTAACTATGTTTAGGAAATACTAGTTTAGATAATATAAAACTAAGATATATTTTGAGTATAAATATACAATATCATCCCAAAAATTGTTCATGAGTTCATAAACGCATAATTATTTCAATTTTTGTAAATTATTTCACTTGTTTTTTTATTATAAATTATGTTTCATAATGATATGATCTAATATTATATATGTCATCATTTATAAATTCCACCTTGAAAAAGGAATGGGAACCTCACTAATGCACATGATATAAAGAGAATGGAGGATCAAATACTTTATGGACATATTCCAATATATTGAAGGGAATTAGTCTCCCATATATTTCTATCATATGAGGATACAATATCATGTTATAAGGAATGAAAGAATGAATTATTTACAAATTATAGATTCAAAGGAAAGAACGAGAACAATAATATGGAAATGAAAAAAGGTGGATAAGGTAAATTAGTGAAAGAATTATTTTCCCACATGTGATAATTGTGGAAGGAAACACATTTGTACTGTCTTAAAATGAAATGGAGTTTTCTACAAGTGTGGAGAGAAAGGACATTGCACTTGTGATTTCAAGGGTTAGAAAATGATTTCTGATGTACAATGCTTTAACTTCCAGGAAATAGGGAGATATGCAAATTTATGTATCATTCTTCAATGGAATATACCCAAATGTGGATACTTGATCATATCCATGCTTATTCTACTACCAAATATGAAGAGGAAAGATTTATATTCTATTTTTTTCATTTAACAATTTTGTTATTTTATTATTTTATATATAATTCTCTGGTTATAAAAATTATGAGATATATAAGGAATATACTATAGTTATTCTTCTTTATGGAATTAGAATCATCTAAGGAATAATACTAGTAATCAAGGGAAGTGATTATGTTGTAAGTTGATATTCATTAAAAAAAGTGAATTTGGAATGATAACCCTAAATATGTGACTGATGCTGACATAAAAATAAGTAGAATTTTATGGTATACTATTAATAAACATGAAGGTGGTTAGTGATATAATGGTTTATGATGAAATTTCTTGAGGTTTTAATTTATGTAATGTATTCAACATCTTGACATTTCACACCATGAAAAATAAATGTTTTTATAATGTTATAATGGATATTAAGGTATTCATATATTTATTATGTGAAAATAAGAGAAAAACAATTGAAGAAATATTATGTTAAGTAGATTTTTTAAATATAGTAACCTTACATCTAAATTTTTCGATATTGTATATGTATAGAAATGTTTTGGATGAGTCTTATGATTAAATAATTTAGAATGGATTAATTTGAACATGTTAAATTACTGTTTTTTGATATCAAGTGATATCGTTTTTAATTTTAGTAAACTTTTAAATTTTTGAATAATAACTTAAGAACCATACGATTTGTAAAGTGTTCTCCATAGATGAAAATTTCATCATAAATATTAAATTCTAAGAATAATATTGAAGAACACCTAAATGATGTGATTATGTCATGGAAAGGAATCAAGTATGTCTTTTTTCTTAAGTGGTGATCTATATAGAAAAAGAAACACTAAGCTCTAGCTAAATGATTTTTTAACAATAACATAGTCTATTTACTTTTATTTTTGAAAATTAAATTCTCTTTTAACTGATTACAAAGTTGCAGTTATTTTTTGGAATACATTATAACAACCATGTTCTCACTCACTCTCCATCAGAACATAATATGTACATTTCTATTCTATTTCTATAATTTCACCAATATCCTCCAATTTAAAATTTTTTGTTTTGTGGAAACCTTAACATTTCAATTTTCATTTTGTTAATATGTTGTTTTATAAATGATTGTTTCAATGTGGGATTTCTGAAAATTAATTTTTATGTATCAACCATTTCTTTTAAAATTGAAAATTTAATAATGATAGGATTAAATTTTTAGAAACAGGGGAGAACGTAACACCCCAACATTTTACATTATGTATCTATTTAAATTTATCTACTTTAATAGATTACAAAATGTACAACACCGATCATAATAAAATGATTATGTATTATTATTTAATTGTGATAATTATCACCAAGCCATTATAATAGTGATAATTAACAAGATCATGTATATTATAAATGTGAGATGGTATGTGAGTATGATATACTCTATAATACCAAATGTAGAATCGAAGATATAAGTATTAGATGCTCAAATACAGAAGGGGGTGGGGGTGAATTTTATACTTTAAAAATACTTAAGGAAATTGTTTATAACTAATATTCACAACAACTCTAAGTTCTAAAAATTTTCTTGATTCTAGAAAAGTGATTCTGGAAATGAAACTTAATAAAAGTTTACAAAAAATGAGATTATACCTTAAAGAATATAGAATCTTTCTAAAATAGGGTACAAGTATGAGGAATTATTCAAAAGTTATAATTTCCATAACAATACAAAATGCAGTGGAAAACTTGAAACAAAACTAGTAATAAGTAGTAAATATTTTAACCCAAAGAGAAGGGTATCCAACAAACTTGGATAAAGGTCCCTTGATTTATACTTTCAAGAAAGTCTTTCTTACCCACACCAAGTTAAGCCCTCGATATGAAGATCGGAGTCTGTCTTGTTATCCCTACAAGCCCTCAACTATCAGGTAGTCGACACCTATGTCTTCCTCAGCAAGAAAACCCTCAACTTCAATGTGTTGGAACCACTATCTTCCTATCCCCGGAAGCCCTCGATTGTACACAGTAATAATCGGAGTCGCACGAAGAAAGTATGCATGAAGAAAAGTTTGAACAAGCTGTTAAAACATTCTGCAGGAAGCGTGAGAGTTTATAAGATCCCATCATTCTAGAAATCACTTCAACAGCATGTAAGCATGGTTTTCCACGATGTTGTCAAGTGTTATATTCTTTTCAAATGAGCTCCTATTTTTAGGCACAGCTCCAATTGTCGGCTCCCTCCTCCAACGGTCATATTTTTCCTTTAATTTCGGAGGGACCTATACATGTGTCACTAAAACAATGGTTAGTTGATACCTGATGGCACAACATCATTTTATAATAGAACAAGTGAAAGCATAACTAAAACTGATATTCAGAATAGAGAAAATGAATGTTCGAAGTGTTGAATGTTAATGTTCGGAGTCTAGCCAGAAAATGAATTCAGAGTCTATAACAAAGAGATATTCATATTCTGTTTTCAAAGGAATTTGTAATGAGAATTTGTAATCAGAATTATTTATCAGAATTCATAATGAGAATTCGTAATCAGAACTCATCATCAGAATTCATAATGAGAATTAGTAATCAGAATTAGTCATCAGAATCCGTAATGAGAATTCATAATCAAAATTCATCATCAGAATTCGTAATGAGAATTCGTAATCAGAATTTGTCATCATAATTCGTAATGAGAATTCGTAATCAGAATTATTCATCGGAATTCATAATGAGAATTCATAATCAGAATTCATCATCAAAATTAATAATGAGAATTCATAATCATAATTCATCATTAGAATTCGTAATGATATTTATATATGTTCGTAATCAGAATTCAGAGTTGAACTTCCTAAAAGTTTTTAACATGGAATTCGGAGAAGAACTTCATAAAAGTTCGTAAAAGGAATTCAGATCCTAAAACAGAATGCTTCATATCTAAGTATTATATGATTCCAAGGTTTTGGTTTCAATCCGAGTTTTATACTTACAAAAATATTGTTAGGAATAATTATGTCTAGGTAATGGTTGATTTCCTTGGGTAAGGAAATTTTACTTATAGACGAAAAACAGGTGTAAAAAGAGTTTTGCCTTGAAATAAGGTGTTTGTGATTTTCAAAAGAAGAAGTAATGGTAAAGTCATAAGAATACCTTAATTACTTAACTATCTCCCCCTTTTCAGGAAGGAATAGAAAAGTTATAAAAAAAACTTTATTGGCTCAACAACAAAAATACAGTTTAAACTTATTATAAAATGAATTCATTGGATATCAATTAATTAGAAAAGAAAATAAAAACAAATTGAACATAAATGTTGTGATTTTTATAAAAATATATTTTTGTGACCACAATAACAATTTATATTAAAAAAATAAATTAATAAAAAATAATTTAATTTAATATTGAAAATTATATGTTACATATTAATTTTTTTTAATTCAACAAATAATTTTACAAGAATAAAAAAAGATATATTATCTAAATAAAATTTTACCAACATTTAATGGAACACTTATTTAAAATATATATTTTGAAAATTTTAAAAAATATTTTGGAAAATTTAACTTGTTTTTGATAATACTATTTTCCAAATTATTTTAGGAGTAATTTTTGGAATATTTTTGAAAAGATTTATTTTCCAGTTAACAGCTAAAAATATCAATTTTTAGAAAACAGTCAATTTATTTATATTAAAGTTATATTTATGATTTTAATTTGACCTCAATATAATATAAATAAAATTTATTTATAAATAAAATAATATATTATTATATATTATTTAGGTATAAGTATATTTTTGGGCTTCAAATGCATTTTCAAGAAAACTGTTTTAATTGAATTTTACTAGTTTACATTCAAATTAAACTCCACCACAAATTTTTTTTTTGAAGTTTTAAAATTTTATTCCATATTTGGAATTAGAAGTTTAAAATTTAATAAACAGGATCCACTTATTTTTTTCAATATGAAAATTGATTTTGGTAAGAAAATATTACCCCAGTTAAGTGTAAATAGGTTTTTTAGAGTAAAATTAATATTATAAGGATTACGAAATTAGCCAAAAAATCCTAAAATTTTATTTGATGATTTTTCATCAATATTAAATAACTATGGTTACAATTTTATTTCTTTTTGGGTTACTTTTCTATGAGAATTACTTTTATATTATTTATAATAAAGAAGATTGCAAATGTCCCTTATTTTTCTTATACATCTCTTATATGACCACATGTGGATAGAGTAATATTTTTTTCAAATTTGAATATCTATTATGAAACTAATAAACAAAATTTCGTGATAAAAAATTATTTATAATTTTTGGGACCATTTGGATGATGTCAAATTAATTATAATAATTTATTTAATTAAAAGAAAAAGATGTGTCATTCATATTTTAATAATTATATTATTTTTAATATGGTTATAGTAAAAATATATAATAGAATATATATATATATATTTAGAAATATAAAATATATATCTACATAATTTTTTTAAATTTTAATTTCTAGTAAATAAATAGAATATAACACCCATCCTTTTTATCACATTATCCTTCATTACAAAATAAAAAACCGAGGATCTTTAAGGTTTACTTTTTTTGAAACCAGGAACTTAATACATGAAAACATAAAACATTCTTCTTAAACACTTGAAAGGCTTCTCCTTATGTTCATCTTAGGTTTATTACTACATCTCATAACCTAGGGACATACATCAAAAGAAAGTGTGATCATAAGGCCCAATAGTGGAAACAAGGGAAACATTTAACATGTGAACTTGAGATACATCAATAAAGTCATGAAAAAATAACTCTAAGGCATGAAAAAGAAATCATGAGTCATATCATAATAAAAATAACGTATTTCATAACATGAAGATGTGGCTAAAACATTTAACTTAGACAATAATTTCTATTTCACCAAGGTCCATCCCTAAGGTGTCATTAAAAATTACCATGGTTATTCACCAAGATATTGTTAAAAATGGTCATCTCTAAAGATTAAGTCTTTACCCAATGAATTCGAGCGCTATCAAGTCACACCCTTAAATTTTCATTTGTTATCATGTTAGCCACATATATCATCATCAAATATTTTGTAAATAACCCAACTAGCATAAAAGAAATGGGTTCCATTTCATAATCATAACATTTTAAAAACTGCTTTAAAGACATGATCTTTAGGTCACTTTAAACCCACAAAAAAGGAAAGCGGGTTTCATGTATGTAAATCCCAGAATTAAAATAGAAAATTTTGATATATATGTGAATACCCATATATAAGAAATATCTTTGAGTATTCACTTAATAATGTAAAAGAATTTGAGAAAAAGAGAGGGATATTCTGAAACGAGAATTCTGCAGCATAATGGCTATGTTATACGGTTTTAGAAAATATTGAAAAGAGATGGGAAATGGTACACCCACTCATAAATGATCCATAAAACAGTAGACAGACAGAATATAAAGGATATAATAACATGGTAATGAAATCTTAAATACATACCATATGAAATGAAAAACATGGAAGGGAGACAAAAATAAGATTTCTCTTATGAAAATTCGGCAGCCTAACAGCGTCACTTAAAACATAAAAAAATGAATTGAAGAGATCAAATAGGGTCTCTCACCATATGAAAATAAAAGATAAGTATGGTAGATATAGATATCATACCCCAAAATAATAAAAGGAACTTGAAAGACTTGATATGAAAATAGAACTTGAAAATGAGAAGGGTAAAAGAATCCCTTAAAAATTTGGCAGCCTAACGGCGCCACTTAATCAATCTTAAAATGAATTTATGAGAGCAAGAGAGGGTCACTCATCGTATGAAAATAAAAATGACATTAATATGAATATAAAATAACATCCCCAACATAATAACATGGATCATAAAAGAAATTATATAAAAGAGAGTACTTGGAAAGAAAGAGAGAGGTATGATCCCTTACCTTAAAACGTAACTCTTAAAACTCAAAGTTTGGGACCTTCAGGGATTGGGGAAACCTTGGGAGGACTCTTTGGGAGGTAAGGAGAACAGAACTTAGTTGAAGATGATTTTGGAGTCCAAATGATGAGATAAAGGCTTGGTATTTATAGGTAAAGTGAGGGGACAAGGCATTAATGGCCAAGGGACTACTCATTGGTGGTATTGCCAAACCATGGGCTTGCCCATGGTATTGGCCACTTGGGACACCTCGTAGATTATATTACTATTCATAAGTCGACCCGAATTATTACATAATTATTACATCACTAATGATGTCATTAAACACCTGAAACTCAAAACTGAAAATTCACTATTCACCGAAAATTCAACTTTTTCAGAAAAATCCTAAAAATTTGCCTAAACATAATATCGATACTCTGAATTAAAAAATGGGCTCCATTTTATAAAAATAATTTTTTCAATATTTTTAATTAAATTTTTAAATAAAAAACACTATTCACTCGAAAAAACTAATACTTAACTAATTACTTCTGAAATAGTTATTTACCGATTTTATTGAATCACATTACTTAATCAAGGTGCCTAATTTATATTAATACTTTCTTTAAGTGAGATTACTAATCCATTTGTCCATATTACTAATCCTAAGCGCAAAATAACTATTCATAAATTACTATTCACCAAAAATTATGTTGATCTTATTAGACTCTAAATTTCTTACTGAACACATTTGCAGAAAACCATTTTTTGAAAATCCTTACACATCATTAATTATTTAAGGTTTACATAAATATTTTAAAATATCCCTTTTTCAAAATTCATCCATAAGATACATCCTATTTTTATCCGGACATCTGAAAAATCACAAACTTCACCATAGGGAAAAATCACAATTTTATTTATCCCAAACGATTATACAAAGTAGCTACGGTCTCGTTACATAGCCCCTTTCAACACCAGCATATGACCTAATTGTAAGGTGTGCTAAAGTGAGATAATCTGATGGAGGCTCAGATAACATTGCCCTAGTAGTAATCTCCACTAACTTTAACTTCTCCCGTAGGCGGTTCTGTTCAAGCTTGAAACACTAGAGTTCAGCTTGGGCTTGGTCCAAAGCGAAGCCCAAATATGCCATCTCCTTCCCAAGCACTGATAAGTGGGCTTCATATGGTTTGAGTCAACTAGATGAAGCCATCGACTCTTCTTTCTGCATTAACCATTAACATCAATATTAAGTCATTAAGAGTAAATTAATATACTATTAAAAAAGTTTGAGTCGTTACATTCTTCCCCCCTTAAGAAATTTCATCCCCGAAATTTTAAACCAAAGGCCTAGTCGAAAAGGTTAGGGTATTTTGCTTTATTGTTTCCTCAGGCTCCCACATCGCTTCTTCATACTTATGATTCCTCCACAACACTTTCACAAGGTGAGTAGTCTTGTTGCTTAGAACCTTGTCTCTACGATCTAAGATCTCCAATGGCTGCTCCTCATAAGAGAGTTCATGTTCCAGTTGCACCACCTCTGGGTTCAGTACATGCGAAGGGTCGGTTATGTACTTCCTCAAGAGAGATACATGGAAGACATCGTGAACTTGAGTTAGGTTTGGTGGAAGTACTAGATGATAGGCCACTGCTCCTCTGTGATCAAGGATTTCATAGGGGCCAATGTACCTAGGGATGAGCTTCCCTTTATTCCCAAACTGCATGACTCTCTTCCATGGATAAATTCAAAGGAAGAATTTTTCGCCAACACCAAACTCCAAGTCCCTTCGACGGCTGTCATCATAGCTCTTCTGCCGACTCTGAGTAGACTTTATGTGTTGTTGGATGGAATGAACCTTTTCTGTCATCTCTTTCACAAGATCAGGCCCAAGAAGTTTTCTCTAACCAACTTAATCCCAACAAGTAGGAGTTCAACATCGCTTTCCATATAGAGCTTCATAGGGTGCCATCTGAATAATCGAATGCAAGTTGTTGTTATAGGAGAACTCAACTAATGGGAGGTGTTGATCCCATCCACCTTTAAATTCCATTGAGCATAATCTCAGCATATTTTCAAGTGTCTGAATAGTCCTTTCAGATTGGCCATCAGTTTTAGGATGATAGGACGTGCTAAAATTCACTTGAGTATTTAGAGCATGATGAAAACTTATCCATAATTTTGATATGAATCATGGATCACGATCAGATACGATGGATAGTGGTACCCTATGCACCCTTACCACTTCCTTTAGGTATATCTTGGAAAGTTGATCCAAAGATAAATCTTCCCTAATGGAGATAAAATGGGCATTCTTGGTGAGACGGTCCACTATAATCCATATCGCATTGTTTCCTTTGGATGTTCTCAGGAGACCGGTGACAATGTCCATAGTGATATTATCCCACTTCCATGCTGATATGGGTAGCGGTTGTAATACCCCCTTAGGAAGTTGTCATTCTTCCTTTACTCGTTGACACACCAGGAACCTTGTTGTGTAATCAGCAATCTACCTCTTCATGTTATCCCACCAATAATTATCACAAAGGTCTCTATACATTTTAGTGCTTCCCGGATGTATAGAGAAAGTAGATCTATGAGCTTTATCCATCAGTTCTTTCTTTATCTCCAGAATAGATGGAATACATAATATTGTATGAAATTTCAGTACACCTTCTTTTTCAATATTTAAATCAGGAAAATTCTCATCCTTCATAGCCTCAAACTTCTCCTGAAACAAAAGATCTTCTTTTTTAGCCTTCTTTATCGTCTCTAGTAAAGAATGTTGAGAAACCGTTTGGGATAGGGTTGATGATGTCCCTTCCCTTACAATTTCCATGCCCAGTTTTACTAGATCCTTAATCAAGGGATCTCCTAGGATCCTCATTGTTGCCAGAACAACATGGTCATTCCTTCTTAACACATCTGTGACTTTGTTTTCTCTTCTATGGTGATAATGAATTGAACAATCATAGTCTTTAATAAGCTCAAACCATCCCCTTTGTCTCATGTTCAATTATTTCTGCGTGAAAATATACATTAAACTTTATTGGTCGGTGTATATATCACATTTCTCCCCATAAAGATAGTGCCTCCATATCTTAGAGCAAAAACAACTGCCGCCAGCTCTAGATCATGCGTAGGATAATTCTGCTCATGTTGTTTTAGCTGACGAGATGCATAAGCAATTACCTTGTCATTCTGCATGAGGACGCACCCAAGCCCTTTCAGAGATGCATCGCTAAAAATAACAAATCCTTCTCTGATAGAGGGTAGTGTTAACACAGGTGCAGTAACCAATCTCTTCTTCAGCTCTTGGAAACATTCCTCACATTCTTTTGTCCAGATGAACTTAACCCTTTTTTGAGTCAACATGGTTAGTGGATTAGAAAGCCATGAATTGTTTTTCACAAACCTCCTATAATATCATGATAAACTAAGGAAACTACGAATCTCAGTTACTGTTGTGGGTTGAGGCCCCTCCTCCACAACCATTTTCTTTGTAGGGTCAACCGAGATTCCTTCATTGGTTACGATGTTCCCCAAGAAAGCCACTTGTTGTATCCAAAACTCACACTTGCTGAACTTTCCAAAGAGCCTATACTTTCGCAGAATTTTCATAATAACCCTCAGATGATCTTCATGCTCCTCACAAATTTTTGAATATATCAAAATATCATCAATAAAAACTACCACAAAGTTATCAAGGTAGTCCTTAAAGACTCTATTAATAAAATCCATGAAAATAGCAGGAGCATTAATCAAACCGAAGGGCATAACAAAAAACTCATAATGACCATATCTTGATCAGAAGGTAGTCTTTGGAATTTCTTCGTTCTTCACCCTCAGTTGATGATAACTAGATCTAAGATCGATCTTGGAGAAGAATTGAGCCCCACAAAGTTGGCCAAAAAGTCATCAATTCTTGGAAGAGTGTATTTGTTCTTTACTGTGATCTCATTCAGTTCTCTATAATCAATGCATAACTGCATTGATCCATAATTATTTTTTTTTTGTAAAAGGTAATGCCTTGGTCAAAGGCCAAAGCACCAAATATGTTATAAAGAGAAAAAGGATTAAAAAATTATAAAAGATGGAATTTTCATACAGTCTGTCAAAAAAAGGGAGTAAATCAGCTGGCAATGCATCCAGCCAAGTCAAGCTCTACTGCACTCATTTATTAGCGAGGGAATCAGTAACTAAATTCTCTTCACGGAAGGTGTGAGTGGAAATAAAATCAATCCCATGAAGCAAATTCAGTCAGTTCATCCAGCGATTGGTAAGTGGCCAAGCAAGATGAATAACACCATTCCAGATGGCATGAACGATTGTGGTAGAGTCACTTTCAATCCAAAGCTTTCTCCATCATTTTTGTAGAGCAAGGTCCACAGCATGAATGAACCCTAACATTTCGGCTTCCAGAGATGAGGCCAGACCACATCCACTGTAGAAGAAACCTTTCCATTGGCCATCCGAGTCTCTAGAAATAGCTCCACAGTGGGCCAGGGTTTCCCTTAGAGGCATCGTCCACATTCACTTTAATCCAACCTGGTATTGGGGCCTGCCAGAAGACTTCAAAGGAACGCTTGGGCTTCGGAAAGATACCTGGAATGTAGATGCGTCGAAGGATTTCAAAATCACCAATAGAGTTACTACAACAGTCTTTTTGAATAGAAGTGGCTTCTTGAATTTCAATGAGGATACGGGTTTTTCCTGCAATTAGACTGAATGAGTGTTTATTATGAAAAATATCATTTCTAACGTACCAGATATCGTGAATAAGCTCTGCCATCGCCGCAAGAAAAAAAAATGTAACCTGCAAAGAGGCATCATATCTAACACATTTATCAATAAGCTGACAAATCAAGTTAGGGATGGGCCATCTGCAATCAAATAAATCAAAAACATAATTCCATAAAGCAGTGGCTGTGGCACAAGATAAGAAGAGATGATCAACATCCTCCCTATGTTGGTTACATAATTTTCATTTGGAGCATAGTTGTATGCCAAAAGTTTGCAGACCAATATCAGTGGGCAATCTATTGTGATCAAGACGCCAAATCAGAGTGATTATAGAGGGTTTGATCCAAGAGTTGTTAAAAGAATTTATCCATTTAAAATTGGAATCATTACCCAAAAAATAGTGCTTATAGAAGTTTTTGGAATTAAGAATACCATTGGAGGCAGGTTTCCAAGATAGATAATCCCCAGTAGTAGAGAAGTGATAATTGTCAGTGATCTAAGCTATACTGCAAGGGAGGTCTTGCCTATGAGACTGAAGAATATCTCTGATGGATAGACTAATATCATTGGGTGTATTATCAGGGGAAGCGAAGATATCTAAGGAGTACCATACCAGTTGTCACACCAGAAATTTATATAGGAATCAGCACTAACCATCCATCTAGCATTTTTTATTATCTTTTGATAAGAGTTCTTAATGGCAGGCCAGATTGAGGAGTTAATGAAATTCAAATTCCTTTTTAAATGTTTATCAAAGAATCTCCTATTTAAGAAATTAGAAGCTTTAGAAGTACAATTAATAAGCCGCCAAGTAAGTTTGTCTTGGAGAGCATCATTGAACAATCTTAAGTTTTTAATGCCAACCCCGCCTTTGTCAAGGGGCTTGCAACATGTACTCCAAGGGATGGTGACAAGTTTCTTATTGAGAATAATCCCCGTCCATATGAAATTTTTTATATAGGTATTAATATTCTTGAAGGTACCGGTCAGCCATTTGTATATCATGAGGGAGTAAACCATTTTAGAAACAATGGTCGATTTAACGAGGCAAATTCACCCAGCCATGGAGAGGGATTTCCCTTTCCACGAAGAGAGTTGGCTAGTTATTTGTTTAATAATATTGGAGAAATATCAGGCTTTTGGTCGTCCCCAAAATAGTGGGACACCCAAATAGTTGAAAGGAAAAAGACCTTCTTTAATACCCAGATTATTGATGATGATATTCTTTATTCTGACAGGGAAGTTTTTTCCAATGAGGATTTGGGATTTATTCCAGGAGATAGCTTGCCCTGAAATTTCCTCATAATGAGAAATGGCTTACTTGAGCACTTGAATGTTTCATTGATCTCCTTTAATAAAGAAGATGATTTCATCTGCATAATGAAGATGAGTAGGAACATTTAAGTTTCTGGCATCTTGAATGGGTTTAAGCTTATTTCGTTCAACCAGATTATTTAGGAATCTACTGAGGTAATCTTCGACAATAACAAAAAGGATCGCCGAAAGAGGATCACCTTGCCTGACACCCTTAGTAAAATTGAAGAAACCACAAGGAGTACCATTTATCAAGATAGAAATAAGAGAGGGTTGAAAAAAGAACTTTAATTCTCCTGATAAAAGTTTCTTGAAAGCCAAAGCTTTCAATGACTTTAAATATGAAGACCCAATCAATGGTATCAAAAGATTTTCTAATATCTAGTTTAATGGAAACACTAACCCCTCTCATATTTTTATTTAAACTATTGGTACATTCGGAGGCAAGGAAAATAAAATCTTGAATGGATCTTCCTTTGATGAAACCAAACTGATTACATGAAACTATTTTGTTACAAATGGGAACAAGTCTGTTGGCAATAATTTTAGTGTTAATCTTATAAATAGTATTTATTAAGTAAATGGGTATAAATTGATGAATTTCAGAATCATTTTCAACTTTAGGTATCAAATTAATGAATTGAGCATTTAAACCATGAGGAATAATTCCATTAGAAAAAAAAGACTTCACCATCTTACAAACATCAGACTGAATGTTGTCCCAATACTTTTGGAAGAATCCATTGTTGAATCCATCAGGACCAGGTGCGCTGTCCGAATTTAAACTAAACATAGTGTCTTTAATTTCATGTTCAAAAGGAATGGAGATGAGAGATTTATTATCATTTTCATCCACAAGTGAAGGGATTATGCCAGGCCTAAGATTTGTGTTCACGTCAGGACCATTGAAAATGTTTTGAAAGTAAGAGACCACATGGTCCAAGATGGCCTCTTCATTATCAAAAATCAAATCATTGTGAATGAGTTTAGAGAGATGATGATTGGCCTTTTTGATTCTTTGCAAGGAATTATAAAATTTGGTATTTTGATCACCATCATTAATCCATTTAGTCCTAAACATTTGTTTACGCATATTATCTTTGAAATTGACCAGATAGTTCAGTTTAAGGGAAAGATTAACCTCAGGATGAAGATACCCATTAAAATCAGAGTTGGTATTGAGGATTTGAATTTGATTAAGCTCTTTCTAAAGCAAATAGATATCTAAATTCATTTGGGTTCTTTTGTTTTTACACTAGTATTTAAGAGAATACTATAAATTTTTCAACTTGAACGTGCACGCAAAAGAGTCCTGGTGATGTTTCATAGAATCCAAAGTGTTTTTAATAAACGAGACACAATCTGGGTCCATAGACCAAGCGTTGTTAAATTTAAAAGGCGGGGTGATCCTATGTTCTTTAATGAGGAAACTATGTATAATGGGATGGTGATCAGAGTTAATTATAGGGAGGGTAATACTAGAGATATTATCCCAAGTGTCAAGAGTTTTCATATTGAAAAAGCCCTATCAAGATTACTTGCAACAGTTTTATTATGATGCCTTCTATACCAAGTGTACTTGGCACCAGTAAGAGTAACCTCAAAGAGGTTACAATCCTCAATAGAGGACCTAAACTCTCTTGAAGATATATAGAGATGTGAGGGACCCAGCTTTTCACAAGAGTTGAGAATGGAATTAAAATCCCCCAAAACAACCCAGGGGACTTGAATTTGATTAGCCATATCCAAAAGGTCAAGCCAAAGAGGCCTCCTTTCCTAATATCTATTGTTAGCATAGGCCATCGTGGAAACGATATGTTGTCCATTCCACAAGAAGTCACAGGTGCCTCTAAACAAGGATCAGGACGAGATATCTCTCCTTGGAAGATAATTGTAGGTTGTTCATTCAAGACTACTGAGATTTCCTTAATTCTGCATTTGATATTATCATTATACTTTGAGATTCATTCTTTCCCTAGTATAATGTCGAGTTACATCATGGGAATGACTACTAGATTTTCTATAAGATTATGCTCACTAAATTAAACACTAGAGTCTCTAAACACTGTTGATGCATGGATAATCCCTCTTGGAGTCTTAAATGACAACTCTACCTCTAGTAGTTCAGGGATTGATTCTATATTATTTGAAAACTTAGAGGAAATAAAGGAATGCGTAGAATAGGAATCAAACGAAGTAGCTACTAGTTTTGATAGGACAACAAGAGTACCTGCTACCACGTCATTCGGAACTTCAACTTCAGTTGTTGTGATAGAAAAAGCACGACCTTGATCGCTTGTCATTTGCTGAGGTTGATGCTGATTCCCCTCCACTGCCCTCGGATTTGGATAGTGATTAGAAAAGTGCTCAAGCTGTCCACACTTGAAGCATTTGACTTCGGGTAGGGCTATAACCATCTTTCCTTTGTCGTTAGTGTTGGGAAGTTTAGGCTTCACCTCACTATGACAATTCCGAGCAATATGGCCTTATCTTCCACACTTGTAGCTCTTACCACATCCGATGAAGCAGTGCCCCGAATGCTTCTTCCCACATTTATTGCATGTGGAATGTTGCATTTGATTTCCACCTCTTTCCTGATCAAAGATTCTTCCCATGCTTGGTTATAGAGGTCTCTTCTTCTCATTAGATTTGTGAGACCACTGTGTCTCACCAAAATCCAGTTCGACTTTCATAGCACTTCGAACTATTTCTTCATATCTATCATAGTCCTTGTTGGCTAGATTCTTCCGCAGATGAGGTCGTAGTCCACCAACGAATCTATCAACCTTCTCATTAGGGTCCATGACAAAGCTTGAGGTATAATGGGAAAGACTTTTGAATTTCATCTCGTAGATTCCAACAGATTCATTCTCCTTCTTCTTCAAATTGAAAAATTCTTTCTCCATTCTCTTTCTCATTGAATGATGGAAATACTTATTGAAGAATATTCCCCTGAACTCTTCCCACTCCATAGCTTCCATCTCTCCTCTTGGCTTTGTGTTTTTGATCAGTGACCACCACTGATCAGTTTCTCCCTCTAGGTGGTAAACAGTAAGGGTGACTTTTTCTTGTTCCGAATAATGAAGTACAGAAATGATCTTTTCAATGGAGCTTATCCATCGTTCCGCAACCAATGGGTCAGTAGATCCACTGAATGTTGGTGGTCGTTGATGCATGAAGGACTCAACAGAATGTTGTTCCCTTCATGGTGAGATCAGCCTCTCAGCTTGATTCAAGTTATTACTCATAACTTGAGTTAGTTGGTTCAACATTCGGATAAATGTTTCCATTCCGGCTTCCCTCAGAGGGTCGTCAGTGCATGGTCCATTATGGTCACCATTTGCACGATTCCTCCTATTGCCCACCATTTTCTAAAAGAATAAAATCTTAGTGAGAAACTTGTTTCATTTATGAATCTTTTAACTATAAAGGATTCTATGTCTTAAAACTTTATGCTTAAACAACTATATTTATCTATAATTCCTTCATAATAATTCATAAAAAGCTTGGAATTAACCAAACATATCCCCCAGGAGTGTCGTAACCAAGAGTTCAGCTAGGACCATTATCGTGCACAAGTTCCCATTCGAGTCTATCTCAAAGTGGTGTTTTCAGGTTTTACCTCTATGTACATTTGTGCCAGAGCTGCCTCTACCTGCTCATATCCAAATAGGGATGTACTTGTTTGATAAACCACTTATTCAATACTCACAAAAATACCAGGAAGTTTTCCCTATATTTAATTATTTCTATAAGGTTATTCCTAAAGTTTCATAGCCTAATTTCCATAAATAACTAAACCTCGCATTGATACCAACTATAACATCTAGCCTTTTTATCACATTGTCTTTCATTACAAAATGAAAAACTGAGGATCTTTAAGGTTTAGTGTCTTGGAAACCAGGAACATAATACATGAAAACATAAAACATTCTTCTTAAACACTTTAAAGTCTTATCCTTATGTTCATCCTAGGTTAATTACTACATCTCATAATCTGGGGACATACATCAAAAGAATAGGTGAGAAGAAGGCCCAGTAAGGGAAACAAGGGAAACATTTAACATGTGAACTTGAGATACATCAATAAAGTCATGAAAAAGTACTTTAATGAATGAGAAAGAAATCATGAGGAATGTCATAATAAAAATAATTTATTTCATAACATGAATATGTGGCTACAACATTAATCATAGACAATCGTTTTCGTTTCACCAAGGTCCATCCCCAAGGTGTCATTAAAAATTTCCAAGGTTATTCACCAAGATATCGTTAAAAATGTTCATCTCTAGAGATTAAGTCTTTACCCAATGCATTGGAGAGATATCAGGGAGCCCCTTTAAATTTGCATTTTTTATCATGTTAGACACATATATCATCATCAAACATTTCGTAAATAACCCATATAGTATAAAAGAAATGGGATTCATTTCATAATCATAACGTTTTAAAAACTGATTTGAAGACTTGATCTTTAGGTCAATTTAAACCCACAGAAAAAGGAAAGCGGGTTTCATGTATGTAAATCCCAGAATTAAAATATGAAATTTTGATATATATGTGAATACCCATATATAATAAAGATCTTTGAGTATTCACTGAATAATGTAAAAGAATTTGAGAAAAAGAGAGGGACATTTTTTAGATGAAACTTCTGCAGCATAACGGCTATGTTATACGGTTTTAGAAAATATTTAAAAGAGAGGAGACATGGGTCACACACTCATAATTGATCCATAAAATAGTATATGGATAGAATATAAATGATATAAAAACATGGTAATGAAATTTTAAAGACATACCATATGAAATGAAAAACATGGATGGGAGACAAAAATAAGATTTCTCTTATGAAAATTCGACAGCTTAACGGCGTCACTTAAAACATCAAAAAATGAATTGACGAGATCAAATAGAGTCTCTGAAAGAGAACAATCATGGGTGCCCTCAAATGATTAGTGTAATTTTTCGTGTACTTAGGTGCAGCAGAGTGGCTGACCAAGGTCGTCTCTCAAAGGAGGAAGTGAATTAAAACAATTTCATAGTGGTATTCTAAAAATAAAATAAAAGAGAATAAAAACACTAATTGAATGGATGGGGTTTTTTTATAGTTTATAGATCTATAAGAAGTTTTCTGGAAGAAGATTTCATTTTTTTTGTTTTTAATTTTGAAATGATGTTTGATCAAAAAGACACAACAAGAAGATGTTTTTTTAGAAATCTATTTTAAAAGGTGTAATCGGTCTAACTCTACCTCTTCATTCACTTATTAATCATTATCATTTAAATCAATATCCACTCAATTATTATCCCCTAATTTTTTATCCCTCGAAGCCTAAGAGAGTTAACTTAACCACAAAGATGAAATTATTTAAACCCTAGGCTAGCTTCGGAACACGCAATCGCATCACCCTGCTTTGATTCTTGTTCTAAAGATAGCTTATGGTCAGTGGTTAATTAGAGAACATATCTATTCTGGAAATGATGATGAATTGTGTTTAGGTATTATATTTTAACTCTACAAATTTATCCCGTGTGGTCTTGTTTTACCGATTAAGATTATGCTCTCACAATTTACACAAAATCCCGACCTCGCGTGTTTTTGTGTTAATTGTTCAATTGCTTGCTTAGTTTCTTGTAATTTAAAAACACAATTCATGGATCATATTATGTGAATTACAGTATCTCATTGATTCAAAATAATTAAATGAAGAAGTTAGAAGATAGATCGATTACTAAAAGACTACTCTTCCATTGGTGGCGTAATTATCGTAGAAGCGTTTTGCATGTGCAAAGGTTTATAATGGGTATAACCCAATAATTCTTCTACTCAAGAATTCCAGCCCAAATAGAAATATTAAGAGAAGAAGAAATTTTAAAAAAAATAGAAGAAAATAGAAGAAATAAAAGAAGAACAATGAAGTTTATAACACAAATGAAAACATTACAAAATGAAGAAGAGAAGGAGGCTTCGATGAGGGGATCCTTGCTTCAAGAGATACCCCTCTTAAAATGGTTGGAGAATTTGGGTGAAACAAATTCTCCTCTTCCTCCAATCTATTGATGCACGTCCCAACCCCTCCAAATGATAAAAACTCTAATTTATAGAGGGGAGGGGAGGAGAGGTTACAAGTGGTTTCAAGTGTGAATGTGGAAATTCGGCCAAATATTTTATGCCAAATTTCACCGCCCATTTTGCCACCAAAAATCGTGCATTGGCCGGCCTTCTAGAAGGATCAAATGTGCGGATATGGGTCCTCTATCTCCTCTACAAATTTAGGCTCGATACAGGCCCATATGAAGGAGTTATGGCCAAAATACAGAGGCTTCTCCATTCTGGCGAGCCCAGCCCAACTTTGACTTCATGGCCCATTTTCAACAACCAAATGAACTCTTTAGCTATAATTCCCTGAATAAAAGTTATATATAATTATGTTAGGAAGACTGTTACAAAATTTTAAATTCAAATAATACATATAAAGTTATTTATCTTCGAAATACTACTGTGAACTATAAAGGGTAAAACTTGAATTTTCATCAAATATTCAAATGAATGATCTAATCCCAAATACTTTATAATTAAACATATTTAACACAATGTGAGGAAATTATATCATTTATTATCAATGAAATATTCAACAAAATAGTGTTTTATCAACTCCCCCACACTTACCCTTTTGCACTTCTGGGCAAAACCTCATATCAAGTAAACATTAATATCAAATCAAAACCAATTTTAAAACACATATCCTTGATATCAAAAAATTACACCCCAAGAAACAAAAGATATCATGCCTCCTAAAAAACCATTATTTCAAGTTCTTCATTTATATCATTCAATATATTTCCACTTTATTTATCCTCCCATGCACAAAACACTTACCTCGCTTGAATTTTCTATCATCACTCAAATATCAATTTTTTTGCAATGTCTTTCTCATCCAAACTCATACAAGGGTCACCATAGGATTGATAGATTCCTACATCGCTACCCGATGTGAGTCAAGGACTTTTTAGGATTGTTCTGTGGATTTCGGTTGGTAGGATTAGGATGTGAAAAACTCTGAGGCTGAATGAGGAGGGCTTGACTCTTTTGAAGAAAAATTGCATTAATCTAATTTTCACTTAAATATAGTCTTCTCCTCAATCCCTATAGTATCAATTCAGCTCCATCATCATGGAAAGTCTGAAAGGTTTACACAATTCATCATTTCAGCATAAAAAATTTCAATCTTCTCAAACATGATTTTCTTGAAAGCTCCAGATGGGCACAACTTTCCACCTCAATTAGAAGCTCCAGAAAAGGCACAGCTTCACTTCTCATGAAAGCTCCAGAAAAGGCACAGCTTTCAATATAATGAATTTCTTCAGTAGCAAACACATCTCTTCAGAATTTAATTTTCCACCCAAAGTATCACAGAATGTGGTGGCAAAACATAAGACAACTTCCCCCACACTTAAGCTCAACTAGATTATGCAATTTTACTTCAAGAGTTTGTTGGATAGGGAAAATTGGCTTGTAATGTGGCTAACCTAACAGGTTGTTCATGGCTTCTAAGGGCTAAAAGGATTAAATATTCAAGTTAGTCCATTATAAAAAAGTATTCTTTTAAATAGGGGCTTTAATACCAAAAACATTCCTCAATCATATAAACATAAGTACCTCAAACCCTCAAGTTTTGATAGGAATAAATCAAATTCTGGTTAAATCAAGCATGGTTTGGTTCCCTCAAGAAGTGAGGTGAATGTAAAGAATATGAAAATAATGGTTCAGAAGCCTCACAGGAAAGTGATTTCAAATATAAAGACAGTGAGATGTGTCATGGGATTCAAAATTCGGTGTACTTTCCATGAAATTACTAAATATTTGAACTTGAAACAAAGTCATTTCAGCATTCATTTAAGCTTATTTTCATGGGGTAAATTGTTTAACTTATTGATATGGATTTAAAAATGGTGATGAGAATCATTTCAGCTCAAAAGTTTCAAAAACACACAGAAAATTGTAAAATAAACACACAAAATTTGAAAAACACACAATTTTTTTTGGTTTTTTTTTTGAACAGGAAAGCAATTGAAATTACTAAACTAAAAGGTTCCCTCCCCCACACTTAAAATATTGAATTGTCATCAATGTGAACCTATGAGATGATATATGCACATGAAATGCATAATTTTTAAATAGGAAAAATAATATAAAAGTGAAAGGGTTAGGAACAGCCTGATGTGCTCAAGTGATGATGGGGTCATGCAGTGTGATAAAATCCACTGCATCAGTATTAAGTCCCTCAATGTATCTCTTCAATCATTGACCATTGACTGTAAAGCTCCTTCCAGTGTCCTCTTGTGTGATCTCCACTGCACCATAAGGAAAAACATTAGTCACAATATAAGGACCTAACCATCTGGAACGCAACTTACCAGGCATCAGCTTCAGTCGTGAACTGTAGAGAAGGACTTTCTCTCCAACATGAAACTCCCTTTGTTGGATCATTTTGTCATGAGATGATTTTGATCTTTCCTTGTAGAGACTTGAGTTCTCATATGATGATAGTCGAATCTCCTCAAGCTCTTGAATTTGAAACTTCCTTTGAATTCCAGCTTGGGCCAAATCCATGTTGCATTTCTTTATAGCCCAATATGCCCAATGCTCGACTTCCACTGGGAGATGAAATGTTTTCCCAAAAACAATCCTAAATGGGGACATACCAATGGGTGTCTTGTATGTTGTCCTATATGCCCACAATGCATCATCCAATCGCTTGCTCCAATCCTTCCTATTTGGCTTCACGGTTTTCTCTAATATTTGTTTCAGCTCATGATTTGAAACCTCAGCCTGGCCATATGTTTGGGGGTGGTATGGTGTTGATGTTTTGTGTGTCACCCCATACTTCTGAAGAAGGGAAGAAAAATTCCTATTGCAAATGTGTGTCCCTTGGTCACTGATGATGGCCTTTGGTACTCCAAACCTGCAAAAAATCTGTGCTTTGACAAAGTCCACAAAAACATGAGAATCGTCAGTCCTGGTGGCCTTGGCCTCCACCCATTTACTCACATAATCAACAACAACCAAAATATACAAAAATCCAAATGAACTAGGAAAAGGACCCATAAAAGCAATGCCCCATACATCAAAAATCTCACAGAATAGTATGGGTTGTTGGGGCATCTCATGTCTCTTAGAAATGTTCCCAGTGTGTTGGAAACAAGAGCATGACCTGCAAAACACATGGGCATCATGGAATAATCTAGGACAATATAATCCAGAGTCCAAAACCTTCCTAGATGTCCGTTTGGGTCCAAAGTGTCCACCACAAGCAAGTGTATGACATAAATTCAAAACAGACTCAAACTCATGATCGGGAACACACCTCCTAATGACTTGGTCACTACACACGCGCTATAAGTATAGATCATCCCAAACATAAAATCTTGACTCACTCTTTAATTTTTGGACTTGATGTTTATTTAAATTTGTAGGAATTTCAAAAGCAAAAAGGCAGTTAACTAAATCAACATACCAAGGATGCGTACCTAAGATGGTATAGAGATGCTCATCGGGGAAAGTGTCCCGAAGTGGTACCCGATCCAAGGTGTCATCCTCTAGTGTGTGAGTAAGCCTACTCATGTGGTCCGCCACCAAGTTTTCTGACCCCTTTTTTTCCTTTATCTCGATGTCAAACTCTTGAAGAAGGAGCATCCAACGGATAAGTCGTGGCATTGCATCTGGCTTCTTCAGGAAGTACCTCAAAGCTGCATGGTCAGAAAAAACAACTAGTTTAGAGCCCAATAAATATGAACGGAATTTATCTAAAGCAAATATGACAGCAAGAAACTCCTTTTCCATGGTTGTGTAGTTTTATTGGGCTGAATCCAATGTCCTTGATGCATAGGCAATCACATGTGAACATCCTTCCACCCTATGTGATAAGACAGCTCCAACCGCGAAGTTGGAGGCGTCACACATAAGCTCAAATGGAAGGTCCCACCATGGGGGCTGTATGATAGGTGGAGTGGTCAGACACTTCTTTAGCTCATCAAAGGAAGTCCTACAAGAATCATCAAACACAAAATCAGAATCTTTTTGAAGTAATCGTGACATTGGAAGAGCGATCTTACTAAAATCTTTGATGAAGCGCCGATAAAATCTTTCAAGCCCTAGGAAAGATCTAACATCACACACACATAAAGGATAGGGTAAGGATGAAATACTGTCTACCTTATAATCTATCAACCTCGATCCCATGTTTTGACGCTACATGCCCTAAGACAATGCCATGCTCTACCATAAAATGACACTTTTCAAAGTTTAGGACCAGAATCTTCTCAATACAACGATTCAATACCTTTCCCAAACTATTTATACATTCATCAAATGAGGATTCATACACTGTAAAATCATCCATAAATACCTCCATGCAGGTCTCAATAAAATCAGAAAAAATACTCACCATGCATCTCTGGAAGGTACCTGGGGCGTTGCAAAGTCCAAATGGAATCCTTCGGTAGGAAAATGTGCCAAAGGGACAGGTGAATGTAGTCTTCTCCTGATCCTCCAGAGCTATAGGAACCTGAAAATATCCAGAAAATTCATCCAACAAACAATAGTGTGTTTTCCCAGCTAGTCTCTCAAGAATATGATCAATAAATGGGAGGGGGAAATGGTCCTTGCGAGTGGAATGATTTAGTTTCCTATAATAAATACACACACGCCAACTGTTTTGCACCCTCATTGGAACTAACTCATCTTTCTCATTTTTAACAACAGTAACACCACTTTTCTTAGGCACAACCTGAATAAAACTTACCCACTGAGAATCTGAAATGGGAAAGATTATACTTGCCTCAAGATATTTCTCAACTTCTTTTTTAACAACTTCCAGGAGGGTGGGATTGAGTCTCCTTTGGGGATGTCTCACCATTTTAGCCCCATCCTCCAAGAGAATCCTATGCATGAAAATAGAGGGGCTAATACCTAATATTTCTGCCAATGTCCAACCAATTTCCCTAATGTTATCTCTCAACAGATTCAAAAGTTTTTCTTCATGTTCAAAAGAGATATTGTTAGAAATGATAACAGGTAATCTATCACCACTCATCAAGTATGTGTATTTTAGATTTGGTGGCAATGGTTTGAGTTCCAGTGTAGGGGGGTGGTGTATGGATGGGGTCAAGAAGGAACTGAAATATGTGCACAAAGATCATCAGTATCAAAATATACATCATCATAATCAGAGAATAAAGCATCAAATCCATCAGCATACTCAATAGCCATGTCATAATTAGAGTTCAATGATCAAAATCCGAATATGAATCCACATTAAAATCAAATCCAAGAGAGGATTGTGTATCAGAAACATGTGTGGAAGTGCTCTTAGACATCAAACTCGAACCAATAATCATAATCTCCCTAAGCATAGGACAATCAAATTCCATGGAGTTTTTATTTGGTGGTTCAAAATGGGAGATAACAAAAGCTGAATGGTCCTATGAGGGGCACTTCATGGAATCCATAACATTAAATATCACAACTTCATCTCCAAACTCCATGGAAAGTGTACCCTTATTGACATTTATGATAGTTTTTGCAGTTTTGAGGAAGGGCCTACCTAAGATATTGGGGGCATGAGAACTTACCTGATCATCCTCCATGTTAAGAACAAAGAAATCCGCTGGAAAGATCATGTCTCTTACCCAGACAAGTACATCCTCAAGAACTCCCGCTGGATATGTCGTAGCTCTATTTTCCAATTGCACCACTACTCTTGTTGGATTCAACTCACCAACCTGCAAGGAAGAGAATACAGAGTGAGGCATCACATTTATTGAATCTCCTAAATCACAAAGAGCATCAGAGAAGTTCAACTCCCCTATGGTACATGGGATGGTGAATGTCCTGGGATCCTTGCACTTTGTTGGCATTGCTAGAGTTGGTGTAATGAGTGCTGAGACATTCCTTCCAAGGTTGATCCTCTCATTCCCCTTGAGCCCTCTTCGATTGGTGTAGAGTTCTTTTAAGAATTTGGCATACCTTGGGATTTGCTTAATGGCTTCAATTAGAGGAATGTTGATCTCCACACGCTTGAATGTGTCCAAAACCTCCTTTTGCATTGCTTCTTCAGCCATCTTCTTGGTTTGAACAACCCTGTTTGGAAAAGGAAGGGGTTTAGGAGGAACATCATCAATATTTTTCTTACTTTTATCTTTCTCCTTGGATTGCTCATCAGTTGGTTTGGAATGCGGCTTCTCCAGAGTTGAGGTGAATCCCGATGGAATGGTAGGTACAGATTTATTGTTCATTTGCATCCCACTTCTCAATGTGATGGAACTAACATTCCCCTTTGGATTTGGAGTGGTTTGGGAAGGTATATTTCCGGAATTCTTACTTACAAGTTCATGGAGGGCAGTGGCAATCTGGCTCATTTGAGTCTTTAACTACCTGAGCTCCGAACTTTGACTCTTCAGCTCATTCTATTGATTAAGAACAATTTTCTTCAAAATATCATCAGTATTAGAATCTACCTTTGGTGGGGGATTCCCTTGTTGTTGGCTTGTTGATGCTTGGGCTTCAAATCTCTTTTGGGGTTGTTGGAAACCCTGCTGGTAAGGTGGAGGCTGCTGGAAGTTTGGTTGAAAAGGGGGCCTTTGTTGTTTTCCAGAGCCATACCTCATGTCATCTTGATCTTTCCACCATTGGTTGTATGTTGGAGAAAATGAATCAAACTTCTTTTGGGGATATTGTTGTTGTTGCTGCTGAAATGGTCTCCCTGGGAATACTACTGCGCAATCCTCTGTCTCTTGTAGTTGTGGGCAACAGTCAGTTGGGTGGCTTGTCTCAGTGCAAATGCCACAAGGCCTTGAAGGAGGGGGTAGATATGTCTTTTGTGCCAAAGAAATTTGCCTCACCATAGTGGTCACTTCTTCTAACTTGTTATCAATCAAATGACCCTCAAGAGAAGAAGGAATTACCTTATGTAGTCCCCTAACATGTGGTGTACCTCTATCACCAAATTGTTGGGAGTTTTGGGCCATTTTGTCGATCAATGATCGTGCAGCTACTGGTGTCTTGTCCACCAATTCTCCTCCAGCTGTAGCATCCAGCATGCTCCTATCCATGGGTGTGAGTCCTTCGTAGAAGTATTGGATGAGGATTTGCTCACTGATTTGGTGATGCGGACAGATTGCACACAACTTCTTGAATCTCTCCCAATACTCATACACTGACTCCCCTTGTGCTTGCTTGATCCCCGATATCTCCTTTCGAATGGATGTGGTCCTTAATGATGGAAAAAATCTCTGCAAGAAAAGATGATTCAGATCGTTCCAACATGTTACATCTTCAGGTTGTAAATAGTACATCCAATCCTTTGCAGCTCCATCAAGTGAAAAAGGGAATGCTCTTAATTTGATTTGATCGTCAGAAAAATTTCTAGGTTTTAGGGTTGAGAAAACCACATAAAATTATTTAAAATGTTTATTGGGATCCTCACCAGAGAGTCCATGAAACTTTGGAAGTAAGTGAATTAACCCATATTTTAGTTCAATGTCCGATTCCAGATTTGGGTATGCAATACAATTTGGTTGATAGTTAATATCAGGTGCAGCCAATTCTCAAATGGTTCTATTAAGTTCATTTCCATTATTTTCATCCATTGGTTCCTCTTTTATGTTTTAATTTGAATAGCTTCCAATTTCAATGTTTCGAGAAGAGAGGAATTCACCAACTCGTTGAATATTGAAACTTCCCGTAGATTGAGAATTTCTGATTCGAGCCCTAAGGCTATGTTCAATCTCAGGGTCAAGATCTAAGAGATATTCAGAATTAGTTCATGTCATAGATCAAATAAAAATGAAAATAAAGAAAGTGGACCATAATAAAATAAAAATGAGAAGTTTGAGTTGATGGTCCAAAAAGATGTAGAAGAAAATAAAAGAAGAAGAAGAAAAATCAGATTAGGTAAAGAAGGAAGAAAGAAGAGAGAAAGAGAATAAAATGTAAAATAAAATAAATACCTCTAATTGTTTTAAATAATTACTTTCCTCCCCAGAAACGACGCCAATTTGAAAGAGCACTTTCATGGGTGCCCTCAAATGATTAGTGTGATTTTGGGGTACTTAGGTGCAGCAGAGTGGCTGACCAAGGTCGTCTCTCAAAGGAGGAAGTGAATTAAAACAACTTCTTAGAGGTATTCTAAAAATAAAATAAAAGAGAATAAAAACACTAATTGAATGTATGGGGTTTTTTTATAGTTTATATATCTAGAAGAAGTTTTCTGGAAGAAGATTTCATTTTTTTTGTTTTTAATTTTGAAATGATGTTTGATTAAAAAGACACAACAAGAAGATGTTTTTTTAGAAATCTATTTTAAAAGGTGTAATCGATATAACTCTACCTCTTCATTCACTTATTAATAATTATCATTTAAATCAATATCCACTCAATTATGATCCACTAATTTATTATCCCTCAAACCCTACGAGAGTTAACTTAACCACAATGATGAAATTATTTAAACCCTAGGCTAGCTTCGGAACACGCAATCGCAGCATCCTGCTTTGATTATTGTTCTAAAGATAGCTTATGGTCAGAGGTTAATTAGAGAACATATCCATTCTGGAAATGAGGATGAATTGTGTTTATCGATTATATTTGAACTCTACAAATTTATCCCGCGTGGTCTTGTATTACCGTTTAAGATTACGCTCTCACAATTTACACAAAATCCCGACCTCACGTGTTTTTTTGTTAATTGTTCAATTGCTTGCTTAGTTTCTTGTAATTTAAAAACACAATTCATGGATCGTATTATGTGAATTAAAGTATCTCATTGATTCAAAATAATTAAATGAAGAAGGTAGAATATAGATCGATTCCTAAAAGACTACTCTTCCATGGGTGGCGTAATCATCGTAGAAGCGTTTTGCATGTGCAAAGGTTTGTAATGGGTATAACCCAAAAAATCTTCTACTCAAGAATTCCAGACCAAAAAGGAAGATTAAGAGAAGAATAAATTTAAACAAAACAGAAGAAAAGAGAAAAAATAAAATAAGAACAATGAATTTTATTACACAAATGAAAACATTACAAAATGAAGAAAAGAGGGAGGCTTCGATGAGGGGATCCTTGCTTCAAAAGATACCCCTCTTACAATGGTTGGAGAATTTGGGTGAAACAAATTATCTTCTACCTCCAATATCCTAATTCACGTCCCAACCCCTCCAAATGAGAAAAACTCCAATTTATAGAGGGGAGGGGAGGAGAGGTTACAAGTGGTTTCAAGTGTGAATGTGGAAATTATGCCAAATATTTTATGCCAACTTTCACCGCCCATTTGACCACCAAAATGCGTGAATTGGCCGGCCTTCTAGAAGGATCCAATGTTCGGAAATGTGTCCTCTATCTCATCTACAAATTTGGGCTCAATAAAGGCTTATATTAAAGAGTTATGGCCGAAATACAGAAGCTTCTCCATTCTTGCAAGCCCAACCCAACTTTGACTTCATGTCCCATTTTCAACAAACAAATGAACTCTTTAGCTCTAGTGTCCTGAATAAAAGTTGTAGATAATTATGTTAGGAACACTGTTAAAAAATTTCCAATTCAAATATTAAATATAAAAATATTTATCTTTGAAATACTACAGTGAACTATAAAGGGTAAAACTGGAATTTTCATCAAATATTCAAATAAATGATCTAATCCCAAATACTTTCTAATTAAACATATTTAACACAATGTGAGGAAATTATATCATTTATTTTCAATGAAATATTCAAATAAATAGTGTTTTATCAGTCTCTCAGAATATGAAAAAAATATATAATTATGATAGATATAGAGATCATACCCCAAAATAATAAAAGGAACTTGAAAGACTTGACATGAAAATAGAACTTGAAAATGAAAAGGGTAAAAGAATATCTTAAAAATTCGGCAACCTAACGGCGCCACTTAAAAATTCTTAAAATGAATTGATGAGAGAAATAGGGGGTCACTAATCATATGAACATGAAAAGGAATGTAGGATTAATATAAATGAACATCCCCAACATATGAACATGGATCATAAATGAAATGACATAAAAGAGAGTACATGGAAAGAAAGAGAGAGGTAGGATCCCTTACCATAAAACGTAACTCCTAAAACTCAATGGTTGGGACCTTGAGGGCTTCGGGGCACCTTGGGAGGACTCCCTGGGAGGTAAGGAGACCATAACTTCGTTGAGGATGATTTTGGAGTCCAAAGGATGAGATAATGGCTTGGTATTTATAGGGAAAGTGAGGGGAAAAGGCATTAATGGCCAAGGGATACCTCATTGGTAGTATTGGCAAAACCATGAGCTTGCCCATGGTATTTTCCCATGGTATTGGCCACTTGGGACAACTCATAGATTATCTTAATATTAATAAGTCTACCAAAATTATTACATAATTATTACATCCTTATTGATGTCATTAAACACCTGAAACTCTAAACTGAAAATTCACTATTCAATGAAAATTCAACTTTTTCAGAAAAAACCCAAAAACTCACCTTAACATAATATCAATACACAAAATTCAAAAATGAAGACTATTTTATAAAAATAATTTTCTGAATATTTTTAATTTAATTTTTTAAAAAAGCACTATTCACCTTAAAAAACTGATACTTAACTAATAACTTCTGAAACAGTTATTTACCTATTTTATTAAATCACATTACTTAATCAAGGTGCATAAATTATATTAATACTTTCTTTAAGTAATATTACTAATCCATTTGATCATATTACTAATCCTAAGCATAAAATCACTATTCATAAATTACTATTCACTGAAAATTATGTTGATCTTATTATACTCTAAATTTCTTACAGAACACGTTTGTATAAGACCATTTTTTGAAAATAATTACACATCATTAATTATTTAAGGTTTACATAAATATTTTAAAATATCCCTTTTTTCAACATTCATCCATAAGATACATCATATTTTTATTCTGACATCTGAAAAATAACAAACTTCACCATATGGAGAAATCACAATTTTATTTATCTAAAATGATTACAAAAAGTAGCTACAGTCTCGTTACATAGCCCCTTAAAACACCGGCATATGACCTAAGTGTAAGGTGTGCTAAGGTGAGAGAATCTAAGGGAGGCTCAGATAACATTTCCCTAGTAGTAATCTCCACTAACATGAACTTCTCCCATAGGCAGTTCCGTTCAAGCTTGACACGCTGGAGTTCGGCATGGGCTTGGTCCAAAGCGAAGCCCAAATATCCATCTCCTTCCCAAGCTCTGATAAGTGGGATTCATATGGTTCGAGTCTACTGGATGAAACCATCGACTCTTCTTTTCGCATTAACCATTAACATCTCTATTAAGTTTTTAAGAGTAAATTGATATACTATTCAAAAAGTTTGGGTCGTTACATAGAAACCCTTTATAATTATACAATGATGATGTAGTAATTATTTTAGTAATGAAACAATAAAATAAAGTATTCAATTAAATATATATAAAATTAATTGAGGTTGACATGAATTTTCATGATTATTATGATATACTATAGGTTAATTAAATAATTTTTTTGAAGTTATCTTGAGGTATTTATTTTCATAAGGCCAATGTAATGAAGAGTGTCGAAATTGACACAATTAATATTTTATGAAAATAATATTTTAACAAATTATATGGAAAAAATAAAATATCATAAAAATAAAATGTTGTTATTATTTGTGTAAAAATATCATTAAATATTCATTGATGGTCCAACTTAGAATTTCTATATTAAAAATACCAGCTTTTAATATAAAATATATTATTACCATATTTAAAATAAAATTTTGGTAAATAAATTCAATCAAAATGATAAGGTTTAAATTGAAACTAAAAAATTTAAAAAAAATTATTTGATGAAGATATTACAACCTTATATTTTCCTACATTAAAATACTTCTCCGTTTTTATATTTTGATAGAAAATTTATTTATTATAATTTAATATTTCACTGATTTTCGTGGGTACCCCTCACCTCAATTTTAAAAGGGCACTCCTTCATTCATTTCATTTCACCATAGTGAGCCTTATAGCTCAACATAACACTATAAATTTCCTCTAATAACATTATTATCCATGTTATTAATATTTTGTTACTCCAGAAATACTGACTCTTTATAAAATGACAAGAGAGCTAAAGAATATCTTCCAAAGAATAGGTAATTGTTTTTACAGACTTATTAAAAGTCATTTATTTGTTTACTTCTTCTTCATACATTGTTCCCCTTATAAAATAATAAATCTAGTATTATATATATACTTATATTTAATTATAATTATTAAATAACCCTAAACTACCTTTTATATATCCAATGATGAAACGAAGCATCACACGCCCGTACATAAGACTTACCGTCTCCACATAGGGGTGTAATTAATTTTCAATGTTCAACATTCAAAAAAATCATATAAAATGTCTTTAATGATAAAATTTTACATCTATATAATTAATTTAATTCTTTAAATATTGTATTGATATCTTATACAAGAGAACCCTGGCATTTACGAGAAAACAAGCATGAGAAACAATGCAATTAATGCCCAAAATATTGAAATGAATAAATATTATTAATAAATTACAGGAGAAACATTATAAGGGGATAATATATGATATAATAGATATTAATCGGATTCCATTATAAGTTAATAATATGTTTAAAACCATCATACATGAGGTTCTTACACGTACGGTGGAAATCAAACCTCAGGTAAGGGTTTTTTCATCTCAATATTATTTATGTGAGATATGCCTTTTTCACTACATAATCATTTATATTGGTGTATTTATAATTCCCATATATATAAATAATACCATGAATATCTTTATATTCATGATATTCAATGTTTCATTTAGTGGTTGTTATTTTTATGGGGTATACGGTTTGAAAATTTTCATAGTTATAAAGGAATTCTTATTCCAATTTCCATTCTTTGGATTAAATATCAATGATTATTTCATGCTAATTATATGTAAAATGATTTTTTATATTCTGTTTTACTAAAAAATTATTTTTATTTACAATTAATACACATTATTTATTCATTTGGTTAATTCCCACATATTTTTTTAAAAATGCTATTTTTAATGTTTCTTTATTTAAAAATCTAATGAAATGTATTTAAACATATATGGATATAGTGGATTTTTTTCACATTCATGATTCCAAAATGTTTTCAGGAATAATTTAATTTCTTTTAAGGTTATTTTTAATGAAAATGTTTTCCTTTTTAATTATACAGCTTTTTTAAATAGAGGATTCCATAATAAAAAAAGGGTATTTCTATCGAGAAATTTTCAATTTTTTTTATTATATTTTCATCTATATCAACACTCTCTGTTGAATAATATTATTAATTAAGGTTGATATATTTTGGTACCATATACTATATTTTATTGAATATTTTATGATTATATTGGTTGTAGATATACTATCTTGATACAATTTTCTATATTACTCTTGATAGATTGTGATTATGTTTATTAATTGTGGAAATTATTTATATATCATATGCCTGTTTTAATATGAATGTATATATTTTTTAGGTTTTAACCCTTTCATATGATGAATGAATTGGAATTATTTTGTGTTTAGAAGATCCCACTATATCCCCTTGATGTAGCTTTAGGTCTCATGAGAAAAACTATTATGGGTATTGCATAATGCCTTACCCGATTATATATGGTTTCTTGGACGAAGGCTTGACGATAAGTTTATGATGTACCACATTAGGCATACCCTCATATTGTGATTATTTATTGTTATTTCATGTGATTATTCTACTAGTATAATATTCATGGTTAATTTTCCTTCTTATTTGATTATTTATATGGAATTATTTGATTAGTTCTTATTCATGTCACACTATCCTCAAGTTTATGTTTTAGTGGTAGGGATTTTAGTTATTCACCTTGAATTATTGTTTATGATTCTTTTAAATTACACTGTATATAAACCCTTACATAGAATATGGTCACACCCCTTTCTTATGTGTTATTATCCCTAGGATACCATGATGTGTTTTATGATTGACTATGTAGGATTGTAGTGAGGGGATAATGGTGGTCTCAATGAAAATACATTGCATGTATTATTTTTGAAATGTAATTTAATTTCATATATGTATCTAGTTATCCAAGACTACTAAACTATTTAGTACTTGGGGATGCAATCACATGTATATATTACCAACTTAATAAAGTAGACATCAACTCTAGGCTACTGGTTCTGGGTCTTTAAACATAGCATTACTAAAGGAGTGGTTTGTTGAATTAAGGTCGAAAAATCATGTCAAGCCTTCTATTGTCACATAATAATATTTTCATTGTCACCCATGATGTTTTATATTATATTTTAATATGGCGAGAGAAATGTGACACTACACTTATTTATTTTTCAATGGATAAAATATTATAAATTGATAGTTTTTCATATATTTTTTATACAATGTAATGGTTTTTTTCAGAAAGGGGGTTCATTTTTTATGATTTGATATATATAGTATGGAACAATCATTTGAATCACATTGTCTAACATTTCATTTAATCAAGGTATAAAGTACTCCAAAATAGTAAATTATCCTTTGGTATGATATCATGATACATCTAAAATGATATAGTCTATTATAAAGATTTTTGTGTGACTTTATTTTATTTTGTGATGACTTTGAGCAGCTTAATAAACAGTAGAAAGGTGTTGAAAAAAATATTAAAATGGAGAGATTGAAGAACCCTTTAACATGAATAAATATTTTAATTTTTTATGTTTATTTATTTATTTTCAACCAAATAATTGAAATATTTTGTGGAATTTTACATTGTCTGAGAAGTTTATAAAGTTTCTTGAGATGGTTTTGAACTGAAATAAAAAATTCCTAAGTTCACTAGTTCATGAAAAGAAATGGTTACATCTTGAAATAATCATAAGGATCATCCTCTTTGTACTATAAAGATTAATGGTTATGTAGACATAAATTCTAAATAGGGATTTTAGATAAATGAAAATTTAATTTTCATATAATAATTGATCCTATAACTATGTAAGGACAATTCACAATATCTTCATCATTTTTTAGAGCTGTGTTACAGTCATTTGACTCTGCATAAACATCATAGTATCTTTGTAAGAATCATGTTTATAAATATCATTTTTATATTTATGACTTTATATCTTGATAATTTTTATCTATGAACATCATAAGTATCATATGAAAATGTATACATGATTATCATCTTACATAAAAATCATTCTATATTTTAATGTGCCAACACATAAAGAATTTGTAAGAGTTTAAACAGAATGAAATTATCATTTACATAGTTATTTTCTAAATATTACTTAAAAATAGTTGATTCAATCATTTTTCATTATTTATTAAAAAATAAAAATCCTTTTTTAATGCATGAACAATATGTTTCATGATTTCCAAACCATGAAGAACCATCTCATTCAAGAACAAGAGTCGATTATGATGTACTCAAAATGATACTAGGCTAGTTTTCCAGAATAATAAAAATGTTTTAATATAATAATTTCTTATCCATAGTCATTTTATAATCAATGAATCATATTTCATATATTCAAGATGATTTCATATCAAAGGTATGAATAAATTTTTATTTGATTTTAATAAAGTAATTAACTTATAAATACTATGTTATTGAGTTCTTAGGCATGTAGAAATGTGAAAATTATTTATACTGGGTCTTTTCATGATTTATTAGATTTAATTCTTACTGAGTATTGATGAGAATATAGAAGATATCTATTTTTGAATGTGATTAGTTTTAGGGTAGTTTTAAAATATTTCATGAGTTTGAGGGAGTAAGTCCCACATATTTTTTTGATAAAACCATGTACAATAATGGGGAACTAAAACATATAATTTTATAATTATGCTTTTAGTATTTTGATTAAAAAATATTCATTATATTTCATATTTGAATAAGAAAAATTAAAATATCTATTTAATTATCTCAATGGTAGAGTAATGGAGATATCGAGACTATGGAAGATTTGAGAGAATGGGATCATAAAATGTTATCTCCCTACTATACAATGGTAGTGTGTTTGAATGTGTGAAAATATTGTTTGTAATAGAGTATAAATAATAATTCTTTAAAGTCATAGTTGTGTGAGATGTGCAAAAAATATACATTCCTATGATTTCTAAGTTGAGTAAAAATATGGAAAAATAAGAGATCATTTATCAATGGTAGATAATTATGTAAAATATATTTTTCTCATTATTTCAATGATATGATTAAGATAGTAAAAATAAATAGATCCTAAAAAAATTGTGAATATAATGTGTCATGAGCCATCTAAACTGGGCCCTTGCAAAGACAACCTCAATCTTGTCTTTAATAGGACAGGGGAAGGAAACCAGTAGTGAGTTGGGATATAATAGACATGAGAGGCCACAGCCTAATGTATCTATATGTACACACACATCTCCAAGACCAAACAATGAAGATATGTAAAAAATTCTAATTGTGCATGAATACATCTAAAATCAAACCATCAAAGTTTGATAACAAGTACTGGAAATAAAAAGAGACAAATATAATCCCCCAAAGATACTGAAAATAAGTCCCGCCTAAAAGTGTAGAAGGAGACTCTTGTCAATCTAAACACAAGAACAAACCTCGTTCTATCCAATTAACTAATCTCCACATTTTCTTGATCCCTCAAGCAATCCATCGAAAAAATTCATCTTCATAAGACCCAAAACATGAAGAAAAATCCAATGAATGGGTTAGTTTTACAATACCCTATAAGACACAGAAAAAACACTAAGTGTATGGCATGAATAATAATATTCATCTTAACATAAGTATATATCTAAAACTAATATAATAAGAATTGCATCATATAAACAGAAAATAGGCATAGTCTCATGGTCAAGTCACATCCATAATTCCAAACATAGATTCCTATACAAATGTTCCACATAGAACTCACTCTAGATCATACACTCTATAACTCAGATGGAACTGATGATGTTTTTTCTAGATTTCATTCTCATTCAACCTCACCGTGAAAAGTACACAATGGATTTTTTTAATATAATGATTCTTAGATAATGAACACACGTATTGCCAAAAGGTATACTAATAACTCAATCTAGAATAAACCACTCTATAGAAAACTTATGTCGGCATAGTGTTGGTCACAGAGATAAAAATAACTTCTCCTAAGGAAAATATGATGATGATGAAGTATCTCAATCTAGGACTCATGCAAGTATTGCAATAACACTATCCAAGACTGAAGACTCTCTGAAGTGATCAATATCCTATGTATAGGATGTGATTCCATACAAACCCTACATGAAGTGAACAAACTAATTCACCCTAATGAAACATGTACATGTTAATGTGGAAAATGAATCTAATCCATGTTTCAAGGAGTAGTTGGTTTGTAATGGAACTACATGGTGTGTCCCATCAGCACTAGGGTTTTCTCTTCTATCACAATAGGTTCCCTTATATATGTTCAGGACTGAGTACATAGTGTGTCTGATCTTGTGTAAACCTATCCATGTCAGTTTCTAGCTATTTTTTTTCTTGAATGACTACACATTCCCATTCTAGTGTACCTTCATAGTTACCTGCCATGCCACCATGTAAAGTTCACATTCTAGTTACCTACATCACATTCTAGTGACCTAGGTCACATACCATGTGATATATATCTTCTCATTGAAACCCTAGAATCACACCATGAAGTCACACATGGCATGTAACACTAGAATACATGCCATGTAAAGTAGAAATTTATATAACCCACATAATCTTCACACATTGTTTGGACCTACCACTATTGTCATCCCTCTTATTAAAAAACAAATATCTTGATCCAAACTAGCCCAACCACCATCAATGATTCAATTTATGGTCATCCAAAATGATCATGATAACTCCATAATTGAACCATTCAACATTCATATGTTAAAAATGAAACTAGTGATATAATATATAAGCCAATATGGTGTTGTTACAATTGTTACATGATCCCCAGGTCATATTAATCCTAGATATGAAATATCAAACTGTTGTGCCCCAAAATCTGTGTGAACATGTTGATTTATTGGTATTATTCTAAAACCATTGATCAAAAAAACACTTGTGATGAATGTGAAATAAAATGTGGATAAAATGAATATACATTTAAAATAGGAACAAAACACTAACTTGTTTTGGTTGGACTGGATCCATTTCTGTTAGAATGATGAATTAAGAGCCATGATAAAATAAATAATTATTCATAATAATAACCATTAATAATCCCATACCCAAAAAATGATGGATCCATGAATAAATTTTTGGGCTGATTGATTCTTGCGCATCATTGGAATAAAAAAATGGCTAAAATATGAATAAAAACCACCTAACTCAATTTGTATCAATCGTTGGTGAAGACAAATTATATGCTATTATTCATTAGCAAGAACATAAAAATCCATCACACATTGATTGATGATCAACAATCCGGTCATCTCTCACCAATAGAAGATTATCCCATGTTCTCTAATGGATCCTCTCGTTTTCTAGAGTTCTATGGATAACCCTAAAAATTAGCCACAATAGTTTATTTATATGGTATTCTAGGTGTATAATTCTAATTAAATAAGTAAATAAACATAATGAAATTTATTTAATTATTCCTCCTTGACGGAACTGAAGCCCAATGTCTGATGTCGACAATGAGTATGTCATGAATAGGATAAAACAAACACTATGATCTTTAAAATGTCCTCAGATTAGTGATTTAAGCATCCACTTAGAATTAATTACACTTTTTTAGGAAAAAACATGCTAATTAATTTAATATATTTGAAAAATGATTTTTCTGCACATATTCCATTGGAATCTCACACCATCTCAGCACCTAGATCTTTAAATAATCCGTACAATATTCCAAAATAATATATGGAAAATCATATTTGTTTCATTCTCCCAACATTGGGGATTTACGTAATGCCAAAAATTACAGTCCACAGATTGTGATGTTGGTACTAAGAAAACATATGAGTCTCCCTCTCCTAGGTGCTCTACTAAAGAATCCTATATTGGATCCAAATAATCACTAAAGGAATGACTCACATATGATGAATAAAATCCCATTGATCCTCAATATTTATTAGGAACACAAGAAAGATAGCAGAATCCTCAATTTTCAGCTCCCTATAGTCAATCACATGTAATGGGTCATGAACATACCTCCTTAGATTTGACACATGGAAAACTTTGGGTACTATTTCTAACTATAGTGGTAGAGACAAGATGTACACCACGTCTCCAAATCTATACAGTGTCTAGAAATGACCAATAAATATGAGATATGCATTGAATCGCCTTCCAAATCATCATAATTGGCACTGAAGCTAGATGGTTTGGAAAAAATGATCTCCCTCCTCAAGCTCTATAATCCTCTTTTTATTGTTTGTATAAGACATATGATGGCTCTATGTCGTCTTCATCAGATCCTGAATGGTCTTCAATTTCTCTATAGTGGATACCACCAACTTAGGGCCCTTAAGTGATGACTCTCTTGGGTGAGTCTATCAATGTGGTGACCTGATTGGTCACCCATAAAAATATTCTAATGGTTCCATACTGATGATGGAATGGTTTCTGTTGTTGTATAAAAACACCTAAAATGGTACGTGATCCTCCAAACTATTTCCAATGGTAGGAATAGAATCCCACAATAATTCCTCTAATACATTGATGGTATGTTCTGTCTGGACATCATTCTGGGGTTAAAAATCCATTCTCAAATGAAAATGTTCCCCAAAAGCCTATTGTGATCCCTTCCACAACTGAGATGTGAAGATAGCATCATGTTAATAAATGATAATCTAGGGAACTATATAGATTGGTAATATCTCTTACACATAGAGGTTTCATATGCTCTCTGTTATTGAACAGCTAGGATGTGGACTGACATGGTGAGTTGATCTATAATATCCAAGATGGAATTGTGTGCCTCAGATGTATGTGGTAACCCCATCATGAATACCACGGATATCTCATCCCAATTAATCTTCTTCACATAATGTGGTAGAAATATACTTGATAGAACCTAATGTTAATTCTTCACCTACTGAAATGTTGGGCATCAAAAGACATGTTGTGAAACTCCCTTTTGTATCCCTATAAAAAAATAAATTTAAGTTACTTGTAAATATTCCCCATAATTTTATATACCACAAAGGGTGATGTATGAAACTCTCTCAGAATCTCCTCCTACAACGTCATTGGGACCATCATCCATCCTCTAAATAGAATGACATTCTCCCACTACTAGGATATCAATCAAGACCATGTCCAGTGGATATCTATGTATGTAGGGTCTCACAGTCATCTTCCCCAAGTTGTTCCACCTTGAATCATAGTAAAATATTATGAAAGATGAACATTTAATAGAGGTATTATTCTCCATAACCTAGACTTAAATGATAACTACAATGATGGAAACATATTTGATGTCTCAATCGGTAACATAAAACATGATCTCATTCTAAGAGAATATGCTACCATGTTCTCCTTCACATGAGTATAAACAGTATCAATGTCATAACACATGAGGAAATATATCCATCACGTAAATATCATGTTAAAATCATTCTGAGAGAAGATATAGTTTAGATTCATATTTTTATAATATATGATAAATTAATCTCTCAAAATGTAGTGTCACTGCATATTTAATTTTTAGACTACTACTGAAAACTATAGATCATGGGTCATGTAGTTTTTTTATGTTCTCTAAATTAACATGATCTATATGAAATATTATCCTTCTCCTAGATTATAACATAAACAAGAATGTTCTATGATACATAGTAGAATAATATGTACACGACACCCTCAACTAGAAATATCAATATAGCAACACTCATCAATATCTACCTCAAGTCGTGGAAGGCCTTCTAGAAACTATATGTCCAGAAAAAAGGTTCCCTGTATTAGTTTAAATATATAGAGGAAGATTATATCCTAGAGAAATCATGTAGGAATCTATGTTATTAGTTTTCTCACTAAAGAAATATATCCACTTCCTTAATGCTCTTTGGTAGCTCTCATGCCAAAAATGCCTCAACATTTGGAGGGTCCACTACGACACCATCTATTGGGAAAAAATTACCAATAATGTGGACCTCCTAAATCCAGAACTCTGACATTGAGAGCTTACTATAAATTTTGTTTTATGGGAGTACATCCATATCTACCCATATGTGTCTCACGTTCTCCTCCACATATGCTAAGTACACTAGGATATCATCGATGAAGACTACCATAAACAAGTCTGTTCATGGTTGAATGATCCAGTTCATGAGTCTCATGACCATTTCTGGGGTATTAATCAGGCTTAAGCGAATCACCAAGTACTCATATTGATCATAGCGCTATATGAATGTCGTCTTCAATATAACCTTATCTGGTACTCACAACTCATTATTGCTTAATAAAAGATTAATCTTTCAGAAACATCACACCATTCTCAACTAATTAAATATTTTATTGGTCCTCAAGAGGTGAAAGTTTTTCTTTAAAATAACCTAGTTTATCCAAAAATAATTCACACAAAACCCCAAACTTTTATCTTCATTCATCGAGGAAAACACTGGGTTTAATAAAGCCCTTCCTCTGCAAGTCCTCTGACAACACCCTTAAATCATGATTCTCTATGGGAGATATCCAATATAATGATGTAAATAATGGGGTTGTATCATTGTGTAGATCAATGCATATATATATCTTTTAATGGGGAGATAATATTGGAAAATCCTCAAGGAATACTTCATTGTACTCTGCCAACACTTTATGAAATTGAAAACTAAAAGAGCTCCCCATCACATTAGTCCATCATACCATTCCTGGTATTACTTTTAAACCACAATGAAAACCAAGAGATATCACTATAGACACACTACATAATCCAACTGAAACCTTTTATTTTGGAATGACCTGTTGATAACCATTCCATAACTAATATCAGGTCGAAAGGCCTCATCACTGCTACAAATAGACAACCAAAAAAATGCTCAAATCCAAGAGCCTAGTCATTCCATCAGTACAATTTGTTGATCACTGTGAAACCTCACGTAAGAGTATCAAAGCATAAGGGTCAATCCTATGGCTCAACTAGAATCTCTATGTCCCAAAATGTATATGTGGATATAATGGAAGGAATCATATTTTTTTCAATCATTTCTAAAAATATATTAGAGAAGAAAGAAATCATCTCTCTTAAAATCTATTGAGATTCTGGGTCATAAACCTCAACCAACGACAGCTACCCGAACCTCTATCTTCCATCTCCCTGAGCATGGCATGGACCACCTTGGGATGGAGTTGGTAAAAAGTTAAATTTACTTCCACCTCCTGCTACTCCGCTAAATCTTCTACTATGTCCACCGCCCTACGAACCTACCTTCTCTTACTGCTTCATCTTCTGATGCATCCCATCCACTATCTCCTTTTCAGCCTTATGGTGGGACAAACAAAACCACATGATATTTCCCATTACATCACCAGAGTTTTACCACCCCTATATTAGATGATTATATCCATCTTGCGAGACCTAAACGGATTCCCTTTATCAAGGGATTTCCTCCTAAAACATCTAAAATGAATAGTTCCATAAGTCTGATTTTGACAACCTACTACCAAAGAGTCATCTCTCGTGTTCCCACTAAAGGAACCAACTATCCAGGTATACATTTTGATATAACTCTCAATAAAAAAACATGCTCAAGTAGCCCATCATAAGAACAAATGAATCGAGTTGTAACACTAGATCAGATGTCTCTTGATAGTCCTAATTCAAAATTACAAACCTAAAGAAACTAATTAGAAACCATATACATCATGTAACATTAGAGGTTAGTGAAATTTGACGAATACTCATCCATTGTCAGTTCCCTACTGATGCTATAAAAGCACAAGGATGTGCATAACCATCAACATGACTGAAAACTTCTCTCTGAATAGGTGCTCAATCCCTGACCATACTATATTCCTTGTATCATATGATTTGGACACTAACCCAATAATCGTTTTACATATCCATAGGGAAGTCTCACTTCCACAAACACCATTTTGTCTATAAATGTCCTAAAAATGGAAGTCTCGCATCAATACATTGTGGTTTTACTCAACCACTTATGGATTGAGCACACCTTAAAACCTGAAGGGTCTCTTATATTGAGAATCATGAAGTGCGCTCATCTTTTTTACGTCATAAAATAGTACTGCTAGTGCCATATTCTACTAGATAAGTGGTGGAATGAGTGGTTCACCACAAGGAGGTGACACCTCTGGAAGATGACCCAATACCAAAACCCCATTTCTACGAGAAACATCCTAGTGATATTGATGTTAAATACTAGCTGGAAAATGTTGTCGAGGAATCCTAAAATAGATAATATGTACACTAGTTAATTATTATATCAAGATATCTGAATCAAGGTGGAAATAGAAAACACAACCCATTCCAATATGATTCATGTACCAATGTTTTCACTACAACTATTTTCTACATGTATCGAGAATAAGGGATGTTGAACAGATTCGTGGTGTATGGATGCAGTGACTGAGGATCCAACAATGGAGTCTCTGGCCAGAAAGATGAACTCAAAACACCTAACACTATTTCCCCAAACCAATCTCACTAATTTCATACTTAATGATGAACTGAAGGCTCTGAAACCACAATGTCAAAACCCATCCTAATGGGGCAAGTACTGTGACTACCCCAATCCTACCTCTAATAGGAAAGGGGGAAGGGACCAGTACTGAGTAGAAATATTACACACATGGGAGGCCATATCCTAATGTACATTTACACACTCACAAATCTCAAATCCATTACAAGGATGTGATTTAAAAAAACTGATAACCATACATACATACATATAAAATCATACCATAAGGTAAAAAACAAGTACTAGATAGAACAAGCACCCAGTACAATCCCACCATAAAGATACTAAAAAACATGTCTAAACCAAATTTTTATAATTGGAAACTATTAAGGTAACTACAAGAACACACCTTGGTCTATCCAATTCAACATGATTTTTCTGGTCATGTACCCACAATGACTTATAAAAAGCCTATTCTTCTGTTTTAGACAAAAAATAAGAGGTAAAATCCCATATTGGGGTGTGTATAACAATAGAAATTTTGAATCCCAAAACCCACTAAGCATATAACATTATGAATAATACTTAGATCATAACAGGTATTTTTAGAAACCAAATATATCAAGAATATCATGATATAAACAACACATAAATCTACTATGAAGGTAAAGTCACAACCAAAATTCCAACTTATGATTCCATATTGAAGGGTCCACATAGAACTCTTCCAAGAGAACACACTCCAAGAGTAATATATCACTGATGAAATTTATTTTAGAGGTTGGTCTCATCATATCTATCCATGGTAAGATCATTATTGAAGTCTAAATTTATGGATACGCATATCAAGATCACACCCAAGGCTTTGTGGTATACCAAAAACTCAATTTAGAATAAACCAATATTTAGAGGATCGATGCCCACATAGTGTTGGTCATGATGATATCCAAAAATATACCAAGGATAAAATATTATTATGATACCTAATGTCACATTGGGCTTCATGTAAGGATTCCGAAAACTATATCCATGACAACATAGTCTTTGAAGGCATCACCTTCCTATTTATAAGAAGTGATTCTATACTATCACTCAAGAAATGCATCAAGGGAACATACGCTAACAAAACATGTCAAAGTAGATTATGAAAAGGGATCTAAGCCATTTTTTAAGGAGTACACGATGTGTACTATTAGTACATAACACGTCCCTTCATAATCAGGACTATCCCAGGTATCATGAACTATGATCTTGTCGGTTCCCATGCTTGATTAAACGTTGTGTCCGATCCTGGGTACTTTTACCCATTCTTGTGTCTAGCTGGCCATGTCCATTTATGGTACCCCATTCCCATGACCATCCACCTTCCAAGGCACACATCGATCCACAAGTTAAGGGTATCACTCTATTTTATATTTATCTTCTCATGTAAAACCTAGTTCTACACCAAGGGGGTCTCAAACGGAGTGTAACGACGAAATACATTTCGTGTTACCTAAAAATTTAAAGATCCCAAGAAATATTCATGTTTCATTCAGATATTTCTCCTTCATGAAAAATATTTCAAGAAAACATGGATATGGATCCAAACATGATCGAACACCGCTAGAGATTCATTTTTTGGAAATCCAAAATGATCAGGAAGACTCTAACATCGAATCCTTACACTAATGTAGGTCAAAACATCAATTGGTGACCCAAAATCTAATCTCTTCAACTATTGTTACCATCTTTGAATGATACCCACATCCATAAAAGCAAATATCTATAATGTAATACCATTTTTCAATGAAATGGTTGTAAAATATTTTGGTTAATGGGATTCTATTCAAACCATCAGTCAAAACAAAATACTAGTGATGAATGTGTGAAAAAAGGGGGGAGAAAACAACAAAACCTGGAAAAATAGAATAAGGCATAATCATGTTTGGGTAGGACATGATTCATTTTAATTAAAATGGAAAATTAATATCCAACATAAAATAAAAATTCTTTTTAATAATCCATGCATATAAACGCATCTTCCCAATGTGACCGATCTGTGAATCAATCCATTGGATGGTGGATTCTTTTTCATTATAGGAATAAATGTAATGGGAAAATAAAAATAATTAAAATTTCCTACCATAATTGGATCAATTTATGTAAAATATTGAATTTATGTTATTTTTCTTTAGTGATATTCACGAGTTTCATCGCACACTGATATATGATCCATGATATGGACATCACTCACAAATGGAAGATTCTTTATTACTCTTTAATGTCCCCTATCAATTTGTAGGTCTATGCCACTATCCCTTTAAATTATCTATAAAATTGTATTTCTAAGGAATGATAAGTTAAGAATCCTTATTAAATAATATAATAAATTAAATTAAATTAATATAATTATTCTCTCATGAAGTCGTTCAAGACCAATGCCTGATGTTGACAAAGATTATTTAACACGTAGGGTATAACCCATGATCTGGACACAAACATGGCATTAGATTCTAGATCCAATCCACCATTTAGTGGTTATTATACTTTTTTAGGAAAAATGTTTGTGAATGTATTTAATATATTTATGATATTAATTTTGGGAACAACAATCCTTATAATATCACAACATCTCAGCTCCTTGATCTCTAATTAATCTATATAATATTCTTAAGTAATAAATGGGAAATTAATTTTCATTTCACAGTCGATTTAGTAGAATATGTTCTTCATACATTTTCAAAAAGTTGATTTTAAAGTGTTTTTTCTTAATGAGGGTGATCTATGTATTCTGGATATTATCTTACTGGTTCTAAGATAAATTTTTCTCACATATTTTGAAGTATCAAAACAATACATCTCTCAAATGGTGGTTCTTTGTTTTTGATGAAAATGTCAGGGTATCGTAAAACCCATGAGAGGAGTGCCTGTTCTTGGAAGCATGTGTCTCATGATAATAACTGACCTAACAACTTATACTAACAAAAATATATTAGTTTAATGTCTATATCATGGAAAACCAAACAATAGTAATATTTATTCTCTCACATAGTTTTCTAACTTATATATGATTATGTGTTCCTTATTTTTATTTATTTGTCATTTAACATAGATAAGGCTTGTTTTTATACTTTATTGGATTAGATATTAACCATCAACAAATTATTATTCAATATGTTAAATTTTAGAAACTGTGATACACTGTTTAGCCACCCCTTTGAGTGTATTCATTTACCTTAATGGGACCCTTTTATTGGTTTCATTTTTGTATATAATTTTTTATTATAGTCTCCAATTCATTGAGGATGGGGTTTGTGGGTGTATTTATGTTGGCTGGAGTGTGTTTCTTGTAGAATTTAGCAACAATATTTTTTATTCTGGTTATATTTGGTTATCTAGAGAAGGATATTTCATTATATGTATTATTTATTGGTATTCCATATTTATTATGGTTATTTTTGTGAGAAGGATGGTTGTTGGTTTGTTTTTAAGATCCAAACATGGTGATAATAGAGGTTGGGAGTTTTTTATGGAAAAGGCATGAATTTTACTGAGGTGTCACTATGACTGTTGGTGTATATAATAGTTATGTATTTTTTAATGATGTGTTTTATGTTCTAATATGTATTATTATTTTGGATTTTTTCTAATCAGGTTTCATGTTCAAAAAAATTGCATCTAGTTTTCTGGTTGATGTTCTATAATGGATTACTTTATAGATATGGATACAATTTTCTAATGGTTCTAATGGTTTTTCTTGATTTTATTTGCTTCTCTAATGACATAGGTGATGACGATGTCCATTTAATTAATTCATGGAATTTTTTTCCAGTTTATGGTTTTGGAAAAGAGTGGTCTATGGTTTATTATCATGCATGTTATTAGTCCCCACAAAACACATTCTAAAAGTGATTTATTAAAAAATATAATAACATTGATGTAGTATATGTAATTAAAATAAAAATATACATACTTCTCTTTTGATTTAGTATCATAATATCATATTTGTTAGATTGTGTAAATCTCCATATAGATATTTCATTTTGATATGTGTGCTCCAAATACAAAATTTTATTTCAAAAAAGTCATTTTTTCTAATTTTCATCCATTAAGATATTCTCATATTTACTGAATAAAAAATAGGTTTATTTATACTTAAAATTTTATAATATTATCTAGTTTATAATCTTTATCCATTCTTCCATGAAAAAATAATTAATTCAAATATATATATATATATATATATTTAACAGAAAACATTTGGTTGATTAACAATACAAAAAATAACTGTACTGGGATTATTAATATTTATCATTTTGTATGGTGATAATTATAGTAAAAAGGGTTAAATCCAACACATAAAAATATTATTTATTATATATATGGTAATGTTTATCACTCTTCATTGGAAATATAAATATATGTGTGTATGCACTGAATTTAATTGACTCGCACCAACTAGAATCCCACCACTCGGGGTTGGAAAAGAAATTTTTTATTTTAAAGGAAAAAATGATTTTAAATATATTTAATAAAACATTAATAAAATTAAAAATAACTAATGAAACAAAATAAGTCAAATGTTAATAGTAAAATTTAAAATAAGTGTTCCCATGTCTTAAATGGCATGACTCCCTCCAACCAAAGATGACCCTTCTGATCTGGAAATGGTGAAAGGGAGATAATGACCCTCGAGTCCTGCCTCCAGTAGGCCCCGGGTTGGCGACTAGCACCAAGGGTATGAGTTTTCACAAATATGGGAGGCATTACCCTTTTATTATTTTAATATTGGGAAATAGGATGAGTCGACCATTAAAAAGGAAAAGAACAAGTGTATATAAATAAACCCAAACCAAGCCCACATGCATGTTTAAACAATTTTATAACAAGGTGCAAGTTTAAGAAAGCTCAAAGTACAATACTAGCAGAAACAATTGTATAGCAACAGCAAAAACTCCAACTTTCTGACTAGTAGGGTCCTGCATGGCCCTGGTAGTCCTCCTGGAAACCTGAAAGTAAATGTAGGGTGAGCATACAAGTATACTCAGCAGGGAAACCTAATTCTCTCATCCACAAGTGGGGAGACATCCTAATGTCTTGTGAGAACAACAGAAGAATCATAGAAAGGAATTATATCCACCCAACCTCACCAGCCACACTCACCAAAAACCCAATCACAACAGGTAGTAGTATATAAGAAACAAGAGTATTGGGTACCCCCGCACCATTTCCCAGTAGTTACCTACTCTTCCTAAAGGCGAACGTCCTGACGCTGCCACACTCTCCCCGCCCGCACACACCTGGGCCTCACAAACCACACATCTCTCCCGCACACACCTGGGCCTCATAACCACGTATCCCGCCCACACACACCTGGGCCTCAAAACCATGTATCCCACCCGCACACGCCTAGGCCTCATCCCGAAGATTCTTGGGAAATAGTAAAACCTGCCCAAAGAGTTTTGGGCTAAAACCACCCCAATCAAAACCTACTAGAAGAGTCTTAGGTGTAAGGTTGCCTCATGCCATCACAGCCTAGGGGAGAAAGAGCAGGAATGAGCTAGTAACTAAGGAAAAAACACCCTCTCCCATGAAATAGGAGTTTTCGGCACTAAGTGCTCAACATGGGTGGGGTACGATAAAACACAAAAGATACAAATATATATATATATATATGTATACCAAACACACATCCCAACCTATGGCTTCTAAATAGAGAAACTGAGCACATGCCTCGGCAATGCAACTACGAAGCATGCAGACAAAAAACAACCCCAACCCCATTTAGGTTTTCACGTTTCAGCAAAATTAGTTTATTTAGTTCCTTAACTACTGGGAAACTATCCACAACCAACCAAATCGATCGTTCGTAAAACATATCCCAATAATCCAAAAATCAAGTTAGGAAAACACAAGCAACACAACCAAGTCCCTTCTTATCAGCCAACCAACCCATTTATTTTTAATCCTGTTTCATTACCATGACCTACCATTAATTGACTCTTCCACTTTTTATTTATTATTCACAACCCATAGTCCATTCACATTCCATCCCATCCATACAGCCCCGCTGCCAACCACTATAACCACAACTGCACCGTACATCATTATCCCTTTAATACCATTTATCGCAGCCCTGTTGCCCACCCGATCCACAACAACCCACAAAACAAAGTTCGTGCCACATCATCGCCCCTTAACATCATTTACCGCAGCCCTGCTTCCTGTTCTATTCGTAACAACCCATGATTCACCCCTCCCTTTAACACACCAGTAACGAAGCCAAAAACCACATGTTCATTATTCCATTTTGTTTAACTGGGGTGATCACACAAGGGTTCCAGATTTTAAACAGCCAACTTTACATTATTAACCAATTCCCACATTCCAAAAACTTTACATCCATAAGAAGATCCAGAAGGAGGGGAAAAATTTAATTGCGTAAGAAAAGGCCCCTAACTACCATGATTTTTAGTAGGCAGAAGCTCATTCACAACATAATATCACAGGATATAAATAATGAAACTGCATTCACAAACTTCACATCCCCATTATATAAGCCAATTATTATCTTTATTAAACCGGTTCAAAAGTATTTCATGTAAACAAGTGAACACCCACCCCGCATGATGCACAAATTAGAGAGACGAAGGTAAGATCCCTACTTCAACAGGTTCTGATCACAACGCTCCCCCAGATCAACCTTAGAAGACGTCTGTCGGTGTCCGTCACTTCTGTTGGGTCCCGGAAATACCCTCCTCAGGTGGAATTCGGAAAGGAAAGGACGAAGGAGAGACAACGGATCCAAGCTCAGAAGTTCCACCTCTTCGTTACGATCCCGTGGCCGCTAACGGATCGTAAATAGGAGCTCTGACGATAAAGTTATGGAAGAAAGAGCCTTCGAGTCTCATGGGAGAACTCTGCTCAGAGGATAGGGGAGGAGAGGGTGATTTGAAAAGGAGGAGGGGACCCCTCCTTTTATAGGTGAGAAAAGAAAAAGTACACGGTGTGTACTTTATGGTACATGGTGTGTACTCGGTTATTTTACATGGTCTCACGCGGCTTCCAACACGGCTTCGCGGCCATTGACTGGTCAACACACGGTTTGAGGGTAACATATATGTGGGGAGGGACTAAACGGCGTGTAGTACTGGATACATGGCGTGTACCCATTTATTGTACATGGAAAAGACACGGCTCAAACACGGCACATGGACATTGACTGGTAATGCGTACGTGGGGAGGGACTACACGGCATGTAGTACTAGACACACGGCATGTACCCATTTATTGCACACGACAAGGACACAACTCCAACACGACACATGGTCGTTGATTTGTAACGCGTACACGGGGAAGGACTACATGACGTGTAGTACTAGACACACGGCGTGTACCCATTTGTTTCACATGGTAAGGACACAGCCTTCAACATGGGGTATACCCGGTTAGGGGGTACACTGCGTGTACTCACACTACACAGCGTGTACTTACAAAATTCTGGAAATTGTGGGAAAAGTCCATTTTACCCTCCAGAACATTTTGTGACCTTCCTTTTGACAAAGGAATGGGCCGGAGAGGTCTGGTCCATTAGATCAGATACCTCTTAAAACCTTCTCGTCCCCAAGAATTCAAAACCCAACCCAGAGGATCCCAACAAGATACCTCTTAGGGTTCTCGTTATAACAGGCACCCAACCAACAACCCTAATCATATGTGTTAGGAATTCCTTCTCCTATGTCGAGATAATATCCGCTTTAGGTGGCACTGACTCTCCTGCCCAGGTTTAATCACATTCTCATTAATGAGTCTCGATTAAGAATTGGGTCTTCCCACCTTCATACATTAGGATTTTTCAACATGCACTACCCCCAACACCACACAACCAACACACTGCCCGAACATGTGGTTTGGGGAAAAAAATACCTTCTCCTATGTCGAGATATTATCTGCTTTAGGCGGCATTGACTCACCCTCATGGGTTCGATCGCATCCGCATTAATGCATCTTGATTAAGGATTAGGTTTTTCCCTTTCCCCAAACATCCGGACATGTTACACATTACCAGGGAACAAGGAAACCAAAGGTCTCACAATCGACAAGCCAAGCATTCCATATATCAAAGGTACATAGTATAACATCAACACAAACCTCAGAAGAGAAAAAGGAAAAAAACACAAGTCAAAAAAACTCTAGTTACTAAGCATGCATCTAGGCCTCCCGCTCCCAAGTGCTCTCCTCAAGGACGCCATGCCTCCACAACACACGAACCATGGCGATGGTTCATCCACGGAGCACCTTTTCTTTACGATCCTCGATTCTGACCGTTCGTTCCTCGATGGTCATGTCGTCTCCCATATCTATCTCCCCCCAGTCGATAACATGGGAGTCATCGTGTAAGTACCGACGAAGCTGGTAGATGCGGAAGACATCATGAACCTTCTCCAACTAAGGTGGAAGGGCCAGCTGATATGCCACCTCACCGACTCGCCTCAGCACCTCGAAAGGTCCGATGAACCTAGGGGAGATTTTACTCCCCTTCCCAAACTTCCATTTCCCCCGTTGAGGGGAAACATTCAAGAACACATGGTCTCCCACCTCGAACTCCAAAGGCCTCCTTAGACGATCAGCATAAGACTTTTGTCGGTCCTGAGCCGCTTTCATCCTCTCACGTACAAGCTGGACTTTTTCTGTGGTGGTCTGCACTACCTCTGGCCCAAGAGAACCTGTCTTACCAACCTTTGCCCAAAAAATGGGTGAACGACATGGTCTTCCATACAAAGCCTCAAGTGGTTCCATTCCAATAGTAGAGTGGAAGCTGTATTGTAGGCAAACTCTATTAAAGGAAAGTTTCGTACCCATGATCCTCAGAAATCCAGAATGCATGCTCGTAGCATGTCCTACAACGTCTGTATAGTCCGCTCTATCTGTCCATTGGTATGGGGGTGGAAAGCAGTGTTAAGGCGTATCTGGGTTCCAAAAGCATGTTGTAACCCCCTCCAGACTCATGAGATAAACCGAGTATCCCGATATGAGATGATGGTCTTTGGAACTCCATGCAACCGCACAACCTCGTCTATGTACCTCTGTGCTAAGGTACTCACTGGGCCTGACTCCTTAATTGCTAAGAAGTGAGCTGATTTCGTCAGTCTATCCACCACTACCCAGATAGCATCATAACCCCCTTGAGATCTAGGTAGTCACGTGATTAATTCCATTGAGATGTCATCCCACTTCCACTCGGGGACATCTAAAGGATGCAACAACCCACTAGGAACATGATGTTCAGCCTTCACTTGCTGACACACTTGGCATTTAGCCACAAACTCCGCCACTGCCCGTTTCACCCTGGGCCACCAAAACCGTTCCCTCAGGCCTTGGTACATTTTTGAAACTCCTGGATGTACCACCAAGGCTGGGCTATGGAACTCACAGAGAACTCCCTCACGCATTTCCTCTGGAACAAACAACCTTCCATGGAAAAGAATCTGATGTCGGCTGTCCTCTGACCATCCTTCTAGAGGATTCCCCTGATCGACATGATCCCACATCACTTCCGCCTCAGAGTCCCCCCCACTGAGACTCTTCCACCTGCTGCAACAAGGAGGACTGCACCGTCATCTGAAACAAACAGCCTCTAACACCTTCTACCCTAGCATCCAAGTGCAAGGTATCCAACTCTCCCATCGCTTTCCAAGAATCATTGGACTCCCGAACGACTTCCTTATGTGACTTCATAGTCATGGAATCAGCCACAACGTTTCCCTTACCTTCAGTGTAATAGATATCAAAGTCATAATATTGGAGAAACTCGACCAATCTCTGCTGCCGCAGGTTCATGTCACGCTGGGAGAAGATATAACGCAGGCTATTGTGATCTAAGAAGACCAAAAAACGCTCCCCAAAGAGGTAATTTCGCCACAACTTCAGTGCGAACACTACTGCTGCAAGCTCTAGGTCATGGGTGGCATAGTTACGCTCGTGAGGGCGTAACTTCCTAGACCCATAACAGATCACTCCCTTTTTCTACATTAGCACGCACCCAAGTCCAAGGCCAGAAGCATCCCAAAACACCTCATACAACAACCCTTCCTCTGGAAACCTGAGTACAGGAGCACTGACCAACTTCTCCTTCAGGTAGTCAAAAGCCTTCAGGCATTGCTCGCTCCATAGGAAGACCTGGTTCTTCCTAGTCAAAGCTGTCATTGGAGCATCAACCCAAGAGAAGTCCGAAACGAACCTACGATAGTAACCTGCTAACCCCAGGAAACTATGAACTTCTGCCACGCTCTTGGGTGCTTCCCAAGAAAAAATTTCCTCCACCTTCGATGGGTCCACCGACACTCCATGCTGAGACACCATGTGCCCCAGTAAGTGTACTTCTTGGGTCAAGAACTTACACTTAGACAATTTCCAGTAAAGATGGTGGTGTCGAAGGACTTCCAAGACTGCCCTGAGATGCTCAACGTCATCCTATTCTGATCTTGAGTAGATCAGGATGTCATCGATAAACACAATGACGAACTAGTCCAGAAACACTCGGAAGACAAAGGTCATAAGTCCCATGAACATAGCCGTTGCATTCGTAAATCCAAACGGCATCACTACAAACTCAAAGTGCCCATACCTACACCTGGAATCCTTCTTCGAGACTTAATTGTCCTTTACCCTTACCTGATGATATCCAGATCGTAGATCAATCTTAGAAAACCAACCTGCTCCCCTCAGTTGGTCGAAGAGATCATCTATCCTTGGAAGGGGGTAACAGTTCTTGAATGTTACCTGGTTCAACCTTCAGTAGTCTATGCATAGCCTGAGACCACCATCTTCCTTCTTCACGAAAAAAACTGGAGCACCCCATGGAGATACACTGGGTTGAACAAAACCCTTCTCCATCAGGTCGTCGATCTTAATCCTCAACTCCCGCAACTCCAAAGGTGTCATCCGATAAGGGGCCATCGAAATCGTACGGGCACCAGGCTGTAAGTCTATCCAAAACTCAACGTCACATCGGGGGGGTAGAGTCATAACCTCCTCAGGAAAAATATCTAGGAACTCCCCAACAATCTCCGGGACATCCATCATCTCTATATCAGCTAGAACCACTAATAACCCGCCTAACAAGGAAAGGAGAGGCTTCACATGCCGGCTTCCCACCTGATAGATCCTCTCGCCAACAAAAGATATGTGATGCCCATCTACGTCGGAGAACACGACTCTTCTCCAGAAGCAGTCGATAACGGAACTAACAGAAAACAACTAGTCGATGCCTAAGATGACATTGTATGGATGCATCTGTAACAGAAGAAGGTCCCCACTAGATCGATGTGGTCCCAACGTCAGCCCACATCCCCGGAAAACACAAGATACGCTGGTCTGGCCTCCAACTGGTGTACTCAGGACTAGTGGTATGTAAAGTCTCTCTATGTCTAGTCCCAATGCATGGGCTAGACCAGGTACAACAAAGGAGTGCGAAGCTCCTAAATTGAACAAAGCAGAAACAAGAGTGTTGAACAAACAAATCGTACCTCGCACCACCTCTGGTCCTGCTGGAGTTGTCAACTCTGCTGCGTGCAACTATCCACGCCCATCTCCTATGCCTCTATGATGTCGTCCACCTCCTCGAACATGCCCTGGTCGAGGTCCCTAAGAAGCACCCTGAGGTCGACCTCCTCCTGCAAATTCTTCCCTCAGAGGAGCATGGTCTTGCTGCTGCTGGAAGGGCCTCACCGGAAACTGGTGCTGTAGAGGTGGGAACTGAACCTTCCCACCTCCACCATATTGATCTCGAGTCGGGCACCGACTCTGAACGTTCCCAAAACCTCCACAAGAAAAACACTTCGGTTCTGGGCTCAGGAAAAAGAGACGAGGACCCGAAGATCTGAACTGGAACTGCTGGGGCCTGCTCCCCACTGGCCTGAACCTGGAAGGTCCCGTCGCAGTAGACCTGCTGCTGACTGCCTTCCCCTTTGACAAGCCCAGATAGATCCCCTCTCGTGGTGCACCTCCTAGCGAGTGCATCCTCTCTACAACCTCTTCCTTCTTCTGTACCGCCAAGTACGTCGGAAGGGTAAAGGGGGTGATAGAAAACTGGAGGAAAGGACGAAGCGCCTCCTCCAAACGTCTCGCCTGAGACTCCATGATAAAGCGCTGTCGTGGGCGCCCTCAAATGATTAGTGTGATTTTGGGGTACTTAGGTGTAGCAGAGTGGCTGACCAAGGTCGTCTCTCAAAGGAGGAAGTGAATTAAAACAATTTTTAGAGGTATTCTAGAAATAAAATAAAAGAGAATAAAAACACTACTTGAAAGGATGGGGTGGTTGTTTATAGTTTATGAATCTAGAAGAATTTTGCTGGAAGAAGATTGTATTTTTTTTTTTTTTAGTTTTGAAATGAAGTTCGATTCAAATGTCACAACAAGATGATGTTTTTTTAGAAATATATTTAAAAGGCGTAATCGATCTAACTCTACCTCTTCACTTTATTATTAATCATTATCATTTAAATTAACATTCACTTAATTCTGATCCCTTAATTTGTTGAATCCCGAACCCTACGAGAATTAACTTTACCACGAAGATGATGTGAATTTAACCCTAGGCTAACTTCAGAACATGCAATCGCAGCACCCTGCTTTGATTGATGTTCTAAGATTAGCATATGGTCAGTGGTAAATTAAGGCACATATACATTCTGGAAATGAGGATGAATTTTGTTTAGGGATTATATTTTAACTCTACAAATTTATCCCGCGTGGTCTTGTATTACCGATTAAGATCGCGCTCTCACAATTTACACAAAATCCCGACCTCGCGTGTTTTTGTGTAAATTATTCAATTGCTTGCTTAGTTTCTTACAATTTAAAAACACAATTCATGGATCATATTAATTGAATTAAATTATCTCATTGATTCAAAATAATTAAATTAAGAGGGTAGAAGATATATCGATTACTAAAAGACTACTCTTCCATGGGTGGCGTAATCATCGTAGAAGCGTTTTGCATGTGCAAAGGTTTAAAATGGGTATAACCTAATAACTCTTCTACTCAAGAATTACAGCCCAATTAGGAAGATTAAGAAAAGAATAAATTTAAACAAAACAGAAGAAAAGGGAAAAATAAAAGAAGAACAAAGAAGTTTATTACATAAACAAAATCATTACAACATGAAGGAGAAGAAGAAGGCTTCGTCGAAGGGATCCTTGCTTCAAGAGCTACCCTTATTGAAATAGTTGGATAATTGGAGTGGATCCACTTCTCCTCTGCCCTCAACTTCCCAATGCACGTCCCAACCCCTCCAAATGAGAAAAACTCCAATTTATAGAGGGGAGGGGAGGAGAGGTTACAAGTGGTTTCAAGTGTGAATGTGGAAATTCGGCAAAATATTTTATGCCAAATTGCACCGCCCATTTGACCACGCAAACGCGTGAATTGGCCAGACGTCCAGAAGGATAGAATGTGAGTATATGTGTCTTATATGTACTCTCCACATTTGGGCTCAATATAGGCCCATATGAAGGAGTTATGGCCGAAATACAGAAGCTTCTCCATTCTGGCGAGCCCAGCCCAACTTTGATTTCATGGCCCAATTTCAACAACCAAATGAACTCTTTAGCTCTAGTGTTCTGAATAAAAGTTGTAGATAAATAATTTCGGAACACTGTTACAAAATTTCAAATTAAAATAATAAAAATAAAAATTTTTATATTCGAAATACTACAGTGAACTATAAAGGGTAAAACTGGAATTTTCATCAAATATTCAAATGAATGATCTAATCCCAAATATTTTATAAATAAACATATTTAACACAATCTGAGGAAATTATATCATTTATTATCAATAAAATATTCATTAAAATAGTGTTTTATCAACTCCCCCACACTTACCCTTTTGCACACCTGGGCAAAACCTCATATCAAGTAAACATCAATATCAAATCAAAACCAATTTTAAAACACATATCCTTAAGATCAATCAATTTCACACCAAGAATAAAAAGATATCATGCCTCATAAAAAACCTTATTTCAAGTTCTCCATTTATATCATTCAATATATTTCCACTTCATTTATCCTCCAATGCACAAAACACTTACCTCGCTTGAATTTTCTCTCATCACTCAAATATCAAGTTTTTTTTGCAATGTCTTTCTCATCCAAACTCATACAAGGGTCACCATAGGCTTGATATATTCCTACATCACTACCCGATGTGAGTCAAGGAAATATGTTTATCATGAGGACTTTTCAGGGTTGTTCTGTGGCTTTCGGTTGGTAGGATTAAGATGTGAAAAACTCTGAGGCTGAATGAGGAGGGCTTGACTCTTTTGAAGAATAATTGCATTAATCTAATTTTCACTTAAATATGGTCTTCTCTTCAATCCCCATAGTATCAATTCAGCTCCATCATCATGAAAAGTCATGAAAGGTTTACACCATTCGTCATTTCAGAATAAAAAATGTCAATATTCTCAAACATGATTTTCTTGAAAGCTCCAGATGGGCACAACTTTACACCTCAATTAGAAGCTCCAGAAAAAGGCACAGCTTCACTTGTCATGAAAGCTCCAGAAAAGGCACAGCATTCAATATAATGACTTTCTTTAGCAGTAAACACATCTCTTCAGAATTTAATTTTCCACCCAAAGTGTCACAGAATGTGGTGGAAAAACCCAAGACAACTTCCCCCACACTTAAGCTCAACTAGATTATGCAATTTCACTTCAAGAGTTGGTTGGATAGGGAAAATTGGCTTGTAATGTGGCTTAACCTAACAGGTTGTGCATGGCTTCTAAGGGCTACAAGGATTAAATATTCAAGGTAGGCCATTATAAAAAAGGATTCTTTGAAATATGGGCTTTAATACCAAACAAATGCCTCAATAATTTAAACATATGTACCTCAAACCCTCAAGTTTTGATAGGAATAGATCAAATTCTGGTTAAATCAAGCATCGTTTGGTTCTCTCAAGAAATGAGGTGAATGTAAAGAATATGAAAATAATGGTTTAGAAGCCTCACAGGAAAGTGATTTCAAATATAAAGACAGTGAGATTGGAATGGGATTCAAAATTCAGCGTACTTTTCATGAAATTACTAAATATTTGAACTTGAAACAAAGTCATTTCAGCATTCATTTAAGCTTAGTTTCAAGGGGTAAATTGTTTCACTTATTGATATGGATTTAAAAATAGTGATGATAATCATTTCAGTCCATAAGTTTCAAAAACACACAGAAAATTGTAAAATAAACACACAAATTTTGAAAAACACACAAATTTTTTTTGTTTTTTTTGAACAGGAAAGCAATTGAAATTACTAAACTAAAAGGTTCCCTCCCCCACACTTAAAATATTGAATTGTCCTCAATGTGAACCTATGAGATGATATATGCACATGAAATGCATAATTTTTAAATAGGACAAATAATATAAAAGTGAAAGGGTTAGGAACAGCCTGATGTGATCAAGTGATGATGGGGTCATGCAGTGTGATAAAATCCACTGCATCAGTAGGATGTCCCTCAATGTATCTCTTCAAACGTTGCCCATTGACTGTAAATCTCCTTCCAGTTTCCTCTTGTTTGATCTCCACTACACCATAAGGAAAAACATTAGACACAATATAAGGACCTAACTATCTGGAACGCAACTTACCAGGCATCAACTTCAGTCGTGAACTATAGAGAAGGACTTTCTCTCCAACATGAAACTCCCTTTGTTGGATCATTTTTTCATGAGATGATTTTGATCTTTCCTTGTAGAGCCTTGAGTTCTCATATGATGACAGTCGAATCTCCTCAAGCTCTTGAATTTGCAACTTCCTTTGAATTCCATCATGGGCCAAATCCATGTTACATTTCTTTATAGCCCAATATGCCCGATGCTCTACTTCCACTGGGAGATGACACGCTTTCCCAAAAACAATCCGAAATGGGGACATACCAATGGGGGTCTTGTATGCTGTCCTATAAGCCCACAATGCATCATCCAAGCGCTTGCTCCAATCCTTCCTATTTGGTTGCACGGTTTTCTCCAAGATTTGTTTCAACTCACGATTTGAAACCTCAACCTGGCCATTTGTTTGGGGGTGGTATGGTGTTGATGTTTTGTGTGTCACCCCATACTTTCGAAGGAGGGAAGCAAAATTCCTATAGCAAAAGTGTGTCCCTTGGTCACTGATGATGGCCTTTGGTACTCCAAACTTGCAGAAAATTTGAGCCTTGACAAGATCCACTACAACATGAGAATCGTCAGTCCTGGTGGCCTTGGCCTCCACCCATTTACTCACATAATCAACAGCAACCAAAATATACAAAAATACAAATGAACTAGGAAAAGGACCCATAAAATCAATTCCCCATACATCAAAAATCTCACAGAATAGTATGGGTTGTTGGGGCATCTCATGTCTCTTAGAAATGTTCCCAGTGTGTTGGCAACGAGAGCATGACTTACAAAACACATGGGCATCATGGAATAATATAGGCCAATAAAATACAGAGTCCAAAACCTTCCTAGCTGCCCGTTGGGGTCCAAAGTGTCCACCACAAGAAAGTGTATGATAGAAATGCAAAACAGACTCAAACTCATGATCGGGAACACACCTCCTAATGACTTGGTCACTACACATGCGCCATAAGTATGGATCTTCCCAAACATAAAATCTTGACTCACTCTTTAATTTTTGGACTTGATGTTTCTTCAAATTTACTGTGATTTCATAGCCAACAATGTAATAAACTAAATCAGCATACCAAGGATGCTTACCTGAGATGGTATAGAGATGCTCATCGGGGAATGTGTCCCGAAGTGGTACCTGGTCCAAGGTGTCACCCTCTAGTGTGTGAGTAAGCCTACTCATGTGGTCTGCCACCAAATTCTCTGACCCCTTCTTGTCCTTTATCTCAAGGTCAAACTCTTGAAGAAAGAGCATCCAACGGATAAGTCGTGGCTTTGCATCTGGCTTCTATAGGAAGTACCTCAAAGCTGCATGGTCAGAAAAAACAACTACTTTAGAGCCCAATAAATATGAACGGAATTTATCTAAAGCAAATATGACAGCAAGAAACTCCTTTTCTGTGGTAGTGTAGTTTGATTGGGCTGAATCTAGTGTCCTCGATGCATAGGCGATCACATGTGAACGTCCTTCCACTCTCTGGGATAAGACAGCTCCAACCGCGAAGTTGGAGGCGTCACACATAAGCTCAAAAGGAATCTCCCACCGTGGGGGCTGTATGATAGGTGGAGTGGTCAGATGTTGTTTTAGCTCATCGAATGAATTCCTGCAAGAAACATAAAACACAAAATCAGAATCCTTTTGAAGTAATCTTGACATAGGAAGAGCAATCTTACTAAAATCTTTGATGAAGCGCCGATAAAATCCTGCATGACCTAGGAAAGATCTAACATCACGCACACATGAAGGATATGGTGAGGATGAAATAATATCTACCTTTGATCTATCAACCTCTATCCCATGTTTTTACACTACATGCCCTAAGACAATGCCATGATCTACCATGAAATGACACTTTTCAAAGTTCAGGACTAGATTCTTCTCAATACAATGATTCGACACCTTTCCCAATCTAATTATACATTCATCAAATAAAGACCCATACACTGTAAAATCATCCATAAATACCTCCATTCAGGTCTCAATAAAATCAGAAAAAATACTCACCATACATCTCTGGAAGGTACCTGGGGCGTTGCAAAGTCCAAATGGCATCCTCTGGTAGGCAAATGTGCCAAAGGGACAGGTTAATGTAGTCTTCTCCTGATCCTCTAGAGCTATAGGAACCTGAAAATATCCAGAAAATCCATCCAAGAAACAATAGTGTGTCTTCCCAGCTAGTCTCTCAAGCATCTGATCAATAAATGGGAGGGGGAAATGGTCCTTGCGAGTGGACTGATTTAGTTTCCTATAATCAATACACACACGCCAACTGTTTTTCACCCTCATTGGAACTAAATCATCTTTCTCATTTTTAACAACAGTAAAACCAGTTTTCTTAGGAACAACCTGAATTGGACTTACCCACTGTGAATCTGAAATGGGAATGATTATACCTGCCTCGAGCAATTTCTCAACTTCCTTTTTAACAACTTCCAGGAGGGTGGGATTGAGTCTCCTTTGTGGTTGTCTCACCGGTTTAGCCCCATCCTCCAAGAGAATCCTACGCATGCAAATGGAGGGGCTAATACCTGATATGTCAGCCAAGGTCCACCCAATCACCTTGATGTTCTCCCTAAAAATATTCAAAAGTTTTTCTTTATGTTCAAAAGGGATATTGTTAGCAATGATAACAGGTAATCTCTCACCACTCAACAACTATGAGTATTTCAAATTTGGTGGCAATGGCTTGAGTTCTAATGAAGGAGGGTGTAGTATGGATGGAGACATTGAAGGAACTGAAATATGTGCACAAAGAGCATCAGTATCAAAATAGACATCATCAAAATCATAGAATAAAGTATCAAATCCATCAGCATACTCAACATCCATTTCATAATCAGAGTGAACATGATCAAAATCAGAATATGAATCCACATCAAAATCAAATCTTAGAGAGTCTTGTTCATTAGAAACAGGTGTGGAAGTTCTCTTAGACATTAAACCAGAACCAATACTCATAATCTCCCTAAGCATAGGACAATCCAATTCCATGATGTTTTTACTTGGTGGTTCAAAATGGGAGATAAAAAAAGCAGAATGGTCCTCAGAGGGGTACTTCATGGAATCCATAACATTAAATATCACAACTTCATCCCCAAATTTCATGGAAAGTGTACCCTCACTGACATTTATGATAGTTTTTACAGTTTTGAGGAAGGGCCTACCTAAGATAATGGGGGCATGAGAACTTACCTGATCATCCTCCATGTTAAGAACATAGAAATCCGCTGGAAAGATCATGTCTCTTACCCGGACAAGTACATCCTCAAGGACTCCTGCTGGATATGCCGTAGCTCTATTCGCCAATTGCACCACTACTCTTGTTGGCTTCAACTCACCAACCTGCAAGGAAGAGAATACAGAGTGAGGCATCACATTTATGGAAGCACCTAAATCACAAAGTGCATCAGAAAAGTGCAACTCCCCTATGGTGCATGGGATGGTGAATGTCCCTGGATCCTTGCACTGTGTTGGCATTGCTAGAGTTGGTGAAATGAGTGATGAGTCATTCCTTCCAAGGTTGATCCTCTCATTTCCCTTGAGCCCTCTTCGATTGGTGCAGAGTTATTTTAAAAATTGGGCATACCTTGGGATTTGCTTAATGGCTTCAAGTAGAGGAATGTTGATCTCCACACGCTTGAATGTGTCCAAAACCTCCTTTTGCATTGCTTCTTCAGCAATCTTCTTGGTTTGAACAACCCTGTTTGGAAAAGGAAGGGGTTTAGGAGGAACATCATCAATCTTGTTATTACCTTTATCTTTCTCCTTGGATTTCTAATCAGTTGGTATGGAATGCGGCTTCTCTGAAGTTGAGGTGAATCCTGGTGGAATGGTAGGTGCAGATGTATCATTCATTTGCTTCCCACTTCTCAATTTGATGGCACTAACATTCCCCTTTGGATTTGGAGTGGGTTGGGAAGGTAGATTTTCAGAATTCTTACTCACAAGTTCATGGAGGGCGGTGGCAATCTGGTTCATTTGAGTCTTCAACTCCCTTAGCTCCGAACTTTGACTCTTCAGCTCATTCTATTGATTAAGAACAATTTGCTTCAAAAGATCATCAGTATTAGAATCTACCTTTGGTGAATGATTCCCTTGTTGCTGACTTGTTGATGTTTGAGCTTCAAATCTCCTTTGGGGTTGTTGGAAACCCTGCTGGTAAGGCGGAGGCTGCTGGAAGTTTTGTTGAAAGGGTGGCCTTTGTTGTTGTCCAGAGCCATACCTCATGTCTGAATGATCTTTCCACCCTTGGTTGTATGTTGGATCAAACTTCTTTTGGGGATATGGTTGTTGTTGTTGCTGCTGAAATGGTCTCCCAGGGAACACTGCTACACAATCTTCTGTTTCTTGGAGTTGTGGGCAACAGTCAGTTGGGTGGCTTGTCTCAGTGAAAATACCACAAGGCCTTGAAGGAGGGGGTAGAGATGTCTTTTGTTCAAATGCAATCTGCCTCACCATAGTTGTCAATTCTTCTAACTTAGTATCAATGAAATGAATTTCAAGAGAAGAAGGAATTACTTGATGTACTCCTCGAACATGTGGTGTTCCTCTATCACCAAATTGTTGGGAGTTTTGGGCCATCTTGTTGATCAACGCACGTGCAGCTACTGGTGTCTTGTCCACCAATGCTCCTCCAGCCGTAGCATCCACCATGGTTCTCTCCATAGGTGTGAGTCCTTCGTAGAAGTATTGGATGAGGAGTTGCTCACTGATTTGGTGATGCGGACAGCTTGCGCACAACTTCTTGAATCTCTCCCAATACTCATACATTGACTCCCCTTGTTCTTTCTTGATCCCCAAGATCTCCTTACGAATGGATGTGGTCCTTGATGCTGGAAAAAATCTCTGCAAGAAAAGACGTTTCAAATCGTTCCAACAAGTTACATCTTCGGGTTGTAAATAATACATCCAGTCTTTTGCAGCTCCATCAAGTGAGAATGGGAATGCTCTTAATTTGATTTGATCTTCAGAAACATTTCTTGGTTTAAGGGTTGAGGAAACCACATTAAATTCTTTCAAATGTTTATTGGGATCCTCACTAGAGAGGCCATTAAACTTTGGAAGTAAGTTAATTAACCCCGATTTTAGTTCAAAGTCTAATTCGAGATTTGGTTATGCAATACAATTTGGTTGATAGTTAATATCAGGTGCAGCCAATTCTTGAATGGTTCTATTAAGTTCATTTCCATTGTTTTCAGCCATTGGTTCCTCTTCTATGTTTGAATTTGAATAGCTTCCAATTTCAATGTTTCCAGAAGAGAGGAATTCACCAACTGGTTGAATATTGAAACTTCCCGTAGACTGGGAATTTCTGATTCGAGCCCTAAGGCTGCGTTCAATCTCAGGGTCAAGATGTAAGAGATCTTCGGGATTAGTTCATGTCATAGATCAAATAAAAATGAAAAGAAAGAAAGTTTACCATAGTAAAAAAAATGAGAAGTTTGAGTTGATGGTCCAAAAAGAAGTAGAAGAAAAATCAGATTGGGTAAAGACGGAAGAAAGAAGAGAGGAAGAGAATAAAATGTAAAATAAAATAAATACCTCTAATTGGTTGAAATAATTACTTGCCTCCCCAGAAATGGTGCCAATTTGATAAAGCGCTGTCGTGGGCGCCCTCAAATGATTAGTGTGATTTTGGGGTACTTAGGTGCAGCAGAGTGGCTGACCAAGGTCATCTCTCAAAGGAGGAAGTGAATTAAAACAATTTTTAGAGGTATTCTAGAAATAAAATAAAAGAGAATAAAAACACTACTTGAAAGTATGGGGGTGGTTTTTTATAGTTTATGAATCTATAAGAAGTTTGCTAGAAGAAGATTGTGTTTTTTTTTGTTTTTAGTTTTGAAATGAAGTTCGATTCAAATGTCACAACAAGATGATGTTTTTTAGAAATCTATTTAAAAGGCGTAATCGATCTAACTCTACCTATTCACTTTATTATTAATCATTATCATTTAAATTAACATTCACTTAATTATGATCCCTTAATTTGTTAAATCCCGAACCCTACGAGAATTAACTTTACCACGAAGATGATGTGAATTTAACGCTAGGCTAACTTCAGAACATGCAATCGCAGCACCCTGCTTTGATTGATGTACTAAGATTAGCTTATGGTCAGTGGTAAATTAAGGCACATATCAATTCTGGAAATGAGGATGAATTTTGTTTAGGGATTATATTTGAACTCTACAAATTTATCCCGTGTGGTCTTGTATTACCGATTAAGATCGCGCTCTCACAATTTACACAAAATCCCGACCTCGCGTGTTTTTGTGTAAATTATTCAATTGCTTGCTTAGTTTCTTACAATTTAAAAACACAATTCATGGATCATATTAAGTGAATTACATTAGCTCATTTATTCAAAATAATTAAATGAAGAGGCTAGAAGATAGATCGATTACTAAAAGACTACTCATCCATGGGTGGCGTAATCATCGTAGAAGCGTTTTGCATGTGCAAAGGTTTAAAATGGGTATAACCCAATAACGCTTCTACTCAAGAATTCCAGCCAAATTAGGAAGATTAAGAGAAGTAGAAATTTAAAAAAACAGAAGAAAAGAGAAAAATAAAAGAAGAACAAAGAAGTTTATTACATAAACAAAATCATTACAACATCAAGGAGAAGAAGAGGGCTTCGTCGAAGGGATCCTTGCTTCAAGAGATACCCTTATGGAAATGGTTGGCTAATTGGAGTGTATCCACTTATCCTCTTCCCTCAACTTCCCAATGCACTTCCCAACCCCTCCAAATGAGAAAAACTCCAATTTATAGAGGGTAGGGGAGGAGAGGTTACAAGTGGTTTCAAGTGTGAATGTGGAAATTCGGCCAAATATTTTATGCCAACTTGCACCGCCCATTTGACCACCCAAACGCGTGAATTGGCCGGCCTTCCAGAAGGATATAATGTGAGGATATGTGTCTTATATGTCCTATCCAAATTTGGGCTCAATAAAGGCCCATATGAATGAGTTATGGCCGAAATACAGAAGCTTCTCCATTCTGGCGAGCCCAGCCCAACTTTGATTTCATGGACCAATTTCAACAACCAAATGAACTCTTTAGCTCTAGTGTCCTGAATAAAAGTTGTAGATAATTAAGTTAGGAACACTGTTACAAAATTTAAAATTAAAATAATAAAAATATTTATATTTATATTCGAAATACTACAGTGAACTATAAAGGGTAAAACTGGAATTTTAATCAAATATTCAAATGAATGATCTAATCCCAAATATTTTATAAATAAACATATTTAACACAATGTGAGGAAATTATATCATTTATTATCAATAAAATATTCAACAAAATAGTGTTTTATCACTTCTCATCCAGAAAGAGATCCAGAGCAAAGCGCAGGAGATCCTTAAACATGATCCCCAACTCTCGTACTAACATACTCCCCTGATGAAGAGAGAGTAACTCCAGCCGCTTCTCCGCCTTGATCATGGAAGAAAGGAATTCCTCTTGGAATTCCTTCTCAAAGTCATCCCATGGAACCTCTACATCATCCTCTCTCTGAGGTAGAGCACCCACCAATGTCGCGCCGCGCCTCTCAGCTGACTGACTACTAGGGGAACCCAGTACTCCCTCGAAGCACGGATTAAGGTAAAAGTGATCCCTAGCTCCTCAATCCACCCCTCCGTCTCTGTATCCGAAGTACTACCCTCGTACTTATTAATGGTCTGCCACTGAAAAGAACAGAGAGTCTTCTGCCACTGGCTATCTTCCTCCTCTCGGTCAATCCTCAACTGATCAACCGCCTGAATCTGTTGGGCCTCGGCTGTCTGAGCCACCCGGGGATGACGTCTAGGTTCCATAGTTGTACGGTAAACAAAGATCGCCTAAGCCCAAGTAGTAAGGAAAAACTAAAGGTATTATTTTATCATTTTATTTCAATTTATTTCAGAGAACACCCAAATCCAGTAAAACACAATCATGATTATGCATGTACCTTCCCTAGGGTCTCTACCCTGCAATCAATGTAGTCTCACTTGGTCATTCGGTAGGCTCATATTATTTGCATCGGATCATGGGGGGCCCTAAAATCATGTGTCCTAGCCGATCTTCCCTGGCCTATGTCACGCACCAAGATTAACTAACACTGTTGCCCTACCATCCCATGCAATCCTCACTATGCCTAACTCCAGACTCCATCCTATCTCTCAACCATCACCTCTGATACCATTCTTTCATGAGCTCCTCCCACCACAGATGCCCCTCCTGAGCTGGAAATGGTGAAAAGGAGATAATGACCCCCGATTCACTCCTCCAATAGGCCCCAGGTTGGGGACTAGCACCAAGGGTATGAGTTTTCATAAATATGGGAGGCATTACCATTTTATTATTTTAATATCGGGAAATAGGATGAGTCAACCAACAAAAAGGAAAAGAAAAAGTGTATAGAAATAAACCCAAACCAAGCCCACATGCATGTTTAAACAATTTCATAACAAGGTGCGAGTAAAAGAAAGCTCAAAGTACAATACCAAAAGAAACAAGTGTACAACAACATCAACAACTCCAACTGTCCGACTAGTAGGGTCCCGCACGGCCCTGGTAGTCCTCCTGGAAACCTGAAAGTAAACGTTGGGTGAGCATAAAAGTATACTCAGTAGGGAAACCTAAATCTCTCGTGCACAAGTGGGGAGACATCCTAATGTCCCGTGAGAACAATAGAAGAAACCTAGTAATAAATTCTATCCACCCAAACTCACCATCCACACTCACCAAAAACACAATCACAACAGGTAGTAGTATATAAGAAACAAGAGTATTGGGTACCCCACACCATTTCCCAGTAGTTAGCTGCTCTTCCTAACGGTGAACGTCCTGATGCTGCCACTCTCTCCCCGCCCTCACACACCTGGGCCTCACAAACCACACATCCCTCCTGCACACACCTGGTCCTCACAACCACATATCCCGCCCGCACACACCTAGGCCTCACAACCACGTATCCCGCCCTCACACACCTGGGCCTCATCCCAATGATTCTTGGGAAACATTAGAACCTGCCCGAAGAGTCTTGGGCTAAAACCACCACTATCGAAACCTACCCGAACAGTCTTAGGTGTAAGGTCGCCTCAATCCATCACAGCCTAGGGGAGAAGAAGTAGGAAAAAGCTAGTAACTAAGGGAAAAACACCCTCTCCCATGAAATTGGAGTGTTCGGCACTAAGTTCTCAACATGGATGGGGTGCGATAAAACACAAAAGGTACATATATATATATGTATACCAAACACATAGACCAACCTATGGCTTCTAAACAGAGAAACTGAGCACATGCCTCGACACTGCTACTACGAAGAATGCATACAAAAAACAACCCCAAACCCATTTAGGTTTTCACATTTCAGCAGAATTAGTTTATTTAGATCCTTAACTACTCGGAAACTATCCACAACCAACCGATTTGATCATTCTTAAAACATATCCCTGAAATCCACAAATCAAGTTAGGAAAACACAAGAAACACAACCAAGTCCCTTCTTATCAGCCAACAAATCCATTGATTATTAATCCCGTTCCATTACCATGACCCACAATTCATTAACTCTTCCACTTTTTATTTATTATTCACAACCCATAGTCCGTTCACATTCCAACCCATCCCTGTAGCCCTGCTTCCAACCACCATAACCATAACTGCGCCGTACATCATTATCCCTTTAATACCATTTATCGTAGCCCCACTGCCCACCTGATCCACAACAACCCACAAAACAAAGTTCGTGCCACATCATCGCCCCTTAACATCATTTACCGCAGCCATGCTGCCTGTTCTATTCATAAAAACCCGAGATTCACCCCTCCCTTTCACACACCAGTAACGAAGCCAAAACCCACATGTTCATTATTCCATTTTGTTTAACCGGGGTGATCACACAAGGGTTTTAGATTTTAAATAGCCAACTTTACGTGATTAACCAATTCCCACATTCCACAGAGTTTTCATCCATAAGAAGATCCAGAAGGAGAGGGGAACATTTAATTGTGTCAGCAAAGGCCCCCAATGACCATGATTTTCAGTAGACAGAAGCTCATTCACAACATAATATCACAGGATATAAATAATGTAACTTCATTCACAAACTTCCCATCCCCGTTATATAAGATAGTTATTATATTTATTAAATCAGTTCAAAAGTGTTTCACGTAAAGAAGAGAACACCCACCCCACATGATGCACAAATTAGAGAGACGAAGGTAAGATCCCTACTTCAACAGGTTCTGATCGCAACGCTCCCCCGGGTCAACCTTAGAAGACGTTTGTCGGCGTCAGTCACTTCTGTTGGGTCCCAGAAAAACCCTCATTGGGTGGAAGTCAGAAAGTAAAGGCCGAAGGAGAGACAACAGATCCAAGCTCAAATGTTCCTCCTCGTCTTTACGATCCCGTGGCCACTTACAGATCATAGATTGGAGCTTGGACGAAGAAGTTATGGAAGAAAGAGCCTTCGGGTCTCTTGGGAGAACTCTACTCAGAGGAAAGGGGAGGAGAGGGGTGAGTTGAAAAGGAGGAGGGGACCCCTCCTTTTATAGGCAAGAAAATCAAAAGTACACACCGTGTACTTTATGGTACACGGCGTGTACTCGGTTATTTCAAATGGTCTCCACGCGGCTTCCAACACGGCTCCGCGGCCATTGACTAGTCAACACACGGTTTGAGGGTAACACATACGCGGGGAGGGACTACACGGCGTGTAGTACTGGATACACGGTGTGTACCCATTTATTGCACCTGGCAAGGACACAGATCAAACACAGCACATGGCTATTGACTGGTAACGTGTATGCGGGGAGGGACTACATGGTGTGTAGTACTGGACACACGGCGTGTACCCATTTATTGCACACGGCAAGGACATGGCTCCAACACGGCACACGACCGTTGATTTGTAATGCGTACGCGATGAAGGACTACACGGCATTTAGTACTGGACACACGGCGTGTACCCATTTATTTCACATAGAAAGGACATGGCCTTCAACACGGGGTATACCCGGCGAGGGGGTACACGGCGTGTACTCACACTACAAGGCGTGTACTTAAAAAATTCTAGAAAGTGTGGGAAAAGTCCATTTTACCCTCCAGAACATTTCGTGACCTTCTTTTTGACAAAGAAATGGGCCAGAGAGTTCTGGGCCATTACATTAAAACACCTCTATGTGTGTAAACCTTTTAAAAAAATCCTTTTTAATTACTATTACTTACTAAACCTTAGTAAAGAAAAAAATTGATTCTAAATCATTCATGGGACATCATTTAATTAACATTAATTGAACAAAAACTGGTGAATAACATACATTGAAAATTTTCTATCCCTCAAAATGACACATTTGGAAAATGTAGCACAACCCTATAACACTACATGAACTATAATTATCACATGTATTATAAAGTATCCAACATAATGAAAACTAAATGGAAATAAATATATTTAGATAACCCTGTTGATCTTATCATTATAGTATGTGTTAACAAATAGAAAATTATTTATGGTATAACACCCTCTAAAAATGAGAGAAAAACTGAAATCTTAATGGTATAGACCTTCACAGCCATGAAAAATGGTTTGAAACAGAAATGATAGAACATATATTTACATTAGAATAAAAAAGGCTAAAGAAAAATTATAAAGCATGATATTTTAGAAAATATATAGAATATAGAAACTATATATAGATAGAGTAGTAAATAAACAATCCTAATCATTGTACTCAAATAATCACTAACCATTATAATTCTACCCAAGATGTCACCTAAAAATTTAAACAATCAGTTAATATATAATATAAAATTTAATGAAGGGATATGGTATTAAAAATATATATTTATTGAATCAAATTCCTAATGTATATCTAATTACATGATTTTCTATTCCTATATCTATAATACATAATAAAACATGATCAATATATAAATAATGAGTAATTAGTTACTTACATATTAAAAAAATATAGATTTATGATTTGAAAATTTTTAGAAATAATGAAATTAGAAATGGATATATGAATTAGACTTTAAAATGAAGTAACATTATTTCATGTATTTACCATAAAAACTGTGATAAGAGATTTTATTAATTTGGGATTTTTCAAAAACTTACCTTAACAATGAAAAGGGAGAGATATGGAAAATGGATGGGAAAATGAAACTCAATGGATCTATTTATTATTTGAAACCCCATTCCTCCCTAACAAACCTATAAATTTAAAGACACAAATCTCACCATTATAATATCAATGGGGGGGGGGGTCCAATTCTCAATATGGGATTATTTTTTATGTCCAAATACCATTTCACACTTTATTGAAAAAAAGAAAAATAAATCGAGAAGATAAAAAAAAATCCATGATAATCATTTTAGATTCCTCTATGTCAAATAAAACTAAACACATAGAGAATAATATATATAATATCATATTTTATAAATATTTTTTTAAAATTTTTATAAAATGAGTTTTCTACTATATGACCATTGGTATAGTTCTATATAACTATGTGACATTAAATGATATTTTAATTTTTAGATATCAAACATAAACATGATTCATTTGATTAAATTACTCTAAAAATTAATTAATTTAAATAATATTAAAAATTTATATGAGTGGTAAATTTATGTATATAAAAACATAATTCCTATGGTTTATATATTTTAAATTTAAATTATCACCTTGTTGACCTATATGGAATGATTATATATTTTTTCATCAATTATGAATTATTCATATATTTCCCTACACGAGTTTTTATAAAAGTTGGAGAGTTTATATTTTAATAGTTTTATTCCTCTATATAATATTATACCATGAATTTATTATTATTTTATTCTAGTTATTACCATTTATCATATATAATTTGTAAACATAATGGTGATTTTTATAATTCCAAAGTAAATATTTATTATATTTTTCGTTCCCTTTTATTGGTTGTTTAATTATTTATGTTGTATTAATTGTAAATATTTTTTGTTATCAATATTTGGTGTTAATATAGGATATATATATATATATACTGAAATAATTACATAGGATAAATAATTTTAATGATAATGGAACAAATTCATATTGATAGTTGAGGAAAATGAAGATTAAAGACTATATATGAGAATCCATACTTATAAATAACATATATATATATATATGATGAATTCTTGTGTATTGTTATGGTAAAAAAGAATTAAAATACTTTTTTGAAGGATTTATTCGGATTAATTTTATTAATATCATTATTTCATAATTTTAGATGAATGTTTATATGATTTGTTTAAGAGTGTATGTAATTTTGAATAGATTTTGTATATTTTAAATAAAATATATAATTATATTTTATGAGTGATTTAAATAATAAAAGATATATTATGTTATTAATGATTAATATATAATGGTGTGTTGAAAAATTTCAAGGATTCATTCAAGTGAGATTAAAAATTATCTATCTACGAAATTATGGGCTACAGTTTCATAAAAGAATATAGAACTCTTGTTACCATGAATCATGATTTACATTGTCTATATATGTATTGAAAATTAATTGTGTAAGATTATATAAAATATTCATAAGATTAATTTAGGGGTTGAGTATAATTAGAATGTGTTGATATGATGATATATAAGTGGGGACCTAAGTTAAAATAGGCTATGTAATGGTTGAGTTAGTCTGATGTAATGGTAAAAAATTCCCAAGGCCATGTATATATTTAATTGAGTGAAAATGTTGGATAAATCACTTAATTATAATGTAGTATTTCATTGAGAAATATATTCTTATAGTATTATAAGTCTTCATGTTGATATATATAGTGAATACTTGAATAATTAAATAAATTAACGGTTGATTCAAATTTTCATCAATAAAAATCCATTTTTGAATGAATAAATGTAATATTATGAAATTATTTATTAAAACCACCTTCACAACGTTGTTTATTTTAGACCATTATTAAATATACACTATTCAATTTAAAATAATTTTATGCATCATATTCAACAGTAATATAGTCTTTACATAGTGACTATTAATGTTATTATATATTAATGATTATAATTATGTCAAATTGACATAGATAGATGAATTGATGGACTCAACTTGTGTCATTGTACCTATGTAACCCATTTATCTATGATTTTTAGGGAGATGAATTCCCAAGGATTTTCCTTTGACCAAATGAAATTTGAGATTTATCCACTAAATCTAGAGATAAATCCTTTATGATACAATGAAAATATTGTCAAGATAATAACCCAAATGATGTTTATTGAACGACACCAATAAATTACCAACATTGAACACCTTACCATGAGGGCATACTTTGGTGTAATAAAGGTTTATGTATCTATAACCAAGTTGTTTAATTTTTTATATTTTATATTAAAAAATGATTATTTTTAACCCGTTTTTATTACTTTATAATGCATTACATAATGATCTTGATAAAATTACTTTTCTATTTCATGAAATAAAAATTCATTTTTTGGGAAAATTATGGTTTTGACTATGAAACTATTTGGATAAATCATTATTTTTTCAAATAAAATTTATATTTATAAAATCAGATTATTAAATAATATTTAATTAAATAAATATGATAAAATAATTTAATTAAGTTCAATGTAATATTTACAATGGTCATTTTTTTTATCGTAAAACATAGTATTTTTCAGTAAATTGTGTTCTTTAAAAAAAATTCACATGATCACATTTAGGAAAAATCATTTATGGAATAAATTTTATTTGTAGAATTAGTACGTCAAAACTAGTTAATGGTTAATTATTCCAAATTTTCTTAAGAGGGTCAAATTTTTGAGAAAAATTAATAGTTTATAAATATTGGGTTATGACATCATCAAAGCCGAGAAGTGATGAACTAAATATTGTAAATGGAATCCATGACCTTTTATAGATTTACCCTTTAGAATAATATTATTTAATGTTGTTTTATTAATTTTATAAATCATTAATGACTCTTTCACATCCTATATTATTTTCTATGGTTTTCTAAATAAAATATTTATGAACCTTAACCACATTAAAATCAAAATTGGTATTATTTTAATATTTTTAGTTAATGGGTTTATAAAATATTGAAAACCACTCCGATTTTTCATAAATCATGGGAAACCCCCTGGTTTATATAACACCCTATGATTTTATGGTATGATTCATCTTAAATAATTTTAATTCATTAGATGACTTATTATTTATGAAACATTCAGTCTCTATAAAACAAAACTCTGATTTAATATATAGTTATAACATGGCTGCTAAACATAAATTTTCCACTTCGGTGATTCGAATTTCAAAAAAAGGATATAAAAGGTTGTGATTAGGGTGATATTTGGAGTCTGATAGAATTAACTTAATTTTTAGAAAATAGTAACATGATTGTATAAATAGTAACATACCCTCATGAATAGTAAATTACCCTTATGAATAGAAATTTTATCCCTATGAATAGTATTATGACCCTTAAGAATGGTAACCTTACCCATGAGTGTATAAATAAAATTTAGGCACCCTACAAATGAAGGTGAATATTTTAATTACGTGTTGGTATTTTTATGAGTAATAAATATTTAATTACAATATTATAATTAATATAATGATTTAAAATATAATTAATTTTTATAAAATGTATTCCTAAATCAATATTTTCATTCCCTGTGATTGTTTTGATAATTTAATGAGATTTTAGTTAATTATTTAGGGTGACATAACATTTGTTATAATTTTCAAATAGGTATTTTTTGATTTTATAGTGGATTTAATTATAAATTAAATTAATCATATTTATAATGTTATTTTTATAAAATGGAGTTTGTTTTTGGAATCTACATGTCAGAAAATGGTTATGGTGAATTTTTTGTATTTTTCTGAAATACTTGAATTTTTCGTGAATACTAAAATACAACAATTAAAGTATAAATACATTATGAGATAAATAAACTATTCCATGCATCAAGGATGATGTAATAAACCATTAGTTCAAACTCACATACACTTAATTCCATTTTTATTCAAAATAATTAATTCTATTTATATTCATGAAGAAAAATAATAAACTATTGATTAAAATGATTCAAAAAACCCTCATATCCTCCTCTATATAAACCACCACTCACCCCCTCTTTCTCTAACAAAACTCATGCATTTATACTTGAATATGATCAGAAAAATACACATCCCTAACCCTACACCCATTTACATGAGCTCTTCTTCTCACCAAAAGGCCAAAATTCCTTAAATAGATTCTCAAGGAGGAGTACTCGTGAGGTAAACCTCCCTTCCGTTTCCTTTCAACTTCTTTTGCAAGTTCCATTATTTTCCTTCCCTCTCATCACCTACCCTCATCCAAATTCTGAGATAATTATAGTACCAAAGATTTACTATAATTTTATTTTTATAATGTAATATTTAATCATTATCCCTCTTTCCACCTCCACTTATACTATAAATGAAAACATCATCCGATATGGGTTAATTTATCAAATTCAAAGAGAAAGGATATTCAATTTATATTACAGTCAACAATTCTTGTCCTGAAACAATTTTAATGGATGAACCAGATCATTATATATGAGATATATACTCTTTAATGTCCTAGAATCATTTTTTACACATGGTTTTTAATTATAATACAAAATGAATTCTTGGTGATCGTAAACCATCAAAATAATCCAAGATTTTATCATGAAAATTTTATTTAATGATTCATCATATCCCTAAATAACCAAAGGATTTATATGATAATTTAACCTTTTGGATGATCATTAATAACTCATAACTTCAATTATGGTTTTTAGTTTTTATTTTACATGAACATCCATACTTTTATACAAGAATAACGATAATGAAAACTATGAAAATGTGCACCACGAAATGATGAAGGTGGATCTATTAACCCATATAAAAGGCCATAAATGAACTTAATGAAGATATCCTAAATCAATTTCATTTAGATAAGGTAATTTAATTCATAATTAATGAATCTTATTTGATTATTCAGGACATTATGATCAAGTGGTGAATACATTCAGTCTTAAGGTAAGGGGTTTCTTATCTCACTTTTATTTTCATGAGATTTCCATTTTTGCCACTTATTTCATGTATTGTTATTTGTATGCTACCACTTGATATACAATATAATTATTAAATTTGTATCCATGGTGTTCAATGATCCATTTTATGATTATTAATTATTGGTCATACAATTCGATTGATTACGATGTAGTAAGGTACTTCCTCTCAATTTCCATTTCAACGAAAATAACGTGGTATTGTTCACTTAATCATTTTTATGTGGTGTATCTACTACCCCTTTGAGATAATTTTTAATTTTAAATTTCATTCCTATTAAATAACCAGATTCTTTTATAATGGATATGATTATTTTCTTAGTTTTATACCATATTACTTAGGGTGTTTATTTGTAATGTACTTTTAACTATGGAAATACTGATTAATACATATCCTCTATTCAATATGAACATTGATAAGGGAAATTTTTCTAGAATTACTATTTTTTATTATAATGATTTGGACTTGCATCAATGTTTGGGGATTACTATAGCTCCTTGATGTGTTGATAGGTCTCCTGAGACAATACAATTGGTGGAAAACCCTTCAAGTTTGTTTCCAAATCCTTATTAGACGGGTATCTACCTATGGACTTAAACCATCTTGATAGAATTATAGTTCATGTATCAGATATATTGCATCAAAATAATAATAATTCTATTTATTCATTATATACTTATTACATTTCATGAATTTTTCACTGTGAAAAAATCTACGGATGCATTATCTTTCCCAGTTTATTGATGGTGTGTATTTTCAATTTTTTTCACCATGCCATATTGATTATATAAAATTGATTATGATTAATTTATTATAGATTCATGATTCCACTATATTTAACCCTTACTGAGCATTTAAGATCATCCCATTCATTTTTTCTTCTCACAGGTTAGGATGTATGGATCATTTATTCATTTTCCATAGATACAATTTATTAGCTTTTATTATATGTTCTATTTTGTTTTTTTTCAAAGTATAATTGGATATATGTATGTATCTTGATTCTTTAAGACTACCAAACTAATTGGCCCACAATGATTAGATTCCTTGTAATCATTCCAATCTAATTAAATAATTCACTAGTCATCGGCTATAGGTTTGGGGTGTTAAAATTGGTATTAGAGGAAGTTTAGTAAAAACTTTTGGAATTAGATTCAAAAAACATAGTTTAGAAAACATGGCCCTAATATATAATTTGACGATAAGCATAGAAAAACATCCTATATTTGTGGTAATGTTGAGATTATGTGGTTATTCCTAACAAATACATTCCTCAGTGGATACTACAGGTGGGCGTGGTTTCGAAATAGATGTATCCCTGAATAACAACACATATAAGGTGTTTTGGTCCAGACTCTTGGTAACATAGTAAATGGAAATGGACCTAAATGAATAGAAAATTACTTATCTTAAATAAAAGGGATAAATAGAGTGTTTCGGAGTATGAGGATGCCTTTATAAGACTATCCAAGTATGTTATAGGTTGCATATGTGATTTGGAATACAAGATTTATCATTTCTTTAATGATCTAAAGCTGGGACTTCAATGGGTTCTGGTATCTCAAACATTTTCATCATATGAATAAATAATATTAGGTTCCATAAAAATAGAGAAGGAATTTTCTAAATCAATTTTTTTCAATGGAAACAAATGTATGAAGTGGATTTTTGATAACCATCAAATAGTTGAATTTCCAAAGAAGAAGAAGGGAATAAATAATTTAACACCCGAGAATTTTATGAGAAATATTTTGTTTTTATGTTATATAAATCATCAACCGAATCTTTCACTACACACAACACTTTCTTGGCTTGCTTTACACGCAATCACAACCTTCCTCGATAGCTTGCGTCGTACGCAATACCGAGTTTCACTAAAAAACAATATGTCATTAAAACTAGCCGTTATGAATAGTATTAACTGAATTTTGAATTTTATAACATTTTAATTCAACTTATACATTTTCTATAATGAGTTATAAATGAAAAATCAGTTTTTTTGGATAAAAGATGTATTTTTCAAAAAAATACAGTTTTGCCGCCATTTGATGGGGCACCCACATTAAATCTATTATTTGACATGTTTATAAGTTCAATTTGACAAAATAAAATTCTTATATTGAATCAGGGTATAAAAATTTACTTTGGAATATATTTTTTATATTTTTCTGATAACTTTCATATTTTGATGAATAGTAAAAATACGCTAATTTTTAATTAAAAACAACTTTTTTCATTGATATAATTTATATGGATAAATTATAATATTTAATGGTTTTAAAGTTTAAATAGACTATATTTTTACCATTTTGATATAATGTATGTCATTATCATTAATTTTACATTGAATTCAGAGGTAAAAACATTTCAATCTTTGGCAATGTTTTAACTTCTAAAACCCATTTTCTTAACAATGGGATTTATTTTAAATTAATTACTGCAACTTATATGTTTTGAATTTTGAAAAATGGATTCCATATTCTGAATCAGTGGTTCCAAATTATGTTAATAGGCTACTTTTTATTTTTGGGCATTATGAATAGTAACTACGGTAAATTTTATTTACCATAGTTAAAGGTAAATCGGGTAATTAAGGGAAAATATAAGATTATAAAATTACCCTAACACCTGCCAAAATCCTATTGGATGACTAAAAGTCGACCCATATCACCTTAGGGTCGGATTAGATTCATTTAATGGACTTTTGTCCATGAAAATAATTTAATTATTATTAAAACCAAAGAATGTGACAACATGTCACTTTCTTAAATCTTATAAGTATAATAATTTTAATTTAGAAATAAACTTCATGAAAATTCAAACATGAATAGTCTAAAAAAAGATAATACAATTATCTACATTATAGGAATTTTTTTATAATTTTTAGGGATTAAATAATTATCATTAATTATGACAAAATAGTGATGTTGAAATTGTTTTATTAATTAAAATATCAAATAAATGGTTTTAAAAATAATAAAATAAATATTATATGAACTATTTAATGTGATCCACTAATTTCATAGATACATATGACATTTTATGGATCTATTAAAGCTTTTTGTTTGAACATATCTTCTGTATATATTTTATTTAAATTCAAATAAATGAATATTGTCAAAATTGACACTATTGTTATTTTGTAAAAATAACATATTATATAATTGTTTAAAAATAACAAAAATATTTATAAATTATAAATTAAAATTTATATGGTCTAAAATTTCATAAGGTTTCAAATTATGGAAAATTAACAACACATATGTAATTAATTATAATAATTTAAAATTTAGAATATTATTACCACAAAGAAAATTAAATTGATAAATAAGGATAAATCAAGTTGATAATGTTTAAAATGAATTCCTAACATGTCTAAATTTTATTAGTTGATGAGATTACAACCCTATATCATCTAAGATTCGTATATGAGTCATTTTGGAAGTTTTTATGTGGGGTTGGGATTTAATATAAACTAATATTTCTTATATTTTGAAAGGTGCCCCTCTCCTCCCTTATAAAAGGGCACCTCCTCCCTCTCTTCCTCACACCAATTTGAGCCTTCAAGATCGTCCAACCCCTGCCCATTTCACTTCCCCACTTCCTTAGAAACCTACTAGATGTATTGGTCTTATCAAAAGACCAACTCTAGTGCCTTAAGAGAAAGTTTAAAGGAGGCACTTCGAGAAAGAGGTAATACCTTCTACCGTTTTCTTCAAGTTCCATTATTCTTCTACTCCCTCTTATTTAGTTGTTTCATTATGAGGTAATAATATCAGTATCACTCATATACTGGTATGTTTTTATAAATATGAAACAACCCTAATTCACCTCTTATCCATCCTACGGAAAACGAAATCACTGCGTGTGCGTACGTACGGAATACCGTCTCCACGCCGTGGTGTAATCTATTTTCCACCACCACCTTACTTGGATTGGTATAAGGGTGAAAGTAATGAATATATATGATTATTGTAAAGTGGTATTGATTCTGAAATAGTATACATACAATCCAATACAATTCCACGATCATGGGAACGATATCATCGCTCGTGCGTACGTACGGAATACCGTCTCCACGATGTGATGTGATTTGTTCTACATGATCTTCATTGCATAATGATTATATAAATGAATTGAATGAATTAATATGATATAAATAACACTAATAACATTCTGTAAATGAGTTATCTATAACCTAAAGAGAAGAATAATAATTTATTCGACAAAACACGCATAATAACAAAAAGTAATAAACACCCAAATAACAAGTAGTAATGAAATATTACTAATAAGAAGCTAAGAATATGAACATATATGATATCATAACAATAATTATGATTCTGGAATAAGTCAATAACATTATTTAAATCATTATACAGGAGGTTCGGACACTTGCGAAGCAAATCGGACCTAAGGTAAGGGAAAATCTGCAATCTCAATTTTTTATCCGAGATTTTTTGTACTTTTGAATTTACTGGGGTGTATTTTATCATCCACATCCATGTTTCCTCAATATATAATATTTTTATCCTTATCCAATAGTTTATATCCAATTTTACCCTTTGGTGAGTTTTTAGTAAAAGATATGAAAGGAATCTTTTGTTGTTTTTCGTATTAGGTACTTTTTGAATTTTCTGACAAAAGTACGAGAAGAATGTTTTCTTTTAACTTATATGGCATAAATGGATTTTTAAAAAATTATTTCCAAGAAGATTCCCTTATAATATTTCAATTTTATTTTTAATCAACTTCATTTAGTTTAGAATTGTATGACATTTTAAGGAAGGAAAAGTGTTTTGGTAGTGGAAAGGATATTTTCCTCAAGAAGGGAGTTCAAGTGTTTTATCAAAATTATTTTCCATCTAAGATAATAAAGAGTTCTGTTTCTATCCCTATTATTACATTGATTTGATTATGTTGTGATGGAATTTTTTTTATGAATTCCTTTATCTTATATGAATTGTTTTTTGATGTCACGATGTTTAAGATTCCCATTTTTATTACATGGGTTATGATATGATGTATGGTATATGATTATGTGGAACACATAAGAATGGTATCATTATGAGATTGGTGGGACCTATATCTCCCTCCAATGCATTGGGTAAAAATTTTATATCTCATGAGATAGGCATGGCTGGAACGGCAGGTTATACTGGTTCAGTGAAACAGGACTGAAACGAGGAGTGAACTCGGTTCAGAAATGGACTTTGTCCACTAATATAGTCTTGTAAATGAGTCTTGACTAATAAGAAATGATTCTCTATGATTATGTGTGTATTCCACAAAGTTTCATGTTTTAAGTTATGTTTATTGGGATTACATTTCACTTCCATGATTTATCTCATGTTATTAAATTATGATCTCTTTTGCAGGGTAAGATTTCCAAAATGTTATGTTTTTATTTTGATGTGATTGATATTTCATTTGTTTACCCTTATTGAGAATTTGATCTCACCATTTTGTATGTTTTCCTTCCCCAGGTCAGGAAGAAGGTTATTAAGTAAGATATGCCAAAAGGAACTATAGATATGATGAAATAAATGGGAGACAGTGTAGATGCATTATGAACTAGTTGTTTATGTTTCCCAGTTTCTAAAGACACTATACCTATACGGTCCTTTCATGGTTTTGTTATATGTTGTAATAAGTGTTCTTCAATTTTGAATTAATAACAATGTATGTAAATTATGGGTCATTATAGTTGGTATTAGAGGAAAGGTATAGTCAACCTTTGGAAACTAGGATTTGAAAGCCTTAGTAATAATCCTAAGGATGTGTCTAAGCATAGAACACAATCTTGGTGTTTTAGAAATGACCACGAATAACCTAGGATAAGACCTTAAGTGTTAAATTTTATTCTTGATTATGTGGTTTTCCTATTATAATTAGTGTTGCTCACACTATTCTTCTTGGTTTTAGTCAATGGCTGAAACCCGAAGGAACAGTGTTAATGTGGAATGCGATGGGCAATGCAATGATTGTCACCCTGAGCAACCAACCGTTATGGGAGATGGAATGAAAAATCTTGTAACCATGCTCACACAACTTTCTCAATCTATGAATCATGCAGGACTTCCAAACGAGCAATGGAAGGAGCAACATTCTGTTGAATCCTTCATTTGGCAGCGTCCACCTTCATTCAGCGGGTCTACTGATCCATTAGTTGTTGAACAATGGATTATTACTACTGAAAAGATATTTTCAGTTATTCAATGTTATGAACATGATAAAGTCATCCTCGTAGTGTATAGTTTGTAAGAAGATTCTGATCAATGGTAGAATCTTATTAAGAATATGAGGCAAAGGGATGAAATTGAGTCCATGGAATGGGACGAGTTCAAGAACTTATTTTTCAATAAGTACTTCCCTCGTATTCTCCAAAAAATATGTAGAAAGAGGTTCTTGAACTGAAGAAAAAGGATGATGAATCTGTTGGTACCTATGAAGAAAATTTTACAAGAATTGCAAGGTACGCTTCTGGTAATATTATCCAACCTGAGAGTAAGATCGATCGATTATTTAGTGGCTTAAAACCAAGTCTGCGAAGGTCATTAGCCATAAGGGACTTCAATAGCTACGAGGAAATTGTTTGATGTGCTCTCAATGTTGAGATGGATATTGGAGTAACCCATCAGTCATATGGGTTTGATAAGAAGAGGAAAATGGAATTCAAAGGAAAATCTAAAGAGCACACTGAAAAGAAGATAAGCTTTCCCTTATGCTCAATGTGTGGAAATAAACATGGAGGGAGTTGTCTTAAAGGGACAAGTGAATGTTTAAAATGTGGAAAGGAAGGTCATCCGGCATTTGAATGCCGCAATGATGGGAATAAGATGTCTAATGATGCAAACAAAGGAAGGGACACACAGAATGAACCTACTAGACTTCAATGTTTCCAGTGCAAGGAGATGGGGCATTATGCAAATAAATGCCCTAATCCAAGGGTTTTTGATGATGATCGAAATCAAAAAAAATATTAAGGCTAAAGACAAAGGAAAGTCACATGCAATTTCTATCAGCGATGTGGAGTATGATAACGATGTGGTGAAAGGTACACATATCATCCACTCTAAAGTAGAAAATGTTTTATTTGGTTCTGGATCCACCCACTCATTTATTTCTGAAGATTTTTCTAAGGGTATCATCGTATTACCTCAACAATTAGATGTTGAGTTAGCTGTGACAACACCTAATGGCTAAACAGTCACATCAAAAGTTTATAATTCTTCCCCGATTGAAGTTTGTGGGAAAGTGCTTCCTGCAAATCTTGTGATCCTTCTTATAGTGGAATTTGATGTGATTCTTGGCATGGATTGGCTTTCTTTATATGGATCTCATATCAATTTCCAAAGAAGGGAAGTCACATTTCATATTCCATATCAATCTATGATCGTCTATCGATGCAAGGATGAACATAACCTTCCAGTGGAAATTTCTTCCATCTTATGGGTCTTGATTCCTCTAAATGAGGGTTATTTATCTCAAATGGTTGGTGATAAACTCACGATTAAGAATATGCATGTTGTAAGGGATTTTGATGATGTCTTTCCGGAGTAATTGTCGGGTCTTCCACCAAATCGTGAAGTTGAGTTTTCAATAGAACTCGTACCGGGTGCTTTGCCTATTTCAAAAAAACCTTATAGAATGTCCCCAATTGAGTTGCAGGAATTGAATAAGCAACTCTAAGAGAATCTTGATAAGGGATTCATACGCCCTAGTGCGTCACCTTGGGGAGAACCTATTCTATTTGTTAAGAGGAAAGATGGATCAATGAGACTCTGCATTGATTATCGAGAACTTAACAAGCTCACTATCAAGAACAAATATCCTCTCCCACGCATTGATGACTTATTTGACCAACTACGCGGAGCTCAATACTTTTCAAAGATTAATCTTTGTTCAGGGTATCATCAATTAAGGGTCAAAAGGGAGGATATACCAAAGACGTCTTTCCATACAAGGTATGGACACTATGAATTTATAGTCATTCCATTTGGTCTTACTAATGCCCCTGCTATCTTCATGGATCTGATGAATTGAGTCTTCAGAGACTATCTTGATCAATTTTTGGTAGTCTTTATAGATGATATTCTTGTCTATTCAAAGAGCAAGGAAGAACATGAAGATCACTTGATAATTATATTGAAGACCCTGAGAAAGGAGAAGCTTTATGCTAAATTTACCAAGTGTGAATTTTGGCTTCAAAAAGTTGCATTTTTGGGTCACATAATCTCAAAAGAGGGGATATCTGTGGCTCTAGCAAAAACAGAGGTTATCGAAAGATGGTTGAGACCAACAACAGTAACTGAGATCCGAATTTTTCTTGGTTTGGCTGGATATTATCGACGTTTCGTGAAAGATTTTTCACGATTATCAAATCCACTCACCAGGTTGACTCGGAAAGGAGTTAAGTTTGTTTGGACAGAGGAAAATGAAGATAATTTCAAGGAGTTGAAAAGAAGGTTATCCAGTGCACCTGTGCTCACACTACCTTGTAGTGGAGAAAGGTTTGTGATCTATAGTGATTCATCCAAGAAGGGGCTGGGGTGTGTTCTTATGCAAAATGATATGGTGATAGCTTATGCCTCACGACAGTTGAAAATACATGAGCAAAATTACCCAACTCATGATTTGGAGTTAGCTGCGGTAATCTTTTCATTAAATATTTGGAGGCATTATCTTTATGGAGAAAGGTGTGACATTTATACTGATCCTAAAAGTTTAAAGTATATTTTCACTCAAAAGGAGCTGAATATGCGCCAAAGAAGATGGTTGGAACTGATTAAGGATTACGAATGCTCAATTCATTACCACCCTGGGAAAGCAAACAAGGTGGCAGATCAATTAAGTCGACAAGACCATGCTAGCTTATCCATGATGAGGATCACAAAAGATCCAATATTTATGGATTTAAAAAGGATGGATCTTGGAATTTTAATGAAAGGGGGAAAATCGTATCTTTCTCAAATGAGCACTACTACAAACACGGCTTTTATCAGCGCAAAAAATGGCCTTTATCAGTGCTAGAAAAGTGCTGATAAAGACAGCATAGATAAAGGGGGGGGGGGTTCCCTTTATCAGCGCTCCAAAAATTGCTGATATAGGACCCCTTTAGCAGTGCTAAAAAAAGCGCTGATAAAAGGGGTCTTTTATCAGCGCTCAAAAAAAGCGCTGATAAAAGTACCCCTTTATCAGCGCTTTTTTTAGCACTGGTAAAGGGATCCTATATCAGCGCTTTTAAAAAATCGCTGATAAAAGTTAAAAAAATTTAAAAAAAATTAAAAAAAATTAAAAAATATTGCGAATCAAGGGGGCGCTTTTATAGCGTTTGAACCCCCCCCCCCTTTTACAGCGCTTTTCGGCCCCTATACAACACCCCACGCACCCCACGCACCCCCTCCACACTTTAACAGCGCTTGCTCCAATATTCCCCATGCGCGCGCACCCCTGCCTCCACCAGGATTTGAACTCGAGACCTCCCCCCTGCGCGCCTACGCCCTTACCACTACTCTATTTTAATTTTCTTTCCAATTCATGATATCTATATATATATATATTTATATATTTAGTTATATTTATTCGTATAGTCATATATATTTATATTAATATATATATATAGTTATATTATAATATATATATATATAGTTATATTATAATATATATAGTAATATTAATATATATATATAGTTATATTAACATATATATAGTTATATGAATATATATTTATATTGTTATATTAATATATATATAGTGATATTAATATATATATTTATGGTGATATTAATATATATATTTATAGTAATACTACTATATATATATGTAGTTATATTAATATATATATATAGTTATTAGATTAGTATATATATAGTTAGATTAATATATATATATAGTTAGATTAATATATATATATAGATAGATTAATATATAGGTATATAAATATTCATATATTGGTATTTTAAATAAATTGGATATTAGTTATTATTTATATAAAGCTAAGATATTTTATATGTAAATATGTTTAATTATTTATTTAAAAAAATTAATTTTTAGGTGCGAATATATAAAAAATATGTACATATAGTTATATATTTGATTATAAATAGAAGTTAATTATATAAAAGGATGAAATTTCAAAGTAATAATATCAATATGAATGTAATACCTTGGAATAAATTCATTCCCCACCAAGAAAAGCCAATAATACCCCCTTAAATGAGTTTGAAAATCCACAAAATGTTAAAATATTTGGGTACCCCAACAAAAAACTCAGTTTTGGAGGCCTTCTAGGCCTCTTTTGGCCTCGAAAAACGATTTAATGGGGTCCTCCTGGGTCACAACGACGTAGAGCTCGTCGCAGGCTTTGATTTGATATGTGGTAGAGCTCAAACGGACACCCGGATCAAAAGTTATGGCCGTTTGAAGTTTGAGTTGCGTTTTCAACATATTTTGGATCTTTTTTTAATTTTTTTAATTTTTTATTCCTCAAATTGTTATTAAATGACAATTACTCAATAATTATTATCAAAATATTAATTAAAAATATTTTATTAATTTTTTAAGATGTCATTTTTACTAAATATCTGATATATTAAGTATAATAATTGTAAATGTACATTTATACTTATCTAAAATATATTTAAAAATTATATATTATATTTATATAACAATATAACTATATTTATATATTAATATATTAATATATTTTTAAAAAAAATTTGAAGCCGACCCTTTATCAGCGCTAAAAAAAGAGCTGATAAAGGCCCCCCTTTATCAGCGCTACTAAACAAGCGCTGATAAAGGGGGGCCCTTTATCAGTGCTAACAAAAGTGCTGATAAAGGGGGGGTGCTGTGAAAAATTGTTTTTGTGGTATTGGAATGTTCAACAATCTATACATGTGAAGATTATAGGGGCACATAAAGAATATGTAGAGTTTCAAAAGAAGGTGAGAAATATTCATGAATTCAACCTTGATTGTGATGGGATAATAAAGTTCAGGAATCGGGTTTGTGTTCCTCCCATACCAGAATTAAAGAAGGAGCTGCTGGATGAGGCTCATAGTTCTTCATTCTCTATTCATCCTGGAAGCACGAAGATGTATAGGGACCTAAAAGAGTACTTCTGGTGGGATGACATGAAAAGAGATGTTGCTGAATATGTCTCTCGATTCTTGGTTTGTCAGCAAGTTAAAGGTGAGATACAGAAGTCTAAGGGGATGTTACAACCATTACCCATACCCGAATGGAAATGGGAAAACATCACTATGGACTTTGTCACAGGACTTCCTAAAACATCCAAAGGCAATAATGTTATGTGGGTCATAGTAGATCGTCTTACAAATTCTTCACACTTCATTGCTATTAGAGAGGATTTCTCTCTGGATCAGCTTTCCAGGATATATGTAAAGGAAGTGGTAAGATTTCATGGAGTACCAATTTCTATTATATCTGATCAGGATCTGAGATTTACCTCGAAGTTCTGGCGAAGTCTTCAGCATACTCTAGATACATAGTTGAGTTTCATCACTGCTTATCATCCTCAGACAGACAGTCAGTCTGAGAGAACAATTCAAACTATATAAGATATGTTGAGATCTTGCTCTATGGATTTCAAAGGTGCTTGGGATCAACACCTACCTTTGGTGGAATTTTCTTATAATAATAGCTTTCACTCCATTATTCAGATGACTCCTTATGAAGCTCTCGATGGAAATAAATGCAGGACTCCAACTTGCTGGGATGAAGTTGGGGAAAGAAAGCTATTAGGAACTGATCTTGTTGATGAGATGGCAGAAAAGGTCCGATCTATTCAACAACACATAAGAGCAGCTCGGATTCGACAGAAAAGTTATGCCGACAACCGAAGAAAAGACATAGAGTTTGAAGTGGGTAATAAAGTGTTCTTACGAATATCTCCCTGGAAGAGGGTCATGATATTTGGAAAGAAGGGGAAGTTGAGACCAAGATATATCGGTCCTTTCAAAATACTGGATCGTTTTGGAAAGGTAGCTTACCGATTGGCGCTTCCACCAAATCTCTCTCAAGTTCACGATGTGTTCCATGTATCTCTCCTAAGAAAGTACATACCTGATCCTTCACATGTACTCAGCTCAGGAGTTGTACTGCTGGAGCAAGATCTTTCTTATGAAGAACAGCCGATAGAGATTCTAGATCGTAGTGAAAAAGTCCTAGGGAACAAGACCACTCGCTTGGTGAAAGTTTTATGGAGGAACCACCAACTAGAAGAAGCTACATGGGAGCTTGAGGATATAATGAGGGAGAGGTATCCTTATCTGTTTGTTACAAAGTGACGAATTTTGAGGGAGAAATTCATTTTGAGGGGGGTAGAATGTAACACCCGAGACTTTTATGAGAAATATTTTGTTTTTATGTTATATAAATCATCAAAGGAATCTTTCACTACACACAACACTTGCTTGACTTTCTTTACACGCAATCACGACCTTCCTCGATAGCTTGCGTCGTACGCAATACCGAGTTTCACTAAAAAACAATATGTTATTAAAACTAGCCGTTATGAATAGTATTAACTGAATTTTGAATTTTATAACATTTTAATTCAACTTATACATTTTCTAGAATGAGGTAGAAAAGCAAAATCAGTTTTTTTTTGATAAAAGAAGTATTTTTCAAAAAAATACAGATTTGCCGCCTTTTGATGGTGCACCCACATTAAAGATAGTTTTTGACATGTTTATAAGTTAAATTTGACAAAATAAAATTCTTCTTTTGAATCAGGGTTTAAAAATTTACTTTGGATAAATTTTTGATATTTTTCTGATAACTTTCATATTTTGATGAATCGTAAAAATATGTTAATTTTTAATTAAAAAAAACATTTTTCATTGAGATAATTTATATGGATAAATTATAATATTTAATGGTTTTAAAGTATAAATAGAATATATTTTCACTATTTAATTTAATGTATGTCATTAGCATTAATTTCACATTGAATTCATAGGTAAAAACATTTCAATCTTTGGCAATGTTTTAACTTCTAAAACCCATTTTCTTAACAACAAGATTTATTTTTAATTAATTACTGCAACTTATATGTTTTGAATTTTGAAAAATGGATTCCATATTCAGAATTAGTGGGTCCAAATTATGTTAATAGGATACTTTTTATTTTTGGGCATTATGAATAGTAACTACGGTAAATTTTATTTACCATAGTTGAAGGTAAATCGGGCAATTATGGGAAAATATAAGATTATAAAATTACCCTAACACCTTCCAAAATCCTATTGGATGACTAAAAGTCGACCCATATCACCTAAGGGTCGGATTAGATTCATTTAATAGACTTTTTTCCATGAAAATAATTTAATTATTATTAAAACCAAAGAATGTGACAACATGTCACGTTCTTAAATCTTATAAGTATAATAATTTTACTTTAGTGATAAACTTCATGAAACTTCGAACATGAATAGTCTCCAGAAATCTAATACAATTATCTACATCATAGGAATTTATTTATAATTTTTAGAGATTAAATAATTATCATTAATTATGACACAATAGTAATGTTGAAATTATTTTATTAATTAAAATATCACATAAATGGTTTTAAAAATAATAAAATAAATATTATATGAAATATTTAATGTTCTCCACTAATTTCATAGATACATATGAAATTTTTTGGATCTATTAATGATTTTATTTTGAACATATCTTCTGTATATATTTTATTTAAATTCAAATAAATGAATAGTGTCAAAATTGACACTATTGTTATTTTATAAAAATAAAATATTATAAAATTGTTTAAAAATAAAAAAAATATTTAAAAATTATAAATTTAAATTTATATGGTCTAAAATGTCATAAAGTGTCAAATTATGGAAAATTAACAACACATATGTAATTAATTATAATAATTTAAAATTTATAATATTATTACCACAAATAAAATTAAAATGATAAATAAGGATAAATCAAGTTGATAATGTTTAAAATGAATTCCTAACATGTCTAAATTTTATTGTTTGATGACATTACAACCCTATCTCATCTAAGATTCGGATATGAGTCATTTTGGAAGTTTTTATGTGGGGTTGGGATTTAATATAAACTAATATTTCTTATATTTCCAAAGTTGCCCCTCTCCTCCCATATAAAAGGGCACCTCCTCCCTCTCTTCCTCACACCAATTTGAGCCTTCAAGATCGCCCAAAACCTGCCCATTTCACTTCCCCACTTCCTTAGAAACCTAATAGAGGTACTGGTCTTATCAAAAGACCAACTCTAGTGCCTTAAGAGAGAGTTTAAAGGAGGCACTTCGAGAAAGAGGTAATACCTTCTACCGTTTTCTTCAAGTTCCATTCTTCTTCTACTCCCTCTTCTTTAGTTGTTTAATTATGAGGTAATAACATAAGTATCACTCATATACTGTTATGTTATTATAAATATGAATCAACCCTAATTCACCTCTTATCCATCCTACGGAAAATAAAATCACCGTGCATGCGTACGTACGGAATACCATCTCCACGCCGTGGTGTAATCTATTTTCCACCACCACCTTACTTGGATGGGTATAAGGGAGAAATTAATGAATATATATTATTATTGTAAAGTGGTATTGATTCTGAAATAGTATACATACACTCCAATACAATTCCACGATCATGGGAACGATATCATCGCTTGTGCGTACGTACGGAATATCGTCTCCATGATGTGATGCGATTCATTCTACATGATCTTCATTGCATAATGATTATATAAATGAATTGAATGAATGAATATGATATATATTACACTAATACTATTCTGTAAATAAGGTATCTATAACCTAAATATAAGAATAAGAATTTATTCGACAAAACACGCATAAGAACAAAAAGTAATAAACACCCGAATAACAAGTAGTAATGAAATATTACTAATAAGAAGCTAAGAATATGACCATATATGATATCATAACAATAAGTATGATTCTGGAATAATTCAATAACATTATTCAAATCATTATACAAGAGGTTCAGACACTTACGAAGCAAATCAGACCTAAGGTAAGGGAAAATCTCGCAATCTCAATTTTTTTTCCGAGATTGTTTATACTTTGGAATTTACTTTGGTGTATTTTATCATCCACATCCATGTTTCCTAAATATATAATATTTATATCCTTCTACAATAGTTTATATCCAATTTTACCCTTTGGTGAGTTTTTAGTAAAAGATATTAAAGGAATCTTTTGTCATTTTTCGTATGAGGTACTTTTTGACTTTTCCGACAAAAGTACGAGAGGAATGTTTTCTTTTAACTTATACGACATGAATGGATTTTTAAAACATTATTTCCAAGAAGCTCCCATTACAAGTTTTCAAGTTTATTTTTAATCAACTTCTTTTAGTTTAGAATTTTATGACATGTTAAGAAAGGAAAAGTGTTTTTGAAGTAGAAAGGATATTTTCCTCAAGAATGGAGTTCAAGTGTTTTATCAAAATTATTTTCCATATAAGATAACAAAGAGTTCTGTTTCTATCCCTATTATTACATTGATTTTATTATGTTGTGATGGAATTTTTTTTTATGAATTCCTTTATCTTATATGAATTGTTTTATGTTGTCACGATGTTTAAGATTCCCCTTTTTAATACATGGGTTATGCTATGATTTATGGTTTATGATTTTGTGGCCCACATATGAATGGTATCATTATGAGATGGGTGGGACCTATATCTCCCTCCAATACATTGGTTAATGATTTTATATCTCATGAGATAGACATGTCTGGAATGGCAGGTTATACTGGTTCAGTGAAACAGGACTGAAATGAGGAGTGAACTCGGTTCAGAAATGGACTTTGTCCACTAAGATAGTATTGGCAATGAGTCTTGACTAATAAGAAATGATTCTCTATGATCATGTGTGTATGACACAAAGTTTCATGTTTTAAGTTATGATTATTGGGATTACATTTCACTTCCATGATTTATCTCATGTTATGAAATTATGATCTCTTTTGCAGGGTAATATTTCCTAAATGTTATGTTTTTATTTTGATGGGATTGATATTTCTTTTGTTTACCCTTATTGAGCATTTCAGCTCACTTTTTTGTATGTTTTATTTCCCCAGGTCAGGAAGAAGGTTATTAAGTAAGATATCCCAAAAGGAACTATAGAAATGATGAAATAAATGGGAGACAGTGTAGACACTTTATGAATCAGTTGTTTATGATTCCCAGTTTCTAAAGACACTATACCTATATGGTCCTTTCATGGTTTTGTTATATGTTTTAATAAGTGTGCTTCAATTTTGAAGTAATAGCAATGTATATAAAGTATGGGTCGTTATAAATAAATTCCCATTATATGGGAATTTTAGAAAGAATCATCCTGTTAAATTATTGAAAGTCATGGGAGATTTAAATAATTATTGAGACAAGGGTCATACATTTAATGACTTCAAAGGGATGAAACAAGACAATTATGTTAAATACAACAATTGTAGAGATATGGGACACTATGAAAATGAGTGTCCTAAATGCCAAGGAAACATTCCTTGGAAAAGACCACCTGATAAAGAGAAAGCTTATGCAAGTACAACTGTGTTGGTTGAAGTTCCTAATGATATAGTGGAAGATACATTAATTGATTCTTCAAACATATCCATTGATTTTTTTTGATTATGGATCATTTCATTCATTTATATCATCCCAATTTTCTAAAAAAAATTATACATTTCCCATTATTTAATAAAGGAGTTGTTAATCATAAATTGTAAGGAATGTATCATTACAACAATGAGGTTTTAGTCAGTCCCCATTGTAACACATAATCGTACATTATTTTTTGACCATATCACCACACCTATGATGGACTTTGACCTAATTATTTGTATGAATTGGATTTTTAATTCTGATGCAAAAATATTTTACAGGAAGAAGGAAGTTACAATTTTTGTGAATGATGTAGATTCCCTTATCTTTTGAGTAGTAACATCATCATCTCGAGCATATCCAGATCCCCCCTCCATAGCTATTCTAAATGAAATTCTTGGGGAGGAAGAGAAAAAATAATCTATGGATATTAGTATTGAAAATGTATGTATTTTTCAATAATACATTGATGTATTTCTTGAGGATTTACCTAGAAAATATCTAGAGTGGGAAGATGAGTTTTATATGGAATTAATTCCTAGTTAAAGTATTATATCAAAGACTCTTTATAGAATTAAATCTGTTGAATTTGTATAACTAAAGAAACAATTGGATGAATTGAGTGATAAAAGATTTATCCACCCTAGTGTTTCTCCAAGGAGATCCTATGTTCTCTTTGTGAAGAAGAAAAGTGGATCTATCAGGTCTTGCATCGACTATAGGTAGATCAAATCTATTATAATAAATCAAAAGTATCCCTTTCATTACATTGATGATTTATTTGATCAAAATCATGGAACCCAATATTTTTTGAAGATTGACCTTTGATATGGTTATCCTTTGCTACATGTGAGGAAGAATGATATTCCAATGACAACATTTCAAACTAGGTATATGTATTATGAGTTTTCTGTAATGAATTTTGGACTGACTAATGAACCCTCTATTTCATGGATATAATGATTATAGTTTTCAAGGAATATCTTTTTGATGTTTTTGTGGTATTTTGTTGATAAAATATTGGTATACTCTAAAAGTTACAAGGGTCATGAAAATCACTTGCGGATCATTCAAAAAACTCTTATAATAAATGAATTATATGGGAAGTTGAGAAAGTGAAATTTTTTTCTTCAATTAGATTTTTTTTTTCTTTTCTAGATTTTCTATAAGGATGGATTCATAGTTGATCATGTAAAAAAAAGTAAACCTATTAATGTCCTGGGTGAAAAACAGAACTGAGGTATGTAGTTTTATTAGATTTACAGGTTACTATCAACGTTTCATTCATAATTTTTACTAATTGGATAACCTGAAAACCATGATCACACGTGAAGAGGTTATGTTTGTATAGATATAAAAATGTATAAAATTAATTGATGAATTGAAAATAATATTGTCCAGTTCTCCAATTTTTACTCTTCCATATGAAAATGAAGGATTTTTTATATACAATGATGCCTCAAATAATGGATTGGTTTGTCTTCTTTTTCCAAATGATAATATTATTTATTATTCATAAAGGAATTTGGAGACTCGTGAGAAAAATAATCCAACTCATGATCTTGAGTTAGTAGCCATAATCATTTCACAAAAAATATAGAGACACTATATCTATGTTGAAATATGCGAGATATACATAGATCACAAATTTTTGAAATACATTTTTAACTAGAATGAACTCAAAAAGAGGAAAAATAGATGGCACTAGTTACTCAATGAGTATGATTTTTCAATACAATACCACCCAGGAAAATAAAAACGAGGAGGAAGTTTCATTAACTAGGAATGATCAAAGACTTTTGACCCAAATGAGGATTGAGAGACATCCTATATTCATGGATCTGGTAAAGACGGATATGTGAATTGTTAAGGAAGGGGAAACATCTTTCCCTTTTCAAATTATTACAACCCATCTTTACTAGAAGAGATAAAAATCTATTGATTTGATTATGAGAATCTAAAAAGGGAAATTAAAGATATTATGGATGGATGATTGGAAGACTTCATGTATGAGGATAAAGTTCTAAAAATTGGAAAAGGGTTATGCATTCCATCAGTACCTATGCTATAAAGGGAACTGTTAGATGATTCTCATAGATCAATGTTCTATATACACATTGGTAGCACCAAGATGTACATAGATCTAAATGATCACTTTTGGTGGGATAACGTGATTCAGAAAATTGATAACTATGTGTCAAGGACAAGAGAAAACATCCTAGAGGGGTCATGAAGCCACAAAATATTACTATGTGGAAGTGAGATGACATTTTGATAGTTGTTTTCATATGAATACTGGTAACAGTAGAAGGAATGATGAAATATGGGTAATAGTTGATCGTCTTACAAAATCATCACATTTACTTACTATAACCGAAGAATTACCACTTGAGTACTTGGAAAGACTTTATATTATGAAATTGTAAGACTTTATGGTTCAACTCTATCGATTGTGTCTGATCAAAATCCCCAATTTAAAAGAAAATTCTAGAAAACTATCCATAAGGTTTTTCATACCAACTTCATATGAGAACTTCTTATCACCACCAAACTGATGGAGAGTCTAAAAGGATTATTCAAACACTAGAAGACATGTTGATATCTTTCTCTCTTGACTTTCATGGTACGTTGGATCAATACTTACCATTGATGAAATTTTCCAAAAAAAATAGTTTCCATTCCATCATTCTAAAGGATCCATATGAAGCATTATATTGAAAGAGGTGTCGAGCTCCAACATGATGGGATGAATTTAGTAAGAGGAAAGTTATAGGCCAAGAACATATTGAAGAGACAATGAAAAAGCTAAAAACAATCTAGGCACATATTAATGCAGCCCAAAGTAGAAAAAATATTGATGATAACAACTATATAAAGGATTTGGAATTTCAAGTGAGATATCATGTCTTTCTGAAAGTATCATCATTTAAGGGTGTCGTATGTTTTGATAATAAAGGGAAAATGTGACCCAACTATAGCTATCCAATTAAAATTCAAGAGAGAATTGGATCTGTAGTTTACCAGTTAGTGAAGCCGCAAACTCTCTCCATGGTTCATGATGTTTTCCCCATGTCATTGTTAAAAAAATACATTCCAAACCCAACACATGTACCCACCTATGAGTAAATAGACCTATAACATAAAATTTATTACTATGAAGAGCCAATCAAGATTCTTGACACTACGGATCATGTATTGACAAATCAGATGGCTCAATAAGTAAAGCTTCTTAGGAGAAACCAAAAAATGGTGAAGGCAACATGGGGACCTGAGGATGTTATGTAGGAGAACAACCTAAATATTTTTTGATGGATTTATACATGAAAAATTTTGAGGTTGAAATTTCCAATGTATGGAAAAATATAACACCCCAATATTTTTTGGTATGTCTATTCTTAAATAATTTTAATTCATTAGATATATTATTATGCATGAATAACTTAGTCTCAGTGAAACAAATTTCTTTATAGGAGATAGTAATAACCTAGCCGTTAAACATAAATTTTCACTTCTATGATTTGAATTATAAAAAAAAGACATACATGGTTGCGATTAGGGTGATATTTGGAGTGTGATAGATTTAACATAATTTTTTGTGAATAGTAACAAACCATTATAAATAGTAACTTACCCGTATGAATAGTAACTTTCCATTATAAATAGTAATGCTACCCTCATGAATAGTAATATGACCCTTAATAATGGTAATCTGACCAATGGGTGTATAAATAATAATTAGGCAGCTTATAAATGAAAGTGAATATTTTAATTAAGGGTTGGTATTTTTGAGTGTAATAAATATTTAATTAAATTATTATAATTAATAAAATGATTTAAAATATAATTAATTTTTATTAAATGTATTCATAAATCAGTATTTTCAATCCCTATTATTTTTAGGATAATTTATTGAGACCTTAATTATTTATTCAAAGTGACATAACATCAGTTATAATTTTCAAATTGTTATTTTTTTGATTAGATGATGGATTTAATTAAAAATTAAATTAATAATATTTAAAAAATTATTTTCAAAAAATGGATTTTATTTTTTGATTCTACATGTCTAAAAATAGTTAGGGTGAATTTTTGGGATTTTTCTGAAATACTTAAATTTTGTGAATAGTATAATTCGGTAATTACGGTATAAATACAATTTTAGATACATAGACTATTCTATGAATCATGTTTGGGGTAATAAAACATTAGTTTGAACTCACATGAACTTATTAATATTTTTATTCACAAAATTCAGACTAACCATAGTCTTGTGGAAAAATAATAAATTGATGATTAAAATAATGCAAAACCCCTCCTCTCCTCCAGTATATAACCCAGTCCTCATCCCATCTTCCTCTCACATCAATCAAGATTTTAGGATTTCATAAGTTATAAATAATAAACATTCTATGCCCCCCACCCCCCCACATCCAAGGCCTTCTGGTCTCACCCAAAGTCCAAAAAACTAAGGCCTTAAAGGTATTTTCAAGGATGAGTACTCAAGAGGAAATCCCCCCTTCATTTTCCCTTTAACTTGTTTTCAAAGTTCCATTATTTTGTTTTTATATCCTCAACTACACTCATCAAAATGTTGTGATAATTTATGTACCTTAAATGTAATGAAATTATATTATTCTATTGTAATATTTCATCATAATCTCTCTTTTCTCCTCCTCTTATACTAAAAATGAAAACACCGTCCATTATTTGTTAATTTATCACATTCTCGGACGACCGGTTTTAAATTTCTATTATTATCTTCGATTATGGTAATGAAACTAGTTTTATGTTTTAACTAGATAATAATATATTTTATATATCTTATTTATTGTTCTAGAATCATTTTTACACGTTGACTACAATTATAAAACAAAATGTGCTCATGGTGATCGAAAACCCATCAAAATAATCCAAGCGTTTATCATTTAAATTTTATATAATGATTCATCCTCTCCAAAAATAACTGAAGGATTTATATGATCATTTAACAATTGGTATGGTAATTAATAACTCATAACATCAATTATTGTTTTCAATTTCAATTTTACATGAACATTTGTAATCTTATAAAAGAAAAATGATCATGAAAACTAAGAAAATGTGCACTCTCAAATGATGAAATTGAATTTATTAACCCATATAAGAGGGAATAAATGAACATAATGAATATATAATAAATATTTTGAATGTAGATAAGTTTATTTACTTCATAATTAATTAATCTTATTTGATTATTCTGGATATTATAATTATTTGAAGAATACATTTGGGATTAAGGTTAGGGGTTTTCATGATACTTTTATTTCAATGAGATTTCAATTGTTCACCACTTATTACTTGTATATGGTATATGTATTCTACCACATGATATATAATATCATGATACTATTTATATTCATTATATTAAATTATTATTTTGATGATTATTAATTATTGGTCATGCGATTCAATTTATTAATATGTGGTAAGAGACTTCATCTCAATTTCCATTTTTGTGAGACTTATGTGTTATTGTGTCCCTAGTTATTTTAATATGGTGTATATAGTTCCCCATTGAGATTATTTTTCATTTTAAATCGCATTCATACTAAATATTCATATTCTTGTAGAATAGATATGATTATTCTCTTCCCTGTGTAACCTTTTTTCCTTGGGTGTTTATTTTTAATATTGTTTTAACTGTGGAAATAATGATGAATATCTACCCTCTACTCAGTATGAAAATTAATAAGGCATATTGTTATAGAATTAAATCCTTTTATGAGAATGATTTGGACATGCAGTTATGTTTGGGGCCTGCTATATCCCCTCAATGCATTGAAAGGTCCTATGAGACACAATAGGTGGTGACAAACCGTTTGAGTTTATTTCCAAAACATTATCAGATAGTTATATACCCATATACATAAATTGAATTGATGGTATTATGGTTCATGTGGTAGATACATGAAATTGAAATAATAATAATTCTCTTTATTTCTTATATAGTTATTACTTTCCATGAGGTTTTTACTATGAAAAAATATAAGGATTCACTTTCATTCTCAGTTTATTAATGGAATGTGTTTTTCATTTATTCCCCATACTATATTGATTATTTCAAATTGATTATGATTCACTTATTACTGATTCTTTCTTCCACTATATGTAATGCTTATGGAAAATTTTAGCTCACCCCTTTAATTTGTTTTCCTTACACGGGCTATGAAAAAGGGATCATTTATTGAGTTTTCATGGATGCAATTTATTATATTTTGTTATGTGTTATGTTTTATTTTCTTTTCCCATTGTAAAATGGGATCCATGTATATATCTAGTTTCTCCAAGACTACTAAAATTTTTTGTCAGTCAGGATTTGATTCCTTATAATCATGCCAATTTAATAAAATAATTCATCGGCCTCAGCCTATAGGGGTTGGGGCATTACAATATGGTTTTGTTGGTTTTGACTATTTTTTATATATAGTCCCAAACTATAGTTTAGAAATTACATTGTAATTCCACTCACTTTATCAATAAATACCAGTAAAATATCCCATCACTCTTCACTAAAAACTAATTAAATATGATTTTCCTATACATATCCATCTCTAAAACCCTATGACGGTATTCCCAAGCCCATAAGAAGCTCCTCTCAAACTTTTATAAGCACCCTATAAAGGTATGGGATTATCTGTTCTTTATTTTTATATATGTACCTTCTTTGTACAAAGCCATTGGTTTCAAATTATCAATTTTTTAATGTTTTTTACACACATTTACTTTACATGTGATTCAACAATAATGATATACCACATTTTTCTATGATTAAACCCTTCCATGAAACATTGTATAAAACTGTTATGCTATATTAATATTACATTATTTTCTATCTCAAACACTCATATTGTCAATGCCCTCCCTAGTTCCCCTCAAGGGTATTCCCCTAGTAATTCCTACGAATCATTGATTAGGGGAATCCATATATGTTACCCACACACCATAATCATGGGATTATAATTAATGGATGGTATTATCATGTTTTAATGATATCTTTATCACAGAAATGATCTAACAAGATTAGAATGTGATGGGTGGGCCCAATATTATATAGAACTAGAATGCCTTGGGTATTGATTTAATCTCATGAGATACCATGTATGGTTCATGGTATGTTATCTTAAGAACACTATGTTATGATGTCTTAGTGATTTTTCAATGCTTATTATTATGATATCATGTTTTATATTGTTGTCAAATTCCTATTTTCCTTGATTCTGTTATCTAATATCATGCTTCAATGTTCATGTTTATGATTCCTTCCAAGTTTATGTCACATAGATATATCTAGAACCACACATGTATTAAATTCATCAGGTTTTATTTTATGTATCAGACTTGGGTAACTAAACAATAACTAAATCTAGTTGGCTATATAGCCTCAAGTGCACCTCCCCATATGACATAGGATGTGGAATAGTAGTGAGGTTCCATGTTCTGATAGTGAGGAGACTATACCCCTATAATCTGAGTGTATCATAGTGGTATAATCATATAAATAAATGTAGGATGAATATGAAAAATCTCAATAGTTGATTACTTATCCTCCATAATATAAATAAATAAGTAATATCATCCTATAATGACATATACAATGTAGTCCATGTAATTATATACAAAAGAAATACAATATTTGACAACACATATCATTATTACACAGTAATTCATGATTCATTACATAATGGCACAAACAATAATAACCATAATATAAATAATTATAGTTTTTTATTAATTAGGTACATTACATAAAAATATAAAACATGGGGTACATCACTATTATTGAAAACCTCCTTAACATTCTTATAATATTCCATCTTATATAAAACTGTATCGGAAATCTTGGGGATATACATAAGAAAGGGATGAGCTCTACAAACCAGTCAATAATTAAAAATGTCATAACATAATGAAAATATTAAATGTTACACAATATAAATATCAATGAGACATAAAATAGTTAAAATATATAAACATGAACCTTGAGGCATGGTGTATCATGATAACATAACAATGACGTAGGAAAATGTAATCCACATTAAACAAGAAATCATAAAAATAGGTCAAAATTACCAACAAGACATCATAAAATGGTGGGAACTGTCCCGTCAAAAATTAGGCTCACTCTGTAATCCCTTACATGGTGTCTCTTGAGACAAAAATATTACCCAATTCATTGAAGCGCTATATAATTATGGGTGCACCCATCACTTTCATATAATGTAATGTATAATTGTGCACCATAAAAAAATTCCACAAACGATCATATTTTATCATAAATAATTAAATTAACAATGAGGGTGTAAGAAATAAATTTATTTCTCTAATTAAAGGAGTATCTGTATTTCTAGGTGAATACCATTGAGTTGATGTAATAATGGTATTTACAATAATAAGGGTTGGAATGGAAAAAATCATATTGAAATTTCCAAATCATAACAATAGTAAATAATGATTCAAATTTGTTTTAAATGATATGTAATGTGATCTATCATCATTTAGAAACAAATATATTGTAATAGGGATGTGTAAAATCATATCTCCAAATATTTAATTGGAAATAAATGCATAACACTAAACAAAAATTGTTTAATAATGGGGAGAAGGAAAGGATCCCTTACCTTGAGAGGGTGATTCTAAAAGCATGGGAGGAGATTATTGAGGGAATGGGGGATCTTTTGGAAGAATATGAAGATGGTATGACTAACTAAGGATGTGATCCATGGTTTTTTTGTGAAAAATAAAGGTATATTGTTTGTGTATATATATAAATAGATACATAAGTTATTTATTATTTTTCAAAAAAATGTTTTGTACATAATACTATAATGTAATAAAAAAACAAACATTCCAATTATTTTAACCATGTTTTTTATAAATATGAGTATTTTTCATTAATTTATATGTTTTTGGACTAAAATCATTAAAATATTACCATTCAAGATGTGGTTGTGATTCATTTTCTTAATGAAATGATTTTAAGACCTTAAAATATATTATTGATTTTAGAGGATTCATAATGGATTTTGAAAATTATTAAAACAGAATCATAATGATATTAATGTGAAGGTAAAACATAAAGTTTTTCATTGATACCCCTTATTTTATTTATTAAGTCATTTTTTTCATTATGATGTCATGATACCCATAATATATTTACATCGTATTTTATTTTTACCCAAAAAATTGATAGACATAGAAAATTATGAAAAAAATCAACATTGAATAATTTGAAAATTATGATTTCAGATATAATAATAATATTATATAAATTATTTTATATATATTATAATTTTAACTTTTAGAATATTAATTTAAATTTGTTGAGAAATGAGGGGTTTTTCACAATAATATTATTTGAACACTTATAAAAATTATTTTTCACTTCAACAAATTATATTATCCAATAAACATAAAAAAATATTTAATAATAATAATTTTTGAAAATATAATTTTTTTCAAAAATTAATTATCGTATCAAAGGAAAATCTCAATTGAAATTACATATTACCCAAAAATATAATTTTTGTTTTCACAAACAAAAAAAATTCTAATGTAACAATAATATGAAGTAAATATAATTCTATAAAATAAAAATATAAATATTCATAGAGACATGATGAAGATACCTTTGTTACACCCACAAATTCTATAATGGTACGGTGCGTTATGGTGAGACTTTCATGGGTTGGTTCTATGTACATGTTTTTATCGTCACCTTAATGAGCTTAAACATCTCTCAAAAATGGTTTTTCTCATTCTTTAATTGTTGGGCCTTGGCAAGGGATTGGTTAAGAAAAAATCTGAATACATACTATTTCTTAAGGAAATCCCTTTGCTTATCTATGTCAATTTTATTTTTAAAAACCCTATATTTATACTAATCACATGATCACTATTTATAAATTAATTAATCAACGGTAATGGTTCTTAATATTCTGCTAACTCTGATAAGATATAACAAAACAATTATGTTCATTCATTTTCTATAACCATAATACATAATATGTAATTTCATTTAACCACATATGTAATTTCATTTATAATATTTCTGGTCGTTATAATCCCCCCTTCAGAAATATAACCCTCTAAATTTTCATTTCACACACTAAAACTGATAAGGTAAATATATTTCATCACATCCTTTGGTTTCCATGTCACCTCTTCATACTTTTGGTTTCTATATAGAACAATTACAAGGTTATTTATCATATCTCTTCGAAATTCTGTATGATCTATGATCTCCACTAATTTCCCCTTATATGAATGATCATTCATCAACACTACCACCAATGGATTGAGTAAAAGTAAGGGGTCTGTTATTTAAATCATTAAGAGGGATTCATGGAAAACATCATATATAAGGTATAGGATAGGAGAGAGTGTTATTAGATATGTCACCACTCTAATATGATTAGTGAATTCAATAGTCCTGATGTTTCATTGGATAAGATTTCACTTCTTCCAGAATCTCATGACATTTGTCATGGATATATGAATAGTAATACATTATCTAAAACATAAAACTCTAAGTATTTTAAATTATTATCCTCATACCACTTATGTCAATTATCGGAATCCTGGATGTGATATTTAATAGTCTTGGCCATTTCCACCATTTCCTCAACAATATTAAGACCTGATATTTTGTGTTCCCCAACATCATCCCAGCATCCTGGTGTTTTTTACATCTTTCCATAAAGGTATTAATAGGATTCCATTATTATTTTTTATTGGAAACTATATTTTCAAGAGAATTCGACAAGTGGAATATGTTGATCTCGTCTTTCCTTCAATTCAATTGTGTATGCACTAAACATGTCATCATGTGTCTGGATTGTCTTCTAAGATTCTACATTAGTTTTTCCATTGAATGATTTTGTTAAGTTCAACACAGTATTTAGATCATGTTGAATAATCTTCCAGTACATGATTGTAAATCATCAATCTCAATAAGATACAATTGATATTGGTGTTCCATATAGCTTCATAACTTATCTAATTAATTTTTTTCCATGTTGATCGAGTGATATGTCCTCTAAAATTGAAATGAAGTGAGCATAATTTATTAAAATATCCACGAAATACTATATAGAATTACAAATACTTGGTGTCTTTAGAATACTAATTAAAAATTATAGGGGTATGATTATCTATTTCTATGTTTGTGTGGGTAATGTTTTCATCATCCACTTGGATTTTTACTTTTCATCCATCACTTGATGAAATACAAGACACCTTGATATATATTGCATGGTCCCTTTCTTCTTATTGTCCAACCAATATTTCTCTACAAATCATTATATATATTTGGGATCCTCATATAGAGAGATAAGGTTGAGCTTTGTGCATCATCCAACAACTCCTTTATTAACTCAGAATTTGGTGGTGCACATAGACATCACCCAAATATTAAATCCCCTTCTTCATTAATTTTGAGCTTTAAGGATATCCCTTTTCTTATATATTATAACTTCTTATAAATTACCACATCATCTATTTTAGATTAATTTTTATTATCTTGATGGGATAATTGATGAATAATTTTTAATAGAATTTGTGATATTATTTCCCTTACAATTCCCATGTCAATCCTTTTCTAGTCTATATGGATCAGATCCTTAAGAATTCAAATTAGTGGTAAAATTTCTCGATAATTTCTACCTAGATAATATTAAACATTATTTTATTTCCTAGAATGGTTCTAGATTGATTAATCATAATAATTAATCATTTTTAACCATATTCATTGGTGCATATTAATTTCTATTTGTCGGAATACATACTTGAGACTCTTATAATCCGTATATATTATACACATATCCATATAGATATAATAATTCCATATTTTCAATGTGATGATCAATGTACCTAACTCTAGATTATGTTACTATTAGTTCTATTTTGGTATATTCAATTTTATTGAAGAATACGATGTCACTCTTTCATTCTACATTAACAGACATCACTTTCCCTCCTTCAAAGAAACATTATATATGTAACACCCCGAGCTTCCACGATACGCTTCTCATTCAGTAATACAATAGCTTGCATTGTACGCAACTTCGAGTTCTAAAACACCGCGACTAATCAAAGTAGCCGTTATGAATAGTAATACCTTCTTTTTGAAATATTATAAATTTTATATGTCAAAATGGACTTCATTTTTGTATTCGTAATATCGAAATTAGCCTATGTTGAATTTTTGGTATTTTTCTGAGAACTTCTAAAATTTTATAAATAGTGAAAAATACTTAAAACAACTTTTTTAATCAAAATAATTTATAGTGATAAATTATAATATTTGATGGTTTTAAAGTATAATTAGAATATATTTTTACCATTTTATCCAATGGTGGTCATTAGAATTAATTTAACATTGAAATTGGACATAAACAATTGCCAATCTTTTGATATAAATTGTTTCTTAAAAACACGCTATTTGTTGTGACAGCGGGAATTAATTATAAAATTAATTAATGCAACTAATATGTTTGGAATTTTGTAAAATAGACATCATTTTTCAATTCGGAATATCAATTATAGCTTAGGGTGAAATTTTGGCCTTATTCTGAAAAACTTCAATTTTTGATGAATAGTGAAACCACTAAGTGGTTGTTAAATAACTGATTTTTCGTTTAAATGAAATATTACCACTTCTGTGATTTGATTTTCAAAAATCTGACATACATGGTTGTCATTAAGAAGTAAAATGTGGTTCAATGGGATAAAAATAATTTTTTGGTGAATAGTAACTTATTAAGTTCTTAATCGCGATTAGTGGTAATTAGGGTAGTTTAAGGTATAAATAATACTTTAATAATATTAAATGACCTAGACACATGTCCCAACCTCATTGGTTGTGTCATGGCCGACCAAGACAAGCCATGGCCTAACTTGGGGACCCCATGGATCCACTTTTGTTGGGAAATAACATAAATTACTTTTTATTTAATGTTAAAGTGAAAATGACACTAACATAAAGTGTTTTACTAAAACAATTTTTAAGTAGGGTTACACAAGTCCAAATTTTGATTATAAATAGTCATTGGAAAGATAAAAAGATTTCCTATATCATAGTATTTTTTTTATAATTTTTAGACATTAAATAAATTTAATTATTTATGACATAATAATGATGCAGCGATGACATCATTATTTGACGATTTAAATAAAATGGAAAGGTAATATAAAATCTATGAACTACACATGGCCAAAACCAATTGGATGAGTGGATTTCGATGCCTTATCACCTTATCCACGAATTCTATCAATGTGGGACCTTTTAAAACCGAAACACATTTTCAAATAATGTAATGTTCCTTTACTTTCCAAAAGTGCCCCTCCTCTCCTCTTATAAAAGGCCCCCACCTCTACCTCATTTCACACACTCTTCAAGCCATTGGCTCGGCCAAACCCTGCCCATTTGCTCTCTCCACATCCCTCTCCTCATCCTAGAGGATTCCCTTTGGGCAGAATCCTTTCAAAGGAAGCCTTTAGGCTCAACTCAAAAGGAGTTACACTTTTTAAGGTAATTCATTCTCTCATGTTCTTTTGTTTTATTTTGCTTCTCCAACCCCCTAAACTCTTTTTATTTACTTCTTTTGTAACAACACCAGTATCTTAAATATACTAGGATGTTGTTATAAGATTTATTTGAGCTACACTTCCACACAACTACATCAAATGGTTAAAGAACATAAGGTTTCCGTGGATGGCGAAATTCTGCCTCCCGAAACGATGATTGTTCAACACTCATTTAACACCTTCAAAGGTGGCCATTATGATGTCACTATTTTTATATATGATATATAATATGTTTATGTTTTCCTTAAGCTTCTGTTTTTTTCATTTTGGGCATACCTTTATGGTTTCCATTATGGGTAAAACACGATATCTTCATTTTAGGAAGCGCGGACTACCGCCCCCTGAAAGTGATTTGATTCGTTAATACCATATGTGGGATGTGTGAAGGATAAAGTTAATGATATTATATATGTTATTATACTGGAATTATAATATACTCTCATATCATTATGATTCCATTCCAGAAAATATGAAATAGAAATGGAAGTAGCGTTCATGCGTACGTACGGCTTACCGTCTCCATGAACGGTGCATTTCATTTCTTACCTCTAAATGTGATGTAATATTATAAATGAATGTATGTACTGGATATATATGACATATATGATATCTACATCATGAATAACATTCTGGATATAATGAACCTTTGACCAAATTAACAACATGTAAGTGTAAGAAGCCTATTTTTGACTTAAGAACCAAATACCGACAAAATGAACATTATTAACTTAAATAATTACATAATGTTCATATCATTGTAATAAGTGATATAATAAGGATAATGAAGTTGAAAATGGTTCTTAATAAGGTATATATTAACTCTAGTTTATTATTCAGGAGGTTAAAGAACGGTTGAGTCAAGTCAGACACGAGGTAAGGGATCTTCTTAACCCAACTTCCATTCTTTGGGTTAATCTCCTACTTTCAAATTATGTCATGATATTATTATGTCCTATTTTGTATTTTTATGTTATTTATGTGTACCTATAGTGAATACACATAATATATCTATTTTATTTTAAAAATGATCTTTGTATGGGACTTCGTCTCAATCTCCTTTCGTTGAGGCATATTTTATTTTATACACAACTTTCTTTTATACGGTGTATAAACCCCTTTGACTTTTACATTTATTCAAAAGGAATCTTTTTACACGAAGCGTTTTACTAAACGACAAAAAGGGAATGTTTTTCTTTCCGTACTTATGCGGCGACAACGACTTCTCCGCCGCCGTGACCACTATTTGAGTTTCAGCTTCCTCTACAAGCCATACCCTTTTTTAATGAAAAATAAATACCATGTTATACTTTTCTTTTATTTTGGTATTGAAAATGGTTTTGAAAGCGTTTTTTATATCAATGTGTTTTATTGATATCTTGTGATTGAAATGTGGAAATGTTATGTTTCCTTTATGCATGTTTTATGTGATACGATTATGTTATGGTTTATGAGATGTTTAAACCTGTTCATATGAGGAATGTATTGGACTTAATAAGTGACGGGTGGAGCCCGCTATAGCTCCTCGATGCATCGGTAGGTCTCATGAGACAACTAGACGTGGAATTGGCCGAGGCCCTTTCCCAATTTGATTTATGGTTTTGGCCGAGGCCTTAATCATTTTAGACGTCTTGGCCGAGGCCTTGACAAAGTGTTTCAGAATGTCTGGCATTATACATTCCATCATTATGAGAGTGGTTATTGATATTACATGTGATTATTCGACCAGTAGAATATCCATGTGAAGAAGTAAATGGCATTATCTCATTTTACTTTTGCCATATTATGTTGAAGTTCATGTTTAAGAGGCTTTTGTTTTAGTTATACATTGCCTTAAATGTTAATGTTTATTTATGAAAGCTTCCGCATTATTGTTATCCTTACTGAGCATTTGAGCTCACCCCTTTCAATGTTTAAAAATTTTCCAGGTTGTGAAGAAGTATTTTATGACTGACTTGCAAGAATAATCAGTGAAGATATGAGTGTGGAATATGAAGACCATGTTTTTTTGTAGTTTGTTTAATTTTGATGTAATGAAAGACTTATGAATGTATCTAGTGTTTCCAAGGCTACTAAACTAATCGGTCTTTCGAGACTTGATCTTTTGGGATCATGCCAATGTTACGAAGTAATGCACCGGCTCTGGGTAGCTGGGGTCGGGGCGTTACAGTTGGTATCAGAGGCAGTTTAGTACTAACCTTGGAAGCTAGATTTAGATAAACTCTGATTAGAGCACAAAGCCCAAAGATAGACCTTGAGGATTAGTATAGAAGAACTTCCTAGAATTTTGGTATTATAGAGATGTTATGACTTTTCCGAGCAATACATCCCTGTCTGGATACGAGCAGGTAGAGGCGGCTCTGGCACAGATGTACCTAGGGGTAAAACCCGAAAACACCGCTTTGAGCTAGACTCGAACGGGAACTGGTGCACGACAACGGGCCTTGCTGCACTCTTGGTTACGACACTCCCGGGGGATACGCTTAGGATAATTCTCATTTTCTTTACAAACCACTATGAACGGTTATGAGTATATACTTCCTCAAATAAAACCTTTTTATGATTATGGATTATATCCATAAATAGTTCAATTTATGTTAAGTATTATACAAGTATGGAATTATGTATTTTGATTCATAAACTAATCTGGTTTATGCCATTGTTTAGAAATGGCGCCTAGTAGAAGGAATGGAAACTGTATCAATGCACGAACTCCGTGTAGGGATTTCCCTCCTGCTCAAGATAATTATTGTGGACCTGGAGATACAACTGGTGCTGATCAACTTATTACCATACTGGGACAACTCACGCAGGTTATGAATAACAACCTTACTCGTATGGAGCACCCTGATTCGCAACGTGGAGGATCAATGCTAGACCGTTTCATGAGGCAACAACCGCCAACCTTCAATGGGAGTACAAATCCTACAGTAGCTGAGCAATGGATAAATTCCTTAGAGAAAATATTCCATGCCTTGGGGAGTAGTGAAAGGGAGAAGGTTGTCATGGCAGTTTACCGCCTCACTGGAGATGCCGATCAGTGGTGGTCGCTGATTCAAAACATAAAGGAAGATGATGACGTATCGAATATGGAATGGAGGGAGTTCAAAGATCTTTTCTTAGAAAAATACTTTCCTCGTGACCATCGAGCAGATATGGAAAGTCAATTTCTGAGTCTGAGGCAGAAGGAGGATGAGAATGTCGCAAAGTATGAGGCTAACTTTACAAGGTTAGCGAGGCATGCTGCCGATTACATACGTAACCCAAGGAGTAAGATTGATCGTTTCTTTGATGGGTTAAAACCATTTCTCCGTCGAGCTTTAGTATCACAATCCTTTTCATCATACGAAGATATTGTCTCGTGTGCTATCAAGACAGAAAAGGAATTCTCTAAGTCTTATGACAACAAAGTAAAGCAAGAGAAGAAGAGAACGGTGGAACAAGAGACAGATAAAGGGAAAAAGGGAAAGAAGGATTTTCCATTATGTGATAATTGTGGGAAGAATCACCCTGGTACTTGCCTAAAAGGAATGGGAGTTTGTTATAAATGTGGAGAAAAGGGTCACCAGGCTCGTGATTGCAAGGGAAAGAAAGAGGCTGTCAAAGTTGAATGCTACAATTGTAGAGAAATGGGTCATTATGCAAATGAATGTCCTAAGCGTCAAGGAAACTTACCTCAGAAAAGGCCAAGGGATCAAGGACAATCTTATGCTATTACTATAGTTGAAACAGAATAACTAATGTATTGGTGCTTTTGGACTCATCGATTATATTCTGGTTATTAGAATAATGTGATCTATATAAGGATTGTACTGCAGTACTTGTTGGTTTCAGTAAGGTTTTAATATGATGAAGGTAATTATATTTTTAGTATGTGACAATAATAGAAACTTTACTTTGTTTGGGGAATCTGATAAATTGATTTTGGAATTAAGAGACCTTTTAGAGAAAGTCTGGACAGAGGTATTTTGGATAACTATAAAGGTTGGAGTGGATTAAGTTGATTTTTGGATAGTATTGTTTAAGTTTAAAACATTTATGAAGATTATTCTTGGAATAGTATAGTATTATATTTTTAGGAAAAGGACAACCTGCAGGGTGGGGAATAAACCGTCGCGTCGGACAAAGCTGTAGGAATCGAACCCACAATCAAAGTGCGACATGCCTTTATTTCCTACCACTAGCCTACAGGAAGTCCCTGGTTATTAGAAAATAATTTTACTAATCTAAATGGTATGTGTTAACATTTTGAACCTTATACAATTAGGATAAATAGAATATTTTTGAGTTCCGTTACCATTTGGAGTAAAAGTTGGGGTTGTGGTAAAAAAAATTTAACGAATGAAAGTATACATAACAAGTATGTATATTCCCTTACGTTCTTAGTAAATCTCCTAAATAAATTCCTCAACATAATAAAAGGTAACTTAAAACAAAAATGTTGTCGGTTAACATTTCCAACTGGGGATTCAATGACCGTTTAACCAATCACAAGTTTGTGATTTTCTTGTGGTTAAACATTCTCCTAATCCTGTTTTCTATAACTCTCCATCAGACCTTGATGGTTTGTTTCTCCTCCATATCCATATTTTCATAGAATCCTATAATGGGCTATATCGGGTGACCTTTGTACTTATCCTGCTTTCTTTTAATGTTATATATTTATTAACCTTATTTTCGATGTGGGTTTTCCTCAAAGGTATTTTCTCTTTTCAACCTTGTATTTTCCAAGAAAAATTTCAAATTGCGAGGACGCAATTTATTGAAGGAGGGGAGAATGTAACACCCCGAGCTTCCACGATACGCTTCTCATTCAGTAATACAATAGCTTGCATTGTACGCAACTTCGAGTTCTAAAACACCGCGACTAATCAAAGTAGCCGTTATGAATAGTAATACCTTCTTTTTGAAATATTATAAATTTTATATATCAAAATGGACTTCATTTTTGTATTCGTAATATCGAAATTAGCCTATGTTGAATTTTTGGTATTTTTCTGAGAACTTCTAAAATTTTATAAATAGTGAAAAATACTTAAAACAACTTTTTTAATCAAAATAATTTATAGTGATAAATTATAATATTTGATGGTTTTAAAGTATAATTAGAATATATTTTTACCATTTTATCCAATGGTGGTCATTAGAATTAATTTAACATTGAAATTGGACATAAACAATTGCCAATCTTTTGATATAAATTGTTTCTTAAAAACACGCTATTTGTTGTGACAGCGGGAATTAATTATAAAATTAATTAATGCAACTAATATGTTTGGAATTTTGTAAAATAGACATCATTTTTCAATTCGGAATATCAATTATAGCTTTGGGTGAAATTTTGGCCTTATTCTGAAAAACTTCAATTTTTGATGAATAGTGAAACCACTAAGTGGTTGTTAAATAACTGATTTTTCGTTTAAATGAAATATTACCACTTCTGTGATTTGATTTTCAAAAATCCGACATACATGGTTGTCATTAAGAAGTAAAATGTGGTTCAATGGGATAAAAATAATTTTTTGGTGAATAGTAACTTATTAAGTTCTTAATCGCGATTAGTGGTAATTAGGGTAGTTTAAGGTATAAATAATACTTTAATAATATTAAATGACCTAGACACATGTCCCAACCTCATTGGTTGTGTCATGGCCGACCAAGACAAGCCATGGCCTAACTTGGGGACCCCATGGATCCACTTTTGTTGGGAAATAACATAAATTACTTTTTATTTAATGTTAAAGTGAAAATGACACTAACATAAAGTGTTTTACTAAAACAATTTTTAAGTAGGGTTACACAAGTCCAAATTTTGATTATAAATAGTCATTGGAAAGATAAAAAGATTTCCTATATCATAGTAGTTTTTTTATAATTTTTAGACATTAAATAAATTTAATTATTTATGACATAATAATGATGCAGCGATGACATCATTATTTGACGATTTAAATAAAATGGAAAGGTAATATAAAATCTATGAACTACACATGGCCAAAACCAATTGGATGAGTGGATTTCGATGCCTTATCACCTTATCCACGAATTCTATCAATGTGGGACCTTTTAAAACCGAAACACATTTTCAAATAATGTAATGTTCCTTTACTTTCCAAAAGTGCCCCTCCTCTCCTCTTATAAAAGGCCCCCACCTCTACCTCATTTCACACACTCTTCAAGCCATTGGCTCGGCCAACCCCTGCCCATTTGCTCTCTCCACATCCCTCTCCTCATCCTAGAGGATTCCCTTTGGGCAGAATCCTTTCAAAGGAAGCCTTTAGGCTCAACTCAAAAGGAGTTACACTTTTTAAGGTAATTCATTCTCTCATGTTCTTTTTGTTTTATTTTGCTTCTCCAACCCCCTAAACTCTTTTTATTTACTTCTTTTGTAACAACACCAGTATCTTAAATATACTAGGATGTTGTTATAAGATTTATTTGAGCTACACTTCCACACAACTACATCAAATGGTTAAAGAACATAAGGTTTCCGTGGATGGCGAAATTCTGCCTCCCGAAACGATGATTGTTCAACACTCATTTAACACCTTCAAAGGTGGCCATTATGATGTCACTATTTTTATATATGATATATAATATGTTTATGTTTTCCTTAAGCTTCTGTTTTTTTCATTTTGGGCATACCTTTATGGTTTCCATTATGGGTAAAACACGATATCTTCATTTTAGGAAGCGCGGACTACCGCCCCCTGAAAGTGATTTGATTCGTTAATACCATATGTGGGATGTGTGAAGGATAAAGTTAATGATATTATATATGTTATTATACTGGAATTATAATATACTCTCATATCATTATGATTCCATTCCAGAAAATATGAAATAGAAATGGAAGTAGCGTTCATGCGTACGTACGGCTTACCGTCTCCATGAACGGTGCATTTCATTTCTTACCTCTAAATGTGATGTAATATTATAAATGAATGTATGTACTGGATATATATGACATATATGATATCTACATCATGAATACCATTCTGGATATAATGAACCTTTGACCAAATTAACAACATGTAAGTGTAAGAAGCCTATTTTTGACTTAAGAACCAAATACCGACAAAATGAACATTATTAACTTAAATAATTACATAATGTTCATATCATTGTAATAAGTGATATAATAAGGATAATGAAGTTGAAAATGGTTCTTAATAAGGTATATATTAACTCTAGTTTATTATTCAGGAGGTTAAAGAACGGTTGAGTCAAGTCAGACACGAGGTAAGGGATCTTCTTAACCCAACTTCCATTCTTTGGGTTAATCTCCTACTTTCAAATTATGTCATGATATTATTATGTCATATTTTGTATTTTTATGTTATTTATGTGTACCTATAGTGAATACACATAATATATCTATTTTATTTTAAAAATGATCTTTGTATGGGACTTCGTCTCAATCTCCTTTCGTTGAGGCATATTTTATTTTATACACAACTTTCTTTTATACGGTGTATAAACCCCTTTGACTTTTACATTTATTCAAAAGGAATCTTTTTACACGAAGCGTTTTACTAAACGACAAAAAGGGAATGTTTTTCTTTCCGTACTTATGCGGCGACAACGACTTCTCCGCCGCCGTGACCACTATTTGAGTTTCAGCTTCCTCTACAAGCCATACCCTTTTTTAATGAAAAATAAATACCATGTTATACTTTTCTTTTATTTTGGTATTGAAAATGGTTTTGAAAGCTTTTTTTATATCAATGTGTTTTATTGATATCTTGTGATTGAAATGTGGAAATGTTATGTTTCCTTTATGCATGTTTTATGTGATACGATTATGTTATGGTTTATGAGATGTTTAAACCTGTTCATATGAGGAATGTATTGGACTTAATAAGTGACGGGTGGAGCCCGCTATAGCTCCTCGATGCATCGGTAGGTCTCATGAGACAACTAGACGTGGAATTGGCCGAGGCCCTTTCCCAATTTGATTTATGGTTTTGGCCGAGGCCTTAATCATTTTAGACGTCTTGGCCGAGGCCTTGACAAAGTGTTTCAGAATGTCTGGCATTATACATTCCATCATTATGAAAGTGGTTATTGATATTACATGTGATTATTCGACCAGTAGAATATCCATGTGAAGAAGTAAATGGCATTATCTCATTTTACTTTTTCCATATTATGTTGAAGTTCATGTTTAAGAGGCTTTTGTTTTAGTTATACATTGCCTTAAATGTTAATGTTTATTTATGAAAGCTTCCACATTATTGTTATCCTTACTGAGCATTTGAGCTCACCCCTTTCAATGTTTAAAAATTTTCCAGGTTGTGAAGAAGTATTTTATGACTGACTTGCAAGAATAATCAGTGAAGATATGAGTGTGGAATATGAAGACCATGTTTTTTTGTAGTTTGTTTAATTTTGATGTAATGAAAGACTTATGAATGTATCTAGTGTTTCCAAGGCTACTAAACTAATCGGTCTTTCGAGACTTGATCTTTTGGGATCATGCCAATGTTACGAAGTAATGCACCGGCTCTGGGTAGCTGGGGTCGGGGCGTTACAATATATGAAGAAAAGATACCCACTTGTGGGTAGAGTAAGTACATGTGTAGTCATTGGAATCTTTTTAACTCCTTAATAATATCCTCATATTCATTATTCCAATCAAACATGAATATATTCTATGATATCTTTTCTATAGAGTTTTCAAATCATAAAGAATTTCTCGCTATTCGATAATAATACCCCACTATCCCAGAGAATCTATGAATCCATTTCACATATGTTGGATTTAGCCATCCTCCCATATAATCTTACCTTACATGGTCCCCAAATATCCCTTTAAATGTGTTAATATGTCCCGTGAATGAAACTTTATTCAAACAACAAACATTTGCTATACTTTTCATCAATATTCTACTTTTATAATGTATTTAGCACCATTCATAAATCTAATAATACTTCTTCTTCCTTTTGAACTATATTTGAATATCATCTATAAATACTACCATAATATTTTTAAAGGTAATATCTGAAAAATAAATTCATCATGTCCCTAAATATTGATAGATAATTTTTAAGTTTTAAAGGAATTAATATGCTCTCATACCTCGTAAAAGATGTAGTTTATGGAATATTCTCTTTTTTTCAACCTTACTTGATAATACACCAACTGAAGATCCACCTGGTAGATGTATTGGGCTCTATGTAGCTGATCTAACAAGTCATAAATCTATGGAAGGGGATACTTTTTCATTATCATGATATTTCTTAGCTCATGATAATCAATGTGAGGCTACAATGAACCATCCTTATCCTTGATTAAGTGGACTCGCAAACCCCAAGGTAAAGCAATTGGGTGTATTAACACTTTATCCAGATTCTCATGTATTGTTTCCTCATCTCTACATTTTCTACATCAAACACTCTATATAGAGTCTTAGATAATAGGAATTCTTCTTGTATAATCACAATTGAAAATATAATCTCTCATTTGGGAGAAAGATTATCCATTTCTTAGGGAAACACCTCAGTGAATTATATCACAATGGACATGCCTTATAGTATTACCTTTTCATAGACCCTATTATTTTATCATGATATTATTTATCATATGAAAATAGTATCCATACGTGAGATATCATTGCTAAATAAGATTCATACTCATATTTGCACATATATTGAATTAGAAAATTATTCTCAATAATATGAGTGATTTCCTTTTCATGGAAATTTATTTTGGATCTATGAAATGAAATCCAATTTATAACCATAATTGCAAAAAATTGAAATAATTGAAGTACCCTAGCATTATATGAGAATTTCACCCAAAAAAATATTTTCATGGTAGTATATATATACTTGGGATGCATTAATTTCCCCATTTTACATTTTCAAAAACACCTCTACTTCCATGATTTGTGGTGGTGTTTGAATAGTTATAAAAAGAATATGTGATATGATAAAATTCATAGAACTAGAATAAAAAATTATGTTCACTATTGTAGAATGAATAACTAGCTTATCGGTCACCAATTCATTGTTGCGTTCCACCTAGGTAGTTGTAATGTAATAACATTGATCATACATCCTTGGTGGTTTTTTGTGCTAATTTTCTCAGATCATGCATAGTTCAGTGAATTAGTTTGAAAAGTTACCTTATTCTATGATGTTTAAGTTTTATAAAAATGGAATAGGGTTTACTCAAGCATTCCTCTCCTACATTTCATTGGTGGGTTTATCCCTTCTACAATTCCCAGAAAAGTTCCCTTCATTTTTACACCTAAATCATTTCCTCATCCCCCAAGGAAAATTTTGAGATTATTCTTTCCTCTTTTATTTAAAATTGGATGTTGAAATTTCATACCGTATTTAGATTTTTCCTTCAGATCTCTAGCATACATATCCAATTTACATGTATTATCCCTCTTAGATCCTTGATATTCTCTGATCCCCTTTTTACCTTTATTCCAAACTAGAAAATTTCCTCATAACTAACAATGTCTCTAATGTGTAGGGATTTTTGTAGATTGGGTTTTATTGAACTATAGAAGTAGTCACATTTTTATTCATGGGTTATAGAAAAGACATAGGCATATCATGAAAGACTTTTGGAAGTCTCTTCTTAATCCCTGATAGATTCATCTTTTTTTTGGTTGATGGAATGAAAATCCATTTCCATTTTATTTTAGAGAGTTTGAGGGAAAAATTAAAATCATTTTACAAAAATCCTTCCACCCAAATGCATTGATCTCTTCCTCAGGCTATGTATTCTTTATTAATGTCCTCTAATGATCATATTCTTCCGACATCTGATAAATAGAAAGTATAAAATTTTGTTGCATGAAACATTCAAATATTTAAAATATCATCTCAATAGATTTGATCAAATATTCGGCCATAAAGGGATTATTTAATCAATTGAAAGTAGGAGGCTTTGGTAACATAAAGGTATCAATTTCCACATGTTTCTTCTTAGCGGGTTTTGGGTGTTCCTCCTTATTTTGGATTCTATTAAAGACCTGATTCAACTATTAATGTATCATAAAAAATATCATGATTCCTTCTCCCATCTAATTAGGTGTATAATTGGGCGAGTCATTATATTTCCCCCCACATTGTTTTTTACTCGATTACTCATATTTCTAGTCAATTCCTTTAATAAAGGAAATATCAAGGATGAGAATTTTTAAATAATTAATCAAAAAAATGGAATCAAAAAACATTAAAGGGATAATATATAAACTTCATTTATTCCATAACGTATAAATTTATAGGCATTAATATATGTTTTCCATTATCTTTTTTGATACATAGACCATTATGGGTATTTTTTCCCATAATAATGGTTTGTAATGAGCATGCTTATTTAAAAATGCATTTCCAATAGGAGGGTCAAACTAGTTTTGTAGTGAGGCCAGTTTTCATGCACCAATTCCAGATCGAGTATATCTCTATGCTGTGTTTTTAGATTTTACATCGAGGTACATCTATTCCTAACCATCATCCACTTATACTAACCAAACATGAATATATTTTCATGGAAACCACATACACATTAATTTACAAAAAATTATGCTTATGATATTATTTCCAATCAAACCCCAAAGGATTTTTCAACAATTTTCGAATCATAATCCCAAAAATAACTATACATACACTTGATACTAATAAAAAAAACCCATATATTTGTTATACATTAATTCATGATTTATTTCATAATGTTACACACAATAAAACCTAGTATATTGGGAAATCTATTATATCTGGTTAATTAGGTAAATTACCTTGTAACACCCGAGACTTTTATGAGAAATATTCTGTTTTTATGTTATATAAATCATCAAAGGAATCTTTCACTACACACAACACTAGCTTGGCTTGCTTTACACGCAACCGCGGCCTTCCTCGATAGCTTGCGTCGTACGCAATACCGAGTTTCACTAAACAACGATATGCTATTAAAATATTTTTAAAACTAGCCGTTATGAATAGTATTAACTAAATTTTTAGTTTTATAACATTATTATTCATCTTATAGATTTTCTAGAACGTGTTAAGAGAACAAAATAATTTTTTCGGGTAAAATAAGTATTTTTCAAAAAATGCAGTTCTACCGCCTTTTGATGGCGCACCCACATTAAATCTAGTTTTTGACAAGTTTATAAGTTCAATTTGACAAAATAAAATTCTTCTCTAGAATCAAGATATAAAAATTTTCTTTGGATAAATTTTTCATATTATTCTGATAACTTTCATATTTTAATGAATAGTAAAAACACGCTATATTTTAATTAAAAACCACTTTTTTCATCGTAATAAATTATGTGGTTAATTAATAATATTGAATGGTTTTAAACTATAAATAGAATATATTTTTACTATTTAATATAATTTATGTCATTAGCCTTGATTTTACATTGAATTTGTAGGTTAAATAAATTCAATCTTTGGCAATGTTTTAACTTTTAAAACCTGTTTGCTTAACAACGGGATTAATTTTAAATTAATTACTGCAACTTCTGTGTTTTTAATTTTGAAAAATGGATTCCATATTTGGAATCAGTGGGTCCAAATTATGTTAATATGTTACTTTTATTTTTTTCGATATTATGAATAGTAACTACGGTAATTTTTTAATTCACTACGGTTAAAGGTAAATAGGGTAATTCAAGGTTAAAAGAATATTATTATAAATCAAAATTACCTTGACACTTATCTTAACCATATTGGATGAGTATTGGACGACCATGGGAATCCTTGGTTCGATTTGGGGACCCCATGGAGCCACTTATGAAAGACAATGACACATTAGATTAATTAATTTAATGTAAAGACAAAATTGGAATTAACAAATATCGTTTAGTAAATAATTTTTATAAGGGGAAATATAAATTATATTTTGGACTATAAATATTAATTGGAAATCTAAAAGGATTTCCTACATTTTGGTATTTTGTTTTATAATTTTTATACATCATATAAATTAAATTATATATGACACAATAATGATGCAGTATTTACCTCATTAATAAATGATTTAAATAAATAAGACAAAAATGACTAAAATATCACCCAAAAGCAGTCCAATTCTTATTGGATGATTTTATTTCGAATATGAGTCATCTTAGCTTCGACATTAATGTGTTCTGGACCTCTTGAAACCGAAGATAAGTTTATAATAAAATAATGTTTTCACGCTTTCCTAAAGAGCCCCTCCACTCCCTTATAAAAGGAGACCACTTCTATGCAATTCCTCACACCTCTCAAGCCTTTTATCCAGTACAAACTCTGCCCAAATAAGCTCCCTACATCCCTCTCCTTCCCCTTGAAGCCTTACATTAGGCAGAAGACTCTCTAAGAAGTCCTTTTGGTTCAAACCAAAGAAAGTTACCAAAATTAAAGGTAACATTTTCTCTTAAGTTGTTTTCTTTTATTCTACTTCTCCAACCCCTAAAATCTTTTTAATCCTTAATTTTGTGACAAAACCAGTATCCTGAAAATACTATGATTTTGTTATGATAAGGATTATAACTACACTTACATACACCTCCATCTAATGGATGAAGAACATAATGTTTCTGTGATGGCAAACTAACGCCTCACGAAACGATGATTGTTCGATTTTCCTATACCGCCTCTCATGGTGGCCATTATGATGGCACTGTATTTATATATAATATATATTATGTTTATTCTATATATATGCTTCTTTAATTCCCAATTATATCAATCCTTTACGGTTTCCATAGTCGGTAAATACGATAATCTCATTTGAGGAAGTGCGGACTACCGCCCCCTCAAAGTGATGTGATTCGTTAATACCTTATGTGGGATGTATAAAGGATGTGGTTAATGATATTATATATGATATTATACTGTAATTATAATATATCTATGTATCATTATGTTTTAATTCCATTAAAATAATAAATAGAAGTGAAATTAGCGTTCATGCGTACGTACGGCTTACCTTCTCCATGAACGGTGTGTTTCATTTCTTACCTCCATATGTTATGTACTATTATAAATGATTGTATATGATGGATATATAATGAATTTATATGATATATAAATTATGATTTACATTTTTGAGGTAAGTAAATCATGATATAAGTAATAATAACATCAAGAACAACAAGTCCAATCACGTACGATAAATAAGATGATTTTACCCAAAACACTACTTTAACATTAATTTACATAAGAATGGATAATATAAAGTCATAAGTGAACCATATATGATATCATAACAATTAATATGATTCTTTAATAAGTCAATGACATTATTTAAATCATTATACAGGAGGTTCGGACTCTTACGAAGGAAATTGGACCTAAGGTAAGGGAAATATCACAATCTCATTTTTATCCGCGATTGTTTAGACTTTGAAATTTACTGGGGTGTATTTTATCATCCAAATCCATGTTTCCTCAATATGTAATATTTATATCCTTCTACAATAGTTTATATCCAATTTTACCCTTCGGTGAGTTTTTAGTAAAAGATATGAAAGGAATCTTTTGTCGTTTTTCGTACGAGGTACTTTTTGACTTTTGCGACAAAAGTATGAGAAGAATGTTTTCTTTTAAATTATACGGCATGAATGGATTTTTAAAAACATTATTTCCAAGAATATTGCCTTACAAGTTTTCAAGTTTATTTTAATCTACTTCTTTTAGTTATAATTTTATGGCATGTTAAGAAAGGAAAAAGTGTTTTTGAAGTTGAAAGAATATTTTCCTCAAGAATGGAGTTCAACTGCTTTATCAAAATTATTTTCCATCTAAGATAAAATAGTGTTATGTTTATATCCCTATTATTGCATTTATTTGATTATATTGTGATGGAATTATTTTTATGAATTCCTTTTTCTTATATGAATTGTTTTAAGATGTCATGTTGTTTAAGAATCCCATTTTTACTACATGGGTTATGCAATGATGTATGATGTATGATTTTGTGGAACACATAATAATGGTATCATTATGAGATGGGTGGGACCTATATCACCCTCCAATGCATTGGGTAATGATTTTGTATCTCATGATATAGACATGGCTGGAACGGCAGGTTAAACAGGTTCAGTGAAACAGGACTGAAACGAGGAGTGAACTCGGTTTAGAAATGGACTTTGTCCACTAAGATAGTATTGGAAATGAGTCTTGACTTATAAGAAATGATTTTCTATGATTATGTGTGTATGCCACAAAGTTTCATGTTTATGTTATGATTATCGGGATTACATTTCACTACTATGATTTATCCCATGTTATGATATTATGATTTGTTTTGCAGATTAAGATTTCCAAAATGTTATGTTCTTATGAATATGATGTGATTGGTATTTCTTTTGTTTACCCTTACTGAGCATTTGAGCTCACCCTTTGTATGATTTCTTTCCCCAGGTCAGGAAGAAGCTTATTAAGTAAGATATGCCAAAAGGGACTATAGAAATGATGATATAAATGGGAGACAGTGTAGACGCTTTATGAACCAGTTGTTTATGTTTCCTAGTTTCTAAAGACACTATACCTATATGGTCCTTTCATGGTTTTGTTATATGTTGTAATAAGTATGCTTCAATTTTTAAGTAATAACAATTTATGTAAATATGGGTCGCCATAGTTGGTATCAGAGGAAAGGTATAGTAAACCATTGGAAACTAGGATGTACAAGCCTTAGTAAGAACCCTAAGGATAAGTATAAGCATAGAACACAATATTAGTGTTTTAGAAATGGCCATGAATAACCTAGGATAAGACATTATGTGTGAAATTTTATTATTGATTATGTGGTTTTCCTATTATAATTAGTGTTGCTCACACTATTCTTCTTGGTTTTAGTCAATTGATGGAACCCGAAGGAACCGTGCTAATACGGAATGTGACGGGCAATGCAATGATTGTCCCCATGAGCAACCAAACGTTAATGGGAGCTGGAATTAAAAATCTTGTAGCCATGCTCACACAACTTTCTCAAGATATGAATCATGCAGGACTTCCAAACGAGCAAAGTAAGGAGAAACATTCTGTTGAATCCTTCATGAGACAGCGTCCAACATCATTCAGAGGGTCTACAGATCCATTAGTGTAACACCCCAAGCTTCCACTGTACGTTTCCCTTCGAATAATGCAATAGCGTGTGTTGTACGCAACCTCGAGCCCTAACACACACCACAACTAATTAAACTAGCCGTTGTGAATAGTAATACCTACTTTTTGAAATATTATAAATTTTATTTATCAAAATGGACTTCATTTTTGGATTCGGAATATTGAAATTAGCCTATGTTGAATTTTTGGTATTTTTCTGAGAACTTCTAAATTTTTATGAATACTGAAAAATACTTAAAAACAAATTTTTTAATCAAAATAATTTATAGTGATAAATTATAATATTTAGTGGTTTTAAAGTATAATTAGAATATATTTTTACCATTTTATCCAATGGTGGTCATTAGAATTAATTTAACATTGAAATTGGACATAAACAATTGCCAAACTTTTGATATAAATTGTTTCTTAAAAACACGCTATTTGTTGTAACAGCGGTTATTAATTATAAAATTAATTAATACAAATTATATGTTTGGAATTTTGTAAAATAGACATCATTTTTGAATTCGTAATATCAATTATAGCTTAGGGTGAAATTTTGGCCTTATTCTGAAAAACTTCAATTTTTGATGAATAGTGAAACCACTAAGTGGTTGTTAAATAACTGATTTTTCGTTTAAATGAAATATTAACACTTCTGTGATTTGATTTTCAAAAATCCGACATACATGGTTGTCATTAAGAATTAAAATGTGGTTCAATGAGATTAAAATAATTTTTTGGTGAATAGTAACTTTTAAGTTCTTAATCGCGATTAGAGTTAATTAGTGTAGTTTAAGGTAAAAACAATATTTTTATAATATGAGAAGAGAATGACACTTGTCCTACCCCTATTGGATGAGTCATGGCCGACCAAGACAACCCATGGGTCAACTTGGGGACCCCATGGAGCCACTTTAGTTAGAAAATGACATAAACACCTTTTATTTAATGTTAAAGTAAAAAAATGACACAAACATAAAATGTTTTATTAAACAATTTTTAAGTGGGGTTACACAAGTCCAAATTTTGACTATAAATATTCATTGGAAAGATAAAAAGATTTCCTACATCATAGTAGTTTTTTTATAATTTTTAGACATTAAATAAATTAAATTATTTATGACATAATTATGATGCAGCGATGACCTCATTATTTAACGATTTAAATAAAATGAGAAGATAATGCAAAATACAAGGCTTACACTTGTCCAAAGCCTATTGGATGAGGATATTTAGAAACCTTATCACCTTAGCCTCGAATTATATAAGTGTGGGACCTTTGGAATCCGAAAAGCATTGTGAAATAATGTAACATTTCAATCTTTCCAAAAGTGCCCCTCGTCTCCTCTTATAAAAGGCCCCCACCTCTACCACCTTATTCACACTTCCAAGCCTTTTGGTTCGGCCAACCCCTGCCCAAATACTCTCCCAACTTCTCTCCCTTCATCCTAGAAGCTTTACTTTATTCAGAAAGCCATCCTAAGAAGTCCTTTTGATCAAATCAAAAGGAAGAAGCTGAAGAAGAGGTAACATTTTCATCACCCTCTTTCAAGTTTCTTTCTTCTTCCACTCCCTCTTTGTTTATTATTTCAATTCTCAAATTATAACTCCAGTATCTTCTATATACTGTGATGTTATTATAAATATGGAACAACCATATTCAGTATTCTACCCATCATTTGAATGACATGTCACCATACGTGCGTACGTACGGCTTACCGTCTCCACGTCGTGGTGTAATTGTTATTCAATATATTATTATTTAGATGGGTATAATAATGATATTTAATTCATGTAAATAATAAATATAACATGATAATGATTCAGTATATATGATATACTATCCAATTATATATTATTTAAATGTCAAAATAATGATATTGTCGCTCGTGCGTACGTACGGACTACCGTCTCCACGAACGCGATGAGATTCATTCTCCGTCGTATCCATTCAAGTATAATTATCATTTGATGATTTAAAAATAATGTTTAAGGACATGATATCATTCTGGATATTAATAAGATACAACCTATCCATGAAAAACACGACTTACGTAACAAAACATATAAAAGAAAACGAGTAAGTTAACACCCGAAACAACGATAAATCTAAGATATTGTTAACAAAGCAATGTTAAAAGATCATATATGATATCATATGAATGTATATGATTCTTGTATAATTTAATAACAATTATTTCACCATTATACAGGAGGTTAACCTACCCCAACCAAGGAAAAGTACAAGGTAAGGGTTTACTTCACAACCTCTTCATTATCCAAGGTTGTTTATACATAATTATCTACTGGGACCTCGTTATCATCCACATCCATGTTTCTTCAAAATGTATTTCAAAACATTTTTATTATTTACAAGAATATGGGTTAAAGTCATTTATACCCTTTTCGACTTTTATAAGAGGAATCTTTCCGCCGTTATAAAATCTTTAAAGCTTTCCTTACAAGCTTATAAGAATATTTTCAAGAAAATGTTTTGTTTTATATGGCTCTTAAATGATTTCAAAAATAGAAAGTGATATTTCTCTAAAAAGTGTTTTGATTTCATCTATGTCAACATCCTTTGATGGATTTTACGCTTATTTGAAGTTGATTTATTATAATACAAAACTTCTATATTGTATTGAAGGTTTTGTGATATGTCTGACTGTGGATGTGTTATTTTATACCATTCATAGTTTATGGTGAAATTATTGACATTTTGTATGCTAGTTTTAATACGAATGTTTATGTTATGTTTAAACCTTTTCATATGGGAATGCATTGGACTTAATATGTGACGGGTGGAGCCCGCTATAGCTCCTCGATGCATCGGTAGGTCTCATGAGACAAACTAGTGTCTTGGCACAAGGCCGTGACAAAATCTTATTTGTGGTCTTGGCACGAGGCCTTGACTACGTGGTTATGATAGTCTGGCATTATGCATTCCAACATTATGAAAGTGGTTAGTGATTTTGCATGTGATTATTCGATTAGTAGAATATCCATGTGAATGAGTATATGGCATTATTTCATTTTACTTTTTCCATATTATGTTGATGTTCAAGTTTAAAAGGCTTTTGTTTTAGTTATACATTGCCTTAAATGCTTATGTTTTCTTATAAAAGCTTCCGCAATATTGTTATCCTTACTGAGCATCTGAGCTCACCCCTTTCAGTGTTTTAATATTTTCCAGGATGTGAAGAAGAGTATTATGACTGACTTGCAAGAATAGTCAGTGAGGATATGAGTGTGGACTATGAAGACCATGTTTTTGTAGTTTGTTTAATTTTTGATGTAATGAAAGAATTATGAATGTATCTAGTGTTTACAAGGCTACTAAACTAATTGGTCTTTCTAGACTTGATCTTTTTTGATCATGCCAATGTTACGAAGTAATGCACCGACTCTGGGTAGCTGGGGTCGGGGCGTTACAGTTGGTATCAGAGGAATTTTAGTACAAACCTTGGAAGCTAGATTTAGATAAACTCTGATTAGAGCACATAGACCTAAGATGAACTTTGAGGATTGGTATAGAAGAACTTCCTAGAATTTTGGTATTGTAGAGATTTTGTGAGTTTTCCGAGCAATACATCCCTGTCTGGATATGAGCAGGTAGAGGCGGCTCTGGCACAGATGTTCCTAGGGGTAAAACCCGAAAACACCGCTTTGAGCTAGACTCGAACGGGAACTGGTGCACGACAACGGGCCTTGCTGCACTCTTGGTTACGACACTCCCGGGGGATATGCTTAGGATAACTCTCATTTTCTTTACAAATCATTATGAAGGGTTTATGAGTATATACTTCCTCAAAGAAAACATTTTTATGATTATGGATTATATCCATAAATAGTTCAATTTATGTTAACTATTTTATAAGTATGGGATTATGTATTTTGATTCATAAACTAATCTAGTTTATGACATTGTTTAGAAATGGCGCCTAGTGGAAGAAATGGAAACCGTATCAATGCACGCAATCCACGTAGGGATTGCCCTTCTGCTCAAGATAATTATAGTGGGGCTGGTGATGCAACTGGGGCCGATCAGCTAATCACCATACTGGGACAACTTACTCAGGTTATGAATAATAACCTTACCCGTATGGAGCACCCTGATCCACAGCGTGGAGGATCAATGTTAGATCGATTCATGAGGCAACAACCACCAACGTTCAATGGGAGTACAAATCCCTTAGTAGCCGAGCAATGGATAAATTCCCTAGAGAAAATATTTCAGGCTTTGGGGAGCAGTGAAAGGGAAAAAGTTATCATGGCAGTTTACTGCCTCACTGGAGATGCCGATCAATGGTGGTCACTAATTCAAAACACAAAGGAAGAGGATGAATTAACAAACATGGAATGGCAGGAGTTCAAAGAACTGTTCTTAGAAAAATACTTTCCTCGAGACCATCGAGCGGATATGGAAAGGCAATTTCTGAGTCTGAGGCAGAAGGAGGATGAGAATGTCGCAAAGTATGAGGCTAACTTTACAAGGTTAGAAAGGTATGCTGCAGATTACATACGTAACCCAAGAAGTAAGACTGATCGTTTCTTTGATGGGTTGAAACCATTTCTCCGTCGAGCTTTAGTATCACAAACCTTCTCTTCATACGAAGGTATTGTCGCGTGCGCTATCAAGACGGAAAAGGAATTATCTAAGTCTTATGACTTTAAAGCAAAGCAAGAGAAGAAGAGACCTTCTGATCAATCTGGGAATGGAAATAAAGGGAAGAAGGGAAAGGTTGAATATCCATCTTGTGGAAAATGCGGGAAGAAACATCCTGGTACTTTCTTGAAGGGAATGGGAGTCTGTTACAAGTGTGGTGAAAAAGGCCACCAAGCTCATGATTGCAAGGGGAAGAAGGAAGATACCAACGTTCGGTGCTACAATTGCAGGGAGATGGGGCATTATGAAAATGAATGTCCTAGGTGTCAGGAGAACTTACCTCAGAAAAGGCCAAGGGATCAAGGCCAGGCTTATGCTATCACTACTGCTGAGGTAGAAGCTCCGAAAGACGTGGTGGCAGGTAATTTAATGGTTTCCTCAAGTTTAGCAAATGCATTATTTGATTCTGGATCATCGCATTGCTTCATATCTTCCCAGTTTGCTAAGAAAATTAGATATTTCCAATTTGATTTAACAAGGGAGTTGTCGGTCAAAACCCCTAAGGGAAGTATTGTTGCAACAAAGTTTTGTCGATTAGTTCCCATTAGAGCACCTAAATGCTCTTTACCTGCTGATCTCATCGTCATACCCATGATTGAATTTGATATAATCCTCGGTATGGATTGGCTTTCGGACCATGATGCAAAAATTTATTGTAAGAGGAAAGAGGTTACGATTCGTGATGATGATGATAAGGAACACCTTATCTTTAGAGCCAAATCGTCACCACATAATTCTTATCTAGATCACCCCCAGTAGCTCAACTAAATTCAATTATTGGGGAGGAAGAGAAGGAAATTACTGAGGATGAGGAAAGGAATATTCAAATAGAGGATGTACCTATTGTGAGAGAATATGTTGATGTGTTTCCGGAAGATTTACCTGGACATCCTCCAGAACGAGAAGTTGAGTTTTCCATTGATTTAATTCCTGGATCAAGGCCCATATCGAAGACCCCTTATAGAATGGCCACTGTGGAATTAGTTGAACTAAAGAAACAACTAGAGGAATTGAATAATAAGGGATTTATTCGCCCTAGTGTTTCTCCTTGGGGAGCCCCTGTTCTTTTTGTTAAGAAAAAAGATGGATCTATGAGGTTGTGCATTGATTATAGGGAGATCAATGCTATAACAATAAAGAATAAGTATCCCCTACCTCGCATTGATGATTTGTTTGACCAACTGCATGGAGCTCAATACTTTTCAAAGATTGACCTTCGGTCTGGATACCATCAGTTGTGTGTGAAGAAGGAAGACGTTCCAAAGACAGCATTTCGAACAAGGTACGGGCATTACGGGTTTACAGTAATGCCTTTTGGATTGACTAATGCACCCTCTGTTTTCATGGATCTAATGAATAGAGTTTTCAAGGAATATCTTGATGACTTTGTAGTGGTATTTATTGATGATATCTTGGTATACTCCAAAAGCCACGAAGATCATGAAAATCACCTACGCATTATCCTGAAGACTCTTAGAAGACATGAATTATATGGGAAATTTAGCAAGTGTGAATTCTGGCTTCATGAGATTTCTTTTCTTGGCCATATTGTCTCTAAGGATGGAATTTCCGTTGACCCTTATAAAACCAAGGCAATCCAAGAATGGCCAGCACCGACAAGTATAACTGAGGTACGCAGTTTTATTGGTTTAGCAGGTTATTATCGACGTTTCGTCCAGAATTTTGCCAGACTGGCTAACCCATTGACGAAGCTCACACGTAAAGGGATTAAATTTGTCTGGACAAAAGAGTGTGAAGAATGTTTTGAAGAACTAAAGAGAAGATTAGTCAATGCCCCTGTATTGACTCTACCATCGGGGAATGATGGGTTTGTTATTTATAGTGATGCATCGAAGAAAGGACTCGGTTGTGTCCTTATGCAGAATGATAAGGTCATTGCCTATGCATCACGACAGCTAAAAATTCATGAGCAAAACTATCCTACTCATGATCTTGAGTTAGCAGCTGTGATCTTTGCTTTAATGATATGGAGACATTACCTCTATGGTGAAAAATGTGAGATTTATACTGATCACAAGAGTTTGAAGTATATTTTCACACAAAAAGAACTCAACATGAGGCAAAGGCGATGGCTTGAACTACTCAAGGATTATGATTGCACGATACATTACCACCCGGGGAAGGCAAACAAGGTGGAATATGCTTTGAGTAGAAAAGACCATGGAGTTTTGAATGTGATGAGAATTGAAAGAGATCCAATTTTCTTGGATCTAGTGAAGATGGACATGGGAATAACTAGGGAAGGTGAAACATCAATGCTTTTTCAAATGGTTGTGAAACCATCATTACTAGAAAGGATTAAGAGCTCTCAGACCAATGATGAAGAATTTCAAAAGAAGATTAAAGGTGTGAATGATGGAAGATTGAGGGACTTTGTGTATAAGGATGGAATTTTGAAATTCGGGAAGAGACTTTGTGTTCCCGATATACCTGATCTAAAAAGGGAATTGCTGGATGATGCTCATAGTTCCAACTTCTCTATACACCCTGGGAGCACCAAAATGTATAGAGATTTGAAGGAACATTTTTGGTGGGACAATATGAAGAGGGAGATTGCTGATTTTGTGTCGAGGTGTATGGTTTGTCCACAAGTGAAAACTGGAAGGCAACATCCTGGTGGAGTATTGCAACCTCTTCCCATACATGAGTGGAAATGGGATAATATTACCATGGACTTTGTCATGGGACTACCAAAGACTCCTAGAAGGAATGATGCAATATGGGTCATTGTTGATCGACATACTAAGTCAGCACATTTTCTGGCTATACGGGAGGATCTACCACTTGAACGTCTAGCAAGACTATATATTAATGAGGTTGTAAGACTTCATGGAGTACCCCTATCGATTGTTTCTGATCGTGATCCTCGTTTTACTTCAAGATTCTGGAAAAGTCTTCAAAAGGCCTTGGATACTGAACTTCGTTTAAGCACTGCCTATCACCCTCAAACAGATGGAAAATCAGAACGGACTATTCAAACCTTAGAAGACATGTTGAGATCATGCTCTCTTGACTTTCAGGGTATGTGGGATCAATATTTACCACTGGTAGAATTTTCCTATAACAATAGCTTCCATTCAAGCATTCAGATGGCACCTTATGAAGCGTTATACGGAAAGAGATGTCGTACACCAACCTGTTGGGATGACGTTGGTGAAAGAAAACTTGTGGGACCAGAACTGGTGGAAGAAACAATGGAAAAGGTGAAGGTAATCCAAAACCACATCAAATCAGCTCAAAGTAGGCAGAAGAGCTATGCCGATAACAGAAGAAAGGTTTTGGAATTTCAGGTGGGAGATCATGTTTTCCTAAAGGTATCTCCATGGAAGGGAGTTATACGTTTTGGTAAGAAGGGTAAGTTGAGTCCCAGATACATCGGACCTTTCGAAATTCTAGATCGTATTGGGGCTGTAGCTTATCGTTTGGTGATGCCGCCAAATCTCTCCAAAGTTCACGATGTTTTCCACGTATCTCTATTGAGGAAATACATGCCTGACCCAACTCATGTACTCACCTATGAGGAATTAGAACTGGAACCCGATCTTTCCTATTGTGAAGAGCCCGTCAGGATTCTTGATGTGAGGGAGCAGGTGCTGAGAAACCGGGCGACTCGTCTGGTGAAGGTTTTGTGGAGAAATCATAAAATGGAAGAGGCAACGTGGGAACCTGAGGAATTTATGATGAAAAACCACCCGAGTCTTTTTATGCAGTAATACCCTAGAAATTGCGAGGACGCAATTATTTGAAGGAGGGGAGAATGTAACACCCCAAGCTTCCACTGTACGTTTCCCTTCGAATAATGCAATAGCGTGTGTTGTACGCAACCTCGAGCCCTAACACACACCACAACTAATTAAACTAGCCGTTGTGAATAGTAATACCTATTTTTGGAAATATTATAAATTTTATTTATCAAAATGGACTTCATTTTTGGATTCGGAATATTGAAATTAGCCTATGTTGAAGTTTTGGTATTTTTCTGAGAACTTCTAAATTTTTATGAATACTGAAAAATACTTAAAAACAACTTTTTTAATCAAAATAATTTATAGTTATAAATTATAATATTTAGTGGTTTTAAAGTATAATTAGAATATATTTTTACCATTTTATCCAATGGTGGTCATTAGAATTAATTTAACATTGAAATTGGACATAAACAATTGCCAAACTTTTGATATAAATTGTTTCTTAAAAACACGCTATTTGTTGTAACAGCGGGAAATAATTATAAAATTAATTAATACAACTTATATGTTTGGAATTTTGTAAAATAGACATCATTTTTGAATTCGTAATATCAATTATAGCTTAGGGTGAAATTTTGGCCTTATTCTGAAAAACTTCAATTTTTGATGAATAGTGAAACCACTAAGTGGTTGTTAAATAACTGATTTTTCGTTTAAATGAAATATTACCACTTCTGTGATTTGATTTTCAAAAATCCGACATACATGGTTGTCATTAAGATGTAAAATGTGGTTCAATGAGATTAAAATAATTTTTTGGTGAATAGTAACTTTTAAGTTCTTAATCGCGATTAGAGTTAATTAGTGTAGTTTAAGGTAAAAACAATATTTTTATAATATGAGAAGAGAATGACACTTGTCCTACCCCTATTGGATGAGTCATGGCCGACCAAGACAACCCATGGGTCAACTTGGGGACCCCATGGAGCCACTTTAGTTAGAAAATGACATAAACACCTTTTATTTAATGTTAAAGTAAAAAAATGACACAAACATAAAATGTTTTACTAAAACAATTTTTAAGTGGGGTTACACAAGTCCAAATTTTGACTATAAATATTCATTGGAAAGATAAAAAGATTTCCTACATCATAGTAGTTTTTTTATAATTTTTAGACATTAAATAAATTAAATTATTTATGACATAATTATGATGCAGCGATGACCTCATTATTTAACGATTTAAATAAAATGAGAAGATAATGCAAAATCCAAGGCTTACACTTGTCCAAAGCCTATTGTATGAGGAGATTTAGAAACCTTATCACCTTAGCCTCGAATTATATATGTGTGGGACCTTTGGAATCCGAAAAGCATTGTGAAATAATGTAACATTTCAATCTTTCCAAAAGTGCCCCTCCTCTCCTCTTATAAAAGGCCCCCACCTCTACCACCTTATTCACACTTCCAAGCCTTTTGGTTCGGCCAACCCCTGCCCACATACTCTCCCAACTTCTCTCCCTTCATCCTAGAAGCTTTACTTTATTCAGAAAGACATCCTAAGGAGTCCTTTTGATCAAATCAAAAGGAAGAAGCTGAAGAAGAGGTAACATTTTCATCACCCTCTTTCAAGTTTCTTTCTTCTTCCACTCCCTCTTTGTTTATTATTTCAATTCTGAAATTATAACTCCAGTATCTTCTATATAATGTGATGTTATTATAAATATGGAACAACCATATTCAGTATTCTACCCATCATTTGAATGACATGTCACCATACGTGCGTACGTACGGCTTACCGTCTCCACGTCGTGGTGTAATTGTTATTCAATATATTATTATTTAGATGGGTATAATAATGATATTTAATTCATGTAAATAATAAATATAACATGATAATGATTCTGTATATATGATATACTATCCAATTATATATTATTTAAATGTCAAAATAATGATATTGTCGCTCGTGCGTACGTACGGACTACCGTCTCCACGAACGCGATGAGATTCATTCTCCGTCGTATCCATTCAAGTATAATTATCATTTGATGATTTAAAAATAATGTTTAAGGACATGATATCATTCTGGATATTAATAAGATACAACCTATCCATGAAAAACACGACTTACGTAACAAAACATATAAAAGAAAACGAGTAAGTTAACACCCGAAACAATGATAAATCTAAGATATTGTTAACAAAGCAATGTTAAAAGATCATATATGATATCATATGAATGTATATGATTCTTGTATAATTTAATAACAATTATTTCACCATTATACAGGAGGTTAACCTACCCCAACCAAGGAAAAGTACAAGGTAAGGGTTTACTTCACAACCTCTTCATTATCCAAGGTTGTTTATACATAATTATCTACTGGGACCTCGTTATCATCCACATCCATGTTTCTTCAAAATGTATTTCAAAACATTTTTATTATTTACAAGAATATGGGTTAAAGTCATTTATACCCTTTTCGACTTTTATAAGAGGAATCTTTCCGCCGTTATAAAATCTTTAAAGCTTTCCTTACAAGCTTATAAGAATATTTTCAAGAAAATGTTTTGTTTTATATGGCTCTTAAATGATTTCAAAAATAGAAAGTGATATTTCTCTAAAAAGTGTTTTGATTTCATCTATGTCAACATCCTTTGATGGATTTTACGCTTATTTGAAGTTGATTTATTATAATACAAAACTTCTATATTGTATTGAAGGTTTTGTGATATGTCTGACTGTGGATGTGTTATTTTATACCATTCATAGTTTATGGTGAAATTATTGACATTTTGTATGCTAGTTTTAATACGAATGTTTATGTTATGTTTAAACCTTTTCATATGGGAATGCATTGGACTTAATATGTGACGGGTGGAGCCCGCTATAGCTCCTCGATGCATCGGTAGGTCTCATGAGACAAACTAGTGTCTTGGCACAAGGCCTTGACAAAATCTTATTTGTGGTCTTGGCACGAGGCCTTGACTACGTGGTTATGATAGTCTGGCATTATGCATTCCAACATTATGAAAGTGGTTAGTGATTTTGCATGTGATTATTCAATTAGTAGAATATCCATGTGAATGAGTATATGGAATTATTTCATTTTACTTTTGCCATATTATGTTGATGTTCAAGTTTAAAAGGCTTTTGTTTTAGTTATACATTGCCTTAAATGCTTATGTTTTCTTATAAAAGCTTCCGCAATATTGTTATCCTTACTGAGCATCTGAGCTCACCCCTTTCAATGTTTTAATATTTTCCAGGATGTGAAGAAGAGTATTATGACTGACTTGCAAGAATAGTCAGTGAGGATATGAGTGTGGACTATGAAGACCATGTTTTTGTAGTTTGTTTAATTTTTGATGTAATGAAAGAATTATGAATGTATCTAGTGTTTCCAAGGCTACTAAACTAATCGGTCTTTCGAGACTTGATCTTTTGTGATCATGCCAATGTTACGAAGTAATGCACCGACTCTGGGTAGCTGGGGTCGGGGCGTTACAATTAGTTTCTGAACAATGGATTAGTACTACTGAAATGATATTTTCAGTTCTTCAATATTCTGAGCATGATAAAGTCATCTTAGCAGTGTATCGTTTGGAAGGTGATGCTGATCAATGGTGGAATCTTATTAAGAATACGAGGCAAAGGGATGAAATTGAGTCCATGGAATGGGACGAGTTCAAGAAATTATTTTCCAATAAGTAATACCCTCGTATTCTTCGAACAAAGATGGAGAAAGAGTTTCTTGAACTGAAGAAAAAGGATGATGAATCTGTTGGTACCTATGAAGAAAATTTTACAAGACTTTCAAGGTACGCTTATGGTATTATTATCCAACCTGAGAGTAAGATTGATTGATTCTTTAGTGGCTTAAAACCAAGTATTTGAAGGGCGTTAGCCATAAGGGACTTCAATAGCTATGATGAAATCATTCGATGTGCTCTCAAAGTTGAGATGGAGATTGGAGTAACCTATCAGTAATATGGGTTTGATAAGAAGAGGAAAATGGAATTCAAAGGAAAATCTAAAGAGCACACTGAAAAGAAGATGAGCTTTCCCTTATGCTCAAATTGTGGAAAGAAACATGGAGGGAGTTGCCTAATAGGGACAAGTAAATGTTTTGAATGTGGAAAGGAAGGTCATCGGGCATTTGAATGTCGCGATGATGGGAAGAAGATGTCTAATGATGCAAACAAAGGAAGGGATACACAGAATGAACCTACTACACATCAATGTTTCAAGTGCAAGGAGATGGGACATTATGCCAATAAATGCCCCAACCCAAGGGTTGATGATGATGGTTGACGTCAACAAACTCTTAAGGCTAAAGACAAAGGAATGTCACATGCAATTTCTATCAGCGATGTGGAGTACGGTAATGATGTGGTGAAAGGTACACTTACCATCCACTCTAAAGTAGAAAATGTTTTATTTGATTCTGGATCCACCCACTCTTTTATTTCTGAAGATTTTTCTAAGGGTATCACTGTATTACCTCAACAATTAGATGTTGAGTTAGCTGTGACAACACCTAATGGCACAACAGTCGCATCAAAAGTTTATAATTCTTCTTCGATCGAAGTTTGTGGGAAAGTGCTTCCTGCAAATCTTGTGATCCTTCCTATAGTGGAATTTGATGTGATTCTTGGCATGGATTGGCATTATTTATTTGGAGCTCATATCAATTTCCGAAGAAGGGAAATCACATTTCATATTCTAGTTCAATCTATGATCGTCTATCGATGCAAGGATGAACATAACCTTCCAGTGGAAATTTCTTCCATATTATGGGTCTTGATTCCACATAATGAAGGTTATTTATCTCAAATGGTTGGTGAAAAACTCAAAATTAAGAATATTCCCATTGTACGGGAGTTTGATGATGTCTTTCTGGAGGAATTGTCGAGTCTTCCACCAAATCGTGATGTTGAGTTTTCAATAGAACTCTTACCGGGTGCTTTGCCTATTTCAAAGACACCTTATAGAATGGCCCCAATTGAGTTGCAGGAATTGAAGAAGAAAATCCAAGAGAATCTTGATAAGGGATTCATACGCCCTAGTGCGTCACCTTGGGGAGCACCTGTTATGTTTGTTAAGAAGAAAGATGGATCAATGAGACTCTGCATTGATTATCGAGAACTTAACAAGATCACTATCAAGAACAAATATCCTCTCCCACGCATTGATGACCTATTTGACCAACTACGCGGAGATCAATACTTTTCCAAGACTGATCTTTGTTCAGGGTATCATCAATTAAGGGTCAAAAGGGAGGATATACCAAAGACGACTTTCCGTACAAGGTATGGATACTATGAATTTATAGTGATGCCATTTGGTCTTACTAATTCCCCTGCTATCTTCATGGATCTGATGAATAGAGTCTTTAGAGACTACCTTGATCAATTTGTGGTAGTCTTTATAAAAGATATTTTTGTCTATTCAAAGAGCAAGGAAGAACATGAAGATCACTTGAGAATTATATTGAAGACCCTGAGAAAGGAGAAGCTTTATGCCAAATTTACCAAGTGTGAATTTTGGCTTCAAAAAGTTGCATTTTTGGGTCACATAATCTCAAAAGAGGGGATATCTATGGATCCAGCAAAAACAGAGGTTATCAAAAGATGGTCGAGACGAACAACAGTAACTGAGATTCGAAGTTTTCTTGGTTTGGCTGGATATTATCGACGTTTTGTTAAAGATTTTTAATGATTATCTAATCCACTCACCAGGTTGACTCAAAAAGGAGTTAAGTTCGTATGGATGGATGAATGTGAAGAGAATTTCAAGGAGTTGAAAAGAAGGTTATCCAGTGCACCTGTGCTCACACTTCCTTGAAGTGGAGAAAGGTTTGGGATCTACAGTGATGCATCCAAGAAGGGACTGGGATGTGTTCTCATGCAAAATGATATGTTGATAGATTATGCCTCACGAAAGTTGAAAATCCATGAGCAAAATTACCCAACTCATGATTTGGAGTTAGCTGCAGTAATCTTTGCATTAAAGATTTGGATGCATTACCTTTATGGTGAAAGGTGTGATATTTATACTGATCATAAAAGTTTAAAGTATATTTTCACACAAAAGGAGATGAATATGCGTCAAAGAAGATGGTTGGAGCTGATTAAGGATTACAACTGCTCAATTAATTACCACCCTGGGAAAGCAAAAAAGGTGGCAGATGCATTAAGTCGACAAGACCATGCCAGTTCATCCATGTTGAGGATCACAAAAGATCCAATATTTATGGATTTACAAAGGATGGATCATGGAATTATAATTTAAGGGGGAAAATCGTATCTTTCTCAGATGAATGTTCAACCATCTATACATGTGAAGATTAAAGAGGCAGAGAAAGAATATGTAGAGTTACAAAAGAAGGTGAGAAATGTTCCTGAATTCAACCTTGATTGTGATGGGATAATAAAGTTCAGGAATCGGGTTTGTGTTCCTCCCATCCCCGAATTAAAGAAGGAGCAGCTGGATGAGGCTCATAGTTCTTCATTCTCTATTCATCCTGGAAGCACGAAGAAGTATAGGGACCTGAAAGAGTACTTCTAGTGGGATGGAATAAAAAGAGATGTTTCTGAATCTGTCTCTCGATGCTTGGTTTGTCAGCAAGTTAAAGCTGAGAGACAGAAGTCTAAGGGGATGTTACAACCATTACCCATACCCGAATGGAAATGGGAAAACATCACTATGGACTTTGTCATAGGACTTCCTAAAACATCCAAAGGCAATAATGCTATCTGGGTCATAGTTGATCGTCTTACGAAGTCTGCACACTTCATCGCTATTAGAGAGGATTTATCTCTAGATCAGCTTGCCAGGATATATGTGAAGGAAGTGGTAAGATTGCATGGAGTACCACTTTCTATTATATCTGACCAGGATCCGAGATTTACCTCGAAGTTTTGGCGAAGTCTTCAGCATATTCTGGATACTGAGTTGAGTTTCAGCACTGCTTATCATCCTCAGACAGACGGTCAGTCTGAGAGAACAATTCAAACCCTAGAAGATATGTTGATAGGTTTCTCTATGGATTTCAAAGGTGGTTGGGATCAACAGCTACCTTTGGTGGAATGTTCTTATAATAATAGCTTTCACTCCAGTATTCAGATGGCTCCTTATGAAGCTCTCTATGGAAAGAAATGCAGGACTCCAACTTGTTGGGATGAAGTTTAGGAAAGAAAGCTATTAGGACCTGATCTCATTGATGAAATGGCAGAAAAGGTTAGATCTATTCAACAACACATAAGAGCAGCTCAGAGTTGACAGAAAAGTTATGCCGACAACCGAAGAAAAGACCTAGAGTTTGAAGTGGGTGATAAAGTCTTCTTACGAATATCTCCCTGGAAGAGGGTCATGAGATTTGGAAAGAAGGGGAAGTTTAGCCCTAGATATATCGGTCCTTTCGATATACTGGATCATGTGGGGAAGGTAGCTTACCGATTGGCGCTTCCACTGAATCTCTCTCAAGTACACGATGTGTTCCATGTATCTCTCCTGAGAAAGTACATACTCGATCCTTCACATGTACTCATCTCAGAAGTTGTACCGCTGGAGCAAGATCTTTCTTATGAAGAACTGCCGATAGAGATTCTGGATCATGGTGAAAAAGTCCTACGAAACAATACCACTCGCTTGGTGAAAGTTTTATGGAGGAACCACCAATTAGAAGAAGCTACATGGGATCTTGAGGATATGATTAGGGAGAGGTATCCTCATCTGTTTGTTACAAAGTGACGAATTTTGAGGGCGAAATTCATTTTAAGGGGGGTAGAATGTAACACCCGAGACTTTTATGAGATATATTCTGTTTTTATGTTATATAAATCATCAAAGGAATCTTTCACTACACACAACACTAGCTTGTCTTTCTTTACACGCAACTACGGCCTTCCTCGATAGCTTGCGTCGTACGCAATACCGAGTTTCACTAAACAACGATATGCTATTAAAATATTATTAAAACTAGTTTTTATGAATAGTATTAACTAAATTTTTAATTTTATAACATTATTATTCATCTTATAAATTTTTAGAACGTGTTAAGAGAACAAAATAAATTTTTCGGGTAAAATAAGTATTTTTCAAAAAATGCAGTTTTACCGCCTTTTGATGGCGCAGCCACATTAAATCTAGTTTTTAACAAGTTTATAAGTTAAATTTGAAAAAATAAAATTCTTCTTTATAATCAAGATATAAAAATTTACTTTGGATAAAATTTTCATATTATTCTGATAACTTTCATATTTTAATAAATAGTAAAAACACGCTATATTTTAACTAAAAACAACTTTTTTCATCGTAATAAATTATGTGGTTAAATAATAATATTGAATGGTTTCAAAGTATAAATAGAATATATTTTTACCATTTAATATAATGTATGTCATTATCCTTGATTTTACATTGAATTCGTAGGTTAAATAAATTCAATCTTTGGTAATGTTTTAACTTTTAAAACCTGTTTGCTTAACAACGGGATTAATTTTAAATTAATTACTGCAACTTATGTGTTTTGAATTTTGAAAAATGGATTCCATATTTGGAATCAGTGGGTCCAAATTATGTTAATAAGTTGCTTTTTTTTGATATTATGAATAGTAACTACGGTAATTTTTTAATTCACTACGGTTAAAGGTAAATAGGGTAATTCAAGGTTAAAATAATATTATAATAATTCAAAATTACCGTGAAACATGTCTTAACCTTATTGTATGAGTATTGGCCGACCATGGGCATCCTTGGGTCGATTTTGGGACACCATGGATCCACTTATGAAAGACAATGACACATTAGATTAATTAATTTAATGTAAAGACAAAATTGGAATTAACAAATATAGTTTAGTAATTAATTTTTATAAGGGTCTATATAAATTATATTTTAGACTATAAATATTCATTGAAAATATAAAAAGATTTCCTACATGTTGGTATTTTTTTATTAATTTTTATACATCATATAAATTAAATTATATATGACACAATAATGATGCAGTATTTACCTCATTAATAAATGATTTAAATAAATTAGATTAAAATGATTAAAATATCATCCAAAACCTGTCCAATTCCTATTGGATGATTTTATTTCGAATATGAGTCATCGTATATTTGACATTAATGTGATTTTAACCTCTTTAAACTGAAGATAAGTTTATAATAAAATAATGTTTTCACACTTTCCTAAAGAGCCCCTCCACTCCCTTATAAAAGGAGACCACTTCTATGCAATTCCTCACACCTCTCAAGCCTTTTAGCTCATCCAAACTCTTCCCAAATAATCTCACTACATCCCTCTCGTTCCCCTTGAAGCCTTACATTAGGCAGAAGACTCTCCAAGAAGTCCTTTTGGTTCAAACCAAAGAAAGTTACCAAAATTAAAGGTAACAGTTCCTCTTAAGTTGTTTTCTTTTATTCTACTTCTCCAACCCCTAAAATCTTTTTAATCCTTTATTTTGTGACAACACCAGTATCCTGAAAATACTAGGATGTTTTTATGAGAATTATTAGAACTACACTTACACACACCTCCATCTAATGGATGAAGAACATAATGTTTCTGTGATGGAAAACTAACGCCTCACGAAACGATGATTGTTCGATTTTCCCCTACCGCCTCTCATGGTGGCCATTATGATGGAACTGTATTTATATATAATATATATTATGTTTATTATCTCTTTATGCTTCTTTACTTCCCAATTATATCAATCCTTTATGGTTTCCATAGTCAGTAAATATGATAATCTCATTTGAGGAAGTGCGGACTACCGCCCCCTCAAAGTGATGTGATTCGTTAATACCTTATATGGGATGTATAAAGGATGTGGTTAATGATATTATATATGATATTATACTGGAATTATAATAGAACTATGTATCATAATGTTTTAATTACATTAAAATAAGAAATAAAAATGAAAGTAGCGTTCATGCGTATGTACGGCTTACCGTCTCCATGAACGGTGCGTTTCATTTCTTACCTCCATATGTTATATACTATTATAAATGATTGTATATGCTGGATATATAATGAATGTATATTATATATAAATCATGATTTACTTTCTGGAGGTAAGTAAATCATGATATAAGTAATAATAACTGACATGTGCCTGTCGTGGGGTACGACAAAAACAAATATTACCTAAGTTAAAATGCAGTAGAGTGGATTACCTAGGTTGTCTCCAGAGAGGAGTTCACAACAATTAAGTTGTCACCTTAAAACAGAAAGAAGTGAGGTTGTTTTTAGAAATTGTTTGATTTAGAAAATAAAAGAAAGAAACTAAATAAAGTAAAGTAATTAAGTGAACGTTTTGAAACAAATTGACAAATGATGTGATCTAAATCAGTGATATGAAATGGTGATCAGGTTAGGGTCAGTTTTCCAATTGTAATTCTATCATTGTTCATTGTACCCAATTCTTCTCTGCTAAATCGTTAACAGTGAGAATCCACAATCGTTTCATCTCACTCCCTTGGTCAATTAAAAATGTGAGAATAAACCTTACTAAAATCTTAGGTTGGTCTACTATCCTTCCAATGTGTAATAGAGTTGTAGAAAATACCCCCAATTATCTTAGGCAATTCCCAATCGGGTCTTTTTTATCCCAAGTAATCAAGAACATTCACTACTCCTCACACACGTACCGGTGATCACTGAGTACTACACCACTAAATCCCGGTCTATTACATTTCTTATAAACCAGAACCTAGTGGATGGAGATATTGATCATTTACCAAATATAAATGAAAGACAGAATCTAAAATCAGATACAATGGTACATGATAATAAAAACTGTTATAAGAAATTGAAACAGATTCGCAGAAGAGAAAAGAGGATTTTAAAATATTAATAGAAGGAACTCATGAAATACAATATGGAAAACCTATCCTTCTTCAATCACACAGAATTTTACCCCACCATGGTAAGGGTAATTGTGACTAAGGGGAAAGAATAATTCATTACAAAACTAAGAAAAACAAAAGAGAGAAAAGAAAGAACAGAAATTTGATCCTCTAGAATCTGTCTTCCAGAAGTTTGCCTCTATTATGCCCACCAGCCGGCCGAAACTCACTGCGTTCCCTTCTTATAGAATGTTGGAAATGAAGATTTATATCGACCCTAAAAAGTTTAGAGTCATTGGACAGGTTTAAAGAAATATATGGCCTCATCAATGACCATTACTTTTCTGGCCGCCAAACACTGTTTCACCCACTCCACTTGGACGCGCCAAAAGGATGCATTAATGAGCTCAATAATTTATGAAATTTAATGTGAGCCGTCCTTTTGAAGTCCTCTATCGACACCTGCTGGAATCACCTTTTCAAAGGTCGGATGAAGGAGATATTGCATATTTAATGAAGTGGGGTCCATTTTGCCTTCCAAACTGATTTCTCCACTTGATTGAATTTGTTGCACCATTGGGTTTAGAATTGGGTCTTGGTCGAGAAGGAACATTTTAAGCCCACAAGTATAGGAATCTTACAAAAAAAGATTCACTTAAATTGGACCCATATTATAAAAGTTATTCCTGAAAAACAGAAGCTATATAAAACTGACAATTTTACAGAATTACCCCATTTTCACATTTAAGCCCAAAATTCACCAACAACACATAAATGTTCAAAATACACTATCATTGAATAATTGGGAGGGATTAAATCATTGAAAAACATATAAATATTAATTCAAATATTAACTCTATCAATTCCCCCACACTTATCACTTGGACTCCTGGGCAAGTCAGAATCAAAATGAAATCAAAGTAAATTCAAAACATATATCCATGAGATGCACCAATTTGAAAATAAGAAACAAAATATATCATGCCTCATAAAACTCTATTATTTCATGTTATTAATTTAGGATCATTCAATAAATTTACTCCTCATTTCTCCCCCCATGCACACAAAACACTTACCTAACTTTTATTATCTCTCATTACACAAATCTCAATTTTTTAGCAATGTCTTTCTCATCCAAACTCATACAAGGGTCACCATAGGCTTGATAAATTCCTACCTCCCCACCCGATGTGAGTCAAAGACATATGTTTATCATGAGGACTTGTTAATGTTTTTCTGTGGCTTTCGGTTGGTAGGATTTATATGTGAAAGATTCTGAGGCAGAATGAGAGGGCTTGGCTCTTTTTGAAGCAAAATTGCATTAATCTAAATTTCACAAAAGTATGGTCTCCTCTTCACTCCCCTTAGTAGAAAATAAGCTCCTTCTTCATGGAATATCAAGGAATGTTCACACAGATCATAATTTCAGCATCAAACATTTCAATCTTCTCAAATATAATATTTCTTGAAAGCTCCAGAAAAGGCACAGCTTCCTTTTTACATTAGAAGCTCTAGAAAGGCACAACTTCTCTCATCATGAAAGCTCCAGAAAAGGCACAACTTTCAGCTAGATGGTTTTTTTTTCAGCAGCAATAACATCTCTTCAACATTTTCTTTTTTACCCAAAGTATCCCCAAATAAGGTAGTACAATACAAGACATCTTCCCCCCACACTTATGTTCAAATAGATCATGCAATTTCAAGCAGGTTGGATAGGGAATATTGGCTTGTAATGTGGCTAACCTAACAGGGTTTTCATGGCTTCTATGGGATACAAGGATTAAATGTTCAAGGTAGGCCATTATGAAATGGATTATCTTGAAAAGGGGGCTTTCAAACCAAAGAAATTCCTGAATCATTTAAAACATAAGTACCTCAAACCCTCATGTTTTGACAGGAATAAATCAAATTCTGGTTAAATCAAGCATGATTTGGTTCTCTCAAGAAGTGAGGTGAATGTAAAGAATATGAAAATAATAGGTTCAGAGGCCTCACGGGAATGTGATTTCAAATATAAAGACAGTGATATGTGGCATGTGATTCAAAAAATAGAGTATTTTTCATGAAATTCCCAATGAATTGAACTTGAAACAATATCATTTTCAGCATTCATCTAAGCTCAATTTCAAGGAATAAATTATTTCACTCATGGAGAGGGGTTTCAAAAATATCAATGATAATCATTTTAGCTCAAAAGTTTCAAAAACACACAAAAATTGAAAAAAAACACACAAAATTTTAAACACTCACATGTTTAAAAAAACAAATAGGAAAACTAACAACACATAAAAATCCTACACTGCAAAGGTTCCCTCCCCCACACTTAAATGATGCAGTGTCCACAATGCATTCAAATGTATTTAACATGTAAGAATATTGGAAATTGAATCACAACAATCATGAAAATATAAAGGAGAGGTAAGACCGGATGGAGTTTATTGATAAACAGGTTGGAGGAGTGTGATCTCCTCCATTGGCTCTGATGGCATGGTCCCAAGGAATTTCTTCAATCTGTTCCCATTAACAGTGAATGGGTCCTTCACTCCATCCTTCACAATCTGCATAGCACCAAAATTATATACATGAGTAACTATAAATGGACCATCCCACCTGGAACGAAGTTTACCTGGCATCAGCTTGAGTCTTGAATTGAATAACAAGACTTTGTCTCCTGGATGGAAGTCCTTTGGTTGGATCAGTTTGTCATGAGCCACTCTTGTCATCTCTTTGTAAATCCTGGAATTTTCAAATGCTTCCCTTCGAATTTCTTCCAACTCTTGTAATTGCAATCTTCTCTCTTTCCCATCACTTTCAAGATCCATATTCATCTTCCTCACAACCCAGTATGCCTTATGTTCCAATTCCACAGGTAGGTGGCAACTTTTCCCATAAATCAGCCTATATGGACTCATTCCAATTGGAGTTTTGTAGGCTGTCCTGTATGCCCATAATGTGTCTTCTAACCTTTGGCTCCAATACTTCCTATTTGGATTAACAGTCTTTTCCAAAATTCCTTTGATTTCCCTAGTGGACACTTCAGCTTGCCCATTAGTCTATGGATGATAGGGAGTTGATGTTTTATGATGCACCCCATACTTTTTCAACAAATCCACCATTCTCCAATTACAAAAGTGAGTCCCTTGATGACTAATGATGGCTCTAGGAACTCCAAACCTACAAAATATTTTAGCCCTACCAAAATCACAAACAACATTAGCATCGTCAGTTCTGGTGGCTTTTGCTTCCACCCATTTGGAAACATAATCAACAGTAAGAAGAATATAAGAATTTCCAAATGACATTGGGAAAGGTCCCATAAAATCTATCCCCCAAACTTCAAATATTTCACAAAAATTAATTGGCTTTTGGGGCATTTCTTGTCTCTTTGAAATATTTCCTGTAAACTGACATTTTTCACACCGTTTACAAAATTCATGAGAATCTTTAAAAACTGTTGGCCAATAAAGTCCAGATTCTAAAACCTTCCTCACTGTCCTTTGAGGTCCAAAGTGGCCTCCACAAGCTAATGTGTGAAAAAACCTAAAGAAGGATTCAATTTCATTTTTAGGCAAACATCTTCTGATAATTTGGTCATTGCAAATCTTCCAAAGAAATGGATCATCCCAGATGTAATATTTAGATTCAGATTTCAATTTGTGAATTTAGTGAGAGTTTAAATGAGATGGGACCTGAGATGTTACAAGATAATTGACCATGTCAGCATACCAAGGTACTTCTCCTTCAATCAAGTAGAACTGCTCCCCTGGAAGGCGATCATTTAGTGGTTCAGTGTCTGGAATCTCAACTTCAGCGGTGTTGGGTAGTCTACATAAGTGATCAGCCACTTGGTTCTTAGATCCCTTATTATCTTTGATTTCTATGTTGAACTCCTTTAGTAGTAGCATCCATCTCACTAGCCTTGGTTTTGCTTCAGCCTTCTTCATCATGTACCTAAGAGCTGCATGATCAGAAAACACAATGACTTTAGTTCCAAGCAGATACGATCTAAATCTTTCTAAAGAAAAAACAACTGCTAAAAACTCTTTTTCTGCTGTTGTGTAGTTGAATTGGGCTGCATCTAAGGTTTTCGAGGCATATGAAATGACTTGTGGCCTTCCCTCATTTCGTTGAGAAAGGATAGCTCCAACTGCTTGGTTTGAAGCATCACAAAGTAGATCAAATGGTTCTTCCCAATTTGGGGGCTGCATCACTGGTGGTGTAATCAATTTCTTCTTCAACTCATCAAATGCTTCCCTACATGAACCATTGAAATCAAAATCAGCATCTTTCAAAAGTAATCTAGAGAGAGGGAGAGAAATCTTACTAAAATCTTTTATAATCCTCCTGTAGAATCCTGCATGTCCTAAAAATGATCTAACATGTCTCACACAAGTTGGGTAAGGCAAAGAATTTATCACTTCAATTTTTGATTTATCAACTTCAATAACTTTCTGAGAAATGACATTCCCAAGGACAATTCCTCTCTCAACCATAAAATGACACTTTTCAAAATTCAAAACAATGTTTTTTTCAATGCAAGTTTTCAAAACTTTTTCCAGATTTTTCAAACAGTGGTCAAAAGAATTTCCAAAAACTGTGAAATCATCCAAGAAAACCTCCAAGAAATCTTCAATGTGATCAGAAAATATACGTACCATACACCTCTTAAATGTACCTGGAGCATTACACAATCCAAATGGCATCCTTTTTTATGCAAAAGTACTGAAAGGACAAGTAAAGGTAGTCTTCTCTTGATCTTCGGGGGTAATGGATGCCTGAAAATAACCTGAAAATCCATCCAAAAAGCAATAATGAGTTCTCCCTTCCAATCTCTCTAACATCTGGTCAATGAACGGGATAGGGAAATGATCTTTTTGAGTGACCTGATTCGGCTTCCTAAAATCAATGCATACTCTCCAGCTATTCTGAATTCTCATAGGGACTAATTCATTCTTTTCATTCCTCACAATGGTTAGGCCAGTTTTCTTTGGGACTACATGGATGGGGCTAACCCATTGTGAATCTGATATGGGATCGATTATCCCGGCTTCTAATAGCTTCTCAATCTCTTTTTTTACAACCTCCATCAGGGTAGGGTTCAGCCTCCTTTGGGTTGTCTGACATGTTTGGAATCTCCCTCAAGAAAAATTCTATGTGAGAAAAGTTTTGGGTTTATTCCTGGGATATCACCTAAGCTCCACCCTATTGCTTGGACATTCTCTCTCAAAAGCTCAATCAATGATTTTTCTTGAGTTTCAGATAGATTATTAGCAATTATTACTGGTAATTTATCCCCCTCCATAAGGTAAACATATTTTAAATCAGTGGGGAGTGGTTTTAATTCTAGATCAGGAGGATGCTCAAGAGATGAAACTAAAGTGAGGTTCTCCACTTCCAATTGTTTGATATCCTTCACACACAAAATCATATCATCTTCATCATCATTTAACAAATTATCAATGAAATCAGATTTTACCTCTTCTTCCAACAGGAAATCAGAATCTCCAAGAGTTTGGGAATCCATATGTTCAGTGGTATCTGTAATGGAAAAATTCTCTCCTAATGATAAAAATTCATGAAACATACCTGATTCTTCAATTGGTTCTATGTCATCTTTATGGGAGAGTGCGAAGAGTGAATGATAATATGATGGGTGCCTCATGGATTCAAAAATATTGAAGTGGACAGTGCTATCTCCAAACTCCATGGTAAGTGTCCCTTCATGGACATTGATAATGGTTTTGTCCGTCTTTAAGAATGGTCTCCCCAAAATGATGGGTGAGTGTGATGGGATCCTATCATCTTCCATATTCAACACATAAAAGTCAGCAGGGAATAAAAGATCTTTGACTTTTACCAGGACATCCTCCAGAACTCCTTCTGGGAAAACTGTGGATCTATTTGCAAGATGGACCACCACTCTTGTGGGCTTTAAGTCTCTCATCTGCAAAGAAGTATATACTGAGTGAGGCAAGACATTAATTGATGCACCTAAATCGCACAAAGCATTAGAGAAATTTAATGAACCAATGGTGCATGGAATAGAAAACGTCCCTGGATCTTGACATTTGGTTGGCAATTGTGGTGTGATATGGGCTGAGACGCTTCTTCCCAAATTGATCCTCTCATTCCCTTGAAGTCTCCTATTCTTGGTGCAAAGATACTTCAAAAACATAGCATAATTTGGAATTTGTTTGAGTGCTTCAAGCAGAGGTATGTTGATTTCCACTTTCTGAAAGGTGTCCAGAATTTCTTTTTGCAGTGCTTCTTCTTGTAACCTCTTTGATTCAATCATCCTTGATGGAAATAGTGGTGGTATATCTTTCTTCTCCATTTGTTTCCTCTGAAATGGTGTTTCTTGTTTCTTCCTTCTTGTCCTAACATTATCATCCTCCACTTTCATATCTTCTTCTCGATGCATTTTCATAGAAATTTCATCATTTCTAACTTCATTCTCACCCATATTAGTTTTTCTTGTTTCAGGTTCAATGGTGGATGGTGGTTGGAGTTCTTTTCCTCTTCTTGTAGTTATAATACTAACATTCTCTTTTGGGTTTGGGACTGTTTGGGAAGGGATTTTACCTGGATTTTTGTTCAGAAAGTCCATGAGACTCTCAAACTTATTGGACAAATCTTTAACAGTGTCTTTCAGTCCTTCAAACTCAGATTTTTGTTGGTTTTGAATTGTAGGTTGGGCACTAGTGGATGGTTGCTCATAGGGTATTTGGATATTGGTTGGTTTTTGGTATGAAGGTTGATTATAAGACTGCTTTTGTTGAAATGGTGGAGGGTTCTGGAATTGATTCTGGAATGGGGGTTGGTTTTGAAACTGATTTTGGTACGGGGGCCTAGCTTGAGTATGTTTATTTCCAAATCCATATTGGACTTGGTTAGGATCTCTCCATCCTTGATTTTGCTGGAACTGCCATGGTTGAAAGGAGGCTACACAACATTCCATTCCCATTATTTCAGCACACTGGTCAGTGAAATGATCAGGAGATGAGCATAAACCACATACCTTAGCTGTTGCTTGTTGGTCACTAACATTCTTCAAGGCCATCTGCCTCACCAAACTAGTAATCTCTTCAATCATAGTTTATAATAAGGGTGATGGATGAGAAGTGCGTACCTCATGAATAGCTCTTGTTCCAATACCTCTTGTTCCAAATTGCTGCGAGTTTTGGGAAATCTTCTCAATCTAGCCCTTGGTTTCTTCTGGTGACTTGTCAATTAGTGCACCTCAAGATGATGCATCAACAAGGTTTCTATCATTGTCCAGTAGTCCTTGATAGAAGAAGACAAGAAAGTGGTGTTCCTCAATGGCTTGATGTGGAAAGCTGTCACATAGCTTCTTAAATCTCTCCCAGTACTCGTAAAGAGTTTCTCCAGATGATTGTCATATGGCGTAGATTTCCTTACGAATGGTTGTGCTTCTAGAGGTGGAGAAGAATCTTTGCATAAAACATCTTACTAGGTCATTCCAGTCATGTACGTCTCCTGGTTGTAGGCCGTACAACCATTCTTTAGCATCTCCATCCAATGAAAACGGAAATGCCTTCCACTTTACCTTCTCCTCGGTAATTCCACGGGGTCTGAAAGTTGAGCAAACATGTGTGAACTCTTTAATGTGTTTGTTTGGATCTTCACCAGCCAAACCATGAAACTTTGGAAGAAAAGGAATCATGTTAGGTTTCATTTCAAAATCATTTTGTAACACTGGCTTGGAAAGTTGATTGTTTTGATTAAGGAATTGTGGTGCACAGAGGTCTCTAAGTGTTTGGTTTTGATTTTCAGCCATGATGACAGGCTCAGAGTGAACACTTGAAGTTTCACTTGAGTCTGCAAGGGGAACGTCCTCGAATTTAGATTCTAAATTAATGTTTCTAAGTCTATTCAACAAGGTTCTTTCAATTTCAGGATCTATGGGTAAAGGTTCAGTTTTTGGGGTTCTAGTCATGCAATTTTGAAAAGAAAAGATGAGAAGAGAGAAAAGAAAAGAAAAGAAATGTTGGAACTACCTATCCGGAAATGGTGCCAAGTTTTGACACGTGCCTGTCGTGGGGTGTGAAAAAAACAAATATTACCTAAGTTAAAATGTAGTAGAGTTGATTACCTAGGTTGTCTCCATAGAGGAGTGCACAACAATTAAGCTGTCACCTTAAAACAGAAATAAGTGAGGTTGTTTTTAGAAATTGTTTGATTTAGAAAATACAAGAAAGAAACTAAAAAAAGTAAAGTAATTAAGTGAAAGTTTTGAAACAAATTGACAAATGATGTGATCTAAATCAGTGATATGAAATGGTGATCAGGTTACGGTCAGTTTTCCATTTGTAATTCAATCATTGTTCATTTTACCCAATTCTCCTCTGTTAAATCGTTAACAGTGAGAATCCACAATCGTTTCATCTCACTCCCTTGGTCAATTAAAAATGTGAGAATAAACCTTACTAAAATATTAGGTTGGTCTACTATCCTTCCAATGTGTAATATAGTTGTAGAAAATACCCCCAATTATCTTAGGCAATTCCCAATCGGGTCTTGTTTATCCCAAGTAATCAAGAACATTCACTACTCCTCACACACGTACCGGTGATCACCGAGTACTACACCACTAAATCCTGGTATATTCCATTGCTTATAAACCAGAACCTAGTGGAGGGAGATATTGATCATTAACCAAATATTAATGAACAACAGAATCTAAAATTAGATACAATCGTACATGATAATAAAAACTGTTATAAGAAATTGAAACAGATTCGCAGAAGAGAAAAGAGGATTTTAAAACATTAATAGAAGGAACTCATGAAATACAATATGTAAAACCTCTCCTTCCCCAATCACACAGAATTTTACCCCACCTTGGTAAGGGTAATTGTGACTAAGGGGAAAGAATAATTCATTACAAAACTAAGAAGAACAAAAGAGAGAAAAGAAAGAACAGAAATTTGATCCTCCAGAATCTGTCCTCCAGAAGATTTCCTCTGTTCTGCTCACCAGCCGGCCGAAAATCACTGAGTTCTCTTCTTATATAATGTTGTAAATGAAGTTTTCTATCTACCCTCAAAATATTAGAGTCATTGGACAGGTGTAAAGAAAGATACGGCCACATCAATGACCATTACTTTTCAGGACGCCAAACACTGTTTCACCCACTCCACTTGGACGCGCCAAAAGGATGCATTAATGAGCTCAATAATTTATGAAATTTAATGTGAGCCGTCCTTTTGAAGTCCTCTGTCGACACCATCAGGAATCACCTTTTCAAAGGTCGGATGAAGGAGATATTGCATATTTTATAAAGTGGGGTCCATTCTGCCTTCCAAACTGATTTCTCCACTTGATTGAATGTTCTGCACCATTGGGTTTCAAATTGGGTCTTGGTACAGAAGGAACATTTTAAGCTCACAAGTATATTAATCTTACAAAAAAATATTCACTTAAATTGTACCCATATGATAAAAGTTATTCCCGAAAAACAGAAGCTATATAAAACTGACAATTTTACAGAATTACCCCATTTTCACATTTAAGCACAAAATACACCAACAACACATAAATGTTGAAAATACACTATCATTGAATAGTTGGGAGGGATTAAATCATTGAAAAACATATAAATAATAATTCAAATATTAACTCTCTCAATGAAATCAAGAACAACAAGTCAAAACACGTACGATAAATAAGATGATTTTACCCAAAACACTACTTTAACATTAATTTACATAAGAATGGGTAATATAAAGTTATAAGTGAACCATATATGATATAATAACAATGAATATGATTCTGTAATAAGTCAATGACATTATTTAAATCATTATATAGAAGATTCGGACTCTTACGAAGCAAATTGGACCTAAGGTAAGGGAAATATCACAATCTCATTTTTATCTGAGATTGTTTATACTTTGGAATTTTTTGGGGTGTATTTTATCATCCACATCCATATTTCCACAATATGTAATATTTATATCCTTCTAAAATATTTTATATCCAATTTTATCCTTCGGTGAGTTTTTAGTAAATGATATGAAAGGAATCTTTTGTCATTTTTCGTACGAGGTACTTTATGACTTTTCCGACAAAAGTACGAGAAGAATGTTTTCTTTTAACTTATACGGCATGAATGGATTTTTAAAAATATTATTTCCAATAATATTCCCTTACAAGTTTTCAAGTTTATTTTTAATCAAATTCTTTTAGTTATAATTTTATGACATGTTAAGAAAAGAAAAAAGTGTTTTTGATGTTGAAAGGATATTTTCCTCAAGAATGGAGTTCAAGTGCTTTATCAACATTATTTTACATCTAAGATAATATAGGGTTCTGTTTATATCCCTATTATTACATTGATTTGATTATGTTGTGATGGAATTATTTTTATGAATTCCTTTATCTTATATGAATTGTTTTATGATGTCATGTTGTTTAAGAATTTCATTTTTACTACATGGGTTATGCCATGATGTATGATTTATGATTTTGTGGCACACATAATAATGGTATCATTATGAGATGGGTGGAACCTATATCTCCCTCCAATTCATTGGGTAAATATTTTATATCTCATGAGATAGACATGGCTGGAACGGCAGGTTAAACCGGTTCAGTGAAACAGGACTGAAACGAGGAGTGAACTCAGTTCAGAAATGGACTTTGTCCACTAAGATAGTCTTGGCAATGAGTCTTGACTAATAATAAATGATTCTCTATGATTATGTGTGTATGCCACAAAGTTTAATGTTTTAAGTTATGATTATTGGGATAAATTTCACTACTATGGTTTATCCCATGTTATGATATTATGATCTATTTTGCAGGTTAAGATTTCCAAAATGTTATGTTCTTATGAATATGATGTGATTGATATTTCTTTTTTTTACCCTTACTGAGCATTTGAGCTAACCCTTTGTATGATTTCTTTCCCCAGGTCAGGAAGAAGCTTATTTAGTAAGATATGCCAAAAGGGACTATAGATATGATGAAATAAATGGGAGACAGTGTAGACGCTTTATGAACTAGTTGTTTATGTTTCCCAGTTTCTAAAGACACTATACCTATACGGTCCTTTCATCATTTTGTTATATGTTGTAATAAGTATGCTTCAATTTTGAAGTAATAACAATGTATGTAAATTATGGGTCGTTATATACATGATGACCTAAAATAGGGTTACAACACCATTATTGGATACTTCCTTAAACTGATTATAATATTCCATCGTTCGAAAAACTGGATGGGATAACCTTTGGATATTCATAAGAAATGAGTGCGACATAAATCCTAGTAATGGAATAGATATTTCATAACAAAAATAAATTATTACATTTTATACAATTAGAATATAAATAAGACATAAAATAGTTCAAACTCTTAAAAATTAACAATGCGGATTGATATAGCATGATAACATAAATGAAACATGGGAATGTGTCAATGACATTAAAAATGTATTCATAAACATAGGTCTGGGCTAACTTCCATGACATCATAAATAGGTGGAAAAAGTATCATGTTGGATTAGTTTAAATCCCTAATCAATTTCATGATGCCATTTGAGAATTAAACGTTACCAAATGTGTTTAACTACTATAAAATTATGGGCTTACCCATTACATTCATATCATTAAATGCATAAGTATTCCACATAGAACATTAAACATAAGTTCATATTTAGGAATATTTAATATCATAATAAATGAGTGTGGCATAATTACATGGTAATCCTCATTAAAAAGAGTTTGGGTATGTCATGGTGAATTACCTTGAGTGGAAATAGTGATGTTTTTCATAAGAAAAACTGTTCGACATAGAAAAAATATATGCGAAAGATTAGTATCATAACAGCAGTACATGAAGATTCATAAAATGGATTAATGATAGGTAAATATTACTATAATCATATATAAGTAATATGAAAATTAATATTTATTTTGAAAATTATATCCCAACATTAGTAGTTTGTAATAAAAATCATAAAATGACAAAAATACATTAATAAACAAGATAGGTAAAAGATTCATTACCTTGAGAGGGTGATTCCAAAATAATTGGAGGAGTTTCCTGAGAGATATGAAAAAAATTATGAAACTAGATTTGGGAGGTAATATAATAGATAATCTTTATGTTTTTTTATTAAAGAAGAATGGGAGCTTGGGCGGTTATATATAAGAAAAGATAGTGGAATTATTTATTATTCCCCAAACATTGGTTTTGGAATTTATATAATAAATTAGTTAAAAAAACAAATAAAACCAATATTCACCTTTTTATTGGAAAAGAATATTTTTTTCATTATTTTATAAGTAGAAGGTCTGAAATCATTAAAATATTACCCTTGTTGTGGTGGAATTGAGTCATGTTCTTAAAGAAATGATTTTAAAACTATACAATATATATTTGGTTTTGGAGGATCATAGAGGATTTATAATGATAATCAAATAACATAAAATTTTTAATAATTTAAAGGTGATCCATATATTTGGTTTTGGATACACATTATTTTATTTTTAAATAATATTTTCCTCATTATTATGTCATAATATATAATTTATATTTATACCGTATTTAATTTTTACCTGAAAATTAAACTATCATATAAAATTATGAAAAATTCACCTATGGATAAATTAAAATTTATGATTCAAAAATTATTATTTACATTATACCTATAAATTTTTAAATATGTGAATTTTCACTATTAAGCTATTAATTTTCATGAATTAGAAATTATTTTATTTATTAAAATTATAGTTTTTGAACTCATATAAAAATTATTCATGACTTAATAAAATTATAATTTAAACAATATGTAATAAATATTATTTAAAATAATATATAATTAACCCTTCACTTGTTCAAAAAAATCATTAATTTTTCAAAAAAATCTCTTAATTAAAAAAACATATTACTGTGAAATATAATTTCTGTTTTATAGAATCCAAATTTAAATAATTTATAACATAACAACAACAATATGTATAAAATATACATATTAATATTATTAGGTACTGATAAATATCACATTGTTACATAAGAAACCTTCATAAGGGTATGATGTGCAATGATGATACTATCATGGTTGGTCCACCATACATGGTTTGGAACATGATCTATATAAGCATGAACATCAAAAATAAATGGTTTCACTCATGATTTAGTTTTTTGATCTCATCATGGGATTGGTCATGGGAAAAGTCTAGTAATTATATATCCCTCATAAGCTCTGATAAATGGCCTACATAGGTTGCAGTCCTACTGGTTGAGGCCATCACTTTTTTCCCTGTCTCAACTGGATTTATCAAATCCCTATATTGATACTAATAATATAATCATTATTCAATGGATATATTATCAATGGTTATGATTTTTAATGGTTTTTAAATTCGATAGGATATAATAAAACCAACTAGGTTCTTGTGTTTTCTATAAGCATAATACATAATAGAAAATTTCATTCAACCAAACAATGGATTTTATTTAGAAAAGTTTGGTTCATTACACAATACATGTAAATAGGAAACGAGTATAATATATGTATAAAATATAAAAAAAATCAAAAAAAATACCAAGATAATATCATGAGCTATATATCGATATATTCATCCACTTATATTACATAATAATAAATCGTTAGTAATAAGGAAATTTCCTCTATAATGACTTTCATCCAAGAAGTCTCTCTAGGTACTCAATGGCGGCATGAACAGGGTGTGAGATAACACTCAGTAGGACACCAATAATGGTGTTTATAAAAAAATTATCCTATTCATATAAGATGAATTTTTGTAGAGATTTAACTGGAGTATAAGTAATAAAATCATAAGTGATATGGTCCAGTCTATCAATTCTGACTATTTTCAACAAACAAAATCATATTGGATATCTTTAATGTATAAAAAGTTTTAAAATAGGTGCATGATGTTTCATCATGTTTCAGGACAACATGAGATAGGGTATAAGGATTATAAATGTCAAATGAATCTAAGTAAACTATATAAATTGGGTACATAGGATCCTTGTAGTTGAAATATCTCACACACATTAATGAGTCAGACACATGGAGTAGAAATTTTTTTTGAATACTATCATGTATAGTAAACTAGTTAAACTTCATCCTTGAAGTAAAAATGTAAAATGAATCTATGTAATCCATGTAACATTTTTCTATGAGTTGAAATTTCCAAGGCATCCTAATGAGTTGTTCGGTCATTGGAGTATAAATATCCCAAGAATCTTAATGGGTCAAGTAATTAGGATTCAGGGAGTAAAAATGTCCAAATCATCTAATTAAGTCATCAGATCCAAAGATTAGAAATCTCTATTATATCATAACTTATTAAGTAAACTAGTAATTTGATCTAAGGAGTGAAATTTTACATGGATTCCAAGTAAGATAATAAAAAGAGTTCCAAGGAGAAAAAATGTACAAGGCATCCTATCCAATTCATTAACCCTTTTATGAATCTACTCGAAATCATATACAATACATGGGATTAAGAAAATTGTAACATTCATATACAAATGAAAAGGTGATACAAGGTGCTTAAAACCATCACCACTTCCAATTAATACCCCATTCAATCCACAATTATACAAGTCTAGCTCATTACATTCTAAGGGTTGCATAATCACAATAAAAATATTGAACCATACTCATAGACAGTTCAGGTTGAGAATGAAAACCTACAAATATGATAAAAAGTTGAATTAAAAGTGGAAAAAAATTCTAAATAAATGACAGTTTCAAATAATTAAGTAGAATTTCACAAAAAATTGAGCATGAATCATAAAAAAATCTATACACAATGAGAACTTTAGGGAAAAGTAGTGGACCACCGAAATTAATCATGTAGCGGAGTAGTCTTCTAGTCTCAGCAACTAATTTAGTTTAGATTGGATGAAAAAATTGTGGATGAAAGGCTTAAAAATATTCCACAAGTTCCTACACCAAAACAGTATCACCAATAATAGGGAAAATAGTGAAAGGATCCTATGTAGTGAATAACTAATTAGATTATATGAAATGAGATAAACAAAAGTCAATTCTAACATTATATAGAGTAATTACACCATATATGAGATTTAGGATTGAATAGGATATCCATTAGAAGAAGAAGGGTTTGATAATGGAGGAAAATAGAAAAATATGAGGAGGGATTAAAATTTAAAAGATATAGGGGAAAACAATCGTTTCTCCTATAAAAACGTAATTTCTTGTTTTGGAAACATGGTTGGCCAAAAAATGAATCAACAGTGCCCCCAACACTATCTCAAAACCCCCTCACACGGTCCTGATGCATGATTAGACTTATAATTTTCTGCCTGTGTATTTTTACACTGCAAAAAACACTACAAAACTATCATGGACGTGTGACCTAGATCGTAATATTAAATAGAATCATGGACCCTTTGTTGTGTACTAAACAATCCTCCACATAGTTTACTCTAATGGTTAGTATTGTGTGGAACATTTTCTTCTAATAGTGTGGACTTATATTTTCTCCAAAATTTTTGGTTCTGGGCTCCAAAAAAATCTCCATGCAACCTTTTTTCCTCTACATTATTTCTATGAATTCACATTTTTTCAAAACCAAGGCATTAAATAGGAAATAAAAAGAATCCATACCACATAGAAAAGATTGGTTATTACCATATTCCCCATTGAAGAAATCAATCCGAAAATTTCCCTTACAAGGGTGATCAAGCATCATCTAGGAAAATCTATGGCCATTGGGCACGTACATCAGCCTCCCACTCTTATGTCACAACCTATACATGAATGTTCTTCCATACCACTTGTACTAGTGGTAGTAACCATCCATGAAGAACCTTATTTCTCCAATTAACCATAATTATTAGATACTCCTCAAAAGACACATATAAATCCACATAAACCTCATTAGGATTAATATATATAATAGATAAAAAAAATATTAGTGAAGTTAAGACAACTAGAAGACTACATTCATGGCCATGTATCTCTAAGGTAACTACTACTAATAGCATATCGACCCAAAACTCTCCAAAATATAAAAGCACCTGATGTAATGAGGTGGTTGGTTGTCTTACTTCTTGATGTATATTTATCCCAGTCTAGGAAGAACTCAGAAGAAAAGTAGACTCCCCACATTAAACTCTATTGGTCGACAATGATGATCGGTGTATGACTTCTGGCATGGCAGAGATGTAGAAATATAATTCCAATAAGCTAAACTTTCTCATAAGTCTCCTAAATGAGATGAGGAACTAGTAGAGTTTCTTCTCCTAACATTAACCAGCACAAGGTTGAATTGAATGACTTACTATATAAAGAATCAAAAAAATATACATGTATGGTCACTTGGATGTATTTAACATAAATAAACTCAGTGAGTGGTTGTTTTTTCTCCAAAGAACCTTCAATGTTAAGGATTCATGCTCGGAGCATTTTCTCCACAACCTATATTAAAGCCCTATACAAAATCTTGCACTATGGGTGAAAGGTTGTTTTCAGTAGTAAATGTTATCCCAGTATCCTCTAAAACCCCTACTAGTACTATAATGTGAATCAAGTTTCTCTATCTAATAAGATATGACATGGAACCCCATAGACATGTATGATCTCATGATTGTAGAGCCTCCTAATCTCATCTATAGATTTATTCTATGGCATAGTGATGAAAAGGGTGACCTTTTTCAAAAAATCTATAATCACCCATAATGTGTGACCACCATTTTGTGATATAGGCATTCCCATAAAAAAATTCATGGTGACATCATCCCATTTCTATTTAGTAATAGGTAACAGCAGTTAAATCCCGGCTAGTTGTGAGTATTCTTGCTCAACATACTCATAAGTGGAGCATTGATGAATAAACCCAGCTATCTCCTAATTCATCCATGACTACCAGTATTTATGGCATAAGTCTTGATGATTCTTGAAATGAATAGGATGAACAACCCTTATAGAAGAATTGGACTCTCTCATCAAATCCTCTCAGATATCATTAGGAACCCAAACACATTCTTGGTTTTTCAAGAACTTATTCTCATTAAGGATAAAATAAGAAGGTTAACCATATCCTACCAAACTCTCCCATATAATCAATCCCCCAAAATATTATAGCTTCATCATATTCACTATCACTATAAGTGAGTATATAACTAGTAATGATTAAATAATGGTTTATCCATGGTGTTCCAAAACCAATACATGTGTCCCAAAAATTAGTTCCATAAAATGTCACTCTCTATTAGTTTGTGAACCTGTCTATATCCGAGTTTTTCTTCTCATGTCATTGTCAAATTCATTTACTTTTCTAGGTGTATAAGCGATATCAAATTCAAAATACTATAGGTATTCAACCAACCATCCTTTCCCAAGATTAATTTCATGTTTTGTAAAATGATCACGAGGATTTTGTGGTTTATAATCCCCCCAAAATTTTCTTCTGATAAATAGTTCCTCAAATAGAAAATGGAATATAAAACAACTACTAACTAGAGATAACGCTTCAGGTCTCTCTTATCAATTTCCCTCAACTAAAGAGACCCATACGTTATGGCTCAATCCACACGAATCAGATCTACTCCTAGTACAATACTTGATGCATCACAATATTAATTATATCATCTGACAATATCAATTAGGATTAATATCAATTCATATTTCAGTCTCCCTTTTAGCTTCTTAAAGGCTTCCTCACAAAATTCACACCATTATAACTTCACTCCCTTCTCAGTTAGGCTTGCAAGATGTTCTTCTTAGTGTGAGAATCAGATTATGAAGCTCTTATGATATCCATCTATCCCCATGAAAATATGTATGTTAATGATGATCTTTGGATTATCTAAGGAAACTACATCTCTTACCATATTTAAGACAACTTATACTCTCATCTCTGTTATAATATGACACATGAAGTTAATATTATCAATCCAAATGTGTCAATTTTTAATCTTAGCATATAATTGATTCTCTCTCAATGTATATAAGAATATATAATGATGTTTGGAATGATCACATCAAGTATAGGAATACACTATGATATCATCCTATAACAACACCACAAATGAATTTGTATATGGATGGAATACCCAGTTCATTAGTTCCATGAAAACTATAGGCACATTTGTGTGACTGAACGACATAACCATTTACTAATATAGAACATAACAACTATGAAAATCTATATGAGGTATGTTTGAAGGTCAAACATGAACATGATGATAATCCAACCTCATATTAATCTTCTCAAAAACTTTATCTCTGCATAGATCATTCAAGAGATCATTTGTCTTCATAAATTGGTACATACTGTTAAACATCAACTGATTCAATTTTTGGTAATCCACACATAAATGAAGGGATAAATATATCATTATGGTGAAAATAACATGTGAACTCCATAGATAATAAATGTTTCATATAAAACACTTTTTTTCTATGTCATTGAGCATCCTCTTGAGCTCTTGTAACTCAACAGTAGGAATTCTATAAGGATGAATAAATACAGGTGTATGTCCTGTAACTAACTTGATAGAAAAGTATTCCACTCTCTTATGAGGTAGTCCCGTAATTCTATCTTGTAAATCTTCCATGAAAATATCAGAAACTAGAGGGAAGTCTTTTTGAAACATTCCATAATCATCAAAACCTTATATAGAAATCGGAGGTTTCACCTTATAAATCCCAAAATGCTTAGTTCTTGTTCTACTGACCAGTATGTCCAATTCACCAATTTGAATAAAAACACATCCCTCTGGTGATATAAATGTCACCTTATGTAAGTAGTAATAAATGTATAAATGATAGGGAACTGACCATACCATCCCAATAACGAATATAACCTTATCATCTCATGGAAAAAGATGTCTCATACAAAAAAACACCCACATACCTCAAGGGGGAACTCTCTTCACTACTATACATTATCTAATAAAATATCCAAAATACTATCGAGTATCATGAAACCATAGGATAACAGAATGATGATTATATGTCACTATATAATATGACCAAATATAAATGAATTTTAAGTTAATTTATCAAAAATAATTGATACTAATGTAAACTCTACTAGAATACTACCTATCATGGTATAAGGTATGGCACTATATTTTTCAAGTATTAGTTATATTGTATACATATGATCTAAATATTTACCCTGAGATATATCCAAAATATAATGATAATTTACCCCTTTCTAGGACTATGATTCGGTTGACTTGATGACTTGGTCATGACCAGCTCTTTATCTTGAGCTATTGGTGTAAAACCTCGAATCTTATGGACCTTTTTTGAATAAATTAAATTTTCATTTATGTATTGTAATGCACTTATTAAAACCTTAAATTCACATGATACTAACATGTAATACATTACATAACACCAAATCAGCGTATGATGCATAAAAATTCGACTCTGCATATGTTACATGCAACACCGACTTAACATATGTTACACACAACACTGATGTTTCTACAAAACATCATTTTACTGTTATAATTATTTGAATTCCATAAATATAATCTAGTTGTTAAAATGTGTTATTTGAATAGTAATATATATTATTCAAATATTTTTTATAATTTTTTAGATAAATAAATCATATTGATAATGAAAAATACAATTTTTGTTAATGTCCTTATATATAAAAATACCATTTTCTCAAAAGAACTACTTTTAATGTCTTTCTGTGAAAAATAATAATAATAATTTTAGACATATTTAGAAAATTAATTTTATAGAATAAAAATAATTTTTTACTTTAGAATTTCAAAAATATATTTCGGAGAAATTTTGGGATTTTTCTAAGAAACATCATTTTTATGGAATAGTGAAAAATATATTATTTTCCTTGAAAACTAGGTTCTCATAAAATTTATTTATTGGGAAAATTATATTTTAAATTAGTTACATAAATTAATTAGACAGTTGTTTGTCAATTAATACAATTTAGGTCACTTAGATCAATTTCTAAATGAAATTTGATTTAAAAATTTATCATTCTTTTGAACATTTTTACTTCAAAACCCCATATTGTCGACCCGAATACAGGATTATTTATAAATTCATTTTTCCCTTATTTTATAATAATTCATAAAAATGGATTCCATATTTGGTATTATAATAATTTATAATTATAATAATTTCAAATTATTTTTTCACTAAAAATATTAGTGAATGTAATTAAAATTAATTAAATCGATTATTTTAAAATCATGTTTAACTAAGGTCTAAACCTTATATTTCATATAACAATCGTATTAAATTTTTTTTGAAAACCCATTATTTTTAAATTATTCATCCATAAACCTTCCATTATTATGTTTTTTTTGTTTTCCATGATATTTTAGGTAAAAACATGGGTACACCTAACATGGTTTCAAAAATGGCAAGGGTGTCCTTTCCTTTCCCTATAAAAGCCAGCACATATACGTATACATCACACCTTTAAAACAACATAGTTTTGAACAATATATTCCCAATACACTTCCCAACATACCTAACTTCCTCTTAGAAGACTCCCTTTGGACAGATAAATTCCAAGGAATCCTTTTGTCACAAACCAAAATGATTTACCCTATTAAGTGGTAAGGTCTTCTCTTATGCTTCTTTCTGTTATTTTCGTTTTTCACCCCCTTCACTCACTTTATTTAATGATTGAATGATAAAATAAGTATGTTCAATATATTAGTATATTTTTATTCTACAGTTTTGACCTAAACATACACATACCTTTATCTAATGGGTAATGAACATACTATTTTCGTGTGTGGTGTATTACCACCTCATGAAAAAATGATTGTTCATTTTTCATTTACTGCCTCTCATGGTGAGAATTATAATGGAAAACCCATTTATAATTTATATTAGTAATTTTTAATATTCTTTTAGTAATCTATATTTCTTTTATAACACATATCATTTTACTTCCATTTGGTCTAATATGTTGATTTTTTTAGGATGTTTATAGTACCGCCCCCTCAAACCGATGTGATTCATTCACACACTATATTGAATGTATTAAGGATGTTTTTAGTGAACATATATAATATATATGAGATAATAATTAAAATTTAATTATAAAATGTATTCATTTATATACACATGTTTCATTTACCTTCATTCTTTCAATATGAGGATAAAAACAGAAATAACTCGCATGTGTATGCACGACATACCGTCTCCATTAATGGTGTATTCCATTTCATAAATCTAAATTCATTAGATTATTATAATAAAAATATACTGAATATAAGTGATATTTATATCATGTTTTACATTCTATAGTCATTATATAAGTATAATAACCAAATTTATATCAAATTATGACACATGCGAAGAATAAAGAAAATATCACCCTTAGGGAAACCTAAACATATAATTGTTATCAAGATGGTAATAGAGAAACATAATAAAATAATATATTTTTTTATAAGTATTTATTAGGTTCTTTGATATATTTATAATAAATATATATTTATTATATAGAAGTTTTTTATGAGTGTGAAGAGACACAAGACATAGTGTAAATGGATTTTATCTCACTTTTTACTTCCATTAGATACATCCTTTATTCACCACCCATTCCTTTTGTCTGGTCTGCATAATATTAATGATTATACAAAAAATTTCTAAAAATTTATGGCTATTTAATTACCCATTCTATGATATTTATTTCATGGAATTTATGTTTCAAAAGGTTCCAAATCGGTAAAATAATTTTTGTCTCAAATTTAATTATTTGAGACACATTATTTGTTATACTCTAACTTATTTTTGAGGTGTGTATACTTCTATTTTACATGCTATATTATGAATCTCATTATTTTCATGATATTTTATGATTCATTTATTTTCATTTTCATACATGGAGAGTAGGAACCCATGTTACCTTGTGGTAAGAGTTTATGAAACCATAATGTTGTTTTCAGGATTGTTTTTCATTATGCTACATTTAATGAACTATTATGATACAAATCTCAATGAAACTCATATGTTTCATTATCCTACGTTTTTTAAAGACATATACAAGTATTTTTATAATTTCTACACTCTTTTTTACTTAAGATAATTAGTAAAATGTTTTTATGAAAATACAACTGTATTTCTCTCTTCAGTCTGAAATCAGTTTTATTTTAACAACTATGTTTTCAAAAATATTTCCCAAAATATTTTATAATGATACATGAAGGTAATTTTCAAGGAAGAAGAATTTTAAAAAAAATTATTTATTCAAAGCTTCAATTATATGTTTACAAAGAGGTTATTAAAAAAAATTAAATGGTTTTATGTTTTAAAATTCATTTTTCAATGAAAATGAATTTTTGCATGAAGATTTTATTTAAATGATATTTTAACATTATTTACCATCTATGATAAAATATTTTTTTGTTAGTCATGCATTTTTTTGAGAAATTATTCATTGTTTTCATTCATTTTGTTTCTCTGAATGAGTTATTTTTTGATGGCATGATGTTTATGAATCATGTTACACTTTCACGAGTTATATGATTTTAAACCCTACTTCTTATAATGGGTTATGATTATGATTAAATGAATATGAAACCAAAACTTTTACAATGGTTATGATATTATTACATGATAATAATACCCATTTCATTTCATGGGTTATGATATTATTATTTATGATATTTGGCACATGTATCTTTGATTTCATTAGGAGATGGGTGGAACCTATATCTCCCTATAAAACATTGGGTAATGATTTATATCTCATGAGATAAACATGGATGGAATTTGAAATGAACTTTGTTCAATATTATAGTGGATAAATGGTAAATGAACGTAGTACAGTGTTACATGGATGGAAATTGGAGTGAACTTGGTTAAGTAATACTTGGCCGGCATGGGGTGTGAACCTATTTCAGTAAATGACTTTTACCACTAATATGGTATCAAAAGAAATGACTTGACTAATATAGAAATCACTATATGTGCTTATTTATCATATAAATATTTTTTCCCTATGTTATGATTTCATGTCTTAGGTTCCTTATTTTTTTATGATTCATGCCTTATGATCATCTAATCATTATTACATAATTCAGTTATATCATCATTGATTTGATGGGTATGACATTATATTTTCATGGTCTTGTTATCATGCCATTTTTAATCATTATTATTATTGGAACCAAGGCTGATCGTTGATAATAATGTTGTTTTTTCTGTGTTTTTTGTCAATATGCACACAAATGACTGGGGAGTTTACAATGATTGAGGTCATACAATTGAGGTTGAAAGTAGTATTGAAGGTCACTGCTCCTAAATCTATTCATCACATCACAAAATTCATGAAACTCACCCAAAAAAATATCAAAATATATGTCACTTCAAGTGGGTCCCAAAACCAAAAACAGTTCATCAATCAGACATACGATTTGCAAGATACAGGTGTTTTGTAAACATTGGGGTGATTACAGAGCACGGTATGCAGTGAAGGCATGCATTACGTGGTGAAGGTGCATAGTACATGGTGAAGGTATGCGGTACATGGTATAGGAACGTGGTACAAGGTTTAGGTGCATGGTACACGGTGTAGGCAGTGGTAATGGTATGTACAGCACTGTGCAGAACTGTAAAGAGTTCGCAACAACGGTACATTGTTATGGAATTAAGTAAGCAGAATGCTGAAGGTTGGACCGAAAAATGGTTCACAGTGATGGTACGCGGTGAATCCATGTAGTATGCAGAATGATGATGGATGGCGGGATTGCTTCGATTCGCGAAACATGAGCGGTACATGGTGGAAGCTAACCATACACAGATGGAGTGAAGATTTTCACACATTGAAAATTTTGGTAAAACTTATTGGCGATTTTTGAGGAGTTATGTGCCTATTTAAAGAATAGTAATCCCCTTTTCTAGATGATGAGATTGGATATTAAAATTTGGGGAACATATTCAGAGAAGGAAGAAGTGGATCGCGAGGGAGAATATGGTACGCAGAGAGACTCATCGATGTAAGAAAAAAAGTCCGCAGAAGAGTGTGTGGTTTTCACAGGAAGCTCTTGCAGTACACGGTGTAGAAAGGCAGTACACGATGGTTTGGAGAAGTACATGGAGAAGGGATGAACGCATCAAAAAATGGTATGTGGAGGAACTGGACAGTACGCAGAGGAGCTGGACGGTATGTGAAAACAGTTGTGGTACGTGGAATCAGCTGCGGTATGAAAAACACCCAAGGAAGCCTAAAATTGAAAAAATCAGTTTGTAAAATTAATCTTCATAACATATCAGGGTATGAGAAAATAAATTACATCTGTGCATGATTATGGGACTTGAAAAGAGCATCCATTTTTAGTTGATGATTCTTTAATTAATGATAAACTATTGAAGCGACCTTCATGTTGATAAACTGAGTGAAGATTCTTCCAAAGAAGTGAGCAAAGGTGAGTCAGCGGAAGTGATCCGAGGGATGTAGTGTGCTATCCCAAAATCCTTATAATGGAAGTGTTCCAGGCACATAGTGACTAGTCTAAACTCTTGTAACACATAGGTAGTGAAGAATAGTAGAATTTGGAATGACCGACACACTGTCAGTGTATGCTTGTTGGATGTAGCCCTTCGTGGTGAACCATGTAAAATTGTTGTGTCCTTGGTTTTCTTGTCAACATTTATTTTCTACACTCCCTCTTCAGACGGGTTTAATATGTTCTTACCAATTTGGTAACATGATCGAATAGTTTAAAAGAAAATTTTGACACCCTGATTCACCCCCCCCCCCTCAGGTTGTTTTCGGTCCTTAATGTGGTATAAGAGCCAGGTTACTGGTGTTGATTCTGTCTATCATGGAGAATCCAGTCAATGTTAGGGGAGTTCCCCAGATCAATTGAAGTAATTTTGAAATATAGAAAAATAGTATGGGATCACATTTAAAATATACCGTAATGGATTCCTTATTAGAAACTACATATGGAATACATGACACTAATCATACAATACTATCGATTAAAGATATGGATAGGAAATTTCATAAAGCTGATAAAAAAGATCAGAATGCTCTCACTGAAGCCCTTTCTGATTAGATTTATCTAAAGGTAATGAGTTGTAAATATATTAAGTAAATGTAGGATAAATTGGATAATATTTATGAAGTAGATAACAATGTGAAGGAGGGAAAACATCAATTACTACACAATAGGTTTGATGATCTAAAGACGCGCCCTGATTAGAATGTCGACTCCTTTTTTAAGTGAATATCTAATGTTGTTGGATCAATCTGAGGCATGTGTGAAGAAATAAAAGACATTGAAATTGTAATGAAAATCATGAGATTACTCCCACCCATTTACAATGAAAAGGTGTCAGGCCTTGAGGAAATGGAACTCTTTGAACTCTCATTGGATGATCTTCTGGGAAATCTATCAGCTTATGAAATGAGAATCAATCCAGAAGAAGCTACGACATTTGAGAGAAAGAAAATGGAATTCAAATACATAGATAAACTAAAAGTTTAAGTATATTTTGGTGATGAATATCTTGAGTAAAATGAAACTCTTTCTCTCATTTCCAAGAATCTCCAGAAGGGAATAGGGAAATTTGATGGAAAGCTACCCTGGTTGTTTTTGTTGTAGAAGATTTCAGTGCATTTCATCTCACTGATCAATAAAATTTGATGATAAAGAGAGCGAATTTGAAAATATGGAAAAGCCTCATAAAATATTCTTCAAAAAGGGAAACATCAAATTTGCAAAGAAGGATTATAAGAAGCGTTTTTTTGTGAGGAGGAAGATGATGATAATGAATTATGTGAAGAAGATGAACCAGGATTTAAAACTAGAAACCATTCCTCAATGATGTCTATCATTGAAAAGATAGAACCTTTGATAGATGAAGCTACATAAAATCATTTGATTGCTTATTCAAATCCCATGCTGCAACATAAGGATGTCTTTCGTAATCTTGAGACCGAATATAAGAGATGCAATAAGTGGAAAGCAATGTTGGAGTAATCATCAGAATATATTGATCAGTTGGAAAAGGAAATTGAACAACTGGAAGAATAGGTGAAAGTTCAATCATCAACCCTTGAAATCACTGATGATGTTATGGGAAAAAACTCTGAATTTAAGAATAAGAAAAGGACATTAATGTCCTTACCTCAAGACTGGAGGAGAAGTCCAAGACTGGTGAGGTACTCGAAGAATAACTTGTTACTCTAAGAAGTAAACTCGAACGTGAATCAATTTAAAAAGAAGAAAAGAAGAAAATATAATTTGGAAGGTTCTCGGGTTCCAAGATTCTAGAGAGAGCTAAACATGGTTCTAATGGAGTTGAAATGATATTTAGTGATCAAAGTCCCACATGCATTTTAAATAGTGGAATTGGTTGTAATTCTGAAATGTCAAATACTATAAATAAATTTAGCCAGAATAAAATTAAGGTCAAAGTTGATCATGTTGAAAATCCACCAGAAGTGCTGAAAATGAAACCCTTAAATAAAACTAAAAGGAGAATTGACGATTTTCCTCGAGTTTTCAAAAATTATTGGCAGTCAATCCCTTTTCCTAAGGAAGAAGTCATGAGGATAAATAGAAGTGAGAAGTCATTTACCTTCATGAAGTGTCTGTTTTGTGGCTATTTGGGCCATACCATGTCATACTATGAAGAGACTAGGAGTTATATGAATGGGGAAGTGTTAAGAGTTCGACAAATAAGAACATATTCATATCCTAATTCTTATAGAAGAAATAATTTCTATGGATATTATTTTTACTATTATAACTTTGGCCATAAAGTTGTGCATTGTAGGTAGAGGTATGATAGGAGAAATTATTTCAATGGTCAGAGATGAGTCAATACACATCAAGCAGATAGTGTTTCTATTTCAAAAAGGTTTGCTCCTCTGGATGAAAAATTTGAATATTAAGAACCCTTGTACACTGAAGATAGAATTGAAAGGCCATCAACATCATACACTTAATCCAATATCTCATGGAAATAAAAAAAGGAAAATTGGAAAGTCCAATTTTGAATAAGTATCCCTCAAATATACAAAAAACAATAGTACCTAGATTCTTGATATATGATGTTCGTTCCACATGGTGGGTAATGAATACCTATTAAAAAATTTCATAAAAAATGTCGATGGGATAGTGATGTTCAGTAATGATGGTGCTTTGAAGATAAATTGAAGGGGAAGAACTGAGCTAGCTAATGGAGAGCTAAAGCAAACTGAAGCCCTATATGTGGATGGTCTATGTCTCAATATTCTTAGTGTGAGTAAACTCTATGACACATGTATTATTGTGAAATTCAATCAAAATGGATATTCTATAAGAGGAAATTCTGGGATTTCTCTCATGAATGGCTATAGAACAGATGGTAACTTATATCAGGTTGACAGTAAAGGGAACATTTTATACCTAACAGATGAAGAGGAAAACAATCGAAGATTAGGGCTCATTAATCATAAAGACAAGGAAAATATATATAAGATGGATATATTCATGGATATCCCTATTTTGAAGCATGGTAGAGGGAAGACTTGTGATGCTTGCATTTGATAAAAACAGGTCTGCAGTTCCTACCTACCAAAGAAGAAAAGAGCATAAAATCACCTTGACCTTATCCATACTGATTTAGGTGGCCCAAAAAATGTTTTTGGAACAAATGCATAGAGGTAATTTGTTCTTTTCATAGATGATTACAGTATAATGGCATATGTGATCGTTATACGCAGGAAGTGACAAGTTCTTGATTGCATGAAAACCAATCGACGGATCACCGAGAATGATACTAGATGGAAGATCAAAGTCCTATGGTTTAATAATGGTGGTGAATACACATCTACTGAATTTGAAAATTACCTAGAGACGCATGAGATACAAAATGAGGTGGCAGCTCTGAGAACTACAGAACAAAATGGAGTTGTTGATCGTAAGATTCGACAGGTAAACAATATGGCTAAAACTATGCTGATTGAGAGCCATATTCCTCGACCATACTGAAAGGAGGAAGTACAAGTTGCAGTGTATATTCAAAATCAAACATGGCTAGATATGGGAGAAACAAATATACGTTATGAATAGTGGCACGGAAGGAATCCCTCTTGGAAATATTTTCGTGTTTTTGGAAGAAAATATTTTAACCGAAACAAAGATGGAAATCTAGGGAAGTATGGAGACAATGAAGATGAAGGAATATTTCATAGATACTCAATAATCAACAACACCAACAATTTTTTCAATAAGTGCTTGTGAAGAATTGTGGAATGCATTTATTTAAATATCATCTAAAATAAAAACATGAATGCTTCATGGAATTCCTATATTGATGCAATAGAAGATGAGCATAAATGTGAACATGGAAAAAATGAAAATAAAGAGGTAGTGGAATATGTGAAAAACACTTAGGAGTCACATCATGATGTAGACTATGATGAATAATCAGAAGAAGAAGTCATATCTAGAGATAATATGGTTGAACCAAAAAGAAGAAATAGAAGAGATGTGATTGATTAGTCGAACATTATTTAAGATCAAAATGCATCTATACAGACATGGAGAATGAGAAATAATGCATAATAATCATTTCTAGCAGTTGTGGAACCATACACATTTTAAGAGGATGCAATGGATGAGTCATGGGTGATATAAATGAATGAAGAGTTAGATCAGATTGAAAAAAATCAAACATGGGTTCTTTTCAAAAGACCCAAAGATCATAATGTGATTGGTACGAAGTGGATTTTCAAGAACAAATTTGACGAACAAGGAAATGTTATCATAAATAAGGCACACATGGTCTATAAAATATATTCAAAAATCGAAGGCATTGATGTGGAGGATTCATGTTATCCCGTTGTGAGACTGGAGTCAATAAGGCTATTTATTTCCATGAAAATCCAAAGTGGTTATAAAATTTATCAAATGGATGTCAAGACAGATTTCATAAATAGATTATTGGAAGAATAAATGAACATTGAACAACCCATATGGTTCTTTCATGGAAATGATGAAATGAAGGTTTGAAAATTAAGTAAATCTCTTTTGGGTTGAAATAGGCACCCAGGCGTGGTCCTCTCGGTTGGACTCTAATCTGAGAAATCTAGAGTTTAAAAGAGGAGGAGTGGATCCCAAACTCTATGTGAATAAGTCTCAACAAGATCAGTTCATGGTATTTGTATACATGGATGATATTATTTTTGGAGTAATCATACATGGATCAATGGATAAATTTTCCAATCACATGAAATCAGAATCTGAAATGTCTATGATTGGTGAACTCACATACTCTATATAGTTATAGGTACATCAGAAGAAGGATTACACTTTTATTTCTCAAGAAAAGTATGCAAGAGAGATACTAATTATTTTCAATATGCTTGATTCCAAACAAAAGTCAACTCCGATATCAGTTGGATCAAAACATGGAAAGCATGAGGAAGGGACTTCTGTGGATCCCACCTTGTACTAAAGAATCATTGGAAGCATACTGTACCTAATGGAGACATGGCTAGATATGGTCTTTGCAACTTGCCTTGTGTCCCGCTTTTAGAGTAATTTGAAGGAAGAACATATAGAGCCAGTGAAAAGAGTCATAAGATACATTCAAGGTACACATAATTATGGAATATACTTTGTTGTAGGAAGATAAAGTGAACTATAATCATTTTTTATACTAATTAGGCTGGAGGCATAGTGGATAGAAACTAAACTGGTGGTGGAGCATTATATATTTGGAATAAATGTGTGGGCTGGTTAAGCAAGAAATAGGAAAGTACATCACTTAGTATTTCTGAAGATGAATATATATTTTCTACCAAAGTGTTCACTTAGTTACATTGGATGACACAACAATATATTGACATAAGTGATGAGGCAAAATAACCAATGGCGATTTACAGTGAAACAAGAGTGCAATTGATCTAATGGAGAATCATGTTTAGAAGTCTTGTACGAGAAAAATTGAGATCAAATATCACTTCATCAAAGAAAAAGTTTAACAAGGCATGATAAAAATGAACCATGTGGGAGTTGATGAGCTTGTGGCAAACATTATGACTAAGCCACTATCAACGGATTTTTTTTGAGAAACATCAGTTGAACCTTTGTGATCAGCCACCTCCCAATGTATTATAAGGTTACATGATTCCCCACTCTCTAGTTGTTTTAACTATTTTTAATCTATTTTTGAAAATGATGTAGGTTTATGGGGGAGAAAAAATATTGGGGGAGCATGTTATTTTAATTCTACAAGCCAATATTCAGTTTATTGGGTTCATTTCCAATGGGGGTGAGTTGATAAATTCAATGGGGAGTGATCCGGATATAGGAAATATGGAGAATAGGAAAATCCAAAACTACAACTATGGGGGAGAAAAAAACAAAAATAATGAGAACTCAATTCATGTCCTCTCTCTTGTTTTCTAAACCAATCACTACTCACATAGACATAGAGTTATGACTGAGTTGTTTCTTGAAGGTTCAGGTATCGATCATGGTTGGCACATCATTGAATTTATCTAGAGATTTAAAATAAACCTAAAAAAGGGATATTGTTAGAACCAAGGCTGTTCATTGATAATAATGGAGTTTGGCTTGTGTTTTTTGTCAATGTACACACAAATGACTAGGGAGTTTGCAAGGAATGAGGTTATACAATTGAAGTAGAAAACATTATTTAAGGTCACCACTCCTCAAGCTATTCATCACATCAAAACATTCATGAAAGTACCCAAAAATAAAATCAAAAGATCTATCTCATCAAGAGGGTCCCAATTCCACAAACGGGTTGTCAATCAGACATACTGTTTTCAAGATACAACTGTTTTTGAAAACTTTGGAGCGGTTACGTAGCACAATATGTGGTGAAGGAACACATTATACGGTGAAGGTTCATGGTATGCAGTGAAGGCATGTGGTATGCAGTGCAGGTGAATGGTACGTGATGTAGGAAGCAGGAACGGTACGCAGAGTGGTGCGTGAAACCAACAAAATTTCGCAGCAATGGTAAGTGGTGAAGGATTTCGGTACGCAGAATGTTGAAGGTTGAAAAAAATGGTTCCTAGTAATGGTACGCAATAAAGCCATGTGGTATGTAGAGTAATGATGGTTAGATATATTTCTACGATTCACGAAATAGGTGTAACGCCTCAACCCAAGTTACCCAGAGTCGGTTCATTATTACATAACATTGGCATGATCACATATGATCAAGTCTCGAAAGACAGATTAGTTTAGTAGCCCTAGAATCAGTAGATACATTCATAAAGTTTACATTTCATCATAAAGTGAAAAAAACTACAAAAACATCTTGTATCTATAGAACACACTCATATCCCCTCATATTATCCCTAAAGATCATTCATAAAATACTTCTTCACATCCTCGGAAAAATAAAACATAGAAAGGGGTGAGCTCAGATGCCCATTAAGGATAAGAATATAGTGGAAACATTCATAAATAGGCATAAACATTTAAGGCAATGTATAGCTAAAACAAAAGCCTTTTAAACTTGAACTTTAGCATAATATGGCAGAAATAAATTGAAATAATTCCATTTACAAATTTGCATTGATATTCTACTATTCCAATAATCACATGCAGTATCAATAACCACTTTCATAATGATGGAATGCATAATGCCAGGCTATCATAACCACATAGTCAAGGCCTTGTGAAAAGACTACATATAAGATTTTGTCGAGGCTTTATGCCAAGACACTAGTTTGACTCATGAGACCTACCGATTCATCGAGGAGCTATAGTAGGCTCCACCCATCACTTATTAAGTCCAATGCATTCCTCATATGAACAGGTTTAAACATAACCTAAACATTTATATTAAAACTAGCATACGAAATGTCAATACTTTCTCCATAAACCATGAATGGTATAAAAATAACACATCCATAGTCAAACATATCACAAAACCTTAAATACAATATGGAAGTTTTGTATCATAATAAATCAACATCAAATAAGCTTAAAATCCATCAAAGGATGTTGACATAGATGAAATCAAAACTATTTGAGAGAAATATCTCTTTTTTTGAAATCATTTAAAAGTAAAATAATTATAAAATAAAAAATTTACTTTGAATATATCCTTATAAGCTTTTAAGGGAAGCTTAGAAGATTTTATAACAGCATAAAATATCTGCACTCGCCGTATAAGTTAAAAAATACATTCTTACCTTAATTCTGTCGAAAAGGTTAAAAAGGACCTTGTTTTGAAAACAAAAGAAAGATTCCTTTATAAAAATATTATAAAAAATCAAAAAAGGGTATAAATGACTTTAACCCATAGTCTGTAAAATATTAAGAATTATTTGAAATACATTTTTAAGAAACATGGATGTGGACGATAAAGAGGTCCCGATAGATAATTACGTATAAACAAACTCGGATAATGAAGAGAATGTGAAATAAACCCTTACCTTATACTTTTCCTTGTTTGAGGGTAGGTTAACCTCCTTTATAATGGTGAAATAATTTTTATTAAATTATACAAGAATCATATACATTAATATGATATCATATATGATCTTTTAACATTGCTTTGTTAATACTATCTTAGTATTATCGTCGTTTCGGGTGTTAACTTACTCATTTTTGTTTATATGTTTTGTTACATAAGTTGTGTTTTTTATGGATAGGTTGTATCTTATTCATATCTAGAATGATATAAAGTCTTTAAACATTATTTTTAATCATCAAATGAGAATTATACTTGAATGGATATGATGGGGAATGAATCTCATCGCGTTCGTGGAGACGGTAGTCTGTACGTACGCACGAGCGACAATATCATTATTTTGATATTAAAATCATATATAATTGGATGATATATCATATATACAGAATAATTATAATGTTATATTTATTATTTACTTCAATTACACATCATTATCATACTCATCCAAATAATAATGTTTTGAATAACAATTACACCACGACTTGGAGACGGTAAGCAGTACATATGCACGTATGGTGACATGTCATTCAAAGGATGGATAGAATAATGAATATGGTTGTACCATATTTATAATAACATCACAGTATATATAAGATAGTTGAGTTATTATTTTATAATGGAAATAACAAAGAAAGAAGAAGTGGAAGAAGAAAGAAACTTGAAAGTGGGTGGTGAAATCATTACCTCTTCTTCGGGTTCTTCCTTTTGATTTGATGAAAAGGGATCCTTAGGTTGGATTCATGACTAAGGTAAGGAATCTAGGATTAAGTGGGGAAATTTTTTAGGATATTTGGTCAGAGTTTTTCCAATCCAAAAGTCTTTGAAGGTGTGAATTAGAGAAAAGGGGGAGTGCCCTTTTATAAGAGGGGTGAGGGGCACCTTTGGAAAAGCTAGAAATGTTATTTTATAATAAATTCATATTCAGTTTATAATGGCTCAAAAGTTGATTATTTAAATTTTATGGTGGTGATAGGTTGAAAACCACTAAACCAATAGGTTTTAGATAGTTTTGTGTCACTATATGAACCTTATCTTTTAGTTTTAACTCTTTGTTAATTAGTTTGGCATTTACCATATCTCTTTGTATTTTTATATTATATAGTTAATAAACGTACTATAATAGGCCAAGAGAACCCCAAGTGGTTCATTATTAATATATATAACCTTATCTAGGTCATTTGGCCAAACCTTATATTTTAAGGAATAGAATATCTATTAATAATATAATATTGTTAAAAAAAACTCTTTTATGTCAATTTTGACATTATTTGGTATTTTGTTTTTGCTAAATTTATAACAGCATTATTACTTAAAATAATTCATCTAACCAACCCTAATATGATATATTGACCTAGAAAATTGTTATAATTCATAAAAAGTCTAAAATTTCATTTATTTTGATATTTATAATATCAATTATTTTAATATTTTATTAATTAGTTAATTACTGTATCACCATTGTGTCATAAATAAATTAAATTATTTAATGTCTAAAAATTATAAATATAATACCATTATGTATAAAATCTTTTTGGATTTCTAATTAATATTTATAATAGAATTTATCTTATGTACAACCCTATATTAAAAAAAATTAGTTATTTGACTTTGATTTTATCTCTTTTTACTCTTCTTTGAATTAAATAATAATAAATGTCCCAATCTAATCCAAGTGGACCAAAGAGGTTCATATTTTATTCCTAAGGTTGTTTTTGGTCGACTTATACTTATCCAATAGAATTATGACATGTTTTAGGGTAATAATAATATCATTTTTACCCTTAATTACCCTATTTACTTTTAACCGTGCTATATAAAAGTAAAAAGTTACTATTCACAAAAAATTATTTTTATCTTATTGAACCAAATTTTACTCCTTGATATTAACCGTGTCTCTCAGATTTTTGAAATTACACTCAGAGAACCGGTAAAATTAGGTTTTATGTGAATTTTCAAATTCTCCTAGGAGATGGGTAAAAGACTGTGAAAAGTTCAATAAATTTTTTAAATATTTAAATTATTATAAACTGACTCTAATGGATTATATTGAACTTATATAGGTATTATGTATATATTTTGACATAGAATAAATAAAATAAATAATAATTTAAATAAAAAAAATGTGGTTTTAAACTATAACTCAGTGTTTTTTCACTATTCATCAAAAATTGAACGTTTTCAGAAAATTACCAAAAATTCACCCTAGGCTAATTTCGATATTCCGAATCTGAAAATGAAGTAAATTTTGAAAGATAAAATTTATAAAATTTCAAAAAGTGGGAATAACTATTCATAATGGCTAGTTTGATTGGTTGTGGTGTGTTAGAACTTGAAGTTGCGTACAACACACACTACTCTATTATTCAAGGAGAAACGTACCGTAGATGCTTGGGGTGCTACATTCTCCCCTCCTTCAAATAATTTTGTTCTATAAATTTCTAGAATATTACTGCATAAAAAGACTCGGGTGGTTCTCCATCATAAGTTCCTCAGGTTCCCACATTGCCTCTTCCATCTTATGGTTCTCCATAGAACTTTTACCAGACGAATCATCTGGTTTCTCAACACTTGTTCTCTGGTATTAAGAAACCTAATGGGCTCTTCGCAATAAGATAGATCGGGTTCTATTTCTACTTCTTCATAGGTGAGTACATGCGTTGGGTCAGGAATTTATTTTCTCAATAGTGATACTTGAAACACATCATGAAATTGGGAGTGATTTGGCGGCATTACGAAATGGTAAGCTACAACCCCAATTTGTTCTAGAATTTCAAAAGGTCTGATGTACCTAGAACTCAATTTACCTTTCTTACCAAAACGTATAACTCACTTCCATGGAGATACCATCAATAAAACATGATATCCAACCTGAAATTAAAAATCCTTCCTTCGGTTATCGGCATAGCTCTTCTGCCTACTTCGAGCTACTTTGATGTGGTTTTGGATTACCTTTACCTTTTCCATCATTTCCTCCACCAGTTCTAGGACTACAAGTTTTCTTTCACCAACTTCATCCCAACAGGTTGGTGTGCGACATCTCATTCTGTATAACGCTTCATATGGTTCCATCCAAATACTTCAATGGATGTTATTGTTATAAGAAAATTCCACCATAAGTAAATATTGATCCCACATACCCTAAAAGTCAAGTGAGCATGATCTCAAAATTTCTTCTAAGGTTTGAATAGTCCGTTTTGATTGTCCATCAGTTTGGGGGTGGTAAGCAGTGCTCGAACGAAGTTCATTATCCTGAGATTTTTGAAGAATTTTCCAGAATCTTGAATTAAAATGTGGACTGTGATCATAAACAATCGATAGTGGTACTCCATGAAGTGTTACAACTTCACTAATATATAGTCTTGCTAATCGTTCAAGTGGTAAATATTCTCTTATATCAAGAAAATGTCCTAACTTGGTAAGACGATCAACAATGACCCATATCTCATCGTTCCTTCTAGGAGTCTTTGGTAGCCCCATGAAAAATTCCATCGTGATATTATCCCATTTCCACTCAGGTATGGGAAGAGGTTGCATGACTCCTCCAGGCTGCTGTCTTCTAGGTTTCACTTGTTGACAAACCATACATCTTGACACAAAATCACCAATCTCCTTCTTCATGTTTTCCCACCAAAAATGTTCCTTCAAATATCTATACATTTTGGTGCTCCCAGGGTGTATAGAGAAATTGTAACTATGAGCATCATCCAACAATTCCCTTTTTAGATTAGGTATATCGAGAATACAAAGTCTCTTCCCAAATTTCAAAATTCCATCTTCATACACAAAGTCATTCAATCTCCCATCATTCACAGCTTTAATCTTATTTTGAAATTATTCATCATTCTTTTGATAACTCTTTATCCTTTGTAGTAAATATGGTTTGGCAACCATTTGGAAAAGTATAGATGTTTCACATTCCATGGTTATTCCCATATCCAACATTACTAGATCCATGAAAATTGGATCCCTTTAAACTATAATTTTGTTCAAAACTCCATGATCCTTTCTGCTCATAGCATCTTACACCTTATTTTCCTTCCCCGGGTGGTAGTGTATCGTGCAATCATAATCCTTGAGTAGTTCAAGTCATCGCCTTTGCCTCATATTGAGTTCTTTCTATGAGAAAATATACTTCAAACTCTTATGATCAGTATATATCTCACATTTTTTACCATAGAAATAATGTCTTCATATCTTCAAAGAAAATATTACAGCAGCTAACTAAAGATCATGACTAGGACAGTTTTTCTGATGAATTTTTAGCTGTCATGATGCCTAGGCAATAACCCTATCGTTCTGCATAAGGACAGAACCAAGTCCTTTCTTTGAAGCATCACTATAAATAATGAACCCATCATTCCCCGATGGTAGAGTCAATATAGGATAATTGACTAATATTTTCTTCAGTTCTTCAAAACATTCTTCACACTCTTTTTTCCAAACAAATTTAACCCCTTTACATGTGAGCTTCGTTAATGGGTTAGCTAATCGGGAAAAATTCTAGAAGAAACGCTGATAATAACCTGTTAAACTAATGAAACTGTGTACCTCAATTATACTCGTCGGTGCTGGCCATTATTGGATGGCCTTGGTCTTAGAAGGATCATTACAGATTCCATCCTTAGAGAATATATGGCTAGGAAAAGAGATCTCCTGAAACCGAAAATCACACTTTCTAAACTTCACATATAATTCATGTCTTCTAAGAGTCTTCAAGATAGTGCGCAAGTGATTTTCATGATCTTCGTAGCTTTTGGAGTATACCAAGATATCATCAATAAATACCACCACAAAATCATTGAGATATTCTTTGAAAATCTTATTCATTAGATCCATGAATACAGAGGGTGCATTAGTCAGCCCAAAAGGCATTATTGTAAACACATAATGCCCATACCTGGTTCGAAATTCTGTCTTCGTAATGTCTTCCTTCTTCACACAACTTATGGTATCCAGATCTATGGTCAATCTTTGAAAAGTATTGATCTCCATGAATTTGGTCAAATAAATCATCAATGCGAGGTTGGGGATACTTGTTCTTTATTGTTATAGCATTGATTTCCCTGTAGTTGGTAAATAACCTCATAGATCCATCTTTCTTATTAACAAAAAGGATAGGGGATCCCCATCGAGAAATACTAGGGATAATAAATCCCTTATTACTCAATTACTCTAGTTGTTCCTTTAGTTCAAATAATTCCACAGTGGCCATTCTATAAGGGGTCTTCGATATGGGCCTTGATCCAAGAATTAAATCAATGGAAAACTCAATTTCTCATTCTTGAGGATGTCCATGTTAATCTTCCAGAAACACATCTACATATTATTTCACAATAGGTACATCCTCTATTTTAAAATTCCTTTCCTCACCCACAGTTATTTCATTATCTTCCTCCCCAATAATTGAATTTAGTTGACCTACTGGGGGTGGATCTAGATAAGAATTGGGTGGTGATGATTCTTCTCTAAAGATAAGGTGTTCTTTATCATCATCATCAAAAATCGTAACCTCCTTCTTCTTAAAAAAATTCTTCGCATCATGGTTCAAAATCCAATCCATACTAAGGATTATATCAAATTCAATCATGTGTATGATGATGAGATCAGCAGATAAAGAACATTTGTGTGCTCTAATGGGGACTAATTCACAAAATATTGTTGTAATGATACTTCCCTTATGAGTTTTGACTGACAAATCCCTTGTAAAATCAAATTGGAAATATCTAATTTTCTTATCAAACTGGGAAGATATGAAACAATTTGATGATCCAGAATCAAATAAATCATTTTCTAAACTTGAGGAAACCATTAAATTACCTGCCATCACATCTTTCGGAGCTTCTACCTTAGTAGTAGTGATAGAATAAGCTTGTCCTTGATCCCCTGGCCTTTTCTGAGGTATGTTACCCTGAAGGTTAGGAAATTCATTTGCATAATGTCCCATATCCCTGCAACTGTAGCATTGAACATCAGTATCTTCTTTCTTCCACTTGATATCATGAGCTTGGTGGCCTTTTTCACCACACTTGTAAAAGACTCTCATTCCCTTTATGCAAGTACAAGGGTGTTTCTTCCCACATTTACTATAGGATGGATATTCAACTTTTCCCTTATTCCCCTTATTTCCATTCCCAGAGTGATCAGTAGATCTATTCTTCTCTTTCATTGCTTTAAAGTCATAAGACTTAGAAAATTCCTTTTCTTTCATGATTTCACATGAGACAATATCTTCATATGACGAGAAGGATTGTGATACTAATGCTCGATGGAGAAATGGTTTTAACCCATAAAATAAACGATAAATCTTACTCCCTGGGTTACGTATATAATCTCATGAAAGCCTCGCTAACCTTGTAAAGTTTGCCTCATATTTTGCAACATTCTCATCCTCCTTTTGTCTCAGACACAGAAATTGCCTTTCCATATCTGCTCGATGGTCACGAGGAAAGTATTTTTCTAAGAAAATCTCTTTGAACTCCCTCCATTCCATATTTGACACTTTATCATCCCCCTTTTTGTTTTGAATCAATGACCACCATTGGTCAGCATCTCCAGTGAGGCGGTAAACTACCATGATAACTTTTTCCCTTTCACTACTCCCCAAGGCATGGAATATTTTCTCTAAGGAATTTATCCATTGCTCAGCTAAAAATAGATTTTTACTCCCATTTAATGTTGGTGGTTGTTTCCTCATGAAGCGATCTAACATTGATCCTCCACGCTGTGGATCTGGGTTCTCCATACAGGTAAGGTTATTATTCATAACCTGAGTGAGTTGTCCCAGTATGGTGATAAGCTGATCAGCACTAGTTGTATCACCAGCTCCACTATAATTATCTTGATAAGGAGGGAAATCCCTAAATGGGGTGCGTGCATTGATAAAATTTCCATTTCTTCCACTAGGCGCCATTTCTAAACAATGGAATACACTAGATTAGTTTATGAATCACAATACATAAATCCAAACTTGTAAAATACTTAACATAAATTGAACAGTTTATGGATATAATCAATAATCATAAAAAAATGTTTTCTTTGTGGAAGTATATACTCATAAACCCTTAAAAATGGTTTGTAAAGAAAATGAGAATTATCCTAAGCATATCCCATGGGAGTGTCGTAACCAAGAGTGTAGCAAGTCCCGTTGTCGTGCACCAGTTCTTGTTCTAGTCTATCTCAAATCGGTGTTTTTGAGTTTTATCCCTATGTACATTTGTGCCAGAGCCACCTCTACCTGCTCGTATCCAGACAGGTATGTATTGCTCGGAAAACTCACAAAATCTCTACAATACCAAAATTCTAGGAATTTCTTCTATACTATTCCTCAAAGTCCATCTTAGGTCTATGTTCTCTAATCAGAGTTTATCTAAATCTAGATTCAAAGGATTGTACTAAACTTCCTCTAATACCAACTATAATGCCCCGACCCCAGTTACCCAAAGTCGTTGCATTATTACATAACATTGGAATGATCACAAAAGACCAATTCTCAAAAGAGCGATTATTTTAGTAGCCTTGGAATCACTAGATACATTCATAAAGTTTACATTACATCATAAAGTGAAAAAAAACTAGAAAAACATATTGTCTCCATAGACCACACTCATATCCCCTCATACAATCCCTACAGGACATTCATAAAATACTTCTTCACATCCTGGAAAAAATAAAACATAGAAAGGGGTGAGCTCAGATGCCCAGTAAGGATAACAATATAGAGGAAACATTCATAAATTGGCATAAATATTTAAGGCAATGTATAACTAATAAAAAATCCTTTTAAACATGAACTTCAGCATAATATGGTAGAAATAAATTGAAATAATGCCATTTACTTATTCACATTGATATTCTACTAGTCTAATAATCACATGCAATATCAATAACCACTTTTATAATGATGGAATGCATAATGCCAGACAATCATAACCACATAGTCAAGGCCTTGTGCCAAGATTACAAATAATATTTTGTCAAGGCCATGTGCCAAGACACTAGTCTGTCTCATGAGACCTACTGATGCATCTAGGAGCTATAGCGGGCTCCACCCGTCACTTATTAAGTAAAATTAATTCCTCATATGAACAGGTTTAAACATAGCATAAACATTCATATTAAAACTAGCATATGAAATGTCAATAATTTCTCTATAAACCATGAATGGTATAAAAATAACACATTCATAGTCAAACATATCAAAAAACCTTCAATACAATATGGAAGTTTTGAATCATAATAAATCAACTTCAAATAAGCATAAAATCCATCAAAGGATGTTGACATAGATGAAATCAAAACTATTTGAGAGAAATATTTCTTTTTTTGAAATCATTTAAAAGTCACATAATTATAAAATTAAACATTTAATATGAAAATATCCTTATTAGATTATAAGGGAAGATTATAAAATTTTATAACGGCAGAAAATAGCCGCACCAGTGGTATAAGTTAAAAAAGACATTCTTATCTTAATTCTGTCAAAAAGGTTAAAAAGGACCTTGTTTGGAAAACTGCAGAATGATTCGTTTGTAAACATCTTATAAAAATTAAAAAAGGGTATAGATGACTTTAATCCATAGTTTATAAAATATTAAGAATGATTTGAAATACATTTTTATGAAACATGGATGTGGATGATAAAGAGGTCCCAGTAGATTATTACGTATAAACAACCTCAGATAATGAAGAGATTGTGAAATAAACCTTTACCTTGTATTTTTCCTTGGTCAAGGGTAGGTTAAAATCCTGTATAATGGTGAAATAATTGTTATTAAATTAAAATATAATTATATACATTAATCTGATTTCATATATTATCTTTTAACATTGTTTTGTTAATAATATCTTAGTATTATCGTCATTTCGGGTGTAAACTTAATCATTTTATTTTATATGTTTTTTTACATAAGTCATGTTTATTATGGATAGAATGTATATTATTCATATCCATAATGATATCAAGTCCTTGAACATTATTTTTAATCATCAAATGAGAATTATACTTGAATGGATATGATGAGGAATGAATCTCATCGCGTTCGTGGAGACGGTAGTCCGTACGTACGCACGAGCGACAATATCATTCTTTTGATATTAAAATCGTATATAATTGGATGGTATATCATATATAAAGAATCATTATAATGTTATAGTTATTATTTTATTCAATTCCACATCATTATCATACCCATCCAAATAATAATGTTATGAATAACAATTACACCACGACGTGGAGACGGTAATCCATACGTACGCACGTATGGTGACATGTCATTCAAAGGATGGATAGAATAATGAATATGGTTGTACCATATTTATAATAACATCACAGTATATAGAATATACTAGAGTTTTTATTTTAGAATGGAAATAACAAAGAAAGAAGAAGTGGAAGAAGAAAGGAACTTGAAAGATGGTGGTGAAATCATTACCTCTTTTTCAGGTTCTTCCTTTTGATTTGATCAAAAGGGATTCTTAGGTTGGATTTCTAACTAAAGTAAGGCCTCTAGGATTAAGTGAGGGAATTTGGGAGGATATTTGGGTAGATTTTGGCCGAGCAAAAAGGATTTGAAGGTGTGAATAAGAGAGAAGGGGGAGTGCCCTTTTATAAGAGGGGTGAGGGGCACCTTTGGAAAAGCTAGAAATATTATTTTATAATAAATTCATATTTTGTTTATAATGGCTCAAAAGTAGATAATTTAAAGATTAAGGTGGGGATAGGTCAAAAACCACTCAAACAATAGGTTTTAGACAGTTTTGAGTGACTATATTAACCTTATCTTTTAGTTTTAACTCTTAGTTAATTTGTTTGACATTTACCATGTCTCTTTATATTTTTATATTATATAGTTAATAAAATTACTATAACAAGACAAGATAACCCCAAGTGGTTCATTATTAATATATTTAACCTTATCTAAGTCATTTTTCCGAACCTTATATTTTTAGGAATAGAATACAAATTAATAATATAATATTTGTTTTAAAAACTTTTTTATGTCAATTTTGACACTATTTGGTATTTTTTTTCTAAATTTATAACAGCATTATTACTTCGAAAAAAATTCCTCTAAGAAACCATAATATGTTATTTTAACCTAGAAAATTATTTTAATTCATAAAAAGTCTAAAATTACATTTATTTTGATATTTATAATATCAATTATTTTAATATTTCATTAAATAGGTAATTACTGCATCACCATTGTGTCATAAATAAATTAAATTATTTAATGTCTAAAATTTTTAAATAAAATACCATTATGGAGGAAATATTTTTATATTTTTAATTAATATTTATAATTAAATTTATCTTATGTATAACCCTATATTAAAAATGTTTTATTTATTTAACTTTGATTTTATCTCATTTAACTCATCTTTGAATTAAATAATAATAAATGTCTTAATATAATCCAAATGGACCAAAGAGGTTCATGTTTTATTCCTAAGGTTGTTTTTTGTCGAATTATACTTACCCAATAGAATTAGGACTTGTTCTATGGTAATAATAATATCATTTTTACCTTTAATTACCCTATTTACTTTAAACCGTGGTAAATAAAAGTAAAAATTACTATTCACCAAAAATTATTTTTAGCTTATTGAACCAAATTTTACTCCTTGATATTAACCATGTCTCTCGTATTTTCGCTATTCCACTCACAGAAGCTGTAAAATTATGTTTTATGTGAATTTTCCAATTCTCCTAGAAGATGGGTAAAACACTTTGAAAAGATCAATAAAATTTTTATATATCTAAAATTATTATAAAAAGACTCCAATGGATTAAATTGAACTTATATAGGTATTATGTATCTATTTTAACCTGAAATAAATAATTATTTAAACAAAAAAAATTGGTTTTAAACTATAACTCAGTGTTTTTTCACTATTCATCAAAAATTGAACGTTTTCAAAAAATTACGAAAAATTAACCCTAGGATAATTTTGATATTCCGAATCTAAAAATTAAGTCCATTTTGAATGATAAAATTTATAAAATTTCAAAAATTGTGTATTACTATTCATAACGGCTTGTTTGATTGGTTGTGGTGTGTTAGAACTCGAAGTTGCGTACTACACATGATATTATATTATTAAAAGAGAAGCGTACCGTGGAAGCTTGGGGTGTTACAATATGTGTGGTACCTGATAGAAGCTAACCATACACAGATGGAGTGAAGATTGGCCCACATTGTAAATTTAGTTAAAACAGATTATATATTTTTTTTGAATTATGTGCCTATTTAAGGAATAGTAATCCCCTTTGTTAGATGATGAGATTAGAGATTAAAATTTTGGGAAGAAATTCTGAGAAGGCGGGATTGATTCGTGGAGGAAAAGACGGTACACAGAGAGACTCATCCGCATAAGGAAAATAGTCCGTGAAAGGGTGTGTGGTTCGCGCAGGAAGATCATGCAGTACTCAACGGAGTATGGTAGTACACAGAGAAGGACAATACATGGAGGTCTGGAGTAGTATGTGGAGTAGGGTGGAATACAGCATAGTGCAGTATGTGGAGGAGATGGACGGTACACAGAATAGTTGGACGGTATGTGAAAACAGCTGTGGTATGCAGAATCAGCTGCAGTATGTGGAACACCCAAGGAAGCCAAAAATTTACCAAATTAGTTCGCAAAATTAATATTCGTAACATATCAGTGTACATGAAAATAAATTACATCTATTCATGACTATGGTACATCAAAATAGAATCCATTTGCAGTTTAGTATACATGAATTAATGATAAACTATTGAAGTGACCTTCATGTCAACAAATTGAGTAATGATTCTTCCAAAGTAGTGAGCAAAGGAGTGTCAGTAGAAGTGATCTGAGGGATGTAGTGTTCTATCCATAAATCCTTATAAAGGCACTACGCCTAGCACAGAGTGACTATGCTAAAATATTTCAATCCATATATAGTGAAGATTAGTTGAATTTTGTACAACTGAAACACTATCAGTATATGCCTATTGGACGTAGCCCTTTGTGGTGAACCATGTAAAGTTGATGTGTCCTTTCTATTCATGTGATATTTTATTTTCTCTACTTCCTCTTCAGATAGGTTTAACATGTTCCTAAAAACATGGGAACAAGATCCAACTATTTAAAAGAAAATATTGACACCCTGATTCACCCCTCCCCTCTCATGGTGTTCTGGGGTCCTTCAATTATTCTTACATATCTCCCTTGTTTACCCATACTAGGCATCTCTGAGCAGCCCTTTTTTATGATTCCTTCCCCTCGGTATATGAAAATATGTATTATGTCTAATGTTTCTATGAATTTTCCTTGTAAAGAACAAACTAGTGGGAGATGATATACCTCTTTTATATACTCATTATTATGTTTCCATGTTTCCACAGGAACTAGACTAATACAACCATAGGGAATCTATTTTTAGAATGTTTTATGTATTCTAAAAATGTTATGTAACGTTAATATATGTAAAGTGAGGGTAACTATAGTTGGTATCAGAGTAATTTTTTAGTTATCCTTTCTAATAAAGTATAATAAAACCATAGTTAAATCCCTAAGGAAATGTCTAAGGATAAGTCTATGGATATAAAATGTATAAGAAAATTTCATGGAATTTTTAGAATGTATAGACTAAGTTATTTTTGAGAAGTTAATATCTGTATTTAAACTAAAACATTATGTGGCTCTATTATACATGTACATAGTGGTAAAAAATCCAAAAATATGTTACAAGACTCAATTGGGGTAATCTATTTTTTGAAAACATGCCTTGTTTCACACCTATTTTGACACTCCCTGGGGAAATACTTTTGAAATTCACATACTCTTCATAAACCATCATGACGGATTTTATTAGATTTTGGATATGAATAACCTAGGATAAACCTTTCGTGTCATAGATTAAGGATTGTGATATAATTTAGGCATCCAATAAGTGATTTTTCATGATTATGGGGTTACTAAATATGATAACTATTTCTTGATCTATGATTTCGGTTTTTGTGAATGGATGGAACCTGAAGGAATCATGTTAATGGTGACTCTGATGGAAAATACAATGATTTTATTCCTGAGAAACAAAATTCTATGGGATTTAGAATGAAAACCTCATTACTATGCTCACCTATCTTTCCCATGTTACGAATCATGGTTGACTTTTAAATGATAAAAGTAGGGAACAACATTCTATTAATTATTTAATGAGGAAACACCCACTTTCCATCAAAGAATATTTTGATCCAGTAGTATATAAATAATGGATTAGTACTGTGGAGAAGCTATTATCTATTCTTCAGCATTTTTATCATGAGAAAGTCATGTTAGAAGTTTATCAATTAAAAGGGGAAGCGGACCAGTGGTGGAATCTAATCACGAATACAAGGCCTCAAGATGATATTGAATCTAGGGATTTAGAAGAGTTCAGGAACTTATTTTTCAATTAGTACATTCATCTGATTCTTTGTACTATGATGGATAAAGAGTTACTTGAGTTAAATCAAAGTTTTGATGAATATATTTTTACATAAAATGATAATTTCACGAGGCTTACAAGGTATGCTTCATGAATTATCATCCAACCTGAATGTAAAGTTGATAGGTTCTTTATTGGAATAAATCCATGTCTCAAATGGTCATAGGCCATAAGAGACTTTAGTTTCTATTAATAAATTGTGTTTTTTTTTTCAATCCAGGTTTAAAAGTAGGTTGGAGTCATATATCAATCTCATGGTTTTGACAATAATGGAAATTGGAGTTTAAATGAAACTCTAAAAACCATGGAGAAAACATGATGGGTTTTCCTTTATATAGTAAATAAGGGAGTAATCATGGAGGAATTTGTATTAAGGGGTATAGTTAATGTTTTTAGTATGGAATGTAAGGCCACTAGAAAATTAATAGTCGAAATTATGGGATTAATTTAGATCAATATGAAAATGGAGAGAAAGAGGCATAGAATGAACCTCCCATGATTCAGTCCTACAGTTTTATGGAGAATAGGAATTTTTCTAACCAATTCCCAAACCTAGGGGTTTATGATTATGAACGATGTCAGCATCCTCTTATTCCAAGGGACAAGGGTAAATCACCTACAATCACTAATTTTATAAGGGGTGTGATAACAACGTGATGAAAGGTACACATACCATCCACACTAGAACATCTAATGTAATATTTTATTCTAGCTCTACCCACACTTTCATATCCGTGGAATTCAATAAGGGTTTTCATATTCCACTAAAACTATTAGATGTAGAAATAGTAGTGAGGACCTCTAATGGTATGATGATTGCATCTCATGACTATGATTCTTCCCCAATTTAATATTGTGGTAATGTTCTTCCTACAAATATTATAATTCATCCTTTAGTTGAATTTTATGTCATCGTAGTCATGGATTGGTTTACTCTACAAAAATACCACATCAACTGTCATGGAAGGTATGTTACGGTTGATATTTCACAACCTCTTATGATCATCCATCAATATGATGTTAAGTATGATCTTACTATAGAGATTACAACCAGTGTATAGTTCTTATTTCCCATTCAAAAAGGGTTTTATCTCATTTGGTTAGGGAGAAAATAGATCTCAATGATATGGATATTGTTTTGGATTTTGTGGATTATTTTTAGGAAGAGTCTACTAACATTCAACCATAACCCAAATTTGAGTTATCAAATGAACATATCTGGATCCATACCAATTTCAAATACACCTCATATAATTTCTCTGATTTAGTTGTAGAAATTGAAGAAGAAACTCCAAGAATAGCTTGATAAGGGATTCATTTATCCAAGGGCGTCACCTTGGGGTGAACCAATTTTTTGTGTGAAAAATAATGATCTATAAATGATACTATGTATTGATTTTATGGATTTGAAAAAGATCATAATAAAGAACAATTATCCTTTTCCACATATTAATAACTTGTATGATGGAATGTGTGGAGATCAATATTTTTTCCAGATTGTCCTTCGTTCTAGATATCATTAATTGAGGGTTAAGATAAGAGGACATACCTAAGGTGTAATTATTTAAAATTTATATATAATATGAATATGTAGTGATTCCTTTTGGCCTAACTAATACCCCTACTATATTCATGGATTTAATGAATAGAGTCTTTAGATATTACCTTTATTTATCTATGGAAGTCTTTATAGATGATTTTCTTATATAATAAGAGGGAATGAATTATCAAGAATATAACTTGGGAATTGTAGTAAAGACCCTATAGAAGGAGAAGCTATATGAAAAATTTAAAATGTGTGGATTTTGGCAAGAAAATATTTCATTTTTGTGTCACATAATATCAAGGGTTGGTAAAATAGTATATCCATCAGAGACTGGTTCTATTGAATGCTGACATAGACCAACCAGAGTGAATGCGGTCTATAGATTTTTTTGGGTTTTAAAAGATATTAATGATGATTTGGGAAGATTTTATCACAAAAATATAATCCTATGACAATGTTAACATGGAAGGGTGTCAAGTTATTCTAGATAGATGAATGTGACTAAAATTTCATGGAACTGAAGAGAAGGTTAGTTAGTTCTCTTATGTTTACATTACCCTAGAGTGGACCAGGGTTTGGAATCTTTTTCAATTCATACAAGAATGGATTGGTATATGTTATTATGAATAATAACATGTTTCTATCCTATGCATCATGAAAGATGATGATTTATGAGAAAAATTATCCAACTCGGAATTTAGAGTTACCAGTGGTAATTTTTTCAGTAAATATATGGAGGCATTATATTTATGGAGAAAAGTGTGATATGTATAATGATCATAAATGTATGAGATATATATTCACATAGAAGGATTTGAAAATTTGTTAGAGAAGATGGTTGGAGCTAATAAAAGAATATAACTGATCAATACATTACCACCATAGGAACGTGAACAAGGTGGAAGATGATTTATGTAGAAGGGATCATGCTAGATTATCCTTGATAATGATCACAAATGATCCAATATTTATGGATATTCAAATGATGGATCTTGAAATAACAATGGAAGTGGAAAACTATATTTCTCAAATTTTTTTCTACCCTCAATCAATGTGACAATTAAAAGGAAAAAAGGCATATGTAGAGCTATAAAATAAATACTAAAATTTTCTTGAGTTTAACCTTGGTCAAGATGGAATGATATGGTTCAAGAACCATGTCTGTGTTCCTTAAATTCCTGATTTAAAGAAGGATCTATTAGATGAAACTCATAGTTCATCATTCTCTATTTACCCTATAAGTATGAAGATGTATATGGATATGAAAAAATACTTCTAGTGGGATGGAATGATGAGTGATATTGTAATGTTTGTAGATGAGTTCTTAGAAAGACATCAAGTTAAGACTGAAAGAAAAATGTTTAAGGGGATGTTTCATACAGAATCCATAACAGAATATAAATGGGAGAACATAACTATGGACATTGTTGTTGGACTATCCAAAATACCTAAATGTTTTATTTATATATGGGTGGTAATCTATAGACTTACTAAGTGAGAAAACATCATTGATATTATATAATAACTCTCTCTATACCAATATTCTACGATATAAATTAAGGACATGGTAGGGTTTCATGGAGTAATAAATTCTGTAGTATTAGATTGAGATCAGAGGTTTAACTCAATGTTATAGTGAAGTTTTAACAAGATTGTGATATATAATTGAGTTTCAACACTACTTATTATCCTCATATAGAGGGTTAGTCTGGATAGAAAATTCAAACCCTAAAGGATATGTTGAGATCTGGTACTCTGGATTTCAATGGTAGTTGGGATCAGCACCTTCCTCTAGATGAGTTTTATTACAAAAATATTTTTCAGTCAATCATTTAGATGGAATTGTATGTAGCCTTCTATGGGAAGACATGTAGAGCTCTAGTTTTATGGGACAAGTTTGGAGAAATAAATCTATTTGGACATGATATTTTTTAAGAAATGATTAGAAGGTTAGAACCATTCAACCACATATCAAGGGATCTCAAATTCGGCGGAATTTTTATATTGATAACCACCAACCATGATCTAGAATTTGAAGTTGAGAAAAAGTGTCTCTATGAATCTCAAACAAGAAGAAGGTTGTGAGATTCATGTATAAAGTAAAACTAAGCCCTTGGTATATTAGTCCCTTTGAGATTATGGATTGTATATGGACAATAGCATATTTCATGGAACTTACTCCAATTATATCTCATGTCCATGATGTGTTCCAATTATCTCTTTGAAGATAGAACATACCTTACCCTTCACACGTACTAAACTCATAATTCATACCAATAGAGAATAATCATTCTTATGAGGAACCACCAGTTTAAATTCTAGATCATATCGAGAAAGTTATACGAAAAAAGACCACTCACATGGTCAAATTTTAGTGTAGTAAACACTAGTTAGATGAATCTATGTTGGAACATACAGATATCGTGAAATAGAAATATCCTCAATTGGTTTTACCTAAGTGATGAATTTCAGGGGTGAAATTTATTTAATGGGGCATAGAATGTATCACCCTGAGTTTTTATGGACCATTTTTTAATAAAATAAATTTTCATTTAGGTCATGAAAGGAAATAAGACAAACATTAATTTCACACAAAATCAACTGAGAATAAATTACATGGATCCAAATTGTCATATGATATATGGAACATCATCTCATAATATTTTTCATGCAACACCGACTTTGTGTATGTTACATGCAACACTAATGTTCCTACAAAACATCATTGTACTTTTATAATTATTTAAATGAGATAATTATAACCCATCCATTAAAAATAGTTATATGAATACTAAATACTAATTAAAAAAAATTATAATTGTTTTATATAAATAATACTTATTTATAATGAAATATATAATTTTTGGTAAACTCTTTATATGTTGAAATATACCAATTTCAAGAATGAACTGCTTTTAATGTCCTTTTGTGAAAAATAATAAAATTAATTTTGGAAACATTTATAAATTTAATTTGAAAAAATAAACTTAATTTTTTATTTATAATTGCAAAATTATCTTAGGGTTAAATGATGGGATTTTTCAAAGAATCATCATTTTTGATGAATAGTGAAAATTCTAGATTTTAAATCAAAAATGATTTTTCATCAAATTTATTTATAAGGATGAATTATATTTTAAATTGGTTTCAAAGTTTAATTAGATTTTATTTTTATCAATTAAAGAAATTTAGGTCATTTATATCAATTTTAAATTAAATTGGATATAGAAATTTAGCAAAATTTTGAATGTTTTTACTTTAAAAATATTCATTGTCGACTAGACTACGAGATTAATTTTTAATTAACTTATGACAATTATGTGATTATAATTTAGAAAAATGGATTCCATATTTATAATAATCATGATTTATAATTTATGATAATATAAAATTAGTTTTTGACCAAAAATATTAGTGAATGCAATTAAAATTAATTACATCGATCATGGTAATATTAAGTTTATGTAAGGAAAAAACCATAAATTTAAGACCCAAAATGACATATAAACTTTTAGAAACCTATTATATGTAAATTATTTTTCCATAAAACATACATTATTGATTTTTTCTTGGTTTTGTATGACTTGTTTAGGTAAAATAATGGGTACACCTAATAGTTTTCAAAAATGCCAACTATTTCCTTTCCTTTCCCATTAAAAGGCCACCACCTCTACCACTTCTTTACACCACAAAAACCACTAAGGATAGGAAAATATATGAAAAATACAAATTCCAAAATCCATAAATTCATCCTATAATCATCCCATTGGACATAGAGTACCCCATGGAAGACATTTGGTACAAACCAAAAGGAGTTACCTGATTAAGAGGTAACGTCTTCTCTAAAGCACCTTTATATTGTTTTCATTCGTCACCACCACCAATTTAATTATTCAATGATTTTATAAAAAAACATTACATTCAATATATAAGTATGTTTTTATGATAAGGTATCAACATAAACTTACACACACCTCCGTTTAATGGGTAATGATCTTACTATTTACGTGTACGGAAAACTACCACCTCAGGAAATGATGATTGTTCCTTTTTTTGTTACTACCAATCATTGTAGAAATTATGATGGAAAATATATTTATAAATTTTATATATTAAATTTATTATTTTTTTAATTTATTTACTACTTTTAAAACACATTTCTTTTTATATTCCATTTGGTGTAATATGATATTTTAGCTAGAGAAAATGTGGACTGTGTCCCCCTGAAAGTGATGCGATTCATTCACACAATGCGTGGATGGAATTAAATATTGGTTTAATAAAAATATATGATATATATTTTATAATAATTTTAATTTAATAATAATATATATAAAAATATATACTCATATTTCCTTTACCATATTCCTTTGAATACGAGAATAAAAATGGAAACATCATTCTTGCATACATACGACTTACCGTCTCCATCAATGGTGTTTTCCATTTCATACATATATATTCAATAGATTATTATAATAAAAATATGAGGAATATGATTGATATTTATATCATTTTTTACATTATGTAATCATGGTATATTTATGTGTACGAAATATATAACAAATTAAGACACATGCAAAAAATATAGTGAATATTACTCGATGTGAAACCATAAAAATGAATTATTAATAGAAGGGTAATATCAAGACATAATAATACCATAAATGGTATTAGAATTAATAATTTAGTTCTTTTATATATTTATAATAAATTTATATTTATTATACATGAGTTTTTTATGAGTAGAAAAATGTCAAGACACAATGTATGGGGATTTTAGCTAACATTTTATTACTGTGATATATATTCTTTATTCTCCACCCATTCCTTTTGTGTGCTGTGTATACTACCCATTAATGTATTCAATTATAATTATAAATAAATTAATGGGTATTTTAATTTCCATTATATGATCTTTATTTCAAGGATTTTTTGTTTCAAAAGAAAACAAATCGTTGAAATAGTTTTGTCTCAATTTTTCTTCTTTGAGACTCATGTTTTGTTATAAACCTACTTTTTTTCTAAGGTGTGTATACATCCATTTTAAATTTTATATCATGAGTCCCATTATTTTCATGATATTTTAGGGTTCATGTATTTTCATTTTCTTACATGGAGACGATGATCCTATGTTAGAAAGTGATAAGATATTATTGAAACAATCTCATAGCATTTCAAGATTGTTTATGTTTATGCTTCCTTTGACGAAATATTTTGATCCATAACAAAGTAAAACACCAAAGGTTACATATAATCATTTGATTAAATATATATCATTGTATTAGTACCATTTTTTACCCATTGGTACTTATAATAATTAATAAAATGTTTTTAAGAAAATGTGACCATATTTCTCTTTTCTGTGAGAAATCTGTTTTATTTCAAAAAAAATTGATCAAAAATGAGTTCTAAAAATTATTAAAATGATTCATGAAGATAATATTAAAGTAAAAGGTATTTTAAAATTATTTTCTTGTTTTCAAAGCTTCCTTTATAAGATTTCAATGAAAATTTCAAAAAAAGGGTTTTCAAAAGGTTTTATGATTTAAAAATAATTTTTCAAATAAGTGAGGATATTTTCCTCAATTATTTTTTTAAATGATATTTACAAATATTTTTCAATATAATATAACATCTATTAGTTTAACTTATTACTTTTTGGGGAAATTAAACAATGATTACATTCATACTCTTTTTCTAAATGCATTAGATTTTGATGGTATAATGTTTATGATACCTGATTCCCTTTCATGAGTTATATTATTTTGAATCCCTCTAATTTTCAAGGGTTATGTTTATAATGAAATGGTTATGAAACCTGTATTCTTTCATTTTTTATGATATTATTATATTTTTATTATACCCATTTTATTTCATGTGTTATGATCTGATTATTTATGATATTTTTGAACATGTATGTTTGATTTCATTATGAGATATGTAGGACAGATATATCCCTCCAATCCATTTGGAAAAGATTTATATCACACTAGATAGACATTGATGGAATGGGAGTTGTACTCAGTTTTGTATTATTTTGGTAGAGTGGGAAATGAAATTTGTTCAGTATTAAAGTTCTAGAATTGGGAGTCAACTTGGTTTAGTAATATAGTGCTATAACAGGTTTTGAATCTGGTTCAGTAAAGGATTTTCTCTACTATGATGGTCTTGGAAGTAATTCCTTGGCTACAATTGAAATAATTATATATGATTATGTGTTTTCCAAAATTCCATTTTTTATTCCAATGTTATGATTTAATTTATTATGTTATTTATTTACTTATTTTTCATGTCTTATAAACGAACAATATTTATGGAATTATTCATGTATATTATCTAAGATATAAAGGGTATGACCTTATATTATAATGATCATGTTCTCATACCCTTATTCTCATTATTATGCTTAAATTTATCCCTTGTTTTCCTATGCTAAGCATCTGATCTCACCCATTTTATATTTCCTTCCCCCATGTTATGATGATATGTATTATTTCTGGTGTGTATAAGAAGAGTTCTTGTCAAGAATAACCTAGTGGGAGATGATATAGTTCATTTATGTACCAGTGTTTATGATTCCATGATTACAAGGGGTCTATACTAATATGGTCATTGAGAATCTAGTTGAATAATGTTTTATGTATTCAAAAAATGTTAGGTATTGTTATTGGATGTAAATAGAGGGTTTCTATAACTGGTATCACTCTATCTCCCTTCCTGAAAAGATGGCGCTGACCCAGATCCATAATGTGGAGTTGAAACAGTCCCTCTCTTACTGGATGTTGGGGGGAAAGTCCTGAATACCATCTCTATATGGTTCATCCTATAGAAATATTATAAATATAATGAGTCCCCATCACACTGTCTCCTCATTTATTCCAACCACACACACCGATGACCGAGAAATGAACTACCAGTACACATGATTGGGCTTGTATTCCCCTCACGAAATCCCAAAAAAATCATTTCTCCCAGCCACCTGACATGAATCCACTAGGTCAAAAATCATGTCTACTATGATTTGTACAACCATCCCCTCCAATGTTATGTTTAGTTATCAGACCATGGTTTAAAATATTTGACATGGTAATAAGATGAATACCATTAACCTACAATCGGATTCCATACATGAGATCATCCCTGAATAACAGAGATTTTGATAACCTATCATCTAATAGAATATGTTCAAAACACTAGAGATCTCTAATATGAGAATAATAGTAAATTATCAACACGGATCCCTACTTCACATGCGTGATCTCTCTTGATCAATTCAACTTCAATGTCTTGTCATAGAATCTTTCAAAGAGGGATGTATGTAAAGTACCCCATTCCATACCCTGATAATGATCTGTATGATTAATCATATCCCACTATCTATTGTATGAGTCTCATATCATATATGTAATGATATTCACCCTCCACCTGAGAAGTGCCTTGAGATTCTCAAAAATAAATTCCTTCCCTTTATCCATGAATCTATAGCATCTGTTCCACCATCCCATAAAAATGTTCGCTGATGCTTCTACTAAAACACAAATGTTAAATCATCCACAGTAAGGGAAAGTGATATGGCTCCCTGAACCCTCTATAAATAATATAATAACCCCTTTTTGAAATATTCATCAACGATCATATCGGTTACAACTGTAAGTTCTATAAGAGGAACTATATGAGGTTCCTCTAGTAGATTATGTTCCACCACATATAGTGCATGGTCATCACCACCCTCTTTCCCCCCAAGTGAAGTGTATCATCATTCAATAACTATAAAATACCAAGAACATTCCATAGAAAATATTTGGTTCCTAAATTTTTTTTATATACAAGAAGGAAAGGCATAAGCCTTCATAAAGTGAGGTCACACCCCTCTGCCTTCTCCTAAACCAAGGATTTTGAATCATACAGATCATTAGATAACCCAAATACATAGCCTACTGTCAAATATAATTGTCGATTCGGGGCTATGTTTTCTTCTATGGATCATTGTTCCCAGTATACAGAATCTCTATTACAATTTATAGTGGAAAATTACCTTTAAAATTCAATTTCAGTCCCTATTTAATGGTGACCATTTCATTTTATAATTCAATTTCATTAAAATTCCTTCTCATTTAAATAATATTTCTCTTTCAAAGGTTGAACTATATGGGTCACAATTTCCAAATTATAAGGGTACATACACCTTATAAAATAAAATGTGTTTCCGTCTAAATTCCAATTAGTTTTTAGCCCGTCCCTATATTAAATGTTAGAAAAATTTCAAGGATATATAAAGAAGTCACCAAAACATGCTGTAGGAAATGGAAAAAGTAAGTTGATGTGGCATGAAATAATGCAAGGAATATAAATCCTAAAGTTCCTTTGACATTGTATGATGAAATATTTACTTTCCATTCCATGCCATGGATAGTAATATTTAACCATAATAACATCAAATTTTATGTGTGTCACCCAATGGGGATGTTAAATCAACTGTAACTAGTATAAACTAGAACATCATATCCCAACAAAAGAAATTTAGTTTTTTCTTGTATGTGGGTTACGTACTCCAATGAACATATCATTTCCAAATTATGACAGGTTACTAATCTCCTTTTAAAATTCCCAAATTATAAAGAAATAAAATAAACAATGATGAAAACACATTGTGATATTACAGACTCTATTTACTTAATATAAACTGAAATAGGTTAGCCACATGGCCTCAAGCACACCTCCTAGTATGAAAACATATACCTACTTTTAGAGAGGGTACATGGGGGAATAGTGGGAGAATATAAAACCATAATCAGTGTGAAGAAAATAGTATAATCATATCAATCATTACTAGAAGCATATGATACAACTAGATAGTTGAATATTAAACATCGATCCTAAAAATAACTAAGTAATATCATATAGAATTGAAATATACAATTATGATCATGGAATTGTACACATAATATAGAAAATACATGGATAATATCAACCAGTAAAATAAATTTATCAAAAATACAAAAGGACAAAAATGAAACTATCTCTAGATGGCATCATGAACTATGTCCCAGTCCTGTTCTCCACATCTCCTATGAAATAATCAAGCATCAGTATAGGGTAACTTTACCCTTTCCCTACTTTCATCCACAAATTATATTTGTGTACCCAATAGTGTCTCAAATAGGGTGTGAAATTGCACTTAGTAATCCACAACCAATGCTTCCATAACATGTTTGGAAAGTTTATATTAGTTGAAGACGTGTACATATATAACATGAGTTCAAGAAATAAATGTACAAGTGATAATGTCCAATCTATCATGTGTCAGTATGTGTAAGAACATGGACGTTCTTTTCAGGTATGTTTTTCCTTTTCTGGTCGTTTTTGAGAAAAAGGGAAAATCTTGAAATTTTCAGAGTACACCTTTGTACTTTATGAGTACACGCCGTGTACTTTTCTCTTGTGCGAGTACGTGTGCTAGCCATGTCCAGGCCACACACACGGCCGTGTGGGGTGATGTGTAGGCTTCTTAAATTGGAGTACGGAAAACCGAAGTACATGTCGTGTACTATAAAAGTACACGTCGTGTACTTTTATTTTTATTTCATTAATCGGACTGGGGTCGCAAATTAACCCTATTTTCGTCTTCTTCTCCACCTAATTCCACCTAGAGCATCCGAGGAGGCCGAATCTTCTATGAGCCACCAATCCATCACTGATTATCCAAATCGAACACCGTCAGTTATAATATAATCGCAGTGGTGAGTTCTTGGTTCTTCTTTGGCCTTGTTTCCTGATTCTTCCTCTCATGTGAGTTATCTGAGGATAAACTTTTTAGACATTTTTGCATATATACTCCATTTTAGGCTGATTCACAGAACGAGGTTCAAGTATATCAATCTATGAGGATCGAGGTAGGTGGTTTGTTTCCCTACGCTGAATGTCTCTGAGTTTTTGGCGTAAAAGTGTCGGGTACCCATGTATCGGGTATCTCGGGTTAGGGTTTTGATCATGTTTTGTTATCTTCCTTAGGTTTCATGTATTCTTGAGGATATTAGATGATTAATAATTTCTTGTTAGCATGTTTGAGGATCACCCCATGGGTGTTTCCATTGTTTGGTTGTTTATCGCCGTTTGGCTTAGGTTGCCTATGAGGCAGACCTTGTTGCATTGCTTTCTTTCCTTGATATAGTTGATTGCATGTTTTGCCTACTGTTTATATGCTTTTGATTCATTCTAGCTATTATCCAAGTAGTTTTTGAACATACATAGGGCTGTTACGAATCGTTTATGTACGATTGCTTTTACTCAGGGCTGCGGGAACCTGGTGTAGTTAGACCAAAGGGGGAATTGACGATGAGTGCTTTCTCAGAGGGCATGTTTAGTTATTACCATTATGAAACCATAAGAGGGATTGACTTTGTTCTCTCTCAGAGGTTCTGATAATTATTGAATCGATACTAAAGGGGGAATTAGGCATAAGTTCTTCCTTAGAGAGTCTGTAGTATCACTGCAAGACCATAAGGGGAATTGATGTTGAGTGATTCTCAGAGTGTCTTTGCCTTGTTTGAATACTTGACCACAAGGGACTGCCCACGTGAGCCACCTAGAGGGTCAGTGTACTCAGTGTAATAAATATTTTTGGTTGGTTGTGACGAGTCCACCAAGCCAAAGAACAAGCTTGGGTTTGTATTTCTTGTATTTTAGGTAGTCTTCTGAGATACCGGTTGTTTTACTTGCTATGTCTTTGGAATATAGAGATATTTTCTAGATTATTTGGTTGATGACTAAATGATTGGATTAAATTAATAAATAAATGTGAATGGAGAATTTTAGGATTGTTTACATTAGTGTTCCCATGTTTCTCTGTTGCATTTATTTCCATTATTTTTGCTATATTTCTCACTGACAGTAGGGCATAGATCTTTTGGTGGTTGCCTACTGGGATTAGTCTCACACCCTATTTGGGTCTTGCTTTTCGGCCCAAACAGGTTATATGGTTGTTGGTGTGGATAGAGATTGCGGTCCTTCTACCTCAGGTGCTTGCTTGCTGGTTAGAGCTGGAGGGCATGGGACCGAGCTTAGGCTCGTGATGCTGCTGGAGTTACTGGTTAATTTAGCTACTTGGGTTTCAATTGTATTTCATCACGTTGTTTTTTTACTGCTTTATGTAGACACATGTGTCATTCTGCATCATTATTATATTATACATTTCTTCCGCTGTTCAGTTTCAGTTGTTGTGTATTGTTACTGCTTCTGCTATTGTTTATGTTATTTTCCTTCTGCTGCATACTTTACCAAATGAGGGCATAGTTTCCCCACTGACTCACCAAGGCCCTCACTTCTAGTTGTCAGCCTCTTCCATTTGGGGAAACACGCTTGAGGTCATGTGGTGAACCGGGTATGGGGCACCAGTTGAGTGGCTCCGTATTCGGGTCGTTACAAAGTGGTATCAGAGGAGGTTTTTTATTTTCTATTTCCTTACTGTTTGGAGACAATAGACAGGGATGGGAAGGGATGGGTAGTTGGTACTTAACTGTGACCAAGAGTAATTAACCCGTGTATAGGGAAAATCTATACTACCTCGTAATTTCTTTTTTAGTTTTTGAAAGTGTTACAGTTGATTATATTTTACCATTGGGTGATGCACTTGTTTTGTACTGTTATAGTTTATATGATTGTGGTTCTATTTTGTTGCAAACCGATGAGATGAGGGTATGCCATCTCATGCATTATATAGGCACTGGTTAGAAAATCACATGTCATGCATTTTACCATTCCATATAGGGTGAATTCGAAATTTCATGCTGTTATGATAGATGTTGTAATTGATTATGCATGCTGTTTTGATAGTTGTTGTGATAGAAATACCAGCTATGTTGATAGGGTGTTGTTTATATTATAGCTTATTTAGCATGGATGCCACGATTTGATCTTGGAGGTGTTATGGGACCTCGAGGGTCGGAATTTGGCAGATCATGGGATTATCATACTGTTTAATTTTTTATGCATTGTTATGATGTAAAGCGTTTATTCGCGGGGAGTATGGCCCCCCACATATCGGAATTTGACACATAGGTGCTGGTTTTTAGCATTTTTCAGTGGTTTTGGGGGGTTTTGTATGCCTACAGCCCAGAAACCCAGATAACACGACATGTGGCCTTATGAACACATGCCATGTGTTCTTATGTTTGGGAAGAACTACTTTCCACGGTTACACGCCGTGTACTTTGAAGTACAAGTCGTGTACTCTTCTTCCGTGTGATCTAGCCGGGTAGTTGAATATATAGGCTGGAAAATCTCAGGAACAACACGTTGTGTACCATGTTGAAATTCCGTGTATTAATGGTCCATATGACCCAGCCATGTAGTTTAATTCATGGGTTGGAAAGTCTTAGGGACAAAACGTCGTGTACGTTGTGGATACGCCATGTAGTTTTGGTCTGTGCACCAGTCTGTGTGGATAACGACACGGATAGGGGAAAACCTTAAAGTCATGTCGTGTAGTGGATATACATGCCATTTAGTCTTAGGCTGGGATAGTCCATGTGAATTAGTCATGTAGGAGTAACCAGTCAGGAGGAAAAAGGATAGTACACGCCGTGTATTTTGGGTTTACACAGCCAGCCTGGCTGGTGTACAGGGCTAAGTAAATTCTTTGTGGACCATGCCGTGTAAAAGGACTACACACTATGTAAGCATGTTTTTCCAGTTTTAAGAGTTTATCCTTTTTTGTTCCGTTTTCACTCTCTTAAGTTGAAGCTCTGCTCGTTGTTAATAAGGGTGTGCTTTTGACCTTGCAGAGTCATGCCGCCAAGACTTCCTCCCGTTGCACGTCAGGGATCTAACGAAAATCGTATGTCGGATATGGAACAGGAAGTTATCCCAGATACTGGTGTAGATTCACAGTTTTGTGAGGGATTCATGAGGTTCATACAAACCTTTCAGGGAGCTCAGCAACCTTCCCAACCTATGGAAGATCTTACGTGAGTCTTCCAATAGCAACATCCTTCCATGTTCTTAGGAGATGGAGGACCTCAGGATACTGAATCTTGGTTCGAAGCGATGGTTTATATCTTTGATCATCTCAATACACCCCCAAAAAGAAGGGTGAATTTTGTGACGTACATGCTGCGAGATTCTGCCAAGAGATAGTGGGATATAGTTTCTCAGGTCGGGCGTCAGCAGATAGTTGCTTGGGATGAGTTTCAGCGTACATTCTGTGAATAATTCTACCTGGAAATGTTGAGGGCCAATAGATCTAGAGAGTTAAAGAACCTAAAGTAGGGTACTCTATCAGTTATGGAGTATTCCTCCCATCTCATTGAGTTATAGAATTTCACTCCCGTTCTAGGGAATGATGAGCTGTTCTTAGTAAGGAAGTTTGAGGAGGGCCTCAGACCATAGATCAGATCACTGGTTAACGTCTTCCAGTTGAATTCTATTTCATTGATAGTTAACTAGGTGTAGTTCACAGAAAGTAATATGAGGGATACTAGAGTAGTAATCCAGGGTGGTTTAGCATCCAGAGTTAGTACCCTTCCTTCTGACAGCAGGAAGCGCCACTAAGAGTCTACACGAGGTGACTCGAGGAAGCGAGATTTTCCTTCAGGTAACAAAGTTGTGTGCTACCGGTGTGTGAAGGATGGGAATAAGAAGTCACAGTGCCTGAGGGACCCAGTGGAGTGCCAATCCTGCCGCAAGATGGGTCACCTGCAGCGGTTTTGTAAGGTTCTTCTTCCAGTGGCTAGAGACAGAGGATCAGTTTCGACTCCGCGTACAGGAGTAGGTTTACCAGTTCCTCATCAGACTGGGGCTGGAGTTCTACAGGCCGTTCAGGCTAGGGTAGAGGTTGTGGATGCAGTGTTCAGGCTCAAGGAGGATCAGCTCAGGGATCTCAGGCTGCTACACAGGGCCATGGTACTGGCCAGATGTTTGTGGTAGAGCAGATTCATCAGGAGAAGGATCCTGGACCTTCCACAGTGCGAGGTACGATCTTAGTAGCCTCAGAATTATCTTATACACTTTTCGATATAGGATCTTCTCATATCTTTATTTCTGTGCACACTGTGGAGAGCCTTAGACTTACTATCATTACTTCTGAGGATATGATGACACTAGACACTCCCTTGGGACTTAGAACTGCTAGTGTGTGTTAGTGCAAGGAGTGCCCCCTTGAGGTTGGTGTGTTTCACTTCTTATGGGATCTTTAAGTCCTAGAGATGATAGGTTATGATGTCATTCTCGTAATGTAATGGCTAGTTCCTTTTCAGGCCCTTGTCGATTTCTATCACCACAGGGTGAGTTTCACATCACCAGAGGGAAGATCTTTTCTTCACAAGGGTGAATGGGATGTCCAAGTGAGCAGAGTTGGACCAGAGCATCATGGGTTTGTCGGTGTTACAGCCCACATTTCTAGTTTATATCTGGATGATCAGGGGACTTCTCAGATATATTATCCTCCATTGGTTGATCATTTTACAGATGTATTTCCAGAAGACTTTGCAGGGTTGCCTCCGGAGCGTGACGTAGATTTCTCTATTGAGATTGTGCCAGGAGAAGCATCGGTATCCATACCTCCTTATAGAATGGCTATGTCTGAGTTACAATAGCTCAAGAAGCAATTGGAGGAGTTGCATACAAAGGGTTTTATCTGACCCTGTACTTCTCCTTGGGGTTCACCTGTTTTATTTGCAAATAAGGAAGATGGTAATTTACGGCTTCGTGTGGATTATCAGAAGCTGAACCAGTTAACAGTCAAGAACCGGTAGCCCTTGCCTAGGATTGATGATCTTTTTGATCAGATTCGAGGATCTAGGGTGTTCTCAAAGATCGACTTGAGATCCGGCTATTATCAGTTACGTGTCAGACCATCTGATATACCTCTTACAGCTTTCTGGAGCAGGTATGGTCTGTACGAGTATTTGGTTATGTCATTTGGTCTCACGAACACACTAGCAGTATTCATGGCACTGATGAATAGAGTTTTCCATCCTTAATTGGATTCCTTCGTGGTGGTTTTCGTGGAAGATATCTTGGTGTACTCTCACACTTGACACGACCATGCTACCAATCTTGAGATTCTATTGAGTACACTGAGAGAGCATCAGTTATATGATATGCTCTCTAAGTGGCACTTTTGGATGGACGAGATTCACTTCCTAGGTCATGTCATCTCAGAGACATGAGTATTAGTTGACCTAGATATGGTGAGAGCGGTAGTTACCTGGGAGAAACAGAAGGATGTCTTCGAGGTACAGAGCTTCTTAGGACTGGCTGGTTACTACAGGCGGTTTATACAGGACTTCTCATGCCTGGAAGTGCCGTTGACGGGCTTGACTATGAAAGGTGTGAAGTACGTTTGGTCAGAAGACTGCGATTTAGCCTTTCAGGAGATGAAGGGGAGATTGACTTCAGCACCGATTCTAGTTTGACCAGAGCCGAGCAAGAGTTATACAGTTTTCTTTGATGCATCTGGAATCGGGCATGGAGCAGTACTTATACAGGAGGATCATGTTGTTGCATAAGGATCTCAGCAATTAGGGCCACATTAGAAGAACTATCCTACGCACGACCTGGAGTTGGCTGTTATTTTTCATGCTTTGTGTTGTTGGAGAAAATATCTTCTGGGAGATCATTTTGTGGTATATACTGACCACAAGAGCCTAAAGTATATCTTCATGCAGTGAGACTTAAATCTGATACAGTGGAGGTGGGTTGAGTAACTACAGTCTTTTGACTTTGAGCTTGCTTATATGCCTGGGAAAGGCAATGTTGTGGCAGACGCACTGAGCAGGAGAACTCAGTTACAGGCAGTTCGGGAGTCCAGTAGTGAGTGGAAGCTTATTTCTTTGTTCACTGAGATTCATTTGGAGGTGCATGACAAACAAGGACAGACGGTTCTTTCTTCTATAGATGTTACCTCCACTCTTCTGGATTCAGTTTGAATGAGGCAGCTATCAAACCTAGAAGGCCTGGTCCTATGGAAGGGTGTGTCAGATGGAGACCCTACTTCGGGGTGGATAGTGGGAGATGATGAGGTGTTACGTTTTAATGGATGCGTATGGGTTTCAATAGACATATGTGAGGAGTTGATGCGGGAGTTTCATGCTTTATCTTGGGCAGTTCATCCTAGTGTCACAAAGATGTATCGAGACTTACGTCGTCAGTATTGGTGGCCAGGTATGAAGAATGATGTTGCTGGTTTTGTTATGTGGTGCTCCACCTATCAGCAGATGAAGGTAGAGCATCAGTGACCAGCAGGTCTTCTACAGCAGTTACCCATTCCTGAGTGGAAATGGAATGATGTCGCGATGGAATTTGTGACAGGGTTACTTAGATCACCTTGATGGAATGATGCAGTTTGGGTTGTAGTGGACAGGCTCACGAAGGTTGCTCATTTCTTACTTATCAAGGAGACCTTTGGTTTGTATGAGCTTGGGAGGTTGTACGCTTTCATGGCGTTCCGAGTTCTATCATTTCTGATAGGGAAGCCCTCTTTACTTCACATTTTTGGCAGGGGCTACATAGGGCTTTGGGTACATAGGTACTTCTGAGTACAGCTTACCATCCCCAGACAGATGTCCAGTCGGAGCGCATGATTCAGGTGCTGGAGGACATGCTTCGAGCATGCGTCCTTGATTTTAGGGGTTCATGAGAGAAACATATACCTCTAGTGGAGTGTGCCTATAATAATAGTTTTCAAGAAACTATTCAGATGGTACCCTAGAAGGCTTTGTACGGTAGGCTGTGCTGATCACCCTTATGTTGGCTGGAGGCGGGAGAGGTAGAAGTGCTAGGACCTCGTCTTTTTCAGGAGACCACAGAGCAGATGGAGTGATTTGGAAGAGGATGGCTACTGCACAGCCTCGACATGAATCTTATGCTGGTCATCGGAGACGGCCTTTGGAGTTCAAGGTCGGGGATCTAGTTTTATTGCGTGTTACCCCGAGGTTGTGACATAAGAGGATTAGGAGACAGGGAAAGATTTCACCGAGATACGTTAGGCCATTTGAGGTTCTGGAGAGAGTCGGGATGGTTGCTTATAGGTTGCAGTTACCTCAGAGGTACCAGGAAATGCACAACGTCTTCTATGTTTCTCAGCTTCAGCGGTATTTCTCAGACTCGTCTCATGTTTTTCAACCCGAGGAGGTTGAGTTGGAGCAGGATGCATCATTCGAGGAGTATCCTATCAGGATTGTTGATCGTAGTGCAAATGTACTCCGTGGCCGGTCTGTTCCTCTAGTACGGGTGCTATGGCAGTAAGTCTGTGTACAGGATGAGACTTGGGAAAGGGAGGCCGACATGCGATCACAGTGTCCGGAGTTGTTTGAGGGTTCTTCTTCTACGACTTGTTAGGAAATTAGGGTACGAATTTCTTTAAGGGGGGATGTTTGTAAGAACCAGGACCTTCTTTTCAGTTATGTTTTTCCTTTTCTGGTGTTTTTTGGGAAAAAGTGAAAATCTAGAAATTTGCAGAGTACACGCCGTGTACTTTATGAGTACACATCGTGTAATTTTCTCCTGCATGAGGCCATGTGCTAGCTGTGTCCAGGCCACACACATGGCCATGTGGGGTGATGTGGAGACCACTTAAAGCGGAGTACGAAAAACCGAAGTACACGCTGTGTACTCTAAAAGTACACACCATGTACTTTTCTTTTTATTTCATTAATCGGACCGGGGTAGCGACTTAACCTTGTTTTCATCTTCTTCTCCGCCTAATTCCACCCAGAGCGTCCGAGGAGGCCGAATCTTCTCTGAGCCACTGATCCGTCACCGGCTATCTGAATTGAACACCGTCAGTTGCAATAGAATCCTAGCGGTGAGTTCTTGGTTCTTCTTTGGCCTGGTTTCTTGATTCTTCCTCTCGTGTGAGTTATCTGAGGTTGAACGTTTTAGATGTTTTTGTATATTTACTACATTTTAGGACGATTCACATACCGAGGTTCAATTATATCAATCTACGAGGATCGTGGTAAGTGGTTTGTTTCTCTACGCTGAATGTCTCTATGTTTTTGGCACAAAAGTGTCGAGTACCCATGTATCGGGTATCTAGGGTTAGGGTTTTGATCCTATTTTGTTATCTACCTTAGGTTTCATGTATGATTGAGGTTATTAGATGATTAATAATTACTTGTTAGCATGTTTTAGGATCACCCCATGGGTGTTTCCCTTGTTTGGTTGTTTATCACCGTTTGGCTTAGGTTTCCTGTGAGGCAGACCTTGTTGCATTGCAATCTTGCCTTGATATAGTTGATTGCATGTTTTGACTACTGTTTATATGCTTTTAATGCATTGTAGCTATTATCCAAGTAGTTTCTGAACATACTTAGGGCTTCTAAGAATCGTTTATGTACGATTGATTTTACTCAGGGCTGCGAGAACCTGGTGTATTTAGACCAAAGGGGGAATTGACGTTGAGTGCTTCCTCAGAGGGCATGTTTAGTTATTACCATTACGAGACCACAAGAGGGATTGACTTTGTGCTCTCTCAGAGGGTCTTATTATTATTGAATCGAGACTAAAGGGGGAATTAGACGTAAGTGCTTCCTCATAGAGTCTGTAGTATCGACGCAAGATGATAGGTGGAATTAACGTTGAGTTCTTCCTCAGAGTGTATTTTCCTTGTTCGAATACTTGACCACAAGGGCCTACCCACGTGAGCCACCCATAGGGTCAGTGTAATAAATATTGTTGGTTGTTTTTTAAGAGTCCACTAAGCCAAAGAACAAGCTTGGGTTTGTATTTCTTGTAGTTTAGGTAGTCTGCTGAGATACTTGTTGTGTTACTTGCTATGCCTTTGGACTATAGAGCTATTTGCTAGATTCTTTGGTTGATGAAAAAATGATTGGATTGAATTAATAAATAAAGTTTAATGGAGAATTGTAGGATTGTTTACTTTAGTGTACCCATGTTTCTCTGTTGCATTTATTTCCATTATTTTTGCTATATTGCTCACTGACAGAAGGGCACAGATCTTTTGGTGGTTGCCTACTGGGATTAGTCTCACACCCTGTATGGGTCCTTCTTTTTGGCCCAAACATGTTATATGGTTATAGGTGTGGATATGGATTTCGGTCCTTCTACCTCAGGTGCTTGATTGCTGGTTAGAGCTGGAGGGCATGAGACAGAACTTAGGCACGCGATGTTGCTAGAGTTACTGTTTACTTTAGCTAATTGGGTTTCAGTTGTATTTCAGCACGTTTTTTTGTTTACTGCTTTCTATAGACACATGTGTCATGTTTCATCATTATTATATTATACATTTCTTCTGTTGTTCAGTTTCAGTTGTCGTGTACTATAACTTCTTCCGCTGTTGTTTATTTTATTTTCCTTCTGTTGCATACTTTACCAAATGAGGTCATAGTTTCTCCACTAACTCACCAAGGCCCTCACTGCTAGTCGACAGCCTCTGGTGTTTGGGGAAACACGCTTGAGGTCATGTGGCGAATCGAGTACGGGGTGCCAGTTGAGTGGCTCCAGATTCGGGTCGTTACAGTATGATCAAGAAAATAGATTATAAATTATATCTATAATGTATGGAATGTTTCAACATTATACTATAATGTGTAAACATGGGCCAATGTCTGAAGAGTATAAATTTATAATGCAACTGATTAAGCTGTCTTAATCAAGAAAAAAAGATCCAATAAGTAGAAATATCATAGGCATACTAATGAGTTGAATCCAATGTGTTGAAATGTACAAGTAATCGTTGAGAATGTCATTTAAACTAGATAAACACAATCCTTGGAAAATAATTCCCATGGAATCCAAGTAGTCTATATAATGATGATATAAGGAGTAGAAATGTCTAAGAAATACTAATGAGTGATAGAATCTATAATCTAGAACTGTCCATGGAATACAAATGGGCCATGTAAGCTAGATCCACATAGTATAAATTTCATAGGAATCTTAATGAGTAATGGGTTATATGGAGTATAAATGTAAATGGAATCCTATCACAACAAGTAAACAAGTAATCAGATCCATGGTGTGAAAATTTCCATTACATCCATGTAAGATAATACAAAGGGATCAATGGAGTGAAAATGTCCAAGGAATCCGAAAAAATTCATTAACCATTTCATAAAACCTTTTGTCATAATATATTATATAAGTGATTAAACAATTTACACCATTCATATAAAAATTAAAAGGTTCTATGAGGGGATTACAAACTTTAACAATTCAATTTAATTCCACATTACATTATCAATAATAAAATGTGATCACATCACACACTAAGGGAATCATAATTTTGATAAAAATGTATAAACCTATCCATGGGTGGTTTTGGATGAGGTTTACCAAATTCATCCTTGAAAAAAATCATGGAATTTATAAAAAATGTTTCAAAAAATTACATCTATGTTCAATTAATTTATGAATCATCACCCAGAATGTCTAGTGTGATGAAAAATAGAATCGAGATATTAAAAAAGACACTTTATAAAAAAAATGTATACACAACCTACATTTTTTATAGATAAGTACTTGTTTAGTATCATCCTCTAATTTGATTCAGATTATAAAAAAATAGAGTAATAAATGAACACCCTAAAAATATGGAATTAGATCCTATAAAAAACTATTATCATTGATATCAATGAAAATTGGGATGAGGCCTAAGTAATTAAGAATCTGCTAGAGTTTGTCCAGTGAGATGAATAGAATTCGAGTCAATCATAAAATTGATGAATTACACCATATCCTGGCTTTTGGATTCATGAATCTATCCATCAGATGAAGGGATGGCCTCTAGAGGGAAAAAATGAAATGATGAGAATGGTATTATATTTTCATGAACTATTGGGAAAATGGTCATTTCTCAATAAAAACATGCTCACATGATTTGGACACACTGTTGATAAAATCTTGCACCAACCATCTGCCCAACACTTTCACTATATTTCATCACAGAGTAAGGAAATACAATTAGAAAAACAATGCACATACCATGAGTTTATAATTTTTGAAAAGATTTTTAGTACTTTTATGTATGTTGGGACTATGTATTATTATTATAGAAAATCATACACCATAGGCTATGAACTAAAAATCCTCGCATGATTTACTCTAACCACACGAATTGGTTTGAATAGTTTCTACTAATCAAGTGGCCTAGGTTTCTTCTAAAAAAGTGGGTTATAGGTTCTAATGAAGCCTCAAACACCCATGTTTCCTCCACAACCATACTAGGAATTCACATTAGGTCAAAACCATGTAATTAAACTAATAATAAAAATGTTTTGTACCTTATATAATATTTTGTTTCTTACATTATAATTCAGTTATTCTGATATTGGGAAATATATTTCACCCAATCATATGTATGTCCCTAGGTTATCTGATATAATATTATAATAACAATGTATTTTAAGGACATGTGGTGGAGTTTTAAATAAATTAATTATATCCTTGAATTAAGTTACCATGCTATATATCTTTTTAGTCAACGTCATTAGGCCTCTCGGTCTACTTGGATTGTATGAAAGGTTTTTTTATTTAATAACTAATGAGATTGAATGTATAATATATATGGGTTTTCATTTTTGGAATCAGAGGAAGGTATTATTGTTTTATAGGATTATTATTATTAAACCTTATTAAATTATTTATGGATAAGACTAAACATAGGATAACATAAATAAATTTTTGGAAAATATACTAATATTGGATCCCAAGAAATTAAATCCATGTCAGGATACTAAAAGTGGACGTGCCTCTAGAATAGTTGTACCTCGTGGTAATAACACCAAAATAGAACATTTGGTATTATCTTGATCATAAGTATGTTAATTAAAAAAATGCCTCACTACACGTCTTATTTTACACTCTCATGATATTTTCATTTTTAAATTCACAATATCTTTATAAACCATTATGAAGGGAAAACAATACCCATAAAACAATATATTAGGAAATAGACCATAAATAACATATTTTTAAACCTAGAAATTTATAGTATAATGAATGTATTTCATTAATGATTTATCCCTCCAATTTTCATAGTTTTCCCTTTACGTGATTAATGTCTTGAAAATTATCATTCCTAATTTTTCCTTTATTTTAGTCAATGGCACAAATTATAAGGAACCGAATCAAAAACAAATATTATAGGAAATGATATGATTTCCCATATCAGATTCCTAACATGATGGTGGATAAGGAATGACATGTGTGTCTATTCCAAACCAGATATCACATGCTATGATTATCAACTAGTAGATAGTAAAATTTACAAACATTCCAAAGAATATGGTGACAAAATTTAATTAAATTTCATTTTATTAATGTGAAAATGGAAAGAATATTCAACATAAAATAAGTAAAAAATGTAGAATGGGGCACCGAGGAAAATTTCACAAAGGAACATTAATATATTCTATGTATTAAATGTGGGGAGAATGGGAATTATCCAAGAAAATGGTATATTTTATGTGATAAGAAGGATGATGAGAACCAATAATCTTTAAGCCCAAGGGGAAATATAATAGTCATATTCATTGAAAATAACCATGATTAATCCTAAGGATTAATGTACACATAACCACCAATATAGAGTTGTGTATATCATTTTATATTTCCATTCATTCCACACTATAATATCTAGTAAATTTTCAACGAACATCAAGTAACCACCAAAAATGACTTAATATCATTGAGGAAAACTTCTATGATTATTGTATCAAAATTTGAGGTTTGTGGGAATGTTCTTCTTGATAATCTTATCATTATCTATTTAGTGTAATTCTATGTTATCCATGGAATGATTTTTTATTCTTTATAAAGAAAAAATAAATTTTAAGGATAATAAATTCAACCTCTATATCATAAATCACACAATCATTATATAGAATTGTAAGGAGAAGGATGGATCTCATATTGATTCCTCATCTCATGAATGGATATCATTACCTTATTAGAAATAATATCTAAAAAAAATTATTGTGACTAAAGAAAATATCATGAGTGATGAAATTCCCATTACAATGGAATACGTAGATTTTTTTTGTGAAAAAAATTCAGGTTCTTCCTCATATTCAAAATATTGAGTTCATGATGGAAATTACACACACATTTTTTCCAATATCAAAGACTCTATATATATTGTTCACTATCGAACATTAATAAATGAATAATTAATAATAGGATAATCAATATAAATGGATTATATTCCCAAGTGCTTCACTACGGATTTCACCGATCATTTTTTAAAGAGAAATGTCTGATTAATGTACTTCTTCATTGATTCTTATTATCTCAACAAGGTCATGATAAAGAAAAAGTATCATCTATCATTTATTGATGGCTTGATTGATCATCTATGTGGATCCTAGAAATTCTCCATTTTGGATCCATTTTTAGGATATTATCTTATCTTGGTTGATAAAGAGGATATCCCCATGACTACATTTCATACAAGATACAAGGGTTGACAGTTCATATTGGTTCCATTTGGATGTACTAATTCTCTCTTTATATTCCCAAACATAATGCATATATTCATTAGAGAATACTTGTGAAAGTTTTTATTTAATTTATAGAGAACATTAGTGTTTACTCCAAAATAATTTTTGAACATGAGGGGTATTATTATATTGTGTTGAAGACCTTTAGAAAATAAATTCCATATAAAAAAGAAAAATCAATTTAATTTTTGGATAGAGACAATCACATTCATGGTAAATATTACATCTAGTAAAATTATATATTTGGATCCTTCAAAAAAAGTGGTAAATAATGGATGGCTAAGGAAAATACCTTGGAGTGAAATTTGCAGTTTCCCTGGATTAGGTTTGTACTATCATCAATTTGTGATACAGTTCTCATAATTTTCAATCCCACTAAACAATATAAATCATAAGGTGTGAAGATTAAATGGACTAATGAATGTGATGAAGTCTTTAAAGATTTTAGTAAGAGTAAAACCATTACAAGATTTCCAACATCACCTAGAATTGGGGAAGGTTTTTTGACCTAATGAAATGAATTTAAAATGAATTGGGTTGTGTACCCATTAAATATGAGATATTTATTTCTTATTCTTCCCATTAATTAAATATTCATGAGTGTATCTATCCAACCCATGATATTCAATTGGATTTAAATATCAACACATTGAGGATATATTGAAATTATCTCTACATGGAGAAGTGTGACAAACATACAAATCGTAAAAGCCTCAAATATATATTCACAAAAAATGATCTCAATATTTACCCACAAAGGTGGTAAAATATGATCAACGATTATGAAAATTTATTCCATTTCTATCATGGTATAGTGAACAATGTGGCATATTCATTTAGTATAAAGGATCATAAAGCATGTTCCATCATGAGGATTAAATGTGATCCAATATTAATGTATATTAAAAGGATGAACATCAAGATCGTAAATCGAAATCTATCCTACCTTATTCAAATAACTTCTCAACCATACCTTTTTAGAGGATTATGGAATAAAAAATAGTTAATGAGGATATAAATATGAAGGTAATGTATATTTCAATGTTCCACTTTTCCAAAGACTGGGTAATAATGTTTGGCACTGGGATATGTGTCCAATCAAGAACATAATATAAATTGGACTTATATATGATATGAATAGATAATAATTATCTATTAATTTTTTAATCTCTATGATGTATAGTGATATGAAGAAATACTTATTGTGGGAAAAATAAATAGGGGGATTGCATAATTTTAATCTGAAGGTATTGTATGAAAACAAGTAAATGATGAATGATAGGATTCTAATGGTATGATGAATCCATTTTCCTTATTGTTATGGAAATTTGAAAACATAACCATGTATTTCTTTCAAAGGACTCCCATGGACAACTAAAGGCAATAACACCATTAAGGTGGTGGTCGACCATTGAAACGTCCTGACCTAGGGTCCACTTTACCTGTTCCCCAAAGATGGTGGGTCATATGGCCTGTAGTGTGCCTCCTTATATGATAGAGATTGCCTACTAATATGGTGGGGGTATAGGTAATTCAATGTGGTGACAATACCCTTATATCAGAGTGGAACAACAAATATAAATATAAACATACACCATTGGGGTTTGGCTTAGTGGTAAGATGCCTGTAATCCTACATGAAAAATGGGGGTTCAAAATCAAATAGGTGGAAGTGTTGTAACAGTACTGTAGTGCACTTTAGTAGTGGTGGCACTGTAGCAATTACGAGCACCGTAGTGGTGGCAGGTCACTATAGTAGTGACAGAGCACTGTATCGGTGGCGGGAACTGTGTGTTACTATAGCAGGCGGGTACTGTAGCAGTACTATTCACAGAATGGGCCTTGGGCCAAAAAATTGGGCCTACGGGTCATGTATTGGGCTAAATGTCCACTGGGCCTTCGAGCTCTGTAATGAGTATCCCTCTACACAGTTAAAGAGGTCTTTGCTTTGATTTAATAATAAATGAGGCTTCGGCCCCAACCTTTAAAAAAAGTACTGATACTATAATAAAAAGACTCTATGGATGTTACGATACATGGTATCATGGAATGCTGATATGCAAAAAAGAGAATTAGGGGAACATGTACACAATCGTGATATAGAGGATGTACCAAAAAACGAAGATTCTCCACTAGTAACTGAAGCATATGCATGATCCTATACTCGTATGCTCCAACTATACATAGGCATATAAAAGACCAGTAGTAGGTCGGTTTACCTTATCTATATCTATAGTCAAATAATATTATTGGGTACCAAAGGCAACCCAAGTAGGGTGTGAGAAAAAATACCAGTAGGCCATCACCATTGTTGTCTAAAAATAATCTAAATAGTGCTCATAACTTAACATTGTATATGTATAAATGAATTTTTAAACAAACCGAAAAAAATAACCACCCACTCAGGCTCTACATATCCTTTATGCGACTCTACCTTCTTAGTCTCATAACCAAAAGGGAAATCTGATCAGTCACAATATACTATATATATATATATATTCTTGTATATTTCATCCACTTATATGAACTAGGTACATGTGAATTTAAGAGGCCATATACATGGAATACTTGTGTTGATAGGACCAGGGCATAACACAAATATCCATAACCAATATGATAAAACTATAAGCTCATGAAACAATGTAAATTCCCTACATATCAAAATGATTGGGAAAAATTGTGCTTGTCACTCGATATGGAGAGTGTTACATCATGTCAATAGTGTAACAAAGGAAGATTCACATAAATCCCAACTTTCAACTAGTGTCAATGGTGTGAGACATCATTCTCAACACCCAATGTAAGAGTCCATGATTCCACCATGCTCAATAGAACCCTTACCATCAAGTCACATCCTATAAAATTTAGTATTTATGTTTATAATATAATACATGAGGAAAATTCCTCCCATGCATATCCTTAACCATGTTCCAATACTTAAAAGATTTCATTATTTTCAATGTGTGTTTATATAAAAATAATAGACAAGCTGGTCATACCACCCTTTAAAAAACATTACAAAGATTCCATTTCATTTATCAAACAAAAAAAACATGTTATGAATAAATCAATCCATTCAATCTATTTTCCTTAAACCATTTTATTTCATTCAAGTCCAACCATCATGTGTAGGCCATCCTATATAATAAAGAACATTTATTCTATTTAGCAATGAAAACATAATTTATAATTTTCATAGTCATATAATTGGTGAAATGGTAAAAAAGGTGACTACCTACTTTATAATTTATAATTATAGGACGTACATAATCCAAGAAGGTACCATTGGTTCATTTTAAGCATTCACATTTCTAGGAAAATTCAATTTAAAAGCTATTATGAAACCCAAATTGGAATTTCGGGAGTTTATATCAATTAACCATTGTGGAATTTCAACTTTTTACACACAAGGGGTGACCATAAATGATATAAATATTGTATAATTCAATAAACAAGGGTGAATAGGCATTTATGAGGGTGAAAACCCATTTTGATATAAAGAACTCAATATAAAGAGTACACTCGACAAAAAATGGTGTGAGAAACAATGACATAGATACGAGATATCGAAAATCATGGTGAAAAATGATGATACCCTCAATCTAAATGTTGTAGATGACTCCTCGCTTGATATCAGCCTCATATTTAGAGTAGGTTGGGAGAACTCTATGAACTAGTCCAATGATATGAAAATATTGTGAAATGCATTTTTCCCAAATAGCTTGATGGATTCAAATATAAAATTATATTAGAATTAGAGGATTATAGAATGTATGGAAATAGATTGGGTGCTTCAGATGGATCATGAATCTATCATCATATTGGAGAGTTGTATCGTAGCCTAGGTCAAAGGATTTTTGAACCACTTAATAGGAGATACATTTAGAATAGCTAGAGGATGAATTATAATATAGAAAATATGTAATAAGTTTATGTGAGGGGAAAAGGTAATTTCATCTCAAAACATTAGGGTGCACAGTTGTCCAAACCATGCACTAACCATACACAATTCACTTATATATAGAGGAACCCCACATGGTTAGACATATGTTTTATCTAAACATGTGAAAACCATGTAAAAATTATCTATCTCATAACCTTGTAATTGTGAACATTAGTGTGATTGGGGTTTCATAGTTGTATGCAAACTATGCGGTCCCCAAGTCTATCTTGTTTGCAATCTCACGATTTCAAAGAAAATGTGTGGTCTCATATTTTCTTACCATGTTGAGGCTTCAAGCTCCGAAAAATCCTTGTACACACCTAAAACCACCTTGAAAAGTTTAAATCAAATTATTGTGGTCTTTATAGAAATATAGACCAAATAATTGATCCTCACCTTTTGGAAAATTCGATTCGTTACAACCTCCCTTGCTTATAGAAACGCTCCCATCTGTTGCCATTCTTAGGGTAAAGAGTTATCATCTGGAAATAGATATGGAATCATAAATAATATATCAACTTCTTAATTATAGGTCTCATCCTATCATGTTCATGCTAGCATAGAGCCATACCAATGGAACTAACCAGCCTTAGAGTGTCTTCTATCTCTAATCAACTCTACGAATAGGACACTCCTCATAAGAAGGATCCATATCCAATACAACCTCATATGCATGAATGACATGTAGATGGGTCTAGAAAGTATCAAATAAAACAAGATACTTGAAATAAATCATGCATGGACTCGTACCTCTGTGGATTTTCCAACTGGAATGCCACTGGTATGATTTGTTTCACAACCTTGAAAAGTCTAATGAAAATCAGTGAGAGGTTACCCTTCATTCGAATACTTCTATGGACCAACCTGGGAGGGACTGGAAATACAACCAAGTCTTCAACCTCATGCTCGAGTGGTCACTAATGTTGGTTGGCTTACGACTACTATCTTGACTAATCTATCATCATCCACTTCTTGATCGGTTGTACCTACCCTATATCCTCCTTCACAAGATTTGGTCCATGAATAGTCACCTCCTCTACCTCTAGCCATCACATTGGTTAGAAAAAAACCTACTGTAAAATGCTTCATAAGGATCTATATTGATAATAACCAGAAATATGTTATTATATGTGAACTCAACTAGGGAAATGTATTTCTCCCAAGAACCACCATTGTAATGGGAAGATGCATAGAAAATGTCCTCAATCTCCGGTATCATGCGCTCAATTTTTCAATTGGTATGTGGGTAATAGAACATTCTCAGAAGCACCTATGTACCCAAAGGCCTTATACAAACCCTACTAGAACTGCGAAATAAAGAAATATTCTCTATCAGAAATGATAGAATGTGGAGATCCATTAAGATGTAAAAAATCCATGAGGTACAACCTTAAATGATATTATACCAAGAATCTCCCTGACACATGTAATAAGTGTGATACCTTTATCAAAAAATTAATGAAATCCTATAGTATATCATTTACATGAGGTGATCTAGGTCGATCAGTTATAAAATCCATCGAAACATCATCCCATTTCCACTCGAGAATGGAAAATGGATAAAAATGATGCACTAGTTGATAATGTTCCACCATCACCTTATTAAAGGTGGATCACTAAGTGAGGATTAATTTAATATCATGTTTCATATCAGGACACAAATACTAACACCATATATCTTGATACATTTTGGTGACACCAAAGATCACTTCTCATGCTGATGCATGGAATTTCTATATAAGTTTATCTTAAATATCTATTAATACCCATACACATCGATGTATCAGTAAGTAATCATCCCCATACATGGTCCAAGCTGGTGTTTTATCATCATTTGTAATGCATTTTCATAGGGAGAGGCCATCGGGATCTGACAACTTCCTCATTCTTACCCGTTCCAGAAGGTATATAACCCTAGTAAATCCAAAAGGATATTATGACAACGATTATCCTAAACCGCAATGTCAATCTATAAGAATAGGTCCATGATCTCCTATTTCCCCCTAGATTCTTGAACCTCATGTTTCTGAGTATTCCATCTTAGGGTATCACTAATTTCATTTCCCTTACTAGGGATGTAGACAAGATCAAAATCCAATGATTGTAGGTACACAACAAGCGTGTGCTACATGATATTAAGACCCCATTGTGCGAATATGTACATTAGAATTTTTAAATTTATTACACACCCCAAAACACTCTCTCGGTAGATAGTGTCTCCAACAACTTAACTCATGAACAACTATATCTATTCTGTGGTTGTGGGTTTGGTAATTATGCTCATGAGGCCCAAAATATCATGACCCATAAACTGAGACTTGCTCGTACTACATTAGAACCGCTCCTACCCAATAACTGACACATTATAATATTCAATATAGCTCCATCCTAATACTGGAAGAATTAGTATCGGTATTGAAGTTAAATAGCCATTTAACTCTTGAAAGGTTGCTTCTCAAGCTTCTAACTATATGAATTTCATACCTTTCATTGTCAAGACTGTACGTGGTGTTGGAATATTTTATAAATATGGGATGAAGCTTATGTAATATTCATCTAGCCTCATGAAATAATGGATTTCAAACATAGTTTTGGGATTCTACCAAGAAACTATATATTTCACTTTCTCCGGGCCTACATAAACTCTTAACTCATAGATATTGTGACCCAAAAAGTGGAATTTATCGATCCATAAGTAAAATTTACTGTGCTTATCATAGATCTAATTCACTATCATTTTATATTTCATGATCTCAATATGGATTGAAAGGTCATGTCTAGAGCATTAACACACTAAGATGTCATCAACAGTGAGTACCAAGAATTAATCCAGATACAGGTGGTAAAACAAATTCATAAGTTCCATAATAATTGATGGTGCATTCATGAGTCCAAAATGCATAACTAGGATCTCATATATACGATACAATTTGTGAGGTATGGATGAAGTCTTGACACACACCTGATGATATCCTGACCTCAAATATATCTTTGAAAACACATAATATCATTGGAGCTGATCAAATAGGTCATCTATTTTAGGTAGTGGATAAAAATTCCAAACCATGACCTGGTTCAATCAACGGTAATTCATGCAAAACCTGAGGGTACTATCCATCTATATGGAGAAAATAACCAGAGAACCTCGAGGAAAAGTGATGGGGTCTATGAATCCTTTAGACTTCAAATACTCCAATTACATCATGAGATCCATAATTCAAATTTTTTCCATCCTATAAAAAGGAATTTTCACTTGTTTTACTCCTAGAAAAATATGTATTGTGAATTCTACCACTTTTATCATAGTTAGACTATAATAATGAACAAGAATGAATTCCCTAAAACACTCCACTATTTGAGGAAAAATAGTGGGTCATAACCCTGAGATTTCAAGGAAAATATTGGAAATTTTTTCAATCACACAACCCAAGCTCTACTGCTCTGGTCTTGATTTCATAGATTTCAAATCTCAGTATCCCTTATACACATTCCTACCACTGTATGGTGATATAAATGTCACTGTTTAATGACAATAGTCAATATGGTATTGATAGGATACTAACAAGTCCATCATGATGATTAAGACATATCTTGTCATGTCGAGGATGAAGAGATTCTATATGAAGAGCTATCCTCATATCATAATGGGACAGTTCTTACAATGGAAAAATCCCTCTAATCAGATACCTACTGGGGTAAGTAATTTCATAATACTAATAAAGTGATTGATCTCAAGGAAAAAAATTCATAAAATAGTATCAAATATAAATTATTGAGATGTGCCTATGTTAAATAAACTAGCTATTAATGTTGAGGATAATATAATAGTACCTCCTACAGTTGAAGGTCTCATGCTCTTCTCCATCAGTGTATGGTGGACCGCATGTAACTTGCATGTATTGTGACCCTGATTCAAAACCTGCCTTCCCGGAGAAATCCCACTCTGCTGGTGCAGAGAATCATAAGTCTGACCACCTCTACCATGACATCCACCTCATATTGATTGACTATTGGAATTCAAGATACCTTTATGATTTGATCATTTTATCCCCACTCTGTATAATGGAGTATGAGTATATCCTCCCTCGCTATGCACTGAAGGGAAAGTCCTATAGAATCATTGTATATGGACCATCATGCCTTAGCCTCTCCACTCTACTAGATCGTGAAACAACTATATTTTTTTGTGCCCTAGATTCCCATAGTAGTGATATAATCGAAATTTATATTCATGAGGTGATTGACAGCTTCTACCTCTGTGAGTATCCTCAAAAAAATCTCTTTCTCCTATAAGAAGAACCACGTGTTTCTCTGGTTTTCTAACCTCCATAACTCACACCAATAGCTTCCATAATGTTTCACTCTATAATAAGGTCATTATTAATGATTTGTGATATGTTTTTCAATTGATATACATTAACCTATGACATGATGAAATATTACAGTGCATCCATGAATCTCATATAAGTAATAAGGTCATCACATGCTGTAGTAGGAGTGAACCAATACAACTCATTAAAATGGGAAGATTAATCCATAAATGAAATGATCCCCTACTAAACGATCAGTAATTCTATAACACAGTCATACCTCATAGTTTGGGGAATGAAATTGTCATAGAAGATCATCTATAAATCCCCCCAGAACATATAACTATTCTGATCTTCTGTGGTGATAATTCCCCAGCATCACATAGAATAATCATGAAGCATATATATAGCTAGCCTGACCCTCCACTCTGGAGGCATATCTAGATGCTTAAATATTGAAAATATTTCTTTAATCCAAGAATCTGTAGCATGAGGTCCACTAACCATAAATAAGGTGGTAGGATGTTATTGCTGGAATTCCCATGTCAAATATGCCATACATGAGGCCAGTTGAATGTTACCTTGCATTTTTTGTTGCATGATTTTGAATCCTTCATGGAACTATGCATCACATGCCACATTTGGAATTGTAAGAGGTCAAAATTTTGTATTGCAGGAGGAATCACTTGAGAATCAAGGCCTGCTACCCAGAAAAATGGTCACCGTTGCTTTCAGGGCATGCGACCAGAGGATTTATTTAAGAAATATTTCTACAATGACCAATGAATGCCTCATAAGTGATTTATGTAACAAATAATATTACTGAAATAAATATAGAATGAGAGTAAATTATTCAAATATAAACAACCATATCTCTCTGCCTACTAAAAACAAGGTCTAGGTGGTATAAGAGACCATAACAGGTGTTTCATAGTTCCTTGAGACATGTGTTCTAGTTTTAAGAATCACTACTTCCAGGAAGTTTCCATTGGATTTATTTATGGAAAATGAAACTTCCAACAGTCTTTTATCCAAAGGGGATCTTCTTTCAAAAGGCAGGAATCCATTAAGTTTAATCTTCATGATACTTATGAGTGTGCATTGGCCGAGATGATGGGAGGTCCGACTCATCACACCCTTTTTGGGGGGAATTATTTTCTACTCTGGGACTCTCTTTATAAATTTAAAATATTTTCATGAATCCTTATTAATTCACCATGTATAACATAAGTTTTCCTCGGAATTCACAGTCACTTATTTACATATATAAAATTTAGAATCATCAGTATGCATTCAAGGTTCTTCATTGATGGAGATATCTGTATGTATTCTAGGTTCTCCATCAATGGTATCCTCTAATATAAAATTTCAATATTTTTTTATCATCATTAGTATGATACTAATTTTTAAGATTCTCATTGGGGAACTCTGGAATTTATTTTCATCTAGGTAGGTGAAAGATTATTTTGATATTGGGATCATACCCATGAAATGGGTTACCTATGTATCCTTTTGAGAGGAATTAGAAACCTCATAGTTCAGTGCCACTAAATGGGAAACATCATACCTTTCAAGGTCATGTGATAAGGACCTAACCATACAATTTAATGTCATGTGGTAAGGACATCTAAGCGAAAGGTGCTCAGTCAACGTTTTGTGTGGGACTTATGCCAAAACAACAAAATGAAATTGGAAAGGATATGGGTTTCCAAGATAGATTAGACCCTATTGGAAATATGGCCCATGGAAAATTGGGTTGATTTTAAATGTTGGGTTTTAACCTCAAGGAGTTTTCCTAAATATCCCATGTGGATAGAAATTAAATCCCACATAGTTAGATAACTCTCATAATAGAATATATTCCTTTGATAGAAATGATTTTGGGATTACTTCCGAAAAACGATACCTTGATGAATTAGGGGTTTAATTTGGGGCTTGTTCCTAAGGAGGAGGCCCAGATTAAGGGAATTAGTGTTGGATTCTTGAAGAAGATATCTAGTGAGGTTGGGCCCTGAAAAAGGGCTTCTTATGTATCCGGGTTTGAACAAAAATTAGAGTTCTCGTATTACTTTCCCTATTGGTGTTTTTGCAAATGTTGTAATCGTCACAAATCTATAAGCCTGCATGAGTCGTGCTCAGAGTGAGAAACAAGAGTATGTGAAATATTAAACAATGGAACTAAATTTTCCTCCTCTTCTGGTGGAGGAGGGTGAGCCTATGGTGGTGATGGTTGATGAGGTCAAGGCGACTCGGTAAGAGGGAAAGGCGACACACCCTCCCTTTGTTCTCTTTACATTGGACAAGGTTCCAATGAAAGGAAGATGTGATTAGGGTTTGGGGATTACAACATGATGGATTCCCATGGTGGCATAGCTCAACGGGAGAGGGAAAGGCTAATGAATGTCCTTGTGCCCATCTCCCCAAAGGTCTTTGGCACTGATGAAGAGAGGAAGAGAAATGATGCAACAACCTCCAAAAAAATATAGGGGATTATACCAGGATTGTTGCCCAAAAATTAATCCTTTTAGGGGAGGGAGACTCCTCCTTTGTTCAAAAGGAAGAAAATAAAATGTGAACATTACCTTCCCTATCAGAGACCTGAGGTTCTGGGTCGTCTCTTTAGGAAGTGAGAGGCCAGGAACCAACCCTCCTCCAAACTGGGAACCTCCAAACTCTGTTCCTGTGAGAAAGGTCCATGTGAATATGGATATTCAAACCCACAGACACTCCATAAACCCTAACCACATTTTATAACAAATGTAGGAAACTGCTGACCATGGATATATAAACCGAAATAGGAGACACACTAATGTGCATATCCCAAATGTGTGATAATTCTGGAGGTTTTGGTAGAGTAATCAGCATAATATCTTTTAGATAAGGGAGAGAATGAATAATAATCCTTACCATGAATGGTTTTGAGGAAGGCTTGATTGATTGTAGACTAAAGAGAATAAGTGAATCAAAGAGGGGTGATCAAGTAGAACAGGGCGCACAATTATTGTCGCGCAAGTAAACTTGGGTGACCTGATGTTCACTTAAGCGACGAACAACCTGTATGGTAATACGAGGTTGAGATCTTGCTCGATCCTTTAGGAGTATTCATAGGTGATCCCAGAAGTTGGTAGATCAAGTTACTATATAAGGAATATCTGGTGTGGAAGTATTTATGATTTAGGGAGGTTGGAAGATTTAGGCGCAAAAGTTTTATGGATTTTAAACAATAAAAGGACTTAATTCATATGATATTCTCTTAAATCATACACTCAAGGTGTTTAATAACTACCATGATAGTTATGAAAGACTGGGACGATGTACTAGGGTGACCGGAGTAGCAATTGTGCTTTAGGGAAATGTGTTTGTACAAATGAAGGCTGCAAGGGTCTATTTATAGGCAAAACATGACCTTGGGCGAAAAGAGATTGGGAGTGCAAGTCGGTAGCGCAAAAATTTGTGGTGTACAAGTGGATATGCACTAGATGGGTGGTGCCCAAGTATTAATGCATGCTTCCAGTGATATTGTCTAACCGGAGTGCCACATTGACGACATAGAAAAAATAATAGTTTTATTCTCCTCCAGCATGGTGAGGTACAGGTGTTTGCATGTAGGTACCTTGGGCGCCTCCTTGAGGACTTAGAAAAATTTATTATTCCATATAGTGGGGGCTGCACCCCGCACACCTGCATCAAATTACTATTGTGATGTGGTCCCAGCCCTTTAGGCCACTGCCTTCGCATCCTTCCCTGCCCCCCCCCCCATGAAAAAGTGCAGAGGCACAACGTGAAGATTTTGAGCCTTCTTTAGGTCATTTTGGGTAGAATTGCATGGACCACATTTCATGGTGTCTAGAAAAGCCCCCCTTTGAATTTAATTCATTTGAATTGAAATGAATATTGTTCTGAGGTAAAATTAGGGAACTTTGATGCATTCTAACATCATTTGGTTAGATTTAGAGTTACATCATGTTTGGAAGGACACTATAATTTTTACCAAAGCCATGGTACCTAGGGAGAGTATTTTTATTTTTACTACGGTTATATATAAAACCCCACAATCTTGGTAATTTTAGACATTTTATTGCTCAATATTACCCAAATCCTACAAAAAAGTACATTTAGTGAGCTCGGACTCGATTTTTTTTTTCTGAGTACACTTTGCAGGTTCCCAATCTAGTTAGTACCATGTCTCTAGTTGTTGGTAGTTTAGAGTCATTCATGATGAACTATAAAGGTCTAATGTTTAAGGTCAGATAGCTTTGACCAAAAAATTTTAAATTAGATCCCAAACAAGACTCAGTGTCTAAGAATTGCATTAATATTCTTCAAATATTTCCAAGGGAAATCTTGAGCCATGATTTTTATGGTAACCAAATTAAAAACGTGTATCAACATAATGTGGAATATTTTCCAAGAACTATGTTACAATTATTTGAAAAACTCATTATGAGAGTTGTGTTATGCAGGGCCAACTAGGGAATATGCTACATAGCCAAATAGTGGCATCTTTTGATTGAATGGACTGTTATGTAGGCAACTTATGAAAGGCCACCTAAAGGAATGTGATGCATTGTTAGGAAAAAGATCTCTTAAGAATTAAACATTTTACAGTTAATATTCAAGGGATAATAATATTTGGGTGACTCAATACCAAAGTGGGTGGTTTTGACAAGGAAAGGAATGTTAAGAATAAAAGGGATATTTTATGCCAACATATGTCATGAATAGGAAAACCACTTCTATAAAAATGTAGTGTATGAATAATGGTTAAAATATATCATAAAGGGTAATTTTTTATATAAAACTATGCAGTTTTATGTCATGCAGTGAGGACATTGTACTATGCAGTTTTAAGTAATACAGAGAAGACATTATGTGGCTTTAATTTAAGGTATTTAGCTTTGACCAAAGGTATGAGACTCTTTGAATATCTTTTTTTATACAAATTACCATATTTAGGTATGGAAGTGAATATTGTAAACTATGATTTGAGGATTTCTAGATCTGGAAAATTAAATGGAAAAGGGGCAAAAGGCATTAGAAGAAGTCTTTTCCAAGAACGATGTTACCAATATTTGAAAAACCTGTTTTGTGGGATGTATTATACAGGGCCAACTGGGGCATATGCTGTATAGACAAATAGTGGAATCTTTTTAATGATAGGACCGTTATGTAGGAAACATATTAAAGGCCACCTAAGGTCCTATGCTGTATGGTCAGGCAAAATAGTTCTTAATAATTATGACATTCTATTGGTAAAAGATGAAGAATGTTTATGAAGATTCAGATTTTTTGAAGCACAGAGTTTGGTTTATGGAGAATGGGACCTAAATATGGAGTGGGTATTTCTAACCAAAATTTCCAAAGAATTAAAGGAATATGTCTTTTATGAAGGTCTGACCCAAATGTAGGAGTTGTGGTTTCTATAGTTTTCGGTCATACAACTATGACAAAAAAATGGAAACAATATATAATATGTGGCCTGGTGATTAAAAAAGTTTTTTCTTATTTTGTTGAAAAAATGGAGAGGGAAATGTGTAAACTATGATATTGAAGAGTTTCTAATCGAGAGAAAGATAATGGGACAAATATATTTGAATGACTATTTTTAAAATACATATTATTGTATATTGTCATGAAATTTTGAAGGGGACACAGACACTATAACCAAGAATGAAGTTACCATAATTTTACAAACCTGATATGTGGGATGTATTATGCATGAACAACTGGGGAATATGTTGCATATCTATATAGTGGCATCTTTTACCTAACGTGCCTGTTATATAGACATCTTATGCAAGGACACCTAAGGAAACTTGCTGCATTTTCAGGAAATATAATTCTCACATATTAGAAAATCTATCACCATAAACTGTAAGAAAGATTATTAAGATCTAGAATATATTCAAGATTAAGAGTGTGAAACATAGAAGGGGGTTATGATCAATGCACATAAGAAATATTTGAATCAATACTGGCCATGAGTTTGACGTCCTTTACATAGATCTGACTAATATTTTAATTAGAGACTTTATTTTTTTCTTTTTAATTAATATTGTGATGTAAAGTTTAAATTCATAAAGTGAGGACATTATACTGTTTAGTTTTAAGTCATGTTGTGAGGACCTTATACTATGCTATTTTATGTAAATCAGTGAGGACATTGATAATCTTACAAGAAATTGAGACACCTTATTTATATAAAGAATCCTTTTACCAATTCTTAATCCCACTTGGGCAATGATCAGTGTGAGAAACAAGGAGAAGTATGGTTTTCTTCTATAACATAAAGGTGACCCAATTGAAGAATATGGGTGTTATATTTCCACGCATTTTAACATCATGTAGTAAGGACGAAGATGAACCGATGTAAAAAGAAAGACCTGTTATAGTTGGAATAAGGGATAGAACCCAAGTGTCACTACATGTCTTGCTGAGGAAAAGAATAATGATATATATAGTTCTTTAAACATTCTCTATGCAGGTTTGATTATTATATAAGGAATAGAGGGTTTTTGTTTTTTTATCACGGTTGGGCCAATGATTGAAGATCTATGAATCTCTACGTCTCTCTTAAGGATGAGAATCAAGCCATACATAGTTCTTTAAACAAACATTTCCTACACCAATCGAGTTTGACATGGGATAAGGGGGGATTTAACACATTCTAGAAGAATGATTTAATTTAAACACAAGATGGTATGAAAATACAATCATGTATCTCATAAAAGCACCTAGTTGGATCTAGTTCATTTACATGAGATGAAAAAAAGGAATCAACAATTTTGTGAGTGTGGCTGGGCCCATGATTGGAGATCCAAGCATTTCTACATATCTCAAATAGATGAGAATCAAGACACATATAGTTCTTCAAACAAGGTACCTATGTTGATCTGACTCAGAAATAGGTAATATAGGGAAACATGTTCCATAATGGAGTAGCAATGATTTCGATGATGCTTTCTTATGGAAGATCCTGAAGTCAACTAGATAATATGTTAACCATACAGTTTAATGTCATGTAATGAATAAAAATGGTGTTTTTCAGTTTATGGTCGTACAATAAGGACATTGATGCTTCACATTTTAACATAATGCCGCATGGACCATTGTGTTGTTACACAATTTAATGTCTTATAACTATAACTTTGTACTGGGTAGTTTTAAGTATTGTAGTAAGGACATGGGGGCTATGCAGTTTTTAGTCTTGCAGTGAGGACAAGTGGTCTATGCAATTACACAAAGCATTTCTTCATAAATATCGCATTATTTAGAGTTGTAATGAGCTATCCATCCATTTTGATTTATGAATAAGATCCATTTGAGTAGACCTTATTTATAATATAAGGTCCTTCCCACGTTGGCTCATGCATTGGAGGTTTCTTTCCTGGTATCATTGGAGTCCTGAGGACCAATAACAATTATCCTTGAAGAAATGAATGGAGGAAAACTTTCTTTTTAAAATTTCATGCTATTCAGTTATAATGTACTTCTAAATGATTAAAAGTATGAAATATTTTATCATTTAATTGTTCCCTCTCATTAACGAAATTATGATACCTCTATTTGGTAGACAATTGATCACAAATTTCAACTCTATGTGAAAGAAATTTCATTTAAATTTGAAAAACTGCTTTTGTTCCATATACCAATGAATAAGGAGTTTTCTGGGTAGTAGTACAGGTTGTAGTTTGATAAGCCCATAAAACATTCAAACTTTTATTAGGCCATGATTTATTATCTTTATCAACCATATTCTGGATTATATTTGATAGGGTCTTATTGAAATCCTCTATCTATCCATTAGCAGCTGCATGATAGATGGATGAATGGTTGAATATGATATTATATTCTTAATATAACCTTTTTACCTCAGCACAACAAAAATTGGTGGCATTTTCTGTCAAAATATTACTAGGGACACCAAATCTGGTGATGATATTGGTTTTAAAAAAACTAATAATGCTTTTGGCTTCTACTTCTTTGAGAGGTATTACCTCAGCCGATTGGGAGAAGAAGTTAGTAGCACTAAGAATATAATTGAACTGCTTAGCTATGGTTGGAGTATATGGTCCTACAAAATCCATTCCCCATGTAGAAAATGGCCACAAGTATTTATCTATAGCTATAAACTCTGGGGTTTGATGAATGAAGTTGGAAAGAACTTGGAAGGGATGACATTTCTTAGTGAAATCTGTATAATCTTGTGTTATTGAAGGCCACAAGTATCTAAGAATTTGGTTCTGATTAGAGAGTATGTGCCCAGACTGATGGGCACCACGAGATCCTTAATGCACTTCTTTCATTAAAACTGCAGTTTCTTCTCCATCAATACATCTGAGGAGGATTCCATCGAATCCACATTTGTAAAGGATCATCTAGTGGTCTGGACAATCATAAAGAGTAAAATAGACCACTCATCATTGGATTTATTGTTTTTCATCCCTATCTTATGGAAGTACACCATTTTGATGGTATTCTACAGTGAGTGTTCTCCACCTCATGGTATGATTATATGGATCAGAAATAGAGAAAATCTCATAAATTTCCTCTATTCTGGGTTGAACGAAGGGTGAGACAACACAACGATGGGCTATGATAATGATTGTCTCATCCCGATTTGGATCTACCAAAGTTGTGGCTGCATTATCCAGTGCATCAGCTAGGATGTTTTGTGATCAGGGGACATAAGACAATTTTGTCTCTAAGGGAAATTCATCAATTAACCCTCTAATGTAATCACACAAAGGGCTCAACTCTTCTTTTTTGATAGAATATTTTCCATTGATTTGGTTGGTTACTAATTATGGATTACCTTTCACTTTTATGTGATTCACTTACACCTGAAGGAACAATTCCAAACCTGCGATGAGAGATTGATATTTTGCTTCATTGTTGGTACCTCCTTCTGATAACAGGAGGTAATAAGGAAATACTACCTTTTCTGTTGAAATAAGAGAAATTCCAAACCCATCATTATTGAATTTAGGGTTTTCTATTCTTTTCCCTATTTGACTTATGGAGGCACCATCATAGTACATTTCCCATGTTTGGGAATTAACTTGAATAGAGAAAAACTCTTCACCAATAAGTTCAGTAATCCATTATATATCTTCTACATACGGATGTTCAGCAAGGAAGTTGGGAAAAACCTATCCTTTTATTTCATTATATAGAAGAAACTTCATATCAAACTGTTGTAAAATAGCTGCCCACCGTGACAGTTGCCCTATAAGCATAGGACGACTGAGGAGAAATTTGAGTGGGTTATTGCAAGATACCAATTAGATATCATGGTATTGTAGGTGATGCCTCAATTTCTGAACTGCAAAGATTAATGCTAGACAACACTTTTCAATACTTGAATACTGATTTTATGCATCAATCATTATTCAACTGAGATATTAAAGACTATTCTCATTCCCAACATCATTCGTTTGAGCAAGGAAGGCCCCTAGTGATCACTCTATAACTATCACATAGAGAATAAGTGGTCTTCCATCCACAGGTGGAATTAATACCGGTGAACTCAAGAGATATTTCTTGAGGGTATCGAATGCTTCTTGGTAGTCTTCGGTCCATTGATAGGTGAGACCCATTCTTTATTAATATAGTATAGGGCAAACACTTTCCTACCAAATTGGTGAGAAAACACTGAATATAAGACATGTGTCCTTGGATTCCTCTTTATTCTCTCAAATTCCTAGGAGGTGACATTTCGAGGACTTACTTTTTTTCTTGGGATCAACTTTTTATATCATGATGACGCACAATGATGTTGAGGAACATTCCTGAAGTTACCCCAAAAGCACATTTCAAGGGGTTCATCTTTAAACTTTGTTGCAGAAGTTTATTGAATATGGTTTCTAAATTAGCCAATATATTGGAACATTGTCTGAATTTGACAACCAAATCTTCCACAAAACATTCAACAAATTTACCTAAAAATAGTTTGAATATTTGGTGCATGGAATGCTAGTATGTTTCACCTTTATTCTTTTAGACAAAGGGAATTACCTTATAGTAAAACACACCTTGAGGGGATATGAAGGCTATGTATTCTTCATCCTCTATTTCCATAAAATTTTTATTATACCCAGAGTATCCATACATGAAGGAAATAGCTTCACAGTAAGCTATTTCATCAATTAAAATCTCTCTAATCGGAACTGGAAAATCTTCTTTAGAACGATGCAATTTAAGATCTCTAAAAGAAATGAAAACTCAGATTTTCCCATTATTCTTTTTCACTAGGACAATGTTTTACATAAATTTGCGATATTGATGTTATTTGACATTATTTGCTTTTATATGATTATCAACTTCAACTACAATTTTAGAGGCACGAGTTGGGCGTGTTCTTCTTGCTGCCTTCTTGAATTCACGATGATCTTCATGAAAACCCAAATGATGGGTAGCTAAATCGAGATTAAGACCTATAATTTCTATATAATTTCAAGAAAATATATCTCAATGATGCATAAAAAAAGTATACACATATTACTCTTCATAGTTCATGGCTACACTAATTAGAGTGGGGCGTAGATCTTCTTATGTACCTAGATTTATTTATCTAAGCTCATCCACAGTGGTAGAGGAACCTTCCTCAAATGATGGAAGAGAATCCCTGAGAACATCCTCTTCCTCATCATTAGGTGTTACCTCGTCTGTTTCTACTGACATAGTAAATGATGAAATAATAATTTTCGAGTTATGGGAGGATTCATTGTTTAAACATCCTGAAGAAGAGGCCACAATTTATGACCCTAGTGACGATGAAGGGTCTTTCTTGGGTAATAAAGAAGAAATTATGGATTGGGAATCAACATCATTTTCTTCCTATAAAATTGATAAAACTTCTTTTACTCTAATTGGAAAAGTAAAGGCTTTTTGTAGTTCAGTGGATGAAATTAAGACATATCCATTTAAGATTCTGTAACTGCTTGGTGAATCAAAAATATATATCATGCTGCCAGAATCAGTTTCCACAATTGACATTATGGACGTTATTGGTCGAGTGCATAAATTTGGTTTTACCATTTCAATTTGAATGATTGGTAGCACACATTTGTACTCAAATGTATGAATGGGTTTTCTGAAATCATTTCCCAACCATTTTAAGCATTAACTATGGTTATTTCATTTTTCATGGACGTCGTTCCTTTTTTGTAATAAAACCCTACCTCAATGTGTTGAGATTCACATGTTCTGAATGGATCCTTGTCACCATAAAATGTCGTGATTTGACCATTGAAATAGTACTTAATACATTGGTGGAATGGTGAATGTATGGTTGCATGTTGATGCAGCCATGGCCTTCCAAGAATAATGTTGAAGGCTATGTCCTAACGAACAACCATGAAATCTAAATTAGACACAAGATCTATAAATTGAGTTATGAGTGTATTCATTCCTAGATGTTCTTGCTAATTCTTTTGATGTCCTTGAAAAATTAAATTGGAAGGACATAAGTCAGATTCAATCAGGCCCAATCAAAAAAATGTATGATCCTAAATGAGGATGACTTCATAGCCATTATCATTGAAGACTCGTTGGATGTCTATGTCATTGACCTTTCTAGACAAATAAAAGGGTTTGATATTTCCACGTATGGAATCATCTTAATCTTCATCCATAGAATATATGACTACATGACATTCTATATGATAATTCGCTATACGTTAAACCTCAGTAGCAGAAACATCAGTTTCATACTCTTAAGGGCATGACAAGGCATCAATAAGTTATTCTTGAAGATCTTTTAACAAATTCAAGGAATCTAACATTGATAACATGGCTGGTACATCAGAAAGTTGTTTCAAAACATCATAATTTGGATCCATAGGTCTATGTTTCCTAGCTTAGAAATGCGGTTTTGCAGGTGTCTTGGAAGTTGGTGCTTCTGATGTAGATGTACACTGTGTTGGAATAGAAGATGGAAAAATTCCTAGATTTTGTAGATTAGACAGGCTAGGTTTATCTACTTGCTGAGAAGAAGATTTTATGACTTGTAATAGGTCCCCCAAAATAATTATGCAATAACTAAATCTAAATTTCATGGAAGAAACTCCTTATTTTTGTTGAGCCCGTTGAAGGGATCTTCCACGAGTTTCTATTGTACAAATGGTTTGAGCAAGGGTATAGTTAAAATGGTGGTTTCTTGAATTCCCACATCTTCTTTTATATCCTCAACCTTGGACTCTTCCTATGGTTCCCCAATAAGGTAAAAGGAACCCTGGATCATTATAATCAAAATCACCATTGTCATAAAAATCTATTAAGTGGACAACATTAACAGAACCAAAGATCAATTCATCATCTAAAAACAATTCTGCCAGATAGGTTAGTTTTGGTTGTTCCATTTTGTGGGATGGTGGCCGTGCTTTTTAAGCAGATGAGATTAAATCTTCTAGGGTCAAGGATAACTTTGCCATTAACAGGGTCTCATCTTCTTCTGACTACTCATTGACCTTCTGATCGCCTCATCTCTTTGAGGAAAGACCTTTTGATGAAGGTGGTTTTACTGTGCCAGGAGTTGTAGAAGACTTAATCTATTGTTTCAAATGTGTTCGTAAAATGGAATGAGTTCGGTAGATTGTTTTCATAATAACCCAATCATAATATTTCATCACATTTTTATCATTTACTTCCTTCTATTCACCTTCTTCCTCTGGATTAGTAGTAGAAACACATGCTACTTGAGCTGACGAACTTTTCAGTTTCACTTGTTAGGAGTCTGCCATTTTTTTCTAGAGGTCATTCAAAATATCCTAAATGGGATGCCCCAATATCTGGTGAAATGGAAAATAATTCAGAATATCTTCATGTCCTTCTTTATTTGGTTTCTTCAACCTTGGAAACTAAACCAAATTGTTTTACAAAGTTGAGTTGAAGTAACTAGGAACAAGTTCATTCTGTAAGGAATAAATTTTTCCTTTTAATTCCTCAAACTATTTCCGCCATTTATCTCGTTGATCATCCTGACGAGGTAGTCATTGCTGTAAATACTCTGGAGGATGAACCCTTTGATACAATGAAGGTTTCTAAGTGGAAGCAGGTACATGTTCTTGCTTGAATGTAACGGTAACAGCCTCTGCTTTCCCTATTCTCCTTCCCATAAAGGATGGAATTACATGAGTTTTATCCTTAGTCTCAATAATAGAATCATTTATCTTTTGAGCAATTGAAGTAATGTCTCGAAAACCTCCTGTGTATTTTATAGGGATCAATGGTGTGCATAACACATCACATAGATTTTCCACACAAATTGGAAGCAACACTTCATGATGGAGTTCCAGACCTAAGGAATATGTTAATCCATTCCATCAAGCAATGAAATTTGAAATTATTTCATTCTCCTTTTTTTACAATTGGTAAGATCAAAAAATATCATCTTTCGTAGCATGGAGCTAAATTGAAGAAGGAATTTCGGGCGGAGATCTTCCCATTTAGTAATTGAATGATATTTTAAACTTGTATGAAAAACAAAATCTAGCCCTCCAATAAATGCACAAAACACCTATGCTTTACTGATTCTTGTTATTGAGGAGTTGCCATCATGGGATTACAATGAGAAACAAAATTTGTTAAATATTGTTTTGGATCTCCCGAACCATAAAATATTGGAAACATGGTATTCACAAAATTTGGTGGCGGAGGAATCAGGTCACCCATTAAGGGTAAGATTTATTTTACGGTTGAACTGGTTCATGCCATTCCTCTATATCTTTCAATCATGTTTTTAATACCTTAATTGTGTTCATAAGCATTTGGGGAATATCCGGATGAGCTGGAACTTGTGTAGGTATAGAAACTGGAGCTTGAGATGATGCAATGACTGACAAAACCACTGGTGATGGGGCTAGTATTTTCCTTGGATAACTCATAGGAATAGTCATTTCAGGATGTATTTGATCCTACCATGGTTGTGTACCCAATTGAGGGAATTCGTTATCTTCACCAATAGTTACCAAAAATACTCTTTGTTTAGGAGCTCCTACAGGATGTGAAAGTTGAGTATCTTCCTAGGGAGTACATGTAGCAGAAATTCTACTTCAAAGTAACTCTATATTGAGTCTTTTCAACTCATTCATTCCCTCTTCCTCTTATGAAAATCTCTCTTCAAGTGAATGATATTGACCTTCTCTAGTGGAAAAGTGAGATGCAAACTGGCTGTTATCTTTCCCATTGATAGATGCCTTTCATAGGGGTGGGAGTTTGTTATTTGAAGTCATACCTAGATTTTGGGTACGCCTTTTATATTGGGTACATACACCTTTTTCATTTTCCTCAGTATATACCATATTATGGATAAGAACTTAATCTTCTGATTCCACAGAAATATACTCATTTTATGGAGGATCTTCTGTAATGGTGTAAATGACATTTACAAATTCTTAATGCATTGATGGTATTCTGTCAGTATCATTGTAATATCGTCTCCCCTATTATCTTCGATGTGACTCTTTTCTTTTATATGGTGGATTCTCAAGAGCTGTTTGATGAGAAGTAACCCGAAGGGAATCCTTGGATAGTTCAGTTGTGATCTATCTTGATGGATTCTTCCCTAATCGGGAGAAAACTGTCTTCTGTTGAGGAGGGGATTGTAGATGTGAAAAATCCCCCAGCACTGCAGGTTTGGGCTGTTTCTATTCTTCTTCTAATCATTGAACTTTGTTTAATTAATTTGATGGTTGAATTAACTAATCCCCCAGCCTTGCAAGATGGGGTGATTCTTGAACTTCTATGGATGATATTCGTGCAACTGCTTTACTATTTTTGCGAGTTTTGGTTTGGACATTAGCTGGGTGCATCATTCAACAACCACTTAAATCACCTATTTTAGAATATCGCAAACCTATATCAGACATTTTCATTCTTTGACTGCTAACATCCTCTAAGAGGGATGCCAGATCATGATTCGTAGATGCTTGGTTTCAAATTAACTCAAAAACTTCTTTTCTTTGGACATGACCCTGATGAGAGATGGTTGAGTCTTGTTCTTGAGCGTACATTCGATTACGTACAAAATATGTTACTTGTAGACGACCATGGGCAATAACATTGCATGAGACCACTTTTTTCAAACTGTGCTGATTTTGGGGTGTAGTAAGATAAAATTCTTCATGTGTACCCCATCCTATAATGCGAACACCTGATGAGGTATAAGAAATTAATTGGCGTAGCCCCTTAATAGCATTAAATCAAGAATGCTGAAGGGTTCTCTACTACTTTTTAACCTTTGGATATTGGTAAACTGAGAGAGATGCGAAGTCAATTTGGTATTTTAACCCTTATATTACCTTTACATGATTTTGATATTCATCATATGGTAATACATTGGTTTTTAAATGACGAAGAGTCTTCCATAAGTTGAGGCGGATATCATGAATACAATATTATTCCATATATTCTGGAATGTTATTCTGATAATTATCAAATGTACAGAACATTACTGGAATTTCTCCTTTAGCCAATTGTTTCCTCGTGGTTAACATATCTACATCATCTTTCACTTGAGGTTTCTCCACTTTCTCTGACCAAAGTGGACGCTCAGTATTAGAGGGAAAATTTCATAAGGGAGGTTTAAAGAATTAACATTCCCTTAAAATGACTTCTAGTTGAGAAAGTGTTTTGTTTTTCAATGAAAAGGCATCATACATGAATGGCCTTGTGTTTGCAAGTGCCTTGGGATAGGATGGATTTCTCATCGCTACATATTCTATTATATAATTACCTTGAAAATGAAAAATAGTACTGTGGGGAGGACTTTTTCAGGTAATTCCATCATGGGGAGGACCCCCATGGTGGATTACAGCAAGGGATGAATCCTCTTGCTCTCTGGTCTTCTGGACACACAGAGGGATATTGTGGCTCTCATCTAGAGATAGGTGCACTGGATTGAATGAATTTTCATGAAGCAAGCCTTCATGATGAAGTGTCTGATGCGAAACTTCAGAAATACTGCAACCACTCCCATAATATGGTAATGAGAGGATAGGATATTGAACTACAATAGATAAATGTATGAGGGCTTGAAGACCTCCATCATTAAGAAGAGACAAATTTCAGTTTGACTCTTGATTTTCCGACCTAGTTTGGAGAGAATTCTTCAGGGATGTTCTCTTACACTTAGTTGGGGCCACTTGTTGGGAGAAGTGGTTATCATAGGCAGGTGTATGTGTCTGCCCTAGAGTGACCATCATAATAGACTAATAAACTCCAATTGGAAAGGGTGTATGTTCGAAATCTTGTTGTCCGTATGATATGAGGGAGTATTCCCCATGACCCTCTAGGAATAGAACAAAGGTTTCTATATGATTCGAGATGGCATGCCGATGTGTCATCCCATATGTGGGTATAGATTTATGTTTCTGATCCCCTGTTACTATAGAAGTAGTTGTTATAATATCTTGGGATGCTTCCTAAATATGAGTAGGGATTGGCATCGACCCTTTCACCATTGATAAAATTTATTTGGTGACTTCAGCGGATGGAATGGAAATATACATCCATTACATATTTTTAGTAGGTGTATGTGCCTGCTCCTTTCCTAATTATCCTATCAATGGGTATTTAAAATACTAATGCATGGGGGAAGAGAGTTGGGTCTGCCACAGCTTTGTCATTGCAGTTTTCTGAATAACTTCTCTGGGTGCTGCCAAATGAGACTGTTGGAAGGCTTGGTGAATGCTAATGGGTGTATGTGTCTGTTGCATGTTTCCCATCAAGTATGGTTGACAGAATTACTTCAATACTAGTTGACGATACTTCTGGTATAATTGGTGATTGTAAATAGGTGAATGTTCCTATTTACCATTGGTCACCACTTTGGATTAGCGGGCTTCAATAAATGTAGTCAGACAAGTCGGCTGAATGGATGATAACTTGTAAGCAGGTGTATGTGCATATTCACATTAATCCAATAGATTTATCTAGTGGGATAGGTTGGTTTCTACTAGATGAGTATGTTGAACAGAAAAATTAGGACGGATGAGTGTATGTACCAGCTCATTGTTTTCCATCAAGAATAGTTGATCGACGTCTCTAGAGGGTGAAGAGGTAATAACATGCTCCCTATTTACCGGAAGTTTTCCCCGGCGGTTTGTCTTTCATGCCCAGGTTTGAGAGACCTAGGACGAACATCCATATCGAATACCCCCATCATTTTGGGGGTTCACTACCATGCAATTCTACTGGTGGCGATTGTTGGTGGGAGTTCTCAAGAAGGATCCATGCTTCCTTGAATTGAGGTCCTGAGTGAGCTATTGATCCAAATACCTATAGTATGGGAGGTACTGGTTGTTGCGTTCTATGGATAAGGACCCAAAATAGTAGAAATCGGTGGTTGGCACTGTCTGCCTCCTGATCATCGTTTGTCATTGGCTGGATGATTGAGGATTGTTATTGACTTGGTGGGCCTGTCAGTCAACCTCCAAATTCAGGATTGTACCATGTAGGCGATACTTATTTACCCACATGTTGGAGACCTAGAATTGAATATGTTGAGTGAGAAATAACTTTCTTCTTGTGGACGAATATATATCTTGAGCAGCGGTCAGGAAGTTCGCATATTTCATCTTGAAGAAATCCATTTTTGGACTGGAAGGAGTTCGAAGGAAAACATGAAACAAAAATAAATTCCATTAAAGCAACATCAATTAGATGAATTCATGCATGATTGATTCCATTTTATACCCTTCATTTATCAATTTATAGGTTCCTGATAGATGGGTAAAATTATTAACTTGGTTATAGATTCACGTCGGGTTCACCATTTTTGTTCCGTAGTTCATTGACATGTGTATTCTAATTTAAAGAATCAATGCTTCCACGTGGTTTCCCTTGAATTTATTTATGGATATGGAAACTTCCAATAGTTCTTTATCTAATGGGGACCTACTTTCCAATGGCAGGAAGCCATTAAGTTTAAACATTACAATACTTATGAATGTACATTGGTTAAGAGGACAGGAGGTCGCACTCATCACACCCTTTTTGTGGGTAATTTTTTGTCTACTATGGGACTCTCTTTATAAATTTCAGATATTTCATGAATTGTTACTAATTCACAAAGTATAACATATGTTTCCTATGGAATATACAATAACTTATTAACATGTGTAAAATTTTGAATCATTAGTATGTATTCAAGTTTCTTCATTAATGGAGATATCTATATGTATTTGAGGTTCTCTATAAATGGTATCCTCTAATATACATTTTCAAGATTATTTTAATCATCATTATGATGATACTAGTTTTTAATCCACTTAGCAGGGGACTATGGAATTTATTGTCATCCAGGGAGATGAAGGATTGTTTTGATATTGGGATCATATCCATGAAATGGGTTACCTATGTATCCTTGTGAAAGGAGTCAGAACCCTTGTAGTTCGGTGCCACTTAATGGAACACATCATACCTTTTAATGACATGTGATAAGGACCTAACCATACAGTTTTATGTCATGCAGTACGAACATCTATGCGAAATGTGCTTAGTCAATGTTTGGTGTGGGACATATGCTGAAACAGACTAATGAACATGGAAAGGATATGGGTTTCCATGTAAGATTAGAGACTGTAGGGAATATGGGCCAAGGAGAATAGGGTTTATTTGAAATGATGGGTTTGAAACACAAGGAGGATTCCTACGTATCCCATATGGATGGAAATCAAATCTGACATAGTTCAATGAGTCTTATAAGAGAATATAGTCCTTTTATATAAATGATTTTGGTCTTAATTACTTAAAATGATGCCTTAAGGACTTGGGGGGTATAATTCGGGACTTGTTTCTAAAGAAGATTCCTAGATTCGGGGAATTAGGGTCAGATTCTTGAAGAGGATATCTAGTGAGCTCGGGCCCTGAAAAGGGCTTCCTACATATCTTGGTTTGGACAGGAATTAGAGTTATCATAGTTTATTCATCATGGGTGTTTGTGAAAATATTGTAATCATCATGAAACTCTAATCCCACATGAGTAATGCTCAGTGTGAGAAAAAAGTGGATGTTAATGATTCAACAATGAAACTCACTTTTCAACCTCTACATGTGGAGGAGGGAGAGCCTACGATGGCGAGGGTGGATGAGGGCAAGGCGACCTGGAAAGAGGGAGAGGTGACAAGCCCTCCCTATGTTCCCTTTACATTGTATAAGGGTCCAATGAAAGGAAGTAGGGATGAAGGTTATGGGATTACACCAGGATGGATTCTCATGGTGACAAAGCCTAACGGGAGAGGGAAATGGTAACGAAAGTCATTGTCACTATCTCTCATCTGGTCTTTAGCACCGAAGAAAAATGAGGAGCAACGATGCTCTCTCCTGTAAGAAATTCTATGGGATTATTCCAAGATGGTTACCCTAAAATTGATCCTAGTAGGGGAGGGAGACTTCTCCTTTGTTAAATATGAAGAAAATAAAGTGTTAACTTTACCTTCCCTACCAGAGACCTAAGGTTCTATGTCGTCTCTTTGGGAAGGGAGAGGCCATGGCCAAACCCTCCTCCAAATCGGGAACTTCCCAACATTGTTCCTAGGAGAATGGTCCATGTGACTATAGATATAAAAATCCACAAAAACTCCATAAACCCTAACACCATTTTATAAAAAATGTGGAAACCTATGACTGTGTATATACAAAACCAAATTTGAGACATGCTAATGTGAATTTCTTGAAGGTTTGATATGTCAGGATGATTTGGTGTAGGTCTCAACAGGATACATTTCAAAAAAGGGAGCCATGGAAGAAGATGCATTTCCATGAATGGATATGAAGAATTATTTATGGCTTGTAGACTGAATAGAATATATCAATCAATTAGGGGTTCTCAAGTAGACTAGGGTGCACAATTATGAGAGTGAAAGTAGACTTGGGAAACCTGATGTTCACTTAAGCGAGAAACAACCTATATGGTAATACTTGGGCAAGATCTTGCTCAAGCCTTCTTGAGTATTCACAAGTGATCCTAGAATTTGGGCACTCAAGTTCTTATAGATGGGATAGTTGGGGTGCAATTATTTCTAGTTTTGGGAGGTTGGGTGCTTTAAGTGCATGATTTTTATAGATTTAAAATATTAAAAGGACATAAATCCTATGATCCTCCCTTAAATCCTCCTATCAATGTGTAGAAGAACAACCTTGACAATTTTGGAAGACTAGGGTGAAGTACTAGAGAGAAAGAGTAGTAATTTGGATTTAGGAAAATTTTTACATACAAATGAAGGCCCCAAGGGTCTATCTATAGGAAAAAACTAGACCATGGGACAAAGAAGATTGGGCGCACAAGTGGGTTTAGTGCTAATTTGTGGTGTGCAAGTGGCTACGCACTGGATGGGTGGTGCCCAAGTATACTTGTGCACTACCAGTGATTTGGCTTAACTAGAGCACCAAATTGAGGACTTAGAAAAAATAATAGTTTCATTCTCCTCCAGTATGGTGGTGCGCAGGTGTTTGCGCGTAGGTACATTGTGCGCCTCCTTGAGGACATGGACAAATTTAGTATTCCATACCGTGAGGGCTGCCCCCTGTACCCCTGCATGGGATTACTACCGGGCTGCAGTCCTGGCCCTTCGGGCTGTTACCTTCACTTCCATCCCTGACCCCCATGAAAAATGCAAAGTCACGCCGTGAACATTTTGAGCCTACTTTAGGAAATTTTGCGGATAAGTTCATGGAACACATTTCATGGTGTCTACAATGGGCCATAAGAACATAATAGATACAACACTATAAACTATTATGGACCAGTTCAGGTCTAATTCACTATACCCCATGTATATGATGGCTACTTTATACTTTAAATGTCATATTCATTTTAAACATGTCGTTGTTCAAAAATTTAAATATATTTAAAATGGATGAATTAAATGGTTTACCATTCCCAATACATAAGGTCCCATGATTTTTATGACTCGAAATTTGGCATCCTCTAAATCCACAGCATAACACATTCTAGCCCATGTGACCAATGGTTTATGGCTTGACGTTCCATAATTGAATTAATAAGGTTTATTCGTTTTCTTATTTATGAACAGAGTATTATTTTAAGGAATGAACCTTATGTATCAATTATTTTTTACAATCCCTGTAAGAAGTATTAGCAAAATTAAATAAATAATCAAGGAACTATCAATATCCAAGAAGAAAATGCACACTAAAAATAGATGTTACATGTAAAAATGCATGAAATATTAATCCTATTGTGCCTATGATGATGAATATAATAATGTAAATCCATCATTATATATGTAGTAGGAAAATAAATTATCATTTGAGTAGTAGAAATATCAATAAAATCATAACTCTACTGTGTCACCCCACCGTGATGTCATATAAACAATAAATGGAATAAAAAATAAAATATATTGACTATATCATGTGATTTGGGTTTCCCATGTACCGTAGTTAGCTACATCGAGGAACATGGTCAATTCCAAATACCTTTATCTACAATTCTTATATCAAATACCCAAGTAGTAAGACAATGGAAAATAGGCTATGATACCACTATGTAACATCATGACTTGGGTTCCAAATAACCCTTGCCTCTAGTCAGTGGGTCACATGGGAAAATGAATAAAATCATTATATAAAAAATGTATGAAAATAATAAAAAGTTTCTCCACTTGCATCTCGAGCATATGCTTGGTCATATACTCATTTCCTCTAACTACAAGTTCTCATATCAAACACCATTAGTAAGGATCTATCCCATATCAATACCAACAAAAAAAATAATCTTTTTAAGAACAAAATGTAGCCTATGTAAGGTGTTAGGTAAATTCATATTAGGCCACCCCAAATAGTGTCTATATGTAATCTAACATGTTCTCATAAATAAACAGTGTGCATGTATAAAATAATTAATAAAAACTGAACAAATAAATTACTACTAGCTCGCAATTTGAAAATACACATGGTGGCTATATCTTCTTTGGATCATAGCCAGAATTGATGTCTGATGAGTCACTATATAATATATATATATATATATTGGTATATATATTAAATCCACCGATATGAACCAAGTACATGTGGACATAAGTGTCCATATACTTAGAGTACTAGTGCTCAATAGACTGGTTCATAACTAGGACATCCAGAACCAATCGAATAAGCCTATAAGATCAAGAAATAGGGCACATTCCCCACATCTGATAATGATCAGTAGATTTCATTCTCATTACTCTAGATGGTGAATTTTCTATCATGTCACCATTCTAGCATGGTACACAATACATACATCCCATTGTCCAACAAGTGTTAATAAGGTCAAATATCATTCTCAACACCTGATGTAAGTGAGTGTGATACCATCATAACAAATAGAAACCTTACCATCGAATCACATCCTATAATAATGATTATTAATATTTATAATATAATAAATAAGGTAAATAAAACTCATGAATCTCATTAACCATATTCCATTACAAACAAGACATCAACATTCTCAATGAGTATTTTTATAAGCATGACATAATGTGTGGTGTTAACACCCTTTAGTAAACATTACAAAGAATCCATTTCATTTTTCAAAGGAAGAAAACATTTATGAACAAGACTTTCCATTCAATCAATTTTCACTAAAAAAAATATTTCATTTAGGTACGGGTAACCATCATGTGTTGGACAAACCTTATAATCAAGGCCATTAATTCCATTTAGTAATGAAAACTCAATATATAAGTTTCAAATACAAAAAAAATTGGGAAATGGTTAAGAGGGCGACAATGTACTTCTTGAATTCACATTATAGGGGGACCAGACACCTTGGATATACCCATGGATCAGTTTATGAATTCACATGAAAATGGAATTTAAATTTAAAAGATGATATAAAATCCAAATAGGCATTCTAGGCATTTGGATCAATTGAAAATTGAGGGAATTCCAACTTGGGATATGTAAGGGGTGTCTATAAATAAGATCAACAACGATTAATCCAAAAAACAAGGGTCATAATGCATCTAATAAGGTTGAAATATCAATTTGATATGAGGAACTCAATATAAAGTGGATGCTTAGAGAAAGAGAAAATGTGGAAAAAAACATAGTAACAAGAAATAAATACTCAATGGGAATATGACTAGGCCACCTACCTCAATATCATAGATGAATCCTCACTCGTTATCAACCGCATATTCATAGTAGGTTGGTAGAAATCGAAGAAATGTAAAAACACCATGAAAATACTGTGAAAGGTATTTCACCTAAATAGTGTGATGGATTCCAGGATAAACATGGAATAGAAGGTAAATGATTGTATAATGTATAATGATGGATCCAATTCTTCTAAAAAAATGTGATTCAGACATTAGATTGGAGGGTTATCTCTATACCTAGGTAAAAGGATTTTTGAGCCGTGAAATAGAAGATTAATTTCCAGCTATAAGGGGAATAAAAAGAAAATAAAAAATATGATACATGTTTATGAGAGGTAAAAAATTAATTTCAACTCAAAACATAAGGGAGAATGGTTTGGCTACACGGTGGGCCAACCATGTAGCCAAATATTTGTTCCATTCACTATTATATAGGGGAACCCCACATGGTTAGACAAACATTTTATGTTACCATGTACAAATAGTAAAATAAGGGTATGACTTGAAAACCTATAACACTGCATAGCTGTGTGTAGAGGATTTCATAGTTGTAGACAAACTATGTGGCCCTTAGGTCTCAAATATCTAAAACCACGCTATTTATGAGAAACCATATGGGCTAGGAAACATGTTTTATTTTAACCCTGTGACCCTGTATTTTCTTCCCATTTGGGGGATCCATGCTCCAAACAATCCGTAGGAAAACATGACACCTCTTTGACTTGATAAAACATAATTATTAGGTCAGTTTAGATAAATTTAAACCATAAAAAACAATTTGTAACTTGATAAATAGTCGTTTCATTAACACTGCCTTACAAAGTCAACCCATTTCATTTTTATCAAGGAAAATTTCTCTCTTGACCAAATCTCTATTGTATACATAATGGAAGTGGAAAGGCTACATATAGTAACACTCTCTATTATATCTAATCGATATATAAGTTTTACTTCCTACTTATAGGGAGACCTTCATGAAGCATGGTATACAAAGCTGAATTTCAGTAAAAATTAACAACCCAGGATGGATGGTCAGTCTGATACAACTTTTAAAACTCTATACGATATAGTGATATAATGGAAAATTGTCTTCTAATGTCGTTGGGATCAACAAATTTCTATAGTGGAGTTCTAATATAATAATAATTTCTATTATTGTATTCAAATGGAACCTTATGCTGCTCTATGTGGTATAATATATTATATTCCAACATGTTATGATAATTTTGGTGAGAAAAATATTCTAGGACCTGATCTTATTGAAGAAATGTCCCAAGAATATCAAAATAATTAATATCATATGAAATTCACACAATGTGGATAGAAAATAATTTCATGAAAATTTTGAGGAGACCTGGATTTTGGGATAACACATAAGGGGTCCCATTATATATCTTGATTGAATAAATTCATGAAGTTTGGGAAAAAAAGCTTCTTCCATGATACATCATTCCCATTAAGATCATTGATCACATTAGAGCTATGACCTATTGACTATAACTCCACCCTATAGTATCTCAAGTACATAATATGATTAACGTATATCTCTTAAAAAAGTACATACCATGCACCTCACATATATTAAATCCAAATCTAGAACCTTTTGATAATGATATTTCATATGATGTTCAGTTTTAAATGATATTATATCATAGAGAAAATGTTGTATGAAACAAGACAACCCACCTAGTCAAAGTTCTATTTAGGAAGCACATGATTGTAGAAGAATAATGGGAACCAAAATATACAATGAATGAGAAGTAACCTCATATATTTTAGTGAATGAAATGAAATTTCATTGGAGAAAATTCTAACAATGGGAAAATGTAATGACCTAAACTATCATAAGTGAAACTCCCTTTTTCGATGAATATATATCTCATTGTGAAATGTTGTTAGATAGAACAAAATGTACTACTTTTTTTATTTTGGAGCGTTGTAAAATATATACTATGGGATTGAAAATTACATAATGATTCATAATCATTGATAATATATTTTTTATATACTTCCCATTATAATTAGTATATATTAAGGGTTATGATATTGTTTAAATGGTACATACTGAATAATCGATGTCCTCAACCAATAGGATTGTCCCCTATAAGTCTTATTTTTTGGGGCTTCAAAGAGAGATGCATACTAGTATATTCCCTTGATAATCTCAGGATGATATTCAACAACCAATTTTTGAGAAAAAACATTTATGGAATAATTTCATGATTATAAAGATTAGGACCCTAACAGTGTTCACAAAACTACCCTAATATAGTACCATCATCACACATAATAACCATAAGGAATTTAATGGTGTAATTAGGGGTCATATATAAACCCTAATAGTATGAATGTTTATTTTTTTTAGAAAATATAATTATTATCTTTATCCCTTTTTTATTACAATAAAATGATGATATGATGAGTTTGATAAAAATTATATATAGACACAAAGAAATGAAAATTTTATTCTTATGGAAAATATATAGTTTACATTAATAAAAACATTTGATAAAGACGTTAATAATTTAAATAATGTATGTTTTAATAAAATATTTTTATTAGAAATATTTTATTTGAATAAAAATTATAGTATAATTTACTGGATTCCAATGCAATTATTTGAAGGGTTAGAAAGTTGTTAGTGTTAAAAAATAGTTTTTTATTTAAATAATTATTTTTAGTTTAAATTTAATAATATCAAAATTAGTAAATTATTAATCTAAAATTAATATTATTTTTGAAATCATAATAATAAAATTTTCCAACGGAAGATTTTTCATAACTTTTTGAGATAGTGGATTATTTTTGAAAAAATTAAATACGGTATAAATATATTGTTTTTATTATGAAAAACGAATATTCCAAAAGTTATATAAGAATTTTTATTAAATTACGACATAAAAAAATATATATATACACTTTAAAATATTGTGTATTTAATGTTAATCTGTTATTTTTAATCCATTAATGAATCAACCAAAACCCTTATAATATCTTAATGTTTTAAAAACTAATTTTTATGAACAAGACACACTACCATATCACCAACTGTATTATATTAATATTTTTGTTTCATGGATTTATAAAATAATGAAAACTATTCTTCTTTTTCAACAGTAATGAGAAAAAAATATAAGAAGGATTGTGGTTAGATTATTTTATTATATATACTCTAAAACCTTAGTTTGGAAATTAATAAAAAATTACCCAACCTTTTTCTATAAATATCCTATAGTCCTATCACTCATATTCACTCAAAACCCATTGACAATTATGTTACTCTAAACAACCCTATTTTTCTAAAAATCCCTTCCAACATGTTCCTACTCTCTAAATAATTTCCTCCCAACCTTTTAGAAGTGCCCTCTCGATGTAAGGGATTCTCACCAATTATTTTTTATTTATGTACTTTGTTAGTAATAAGACCTTTGATTTCAATAGTACATGTTTTAATTTTTTTCCCATACATTTAAAATACATATGATTCCAAAGTAATTATAAACCACCTTTAACTCCCATTAAATCCTTTGATAACCCTTCATGTATAGCTGTTATACTGGAGAAATTATCCTATAATTATCCTTAAAAAATTATTGTTAATACCCATATCCATTTCCAATTATGGGTATTAACCTAGTAGTACATATTATTAAATTATTTTTTATATAAATTTCTTTAAACCAAAATCCTTAATTTTTAAATTTAACATGATGTTATGCATTCTTATGTTGTATGGTCTATGTTGAAGAGAAATTTATTTTCATGATATAATGGTAATAAATGGGACCAAAATTATATATTATCTAATGCACTGGGTAATGGTTTTATATCATGATATAATATATATAGTTCATGATAGGTTATCCTAATAACACAATGTTACGATGTCTTGGTAGTTAGCCTTGACCTAAGGTTGTGATATCATGTTTTCTGTTGTTGTCACATTCCTATGATCCCTTGATATTGTAATGTTATATCAGTATTTTATGTTTATTTTTAATGATTATCACCCCTTTTATATCACCTTCATATTACACCTAAATCATATATATTAACATCATCATTTTATTATGTGATATTCCCTTATTAGACAATATTTGTCTCCTATTTCTTTTTTTACATCCCTAGGTTTTCTCATGCTATATTTGTAGGTCATTGGATTTTAAATACTAGTTGTATAGTTATAAATAATTTAGATATATATCATATTCATATTATAGTTCTATGAGTCATATTAACCAAATAAACTAGTCTTATCAATATTTTAGGATTTTAATAAGTTAATATTGATTAAATTTTACCTGAAATAATGTGTATAAAATATACATGTTGTAATAGTTTTTAGAGTTTATATATTGGACATGATACATAGATTTTAAGATAAATATAATAAAAAATTAGTAATAAAATATAATGAAATAAATTTATATAATATAATTCATGCTAAAACATATTTTATTAAGAATTAAAATATAAATAATTTTCATATTTTTAAAACATATTCATACACATGAAATTAGAATACATTTCATTTGTTTGATGTGGTATAAAGAGAGAATCTACTAATAAAACATGAGAGAAATTTTGAATGATATTTTTGTTAATCCTATGAGAGAAAACTGTTTATAGGTTACTAATATAATATAATAAATATAAATTTGATGATGAGGGTGGAAAATAATCAATTAAATCTAAAGAAGAGTTTTAGTGTTAAATAATAATTCTCAATTATATTTTAGATGATATTTTTCTATTACAATGAGAGAAATATATTGAGATCATACTAAAAAAATATAATAAATATGAAGAAAATGATATTTATGAAAAATATTAAGCTAAATATTATTAAATTTATTATTAATATTTGTCAAATCAATAATTTTTTTATTAATTACAACAAAATATTGTCCTTGATTAAAATAAAAATAAGTACTTTATTTATTTACTAGTGATATATAAAATTTAATTAATTTTTGATGGAATCGGGTGATATATGTAGAGTTAATATGAAATATAGTTAAATGTTAGTATAACTATATGGGATAAAAGATATCATCTACCTTTTTGTAATGTAATTTATAGAATATGTTTATTATTCTCCAATATATATTACTAATTCAACAAGAATGATGTCATTAAAACTACGAGTTAAGCCTTATAAAGATATTTCTAAGTTGTTTTGTTATTTTTTTATATATTATATGAGTTATAATTTTAAAATCCATACATAGTCTATAATAACTAACAAGGTACAGTTTCTAGAAAATAGTTATATAAAAAACACAAATTTAATACCCCATCTCAATTTTGACCATATAATATCTCATGTCACTACATGTAATATCAGGTATTTACAGTAATATCTATTATTGGATTATTCTGCGTTTGATCATAGAATTATTTCACGATATACTAGTGAAATTTTGTTCAATTATTATTTGGTATTAATTGTATCAATTTAGAGTTCGTTTCTGAGTTATCCTTGATTTTATATTGATCTTACTCAGAGAGTTATTTATAGAATAATGATTTTAACATTGAATGTGGTCCAATATATAATGCAAAAAATATAATGCATAAAATATTTTAATGACATCTAACATGTTTTCACCATGTATGTAATTACCTAATAAATATTTGTATTGGATTTAACCCTTTTAATAAAACAAGGATTAATCCATAAATCATGAAGAGTTTTGAGCATAATGGAAACGAGGGAAAAATCAAAAAATTACTCATTTATAAGATGTTTACCATGGTGATGAGATTGAATAAAACTAAAGAATCATGGTTTTAATGGAATCTCTAATTTTAATGATGTAAAACATAAAAACTAAATATGTAGGTTTGAATATGTAAAGATAAATAATTATGAATATATTGTATAATTTTTTGTAAGATGTAATGAGATTGTGAGAAACATCATAAAATATAGATAAAATAAAAATTATTAAAATATTTTATATATTTTTTTAGGAGTGGTCGACAATAGTTTTTGGTTAAAGTCTTATCATAGAAATATACATTTTTTAAAGAAGATAATTTTCATTATCTATATTTAATAATATATTTATAACAGCTGAAGAAGTATTTAGTTTTTAAAAAATACTATTAAATATGAACATAATATTCCATTTAATGTTTCCCATATTTGAATATCAAATATATTGAAGATGACAAACCTATTATTTCTGAATTAATAGAGGTGATGTATGATAAACATGAACAAATATTGTCTCTTATTTTAAGAAGTTTTTTTAAAAAACCTGTGAGACCCAATTTGAAGAGTATTTTTATGTTGAGGAATTAACTGATTTTCAATTAAAAATCAAAGTAAGTAGTGTTATGAAAAATATAATGATAATTATAAAGATTTTGATAATGATATGTATTCTACAAAGATTAATTTTGAAAATTCATATAATTAGAAAAATGAGAACAAATCATCAATGAAAAAGAATTATTTTTTATAAAAAATAAAAAAAATCTATTAAAGTAAATAATGAGAAAAAAAATTATTCCATTTAATAATAATGATAATAAATGTTTTCATAAGATAATAAATTTAATTGAACACATTAAATATGATGAATATGGTTTATATAATCCCTAAAAAAATATCAAGTTGTACAGATAAGACTTATTATGCGGAAAATTTATTAAAAATTAAATATGCAAATGGTGTTGAATAAAATGATATGATTGAATATCCAATGAATGAGGTTAATTATTATCAAATAAAATAAAATTATATTAAAAAAGGAAGACTGGGTATGATGATGATATTAAGATTTTAAAAATATCAGTTTTTTGCAAATTAATTTAATAAATAATGATCATGATTAGGATGTTCTTGTTGTGTAGAATGAGTTGATATAAAATCAATATTCATTAATTGATGATGAACATATAATGAATAATTATATATATGGATTATATTATTCCTAATATTTTCATTCTAAATATTACAAGGGGAATGAAAAGAGAATTAGGGAATAAAAGAAACCATATAATTTTAGTAATATTCAAAGGCCTCACTACCAAAAAAATAATGCGATTAAATTCACTAGAGATGTTAGCTGTTCAAAAAAAATTAATAGTTGAAAATTTATCAATAAAACATAATAATGTTACAATACAATTTATTAATAAAATTTATTGATATTAATTTTTGGAGAAATAACATTGAGTGATGTTATGAAAAAAACATATGAACGCAACATGGGATATTATATTCAATCAAAGGTATATTAATTTATTAAGTGAGACAAAAGTTGATAATGTTTGACTCAAAAATGTTAATAATAAATTCTAGATAAAATCAATATAATGGTGGGAAAAAGGATTAAAATAAACTACTAGTTATGTAGAGATATGTTCATTTATAATATATTTTGTGGTTTAATAGTAATTTTAAAGGTTAAGAAAAAATTACCCTAAAAAAGGGGGATTTATCTAAAGAAGAATATTAAGCCTATAGAATTAAAAGGTATAGATAACAAAATAAATGACTCAAGTATGAATCATAAAAATTTAATTTTATAAAAAATTAAATATTAAACTTAAAACTAGGATGATCATGATGTAGATGAGTGTGATTGCACAACCTATGAAAATAAATAATGTATTATTAAATTATATATATCCTATAAAATACAGAATAATTTTAAATATAATAATGACTTCTACTTGAGATATTTAAAGTAAAAAATTGTGATGTAACTTCTCTTGAACAACTATTTCTCAACAAACTACAAGGAAAACTATAGAGAAAAAAGTTATAGTATATTACTTTTGTGGAAGAAATTGATAAATTTTGAGTTTTTAAAAAGAAACTAGAATTATTAAATAAAAGAAGTCGATGGAACAAAAATATATTATTTACATAATAAAATAATTTATTGGTTTAGTATAATACATTTATAAAGTGAATATAGAAATTAAAAATATAAATTTATATTGAATTATTTTAAAAAATATATAATTCTCATCGCATTACTGTGGAAGACTATACAATGTTACATGAGAAATTTCTAAGGATGATGCCCAATAAAAATAAATAATGGATTGAATGAGTTATAATAGTATGATTAAACTTGAAAACAATATTAAGTAATAGATATAATTTAAACAATAATAAGATGTTATAGAATGAGATGACTACGGTCATAATAAAATGGGTTTGAATGGTAATGGTGACATCTACAAGATGAATCGTATGAGAAAATTATTGAATAGAAATGGTTTTCTTATTGAGATAATATTCTTAACCATTGGATTATATATGAATATAAAATGTAAAAATACCCCTCTATTTTATGGATTGTTTTCCCTTATCCATGAAATTGGAAAAAATTTACAAATTAGTGTATGAAATAAGAAATGTATCTCATGTAACAGTTATGATAAATACAATTTTTATATATTCTTCTACGATAAAAAAACTGATTACATCAACATATTAGTGTTTTTGAAAAAATTAGATTGTATAAAAAAATGGGTTTTATCACATATTTATGTACTTTAAATAATTATGAGTTTTTAAAGAATTGAGTTAAATATTAGATAACAAATCATTGATATATTTACCATTAATAAATAGTATTTGACCATATCTATTTAGTAATTTTTATGTATTATATAATATAATTTTTTTATTTATCATAAGTGTAAAAAATAGATCTAGAACTAGAATGAATATATATATATATATAATGGTGGTGAAAATTCATGTTAAAATGAAATTGATTTTAGTAAATACTCATATAATAATATGAATACATCAAAGAAAGGTATTTGAATAATCAAAATTTATTTCACATCTCATTTCAAAACAAGATAAATTTTGGATTTGTATCCCTTCTTTTTATTTTTCATTCATGACTATTAAAGATGATGAAAATTATTGTTATTAAAGATAATTATATTAAAATTTATAAATAAAATTGATTTCACGATATTATGGTAGAATATAATTTTGTTAGAGTGGTAATTTTTTAGAGAACAAAATGATATTAACAATTTGAGTTGAAAATTTGACTATTAATAAATTTTAAAAATATTCTACAATAATTTTTTTCTTATAGTATTTGTTTAAATTACTGATATCACTTATTTATGTGTTTCATTTTATATATGAAGTGGTGTCTCTCTGGTAATCTAAAACTAATTCTCCAAGTTGTATAAATTTTTTAGTTATTCTTATTGTTTTTATGAAGAAGTATCTAATTGAGGTATTAGATGAGTAAAAATTCCAATTACCTATTTTTATAATTAGAAAATATTGATAAAGGTAGAATTTAGAATCAAATAAATTTACTTATAGGATAAATAAATTAATCCATGATGAAATAAAGGAGCAGAAAAACTTAGTGGATGAATGAAACATATAGTGGAATAGTTTATATTAAATGGATAAGTATGGAATAAAACATAAAAAAGTTAATAATATTTAAATAAGGAACTATATGAGTCATATGGAATCCTATTATTCGTATCTCATAGTTTTTATAAGAAATAAGGATGACAAATGTTGCATTATGGGTGAAATACCTAACGAATAAGGGTAAAAAATAAAAAATTATTAATAATGAAAAACGTGGTTAAGGATGATCTAATTCCTTTATGATTTTAATTAATTGGTATTAATATGATTTTGAATTAAAATTTTAGATGAATTTCGAATGTACTTGTTTTTTAAACAAAACCAAACGGAGAGATTGAAGAGATATTGGATAAGAAAATTTACTATTTACATTGAATTTTTTATCAATTGATTTTATTTCAATACAGTATTAAAATAAATTTTTTATATAAATAAATATTTAATAAAATTATAGGTAAAATTCTTAATAAGAAATATAATATACGAGGTTGATGAAAACATACTAACTATATATGAGGATGTATACCCTGAGATAGAAAATTTTTATGAGGATATGTTATGTTAATGATTCTATATAATGGTCATGATGTATAATTATATTAATGATTCAAACCTAATTATGTATGTTTGAAATAAAAAATTTAATTACAGAGTAATAGTGAAATAAAGTTTAGTCTAAAAGATTCTATGTTTTTTGAATAATTTGTATTGGTTAATTAAGAATTATGAAGGTGTCCTAGGAATGAAGTTCAAAATGAACTACCATCTCAAAAGTAAGTTGGTATCATGTAAGAGATGTTGAAATTTTTACATTTGTGAACATGATGTACACAGTTACTGTAAGTTTTAATGAATAGATGTATATTTATAGAATGAGAATTAGATTTTTCATATGGTTATGTGGCATTGAATTAAGTTCATTTTATGATATATATGTTGAAACAACTACTAAAAAGGAACTATTTGGGTTACTATAAAGTTATATAATGGTAAAATATAAAAAAAAAGTATTAATATTCATTTAATTATAAAATGTATGTTATTATTCAAATTATTAATTTTTAATGATTTAAATGGGAAATATTAATCTGGATTATTGGAAGATTTCTTGGAGATATATTTATTTAAAATTATTAGTAATAAAAAAATTAGAGGGAAGTAATTTTTTATGATTAATTAATATATTTTGGACAATATAAGGTGAATTTTAAAGAATTATATTGATAATTTTGTAGAAGATATTTACAAAAATAATTCCATATAGTATGAGTAAAATAAGGTCGTATATTCTAGAGAAATCAAATTAAATTAGTTTCATATTTTTTATAATACATTAATTAGTATATAATAAGAATAATATTTGGTGTTTGTATATAGGAAATATATAATCTATATAGAATATAATAGGAATTATTTTGAGTTTTAGTAGACAAAACTGATGAGAGTTTTATTATCAATATATTATAAAAGAAAACGAATATTAAACATAATATGGAGATAAAGTAGAGGGTTTAAGTCGAGTTCATGAATCCACTATTTTTATAGATATAAATGTATTTATTAATGGGAAAAGGGGTTGGATAATAATTCATGATAAGATTCGTTGATTAAATCCAATTAATATTAAGTTTTAGAGTTTCAGGTTTTTTTATAGAATATGAAAGAAGAGTATCTTCACTGATTTGTTCTTAAGTAAAACTTCATAATTCTATATTTATCCTTGTAATTTTATCGATAAGATTATAAAACCCAGTGAGATATTAAAAAAAACTATAAAATTTAAATGATATCATCTATTCTACTATAATTTAAATTCTATAGTTAGTATATCAATAATTCATCGAAATTTCCATTAACAAAAATGATACATTCATCTAAACATGAAGATAAGCCTCAAAAATATTATATTTTAGATATGTTTTATTTAATTTAATAATTCAATATTTATGTTATGCATGTTTAATGATATCAATTAACTATACAAAGTAAATAATTTAACTTTTGAGAATGTGGTTACAATATCTATCATTGATTCAAGCCACCATATCAATGATAGTTAAATATCATCTTGGGGAATTACATTATAGCATTATATATTTTGGTAAAAAATAGTTAGGTTGAATATGAACCACTTTAATATACCATTACTATATAATAATCCTCTTGGTTAGTCTTCTATTAAACATAAATTTTGAGACCTTATTTATCAACGAAAATGTTTTCACATTATAATATTATAAAAACACAATATTTTGAAATTTTTTCATATGGTTTTTTAAAATTTCATGAAAATAATTTCATGTATAATTTTGATGGGAAATTTTCATTATCTTATTTATTAATTCAATTTATAATCTAAATACTCATATATAGCATAAATAATTAATTATCCATTGAATATACATTAATGTTCTTAACAGAAAAAATTAATTTCTTAAATATAGTAGTGATACAAAAATTTCCAAATTAGAAGCTTCAAGCTGAATTTTGAACTACAATAAATTAACTAAATAAATTATGCATGATATGAATATAAAATCAAAAGGTGAGGTTATAAAAATTCAATCATTAATCCCATGGATTAATATTGACATTAACAAATGAAATCCAAATAATATCATTCTACCAAAAAAGAGAGTTAAATAAAATCATGACACTCAGTGATTATAATGTATAATAAAAAGATAAAAATCATTTATTTATTAGATTTGGGATAAATTTGTTTAGGTGAACTATATCAACCATGACCTGAAAAGATTATAAATACCTAGATCATTCCTTAACAACACATTTTGAACACGTACATATTGTGAGATAATCGTTTAGAAACTAAGGGAAGATTCTAATTATGTGGGAGGTGATTTTACCATTTATGAACAATATAATGATATCAAAGGGTCATTTTAAAATTTTTAATCCCCTTTATAGAACCTAAAAAAAGATAAACATAAACATGTACACCATTAATGGTTCTACATTCTATTTATTCCTATAGTTTAATTGTAGAAAAAATTTATATAAAATTAAATTTTATAAAAAGTCGATCCCAAAATACACATGTAGTGCATATACCAAACAAACAGACTGTAACTATAATATATGTGAACATAGTATAATTAATACCTCATATTATAATAGAAGAGGAGACTCAAGTGTGAGGTGTCCCCAATAGATTTTTTGAATAATGTAAGAATAATTCCTATTATTATCATCCATCAAAAACTCTAATGGTGTCCAAATCGACTCTCCACACCCTATAACAAAAACTCTCATGTTAGTATACAATAATATTATTAGTGTTATATTAAAATTAACAAAAAATATACCATAACGATATGTAATAGGTGTGATTATATAATACCAATTATTTATTCACCACTCATCCCCTACCGACCCATAATAATTTCAAGTTCATGAAGCTGTAATATTGGAATAGTGAACTCCTAGGTCTGAATGGTTGATGGAAGAATGTTTAGAAGGGGTGAATATAAATATCTAAAATTTATGAAAGTTATAAGAAAATTGAGATAAATTAATTATTAATGTTAATTAATAATGTTATTATCATCAAAAAAATAGAATGAAATATAACCAAAATAATTTCACACTCGTTCAGTCGAAACAACCTAGTCTAGTCTTCATACCAAAACTGATGGGTATGGAACCCACTAAGAAATAGAGTGATACCTTTACACTAGAACTATATCAACCGGGATGTTTAAATATAGTAAATTCCAATTTATAACATTTTACAAAGAGTCTAAAAACCTAATAACGCATATCATTTTATAGGAGTAGACAAAACCAATGATTTTACATTGTAGAGGCCTAAACAAAGTACTCTACTTTTTTCAAGTGTGTATAACCAAGAAAAAACTTTTAGAGATAGTATATAATATGTGTTATTGAACAATTTATATAAATCTACCTTGGAAAAAAGATAAAACATATAATATAAAAGGATAAAAGTATAAACAACTACCAGTGATGAAATAGTTGATTTACACCCCTATTAATGATTTAGACAATGTACTCAGGTAATTAAAGTAGTGGTACACATCAACTCTTTAAATTGATTTGGATTTCTAAGAATAATTGTTCCCTCCTTAGGATTTCATCACATTTGATGTAAATAGTGGAGCACATCATCAATTGAATTTAATATGAGTATTAATGATTGAGATTGTTATTTTCATGGAACATCAGTTCATTGAATTTTCAACTCTTCTAAACTAAATATATCAATGCAAAAAAAATCAATAACAAAAAGGGTAATGAAATTAAAATTCAAATTAGAAGTATATTCATGATAGATAAATAGTATCATCCATAATAAATAAATAAAATAAATTTTTAATTTCAAAATATATAAACAGATTCAATACCTTTTTAATTACCCATTTAATAAGTCATATAGACACCATGATAATTGGGAAATTTAATCCAATAAATACCGTAATATAATTTGATGGTTTAATTTTCAAAATTATTACAAATTTCATTTAGTGCATATTAAAAAACATATTTTATATTATTATATATTGAAAAATAATTTTTAATAAATAATTTTTATTAAATAATAATTTATTAATGAACCAAGTCCATGAAATTATACCAAAATATAGAAATATAAATTTTGGAAAATTTATTTTTATATGATACAAATGAATAATGAATAGATTTATATCAAATTATAAATCTATTTAAAATACATAAATCACATTTCATGGTTTTTATATAAAATAAATTAATTTTATAAATTAATATAATAAGAAAAATAATTTTAATTAACAAGTGGTTAATGAAACTCTCAAAACTATTGTGGTTATATCATTCCCATTAGTAGTTCACCACCTGACCTATATCAACCTATCATATTTTCTAGTGAATAATGTAGTAATACGGGAATGGTAAAAAAATTAAAAAAATGTTAAACCTGATTCTTACACATTATAAAACATGTATAACAATATTTAAGATGAAATTCCTAAGCATGGAAGATCAAAACCAAAATTTGATGTTGCAATCCTAACTCAGAGTCAAATGAATATAAAAAAATTCAGCAAGGTTAAAATAATATTTCAATTGAAGAAATGGAATTGGGTATATAACATTCATTTAAATAATATATCATATCCCATTAGGAATGGGGAAATGAGTATAATAGCACCAGGAACCTAGAGCCATTACCATTTTATCATCATCTAAATCAACATTGATTTTCAACTTTATGAAATCAATATGAATTTGAAATACCCATTTAATCATTGTCATGAATTTTTGAATAATAAGTATAATTATTAAATAATACTATGAATGAATATATATATCATGCTTTACTAAGTTGTTAAATAATTTCAGAAATAACTACTAAACAATATTCATAGGTGGATATAATCTAATAATCACTATGAATCAAAACATGGATTGCATTATTCATGTAAAACATACAAAACATGTTCAAAAATCTTGAACAATATAAATAAAAGGATTATCAAATAATTGGATGAAATTTTGTATAGAAACATATATGAAATTAATAGAAAAAACATATTTCAAAAAACCATTCACTAAAGATCTCTGCTAAAGTGAACAATTTTTTTGAAATACATATTACTCATCATATACTCCTTAGGTCCAAGAATTGTAAAATTAAATAATAGGTTTAGCATCTCCTATATTTGATTAGGTTAATATTTCTTTCACATCGTTCTGGATGAGAGGAATATCAATTTCTATGTAATTTTAAAATCTAATGTTATGTAAAAATAATATTCAAGCTATTTCAGTATAGGAAGAGATATTATCCACATACATACCCCTAAAACCCCTCAAATACGAACATACACCCAATAGAGGAAGAATAAACAAAAGATTTGATTGATTATAAAATTTTCAGAAATATCATATTTAGGGATTCAAAAAACTATTATAATAATACATGAAAACACAATGTTTTATATGATATCAACCATGGATTAAACACCATATGAATTTATCACAATCTGGGAGAAATATTAAATCAACCTATTTCTGGGATCACATTGGGATTATTGAGAAGTGAGGGAAATATCAAAAAGCTAGTATGGATGGGTATTAATAAATAAATCCTATGTCCTCATTAGTTTTTTAGTATTTTTTATTAAATTATAAAAAATACAATTTTTATCCCCTGAAAAAACTTATAACCCATTAAAACATTTTTTGGTTGACAGTAGACTTTTGGTGCTAAAAATGAACCGTACAAGTTCTAATGTTTATCCACTAAGGATATGGTGCCCTTGGAACTCTGGACCTCTATTCATAATTCTCCCTTATTCCCCTAAATCCCTTCTACTTACATCCTAAGTTATAAAAAACATTCTAATAATATCATTTATAATTAATATAAGTAAAATTATTATAAAATACTCTTCTAAATGATCAGGGTTATTAAAAACTCCATACTATCAGGATTTCCATCCCTAAAAATCATCAAGATACTACTTTAAGAAATAAGTATGATCATTTATCTTTAATATCGTAATCCCATTGTGACGTTGCATCTTAAAACCTTCTATTTTAGCATAAAACATGAACTAAAGATATAACCTTCTCTTAGATGATGTTGTAAGTTCAATTGATAATGAGAACTGGGTGCTCTAAATAAGAAGCATAAATTTTTAATTATTCATCAACTAATCAAATCATATGGAAAATATTATGTAAAATGTTTCTCCCTAATAGAACATAGATGACATTATGAATAGTTTTAAATTTAGGATGTAATTTAAGATAATAAGCAACTCCTGTATATTTTCTTTATATCATTAAGTGATTTATGAATCTCAGACATAACTTTCCAAACATTTTCATAAATCAATGAACTAACCTTGTATAGGCTCAATGGAATAAATTATTTAAAAGGAAAACTAAAAAAGTCATAGTCTATGTTTTTTATATGTATTTTAATGATTTATTATATGATCTATCATTTTCTGGAAATTTTATCATATCTCATCATTTTAGTAACTATATTAGGCCTAATTGGTGATAGCTAGAAAATATTAATCTAATATATGGTAAATTTAAGAGTTTTACCATATAGTTCTGGAAAGTGGTCTTTTTTTATAGATAGATGATAGCTAGAAAATATTCATCCCATTTACATACATTTAATGAATGTTATTGTAATTCCCAAGTATGTTTTTAGTGTTTGGTTTTCACTTACTAATAGAAGAAGCTTCTTGAAATAAAACTTGACATTTACTTTTTCATGTTAATCAATCAAATGTGAAAGTGATACATTTATAAATTTTTATAAATATTATAGGTATAGTACTCTTGGATTTATGGAATTATTTCATTCATTTCACCTTCATTCTAGTAGGAACTTCCAAGGATCATTGGACATAAGGTAATGGGTTATATTCGGGATGCCATCCAACAAAGATATCTCAACCATCATGTTCCACATGAATGATAGTATAAATAGAGTTAGTTATGTAATATTGATTATATTCATCTATAATACATGATATAATTTTGATGTAAAATAATAAAATCCAATATTTATTCTTAATGGAATTCATATTTTGTTCATCCATAAGTAATATCACCCTTTAATATTCTTTCACTTCGAGTACCCTTTTGTGGTTGGAATTAATTTTAATAGCATTGGAAACCAAATTAATTTTCCCAAGTGCATATTGGATTTTATTATAAAGTGATAAAATGTTCTATAATAATAATATTTCCATATCTTTAAATATCACTATGAAAACATGTATTTATGGATTTTATAGTTAGATGATATCATCAACCACATTCTAAAGAGATGATTCCACTAGTACATTAAATCATGACTAGTTTCAACAAATTAAATATTATGTATAAGAAGAAAAAATCACATTTTTTGAATTTTATTGAATCATATTCAGGAACAAGTGATACATTATGATCAATAAACCATGGATAACCAAATAAGTATAAAAATATACTTCACATCATGGTCTTAAAAAAAGTAAACTAAAAATATGATCCATAGTCAGTATCATCATTAGTTGTATGAATGTTTTATCACATTGGTTTGACCATAAAATCATTACTCCATAATTCATTAATGTTTTAATAAAATCTATAATATTTATATCATCCTTTATGGAATAATGATAATATCCTAGAATCCTTAATAATATTTTTTTAATAAGATTAAGTGGAATTTCTAGGAAAATAATACTTTTACTCTCAATAGATCTAATGTGTCTACATATTTATAAATAAAATTTGTATTAAAAAATTATTGATTTAAAAATATATATTTAGAAATTTTATTATATACATCGTTCTATTATAGTGTCTCTGAAACAACCCCAATATGTCGACAATGCTCATCTCAAGACATTAAATACAATGAGATATAATCCATAGACACCACTATTGAGGATATTTAGAATGAATTAAATATTATATAGAGAAAATATATAAATATTAAAGTATTATTAATTAATTTTATGGGAATTATAAAATAATTAAAATATAGATTTTAGAATTTAAAATTTGTGTTTGTATTATTATATTATCTAAATCAAAGATGGTGATTCCAAGAATTAAAATAAATTACCAAACGCCCCTTATCCCCTATAGTTAATCAAGTAAATTATCAATTATGGGAAATCCATAGCTGCTTAGATTCAACATTCCAATAATTACATAACTTATATTAAATATTTCAATGCATACATTCCATAAACCTCTTAGGTTAGTAGTTTTAGATAATTAAGACGCATCTTTAACAAATATTTCACATTTATTTCTCATCAAATGAACATTATTTTCTAATATATACGAAACTAATTTATCTATAATAATCTGTCAATATAACTCAAATTTTCTATAAACATTATATTATTCTTGAAATAGCGTATTTAATACATTTTATCATAACATGGAGATTTAAAAACATAAAAAATGGTGAGCTCAAACACTCCTCGTGGGAAAGACTATTCTGTAAGATATAATTTAATAAATATGGAATGAATCATATGGAAGGTAGTATATAATAATAAAATAATTCAATATAACTGATCACATGAACAGGAAATAAATTCATGGATGATAGAACAATAAAAATAATCATTAGGATAGAAATAATTGGTATCATAATGATAGAATTCATAATGAAATACATCATAATAATACCATCAAGGACTTATGAAATTCCATATTACATAAATATATAAGGCATACTCATAGCCAATATAATTTTTCTCATTTTACATACTGATGCATCAAGGGTCTATTACAATCCCCACCATAAAAAATTAGGTATAGTTATTTCATTATAAAAAATGAAGATATCGACAATAAAATAGATAAAAAATGTTTACATAGTAATATATAAACATCCGTTTTGAAATTTAATGTATATATAGTGTAAATTTTTACTCAAAAATTATATAGAATAACTCTCTTTATAAGAAACCATAAAACTAACCCCATATAGAGAAATGGGAAAACTGTTAATTCAAAAATTTCCCTGATTAATAATTTAAATTACATTAACTTATGTTATCCATTGAAATGTGATTGATGGTTTAATTAGGTATTATTATAAGATAAATATAATATAATTAAATCATGTTTACATATTGAAAATAACAATCATAAGAAAAATAGTTAATATGGTATCCCATAAAAATAGATCATGAATTAGAATAATTAGTTACAAAATTAAATCACCCAATATAATATTTCATGGGGAGATTTAGAGGCTAATTCGTGAAACATTACTCCAAAGAAAAAAGATTTATAATAGATAAAGAGGAAAAGGGAATTCAAATCATAAAAGAGTTGTAAGGAAAAAAATTCAATAATCATGAAAGATGATGTTATTTATTATATTGAAAATTCATTTTCAAATAGATATAGTGAAAACTAAAAAAAATAAAATATTAATTATTAATGTTTTCTTCAAATAGAAATAAATTTTATCTCATGGAAATATGTAGTGGAAGATTAAACTATTGATGTTAAAAAAAATGCACATTTTAATATTTCAAAAAAAACCTTTCTAGAACCCAAATTATAAAATACATAATTATACATCCTTTTTAAAATTATAAAATGGAAAATGAATATTACATGTGATAAAATATTATCAGGTTTACAAATATTTATGAGGACATTGGTGGGATATTAAAATTTGGACTTTTAATATAAATAAAATTATAATTAATGGGAATTATTCATGATAAGATTTTACATTTATGAACATAAAATTCATGAGGGAAGTGTTTTTGAAATAGAACTATAATATTAAAATGTTATATAATGGGGAATCTCATATGAGATATGGAATAGAATAATACATGTGATAGAGAATAATGATGTTCAAGAAGTAACATTTAACTCAATAAAAAAAGTTTGAGTGTTCAAATTCCCCTATAAATACTTTAATCATTCAAGTAATAATAATTCATAAAGGAGTTCATGAAAAATAATTGTGAATCCAAAAAAATTATAGATAAAATAAATTTTTAATATAACTATGGGATAAAATATTTCAACTTTGAGGAATGGGTTTTCAGGAATAATCATTGTTTCTTAATGAATGGAAATTGAGTTATGAAAACCCACAATGACTTTGGTATATTTTAAATTAAATGATATTGGAATAGATAACATGAAATGGAACAAAAAATAACATGAATATAATTGTAATAATTATATGAAATATAAAATCTTCATTATATACACCAAGAAAAAGAAAATATTTTCATAATACAATACTTATCTCAATGAGTTGAAATTGACATTAGAAACCTTACTTTTAATACTACATTTTCCAATGTATAATAACCTCCTATATAAAAATATATAAATATATCAATAACCTATTTAAAACCCACATATATAACTATATACATTTATAAGATTCGTTGATATTAATTTATCCTAAATATATTAGCTATATTTTATTTTCATCATCAGATGTTATTAGTTTTATAAGTACTAGTTTCATAATGGTACTGTTGATTATTATAAATCAATTCCAAGATCATAATTCTATGTAAATTAAAGGTCTTATACTATATGTTTTATAAATATTTAAAAAATTTCTATTTCTTCTAATATTTATTTTATTTAGGATTCTGAAGGATGATGTTTGTGACACACACGTTTCAGTAATTTTCAATGAACAAAATGGTGGTGAAATAATTATAAGTTAAGTATCAATATAACCTTTATAAAACCATAATCCAAATAATATATTATCACTGTAATATTATAAAACCATTTTTTATTCTTTCATATTTATCAATGATATAAATTTATATCATTGTTCATATAAGTGGTAAAATAGAACCAATCAAGAAGAAGCAATAATCTACTAGTGACTATTGATAAGAAATTAAATATTATATAATAATATACTTATTAAGGAATCATAATTATATTAATTATATTTTTTCTCATGGTATTTAGTATTTGATGAGATGACGTTAAATAATAAAATATTACAATAAAAAATATTCCATTTTGGTAGAGGCAGTAATCCACACATACACATGGGTCAAACATTCATTTTACATAGGATGGGAGGAATATAGGGAATATATTATAATTTTTGAAAATAAAAAAGGTTAATAGTATAATTAGCCTATTAAATACCCATTCATAACCATCCATACATGATAATGTTGAAAAAAACAAATTGGTCATGAAGGTGGTAGTTCACATATATATATGAATGAATTTTTTATTTTCTCAATGAATGTTAGATGGTAGTTAATGATAAATAAATAATCATACCAACATATAATATTAATAATATTTATGTCATTATTATATAATGGAAAATATATATCTTAAGTAGGTCAAAGAATAATTCACTGAATTGAAATATAAAATGTGCAGTTAAGAGTTTTTACCATACTCAATATAAAACCCTTTTATAACAAATTTCAATCCACTGAAGGGTGGTTTTTAGAATAATGAAACCAAAATGATGTATATAATATTTTTGTGGATTTATGTGGGAATATTGTTTTGTCAAGCTAAGTTAATTTGGGTGTGACGACAAATGGGGTGGTGAAGGATCCTTTTATAAGTATAGGGATTGAAATTTTTGTAATAATATAAAATGATATGTCATTATTCAGTGTTCCAGTTGATCCAATAACAGAAAATAATAGTGTGGAGGATGTGGAAGGTTTGGGAAATCCTCATACATATATTTGAAAAGATTTTTTATTGGTTTTTATATATTTTACACGTTGATTTTTTTCACTTCTACTATTTCTAGTTTTTATTAGGATTACTAATTTTTACCCATGTAACTTAAATTAAATGAATAAAAATAATATGGGACTTATTATATAATTTTTATTAATTGTTAGAAATATGTAATAAATTTTTTAAATAAAATATTTAAAGGAGATTAATAGTAGTTTTAATATTAACACACTCCATATAAAAAAATTTAAAAAATTATTATTTTTCTCCAAAAAAATATGAGTAAGATAGAATTATAAAATTTATTCTTATATGAAATTAATTGGTTTATTATTATCATAAAATCAGTTATATTTCAATCAAAACAATATTAAACCGAATTAAACCTCTTGGATACTTAGTTAAATGAAACAGACTAAAAATATTTTAAATATTACTTATTTTTTAAAATGTTAATCATGGGTTATCAAAATTCAACAGATTATATTTAAAATTATAATTGTTCTACTTAAGTGTGTATTTCATCCTAAAAAATGTGGTATAAGTTTTATAGTGATACATAGTTTTCCATAATGTTATAAAATCTATGGTAGAGTTATAAACTATATTTTTTTCTATTCACCTAAAATAAACCATTTTAGAAAAAATAAAAAAATAACCCTAAGATAATTTTTTAATGTTGACTACAAAAAATGATGTTCATTTTTACAAAATAAATTTCTGAAATTTAGGAATTTAAATTTTAAATGTAAACCTAAAATTATATGGGAATATATTTTTAATAGGGAAATAAAATTTAAGATATTAACTAATATTTTTTATATGAATTACTAACTACGTTAGTGTTACTATATTCTTCATATCAAAAATGTATTTAATATAAATTAAATCAAAATATACTTTGATTCATAAAATAAAATTATTAATCGCCTCAAAAATAAATTTTTTGGAAAATTCATTTTTATTAATTAAATAATTTATATGTTATATATTTTTAGTAATTGAATTTACCATTGAATATGTTTTTGAATAACCTTTTTATTTTAATGATATATTGATTATAAATGTTGTAAATTCTATTTATAACTTCCAAATGAACAACTACCCTATAATAGTCTCATTAAATACATATAATATTATTTTAATAAAAGATATCATGGTTCCATTTTCATTTTTTCATATATAATACATTATTCAACATGGAATAATTTCATATTGTTATCATGGGGTGTTACACTCTCCCCATAACAAATAAATTGCATCATCATTTGTTCCATTATTACTTACTAATGAATACTAAGAAGGGTGTTCTTAAAATAGAAAAAACTAAATATAAAATTTCTAATTAAATATAATCTTCAATAACTTTGGTGAGAATATAAAAATAATCAAATCCTTATTAAAAGTAATATTCACATTATAGTATTTATTTACAACCATTTTACCAACATTCCCTTGATATTCAGTACCAAGAACCATATTATAGAATTTTCTTCAAATGAGATTCCATAATCATCCTTTAATTTATATAATATCATAAGTTGATATGAAATATGATTCCATAATTCAGAAAATTACTTTAACTATTATGGAAATAGAACCAATCCATTTCCAGAATCACATTAAATTCATATAAAGAATTAATAATCAAAATTTCAAATGTCACACTCCCATAAACCTATTCTTGGTGGAAAATAATCGTATAACTACACGTTTTGAATGATGATTTATTACCAAATCATTGGGATAGTTATTGAATACTCTTAGAGGTATTACTAGATATACAGGAGTTCATAGAACCAAAATCCTACAGGGCATGAAAAAATCTTGAGTAGAGAATAATTGGAACTTAATTATCATGTTCAAATACAGTTGTAGTCATTGTATAAGATCCTTCATATTCAAATGGTCTAGAAGATTGAAGAGATATATTATCCTTGTTACCCCTTTGGTTAGAATATTAACATGGATAAAAACTATATTCACTACATCACATTAAATTAACTCTTTCTTTCCAAATAATAATTAGTTTCTCTATGTCCACCTTTACCACACATAAAACATCTTCGATTTCCTTGAAAACATTATCCAAGGTGCTTATTCTGAAATTTTTTGTACCTAGTAAATTAAATAATCAATCTTTTATCTTATTTTTCACATAAAAATCCATCATAATCCATATTTTTCCTCATCGGTGAGTTTGGGAGTTTAACTATGTTCATGTTGTTAATCATAATTTGGGATTGTTGGTTTGGCTTAATTAGAATATTGTTCACACCAAAACCAATATTTTTTATTTCCAAATAGGGATAATCAATAAATTTCCCATCACATAAATTTTTAACTAGGTTTCTCCTTCCTCCATAAATTAAATAAATAATGTAAAATCCAGATATTATAAAATTAATAATATCCAATAATAAAACTATAAACACAGATTAAGTGATTCATAAAATTCATAAAATACCTAACTTCTGAATCTCTGTTATTTAATATTGGGTATCTGTAGTCCTTCCCTATTAGGATATCTAAAACATATATACTCAAATACCCAATAATGGTACATAAATATAAATTTTATTTCCAAAGAATATCTCCCTTGTGTTTCTATCCAAATGTGAAAAATTAAGCCCACTCATCATGCACTGGTTGAATACCGAGTTGATACTCAAGAAGTAATTGGTAGGGGGTTTTTCTCATAGTATCATATCTTCCAAAACTATATCCACTTTCCAATATACATATAGGGATTTATTTTATAGTAGAGCCACATAATATCCAATTTACAAGAATCTTAGGATATATCCCAATATATAGAATTATTCCTAGGGTTTTAACTAATGTTCTTTCATCCTAATACCCATAAAACATAAATTTTTTGATATCATCCTATTTAAACTAAATGTATATCCATACCATTTAAATTTTAATCAACCTTAACTTATAATCCCTTGGTTAAATTTATAACTCTTAAATAATCCTCAATTAATAACATCTTAATGCTAGAAGTTATCAAATGTATTCTATGATACTAACTATGACAAACCAGACACAAATGCCCATAAATTAATAATTTATAAAATATATTTCATTATATACATTCACATGAACGTTTTTGTTTAGAATATTAGAGAATTAGGACATATTATTTATTAACATTTCCCTAATATTTCTCATCCGAAATACATTTTTATATTACCCTAGGAACAACTAAATCTGAAATAATTCATCAATATATCAAACACAATATATACAAAATCTATTATTATGGGCATATACTGTGTTATAATATTCTTCATAACATAGGAAAATTGAAAAATATGATGTTTACGGTTTGAATTTTGATGAATCCCTTCATGTGAGCATAAAAATTCTACAATGCAAGAAATACATAATGATTGGGTATTGTTTTCCCCATACAAAAAATGAAATGAAGTTAGAAAAACATGCGAATCACATAACATTCAACATTACACATTATCATAAGACCTTTTGAAGGTCATGAGAATGGTCCATATATAGTTAATAATCTCATTAAGATCATGTAGAGGCCCAATGAAAATAATTTTGGTTCTTATGAAGGCACTAATAAAAGCATTAGTTATTAAGTGAGGGATACCAACTGCCCTCTACTACATCACACAATATTTCATCCAAAAAGCACCTTAAATTTATCAAAAACACTTTTAAAATAAAGAATGAAAATATGTAAAATATGATGCATTTTTTGGTCACGAATTATCATGTGACGTGCTCATACGGCTCTCCAGACATTGCAAAGCCCCTAGAAACATACACTTCTTATCGTGAAAGGTTATATTAACATGTCACCTTCATCATCTGAATGGTTATCAATCAATTAAATTATATTTATCACTTCCCCTTTATCCCCATTTACAAGAATGTTTGTTTTTTATGAAAATTCATGCACATCACCAAAAGACCCACTATTGGTGAAGTGATTCATTATAGGAAAGGACAACAATTTTCATTAACAATGCTCGCATGATTTCCTGAGATCACCTATCCTAGGGAAATAAATAAGAATACAAAATGTGGAATGTTGGAAGCATATTTTTGGTAGAGGATAATCTATTTTTTACATTAAAGGGTTCATATAGACTAGTCAATCCCCATTTATCCTATGGAGTCCCCCTCGACTTGTTATCCTTATCTCATGAATTGTACCTTAATAAGCCACCTTTGTCTTATGAATGACCCAATACAAGTCATATTCGATCATGTAAAAGCCCCTCCATAAGTGTACATGTCATGAAAATACCACAATAAATGTTGGATTGACCATATGGATGCTCTTATACATCCCACATGTTCATGAAAAATCCCATTGATTTTCCATGGTCCAATAAAAATCCAAAAGGTAGAACATTCTCGTAGTTGTTTAATATCACATGATGCCATTGATGACCCTTATAAGGATCATGGAAAGATAATGTAACCAAAACAATTAGCTGAATCTAGGTCATATCCATGAGATATGCACCACACAATGTGGTGTATATCCGGTGTGTCGAGGCTTATAAATCCCCCCTCATCCTTCAAAAAATAGACAGAATATTGATTGCACATGGTAGAGATGGAGTGTACTTCTTAGAGAAACGGATAACATGATCTTAAAGGTATTTTAATATGTAAAATTATTTTAATTACCTAAGAGATCACATGACATGTATAACCTCTATGCGTGATCACTTTAGAGCATATAAAGGACATCAGACATGCCATTCAAATCATGTGAAGGAGGTCCCACATGTCATCTCTATTATAAAAGACCTAAATTAATCTAACACTAGAAATCCCTAAGGAACGTAAACAAATTTTTAAATAAAGGCTAAGGAATAATAGAGAATTATTCCAATATAGATACAATGATGTTCATGAACTTTTCATGACCATGTATAAAAATGAAACATCCCAAGGACATGTTTCCAAAATCCTGATATGCTCCAGGAACTTGCTATTTGGATCATGTGATGTACCATAGACATGTCAATGTATGTAACACATCACCCTTAGAAAATTCCATCCATGTCATGTAATGTCCTTCAGGCATTCCAACCAAATCTTTTGATGACCTCCAGTCATGTATCCCATGTTATGCAGGGGAACCAATACATTTCAGATAGGTCTCAATACATCACCCAGAAATATGGGCTATGAATTGTCATGTCACCAATCCATGTAAGCCTTGATCATACAACACCCTCTAGAAATGTCATCCCTGATCAAGTGATGTCCCCTAGAAACTGTATCTCGATCATGAGGCACCCTCCATACATGTCATCCTTGATCATTTGAGGTACTATTAATATGTAATCTTTGACCACGTGAAACAATCCCAACATGCACTAGGAAAATTGTAATTTCCTCTGATCATTGTACTCAGATCATTGGATGTCCTCCTAAATGTATCATTTAGGTCTTCCAAATCCATCCAGACATATCTCTCAGGTCTTGTGACACATTCTATACATGTTAGAAATAATCATGATGTGTCTTCCATACATGCAACAAATATAATGTCATTCCCCCAGGAAAATTCACCTAGATCATGAAATTTGTTTTGGAGATAAATTATACAAAAAAAAGATATAGATTTAATTAAATAAATATATTTCATGAATACAGTCAGTATATGTCCATGCATCCACATACATGTTGAGGAGATGATCCATCCAAGTCATGAAGACTTACCAAGACATTATAACCATATCCAGTGGATATAAAAATGAAACCATAGTTTGTAATGACTGAACAAACTAATCTATGAGAACAATGACTCCTTCTATACCCTTGATATCTAGGACACCTTCCTATGTCTCGAGCTTAAATTGGAATCCACCCTATTGTAATTCCCCCCGTGTCTCTGAAATTTCAACAATTGGGACCCAATCCCTCCGATAATATGATCATTATTACCTATCAACTAGAGGATTGAGAGGGAAATCTCAAAGTGTAATCCATGGTCGAATTTAAAAATAATGACTCAAATTCATGAAATAACAAGGATATATAAGTTTTCTTCATAAAGAGAGAGCTCCATGTCAAAAATCAATTGGGACACCTGACACATAATTCCTACATGCATATGTATTGAGGATCATTAATTTATATCTATTGATTCTCATACTATAAATGGTTCATGTGGGAATAGGGATTTTCCATAGTTATATCGTATACATAATGAATCTCCACCAGAAATGGAAACCTTAATATATAATCCTCAATTAGTGGAATGATGTGATTACTTCCATACAATGCTTCTACCTTAGGGAATGTCCCAAGGTCATGACTAAACTAGGAAGACTCTGATTCCTACCATATCCCAAATATGTAGAATCCCTCCATAAAGTTAGAGCTTAAATCCTAATGGAAATGATCTCTCATATATATCCTTTCTGAATTACATTAAACTTCAGAAGTTCAAAAAACTATGTGGGTTTTGATTCTTTCTATATACCAGAACCATAGGTTACTTTTTAATTGTTTAGTCACATCATCAGGGATCTATTGCCTCCCTAGATGACTATAAACTTTGTTGTTACTATTTATCAAATTTCAACATTAAAGTAGCTACACATTAATTTAAAATAGATGAATAACCTTGTATACATATATAATGACTCTTTATTTGACCCCCTTTACACATGGAATGATTCATTACTTAATAAAAATATTCGGGTAATAGATCCCTTATTGGTATTGGGGATAGATTCATATCCATATCTTAAATCTACAATAGAGTCTTGGATTACACAACAATTCCACAAAAAAGGTATGATGAGCATGACCTCACATCCTCTCAACCAATGTGAGTCCCTAAGTGTCACTATGATTGAAACCCCAATAGCCTTCCTACCATTGAAAACAATTTCTATAAATAGTAATGGATGTGGGATCTATTTGGAGTTTCTATGGAATATAGAAAGAGTAAGCATGAAATTAATAATTTCATAAACATCAATCCCACTACAATGATCCTGTTGGAAAAACAGAACATATCTCATTCCCATGAGACCAAAATAGTGAGATTGATATGAAATAATTTAAATATGGAATATTTTTTCTTTATTAAAATGTCTATATTTTCTAGTTCTTGTTAGAACATTTTTTTCCATCCACCCATCACCATTTACCTTGAAAAAAATGTTATACCCAATGTGGATCTCTCAAATAACAAAATGAGTGGTTTACCATTATTTAGTGAGTTTTGTATTCATAACCTATTTAAATAACAATAGTGTATCTAATGTGAATCTACCACATAAAAAATTGTATGCCGATTCTATGTATCTAGGTTTCTCATAAAATAGGTCCACCCTCACTATGACATGTACAAGTGTGCAAAATGGTTTGATCGGTAATAATAATGTAAAATTGTGTTATATGTGAATATTTTATTGAGAATGTATGCTACCTAGGATGATGAACTAATTTGTGGCCTTGTTCCTTATTTTCTTTATGAAAAAAATACTTATCTCACAAGAAACACTTGACCTGAGATATTTTCATCATACAATGACATTTTAGGAATATCAATTATGACTACAGCCCTTATGGAACACAGAACGACATCAAATTCCCAATTACTTTAGCCTTGGGTGGTGAATTAAATGGTCCAAGAATATCATCAACATTGTATAATCTTATCCCTTTAGGTTTGACATGAGGGTCTCTAAATGTAGAATCATATGAGTATGTACTGTCTATAGAATGATACAACAAAAATGATGGAGATCATTTCCACTACCAATAGCTTTATAAGTATATCCCAATAGCATGAAAATCACCACATTCATTATTTGGTGAAGGTGGATCAATGATTCAACAATAAATCCATTTTGGTTTAGGGGTCTCTAAGGAGGGATCTTATCAAAAACTATCACCAGTGACATCCTTCCAGTTCCCCTCAGTCACAAGCTAAGGGTACCTCCTAACACATTTCACCAATGAAACCCATGCACAAGAAATAGAGAAGACACATCAAGCATAGAAAGCTCTCTAAAATTTTTAGTGGGTTCATATCCCTTATATTTCGAATCAATCCCACTAGAATAATCCTATAGTATCCATAGAGAAGGATACTATTCTTATTCACGTGAAATAAGTCTGTGTGAATATTTATGAAGCAGTCTTGGGAGAGCCGCATATCCCTACCCCAGTGCTTGAATCCCATCATCATATTTGGATGGGACATAGAGGATATAATTGGGGACTTATTATCTATTCAATTGATGATATCTTCTAGTATATATTGGAAATAGAAAATTGGTACTCTTACATTCCTATAAACACCTCACTAAAATTTCATTACATTCTAGAAGTAGGTGAAGAACTCAAATGACATATTCTATAACTAGTATAGATATATTAAATGGAGAATATTTATATCCATATATCCATGAAATCATAATACTTTGATCAGTATTAAAAATTGGTTTCTCAAGATAATGAAAAAATCATTTCTCCCATACATGAGGATTATCTGTCTATTCAAGTAATATATGAGGCATGATACTGGGATCATACTCTCATTCCTTCTGGGGTTCACCATGTGAGAGTGAAACATGCCCCATGATAGGTTCATATTTTTATAAAATAAGACCAGTTACACAGTCCAAATGAACAATATTGGGCTCATATTCTCATTATGTTCATGGATCCTAGGTAAGAGTAGCACATTCATCAAGACATGCTCATATTTTTTCACCAATTACTGTCTGCATACACTGAAGGACTAGGATAGGGATCATATCCCCATTCTGACTAGGATCACCATGTTAGAGAATCATAATCCTCGGGATATTCTAATATTACAAAAGACAAATAATGGGGGCATATGACAAAGTCTCATGATCGGGATCATATTCTCATTATGACTATGGCCTACCATGTTAGAGCAACATATACCTAGAGGCATGATCATATTCCTATCAGTGAAGATACATGTCATATTCTAGTAGATCATGGATGCAATAATCATATCCCTACATTAACTGATTAATGACTTCACCAAAATCCTTCATAGGCTATACCAGAGGATGTTCTTTTACATTATCCCATTCTAGTGGTATTTCAGCATATTCGAGTGAGGAATGCATAATCAAACTGGGCTCAAATCCACACATCCACCAGGTTTTATTAGGAATTCATTCACCAACCACATATATAATCATATTACTTATAACAATGAATAATCTCATTGGAAAAAGCCATCATCTTTTCATCAACGGGTTCATATCCCCAATGAACCAGACAATTATCAATAAATTCTAGCAGTTGTCATATAACAAACTCATATTCATACATAATCCAAAAATACGGGATGATATATTATATATATGCCATAGAACAAGTCAAATATCCCTAATAGTACTAATTCTAGCTTCGTTGAAGATATTCAAGTCACATTATCAACACACTAAGGGTATTTTGACTCTTGAACCGAAGTAGAAGGAAATCATTTCCATGATCTTCCACCTCATGGTAGTGTAAATATAGATCACATGAACTCTAATTCTAATATAAACTATGGTCAACCTCCCTATGGTAATATAAGAAAGGTTCTGGGGCCCACAGTGGAATCTGTGGGCTGGGGATTTGAAAATATTCATCGGCGGATCACCGGTACTTGTCGTCGCTGATGATTCGAGCCCCAGAAAGGTCTTTGGATCTCATGTAAATTATAAGGAGCACAAAATAAAAATTAAAACATACCGGTTTCAAGTCTGAAACCATGGTCGACTGAAACTAATCAATGGAAATCGTCTCTTGAATGATCCAATGTAGGAACCCTCTAGATCATCCACACTCACTTCAAAAACCCGTGGGAGAAATGATCATCGAATTCCAGGTACTAGCACGGTGATCTGATGGCACTTTTAACATCCGGATGATCACCGCATCAAGATGCCTTCGATTCTTGAGAGAGATCTTGATCCAAACTCTTGGATTAACTGCTTCTCTCTCTAGAGATCATATGGAGAGAGAGACACATAACTTTCATTCTATGAAAGTGAATGAATAGTATATAGCCACACATGTAAGAGATCCTCCTCTTATTTTTATAGTGGAGTTGATAAATACCAGGTAGGGTTCCCCGAACCTCATTTATTTCAACGTCTTATAAATAAATAATTTTGGTGAACTAAACTGCACCAATATTATTTATTATTTTATCACACACTTGTAATATAAAATATATTACATGAAAAAAGCTGAGCCTTTTAACTCGACTCGCTGTCCCGATTAATATTAAATGTACCTTGAATATTAAAATAATATTCATTAAATTAATATTATCTCGTATTTACTAAACTTTTAAATACATTAAATAAATTATATCCCAAATAGTCATAACATGAATATTAATGAATTTATTTTATTCTTATGGTGATCAACAGCTTGGACAACCCTTGAACCCCATGGAGGGACCCACTATTTCCATATACCTACTCAACTGAATAGTGCGGATTCTAGAATATGCTATTGTGTGTGACCCTCTTGTACCTTATCTCGATAGCAGTGAATAAAATCCATAGACCAAGAGCGGAGTCTAGCTACCCATCATGGACCCTATAGAGGTAAATATTTTCATAGCAATGAAAACCAACCTACAAACATTGATTGTGTGAAATAATCTCTTTTTCATTAAATATCTCATAATGCAAGATGCACAGTGTCTCATTGCCCTTTTATTGCTTTATTATTTGAAGATATTTTCGAATGGATTTACCTTTGTACTGCTTTGGAAAAATACTTATAAAGGCAACACCATCTTGATCAACTAGGCTTGAGATATATAACTTTCTAAACATGGAAGTGAAAAATCCTTTCTTGACCATTCAACCAATGTCATACTACCAACGATGCACCCAACACAAGCTACCTCACCATGATTTCAATACCATGGTTTTTCATTGTATAAAAGTACACAATCAAATGGAATACATTGTTAATGATCTCAATTCCGGATACAAAAACACATGTTAGTTGATAGGAACGACCAATGACACCCAAAACATGTGGTGTTACTATTGGTGGGTCTGTACTCATGATCTCACTACTAGATATCACCAAGTTCAACCTTCATGAGAAAAAGTTTCAATGCTTATGAGCCCCCAACACCAGATAGTCAAACATCTAAAGTGTCCAGTCAGTATGATGTATCTAGACCATAAAAAATATATTTAAGATTAATGTTATAGTATCTTGAGGTTCTCATTATAGCATGGGATCTGCGATAACATCTCAACACGACAATTAATATTTGGACATTACTATTATATAGTGGATGCAAAAATATCTACAATATAATGTTAAGATGACATCATGTATAAACAACTATACATATGATATGGTAATTAGTAGTACTACATATTTGGGTCTAGGGAACCCACTATTTCAACACTCCCACTTGCACTAGAAACAACTTTCTAACCAAACATGCTAGCTACTCACATGATAAAGATCATGATTTTGCTGAGTAATGTATTTAATTTTTGGGCCTACCAAGTTTTCCCTATATGGAATATCGGCTATATGAAACCTCATCTGCTTGAGTAAAACTTATGAATATATGTTATCCCTGAGTATATCCCTTTTACCCATTTCCATAAATTAAAAAATTTTCTAGTAATAATATCATAATTTACATTATGATAATACTTTTCTCACTAGGTTCGATTCCAATAAGTGGAACAAATCATTTCATTTTACTACTTTTGAACTTCCTTAGAAGCTGAAAAGTACTTGATATTTTTTAGTTATGGCTACCACTATATTTTATGATCTTGACTCACTCATCACCTTTCTTAACTACGATACTAGATCAAATTGATCTAAGGATTTATAGTTTGTGTCCCACCACAGCTAGTATACCATATTCTCCATATACCAGGTATATATCATTTATACTTTCCGATGTATAAAATTATAGTTCTGGCTGCTTCACATGCATTTCTCTAGGTTATAATTGATATATGACTACTATAAATAATATCATGGAAATATCAATTCTTGTACATATTATTGCATGCGTGATTGATCCATCCCTGGAGAGTATGGAACACAAATCACAACTATAATATATTCCCATGCTCTGAACATGTGATCCTAAGGAGATTAATCCATTTCACATTGACAACAATTCTAAACATTAATTTTACCAACTTGTATTTTTCAATACAATGTCACTTTATGTATGATTGAGTAGGTCCAAGAAACCTATTGACCTACCTCAGTAGATCATGTTCCCTAGAACAAAGGTTGTTACTTTAAGTCAATCATTGGATAATTTCTTTTATCCTAGTCTTATCTAACTGTAAGATCAATATCTGTTATCCATATTTTTTCGAACATATTTCTCTTGGAAAACTTTGGTGCTCCTAGTAAACATTGGTATACAAAAGGAAAAAATTCCTTTGAAATGATGGCTCTAAGATCTTGTTGCTTACTTTAATCAAGAAAAGGATTTCAGTAACCTGTATTGGCATTCAACGGTGTCATCATTCATTTCTGGTTGTGTCGTATAGAAACATTCAATAAAAGAAGATCCTGAAATCCAATGAAAGATTTAATGATCTTAGATGTAATATATGACAAGTACAAATTCTAATGGATTTAGGCATACCGACATGGTATAATCAATCGATCCCTATTGGTACCAGGCTTGTACCATCCATGTATCATCTCATTTGAATACCCACCACAATATTCTACTAATAAGACCCTTTTTCAATTTGATAAGTGGAATCCATTATTGAATTTTAAATTGTCTTTCCAATATTTCATTATTTCCATATACTGCTTACTTGTAGAATTTATTATTCATAATGAATAATTTATCACCAGTTGTAGTGAATATAATACCTTCCCCATGGTTTCATTTTCCCTACCCGGTATGTTTTAGTAGAACATTCATATTCCACATGTACTTGTGGAACCTGTTCTTATGCCAACCATTTGTGCATCTTGAGAATTGAATAAGACCAAGTCAATATTTCTCCCACTATATCGGATAGAGATGTACACCCTTATATAGAAATTTAGTTTTTCATAGGGATTTATGTAATATTCTTGGAATCTATTAGGATAATTACTTAGATGAACCATGTGTTCAATTTGATTCATGTTTGTTTATATCTTAACAAACTCATTGCATCCTAAAACATGACCTATGACATAATGGAATTTCATTATGCTAAGATTCATATGATATCCATTTATCATTTTAGTTGGCATATAGATTATGGGATTTCACCATTATTCTTAAAGCACATTAGGAAATATAATATAAGTTTTTGCAACTTGAAACATTGAAACTTCATACATCATAACTTTGTTGTATAAAAATGTGTGTTTAGGAATTACCCCACATTAAATTTTGTTGATCAATTTTAACATGTAATAATTTGTCATCGATCCTTTTTATGAACAACAATACTGTAATGTAGATAAGGTAACATTCATTTATGAATTATTCCACCCTACATAATCGTGATCGATGGTTGCAAAGTCACGATATTCTTCGGCATGCCGATCCAAAGCAACTCATATCTTCTAACCATACATATACATCACTCTTACATTCAATAATGGATTAAAGGAATCTTATGATTTATATTTACCTCTAATATTCCTTAGGAATAGTTCACATTCTCTTGTTGAACTAACCCTAGAAGCTTTGTGGGATACCTTTATTTCTAAAGCGTTTCATTGTCTAAAATAAAGATGTCAATAATACCAAAGGTTTTTAGTTGTTTCGAGCCTAAATACCATATTGGGTATATCATTGACATTCATATTTAGTTTTACTTGGCAATGAATTATGTTTCCACAACTGGGTATGTATTACATTTTTATATATTCATCACTTGTTGCCTATGATTCAAGTATTCCAAAACTTTTGTTGATAATTTTAACACAAACAACATTCATTCCAAAAACATGTAATAATGCCACATTATGATCTAATGGGAACATGAGATAAATGTTTTGGTTATACTCCACAACTTACTCATTTTGAATCAGTCACTTTCAAAATAGAAGTTATGTGTTTCTCACCACTGACTTAGGAATCATCATTTCTTAGCTGCTTGGATAAGACACATTACTTCTTATAATGTTCCTATACTTATTTGGTTAGTGTATTTAAATACAAATACGTTATTTTCATATTGTATTCAATACCCAAGAAGTCAGTTAGAAACATTAATTTATATACATCAATATACTTGAATGTGAAGTGGGTACTTGCTTCATTTATTTCAGTTTGTTGCGTTATTAACATCCATATATTTATTTCAATATGTGATGAAAATAACTTTTTATTAAATAAGAAACCTCTTTTATTTAAAGTAAATGACAAACGTGCCTTTGGCGTAACTTGTTATAGGCCTGTTCTCCTTGTCTATCATTATATTCACCATAAGAATAAAATATGGTAATTACATGGAGAATGTTACCTTAAAGGTAATGAGGCACATACTCTATACCGTTCATTTCCAAAGTTAATAGAAACTAGAGTAATTGGGTGTAAAAGGTATAATAATGGGATTACATGAAATATTGTGAACTGTCTTTCACTTTACACAAACCGAGTGCAATCATCGCATTCAAATCTTGCTTCGCTTTGTCCTCGTATATTTCTTGGAGATGAGACTACATGTAACATCATCCATGTCATGATGTAGTGACCACAAATAACATCGGAATTTGATGATAGCGTTATGATAGAACAATCATATGCTTAGTTCTTGAGTATCCTATAAGTATTTTTACACTCTGTCTTCCTAAGGTGGTTTAACAGGTTGGGACACAAGCACCTTTAATTTTGATATAGTAGTAAAATGCACAAGTGCCTATACTATACTTGGAATTTCATTTTTGTTTGTAAATTAACATTATCTATTATTTATCATTGTTTTACTAGTGGTATTTCTTTCCATTCTCAACAAATAAACTTTAGAAAATAGAACTTTTTTATGTTGATTACTGAATGTGACATTACTAATTAATTTAATCATTAAATGTCTCCCACTATTTTTTTCGAATTCTAGGAACCCTTTGAACTTGAATTGGAATACTCTATCATTTGAGTATTATAGTGGAAAGGATCCCTAAACCACTGGCATAGTCTAAAAGCTATTGATACGTCATTATAGAGATGTTCCAAGGTAGGTTTTTGGCTGTCCAGCCGCATTTACTCGCGGTTCCTTGATTTATTGAGTGAAGTCCCAGCATCCAAAAATCAAAGATTGATTTACTCAACACTTGCCTCTCAAATCAAATCAAGCTACATGTGGCTATTTTTTACTATAATATTAGTTATGTCAACCAACCACCGTACTAAAAACTCCCCCGTATTAAGAGGAACCCTCAGCTATGGCATGAGCGACACCTCATACACCCAGTTTTGTTAAAACATGAATGATGGAAGGATATGGTGAATTCATATTATTATGGGGGTTTCTTTTTTTTTTTCTCTTGATGAATTTGATCCATTTCTATTAAACTTGTTCATCTATATTGTCATGCTCACAACTGATCTGTAATAGAAATATATATACCATTTTTTTATGCATTTTGATATCTATTATTTTATGTATTTTCCCTCAATTCTAATATGCAAAAAATAATAAATTAATGCATAAAGGTAAGCTATTACCTGACTGGTCATAAGATTTTAAACGACCGAATGGAATCATACCTGATTCGAAACTTGACTCTTGATGTAGTCTGCCCTCGTCTTGTATGTTCGCTTCGCATCTGAAGTATCACCTAGTCTTGGAGGGGTCCACATCATGTCTTGGAGTAACGCCTTGTCTTAGCGGGGTCCACATCACATTTGGAATCATCTTTTTCCAATGTAAAAAATTAATCGCGCGTAGGTGAGGGGTACTAGTGGGATAAATGTAAATCAGTTAATTTGGGCACACATGCCCTCATACATTTTAACAGAAAGTAAAGAAGATGTGAATACTATCAAATAATTAATTACAAGAATTTCACACGGTTAAATAATTAATTAATTAAAATTCAACATACATGGGTCGGTGGTAAAGACCATAATGCAGGTAAAATGTGTGATAAGTGGTCACACCACTGTGGGGTTGCTGGCCGTAAGGAGGTCACACAGCTGAATGGTCATCACCCGGCATCACGGTGAATCTCGGCCGCGCCAGTATTGGGAGCTCGGAACAGTCGACGGCAGCCAGTTCTCATAAGGTGGGACAAGAGTGGGCTACGTGGCGGCTGGGAGGCATGATCAGGGATTTCTGTGGGAAGCCGCGAGGGCAGGGGAGCTGGCCAGGTTGGCTCACAAGCGGGAGTCTGTGGTAGGGTTGGTATTATGTGATGAGGAGGCTGGAGGCCTGTTGGCAAGCAGAGAGAGGTGAGTCCTCAATCGAGCGATCTACTGAGTGTTGAGAAGGGCGCACTATGACAGGATGGGAGGAATGAGACGACGGGGAGGTAGCCGTGCAGGGCTGGGTGGTGACGGGGATGCGGTCTACCAGGTCTGGATACCCCTTGGGTGGCCGCTGTGGGTGTGCTGGTGGGAACAAGGAACAGGCCAGGACGTTGTTGGGAGTTAGTTGATTTAAAATTTAAATAATGAGGAGAGATAAAATATTAATGGTTGGATTTTCCCAACATTAATGAAGAGTTAATTCCAATATTAATAGGTGGAATTAATGATGGAATAATGAATGTTGACCGCATTAATGGAGATATGGGTTGGGTGTCTATATCAGAAGATGCGGTAGCATGTTTTGGAATGTGGGGAGACAAAGATGTAGCTGCCAAAAGAAAAACGAGGAAGGGGTTGCTGCGTTTGCGGTAACCGGTACGAAGTGAAGATGGTGAGAATGAAGCAGAGGTGATGACGCTGACGATGACGGTGCCATGTATCGAAAGTCCTCTTGGTTGCGGAGATCATGCGGCATGTCTCGGTTGCGATGATCGGCAGAACAACAAAATGGTATATTCATGGTGTCGGTGTTGTGTTGTAAAAAAGGCCTTCGAGTGTGAGGTGTAAAAGGCCTTCGGGTGTGATGTGTAATATTCCTTCGGGTGATAAAAAGCCTTCGGGTGAAATCTTCTCTCCTCTCATGTGTTTCTGCAACGACTACTTCCGCTGCAGCACCGGGCTCCACGCCCCAAAAGTGGTATCAGAGGGATTGGTTGAAGTGCTCGGTTGTAGAACACGGTGGAAAACATCTGGTGGAACAGCTTTTCAAGGACTCAGATGTCATCGGAAATGACGGCGGTATCAGCGGTGTTGCTCGAATATCGAAAGTCTTCTTGGCTACAGGTGTCATGCGGCGTGTTCCGTTCATTGGGTGACATTTAGACCTTGGTGGAGTTGGCGATCAAATTGGCCCAGATGGTGGAGATGAATTTGGAGTATTTGAATTTTAAATCAAGGTGGAGATTGTTGGGAGTTAATTGATTTAAAATTTAAATAATGAGGAGAGATAAAATATTAATGGTTGGATTTTTCCAACATTAATGAAGAGTTAATTCCAATATTAATTGGTGGAATTAGTGATTGAATAATGAATGTTGACCGCATTAATGGAGATATGGGATGGGTGTCTATATAAGAAGATGCAGTAGCATGTTTTGGAATGTGGGCAGACAAAGATGTAGCTGCCAAAAGAAAAACGAGGAAGGGGTTGTCACGTTTGCGGTAACCGGTATGAAGCGAAGATACTGCGAATGAAGCAGAGGTGATGACTCTGACGATGATGGTGCCATGTATCGAAAGTCCTCTTGGTTGCGGAGATCAAGCAGCATGTCCCGGTTGCGATGATCGGCGGTACAACAAAATGGTATGTTCATGGTGTCAGTGTTGTGTTGTAAAAAAGGCCTTCGAGTGTGATGTGTAAAAGGCCTTCGGGTGTGATGTGTAAAATTCCTTCGGGTGATAAAAAGCCTTCAGGTGAAATCTTCTCTCCTCTCGTGTGTTTCTGCAACGACTACTTCCGCTGCAGCGGCGGGCTCTACGCCCCAACAGACGTGAGGCTACTATGGTGCACCGTCGAAGGGGACCAGAGGACTGGGCTGGGTGGCACTCAGGCGGGAGGCAGTGGCTCCTGCGCCACGGTGTGCTGCGGGCCGAGGAAGACCAAGGTACCGCCACGAGTACAAGGGCATAGCTGGGTGGAGGTCGAGCGGCTATTGAAGGAGGTCTGGTGTGAGGCAGCTCCGTCTCCTCATGCGCTAAGTAGGGAAGACAGCCGAGGGAGACCACAACCTGGAGGAGGCCAAAACCACTGCAAGAGATGGGTTTCCAGCTCTTGGTACCAGCTACGGGCAACATATAGAGCTAGGGTTGGGCCGTGAAATAGAATAGAGGGTCCACACAGACCCCCTGCAATGCCATCTCATCCTCAATTTTTTTTCTCTTCATGTGGCCGCCCGCATTAACCCACCTTGGTTTTTTTTCTACTTTATTACTTCTTTTAATAAGTCATCCCCTTCCTTTTTTTAGTCAGAGTCTCCTCCTTCCCTTTTTATGTCAAGTCTCATTTTCCTAAAAAAACCAAAGGCTATGTAATAGACTTTTAATACAATAATATTAAAATTGATATAATAAAATAATAATTTATTATTATATTATTATTATTACAATAAAATAAATATTATAATAATAAAATTAAAAAGAAAATTTTTAAATAATAAAATTTATAATTTTTCAAATAATTTTAATCATATCTGATGAAAAATCTAAACTTGATCGGTTTTTCAGAATGAATAAAATTTAATACCCGCGATCAAACCACAAATTTGATCAAATCCGAAAATTTAAAAATACCATAACTTGGACGCTTGAGATCGGATCAATGCACAGTTTGAACCGATCAGATTTATTTTTAACCCTCAAATTAATTTTAATGAAAATTTAATATTTTAGGCTCAGAAAATTTATTTGATCCCTTTGATACCACTGAAAGGTTTCGAGGCCTGAAATATAAGCGGGTGGGCAGGGGATTTTAAAATTTTCCTCGACGGATCAATGATACTTGTCGTTGCTAGTGATCTGAGCCCCAGAAAGGTTCTAAGATCTTGCATAAATTATAAGGTGCTCAAAAAAATGAAAACTCACCCATTTCAAATCTGAAGCCGTGGTTGACTGTAACAAGTCTATGGCGATCGTCCCTTTAAGGATCCAAAGAAAAAACCCTCTAGATCATCCAGACACGCTTCAAAAACCCATGGGATCATCGATCGTCAAATTCGGAGTGCTAGCACGGAGATCCGATGTCACATTTGACGTCCCGACGATCACTGCATCGAGATTCCATCAATGCTTGAGATAGATCTTGATCTGAACTCTTGGATCAACTACTTATCTCTCTAGAGAGTGGGATGAGAAAGAGGCTGTCAACATTATTTCCATGAATGTGAATAAATAGTGAATGGCCACACATGTGAGAGGTCCTCCTCTTATATTTATATTGGAATTGATAGATACCTAGTAGGGTTCCTTATCCCTCATTTATTTCAACATGTCCTAAATAAATAATTTTGACGAACTAAACTGTGCCAATATTATTTAATATTTTATCACATACTGGTAATATAAAATTTATTTTGTGATAACAATGAATCCATTTAACTCAACTCGTTGTCCCATTTAAAATTAAATGAACCTTGAATATTTAAATAACATTCGTTCAATTAATATTTTCTCGTATTTAATAAACTTTAAAATACATTTAATAAATTCAATCCCAAATATTCATAACATGAATATTAATGAATTTATTAAATTATTATGATGATGAATAGCTTGGACAACACTCAAACCCCCTACAGGGTCCCACCGTGTCCATATACATATTCAACTGAATGGGGAGAATTCTTGAATACGCTATTGTGTGTGACCCTCTAAGCCCATATCTCAATAACAATGAATATAATCCACAGACCAAGAGCAGTGTCTAGCAACCCATCATGGCCCCTTAAGAGATAAGGATTCTCATAGCAATGAAAACCATCCTATGAACATTGACTGTGTATTATAATCTCTTTGTAATTAAATAACTCATAAAGCAGGACACACACTTGTGTCATCTCCATTTTCTTGCTTTATTATTCATTGATATTTCCAGATTGATTTACCATTGCACTGATTTGGCCAAAGACATATGAAGGTAGCATCATCCTGATCATCCAAGCCCGATGTCACGACCTGTCCTCGGGGCTCATGCCGTGACTACCCTAAACCCGCCTTCCATAGGCCAGGGGCTGGCAACTAACACCAAGGCGTAATTCCTGATAAAAAGGGAAGGCATTGCCTATGTAAAGTAAACAAACACACACCGAGTAAGCAAGAAGAAGTAAATACTAAGTAAAACTGGGTACAATAGTAAGTACGGAAAAGTAAGTGGGCCAGAATACAAACCCAAACTGAAAGTAAAGTACAACTGAAAAGGGAGTACAACAACTGAAAAGTAAAGCCGCAATGTCGGGCCGTCCACTGGAAGTCCCACCTGAAGGGTGGGTACAGATAGCCTCCACAGCTCCTAGGGTCCAGCCGTCCGCTCCGTGTACGTCCCGCCCTGTGGTCCAACTCCAGGTACCGTCTGCTCCACTAGCCTCTACCACGATCAGCGTTGTCCGTCGTCTGCATCCAACACAACGTAGTGCGGGCATAGCCCATGCATGGGTGAGTATAAGCTACTCAGTAGCGACCCCGAGACCCCCGAAGGTCTCCCATAATCCACAAAGGATAATCCACAAAGTAATGATACAATCACGAAGTAACATCCAACACTACTTAGGTATATGCCCATACATATACCTAAGTCATCAATTCTAGTTTGGCTCTAGCATCCGAGCCAAAGTACAACCCAGTACACACAGGAAAACACAACTCAAATCCACACAGGAAAGCATTTAGTAACCCACACAGGATATCAAGTCAATATTATCGAAGATAAATATTGAAAGTCAAGACTCACCTCACACAGGTATACTTCTTCGTAAGACGATAGAGATGATCAGATGTAGCCACTGATTCATCTAAGCCGTCAGACCCACACAAGATCGATAGGTACTAACCCTCACAATGGCCCACAAAGGATCGATATATACTAACCCCCGCAATGACCCACAAAGGATCGATAGGTACTAACCCCCGCAATGACCCACACAGGATCTGACCCACATAAGATCAGTATGCACTGGCCCACACAGGACCACTGAGCACTGACCCACACAGGATCGGTAGCACTGACCCACGTAGGATCGCTGAGTGTTGTAGTCATCGCCGTCGAACCCACGGAGGATTCCCGTACTGTCTTCATCGTCGTCACAGTCGCAACAAGCTCTAGGGTTCCCGCACACAACAAGCTCGTTTGGGAGGGTCCGCTCCAGGAGCTGAGGGGATGATACATCAACTGACATGAAGTCCGGAGTTGATGTATCCAAAAGTTCTGTATAGTCAACAGGAACTCAACGTCACAGACGGCGCGTCAATCGGACGCCCGGTCTGAGAGTTATTGGCTTTTTCGTCCCAGGGGCCCTGTTGGTTTTTAATTCAAAACCAACCCGACCATACTCCAACTGCATCCAAACCTTGAGCGGAGTAATCCAAAAGGTCCGTCTCACTTAGAGTAATCCAACAAAGTCGACGGCACGTCAATCGGACGTCCGGAGCTCAAGTTATAAGCGCTTCTGCTCTGAGGGCCCGTTTGGTTTTGTGTTCGAACCTACCCGGTCGAACCCAAAGTTCTCCAAAACCTTGAGTGTAATATAGAGAAACGACCGTCTCGATCCAAGGATCGCATCGCAGCTGACGGTGCATCGATCAGAGGTCCATAGCCTATGTTATGAGAAAAAGACTGGAAGAGGTCCGAAAATGGGGTTTTTGGGCCCGGACCGACCCGGCCCACGACCCCCTAGGTTGGCCCGAACCGGGTCGACCCGAACCGGGTCCGAGTCTGTTCCGCTTGGGCGTGGCCCGGACCAGCATGCTGGCGCGGTCCGCTGGCCAGCTCGGTGTAACCGAGCTGGGCGGACAAGGGGGGGCGTGCTGCCCCCCTGTCTAATTAAACGCGGCCCCTACATGGGGGGCCGCTCCTCCCTTCTAGCTGGGGGTTTTGAACCCCTAGTCTTCCCCCTGACTGGCCGGCCCGCTCCGGCCGGCCGGCTACTGCCGCCACGGGACCGGCGGGGTCCCGCCCCCCTGCTCCGACACCGGCGGCCGAAAATTGGTCGCCGCTCCCTACTCCGCCGCGGCCTAAGGCCGCGGCCCCACTCCGGCCGCGATGCCTTTGTGGTTCTCTGGCGTGGCGCGACGGCGTCACGACCATGTTCGACTTCAACGGCGCGGCGCGACGGCGCTGCGAATCCTTTCCGCACGATCCCGCGTGGTGCGATGACACTGCACCATCTCCGTTCCAAACCACAACAAGGTCAACAACAGAATTAAGGGAGGGGGGTCAGCCGTGTTTGTGCGGTTCGACCCCCTCCCATTATTCGATAGCAAGCGGCTAAGATTACGATGAACGCTCAAATATTCAAGAACATATATTCAAACCCCTACCTCGAGCATAGTTGAACGAAGGCTCGTCGCGGAATTGTACGTTGCGGAAGAAGTCGTCGCAGAAGGAGAGGATCGTTAGCGTCGCAGTACACAGCGTCGCGTCGTCGATCTCTGAGGAAGGTGTCTCTCACCGTTGCCCGTCGTCGGAGGTCGGCGTTCTTCGTCAGCGGCGGTGCGTTCTTCACGTTCTTCGATGATGAAGAAGAACTTCAAGCCTTATAGCTTTTCCCCCAATCCTCTCAAAACCCAACAACTCTAATAAAATAATTGTTGGTCTTATTTTATTTCCCATGCCATGTATTTGAATTTCAAACATTCAAATTAAACTCACTTAATTAATTAACTTAAGTTATCTAATTAAATAGTGAGTTGAGGGAGTTAGGGAATATGAAGGGGCGGGGTTCATGGGGGCCCCACCACCCTCCTAACCTATCTAGAATAGTTTCACAACATCCACACAACGGATAACCACTTAGTGAAAATAAAATAAAATTGAAGCTCAATTTTATTTTACCTTCGAAAATTTTTTTACATCTCCTCCCGAGCAAATGCAACTCCGAGAAAGGTGTTCCTAAGCAATTACCGGCGCTGGGGTTCCATCATTTCCCTCAGAATTCGATTCCGAGCACCGGTCCAAAAGTTAGTAAATCCCGCTCATTCGTTCACTGAACGTACCCGAGCTAAACTTTGGATAAAAATTCCAGGCTCACCGGGCCTCGGAATCAAGTGCCGTCAGAAACCGCGTTCTTGTAAAATCCAAAAGAAAATTAAAAAAAAATTCCCTTGAATTTTACGGGTCATTACATTACTCCCACCATAGGGATTTACGTCCCCGTAAAGATACATCAAAAACTAGGGAAACAAATGTGGGTACTGTGCATGCATCTGAGCCTCCCGCTCCCAAGTGCTCTCCTGGAGGTTCCCGTGCTACCATCTGATGCACACTAGAGGAATCGATCGTCCACGTAGGACCCGCTCATGTCGTTACTCGATCTCCACCAGGACCTCCGCAAACATCACCCCATCATCAATGTCCATCTCCCCATGGTCAATGATATGCGTCGGGTCGTGCACGTATCTCCTCAGCTGAGATACGTGGAAGACGTCGTGCACCAGGTGCAACTGAGGTGGTAGAGCTAGGCGATAAGCCACGTCACCAATCCTGCTGAGGACCTGGAATGGTCTGATGAAGCATGGAGATAACTTTCCACCTCGGCCAAATCTCTATAATCCACGTCGAGGTGAGACCCGCAAGAAGATGTGGTCTCCATCCTCGAACTCCAGTGGCCTCCGCCTCCTGTCAGCATAAGACTTCTACCAGCTCTGAGCTGTCCTCATCCACTCCTGGATAACCTGGACTTTCTCTGTCATGGATTGGACCATCTCCGGTCCCACAAGTGCTGACTGCTCAGGGTCTGTCCAGAACAGCGGTGATCTGCAAGGTCGGCTGTACAATGCCTCATATGGTGCCATCCCGATGGTGGAGTGGTAGCTGTTGTTGTACGCGAACTCCACCAAGGGTAGGTGGTCCTCTCAGCTGCGACCAAAGTCTAGGACACATGTGCGGAGCATGTCCTTGAGAGTATGAATGGTCCTCTCCGTCTGACGATCTATCTGAGGGTGAAAGGCGGTACTCAGACGTAGCTGCGTCCCGAACGCCTCCTAGAACACCTTCCAAAGCAGGGAAGTAATGCGAGCATCTTGATCGGAGATGATAGGTGATGGAACAACATGAAGACGTACAATCTCCTGAACATAGAGGTGTCCCAGGCTCTCCACTGAGCCCTGCTCTTTGATGGGTATGAAGTCGGCCGACTTGGTGAGTCGGTCGACAATCACCCAAATGGAGTCATGACCTATGGAAGTGCATGGAAGTCCAGTCACGAAGTCCATAGATATCCCGTCCCACTTCCACTCTGGGACCTCCAAGGGCTGTACCAGGCCTGCTGGTACCTAGTGCTCCGCCTTCACCTGCTGGCAGGTGAGGCATCGAGAAACGAATTCTGTCACAACCTTCTTCATACCCGGCCACCAGTGCTGTCATCTGAGATCCTGGTACATCTTCGCCACTCCCGGATGTACCGCCAGAGGGGAAGTGTAGAACTCCCTCAGTACCTCCTCCCATAAAGCAGCTGGTACCATGGTACGTCCTCTGAAAAGGACGTCGTGCTCTCCTCCTAAAGAGAATCCATCAGGTGCCTATCCTGAGGATATCTATGCATGCCGCGTCTCACAGTCATCGTCCCCACGCTGTGCCTCTCTGACCCACTATAGAAGTGAAGGAGTGACTGTGAGTGACTTTAGAAAGGCTGCTCCATCACTATCCACGAAGGATATTTGCAAAGCAGCTAGCTGCTCTGTCGCCTCCCCAAGTTGCTGAATGCCTGTCCTCCTGCTGAGAGCATCGGCTACTACGTTCCCCTTTATAGGAGTATAGAATATCTGAAAGTCATAGTCCTGGAGGAACTCGAGACATCGCCACTGTCTCAGGTTCAGGTCCTTATGCGAGAAGATGTACCTGAGACTCTGGTGGTCAGAATAGACTATAAAGTGCTTGCCCATCAAATAGTGTTACCACATCATCAGAGCGAAGACCTCTGCTGCTAACTCCAGGTCATGGGTAGCATAATTCTCCTCATGCTGACTCAACTGACGTGATCCATAGGAAATCACGGCCCACTCCTACATTAAGAAACATCCGAGTCTGGTCCTTGATGCATCGCAGTAGACTACGTACCCTACTCCCTCCTCCAGTAGCCTCAAGATAGGCGCGCTGGTCAATCTCTGTCTCAGCTCCTGGAAGCTCTACTGACATCTGTCTGACCACACGAAGGGTTTCCCCTTCTTCGTCAAAGCCAAGAGTGGTGCCGAAACTCTGGAAAAGTCTGGCACAAACCTCTGGTAGTACCCAGCTAGCCCCAAGAAACTCTGCACCTCCGTCACGCTCCTGGGTGGCTCCCAAGCTAGCACTTCCTTGATCTTCATAGGATCCACCGCAACTCCCGCCTCAGAGATGACGTGTCCCAATAAGTGGACCTCACGTATCCAGAACTGACACTTCGATAGATTACCATAAATATGGTTCTCTAGGAGTGTGTCCAGTACAACCCGCAAGTGGTAGGTGTGCTCCTCCTCAGTCGTTGAGTATATCAATATGTCGTCGATGAAGACCACGAAAAATCGATCGAGGTATGGATGAAAGATCTTGTTCATGAGACCCATGAACATTGTTGGAGCATTGGTCACGGCGAAAGACATAACCAAGAACTCATAGTGTCCATACCAACATCTGAAGGTCGTCTTCTGCACATCCTCATCCCGAACTCTAAACTAATGATAGCCTGACTTGAGGTCTATCTTCGAGAACCACCGTGCTCCCTTGAGCTGATAAAAGAGGTCGTCAATCCTAGGTAGCGGATACTTATTCCTCATGGTCACCTAGTTCAGGCGACGATAATCGACACATAGTCGCAAGCTCCCGTCCGCCTTCTTGGCGAACAATATCAGGGAAGCCTAGGGTGAAACACTGGGTCAGATAAATCCCTTAGCCTTCAAGTCCTCCAGCTGTACCTGTAGCTCTCGAAGCTCGGCGGGAGCCATCCAATATGCTGGGGTGTATATCGGGGCTATCCCGGGGTACAAGTCAATATAAAAGTCTACCTCTCTGTGAGGAGGTAGTCCTGGAACGTCGTCGGAAAAAACGTCCGCATACTGATCCACCACTACAGGTAAGCTCGGACTCCGCACGTCAACTACTCCAAGGATGAGGCTAGCCAACTGATGAGTGATTGGCTTCCCTATCCTCTGCATGAGTCCATCCTATGCTGCATAGGTTCCCTTCTCGCCGGTGAAGATGAACCTTCTCCAATCGGTGCGAACACATCGCACCTTGCGCCTAATATAGCCTATCTAAGCATGAACTGTAGATAACCAATCAATGCCCAAGATGACGTTGTATGGCCTCGAGGCCACTACAAGAAGATACCAGCCGAAGCTCTTGCCTCCTAGAGTAAGTTCACACTACCGGAACCAGTGCATAATCGTCGTGTCTGCTCCCGTAGGAGTCTCTAGCCGTAAGGATCGAGCCAACGGCTCCGTCGGAATCTCCAAGCTCCGAACAAGGGCATCGGCTATGAAAGAATGAATCGCTCCTGTGTCTATAAGAACTGTAGTAAGGGTAGAGTAGACACAGATAGTACCTTGAATCATCTTGGGCGCACTGTGGTCGTAGGCCTCCACTGCCTAATGTTGTGCCTGTCTATGCCCGCCAGCTCCCTGTGGTCGGGGTGGACCTCCTGGTGGTGGTGGTGGTAGAGCCTCAAAGCGTCGCCCACCACCTGCTGCTCATCCATCTCCTCTTCCTCGTCCGTCTAATCCCTGCGGACCGCCATGGTCGACCCTTTTCCTCTTCCTGGGTGGTCCCTCAACCGTCTGCTGCTCCTCGGCACGGCGGGTTGGGCAGTCACGAGCCATGTGGCCCTGCCCGCCGCATGCGTAGCACTGTCTGCCTCTCGAAAGACTGGATCTGTGCTATGTGCTCTGCACCTCTGAGCCAGTTTATTGAGGTCGTCTGCCTGAGGGTCTGGTCCTCCTGGACCCATGTGTCATCGGTCGACTTCCAGCTACAGAAGACTCTGCTATGTGCCGCCCTGCGGTAGGTCTCGCTGTTGAAGTAGGCTCAGTAAGAAATCTCTCGATGAGAAGGGCTCCCTCCAGTAACCCTGTCTGTGTCGGAATGCTGAGGTAGATCAGCGATTCCCTGATCTCATGCCTCAATCCCTGCTCGAAGGTCCAGGCCTAGAAGAATGGGTCCCGTACCATGTCCGTCAAATAACGCGAGAGATCGGTAAATCTCACCGAGTACTGGGCGACCGTCAAGCTGCCCTGCCGCAGCTATAGTAGCTCCTGAATGCGCACCGCACAGAGGGTGGCTGGGACGAACATTGAGAGGAAGAGGCTCTCAAAGTTCGTTCAGAGGAGTGATGCCTCGTCGTGCACCTGGAGCATCAAGCTCCACCATCTGCCTACTACCGCGTGCAGGAGACTCGCTGCAAGGATCACCATGAGGTCTGATGGTGTCCCTACAAAATGGAAAACTCGTAAAACTGCCTCTAGCCAATCCTCGTCTGCCTGGGGGTCCGTCTCCCCACGGAACCTGGGCAGTCACTGATGCTAGGACTCATGCAGTGCACTAAGGCGACGTGCACTCTTAGTGGCTGGGGCTGGTGGCATCGGTGGCTCAGCGGGTAGTGGTACCGCCAGTGCCTCTGTGGTAATAGGGCCCTGCACCGTGGCCTCGTCACTTGGTGAGCTGTCGTCACGTAAAAAACTCAAAACCCTAGCTGGATCTCATTGTGGGGCCATCCAGAAAAGAGACAGGTGCACCATGGTTAGTAAAATATACCTGGTGAGCTGACACAAAGTAATCACAAAAAAAACTTGAAACACACATGCAATCAGTGTTTTCGTGCACTAAGTCAGAAATCATAAGTCAGGGTCCTGGTGTATGGATACGTCGGCCGCAGCACCAACACTGGACTCCCTGGACTGATAACCACACTCAATACTCTGAACATTATTGCTTCACATAGAAAAAAAAGTTCAGATTCATGAGTTCTCCGATAGAACCGAACTCCTGTGATACCAATTTGTCACGAACCGTCCTCGGGGCTCGTGCCTTGACAACCCCAAGCCTGCCTTCCATAGGTCAGGGGCTGGAGACTAGCACCAAGGCGTAATTTTTGATAAAAAGAGAAGGCATTGCCTCTGTAAAGTAAACAAACAAACACAGAGTAAGCAAACATAAGTAAATACTATGTAAAACTGGGTACAATAGTAAGTGCGGAAACGTAAGTGGGCCAGAATACAAACCCAAACTGAAAGTAAACTACAACTGAAAAGGGAGTACAACAACTGAAACGTAAATCCGCAACGTCGGGCCGTCCACTGGAAGTCCCACCTGAAGGGTGGGTACAGATAGCCTCCACAACTCCTCGTGTCCAGCCGTCCGCTCCGTGTACGTCCTGCCCTGTGGTCCACCTCCAGGTACCGACTGCTCCACTAGCCTCTACCACGATCAGCGCTGTCCGCCGTCTGCATCCAACACAACGTAGTGCGAGCATAGCTCGTGCAGGGGTGAGTATAAGCTACTCAGTAGGGACCCCAAGACCCCCAAAGGTCTCCCAGAATCCACAAAGGATAATCCACAAAGGAAAGATACAATCACGAAGTAACATCCAACACTACTTAGGTATATGCCCATACATATACCTAAGTCATCAATTCCAGTTCATCTCTAGCATCCGAGCCCATGTACAACCCAGTCCACACAAGAAAACACAACTCAAATCCACATAGGAAAGCATTTAGTAATCCACAAAGGATATCAAGTCAATCTTATCGAAGATAAAGATTGAATTTAAAGACTCATCTCACACATTTATACTTCATAGTAAGACGATAGAGATGATCAGATGTAGCCACTGATTCATCTAAGCCGTCGGACCCACACAGGATCGATAGGTACTAACCCCCGCAATGACCCACACAGGATCTGACCCACACAGGATCGATATGCGCTGGCCCACACAGGATCGCTGAGCACTGACCCACAAAGGATCTGATCCACACAGGATCGGTAGCACTGACCCACGTAGGATCGTTGAGTGTTGTAGTCGTCACCGTCGAACCCACGGAGGATTCCCGTACTGTCTTCATCGTCATCGCAGTCGCAGCCAGCTCGAGGGTTCCCGCACACAGCAAGCTCGTTCGGGAGGGTCCGCTCCACGAGCCGAGGGGCTGATACATCAACTGACATAATGTCCGGATTTGATGTATCCAAAAGTTCTGTATCGTCAACAGGAACTCAACGTCATAGACGGCGCGTCAATCGGACGCCCGGTTTGAGAGTTATTGGCATTTTCGTCCTAGGGCCCGGTTGGTTTTTAAGTCAAAACCAACCTGACCATACTATAACAACATCCAAACCTCGAGCGGAGTAAGCCAAACGGTCCGTCTCACTATGAGAAATCCAACAAAGTCGACGGCACGCCAATTGGTCGTCCGGAGCTCAACTTATAAGTGTTTCCACTCCGAGGGCCCGGTTGGTTTCGTGTTCGAACCAACCTGGCCGAACACAAGGTTCTCCAAAACATTGAATGTAATATACCTAAACGACCGTCTCGATCGAAGGATCGCATCTCAGCTGAAGGTGCGTCGATCAGAGGTCCGTAGCCCAAGTTATGGGCAAAAGACCGGAAGAGGTCTGAAAATGGGGGGTTTTTGGCCTAGACCGACCCGGCCTGAGACCCCCTGGGTCGACCCGAACCGGGTCCGGGTCCGGCCTGCTTGGGCGCAGCGCGGCCTGGCTGGCGTGGCCCGGCCCGACTCGGTGCGCTGGCCAGCTCGGTGTAACCGAGCTGGGCGGACAAGGGGGGGGGGGGGGGGGGGGCGTTGACCCCCTATCTAATTAAACGCGGCCCCAACATGGTGGCCGCTCCTCCCTTCCTGCCGGGGGTTTTGAACCCCCGGTCTTCCCCCTGACCAGCCGGCAGCTGCCGCCACGGGACCGGCGGGGTCCCGTCCCCCTGCTCCGACAACGGCAGCTGGAAACTGGCCGCCGCTCCCTGCTCTGCAGCGGCCTCAAGCCGTGGACTTGGTCTGTCCGGCGCGGCGCGACGTCACCGCGCCCCTCTTCCGCGGCCCCGCTCTGGCCGCGGTGCCTTTGTGGTTCTCCGGCGCGGTGCGACGGCGCCGCAACCATGTTTGACTTCAACGGCGCGGCGCGACGGCGCTGCGCATTCTTGTCGTACGATCCCGCGCGGTGCGACGACACCGCGCCATCTCTGTTCCAAACCACAACAAGGTCAATAACAAAATTAAGGGAGGGGGGTCAGTCGTGTTTGTGCAGTTCGACCCCCTCCCATTATTCGCTAGCAAGCGGCTAATATTACGAAGAACACTCAAATATTCACGAACATATATTCAAACCCCTAACTTGAGCGTAGTTGAACAAAGGCTCATCGCGGAATTGAACGTTGCGGAAGAAGGCATCGCAAAAGGAGAGGGTTGTTGGCGTCGCGGTACACGGCGTCGCGTCGTCGATCTTCGAGGAAGGTGTCTCTCACAGTATCCTATCATCGGAGGTCGACGTTCTTCGTCGGCGGCGGTGTGTTCTTCGCGTTCTTCGACGAAGAAGAAGAACTTCAAGCCTTAGAGCTTTTTCCCCCAATCCTCTCACAACCAAACAACTATAATAAAGTAAGTGTTGGTCTTATTTTATTTCCCATGCCAAGTATTTTAATTTCAAACATTCAAATTAAACTCACTTAATTAATTAACTTAAGTCATCTAATTAAATGGTGAGTTGAGGGAGTTATGGAATATGAAGGGTTAGGGTTTGTGTGGGCCCCACCGCCCTCATAACCGATCTAGAATAGTTTCCCAACTTCTACACAACGGATAACCACTTATTGAAAATAAAATAAAATTGAATCTCAATTTTATTTTACCTTCCACAATTTCATTACATCTCCTCCGGAGCAAATGCAACTCCGGGAAAGGTGTTCCTAAGCAATTACCGGCGCTGCGGTTCCATCGGTGCCCTCGGAATTCGATTCCGAGCACCGATCCAAAAGTTAGTCAATCTCGCTCGTTCGTTCACTGAACGTACCCGAGCAAAACTTCGGATAACAATTCCGGGCTCACCGGGCCTCGGAATCAGGTGCCGTCAGAAACTGCATTCTTGTAAAATCCCAAAGAAAATTAAGAAAAACATTTCCCTTGAATTTTACGGGTCTTTACTGTCACGACCCGTCCTCGGGGCCCGTTCCATGACTAGCACCAAATGTGTAAATCTTGATAACTAGGAAGGCATTGCCTTTATAAAAGTAAAAAAACACCACAGAGTACAAGCAGAAGTAAGACACTAAGTACAAAAGAAAGTGATGAAAAGTAAATGGTCCAGAATCCAAACCCAACTGAAAGTACAGCTACAAATGAACGAAAGTACAACAGAAAAAGACAAACAGCTGGAAGAAAGGAAGCAGCTCCTGGGTCGTCCTCCTTGGATCTTACCTGAAGGGTAGGTACAGATAGCGCAACTCCTGGATCGTCCACCACAGATCCTACCTGAAGGGTAGGTATAGATAGCGCAGCTCCTGGATCGTCCTCCTCGGATCCTACCTGAAGGGTAGGTACAGATAGCCTCCACAACGCTCTCACCCTTCAACCTCTTACGAGTGTGGTCTCATCATGAAGTCCACCTCCGGATACTGACTCGTCGTGAGGTCCACCTCCAGGTACCATCTAGTCATCGAACACTCGGCCTCTGTCAGCGCTGCCCGACGTCTGCAACCAACACAACAAAGTGAGGGCATAGCTCGTGCAGGGTTGAGTATACGATACTCAGTAGGGACCCCGAGATCCTCAAGGTCTCACTAAATATAACAAGGATAACCACAAAGAAGGATCTCAACAGATAACCCTTACTTAGGAATAATCTCATTTTTATACCTAAGTTATCAAGTAACCCATCTCAACCATGAGGAAACACAAAGGTTATGAAATCAACGGATAACCACTACCTAGGTATATACCCATACATATACCTAAGTGATCAAGTGACCCATCTCAATCATGATGAAAACACAAAGGTCATTGACTCAGCTCAACCCAGGATTTTCATTATCGAAACCGTAACTGCTGATGAGCCCGTCTCTGGAGTGTACAGTGATCCTGTCACAACTCTGAGGTACTTCTCACTAACCTAAGATAGCTGAGGTACTCCTCATGTCGAGTACCGCGGGTCTGCCACCTCACACAGTAGTGCTCCTCCGCCATGGGTTTTCCACCTCACACAGTAGTGCTCCCCCTCAGAGCCTACAAAGGTACTTCTCCTGTCGAGTACCACGGGTCTGCCACCTCACACAGTAGTGCTCCTCCGCCATGGGTCTGCCACCTCACAAAGTAGTGCTCTCCAATGGGCTATTCTAGTCACTTCGAATCGAATCAGACAAGTAGTCATCAGGTCTCAGCCAGCTACACGGTCTCCATACTCCATATTCTCATCTCTGGGAGGGTACTCTCCACGATCTATATGTCGATACTCCAAATATCACAAAGTCCCATGAAGAAGTATCTCAATGGACCGCCTCATCATAGGGGTCTAAATGCAACAGACGGCGCGCCAATCGGATGCCTGGTCTGTGAGTTATTAGCCTTTTCATCCTAGGGCCCCGGTTGGTTTCGTGAGAGAACCAACCCAGCCGTATCTCAACTGTACCCAGAACTCTCATTGGGACCGTTTCTCAACGTGATCACTAACGCCGCTGACGGTTCGTCAAACGGACGTCCGGTCTAAAAGATATCAGCTTTTCCGTTCTAGGGGCCCGGTTGGATTTCGGGTACAATCCAACCCGGCAATACACCAACTACGTCCAACCCTCGGGCGAAGTATGCCAAAAGTTCTGTCTCCTCAAGAGGAATCCAACAAAGTCGACGACACGTCAATCGGACGCCCGTAGCTCAAGATATAAGCGTTTCCGCTCCCAGGGCCCGATTGGTTTCGTGTACGAACCAACCCGGCCGAACCCAAAATACTTAAAAACCTTAAGTGTAATATACTGAAACGACCATCTCGATCCAAAGATCGCATCACCGCTGACGGTGTGCAGATCGGAGGACTGCATCCCATGTTATGGGCAAAAGACCATGAAAGGTCTGAAAGTGGGGGTTTCGGGCTCAGACCGACCCAACCTGAGACCCCCTGGGTCAGCCCGCTTGGGCGCGGCCTGGCCCAGCTGGGCACGGCCCGGCCCGAACCTGGCACGGCCCGGTCGGCGCGGCGGGGCCCGGCCTGGGCGCGGCCCGGCGCGCTGGCGGTCCGGCGCACTGGCACAGTGACTCGGCCGAACGGGCGAGCCGTTCGGGAGTGCGGGGGGAGGGGGCGCTACCCCCCGCCGTTTGTAACCGCGGCCCCCCATAATGGGGCCGCACTTTTCTGGCCAGCCGGGGGTTGTAACCCCCGGCTCTCCCCCTGACCGGCCGGCCCGCTCCGGCCGGCCGGCTTTTGCCGCCACGGGACCGGCGAGGGCCAGTCCCCTTGCTCCGACACCGGCGGCCCGGAACCGGCCATCGGTCCCCCTGCTTCGTCGCAGCTTATTCTGTCCGGCACGGTGCGATGGCGCCGCGCCCCTCTACCGCGGCCCCGCTCCGGCCGTGGTGTCTTCGGGTTTTTCTTTCGGCGCAGTGCGATGGCGCCGCGACTTGGTTCGATTTTCAAATGCGCGGCGCGACGGTGCCACGCATCCTTGCCGCTCGTTCCCGCACAGTGCGACAACACCGCGTCACTTTCCATTGAACCACAACAACACAAAAAATAATAAGGGAGGAGGGTCGGCCGTGTTTGTGCGGTCCGGCCCCCTCCCGTTAAACGATAGCAAGCTGTCCAATTGAACGTGGATAGATGATGGAAGTAATTCATGAAAAGAAACGCATAAAACCCCTACCTTGAAAAATGTTGACGAATGACGGTGTCGCGGAAAATGGCATCGCGGGGCGAGGTTCCGTATATGCCGACAGAGAACGTCCGAGGAGGAAGCAACGCCTCCCTTCCTTTCACTCGGAGAGAAAAATTGAAAGGCGGATTGTCATTGGTGAGTTCCCAAGTCGGGCCTCCTTCTTTGTCGAGGAAGAAGAAGACGGAAGAATCCGGGTCGCCGAATCGACGTTCCTTGATGAAGAAGAAGAAGAAGAAGAAGAAGAAGAAGAAAATTCTTTAAAAACTCCCAAGCTCTCTTCCCTTACCCTCAACACCACAAATGCCAACCCTTCACAAAAAATAATGGTTCCACATTATTTAATCAACGCATGCCATGATTTTCCAAAATAAATTCAAAAGTTGAATTCACTTTATTTAATGTGTGTGTTGTATAGAGTTAATGAGGTAGAGAGTGAGGGAATGGAAGGTTACTCATTAAAGATAAGTTTACAAAAATAAATTAAAGAGGGAGTTAGGGAGTTTAAGAGGAATGTGAAGGGGTGGGGTTCGTGTGGGCCCCACCTAACCTTTAATCCTCTCATGGGTGGTTAAATTCAAGTGGGTCCCACCCCAAACTCCCTTACATAGGTTATAACCACTTAAGAGAGGGTCAAAGTGTTGTAACACAACTCTTAATCCACTTAACAAGAAAAGAAAATATAATTGTAACAATTATATTTTATCCCTCACAGTTTTTATAACAACTCCTCCCAAGAAAACGCAACTCCAGTAAGGGTCTTCTTAAGCAATTATAGGCACTGCAGTTCCATCGGTGCCCTCGGATTTCGATTCCATGCACCGGATCAAAAGATAGAAAAACCCACTCGTTCGTTCACTGAACGTACCCAAGCTAAACTTCAGAAATTGATTCCGGGCACACCAGTCCTCAGAAGCAGGTGCCGTCAGAAACTGCATTCTTGTAAAATCCTAAAGAAAATTTAGAAAAAATTTCCCTTGAATTTTACGAGTCTTTACATTACTCCCACCTCAGGGCTTTACGTCCTCGTAAAGCTTAAACACAAACTATGTATACAAAAGCGGTATTGAGCACGCATCTGAGCCTTCCGCTCCCATGTACTTACCTGGAGATTTTCGTACTTCCAAAGAGAGTGCACCCAAGGAATCAACCGTCCTCATAGGATCCGCTCCTGTTGATCCTCGGTCCCCACTGGAACCTCCGAGAAAGTCACCCCATCGCCCAAGTCCAGCTCCCCATGGTCGATGATATGCGAAGGGCCGAGCACGTATCTCCTCAGTTGAGATACATGGAAGTCGTCGTGCACCTGGTGCAACTGAGGTGGATGGGTCAAGCGGTAAACCACCTCGCCTACCCTGCTGAGGACCTAGAAAGGTCCGTTGAACCTCGGAGATAACTTGTCGCCTTGGCCACGTCTCCGTAATTCCACGTCGAGGTGAGACCCGTAAGAAAACGTGGTCGCCATCCTCGAACTCTAGTGGTATCTACCTCCTGTCAGCATAAGGCTTCTGTCAGCTCTGAGCTATCCTCATCTGCTCTTGGATTAACTAGACCTTCTCTGGTCCCACAAGAGTTGCTATGATTCTTATTTTCCGATAATAGAAATCTGGTCTCCTCCCCTGGATGAACCACGTTATTTTCCTAATACAGTCAATCCAGACATGAATGATGTATTCATGCCATGGACGACGTCATAAGGCCTCGAAATTACTACCAAGATATCCAACCGTCACTATCGCCTCTAAGGGTCGAGTCACACTTTCGGCATCAGCGTGAGGTCACTGGGTCTCTTCCAGTAGGAATCTCGAAAGTGAGGGTCAAGTCAACAGTTCAAACCAGAACCTCTTAGTACTCAAAAAGGAAGGAAGAAAATGTCACAAAGGTAAGTGTCTTTATATTATTGCAGATCATGGTACAAAGACACAAATGTAACAACAACAAAATGGAACTAGATATACAAAGAATAAAATGAAACCACTAGTTCCGCTCATGTCCACTCACTTCCGGAGCTCCGTAGTCGTATGCTTTTGCTGCCTGAAGCTGAGATATCCCATGTCCACATGTTCTCTGCGGTCGGGGTGGAACTCATGGTGGTGGTGGTGGCAACACCTCATAGCGTCGTCCACCTCCAGCTGCAAGGCCAGCTCCCCTCCCTCGGCCTTCTGCTCCTAGCGCTCTGCCTCGATCGATCATCTGCCTCTGCCTGGGAGGTTCTTCATTTAACTGCAGGTCATCTGCATGGCGGGTCGGACAGTCACATGCCATGTGACCAATCCTGCCATAGGAGTAACAATGCATGGCAGGTATTGCTCTGTCATTCCCCATGGTTCCTCGCACTACTGACCATGAGTCATGTGGTCGACCACCTGTAGTTCTGGTCCTCTTGGACCTCTGCGTCATCTATCTACTGCCTACTACAGAAGACTCTGCTGCATGTCGACTAGCGGTGGGTCCTTCTGCTGGAGACCGCTCAGCACGGAAACTCTTTACTAAGAGGGCTCGCTCCAACACCCCTGTCTGCATCAGAATGCTGTGAGAAACACCAGAAGCTCTAATCTCTCACCTGAGCCCCTGCTCGAAGGTTCGGGACCTGAATAATGGGTCTTGTACCATATCTGTGGAGTAGCGCGAGAGGTCTGTGAACCTCACTGAATACTGCGCCATTGTCATGCTTCCCTGCCGCAGTTGAAGTAGCTCCTGTATATGCACCACTTGAAGGGTGGCTGGTACAAACTCTGCCCGGAACAGGCTCTCGAAGTCTTCCCATAGAAGTGTCGCCTCGTCATGCATCTAGAGCATCAGGCTCCACCATCTGCCTGCTACTGCCTGAAGAAGGCTGGAAGAATGGATCAACATGAAGTCTTCTGGCATCCCCACTAGCCTAAAGACTCTCACCACAGCCTCCAGCCAATCCTCAGCCGCCTGCGGGTCCATCTCTCCCCTGAACCTGGGTGGCCTCAGGCGCTGGAACTCATGCAGTGCGCTAAAGCGACGTGCACCCTCTACTGCTGGGGCTTGTGGAATCGGTGGCCCAACGGGTAGTAGTACCACTGGTGCCTCCGCTGGTGCCTCAACTGGGATATGGCCCTGTAATGAGGCCACGTCGCTCGGTGGGCTGTCAGTACATACAACTCTCGGGGCTCTAGCTGGTCGTCCGCAGGGAGGCATCCTGAAAGAAACAAACGTGACACGGTCAAATGATTTATACCTGGTGAGCTGACCTGGTTTGAGCTGTTTTAAGGGAAAACCTTTGAAAACAGACATGCAATCAGTGTTTTCGGGCAGAAAGTCAGAAATCAGTTGTCAGGGTCCTGGTGTATGGATACGTCGGCTGCCCGCACCACCACTGGACTCCTTGAACTGAAAACCACACTCGGTACCCTAAACACTATTTCTTCATAGAAAGAAAATATAAGAGTTATAAGTTCTGCAGTAGAACCGAATCCTCTGATACTAATTTTTCACGACCCGTCCTCGGGGCCCGTGCTGTGACTACCCCAAGCCCGCCTTCCACAGGCTATGGGATGGCGACTAGCACCAAAGGCGTAAATCCCGATAACTGGGAAGGCATTGCCTTTATAAAAGTAAACAAAACACCATAGAGTACAAGCGGAAGTAAGACACTAAGTACAAAAGAAAGCGATGAAAAGTAAAAGGGCCAGAATACAAACCCAACTGAATGTACAGCTACAACTGAACGAAAGTACAATAGAAAAAGACAACCAGCTGGAAGAAAGGAAGCAGCTCCTGGGTCGTCCTCTTTGGATCCTACCTGAAGGGTAGGTACAGATAGCGCAACTCCTGGATCGTCCACCATAGATCTTACATGAAGGGTAGGTACAGATATCGCAGATCCTGGATCGTCCTACTCAGATCCTACCTGAAGGGTAGGTACAGATAGCCTCCACAACGCTCTCACCGGTAAACCTCCTCCAAGTGTCTTCTCATCATGAAGTCCACCTCTGGATATTGACTCGTCATGAAGTCCACCTCCGGGTACCATCCAGTCCTCGAACACTCGGCCTCTGTCAGTGCTGTCCGACGTCTACAACCAACACAATGAAGTGCGGGCATAGCCCATGCAGAGGTGAGTATACGATACTCAGTATGGGCCCCAAGACCCTCAAGGTCTCACTAAATCCAACAAGGATAACCACAAAGAAGGATCTCAACAGATAACCCTTACTTAGGTATAATCTCATACTTATACCTAAGTTATCAAGTAACCCATCTCAACCATGAGGAAACACAAAGGTTATGAAATCAATGGATAACCACTACCTAGGTATATTCCCATACATATACCTAAGTGATCAAGTGACCCATCTCAATCATGAGTAAAACACAAAGGTCATTGACTCAGCTCAACCCAATATTTTCATTATCGAAACCGTAACTGCTGATGAGCCCATCTCTGGAGTGTACAGTGATCCTGTCAGAACTTCGAGGTACTGATCACTAACCTAAGACTGCTAAGGTACTCCTCCTGTCGAGTATCGCGGGTCTACCACCTCACACAATAGTGCTCCTCCGCCATGGGTCTGCCACCTCACACAGTAGTGCTCCCCCTAATAGCCTACAGAGGTACTCCTCCTGTCGAGTACTGTGGGTCTTCCACCTCACACAGTAGTGCTCCTCCACCATGGGTCTACCACCTCACAAAGTAGTGCTCCCCACTGGGCTATGCTAGTCACTCTGAATCGAATCGGACAAGCAGTCATCAGGTCTTAGCCAGCTACACGGTCTCCGTACTCCGTACGCTCGTCTCCGGGAGGGTCCTCTCCAAGAGCTATAGGTCGATACTCCATGTATCAAAAATTCCCAAAAAGAAGTATCTCAAAGGACCGCCTCGTCATAGGGGTCTCAACGCAACAGACGACACGTCAATCGGACGCCCGATCTGTGAGTTATTAGCCTTTTCGTCCTAGGGGCCCGGTTGGTTTCTTGAGCGAACCAACCCGGTCATATCTCAACTATACCCCGAACTTTCATAGGGACCGTTTCTCAACGTGATCACTAATGCTGCTGACGGTTCGTCAAATGGACATCCGGTCTAAAAGATATCAGCTTTTCTGTTCCAGGGGCCCGGTTGGATTTTGGGTACAATCCAACTCGGAAATACTCCAACTGCGTCCAAACCTCGGGCGAAGTATGCCAAAAGTTTTGTCTCCTCAAGAGGAATCCAACAAAGTCGACGACACGTCAATCAGATGTCCAGAGCTCAAGATATAAGTGTTTCCGCTCCGAGGGCCCGGTTGGTTTCGTGTACGAACCAACCCAGCCGAACCCAAAGTACTCTGAAACCTTGAGTGTAATATACTGAAACGGCCGCCTCGATCCAAAGATCGCATCGCAGCTGATGGTGCGTAGATCGGAGGTCCGCAGCCCAAGTTATGGAAGAAGAACGTGAAAGGTCCGAAAGTGGGGGTTTCGTACTCGGACCGACCCGGCCCGAGACCCCCTGGGTCGGCCCGCTTGGGCGCGGCCTGGCCCGGCTAGGTGCGGCCCGGCTCGGTGGCCCGGCGCGCTGGCCAGGTGGCTCGGCCGAACGACCGAGCCATTCGGGAGTGCGGGGGGGGGGGGGGGGGGCGCTACCCCCTGCCGTTTGTAACTGCGGCCCCCCATAATGGGGGCCACTCTTTGCTGGTCAGTAGGGGGTCGTCACCTCCGGCTCTCCCCCGACCGGCCGGCCCGCTCCGGCCGGCCGACTTCTGCCGCCACGGGACCAGCGAGGGCCGGTCCCCCTGCTCCGACGCCGGCGGCCCGGAACCGGCCACCGGTCCCCCTGCTTCGTCGTGTCTTATTCTGTCCGGCACGGCGCGACGACACTGCGCCCCTCTGTCGCGACCCCGCTCCAGCCGCGGTGTCTTCGGGTTTTTCTTCCAGCGCGGCGCAACGGCGTTGTGGCTTGGTTCGATTTTCAAATGTGCAGCGCGACGACGTCGTGCATCCTCGCCGCTCGTTCCCGCGCGGTGCGATGACACCACGTCACTTTCCTTTGAACCGCAACAACACCAAAAATAATAAGGGAGGAGGGTAGGTTGTGTTTGTGCGGTCCGGACCCCTCCCGTTAAATGATAGAAAGCGGTCCAATTGAACGTGGATAGATGACGGAAGCAATTCACGAAAGGAAACGCATAAAACCCCTACTTTGACAAATGTTGACGAACAACGGTGTCGCGGAAAATGGCGTCGTGGGGTGAGGTTCCGTATATACCAACGGAGAACGTCCTAGGAGGAAGCAACGTCTCCCTTCCTTTCACACGGAGAGAAAAATTGAAAGGCGGAATGTCGTTGGCGAGTTCCCACGTTGGTGCCTCCTCCTTTGTCGAGGAAGAAGAAGACGGAAGAATCCGGGTCGCCGAATCGACGTTCCTTGACGAAGAAGAAGAAGAAGAAGAAGAAGTACTTTAAATACTCCCAAGCTCTCTTCCCTTACCCTCAACACCACAAATGCCAACCCTTCACAAAAAAATAATGGTTCGACATTATTTAATCTACCCAAGCCAAGATTTTCCAAAATAAATTCAAAAGTTGAATTCACTTAATTTAATGTGTGTGTTGGCTAGAGTTAATGAGGGAGAGAGTGATGGAATGGAAGGTTACTCATTAAAGATAAGTTTACACAAGAAAACAAATTAAAGAGGGAGTTAGGAAGTTTAAGAGGAATGTGAAGGGGTGGGGTTCGTGTGGGACCCACCTCACCTTTAATCCTCTCATGGGTGGTTAACTTCAAGTGGGTCCCACCCCAAACTCCCTTACTTAGGTTATAACCACTTAAGAGAGGGTCAAAGTGTTGTAACACAACACTTAATCCACTTAACAAGAAAAGAAAATATAATTGTAACAATTATATTTTATCCTTCACATTTTTTTAAAACAACTCCTCCCGAGAAAACGCAACTCCGGTAAGGGTCTTCTTAAGCAATTACCGGCACTGCGGTTCCATCAGTGCCCTCGGATTTCGATTTCGTGGACCGACTCAAAAGATAGAAAAACCCGCTCGTTCGTTCGCTGAACTTACCCGAGCTAAACTTCGGAAATTGATTCCGGGCACATCGGTCCTCAGAATCAGGCGCCGTCAGAAACTACGTTCTTGTAAAATCCCAAAGAAAATTTAGAAAAAATTTCCCTTCAATTTTATGGGTCTTTATATTTACACCTGAGATATAAAACTTCATAAACATGGAAGAGACAAATCCTTTCTTGACTGTTCAATCGATTTCATACTACCAACGATGCTTCCAACACAAACTACCTCACCATGATTTCAGTACAATGGTTTTTTTGTTGCATCAAAGTACGTAATAAAATGGTAAACATTGTTAATGATATCAAGTCAGGAGAACAATACGCATGTTCGTAGATAAGAATGTCCAATGGCACCGAAAACATGTGGTGATCCTATTGGAGGGTCTGTCCTCATGATCTCACTTCTAGAGATCACCAAGTGGGAAATTCATGAAAATAAGTCTCAATGCTTATATTCCCCCAGAACCAGATTTTCAAATATCTACTGCGTCTAGTCAAAAAGATGTATCTATACCACATAACATATGTTTAAGATTAATTTCATAGTACCTAGAGGTTCTCATTATAGCATGAGATCTTCTATAACCAATCGACATGATAATTAGTCATTGGACATTATCATTATACAGTGGATGAAGATTTATCTACATTATAATGGTAATATGACATCATGTATAACCAACTATACACATAATATGGTAATCATATGTACTACATTGTTGGGTCTAGGGAACCCACTATTTCAAAAATATATCCCACATACATGTAAATAGTCACATTACCCAAAATCTTCTATATAGAGAGGATCTAGAAAGATCAAGGAAAATAGTTTATAGTTCTCTATCAAATACACAAAACCCTTCACCATGGCCAGAAAGAGACCCTGGGAATATACATCTATGGTTTTACTAGGTAGAGGAATGTATGTCTAATGAAGAGGAATCTGACATGTACATATTTAGAAACTTTTCTAGAAACAATCATTCCCCATGTTCTAGTCCCTTTCTACTTTTATCATTGAGAAACTAGACAAACTACAATGGGTGTGAATGCCTTAGGTACATATTTATATATGATCCCCTCATCAGTAATTGAAGGTGAAGTGCACTGTGTTGCATTTGTTGTCAATGAGGCATGATGTTGTCAAGGAATGAATGGATGGATGTCAAGGAGTTTCAATATGTAAATGGCAAAGGATGTGATGGTGATGGTGAGGAATGGAGAATGGCCAAATAACTAAGATGCATGTCACTTAGGGGATTCACTAAGTGACATTGAAGGAAATGGTTGAAAAATTCTCATACAATATCAGACGATTGTAGAGCTGTTCTTAATGTTTCAATACTTGTATCAAGGTGATACTAAGTGACAACACTTGAATAATGAATGATGATGGAGCATCATTACATCAGACGATTGTTGAGATGATCTTTAAGTTTCAATAACTTGTATCAACAGGATACAATGTCACACCATTGTTTGAAGACCATGCATTGTCATAATAATGCATGAGGAGTGGTAATTGATCCATCCACAATCACTAAGTGGATGATGTGGTGTTAATGAAGTCCATGCACTATCACTTAGTGGATGTGAATTTTAAGATGTTCCAATTTGATCTCTGATTGGATCAATGAAGTACTTTGAAGAATTTGTTTGGTTCAAGAGTTTGGTTGAAGAAGAATGGAGGATTTGTAGTGAAGAAGATGGAGAATATGTGTTAGAAGAGAAGAGGTGATTGGTGTTTGGCATGTTGTATTTGGTTACATTGTTTTTATACAAAGTACCTTGTACATACTTAAGCAAAAAAAAGAAGAAGCCATCAAGGGACAGGCTTAAGGGTTCAACCCAAGGCTCTTGTGGGACTCAAGGTCACCACGCCCATGGGGATCCCATGGGGACAGCCCAAGTGGTGGCCGCACAGGGTTGTCAACCCCTGCGCAGCGTGAGCGTGAGGAGCGCGCCCGTGAGCATGCATAATGGGCGCCAGTGGCGCGCCTGAGTGGCAGGGGTGGGCGCAAGAGCGTGCCCGCAGAGAAAACGGTGTGGGGAGACACCGTGGAGGGAGAAGATGCAACTGAGAAGTGGCAGGGAGCGCTAGGTTAATAAGCCCCGGATAAACTGCGCTTTGTTTTGATGTGGGATGCGGGATTTTTCCGCGGAGCGAATCCTGGCCGCTCGATCAATCACGCGCCAGATCTCGACCGCACGATCGATCCCGCATGAGATCTTCTGATCTCGGCCGTCCAAAGTTTTTTTAATCACCCGATACAACGACCTGAAAGTTATCCCCTACCTCGAGCTCACCCGAGGCCTTTGCGTGAGCCACCTTCGAACCAGGAGCCCTCCCGGAGATCAATTTCGAGTTCCCGACCACCGTTGTTTGAGCTGAAGGATCCATTGGGTTCGTCTCGACGTAACGAACACGATCATGCAAGAAAATGGGCATGCATGCATGGTTTAAAAGATTTCAAAGAATGCCGAGGAAAAAGAAGTTTACGAGGCTTCATGTGTTCGTGTTTTTGAATAAAATAGAAGAGAAGAGGCCATGCATGCGTTCGAAATCGCATGCACATAAAGAAATGAGAAGGAGAAGAAGTCCGCGTTGAACAGAGAGAAAGAAACGAGATTCTCAGCCCGCGTTTAAATATTTTCAAAGAACCTAAAATCTCGGTGGTTCAAGATTTATATCCTGTAGAGGATTTGAGGCATCCCTCTGCCTATAAAAGGAGAGACCAAGGCTCCGAATTTGTTGGCTGATCCTTTGTTGAAAATCTGACGTCCCATGAGTGCTTCAAGACTCGCGAAGAACAACCTGCGCGCACCACTTGTGCGACAGCAGCCCAGAGATCCCCTAGCTCCGTGAGGTTCCTTTCGTGCACCCCTTGCGTGAAAGAAGAAGGGAAGGTCCCCTGTTCGCCTCACGTGCGCGGCAGGAGGTACCTTCGCGCCCCGCGGCCAGCGCACCCTTGCGCGCCCGAGGTGTCTTCACCCTGCGCGACATTGTGCTCTATGCACTTGTGCGTCTGGTTGCACCAAGTGCACCTACGCAGCAGTGGGAGAAGAAGATGTGGATGCTTGTACCCATTGGACTTGCGAGCCCTTTTTGAGACAGGAGAAGCTACACGAGGCAGTAGGGGTTCGGGTTGTGTGTGCAAGACAAGTGGAAGTGCCTTTGGCTTAGTGTGTGCACTAAGAAGTGTGTATACACTTAGAAGAAGAGGAGACCCCCACACTAAAGTATAACACACATTCAAGTGTGTAAAAAAAAGAACAAAGTGTGTGAAGGAAGTGAGAGGGTGTGTGCTAAAAAGTGTTACACCCTTTGAGGGTTTATTGCACCAAGAGAAGAAAGAAGAGGAGTGTATGCTTGCATGCATGCACGTGCACACATGAACAAGTTGAATCTGCTTGTGTGAATTTGAGGAGTCCAAGACCAAGAGTTCTTGAAGATATTGAGAAGCCATGCTATTAGTGCATGAGGATGCAGAGTTGCTATGCACTCAGTGCATGAAGTAGAGTTGAAGTCAGACTGAAGCCAGACTGAAGTCAAAGAGATTATTTGTCTGAGTTTTTCAGTAGATTGAGAAGAGCCTGATCAACTGAAGTGATCAGAAGTCTTGAGAAAGACCAACAGACCTTATCAGAGGCTGTTGAAGATTCTTGAAGAGAGAGGACAGGTCATCCTGACAAGAAGGAGATAAATCCTAAGCAAGATGAGAAGACCTGATCAAGTGATCAGAAGTGAAGAGCAAGGCCAGCAGTCTTTATCCCAGACTGCTGAAGATACTTGAAGAATCTTAAAGTGAAGAAGAGCTACTCGTGTGACTCGAGGAGCCCGGAGAAGCCCCCTGTGAGACTTAGGGTGGAAGAAGTCCTCAGTGGGATTCTGGAGCAGGCCAATGGGACTCTGGTAACACTGTGGGACGCAGTATAAAGACCCTCTTGTGGGACTCAGGAGAGATATAGTGGGACTCTGTATCGACCATTGTAATACTAACAGGTTATAACGGAAGAAACCATGTTGGGGTGTTTAACCAACATTGAAAGGACGTAGACCTTTAGAGCCAAACCTTGTAAATCCTTGTGTCTTGTGCCTTTACATTTACTGCATCACTCAAGGAAAGGCTGAGAGATACAAGAAGAGTGGATTGAGGCCTTAACAAGCCATAGAGGTTTAATTGATAAAGAATCAATTAGTAAAAAGTTTTAAGGGATCACTGATTCACCCCCTCCCCCTCTCAGTGATTCACACTGATTTGGGCACTTCAATTGGTATCAGAGGGAGGTTGCCTCTAAAAGATCCAAGGGAGTCTTTATGAAGTGCAGATTTGAGGAAGTGAGTGAATACCCTCAAATGGAGATATCTTCCAAGACTCTGAAAAACAGGAAGAAGAAACAGGCAAATAAGATGAAGAAAGCCTGTCCTAGCTGTGATGAAGTTGGAACAATGAATGATCTTCAAAATGCACTCAAATATCTTCAGAAGACAGTCCCCAAGGAAGTGGCAATGTGTATTACTATAGGCATCCTTGATCTTCAAGATGAAAAATTACATCTAGAAGAATAATCCAATTCTATGGAAGATCAATTGGCAAAAAGGGTTGGCATAACCAACACTCTCAGAAAGCTGGTGAAGGCTAATGATGAAACTGTTTCCCTTTGCAATGAAAGATTTGAAGATACTGCTGAAGAATTTCAAAGAAGCTTCTCTGAGAAAGAAATCTTTATGATAGTGATCAAATATGTTTTCTATGCACTGGAAAAGAGACACAATGTGTCAATGATTGTCAACGATGCTCAACTTGAAGACAAAGTAAAAAGGGTGAAGGAGCTTGACAGTTCATTGCAAGAAATGAAGAAGGTGCATGATGACCAGATAAAAGAGCTGAAAGAAAATTGGGATGGAAGGCTAAGAATTGTTGAGGATGAGAAGAACTCCCTCAACATGAAATGCTTAGAACAATAGGTGATATTGAAAAATCTGCAACCACCCAAAGCTAAAACTTCCCAGTCAGCTGAAAGAAGAAATGTTGCTACACAAGTGTGCATTGAGCAGGATGATTCTAAAAGAAAGACATCCTCTAATGAAAGGGAAACATCTTCTAAAAAGAAGGTACCATCTATACCATCTTGTACTAATGATTCTAAATTTGTTTCCACAAAAAGTGCAGGATGGAAGAATAACTCTAAACATGTATGGGTGAAGAAGATGAAGAAAGAGAGCTCTCCTAAAACAACACAACAATTCAAGAGAAATTCCCAACAACAAGAAGGACTCAAGAAGTCAAGATTTGTAGGTCAGTGTTGGTGTTGTAACAAGTATGGGCACTGTGCAAAAGATTGTTGGTACAATCCACTGAATGTAAAAGCACAAAGGAAGCCCAGGCCAAGGGAGAGCAAGCCAGAGGAAAAGAAGCAGCATCCACAGGTCCAAAGACATCTGTTTACTGAAAATAGATTTGGATTACTTGACAAAATCTGGGATGATTGCAAAAGTGCTCAAAAAGATACATGTCAATCTCCAACTGTATCCAGATCTAAAAAGAAGAGAAGATCACTGAACCTGGATAAAATGGAATCCTTGGGAAGCAAGAAGAAAGTTGAAGATTCTCCCAAGAAGGTTTTGAAAAAGGAAAAGAAGTCCTTGGAGTCTAAATCCAAGAAGGGTGATGCATCTAGAAGGACCACCAAGAAAACATTCTTCTACTGTGGAAAGAAAGGACACACCATGGATCTTTGTGAACAAGCCATGGAACTGAATAGAAGCAGACTGGACTCAAAAAGACAATCAATCCAGAAGAATCAGAAGGGATTGATTGAAAATAAGTTTCCTAAGAAAGGTAGCTTAACAACATCAAAAGAACCTTCTGGAATTTCCAAAACTGAGGCCTCACTTCCAAATGACTTGTTAGTCATGTGGCCTAATTAGTTGCAACTTGCCAGAGAGCTGTAGAGAGCTGAAGATAAAGCACTGGAAATAGCTAAGGCAAAAGGGAGGAAGAATATTTCACATGAAGATGTATTGAGATCCACACCAGCACAAACATCATTGAAGATCAAATGTGCAAGTGTGAAGAATGGTGAAAATGGGACATCTCGGTTGAGAGAATCTTCTCAACCTTTTTGTTCAAATTGATGAACCAAGGAGGTTCCATCTTATTCCCTAACCACTTGAATTTACATGAGCTAACATTTCAGGGAATTGAAGATGATGATCATTCTCATCTGGAGATTGGTTTGGACAGAATGGAGTGCACCCCTTGAGGGGGAGCCAATCTTTAGAAGATGGGATTCTGAGATTTAATACCATCTTGAGAAAAGTGAAGGTATTCCATTCATACTTTCATCCCTTGTTTCTTTATTGTATTCATCATCACAATTAAGGGGGATTATTGATTGAAGACAAATGGTTGAAAGGGGGAGCTTTATCTTTGCACCTGAACATTCTAATGAGTTTTGTGAAGTATGTGCAGGATTTAGCAATTCATTGATATATCTGAGAAATTTCAAACCCCTTGAAGCATGATCTCACATGTACAGTGGATTTTGGATAGCATTGAGTTCCTTGGTTACATCACTCTTGTTTTCTACACCGGGTTAGCCCACGTAGACTTAGAGTTGATCTACCAAAGGTTCTTTGCTAAAGAGAACATGTGACATCATCCCTCTCTTAGTGATTTTGAAGAAAATGCTTTTCTAAGGGAGGAAGAGATTTTTGAAAGTGAAACACACCACATATTTTCATTTGATTTCCAATAAGGGGGAGAAATATTGGCACACATATTTAACCATTCATATGTGCTCTAGTGTATTTCCAACAAATAAAAAGGGGGAGATTGAAGTGCACTGTGTTGCATTTGTTGTCAATGAGGCATGATGTTGTCAAGGAATGAATGTATGGATGTCAAGGAGTTTCAATATGTGAATGAAAAAGGATGTGACGGTGATGGTGATGAATGGAGAATGGCCAAAGAACTAAGATGCATGTCACTTAGGGGATTCACTAAGTGACATTGAAAGAAATGGTTGATACATTCTCATACAATATCAGAAGATTGTAGAGCTGTTCTTAATGTTTCAATACTTGTATCAAGGTGATACTAAGTGACAACACTTGAAGAATGAATGATGATGGAGCATCATTACATCAGACGAGTGTTGAGGTGATCTTTAAGTTCCAAGATCTTGTATCAAGAGGATACAATGTCACACCATTGTTTGAAGACCATGCATTGTCATAACAATGCATGAGGAGTGGTAAATGATCCATCCACAATCACTAAGTGGACGAAGTGGTGTTAATGAAGTCCATGCACTATCACTTAGTGGATGTGAATTTGAAGATGTTCCAATTTGATCTCTGATTGGATCAATGAAGTACTTTGAAGAATTTGTTTGGTTCAAGAGTTCGGTTGAAGAAGAATGGAGGATTTTTAGTGAAGAAGATGGAGAATATGTGTTAGAAGAGAAGAGGTGATTGGCATTTGGCATGTTGTATTTGGTTACTTTGTTTTTATACAAAGTACCTTGTACATACTTAAGCAAAAAAAAAAGAAGAAGCCATGAAGGGCCAGCCTTAAGGGTTCAACCCAAGGCTCTTGTGGGACTCAAGGTCACCACGCCCATGGGGATCCCATGGGGCCAGCCCAAGAGGAGGCCGCGCAGGGTTGTAAACCACTGCGCAACGTGAGCGCGAGGAGCGCGCCCGTGAGCATGCAGAGTGGGAACCAGTGGCGCGCCCAAGTGGCAGGGGTGGGCGCAAGAGCGCGCCCGCAGAGAACACGGTGCGGGGCGGCACCGTGGAGGGAGAAGATGAAATTGAGAAGCGTCGGGGAGCTCTAGGTTAATAAGCCCCGGATAAACCGCGCTTCGTTTCGATGTGGTATGCGGGATTTTTCCACGGAGCGAATCCTGGCCGCTCAATCGATTGCGCGCCAGATCTCGACCGCACGATCGATCTCGCACGAGATCTTCTGATCTCGGCCGTCGAATGTTTTTTTAATCGCCCGATCCAACGGCCCGAAAGTTATCCCCTACCTAGAGCGCACCCGAGGCCTTCACGTGAGCCACCTTCGAACTAGGATCCCTCTCGAAGATGAATTTCGAGTTCCCGGCCACCGTTGTTCGAGCTGAAGGATCCATTGGGTTCGTCTCGACGTAACGAACACGATCATGCAAGAAAATGGGCATGCATGAAAGGTTTGGAAGATTTCGAAGAAAGCCGAGGCAAACGAAGTTTCCGAGGCTTCATGTTTTCGTTTTTTTGCATGAAATAGAAGAGAAGAGGCCATGCATGCGTTCGAAATCGCATGCACGTAAAGAAATGAGAAGGAGAAGAAGTCCGTGTTGAACAGAGAGAAAGAAACGAGATTCTCATCCCGCATTTAAAGATTTTCAACAAAATGAAAATCTAGGTGGTTCAAGATTTATATCCCGCAGAGGATTGGAGGCATCCCTCTGCCTATAAAAGGAGAGGCCGAGGTTCTAAATTTGTTGGCTTATCCTTTGTTGAAAATCTGACGTCCCGTGAGTGCTTCAAGACTCGCGAAGAACAGCCTGCGCGCACCACTTGCGCGGCAGCAGCCCGTAGCTCCCCTAACTCTGTGAGGTTCCTTTAGCGCACCCCTTACACGAAAGAAGAAGGGAAGGTACCCTATTCGCCTCACGTGCGCGGCAGGAGGTACTTGCGAGCCCCGTGGCCAGCGCACCCTTGCGCGCCCGAGGTGTCTTCACCCTGCGCGACATTGTGCTCTAAGCACTTGCGCGCCTAGTCGCACCAAGTGCACCTACGCAGCAGTGGGAGAAGAAGAGGTGGCCGCTTGTACCCATTGTACTTGCGAGCACTTTTTGAGACAGGAGAAGCTACACGAGGCAGTAGGGGTTCGGGTTGTGTGTGCAAGACAAGTGGAAGTGCCTTTGGTTTAGTGTGTGCACTAAGAAGTGTGTATACACTTAGAAGAAGAGGAGACCCCACACTAAATTATAACACGAATTCAAGTGTGTAAAAAAAAGAACAAAGTATGTGAAGGAAGTGAGAAGGTGTGTGCTAAAAAGTGTTACACCCTTTGAGGGTTTATTGCACCAGGAGAAGAAAGAAGAGGAGTGCATGCTTGCATGAATGCACGTGCACACGTGAACAAGTTGAATCTGCTTGTGTGCATTTGAGGAGTCCAAGACCAAGAGTTCTTGAAGATATTGAGAAGCCATGCTATTAGTGCATGAGGATTCAGAGTTTCCATGCACTCAGTGCATGGAGTAGAGATGAAGTCAGACTGAAGCCAGACTAAAGTCAAAGAGATTATTTGTCTGAGTTTTTTAGTAGATTGAGAAGAGCCCGATCAAATGAAGTGATCGGAAGTCTTGAGAAAGACCAACAGACCTTATCAGAGGCTGTTGAAGATTCTTGAAGAGAGAGGCCAGGTCATCCTAAGAAGAAGGAGATAAATCCTGAGCAAGACGAGAAGACCTGATCAAGTGATCAGAAGTGAAGAGCAAGGCCAGCAGTCTTTATCCCAGACTGCTGAAGATACTTGAAGAAGCTTAAAGTGAAGAAGAGCTACTCGTGTGACTTGAGGAGCCAGGAGAAGCCCCATGTGAGACTCAGGGTCGAAGAAGTCTTCAGTGGGATTCTGGAGCAGGCCAGTGGGACTCTGGTAACACTGTGGGACGCAGTATAAAGACCCTCCTGTGGGACTCAGGAGAGATACAGTGGGACTCTGTATCGACCATTTTAATACTAATAGATTATAATGGAAGAAACCATGTTGGGGTGTTTAACCAACATGGCAAGGACGCAGGCCTTTAGAGTCGAACCTTGTAAATCATTGTGTCTTGTGCCTTTACATTTACTGCATCACTCGAGGAAAGGCTGAGAGATACAAGAAGAGTGGATCGAGGCCTTAACAATCCATAGAGGTTTAATTGATAAAGAATCAATTAGTAAAAAGTTTTAAGGGATCACTGATTCACCCCCTCCCCCTCTCAGTGATTCACACTGATCTGGGCACTTCAGAAGGCTAGAAATCTCCCTTATCTAGGATTCGACTAACACATTTATATCATTAATACCCTATATTTCTAGCTAGATATGGACTCCTTTTCCCTAACCCAGAACCCATTAATAAATGAAAATGAAAAAACCCTATTTATTTTTTTCATTGTATCATGAAAAATCTCCATCAACTGATTTCCATAGCCTTGTCATATTAATATATCTGAGGATGTTGAAAATATGGAGAAATGAACTTCACTATGTATCAAGAACAAAAATTCCCCCTATATATGGAATGATGTAATGTCATAGCCTCTGTTGGAGTAAAGGTACTAGGTAATGCCTGAGCCAATTGGTCACTACAATGGAATTCACCCATGTTAATGATTCCAAGACATCATGAATGGAGGGAGGGATAGACCAAAAAATCATTGAATATAGCCCGTTAAAGAAACAGTTATGAATTTCAAACATGGAAGATGAGGTTGTGTTTATAAGAACACATTCATAACATACAAAGAGTTTAAATAATTTTTCTGGAATACTTAATGCATTACATAAATAGAAGCCAAAAGGATATATTAATTTAGTGCCTTTGAAAACATGGAAATTTAAATGACGGTACATGAGTGAGCTAAAATTTATTCCACTAGGTTCTCCAAGACATGAACCCCTCTTAGACATATCATAAAGAAGTTATATCTTCATAACATTGGGATGTCAACATAAAATGGGACGATCTAATATTCTAAACAACAGTAAACAAGAGAGATACATAACTATAAAAATTATCATAAGTGTATGAGAATGTTGTTATAACATTATATGATCATACCTTTCATGTCAAAGTTCAAAAACATAAATTATGGCATTATGATTAGTTGTTTATAAGTCATGAATCATAAGGTAAAAAGGAGAATAATCTATTAATGCATAGAATAGGAGTAAGACATGGAATTGTGGAATACACAAAAACATGTAATATCATTCATTTTAAGTCAATAATCATTTCTAAAACATATCAAGGAACCTCATGGGGACAACACCTACTGGGTGTGATAGACCACTGTCCCTAATAATAGTCCTTTCCTTATATGGGTTCAAATATCCACATCATACCATAGTAGATTAGGTTTCCACATCTTCAAATACTAGATTGGGTTTTCCAATCATCCTATAGTGGATCAAGACCATCGAATTGATTCCCATCATTATCTCATGAGATACAAATCTTGAACCAATTCACTAGAAGAAGATACAAGTCTCACCCATCACATAATTAAATCATACATAAAAATTCCATAGGACAATAAAACATTCATCCTATCATGACCCATAAAAAGAGTTGAGTTTAATAAAAATTATATCCGAACCCATGACCTGAAATGGGTTTCATAAAATTTTATCATATCATTATATATGAAAATGAGATAGGATTCATAATAATTTTTTCAAATCATATCTCATGACAAGAAATGGGTTTCGAAAGCATATAACCCATTGAATAGGAATGAGTGACAAAATCATCTTTCCATATAAATATAAACCATCTAACAAAGAATATGAATGTTATTATCATATCATACCCCCAAAAAATCATAACTACTACTCAGTACGTCATCATAGATGTAGAAGGATTTTAGAAATATCACATAGAACATTTTTTATGTTAAATTTACATTATTTCTAAATATTTTTCAAAATACCATTTCAAAAACCATTTTATTATAAAGATAGATTTATCATTTCATTTGAATTGTTTCTTAAGGAAAACATCCTTTATTATTTGAAGAAATCATTATATAAAATATAACAATTTGAGAACATTTTCATTAAAATTAAAAATTAATACATATAATGGAATCTGAAAAACATTTTGATTTAAAACATATAAATTAACCTTGAAAACATTTTGAAAACATGTTACCTTGAAAACATATATAATAATCATGAAATATTATTAAAAACTATTTTCATTGAAAGCATATAAAATAAGCTTGAAAATATTTTGAAAATATTTTTCTATGAAATCAGATATATTTGACACAAAAAAATTGTGAAAAAATTATTTAAAATCCTTTGATAACTTATAAAAGAATATATAAAATCCATGAAATAATTTTCTTGGAAAACAAACCATTTGAAAACATATAAAGGTTTATTTGAAAATCATTTAAAACCCTTTTTTTAACATTAAGTGTTTTATTAATAATTATTTAAAAATATTATGAAAACAAATTATTGTATAGAATATTAGGTGAATCAATATTCTAAAAAGGATTTTTTAAAACAAAAAATGTATGAATCAATGGAAGGATGGCCCAATAGTGGATAAATCATTACATGTCGAGCATTCGTTTTTTCCTCACATTTTTTTGAAAAGTTCCTCGATAGGAAAATGACAAGAAGATTTATTTCTAAAAATGATTTTTAAAAAGGTAAAACGTGGGTAAAAATATCATTTAAAGGTTAAAAAATAATATTAAAAAAATGGAAAAATATTTTAGGAATCATGATTTTGAAAAAACATGGTTTTCCAACAGAATTGATAAATGATGTCAAATTTTCATAAAATATTTTCTTAATTATCATAAGTACCAAAGCGTGGGAAAATGTTTCCATTAAACGGATATAATATGAATAACTAGAGGGTAAAAAATCATTAGATATCATGAGATATGGATCCTATGTTTTCTTCAAAGGAGTTATATCCATACACAATCTCGATAGACGATGATATTGTAGAAATAAATGGATACCACCGTAGTGACATTAAATTAAAATAAAATTGAATGAATAAAAAACGTTAATCATAAAATATAATTAGTATAAGTAGATTTTAAAATTTTAAAAGGTATTAAAAAAACTACATATAAGAATATAGGTTCATAACATGTCACATGTCTTGAGGAAGGAAATGTGAGACAAAATTACATTACTAATTTGGTAACTTTGGAAACATAAACCCCATCAAATAATGATCAGAAAATAGGAAAAAATACCCATAAATTTATTTATAATAATAAAATATTAAATACATTTTTGGTATATAAAACAAAATATTAATCAAGAGGTGAATATGGCATGTGTCTCATTGAAGTAAAAAAATTGAGGTGAAATTCCCTTACCTTATGAATTGAGTTTCTTCATATACGTTAAAACCACATATATAATAAATATAAGTTCATTATAAATATATAAAATAACTTTATTATAAAATTTTATACCATATATTATTTTTTTATTAGTTTATATATCCATTTTATTAAGAATTCTTTGTAAATATTATGTTTCATATAATTTATGCATTGTATTTCGAAGATGTTTTGTCTTGTTACTCTTGATCCTCTTACTTGTTTAATGATTTTCTTATTTACATAATGTAAATAATGATATAAATATCATATATATTTATTATATATATATATATACTTATAATAATCTATAAAGTATATAAATACGAAATGGAATACATCATTCATGGAAATGGTAGGCCATACATATTCAAGAACGATGTTTCTGTTTTATTGTCATATTGAAAAAATCATATTCAATGAAATATATATATGTGTCATTTATGTTGAATTATTATTTTTTATATATCATATATGTTTACTAAACCCTCCTTTAATACATTCCATGTAGAGTGTGAATGAATCAAATCGTTTAGAAGAGGTGGTAGTCCACACTTCCCCAAACAAAATTATTATACTTACCCACAATTGAATATATAAAGGAATGTGTTATATAATAGTTCAAAAATCATGAATATATAAAAAATCTCATATATATAATATAAAAATAGTCTTTCCATCATAATTCCCATCCATTATAGGTAGTATGGAAGAAATGTACAACATCGTTCCGTGTGGCAGTGGTTCAATGTACAAAAGAATGATATGTTTGTTTCCCATTAGATGGATGTGTGTGAAAGTGAATATATAACCAATATAATAAAAAAATATAAACAAATTTATGATACTAGATTATTTATATGATCATGAAATAATTATAATTAAAGGTGTTGAGAATGAATTTAAACTACAGTGATCGTTGAAGAACATTATCTCATATTCGGGTAATCACTTTTGGTTTTCACCAAGGGACTTACTTGGATCTCTTTATTCCCAATATGGAAAATCTAGGAATAGTGGAGGTTTATTGGGACAATATTTGATCATTTTTTGGTGATCCAATGTTATTGAGTGATGCAAATTAATAATAGGGGTGACTAACTTTTATGGTGGAGTGGAAGTGGAATTCATGTATATTTTTTAAAAGAGAATTTCACCCACGTTTTTTCAATGAAATGTGGCTATAATAATGAACTAAAATTGAAAAAATGGAGTATAGGTTCTAAATATTTATATACAATGGATTTTAGACAACTATATTGGTCATTTTGTCCCATAAGTTTGATGTTTAGTCCCTTGTTATACTAATTTTTATCTAAATCATAGTAATTAATTTTAATTACTTTCAATAAAAAAATTTAAAAGATAATATTAACTTATTATAAATTATAAATTATTATGATACTAATTATAAAGTCCATTTTTCCAAATTCTAATCACATAAGTTTTAGAAACTAAATTAAACATAGTCTCATAGATGGGGCGATATAGCATGTTTTTAAAACAAAATATTTCAAAAGATTGGTAAATTTTTATAAACAATAAAAATGATAAATTAATTAAAATGAACTAAATTGGATTAATTGATGTATAATTGATAAATTTGATCTTTTAACCCAATCAAAAACATAATTTATCATTTTAAATAAATTTTTCTAAAAAAGTATTTTTGAATTATAATTTTTTATTGTTAATTATTCATCAAAATTAAAACATCATTGAAAAATAACAAAAATTCACTATAATATTATTTTTAAGATATTATTTAAAAAATTAATTTTATTTTTTAAAATAAAAAATTTTAAATGTGTCAAAAGTATGTTTTGAAATTGCTTCTCCCTTAAAACGCAGTGAAATTATCTTTTAGAATACACAATCTTTTTATTTATAAGATTCTGTTTTTATTATATTATACCTGTAATATTTATTGGTTGAGTATAAAATGTATTTATTGAATATATAATGTTGAAATTTTATTGTAAAAATTAATAAAAAATTGTCTGTTTAATTAATTTGGAAAAATATGAATTTGTACATAAAAAAATAGTTTTCTTAGAAAAGTAATTTATTTATTTCCAAATAAATCATATATTCACTTATGATAAATAATAGCTAACAAATTAATTTGATATAAATTATGAAATTATTTTTTCCCAATTTAGTTAATCATATTAATAAATTACATTATAATAAATTAGTGGTAGCTATAGTAATATTTAAATGAACATATTAATAGTATATTGTAGTTCGGTAAATAATTCAGACTTGGGTATAATGAAATATATCGTAGAGATTCGTTTTTTTGTGTAATATAAATAAAACTTATTGTTACATGTACCAAATGATAATATAAGTGTTTTATGTAGTTTATTCATGAAGAAATAGTTCTTTAGTATAAAAAACAATATTTATTATTTTATGAATTTAAAAATATAAATATGATTTGTTTAACTTGAAAAAATATTTTTCAAAATCATTAGTTGACACATTATACCACACATAAAATGAATTCTTCCCTCAGAATTATTTTGGGTTATTATGTCACGACCCATCCTCGGGGCCCGTGCCGTGACTACCCCAAGCCCGCCTTCCATAGGCCAGGGGCTGGTGACTAGCACCAAGGCGTAAATCCCATTAAAAAGGGAAGGCATTTCCTTTGTAAAGTAAACAAACACCACAGAGCAAGAAAGCAGTAGAAGTAACACTAAGTAAAAACCGAGTACAACAGTAAGTGCGGAAAGTAAGTAGGCCAGATTACAAACCCAAACTGACAGTAAAGTACAACTGAAAAGGGAAAACAACAACTGAAAAGTAAAGCCGCAGCGTCGAGCCGTCCACTAGAAATCCCACCTGAAGGGTGGGTACAGATAGCCTCCACTGCTCCTCGGGTCCAGCCGTCCGCTCCGAGTACTTTTCGCCCTGTGGTCCACCTCCAGGTACTGTCCTTCTCTGCAAGCCTCAACCACGATCAACGTTGTTCGTCGTCTGCAACCAACACAACGTAGTGCGGGCATAGCCCGTGTAGGGGTGAGTATAAGCTACTCAGTAGGGGCCCCGAGACCCCCGAAGGTCTCCCAGAATCCACAAAGGATAAACCACAAAGGAAAGATACAATCACGAAGTAACATCCGACACGGCTTAGGTATATGCCCATACATATACCTAAGTCATCAATTCTCGTTCGGCTCTAACATCCAAACCCAAGTACAACCCAGTCCACACAGGAAAGAAAAATGTATACCCACACAGGATAGCACAACACAATCCACAAAGGAAAGAAAAAAGGATTCTGCTCACACAGGAATACTTCTTTGTATGATGATAAAGATGACCGGATATTTCCACTGATTCATCTAAGCCATCGGACCCACAAAGGATCGATAGGTACTAACCCCCACAATGACCCACAAAGGATCTGACCCACAAGGATCGATAGGTAACTAACCCCCGCAAAAACCCACATAGGATCGGACCCACACAGGATCTGTAGGCGCTAGCCCACACAGGACCGCTGAGCGCTAACCCACACAGGATCGGACCCACACAATATTGGTAGCACTGACCCACAAAGGATCGCTGAGTGCTGTAGTCGTCGTCGTCGAATCCACTGAGGATCTCTGTACAGTCGTCGTCGTCACAGTAGCAGTCGCAGCAAGCTCTAGGGCTCCCGCACACAACAAGCTCATTCGGGAGGGTCTGCTCCACGAGCCGAGAGGCTGATACATCAACTGACGCATAGTCCAGAGTTGATGTATCCAAAATTTCCGTATCGTCAACAGGAACTCAACGTCGCAGACGGCGCGTCAATCGAGCGCCCAGTCTGAGAGTTATTGGCTTTTACGTCCCAGGGGCCCGATTGGTTTTTAAGGAAAAACCAACCTGACCATACTCCAACTGCGTCCAAACCTTGGGCGGAGTAAGCCAAAAGATCCGTCTCACTTTGAGGAATTCAATAAAGCCGACGACACGTCAATCGGACGTCCGTAGCTCAAGATATGAGCGTTTCCGCTCCGAGGGCCCAGTTGGTTTCATGTACGAACCAACCCGGGCGAACCCAAAGTATTCCGAAACCTTGAGTGTAATATATCAAAACAACCGCCTCGATCCAAGGATCACATTGTCGCTGAAGGCGCATCGTTCGGAGGCCCGTAGCTCATGTTATGAGCAAAAGACCGAAAAGGTCTGAAAACGGGGGGTCTGTGCCCAGACCGACCCGGCCCAACCCCCCCAGGGTCGGCCCGAACCCGGTCGACCCGACCCGGGTCCGACCCGGCCGGCGCGGCCCGGCCCGGCCAGGGTTGCCCGACCCGGCCTGGGCGCGACCCGGCCCGACCGGCGCGGGCGCGGCCCGGCCGCCGGGGTCGGCTCGGCCGGTTACGACCGAGCGGTGTGGGGGTGCGCTGCCCCCACGTGAAGGAGAGCCGCGGCCCCGCGTGGGGCCGCTCTGTGTCACCGAAGGCGGCGCAAGGCCGCGTCCCTTCCTCCGCAGTCCCACGCGGCTGCGAGACCGGCCCTCGCCGCTGCAGCTTCAGCCGCGGCGGGTCTTCCCGGCGGCGCGCCGGCGGAAACTTCCGTGGACTACCAGACGCACTCCGGTGGTCCGTTTTACCTGCGGTTTGCGCCTACGGCTCTCCCGGGATCCGAACTCTGCTGCGAAGGCCTCCAATCGCCATTCTGATCCCATTTCGTAAACGCCGTTAATTCACGCATCATGAAAAAAACTGCGGAGGGTTGTCGGGCCGTGTTTTTTTGGCCCGCACCCTCCGCGTTAGGTGATAACAATTGAGAATAATAATCAACAAATGAAAACATAACAAGGTACAATTTTAATAAATTAAAATTGAACTTTGATCTGGGTTCTTTGTTTTAGAAGGAAACAACCACAGGAATAAATATTATTCTCAAATAAAACCCCTACCTCGTCGCTGTCGTCGGACGAGAGTTCTTCACGGAATTGACTGTCGCGGAAGAAGAGGATCGTCGCGTCGCGGAAGGGCATCGCGTTGTCGCGGAAGGGCGTCGCGTCGTCGATATACGAGGGTTAAAGAAAACACACGGATTTAATTTCATGAATTAAATCCATGTTATGGATAATATCCACAAAGGAAATTTAAAAGATTTGAAATCTCCTACCTCAAGCAGTTGATGATCGGAGATTGTTGCGGGGAAGAACGTCGCGGAAGAAGCGTCTTGGAAGGAGAATCTTCGGCGTCGCGGAACACGGCGTCGCGTCATCGATCTCCGAGGGTTCGGTGTTCTTCACATTCTTCTTGTTCTTCATGTTCTTCGCGTTTTTTGCATATTTCGCGTTCTTCGTGTTCTTCACGTTCTTCGCGAAGGAGGATGAAGTTACAGATTATCCAAATCCTCTCAACAATCAACCCGTCAACAAAAAGAAAAGGTGTTGGTCTTATTTTATTATTATGCCAACAGTTTGAAAACAGGTTAAGAAACAAACCATTAATTCGGTGAATTAATGGTAACGTCTTAACAGTCCAATTAATAGGAGTGTTAAGAGTTTTAGAAAATGCCCCAGTTGACTTTCATTAATGAGGAGTTTTTGCGGGTGCGTTACTTAGAGGAATAGAAACGGTGGGGCTCGTGCGGGCACCACCTCACAAATATCCTACCAAGAGGGTAGGATATTTTGGATTGCACCCTATCCACTTCAACTCAGCTCAGGTGGCTTTAAGTGGCTTTTAAGTGGCTTTTAGTGAAATGAAAATAAAGTTGTCACACCACTTTATTTTATTTCCTAACTTAACCCCAAAAATTTAAAAACCACACCGGAGAAAATGCAACTCCGGAAGAGGCATTTCTAAACAATTACCGGCACTGCGATTCTATCGGTGCAATCAGAATTTGATTCCAAGCACCGGTTCAAAAATTAGAAAAACCCGCTCGTTCGTTCACTGAATGTACCCGAGCCAAACTTCGGAAAAAGATTCCGGGCACACCGGGCCTCGGAATCAGGTGCCATCAGAAACTGCGTTCTTTTAAAATTCCAACGAAAATTAAGAAAAAAATTTCCTTTAATTTTATGGGTCTTTACATATTAAATGTCTATTATTTTAATGTTCCTTTCATCGAAACCCACATAGTAAAATTAAGCAATAAAACATCCCTAAATAATGGAATGTTCAAATCGTTATGGTTACCAAAAAAATGCATAAATAGGTTACAACATTGGAGAATAGTGGTGGAATATGAAAACAAGTAAATAGAAGAGAAATATAAAAATTAAGTTCTGATGGAGAGTGATAAAGAACAAGGTCATGAAAAACATAATAATCACAATGCCATAAATTTGTGATGATCTAAGGGGTCATTTGATTCATCAGAAAATAATGTACAATGATAGTCTTTTTATTTTAAATATCCATTCCATGGAGTTGAATAATATTCATGTAACACCCTGAGCTTCCACGATACGCTTCTCATTCAATAATACAATAGTTTGCATTGTACGCAACTTCGAGTTCTAAAACATCGCGACAAATCAAAGTAGCCGTTATGAATAGTAATAACCATTTTTTAAAATTATATAAATTTTATATTTCAAAATGGACTTCATTTTTGTATTCCTAATATTGAAATTAGCCTATGTTGAATTTTTTGTAATTTTCTGAGAACTTCAAAATTTTTATGAATAGTGAAAAATACTTAAAACAACTTTTTTAATCAAAATAATTCATAGTGATAAATTATACTATTTAGGGGTTTTAGAGTATAATTAGAATATATTTTTACCATTTTATCCAATGGTGGTCATTAGAATTAATTTAACATTGAAATTGGACATAAACAATTGCCAATCTTTTGATATAAATTGTTTCTTAAAAACACGCTATTTGTTGTGACAGCGGGAATTAATTATAAAATTAATTAATGCAACTAATATGTTTGGAATTTTGTAAAATAGACATCATTTTTGAATTCGTAATATCAATTATAGCTTAGGGTGAAATTTTGGCCTTATTGTGAAAAACTTCAATTTTTGATGAATAGTGAAACCACTAAGTGGTAGTTAAATAACTGATTTTTCGTTTAAATGAAATATTACCACTTCTGTGATTTGATTTTCAAAAATCCGACATACATGGTTGTCATTAAGAAGTAAAATGTGGTTCAATGAGATCAAAATAATTTTTTGGTGAATAGTAACTTTTAAGTTCTTAATCGCGATTAGAGGTAATTAGTGTAGTTTAAGGTAAAAACAATGTTTTATTAATATGATATGAAATTGACACTTGTCCTACTCCTATTGGATGAGTCATGGCCGACCAAGACAACCCATGGGTCAACTTGGGGACCCCATGGAGCCACTTTAGTTGGAAAATGACATTAATATATATTTATTTAATGTTGAAATTAAATTGACACAAACATGAGTTGTTTTACTAAAACAGTTTTTAAGTGGGGTTACACAAGTCCAAATTTTGATTATAAATATTCATTAGAAAGCTAAAAAGATTTCCTACATCATAGTATTTTTTTATAATTTGTATACATTAAATAAATTAAATTATTTATGACATCATGATGATGTAGTGATGACCTCATTATTTAACGATTTAAATAAAATGGGAAGATAATGCAAAATCCAAGGCTTACACTTGTCCAAAGCCAATTGGATGAGGAGATTTCGAACCCTTATCACCTTAGCCTCGAATTATATAAGTGTGGGACCTTTAGAATCCGAAAAGCATTGTGAAATAATGTAACATTTCAATCTTTCCAAAAGTGCCCCTCCTCTCCACTTATAAAAGGCCCCCACCTCTCCCACCTCATTTACACTTTCAAGCCATTTGGCTCGGCCAAACTCTGCCCAAATACTCTCCCAACTTCCCCCTCTTACTCCTAGAATCCTCACTTTGGGCAGAACTCTTCCCAAGGAAGCCTTTGGCTCAAATCAAAAAGAGTTACCCGATTTTGAGGTAATGTATTTTCTAATGTTGTTTTGTTTTATTTTTCTTCTCCAACCCCCTAAACTCTTTTTATTCATTTCTTTTGTAACAAAACCAGTATCCTCAATATACTAGGATGTTGTTATAAGAAGGATTCGAGCTACATTTACACACACCTACATCTAATGGTTAAAGAACATACGGTTTCTGTGGATGGCGAATTTCTGCCTCACGAAACGATGATTGTTCAACACTCATATAACACCTTCAAAGGTGGCCATTAAGATGTCACTATTTTTATATATGATATATAATATGTTTATGTTTTACTTATGCTTCTGTATTTCTCATTTATGGCATACTTTATGATTTCCATTATGGGTAAAACGCGATAATTTAATTTTAGGAAGTGCGGACTACCGCCCCCTCAAAGTGATTTGAATCGTTAATGCCATATGTGGGATGTATAAAGGATGTAGTAAATGGTATTATACACTATATTATACTGGAATTATATTATACATTAATAATCATTATGATTTAGTTCCATTAAATATGAAATTGAAATGAAAGTAGCGTTCATGCGTACGTACGGTTTACCGTCTCCATGAACGGTGCATTTCATTTCTTACCTCTAAATGTTATGTAATATTATAAATGAATGTATATACTGGATATATAATATATATATGACATATAAATCATGAATATAATTCTGGATATAATGGATATTTCACCACATAAACAACTTGTAATTATAAGAAGCTTATTGTTGACTCAAGTACCAAAGATCGACAAAACGACCGTTATTAACTTAAATAATTACATAATGTTCATATCATTGTAATAAGTGATATAATAAGGATAATGAAATTAAAAATGGTTCTTAATAAGGTATATATTAACTCTAGTTTATTATTCAGGAGGTTAAAGAACGGTTGAGTCAAGTCAGACACGAGGTAAGGGAACTTCTTAACCCAATTTTCGTTCTTTGGGTTAATATCCTACTTTCAAATTATGTCATGATATTATTATGTCATATCCTGTATTTGTACATTATTTCTGTGTACTTGTAGTGAATACACATAATAGATCTATTTTATTTTAAAAATGCTCTTTGTAAGGGTTTACTTCACAACCTCTTCATTATCCAAGGTTGTTTATACATAATTATCTACTGGGACCTCGTTATCATCCACATCCATGTTTCTTCAAAATGTATTTCAAAACATTTTTATTATTTACAAGAATATGGGTTAAAGTCATTTATACCCTTTTCGACTTTTATAAGAGGAATCTTTCCGCCGTTATAAAATCTTTAAAGCTTTCCTTACAAGCTTATAAGAATATTTTCAAGAAAATGTTTTGTTTTATATGGCTCTTAAATGATTTCAAAAATAGAAAGTGATATTTCTCTAAAAAGTGTTTTGATTTCATCTATGTCAACATCCTTTGATGGATTTTACGCTTATTTGAAGTTGATTTATTATAATACAAAACTTCTATATTGTATTGAAGGTTTTGTGATATGTCTGACTGTGGATGTGTTATTTTATACCATTCATAGTTTATGGTGAAATTATTGACATTTTGTATGCTAGTTTTAATACGAATGTTTATGTTATGTTTAAACCTATTCATATGAGGAATGAATTGGACTTAATAAGTGACGGGTGGAGCCCGCTATAGCTCCTCGATGCATCGGCAGGTCTCATGAGACAAACTAGTGTCTTGGCACGAGGCCTTGACAAAATCTTATTTGTGGTCTTGGCACGAGGCCTTGACTACATGGTTATGATAGTCTGACATTATGCATTCCATCATTATGAAAGTGGTTATTGATATTGCATGTGATTATTCGACCAGTAGAATATCCATGTGAAGAAGTGAATGGCATTATCTCATTTTACTTTTTCCATATTATGTTGATGTTCAAGTTTAAAAGGCTTTTGTTTTAGTTATACATTGCCTTAAATTTTTATGTTTATTTATGAAAGCTTCCGCAATATTGTTATCCTTACTGAGCATCTGAGCTCACCCCTTTCAATGTTTTAATATTTTCCAGAATGTGAAGAAGTATTTTATGAATGATCAGCAGGGATAGTCAGAAGAGGATATGAGTGTGGACTATGGAGACTTTGTTATTGTAGTTTTTCACTTTATGATGTAATGTAACGTTTACGAATGTATCTAGTGTTTCCAAGGCTACTAAACTAATCGGTCTTTCGAGACTTGATCTTTTGTGATCATGCCAATGTTACGAAGTAATGCACCGACTCTGGGTAGCTGGGGTCGGGGCGTTACAGTTGGTATCAGAGGCAGTTTAGTACTAACCTTGGAAGCTAGATTTAGATAAACTCTGATTAGAGCACATAGCCCAAAGATAGACTTTGAGAATTAGTATAGAAGTACTTCCTAGAATTTTGGTATTATATAGATGTTATGAGTTTTCCGAGAAATACATCCCTGTCTGGATACGAGCAGGTAGAGGCGGCTCTGGCACAGATGTACCTAGGGGTAAAACCCGAAAACACCGCTTTGAGCTAGACTCGAACGGGAACTGGTGCACGATAACGGGCCTTGCTGCACTCTTGGTTACGACACTCCCGGGGGATATGCTTAGGATAATTCTCATTTTATTTACAAACCACTATGAAGTGTTATGAGTATATACTTCCTCAAAGAAAACATTTCTTTTTATGATTATGGATTATATCCATAAATAGTTCAATTTATGTAAAGTGTTTTACAAGTATGGAATTATGTATTTTGATTCATAAACTAATCTAGTTTATGCCATTGTTTAGAAATGGCGCCTAGTAGAAGGAATGGAAACCGTATCAATGCACGAACTCCGTGTAGGGATTGCCCTCCTGATCAAGATAATTATTGTGTATATGGAGATACAACTGGTGCTGATCAACTTATTACCATACTAGGACAACTCACTCAGGTTATGAATAATAACCTTACTCGTATGGAGCACCCTGATCCGCAACGTGGAGGATCAATGTTAGACCGCTTCATGAGGCAACAACCACCAACCATCAATGGGAGTATAAATCCTATAGTAGCTGAGAAATGGATAAATTCCTTAGAGAAAATATTCCATGCCTTGGGGAGTAGTGAAAGGGAGAAGGTTGTCATGGCAGTTTACCGCCTCACTGGAGATGCCGATCAGTGGTGGTCGCTGATTCAAAACACAAAGGAAGATGATGACGTATCGAATATGGAATGGAGGGAGTTCAAAGATCTTTTCTTAGAAAAATACTTTCCTCGTGACCATCGAGCAGATATGGAAAGGCAATTTCTGAGTCTGAGGCAGAAGGAGGATGAGAATGTCGCAAAGTATGAGGCTAACTTTACAAGGTTAGCAAGGTATGCTGCAGATTACATACGTAACCCAAGGAGTAAGATTGATCGTTTCTTTGACGGGTTAAAACCATTTCTCCGTCGAGCTTTGGTATCACAATCCTTCTCATCATACGAAGATATTGTCTCGTGTGCTATCAAGACAGAAAAGGAATTCTCTAAGTCTTATGACAACAAAGTAAAGCAAGAGAAGAAGAGAACGGTGGAACAAGAGACAGATAAAGGGAAAAAGGGAAAGAAGGATTTTCCATTATGTGATAATTGTGGGAAGAATCACCCTGGTACTTGCCTAAAAGGAATGGGAGTTTGTTATAAATGTGGAGAAAAGGGTCACCCGGCTCGTGATTGCAAGGGAAAGAAAGAGGCTGTCAAATTTGAATGCTACAATTGTAGAGAAATGGGTCATTATGCAAATGAATGTCCTAAGCGTCAAGGAAACTTACCTCAGAAAAGGCCAAGGGATCAAGGCCAATCTTATGCTGTGACTACAGTTGAAGCGGAATAATTAATGTATTGGTGCTTTTGGACTCAAGGATTATATTCTGGTTATAAGAATAATGTGATATATATATATGGATTGTACTGCAGTACTTGTTTATTTCAGTAAGGTTTTAATATGATTAAGGTAATCATAGATTTAGTATGTGACAATAAGAGAGACTTTTCATTGTTTTGGGAATCTGATAAATTGATTTTGGAATTTAGAGACCTTTTAGAGAAAGTCTGGACGGAGGTATTTTGGATAACTATTAAGGTTGGAATGGATTAAGTTGAACTTTGGATAGTATTGTTTAAGGCTAAAAAATTTATGAAGATTATTTTTGGAATATTATGATACTATAGGACAACCTGCAGGGTGGGGCATAACCCGTCGCGTCGGACAAAGCTGGAGGAATCGAACCCACAATCATAGTGCGACAGGCCTTTATTTCCTACCACTAGCCTACAGGAATTCCCTAGTTATTACAATATAATTTTACTAATCTAAATGGTATGTGTTAACATTTGGAACCTTATACAATTAGGATAATAATAATATTTTTGAGTTATATTATCTTTTTGAGTGAAAGATGAGTTGAAGGTTGAAACACTAATTGTCAAGCATAAATATATATATACCTATCTCTTATTCAATGAATAAATTAATTCTTAAACTTTAGTAAAGGGATATTAAAACAAAAAATGTGTTATCCTAATACCTTATGTCTTGTTGAACTGATGATATTTTAAATCAACATAGATTGAAGGCTTTGAGGCCCTCAATTTGACAGTTGATTGTGATTGATGACCTCAATCACTCCCTACAAATATTTACGTTTTTCCTCCAATTATATGTCTTTAATTTCCACCAATGTTCTCCTTATCGAGATCATAATTTGGTGGTGACTTTCTTATTTCCATTTTCCCTCTTATTAAGGCTAAATTTTATTAACCTTATTTCCGATGTGGGTTTTCCACAAAGGTATTTTCTATTTTCAACCTCTTATTTTTAAAGAAAAATATCAAATTGCGAGGACGCAATTTATTGAAGGAGGGGAGAATGTAACACCCCGAGCTTCCACGATACGCTTCTCATTCAATAATACAATAGCTTGCATTGTACGCAACTTCGAGTTCTAAAACATCGCGACAAATCAAAGTAGCCGTTATGAATAGTAATAACCATTTTTTAAAATTATATAAATTTTATATTTCAAAATGGACTTCATTTTTGTATTCCTAATATTGAAATTAGCCTATGTTGAATTTTTTGTAATTTTCTGAGAACTTCAAAATTTTTATGAATAGTGAAAAATACTTAAAACAACTTTTTTAATCAAAATAATTCATAGTGATAAATTATACTATTGAGGGGTTTTAGAGTATAATTAGAATATATTTTTACCATTTTATCCAATGGTGGTCATTAGAATTAATTTAACATTGAAATTGGACATAAACAATTGCCAATCTTTTGATATAAATTGTTTCTTAAAAACACGCTATTTGTTGTGACAGCGGGAATTAATTATAAAATTAATTAATGCAACTAATATGTTTGTAATTTTGTAAAATAGACATCATTTTTTAATTCGTAATATCAATTATAGCTTAGGGTGAAATTTTGGCCTTATTCTGAAAAACTTCAATTTTTGATGAATAGTGAAACCACTAAGTGGTAGTTAAATAACTGATTTTTCGTTTAAATGAAATATTACCACTTCTGTGATTTGATTTTCAAAAATCCGACATACATGGTTGTCATTAAGAAGTAAAATGTGGTTCAATGAGATCAAAATAATTTTTTGGTGAATAGTAACTTTTAAGTTCTTAATCGCGATTAGAGGTAATTAGTGTAGTTTAAGGTAAAAACAATGTTTTATTAATATGATATGAGATTGACACTTGTCCTACTCCTATTGGATGAGTCATGGCCGACCAAGACAACCCATGGGTCAACTTGGGGACCCCATGGAGCCACTTTAGTTGGAAAATGACATTAATATATATTTATTTAATGTTGAAATTAAATTGACACAAACATGAGTTGTTTTACTAAAACAGTTTTTAAGTGGGGTTACACAAGTCCAAATTTTGATTATAAATATTCATTAGAAAGCTAAAATTATTTCATACATCATAGTATTTTTTTATAATTTGTATACATTAAATAAATTAAATTATTTATGACATCATGATGATGTAGTGATGACCTCATTATTTAACGATTTAAATAAAATGGGAAGATAATGCAAAATCCAAGGCTTACACTTGTACAAAGCCAATTGGATGAGGAGATTTCGAACCCTTATCACCTTAGCCTCGAAATATATAAGTGTGGGACCTTTAGAATCCGAAAAGCATTGTGAAATAATGTAACATTTCAATCTTTCCAAAAGTGCCCCTCCTCTCCACTTATAAAAGGCCCCCACCTCTCCCACCTCATTTACACTTTCAAGCCATTTGGCTCGGCCAACCTCTGCCCAAATACTCTCCCAACTTCCCCCTATTACTCCTAGAATCCTCACTTTGGGCAGAACTCTTCCCAAGGAAGCCTTTGGCTCAAATCAAAAAGAGTTACCCGATTTTGAGGTAATGTATTTTCTAATGTTGTTTTGTTTTATTTTTCTTCTCCAACCCCCTAAACTCTTTTTATTCATTTCTTTTGTAACAACACCAGTATCCTCAATATACTAGGATGTTTTTATATGAAGGATTCGAGCTACACTTACACACACCTACATCTAATGGTTAAAGAACATACGGTTTCTGTGGATGGCGAATTTCTGCCTCACGAAACGATGATTGTTCAACACTCATATAACACCTTCAAAGGTGGCCATTAAGATGTCACTATTTTTATATATGATATATAATATGTTTATGTTTTACTTATGCTTCTTTATTTCTCATTTATGGCATACTTTATGATTTCCATTATGGGTAAAACGCGATAATTTCATTTTAGGAAGTGCGGACTAGCGCCCCCTCAAAGTGATTTGAATCATTAATGCCATATGTGGGATGTATAAAGGATGGAGTAAATGGTATTATACACTATATTATACTGGAATTATATTATACATTAATAATCATTATGATTTAGTTCCATTAAATATGAAATTGAAATGAAAGTAGCGTTCATGCGTACGTACGACTTACCGTCTCCATGAACGGTGCATTTCATTTCTTACCTCTAAATGTTATGTAATATTATAAATGAATGTATATACTGGATATATAAGATATATATGACATATAAATCATGAATATAATTCTGGATATAATGGATATTTCACCACATAAACAACTTGTAATTATAAGAAGCTTATTGTTGACTCAAGTACCAAAGATCGACAAAACGACCGTTATTAACTTAAATAATTACATAATGTTCATATCATTGTAATAAGTGATATAATAAGGATAATGAAATTAAAAATAGTTCTTAATAAGGTATATATTAACTCTAGTTTATTATTCAGGAGGTTAAAGAACGGTTGAGTCAAGTCAGACACGAGGTAAGGGAACTTCTTAACCCAATTTTCGTTCTTTGGGTTAATATCCTACTTTCAAATTATGTCATGATATTATTATGTCATATCCTGTATTTGTACATTATTTATGTGTACTTGTAGTGAATACACATAATAGATCTATTTTATTTTAAAAATGCTCTTTGTAAGGGTTTACTTCCCAACCTCTTCATTATCCAAGGTTGTTTATACATAATTATCTACTGGGACCTCGTTATCATCCACATCCATGGTTCTTAAAAATGTATTTCAAAACATTTTTATTATTTACAAGAATATGGGTTAAAGTCATTTATACCCTTTTCGACTTTTATAAGAGGAATCTTTCCGCCGTTATAAAATCTTTAAAGCTTTCCTTACAAGCTTATAAGAATATTTTCAAGAAAATGTTTTGTTTTATATGGCTCTTAAATGATTTCAAAAATAGAAAGTGATATTTCTATAAAAAGTGTTTTGATTTCATCTATGTCAATATCCTTTGATGGATTTTACGCTTATTTGAAGTTGATTTATTATAATACAAAACTTCTATATTGTATTGAAGGTTTTGTGATATGTCTGACTGTGGATGTGTTATTTTATACCATTCATAGTTTATGGTGAAATTATTGACATTTTGTATGCTAGTTTTAATACGAATGTTTATGTTATGTTTAAACCTATTCATATGAGGAATGCATTGGACTTAATAAGTGATGGGTGGAGCCCGATATAGCTCCTCGATGCATCGGCAGGTCTCATGAGACAAACTAGTGTCTTGGCATGAGGCCTTGACAAAATCTTATTTGTGGTCTTGGCACGAGGCCTTGACTACGTGGTTATGATAGTCTGCATTATGCATTCCATCATTATGAAAGTGGTTATTGATATTGCATGTGATTATTCGACCAGTAGAATATCCATGTGAAGAAGTGAATGGCATTATCTCATTTTACTTTTGCCATATTATGTTGATGTTCAAGTTTAAAAGGCTTTTGTTTTATTTATACATTGCCTTAAATTTTTATGTTTATTTATGAAAGCTTCCGCAATATTGTTATCCTTACTGAGCATCTGAGCTCACCCCTTTCAATGTTTTAATATTTTCCAGGATGTGAAGAAGTATTTTATGAATGATCAGTAGGGATAGTCAGAAGAGGATATGAGTGTGGACTATGGAGACTTTGTTATTGTAGTTTTTCACTTTATGATGTAATGTAACGTTTACGAATGTATCTAGTGTTTCCAAGGCTACTAAACTAATCGGTCTTTCGAGACTTGATCTTTTGTGATCATGCCAATGTTACGAAGTAATGCACCGACTCTGGGTAGCTGGGGTCGGGGCGTTACAATTCATGAGAAGATATAAATTATAGATTAAGTACAATCTCACCCATTTTTGTCCCTTAATCAATTTCTACCACACCTCATTCTCCAAAATGGATGGGGAACAATTTTCCTTCCTAAAGAACTAACAAATCATGAGATCCAAGATAATTCATCCTATCTTTTATCTATTAATATTACCAAAAAGCTATTTGTAATGGTTATCCAATATGTATACATACTCATGAGGTGAGATAAAACATTAATCTCACAAAATTCATCAAAATCTTAGAAGAATATTTACATAAATGGTTAAACTTATAACCATTCCAAATGATGAAAATCTAAAACATTATAAAGAAGGTCAACACATTAGATTAACATTGATTCCCCATATATGACCAAGTATTTCTGGATTTTCACATTACAAACATGGGAATACCCTTATCATATGTTCTCTTTAAATATGTTAAAAACTGGATTTACAATATAAAATTTTGAAAAACAAGCATGCTTAGGTATTTAAAAAATTACTTGATATATTCCATAAATCCAAAAAAGTTTTTAACTTCAACCCTAAGGACATGGAATAATTTATCAGAAAATCCATAATTGGTTCTAATGTCAATGATACTATCAAATTTACATTATCCAAATCAATAATCTCTTTATCCAATCTAAAAAAAATGTTCTCAACATCATGAATACATTAATGGTTACATTCCCTTAATCAAAATATCACTTTTCTATGTATTCAATTCCATTCCACATATCCTTTTATATCCTTTGCGAAAAACTTATACTGAGAATACTTATATATATTTCATGATTCCTATAACATAATCATTTAATTCAAAAATATATACACATCATTCATCTAACATTCTTCTAAAACCATTAATGGGGATTCAACATCGTATTATTTAATAATTCATTTTGAGAATATGAAATATGTATAATGTATTAAGTTTCCTTAACCTCAATATAATCATTCTTCTAACATTTAATGTAATCAATAGTGGAAAAATATCACATACCTTTCATATGACGTTCAAGGTCTCTTTATCATCATCACCAAAAGTATTACTTATACACACTTTTTGATTCTCTTCAAAATCCTTCGACAGAGGACATAGATTCTCATAATGGCCATTAATTAAAAACATAAAGAATTTAACCTTTTATTATATCATAATTATGATAATATTCAAATCCATTTTCTTGATCAAAGTCTCCATATTTTTGTTACATCTATGTTATTTGTGTTCTTCTCTTCCACGATCAAAATATCATAATTTTCATCTCGTAAACGAACATAGTTGATTATTTACACATTCTTGACACAATGGAAAATAAATCTTCTTTCTTTATGGAAACCATTACCCAAACTCTCAAATAAATCCTTTATTATCATCATTAGTCAATTCGAGAGTTGGTTAAGGTACATTTTGGTAATTATGATCTTTGAAAACTTATTAGGAATGATCACAATTCACATCACTCCAGGGATATTCCCATTTTAATTATCATCATATTTTTTCTATCATGTTTATCTTTAACCTGGTTCCTTCTAGATCCTTCCATTGACATAAAACAAAAACCATATAGTAAAAAATATATGTCATTATGTGGAACCACATAATCATAAAAACTCACTTATAGGATATCTAAATTATGAAAACTTATTTAATCTATGACACCTTTTCATTATCCATTTTTATTCATAGAAAATTATTTTTAAATCCTCCAAGTTGGTTTACAAAGAGTTTCTGAATTACCAATGTGTATCCCCTATGAGTTTCAAACCAGGTACGTAGTAAGGCCCATTGTCATGTACCAGCTTATTCTTGAGTCAGGGCCAATACACCATGTCAGAGTAGTTACTTATAGGTACATGTGTTCCCGACTCACATCCACCTATATTATACATAAATGGATGTATTTCTAGGAAAGCACTCCCTCTATCCTTTGGAAAATTTTGAGGAAATTTTCTTATACTTTTCCTTGTCTTTAGATTTACCTTAGACATGTCCTTGGAGTTATCACTAATGTTTTATCATCTTAGTTTCATAAGGGTGTATATTTTTTTAGATAACAATTATAACAACCCTTCCTTAACGTACATAACCATCAAATTATTATTTCATAGAATACATAATATATTACATAAATTGATAACCAAAGACTAAATAAGATTATTACCTTTGGAAACTAGGAAATTTAAACGATGGTACATGAGTTAGAAACATTATCACCCACTTGGTTCTCCAATACAACAACCCCTATTGTATATACCACACATATCAAAAATATCTTCATAACCTGGGGAAGGAAAAATAAAAAGGGGTAACCTCATATTGTTATTAATAGTATACAAGGGACATATGTATGCATAATCATTATCATAAGGGTATGATAATGTGATCATAAAATTAGAAGATCATACCCCACATATAAATGATCATAAACATGAATCATGGTATAAATATAATCATTTCATAAGGAATGAATCAAAATTAAATTAGGAAAAAGTCCATGAAATCATAACATATGTGTATGTCATGAGATTGTGGAATATAAATAAACATGTAATATCACTCCCTATAAGTCAATAAAAAAGACTAGAACTTATCATGGAATTTTATGGGGACTACACATATAGGGTGGGACACACAACCATCCATAGTTACAGTTTATTCTATGTAAGGGATTAAATTTCCCAATCATTCCATAGTGGATATGGTACCTCATCATCCATAGTAGATCGGGTTTCCCCATATTCCCATAGTGAGTAATGTTTTTCCATCTTCCCATAGTGGATCAAGTTTCCCCATCATTACATAGTGGATCAAGCCCATTGAGTGGATTACCATCACTATCTAATGAGATATAAATCATTAACCAATGCATTAGATGGAGATATAGGTCCCACCTCTCAAAGAATAAAATCATATAAACATGTTCCACAAGATAATAAAACTTTCATCATACCATGACCCATGAAAACAACATGTTTCATAAATCTCACATCATATACCATGATAGGAAATGGGTATCATAAAATTTTATTGTATCATTACCAATAGAAAAGTGATAGGTTTCATAATAATTTCATCATAGCATAACCCAAGAAGAGAAATAGGTTTCAAAGTCATATAACCCATTGAAGAGTAATGGTTTTCATAAGAATCGTTCAATCCAAACAAAAACCATTCAATAAATAATATTAATGGTATTCTTGGAACATATCCTCCCTAGAGAATTACTATAACGAAGTTTATCATCTTACATGGAGAAGGAATCTTGAAAGATTATATTGAACATTTTTTAAATAAAATATCATTTATTTGAAAATCCACTTCTTAAACCCATTTAAATAATACTTTTAATTTAAATGGAGTTTTACTATTTAATTTATAACATTTCTTGATGAAAATATAATTTATTCATTAAAAATTTCTATTTAAAATAGAAATCCCTTCAAAAAATATTTTTTATGAAGAAAACAAGTAAACATATAAAGGAAGCTCGAAAACTATATTTCTTGAAAACATATCTTGGATACCTGAATATATTTTGAATCACATTTTCCTTGAGAACAGATAAAATATGTTTGATGATATTTTTACTTGAAAACATAAAAAACAAGATTTAAATTTTTTGAATGCATTTTTCATTGAAAAATTATTAAATCATTTTGAAATATTTTTGAAAATATATTAAAAAGTTATAAAATATTTTTTTCAATCATTGTATTGATTTTATTTGAAAACAAACATTTTGAAAACAAATAAATAGATCTTTAAAAATTATTTAAACATATTTTTTAAAAACATTAAACATTTTTTAAAAAATATTGTTCATTGAAAATAAAATTAATAACTAAATTTACATAATATTTAGAAAATCATTTATATTAAAATTTATTTTTTGAAAATGAATCTTCAATTGAAGGATGGTCCCAACTCTAGATAAATCCAAACATGTCAAACATTCCCTTTTCTATGTAAAAGATGAGAAAAGTGCATCAAGCCAAAAACAACATAATGATTCCTGTTTTAAGGATTTTTTTTAAAAAGTAAAAAATTGGGAAATTTTCATTTTATCATTATATGATTATAGAAAAACATTTTAGAAAATATTTTTTTAAGGAACATTGATTTCTGAAAAAAAGGAGAAATAATGTCGGATTTTCATAAAACATTTTTTAAATTATCATAAGTTCCAATGAAATGAAGCATGGTACCATTACATGGATATTACATGAATACCTAGAGATTATAAAAATTCACATGCTTTCTTGAGATATGCATAATATGTTTTAATTAATGGAGTCATAATTATAAACAAATTTGATAATTGAGGAGATTATAGAAATAATCTATCACCCATTCGGTAACATTAAATCATAATTAAATAGAAAGAATAAAACATCAAGAATCAAAAAATATCATGAAATTAATTATGTTAATAACATGTAAATGTAACCATATACATCTCATATAAGAATATAAATTCATAACCTGGCATGTTTCTTGAATAAGTAAAAGTGTGACAAAATTAATTTTCAACTTTGGTAACTTTTGAAACATTAAACCCATGAAATAAATATAATAAAAAGGATATTTAAATATCCAAATATTTAAGTATATTAATTATATAATAAATCCATGTGTAATATATTCACTGTATAAATTAATCTAGTGGTGAATAGGCCATGTATCTCACATAAATAAAAAGTGATATGACGTTTCATTACCATACGTCTAGAATTTCATAGTACACATTGAAATGAGATGTATATTAGATATATGATTATTATACATATACCAAAGTACCATATTATTATATACCATAACATATAATATTTCTTACAACTTTATATTACCTGATTATTAACAAATCCATCTTAGAATTATGTTATTGGTAATTTCTTTTTTGTTTTTCATAAATGTTTTGGCTCTTTACTCTTGATCTTATTACATAGATCATGAATTTATTATTTTCAGGATGTAAATAATGATATAAATATCATATATATTTATTATATATGTATTTATAATAATATATTTAATATATAAATATGAAATGGAAGACATTGTTCATAGAGATGACATGTCATACTTACGCATCAATGTTGTTTCCATTTTAATATCATATTGAAAGAATGAAATAAAATTTCATATATATATATATATAATATAATTAAAATATAAGTATTATGTAATATATTTCATATATGTTTTCTAAAACCATCCTTTATACATTTCATTTATAGTGTGAATAAATCAAATCTATTTGAGGAGGTGGACATCCACACTTCCCCAAACCAAATTATCATATTTAAAAAAATGGAAATTATGTATAATATAATAATTAAAAAATAATAAATATATAATAAATATCATATATATCATATGAAAAAGTTTTTTCATCATAATTACCAACCATTATAGGTTGTAAATAATAAAACAAATAATTTCATATCATGAGGTGGTAGTTTGCCCTTCCCAAGAATTGTAAGTCTATTACACATTATATAGATGTTTGTGAGAGTGAAGGTATAACCCTTAGAATAATAACAAATAATTATATTGAGAATAATGATATTATTATATGAACATGTAATAAGGATAATATAAGGAATTTGTAGATAAATAAATCTAATGTTATCATTTAAGAAGGTTACTCTTTTTGAGGTAACTCCTTTCGGTTTTCAATAAAGGACTTCATCGGATAACTTTTTAGAAAATATGAGGCTTATTTGAGATGGGAGTTGTGTTTGTAGATTTTTTTATCAGATTTTTGGAGAGAAAAAAGATCTTTATAGGTGTTAATAAGTGGGATGGGTGAGTTCCATTTTATAGTATAGGTGGAGTGGTATTATTGGAAATTTTTGAAAAGAGAATTCCACCCACATTTTTCCTATGAAAAGTGGATAGAATAACTAAACAAATCATGATAAAAGCTATAAGGTCAAAATATGGATATAATATGTATTTTCAAAATTTTCTATGTCATCTTGGCCCTTAATTGTAAGGTTTAGTCCTTTGTTAAGCAAATTTTTCTCATAATCATTATAACTAATTTTAACCACATCAATATTTTTTTTTTCAAAAACTAAGTTTACCTTATTAGAAATTATATATTATGCTTATTCAAAATACAAAATACATTTTTCCAGATTCAAATCATAGAAGTGGCATAAATATTTTTAAATTTAATCCTAAAAATAGGATTAACCAATAGGTTTTTAAAGTAAAAATGTTCAGAAGTTTGGTATGTTTAAAAATATAATTTAAAAGTGAATCTAATTAAAATGGTCTAAATTTGACTAAATAATGTATAATTTATATAATTAAATAATAATGAAAATAAAAAAATTATTTATCCCTATAAAAAACTGAGGTAAAGTAGTGTTTCGAATTAAAATTTAGTATTATTCACAGTTCCTCAAAAAAATACACATAACAAAAAAATACCAAAAATTCACCCTAATATAATTTTTATGTTCCTTTTTCAAAGGTGAAATATATTTTTTCAAATAAAAACTATAAAATTTCAAAAATCCAATTTAAAATGGGTTCTCTGTTAAAAGGTGTTAAAATTCTCTTTTAGGGAGATATATATTTTTATTCATAAGATTGGATTTATTATTATCTTATACCTATAAAATATATTGGATTAGTATCAAAAGTGTTGATTTATTATATCATGTATAAATTTTATTGAGAATAATAATCAAAGGTGTATTTTTTATTTTATTAAGATAAAATTGTATTTGTACATAGGAAAATAGTTTTCGTAGAAAATTAAATTCTTTATTTTCAAATAGTTATTACATTCACTTCTAGTAATTGATTACAAAAGGATTTATATTATATACATGTGTAAGTAATATTTTCACAATTTATTTAATTTTATTGATAAAATCCACTCCAATTTCTAGAAGGTATCTATTATTATTTTTTATTAAACATATCAATAATATATTGTAGTTCGGTAAAAAAACTCGGTTGTGCGTGTAACATAAGCTATCGAAGGGAAAATGTATTTTGTGTAATATGGGAAAAACATTGTTTTCATGTACCTCATGATAATATAACTATTTATTTTATATCACATAATCCAAATGTAGTGATTTCATATAAAAAAATATATATTTAGTGTTCTTGGAAATGTTGAATATCAATCAGATTAAATTAATTCAAAAAACAAATTCAGAAAATCTCATTGTGTTATAGTGGCCATCAAGAGAAATTCCCAAATAAAATGACTCCCATCATATATTTCCATTGTTACCAACTCATACATCATCCTAGATGTTCCAAAACAAACATGTTGGAGTATTAACTTTAATAGAAGTAGTTCAATAGAGATCCCTACCCACTGAGATGGGGGAATATTTACCACCACCTCCACTCCTCAGGTTATCAATACATGAGATAATTATAGACATATATGAATTAGATTTAAATAAACCCCATTACAATAGGCTAGTAGAATCATTACATCATTATACATCACCAGTTTCATCACCCCTTGAGAGGGTTCGGTGGAAATCAACGGTGGTTCCAGATCAATGACATATCGCTAGTATGGGTGAATTTATATCTCAATTCTCATCCCATGTGTAATAAAATAATATAATTTAATCATTTAATCCTAAAAAATAGGATCCATGATTCCAATTATGGATAAAAATAGTTGGAATCCTACAAGGTAGGGTGAATTTTGAACATCATCAACTCCATAGAAAGAATTAGACCACTCTAGAGTTGGATCTAAATATTGATAGTATTAATCCCATATATTTCACCCATTAACATATGAACCATTAAAATTAAGGGACTATTGGAAATTATAACAAGAAATCCCCTCAAGGTCATTGTTTACATGCCATGATGGGAGGAGATTATGGTAGAGGAAATCAAACTCCACTGGGGTCGAAAGGCAAAAAGGCACAATATGGCCAAGTGTTTGAAAATAGAAAAGATATTGGAAGTGAAGAATCATAATTATACATTGAGAGTAATGGGATAACTAAAATTGTTTGATACACCTATATGAATGTCATCTGGGTCAATAGAATAGATAATGTTGATCAAAATAATGGTGGGGAAGAGAATACAGAAAATATACAACGAGATGAGGGTGACCTGGATGCACCAACTAGGGCTGAGCAAACATGGAACCAGAGGGGAATCAAAACCTAGAACCTCTTAATATTGATTTTCCACCTCCAATGTGGAACACTACCAAAGGTAAAGGGAATTTGTTTTATATCCCCATCCTCACCCCAAATAGATGAAATTTCTCCGACAGAGGTGCAGTTGAAACACTATGAGAATCAGATACAACATTATCGAAAGCTCAATAAGAAGCAACTCGGGGGAACATTCCCAGTAGGTATTTTATGTCATTAGATATGAACAGCCTTCCCCCTATATTTCTTCAAATATCTGATCTACCTGTAAGAGAATCATCATGGGATTTGACAAGCTTTGGGTCTAGAAAGTTGGTCTTCATTAATTAGGATGTCGAAGATGATCACAACTTCACCCCTTTGTGGTGGAAACCTTTCCATCATCCGGATGATCATTAATTTTTTACATGTATAGAGAAAGATTAGGAGATGAATATGGAGTCCACATTATCAAGCCCTTCCCTCCCCTATAGATAATAGTTATCTTAGATAGTAGTACCTCTATAACTAATCGATGTCATTGAGTCCCTATCTACAAAAATAGAAACATTTGATGAGTTATACACACAAATGCAGCTTTAGATAAATCTATATCCAGAATAGGTGGATAAAAATTTCCCCCTCCATATATTTTCAGTCCTACCTTCTCCCCTTTGATTGTGTGGGAGAACTTAAACAACATTTCTAACACATTGTTTCTTGATTCAATCTAATGATTTTCCCTTGGGGTTAATAGGAGGTGACCATGATGATTTTGTTTTATAGACTCTAATGTGGTTAGTAATATTTTTTATAACAGTATTCTTGCAGGATCTATTATATGATGGGAATTCCATCATTTATAATTCCTTTATCTATTCATCTTGATGTTATATACAATTTTCAACCTGCCTATCTATAAGAAACATGAAAATATGAGGCTTTTTGACATCATAATCATATGGATAGGGTTATCCTATTCAATCCAAAACCCTCTCTAACAATAAATATTTATGGAACTTTATGATTATAATTATCGGGATGAGCATCAAAAACCTATAATCCTAATAAAATATCCATGCATATTCCATGAATTTATAGAAATAGAATAATGTTAGGAAGGCGCCAGCCCGAGAGACCACGAAATGTCTGGATCCATTCCCTCATCATAGGGAAAATGATTTTCATGGTAGAACCCACCGTCGATACCCTAAAACTAGTGTCAAAACCAATTAAGGCATCCAGGTAGGTCCCAAAACTCTTAAAAATTCCTTTGGAGTGGTAGAAACATCAAAAATTCCTCATCTAGAAGAAAAAAGAGGCCAGGGTCACTCGGGATATTAGGAATAAATTATAAACCTTTAGAAATGATAAATTATCTAGTTGTTTCCATTTTCCATGGTAAGTAACCTTCTCATGCTACCACAGCCTAGGAAGCCCAATGAGGTCGTCTATAACAACCATCCTGACTATTTCCCTTTCCATAAATGGTTGGGTTACAACATCAATGATTTATTCATCGTAAAAGATGCCCTGTAATGCATGGTTGATTCTAGATAGGTAATTTTGGATAACTCCCTAGAACATGTGACATGCATAACCATTTCCCAATAAATAGAAGAAGGTGGTTGGAAAGAAACATCTAGCTATGAGTGTCCAATAGTTTAATATTTGGATGACTAAAAACATTGTTTAACAAGCTCATTCCATCCTAAGAGAATATAAATATATACCCATAAAAATCTCATTGCATAGGGTAGTGACATCAAATACACCTCTTAGGAGCGAACACAACTATCAAACATAGAATAGAAACAAGAGGAATAGTCATATTCAACTCTTATGTAAGCATTGAATCATTCCAATTTATTTTACACAACATATAAATAATTGGAACCACCCCACCAAATGGAAACCTCCTCAGATGAAGAGTTCATATTTTGTTCTGTTAACATTAGACATATCGTAGACCCCTTCACCAAAAATTTATATTTCAACAAGTATGAGTTCCCCATACTTGATTGGGAATCCAGATGATGCATGCACATGAACTAAGAGCATAATGGAAAATGAGGGCATGGATGGACCTAATATCTCTTTAAAATAACCATATAGTATATATATTCAGCCAAGACCCATGGGGAAGTAATCAAGAGACATCAACTAAAACATGAATGTGCCTCTAAACCCTATAGTGATACAGTCACCCCGGTCATCTCACATGACCTTCAAGTGGGAATTTTATTGTCTAATATTCTTTAAAATATGGAAGGCTGGTGTGAAAAATTATAGTAGAAGATGAGTTTCCCTCAAACTATAAAAAACCAATCCCATTGACCTCAAATTACTTAACCCATGAGTTTCATAATAAAGACAAACCCCACCTTGAGAAGCGATGAAATCTAGCACAAAATTATGACATTTAAAAAATTATTGGTGGTTGTCCCAACCATTATCTCAATATTGTATGTGAACCAACATTAAAAGGAACTCAAGGAGGAACTATACATATCAATATAGAGTCCAGAGGTGTTATAAATAAATATCTTTTCATTCTGGGTTTATTGATTTTAAATCATTCCATCAAAATTCAATGTCACCATCTAGTTCTTAGAGAATGATCAAGAAGATGAAATACCTAGAAACATATGACCGATATATGTTTTTGGTTGATTTAATAATGTAGATATCTGAATAGATTTGATTAAAAATGGTTTTAGTATTAACCTCATCCCAATTTGGAACCTCTTATTTTTGGTATATTGTGTAGGATATTGTCTCCCACAAAGTTAATCATTCATGGGTATGATATATTTGAGAAAATACTTCTTGGGAAGATCGATCTCAAAACCAAATTTAGGGATCTCACATATATTGTTGAGTTTAGGGTATTGTGCAAGACACAAAATACTATGGTTTGATCATATGGCCTTTGATTCATAGCCATATAGTGGTACCTTCAATATTCAATCAATTCATTAAATACCTCTTTTATTCATAACACATGGTTAATGTACCACCTTTAATACTTTCAAAGCCACGTATGTTGAGGAATGTTTCTATAAATGGGATGGAAAAAAACCAATGGTTGGTAAAAATATATAGGCTTCACCCCAATCCCCAAAAAATGTGGATTACCCCTTCAAATCTCAGGTGTATTCTTGATAGTGATTATGTGTTACTCATAAATCTATTTGAGGTGATAAACTGAATTCCATTTGTCTAAATTAGTTTTTTCCTCAATTAAAGTATAAATTAAAGCTATATCCAAAATATTGGTACAATAAATCTTAAATTAGAGGATATCAATATCTCTTTGCATGGAATCTCTTATCCTAAAATTTATGTAGATTCCCTTCGATCATCTATCATGTTTGAAAATGCCTCTAAGGACTTTGAAGTAAAATATTAGGAGGGGGACTTTGGAACACCCATTGTGCATTTGAGTAAGGTATCTCCACCACTATTGGTGATCTCATTAATATAAATATAATAATATAAGAATACTCGTGTCCAACATTGATTTTTCATACCATTTACTTTGATGATCAAGATATGTAAATCATATTTCTAAATAAATATTGATATAAATTCTCTTGGAATTATAAAAAAATTCTTTTACTCATCCCAGATGTGTCTATGAACCATCTCGTCTTACGTAATGATAATCAAGGATTCAATATGGAGTACAAGAGGATGAACCCCTCTCATAAAACTAATGTGTAGGACTAATATGAAAATTTGATTAAACAAATTTTTTTGAGAAGTAAAAAATAAAATATGGCTTGCCAGCATCATACCTATCAAGAAAAAGAATATGAAGATTATTGTCTTCATTAATTTAATATTCCTTAATATACACTACTTGAATAAAGACTTCCCATTTTCCATCACAGAACTTTTGAACATTGTAAGTTATTCCTTACAAGCCCTTTAATTCATGGATTGGCACTTGGTGTAAAATCAAATAATGACATCCCCTAAGGATGAGGAATCCACTCCCTTTAGAGTAACTGAGGGGATCTTTTAATGCCAAGTCACTCCCTTTGGATTAAGGAACGTTGGTTCTACTTATCAACACACCAAGAATCATATCTTTAATCCATTCATTTTATGAATAGTGTAATGTTATATCTATGACCTAGTAGTAAAATCTTGACAGCGGTGTGACCACTTCACAGATCGTCAAACATTCATTGATAAAATTTTGTATCACATTATAGAGATGAATCTACTAAAAACCACAGTCTAGGAGACCTTAAGGATGTTCCATATATTTCTGTTATGACACCAAGTCATTGAGGTTGGCCAAAAAACGTCTAGTGAAATATTATTAATATCACCGACTCAAAATAACAAAAGGATAATGGGGCTCCAAGGGCTCCTCACATATAATCAACATTTCATTTCCAATCTGGCTGGAAAATATCCCCCCTTTTCCAATAAAATGAAGAAGGGAGTCACCTAATAATGGGATGTGGAATACCAATAATAATTTGAGACTATAAAGAAGTATCTACTTCACCCAACCATCCAGATGCCTTAGTGGAAGGAAATGCATTCATAATATATGTGAACACCAGGGAGCAATCACTCGGTACTCTCATTCAACAAAAAATGATATAGAAAATTAGAAAAGTTTCTATTACATCATAAGAATAAGTCTAGTTAATGATACTCAATATTCAAATATCAAGAAGAAATTTCTAACCCTCCTATTTTTGGTGAAAAATATAAGTTATTTCCTACAAGATTACGAATTCAACTTAGTCTCTCATATTGACCTGCTCAAGTACATCATGTGGCGTCCAATTCTACTAAGGCATTTAGACCGATGGATGGTAATTCTAAATTAGAATGATATCGATTCATGTCAAATAGCTATGTGGAATGTAAGGTCCTATCTATTTTCATCACAAAATATACCACCACAATGAGTACAACAGTGGACAGTGAGCTTCCGGATGAGGAGGTATTCAAGATCATTATGCTCCCTAGACAATATACCTTTATTTTTATGCCCCCTCATGAAGTCTTATCGGTAAAAGAATATAAAACCCTAATCTCAATATGGTTCTCTTATGGATTTTATATTCTCTCCAGGTAAAGAAAATTTTTCATACTCTTGTTAACTCTATGAAGGCTACATGATTAACAGAGGGAAAATACCCAGCTCTCAACAATGGCTTGAAACTATCCATAAAACTACAAATAGCCTACTTGAACATCAATGGGGATTTAGATCTGCTGATAAATAAATTCAATGGTTAAATTCCATTAAAACTGATGAATTGGACCTAATTAATTGAAATGATATGGGACTAATAGAAATATTCCCTTTTGAACCCACATTTCATTATATAACCTAATCATAGAATGATAGTTATGATGCATTGGATAATCCCAAAACATTTTTTTCCTACCCATATTAGGATGAAATACTCTTCTACATCACACATAGAAGGTTGTATACATCAATCTTCATCTATGATACAAAAGAATGAAATAATATTAACACTATCCCAATGAATGAAGAATTGATATCCACCCCTGGATAAATGGAGAAAATAATTAATTATCTCTAAAATGGGATCCACCAAATAAAATGATCCATAAGAGAATATATTCAGAACTAAGCACTAAAATTTAGCCTATAGGATGGTCCAAATGAGAACAAATCCATCTATAAGTGAGGCTTTTACAGAATCCCATTGTGTGAATAGAAGACAGTGATATTTCTACCATAATAGAATTTTCCATGGAATCTCATGTGGTTGTAATCTATCATGAACCATGTTATCCAAAAAAATAATGAGGCTAGGTTACTACTGAAAAAACATGATAATGGACTGTGTGGAATTTAGTTGGAAATTTTCATTCATGCTATTTTCATGAAAACATCATCCACCAACCATTATAATTGTGACATATAGATAAATATTACTGTCTTTTTACTGAATTTGGAATAGTTTTTATGGTTCCATATCCCATATCCAAAACTAATCAGTTTAATAATATCCTTATTGGTACTAAATTATTTTCCAAATGGGATGAGGCAATACCCCTTAAGGAAGTCAGAACATAGGATATCATCCTCTCTATGTTGCCTAAAATCATCACTAAGTTCAGATTCCCTCACATGATATTGACATACTATGAAACAAACTTATGTTATAGAGTTATAGAAATTGAACCATGAGTAAAACATCAATTAAAATAACTCAACCCACAATAATGAAGCATAAAATGGATTAATAGAGGACTTCAATATGATATGTAAAATATACTCCATATGATGATGAATAATGAATATAATTTCGGGCCTAAAAAGCTCCTCCATGTTTCATGGTCATACCATACCATCATGTGCACTTATTCATAGGGAAATCCATATTAATAAGTGTATATAAATGAGGTTGTGTTACCCATATAAGTCAAGTTTCACTCACATTAAATAGTTATCAGTTGAATACACTTTGATGGTGAGAAATTACAAAATATATTAGATGAATTTTAACAAATATATGAGACAATGTTTCAAGTTTTTTACATCACAATGTCCATCATAATTTGATCACTTTATCCTTAAATAAATATTTTCTCCTTTACTAGTTATGTTATAGGGAATGGGTATCAGCTCTTAGTATCCCAATGAAACCAGGAAAGAACGCTCTATATTATTTAATGAAATGGTAAGGAACTTATATCATACATAAGTAATATCTAAATAGAGCTTACTCACCGACCAAAATGTATGGGGAACATGTCACAAACCCCACTAATTTATGGTTTCTTAATATACACTCTGTTTAGATACTATCAATCATTACTATTATCCTAGTAACATGTTGGTAAACTGCAAAGAATAATTATAATAAAATGACACTAACCTATATGGAAAACAACCTTACCAAATGATGTTAAACAGAACATGGGGTGTAAATTCCACATGATATTAAGATACATGGGAAGAACCATCTCCACAATGGTTAAACTCAAATTAGATGCATCTGTGAGAAATAAAGTTTTAATGTCCCTATGTGTGGGTATATCCACATAGGTAATTCATCAACCAATTACTCCATGTTTCCTGATTCCTACAATAAAAGGATATGTATAGACACCCAAATATCTAATCTATGTCCCATTAACAACATATTCAACCCATTAAAAATATATGGGCTATGTGAAGATGGTAAAAAAATCTTTTCCATGTCGGGTTTCCATCTTCCTTGCTGTAAAAAGGTAAACTACATGGTTGATGTCCTCAATGTATGACACTGAACAACACTATTTCTCAGAACTATGTGTGGCTTTATTCCCACCACCATTGGATACATAGTGATGTCCAAAGAACCATTCTAGGGTACATCAAAATTATTCTACTTCATTCACATCGATTCACCTTCATACTTACTACAAGACATTAAAATACAAAGAAGACAACCTCATCACAAGTCACTAAACTTCTCTAGATATACATATGGACTGATTCCCATCCCAATAAGATATGTGGGGATTCCTGGATCCTATATCTTGAACTATATTCTCTATGATACAAAATTAAGATGTTATTTTCTTGAACTGTCTCTATGTTGTTAGGGAACCCTTTTCAATTCCTTGTTGCTCACATTGACTGTTTCTCACATGATCTTTGGTGTTTTGGAAGGGGATTATTTGTAGGACCAATTCATATCCATTCATGACAGGGTTAACATGGTCCTCAATGTATGACCTTGAATGAAATACTATGAATATTTTCCACATGATGTTAAATTTCATGGTTAATGTCCCTTGAATGACATAAAATTTTTCATTACTATGTTCTATGCCTGAGAGTAACATGATCCTTTATATTAGTATCCCACCACAAAATCATTCATGAACATTGTGTGTATTAATTCTTTTCATTTCATGATACATAATGATTCTTGGTTATCTAATATGGGGCCCAGCTACCAGAATACATGAGGAAAATTCCCCCTTCTATATATGGGTTAGAAATTCTTAGAGATTCTCCCATTCCAGAACTATAATTTGTATTATTACCATAATCGCGGGAAACATAGTGAAATTCAAATCTCAATTCTTGGGTCCATCCACAATATTTCATTTTCACATCCGGAATCACACACCTTTGTCATATGATGTTAAAATTCCTAGTTTCTCATGAACCATGTGTGGATTTATTCATATCAACATAGGATACATAGTGATTACCATATCCACAATCAGGTGTCCAAATACAACAATTAATGGGACTAATTCCCTAATCTGCATATGGGTCAAACCTGTATAGATAATATTACATTAAGTAACTATATTTTGATTAATTCCCATCACCAAGGGATACATAGTTATGCCTAGATATCTAATACTAGGTCTATCCACACCAATAGATAACCGCTCCTTGTGTATGGGTCAGATCTTTATAGAGAACATTCCAAATCCTCACCGAATAATTTTAAACTACATGTATAATATCCTAGATGCATGAAATTACAAATTCATGGAAAATACATAACCAATAGCTAATTTAGAAGGTGCAGTCCATCAACCATCATCATTCACTAACAAAGGATATAAGAGCCTAGCCCTAGTCAATCAGACATTGGGGTTATTTCATCCACCATTAAGACCCTCCACTCATAAATCAAACATCATATCCTAAGCACTGTAGGTTACCAAAAATAATTTATTTTCATTAGAAATAAAATGAGAACTCTCATTTTAACCAATATATCTATGAATAAAGTCTTATACCAACCAACCAGGGACATTTGGTCCCTACATGAAGGAAATTCTGACTCTTTGAAGAATTATGTCATTGTGGTAGGACTCTCCATGTGAGTGTGTTCTAGGCCATCCCTAGTATGATTGTCACATACCATTATTCATGACCTAAGAACCTTGAACCATGATATAAAACATTTTCATCTTTGGCATAAAAAGATGTGGGAGTACTATTAAATACAGGTATCCTAATTTGGATCTTATGTATCATTCCCCTAATATTAGGTCCACAGGTATCATTACCTTAAACAAAATTCACTTTTTTTTCATGCTATACGACCCTAAACCTTTTAATTTGATAATCTAAATCATAATAACATACATTAATACTAAAAGGGAAAGAAAACATGTTAGGTTGAAAACCGGAAAAGGGATTCCTATGAAAAATCCAATTCTATGCTAGAAAAATTATCCATCTCCATTGTTTAGGAAAAAAAATTATAGTTTAAATAAATAAAGGGTAAAGCACATGGGTCACACTTTTTGGCTCTAATAAAAGTTGATCCTTGCCCACCAGACCCCCCCAGTTCATGAATAATTTAGAATAATGGGTTTTCATATCTCTTCACTATGATTACATGTTCAATATGTATAAAAAAAATTATGATTCTCAAAGTACTCTTTAATATTTTGTTTCCCTGAAATCAAACTTCATGATTGGAGGGCCTTAGGTCCCAAAAATCCTTTCATTTCCCCTATAATCAAAATGAGGTCTCTCAGTTTGATGTTTATATTAATGATTAATTCCTTTATTATACCATAGATATACATTTGGGCCCTATAGTAATGGGTTATTGATCCTTGTGGGCCTAACGTCATTGTGGTATAACTCAACACCTTAGAGTGATCTAAGCCAATCCTGACATGATTATATCTATTCATTACTCACAGCCCCAGCACATTGGACCATGATTTATAATACCTATTACCAATAAATTCAAGTGGATTTGAGATCCTCCAATTTATATCATTTCATATTGCACCATTTCTCAAATAAGGAACGAAACACTCTGTTCTACATCATTTGGATGGCACACGCAATGTAATTTGAAACAACATGGTGTAGGAATGGAGCATCCGCAAGATAATATAAACTACCCTATATTGCCATAACCGTTCCTTGATATTCTGTTTCAACACATCCCACATTATTGACTAGATGTTTTATTCTTCAAAAATAATTCAAGGACATAAAAAACAGTGGTGGCTAACTCTAATTGACCAATCATGTAAGCCCTATAGTCTCATGCCTGAGAAATTTGGCCTAATAATTATAGGTCTATTCTTTTTATTGGAAATTAAATCCACTTCTAATGAGACTTGGTGACACATTGGGGGAACCAAACACCTTAGGGTGTATTGTATCGTTCCCAATATGCATGCCCCAATCCAGGATTCAATGATTCAAGCTCCTCAAAACATGATTTACACAACCCTTATTAGTTGTATCCATGATGATTTGGATTCCCTAATTTTTTTCAACAATTGGTACCACCTATATAATTTTTCATTAACCCTATAAAGTAGTGGGTACCTATATGTTTGACCATGTTGTAAATGCATAAGGGCTTTCATCTACCCACTAGAGTTATCTTCTCATTTTTAATAATGAAATGCATTTTCAAGATACCTAGAAACACCACTATGGAACTCATAACCCTATGAAATTTAGGGTAATTCCAAGAATGCCTTTATGATATTCCATATTAATCATACATTTCTTGGAAACAATAATTTAAATTTCATTAAATCCCAAGGTTAAATACAAATGAACCTATACTATAACATAATAAAGTCTGAGCTAGGAGACTCTAAACTACCAAATAAAATTCCAAGCCATTAGAATTGTAAATACAATAGTAAATGGTACGAGACCAAATTCCATAAACTAAAACATGAGAAGGCTTGTGATAAAAGACCCTAAACTAAAGAAATAAAATGTAAAAGATAAAATAACCTAAGAAATAGTAAACGAATCTATAAGATAAAATTACCTAATACACAACAATTGACATTACAAAATTAAGGTTCATAACCTACATAAATAGAAGGTTAATGCTAGAAGACCCTAAAATAGATCACAATAATGTTCAAGTTTTCAAGAAAAAAAGAGGAATAATTCTCTCATAGTAGATTACACAGTAAGGGAATCCTGGGAGAATGTTTGGTCTCTACACACTATAGACACACTTTGTGTTATCGAGGGAATATTGAGAACTAATAAATAGAAAATCCATAAATTAGGTCAATTTTAAAACTCATATACATGAAAATTACACAAAGGGACCTGTCTATACTGACTAAAACTTCTCAGACCTGAAGCTTAGGAAAAAAATTTTGAAATATAAACTCAAAAAGATACAAATATTGTGAGTCCCATCTTATGAACTTAGAGAAACCCATGTTATAATTGATAAGTCTACTAACATCAGTATAAGGTAAAGAATTATCCCTCTAGAAAAAATATTTTACCCAATTTATGTAGGTTCCGGGCATAGAGGAAGCGCGTTGGTGGGTTTGCCCAACTTTAATTTTAGCGTTAAACGACGTTCAATCCGAGATCCATCACGATATAAAACGCCGGATCTTCGGAATAGAATGAAGAACGAAAAAGAAAAGAAGAGTCCCAGAACCATTGAGATAGGATCATCATATGCTGGTTATAATTAATTTAATTAATTCATAAAAATTACCTCGGTGGAATTATTTCTTCGTTAAAGTCTCCAGTCACGATCCGGTGATCCGTCGTTGCATCTTAGAATCCATGTATAGGATTCCTCTAGTGGTGATCCACACATGCTCCACATATCTCTGAATGTCGCCGAAGGGATCTCTAGGTGCTAGTACGGAAGAACATTTCCATGCAATACCCGCTGTCGACAGCCTTGATCCGGTGAAGGATCTTGCTCTCGTAACTTGAAAGCATTCTTGGTGGAAGGAGAATTCTCTCTTGGCTTGAGAGTATTTCCAAAAAACCATTGTTCACAACAGTGGCTCGATCTAATGAGAATAATATAATAGGGATTTATAATACATAGAATAATAAAATGAATTAATTACTCAAAATTATTTAATCATTTCATTTAATTCTTGACAATACCCCATGTCATAATAATGATAGTTGAGTATCATTATTACCTGACATGCGCCTAGCGTATTACATTTAATATCATTTAATTTAATAAACAATATTTTATCCTCAAAAATCCAAACTGGAAAAATACACAGCGTGTAATAATTAATACATGGCGTGTACTTGTTTTCCATAAAACTACATGGCGTGTATATTTAATATACACGACGTGTACTTTTATTTTCCATTTTTCTCCACCACAATTATTAGACCTTGAGTAATGGATATTTATTTCTTAAATAAATGTAACTGCATTACTCGCTAATAAATATATTATTTCGCCCGCAATATATTCTCTCAAATATCTAGTGACAAAATAAATGCGATCAGACATCCTTATATAATTATTAAACCACAGTCGGGAATAATATTTATTTAACTTGTTAAATTAATATTTAACTGAGATACATGGACACACCTAGTGTGTGACCCTCTAGGCCTCTTTCTCAGTGGCATTAGGTGGAGCCTGCCTAAAGTCCAAGGTTAGCATCTAGAAACACGCCAATGCACCCATAGAGAAAGAAGTTAATGCCGCAATGATGTGTCACCTCCTACGAACACTTACCATGTAATATAATCCCTTTGTCTTTATATCTCTAATCAAGCGGGTGGCATGCTAGTGCCATCAACCCATGTGCTCGATTATTCTTTCTTTGACTTCCTGGAATTGAACTCGCCCATACCTTACCATGGCCATGGATTTATTTAGGCTATATCAATTCCATCAAAGGGCCTAAGATATCTACTTCCGTTATGGAACAGAAGGGACAAATCCTTTCTCGCATTATCTATTAATGCTGTATTACTCGTGACGCACCCAACGTATCCTACCTTACTGCGAACAGTGTGTCCTCACATTTTTCGTCAATAAATCTATGTGTGCGAGTTGTAATACCCATTAATAATAATATTAAAGTCTAAGGACCAATACACATGTCTGCAGATAGGAACATCCAATGACAATATGAAATGTGGATTTCCTACTAGCGGGTCTCGTTCTCATAGTATCCTCTTGGATATTACCAAGGGGGCACACCATGAGAAGGTGCCTCAAAGTTTTATGAGTCCTCACTCCTAATGACCTATATTATTTATGTCCCTCAAATAATATCATCCGGCCATAGAACATATATTAAAAAACAATGTTATGGAACTTCTGGGTTCTCATCATAGTAGGGATCCTCTATGACCCTTAATGAAACAGTTGTCCTTAGAACATTATCACATGCATTTTCACGCAAAAGAACAATCAAGATGTGATAAGGCTTTTATTAATGAATTAAGTACAAAGTAGTTGGTTTTAGACCACCAACTCCAGTAGACTCCCACTTGGACTAGAGCCAACTGCTAACAACCTTTAACCCGCTAGCTCTCACATGATATTCATGCTTCTGCTAAGATAAGCCTTTAGTCATGGGGTTCGCCACGTTATCTTCAGTGGACACTATGCTCACTACAACTTCACCCCTATGATAGAAATCCCTCAATAGGTGGTGCTTCTGGAGTATGTGCTTTATCCGTTGATGAGACCTTGGTTCTTTTGCAAGAGCCACCGCTGCAGTATTATCACAATACAATGTAATGGGATCTTTACTGCTAGGCACCACATCAAGCTCCTGGACAATGTTCTGAATCTAGACGGCTTACTTGGATACATTAGAAGCTACTATATATTCGGACTCTGCTATAGAATCGGCGACAACTGGCTATTTTGAACTCTTCCAACTCACAGCTCCTTCATTGAGACAGAAAACATATCTAGATTGAGACTTTAGATCATTCTGATCTGTCTAAAAACTAGCATTAACATACCCTCTGACGACAAGCTCCTCTTCTCCTCCATACACTAGGAACATATCCTTAGTTCTTCTCAGATACTTAAGGATAGTCTTAATAGTAGTCCAATGCTTTTCTCCTGGATCTTCTTGATATCTGCCTACCATGATCAGTGCATAGGCAACATCAAGCCTGGTACATAACATGGCATACATGATGGATCCTATAGCTGAAGAATATTGGATCTTACTCATTTTATCTTTCCCTTGTTGTGTCTTAGGACACATTTTCTTTGAAAGATGTAGGCCATGTGACACTAGAACCAATCCCATCTTGGATTGTTCTATACTAAATATCTTTAGTATCTGGTCAATGTATGTACCCTGACATAGTCCAAGCAGCCTCTTGGATCTATTACGAACGATCTTGATCCCTAGAATGTAGGCTGCTTCTCCCAAGTCCTTCATGGAGAAACACTTGTTCAACCAGTCCTTAACGGACTGTAAGGCTGGTACGTCGTTTCCAATAAGCAATATGTCATCAACATATACTACTAAGATAATGACCTCATTCCCATTAAACCTCTTATAAACACATGTATCACATTCGTTCTTAATGAAACCAAATTCCTTTATGGCTTCATTGAATCGAATGTTCCATGACCTAGATGCTTGCTTGAATCCATAAATGGATTTCTGTAACTTTCAAACCCGTTTGGCTTCACCTGGTGTCATAAACCCTTCTGGTTGTGTCATATAGACATGTTCCTGAAGGTTCCCATTAAAGAATTCTATTTTGACATCTATTTTCCAAATCTCATAGTCATGGTAAGCTGCTATGGCAAGTATGATTCTTATGGATTTAAACATTGAAACTGGAGAGAAGGTTTCATCATAGTCAATTCCATGACACTATCTAAATCCTTTAGCCACTAGCCTTGATTTATAGGTGCTAACTTGACCTTCCATGTCCAGCTTTCTCTTGAATACCCATTTGTATCCAACATGCTTTACATCAACTGGCTCATCGACCAGAACCCAGACATGGTTCTGATACATGGATTCCATCTCAGAATTCATAGCTTCTAGCCATCTCATAGATTCTGAGATTTCTACTACTTCCTTGTAGGGGAGAGGTTCATCATTGTCCAACAATAATGATTCAACATCCTCGGTGACTAGGAAACCAAATATCTCTAGTTCCCTTACCACTCTTGAGATCCTATGCAGTACTTGTGTTTCTGGAACCTCTTCCATGGGGACCTGTGGAACTTGTTCCTGTACCAACTCCTATGTATCTTGAGCATCAACTTCATCGAAGTCAATCTTTCTCCCACTATCCTTTTTTAGGATGTTCTCCCTCTCAATAAAGATGGCTTGTTCCGCAACATTCACTTTCTTGTCTTGAGGGTTATATAGGTAATATCCTTTCGTTTCCTTAGGATATCCTATAAAGATACACTTTGTGCCCCGGGGTGCTAGTTTGTTTCCTGATAAAGCCTTAACAAACACCTCGCATCCCCATACATGTCTATGCGACAAAATGGGTTTCTTTCCATTCCATTACTCGGAGGGAATTCCATTTTCCGCCTTAGTTGGTACTCGGTTTAATGTGTATGCTGCAGTTTGTAATGCATATCCCCAAAAGGATAATGGAAGATCTGCATGACTCATCATTGACGTCACTATGTCCAACAAGGTGAGGTTCCTCCTTTCACTAACACCATTCCACTATGGTGTATAAGGATGAGTGAGCTGAGATAGAATCCCTGACTCCCATAGAATATCGATGAACTCTTGGTTCAGATATTCTCCACCTCGATCCGATCAAAGCTTCTTTATCTTCTTACCAAGTAGATTCTCTACTTCATTCATAAATTACATAAATTTCTCTAAGGCTTCTAACTTATTCCTCATTAAGTAGACAAATCCGCATCTACTCAAATCATCAGTGAAAGTAATGAAGTAAGAATATCCACCTCTAGCTTCTACTGGAAATGGTCCACATACATCCATCTGTACCAATCCTAGAAGCTCTGTGGCCCTTTCACCCTATCCACCAAAAGGCGACTTGGTCATTTTACCTTATAAACAAGTGTGACATCTATCATGTGGTTTTAGCTTAGTAGAGTCTAAATAGCCATCTTGACAGAGCTTTGTCAAGCGCTTCTCGTTTACATGACCAAGGCGGTGATGCCACAACTGGGTGATGTATGAGTCATGTGAGTTTGTTTCATTATCGATTGACAATGCTTGGTTTTTGTAATTTAATACATACAAACCATTATTCAAATGTTCCATACCATAACATAAGTTGTTCTTATAAAAGAGACAACCCTTATTTCCAAACTTGAAAACAAATCCATCCATATCTAAACAAGATATAGAAATTATGTTCTTGGTAACACTAGGCACAAAATAAACGTTATGTAAAACCAAAATCATCCCAGTTGGCAATGAGAGGTGGTAGTCCCCAATAGCCAAAGCAGTCAGCCTTGCGCCATTAGCAGCTCGAAGATCCACCTCTCCTCTGGTGATCTTTCTAAATATACTTGGTTCCTATATTTGAATACAGATGTGAGCCCCACAAGCTGTATCTAATACCCAATGTGTAGAAATAGAAAGATTGAACTTGATAATTAATGCACTTTTAGCATCCCCACGCTTCTGGGTGTAGTTCCTCTTCCAGTGGCCCTGCTTTTCCACATGAAAAACACACCGCCTCCCATTCCTTGCCTTGCCACTGAATCTTCCCCTTCCTGGAGGGACGATGATCGGGGGCTTCAAACTGTTTATAAGTATTTGGCCCCTTTGTCTTGTCCTTACTTTTCTTGTTCACTATAAGGACTGTGGGTTTGTCACGCCCCATGTCCTTTTCAACCTGGCGAATCAAGTTCAAAAGCTCCGACAAACTCTTCTCATTGCCTCTCATGTTATAGTTTACAATGAAGCTAGAGAAGGTATTGGCCAGTGATGATAGGATGAGACCTGTACGTAACTCATATTAGAATTGAATCCCTAAGATGTCCAGGCGTCCAATGTAGCCAATAAGCTTGACTACATGAGGCCCAGCTGGCGCAGACTCTCCAAGATTCATGGTAAACAATGTATTGGAGATCTCATACCTCTCCTGTCTCGCCTTCCCTTGGTAGAGATCTTTAAGGTGATACATCATGCTATACGCGTCCATGATTTCATGTTGCTTCAAGAGCTCATTAGACATTGCCGATAGCATGAAACACTGGACATCTGTGGCATCATCCATGTGTTTCATGTAGAGAGATAATTCCTCATCACCAGCCTCTTTCCCAGGCGCAACTGGAATAGGCTCTTAAAGCACATACAATTTCCTTTCGTGGCGAAGGGCGACGCGTAAACGCCTCTGCCACTCGTGGAAATTGGTGCCGGTGAGAAGGTTTTCCTTCTCGAGTATGGTGCACAATGATATGTTTGAAGTCATTTTCTTGTCGGTTCTACAAATTAAGATAAGAAAAGGTTTAGTACATTATTATAAAAATTGAGACAAATAAATAAATTAATGTGGTAAGCATCCCTTAAATCTACATGAAAAATGGGGGTTCAAAACCCATTGGGTGCAGGTACTGTAGCAATACTGTAGCTCACTATAGCAGCGGCGACACTATAGCAACGACGGGCACTGTAGCGGCAGCAGAGAACTGTAGCGGCGGCAGAGCACTATAGCAGCGGTGGGTATTGTGCAGGACTGTAGCAACGAAGGTACTATAGCAGTACTATTCACAGAATGGGATTTGGGCCAAAAAAATGGGCCTACGGGTCATGTAATGGGCTAAATCCCACTGGGCCTTCGGGCTATGTAATGGGTCTCCCTCTACCAGTTAAAGAGGTTTTTGCTATGCTTTAATAATAAAATGAGGCTTCGGACCCAACCTTTTAAAAAATAAAAATATATTAATACTTATTAGTCTCCCACTATTTTATTGAAATCCAATAGCCCTCACCATTGACTTCATAATATTCTGTTTCCTGAATATTCTAGTGGCAAGGATTCATATTGCCCTTTTCATTACCCCAACTAGGGTTGGTCAAGAAACTTGAAGGGTTTTAGGTAGGAATTCCAAATGCCAACTGCATTAACTCGTAGCTCCATGATCCACTGAGTGGACTCCCAAATCCTAAAATCCTTTTATTTTGGATTTCCTCAACCTTTGCCTCTTGGTCACACCAAGTCCTGCTGTGGCAGTCAAACCTTGATGTGAACCAAGTCAAGTCAACCCAAAACCTTGAATTAGAATTCCCTAATAATTGAAAGCACCCCAACTAGGGTTGGTCAAGCACTTTGAACTATGGTTCTATTTTAACCAAGATTATGGAAGGCTATACCAACTTAATATTTCTTTTGAGGGATTTTATCCTTATACGTAAATTTCCATTTTATTATCTTTGATTACATGATTTTTAATATTAAGTGGGATATAATTAAGTGATTAACCATGTCTAAGATAATATTTACGTATAAGCTGGTTTTATTTTAGTTCCATCTTGCATGCTCGTTTAATTCATGAATTGTGTGATCATGACAACACACCCACAATAAATAAACCATGCAACTAATAGAAATAAAATAAATGGAATGATCATGAGATTTTCTATTGGTTAGTTTATCTAGCAGTTGATAAAATATCCCAAGACCTAGGGGAGAAACACCTTGAACCTTTCGGGTTCGTGTTTACAGCTTTCCACCTGTCCACCTTTGTATCTCCTTGGATTGGTTTCACCTTGGCTCCTGACTTGAGCCACCTCCACTAGCGTGTGATCTCCATCCATTACATATGCATTTATCTCACACGCAGGTGAGGGGTAAAAAGGGGTTTTTACATAAAAGAATCCTTGGCCACGCAGGCCCTACATATTAACGAGGAGATGGATCACATGCCAACAAATTTAATTTAAATAAATAAATTAAGAGAAACCATTCACATACAAAGGTCTTGGTCTAGCTCATGATCATCCATAAATGCAACGATATTTAAGCATAAATAAAACTAGAATTCAATTATTTAATCGTTCTTGTTTAAGATAAATCATGCTCGAATTAATTAATTATCTTTAATTAATCAATCCTTTTATCTTAATCCCTTTTTCTGAATTTCCTTGAGATTATCATCCATCATAATTTTAAACAAATAAATTCATTTAAAATTATACTTGTATGTAACTTGTACATTGGAGGCAACCCAGTGAATTCCCATTCATTACATTGATGTTAAATTAAACACATATATATAAAACACCTATCACATGTTGCGCCTCAGCTTTACGTCTGCACTATGGTACACGTCTCAAGGGTTTGTATAATATAATAATAAATTTTAATAAATCTGTGTAATTTGGGTGAGTACACAACGTGTAGTTCTGACTACACGGTGTGTACTTTTCTTCACCGTCCATCCGAAGTATACGCCGGGGGACAGGGTGTGTTAATGTACTTCAGAAATTTTCGGAGTACACGGTGTGTTCTGTGGGACACACGCTGTGTAGTTTCCGCGTTACACGGTTTCCAGCCGGGCAAGCCGTGTACGGGGTTCACGGACCAACCCTGACCTGAAGGGACTAAACGCCGTGCTCATTGGACCACACGGCCTGTAATCCGGAAACCGTGTGCCACCTATTTCTGGTCAACACACGGTGTCTTAAATTCTTAGAAAGAATCCAATACACGGCCTGATTTGGCGGATCAGTCAATGCATTGAACCTAGACTACATGGCGTGTACTTCCGAATACACGCCGTGTACTCTAGTGTTGTATGACCAGAAATGTTTGGCTCATTCGGGTGAGTTACTCTATTTTATTTTAATCAAAATTAAAATAAAAATTCATTTCTGTGAGGTGAACGAGAAACGAGGGAGGAGGAACAGATCTCGACATTCATATTTCCAGAACGATTAAACATGAATTGAAATAACAAAATTATTAAATGCATAAATCACCAATGAAAAACTAAATAACTATAATCAATTATATGACCCCGCTCTGATACCACTTGTAGGTTCCGGGCACAGCAGAAGCGCATTGGTGGGTTTGCCAAACTTTAATATTAGCGTTAAACGACGTTCAATATGAGATCTGCCATGATATAAAACGCCGGATTTTCGGAATAGAATTTAGAATGAAAAAGAAAATAAGATTCCTGAAACCATTGAGATAGGATCATCATATGTTGGTTATAATTAATTTAATTAATTCATAAGAATTACCTCGGTGGAATTCTTTCTTCGTTGGAGTCTCCTATCATGATCCCGTGATCCGTCGTTGTGTCGTAGAATCCAAGTATAGAATTCCACTAGCGGTGATCCACACGTGCTCCACGTATCTCTGGATGTCGCCGAAGGGATCTCCGGGTGCTAGCGCAGAAGAACCTTCGCTTGCGATATCCACCTTCGACCGCCTTGATCCGGTGGGGGATCTTTCTCTCATAAATTGAAAGCATTCTTTTTGGAAGGATAATTCTCTCTTGGCTTGAGAGTATTTCCAAAAAACCATTGTGCACAACAATGGCTCGATCTAATGAGAATAATGTAATAGGGATTTATAATACATATAATAATAAAATGAATTAATTACCCAAAAGTATTTAATCATTTCATTTAATTCTTAACAATACCCCATGTCATAATAATGATAGTTGACTATAATTATTACTTGACATGTACCCAACGTATTACATTTAATATCATTTAATTAAATAAACAATATTTTATCCTCAAAAATCCCGACTGTAAAAATACACGGTGTGTAATAATTAATACACTGCGTGTACTTGTTTTCCATAAAACTACAGGACGTGTAATTTTATTTTCCATTTTTCTCCACCACAATTATTAGACCTTGAGTAATGACTATTTATTTCTTAAATAAATGTAACTGCATTACTCGCTAATAAATATATTATTTCTCCCACAATATATTCTCTCGAATAACTAGTGTCAAAATAAATGTGATCATTCATCCTTAAATAATTATTAAACCACAATCGGGAATAATATTGATTTAACTTGTTAAATTAATATTTAACTGAGATACATGTACACACTTAGTGTGTGACCCTCTAGGCCTCTTTCTCAGTGGCATTAGGTGGAGCCTGCCTGAAGTCTGAGGTTAGAATCTAGCAACACGCCAAGGCACCCATAGAGAAAGACGTTAACCCCGCAATGACGTGTCACCTCCTACGAACACTTACCATGTAATATAATCCCTTTGTCTTGATATCTCTTATCAAGCGGGTTGCATGCTAGTCCCATCAACCCATGTGCTCGATTATTCTTTCTTTGACTTCCCAGAATTGTACTCGCCCATACCTTACCATGGACATGGATTTATTTAGGCTATATCAATTCCATCAAAGGGCCTGAGATATCTAGTTCCGTTATGGAAAAAAGGGAAAAATCTTTTCTCACATTATCTATTAATGCAGTATTACTCGTGACGCACCCAACGTATCCTACCTCACTGCGAACAGTGTGTCGTCACGGTTTTTGTCAATACATCATAGTGCGCAAGTTGCAATACCCATTAATAATAATATTAAAGTCTAAGGACCAATACACACGTCCGCAGATAGGAACATCCAATGACACTATGAAATTTGGATTTCCTACTGGCGGGTCTCGTTCTCATAATATCCTCCTAGATATTACCAAGGGCGCACACCATGAGAAGGTGCCTCAAAGTTTTATGAGTCCTCACCCCTAATGACCTGTATTATTTGTGTCCCTCAAATAATATCATCTGGCCATAGAACATATATTCAAGAACAGTGTTATGGCACTTCTGGGTTCTCATCATAGCAGGGATCCGCTATGACCATTTAATGCAACAGATGTCCTTAAGACATTATCACATGCATTGTCACGTAGAAGAACAATCAAAGTAAATGTTTGGTGGTGGTTCTTTTTTCTCCTCCCTTGTGTGATGAATGATCAAAATAAATGTTTGGTGATATAACCAAAAGTGAACTATGTTTCCAGTTTCTAAATAAGTGTTCACCTTCTTGAAAATACTCCTCCATCAAGGATAACTTAGTGGAAGAATAAATACCTATATAATTCTACTACAAAAGTGAATTCAACAATTCTAGATCAAATTTAATGACTACTATAACATTTACAATATCATTGAGGCCTATTTTTACCAACATATCACCCAACCCAACTTCTGGATCAGATGTTCCCAATAGAAAATATTGTGCAAAAGAAACTAAATGCTCACCCACATACCCATGGGAAGATGAATGATCCTCCAAGATGGATTGATAGGGACTAACACATTTTTGAAAAATCAATATGTTTTTTTGGATATTCCAAAATAAGGAAAGAGTGAAATACTACACCTACATGGGGATCAAGGGGGAGAGGTCTTTGAAAATTTGGAGTTCTTCAATTTCCCTAACCCCTTTATTGCAGCATCTCCAGAATGTATCGATGTCAAGATTATTATGGTAGGCCCCCAAAGATGATGATGATTCCAAGGGTGTCACTATAAGAATGTAAATTGATTCCCTCATTAGAGTAAGATGACTTGGGGAACCATCATCATCACCCCCTATTCACTGCTCAATTCAGCTACAACATTCATACCCTAGGGAAAACATATGGGGGATTATTGAAGTTTTTGGTTTTTATAACTATCCTATCATATCAATAGAAAAAAAAAATTAGTATTGTTGCAAAAAAAATTATTTCCCTTTTAGCACCATTGAAAATTTATCCATACTACTGCCTCAATAATGGGATTGTCACTTTTTTCCATGACAACCTCCAACATGCCCCGAACCACCATTTTCTATACTATAGTTTAATAAATGACCCAAACCACCAAACCTTCCAATATAACATCATAGTCTAAAAGAAAATACTTGACCATCATAGGTCGATCTATAAAATTAATTCTCTAGAGGGTGGTTACAGGATCAAAAACATCTAATGGTAATTATTACTGTAATAGAATGAACCAGGTCTCATCCTCTAAGTTTAATATTCTATAATTCATACCCTTATAAATTAAAAAACGAAATAATAATGTTTGATATTCTTTACTCACCAGCACCACACCCACTATATCCATGTTGGATGAGGCTTCTACTAAAAATAAGAGTAATGTTAAAATGATTCATTATAAAATAATTTTAGAGATATGGTTCCTCTAAAAACCATTATATATCATGGACATGGATTAGCTCCAATAGTTTGGGGAAATTGGGTGGCCTCATGTACCAATGATCCTAATTTCTAGTTTAGATATGATCAAATCCATGTATCTTCATATTTTTTTGGATAAATCAATCTTGGTATCTCAGGTAGGGAGGTTTACCTGGGCTTGTGCCTCCCTAGGTGGAAAACATCAAAAATAGGTTTTCAAACATTAGATTATTCTTAGATTGAAGATGATAGGGGAGGAAATATTGAGTGCACAAAGTGAAACATACCACTAAACTAGCATGGTTCATGTAATTCTCATAGATGACTCACATTAACATGGGCAGCAAGGACACCCTCAAAATGTGACATCAATTAGGGTCAGGATTCATGGTTTTCTACACCATTAACAACCACACTACAAGTGGGAACTACACCATAGGGTTTGAAGTTGAAGATTTCATAATATCTCATGATTTAGCCAACCTTCAAATAATGTTGTACAATGGTCATTACCCCACTAATGAACTTCAAAAATGTTTTAAAATAAAAACCAGGGATGTTTTTGGGGATTAGGTACACATACCCACCTAGATGAGCCCCCATACAACCACATGAAACTAGAAAGGGGTTTGGGATTATATGAGGAAATATTTCCCTATAAATATAGTGAAAGAGGTGATACCAATTGGCCAACATATGGATAGCTTGATCAATATGAAACACTCATGACATATATTTCACCATCATGAAAGTGGAGATCCCAACTCCACCCATTTTCTTCATCAGAAGTATGTACTTGCTCAGGAACATAGCCAGGAAACTTCCTAGATAAACAATATGGTCATCATATGTGTTAATATCCTACCAGAGGTATTAAATTACCTTCCTAAAATATAGAACTATAAGTTCCATCCGCACTGTGGGATTCATTCATAGGGAATTCCTTTGGATTCTTTTCTTCGGTCACAGAATGAAAATTCACAATGATGTATCTCACCCATTTTATGAATGATATATCTACATTAGGAGGTGGGTCTATATCAAGGGACTTATTAGCCAACATGATCAATATTCACGCATGAGCAGGGGTCCAAGCTTCATTGTCCTATTTGGATGGTGGAGGAAAGAAAATCACCATACATCTCTCCCAATATGGGTGACCCACAAATCTTCTAGATGTCCTAGAGACTAATGTTCACCACTCCATGTGTCAGGTGGAATATATTCTTATCTGGACTCCACCGACTAAATATGTCTGACATCAATCCCTCATTATAGTTCAAAATTATTTGTGATATTAAAAAAACCTCTTTAATCTTGATTTACTTTATCTCCACAGAAAAATCAGAATCAATATACTGTAGCTAGAAGGTCCATCCACAATCCATTATGAAATTTCATCCCAATTGATGTTCCTAGTTCAGAAACCACCTAAACCATTGGATGGTGAAGGAAAATAAATAACATAGTGGTACATATCATGATTCTGAACCAATAGATCATGTAAATCTTGAGAGATGAAAATTCTTCCAAAGTACATTATCGAAGGCTCTATAAAATATTCAGGTTCAATTCGTAATTGATTTGAGAAAGTGTTGGGACAATGTATATCTTGTGAAATGGTTTTTTTAATCTGAAATAAGTATCATGAATAATTATTCAGTATATTTCTAGTGAACTATATCATTGGAACTAGATCTTTTTATGAGTTATTTCAATTAGATTATGTAGTGTAGTAAATCACGAGACCTCTAGAGAGTTACGTCACATCTGAATGAGATCCCATCCTCTTCCCAATTTATAGGAAACATTGAGAAATACAAAGGGTTATTGAAAAACCCAAACATCACCCAATTCATTGATTGTTGATAGTTCCAAAGACTTAGGTGGTAATATAATCTTCTTAGAATCAATATCATTCCTCTATTGATGTCATTTATAAGGGGGTTCATTTATTGAGGCCTTCTATGTGATAATTGGTAAATATACAATGAAATAAGTACTCAAATAATAGGTACTATATTCTCCAGAAAAAACTATAGTAAAGGTGAAAAAAACACGTGGATCATGTAACAATCAATAGAAAACATGATCTCATGAATGTTGGAAGTTCATGCACAGTTCATGATATAATTAATATCATGAACAATTCATGGTAATATTAATATCATATAGATACCCTTTTATGATCCTCCTTGTTCTTGTGAAGGCACCCATACCTACATTGGTGATCGAGTGAGGGAAGCCAAGTGACCTTCAATGCATTACCCAAAATTTCAATTAGAAAGTGAATAACAATCAACCAAAAACCTTGTAAAATAAGGGATTCATATATGTGAAGGTGTAAGAATTTTTTTGTCAATGATATTCATGTGATGCACTCATAAAACTCACAAGACATTTTGATTCCCATTGATACAAGATCACCTTGTCACACGAGGGACTATTGTCATGTCGCCTTCATCATGATAAGGGAATCATCCATTTCTATACAATTCTACGCTAACCATATGAACCCATATAAAAATTGAAGCGTTATCTATGGAAATTATCTTACATCACCACAGGACCCAATATTGTTAACATGATTCATTTCAGGATATGAGAGTGATTGTATTTGACATTGTTTGCATGATTGTGTGAGAACACGAGGGTATGTATAATAAAAAAGGAAATGTTAGGGTAAATTGAGAAAGATTCATTGTGAGTAAGGATAAAATAACCTTTATGTGAAAGAGGTAATATTCCCCAAGTGATTTCTATTGATTATGTGGAGGCACTATCGATATATCAGTATGATATCATGAAGGATACCATAATATTCAACGTTATTCCCATAAATTACCCAAATCTAGTTTCCTTATATCTTGAGAATGCCTCTCCACATGCATCCTGTTATCGTAAATACACATTAAATTGTTTTATCGACCCTATGGAAGCTCTATGGCATGTCCAAATGGAAAGGAAAACTCCCTCTAGATGGAATGGATTCAATAATTTTAGAAAAGGTTGAAAATTATTGCAATCATAGAATTTAACATGATGTCATGGATGATACATGGAAGGATCATGTGAAGAACTTCACACAAAAAATATCCTAACAAATATATCTCAAATCCATGAGATATGTTCCACACAAGTTTGTATGTAATTGGGGTGGTGATAACTCAAAATCTATCCCCTCAGAAAAAACAATGATCTATGATTGATCACTTAAAGGAGAACATGAATACACTTCTCAGAGAGACCAATCAGATGATTTTTAAGGTCTTCTCCCAGTTAAAATTTGTGGAATGACCTATGGGATCACATGGAGTGAATAAGCACTGCATGCGATCAATTGAGATCATGCAGAGGAATTCTAACTGTGTTTCGAATAATTATAAGGAGGTATAACGTGTTGACTAGTTCATGCCAAAACTAAATTGACCTAATACTAGAAAAAACTAATGTAAATATTTAATTCATCTAGAATAAATTCTGAAAAATATAGGATAATTAATTTAAAAAAATATATAGTTCTCCATGCACATAGCATGAATAACCTTGATCATGAGAATGAATTGGGACATGTCACCCAAATCATGCAATGATCCTTAAACATGCTATATATATCTTGATATATCCATTGTAAATGTCTAATAATGTAACACGACACTCTCTGATCATGCCGCAAAATTCATGTAAATTCCAGCATGCCTTCCAGCCAAATATTTAGATGACAACCTAACATGTCTCCCATGTTAGGTGGTGGTTTCATGACATGTTGGTAGCTCTTAGGACGTCACCTACACATGTCACCCACATATCATGGAGTCACCAAGGAAAGTTATCCTTGATCATATGGAACCCTTCACACATGTAATCCCTAACCATGATATGTCATCTAGAAAAGAATGGAAGGTCATACAACCCCCTCCAGACATGTCATCTTTGATCATGTGACGTCCTCTGTATAAGAAATATTTGATAATATAATACCCTCCAAGCATGTCCCCAAGACCTTGGAATGTCCTCCTGGATTTCTATCCAGATAATGCGATAGCCTCCTAGATGTTTTATTCAGGTATTTTAAAATCCACCCTTCACACAGACCAAGTATAGCGATACCATCCAGACATGTCATCCTTAGTCATGGAGTGTCTTCTAGATATTCCACCTAGATCATGTGACCAACCGTAGAAAAGTAAACTAGATCATGAGATTTTATTTGGATATGTATTATAAGAATATATGATTTATCAGGAAGGAAATCAATACTTGTGAGTAAGACACTCATGATTTGTCTAGGAATCATCAATAATTTCAAGAAGATAATAAATCCAAGTCAAGAAGAAATTCTTGGGAATGACCACCTTTTATATTAGATGTATAAGGGTAACCATAGTGTGTATGCCACAATAAAACTAAAATATGATAATTATTTTTCCTGCTATAACCAAGATATGTTTCACAAAATCCTAACACCCACACTGAAAAATAAATCCGACCCAGTGTAAGTCCCTCCATGTCTCTGACATTCCAACCATCAGGACCTAATATAACTCAGGGCCTAATCATTATTCCTCATCTGCCAATGGATTGAGAGGGAAATGTCAGTTTGTAAGCCCTTTTTAAATTGTACTATGAATAATCTGATTCTATCCATAACCTAGATAGGAAGAATTCCTTCCTAAGAAATGAGCTACATATCAACCGTCTAATGGGTCACCCCACATATAAGTCATATACCCAGATACAGTGAGACTGATTACATACTATCTATTGTTTGTCCAAATGATAATGGATAACACATGATTCAGAATTTTCAATATTCATATCATTATCATCATGAATCTCGATCATCAGGGGAAACATCAATTTGTAAGCCCCAAATAGTGGAATTATTTAACTACTTCCATAAAATAGAATAAACATTAGGTTATGTCCCAAGGGTTTGACTTAACTATGATTACTCTAATTTCTACCATAAACAGGATACATAGGACACCTCCCTGAGGATTGATCTCAAATCCCAATTCCTAAGTTAACTTTTATATTTCATGTCCATGTGACATTAAAATTTAGGGGTTTAACAAAATTCATGGGTTTTGAGTCATCTTATAAATATGATAAGTTGGACACTGCATAAAGGTTCAATCTGATATTTTATATATCAATATTCTCTATTGATGATAAAAAATCCAGAGAGCCTTTTTATAAAAAAAAAATAGACAATAAGATACACATTAATGGGAAGATGACAAGGAACACTAGTCATACTCATGGATTAAATAATATACCCCCTACCATACACATGGAAGAATTTAGCAGTTGAGGATTTATTTTGAAAAATGGGTCCCATAACAAGATTAGTAAGAGATTAAAAAAATATCTAAAATCAATAAGAGAGACCTAGAGTAAGAAAAAATTCCCCCTAAAATGGTATGATTAGCTAGACCTCCCATCCTCTTGGCTAATGTGAGTTCCTACGTGTCGTTGGTTCTAAAACATTAAAGGACCACCTGCCTTTTGAAAGCAGGCCCGTATTCAGTTATGGAAGTGGGAGTTTTTGGGTGTTTCTATGGAAAATGAAAATGGTTAGACTGATGTGAATGATTTTATAGATATCATACCCTTGTAATCAAGTGTAGTGAACTACTGAACTTATCTCTTTCCCATGAGACAAAAATGGTGAACTAAATATGAAATCATTTACTTTTGGCATCATTTTCACAGGGTCAAAATGATAAACTTCTCATTATTTTCATACTATTTTCTTTCTTCAATTCGTTTCCTTTTCAAATTAAATAATGATCAGTATATGAATATGTTTATGATATGACATATTTTAAGAAACTACACATGAATAATATGAAATAAAGTAAATTATATTCAATTAATTCCGTATAATTGATCACATGAGCTTGAAATAAATCCATTGATTACATAGCAATATATATAATAATATGGATTACAATAACTTGATTCATAATGATATAATGCTCAATATTGTATATTATAATCATACTATAAAGGAATCATGATATTCCATCATAAAAAAATAATTATGGCATACACCAAAAACCCATGATAGATCTCATGATACCCACTAATGCTTCAAGGGGATATTTTTGTGGAAAATCATCACTAATTAATTCCAATAAATTCATCACATGGTATAATAAATAAAAAATAGAATAAATAACTAATTTAACTTAGCAGTCAATAAAAATATTTATTAAAATGAAGAGTATAATTTTTTTTAATATTTACTCAATCAATAAATTGAATAGATCCTTATGTAAGAATCTACAAAACTGATACAATATAGAGAAATTTCTACACTATAAAGTGAACAATTTACCCAATCAAAAAATGTAATTATTAGATTGTAATTCATCTAAAGAAAAACATATAATGGTTTCCTTATCCCATATCATAAGTGAAATAATAAATCATTTAATGATGTTAACATAGATGAAAATAAGCCATAAGGACACTTTGAATAGATTTAGGTATGAAATTATTTAGAATTGGGTCATCTTGTACCCAAATATTAATCACCGAATTGAATATTTTCAAATTAATTTAGAGGGTGATTCATGAAATATTACCCTAAAGGGGACATATATTTTACAGATACAAAAGAAAATGGAATACAAATAATAATTTTTTTTACAAAATACTTTTATTATAATCATAAAACACAATTTTTCATAAAATAATGATCATTTATCTTCAAAAAAATGATGTGAGGTATTTCATAAAATGATTTTTTAAAATAAAATTTAGAATGGATACATCAAGAGAAAATGAAGGTTATTCTAAGGAAATTTGGATTGGGATATAGAAATATGGCTATTAAATGGAAAACCCTTTTATATATTTTAATTTTTTTAAACCCACATTATAAAAAAGATAATTGAATGACCATTTGAATTGTGGAAAGGTTAAAAATTGTTGTCATTTTATATAACATATATTTATCTTTCTAAATATAATGTATAAATATTGGGGGAAGATAAATTATATGCTTTCAAGATAATAAACATTTATAAATAATGGGAATTATTCATAAAGACATTATACATTTATGGGAAATAAATTCCTCAATGAAGATGTTTTGAAATTCAAATGTCACATCCCCTAGAGAGAGAATGGAGATTATCACGTGAGAAGGGAAATGAAAAAAATATGACTTAGAAGACTGAAGCTCAAGATGTACCATTATAACCCAGATAAAGAATTGAGTTAACTAATTTCCTTAACAATATCATAATGATTAATGTAACAATACATCAAAAATGAGTTTTTGATGAATAATTATAAATCCATTTAAATTAATGTGGAGAAAAAAATTTATACAATAATATGTTAAAATAAATCAACGCAGATTATTCCGGGTTTAAGAGAAACTATTATAACTCAAATAATGGAAATTGAGTTATGAAAAACCCTTAAAAATTTCATGACATTTAAATTGAATGAACCTGAAAGAGTGATACTGAAATACAACATAAAATACCATGACTATAAATGGAATCATGATATAATATATATAATTGGAAATATATTATCCATGTAAAAGGGAATAAGATAATAAAAATAACATTTCTCAATAAATTCAAATTAATACCATAACCCTTACCTTTATTCCCTCTTAGTCGAATGTTTCATATCCTCTGGTAAAAAAATACCTATCTTATTCACTTATTTTATAGACACATTAATAAATATATAATATTATTAAATTAAATTGTAATAATTATTTTAAAATATTTTTGTTGGTTATATATTATTTTCATCATCAGGTGTTATTAAATTTGATTGTTTAGTTATAAATAGTTTCATAATGAGTTGTTTATTCTTTTTTATGGGATAAAATTTAATCATTATGAGATTATTATAGGTAGTGGAACCAATTTGTTTCAATGATTTATAATATTATAATTTCATTTGATAAATACTTTTATCATGAATCACTGTTATGAAGTTTATAATGAGCATGTTTTGTGAATTAGAAACTAACATAAGTGTGGTAAAAAAATAATAATTTAAATACTAATATAACAAATCCAAAACCATAAAAAAATTTATTTTAACATTAATTTCTAATAGAACAATTTTTTATGTTCAGGTATTCATGGAATAGATAATTGTATTTCATTGTTCATGTGGTTGGTCAAACAGACCCAAACATGAACTTGTTATAATCTATGGGTTAGTATGGTCCTGAAAGTTATTATTTTGTCACAATATCATTATAAAAAAATAATAAAGATATTATTAATCTATGTTTTATTGTGGTCATGAATGTTATTATAAGGAAAAAAACTACATGAAAAATATAATATGTTACTTTCATTAATGTATAAATATGCATGTACTCATGAGTGACATAGTTGTTTTCCAGGGAAGGAGATAAAGATTGAGAATGGTTTATAATTTAAGAATAATAATATGTTTATAAATGTCAAATTAATCAATTAAATACTAATTCTAAATCGTCTATGCATATAAGGGACGAAAAATCAATCATGGTGATCATGGAGGTTGTAGTCTGGACATGCAAATGGTGAAATTATGTTTATCATTATAAAATGGAAAGTGTAGTTAATGAGTATTAAATAATAACAATAGTATAAAATTATTTAAACAATAATGTTGTAATAATAATATAATGGATAAAAATATCTTCTTTATATTGAAGAAGAATTAAAAAATTGAAACAAAAATGGAGTAATTATGAATTTTTATCTTTCCCATTAGAAAAATAAAATAAAAAATGTATATAGCCACTAGATGGTGGTATTTTTGATTCCTATAACAACTAATAATGTTTATAATAATGTTATAGAGGTATCTTTTCATGTTTTTTTCATTGATATAAATGGGTTTTTTGTGAGGATAAATAGACTACTGAGAGAATTTCTCTAAGTGGAGGAAGTGGCATATTTTCTAATAATATAAATAAAAATGTCATTGTTCAAGAGTCAAATAGATCCAAAAATGGAGGGGTAATGGGTAATTTATATAAACTTCTAATAAATAAATTCTCAAAATTTTTATAAACATTATTTCAAGTATTTAACTAATATATTGTTTTTCACATTTACAATTTTTGGTTTTTACCATGGTAACAACTTTTAGCCTACCTAATTTACAATTAATGTATAAAAATAAAATGGTACTTATTACCTAATCATTAATATTATGAAACAATATTTTCAATTAAAATTCCATTTTTCGATATATATTTTTTTAAATATTGGCTTACAAAATGCGTAAAAATCATTTCTAGAAAAATTTTATTTTTTGATGTATAAAAATTATGACTAATATAAAATTATCAATGATTTTAATTTATAAGAAATTAATTGGTTAATTATTATCTCATAATAATACTTATGTGTCTATCAAAAAAATTATGAACATAAGTCCACCAGTCATGAACATATTTTCAAGAAATAGACATAAATAGTTAAAATTTTACATAACTTTCAGAATGTTAAAGATGGGTTTTCAAAATTTAACATATTATATTAAAATTAATCGATAAACAACTTAAATTTATATATTTTCATGAAATATGTTTTATAAGTTTCATAGTCATAATTATTGAATTATAATTCTATTAAATCTATGTTATATGTATAAATTTTATTTCTCATTATTCAATTAAAAATAAATTATATCAGAAAAAACAAACAATTCACCCTATGATACATTTGACATTATGAAACCAGAAATAAAGTTCATTTTTTCAAATTAAATTTCAAAAAAATTATGTTTTTAGTTTTTAAAATGGAAAAATAATATAATGAAAAACTATTGTCAATGGGGAATGGGTTATTTAGATATTAACTCTTGTTTTTTTATTTAATTTCGATTACTAAATAAATTAGTGTTAATATATTATTAACCAAAAATCATATTTACAAAATATTAATCACTAATATATTTAGTTTCATAAAATAAAATTATATAGTTTCTAAAGAGGACTTTTTTTTAATAAAATACATATCCAATCATAAAAGGATCCTATTAACTATATAGATATACTAATTGAATTTATCAATGAATTAGACTAAAATTAAATTTACTTTTCCTTTATAAATATATTTGATATAATATTAGTTATATGTTTACTATCTAATTCAATGGCGACATTATAATTAACTCATTTAACACATATAATATTATCGTCATAAAGGGTATCATTTATTTGTTTCAGATCACTATTTTGGATGAAAAATGATATTTAAAATAGTATTTATTGAAAGTATAATTTCATATTAGAATATTGTGTTTCATAAAATGTGTAATAATTCATGATATTTAACTTGTTTATTTTCTTATATTACATAAATAAAAAATACTTCCATCATCTTTCTTAAAATAATAATTTGATTTCCCCAATGAAAAGTTAATTCCATGATGATTCCATTCACATCATTATCATTTATTTAAATATTTAATCCCCATAACATAGTTTAATCCATGCAATATAGTGGAATAAAAAACAGTTCAGATCAATATAATAGATTAACTAAGAAATTAATAGTCCACATAGGGGGAATTATTGAGAATGATATAAGGAAACATTTTAGAATATGTGCACTATACGACTTGTTACATTTCATTATATATATTCAATATCACCATTAATATGGATTTATTCCTTAGAGGTTATAGATACTTTGTTTCTATTACAATATCTTAATCGACCTACCCAAATTCCCATTTTTATACAGAATGCAGTCAAGATATGGGAATGATGTCCTACTTATATACCAATTTATATAGTCTTAGGATAGGCATAACTAGTCCATTCCATATATAATATCAAAAAATTAAGATTATGAACATTTAAATCCAAAAAAATCTATTTGTTTCAACTACTATAGAACATTATATAAAAATAATCAACCACTCTATGATTCTTCCCTTATGAGTTTCAAGGATCATATTTTTATAATATGATTTTAATTTTAATTTAAAAGTAGATTCATATTTCATAGAAAGAAAATAATGACAAACAACCGTATAAACCAATGTAGAAGATAATATAAAATATAATTATATATTACATAAAAATTGTAGAAATCACTTCTCCAATATCAATTTTAGACTTCTCATACCTTTGATGTACTAATGAGTTGTCATTGAGGTGAAAAAACCCTTCACAGATAAAGTTAATTCTTCCTAATGGACTAATATATTCTGTATAAATACAATAATAATATCCTATAATGTGGAAAAGAACCTCTAGATGACTTCACATTGAAATAAGAATGTGATATCTAGGTTGGTCAGGGCTATTGTATAAAACTCTCTAATATTTATTTCTAGAACAATATTTGAAGATATACATACTTGAAATAAAAAAATGGTATTTTATAATGTTATAAGTGAAATAGGGTTTTATATTATCCCATAATCTAAAGTGGTGAAAAAAATTATAGGTACCCCTATATTAAGAGATAAAGGGATAATACCACCGGAAATTCCATAGAATGACCCCCTTCTTCTCATATCCCATTTTCATCATTCTCAACCATTAAATGGACTATTATATATAGTTTTACCTCAAATTGGGATGTTATATTATAAATCACCTTTTTATATTATCTTATCCATGAAATCCTTCTTATCAAATTTAAATAATGGAAAAAAATTAATAGAAACACTTGACTTTGAATGGGTTCTATTAAACCTACTTTAAAGAGAGTTACATTGGATTCCACATTTCTTCTCATGTATAGATAAAAAATTAAATAAATGAACATTCTAATATATTTTATTATAAACATAAAATCATGATAATGTTTTATATATTTCTTATATTTTTCAAATAATAATTTATTTGGGTAATCCATTTTCTTTGTAGTAATTAGACACGAAATCACGCATCCATTGTGCTACCCATTTGAGCATAAGAGTTTCTCTGCAGAATTGATGTTGCTCTAAATTCTCAAAAGTATCAAATATTTAATATAGATGGGTATCCAATTATTTAAATTATTACGGGTATACATCTCCATAAAAGGCCATAGGGTAGTCGAATTTAAAAACTATATTGAAATTAATCACGGTAGGATCCATATGTAGTGCACCTTGACCATTAGCCTAGAGTTGTTGATAAATCCCTTCCAGAACATATTGTTTGAAAAAAAAATTGGATAGTGATATATGTTCATCTTCTCTTTTCAATATGTTTGATGATTGTTTTCTATGTTTAATATTCTATATTTAATTAGAAAAACATTTAACCCATCATCAATGAATATAAATTTTATAATTTGACCAGCATAAAACTAGTAAGATCTAATCCACTTCCTCTCTCTCCCCATATTTTATTTCCCTAAAGGATTAACATATAGAAATATAGTTTAAAATTATTTTGTAAAATAATTTTAAACAAATGACCAAATGTTCTATTAAACAACACTCATAACAAGTATTTGAAACATTTACAATATACTTTAAATATATACACGACAAGTCTTAATAACAATGTAAAAAGTTTGTTTTTAACAAAATGAATTTATTTTTGATCCATATATTCCTAGTCAAAATTAATTAACATATAGGAAAATGATATATTGATAATTAATTTTTTAGTTAATATTAATATTCAATTGATACATGTCAATATCAAACAAAAAAACCAATCACATGTCATATCATGATTTCCTTACAATGCATATCGATAAATGACTATTCATGATGAATTATTTTTATGAAATTCTAACCGGATCAAAAGTAATCCAAAAAAATGTCAAAATATCCTTATAAACTCAAAAATCCCCATAAAATATTCCTTCCATTAATATTTATTTGTCAAGACCTATTTTTCATAAATCATATCACCTTGATACTCTAAATCTCACACCCCAAATCCCAAAGTGGGAATTAATACAATTTTTTAACAACCATGTCCTGTAATATAAAAAAGTAAATAGACGTACCGTCAACACCATATTCACTTCAACTTATCAGAAATGGTTGGAGTAAATATAATTTTATTATAAATAATTATATGGCAGCTGATTTTTCCATTTAAAAACTAAATAAGAATGTTATGGTTTCATTGAAAAATTAGAATGACCTATGCGTATAGAGGGAAAATGTAGAACAAAGACCGTTCCTCCTTTAATAGTACATATACACTGAGGATACTATAGTTGTATTTAATACATAATAAGTAGGAATTTAAATTCCATATAAAGACAACACCTAAACACCCATACATTTCATAAACTAAAAAATAAATATTAAACATAACATTTTAAATACATGGTGAAACAAACTATGTATTAAAGTGTATAAAGAAGTGTCTCATGAGTGTGAAAAACTTAATCAAACCTATAAAAATATAATAGATTATAATTTCTATAAATTTACATAAAAGAATATAAATGTGTCCAAATTGACTCTATAATCAATATATTAAAGATGGGTATCCTCTAGTGGATTACCTTGACCTCGATCAAATATAAAAAGATCTTCACACTTCATATAAGAACACATAATGGGTATCAATATTTAATTCCCAATATGTGTTCATCACCCAACCCCTATGAACATATTATATGTTCAAGTGAATACAGTAGAAAAATTAGTCTAGTGAATAAATAAATGAAATAATAAAATAAATTACATAATAAAAGACATGTATAATAATAATTATGGATAACATATTATATCAGTAGGATCCAAACCAATGAAACCAATTTCAATAATCTATTATTATTAGAGTAAAGTTAATATTATAGTATTGGGGCTCATTGCTAATACCATTGGGAAAGTTGCAATGCGTATAATAGAGTTGTGGCACTGAGATACCTTCTCATGTTACCACATTATCAGTCAAATTAGGTTTACCAATCTAATAAAGATATATTACTATGACATATACCATACCAAATACTCAATAATAATCAAATCTTAGCTATAATTGAGTAATAATATGAATCATGTACCTATAAACCATAAATTACTAATTCATGTTAGTACATCACATATAACTGGATGAATAACATTCATAAGTTAGGTGGACATAGATAAGACATAATTGACCTACCAAACATGAATCGAATTACATATTTATTATATATTTTTGATATATAATATGATAAATAATTATAAAGTGAGGCATATAGACAAATAAAATAAATTTCATATTGGGAACCAATATTAAAATAAACAACCAAAATAAATATTTAATAAAACATTAAGTACTCATATTTTTTATAGTAAATAATTTAATTTTAAGTAAATGTTCCTCATCAACATAAAGTTTCATTCAATGAATAATAAAATTATGTAATATAGGATGGTTCACAAACCTAAAATTATGTATATCATGATTTCATGTTCTGGATAACAAGATGAACACCACTTTCCAAGTGATTATACTTGAGTAGTTTTGGAGAAAATAAGATACAATACACTTCCCTAATGGAAAATACAATCCAAGAGGAATAAAACATAACCATACCTCAATAATACTATAAATATGTTCTTTACACTCAAACGTGGGAAGAACAAAAAAATGATTTGTTGGATTTAGAAACACTGTGAAAAGAGGGATTTAGGGAGTCATGAAAAACTATTATAACTATATAAATACCAAGATTAGATGAGATCCACATCATTAGATAACCATTATATTGATTTTACATAAGTATGATGAAATTTTAGATCCACATTTTTTATGATCATTGGTGGTGTGTCAAATACTAAAATGGTGTTGGGTGAATTGTTTGTATTAGTCCTCTTAAAATTTCACATATTTATTTTCCTTAAAAAAATTTATAATTGGTTAAGGGTTAGTCACATACCAATAATTCATATTAAATAATCCCTTATATATGGACATGAATAATAATGAATATATGATTTGATCAATTTAAAAGGTTCACCAACCATTGAGTTATTATTGTAATGATCATACATTTCAATATGAAATTGTGTTACCAATATTATCTATAATGATATAGAACACAGAACCCATAACAAAAGTGAACACTATTTTATTCCATGGATATAAATAATAATATAAATAATAAATAAAATCCATTAAAAATGTACAATTTAATAATAAACAAAGATAATAAAAAACATGTAGTTGAAATTCTTGTGCATTACAGTCTCAGAAAAAAAATCAAAGATGTGAAAAAACTATAAAAAGAAATAAGTTATTGAAAAAATGGTGGGAATATTTTAAATTAATATTGATTACCCTTGAGATTAAAATTACTTAATTGGGAATGATATAAAAAATTTGTCTTTCTACGATTTCTAAAATTATATGATTATTAGAAATAAGATCTCTGGGATAGTTATATTAACATTAGAATAGCAAAATAACTACTAGAATTGTGCACTATCTATTAGTTTAATTAAAAAATACACTATAAATAATAATTTCTATAATTAAATAATTAAATATAAGTATAAAAATACTAGGAAATAATTACTCAATCAATATTTCAAAATGAAAGTATACTTGTATTATTTTCATAAAACATATATAACATTATTTAATAACACATAATTTTTTTAATATATTTAAATGTTATAATAAACTAATTTATAAATTTATTTTAATAAATTCATGTTATTTTATGTATCATAATTTTTTTTGAAAGGGTGATGTTTTTGAAATTTTCATAAACAATAAAATACAAATTTGAATAGTGAACAATGATAAAATATTATGCAATACATTATATATGCAATAAATTAATAATTTCATATTTGGTGATGTATGAAACCATTATCTGATACTCAAAAGGATTAGTTTTTATAAACTAACACATTAATTAGTTTTATTAATATTATTTTATAAAGAATTAAAAATTAGTCGATATTTTATTTAATGAAACCCTCTCTCCTCCACTAAAAAATACCACCACCCATATCTTCATTCCATAATATTTTTTTATAAAAATGTTTTACCAAATTACATCACTTATTCCTATTATACCCATTTGGGAGATTCTAGTCTCATTAAAAGGCCACCCATTTATGGAGAATGTCGACTAGAAATGTATTCATTTCAAAGAGTAATGTAAAAATTTATACTAATTTACATTACTTTCCATTCCTTTATATAATCTTTATCCACTTCACAAATCAAATAACCAGGATCAATATCATTAAAAATATTTATTTTAGTTCAATATCATTTTGATGATAAAGTAATAAAATAAAAAAATATCTATATGGGGAATATAAAGTTCTTTCATTTAGGGCTCTATATTTTCTCCTATGGCAGTTAGGTTACATAATAGTTTCCTCTTTAAGATCAAACCCTCATGTAGAGTATTTCATTCAAGAAGATAATTTGGAATGGAAGAAACTTTATTCTTAGTTTCTAAAAATACTATTCGACTATTCCATTACAAATGGTTTTCCATTCATCTTCTCCCTAGATTCACCTAGTTTGTGTCAGTACCAAATAAGAGATTCATTTTTTGGGCTCCCCAACATTATCCATACTAGTTTCATAGTTCATGGTGATGATATAATTCCTCTATAGAACCATTGTAATCAATTTAACATTGAATCAATATACACTAGAATAATTATCTATTTTCATCAATTAATATTAAGGTTTACAATCAATTTTGGAGTTTAGGGTCTTAGACCACCATAATCTCTTTGATATTATTCTTTTGTACTCTAAATTTCTCATTTCATGGAAATCATATAATAAAACATACATATTTGGAATGTTCTTAATCTATTATAGAATAGTGTACTTCTTCTTGGGATTATATTTATGTTTCTTTATGGTTTGTATTTACTAGTTGGCCTTTCTTATCCCATCTCAAAATCTATCTATCCTCAATGGTATGGTTTTTCTGATTGGATTCTTTTTGTTAATTGTTGATCGTATATTTTGTTTGAGAAGATATGGTTTTTTCACATCTATATAGATCTTAATGTTTCCAAAACCCTCCCTATAGGTTTTTGTATTATGGTTAATGGGGAGGTTATATTTGGTATTTTTTCATATAATATTGTGGTCAGTTTATGCTCCTCTTATGTTCTCTATTTCTAATGGACCAATACATACCATCATCATATGAAATAAAGACTAATGTTGTCAATGTATCCTCCATCTCCTAAACCCTAGTATACTATATTTAATGGTTGTTTTGGGGAGTATTATCCCCTTTGTTTTCATTATACTATTTTTTACCTCATGAATATTCTTTACTAGATATCAAGGCCCTGATGGATTAAAATTCCACTAGAAAAATTCCCTTATCCACTATCTATTATATGAAAATTTTCTCTCCAATTTAATGAATTGAATAGGAAAAATTCCTAGGTATATAAAGGATTCTTAATTCATGGATAATATATATCTAACTTCTATCCTCACTGATGTTTTTTGTGCCTTGGTATGCAAGAAATCATTGCAATGATACTATTGGGTCTTCCTCTATGACTAATGTGGCTACCTTGGGGTCTTTATATACTGACAAAAATAGAAACTTGGTTCTTTTTCTGCCCACTACACTAGGTAATGTGGGTTAACGGTATTGTATCTTCTTTCTTTATCTAATGTCTACAATAAATCACTTTCATCTCCACAGAGATGCAAGAAAATAAAATGATTTGGCTGATTAAGACCTTAGTTTAGAGATATTTATATGAAAGTTCAGCTATGATGGATTTTTAATATTAGGGTTAATCTATGACTCTTGATCATGTAATAATTGGTTGATTTTTGTGGATGAACCCACACCTATTCTATTAATAATTGGTTCAAAAACTAGTATTGTGACTTTGAAATCCACTGTAAAACTGATATTTCAAGTTATTATAATATTTTTATGAAAATATGAATCAATTATAATTATTTCTCTTTGAAGTCATCTCCATTACTGTGATTTTTTATAGGTTCCCTCTCAATGTGACCTTTGAACTAAGGACAAAATGTCCTTAGGATGATGGACATAAGCAAATTTTAAAAATAAAATGACTAAAACTAAACATAATATAATAATAATAATAATAATAATAAATGAAATAAACATGAATAATGTTTTGAGGAAAGTATTTAAAGAATAAAATTTGATTATTTAGTAGGTTAGGCAAACTTATTAAGCTGAGTAAAGATCCGAGGTAATATCAATCTCAAAACGATATTTCTTTCTTTTAGGCTATTCCACTGCTCTCTCCCGAACTACCTCCATATATATATATATATATATTATTCTATGATATGTATATATGTTTCCACTATACACAAATAGTTTCTTTTCACATGTTTCTAGGGATGCATTTTTTTCATTTTATATTCTCAATCTCTAATTTAAAGAAAAAATCAGAAATGGGAATTTTATATTTCTCAACCCCCTTCATGTATAAATTTTTTAAATGATATTGTATTATATTATATATAAAAATATTCATTATTTCATATGAAAATATATTGGTTCATTTCTTGTTTATGGGGACAACCTTATTTCATTATCTCATTTAAAAGGTCATTACATATTTATTAAAAATAATCTAATGGGTTCATATTAATATCCATTTATTTATCCATTAAATATGATTTATTGGGTTTCTAGAACTATCTTCATGAACCATGACTATTTATTCAATTATTAATTTCAAAAATTCCTCAATCCCTTATTTTCTTGGGAAACATTATGACACATTATTTAATTTTTTTTGAATAATAGTTATGTGACACATTTTATTCTCATGTGTTTTTATAATTTTTACATATTGTGTATGATTTAGTTATATGTGGAACACATAATAATTAAATATTAAGATTTAATGGTTTAGATAAGAATCATATATCAACCCCAACTGACTTTATAATTCTTTTTACCGAATTAGATCCTTTTGTGTGGGAATTTTATGTTAGATTTATCCATAATTATTTTCAAGAGAATTATGTAGTTATATTTTTCCAAAATTTTATAATGTCTTGGTTATTATATGTAAATTATATTTATTATAATATTTCTTTTTATTAGGACATATTCTTATGATTATCTTGCCTACAATCCTGAAGGGATTTTTTTATTTTTTTATTGATAAACCATATTATAATTAGGTTTATAGGTAACCCTTATATGGATAGAAGGCCCAAAGTGACATGGAATATGAAATGAAATAATACCCAAATGCATGACACATAGAGCCTACCTTTCCTATTATCTTTTACTTGATTATCCAAATATTACAACCATACAAAGTCGATTGGAAAAAATTTCCCGATTTAAAACTTCACAGTGCATGTTACTGAGGGTGAATGCCTTACTATCTCATCCTTTCAAATCCAGTTAACTCTGTTTGTGGGTGATTCAAGCTCTAAATCATCTTATGGGAATAATATTATGAATATGAATATTTCACACCTACTATCTACCCTCATTTCCAATCATATCAATCCTACCACTAAGATACCACTATTATCATGACCCTACACCATCACACTAACTTGGTGTTTCAATGGCTCCCTTTATAGCCCCCATTAACCATAAAACCACCACCACCCCTCCATTCTCCCTAGTCATGTTTTTCTCTGACACCTCCTTTGTAGATGTCAAGGAGGTACTTTTTTCACCCACCGAGTATTTTGAAACCACCCCACTTATATAGAGGGTTCTTCCCGAGTATGATGACCCTATCATCAATAGAGGAATCGTGTCTCCTGTTGTTGTTCCATGAACACATCCCATTATAAAATCCCTAAATTTGGGGCTACCTAGATTTGATCCTAGGATGAATATAGAATTATAAGGATACCTCTACCAATAGGTCAGACCCCAACTACTCTAATGATTCTCATGATTACCTTGTTCCAATAATATCTTCTACATTATTCCATGTTTTCTTTTATGATATAATATATTCATCATAAGATATTACATTACGGTTATTAAATATTTTCTTATCTCACCCTCAGTTCAATCTTGATCATTTCAATAATGGTATTTATATCGCCAAAATTTTTATGTATATCCCAATGATATCCCAAGTTGAAATAGAAATGCAAGGATACCTTGTAGGAGAATTTGATGATGAAAATAATTTTTAATTGTTATCATTTTTAAAATATTATATTATATTTATTTTCATCAAAAGACACAGGGATTATGGATTTATATTGTTTTTATATTAAAACAATTTAATATTTTGTGTACGATATTGGGGTCATGATAGATAATATAATATTAAAGATTAGTTTTTTTGGGGATTAGGATATGATGTATAATAGAGATAAAAATATATTAACACTAGTTGAACTAAATGAGTGATAATTTAAAAAAAAGATTTCTTAAGTCGAATTAAAGGTTCCATTTCCATCAATTTCCTTATTTTTTATATCAATATAATATTCATTTATTTTTTAATGGGAACCATAAAAAAACACTAACATAAGATTAAAAAAAATAAAAAAGTTTGAAAGAATCATTCCACTTAATAACATCAACTATAAAAAATGTACTAGATTTTGCATCATTTGAGAGATAAAACTAGAGCTCTATCATAAAAATAATCCATATCCCCAGTACTATCACAAGCAAACCAAAACACCAAAAACTTCAAAAAAAATACCCGTGTTTCCAAAAATTATTATATAAGACATGTTATTAATGATTTTCAATGTCATTATAATAAATTTCATGGATTTAATTAATTGAGTGTGGTTTATTAATCATGGAACCATTTTTTTTTATGATAAATGAATAGAACCAAAATGAAAAGAAGATAGGTAGACTTATTATTGTTTCCTTAACAATATATTCCACATTTGAATATAGTGATAAAAATTTATTCATATCATTAAATTATTTAAGAAATATTCAAACAACACTTAAAATATAGGGGTTGAGTTTTTAGTGAAAAAGCTTTTTGTTATAATCATTATATCTCACGTTTGTAACACTTATGCAATTAGAATTTTTGGGAATAATCGCCAATAAAAAAATTTCAAACTCCCTTTTCTAGAATGTAATGTTATACTATGCATGGATATATCTTTCTGACATAGAAATAGTTTTATATGTTGGCTGAGGGAAATTACTTTCTATATTACAAACAATACTCTAGTTTAATACATGTGGAAGTGTAGTAGTGAATCTTCTTTTTAAACTCTATCTGAAGAAATTATATTATTAAATTATAATAAATAATATTTTCTTCAAATGCATGAGAAAATAGAAAATATTACTCTTTAGGACATTCCGATTGCAATAGAATATTGTTTATATCCCCAGAAGATTTTTTTTATCTCTCTATAGATTAATAGGTTAAATTATCGAAAAAAATATACCTAGATATCTAACCATATCCACGACTCCCTATAATATAGTCCATATGAAACAAGATGAGTTTAAGAAGAAACTAAAATTTAATATGGATTAGAGTTTTATTCTCTATATTGCTTCACTATGGGATTCCAATATCCTATTTGTTAAGATGAATGATGTTTTAATGAATCTATATATTTATTATCCTGAGCTTAAAAAATCCGGATAATGAAAATAATTCAACCAAATTTGATTAAAGGATTTCTTAATCCAATATATAGGACTCAGTGCATCTAAAGTTTTATATTCGATCATGATATCATTAATTTTGTTGAATAATTTGGATATTATGTAGAATTGTTTTATTATATATAGAAACTATAAGTTAATTTTGATTCCATTTAGACTCAAAAATTGTCTATCGGTATTAATGGACAAGATAAATTGATCATTTAGTGACTAAAGAAGTAAATTTATGGTATTATTTATTAATGATGTTCTCAGATACTGTAAAAAAGGAATAACATGAAGATAATTTTTGTACAGTTCTAATGTTACTACAAAAGAAGAAGTTGTATTCATAGTAAAATTAAATTTAACTTTGGATAGAGAAGATAACATATTTGGGGTAAGTTATCACAATAATGAAGACATATATTGATCCTTAAAAGATAATTATTATTAAAGAATGGTCTATAATTACATCTGTACCTATAATACATTATTTCAATATATTAACAGGGCACTATTAAAGGAATGGGATAACGTTATTATGTTTTCTAAACCAACAAACTAGCTTATCCCTAGAAATGATTAACATTTTCAAATACATATAAATTTTAATATATTTTCATAGTGTTTATGAAGAGTTTTGTCACTAATCCTATATCCATACAACCCCCAAGAGTTGAATTTTTTATATATATAGTTATTCAATAAAAAAATGGATTGTGTTTCTTACTCATGAAAAATGATCTTCTAAAGTCCTATTACTTAAGAATGTTAGAGGTGAATGAGAAAAATTATCTAACATAGGATCATATGTTGGGTGGATTAATATCTTCATTGAAAAATTTGAATAATTATCAGTATAATTAAAAGTGTAAAAAATTCATTGATAAAAATGTATTAATTATATGTTGACACACAAAAAGTATAATCTATTACCATCCAAAAAATGTACAATAATGTGACAAATTATCCATATAGAGAATATCCTATGACCATATCCATGAGGTGCATTAAAAAGGATCCAATGATTTTAGATATTTATAGGATTTGCATATGAATTATAAAGGGGGAGAAAACGTTCGACATTAATAAAAATATTTATCAACCATATATCATAGAGAAGATTAATAAAGGTAAAAAGGGTTTTTTTGACATATTAAATAAGATGTAATAATAAATTAAGGGGAAATAATCAAATATAAATTAATAACAATTATGGAATTGTAATATTTGTACCATGATTTTGTGTACTATTAGTCTTGAGACAATTAAGAATCATCATGATGATTCTCGTAGATTAAAATTCCTTATCCACCCATGGATCTCAAATATATATAGATACCGTTATTATTTTAAAAAATTATTAAGAATGATATTTTTGAAGATACATCAAGGGTCTTGGTATTTTATAAAATTAATGGAAAATAAATACATTTCAATGGTCTATTGTAACTGATACCCATTCAAATATGTGAATGGACAAATCACCCAGGAATTTATCAACAGAAATTTGATGTCAAACACATGAAACAATACTATATGGGTTATGATGGATTGTCTTACAAAAACTTCTCACTTCATCTCCATTTGAAAGACTTCCAACATGATCAACATGTAGAGATATAAATCCAAGAATATGAGATATTTCATGGAACACGATTAGAGATTTTACCTGATTAAGATATGAGGTTTAGCTTAATGTTTTGGGAGAGTATTCAACATGTTTTTCAAATATAGTTTAACTGTAGTATAGTATATCATCCATGGGAATATATTCTATGATAAATCACCATTAAAACAATAAATTATATTCTTAGAGCATGATCTATGGATATCAAAAAAAGCTAGGACCATAAAATACCCTTGGTTTTGTTCTCCAAATAATAATATATCCAACTAATGAATTCATATGGTCCCTTATGAATCCACATATGGAAAAGGTGTATAACTCCATCATGATGAGATAATTTTGCATAATATAACCTATTAATAATGTAACCAGCTAGAGAAATTATAATGATGTTCAAATCCATTCAGAACCACATCATAATAGCACCAAAATTTAATAGATGTGTTATAATAAAAATCATTAATGATTCACTGTTTTTTAGTTCAAAGATAAATTTTTATTTCTTATATATGTCTTGGGAATATAGTATTGAGTATTGTGAAGAAAAAAAATCAATTTACTAGATGTAATGCACCCATTAATAACCTTGATCATGTATGAGTTATTACCTATCAAAGGAAATGTCTACCAAACCAATAGCAGGTACATGACGTTTTATACAAGTCATCCTTAAGGATGTACATGTTATATTACTCACAAATATTGAATCTGTTGATGTTTTATTTTTAGCGTTATATATTATTCATGAAAAAACCAATGAAAATCTAAAATCATAGAGACAATGTTCATGCAAATTTGGAATCTCTCCATGTTAATGTACACTGAGAAAATGATAAGTACAAGGAGGAAACTTGAGGACCAATGAATATAATGAAAAATGAAACCATATATAATTTCAACTTATAGCTTGAGTTTCAATTGTCAAGAAAATATTTTAAAAAGATGAAAGAATCTAATGAATACGATTTATTACATGAAATTGGCTTCCTAATATATATATATATATGTATAAATATGACACGACCATCCAATAAAAAAATAAAAAATATTTTATTAAATTAATATATGAAAATTACATATAATGTTTAAATATATTCCCTAATATTAAAAAAATTTAATAAATAAATATGAAACTAAAACAACAAGACATTGAAATTCTATTGCATTGAAATATCCTAAAACTATTATAATGAAAAAAAATCTTTATAAAAAAATACTATTTGAAAAATGATTGAAATTTTAAAAACAATATATAAGAAAAAATTGTAGGAATAATTTGATGTAAAAATTACACAAAAAAGATGTATTTATATGATTTATAAAATTATATTATCATTAGAAACATGACCATTGTAATATGGACATCACTATAATAATAGTATTAGGATTTTATGAGTAGTAAAATATCTATTATGGTAAATGAAAAATTAATATTATAAATAATTTTTAAGATATATTAAATAAATATATATATTTATAACAAAATACTATGAAATTATTATTCAAAAAATGTCACAATATATATGTATATGGGAACTTTTTTAGTAAATTGAGTTTCAAATTATTTAAAAAAAATTGTAATTTGTATACACTAATTAAAAATTAAAATCACATAATATAAAATTTTATTATATAGAAATTGATTTCCATTTTGTAATCAACATAATGATGATTTTTAAGGATTCAGTTTTTGTAATGTTCATAAATAGTTAAAAATGGAAGTGAATAGTGATTTTTGATAAAATACTGTTTTTTAAATTACATGTTAAATATATTATTAAATTAATATTAAATGATGAAATAAGAAATTTCAAGCCTATAATGTATATATTGGTGTACATTGTCATAATAATAATTAATATTTACAATCCTGATAAAGAATAATAATTTAATTTGTGTTTTAATAAAAAAAATTCATGTAATCTACATATAAAAACTACCCTCACTTAGCAACATATACTCACAATATAAAAATTTAATTATGATAATTTTTTGTTAAATTACCTCTCTGAGTCATCTAATTAATGCTGGTTAGAATTAAGTCACATCAAAGGGCCCCTCCTTGAATTCCTAAGTCGATTAGAAAATGTGCCATCCTGAAGAGTAATGAAATAACATTTAATATTTTTATTTCAATTACATTCCTTTATTTATACTTCTTAAACATAAAACATATGATAAAAAATAATAATATCAAAGAATAAAATATTTCTGGTTATTATCACATGAACGAAAATGTAATATAATGAACATAATTATCTTTTTTAACAAACATATATTCATGGTCTATATAACCACCTATAGTTTATTTTTAAACAATTATTACCAAATTCACGATTAGATGAAATAATAAATTTTATGGTGAAATTTTATCACAGTAATGATATTGTATTATCATTCATAATCTAGATGTTTTCAATAACTTAAAACCAAATTGAAAATATTAACGTTCCTTAAGGACAAAAAACCACCTAAATGAACACAACATTATATGATATGATTTATAATCAATAAACCATGAATATGTGAGATCTACATTTTATATTTTGAAAAATTTATACTCCTATAAAGACATAATATAAATTTCATAAAAATATTGTAGTTTTGGACACTTTTAACAAATTTTTTTATCATTACCAATATTTTGATGCGAATTTTGGACCATGAATCAAACATCCATGGGAAAATGGACTTGAACACAATGTTAAAATAAAATGGACAGAAATGAAAATAAAATAATCTTAATAAAATAAATAAACATGAAAAACTATGTAAATAATATTTTTAATAGATGTAATAACTTTATTAATGAGGTTATATGCACACAGAAAACCCAAGTAATGATCTATGATAACAGAACTCCCCTACCACATTTTTTTTCTTTTGGGTTATAATATATATATCTCTATTTATCTCTATTTTCACCTTATTGAATATATTATTCATATATTCTACTTAAAATTTATTTATAAATGTTTTCTCCATGTATACCTTGTTTTTTATCTTTATTTTCAGGGGATATTTTATTTTTTAAGTACTATTCTAATAATTTAATATAAAAAAGGTGATAAAAGTGATCATTTATATTTCTTATTCCTTTTTAAATTCAAGTATTTTAGAGGATTCTTTCTTCTAATTTTTTATAATTTTAAGGATCTCATATTAAAAAATTAAATAATCTTGACTTTGAAATTAATAAATCATTTTCATGAATTCCAAAAGAATATTTTTACGTTTATTGTTTAAAATATTTTTTATAACAATTTTATAATGAAACTATATATCAAAAAGTGGACACTTATAGTAACTACACATTTTACTCTCAATAAAACACATTGAATATGAAGCGCATTTTCATTTCATGAAAAATACTAACAATTTTCAACACAAATTCCTCATTCTTTATACTCATCCTTAAACCCTATGAAAAACATTTGGAAACATTTGATGAACACATAATGATAGGTAAGGGAAATATAAAAAAATGAAATAAACTTTTTATTCAATTTATATAAATGGTATAGTATAATGGATTTTATTTAAAATATTAAACCTTGAGTATAAATAATTGTTTATTTACACATAAATTTATATTTACTACACTACATTTTTCATAAAAAATATTATAGGAAATTATAAATTATAAAGCCCAATAGACAGGGTTTCATAGAAAACACGAGAACCATTAAAAAAATTATCTTCAAAACAATAAGTTTTTAAAAATAAAGGGTGTAATCATTCCCCAAAACATCTTCTCATTTCCATTCCTTATGAAAGAAAAATATTTCAATGAAAAAAAGTTATAAAGAATAAAAATTTCATATAGTTTCCTTGGAAATTAATCATTATAGAAACCATAAAATAAATGCTAAAATATTATTTTAAAAAAGAATAACCTACTTGATTGATCAAACATTATTATCAAGAAAACCTAAGATTTACCCAATACATTGGAGAGTTATATTAGGAACACTTATCATCATAAACAATTACCAATGAAACTAACATATATCAAGCATATACAATCTTTAATTTCCATGATCAGACTCTTAAAATTATAATTATGAATCCATAAGTAGAAAATTATTATATATTTCTATATATCATTAATTTAAAACCTCATATTAAAAAATAAAATATAAATTATAATTGGAAAAGGTTTTTTCATTAAAAAACATTGAAGCTTTTAATGTAATACAAGCCTAAAATAATTGTTATAGTTATAGGATAAGATATTGATGATTTATAAATTAAAATAGAAATTTTATTTTTCTTTATTCAATATAATTTCAAAACCATCATAATTGAAGTTTTAAGAAAAATAAATTTTGAAAACCATTAAAACAAACTCAAAATGGATATAAAAATTTCTATATAATTTATTTTCCTTAATAAAAATGCATCCAAAAAAGTTAATAATATGTGAATATGGTGAAAATAATTATAAACTAAATAATTATATCATTTTAAATGAGGTTTTAAGGTATAGGTTTCCTTTACTAGAGTATTAATTCTCAAATAAATTCAATACCTTCCTCTTCTTAAGAAAAAAAAAATAATTATAGTTCATTATAAATCTATTATAGGATGGTGTTATGATCTAAATAGGTCCTCCCAAACATAGGGAGGGATATTAGGATTGGATTAGGGTATGAAATAACCAAGATAAGAGGGTCTATAAGGGATAATAAAATATTATAGGGGGTGTCCATTCATATGTATGGGATAGGATTCACATGGAATTATTCAAAAGATTAAAATATATTAATTCCACACACAAACCTAGTGGTTAAAAATGACACATATGCTATGATGATTTAAAATATAGTTGAAATATGACCATAAAATAGGATTTAGGCTTGTTTTAGGTCTTTTTTACCGATATCATTTTATTTTTGAACCTTTTAACAAATTTCAACTCTTATTGTGGTTATTGAATTTCCCCCCAAAGTTACTAATATAATGACCAAAAACGATAGTGACCACATTAAAAAATTTATAAAAAATGATTAAAAATATGTATTCCATTTTACCAAAATAAATTTACATATGTATTATAATTTAGTATTAAAATAATTATATAAAACATGGGGAAAACGATTTTCTAAAAAAATGCATTTTTTGTACAAAAGAAATTTATATAAAATTCAAGTATAATATTGATTACAATGAAATTTAATATATTAAATATAATAAAATCAACTAATAATATTTCATAATCACTCTAAAATAATACGAATCTATTTAAACACATCAAAAGAAATGACTCTTTTTTGAAAAATTGGTATTTTCAATAATTCATCAAAAAATTATCTTTTTCAAAGAATTATAAATAATAAATATCAGATAAATTAGATTTTGTAATATTATATGCTATATAAATTTTATGAAATAATATTTATAAAATTGGTATTAATTAATTCTAATATATTCCCAAGAAAATATATAAAAACTATTTTAGAAAAAAATGTATTTTTAAAGCATTGAATGACGTAATTATCATGCCTTTGTTAATGAACATAATTAAATAAATAGTTATTAATATAATTTAATATATAATATATTTATTCCATTATAATAATTTTCCAATGACGATAAACATAATTTGTTAATATAATAATACATTTAGAAAAAAAAATTGTTTTGTTGAAAATATATCTTTAACCATCAAATTAATATATCTAAATTTTCATTAAAAAATATGAACTTAAGAATACCTAAATACTATATATCACATATAAATTTATAATGGATATGTTTCCATAGGAAATATATATGATGTCCATATGATATTACTTTGTATTTTCGTACATGCATCACTAAAATATATTCATTTACTTCTCTCTTATAGTGTCTATTGTATTCTTAATTCATTTTATTTTTTCTATAATTGCAGATTTTTTTCAATATTCATTGAGAAAAAATAGATAATGATTTTATGGATGTTTTTTATATATTTTTTAATTTATGTAACTGGTAATTTTATACATGTTTTTTCACATTGAAACCTCATAATGTATTAGTGTCTAATTTAATTGTAATATTATATTTAAAAATGAGTATATATATTCAAATTAGTATTATGTTTCTTGTATCACAGTCTAAAAAAATAATATTTTTAAAAAATATATTAAAAAATCATGTGATATTACATTCTTCCCCCTTAATGAAATAATTTCCTCACAATTTTATCACATACATGATACCAAATTGTTAAAAAAAATTTAAGAATCAATTCCAACGAGTGGTGGAAAAAAAATAGGATCCTAAAATGAAACAATATATAATATTAAAAAACTTCTTCATTCAATACCCACATCATAATAAATGATAAAAAACATCCTTTTAAAAAGAGGATAATGTGAATATGAAGGTCACACACAAAAAAACAATATTAGGTTCCCGAATAAGGATATCATTGGCAGAAATTGAAAAAATAGACATAATGAAAAAACAAAACATCCAATGAATTATTGTGGGTGATAGAGGAAATGGTCTTGATAAAGTTTTAACTATAAAAACAGAAACCATAAGTGAGTAATTCATTCAAAATAGTTCCTCAAAAATTAATCTATTAGGATATATTTTTATTTTTAGATCGTTGTTCCAACAGTTGGTGGATTCTTTTACTATCTTGATAGCGAAAAAAATACAATATACATAAATCATTTTTTCCATTTAATAAGAAATAATTTTTAATTTTTTTGTGCCTTGGTCAATTTCCACTTCGATCTCACCTATTACTCTAGTAAATGAATATTAATCATGAATTTTTCCTTCTTAAAGCACTAAAATTAACTTTTAAGGGAACACAATATTAGGAATTGGATGAAACGATAATTATGTAACTTTAATCCTTTAATAAAAACCAAAAATTGGTCAGAAACATCTATGTTAATATCTAATTAAAATAAATACAACATTACAATCAAAAGAATAAAAAATAACAAATAATGTAAAACATTAATCATTATATAAATAACTAAATTCAAAATTCTAAAAAATATACCTTATACGGTACAAAAATATCATGCAGAGTTGATCTCCTTTTCTTCCTAGATCAGTACTCAATTTATTTCCCAAAACATTAGTCTCCCATAAATCCAATCACCAAAAAAATATAGAGGATGTAATTAAATTATCTCTTTAATATTATAATTATTTCCCTAAATAACCTAACTCACAATTAATTCAACATAAAATTATATATAAATCCAAAATATAATTCATTATTTATTCATATACGCAAATCCCATCTTAGACAAAAATTATTCCCACTTAACTTAATCATATTTTGTTTCTAAAATATTGAACATATTCAAAGGTACAGCAAATCAAATTTTTCACCAAATCAATTTTCAATATGATAAAAAATACATTCAAAAACTTTAATCACCCTTTTATCAAAATAAACCATAATTATCTCAACATAATATATCATCCTAACTATAAAGGTTATCAAAACCATTAATATTATGTCCATAAAATATAACTAAACTATTCTTTAAATAATATTTACACTAAAACAAAAGTTAAAAATAAGGGTTTCATTTTCCTTAAACATTTATTAAAACTATATTTATGCCTCTCAATGTACTAACATAATATTAAAATTAAAATAATATTAATACCTTTCAAATTAATATCATCAAAAAATTTATCACTTTTTCATAATTCTTGAATCCCTATATGTTCACATATTAATATTATAATTTACTTAATAATACATTAACCTTTATTTTAAATCTTATTACATAGTACTCCCTTCCAATAATAAAAAATACGAATCATATCCTATGATTTAAAATTATCAAAACACACTCCTTGATATAATCCATAACTATTATTTTCAATTTTTATATTCCACATATTCAACTATAATGTAATTAGAAAATTATAAAGCATTATTTGTATGGTATTTTTGTTCCCCATCATGATATTTCTCCTATGAAATCAATTTGATTAATTCCATACTAGAAATAATTAAATAATTAAATTTATATATTAGGAATAAGTTTATTCCAATTTATAGTTTCAATTGAATTATACATTTTTTTCATGGTATTTTATTTCATTATGACATCATTTACCACATGGAAAACATATTCTGGTTCTAATAAAACAATTCCATAGGTTCTTCTTCCAAAAATATTGAAAAATATTACATTGAATCATTCTAACATCATAATATTTTCTACATGATATTATATCATACATTATTTTACCTCATTTTGTGTCTTAATAAAATCACCTAGGTTCAGGTTCTTTATCCATAATCATGATAAAAGGATAAGGATAACTATATTATTTTTCATTTCAACAACCATTTTGTTCCAGTTTCTCATTTAGAAAAACACAGAATTGTATTTCACATCAATTTATAATTTGGTTCTTTTTTACTTTCAGTTATTTCCTTAAAAAATGTTTAGTGTGAGTATTTTAATTAAAATCATATTAAACCTTCTTATGGTGAGGATAAATGCTAAGATATACGTAGTAGTTTCATCTTTTATTCAACTCTATAATATTTTCAAAAATAACTATAATTACACCTAATAATATTAAACATTTTGGTTATATGGGACATATAACTAATGTTAAAATATCATCCTAACATCACATTTTATCTAAACCCTTATTCTGATACCAACTGTAATGACATATATTTGAAAATACACATAATCATGAGTTTTAAATTGATAATTAATTTTATTGTATAAATGAAGACCATAAATGGTTTTGAGATATACAGCATTGGGTTAAAACTCTTTAATAATTAGAACATACATTATAATGTGGACACGTCCACTCAATGTCCATTTTTCTTAATAAAATACATTTAAAATGAATCATGTTTTCTTTTAGTGAAATATCATTATGATTTCAAATTGGATTTTTAATTGTTTCTACTCATCATAAACCCCATAAATGACATTTTAAAACATGGGATTAGCATAAAATTCTCATTAAGTGTCATATAAAAAATAATAAAATAACTTTTTGGTCCATTTCAATACCTGGATATCATATATGTGAATTTTCCTTGAAGAAAATAATCATTGATCTGAAATTAATATTTACATACACATGAAATAAACATTAGTAACCAAATTTTTTTATATTAGTTTATAAAAACATATAAAGGAAAGATTATATTCATGTTTTTTCATAGAAAAAACTATAACACACGAAAATCAATTTCATGGACATAAATTTTTACACCTAATAATAATGTTCATTCCTTCAAAAAAATATCCTTATATTGCCTTATAAAAGAAAAATATTTCCATTAATAATCATTAGAAAGAATATAATGGTCATGTAGGTTCCCTAGGAAACCATCTCCAAGGATTCCTTATAATACCACTTAAATATGGAATAAACTACTTGGTTAATTCTATTATAAATCTGTTGATAACATAATTATTACTAAATGCATTTTAGAGTTATATTAGGATCACCTATCATTATAATCCATGTCCATGGAACATAAAATACTCAAATCAAATAAAATAATAAACATTAATAATAAAAAATTAAAAATAAACTCATGACTTAACAATGAATTTTTTTTGGATATTAATATATCTGACTCTGTTAGAACTCCATTTTTGGAATTAAATTTCAAGAATAATGGGAAAAGGATTTTTCGGTGATGAAACCATGGAAGCTTATAAAAGAATCCCAACAACAAAAAATTATTGTATTAAAACAAATTGATATTGATTTTTTATATTATAAAATATAACACTCCCTTTTTTACTTCCATAAATCAAGTCAAAACCTTGTATTAAACATTCATCTAAAGATTCATTTTGAAAACCTATATAATAAAATCAAAATAATTAAAAAATGTCATTTATAATTTATTTATAATAAAAAAAATATATCAATAAAATAATATGAATAATATGTAAATAAAGGAAAACTATATTTTAAATTAATCTTTAAAAAATTTTAAAGAATTATTTAAGTTAAATTATAACAAACCTCAACTTTGAAGTGTTACATATGTCCTTTATCTTTCTATTATTTAAAAAACATCAATAGGGTTATACCTAAAAGATTCCAATGATGGGGTTATGATAAAATATGGACCAACATGAGATGGGGATTGATGTTATAAACAAATTACTGTAGTTATCTGATAAAATATGAGTATACTAAAGTCTAAATAATATTGGATTGGGGTGGACCTTTATATGTGAAGGAGAGTACACATTTGATATTTTTCAAATGATAAAAACATATTAATGTATTAATCCATAAAAATTGAAAAAAAATGAATCAGCTACAAATTTTATATGTTATATGGTAAAAAATATTACCTATCAATAGGATTTGGACATATTTTTGGTCATTATATCCCATATCATTTTATTTTTATCCCTCTTGACATGTTATTCCTCTTACCGTGGTAACTAGCATTTTAACTAATGATTCAATTTATAATGAAAAAAAATATAATTGGAAATTTTTATTATTTTTGACTTGTTAATTATAAATATACAACCCATTTTATCAAATTCAATTTCAATAAGATAAATAAATTACTTTTAAAATAAACCTAATAAACGATATGAAAATGTTTTTCTATAAAAAAGCCTCTTTAAGTATTAAATTCGTTTTATACAAGATTCATGTATAATATTTCTACTAATTAAATGGATTGGATTATTATCAATGAAAAAAAAATATTTAATTTTAAAACCAATCAAAAAATAAAATGAACCTACATGAATAATAAAAAATATGGTTTTCAAAAAAATCGGTATTTTATAATATCCACTCCAAAATCAACTTTTTCCAAAAAATTCCAAAAAATTATCACCAAGATAAATTTTAAATATTGATATAAAAACTGATATGATTTTACAAAATAAAATATCTACAATTATAAAAAAATAATTATAATTTCCCTCTACAAAATGAAATAAACCACATTTTAAAAAAATTGTATAGATACACTACAATATGACCTTATTCTCATTAAATTTCAAATGCCAATAATTAATTTATTGTTAATTCCATAAAATGAATATAACATATATTTATTTAATTAAAATAATTTATCATAAGTGACAAATTTAATCTATTTGGATGAAAATTAATTTCACAGTTAAAAATAGTTTTATTGAAAATATTCCTTTTACATACAAACCATTTTATCATCAATTTTGAATGATTAAATATAAAAATTCATATTGAAAATGTGTAAAATTTAGATATATATATATAATGTCTTTTTTCCCAATCACCACATATATATAAATCATATAATTTTTTTATATGTTATATTCGTCAAAAAAAGTTGTATACCTCTCATCATGGATATTGTATTCCAAATTATTTTCCTTGTTTCGATAGTTCAAGTTGGGGTCACAACATTTAGGTAGAACAATAATGATTAGTATTTATTTGTAAATTTTTTATATATATATATGTGTGTGTGAATTTAATCCACTTTTACTTTTCTTCATGTTGTTTCATATTAAAACATCCAAATGTATTACTGTGTTTATTTAATTGTAATATTTTATTTCAAAAAAGGTATCCTGGTTCATTTTAGTTTTTTTGTTTCATGTATTAAATGTTATCAACCATAACATTTAATGAAAATAAATTATAAACACATTGGGTGATACACTAATATAATCATTAGTGTAATGAATAATATATTATTATTATTTGGATTTGTCTATACAACATGATATTATTTAATTTATAAAATTTTACCCCATTTCGTAAAACATTGTTCAGGAGTACATTTTCAGAGCTAAATCATTATCCATTTTTTCCTTATCCACTTTTTAGGGAAAATTTTATGATACTCTATTTGGATATGTTATAAGGCACAATTATGTAACCTATTTACATCTCACAGTTTATTTTATCATGATAAAACTTTATGTATAATTTTTTTGGTATTGATATGAATCAGATATTATGTTTTTAATGGTGGGAATAAAATTATAAATTAATCCAGTTGATTGGGGAATTTTTTAAATCTCAAGAGAATATTATATATGGGAAACAAATGGTAATATTTTTTCATAATATTATGAATGATAATGATGCAGTTAGCAATGTACATAATATTATCATGTCTTGATGGTAAGCCTTGACTTAAGTATGTGATGAAATTTCTATTGGTGTACCATTTTATTATAGTTATCTTCATTACCATATTCCAATGTTATCATCTCACTCATTCCTTATTTCCATGGTATGATTTATTATTTACACTTTTATGATCCTATTTTATTATTATTGACTCTTATCTTATATATCCATCATATTTATCACAATTATTACATTACTAGGCTATATAAGAAATTTTTTTGGTTTATTTATTTCCCTAGGATACCCCAACAAATGATAATACTGTGATAAGATCTAGGACCACAATATGATGATATAAATGATTGGTGGGGTTTTATATTTTAAAAATGTTTTATTATGATTCAAATCTCTCCTAAATAGTGAAACTGTAAATATCAATGATTTGAAGATATTTATATTTAGAATATATATTATTTTCTGTGTCATTTTTGGGTAAATATAATGAATATTTCCTTCATAAGGAGAGGGTGATATCTTTATATTCACTAATTTTTTTTATCGTGATAAATCCATCTAGTAAATGACAAAACTTTTAACCTCATTGTAATTCTACTTTATCTCTCACCACATTCGAATTATGATCAAGGAAATTTACAATTACAGGATCTATAATTGGTGGTTCATTAATAGATCTCCCAAAAAACAATAAAAATCACAACTCTACCTTGAAATTTCTTTGGCGGTGGACACACTATGTTTCACCAAAAGGCATAGAAAATTATAATATTAGTTATTTTTAATTAATATATGTATGCAATTGATTTAACATTAATTAATTAGTATTATATTGACAATCACAATATATTAATCTTCTCCACTACCTTCTATTATTTTTCTATTTATATATAGAAATAATCTAGATGGGTGGCACACACTATTAATCTATATTCAAAAATGAAATTAAGTTTAGGAAAACAGATTTCAAGAGGATTTATACTTATTATTATTATTTTTTGTGTTTGATGTAATCCACGGTGTAAATATAAAAACTAATATCAACTTTAACAAATTTAATAACATTCAATATGCTCTAATGGTGGTGGAGTATTTCATCACTATATAATTATATAATTTTTATAATTTTTTTAAATGTATAAACCTAGAGTAGCATTCACATTTCCACCTATTATATGGATTTTAATCTTAAATGGAGTTACACACATATAATATTTCTTCCCCAATATTTTTTTTTTATTTTATTTTCAATATAAATTTTAATCCATAAAACTCATTAAAACCATGAAATGGGGTAGGTTGGTTGCAAGGGACAAATTTCATTAATTATTCACCATGTTTAACAACCATTCAATTTGACATTTGCTGTAATAGTTTTAGTAAAACTGTATTATTTTGACCATGGATTCTTACATATAGGTAATATTAATTTATTAAAAATCCTATAAAAATTTAACAAGATATTAAAAAAAATTAGTATCATTTACAAAGATGACAGGAGGCCCTCATTTCTCAAAACATCAATTAAAACCCTATAAAAAACTATGAAATGGAGTTTCATGTAAACTAGAAAGAAAATCAATTTTTCATATAGTTGAAAAAATATGAACAAATATATCTATTAAAATACAAAAATAAATATTAAATTCTTTTCTAAAATTAATATGATCAAGAGGTTACATGAATCATCCATTTGGACGTCTAAAAATCACTTCAATGGATGAAAATAATTTTTCATTTCATTGATTCTATTTAATTGAACATCATATTTTATATGTTATACAACATGACATAAATCACTAATTGATATGAAAATTCTTGGATATATTTGAAATAAACATAAATATATGTAAATATTTTATATAATATGATCACCAAGGTAGGACATGAATCATTAATTCCAAACATACCTTATATATCATTTTATTAAATATTGAACTATTTTACAAACTTTTAATTATGGATGTCATAAAATTTGTGTCAGAAATCAAATTTAAATAAATCATCACTGAACATGTTCAATACTACTTCTTATATGGGAAAAATATTTCCAATGATAATGAATTAAATGGAAGGTATTTTCACTTACATTCTATTTATTATCCATTTCTTGATGAACCCATTTTGATTTATGAGATAATATCATTTATCTTGGGCGTCATATTGATATGATTCCATGTGATGTGCATAATAATTTAATTATAAAAAATTATCCTAGTATCAATTAAATATAAATTATTGATATTAATTTCCATATAAAACATAAAACAAATGACCAACGGCTGTATGGAATGTGCTTTCATACTACCTTTGAATCCAGCCACATACACTTGTCTTTTTATTTCTTTAGGATTAATCCAATGATCCTCAATTCTCCTAATTAATATTCCTTTAATATTACATTATACAGTATTTGTATCTCCATCAACTAAATCATGTAGCATAAATATCTTTGGTTGATAAATACTTATCTAATTCATGTTCAGAAGATATTACAAGAAAATGTAACTTAGAAACAACATTCAAAACAAATTCTAATTTTTTCATGTAATTTTTCTCTAATGGTTTTAAAAAATAACCAATAATTCTATATGGTTATTAGGGCCTACTATCATCAAATAGTGATTTTTTATTTCAAAATTTATTTTTATAAATGGTTATTTTAAAAATACTTAAAAAACATTAAATTAAATAATACTAATTTATTTACTAATTTATAATTAATAAATTATATTTTTATATATATGATAAATAATAAATAATAAATAATTTATATATTAAAATTAATAAGAAATTTATATATTGACTATTTATTATTATTATTTTGGTTATTAATTACTCAATATTGATAATTAAATATGTCTTATTAGTTATTAAATATGATAAAAATTATATTTTAATTTTTAATTATATATTTCATTATTTGGGTAATCATGATAGAAAAATGATTCAATATTCATATTTGTCAGATAATCACATATGTTTCTTTCAAGAAGACTGGCGTTTGGTCCACTAATGTTCTAGAGGCCTCTTTACCTTTTGGATCTATATAATAGTAAAAAAAGTTATGGGGGTGTTTGTAATTACATATGTGTGGGGATAAGGCTTGACCCACTGGAGTTCTTTGGGGTGTGTGTTTTTGGGTTGTTTTGCAATCCCTCCACCATAAGTAATAATATTTATCTATAAAAACATATATAAATATTCCCATAATAATTATCATTTTAAATTAATGATTATTTATTATGAAAAATTAAGTATATTTTTTTAACTAGTAAATATATATGATAAACACATGCATAATTTGTTATTATATATAATTATTTATATATAATTAAATATAATTAAATATATATATATGTAAAAATATATATTTGAGTAAATATATTTATATATAAAAATATGCTAATCATAATTAATATTTTTTATTTAATAATTTTTTTATAAATTAAAAATTATTTTTAATTGTTAACTATTAATTGTAATTATGTTATAATTATCTGCTACAAATTTAGTAGATATATATATATATATATCATTGTATATTTGTGTGTGTGTGTGAAAATATGTATAATTAATTAATAATATATATTAATACACAAAAATATAAATAAATAAACTGTAGGAAATATAGACACACATAATTATATGAGCAATTATATATATACACCATTGTGTGATTTATTTAATAATTCATATATAATATTTTATAAATATTAACTGGTAATTATAATTTTAATAATTAATGTTAATAATCAATGATCAATAATTATTAATAAGTAATGTATAATTTATGGTGAATAAACATTAATTCGTAATTAATAATAATTAATTAAAAATTAATAATTAAAACATTCTAATTTTTAATATGCATAAGTACATATAAATGTATAAAATTATATACATATTAAAATATAAATATATAAATATATAAATAATGTAAAATTATTATTCAATATTAACTAATTTATAATTTAAAATTCAATTTTTTTTATTTATTTATTAATATATACTAATTTAAAAATAGGTATATATGTGTGTTTGTATGGATGGATGAACATTTGTCATTGTTTATGAGTGATTGTATATATATGTGTGTGTGTACATTTATATATAAATATATATATATACAAATAAATAAATATATATTTATTTATTTATACATGTGTACAAATATGTAAATTTGAAAAATGTAAATAAAAATATTTTTATTTACTTATATATACTTACGAATATATAAATATATATATATATATCTGTTTATATATTTAGTCTTATCAATATTTTTTATTATTATATGAATTTATATGTATTCATGTGAGCATTTTATAGTATGTTTAAACAAAACATGAAGGGAATAGTGGAATGAGAATGTCTGTGTAGAATAAACAATATGTAAAGGGTTCAAGTGTTACCCCATGCAAATATATACATAATGTTTTTGGGTGAGCATGGAGAATCAGGGTGGGTGTGGGCATGTTGGTATTGGGGGGGGGGTCCGAGTTGGTTCAAGACAAAATAATTAAAAAAATAAAAAATAAATAAAAGATGTTGTTGATTGATTTCTGGTAGTTCAAATTTCCATGAAATAATTCCTGACATAACGACTTATGATTATTTTTAGAAACCTCTTTTAATTATTGTTTTTCGTTTAATAACATGTGCACCTACATTCAATGAAACCAAAAGTTTCACTTTTTATTCTATCATGTACATTCATCTATTATAATTCTTAGTGTACATGGAATGAGCATGAGCATTATCTTTTTCAAATAATGGAATATGAATAACCATCCTTATTTACATCCAATTGGTCTTCCTTATCCATTCAAAACATGTTCTTCACGATGTTGATAACCCCTTCAAGTTCAAGTGGAACTCCTAAATGATTTATATTTCTCTTGATTATTATTATTTAATTTGGATCTTCGATGTTGTACCTTAGTGATATTCCAAATATAATATAGAATCTCATGTGTATATGGAATATCAAGGAAACCTGTGCATTCTCACGAAAACCCCTTTGAAAAATCATTAATATTATACTTTTAGCAATTCAATAATGATACAAAATGTGTCTATATAATGTAAAACATCGGTAAATTCACTATAGAGAAATTATACCTCACTTAATAGAATTATTAGAGTGGAGAGATGTTCCTAAAATAATACTTAAGATAACTAAAAGTTTGATCAACTCAACAATAACACGTCTATGATAAATATCATGTCATAACCAATATGTTCAATAGAGTCTAATGAATTTTCAAAAATAATTATTGATTTAGGAATCATTTACTTCCATAATGGACACATTATTCAATAATTGTTATTTTCATTTTCCTACACCCAAAGTATGCTTCTCGCCACAACAACACTATTAAAAAGTTACATTTTTAATGAATATCCACTCATTGATGGGTGAAAAACTATATGTATCATAGGGAATGCACTTTTTTCTTCTCATTGCGATAAAAAACTTTTTGTGCATTTAATTTGTACTACCCAATGTGTTACCTTTTCTTGGACTTCATATTCTTCTCACTGTATATGGTGTTATTCATTATTCTAATCATTTTTAACCACATGTACTATGATAATAGATTTTTTTTCTTTTTCTCATGGATTTCAATGTGTTAATATCCTAATGATGATATTATTTAAACAAATATTATATATTGTATATGGTGAGGATCTCTATGGGTATTAACAACAAATCTTTCCACCACAAATGAATGGGTTATTCAATCAATCCTTTTGTATTTTCTTTAATAAGTGATAATCATAAATCTATCATTAAAATGTAATACCCATGAAAAAAGTCAAAAAAAATTATTTTTTCAATTCACTTATCTTCCCTTATTTTTTCAACACCCATTTCACTACATGATACAAGAAACATGTGAAGTAACATCACGAAGACAGAACTCATTATATTAAATAAATTAACAACTAAATTAGGAATTACATCCATGGTCTCTTATTTGGAATATTGATATACAATTTACCAATTTTATAAATTAAGTGGTTATAAAAATTCATAATCTTTTTTATCTCATGAAAGTAAAATAATAAAATTAAGAATCATAATTTGTTGATAAATTTACTATAATAGAACATCTCTTCACATGGGAGGTCATTTTCTAATTATTTGTTTTTTTTAATATTGATGGGTTTTTTATCGCTCATCTGAAATTAAATAAAGAATTTTGTGGATTGATTCATCACTATGTGTGATTCATAATGAAAATATTAATTAATTATTTAAAGGATTAATTAATTTATTAATTAACTTCATGGTGACATATTGGAATGTAAACTATGTTGTTGAGTTCAGAATTAAGAGTTTACCCTTGGATTCTGATGTATATTTGTTTATGTGGTTTCATTTCTGTGCAATGGTGGAGAATTTATTTTTATTGAATTATTCATATAAATTATAATTAATTTTTACATTTTTTCATAGTTTCTTCAATTATAAATTCATAATTTAATGAAAATAAATGATTTATATAGGATTCATGATGGATGATCCCTCAAAGGGATCACTGATGTAACACCCCTTCTATTATATGGTTTTAATTCAATTTATTTAATTTTGAAACTAATTAATTATCCAGTTTTCTATGTGTTAGAGGGGTAGAGGTTTCCTGATCTCATATTTTGATGAAATAGATGGATAATATAGAAATATTTCGACCTTATATTACTAATATATGATTTTTTGGGAGCCTTGTAGAGTTTGGGTGGGGTAGGTAGTGATCCATTACTATTAAATTCCAATTAGAGTTGAAGTATAATCTCGATGGCACTAAAACTATTCTAATGGGTGCATAGTAGTGCTTTAATGGGCCCAAAAAGGTTTTTAATGTAAAATTGAACTAATTTATATTTTTTAATGATTAAATTTTGTTTTTCCCCCATTCTCTCCAGAACTAGTGAAGATCACATTTCCCCTCTTTTCTAATAGTTCTTATCTTACCAATCTTGGATCTCTCTTTTTTTACCTTGTATGGAAGATTCACCTATCACAGAGGAGTGGTAGGGGTAAGGATACAACTCATGTTTCTTTAATTTATCCATTCTCTCACTATTTCAACATGCACAAATGATCATTCTCATGTTTTAGGGATTTTTTAAGATTTCTTATATGTATAGACTGGAGATGATTCGTATACTAATATTCGAAGAGTGAGATTCAATTACATAGTGATTAGTGGAAACTAACTATTACATCTTATTTATTCTTTTTTCTATATGAAATTTTATTCATGGTATCTTTTACAATGTTTACATTTTTCGAATTAATCTGATTTTTGATTCATTATTATGTATTGAGTAGGTAAGGATTTTAGGTCTATAGTGGACACTTTTTAAGAGATTATTATTATTACATTATTATATTTTTGTTTGTTAATAAAATTATATTCCCTTATTTACCCTTATAGTTATAGATAGGTTAAAATTAATGCATTTACAATTTCATTCTTGAAGAGGGATGATACGTCCATTTTTTCATATTTTTATAACCATGGTGTCATTCCCAAGGTAATGGGACATAATTATAAACAGATCATGGAAGGAAATTCCAATTATTTTTTGACGATGATGGAAATGGAATGATATTCCATGTTATATGCTATTTAACTAAGAATTGAGAAATACTTATATAGATATGATGCATCCAATTAAGAGAAAAAGGTGCCCATATATGAATTATTGTCATTTTTAGTGATTAACTCTCTTACGATGTAACATGGGATATAAAATCCTTTTTCCACTTGTGTTTATTCTAATGGAAATGGATATTATTCATTTTCATGATATGGTTGATGTGTTTTGATGACAAAGTGTATATGTTGGATAGAGTACTTTATTCCCATGGTTGTGATTATTTTTCTGAAATATAATTCCCAATTTTTGATAATTATGAAATCATACTGATGTTAATCTTATTATAATGGAAAAGTTATGGGCAAGAATTTCTTATTTATGGGACATTATTCTATAATAGTATTATATTATAATTAAATATGACATCTTATATTTTTAAAAATAAATGAATATGTGATATGTTTAAACACACCATGTTTTTTCTTCAAAATAGATGTGGTTCACACCATGGTGGTTCTGTAGAACCCATGTATATTATATAATTGTTATAATTATCATTGAATATTTAATTATATATATATATATATGAATATAAAACCATAAATTCACTTGATAATGATTAACAATTTAGGGAAAACCCAATAATAGCCTACAAATTTGTACTCACATCCTATAAAAGTTCTCCGGTACTCGAAGAGATTTTATGGTTTTTGATCAATAGAAGAGAGGGGCCACTTTTATTGATGAATCAGATGAAATTTTTTTTAGGATCTAGTAGATTGGGGAAGGAATGGAATAAATTCCTATTTTTCTACCATATCATACCAATTTCTTACTTTTTAGCTATGTGAAAATGATCTCCCTATGAGAGATCATTTTTAGATTTGTGTGATGATGTAACATTATTGTTAGTCATTCATTTATAGAATTGGATTTTATATTTATTTACTAATGATATATTATTATGATGTCTATATTTTTCTATTTAGTTATAATGATTGTTGACTATATTAAATCTATCATATTTTATATTTTTCTACAAAAAATAGGGTTAATTCTACACCCTCATTACATTGACCCTCACTATTGATTAATTTCCTTTTCTATATGGGGAGGTTCATTTGAGGTATACGACACCTGGTTCAGTCATATTTATTGAAAAAAATCAAGGATGAAAAAATTTATTATTGGGGGCCTTGTTTATCTTTTTTATTACTATTTAAGACATGGTAAATAGAATATAAGATGTGGTGAGAATCTAATTTGTGTCTTATCCCTCTATATATCTCAACCATGTATTGTAAAAGTATACATTATGAGGGTTGGTGTAACATCATAAGATTTTAAATGAGGAACATTTATATTCGATAGAATATATTACGTGAAAATCAATATCATTTGATAATGTAATACTCCAATACTTTACAATATATTTCTTTTTAAATAAATTAAATCTCTTTGATAGATTGAAATGCACGCAACATCAGGTTTAAACGTAATGTGGTACTCAATTAAAATATTATTATAGAAATTATAACTTAAATATTATGTTCAAGAGTTTTAATATTACTAACTAAATTATTAAAATTATATGGTTTAAAAATAATTAAAATAATTCCAATGATTATATATTGATTTTAAAAATAATAATAACCATTTTAAAGAAAAAGATTTTTTTTGAAAAAATTTATTTATCTAAAAAGATTTTCTAATCATGATCTTCACAAATGATAAAAAAAATAATATTTACCACTTTTACAAAATTAATTTTACAAAATAAACATTATTTTTAAGTCTTCTAGGAAAAATTATCATTTGTTGAATTTTTTTGGATTTTTATGAAAATATTAATTCTTTTTATGAATAGAGAAAAATACTAATATTTATTATAATATTCATTTTTTAAAATTAACTTTAAAGTTTTATTATATTTTAAATTGTATTAAATTTAAATTAATTTTTCATTAGAATAAATTTCATTTTGAATTTTAATATTAATACATTCTATACATATGTGAATTTTCACTTTTGATAACCACTCACACTTTAGAGGATTTTTGAATTATAAAAACATGGGTATGACATTATCTTTTCAGATGTTTCATGTATGTCCTCCCCCCACTTATAAAACTCCACTACCTCTCATCCCCACTATACACATCAAAAAAACATTGGTTCAATTATGAACTTGCCAAATAACTTCCATACTTTCATCCCATTATCCAAGACTGCTTATTTTTGTTAGAAATCCATCTTAATAAGTCATTTTTTATAATAATGAAGAGGATATATGATGAATATGATGTTAAGAGACATTCAATGGATGTAAAAACATACAGAAGGGTTTCTTTTCTCACTTTGACTTCCATTGAACAAAATCCATTTTTACAACATAATCCACTATGTGTGGTATATAATTCTATTTTTTATATCTTATATCATGAATCTATTTATCATTATGATATTTAATTTTTTACTTGATTATGGGCCTTATTATTTAGAAGTGAACAATGTGGTATGGGTTTATTTCACAATGCAATCATTATTTGATATTTTTCATCAGTCTCTATTAGGGGAATTAGTTAATATTTTCATCATAAACTCAATTTAATGTATTCTCCTCTCATTATTCATGATCTTTTTATATTAAATGTTTAGTTTTTTAATGCCTTATTACTTAAGATGATTTTGGAAAAAATTAATAAAATTGGACATTAATTTTTTTCTTCCATAAAAAATCCTTGTTCATCAAAATTCAGTTTTTCTAAAAATGTTTTCAAAAATGTTTTCAACCATATCCAAATTAAATATTAAATAAATTTTAACACATTTTTATAGGGAATTTTTTCTAAATGAATCTCCATGTCAATTTAAAAAGAATTCATGTTTGCAATTTATCAAAAATGTGAAATGAATAATTGTTTTACCATGTATGTCATGAAAGGAATATCAAGATATCATGAAAACTTGATGATTTAAGTCTTATTTTACATGATATAAAATTGTATTTTAAAATCAAATTCTCTTTAAAAAACTTTATTTCATTTTATAAAATATATTTTCAAAATAAAAATGTTATTGTTCTCAAAAAAAATTTAATTGACATTCCTATAGTATTTCTATTCTTAAATCACATCACCTTTTTATTTTTGATATAATATAGTAGGGATATACTGTTTTTATATCATCTTTTTTCTTCCATTATATTGTTCACGACTACATTGACCAAGGATTAATAATTATATTACTATTCAACGTATTAATCTAGATGGTTTATGTATATGTTTATTTGATTGGGGTATGTATTGAAATTTTTTACATTAGTTTTCAATACGAATGTTTATGTTGATTATGTTTCAACACTTTAGTAAAAGTAAATATTTACACATAGTATGTAATATGTGGGGCCTAATTTTAGATACCCCCTAGATTTATCGATAGGTCTAATAAAATATCATTTTTCCAAATTATACGGTATTCTATACAAAAATTTGAACAATCTTGCGAATGGTATTGACAGTTGCAGATGTATGGAATTATGAATTCCCACATTATGGAATAATTTATCAATGTCCCCATTACTATTCGTTTATTTATAATGTCCATGTATAATTTTCAAGAACATGTTATTATTATATGAATTTATTGGACCATCCTTTTTTCATCCATGTAATTAATTTTGTATTGATTAAATGTTATATGTTTTAGTTATTTACATATTCATATTGATTATACTTCTTTATCCATGATAGATTCTACTCTGTGATTGGGCTTATAGAGCATCTGTGACGACCCTATTTTAATGTATTTTCTTACCAAGGATACCAATATATGTTTTTTGATTGATATGTGGGGATACACTTTGAGGAATAGTGGAATTCTCAAATAAAACACTTTGGGTATTTTATATTTTAAATTAAAATGTTATATTCATTTATATATATAATTTAACAAGACTAATATACTATTTTGACTTTCAGGATGAAATACCTTATATATACTTCTAATGAAGAAAATATAGACACCGCCTCTGGGTTACTATAGTTGGGGTCCTTATAGTTTGTATTTCAAGATGATCGGTAGAAACCATTGGAACTAGATTTTGGGAAAAAATATTTTAGTGAACATAATCATATTATATAAACTGAGTATAAGTATAGAATAACATCCTAATGTTTTGGTAAGATATATAATTTAGGTTTCTTATTATCAATACATCCTTATATGGATTCAGTAGGTCGAAGTGGTTCGGGAAAAAATGTACCTCGGGGTAATAACTTAGAAAAAAGAACTTCGAGCTTAACTAATATGTTACCTGGTACACACCATCGAGCCTTATTTATTACCTAGTTTTAAACACTCATGGGATATTCTTAGGAAAAATAAAAGTTTCTTTGGAGATGATTTTTTTGGTATGGAAATATTTTTATGATTTGAAAACATTCCCAATGAAAACATTTTTATGATCATGTGATTAGTTTTGCATAAAATGTTCAATATATGTTATGTATTTCTCTAGTATTGAGATCACACATTATGTATCATATTTTTACGAACTAATATACTATATTTTATTTTTATAAATGGTCTCTATTGGAAGGAATGAGAACTATATCAATTCATATAATACATGAAGGGATTTCCCTCTAGTGAATGATAATTAAGTTGTAATTAGAGCTACAGATGAAACTGACTAAATTATAACCATATTGGGGAAGTTTAATTAGGTTAGGATAAATAACCTAACCAATATAGAGAATCCAAGTAATCCACAACTGGTAGAAAAATGTTTATTACTTCATTCTTTAGAAACATTCATCATTCAATTGAACCACAAAATAATTTTTAGCTTATCCATGGATATGTTCCATAGGGAAGATATTTCTCACACTAAGTAGGTATGAAAAGTTGATTTTTTTTGCAAAAATTTATTATCTATTAGAATATTTAGATCAATGGTGGTCATTTATTGAAAACTATACAGATGAAAAATAAATATCAAACCCAGATTAAAATTATTTTAAGGTTCTCTTCATGGTAAATTATTTTCCTACGGAGAAATTAGCGGATATGGAGAACAAATATCTTAGTATAAACCAAAAAAGAATATTTAAAAAGTATAAAAATATGAATCCAATATTAATGGATTATAAATGGATTCTATGAACTATGTACATAATCCATGGGTAATATTTCCCATTTATTTGATGGGTCAAACCCAAGCCTTAAAAGGTAAATAGTCTCCAAAACATTCACATCCTATGAGGACATAACATAATGTGATATGAAGATAAATAAATAATTATCAATATATTATGACATACAAGTTGAAAAAAATAATAATTAGAAAGATAGAAAAATATATCTAAAGGCATGAATATAATGAAAGATTTACCCACATGTGATAATTGTGTAAAGAAACACTTTGGTACATTCTTTAGGGTAATAGATGTTCTCTATGAGTGTGGAGAGAAAAGCCACAATGTTTGTTATTCCAAAAGAAGAAATAAGTTTCCAATATTAAATGCTACAACTTTAAATAAAGGGGGAACTAGTAAAATGAATTTCCCAAGAATCCATGGAATATGCCCAAGAAGAAGCTATGGGATCATGTTTATTCTTACAGTATTGATACATTTGAAGTGGGATGATTAACGAGTTTTCATTTTGATTCAAGAAATATTTTATATAAGTATTTTATCGATGATATTATCAATATAAAAATCATATAATTTATATGTATTATACCATTATATGTTTTGGGTAATGATCCAAAAGTGTATGATGAATAGTACTAATAATCAAGAAAAGATATTTAGTAGAAAATTGATTTTTCTGGAAATCAAATGGTTATGGAAATGTAACCATTAAAATATGCATGATTTTGAGAGAATATTGGTAAAGATATGATTATGGGATTTTAATTGTAACACCCCATGATTTTGTGAATTTTTGTTTTCAAAAGAGTTTATTACCTTTAATATTTTATGTTACATCTAACAAGTATTTAATCACTCGTTACATGAAACAACGAGTTTAGTTTTTGTTACCCGTAACATTGAGTATAAATGAAAGTTGAAATATTATTAAAATATTAATATTTAATATAATAGTTACCACCTTCCCATTATAATGGTGGGTATGACTAGTAATAAAATTAATAAGAAAATTATTGTTATTTATTGTTTATATATAAAATAATAATCATTTAGAATATGCAGAAATGTTTTTGGAAAAAAAATATTTTTTTATTGAAGATGATTTAGTCAAACGTTGGGAAAAAATATTAAAATTATCTTTCAACAATATTGAAAAATTTGTTTTAATAAATAAAATTAATTTCTTAAATATAAATACCAAAATATTCTTATGGTGAATTCTTGGTATTTTTAATAAAATATTCCCCATTGATGATTTATTTAATATACAAAATTTTAATTGAAAACGTACTTTGGTTTAAATAGATTATAATGTTAAATTATATATTTAATTTGTTTTATAGAAAAAAATTCTATATTATATTAATTAAATCAATATATGTTATTAGAATAATTTTCATATTGAATTTGATAAAAAAACATTGTAAACATTTGGAATGTTTTTCATTAAAACCTATTTTATCATTGAATCTAGGGGATTTATTTTTTAAATAAAATTTTCCTCTTCAATGAATGGAATTTGAAAACATGGATTTAATATTTTGAATCACAGTAATATATAGTATCAAATATGGTTAATTTAATTTTTGACCAAAATAAAGAGGGAAAATTGTAAAATTATCAACCATGGTTAAGGTAAAAATTGTTTAACAAGGGTTAAAATAAGAAGATAATGGTTAAAATAATCAAAACAATTGTTAAACAATTATGCAATAGAAATATTTGGACCCATATGACCTTAATATATATTTTTAGGAGTTTTTGAAACACTTCCATGAAGGTGGACAATGTAATAAGTTAGGTAAAAAGGACAGAATGAAACCTTAATTGATTTTAATATCTTTAATGCTTTTGAATATGGGAAAAGAAAAATATTTTCCATGATAAATACTATTTTCAAAGATAAAAGAGTTTTCTTATTAAGATAATTTATTTTAAATTTACAGGGATGAGATTATTACTTTAATTGTTTAAGAAACACCGACTTAATAATTATTTAGTTTTTAGAAAAATAATATAAATTATACTAAAAATATTAAAAGTAAAGTAAATCCAACGAATTATTGTGGTATCATAATTAGTTGGATAAATATGTCATATTTATAGGTATGAAATTAATATATTCTAATTGCATCGTTGTTATGAAATTTTTAAATTTATAATTAAATGAATAATGATAAAACTGAAATTAATGTTATTTTATAGGAAGATATATTTTTTAAATATTTTAAATTTTTAAAAAATAAAATATCTATCCAATAGTTTTTTAAATGTTACAATTTTATAATTTGGACCATTCATGTACCATTTTTTTGTATTGACTATTTTGAGCCATAAATAGTAATAATTATGTTAGCATTGTTAAGGTAAAAACAATGTTTTTCCATGTTACATGTGCTTGTGATAAAATTAATTTTCAACATATATAAGATTTTAATTTAATAATTGAATTTAATATTTATAATTAGTAGGTATATATTATCTAATAACCCTAATTTTATGTAATTTCCCTTGATATGTCACTCTCTCTCATTGCCATAAAGTATTGGTAATGAGACCTCGGGCACGGATCCCCGTACACTAGAGGTTACGGACTAGAAGTGGGTGTATGAAATGTATAGTGGTCAGACTATAACCTCTTTTATTAAGTGTATTAGTATTAAAAATTAAACCATACAAAATAAATTAATGAAATTGTAGTCGTAGATGAAAAAAATAATAAGAGGAAACTGAATAATCCAACAAATAAAGAAGGAATAATGTAATGATGTGATTGAGTGTAACTAAATTTCATGTAAGAAAAAATAAACATAAAGTACCGAAGACTCAAATAATGACTCAATAGTCCCTTTTATCGATCCCCATGTTGGCCCCACCACCTATCTTCATTCCATCCAATGGGAATCAAATCAACACCAGGGTCATTTACCCTTGTCCAAACCCACATCCATTTTATCATCTTGAGTACCAAATATGGAATTGAATAGGTTATATGTATAACATAGTAGGCCAACACCACCATGTCTAAACATACCAGTCTGATACGATTTGTATGAAATAAAGTGATAAATAGGTGTATTATTTAATTCAAAATTTAATAAAATAAAAAAACAACCCATTCTGCCTCAGTGTTAGAATATTACTTAATATGTCATAAAAATATGCCAACGACAACCACATAACCATGGTAAAATAAAATAATTTAGTTCCATGTTGGAATATATCAGAGCATGCCTTACAACCATGCCAACCACCACCATATAACCATGTTATTGTCCAAACAATCATGTTCAACACCCTATAAGTATTACAACATCGAGTTCAAATCCCTATAAGAATTAAATCATTTCCATAGAAAGAGCACAATCAGTATAATAACTACAACATGGGACAGGGCTGATCCCACTCAATATCGGTGCTACAAAATATACATGTCAATGTTCTAGGGCTGACCCATACATATGAGCATTTTAACTTGGGAAAAAAGTTTGGTCATGATGCGTGGATACCATAATATCACATCTTACATCTCAATGGTTAACAATGTTAATTATCAGGTATCTTTCATATAGAACATTGAATTAAATAAAAATTGATTAATAGTCATAAAAGTAAGAAATAAGCCAAAAATTAGGGATTCTATATAAAGAAATCACCTAGGGTCTCTTGCTATTCTAAAAACCCATTAATCTATTATCTAATTTAATTATTTTCATGGATTTCTTACCCAACGGTCTCTATAAATTCGGTCATAATCCATTTTAAGAACAAGGACTCCAAGGAATAATCCCATTCATTATTAGCTAGTTTGGGTATAATTTACATTTCCATAATCACAATATTTTATAAACCTAGAAATTATCAGACCATGGGGTTAGGATTTGGACCCCCTATATTATGTGGTGAAGAACAAAACACTTATAATGGAAAACAACTGCACGGAATAAGGTGAAGGATATAAAAATAGGTTCATAGATCAAAACTATTCATGATCAAAAAAATGCTTGAAGTCAAATTATTTCACCAAAATGGTTTGAAGAAGAAGGGATAAAAGGGAAAAACTGAACCCAAAATACTTAGCATGTATTTCTCACAAAAATAGGACATTCATAAGGGAGTTCAGTAATAAAAATTCACCTGAAGCATTCCCTAATATCAAGAGAAAAAGGTTATAGTAGAAATAGAATAAATTTTACCCACAAAACATACATTCAAATAAAAAGTTATGGAATTGAACGACATGTAATGTAATTTTATATCATGTAAATATTTTTAAAGGAATATACCGAACAAACCATGAAATTTTATTTATTTTATTAATAGAACCCAAAAATTACATGACATGTAATCTATTTACATGGCATGTAACTATTTCGATGATGGTATTTCAGCCCATTTTTCTTTTAAACAATGTCATCAACCTTTAATGATTACTAGCATACCAAGAACCCATGAAGCAGTTAAACCACATATATAGGGACACTATTAATTCAAACCAAGATATATCACCAAACATTATGTCATTTTATCCACTAAAGGATCTTCACATGGATCCTTTGCAACTTTCCCATCTTACCTGGAAACCAATTACTATAGTTATTCAAATGATAGATATCCATCAGGGAAAAAATAATGAAACTAATAGTTATCAAAAAACTCAAAAAAATACATACCTATAAAAAGGCGGGATTATACAACCTCTCCATCATATAAAATATTGTCCTCGAGTTTCTCTAAGTATCACAATGATGTATTAGTGAAAAATTATAGCCACTATGGTCTAGTATCATACGATCTCTTCTAGATATCATCCTGCACTCTACCCTATTTCTATTGCACTCAAAACAACCATATTGTCCTACCCCGAAGATATTTGTCACTATGATCCACTTCATACGATGCTCCTCAAAGAACACATCAGCACAAAGCTCCAAGTCTTCTACATATTTCACATGGGAAGGGTCTGGATGATATCATCATAGTTTTGACACATGGAACACATCATTCATGGTAATGTATCCATGTGTAGGGGGAAAATTTTATTTCGCTGGACCGACCCTTTCCACTATCTAAAATGTCATGAAAAACCTAGGGGATCGATTTCTATGTTTTCTAATATAGATTTGACCCATTCCTTTGTGAAATAATAGAAAATAGACTGACCAACCTTAAATTCCATAGGTCATATCTGATTTCTGTCATATGGTTTTTTCTACTCTACATAGTCACCAACCACTATCTGATCAAGTAAGCCTATTCAGATGTCTCCTGCACAAGACTAGGACCAACAAGTGTTGAATCACCCACCTACATCCAACAAAGAGGAGAATAGAAAAACCAACCATACAATTTATTAATAGATTACATTGGGGTCAGTTCCGTGAATCCATTATTATATACAGACTCCATGAATTCTATATATTTCTCCCATGGTCCACCAAAATCCAAATCCCATGCTCATAACATATCCTACAAAACCATAATTATCTCTTAATATTGATCATATGTCTTTGGATGATAGGACATGCTCAAAATAACCCATGATCATGGTGACTTGTAGGGACCCATCCTAAAATGAAATTTGAAATGGGGATCTGTGTCGGAAATGATACTTCTTGGATCATTTTTCAACCAAAATCTCTTGCACATGTGAATACCACACAAATCATCAAATTTGAAGGATTCCCTCATAGGTAATAATTGTTATACATTAGTTAGTTGATCCATGACATCCCATACACCACAATTCATATTGTATTTCATAGGTAATCTTGTCAGAAACTCTATTTAAAAATCATCCCATTTCCACTTAAGGATGAAAAAATGCTACAAAAGATCAGGAGGCGTCTGATTATCTGCTTTCACCTACTAACATGTGAACCATCAAGCCAAATTTTTTTTCACCTCCATATACATTCCTCACCATAATTAATATCCAAGGATATCACGATGCATATTTTTTAAACAAGTATGAACCAACCATATAGATGTATGAGAAACCCTCATCAACTCCTCATGTAAGCCTCTAAAATCCCATACTTGGAAAATAAAAATAAGATATTTTATACTACAACGATATCAACCAAATGTTATATCCTCCTCATATAGTTTTTCTCTAATAACTGAGCTCTCAGGAATATAGAAATACGCATTATTATACTACTCCAATAGTATGAGTATAGAAGATGTCTGAGTCATAGATACCCATCGCTGAGACTATTGAACATCCATATGAATGTCTGTGAAAAGACATTCACGAAGCTATAATAAATTTAACTCCCCTCATATAATATTCAATATAATCTGGGAATATAACTAACTAATTCATACCTATAATCAATGTGAATCGTATTATTTATTGCACAAATGCTTCCAAAATGAAATGGTAACCACTAATATCTAGAGAACAAAACATGTGATGTTTGATGTTATTTTACCACACTCCCAATGATGTATCAATGGTCAAATAATCATCCATGATATCCATATTGAAGACTAATAAATTTTTAAAACTACTAGACTAAAACTAATTTTAGGAACCTGTATCAAACAAAACAAAAGCTATGGATGATTTTTAAAGATGTTTTCCTCAAATTGTATAAGGTCATATATCCACAATACTTAGATTAGTCTACATGATGTGAAACTAACTTTCTAATCTACTATGGCATCTGGTTTGACTACCATGAGCTATTTATATTTCATGGAACTACTGATCAAGCACTGGGGTACCATATTCCCTACATCGGCTTGAATGATTAGTGGGTCTCTAGATTCCAGCCTGCTAAGGGGTAGCTGAACAACTTCCTAACTCAGGTGCCTGTACTAATCACCTACCTCTTGTCTGCTATGAAATGATATCATATAACCTCTTACGATGAACCAGTGTGCCATAAATGTAACACAAAAATGTTAGGTAAGGAAGCTGTGGTTTCTTTCTTCCAAATGTACCATACTCATAGAAATTGAACAAAACATGGTGTTGAGATACATATACACTTCAATGACTGATCTTACCAATAATATAATGGTAAAAACTATCATAGTATAGCTTCTTTCCACTTGATGAAGTGCTCCCAAATTTCCCTACTAAAACAACGTGGCTGTTTCTTGTAGCCACTCCCAGTTTCCCTTCTATGATGAGTGTATAGTTTGTCACATCCACCAACTTTATCAAGAGAAATACATTTACTTATGACCTGATCTCACATTAATGAACATCCAGAAAAAGGTATCACCAATGGGATCACATCAACTAAAAAATATGGTGAGAATAATTAAATATCGGGGAAATTCTTATCAGAGTCTATCACTAACATTACCTCCAGCATTATATATATTAACTCATAATACTTTTCTTCCAAAAACATATTAGTATAGAAATTACTAATGATTGTTTTTTCTAAATCCATCCAAGATAGATCATCCCGATTCTCGTATTCCTCCAAAATATCCCAACAACACTCGTAAAGTCCACAAAGTATATATGTAGGAAGATTTAACCTTCTATATGTGGGTGTATAAAGATTCATGATGATCACCAGGACTAACATGGTCCATATAATGGTTTCCTAGGGTCACCCTTCCTTAGTAAACATTAATAGTTTATACAACTTAATTAATTTTTTCATCTCAAATATCAAAGGAATGGTACAAACAGTCTCCCTTTCCATGGGTCACTTGACCCTCAGGAAGCTATCACAAAGCTAAACAACCATCCACTTCTCATGAACTATAGAAAGTTATGAATCTACTGATTTAGGGGCATGCTAATCTCTACTCTCCCATTACTCAATTTAAAGGCAACAGGGACAAATTTTCATTACAAGGCTAATGCACACCGTAGAGAATTGGATAGTAAAATGTTAAATATCATTGGGTGGCTAAAATAGAAAAAATTGGACTCCTGGTATCTCTAAAGAAAGATAAAAAGTGTTTTAGATTGAAATTTCAACTCATTTAATTTAATTTTTGAAAAAAAATCATTTCATAGTTCAAAATGAAACTATATATCACATTACCATGTCTCAACATATCATAGTATCTTTTCTACCTTTCCCAAACTTTAAAGAAAAATTAATGAAAACCTTCTTTTGATTCCACATTATAAGGTCCCCCAATCCAGCACCCCATCACGTGGCCATAAAGGGTGGATCATAATACCTCAATCCCACCCCCTTTACACCACATGCTACAGACTAGTAGCAGGGATTTGAAATTTATAATGGAGAGGCCATACCCTCTAGTGTGAAGTGTCATATTAGAAGCAAATAAACCATAAAATGAAATAAATAGATTATATTCATATATAAAAATTACAATAAGAGCCAACTGATTAATCGAATCAATATAGAAGGAGTAACATAATACCATTTCAAAATGTAACTAAATGTCATTTTAGAAACAATAAAAGTAAAATTATTGAATGTATAAATAATGTCTCAAAATTCCTTGGTCATGATCCCTATGTTTGTCCCACCTCAAAACTCCAGGCTATCCAATAAGGAAACAATCATCAACATGGAATGTTTCTATTTTCCAAACCTACATCCACATAATCTGATCCAATACCAAATAGAGGCAAAGTTATGGTGTGAGTATAACTCAATAGTTTGAAACCACCACGTCTAAACTAACCAGCCTAAAAATAAAGTGTATGAAAGAAATAGAAATCATTTGTATTAATTAATTCAACAATTAATAAAATAAAACAACAACTTTCTTCATATCCATGTTGAAATATCTCTCAAAATTTATTAAAACCATTCCAACCACAATCACACAACCATGGAAAAATGACATATATCGGTTCCATATCGAAATATCTCACATCTTATCTTATGACCATACCAACCACCACCATAAAACCATGGAATAGTTACAAAAATATGGATCACATACCTATAATAATTATTCTATCTAGGTCAAACCCTTACAAGAAATACAACTTGGGATTGGTAAGAGACTACTCTATATAAGTATTACAACATGGGAATGGGATAATCCTTATTAATATCATCATTACAGTATATAAGTGTGCATGTTCTAGGGTCTAGTGTCACGACCTGACCATACCAGTCTTGAGTCGCAACTACCCCAAGCATGCCTCCATAGGCCAGGGGCTGGCGACAAGCGCCAAAGGCATAACAATATTGGGTAGGCCTTCGCCTAAGTACCTGTACAGACACACACATCCCACTCGATGCAGAATTGTAGAGTAAAAAAGAAAACCAAAGGACAAACAACTATACCCCAACTACAGTCATGCATCAACTTATAAATAGAACAAGTATAGCGCTGAAAAGTAACAACAAGTAAACTGAACAGTAAAGGGAAAAACATCTGCCCAAATAGAAAGGTACCACAACCCAATAAAATTTAAACGAATGTAAAAAACTGGTGAGTCTCACACCCAGAAATCCTTCTATGACCACGGAACGCAGCCCCAGTTCTCGTGTCCTCTACACTCCTCCGTAATCTTGATCGACCTATCTGTTGTCTGCAAGGGTACACCAAGTGCAGGCAAAGCCCAAGCAGGGGTGAGTATAAAGATACTCAGTTGGATGCCCTGAAAGATCAAGGGAGAAACAAAGGAGATAATAAAATAGTCAGTAGTAGACAGAACAAGAACAGTGTAAGAGTACAAAAGAAAGAGTGCAGCTCAACCCGACAAGAGAAACAAAGAAGGCTCGTCCAACCAAGAGGAGTTAGACATAGAAAGAACGTGGAATACCCCGCGCGTCTTCACCCCTCCTAGACGGAGAGTAACTGAACCTAAATAGTGGGAACAAAAGTAGGGTGTATATATATGCTCAACAAGAATCCTGAAGGAGTTTGTAATGGGATCTCTATCTCCAAGCATAGCCTAAAACAATTCGCCAATAGTTCAATGGATATCCATTACTGATGCCCAAAAATCTCACACGGAAAACCCGTTTCATCGCTAAATCATACAACCAAGGGTCCTTCTCCAGTAACCACAATGAAAAGTCGCTGACTAGCATTAGAGAAAAGGGCTGAGTCTGAAAGAAGTTGTCGGGTAACCCCTTGCCCAACCCCGCTGGATGGTAAACCATAAGAGGTCATCGGGTTACCCACTGCCCAGCCCCGCTGGAGGGTAGACCACAAGTGGTCATTGGGTAACCCACTTCCCAGCCCCACTGGGGGGTAAACCACAAGAGATCATCAGGTAATCCACTGCCCAGAACCACTGGATGGTAAACTACAAGTGGTGGTTGGGTAACCCCCTGCCCAGCCCCGTTGGAGGGTAAACCCTAAGGTCAACGGGTAACCCACTACCCAGCCCTGCTAGATGGTATACCCTAAGGTCAACGAGTAACCCACTACCCACCCCTACTGGAGAGCAAACCCGGAACTAGTCCGATAACTCCGCGCTGCCCGTGCCATCACTGGGTGTCACTATCAGCACTACCATGCGTAGGTTCGGAGTGCGTTAAAGGAACCTCCGACCAACGCCCTTTCATGTTTCCATATTTAATGAGATCTCGAAATAGGCTCCGCTCTCCCAAGAAGATAAAACTGTTGTAATCCTCATGAAAAAGAACGCGAGATAGACTATTTACTTGCTGGAAACGGGATCCCGATGGAAAAGTTATTCAACACCGCTTTATGCTATATGGCATCTCATGGGACCCACTCCTCGGTCCTAAAAGGGGCCAGGGAAACTGCGCCATCGCGATGCTCTTGAGAAAACACACCAAATCAACTATTCATACACCCTAAATGGATGCCTGATGAAAAAGTCACAAAATGATGCTCACAGCTTAAAAGACGGCTAGTGGGGCCCATGCCTCAGCTCCGGATTCAACGCCTGAAACCACCCCGGTCAACTTCGTCTCGATGCGAGGGTCACAACGCCATTGATGACACCTAAAATAGACTCCAGATGCAGAAGCTGCAACTCCCCGCATTATGCAAACGGAGCCGTGTGGGGCCCACACCTCGACGCCGAAACACGTCACACAGATCGAACCACTGTGTTCCTTGCAGATAACCATGCGGTGTAGGCTATTCATTTTCCCTGAATAGACTTATGAAGAATAAGTTGTAAAAATGCAGCATATGTCTGAAAGTCGTCTTGTGGGGCCCACACATTGTGCCCGAATTTAGGCGGTCGGATTGCGTTGTCGCAATCCCCTCGGAAGAACACTCATAAATTAGTACTCAAACACCCCAAACGAATGTCGGGTGAAAAAGTGGCATTTTACCGTAAAATGTGTGAACATGCCCTATGCGGTCCACACATTTTCTCCTAGCTGAACGCTTCAGAAAATGTCTCAAAAAGTATGCACTAGGATTGGGGTTACGCTCCCACTGACGGCGCCTCAATCAGACATCCCAAGCAGGAGTTAGGTCCGATGTAAGAATAATTAATTAATTAATTAATTAATTAATTGTTCACATTAAGCACCTCGTGCCACCGGGCAACGAAACCAAACATCAAGGGTCCCGAACCAACTTTGGGAGGACTATCTCAACACTAGGGCCACAACGCCTCTGATTGGGTGTCAAAAAGACATCCGACTTGCAATTATGTCCATTGTAAACTTTAATAATAATTTAATATTATTAAATTAAAGTGTTTCGGGTCACCCGTTTTCAGGTGCAGTACCCAAAAACCCCAAATCCAACTTAAAAAGTCCATTTTTAAGAGGCAAACCCACAGTCATAGACGACGTGTCAAACAGACGCGTTGTTTAAGAGATACGGCCCCTTGATTGCAAGGGCCCCAACCGGGCCGGTTCACCCCGGTCGACCCGGTCCGAACCACTGGCCCGTGGCCCAACTGCGGGTCCGGCCCGACTCACCGGGGCCCGCTGGCCGCAGCCCGCTCCAGCCACAGTAGACCCACCTCGATTCTGGTTCTCCAAAGAAGACCGTCCAAAGGCCGTTCTTCTCCACATCGCCCAGCAGGACCCGCTGTTTTTGGGTCCTTGTCCATGCCGCACCGCCCTCGAGGTCAGCATCTCGGGTGATCCGCCCTGACCGTGACCAGCCAGACCCGCCGCCTCCACCTGCCGGCTGAGCGCACCATCGCGCGCCGGTGCCCGCACTGTAGCCCCCCGGGCTCCCCGCTCCGCCACCGGCTCCGCCTAGTCACCCCGGTCCACCGCTCCGTTGTGGCCACCTCATCCGTGCCGCCTCTCCACCATCCCACGCTACATAGTGCTCCTCCCAGAGCTCCTCCAGTCGCACCCAGTCTGCGCCGGCTAAAACTGACACCGCCACACCGGACCGACCCCTCTGAGATCTGCCTCGCCCTGCACGGCCCCTCCGCCGGACTCCAGCTGGCTCCACCGTTACGCCACCCCAAACTCTGACCACCGCCCTTGCCGGAGCCGGGACTTCTAATGGCCATCCCACCGCTCCAGTGGCCCGATTTCAAATCTGAAGGAAGATTCAGAATCCTCGGTGCGAGGCCTTCATAGCGCCTTCCCTCGTTCAACAATCCAACATAGATTGGTGTGTCTAAAAATTTGGAAGATAAACCCCCAAGAACGATTGTTAAAATGGGGCTCAGATGATGGTCGTGTTCGTTCGACCATCGTCCAAATTCTAAAATTATAGAATTTGATGAAAAATTTGGAAAAAACTCATGAAATTTATGAGGGTTCTAAAATTAACAAATAATCATACCTCGATCCGGTCGTTCGTCTTTGGCGACGAGTTTTCTGCGATCCCACTTCGATCTGCTGGAGTTTGTTCCTCAATCCGGCGAAGAACGGTGAAGAAAACTGAAGAACAAGAGAGAGAGAGAGAGAGAGAGAGAGAGAGAGAAGAAGAAGAAGAAGAAGATGATGATGATGATGATGAAGCATGAGTTCCCCCCTTATCTCAGGCGTACTTATAAAAACGCACTGAAATGACACCAACGGTCGCAGATTCCAAAACCTCAGCGGCCACATATTTTATATTACACATAGTCAAAACACCCCATTTCAAACTCAACAGAAGTCTCATATTTCCATTCCGAGGCTTCGTTCGAAAGTTATTTGAAAAGAAATCCAGTGATAAAAATCACTAGGTTATTAATTTAAAATGATGATTTTCCCCCTCGGTGACAACTCTCATAGCAGGCCCACACCCATAACTTATACACCCCGCCTAGGGTTAACAGCATGCTCTGGAAGCACCTGTGCCCTCAGATTTCCAATCTAAGATACTTTTTAGGAGAAAACATAACCCCAACTTGTGCATAGTATAAAACACTTAATATTTTTATAAAGTTAATTCTGGGCACACCGGGCCTCGAGATTGCATTCTATCTTCGCGCCTAACTCTGGAATTATATGTAGAAATATTCCAATGTCTTATAGGGTGAAAACCATATCTTTACATCATTCCCTCTTTTAAGATTTTCATCCTCGAAAAGCAAAACTAGGAAAAAAAACTCCGGATATAGAGCTCACACCTAGATCTCCCACTCCCAAGAATACTTGCACAACACCATGCTATCACAACACGCGAACCAAAGGTATGGTTCACACTCATAAGGTCTGCTACATTTGATGATTTTCGAAGGAACACGCACACACCTCATCAGCTGCGACACATGGAAGACACCGTACGCCCACTCATACTATTGGGAGGGTAGGGAAAGACGATAGTCAACCTCTCAATCACTTGCACGATTCCCTAACGGCCAAAAGAAACTCATGGGACTTCCTCGACTGAACCTCTACTTTCCACACCACGAACGGAATCACGATTTGTTCCTGGAACATGGTCTCGTGATTCCCTCATTCAGAATACCCATCTGGTGAAACACCCAAGGATATCCGGTCACACAAGTTTTCACAGTAGGTGTATCTGAACCGAGACTCTCTCACATCCTCAAAAAGAGAATGAGTCAACACCATCGACTGAAGAAAATTTGCACCCTCTTGCTCCACCAAGGTCAACTATAGGGAAGTTAACGAACACAAAACTTCCTGAACCTAACGAGTCTGGGACTCTCTGCCATGGGAACCCACTACAACACTGCCATTTTCCCGAATATAGAATACCTTGAAGTCATAGTCCTATTGAAATTTCAACCAGCACCGTTGTTTCAGGTTCAAGTCTCTCTTGGTGAGGGCGCACCTGAGACACTGGTGGTCTAAGAAAACCACAAAGCACCTTATCAAAAGATAGTATCTCCACATTCTCAGGGTAAGGACCACCACCACCAGCACCACATAGTGAAACGTTTAGTTCTGTTCATGGGATTTCCATCACCTCGACCTGTTCTTGATAACAGTATCAAGATTGACATTGAGCATCCAAGGTACCAACGAACAGGGCAGGTGAGAAAACTCATCCAACCGCCAGAGTCTAGACAAAGAAAGCATGTGGCATAACTCACGTGTCTATGCCCCTCTTGGAAGGAGAGTAATCCCAAAACAGGCACTCTACCAAACCCAATAGTGGAACCTCAAGAAAAAGGGGTCACTTAGAAAACCCCCAATAGAAAATCCAGAACCTTCTCTGACACTCCATCGCACAACCCTCCCATGAATGCACATGTCAGAGGGACTCATCCACCGCACCTCAATACTATCCTTTTTGGGTGGTACTGAATCTCCCTCATGGTATTGATCACAACATAAAAACACATCTCAGTGGGGGAAGAACCCCTCTCTCCCATGCATTCAAAGCTACGTTGGACAACACCAACATAGGGTTACACTGATGTCCTGCATCACACTTGGTAATCCCTCGGACAAGGAGTTAAACAGAAATAGTAACTCACACTATGTCTAACAAGTTCTTCTAAGAAAAGTAGAAAAAGACATAGAGTGTACCTCTTATCATTCATGAGTTGCAGGATTGTAGGCATTCATAGAACACAACCACCTGCGGCCCTATCCATTAGCTCCCTGAGCCTGACATGGGTTGCCCAGTGGTGGTGGAAGGACCTTGAAACATCGTTCTCGAACCACACTTATTCCTACTTTTCTGCCAACACCATCTCCCTGGGGACCACCATGTGCTCACCTAGGAGTTCTATGATCACAACACTGCATCTGCCGTGGCGGTGTATCTACTAACTATCAAGAAAACTCAGCACATTTGGCCGAGTAGTCTCACGCCATGTGACCTTGCGCATCACAAAAATAGAACTAGTCCTCCCTAGGATTTCTTGGTGATCTACGCTATCACCAACCATGTGCCTAAGTCTCATCATGGGGAGACTTCTGCCACCGAGGCCCTGCTAATTGACATCCCTCTGATAGAAATTTCTATGTCACCAGTGCTTTCTCCAGCACCCCGAGATGGGTGAGGATGCACAAGGGCACTACGCTGGCACAAATCTCCTCTACAAAGATCTTGATCAAACTTCTGTGCTTGGATTTTTCCATCATGGACCATGTCCAAAGATTACCAAGTAAGGCCTGTGAACCTAGTTGCGTACTTAGCCACTTCCATCACTCCACGCTAAAGCTCCAGCATCTCTTGAAACCGTATAAAGAGTATGTTGGATATGTAGTACTCCTCACAAAACAACTACTAGAAGTTATCCCATGAGAGTACCAACTCATCGTGTATCTGAGTAACCATGGCTCTACTAATGAAAAAATTCTTGGTAGAAAAAGACTGGCTTTCAAACCATCATCAAACCTGTCAGTGTCCGAACAAGCCTGAAGAGGCAAACCACCAACTCTAGCCAACCCTTCACTGTCTAAGGGTATGGTTCACTGTGTAACCTCAGCGGTCTCTGACGTTGGAACTCACGTAGCGCACCCAGCCTGCACTCGTTATCGGCCTTCGCTGCTGGTACTATCTGCTACTCTACAGGTTGAGGTGCTACTACCTGTCCTCCTAGAGAAAGGGTAATCGTATGATGGATATTTAACTAAGGCCTCGTCACTCATGGAGTCATCGTCACGAACCAGAGCTATTATCTTGGCTGACTATCATCACAAGATACATCCTGAATCCAGTCAACGAGTACCGTGGTCAAATGCGCATATATATACTAACAACGATGGGGAGCTAACTCAAGAAGGATATTCATAGTCTCAATCCTATATGATGCATGAACCAAATTCTCTGCAACAAGTGTCTCAGTGTGCCGAGTCAACAAGCAGGTTATCAGGGTCCTGGTAAATGGATATGTCAGCTGCCGCACCATCACTGGACTCTCTGGCCTGAGAGACACTCTTGAGACACGTTGAAACTATTTCCTTAAAACTCAACCAATTCCTTTTTAGGGACATCTGAACAATGCCCCAAGGAATGAACCACCTATGATACCACTTTTTCACGACCCAAACCAACCGGTCTCAAGCCAAAACAACCCCAATCCTGCCTCCATTGGATAAGGGTTGGCGACAAGTGCTGAAGGCATAATGCTATCATGGAGGTCTTCGCCTAAGTACCTGTACACACACACACAACCCACTCATTACAAAAGTTCAGAGTAAAAATGAAAACTAAAGGACAAACAACTATACCCCAAACATAGTCACACAATAACTTCTAAACAGAACAAGTATAGTTCTGAAAAGTAATAAAAAATAAACTGAACAGTAAAGGGAAAAACATGCGCCCAACCATAAAGGTGCCACAACCTGGAAATAGGTAAACAAAAGAAAAAAATGGTGAGTCTCACACCTGGAAATCCTCTTACGACCACTGAACGCAGCCCTAGTTTTTGTGTCCTTTACGCTCCTCCATAGTCTCGATCGACCTGTCCATCGTCTGCAAGGGCACACCAAGTGCGGGCAAAGCCCAAGTAGGGGTGAGTATAAAGATACTCAGTAGGATTCCCCAAAATCTCGATGGAGCAATAGAGGAGATACTAAAATGGTGATCAGTAGAAAGAACAAGAAAAGTGTAGGAGTACAAAAGAAAGAGGGCAACTCAATCCGACAAGACAAAGGAAGCATGCTTGTCCAACCGAGATGATCTAGACACAGAAATCACGTGGCATACCCTGCGCGTCTTCTCCCCTCCTAGAAAGAGTGTAACTGAACCCAAAGAGTGGGAAAAAAATTAGGGTGTGTATATATGCTCAACAAGAAACCCAAATGAGTGTGTAAGGGGATATCTATCTCCAAGCTCAGCCCAAGAAAAGTTGCAAACAGTTCAAAGGATATCCATCACTAATGCCCAACAATCCCGCATCTCAAAGCTGCTTCATCGCCAAACTGTACAGCCAATGGTCCCGCTCTGGTATCCACGAAGAAAAGTCACTAACTATACTTATAGAAAAAGGATGAGTCTGAAAGAAGTCGTCAGGTAAACCATTGCCCAACCCCGGTGGAGGGTAAACCACAAAAGGTCATCGGGTAACCCACTGCCCAGCCCCGCTGGAGTGTAAACCAGAAGAGGTCCTCAGGTAACCCACTGCCCTACCCCGCTAGAGGGTAAACCACAAGTGTTCATCAGGTAACCGCTTGCATAACCCCGCTGGAGAGTAAACCCTAAGGTCAATGCATAAACCATTACCCAGACCCACTGGAGGGAAAACCCAGAACTAGTATGATAACTCCGCACTGCCTGTGCCATGACTAGGTGTCACTAAAACTGCTATTGTGCCGAGGATCAGAGTGCATCAAAGGAACATCTGACTAATACCCTTTCATGTTTCCACATTTAATGAGATCTCAAAAGAGGCTCTAAACTCCCAAACAGATTACACCATTGTAATCCTTACGGAAAAACACGCGAGGTAGACTATTTACACGCTAGAAATGGGCTCCCTATGGATAAGTTATTCAACACCACTTTATGCCATATGGCATCTCATGGGCCCCACACCTCAGTTTCGAATGGGGTCGTGAAAATTATGCCATCATGATGCTCTCATAAAAACACGTCGAATAGACTATTCATACGCCCCAAACAGACGCCTGATGAAATTTTTTCAAAACGCTTCTCACAGCTTAAAATACGACCTGTGGGGCCCACACCTCAACTCAGGCTTCAATGCCTAAAACCAACCTGATCAAATTCGTAGCGAGGTCGGGGCCACAATGCGGCAGACAACACCTAAAAGGGACTCCGGATGCAGAAGTTTCAACTCCCCGCACTATGAAAATGAGGTCCTATGGGGCCCACACCTCGACCCCGAAACACTTCACACAGATTGTACCACTGCGTTCCTTGAAGATAACCAAGTGGAATAGGATATTCATTTCCCCTGAATAGACTAATGAATCATACGTCATAAAAAATCAACATATGTCCAAAAGCTACCTCGTGGGGCCTACACCTTGAGCCCAAATTTAGGTGGCTGGATTGCATCCTCGCAATCCCCTCTGAAGATCACTCAGAAATGAGTAATCAAACACTCCAAACAGATGTCGGGTGAAAAAGTGGCGTTTCACTGTAAAACATGTGAACCTGGCCCTGTGGGGCCCACACCTTGTCTCTAACCTGAACGCTTCAGAAAATGTCTCAAAAAGTCTGCACTAGGACTATGGTCAGGCTGCCACAGACGGCACGTCAATCGGACATACCAAGCAGGAGTTAGGTCCGATGCAAGAATAATTAATTAATTAATTAATTTCTTTATTGTTCATATTAAGTGAATCGTGCCACCGAGCAATGAAACCAAACCTCAAGGGTCCCGAAACAACTTTGGAAGGACCATCTCAACACCAGGGCCACTGCGCCTATGATGTCTCTTCAAACGGACATCCGGCTCGCGAGTACGTCCGTTGTAAACATTAATAGTAATTTAATATTATTAAATTAAAGCATTTTGGGTCACCCGTCTTCGGGCGGAGAACCAAAAAACCCAGAAAACCAACTTAAAAATCCATTCTCAAAGAGACAAACCCACATCCACAGACGACGCGTCAAACAGACCCGTCATTTAAGAGATACGACCCGTTGATCGCAAGGGGCCAAACCGGGCCGGTTCGCCCCGACCAGCCCGGTCTGAACCGCTGGCCCGCGGCCCAGCCACGGGTCCGGCCCGACTCGGTGCCACCCGCTGGCCATGACCCACTCCAGCCACACTGGAATCTCCTCATGTCTATTTCTCCAAAACAGAACGGCCAAAGACCGGTCTTCTTTGCGTCGCCCAGCAGGACCCGCTGTTTGCGGGTCCTTGTCAACGCCACACTGCACCCACAGTCATTGCCTCGGGTCCTCTGCCCCAACCGTGATCGGATGAGGCCCACAGCCTCCGGCTCCCAGCTGAGCGCACTGCCACGTGCCGGCCGCCCGCTCTGTAGTCGCCCGTGCCGCAGCCTCCCGGGCTCCCCGCTCTGCCGTCGGCTCCACCAGGTCACCCCGCTCCGCCACTCAGCTGCGGCCGCCTCATCCGCGCTGCCTCTTCGCCGTCCCGCGCTGCACAACGCTCCTCCTGGAGATCCTCCGGCCGCACCCCATCTATGTCCGGAACACCCTACACCGCCACCCCGGACCAGCCCCTCCGAGATCTGCCTCGCCCTGCTTAGCCCCTCCGCCAGACTTCGGCTGGCTCCACCGCTGCACCACCCCAAACTCCGGCCACCACCCTTGCCGGAGTCAGGACTTCCAACAGCCGCCACCACCACTTCGGAGGCCCCATTTCAAACTCAAAGGATTATTCGGAATCCTCGAGGTGATGCCTTCTCAATTCCTACCCCCATTCAACTATCCAACAAAGATTGGTGCGTCCAAAAATTTGGATGAAGAACGCCCAAGAACGACAGTAAAAATGGGGCTTGGAAGATGGTTGTGTTCATTCGGCCATCATCCCAATTCTAAAATTATAGAATTTGATGAAACAATTGGAAAAAACTCATGAAATTTATAAAGGTGAGAAAATTAACCAAGAATTCTACCTCGATCCAGTCGTTTGTTGTTGGCGACACGTTCGTTGCGATCCCACTTCGATCCACCGGAGTTCGTTCCTCAATCCGGTGAAGAACGACAAAGAAAACTAAAGAATGAATGAGAGAGAGAGAGAGAGAAGAAAAAGAAGAATCATGAGTTATCCCCTTATCTCAAGCATATTTATAAAAACACAATAAAATGCCACCCACAGTCGCAGATTTCAAAACTTCCACCCCGCTTATTTTATATCACGCCTAGGAAAAACGCCCCATTTAGAACTCAACAAAAGTCTTAGATTTACATTCAAAGGCTTCGTTTGAATGTTATTTGAAAATAAATCTAGTGATAAAAATCACTAAGTCATTAATTTAAAATGATGATTTTTCCCCTGGGTGACATCTCTCACAAAAGGCCCATGCCCGCAACTTTTACACCCCACCTAGGGTAAACGAAACGCTCTGGACGCAATTGTGCCCTTGGATTTCCGATCTGAGCTACCATTTAGGAGAAAAAACAACCCCTCATTGTGCATAGTATAAAACAGTTAATATTTTTATAAAGTTAATTCTGGGCACACAGGGCCTCAGAATCACACACCATCTTTACACCTAGCTAATGACTTATATGTATAAATATTCAAAAGTCTTACAGGGTAAAAACCGGGTCTCTACATCTAGCTCGATATTTTATAATTTCATAAAAGAACAAAGTCCTATTATAAATCATGGATATCACAATATCACATCATATATCTCAATGGTAAATTATGATACTTACCATTTATCATACATATAACAATTTCAATTCAATAAAAATTGATAAACAGTCCTAACAATAGGCAATAAGCCAAAACATTTGGGACACGATAATAAGAAATCACCTAATGTCTTGTTTTAGGAAAAACACACTTTAAAACATTATTCAATTAAATTATATTCATAGTTTTTGGATCCAAAGGGTATCCATAAACCAAGTCTGAATTCAATTGAACAATATAGAATCTAAAGAATAATATTATTCATTATTTAATTTTTTGGCTGCACATTACATTGGGTCAATCACTATATTGCAAACAACATTTCCATTATCAAACCAAAGGATTGATATTTAGAAAATATAAATTTACTGGAGAAGAACACAATGATTCCAATGAAAAACACCAATGAGGAAGAAGGTGTAGAGGACCATAAAGAGTTTTCTAGATCAAAACTGATCATGATCAAAAAAAATTTAGGAGGCCGATGGATTACACCTTAATGGCTTGAATACGAAAGGAATGAATAGAAAGCACAAACCCAAAACAATTTCCATAGGTTTCTCACATAAATGAAAAATCCCAAAGGGAGATTGGCACTCCATATTCAAATGGGCGATGGCCTAAGGACGAGAGGATAAAATTATAGTAGAAATAGAATTAATTTCACCCCTATTACATACTTTGAAATAGAAGGCTGGTGGATCTAATGGTGTTTAATGTAGTTACATGTAGTGTAAATATTATAAAGGGAATACTCCAAAAACCTATCACCTCATATTTATTTTTTTTAAAAACCCAAACACTAAACAACATGTAATTAATTTACCAAATGTGTAAATGTTCTTCAGATGGGGTTTCATCCCATTTTCCATTTAGGCTACATGGAACCCCTTTAAATATTATCAACATTCCAGAATCCCATAAAAACATAACCCTTTTATATATAGACTCCAATAATTCAAACAAACAAACATCCCCAAACACTATGTTATTGACCCTAAAAAACATTCTCCACACAGATCCTCTCTAGTTCTCCCATGTTTCCTTGCAACACTAGACTGTGTTTAAAGAGATTAAAGAAATTTATGATGAAAACAGAAAAAAATAAAATTTAATAAAAAGATAATATACTGAAATACCTAAAAAAGACAGGATCTTCAATTATAATTTATGTATTAAGGTTTAAATTACCTAGGTAAATAAAAAAATAAAAGTTATCATGTTAATAACTATATTTATAAAATTGAGTAAACATAATGACTAATGAATAACAAGAGAAAATATATTTATTTTTTGTTTTGGAGGTTTTTCACGACCAAATAATCTATACACTCCATTATTGATATTTTTTATGGCATATTATCTTAGATTGATCACCCTATAGTGAATTCTCTTGGGTATTTACAAAAAATTCCACCCTCCACAATTATTAAAGGACAATCACTCCCCTCAGTTCCTAAAAGGTCAATATAAATTTAGATCAACCAATACCATCCCAGATAATGTATAAAATTCCATATTATCATTATATAAGACATATTTAAAAAAATCATCCCTGGAAGGCTTTGATTTAATGAAAGGTTGTATACCTTAGTAAGAGGAAACATTAATCAACAAGCTTGTTTGTTTTATTTCTTCCTCCACCACCTAAAATAAATATTTTACCTTGATGATATAAAAAACTCCATATATCCCATATAATGCGATGTTTTATTCTATAGTGATGACCTACACCATCTCAACTTGCATCAAATGGGTTACTAAATCATCGTTTGTATGTATACTATACTACCACTTCTCGAACCGATGCCATTTTTTTCCATTACCACCATGAATAGATGGTTATAGTTATAAATTTATTATTTATTTATGATATGTATGATATTATTATGAATATTTAAATATTATATTAAACATACCTTCATGATTTAAATTTTTTGGAATACAATAATGTCACTCGTGTTTATAGAGGGCACCTGCTTCATGAAGAGATATGATTCATTCATGAATTACATAGAATGTAATAAGAATGGGTTTAATGAACATATTCAATATATATGGAGTATATATTATTCGGTAATGATAATAAATCATTTACCTTTATTTATTTCAATATGGAATGAAAATGGAAACAATATTCATGCTTACATGCAGCTTATCATCTCTATGAATGGTGCATTTCATTTTTTATCTCCAAATGTTATAGTTTACTATAAAAATGTATTTTCTGAAAATATGTGATATTTATATCATGTATATTATTATTATTATTAAAAAACCATTATTTATGTAAGATTACCATAAATTATAGGTCAAAGAATACAAGAAAAACAAAGTAGTTGATTCCTAAAAAATGACTTTATCATTGAATCGTTAATAAATGGGTAGTAAAAGGTCATAAAAAATATATTGTATAATATATATGAATATGGTTATGTAATGGTAATGTAATAATATTATAAATATTATACATGAGTTTAAATGTCTATAAAAGAATTCAATACATATGGTAAGGTATTTCAAGTCTCTCTTTTATTTCTTGGTGGAATAGGAAAATTCACCAATAATTTCTTATGTGGGGTTCCATACTATCCCTTTGAAATGATATATCATGAATCTCATTATTTTCATAATATTTATTTTTTCACTTTATTTCATTATTTAATTGGGATTATGATTCAAAAGACTATTAAATCAGTAAGGGAATTTTTCAAATTTTTCATTCTTTGAGAGTTATATCATGTCATACACTAATATTATTTTATATGATATATATAAATTCAATTTAACTTTTAATATCATGAATTTAATTATTCTAATTATATTTTATATTTAATTTAATTTTATTCCCTCATGGGGCTTAAAATTTATTTTTCTGGGGAGGAAAGAGTTTAATAAAACAATTTCATCATTTAATAGGATTGTTTATGCTTAATGATTCAAACAATGAAATATTATTATTAAACTCTCAATAAACTCATGTATTTCTTTATCATAAGGTTATGTAATGATAATAAAAAAATTCCATTTTTTCCCATTTTATTTATTATAGATATAAAAAATTATGATGATCCTCCTTTCGGAAAAAAACACTTTTTATTCAAAAAACATTTTTTAAAAAAATATTTTAAAAATGTTTTATGAATTAAAAATTGTTTTAAAAGAGAAAATGATATTTTCAGCAATAAATATTAAAATTATTTTTTATTAATAATTTATACATTTAAAATGATATTTTCCAAGAAAAGTAATTTCAAAATGTTTTATGAATTTTTAGTGATGTCCAAAGAAACTTTTTTCACTTAATAAATGTTTAAAAACCATTCTTCATAAAAGAAGATATTATTTGATATAACGTATTATTTTTTAGGTATATGGTTGAAGGATACCATTGTTATCATTTATCCAAATTGTTTATCATGATAATATGCATATGAAACTATTTTATGTTTCACAGGTTATACCATGATAATTTTTTTTATGAAACTTGCATTATATTCCATGGGTTATGCTATATTGAAATGATGAAATGATTAGGAAACTGGTATCTTTCCAAATAGTCATGATATTATTAAATTTTTATGAAAGAAATTTCACATCTTTAGTTAGGATATAAATAATGTTTTATGATCTTATGGGTAGTTGAGGTGGCACCTGAGTGGTCAACCTCATAATACTGCTTGTTAAAGGCTAGGGTTCGAATTGTAAAAGTCCCCATAAGGGATTTATGATAGTGGCAGTGATTTCATCATGATGTGGGAATGTGTTGATGTAGAAATAATTTGGGAAGGAGGTGATGAAAGCATGTTGTGGTAAGGCAGTGAAGTAGGCATGATACATGTAGGTTATCATGCATACAAGTTGTGACACCGGTAGAGTGATACAGGAATGATGTTTCACCTGTCTATTGGGCTTGTAATCTTGAATTTTATCCATGTAATGGGATTTATTCATGTTTTTCCTATATCCCATTGATAAATAAATTAATATGTCTTGATGGTTAGGCTATCCACTTTGGGGTCTAATTCCTAACATTCTAACCTATGTGTAAGGTGTTGGTTTTTAGGTAATTATAACCCAAATCACCTAATATATATCCCTGTGTGTGTGTGTGGTCATGTTTCACACACATGTATGATTTTAATTATGTGATGGGTGGGACCTATATCTCTCTTAAATTAATTTGGTTTGTTTGGATAACTCATGTGTAAATATATTATACATGTACTAGATTACATGTTCATAATTTCATTTTTCAAATTTATTACATGTTGAAAAGGTTATATGTGAACATGATTAAAATATAACAATTTTATATTTGATACTAATTACATTTTCATAGTGGGTTTAATATGAAAGTATTAATTGTAAATAATGTTATATGTAGACCAAGTTATAAGTCCATAAGTTTATGCGAGGGATAGATTTCATTTCATTAACATAATGAGTAAACTTGCCTCTATGTATAAATGTCCACAATGTTATAAGGTAATGTGTATGCCAAAAATCATTGTTTTGTTCCAATGTTTATTATCATTTCTCATTATCTTTTATTAATTTTTGAATCTTGTCTTCTGAACTACTACTATTAATGCCATGAATCATGTTTATGATCTATGATATTCAAGGTAAGGTTTTAAATTATTATTCTTATATTATTTACACATATCTTAATGTTATATGGATCTATCCCATTTTTACCATTACTAATAATATTAGCTCACTATTTATTAGGTTTCCTCTCCCATATTTATGAATAAAGGTTTTATATAGGGTTTGTTTATGAAGAGTACTAAAAGAGAAGATCATTTTTAGTACATTGAATATCTTTTACCTAATTATAATATTTTTATCCTATTATCAAAATTAACTAAAATATTATGGTCCTCAAGAATTTATTTTTTGTAATTTATTGAATATTCGTATAAAATTTTATAATATCCACTTATGAGAATATTGGGCCTCTATAGTTTATATCAGAGGAATGGTTTAGTAAACCTTGGAATATTAGGATGATAAAACATTAGATAAATTCCTAAGGATAATCCCATGGATATTTATATGGATATCTCTATGGATAAGTCTAAGGATGATTTAAGGTATATAAAAAATTATTGGAATTTTATTAATGTTATAGTGAGAAATTTTTATAAAATAAAATATATCTCAAGATAATATAACTGGATGTGGTGTTGGAAAAGATTTACATAGTGATAATAACTTTGAAAAGGTAACATTAAGTAAGACTTGACCACCACCTAGTGTATGAAAATGAGCCATTATGCACTCCTAGTTCGACAATCCATTGATATATTCATTAGAAATTGAAAATCTCTTTTTTTATTAGTATTAACATATTTAATTACATTATGATCTTGGATGACATTGGTTTGGATTATGGTGTCATTAATTTAAAATAATTTTTTATGATTTAGACATTCTATAACTCACTCTTCATGATTATGTTGTTTCCTAATGTGATTAGTGTTTCACACACTACATTTTTTGGTTTTATTCAATGGAGGGAAGCCAAATTAATTGGGTTAGGCATTCGAAAAAATATCCTTGGATATTATTACTAATTGAATAATCATATGGAAATCCATAATGGAGCTCATAATTTGTTTCTCAATAATTTCTATCATATAAAACTATAAATACATTTCATAAGATAGTTTAAATATATGGTAGAAACCAATATAATTTGGTATCCTATGTTTCTTCATGAGACATGTCGATTAATCGAGGGGAATATATAATTAGGCCCCAACCATCACATTATAAGTCCAATGAATTAATTATTTTAAATGGGTGAAACATAATCAACATAAAAATTGATTTAAGAAAAACATATTGAATACTAATACATATCCCTATGAAATAAATCACATCATAATCCTTCCACTATAATATGTTAAATGGTAATAATTTCTTTCAATATTAGTTAAATTAATAATAAACCATATAATGAAATAATAACAATGATATCAATAAAATTTATCCCACGTGAATCATTATAACAATAAAGGGTTAATGTCCTTGATGAATAAAAATACATTAATATTTTCATTCAATACTTTTTTGGGGAAAATAACATTTTCACATTGAAAAGAGTTTTCTCAAAATAAGATAAAAATATTTTTACAGTAGTTTTATTTGAATATAAACTATGAAAAATTGTAAAATAAGATTTAAATCATTGAGTAATCATTACTAATAATTATTTCGTTACTTTATTACACGTTAAAATAAAGATTCATTTAACATTTTTAGTAAATGTGGAACGTGAAATATTTATAAAATGAAATGAATATTATTTTAACATTTTTGTTCCCTCCATCATTAATTTCATTTTATAAATATTTCATTTTCTAAATATTCATTTTCTAAATATTTCGTGTTCGAAATTTACAAAAAATGTTAAATGAATCATTATTTTAACGTGTACGAATGTATCGAAATATTTTTAGTGATGAGTAATCAGTCATTTAAAGATTATTTTATAATTTTTCAAAGTTTATATTCTAATTAAACTACTGTAAAAATATTTTTATCTTATTTTGAGAAAACTATTTTTAATGTGAAAATGTTATTTTCCCCAAAAAATATTGAATAAAAATATTAAGGTATTTCAATTCATCAAGGACATCAACCCTTTATTGTAATAATGATTCACGAGGGATAAATTTTATTTATATCATTGTTATTATTTCATTAGATGGTTTATTATTAATTTCACTAATATTGAAAAAAAACTATTACCATTCCACATATTATAGTGGAAGGATTATGATTTGGTTTATTTGATAGGGGTATGTATTAGTATTTAATAAGTTTTTTTTAAAATGAATTTTTCTGTTGATTATGTTTCACCCATTTAAAAAAATTAATTCATTGGACTTATAAAGTGATGGTTGGGGCCAAATTATATATTCCCCTCGATGCATCAACATGTCTCATGAGGAAACTCAGGTTAAAAATTATATTGGTTTCCACCCATATATTTAAACTATCTTATGTAATGTATTGATACTTTTATATGATAGACAATATAGATTCAAAAATTATGAGCTCCATTATGGATTTCCCTGTGATTATTCAATTTGTAATAATATCCAAGGATATGTTTTAGGCTTCTATTAATATTTATATGGATTTATTTGAAGATTATTTATTTCTGGAATATTATGTTCAATTTATTGACTAGATGGCATGTGTTGTAGTTATTTACCATGCCATATTAATAATTCATGATTATTCATGATTTATTATGATGTACACACACCCTTACTATAGAATATGATCTCATCCCATTATAATGTTTTATTTTCCCCGTGATACTTAGAAGTGTGTTGTGGTTGATATGTAGGGATACACTATGAGGAATAGTGGAGATATAAAAATAAGACTTTGATTATTTTATGTGTTAAATTGTAATGTTATAGTTATATATATATATAATATACCAAAAATACTTAAATATTCATTCCTTTGGGATGTGATATCTTTTATCTAGTTCTTATTTAATTATCTAGACACCATCTCTGAGTTACTAGGGTTGAGTATGTCACATATAAGATTTCTATTCTTACTTTTCACTATTAGTGTCCAAATACATTTTCTAGATATGATGAATTGTGAAATTGATTTATGATTTATTGATTTTTATGCTTAAACATTGTGGAAAGAGAGATTATGTGCATGAATCATTATTGACAAGTTGGAATCCCAAGAAATTAATATTCTTTCCCAAGATTGGGCACTATGAATTTGATAAAAAGATTTTTTTTGTTTAATTTGCAAGTAAAAACTCATATTTAATTTTATAATATAAATTTGTGGTGATAATAAACATAACTAGAAAATGATTATAGTCTACTATTATTAAATTGATAATTTTAATCCTATTTTTATTTGATTTTACCATTGAGATATAGTGGGTAGTGTGGCTAGGGAAAGAGTACCTAAGAATTTATGAGACTGTTTGTATAATTGGGTGTGTGTTTTTGTTATAGTAATAATCTCATCCAATTTTTGTTTATAATATTTAATATATTATGACTTATTGTATATATGAATTTGATTCCCGAGTTTACAATATTTTGTACATGCCACATTGATAACCACCCATTGAACAACAAGTGGGAAAGGATGATCCTTCCCCAAAATCTGTTGAGATTAAAACCCCTAGATGAATCTATTACTTCTCTTGAAATGTAGCTCCATGAGATTGTAAATTATTTTATTCAATAATTTGGGATATAGGTCTGTAAGAATAAATCCTTTAATTTTTGATTTTTCCACGTAGTTTTTGTTACAACAGATGATTTTATTTATTAGATGGGGTGGACCATGGAATACATTTATATTTTTTTAGTATATATAGACTATATTGTATCATATTGATACTGTGAATGAGTGGTAGGATAAGAATTTACTTTATATTATTTGAAAAATAGCGAGATTATAGTTGGATTTTAATTTATATTTTGGTTAGAATATCTGCCTATCCCAAAATAACATTCATGATCACTTTTTGGAATATTTATTTCCCAAGATGTAGAGAGGAAATAGTCCTCAGGGGTATAAACTTATAATTAAGATTATCATTCTAATGATGGAATATATATATACTCATTTTACTATTTATATTCATTTTTCTCCTTCGACGGTGAGTAAAGAGACTCTTAGGGTTTATCATTTTAAGGATGGATGAGATATTTGATTCGATATGTAAAAAATAATTTTAAATTAGGTCCTTTTTAGTGGTTGGGATCTAGAACCTCGTAATATAGAGAGTCCTTTCTCATAAAATTATTTCTAGGTATTGAGGTCCTTATATTTGGTATGTGATTTGGTTCTTAGGAATTCAAATGAATCATTTTGGGGATTCTTTTTAGATAGGGTACATGAATTCCAATAAGGTCCATGGTTTTCCTTTTTCATAGCATGGCAGGACTCTGCTAGTGTGTTATAAATGTTTTAGGATAGGTAATACTAAATCTCAATGCCACCAAAAACTTTTAGAGAATTTTTATTATGCACTAGTGTGGATTTTTATTATTTTTATATGTTATCTTTTAAACATGCTATTGGTCATGATGATGGATAATATTGATGATAAATGGATAAATAGAATTATTTAACATTGGGTGTTAGTTGGAGTTCTTTTATATAATCAATGAATAAATGATTTTATGGTCCCTTTATAGAGTTAATATATAATAGGTGTACTTTATAGAGTACTTAAGGATCTTAAAGATATGTTAATGGATACGGGTCTGGATAACTCTGTATCATTGATCTGATACATGTTGACTATGACCAAGGGTATTTGAAAATTTGAGGTAAGATATTAGTATCATCAAAACATGAAACCATTTTCTTTGATATAGAAACATCAGATTTTTATATTATTGGTATAATAGTGATCTAGGGGTGACCATAGAGTACCTTTATTGTGTAATGTCTATCCATACACCCTTATGGGTTTGATCTAAATGTATTCTTCAATGTTATTAATATTACTTATGTATGAAATTCATGCAAGTTATGTGTGATTGTTTAACCATTATAGGTGAGTGATATTTATAACAACACCATTCAGCACCTAAAAATCCATAGCTACTAATGCACCAAACCGAATTTTCAATTTTTTTATAGATGATGATGATACACATCATACATACATTTATCCGTCTAATGAACTATTCTAGGATATATTCCTTGAGAACTTATTAGGGATTCCACATGAGATAAAGGTCATTTTTGTGATAAATATTATTCAAGTATTGATCATATATATAGTCCACCTTATAATATGGTGTCTATGTAGATTTAATACATGAAGTCTCAACTAGATGATTTATAGGATAACAAAATTATTCACCCGAGCACCACACCTTTCCTTTCTCATTTATTATACACTGATAAGGTTAACATATCATTTTTATTAGGTTTATATTATGAGATGTCAAACTAGAAAAAAATCAATAAGTGGTATCCTATTCCTAAACATGATTTTTTTCACACAATAATTGAAACTATGAGGTTTCAGATGTTGAACATGATTTAGAGTTATCATTTGAATTATGTAAGCATCTTTGATACCCCTTTTATTTCATTTATGAGTAGTATTGGCTTTTATGAATGTCTTGTAATGGCATATAGTTTGATTAGATTCATATAATTATATATTGTGTTATTGAATTAGGTATTCCATTTATTTTTTTATTCATTTTTGGTGGTCTTAATCATTGATATTTGGAATACTCCTATAAAGGGAAGATAATGATGAACATTTGAATATTATTCTCCGTAAGAGAATATATTTTCTTGAACCCTTACATTTTCAATTCCATGGTGTTCAAGGACATTAATAATGGTATAATGTAATATTGTGGTCTAGGTATGGATTATAACTAATTTTTAAAATGGATTTTTAATTAATTCAACATTTTTATGTTTATTTCTAATTCTTGGATATGTCTATGATGACCCTTAGGTGTTGAATTCTCTATTTAAATAACCATCAGGTATTTATTTTACCAAAAAAATTTAAAACCTCATGATTTATATGTATTAATTTAAAATTAAAATGATGTATTAAAATTCAATCATTACACAACAACCAATGTCTAAATGAACCATGATATGTTATAACCTTTATAACATCGATTTTGTATTCACATGTAAGAATAAAATTTAGCACATATTGAAATATATATAGAATTTTTTCCCTTAATTCAAATGTAATCATATAATCCTATGAAATACCGATTAAAATATTAATAAAATGATTTCATGATAAAAAGAAAAAAATTTAAAATATTTTTTTAATAGTTTATTTATCTAATGATTATAAAGGATGATAAAATCATTAAAAGGTAAAAAAAAGTTATTTTTTCGAAGAACATTTTTTATTTGTGCAATGTGTTTTTATATTAATAAATTAAATAAAAAATTATTAATTAAAGATTAAAATAAAATATTAAATTTATATATTAATTAAAATATATTAAATTTAATATAATATTTTTTTGAGGGAGGTAATAAAATTAAAATATGTTTTATACATAAAAATTAATTTTTTTGAAAATAATTTTTGTTGTATTTTGTGAACTTATATAAAATTCATTTTATTATGATTTTAGAAATGTAATTTGATAAAATGTATTATGTATTACTAATTAGTATTTATAATTTTTTTATTATTCCAACTTTACAGTTGTTCAAAATGAATTGTAAAAATAGTAATAAAATCCATGATTAGAGTTAAATATGTTAACGAAGGTGTTAAACTAATAGTTAATGGTAGAATACGATCTAAAATTTTCAAAATCATGATATTTTAATATATTTAGACAATATATTATTTTATGTTTGAATTTATTTCATTTTGGTGCCTCCCTAAATTGAAAATGACATTATATTATAAGATTATTTGAATTAATTCCATGTCTATCCCTCTACTAACTTATAAAAGGATTCATATTCTCATATGGTATTAACCAAATTCTATTATAATGAGGCTTAAGTTTTATGCCCCATCTCTCAAAGAAGATGCAATCCTCTTACCCCACTCGTTCAAATTTTATATCTTATTATACATCCTATAAATCTAGTGTACCCATCCTAAAATAATTCATATAGTATCATAAATATAATGCGGTATTATTATGATTATGAGATATCCATTTTCACCACCTTTCCAACAAATAGAAAATTAAGGGATCACATGTGTGTACTTGTGGACTACAGACTCCACATTAGGATATGATTCAGTTTTGATCACTAACTCTCGTGGATGGTTACAATGTTGGATTTACTAAATATCTATGATAATTATCGAATAGTTATTATTCTATATAGATAAAAAAATCCAATTTTTTTCATTTTTCTCATTAAAAAATGGAAGTACCATACATGCGTATGCACCGACTATGATCCCTACAAGTGATATAGTTCATTTTCAATATGAATATTTTATATAATATCATAATGATATATAATTAATATATATTATAATTAAAAAAATGAATACTATTATATAACTATTATACTAAGAATATATAATATCAATTTCTTACTCATTCAGTCTATATAACACGCTCTTATTTAGGCCGATTTTACCTTCAATATGATGAAGGTTATATGATTTATGACATGAATGAGTAAGTAATATTAATTAATTAATATATAATATAATAACAAGATATACATTTCTTTATTAACATTCCTGATATTTTGTAACCACTATCAATGTTCAAAGACCATAACTTCAAAATTGAAACACATAGAAACAAATGATGTTGTTAACGAATGAAATGATGATGACGATAGATTGTCAATGACAGGATGATAAGTTGTAATAAGTATTTCATGTATCAAATTTAAATTATGATTATGGTTCAATTATATAATTATATAAAATTTAAATTAACAATACATGAGTTCATATCACATAAAAATCTAGTTGGACATGTAGTGTGTGTTTTATGTTGCAATTGAACATTTAATGATGATTATTTATAGTTAAAATTATAATGATGAAATTATATGATATAAATCTCAAACAAAATTTATTTTATTTTAATCTCATTTTTATAGAGATAAAAATTTCCCATTTCATTTTTCTCTCTCTGGGTACTCCAAATTCAAGAGAATGTTTTTATGAAAAACTCACTTTATTTCTATTTGGTGAGGATTATTTTTCTAAAAAGTAAATATTTTAGAAAAAAATGTTTTAATTTTTTTTAATATTATACAATAAACCATTCATGTAATTTTTTACAATTCATACCTTTTTATAAAATGTTTAAATTAATCTTATAATTGTTTTCTAAATGAGGCACTTTTTACCAATGGTGTGAAATTTTTTTTAATATAAGGAATGAATATATTTTACCACTCTAATGACTAGTATTTTCATTAAATATTCATTCATATAATTCCATGGTTTTTTTCAATGAAATTTTTTTCTAAAATTTTTTCGTATTTTTAGACTATATATATGTGATTACAATAAAAGGTATTTTCTTAATGAAATGTTCTAGTGATATTTTATTTGTATTTTAAAAAAATAAAAAAATACATGATGTTAATTATAATTTACTAGGAATATGATAAAATTATTATATTACTATTAATTTAATACATTGTTATTATTTATAATGATGATTTCATGATGAAACTCTTTTTCTATTCCGTGAGTTAATCTATGATGAAATGATAATATGGTATACATATGAATAGGTTATTATTTTGTGATAGGTGGTTTTGTTATAGAAATAAAATTCCATTGGGTAATTATTGATATCGAATGAGCTCAAATGGTACACAGGAAGGTAACCCATGCCAGAAATAGGGAACATCATTGTTTATCCCAATATCAAAGAAGGTGTGTGGGTGGTTTTCCCAACCCTAACATGGGTTGAATATCATGGTAGGTATCCTAAATATATGACTTATATTATTATTATTATGATATTATTTTTATGTGTATGTCTATGACAAGTTAAAATACTTAGGAAATTAATCCATGGATTAGGAAATTTTATTATTCTTGGACTCATGTCTTATTACCTGCCAAATCCTTATCCCATGATTATAGTCTATGGATTTTTAAGTATGAGATTAAAATAATATACTCATATTCCAATACCATTATAGTCATGTTATAATTAAATATGATTATCAATTTATATATTCCATGGTTACCCTTACTGAGCATATGGGTTAACCATTTCTTACATTTTCATTACCTAGGTTATGAATAAGGGTTTTAAGTTGGTTATTTCAAAGAAGATTAGAACATGGGAATATCTTGATGATCCTTTATGAATTTTTTATATATATCTAGTCTCTAAATACAAAAATCATTTTATGGGGTATATATTATTTTAATTTTTTGAATATTCTTCTAAAATGATGTAATGTTTTGGTTACCTTATTTGGTATTATAGAAAGGTTTATTTTTTTCCAAAACTATGATAAGATAAATTTATTAATAACACATAGTATTAGCATAATTATTTATAATCCAAGGTTATGGTAAATAAAAGAGTGCAATTTTTATATAAAAAACCTTCTTTTTTTGAAAAATGAAGTGTATATATGATTTTTTCATAGATGCACCTAGGGGTAACAATAGTGAAAGGGGAAGATTTTGTATGAACTCCGGTGAAACAAATTTAATATTAATGATATTAATATTTCAAACAAGGCTAGAGACTCAAGGAGAATATGTTTGAGTTATTTCAAATTTTATTTACTAATGATTATGAATGATTTTAAGAAATTGGGATCGTGGATGGTCAAGGTTAAACCTTCGGTTTCATTGATTTACAAGAAGGTATCATGCTATAGACATTCATTAAATTATTATTTCATGGTTTTTTGATTTATGACTTCAATTGTTTTTTATAATAATATGATCTTGGGATTTATTCAATGAACAGAACTAGGAGTAATCATATTAATATTGGATGTTATAGAATGTACAATGATTTTCCTCATAAACAACAATATTTTATAAGATCTAGAATGAAAAATATTATCGTTAGTATTATGATACTATATCAATATATGAATTATACTAATCATTCACAATAATAAACATTGTGTAAAATATATTTTTCATTCCTTTAGGATGAAAAATCATACTACTTGTAGTGTATTGAATGATCTTCTAATTTATGTGAAATGAATCTATGCTAATGAAAATATATTTTCCATTATCTTATCCTACGCATATGAAAAAAATATTTTTTTTGTTTATCGAATGGAAGGGAAAATATATAAATGGTGTACTCTAATCAAGAACACAATGGAAGAGGTAAAGATTCAGTCTGTGTAGTGGAATGTGTTTAGGAAGATATTTTCAAACAATTACTTTCCTTACATTATTTATAAGATAATATAAAATTAATTCCTGTAGCTAATATAGTGGAATGATGAATCCATTAGTACCTATGAGGAATTTTTTAAAATATAATGTGAGTTTTTTTATAGTATTATCATCTAAGATGAATATAAAACATATCAATTCTTCAAGGGCATAAAACTATGTCACTAAATGTAGTTTTCCATGAGATACATTAGTTACAAAGAATAAATAATTTTATGTGATTTCAAGGAAGATATGGATATTAGATTCACCCATCAGTCACATGGTTTTGATATGAAAATAAAGATATTATTTTAAAAATATTATAATAATAAAAACCATATAGGGATGGAGAGGAATCATTATTTATATAAGAAGTTTTGAATGAAACATGGATAAAATAATCATAAGAGGGTTATTAAATGTTTTATGTGTGGAAAGAAATTCTATAAGACAATAAAATATTGATATAATAGTAATAAGTTAGTTACAGATATGAATATACCGAATAATCCATAGAGAACACCACCCACACTCTATTTAAAATTCTAGGTGTGTGGTTATTATTCTAACTAGTTAGTCAACCTGAGGATCAATGATGATTATTGAAGTTAGTAACCACTTAACACTAGAGAATAATAGAATTATCATGTGATAACTATTGAATATGTGGTTCTGATATTGAACTACTGAAAGATACACTCGACTTATACTCTAGAACTAATTATGTGTTATTTGATTCTATTTCTACACACAATTTTTTATATGATGAATTAGATAATAATAACACATAACCACATTAATTATTAGATGTTAAATTTATCAAAGAGACTTATAATGGTATGATTATCACATCCCATGTTTATGAACATTCTTTAATTTATGTTTGTGGGAATATTCATCCAAATTTTTTTATTCTCACTCGTGTTTATTATTTTTGTCAATTTGGTCATGGATTAACTCTATATACAGAAATATCATATAAATTTCTGAAAAGGGTTATTTAAATTTATTATTAAAAATGTTCCTATAATAATTTGTTGGTACATGGATGAATATTATCTTATAATGGAAATTATATACATTTATGGGTAATTATTCTTATTCGTAAGGGGTATTCATCTTATATGGTTGGGTATAAACTCATTATATATGATATTCTTATAGTATAATATGTTCATTATAGCTTTTATAAATTTGTTCCTATTATTACATAGAATCATGAATTTATTTTTTCGTTATAAAATGTACCCATTTATACTCCTATTTTGAAGACACTATGTAGAACAGAATTCCGTGGTTTCAAGAATTAATGAAAAAACTCTAATAGAATCCGAATAAAGTGTTCATTCAAATGTGTTCATCCCCATGGGGTATACCTTTTTTATGATGAATGATGGACAAATGAAACTATGAAATTATTATCAAGAACAAAATGTGATCTTTATCATGAATTAGTATCATATTACCCAAATTGATGATTGGATAGATCAATTACATGGATCTTAGTAATTCTCAAAGATTTACCCTCATTCTGGGTACTATCAATTGAGGGTCCAATTTGAATACATAACTTAGAGAGCCTTCCATATAAGGAATATACACTAATAATTTATTGTGATACCATTTGTAATTATTAACACTATCACTATATTTGTGGATTTATTGAATATAATCATTAGATATTACCAAAACTAATTTACATTAGTCTTTATATAAGATATATTTTTATACTACAATAGAATGGAATAACATGAATATTAAAAGATAATTTTGTTATGGTACCTAAGGATTGAGAAATAATATGAATAAATTTATTGGGAACTCTGATTACAGAATGTATCAATAATGGAACATGTGATAACAACTGAGGGTATATCAATAGATATTTTTAAGAATGAATTAATTGAGCATGGTATTAGACAAAAAACCATTTAGATGATCCATACTTTTCCTATATTTAATGGATTTTATAGATTTATTGGGATTAATTTCGCATGGTTGTGTAATCTATACATCAATTCGACACATAAGAGACGCATGTTATTTTGGACTAATTAATTTGAAGAATCATTTAATGAATTGAAGAGAATGTTGGTCAGTACACCTGTAATAACACAAACTTGTAGTGGGAAATATTTTTTGATCTATAATGATGCATCTAATAAGGGACTGGGATATGTTCTTTAACATAATGACATGACGATAACATATGCTTCTTGCTAATTAATGGTTCATAATATAAATTACCTGACCCAGGACCTATATTAAGCATCAGTAATATTCTCATAAATAATAATAATATATATATATTATCATTCTGGACAATGTTCTGAAATATATAGTAATTATAAATTTTTAAAGTATATATTCACACATAAAGAGTTGAATATAAACAAGAGATGATTCTGGGATTTGATTACTGATTATCATTGCTCAATATAAAACCTCCCAGATAAAGTATACATGGTGGTGGATACTTTGTTTCAAAAGGATAATATTATCTTATATATGATGAGGGTCTCAAATGTACCAATATTTGAACCTTTTCAAAATGAAAAACATGAAATATTGAAATTAGGGGATACATCTTATATTTCTCAAATTAGTGTTCAACTATTGATCCATGTAATGATTTAGAATGAATATAATGAAAATGAAAGTAGAAAAAATGGTGATAAAATTTTCTAAGTTCAACCTTGATTGTGATGTAATTAAATAGTGTGGAAATGGATTATGTGTCTCTATTATAGAAAAATGGAAGAAGAAATTATTGAATAAATTTCATATATAAAAAATATATATTCATCATGGATGTATGAATATGTATAGACACATTAAGAATAATTTATAGTGGGATTACATGAATATAGATAGTATAGAGTATGTATCACGGTTCATGGTTTGCCAATATGTTATGGCTGAGTGGTATATATCTAAGGGGATATTTTAACCATTACCCTTATGTATATGTAAATGAAAAAACATAACTATGGGTTTCATCCTATGAATAGTTAGGACATCTAATGGGAATAATTCTTTTTTGGAAATTAGTGGATTTCTTTATGAACTGGACACATATCATTACTATAATAGAAGATTTAATTCTTGATCACATTTCCAATATATACATTATGGAAGTGGTAATGCTTCAAATCCAGAAACATTATACTATATTTAATCAAGATAAAATTATTAACATGATTTTTTAGAGACATATTCTATATACTCTCGATATGAAGTTGACTTTTAGTATTGTTTATCATCCTCTGAAAGATGGTCAGTTTGAGGGAAACACTTAAACCCTAAAGGATATGCTAAGATCAAATTATTTAAATTTCAATGGTAGTGAGGATGAAAAGATTACTTATATATAATTCTCTTATATCAATATCTTCGACTACATCATTCATAAGGATCCTTATAAATACCACTATTTTAAGATGTGTATATCATTATAATAATGAGATAAAAGTAAGGAATTATTTATATTGGGACCTAAAATTATATAGGACATGGAAGAGACCACTATATCTATTTAGTAGTACATAAATTAAGGTCAAAGTTGATATAAGTGTTATTATTAAAATCAGTAGTGAGATATATACTTCAATGTCAGCGAGATGGTATTCCTATTAATTTCACTATAGATGAGGTTTATAAGATTTGGATAGAAGGGAAAGTACTTCTCTATGTATATTGGCCCATTTAAGAAACTTTATCATGTAGGTATGGTATATTTTTTCTTGGAAATTAAACCAAATCTATCTTATGTTATTGAAATTTTCCATTCATCTCTATTGAGGAAGTATAGACTTGATCCTTCACACAAATATAACTCAAAGGTAATACCATTGGAGCATGATCTTTCCTTTATAGAATAACTAGTAGAAATATTTTATTTTAGAGATAACATTCTATATAACATGATGAATGATATGAAAAAAGTTTTACTGAGGAATTACATCTTCTATGATTTTATAAAAGAACATGAGGATGCGATGAAGCACAATTATCCTCATTTTATTGAATATGAGTGATGGGATTTCAGGGAAAAAATTAAATATAAAGGGGTAGAATGTAACACCCCAATATGTAATAAATATTAATTTGAAATAAAAAATAATTATTAAATAGAATTATTTACATGAAACCATGAGCCTAAATGAATCTCTATATATTATTTCCTTTTGACCAATTAATTGGAATAATGGGTATAAATATGATTAACCACATTATGATATATATATATATATATATGTTTCCTATAATTCTAATGTATCGACTACTATATAAAAAAAAGAAATGAAATTTTTAATAAATCAATTTCATTATTAAATAAACTATTTATCAAAGATATATTTTAATGAATTATTTTTATAAGGATTAATAATTAAAATTGAATCAATTAAATGAAAAATGAGTTATTTTTCAGAAAATAGTTCACTTTTATAATGTGTTTTTTTCATAAAAAATTCAATAAAAAATTTTATATTAATTTGATAATTAAATATTTAAATTTTATATTCAGTAAAATATATTGAAATTTATAAAAAAAAATTATAAGGTAATCAATGAATTTGAATTCAGTTTTATAGCGAAAAAACTATTTTTTATAAATGGGTTTCTTGGTGGATTGAAAACTTTTCTAAAATTTAATTTATACTATTTAAAAATTGGATTTTGATAAAATGGATTTAACATTTAAATAATTTTTCCTATATTTAGTATCATTTTCTCTTTATTTCCATTTCATAATGAATAGTAAAAATAACAAAACAATTACCATATTCAGGGTTATAACTTGCTAATTAAGGTGGATAAAATTATACATAACAATAAAAATGACACATAAAAATGTCTAAATATTATTTATTAAGAAATTATGAAATTTTATTATCTTAAAAAATATTAATATCCATATGGTTCTTATTTTAAGAAAAAATGTCATTATATTATTTAAATTTGTTATGTAATACCATAAGTGACCTTACCTTCACTAATAAAAGGAAACCTCTCCTCAACTATTATTCATAATCATTGAGAAAATTGGACTCAACAATGCCTAACTAAAATAATATTATAATCCTTACATTACATTTTGGTCTCTTCTTCTTATCCTAAAACCATTCTATGAATTCTTCAGGTGAATTCCAAAGGACTTATCTCAAAGAATATGTAATCATCTTACCTGACTACTTAAAATTTTATTTCTTATTATATAACCATAAAATATATTTTATACATCCAATGTTTTTTAATGTAGAATCATAAATATAATAAATTTTAGTTATGATTATGGGGAAACTATTTTCGAACAATTTTCAATCAATTGGGTAATAAATGTATCCCAAGCGCAAGTGTGCGGACAACCACCTCCACGTGTCAACATGATTCATCTTCCATCACGACCTCTCATTGAATTTTATAATTAGGTATTTATTTAATATATATATATATATTATATTTATGACATAATTATAATTATATAATAATAAAATATTATCTATTTTTCCCTTTTACCTTTAAAAAATGAAAGTATGGTTCTAGTGTGCATATAGACATCCTTCTCCATGAGTAATATAATTCATTTTCAATATTAATATTTTATGGATGGTTATAAAATTTTATCCAATGAATATATATGATACATATATAATTAATAACATTCAATAAATTTTATATTATTATTATATAATAGCTTGTTCTTAGTTTTTCAGTCTTTATAACATGCCCTTTTTTTGCTAGTTTTACAACTTACATGAGTTATATTCTAAAGAATTCAATATAAATTATTAAGGAATGAAAAATTATGGTGATATTTTTTAATAAAATTATATACATGTCATGATTTAAATTTTGTAGATGATGGAACCATAATCAATGTGAAAAGACTATAACAACCAAACTAAAACTTGCATAAAAATGAAGCACTTAACACATAAAATTTTGATGATAATGAAATTTTAGTAATGTATGGAAGATAAGATGTTTTAAATAAACAATTTATGGTATTATAATTATTAATATGAGTAATTTATATAATTAAAAAAATTTAAATTTAATATATTGGAGGTTTTAATGCTTATGTAGATAGCTTATCATGTGGTAAGAGTTTTTTGTTACAATATCATATTTACCAAAAAAAATTAATGCTCAAATATCAGATAATGAAATTACATTTTATATCTCTTAAAAATGTTATTTATTTTCTTATATCCTATATATTTTTAGATAATACAATTTTTCCTATCATTTTCCACCATATGTCTAGTAGAAGGTCCAAAAGAATGGTTTTAAGGAAAACTGAATTTATTTCTCTCTTCAACCTAGAATATTTTTCTTCGATGTCCATATTTTATTTTAAATGTTTTCATGAATACTTATAAAATTTTAAATGATTTATTAATTTGATTTTAGACCATTTTTTACATTCTATTATAGTTTTAAAAGTAATCTTCATTTCATTTTCCAAATAATGTACTTTTACCAAAGGTGTGAAAAAATCATTTTTTTAATGTATACTGTACAAAAAATTCAATTTTCATGAATAACTTTTCATTTAATATTTTATTATATGTTTCCATGGTTCATTTGAAATATTTTTTGTTAATATTATTGAAATTTTAAATTTTAAATAAGTGATTTCAAAATAAAAAGTCATTTATTTCAAAAAAATGTTTCAGTGATATTTTAATAGTATTTTCATCTTTGAAAACATCCAAAAATGTTTTTTATGATTAATTGGGTTTATTATCCAATGAAATAATATTTATTCTTTCATTTAATGGTTATTAATTATGATGTTGAAATCTTCATGTAACCCATTTTCATTTCCTTATGTTAAAGATATGAATAAATGTATAATGTTTTCATGTTCATGCAGTGTACATTTGAATGGATTGTTATTATATGAGGGAGGGGGTCCGTTATAAACCTCTAAATAAATGGGTAATGATTAATTATTTATGATCTAAAAGGGTACATGAGTGGTTTTTCCATGCCCAAAATAGGGTACACTTTTTGTTATCTTAAGCCTGAGGGAGGTTTAAGGGTAACTATCCTAGGCCTAACGTGTAATGAATTTCTTGTTGAATTATAATATAATGAGTATAACTTTTTTTAAACCCCTATATATGAAATTTTCTTATAATTATGATATTATCTCGTGTATCATGATCTTTGATTCATCTATGAATCCTATCTTATGAAAATACAAAATCTTATTCTATGATTTTGATCTATGAGTCACTGGGTATGATTTTAAAATATTGATATTATATTATCAGATAGTTATACTCATGTTATTATTACAAATGATCATAAAAAAATATATTTCATGTTTATTCTATTGATTATATGTTCTCACCATTTCCTTATGTTTCCTATCCCTAGGTTATATATAAAATATTTAATTAGGGTATTTAAAATAAGGGCATAAGGAATGAAGAAATTTTTGGAAGATATTGAATATATTTCATTAATTAAATCGTTTATGTATATATTCTCAAAAGAAAATAAAAATTTATGATTTTTGAAGTTGTATTTTGATGATATGTTTTGAATATTAATCTAAAATGATGAAATATTTATTTGTGTATGGATTGGGATAGCTCAGAAATGACCCTTACATATAAAATTCCATTTGAAAAATACCTTTATTTTTTGAGGTGATAAAGAATTTTGATACATAATAATCATTCCTAAATATATGAGAGTCCTTTATCAGATTTATAAAGGTAATATTCTTATTCATAATAGTTTTTTATAAAATATATAATATTCAATTTATTATGTATAAATGTTAATGTTTTATTCAAAAATGTATATTAATTTAATGATTTTATAAACCCTAGTTATATATTTTATTTATTATAGATTAAACATATATATAAACCCTATTGAAATTTTTTTATCATCAATGGGGACCTTTATGTATTCCCTTTTTCAAAATTTTGATTCATGAGAATGAACCCTTCCCCTGGTTAAAAATTATACGTTATCTTGTATGAGTAATTCTCTTAGTGAATTTTCTTTATTCTCTTTGTTGATCTAGAATCAAATTTTATTATTTAAAATTTCATTTTCAAACATAAAACCATTATATTTTTTTACAATTAAATATAAATTAAATCAATTTCCCTATACACGCTGTGTACTTTATTTCCATGATTTTAAATACTATGAAAAGATAATAGTTTTACAAGACCAATTTAAAAGGAAATTAAAATATTTTAACACTATTATATAATCTAAAATGTGTAAAAGAGAAACCGAAAAATATTTCATGCATCTGTTTTTGATGAATATGAAATAAATACTATTTTAGGACGTTATTGTTTTCTATTGAACTTTTATTACGATATATTTTCTTCTTGTGACATTGATCACTTAAATCCCTCAGTTTTGATAGATAATATAATATAGATTAGGCTAATGATTCTTACTAACTCATTGGATTTCCAAACCTCTCCCCCCCTCCCTTGACTCCTATGTAGTGAATCAAAATAGTTCTTTATCATGTTAAGGGATTAATAACTTCTCCTCAGTTATCTATGTAATTTTGTTTTATCATTATAAGGTTTTCAATGGTTAAATGGAATAGATTATCATAATAAGTTAATAATCAATAATTATTTGAGGGTGATAATGGGGTGGTTGTGAATATAATGGTGGTATTCATGCTAGTAGTTTATGTTATTTTTTATATAGTTTGTTTTTATTAGGTTTTCACTATTATATTATTCCATACATATATAAGTCATCTAAAATGGAATAATAAAATTAATTTTTAAAATTAACTAATATTATGAATGATTTTTGTTTATTCCTCTTTTATAAATTTAATTTGTTGAGAATTTCACTTATGAAAACATTAATTGAATATTATTAACTAATTTTAGAAGTGTTCTAATATGTTTATAGAATACTAAAATCTACCTATAATAATTGATATATTCATGTTGGTAAACTAAAATAATGTTTCTGAAATTTATAATGAAAAGGATGAATTCTTTAAAACTTTGTTGATATTATTTTTATGCATTAATTGTATCATTGTTATTATTAATTTATTTATTATCCCCTCTAAAATATATTTATGAAATATAAATATATTTTACCCCTTCAATTTAATAAATCCCTGTACGTGTACTTGAAATGGTGAGGGTTATTCTATGTTGATATTTTTATGTGTTGGAAGATTGATACAATTTAAAAGAAATAGTGTGGATGATATGGAATGTGATGACCATGATGGATGGATGGATTGAGTTAGGAGCTTTATGTGATGTTTCAATTATTATATTTAGGTTATCATTTTAATTTTTGTGTTGTTTATATCTCATTTACCTTTACGTATAGTCATCCTAGATATATTAATATTTGTTTCATAGGAATAAAATTATAGAATGATAACAAAATAATGAACTAAATGAATGGTTATGGTTCTTAGAGATTAAATTAATATGATATAATTTTAATCCATATTTTTTTAGTTCTATCTTAAAAGATATTATTTATGAATATAATATAGAACATAATATCCTTGGTATAATGATTAATATAATAATCTAAGATAAATATTATTAAATGTTATGTAATTAATTAAAAATTTATGGTGGTGTTGAACCTTGATTCTCATTTTCTTATTTGATTCATACTCTTTTGGGGTGGAAATAGGGTTATCATGAGGGTTGTTAGATATAAAATACTTTCTAGTATTAGATAGTCACCACTATATTAGTTGTGTGCTTATATATATCATTGTACTCTATTCAGTTTTATACTCTACTACATGATTTAGTAGGGTTAGTTAACACCAATACTATATTTTAGGTTCCATGTGTCTCCCAACTAATAGGCTTTCAGTATTTTAGATGAACAATTACACCCTTCACATAAATCAGTCATACCAATGAAGATTATATATATATGTATTCTTTTTGTGGTGTCAGACTATTATAGAATATTTTTTTATACTGGCTATAATAGATCTCATTAATGAAATATTGGAATATGCAGGATATGGAATACTATGGTTAAATTATATGTCTCTAAATTTTATTTAATATATATGGTTATTGTAGGTGTACTTATGAATGAGTTGTAATGGATTATGTTATAGTGTTTGTTTACATAATATGTGATGGATCCTGGTCCTACTACATGACTATTACATGTGCTAGATATGGATATGATTATATGGATGTTCCTGTGATATACTTTTGTAGGGGTGGTGTACAATTTATAGCGTGGATGAGAGCACTATAATCTATGATTTTGGGGTTTATGATGACTGGTTTAGTGGGAATGTCGTAGTAGGGTAACCTTGTCCCTCTAATAAGTTTTTATTATGTTTTAATAAAAACACTATTTCTGTTACTATAGACCAAAATAAATTAAATCTAAACACCATAGGACATAAAAATTACCAACAAAAAAATATTTTAAATTAAAAATTTAAATGACTGCCCAAAAAAAAGGACGTGGTCCTCACACGAAGCCTTCACCATGTGGTTCAAACTTATTCTTGCATATCACACATCATCTGATGTAACATATCTTAATCAAAAATAATTCTCAAAATCATTATCACTCAAAGTAATAAACTATTGTAATTTTCAACCTCATCATCTATGGAACCATCATCACCAACTATTTCAAACATTTTGGATGATAATAATGTGTATTCCTCATCCTTGTATCACTGAATAAAAAATTTTGATAGAGAAAACCATCCAAACCACCATAAATTACCATAATAATAAAAATAGTTATTACAACACTATCTGGGTATCAACCAGGAAATAAATATCCATTTACTCCATGGATGGATAAGCATCATCCAAAAACAATAGATTATCATAATCAAAAATAAATAAAACATATAATCCCTGGAAATAACCTTTTTATAACCAACTATATCCACAGGAAGAACACATAATAACTGAAAAACCCAATCCACACAGACATTATATGGAACCACAAAATAATAATGATGTCAATTATAAGATAAATGAAAATTTGGGCTTACATATTTTTTATGGTTAAAGCACCTCGTACATGAACTATCTGACCAACATGAACACCATAAGTAAAACGAAAATGAAATCCAATAGACTTAATTAATTTTATAATGGTTTTTTGACCTAGAATTTCATAAAATACACAAATAGATCATCCCAAAAATACCTTAAGAACCACCACACTAGACAAAACTAGGTAAGGTAAAAGAATAATGTTGCTATAGAATTGTTAATTAGTGTGGCAGATCCCCAACAATGAATTGTAACCATTTATATACCATTACCCCATAAAATCTAAACTTCCACTTTGTGAATAGAACCCTTCTTCAATATCTCTATGAATGTAAGAAATCCAAAATAACTAAATTTGTAGAAAAACCATAAACCACCAATGCCAAACCATATTCCATGCATCTAGGAAAATCAATGATGCCTAAGTTAACACCTCTCAAACTAATCTGAAAAACTATCATTTTTAGACCAGAAGATCAAAATGGGAAATTAAATTTTTAGAGTAGAGGATGAAATGTGGAAACCTTTTGTATAGATACATGACTATACAGGGCTAACAAAATATCCAGTAGACTGATATAAAAACCTCACATCTACCTAATGTATCTTAAAAAGAATGCCAACCTCAAGGAAGAATAGAAAAATGAATATAAGGAAACCCCAGTGGTGTGATAGAAACCTATAATCAATGATGATAAAGTGAAATAGGTCCACTGAATGAGGAGGTATTATCGGAATAAATAGGATATTGGGATACAATACCTGAGAATAAGTGCACATGCATCCACTATCCAAACATCCAATAAATTAGAAACCTAGTTGAGTGGATGCGGTAAAGATGCTGCTAAAAATCTCATAGGATACACTCATTCTGTATATCATTCGAATAATTTGTTAAAAACATCAATTTCTTAAAAGGTGAGTTCACCTCGGTAAAGATGTGAAATAGATTACTTTATTTATTTGATGAGTTTATATTTCTGTTTATTCACTAGGGAATAGTGTTCTTGACCGTCATTTTCAAAATAATTTTGGGAGGATCCTATTGAATATACTTATATTATCTCCCATATATAAATTTATCTATATATATACATACATAGATTGATTTTTTAAAAGTCCATATGGGAGTTTTTGCGATTACACTATGTTTGAGGAGGTGTTTTTTGAGTGTAGGGTGTTTGAGGTTACTACCATATAATTTTCAATCAAATTTCAATTTGGATTTTCATTTTAGAGCATATCTTGTTATGGTATAGGGTGATTTTTTTTCATTTATGGTGTTGATTAGTGGTCATTTATCATTTCCATGAAATTTGAGGGTATTATATCCAATATTTAAATATTTTATACACTTGATGAATGTCCCCAACCCATAAACTATTTGAGGACAGATGTAAGAGTAACAACCTCTTTAATATAAAATATGAAAGGTACTAGTGGAGGAGGGTAGTTAAAATTTAGTATCAATTCTTTTCATTGAGAGATGGGACAGATCTTGTGGATAGGTAATATTGAGGAAAGCATGGATTTGTATGAAAATAGTATTAGTTGAATGTATTGTTTAACAATATCAAAGAGGAATATCTAAGACATGGTATTTTAGGTCCCCCTACGATATGATTCATGTAACATATGATTATTGAATATAAAAATTGAAGAGATGTTTCTTGCAGGGTAGAGACCTTGGTGCGGACCATGCAATGTGATTTTCTATGTTTTTTTTGAAATGGGTGGATAATGGGGATTATGTTTATATCTGGATTAATTGATATTATAAAATCAATGTTATTGGTTAAGGGACTGCCTAAGAATTTTCAATTATGGAGTTCTGGATCTAGGTTGATGTCCCCAATAGGGTTTTGTTAGATAATATTTTTAGGATACACCAATTGGTCATCATAGACCTCAATTCATTGAATATGATTCTTATATGAACATAATTTTTAATTTAGAGCATTAGGACCTATATTATTATGGGTTTTTATCTAATACAATGATCATAGATTGGTTGGGGTAGATACATATTTCATTTATAATTATTTGTTCGAATGGATAGAATTATATTTTCTTGATTATTTGTTTTCTATAGGGATCTACCCACTGATGGGGGATTTGTTTTCCTTCGAATTCTTAAGGATTTATAAGTATCAATGAATTTTCTCCATGGTTTGTTCAAAGATGAGTTTCTCTTTTAAAACTTGATGGCAGTTCACAACAAGATATTTTTTCCCTATACCATGGGAATTATAGTCTGTGAGAGTTTCGTATCCATTTTATGAACGTTTTAATTTTGATTTAAATCTCTTAGGTAATGAGGAGGCTAGAACAAGACATTTTGAGGAGCTATTGAGTCTAAATATTCAACTCTTTTTCATCTCATTCATGTTTCAGATATTTAGTTTGGTTCCCATGAAGGCATAATTTGTAGAGGGAAGGAAATAAAAGACCATACCATCAAAGATGTGTGTTCATCACCAATATATATAGATTATATCTATTTCTACTGGTCCCTAGCTTTCCAGTCATTTGATTTTTTAGATGGTACAGAGTCAGCCACAAATTTCTTCTTCTCATTCCATAATATTGGGAAATTCTCAGACCACCTTCATGATAATGGACATTATTTTACATTAAAATGGAGTTAATGACGTTATAATGAGTGAGTTTCTATCCTTTCTCAATAATCACTGTGGATCTGGTAACATTCTTTAGATATATCCACTATAGAAGTATCCACTGATTCTCTAATAGTAACTGTAGCAGGGTTCCCAATGCATGGATCAATAGTGATAAAATAATTTATTCATTGGATATATCCACAGTTACTCTGATATATAGAGATATATAGAAGATAAAAATTAGGTAAGGGGACTCCAACATGGCAATAAATGTTTTGGATTAGTAAGCAATCTGATGCATGTGCATCGGTTTCTATCACCAAGAGAGATAGAGATCATGTGGTGTACCACCTTTTTATACTAAACCTAGGTGTATAAATTTTATATTTGTGAAATATTCACCACATTATTATAACCTCCCTAGTACAAGATCTTATATTTTAGGTGGTTTTGATTCATGTACCCTTGGTGTTGACTATTTTTATTCAAGGTAGAGTTAGCTTGTACGATGTATTCATAAATTCTGAGTTAATTCTAATGTAAAATATCTCTTTATAAGATGTCTATATGACTACATATACATCCATATATTATTATATTAACCATGTATTATATTTATTTGGTTTAGGTTATTGATTTTTAATTCATTATTTGAATTATATTATTTAGTGTTGATGGATATCTTGCCATTTTTATTAGCGATCGAGACCATCAGAAGGGTTAGTGGCATACTAACTATTTACTTTTACTAAGAGATGTGTTGATTATTATTTTTGTGTGGGTTATGATGGTAATTTTCCTATGACATGAGAATATAACACTTATTTCTTCCAAAATATATTGTAACACTACCCTCCTATTGTGATATAGTGTTTAGGATAAATTTATATCTTTGTGTCTCTCTAATATTGATATACTCATTTACGATGGAACCGTTGGAATTTTTGGAACTATGAATTTAAAATAATAGAATTTAATGTAGTGGATTTATTTTGATTTTTGTGTTACTATGGGGTGCTCTGATATTTTTCAGGAGGAAGGATTATGGATGTTAGCAACGATGTGTTGATTATCATTTATTGAACTAGTTTACTATGAAAAAATTCTTCCACCTTTTGGGGTTTTATTTTTTATTCTATCATATAAAGGGAGATAACTAGTTCTCTAATATTTTTTTTCTAGATGTAACCATATTTAAGGGATTGAAGAAGTTATTATGAATACTTCTTTTATATGTCATTGTAGAAATTATGAGTTTTTTTAATTCCCATTAATTCCATGAATGAACCATCAATGTACATGGTATTGATAAAATATATCATTAATGGGTTACTTAATTAGATTATGGTTAAGTTAATTAATTATATCTGTATGTATTCTAAGTATGAGTAGGGTCATGGAAAGAACCTATGATCCATTCTAGGGGTATGGAATTTTCATTGACAATATATAATATTATAAAAGTGTATGTTCTTGGACTAAGAGGTGCATTTTATAGGGCACGATATGTTATAATGGGGTGTAGTTTTGGATCTGATTATGATTGAAGTGGTTTTTTCATGGGTATCCCCCAATATTATTGTAAAATTTTAGAGTTACTTGGTATTATAGTCTATTATATGAGGTTAATTTCATAATTCTATTGTATTGTGACTTCACTAACATCCTTCTCTTGGAAGGATCAGTACATCATGTGGATTAACTAGTTCCAGGATTATTTTATATATTTAAAGGAAAATCTGTTTATTTTTCATATTAGTAATATTAAAAATGAAGATGTTATGTCTGGGTATTAATGTGTTGTTGTACACCATGGATTTTGTTTGTGTTCTGATTCCTTAGAGAGTACATATTTGAAATGGTTCTAAGAATTTATTGCACCATGAATTTAGCTATTCTACACCTGATCTCAATCTTGCCACAATTGCGTTTACTTTGTTTTTTTTGTGACTTAATCTCATAAGTGAGTGATTTTTTTATTTTTATTGAGAACATAATTTTTAGATATATATTCTCCTAGTATAAGTTTAATATTCTATAGTTATGGTAAATGCATTTCATTTAGGAATTTTTCATCAAACCCTCTTATGTAATAGTGAAGGAGATTTTTTTTCTAATGTGTTGGGTAGGAAGTCATGTGGAGATATTGATCAAGAGTCCTGAGATTCTTAGAGAGGGATTTTTGAGATTGCATCAAAGCATGTTGATAAGGGAGAATTTGATAGAAAATAGTGTCTATATAGATGACTATGTAGCCATATTAGGTGTAACCTTTGGAAGAATCTTATTTCATATATGTTGGGATGGAGGTATGGTCAAATCATCTATTTTTTGTAGTGATTCACTAGATAGATGATATAAGGATGAACGGAAAAAATTATTATTACGTGGAAGTATATTCTTTCCCTCAAGGATGTTTGATGTAAGGAAATTTTTTTAAACTTTACATATTCTACTATCTATAGAATATAATTATCTTTCTTTTATTCTCACATATTATTTTTTTTAGAGTTTTATATAGATAGGTCCTAACTCTCACATAACAAAAACCAATTTCTAAAATGAGGATAATAATATATTAGTATCCATGTTTTACACAATATAAAACTTTTTAAATAAAATATGATTTCATTACAAGAAAAATCTTTTCAATATTCAACACAACTGTTTCTGACACATTCATTGAGGTGACCATCTGTCCATGGGGATGTGATGGTTTTTTCCTTGCATTCTCACTTTCCAATGGTGGGAGGCATCTGTCTCCTGTTCAGAATTGTTTGACCCTTGATCGGAATGGGGTGATGGGATATCTGTCTCTCCTTATTTGGATTCCTCCTTGGAACTTGTCACCTGCTATGGGTCTCCCTCATAGATTTGAGTCATTGTTTGTGAATCTCATTCCCAGTGACATATCATTGTGGATGCCGGTAAATTATGCTGATTTTCTCTAGACATTCCATGGGGTCTTGACAGGTAAGAATCCTTTAGTTAGAGTAGATGATAACATTAGGAATGTTGAGGCTTCACTAGATGCATAGACAATATAGACATGTATTCTTCCTCGTAAGAGGGAATCCTGAGGGTGCAGAATTGGAGTAATCCCATGTCAATTTCAGGGTGTCTTATGCCAAAGGAATCTCTCTGAGGTTTTTCATAGAATTCCATGTTTAACAAAGGGTAGGTCACTAGTTTAACATCTTGCGAAGATGGATTCCAAAGGCATAGATTCCGACGTTTTCCACATACATCCCATTTTCTAATAGGGTAGTTTGTGAGTTTAACATCTTGCAGAGACAATTATGCTAGAGGCATTCCTTCCAATGGTTTCCTTAGGCATCTCTTGTTGAACACGAGGTAATCCATGAGTTAAACATCTTGAAGAGATGGAAAGAGAGTGATTAGAACATCCCAAAAAGATAGATCAGATTGGAACATACCATGGAGGGAGAATCTGTATGGTTTACTCAAAGATGGATCCAAATGCCCAATGAGGGCAGATCTAAGGGGGTGTGTCCCATTGAGTGAAGATATCACACTATGAAGGCTGATTTGGACACCACTGTGGGTGTATGGAAATTTCACCCCCTAAATGGGCACACCAAGTTTTACCATTGTTTGGGATTGAACTTCATAGAGGTTTCCTACATACCCTATGTAGAAAATAGGGATCAAAACCCATGTATTTTGAATGGGTGATTCTTGAAATTATGGAATACGCAAAGGATGACATCCAGGATACCTACTTGGGCTTTTGCATGGATATAGACCCAACACATAAGTGACCCTCTTGGTTGGATTATTATGGATTGTGTGGGGATAATGCATGGTTATCTTTGCATTGTAATAGGGACTCTCTAGGTTAGATGATTATGGATTGTGTGGGTATTATTCATGGTCAGCTTCCCAAGGGGATGGCATGATCCCACCGGGATGAGGTGGCTCGTATAAGAATCAGGATGGATAATGGATGGTTGAGTGAAGTGGATGAGATTCATAGGATTGAACTGATGTGAAGATGATGGTGAAGTTGGTATTAACCCTCAGAAAGGAATCTTACATATCGCTAGGGAAAATAATAAATGTCAATGTAGTTTTGTGGGGTGATGTGATACTTGAGGAGGTGGTTCATGGGAATGGACACATGGATGGGACCCGGAGGAAGTTGAACCTCCGGGATGGGGCACGACCTTCTTGAAACACAAAGGGTCAAGGGAGAGAGTAGAATGGGACATCGGTGATGGTATTAAACCTCAGGGGTACTTCTTACGTATCCCTATGGAAGGGAACCAAATTCCACATAGTTCAAGATGGAGAATGGAATCAGGTTGTATGAAAAGGACAACAACCCGACAACATGTTCGGGATTACTTGTGGTTTGCATCTTGAGAACTGGTCTGATGCCACAAAGGGGCAGACCAAGGATATGGGTTCTAGTAAAGGCGATAATGAATTTAACCAGTGTTTGGGGTTGAAACATAGGGAGCCTTACATTGTACCCTTACTAGGAGATAGGGATAAAAACCAATTTAGTTCGTAAGCATGCGATTTAGCATCATGTATGAATAAATGGGTCATAATGTTTAGCGTAATGTGGGATGAGGGTGAACCAACAAGAAGAAGTCAGGACAGATGAATGATGAGTTTGAACCTCAAGTAATCCTCCTACATACATTTCCTAGATTTGGAAAAGGATCAAAGTCCACATAGTTCAGTGGTAAGGGATGGGGTTTATGTAGTAAGTCAGCGTAGGGAGGATTCCATGGTCGTTTCTTACTCTTACCCTGTGTGATTCGTGATCAGTGTGAGAAACAAGAGAAAGAAAATATCTAACAAGCATGTCACAAAAGTTTCACCCGCGAGGAATAGAGTGGGGGTTACATGTGCTTAGAGGCCTAGGGAGATGGAGATTGGTACTTACTCCATTATAGAGGCCCGATGGAGATAAATCCCAAAGGGAGAGGGATGAGGTATCGAGAGTCTCATGTGCCCATTTCTCCTATGGTCCTTGAGCATTGATGAAGAGAGGATGGGTGATACCTCCTATAGTAATGTCTAGGGTATTACACTAGGATGGTTTCCCTCCCCCTCAGACAGATGTCATTCCATGCAAGGAGGATGTCATTCCATTTGAGGAATATCTCTCTCCTGTGGAGACCAGTGAGCATGGAAAATGTTCGAGGTGGGGAACCCAATGTATATCACACAAGACAAGGATATTTTTTAATGTCATGTGCTATGGACAATGATGCTTGGTAGTTTAATGTCCTGCATCTCGGACGATGAGGATTCTCTCCCCAACCCTAGGACATACATTACCGGTGCGCTTTAACCCTTTGTGGGGGATGTCACAGACAATGTCATATAGCGACAGGGTTGTGGAGTGATCCATTGAGGTTATCACGTTAGCGTGGTTATGAAAAGAAGAAATATCTCATTTAATCAATAAGCGAAAAAGAATGAGGTAATGAAATGAAAGATGAAGCACCTCTAAATGGACCTTGAAATCACTTCATACAAGCCTGGATGGCAGTATGGGAGAAAAATGTGCATGATAGGGTTTTCACCCATAATAGGGGATCATATATCATTCCATATCCCAAGGATGATGCATGGAGTGAACAATAAGGGGAACAAGCAAGATTGAAGGGGTGAACGCAATATGGTGGGTTGCTCAGAAGATTAGGTTGTCTGCGCAATATGAGTGGATCCACACAAGGGTAAACATTGCATGCAAGATTGGCCCCTATGACACTAAGGAGTGGTGATGATGGATTGGGAATACCTATGGATGATTCCCATTTTACACTAAGGACTGGAAATGATGGATGGGGATTACACATGGAATCTATCCAAGTGCCGCTATGGATCGAAATCGGAGAATGGGACTTATGCAATTGAGCTGGTTGTAATGGATTCCTCATGTATGGCCATGAAGGAATACCAACTCACTAGTAGGCTGAGGTATATAATTGAGGCCAACACCAATGCTCTAGTGCACATGCGAGATAATGCCATGTGCATTGGAATTAGTCCAAACAGCGGGAGATGAAAAGTGCCAATCAGATGCCCAACATTCTGAACACAGTGGGGGAAGCTTGATGAAGGGAGATAATTGTTATCCATATTAAAATCACAGCATCCACATTGCATTATCCAGAGATGGAAGCAAACAAATGAGGGCCAACCACTAACCGTATTTGAAACATAGGGCAAACTCAAAGTGTCATCCAATGTCTTTTAGGGAGATGGACTATAATGGTACGTGAGCTAAAGAGCCATGGGACCTGGACATTAAGGGGTCCCTTCAGACAAGAAAGAGTATAAAGGTCCAAATTAAGGACACACGAAGCATAAGGTGGAGTGGTGGAATGCTCAAACAGATTCCAATGCCCTTGAAATTATGCCTCTGTAATTGTGGAACTAGTAATCTTATTCTTGTCATATAAGAAATCTCTTATGTAGAACATGAGGCATCCTATTATTGAATGATATGGCATGCTATAGTTTAAATTTAGGTAGTGAGGAATAACAGAATCTTGTGCCTTATGTGTAAGGAATGTCTTATTTAGAGAAAGAGGCATCCTATATTTTTAATATAGGGAGTACTATAGTTTATTTTCATATAGAGAGGACTATTGGATTATTATGATTGGTGCATAAGGCATCTCTTGTTTGGAGATAGAGGCACACTATATTTACCATATAGGGTGTACTATAGTTTAATGTAATGTAGATAGTACTGTGGGCATCTTATGGATGGTGAATAAGGCGTATATTGTTTGGTATAAGAGGGATCCTATGTTTTATATATATGGTGTACTATAGTTTAAATTAATATAGATAGGACTGTTAGTCAAAAGGATCCCAGTAATGGCTATTGTTGGGACTTATGAAAGAGCAGCCCTTTCTGGTTCAACCTGGCATAGGAGTCAGGTGATGGGGTTTGGATGGGATTCTTAAGGAATGGCTCAAATTAACGTACTTCAGGAATTGATTATAATAATATAAAATCCTGATGTATGAAAGAGACCAAGAGTAATATGTCAACTAAAGGTGTTTCATGTGGTGCAGTGGAGTATCATGAATCATGGTACTCCTATGGTTGAAGGTAAGTGTACATAAGAGCGGGAGGTAAAATATCAGTATCCATGCCCAAAAAGTACATGGTGTGACTCTCTATTTTTCATGGGGGTCAGTGAAGGTAGTGAAGGGACTAGATCGAAGGGTTGAGACCACAACCTGATACTGATACAGAGCGGGAATGTGGGGACATAGCTGATGCGGTATGGACCAACGGGAGCATGCCTGTATACTATTGTGGGTAAGATGGGTTACACGTAGGATGGGCTGCATGTATGACTATACTATGTGGAATAATTGTGCGCATTATTGGCCACTTTTTCACTGTTGTGTGCAAGATTGATGTCTTTCGTGCAAGATTGGATGTTTTTACATGAAAGAATGGAATCTTGTGTGCACCTCTCTTGGAAAAAATAGAGGTCATGTGAGAGTGAAACCATTGTGGGCCTGCCTGAAGGAAGAAACATATGAGACCTATCACGAAAGATCTCAAATGGAGGGTTCCATTATTCTATGTGGGACTTGAAGAGGTACTCTAACACACAGTAGAGTGGCGACCAACCTTCAGAGACTTCCCCGGTGGGAGTGGGTGCTATTGTATTTATAGGTGAAACTGTGAGCTGTTGGGTGTTAGATTCCAGGCACGGAAGAGATCTTATATGTACCCGGAGGTGGGTGTGCATGAGAAGGTGTATTTAACATCACATTAGGCACATAAGAATCTTCTGCGCCGATGCTAATCTTGCGCTCACATCTCAAAACATGTGTGCACCTTCCTCATCCATTTTCCATGGACTTTGCAGAACCTTCCCAACATACATCACACTGGGCATGTAAAATTCTTGTGCACAATTATCGATCTTGCACAGACATCTCAAATCTTGGGCGCACCTTAATTAGACATTTTTTGGGTGGATTGGGAGGAAGATGACATCACATTGGGAATTAAAGAGGTTTTCACGACATGTTGTACCCAATACTTGGTTTCAGAATGTATGTTTCCATTCATGCATGAAAAAATTTTGTTCTTACATGCCAAATTTCCATTTTTGCGTGAAAAACCATACATTTCCCCAAAATCATCCTGGATGGCTATTTTCCACCATCTGTCTTCGAACGACCATAAATTATGATTCATTACTCTATCTGGGCTCCATGACTTGTGAAATCGATGCCTATGAAATAATTTGTTCTATAGGATCATGTCTGGAAGCACTCAGTGAGATACATGTACATGTTTTCTGGTTCCAACAATGATATCTTATTTTCTCTTACCCATATTTAAACCATTTTAAAAATGATGGGTTTACAAAAAATGTTCAATAAGGGATATAAATTGAAGAAAACTATTAATCATATGAAATTCATTAAAATCCATAAAAACATTTTTGTAAACACAATCCTTTTCAACCTAAATGGTTATATTAAAAAAATGTTATTTATCTCACCTTTTTAAATTAATGATTTTTCAAAAAAACGGATAATCAAGAATAGAAATTATACGTATTATTATTGGGAAATCACCATCATATAACCCTTATAGAACCCTTATGAGAACCCTTATAAATCCAAATATCAATATAGTCGACTTCCAATATAATTCCCTAGAGCAAAAAATCATTACCCAATAAATTGGATGGATATATGGGTGAACCCATTATATAATCTATAATGGGAACTCCCATGGGATATAATGAGGCTCAACTTTTTATAAATAATATCCATGGACTAGATAATTCCTAAAAACGATGAAAACTATTTTAAACCCATGTAAATAATAGTTTTGGATATAAAAAAACTATTTTCTCTTAAATATCACATTTAATATCTAAATACAGCACACATAATAAAGAAACTATTTTCATTGAAAATAACATTGAAATTTTCTAAAGGAAACATCAATTAATCAAGGCATAATGATGTTGGGAATATTATCTCATTCTATATAAGTTAAAAAAACATTCCGTCCATATTTTTGTCGGAAGAGTCCCAAAGTTCCTTGTTTTGAAAAAAAATGTAAGTTCCCATTCAATGAATATTTTAAAATGTAAACCATGGGTAAATAAAGAAAAACTCATAAAAAATTTTTAATAACCTTCTTGAAATTATTTTTATAAAATATTTTCAAGGAAGATAATTATGGTTTTAAGGGATACATTAACATATTATTTTTAAAATAAAGTGGAATACAAATTTTAAAACATTTTAATCATAATCCCAAAAAAATAATATCATTAAAAAAAATTATATATCCTAATTGTAGATATATAAATAATATAAAATTTTTAATGGGCTGTAAATAGGCCTCATAATATATTTTTGTCATATAAAATAAAAATAGGTCTCAATGAAAGGAAATTGAGATGAAGTACCTTACCTTGATTCTGACATGTCACATATGTTGTTTTTAATTTAAGAATAATAAAAATACACTAATTATTTACATTCTTCTAAACCTTTTTCCTGTTTACTATTCATTTTATGAAACTTGTTTCCACATTATAACAATTAATTAATCATTTAAAATCACATTGGACATTTTGGTCATATTCAATACAGAAATCCAAAATGACATTGGTAGGTTGACTATGGTCAAAGAGTTCATTATTCCCATACATCTATAAAAATAATCATGAAAAAATTCACTTTTATGCCTCAATTATTAATTTAAATCAAACCATGAATGAATATTATGAAAAATTAAGTAGGTCTCAATCATGGAAATGTTGGACCGTATGTACACATTAATAACATTTTCATTTTCAATGATCCTTATAAATTAAAGGTAAAAATTATTTCATATTTTTAGAATAAAAATAATATCATATTATTCATTTAAATATTCTTATATATATCATCCATGTAATGTAGTAATGAATAAAAATCACATCGTTTCATGGAGGTGATGGTCCAAACATACACATGAATGGCGTCATCATTTTCTAGTGAGTGGAAGTATGTGATTTTAAATTATATCCTATATTTTAATAATGATAAATATTTCATGAATATCATATATAAACATTAATTCAATCATTATAACTATCTGTTAGATTCGGGGATGGATAATGAATTCCATCGGTCTGTGAGGTCATAGTTCACTATACAAAAAACAAGGGTTTTGTTTCCCAATTTGATGGAAATGGAGAAGAATATGGGTAGTAAAATTAAAAAAAATAATAACTTATTATATAAAGGATACTAGTGTTTTTATATTATCATGGTTGATGAAAATTTAATGGATGTGGAATAAGAACTATATATAAAACAAGTAGTTTAAAACTTTACCTCTTCTTTGGAAAAAACTCAATTTTATATCACCATAAGACCTCTGAAAATGTTATTATGACCAAAATAAGGACTCTATAAGGAGGATATAGATTCTAATAAATTATTATTTTTATTTATTTTTTTTTAAATAGAGCTTTAGGTGTAAATTATTGATAAGAAGAGGATTCATATTATAAGAGATGGGAGGGGAACTGTAGGAATTTCTCAAAATATTAAATTAATATAAATTTTTATAATATTAAAAATGGATCAAAACAATATAAATTGACATTTATGATTATTTTGGGTATAAATAATCTAATAAAATAAATTTTTGAAAATTTTGGGTCACATTTTACCCATATCTTTTTGTTTTAACCTCTCGTTAACCCCTTAAAAACATATCATGGGAACACTAATTTTTACTCTTTAAGGGTCAATATAGTTACAGTAAATGGAAAAAGTTTAATAAATGGATGATGGATTAAAATTCCAACCATATACTAATAAATTTTCAAAATATAATATTTTTATGAATTTAATGTTATTTTATAAAATATTATTTATTTTAAATAACAATAATGAAAAAATTTAAAACTATCCATTACATTGACCTTAATATTGTCAATATAATATCATAAATTGAAACAAATTATGTTACACATTAATAAAAAATTAATTTTCGTATTTATAATTATTTTATTAAATTAATTGTATCAAATTATATTACATTTAATAATTTTAATATGAGTTATATTATTTTCCTAATAATTGAATAAATACATAGTTAGTGTTCTATAAGAATATGTAGTTTCATTTCTTCAGTAAAAAATAATAATAAATTACCACTATGTGTTTTAATATTTTAAACTTAAAAATAAAATTTATAGTCACACATGTCCTATATATAAACCAATATTGAAAAAAATTAGTTATATAAAACAAGAGTGTGACATGTTTGAATTTTATAGAAATAAAAATCTATAAATGTTATAATCTCATTCAAATTGAAAAAATCCATATTAGAAAATATTGGATCAATATGGATAAAATTGAATCCTAAAATAAAATTAATATAACAGTTATGTTCATTTAACTATCCTTAACATTTTATTTTTAACTTTTATTACTTGTTTCACCCTTTAACGTGGTAACAAAATTAACTATGTTTACTATTTATTTTGACCAAAATTAAAATTTAACCATTTTATGAATTTGTAAACACTGATTTAAAAAATTAAATCAATTTTTAAATATTCAAAAAATGGAAGTGTTATAATTTAATTCCCAATTAATTTCGCAAAAGTCAATGAAAAATAGTTTTCATGAAAAATGTTTTTAATCCTAAAAAAGTACTTATATAAAAAAATGAGGATGTTTAAAATGTGATAAATTATATTATATATATCTAAATATTCGTTAATTTACATTGAAAAAAAATTAATATCATTAATATAAATTCCAATATAAAGAAAATGATATTTTATAAAAAATTTGTATATTTACTATTCCATGAAAAATTAATCTTATCAAAAAATTCCCATAAATTCATAATACGATAATTTAGACATGATGAATCCAAAATATTATATTATTTTTTTCAAATAAATCTTATACTATTTCAAAAAATTAATTATAATATCTCCTCATAAAAATAATGAATACTAATTTTTGATAAAAATGTACTTTTGAAAAATAAAATGACTTTCCTAAAAACAATGTGATTAATTTTATAAAAATTAATTAATAAATATTAAATGAGTAGGACAATAATATATTTCATAATTTAGTTTATACTATTAATCCATTCAAATTTAACAACTATATTATAATAGTCACATTTAAATAATAATAATTCAGTATTCATTTAAGCACGGTGTTTCATATCTCGTACATTACTGAACATAATATTTCGATTTAAAAATCTCTTGATATTAATTTATACGCCATTTAATAAATTTTTTCATCTCATTTTGATCTCATTTCGAATAACCTAGTTTAAATTTATTAAATTACTATTTTTTAAATTCGTCCTCGAAATATGGTCCAGAAAACTTATACTCGAATGGGAGAAAAGGAATGTATGAATGTCATATGAAAAAACACATAACTAGGTTTACATGATGCAAAACATTTGTTTCATGGGAAAATTTTGACATTTAAGAGAAAAATAACTCACATGGAATTATATAAAGTGATTTAGAACATAATCATGAGAAAGTTAACCATCACAAAATTATTAATCAGTTATGGGTTAAAAGGCCATTGATTTCTAGATAATAAATATAAAGGATTTTTTTTTCAAAACACTTTAATTATAGTTATTGAATTAAGTTTCTATCTATGCTAATATAATAGGTAAATATACATAATTTACAAGTATAATTTCATCCTCTAATAAATTTTTACCACAAACCCATCTTTTTCTATTAATATTGAGAATTCAAGAAGAAATTTTCATGTCTGAAGCACAAAAATCAACATATATATATATCGAATAATCTACAAAAGAATTAAAATTTATTCCTAATCTCTTTAGGCATTAACGAAATTAATATGATAAGCATGACTTAAGAAAATTCCAAAAAAGAATAAACATTCAAATGAGGAAAACTAATATAATATAAAAAATTAAACAGTAATAACCAAAGTTAAACACATATCATTTAATATATAAATATACATTAAATTCATCATTAATATTACAAATAATATTCAAATCTGTAATTTTATGTTTTTTACCACAAAGTCATCCAATATATGTTTAATATTTATCAATAAAAAATGTCAATCACTCTTATAGTCTCTTACCATAATTTTAATTCCATAAATCAAATTATCTCCCTGATATTATATAAATTGGTATAAATAACCTAAATCACCATAATACATGGTAAAATAATATATTATTCCAAATTATATTTCAAATTTTATTCCTAAAATAAAATCCCATAATATTTTTTACCTTAATCCTATAACGCTTCACAAAATTATTATGGTATTCTTCTATAATTTCATTATTCACTTAATCAACAAATCAACTTAAAATAACATGGTAATCTATATGATAAACCATATATTCCATAATGGGACATAATATTTATTAGATATATTTCTTAAATATAAGAAAATAATATCATACTGACCTTGACATTATATAGGTCTGTGGGAGGGGATTCACTGTTATCGCCCATTAGTTGTGGGTTGAAACCTTGTAGCCTTTTCGAATATGATGGGATTTTACATGACCTATATGATATCCTTTTTCTAAATCTGTATAAATATAAACATTATAAAATTCCCAAAAATGTGATAAAAATGATCAAAAAATACTTATTGTAGTAATGTTTTGACCTAAATAGTTTTCTCATGACTTTCATTTTGCATCCCCAAAAATGTAGTTAACCATAATTACCTCAGAATCAAACATCTTATTAATACTAAAGGATATCTATAACTTTATACATATTTCCACAAAATCAAAATCTCATTTTTCCAAAAATATAATATCCACAAGATAATCATAAGTATTACAAATACATCAAACTCAATAAAAAACTCCCAATATAATAATTCCATTAAAATATTATTTATTATTTTAGAATTATGGAAATCCTTAAATCTACTATAAATCGTAAATCCATTGTATATATAGATATATTAATCAATCAAAATTCATCATAATCCAATAACTATTAAATGACCCTTATTTTTACGAAGGTATGTATCATTTTTGTTTTCAATTTTAACCCTTTTCATAAACATAGATAACATGTGATACAAAAGGTCCAAAGGAGATTCTGAGGCTTTTTCAGAGCCAAGAGTTCCAAAAAAATTGTAAATACTAGGCCTCATAGCTTGAAAAAACTATGTAGCACATCCCACACAATTTATCTAAAACCATGAAGTTGTAGAATGTGGTTAACTATAGGCCAAATAGTTTGTCTGAATCGGGGTATCATGAGGCGTAAGTTAGTTTGATGTAGCTGAGATTTGGTAAATATCCTATTTTCACACTATTTTTGTGGTTAGTAAAATAGTGTACCTAATAATGTGGTGTTTCCCTTAATATTAATGACTTGTGCATGGTCTTTTTACGACTTTCAAACTATGCACCTTAACCTTTCACCCATATTTTTTGAGGTGAAATGTCAAAAATGACCTTTATTTAACCCTTAAGCCTATTTCTATTTTCATGTTCTTCCTCTAGTAGAAGGTTTGCGAGTTCTCATTCCATGACATCAAAATCCTCTAATGTTATCGTTGAGAAAAATCATCGATCTAAAATCTAATTCTTGGTCCTTAAAAAGTATTGGATCCATCTCATAGTGTTCTACAATCCTACCCCTTTCAATTTTAGTTTTCCTTCGAATCAATTATTCAATTTAAGTGCAAGATTGTTTTCTCTATTTTTATGAAGTTGGAATATTTCTCAAATCCATTCTAACCTATTAGAAATCTGAGTCTGATATCGAGCAAGGAGTCATATATATCCTTGAGGTAGGTAGTCATGTCATTTTCTCTATGATTTTTGATGATTCATAGTTCTTTTATTATGTTGCACACCATATTTTTTCAAGTTTCTACTTTTGTTTTATTTGTTCATATCAATTTGTTCCTTTCAACTTTATTTATGCATGTTGATCCTTTTATAGTAATTTATAGGTCATATACCCCTTATATGGTCACCCCTTAAAAGTTTTAAATGGAATAGGCCTTTATGGTCAATTGATATAAATTCAGAGAAGTCGTTTTACTTAACAACATATAATTTAAATGCGATGGACTTTGATATATGATTGTTAACTGATCCCAAATCAACTTATGGGTATTTGGTTAAACCTATATGCTGGATTTTCCCTTGTAGGAAATTGCCTTATATGATCATTTCACCTCCTAAGTGACCTAATAAGTTTTAAAAATTGAATTTCTTTAATATAGTGGATTGAATGGTTTAATTAAGTGGAATGGATACTACATGATGGTTGTATTCCATTTAATGAATTTAATGTATTAAATGGAATTGTTTCTGAAGGGTGGTATGTCTACTCTCTTGGTTATTCTTTTCTAAATGAAAATTTTGAATAATAATGACTTACTATAAATAAAGATGACTTTTGAGAATCATTAGAAATTTTACCTCATGTCATATTTTATAAATATGATTATGCCTCATATATATGAATAGATCCTGAATGAAAATGAATCATTGGAGGTTATACCACATGATAGTAATAATTATGAATATGTCTTTCCAAAGGTTACGATACAATGGTAAGAGACTTATTGATAATGGTGGTTACATACTCCCTTACATCGGGTGTTGAGAAATATGTCTCACATTATTGATACTATTTGTACTATGGGTTGGATGCACCAGGTTCCATATTAGAGTAATGAAATGATTGATCATTAATCTCCCAGAGTGACTTGAAATATTTCTTGAACACTTACTAGGATATTGTGAATGGACGTTATTTATTTAGCTTTTAGGATTGTTAGATTGGTTAGGGATGTTTGAGTTACCCCTTGGTCAAACACGCAACTAGTATTCAAAATATATAGCCACTTACATCAGCTTGTACATGGTTCATATAGGTGGAAGAAATATATAACTAAATTATATATATTATTACAATATATATAGTATCTAATCAGACATTCATACCAACCATGAGTCAAATAAGTTAGAGACGCCAAGTGTCCATTAGGTTCCTAAGTGGGAAGTTAATTATTGATTCAGTTTGATAACTAATTATTTATTCATGTACACTATTATATATGACCAATTATTGGATTTAATGAAGACACCGTTTTTGTGGTCTAATGATATTTTTACCTCATACCCTACTCAAAATTCCATTGGTAACTGATAATATTATCTATCTACGGGTTTTGATAAGAGAATGTTTCCTTCTACATGTACTTGATATACTCACTTATAGTTCAAGATTAAGATAAGTGGGTCGAGCATTTTCTTGAGATTCTAGTGGGTTATATTTGTTTCATGTAGTAATTTTTTTATAGAGTGATTGAATACATGTTACCATGATCCCCTTTTTGTATATCACCATTCCATGCAAACATGTATTGGAACTACCAAGTGGATTTGGTAGTATTATCAACTGTTATATATTTCTACACCCGAACTTGTTTATTTATTCTTTCGTTTATTTATCTATTAGATTGATCATATATCCTTCCACCATTGTTTATATTAATCTATTGTATCTACTTTGACACTATAATAAGAATGTATAGTCTCCCCATAGTAGCACCTTCACTCCCATACTGCTATTTATAAACCTCTGTGTAACAACCCAAGCTTCCACGATACGTTTCCCTTTGAATAATACAGTAGCTTGTGTTGTACGTAACTTCGAGTTCAAACACACCACAACCGTTCAAACTAGCCATTATGAATAGTAATACCCACTTTTTGAAATTTTATAAATTTTATCATTCAAAATGGACTTTATTTTTGGATTTGGAATATTGAAATTATCTTAGGGTGAATTTTTGGTATATTTCTAAAAACTTTTAACTTTAGGTGAATAGTGAAAACACTTAGTTAATGTTTAAAACTGACCTTTTATTGAAATAATTTTTTATTATATTTAAATTAATTTTAGGTCAAAATAAATAAATAATACCTATATAAGTTCAATGCAATTAATTGGAGTCAGTTTATAATAATTTTAGATATATAAAACTTTTATTGAACTTTTTACCGTCTTTTACCCACCTTCTAGGAGCAATTAAAAATTTACATAAATCATAATTTTACTTCTTCTATGAGTTGAATTTCAAAAATATGAGAGACACGGTTGATATCAGTATGTAAAATTTGGTTCAACGAGATTAAATAATTTTTGGTGAATAGTAACTTTTGACTTTTATTTACCATGGTTAAAAGTAAATAGTGTAATTAAAGGTAAAAATGATATTATTATTAAACTAACACATGTCCTAATTCTATTGTATTTGTGTAATTCAACCGAAAACAAACTTTGGAATAAAATATGATCCTTTAGGTCCACTTGGATTAGATTAGGACATTTATTATTATTTAATTAAAAGAAGAGTTAAAAGTGATAAATTCAAAGTTTAATAACTAAATAATTTTTAATATATGGTTACACAGAAGATAAATTTGACTATTAATATTCATTAGAAAGATAAAAATATTTCCTACATAATGGTATTTTATTTATAATTTTTAGACATTAAAAAATATTATTTATTTATGACACAATGATGATGTAGTAATTACCTAATTAATGAAATATTAAAATAATTGATATTATAAATATCCAAATAAATGTAATTTTATACTTTTTATGAATTCCAATAATTTTCTAGGTTAATATGACATGTTGGGGTTATTTAAATGAATTTTTTTGGAAGTAATAATGCTGTAATAAATTTAGAAAAAACAAAATACCAAATAGTGTCAAAATTAATATAAAAGAGTTTTTAAAACAAATATTATATTATTCATTGATATTCTATTCCTAAAAAGCTAAGGTTTAGAAAAATGTCTTAAATAATATTATATATGTCATTAATTAACCACTTGATGTTCTCCTGGAAGTTTAAATTATGTTTATTAGCCATATAATATAAAAATACAAAGAGACATGGTAAATGTCAAACAATTTAACTAAGAGTTAAATCTAAAATATAAAGTTAATATAGTTACACAAACCTATCTAAAACCTATTGGTTGAGTGGTTTTCGACCTATCCTGAACTTATAATTTAAATAATTTAATTTTGAGCCATTATAAACCTAAAAGGATTTTATTATAAAATAATATTTCAATATTTTCTTAAGGTGCATCTCACTCTTCTTATAAAAGGTCTCTTCCCCTCCTCTCAAATTCACACCTTCAAAGCCATTACGCTTGGCCAAACACTACAAAAATATCCTATAAAATATCCTCCCTTTATCCTAGAGGCCTTCCCTTAGTCACAAATCCAACCTAAGGATACCTTTTGATCAAATCAAAAGGAAGAACCCGAAGAAGAGGTAAATATTTCATCGCCTCTTTCAAGTTTTTTTCTTCTTCCACTTCCTCTTTCTTTGTTGTTTCCATTATAAAAAAATAAATCCAGAATCTTCTATATAATGTTATGTTATTATATAAATTTTACAACCATATTCATTATTTTATCCATCCTATGAATGACATGTCACCATACGTGCGTACATACGACTTACCATCTCCACGTCGTGGTGTAGTTTGTTATTCGAGCACTTCATCTTTTGGATGAGTGTATTAATGAGTATAAATGATGAAAATAATAAATATAAAATGATAATTATCCTGTATATATGATATTCCATCCAATTATATACGATTTTAATATCAAAAGAAGGATATTTTCACTCGTGCGTACGTACAACTTACCGTCTCCACGAACACGATGAGATTCATTCCCCATCGTATCCATTCAAGACTAATTTTCATTTGATGATTAAAAATAATGTCTGAATACTAGATATCATTCTGGATATGAATAATATACATCCCATCTATATCAAATATGACTCACATAATAAATAATATAAAGGAAAATGAACCAGTTAACACCCGAAACAGTGATAATACTAAAATATTATTAACAAAGAAATATTAGAAGATCATAAATGATATCATAATTACGTATATGGTTCTTGTATAATTTAATAGAAATGATTTAACTATCATATGAAAGGTTAATGTACCCTCTACCAAGGAAAAGTACAAGGTAAGGGTTAACTTCACAATCTTTTTATTATCCGAGGATGTTTTCACGTAAGTATCTATTGGGACCTCTTTATCATCCACATCCGTATTTTCTTAAAAATGTATTTCAAATCATTTTTAATGTTTACTATACTATGATATAAAGTCATTTATACCCTTTTTGACTTTTTATAAGATGTTTATAAAGTAATCTTTCTTTTATTTTGAAAAAATGCACTTTATGACCTTTTCGACAAAATTAAGGTAAGATTGTTTTTTTAACTTATACGGTGGGTGCGGCTATTTTCTACCATTATAACATCGTCGAAGCTTCCCTTACAAGATTATAAGAATATTTTCAAAATAAATGTTTTATTTTATAATTATATGACTTTTAAATGATTTCAATATAGAAATAGATATTTCTCTAAAAAATGTTTTGATTTCATCTATCTTATCATCCATTAATGAATTTTAATCTTATTAAATGTTGACTTTTTATGATACAAAACATTCATATTGTATTGAAGGTTTTGTGATATGTTTGACTATGAATGTGTTATTTTCACACCATTCATGGTTATGGAAAATGTATTGACATTTTTTATTCTAGTTTTAATACAAATGTTTATATTATTTTTGAACATTTTCATATGAGGAATGCATTAAACTTAGTAAGTGATGGGTGGAGCCCGCTATAACTCCTCGATGCATCGGTAGGTCTTATTAGACAAACTAGTGTCTTGGCAGAAGGCCTTGAAAAAATCTTATTTCTATTCTTGGCACAAGGCCTTGACAATGTGGTTATTAAGTCTGGAATTATGCATTCCATCATTATGAAAATGGATATTGGTATTGCATGTGATTATTTGACTAGTAGAATATCCATGTGAATAAATAAATGGAATTATTTGATTTCATCTTTTTAATATTATGCTGAAGTTCAAGTTCAAAATTCTTTTGTTTAGGTTTTATACATTGCCTTAAATGTTTATGCTTATTTATTAAAGTTTCCGCTATATTATTATCCTTATTGAGCATCTGAGCTAACCTCTTTATATGTTTTATTTTTTCCATGATGTGAAGTAGTTTTTTATGAATGACTTGCAGGGATAGTCTAAGGGGATATGAGTGTGTTCTATGGAAACAGTGTTGTTGTCGTTTTTCATTATATAATATAATGTAAAACTTATGAATGTATATAGAATTTCCAAGGCTACTAAACTGATCGGTCTTTCGGGACATGATTTCCTTGTATCATGAAAATGTTATGTAATAATGCACCGAATCTGGGTAACTGGGGTCAGGGCATTATATTTGGTATCGAAGGGAGTTTAGTACTAACCTTGGAATTTTGATTTAGGTAAAATCTGATTAGAGCACATTACCCTGATATAGACTTTGAGGATTAGTATAGAAGAACTTTCAAGAATTTTGGTACTGTAGATATTTTGGTAGATTTCAATGAAATACATCCATGTCTGCATACAATCATGCAGAGGTGGCTCTGGAACAGATGTACCTTGGGGTAAAACTTGAAAACACTGCTTTGAGCTAGACTCAAACAGTAACTGGTGCATGAAAATGGGCCTTGCTACATTCTTGGTTACGACACTCCTAGGGGATATGCTTAGGATAATTCTCATTTTCATTACAAATAATTATGAAGGGTTTATGAGTATATACTTCCTCAAAGAAAATATTTTTATGATTATGGATTATATCCATAAACTGTTTAGTTTATGTTATGTTTTTTACAAGTTTGGAATTATGTTTTTTGATTCACAAACTAATATATTTTATGCCATTGTTTCGAAATGGCGCCTAGTAGAAGGAATGAAAACTATATCAATGCACGTAATCCATATAGGGATTTACCTCATACTCAATATAATTATAGTGGAGCTCATGATGAAACTAGTGCTGATCAGCTAATCACCATACTGAGACAACTCACTCAGGTTATGAATAACAACCTTACCTGTATGGAGCACCCTGATTCACAATGCGGAGGATCAATGTTAGATCGCTTCATGAGGTAACAACCACCAAAATTCAATGGGAGTACAAATCCATTGGTAGCTGAGGAATTTATAAGTTCTTTAGAGAAAATATTTCTTGCTTTGGGGAGTAGCAAAATGGAAAAATTTGTCATGGAAGTTTATCGCCTCACGGGAGATGTTGATCAGTGGTGGTCATTGATTCAAAATACCAAGTAATATAAATAAGTATCAAATATGTAATGGAGGGAGTTTAAATAGATTTTCATAGAAAAATAATTTCATTATGACCATTGAGCGGATATGGATAGACAATTTCTGAGTCTGAGGCAAAACAAGGATGAGAATATCGCAAAGTATGAAGATAACTTTACAAGGTTAGTGAGGCATGATGCAGATTATATGTGTAACCCAAGAAGTAATATTGATTTTTTCTTTGATGGGTAACCATTTCTCCATCGAGCATTAGTCTCACAATCCTTCTCACTGTACGAAGTTATTGTCTCATGTGCTATCAAGAAAAAAAATAATTCTCTAAGTCTTACGACTTTAAAAAAAATCAAGAGAACAAGATATCAGATGAACACTCAGGAAATGGAAATAATAGTACAAAGAGAAAAGTTGAATATCCATCTTTCAGTAAATGTTTGAAGAAACACCCTAGTACTTTCCTGAAGGGAATGGGAGTCTGGTACAAGTGTGGTGAAAAAGTCCACCATGCTCGTGATTTTAAGGGGAAGACAGAGGCTGTCAATGTTGAATGATACAATTTTAGAGAAAGGGTACACTAATAAAAATAATGTCCTAAGCGCTAAGGAAACTTACCTTAGAAAACGCTAAGGGATCAAGGCCAAGCTTATGTTATCACTACTTCTAAGGTTGAATCTCTGAAAGACATGGTGGTAGGTAATTTAATGGTTTCCTCAAGTTTAGAAAACTATTTATTTGACTCTGGATCATTAAATTGTTGCATATCTTCCTAGTTTGATATGAAAATTAGATATTTCCAATTTGATTTAACAAGGGAGTTATCAATCAAAACACATAAAGGAAGTATTATTGCAACAATGTTTTGTGAATTATTCCCCATTAGGGAATATAAATTTTCTTTATCTACTGATCTCATCATCATACCCATGATTGAATTTTATATAATCATCAGTATGGATTTGATTTAAAACCATGATGCAGAAATTTATTATAAGAAGAAGGAGGTTACTATTTTTGATGATGATGATAAAGAACACCTTATATTTAGAGAAGAATCATCACCACTGGATTATTATCTAGATCCACCCCCAGTAGCTCAACTAAATTCAATTATTGGGGAGGAATATAATGAAATAAATGTGGGTGAGGAAAATAATGTTCAAATAGAAGATGTAGCAATTGTGCAATAATATGTTGATGTTTTTCCAGAAGATTTTCCTGGACATCCTCAATAACAAGAAATTGAGTTTTCCATTGATTTAATTTCTGGTTCAAGGCCCATATCAAATACCCATTATAGAATGGCCACTGTAGAATTAGTGTAACTATAGAAACAACTAGAGGAATTGGGTAACAAGGGATTTATTCACCCTAGTGTTTCTCCATGGGGAGCCCCTGTCCTTTTTGTTAAGAAGAAAGAGAGATCTATGAGGTTGGGCATTGACTAAAAGGAGATCAATTCTATAATAATAAAGAATAGGTATCCCCAACCTCGCATTGATGATTTATATGACCATCTTTATGGAGCTCAATTTTTTTCAAAGATTGAACTACAATTTGGATACCATCAGTTATGCGTGAAGAAGGAAGACATTCTGAAGACAACATTTTGGACCAGGTACGGGCATTACAAGTTTATAGTAATTCCTTTTGGATTGACTAATGCACCCTCTCTCTTCATGGATCTAATGAATAGGGTTTTTTAGGAATATCTTCATGACTTTTTAGTGGTATTTATTGATTATATCTTGGTATAATCCAAAAGTTATGAAGCTCATGACAATCACTTGGGCATTATCCTGAAGACTCTAAGAAGAAATGAATTATATGGGAAGTTTAGCAAGTGTGAATTATGGATTCAAGAGATTTAATTTCTTGGCCATATTATCTCTAAGTATGGAATATCTATTGATCATTCTAAGACAAGTGCAGTCCAAGAATGGCCAACACCGACGATTATAACTGAGGTACCCAGTTTTATTGGTTTAGCTGGTTATTATCGTCATTTCCTCCAGAACTTTTCCCGATTGGCTAACCCATTAACCAAGATCACACGTAAAGGGGTTAAATTATTTTGGTCAAAATAATTTTAAGAATGTTTTGAATAATTTAAGAGAAGATTAGTTAATGTTCCTATCTTGACTCTACCATCGGGGAATGATGGTTTTGTTATTTATAGTGATGCTTTAAAGAATGGTCTTGGTTTTGTCCTTATATAGAATGATAGGGTTATTGCCTATGCATCACGATAGCTAAAAATTCATGAACAAAACTATCATACTCATGATCTTGAGTTAGCAGCGGTAATCTTTTCATTGAAGATATAAATACACTATCTATATGGTGAAAATGTGAGATTTATACTGATCACAAGAGTTTGAAGTATATTTTCTCACCAAAAGAACTCAACATGAGGCAAAGGTGATGGCTTGAAATAGTCAAGGATTATGATTTCACTATAAACTACCACCTGGGGAAGGCAAATAAGGTGGAAGATGCTTTGAGTAGAGAGGATCATGGAGTTTTGAACAAGATAATAGTTGAAAATGATCCTATATTCATGGATCTGGTAATGATGGATATGGGAATAACCATGGAAGGTGAAACATCAATGATTTTTCAAATGGTTTCCAAACAATATTTACTAGAAATGATAAAAAATTCTCAGGTTGATGATGATGAGTTTCAAAAGAAGATTAAAGCTGCGAATAATGGGAGATTGAGTGACTTCAAGTATGAAGATGGAATTTTGAAATTTGGGAAGATACTTTGTGTTCCCGATATACCTGATATAAAAAGAGAATTGTTGGATGATGCTCATAGATCCAATTTCTCTATACACCATGGGATCACCAAGATTTATAAATATTTGAAGTAACATTTTTGGTGGGAAAAATGAAGAGAGAGATTGCTGATTTCGTGTCAATATGTATGGTTTGTCAACAAGTGAAAGCTGGGAGGCAACAGCCTGGAGGAGTCATGAAACCTCTTCCCATACCTGAGTGGAAGTGTGACAATATTACGATGGACTTTGTCATGGAACTACCAAAGAATCCTAGAAGGAATGATGCAATATGGGTCATTGTTGATCATCTTACCAAGTCAGCACATTTTCTTGCTATAAGAGAAGATTTACCATTTGAACTTTTAGCAAGACTATATATCAATGAAGTTATAAAACTTCATGGAGTACCCCTATCGATTGTTTCTGATCGTGATCCCTGTTTTACCTCATGATTCAGGAAAATTCTTTAGAAAACCCTGGATACTGAACTTCGTTTGTGCACTACCTACCACCCTCAAACTGATGGACAATCAAAATAGACTATTTAACCCTTAGAAGACATTTTGAGATCATGGTCACTTGAATTTCAAGGTATATGGGATCAATATTCAACTCTGGTATAATTTTACTAAAACAATAGCTTCCATTCAAGTATTCAGATGGAACCATATAAAGCGTTATATAGAAAGAGATGTCTCACACCAACTTTTTGGGATGATGTTGGTGAACGAAAACTCGTAGGCCCAGAACATGTTGAGGAAACAATGGAAAAGGTAAAGGTAATCCAAAACCACATCAAAGCAGCTCAAAGTAGGAAGAAGAGATATGCTGATAACTGAAGGAGGGATTTGGAATTTCAGGTAGTAGATCAAGTTTTCTTGAAGGTATCTCCATGGAAGGGAATTATACAATTCGGTAAGAAGGGTAAATTGAGTCCGAGGTACATTGGACCTTTCGAAATTCTAGAACAAATTGGGGTTGTAGCTTACTGTTTGGTAATGCCGCCAAGTCTCTCCAAAGTTCATGATGTATTCCTGTATCACTGTTGAAAAAATACATGCCTGACCCAACGCATGTACGTACCTATGAGGAATTAGAACTTTAACCTAATCTATCTTATTGCGAAGAGCCTATCATGGTTCTTGATACAAGAGAACAAGTATTGAGAAACCAGACGACTCTTCTGGTAAAAGTTCTATTGAGAAACCATAAGATGGAAGAGGCAACGTGGGAACTCAAGCAACTTATGATGAAGAACCACACAAATCTTTTTATTCATTAAAATTATATAAATTTTGAGGATGAAATTATTTAGAGGGGAGAATGTAACACCCCATGCTTCCATGGTACGTTTCCCTTTAAATAATATAGTAGCTTTTGTTGTACACAACATCGAGTTCAAACACACCACAACCAATCAAGCCAGCCGTTATGAATATTAATACCCACTTTTAGAAACTTTTTAAAATTTTTCATTCAAAATGGAATTCATTTTTGTATTCAGAATATCGAAATTATCTTAGGGAGATTTTTTAATATTTTTCTGAAAACATTCATTTTTGATGAATAGTGAAAAACACAGAGTTTTTGTTTTAAACTGTCTTTTTATTTAAATAATTATTTACTTTATTTAAATTTATTATTTTTCAATATAGATACATAATACCTATATAATTTCAATGTAATTCATTGGAGTCAGTTTATAATAATTTTAGTTATATAAAAATTTTATTGAACTTTTTACCATCTTTTACCCACCTCCTAGGAGCATTTGAAAATTTATATAAAACATAATTTTACCACTTCTGTGAGTTGAATTTTTAAAATATAAGAAACATGTTTGATATCAGTAAGTAAAATGTGGTTCAATGAGATGAAAATAATTTTTGGGGAATAGTAACTTTTGACTTTTATTTACCACAGTTAAAATTAAATAGGGTAATTAAAGTTAAAAATGATATTATTATTACACTAACACATGTCCTAATTCTATTGTATAAGTGTAATTCGACCAAAAAAAACATAGGAATTAAATATGATACTTTAGGTCCACTTGGATTAGATAAGGACATTTATTATTATTTAATTCAAGGAAGAGTTAAATGTGTTAAATTCGACGTTTTATAACTAAATCATTTTTAATATAGGGTTACACATACGATAAATTTGACTATAAATATTCATTAGAAATATAAAAATATTTCCTAAATAATGGTATTTTATTTATAATTTTTAAAAATTAAATAATATAATTTATTTATTACACAATGATGATGCAGTAATTACCTAATAAATGAAATATTAAAATAATTGATATTATAAATATTCAAATAAATGTAATTTATGACTTTTTATAAATTCCACTAATTTTATAGGTTAATATGTCATGTTAGGGTTGATTAAATGAATTTTTTTCAATGTAATAAAGCTGTTATGAATTTAGAAAAAACAATATACCAAATAGTGTCAAAATTGACATAAAAGTGTTTTTAAAACAAATATTATATTATTAATTGATATTCTATTCGTAAAAATCTACAGTTCGGAAAAAGGTCTTAAATAATATTATATATGTCATTAATGAACCACTTGAGTTATTCTTGGAAGTTTATAGTAAGTTTATTAACAATATAATATAAAAATAAAGAGATACTTGGTAAATGTAAAACTATTTAACTAACTGTTAGATCTAAAAGATAAAGTTAATATAGTCACCCAAACATATCTAAAACCTATTGGTTGAGTGGTTTTAGACACTTACCCACCTTATCCTTGTAATAATTCATTTTGGACCCATTTGAAACTGAAAATTATTTTATTATAAAATAATATTTTAATATTTTTCTAAGGTGCCCCTCACTTCTCTTATAAAAGGGCACTTCCCCCTCTCTAAAATTCACACCTTCAAAGCCATTAGGGTCGACCAAAACCTTCCCAAATATCGTCTCAACTATACCCCATTCTTCTAAGAGGCCTTCCTTTAGTCATAAAGCCAACCTACAGAGCCCTTTTGATCAAATCCACGTCGTGGTGTAGTTTGTTATTCAAACACTTCATCATTCGAATGGGTCTAATAATGAGTATATATGATTAAAATAATAAATATAACATTATAATGATTCTTTATATTTTATATTACATCCAATTACATATGGTTTTAATATCAAAATAATGATATTGTCGCTCGTGCGTACGTACGACTTACAATCTCCACAAACGCGATGAGATTCATTTCCCATCGCATCCATTCAAGACTAATTTTCATTTGATGATTAAAAATAATGTTTAATGACTTGATATCATTCTGTATATGAATAATATACATACCATCCATAAAAAATATGACTCACATAAAAAATAATATAAAGGAAAAAGAATCTGTTAACACCAGAGACAACAATAATACTAAAATATTATTAACAAATCAATATTGGAAGATCATATATGATATCATAATTATTTATATGGTTCTTGTATAGTTTAATAACAATTATTTAACTATTATTAAGGATTTTAATGTACCCTTGACCAAGGAAAAGTACAAGTTAAGGGTTAATTTCACAATCTCTTTATTATCTGAGGTTGTTTTTACGTAAGTATCTATTGGGACCTCTTTATCATCCATATCCATGTTTTCTTAAAAATGTATTTATAATTTTTATCATTTACTAGACTATGGGATAAATTAATTTATACCATATTTTGAATTTTTATCATATGTTTATAAAGGAATCTTTCGTTCTTTTTCCAAACAATTCACTTTATGCCCTTTTTGACAAAATTAAGGTAAGAATGATTTTTAAATTATACGAAGGGTGCAGCTATTTTCCGTTGTTATAAAATCATCTAAGCTTCCCTCACAATCATATAAGAATATTTTCAAAATAAATTTTTTTTACAATTATATGACTTTTAAATGATTCCAAAATAGAAAGATATATTTCTCTAAATTTTTTTTTGATTTCATCTATGTCCACAACCATTGATGGATTTTAATCTTATTTGAAGTTGATTTATTATGATACAAAACTTCCATATTGTATTGAAGGTTTTGTGATATGTTTGACTGTGGATGTGTTATATTCACACCATTCATGGTTTATGGATAAATTATTGACATTTGATATGCAATTTTTAATATGAATGTTTTTGTTTTGTTTAAACCATTTCATATAAGGAATGCATTGGACTTAGTAAGTGACGGGTGGAGCCCTCTATAGCTCCTCAATGCATCGGTAGGTCTCATGAGACAAACTAGTGTCTTCACACACAAGTCCTTGACAGAATATTATTTTTAGTCTTGGCACAAGGCCTTGAATATGTGGTTATGAAGTTCCTCATTATGCATTCCATCATTATGAAAGTTTCCATTGATATTGCATGTGATTATTCAACTCGTAGAATATCCACATGAGTAAGTAAATGGAATTATTTGGTTTTATCTTTTCCATATTATATTGAAGTTAATGTTTAAAATGCTTTTGTTTTACTTTTATACATTTCCTTAATTTTTTTCTTATTTATAAATGCTTCCACTATATTGTTATCCTTACGGAAAATATGAGCTCACCCCTTTCTATGTTATATTTTTCCTAGGATGTGAAGAAGTATTTTGTGACTGACCAGTAGGGATAGTCTGAGGGGATATGAGTTTGTTATATAGAAAAAATGTTGTTTTAGTTTTTCATGTTATAATTTAATGTAAAACTTATGAATGTATCTATTATTTTCAATTCTACTAAACTGATTGATATTTCAGGACATGATTTTTTTATATCATGCCAATGTTATGTAATAATGCACCGACTCTGGGTAACTGGGGTCGGGGTGTTACACTCTGGCATAAGAGGAGTCACACTTGAGGCGATATGACCTACTGGCTCAGGAGACTGGTTATGTGGATCCTGGGTTGGGACGTTATAAAATCTCATCAAAGCATTTGTTTTTCCTTTGTCTTACTATTTGTTTCTTAGATAAGATACTACGGGTTAAGGGAAATTGGAATTAACATTGTGCCAAGACAATGCAATCCAATTTATTGGGGAAACCCAAAGTTACTAGTATGGGAAATTTCATTTAAAGATTATACCACTTATATTTGGTAAGACTTCACCATTAGGTAAAACACATGTATGATAGTGATATTGATATTAGTATGTTGGAAATTATGATTTAATTACTATGTGACGATGAAAAAAGGGATGTTCATTAGTACATGAATCATCATAGGCACAATATGAATAATATGCCTTTCTTTTTTCCATACCCTATTTATTTTGATCATGCATATGCCTATTTCATATAGATTGTGCCTTGAAAATGTAATGAATTGTGCTAACACTTTTTGCAGGGATCAGATAACATAATTGATACATAATGATTCTCCCTTAACCAAATAGTGAATTCATGAATAGGTTAAAGCAGTCACCTTAAGCACTCAATTATGGCATGTCGATCCATGGAACATTGGTCACATAATCTATAACATTTTAAGTAATGGTTTAATGGGATTCCCAATTTTGGCACATAAGTAGTATGGGACCTTATGTATTATAAAATGGATATCCATCTAATACATCCATTTAATGTGTTTTAATTATTCAAACAAGAAAATTTTCTAAAAATAAATATTTCTTTTAAAGTAAGATAATTCTTCTTATAAATATAAAAAAGATACTTAGACCTGATCCCAAACTTATTATTGGGTATTTAGGTATCTCTAATATTTTTTTGGACTATTATGGCTCTTATAAAGTATACACCTTGATTTTGAAGTAGGTAGAGAGGTGATATCACTTCTATAGGAAAGATTTATACATATCCTAGTTTCTATCTATGATCACCTAAACTGATTAAATATCTTACGAGGAGTGCATTTGGCATTGCAGTATCATGCCGCTATGACATCCTCAAGTAGCACTCTATGGAGGCGGTGATGACCATGCTTCTGAGGTGGCAGGCCTTGAGCTTTTAGTGATTTTTCCTACAGTGCCACCAGAGGCACCTCGTTATATTTATGATATAGGAAATGACACCCAGTTTTGAGAGGGATTTCATCATATGTTTCAAAACATGAATGGTGTAGTTTTAACATCCCCAAGTAAGGAAAAGTTGTCTCGTGAATTTCATTAGTAGAATCCTCCAAAATTTTCAAGGAATGGAGAACCACATGTTGTGGATTATTAAATTGAATCAATCATTTTAATGTTTTAGCATCTTGAGATGCCTCCAGAGTTGATTGTCAAGATACATATCTATATTCTATGTTATTCCATCAAGCTATAGTGGCATGTTATTACCAAAGAAGATCGACATCGTGATATAGTATGGGAGGATTTACAAATGATCTTATATGAATACTTTATTCTCCAAACTCTGAGGTCTGACCGAGCTAGAGAATTCAAAAACCTGTAGTATGGGAGTATTGTAGTTATGGAATACTATACTCATTTTTTATCTGCACTAAATCTCTCAGACTCAATAGATAAATTATCTTATAACTTCTAGGATATTAGAGGATGGGATGCTTTACACCACCCGATCATAGTTCAATATATTCAAGTTGAATACCTTTTCTGAAATCTTTAACTACTCCCTTGTTATAGAGAAAAACTTAATAGAAGATAATGGTGTGAGTTGGGGTGGTTTAACTCCTAGAGATACCAATTATTGTTCCTATATTAGAAAGAGACTTTTCATGGTTTCTCATTAAGGTAACACTATTTAGGTTGCTCAAAATGATATCTTTATGATATGTCACCTGTGTGGGATGTCAGGATGTAAAAAGAATCATTGATTATGAGTTTGAGGGGAGTTTCTAGGAAATTGTATGATGGTCTATATTCTACATTTCCACAGAATCTTTCAGATAGTGCCTATAGAGTAGGGAAATACACACATTCCATAATAAGAGGTAGGGCCAATAGGATCACAACATACAAGGAGTTGGAATACCGCTAGCTAATCAGGTTAAGGTGGATGTCAAGGAATAGGTAGTAAGACTTATGAATCTTAGAACCAGTAGAGAGGTCTTTCTCATGGAAGTCAGTAATGACTCGAGGCTGTGATACAATCATGTTACATGTAGACCATCATATGTTGGAAGAGAAGATCATCATACATTCTATAGTTCTATGTTCTATTCTAGTTTTCTCCATTTTAGTATTTTAGTATTTGATATAGGCAGTTCTAAATCATAATATTTGTGATTTTTATGGGATTTCTAGGCCTCAAGATCAAAAAATTTCATGGAATTATGATTCTAGAATTCCCATTAGGTAACAGATCATGGGGAATTCCTCATTGTAAGTATTGTCCTCTAGATATAGGAGGTTAAAAATTTGTATGGAATCTATTCATCCTTTACACAATGGGCATTGATGTAATTACAGATACAGATTGGTTAGTTCCCTATTGATCACACATTGAATTATATCATTAGAGTGTTACATTTACATCACTAGAGAGTGTTACATAAGTGAATAAGGGAGAACGGGATATCATTGCGACTAGATCTCGTTCGGAGTAGTAGAGGTGGGGTAGTGTTGCAGCTTAGATTGCCAATATTTTCATGGATGACTAGGGGTTATAACCCGCTATTTTCCTCTTGTAGTGGAGAATTTCTGAGGAGTATTTCCAAAAGACTTCCCTATTATACCTTTAGTGTGAGAGGAGGAGTTTATCATTGAGGTTATTCCTAAAGCATCACCAATGACCATCCCTTGATATAGGATGGAACCTAAGGAGATTTCAAAACATAATAAACATTTGGAGGATCTACATGCTAAAGGCTTCGTACAAAAAAGAAATTATTTTTGGGGTTCATCAATCCTTTTCTCGATGAAGGCTGATTGTAATATTAGGCTCTATGTTGATTAAATTTGTTTTAATCCTCTCAAAATTAAGAATCAGTATCCAATGTTTATTGTAAAAAACCACTTTGATTATCTCTGAGGAGTTGATAAGTTTTCAAATATATATATGACGTAAGGATATCATCATGTACATGTCATGACTCAAAAATACCACTCCCAACTTTTTAAAGGATGTATGGTCTATACGATTGACTAGTCATTCTATTTCAACTCATGAACGTAGCTTCTGCCTTTATAGATCTTATGAACCCAGTTTTCCACCCGTATTAGGATTCATTCTTGGTAGTCTTTATTGGTGATATCTTGATGCATTGATGCTCTATGAATGACCATGCCAGCCACATTGGGATCATGATGAACACCATGAGAGAGCATCAAAACTATGCTCATATTAGTAAATTACTCTTTTATATCAATAAAATCCACTTCTAGGGTAATATTATCTCAGTTAGGAGTTTTAGTAGACCTATAGAATGTGAGATCTATACTTTCCTATGAGAAGCCCAAAATATTCATTGAAATCAATGTTTATTGGGTCTTTCTAGATATTATTGAATCTTAATCCATGATTTCTCACATCATAATACACCTCTTATGATCATGAAAAATAAGGGTGTAAATTTTGTTTGGTCAGATGTTTAGGAAGAATCCATTCAGGTGTTGAAGGGTCGTTTGACTTCTTCACCAATAAAAATTCTTACAAATCTAGGTAATATTTATACAGTTTCTTTTGAGACTTCGTGTATCGGTCATGGATATATTAAGATACAGGACGGGTGAGTCTCTACATAAGGGTCTCATCATTTGAGACATCACGAGGGGAATTACCCAATTCACATCCTTAATCTTTCTGTTGTTGTGAACACTCTATGATATTGAAGCCACTATATATGTGGATATAATTTTATGGTATTCCCTAATAAAAAAATCCTCATGTACATCTTTACACAACTGTATCTGAATCTTAGGCATCACAGTTGGGTTGATTAACTAAAATCATTTCATTTTGAGTTTGCCTACATGAATGGTAAAGGCAATTATGTATCCAATTATCTATGCTAAAATAAAATATTACAATAAGTATTATATTCCCATGGTAAATGGAATATTAATGAATAATTATCAAATATGAACACTGTGTTTTAGGAGGATAATGGTCAGACTATCCATTCGGCCTTAGGTCTTACATGTATATGTATGAGGTAGTTATCTAATCCTGATGTCCTTTTACTAAGAAAAATAGTTTCGTATAATGATACATCATAAGGTTTGATCATGGATGGAAATGACACAATATTTTTCAATGGGCATGTGCAGATCCCATCAGACATTAGGGAGGAGTTGATGTAAGAATTCACCTCCTTATCATAGGCAGTTCATCCCAGTGTCACCAAAATGTATTGGGATCTATGGTGAAAATAATGGTGGACTACTATGAAACACTATATTTCCTGATTAATCACTCTATGATCCACCGGTCATTAGGTGAGGGAATAAAATCAGCGACTGCCATGGGTTTTACAGCTGTTTTCCATTATTGAGTGGAAATGGGATGATGTTTGGATTGATTTCTTGACTAGTCTACCGTGATCACCTAATTAAAATGATATAGTGTGGGATTTCATTGATGGTTTTCTATAGTTTAGGAACTTCTTACCCATGTTAGAGACCCTCTTTGTAGATTATATTGGATGAATATACATCGAGAAGTTTTTATGTATTCATGGTTTTCCTTGTTTTATAATTTCATACAAAGACACTAGTTTTTCATCACTATTCTAGTAGGGGTTGAGTAATCCTTTGGGAATGGAACTAATTTTTAGCGTGGACCATCAAACATAGACCAATAGAAATATAGAGAATATAATTTGGGTTCTTGAGGAAATGAACAAAGCATATTTCCTTGAATTTTGGGGTTCATGGGAGAAACACATCTCTCTCATTTAGTTCTCTTATAAAAATATATTTTAGGCTACCATAGAAATAGAAACTTATGAAGAACTAGGTCATAGTCTATTATTATCACCATTATGATAAGTATAGCTAGGGAAGGTAGCTATTCTCAGGCTGCATCTTGTATAGGATGCTACATATTAGGTTCAGTTGCTCAAAAAGCGCATCCTCACATCATTGTCTAGATAATAGTCGTATTCTAATAGATGTCAGTGACCTCTCGAGTTTGATTTAACTGATTAATTTTTCTTGTGAGTCTCACCCATGTTGAGCTATAGATGTATTCAAAATCATTGTAAGATATCACAATGGATCATTGGACCCTTCGGGTTTGTGAAATCGATTAGACCATTGTCGAATAAATTGGTGTTTCCTTAGAGATACTAGTCAATGAATGATGTATTTCATTTATCTCAACACTGTCGATACTATTCAAACCTATAACATGTATTTCAGACTGATGAGTTTTAATTGGATGTGGATGATTCATTTGAGGAGTATCACATGTGTATCATTGATTATAGAATGAAGACACTACGAGGAAGGTCAGTTCCATTGGTGTGGGTGCTATAGAAGCACAAACTAGTGATGGATGAGATCGGGGAATAGGAAGCCGATATATGATCATAGAGGCTGGAAATATTATCTAAAAAACACACTTTACCCTTAGAAGACCAACTCATGGATGAGTTTCATTATGGTGGGGAGGTAGTAATGACCCATCTTTTCACAAAGGTATGGATAATTGTTTTCAATTTTAACCGTTTTATTAATCGTGGTTAATGTGTGTTATGAATGAAGGAAGGTCTTGGGAGCTTATTTGTCTTGTCAAAAGACCATAGTTACTGAAAAATGGGATTAATACAGAGAAACAATGTTTTTTGAAACAATTCAGCTGCAGATAATGTAGACATGAAGGTTGAACAGTTAGTCTGAAACCGTGTGACCAAAGGTGCACCATCATGCGACCTGAGGAACACTGTCATGCGACCTGAGGCACTTGTTTGTGTAGTACTATTGAGATTTGGAAAAAAGATTTTTTTTTAGTTTGTTCGTGGTTAGTCAAACTGTTCACCTCACCATGTGGTGTTCCTATTAATATCAGTTTCCTTTACATGTTTTTCACACAGTTTACAAACCATGTGAGCCTAGTTTTGAGGGGGAAAGTCAAAAATTTCACTCATTTAACATTTGATCCAATTTATATATTCTTCTTATTTCTCCATTATTTTATTTATGATTTTTCCTTTTATAGATTCAAAATTCTCTCAAGCTAGTATTTGAAATAACTCCCTGATCTGATGTGTGGTTCATGATCCTTCAAAGTAATTGGATATGTCTCACTACATTGTACAATCATCTCCCTTCATATTAAAGTCAATCATCTTATCCATTGTTCTATTTTAATACAATATCATTTTAAATATTTTCATGGTTTTTGGAGTGTTTCTCAGATCTCTCCCAACCTACTCTTAATGTGAGGAAAATATCGAGTGACATTTCATCTACAGCTTTATGGTAGGTGGTTATGTTGTTTTTCCAATTAATTTATATGCTTTTAGTTATGTCATTGTGTCCTATGTTGTATTTTTAAACATGTATCATTTTGTTTGAGTTATTCATATCAAATTCATCCATATGCATTGATTTATTCATATTGATCCTTGTCTGGTAATTTATACATTGTATAACCCTTATATTTTCACCCTTGGGAGTTCCAAATGGAATTTTCCATTACGGTTAATTGATTAAAATGTTTAAATTCCTTTCAGCTAATGGATTGTACATTAAATTGGTTAAAATTTGATATACGAGTCTTAATCAGACCCAATTCACCTCTTCTATATTTGGATCAACCTATAATTTGGAATTTCCATGTAGAAAATTTCATTATATGGTCATTTCACCTCCCTAGTGACCCTATAAGCTTAAAATATTTAATTTACATGATATAAGGGTTTGATTAAATTAATTAAATCGAGTGGCTAATTTCTGATGTTTGTATCCGCTTTAATGAATTTAATGTATTAAATGAAATGGTTTATGGAGTGTGGTAAGGCCGTGCCATTATTTTTTCTTTTCTAAATGAAAATTTTTCATATTAATGCCTTACTCAAAATGAACATTACCTTTGAGATACATGGGGTGTTTTTTCTCATGTCTTATTGTATAAATTTGATTATGCCTCATATATATGAATATGGGATGGATGAAAATAAAGCATTAGAGGTTATGAATCATTCAATATATAATTATGAATACACCTTTGAAGAGGCTATGATATGATGGTAAGGGATCTGTTGAGTGTGATTGTATCATTCTCCCTAACATTGGGTGTTGTGAAATACATGTCACACCATTGATACTGTTAATATAGCAGGCTTGATGTTCCATGTTCCTTATTCGAGTGATGACATGATGTCTCACTCAAAATCCAGATTTTTGTGCATAACATCACAAAATAATATTGGGATGTAGTGAATATACACTATTTCATGATCTTATAGGCTCATTAGACTAGTCATGGATGTCTGAGTTACACCCAGGTAAAGCCAAAAACTACTATTCCATGTCTATGTCAACTTATGTATTCACGTACTTAGTTTATATAGGAGGAATTAATAAATAACTAATATATATACATGTATATATTATTAATTTATATATATTAAATTATTAGACATCCAAACATTCCATGCGTCGAAGAAGGAAGATCCCCCATGTGTCCTTTTGGAACCGTTGTGGGTTTTGGTTCATTTATTTATTTTTAACTAATTATTTATTCCTGGACACTTTTTAGTTATGAGAAATTCATGGATTACCTATAGAAAACATTGGTGGTGGCCTACTGAGACTTTTATCTCATACCCTACTTGGGATTCCATTGGAACACAAGAATAGTATCTATCTACAGGCATTGATAAGGAAAAGTTCCCTTTAATAGGTTGTTTATGTACTCACTTATTGTTGGAGCTTAGGTGAAGAGGACCCTTCTTTTCACTCGAGTTGTTAGGGGAGTTGATTTTTGTTCTTTTTTTACATTTTTGTAGTTTTATTATAATCATGTTCCCCTATTCCCCTTTTGGTATATTAGCTTTCCATGCATCCATGTTTTGACACTTCTAAATGGATTTTTATGATATTCATATTATATTATTTCTACTTCTAAACTTGTTTATTTATTATTCAGTTTTTTATCCTTATGATTTATCATACATACTTCTTCTACTATTAATATTTATCTATTTTATCTACTATTACACTCATATAGGAGGATATATTCTCCCCAGATTATCACTTTTATACCCTCACAGCTATTCGGAAGCATCTGGTATTTGGGGAGGCACTCTTGAGGCCACGTGACCCACCATATCTGGAAATCAGATAAGTGGATCCTGATTCAGGATGTTACAAACTATGGGTTTTCAATGTTATTATATAATATTTTTATCCCACAAAAAAATGAATCAATTTAATGGTTAAAAAATGTACATCTATAATCATATAAATAATATATACCATTCATTATCCATTTTAGTTTCTTAATCATCAATTATAATGGAATTAAGTATTGGTAATTAGATATTTTTATTCTATGTATAATCCCATTTATGATCCTCCCCCTTAGGAAATCAATTTTCATAAGAAACATTCTCATAATATTTAAAAAATTCATTAGATTCCACAAAAATAAATCATTTACCTTCATGGAGTTAACTAAATGCTTCCTTTTTTTCATGTAGGATTATTTATTTATGACCTCCCTTACCACATATAATAAATATTCCAATACATTTTCATTGGTACTTGTTTCCACATTCTGGACACATGGGCCCTTAAATACATTTACCTTTATGACTATTATCTCTTGAATGACCTTGGGGATTCATTTTTCTCATATTAAGAAACTAACAAATATTGCAGTTATTAATCCTTACCCATAATAGTTGGTTGAGAATAAACACAATATTTCTCATTAATGCTCCAATATCATTTTCTTTCTCATTCAGAGTTCCAAAAGTTTTTCCTTCACTTCCATTGTTAATTTGGTTCAAGCTAAATTCATCTATTTACTAAAACCAAATATTTTACTTTGATCATATCAATAAAATAATAATACACCATCTTATGATAATTAAAAAAAAATCTTATTCAATTTACCTTAATTTATTTTGATTTATCAAAAAAAATATGATCATCCCTAACATACATTTATAAGGATATGTAAATTATTCGTAAATAACAACATAAACTCTTGTTTTATCTAAACCTCCATATGATACCAAATTCAAAGACCAGTATGTAAGAATTATATATACTAGGAAATTTATACTAGAATTATGTTTCCTTCATTCCTAGAGATCTATTAGGTTTTGAGGTTTAGAGTTTTAGGTTATAACACATACATAAAAAACACATATGTTTACAAATTAGAGACATATAAATTAGTATCCATATTATCCCAATATAGAATATTTAAAAAAATCATGATTTCATTTCATAAAAATTCATCACAACTTTCAACTTGAAATATTATTTTTTATTACCCATCCTTAAAACCTTTGATTTTTTTTAAAACATGGGGTGACTAAAAAATGCCCCGAAAGGGAAATAAAAATACTAAAATAATTTTTCTATTAAAAATAACGAAATATAATTACAAATATTTTTTCTTATAAACAATCATTTCTACCCTAATATGGTATAATTATTGTTTTTAAACAAATTATATTTTTCATGCCTTTTAAAATAAGAAATTTCAATAAAAACACACAATAAAGAATGGAAAAGTAAAGTAGGTCCCTTGGGACATAGTCATCATAGAAATATTATAGAAACCTCATAATAACCCTTTAGAATTGGAATAACCATATTTCCTACTTCCAATATAATTCTATGGAGAAAAAAGTCATTACCCAATAAATTGGAGTTCGATCTATGTTTACCCATTTTATAACATATAATGGGTTCACCCAAGAAATATAATGGACCAAAACCCTTCCTAAATTATTTCCATATATTTTATCTTGAAAAAAAATTTAAAACTCATTTAAAATCATGTACAAAACACTTTTGGATATCAAAATAATTTTTCTAAATCACTTTTAAAATAAAAAACCTATTCACATAATAATGAAACAATTTTATCTGAAAACTACTATGAAAATTTATAATGGAAAATTATTTTCATTATTTTCTCATGATGGAATGAAAATACACTCATTTCATATAATTTTAAACATTTACTTCTGTATTTATATTGGTTAGGTCACAAAGTACATTGTTTGGAAAATGATAAATGTTTTCCTTTCTAAATGTTTTGTAAAAAGTAAAACCTGGGTTAAATGATATTATAAATTTATAGTAGAATAGTAATAGAAATTTTTATAACATCATTATTAAATTATTATTTTGAATAAAAATAGTTTTTTAAGGGAAACATTAAAAGTTGTTTTTAAAATAATGTCCCATACCATTTTAGAAAAATTATAAATGTAATACCCATTAAATAATAACATTAAAAATAAATTAAATAATAGAAAAATAGAAAAATTCTTGATATAAAATTTTAAATATGATTAATATAAAACTCATAATTGAATACAGGTGGAAATATAAAAAATATCCCTCAATGAAGGGAAATTGAGATGAAGTCCCTTACGTTAAGCCCGAAACGTTAGGTACATTATGTATCTTTCGAAATAATAAACATATGTTACATATAAAAATTATTGAAAATATTATTAACATTTATTATTATTTTTATCTCACTTATTATCATGTTATAACAATTACTTAATCATTTATGTTCATGTATGGCATTTTGGTGATATTTGGTACATATATCCAAAATGAATTTGGTTGGTTGAATATGTTCAAAGAGAACATTATTACACCATATAAATTACAATAATCATCTAATAATTATAATTTATATACATAAATTATATTTTGAAACCCAACCATGAAATATGGTTATGAAAAATGAACTACATCAAAATATTGGAGGCAATGGGTTGTATGTACGGATGATTAATGTTTCCATTTTTAAATGATCATTATGGAAAGAAGGTAATTGTTATTTTATATTTAAATAATTATCATAATATTATATTTAACATATTACTTATTTAAAATTACATATATATTTAACCATGTGATGTGGTGATGAGTAATGAATCACACCGCTTCAGGCAGGTGGTAGTCCACACGTATGCCTGAACGAAGTTCTCAATTATGAATAATGGAATGTTTGAAAGATAAATGATATATTATCATTTAATGATTATGAATATTTCATGAGTTTAACATATATTTACTAATTATATCATTATAACTATCTATGTGAGGAGATGATAGAAAATTAATTACATGATTTTGTGTTAAGGGCGTCCGTTCTACACACAAATAATGATTCATTTCACATTTGATGGAAGATTATATGGATATAGTTTATCATAGTAACATAATAATAAATATCCATCTAGAGGATATTAGTGTTATTATTTTATCACGGTTGAATAATATTCAATTTAGGTGGAAGATCAAACAAAACTAAAACAACCAATTGAAAACTATGCCTCTTATTTGGAAAATATATTTTTTGTTAACACATTAATACATATAAGACTGGTATTATGACCAAAATTTAAGATATATAATGATGGTAATGATTATTTTAATTCATTTGGGTAGGTATTTTTTAAATTAAATGGGTTTTGATATGTTATGTACTGAGAAGAAGAGGATCCCTTTTAGAAGAGATTAGAGGGGGACTCATGGACTTTCTTTGAAAATTAAATTAATATAAATTAATATTATATTTTAAATAGATCCAAATTCAATAATTTAGAATATTAGTTTATAATTGGTCAAATTGACCTCATAAAATAATTTTTGGGATTTTTTATGACACATTTATACCCTTATAGTTTGGATTTAACCCCTCTTTAACCCTTTAAAAACTTACCATTTCAATAAGGGTATATAATCTTTTGTGTTAAATATATTTAATATAAATAGAAAAACTCACCTAAATGGGCTTTTTAGGATATTATAAATCATATCCAAATCACTTGGATGGATATAATATTTTTATTAATTTTATATCATTTCATAAAATACTGTTTATTTTAATATATCATTAATGTAAATTTTTATAGGTATTCATTACTTTGGATTATATAATATCATGATATGAACTAGAATGAAGAAAATTATTTTAACACATCTATAGAATATAAATTATTTCTATAAAAATCATGTATTATATAAATCATCTCAAATTATATTTCATTTATTAGTTTTAATAACATATATTTGAATTTTCCAATAATATAATAACTAATGTTTTAGCGTTGTGTAATAATTTATGATTATTATTTCTTGACTAAAATTTAAAAATAAATAAAAATTATGAATAGAAATATATTATATTTCAACGTAAAATTTATATTAAAAAATATGCCCTATATAAATATATATTAAAATATTATAATAATTAAAAACCAAAGTTCTATATGTCTGACTTTTCTTGGAATAATAAACTAAAATGGTCATAATCTCCCTAAAATGGAAAAAAATTTCACATAACCAAAAAATGGATTATTATTGCTGAAATAGAATCATTAAATAAAATTTTATCAAGTGTTATGGTCATTTTATATTCCTGAAATTTATATTTTTATCTTTAATTATTTGTTTTACCCTTTACAATGGTAACGAAAATTACCATGTTTAGTATTCATATTGAAAAAGCATAAAATGATCTTATTTAATCAAACTTTTACCACTAATTATAAATATAAAATCTATTTTAACAAATTAAAAATGAATAAGTGGAATAATTTAATTTAAAGTTAACCATAGTTAAAGTAATGAAAACAATTCGTTAAAACCCAATTTTTAGCCCAAAAATGTAATTATATAAGAATTAAGTATATAATGATTAAAATACAATTAATTAAATTATATATAACTAAATATTAAAAAAATTAATTTATATAAAATTAAAATAAAAAATCTAATTTTAATGTAAATAAAATGACAATTTTATAAAAAAATTTTTCTCCCTATTCACTAGAAAATTACAATTTTTTTATAGATATATTCAAAAATGAAATTTATTTTTTCAATTAAAAATTATCACTATTTTTAAAAATAATTATAATATTCACTCATAAAAACCAAGGAACCCCATTTTGAAAAACAATCTTGTTTGAGTAAAATGAATTATCTAAAACATAGGTGCTTAAATCTATAAGGATTAATAAAAACAGTAATAATAATTATGATGATTATATATTTCATAATTATGTTAATAATTTTCATTCATTCCAATTTTATTTATTGTTTATAACTGTCACATTTAGAAAATAATAAATCATTATTCATTTAAGCTCAACATCTCATATCTTGTATGCTATTGAACATAGACGTTTTTTTATAATCTTGGGATGTTACATTAGAGGTGGTTATTAATAAATTTCATATGTGATTCATGGTAGTACATCCTGATATAGCTATGATAAATAATTCCTTATGGATTTATTTTTGGTGGTCTTTGATGAAGATGTTTCCTTTAAAATTTGTATCTCTGTGTTTTGGTATGCCAATAGGTAATGGTTGGAAACCATGTTCTGAATGGGATTATTCAGCCGTTGGATCACCATCAATGGAATTGGGAAGAAATTTTTATGGATTTAATCATCAAAAAACAACAATCACTTTCTTGATATGATGTTATCTTATTGATTGTTGAATGATTTATGAATTCATCTCACTTTTTAAATATTAAGGATTTGATATCTATCGATGTATTGGTGATGTTATTTGGAAAATATTGTGTTAATTTTTGGTTTTATAAAGATAAACATATTTGATTGTGATTTCTATTTTATCTCCATTATGTAAAGTGTTATCAAGTGTGATTTTGTCTCTCAACTAATCCTTTACATCTATTTTCATCCACAGAATGTTGGTGAGGCATAACATAATATCTGAACCTTATAATCCATTTTATGTAAATATTTTTAGTATTTTAGAGTTTCATGCCTAGGGAACCTACCCATGGTTGTCTTTTCTTATAATAAAAAATATCACACTACCATTTTTTGGGATATATTTTCCTTGTTTTGTGACCAAATTTTCAGATCTATATTGTATTTGTCCATGGTCAGAGATTCATCTATTCTGGGACAGAAATTGGTGTTGATAATTATAGAGATGGTGTACGTGATTCATGAATGAATGATCAAAACATAGAAAAGATATAAAATTTATGTAAACCATAGTATAAGACATATATATCTTGATGTTGGAGAGATTTTTTCTTTAAACCATCTTCATATTGTGGGAATCAATGGATCCATTACGAGGGTATGAATTCTCGGAATTTGTTTTATTCCTTTTGACATGTCAGAGAGAATTGGTGAAATTTAATATCAGTTATATGTAACCCCAAAGGTAGAATCGATTAATGTTATTTTACTATCTTAAATATACATTTATACCACTCTCATGACTTACACTTCATTAAAAAATGGAACTAGGATGTTGAATATGACTCAACATTTTAGGAATAAATAATTGAGATTTAGTATCATAAGGAAATAGTGTTGTTTGGGTTTTTTATTACACTGGTTCATGTTATTTTGTAGCCAAATAGTTTAGAAGTTTTCATTTTGGAACATGATTCCCAAATTCCCACTCAATAATCCATTTTTTCATTTTGATTTTTATAATTTTTTTTGAATTTATATAATGATTGATGATATTGTAAAACTACATCACTATTATTATTTTTTGTGGGTTTTAGTTTATTATATAAAGATACCTATCTCAGAGTTATTTTAGGGTGTTTTTTAGTTGTTCCAAATTTCCACTTTTCCTTCAAATGTTTTATTTTTATTGTTGAGGATATGGTTTTCTATAGATATCTAACATAAGAGATTGTATTATCTCATAACATTCCTGTGTTTCTTCTGTAATATTTAATAAGTACAAGTATGTTATCTGGTAGTTGTAGGGGCTATGAAATATTTTTTAAATTTTTAATTTTTTTTGTAATTCTCCATTTTTGAGTTCTAGTCTTGTTTTTTAATGTCTAAGATAACACTTACATATTGACCAAATCATTTAAATGACTATTATATATTTCTTTAATAACAAATTGAACCTTACGTATCACATTTATATTATAATATACCCTTACATATTGATCGGTTCCAAAATTTTGATATATACAAGTGTTAACTATATGTAATATTATTTTATTAGATATGTAAATGAAATAATATCATATATATGAATCATTGGTAAAATACATAATAGTCATTTTACTATGCATATTTGTAAATTGATTATATGAAAAATTAAATTATATTAAAAACATTTTAATCCATGGTTACGTAAAATTAAATTTTCTAGTATACAAGATTAATATAAAATTATGAATAATTGATCCTTAGGAATTACCTTTTCATTTAATTATTTCCTTCATTATTGATTCATCCTTATTTATGAACCCTATTAGCCATTATGTATCATCTTTGAGGGTGTTTATCTATTCCATTTAATGTTATTTTTATGAAAATAATAAAATCATCCTTAGAATATAAGTAATGATTTATTGCATATGGTTGGTTCCCATGGTTAATATTCCTTAATCAATTTGTTGGCCTAGAATCAAATTTTACAAATAATTTTTTTTCTAATTAAAACACATTTATCATCATTTCTATTAAAATTTAAATTAAAAGTCACATCCCTTTAATGGTGGATAATTTATTTCTAATAATATAAATTCAATAATGTAGGATCTAAATGATGAATGTAGATGCTCAATATAGGGGGGGTGAATTGTATACTTTAAAAATTCCTTTGGAACCTTTAAATTTAAGTTTAACATGGTTCAACAAGAATTCACAAAACCTCTTAGAGAAACCATTTCTTAAAAGAAAGATTCTACCTTAAAGAGAATAGAATCTGTAATATAATCAGAGTAACAAAATTAGAAAGTATATGAAATTTATAATTTCTATCATTAAAAAAGTAATGATTTCAGTGCAAACAACTTGAAATAGAAAACAAGAAACAACAAAAAAATTTAACCCAAAGAGAAGGGTATCCAACAACCTTGGATAATCGTTTCTTGATTTATACATTCAAGAATGTATTTTTTACCCAAACCAAGGAAAGCCCTCATTCCAAAGATTAGTATCTGTCTTTCTATCCCCACAAAACCTCGATTTAGAATGAAATCAGAACCTCTATCTACCAAACCAGAAGCCCACAATCAACACAATCATATTCTCCACAAAGAATGTCTGAACTAGTTGTTCACACCCGAACAATTTGTTCACGACATCTGCACGAAGCACTGGGAGTTGAAAGATTCTCTCTCTCTAGAAAACACTTCACAAATTTTTCACATGTGTCAAGTTCATCAACTCTCTACGTTGTTAATTTTTTGCATCATTCCAAAGAACATGTATTTATAGGCAATGCTTCCCAACTGTCGGCTCCACTCTAATGGTCATATTTTCCATAACTTTTAGAGGGACCCGCACACGTGTCAAACATACAACGGTTAGTTTGTAACAGATTGTACGGAGTTGTTTCAAGTAACAAAAACAATGTTAAGTTAACGATGAGCATTATTTAAGAAAACTTGTAATCCTATAATATTGGAATGATACATTAAATAACTACAACATTATTAATAAAAACAAATTCTTAAGAATAACATTATTAAGAAAATATATTCATAAGGAAAAGTAAATCGGATTGAGAAATCAGTATCAAACTTGTTTTGGAATCGGAATAAAAAAATCAGAATGACTTATACACTGGAATCTGAATTATAAAATAGAATCACTTTTTCACCAGATTCAGAATCACAAAACAGAATCACTTTTTCACCAGATTCGGTATCACAAAGATGGTATCACTTATACACTGGATTCGGTATAAAAAATATGGTATCACATATACACTGGAATCGGTATTGTAAAGATGGTATCACATATACACTAGACTTAGTATCATAAAGTCAGTATGACTTATACACCGGAATCGGTATCACAGAGACAGTATTTCTTGTACACTAAATTTGGTATCAAAAAGACTGTATCGCATATACATCAGAATCGGTATCACAAAGACGGTATGAAAAATCTCTAAATCTAACAGAATGGAAAACTCTAATGATACAAATGTATGTATAGAGTAATGACAATTTCGGAAGATAAAAAAAAGAACAAAAGAAAAAGTGTTTCTGATTTTCAAAACATAAAATCATAAGGAATGGAGAAGTCATAAGATAACCTTATTGAATAAAAAATATCCCCCTTTTTGGAAAGAACAAACAACTTTGCTAAGGAAGAATATATTGACTTAGATAGACCAGTATGAAAAATGTATCTCCCCATTTGAATGGGATTTCTGATGAATACAACTAACATTCCCTTAGGTTATGTTTCCCAAGGATTGTATTCTTGATCTTTAGTATCTAGTTTTCTATCATAAGAAAAAATCTCTCCCTTAAAATAACATCTCTTCTAAACTGAAAACTCACCCTTACATGGACATTATCCTTTCTTACCATACTCTCCCTTAATATATTCTCCTATTTTGATTTTTTAATTAAATTATTCCTTTGAATAAATTCTACCACTTTGAGATTTTCATAAAGAGGGGAAGGAATAGAGAAGTATAAGATGTACCGGTATGGTTAAGCAAGCATACATTCAAAAACAAAAGAAGGATATACAAGTAGATTTTTAAGGAATTTTGGAGATAAGGTTTAGATTAAAACCAAACATCAGAATGTAAAGAAAAATCATCCATACTTTTTTTTCTTAGACAACATATTCTTTATCCAGGCTTTGAGATTCATCACTTCCTTATGAGCTTCTTCGAACTTCTTCAACAAGATCTGCTGATCATGATTCTTCTTTTATAATGACAAGATCCTTTCTTCTTGAGCATCCACCTTTCTCTCTAATTCAGATCTGACATCCTTCTCACTGCTAACAGATTGGGAAACAGAATTGATTTGACTATCTCTCTCAGAGATTGAATCCTTTACTTTGTTGAAATCAGTTTTAAAAGTAATAAAAGATCCATTTTTTGAATCCATGAAGTCACCAAACTGTCTTAGCTCTTCACTGATTGTTTTGGTACAGTTAAAGACTCTCTTACAAGTAAACTTCTGCGCATTGTAATCAATCAAAAGATTACTAAAGTTTTCTTTTTTCTTGACCAAAACATCCATAAGCATATTGGTTGATTCCGTTTTTTGATTCAGGGTTTCTTGCATCATTTGACTTTGGGAATCTATATTTGAAAGAACTGGAATGGTGCTGAACGACTTTCAGAAAGATAACTTAACAAAGTCATGTTCAACAGAAGAAGAGGATTCAGAACCTGAAATAACGTTCTCTTTCTGAGCTCCTCTTGGATTTAATGAAACTGATTTTTCTATTCTCTTAGGGGACTTTTGAGGTTTTTACTTTTCAGATGAGGAAACCAAAACACTTTGGCCTTTGACGGGATTTCAAACTTGATATTGTTCATCTGAAACTTGGACAACATTAAGCTCTCCATGTTCATTTTCTTCCTCCTGAAACTCTTCTTCTTCACTGCCTTGATGATCAATCTCTTCTTTATCTTCTTCTTCCACTTCAGTTTCTACTTGTTCTTCTTCTTCATCATGTACTTATTCCTCAACTTATACTTCTTCCTCACCTTCTTCTTCAACTTGTTCTTTTGAAATAGATATAGAGACTAAACTCGAAGGAGTTCCAATGTTGTCTTCCACTTACATTAAAACATCATCATTGTCTACTTGAACTATCTGATCTTATATTTCATGAACTGGTACTGATAAAGATAGAAATTTCATAGAATTCTATATTTCTGGAGTGGAAACCGGTTTCTTATATACAACTTCATATTCATGTACTTGTTGAGACTTCGTTTATACAAGTTTTAGAAGGGGCTGACACACTTGAGATTCGAAGGATTTCTTCTTTCAGAACTTCTCCATCTATTCTTTCTCATGATTTTCATCTTTCTAAAGTTTTATGGACTTATCCTATATAGGATTTAATCCAAAGTAAGGATCTCCGTCCTTTCTGGTAGATGCCATTTCTCTCCACTTTTCCATTGTTGCATCGTAATAGGCTTTCAGTTTCTTTGTAGGAGGATGTGCTGATACCGGGAAATTAAGGACTTGTATAGGCATGGTAGGTTCTTCCTATTTTTTTTCTTGTTTACTGATTTGAATATTCCATAACATCTCCCTTGTTCTGGAAAACCATTTCTTCAAAATTCTTAGATTCCTCTAAGAACTTGACCTTCATTCATCTTAGAGTCTCATCACTAAGTAACCAAATCTTGAAAGGCTTTGAGACTGATCAACAAAGAATTTTCAACTGTTGAGGGCACATGACAATTATCTTGGATATAGTATCTGAATACATAGGTATCTGAGATATGATGGATCCACCTTTTATTTCCTAGATGGGGAGAAAGATGTACTTCAAAATGTGGATCTTCCTTAAGTTGACGAGAAAGTATAACAGAAAAATATCACATATATTTAGAGAGTCCTTATCTCCTTTTCATGGTATAATAAATCATTTCATCCAGAGAGCTACCATCTTTTGGTTTGTTGAATGATTCATAATCTTTGAAATCTTAACATACTTTTAACCAATATAATCTAGAGGTTTTAGTTTTTGAAAAGAACCTTCTTTATCGGGATGTTTTTGAGAGCAAAGAATATAATCCACTTCAGACGGAATGTTATGAACATTTTCAGCCTTTTTATAGGGGATTGAATATGAATTATCATAACATTTGAACTTAAACAGATCTTTACCATCCTTTTGAAATAATGTAACAGATTCATATAACTGAATAACCAGGTCAGGATAAACCAGATCCCGACTCTTCTCCTTAGCCACACACACACTTTCCCATCCGTTTGTTCTTATCGCCTTAGAGATGAGAGAATCATATTTTGCGAAGAAGTTAGGTCACACTAATCTTTCCCTAAAGATTGACCAATCCTTTTTTCCTTGCTAACCGGCATCTAATCTGCTGAGGATTCAGGAGTCATTTGGGGTGAAAGAGACAAAGGAACTGGAACAAAGATTTTATAGCAATAGAGTTTCGACACAAATATCAGTAAGAATGGTGTGGCACTTAAACAAGTCACCCCTTATATAGACGAGGATATGACCTTTAAAATTCTATAAGATAATTAAACGGCTGAAAAAAACTGATCAGATCTAACGGTTGAGGATGGTAAAAAAAATATAAATTCTGATCTTTTGATGTAAGGTAAACCGGAAATTTAAATTTTGAAAAACCTAAAAAATCAAAACATAAGATCAGAAAATAAAAAGTAAGGAAGTGTACCTTTTGGAATACTCTAAGGAATTTATCGGTATTATAAGAATTCTCTTTAAAGTTTTAAAATCTGGGATTTCAATACCGAAATCTCCAATACCGAAATTTACAATGCCGAAATTTCTAATACCGAAATTTCGAATACCAAAATTTCAAATTCTGAAATTTCAAATACCAATTTTTAAGAAAAAAACATAGAGAAAGATAAAAATTTAAAAAAAATTCTTAAGAAAATAATAAAAACCAACAAGCATATGTACTCCACCTAAAATAATGATTATTTTAATGTTAAGAGATGATTTATACAAGAAGTAGATATGAATGATAACCTTACAAAGATCACTCCTAGGTTCTGTTTAACGTATTTAAATCTATCGGATGATAATGACATTTTAAAAATATCAGCAAGTTATTCTTGCATTCCGATGAATTGAAGAATAATATCTCCTTTAAGTGTGTGATTCCTAAGAAAGTGATGTCTAATATCTTTTTGCTTTGCACGAGAGTGATGTGCATGGTTTTTAAATAGGGATATGGAACTTGTCTTATCACACATTATTTTAGTCTTATTAATACTCCTACCATAGTCTATGAGTGTGTGTTGCATCCACAACACTTGAGCACAACAACTTCTAGCTGATATATATTCAGCTTTAGCAGTGGAAAGTGCTACAGAATGTTGTTTCTTGCATGACCAAGAAACTAAGGAATCTACTAAGAAATGACAAGTTCCAGATGTACTTTTTCTATCCATTTTCAACCACCAAATTCAACATCTTAAAAACTTTTAAGTTCATAATTATTTCCATAGGAATAAAAAAGTCCCAAATCTGAAGTTCCCTTTAAGTAGAGAAAAATTATTTTCACTACCTTTAAATGAGATTCTTTGGTATTTTCTTGAAATATTGCACATAAGCATATTGAGAACATTAGGTCAGGTAGACTAGCTATTAAGAAGAGTAAACTTCATATCATCCCTCTACATGATGTCTAGTCCACAGGTTTCCCCACTTCAGTAATAGAATGAGTATTAGAGGTTCCGATAGGAGTATATATATTCTTAGAATTATCATACCTGAACATATTAAAAAGATATTTGATATACTTATGTTGAGATATTTATGTTCCCACTAGTTTTTGAGAAAATCGAAAACCAAAAAAATGTTTAATCACCCATCATACTCATCTCAAACTCAGATTTCATAAGATTCGTAAGGGAATCAGTTAAAGATTGCTGAGTTGATCCGAAGATTATTTCATCAACATAATTTTGGACAATAAAAACATATTTATTATTTTTCTTATTAAAAAGTTTTAGATCATAAGTTCCCTTAACATAGTTATTTTGGAGTAAAAATCTTGAAAGTCTATCATACCAAGATCTAGGGGCTTGTTTTTAAGTCCATACAGAGCTTTGGTAAGTTTATAAACATGATTAGGATGTTTTATATCTTAAATGCTCGGGGGTTGATCTACATAGACTTCCTCTTATACATAACCCTTATGAAAAGAAAACTATACATCCATTTGATAAAGTTTGAAATTAAAGAATTCTGCAAAGGATATAAGAATATGAATAGATTCAAGTATTGCTACCGAAGCATAGGTTTCTTCATAGTCCACATCTTCTTTTTGGTTATAGCCTTTGGCAACTAATCATGCGTTATTTCTAACAATAAATCTATTTTCATCGCATTTTTTTTTCTTCTAAAAACCCATTTTACTTCAATAAAAGAAGTTTTTTTAGGGTTTTCATCCAAGGTCTGAACCTTATTCCATACGAATTTTTTGAGTTCATCTTGCATAGCCTTTATCCAATATTTATTACCCAATGCTTCTTTAGGAGTATTTGGTTCAAATTGAGAAAGAAATGTAAAATGTTCAACTTCATTCCTTAAATAACATCTTGTTCTTACTTGTTGATTGACATTTCTAATGATATTATTACTGGGATGATTTCAATGAAAAAGATGACTTGGGTTTTGAAAGAATTGATCATTAACATAGGGTAGAAAATCATCAGGATTAAATATTTCAGAAACATTTTCTTAAACATTGTCTTTTTCTTAAAGGTCTTCTATCAAAGGTAGGTGATCGATTTTAGAAAATATATCAGAAATAAGTTCTGTATGTTTGAAAACCAAAGGATCATTTTCATCAAAATTAAAATGTACTATTTATTCTACAATACAAGTGTTTTTATTAAAAACTTTATAGGCCTTAGAGTTAGTGGAGTAGCCTAAGAATATTCCTTCATTGGATTTGGGTGAAAATTAATGTAAGTTATCCTTGGTATTCAGGATAAATACTTTGAACCAAAAACTCTAAAGTAAGATACTTTCAGTTTTCATCCATTCCATAACTCATAAGGTGTTTTATTAAGAAAATGTCTAATTAAAACTCGATTTATAGTATAACAAGAAATAATTACAACTTCAGCCCAAAAATGTTTAGCTATATAATATTCACTCAACATGGTTCTATTCATATCTTAAAGAATACAATTTATTATTTCAACAAAAGCATTCTGTTGAGGAGATCTTGGAGATGAAAAATTGTGAGTAATAACTTTTTTACTATAAAAAGTTTCAAAATCAGAATTTTTAAATTCATCTCCATGATAACTATGAAATGTTATCAATGGAAGGTTTTTCTCATTTTTAACTTGAGCTCTGAAAACATGGAAATAAGAAAAATCATCATATTTCTTTGCCATAAAATAGACCCAAGTAAATCTAGTGTAGTCATCAACTAAGACAAACACATATAATTTTCCTCCTATGCTTCCAGTTTATGTTAGAACAAATATGTCCATATGCACCAACTGTAGGGAATTAGAAGTTGTAACTTCACTTATAGATTTAAATATAAATTTATGTTTCTTAACATATTGATAAGAATCAAACACTTTTGAAGAATCAAAACTAAAATCTGGTAGATCCTTAATAAGTTCCTGCTTTGAATGTTTACTAAGATTCCTTAATTTACAGTGGCCTACCCTTCTATGCCAAAGCCATGATTGATCTTCAATTTCAATTAAGCAAGGAAGATCTTGGATTTTATGGTCTTCTAGGTTTAGTGTGTATACATTCTATTGCCTATGGTCTGAGAGAATAAATTCATCCTTGGAATTGTTTACTAAGCACTTTTCATTCCTAAAATTCACAAGGTATCCTTCATCAAATAATTGACTTATGCTGATGAGGTTGTGATTAAGAACTTTAACAAATAAAACATTTGAAATAAAAAAATTTCCAAAAAGAATAATGTTACCTGTAATGACAATTTCTCCATGACAGTTATCCCCAAAGGTTACTTTTCCACCTTTAGTCTTTAAAATATTTTTGAAATAGACTTTATTTCCAGTCATGTGATGGGAACATCCACTATCAATGTACCAAATGTTGTTGGTACTTCATTCATTTACCTTAAAAAGAAGAGTTAGTTTTTCAGAATCCAAACTTTCTTGGATACAGAATTGTTAGATAATAAAAATTTGGGTAACCACATTTGTTTAGAAAAGAAGGATTTATGAAACCCAAGAGATTGAACATTATTTAAAGAAAAATTATTCTTCCAATGACAACCACTTTGGCATTTGGTAAAAAAAGGGGCTATTGGAGGACCAAAATAATTGTTTCTAAAAATTGGGTTTTCATGAGAATAACCTAATTCGTTGATTATTACCATGAATCCGATCTGAGAATACATCTTGTCAAAATTTTCCTCACCAGAAGTAGAATTTTCAAGAAGTTTCTTCAAAGAATTTTTTTTGACTTTAGTCTTAGGACTAAATTCCTATCCTCTGGAATAATATACTTAGAGATAAGTTTATCCTTTAGAACATCTTTTTCAAAAAACAAAATTTTAAGATCTTTAGAAAGATTATCATTTTTAGAATTAGCTTCAACAAGTTTCATAGAAAGGTTTTCTAAAACATCATTTTTTTATCAAAATCATTGGAATGATATGATATTTCTTTTATTAAAATAAATTCTCTAGAATTTACCTTTTCAATTTTCTTAAAAACATTACAATTTATAAGCTCTAGCAACATGGAAAACCTAGAAACTTCGTCATAGGAAGGAAAATCATTATCATTATCTGATGAAGAAGATTCTTTATCTGAAGAAAAATCATTATCATGAAAATTTTCACTCAAAGACATATTGGTTATGGATTCAGTAGATCGTACCTTAGCCATAAAACATTTATTTTTAAAATGGAGCTCAGGATATTAAACCAATATTCTTTTGCTCATAAGATTCACAATCTGAAGAATCATCAAAAGATTATCCACCATTGGCACTCCAAGTGTCATTGGATTTTAGGACGTTCTTATTCTTTGATTTGTATAACTTCTTCTTGTTTCTATTTCTTGTCCTTCTTGTCTCTTTTCTTAAGTAAGGGACAATCATGTTTAATATGACATGTTCTTATACATTCATAGCATGTCAATTCTCCATCCTTCTTATCTTTTAAATCTTTTTTCTTGTATCTATATTGAACGTTCTTCTTACCAAAAATCGTGTTCATTCTTTGAGAAAGATTGGCTAACTCATTTTCTAAAGTTTCACTTTCACTAGATTCAGATTGAACAACAACCTTCTTAGATCAAGATCTTGTAACTCTCTCAGGAGTCCTAGATTTCCTATGATTTGATGTAGTTATAAAATAAGAACCTCCATATCCATTCTTCTTCTTAATATTATCAGCATCTCTCTTCATTCTGGTTTCATGTTGTAGAAGGGTTCCAAACAGCTCATCGAGTGAAATCTATGTAACTTTTCTATTTTCATCTATAACAGTTTTCTTGGATTCCCATTCGTATGGCATGATTTCTATAATATTTTCTACATGAGAATCATCATAAAAACATTTATCACCCATTGATTGTAAGTTATTAACAATAGTAATGAATCTTGGTTGTACCTTACATACAGGTCCTCCATAAGGAAAGTAGAAACCATGATACTCAGCTCTGAGCATAACACTTTTAGTTTTGATAACTTTTGTAAGGACCCAGCCCCAGTTCCCCAGAGCCGGTGCCTTATTTGATTATATTGGCATACAAATAAGGAATAAGAATCCTGAAGGACCAATTAGTTTAGTATTATTTGAGATAAGATACATAAATAAGTTCAACTTTACAATAATAAAGGAAATACAACACTAATTTATTCCATTAGAAACATCCATGCCTCCTAGATTATGCATGAAAGTCATCATAATTTACTTCTTCATATCCTGGGAAAATGAAACATAAGAAAGGGGAGACCTCAAACACTCAGTAAGAGTAATAAATATAGTGGAAGATAGCATAAACATAAGGCATGGTGCATAATTGAAAACACATGCCATTAACAATAAACTTGAACACATTATGGTAGGAATATGAGATGAGAAAATAATGCCATAATAAAACATAGTCATGGGTATTCTACTAGTAAAATAACCACATGAAATTTCAAATAATAGCTGTATAATGAGGTAAGTGCATATTTCGGACATTCTGAAATATTTTTTCAAGGCCTTAGCTAAGACGTCTAATGAATAAGTCCTCAACCAAAATCCATATTACATATTGGGAAAGGCCTCGGCCAATTCCACGTCTATTTGTCTCATGAGACCTACCGATGCATCGAGGGGCTATAGAGGGCCCCACCTATCACATTATAAGTCCAATACATTCATACTATGAGTGGGGATCAACATAAACAACATATACATTCATATTGAAACTATCATATGAAATGTAACTAACTTTCCTCAATCATTAAACATAAAACACAAACCATTCTGGGTAATTTGGTGAATGGTTTTAGGATAGATCATCCACAATAGATTTATTCATAAAACATTAAATAATATATTGTATATGAATTCATAAATGATTAAACCCAATATTACCTTGGAATCAACAAGAGTGTTTAATTAGATGAAAACACTCTTATAAAACCATTAAGTAATTCTTGAGATAAATACTCTTTTATTTTTAATAGAAGAGTTCTTTTGAAAAAATCATTGTATAAAACCATATTTGAGGTAAGATAGTATTTTCAAAATGAAATTATTGATTTTATAAAGATAAAGGTTTCCCAAAATAGGTTAAAGAGTTCCCTATAAAACAGGTAAGAATTTGAGAAATTCCCTTGAATCGGGCTTGTATTTTGCAAAAAATTTTGAAAGTTCCATTTAAAACATATAACTATCAATACAACAAGGGAGGGTTCTGGTTTTTAAACATATATATATATATTACTCAAACAGAATATATGATGATTACATAACAATACATAATAACTTCATTGAGGTAATCAGACAATGAAAGTAACCCGAATGAAAATTGAAGTTTGGGTGGAAAAACCCATACCTTAACTTCAAACTTGTTCTGCTCTTGAAATTAAGCTCCTATAATATGAAATTATAATATTAATAACTTATTTAATGAACTATTACACATTTATTTAGTTTATCATAATTCTCTTTAGTTCCTTTATACCCTTATTTCTAAGTTATTATATTGAATTTTGTTGTTATGGGGTGTTCATTTTCTTTATTTTCATAATCGGTTCACCTATTTTTAAGTAATGGAGTTCATGTGGAATGGTTATAAATCTTCAAGATTAGAATTATATATTATTTATGATCATAAATAATTGATAATGTTCATTTATATCATTTTTTTACATGGAATGAGGATGAATCATTAGATGACAACCACTTCGATTATTCGGCGATATTTGGATTATTATGGACTAGTTTTGTCATATAACTTAATTATATGTACATATTCTTGTTATTTAATATTAATTATGTTATAATTCATATATTATAGTCTTTTTAAACCATAATTATAGTTTATTGACTAGTAATGAATATGAAATTGATGAAAGAAACCTCGTCATCCACGAAGGCTATAAATTGGAACCTCATGGATGTTGATTTCGTTTATAACAATAAAAGGGAGGGAGTAAGAGTATTTATGATGGTTCATTAATTCACATGATATAATTCCAGTATATAGAATATAATGGAGTTAACATGATCACTTGGAAAGAGGATATGAGGAGTGGATAACAAAAGAAGATAAATTGAAATGAAACCAAATGAAAAAGTAGGGTGCTTTACCTCTTGAAATAACCTCCTTGAGAATCTCTTTAAGGGAATGAGTTTTTATCTTTTGGAAATACCAGAAGCTTCTTGGACGTGGGGAGAGACTAGGAAAGTGTAATTGGGCAGAACTTTGAGAAGATTCATGGCTTAGAGAAGTGAAGAGAAGAGGGAGTGGTGAAGGGTTTTTATAGTGGATGAGAAGAGTAAATTTTGAATATTTAATTCATTATTTTATTATATTCCTCAAGACAACCAATAGTGTTGTTTCATGTGACCGCTAATAGTAATAATTGCATGTGAGTTTGAACCAAGTGGCCTTACATACCTTATGATGTCATAAATAGTGCATTTAATTGATAATTTGAATATACGTTATTTTATCGTATTTCACTATTCGTCAAAAAGTCAAGAATTTTAGAAACATTCCAAAAATTCACCCCTACCATTTTTCAATGTGTAGAATTCAAATGTGAAATCCATTTTTCAAAAATAATTTTATAAATATTATTAATTTAATTTTTAAATAAAGTCTTTGTTAATTTGAAAAATAACAATCTTAGAGGTATAATTAGTTTTCTGTGACATTGAAAAATTAATTAAGATCCCATTATCTAATTACCTTAAGAAAATTAAATAATATCATTTTTTACTATTCATAAGGGTCATATTACTATTCATAAGGGTATGTTACTATTCAAAAAAATAAAGTTTGTTCTATCAAACTCCAAATGACTTATTGAAGACAACTCTAGATGACCATTTTTAAAAATTCAAAACATAGAAGAGGCAAAGTTGTGTTTAATGAATAGATTATAAAATTGAATTCTATATTTATTTTCAAAACCTTGGAGTGTTACATTCTCCCTTCCTTACAAAAATTTCATCCTTGAAATTCTCAAAATATTAGCTAAAAATATTTAGGCATGACATTAACATCAGCTCCCCAAGCTCCCATGTTGCTTCCTCCATCTTATGGTTCTTCTATAGAACCTTCACCAGACGAGTCATCTGATTTCTCAATACTTTCCCTCTAGTATCAAGAATCCTGATAAGCTATTCAAAATACAATAGATTAGGCTCAAGTTCTTCTTCTTCATAAGTGAGTACATGTGTTGGGTCTAGCATATACTTTCTTAACATTGACATGTGGAACACATTGTGAACCTTGGAGAGACTTGGCGGAATTGCCAAACGGTAAGCTACGGCTCCAATTCTGTCCAAAATTTCAAAAGGTCTGATGTACCTGAAACATAATTTTCCCTTCTTCCCAAATCGTTTAATATCCTTCAATGGAGATACCTTTAAGAAAACGTGATCACCTTCTTGAAATTACAAATCATTCCTTTGATTATCAGCATATCTATTTTTCCTACATTGAGCTGTTTTGATATGGTTCTGGATAATATTCACCTTTTCCATTGTTTCTTCAACAAGTTCTGGGCCCAGAAGCTTTCTTTCACCCATATCATCCCAACAAGTTGGTGTATGACATCTCCTCCCATATAATGCTTCATAGGGTGCCATTTGAATACTTGAATGGAAGCTATTGTTGTAGGAAAATTCCACTAGAGGAAAATAATGATCCCCCATGCCTTGAAAATCATTGAACAAGACCTCAACATGTCTTCCAATGTTTGAAAAGTCCGTTCTAATTGTCCATCAGTTTGTGGGTGGTAGGCAGTGCTCACACAAAGATCAGTATCTAGGGCCTTCTGAAGACTCTTCCAGAATCCTGATGTAAAACGAGGATCACAATCGGAAACAATTGATGAGGGTACACCATGAAGTCTTACAACTTCATTAATATATATTCTTGTTAAATGTTAAAATGGTAAATCTTCCCTTATATCAAGAAAATGTGTAGATTTTGTAAGATGGTCACCAGTGACCCATATCGTATCATTCTTTCTTGGAGTCTTTGTTAGCCCCATGAAAAAGCCCATCATAATATCATCCCATTTCCACAAAGGTATAGGAAGGGGTTGCATGAATCCACCAGGATGTTGTCATCCCGCCTTCACTTGTTGAAAAACCAAACATCTTGACATGTAATCATCAATCTCCCTCTTCATGTTTTCCCACAAAAAAAATTTCCCTTAGATCTCTGAACATTTTTGTGCTACCAAGGTGTATAGAGAAATTAGAACTATGAGCATTATCCAATATTTACCTCTTTAGGTTGGGAATAGCAGGAACACAAAGCCTTTTTCTAAATTTCAAAATGCCATCTTCATATGTGAATTCAGTCAACATCCCATCATTTTTAGCTTTAATTTTCATTTCAAACTCCTCATCATCAGCTTGAGAACATTTTATCTTTTCCAGTAAAGAAGGTTTGGAAACCATTTGAAAAAGTTGTTACGTGTTACCTTCCTTGATAATTCCCATATCCATCTTTACTCGATCCATGAATAGAGGATCCCTTTCAACTCTCATCTTGTTTAGAATTCCATGGTCCTTTCTACTCAAAGCATCTGCCACCTTATTTTCCTTCCTAGGGTGGTAGTGTATTGTGAAATTGCAGTCTTTGAGTAGCTCAATCCATCTTCTTTGTCTCATGTTGAGTTCTTTATGTGATAAAATATATTTCAAACTCTTGTGTTCCATATAAATCTCACATCTCTCTCTATAGAGATAATGCCTCCATATTTTCAGAGGAAAGATTACAGCTGCTATCTCAAGATAAGGAGTTGGATAATTTTTCTCATGAGTCTTCAATTGTCTTGTTTCATAAGAAATAACTTTATCATTTTGCATAAGGATGCAACACCATCCATTATTTGATGCATCACTGTATATTACAAATCTATCACTTCCAGATGGAAGAGTCAAAACTGGAGAATTGACCAATATTCTTTTCAATTCATCGAAGCATTCTGTACATTCTTTTGGCCGCACAAACTTAACTCTTTTACGTGTGATCTTGGTTTGCGGGTTTTCTAGTCGGGAAAAATTCTGAACAAAACGCTGATAATAAGCTGCTAAGCCAATAAAACAGCGTACTCATTTATGTTTTTTGGAATGGGCCAATCTTTTATTTCCTTTGTCTTCACAATATCAACTACGATTCCATCCTTAGAGACAATATGTCACAGAAAAGAAACTGATTGAGGCCAGAATTCGCACTTGCAAAATTTCCCATATAATTTATTTATTCTAAGATTTCTCAGAATAACCCGCAAGTGATTCTCATGGTCTTTATATCTTTTTGAGTATATGAGGATATCATCGATGAATACCAAAACATAGTTATCGATATATTCGTTGAAAACACTATTCATTAAATCCATGAAAACAGAGGGTGCATTTGTCAGTCCAAAAGGAATCACTGTAAACTCGTAATGCCCATACCTGGTCTGAAATGCTGTCTTAGGAATATCTTCCTTCCTCACACGCAACTGATGATATCCAGATCGGAGGTCAATCTTCAAAAATTACTGATCTCCATGATGTTGGTCAAATAGATCATCAATCCGGGGCATATGATACTTATTCTTTTTTGTAATAGCATTGATTTCCCTGTAATCAATGAAAAGCCTCATGGATCCATCTTTCTTCATGACAAAGAGGACAAGGGCTCCCCATAGAGAAACCACTTGGTTGAATAAATCATTTTTCACTCAAATCCTATAGTTATTTATTTATCTCTACTAATTCAACAGTGGACATTCTATAGGGAGTCTTTGATATAGGTCTTGCAACAGGAATTAAATCAATAGATAACTAAACTACCCGCTCTGGAGGATTTCCAAGTAAATCCTATGGAAATACATTAATGTACTCTTTCCCTATGTGCACATATTAAATTTAAAGATTTCTTTCCTCGCCAATTGATATTGGTTTATCTTCCTCTCAAAGTATTGTATTCAGTAGATCTACTAGGGCTGGTTCTAGATAAGAATCAGGTGGTGATGTTTCCACCCAAAAGACAAGGGATTCTACACCATTTCCAAAAAAATGAAACTTCCTTCTTCTTACAATAAATCATCGCATCAAAATTTGAAAGCCAATCCATACCGAGAATTATATCAAATTCAAACATTGGTATGATGATAAGGTTAGAAACTAGAGCACATTTTGGTGTTTGAAGGGGGACTAGTTGACATGACTTGCTTGCAATGATACATCCCCTAAGAGTTTTGACTGAAAACTCCTTCATTAAATCAAATTGGACATATCTAATTTTCTTGGAAAACTGGTAAGATATAAATGAATGTGATGATCCAAAATAAAATAATGTGTTGGCTATTTTCGAGTAAGAAATTAATGTTCCTGCCACCACATCATTAGGAACATCAAACTCTGTGGTTTTGATTGCATAAGATTTTCCCTGGTCCCTTGGCCTTTTCTGTTTCATATTTCCTTGACGCTTTGGAAAATCATTATCCTAGCGTCACATCTCCCGACAATTATAGCATTGAACATCATTGGCTTCCTTTTTCCCTTTACAATCACCAGCAAGATGGCCTTTCTGACCACATTTTTAGCATACTTCATTTCCTTTTAATCATGCACTAGGGTGTTCCTTCCATAATTGTCACATGGTTGAAATTCAACTCTTCCCTTATTCCCCATTTCCTTATTTCCTTTCCCAGGGTTTTCAACAGCCCTCTTCTTTTCTTGCTTTCCATTAAAGTCATAAGACTTAGAGAATTATTTTTCCATCTGGATAGCACAAGAAACTATATCCTCATATGATGAAAAAATTTGGGAGACTAGTACCCACCGGAGGAATGGCTTTAAGCCATTAAAGAATCGATCAATTTTTTTCATTTGATTTTTTATGTTGTCCATAACATGCCATGCTATCCTTGTGATGTTAGATTTGTACTTTGCAACATTCTCATCTTCCTTCTGCCTCAGATTTAAGAATTTCATCTCCATATCTGCTCTTTGTTCACGAGGAAATTATTTCTACAGGGAGATTTCCTTAAAGTCCCTACACTCCATCTCCTCTATTTCTTCCCCCTCCTTTGTGTTTTGGAATAATGACCACCCCTGGTCCGTATCTCCCAATAGACGATAGACTTCCATGACAACCTTCTCTCTTTCATTACATCCCAAGGTGAGAAATATCTTCTCAAGGGAACATATCCACTACTTTTCTACAAAAGGGTTTATAGTCCCGTTGAATGATATAGGTTGTTGTCGCATAAAGCGATCTAACATAGCTCCTCCATGTGGTGGATCCAGATGCTCCAAATGGGTAAGGTTATTTTTTATAACCTGAGTAAGTTTTCCTAGTATAGTTATGAGTTTCCCAACACCAGATCTAACATCATTATCTTACATCGGAGGGAAATCCCTACAGGGGACATGAGTTTTCATGTGGTTTACATTCCTTCCACTTGGTGCCATCTCTAGATAATGGCATACACTAGATTAGGTTATGAATCATAATGTATAATCTTAAATTGACAAAACAATTAGAAAAAACTAAGATCCTACGCATAGCTAATCCCATATTCACAAAAATTGTTTTTTTGAGAAATATTTTACATTTCAATACTTCATAATGGATTGTAAAGAAAATGTGAATTATCCTAATAATATCCCTTGGGAGTGTCGTAACCAAGATTGAAGCAAGGCCCATTGTCATGCATCTATATCCATTTGATTATAGATCAAAGCGGTGTTTTCGGGTTTTACCCCTAGATACATCTGTGCCAGAGGCACCTCTACCTTCACGTATCCAAACAAGGATGTATTGTTTGAAAGATCCACATAATCTATTCCATAACAAAATAAAATGATGTTGTTGTATCTATATCCCCAAAGACTAACTTAGGGACTCCTACCTAATCTATGTTTGCTAAATCTAGTTTCCAAGTTTTCTACTAAACCTCTTTTGATTCCAACTGTAAGGACCCGACCCCAGTTGCCCAGAGCCGGTGACTTATTTGATTACATTGGAATAAAAATAGGGAATAAGAATCCCGAAGGACCAAGTTGTTTAGTATTATTGGAAACAAGATACATAAACAAGTTCAACTTTACCATAAGAAAGGAAATACAGTACTAATTTATTCCATTAGAAACATCTATGCCTCCTAGATTATGCTTGAAAGTCATTCGTAATTTACTTCTTCATATCCTAGAAAAAATTAAACATAATAAAGGGGCGAGATCAAACACTCATTAATAGTAATTAATACAGTGGAAGATAGCATAAACATAAGACATGGTGCATAATTGAAAACACATGCCTTTAAAGATAAACTTGAACACATTATGGCAGGAATATGAGCTGAGAAAATAATTCCATAATAAAACATAATCATTGGTATTCTAATTGTCAAATAACCACATGAAAATTCAATTAATAGATTTATAATTAAGGAAGTTCATATTACAGACATTCTGAAATATTTTTTCAAGGCCTCATCCAAGACGTCTAATGATTAAGGCCTCGGCCAAAATCTATATAACATATTGGGAAAGGCCTCATCCAATCCCACATATATTTGTCTCATGAGACCTACTGATGCATCGAGGGGATAAATTGGGCCCCAAACGTCACATAATAATTCCAATTAATTCTTCATATGAGTGGGGATCAACATAAACAACATATACATTCATATTGAAACTATCATATGAAATCTAACTTACTTTCCACAATCATTAAACATAAAACACTAACCATTCCGAGTAATATGGTGAATGATTTTAGGATAGATCATACACAATAGAGTTAGTCATAAACCATTAAATAAAATATGGTATAAGAATTCATAAATTATTAAAACCAATAATACCATGGAATTAACAAGAGTGCTGAATTAGACGAAAACACTCTTTTAAAATCATTAAGCAATTCTTGAGATAAATACTCTTTTATTTTGAAAAGAAGAGTTCTTTTGAAAAATATTTGTATAAAACCAGAAGTGAGGTAAGATATTATTTTCATAATAAAATGTCTGATTTTATAAAGATAAAGGTTTCCCAAAACAGGTTAAAGAGTACCCTAGAAAAAAGGTAAGAATTTGAGAAATTCCCTTGAATCAGTCTTGTATTTTGGAAACCATTTTGAAAGTTCCTTTTAAAATGTGTAACTATCCATAAAAAATGAAAGTATATGGTTTTTAAACATATATATAATACTCACACATAATATATGAGGAGTACATAACAATACATAAAAATTTCATTGAGGTAATCAGACAATGAATGTAACCCGAATGAAAATGGATGTTCGGGTGGAAAAACCCTTACCTTAACTCCAAATGTCTTCCACTCATGAACATAAGCTCCTGGAATATGAAATTATAATTATTAATAACTTATTTAAGAAACTATTATACATTTATTTATTTTATCATAATTATATTTAGTTCATTTATATAGTTATTTCGAAGTTATTATATTGAATTTCATTGTTCTGGGGTGTTCGTTTTGTTTATTTTCATAATCGGTTCACTTGTTTTTAAATAATGGAGTTCATGTGTAATGGTTATAAATATAAAGGATTGGAATTATATATTATTTATGATCACAAATAATTGATAATGGTCATTTCTATCATTTGGTTACATGGAATGAGGATGAATCATTAGATGACAACACTTCGATTATTCGGCGGTATTTGGATTATTATGAACATGTTTTATCATATAACTTAATTATATGTACATATTCTAGTTAATGAATATTAATTATGTTATAATACATATATTATTGTCTTTTTCAACCATAAATATGGTTTCATGAACAGTAATGAAGAAGAAATTGAATAACGAAACCTCGTCGTCCACGAAGGCTATAAATTGGAACCTCATGGACGTTGATTTGGTTTATAAAAATAAAAGGGATTAAGAATATTTATGATGGTTCATCCATTCACATGATAAAATTATATTAAATAGAAGATTCTATAGTTAACATGATCATTTGTATAGAGGAGTAGAGAAGAGGATAACAAAAGAAGATAAATTGAAATGAAACCAAATGAAAAAGAAGGGTGCATTACCTCTTGAAATAACCTCCTTGAGAATCTCCTTAAAGGAATGGGTTTTGGTCTTTTGGAAAGACCTGAATCTTCTTGGACGTGGGGAGATAATAGGGAAGGGTAATTGGGAAGAACATTGAGGAGACTCTAGGCTTATAGGAGTGAAGAGATGAGGGAGTGGTGAGGGGTTTTTATAGTGGAGGAGAGGAGTAAATTTCGAATATTTAATTCATTATTTTATTATATCCCTCAAGACAACCAATAGTGTTATTTCATGTGACCCATAATAGTAATAAGTGCATGTAAGTTCTAACCAAGTGGCCTTACATCACTTATGATGTTATAAATAGTGTATTTAACTAATAATTTTTATATATGGTATTTTATCATATTTTACTATTCATCAAAAATTCAAGAACTCCAGAAAAATCTCAAAAATTCACCCCTACCAAGTTTCGACGTGTAGAATTAAAAAGTGAAATCCATTTTTCAAAAATAATTTTTTAAATATTATTAATTTAATTTTTAAATAAAGTCATAGTTAATTCAACTTTTCATAATTTTTTCACCCCTACCATGTTACTATTCATATTACTTTTCATAATGGTATGTTACTATTCACTAAAAATCAAGTTTATTCTATCAGAATCCAAATGACTTATTGAATACAACTCTAGATAACCATTTTTTGAAATTAAAAACATAAAAGAGGAAAATTTGTGTTTAATGGCTAGATTATAAAATTGCATTCTATATTTATTTTCAAAAACTTGGGGTGTTACAACTTTAGATGTCCCAAAGTGAGTTACTTCAAGCTTCATGAAAAAACTATTTTTAGCTTCACAGGATAAAATTTGGCTATATATATTTCTAGTCATGGAACAATGAAAATTATTACATACCTTAATGTTCTTCTGGTATTCACCTTTTCTGGATTAGTAAAGGTTCTATGTTCCTTATCAGGAATATTAAAATCTCCAGTTAACATAATGTAGTTGTCTGAACCTATGTTTATCACAAATGTATTTATTCTGTCTCTCCAATATTCATAGTCATTTCCATAAAAAATTGGTGGTATAGTGGGATTGATATTACTTAGGGATCCAACATGAATTCCTTCCATACTAAAAATAATTTCTTTCCAGAGAACTTATTAGAAGAAAAAGCTTATAATGAAATAAGAAAAAGAAACCTTGAAAGAAGGAAAACGTATATGTGGGTATAAGTATTTCAGAGACTTACTTTGATACCAATTGTTGTATCAAAATGATGAATGTAGATGCTCAATATACAATAAGGGGTGGGGTAAATTGTATACATTAAAAATTGTTTTGTAACTTTTAATGTTAAGTTTAAAAAGGTTAAACAAACATTCACAAAACCTCTTAAAGAAACCTTTTCTTAAAAGAAAGATTCTACCTTTAAGAGAATAGAATCTGTAGTATAATCAGAGTAACTAAATTATAATTTATAAGAAAGTTATACTTTCTATATTTAAAAAAGATAACATTACAGTGGAAACAACTTGAAATAGAAGACAAGTAACAACAAGATTCTTTTAACCCAAAGAGAATTATATCCAACAACCTTTGATAAAGATTTTTTGATTTATACTTTCAAGAAAGTCTGTCTTACCCAATCTCAATTAATCCCTCAATCTGAAGATCGGTATCTGTCTTGCTATCCCCGCATGCCCTCGATTTAGACAGAAATAAGAACTTCTGTCTTCCAAACTCGGAAGCCCATGATCAGCACGATCAGAGTCTGCACAAAGCAAGTATGAACAAGTTGTTCACACCCAAACAAGTTGTTCACGACATCCACACGAATCATTGAGAGTTGAAAGAGCCTCTATCTCTAGAAATCACTTCATATATTTTTCACATGCATCAAATTCATACACTCTCTACGTTGTTCATTTTTTCATCGTTCAAAAGAACTGGTATTTATAGGCAAATCTTCCCAATGGTCGGTTCCACTCCAATGGTCATATTTTCCTTAAATTTTAGAGGGACCTGCACATGTTTCAAACATATAATTGTTAGTTTGTAACAGATTGTATGACATCGTGTCAAGTAATAGAAACAATGTTATGTTAAAGATGCATGTTATGTAAGAAAACATGGAATTTGATAATATTGGAATGATACATTAAACAACTCTAACATTATTAAGAAAAATTGATTCTTAAGAAAAATATTATCAAGAAAAAAGATTTATAGGTAAAATTAAATCAGATTAAGATATATGTATCACACTTGTTCTAGAATCAGAATCATAAAATCAAAATGACATATACACCATATTCAGAATTAGAAAATAGAATCACTTTTGCACCGAATTCAGAATCACAAAACAGAATCACTTTTGAACCAGATTCGGTATCACAATGACGATATCACTTATACCATGGATTCACTATCATAAAGACGATATCACATATACACTGGAATTGGTATTATAAATACGGTATCATGTATACACCAGATTCAGTACCACAAAGTTATTATCACTTATACACTAAAATCAGTATCATAGAGATGGTATCACTGATACACCAGATTCAGTATCACAAAGATGATATCGCATATACTCCGGAATCGGTATCACAAATATGTTATGAAATATCTGTAAATCTAACAGAATATAAAACCATAATGATACATCTGTAAGTATAACAGAATGACAATCCCAGAACTTAAGAAAAAAACAGAACTTATGAAATAGTTTTTATGATTTTCAAAACATAAAACAATAATGAATGGATAAGTTAAAAGATAACCTTATTTACTCAAAATATAATGTGATAATAAATTTATATAAATGTTTAAAATGAGAAATAAAACAGTTAAAATTTGTTTTAAAATGAATAATCCATATAATAGAAAGAGAAACATATTTTTGGCAACATTTTTAAATTTAAAATACCCATATATTTGTGTTTTTCCCATTTCCTTTTGATCGTTGATGTCTAGAGCTTCACCACAAATGCATTTGATTGTTTTAACCACTCAGATTTTAGTGATCATCTAATATTAACAAGTATAGAGTTCATTGGTCAGTTTTAGGTTCTACAAACCACATGCACACACACACACACACACACTATCTATCTCTCTCCCCCTCCATGATCCTACATATAAAACTAATGAGGCTACACAGTAAGTTAAGAGATTCATAACTTCACCATGAATTTAAATATAATTTTGATTTATCTTGATTTATTGGTTTTTGGATAAATAGAACAATATAACATTATAAGATAATAATTTGGATTATTTAAAATGAATAATGGGGTGGTTTTATGTAACACCCCAAGCTTCTATGGTACGCTTCTCTTTGAATAATGTGATAGCGTGTGTTGTACGCAACACCGAGTTCTAACACACCACAACCAATCAAACAGGCCGTTATGAATAGTAATACCTACTTTTTGAAATTTTATAAATTTTATCTCTCAAAATGGACTTCATTTTTGGATTTGGAATATCAAATTTATCCTAGGGTGAAATTTTTGAACTTTTCGGATAACATTTATATTTTGATGAATAGTGAAAATTACTAAATTTTAATTAAAAACAACTTTTTTAATCGAAATAATTTATATTGCTAAATTATGTATTTGAGTGGTTTTAATGTATATTTAGAATATATTTTTACCATTTAATACAATTTTGGTCATTTTACATAATTTTACAATTAAACCGGATATAAACAAGTGTCAATCTTTTGATAGCTATTATCTCTTAAAAACACGTTTTTTGTTTTAACAACGGGAATTAATTTTAAATTAATTTCTACAAATTATGTGTTTTGAATTTGGAAAAAATGGATTCCATATTTGGAATCAGGATGTTCATATTGTGTAAATAGGTAACTTTTATTTTTAGACATTTTGAATAATTGCTTCGGTAAATATTTTATTTACCATGGTTAAGGGTAAATTCGGTAAATAAGGGTTAAAAATAATATTATAATAATAATAAACTACCCTAAAACGTGTCCTAACCTTATTGGTGGATACATGTCCGACCATTGGCATCTTTGGGTCGATTTTTGGACCCCATGGAGCCACTTGTAGGTGACAATGACACTTTATTTTAATTAAGTTAAAATAAATACAAAAATGACATAAGCATATATCTTTTAGAAAAACAATTTTTACATAGGGTTATATATGTTTGAGTTTCTACTATAAATATTCATTAGAAAGATAAAAAGGTTTCCTATATAATTATATTTTATTTATAATTTTTATACATTATATAATTTAATTTATTTATGACACAATAGTGATGCAGTAATTACTAAATTAATAAATAATTAAAATAATTGATATTATAAACACACAAATAAATATAATTTCAGAATTTTTATGAATTAAACTAATTTTCTAGGATAATATGACATGTTAGGATTGATTTATTTAACTTTTTTTGAAGTAATCATTCTGTTATTATTTTTACAAAAATCAATTCTTAAATAGTGTCAAAATTGACATAAAAGAGTATTTAAAACAAATATTATATTATTAATTGATATTAAATTCCTAAAAATCTAAGGATCGTCCAAGAGACTTATATCATGATATATGTATCATTAATGGACCACTTGGGGGTCTCTTTGATGTATATAGTATGTTTATTAACCATATAATATAAAAATACAAAGAGACATTGTAAAAGTGAAACTAATTAACTAAGAGTTAATAATTAATGATAAGGTTAATATAGTAACCCAAACCTATATAAATATTATTGGTTGAGTGTTTTTAGACCTATACTTACCTTAAACTTTAAATAATCCACTTCGGAGCCATTATAAATTGAATATGAATTTATTATAAAATAATATTTCTAGCTTTTCCAAAGGTGCCCCTCACCCCTCTTATAAAAGGGCACTCCTCCTTCTCATTAATTCACACCTTCAAAGCCTTTTGGTTAGGCCAACCTATGCCCAAATACTCTCTCAACTTCCCTAACTTTATACTAGAGTCCCTAATTTAGTAATAAAGCCAACCTAAGGATCCCTTTTGATCAAATCAAAAGGAAGAACCCGAAGAAGAGGTAATGATTTCACCACCCCTTTTCAAGTTCCTTTCGTCTTCCACTTCTTCTTTAATTGTTATTAAAATTCTAAAATAATAACTATAGTAACTTATATATACTGTGATGTTATTATAAATATGGTACAACCATATTCAGTATTCTATCCACCCTTTGAATAACATGTCACCATACGTGCGTACGTACGGCTTACCATCTTCACGTCGTGGTGTAATTGTTATTCAATAAATTATTATTTAGATGAGTATAATAATGATTTATAATTCATGTAAATAATAAATATAACATGGTAATTATTCTGTATATATGATAAACTATCCAATTATATATTATTTTAATATCAAAATAATGATATTGTCGCTCGTGCGTACGTACAGACTACCGTCTCCACGAACGCGATGAGATTCATTCTCCATCGTATCCGTTCAAGTATAATTATGATTTGATGATTTAAAAATAATTTTTAAGGAATTGATATAATTATGGATATGAATAATATACAATATATCCATGACAAAAATGTCTTACGTAACAAAACATATAAAATAAAACGAGTAAGTTAACACCCTAAACAACGATAATACTAAGATATTATTAACAAATCATTGTTAAAAGATCATATATGATATAATATTGATGTATATGATTCTTTTATAATTTAATAACAATTATTTCACCATTATACAGGAGTTTAACCTACCCCCAATCAAGGAAAAATACAAGGTAAGGGATTATTTCGCAATCTTTTCATTATCTGAGTTTGTTTATACGTAATAATCTACTGGGATTTCTTTATCATCCACATCCATGTTTCTTAAAAATGTATTTCAAAACATTTTTAATATTTACAAAAATATGGGTTAAAGTAATGTATACCATTTTTTGACTTTTAATAAGAGGTTTATAAAGGAATCTTTCCATCGTTTTCCAAACAAGGTGCTTTTTAACCTTTTCGGCAGAATTAAGGTAAGAATTTTTTTTTAACTTATACGGCGGGTGCGGCTCTTTTCTGCCATTATAAAATCTTCAAAGCTTCCCTTAAAAGCTTATAAGAATATATTCAAAGAAAATGTTATATTTTATAAACATATGACTCTTAAATGATTTCAAAATAAAAAGAGACATTAATTTAAAAAGAGTTTTGATTTCATCTGTGTCAACATCCTTTGATGGATTTTACGCTTATTTGAAGTTGATTTATTATGATACAAAACTTCTATATTGTATTGAAGGTTTTGTGATATTTTTGAATGCGGATATACTATTTTTATACCATTAATGGTTTTTGGATGAAGTATTTACATTTCGTATGCTAGTTTTAATATGAATGTTTATGTTATGTTTAAACCTGTTCATATGAGGAATGCATTGGACTTAATATGTGACGGTTGGAGCCTGCTATAGCTCCTCGATGCATCGGTAGGTATCATGAGACAAACTAGTGTCTTGTCATAAGGCCTTGGAAAAATCGTATTTGTAGTCTTAGCACAAGGCCTTGGATATGTGGTTATGATAGTCTGACATTATGCATTCCATCATTATGAAAGTGGTTATTGATATTGCATGTGATTATTCGATTAGTAGAATATCCATGTGAATAAGTAAATGGCATTATTTCATTTTATTTTTGCCATACTATGTTGAAGTTCATGTTTAAAAGGTGTTTTTTTTAGTTATACATTGCCTTAAATGTTTATTCTTATTTATGAATGTTTCCGCTATATTGTTATCTTTACTATGCATTTGAGCTCACCCCTTTTCTTTGTTTTATTTTTCCCAGGATGTGAAGAAGTAATTTATGAATGACCTGCACGGATAATATGAGGGGATAATAGTGTGGAATATGGAGACTATATTTTTGTAGTTTTCGTTTTATGATGTAATGTAAACTTTATTAATATATCTAGTGTTACCAAGTCTACTAAACGAAACGGTATTTTGAGATTTTATATTTCTTGTGATCTTGCCAATGTTATGTAATAATTCACTGACTCTGGGTAACTGGGGTTGGGGCATTACAGTTGGTATCAGAGGATGTTCAGTACAAACCTTGGAAGCTAGATTTAGATAACTCTGATTTGAGCACATAGATTTAAGATGGACCTTGAGGATTTGTATAGAAGAACTTCCTAGAATTTTGGTATTGTAGAGATTTTGTGAGTTTTCCGAGCAATACACCCCTATCTGGATACGAGCAGGTAGAGGCGGCTCTGGCACATATTTACCTAGGGGTAAACCCAAAAAACACCGCTTTGAGGTAGACTCGAACGGGAACTGGTGCACGACAACGGGCCTTTCTGCACTCATGGTTAAGACACTCCCAGGGGATATGCTTAGGATAACTCTCATTTTTTTACAAATCATTATGAAGGGTTTATGACTATATACTTCCTCAAAGAAAAAATTCTTATGATAATGGATTATATCCATAAATAGTTCAATTTATGTTATGTGTTTTATAAGTATGGAATTATGTATTTTGATTCATAAACTAATCTAGTTTATTCCATTGTTTAGAAATGGTGCCTAGTGGAAGAAATGGAAATCGTATCAATGCACGCACTCCATGTAGGGATTTCCATCCTGGCCAAGATAATTATAGTGGAGCTGGTGATGCAACTGGTGCTGATCAGCTAATCACCATACTGGGACAACTCACTCAGGTTATGAATAATAACCTTACCCGTATGGAGCACCCCGATCCGCAGCGTGGAGGATCAATGTTAGATCTCTTCATGAGGCAACAACCACCAAATTTCAATGGGAGTAAAAATCCCTTAGCAGCTGAGCAATGGATAAATTCCTTAGAGAAAATATTTCAGGCTTTGGGGAGTAGTGAAAGGGAAAAAGTTATCATGGTAGTTTACCGCCTCAGTGTAGATGCTGATCAATGGTGGTCATTGATTCAAAACATGAAGGAAGATGATGAAGTATTAAATATGGAATGGAGGGATTTTAAAGATCTGTTTTTAGAAAAATACATTCCTCGTGACCATCGAGCAGATATGGAAAGACAATTTCTGAGTCTGAGACAAAAGGAGGATGATAATGTCGCAAAGTATGAGGATAACTTTACAAGGTTAGTAAGGTATGATGGAGATTATATACGTAACCCAAGAAGTAAGATTGATTGTTTCCTTGATGGGTTAAAACCATTTCTCCGTCAAGCATTAGTCTCACAATCCTTCTCATCGTACGAAGACATTGTCTCATGTGCTATCAAGACAGAAAAGGAATTCTCTAAGTCTTATGACTTTAAAGAAAATAAAGAGAAGAAGAGATCTTCTAATCAATCTTGTAATGGAAATAAGGGGAATAAGGGAAAGGTTGAATATCCATCCTGTGGTAAATGTGGGAAGAAACACCTCGGTACTTGCTTTAAGGGAATGGGTGTCTGTTACAAGTGTGGTGAAAAAGGCAACCAAGCTCGTGATTGAAAAGGGAAGAAGGAATCTACCAATGTTCAGTGCTACAATTGCAGGGAGATGGGACATTAGTCAAATTAATGTCCTAAGCGTCAGGGGAACTTGCCTCAGAAAAGGACAAGGGATCAAGGCCAAGCTTATGATATCACTAATGCTGAGGTAGAAGCTCCGAAAGACGTGGTGGCAGGTAATTTAATGGTTTCCTTAGGTTTAGAAAGTGCATTATTTGATTCCGGATCATCACATTGTTTCATATCATCCTAGTTTTCTAAGAAAATTAGATATTTCCAATTTTATTTAACAAAGGAGTTGTCAGTTAAAACTCCTAATGGAAGTATCATTGCAACAATGTTTTGTGAATCAGTCCCCGTTAGAGCACATAAATGTTCTTTATCTGATGATCTCATCGTCATACCTATGATTGAGTTTGATATAATCCTCGGTATAGATTAGATTTCAGACCATGATGCAAATATTTATTATAAGAAGAAGGAGGTTACGATTTTTCATGATGATGATAAGGAAAACCTTATCTTTAGAGCAAAATCATCACCACCCAATTCTTATCTAGATCCACCCCCAGTAGCTCAACTAAATTCAATTATTGGGGAGGAAGAGGATGAAATTTCAGTGGGTGAGGAAAGGAATGTTCAAATTGAGGATGTACATATTGTGAAAGAATATGTATATGTGTTTCCGGAAGATTTACCTGGACATCCTCAAGAACGAGAAGTTAAATTTTCCATTGATTTAATTCCTGGATCAATGCCTATATCGAAGACCCCTTATAGAATGGCCACTGTGGAATTAGTCTAACTAAAGAAACAACTAGAGAAATTGAGTAATAATGGAATTATTCTCCCTAGTGTTTCTCCATGGGGATCCCCTGCTCTTTTTGTTAAAAAGAAAGATGGATCTGTGAGGTTATGTATCGACTATAGGGAGATCAATGCTATAACAATAAAGAACAAGTATCCCCTACCTCGCATTGATGATTTATTTGACCAACTGCAGGGAGATCAATACTTTTCAAATATTGACATTCGATCTGGATTCCATCGGTTGTGTGTGAAGAAGGAAGACATTCTGAAGACAGTATTTCGAACTAGGTACGGGCATTATGAGTTTACAGTAATGCCTTTTGGATTGAATAATGCACACTCTGTATTCATGGATCTGATAAATAGAGTTTTCAAGGAATATCTCGATGAATTTGTGGTGGTATTTATTGATGATATCTTGGTATACTCCAAAAGCTACGAAGATCATGAAAATCACTTGCGCATTATCATGAAGACTCTGAAAAGACATGAATTATATGGGAAGTTTAGCAAGTGTGAATTCTGGCTTCAAGAGATTTCTTTTCTTGGCCATATTGTCTCTAAAGATGGAATCTATGTTGATCCTTCTAAGACCAAGGCAATCCAATAATGGCCTGCATCAACGAGTATAACTGAGGTATGTAGTTTTATTGGTTAAGCAGGATATTATCGACGTTTCGTCCAGAATTTTTCCCGGTTGGCTAACCCATTGACAAAGCTCACACATAAAGGGGTTAAATTTGTTTGTAAAAAAGATTGTGAATAATTTTTCGAAGAACTGAAGAAAATATTAGTCAATGATCCTATATTGACTCTACCATCGGGGAATGATGGGTTCGTTATTTATAGTGATGCATCGAAGAAAGGACTTGGTTGTGTCCTTATGTAGAATGATAGGGTTATTGCCTATGCATCACGACAGTTGAAAATTCATGAACAAAACTATCCTACTCATGATCTCGAGTTAGTAGTTGTGATATTTTCTTTGAAGATATGGAGGCACTACCTCTATGGTGAAAAATGTGAGATTTATACTGATCACAAGAGTTTGAAGTATATTTTCTCACAAAAAGAACTCAACATGAGGCAAATGAGATGGCTTTAATTACTCAAGGATTATGATTTTAAGATACACTACCACCCGGGGAAAGCAAACAAGGTGGAAGATGCTTTCAGTAGAAAAGACCATGGAGTTTTGAACAATATGATAATTGAAAGGGATCCAATTTTCATGGATCTAGTGAAGATGGACATGGGAATAACCATGGAAGGTGAAACATCAATTCTTTTTAAAATGGTTGACAAACCATATTTATTAAAAAGGAATAAGATTTCTCAGAACGATGATGAATAATTTCAAAAAAATATTAAAGCTGTGAATGATGGGAGATTGAGAGACTTTTTGTATGAAGATGGAATTTTGAAATTCGGGAAGAGACTTTGTGTTCCTGATATACCTGATCTAAAAAGGGAATTGTTGGATGATGCTCATAGTTCCAATTTCTCTATACACCATGGGAGCACCAAAATGTATAGAGAATTGAAGGAACATTTATGGTGGGACAACATGAAGAGGGGTATTGCTGATTTTGTGTCATGATGTATGGTTTGCCAAAAAGTGAAAGCTGGAAAGCAATAGCCTGGAGGAGTCATGCAACCTCTTCCCATACAGGAGTAGAAATGTGACAATATCATGATGGACTTTGTCATGGGACTACCAAAGACTCCTAGAAGGAACGATGCAATATGGGTTATTATTGATCATTTTACCAAGTCAGCGCATTTTTTTTCTATAAGAGAAGATCTACCACTGGAAAGTCTAGAAAGACTATATATTGATGAAGTTATGAGACTTCATGGAGTACCCCTATCGATTTTTTCTGATTGTGATCCCTGTTTTACTTCAAGATTCTGGAAAAGTCTTCAAAAATCCTTGGATACTGAACTTCATTTGAGCACTGCTTACCACCCTCAAATAGATTGAAAATCAGAACAAACTATTCAAACCTTAGAAGACATGTTGAGATCATGCTCACTTGACTTTCAGGGTATATGGGATCAATATTTACCTCTGGTAGAATTTTCCTATAACAATAGCTTCCATTCATGTATTCCGATGGCACTATATGAAGTGTTATACGGAAAGAGATGTCGCACACCAACCTGTTTGGATGATTTTGGTGAAAGAAAATTTGTAGGCCCAGAACTGGTGGAGGAAATGATGGAAAAATTGAATGTAATACAAAACCATATCAAAGCATCTCCAAGTAGGCAGAAGATCTATGCCGATAATCGAAGGAAGGATTTGGAATTTCAAGTCGGTGATCATGTTTTCTTGAAGGTATCTCCATGGAAGGGAGTCATACATTTTGGTAAGAAATGTAAATTGAGTCCCAGTTACATCAGACCTTTCGAAATTCTAGAATGAATTAGGGCTGTAGCTTTCTGATTGGCAACGCCGCCAAGTCTCTCCAAAGTTCACGATGTGTTCCACGTATCTCTATTGAGGAAATACATGCCTGACTCAATGCATGTACTCACCTATGAGGAATTAAAACTGAAACCCGATCTGTCTTATTGTGAAGAGCCTGTCAGGATTCTTGATATGAGAGAACAAGTACTGAGAAACCGGACGACACGTCTGGTAAAAGTTTTGTGGAGAAACCATAAAATGGAAGAGGCAACGTGGGAACCCGAGGAACTTATGATGAAGAACCACCCAAGTTTTTTTCATGCGGTAGTATTCTAGAAATTTAGAGGATGAAATTATTTGAATGAGGGGAGAATGTAACACCCCAAGCTTCAATGGTACGCTTCTCTTTGAATAATGCGATAGCGTGTGTTGTATGCAACATCGCGTTCTAACACACCACAACCAATCAAACTTGCCGTTATGAATAGTAATACCTACTTTTTGAAATTTTATAAATTTTAGCTCTCAAAATGGAATTCATTTTTGGATTCGGAATATCAAATTTAGACTAGGGTGAAATTTTGTAACTTTTCGGATAACATTTATATTTTGATGAATAGTGAAAATTACTAAATTTTAATTAAAAACAATTTTTTTAATCGAAATAATTTATATTGATAAATTATGAATTTGAGTGGTTTTAAAGTATATTTAGAATATATTTTTACCATTTAATACAATTTTGGTCATTGTACATAATTTTACAATTAAACCAGACTTAAACAAGTGTCAATCTTTTGATAGTTATTATCTCTTAAAAACACGTTATTTGTTTTAACAAAGGGAAATAATTTTAAATTAATTTCTGCTACTTCTGTGTTTGAATTTGGAAAAATGGATTCCATATTTGGAATCAGGATGTTCATATTGTGTAAATAGGTCTCTTTTTTTAAGACATTTTTGAATAATTACTTCGGTAAATATTTTATTTACCATGGTTAAGGGTAAATCTGATAAATAAGGGTTAAAAAATAATATTATAATAATACTAAATTACCCTAAAACGTGTCCTAAACTTATTGGGGGATACCTTTCCGATCATGGGAATATTTGGGTCGATTTTGGGACCCCATAGAGCCACTTGTAGGTGATATGGACACATTATTTTAATTATGTTAAAATAAATACAAAAATGACATAAGCATATATCTTTTAGCAAAACATTTTTTACATAGGGTTCTATATGTTGGATTTTCGACTATAAATATTAATTAGAAATATAAAACTATTTCCGACATAATAATATTTTATTTATAATTTTTATACATTATATAAGTTAATTTATTTATGAAACAATAGTGATGCAGTAATTACTAAATTAATAAAATATTAAAATAATTGATATTATAAAAACCCAAATAAATATAATTTCGGACTTTTTATGAATTAAACTAATTTTATAGGATAATATGACATGTTAGTATTAATTTAATTAACTTTTTTTGAAGTAATAATTCTGTTATGATTTTTACAATAATCAATTATTGAATAGTGTCAAAATTGACATAAAAGAGTTTTTAAAAACAATATTATATTATTAATTGATATTAAATTCCTAAAAATCTAAGTCTTGGAAAATAGACTTATATAATGATAGTTTTATCATTAATGGACAAATTGGGGGTCTCTTGGATGTATATTGTAAGTTTATTAACCATATAATAATAAAATACACAGAGACATTGTAAAAGTGAAACTAATTAACTAAGAGTTAATACTTAAAGATAAGATTAATATAGTAACCCAAACCTGTATAAATTCTATTGGTTGAGTGGTTTTCGACCTATCCCCACCTTAAAATTTAAATAATCCACTTTGTAACCATTAGAAATTGAATATGAATTTATTATAAAATAATATTTCTAGCTTTTCCAAAGGTGCCCCTCACCCCTCTTATAAAAAGGAACTCCTCCTTATCATTAATTCACACCTTAAAAGCCTTTTGGTTCATCCAACATCTTCCCCAATACTCTATCAACTTCCCTCAATTCATCCTAGATTCCCTCATTTAGTCAGAAATCCAACCTAAGGATCCCTTTTGATCAAATCAGAAGGAAGAACCCGAAGAAGAGGTAATGATTTCACCACCCCTTTTCATGTTCATTTCTTCTTCCACTTATTCTTTCTTTGTTATTACCATTATAAAATAAAAACTCCAGTATCTTATATATAATGTGATGTTATTATAAATATGGTACAAACATATTCAGTATTCTATCCACCCTTTGAAAAACATGTCACCATACGTGTGTACGTACGGCTTACCGTCTCCACGTCGTGGTATAATTGTTATTCAATAAATTATTATTTGGATGGGTATAATAATGATTTATAATTCATGTAAATAATAAATATAACATGATAATGACTCTGTATATATGATATATCATCCAATTATATATTATTTTAATATCAAAATAATGATATTGTCGCTGATGCGTACGTACGGACTACCGTCTCCACGAACGCGATGAGATTCATTCTCCATCGTATCCATTCAATTATAATTATGATTTCATGAGCTAAAAATAATTTTTAAGGACCTGATATCATTCTGGATATAAATAATATACAATATATCCATGAAAAACATGGCTTACATAACAAAACATGTAAAAGAAAATAAGTAAGTTAACACCCGAAACAACGATAATACTAAGATATTATTAACAAATCAATGTTAAAAGATCATATATGATATCATATTAATGTATATGATTCCTATATAATTTAATAACAATTATTTAACCATTATAAAGGAGGTTAACCTACCCCCAAACAAGGAAAAGTACAGGGTAAGGGTTTATTTTGAAATGTCTTCATTATCCGAGGTTGTTTATACGTAATAATCTACTGGGATTTCTTTATCATCAACATCCATGTTTCTTAAAAATGTATTTCAAAACATTTTTAATATTTACAATAATATGTGTTAAATTAATTTATATCCTTTTTTTACTTTTAATAATATGTTTATAAAGTAATCTTTCCGTCGTTTTCGAAACAAGGTGCTTTTTATACTCTTCGACAGAATTAAGGTAAGAATGTTTTTTTAACTTATACGGCGGGTGTAGATATTTTCCGCTGTTATAAAATCTTAGAAGCTTCCCTTACAAGATTATAAGAATATTTTCAAAGAAAATGTTATATTTTATAAATATATGACTCTTAAATGATTTCAAAATAAAAATAGATAAAACTTTAAAAAGAGTTTTGATTTCATCTATGTCAACATCCTTTGATGGATTTTACTCTTATTTGAAGTTGATTTATTATGATACAAAACTTCTATATTGTATTGAAGGTTTTTTGATATGTTTGACTGTAGATGTGCTATTTTTATACCATTCATGGTTTATGTATGATGTATTTACTTTTCATATGCTAGTTTTAATACGAATATTTGTGTTATGTTTAAACCTGTTCATATGAGGAATGCATTGGACTTAATATGTGACGGGTGGAGCCCGCTATAGCTCCTCAATGCATCAGTATGTCTCATGAGAAAAACTAGTGTCTTGGTACAAGGCCTTGGAAAAATTTTATTTGTAGTCTTGGCATGAGGCCTTGGCTATGTGGTTATGATAGTCTGGAATTATGCATTCCATCATTATGAAAGTGGTTATTGATAATGCATGTGATTATTCGATTAGTAGAATATCCATGTGAATAAGTAAATGGAATTATTTAATTTTATTTTTGCCATACTATGTTGATGTTCATGTTTAAAATTCTTTTGTTTTAGTTATACATTTCCTTAAATGTTTATTCTTATTTATGAAAGTTTCATCTATATTGTTATCCTTATTGGGCATTTGAGCTCACCCTTTTTCTATGTTTTAATTTTCCAAGGATGTGAAGAAGTAATTTATGAATGACCTGCAGGGATAATATGAGGAGATAAGAGTGTGGAATATGGAGACTATATTGTTGTAGTTTTCATTTTATGATGTAATGTAAACTTTATTAATATATGTAGTGTTACCAAGGCTACTAAACGAATCGGTCTTTCGAGATTTGATCTTTCTTGTGATCATGTCAATGTTATGTAATAATGAACCGACTCTGGGTAACTGGGGTCGGGGCATTACATTTTATAAGTGTGTATGATATTTGTGCTATTACATTACATTATTTTCAAGATGTTATGATTTTATTATATAGTGATTCCTTTATTATTACTCACATATCTAATGTTTTTAAAATTAAATAAGAAAATTATTGTTGAAAAAATATGCAAGATTATGAATGAATTGAGTTTATTTGTCTTTAATAAATTTCTTATAGTGACCTATGTTATTGACAGAATATTAAAACAATAATTATCCCTATGTTTAGTATCATTAAAATTTGTTGCATAAATTTAGATATGTAGTGATAATAAAGGAAATAATTATGTTGGAAATGTAAAATGTTGTGGCTGAAATTTAACAATAGATGGATGAATGTGTTCAAACCTCATATCTATTATTTTTCTTGGATTAATTATAGAATTATTACTGGTCATTTTTTAATTATTTACACTAAATTATATTTCATTTTCATAAAAATATATTCCACCCATTCTATTTTTTTAATATAATAAATTAATTCTGGTATAATATTAGAGGGTTGTGATATATTTATATTAGTTTGTGTTGGTGTCTTGATAAAGTTGATGATGAATAATGTACATTATATGGAAGGTGATGATAATTATCAATGGATGTATTGAGTTGGGATCTTTATTTTATTTTTCAATATATATTTCTTGTTTATCATTTGTGTTTTTATTTCTACATACTTATCTATTCCCTTTTGATAATATTATTCCTTTAAATAATAATATATGTGTTGTGTTACCAAATATTATGGAATGTTTTCTAAATGATGGAGTAATTCAATGTAGATGGTTCTTAATGATAATATGAAGATAATATCATATTGAAAAATACATATTGAGTAAAATATTAATGGAAAATGTAAATAAATATATAGTTGAACTTTTTATCCTTTTCTTGATGATTAATATAAATATGATTAGACAAATATTATTTATTGTATTGTAATTGATTAATACTTTATAATGTAATTGAACTTTAATGCTCCTATTATTATTGGATTCTTTGTCCTTAGTGACAGTAGTGGGTTGTCCTTTGGGATTTCAGAAATAGAACAAGTCTTTAATTAGTATGAATATATATATATATATATTTAAGATCTATAATTTTGTATGTACAACCACTCGATATAGTAGGGGAAACCAATACCCATATTTGTCCTTCATTTCTAGGTGTTTTATAATATTTATTTTTTGAGGTTTCATAAGAAAAACAAATCCCCCTACCCCACTCACTCTCCTAGATGAATTTTTAATGTATACATATACAGGTTTTGGTGCCTTACTATTAAAGGATATAATATATTCCATTATATAATGGTTTTTAGTTATGGTATATGTTTATATATATATTTTATATTTAAATGATTAAAGTAATAGAAATTACTTTAATAATTATAGTAATGTAAATTGTTTTTATATGGTTAAATATACTGGATCAAAAATGGATCTCAATCATACTAAATGAATAGTGAATATAATATGATTTGGTATTGATTATGTTCATATAGATATGAAATATTTTCATGGGTTTTCTTTATGACCTATGGAGGGGATGCGAGTACCAATACATAAGATGGTGGGGTCTAGGGAAACTAGTTCAATTGGAATGTGACATCAAGATACGTTCACTATGTATGTTATTATAATAATATATTATCAACATCTATGGATTATTTTGGTCATGAGCATGGGTGAGGATGGGAAATTAATATCATTATTTAGGTTACAATTTAATTAAAAAATTTATTCACTATGGTTTAGTATTCTTCTTACACATTTTCGAAAGAGACTTATAAGAGGATCCTACTATATAAAAATATATTCTCATTACTATATGTATATAGATTTTAATTTTACAAGTCTATAATGGGGTTTTTTGGATATCAAACATGTTGTTATGAGTTTAAAGATGTTCTTTGTGAGTTATAGTTGTTTAGGTCACATCCATATTATTTTTTTTCAGTATATCCTTTTAATTTTTTATTATATGGTGTATTATGTAAAGGGATTGAGTTATTTATTAATATATTGGGTGTTGTTTGGTGGTTATTTACTATTTACAAAGAATATTAGTGTAATCACTACCATATTTTAATATTATATAATCTTGGTGCCAGTCACCAACCAGTTTCCTATTATAGGTTTTTAAGTGGGACATGATCATTTTCATTGTCAACCTAGGAGGGATGCCAATGTGGGATATATGTGACATTTTTAGTTCAATAAGAAAAAAAATTCCATTTGTTAATTTTAGAAGTGTAAATTCTAGATCAGTGTTGTATGTTTCCTATTGAACATGGTATCATAGGTATATATATTAGTGGACACTAATAATTTTCAGGTAATCGTTTCATGGGTGAATCCCATGAACGTATTTGGGATCTATAGTTACCTAGGGTTTTAAGGATAGAGCTATGGGTTTATTATAGATTTATCTTAATTGAAACTATTGATAATGGACCTTACCAAGCAGGGGGTGAGGTTATTCTCATCTTATTTCTTTAGAGTTCCTCTTAGGAGGTTAAACGGTGGTAAACTTATAAACCAATCTAGACCTTACCTTGGGTAGGTAAAGAGTATACCTTCTATTGTGATACATCAGGGGTAGTTCTGGAAGTTGTATTGATTCATCACGGTTGAATTCTGGCCTATAGATCTTGTGGAATTAAAGAGACATGAGAAGAATTGTATGAATAATTATTTGGATATTCATTAATTAGTACAGACTGTTAGATTCTGGTGCTATAAATGTTTGGGTGAGATATTTATAGTTTATGCTAACAATTGAAGAGTTAGGCATATATTTACCAACAATGACCTAATATATTAGAATCCAAAGTTTTATGAGTACCAATAGTATTTTTTTCATTGAGATGTTACATACCCATGTAATGTAGAGTTCTTCATATGGTGAACTATACTGGAAGACCCACATACAGTATGTGAAAGAGTCTATCAATAAGTTTAAGTTGATGAGAATTTTCATAAATAGGTATCTTGATTTTTAGTTATAAAAAGGAAATTATACCCCTATTTTATAGATTTTAACTCTTAACTCATCAATAGGGTAAATAAGTTTCGTTTTACCAAAATTAACTAAAAATATATAAGGGATAATATGTATGGTGTTGATATGACACAAGTTTTGTCCTCAGATTCTTAAGTGGTAATTTATGTATGTGGTTAATTGGCGTTTTCTTTGAAAGAATGTGTGATGAACTGATGTGAAAATCACATGCCTTGTAATGGAATATTTTTTCAAAGGCTATCAATACGTATTAAGTAATATTTAAGTGGTGTTGTTGTCATATGATAAATAATAACTTAGAAGGGTTCGTTTAATGATGTTTCACTTGTCAATAGATGAAGCTCATGCATCAAAATACCATATGAGTTCATATATAATTTCATATTCCATAGATGTAATTATATGATCTAATGATGTATTTTTTAATGGTCCACCAAATATTGACTCATGAAAGTGATTTGAACTGGGATAATTTGTATATTTTGACCCTAGTTTCCCATTTTTACCTATTAGGGAGACATAGTCAATTGAAGAACTAGTCTAGTGGTTTTTATTAAATAATACATAACATCATAGCCTGAAAATTAGTATCATTTCTAATCCACATACATGGTTCATGTCATTCTTCTATAACATATTGTATAATATTCATGAAACTCATATATATTTAGGAATAATTATTTATCCTTGAAATGATGGGAAATCTGAGCATTAATTTTAGAAGATATACCAAGAGCATGTATCTTAGATTTAATAAGTTTGTGGGAATTTTTTCATCAGTTAGAATGTTTATATTTTAATAATTATAATAAAGAATTAATTTAAATGCTCATTTTAATGAATATGATAGTACGTTGTCTAGTTTAAATTTGTATATGTTATACGCTGATGAGTTTTCTATTATCAAAATATATCTTGTTTAGTAGGTTTAAAATAATATATGGTCAATATGGAAGATATTAGAAACTATAAAAACCTCAAAAAATTAATATGTAGACTAGACACATCTACCTATTGAGACTGAAGTTTATTATTAGTTATTATTATTGTTTTCAACCCAATTAGTAGGAGTGACTATTTGGAGTATAGGAATTATAGAACCAAGGTTAACGTGGAATTTGAGGTTTTTAGAGTATTGATACCTTGTAATATCACTGAGAACTCCGTAAAAGATAGATCAATAGGAATTTTACAGTCCATGTATCTCTCCTTTTGAGAAACCATCATAAACCTTCTCATGTCATCAATGTTAATGAGGTCATGATGAAGGAATATGTCTCATTTGTGGACTTGCTTATTTAAATGGTGGATCGATGTGAAAATACATTTCATAGGAATTTTTTCCCTTGGGTGTGATTATAATGGGGATAAAAGAATTTATATGAGGATACAAAGGATAGAGGATTTTATATATGGGGATAGGAGTAAAATTTATCCATCAATGAGGCTCGGTGTTGATCGATGATGCATCTTGATAACACAATTCCCTATAGAGAGGAGGTTGTAATACCCTATCCTTTTTGAGGTAATAATTCAATCTATTTTCTTTCAAACCTCATGTATCGTGGTCTTTTATTGGTGTTAGAGGGGTCAATTGTATCTTGATATCATGTTTTGAGGAATGCACTAGGGGTGGAGAAATATAGCATGTTGCACTGGATGTCAATTGGCAGCCCACTTAAGCTCACGTGGTTCAGGAAGTATCAACATTCACTACTAAAAAATTCTAATTGGGTGTTAAATTAAACCATAATGAGGCCACCAATGTTTTTGTGGTTGTCCATTGGAAATATATTAGGCCCCATGTTTTTTTTAAATTTTAATCTAATTAATTTATATATGGTTTTAATTTTTAAAATTGTTTTTATTATACCACAATCATAATTGGTAGTGAACAACCCCTTTCTCCTTATCTCTATTACATATTTTGTCCTATATATTTGACCTCTTGGAATCATCCATGTATCAGAGTTTTATCAATCACAATTAATTCCATAGGCTAGACTACCAATCAACTTCCTTTTTTCAATGTTTCTCTCGACATTTCACTATACATCGATGGATATGAATTAATTTCATGATTTATCATGTTTTATAATTTCTAAATATTATATATAATTATTCTAGAGATACATTATTATCATTATTCCATTAGAAAAAGTTATGTAGTCTTCTATCATTCCATAAAATTTATGCATATTCCATCAGACAAGTGACATATGGTCCCACCATATGTATGTGATTAACATAGAATTAATCTAAAATGCATTCATTTTTTTATAATTAAACAGGGTAAGGATGTTTAGTTTTTTAATATAATCTTTGATTATTATTCCTTGACATCATGATCATTGATGGCAATGTGGTAAATCTAAAATTAGTAAGTCTTCATATCTAGGACCCATCTAGGGATTCCATGAGATTTATTAGGACATAATGGACCCTAAATGGGTTCCTTTTTTCCTAAATTATATAGGTTTTTGTTTCACATTATTTTTCGATTGATTCTTGACCCTTATGGAGGGTTTCTTTCCTATAACATTTTTTGATTTTATAGTTAGAATATGGGTGGAGAATTCATTTTACCCTTATATCATTGGAAAATGGGTAGGATTTTCTTTTACTAAGGTTAATATTATTTGCTTAAAATAAATTAATGGATCTAGAATCATTTAAATGTCAGTTTCATGATATTACAATAAGTGTTTTAAGATCATATAACGTGTTTCTTGAGATTAATATTAATCAAATGTGAGATTGTTTAATGTTCATGGGATGATATGGCCATATTATTTTTAATGGTTTTGGTTATGGTAAAATTACTCCTTATATTATGTCATTCATTAAGAGAGATGTTTTGATAATTTTTTTTAGGTTCATAGTCAAGATTTTATGCCCGTTGTAATGGTTTATAATGCCCAATAGTCCATGGAATGTATTTCCAAAATGGTGTTGATGAAAATTATTGTGGGATGTTATGACTACCTATTTTATTTCCCATTGAAGTATGATGTGATACATGTGATGTGATTATTCTAAGGATGATGATTAGATGGAGGTATGTGAATGGTTTTTGTGTGATATGATGTCCTATCTTATGATATGACCATATATGTAACACCCCTACCCAACACTGATATATTATTTTTATTTAATTTTGTACATACTATTTTTCTATGAAATTATAGATTGTTTTCTGAAATAAAAAAATATGGTTTGTGGGGAAAAATAAAAAGGTACATGGTTAACTCATGGATAGGGGAAATTATGTGCCAGTATAGTGAAAACTGTGTGTCCTAGATAGTGGCATTGTCAAGGGAAAATGGGTGTGTGCACGACAATGTAAACAATGAATCCCATATTTCCTACTAGACAGAGGTGTTTCATGGTCATGTAGGGAAACCGTATGACCTTTTAGGTTTATAAAATGTATTATTATTATTATTATTATTTTGATTATTATTATTATTATTAGTGTTATTATTATGTCTATTATTTTCATTATCATCATTAATATTATCCCCAACTTCAACCCCCTCTCTTACCCCGTAGATAAATGAACCCCTACCAATCTTCCTCCCACATGAGGCCACCTATGTGGGAATATCTAACCCCACACTTAACCTTCCCCTCTCTCTAGGTGTTCAATTCTCACTTCGTTACCTATTGCGATCAACGTTGATGAGTGTCTCCTCATCTATTCCACCTTCTTCTTTACCTATAACATGGTTTCATTTCTTCTCTTTTCATTCATGTGAACTAGGGTTAAAACATTACCCAATTTTAGTTTCTATTTTTATTATTTTTCATTGTGTATAGGGTTCTCAAGTTTTATTTAGGCCATTGCATTCCCTGTCTGTTAAAGGAAGTTGTTTTTTCATCCGTTTTAGGTAATCTTCCATCATTTTTTTATTCTTTGGACCCATTTTGATTAGGGTTTTCATAATTTTTTCTGATTTTCTGGTATTTTTCTAGTGTTTTTGGATAACTATTATTGAAGGTGGAATACAAACCTATTCATATCTACGTAATATATATATCAACACTCTCATTATATATATTCCCTCATTGAAAGGGGATATATACTTTTATTTATGGATATTTGTGTGTATGTGTGTTCCTATGTGTGTAAGTATAAAAGGAGTCTATTTTGTTTATGTGGACAATTTTGGGATGGTTTTCGGTTTCTATCATCAAACGTAGTTTGTTTTGATGTATGTTTCATTTTCCAAGATCTTAAATTTGATTTTCATGATTAATTTGTTAATTTTAAAATGTGTTTTTGTTATTATATGATATTTATTTTTTATGAATGAGACTTTGATTTATAGAAAAAAAATTCATTTGTTTTTGTATTATTTCTAAACATCATTGAAATGTATAGTTTTTGAAATGCCACATAAGTTTTCTAAATTATGTTGAATGTGTCGTGGGAAATTTCTAGGATATTTTTTTCAATATATAATGACTCTAAAGGAATTTTTTATATGGTTTTATTGAAAGTTTTTTCTTTGGAATTTTAATTTTAGTTTTGAATGATAATGATATTGTGTGAGGTTTAAAAAGAGGTAAGAATGCATTTTTAAGAAAAATAATGAAATTTGGATCCCTGTGTACCTAGGAGAGTTATTATGGACTAGTATGACAATTGAGATGGTAGGGCACTGACATGGTATCACTAGTAGTATTCTGCTACAACACTAAAAAAACTATGATGTTGTTTATGAACTATTAGAAATTTGGAATCAAAATATTTACAAGATCATGAATAAGAATAGATTATATGTTTTGGTTACTGAGGAAAGAGGATAATAAGATCTAGTTAACGTAGATTCTTAAGGGATTACCAGGGTTCATGTTATATTTAATTTCAAATTCCATTATAATGCTTTATTAAATTATCTCTTCTTAGTTTTCATTTCTTTTCAAAAAAAATTGAAAAGAATGTTTTACTTTGAACTATTATATAATAAGTGATGAAATTATTAACACTTTTTTATATGGGGTTTTGAAAAAACCATCACCTTTTTGAAGGGTTTTCAAGGGAAAAAGAGAAAAACTATTATTTATTTATTTAATATCATGTGTATTACTTATTTTGAAATGAATAGAAAACCTTATATGATTTATTTACATTTTCAAACCATCATGATTATATTTCTTTTATAAAGGAATGTCATAGGGAGTAGTATGTTCGGGCATGCCTACTAAGTTTTAATACTCATCCATAAAAATCTATAATTTTTTAACATCTGATGAATATGCTAGCTTGGTCTCGGACACTATGGACTGAGATTGATTTACTGAATTATGGCGACCCATATGGTCACATGCAAGTACTTATGGTAGTTTTTATTTTGTGTATTCTCCTAGTTTTTTCTTCTAATTTATTATTCTCTATTAATCTATATTTTATTGGAAAATTCATTCACAACTAAGTTTTATCTAATGCCAAATGTCATTTTCATGTCCCTAAGGATTGAGAATGCTTCCTAGGTAGTGTCTCATATAGGTTTGAGTGACCAATACAGGATTGACCTAGGTTGTTTCAATAAAAAAATGGTACCATATAAATTAGTCCTCGTTACTAGGGATATCCAAAGAGATTATTATCATAATTTAAGTGTTTGGTCATGGGTAGGTTCTTGATCACTACCTATTCATAAGGAAATGTGTACTTACATGGTGGTTGAGGATTTTTGTTCTACAACATCCATTCATGATTCTAATATTTATTTAGGCTCTAATTTTTGATTGGGTGTCCATTTATATTTGAGAATCTGTGGATTTTTCAATAAACACGAAGAATTAGAGTGGTTTATATGGAGGAATTTAAAGGGGTGCATGATTTTTTTCTACTATTTATAAAACCATTCAAAAAAATTAAACTACCTATGATGAACTCTAATGTTCTCACTATCTAGTTCATTCCTTGTAAAAATATATAAAAAATACATATATAGTAGTCATTAATTTTAGGATTTGGTATATTTAGTTGTTAATTTATTGGGTTTCTCTTTATTTTAATGGTACTCAATTTAGTTGAATTTGTGGTGTTTCCACTTGAGATTAAAAATGGAAATTCTGTTATTAAAAATTAGATTTTCATAATAAAATAATTGGGTTCATTGAAAATTTAATTGCTAGTTTTGAAAATGGGATTTATTTTGGAAACCATTTTTGGATTTTGTAAGGTAATGTAAAAATTAAAATTAAAAATGAAATAAAAATAAGTTTTTATTTTTAAAATTTATATGATAATTTATAAAAAAATTGAAATCAGTATTTAAATAGGTTTTGATTTGATCATAAATGGCAACTTGTGAAACTAGTTGGGGGAATTTTGAAGAGTACTTTAGAGATTGATGTTTCTATCTATTTATATGTCCATTTGTATTTCGATGAACACACACACATAGGGATGAATGTGTGTGGTAAATTTATAGGTAATGCTTTGTGTGGATGGGTGGTTGATCTTGAAGACGGAATTATATATGTTTTTGTGAGTGTGTGTCTGTGATTATTCATGGAATGCAAATGGTTATTATGTAACTTGTTAAAGAATTTTTGTTTTCTGAAACTGGTTTTTAAAAAATATATATCAATGTTCATAAAAAGTGAGTGAGTATTTTTTTGGTTCACTCATTTTATGTTTGGAGTTTTTTTTAGTTTTTTTTTTGTTTTTAAATGATGTAAATATTGTTTGTATAGAATTTTGACAATGTATTTTTTATTTGTGATTGATGTGTGGAATTTTGGATTGTGAATCATTATGATTTTGTTTTGATTTTATATTGTGATGTTTTAATTTATGAAATTGGTATTTAGTTAGAAATATAACATTTTTTGATTTAGGGTCATGGTTTTGTTTGATATTGATTTAGTTATGAGTTTTTATCCTATTTATAGTATGTCAACTAAGAAATCCCCAACAGATTCTTGGGAGTCTCTTCTGGTTGTTGGTTTGGTAAAGCTTCCATGTGGAATGGTGGAGTCATGTTATTTTCATCCACTATATATTTTTTAAAGTGTTCATGGATCATTATAAATTAGAGTATAGTAAAGCGTGTGGTTTTTCAACTCGTTAAACATATGATAAAGGGTTGTGTTGGCCACTATGAATATGCTAGTTAATTTTCATCAATATTAGCATCAAGTTATCAGTTGAAAGATCACATATTCATGTGGGGTCCCTATTGAATGATTAATAACTACATTCTCTTATCTCCATAATGAGTTTCCCATCCGTCGAGGAGTATGGAATAGATAATACATTTACTTGGATATCCCCATAACCAATTCTTACATAACTTTGGATAGACCAATAAAAAAATACTTCTAGTGTGGTCAGCTCAGGCAATCTAAGTTGTTCATTGTAATTCTATGAGGTCTTGTCAATAGTTTGAACATTTTTGTCCTCAAGAAATGCTATGTTGGTCATATTTTCATAGATGTTAGCCTAAATAGAAGGTTTTATGCTCTTAACAATGGGTAAAATATGATTCAAGACATTAGGGATTTCTCTACAGGCCCGAGAGTCATGTTTTTCATGTAGTCATGGATTTTTTTGGTGTGTGGGATGTAGGTCTAACTTGTTGTCTCTGACATCGGAAAGGAATCCATTCATGCTGTCCCTTCTTATATGTGTCTGTTTTGGGACCCTTATTCTTTTTATGGTTTGGTTGGAATTTTTTATTTTGAGATCTATGTGGTTGTGATTTATGGAATGTGTAGTTTTAGATCCATGGAATTATTCTAAATAGTTTAGATTTTTGGTTTTTCCCATTTTGAGGTGTTTGTGATAAATGGTAATTATGAATATTGGTTCCGTCTTGTGTTTCATTTTAACATATTTCATGAGGGACCCCCTTATCTTTGGGTTTGGTCTATGCCTATATGATTTTTAAAATGTTCTAGAGACTCATCTCATTACAAAATGTATTTCATTTTTCTCTTAGGATTTGTACACGTGTTACTTGTAGAGTTAATATGCAACATATGAGTTAGTGGTTTTTTCTGGTGTCATTCAGTTTTGATATTGGTTTAGAGGTCTTGTTCTAACTTGAGAGTTATGATTTTGTTTATTGTCTAATCTTGGGGACTCTCTATGGGATGAAAGTATTAATGGTGGGTAGCATTGTCATACCTTAACCCGATTGGAACATGGTAATGGGAAATTGTACGCTAGCCTAGTGAAAATTTTGTGTCCTTGACATTGGAACTATTTAGGGATCACAGCCTGGTACACCAGTGTGTTCCCTTTGAGGTAAATCATGTTTCAATCATTTACTATTTGATATAGGTGCCTCACAGTTGATGCATTGTTTGGTAGACTATGCTACTAAACATTTTAGTCTTTCTAGGTTTTTATAGAATTATTATTATTATTATTATGGTTATGGTAATAATAATAGTCATTATTATTATGTTATTTTCCATTATTATTATAATTATTAATATTATTAATATTATAATTATTATTATCATCTCCTAGTTCTACCACCCTCACCCCCCACTTTCCCTTACCCCTCTCATAGCTGAACTCCCTCCATCTCTCACTTTTTGGTGACGTCACATATGAGGGGATACCCAACTATGAAATTGTACTTCCCCTCCCTTAGGTTGGATAATTCTCTTGCCATTTCTTACTATGTCTAGATCTAGTGAGTTTCTCCCCATCTCATTCCCCTCCTTCATATATCTCTTGGTTTCCTTACCTCCCATGTAGTGTATGTTAACTAGGTTAAAACTATGACATGATTTTGGTGTTTATTTTGGTTTCTTCTTGATGTGTAGGTTTCTTGGGTCCCATTAAGGAAATGTCTAACAACGACTGTTAAAGGAAATGGGTTCGACATTAGTTTTAGGTAAAGAATTATATTTTTATTCTTTGGAACAAGTTTAATTATGTGTTTCATAAATTATTTTGAGTTTATAGAATTTTTACAATGTGTTTTGGACCAGACTTCTTTAAGGAGTCATGCACACATATTCATTAGTGTGGAATCTAAATATATATTCTCTATTTGTACATATTATCACATGGTGAGGGTAGTATCTAAACTATAGCCAGGTGTATCTATATATATGTTCATATGTGTTTATGTGTAAAATGAGTCTATTTTTCTTCCACTGTTAATTAATGGATGGTTTCGAGTTTTTTTTCATGAAAAGTAGTGTGTTTTATGGTAGGATCCCTCTTACCTAGCCTCTAATTTATATTCCATGATTACATAATATTTTTAAATAGTTTCAATATTATTTGAGATTTATATTCTATAAAAGTGACTTTGATTCCAAGAAATTAATATCATTTGTTTAATTATTCTTTCCATCAGTGTTTGAAATGTGTAGTTTTAAAAATCTAACATTGGTTTTCTAAATTTATTTGAAATCTAGAGTACTTAGGCGGGCCATTATGGACTAGTACACTAGTTGACTTGTTCAGACACTAACCCGGGCTGCCCGATAGGATTATGATACATCACTAATGTTATAAAGATCCTAAGACTCAGTTGACTTAGCTTCTTATGGGATTCCCTTAGTTCATGGAGTTATTTACTTGTATTTTTTTACTATAATTATTTATTAAATTATCTCAACTTAATTTTACCTTCACTTCCCAAATAATAAAAATAGTAATCTTGTTTTACTTTCAACTATTGTATAGAAACAGATGAAAATCCCGACTCATTATGTAAAAGGGTTTTGTAAAAAATTAATCACATTTTAGAAAGGTATTGAAGGAAAAAAGAATATATTGTCTTTATAATTATTGAATCTATATCATATAACTTGTTTTGAAATTAAAATAGAAAATTATTTTATTCCATTATATTTTCAATATTGCATGATTATATTTATTTTGTTAAGCAATGTCTTATGGAATACATTGTTCGGGAAATCATACTATGTTTTAATACTCACTCTTGTATAACTATATTTTAAATTATCTATTATTTATACTTCCTTGTCATCCTAAAAATCCATGGATCTATTGTGGTTTATTTTAAAATATCGACTCATGAGGTCACTTTGAGGTATGATATCCAGTTTTTATTTCTTTTCACATTTTTAGTCTAATTTTTTCTTTTAATCTACTATTGGTTAATTATTTTTATTTTAGATGTTAAATCCTTCCTAGTTGAGCTCTATATAATACTTTACAATAGTTTCCATCCTATGGGGATCGATATCACCTCTTGGGATATGTTGTATACCAGTTCGGGGTCGACCCGTGTTAGTCCATGATAGAAGACACTGGACACTCTGTCCACTTATGGTTATGCAGGTCATGATAAGTGTTAAGAAGTTTATTAAATATATTCATGGCACATGATTTAGACTAATATATAATTTCTTGAGGATGTTATTAAAAAAATTGTGTTTATGATATCAAGATGCACTATATTGTTGTTAATAATTATAATTCAATAGGGTTGTTAGGTACATTATATCTACAATGCCATGGGGTGAATTCCGTATGTATTATAAAATATGATTTTAATTGACTTTATACCCAAATTATCTAAACTAAGATATAATTATCATTCAATTATTTGGTGATATGTTCAGAAACACCCCAAAAATTTCAGAAGCAGTTGTTGGTCACACTCAAGTTGTTATGTAACACACATCGCTATTATAAGCATACTATGATATTTAATTCCTTTTTAATTATATATTCAAGAATATCACATAATAAATTAACCTATTTATAATTTAACTTTTAGGGAAATTTTATATGGTGGCCTTCTTTTTTGTGTTCATACACTGCTCAGGTACCTTGGTACTAAATCATATTTTATTGTTTGTGGTCAAGGATGAGGAAATGTTTCTACTTTTAATAGGAATGTTGAAAATCATTTTTTGACATGAGGTATGGGAATGGTCATGGATTGAAAACCATTTTTTATTTTATCTTCATCCGTTTGTTAAATTATTAGTGTTGTGACATACGATATGCCCAAATGAGATCCTGTATATTTATATATGAATGTTTGACATTACTAATACTCATTATATTATAACATGGGAGTTTTTATGTATTTGTTAATGGAAATTATTTTTCATGTATATATGTTGTGATGATTTTTGGTGATTTTACCCAATCTATGTTTCCTAGATATCTATATCAACGATGGTACACTCACGCAACTATTGACAGATACCATCACCTCTGGTCAGAAAAATCATGAATTTTGGGAGGCATATTTGTGGTTTTAAGGACCTAGTTTGGTCATAGTGGATGTAAAAGTAATCCAGAATACTAGAACATGGGATTAGTAGAACTTGTATTAATGATCACCTGGTCATCAAAAACTTGAATGGTTCTTTACAACAAAAATGTTAAATACTAAACTTGTATCCCCGTATTTAGTTTTCAAGTGATTGGATTTAATTATGAAATGTAATCATGGTATTCCCTATTTGAAAAAAATTACTACCTTTTTATTTACCAAAATCCAATCAATGGTTTTCATTATTATCTATATAGAATTTTATAAATACTTTTTGAAAAAAGTAATACAATTTTAGATTTTGTGATATGAAAATCTACATACCTTATTAGGATGGTATTATAAAGATGAACCTAGTATCATTTGAATAAATCTAATTGGAGTTTTGAATTGATATATATATTATATAAATGTGTTTATGTCTTACTCAACTTCTCTCTATGATTAGAGGTTATTAGGGTTAAAATATTAAATAATAATGGAATCATATAGAATTTGGGGGTTAGAATTGGCTAAATTATAAATATTATTGAGATTTTATGACTGAAAATATGATCAAACCACCATCATTGTATAGGAGGAGTGGTGATGATGGTGATGACTAGCCTAAGAAATAGTATTCCTCTAATATTCCAATGAATGAATTGATCTTCTCCACATTAGCCCTTAATTTTGGGGGCCATGAAAATTATGTGAAATGAATGTGAGAGTATTATATTAAGTAAATCATATAGCTAAGACAATACTGTGTCCTTATATACTATAAATAATGTGGTAGGTGATGAAGACTCATTTCTACCATCTAATTAAATAGATTATGAGTTTGTTTGTGAGTGGTGTCAACTTCAGGGTTACATGACGCAGTATAGTCTTAGTGGTCTAATATATAGATAGAAAGTACCAAATAATGTGAGTAAGACATGGCCAATGTGGCACATATAAGGTATTTCAGGGTTTCACATGTCACCCTTGGATAGTTGTAGAAAGGATCAATATGTGAATGTTCCTATAGTTTCAAATTTAAACCTCAATAGTTGAATTAAATAAAAAAAATTAACTTAGACCTTATGGATATTTGTTTATGTGATTTGAATATTCTTTTGGGAGAATTGTTTTATTAATTATTAAATTGTTTTGAAAATTGTTATTTTAAAAATTATTATAGTTTTTTTAAGAAAATTATCTTGGCTTATCACTATAAGAATATAAACGTGGAATTATAAAGTGGAAAATCACATTGAAGTGTGAAACTATTGAACTAGATTCAATAATCTCTCTAAATTGATTATATATATTATTATAATTTAATTGTAGTAATATTTGAAAAATATATAATAGAGACATAGTTGAGAAACTAAAATTACTCATTTGGATGGCGTACTTAACCAATGGTGCTAGTGACTGAATATTTTTATCAATACTATAGTCATGATGCAATGTTAAAGAAAATATAAGATAATAATTTAGTAATATAATGATCTCCATTGAAATAATTTTTATTTTTTAATGTTATGAATTCATTTATGAATAATTAATTCAATATATAGATTTTTCACATAAAAAGTCAAATACCTAGAGGTGGGTTGAATAATGGAATAAAGGATTTAAAAACATCACCTTTAATCTTATTTTATCATTAAATAATATTTTCTTCTCTCTTTTTTCACTATAACATATATAGACATAAATAAAATAATTGAGGAGACACAACAATTTTACTTTGTTCACCATAACAGAATTAGTCCATGAAGCATACAAATCCAATATTCCAATATATTGAAATAAAATATAGTTCACTACCATTAAAAGATCCACCTAGGACTCACCCTAGCCCTTTTTTTCATCCATTCACACTTTTTTAATGAACTGCTATTTTATGTGAAGTGAATATGTTATTCATATAGAAGAATTTTTAATTGTTTTGAATCAAATTGGATTGGGTTTAATCATATGTGAGTGTGTAATTAAGATGATTTTAACCTAAGAGATGAACTACACATTACCTCATATCTTCTAATTATAGGAAACATATATCATGATCTTGTTTACACAATGAACTACTCCATGCACCGAATTTGTAACGACTACACACCAATATGGACACATACCTTCCACACAAGAGATCTAGGTTGATGCTACTACAATATATTCTCATCCATGTTCAAAACATTTTGACACCACACACACAAAAAGAAACTTTTTTCTTTTGGACAGTAACTATGTAATGATCCTTCATTCAATATAGAACCCCCGCATGAACTGTCATTGTTGTGTACTCCCCTTATGGTCATTATTTTTTTGAACTCTACTACATGAAATTTGGTTCTAAATTAGTGAAATTATCCAGAAATTATCCTTTTTGATTATGTATCGTATAAAAAATTATTTATTTATTGGGTCATTATATAGGCACCAAAATCCCAAAAAACCCATTAATCATGAAATTACTTCTCACTCCTCTTGTGTTCTTTACACATTGATACATACCTAATTGTACAACTTTATAACGATAGACTAACTTTGCATTACCAAAAAATATCCTATTTGGCCTCTCCTACAGTGAACCTCTTAAAAGATAAAACCTAGCAGTTTGCTTCTTTATTTGAGAATCAAACACATAATTTCCTACCGTGTGACTCCTCTATGATCAAACACGTGTTGTGTTGTCATATGATATGCCCCCACCTCATATGTGGAATTACAAACCTACCATGTGGACTTCCTCGTTTCCATGTGAAAAAATATCCTCTATCATTTATGGAGAAACCAAAAAACATAAAATAACCCCATGTTAAAACCCATAATTATAGAAAACACTAGGAAACAATGAATAAAAAACCTTTGATACTTATGTCGATAGTCATGGTGGTAAAACACTATGTTTGGATTGGTAGTTTAATTTAGTTGGAATTTTACTTTTCAGATAGTGGATTGTTAATTTCATGAAATGGGAATCAAATTATGGTTTTAGAGGATGTAATTCATAAAATAAAAGTCTTTATATGTATTTTAATTTTCAACAGAATGACTCGGGGTTTGGGCCATCACTAGAGGAGGAACCCGTTTCTCACCCTATAACAAATAGAAAAAATAAGACATTCATGAAATGAATAGTCAATTAATGGCCTAAAGGGGGTTTTTATGGTCACATTTAAATTTTATAATTAGATAAAGAGATCCTATAATCTTTTCGAAAAATTTCAAATAATGACCCTTTCTATTATGACATGAATGTTTTCCATAAATGTTTTTATTAAAAAATGGTGGTCACCCCTTATATATGCAGTAAATGAACATAATGTGTGGGTTGCTTGGACATGAAATTCTCCTAAATTATTTACCCTCTATATTAAGTGGTTTCAAGTCTTGTCGAATAGCATTGGTGGTGGTGTTATTCTTCCTCCCACATTTGGTGTTGTGTTTCATCACTCAATTTTTACTTCAATTATTTTATATTATGGTAAAAATAATGATTTCACCAAAGGATGGTAAAATCACCCGATGTATTTTGAGTTACTAAAAATACTTTTTTGAGGGGAACAAGAGATTCTATCATCCTACATTAGTTCATAGTTCTATCAATGGTCTATCTCTATTAATATTTTTAATGGGGTTTCCATAAATAAAATAGTTGCGTAATTAGAATGAAATGGTTTATTGGGGGTTTTTAGCATAGGGTTGGATGCATGTTAGGAGTGGACTGTAACCCCTTTTCAATGGTTTGTGAATAATTTGATCACATGTTGAGTTTTAAGAATTTATATAAATTTGTGTAATTTTCTTGAATTAATCATGAAGATCTAAAATTAATTAATATGAACTTTTTTGTGTGCTTTATGACCTTTCTTGGGTTGGCAGTGGATGGATGAGCATTCACACCCATAGGTGTGGCTCAGTGAGTTTGGTAATATCTTCTAGACAAATACATTAAATTATAATACCTATTGAGTATTGATTTTGAACACATACATTATATCTATGGAAATATTCATTTCTTATGGTGCATGAGGATGCTTGGTCTCACCAATAAGGGATATGACCCTAGTTAATTTCCTGAAATGTTATATTTTTCATTAAATTAACACGTGTAACAAAAATGAATGAGCATAAAGGGTCTTGAAAAATCCATTGTAGGTTGTATTATTCAGTTAGATACTAATGGTTCAGGACAAGGCTGAAATATCAAGTGGGCTACATACCTCTTGAGAGATTAGGTCATACCACTAAAACCCATTAACCCATGTGTAGGGTGTTTGAGTCACATATAAACTATAGTTGAGCCTATAAATGAGATCATATCCCACATATTCCCTACAGAATCCCCATTTTGTATTATAAATCTATTCTGTCACATTGTGATGAGTGTAGGACATGATATCCCCTCTTGGCCATTATGACCAGGTTTAGGTTGATGGAATACAGGAAGGATAAGATCTAGTTGGGTAAGTATACCAAACTAGAGTGAACTTGATGGGTGATATGGTCTATGGAAAATATTTTTGCAATTACCTATCTGTTGAGGCTCCATGTAGCCAAAAAGAACATGATACCCTATTTGCGATGTCATGGGTTGCGACTTCAATAGAGTTTTTTATTAACATGAGACTATAACTAAGATCAAGGACCCATGTGAGGGTGAATTTTCTATACTATGTGCTAGGACAAAGAAAATGATGAAGATGATGGTATCACCCCGAGAATTTATAATATATTCAATTATAAATAAATATAATTTTGTTTCATTATTTTTATACAAAACCGTGTTAAGATTTTGCTACACAGAATAATGAGTTGGTTTGGGTTAAACACATCACCCAATTTTACTAAACAAAAATATATTAATAAATTATTATTATTTAATATAATATATAACCTAGTGGTTAAATTATTAGTTATGAATAATATTAACTTTTTTTTAAATTTTAAATATTTTTTATAATATTAAAATTTATATAATGTATTTTCTAGACATGATATATGAAAATATTCCCTTTTAGGATAAAATAAGTATTTTACAAAAAATGAAGTTTTGCCACGTTTTGATGAGACACCCATTTTAAATCTAGTTTTTGAAACATTTTATATTTTATTTAATAAAATAAACATCTTACTTAGAATAGGTATATAAAAATTTACTTTGGTTGAATTTTTGATATTTTTCTGATACGTTTTATGTTTTTATGAATAGTGAATATATACTAAATTTTAATTGAAAAAACCATTTTTCATCGAAATAAGTTATGATGATAAATTATATTATTTACCAGTTTAAAGTATAAATAGAATATATTTTTACCATTTAATTTTTTTTTTCATTTTCATTAATTTTATCATGAATGTTTATGTACAAAAATTTCAATCTTTTGTAATGTTTTATCTTTTAAAAAATTATTTTTCACTCTGAAAATGACAAATTTTTTAAATTAATTACTATAAATTATGCATTTTGATTTCGAAAAAATGGATTCTATATTTAGAAGTTGTGGGTCCAAATTATGTATGTAGTTTCCATTAACTTTTTGGTAATTATGAATAGTAACAGTTTTAATTTTTGTATTGTCGCGGTTAAGGGTAAATCATGTAATTAAAGATAAAAATAATAATATAAAATTACACTAACTCCAATAAAAATTCTATTGTATAACTAAATTATATCCTTATAACCTATTGTGCTAAATTAAATCATTCAATAGACCCTTTCCCATGAATATGACATGAATATTATTGAAATTAATTTATGCCAAAAATGTCACACTCTCAAGTCTTTTATGTGTAATAATTTTAATATAGAGATTACCATGATATAAAATAGATAAGTATAAAATAAATACCCACATCAAATAAATTTATTTTCAATTTTTAGAGATTAAACAATTCTCATTAATGATGATAGGATAGTGATGCATGAGTTATTTTATTAATTGAATTATAAAATAAATTTTATTAAAAATATTAAAATAAATATAATTTTACTTAATTAATGACATAAAATAATTTTAAAGATATAATAATAATTTTATATACATATTAAAATCATTTTTTTGAAGTTATAATGTCAGTTTTATGTTTTTCTAAATAAAAATATTGAATAATATGAAAAATGACAAATATGATATTTTCAAATAAATACTATTTTATTAAATGATATAAAAGACATTAATATATAAGGTTATTCGTAAAAACATGTATAATGTCAAATATTTTATAAATTATCTAATTTGGGTTAGTTTTTAATTTTATAATAACTATATTATCCCTATAGTGTACAAATGAAAGAAGACATGGTTGAGTTAATCTGTTTAACTAAGGGTTACATCTGCAAGAAAAGGTTACTTTTATTACTTAAACATGTCTAAAATTCATTTGATGAAATTATTTCTACCTAAAATCATATTACCCTCGAAATTAATCACTTTGGAATGATTTTAATTAGAAAATAAATTTATAATAAATTAATATTTTAAGATTTTCTAAAAGTTCCCATCACCTCTCTTGTAAAAGGGTACTCATAATTATCAATAATTAATACATATAAATCCTTTTTTATTGGCCCAACCCCTACCAATTATCTTCCCAACTTACCTAAATTCAATATAGAGGATATACATTTGGCATAAATCCATCCTAAATATTGATTTTGTGTAAATTAAAAGGAGATACTCAATGAAGAGGTAATTGTTTTACCAATTAAATTCAATTTCTTTTCTTATTAAACATCCTCTTCCAATAATTTTTCCATAATGTATTAATATTTATGGTATAATATAAATTATTATATGTTATTATGATTATGTAAAAACCATATTCCTCCTTTTACCTATCATGTTAAAAACAATATCACCTTGCGTGTGTACGTACAACTCATCATCTCAACACCGTGGGTTGAACTGTTTTTCATTTATACATTATTTAGATGGGTATAATGATGAGTATAATGCTTTTAAATAATTAATATATCGTTATAATGGTACCTTATAGTTAATAAACATTTAAATTTCATATAATTTAACAATCATGTGAATGATAACATCGCTATTGTGTATGTACGACCAACTGTATCCACAACTCGATTAAATTCATTCTCCATGTTTACCACAAAAGAATGATTTAACAATGTATATGAAGATTAAAAAAAATATTTATAGACATAATTTCATTATTTATATGAATAAAATACATCCTATACATAACAAACATGACATATGTTACAAAATAGGAATGGGAAAATGAAGTAGTTAACACCCAAAACAACGGTAATTCTGAAATATTATTACCAAAAGGATATAAGAGGATTGTATATGATATCATAAATATTGGTATAATTTAATAACATTCATTAATCATTATAAATAAAGTTAACACACCCATTACAAAAGAATGTACCAAGTAATGGTTAATTTCACAACCTCTTTATTATCCAAGGTTTTTTATATGTATGTGTCTACTCGGATATCATTATCATCAATATCAATGATTCTCAAAATGTATTTCAAAATATTAATAAATTTTTTTTAATGTCATATTTAACAATGTTTTATTTTTTATAAAACATTTTGAAAGTAATATTTCTATCATTTTTTAAATGGTGTACTTTATGATCATGTTGACAAATCAAGGAAAGAATGTTTTTTGACATATATAAAATATATAGTAATTTTCCAATTTTATGAATCCTTTACATTTTTAGGATTTTCTTACAATCATACAATGTTATTTTCATAATTAATAATTCATTTTATAATTATTTTGATTTTAAATAATTTCAAAGTAAAAAAGGGTTATTTCCCTTAAAGAGTTTTAATGAATTTATTAGACTCTTTCTATCGATGGAAACATCCTTTGTTAGAATTTATTCTTTATTTGAGGTGATTTATTATGTTACAATCATATATATTGTATTGAAGGTAATAAGATATGTTTGACTATGGAAGTTCTATTTTTATACCATTCATGGTTTATGGTTAAAGTATTAACATTTCGTATTTGATTTTTATTACGAATAATTAGGTTGTGTTTCACCCTTATCATATGATGAATACATTGGACTTTGTAAGTGATGGGAGGGGACCACTATATACCCTTGATGCATCTGTATCTCTCATGGGACAATCTATTTTGGGTTTTTAACCATTTATATATGGTATTAGCACAAGGGATTGACAGTATGGTTATGATGTCTGACATTATGCATTCCCTCATTATGATATTAGTTATGGATATTAAATGTGATTATTAAACTAGTAGAATACCCATTTTAATGTTTAAGTTGAATTATTTGATTTATTATTTCCATATTATGTTCATTTTTATGTTTATAAGGTTTTTTTTCAGTTTTATACTCATCTTAAATGTTTATTATTATTTTTGAAAGAATATTCTGTATTGTTAAACCTTACTAGATATCTGAGATCACCCATTTCTTATGTTCTATTTTATTAGGATGAAATGATGTGTTTTAGGATTTATATGTAGGGTTAATCTAGGATAATAATGGTGTTCTAAAATGATTATCTATTTTTTATTTTAGTTTTTAAATTTTAATGTAAAATTACTATATGTAATTTATTTTCTAAGACATCTAAACTGATCACACCATTGTGATTTGATAACTTATAGTCATGCCAATATATTAAAATAAAGCACCAGATTTAGGCTTATGGGGTCTGGGAGTTATAGTTATTATCATTGGAAGTTTATAAACGACCATGGAAAGACATTTAGAAAGAATACATTAGGGATCATAACCATAAGATAGACTTTGGGGATAAGTATAGAGGAACATCCTAGAAATTTTTTAATGTAGATATTATCTATGCACTCCAAGAAAATGCATCCTTACTTGGATAAAATAAGTGGACGTGGTTCTGGAACAAATGTACCTTGCTGTAATAACTCTGACAAGGTGTTCTAGTCTTGACATGGGGTAACATGGTATATGAAAATGAGACTTACTCTACACATAGTTTGACACTCCCAAGGGATATGATTAGGATATTTAATATTTTATTTTCCTACTATTATGATAGATTTAAAATTAATGATGCAGACAATGTAACCAAAGATTGTTAATCAAGGATTTACGATGCAAAAATTTATGTTATATGATATATCAAATTTAGAGGTATATGAAGTACATAACATTATAATACAATAAATTATATTCTATCTTATAAAAATGTCACTAATAAAAAGGAATAATAAATACATCAATGAACATTAACCAATGTGTAAAAAGGATTATATCTTTTATGTTCTCATGCCAAAATTTTGAAGGAAAATAATTTCTCATGTATTATTATCATATGAGGAAATAATATCATGTGTTAATAAGACAGGTAAATAAATCTTTGAGCCCTATGGATTTGAATGGAATTTAGAAGAATAAGATGACAGCAGAGAAAAATATGGATAAATAGAAGAAGGGAAAGAAGGATTTTCCCAAATGTGATAACCGTGGAAAGAATCAGCTTGGTAAATGAATGAAGGGAATGGTAGTTTGTTATAAGTGTGAACAAAAAGGACACTATGTTCTTTATTTAAATGGTATGAAAAATGATTCCAATTTACAATGCTTCAACTATATAGAGATGGTACACTATGTGAATCATTTCCCCAATATTCAAAAGAATATACCCTAGATAATGTAGTTGGATAATGATCAATTTATTATACTACTATAGATTAATTGTAATGATTAATATTCATATTCAATAATTATTTTATTTGAATAATTAATTAGAAATGTACTGGTTATAAGAAATATGGAGTATATAAGGATTTTACTCTAGTACTATTTTATTAAGCATTTGAGATTTTATGGTACTGGGTCAAGTGGCATAGTTTTAAGGTAAACGTTTTGGAAAATATATGGTAGAGGGAATGATAATTGTTAAAATGTTTTTGATAATAGGATAATGAATTTGGGATAAAGAGATGATTGATTCGTATAAATTATATTTGATATTATTTAATACCTTGAAACTGATTAATTATTTGCTTATTCCATCATTGCTGGATTTTATAACATTTTTTTAAAGAATATATCTAATATTCTTATTTTTACATAAGGAATAAGGTAGAATGAATGTATTACAAAAGATCTTTTAGTATTTTAGTGTTTTACCATGTTTTAAGAGAATACATGATTAAGGTATTTACATGTTTGGTATGTGATAAAAAATGTTTTGCAATATGTTATGTGACCTTTATTATAAATTTTTTAATGTAAATTTGTAATGAAGTATTTTTCATAAGTATAAAGGTTGGAGTGGATTAAGTTTAACATTGGTTAGTATGGTTTAAGTTTAAAAGATTTTGTAAGATTATTTTTATAATTTTATAACAATATTGTGTTAGGAAAAGGACAACTTGCATGTCAGGCGAAAACCTATCACCTTCAGTATTGCCACAAGAGTTGAAACTGAAACTAAAGGATGACAAGGGTTCTTTTCATACCACTGGATTACATGATGTCAAGGGTTGTATAACATATCTATATTTTATTTAAATGGTATTCTAGTTGTGTTATAAGTTTATTGTTTGAACCCTATATGATTAATAAAAATATAATATTTTTAAAGTTTATTTCCTTTTGGAGATAAAGGTAATTTTGTAGTTGAAATTAGTTAAAGGATATAACTCTACGTGTCAAATAATTATGCTTCCTTGTGTTCTTAGTTTATGAAGTAAATTCATTAATCAAAACTTGGGAATGAATCTTAAAACCAAAAATGTTTTCCTAGTAATTCAATTTCACATGAATCAAATGGTCCCTTAGATCATTATCGACTTCTAGATTTGTTTTTTACCTTTCCCTTGACCATGATATCAATCACACTCCATTAGAACATGATGGTTAGATTTTTCATTCATTTCAATGATTTAATACATTGACCATTTATATGTGTTATCTCTGGTGACCTTCATGTATTAATTTATTTATTTTAATGTGGGGGTATCATTAATCCTTTTCTGATGTGGGATTTCAAAAAATATGTATTGAAATGTCAAACCCTTAGTTTTTTATCCTGGATTTAAATTGAGAGGACGCAATTATTGGATGAGGAGAGATTGTAACACCATGAGACTTTATAATATTTTCATTTATAAATAAATTTAAAAATTTTCCTTATTTTTTTTATTCAACACCATGTAACACTTACACTACAAAAACAATGAGTAGGCTTGTGTTAAAATCAAGACTGAGTTTTACTGAACAACATTGTATTAATGAAATATAAATTTTTAACGTAATATATAACCTAGACATTGAATTAGATAGTATGAATATTTTTATCCAAATATTATATTTTATATATTACCTATAATTTTAAGTCATCTTATATATTTTCTAGAAATAATATATGAAAAGATACCATTTTTTGGATAAATGAACTATTTTTCAAAAGAAAATGTAGTTTTTCCACCATTTCATGGCGCACCCATATTAAAAATAGTTTTTAATATTTTATATATTATATCTAAAAAATAAACTTATTCTTTGGAATCGAGATATAAAAATTTACTTTGGATGATTTTTTTATATTTTTATGATAAGTTTTATGTTTTGATGAATTTTTAAAATATACAAAATTTTAAATGAAAACAAAATTTTTCATCAAAATAATTTATATGGATAAATTATATTATTGAATTGTTTTAAAGTAAAAATTTTATTAATTTTTACCACTTAATATATTTTTGGTCATTGTCATTAATTTTAACATGATTTTCTTGTTAAAACATTTCGATCTTTTGCAATGTTTTTACTTTTAAAAACCCATTTTGAATTGTGAAAATGGGATTAATATTTAATTAATTAATAAAAATTATTTTCTTTTAATTTTGAAAAATTTATTCAATATTTTTTTCAGTGGGTCCAAATTATGCAAGTAGGTTCCTTTTATTTTATGGGTATTATGAATAGTAACTGTAGTGATATTTTTAATTACAACATTTAAGGGTAAATCACATAATTAAAGGTAATAATAATATTACAAAACTATCCTAGAACTTTTAAAAATTCCATTGAATGAATAAATTTGTCCCTTATCACCAATATTTTGATATTAAATCATTCGATGGACACATTTCCATGAGTATGACATGAATATTATTAATATTAATGAATGTGAAAAAATGTTACAATCACATTTCTTAAGGTATAATTATTTTAATGTAGAGATAAGTGGGATATAACCTTTATGGTAATTTTTATTTTAAAATCTACAATAATTACCTACGTCATATAAATTTATTTATAATTTTAGAGATTAAATAATTACCAATAATGATGACACAATTGTGATAGAGATATTATTGTATTAAAAGAAATATCAAATAAATGATATTAAAATAAATATAATTTGACTTAATTACAGAAATCCACTAATGTTATAAATTACACAGACATGTTATTGAAATATTAGAAGTATTGTTTCGAAGTTATCATGATGTTATTATATATTAAAAAATAAAAATAATAAATAGTATTAAAATTGGTATATATGATACTTTAAAATAAATATCATTTTATTAAATGATATAAAAGTCATAAAAATATATGGGTCTACCAAATAACTTTTATAACGTCAAATATGTCATAAATGATCCAATTGGGGTTTTTTTGGTATGTTATTACAACTATATTAACTCAATTTTGTAAAAATCAATGAAGACATGGTAACAGTTAAATTGTTTAACATTGGGTTAAATCCAAATGGTATGGTTGAACTTGTGACTTAATGAGTATAAAATTCATTGTTTGATGTGATTTATAACCATACATATCTTATCCTTTTATTTAATCACATTAGATCAATTTTAAACTGAAAATCAATTTATACTAAACAAATATTTTAAGATCTTCTTAAAGTGCCTCTCACCTCAGGTATAAAAGGGCACTTCTCTTTCTCTTTAATTCACACCACTAATTCCCGTTGGATTGACCAAGACATGAATAATTATCCACCCAAATTACCTCAGATCTTTTTATATGCCACACTTTATAATAAAGTCAATGTAAAGAGTTCTTTTCTAAAAATCAAAAGGAGACACTCGAATAAGAGGTAATTATTTTACCTATTAAAATCAATTTATTTTCTTATTCTACTTAATATTACTATGTTTTTTCTATAATAGATTAATATATCCAGTATAATATATCTTCTGACATGTTATTATCATGATAGAAAACCATATTCTTTCTTTCTTTTCCATCCTTTGAAAAACAATATCACCATGCATGCGTACGTAAGGCGCACTGTGTCCACATCATGGTGCAAACTATTTTTCATTTATACATAATTTCGATGGGTATACAGATGATTATAATCGATTTAAATAATGAATATATCATGGTAATTATTCATTATAATTAATATACCATCCAATTCCATACTATATAACAGATATGTAAATGATATTGTGGCTCGTGCGTACGTACGACCTACCATTTCCAAGACATGATAAGATTCATTCTCCATGTTAATAATTAAAGAATGATTATAAGATTTATATTATGCGTAAAAATAATAATAATTAACTTAATTTCATTCTTTATATGAATAAAAAACATCATACTCATAAAAAACATGACTTCCATGACATGATATAAATGGGAAAACAAAGTAGTTAACACCCAAAACAATGGTTATACGGAAATATTATTACCAAAAGGATATAAGAAGATCATATATGATATCATAAATATGTATATGTTTCTGGGATAATTTAATAACATGATCTAAAAAATATACATGATGTTAAATCACCCTCAACTAATGAAATGTATATGGTAATGGTAAATTTCATAACCTCTTTATTATTTGAGGTTGTTTATACATAAGTATCTACATGGACATCCTTATCATCCATATCCATGCTTTAAAAAATGTATTTAAAAATATTATTGAAAATTTTTTAAATTGATTTTAATCCCTATTTAAATTTTTATAAAATGTTTTAAACGTAATATTTCCATCTATTTCTCGACACGGTACATTGTGAACATTTTGAAAAATTAAGGAAAGAATGTTTTTTAACTTATACGGTGGAAGTGGATATTTTATATTCTTATAAAGCATTATCATTGTGAATATTCCCTTACAATAATACATGTTTATTTTCATAAGATATTATTTACTCTATAATTTCATGTATTTTGAATAATTATAATGTAAAAAAGAGATATTTCTTTCAAAAAAAATTAATGAATTTTTTAGATTATATTCAACTATGTCACCATCCCTTATTCGATTTTATTCTTCATTGAGGTTGATTTTTTATGACTTAATCTTCCATATATTATTGAAGGTTTTATGATATGTTTGACTATGGATGTGTTATTTTTATACCATTCGTGGTTTATAGATAAATTATTAACATTATTTATAAATGTTTAAATACAAATGTTTATGTTTTATTTCACCCCTTTCATATGTGGAATGCATTGGACATAGTATGTGATGGGTGAGGCCCACTAAAGCCCCTCTATGCATCAGTAGGTCTCATGAGACAATCGTGTTTTGGTTTCTACCCGATTATGTATGGTCTGGGTACAATGCCTTGACAGTATCATTATGATGTCATACATTATGAATTATCTGATTGTGTAATTGGTTATAGATATTACATGTGATTATTTGACTAGTATAATTTCCTTATGAATTTTTAAATATAATTATTTGATTTATCCATGCCATATTATGTTCAGTTATATGTTAATAAGGCTAGTGTTTCATTTTTATATATTCCTAAAAAGTTTATGATTACTTTTTTTAAAATTATAATGTATTTTTTTACATTACTGATCATATAATCTCACCCCTTTATTATTATTTATTTTCCCAGGATACCAAGAAGTTTTTTATGGATGATATGCTGGGTTAATCTAGGATAATAATGGTATTCCCAAATTATTATATTTTTTTGTCTTTTATATTTTAAATGTAAATGAAATGTTAATATATGTAATATATTTTCCAAGACTACTAAAATGATCAATCCTTTATGATTTTATTCCGTATAAACACTCAATTGTATTAAAATAATACACCGAATCTAGGCTTTTGCGGTCAGGGTGTTACAATGATTTTTTTCTTATTTTGTCTTTTTTTTGAAGATTTATTTTGAATAAATTAATGTCATATCACTTTGTTTTTGTTGAAATTTTTTACCATTGTTTTTAAATTAATGATAATCAAATTACTTCAAATGGTATATTGTATTTAAGAGAAGTAGACTGGAAGAAAAGTCTCATCAGATTAACACTAAATTTGGAATGAAAATGTCAATCCTTTTGTGGAGGAATCATGTTTTAAGTAAAGGGTCATTGAATTCAATGTGAATCTGCTATGGATGATATGATCATATCGAATGAGAATCAAAGTCATCATGAAAGTGATTAATTAGATATGAAGATTCTTTATTGATCTTGTATTTCCCATAAATCACGAGTTTGTGGTAAAACTTCTGACAATATCTTGATGATAGTATGTAACTACTAGAAATTTTATCTTTACCAATGGTTTAAAACCATTGGTAAAGGCTATACATCAATTGGTATAAACTATACCAATGATTGTCCAATCTGTTGGGTCTTGATCTGTAGGGAAAGTCATATCCCAACGGTTCTATGAGAACCCTTGGGATATGTTCGAAAAATTGAGTACATACCAACTATTTCAAGAAACCATTGGTATTAATTTTTACCAATGGTTTAAAACCTTTTGTAAAAGTAAAAATAATTTCTATAAAAATGGTTTACAAAATTGTTGGTATTGAATTTTATCAACAGTTTCCCAAAAACTGTTGGAAAATATCAATCTTTGCATTTACACATATGTCAATGAATGTAAACCATTGGCATATCCTTTTTGTACCTGCAGCAACAATCTATCTTGCAGGCCTCCCCCTGTGCACCTGTACCAATTCCACCAGTAGGCCTGTATAATTCTTACACAACACAATACATACAGGGGGTTGGGGGTGGTCTATTCTGAATACCTACACAATACTTTCACAGATATCAATATCTTCCTAAAACAGACAGAATTCTGTGTGAATTCATACATAATTCATACAGAATTCTAAAAACCTCCAATTCTGTATTTAATTACCCTATACACACATATAGAATTAACACATAATTAATATGGTAATTACAGTAAGTATACTCAGACAACATGTATACCCATACAACAAGTATACCCATACTACAAGTATACCCATACACCATTAACATATAATTAATAAGATAATTAAATACATAAAGAATTCAATTCTCAATTTAGGGGATTGGGGTACTATTTAGGGGTTTGGGGAAGCTGTACAAGGGGGTAGGGGTGTCTAGGGGGTGGGGGTGTCTGGGGGGATGGGGGTGTCCTGGGGGTGGGCTGTCCAGGGTGGTAGTGGTGGTGGTGGTGGGGGCGGGGGGGCTGTCCATGCGGGTGTTCGGGGGTGGGAGTGTGTCTAGGGGGTGAGGTGGTGTCTAGGGGATGTGGGTCTTTCTAGGTGGTGGGGTATCCATGCGTGAGGTGGGTCCAAAGGGGTGGGGGTGTCTAGGGGGTCGGGTGGTGTTTAGGGGGGTGGGGTGGCTATCCAGGGGACTAGGGGGCTGTCCAATGGGGGTGGGGTGGTGTCCAGGGGGCTGTCCATGGTGGCGGGGGAGTCCAGGGGGTGGGGGTTGTCCAGGTGGTGGGTGGTGTCTAAGAGGAGTAAGTCTATCGAGGGAGTTGGGGGGTGTCTAGGATGTATCCTGGGTGGTGGTGGGGTGGGGGGGTTGTCCATCAGGGTGTCCAGGGGGTGGGGTGAGGTCCAAGGGGTTGGGGATCTTTCCAGTGGGTAGGGGAGTCTAGGGGGTGGGAGGGGGGGTCTAGGGGGTGGGTGTGTCCATGGGGTGTGGGTTTCCAGGGGGGGTGGGGGTGGTCCATGGGGTTGGGGGATTTCCAGTGGGGGTGGTGTGGTGTTCCGGGGGTGGGGAAGCCTGTCAATGGGGGTGGGGGTGTCCAGGTGGTGGGGTGGTGTTTACGAGATGTGGGGGCAATCCAAGGGGATGGGGGGTGGCTATCCACATGTGTGGGGGGATATCTAAGGGGCACGGGGTGTCCAGGGGGGTTGAGGGGGGGGGGGTATGTGGGATATCCCTGGGGGTGGCGAGGCTATACAGGGGTTAGGGGTGTCGAGGGTGGTGGGCGGGTTGTCCATAGGGGTGGGGGTTGTCCTCGAGGGGAGGGGGTGTCCAGGGGGTGGAAGGCTATCAACGGGGGTGGCGGGGCTGCCGAGGGGGTTTGGGGTGTCCAGGGGGTGGGCCGGATATCCACAAGGGCGGTCGGGCTGTCCACGGGGGCGGGGGAAGTCTAGGGGGGTACAGGATGTCCAGGGGGTGGGTGGTCTGTCTACGAGGGTGGCAGGGTTGTCCAGGGGGTCCAGGGTATCCAATGGGATGGGTGGGTGGTCCAAGGGGTGGGGGATTTTCAAGAGGGTGGGGGTTGTCTAGGGGGAATGGGGTGTCCAGGGGCGTGGGTAGGGCTGTCCAGGGGGGTACGTGGTGTTCAGGGGGTGGGCAGGCTATCCATGGGGGTGGAAAGGCTGTCCAGGGGGTACGAGGTGTCCATGGGGGTGGGTGGGCTGTCCAGAGGGGTGGGTGGGCTATCCATGATGGTGGGAGCTATCTAGGGGTCATGGGGTGCCCAGGTGGTGGGCGGGGTTGTCCAGAGGGGTATGGGGTGTCCAGTGGGTGGGAAGGTAGTCCACATGGGTGGCACGGCTGTCCATGGTGGTAGGGGTGTCCATGGGGGTGGGCGGGCTATCCACAGGGTTTGGAGGGGGTGGATTCCACATGGGTGGGGGGATGTCCAGGGGCACGGGGTGTCCAGGGGGTGGGTGGGGGTGTCTAGGGGGGGTTCGGGGTGTCCAAGGGGAGGATGGGATGGCCACGGTGGTGGCAGGTATATCGAGGAGGGTACGGGGTTTCCAAGGGGGTGTGCGAGCTATCACCAGGTGTGGGAGGGCAGTCTAGTGGGTGGGAGGAGCTATCCAAGGGGAATGATGGGCTTTATAGGGGGTATGGGGGGGGGGTTCTAGTGGGTGGGTGGGGCTCTCCAGGGGTATGAGGGTGTCCAGGGGGTTGGTGGGGTTATCCAGGGTGTATGGGGTGTCTAGGGGGGTAGGTGGGCCGTCCACAATGGTGGGGGCCATCCACAAGGGTTGGGGGCTGTCCTTGGGGTGAGGGGGGTGTCCACAAGAGGAGGGGCTTTCCAGGTGGTGGTCGGGCTATCAACGGGGGTAGAGGTGCAGTTAAGGGGGTAAGGGGTGTCCAGGGGGTGGGCGGGCTGTCCACGGGGGGGGGGGGCTGTCTATGGGAGGTGCGAATCAGTCATAAGAAATCCACAATTCAGGTTTTATTATTTATAGATAAAAAATAAATATAATGTTGCTAACTAATCACAAATATATTTAGGCAGAACAAATCAATAAAAATCAAAGGTCAGTAATATTAGTAAAAAATGTAATAGATCAATCTATCCCTCATCAATGTCACTATCATCATTTTCATCATTAGCCTTACCCTCCTCCTCATCGTCGTCCCCATCATCATCCCCAACCTCCTCAATGCCCTCCTCCTCTCCCTCGTACTCATCCTCGACCTCCTCATCGCCCTCCTCCTCCGCCTTTCCCTCCACCTCACCCTCCTCCTCCGCCTCGACCTCCTCCTCATTATCATCCTCCTCCACCTATGCCTCATACTTTCCATTATCTTGACCACCACTAGAACTGCCACATGATGAACAATTTATATAAAGCATCAATGAGATATATTCATCACAAGATGTGATGGCCTCTGGTGGAAGTTTTGGACGTAAAACTTTCATTAGTTTCATAAAAGTAGTGCTTTCCCTAACATACTATTCTGGCCTCTCTGTGGCCCTTTTTTATCCTGTTCTACCTTTGACTTACCCTTTTGGAACTCTTTTGTACTAAAAATCATTCATGAGGAGGTCAAATACCTTATCAGATCTATACTCTTCCCAGGTCGGTAGCATACTCTACCGGGGTTCTCATCTCCCAACACCTGATGTTAGTGATCGTTTGGCCCAAAAATGTTAGGTTGCTAGGCATCAAGGGCCTCTAAAGAAGCCTGTCAAAAATATTAATAGATTATTATGTAACAAAATAGAGATTAAAATTTTAAATCTGAAAGTAAAACTTACAATCTTCTGCGGATTCGGTTCATTAACTGCACTTCCATATTTCTTCCATCTACTTGAGCAAAACAGTTTTTCTCAAGTCACACATACTTATATATTCAATTTATGCCTCTATAACTACATTGATTGTAGGAAACCATAATTAAAAATAGGATACTAATAATTAATTTCATAACTAAAATTATATAACAACTTTATCAATGGAATAAATTATGGGGGAAGCAATAAAAATTGCAACTCGTATAGAAAAATAAAAAACTATCATACCTACTACCTCTCATAATCTGGCATTGTAGTACGTACCAATGTGTGGACGCATTTTTTGGCATCAATTGTTTTTATTTCATCCAAATGAATCCTAAATAAAATTCAATAATTATTATTAACGAAAAACATGAAAGTTTTCATTTAAATACCTTTAATATGATTAATAACTTCAATTGGATAGTCGTCCAATGTGTAATCATCTCTCGATACTACTCTAACGGACAATATTCCATGACAGGGACTGCCTCTAACTGTGTACCCACTCTAGCATGCTAGACAATGTATAACTTGTGCTTATAAGATCTCCAATTCTTGATTAAATACTTTAGATGTGCTGGTCGTGCACCCTCACCATCGGGAAAATTAAACCGAAGGTGACACCAAAATATTAATTCATATAAAAAATATTTCATTAAATAAAATGGATTTTTTCCCATATCATTACCCGAACATTAACCTTGAATTCATTAGGCAACTGTCTCTATAAGATCAGGATAACCATAATGATGTCAGAGTATTTTCCAAGCATCCCCGAAAAACTATGACATTACTACCGTGATTTTCAATCATTTGACTACCTTTATTGTAGTCCACCATCAAATGCGTGCAGCGATTCCACGTTTCACGCATGCGTGTACGCCCCCTCCCCACCTCTTATCTATAGATGAGTCTTTTATGATTGAAAAAAATATATTTTATCAATACATGTTATAATGATCATAAATAATGACGTAAATATTTGTTACGTTTGTATAAGCATACATGTAGTAGTCTGATCAATGGGTGTCGCTGGATCCACAGAAACTGAAAGAACACCCTGTAAAGATTGAGTGGGTCCCAATGTATGCTCCACAGGGATAGACTCTAGCTGAGCAGGAGTCGAAGAATATGGAATATAAATGCCCATAGAGAAGGAAACAAATGTAAAAGAAGATGACAGGGATGGCTAGCCGAATGCTAGATGGGGACTGGGAATCGTCATCAGATATGGTAAGATATGGTACAAATGGGTGAGGAGGCTCAGATGTAAAGGGTGGTGAAAAACATGGGAGGCCTATATGTCATGTGTGTCCCTAATGACACAATAGGATCAAAATATGGGATGGAAGGTATGTCAGTGGGAGGGTCAGGGTCTAATTGCATACTCCAACCTGATCGTCTATCTCTCGTACCCCCCCCCCCCCTCGTACGAACGCCCTGAGTACTGGGAAAACTACTAGGCTTCTCATCAAATAAGTATCACCTAATAGATTGATCCTGAAAAAATGTTTAAAACATAAATAATCACATGACATTATATATTATTTAAATATATATATTTGAAGTAAAATACTCATTACAGACACTAGCGGTGGAATGCCCATCTTAGTCATGTGATGATTGTTTTCCATCATCTGTTTCTGTCACCTCTCTTCAATTGGTTGCAATTCCTAAATTTGTAAACAAATATGGAAGTAATTAGAAAATGATAACTAATGTGTAACCCAAAAAACAAAATAAATGAGCTTAAACATATTTATAATGAAGTTAATAAATCATACATGATGTAATAATGGAATTTAATTTTTAGTAGGATGATTATTTACTAAGTGTCATCAGTATATTAAAATCATGGAACATTGATTCTACTAGATTCATAATTATTAAATAAGTTACAAAATTAAGGAAAAATTTAATTTCATTTTCCTAGGTAGATGATGCAGGTTTCTATACATGTTTTGTAGAAGAATACAAACCAATAGGTTCATTACTTGTTTAAATATTGAAGAGAGGTCTTAAGAGTTATACTAATTTTATACAAATCACAGTTGAAGCGTTGAAATGTTCACCAAGTTAGAAATTTTGGTTTCATAGGTTTGAATATAGTTCAATTCTAAATTAGAAAATGAAAATCAAAAAAAAAATTGCAACCAATAAAAATTGAAAATTCACATAACAGTCAAGTCAGATACAACATATTTGTAATCAATATTAAATAAACTTAAATAGTACCAACCTTAACAACCAATGTCTAGGTAAACCAAAATAATTGAAAACATTAATGAATGTTTTTATATATTTTCCACCACAACATCATGTTCACAGTCAGCTTTGACAATTGAGATATTGGAGTCATCAAAAGTAATAAATGGATCTTTTCCAATGGTAGTAGAGATGGTGTCAATTCCGTCATCACCATCATCAATAATATGTTTTGGAATTACTTAAATAATGACACCAAATTCAGGTTGAAGATGGTCTTTGACATAAAAAACATGTTTCACCCTTGATGCCAATACATATAGTTCATTGGTAGCAAGATTTCGAGTCATATCAATTACTCAAAATCCACAATCATCAATAAATGTTCCCTACCTCATCATCGAATCAAGCCATTATAATTTCATCATCGTGACTCATCCATGAGAATAATAATCCAACATTATTATCTTTTTCAATGACTCTATAATAACCTACATTTTCAAATCGTGGTCTACTATCTGATTCACTAGCATAATAGTCTGTTGTGGTAGTAAACATAAAACCATTATGTTTTGTTCTCATGTTCTTTCCTCATTCAGTGATAATAAATATATACCGATTGATGGAAATTGTTTTACAGTCACAAACCATGCTATTAGGTGAAAAAGACAAAGCTCTTATTTCCTCAGAGACAGAGTCAGCAGGAAAACACAATAACTGAAATATAAATGAATATTAAAATTTAAATTAAATATTGTTTTAATTATTTTAAATAGTAATATTATTACCTTCAATTTTAAAGAAGCATAAACATCTTTTCTATGCAAATTCCCCCTCTTTTTCTAAGATAACTACTGATGCTTTCTATTTATCATTACTTTATGTTCCATGTAGATAAAAATAGGAATAGATTAATATATATATATATATATATATATATATAAACATATCGAATTTACTTACAAGATATATTCATCAAACAAATCACAGTTGAACAAAACTGTGCGATGTGCCATCTCTCGCTCATCAAGGATTTATATAGTCAATGTATTTGATCCAGGAATTCATCTTATTTGAGGAATTGATGGAAAAGTGGGTTCAATTTTCTCATACTGTTCTTCTTCATTTATCATTGGTCTATTCATTCTGGTATATGATTAGAAAAAAACATAGAGTAGAAATCCATACATTCTTGATCCACATAACTATTCATGATAGAACCTTCAAGATGATTCGTTTTACAGGCATAAGACCTTAATGTGTACATATTTCATTCAGTTGGATACATCCAACTAAAAGATTTAGGTACTATGAGATGTATTTCAATTGGAATATGGACAGTCAGATGCAGCATGCATGTGAAAATGATGGAGGAAATATTTTCTATAACTCACACAAAATTAATGGGGCATCTGTCAAAAGTTTTTGTAAGAAAGACATGGAAAACTTATTATCACCAAGATATCTAAACAAATGACACAACCAAATAACATCCACCCTTACATTTTTAGAAAAATGATGAATAATTTCTATTCGAATCAACTCGTGCAGAAGAATGTGATAATCACGAGTCTTCAAGGATTTTAGCTTCAACTCGCTTATGTTGACCCATTTAGATATTTTGCATGAATAGACATAATAAACTTTAATAGTCTGTAGTACTTCTTGAAATTTCTTTTATTTTCTGTAGGTGTCATCACATAAGAATAAAATGGAACTTGCCATTTATTTTCACTGATACGCACATGATTCAATTCTGGTCTGATGCCCCAATCCATCATGTCACGACGAGACTGTAAATCATTTTCTTCTTTCCATTAACATTTTGAAGAATCAAAATCGAAATTGTTCATATGTTTTTTTTCAATGTGCATTATGCCTATGTAATGACGTAACAAATTTGTTGACCAATAATGAAAATCAAAGAAGATATTTCTCAACTTCCAATGGTAATAGGTTTCAGTGGAAATATTCATTCTCTTTCCAGATTTCATTTGACCCTTCTCGAATGAAAAAATAATAATTTTAATTCATTAAGCAATTCATTTCTAGACATATGCTGAGGCGGATCATCAGTCTCTGTGGTATTGTCAAATCTTTTATGATTATTTCTATATAGATGGTCCATTGGCAGGAATCGTCGATGTCCCACAAAACTGAAACTAAAACGATGTTTTAGTCTTCTAAATCATGTATTCATTTATATGAACAAGACATGATAGTTTTCCCTTCGCGATCCATCTAGACATCATTTCATAAGCAGTAAAATCATTGATCATCCACATAAGCACAACAAGCATATGAAATATGTCTTTCCAACATGCATCGTATGTGTGCACACCCACATACCAATGAAGTTTAAAATATTTTATTGAAGGTTTCATGTATACATCCATATCATTTCCAGGATTAGAAGGGCCAGATATGTGTATACTTATGAATGTGAAAGGTTTTTTCATACACCACCATGGGGGAAGATTATAACTGTGTATAAAACCCATCCATGTACGATGAAATGTAAGAATATTCCCAAACAGATTAAAACTATCAAATGAAAGACCCAACCTCACATTATGCACATCAGCTGCAAAATCAGGATATCAAGCATCAAATCTCTACAAAGAAAATCCATCTACAGGGTGAACCAACTCATCATTAGTATTATTTCTCTTGGTATCATTCCATTGCATTTTTATTTATATTTCATTAGACATAAAATATTCTAGGGTTTGGGGATCAATATAAAGTGCCACATTACTTTTTTTGGCACACGAGATGGTGTTCCATCATCTTTTGGCTTCTTGTGATATGCGCAAAATATTATACAATAATTTCATTCAGTATTTTCCACCTTGAATAACCTACAATCTTTCGGGCAAGCATTCATTTTGTTTCTTGATAACTCAAGTTCCTCAACTAACTTCCATTCCATATAGTGGTTTGAGGGAATATCTGCATCATATGGAAGTAAGTCCTTCAAGAAGGTAAGAATGTAATCTATGGTAGTATTAGAAATCCCAAACATAATTTTCCAATGAAACAATCAGATAAAAAATTCCCACTTTTTCATTTTACCACATTTTCGATATACTGGAGTCGTGGAAGCATCATTCAATTTTTTCACCCTGACAACATCATCCTTTTCATTAGAGGCATCATGTGTGCTCATATTGAAATATTTTTGGGTCATAATCCTTTCTTTTTCATGAAGATGAACAAATGGAAACAGGTCATATAAAAAATTCTCCAATCCAGTCCTCTCATTTGGATCATCATCAATTTGAGATTTTATTTTCTCCCAGTTGGGATTCCACATAGAGTTGTTTGCTTGAAAACCATATTTTCTTATATGGTACCTAACTTCTTCACAGCTCAAACAAGAAAATCCAACATAATTTTAATAGGGGCATTGTATGTGACTACTATCTGAAACATTGTGAAATGAAAAATCTAAAAGCCTCATCGATTTTTTTTAAAAATTTCCTTTCATCTGATCTAGTTTCATACATCAAACTTCTATCCATTCTGAAAAAAAAATTATAAGTCTTTTTTTCCAAAAAAATCATTAAGATTGAAGATTCATAGAAAATATATTTATGTAAAAAAGAATTGTTCACTTTATATGAAACCATAACTGGCACACTACTCTATATGAGAATCATAGTACAAAAAACAAAAAAATGATATATTTATAACCAAATATCTTTAAAGAACTACACATGTGTGTAATAGATCATGTACACTTGTGAAGGATAATTATTTAGGAGTTTAGTAAATTTTATATCGAATTTTATTTAAAATTTATGTAGATTATTTGAGTGATCACATACAATACCCAAGGGGGTGTGGGTGTCTAGGGGGTGGGGGTGTCCACAGGGTGGGGGTTGTCCCTGAGGTGGGGGTTGTCCACGGGGGTTGAGGGTGTCCATGGGGTGGACGGGCTGTCCATAGGGGTGGCAGGGCAGTCCATAGGGGTGGAGAGGTTTTCCAGGGGGGTAGAGGGTGTCTAGGGGGGTTGGCGGGTAGTCCATGGGGGTTGGGGCCTGTCCAGGAGGTAATGGGTGCCCAGGGGTGGGGGTTTCTAGAGTGATGGGGGGGTGTCCGGGGGGTGGGGGTGTCCAGCGGTGGGTGGGATGTCCATAGGTTTTGGGTCTTTCCAGAGGGTGGGGGTGTATAGTGGGTGGGAAGGCTGTCCATGAGGGTGGGGTCTATCCAATGGTGTAGGGGGTATCCAGGGGTCAGGGATGTCCACGGGGTTTGGGTGTATACATTGGGGTGGATGGGGGGTCTAGGGGGTGGGGGATGTTTAGGGGGTTGGGGGCTGTCCAAGGGGGTCGGGGGTGTCCGACGGATGGGGGTGTCTGGGGGGTGGGGGTGTCTAGGGGGGTCGGGCGGGCTGTCCATGTGGGTGGGGGCTGTTCGAGGGTAAGGGTTGTCCATGGGGGTGGGAGTATTTCCAGGGGGTGTGACTGAGAGCTATGAGATTTAATTGGGTTTTCATTATTGTTATGAAAAACAAACAATGGGTGCTAAGGGTTAGAGCAATATTTTTTAGTGGAAATTTACTTTGGGAGGATTGGTGACTTGATACCATGATGGTATCAAGATTTCAATTGTGAAAGTATAGGGGAATTGGATTCTTGTGGAAGGAATATAGGTTAGTGAATATCTATAGGTAGTTATTAGGAATGATATGATGTATGGTATTGAGTTTGTAAGGATTTTCATCATCATGGCATGATGATCATGTGTTCTTTCCTATATGAAGTTGTATGGATTCCTCGATATTTTTACATCATAACATGAATTAAATTTATGATCTCATTAGATGGTGAAGTCTAGATAGAATCATGATTCATTTAATGCATGGAGGGGCAGGCTTATGAATATGGGACGTGCATATGGTAGTAGGTCCCTGGACGAGGTGGATATATATGGGGATTTTCCACCTCTGGTCTCTGTAAGAAAGGATTCTAAAAGGTTCCCACCTACATCCAAGGATATATTCTTTCTTAAAAAATGTGTGGTGGGAGAAAGAATTCATCTTATATGATGATTTCACTTTAAGATCATGTGATGCCTTACTCGTCAAGATGACTAGACAATAACCAAAACAAAATAGGTCTTAAACATATCCAAATCTCTAGAAGTGATGACTTCCCAGTTCTTATTGTATAATTATGGAAGTGATGAATTCCCATTATCACAGCCCCCTCCCCACCTCACCCGTAGTTGACTCCCCCTGCACATCCCCCTCCCTCCTAAACCCCCCCCCCCAACTATACATTGCACATCTCCCCCACCTACACAACCCCCTCCCATCAACCCACTACACTACACCCCCACCTTCCCCCCACCTGCACTTCCAACCTGCACCCCCCCCCCCCCCACTTGCACAACCCCCTCCCCCCCACCCCCACTGGCACATCCCCCCCACCTATAAACCCACCCCACCACCTCAGCCCCAACAGACTCCCCCCTGTACAGCCCCTCCCCTGACCTACATATCCCCCACCTGTAGAGCCCACCCCCCACCGAACACCCCCCACCTGCACACTACACATCCCCCACCCACCTTCACCCCCCCCCCCCACTTTCACACCCCTCCCCCCTACACACTACACAACCCCCCCCCCCCCCCACCCGAACCCCCTACCCCACCCCACCTGCACAGCCCCCTCCCCCACCTGTACACCCCACCCCCCCCCCCGACCTGCACACCCCCACCTGCATATCCCACCCCCCACTAGGAACCTTTCCTCCCCACCTGTACACCCCCACCTACAACCCCCCCACCCACCCACCACAGCCCCCATCTGCACACCACCCTCCCCCACCCATTGCACCCCCACCTGCACCCCCCCCCCACGTGTACATCCCCTCCTCCCACCACCACCTGCCCAACCCACCCCCAATCCGCTCACACCCCTCCCCCCAACCACATGCTCCCCCCACTTACACCCCCAACTTGCACTCCCCCCTCCCCACCCCACCTGTACAACCCACCCCCCACCCCACCTGTACAAACCCTCCCCCCACCTCATGCCCAAAAGGACTCCCCCACTACACACCCCCACCCGCACATCCCCCTACACCCACCGCACCCCCCCCCCCCCCTCAACTGCATATCCCACTGGCAGACCCCCCCCCCCCCCCCCACTTGCACAACCCTCTTCTCCCCCCCCATTAACACATCCCACCCCAACCCCCCACCTGTACAATCCCCCCCACCTCATGCCCAATAGACCTTCCCCCACTACACACCCCCACCTGCACATCCCCCTTCACCCACTACACCCCCCTCACATGCACATCCCACCAGCAGAACCCCCCCCCCCCCACTTCCATATCCCTCTTCCCCACCCCCATTAGCACATCCCACCCCCAACCCCCACATGTATAGCCCCACCCCCTGACCTGCACACCCCACCTATACAACCCACCCCCACCTACACATCCCCCCCACCTAACCTCCACCTATACAACCCTCCCAATGTAAAATACTTCATATATTATAATTCTGTATAAAAAACCATTTCTACGATTAAAAAACATATCCAAAAATAATTTACATGGATTATTTTTTTTGAATATCTCCATATGAGTGTTATAGTATGATGGCTTACATGTAACAACCTTATTAAACTCATGCATATGATAAATAAGTATTATAGGCTCAAAGTAAACCAAATAGATACAAACATAAAATTATACATAGTTAAGATAAAGTAAACTAAAGTCCATAGAAACTGCCATTATCACCCCCACTAAAAAAAATAGAATACAACCTAAATCACTAACCTAAACAGCACCAATCCATTCATATGGTTCAAAAAATTTACATAATAGTTGGTATAAATACTTTAAATAAAGTTGATTCACCAAATCATAACAATTGAAGTGTAGAAAAAAATAGGAAACAAATAAAATTTCATTTTTTGGGTATACTATACCGCACAGACCTTGAGTTTAGGCCAAATCAAAACAGAAAAAATAGATGCAAAACATTAAACCTTAGGTACAAAATTCATATTTTAAGGGTGGAAACAAAACGATTTCCTGATTGAAGATGGATCGAGTGTAATAAATTTTGGAACAGATAGATCTCCTTTAGGTATTTTCTTTGGGCCTGAAATCGCTTGGATGGGGGACCTGCGTCTGTTGACAATTTAGGGGAAAACATTCCCAACAATTTATAAAACCATTGGGAAAGCCTTCCTAAAACTAACACATCCCATTGGTTTGATAAAACCATTGGGTAAAAGTAATCTAAATCTCACTTATCCCAATGGTTTGATAAAACTGTTGGTAAAACTCATCTAATTTTTCTAATTAAAATAGTTTAGTGAAATTATTGGGCAAGGACCTCTTGACATCCATACTCCAATGGTTTATGAAAACCTATGGAAAACTTCTGTTGTTATAACCTCCATTTACAGTAGTGTGGGGGAGTGATAGAGATTTTGATCAATTGTATTCATATTGATTGGTTCTGGATGAAGAAATGGGATACTGGAGATTGTATTCAGTTGTATCGTTTTCGGGCCAATCATAATCAGGATGATTGTATTATGGACCATTGTATCTATCATTAATTGGAAAATAAATATGGTTAGTGGAAAGGATGGTAAGATATAATAATTTCCCTTGTAAGTAAGACGATGCTAACGTTGTTCTCAAATGTATTCAAAATCATGAATCCATGATACAATATGATGTTTGTGGATGAAAAGGAGGGTTTCTGATCCAACTCAATATGCCATCATAATCAAGAGAATAATTTCTTGAGACTGATAATTTAAAATAATAGAAAATAATGTGATAAAAATGTTGTAATCCACTTAAAAGGGGTTGAATTACTTTGTTTATCAATCAAGGGGAACCATAAAATAGATGAAGAAAAGGGATTTATTTTTTTCCAAGGGGGATTGAATTTTAAATAATTTTTCTTTTCAATCGGTACAGAGAATTGTATTGAATAAGTCATATTGAGATAATTAGAATGGGATGTTGGATTTAGAAAAGAAATTGAAAAGAATTTCTGACGAAGAAATAGAGTTAGAATAATAATCTGGAAGATTTGACAAGAATTGAAGAAGTTAGAGATGAACCTGAAATTTAGTGAATTGTCAAAATTTTGGTCAATATGGTTGAGTGAAAAAAAAATTTGGGGTTCCATCCAACACTGTCCTTGGGTTTCCTATAAAATGGAGAAGTACATTGTACATTCTATGGTGTCTGTTGTGGAGATACTATTCACTGGAAGATAGAGAGTCTACAACTTTATATGGAGATAAATAAGGTTCCATATTGATCTATGTTGAAGAAGTTTAAATTGATTAAAGTTAAAGTTGAAGAGATAAGATCACACTATGTTTTAGCTAATCATTATATTTTGTGATCATCATATTTAGCTGACTATCATATTCTAAATGTTATTATATTCGGCTGATCATCACATTGGGCTAGATAATTAGATTGATATTTCTATATTAGAATTTCTGGACTACGGGGTAAAGTGTTTTTGATTGCATTGATCAATTTCTAATGGAGACATATCTATCGGATTGGGAAATCATATTTGAAGAATCGGTCTAGGAGATTCAGATTTGGATAATTAGACTTAGAAATATAATTTGAATTATATATAAATTCCAATTAAGTTTGAACCATGTTATGGGTAAGAAATTTAATAATAGTGTTCTAAATAATACATTTTTGGATGTTGAAAAGAATCACAAGTGACATGAGTTGTCACAGAAACTCTGTTTTACCTTATTTTTGCTAAGCATGTGTACACTCAATTTTTTATTTTCTTCAATGATCTACATGAGTGAAAGTTTAGTCCTACTCATTTTATTCCACCAAATGGATTTATTTCATGTGGATTTTGTGGTATTGGATCATTTCCAATCCATACCAAGGACGTAGATATTTTTATTTAATATCGATCCTTTTAAATACTTGTGTTCCTTTGGATGTGTGCTTGAATTTTTTTAATAGGGAATGAAATACTTAATAGGAGATGAAGGTTGTTTCTAGGTAATATAATGGAAAATTATCTCTAATTCTCACCCTCCCCCTCACAATGATACAATAATCCTAACTAGGAACATTCAAGTGATATTAGAGGGAAGGATCCCTTTGCTTATTATTTGTTGATGGAGAAATTGAATGGTGTTATTAGTAAAAGTATTTTGGTTTTCTATGGAAGGAATTATCATATCTAGAAGGATAAAATGTTACCATATCTTATGCTTATTTGATATGTTGTTCTTGAATCTGCAATAGATGGATTACCTTCTGTTTATTATAAATTACCTGTAACATCTATTGATAATAATAATTATTAGAATGATGGAAGGTCTTAGAAATATTTATTATTTTCACTTTTGGAATGTCAATTACTATGGGTGAAAGGTGTTTCCATAGAAAAAGTATTTGGTAATATTGAAAACCATATATGATGGAAATAAAAAAGTGAGGAAGAAAAATTAAAAATCTGGATATCAAAGTATGAATATTTGAATATTGGTGAATAAACATTTGTTAGGGACTTCATTAACAATGTGAATGAAATTTTAAGCACTATCATATGTATTTCTAAAATATAATTTGATTATACAGTTTTTTAATAGATTTTGATAATCCATTATAAAAATTATGATTCAAAATTTTATTCACTGAAAGATATTGATCCTAAAACATAAACTCTAGTTGATTTTCGTAGAACTCTCAATTATTTTTTAGAAAAAAAAATATTTAGGAAGTTTGATAAAATTATATTATGCATTTTGGGATATTGATTGGTAATGAATATGTATGTTGGTGATTTCAAGTGGATTCATATTTTTTAAACTATGCTTTTAAATGATTCAAATACACAATAAATGTTTACAGTGTTGGGTCACTATTTGGGATGACTATACTGGGTATTTTTATAATCACACTTGAAAGAGAACTTTCATGTTGTTTGTATTCTGTATATTAAGATCATAATATGTTGATGATAGAGGATTAATGATCCTATATATTGATATATATTTTAGATAACTTGTGGTATCAAGATATAAATATGATGACCACCCCGGTGTCATCAAAGTCACGACAATATCTATTCATGCTATGATAGTAATATATGGTGATTAAATTTTTAAAATATCATATTGTATATAAATTTTTTTTATATATTAATTATTTATATTGTTTATTTTATATTTCATGAAAATATAATAGTTTTATTTTTAAGAAAGTAGATGACAATTTGGTATATAGGTAATTCCACCCTTGATTATGTAGATACCTAAGCATTGGTTTCTATCCCTTTTCCCAATGGATGAATACCTAGTTAGTTCACCTACCAATAATCTAGGATAGAAAATATTGGTGTTGGATTTATTAGTAGAAACATGGAGTAATGAATATTTAAAAATCAGTTAGGATATCATAAACTAATCATTTATGAGTATCCTTAGTTCATGAGGTCACAATAGAGGAATTTATAAAGGATGTATTGGAAGACATGTTCTAGATCATGTCAATTATTTATTAGATATGACTAAGACAATTGTATAAGAACCATAAATATAAAAGGGTTGATCCTACAAAATATAGATTCAAGAAAAGTTGTTTATTTTAGTGTTGATTTAATTTCATTAATGTATAATATTAATAAGGTATACATAATTTCTTAACATCCTGGTGATTTATTATGATTTGAATATGATAGGTTTTTTAGAAGATATTGGACATGAATTTTTGAGATATAGGTATTTCATCATGCATCAATAGTCTTAAGGGTTAACTGAGATTGATACATTAGATTATTAATTTATGTTTAGATTATTCTATAACCCTGCCATGTATTTTTGAAAAGGTTTCAATAATATGAATCCAATTCCCTTTGAGTCACTCTAATTAGAATTTCTGATTTAGATACATTATACACATAATTTTGTTTCCTATATAAGATATATCTAAGAGTATATATGTTTGGTAGTGAATCTTGGGAATTTATGTATGGATCAGGAATTTGGGGGTTTTAATTTCCTTTTTTATGAATGTTTCTGAGATTTGATGGATATTAACTCTGTAAGACCTCTATCGGTGGTGATGAGGAGAGGGGAAGAACCTTTAAATAGATGGAGGAACAATTAAAATATGATCATATAACAGATACGTAGATGAGCACCAAGTCATCCAGAGTACCCATGGATATAAGGATTTTTTCATGTATTGTGAGACCTTCCTATAAAATAGATTAGTTAAAGTGAGTTTTTCATATTCAACCATTTTTTTGGGTCCCATAACACATGACAAAAATAAAACTCATCTACTAGATAAAATAGATTAAATGGTTTTCCCCTAATAGGGGCTGACATGGGGGTCATTAAATAGTGTAATGTGTCTGTCATCTAAGAAATAAGTTTTATAACCTATACTGTAAGGATTGTGGCATAAAATATTACATATATAGGTAGAATGAGGGTTTCATGTGCCACCCAAGGATAGTCCTTGAAATAGGGGTATGTTAGGGTCTATCTCATGTCCTATTTAGACCATCAAATTTACATCATACTATTATTTTCATATCAAACCTCATAAAACTATGTTTGGTAATTTAAGATATCATTTTTTGGATGAATTAATCAATTAATGATTAAATTATTTTAAAAATTATTATGTTGTAAAAAATATTAATAATTTTTTTGAACAATTTTACCATTACATATAACTTGGTATTGTCAAAAATGAAAATATTATATGTAAAAAAATAAATTAAGAGGGAAACACTTGACTATGATATCATTATTTCCAAAAATAGGTTATATAAAAATTATTGTGATTGAATAATAATAGTATTTGAGGATATACTGTGGATACCAAGTTTAGATGACTAAATTATACAATTAGAATATTTATTTAACAGTTGGAGGGTGTGAGTTGTTCTTTGTGTCAACTATTTGGTTGTGATGTGACGTTATTGAAAAAGAGGAAATATGAATTTAATAATATAATGACATTTCTTGAAATAAATTTTTCAAATTTTGTGGATATTTTAAATTATTTATGAAATAATTATATCATAATATTTGTCATATATGATTGTGGTGTATGAGAATAAATGTAATGAAAAGAAACATGGAAATGATAGTGGATTGTTAAATAAATAATTAATAAGTGATATATCAACATAAATGACAGATGTAGTGACAATAAAGAGTTATGAACTATTTAAATGTGTTTTTATGAATAGAACATTATGAATTTGATCAGATGATAGGAAATAATTCATTTATACTGATATATGAAATGATATTTTTTGGGGATAATAAATTTAGGAATTATGAATGAATTATTAAGGGAGATAATGGTGGATAATGTTATAAGTAAATGATGGCAATGAAATAATGATATTACAATGAGGATGGGAATTACTTCTAAGGTAGTGACATAATTTCAAAGGAAATAAGATATTCCTAATGTATTTTGCTTAATTGGGGACATCTATTAATGGGTAAATACTTAGATATTAAAGCATAGGGTAGTAGAATCTTTCTTGGGATGATTCTTATGATCAACATGAAGGTTCATGTACTGGGGTAGAGTAACCCTAGTTACTGATATATCACATATCGAAATCTAATTGAAAAGTGTAATAATAATATAATTTGTATATTCAAAATCAGTAATTCAATAATAACACTTATCATTATTGAATAATTATCTCTAACATGTGATGTGCTGAGAGTATGGAATCCCCATAGGATATGGAGATATCCAGTGCTAACTATAGAATATGTGTAATCGATAGTACCATGATATGAATAGAAAGATAATATAATAACAAACATTCATATGTTATTGAATTATATTTTTCATTTTACGAACAAGATCAATGAGAATCCATTAAAGATGATATAGTATCTTTATATTTCTATATAGGCTTCATGTGAGTCTTATAAGGGGATCCTTGATATTCAATGATTAGTTATTTGTGTGTGCTATTTACATTTAAATTTTATAGAACATTTTATGATTAAATATCGATGGTGATAGAATAAAATGGTTGATCTTTCCTTAAGTCAACCTCTATTTGGTATTGGTATAGGATGAAATTAAAAATTCTCCTACTCACTAACTGGTCAATTTAGAGATCAAATATTACTTACACATGTATCTATATCAAATCACCCACTACACTTGGTTGAGATTTATTATATAACACGTGGATATTGCTGGTTATGTGTAATCGCTTAACCACATTGGAGATTAATAAATGGATATGGGTAAATCCACCATTATCCCCGATGAATGAACCCAATGGATGGGATAAGTGTGTATGAGTGGTTTCTCTAGAATCATTATATTGAGAATGTGATGGATAATAATTCAGTAGAGTGGTGACAGTCCATACCTCCCACAACATAGGTATTGGTGTGGAATATGACACACCATATATTATATATTAATATACCCACAATTATATGATTTAAGAGGACCATATTTATATATTTATAGCCTTAAATAATTTAATTTTTATTATTATAGGATTTAGGTTTTGTATTAAAGATTTGTATTCCCTCTTGTATTTTAAAATTTATGAAATTTTATCATTGAAAAATAGTATTTACTATAGTTGGAGATATGTATTTACTTTATCACATCATATATAAATTATGATTTTTATTTTGACAAGTTATTTATTTCTAGGTGGAGACATGTATGTTTCATAATATTTCATGATTAGTGCATCTAGGGTGAATTACTCAATGGGAGATCTATGATGAGTTTTTTGATATGGGGTTTCTTCATTTATTGAGAAACACAAATATTTGGAATGTTTGGTGAATGTGATTTATGGTTATATTGATTTAGAGTTATCATGAATATATATGGTGATGATATTTAATGGTGTAATATTATTTACAGTTCACATTATATTGGTTCATATAGACACTAGATGTTTTTTGGACAGACCAAAAGATGGGATAACTATAATATGTATTGTTATATTCACTATTTAATGCACATTTTCACACTGTTCACCTTATATCCCAACAACCAACTGATGTAGATCACAAATAATCATATATCATAGATATAGACAACTGATATGGATAGTTGGTGGACAAGAGATATCATTTAGAAAAATACCCTCATGTCCTTAGTGTTAGGATGAAATATATTCAGAATGTGGTGGTTGTACATAGATATTATAGTTTTAGTATTTTATTATGTATCATGGATATTTTTTTCCTATATACATCAGTTATATTTTTAAATTCATATTCCATGATTGTGATGATGGATGTTATTGTATTGTAGTAGGTGATATTTTTATTTAGAGGTATTTCCTCCCATGATAGTGTAGATACCTCATTACTGGTCATTATACCCTGGCCTAATAGGGGTGGTCTTGGGAAGTTCATCATCCCCTAATTTGGGATGTGATATTCATTGTACCATGGCTATGATGGTCAATATTGATTTCAATTTTTTTATTATGTGATTAACCATAGTAATCCACTACACAATAATTTTTTCCGAAGCTTAACAATTTTTATGGTGTCTCACATTTGATATATGGATCTCTTTATTATCAATTTCTTTAATAGAGTAAAAAAATAATTATATAACTGTATGTAGGAACTATATAAAAAATAATATTTTTTCATCCTCCACATATTCTTTGATAGATTATCCTTTCCAGATTATATCTTTGTTTTTTTATATTATATTAAGGTAGCATTTTGGTTCTTGATAGTGGAAAAAAATTGGAGATATTTTATATATGCCTTCTAACATCACATAATGTTTTTTAGTTGTTAAAGCCCATGTTTGACATTAATTCCATTAATACCTTTTTTTATACTAAAAATTGTTTCGATATTATTTGTGTTTTCATAATACATATTCTATAGTGGATCCACTCATCTAATTTACAATATATAAATTATCACCACACATTTAAAAAAATTGGGATTGAATTTTTCTTTTATAATTCTTCCATGGGATTATGTGTTACCTTATTTCAAATGTGGGGTATTTTTCATCCTTTCCATCTACCCACTTCGTCATGTGCATTCTCATTTGGAAGTTGTTAATTTTCCTCAAGCCTCCACCTATCATAAATTATATATTTCTTCTAGTTAAAATATTTTTCTTAATCTAATCTTCATCACATTCATTTCCTTCTTTAATTTGAACTATCCTTTATACTTTTTCGAATGATTCATGTGTTAAAAGAGTTCCAAGAGTCATTGATGGCTGATGTTTTAACAATTTTATTTCTTATCCATTAAAGTTATCTTTTCAGAAAAATATTTTATTCAAATAGTGTGATTATCCACTAAACTGGTACATTTAGATATTATTTTTTTTCAATACATTATGGTTTTATAATTTTTGAGACAATGAATCCAATTTATAATTTAATTTCAAAAAAATAATACACTCATGTTTTTAAAACTAATTCTTTGGCATATTATTGTTTCAATTTTCATTGTTTAAATTGTATCATATTTTAATTTGTTATGTTGTGATGATTAGTATACTAGATAATATGATTATAAGTGATTTAAATATATAATATCTTACATTGTGATTGTTTAGAACACATTGTACAATAATATCCAGGATAGATCCATTAGATGGTGGAGGATTATATTTGACACTGTTGGAACTGAACCAAAAGGGAAAAGAATTAGATCATAGTATATTACTAACCAGAAAAAAATTAATTTATCATTATGTTGTGATGATCAAAACCCATTTAAAAGTAATTTAATGAGTAAAAATAGGTATTTCATGATATCATTTCAATTATTCTATCTTATCATAATTTTTAATCCATTTTTGAGTCTACAAAGAGATTTGTTTGGGTTGTTTTTAAGAAAATTCACTATATTTCATATTCTAATTGTTCTTTGTCTAATAATTTGTTTCTTAATACATTCATATTTATGGGTTTTAAATTATTATGTAATTTAATTATTTTATCCCATAAGATGGGTTTTTTATAATTATGATTCAAATTAAAATAATGAATGTTTAAAAACTGAAGGAGACGGTATTTGATAGTGATCGAGGCCTAATATAGATCTTAGTTTCTCGATAGAATGTGAGGGAAGGGTTGAAAAGGAATCATGGATGGTTTTAACTATAGGTGTTCTGTCACATCATAGATGGGGAGTATCTCACCATGAGGGATTTTAGTTTTAGTTTCATGGAAGGGGGGCTAGGGAACCACACTTTTTGGGAGTTAATCCATGCTTAAGAGGCCTAGGCATCCCCCTGGATGAAGTGAATCACCCCACGATATATTGGGGTTGATCTAAGAAAATGTTAGGAAGGGGTAGAAATTCTACCTTAGGTTAATTGAGATTCACCCCATAGGGGTCACACTGTTATAGTGTATGACCATGGGTTGATCACACTACTTGGGGGAGTTGCAATGTAACCCATAAGGGTCACATCGGGAAAAATACAGGAAATGGTGTTGATCCTTATACATGGGGGTGGTTTCACCATGAGCCTAGAGGGTCATGAATAAACCATTAAAAATTCCTATTTTTAAAACAGGGTAATCTCCCTTTTTTGCTTTGGTAAAATATATTTTCTTCAAGAGAAATTTCTAGCAGCTCTCCACCTCATTTTCCCTTCCATCATCCCATGTGAAGAGGTATGTTCATAGGGGTGTTTTACAAGAATTTAATTATATTTTAAACTACTCTTCCATTCAATTTTATCTCACCATTATAGCCACTAATGTTAATTTTATTTAGACATGTATTTTTCAAAGGCATTCGATGAAGCATAGTGAATTTTTTCTAGAATGGTCAATATTTTTCATACTGTGGATATAAGATTCTATGATGGTTGATCACATGTTGTTTCTAAAAATTTCATCATGGGATTGTTTCATTATGAGTTTTTACTATGTTTTTTATGAAATTAGGTGAAATTTTCTTTCTATCATGTCTTCATTTATTGGGATTTTTCTCAAGGTGGTGTTGGATGTATGCCATAGACCCTCTAGGTGTAGCTTTTCGTAGTTTTTGGGTAGAAATATATCCATTAATTTTAATAGAATTATGTCTATTTTAATTAAATTTATTAATTAATTAAAAATTATTTTATTTTATTATATTATGCATTATGTCTTTACCAAAGATATTGGGTGATGATATAAACATGAACGAGTCTTGGTAGAGATTAGGTAATGGTGGTAGATTTTTATTAAAGGAAATAACATAGAATAAGGTTGGTGGTTCCTCAAGCATCTCTATGGGCTCATGCATTGGTTTATATAGAATATAATATGGATTCTCACTATTTATGTTTGATTGAACTTAAATATAAAATGAACTATTATACTAAACCCATGTGAAATAAGAAAATCATCAAGGGCTACAATTGACCCATGAAAACTGAATTGATTCCTTGTTTGTTGATGGTCAAGGACATGATTAAAAATTAATGTTTTGATATTCATATATATATATATACACCATATATAGGTATAAATGGGATGTGTGATATATATTGGACCTTGTAATCGATTATCCTTCCCCCTAAAAGTAGGAGAGAGTGATAAATTGGAATAGGTTGACAAGTGAAAATTCATATGTAACATTGATATTCCTTATGGTATTAAAGATAGTTCATCAAAGGGTTGGGAAAGTGTCCCCCCCTATGGGGCTGTGAATACCTAGGTTGTATATCCTGGGTGGGATTATGTTAACTTTTTTCGTGAGAGAATAGACCTAGGATGATTTAAGAAGTTTGATAAATAATGTTTCATCCCTTTAATGTGACATATATATACCATTACCTATGAGAATATTGATTCCATGAAGTGATTATTCTGATGAATATGGATTTTATTTACAACTTGTGAAGGCTTTAGAATAAGATAAAAAAGTAAGAGAGTGAAGATAACATGTAAGGTTTTGAAATAATAATGTGTCCTAGGAGGCCTTAGTGGGTGCCCTTTTATAATCTTCACTTTAGGGAGGGTTATTGTTTGGTGGAATGTGTTCTTGATTTTATATGTCACCATTTAAACCAAGACTGTACATTATGAGCATAGAATGTCTGTAGTGATATAATGGATTTTTCACTTGAGTATCCAACATAATATATGTTTGAGAATTTCATGAAGGTGATTTACCCATGTGGTGACCATGATTATATTACATATTACTGGGTTTACGGTGGCCTCAGATGAGTATATGAGATATTACCTAGTGGATGCTAGCACTTGAGGATTATATGAGATATTACATGGTATAATTCATCACTTGGTGTGTTATATGATAATTCCTTGAGTGGGAAACTTATCCACGAGATGATTACAGGATTTGTTCTAAAAATTTTGGGTGGGGTCACCCTTCCCCCTAAAACAATTTTTTGAGAATATGGGAGGGGATGTAATTCACCATAACTATATTATCTGAGATTCTAGGGGGACTATCCCCCCCACCTCACTAAATTTTCAAATGTTTCATGTGGGTAATATCTTCTCATGATGGAAATATCTAAGATTCTATGTGAGAAACCACTTGCTACACACATTATTTCTGAGATTCTATGTTTTTTTATTCTTCACATGAACTATAATATATAATATTATATCTTTGGAATATCCTTACCCTAATTTAATGACATGTTATTATGGATGGTCCACTCTTCCCTCCAATATGAAACAAGATATTCTAATATCAGATGCTCTTACCCCCTAGTTTTATATATATGTGATTATTCTGGTGGGTCACATTCTCCCTATGTGATAATATATACTTATTTATATTTATAAGATTTTAGAGTAGGAAAATTATCCAAATGATGTTTATAGAACTTTTTCAGATTCATTAACTAGCCAATGATAGTATGATCGATGAAGAGTGAATTCATGGTATATTATACTTTTTTATGACAATATGGGTGGTTTCTTACTAAGTTGTACTCACACCCTGCTCAGGTATCCATGAAAATTTGAAACTAGATCAAACCAAACTATTTGATGGTTTCTGATGGTAAGATTCCTTTTACTTCATGATCGAGTTGGAGTAGCTTAATAGGTATTTTTATAATTTTATAAGATGTGGTAGGGATGGTAGTTGAACCTATTTTTATTTTATTTCTTTTTTCATGTTTTATATATAGTTATTTAAGTGGGTGATCATTTTAGACATGTTTTTGCATGTTTTTGTTTTCATTGGATTGCGAATGCATATGTTTGTTTGTTATGAATACCCAAATTATTATAATAGATTATTTCTATTTATTTTTTGTTTTTACTATAATGATATTATAGTATAGTCTCCATATGGTAACACATTGGAACCACACTACTAGTCGACTACCTCTAGAACAAATGGAGGCACACAAAATGTCGAGTTACCCTCAGACTCAGTTACTGGTGAGTGAAATGGGTTGAGGTATTAAAAAGTGGCATCAAAGTATCTTTTTATTCGTATTACTATTTGTGGTATGGTAGAAATGGATTATGTATGTTTCATAAATTGTAATAGACCATATACTAGTACAAAAAAATTTAATGGAAGTACATTTTACCAAGGATATGGGATTTTGGATCTTGGTTTTTTCTATTATGATCTACATATTTATTCCTAAATGATATGTGTAAATGATTTCTATTTTTGTTTTAGCTTCTAGGCCATTAAAATAAGGCTCTTATACATGAACCATTTTGGGTATATAAGATTCACCTTATTTTTTATGCTTTTATGTGATTTAAATCATTGATGATAAAGGGTTCATTAATTTAAAGTGTTAATAAACTTATATGGATTTTTTTTCATTTAATTTATTGGTAGAATTGTACCTCGATACACGTTGGTATTTTTTCTAATGATAGGTCATGTAGATCTTTGTTAGGGATGTTATTTTATGAATGTTATATACAAAAATCCATTTATGGGATGTGTATAAAAGTTTGTTGGGTAAGTATAGGTACATTATTCCTTCATACTGGTTCTATAAAAATAAATATATGTTTACAAACATAATGAGTAAACAATAATATATATCATTTTTTACAATATATATTGGTGGAATTCAACTTATCTAAACCATGAAACTATGGAATACATGACATAGAAAATTCTAAAATGATTCTTGTATATACTACTAGATGATATCTCAATCCTTATGGAGAAAATGATGTATGAAGATTCCAAAAAATGATGGTTTTATGGTAGTGGTTAGTGGATTACCATGATATGCCTAATATGTATAGTGTGAGAAAACTATAGTGGGTGTCTCAGCAAGTGAGTTACCTCCTGATATCAAATATTAGAGCACATATGAATCTTTTTTAGTATTATTTGATATGAGATACATTTTATAGACTAGGTGGGATAGCCTAGTTACATTGTGATAAGTCTCAGGATATTGGTGAGTCAAGTTATATTCTTAGGTAGATAGGTATTTTCTTTACTAGGTTGAGATGATTGTGATATATGACGGTAACTTAAGAGAGGTGTTAGAATATTCATGTGAAGTCATTATAGATGATAATATTGGATATATTATTTTCCTTTAATACTAATATATGAAAGCCTCTATCAAAAGAATGTAGTAGGCACGTGATACAACTCTTTGTTTTATGATATAAATCACTTAGAGTTATTTTGGTGTCATTGTTGGATTTGAAGGGAATGATCAGTGTGATTCACTGACTTTGTGAATTCTAGTGAGGTTCCTAACTAGGTAGTGAATATTGATCCTAGATTATTGGATATAATATTATTGGATATTTGATTGATTCTTTATGATTTGGATCAATGTTGAGTGGTGGGTGATCATTCAGTTAGCCTTGGAATGAGTGGGATGTCAGGGTTGTTGGTATAGATCATAAAAGACACATCTTATTGTAAGATATTTAAATTATGAGCGTAATGATATTCTTTATTCATGTGACCCTTGGTTTGATTATGTGTGATTTATTAGAATTTTTTTTATGTAATTGAGTTATATGGTTGTGTACAACCATTAAGTTCTGATGAGACTATATTGTCATGAAAGTTTTGTGTATTTTTTTTAAAATTATATAGAATTATTTAAAGACTGCACGCTTGTGATTCTGAGGCTCAGAGTGCTCCGAATGTAATTTTAAAATGTTTTTTTGGGTACTCTTAATAAATGTGTGAGTGGGATTTTATAACATTTGAACCGGTGTTCGGATCGAAAATATGAGGGCACCATTGAACTTGAAATTCCATGATTCACTTAGAAAGGGATTAACGTCAACCAACAATGGTCGAATGGAAAATTTAATTTTCATACTTTTCAAAAAAAATTATAAAATATCTTTACAAAGTTATTTTTTTTTACTTTTCTTACCATTGATTGGCAGACGACGACGCTTCGGTTTGGCGATGAGGCGATGATGAGGCACATTAAATGAGGATCCTTAATTGATCATTGTGAAAGCATAACTACTACGCTATTTCATAAATGAAACAACATAACAATGTAATGTTGTAGCATAACCTAAACACTAATATAAATTAAAAAAAACACGTTGGAGAGTGGAGAATTAAACCATAGGAAGTGCTCCAACAAACCTCTGGCGAGATTCCTCTCCAACAAAGAATGAATGAAATAGGTGTAACATCATCAACTTGGACATACCTCAATGAATAAATCCAGGAAGTGACGAATGATGTCTAACTCTTGAACCCTCAAGTATGGAACACTACGGCAACAAACATCAAATGAGGTAGGGGTTTGAAGTATTTAATGTTTCCCCATTCATTTCTGAAAATGAAAAACGTGATTCAACCCATGAAAAGGTTGATCTATGGATCATGTATTCCTGATGGAGGGTGACCTCTTTTGGGATTTCTCTATTTGGGAAGAAATTATCACATGTATTGATTTAATTACAACCCGAGACATGTTTTCAAACATCTAATGTGGGGGGTTCAGGCTGACACGAAAAAGGCATGAGCCCCTCTGCATGTGCGTTCTTTGTGGATAAAATCTTGAAATGGAGGAAAGGAGAGTTTGAGGTTGTCGCAGAGAAGGTGGAAGCCTTATGATCTCATAGGGAACGACATATTGAGAAATAGACCACTAAAGAAACACTGGTAGCCCAGAAAAAAATGATGGTGTGTCGGTGCTGACGATGGCTGACAGTGGCCGGTGGTGGCCAGCAGTGGTGGCTACGGATGGAGGGAGGCAACGCGACAGTCAGCTTGCCACAGTGGGATAGGTTCGCGGCCATTGGTCATGATGACATCGTGGCACAACATCGACCGACACCACGTAGAGGTCATGGCACGCGTCCAGGCTTCCTGGGCGAGCAATGGAGGCCACGACCACCACAGCCGCGGCGCTAGACACCTAAAGCACCACGTTGGCAATGCGTTGACCTAGTCAACATGTAGACTTGGATCCCATGTGATGTGGAGTGAATGACCGATATCCGCAGCCACCTGTGCTGAAGACCGGACGTGGTTGTGCCACGTCGTGATGGAGGAGCCACCTGCTATGGCGGGCTGAACCCACCTTAGTGAGTTGGACCCTCCCCAGCAGGCCGACCCCCCCCCCCCAAAGTGGGAAGGATAAACCCTATAGGGACAAGACCAGGCTGGACTAGATATGGGTTGGGTCTGGTCAACCCAGAGTAGGTTGGGTCTGGTCGGTCCACCTGGGTCTGATCAGACCCAGACCCAATCGGCCCCTGTTTCACTAAAATACTTGTATCTATTAAACTGGGCATCTGATTGACACATTGTTAGTGTTTTTAGGACCCTTTCAATGGGGTAGTTCTTCTGAGTTACTCTACATGAGTTTTGGTGCAGTGTGGCATATGGCCGAGTTATATCGGGCTTGAATCCAACCAGGTCCTTTCAACAAAAATGCCCATATCTTACAGACTGAGTATCCCTTCAACGCAGTGTCTAATGCGTTGAGACCATTGCGACAAGATGGTCCATTGGGTTACCCTATGTTGTAATTTGTGGTTTTTGAGGTATGACTAATGGCTTGAGGAGATGATCTTCCTGGAATCAAGCGTGGTAATTGTTGGAATCTAGTGGCTGACTGTGATGTGAAGAATTACTAGAGATCCTTCGTGAATTATCAAAATAGTGACCCTTCAGAGATTATCATACTAGGGACCCTTCATAGATCATCATACAAGAAACCCTTTTTGGATCAACCTACTATTGAACCTTCCTGGATCATCATACTAGAGACCCTTTGTGGATCAATATAATTGCGACCCTTTGTAGATCAGCATACTAGAAACCCTTCGTGGATTGGCATAATAGTGATTATTCGTGGATCAGGAGTAGCGCGACCCATCATGGATCAACCCTAGAGTGACCTGTCACAGATTAGCAGCAGATCAACCCTTCTTGGATCAGCAGCAAATCCTCATAAAAGAAAAAGATGAACTAGAATTATGACTAATCATATTTACTTCTATACATAAGTTATACCAAGTGTGAGCTATCTTTTTCTTTATACTATGTATTTGAGATCTTTCATGGTGGTATTAACTCTATGGTATTCCCTTATGGTATTTTCTTCTGTGGATTTATAAGAGTCCTTAAGGGGTCTTGAGGTCCCTATTGAGCATTATTATACTCACCCCTGAATGGGCTTCTCCCGTACCTGTTGTGTCTTGTGAAGATGACGAACATCATTGACATTAACTTTGGAGAGCTAGGGCTAGACAGTGCTTGGAGGTGGATTGATAGTTGTGATGTGCTGCATGGACATCCAATAGATAATTCTTCCTACCCTTCAGGTAGGATTCATGGTGGACAACCTATGGAGATTTTACTTCCATTGATGTACTTTTCTTTCAGTTGGGCTTGTATTATGGCCCCTTTACTTTTAGTTTACAGACATTACTCTCAGTTGTGGTACTTTGTGGTGGTTGTACTATTTTATTTCCTTTGTAGTTTTCTTTTTGTATTATTCCATATATGTGTGTTTAAAGGTTTAAAGGAAATGCCTTCCCTTTCGGGGATATGCCTTTTTCGGTGCTAGTCACCTACCCCTGGCCTATGGAAGGTGGGCTTGGGGTAGTCATGGAATGGGCCCTAGGGGACGATTTGTGATGTAGACCAAGATTCTACTCGATAAGAAATAATAGTAGGGACCATATATTGATTAACTATTTCATAAATTAGGGTAGGGAGTATTTCTATAGTTTTTTAGTAAAATCCTTGATTTTTTAGGCTATGTGCATTCTGGATATGCATTGTTCCATTTTGTAGGTATATAAGTGGGTTCCCATATATAGTTTGAGGGTATTTGGATTTGATGAAACACTTATTGGAATTTCGGTCCATAATTTTCATGATATTGTTTCCTTTCCCTCTATGGTAATGTTAAATCAATAATGGATCAACATACAATTGAGTGGTTAGTCTGATCAGGTGTTGTGACTGGGGTTATTTGGATGGGTCAACATTTCTTAGGTGGAGTGAAACACATGAAAAAACTAAAAGATATAAATAATTAAGCTTGTGAATTATGGGAAGGAACAGGGTGGTGAGTTCCCCAATGGTTTTTTGGGTGACCAGATTGTAAAAGGAATTTCATATGATATTTAGGATATCATTTCCAGTGATCTGGGAATTGGTAGTAATTGATGTTTTGTGTTGTATCTCTGGTATGATAAAGATGACCATGTCGAGTCATCATGAATAGTAATGGATAGAGAATGAGTTGTTATAACCATGTAATTTTATTTTTAGACTAGTTACATGGAATCTCCAATTATGGATGACATCTTATTGGTCACTGATATATGACCATTATTTTTGAATGTAAGTGGATGTGATAATACTAGTTGTCATATAGGAAATATGGAGCCATGATTTTTGTGTTCAAAGAGATCCCTTTTTATATTATTCCTAATTAAAATCCAAATTAATAATACCAATGTTCTATTAGAGGGATTTTATGTTTGAAATCAGGATCAGGATGGATTTGGGTGAGATCTATGGGTGAGTTTGATCATTGGTGCATTAGTGCTCTGGGTGAAATCATGACAAATCATGTAGTTAACTAAGGTTCCCACAAGTGAATTACCCCAAGGATCATGTTTATATATTACTGTGGGAGTTTTTAAGAACTCAAGAATCCATCAAGGATTTAGGAATCATGATTCTGGGATAAGATGACACGTTGGTAGGTGTGGTAGTTATTTTTTAGTAGAATAATTATAAAGGAGTAATGAAGGTTGTTTTCATATGATATTTGCTTTAGTGATCTGAAAATTTCATTGATCATATTTTTGGACTACTAATAATATATTATGGTAGACTATTTTTATAGTGGGGAGAACCATGACATGGAATCGTCAATACAACAAGAACCTTAAGGTGGGGGACCCTATACCTGAGAATAAATAGGATAAAAATATTTGGTTTCTTAGGATAGATCAGTGTGGTTGAGTTCCTTCTTAGTAGTAAGGATGGTGACTAGATGGTATCTCAATTATTTACTAATTGTCTACCTTAATGTTCATGTTTTTGTAATGGAAGATTTTTTTCTTATTCCAGTAAAGAATGTGATGGGTTGATCATAAATCAAAAAACCATTTTGGATAGTATTCATTGATAAAATTCAATTCATAAATCGTAAGGATAAGAAATTATATGGTGTAGATATTATAATAACCAATGTCTATGAGCTATAAAATTTAATGGAAATTTTAATTTTTATTCTATAGAATGGGGATGTTATTGGAATTTAAATTTGAATCATAATTCGAAGAGTTAAAATATCCCAAGGAGAAGTATTTTGAAATTTTTCAATGTTTTCAAGGTGTTATGGATTCTCTTTGGATAATTAGAGAAATGTTGGGACAAACACTATTATGGGTTTTTCTATTGGTGGACCATAACACCATGACCTGTGAGGGTCATTCCAAGAAAGCTTATCATGGGGGTGTTGTGGAAGGGGGAATGAGGAAAATGTGATGAGAGAGGGGGGGCTATAAATGAGAGGCATGCACCCCCTGGGTAATGCATTTTAACTTGAGAACCAAATGTTTCACACTAAAATTTTGATAGTTATGGTATAAACCCTCTTCCTAATGTTAATCATGCTGAAAACCATAGGGTTCTTACCATGATAGAAGTTGAAAAATAAGTTGATCGCTCAAACTGGGGATGTCACACCATGATATAGAAAGATAGGGATGCCAATCACTCTTTATCGAGATGGTTGTTCCATCAAATAGAAAAGTAACATTGTTACATGGCCTCAATACTTCTATCGTAAAATAAAGAGATCCATAATTTTATGGTTTGAAAACATGGTGTATTGGACAAATAGACACTCATGGAGAACCATTTTAGATGGATCTCCTCCTATTTCTTCATCTCAACAACCTCCAAAAAGGAGGGGTTTTATTGGTTTTATTTTTATAGGAATATATGGAAAAATTTCTCATCTACTATCATTCACCTGGGTCTCCCCTTTGTATAAAATAATTAAAATTTCATTCAACTAAGTATTTTTCAACTATTTCAACTTGATCTTGGTTTAATCATCTATAATGATGGGTCTTTTGCATAGTGTCAATAGTGGATGATCCAAAAGAATGATCACATGTTATTTTTCATGGATTCACTAGTTGTATATCTCCCCATGAATTTTTATATTGTTTTGATGAAAGTGGGTGAAATTTGATGTTGATGGATAGTTGGGGGTATAATATTTTTTCTTAGGAATGTTTTAGGATTACACTATAGTCTTTCTGTGTATTGTTGGTTACTATTTTTCTATAGATATATGGCAAGTGATTTTTTAGGAAATTATTCATATTAGAATTAAATTAGGTAATAAATTATATTTTCATAAAATTGATTTTTTTGGGTGTTATTGAATAATGTTGTAGTAGGGGTGATTATCTGAGGTTGGATGATGTAATGTCCCGGATCCTAGTGTCACCCAAAAGTACCTCAAACCCAGTTCGTCACATGACCTCAATCACATTTCCCCAAATCCCTGAGGATACTGACTAACTGTGGGGGATAAGGTTTGGTAATGGGGAAACTATTCCCTCATGGAAAGAGTATACATAAAAGAATAAAAACTAGTAAACAATAGTGGAAGTCATAATACCAATAAAATAAGTCTACAATAGAAGAATGATAGGAATATAACAACTGGATCAATAATAAATGTTGCATTTCACATTTATCATGGAAAACATCCAAACAAGTCACAATGATGAAAATACAATACTGAAATGAAAGTATAGAAATAAAGTAAACTCGAACAACATTTCCAGCCTCAGCATGGTCTCATTCTCTCCAGCTCCAACTGTGGTTAAGTACATAATGAAGAAGGGTGCTTTCCCATATCAATACCTACAACAATATAATCGATTTGGGTCCAAAAGCATGACCCAAACAGAGTGTGAGACAAATCCTAGTAGGCATAAACCAAAAGACTCGTGCCTAATTTTCAGTGAATATATATAGATTGTAATATGAAAAAAATGAAGCAATAAATTAGTAAGTACTCAAAATTAAACAATCCAATAGTTCCAATTACTTTAATTTTCATTTACTATTCAATTCATTTAATCACGTGATCCTTAAGATCTTTCCTAAGATCTATATCCCTTATGTAATAGTAACAACAGATGTCTCAGAAGAACATCTAAACAATTAGGAATGACCGATTCCAAGCTTGTGATTTGGCTTGGTAGACGAGTCACAATCATTCAATCATTCATTAACAACCCTTTAGGAAAGCTCTCGTGGGCTAATTCTTTTGGTATACCATAACACTAATCATTTAAAAACTACCATCTAGGTAGCTCTCAATGTCAATACAGTCGGGTTAACAAGGCAACAATAAATTATAAATGACCTCAGTGTAGCTCTCACGGTCAATACCCCATGGGTTAATATAGTATAAATAATCATAAACGACATCTTGGGTAGATCTCATGGTCAAAACCCCTATGTCAATGTCTACATAAAGGCTCTCACATTCCTATGTAAATAAACCTGGAAACCCCCATTGTTTTCCTGGTCCATGGCTCTTATGGTCTATTGAAAAAACACTACACGTATCATAACAAGGTAGACCATTTAATCTATAACTACTACATGGATAACATTTAAAACCACAACACATGATTTCCAAATAATCACTCAAAATACTTCCTAAACAACTCAATTCATGGAACCAAGGTATGCCTTATAGGAATCCTAGGACAAACAACCATAAACAATCAAACTAGGGTAACACACCAATGGGGTGTCCCGTAAACAAGGCATCTAACCTTACGCATATCCAACAACCCATTTTTAATCAATTAAACCATAGAAGGTTAATATTATGGTTAAATTACCAATCAAGAAATACCCAAAATGTGGTTATGTGGAACTTTTGGCATATATAATCCAAATACAAACAACAAAAGGCCCAAACCACCTACCATGATATTGTACAATCGATACTCTGGAACACTAGCACTTGAATCGATCTATAATGATGAAGATCTACAGAAAGGTTAAAATCTATCATCCCACGATAACTCAAGAGATAGAAAAATAAGGAAGAAAGGATATAGGGGGAAAGAGAACTCACTTGTGTGAATCCAACACAATTGACAGAGTCTCAATCAGAGCTCAGATGGGTAATTGTGAGGAGCAGGAAGTTCGCAGCCATTCAATCATTCTACTGTATGAAGCAATGGGAGACCAAGACGTTTCTAATGATGAGGATCAACCCCAAACCAATTTATAAAATAAAAAATAAAATTCCACGACATGTTTATTTAATGTACATGCTGTGTATTCTCCTCAAAAGGCCCCTGCATTAGGCCATCTACCTGGTCACTACACAGCTTTGTACTTGGTCATTACATGACTAGTACATGGCTGTACACAGTACATGGGTACAGAGTGTATACTTCTAAGTACACGAAGTTCACTTAAAAAATTCCCATTTCTTCCTTTTTCCTCTAAAACAACCCGAATTAAAAATCCATAACTGAAATGAGGATCTAGTTTCTTAAAAACTTCCTCCATAAAGAAATTCATCCCCGAATTTCCCTTACATGGTTGGTGAAGAAGAAGCTTCAAATAACTCTGGCCACTATGATGGTATATCGGCCTCCCTTTCCCAAGTCTCATCATGTACTCACTTGTGCTGCCATAGTACTCATACAAGAGGAATATAACAGACATGGAGAACCTTCATGTTGTGATCCACAATCTGAATAGGGTTCTTCTCAAAGGATGCCTCCACCTCCAACTCAACCTCCTTGGGTTGGAAAACTTGAGATGAGTCTTAAAATTAACGTCATAGCTAAGAAACATGAAAGATGTCATGCATATACCAGTACCTATGAGGTAACAACAAACTATAGGAAACCATACCGACTATCTCTAAAACCTCAAATATCCCAATATATCTCGATGAAATCATTACATGTATCTTAATCATCTTGTGTCCTAACCTCATTATGAGATGCTGGAAAACCGAATCTCTAACCTCAAACTCCATAGGTCATCTCCATCGACCAACATAAGATTTATACTAAGACTGCACAATAACCAACCTCTTCCAAATCAACTCCAAGTGCTCAGTGGTCTCCTAGACAAGACGAGTTTCCCATCATAGATGCTTCTCCTACCTCCAACCAACATAAGGGTGATCAGCATGGCCAACCATACAAAGCCTCATAAGGTTCCATCTGATTCATTTTTTAAAAACTATTATTGTTGGAAAACTACACTAGTGGTATATTTCTCTCCCAAGAGACCCAGAAATTCCGGATGCATGATCGAATGATGTCCGTCAAAACCTAAATAGTATGATCAGACTAGCCATTAGTCTGAGGATGGTATGTCATACTAAGAAGTACCAGGGTACCCAAAGCCCTCTGTAGTCCCTACCAGACACATGAAGTAAACTGGGCGTCCCTATCTGAAATGACAGAGTGAAAAAGTCCCATGAAAAGGTAAAATCTATTAGATTTTCAACCTTCCAATATCATCAACACTAGAAGATTCCTTGATCGACAACAAATTTTAAACCTTCGTGAGTATGTCAACAACAACACAAACCACATTGTTACCATGAGATGACCTTGGTAAACCCGTACAGAAATCCATAGTGAAATCATTACACATACACTTACAAATGGGTAACTTCTATAAAAGCTCTATCAGTCATTGATGTTCTGAATTCACCTGTTGATAGGTGAACATCTCATAAAAAATCTAGCAACATACCTCTTCATACAAGGCCACCAATACTGATGGTGTAGATCTCGATACATCTTGATGTTCCCAAGATGACCTGCACAAATTGAGGAATGAAAATATTTCATCAATTACCCACATATGTCTTCTGACACCCGTATGCTTCCATGAAAATTAAAGATCTCATCATCGCCTAAAGTCTATCTAGAAGTAGGGTCCTGACTTGACACACTCTTCTATAAGACCAGGCGTTCAGAATTTGTTAGATGCCTCATTCACACTCGATCTACTATAGTTTAGTTAATAGCTATAGAAAAGAATGTATGCCTCTGTATGTTGTGGACCTCCCAATGGATCTCATGGAACATAACCCTAATCTACCACTCACTGTTGGCCTACTAAAATGCCCATATATGAGTCCTCCTGCTCAATGCATCTGCCAATATGTTGCCTTTCCAATGCATGTAGGAAACCCCAAATTCAAAAGACTGACGGTACTCTACCCTCATTTTCTGTCTCAAATCCATCTCAAAATGAGTAAAGAAATACCAAAGGCTTTTGAAGTTAGTGTAAAACACAAAATTATCTCCCAAAATATAATGTCTTGAATAGCGTAAGGCATGTTCAACTGCAGCCAACATGCAATCATGTGTTAGGGAATTCATCTCTTGCGACCTCAACTGTTAAGACTCGTATGCAATGATTCCTTCCCCCCTGTATAATCACTGCTCCTAGCCAAATGACTTATGCATCATAGTAAATGGTGTAACTCTTTCCCAGCTCTAGAAAAATCAGTATCGGTGCTGAAGTAAATCTCCCTTTTAGCTCCTAAAAGGATGAATCACAGAAATCTGTCCACAAGTACTTTAAACCCTTCTTAGAGAGTCTTGTTAGTGGTGTTGATAAACATGAAAAGTCTTGTATAAAGCACCTGTAATAACCATTTGGCCCTAGAAAACATCGTACCTCATAGATATTCTTTGGATACTCTTGGGAAACTGCTACTCTCACTTTCTCTGGGTCTACTGATATTGTTGTCTCTTAGATTACATGACCTAAGAAGTGAATCTGATCCATCCAAAAGTGTTATTTTGAGATCGTAGCATGAAAATGATGTTATTTAAATGTACATAATACAATATCAAGATGGGTGTAATGGTTGTGTCTTGTGTGAGAGTACACCAAGAAATCATCCATGAAGACTACCTCAAAATAATCCAAGTAATGATGGAACACTGAGTACATTAGTGACATTGAAACTGTTGGCACATTCCTAAGACCAAAGGACATGACCAAATACTTGTATAGACCATACCTACACTAAAAGTCTTTTAGAGGTATATCTGATGGTCTAATACACAATTGGTGAAAACCAAATCTCATGATAATCTTCAGAAACACCCAGACCCCTAGAATCTGATCAAAGATATCATCAATCCTCGACAAAGGCTATCGATTCATAACTATCAACTGGTTAAACTTCTGATAATCAACACAATGTCTGAGGGTACCTTCTGACTTATTCGCAACAAGGACTGGTGAAACCTAGGGAGAAGTATTGGGTTAGATGAAACAAATTTCATATAACTCCTCTAACTGATTCTTAATCCCCTGTAACTCTAGTGTAGCTATCCTATAATGAGTAATGGACACCGATGCTGATCCTAGGACAAGCTCAATAGAGAAATATACCTCACGCTCTCAAGGTAAACCAAATAATTAAATTGAAAATACGTCTCTGAAATGATACACCATTAGAGGAAAGTCCATCTCTGAACACCCCTGGTCATCCATGTATAAACCAGAAACCTAGGTTATAATTTCTCCAAATCCTTGATTCTCGGGTCTGACTATTCTTACCTGAACATCCCATTATCCTTTATATAGAAACAACACACCCTCTGGGTATGTGAAACTCACCCTATAGTGATAGTTGTCAAAAAAGGCCTGAAAAGAGACTATCCAGTCCATTCTACGAATTTCTTCGATGGATATCACCTCTAAGACATAGAGGTCCATAAGAAGTAACACCCACCATCCTCAAGAGGGAACTCCTTGAAATGACATACACGAGTTTTCATAATCCCCAACGGATGTCTAGAATTACTATATCATCATATGTAATGATACATGGCCCAAATTTATCTATAATGTAAATAGATATAATACAATGGGAAGCCCTGTATTGAAAAGAGAAGAGTCTAAAGTTGAGGAAAATAGAGTCATACCTCTAACTATATAGGGTTTGGGATCATTCTCTTGCTGGGTTTTCTCAACTGCAAAAGTCTAACCTTTACCATAGTCATGTAACCATGACTAATTACCCTGAGCTGATCCACCATGTTTTCACTGAAAACCTATCATCTGGCTACCTCAGCCATGACCCCCTCCTCGGCATGAATTGCCTGAATAACTCCAGTTCCCTGACTGAGGAGAAACTGGTGGTCCTAATTCAATATTTGGAGTCATAACATATCCCCGCTCACAAGATGATGGTGAGAAAAAACATAAACAATGTTGAATATGAACTATCTTTCCACAAGATTGGCATTCAACAGGGTCTCTCAAGAACTGAGGTCCCGTGTTCCCACTCTTCCTTCATAGTTATCACCTCACTTGGCTACCTGTAGATATATCCCTCCTACTATAATCACCATGTGAAGGCTCCATGTGGTTCATACTGCTCTCAAATGAAGGTGTACTAGCCCTGGATGTCGAACTTCCCTGGCTCACGACTCCCAACTCCCTCATATTGTTCTCAGTAAAAAGTGCCTTATTTACTATAGCGGTCTCCGATGTAAGCCTATAAAAATTCCCCTAAGAACGGACGTCATACCTGAGACCATTCTCAAAACACCTAGCTAGAGATAATTTATTACCTACCAAAACAGGTGTGACGCACTGAAGCTCTGTGAAATGAGATGAGTAATCCATCACTGAAAGAGAACCCTTCTCCAAATGCAAGAACTCCCAGGCTCGGTTTTCCCTTAACATCTCGTGGTAGATGTAATCATAGATTGTCCTATGAAACTATTCCCAATCCATATCCCAATTAAATACTTCCTGGGATAGAACATACCACCTTATATTGGAAGAATCACATAGATTGTTCATCACGAGCTTCACCATCCTCTCTAGAGGCATCTTTAGATGCTAGAAGATATTAATCATGCAATCTAAACATGACTCTATAGCTGGTGGTCCTCCATCCCCTAAAGGAGTGAGAGGATGTTACTTCTAGAACACTCGTGTAAAATCATCCATAGTCGGGGTAGGATGCGGTAATCCCTATAAATTCCTCACCATCCTCATAAATCCTTCACGGAATTTGGCATTATCACCTACGTCCGATATAACAGCTGGTCCCAAAACGGGCATAATGGGAGGATCCACAGGTAAACCCTGATCTACTAGTTCTTGGTTTATGGTGATCTCTCTAAACCTAGTATACAACCAGAGGACATATTGGCCACATGAATCTTCAAGGTCAAGCATACACCTTAGTTATATATTATCAAGGACAACAACATAAAAGTGAAAGAACAGAACCGGTGAAGAAAACATTCAAGTTTTACAAAAGAAGGTTACATGGCATGTAGAAACACTAAAAAACATGTTCCCATTATGACTTAACATGGGTGTACACCTCTTCCAAACCTAATCGTGTAACACCCCTACACATGGCATGTTCCTCCTACATGGCACATCATGTACTTAAATTTTCCCTCCTGCCAAAGTTCTTCTACATGGATAGAACATCATGGTTCTCTCCTGGTGTGACACTATACAGTGTGTCCTCCATAGACATGGCGTGTAATACATAACTTCCATCCACCTGTGTTGTTGGTCACACAGTCAGATACTTTGTTGATAACAACATGGAAAGAATAAAAGAGACACAAATTGTATAACCTATATTCCATCCACCTATGTCGTTGGTCACACGACTAGATACACAGTTCCTTACAACTCGACGTTTATAGTCTGGACACGATCTGTTCTACCAAATGATTCCCAACCCTATGTCTCATATCACATAGTTAGTCACACAATCAAGCAGTACACAATGTGTACTCTCAGTACACAACATGTATGAAAGAAAATTCATTCTTCCTAGACATAATAACACATGGTGTGTGTTCATAACCTCTCATGCCATGTTGTCTAGGTTTCTAGACACTAATCCTCTAAATTTTTTTATAACCCTTAAAAACCAAAAATATTGGACAAGGAATGTCATGTTATGATCTGTGATAGCCCATTCTTCCCCCAAATAAAATGTTTTAATGTATCGTATTTCATATCATGCTTTAACTAAATATTAATTAAAGTTAAAACATGATCCACCAAATTCCGATCCAAGAGGGCCCATAACTCCTTAGGGGCCAATGATTGGCATCCAACCAAATAAACCATTACATATACCTATACCCTATTAAAATATTAGGTATTTATATCACTAAATCTATTACAACTACATGCATATTTATCCAAACATCTATCACAACATCAGGCAATCAGTAAAGCCCCCTAAATGTCATGACAAGAATGCATGACATGTGATATATAGAAAGTACCTATATGATGCATGAGATGGAATACCCTCATCTCATCAGGTTGCAATAGAAATAGAACCACAATGACTTCATTAAAAATGAAACAAATCATGTGAATCCCACAATGGTGAAATCAAATCAACATTAACAATTTCAAAATGAGAAAAATTGCAATATCTGAGGTAACTTGTCTTTTCCATGTGAACGAGTTTGAAACTCCCAGGCGCATATTATTACTAACTACCTATTCCTTAATTTACCTATCTATAGGCTCAAAATAGTAAGAAAAATCATTAAAGAACCCCCTCTAATACCAGTTTGTAATTTCCCGGATGTGGGGGACACCCAAAAGTTCCTCGAACCAGGTTCATCACATGACCTCAATTACATTTTCAAAAAATCTTGAGTGTTCCAACTAGCAGAGAGTGCATTGGTTTGATAATTGGGAAAGTATGTCCTCATTGAAAAAGTATATATAGAGGAATAACAAATAATAAACAATAAAGGAGGTAGTAATGCCGACAAAATAAGTAAACAACTGAAGAGTGATAGGAATATACCAACTTGAGAAAATATAAAATGATACAAGTCACATGTATATAGGAAAATATCCAAACATGTCACAATGATAAATATAAAATACTGAAACCAAAGTTCAAAAAATTAGTAAACTTCAACAGCAACGCCAGCCTCATCTTGGTCTCATTCTCTCTAGCTCCTACCGTAATCAAGTACCTGATGAAGAAGGGATATTTCCCTTATCTATACCTACAACCATAATCTGTTTGGGTCCCAAATCATGACCCAAACAGGGTGTGATACAAATTCTAGTAGGAAACCACCAAAAGATCTATGACTAACTATTAGTGAATATAAATTGTATGTAATATGAAAAAATAAAACAATAAACTAAGATGTACTAAGAAGTAAACAATCCTACAGTTTCCAATGACATTCATTTTCAATTATTTTTCAATTTATTGAGTCAGGTAATCCTTGGTATCTAGCCTATGATCTCTATCCCCTATGTAATAGAAACAACAGACTTCTCAGAAAACCATCAAAAAAAATCAGGAAAGACAGCGTCCAAGCTTGTGATTTGGCTTGGTAGATGCATCCAAATAATTTGATCTTCCATAAAAAACCCTCTGGGAATTTTCTCATGGTCTAACCCCTTGGGTTTAACATAGAACTAATCATTTACAGATGACCATCTGGGTAGCTCTCATGGTCAATACCCTTAGTTCAACATGGAATCAATAAATTATAAACAACCTTTGGATATCTCTCATGGTCAATACACCTTGGGTAATCATACAATAAATAATAATAAACTAAATCCTTGGTAACTATCAAGGTCAATACCCCTGGGTCAAATTCTACACTATGCCTCTCATGGTCGTATGTAAATAAACATGGAAACCCACATTGTTTTCTTGGTCCATGGCTCTCTGGGTCCATTGGAGAAACAGCAGGCATATTATAACAAGGAAGCACATGCAATCTATAACTACTACATGGATAAAATTTCCTAGAATAACACATGAAATTCATATAATTAACCAAAATTCATCCTAAACAACTCAAGTCATGGAAATAAGGTATGCATCATAGGCTACCTAGGCCAAATTGCAATAAAAATTCAAACTAGGAAAATGAACCCATGGGGTATCCCGTAAAAAAGACATATAACCTTACGCATATGTAATAGAGAAAATATTTTCAATTAATTTATATTGAATATCATTTTTTTAAACCCACAAAAGTTTTCCTCTAAGTTTAGTTGTTTCATTTTTATGATTTTGGTGTTATTTTGAGTTGAATAGTAAAAATGGGGCATTTTGGATTTTTAACAGTTTTAAATTATTTATGTAGTTCGGACATAACATTATCTAACGTAATCCAAATTGAAAAATTATTTCTTTTACAGATTCTTCAAATCCATATATTCATTTACTATTTTTGGACTAAAAGTTGAATCGGCCATATGGAAGCTCAAAAGAAGCTCACAAGTGGGGGAAAGAAAAATGTTTTCAGTTCTTCCTAGTTTTGGTGTGGGATCCATAACTCATTCATGGTGGCCCAGAATGTTTTTATATTTGGTGGGTGGACGATAAAGGAGTTTTAGAACATCTTTTATGAAGGAATTTTTGCAGGATTTGTCTGTTTGAGGGTCCATTAAAGCTTCCTAATCTGGGGGTTGGTGTTTTGGAGAGTCTGACTAGACATAATAAATGCTCAGAGTCAAACAGACATAACTATCGAAATACATGTCCAAATACACTGATATTTTTAGAGGAAACGCCCAAGAAAATTATGAACAACATTTCAGAAGGTCTCAACTCGTGAAGAGGTCATTTTTTGGGTACAAAATGCGAAAAATTTAGGAGGACATAAATCTGGCTATAAAAGGAGGAGAGCTCCTCCTCCTCAAAGCATCCCATATTCCATCCCATTCCTTCTGGGACACCACAATCAGAGAAGTGAGGAAGCCAAGGGACACTCGGAGAAATTCTTCTTCATCATCATTCTGTTTCTTTCTTTTATTTTTCTTTACTTTAAAATTTCTCTCCTCTCCCACATCATCTCGCTTACCCCATCCATGGAGGGGTAGTTTCATTTGAGTGATCGAAAATAGGGGAGGCTGGACCTATGTGTTGTGTTTGAGTTTCTGTGCTTGAAATGAATAAAATTTATTCTTCTTTCTTATTTTGGTTTCAATTCTTAATTCAGTATTAAATTCCGAATGTGGTAGTGTTATGTTTTTTATTCTGAAATTATAAATTACTTTGGTCGATGATCACATCTCTCTCCACCCAATTCTAATTTGTTTACGGAGGAACAAGATTAGGGTTGGGTGGTGATTTCTCTGCGGTTGCCAAGCACGTGTGTAGGATTGTATGTCGAAATAATGGTTTATTAGGGAACAACAATTCCAGGTCTGTGATTGCTCTAATTAATCAAGAGAACTTCTACAACCCTAAGTACATTGGAAGGAGGATAGAACAATCTAAGGTTTTAGAAAAGAAAACTCTCATCCCATCTATCTTACTAAGGGAGTGAGAGGACTTGGTAGATGAATCCTTCTCTTACCAGTTTAAGGAAGAAGAAAAGATAAAATTTGTAAACCATGATGGCACAACACTAGGTCTAGCGGAACCCAATCCAATCACCGTCTTTATCATTTGTTAAAATCAATCAATTTCTCTTTTTTTTCTCTCATAGTCATTCAAATTAATTAAAACCAATCTTTTTAAGAAAACCAACAAATAAGTGACCAACTTGTTTTGTGTGCACTCCTCTTCGGGAGACTACCTAGGATCAACTACTATACTATACTTAGTTAAATAAAATATTGTTTTTCCATGCCCCACTGCAGGTGTGCGTCAAACTTGGTGTCGTTGCCGGGGAGGCAGTGCCTCAAAGCTTAAAAAAACAATCTCTTTTGATTGACCCATGGTTCAAATAGAAATTTATTAGAATTTGATCTAGAAATTGAGCATACAATAACCAAATTGAGAAATCAAAATCTTCCCAAAGATTTATAAGAAATCAATCTCACCGATTCAAGTGATACCTTGAGTGAAGATTTTGAACCTTTAATAATGGCTGTAAATCTCAACCGAACCCTACGTGACATCTGTGCACCTCAATTTTTCAATCCAACATATCAACTTGCAATTCCTGCCTTATAAAATGATTTTGAACTGCGAATTAATATGATCCAAGTGCTTCCTAAATTTCATGGTCTTGCAGGTGAAGACCAGATTCGACATATTCAAGAATTCACCTATGTCTGCTACAGCTTCAAACCTCAAGCAGTCGTGGAAGATCATGTGAAGTGGAGGGATTTCCCCTTCGTACTAGAGGGAGCAACGAAGGAATGGTTGTACAATATGCAACCGAGGGAGATCTGTGACTGGGAAGATCTAAAAAAATGATTTCTACAAAAATTCATCCCAACATCCAGGAGCACTGCAATAAAGAAGGATATTTATGTCATCAATCAATCAACTGGTGAAACAATCTACTAATACTGAGAACGTTTCGAGAAGCTTTGTGCAAGTTATCCACAGTAAGAAAGAGAATAGGACCAATTCCTTGTGTTCTTATACCAAGGATTTCTTGACAATGACAAAAATCTACTTGATTCCTCGTCGGGAGGAGCCCTCATTGATAAATCACCTACAGATATACGAGTTTTGATTGAAAAGATTGCACAAAATTCACAGTAGTTTGGCACTCGAGGTACGATCACTAGAGGAATCCATGAGGTAAGAACATATAAATCAGTAGGTTTAATTGTGAGTGAAATGGGTGAACTCGCCAGGTTGGTGCGACAAATAGCTGTGAACCATGTGAAGGAACAACAAGGACTGAATGAGGTATGTGGTTTATTCCCTTCTAATTCACATTACACTGATCAATGTCCACAAGTGAAGGGGAAAGAAAGTTGTGCTACAGCCTATCAACAAAGACAATACCAACAGCAAACCCAACCAGGGTATGGGTTTCAAAAGAACCAAGCTAGAGCACCTTTTCAATAGCAATATCAGAACCCGATAACATTCCAACAACCTTATCATAAGCCCTTCCAATAACAACAAACTTTCCAACAACTACCTTTCTAGCGGAAGAATTATGAGCAACCATCCACAAGTTCACGGACAAATGAAGACCAACAGTTGAAGACAAGAGTTGCGGGGATAGAATATAAGATGGACAAGCTAGCTGATCAATTTGCATGCATTATGGATGATCTCACCAAGAACCAAGGTAAGCTTCCTGTACAAACAATTCCCAATCCAAAAGAGAATGGTAGTTCAATCACATCCTAAAGAGCGAAGGAGCTCACACCACCAGAACAATGTGAGGAGGATGAATATATGGAACCTGCTGAAGCTTGTCCTGTCCAACCAAAAGATGGAGTCAACAAAAAATTAGAAAAAACAAGGTTCATGAAAGAAATACTGGAAACACCATTGCAGAAACAACATAGGGAGAAAAATGATATCCCAACACCAATCCCATCAGCATTGGTTGAGTCAAAGAAGGGAGAAGAACAACAACTTCAACGGGAAATTCAGGAAACATTCCGAAAAGTTGAGATTAACATTCCACTACTGGATGCAATCAGACAAATCCCTAAATATGAAAAATTTCCGAAGGATCTATGTACTAACAGAAAGTGGCTGGATGGAAATAAAAGAATCAACATAGGAAGAAGTGTATCAACATTGATCACACCACTGATACCACAAAAATGTCAAGATCTAGGGACTTTCTCTATTCCCTTCACTATCGGTTCTTTAAATTTTACTGATGCAATATGCAATCTTGGAGCTTCGATAAATGAGATGCCTCACTCAGTGTTTTCATCTTTGCGGATCAGAGAACTGAAACCAACTCAGGATGTGGTACAATTAGCAAAAAGATTCACCGTTTTCCCAGCTGGAGTCGTTGAAGATGTACTTTTAGGAGTGAGAGGATTAATCTTTCCAGCAGACTTTTATGTCCTTGCTGTAGAGGAAGACCGAGAACTAGCCCAATCTCCCATCATCCTGGGGAGACCATTATTAAAGACTGCGAAGACCATCATCAATGTGCACAAGGGAACACTCTCAATGTAGCTCGGAGATAGTCGAGTGAATTTCAATATAGTCGAATCCATGAAGAATTTGTCAGATGTTCATTCGCTGAAAGCAATCTACCATAAAGAAGAAAAAGAACCAACTAAAAATTTAGAAGAGACAACCATGTAATTATGGGATAGTTTATTAGAAGAGGCTGGGGAATCAGATTCAAGAGAATATGTTGAGATCAAGAAGTATAAACTCTAGGAGGCCGAACATGAAAAGATTATCATAGATCTCCGGAGGAACTTGCTACAATGGAAGAAGAACTAGCTAAGAAGAATTCCATATGACTTGCAATAGAACATAATCTAAAGAAGGTCATAGAAACCCCCATTAAAACTGTAGAGTGTATGGGATATTCTCAAACCAATGGGAAGAGTGGATCACAAGAAAAAGTGGAAAAACCCAAAACCAGGTTCATATGGGTAATGAAAATTGAGGTTCAATATCCTTCTTCAAGAGAAGAGGTGAATTTTCAAAGGACACCACAACAGCTAAAAAATAGTTATGTTCACATTGCAACAAGGAAGAAACAAATATCAGGAAAGTTTGAAAACCATTCTAGAAGAACTATATTTCAAGGGTTTTGCAGGTGTTGTGGTATCCATGGACACAAATCATACTCTTGCTGGTACAACATGTCTTTACCAGGAAATAGAAAAGGGCCAGTGTAGAAGATCATACTCCACCAACATGTTTGTTAATAAAATCAATTAGGTTGTACCTCCCCTTTAAATTTGTTTCTTACTGTGATTCATTTTAAAATTTTCATTCATGTTAAATCAATTTACATGCATTGAGGACACTGCATCAATTAAGTGTGGGGGAGGGAATCTTGTAGTCCATGATGGTTTTAAATTTTTTTTTGTTTTGTCAAGACAACGACATTAAACAAAGGAGCTACCAGGAGGTAACACCCATTTCCACCCATTTTCCACTTGTCCACTTAGTCATTTACCAGCATGATTGAACAGGCCTGCACTATCAATTGTTTTCATTTTTATATTTCAGGTCCATTGATAATGAATTTTTAGTGGGATTATACATCATGATGAAAATAATCCATTTGACAGTGGAGTAAGAGTTTAAATTCTTTATTATCCAACTTTATTCCCTACATTTTTAGTCTTTTAAAGAATTAATCAAAAAAATGCATTCCCACGCTTGAATTCATGTTTTACTTGACTTATCTAGGAGACATGAGTTTCATATAAATCTAGTGATTACATGTTTTAGATTTCAATGTTAATGAGATTGAATGATTAAAATGTATAATTGGATAATTAAAGTAAAGCAAGGATATTGAAATAAGGACTCCTAATTTGAGGGAATTAATTGATTCATGTAAAAGAAATTTCCCTTCCATTTTTCATTCTTTGAATTTCTGAAATTCATGTGAATCAATTTGTTATTATTAATCATGCCATGAGTGATTTTCCAATATCATATTCTCATTTCTGAGAGGATTTCTAAACCAAATATTTCTTATTTTATCTTGACCATATTTTTTGAGTGATCTTGGGACGTGCCACCTGCTAGAAATTGTATTGAAACTTGTCAATGCTATGACTGTACAAAACCACATTTAAAATGATTGAGGAACTACATTGTCTAGCCACATATTTACCTAAGACCCAACCTTACATTTATCCTTCGTTATCCCATAGAATCCATGAATTGCCTTATAGGTTTAAGCCACATTACAAGCTGATATTTCCTTACCTACCCACACTTTTAGTATTTTTGCATGGTAATTCAAGTTTGAGTGTGTGGGAAGGGCCATTCTTATGTGTTTATTGGGATATGTATCATTTTTGGGTGGTGTAATGTGTGCGTCATCATTTTGGGCAATGTATTATTAGAAAATTGGGCATGAGTCATCATTTCATTATGCTTTTTTTATTTCATCCGGTTCTCCATAAATAAAGAGAGAGAAAAAGTCAAAATAAAGTTGTGCCTGTCTGGAGCTTTACAAAAAAAGAGAATAAAGCTGTGTCTTTCTGGAGTTTTACAAAAAAACATGGATAACTTGGATGATATCATTCTTTGTTATCATTTATTGACTCATGACCCATGTCATTAAAAGGGGAGCAGTGTTGTGATTCACATTTCAAGGGGATTTGAGTGAGGTTCATCTTTTGTTTTCACTTGATTAATTATGAATTGTACTTTAGAGTCAAACAACCTACTTCTAGCCTTAAATTATTTCAATCATTTACCCACTAAACCTAAGCCATAATGTCATCTGATCCTTTATTTCAAGTCCTCATGATTTTATGTGTGTTTTGTCTTTACAAAGTGGAGAAAGAAGTTCCTTTACAAGCCTATGGGTATGGAGAATGTCATCATGATATGAGCATAACTCCACTGTTAATTGTATCAATATTGATGAGAGAAAAGATTCAAAAGTGAGGTAGATCATGATTTGGCATGTTTAATAATAATAAATTGAGAAGCTTGAATGAATGAAAGGAGAAGCTCCACTATTTTTCAAAGGGGAAAAGTAAAATGCATGAATTGATTGTTACTTTAAAAAATGGGAAATTAAATTGGTATTTTTGTGGAAATAGAAAATTTTATTGGACATTGATAATCATTTGATTTTATTTCATTTTAAATTTAAATATTGGTGACATTGGTTCCCTTTGAATTCCATGTTGAGATTTTATGCTTGAGGACAAGCATAGTTTAAGTGTGGGGGAATTTATAGATCAAATATATTAAATTAATTTATATTGAATATAATTTTTTTAAACCCAAAAAAGTGTTCCTCTAAGATTAATTGTTTCATTTTTATGATTTTGGTGTTATTTTGAGCAAAATAGTAAAAATGAGCCATTTTAGATTTTTAAGAGTTTTAAATTATTTTTATATTTTGGAAATAACATTATCTACACTTATCCAAATTGAAAATTTATTTCTTTTCTAGACTCTACACATCTAGGGCTTCATTTACTATTTTTGGACTAAAAGATTAATCGGCCATATGGAAGGTCAAAAAAAGCTCACAATTGGGAGAAAGAATATTGTTTGCAATTCTACCTAGTTTTGGTGTGGGATCCATAACTCATTCATGGTTGGCCCAAATGTTGTGATATTCTCTAGATGGATGAGAAAGGAGTTTTAGAACATCTTTTATGAAGGAAAAGCCATGGGATTTGGCCGTTTGAGGGTCCATTAAAGCTTCATAATCCGGGGGTTGGCGTTTTGGAGAGTCTGACTGGAAAGAATAAATGCTCAGAGTCAAACAGCCATAACACTCTAAATATATGTCTAGATACATTGATATTTTGAGTTAAAACTCCCAATAAAATTCTGAACAACATTGAATAAGGGCTCAATGCGTTAAGAGGTCATTAATTGGGTCCAAAACGCGACAACATGCGGAGGACAGAAATATGGATATAAAAGGAGAAGAGCTCCTCCTCCTCAATGCATCCCATATTCCATCTCATTCCTTCTGGGACACCACAATTAGAGACGGGAGGAATCCAAGAGACACTCAGGGAAATTATTCTTCAGAATAATTCAGTTTCTTTCTTTTATTTTTCTTTACTTTAAAATTTCTCTCCTCTCCCGCGTCATCTCGCTTACCCCATCCATGGAGGGGTAGTTTCATTTGAGTGATCAGAAAGAGGGGTGGCTGGACCTATGTGTTGTGTTTGAGTTTTTGTTCTTGAAATGAATAAAATTTATTCTTCTTTATTATTCTGGTTTCAATTATTAATTCAGTATTATATTCCGATTGCGGTAGTGTTAAGTTTTTTATTCTGAAATTATAAATTGTTTCGGTCGATGATCATATCTCCCTCCACCCAATTCTAATCTGTATACGGTGGAACAAGATTGGGGTTGGGTGGTGATTTCTCGGTAGTTGTCAAGCACGTGTGTAGGATTATATTTCAAAATCATGGTTTATTAGGGAACAACAATTCTAGGCCTGGGATTGCTCTTATAAATCAAGAGACCTTCTACAACCCTAAGCGCAATGGAAGGAGGATAAACCAATCTAAGATTTTAGAAAGGAAAATTCTCATCACATATATCTGGCTAAGGAAGAGAGAGGACTCAGTAGATGAATCTCTCTCTTACCAGTTTAAGGAAGAAGAAGAGATAAAATTTGGAAACCATGATGGCACAACACTAGGTCTAGCCGAACCCAATCTGATCACCGTCTTTATCATTTGTTAAAATCAATCAATTTATGTTGTTTGTTTCTCTAATAGTCATTCAAATTAATTAAAACCAATATTTTTAAGAAAACAAACAAAAAAGTGACAACCTTGTTTTGTGTGCACTCGTCTTCAGGAGACTACCTAGGATCAACTGCTATAATATACTTAGGTAAATAAAATATTGTTTTGACACGCCCCACGACAGGCATGCGTCAATATACAACAACCCCTTTTTAATCAATGAAACCATAGAAGGTAAATAATAGGATTAAATTTCTAATCAATAACTACCCAAAATGTGTGTATGTGGCACTTTTAGCATATATAATCCTAAGACGAACAGTGAAAGGAACAAACCACCTACCTCGATATATTATGATTGATACTCTTGAACATCATACCTTGAATCGGCCTAGAATTACGTAGATCTACAAAAGGGTATAATTAATAATCCCAAGATAACAAATGAGAAAGGAAGAATAGGGAAGAAAGGGTATAGGGAGAAATAGAACACATTGGTGGGAATCCAATGTAATCGACAATGTCTTAATCGAAGATCGGATGGAGAACTGACAGGATCCTGAAGTTCACGGACGTTTTATCGCTCTCATGTATGATCTGATGGGAGAAGAAGATGTTTCCAAGGATGGGACGTGACCCCACACCAATTTATAAAATAAAAAAATTATAAGGCTTGTTCATTTAATTTACATTTCAGGTATTATCCTCAATCGGTGCCCACTTTAGGCGGTCTGCTAGGTCACTAAATGACCATGTACTCGGTTGTTACACGGTTGTACACGGTACCCGGGTACACATCATTTACTCCTAATTATAGAACATGTACATATAAAATTTAAATTTATTCCTTTTCCTAAAAAACAAACTGAATTCTATACCCATAACTGAAATGATGATTTGTGTTCTTACAGATGAGTCTAGGTAGAGCTGAGGTGGCTGTTTATTTCTTAATGAAAATAAATCGATATGAGGTATATGGTCCCTCAACTATCTACCGGTGTTCGTTCATTTTTTTATATAGGATTTTATTTTGGATCTATCTTTTAATATTTTATTGAACATAAATAAAAAATGATTTTTTTTATTAAATCTATGGAATGAGTAATGAATCCGGGGGAATGACGGTCATCAATGGTTGTTAGATTGACTATAAATGAATAATATAATATACATAAATAATAAATGTGTATAAATTATATTATTGAGACATATTTGACCTCATTGTAGGTGTTATTTACCCCTCCCAGTAGGGAATAGTAATATATAAAATCAGGTGGACCAGGTACATGCAACAGGGAACCTAGAGATTCTAGTATTCCTTTAATATATTCTATTAGAGGTTGGGGAAAGTGTTCCTAGTACATTGGGATGTGACTACCTAGTTAGTATAACTTATGTAGGATTATTAATATTTCTAGAATAATATGACCAACATAGTATGATTTCCGATGTGATGTAGGAACTATTTCATCCATGTAGTGTGACGTTGGTTCAATGTATACTATGAGCCCTGTGAGGCCACAAAACGATTATGGTGATGATGAGGGGAGATATTCCTTCTGAGTAATGGGATTGGACCAATGTGATGGGGTATATAATTTAGTTTTTTGAACTATATTTTGACCTTGGGATCCTTGGTGTGTTACCTAGTTTTTCATTAACCATAGTGAGTGCCAGTTCAGAGAGGCATGTATTCATGATTTTCAATGACACTATAGAACTCTATAGTCTATAGTGTGAGCCAAGAATGGTTATAGAGATATTTATGGGTTTTTATCTTGAGTATCCAAAATAATAGGTGTATACCAGGTTATAAAGGGTAGTAGAACCTTGTGGAGACTATTATTTTAAGAAATATTACCATAATGTTGTTGGACCTGAATAATTCTATAAGATACTTCCAATAGAATGATTGGAGCTTAAGATTTTATGTGATATTACAAAGTGTATTTTATCCCTCAAGTGTTATATGACATATTACCCAGTTGATTCAATCCCATGATTTGTTATATGAAGTATATTTTGGTGGCCCGCTTCTCCACCTATATGATTACATAACATATTCTTCAGATTCTGTGTGGGTTCTCTCTTCCCCTAATTACATTATCTACAATTCCAGGTGGGGTTTATTTACATTTTAATAATATTATTTTATAATCCAATTGAATCCTCTTAACTATCCTCCTTGAACTTAATTATTTTATGATGTCAGGTGGGGTCTCTCTTCCCCCTAAGTTCCTTATTTGAGATTCCATGTGGGGCACACATGAGCCTCAACCCAGTTGGTGAGGACTCGCTAGGTGCATCCAAAAGACCCGAGATCAAATCCGAGTGGAGGCATATTTCTGGGGTTCTGTAGTAGTACTATAGTAGGCACTATTCGATACTGTAGCAGCCAAAACTAATCATCCATCTGGGCCTCCGGGCCAATAGTTTGATCTTAGGGTCCTGCAAGGATTTCAGACCACCCAAGGCCTTAAATCCATTTGTTTCCAAAGGCTTTCAGGCCACCCTAAGGCCTTAGGGCCGCCCAAAGGCCTTTGGGTCACAAGAATGCAGGCCCTAGACACACTACAAAAAAGTAGCAGTCCTAGAAGAGGATTCAGAGCAGGTGCACTCACTAGAGCAGAGCCAAATGGATTGTCAGAATGAGTGGGTATGGCTATTCCATCAGTACCATCCTATTCTTGAACGGGAAGCCTAGCCAGATGGTCATGAAAAGGTGGAGAGCTACTATCAGGATGCATATGCTGGGGAGGGGTAGTTCCTTGTAGGTAGTCTGGTTGAATTCATTAAGACCTTCGGGTCATGTAATCTCATAAACCTATGGGCCATTTAATCGCTAAGCCTACGGGCCTTGTAAGGGTTCCCCCTCATCCTGTGAAAGGGGGGTTATCAAAAATAAATAAAAATGAAGGCCTTCATGCCATTCAGGGAAGATTTCATTTGGGGCTTCTATTCCCCCAAAATTCATTCAAGAGATACTATGTGGTGTTACTCTTCCCCTAGTTTAATTACATGTGATTCTAGGTGAGGAATCTCTTCCAATAACATGACACCTAAATTTTTTAGGTAACTACCTATTCCCCTTGAGTTTTGTATATATGAAATAATCTAGGTGGTCCTCCTATCCTCAAAGCTGATACTTCCAACATATATATATATATATATGTATGCATTTGTGATATTATTTTTAAGAAAATGTATCCAAAAAATATTTAGGTAACATTCATTTAAAGGAAATTAGAAAAAAATATTCATAAATATTACATTATTGTAGATGAATATTCTATAAATCTCATAATTATATATTACTTAGACAATAAATATTTTCTTTCTTTGAATACAAGATTCATATTTAACTTATTTCATGAAATATCTTCAACATATCCCAAAATTTTCATCTCACATAGAATTATTCTTAAACATACATTATTTAAAACAATTATTCATAATCTGTGTAAATTTTAACATAAGAATGGATAAGCTCAAATTTTTAGTATGGGTAAATATTAGAGATATCAATCAGTTATCATAAGTTATAAAAAGATGAGTATCATGTTATGATAACATGATCCTGAAATATTATTTTCAGAATAAATAATTAAAAAATCATTAATCATAAGTTATGGAATAATGGATTTTATGAATAGAAGACATTAGTCCTAAGATGGTGGAAGAATCAATAATGTATCATAGAACATGATAAACTTTCCTAAGAATAAGAGAACAGTTTTTGGAACACACTTAATAATTTAATCCAATTTTCCATATCAATATCTCACAACCGAGAAAATAATAGTGGAAAGAGTCCCATATGTGATTGGTTTTAGTCCTCATTCCTATCATATCAATAGTTAAAGATAAATTCTAAGACTCTCATTATGGTTAGATACCCGTAATGGATGGTTTTCACTCCCAATTCCCTTCATTTACTTAGTCAAGGATCAACACCAATACAATCGTTGTTCACATAGTACCTTACTAAATTTGGATCACCCCCAATTCCATTTCATATTATCTCATGAGAAATCATTCACTTCCCAATGCATTAGAGGTCTATATAATTATAGTCACCCACATCAGAAAATTAGAACCATAAATAAGTACGAGAAATGATAAAAAAAATTAATCATTTCATTAGAAAATAATCAATTGAAAATAAATTGGTTTTATAAAGAATACATTACCACATAATCATAAGTCATCCAGTGAAAGGATGTGGATGTTATCACATAAAAAATTATATTTCACTATCTATTAATTGACACATCGAATGAAACATGTTTCCTAAATACATTTGTAAAATATCATCATCATAAAAAATATACAAAAAATAATTGGATGGTATTATAATATCATATCATCAATGAATAATAATAAATATATATTTTTTAAATATATACAATTTACTTTTATAAGATAAGTTGATTTTTTTAAAATAGGGGAAAATATCCATTTCCTTTATTATAATTAAAATATAAAAATTTCTAGAATTTTGAGAATTTTTTATTTATTTTAGAATAAAAATTAAAATCATTTATATTGATCTAAAAATAAATGAATTGTAATAATTGTGGGAAAATACATACATTTGGATAAAAATAAATCAAAGATTCTTTCAATTTTTTTTGAAAAAATGGAATAAATAGATACTATGGGAAACATTGTAAAAATTAATTATCAAACCTTTTAAATTAGTGTAAACTATCGTTTAATATTAATTTAATAAATATTTTGATCTTCTAATGAAGTATTCATTTAATAAATTTTAATTATTGTTGATATGGAAGAATGAGATTATCGACGAGAAGGATAAATAATGTAATATTTTCATATAAAAAATGCCTCACACATTTTGAGATATAAAGAGAGTAAAATAAATAGAAAACATAAAAATCCATTATTAAATCAATGTATAATTAAATAATGGGGATCAAAATATAAGGACCACATAATTTCCCACAAAATAATTAACATAGACAATCCTAAAAAATATTATATTTAAATACAAACAGTTATAGATTGAATAATAACTAATACAAAACTACATGAAAGGGATAACGATAGATGTATTTTAAAATCCCAATAATATTAATTAACATAACAATAAAATACATTCATGGGTATTATATAAATAAAAAACAATTGGTGAATATGGAATATGTGTCACAGAAATAAAAGTGAGATGACAAACTCTTACAAAAAGTCCTGATATACTTCTAATGTGATCTTAAAATCCTATATAATAAATTTAAATTTATTAAGAATATTTTCCAAAAGCAAATTTTTATATATAATAAAAAATAATATTCACTGATAACATCTTATCACCCATTAATTAATAGTTCATCATTAAAATCATGGTTTATGTTACTAATTGTTCATGTTTTCATATGTATTTTGGTTTTGTAGATTTGTAATTTACACCATGATCATATTTTAATCATATATATAATATTATAAATTATATAAATATAATATATTTTATTATATACACATTTATAGCCATCCATATAGTGTGGTTATGAAAAATTAAATGCATCACTTCATGGTGACGGTAGTCTATACATACACATGAGTAATGATTACATTATTCAATGGATTAAATTAAAAAAAGTAAATATTGATTAAAATATAAATTATTATAATTAAAACATAAATATCATATATATTCATTAAATATATCATTATGTTTATCTATGTAAGTTATAATTTAAAAAAACTCAACACTTCGTGGAGGTGGTAGTCCAGAGATATAGATGAGTGAGATTATCATTATCCAATGGATGAGAGTGTGAGAAGGTTGATAATATTTTAACTTAAAAAAATTAGTTATCTTATGAAGATAATATATATCAATTAAATCCATCTATAAAAAATTCCATGAGAGGCTGTGATGAGAAATAAATTACACCACCTCATTCATACAATAGTCTATACATACACATGCATGATGTTTTAATTTTCGACTATATTATATGTATAAATATAATTATTGTTAAATTAACATTAAAAAATTTATATATTGTATTCATACTGATTTTATAATTTTAATATGGTTATAGTGGATTTTGAGGTGGATATGAAACTCAAAATAGATTAGAAACAATAATTTTCTCTTCTTCTGGTGTCTTCCTTTGGCTTACACATTAATCCTTCTTTTCATGGTATAATGGTGAGACAAAGACCACTAAGTTTTTGGTATTAATTATATAGGATATATTTGGGAAGATCCTCTTCAAGATTAAATGCTCATGGGGTGTATGGAATTTTAACTATGAGGTTCCTATTACAATTGTGGTGGGTTGAAATCTAGTGTATACATGATATGTTACTACATAATATATGCATTACTAAATTAATGTGGATAAATATTATAATATATTAAATGAAAATATGTTTAATTTATAAATTCAATCAACTAATAATGTTTAATCTAATGTTTGATGTTATTTTAATGTTTATCTCCTAGGCCGACCCCTCTTTTAATCGTTTCATCTCTTATTGCGGTGATACGATACTTATTATTTAAGGGTCAATAATTTCGTTCTAAAAGTGTAAGATGGTAATAATTAAAACATGGATGAAATTATCTTCATTTAAAATAATTTTTTTAGAATATAATATATTTTTCTAATGAATTAGAAATGATATTAAATATTCAAATATCTTTTAAATAAATTTTCATGACTAGTCATATTATTTGACTTTAAATGAGTCAACATAATAATGAACTCATAATATAAACACATTCACCTTTAAGAGAAAATTATATTTATGCATGAATTTATTATTTCCCCAATATTCTCCAAAAACATGTTACTCTTAATATTGAACTACCTCTTACCGTATGTGATTCCATTATTAATATTTCAAATTAACTTCTAATATACTACAAAATAATCAAAAATTATTATTATTAATCCTTTTCAACATATATTTGATAATTGTTTACTCATATTCATATATTCCAATCCAATGGATTTGTTAAAAATATTATATTTAGGTAATTATATTTATATAGTATATCTTGGTTCAGTGATGCATGGAACTGTGATCATCATAAGATATTAAACATATAAATTTTTTTAAAAAGAAAATATTATAAAATATTTTTGTGTCACATTCAACCCCATTAAATAAATTGTGTCCTCATAATTTTTTTCTCCGGTTTGATGGGAAAGGTTATAAAATATGTTTATAATCAATTAAAATTAGTTTAATATAAATATTATTATATATAATGAAATACATTTTAATCCTTTTTTATTATATTTCCTTTAAAAAATATCTTAATGTTTTTTGGAAGCTTGGAAACATATAATTTACTAAATATTTCTTAAACCATGTTTCTATTATAATACTCATATATATGAGTAATCTTCCACAAGAAATCATTTGTAACTATGAGATATTTTCGACATATAAATCAATATATTAATATTCATATTTCTTGAGTTTGAAGAATTATTTTTCCATAAAGATTAATAACATGAGATAATATAATTACTTTATTTATTTTCTTAATTTCATCCTTTTATTATGTTTTGAGCAGCCTTCCACCTCCTCTTCAAGTCATTTAATAAGTACCATAGTGAATTTTTTATTAATTATAAATAAATTATATTTTAGTGGATCATATAATCCATAAAAGTGTTATAATATTTCTCATCTTGTGTCTACAAATTTACCAAAACCCAAAGCATGAAAATATGCCAAGATAATATAAATAAAACTTCATATGATGAAATTATACATAAACCTAAAAAACATAAACTATATCACCTAATGTTTAACTTAAATAATTTTATCAGAAAATGACCATAAATCTCTTATAAAGTATATATGATCAAATTCAACCCCAAAATTTACATATATTGGATCACATGTTCTTCCAAAATATTTAAAATTTTTGTCTCTACAAAAATAAATTAAAAATAAATTTATATACTAAAAAATTATATACCCTAATCATATGCTTTTAAAATATCATATTATCATAAAAAAAATTCAACATTAAAAATAAAATTTAATTTTTTTTTAAATGTTGACTCAATAACATTGACCAAATGAACATAAGATCCCAAATTTACTGATAATATTCCACTCACCATAATTATAAAATTATCCTAAAATATAATTACATTCTCACTCAAATAGCATATTATACCTAGGAGTCATATAAATCTCAATAATTTATAAAAACACAATGAATGTCTCCAAATGTAATTCCCTCACATAAAACATCAAAAGGGTATTTATTCCATTAAACATGTGATAATCCTTAAACATATCGTCCCTTAAATTACATCATAACTCTCAAAACCCAATATGTATACACTTTAATAATATAACATTTTTAATAAACCGTTAAAAATATTTTCCATCAAATTCAATTGTACTTATTACCTACAATATGAAATATAAATCTTGTCCCATGATTTATCTTTACATATTTTACCATGATTCATACTTTTAACATTTTAAATAATTCATACATTTTATATTTTCCTTCTAGTTTTATCGTTTTCATACATAAAATATCTAAACATACAGGCTTACCAATCACCTTAAAAAGAGTTCCCCATAGGAAAAACAATACTTTATTCTATTCCATTAACAAATGTTTTCATTTTTAATCCATTTTTTTCACTCTTTACCTTCTTTTACACACATAATAATCTTTATGTTCCATTGATAAATTCCCCTGGGTTCTTTTTTCCACAATTATGAGATAAATAAAATAGTGTATTCATAAGACTATAGTCCTTATCACCTGAATCCCCATGAAACTCCATTTTTCTCTCATTATTTGTGTCAAGAAAATTACATAGGTTAATTTTGTTCTCATAAATTATGATAAATTGTTTGAAAAAACTACAATGTTTTTCACTCTCGATTCTATTCTGGTTGTTTATTTATTCAGACAACTTCCAGGTTATCCTTTAGACACATTTATAACAAGGATCATACTGGTTTCAACAACTTACTAAAACCAAATATTAGTGTGTGTGATTCATGTTTCAATGATTTCAATCATGTGATAATTAAAATTATTCCTAAGGTGTAGTAAATTGTTAAACCTTCTTATCAGCCTAGTAAATTTGAGGTTTTAATCTAGAATATATTGAAATCATACATAAAAGTTTATAAAGAGAATATAAATTAACCAAATTATATCCCCTTGGAGTTTGAAAATATGTTTTCAGTTTGTCCTCTTTAGCATAGATTAGGTTATGATTGAGTAAATGAACAACCATAGTTTTTATAGTTATTACCCTTAATCTTTCCTAAACACCTCATCCACTTATTGGTGTCCAAAAAATGGTAGAATTTTATTGAAACTGTGCAATATCTACCATATAAAAACATAAATATGTTATTATATACTTAAAACAATCCCTTGTGATTTCACCAAATTTCTCTAATACCAATCTACAAGAATAAAAACCTCTTCTCTAATAATAATTGAATAGACCCAAGAATTACATACATTAATATAACATTATTTTAGATTAAAAATTAGAACATATCATAAAAATACACTATATAACTGTAATGGTTTTGTGTTTCTTCAGACTCTATACATAATGAACTTATATAATGTAATATCTCTAATATATCGCAAAAATTTCTTCTCAAATAGTACCATTATTATTAATTCACTATTTAAAATCATTCTCCACAACCTAGTGAAGTTGAACTAGAATGAATTGTTTCCTCATATTATCAATTAGCATAAAAATATGAGATGTCAATAAATGATCATAATTGAGCATAAAATAAGCATAATGGTATGATAACAAGATCAGAAATTTTGAAAATCATACACAATAAATTAATGATCAATAATCATGATTCATAGTATAATCCCTTTTTATACAAAAAATAAAAATGTCACGAGAGTTAATTATTACCAATAATCAATCATTATTAATGAGAAAATATCATAAGCATTGGACATAATTTTTTGGAATACACATGAGAATTGAAAATAATTTCCATAGTCAAATCTCTCTAGAAAGACCATCATAGTTGATAAAGTTAAATATTAGATTGGGGTTTATCCCCATTCCCTTCATTTCCTTAGTCAATACTTAATTCCAGGACAATCATAGTGGATAGAGACCCATAGTGCATTGGGTTCTCTCCTCATTCCCATCATTTACATAGACATGGAACAATTATGAGGCTATCATAATGGCTAGTGTTCATTATTTAACTATTCTTACACCCCCCCCCCCCATTATAGTTCATATTATCTCATGGGACATCATTCTTTACCCAATGCATTGGGGTTCTATATAATTCAAGACCCTCCATCACATAATGAAAACCATTAATAAGTGTTCTAAGAGTACATAAAAACATTAATAATTTCAATATTGAATAACAAATGAAATGAAACATGTTTCCTAAATATTTCATAATCAAATGATCATAAGAATATTGATAATGGAATTGGATTGTATCATAAGAACAATAATTATTTTCTTGTGTCTTTATTGACTCAGGTAATAAAAATAGTTTCATAAAAACATTCTTAAAATATACTCGTCACAAACCATCAAGTGAAAGGAATTGGATGGTATCATAGGAAAAAGTCCTATATATAGCATATGAAACATCAAAGTATATTATTATTAATTAAAATAACTTTAAAACGACGTTTTAAAATTTATCTAAAATAGGGGAAAATATTATTTTCCCCCTGTATCATTCCAAAGTTAATAATTCTGGAATAATAAGAAATATATTTTTAATGAATTTAAAAATTTTAAATTATATATGGTCCTTCAATGAAAACACAATATACATTGGTGGAAAATACATTCATTCAGTAAATGTTAAAATAAATATTCCTTTCACACATTTCTAAAAAGTATAAAATATCATATGCCAAAAAATAGTAAAATTTACCACAAAACCATTAAAAATAAAGTCAAATATCAGTAAATATTATTTCAAACCATCATTATATTATAGTTTGGAACATTATTTGAAAACAATTTAATGAACATGGGCATGGAGGAAAAATATTCCCATCCCAAAGGACAAATAAGTTCTGATTTTTATGGACTTCTTTTTTACATTTTTGAGTAACAAAGAGGGAAGATAGTAAAGAAAATTTAAAAACCATTTACATAACTAGATGGGAATAAAATAAGTTGTGTTTAAAATAAAAGTATTATATAATATACCATAATTTAAATTTAACATGGAACATACTAAAAATAAATTAGACTGTAACATAATCCCTTACAAATTCAGTAATTACTAAATAAAAACCTTATGAGATAGATAAAATTATATAGATTTTTAAATAAAATAATATTTTTTAAATCAACACAAAATAAATTAACTATTAGTATATAAATGTCAAAAATAACATAAGTGTTTAATATGGTATATGCCTCATAGAAAAAAAACAAATAGATGATAAAATCTTACCTAATATCCTTCCACACTTCGAATGTTCTCTTAAAACCCAATATAATAAAATTTATATTTACTATACATATAAAATAGAAATATATTCATACTTATAATCAAATATATAATTAACTTACAAAATATCTTCATCCATTAATTTATATTTCATCATTAAAATAATTTTTATTTGTTTTCTATACTTTTTTTAATGAATGCCTTGGGTGGGTGGTTTTGATACATACACCATGAACATATTTTCATAATCTCTATAATATTAACCATGATATTAATATTATTTTTATATATTATGTACAATTTTATAACCATCCATATGGGTAGTGAATAAAAATCAATTTCATCACTTTTTGGAGTTATTAGTGTGTACGCACACAAAGTAATGTTTCCATTATTAAATGGTTCGAATGAAAAATAAAACTAAAAAATTACAATTATGTACTAATATATGAAACATAAATATCATATATATTTACTAATTATACATTTAGGTTCATTAATTAAGGCATAATAAAAAAAATAATCACATCACTTCATGGATGTCGTAGTCCTCACGTACACACAAGCAGCGTTATCATTATCCAACAGGTTGGTGAATAAGATGGTATATAATATGTTATCCTTTAATTGTAAAATAAATATTATAAACATAATATATTTCCAATAAATCTATTTATATAATCATCTATGCTTTATGGAAATGAAAAGTATTTACATCGCTTAAGGGGGATGGTAGTCCATACATACAAACAAAGGATGTTTTTATTTTCCATTAGATTAAAATAAGTTAAAAATTGATAAAAATTTAACAGTAAAAAATATTAGTATAGTAGTGATACTAATTTAATCATGTAAATATGGTTATATAATATTTGGTGGTAGTTATGTAAAAAAGAAACTCAAAATGGGTCGGTTAAGAAAATTACATTTTCTTTGGTTTCCTTCCATTTAATTACAACTTAAGCATTATTGAGATGGTGTTATGTTGAGACAAAGACATCATGGTCATGGTAAGTAAGGTTGGTAGGGTATTGGGGTTGATATTAATAGAGATAAAAGGCTTAATTTGGTTTTATCAATGAGAAGTGGGAGTACCCTTTATATGTGAGTTGGGTGGAAAATTAATAAATACTTGAAACTTTATTATACAATATATGTATTACTCATATAATGTGTTTAAATTTTTTAATATTTTTTAACTAAAATATGTTTATATTCAATCTAAGATCAAAAAATTATATTTAATAATGTTTTTTTATTTTAAACCATATCTCTTTGGTTTACCCCACTTTAAGCCTTTCAACTCCATGTCATGAAAACAAGACACATAGACTTTATGTGTCAATAATGACAATATAAAATGGAAAATGGATCATAAGTGGAAGATGGTGGATATTATAGACCTTTTCAAAATAAATTTAAAGAAATATAATAATTTTATTATTTTTAATTTTTTTGAAATGATTGTTAAACTGTAAAATTCATTTTAATAATTTTGATGACTATTCGTATATTTTGATATTAAAGGCATCGAGACAAGAATGCGATTTTAATAAAAACTCTTTCAGAATAAAAAACTCCTCCAAATTATCAATTTAATTCTTGAAAAAAAAAATAATCCCATAACATGTTAATTTTAATGTCTTTAAAATAATTCACTTATTTTTTCTTCTGCATGCACAAGCACTCGGTTGGTGTTGCATAATAAATCAAAGTATTATATAGTCAATAAAAATTGATAAAAATTTATAAAAATAATTTATTACGCATAAAAATAACCACTATAACCATTCATATATTTTTTATCCCTTTTTAAAAATATTAGATATATTAAAAGAAAGAGTGTCACATTTTTTTTATTTTCTTATAATTAAAACAATATAAAGGTCATAACCTGTTGAAAGTTGAACCGAATTTCATTATTTTAAAATATAAGTTGACATTAGTCTAAATAATCTCACCCAATGAAATAAATTCAAGTGTTGAAATGATTTTAGGATAATATCCCATTGTTTTTAATCTCGTTTAACCTATTTTACTATTAATTATGAATAAAAACTATTAACATAGCTACTATTCATTACGAATAAAAATTGAAATGGATAACCTCACATCATTTGATTATGATAGAATCAAATATGGAATCTATTTTCAGTGATTCAATTTTCTAAGGTGGCATGAACTACATTAAATAAAAATATTCCCAATTTATAAAAATTCTATTTTTTTGGAAAAAAATCCCCCCCTCTAAGAAAAAAATGATTTTATAAAAAAAATTAATTATAATATTAATTACGAATTAATAAAATAAATTATTTATAATTATAGGTACATTATTTTAATTTAAAAAAATCAAAAAAATAATGATACTTTTAAATTTATTTATTTAAATATAAAATGAACTTTTGGCAATGATCTGTATTTTCCCTTATTCAGACAAAATTATTTGTTTTAAGAAAAAATCCCAAAATTCAACATAATTTTTTTTCAATATGGTGAAATCAAAAATTAAATTATTTTTATCCAATTACCTTGAAATCTATTAGAATTTTTATTTTAATTGAAAATCCAATATATACTACAAAACCACTTTTATATAAAAATGAAAATTTTAATCATTAATTATTCATAACATTATCTTATTTTATTCTCAACATTCAAAATTTAATACATATTTCCTAGAAAATAAGAAATAAATTTTTATTATGAAATTTTTTCATATTATAATTACTTTTTCAGTTAGTTATATTCATACCCACTGTTTCAATTACTATGTAATAATGGTTATCTTTAAATAACAATATTTCTAAAGCATATCAGGGGTTGTTTAAGATCAGTGTTTCATGAATCATAATCCATCAAACACATATATATTATTAATGAGAAAATACTGTAAAAGTTTGATGTGTTGCACTCAGAGACCTATGGAAATTTCAAAATTGAGTACGGTCAATCCTAAGTGTCACCATAGATCATGAATATTGATGATATTTATTTTAACATATATGGATTTTTTTACATTATAGTTATATAACATGTTCCTACACAATATCTAATTTTCATATTAGGAAAACCATTGGGGGTGGGATAATGAGTTTTACTCACACACCGCCAAAGCATTAATGGAACTTTCTCAAGAAAACCTCATTGATCATATGTTATGTAGGTAAGAGTCACAATACTCCATGATCAGGATATAGTGGATCAATATGGATTCTAATACTTTGAATAGATGATTTTCGGATGGTATTGGAGTATCTCTATATTTTATTATTTTGTTCGAGAAATATAATTGTTCATACCAAGGGATGATAAGTTGGTACATATTATTGTATACTTATTCCTTCATTTTATATTATATAGTTATATTTTTTTCATACTATTATAATTATTATTGATTATGTTTGGTTATTCTCTATTTTTTCTCTAATATAAAGGTACATTCTACTGATGGTAACAATTTTGATCCTCACTAACCGTAAACAACCTATACCATATAGGGAGGTGCGCCAGGGTTTTAATAACAATAAGACTCGATTATTGGTTATTGGACATGGATAGGACATCACATTCATGAAGGAAGATCTTTTTTTGTTTGAATCTTGTTTTTTTGATCTAGTTTATTAATGTAATCTAGGGATATGATGATTGTGCCCTTTAATTGGTTTATAGTCTATGAAGATCAAGGATTTTGGGTTTTCATGTGTTTGATCATTAAGATTGAAAATTTTTGGGCATAAAAATATAGAGATTACTTGGTCATGATGTTAATAACTAATAATAGTTTTATATTCAACAATGTTTCACGATGGTATTGGGGATACATTGGTTCAAGTTATGAACCACCAGACTATTTGATCAAAAATTTAAGTGTTCTATTATCAAAATTTTATTTTCAAATACCATCCTTTTAGTTGTTTGGATTATCACAAATCAAACATTTTTTAACATTCGTAGGATTTTTTTCAGATACTTTCATTATTCCAACTTTATGCTTATTTTATTTAGTGAAAAATACTCAAAATATTGATATAATTAATTATGAACCATTTATACTCATTTGATTTTATATATGCTCTATTTATTAATTTATTATTATTTTTTTCATAAAATTTGAGTGGTATAAAAATTTTGAGGCCTTATTTTGATAATACTTTTCCCCACCACTCACCCCTCTAATTGTGTCATGTCCTCCCTTTCTTGGACAAACACTTTATATTAGAGAATGTCTCTTGATATCTAAGATATAATATACATGTGAATTTGTAACTTTTTTTATAATATATTTTCATTATTATAATTTACAACATTTTCAATAACATAATATGTAAATGGTTAAATATTAAACTTCCTTGATATGGACTGTGTTATTCACATTGTATGTCTAGAGAATGTAAATCCAAACAGACCATCAGATTTTTGTGATGGAGATTATTATTAATGGATATATTTCATAGAAAAATATTTTATCAATATTATTATTAAAATTTATATGGTTCTTACCAGAAATTACAAAATATTAAGTAAAGAAGTTGTTATATTTACTCAAGGTAAATGAAAAAATTACAACTTAACATTCATGGAAGAAATAACATATTTATTTGGTTCAAATATATATTTATTTTTAAGTATCATCTTGAAGTATGAATTATGGTGTTTAAAAGAAGCTAGAAGTGAAATATTCAAGAAGTGAGAAACTTCATGAGACTAAATATGTTATACTCATGGTTGGTATCAATGATTTGAATTTTCATAATAGTGAAACCATTTCTCAAAAGCATAAATTATTTACAAATAAATTTGAAGAGTCTACAATCCCAAATAGAGAATGAAAACATGGACAATAATCCTAATGACCAAATCATTAATATAATATATTTATAATGGTAATCTATGAAGGCAACGATGGATGAAAGAAAACATATAACAAAGATAATTCTTGATGAATTGTTTCAAACATTAATATAATATAGTAATCTTTTAAATAGTTATTTTGAGAATCAATGAAAGAAGAATGGGGTTGTATTTAAATAAACATATGAAGCCCTAAATTATAGGATGAAAAAAATACAAACAATTCACATCAAAAGGAAATATTATTTCATACCTTATAGAATGATATATTATTGTGTTATCTAGATGAATAAATAGTTATATAGTGAAAAGAGTTTTTTATGTGATAAATGGATGGATATGAAGGAATGATTTGTTAAGAAATGACTTTAAGGACCTATTTTCTATGAGTGTAAAAATTATGTTCATATTAGACAAGGTTTTCTTCAATATAAAAGAAATTATAAATAAAATAAAAGAAGTTATTAAAGTATCAAAAAGAAAATATTTCAAAGAAACCAACATCATATAGATTGTTTGTGGAGATCCATCATCTTATGATGAGAGAAATTATTCGAAGAGTTATTATTTATTGATAAATATTAATTTTCTTCCAAAATATCACTAAATATAAAATTCATTTTGGATAAAATTTATTCTAATACTCTCTCATTATTTTATCTTGTTGTAAATTGTTCAATGACATCAGTCTCTAAAAAAATAACATCATCAAAGGATATGGATAATGAATTGTATCATTATGAAATGGTTTTTTATATAACTTTTATTTATAAAATATTCAAAGGAGAAAGGAGGGACATGGTCAAAAACATTTAGATCTATATAGACATTATAATGACTATTCATGCACTAAAACAAAATCTGACATGAATGATACTAAACTAGAAAAGGCTATAAGTGATCGAAACTTGATTAAGAATAATGTGAGTAAATAGGAATATAAAATTTTTAGGTTATCTTATGATCTTAATATTCTTCTTTAGTTACATCTAAAGAAAGTAAAATGAGGCTATTAATATAAAATAATATGTTTAATGAATAAATAAGTTGTTAACTAACTCTATTGTAACACCCCGACCCAAGAAGCCCAGTGTCGATGCATTATTATGTATCATTGGCATGATCATAAAAGATCAAGTCTTGAATGACTGATTTGTTTAGTTTTCTTGGAAGTACTAGATACATTAATAAGTTTTACATTACATCATAAAATGAAAAACTATAACAACAATGTTTCCATAGACAACCCTGGGATCCAATAGACTATCCTTAGAGGTCAGTCATAATATACTTCTTTCCATTCAGGAAAAATAAAACATAGAAAGGGGTGAGATCAGATGCTTAGTAAGGATAACAATATAACAGAAACTTTCATAAATTAGCATAAACATTTAAGGCAATGTATAACTAAAACAAAAGCCTTTTAAACATGAAATTTATCATAATATGGAAAAAATAAAATGAAATAATGCCATTTACTTATTCACATGGATATTATACTAGTTGAATAATCACATGCAATATCAGAAACCACTTTCATAATGATGGAATGCATAATGCTAGACTTTTATAACAACATAGTAAGGGCCTTATGCCAAGACTACAAATAAGATTTTGTCAAGGCCTTGTGCCAAGACACTAGTTTGTCTCATGAGACCTACCGATGAATCGAGGAGCTATAGAGGGCTCCTCCTGTCACATAATAAGTCCAATTCATTCCTCATATGAAAAGGTTTAAGCATAATATGAACATTCTTATTGAAACTAGCATACTAAATGTCAATATTTTAACCACGAACCATGAATGGTATAAAAATAGCACACCCACAGTCAAAAATAACTCATTCAATACAATATAGAATATTGTATTGTAATAGATCAACCTCAATAAAGAATAATGAATGATATTGACATAGATGAAAATAATTATCAAAACTATTTAGGAGAAATATCCCCATTTTTCTTAAAAACATTTAAGAGTATCACTATTTATCAAGAAGCCATTTAAAATAGATTTTTGAATCAAAGTGTCCAATACCACTATGAAACTTTTAAAATGAATTTTAATTTAAAAACATTAATGTCCATATAAATAAATCCTTAATACCATTTTTAAAACATTGACATTAATGAGAAATATTTAGAAAAATAAATCCTTAAAACATTTAAAAATGATATTTTAGTTATAGTTCCTAACAAAAAGAGAGAAACATGAATAAAAATAATTGAGGTAATAAAAACATTGTAATATCATGAGAATAAAGTGATTCATGATACACTATGTCAAAGTACATTATATACACCATATAAAAGTGATTTGGTGTATAATAACAAAGAATAATCAATGGAATTTAAATTGATATGAAATCTATTATAAAGACAATATCCTTAGGTTAAGGATAAATAAACGACATAATTATGTGTGACAAATATAAATACACTCAATATGATTGGATATTTAGTGTAAATCAATCAGATGAAATTCACACATATTCTTGTAAAAACAATGCCAATGAACTGGATATTTACCTAAACAAATGGTGATTGAGTTAAAATTAATCTTATCAAGTTCATATCGATGACTTGAGAATTTATCAATGGAGTGATTATGTGTATAAAAAGTATATCCACATAAAGGGGAGTGGAAATTATGAGATAAGAAAATGAATAGTGATTCCACACGTAATCTTGGAGTAAAATAATCAATGAAGTATGTGTAAAGCTGAATGAGTGGAATTGAAATTTCAAATTCCCTTATCGATTTCGTAACTTACGAAACATACACCCATGAAGGAAGGATCATAAAATGATGATTTAAATATCCATAAACTAAATTATATTACACAATGAATATAATCATGGTTGGTACACACACCACATGCAATAAATAAGTGGTGAACAATGGAAATCTCATGGAACTAAAAGTGAGATAAGAAACACCGTACATTATACTTTTTCCTTGGTAAGGGGTAGGTTAACCTCCTACATAATGGTTAAATAATTTTTATTAAATTATAAATGAATCATATAAATTAATATTATATCATATATGATCTTTTAACATTGTTTTGTTAATAATATCTTAGTATTATCGTCGTTTCGGGTGTTAACAGATTCTTTTTACTTTATATTATTCGTTATTTGAGTCATATTTGGTATGGAAGGGATGTATATTATTCATATCCAGAGTGATATAAAGTCTTTATACATTATTTTTAATCATAAAATAAAAATTAGTCATGAATGTATAAGATGGGGAATGAATATAATCGCTATTTGGAGATGGTAATCTGTACGTACGCACGAGTGACAATATCATTCTTTTGATATAAAAATAATATATAATTGGATGGTATATCATATATATAGAATAATTATATTGTTATATTTACTATTTACATCAATTACATGTCATTATTATAACCATCCAAATAATAATTTATTGAATAACAATTACACCATGACGTGGAGATGGTCAGCCGTATGTACGAATGCATGGTACATGTTATTCAAAGGATGGATAGAATAATGAATTTGATTTATCCATATTTATAATAACATCATAGTATATAGAAGATACTGAAGTTATTATTTTATAATGGAAACAACAAAGAAAAAGGAAGTGGAAGAAGAAAGGAACCTGAAGGAGGCGGTGAGATATTTACCTCTTCTTCGGGTTCATCCTTTTGATTTGATCAAAAGGACTCCTTAGGTTGGCTTTATGACTAAAGTAAGGCCTCTAGGATGAAGGGATGATAGTTGAGGGGGTATTTGGGTAGAGGTTCACCTAGCCAAATTGCATTGAAGGTGTGAATTAGAGAGAAGGTGGGGGGGGGCTCCAAAGAAAATTATTTAAAAGATAAGGCAGGGATGGGTCGAAAAACACTCAACCAATTAGTTTTAGACATGTTTGGATAAATATATTAACCTTATCTTTTAAATTTAACTCTTTGTTAAATAGTTTGACATTTACCATGTCTCTTTGTATTTTTATATTATATGGTTAGTAAACATATTATATACTTCAAATAGAACCACAAGTGGTTCATTAATGATAAACCAATCATTATATAAGTCTTTTTGTTGAACCATAGATTTTTAGTAATTTAATATAAATTAATAATATAATATTTGTTTTAAAAACTCTTTTATGTCAATTTGGAAACTATTTGGTATTTTGTTTTTTTCTAAATTCATAACAGCATTATTAATTCAAATTTTTTTATCTAACCGGCCCTAATATGCATATTAACCTATAAAATTTGTGTAATTCATAAAAATTCTCAAATTACATTTATTGGGATATTTATAAAATCAATTGTTTTAATATTTCATTAATTAGGTAATTACTGCATCATCATTGTGTCATAAATAAATTAAATTATATAAAGTTTAAAAAATATAAATAAAATAAAATTATGTATTAAATATTTTTATCTCTCTAATGAATATTTATAGTCGAATTTATCTTATGTGTAACCATATATTAAAAATGTTTTAGTTATTAAACTTTGATTTTACCTCATTTAACTCTTCTTTGAATTAAATAATAATAAATGTCCTAATCTAATCCATGTGGACCAAAATGGTTCATATTTTATTCCTATGGTTGTTTTTGGTTGAATTATACTTATCCAATAGAATTTAAACATCTGTTAGGGTAATAATAATATCATTTTTACCCTTAATTACCCTATTTACTTTTAACCATGGTAAATAAAAGTAAAAAGTTACTGTTCAAATTTTTTTCTTTATCTTATTGAACCAAAATTTCCACCTTGATATTAACCGTGTCTCTCGGATTTTCGAAATTCATCTCACAGAAGCGGTAAAATTATGTTTTATGTAAATTTTCAAATACTCTTAGGAGCTAGGTAAAAGGTAGTAAAAAGTTCAATAAACATTTTATATATCTAAAATTATTTTAAAATTAATCCAATGATTTAAGTTAAACATATATTAGAATTATGTATCTATTTTGACATAAAATAAATATAAATAAAATAATTAATTATTTAAATAAAAATTCGGTTTTAAACTGTAACTCATTGTTTTTCACTATTCATCAAAAATTGAAAGATTTCAGAAAAATACCAAAAATTCACCATAAGCTAATTTCAATATTTCAAATGCAAAAAATGAAGTCCATTTTGAAAGATAAAATTTTTAAAATTTCAAAAATTGGGTATTACTATTCATAATGGCTGGTTTGATTGGTTGTGGTGTGTTAGAATCTCGAAGTTGCGTACAATACAAGCTATTACATTATTCAAAGGGAAACGTATCGTGGAAGCTTGGGGTGTTACATTCTTCCCCCCTTTTAGAAATTTCATCCTCGTAATTTTTAAAATTGGTCTTGGGAACATAATTAAAATTCCCACATCAGAAAAAGAGTCAATAAATCTATCACTTTAAATGAATGAAAGAGAAGTTCAAAGGTCACCCGAGATAACCCATACTAGGATTCCATGTCGGAAAATATGGATATGGAAGGTAAAATAAGTGTCAAGTTCTGATGGAGAGGGATAAGAAACATGATCAATAGAAAGTTAACAACAAGAAACCCACAAACTTATGATGGGACAAATGGTCATAGTTTCTCAGTAAAAAAAGTAAACAGACAACGTTTTTTATTTTAATTTACATTTCATAAAGATGAGGAATTTATTTAGGAGATTGACTAAGAACATAAAGAGATATTCTTACTTTTTAAGTAGAGTGTCATTCATTAATAATTTTCTACCACTAACTCAATTTTTTTTCAAACGATGAGTATTTAAGATGACTTGGTCACACCAGAAGATCTAGAAACAACATCTAGAGAATCACATGATCCACAATGGTTAAAATATATTTTTAACTTGTCTTTAGAGATTAATCAAAACCAAAATGGTTAGTACAAGATCAGATGATCCCCAAAAGGATATTCCTTTAGACAAAGAAACGTTAATCATAATTTCTAAAATTAAACCAACAATACCCCAAAGTTAAATAAATACCATTCAATAATCAATTGTCCTTAAAATCCTTCAATATAATGCAAAATTATATTGAAACCCAAATCTTATAAGAATTTGGTTATGTAGTCTTCCACGTTAAATTGTATCTCCAAATGACATCGACTACTCTTAAAGTCACATACATAAAAGTAATTAACCCAATCACATATTCTCTATTATAGGTTAATCATTTCCATAAATAACCCAAATCACTATAAATACACAATAAAAACATAGATAAAAATCCACCATTACTCCTCAAATGAAATCCCACAGAATTCTATTTTCCTTAGGCATATAGTGTTCCCAACAGAGCTAATGTCTTCCAAAATTACATTTATCACTTAATCACCAAATCATTTTCCTATACCAAGGGTATTATTTGGATAAGACATATGATCCCAAATCAACTTATTATTGATCAATAAAATAATTTAAATAAAAATAATTAGTCACACTAACCAAGGAATTCATGTAGTCCGGTGGTAGGTGATAAATCCCAATCACACTCTGGTTGTGGGTTTGATTCCCACAGCTTTTTCTGACGCGGGGGGTTGTCACGGGTCCTACTTGTTGTCCTTTTTCAAAAACTATATTTTATAACATTACCAAAATGAGATAAATTCCTCAAAATAACCATAACATAATTTAACCACAAATTTTATCTCATACCTTGCATTTTCATCCCAAAATATAATAACTTGTAATTTCCTCAAACCCAATGAAAAAATAAAACCAAATGGTTTTTTATAACTATATACACAGGAGAAAATGTAATTCCTCCTCAAATATCCTTTTCCCATGACAAACTGCAGGGTTACAAATACAAGAGAAAATTATTCCAAAGTAATCTCATCAACAAGGAGCACTAATACTTTTAAACATTTCTCTAACCATTTATTTCCACATAGCTTCTTCTTTGACCAAGAAAATATCCTATAGAATAGGGCATTCAATCAGGTAATGGACAGATCCCCTACATTTATGGTAAATTACTGTAAATGGATTCTTGGGACCATTTTTATTTTCTTCCATAATACTCTTCATTTTTTTCCACTTTATGTCCTTCTTTCCCAAACGTAAAGCATTTCTTTGTTCTATTGAGACACTTTCCTAGGTGTATCCTTCCATATTTCCCACATGATGGAAATTGAGGATTCTTTTCTCCATGGTCTCCACTGTTGGAGCTCTTGTTAATAATCACCTTTCTATTCTCAATTGAGTCTGGGAGTTGGATAATATATATTTTGTTGATCATATTTTTGGAAAACTGATTTGGCATGAACACGATATATTTTATGCCTATCAAAATTCCATTTTGTTGCTCATTTACACCAACGTTCCCACATTGTACATCATTATCAATGTTACTATGACTTCCTTGGAATCCAGCCACTGACTAAAAAAAAGAATTGTGTGAGTAACAGTATTCATAAAATCCTTTAGGGAATTTCATGAAACCATATTTTCAATTTGAAACACTTTAGGATTAACCAATGTCATTTATTCTCATTTTATATTAAAATACTTCAAATATGTTTGTAAATAAAATGTAAATTATCATAAGCATTTCCCCCGGGAGTGTCTTAACCAAAAGTGCAGTAAGGACCATTGTCGTGCACCAGTTCCTGTTCGAGTTTAGCTCAAAGCGGTGTTTTTAGGTTTTACCCCTAGGTACATCTGTGCCAGAGCCACCTCTACCTACTCATATCCAGACATGGATATATTTCTTGGAAAACGTACAAAATCACTATAATACAAAAAATTTAGGAAGTTACTCTATACAAATCATCAATGTATATCTTAGGTCTATGTGCTACAATGAGAGTTTATCTAAATCTAATTTCCAAGGTTTGTACTAAACTTCCTCTGATATAAACTGTAACTCCCCGACACCAGAAGCCTAGAGTCGGTGCATTATTACGTATCATTGGTATGATCATAAAAGATCATGTCTCTAAATATTGATTAGTTTAGTAGCCTTGGAAGTACTAGATAAATTCATAAGGTTTACATTATATCATAAAATGGAAAACTACAACAACATTGTTTCCATAGAAAACACTGAGATCCCCTAGAATATCCCTTGAGGTCAGTCATAATATACTTGTTTTCATTCTGGAAAAAATAAAACTCTGAATGTGGTGAGCTCAGATGCTCAGTAAGGATAACAATATAGCGGAATCATTCATAAATAATCATAAACATTTAAGGCAATGTATTAGTACAACAAAAGAATTTTAAACTTGAACTTCAGCATAATATAGAAAAAATAAAATGAAATAATTCCATTCACTTATTCACATGAATATTCTACTAGTCGAATAATCAAAAGCAATATTAGTAACCACTTTCATAATGATGGAATGCATAATGCCAGACATTCATAACCACATAGTCAAGGCCCTGTACCAAGACTACAAATAAGATTTTGTCAAGGCCTTGTGTCAAGACACTAGTTTGTCTCATGAGACCTACCGATGCATCGAGGAGCTATAGTGGGCTCCACCCATCACTTACTAAGTCTAATGTATTCCACATATGAAAATGTTAAAGCATAATCTGAAAATTCATATTAAAACTGGCATACGAAATGTCAATATTTTATCCACAAACCATGAATGGTATAAAAGTAGCACACCCATAGTCAAAAATAACTCATTAAATACAATATGGAAGATTGTATTATAATAGATCAACCTCAATAGAGAATAATTAATTATATTTACATAGATGTAAATAATCATCAAAACTATTTATGAGAAATATCACCATTTTTCTTGAAAAAATTTAAGAGTATCACTATTTATCAAGAAGCCGTTTAAAATATATTTTTGAATCAAAGTGTCCCATACAACTTTCAAACTTTTAAAAGGAATTTTAATTTTATAACGTTAATTTCCACATAAATAAATCCTTAAAACCATTTTTAAAACATGGACATTAATGAGAAAGATTTAGAATAATAAATCTTTAAAACATTTGAAAATGATATTTTAGTTAGAGTTATTAACCAAAAGAGAGACAATTGAATAAATATAATTGATGTAATAAAAAATATGTAATATCATGAAAATAAAGGGATTCATTATATACTATGTCAAAGTACATTATATACACCATATAAAAGTGATTTGGTGTATAACAACAAAGAAGTCTCAATGGAATGTAAATTGAGATGAAATCTCTTATAAAGATCGTATCCTTAGGTTAAGGATAAATTAATGACATAATTATGTGTGAAAAATATAAATACAGTAAATATGATTTGATATTTAGTGAAATCAATCATAGGACATTCAAACATATTCTTGTAAAAAAACACCAATGAATTGGATATTTAACTCAACAAATGGATATTGAGTGAAAATTACTCTTACCGAGTTCATATCGATGACTTGAGAATTTATCAATGGAGTGATTATGTGTATCAAAATGATATCCATGGAAATGGGAGTGGAAATTATGACATAAGCAAATGAATAGTGATTCCACACATAATCTTGGAGTAAAATAATAAATGAAGTATGTGTAAAGCCGATTGAGTAGAAATTGAAATTTCAAATTCCCTTATCAATTTGGTAACTTACGAAACATACACCCATGAAATAAGTATCATAGAAGGATGATGTAAATATCCATAAATTAAATTATATTTCACAATGAATACAATTATGGGTAGTAAACACACCACATGCAATAAATAAGTGGTGAACAATGGAAATTCCACAAAATTAAAAGTGAGATACGAAACCCCTTACATTGTAAATTTTCCTTGTTAGTGGGTTGGTTAACCTCATATATAATGGTGAAATAATTTTTATTAAATTATAAACGAATCATATACATTAATATGATATCATATATGATCTTTTAACATTTCTTTGTTAATAATTACTTAATATTATCGTCATTTTGGTTTTTAACGGATTCGTTTTCCTTTATATTCTTTGTTATGTGAGTAATATTTGTTATGGAAGGGATGTATCATATTCATATCCATAATGATATGAAGTCTTCATAAATTATTTCTAATCATCAAATGAAAATTAGTCTTGAATGGATAATATGGGGAATGAATCTCATTGCTATGTGGAGACGGTAATACGTACGTACGCACGAGTGACAATATCATTCTTTTGATATTAAAATAATATATAATTGGATGGTATAGCATATATAAAGAATCATTATAATTTTAAATTTATTATATACATAAATTATATATCATTATTATACCCATCCAAATAATAATGTATTGAATAACAATTACACCATGACATGGAGACGGTAAGTCGTACGTACGCACTTATGGTTACATGTTATTCAAAGGATGGATAGAATAATGAATTTGGTTGTACCATAATTATAATAACAATACAGTATAAAGAATATACAGGCGTTATTATTTTATAATGGTAACAAAAAATAAAAAAGGAAGTGGAAGAAGAAAGGAACTTAAAAGTGGTGATGAGATATTTACCTCTTCTTCAGGTTCTATATTTTAATTTGATCAAAAAGAATCATTAGGATGGATTTATGACTAATTTAAGGCCAATATTATTATGGGAGGATAGTTGAAAAGGTATTTGGGTAGAGGTTGTCCGAGACAAATGGTTTTGAAGGTGTGAATTAGAGAGAAGGGGGAGTTCCCTTTTATAAGAGGGGTGAGGGGAACCTTAGGAAAAGCTAGAAATATTATTTTATAATATACTCATTTTCGGTTTCTAATGGATCCAAAGTGAATTATTTAAAATCTAAGTTGGAGATGGGTCGAAAAACAATCAACCAATAGGTTTTAGACAGGTTTTGGTCACTATATTAACCTTATCTTTTAGATTTAACTCTTAGTTAAATAGTTTGACATTTACCACGCCTCTTTGTATTTTTATATTATATGGTTAGTAAACATACTAAATACTTCCAAGAGAACCCCAAGTGGTTAATTAATGATAAAACTATCATTATATAAGTTTGTTGGCCGAACCGTAGGTTTTTAAAAATAGAATATCAATTAATAATATAATATTTGTTTTAAAAACTCTTTTATGTCAATTTTGACACTATTTGGTATTTTGTTTTTGATAAATTTATAAAAACATTTTTAATTAAAAAAAAATCATCTAACCAACCCTAATATGGAATATTAACATAGAAAATTTGTTTAATTCATAAAAAGTCTCAAATTAAATTTATTTGTATATTTATTATATCAATTGTTTTAATATTTCATTAATTAGGTAATTACTCCACCATCATTATGTCATAAATAAATTAAATTATTTAAAGTCTAAAAAATATAAATAAAATACCATTATGTAGAAAATTGTTTTATCTTTCTAATTAATATTTATAGACGAATTTATCTTATGTACAACCATATATAAAAATGTTTTAGTTATTAAACTTTGATTTTAACTCTTTTAACTCTTCTTTGAATTAAATAATAATAAATGTCCTAATCTGATCCAAGTGGACCAATGTGGTTCATATTTTATTCCTAAGGTTTTTTTGGTCTAATAATACTTATATAATAGAATTAGGACATGTGTTAGGTTAATAATAATATCATTTTTACCCTTAATTACCCTATTTACTTTTAACCGTGGTAAATAAAAGTAAAAAGTTACTATTCCCCAATAATTATTTTTATCTTATTGAACCAAATTTTACACTTTGATATTAAACGTGTCTCTCGAATTTTCTAAATTCAACTCACTGAAGTGGTAAAATTAAGTTTTATGTGAATTTTCAAATACTCTTAGGAGGTAGGTAAAAGACGGTAAAAATTTCAATAAAATTTTTATATATCTAAAATTATTATAAAATTACTCCAATTAATTACATTAAACATATATTGGTTTTATGTATCTATTTTGACCTAAAATAAATTTAATTAAAATAATTAATTATTTAAATAAAAATTCTGTTTTAAACTATAACTTAGTGTTTTTCAATTTTCATCAAAAATTGAAAATTTTCAGAAAAATACCAAAAATTCACCTTAAGCTAATTTCGATATTCCGAATCCAAAAATGAAGTCCATTTTGAAATTTAAAATTTATAAAATTTCAAAATGTGGGTATTACTATTCATAATGGCTAGTTTGATTGGTCGCAGTGTGTTAGAATCTCGAAGTTGAGTACAATGCAAGCTATTACATTATTCATAGGGAAACGTACCATGGAAGCATGTCTTGTTACATCCATTTTTTGAAAGAATTAATGTGAAAGATACACAAATTGTTATAACCTAATAAAAATTCATTCAAAAAATGAACCGATTCTAAAATAAGATCAAGCTATTGGAATAATTACTTTTTCCCTAGTAGTTATCTAATTTTTAAAATCTAGCAAAGAGATATAAAATGAAATATTAAATGATCATTTATAAAAGATCAATATTACAAAAAACATTTAGAATACATTTATAAATAGAATGTAGATATTGAACAACAATGATCTAAGAATATATATTTAAAAAAGGAAAAATTTATTAATAATTCTAGAGTTATGAATGTCAAAATGTCTTATTATTTAATTTCATGCAAGGAAGCCACTATGTATCAGATATTTAAATTTCAATATTTGATACCTAGAAACATTTTAAAAATATAAATATTTATTTATTATGATTTAGAACTTGTGTAAGTTTTTAATTTTTTAATTTTTTAATTTAAATATCAACTATATTGTCTAAGGGATGTTTTTTTGGTTTTTATGAATTTCATATAAGATTGTATTTTAAAAATTCACATAATAAGATAAAGAATCAATGTTATTAAATTATGTTGATCATCAAATTCTATTGAAATATATGTAGTTGATGTATTGGAATATCATTTTGGAAAGGTTGATTTTTCATTGTTCTTATTTTTTGATATTTTTTATAGGTGTTGTTCTATACCATTCATGCCTAAATAATTTCTAGTTAATATTTGATCATTATTTTTTATTATAATATAACTGATTTTTAAAAAATTTGAAATTTAAACTTTGAATATAATTTTTCTACCATAATTTGGTGTTCAATTATTTTAACCGTTAGATCAATCAATATAAATTAAAATATCTTTTCCTATATAAAAGGTTACAGGTATATATTTGGTTCTATACATTCATTTCGAACTACTTCCTATCTGATATTATGTTTTCTATAAATCTATTTCAACTTTCAAATTCAGTATCACTTTTATCGGGATGAATTATTTTTGAAAGGATTTTTTATTGTGATTGGTATTCAAAGAATGAGCCTTTATTGATAAAATATATTTTATTTCGAGGATGAGAATCCCTCACCCTACCTTCATAACATATGATTTGTTTTATTCATATATTTTCAATCAGTTTTATAGATCATATTTTATATAGTTTATGGTGTCAAGAGAATGATTTATAATGATACAAAATATATTATAGTTGTTAAACAAATTGGAGATTCTATTGAGATTTCTTTTATTTCAAACATGTTTCTAAAATACTTTTATATCATTTTACCAATATCAAGCTATTAAAATGATTTTTCAAAGGAATGAGAAAATTGACAAGGGGAATAACCTTTAGCTAAAATTTAAGACCAAATTCCTATAGATTAAAGAATTTAAAATAACAATAAAAGGGGATTAGAACAATATATAAATATTCAAAACCATTATATGAAACATGTTAGAATAAGAATGTTTAAATTAAATTTTTATTAAGTAGTATATTGAATTTGTACACATTGGAATATAAAATATTAAAAAAATTCTCCACTCCTTTACATTAAATTGTTTATGGGTGAAATTGATAGATGTTGGTGTAGTTAAGAATTTTATTAATGAAAAATATGAGGACCCCCCCCCCATTGAACTCTCAAAACAAATCTTAGGTTATACTCATCTATCATATATATGAGATGAACTTTTTTGAATTAAAAATGGATGAAACTCCATCAACATGTACTTCACTATAGTAGGATATGAATAAGAATGATCCCTTATAGAAGTCCACAAATGAATAAAAGAGGAAAGGAAAACTAGTAGAATATTTCCTTGATGATAATTCATTGGCTGTAAAATAAAATAATTTATTAGATGATGCTCCATAAAAATCTAAAGAGTATGATAAGTGGGATAAGTATTCTCAAATATTAATATTAAATAATGAAATGAAAATAATTTAGGAAATTTTTATGGTTTAAATTTAAAAATATAAAGACAAAGTAAGGAATTAGGTCCTTTAACCTTCATTGACCATTAGAAAATCAACTACAGTAACACATGATACGTAAAAGATACGGATTAAATTTTTGGAAGATAATGATATAATGAAGAAATTAAAGGAGGATAGAGAGGATTACATTTTTGAATTTCTTTCAGTCCCCCCATTGGAATATGAATAGTATAATACTTCAGAAGAAGTAGAACTTGTTATTAGAGACAATCCAATAACTCCTCCAGATGAAAATTTCTCTACCTCATATAATAAGTATTCTTCATCTAATTCATAAAAGTATATAAGTTCATAAATATATAATGATGATGTTAATATATATATGAAATTATATTTATAATATTCACTCTGACATAAATAAATATTAATTCCACATATAATGAAATTAAAAACAGTGGAATGTATTTGGAAATATTAAATAATTGAGAAAAAATTGATTAAGTTAAATATTATTATCATACTGATATAATATCTATTTAATTTATAGAGTAAAAAACCAGAAAATACCCTTGAATCTAAATAGGATACTGTTAAATCAAAAATATCATTATAAGGATGATATTTGGATATTTTTTTCTAGAATTTGGATTATGGAAATGCTACAAAGGGTGGTGAATTTGTATCTAGTTATAATTTCAAATCATATATAGTTCAACCTCATATGAATTTATTATTGAAACATGTTTAGGGCTTGTGTATAGATACAAAAGTCATGTGAACTATTACAATGATTCTGAATAGATATTCAATGATGGGAGTTGATACAACTTGTAATGGTTTGTGCCATACTAGCTGATTAATTTTCTATTTTTGGGTGTTTTAGGTGGTTTGAGTAGGCCTAGAGTAGGCCTACTGGAGATTTGATTTCAAATTATGAAAGCGGGGTGAATACATGATAGGTAAATCTTACACACCTTGTAAGTGTGGTTCATGACATGTTAGGGAATGTTCACAGTGTGTTACACGATATGTATAATTTTAGTGTAAAATAATAAGAAGTTGATGTTTTTTCTTATAGAAACTAACCCCTTTCATTTACATGACATGTAAATGGATTACATGCCATGTAATTCTCTTGTGCAGTGCATTTTCAGAGTTGTAGTGATCATGTTTTTTCTACAAACCATAAACTCTCTATAATTCCAAGCATCCAATATCTCCCCTTTTAGCCTTTTTGAGATTACTTTCGATGTGGATTGGTTCTTATCTTCCATTAGTTCATTGATGGTGACTTATCCTTCAATTATCATCCATTCACTTTTATTCTTCTTCAACGTTTTGTTGTGGTCGTGCATCATGGTTTAGGTTGTGTGTTTGGGATGTGTTTTGATTGTCTTTGGTTATGTTGTAGGTTTATCTATGGTTTCTCTTGGTATGGTTTTTTTGGTGTTGTTATTTTCCTTGCAGTGCACATTATGTGGGAAAAGATTCTTTGAGGTAGTGAATCTTGTGTTTCTCATTATTTTGTATCGTACTAGATGGGATTACATTTTCTTATCTATGGGAGAAAGTTTTGTTTACTTAATAAAAAAATAATAGGTGAAATAGGAATTTAAAATGGAAAATGGTATTTATTTTCATGTTTCTATATATTTTTTATTTTTTTGTTATCATGGATAGTAAAGGATTGATTACCAACTAATAATTGTGGCCTTTGGGTGGATTTTTTTTCACTAGATATTTTCTCTATGATTGTCGTAATATTTTTATATAACCCTAAAAGGAAAAATTGACCTACCACTTATATTAAGTTATTATAATGGTTCCCCAAAAATTATTACTTATGTGATAACATCCCTAAAATAAATTTTAATATGGTAAAATATGATTTAAAATATTTAAAACAATCTTTACATTTTTTTAATGATTGTTTGTGATTATGGGATGACAATGTGTAGCCTTTTTTCCATGATTTTGGGGTAGCGAGGGGGTTTTTTGGATGTGTTTTTATGGTTTCAAGGTGTTTTCTTTTTCCATTATTTTGTGGTGTAAAGGTGTATTGTTTGGCTATTATTTTGGGGAGTTGAGGTGGTAGTTTCTTTTTTAGATTTTTTGTTGGTACTATTGCAATTAATAATTGTTTAATAATGTTTCTAAATGACACTAGTTGGTTTGGATAATGGGTTGGAAATGGATGATGAATACTTAAATGGTGTTTTTTGTGGTGAAATGTGTTTTCTATAAATAAATAAATAAATTGTATTGATAATGGAATTGGATGGAAATTTGAAATGAGTTTTGGGGATTGTTGTTCGGCGTTATGCATTTAGAGGTGGAATAAAAAAGTTGTAATTTTGGGTGTTGATTAGTGTTTGGTTTTGAACAAAAAGGTTGGAATGATATATATATATATATATATATATATATAATTGAATATTCCTTGTGATTTCAATATTCACCCCACCCACATCTAACTCCATGTGGAAACACCAACATAGTCATGTGAGGGGTTTTCTCAACATCTAATGAGGAGGATTGTTGGAAAGGAATATTCTATTTCCTAATATCTCTTCTATTTGTGTAAGTATTTTATAGGTTGTGATTTGCATAGGTCTATTAATGCATTATATGGTGGTTGTGACATCCTAGGTGTTTTTTGGGGAGATAGGACCATGCTTGTTGAGTGGTTTCCCATGTGTTTCCAGGAAAGGTGTGACATGATTGCTCTTGTGGGGTGGTTTAATGTGGGGGTCTTTCACGGTTGGTGTAGGGAACAAGGTTGATGTAATACATGTTCATGAAACCCTAATACTCAATTTATTAAATCTTTTGTGTTGTAGCCTAGGTGTTTTTGGGTGAGAGGTTTTGTGGTCATGCTTGTGGGGCAGAGAGCCTAGGTGTATTCAAGAGAGGTGTCTTGTGACTGTTATTGTGGGGAAGTATAGTATATGAATGAGATGAGATCACCATGATGTATGATGTTGGGGAGTGATAATATAATATTAGTTTCAAATTAGTGTGGGGTACCCTATATTTATATTTATATTATTATATTATATTACATGGAGTGCGTTATTCAGTGACTATTCCATGGTGAGGTTGGGTTTGGTTGGTATAAAAATATTGGTGGGTTTTAGTGTTAATATTCTGTCACTGGTGCATTAGTATGGTATTTATCACTAGGTAATTCGTTTTCTATTTTCACCCTACGTATATAAAAATGTTTTCAGGTTTCTAGGTGGATTACATGGATCTTGATGGACATTACTAGATCAGACCTATGATAGTTGTTGTGAAACCACTTTATTTTTTATTTTGGTTTTTACTTTGGTGAAATTTATTTATATCAATTTTATATATACATTCATATGGGATGGGTTTTCTCTGTTTTATGTTTTTTATTTTAGGTTTTTAAAGACAAATTATCTCTTAGTCATGCATTATTGTTTAGGGTAATGCCTCCGATTTCTTTAGAATTTTATACCCTTGGTTCTAGTCACCAACTCAGGAATTATTAGAGGTGGGAAATGGGGTTCATTCTTCCTCTCTCATCATTGGTATATATTTGGAGGGAGGGGGTCATGAAAGATTGGTATCAAAGGGGTGGATAAGAGATAGGATAAAGTTTAGAGTTTGGTATAGTGAGGATTTCATGTGATGGTTTGTCCATATTGTAGGATGACCTTCTTCTGTGACATATTCCTAGGAGACCAACTTGGACACATGATTTTATGTCCCCCCATAATCTAGTGCATGTAATCTGATATTATTGAATGACCATGTCCTATGGAAATTCTTTTAGTGTAGAGACCTAAGAGAGGTACATGTGACATAATGACTTTTTTTATTATTGGAATTGGGTTGTTTTGATAGGTAAAATGAATAAAATTTATTAAAATGAATCTATATATAATTACATACTACTTTGGAATATGAAATAATTGTTTTTCTTTCCACTGTGGATCCTATTTTTTGTATTTGTGAAGCCTAGGTAGTTTAGGTTCAGCATACAGATCCAACAGATTGTTATAGGGTTGATCTAGTTGATGGTGGTGATGCTTGGCAGATGCAGTTGCATGATTTTTAGTGGCAGACTTGGGGGTAGTATAAGGTAAGTGTTTCAGATTTGGAGTTAAAGAGTTGGCTGGAGGAGCTCAAGGTTGCTTTTAGTTTGATACATGCCCCAAAATAGTATGGGTTCATTTGAAAGTCCATTTGAAGCTAGAATTTCTGCATCTGTGGTGGAAAATGTATTTGGGAGAGAAGAATGAGGCATATGTTTTGTGGGTTGAATTCAATAAGAAGTTTCAAGCATAGTAACATTCATCAACTATGAATTTAGTGAATACATAAGATCCAATTTCTCTTTAATAAGGGAGAATGTTAGAGTGTGAGATGGGAATCAATTTTATAGACATCCAACATTTTTTCAAATGTTTTTCCAATTGAGTAGTCTCATGTGAGACATCTTGAGGAGGAACTCCGTCTTTCTATCCAGTATTTATTAACTTCATTTATGTTTCCAACATAACTAGATGTTAAGAAGAAGGTACAGTCGACGGAGTGGATTCAATAATGGGGATGTTTACTGTGGGAGAGAAACCATTGGGGTTCGTTGAGGAGTATAGTTGTCAGTGGTAGGTCTTTGGCTTCAGGACCATCAAGATTTTGACCCACAATGAGTCAGCCTCATCATTTTGGTTTATAAAATTTTAGTGTCGGTGCTTTACATAATTTTACTAGGGGGTTTGTACCAGTGTGTTATGGTTGTGGGGTTTATGGTGGTGCCCAGAACAAGTGTCAAGTGGTTCCCCAAGCATAGTTTTTTCAAGGTGGATAGGTTCAGCACCAGCCACCATAGAAACTTCTACTAACATCATTCATGCAGTAGAGGAAGTAGGCCTATGAACCACTAAGAAAAGATGGAGTAGGTAGAGACTGACCTCAAGATGTTCCTCATGTTCAAGGACATATAAATGAGTGTTCCTATGGTTGTTGTCATCAATAGAGAAGTAGATGATCTAGGCCCGATCAGTTCCATTATATGTAGGAGGTAGCACCATAGGGGATAGACAATGTTGGAGGTACAATCAGTTTTTTTAGTACCACTGTTGGTTCCTTGTTTGATTCAGGATCTTCAAACGCCTTTATTTCACCCACTCTATTTAGTGCTTTGGGAGTATATGTAGAGATATTTCCCATGCCCCTTGTGTTGATTAGGCCCGTCGAAGGCCATATTAGTTTTTTTTGTGTTATAGGGGTGTAGACTAATGATGGGTCCACATCATTACTATGGGAAATGCTTCATGCTGTAGATTCATCCATGTGATGTTATATTCGACATCAAATTTTTTTATTATGCATGAGCTATTATCTACTGCTTCTGTAATAGAATCATTTTCTCATATGTGGTTTTCCATCATGTTTTTTTGGGTGAGTGGGATTTTCAGGTGGGTTTTCAAAAAATGAAGCCTGTTATTAATTTTTGATTGTGTTTTCAGTGGTCTCAATAATGGTTGGGAAGGTAGTGGTTCCTAGGGTCATTGGGGAGTTTTGAGAAGTTTTTATAAGTTTTTTGTGACGCAACCCCCTTGACGTGATGTTGAGATTGGGAAAGATATTTATCCTGATTATTCTCTGATTTCAATGGAACCTTATCATATGGATCTATCTATTATGTGAGAGTTGACGATTCAGATCGATGATATTCTTCATAATGGTTTTATCTAGCCTAGTGTATCACCATGGGGTGCTCGAATGTTGTAATTCTATAAGGAATATGGTTTTCGGAGGTTGTTCATAGACTACCGAAGGCTGAATCAGGTGATGTTCATGAATAATTACCCTCTTTTGAGGATATATGATCATTTCAACCAGCTAATATGGTTAGTTTTTTTTCTATTATTGATTTATGGTCTGGATATTAACTATTGTGGGTGATGGAGGAAGGTATTTTGAAGACTTCCTTCATATCTAGGTATGGGAACATCATGTTTTTATTTATCCAATTAGTGTTACAAATGCTTCATTTGTGTTAATGGGGCATATAAAAACCATGTTTCAGGATTTTTGGACAAAATAGTCAAAGTATTCATCGATGATATATTGATTTGCCTGACATCATTTAAGGAGCATGTCGATTATCACATAACTATCTTTCTTGCTCTTTGACGATACCGACTCTATGAAATGTTTTCTAATTGTATGTTTTGTACATGAGAGGTAAATTTTATTTAGCTTGTGGTGTCTTAGTATTGTGTGGAATTAGACCCATCAATGTTTGAGGAAGTAGTTTCTTGGGTAGAACCAAAGAACGTGGATGAGGTGCACTATTTTCTTGGTCATAGAGGGTATTATTAGAGGTTTATGACTAATTTTTTGACAATTTGTAGACCCATTGACAACTTTTACCTGGAAGGACTAGGTTTTTGTGTGGACTGATCATTTCTCAATTGTGTTTATTTACCTAAAGGAGAACTTGGACAGTGCTCAAGTTCCTCAGTTTCTTGAGGAGGATATAATTTCTGGGCTGTTTTGTGAAAATTCTCATCTTGGCATGTGATGTGTGTTGATGCAAAAATGAGTGGTGATCTCATATAGTTTTAAGAAGTTACATCTTCATTAAAGTAACTACTCCACCCATGATCTGGAGTTAGTAGCGGTTGTGTTTTCTCTGAAATTATTCAATTAATACCTCACTAGGGTGTTCTTTTTCGGAATAATAGATCACTAAAACATGATTTTTATATTTTTTTAGCATGATATGAACTTGCAGTAGTGAAGGTGGATGGAGTTTCTTTTGGATTATGATTTTTAGATCCTCTATACATTATGAATGGGAATTTTGTTTGGTTGAATATTTGAGTTGGAAGTCATGAAAGTATGTTTTTCGGGTGTATGGGATGCTTGGGGAATGATGGTGGAGTTTTCTGTCGTATAGTTAGATTAAAGGGTGGACAATAGTAGAGGCTTCTTATCTCAGATGGTGGTGATTTCATCTCTGATGTCACTTGTTGGGAGTCTCAGTGGGGAGACTCAAAGGTATACGTGATTTGTGTTCATTTTTTCCATATTTATGCTTCAGGGGGATGGTTAGAATAGGGTGTTGTTGTGTGGGAGGTTATATGTTCTAGTAGTGATGTTTGGAGGTGTCTGCCGTGGGTTTCGTAGATCACCTTTTGAGGTACACCCAAGAAATTCTAATATGTACTATGGATTGAAAATTTAATTTTGGTTTCCTAGTATGAAACTATATGTGGTGATTTTTGTGGTTATGTTCTTGGTTTTCCAGCCGGTAAAAGTAAAACATCGTGTTCCTATAGGTTTTTTGAAGCCTTTAGAAGTTCTCAAGTTGAAATAGGATGACATATAGATGTATTTCATCGAAGGGTTACCTCAATTTCGGAGAGATTGTGATGTTATCGAGGTGATCATGGATTGGTTGACAAAATTTCCCCACTTCAAAGTGATCAAGGAGTCTATAATAGCGGATGGTTCAGATCAAATCTAAGTGGATGTGGTGGTGTGGTTTCATGGAGTTATAAGGTCCATTTGCATGGATCATGACCTATTTTTTACTTCTTGAATGTTGAGGGTTTTACAACTAGATTTTGTCACATAGTGATGCCTCTTCACATATTTACACTCTCATATAAACAAAAAAAACAAAATGGACCATTCAGAAATTGGAGGATATCTTGCGAGCATGTTTCTTGGTCTTTATTAGATCTAGGGTACAAATGATTGCATTATTTGTTTTTTATTATAGTAACAGATATCACTATTCTATTGGTAGTGCTTTATTTTAGGCGTCATAAAGCAAGTTGTTTCATTCTAAATTATGTTGGACAGAGGTTGTGGAGGTAGTATTTCTTCATCCTAATGTGGTTCATATCGTGATAGGGACAGTTTATCTTGTTCATGATAGGGTGAAGGAAATAAATACCTATAATATGTCTTATGTTGATCTTAGGAGGATACCCTTGGTTTTTTAGGTTAGGGAAATGTATTCTTGAAGGTTTCCACTTTACATGAGCCTCAAAGTTTTGGCTATGGGAGTAATCACTCTCCTAGGTTTTATATCCCCTAAGTTGTTGGGGAGATTCGGTTATGTGGCATATTGGTTTCCATTTCCCCCACAACCAAAGGGAATCCATGATATCATTCACATCTTTTGTATTTTTCAGATTCTTCTTGATGAATCCCTTTTCATTGAATGGGGAGAGTAGTATATTGAGGATGTCATTCCCTTTGAGGATAGGCTTTTAATAATCCAAGAATATCATTTCAAGGCATTGAGTGGATATAACATTCCCTTGGTTCATATGTTGTGGATCCATAGAATCCTAGTGGAGGGTACTTGGTAGTGAGATACACACATATATTCCCCGTAATCATTATTGAATTTGTTTTTCTCTAACTTATTTTTCTTTCTTATGTGACATTTGAACCTTATTTTATTTTGTGGGTTTTTTTCAATTATTTGTGATGTATGATGTCTGATGAAGTAATAATATATAAAAAGGGTTGGAATTGATTTCTAATTGATATGGATTAATTATGATGTGATTAAAACTATGTGGGAGAGTTAGTGCTACCTATAGATGGTAATATATTGACACAAAGTATGAAATATTTTAATTCATGTGTTTGGGGAAGTTTAGTTCATTTGTTGTGAGTTTTTTGTGTGGTTGTATATTTGTGTGGGGGATATGGTTTGTGTTCATGTGGTGATGTGGTTTTTTGGATGTTTTATGGCCACTTATTTTGGTGTTTCATCTAGTGGTAGCATTTAATGTATGGCGATATCCTTGAGAGGTATCTCATATGGTGGTTTTTCGTACCCCTTTCCTTCATGGCATAGATTTGGATTCCCATGGGAGATAATTTTTTCAGAGGCATATGATTTAATTTTTCATGCCTTCTATGTCCATTGGCTGATTTTTTTGTCGTGCGTGCCTGGATGAGCCCTATAGTGGGCTTGGAGGAGTTTGGATATTAAATGATGGAATCATGGTGAATACATGTTGTTTAAGGCTAACAATACATAAAAATGTCGTTCATGGATTTTGATGTTGGTTTCTGGGGGTGTTACCTGATATGTAGATCTATGGGGTTGAATAATAAAAAGTTGACGTGTTTTTTAGTAGAAACTAAACCCTAGAATTTATTGAAGATGTAAATGGATTACACACCATGTAATTCATATATGAATCATCTTTTAAAGGTTGTATTGCATATATTTTTTTCAAACCCTAATCTCATCCTTATTCCATTCATCTATTAGCTCACATTTCAGGAGTTGTTAGATTCCTTTCGATGGATATTGATTCCTGGCTTCAAATCGACGATATGTGCTGAGTTCTTATCTCATTCTAATCCATTATATTCTATTAATATTTAGTGTTTCACTATAGTGTTGTGGTTTTCTTTGGGATTTCAATTTGGGATTCTTTTTTAGGGTTTTTAGTTGTGTTGTATGTTTATATTTTGCTTCTGGTGGTGCATTTGTGGCTTGTTCACATTCTTCTTCACTCAACAGTGTACGACATTTAGATAAAGACAATTTGAAGGAGATAATCCCTAATTTCTCATTATTATGTATCCTTCTAGAGGTTTTATCATTTTTTATTTATGGGAGATGGTTTTGATGAATTTATCAAAGATAACGAATTGGTAAACCATGAATTTAAAGTTGTAAAGGGGTTTGATTTTCATGTCTTTACAGCTTTTTTATTTTTTTGATATTGTCAATTTTATGGGCTTGATTCCCTCATAAGAATTTTTTATGTCGGGATATTTCTTTTTCTTGGATATATAATTTATTACTATCAAGATTTTTGTGATATCACCCAAATTTAGAAATTTATTAAACACATATATTTGGCCAAATAAATGGTTTACGTAGGGTTATGACTTCTGTGATGTGGCTGCTAAAATAAATTGTGAAGTGATAAAACCTATCTGTAAATATGTAAAATGTTATTTATTTGGTGTGATGTTTGTTCATTCTTGTGGGATAGTGATCTATGGTTTGTTGGATGTGATTATGTGGATGTAAGGGTACTTTTTTCCATGATTTTGGAATATCAATTTGATTTTTTGGTTGTTATTTTGGAGTAGTGGGGTGTTTTTTTGTCTGTTCCTCTAGGGTGGTGAGGTGGTGGTTACTTTAGGCTTGATAACAGGGTAGTGTTAGAATAAATAATTATTTACTAATGTTTTGAAATGATATATTGTCATTTGGTTAATAGATTAGAAATGGGTGATGAGTAATAAAATGGTTTGCTGTGTGGTAAATTTTTTTTTGATAAATAATGAAATTAATTGGTCAGATAATGGAATTGGGTGAAAATGTGAAATGGGGTTTGAGACTTGTTGTTTGTGTTATGAATTAAAAGGTGGTAGATAAAGTGGTAAAGTTGTTAGTTTATTATTGATTTTTTGTAAACCCATAGGCTGGGATTGTGCATGGATATATATATATATATATATATATATATATTCTTTGTGATATCTATATGGACCCCACCCACTTTGATCATCATGTACCAACACATTCGTAGTCATGCGCGTTGCGTTTTTTCAGACATCTAGTGAGGGGGACAGAGGGATGGGTTCCTTCTCGTTCTATCTCTCTCTTCCAAGTGAGTTAGGTATTTTAATAAATGTTATGGTTAGAGGTATTTTATTGCATTAGCACTACTACAAAAAACAGGCAAGAGAAGTTCCACCTTTTATCTGTGCTAAGAAAAAAAGCTTTGATAAAGGAACCCTTTATAAGCGCTAAAATTTTAGTGCTTATAAATAGTACACTTTATATGCGCCAAAAAATGCTGATAAAAGAATTATTTATCGCCACTTTTGTAGCACTGATAAAGGAATTCTTTATCAGTGCTAAAAAGCACTTATAAAACCATAGTCCCATCTTTAATAGGTGCATAGTATCCTCTGTTTATCATTCCCTAAAGCCTTCCCGGTGTTGTACCCCTACGACAACTCCCCCCCAATATTCTCTTTGACGGACCTCCACCACTAGACCTACTCCTTATCCTCCCCCACGGACCTCTTCCACGGATCCTCCTCCCCGAAAACCCTACATCTCCTCCTCTCCTCTGGACCCTACTCCCCACGAACCCTACTCCTCCATTTCCCAATGGTGGTGGCTCCTCTTTTTCACCTCCCCCTCTAGCAGTCGCGCATTCCCCTCCCAACGTAGTACAAAAGTCTCCTTGACCGCTCGACGCTTCTTATCTCCCCCCATTGCGGGTGCAATCTATTTTAGGTATGTCTGCCACTTCTCCTATTAGGTTTATTTTTTATAGATAGGTTTTGTGATAGTAGTTTTCATTAGGCTGATGTTTGGATTCTTTCCCATGATCACCACCCTTGGATTAGATGCCAACTAACATAGAGTTATAACAATCTATGTCACGAAATAACACATTTAGTGGATTATTATACTTGGTTAGCAGTTGATTTGAACTAAATCATGACTTTTTTATGATTCCCCATGGGTCCTTATGATGTTTGGAACTAGAATTTACTTTTCACCAAGTATCATATATATGAGGGTTTTATATTCTCATGCAACCTCAAGCTAGACCTTGTTACTCGTGAATATTCTATTAATGTTGACTATTTTTTCCTTATCCTTCTGATGGAGTGGGTCTATCTATACTGGGGAAAGTGATCTTTTTGTAAACCCCTTCATGAAAAAGAAGAGTTTTTATAGTACCCCCCTCATTATTAATTGGTTACACTTTGTGGGTCTCATGATGTGCTGGTGATTGTGTTTATGGGGAAGGTTCTATTTATGATAGTGATTAGGACCCCTCAAATATAGAATGTGTATCCAACCCTGTGGATGTTATGTTATATTTCCCCTAGTTGGTGAGCATGATTTTATGTGATGTGTGAAATAATAATACTTTTCTTCCCTATGAATGTCAAGGAATTATGGAATGCTTCATCTGGGAGACTTATGGTTAACTATTAGTAAGGATATGGTGTATGAATTTACCCATATACCAGAGATGATGAGTGTCTTTGTGAATTTGTAGTGTTCTAAATTGAATATCTCCTTGAGACGGTTCATAGTGGATCCTATAGTCCTTTTAGGTTCATTTATTATTAAACCAAGGTTCATAGGGTGGCATCTAGTCTTCATGCACCAGGGCCACAGAATATGAGGAGATCAGAGTAGCACATCCATAGAAAGGTGAATGGTATTCTTTGGAAAAGGTCATTGGGTTTAGATAGTGGTTTGAACATGTGAGGAGATGTATTTGGGTGGTTAATTCTTTTATGTATTGTGGGATGTATGTTTACTTTGATCAATGGTAAAATCCAAAAATATTTCTTTTATGTGAAGGATAATTTAAGGGTACTGTCAACTTAGTGAACCTCTATGACCAATTGTTCATAGGTGCTAGTCTAGAAGGGTTTTTCTTGAGAATGGGGGGACACCATTCACTTTATTGGGTAGGTAGTGATTCTTCCTTGATACCTATTTTGGGTATCAAGAATTTTATTTTGAATGGAGACTACTATAGTAAAGAACTGCCATTGGGGTGTTAGGCCATGTTATTTTGGTTAAGTATAACTACACTATATAGAACCCAATTATGTGATGGGGGACAAATTTATTCTCAGGAGATTGTAAATGTCTTTCACATGGTTGGATTGTATTTAAACTCTTTTTTTTAATTCATTAATTTATTTTGATCAATTCATAGGATGGCCTCTAGTGGTTTGGGGGAATTAAACATGTAATAATAAGCTGTGAATGGCTATATTAGTGTTCTATAATTATTCATATGGTTGGAGTTTATATCACAATCTTTTAAGGTAGTGACCTTCTAGGATGTAGGGTTAGCAACACCCACCCACAGTAGGTGTGTGATGCAAGTCTCATCTCAGGAGGAACTATCATTCATAGGTACCTCAAGGATAGCCCATTACTCTAAGGAATTTAATATGATTGTTATGGGTATAGGCATATCAAATGGAATTTTCTTAACATTCATGCTATAGTCGAAGAGGCAGTAGACGAATATCCTAGGTAGATGAATGAACTGGAGAAAGGAGGTCCGTACAACACTAAAGTGATGAAGGAGATCGGGGAGAGACATGAGGTGGATGGATCTTTGGTTTGATTCTACTAATACTACCCCTAAGAAGACCACTCCTATATTGGGAAGTTAGTGGTTAGAATCTCGGATAGTTGTAGTCACTAGTCTTTTTACCAGGAGGCTCCAAGAGTGTTTGTATGTACGATCAATGTTTGTTATAATTTTCTTTTAGTACTATTAAAAATATGTACAAGAAACTATTTTTGATATATTTTTCAACAATTTTCCAGGTATATTTTAGAATTTAGTAGATCCCCATTTTAGTGAGGGAAAGTTATTTCATATTCTTTAGATGTTCATGATAGAATTTATGTTCACCAACCTTAATTTTTTATTTATTATGTTAATTTGGGTAACAAAACCTATGATATTCCATAGTAATTTTGGATAAAACTAGGTTATTTGTTTCCCCCCCCAAACCACTTTGTGTTTGGTAATGTATCCAATATATTAGTTTTCTCATAAAAAATCTATCCGTGTTTTCATTTTATTTGAGTATGGTCACTAGTTTTGGGATGTTTAATGTGAGTATTTTATTATGAATGAGGTTGTTGGTAGGGGTGGTTAAAAGGATGTTTAATGTTCTACTAGAAGGGTGGTCGGTGCTAGAACTATTGGTAAGGGGGTTCAAAAGTGTGTTGATTTTGATGTGGGGTCTATCATGGTTCTATTGATTTCCAAATCTTTATTGGAAATGGTTAGGATATATTAATCTCTATTTTTATAAGGAATTGGTTCTCTTATACTATATTTGGAAGTCTTTTTTGTGTATTTGAATCATAAATAATAACATTTGAGATTCAAATAGTATAGAGATGAATAAACTTTGTATGGATGTTAATCGTTTGACAATAGAGTATGAGAACAAAGTGAAAGAGTTCATCAAATTTACAGGATCATGAAAAGGATCCTTCTCAAATCCTTTGTCTGTGTTTAAGTTGTTGTTATTATAGAATAATTACTTGAGAGGAGTTGGAAGAACATTTAATATGTCACAGAATAGATTGGAGTTATAAATATTGGAATAAATATGATGAAAAGTGAATGTAGCTACTGGCTGGGATAAAACTGTGTTTTATGGATCATCAGATATGAATACAAATATGGAGAATGAAGAAGACCGCATGGAGGATGTGATTATAGATGTCAATGATGATAAAGATCACATTTAGAAAATGATGAGTATGGTTGAAGATGAACTCTGTGATTACCCAAAATTTTTTGAGTAGTTAAAGAGTTGTGCAAAGATGCCATTGTATGTTGGTTGCACTAAATATACAGCTTTGTCAGCTGTACTGAATTTGTATAAATTGAAATTAGGAAATGGATGGAGTGATGTCCATTTTATGGAACTAATTTCTCTCTTGAATGGCATGCTCCCGGAAGATAATGAGCTCCCAAATGAGACATATGAAGCTAAATGAAATCTACACTCAATGGGTATGATTTTAGAAAGAATATATGACTGCTTGAAAAATAGTATAAATTTTTGCAAGGAGAAAAAGTGACTTACAGAATTCCCAAAGTGTGGTGCTTCTCGATACAAGAAAGATAAATCCAGTCCTACGAATGTTTTATTTTACTTTTCAATCATTCCAAGGTTTAGGTGTCTATATGGAAGTGAAGAAACTTCAAGACAACTGTCGTGGCATGCAGATAAAAGAAATAATGATGGGAAATTACATCACTCAGCCGACTCTTCTCAATGGAAGATAATTCATCATGAGTATCCTGAATTTGGAAAAGAGTCGCGAAACCTTAGTCTTGCGTTATCTACAGATGGAGTGAATCTTTTTGATTTTTAAAATACCACTCAAAGTACATAGCCTATTATGTTAGTAAATTATAACTATCCACCCTGGTTATGCATGAAGCATAAATTCATCATGTTATCTATGCTTATATTAGGACCAAAGACAACCAGGTAATGATATTGATGTTTATTTGTATAATTTGATATAGGATTTGAAGTTATTGTGGGATTCTGAAGTTATGTTGTATGATGATTATAAAAGTGAATACTTCACGTTGAGAGTGATGTTGTATGGGACAATAAATGATTTCCCAGCTAATGGAAATTTTTCAAGCTATAGCATTAAGGGACTCAAGGGTGTCCCATGTGCGAAGAAGAAACAGAATCCATTTGGTTGAAACATTCATCTAAATGTTTGTTTCTAGGACATCGTAGATATCAACCTCGTCAACATAAGTACCAATCTTGGACGACATCATTCAATGGAAGTTCAGAACAACACACAACACTGTCTCCCCTAACAGCTGATCAACTGTTTGAGAATGTAAAAGAAGTGAACACTGTTTTTGGTTAACCATTTTCAAAAAACCTTAAGAAAATCTGTTGGAAAAAGTGATCAGTTTTTTTTTAATTACCATACTAGAACTTTTTGTACGTTAGAAATATTCTTGATGTTATGTATGTGGAAAAAATGTATGTGACATTGTTATCGGAACGTTTCTAACTACCATTGGAAAAAAAGGATGGAATTAAGGAATTATTGGACATGGTTGACATGGGAATAGGAGAAGATTTTGCTCCCGTGAAGGGTGAAAATAGAATGTTTATTCTTCCAACTGCTTACACTCTTTCCAGAGAGGAGAGATATTAGTTTTGTAACTTCTTCAATGATGTAAATGTTCCAGAGGGGTATTCATCAAATATCAAGAACATTTTGTCAATTAATTATTTTAATTTAAATGGTTTGAAATCACATGACTGCCATGTTTTGATGTAATATTTAATTCCTATAGATTTATGTTGCATTTCGCACAAGAATGTTCGTCATACGTTAATTTTTTTTTCTTTTTCAAATCTATATATAGAAATGTTTTAGACCCAAAGAAATTGCCAGCTATGGAAAGATAATTTGTCATCATATTATATGAATTGTAAATGTTCTTATTGCCAATATTCTTTAATATGATGGTTCATTTGATGCTTCACTTAGTGAGTGAGATTCAACTTTGTGGTCCTGCGTACTATAGATGGATGTACCACATTGAACAGTATAGGAATATTTTGAAATTGTATGTCAAAAATCGAAGTTGGATAGAGGGTTGTATAGTTGAGAGATATATTGTTGAGGAAGACATCAAATTCTATACCGAATACATATCTGATTTCTAAAGAAATGGTCTCCTGAAATATCATCTCACTAGATGCATTGAGGGTGAGAGAATTTCTGGAAGAGATGTTGTGACAATCAATATTACAGATCAGGAGTGGGCCCACCATTATGTTTGGAATAACAGTTGGGAGGTTTCTCCATATATTGAAACCCACAAAAAAATTCTTAGGCTGTTGAATCCATCAAGGGATGCAAAATGGATATCAAATACACATAATCACCAGTTTATAGGATGGTTTTAGGACCATATTTTTATGGAGTTTGATGAAAATCCAAATTCAATTTCAGAACGACTTCAATGGCTAGTTGATGGACCAAGTATGTATGTATTATCTTACCATGGTTACGTAATTAACCGCTATACATTCTATATAGATGAACATGTTAAAGATAGTACCATTAAAAATAGTAGAGTTACACTTGTGTCTGAAGCGATGCTTGTTTCTGGTTGTAAGGACTGAAATCCAATTTATGAAAATATGTCATACATTGGAATTATAAAAAAAAATATGGGAGTTGGATTATACGACATTCCAATTGCCGATTTTTCAATGCAAATGGGTTGATTACAATAGTGGTGTTAAAATGGATGAGTTGGGATTTGTGAAAGTTGATTTTAGTAAAGAAGGGTACAAAGGAGAACACTTTATAATGGCATCACAAGAGGTATAAGTATTTTATGTTGCAGATCCCGAAAACTGAAATTGGTCAATTGTTTTGTTATCGTCCAAAACTAATGAAGTGTCCGATGAATATTCAGTTAAGGACGATCCTTTTAGTGGTATGTCACAATCATTTCGCAGTGGTCCCAATGTAGATGTTGTTTTATATTTTAGAGGAGACCAAAATTAAGGTATTTGGATAATTTATATAGGTTTAAAATCCCTTCATCCTTTGAAAAAAAAGAAACTGAGTTCAATAAACAGTTCATATTTTGTTTGTAATATAGATCTTATTATCTCATGTTATTATCTTATCATTACTGAATTTATGTAATCTAAATTAACTGTTCAACCACATTTGTAGATAATGACTTTTTCTCATTCTGGTGCTCCTAACCTCAAGGATAAACAAGTCACTCAAGCTGTTGTTGTTGTTGTTGCTGCTGCTGCAGCTGCTCACAGTGTAGAGAGACAACAATTTTCTAAACTTATTACTGCTCTTAGTGTTGAGGTCCAACAAACATCAGCACATGTCATTGTTATCATTTCATATGAAGTTATCGATTATATTGATATCAGTGAAATGGTCAGGGATGAAGGGTCGATGTCACAGAAAACACAGGTGCGTTTTAGTTTTACGGTGTTATCCAAAGTTCTTAAGGTGAAAAGCAAAGGCATCAAATTTGATGTTGGATGGAATGCATGAGGCCAACATCTGAATCCCAGTAAGGCTATTTTTAATAGTTACATTGTAGATTTCACTCGGCAACATGTGCCGATTATTAAAGATTCATGGCACCATGTTGTGTCAGGGATGGAGGCTATGATCTGGGAAGAAATTACGTTAACATTATGATACTATTTCTTTAATTTACTAGAAAATAAAATAATGAAAAAATGACTTAATCTTCTCAAACTCTTGCAGATTACATTTATAGAAGATGATTCTCACAAGAATTTTCTACTAAGGATTTCAGGAAGGATTTGTCATGGTTTTTGCACTATTTTACCAAAATGTCACCTAAAAGATTCCAAAGGTAAAATAAACCTGCACCCATACCTTGTCTATGCTCACCTCATATCCCATGAAGCATGGGATACATTTGTTGGCAGTCGTGGGGATGAGATGTTTCAGGTACATTGTGGCTGATAATACATTGTTTGAGGATACATGTATTCATCACATTGATTGTCAATATTTTATTTATGAAACAAAAAATCAATACTGAAAATAAGGAACGCGTATCAAAACCAACATACCCCTATCGTAAAGCAAGGATGGGGTACGATTCACTAGAAAAGAAAATGATACGTATTTAAAATTTACTATAATATTTTTAGGTTCCAAGAAACAACATCATAAATATCATTCTATATTTATATGATGATTGATGAGTTTAAAACCAAAGACACTTTCATCCCATGTCATGTGCTATGGAAGGAGGAATGTGTGAATAAGGAAGGGAATCTAGTAGATGAAATCACATAGATAGTGTGGGAAATATGTGTATGTATGACACAATAAAAATATTTTTTTAAATTGATATTACATAAAAATAATTAGTTATTTTCCTATATTCAACAGTCACAGAAATCAGCAACTCCTATAGTAGATGTAAACAAATTATTGACAGCATTGACAAGGCCAGAACAATATGGTCACGTCAGAGGTTCGGGGTTTGGGGTGACACCGTGAATATATTATGAGGAAAACAATGGATGATAGGGATGAAAAAATGAAACAAATGAGTGAATGACTAGCATCTCTTGAAGAATGATTTCAATGGAAGGGAGAGTTGCTAGAAACATTTATGGGTGGGAAACAAGGAGAAGAAACAACTCAGGAACAACCAGCGCGTGAAGATACCGCCCCACCCCCCACCAACTTTGAGGTGAGCCATTCCCCCCAATGAACTATCTTAGTCGTGGTAATAAATATTCTAATATTTGTTCCCATGAAATGTGAATAAAAAAACTGATAATTTTCCTGTATTGATCTTCAATATGGTGATAATAACTGTGATTTATATCTGTCAACACCCACCTATCACCTTGAAGTGAGTGCTACGGTGTTCAACATCTCAGAGGACAAGCTGCATAATAGAACACTTCTGAAAGATCATCTGAAAGTGATGATTACTATAGCTCATGATCCAAATGTAGAGATATCTATTCTACTTGATGAAGATGATATTCATATGGTCAAAAAGGCTATTGGGACATTCATTGCATGGTCGTCATAACTTGTAAGAGTACATGTGGATAAAGAGGTATTTATTTCCATTTTTTTCAAGCTAAACCTTTAATAATTAATGAAAAAAGGTTCTAAACTAATGAATGTTATTATAGATGGAGAAACGTAAGTGGGGACAAGAAAAGTCGGCTCAAAAGCATCTGAAAGATCAAAAATCATATCCCAAAGAGCTACTGAAAGCACAATAACACCACCTATTCTCTATCCAAATTTACTAGCATTGAAGACTCCTGTGGATACGAAGCTAAGAGGTTGTAGTAGTCATATAGTGGTTTTTGAAAAGAATATATACGAAGATTAAATTCAATATTGCATTGCTGCTAAAAATGTAAATGAGATCCTTGAATATGGTTGGAAAGGGGTCATAGTTTTAAATTTATATATGTGGTATGTTTTCATGAATTTATTTTCTAAAATCTGATATAATGTGAAAATTAGGACTAAATGAATTTTATATTATTGATGGATGTATATATGAAAAATATTTGAAGAAATTTTCCCATTAGACAAAATTCGGACTTGTTAGTCCTCATACCACATCAACTCAACTAATGAAATTAGAGCCATAAAAATGATGAAATAGTGAACATATTGTTGAAAACATTTGAAAACAAGATTACGGATGAAGGAATCTTCCTAATACCAACCACACAATGGTAAAACTCTATGATTAAGGAATATAAATTATATTTTCACTTAATTTATTACTTATTCCTTTTTTTTGTTTTTAGGAAACATTGGATACTAATTGAGGTGAACATGTATACTCCAAAGACTTATTTTCTGGATTCAATGCAAGGATATCCAACAAACCGACCACACATGATGGAGTTTGGGAATCTATAAGACACTAAATCCTAAGTTTTAGGTATAAACACCAAGTTATATAATTATTTTTAAGTTTTTATGAGGAATATGTTTTGATAGGGTGGTGTATCCTTATCGTTTAAAACAGGAATGAGGATAGGTGCAAAGCATAAGGAGGTGAGCAAGTACTATGTCTGGAAAAATATTAGGATATATATAATAAAATTTCACTATCCAAACACATATAGACACATCTTACTTATTCCATTAATGATAAAAAAACTTAGTGTAAAAAAAACAAATGATAATGATTGTGGTTATTATGTTTATAAATTTATGAAAGGTATCGTTTTTCATCAACAAACTAGCAACCCTAAAGAGGTATTTTCAAAACCAACTACTATTTAATTTAAATTATTTTTTTTAGTTTTTTATTTATTTATTTTGTAGTAATACTATGAATCTATAAAATCCTCATACTCACTAAACGATATATATTTGTTCAGAAATGAGTGGCCTGCATACGTGATGGAAGATTGTAAACAAATAGCATGATGATCTAACTTGGCGAAGTGTTCAATTTGCTGTCATTTTTGAGAGGGGTTAAGGGGTTAAAAAGATGAAACATTGGTGAATGTAAATGTTTTTTAGGAAAATTTTAATTATTATTAAATAAAAAATCCATTCTCAAATGATTCATTTTCCCATTTTAACATATGAAATTCACCAGCAACATGCAAGATTGAGGAACCACTTTCCTATGGGCTTTGGATAAGAAAAACTAGTAAAATCTCCAAAATACCTTCATATATGACCAAATACATTATTATTGTGTTTATATGTTAGGAGAATGATCCATGGGTAATTTTTGATGTGTACGAGTCATCCCCGCCTCAATCTGAGGCACGATGTGGTCGGTATCACTCAAAGTGTCTGTCTTTTGTTTAAAATGGACAAACTTTTAAGTGAAAACAACAAATAACAAATGGAAATCTTACCAAACGAATTTGGATTTTGTTGATACATTAGGGTAACGATACATGGGTAATTTTTAATGTGTAATAGTAAAACCCACCTCAATATGAGGCATGGTGTGGCCGGTATCACTCACAGTGTCTCTCTTTTGTTTAAAATGAACAAAATTTTATGTAAAAACAACAACTGTTGTACAGAAATTTGACTAAACGTAATAGGATTGTTTTCATACTTTAGGGGAATTATCCATGGGTCATTTATGATGTCTTAAAGTCAACCCCACCTCAATCTGAGGCACGGTGTGGTTGGTATCACTCAAAGTCTCTCTCTTTTGTTTAAAATAGACAGAAATTTAAGTGAAAAAAACAACTGACATACAGAAATCAGACCAAATACCTTTTTATTGTGTTGGTAGTTTAGGGGAACGATAAATATGTCCATTTGGACATGTATAAGTCAACCCTGACTCGATTCAAGGCATGGTGTGGCCAGTATCACTCATAGTGTCTCTTTTTTTTAAATGGACAGAATATTAAGTGAAAACAAAAATTGTCATACATAAATCCAACCAAAAGAATTATTATTGTGATTATACATTAGGGGTTTGATACATGGGTCATTTTTTACGTGTAATAGTCAACCCCACCTCAATATGAGGCACAGTGTGCCTGATATCATTCAGGATGTCTCTCTTTTGTTTAAAATGGACAGAATTTTAACTGAAAACAACAACTGACCTATGGAAATATGAACAAATGCATTCGTATTGTGTTGATACTTTAGGGTAATGATAAATGGTTCATTTTTGATGTGTATGAGTCAACCTCGTCTCAATCTGAGGTACGGTGTGGCTGGTATCACTCAAAGTGTCTCTCTTTTGTTTAAAATTGACAAAATTTTAAGTGAAAACAACAACTGACGTACGGAAAACTATCAAAATGCATTAGGATTGTTTTAATAAATTATTGGAACAATAAATGGATATTTTTTGATGTGTATGAGTCAAAATTTCTTAAATCCGAGGCACGGTGTGGTCGGTATCACTCAAAGTGTCTCTCTTTTGTTTAAAATGGACAGAATTTTAAGTGACAACAACTACTGACGAACAGAAATCCAACAAACAAATTTGGATTGTATTGATACTTTTGGGTAATGATCCATGGGTCATTTTTGAAATTTAAGACTCAACCCTCTCTCAATCTGAGGTAGGTTCTAGTCGGTATCACTCAAAGTGTCTCACTTTTGTTTAAAATGGACAGAATTTAAAGTGAAAACAACAACTAACGTATGGAAATTTGACCAAACGACTTTGGATCGTGTTCATACTTTAATGGAATGATTCATGGGTCATTTTAGATGTGTAAGAGTCAACTTTGCCTCAATCCGAGGCACGGTTTGTCCGGTATCACTCAAAATGTCTCTTTTTTTAAATGGACAGAATTTTAAGGGAAAACTACAACTAACATACCGAAATACAACCAACAGCATTTGGATTGTGTTGATACATTAAGGGAACGATCCATGGGTCATTTGTGATGTTTAATATTCAATACTAACTCAATCAGAGGCATGGTGTGGCCGGTATCACTCAAAGTGTCTCTCTTTTGTTTAAAATGGATAGAATTTTAAGTGGAAGCCACAAATGACGTACGAAAATACAACCAAACACATGAGGATTGTGTTGATACTTTATTATAATGATCCATGGGTCAGTTGTAATGTGAAAGAGTGAAATATGCTTCAATATGAGTCATAGTGACGCGGGTATCCCTCACAATGTCTCTCTTTTGTTTAAAATGGAGAAAATTTTTAAGTGAAAACAACAACTGACATATGGAGCAAAGACCATACGCATTTGGATTGTGTTGATAATTTAGGGGAAGAATCCATGGGTCATTTTTGACATGTAATATTCAAACCCGCATCAATATGAGGCATGATGTGGCCATTATCACTCAAAGTGTTTCTCTTTTCTTTAAAATGGACATAATATTAAGTGAAAACAACAACGGACGTATGAAAATCTGACCATAACCTTTCGGATTGTGTTGATACGTTAGGATAACGATCCATGGGTCATTTGCGATGTGTATGAGTCATCCTCGCCTCAATCTGAGGCATGGTGTGGCCATTATCACTCCAAGTGACTCTCTTTTGTTTAAAATGGACATAAATTTAAGTGAAAACAACAACTGACTTACAGAAATCAGACCAAACGCATTCGGATTGTGATGATACATTAGAAGAACGATCCTGGGTTATTTGTGACATGTATGATTCAACCCCCCTGGACACCACCCCACCCCCTGGACACCCCCATGGATAGCCCCCCCCCCACCCTGGACAACCCCCCCCCCCACCCCTAGACACTCACCAACCCCTTGGACGACACCACCACCCCTCCTAGACCACACCCAACCACCAGGAAATCCCCCAACCCTGGAATCCCTCACCCCATGGAAACCCACCCCCCCCCCCCCCCGAACACCACGCCACCCCCTTGGACATCCTCCCCCCGGACACCACCCCACCCCCCTTGGACAACCCCACAAACCCCCTGGACTGCCCCAACCCTCCGTGGACACCACCACAATCTTGGACAACACCACCCCTCTAAACACCCCACACCCCTGGACACCCCCACCGCCTGTAAAGCCTCCCCAACCCCCAGGACACCACACCACCCCTGGAAACCCCTATTGACAGCCCCCACCACCCTGTAAATCCTCCTCACCCCTGGACACCCCCAACCCCCTAGACGCCCCCACCACATGGACGCCCCCACCCCCTGGATGCTCCACCCCTCTTAGACACCACCCCACAAACTGGACACTCCCCACCCACACACCAGGACACCCCCACCCCCAAGACACCCCCACACCCCTAGGACAATCCCACCAACCCCCTGGACCCCTCTGGGACACCACCCCACCCCCTAGACACCCCCACCGCTCTGAACACCCCCACCCCCTAGAATGCCCCCCAACCCCCTGGACACCACCCCACCGCTTGGACACCCCCATGGACAGCCCCCCCTGGAGAGCCCCCCCCCCCCAGGACACCCCCACCCCCTGGACACCCAAAAACCCCCTAGACGGCACCCCCACCCCTCGTAGACACCACCCCACCACCTGGACACCCCCACCCCCTAGACACCCCGACCCCCTTGGACAGCCACCCCCACCCCCTAGACACCACCCCACCACCTGGACACCCCCACCCCTGGAAAGCCCCCCCCCCCCCAACACCCTCGACATAACCCCACCCACCTAGACACCCCCATGGACAGCCCCCCACCAACCACCACCACAACCCTGGAAAACACCCCCACCCCCCTGGATGACACCCACCCCCTAGACTCTCCCCACCCCTCCACACCACCCCACCACCTAGACACACCCTATCCTTGGGAAAACCCCACCACCATGGATATCCCCCACCACCCCGTGGACACCACCCCACCCTACTTGGATATCCCCCCAACCTCTTGGACCACCCCCACCCCCTAGACACCCCTATCCTCCCAGACACCCCCGCCCCCTGGACACCCCACCCCCCTTGGACAGCCACCCCTAACCCCTGAATAGCCCCCAACCCCTTGAATTATGAATTTAATTATTTATGTATTTAATTAACTTATGAATTATGTGTTAATAGTGTATGATTATACTTGTTTTACGGGTATACATTCGGTAATTACCTTATGAATTATTTGTTAATTTGTTATGGGTATACTTTTTGATATGCTGATTTTTTTGCAGGTCTTGTTTGGGTGTCCTCTTGTAGAATTTTATGTTAGAGCAGGCAGGGCATTTATCATCGTTTTTTTAGCGCTAACGAAGAATCCATTTATTATCAATTTTATACCATTGATACTATCTACCTTTATCAGTTCTGATCTTTACAACGCTTTTAGCGCTTTTAAAGCATGTTTTGAGCGCTGATAAATCCCATTTTTGTAGTAGTTTCTATTGTGGTTGTGATAGCCCATGTGTTTTCATGGGAGATTTGACTGTGCTTGTGGGGTGGTGGACTATGTGTTTTCTGGTTAGGTGTGAGATGATCATCCTTGTAGTGTTTTGGAATGGTATGAGGAGGGTGTGAATTTGATGTACTACAGTCCATAATACCCTACAAATCTAGTTAAGGTTGTGGTTATGTTATAAATAGTTTGTTGTTCTGAGAGATGTGATGAGGTCATTATTGTGGGATGGAAATCCCAGGTTTCTTCAGGTAGGATAAGTTTTGACCTTGCAAATGGGGAGGTGTGGTATAAGAATGAGATGAGAGCGCTAGGATGGACGACCGTACATTGTAAGAGTAGCATACTTGTGGGAATGTAGTGTGGGGTAGCCTGTATCAAAATGATTCATGTTATACTATATTTTATGTCTTTCTTTGTTTGGTTAGTGTTATTTAGTGAGGTTATGTTTGGTTATTATACATGTATAGGTGTTGTTTAGTTATGTGGTTTTCTCACGGGTTAATTTGAATGATCCTTTCACATATACACGAAAGACCATGGTCTTCTTACTGAGTATACTTGTATGCCCACCCTATGTATATGAAATTGTTTTCAGGTTTCTAGGAGGATAATGAAGACTATTCTGGACATTATTATATAGGTTAATTTCTATAATTTCAAGATTTATTTTATTCCATCTATGATATTCTCCAACCTAGGTCCCACTAGAGGTATGACACAAGGGTGATTATCTCTCTCCCCTCATCACGTTATCTTTTGAGGGAGGGTTCCATGACCTAATTAACTTCAATGAAGGTGTTGAGTTTGATTTTTGGAACATTAAAAATTTGGATAAATATGAAAAGGTTTAGGATAATGAAATTTGGAAATTGAAAAATAAAAATTTTGGGATGATATGTCATCTTGATAAATATCTCATTCAAAATAGTCAAAAGAATCATGATTTAATGGTTGATGACTGAATATCTGTCAAATAGGAATTGAAGTTGAAATTACAGGCACTAAAATATAAGTAACAAGAACATATATTGAATAAAATAAAGGAGGAAATTATCCTTATAATGGAAAATTTGAATAGTTTATCAGATTAACATGACAATAGGATGACAAGTCTATAAAATGTGATGGTCCAAAATCATTTAAATTATTAAATTTCAGAATTCTTTTCATTTTCAGATGAGTATGTTATCTTACTTATATAAATTAATTTGATAAATATGCATACTTATAAATGATTTCACTAATCACTCTTTAAATTTATTTATTTTCATTACATTGAATAAATCATAAAAGATTATGAAATTCATTAAAAATAATAAGTTTTCCTATTAAAATATTAATAGTTAGTTGCTAATTATTATGAATTATTTACTCATTGTTTCATAAATTTCATCTCACTCATATTACATTTTCATTCGATTTGTTTTTACAATTCAAAAAATACAACTTTTATTCCAAATTATGTTTGCAACTAATGTTTTTTAACATTATTAAAATAGGATAAAATTTAATAGATTAAGGATTTTAATATTGATTCAACTAATTTTTTCTATTTTTTATGATTTATAAATTTTCGAAGGGGGCAATTTTCAAAAAGAATTATAGTTTTAGACAATAGAAAATATTTAGGATTATAGGTTTTCAAAGGATGATATAGAATGTTAACATTAAAATTATATAAAACATGACTTTTATTATTATTGAAATTTATTTTCAAAAATAGAATGATTGGCGAGTGAATTACTTATCTTTAACCATGAATGTTATAATAAAAATACACTCATGTTACACTGTTATATGAAACTAATTATTTAGGCTTTTTTTGATTTTTTATGGGAAAATTGTAATACCTCTTTAGATTTTATAATGGGATACTATGTTCACTAGATAAAAATCACCAAAGTATTTTCAATTTATAATATGATAAATTTTAATTATGTTGAACACATCATATGATAGATACTAGGAAAAATAAATTGGATGATAGAGTACATGATTTGAAGTTGTTTTCACATAATCTAAAGATCTTAGAATCTAAGCATGGGTATTTGTATCATGGTCATTTACAAATTTATCCAAATGACTCTATATGTAAAAGAAATTAACATGTAGATGAATGTTTATTTATAGTGAACTCATGATAACATCTTGTGACTTTTGAGTTCGAATTATATTTAATCCTTTACTTAGTGTGATAAGAGATATTTATTGGTGTTTTGTTTCAAAGATCATAGTTTTAATGTCAAAATAATTATCTATCATTATAGAATCCCGCCTTTTTATCACATAAAATTTCATTTCATTTTACAAAACCGAGGATCTTTAAGGTTTAGTGTCTTGGAAGCCAGGAACTTTAAACATGAAAATATAAAAGATTCTTCTTAAACTCTTGAAAGGCATCTCCTCATGTTCATCCTAGGTTCAATACTGCATCTCATAACCTGGGGACATACATCAAAAGAAAGGGTGAGAAGAAGGCCCAGTAAGGGAAACAAGAGAAACATTTTACATGTGAACCTGAGATACTTCGATAAGGTCATGAAAAGAACATTAAGGCATGAGAAAGAAATCATGAGGCATATCATAATAAAAATAACATTTTTCATAACTTGAAGATGTGGCTACAACATTTAATATTGAAAAATATTTCGTTTCACCAAGGTCCATCCCCAAGGTGTCATTAATAATTACCATGGTTATTCACCAAGGTATCAGTCTAAAAAGTCATCTCTAGAGATTAATTCTTTACCCAATCCATTGGAGCGCTATCTGGGTGCACCATTGACATGCCTTTATTATAATGTGAGCCACATTTATCATCATAAATAAATTCATAAACAACCCATATAGCATAAAAGAAATGGGTTTCATTTCATAATCATAACGTTTAAAAAACCTCTTTAAAGACATGATCTTTATGTCACATTAAACCCACGGAAAGGGAAAGCGGGTTTCATGTATGTAAATCCCAGAATTTAAAATAGACCATTTTTACATATATGTGAATACAACTGTAGAAACAAGATCTTTGAGTATTCACTTAATAACTTAAAATAATTTTGAGAAAAGAGAGAGACATTTTGAGACGAAAATTCTGCAGCATAACGGCTACGTTTCGGGGTTTTAGAAAACATTTAAAAGAGAGGGGACATGGGTCAAACATTCATAAATGACACATAAAATAGTATAGGGACAAAATATAATGGATTTAAGAACATGATAATGAAATTTGAAAATATACCATATGAAATGAAGAACATGAAAGGAAGACAAAAATAAGATTTCTCTTATGAAAACTCGGCAGCCTAATGGCGTCACATAAACTTCAACCAAAAATGAATTGATGAGATCAAATAGGGTCTCTCATCATATGAACATAAGAGATAAGTATGATAGATATAGAGATCATACCCCAACATAATAAAAAGTAACTTGAAAGACTTGACATGAAAGTAGATCTTGAAAACGAGAAGGGTGAAAGAACCCCTTAGAAATTCGGCAGCCTAACAGCGCCACTTAAAAATCAACAAAAATGAATTGATGAGATCAAAAAGGGTCTCTCATCATATAAACATAAAATATCAGTATGATAGATTTATATATCATACCCCAAAATAATAAAAAGGAACTTGTAAGTCTTGACATGGAATTAGAACTTTGAAAAAGGAGAAAGGTGAAAGAATCACTTAAAAATTCGGCAGCCTAACGACGCCACTTAAAACTTCAAAATACTGAATTGAAGAGATAAAATGGGGTCTCTCATCATGTAATAATAAAAGATCAGTATGATAAATTTAGAGATCATACCCCAACATAATAAAAAGGAACTTGAAATACTTTACATGAAAATAGATCTTGAAAAATATGAAGGGAGAAATAATCCGTTACAAAAATTTCGGCAGCCTAACGGCGCCACCTAAAACTTCATAAAACGAAATAATGAGAGTAAGAGGGGATCTCTCATTATATGAACAAGAAAAAGGCAGTAAGAGGAGTATAAAAGAGAATCGCATAACAAAATAACACGGAGCATAAGAAATTATATAAAAGAGATTTCTTGAAAAGAAAGAGAGAGGTCGGATCCCTTACCTTAAAATGCTACTCTTAAAACTCAAAGGATGGGACCTTGAGGGATTGGGGCACCTTGGGAGGACTATTTGGGAGGAAAGGAGACCAGAAATTCGTTGAGGATGGTTTTGGAGTCTAATGGATGAGAGGAGGGCATTGTATTTATAGGGAAAGTGAGGGGACAAGGCATTAATGGCCAAGGGACACCTCAAAAGTGGTTTTCTCAAAACCATGTGATCTCCCAAGATATTTCCCATAAAGTTAGGTCACATGGGTCCCCCAATACAATAATTCATCACCTTTGGTCTACCATCCCTTAAAATATCTCATGACATCATCATGACACAGTTATGATGTCATTAAACATACCAAAACCCTAAAACTGTATTTTTACTATTCACTGAAAATTCAACTTTCTCAGAAAAATCCCAAAATTTCACATTAACAAAATATCAATGCTCTGATTTAAAAAATTAACTCCATTTTATAAAACTAATTTTCTAAATATTTTTAATTTTATTTTTAAATAAATACACTATTCACCGAAAATTCATTTTTTTCAGAAAAATCTCCAAAAATTACCTTAACATAATATCGATGCTCTGAGTTCAAAATTGAAATCCATTTTATAAAAATAATTTTTTAAATATTTTTAATTTATTTTTTAATTAAAAAACACTATTCACTCGAGAAAACTAATACTTGAATAATAATTTATGAAATCGTTACTTAACCATTTTATTGAATCACATTACTTAATCAAGGTGCCTAGATTATATTAATACTTTATTTAAGTGAGATTACTAATCCATTTGGACACATTACTAATCCTAATCATAAAATCACTATTCATAATTTACTATTCATCAAAAATTAAGTTGATCTTATTAGAATCTAAATTTCGTACTGAACATAATTGTAGAAGACCATTTTTTGAAAATCATTACACATTTTTAATTATTTAAGGTTTACATAAACATTTTTAAAATATCCTTTTTCTAAAATTCATAAAAAATATGCATACTATATTTATCCGGTCATTTGAAAATTCATAAACTTCATCATAAGAAGAAATCCCAATTTTTTATTTAAAACAAAGGATTACACAAGGCAGTTATGGTCTCCTTACATAGCCCCTTATCACACCATCATAGGAACTAAGTTTAAGGTGTGATAAGGTGAGAGAATCTGAGGGAGGCTCGGCTAACATCGCATGAGTAGTAATTTCTATCAGTTTGAACTTCTCGCAAAGGCGATTCCGTTCTAGCTTCACACGATGATGTTCGGCTTGGGTTTGGTCCAGAGCAAAGCATAGTGGTGCTACCTCCTTCCCAAGTTCTGTTAGATGGGCTTCGATTGGTCCAAGACTACTTGGTGAGGCCATTGAATCTTCTTTCTATAATAATTCACCAAGATTACTTGTATTTAGAGACAATAATCAAAATGTTTAGTTTCCAACGGTCATATTGACCAATGGTCATATAATAGCCAAAACCCAATGGTCTCATTTTAATTATACTCATGTTATAAAATGAAACATTTTTGTTGAGTATAAAAAACAAAATAAAATAACACATAGAATTATGAAACAAGATTTATTCAATATTTAGGGTCATTACAATCTTCCCCCCTTAGGAAATTGCGTCCTCGCAATTTTTAAAATTGGGTTTTGAAATTTCATCGAAAGTCCCACATCGGAAAAGGAGTCAGTAAAACTATTATTTTAAAAGAAAAAAAGGTAAGTACTAAGGTCACCCTAGTTAGCCCACACTAGGATTCCATGTACGAAAACATGGACATGGAGGAGAAAAAAAGGGTCAAGTTCTGAAGGAGAGTGATAAAAAACATGATTAGGAGAAAGTTAACCATAAGAAAATCCCAAACTTATGACGTGTGTAAACGGTCTTTGATTACCCAGTAGGAAATGTAAACCAACAACGTTTTTGTTTTACGTTCCTTTTCATAATTTTGAAGAATTCATTTACAACATAAAACAAAAACATAAGAAAATATACCTATCTTCATGTAGAGTTTCATCCTTTAATAAGTTTCTACCCAAAACTAATCTTTTCTCCAAACTATGAGCATTCAAAAATACTTGGTCTCATCAAAACACAAGAATCATCTTCTATGGAATCACATAATCCACAAAAGATTAACTATCTATTTCTTCTATCTTTAAACATTATCCCAAAAACAGAAAGGGTAAAGTAAAACAAATCTTCGAAAAGAAATAATCCCGTAGGAATGGAAACTAATTTTAAATCTTCAAAGTTCCCTGGAACTACCCAAAGTTCATCATAGACCATTCCATAAATAACGGTCCTTAAAATTCTTCAAAATAAACCAAACTAAGATTGAAACCCAAATAAAAGAAGGATTTGATAACATAGTCTTCCAAAATAAACATCATTGTCCATCTCCAAAACACATCAACCACTCCTAACATCTTATAACAAAAGTAGCTAACCTAAAAATATTTTACCCAAGATAGTTGAATCATTCCCATAAGTAACCTAAATTATTATAACTCCACCTTAAATTCATTGATTCTTCAAAATATAAGTCAACCTTACTCCTCAATGAAAATACCATAGTAATCTATTTACCTCGATCATATAGGGTCCCCAAAATAGTGAACGTCTTCCAAAATAATAATCATATTTTAATCCCCTAATCATCTCTGTCATATTAATACGACAATCGTCTCATTTACTATCACATTGGTTTTTGGGACATGTTCTTCCATTTCCCACCATTAACTAAGAAGAGAAAGCATAATTTGGGGCTTAAGTACTTAGCCAATAATCATGAAAAATAACTGAAAGCATATAAGGATAACTTGTAGAAGAAATGTATACCCTAACTTGTGATCCCCTAGGGTCCCATCTAGGTTATCTATGATCATATCTTCTTATGTGAATCTTTATTTTATTTTATCTTTGTTCCTTTAACAATGGTTCATACTAAGCTTATGAATTTACCAAAGCATATCCCCCGGGAGTGTCGTAACCAAGAGTGCAGCAAGGCCCGTTGTCGTGTACCAGTTCCCGTTCGAATCTAGCTCAGAGCGGTGTTTTCAGGTTTTACCCCTATGTACATCTGTGCCAGAGCCACCTCTACCTGCTCGTATCCAGACAGGGACATATTTGCTTGGAAACCCCTTACTCAATACTCACCAAAATACCAAGAAGATTTATTATATTTAAAATTTTCTATAGGATTCATCCTAGAGTTTTCATATCCTAATTTCCACAAATAACTAAACCATCCTTTGATACCAACTATAGCATCCCGCCTTTTTATCACATAAACTTTCATTATATTTTAAAAAACCGAGGATCTTTAAGGTTTAGTGTCTTAGAAACCAGGAACTTTAAAGATGAAAACATAAAAGATTCTTCTTAAACACTTGAAAGGCTTATCCTCATGTTCATCCTAGGTTCATTACTGCATCTCATAACCTGGGTACATACATCAAAAGAATGGGTGAGTAGAAGGCCCAGTAAGGGAAACAAGAGAAACATTTTACATGTGAACTTGAGATACTTCAATAAGGTCATGAAAAGAAAATTAAGGCATGAGAAAGAAATCATGAGGCATATCATAATAAAAATAAAATTTTTCATAACATGAATATGTGGCTACAACATTTAATATTGACAATCATTTCATTTCACCAAGGTCTATCCCAAAGGTGTCATTAAAAATTACCATTGTTATTCACCAAGGTATCAGTCTAAAAAGTCATCTCAAGAGATTAAGTCTTTACCCAATGCATTGGAGCGCTTTCTGGGAGCACCCTTGACATGACTTTATTATCATGTGAGACACATATATCATCATAAATAATTTCATAAAAAACCCATATAGCATAAATGAAATGGGTTTCATTTCATAATCATAACGTTTTAAAAACTGCTTTAAAGACATGATCTTTATGTCACTTTAAACCCACAGAAAGGGAAAGCGGGTTTCATGTATGCAAATCCCAGAATTTAAAATAGAACATTTTGACATATATGTGAATACCCCTGTAGAAATAAGAGATTTTTGTATTCACTTAATAACATAAAATAATTTTGAGAAAAGAGAGAGACATTTTGAGACGAAAATTCTGCAGCATAACGGCTACGTTTCGGGGTTTTAGAAAACATTTAAAAGAGAGGGGAAATGGGTCAATCATTCATAAATGACACATAAAATAGTATTGGGACAGAATATAATGTATTTAAGAACATAAAAATGAAATTTGAAAATATACCATATGAAATGAAGAACATGAAAGGAAGACAAAAATAAGATTTCTCTTATGAAAACTCGGCAGCCTAACGGCGTCACATAAACATCAACCAAAAATGAATTGATGAGATCAAATAGGGTCTCTCATCGTATAAACATAAAATATCAGTATGATAGATATATAGATCATAACCCAACATAATAAAAAGGAACTTTAAAGACTTGACATGAAAGTAGATCTTGAAAATGAGAAGGGTGAAAGAACCCCTTAGAAATTCGGCAGCCTAACAGCGCCACTTAAACTTCAACAAAAATTAATTGATGAGATAAAATAGGGTCTATAATCATATGAACATAAAATATCAGTATGATATATTTATAGATCATAACCCAACATAATTAAAAGGAACTTTCAAGACTTGACATGGAATTAGAACTTTGAAAAAGGAGAAAGGTGAAAGAATCACTTAAAAATTCGGCAGCCTAACGGCACCACTTAAAACATCAAAATTCTGAATTGAAGAGATAAAATGGGGTCTCTCATCATATGATAATAAAATATCAGTATGGTAAATTTAGAGATCATACCCCAACATAATAAAAAGGAACTTTAAATACTTTACATGAAAATAGATCTTGAAAAATGTGAAGGGAGAAAGAATCTGTTACAAAAATTTCGGCAGCCTAACGGCGCTACTTAAAACTTCATAAAACGAAATAATGAGAGTAAGAGGGGATCTATCATTATATGAACATGAAAATGGAAGTAAGAGGAGTATAAAAGAACATCCTTTAACATAAGAACATGGAGCATAAAAGAAATTACATAAAAGAGATTTCTTGAAAAGAAAGAGAGAGGTCGGATCCCTTACCTTAAAATGTAACTCTTAAAACTCAAAGGTTGGGACCTTGAGGGCTTGGGGGAACCTTGGGAGGACTCTTTGGGAGGTAATGAGACCAGAACTTCGTTGAGGATGGTTTTGGAGTCTAAAGTATGAGAGGAGGGCATGGTATTTATATGGAAAGTGAGGGGACAAGGCATTAATGGCCAAGGGACATCTCAAAAGTGGTTTTCTCAAAACCATGTGATCACCCAAGATATTTCCCATGAAGTTAGGCCAAATGGGGCCCCCAATACAATAATTCATCACCTTTGGTCGACCATCCCTTAAAATATCTCATGAAATCATCATTAAACAGTTATGATGTCATTAAACATACCAAAACCCTAAAACTGTATTTTTACTATTCACTGAAAATTCAACTTTCTCAGAAAAATCCCAAAATTTCACATTAACAAAATATCAATGCTCTGATTTCAAAAATGAACTCCATTTTATAAAAATAATTTTCTAAATATTTTTAATTTTATTTTTAAATAAATACACTATTCACCGAAAATTCATTTTTTTCAGAAAAATCTCCAAAAATTACCTTAACATAATATCGATGCTTTGAGTTCAAAAATGAAATCCATTTTATAAAAATAATTTTTTAATTATTTTTAATTTAATTTTTAATTAAAAAACACTATTCACTCAAAAAAACTAATACTTGAATAATAATTTATGAAATCGTTATTTAACCATTTTATTGAGTCACATTACTTAATCAAGGTGCCTAGATTATATTAATACTTTCTTTAAGTGAGATTACTAATCCATTTGGACAAATTAATAATCCTAATCATAAAATCACTATTCATAATTTACTATTAATCAAAAATTAATTTGATCTTATTAGACTCTAAATTTCGTACTGAACATATTTGTAGAAGACCATTTTTTGAAAATCATTACACATTTTTAATTATTTAAGGTTTACATAAACATTTTTAAAATATCCTTTTTCTAAAATTCATCAAAAATATGCATACTATATTTATCCGGTCATTTTAAAATTCATAAACTTAATCATAAGAAGAAATACCAATTTTTTATTTAAAACAAAGGATTACACAAGGCAGTTACGGTCTCCTTACATATCCCCTTATCACACCAGCGTAGGAACTAAGTGTAAGGTGTGCTAAGGTGAGAGAATCTGAGGGAGGCTCGGCTAACATCGCACGAGTAGTAATTTCTATCAGTTTGAAATTCTCGCAAAGGCGATTCCGTTCTAGCGTCACACGATGAAGTTCGTCTTGGGTTTGGTCCAAAGCAAAGCCCAGTGGTGCTACCTCCTTCCCAAGTTCTGTTAGACGGGCTTCGATCGGTCCAAGACTACTGGGTGAGGCCATCAAATCTTCTTTCTATAATAATTAACCAAGATTACTTGTATTTATAGACAATAATCAAAACCTTTAGTTTCCAACGGTCATATTGACCAATGGTCATATAATAGTCAAAACCCAATGGTCTCATTTTAATTATACTCATGTTATCAAATGAAACATTTTTGTTGAGTATAAAAAACAAAATAAAATAACACATAAAATTAGGAAACATGATTTATTCGAAATTTTGGGTCGTTATAATCATATCCCTTATGTCTAAAGTGCATCTGATCTTAATGTTTGTTTTTTTGATCTGGTCGATCGATGGTATTATAGGATTGGAGGACCGTTCCCTTTTGTCTAGGATATATATGATAAAAATCAAGGTGATTTAACTTACATGTGTATGGTCAGTGTGGTTGATGGATTTTGGGGATAGAAATTCATATTTTTCATGGGCATTATTCGTATGCCTATTGATATTTTTATAGTAAAGGATGATTTTAGATTGAAATAGGGGTAACTTAGTTCATTTTACGAACAACCTATCTCTTTGGTGTCAAATCAGATGGTTCATTATTGTAATTTGGTTGATAAATAATACCATTTCTCTTTATTTTTATTTTATTCTAATTTCTACTTTGTATCTAAATTTTCTCTAATATATATCATTTATATGATATTGTTGTTATTATGATTCTTTATTTCTCTATTTTTCTTGTTTCATTTAACAGTCGATACTCTAATAATAGATCGAATTAATTTCACTATATGTAATCACTGTTTAAACAAATATAAAATCTATTTATTGGTGTATTAAATTATTCATAAAACATAATATTTGAGTTAAATTAAAATTTATAAGAAGATTTATACTCTAATTAAACCCCTCTTATAGTTCCATATCCACCCTATCTATGGAAATTACTAAAAAACTTATTATAGCTTATTGATTTTATTTTCTTTAACAATATTCCTTTATCCAAGTTTTATAATTATTTTATTCCCTCATTCTTTTAAAAAACTTGTATTTTGGGTAGTGTTATTCAAAAAATCTTGAAAATTAGTTCGTTAGTAATTTAGTTTATCATGTTCAAGATTATTCACTCTTATCTTCTCTTTAAAACACTCAATGGTTTCATCCTTCTCATTCCTTGCTTTTATTCCATAGAATTTTACATTTTTTACTTTAGAGTTTACTATTTAATTTTATTTTCCTTGTATGAAATATTTATAATTTAAAACCATATATTATAATAATATAATTTGATTATGACATTGTATGCCATAAATTGATAAACATTTACTTCTTTTTCAACCATCGGAAGTTTAAATTCAATCCTAGAAAGATTGCACTTATTATTTTTGTTTTCTTCACCAGCTTCATCAAATTCAGCTTCATGTGATACCATTAAACTCCACCTGGAATCATTAAAATCAACAATTTTATGATTTTAAAGTCACTTTAGATTACTAAAAATTAAAATATAAACATATTGAATCATTATATAGAATTTTACATTATAACTCATAATCAATCACTTCACGGTATCCTAAAATATTTGTTTCATTACGCAATATACCTATTTTACAAGTCTGTTATCAACTGAACCCAATCAAGTAAATGTTTCAATAAGATTAATTCTATACCTAATATTAATAATGGATTCCCATAAATTCCAAGTTTCAATAAAATACTCTTGTAGGACTATTTACCCTCTAAACCCACACCCTTCCCATGTTGACCATTATCTAAATTTTGGCATGTGCCTTCATTAACTTGGAAATATCATACATGTAGGTAAAAAAACATATTTTAAGAATACATAACTAGGAACTCAAGATGCATGCAAATTTAAAATAAAAATATCATCGAAAATAATATTATAATGCACTATAACTCAAAAGTATCAGAATGTTAGGACATTGAAATGAAACACCCCAAAAAGGGCATTACTAGCACCACCCATACTCTCTAGAAACTCCATGAGTAATATTAATAATTGGAACACCAAAATAGTATCTCCAAATACATTTATTCCAACCTCTTCTAACTGTGAAGGATGTCTTTCCTTTACCTATTCCATATTTTGTACAATCTACTAGTCCCTTATAATTTGGGGAATATGGGGTGAGTACAACAACTAAAAGGATATCTACTATGTTTATCATTCACCAAATGTGTATGCTAAATCCATTAATATTTGATGAGTTGATAAAAAATCCCCACCCATTAAATTTTGAAAAACATGAAAAATAATGTAAGAATCATTCTTTACATTACCAAAATTAAATATCAACCCATTCAATTACATTCTAAAAAAGAATAGATGTTGACTCACATTGAAAAACCCACAACCAAATTCAGATGGATTCCTATTCCTTGGGTACCAAACATGATTGTGTACCACATACTAATTATAGGTCCTACTACCCACAATTTCAACATTTTATTTTCTATAAACTCTCCATACCCAAGATGGAGCTTCCACCACATCACTTTGTCATTATTTAATGTTTCACTACACCCAACTTGGAGATTCCACGACTCCTATCAAATATTTATAAAAAAATTGACAATAACAATATTGAAATAACCCAAAAAAACTCATCCAGTTTCTTATTAATTCAATGAAATAATTCAACCACAATTAAATTCCACCCAAAACAATTTTTTTTATAAAAACAATAGCACCCTCAAAAAATCATCACTTATAGTTTATGAAAAAAAATAAAAAAAATTATATTATTTTTTGGAAACAATATTACACCATCAATATATAACTATATTAATATAGAATCAATTATTAAAAATCCTCCATTTAATATATTATAATTCCATATTAATTGAATAAAAAGAATCCACCCAGTAAAGATGATGATTTCACAAATCCATGAAACTATATTTGAGATTAACTATATACTTCTCTTAATTAATACCTAAAAACCCAAACCCAAAAATTATCTCAATAAAAATAATTTATCTCAATAAAATCCTACTTGTTTATTGTTACCACTAAGATAATTCCACGAACGGAATAATATATTTTTAGGGGCTTATCTGAGAATTAGACAAAAAAATGTATCAATTAACAAGAGGGGAGAGATCTAGGGATATGTAATTACCCAAAATAATGATCCCTATATTAGGGTGATAATATAGGATCAAAATCGCATAAGTATAGGTTATAAAATGGGTTTTGGGAGTCTTTATGTGGCCTCACACCCTAGATACATGATCCGAAAAATGGTTAAGTATCCACTATCCGTCCCTTTTCAACTCTCCATGGTCTATAGGCATGGTCCCAGGTAACCATTCAATTACTATGAAGCAGCCACTTTCAACCCATCACCCCCTTTCATTGTCCCCTTGTATTGTCCTATTAACTATTCATTGACCATACATATCTCCAAAAACATCAAAAATCTCACTCATCCACTTCAAAAATTATACAACCAATTTCGTGTCATTCCCCAACACTTACAAAGGCTCAAAAAGACACCTCTAATCATGGATTAAATCCATTGAACCATATCCATTACTTTTCTCCAAAAACCCATTCCATAAAATTCTATGTCCCTAAAATTGATTTCATCAGCAATAATCTAGGAATGATCCACTTATTTTTGAAACTCCTAAAATCATGGGTACATAAACTCTCCCCACCATTAGGCTTTTTGACCATTATTGAACCTAAATAGAAGAAAATCACCTCATATATACTTTAACTAATCTTTGGACACATCTGAATTCACAAACAAGGATATCACTATAAGACTATAATTGAATTACTAATACACCTATATCAATTAAATATGACATAAAAAATTCCCTTCCCTTGAGAATCTGTACTATTAATAATGTATATCCTGACCCCTACATCAAGGATATACATTACCCAATCCAAACTGATAACCTACAGATGTTTATAACATTACTATTCTCTTTTTCGGAATCTTGATTTTTCATTTCCTTCAAAAAATCTATGATCATGGCTATAGAGGTTCATTTTCACTTATACACAAGAATAGTCAATTATTTCGACATTTTGGGGAAGCCTTATCATGTTCACCATTACCTTTTAATATGTTATAAATTTTTAATTTTTGTAAATATTTCCCCACTTCACTTTTTTCTACAGGAATATAATTATTCAATCATTCCATTTCCATTTACACTGGTGTGAACTATCTTATATGAATAGGAAATTATACCCTGTGTTTCTCCTTACAATGTGAAATTAATATCCAAATTGTCAATAATGTTCATCATCTAGTTCCATGTTTAAACATTCAATTAGTGGTTACCAACAATTTTATAGAATCCACCACAACCAATGTATAAAAATATGAGGAGAAAGGTTTTATATCCATTTATCTAAGGTTCATCACATTGATAATAGTTACCCCCAACACAATTTTTATATCATACTACCTTCAACACCTTGTGTAATACTAAGCCTTGTCAAACTGTTCCAAAAGAAATTCTTGATTTTAGTTAATCAAAACCTAGTGGATCATGAAGTATTACATCACTCTTTTCTAAATAATGATAATTTATATACCACATTTCAATAGGTAATATCATACCCTTGATAATTTCTATGAGTTATTATACCTAGGTAGGGACTATAAATTTATTACATGAATAAAAATCCTCATATAAAGTATAGGGACCCCTACCCTAATGAAATATATTTTTCCAGTATTTTCATCATAAAATTTAAACTAAAATGGCTCACCTATTACCCATGATTTTTATATATTCCCGATATCACTCATTCTTGCCTTTGATTTTGATAATTCGTTCTCATTTAATAGATTTTACTTACAAAAAGTAACTCTACTTTCCTACCCATTAATAGTGTGTAAAAGCACAATTTTTACCATTTCCAATAGCTAACACCATTAAAAAGAAATTCTCATTCCCAAAGAGGTATAAACACTAACAATATATAAATATAAAGAAAAACTCATGCATTCCTAACATGTATCTCAATTCTCCAAAGAACACATTCTTAACCATTAAACCATACATCCTCAATATGTCAATGTCATATCTCCCACAATTTAAACATAAACCATTATATTCAACTTAAGAAACCCATCAAATTGATTTAATAACACTACTATAGATCTCTCACGTCATTTCAACAATTGTAAACAACTTCCCATGAATCTTATCTATACTGAAATCCATATATCATGTGTGAATATCTTAATCCAATTTCACCTCCCACAACCATGGAAACGTTCTCTACTACTGAAGGGAACCTAGAAATCTCCATTTCCTTGAGTTATATATCAACCTCATTAGATATCCCCATCATATCTAAGTGATATACTACATTACAGATCACAAGTATTTCGACAAAATTGGTATTATATATCTAATCCTTTTTAATAATATCTTTTAAACCCAACCATCCACTAGGATTACACCCAACTCTTTAGAAGCTAAAAATATTTCCATGGATCCATAAGAACAACCTTCCAGATGACTTTGTCAAAAAACCTCATTAACATTTTCCTTGGGAAACCTTTCTCCCATTTCCTAAGAGAAATACATAAAACAATTACACAAAATAATAATTTCCTTCTATAAATCCTATATATGATCTTTATCTCATTTAACCAAATTATTTCCATTTTAATAATAATAAACACAAAACACACCAATTTTTCCCATAAGGTCACACCAATATTCCAACACATTACTCAAATAGCACACTTTAACTGTCCAACACAACATTACACTGATCGACCACTCCATGAAGAGAGAATCTAATAGACATAATGATATAATTATCCTGCCACAAAATATGAAAATAGCCCTCCCAAAATGGACCATATAGTATCACTAAAGATACCTTTTTCAATTGGTTTCACAACAAACCGACCCAATTATTCATAATGAACCCCATTTTATATTATGATTTTTAAACCAAAATTTCCAAATGGGAATTGTGAAAACCCCCCATTGAAAACAACCTATTTTCTAATCCCTTTTTAAATTTCATGCAAACAGTTTCCCAAAACAACGAAACCATGTTAAATTTTCTATATTAGAATGACTAAATGAAATATGATGACCATACTTGTTTTTGGACCAAGGAAAACTAAATGTAAGGATTGCATCCAACATATATGTGATTAAGTAACTATAATAATTACATACATACCATGACGTACTATTATTTTCTATAAATAGGTTATATACACATTTTTATAACTACATAATATATATTGACTAAACCTATCTCCATGCCTTCAACCTAAATGACCAAAATAGACACCATTTGTAACATCATGACCAAAAATACCTTCCATAAAACTGAACATGATAACTCAGAGTGTAACTAGATCTTATTTACATCAACCATATAACCAAGGCATGAAATAAATGATGAGTGACTTGAAAATAAAATTTGGAAATTTTTTACCCTTAAATCGCACACCCTCCCCTATATTTCGATTACTATAATATCAATATGAGGTTTCTATAATTCATACAGAAAAAATTATAGGAAAATGAAAACATAGTGGATGAATAGATATTCAGTATCACATGATTCATGTTAAATATTTTTATAAAATAACCTATTACAATCCCATTATAATATGGTGAAATAAAAATAAAAATTTAAAACTTCTCAGAATACCTAATTGAAATGCACCCCAAATGTATTTCATTGAAGCCACCAAGAAACTGTATAAGATCTCCAATACATGCTTCCAAATGGATCTCCTCCTCAAATATATCTCAAAATATTTATCAAGAAACTTCTTATAGTAAAGAAATGAAAATTTTAATTAACTATAGAATGATGTGTAAAACTACCCATCAAATAGAGTATGTGAAAATAGGGATGGTACTAAACCCTATTGTATTTCCATAATGCCTCTTATGTAACCCATACATATCAAAAACAATTTAATCTTCAATTAAATACAAAATATTTCCCTCTCTAAATATTTTATAAAATTCTACAAACCATACCAGAAACATCCATAAATCAAAAAAATTACAAAAATAATTCAACCACATTCTAGGAAATATCAAAAGTCGACTCAGGAAACATAAACCAAAAAACATATGATGTATTCCTACACCATGAGTACTAATCATGATTGTCTATCACCCACTCATGAGATAAATGACTACCCACAATCTTACACATTTTATTTTCAATAAGATCTTCATAGTAATGTGAGAGTTTCTAAAACATTTCCATGTAATTATTGATCATGTCCCAACAACTATGTAAGAGTTTAACATGACATAGAAAAAACCCAAAATCCAAATAAATAAAAAAATAGATACAATAATAACATAAAACAAGTAATAAAATTATTTCCCAATGCCACCCTTTAACCATTTTCAACATCATTGAAATATTTACAAAAAAAACCCTATCAAAAACTCATTGACACCATTTATATACAATTATATAAATTTAAAAATCAAATAATACCATGAAATAATTAGAAAAATTATATAATTTACATCAAATTAAATCACAGTAAAATATAAATTTTCATGAAAACACTAACTCACCCATAAAATAACATCATTTTAACTGAATCAACAAATTAACCCCAAAAATTATTTCAATAATCAAAAATCACACCATCATTAAATAATACGAAGCACAAAACCCCATTTAAAGAAATGAATTGACATCCAATCCAAAAAAATTATACATTTATTGAATAAAAGATATTCTACCTACCTTTACCCAATGATTTCACAAATCTCAACAACATTACTTGAGATCCATGATCTCATTCCCTTACTGAAATCCCAATAATAATAAAAAATAATTTATCATAAACCAAATACTCAAACACAAAAAAACCAACCCAGTTTGGGTGGCCACCCAAAAAATAATAGCAAGAAAAAATAACAAATATAGTAGGGGTATCATAGATTAGAACACTAAATTCATTATGAACCAAGAGATATGAGATCTAGAGAGAGTAAATTACAAAAACATCACCCAAATTAAAGAGTTATAGATTTAATAGAGCGAATATAACCATAATCACTCAAATATTGGTAAAAAAGGATTTAGATGTATTTTTAAATTGATACATGATCTAACTAAATTTTTTAGTATCCTCAAAAATAGTTTATGACTTCATGTAAATTTATTGTTTTAAATATCTCTAGATAATATTGATCTTTAAACCAATTTTATCTAACTAAAAATCATTAGAAATAATCATATTGAGCACTGTATTTTTGGAGGTATGTTAAAACATCATTGAAAATATATTATAGAAATGTATTACATAATTCAATGGAATCCCCTTCAATAGTGGCCTTAATATTTAAATTTTATTCCCATAAAAAATTTCCTTTAATAAAAAAAATCATTTTTATTGGGTTCCTTCTTCTCTTATAGTATTAATATTAGCTCACATGTTTTATTTACATGTATTAAATCCAAATAATCTTTTATAGTAAACTGACACAATTCCGAGTCACTAATATGGGTTTCTTATTTTAGTCATTCATTTTCTCCTCCATCTGTTAGGAGTATATAATTAATGTTTTGGTTATACCTCTTAACATAGAATATAAATATGTATGATCTATAAAAATTTCCCATGGATATTGTCAATCAAGTACTCCCTCATATGATTTTGTAGTTTCTAGAGAATTTGTTTTAGGTACTCCCAATCAATCCTCTATTTCCATTGATATATATAGTACTTCATTCCCTAGCCTATTGTCAAGTGTATTTATACGACCATATAAATTATTTAGAAATTTTATCTTTATAGATGTATCACTTAGATAAATATTAATTTTATAAATTGAACCATTTTCCATAACTCTATTCTTCTTCATGTTATACTCATTGTACGAGACTTTGACACTAAAGAGAACATTTTAGCTTGCGATGACTTGTTTCATTTCAATATCCCAAATTCGGAAACCAATATTTTGTTGAGTCCATAAGGTTTCTTTATGACTTTTCCATTCCTTCTTGTTTTTAAAATCACAAACACCTTATCTTAAGGAAAATTTTATTTTCTCCAACGTTTTATCTTCATAAGGAAAAATTTTCATCCCCAAGGAAATTTATCCTTACAGTTTTTTAATTGTTCATAATCTAAGTAAAAAATTTGGTTTCATATCCAAAACCTCAGAATCTTATATATTCACAGATATAAACCTTTCTGTTTTCCGGATCTGAATTCCGGTTCTGAATTCTATGAATTCAGACTCCAAATTTTCTGAGTTCTAGTTCTGAATTATCTGAATTCAGACTCCAAAATTTTTTAGTTCAGGTTTAGAATTCTCTGAATTTAGACTCTGAAATTTTTAAGATCATGCTCCGAATTCTTATTAATTTCGACTCTGAATTTCCTCGATATTCAGACTCTGAATTCTACTAAATTTAGAATCCAATCTCTATTGAATTCAGACCCAGAATTTCTTTGAAATTCAGACTCCGGAATTCTATATAATTCAGGTTTTGAATTATTTTGAAAATAGATTCCGAATATCCATGTGTTATAGACACGGAGTGGTTTTTTGGTTTGAATCCAAACTTTTATTCTTCCTTACACTCCGAAAAATTATTTTCTTTAAGCAGCCATATTTCTGCTTACTACTATTATAGTTACAAAATGATATTGTGCTTTCTTTTTCTAACCAATCGTTGTTTGAGTGACACGTGTACAGGTCCCCTTGAAATTAAGGGAAATATATGACTGTTGGAGGAGGGATCTCACCATTTAGAATGTTTCTATAAATAAGAGCTCATTTGAAAGAGCTCATAACTTTTCCATATTGTTCTACAATTCTGCAGATTACATGCTGTTGAAGTGATTTCTAGAGAGAGATACTCTCATGCTTAGTACGTACTGAACATCTTATTCAGATTGCTTTGTGCGACTCCGAATGTTTCTGAGTACATTAGGGGGATTCTGGGGATAAGAATAAAGAGGTTCTGACTACCTTAAAGTTGAGGGCTTCCGAGGATAGAAATACAGAGGTGCCGACTACCTTGAATTTTGAGGGCATGCGGGGATAGCAAGACAAATTCTAATATTTGTATCGAGGGATTTCCATGGTGTGGGTAAGATAGACATTCTTGAAAGTATAAATCAAGGTATCTTTATACAAGGATGTTAGATACCCTTCTTTTTGGGTTAAATGACGTACTACTTGTTACTTGTATTATTTCAAGTTTTCCACTCCATTTTGATTATCGAGGAAAGTATGATTATCTTATAATTTCTTATACTTGTAATCTGATTAGTAAGATTCTATATGATTTAATTTAGATTATTTATCTTTTTAAACTTTTGTTATGTTTCATTTTCGGAACCATATTTCCAGAATAGGAATTTCTGGAACCCCAATTCCAGAATCAAGCAAGTTTGTAGAACTAAGAGGTCTTGTGAATTTACCTTGTTTAACTTTGTTAGAAATTACCATCTTTAAAAGTTCCAAAGGAATTCTTTAAAGTATACAATTTACCACCTTATTTTTTATCAAGTATATACAGTATCATTTCGATCCTAAAATTGGTATCAAAATAGGTCTTTGAAATACTTATATTAACATATAAGTTTTCTTGCTTAAGTTTTTCATTGTTCAACATATTTTCCTTGCTTTGTAAAATTTTCCTTGTTCATATTTTCCTTGTTCACTAACTTTTAATATTAACATTGTTTGTGTGGAAAGATTTTATTTAAGATGACAAGAATCAATTTTGGTTCCACAGACAACCTAAATCATATTATACCACCTATTTTTGATGGGAATGATTATGAATACTAGAGAGATCAAATGAAGACATTTATTATCAACACTAGAGTAGATAACATTGTCATGATTATTGGAGGTTATAAAATCCCTGAAAAGAAAGTCAGTACTTTCACCAACCATGAAAAACATGAATATCAACTAAAATATAATGTATGCAATGCTTTTTTGTGTTCCATGACCAGAAATATATATATCCAGATTGTATCTTGTGAAGCAGAAAATTGTATTTGGACGAAGCTTGAAGTTACACATTTTGGTACTTCCAAAGTTATTGAAACTAGAAGATCCATAATTGGAGCTGAGTACCATGGTTTTTTTTACTTTCCTTATGGGGAACCTATATGTGAGTTACAATAGTGATTTATGACTATTGTCAACAACTTATAATCCATGGGGGAAAATGGTTTGGATGATGAATCACTTGTAGACAAGATTATAGACATCATGCCTAATGAGTGGAAATCCAAGAGAAAAACTATAGATGAGAATAGAAAAGTTACACAGATTTCTCTTGATGAAATTTTTGGAACTCTTCTTCAACATGAAACCAGAATGAAGAAAGATGCTGACAATGTTTCGAAGAATAATTGAAATGGTAGTGTTGCTTTTACATCAACTTCAAATCCTATGAAATCCAAGACTCCTGAGAGAGTTACTATATCTTAATATAATAAGGTTGTTATACAATATGAATTTAGTGGAATTAAATCTTCAAAAAATGAATTATCCAATCTTGGTCGAATGATGAACACAATTTTTAGACAAATGATCTTTCAATCAAGATACAAGAAGAAAGAAAGAAAGGATAATAAAGAATCTGAAGTCACTTGTTATGAATGTAAAAGAGCTGTACATATAAGACCTGATTGTCCTATGATTATGTGAAATGAAACAAAGGAAAATAATTATTAAAGTAATAGAAAGAATTACTATAAATTTGAAGCTAAGAATGTTCTAAAATATAGTGATAGTGGTGGTGACTCTTCAGATGAATCATCAGATTTCTAATCTTCTAGGCAAAAGAATCTTGGTCTAATAGCTAGACTACCTATTGAAAATCATTTCATAATGGATAAGGTACACAATGATGAATCCATCACCAATGTATCTTTAAAAAGTAAGAGTAAATACTATGAATCCTCAGATGAAGAATCTTCTTTTGATGAAGATAATACTTTACCTACCTAAAAATAATTTTCTAGGTTTTCTAAGCTTCTTGACAATGAGAATTCCAAACTCAAGAAAAATATTGATATGAAAAATTATGGAAATACTATTATTGTTAAGGAAATATCATATCTTTCTAAAGATCTTGATAAGAAAAACTTTTATTTTTAATGTATTTCAAAAAACCTTGAGGAACTTAATTCTGATACGGATAAACTTTCTAAGGATCTAGAAAAGTAAATTTCTACGAAAAATGTTTTCGATCCTAACTGTAGTTCTAAAACTAATGTTTTGGAAGAAAAGAACTTAGTTATTAGACTGAAGTCAGAAATATTTTCCTTAAGGAAGTTTTTATCAAACTTTACCTTAGTTAAGGAATGTTTTGATAAGATGTATTCTCAAATTCGACCTCTAAGGAATAATCCTGGTTTTGGTTATACTAGTTCAAAAACGATTTTTACTAACAATTTTTTTGTTCCTCAAAGTGCTCCTTTTTCCACTAAGTGTCAGTGTGGTGGGAATTGGGCAAGAAATTATTCCTTAAACAAAACTCAGTCATCAAGATTTTAAAAATCTTTTTTTAAAGGAAATGTGGATACCTAAAACTTTGCTTTCGGAAATTTCCGGATCCAAGAATGTTTGGATTTCCAAAGTCTAACTCTCTTATTTTCAAGAAAATAAGGAAAGTACTAACAACAATATGTGGTACATGGATACTGGATGTTCTCAGAATATGACTGGTATCAAAAACTTATTTGAAAAGATTATCAAGATGAAAGGAGGAAAAGTAACTTTCAGATATAATTCTCATGGAGAAATTATTGGTATAGGTAACATCATTATTCTTGGAAAAAACAATGATTCTAAATGTTTTATTTGTTAAAGGTCTTAAGAAAAATCTCATTAGAATAATTCAATTATTTGATGAAGGTTACATTGTGAATTTTATGAATAACAAGTGCTTCGTACACAATTCCAAGGAAGAGTTTATTATTTCTTACCATATGCAAGAGAATGTATACGCACTAAACATAGAAGACCTTAGGAGCCAAGACATACCTTTCCTTAGTGCAATGGAAGATCATTCTTGGTTTTGGCAAATAAGGCTAGGTCATTGTAACCTTAGGAACCTATGTAAACTCTCTAAGAAAAGAGTACTTAAGGATCTAAAAGAACATATATTTGATTCCTCAAATGTTTTTGATCCTTATCAATATGGAAAGCAAAATAAATCAAGATTGAAGTTAGTCGGTGAATTCTCAACTACTGATGCATTATAGTTAGTGAATTTGGATATTTTTGGTTCAACACAAACTGGAAGAATTAGAGGCATATATTTTGTATTTGTCTTAGTTAATGATTATACTGGATTTACATGGGTTTATTTTCTAGAAAAGAAATATAAAGATTTTATTTATTTAAAAAGTTTTAAAGCCCAAGTTAATAATGAGAAAAACTTTCCCTTGATAAATATTCATAGTGATCATGGAGGAGAATTTCAAAATTCTGATTTTGAAATATTTTGTTGAAGAAAAGGCATTACTCATAACTTCTCAACACCCAGAACAGCTCAAAAAATGGTGTTTTTGAATGAAGAAATAGAATTATTCTAGGGATAACAAGAACCATGTTGAGTGAATATTCTATAGCCAAACAGTTTAGGGCTAAAGCTGTAAGTACTTCTTTTTATACTATAAATCGTTTTATATTAGACCTTTTCTAAATAAAACTCCTTATGAATTATGGAATGGTCGAAAACCATGAATTTCCTACTTCATGTTCTTTGGTTGTATGGTATTCATTTTGAATACTAAAGATAATCTAGACAAATTCACACCAAATCCTGATGAAGTAATTTTTTTAGGCTACTCTATAACATCTAAGTCTTATAATGTTTTCAATAAAAATACCTGTATTGTTGAATAAATTGTACATGTCAAATTTGATGAAACTAATCAGTTTATTTTTAAACAACTTCAACCTACATCTTCGGATGTGTTTTCAAAAACTTATTATCAAACTTTGTTAGAAGATCCTTTAGATAAGGAAAAGGTTGAAGAGAATATTTCTAAAGCATTTACTCCAGAAGAATTCCTACCCAATGTTGATGAACAGGGTTTACAAAACCCAAATCAATTGTTTCTAAAGAATCATCCCAATGATAGTATCATTAGTGATGTTAATTATCATGTAAGGACTAGAAGTTCATCAAGGAAGGAAATAAGACATCTAGCATTCCATTACCAATTAGAACCAAAAAGCATCAATGAATCTTTAGGTTATGATGATTGGATAAAAGCTATTCAAGATGAGCTAAATGAATTCGAAAGGAATAAAGTATAGACCTTGGTTCAAAGATCAAAAGAAAATTCTATTATTGGAGTAAAATGGAACTTCAGAAATAAGTGTGATGAAAATGGAGTCATTGTAAGAAATAAAGCTAGATTGGTTGACAAAGGCTATAATAAACATGAAGGAATAGACTATGAAGAAACTTATGCTCTGGTAGCAAGAGTTGAATCTATTTTTATTCTACCTACCTTTGATGCATTCTTTAATTTTAAGATTTTTCAAATGGACATTAAATGTGCTTTCCTTAATAGTTTTGTACAGGAGGAAGTCTTTCTTGAAAAATCTCTTGGTTTTGAAGATTCAAAACATCCTAAAAATGTTTAAAAACTTACCAAAGAATTTTATGGACTCAAACAAGCCCCTTGAGCTTGGTATGATAGACTTATAGAATTTTTTATTCAATATAATTATGTTAAGGGAAATGTTGACCCAAACCTTTTTATAAAGAAAGATAAGAAAAATGTTTTGATTGTGAAAATTTATGTTGATGGCATTATATTTGGTTCAACTCAGCAATATTTAACTGATTCCATTGTGGATCTAATGAAATCTGAGTTTGAAATGAGTATGATGGGTGACTTAACATTTTTCCTTGGTTTTCAAATTTCTAAAAAACCAGAAGAAATATATATATCCCAACATAATTATATTTAATATCTTCTTAAAAATTATGGATATGATAACACTAAGAGTATAAGTACTCCCATTGGTACATCAATTTCACTTAATCTAGATGAAGCTAGGAAACGAGTAGATCAAACATCATTTAGAGATATGATAGGAAGTCTAATTTATTTGAAATCTAGTCATCCAGAAATAATGTTTTTAGTATGCTTATGTTCAAGATATCAATACAATATTTAGGAATCTCAATTTAATGTAGTGAAATGTGTTTTTTTCTACTTAAATGGAACTATGGATTTATGACTCTTTTACACTTATGGAAATAAATTTGGTTTAAAAAGTTTCTTGGATGCTGAATTTGGTGGATGTAGAATGGATTGGAAAACTACATCTGGAACATGTCATTTATTAGGAGATTAATTAGTTTCTTGGTCATGGAAAAAGCAACACTCATTAGCACTTTCCACTACTGAAGCCGAATATGTAGCAGCTGGAAGTTGTTGTGCTCAAGTGTTGTTGATGCAACACACACTCACAAACTATGGTATGATTTTTACGAAAACACAAATTTTGTTTGATAATACAACTTCTATTTCCCTAATCAAAAACCCTGCAAATAACTTTCATGAAAAACTCATAGATATTAGGCATCACTTTATTAGGAATCACAAACAAAAAGGAGATATCATTCTGTAATTTATATGAACACAATACCAACATACTGATATTTTCACAAAATATTTACCTTTTAATAGATTTGAATACATTATACAATATTTTGGAATGATAAATGTAAGGTATTCTTCCTTGATTAACTTCTTGTTGAAACCTATCTCCTTAAAATAATAAACTATTTTTCATAGGAAGAGTACATTTGTTTGCTAGAATTTTCAAAATTTTCAAAATGAATATTTTTCAAAAAACATTTAATGAATATTTTTTCACAATTTTTATAATGTATATTTTTGTACTTAAAATTTTTGTAATGGATATTTTCATATTTTAAATTTTTGTAATCAATATTTTTGGAATCTAATGTTCTTCAAGAAAATTTTTTCCTCAATATGAATAATCTTCCTAGCAGTCCGAAATTTATGTTTTCTTTATTAAAGTTTTGTAATCATTTTTTAATTGTTGGCATTTTCATTCGTTTTTAAATTTTCGTATTCATTTTTTCTTAAATCCAAATGGTTTTCTTTAAAACCTCAAAAGATTTGATTCTACCAAAATTTCCTTACGGCTATCATTTCAACAGTCTGATCTAATTAGAATTTTTTTTAACCATTGGATTGAGTTTAGAAGATGAATAATCAACTCAAATTCCTATATAAAGGACCACCAGATGGTTGTCCCATAGAGAAACTCAATCCTTCGCGTGCTGTTTCGCTTCCCTTCTACATAAGCTCGTTCTTAACTTCTCGTATCTTTCTTACTTCTGAATGTCTTCCGAGATCTCCTCTCAGAAATATATGGCAACTGTCAAACCAATCCTTGAATGGAAGATATACAAAGAAAGGTTAGTTGATCTGATGTTTTTCGTAAAGTATGATTCTATCATCTCAAAGAACATCAAGATGAATGGATGGGAGTGTGTTTCTGTATCAAAACTAGGAGCTCATGATCTGGTATATCTAGACTTGTTAGTTGAATTCTATGAGTTAACTTGTTTTTTCAAGGAAGATGAAAAAGATAAATTCTCTTTCAAGAGATATGGGAAGACTTATTCTCTTTCTTACACTAAGGCAGTCAGTTTGATTGGAGTTCCTTTTAAGGGTGAGGCAGAGTTCTGCTCACATAAGCTGCCTAATGATAATAGAAATTTTGATAAGGTGAAATCTATGGCTTGCCTTAGTCTTTCAGATGTAAAGACTCCGAATATTGTTCACATATCTAAAAATTTCAGGATTCTCGAATTATGGGTTCAAGGATTCATCATTCCTAGAATAGGGGACAAGGATATTTTGAAGAAGAGTGATATGTATATCCCAGATTTCTTGGCGAATCTATGAAATATTAACCTGGTTAAGAATATTTTGATTAAAATTGAGAATATAAAAAATGGATATCTAAAGGCTCAAATTAATATGTATCCAACCATTCTCTCAAAGCTAATTGTTCGGTGTTTAGAGTCCTTCAAAATACATTATAGTTCTATGCCAAGAAATTGCAATGTTTTTCTAGTGAGTGATGATACTTTGAAGAGGATGAAATTCGATTTTTCCATAGAATCCAGATAATTCTTTGGCTTTACAGAAGAAGAAGCTGAACCCATATCAAAGAAATAGGAGGTGGATGAACCCTCTAAAAAGTGTGGAAGGAAGAGGAAGCTGAAGGAAGTAGAAAATAAGGAATAATCTCCTCTATCCAAGGATGTTCAGTCAGCACACCTAAAGCCGAAGAAGCAAAAAGAATATTTGGATGAGGTAGTAGAAAAATGGAGGGAAGACAAGGAGAAAAAGAAATCATGGGAGCCTAGATTTGGTTTGGATCCTCCTGAAGAAAAAGCTTTAAAATAAAATACTGCTGATGATATTGAAAAACAAGAAAAAGAATAGAAACAAAATAAGAAGATGAGTGAAGTGGAGATTGTGAAATATCTTTTGAAGGCTGCTGAGAAAGCCTCCGAAAATATTCTGGTACCACAGTAATTCTTAGTAGATGATTTACTAGAGACACCGGGGAAGAGATTTGTAACTCTAGAAAAAGTCCAAGAAAAAGTAGTGGAGAAAGAAGAAGAGGAAGAGGAATGAATTGATGATACTGAAGATCTCATTAAGCAAGTTGAGTACTTTAATGAGAAGGAAAGACCTTCTGAAAAATTACCTTTCCAAACCTCTCATGATGAATCATCAAAACTTGCTACTCTGGGGAAGGATGAAGAAAAGGCTAAAGATGAAGTAGACAAACCCTCTGAAGAAGAAATCATCAACAAAGATTTCATTCACCCAGAGGATGCTGAGGCAGGAGCCGAAAAGGAAGAATTTGATGAAGAAAAAATCATATAGCTATCTGATAGTGCACATGAATTCCATAACCAAGAGGAAGCCATTCTGAAGGTTGATAAGGGAAAAAAGGTGGTTTTTGATTCACCTAGTAAAGTTGTAGTGAAGAATAAAGAAGTTGGCCGATCATCAAAGTGGAAGGCATTTGAAATAGAGAAAGAGCCCTCACCAAGTAAAGTCTCAGATTCAGAATCATCCTCCCATGGACATGATTTCGTAGTTCAGTCTTTGATGAGCCTTATTGAGACTATTCTAATATTTCCTAGTATTTACTTGAGATGCCAATTGCATCAACACACCCTAAATCAAAAATCATATTATGTATCCATTGTCATGGATAAGTGTGTTATTCTTGAGGAAAATTTCAAAACCTTTTTCATAAACATCGAATCCCACAAAAGAACTTGCAGGAAAATGACTAGCTAGTCAAGGAAAACTATAGAAGACATAAGAAATCTAGATTAGTTCCAAGAAAGTGTAAAGGATTTATTTGACTCCAAAGATGTTAAGATCAAGGAACTCACAAATAGTTCTGAGGAAAAGCTAATTCTGGAACAAAATTCTTAGATGCAAGAAGTGAAAGATCTGAATGGAAAGTTTTATTCATTTTCTCACATTTAAAAGAGAGAAAGGGATATCAAGATTGAGATAGAAGATAAGATTGTCAAGAAGCAAATTGTTTTTGAACAGTCAAGTAGAATCTCTTAAGGATCCGAAAGGAAAAATTAAAGTCTTAGAGAAGAAAGTTGAAGATCAACATCATTTTCTCAAACATGCAGAGGAGGATCATAAGGAGCTCAAGAAGATAAAAACAATAGTGAATAAGTTAATTCCAAAGGAGAAGGAAGGAAAAAAATTCAATTCTGATATTTTGTTGTAATTTTCATTGTATAAATTTTTCCAATCATAATGTTGTTTTGGTTGCACATTATATATTTTGGATTTATAGTACTAATATTTCAGGTATCATTTTTTTTCTTTTCCATTACCTATATTCCTTTTAGAAAATATCAAAGGGGGAGAGAGGAATGTTAAACAGAATACCATGTAAAGAAGAAATCTCCCTAAGTCAGGGGAGTTCATCTAAGGGGGAGATCCTGTCATTGAAGACTTTCATCTGCAAGATAATGTAAAAACTCATTCCAGAAATCAAGAATACGGTCCTTAGTGTTTCCAAATCCTAAGGGGGAGTTGGTTGTATTCATATTTTTCTATGTGTTAAGGGAAATAACTTTTATTTTCAAAGTCCATGAAATTTTTTTCTTAGTCCTTATATTCATTTTTCGTAAGGATGTTTGTGCTTTCCAAAAAGGAGGAGATTGTTGAGTCAATAAGATTTACTTATGAATTTTCCATTCCTTCTTGTTTGGAAAATCACAAACACCTTTTATTAAGGAAAATTTTATATTCTCTTATGTTTTACCTTCATAAGGAAAATTTTCCATCCCAAGGAAATTTTTCCTTACCATGTCTTCATTGTTCATATTCTAAGTATACAATTCAATTTCATATCCAAAACCTCGCAATATTTTATATAATTAGATATAAAGCATTCTGTTTTCAGGATCTGAATTCAAATTCCGAATTCTATGAATTCTGACTCCGAACATTCTATGTTCAGGTTCCGAATTCTCAGAATTCAAACTCTAAAAATTATGAGTTCAGGTTCTAAATTCTCTGAATTCAGACTTCAATATTTTTGAGATTAGGCTACGAATTATTATGAATTCAGACTCTGAATATCCTTAAAATTAAGACTTCAAATTCTTATGAATTCAAACTCTGAATTTCCATGAAATTCTGACTCCAAATTCTTATGAATTCAGACTCTAAATTCTACTGAATTCAGACTCTGAACTCTACTGAATTCAGACCCCAAATTTCCTTGAAATTCAGACTCTGGAATTCTATATAATTCTGGTTCCAAATTCTTTTGAAAATAGAATCCTAATATCCATGTAATATTGACACCGAATGTTTTTTGGGTTAAACTCGGAACTTTTATCTTTCCTTACACACCAAAAAATTATTTTTCATAGGCAACCATATTTCGGCTTACTTTTGTTATAGTTACAAAACAATGTCATGCTTTCTGTTCTTAACCAATTGTTGTTTGAGTGACATGTGTATAGGTCACTCTTAAATTCAAGGAAAAATATGACCATTGGAGGAGGGAGCTGACCGTTGAGAATGTTCCTATAAATAGTATCTCATTTGAAAGAGCTTGTAACTTTTGCATACTGTTCTAAAAATCTAGAGATTACATGCTGTTGAAGTGATTTCTAAAGAGAGATTCTCTCAGGCTTTTTACGTAATGAACATCTTGTTATGATTGCTTCGTGTGACTCCAACTGTTGTTGAGTACATTCGAGGGATTCCGTGGATAAGAAGACAGAGGTTCCAACTACCTTGAATTTGAGGGCTTCCAGGGATAGGAAGACAGGGGTGCCGACTACATTGAATATCGAGGGCTTACGGGGATAGAAAGACATATTCTTATATTCGTATCGAGGGATTACCCTAGTATGGGTAAGACAGACTTTCTTGAATGTATAAATCAGGGGAACTTTATCCAAGGTTTTTGGATACCCTTTGCTTTGGGTTAAAAGATTTACTACTTGTTACTTCTATTGTTTCAAGTTTTCCTCTGAATTTTGATTGTTGAGGAAAGTATAACTATCCTATACTTTCTTATAATTGTACTCTGATTAGAAAGATTCTATACTCTTTAACGTAAAATCATTGTCTTTGTAAACTTTCGTTACGTTTCATTTTTGGAACCATATTTCCGTTACCTAAATTTATGGAACCACATTTCTGGAATCAAGAAAGTCTGTAGAAAAAAGAGGCGTTTTTAATTTACCTTGTCTAACTTTGTTAAACATTACCATCTTTAAAATTTATAAAGGAATTTTTTAAAGTATACAATTCACCCCCCTCTTGTTTATTGAGCATCTACATCTTTCTTCGTAATATAAAAAACTAAGTATTATTTAGAATTTTAAGGTTGATATGGGTATAAATCATCTCATAAGTTAACATATAGAAAAGTTATGGTTTCATTTTTACCCTTATAATTTTGTTTTAACACCTCTTTATCCCCTTAAAAACATACCATGAAAATATGGATTTTTACTCTTTAAGGGTCAATATATTTACTATAAAAGGAAAAACAGCAATAAATGTACCATGGTTGACATTATAAACCATAACCTAGTCACAAGGATGAATATAATATTTTTTGTAATTTTATATCATTTAATAAAATATAATTTATTTTAAAATATCTATAATTTTAATTTTTAAATTATTCATTACTTTGACATAAATAATATCAAGACAACACATAGTGTTTGAGGAAATTATTTTAACACAAATCCAAAATTTCAAATTAATCTTTTAAATTAATTTATAAATTTATTTATCTCAAATTATAATACTTTTAATAACTTTAATGTCATTTATTTTCCCAATAATTGATTAAATACTGCATAAGCATTTTGTCAGTATTTATGGTGAATATTTAATCAATAAAAATTAAAAATATATTATGATGACTAATATAAAGATTTTTCATTTAAAAACAATACTTATAGTAGAATATATATTATAGAAACCTATATATTAAACAAATTACAGTTATTTAAAACTAGAGTGTGACATGTTTGTCTTCTCTAGAAATTAAATATTATAACGGTCAAAATATCATTAAAATGGAAAACAATTTACATAAAAAAATATTAGATGATTATAGATGAAATGAACACATAAAATAAAATTAGTTAAATTATTATGTTCATTAAATAGTCCTTATAATTTTATTTTTAATAATAATTACACACTTTACCCTTCACCATTGAGATGACAATTATTATTGTCACTATTAATATTGGTGAAAATTAAAGAGGCTTAAATAATAAATTTTTTCAAACATAATTTAAATATAAAATCCAATTTTAATAATTCAAAACATAGAAGTGGTTGTTTTTAATTAAAAATTAATAACAAAAAATGCACTGAAAATAGTTTTCTTGAAAAAACGAGTTTCAAAGCCAAATACATTACTTATATAAAAATATGGTATATGGAAGAATAAAAGTTAAATTACTAGATTATATATAAATAAATAGAACTTAATTTAATTTAATATCAAATCCAAATCATTAATGGTCCTTTAAAAAATATGAAAATGATAGTTTTATAAAAATATGTATTTTCACTATTCACTGAAAAATTATTCATTTCAAAAAATTCTAAAAAAAATTATCCTATGATAATTTTTAAATTATGAATTCAAAAATAAAATTCATTTTTTCAAAATAATTTTATAAATTTATCAAATATTATTTATTATAGTCACTCATAAAAATCATGAAAACCCATTTTTGAAGAAAATGTATTTTTGAATAATGAAATCCCTTTGATAAAAATTACGTGTTGAATTTTTATAAGAATTAATTAATAAATTATCAATGATTAAAAAACATATATATTTTAATATTTTGTTAATACTACTCATTTCATTGAATTTTATAGCTAGGTTATAATTATCAACATTAAATAATAATAATTTGTTGTTAGTTTATGTTTAGTGTTTCATATTGTGTATGCTATCAAACATAGACATTATTTATTAAATATCGATATATTACATTCAACCTCCATTAATAACTTTCATCCATGAAATTTTAACTCAGGTTTTGTTATTAGGTTTTTAATTTTCCAAATACCTTTGTTGAAATCCCACATCGCAAAATGGTTGAACAAAACCTCCACATAAAAAGAGAGAAAAGGAAATCGTGAATGTCATCTGGAATAACACATAAATAATTTTTCATATAGTAGAATAATTGAGTCATTTTAAATAATGTATATTGAAGAGAAAACTAAATCATAAGGACTAATATAGGGTGATATAGAACAATATCATGAGAAAATTTACCATCACAAAATCATAAATCTGTTGTCGGTTAAAGGACATTAATTTCATGATATGAAGAGTAAACAAAATTTTATTTTCAAAAATCCTTTTCTTAGAGATGAGGAATACCATTTCCATCTAGACTATGATAAAAGAAAAATAAAATTACTCTACAAGTTTAATTACATAATTCAATCAATTTTAACCAAAAACATCTATTTTTCCTCAAATAATGAGTATTTAATATGAATTTTTCATTCTTGAAGTAGTACAATAATCTTATAAAGACTAAATAATAATAATAGTAATAATAATACACTCCTAGGTTCTTTAGGAATAAACGAAAACCATGATGGGTAGCACAAGGTATGAAAATTCTCAATGAGAATAAATCTTCTTAAGAGGAAAAGTATTATAATATCAAAAATTCAACAGTAATAACTAAAGTTCGAAATAGATCATTATATAAATATGTTTCCTTAAATTTACTCAAAAAAATTACAGACAATGATTTAATCCCATAATTATAATAATTATATCACATGGTCTTCCAAGAAAAGGATAATATTTATCTCCAAAAAATTTCAATCACATTTAATGTCTCATACCAAAATTATAATTTCACTATTCACAAAATCTCTAGGATATGACAACCATTTCAATAAATAACATGAATCACTTTAAAACACAATAAAAAAATATTATTCAAAAATATAATTCATCCTTCATTCCTCAAATAAAATCCCATAATATTCTTTTTAACTTAAACCTATAATGCTCCCCAAAATTATAGCGATATTCTTCTAAAATGACATTAGTCACTTTATCATCAAATCTGTTTTCAACCACATGTTTATCTGTACGATAAAACATGTGTTCAAAAAATGAACAACTAAATTATCTGTTATATTATTAAAGTGATGTAAAATAATTTCATACTAACTAAGAGATCATGTAGGCCAGTGGTATGTGGTGAACCACTATCTCCCATTGGCTGTGTGTACATAGCTCACAGCCTAGCCAGATGCGATGGGTTATCATTCAACCTATGGATTCCAAATTTTATAAAGAAATATTAATATAAAAATTATATCATTCCTTGAAATATGATTAAAATAATCAATAAATATTTATTTATTAAATTTAGGGACACTAATGGTTTCCTCATACCTTTAGTTTTACGTCACCAATAATGTAGTAACCCAAAATTACCTAAAACTCAATGATAATATAAACACTAAAGGTTATCCGTACCTTTAAATTTATATCTACAAAATAAAAATGGAATTCTTCGTAAAAAAAGTCAAATTATAAAACTAAGGTTTATATATACATTAAACTCACTATAAGTGTCCTAAAATACTCATATAATCAAAATAGTATTAATTATTTTAAACTTATGATCATCATTAAATCTATAATAACTCTTGAAACCATTTTATATATAAACATCTTAATAAATCATCATTATTCGTTATAAATTAAATATGATTTTTCTATCTTATTCATTATTAATTATTTCATAAAAAAATATGATTGATGTACTATGATTAAACAATTCTATAATATACGACAAAAAAAATCCCTTCCTTTCAAATTCCATTTTCAGTTTTCTCATCATAAACTATAATGGAATTAGTTATTGATAAATTAATATTTTTATATTCTTGAAGATCCCATTCATTAGAATTCCCCCCAAGATATCAAATTTCATAATGACCATTATATCCATATTTAAAATAATTCAATAGATTACTTTGAAATCACATATTACCCCTTTTAATAGTTAACCGAACATTGCCTTTTTTGATGGAAAATTTTTACTTGATGAACTCCCTTAAAATATATAAAACATATTTAAATCCTTTAAGACATTTTCCAAGCTGATTATTTTCCAATTATTGACACATAGGTCATTGAATATATTTACCTTTATGACCATTATCACCTGAACATCCATGGGGCAGCATTTTTGACATATTAGAAAACTCATCTTGTTTCATGTTATTAATCATTACCCCATATAGTTGGTCAATATTAACCAAAAGATTTCTCACTATAACTCCTATTATATTTAGTATCTCATTTAGATAACTACCAGATTTAATACCAAACCATTGTTACTTTTGTTCCTAATGGATCTAAATATTTACTAAACACAAAATTTTTAGTGTGAGAATATCAATAAAATCACAATATACCATCTTATTATTTAAATAAAAACTAATATATTGTTATTCATACCATATAAAACTCCATATATTTATCCAAAATAACAATCATTATCTATAACATACTGTCCATTGTGGTTATAAAGAGATGTAACATGTGATTAAAGATCATGTTAAATTCTAATGGTATCTAAACCCTTCTCATATAGCAACTGTAAGGATCCATCTATAATAATTACATATTCTACTGAATTTAGAAGAGAATTATCATTCTTTATTTTCAAATTATATTTTATGATTATAGTTTGAGAGATTTAGGTTATAAATGTTACCTAACAAAACCCATATGCATATAAAGAGGACACTTCTAAATCAGAATTAATTTTTTCCAAAATATAATACTTTTAATATAAAACAAGATTTATTTTTATGAAAAATCATTACAACATTCAACATGACTTATCATTTCCTATTACCGATCCTTAAACCCTATGAAATACATTTGAAAAAATAGGCGGAGAAAAAAATGTTTTATTAATTGACATAAATAGAAGAAAACTGTTAGTCTAGTGAAAATCATGAAATCAAACTACAAAAAAAATTCTTAAAGAAAACCTTTTTACCCTAAAGCATATAAAAGTTGATTTATAAAAATGATATTTAGCTTACCTTTTGAAATCATTTATTTTCATGAATACTCATATTCTGGAATAATAAATTCATGTAGGTACTTTGAGGAATTATTATCATAGAACCCTTATTTGAACCCGTAAAATTTTGAGTAAACATATGACTGACTTCTAATATAATTTTCTAGATAAAGAAATCAATATGCAATGAAACATAGATATATCATGGTGAACCCATTTTATAAGCTATATAGAGATAAAAATGGGAAATAATGGGGATCATCATTTTATAAATATTTAATGAGGACCGTATTAATAAAAAAACACTTTAAAACTCCTTCAAACACCTGTATAAATCAATTTCGGATATCAAAATACCATTTTTTCTGAAAAATCACTTTTAAAATATAATAAACAAAATTATAATAAAGAAAAAAATGAAAATAAATATGAAAACATATAAATTTAGCATAAATTAATTAAGGTTTCATGATGTAAGAAAAATAAACCCATTCTATATTAGAGAAAAAACATTCCTTCCTTTTTTGTTAAAAAAGTTCGAAAGTACCTTGTTTAGAAAAAAATATTCCTTTAAATAAATTTTATAAAAAGTAATACATGAGTAAAAATTAAATGAAAATTTAATAGTGTAATATTATATACCTTGTTTGTAACATTTTTAGAAAATATATCGATAGAAGGAAAATAGAGTTTTAATGTAATCATTATAAAATGATTTTTCTTAAATCCCTTAAAACATTGGAATTATTTAAATAGAAAGCCCCATGAAATAATTTCCTTAATAAAAAACTATATTGAGAATATTTAATTTCGTGATATAAAATGTAAAATATTATTTTTGTACACCTCATAAAACAATATAAGTTCATAACGTCAAAATGTTCTTCAAAGAAAAAAATAAAGAGTCCCTTCTCGTAAGACTCACACATCACATACATTATTTATCAGGAATAATAATAAAAATATGATAATTATTTAATTTCTTGAGAACCATTTTTGGTGATTATTATTCGTTTTCTCTCAATTATTACCATGTTATAACAATTACATAATCATTTATGTTGATTTTTGGGAATTTTTACGGTATTTGGTACATAAATCCAAAATGACTTCAGTAAGTTGACTACGGTCAAGGAGTTTATTCTTCCACCATATCGATAATAATAATCCAGAATTAATAATCACTTATATATATCAATTATACTTATAAATCCATCCATGAATGATGGTTCTGAAAAATTAACTACATTACAATTACAGAGACGGTAAGTCATACGTACTCATTTGTAACCTTTCCATTTTACAGCGATCATTAAAGAAAGAAGATAAGAATTATTTTTTCATCCTGGAATTATTATAAAATCATAATAATATTATTATTACTCATTTAAATATAATTGTATATATATCATACATATGATTTTGGTATGAGTACACAATCACATCACTTAATAGAGGTGGTAGTCCACATATACGCACGAACGATGTTATCATTTTCCATTGAATGGAAAGTTAATAAGTTTAATGATATATAAAATATTATTAATTATATAAGTTTTATTAATATAATATATAAATAATAATTCAATTATTATAACTATCCATGTGAGGTGGTGGAGGAAAACCAACTAAATTGGTTCGTGATTAAGTTGTATTCCATACACCAAAATGATGGTTTTGTTTCACATTTTATGGAAGATAATTTTGATATAGATTATTAAATTTAAATAATAACAACTCAGTATATTTAATATAATTTTATAATTTTTTTATCACTGTTCAATAATTTTTTAAGGAGGTGGAGATATAATAAAAAGTGAAAAAATCAGTTGAAAACTATACCTCTTCTTTGGAAAATATAATTTTTGTGACACATTAATACCTATAATGTAACACCCCAAGATTCCATGTTATGAATCTCCTTGAATAATACAATAGCACGCGTTTTACGAAACTACAAGTTCTAACACACCACGACCACTCAAACTAGACATTATGAATAGTATTACCAACTTTTTGAAATTTTATAAATTTTATTTTTTAAATTGGACTTCATTTTTGTATTTGGATTATCAAAATTAGCTTACGGTGAATTTTGGGTATTTTTTTGGAAACTTTCAATTTTTATATGAATAGTGAAAAACACTGCGTTATTATTTAAAACCAACTTTTAATTTAAATATTTAGTTATTTTTTTAAAATTTATATTAGGTAAAAATACATACATAATACATATATTTTTTTAATCTAATTCACTGGAGTCATTTTATAAGAATATAAGATATATAAAATTTTATTGAACTTTTTACAATCTTTTATCCACCTTCTAGGTTCAATTGAAAATTTGCATAAAACGTAATATTACCAATTCTGTGAATTGAATTTCAAAAATCCAAGAGACATGGTTGAGAAAAAAATTATAATTTGGATCAATAAGATGAAAATATTTTTTGGGGAATAGTAATTTTTAACTTCTATTTACAACGGGAAAAAGTAAATAGGGTAATGAAAGGTAAAAATGATATTATAATTACCGTAACACATTTCCTAATTCTATTAGATAAGTTTATTTCACTAAAAATATACCTTAGTAATACAATATAATCATTTTGGTCCACTTGGATTAGATTAGGACATTTATTATTATTTTATTTAAAGAAGAGTTAAAGGTGTTAAATTCAACGTTAAATTACTAAACCATTTTTAATATAAGGTTATACATAAAATAAGTTAGACTACAAATATTAATTAGAAAGCTAAAAATATTTCCTAAATAATTTTATTTTATTTATAATTTTTAGACATTAAATAATTAAATATCTTTATGATACAATGATGATGCAGTAATTACCTTATTAATGAAAGAGTAAAATAATAGATATTATAAATATCCAAATAAATAAAAATTGAGAATTATGATGATTTAAAATAATTTTATAGGTTAATATTACATTTTAGGGTTTACTAAAAAAAATTGAAGTGATAATATTTTTATGACTTCCACAAAAACAATATACCAAATAGTTTCAAAATTGACATAAATGAATTTTAAAAACAAATACTATATTATTCAATTGTATAATATTCCTAAAAATATAAGGATCATCCAAAGGACTTATATAAGGTTAGATATATCAACAATGAACCAATTGGGGTTTCTTGTATTTTTATAGTATGTTTATTAACCATTTATTATAATAATACAAGAATTCATAGAAAAAGTTAAACTGTTTAACTGAGACTTAAATCTAAAAGATAAGGTTATTATAGTGACCTAAAACTATCTAAAACCTATTGGTTGATAATTTTTAGACCCATATCCACCGTTTCCTCGATATAAATCATTTTTAGGCCATTATAAACAAAATACAATTGTATAATAAAATAATATTTCAAACTTTTCCTAAACTAACCCTCACCTCTCTTATAAAAGGGTACTTCCCCTTCTCTCAAAATCACACATCCCAAGCCATTTTCTCAGCCAAAAATATATCAAATATCTTCACTAATACCCTCACTATGATCTAGATTACCTATTTTGATCAAAAATCAAACTTAAGGAGCCCTTTTGATCAACTCAAAAGAAAACACTCGAAAAAGAGGTAACAATTTCACCACCTCTTTCAAAGTTATATTCTTCTTCCTCTTCCTCTTTCTTTGTTGTTTCCATACTAAAATAATAAACCCAGCACCATATACATACTATGATGTTATTATAAATATGGTGAAACCATATTAGTTATTTTATCCATCCTATGAATGACAAGTCACCATATGTACGTAAGTACGGCTTACCATCTCTACGTCGTGGTGTAGTTTGTTATTCATACACTTCATTATTTGGATGGGTAAAATAATGAGTAAAAATGATGTAAATAATTAATATAAAATGTTAATTAAAATTTATATATGATATTCCATCAAATTACATATGATTCTACCATTAATAGAATGATATTTTCGCTCGTGTGTATGTATAAATTACCGTCTCCACGAACTTGATGAAATTCATTCCCCATCATAACCATTCTAGAATCATTTTAATTTTATTGGTAACATTAATTTTTAAGTACTTAATATAATTCTATATATGAATCAAATACATCCTATCCATAAAAAACATGTCTTATGTAACCAAGCATATAAATGAAAATGAACCAGTTAACACCCGAAACAATGATACTACTAAAATATTATTAACAAAGCTATATTAGAAGATCATATATGATATCATATTTATGTATTTGGTTCTATTATAATTTAATAACAGTGATTTAACTATTATATTGTAGGTTAATGGACCCTCGATCTAATAAAAGTACAAGGTAAGGGTTTATTCTATAATCTCTTTATTAACCACGGTTGTTTATATGTGACTGTTTACTAGGACCTCATTATTATTCACATCTGTGTTTCTAAAAAATGTATTTCAAAACATTTTTACTATTTCCTAGACGATGGGTTAAATCATTTATACCCTTTTTGACATTTTATATAATTTTTATAAAGTAATCTTTTCGTTGTTTTCCAAAAAATGTCCTTTACGACCTTTTCAACAAAATTAAGGAAAGAATGTTTTTTCAAATTATACGTTGAGTGCGACTATCTTCCACGGTTATAAAATCTTTAATGCATCAGTTACAAGATTATCATAATATTTTCAGAATAAATGATTTCTTTTATAATTATGTGACTTTTAAATGATTTCAAAATATAAATAGATATTTCTCTCAAATAGTTTTGATTTCATATTTGTCAACATCCTTTAATGGATTTTACACTTGTTTGAAGTTGATTTATTATGATAAAATATTCCATATTGTATTGATGAGGTTGGAATATGTTTCACTATGGATGTGTTATTTTTATAACATTCATGGTTTATGGTTAACATATTTACATTGTGTATTCTAGTTTTAATACGAATGTTTGTGTTATATTTCAACCATTTCATATGAGTAATGCATTGTACTTAGTATGTGATGGGTGGAGCCCTCTATAGCTCCTCGATGTGTTGGAAGGTCTAATGTGAAAAAATAGTGTCTTCAAACAAGGCCTTGAAATAATCTTAATAGTAGTATTGTCACAAGGCCTTGACTATATGGTTTATGATGTCCGACATTATGCATTCCATCATCATGAAATTGGATATTGATATTACATGTGATTATTTGACTAGTAGAATATCCATGTGAATATTAAATGGCATTATTTAATTTATCTATGCCATATTGTGTAGAAGATTATGTTTAAAAATCTTGTGTTTCAGTCTTATAAATTTCCTTAAATGTTTATGCTAATTTATGAATGGTTCCACTATATTGTTGTCCTTACTGAGCACCTGAGCTCACCCCTTACTATGTTTTATTTCTCCCAGGATGTTAAGAAGTATGTAATGACTGAACTACTGGGATAGTCCAAATGGGATGAATTTGTTAAAATGAGACACAATGTTGTTGTTTTTTATTTCATAATTTAATGTAAAACATATGTTTTTATCTAGTACTTCGAAGGCTAATAAACTGATCGTTTCTTCGGGATTTGATCCCTTGTGATCATTCCAATGTTAAATAATAATGCTCCAACTCTGGGTAACTAGGGTTGGGGAATTACAGTTTGTATTAGAGGAAGTTTAGTACAATCCATGGAAACAATATTTAGGAAAAATCTGATTAGATAACATTACCCTAAGATGGAATTTGAGGATTAGTATATAAGAACTTCCTAGAATTTTGGTAATGTATAGATTTTGTGAGTTTTTAAAGAAATACATTCCTATTTGGAAACAAGAAGGTAGTGTCAGCTCTGGAACAACTGTACCAAGGAGTTAAAACTCTAACAAGGTGTTTTGGGCTTGACCCGGGGTATCCTGGTACACAACAATGGGCCTTACTGCGCTCTCAGTTATGACACTCTCAGGGGATATGATTTGGATAATTCATTTTTCTTTACAAACCATTATGAAGTATTTATGAGTATATACCTTATAAAATAAAATATTTTTATGATTTTGGATTATATCCATAAACTATTCAATTTATGTTATGTTTTTTACATGTTTGGGATTATGTATTGAGATTCATAAACTAATCTAGTGTATGTCATTGTTTAGAAATGAAACCTAGTGGAATGAATGGAAACAGTATCAACGCACCTAATCCATGTAGGGATTAACCTCCGACTAATGATAATAATAATTGAGCTGGTGATACAACTTGTACTGATCATCTTATCACCATACTAGGACAACTCACTCAGGTTATGAAAAATAACCTTACCCATATGGAGCAGCCTAATCCACAACGTAGAGGATAAATGTTAGAGCGCTTAATGAGAAACCAAACACAAACATTCAATGGGACTAAAAATCCATTTTTAGTTGAGCGATGGATAATTTCATTAGAAAAAATATTTCATGCTTTGGGTAGTAGTGAAAGGGAAAACGTAGTCATGTCATTTTATCGCCTCATGGGAGATGCAGATCAATGGTGGTCATTAATTCAAAACACAAAAGAAGATGAAGAAGTATCAAATATGGAATAGAGGGAGTTTAAAGTTCTTTTATTAGAAAAATAATTTCTTGGTGACCATCGAGTAGATATGAAAAGACAATTTCTGAGTCTGAGGAAAAATGAGGATGAGAATATTTCAAAGTATAAGGATAACTTTACAAGGTTATCAAGACATGCAAAAAATTATATACATAACCCGAGGAGTAAGATTTATCGATTCATTGATGGGTTAAAACCATTTCTCTATCGAGCATTAGTCTCACAACCCTTCTTATCTTGCGAGTATATTGTCCCATGTTCTATCAAGATAGAAAACGAATTATCTAACTCTTATGACTTTAAATAAAACCAAGAGAAGAAGAGTTCTACTAAACACTATGGAAAAAGAAAACAATGGGAAGATGGGAAAAGTTTAATTTCCATCCTCTGTTAAATGTTGGAAGAAACAACCCAGTTCTTACATAAAGGTAATGGGAGTTTGTTTTAAGTGTGGTGAAAAAGACCACGAAGATCGTGATTACAAGGGAAAGAAATATTATTTCATTTTTAAAAGATAAAATTGTAGAGGAATGGGTAATTATTCAAATAAATGTCTTAAGAACCAAGGAAACATACCTCAGAAAAGGCCAAGGGAGAATGGACAAGCTTATATGATCGCTAGTGTTGAGGTGGAAGCTCCGAAAGTTGTAGTGGTAGGTAATTTAATTGTTTTCTCAAGATTAGACAATGGTTTATTTGATTTTGGATCATCGTATTGTTTCAAATCTTCCCAGTTTTCTAAGAAAATTATATATTTCCAATTTAATTTAACAAGGTAGTTGTCTGTCAAAACTCTAAAGGGAAGAATCATTACAACAATGTTTTGGGAATCCATCCCCATTAGGGTATTTAAATGTTCTTTATATGCTGCTCTCTTCGTTATACCCATGATTGAATTTGATATAAAACCACGGTATGGATTGGATTTCAGACCATGATGCAAAAATTTATTATAAGAAGAAGGAGGTTACAATTTTTGATGATGATAAGGAATACCTTATCTTTAGAGTAGAAATGTCACCATTTAATTCATATCCATATCCACCCCTTATAGCTCTACTAAATTCAATTATTTGGTAGGAAGATAAAGAAAGAACTTTGGGTGAGGAAAATAATGTTTGAATATAGATGACGTACCAATTTTATAAGAATATGTTGATGTGTTTCCAGAGGATTTACCTGGACATTCTCCGGAACAAGAAATTGAGTTTTCCAATGATTTAAATCATGGTTCAAGGCCAATATCATAGACCCCTAATAGAATGGCCCCTGTGGAATTAGTGTAATTGAAGAAAGAACTAGTGGAATTGAGTAATAAATGATATATTCTTCCCAGTATTGCTCTATGTGAATCCCATATTCTTTTTGTTGAAAATAAAGATACATCTATGAGGTTTTGCATTGACTACAGGTTTATCAAATGTCAATTCTATGTGGTCATGCATTGACTACTGGTTTATCACTTGACCACTATTCTGAAAACCCTCAGAATAAATGAATTATATAAGATGTTTATGAAGGGTGAATTCTAGCTTCAAGAAATTTCTTTTCTTGGACATATTTTCTCTATGGATAAAATATCAATTGACCCTTCCAAGACATGAGCAAGACAATAATGGCCAACACCAGCGAGTATAACTGAGTAATTTAGTTTTATTGGTTTAGAAAGTTATTATCATCATTTTGTACAGAATTTTGCCCGATTGGAAAACCGATTGAACAAGATCACACATAAAGTAGTTAACTTTTTTTAGACAAAAGAGTCTGAATAATTTTTTTAAGAACAAATGAAAAGATTAGTCAATGATCCTATCTAAACTCTACCATCTGGGATTGATGGGTTGGTTTTTTATAGTAATTCTTCAAAGAATGAACATGGTTGTGTTTTTATTGTGATTGATAGGGTTATTGCCTATGCATCATGACAGATATAAATTCATGAACAAAAATATCCTACTCATGATCTTGAGTTAGCACTTGTAATCTTGTATTTGATGATATGGAGACACTATCTCTATGGTAAAAAATGTGAGATATATATCAATCAAAAGAGTTTGAAGTATATTTTCTCAGAGAAAGAACTCAACATGAGGAAAAGACGATGTCTTGAACTACTCAATGATTATGATTACACAATACACTACCACCCGGGGAAGGAAAATAATGTGGTAGATGCTTTTAGCAGAAAGGATCATGGAATTTTGATCATGATGAGAGTTTAAAGGGATCCTATGTTCATGGATCTAGTAAAGATGGATATGGGAATAATCATGGAAGGTGAAACATCAATACATTTTCCATTGGTTTCCAATCAAACTTTATTAGAAAGGATAAAATATTCTCAAAATGAAGAAGAGAAGATTCAAAAAGAAAATTAAAGCTATTAATGATTGTTGATTGATAGAGTTTGTATATGAAGATGGAATATTGAAATTTGGGAAGAGACTTTGTGTTCCTAATATACCTGGTCTAAAAAGAGAATTTTTGGATGATGCTCAATGCTCTAATTTCTCTATACACTCTGGTAGCACTAAGAAGTATATAGATTTGATGGATCATTATTCATGGGACAGCACGAAGAGAGGGATTCCTAATTATGTTTCAAGATATATGGTATGTCAATAGGTTAAGGATGGAAGACAAAATATGAGAGGAGTCAAGAAACCTCTTCCCATACCTGAGTGGAATTGGGATGACATTATGATGGAAATTGTCATGGGGATACCAATGAATCCAATAAAGAATGATGAAATATGGGTCATTGTTGATTTTTTGACCATGTCAGCACATTTGCTTTCTATAAGAGAAGGTTTACCACATAGAGGCTTATCAAGACTATATATTAATGATGTTTTAAGACATCATGGAGTACCCCTATCGATTTTTTTTATCGTGATCCCCATTTTACGTCAAGATTCTGGAAAAGTCTTTAGAAGGAGTTTGATACTGAACTTCATTTGAGCATGCCTACCATCCTCAAACTGATGGACAATCAGAACAGACTATTCATACCTTAGAAGACATTTTTGATCATGCTCACTTGACTTTCAAGGTATGTGGGATCAATAATTACCTCTGGTATAATTTTCCTATAACAATAGCTTCCATTCAAGTATTCATATGGCACTATATGAAGCATTATATGTAAAGAGATGTCCCACACCATCTTGTTGGGATGATGTTGGTGAAAGAAAATTCGTAGTAGTAAATCATGTTGAGGAAACAATGGAAAAGGTTAAAGTTATCCAAACCCACATCAAAGCAGATCAAAGTTGGAAAATAGATATGCCGATAACTGAAGGAATAATTTTTAATTTCAAGTAGGAGATCATATTTTCATGAAGGTATCTCAATGGAAGAGTTTTATACAATTTGGTAAGAATGGAAAATTAAGTCCTAGTTACATCGAAACTTTTAGAAATTCTAGAAATAATTGGAGTTGTAGATTATCGTTTGACAATGATACCAAGTCTCTCAAAAGATCATGATATGTTCCATGTATCAATGTTAAGAAAATACATGCCTGAACCAACGCATGTACTCACCTATGAGGAAATAGAAATGGAAGCCCATATATCTTATTATGGAGAGCCTGCCACGATTTTTTATACCAGATAATAAGTACTGAGAAACCGGATGACTCATCTGGTGAATGTTCTATCAAGAAACTATAAAATGGAATAAATTATGTGGGAAACGAAGGAACTTATGATGAAGAACCACCCAAATATTTTTATTCTGTAATATTCTAGAATTTTCGAGGATGGATTTATTTGAATGAGAAAAGAATGTAACAACCCAATCTTCTATGGTACGCTTCTCTTTGAATATCACAATATCTTGTGAAGTATGGAACTTCGAGTTCTAACACACCACGACTAATCAAACTGGCACTTATGAATAGTAATACCCATTTTTGAAATTTACTAAATTTTATTTTTTAAATCCGACTTCATTTTTGGATTCATAATATCATAATTAGAATCAGGTGATTTTTTTGTATTTTTCTGACACCATTCAATTTTCAATGAATCGTGAAAACGCTATATTATTGTTTAAAATATACTTTTTATTTAAATAATTAATTATTTTATTGAAGTTCATATTAGCTAAAGATGGATACATAATACCTATATATGTTGAATTTAATTAATCAGAGTCATTTTATAATAATATGAGATATATAAAATTTTATTACACTTTTTACCGTCTTTTACCCACCTTTTTGGCGTATCTGCAAATTTTTTAAAAACGCAATTTTATCGCATCTGTGAATTGAATTTCAATAATCCAAGAGACAAAATTGAAATCAGTAAGTAAATAATTCATTCAATATGATGAAAATAATTATTGGTGAATAGTAACTTTTGACTTTTATTTACAATGGTTAAAAGTAAATAGGGTTATTAAAGGTAAAAAGGGATATTATAATTACCCTAACCCATGTCCTAATTCTATTGGATAAATGTATTTCGGCCAAAATAAAACTTAAGAATAAAATATGATCCTTTTGGTATACTTTTATTATATTAGGACATTTATTATAATTTTATTTAAAGAAGAGTTAGAAGAGTTAAATTCAATATTTAATAACTAAACAATTTTTAATATAGGGTTATAAATAAGATAAATTCGACTCTAAATATTCATTAAAAATTTAAAAATATTTAATACATAATTTTATTTTATTTATAATTTTGAGACAATAGATAATAAAATTTAGTTATGACACAATGATGATGTAGTAATTACTTATTAATGAAAGAATAAAATAATTGATATTATAAATATCTAAATGAATATAAATTGAGTTTTCTGATGAACTACACTAATTTTATAGGTTAATATTATATTTTAGAGTCTATTAGATAAATTGTTTCTAAGTGATAAAGTGGTTATGACTTCCACAAAAACAAAATACCAAATAGTGTCAAAATTGACATAAATGAGTTTTTATAACAAATACTATATTATTAATTGATACTATATTCCTAAAAATCTATGTTTAAAAAAATGGCTTTAATAAAGTTATATATATCAATAATTAACCACATTGGTTTCTATTCCTCTTTTAAATTAAGTTTATTAACTATTTATAATAATACAAGATTACATGGTAAAAGTTAAACTATTTAACTAAGACATAAATCTAAAAGATATGGTTAATATGGTGACCTAAACCTATATAAAACAAATTGGTTGAGATTTTTTCGACACATCCCCAACTTATACTAAACAAATCAATTTGGAGCCATTATAAACCAAATATGACTGTATAATAAAATAATATTTCAAGCTTTTCCAAAATTGACCCTCACCTCTCTTATAAAATGGTACTTCACCTTCTCTCAAAATCACATCTCCAAATCCATTTGTCTCGGCCAACCCCTTCTCAAATATCCTCAAAACTACCCTCACTTAAATAGAGAGTCCTTACTTTTATCAAAAAGCCAACCTATGGAGCCCTTTTGATCCACTCAAAAGGAAACACCCGAAAAAGTGGTAATAATTTCACCACCTCTTTCAAATATATTTTCATCTTCCATTTTCACTTTCTTTGTTGTTTCCATACCAAAATAATAAAATAAGTACCATATACATACTATAATTTTATTATAAATATGTTACAACCATATTCATTATTCTATCCATCATATGAATTACAAGTCACTATACATGCGTACGTACGGCTTACCGTCTACACGTCGTGGTGTAGTTTGTTATTCAAAAACTTCATAATTTTGATGGGAATAATAATTATTATAACTGTTTAAATAATAAATATAATATGTTAAGTATTCTTTATATATGTTATAACAACCAATTACATATGATTTCACCATCAATATAATGATATTGTCGCTTGTGTGTGCGTACTGATTACTGTCTCCACGAATGCGAGGAAATTCATTCCCCATCTTAACCATTCAATAATAATTTTCAGTTTATGATTAAAAATAATTAATAATAAAATAATATAATTATTTATATGAATAAAATAAATACTATATATAATAAACATGGCTTATTTAACATAGCATATAAAGGAAAAGGAATTTGTTAACACCCAAAACAATGATACCACTGAAATATTATTAACAAATAAATATTATAAGATCATATATGATATCATATTTATGTACATGGTTACATTATAATTTAATAACAATTATTTATCTATTATAAAATATATTAATGTGTGCACTATCAAGAAAAATTACAATTTAAGGGTTAATTCTACAATCTCTTTATAATCTGAGGTTGTTTATACGTGAGTATCTACCAGGACCGCTTTATCGTCCACATCCTTGTATCTTAAAAATATATTTCAAAACATATTTACTATTTACTAGAATATGTGTTAATTTAATTTATACCCTTTTTATTATTTTTATATAATGTTTATAATTTAATCTTTCTATCATTTAACTAACTAGGTCCTTTACGTCTTTTTCGACAAAATTAAGGAAAGAATGTTTTTTAACTTATACGGAGAGTGCAAATATTTTCCACCATTATAACATATTCAAATCTTATATTATATTCTTATAATAATATTTTTAAAATAAATGATTTCATTTATAATTATGTTACTTTTAAATTATTTTAAAATAGAAATAGATATTTCTCTCAAATAGTTTTTATTTCATCTTTGTCGACATCCTTCGATGGATTTTACAGTTGTTTGAAGTTTATTTACTATGACACAATCTTCAATATTTTATTGAAGGTTGTGGGATATGTTTGAATGTGGATATGTTATTTTTATACCATTCATGGTTTATGGTTAATGTATTAACATTTTGAATGATAATTTAAATATGAATTTTTATGTTATGTTTCATCCTTTTCATATGAAGAATGAATTTGACATATTAAGTGATGGGTGGTGTCTACTAAAGATCCTAGATGCATTGGTTGGTCTCAAGAGACTAAATAGTAACTTGGAATAAGGACTTGACATAATCTTAATTGTAATCTTGGCACGAGGCCTTGACTATGTGGTTATGATGTCTGGCATTATGCATTCCATCAATATGAAATTTTTTATTGATTTTAAATGTGATTATTCGACTAGTAGAATATCCATGTGAATAAGTAAATGGAATTATTTATATTATATTTTCCATATTATTCTTAATTTTATGATTAAAATTATTGTGATTTAATCTTATACATTTCCTTAAATGTTTATGCTTATTTATGATAGTTTTCTCTATTTTGTTTTCTTTACCGAGCACCTAGGCTCACCCCTTTCAATGTTTTATTTTTCCGAAGATGCGAAGAAGTATATTATGATTTTTCTACAGGGATATTCTAAGGGAGATGAATGTTTTAAAAGGAGACCCAATGTTTTTGTTTTTCATTTCATAATGTAATGTAAAATTTATGTTTGTATGTAGTACTTCCAAGGCTACTAAACTGACCGGTCTTTCAATATTTGTTCCCATATGATCTTTCCAATGTTATGTAATAATGCACCGACTCTAGGTAACTAGGGTCGGGTCATTACATATAGTATTATTATTATGCCAAAATAATGATTTTATAATGATTTTTTGGTTACATGGAAATGATTTTGGTATGGATTTTCTTAAAAATGGGGTTTTAGGTGTGAAGTATTAAGAAGAAATGTTTCACTTTTATAAAGAGGGGAGGGGAACTCATTAAATTTCACAGAATATTTAATTAATAAAAATTAAAATTCAATTAAAAATATATCTGTACTCATTAACTTATAATATATATTTTTCTTGTCCTAAATACTATCATAAATTATTTTTTGGAATTTTTTTGGACACGTTTATACCCTTATCATCTGGTTCCCCCCGCCCCCACATTAACCCTTTTAGAACATACTATGAGAAAAATGGTATTTATGATTTTATGGTAAATATAGTTAATATAAATTTAAAAAATTCCCATAAATAGACAATTTATTAAATTTTAAACCATATCCTACTAAATTGGAAAAGAAATAATATTTGTAGGAAATTTATATCCTTTAAAAAGTTATTATATATTTTAAAATATCAATTATGTCAAATTTTAGAACTATTCTAGATATTGAATTTATTAATATCAATATAACACCTATAATTAATGAATATTATTTTAAAAATTATCCAAAATTTCATACTTATCTATGAAATTATTTTATTGTACTTATTATATCAAATTATATTACTTTTATTATTTTTAATATCATTTATTTGGTTTTTTGATTAATTGAATAATAATTATGTCTGCGTTGTGTTATCATTTATGGTGATTATATCTTCAATAAATTGTAATTATAAATTATATACTTGAATATAAAACTTTTATATTAATAAATACAATTTATAGTAGATCGTATCCCCTAAATATCATCATATTAAGAATATTATATTTATTAAAAACAAGAGTGTGAGATGTTTTACTTTTCTTGAAATAAAAAAACAATAATGGTCATAATTTCATCCAAATATTCAAAAAAAATCCATACAATTGAATATGTGATGACTATGAATGAGATTTATTCATTCAAAAATAATAATTCAGTTTTTATAGGGATTTATAGTCCTTTTCATTTGAAATTTTACTTTAATTACAAATTTTACCCTTTATAATAGTAAGAAAAACCTCTAATGTTAATATTAATATTGAAAAAGGTACAGATTTACAAAATTTGGAACCAATTATTCCAAATATTAATTCCATTTTTTAAAATTCAATAAATATAAGTGGTACACTTATAATTTAAATTAATCTTATAAAATATCATGAAAAATAGTTTTCATGAAAAATAGATTATTAAGCACAAAAATTTACTTATAAAAAAATAATTTTTAATGAAGATAAATTTTAATTAGATATATTATACCAAAATAAATATTACTTAATTCACTTTGAAAAAAAAAATTAATCCTAAATAAAATTTTTAATATAAATAAAAATAAAATATACTAAAAATAATTATTTTTTACTATTAATAACAGAATTATTCATTTTAGAAAATTATAAGAAATTATTCCATTGATAATTTTGATTTCATAAATTAAAAAATGAATTAAAATTTTCAAAATTCCCAAAACATTATTAGAATAATCACTCCTAAAAAGAATGAGAACCCATTTAAAAAAATGAATTTTTTATAAGTAAAAAAACATTAAGAAAAAATATGTATTTAATTTTATCATAATTAATTAATAAATTATTAATTTGTATAAATTTTGTATATTTAATAAATTGGTTAATACTATTAATTCATTATATTCTGTTTTCTAGGTTATAAAGGTCAAATTTTAGTAATAATAATTCATTGTTTGATTAAGCTTGGGGTTTCAGATCATGTATTCTATTGAACATAATATTTATTTTCTAAAACCTTGGGATGTTACATGTGATGTGGTTATTCATGAATTTTATACATCTCACCTGATATTACATCTTGGTTTAGCTAAGTTATATCATTCCCTGTAGATTTATTTTTGGTTGTCTTTGATAAAGAGGTTTCCTTCAAAATAATTATCTCATTTTGTGTTATACTAAATGTTTAAAGTTTGAAATCATAATCGTTGTGGGTTTCTTTAGTCATTGGATCATTCCAAGTAGAAGTGTGGTAAACATTTTATTGATTTCATCACTATAGTACATTTACACTATGGTCGATATAATTTTATCTCCACGATTATGGACTAATTGATGAAATCATCACACATATTAATGATTAGGTATTTGATATCATTATATGTCTTAGTGAGGATTTTTTTTCAAAATATTTTTAGGATTTATGGGGTTTTGAAGATGATCATCTCTAATTATGAATCAATTTATATCTCTAGGGTTTAGAGAGGTATCTAGAGAGGTTTTGGCTCTAAAGTATTCATTATAATAACTTTTCATATATTGATAGATAGTGAAACATTGAACAATATAAAGATGTTACAAGACATGTTTTGTGTATGATTTTATAATTTTAGAGTCTCACGATTGAAGCACCTGCACTTGGTTGATTTGTATTATAATAAAACCTTAAACTCTACCATAGTTATGGATCCATTTGAATTTTCATATGTGTAAACATTTATATATCCATTATATTAGACCAAGTCTATAGATTCACATATTCTTGGACTGAAGTTGTCATTGATCATGATAGAGAAGGTGCAGGTGATTCCTGACCATATTAAGGATCCTAGAATTGTTAGAATTTTTATGTTGATCATATGATAATAAATATATATCTTGATATTAAATTTATATTTTCTTGAAGGTATATCCTCTTCGTAGACAGTGAAGTTTTTATTATGAGAGGAATATTTCAACCTAATTTTTTGGAAATTTCAAGGCTTTAGGGAGAATTGGTGACATTTCATATTAGTTAGAACTAACCCATAAATAGAATATATTCAGAGTTTTTTTCACATCAAAAATTTTTTTCGATACTTTTAGGATTAATCCTATGTCATTGAATGCAGGAAGTTAGATGTTAAAAATGATACAATGTTTGAGGAATTACCAATTAACATTTAAAACCATCCGTAGAAGGTGTTATGTAGTTGTGTTATTCATGGGGTCTATGACTTGTAGTACAATGATGATTTAGAGTATTTCATTCATGAATATGATTTTCAAATTCCCTCTCAATATCTACTATTATTTTATGGTTTCTTTTTAATTATGGTTTTTATAACATTCTCTAAATTGGTTTCATGATTGACGATGATGTGATAATTATTATATTTTATTGTGATTAGTTTTATTTTTTTTATTCAACAATGATCCATATTATAGAGGTATCCCATGAGATGTTTGTTTTATGATTACCCCATTTTCAATTTTCCTTCACATATTTGGATATGATTCTTGAGGACAAGAATTGTTTGATAGGTATCTAATGCAAGGACTTGCATTTTCTCAAACCTTTCCTTTATTTATTATCAACTATTGAGGGATTCCAAGGAATTTATCTGGTATTATTAGATGTTATGAATGGTTTGGGTCATTTTTAAATTGTTTTTTTATGTAATTATGTATTTTTTATTTCATGATTTATTTTTGGATCTGTCAAATAATACCCTTACATATAGACTTGATCAAATAAATAAACATTATATATTTCCTTTACTTAAAAATAACCTTTAATTATAAAATTCCACCTATAAAATACAGATACATGTTGAGGAGTTCTGAAATAGCAATACATACAGGTATTAAATATATATAAGAGTGATTTTATGGATATGCAAATGTAATAAAATCATACATTTGAGCAATTTGTAAAATATATAAGATTCATTTTACTATGTATATAAGTAAATGTTTTTTATGAAAATTTAAATTAATTTATCAATTTTTTAAGCCCTGGTTATATATAACTAAATATTCTACCATGTATGATTTGTTTACTCTTTGTAATAAATATGGCGTAGTCATTACCTTTAATTTTAATGAATTCATTCATTATGTGTTGACCCTTAATTATGAAACTTTTTGACATTTAGGTATCATCCATGTGGACCTTCATGTAATCCCTTTAATAAAATTTTGACGAAAAAGAATAAAATCATCCTTGAAAAAAAATTATTGTTTTCTTAAATATGGTCGTTTCCCTTGGTTAATATTCCTTAATCTCTTTGGCTAGAATCATAATTTATAAATAATATTTTTTATTAATCATATAACTTTTAATGTCAGTGATTTTGAAATTTAGAATATTTCACATTTCCCTTGCATGATGGTTATTTTATTTCTTGGAATGTTAATGCTATAATGCGACGATAAATTTACAAACCAGATTTAAATGGGAACTAAAATAGTTATCCTTTATATTATAATTAATAATGAATATAATAGAAACTAAAATATATTTATTTCCCTATTTTGAAATTTTCAATAACCCCTATATTTCTTGTATTTCTCATTTATTCTCGATCCTATATGTCTAGTTCTTCTTATAAAATTAATTTGACTATTTTACCAACTGGAATTTTAGAGATCATCTGGTATAAAAAAGGATAAAGTTTCATGGTGAGTTTGAGTTTCAAAATACCTATCTCTCTCCCTCCCTCCTTGCTCATGTGTGGAAAACCACCCAGGATGCACATTAAGATAAAAGATTCAAAATATTATCCTTTAATTTAAATGTAAATGGATTTATCTTGGTTTGGACATTTTTAATAAATTTAAGTGACTAACCTCATAGGATAATAATTTATAATGATTTAAAAAATATAATTTGGTGGTTTTAGATGTGAACATGGTATTAATGCAATTATATTATGTTATTTTCATGATAATATTATTTTATTATGTAGGGATTCCAATATGATTCCTCAAAAATCCAATGTGTTTAAAAATGAATAAGAATCAGATATTTTGTAGAATAAAGAAGATTATCAATGAATTGAATTTATTAAATTTTCAAAAATTTATTAAAATTAGAAGTTTTTTTTGTCAGAATATTAATAAAATAATTATCACTTTATTTACTATACATAAAATATGATTCATGAATGATAAAATCTACTCATAATAAGGGATACAATAAAGTTGGTAATGTAAAATTATGTTTCTGAAAATTCAATATCAAAAGAATTAATGTGTTTTAACCTCATTTATTTTATTTTTCATTATTGAATTATATAATTAATTCTCATCGTTTATTAATTATTTCTACGAAATTATATTTCTTTCCAAATAAATTCATGTCACACTTTCTGCATTTTTTTAAAAAATATTTATTCATGGATGAAATTGAGAGGGTTTTTCTATGTTGATATTAATTTGTATTGGTGGATTGATGTGGTAGACGATGAATAGTGTGGAATATGTGGAAGGTGATGATAATCCATGATATATGGCTTATGTTAGGAGCCTTATGTGATTTTTCAATACATATTTCTTGGTTATCATCTATTTCTTTCATTCTGTTTACAACTCAATTTCCTTTTAATAATATTATTCCTTTAATTAGAAATACTTGTGTGATTGTACGAAAAATAAAGGAATAGTCATTAAATGGTGAACTAATTTAAAGTATATGATTCTTAACAGTAAAATGAAGATAACATCATATTGTTAAATAATGATTGACTAAAATATTAATCAAGGGTGTATATGAATATATAATTTATCATACAATTGTTTTCTTGATGGTAAATATAAATAATATTGGATGAATATTTTTTAATGTATATAAATTTATTAATTTATTACGAATGAATTAAAATATAATTTGCATATGGTTTTTGGATTTTTAATCCTTTTTTATGGTAGGGGGTCATCATGTGAGATGTTAGATATATAATAAGTTTATGATTATTATAAATATAAATATATATATCATTATTCTCTATAATTTCTTATGGTACACCAACTGATTTAGTAGGGGAAATAGATACCCAAATTTTTCCATTAGATCTTAGTGTTTTCTAATATTTATCTTATAAGGGTTTGGCCAAATGACTACTCCCTCCAAAAAAATATTTTTTATAGACATAGATTTCATTTAAACATATATTATCTATGGGTCATTATTGTTAATTCATATTTGATAATCTAGTATATATTGATTTTCAGTAATGATATATATATAAATATATATATATGATTTGTGAAGGATTAAATTTATAGAATTTACTTGTATCCTGAATATAATAGAAATGGTTAGTATTGGTATAATTATACATGCGATATAATGTATCATTGTATTAATACATGAATATTGAATATAATGTGGTCTATATATGATTATGATGATGTATCTATGATATATTTTCACAAGTATGGACAATAACCTATGTTGGGGATGGGAGCACCAAGACATAAGATGCTAGGATTTCAGAAAACTAGTTTAATGGTAAGGTGTAATCACAGTATCTACCATATTTATAAAATTTTTATGTTTTTTATATTACATGTCCACTAGGAATTGGTGATGATGGGAAATAGATTACCTAATTTCGGGAAAATGGAATCAACATGTTTATTGTCGAAGGTTTATTATGGTTCTCCCACATTTTTACAATAGGTTTCTAGGAGGATCCTACTCCGTATATATATATTCTCACTTATATATATATATATTCCAATTTTATAGGAGTATGTTGGATATTGATCCAGATAATACTAGTTTTAAGAGGTGCTTCACGAGACACATGTGTTCCTGATCCCTGCCGTATGTGTTTTTCTGGTATTCAAGTTCAATTTTTCTTTATATGACTTATTATATATAGGAAATGGGTTATTTATTTCTCTTTATTGAATTGGTTCATGGTTATTTATTATTTACTAGTAAATTGAGTGTAACTTAACCCCCCCCCCACAAACACACACACATATATATATATATATATATATTCTATACCCTCGATTCTAGTCACCAACCAGCATCGTATTGGAGGTGGGATAAGAGGGGAATGGTTATCTTAATTACCGACCTAAGGGTACAATTGTGGAGGATTGATGTGACATTTGAATTACATGGAGGGAGAATTATCATTATTTTAATCTTTAGAAGTGTCAATTCTAGATCATTGAGGTTTTTTTCTTGGGAAACATGATTTTATAGGAAGATATATCTATAGAACCTTGGAATTTTTAGTTGATGATTTCTTGGGAGAATCCCATGAACAGATTTGGGATCATAATTTACCTAATATTGGAAGGTTATTTCTAGGTTTTTATAGATTATCTTAATTAGAACCATTTATGATGGACCAAACCATGGAGGGGTAAAGTTCTTGTGGTCTGATTCATGTAAGAGTTCCTTTTGGAACAAAAGGTAGGTTAATTTTATCCCCAATACTAGCCTTATATGTGGTGTGTAATGAGTATAACATGTTTTGAGATGAGTCATGGGGTGTTCTAAGAGTCTTATTGATGTAGTTTGAGTGATTTGTGGTTCATAGATATTTAAAATTGATGATTCATGAGTAGATATATAGGTATCATTATTTTGGAGCTGGAAGAATTAGTACACAGCATTAGAATTTTGTTCTATTACATTTTGGGTGATATATGTTTAGTGTTTGCTACCCAAAATGAGCCAGGAATATATTTCACCAATATGACCTAAACCATCATCATTAGAAAGGGGTTGATAACATACAGTATTTGGATATTGAGAAGAAGTAGACCCTTAAAAATAGACTATTTTTTATGATGAAGTAAGTTGGAAGATGCATGTTTTGTTGGTGGAGGAGGCTAGTAATAATCAGATGTGGATGTGGATGTTCATAGATATGAATCATGATGTTTAGCTATATCATGTTATAGTGACCCTTCTGTTTAAATATTTTATCACCTAACTCCTCAAGAGGGTAAAGAAGTTTCAGATTTCCAACATTAACTGAAACAAATTATTGATATTATATATGGTGTTGAGATGACACATGTTTTTTCTTCGGATTGTTATGTGGCAATTTATATCTTAGTTCATCCTTTGGGATCATTGAGAATGTGTGAGTAGATGATGTAGGACTCACATGAATTGGGATAGGATGTTCACATGATACATACTAAGATGTACTATGGAATCTAGAAGTGGTATTTTATCCATAAGAAGAAGAATGACATAGTGGGGTTAGTTTAATGTTGTTTCACTTGTCAATATATGATTCTCATGCATAAAAAACCAATAAGTATTCTTCTATCAATACATATTCTTGAGTAGAAATTAGAGAATGTTTTGAGGTATTTTGTAATGGAGCTACCAAAATTTCTTTAGGTTAGTGATTTTCTATGGGTTTATGAGGATAAGTTTACCATGGTTTCACAATTTATACCAATTAGGGTGACCTAGTCATTGAGGAGCCATGATAGTTACTTTTACTTTTGATTACATGTCTTTATGATATGATAATTATTATCAATTTTTATCAATATATGTGATTCACATCATCCTTCTATCATTTATTATTGAATATATGTCACAATCAGTTTTATTTATGCACAATATGCTATCCATGGAGTGATCAAAAGACTAAACATACTATTTGAATTCATGAGGATATACTGAGAGAGTGTTTCTTAGATTTCTGATGTTTATGGGGTATTATTATTTAATTATATGAATTTTTTATAAAAATAGTTATCATGAATAAATTTAAATTCTCATTTTTAGGAATTTTAGAGTATGTTGTTTTGATTTAATTTTTATTAGTTATATGTGGATGAGAATTGTATTATCAAACTACATATTTTTTGTAGATATTATAAAATATCTAATTAATCTAGAAGGTATTAGATAATATACAGATCCTGAAAAGTTAATTTGAAGACTACACACATCCTCATCTTCAGTTTGACGTGCATGATAGGTATTTCTTATGGGTTTCATCCCAGTTACGAAGCATGAATATTTGTGGGTAGAGGATATTAACACCTAGGATCAGGTGGTCGTTGGATATTTTCTAGAGGAATGCTACAATAGAATATCGGTAAGAACATTCTTGTAGATATAGTGAAAGGAACCAAAGATTCTTTGTATCACTCCTTTAGAGATGTCATCCTCACCCTTCTCATGTGATCAAGATTAATGAGGCCAACATAGTATCAGATTCTTTGTTTGAGAAATGGTCAATTCATATAGTGAGTTAAAGTGAAAATACTTTTCCCAGGAATTTAGTCCCTCATGTATGTTTATAATGGAAATAAAAGAATATCCATGAGCATATGTAGGAGATTATATTTGATATATGGTCATAGTATTTAAATTTATTAACCAAAGAGGACAAGGAATGTAAGATTATTCATATCCGGACCAAAATTAACTATGTTTGGGAGGTTGTAACGACCTATCCTTTATGAGGAATGAAATTAAACTATTTTCTATTAAATATCATATATTTTGGTATTTTTTATGTGTTATAGGGTTTAGTGGGAGCCATGGCTCATGTTTTGAGGAAATGTGATCTTGGGTGGAGAAATATATCTTGTTTCACCAGAAGTCTATTAGAATACCACTAAATCAAATGTGGTTTAAAAAGTGACAACATTCATTACCATATAAATCTCATTAGGGGTGAAATGAAGCACCGGTTAGGACACCATATTTCTTATGGTTATCAATTGGATTTCCAATGAGCCTAGTTTTTCTTTTTTATATTTTTATTTAACAAATTTATATAGGGGTTTAAGGTTTAAAATTGTTTTTATTCCTTTACTGGATCTAACAGAAGTGAACCCCCCTTCCGATCATCTCAAATGTTTTTTTCTCTATAATGTATTTATATTAATCATATTTTTATCGATGTTTTTTTAGTCACAAAAAATTTCACAGGTAAGACTATGACTCTTCTTTCTTTTGTTCTATGTTTCTCTTGACGATTCACCACAAATTCATGGTTATGCCTTAATTTCAAGGTTTTTATCTTGTTTTGTTATTTCTAAATATTGGATCTAATTATTTTATTCATACTCTATTGTTGAGAGTACATTATACCAATGTATGTGGTATTTCACCATTTCCTATTTTTTACTAATGTTCCATCAGATGTGTGACATGAGGTCTCACGAGATGTGATAGATTGACCTGAAATTATTCTAAAATTCATTAATTTATTCTTGATTAAAGAGGGTAAAGTTTTTTAACACCCTAATATAATCTTTAATTATTATTCCTTAACCTAAATATTATCGATGTCCATGTGTTAAATCTAATGTGAAAGGGAATTTGTATCCAATAACCCTATAGGGATTCATTGCGTTTTATTAAGACATAATGGAAAATAAATGGACACCTTTATCCATATTTGTGTCAGGAGAGTTGTTTCTCTTTATTTTTATATTGAATATATATCCCTAATGACATTATCAAGTGTTACAAAAAAATTTAGGCTGGTATCATAATATTATAGGGTGAGTATGCATTTTACACCAAACGTATTGGAAATTGGGTAGTTTTTTCCTTTAGTAATTTTATGATAACTGGTTTAGATTGAATGAATAGACCTATCAACATTTAATTGTGAGTCAGATGATATTTCAAACATAGTGAAATGTGAATATAACTTGTTTCTTATGTATCTTATTATACATATGCAAGATTCTGGTTCTTTTTATGGGATTATATGACCATATTGACAATATTGGTAATGGTTATGGTGAAATTAGCACAATTATTATTTCATTAATTAAGAGTTATTCTTTAAAAATTGTTTTGTATGATCATAGTCATGATTTTATGGCTAGGGAAATGGGTTATAATTCCCAATAGTCTATGGAATATATTTCCAACATGGTCGTGATGAAAATAGAAGTGGGATTTTTTGAATATATATTTTTTATTACCCATGGAGGTGGGATGTGATTCCCATGATATGATTCTTCAAAGGATGGGGAAGATATTCCCATTTAAGATGGTTTTTGTGAGCTATAATGGACTCTCTTATGATTTGGACCAATATATGGGACACTCTACCCTCTTATGGCTATACAAGTCACTGGGGATATTATGTAATTTCATAATGATATTGACGTGACATGATGTCATATTATATATATTGTATTGGGGATGTAATTCCCATAATTCTTTATGATAATAGGATGTACTCTCCTTTTATTGAAAATTATAAGTTCCATGGAATGTTATGTCCATTTTATCAATAATGTTACAGGAGAATATTACATATGTATTATAAAAAATGTTATGGGATGATTTTATAACCCTTGATTAGAAAATGGGATATAATTATAAATTAATTTTTATGTGATATTTAAAGAGACACCCCAAATCCGTCAGATTCAATTATCTATCACACCCAGGTGGCTGTGTAGCACCCATGGCTATGAAAAACATACTATCATGTTTCTTTTCATGTTTAATTATATATAAAACTATATTACAATGTACATGAAATTATTTATAATTAACATGTTACAAATACTATTCATGGTGGCCTACATTTTTGTTCTCTTACCCTGTTAAGGTACCACACTACTGAAGCATATTTTATTATTTGTTATTCAAGTTGGGGAAAGGTTTTTACTATTCATGGGTGAGCTAAAGAGCCCAGTAGGAGCTAGGATATGCGATCATTCATGGAATTAAAACTAGTTTTGATTCTAGCAGCAGTATTTTGGATACTTTTGTGTGGTGTGATATATTCTGTGCCCATGGGATATCCTATACATATTTTTATAATTACTTGACATTACTACTACTCATTCTACTATAACATGGGATTTGTTTTTTTTTATCAATGGTATGTAACTGTCATGTTTTTGTATTGTAATAAGGATTTTTAGAGATATTATAATAACTATATTTGATGGATATTTTTAACAAAGAGGGTATAATAAATATACTCTTTATTGACACAATCACATATGGTTAGAGACCTCAAAATTTTGGGTAGGAATATTTTAGGTATGTTCAACATGATTTTTTCATAGTGGATGTGAATTGAATTAAGAATATTATAACTCGAGATTATTAGAACATGGAAAGAGGATCCACTAATCATAAAAAATGTGTACAGTTCTTTACATCGAATGTAGTTTGTTTTAGAATAATCTTTTATACCAATATTTTATAAAAAATTAATTGATTTTTATGATTAAATTTTGATATCTCATTCCTTATTTCAAAAAAATCAATTCCCTTTTTGATTTTTCAAAATCTGATCAATGAATTTAAAGATTAACTACATCAAATTTTATAGTCATTTGTTGAATATAGATGATTCTATATTAGTTTTTATGATTCCTAAAATCTATATTCCTTGTTAAGAAGTTATAACTAATACAAATACACTTCCATTTTAATAAATCTAATTGGAGTTTTTAACTGAGAGATATTATGTAGATTGGTTTATGTCACCATTAACTTATATCTAGTATTAGACATACCTAGGGTTTTAATATTATGGTTGAATGGATTGATATGGAATAATGGTGTTATAAATGGTTATTTTTTTAATATTTGTGGGATTTTATGGGGAAAAAGATCAAATCACCATCTGTGGATTAGAGGAGTGGTGATGGTGGTGAAGACTTCCCTGAGGAATAGTAGTCCTCAAATCATCCTATGTAGGAATGAATTGGAACCATATTATCCGTTAATTTTTGGGAAATAATAAAATATGTGAAAGGAATTTGATATGTTCAGATTATGTAAATCAAATAGTGTGGGAACTATCATGTCAACCATTTCTATTGATATGCAGAAGGTTGTGCATACATAGCTCCAACATTAGATTAAATAGATTTGATGAATTCCAAATGAGGGGGATTGACATAGGGGTTACAAGATGCAGTAATGTCTTGGTGGTCCAATTAATAGATCAAATGAACCAAATGAATGGAGTGATGCATGACTAATGTGGTTCGTATGGGGTATTTTTATGTTCTATGTGTCACCCTTTTATGTTTTGGTAAATGAGAAACATGAGACTGTTCTTATGGTGCATAATTTAAACCTAAAAAGTTAAATTGGTCTTCTATTTTCATCCCAGACCCTATGGAACTATGTTTAGATCATTTGGTGATCATTTTTTTGTGAAATGATTTATTAATGATAAAATTATTTTGAAAATATTTATTTTTAAAATAATTATAATTAGACATTTTCTCAAATGTTGTTATCATGAATTATCTCTTTATGTCATAAAATATGGAAATATTATGTTGAATGAACTCATTTAAGTGTGAAATTCATGGCCCATATTCCATAATCATCCTAATATGATTAAATAAATATTATTATAATTGAATAATAATATTATTATTTGTTAAAATATTTTATAGACCTATTTGAGATACAAAAATTACTTATTTGGATGATGTACTTAACTGTAGGTTCTAGAGAATTAATATTACTGTCAAATTTGATGTATTGGGGAAATGTTATAGAAAAGTTGAAATAAGAATTTAGTAATATAATTATTTCCAATGAAATAATATTGAAATTTTTTATTGAGGTTATGAATTAATTATGGAATATATAGTTCAATATATTGATTGTTCACTCCATTATGTAAAATAACCAAATTGGTGGGTTGAATCTAGGTAAAACAAATTAAATCCCCACCCCATTGGTCTTGGTTTATCATTAAATTAAACAATATTCTCTTTTTCTCCTAGTAATATATATACATAAAAAAATAAAATCATTGAGGATACACAATAATTTACCTTTTTTCACCCTAAACAAACTATTTCACGAAGCATAAACCATCAATGTTCACATATACTAGAATACATTGTAGTGAACTATTGTAACACGATTCATAGTGGACTCACTATGACCCTAGTTTTCATCCATTTAGAATTTGATAGTGAACTACTCTCTCAACTGAAGTGAATAAACTATTGGTATAAAAGATTGTTAATTGTTACAAATTATCTTGGATTGGGTTCAAAAATAAGTTAGTGTGCATTAAATCTCATTTTTTTACTTTAGAAATTAATTACACATTATTTCATATCATCTTCATCAAGGAAACACCCCTCATGAACTTGTTTACTCTATAATCTGATCCTCCATGTACTATCTATGGGATGACCACATGCCTACTTGGAGACACACCTTCCACCACATGAGATCTAGGTGGAACCTTTTATACAAGTTTCTCATCCATGATCCACTCAAATTGACTCCACACACAACCAAAATTACTAACCAATTTCAGGCACTAAATTTGTGGAAAACCTAACTTAAATATACCCCCACCCCAAAAGCACAAGAACTAAATTTGTTTCATACACCAGTTGTGTCCATCCTTTTCTGTGAACTGTACTATAATTTATGATTTATATTTATTGAAATTATTTAGTAATTATCCTCCATGATAATGTTTTTCTACCAAATTCATTTATTATGGCCTCCTAATATTGGAAAAATCACCAATAACACCTTAATAGTAAAACTAGTTGTCCCTCCTTTTGATTACTTCACACTATGATGCCCCCTATATTTAAAATATTTAGATGATTTACTAACATTATAGTACCAAAAACCTCTTTTTTGACCTATCTTAATGTGAATATCTTAATATATTAACCTATTTCATGTGGTTCTTACTGTGAGCACCATACATAGCATCACCCAACACATAAATCCTCAATGATTTCATACACACTATTTGGTCCGGTGAAAGTCCACCCACCTCTTGTGTGGGTTTACACACCTATCATGTCATATTCCAATATAAAAAATAAAAAACATATCATCCATTTTTGGATAAACCATAAAAATTATATTCACCACAAATTAATACTAATAAATTTTAAAAATGGCTGGTAAATAATTACTCCAATAAAACTCCACTGACACAGTTTTCAAGGATCACTATTGTAAAACACCATGACCAGTCCCATCATAAAATTTAGAATGAATTTGAATTTAATGATAGTGGATGGTTAATGTTGGGAAATAGGAATTAATATGATGTTTTTAAGCATTTAATGTCTAAAATGGTATTTTGAAATGTGTTTTCTGTTTTCTGGAAGGCTTGGGGGTTGGTCAAGAAATAGAGGAGGAACAAGTGACTCAGAATATAAATATTTACTACAAAAAAAATTAATTTCATGAATAAAAATTTCATCACCTGAACGGGGTTTGTATGGTCAGCCAAAAAATTTCATAACATGATAAGGTTTTTTTAGTGTCATTCCACAAACATTCACATCATATAACTTTCCTTTATAATATAAACATTTTCTATAATTAATTTAATTTTAAAAGGGGTCCCAAGACCTAAATTATTCATTAGATGAATAGAATGCATGGGGAGGTTTGGAATGTAACTCCCCCACCCTCATTTCACCTCCATTTCAAGTAGTTCTGAGTATGATTGAATAGTTTTGGTGGGTATGTTCTTCTTAATCCCTCTATCCATATTGTCTTTATTCCTTAGTTTCCAATTCCATCTATTTTGATTTAGGGTTAAAACATATATTTCATAAATGGATTAAAAAATCAATTCATTTATTTTTATTTTCTATACATCCTAGCGTGAAAGTAACTTGAGATGATATATAACTAATGTCGTTCATATTTATGTAAATGGTTTGTGTCCATTCAGATCACTTAAGGGGTTTTACCTGAATTTAGTTATTGTTCCATTAGAATGAAATTTTTAATTGGGGATTATTTATAGTGTAGGTTTGGGTTCATGTTAGGAGTGGACTGCAACCCCTATCCAAAATATTGGGTATGAAAGAATGACCTGGCGTGTTTTTTGGAATTTTTTCCTTTTTTAATTAAATTAATTAATTACTAATAAGGGTCAATAACTGATTAATGTGGATTTTTTGGTGTCAGTACGGTATTTCCATGGATTTTAAGTAGATGAATGAGAAAGTAAAATCTTAGTTGTATCTCAATGATGATAGACAGATCCTCATGACTAAGACTTTAAATTGGAATTCATTTTGAAAAGGGTATTTGGTATCATGAACTAACTCTATGGAATTATGCTTTTTCTATATTGAATTGGGATGATCAGTATCACCACTAAGGGTGATAATACTAAAAAATTTCATCAAATGGAATTTTCTAATAAAATTAACATGTCTAATTGAATTTAATGTTAATCAAGGGTTATGGGAAACATCGGTACATTGTCTTGTCGCCTTAACTGTCGATGGATTGGTCGAGGGGTTGAATACTAGGTGGGATCAATAGAATTGGATTTTTGGGTTTAGATCATTAAAACATATTTACCAATGAATACGTTCTTGAGACACATCCAAACTATAGGTGAGTATAAACTTGAGATCATCGGACACGTTGGAATTAGAGAATCTCTTATTTATTATCAAGTTATTCCGGCTCATTGAGATGAGTTTGGGACAAGAGATACCCTATTGCACATTGTCACCAAGATTATGCGGTAGTATTTAGAAAGGTTATGTTCATAATGGGTTAGTGGACTGACATAGAGTGACCTTTAGGACTAATATATTTCAGGGGCCAACTCTTGATTATTGCCTCTAGTTTAAGACCCCATGTAACCGACATGGTTGTGATAACCAATTGGTGATATCATGGGATGTGGTGTCCTTTGAGTGTTGGTTGTTAACATGGTCTTATAATAGGGATCAACGAGCCATGTGTGGGTGCCTCTATTATATTGTGACTATTTGGACCCTCATGGGCTCCTTAATTAACTAGAAACCCTATGAGGTTATGGATGAGATAGTAGCAGGTGTAACCATAAAACATGGACCAAGCATGTGATACGAGGGGAAGTGGATAGTGGTTTTTGGTGTGGAAATTTGAAAAACCATAGTTTATTATTGTTTTTGTTTGGTTATGGAATGTTACCTTAGAGAATATATAACATGGTTGGACTACCATGTATATAAATCTAGGTACATTGATGGGTTTCTAGAATTTTGAGCAATTATACAGATGTGAGATTCCATGGAGTTAGAGATCATTTTTGAGATTCCTCTTATAAGGATCTCACTAATGCTTAAAGTTTTTATGGATATGAATTTTGATTCATACACTACCTCAGGTTGGATCACCAAATTCATGAGATTATGGTTAGAGATTCCATGAATCTGTAATCAAATGCATAGACTAGTATGGAAAGGATCCCTAGAGATATGGGATATGGATTTAATTAATAAGATCGTAGATCAAGACAAATACACTAACATAATTTGGATATATATATTTATAAAATTATGGTTTTGGTTTTCACAGGTTAGAGATGAATTCAAGGTTTATTTTTGTAAGATTGAACTGCAATGGATTTTGAACATGGATGTTTGGACTATTGTGTGATGGGACCTCAAAGACTTGAGGATCGGTTGGGGATTCCATGTATTTGGACACCACATGTTACTTGAAATGAACAATCACCAATATGTTCTCAAAGACATCATGACACTATATGATGCTGTTATGGTCAATCGAGGCCACGAACCTAGGGATCTACAAGGGTATTATTTGTTTTATGTTATTTATTTCATCTCAGAAAATCACATGAACATATAAATATATAGTTAGTTATTAAATGTGAAACCCCAAAAATTTATGGTGTGCACCTTTTAAAATTTAATTTCTTCAATAGAATAGGTTTTATACAACACCAATCTTAGACAAACAATGATGTAAAATAAAATATCATTATTTTTTTGAAACGATTGTTACAACAAAGCCAGTAAAATAGATTCAATTAATATTATCAAACAATTTTTTATATTTGTATATTATATTTATATTAATTTTTTTTAAATTCATCCAAACTATTTTATGGGAATAAGATAAGAAAGAATAAAATTTTACACATTATAAGGAAATATTTTTCTAAAGGCAGTTTCTCACCTATTAATGGGAAGACATGTTTTAAAACTAAATTTTTACACTTTTATAAATTAAATTGAATAAAATAAAGTTAATTTTTAAAATTGGAATTTCAAAATTATCATTGGGTGAAATTTTAGTATTTTTCTAATAAATATTATTGAATAGTGTAAAGTACCAAAAAAAATTTAAACTGTCAATTTCATAGTATTAAATGTCTATTTTTGAGTTGAATTAGATATCCCCTATGAAATTTTAAATAAAATTTATGTGTCTTATAAATTTAATATATTATATTTATATCATGGAATAATTAAATAAAGTTTTTAAAAAATGAGAAAACAATAATTAGTATTTTTATGAAACATAAATGTTTATTCTGAATTTTATAATTAAAACAATAATTTAAAAGAATATTTATTTTAATAAAATATATTCAAAAATTAAATTTTTTAATATTTTTATTATAATATATTTTTATGTGACCTTAATTAATTTTTGAATGTGTCATAAAATCATTTATAATTTTAAAATATGTATTTCTCAAATAAATGATCATGATAATTAAAAATAAATTTATCATCTTTAGTAAATGATTTTCATAAAATAAAGCTCATTTTTTAAGTCTAAAAATTTAATAATGGTTTGGTTTAATTTTTGGGGTTTTTCTAAAATAGTTGATTTTTTAATAGTAAAATGCAGTAATTTATGCCATATATATACTTTATAAGTTAAATAAGACATTATGTGAGTCATTGCTAGTGTATGAAACATTATCCAGAACTAAAATTCTATGTTTACTTTATGTATTCAAGTAATCATCAATATTTCCTTTCTTGAGCCAAAATAGTAAATTAATTAATAAAATAATAAAAAATCTAAATCACCTCCACTTAAATACCACCCCTCACCTCCAATTCTACTCAAGCTTCCAATGACTGAAATAGTTTCTATTTTTTTTTAATAATTCCTCTCCCAGAAATCTCCCCCATGTTTATTTCTTTTTGGTCTCACAAAAATACAATTTTAAAGGCCCTTAAGGAGGTTCTCAATGGGAGGAATTCAAGAGGTAAAATCCCATATCATTCATTTAATTTTATTTTAATTTCTTTCTTTTCCAATCCTTTCATCTGATACCTATACCAAAGTGTAATGATTACACCAATATCATTAATATACTATAATTTTATTATGTTAATATTATATCAACCATCAATCCTCTTCCCTTACCCTTTTTATTATAAAAATGAAAACATCATCTGTGATGTGCCGATTTGCTGCTTTCATGGACAACTAGTTTTCATTTTTCATTTCCGCCTTCAATGAAGATCATAAACATATTTTTATTGTTAAAACATATTATAAAATTTGTATTAAATCTTATTTAGTTTTATAGAACCTTTATATTTACATAATATTAATTAATAAACTAAAACAAGGGCGTGATGATTGAAATAAAACCAAAATAATCTAAATGGTAATCCTTAAAATTTTATCTAATTAATCAACCTAATATATGGAAAAAATGATATATAAGACCATTAAATATAATATATGATCATCAATAACATATAATCTCAATTTTGGATAATTATTCATTTTTGAAATGATCTTTCATATATGTATAAATGTGAACCAATCTTGAAAACAAAGGAAACAAACACTCCCAAATGATGAAATTGAAGCACAGAACTCATAAATAATCCATAATTGAACTTAATAAAATTAAAATAAATAAAAATATATATATATTATGATATTAATTAAATTAATAATGAATCTAATTTCATTATCCATAACATAAATCACAAGCGCAAAACACTCTCAGTCATAAGTTAAGGGTCTTCACATCTCGCATTTATTTACGTGACATATGCCATTTTCACCACTATTTCATGTGTGGGGTGTATTTATAATTAAAATTTTTGTATCATATCATTAATACTTTAATTTTAATTTTATTAAATGTCTTATTTAATGATCATTGATTTTATATGGAATATGGCTCGATAGTTTGCAAAGTGGTATGATTTTCTTCGATAACCTCTATTTTTCATTCAGGTTACTCATTCTCTGTCATTACCCCAACATAAATTCTTCATCGTTTTTATATCAATATTATAAAGTATTTTTATATGTTCAAAACTAATGTATCTAGATATGTTTAGCTTTTATTCATGAAAAAATATAATATTTATAATGTTTCACTCCCAATTCCTCATGTTAAGAAAACCTGATTAAAGGGAACTTCACAATTTCTAACCCATTTTCAAGTAGCATCAATAATTTTTTTAAAGCCAATATTTTTATAAATTAAAAAAATTTATCCTGGAAAAATATCTTTGCTCATTTATAATTTTTTAAAAATAATTATGTCTTTTTTTCAATTTAAGGACTCTTATATTTTCCTTAAAAGCAGTGAATTTTTAATGTTTCTTAAAAAATATTTTTACAAGTTTTCACATCATTTGGATATCATTTATTCCTCAATATTAATTCCATAACCTAACCTATTATTATTTATTGTATACATGTTTATAATATAATTTCATGACAAATAAAAAATATTTTCCAAAAGAAGTGTTCATTCCAAAGTAATTATGGGTTTTCTCATCTCACTTTTACTTTTATGAGATATATTCCTTTTTCACCACTTATTTATTGTGTGTGATGTATATAATACCCTTTAATATATCATATCCAGAGTCTCCTTATTCTCATGATATTCCATGTCTCATATTATATTATTCCTTCTTGGGGATTTTGATTTAAATGTTTCAATGTGGTATGGGACACATTATAATGTTTAAAGATTATTTTACTCAAGAATTTTTCAATGGTACAATTTAAAAATATATTTATCTATGTCAAAATAATTTTATGAATAGAGTATTTCATTGAGGGTTGTCTCTTATGATACCATCTAGCATTTATTTTTTATGTATTTATGAATAGTTTGAATGTGGATGTGATATTTTGATAACATTCATGGTTTATGGGTAAAGTATTTACATTTTGTATGATATATTATCAATATGAATTTTTATGTTTTTTATGTTTCAACATTTTTATACGAGGAAGGTGTTAAGATTAGTATATGATAGTCGGGGCCCACAATATCCCCTCTATGAATCGGTTGATATCATGAGACAAAACATACATGGACTTGGTCAAGACCTTGCCCATTTATTTTCATATATGAATTCGGCTGAGGCCTTAATCATTTATATTCATGTGTCTTTATTGAGGCCCCAACGATATGTTTTAGATGTCCTACATTATTAATTAAACCATTGTTATATTTATAGATGATAATAAACATGATTATTCAACTAGTAGAGTTTTGATAGTTAATTTTCATTTTCAAGCAGTTATATATATGGAATTATTTAATTAAATTTTATTCCTGTGAAATTATTCTCAAGATTATATATTAATGGTATGTGTTTTTTGTTATTCACCTTGTATTAATATTTATTTTTATTTTTGATATCTTATATAGTAAATTTTACCCCTACTAAGATTTTGATATTACCATTTTATTTTGTTTTATTTTCCCCTAGGATGTGATGATGTTTATTATAAATTACTTGAAGGGATAATTTGGGATTTTATAGATGTTTTCCAATAGATTAATTTTTTATTTAATTTTTTAATGTTACAATTATTTGTGTATCTAGTTTTCAAAAACTAATAAACAATTCGTTCATTTGGGATGCAAACAATTTTTCTTGGTACTAATGTAATAAAGTATGGAACTGGCTCCATGCTACTAGGGTTTGTGTCTTTACAGTTGGTATCAAATGATTTCTTTTAGAGAACTTGGAATATTGATTTAGTAAACATAGATTATGGAAGATAAACCTAACATATACATTGAGGATAACATTCTAAGAACATCATAGAATTTTCTCAAGGATGAGATTATGTTGGTCTTCTGAGAATTACATCACTTTTTGGATACTACTTGTGGATTTGGTTCTATTAGATATGTACCTCGGGATAATAAATCTAACAATGTGTATCGATCCTAACTTGGAAAAAATTGGTACATTATAATGGGTCTTACTACACACTAGGTTTGACACACCCATGATATATGCTTAGGATAATTCACATTATCCTTACTAACCCTTATGAAGGATTAAAATATACAATTAAAATGAATAACCTTGGTTAAAAAAGGTGTTTTATATTGAATATATGTTTTCTTGATATTCTATAAATGATTATACATTTATTAATTATTAAAATTTTCACATGGACATTACGATTTCTAGTTTTAGTATATGACTAGAACCCAACAGATTCATGTTAACATTGAAAATTGTGGACAAGGTGGTGGAGACTGGAAACAAAATAAGATTTTGAAAGAAGTGAAATATATAATGTTCATGCCTAATCAGTTTTCCCAAAATATATTTTACAACATATACCTTAACACACACCTAAAATGACACATTATGATAAGTATGGAGTTTTTTATGACCTCCAGTGGTGGTGACCATAGAGAAAAGAAGGATATATTTACATCATGCAAGAAATACGGAAGGAGAAACCCAATAATGGGTCTCAATAGACAGGATAAATTCATTATGTATGGGAAACAATGACACAAATACAATAATTTACGAGGATAAATGAAAAGTGTGATTCATAGAAATAAAACACATAATAATAATCTCTTTGTAATTTAATTTCATAAATTTGTGGAATCAGGGAATTAACTGAGTCAATTCCCTCTTCAATAGGATAATCTTGAGACCAAAGAAGGACCTATATGGAAATAAATGGATGAATTATTTATGCATTGGATTTTTTTTGATAATATTAGTGATTAATTTTATTTGTTAATTTATGACATACCTATTGTTGATGTTATATTAATGTAGTTTTAGAAAAAAATAAAATCCACATATCGGGTGAGATGTCATCGCATCCGGTAAGGCTGTGGGTTTTGAAACCACAACTGAAGGAAGACAATTGTGTGGCACCTTCCACAATCCTACATGATTCCATGATTGGCGTGATTTTTTTCTTTGTGGATAAAGGTTATTTTGATGTTAGAGACATTTTTTTTATTAAATAGATAACCATGGGATTTAAATATGATTTTATATTAAGTGATTAATATTATTTCGGAAGAAACAAAATATTTTATAGAATAGAAGGTGAGTTTAATTTTGGAGTCAAATATGATTTTTTATGGATTTATGGGGATGCATGTTATTTATGGAAATGGGTAGTAAATCTTAGAAGTTTGGAGACCTCTTTAGACTATAGATTTTTACAGATTTACTATAGATGAGTCATAAGGTTTCAATAGATTAATTTGAACATTGGATATTATTGTTTGAGGTAAAAGTATCATTTATTAATTAATTTGTGCTAAAAATTTTCGTTTTAGTAAATATTCAAAGGTTTAAGGAATGACTATGGGATATCATTATTCATAAATGTTCATCAGAAATGAAAAATACATTTTTAACATTCTTTTCCTGGTGTTAGGGATGAAGTGATAATAGATCAAAGCACAAAAAAGGATGAGATTATTTTTATGTCATGGAAAGTAATCAAGTATGTTTATATTCTCAAGTACTTATCTAAGTAATAAAAGAATAGACTAATTCTAGGGAAACGAATTTGGAGTAAAAACATAAACCACTTACATATAATTCTATTAAATCAATGGTATTTTAACTAATCACAAGATTTACTATTTTTGATGGTGAACTTTCCAAGGACAATGTCCTCAATCAATCTTTGTTAGAGCTTCATAGTTACATTTCACTTCCATGTCCATGTTATCAATTTCTATAACTGATTTTCTACCCTCATAATAGCTTTGTGGTGACCTTTTCATTTCTCAATCCCAAATATTAAGATGATGTTTATTAACCCTTTTTCTCATGTGGGTTTCCCACAAAATTTTTTAAAAGTAACATCCTTTGATTTTAGAAGTAAAATTTATAATTGTGTGGATAAACTTTATTTAAGGAGGGTAGAATATAATACCCCAATATTTTATGGTATATATATTTTGAAAATTAATTTCATAGATAGCTTATATTTTTAAAAAACATCAAGCTTAAACGAATAACTATATTCAGTTAAATATCATTATTTTTTTAAAAGGACTTTTATAAAAACCATTAAATTTGTGAAAATGAATATTATTAACCAAATTATGATATTTATATGTTATCTATTTAATAAGTTTTTTTGAAATTCATCCTAATCATTATAAAAGAACAAGATAATAATGAATCCAATTTTATAGAATTAAAGTCAATATTTTTCTAAAGGATGATTTACCGACTTTTAATGGAGCACATATTTTGAAACTAAATTTTTACACTTTTAAAAAATATATTCAAATAAATAAAATTCATTTATAAAAGTATAATATCAAAAAAAATTAGGGGTACATTTTATAATTTTTCTAAAAATATTTATTGAATAGTGAAAGATACGGATTGTTATCAAATTGTTCATTTAATTGTATTAAAATATTATTAGGATTTAAATTTTATCTCACCTCTGAAATTCAAAAAAATATTTAGTTATATTATTAATTTAAATATAATATATTTTTATCATGGACTATGAAAATAATTATTTTAAAATGGTAAATTAACTATTAATATTTTTGTGAAGCGTAAATGTTTTTTTAGAATATTATAATAAAACAATTATTTTAAATAATATTTATTTTCATGAAATATATTCATAAATTAATATTTAGTATCCTATTATTATAATATTATTTTATAATTCCTTAAATAATTTTTGAAAGTTTCATAACATTAGTTATCTATTTTAAATCTGTATTTTTCGAATAAATGATGATTTTAATTAAAAATTCAATAGCTCATATTTTGAAATTTATTTTCATAAAATTGAGATCATTTTTAAAATCTATACATTGATAAATGTTAAGGGTTATATTTTAGGATTTTTCTAAAGTTGTTGAATTTTTTTTGAATAGTAAAATACATTAATTTAGGGTATATATAAATTGTAAGTTAAAAAAACTATTCCTTGAGTCACAGTTGATGTAAACCCCATAACATTGAACCATTATTACAAATATATTGTATTTATTCATCTAGTCAACCCAATTTCTTGTCTTGATCCAAAATAATAAAACTAATGAATACAATAATAAAAAATACCCCCCTCACCTCCACAATAAATACCACCCATCGCCACCTCTTCTCCTCACACCTCCAATGTATTGAACACTCTCTAATTTCTTCCTGATACCTCTCCCAAACATCTCCTACAAGTTTTGGATTTTCGGGTCTCACCCATATACCATTTCAATTTTCCTCAAAAGGGTCTCATGGAGATGAATTCAAGAGGTAAAATCCCATTTCTTTCGTTTATATTTATTTTAATTTATTTATTTTTTTATCCTATCTTCTCCTACCTATACCAAAGTGTCATGATAAATACATTATATTTTATATACTATTTTTATTATATTAATTATATATCAAACATAAATTCTCTTTTATTCCCATTTTTATTCTAAAAATGAAACCATCAACATTGAGGTGCCGATTTACTCCCTTCATGGATGATGAGTTTTCATTTTTCACTTCTCCATTCAATGATGATCATAAAACCATTTTTATGGTTCTAAAATGTTATAATATTTATATTAAAACTTATTTAGTGTTATTTAACTAGTATATATACATAATACTAATTAATAAAACAAAACTACCATGTGATGATTGAAAAAATGCCAAAATAATATAAATGGTTATCATTAATGGTTTACCCAATTAAACATCTTAATATTGAAAAAAAAGAAATATAAAACCATTAAATATATTTTAAGATCTTTAATAGCATATAATTTCAATTATGGATAACTATTACAATTTCACATGAATTTTAATGCAAGTATACTAGTGAACCAATCTTGAAAACCATGGAAACAAACACTCCCAAAAGAAAAATTTATCACATGACTCATTATAAAGCCCATTAATGAACTTAATAAAATTAAACTAAATAAAATACATGTATAATAGGTTATTAATTAAATTATTAATTAATATAATTTCATTATCCATGATATAATGTGCAAGTACAGAACACATTTGATCATAAGGTAAGGGTTTTCTCATCTCACTTTTATTTCTATGAGATAAGCCCAATTTAACAAAATTTATTCAGTGGGTTGTATGTATACAGACCATTGATGTATAATATCATGAATCTATTTATCTTAATGGTATTAAATTTATTATTCTATGATCATTCATTTTTTGGCGAATATGGTTTAAATATTTAAAAAATGGTAAGGGTTTCTTCCAAAACCTCCTTTTTTCATTCGGGTTATGCTTTCTCTCTCTTTACAACAACATAATTCTTATTTATTTTTATATATTTATTATAAATTATATATATAAGTTGCAAAATCATATATCAATATCATTCCTTATTTCTTTAATGGAAGAATACATGATTTGTAAGGTTCCCTTCCCAATTCCTCCTATTAAGCAAGTATTATTAAATAGATTTTCCAAATTTATTACACATTTTATAGTAACATCCAAATTATATATTATTAAAACTATGTTTTTATAAAATAAAAAATTTATCATTAAAAACTACCTTTTTATTTATGGTGTTATACAAGAAATTATGACATTTTTCATTTTAAATTCTCGTTTATTCCTAACCCGCATAGAAGTGGCCAATTTCTAAGGATTTATAAAAGACTTTTTAAATGTTTTCACTTCAGTTGGACATCATTTATGCTTCAAAAATAAATTAATTCGAATTTCCGTAATTTTATGGTGTATACATATTAAAATAGGATTTTATGACAATTAAATATTATTTTCCAAATGAAATCTTTTTTTAGAAATTAAAATTGGTTTTTATCACCTCAATTTTTCTTCCGTGAGAGATATGCATTGTTCACCACTTATTATTTATGTGTGGTGTGCATACATCCCTTTTATATATCACATCATGAGTCTTATTTTTCTTATGATATTATATATTTCATTTTATATTATTCTTTTATAGGGATAATGAGTCAAATGTTTCAAAGTGGTATGAGACACTTTAGAATTATCTAAAGGTAATTTTCTTCAAGTTTTTTTTAAATGGTATCATTTGAAAATATATTCATTTATGTCAATACCTTTTTTAATATTAATTAATTAATTTAGGTTTCTCTTTTATGATACCATAACATTTTTTGTGGAAGTTTTTATGATCGCATTGACGGTGGATGTTCTATTTTGATATCATTAATGGTTTATGGTTAAAGTATTCACATTTCATATGATAGTTTTTTAATACGAATGTTTATATAGTTTTTATTTTACTATTTTCATATGAGAAATTTATTGTACAGTGAGGCGTGCATAATGTCATGTGTTAAAAAATTTGAGTTATAACACATATGGTGTGTTTGTTCGTGTCATTACAATATGGTATTAGAGACATGTATTATTTCCATCATATTTATATTGGGATTTAGTAGACACGTGATTTAAGAATTTTTCTGAGATTCTGATAGATATCATGTTAGTGTGATGAGAATAATTTTTATTAAAGTAATTCCAAGATACTAGGGATGGGATTGATTTTTTATTTTTTGATGTTTTGATTTTATATGATATTTACAACGATTGATGAACATGATGTCTGGATTTTATAATTTTTGATGGATGTACGACTCTTGGATCATTGGAAAGAGGTGAATGATTTGATTTTTCCTCTTCGACTATGGAGGAAATAGGTGTCTCTTTAATCACTCTATGAACAAATGATTCATATACCATGTAGTCATTTTAGTGTGTGGGTTTACTCATGACATATTATCAATTGATTAAAGTGTTATAAAAATATCATACAATGGGTTCCTATATAAATACTTTGTATCATTATATTCATTGGATCAAGATGTATATATATTTCCTTCTAATGGAATTTCATGTAGATCTATGGTGAGATTCTCATTAGAGAGAATGGAGGTATGGGTATGTTTTCATATGATGTGAAGTGACTTGTGTAGGTTGATGTAGGAATGTGATGCTTTGAAATATAAAGTAGATGGTGGATAGAATTATTGTCCCAAAAATAGAAAATAGGTTTTATTATTGAACATGAGATGTAAAAACCTATATGGTTATTTCCCATATATAATAGAATTTAATTATATATAACCAAACCTTTGAGTGTGTGGTTTGATAGAAATTGTCTGAGATGATTTCATTTTATGTATTCCTATCAACTAGTGAGTTATGATCCTCAAGGGAGAATCCATGTAAGAGGATGGTGGGGAGTATGGATTCCCTAGTCATGGGAAGTGTTCTTAGCATGGGATACCTATAATGTGTATATGTGGGACCATTAATATGGGTGCTCTGATATTTTTTTTCCATGGTATTCAGAATCATGAGCATGCATGAAATCCTATGAGATGTGACCACAATGAGTTTTTCTTTACGTTGTTGGGATAAGTGGGTGACCTAGAGGCCATTGATGTTAGGATTGGGATGTTTTCTATGTGATAAAAAGGTAATTCATGAAGTGGACCCCAATTCAAAACATTCTTTTCGAGTTGAACTATTTCTGGCATATGGTTTATGGGGTGAACTAGTGATTCCTGACTTGTTTCATGGGGTGAAACAATTTTGTGAGGTGTTTCAGGGGAAACATGAAACTAAAACTCTTGAAGGTTTATTTTTAGAAGAAAATTCATGGGAATACTTGGGTAGTTATTAACATTGTTTCATGACATCATATTTGGTATAACTAATGAGCTCTAAGAATTGGTTGAGACTTTTTATGGAATGGTTTTTTATGATGACCCTCTATATGGATGATGGAAACTCATCTATTTGTATTTGAAAATAGAGACAAGAGGTTGTATCAATTTTTTATGGTACATGTTCAAATATAGTGAGATGGAAACCACGACAAGTAGGTTATTGTAATATTATAGGACATGTTTTTGTAGCGATTTTGATAGTGGTGAAAATTGTGAATCCAAATCGGTCCTTTTGAACCAATTATTATGGTGGGGTGTACCATAATTTGATTGATGAATCATTTTATGAAGGGTGATGTCTTGGGATGGATGGGTGTCTTATAGAACCATTTATAGGACTCAGTTATAGACAACATTGGTGGATTATGGCTTTTAATAAATGATGCTCCCCATGTTTTTAGTTTTATAGTGAACCTCGTATGGAATTATGAAGTGGAAGTGATGAATTTAGAATGGATTAGTGACTGGGATAGATTGGGATTTACAATTAGATTGAAATTGTTACTTCTTAATGATTATAACATATATGGTTGGGAGATTGTAATACCTCATGTCTGTTCGAGTGAAAATATTCATCATGAATTTGAATTTTCCATTAGTGGATGCAATATTTTGATAATAGAGAATTAAAATTCGGTTATGAATTGTTTGACATCAAAAAGTGGTGTTTTGGATGTGATTTAATTTTTTGTGGAAGGCTTGGGAAATCCGACAAGAACTGAAGGAGGAACTGGTGACTCATGTTTCTAAAAATAGCTATAATAGGAACTTCACATTGTGAATAGTGAATTAATGATATGAATCAAATTCATGGGGTTTTATGACAATGTTTTTTATTTGAAAAGGAGATCCAATATTACTTTTCATATAATTTACAATGTGGTTCTTTAATTCACAATGTGAATGTGGAATAATAGTATTTTATTTCAAAAGTAGGCTTGTCCCCATTTCTTCATCAGATGTAAGGGAAAATTCGTTTTCATTTGTTCCTACCACCCTATGAAAAATTTATCCTTTATTTTCAATTGGTTTTAGGTGGGACCTAATGGTTTCGATGGGTAGTTCTTCCTCTAACCTCCTTTTATATTGTTTTCCCTCTATCAGTTATAATTTCATCTGTTTTATTTATTGGATAAAACATAGATTCCATAAGATATTAGTAAAATTCATCAATTTATTTGGAGTTTACATGTATCCTAGCTATAGGGGAACATAAGATTACATCTTATTACTATCATTCATTATTTTATAAATGTTACATCGTCATTTGGATTTTTAAAGGTATTTTCAATAAATTAAATTGTTTTTTCATTGGAAAGTAATAGTTAATTGGATTCATAGTGTCGAATGGGTTTAAATGGATTTTATTATTTTTACACACCATATTTCTGTTGATTTTGGTATGATGGGATTCACTAATGAGTTTTAATAATTTATTCCTTTTTGAATTATATTTTTTATTAATTTTGATGTTTTATTACTAATTAATGTGGACTATTTAGTGTGAATTAAGGCCTCACATGGATTGGTGGTGGAAGAATGAGCTAGGAAGGGCATGAATGATTCTTTTTGAGCTTAAGACGATCATTCAACCAACTCATTAAATCATAATGATTCTTGAAAATGTTATTTGTTCTCATGTATTGGATAGATGGATTTATGATTTCATTTAATTGTAAGTCAATGTTTGGGAATATCACTAAGGTCACTCCCTTGGTTAATTTCACTAAATTTGATGTTTTTAATTAAATTATCATTTATAATAAATATAAATGAGTGTTAGGTGTAACAAAAAACCCTAGTACACTATCTTATCACCTCATCCAGAAATGGCCAAGGTCGAGACTCGAATTTAAGTGGCATATAGACCCCTTGAGATGTGAGGTCAGAAAATTGAGACCCATTATCCCTTATATTGGAGCTTGAGACACCTATAAACTAGATGTGAGGATATATTTGAGATTAAATATCTTTTATTCCATTAAGAACCTCCCTTTGTAATATTAAGTTGTTCATACTCGTTGAGATGGGTGTGGGATGACCGATCCTCTCTTTAACATTGTGACTATTCTAGTGTGGATTGTCCTTTGGTACAATTAGACCAGGTTATGTTAGTGGAGTAAACCAAATAAACCTTTAAAACCAAGATGTTCTGTTGGATATCATCGAACAATTACCTATGTGGTGAGACATCGTGAAACCTGTAGGACTATGAAACCAAATTGGTGATATTGTAGGATGCAGTGTCCTTAGAGCATCAGGTGTTGACCTTGGATTATAACTCAGATGGAGGACCCAATTCAGGATTACTCTCTTATTCTATGACTTAGAGAGGTCTTGGGGATACCTCGCTGACCAAAACCCCCTAGGAATGTGTGGCTGATATAGAAACATGTGTCACCATGGAACTCCTACTGAGAATGTGTGTCGAGGGACTTTGGATAGTGGTTTTTAGCATGGGTGTTTGGTTATACATGATGTTTTCCTTGATGGTGGTTGGTAATGTAATGTTTCTTTAGGATATGTGTTACATGTTTTGGATTCTATCTTTATAGATCAGGGTATATGGATGGGGTGACTTGATTTGGAGCACATAGGTGGATGGGAGCTGCCATAGAGATGGGGCTCAGTGTTGAGAATCCTTAGATCTAGAACATGGTGATGGTTGTAGATATCATGTGCAAGGTCCATAATGGACATACCACCGTAGTTCATAACCATAGAGTCCTAATATTATGGTTATGGATTCCATGGAATTGGATCTGGAGGTATGTAATGTCAAACATGGGTCCCTAGAGATAAAGGATATAGTTATGGCTTCCTTGTACATAGATCCAAATGTAGACACTGCCATGGGTTAGATCTCTAGAGTCTTGATATTACAGTTATGGAAGCCATGATTTTTATGGTAATAAACAATATATTTCAGTGGGATTGAGGTGGTATGGATTTAGAACACCGATGTTTGAACTTATTATGGGTGAGACACTAAAGACTTGAGGATCGGTTGTTGATGTTAGGGATTTAGAGACCACATGTTACTTGGGATTCATGGTCACCATGACATGAACAGATACACCCTATAACTAGATGAATATGGTATGGTTGATTGAGTTAATTGATTTAAGGATTGTCGTTGGTATTATTTTTTTACTGCTATTTTTTTATATGATCATGTCACATGAATATATCACTTTATTACGGATTATTATAGGTCCATGTTGTTGGTTCCCTACTAACTTACATACCCACACATTGTTTGGGAGTCCATGGAACATGGTTACGGGAATAAAATTCAAATTTCATTAAAATAAAATGATTTGGATAAGGATTAGGATAATATTATCAAGTATAATAATTATGTTGATTTCATGATTTTATGTTGAGATATGGATATAGGATTTTATAGATTAAATGTCTTCGGTTTTATTTATTTCTTCTGGTCTTCATATATAACCCGCAAAGTTGGTGGTTAGTTGTATATAAGTCATGGTTATTCCAGACCATACTGAAATTCCTTTATTATTTAAACTTGTTGAATTTATTTATTTTCTTCTTAGTTTATTTATAATTGATGATTTTTGGTTATTCTATTTCATTAATTATTAATATAATGCATGTGGTATAGCCTCCCCATAGTATGACGCTAGACCCCTACTACTACTCGCAAACCCCTTGCATATTATGAGGAATTGCTGAGGTCATGTGGAGAACTATTCAGGTTACTATTCATATAGCGAGCAAGGATAGAACATTAATAATGTTTAAAAAATACAAAAAACAATAAAATGTAAGCTTAAGTAATTTTCCCAATAATCTCTCCATTTGGTTTTGTAGAAAATTATTAGAGCCCACTTAAAACCCATTGATACAAAATCATTGAAAATCATGAACCCTTGTTTCATCAACCATATTTCATATTCTATGATTATAGAGAGTGATCAAATATTTAGTCAGTATATAATCAAATCAAACATTATACAAGATGTGCGTGAGAAAAAATAGTAGTTTGAAAATATTTTTAATGAAAATTTTCCATCAAAATACCACATGCTCAACATTTTCATGATAAAAATTATTCAATAAATATTAGTTGATCTTAATGAATGATATATAATTTTGTTGTAAGTAGATCAGATTGATTAAAATTATTACAAAGAATGTACAATAATAGAATACCACATCCCAAAACACTTCTAGGAAAATGATTTTATCAAGATCCCATATGTCTCTCCAATGATGATTTTTCATCACTGAAATAAAAAAATTTATCATCATAATCTATTAAAAATGATCCTTGTTTTTATCCACCATAGTCATCATATAATGGTTATACCCTAGTTAAAAAATTTACAATTTCATCAACATGATTTCTCTGTATTTTTTCAATAAACCCAAAGGTCACTTCATTGTTGTCTGCAATGTGGAAAATACAAAATATCCGCAAATAGAGTGATTTAAAAAAACCCAATTAAAATATGTTTTCTATATCCAAACCATTTAAAACACCATTATTGTTAGGTTATTTTTAATTATTTTTGTGCATTTATGTTCTAAAGGAACATAAATTATATTTACCCACCCGTGTTCAACATTACCCATGATAAAATTATACATGATTTGAATATATTTCATCCTTGGGTGATGGAATGTTTTTTAATAATATTTACATCACTTGAATTAATACAATTTATTTTTATTAGTGTCTTCACTTCAAAACAAATTTCATTATGTTTTTTCTTTATACACAATTACAACATGAAATCTTGAGTAGATATAATATATTAAACATATGTATAGATAATATTAATGTTATATTATTTATTACTCGTCCCAAAATTAAAATATCTAACAATATAGAATAAACCAATTTTTTTTTATTTTTTTCATAACTAAATAGGCCCAATTGGGGTCTTTATATCTCGAAAAATCTACTTCTGACCATTCATTATAAATAAAAAAATATATGGTGTACCTTAGATAAATAGTGGTATTATCTTCAATAAATCTATATGGATTTTTTTTTTGATGACTTTGGTGTTATACTACCTATAGTAAAAAAAAATTGGGGTCATTTTTCTATTATGTAAACCTTTCTTCCAGTTATCTAATTCTATTTTTTTACATTGGATATTTATCCTTCCTCATTGCATGACATCTCCATTCATGTGAGAAATTCAATTTTCATCTCCTTGGAATCCTGCATTCCAAATCCAATAAAACTATAATTTTCATATATAAATTTAGATATAAACATAGCATTCATTTCTTGAGTCACTTATAGTCCAAGGAAATACCTATAATTTCTAATCATCGGTATTTTGAACTCGCACTTCGTGAATTTTGTAAAAAAATTCCAATTTACATCATCAACTAGACCAAATAGTTTTCATAAATATAAACTATAACCATTATCCTTTTTCTAATCTACTTTTTTAAAAATATTTAGTAATTAACTACTATATGGTAAATACTAATCTTCTTCAAGTGTTGTTCAACTTGTGAATACTGTAATATTGGTCCATGCTTCAAACCATACCAATCATTCATCAAAAGACATATTTTTTATCATCTTCATCGACAGGTAAACCATATTACTATTTGATTTAAACTTATTCTTCAATTAAACCATTTATTTATATTAACTTGAAATCAATCATGAAAACATTTAATTATTTTTACTACTATATCTAAGAGTAATTGAGTTGTCTCTAACCTTGACAAGGGTGAAAATTGCACATAAATAATATTCTCTTGATATGGGACCACCCCTTTCACACCATTCATAATTTATTTGATATCAATATTATATATTTAATTAGACATGTTATAAAAACCCCATTTTTATTATTATGTTATTTTATATTGTCCTTGGAATAAATTCCCATGCCTGATTCTTTATGATTTGGTCAGGATCTTGGTTAAACATCTTAATGTGACACATATCATTAGTGTTTTCATTTAAAAAACATCCTTCAACCTAAGATAAAAAATGTGTATGTTGTATAGAATTAATTCTTCTCATCTACACTAGAAAATTTTGGTCACGGATGAAGTCACTCCTATCAATTTTAGTTGTCCACTTCTATTTCTATATAGATACAAATACTAATTCATCATACTCATAATTAGTATATTCTTGTGTATCAGTATTTCCCATGTGTCCCCCCCTAATATTCCTACCTCTTCATTACATTCCATAGTAAATTTTATATTTTATTGTCGATGATTCTCATAATTTTCCAAAAATAGTGAAATAATTTACATTAAAACCATTTCTAATGTTCTTATTGAATCTTATATATTCTTTTATTTTTCATGATTATGCAAGGAAAATCCCTTCACATCTATGAGATTTTATCTTATAGTGTTTCTCCTTATTGAGAATGATACTCAATGTAGAAATATTTAAAATTTCATCAATGTTTTCTTATTTCCATACCATATATCATATAGAATCATTACTTCTTTTTGAAACAATAAATTTCTATTGGAGATGTTGATGGATTTTAGGGATACTTACTTTGTAAAATTATCTAGTACATCTTTTTCAATGGGAATTATTCAATTAATTTTTTTATGAACATATTTTCTCTCTCAACAACACAATTTTTTAGAGGTGTTATCAATACTAAATTTTGGCATTATAGAGATTTTTTTGAGTTACTCATCTTCCCAATTATTAGAAAACTCCATTAAATTATTAGTTTGGATTTTAGATTCATCTATCCAATCATATTTTCTAACTCTCCCTCTAATATTGTGTTATTAAATGGAACACCACATATTTGGGAGTGTTAATCATAATCCATGCTATCTTGATATAATAATAAATTCAAATAATGTAATATCTCTTCTAATCATTGGAAAATGGTGAGACAGGTCCATACACATCAATGTGAACCAATATATGAACTCTTTTTGTCTTTATTTTTTCCATTATAATTATTTTGAGTGATCATCCTTTTTATCATGTATTTGAAATGTGAGTATAATCACATGATATCTAGGTATATCTCATGTCACATCATATTTCACCAGAACTTTTATGAATGTATGGCTCAAATGGATAATTATTTTATTCCTAACAATTTTTTGTTATCCTTTGATGGATGGAAAATTGTTATTCTCCTCTCACAATGTATATATTCTCATTCATACTTTTCATTTGCATCACCACTATACCATATTTTAATTTTAAGATAAAAATATTATTGGAAAAGCTTATTTTATGACTTGATTCACATATTTTATTGAAAATAAACAAGTTGAAACTAAGACCTTAATTTTCCAAGACATATATGTGTCTCATATCCCCCATCCCCAATTTTTATTTCGATTAACCAATAATCTTTTTTCATTCATCATCAATGAACCTTACAACACCATCATTTCTATTCATGATGGTTATAATAAAATCCTTATTTATTGTCATGTTGAAAGTGTGCCCACTGTCATTAATCCATACACAGGATTTATTTAATGATTTAGGGTAATTTCAACAACCACGTCCAACATTTATATTTTCATTATGATAAATGTGTTTTAAATTAAACATACTATTGATTTACATGATTGATCCTCGTTATAAAATGATTAACAAACCACAACATGCATTGATAAAAATTTATTTTTCATATCCAGTTTGCTTCATGATTCCTTTAGAATATGAAACCAATAAAATTAATTCATTAATGGAACAGTAAACTACATCATTGATGGTATATATCTTGTTATATTCCTAAATCTCCCACAACAAAAATAGTGACAATGAAATGCATTCCCAGTATAATAAAAACTATTCAACATCCAATATTTATCTTATTCTTTTTAGTACCTTTGGGATAAAAAAAGACATTTTATAAATGAATTATTTTTCCAAAATAATAACCTCTAATATTAGGTTTATCCCTATTTGTTATTATTAGAGGACCAATTTTCTCTTTAGTTCTCTAAATAATATGATTCCAATTTGTACCAAAATCAATATTCAATCTCAATGTGGGTTCTTTCGGTCTACTGTTAACCATCACTACATTATATTTTTGATCAATCCTCATATTATATTTTGTTTATAATTCTTCTTTTTTTTCTCTTGAAAATACTATAACTATTATTGTAGATATCTATGGCCCACTATACCTTTTTCTATCACTGATGTGACCTTCTTTCCTAAAGTCCATCTATGAGTCAAGATTCTCTCCTTGTCTTCTAATTTCCATCAAAGGTCAAATACATCCTCCCATATCACTTTATTTCATTAGAAATGATATTTCAATGTGTTAGTGAAACCATCAATAACTCGGGTTTATTCATTGAGTTTGATCTTATATTCAATGAACTTCTCTAAGTTTTCTAGCTCTACATATTATATTTCATTAATTCATTCAATAGACACGGACTTATCATCTTCTTGTTATTGTAATTATAGTTTCACATCATGAATTGTAATGACCCAACCCCAGTTTCCTACTTTCAGTTCAATATTTTATCACATTGTCATGATTGAAATAATTTTGTAGCCTAAAAGAACAAATATTTTAGTAGTTTTGGAACACTAGATTAATAAATAAGTACAAAATTATAACTTGAAATGAAATAAAATATAGAAGATACTTTAGTAACTCCCATATCTCCAAGATTATCTATACATGTCATTGATAAAACACTTCTTCACATCCGGGGAAAATATAAAACATAAGAAATGGGGGATCTCATATGCTCAATAAGGGTAAATAATAGAAAAAAATTATCATAAACAAAAACACTAGGCATGATTAATAACTAAAAAAATTCCTTTGAAAATAAACAAGAGAATAATATGGATTGAATAAAAACTAATTAAATAATCAAAAAAACATAATCATCGATACTATAGTAGTCAAATAATCACATGGACTATCAATCTCTAGTTTAATAATAATGGAATTCATAATTTCGGATATCATAATCATGCGGTCATGGCCTGACCCAAGAAAACCTTTATAAAAGGTAAAAATCAAGGATAGGTTGTCTCATGAAACCAACTAATGCATCGAGGGGATATATTGGGACCCACTTATCACATAACAAGTCAAATAAATTTCAAATATGAATGGGGATTAAAATAAACAATATATATATTCATATCGAACATAACTTAAGAAATGTAAATAACATTCCCCAATCAGTAAACATAAATACTAACCATTCTGAGAAATTTGGTGAATTGTATCAGGATATCACATCCAAAGTAAAACTAATCATAAAAAATTAAATAAAATTTGGTAAATGATATAAAAAATATTAATATCAATTAAACATGATAATAAACAAGAGTATTGAAGAATATTAAAATATACTTATAAAATCATCCTGTAATAATTGATAGAAATACTCTAATACTTGGAAAAGAAGAGTTATTTTGGAAAATTATTGGTATAAAACTAGAAGGGAACTAAGATATTTTTTCATAATAAAATGATTTATTTTATAAAAATAACAATGTATTTAAAATATATGTTTGGCTGAACTTGATAATGGTTAAAAGTTTTGGATGTTCCCTTGATCGGGCTTGTGTATCATGATGAATTTGATAAATATCCTTTTTAAAGCATGTAACTCCCCATAATAAAAAGAAGGATTTTGTTTAGTTCACATATATAGAACATTCAAATTGAATTAATGGGGAGTAAATAATAATATTTAATAATTTAATTGAGTTATGTATATAATAAAAATAACCTGAATGAAAATTGGTGTTCAGGTAAAAAACCCTTACCTTATGTCTAAATTTGTTCTTCAAATGACCTTAATGTCTTGGATAATAAAACTAAATCCATTAATTAATTAAAAACCTTATATAAATATATATTATTCAATTTATTTTTATTAATTAAATTTATTCCTTTATTGATAGGTTATATAATTGAATTTTGTTATTCCTGAGTGTTTTTCATTTATTTCATGATCAGTTCTCTTGATTATAAGCAATAGAGTTCCTTTACAATTGGTATAATTTTCCATAATTTTAATTTAATGCTGTAAAAGATAGTACTGAATTTAAATTGGTTATATATATCATTTTTTTATATATTATGATGATGAATCATTAGATAATACATTTAGTGGTAACCATTTAGATTGTTAGGCGGTTATAGATCATAAAGTACTCATTCTATATTAATGCTTAGTATTTTGTAAATTTGTTACATCAAGATCATAAAACAAGTTGTAATATTTACTTTAAAATCTTATTAAATCATTAAATTTTTTTAGTGAATATCCTTGAAGGATAAATTTAATAATGGATCTTCGTCATCTATGAAGGTGGAAAATAGACACTTCTTGGATGATGATTTCATTTTTGTATTAAAAAAAGGGAGAGTAAAGATATTGATTATGGTTCCTACTTAATAATAATATAATAATAGTATATAAATGATACTAGAGATATCATGATAATTTGTACATAGGTAGTGAGGATATAATAATAAAAGGAACTAAAATGGAGTGAAATTAAATTAAAATGGAAGAGGGTTTACCTATTGAAATATCCTCCTTGAGATCATCTATAAGGGAAGGGATTTTGGTATTTTGGAAAGACTAAGCACTATTTGACATGGGAAGTGTCTAGGGTAGAGTATTTGGGTAGAACATAAAGAAGCTTCTAGGCATAGAGAAGTGAGCCGAAGAGGGGGTGATAGGTTTCTTGCATAGTGGCAGAGAGGGGTGTTTTTTGAATATCTGATTTTTTATTTTATTATTTTCCTATAGAAAAGAAATAGTGTATAATTATTCTGACAAAAAAATTGATAAGTGAATGTGAGTTAGAATCATGGGTTCTTACATCCCTTATACATTACCTATGAGTCAATAAATCTTCTATTTAGCAGTTATTGTTAATTATCATATTTTACTATTCACCAAAAATTCAAGTAGTTTAGAAAAATCCCAAAAAAACACAATTACAATTTTTCAATGTCTAGAATTAAAAAATGGACTCCATTTAATAAAAATAATTTTATATATAAGTAAAATTTAATTTTTAAATAAAATCATTTTTTACATGAAAAATATAGATTTTAAATTTTGAAATTATTTTATAATACATTCAAACATTAACTGAGGTACCATAAAATTATCCTAAAATCATATAAAAACAAAGTATTTACTTAGGAATACATTTTATGAAAATGAGTTTTATTTTAAACCAATTTAATAATTTGAAATTTTAATTAAATATTTTTTACTCACAAAAATATCAACACTTAATTTTTAATTTTTAAAATAATCACCCACATTAATAAGGTTCTTAAATTTTATTTCAACTCAAATGGGTGAGGATACTCTTAATAATGGTCACATAACTATTTATAAGGGTACATTACTATTCATAAAGGTTATGTTCCTATTCACCAAAAATGCATGTTGATCCTACCAAACTCTAAATTTATTACTTATCGTAATCGTGTATGTCCATTTTTAGAAATTCAAAACACATAAGTGAAAAAATATTTCCTAACATATTGCTTATAACGATCTTCTATAATAAAAAGGGGTTTCTATTGAAGAGACTCGTTGTTTCTGGAATTCAATATTAAATGTATTGGTAATTGCCTAGCGTACAACATTCTTCTCCCCTTATAAAAATGCCATCCTAAAAATTACCAAAATGTTACCTCATAAAAAAGACTTGGGAACTTATTCTTCATAAGATACTTAGGATACCATGTCTCCTCTAAAATTTTATGATTTTTCCAGTGTACATTTACCATTCGACTCTTCTTATTCCTCATCACATGTTATTTAGTGTCTATAATCTGGATAGGATCTTCACAAAAAGATCAGTCAGGTTCAAATTATATACCTTTAAAATTGAGTACATGTGTTGGGTCTTCCATGTACTTACATAATAGTGATATGTGTAACACATTGTGTACTTTAGAAAATATTGGTGGCATTTCGAAATGATAATCCATTTCTACAATTCTCTCTAGAATTTCAAAAGGTCTAATGTACCTGAGGTTCAGTTTCACAATCTTCCAAAATCTCATTACACACTTTCTTATAGATACTTTAAAAAAAGATCTCCAACTTGAAATTACAAGTCCTTTCTTCGATTATTAGTATATCACTTTTTTCATCATTGAGATTCTTTTATAAGGGTTTGAATAGTCTTTATCTTTTTTGTTGTTTCCTCTACAAGATATGGGCCCACAATCCCCTTTCAACAACTTGGATCCCACATGTCAGTGTAAAAAATATATTTCCATACAATTTTTTATATAGTTCTATTTAAATAATTTAATGGAAACAATTATTATAGTAAAATTCCCCCAAGGGTAAATACTGGTCCCACATACCTTGAAAATTAAGTGAGCACTATCGCAACATGTATTCTAATTTTTGGTTTATCCTTTCTGATTTCCCATCAATTTGAGGGTGATAAGAAGTACTCAATCAAAACCCAATATCAAAATATTTAAAATTACTTTTCCAGAATTTTTATGTAAATTGTGGATCATTATTAGTCACAATTGAGATAGGCTCTCCATGAATTCTAACAACTTCATTAATATAGAGTCATGAAAGATGATCCTGTGGAAAATCCTCCATTATAGCGAGGAAATTTGTAGATTTGGTAAGTTCATCAACAATCACCCATATTTCAACATCCTTACTTGGATTATTTTTGTAATAGAGTGAAAAAATCGATATTGATTTCATTATATTTTCATGTTTGAATACGGAGAGGTTTCATGACTCATCAATGATCTTGTATTTCTTTCTTCACTTGTTGACAGAATAAATATCATGATATCTTGTTGTCCCACCAAAAATGTTCCTTCAAGTCTTTATACATCATAGTGCAATAGTTCGTATAGAGAAATTCAAACTATGGGCATCATCTAATAACTCCATTTTTAGATCAGGGGTAGAGGGAACACTTAGCATCTTCCCAAATTTCATAATTCCATCCTCACACATGAATTCGTCCTACTTCAAATCATTCGAAACGTTAATTTTCTTTTGAATATTCTCATCATCAAACTAAGAACTTATATTTATTTACAATAAAGATGGTTGGAAAACCAATTGAATAATTAGAGATTTCTCAAATTCTTTCATTATTCCCAAATACATCCTCATTAGATCCATGTACATAAGATCTTTTTCAATTCTCATTTTGTTAAAAAAATCCATGATCCTTCTTGCTCAACGCTTCAACAACCTTCTTTTCCTTTCCTGGGTGGTAGTGTATAGAAAAATAATAACATTCATTAGGTTGAGTTAACACATTTCCTCATGTTTTGTTATTTCTATGATAAGATATATTTTACGATCATGCGATTCATATATATTTCATAGCTTTTTTCCATAGAGATAGTGTCTACATATCTTCAGAGAAAATATCATTGATTCTAACTTAGGATCAAGAGTTGGATAGTTATGTTCATGAATTTTTAACTACCTTAATGAATGTTAAAAAAACTCTATCATTATGTTTGAGGACACACCAGAGTCCTTTGATTGACTCATCACTATAGATCTCAAATCCAACATTAGCCAATGGTAGGGTCAGGATCGTAGAATTAACTAAAATCATCTTCAATTCTTCAAAATATTCTTCACATTAATTTGTACATACAAATTTCAACCCTTTATGAGTATGATTGGTTAATGGTTATGATAATCAAGCGTAGTTCTAAACAAAACACTGATAATAACCTACTGAACCAATAATACTACATACCTCTTTAATGTTCATTGGCGTAAGACATTCTCGAACTGCCTTTTCCTTTATATTATCCACTAAAATTACATCCTTATAAAATATATAACCTATAAAATAAAAAAATTGAATCCACAATTCACTCTTTCTAAACATCCAATATATTTTGTTTCATCTAAGAGTTATAAGAAAAATTCGCAAATGATTCCATTGATCTTCATAGATTTTGGAGAATAATAGGATATCATCATTAAGTGCTGCAATAATTTCATCATTACATACCTTGAAATATCTATTCATTATATCCATGAAAACATAGGGTGGATTTTTCAATCTAATAAGGCATTATTGTAAACTTGTAATTCCCATACCTAGTTCAAAATGTTGTTTTTGGAATATCTTCCTTCCACACATGCAATTGATGATATCCAGATTGAAGTTCAATCTTTTAAAAATATTGGGATCTATGAAGTTGATCGAATAAATCATCAATGTAAGGAAGATGATACTTTTTATTTATCATAATAGTATTGATCTCCCTATATTCAATGTACACCTTCATAGATCCATCCTTATTCTTGATGAAAATAATATAGGCTCCCCATGGAGAATCACTAGGGAGGAAAAATCCTTTATTACTCAATTCCTCTAGTTGTTTCTTCATTTATAATAACTCCACAATGGCTATTCTATAAATAATATTTTATATTTGTCTTGAACCATGAATTAAATCAATAGTGAACTCAACTTATCTCTCTAGGGGATGTTTAGGTAAATCCTCGAGAAATACATCAATTTCTTCTTGAACATTGGGTACATCAACAATTTGAATATTTCGTTCCACCCAAATATATATTGTGTTCACATATTCCTTACTAATTTCATTCAGTATAGCTACAATGGGTGAATCATGATAATAATCAAATGACGAGGTTTCTTTTATAAAGATAAGGGATTCTACACCATTCTCAAAAATTGTAACCTTCTTCTTCTTACAATATATTCTTGAATTTTAGTTTGAAATCCAATTCATAGAATTATATCAATGTAAATCATGGGTATAATGATATGTTTAAAAAATAATGTATGTTTCTATGTTAAAAGGGGGACTGATTGACACATCTTTGTTTCTATGATACTTCCCTTATGATTTTTCACTGGAAACTCCTTTTTTAAATCGAATTGGTAATGTTAAATTTTCGTGGAAAATTGGGAAGATATAAAAGAATGAAACGATCTATAATATCATAAATCATTGGATAAGTATGAGGAAATAATTAAAGTACCTATCACCACATCATTAGGATCTTCAAATATAGTAGTTGTGAGCACATAATCATGGCATTTCTCCATTGGCCTTAGCTAGGGAATTTTTCCTTAATGCATATAACAATCATATGAAAAATGTACCATCTCTTTGAAATTGTATCATTGAAAATCAGTGTCTTATTTGTTTCCCTTAAAGTCATGGTATTGGTGGTTGTTTCCTCCATACCTATAACAAACACCCATACCATTTAGGAAAGTACCAAGGTATTTCTTCCCACAATTATCACAGGATGGAAAATCAATTATTCATTTTTTCCCATTTTACTTGTTTCCTTTTCTAGATTTCTCATCATCCCTCTTCTTATCTTTCTTTCCTTTAAATTCATACGACATAGAGAATTATTTTTCGTTCTTGATATCACATGAGACAATATCTTCATATGATGAGAACCATTAGAAGACTAGTGCCCTTTGGAATAATGGTTTTAAACCACAAAATATTTGATAAATATTACTCCTTGTATTATGTATGTTTTCCACAAAATTCCTGGATAACCTTATGATGTGAGTATTATATTTTTCAAAATTCTCATCCTCTTCTTTATTCAGATTTAGAAATTTTTTTTCCATAGCTTATTGTTGTCCATGAGGAAAATATTTTTTTAAGAAAATTTATTTAAAACCCTTCTATTTTATATTTTCAATATATTCATCTTCCTTTTTTTATTAAGAGACCAACATTGATCAGCATCACCCAATAGATGGTAGACCTCCATGAAAACCTTCTCCCTTTGATTACATAAAAAGCAAGAAGTATCTTCTCTTTGGAACTTATCCCTAGCTCAGCTATAAATGGGTTTTTAGTCCCATTAAATGATGCATGATATTGTTGCATAAATTAGTCTAACATTTCTCCACCAGGTTGTGGATCAAGATTCTTCATACGGGTAATGTTTTGGTTGATAATGTGATTCAGTTGTCCAAGTATAGTTATAAGTTTCTTAGCACCAGTTTTAGCATCATTATCCTGCATGGGAGTGAAATCCCAACAAGGTATACATGCATTCATTTTGTTTCAGTTCCTAGCACAAGGGTCCATTTTTAAATAATGGCATATAGTAAATTAGGGTATGAATCATAATGTTTATTCTTAACTTGAAAAAAACATAACATAAATTGAAATTGGTTGTATATCTAATCTAATAATCATAAACATGGTTTCCTCAAGTCAAGCCTGAAACACCTTTTCGAAGTTGTAAATCCTAGGAACGTCTGTGCTAGAACCATGTCCACTTGTTGTATCCATACAGGTATGTATTTCATGCAAGATCAAAAGAATATATTCCTTACCAAAATTATAGGATGTTCATGTATGTTTATCCTAAAATTTTACCTTAGGAATTTTTTCCCAAATCTATGCTTTCTATATCTAGTTTCCATGTTTATAATAAACTTCCTTTGATACTAACTATAATTCCACAACCCCATTTTCTTGGAAAAAGTGCATTATTTTATTACATTTCCATGATTACAATTATGTTTTATCTTAAAAGACCAAATAGTTTTGTAGTTTTTCTATTAGATACATACACAAGTTTAACGTGACAACATTAAATGAAATACAATATAGAAAATCCTTTGGTAACTATCATAACTCCTTGGTTATCCCTGAAAGTCATTCATAATACACTTCCTTGCATCCTGGAGACATATATATCATAAGAATGGGGTGATATGAGATGCTTAGTAAGGGTAAATAATACAATGGATGTAATCATAAATATAAACCATAGGCATGTTGAATAACTAAAAACATGATCCTTTAAAAATAAACTTCCGCATAATATGGAAGGAGTAAAAGATGATTAAATAATTCCTTAAAACATAACCATGGATATTCTATTAGCCTAATAATCACATGGAATATCAATATCCAGTTTTATAATATGGGAATGGATAATGTTGAACATCATAATCATATAATCAAGGCCTCGACCAAGACACCATACATAATGGGTAAAAACTGAGGCTAGTTTTTCTCAAGCAACTTACTGATGCATCAAGAAGCTAAAGTGGGCCCCATTCATCACATAACAAGTCCAACACATTCATCATATGAATTTGGATAATAATAAACAATATATATATTCAAATTGAAACTATCATATGAAATGTCAATAACTTTTCCCAATTATTAAACATTATTACTAAGCATTCAGGGTAATATGGAGAATAAGATCAAGATAGAACATCAAAATTCAAACTAATAATAAATCATTAAATAAAAAAAATTAGATGATATTGTAAAAGATTAATCCTAATATAACATAAGAATATATAAGAGTGTTTAAATAGATGAAAATACTCTTATAAAATTATCATGTATTACTTGATAATAAATATAATTTTACATTGAAAAGAATAGTTCTTTTTGAATTTGTTTATAAAACTAGAAGTGAAATAAGATAGTTTTTCATAATAAAATGAGTTATTTTATAAAAATAACAATTTCTTCAAAATATATTTTACTATTTTACTTTAAAATTGGTATGAAATTTGAAATTTCCCTTGAATCGAGATTATTTATCATGATGAATTTGAGAAATATCCATTTTAAAACGTATACCTACCCATAAAATAAATAAGGATTATATTTGGTATAAATATATTTAAAATTAAGGATTAATTAATTATTATTACTTAAGAATAATAAATAATTTCATTGAGATACCTATATTATAAGGGTAACCTGAAAGAAAAAGGGGTTTCGGGTAGACAACACTAACCTTATATATGAACGTGTTCTTCACTTGACCTTAACATCTTGGATAATAAAATTAAATACATTAATTAATTATTTAATAACCTTATATACATATATTTTATTCATTACAGTTTTTATATATTCATTTATGTCCTTATTGATAATTTCTATGATTGAATATCATCATTCTGGTGTATTTGTTTCCATGATTTCATGATCGGGTTGCTTGATTACAAGTAATGGAGTTCATTTAAAATTACTATAATTATCTAGAATTGGAATTGAATATTTTTAATGAGAATTTATAAGTGTAAATGGTTATATATATATATATCATTTGGTTATATATAATGAGTATGAATCATTAGATAATACATTTTGTGATAATCATTAAGATTATTACGATGTTTATTGATCAAAAGCAATTCATTTTGTATTATCACAAGGTAGTATGTAAATACGTCACATACAGAATATCAAAAAGTTTTAATATTCATTTAAAAATTGATTTCAACCATTATAATGGTTCACTGAACACCCATGAAGGATAAATTGAAGAATGAATCTTCGTCGTCAATGAAGGTTGTAAATCTACACTTCCTGGATGATGATTTCATTTTTAAAATAAAAATAGAGAGAATTAAAATATTGATGATGGTTCTTCCATTAACATGATATAATTTTAGTGTATAAATTATATTAGAGTAATCATGATTATTTGTAAAAAGGAGGTGAGGATATAAAAACAAAATAATGTAAAATAGAGTGAAATTAAATTAAAACGGAAGAGGGATTACCTCTAGAAATATCCTCCTTGATAACCTCCTTAAGGGAAGTGATTTTGGTTTTTTAGAAAGACCAAGATCTCATGGATGTCTGGAGAGGCTTGGGGAGATTATTTTGGAATAAATATAAGAATCATCAAGGATAAGATGAGTGTGTAGAAGAGTGGGTGAGGGGTGGCCTTTATAGTGACGAAGGGGGGTGATTTTTGAATATCTTATTCGTTAATTTAATTTTTTTTCAATATAAGAAATATTATTGATTATTGTGACCATAAATAAAAAACTATGCATATAATATCGATAAGAGTTTTCTTACATCATGTATACAACACCTATGACTCAATAAATCATGTATTTAGCATTTATCATTTATTATCGTATTTTATTATCCATTAAAAATTTATGCAATTCAAAAAAAATCCAGAAAATTACCATAACCATTTTTTAACATGTAGAATTAAAAAATCGACTCCAATCTATCAAAATAATTTTCTAAGTATGTAATATTTTATTTATAAATGCAATAATTATTTATTTGAAAAATACTGATTTTAAATTTTAAACTGATTTTATAATACATTAAAAAATTAACTAAGGTCTTTTAAAAATATCCTAAAATCACAGGAAAAAAAATATTTATTTACAAATAGGCTTTGTGAAAATGAATTTTATTTTAAAAATTTTTATTAATTTAAAATCGTAATTAAATATTTATTAATCACAAAATGCCGAAAATTAATTATTAATTTTTAAAATATTCTCTCTCATTTTATATGGTGAAAAAATTTTATTTATGCTTACATGGGTGTGGTTACTCTTTATAAGATTCATATTAATATTCATAAGGGAACATTATTATTCATAATGGTCAATTTACTATTCATTAAAAATGAAAGTCGATCTTATCATACTCTAAATATCATACCGATCTTGACCGTGTATGTCTTTTTTTCCATATTCAAAACATTGAATTGGTGAAATTATGTCCAACTTATAGGTTATGACTATCTTCTATAATAATTATATTTTTATTTCTATGAGAATTGGTGGTTCATACAATATATATTAAATTTAATTTTTTATTCCATGGGGTGTTACATGAACCACACTATTTGATTTCTATGTTTTTTTATCCAAAATATATATCTTTTACCACATCTTCTAATTCTATATGAATATTAACTATTTATTCTACTTAAAATTAATTATCATCACATCCTTCACTTTTCTATAAACTTTTGACAATAGCCACCATTAATTTTATTTTATGGTATTTGGTGTATATAATTTATTATAACTTATTTTATATTAAAAATTCATATTTTTATTAATATATATTCTTATTAATACTGAAATCATTCTTTGTTCCTTCCCTGCCATTCATATTTATGAAATAATTATTCATGAAAATTTCATTGTTTTCATCATCATCATGAATGTATGTTGGAAACATTTATTAGAGGTAACCAAAAACTCCACATCAATTTCATAATGGTGGAAGCTTCCCTTTAAATATTCATTTCCTCATTTTCTATTTTTAGGAAGATAATGATATGAAATCATCCACCAAAACTAATTATTATTTATCCTTGATGGCGAGATTCAATAGTTCCTTAAATGAAACCTCATTAACCATCCACTTTCCCACAACCTCATTCTCATAATTTCACATCACGTTAGGGATAGGATCATTGTGAAAATTATCCAACATCAACTCCTTTAAATCACAAACCATAATAAAATTTACTTTTACATTAAATTGAGGCCATAATATTCTCTGGATGAACTTAATTATCTTTATGTAATTGAATGTTTCTTTGAGACCACACATATCCTCCAAAATCATGTTCACCCAATCAAAGTATATATAAATATATTCATTTGTTCTTATCCTTATGTATTCATAATTATTAAATAGAACTCTATTTATCTTCTAAAACAATAAAATATCCTCTGTAGGCATTTATCAGCTTTTTTCATATGGTTTGTGTGGATATACCTGACATCACTGTCCTACAAATTGTGTCAGATAAGACATCCCAAATGTATTAATAGCTCAACCATCAATATACAATTCCCAGAATTTTTTATATAATAATGCCTTGAAATCCATACAAACTGAGATCACTTAAAATTAATCTATATAAAAATACATGCCTAACGATCAGAAGAAATGATGTATCTAATTCTTCCATAGCTAAATGTAATTTCCCTTGAATATAGGAATCCCTTTATGATTTAATACTATTTTGGATTCGATTAAGATAGATTAATGTAATTTAAAATTTATCTCTAATACTAATTATTTACCCCAATTGGTCGCATACTATTAGTGTGTGGTGGGTGGATAAGGGTATGGTGTATTAAAAAACAACCATTATGATCTTGTTTTATCATTAAACATGTTTCCCTTATCAATTCTTCCCACAAAATTATATATATATATATTGTAATAAAAAACTAAAAGAAGAAGATAAATTTTACTTGGTTTACACAAGGTGGACTAGTCCAAGGAGTATATAACTCTAATGGGCCCACATATTATATTACACTATGGAACAATTCTTTTATACGGTGTAGTGAAGAATCATTATACCCATGGTTCACAACCTTTCAAGCATTGAGAATGCACTTCTCCCACAAATAAATCTTATGTAATCCACCAATAAAAGAATTATCTATTTTTCTATATATTATCATATTTTGATCAATCACATGTGCGAAAATTGGGTTTTTATGTCAATTTATTGTGTTATTAACATTGTTTTTTTAGTGATGTAATGATATGTGACATAAAAACATTACTTTTAGTATAAGTCATTTTAATAGATGTTAAAATTATTATTACAAATACATATATAGAAAATTACATTCACTGTATTTTATTATGTAACCTTTGAAAAATCACATTCAACATCGGTTATAAAAAACCAATTTTAAAGATGACTTTTTATATCAATTATATAATAATAGAACTAAAAACATCTACATTTTTTATTTTATTAATTATCATTACTCCATATGATAATCCTATTAGATTGATAAATAGACAAAGTCACATATACCAGAGAGAATATAGAAATAAAATTTACTTAAATTTTAATATTACTATACTTTTCGAATATAATTTTCTTTGGCGGAAAGATATCATTAGGGATTTGAATCGGTGGCTTTGAAGGAGTATTAGACCAAGAGGTAAAATTTGAAGTTTTAACATGATCCATTAGAGGATTCTTCATTATAAGAAATAATGAATCATTTTCCACAGTAGCAATTGAGAAAACTAATCATAATAAAATTAAATATTGGAATAATAATTAAAAATACCATTATGATATTACTGAAATAAAAATTTTGGTATGATGATGGGGATAAAAATATTTGATAAATAAGTGAATGTGTGTGGATCATGAAAATGTTTAAATGAAATGTGAAAAGCTAATAATGACATAATAAATTTTATGTAGAAATTGAAAATTTCAAAGGTGTGCCATAAAAACATTTAGCCCCACTTGTGAACGATCTAACATTTTATCATTCACGTCAGTCATATTTTAATAGACATTAAAAAAGAATATTAAACATTATTATTTAACTAAATTATATTAAAATTTAATTTTTCATGTTGGTTTTAAAACCACTAATGTTAAAACTTTTATTTTCACCTCAGTTATTTTAAAACCACATGAAAACCCAACACTATTTTTTAACATCAATTATATGAATAAAAAAAGTTAATAACATTTTAACACTGGTTATTTATAAATTGACATTAAACCTTATTTTTAAAAGTTAAATTTTTACTAGGGATGTATATTTTTTTCCATGAAGAAACACTTTCACATGAGAGATAAAATCCAATTTACCTCATAGATTTTTCATTATGGATACAACCTTCAAAAACGTATTTTATCTTTGATTTAGTCCTCTTTTCATTGACCACACTGTAAGAACCCGGATCTTCTTTTTAGGTATGTCTTTCCTTTTTCTGAAATTTTTGAGAAAAGAGGAGTTTCTGGAAATTTTTAAGTACACGCCGTGTATTTTATGAGTACACACCGTGTACTTTTCTCCCGCGCGAGGCAGTCTGCTGGTCGTTTCCAAGCCACACACACAGGGTCTAGCGATGAGGTGGAGGCCGCTTAATGCATTGTACGAAAGGGGAGAGTAAATGCCATGTACCCATGAAGTACACGCTGTGTACTTTTCTTTTTATTTCATTAATCGGACTGGGGTCGCGTCTAATCCCTGTTTCCATCTTCTTGTATGCCTAATTCCGTCCAGAGCATCCGAGGAGGCCAATTCTTCTCTAAACCACCGATCCTTCACCAATTACCTGAATCGAACGGAATCGATTACGTTGGAATCACAGCGGTGAGTTCTCCATTCTTCTTGAGTTTCATTCCATGTTTTTTCCTCTTTCTCAAGATATCGTGGGTTGAGCGTTTTGGACGTTTTCTCAGATCTTCATCATTCTTCAGAGAATCAATATTCGTGGCTCAATTATATCGATCTCCTAGGATCGAGGTAGGTGGTTTGTTTCCCTCTGTTGAATGTCTTTTAATTTTTTTTGAAAAAAGTGTCGGATACCCATGTATCGGGTATCCTGAGTTAGGGATTTTTTATTCAATGGTTTAAATTTCCTCATATGTCTTGTTTTCTTGAGGTTACATGATAGTAATATATGCTTGGTTGCATGTTCGAGGATCACCCCATGGGTGTTTCCCCCTGTTTGGCTATTTATCGTAGTTTGTCTTAGGTTTCCTGTGAGGTAAAACTTGTAGCATTGTTTTTTTTTTGCCTTGTTTTAGCTGATTGCATGTATTTCTTGCTGTTTATATGCTTTTGATGCATTGTAGCTATTAGCCAAGTAGTTGTTGAGCTTACATAGGGCAACTGACAGTCGATTACGCATGACTAGACTGCTCAGGGTTGTGTGAACCTGGTGTGGTAGACTAAAGAGGGAATTGATGATTAAGGGCTTCCCTGGAGAGTCTGTTATAAATTAGTTTCGTACGCATTACCTACAGGAATTGGACATTGTGCTTCCAAAGATATTCCGTAATTTACGCACGTATCGAGACCACATGAGGAATTAGACGTAAGTGCTTTCTCAGAGAGTTTGTAGCTATCGTTGCAAGACCATAGGGGAATTGATGGTGACAGCTTCCCAGAGTGTATGTGCCTTTTATGATTATTTGACTAGAGGGGTCTGCCAGTAGGATCCACCTAGAGATTCAGTATTATTCTTTGTTTGTATAATTGTGACGAGTCCACCAATCCAAAGAAGATGCTTGGGTTTGTACTGCTTGTTTTCTAGGTAGTCTGATGAGATACCTGTTGTGTTACTTTTTGTTCCTTGAGAATATAGAGCTATTTTTTAGACTCCTTGGTTGATAATTAAATGATTTTATTAAATTAATAAATAAATGTGAATACAGATTTTTAGGATTCTTACTTCGGTGTACCTCTGTTTCTCTACTGCATTTATTTCCTTTACTTTTTCTATATTGCTCACTGACAGTAGGGAAACGATCTAATGGTGATTCCCTACTGGGATTAGTATCACACACTGTTTGGTTCCTACTTTTTGGCCCAAATAGGTTGTATGGTTACAGGTGTGGATAAGGATTGTGGCCCTTATACTTCAGGTACATGATTGCTGGTTGGAGCTTGAGAGAATAGGATCGAGCCTAGGCTTGCGATGTTGCTGGAGTTGCTATTACTTTTAGTACCTTGTTTTTAGTTGTATTTTAGCACATTGTTGAGATTGCTTCTTTCCCTAGATACTTGTACCTGCTGCATCATTATCATCATTACTATATATATTCATTGCTTCCACTATTTGGTTTCCGTTGTTGTATGTCGTTTACTGCTTCCGCTATTGATTGTTATTTATTTTCCCTTTTATACCTTACCAAATGAGGGCATAGTTTCCCCAATAACAAACCAAGGCCCTCGTAGATAGTCGGCAGCCTCTGGCATTTGGGGAATTGCACTTGAGGTCATATGGAGAATTGGGCACGGGGCACCAGTTGATTGGCTCCGGATTCAGGTCGTTAAAAAGTGGTATCAGAGTAGGTTCTTCCTTTTCTATTTGACATACTACTTGGCGACATTAGACAGGGATAAGACGAAATAGTTAAATGGTAAATAGTTGTGCCCAGGAATTCTAGAACCCGTGTACAGGGAAAAATCCATATTACCTCGAATGTTGTAATTTTTGAGTTTTGTAAATGTTACAGTTTAATTGATTTTACCGTTGGGTGATGCACTTGTTTTGTGCTATTACGGTTTATATGATTTCGGTTCTATTTTGTTGCAACCTGATGAGATGAGGGTATGCCATCTCATGCATCATATAATAACATGTTAGAAAATCACATGCCATGAATTTTTCCGTGCCATCTAGGTTGCATTAGAGATTGCATGATGTTGTGATAGAATTGGTGATAGACAATGCATGCTATTGTGATAGCTTCTATGATAAAATACATGCTATGTGGATAGGGTCTCGGTTGTTTAGAGCGTCTTTATCACAGACGCCAAAATTTGGAATTAGAGGTGTTATGGGACCTCGAGGATCCGAATTTGGAAGGTCGTGAGATGTTATACTATTGCTTGTTATATACATTGTTATGATGACAATCTTTGATTCACGGGGAGTATGGGCCCCCATGGATTGGAATTTTCCACCTTAACCTCTGTTTTCTATGTTTTCTAGGCTCCGGTGCAGTTCTAAGGCTACTGTCTGGAAAAACCTAGAATACAGGGCGTGTACTTTATAAATACACTCTGTGTCGTTGTTGTCAGTGTCACTAACATCACGGGTTGGGAAAACTCTGGTAGTACACGTCATGTTTGGTATGAACACGCCGTGTAGTCTTGTTCTAAGTACCCGACCATGTCACGAACAACACGGGTTGTTGTTATCTTCTCTTATACACGTCGGGTTTGTTCGGAACATGCCGTGTAAGGGTCATCCATGTAGTCGGCCATGTAACGAACCACACGGGCCGTGGTTTTCCTTCAAGTGCACGTCGTGTCTGTTGGGAACACGCCGTGTAGTGTCGATCCTGTGTCAGGCCATGTCAATAAAAACACATTCCAAGTAAGGCATGTCTAGTGCATGTCGTGTCTTCCTCAACACGCTGTGTAGTCTTCGTTTGGGACAGTCCGTGTGACTTAGTCATCTAGGAGTAACCGGGAAGGGAGAAAAGGGTCAGTACACACCGTGTAGTTTGAGAACATGCCATGTAGTCGGGCTATTTACACAGCCATATATGGCCAAGGTACACACCCAGGGTAAAATTTCTGGGAACATGCCATGTGGCCATACTACAAGCCGTGTAGTCATGTTTTCCCCAATTTTAAAAGTGTTCCCTCCTATTCCATTTTATTCTCTTATGTTGAAACAATGTTCATCGTTTAAGGGGGTGTGATATCAGTGTGGAAAAAATTGGCATAAGAAGCCTCAGTGCCCGAGAGACCCAGTGTAGTGCCGATCATGCGACAAGATGTGTCATCTGTAGCATTTCTGCAAGGTTCCCCTTCCAGCAGCTAGTGAAGAAAGATCTGTTTCAACCTCTTGTGCATGAGCAGGGTTACCAATTCTCCAACAGACTGGGGGCTAGAGTTCTTTAGGTCTTTCAGGTTAGGGTACAGGTCGTGGACATAGTGGTCAGGCAAAGGGAGGAGTAGATCAAGGTTTTCAGGTAACTACACAGGGTCGCGGTACAGGCCAGACTTTTTCTATAGAGCAGATTCATTAGGGGCAGGATCCCAGAACCTCTACAGTTTCAGATACGATCTTATTAGCCTCAGTTTTATCTTCATCTCTTTTCAATACCAGTGCTTCGCATAGCTTTATCTCTGTTTCTATCGTGGAGAGCTTTGGGCTCTGTGTCTTTTCCTCTTCTGACATGTTTACTCTCGACAAACCTTTGGGAACAAGGAATCTAGTGTACGTCAGTGCAATATATTCCCTCTAGAGGTTGCAGGGTGTCACTTCTTAAGGGACCTCTATGTCCTAGAAATGCCAGGCTACGATGTCATTCTCGGGATGGACTGGTTGGTTCCCTTCCAGGCAGTTGTCGACTGCTATCGCCACAGGGTGAGATTCATATCTCCAGACGGTGGTTCCTTTCTTCATAGAGGCGAGTGAGATGTCCAGGCGGGTAGAGCTGGACCAGAGCATCATAGGCTAGGAGGGGTTACAACCCAGTTTTGTAGTCTTTATCTGGATGACCAGGGGACTTCACAGTTAGAAATTTCTTCCGTGGTAGATCTTTTCAGAGATGTCGTTCCAGAGGACTTTCCAGGTTTACCTCTGGAGTGTGAGGTAGACATCTCAATTGAGCTCGTACCAGGAGCGGCACCAGTGTCCATTCCTTCTTATAGGATTGCTACACCTATGTTACAAGAGATCACAAAGTAGTTTGAGGAGTTTCCGGCCAAGGGTTTCATCCGACCCAGTACTTCACCTTGGGGTTCGCCTTTCCTCTTTGTGAAGAAGGCAGACAGTACCCTTAGGCTTTGCGTGGATTATCAGAAGTTGAACCAGTTGATGGTCAAGAACCGATATCCCTTTCTGAGGATCGATGATCTCTTCGACCAGCATCGAGGAGCCAGAGTATTCTCGAAGATCAACTTGAGATCTGACTATCATTAGTTGCATGTCAGACTATCTGATATACCACTTATAGCCTTCCGAAGCAGGTATGGTCTATATGAGTACTTGGTTATGCCATTCGGTCTCACGAACGCACCGGTAGTCTTCATGGCGCTAATGAACAGAGTGTTCCATCCTTACTTGGATTCCTTCGTAGTGGTTTTCATGCATGATATATTGGTGTACTCTCACACTCAACACGACCATGCAACCCATCTTGGTATCATTTTGAGTACACTGAGGGAGAATCAGTTATATGCTAAGCTCTCAAAGTGCCACTTTTGGATCGACGAGATCCACTTCCTTGGTCATGTCATCTCAGAGACAGTGGTATCAGTAGACCCAGATAAGGTGAGGGCAGTAGTTACCTGGGAGCAGCCAAAGAAGTTTTTCGAGGTACAGAGTTTCTTGGGGCAGGCTGGTTACTACAGGCAGTTTATACAGGACTTCTCACGCTTAGCAACGTCATTGATGGGTTTGACTAAGAAGGGGGTAAATTTTGTTTGTTTAGAAGCCTATGATTCATCCTTTCAGGAGCTGAATGGGAGGTTTACTTTGGCACCGATTCTAGTTTTTCCAGAGTCGGGCAAGAGTTATACAGTTTTCTATGGTCCATCTAGCATCGGTCTAGGAGCAGTACTTATGCAGGAGGATCGTGTTTTTGCGTATGGATCTTGGCAGTTGAGGCCACATGAGAGTAATTATCCTACGCACGACCTGGAGTTGGCTGCAGTTGTTCACGCTTTGTGTTGTTGGAGGAATTACCTTCTGGGAGAGCATTTTGTGGTATATATTGACCACAAGAGTCTCAAGTACATCTTCACACAGCATGACCTGAATCTGAGACAGTGGAGGTGGGTCGAGTATCTCTAGTCCTTCGACGTCGAGATTGCCTATACGCTTGGGAAAGGCAACATAGTGGATGATGCACTGAGCAGGAGAACTCAGATACAGGAAGTTCAGGAGGCCAACAATGAGTGGTAGCTTATGGATCTGTTCTCTGAAATGCATTTAGAGGTGCACGACAGATAAGGGCAGACTTTCCTATCTTTTGTAGCTGTTACCTCTATGCTTCTCTACCGAGTCCAGATGAGGTAGTTATCATATTATGAAGGAATAGTCCTACGTGAATGTGTGTTAGGAGTGGAACCTCTTCCTAGATGGACCATTAGTGAGGATGATATCTTGCGTTTCCAGGGACCCGTATGGGTGCCAACAAATATACGTGAGGAGCTGATGTGAGACTCTTATTCCTCCATCTGGGCAGTTCATCTTGGCATCACCAAGATGTATCATGATCTACGCATCCAGTACTGGTGTCCTGGTATGAAGAGATATGTGGTTGGTTTTTTCATGAGCGGTTCCACTTGTCAGCAGGTGAAGGCAGAACACCAGCAGCCAGCAGGGCTTTTGCAGCAGTTACCCATTCCCGAGTGGAAGTGGAATGATGTCGTGATGGACATCGTGACAGGGTTACCGAGATCGTCAAGAGGGAATGACACGATATGGGTTTTCGTTGATAGGATCACGAAGGTTTCTCAATTCTTTCCGATAAAGGAAACCTTTGGTGTCGATGAGCTTGGAGAGTTGTACGTTTGTGAGATTGTGCGTTTGCATGGGGTTCCGAGTACTATCGTTTCAGATAGGGATTCCCGCTTTAATTCGCATTTCTGGAAGGGGCTACAAAATTTTTTGGGTACACATGTACTGCTGAGTACAACTTACCATCCCCACATAGATGGCCAATCAGAGCGCACGATTCAGGTGCTTGAGGATATGCTCCGAGCTTGCATTCTGGACTTTTGCGGTTTATGGGAAAAGAATATTCTTCTTGTGGAGTTTGCATGTAACTACAGTTTTTAGGTGACTATTCATATGGAACCTTATGAGGCTTTGTATAGTAGGCCATGTCGATCACCTTTGTGCTAGCTGGAGGCAGGAGAGGTAGCTTTGCTGGGACCTCATCTTGTTCAGGAGACCTCAGAGTAGATAGAGCTGATTCGGAAGAGGATGGCTATTGTACAGTCTCATCAGAAATCTTATGCTGATCAGCGGAGACGACCTCTGTTGTTTGAGGTTAAAGATCATGTTTTCCTACGTGTTACCCCGAGGTTGGGACACAAGAGGATCAGGAGACAGGGTAAGATTTCGTCGAGATACGTCGGGTTGTTTGGGGTTCTATAGAAAGTCGGTCCCGTTGCTTATAGGTTATAGTTACCTCAAAGATATCTGGATATACACGACATCTTCGATGTCTCTCAACTTAGACACTATTTCTCAGACCCGCCTCATGTTTTTTGACCTGAGGAGGTTGAGCTGGAGTAAGATGCATCATTCAAGGAGCATCCTATCAGGATTGTTGATCATAGAACAAAGTTACTCTATGGCTGGTCTGTTCCTCTGGTACGGGTGTTATGGAAGCACAGCCGTGTGCAGGACAATACTTGGGAGAGAGAGGCAGATATGCGATCATAGTGGCCATAGTTGTTTGAGGTTTCTTCTTCACCACCTTTCTAGGGAAATTCAGAGATGAATTTCTATAATGGGGAAGTTTTTAAGAACCTGAATCTTATTTTCAGGTTTGTCTTTCCTTTTTCTGAAATTTGTGAGAAAAGAGGATTTTCTGTAAATTTTTGAAGTACACGTCGTGTTCTTTTCTCCCGTGCGAGGCCATGTGCTGGCTATGTCTAGGCCACACACACGGGGTGTCGCGATGAGTTGGAGGCTGCTTAATGCGGTGTACAGAAGGGGAAAGTATACGCCGTTTACTTTTCTTTTTATTTCATTAATCAGACCGGGGTCATGTCTAATCCTTGTTTCTGTCTTCTTCTACACTTAATTCCATCCAGAGCGTCCGAGGAGGCCGATTCTTCTCCGAACCACCGATCCTTCACCAGTTACCCAAATCGAACGTCGTTGATTATGTTGGAATCACAGTGGCGAGTTCTCCCTTCTTCTTGAGTTTCATTCCATGTTTTTTCCTCTTTCTCAAGATATCGTGGGTTGATCATTTTGGATGTTTTCTCAGATCTCTGTCATTCTAAGGAGAATCAATCTTCGTGGCTCATTTATATCGATCTCATAGGATTGAGTTTGGTGTTTTATTTCCCTACGTTTAATGTCTTTGATTTTTTGTGCAAAACGTGCCGGATACCCATGTATCGAGTATCCCGGGTTAGGGATTTTTATACCATGGTTTAAATTACCTTAGATTTCTTGTTTTCTTGAGGTTAATTGATAGTAATATATTCTTGGTTTCATGTTCAAGGATCACCCCATGGGTGTTTCCCCCTGTTTGGATTTTTATCGTCGTTTGGCTTAGGTTGCTTGTGAGGTAAACCTTGTAGAATTCTTTGTCTGCCTTGTTTTAGCTGATTGCATATATTTCTTGCTGTTTATATGCTTTTGATGCATTGTAGCTATTAGCCATGTAGTTTATGAGCTTACATAGGGCTGCTGACAGTCTATTACGCATGACTAGACTGCTCAGGGTTGTGTGAACCGGGTGCGGTAGACTAAAGTGGGAACTGACGATTAAGGGCTTCTCTAGTGAGTCTGTTATAAATTATTTTCGTATGCAGGACCTACAGGAATTGGACTTTGTGCTTCCCAAGAGTGTCCTTAGTTTACGCATGTATCGAGACCACAAGAAGAATTTAATGTATGTGATTCCTCAGAGACTCTGTAGCTATCGTTGTAAGACCATAGGGGAATTGATGGTGAGAGCTTCCCATAGTGTCTGTGCCTTGTATGATTATTTGAATTGAGGGGTGTCCAGTAGGAACCACCTAGAGAGTCAGTATTATTATTTGTTTTGTTAGTTGTAATGAGTCCAGCAAGCCAAAGAACAAGATTGGGTTTTTATTGCTTGTTGTCTAGGTAGTCTAATGAGATACATGTTGTGTTAGTTACTATTCCATGAGAATATAGAGTTGTTTTATAGACTCCTTGGTTGATAATTAAATGATTGTATTAAATTTATAAATAAATGTGAATGGAGATTTGTAGGATTTTTACTTCAGTGTACCTATGTTTCTCTGCTGCATTTATTTCCTTTTATTTTTTCTATATTGCTCACTGACAGTACGGCATAGATCTTGTGGTGGTTGCCTAATGGGATTAGTCTCACACCCTGTTTTGGTCCTGTTTTTCGGCCCAAATGGGTAGTATGGTTGCAAGTGTGCATAGATATTGTGGACCTTCTACTTCAGATACATGATTTCCAGTTAGAACTGGAGAGTATATTACCGAGCTTAGGCTTGCAATGCTGCTGGAGTTTCTATTACTTTTAGTACCTTTTTTCAGTTGTATTTCAGCATGTTGGTGTGATTGTTGCTTTCCTTAGATACTTGTACCTACTAAATCATTATAATCATTACTATATATATTCATTGCTTCCACTTTTTGGTTTCAGTTGTTGTATGTTGTTTACTGATTCTGCTATTGAATGTTATTTCTTTTCCCTTGTATACCTTACCAAATGAGCGCATAGTTTCCCCAATAACTTACCAAGGCCCTCGCTGCTAGTCGGCAGCCTCTGGAATTTGGGGAAATTCGCTTGAGGTCATGTGGTGAACCGGGCATAGGGAACCAATTATGTGGCTTCATATTCGGGACATTACACACACAACCATTGTTCCCATAATAAGTGATACACATTCCACTACATGAGGTCATGGTCTAACATCCTGTATAAGTTCCACTTCCATTTTCAAATCATCTTGAAATAATTCTAATCCCACGCATCATATCACTTATGTTCACGGACTGTACATATTGCCTTCCTTCTCCATAGAACCCACATGTGAATTACCTTTGTTTCATAGTCACCCTCATGGTCTTCCATCATCCTAAAATCTATTACATGAACTTCTTTTAAGAATTAGTGAAATTATCCCACAAATATCCTCTTTGATAATTTCTTCTCCTCCAATTGAATTTTTTACGGGGTCCTTGTGTAGAAGAAAAACCTTGGAATCCTATTTATCATGAATTTACTGTTCAATCCTTTTGTTCTCTATAATCATTGAATTCTTCCTAGTTTTACTAGTTTAGGACCACACATTGACTATGTGGTATGAAAAAAAACATTTCTAGCCTCTCTATAATTAACCACATCAATAATGAATCCATATTGGGAACTTCCATATAAGAGCACATTGCATAGAATCACCTACCATAAATCTTCTTCAATATCATATACCTTCTGGGAGATCAAGTGAATGACCCCCACCACCTATGCAACTTTTTTCACATACCTTGTGGTTTTTATACTATCTTTCTAAAAATGAATAATTTTCCATTTTTGAAGAGACAACCAAGCATAGGTTACTCCAATAATTTAATCCCATAAATTTCTAAAAAAATGGGAAAATATATCTCCTTAAAAACTAATTCTTGGAAAAAAAAATAAACAACCATCGTTAGCCAACCCAATCATTACAAAAGCACTAAAATGTTACCATGAGGAATTTTTTACCGAACAGTGATCATATTTGACTAAATTGGTTGTGAAAAAAGGTATTGAAATTGATTATAAAAATGAAAGTGGATTCCTAAATGATGAGTTAATAAAAGATATAACTACTTAAATTATGGAATTTTTGAAAAAAGTAAATGGTGACTTCATTAAATGATTTTTTTAATACCACTCTATTGGGTTTATTAGATGACAAGAATGATGTTATTTATATCAATTTATAAAATGAAATTTGTTATACTGAAGAATATTATTGGGTTAAATGATTTATAATGGGTGATAATAGATGATAATTCTATATGTCAATGATGGAAATGAAATAATAATATAACACAAAGGGAGGAATTATTTAAAGGGTGTAACATAATTTCAATGGAAATGATAGATTCCTAATGAATAACCTGTAATCAATGAAATATAAAATTTAATGTTTTAATGGACATTTATGAATAATGTTAAATAGTCTTTATTATTATGATTCTAATTATCCAATGAATTCTCATTTAATGATTGGGGTAAGACTTGTTCTTTTGATAAAGCACAAGGAACTCCATGTGAACAATGTAGTAGCAACATGGTTTAGATGTTATATCAAAAAAATTAAATAAAAAAATATCATTATTTAATTTATATTTATAATAGATTAATATATAATGAAATGAAATTCATATAGGATATTATGAAATCCAATTGTGACCATAAATAAAGATATATTGGTTATACTATGATATAACCTGTAGGATGATCCATTAACTAGGATTCATATATTATGGAATTATTACTAGATTTATATGAGCATGGTTAATGGGAATCCAATGAGGTTTATGTAGTTTTTCAATATTTCTATATGATAATCTTGAGAGGATGATATGAGGATCCTTAATATGATTGATCTGATGATTAATTGTTCTCATTACCATGAGATGTGTTGTATCTGGTGATGATTTCATATCAATGGAGATGGTATAAAGTAGTGGATAATCTATAAAATTAAAACATGTATAGAGTTCTAGTGGGTTGTTAGTTACTATTTTCATTTTCTGACATTGATATTGGTAGAGACTGATGAATACATACTCATGTTTTTAGTACTTATATCTTACCACTTTTGGTTGTGATAAATCATATATTAGTACAAGAAATATAGTGATGTGTGATATTTCTAACAACTATAGTGTAGGATAGATGGGGATTTTTAATCCATAAAATATTCCTATTTAGAGAACAAAATTTATTGGATAACTATATATGATTTATGGTATCAATTATTTTTTATTACATAACATTTCATTACATTTTAAAAATTGGGTTTCTTTTTACGATTAGTTTCTTATAAATATGGTACATAATACCCAAAAAACATAAGAAAATTATTACAATCCACTTGAAAGGAATCATAAATGGTTTCTCATTAGAAAATTCCTATATATCATAACTTGGTGAAATACATGAAAATAATGGGAGAGCATAAGGCCAATTAATGGAAAGTAATTTAAATGGTTTACAAGTGATCCAGATAAATATCAATAAGAACATGAAAATATCATTATGGAATTAGAAAGTTAACATGAGGTATATAATAATAAAAATAAAATTAACCATTACATGATAACATTTCAAACCATTTAAATGAATCATTCATAATAATATCACCATTTTTTGTTACCGAGGTGCCATAAAAATTACAAAGGTTGTTCACCAAGGTATCATAAAACATGTCATCTATGGATATTAAATTATTTACCCAATGCATTAGAGAACTATCAGAGAACAACCGTAAAATTTACTAATTTCATGTGATCCACATATATCATAATAAATCATTTCATTAATATCTCATGGAGGATAAATATTAGGTTTCTTATCAAAATCTTGTTATACAAAAGAGGTCAAAACATGATCGTAATGTCATTTTTAACCCATAAAAGGAAAGTTGAGTTTCATATATATAAATTACCCAAATAAAAAGTCAAATTATTAAATCTATTTGAATTCCCTAGAAAAATAAAATTCTTTTTTATCCAAAAAAAGAAAATAAAATATAATTTCTTATAGAGAAGAGAGAAATTTTGAGATGTAAATTCGGTTGCCAAACAGGTATTAAACATTGTTTTAGAAAATGGTAAAATGAGATTGTACAAGTTATTATCATTAAAAAATATATTATTAACTTAATTTCTCTATTTTATATGGAAAAAACATAGTTTGGATACTATGATACATACCACATGAAAAGGGAACAAGAATGGAAAAGAGAAGTTATGATTTCCTTTACCTTGTAGAGTAACTCCTATATCTTGATGAATGAATCCTTGGGGCCTGAAGAAACCATGGGAGGAATCCTTGGGATTTAAAACTAGAATATGATCATAGATTAATGATTTTTAAGGAATGAATGTTGGTAAATGGATGGGTATTTATAGAAAAAATGGATGATGTTTTAACAATTTCAAAATTTCGGCATTGGAAAACTTGGTTGTGGAAAAAAACCCATGGTATTTCCAATGGGGTTTTTCACATATAATTCGACATTTGTTACATATTTTATTTTATGTATCCCACAATAACAAAGAATAATATTATATTACTTATTTTAGTCTTGGAAAATAATTGCTTCCCAAAAAATAACGTTTCTAAACCCAGGTTTCCATTTTATAATTTGGAATGTAAATTATAAGTTTGTAAATTGAATAAAATATTTAAAAATACTTGATATTAATAATATATGATATTTTGGAATTTTAATTAAGTTTAATTAATCATAAAATAACTATTGCATAGCTAATAAGTCACTAAACTTACCGAAAATCTGAAACTGAACTTTTACTATTCATAGAAGAATAATGTATTTTAGAAAATTCTCATAAATCCACCAAAAACTAATTTCAATGTGATGATTTAAATTTTTTTTAATATTATAATTACATAAGTATGAGAAAATTAACTTTTAACTATAAAAATACTTATTTATTAAAATATAATAGGTGTAATATGCATAGTAATATTTTTGACACTTAAAACTCTTTATGGACATAATAAAATTATTTGATCTATTTATTTAAATAAAAGTTTTTTATCATACCATTTCTTTAAAATAACTATTATTCATAATACATTTTTTTATTATAAATATTAATATATTTATGAAATGTACAGTTTGTGTTGAAAAAAATCAAATTCTCCAACTCCATCTCAATTAAACATATATTTTTTTAAGAAAAAATATTCTTAAATGTGTATATATAATTATTGTTTATAGTTTTAACAGTATAAATTTATTCATGATTTATGATTTTATTATGAAATAAATTTTAATTTCATGTGATTCTATTGTAAAACATAATAAAAAGGTATTATGATGAAAGAGATTCATAAATAAAAGATATAAATGTTTCGGGTCATTACATTTTTACCCCTTAAAGAAATTGCATCCTCGCAATTTTATCTTATTAAAAAGTTGATAATTTTTTTAATATAATAATTATAATCATATTTTTTTCCTTACACCATTATTATTAAATATTATATTCATTAAAAATAATTATATTTTCTATATATCCTTTATAATGGTTCATAAAACGATTATGATTAACCAAACATATCATCTAGGAGTGTCAAACTAGGATTTAAGCAAGACTCATGGTCATGCACCAGTTCTCACATGATTCTAGATAAAAAGTAGTGTTTTCAGGTGATACCCCAAGATAAACATGTGTTTAAGACACATCCACTTGTTTATATCCTGAGATGCATTTTTTTGTTTGAAACCCACATACTTAATACTTCACCACAATACTATGATGTTTTTATATATTTAGACATGTCCATGTTGATTTGTCAAAAATTTTTAAATTCATAACGTTTACAAATAACTAAACCATCCTTGGATGATAACTATGGTATCATGAATTTTCATTACATAACTTTTGATTATATTGTACAAATAAAGGATTTTTAAAAGACTAGTCTCATAGAAATAAGGTATATAATCCATGAAAACATATATTATTCTTATAATACACTTGAATGTATTCTTACAAGGTTCATAACAATTATATTTCTTATATCTCATAACCTAGGGATATACATCAAAGGAAAGGCTGAGTATAAGGCTGATCAAGGGAAAAATGGGAATTGAACATGAGGAATATCAATATGAACATAAGGAATATCATTTTTAAATGAAAAAGAGAACATGGAGGATATCATAATAAAAAATAAATTAATAATAACATGAAAAGTTGTCTATAAAATTTAAATGAGACATTCATAATCATGTCATAATGGTTAGTCACCGAGGAGTTATAAAAAATACTATGTTTATTCACCATTGTTTTGTAAAACATGTCCTCTCTTGTGATTAAATTATTTACCCAATGCATTGGAGTTAAATAAAGGTACTCTACTAATATGTATTAATATAATTTGAGCAACATATATCATATTACATAATTTCCATAATAATCCATGGAGGATAAATAATGGATTTTTTTTCAAAATCTTGGCATACAAAAGAGCTTAAAAATATAATTATTACATCATTTTTAACCAACAAAAGGAAATGTGGTTTTAAAATATGTAAATACAAAAATAAAAAAAATATTTAAACATATTTGAAAACAAATTGAAAAAAAAATATTTGGGTATACACACAGAGGGGAAAATATAATTTATTAAGGAGAAGAGAAAAATTTTCAGAAGTAAATTCGACAGTATAACTTGTATAAAACATGGTATCCGAAAATAGTAAAAAGAGTTGAAAAAAGGAATCCCATTTATAAAAAATTATTATTACATAATTGGTATAAAATTACATGGAAAAAATAACATAATATTTAAATTATAAGGCACACCCCTTGAAAATGGAACTTGATTGGAAAAGAAAAGTGAAGATTTCCAATATGCTGAAGAGTAACTCCTAGATCACGAGGAATAAAACCATTGGGTATTTAAAATGTAATGGGAGGACTCCTTGGGAGGTAAAAATAATAGAGATTCGTTTATAATGTATTTTTAGTTAAAGAAAATGGAGAAATGAGTGGGTATTTATAGCAATAGTGGAAGATTTGTTTAATAATTTCGAAATATAAGCATTGGAAATCTCAGTTGTGGAAAATAAAAGACAATGGGGATGACGAGGGTTTTTTCCCACGATATTAGTCTTTTTAGACATGTTTTATGTTATTTTAACTCACAAGAACCAAGAATCGTATTATATTACATATTTTGGCCGGGAAAAGTAATGTTTCCACAAAATAATGTTTTTTAATCCAATGTTTCAATTTTAGACTTTGGAAAGTAAATTTAAGGTTTTTAAATTGATTAAAATATATTAAAGTACTTTTTATTAATATAATAAATAATTTTAGACTAAATATTATATTTAATAAAATATTTCATCATTATTACATAAAAATGATGTTATTAAACATTCTGAAAGCCTCAAAATGTATTTTTACTTTTCATGGAAATATAATGGATTTTAGAAAATTCCCAGAAATCCACCATAACCAAATTTTTAATTCCTGATTTATAAATGATGTATATTTTAACATAATTTTTATCCAAATGTGATAACATTAACATTTAATAATAAAAATCATTATTCATTAAAAAAAATAACTGGTTGATTATGCATAATAAAATTTCTAATACATCAAAATTTTAAGGACATAATAAATTTATATTATTATTTATATTTATATAGAATTGTTCTTATCATAGTATTTCATTAAATCTGTATATCCCACTATTATTCATTTTTGTACTATTAAAATTTATGTATTATCTATTATTTTCTCATTGAATATAAATTATTTCTACGTGCTTCTATTGTAAAACATAATTAAATGTTATTGATAGTAAATATATCAATAAATAAATTAAGTACATTTTTCGAGTCCTTACCTGAGTTGTTTTACTATTATGCCAATTAATCAAAGGTGATGGTTGGTATATCACCAAAACGGTGATACCCTTTATCTCTGCCAATATATGGATTGAGTTTTATGATTCTATAGATGATATTATATTTTCTATTACCCTTTGTTATGGAATTTAAGAAGACTTAGTATATGTAGTTGAATCCATGAATATGTGTATTTCAATCAAAATATCTGTATAACATTTTACCAGAACAGATGTTTTTGTTCTCAAGTATCTAGACACGTATGTGTTACTATAAATGGATAGGTACATTTCAACTATCAAAAGTTTTGTATTTCCATTAGTATTTCATAGATACATGATGATATGTATTTCCTCTAGTGATTCTGATATATCTGAAGATGTGTATTTTCTCAAGTGACTCATGATCGGTGCATCTAGAATTAATTAATTGGTGATATATCTATATTGGGGTGTGAAATTTTTGTTCTATTTATTTTTAGGTAAACATAAATATTTAAAAATTAGGATTAAAGTATGTCATGGACTATTAGATCACGATTAGTCATGAATGGGTATGGTGATGATGTTTGGTGGAATAATATTTTTACACATTACATTTTAATTATGTAAATAGTCAATCAATTTTTATAGGGTTGGATCACTATTTTGGATGACCATATAGGATATTGTTTTAATAACCCTCGCATGGGAACTTTCATGTTGTTTTTCTTATGTCCATTAAGATCTGAAGATGTGGATGGAGGATTATTAATGACCTTGGATATGGAAAAGTGATTTGGATAACTGGTAAACTAGATATTTCGAAATTATTACCCCCTTGTGTCATCAAATCTAGGATAGTATCTTTTCCGGATGTGAGGGTCATAACGGGTGATTAATTTTTAATTATCTCACATTATATAAAATGATTTTTTATATATTCATTAGATTTATTTTTTTTAATTTTATACTTCATACATATTATGAAAGATATTATTGTTTGATAGTATGTGAAAAGTTAGTTTATAGGTAATTCCACCATTTGATTATTGGGATACATAAGCACTACATTATAATCATTGTCCTTATGGATGTATTCCTGAGTAGTTCACTAACCACAAATCATGGATATAACCTATTGGTATAGTTTCTAGTAGGAATATAGTGTATGTAATATGTGATTATTTTTAAAGATAATATAGAATAAGACATTATATGTATCCCTAGATCATGAGGTCATAGTGGATGATTTTTTAGAAGATGCAATGGAAGTCACATTCCATACCTTGACTCTTATTGATAACACATGAATAAGACTATTGTATATCAATTATGAATTTAAAAGTGGGATCATACACAATAAAGATCTAGGAAATGTTTTTTTATTTAATGGTTGATTTGATTTCATTAATGGTATATTCACGGGTTATATTAGAGTTTATGAAATCCTCATAATTTTATGTGTTTTTTAGGATGAGAGGTTTTCATGAAGCTAGTGGACATGAATTACTGATACGTAGATATCTCATCAGGCATCGGTAGTTTTGAGGGTGATCTAAGGTGGATACATTGGATTATACACTATGGAATAACAATGGATAATGAATTTCTGAGAACCAAATTATATGCAGATAATTGTATTTCTATGTCATAATATTGATTCCCTATGAGATAATAGATAATTTAATAAATTTATTTTCAATTTTCTTGGTCTTTTTAGTCACAATAGAACATGTTTTCACACTAAGAGTGGGGTGAATCTAGAGTGACTAAATTTTTACCAATTAAGATTAATTTAAACTTTTTATCCCTTTGATCAAACCTTTGTAATGAGTTAAAATGTATAGATAGTTTATGTTTTCCCTCAAAAAATACTTCCTGATAAAAGGTTGGTAATGTAAACATCACCCATTGATTTTTTTAATGTTTGGTCAAAATATAGGAAATATATTCCCTATTATTTTTTGTTATTATCCTAATCAATAGATTTTCACTTTTCTCTTGAGTTTTAAAGTGAACCATGTTATTATCCTAAAACCAAGTGTAAATTTATTATCCTAAACTCTAAAACCACAATATTACATAAATGGTACATTTATCCCCCAAAAATTATAATTTTACCTCTATTATGAATATTTGAATATTTAAAGTTGAAATGCTAATATTAATGTGTTATTTATAAACATCCTTAAGCATGGAAAATTGACTAACTAGTGAACTTCCACTATACTCATCATGAAAAGAAGCCTATCTCGTTATTTTGGTAAACTGAATCTAAAGCACTCTCTATATTGATTTTCAACATCCAAAATTTCAGAATTACGGTGCTTGATGAAATCCATCCCTTAAATGATAGGTCACCTAAATAGGATGACCTTAGTCATCTTTATTGGAATCATATGTTCTGTCCTTTTATCTTCTTCATCCCTTTTGATCTTTTAAAATTTACTTTTTAGATCTCTTTCTCTCTTTTATACTCCTCAAGTATATCAACATCCCTCTCAATAATTCCTTCTAAATGAATCCCACTAATTTTTTTTCAAATTTTTATAGATACAAATTCACCAATAATGTTTGGGATCATGGGAGATCCAACATAAAACTACCAATCACTTAAAGTATCCTTATAAAAACCTAATATTTTACTATATAGTTTATTTGATTTAAATAATCATCTTGTTTATAGATTGTTCGACATGCAACATAAATATAAAACAATCAAAGATATATTAGATAATATAATTATAATAATAATAAATGTATAATAGATAAAAATGTTATAATAAATTATAAATTCATACAAAATATGATTAAAAATACATAATATTTGAAATGGGAGTTTTTCAACAAAAATTACATTATATATATTAATTTCATTTAAAAAATAATTTTCAATTTTTTTTAAATTAACATTATTTTTTAATTTAAAATATAAATTTTTTATTAAGGGTGCTTTTTGTGATTTCTCTAATATAATTTATTTTTAGATGAATAGGGAAAATAATGATATTTCCCAAAATTATCACATCTATGAAATTATATTTATAGAAAAATGACCTAAAGTATTAAAAAAAATAATTATATTATATATATGAATTTATTAATAAATAAAACTAATTTTTTGAATACTATATCTAATTTATAAGAAACATATTTATCATTTTTGAAACACTAGTAATATTTCACAGTAAAAAAGGATTTATGTTCTTACATTAAAAATTAGATTTTATCACTCTTGAAATTTAAATAAAAAAATGATTTCATATTTTTTATAACCAAGAACATATTATTGGATATTTTCATTTTTGATTTTAGCATACAATTGAGATTATTTTGATTAAAGATAATTACCATGATAACGATGAAAGGTTTATTTTAATATATATTTTTATTAATGTTGCGTAATTTTTATTTAATAATTTTTAATTATATATTATAAAAAATAACTCTATTATGATATTTAAATACATATATAATTATATTAAAAGACATATAATTAGTAATAAATACTAAAAAACTAAGAAAACATAATTGTCAAAACATATTTTTTCTACCAAAAATGTTATCATATATATTCATATTGTTCTAACATAAAATTCACCTTTCAATTATTTAGAATTTTATTTCAATTAAATAGATATTAAATATATGTTCCTCACACACAAGTTGTTTGAGATGGATTATTTTAAATTTATATTAAAGCGTAAGTTACTTGGGTAAAAACTAATTACCATGGTAAAAAATTAAAGGGTAAAAGTAAAAATAAAAGATTAAATGACTTCAAGAATTTTTAAATCATGTGTTGAAATAACTGGATAAGGATTTATACACCATATATCAACCAAACTCCATTACTTATAACTTTTAGATTCAATGACCTTTGAATAGTGTAATTATATCATTGAAGAGTAATGGGTATTAACAAAATTTCCCTTTTCATCACTTATAAAATTGGATCACTTCCACCCCCTCAATGATTCCAATTGATTTAAAGTTATCATTTAAAAATATCATAATTTTTTTTCTACTAATCCCCTTACATTTCTTAAATCCCCTTTTCACTAAAAGTTATGTTATGACCTTTAAAATTAAGGTTTTCTTCAAGAGTAAGTTCATGGTCTTGACTGAAGTAATGCTTACTCCATACCTTCTCTTATGAATATTTCTCATCCAAACCAACCCCATCCATTGTGACATAATTACCCAGTTTAATTAGTATAATTAATTGTTACTATATCAATATAATAACACATATTTATATCTTCACATCTACTTATAAAAGTAAAAGAATGTTGATCCTATGTTGTGCGGACAACCACCTCTACGAAGAAACCTCTTACGTTTTTCACCAAAATCTCTAAACACTTTTTATAAGGATTAAATTAAAGATTAAATAATATATATATAGTTTAATTATGATTCAAAGGGTAAAAATTAAAATTTACCAATAGTCCCTCTCATTCATTGGGAAATGAAAATGTAAACCATGCATCGTGCGGGCTACCACCTCGATGAAGTATCATTTTTCATTTTTCATATTGATTTTCATTCAGAATCCATTCAATATAAAACATGATTTATCAACATAAAAACATATAAATAATATCATTATTTTTATATAATTATATTACAATCTCCCTTAACCGTATTCACACATTGAATTATATTGTGTTCTTGTTTAGTTCAATTTAATGACATATCTGAACAATGCAATGAAACACTATCATAGATTAATATGGGAACTTAAACAATAATATTATTATAATTTATAAATAAACTATTTATCTTTTTAGTATGGTAAATTTTATATTAATTATTTAAATTATTATTAAAACGTCATCTTTGATCACTAATGTTATTAAAATAAACCAACACCAATTCAATTTTCACACAAAATAAAAAACATAAACAAAAAATTAATAAAAATGAATACCACAATGAATGTTCATTAGTAAATTAAATAAGGATGAATAATGTCTCTAATAAGGTATCTAACAAACATAATTTTATTATTAATTTTTTTAGTTTCATGCACATAATGAATTAGTGCTACAGTAAGGTTTTCATGTCTCGATTTTGAATCCATTATCACGTGGTTTTTATCACTCACCTGGTTTTCTTCAGAATGGTGTGTCTATTTACCTACTAATATTTTTTTTCATTATCCTCACAGTTTACATGGTATTTAAGGTTTTATTTTTCAAGGGTTTTTTATTCAAAATTTTCAAATATTTTAATTTTTTGTGCTACTTAAATTTTCATCCATTATGTTAAAAACATTCAAATTGAACTCTATGGTTTTAGGTTGATTTATTAAACCTATTAGATAATTTATATTACACATCATTATTAATTTTAATGGTTTTAAAATTCCATATTATATTATCATTTTATAATTATTCTTCTTTAAATTATTATGTGACATGAAAGGGTTTCTTCATGTCGATTCCAATTTCGTGAGACATAATTTTCATTATACACCAACTCAGTATATAGTGAGTGGTTCATATTTTTCCTTCACCACTTATCATGATTTAAATTAAGACCAATTATATTATAATCTTATGTAAACCTACTTATATATAGGATAAACCCCATGAATTCATCATTCCTCCCTCATCAGAACTTATTGAACTTATCTTCATCGTCTTCTAGGGATTTAGGATTATCTTATCCTTCCTTTGGATCATACAACTTTATTTAATGTTATAATTTGATATTATATCATATATATATATAGTTATCATGCTTATGAAGATTAAAAATTCTAATGTTTGAACTTCTGATTTTCATTACACCTAGAACATATAGAGGTATCTTCAACTACCTCATTTGTGAATAACATTTACTACAATTGAAAACACTAATTGAATGGAAACTAAATAATTTTTCATTTCATTATATTATTTTCTTTAGGTTGGGTTATGATTTAAATCCTTACCATTATATGTGTGATACTCTATAAAAGTTTTCTTTGTGTTGAGAGATATAACACTGAGATTTCACAAATCAGAGTGTCGCCAATGGGGGTTTTATTTATGTTTGTTCCTTTTGATCAAAGTATCACAGTATAATATTTGATGGATCTATGTTATCAAGTGGTGGTGAATGATATTATGAGGAATTATTTCCATAACATAATTTATTGTGGTTACTATAAATGAGAGTTCATATATGGGAAATTAAAGAGTGTATTATTCTCATTTCCAGGATAAGTTGACATCAAATAGAAATTCACTATGATACAACTCATTCAAGATATAGTTACCTAATAATTTGGGTATTGTGTGTATATTTGGAATTCACAATGGGGATTAGTGTTAGGATGGGAAAATAACTAATACTTATTCATTTAATGGAATCACCAATTTCATTTTTCGTTGATTAGAAAATATGATTGAGACTTTACTGGACCTTTTCTCTAGATATTAAGGAAATCATGACTAATTGAGACTGGTGGTGTTAAAACTCCATAGTGTTCTAAAATCGATGATGTTATATAAATATTTTATTCAATATATGTTAGCTATAAAAACATGAAAATGATGTTTTTTGTTTCTTTCTATAATCAATCCAAGTGGTTTTTTGTTTTATAATTGTGAGTGATTATTAGTAATTATTAATGATTTCTAGTAATATAGTGGTTCATGATGTGATGGTATTTTTTAGATTATTTTACTATAGTCACATGTATGTGATAAAATGTTGAGTGGGTATTGTTTTTTCCTTGAGTGAAAATCTATGCAATGTTGGTTCTTACTTGAGGCGGAATGGTAGAATAATAGTTCATCCTGCTACGATAAATGTGGGAGAAGAGTGGCCAAGAAGTCTAAATTTTATATATATTCAAATTTCTCATGTATTATTATGTTAATAAAAATAAATTTTTTTAAATATTTATTAGTTATCTATCATAGTGGCCAAGTTAATTTGAATATGAGATAATTTTATCAAGATAAAAGAATATGATGAATGTTTTTAGGAAATAAAAAATATATTTGTTAATGATAATGTGTTTTCTTTTCCATCTATAAATATTGAGTTTTTATATATAGTGATGCTTCATTTAAAGGGATTTGATGTCACTTGATACTATGTTATTAGGTTATCAAAAATAAATCTCTTCAATTGAAATCCCATGTGTAGAATTACACTAAAAATGAATGTGATGAGTTGTTTTAGTACTTTACATTAAAAATATAGAGGAATCATTAATATTGGGATAAATGTAAAATTTATTCTAATCATAATAGTTTAATTTATATATTCACTCAAAATATTTTAACATGTGGTAGAGAATACAGATATAACTAATTAAGGATTACAATGGAATAATTAACTTTCAATTAGGTCAAATTATCTTGGTAGCAACATCCTTGAGATAAAAAGTTACTAATTTATTGACTATGATATTTTTAGAACACGATCCATTAGTTAATGGATTAATAAAATTTTGATTACAATATATTTATATAAAAACATCATTCAATTTGGATCAAGTATCTGTGCAGTCATCAATGTCAGACATAATTGGGCATGTTCATAAGAAAGGTCATAGTTTACATGAAATGGTATAATTTTTCAAAAAGGGGTGTTGTGTGAATTTAAAACTGATGAAAAATATGTTGTCATATTAGGAAAGATGTTATGTGTTCTATGATATTATCTTTAGAAAAAGTTGTTGTTAACAAAATCTCCCAGCACCCTATTTCCTATTTGTCCTCGCAACAATAAGATGTTTAGAGACCCTTGGGAATATTTCTTTGTGATATGGTATAAATAATGTTATAGAATATTTTAGCCAAAATTGTTTAACATTATATAAGATTAAATCTGAATGAAAATAATCAAGGGAGATTTTTCATTCTTTTTAAGATCTATAATGAAAATGGTAGAATCTATTCATGGATTTTGTGGTGGGGCTTCTGAAGACATATCAACATAATAATTTGATATTGTTTGTTATCGATTGCCTAATAAAATATTTTCATTTTATAAGTATTTGTGATATTATTTATTTGGATCAACTTTGGATAAATTTTCAAAAAGTTATAGACTAGTCACAAAGAGTTCTCCTCTCTACTTTATATCTTTGTGACCTTATATTTCTATCAATTTTTGGAGTGGAATTCAGAAGTTGATAGGTATTGAATAAAATCTTAGTATAAATTTTCATCCATAGTCTAATGGATAGTTATATAGTAAAATTAATAATTTTGAGAATATTCTCTATGATAGATAATTATATTATATAGAAATTTAAGATCTGTATAGGTCTTTAGTTAAATCAAATTATAATATTTTTCATTATAATATAATAATTGAACATTTTTAGGGATTATATGGAAAATGAGGTTAGAATCAATAATTTTTTGATGAAGTTAGTGAATTATTTTCATTTGGAATAGAATTTTTAGAATAAATGGTTGATAAGGTAAATATTATTCAGAGGCACAAGAGGGTATCACAGAGCTAGTAGAATAGTTATGGAGATAATAGGAGAAAAGATCTTTTAGTTGAGATATGGGATCATATCTTTCTGAAAATATATCATTTGAAAGGGGTTATCAAATTTTTTAAAAATAAAAATTCCAGACCATGAACTGTTAGTCCATAATAAATTCAAGAAATTTTGGGATAAGTTTCATATTGGGTATCTTTTCCTCCATGTTTATCTCTGGTAAAATATGTGTTTCATGTTTTGTTGTTAAATAAATATATACCTAATGCATCTTATGTTTTTATCCCTAAGGTAGTGTTGTTATAAGAGAATATTTCTTTTACGAAAAATTTATTATAGATTATATATCATATATACAATGTTTTATAGAATAAGGTAACTCACTTAGATAATGTCACGAACCAAATCTGGTCACCACCAAAACCAGTGTCAAACCTGGCCCGTGACAAGGCCCGAAGGGCGTTCTCGATCCCCACGGGCTGGCACAAGTGCCCAGGTATCATTAAATGAGAATTGGGAATGATTTACCCGAGTTTATAAACATAAAACAACAAAAGAATCCAATAAAATGAATCTGGATTTTTCAAACCAAACAATCTTTTACAAAAATTCCGAACTGAATTGGATAGCTTAAAACAACTCAAAAAGACTATACCAAAGGTAAAAAACCAAAATGAAACATCCCATGAACCCTCATGGTATGGGGCAACGCCCTCAAGCCACCTCCACAAGACTTCACCACCAAGGACCTGCTAGAAACCCAGACCACTGGAACAAAAAAAATTGTACCCAACCTACGACAACAAAAATAACAAATTCTACTTACACCCAAAGGTGTTAGTAGGGTGTGAGCCAATACCCAGTAGGATACTACCACTAAGAGATTACATGCGATAAACATTCAAAGACGAAAAGCATGCAAGTTTTCAAAAACATGTAATTTCTAGTTACAATTTCTAAAAGATGCAACTTAAAAAAATCAGTTTTCAAGTGGGATAATTTAAAGAATAAAAACTTTTAAAATAAATAACAAGGCTACTGAATTTTCTAGCCCTTCATACCGTATGCTGACGATAAGCACAAAATATCTAGTGAGCACATGCAATGGGAAATAACCCCTAGGCACTAGCTAGTTGTGGGTCCCAGGTACCTCGTTTCTCGGTGAGAGTAACCATCACAAATATCCGTTCTTGTGCACGGGCCACTAGTAGGGTACATACCCATAACCTAGTGGTCCCCAATCATCATCATCATAACATAGTTAGAGTTGTAATCGTCAATCTTGCTAAGTGAAACTGAGGCCGAACCCCACGGATTCACTAGCATACTATTACACGTCCACCCACCTAGATACCCGAGTTTTCCCTTTATGCTCAAACAAGTTCAACAAGTCAATTAATATAATATTCACAAGAAAATATCATTTCCATATCATAAATTCACCAAATACCCCACATGTATACAACAAAAGTCACAAAAGTCCTCTTTTCATTCAAATTAATTTTGAAATCCGACTCACACCAAAATAGCCCACAACACTTTTCACATTTCTTTAACACTTCATAAAATTCATTAAACAATTTTATAAAACCATTAATATATATTAAAAGTCTCAAAACAGCCCACTCACTTGTTACATAACACCCTTTTTACCTGCAAAATTATTTTATCATTAAACTTACACGAAACAGCCCGCAAACAAGTTTCGCTCCAACATCACAATTTAATAAAACATTTCAAAAATTTACAAAACATTCTAAAAATATTTGACATCTTAAAACATCACTTCACCTTTAAAAACCCCATAATACGTGAACACACATACCAAATAGTACATATGCACTATTTTCCCACTTTGTTTAACCAACTAAAACATTTACTATTTTCATAAAAAGAACCCAAGTTGTGTAAATATGTCTTGCACACAAAACCCATTTCAAAAACCTATTTTTAAGCCAAAATCACACCAATATCATACCAAAACAGAATTTTCATCCCAATAAACATGTAATAATCCACTTTCAAATGTTATATAATCACCTTGAACAATATAACAAAAGATACCCATGAGAACACATAAATCCATAAAACACTTTCAAGGAGTATAACAAGGTTACACACATAAAACCCATTCAAAGACCCTATATTTTAGGCCTACATGACACTATATCATTACCCAACCAAAATTGGCAGCCCCTTTCAACAACTAATAAATCACTTCCACGTTTTACAAAACTACCACAAGAGATAACACATGAAATACATTTGAAAAATACAAATTTCAAACAAATATGTAACTTTAATACCAAATGCTTTACTATTGTACCCAAAATGGTTTTTGCCTAATTAACAACATATAAGGAACATGAAAAATTATTTAATCAAGAAAACTAACTCATCATTAAATGGTTACACATGGAATCACCTACTGAATGTGTCGAAACCCTCAAATATTAGGGCGAAACATCAACCGCACGACTGTAGCACCTCAAAAAAGTTAAAAGAAACCTAAAACCTAAAAATTTCACCCAAAATACAGTAATTTAGATCCTAGGCATGAAACCTAACTTCTGGAATTTTTATAATTCAAGAATTATGGAAGAAACCCTAAGAAATTTGAAAGAGGAAAGAAATGGACTAACTTACTTGAAGTATCCTGAATTAATCACTCCAAAAACAATAGTTTCTGAAATTTAAAATATCAAAAATTCAGGGGTTGTTCGAACATTATTTAGGAGGTAATTTAGGAACTATAATGGAGGGAAAAGAGTAATAATTGAGAGAGTTAGAAGGGATGAAGTTACCTCTTCAATTCTGGCCGATTTGAGACACCATGTGAAGTTCAGCCCTAATTCTATATTTCAAAGAGCTCCAAGGAGGGGAGAAAGGCAATGTTAGCGCTCCTGGTTTTCTTAGGGTCGAGGGGGAGGTCGAATCACCGAAAAATCCATTATATTTAATAATATATTAAAAAATTAAAGAAACAATTTAAAACTGGAAAATAGACTTTCGGGTTGGCCCAATTCTTAAATAAAAACCCAAATCCTCCATGATTATGGATTTATAAAGGCTCCAAATTTAAATTTTGGTGTTAATAGGTCAGAGGAGACCATTTAGGAATTGTAATGGGTGAAAAATATTAAAAAAATGAAAAAGTTATAAAAGAAACAAAATTTATTTTTAAATCTGGAATTGGGCTCACGGTTTGGCCCAATTCATAAAAACTCATCTATTCCTCCATAAAACCTTTGGTAACCCTCCAAATCAAAGAATGAATGGAAAATAAATTGAATTTAACTTCAAAATAAGTAATTTATGTTACAAATCTCCCCACCATGAAAACTTTCCATCCCCGGAAAGCTAATGAAAGGCTAGATACGAAAACCAAACCCAACTAATAAACCAAGATGTACTCCCTTGCTAGGTTTTGCCCCCAAAGGCCAAAACACCTCCAATGATCAATTAAGGAAGGAATAATTATAAAAAATACACCAATTTCCTGAAAAAATCAATCACATTCAGGATTTATCCCAAAGGAAAAATCCTCAAACACTCTCCGAACAAGACTCAAGCAATTCACCCAAACAAACAACGACATCGAACAAGGTTACAATTACCTTGCTATAACTAAACCATTGGGTACTCTACAATCTCAATAGTTACCAAAGGAAGATTTAAGTAGCTTGATATATCTGAACGAGACTACCTACCACCAATCCATGACCATGGATAAGTCTAAGTTATTGGTACGGGGGAACAAAATAGGCTCCCTAACATAAGAACCAACCATCTTAATCGAACAGTATGGGCCGGTACAGAAAGACCCCATAATATAAAGTGTTGGGAAGACCACATGGTTATTCTGCATGGTTTGGAAAACCATGAACTAATAGTGGGGAGTCTTCTATCTACATTGGTTTTTTTTGGGAATGGTCACTACTAACCAAGTGCAAACTGTGTGGTCAACCTGTCTAGCCAAACTTCATACCTTTCTCTAAAGACTCAATGGAATCCAAAGGGGGAGGGAATAACATTGGACAATGACATGGGTACAAGGCCCTCCACCTATTTCCACTGAACATCAACAACAGAATAAATATGATGACACCATAGGTTTAAACTCTTCTTATCTTTCATACTGAGGATAAGACTTTGCACACGGGTTTAAATGACCCTGTTATTTCCCCTGACTACGAGCCAGCTTCTCTCCGAGACCTATGGCTGGAGCTCAAATTATTGAAGCATCTTCGGCCTCGTAGTTAGGCTTTGGAAACCCCCTGAATGATAATTCTTCTTTTGTTGCAATCAAAAACTACACTGCAATCCCCGATAAGTTTTTCCAAGACATAACACATTCCAAACTCACTTTATCCTAACTCGATATTTCACTGAAACAAGGGCTTAGAAGATGAACACACATCACACCTTGTTTGTTCGGCTGAGAAACAATAGGAGTAAAGAAAACTTATACTCACCTTCCTCTAAAATGGAATATTTTTATGTTTTTACAATGGAGGCATTCTCCCAACATAATAGAGTCTCTCAGATGATTTCCCATCATTCACCTTTACGATCAATCGAGCACATGACATCACAAGGTGTCACCGAACATTCCCATTGCGACTGATATAAACAATGCATAGAGAGGGAACTTGTACAACATCCCCAAACAACACACAATTCTAGAAAGTGGCCAAAATATCCTCTCATGACCAGATTTCGCACACTGGTAGTTTGACATGAAATCCTTCTTCGAAGAGACTATGAAGGGCCGATAGTTCCTCTTAGACACTATCCAAATACTCATCCATGCTAATAACCCCAGAACACTTCCACCTTTGAAAAATTAGGAAACTTAACAGGCTAAGGTCACTTTCAACCATCCATGATAAATCTCCCTCTACATGAGGACACACAAAACCAATAAAGGAAAGGGTGTATACTCAATCAAAAAAACTCAAGAAAAAGATTCATTATATTGATCAAATGGAGGATTTTCTAATGGAGAAACAATCTGGGTTGCACTTCAGTTATGAATTAACCTTTAATGGGGGAGTACCTTATCCAATGAGAGAACCCAAGGACCCAACCAATCTGGTCCATTGGTCAAAACAACCCATTAACCAGCTCCAAACACATGAAGGGAACCACTGTAAATGCATCCCAATTTTTTTTTCAAAAGAGACCACTAACCGTCCCTTCAACACAGCTTACCGATCAAACACAAACCCAAAACACAGTTCAAACAGAAGGGGTTCTTGGACTCAAAACATCCCACAACATCAACATTTTCAAAAACCCATAATACAAACCATACAAAACTATTCATCAAGACATCATGTTTTTCATTAAAACCAATTCATTGAAAACAAATGGTTTAGAAGTAAGTGTATCCACCAATGGTACCCCATGGGCCTCACACATGCATGTTATTGTGCCACACCAGGAACACTCCTCATATCTGTCCCAGAACTCATCCAGTCATGCCATCAACCATCAATCATCCCATATAACCCCATTCATGTGGTCACTCACGGAAATACCAATGGTTAAAACAAAGATTCTTTCAACTTTTCAAAACCCAAAACGGTCAACCAAGACATCCTTTATCTCAAAACTGCGAACCAAGAGATCCAAATCCCAATTCAAATATTACTAGAAGTTTCATAAAGATACAACCATTTATACTAGAACTCAGTTTAATGTTATTCACATCAATTTCACAACATCTCATCCCAACAAAACACCCTATGATAGTTTAGAAAACTCTATTGGAAACACTTTTTCAAAACCAACTTCAGTATAGTTTCTGCTTTCAAAAGAGGTGTAATCACACCATTCTCCATTTCAAAATAATTCTAAATATTTAGTTCCAATATTTCATATATCAAACCATTCCATATTTATTTGAAAATCATTTCACAAAAACTTTATACTTCTTAAAACCAATTCACTTTAAAACCAAAGTTCCAAGATTTCAAAACTAAAGAACACAAGACAATGAGAGAGGAAACTAGTTTCAGTGGGTGACTTGGACATATGGTTGGCGGCCATATTCCAATAACTTCACTATCACAGAGAGTGTTCTTGGGAATATCCCCAGCTCCACATGGATTTCCAGGCCCTGCGAGCTTACTGAGACCATTAACCCAACTCTCTTTTCATTTCCCCTAATCATTATAAAACCAAGAAAACCAAAGTACTTAGAAAGGTCCCGACGTCCCCTGCAGACCTGAATCCCATCATGAGGTGTGGTGATCAGCCACACTACTCATAACTGAAATTCAAAGTCCCAAAAATCATAACTCTATATTATACGGATTGTTCCCCAAATAACATGACCCAAAGAGAGCGAACCACCCTCTGATACCATTTTTCAAGAACCAAATCTGGTCACCACCAAAATCAGTGCCAAACCTGGCCCGTGACAAGGCCCGAAGGGCGTTCCCGATCCCCACGGGCTGGTACAAGTGACCGGGTATCATAAAATAAGAATTGGGAACGATTTACCTGAGTTTATAAACTTAAAACAACAAAAGAATCCAATAAAACGAATCTGGATTTTCAAACCAAACAATCTTTTACAAAAATTCAGAACTGAATTAGATAGCTTAAAACAACTCAAAAAGACTATACCAAAGGTACAAAACCAAAATTAAACAGCCCAAGAACCCTCATGGTATGGGGAAACTCCCTCAAGCCACCTGCACAAGACTTCACCACCAAGGACCTGCTAGAAACCCGAACTATTGGAACAAAAAAAATTGTACTGAACCTACGACAACAAAAATAACCAAGTCTACTTACACCCAAAGGTTTAAGTAGGGTGTGACCCAATTCCCAGTAGGATACCACCACTAAGAGATTACATGAGATAAACATTCAAAGATTAAAAGCATGCAAGTTTTCAAAAACATGTAATTTCTAGTTATAATTTCTAAAAGATGCAACTTAAAAAAATCAGTTTTCAAGTGGGATAATTTAAAGAATAAACACTTTTAAAATAAATACCAAGGCTACTGAATTTTCCAGCCACTCATATTGTATTCTAACGATAAGCACAAAATATCTAGTGAGCACAAGCAATGTGAAATAAACCCTAGGCACTAGCTAGTTGTGGGTCCCATGTACCTCATATCTCGGTGAGAGTAACCATCACAAATATCTATTCTTGTGCACGAGCCACTAGTAGGGTACATACCCATAACCTAGTGGTCCCCAATCATCATCATCATAATTTAGTTAGAGTTGTAATCTTCAATATTGCTAAGTGAAACTGAGGCCAAACCCCACGGATTCACTAGCATACTAGTACACGTCCACCCACCTAGATACCTGGGTTATCCCTTTGTACTCAAACAAGTTAAACAAGTAAATGAATATAATATTCACAAGAAAATATCATTTCCATATCATAAATTCACCAAACAGCCCACATGTATACAACACAAGTCAAAAAAGTCCACTTTTCATTCAAATTGATTTTGAAATCCGACTCACACCAAAATATCCCACAACACTTTCCACATTTCTTTAACAATTCCACAAATTCATTAAACAATTTTATAAAACCATTCCAATATATTAAAACTCTCATAATAGCCCAGTCACTTGTTACATAACACCCTTTTTACCTTCAATATCATTTTATCATTAAACTTACATGAAACAGCCCGCAAACAAGTTTCGCTCCAACATCACTATTTAATAAAACATTTCAGAAATTTACAAAACATTCTAAAAATATTTGACATCATAAAACATCACTTCACCTTTCAAAACCCCATAATACATGAACACACATACCAAACAGTACATACTCACCCTTTTCCCACTTTGTTTAACCAACTAAAACATTTACTATTTTCATAAAAAGAGCCCAAGTGGTGTAAATATGTCTTGCACACAAAACCCATTTCAAAAAACTATTTTTAAGCCAAAATCACACCAATATCCTACCAAAACAGAATTGGCATCCCAATAAACATTTATAATCCACTTTAAAATGTTATATAATCACCTTGAACAATATCAAAAAAGATACCCATGAGAACACACAAATCCATAAAACACTTTCAAGGAGTATAACAAGGTTACACACATAAAAACCATTCAAAGACCCTCCATTTTAGGCCTACATGACACTATATCATTACCCAACCAAAATTGGCAGCCCCGTTCAACAACTAATAAATCACTTCCACGTTTTACAAAATTACCACAAAAGATAACACATGAAATACATTTGAAAAATACACATTTCAAAAAAAATGTAACTTTAATACCAAATGCTTTACTATTGCTACCAAAAATGGTTTTCGCATAATTAACAGCATATGAGGAACATGAAAAATTATTTAATCAATAAAAATAACTCATCATTAAATGGTTACCCATGGAATCACCTACCGAATGTGTCGAAACTCTCAAATATTGGGGAGAAACATCAACCGCACGACCGCCGCACCTCAAAAAAGTTAAAAGAAACCTAAACCCTCAATATTTCACCCAAAATAAATTAATTTAGATCCTAGTAATGAACCCTAACTTCTGGAATTTTTAAAATTCACGAATTAGGGAAGAAACCCTAAGCAATTTGAAAGAGGAAACAAATGGACTCACTTACTTGAAGTATCCTGAATTAATCACTATAAAAACAATAGTTTCTGAAATTTAAAACAGCCAAATTTCATGGGTTGTTCAAAAAAGGTGTAGGAGGTAATTTAGGAACTATAATGGAGGGAAAAGAGTAAGAATTGAGAGAGTTAAGAAGGGATGAATCTTCAATTCTGGCCGATTTGAGACACCATATGAAGTTCAGCCCTAATTTGCGATTTCAAAGATCTCCAAGGAGGTGGAAAAGGCAATGGTATCGCGTTTGGTTTTCTTAGGGTCGAAAGGGAGGTGTAATCATCGAAAAATCCATTATATTTAATATGATATTAAAAAATTAAAGAAACAATTTAAAACTGGAAAATGGACTTTCGGGTTGGCCCAATTCTTAAATAGAAACCCAAATCCTCCATGATTATGGATTTATAAAGGCTCCAAATTTAAATTTTGGTGTTAATAGGTTAGAGGAGACCGTTTAGGAATGGTAATTGGTGAAAAATATTAAAAAATGAAAAAGTTATAAAAGAAACAAAATTTATTTTTAAATCTGGAATTGGGCTCACGGTTTGGCTCAATTCATAAAAACTCATCTATTCCTCCATAAAACCTTTGGAAACCCTCCGAAATAAAGAATGAATGGAAAATAAATGAAATTTAACTTCAAAATAAGTCATTTATGTGATATATAAGTTTATATAAAATCCTTATCATGGAATAGGAAAATTTGAAAACCTAAACAACTTTGAGGGAAAATATCTCATCCTTTTTATGTGATGAATAAAATTGTGAGGAAATTTTTTTATTAAGAGGTAAAAAAATTAATAAACCATGTAATATTGATAATATAAAAAATTCATTTATTAGTAATATTCATGATTATATTTTATGGATTTTTATTCAATATAATAATTTTCAAATTAATTTTCAATCAAAAAATAAATAGTTTAATTCTAAATATTGTTTTTCTAGGAATTATAAGGGTTTACTTGAAAGATAAATTTAAAAAACTTATCATTTTAATTTTATAAAATGAACACAATTTTCTATATCAATCACGAATAATTATCATAGGGTGAATTTGTAGGAATATTTTTTGAAAATAAATATTTTTATCGAATTTTTAAAAATGTGGATTATTTAAAAATTGGCATTTCTCTTCTTTAGAGAATGTAATTAAATAGTCCAATAATATATTTTTTTAGTTTTTAAATTAAAATAATATACCATTGATTTAACATAATATAATTTCTTTATATAATTTTTTTTATATTTGATTTTGGTATATGATCAATTTATGTTTAAAAACATGTTTTTCCTAAAAATTGTTGTATGATGAGTATTTCTATTTCATATTAAATTTAATTTATGATACATATAGATTTTTATTATGAAAATTGGATTTCATATTTTAAATAAATAATTAAAAATTAAGTGATGATTTCAAGTTCATTTTCATTATATATGAAAAAGAGACCTCAATAAAAAGGTTGGTAGTGTTATAAAATTTTAAAATAGGATAATTAAGGTTAAATCAAAGTGACATGGTCAAAAAATATCATAATAAATATTTTGAATGATTTTATTTCAACTTTACCACCTTTTATTCTAATTTAAATTTTTTATGTGTGAATTTCCCATGAATAAGACTGTATATTATTTAAAACATTGAATCTTTACAAGAGTGTCACAACCCAAAATTGTAAAAGGACACCCCTTATCCTCAATTATTAACATCACTTTAGACTTTATCTAGAAGAATACCTATCAATATTACTTCCAAAAATTCCTCCTTAGAGCCTAGATATCCTTATGTCACAAAATGACTAATCATAGAATTAATAAGGTGTAATTCAAAAGATGTTTTCAAAGAATAGGTATAACTCTTAATCGAGTATTTTCAGGCCTATTTCTTATCCTACATAATTTATATATTATGTAAACCATTATATTTTTATATTAGTAGCATAAAAAATTAAAATTTTATAATGATGTTGGAAAAACACTTTTTCATCTTCTTTTCAATCCTGTGGAAAATGAAAACATCATTTCTGTGTATGTCTAGACTACCACCCCCATGAGGCAATGTGTTTCATTTTCCATCACTTCCTCACATGACTTTTTATAATTATGGATTAATGAATATATAATATTTCTATTAAAATAATCTGATCCTTTATATATAATATATATTACTTTATTTATTTTTTCTTCCATTGAAAATTGATAATTTTTATCAAGAAAACATGTGAAATGCCACCTCCAAGAAGCTATATGATTCATTATTCATTACCCCCTCACATGGTTGGAAATAATGATGGAACTAATAAATTTATATGATCTGAATAAATTAATTATGATTCTATGAGTATAATATAACATATATCTTTTTTATTTTCCATACACTAAAAAATGGAATCATTGTTTGTGTGAACGTGTAGACTATAACACCCATGATTCAACGTATTTTATTTTAAACATACACCTTCCATGGTTGGATTAAAAAAAATATAATGTATAAATAAAAAAAATAAATATTATTAATTTTTAGATGATGTAACCATGAACCCTTTGAATATAATAAACCTAAGAAAATTCATTTTGGACATATATACTAAACATCCTAAAAATATACCTTGTGAAATTAACCATTTTAGTAACAAAATAAATCTCGGTAATTAATCTAATAAATTAAGAAAATATAATGAAATTAATATAAATCTTGTACTTAATAAATTAAAAAAATAATATAATTTTATCACTTGGTTGGGTATACAAACAAAATAAGCTTTTTGAAACTTGAGGTGATGAAATTTCTTTTAAAAATCATATGTTAATTCTTTCCTTCCAAAATATTTTCTTACATGTTTGGGTTCTTTTAAATATTTTCTATAATGTTCTTGTTTATAATTAAAATATTTCTAAAGGAATTTTTTAACTATTTTTAACTTTATTTATAGAGGTTTAGAAATGGATATTTTCATCCTTTACCATTTGATTAATTTTTGAATTTATTTTCTAAAGTGTGAAAAGAATATTTGTTAACAATTATCAAACGAACACATTTTCCCATAATCATGATAATTATTTGATTCGAATAATACTATACAATATTTCACGGTTTTTTCAAAGAATATTTTTATAATATATTCTATATTTTCAATTTAATGACGTTTTTCTAAATGAAATTGAAATTTATTATCATTTGTATGTGATATCATAAAATGTTATTTATTATGGGATTAAATTCGAATTCAAATTATTATTTGGTTAATTTTAATGTTATATGTGTTTAATTCATTCCATGTATCTTATACATTATATATTAAGGATATGTGATCCCAATTTTTCTATGATGAAGGGTGAACCTTATATATTTCTATAATTCATTGAGTAAAGTGACGAAGTTTACCATTGATAAGTTACTCCTAAGAGATGTTGGAATTATCTAGTTAGGTTATTCTATTTTAATTGTTACTTTATGGGTGGATATAAGGATTGTTTCCCAAGGTACCTATATGATATTTTGTGAATAGATTTTAATGTTACTCTTTTTATTTCAAAATGTAAGAAAATGAGCATATTTTTTGTATGGAATGTTTATGACCTTAAAAAAATAGGGAATGATTTTTTTTCAAAGAAATGAATTTGCGAGGGTTTAGGTTTCTCAACAAACCATTACAATTATGATTATGAATTTTTGATTTCACATGAGATGTTTTATGAAATATCTTGATTAATTATGTTACATTAATGGAAATGTATATGTATATTTGAGATACAATTTTTCTTGTGAAAAAATAAAAAATTTATTATAGATTTTTCCATGTTTACAAATGGTGTAATAGGTTTTATTTTTTATGTCCCTTATTGTTATTTGTTTATCATGCCATATTTTCAAAACAAAATCATAGGGATTAAGGATGAGTATGAGGGTTCATAATATTTATGACTATGTTAAGGGAGATAATTTTAATGAATAGAGTTTATCATTATAAAAATGTGTTTATATGGGAAAATCGAAACTATTTCAAAAATTTCACATCTTAATGTAATAGATTTGTTATCTCTTTAAAACTCTATACCCAAAAAGATCTTTGGTATGTAAGTGATGAAATATATGAAATAAATCCAATAATTTTCTAGAAGTTTATATTTTTTTCTTTAAATAATATCATATCTTCTTCCTTAACTCTGACTACATTTAACATCCAAAAACCCATTAAATTAAGAACCTGAAACACTACCTATGAAATTTTCTACAACTTCCTCTTCATAATGATACCTATTTCTAGAATCTCAACTCATGATATTTCTTATTTTTATGAGATATATCAGGAAATGTTGGATCAACATCCTTTGTTATTATTCTTGATATTCAACTACTTTACCAGAAGTTACAATGGCTATATATTTGAGAGTGATAGATAGATTTATTTCATTTGGTTCTCTCCAACTCACAATGTTTCAAGTATAAGTGGTTATTGATTTCTTTCTCTATTTTATTCGCCTCAATCTCCCAAAAACATCCATGCATTATAATCATAATTAAATGAGTGTCATATTTTTCAAACACTATAATTGGTATCTTGAGAAGAAAAAATAGTATCGAGTGAAAAATATGCATATTAGAATACCTAGTTTGAGTTTTAATTATTTTACAACGAATAAATTTTCATCTCAAACAGTATTCAATGAATACCCTTATTTATTTCACATTCATCATTAAAACACAACTAAATAAGGTATTCTATTATTGTTCCCTAGGATCAGCTTATTATTCTCACTATTCCTTGAATATATCCACTAAAATCAAAATTTAAAATATATACAGTTACATAGAAATTATATAGCAACAATATCTTAGAGTATCTAACCCATATTCCATAACATGATTTATTAAATTTAAAATATAACATTTTTTAAGTCTTGGTAAGACCCCCAGACATCCATCTCAGTTCCACTCAAATACATAAATATCCTCAGATTTAAATGATTTGGATATCGATGAAAATATTGAGATTTGATGTGTCTACGTCAGTATAATTTTTGAAAACCCAATAAATTAATTTTTTCATCAAATAATATATTCAAAGTAACCCATTCTTTAATCATCTTCAAAAAAGGCTTTGGGTAGGTCTTCTATAAGTTTCATGATTTTTTGAACATGAAATCTCATCCTTAACATAATAATATTTACATTTCCATAAAATTAATAAATTTTAGAAGCTTTATTTTCAACTTGTTTGTATCCTTATATTCCTTAAATAAAGATCATCATCTCTCTTTCTTTTCATTCTTAGATCACACACTATACTGTTTTTTTATTTTTATAGCTTGATCAAACAAACTATGAATCTTTCCAAATTATTTATTCTTCATCAGATTTATTATTTTGAGAAATTATTTTTTAAATAGAATAACCTCAAACAAAATCTATGTGTTGAAGATTTATATTGGGAAATTCAAATCTTTACACTCTCTATGTATTATGATATTAGCTACTGAAGTCTTATGATGATCCAAAATCATTCTAAAAAATTATAATTAATGAACCATTGAACTATATTTGTACAATTATTATTCCCAAAAAGTAACACTTCAGAAGTCCTATGATCATTCCTTTTTGAAATTTTAGTACACTACAAAGACACATGGAGGGAAGGGAAGCCATATGATAATGTTTTGTTCTTAAATCTGAATTCTGATCAGTAGGGTTATATAATTGAACACAAAGCATTACAAATTCATAAATTTCATATTTCAATAACATGAATACCTACATTTAGAATCAAGTACTTATAATCAGTATGAATAGTTGAACAATTAGGACATGGTTCTTTTTCATGAAATCTAAATTATAGATTTACAAAGTTATCTCTGAATGGAATTACTCTTACCCAAGTTCTTCTATAAATTACATCAACTAGTCTTCGAACCACCTCAAATTTTTATTGTAATTATTAAAATAAATACAATCTTCTTTAAATGTATTTTTGAGGAGTTTTGAGAAATAAAACACTCATATTAGTATATTTAAATGAATAAATCCTTCATCTTAGGTGTCATCTCTTTAAATTAAATCATATTCTATTTTAATAAAATAAAAATTTATACATTTGTTTTCTTATCTAAAACCTACATTCTAGGTAAATATTTTATGAGTTATTACTCAATAGTTGTCTCTTATCCCAGATTTGAACCTCATTTACACATAAGACATTCATAACCATTAAGGTTGTATAGCTATTGGTTTAGTGTCTATCTCTTCTACCATACTGTCTATCATTCAAACTCTTAAAGGAAAGGTTTCTTCACCATCATCACTTATAATGAACATGAAGACTATCTATTTCAATTTTTAGATATTCAGAATCCCAATTGAATCTATTTAGTGGTATATTCAAGTGTATTAGACCACTCATTTACTATAACATAATGGAATGAGAAACATTTTAAATCTCTTTATTTGAGTTGAGTCAAAATTCATCACCAAAATCATCTATTTTTTTATTATGTTGAGAAAAATAATTGAAAAAAATACAAAAAACATAACCATTGAAAATAACAATCTCCCCATTTGTTTTCATTTCTAATATCAAATTAACTCTATTAATTAATGAATTTATTCTCCCTATAATTGAAAATAAAAGAAAATACAAGTGAATTTATGTACCATTAATTTAAATTATATGGTATATAGAAAAAAAAATTCTTCCCCTTTCTAGATATTACATTGAATCTACTTGTAGTTTTAAAATAAAAGTTCTTCATAAAATTCTCTCCCATGTGGGAATTATGATCAAATGGATTTCAAGAAAAACCCCTCATTTATAAAATAAACTTCTCTCCATGACATTTTTTCATGTGATACAATTTTCCATAAAAATGTTAATATATATTGAACAGATACCTTGAGATAAGTTTTTTGGAAATAATCATTCATTACTAATATAAGGAACTGTAATAACATCATATCTACAAATAATTGACTAATTTTTCAGGTCATCATGTTTCTCTTGGAAATGTGTCACAAAAAATGCAACAACAATTCTACATGGGATGACCATTCAAGAAAAATTTATATTTAAATTTATAAAAAAAATCTATCTTTTTTACATGTGATTCTAGTTTCTCTCTTTCACATTTATAGGGGTTGCACATTGATATTTTCAATGAGGCATAATAATCTTAACTTTCATGAACAAATATATAAAAACATTTCAATTCTTAGGTCTTCCCTATTTGATAAGATAAACACTCCCACTTAAATGTATAATATATAAATATTAAAATAATAATTATAGAATTAAATATTAAATCATTTTCTATATTCTGAAGGGTTTTTATAAAATTCCAAATTCTATTGAATTTACGCATTTATGATATATTAATTTTTTTGGAAGCTCCCCCTTAAAAGATACTCTCAAAATATCAACACCTTTTATTCTCATTATTGAAACGCATAGATAATTAAAAAGATAATATGGTTGATCTTTTTTAAATCCTTGATTTCATAAATAGTGTTGAGAAATATTTATCAACCTAGAAACTCTTTCATTTATAGGTTTGGAATGTATAGACCAATTCATGAAAGCCTCACTTTTTTTTTAATAATTTATCCTAATTAGGAAGAATGGAATTGTAATATTAATTAGTTATAAACCTAATTAAATTAGGATTCATAATCTCATAAAAATATATTATTGATTGTTTTCAACTAGATTTAATAAACTAGTCTCTTCAAAATTTCCAGTCTATAAGATTAATATATCATTAGGCCCATGCATTTCCTTACTTTTCTATGTGGTCTTCTTCTTCACAATAATAATTTATTAACATTATCTATAGACCCTTCCACCATATTGTTTTATTTATATTCATATTTAAATGTTGATGTTATATATTTTACAGCATTATGTTCTGCCTACATTCACCTCCCACATACCTATTTATCAATTTTTACCTTTCCATTCTTGTGTAGATTCTACAATACTTCACAAAGGGTCTCTACCACCTTACCAATATGGTTAACCCTTTTAGTTTTTTGTTTGATCCATTACTCATTGATATTAATCTAATCTATAAAATGGATATTGTTGTGGTATCTCTTTCCAAAATAGTTGCATCTCTTTAAATTAGGGTTGACACCTTAATCATCTTTCCTTTCAAACCACATGGGAGTTTTCTTATTTATTGATTGAGTATCTAAGATTGAATTTATTATTTCTTCCCAATATTATCAATAATTTTTTATTCTATCTTTTCATAAGTATGTGGATGTTTCCTAGAATAGTTATACCAAAATACTTCATAATAATTACCACCAATTTTTCAAATCTCATAGAAATTTTTAACGTATTCAAATATATTTTTACCAAATAGATTTTTCACATTATTTCTGGTCTCATTCTTTTGACGAGGTTGATTCCATTATTTTTATTTTTTCCAATATATCATTTACTTGATCACCTTCTATAAATTATCAATTGATCAAACATTCAATGACCCTATTCAAAAACCCATAATAGATCCAATATTTACCTATAAATATATTTTATTTTATTTCTGGTGTAATCTATATTGATTTTATACCTTACTATATTTAGCAAAGAACCTGAACCTTTTGTGATAATTTTGGGGGGTAGTTTCCTTAAACTTTATTTCCTCCATCCTTCATGTAGTGGCTAGTATCACATAATTTTTCACATTTCAAATTTTTATATAATTTTCTTTTTATCTTATACTTCTTGTAAAAAAATTAATTCAATTACATTATCTTTATAGTGGGGTAATTTTTTATAAGAGATATAGTTATATATTTCTTTATATTATGTGAACTTTTATTTGAAAACACCATGAGAATTCTTTAATAGAAAACACATATCAGATACTTGGGTTGTAGAACACATCATCTGAACTATTTGGGAAGATTTTGTATGTGTAGTATCCATATACCCCAATTTTATCTCCAACACAAGGGACATCATATTAATAATTAGATTTTTCATCCTCAAGTAATCAAAATTTAGCTTCTTGTTCATTTTTCAACTTCCCAACATGATCCATATGCATATTTCTTATTTCATTAAAATAATTTTCAATCTCATTCATATTTTTTTATCCTCAAGCTATTAGGACATGAAATCCATGGAGACCTTATTAAATTTCTCTTATGCATTGAATAACTAATTTATATTGTTATAAAATACATCTTTCCCACAAATAACACGTTTTCATTAATCATCAGTTAAATAAACTCATAAATATCAAGGCATGGTAGATTAATCTATGGTATTTATTGAATTTTTTATATTTTTTTAACACTCTATGATTTTAATTGAAAAATATTATGTTTAAATAATACATGATACACAAAATTGTGTTTTTGAAAACCGTGACATACTATTAAAATTTTATTCTTTAATTTGATAGTTATCTTCTAGTCATTGAATTAGAGGGTATGAATAGCATTAACATAATTATGAAATATATTTATATAAATGACCTAAAAATGGAAATTTATTGATTAATTATTTAGATATATGTATCTAATTTTTATTATAGTCATTTTATGCATCAAAAGTACTTTTCTTAAAAAATGATTTTTATTGATTTTTTAAGGTAATATTATAATCAATTCCTTGAAATTGTAACAAAATTATAAAAATAATATCATTTTTTAAATAATAAAATAAAACTTATCTTGTGGTTAAAATATTTTGACTTTTATGATAGACTTATTTTCTAGTAAATAGTGAATAATTACAATTTTTTTGAAAATTATTTTTTAAAAGTATTTAAAAAACTCAATTTTGTTTTAAAAATCTATAATTAAAAATTTATATTTTATTTTAATAAAAGTAATTATTTGAATTGGAATTAATTTTAAGATTGATTTTGGTATATAAAATATTTGTTTACTTAAAATTTCATTTTTCTAAAAAATAGTTTTCCACTGCATTTTGTGTTTTGATTTTAAATTACTAACTACCACAAATAAAAATTGAATCTAAAAAAATGAACTCAATATTTGAAATTTGGAGGTAAATTTTTTTTAATTGGACCCTTTAAATTTGTACATTATGATTGGTAACAATTGTAAATAATTGTCACCACATTAAGGGAAATTTGGAAATTAAGTTTAATAATAATATTGTAATCAATATAAAATGACTCTAAAACATCCATTAAGTTACATGGATGAATATATGTCATCAATTATCACCCAATATTATAATATATGATCTTTTTCAACATTTTTATTTTATCTTCACATTTATATTATTTTATTTAAAGACAAGTGAACAATGTAATTTTCGTTGTTCTATTATAATTAAATACTTAAAATAAGGATAATGGGAAGATATATTATGTTAAAATAATTAATTTTAAAGATAAATAATTAATTTTTATCTAGTTAATTTATTTATATTTTTTAGTGGGGAAATAATTACATTGAATTCTTACACAATACCAATGTAGTATTTAATCAATTGATAGAAAAATTAAATAAAAGATTTTAAAAATATTAAAAGTTAAATAGTTTGAATGAATTAAAATATCCCATGAATATAATTAATAAATATATAATTTTATAGATCATATAAACTATTTTATTCTAATTAATGTTTTCTTGATGCATTAAAAGTCGTACAAAATGAATGGGGTCATAATTTACATTAATATTATTTTATATTAAATTATATTTTATTAGATGGTTTAAAATAAATAAATATAATTAATCCATCGAAATAAATGGTATATGGTTTAAAAAATCAACAATAATAAAATTAAGCGTTGTTTGTTATTTTTTGTAACATTTATGACCCTTAAATGGTATAAAATTTTAATATTCAGGTAATTGTCACAAGTGTAAGTAAGATGTAAAACTGAAATATAAGGGTGAAAAAATAGAAAATATTATAATAATATTATATGAGATAACATTGAATCATAATTATAATATATTATTGGTAAATAAATTTGGATCCATTTTTATATGAAAAATAATTTATATTAATTTAATGCTTTATGAAAATCCATGAATACTCCTCCCCTCACTTATAAAATGATACCACCTCCCTCTCTTCTTTACACAAGATTGAGAATTATAAATCCCCCAGACACTACAATTATAGCATCTAAAAATCATTATAAAAATTATATTGGAGAATTTATTCCCAAAATTCGAACACTATAAACAATTTTAAGAGATATAATGGAGTTCTTTCATAAAAAGAGGTAATCTCTTTAATTTATCACTTTCTTTTTTACTTATTGTTTCATATCTTATAAATAATTAGTATTGTTTCATAAAATAATAAAATATTCATCATAAATATATTTATATTTTATTATTATTATTATGAAATCAGCATTATCAATGAACTTTCCAATCAAATTGTAGTGAAAGTATCGCTCATCCATACGTACGGATTACCATCTCTAAAATGTAATACAATTAATTTTTTCATCACCATATTTTATGGATATTATTATAATGGGTTTGAAGATTATATATTATATTAATAACATATTTATTTCTCTATAGTTATAATTTAATATCTAAGTTCTTACCTTTGAATCCATTAAAAAATGGTAATTCAATTGTGTGTACGGGTGGACTATAACCGCCACAATGCGATATGGTTAGTTTTTGATTTCTTCCTTACATGGATGGTAATAAGGATTGAATTAATGAATATATATAATATATATCACATATATGATATATGAATTATTTTATAATGGTTAATTGTTGTTAACATTTCTTTATCACCATCCTTTGAGAAGTGAAAATAGTGTTCATATGTACGTATGACCTACCATCCTTGTGAACAATGAAATTAATTTTTCTATCTATAGATTTTATAGAGACCATGAATACAAATATATAGGATATAAATATACTATATTTATATCATTATGTGATTATGGAGATTTTGGAACCATGATCAATTTATAATGATGTAAATATCTAACTGAAATGTACATGGAAGACGAAGCAGTTATCACACAAAACAATGATTTTAATAAATAATTATTAAGATGTGTAGGTAGAGGTGATAAGAAATTAATATATGGTATGATATTTATGGTTATTTTTTTGGAATATATTTATAATAAATATATATTTATTATATGGGATATTTGAACACGTATGGGGGAAGTCGGGCTTGCATTAATGGATTTCATCTCAATTCTCCTTCATTTATAATATTGTAATATTATGCATATAATTTAGTATATATAGTGAATATATATACCGTTTTAAATGATATTTCATGAATCCATAATAAATCATGGAATTTTATGTTTGAATTTTAATTATTTCATCAATTTTATGTTGAATTGAATATTACTATGGGGTATGGGGTTTTATAGCTCAATTTTCAATCATTAGGTTACACATTAACATCATTAAATATATAATTACATGAGTATGTGTGAAATGACATATTTTATTGTTGTATTTAATTTCTTATTGCTTTTTTTATATTTAAACTTTTCACACATAGTAACTTAATTGATTAATTATCACTTCATTGATATGATCTTTGAAAGAGTTTCTTGTCACACATTTAATTTTATGAGGCATATACCAAACTCACCACTTATATATTTTATGTGAGGTCTATACATCAATTTGATATGTTATATCCTAAATATTTATATTTTGGTGGAATTTAATATTTCATGAGATGTTATGATTTCATAGTGATTCTTAATTATGAGTTACAAAATTAGTTAGGATTTATTTCATAATCTCATCATTATTCAGGATGGTTTATGTTAAATTCTCCACTATGGGAATTAATTTATTTTTTAATATTAAAAAAACTATTATTTTATCCTATTTTTATTTCTGGAAACATTATATTTTCCTTTCATGTTCATCCATTTATGTACATAAGATACCAAAATCTTGTTTTTATGGAAAATGGCCTCATTTTTCTACTAAATCGGGAATATTTTCATTCTATATGCATATTTTCTTTAAAACAAATAATGAATATGTTAAATATTATTCAATGATTTATTAAATATTTTTTTACACATTATTTAACATTTACAAAATTGTTTAAAATGAATTTTATAGTCTTGTTATGAATAATGTACTTTTATGAATTTTCACCAAAATGGGAAAGGATTATTGGTTTTCACATACTGGTCATGAATTGAATTTCTTATCATCATGAATACTCAATACATTGAATCTTCCGTTAAAATTTTTCTAGTTTATTTTTCAAGGGAATATTTTTCATAATATTGTAAAAAATATTAGTTTTCAAAAGGTATTTTCAATTTGAAAATGTTATTTTCCTCATTAATGTTATTAATAATCATTTTATTAAATTTGTATTCATTAACAACTTCAACCCTCTATTTTAATTATGTTCCAAAAGGGTTATGTTGTAGTAATACCATCAGTTGTACTACTTTGGATGGATTATGATCATGTTATATTTATTGATTGAGAAAAGTATATACATTTCATTTGGTATTTCTCAATATAATTTTTTTCCTAATTATGTTAACTACATTTATATGATGAATGTATTAAAGTTAATAAGTGATGGGTGGGTACTTCTATAGCCACTTGATACATCGATTGGTCTCATGAGACAAAATAGTTTGGGTATTTGGTGTATTCCTTACCAGATTATATATGTTGTTTTGTAAAAATACCATGAGGGTAATATTATGATGTCTGAGATTATGTATTCAATCCTTATGAAAATAGTTATTATCCATCGTACTATTTATTTTTCTAATCTATCCATATATTTAGTCCCCTTATTAATATATTATTTATACGACATTATTTGATCATCATTTATTTTGGTCATATTATTATTCATACTCAAGTTATTAATTAAATGTCACATGATTTCAGTTATTTACTTTTCCATATGGATAATACCTTATTTACTAATGGTATTTTCCACTATATGTAACCCTTACTAATAATTTGACCTCAACCTTCTTTTGTTTCCTTTCCTCGAGATATAAAGATAGAATAATTGAATGAGTTCATGGTTGGATAATATTTATTTTCACTATGTTGAGTATTTAATATCGACAAATTTAATTAATTTTTTTTATCTATATAGATTATCATGATGAATAAACTATTTTGTCTATTTGGATGTGATTCCTTGTATTTTCTCAAAAGGTAATAGAGTAACCACTGACTCTAGGCTACAGTGGTTGGGATCATTAATGTTGGTATTAGAGAAATTTAGTAGAAACCTTGGGAACTATATTTTTAGGAACAAATATTAGGAAACAAAACCTATAATATATTTTGTTTTTAAAAATAATTAATGTGTTCTATATCTTACAAGATATGCAACACCGAGTTTAAATTAAAAACAATGTATTATTATTTAAATAGTTATAAAGTAGTTGTTAATTTTGCAGACACAAATTTTATTACAATAATTATAAAATATATATGAAATAATAATAATTATAATCAAAAAAAATTCTCGATTTATTATTAGAAAAAAATCAATTAATTTTATTTAAATCCGTATTATTTTTTAAAGACAAGTTTTCTATAAATAATGGTTGTTATTGAGTTTTGTGTGTGAATAAAATAATAAATTTCTAAAATATATGGAGATTTTATTTTATAAAATAAATATAATTTTTGAAATCAATATATCAAAATTATACTATGGTGAAATTTTTTACTTTTTCTGAAATGTTTGATTTTTCAATGAATAGTGAAAATACTGATTTTTATTGCCAACCCAAAGTATTTATATTGTAAAATTACATATTTGGTTATTTTAAAATATAAATTTGTTACTTTTTATTTAAAATGATTCCATCATGGTCTTTAAACAATATATATAATTCAATTTAGCACAAAAATATTTTATATTTAAAAAGGCCATTTTTTAGAAATATAGTTTTTGATTTGGACTTTATGATATTATTTCAAATTAAAATTTCCACTTATGGGTTTTTTGTTTTGAAAAATCATTTTAATATTTCGAATCATGAGTTACACATTTGTTATATAGGTACCTTTTAATTTTTTCTAATATGAATAGTATCCTCAACCATTTTTTATTACCACAGGTAAATGGAAAATCAGGTAATAATGGTTTAAAGATAAAATGATAAGGAATATAAAAAGAACATTACACTTGAATCAATTTTATTTGATGATTATATTTCCTCCATAATCTTATAATATTCATTTATAGAAAATTTTTCTTCCATTTGGATTAGATTATGACAGTTATAATATTTTATTTCTAAAAATTTAAACATGTCATGCTCTTGTTGTTAATAACTATAATATTTCTAATATGGGGTTATCCAGAGGATATTCTCTAATATAAATATTATTTCAAAATAATAAATTTTTATATTAATTATGTTAAATTATTTAAAAATTTTCTTGAATAAATAATTACCTCATTTTTTACACGATGCTGACACATTAATTATTTAATAAATCAAAAAATCAAATTAATAATCTTAAAAATAATAAAAGTGTTCTAATTTGTGATCTTCCATGCGATAATTTTTTTTTAGATGAACATGACATGGTGGAGATGTTTTAAAATAATTTATTTAAATTTTATACGGTTTATTGATACTATTAAAGTCAAATTAATGAATAGTTATAAAAATGGAATTATTTATATTTAAAAAAATTATTAAATGGTATAAAATTCCAAAAAATTGTAGATTTGACTATCTGATTAACATATGGTTTATAAGATCAATCATATTCCATGTATTGTATATTTTTTCATTTAAATAAATTATTTTGAATCTTAAAGTGTAAAAAAAATTCACTTATTATTTAAAAAGGGTTAACGAAGGGTTAAAACTAAAACATAAGGATAAATACATTGTCCAAACATATATAATTTAATTTTACAAAATTTTTGGAACCCTTAAAAAATATATCTTTAAAATAATTATGTTTCAATCCATTTATAAATTAAAGTTAATTTATATTAATTTTATATTTTGAGAAATTTTATGTTTTCCCCACGCATATCTTACGAAAGGTAACCTCTTCATCTCAATTATTCACACATCAAATCCATTTTTATTCAGTAAATACCTACCCAAACCCCTTAATATATTCTATACCCTAATTCTAGTGGAATTTTTTTAATCATAACAACAACCTTATAGGGCTTAAGGTGTTAGTCGAATGAGGTTTTTCAAAGAAGATGTATAGTTTTTATCCACTTGTTTTATTATTGTCTCCTCTCACGCATCCTAAAAATTTTCTTCAACCCTGAGAAAATAATAAAACCATTATAATAACTATAATTATATTTTATTATATTAACATTATAACCTATATCCATCTCCTCTTCTATCAAATTTGAAAAAAGACCACCATTTGCGAGCATGGATGAATACCACCTCGCAAACCTATATAACTTGTTATTCCATAATCATCTCTTAAGACAGTTTATAATGAGTGAAGTAATGTTTTATATATTATAATAATTAAATATTAATCATTATAAAAGTAAAATATTTTATTTACCATCATACCATTTCATTCATAGATAAATGATAATGGCGTTCGTGCATACGTGTGGACTACCACCTCCATGAAGTGATTTAATTTTTTTTTCATCACCAAATCACATGAATGATATATATAATTAAATTTAAATTATTAATATAATATTTAATATATAATTATCTTTAAATAAATTAAAATAAAACATAAATTCCTTTAATAATGATCATTGAAAAATGGAAATGTTACTCCTACGTACGTAGGACCTACCATCTCCATGATTGTAACATAGTTCATTTTTCTTAACCATATTAAATTTTTGGATTTAAAAGTATAATTTATGTATAAAAATTATAATTAAATAATTAATATTATTCAAATTATTTCTTAATAATGACCATTTTGACCGTATTCGTTATAAATTTTTAGTTTTGGACTTATAATCCAAATATAATCAAAACACCTAACGTGAACTGAAATGATTAAGTAATTTTATATAACATGATAATAAGTGATATAAAAAGGACAATATAAAAAAAGGTTATTAAGAATGTATTAATTACCCATTTTTTATTATTGAGGATGGAAAATAACAAACGTCATGGGTCAAACTCATGGTAAATGACATTCTTTTTCAGAATCATATTTTAAAATTTCCCTTAAAAATCTATTTTTAATACATATCCGCATATTTTAAAAATGTTTTAGGATGTATTTTAAAACTATACTATTATTTTATAAATAAATATTTACCCATGATTATCTTTTTACAAAATAGTTTACAAGGAATCTTTTTTTCATTTTCCAAATGAGGTACTTTGTGACTTTTCGATAAAAGTATATAAATAATTTTTCTTCATGTATATAGTCAAAGTGGGTTTCTCCACATTAATTACTAATATTTTATTTGTATAATCTTATAAAATTTTACAAGTTTATTTTAAGAAGAAATATTTTCCTTAAAATTTTACTAGTTTTTTAAAAATATGGTTTTAAAAATTACAAAGGGGTATTTTCCACAAGAAATGTTTCAAGTGATTTTTCAAAATCATTTTCAATATAATATGGCATCATTTGATGCTTTTTTATATTTTCATCCTTTAAAATATTTCATTTTTCCTTCCAATAAAATAACTATATTAATTTTAAGGGAATACTATTATTAAAAATTGGGTTTTTAGAGAAAACTGTATGTTGATATTCAAAGGTGTTTTTCATAGGGATTTCAAAAGAGTTTTCAAAGGTTTTATAATGAAAATGAAAATTAATAAAATGTTTAATTTGGTACTTGAGAATTAAATGTGAAATTGGTCAAACTGATCGAACTTATATGATGGTTGAAGACCCATTATTTCTCATGAGTGAGCTCAATACAGCCTAAATGTATTGGGAGACCCATTATAGCTCCCCAATGCATTGGGTAATGTTTGTAAGTTGACTGTATGGGTTTTTCCATAATTAAATATAATGGTTAATCCTTAAGTAGCTGTAATCGTTACTCTAAATTATTATTAGGATGTTAAATTGGTAACACACCATGATTCCATGGTACAATTTTATTTTAATAATACAATATCTTGGGATGTACGCAACTTTGAGCTCTAACACACCACGACCAATAACACTAGCTATTATGAATATTAATACCCACTTTTTGAAATTTTATAAATTGTATTTTTAACCATATTCTAGGAACATTTGAAAATATGAATAAAATGTAATTTTACTGCTTCTGTGAATTGAATTTCAAAAATATGAGAGACATGGTTGACATTAGTAGGTAAAATTTGGTCCAATAAGATGAAAATGATTTTTGGTGAAATAGTAACTCTCGATTTATATTTACCCCAGTTAAAATAAAATAGGGGAATTAAAGGTAAAAATGATATTATAATTACCATAACACATGTTTTAATTCTATTAGATAAGTGTATTTTGACGAAAATCAACCATAGGAATAAAGTTTTGATCCTTTTGGTAAACATGGATTAGATAAGAACATTTATTATTATTTTATTTAAAGAAGAATTAAAAGTGATAAATTCAATTTTTAATAACTAAACAAATTTTAATATAGGGTTATACGTAAGATAAATTCATCTGTAAATATTAATTTGAAATATAAAAAAATTCCATCATAATGGTATTTTGTTTATAATTTTTAGACATTAAATAATTAAATTTATTTATGAAACAATGATGATGCATTAATTATATTATTAATGAATGATTAACGTAATTGATATTATAAATATCCAAATAAATGTAAATTGAGAATTCTGATGAATTCCAATAATTTAATCAGTTAATATGACATCTTATGGTTTATTAATTAAATTTTTTCGAAGTAATAACATTTTTATGACTTCCACCAAAACAAAATACCAAATAGTGTCAAAATTGAAAAAAATGTGTTTTTAAAACAAATACTATATTATTAATTGATATTATATTCCTAGAAATTAAAGATCAGTCAAAGGACTTATATAAGGTTATATATATCAATACTGAACCACTTGAGGTTCTCTGGAATTTTATAGTATGTTTATTAACCATTTATTATAATAATACTAGAATACATGATAAAAGTTAGACTATTTAACTAAGATTTAAATATAAAAGATAAGGTTAATATGGTGACCTAAACCGGTCTAAAACCTAATGGTTGAGAGATTTTAGACCCATCCCCACATTATCCTTCAAATAAATCATCTTGGAGGCATTATAAACCGAATATTATTGTATAATGATATAATATTTCAATCATTTCCTAAAGTGACGCTCACCTCTCTTATAAAAGGGTACTTCCCATTCTCTCAAAATCACACGTCCAATACCATTTGGATCGTCCAAAACCTACTCAAATATCATCACAAATACTATCAAATTGACCCTTAGGCCTTACTTTGATCATAAATATAGCCTAAGGATCCATTTTGATCATCTCAAAATGAAACACCTGATAAAGCGGTAATAATTTCACCACCTCTTTCAAAGTTCTTTTCTTCTTCCACTTCTCCTTTCTTTTTTGATTACATACCAAAATAATAACTCTAGTACCTTATACATAATTTTATTTTATTATAAATTTGGTACAACCATATTCATTATTCTATCCATCCTATGAATGACAAGTCAACATATGGGCGTACGTACGACTTATCATCTTCACTTCGTGGGGTAGCTTGTTATTCAAACACATAATTATTTGGATTAGTATAATAATGAATATAACAGATGTAACTAATAAATATAACATTTTAAGATTATTTATATATGATATACCATCCAATTACATATTGTCGTACCATTAATAGAATGGTATTTTCCCTTGTGAGTATGTACAGATTACTGTCTCCATGAACGTAATGAAATTCATTCCCCATCATAACCATTCAAGAATAATTTTCATTTTAGGATCAAAATTAATTTTTAATAACTTAATATCATTCTGGATTTGAATAAAATACATCCTATCCATAACAAACTTGGCTTACGTAACCAAGAATATAAAGGAAAATGAATCTGTTAACACCCGAAACAATGATACAACTAAAATATTATTAACAAAGAAATATTCGAAGATCATATATGATATCATATTATGTATGTGGTAGTTTTATAATTTAATAACAATTATTTAACTATTATAAAGGAGTTTAACATACCCTCGATCATTGAAAAGTACAAGTTGAGGGTTAATTGTATAGTCTATTAATTATTTGAGGTATTTTTTAGGTGAGAGTATACTGGGACCTATTTATAATCCACATCTGTGTTTCTTAAAAATGTATTTCAAAATTTTTTACCAATTTTCAAGACTATGGGTTAAGGTAATTTATAATTTTTTTTTTTGAGTTTTAATAGAATTTTTATAATGAAATATTTCTATCATTTTTCAAACAAAGTCCTTTACGACCTTTTCGAAAAAATTAAGGAAAGAATTTTTTTTTAACTTATACGGCGAGTGCGGCTATTTTCCACTGTTATAACATCTTTGAAGCATCCCTTACAATATTATAAATATATTTTCAAATTAAATTATTTCTTTTATAATTTTGTTCCTTTAAAATGATTTGAAAATAGAAAGATATATTTCTCTCAAATAGTTTTGATTTCATATTTGTCAACATCCATTGATGCATTTTACACTTGTTTGAAGTTGATATATTATGATAAAATATTACATATTGTGTTGAAGGTTTGGGGATATTTTTTACTGTGGATGTGTTATTTTTTAACCATTCATGGTTTATGGTTAATGTATTAACATTTTGTATGCTAGTTTTAATAAGAATGTTTATATTATGTTTCAACCTTTTCATGTGGGAAATGCATTGGACTAAGTAAGTGATAGGTGGACCACACTATAGCTTCTCAATATATTGTTAGGTCTCATTAGACAAACTAGTGTCTGGGAAAAAGTCCTTGACAAAATCTTAATTGTAGTCTTGGCATTAGGCCTTGACTATGTGCTTATGATGTCTGGTATTATGCATTCCATCATTATGAAATTGGTTATTGATATTACATGTGATTATTCGACTAGTAGAATATCCATGTTAATAATTATATAGAATTATTAGATTTATCATTTCCATATAGTGCAAAATTTTATGTTTAAAAGGATTTTGTTTTAGTCTAATACATTTCCTTAAATGTTTATACTTATTTATGAAATTTTATGCTATATTGGAATCCTTATTTAGAACCTGAGCTCACCTCTTTCTATGTTTTATCTTTTCCCAGGATGTGATGATGTATACTATGTCATACCTGTATGGATAGTCTAATGGAGATGAATGTGTTAAAAAGAGACAAAGTGTTGTTCTTTTTCATTTCACGGTGTTATGTAAAACTTATGTTTGTATCTAGTACTTACAAGGATAATAAACTAATCAATATTTAGGGACTTGATCACCTGTGATCATGCCAATGTAATGTAATATTGTACTGATTATGGGACACTAGGGTTAGTGCGTTATAGTAGTATCATAGGAAGTTTAGTACGAACCATGGAAACTAGATTTAGGAAAACTATGATTTGAAAAAATTACCTTAAGATAGACTTTGAAGATTAGTATAGAATAACATCCTTGTATTTTGGTAATGCAGTGATTTCGTGACTTTTCCAAACAATAAATCACTCTCTAGATACGAGCGGGTAGAGGTGGATCTGGCATAGATGAACCTAGGAGTGAAAAATCTTACAAGGAGTTCCGAGCTTGACCTGGGGTATCTTAGTACACGACAACATGCCTTGTTGTACTCTTGGTTACGACACTCTTGGGGGATATGCTTAGGATAATTCAAATTTTCTTTACAACCCATTATTAAGGATTTATGAGTATATACCTCCTCAAAGAAATTTTTTTTTATAATTATGAATTATATCCATAAATTGTTCAATTTATGGTATGTTTTTTACATGTTTGGAATTATGTATTACGATTCATAAACTAATCAAGTGTATTCCATTGTTTAGAATGGAGCCCTATGTAAGGAATGGAAACTGTATCAATGCACGTAATCCATGTAAGGATTTCCCTCCTACTCAAGATAATTATTGTGGAGCTTGTGATGCAACTGGTGTTGATCATCTTATCACCATACTGGGACAAATCACTCATATTATGAAAAATAACATTACCCGTATAGAGAACCCTAATCTACAACGTGGTGGATAAATGTTTGACCTCTTCATGAGGCAAAAACCACAACATTTAATGAGACAAAAAATGCATTTTTATCTGAACAATGGGTAAGTTCCTTTAAGAAAATATTTCATTCTTTGGGGAGTTGCGAAAGGGAAAAAGTTTTCATTGTAGTTTACCGCCTCACAGGAGATGCAGATCAATGGTGGTTATTAATTTAAAACACAATGGAGGATGAATAATTAACAAATATGGAATGGAGGGAGTTTAAATAGTTTTTATTAGAAAAATAATTTCTTTGTGACCATTGAGTGGATATGGAAAGACAATTTTTGAGTCTAAGGAAAAGGAGGAAGAGAATGGCGCAAAGTATGAGGCTAACTTTACAAGGTTATCAAGCCATGCATTAGATTACATATGTAACCCAAGGAGTATGATTTATCGATTATTTGATGGGTTAAATCCATTTCTACTATGATAATTAGTCTCACAATCCTTCTTATCATATGAAGATATAGTCTCATGTACTATCAAGAAAAAAATGGAATTCTCTAAGTCTTACAACATTAAAGAAAAGAAAAGGAAGAATAGATATGCTGAACACTTTGAAAATGGAAATAAGGGGAAGTAGGGAAATGTTTAATTTCTATCATGCTGTAAATGTGGGCAAAAATAACCCAGTACTTGCTTGAAGGGAATGAGAGTCTGTTATAAGTGTGGTGAAAAATGACAACAATATCATGATTACAAGGGAAAGAAATAGGTTGTCAATGTTGAATGCTACAATTGTAATGAAATTAAGCATTATAAAAATAAATTTATTAAGATACAATTAAACTTACCTCAGATAAGGCCAAGGGTGAAAGGACAAGGTTATGAGATCACTACTACTGAGGTTGGAGCTCTGAAATACATGGTGGTAGTTAATTTAATGGTTTCCTAAAATTTATCCAATGCTTCATTTGATTCTGGATCATCATATTGTTTAATATCATCCATGTTTTCTACGAAAATTCAATATTTCCAATTTGATATAACAAGGGATTTGTCAGTGAAAACTCATAAGGGAAGTATCATTCCAACAAATTTTTGTGAATTTGTTCCCATTAGGGTATATAAATGTTCTTTATCTGCTCATCTCATCATCATAGCCATGATTGAATTTTATATAATTCTCAGTATGGATTGGATTTTAGACCATGATTTAAATATTTATTGTAAAAAGATTGAGGTTATATTTTTTTTATGATGAAAAGGAGTACCTTATCTTTTGAGTAGAAATGTCACCATCTGATTCTTATCTAGATCCACCAATAGTAGCTCTACTAAATTCAATTATTGGGGAGGAATAGAATGAAATAACTATGGTTGAGGAAAATATTGTTCTAATAGAGTATATAAATATTGTACAAGAATATGTTGATGTGTTTTCAAAGGATTTCTCTGGACATCCTCTGGAAAGAGAAATTTGGTTTTCCACTGATTTAATTCCTAGTGCAAGGACCATATCAAGGACCCCTTATAGAATGGCCACTGTGGAATTAGTGTAACTAAAGAAAATACTATTGGAATTTAGTGATAAAGGATTTGTTCTCCCAAGGGATTCTCCATGGGGATCCCATTTAAATTTTTTAAAGAATAAAGATGGATATATGAGGTTGTGCATTGAACATAGGGATATCAATGCTACAACAATAATGAAAAAGTATCCCCAACCTCGCATTGAATATTTATTTTATAAAATTAATGGAGCTCAATATTTTTTAAAAATTTAACTTCAATATGGATATCTTTAGTTGTGTGTAAAGATATATGAAATTATAAAGACAACATTTCGTACAAGGTATGGGAATTACATGTTTATAGTAATGCATTTTTGACAAACTAATGCGCCCTTTTTTTCACGGGGTCAAATGAATAGATTTTTCAAGGAATATCTTCATGAATATTTAGTAGTATTTGATGATTATATATTTGTATACTCAAAAATCAAGGATGTTCATGAAAATCACATCCACACTGTTCTGAAAACCCTTAGAAGAAATGAATTATATGGGATGTTTATCAAGTGTGAATTCTGGATTCAAAAAATTTCTTTTCTTGGCCATATTGTCTATAAGGATGGAATCTATGTTGATCCTTCTAAGACAAGAGCAATAAATGAATCGACAACACCGATGAGTATAACTGAGGTACAAAGTTTTGTGGGTTTAGTAGGTTATTATCACGGTTTCATCCAGAATTTTTCTTGATTGGCCTACCCATTAACCAAGCTCATGCGTAAAGGGGTTAAATTTTTATGGACAATAGTGTGAAGAATGTTTTGAAGAACTGAAGAGAAGTTTATTCAATGATTCTATCTTGACCCTATCCTCGAGGAACGATGGGTTTGTTATTTATAGTGATTTTTCAATGAAAGGACTTGGTTGTGTCCTTATGCATAAGGATAGAGTTATTGACTATGCATCACGATAGCTACAAATTCATGAAAAAAATAATCCTACTCATGATTTTGAGTTAGAATCTGTAATAATTTATTTGAATATATGGATACACAATCTCTATGGTGAAAATTTTGTGATATATACTGATCACAGGAGTTTGAAGTATATTGGCTCATTGAATGAACTCAACAAGAGGCAAAGAAGATGGCTTGAACTAGTACAGGATTATGATTTCACTATACACTACCACTCGGGGAAGGAAAATAAGGTGGAAGATGCTTTGAGAAGAAAGGATTATGGAGTTTTGAACAATATGAGAGTTGAAAGGTATCTTATGTTCATGGATCTAGTAAAGACATATTTGGGAATAATCATGGATAGTGAAACATCAATACCTTTTCAAAAGGTTTCCAATCCGACTTTAATAGAAAGATTTAAAAGTTCTCAAACTGGTGATTAGGAGTTTCAAAATAAAATTAAAGATCTAAATTATGGGAGAATGATTAACTTCATATTTGAATATGGAATTTTGATATTTGGGAAGAGACTTTGTGTTCCTGATATAACTGATCTAAATAGAAAATTGTTGGATGATGGTCATAGATACAATTTCTCTATAAACCCTCACAACACTAATATGTATAGAGATATGAAGGAACATTTTTGGTGGGACAACATGAAGATGAAGATTGATGATTATGCGCCAAGATGTATGGTTTTTCAATAGGTTAAGGATGGAAGAAAACATCCTCGAGGATTCATGCAACCTCTTCCCATAACTGAGTAAAATTGGGATGATATTATGATGGACTTTGTCATGGGGCTACCAAAGACTCCTAGAAGGAATGATGTAATATGGTTCATTGTTGATCATCTTACCAAGTCAGCATATTTTCTTTCTATAATAGAATATTTCCCACTTGAATGTTTTTGAAAGACTATATATTAATGAATTTGTAATATTTCATGGTGTACCTCTATCAATTCTTTCAGGTCATGATCCCCATTTTACATCAAGATTATGGAAATGTCTTTAGAAGGCCTTCGATACAAAACATCATTTGGGCACCACCTACCACCCTCGAAATAATGGACAATTAGAACGGACTATTCAATCCTTAGAATACTTGTTGAGATCTCTCTCACATGACTATCAAGGTATGTGGTATCAATATTTACTTATGGTTGAATTTTCTTATAACAATGGATTCCATTAAAGTATTCAGATGGCACCATATGAAGAATTAAATTGAAATAGATTTCTCACACCACCTTTTTGGGATGACGGTGGTGAAAGAAAACTTATAGGCCCCAAACACGTTGAGGAAACAATGGAAAAGGTGAAGGTTATCCAAACCCACATCAAAGAAACTCAAAGTAGGTGAAACAGATATGCCGATAACCGAAGGAAGGATTTGGAATTTTAAGTTGGAGATCATGTTTTCTTGAAGGTATCTCCAAGGAAGGTTGTTTTAAGAATCGGTAAGAAGGAAAAATTAAGTCCCAGGTACATCAGACCATTCGAAATTCTATAAAAAATTGGATATGTAGCTAATCATTTGTCAATGCCACTAAGTCTCTCCAAAGTTCATGATGTGTTCCACATATCACTGTTAAGAAAATACATGCTTGACCCAATGCATGTACTCACCTATGAAGAAATAAAACTGGAACCCGATCTATATTATTGGGAAGAGCCTGCCAATATTATTGATACCAGAGATCAATCTCTAAGAAATAGGAAGATTCATCTGGTGAAAGTTCTATGGAGAAACCATAAGACAGAAGAGGAAACGGGGAACTCGAGGAACTTATGATGAAGAACCACCTGAATCTTTTTATGTTTAAATGTTTTAGAAATATTTATGATGCAATTATTTGAAGGAGGAAAAAATTTAACACCCCAAGCTTCCACGGTATGCTTCTCTTTGAATAATACAATAGCTTGTGATGTACACAACTTTGAGATATAACAGACCATGACCAATCAAACTAGGCGTTATGAATAGTAATACCCACTTTTTGAAATTATATAAATTTTATTTTTTAAATAGGATGTCATTTTTGGATTAGATATATCAATATTAGCAAAGGGTGAATTTTTGGTATTTTTCTGAAAACATTCAATTTTTGAGGAATATTGAAAAACATAGTGTTATTGTTTAAAACCATATTTTTTTAAATAATTATTTATATTATTTAAATTTTTATTAGGTAAAACCCGATATATAATACCTATATTTTTTCAATTTAATTCATTGGAGTCATTTTATAATAATATTAGATATATAAAATTTTATTGAACTATTTACCATCTTTTACCCACCTTCTAAGCGCATTTACAAATTTTCATAATGTGTAATTTTACCACTTCATTGAATGGAAATTAAAAAATATGAGTGACAGAGTTGATATCGGTACGTAAAATCTGTTTCAACAAGATGAAAATAATTTTTGGTGAATAGTAACTTTTGACTTTTATTTACTATGGTTAAAAGTAAATAGGGTAATTAAAGGTAAAAAATGATATTATAATTACCCTTACACATGTAATAATTCAATTTCATAAGTTTATTTCGACCAAAATCAACAATATTAATAAAATATGATCTTTTTGGTACACATGGATTAGATTCATATATTTATTATTATTTTATTTAAAGAAGAGTTAAAAATGTTAAAGTCAAAGTTTAATAACTAACCATTTTTAATATTGGGTTATACATAAGATAATTTCGACTATAAATATTGATTAGAAATATAATAATATGTAATACATGATTAAATTTTATTTATAATATTTAGACATTAAATAAGTAAATTTATTTGTGACACAACGATGATGCAGTAATTACCGTATTAATGAATGATTAAAATAATTGATATTATAAATATTCAAATAAATATAAATTTAGACTCCTGATGAATTACACTAATTTACTAGGCTAATATGACATGTTATAGGTTAATAAATATTTTTTTTCGAATTAATAAATTTGTTATGACTTCCACAAAGACAGAGTACAAAATATAGTCAAAATTGACATAAATGAGTTTTTAAAACAAATACTATATTACTAGTTAATATAATTATCCAAAGGAATCTAAGGATCATCCAAAGGACCTAGATAGAGATAGATATATCAATAATTAAGCACATGGGGTTCTTTTGGTATTTTTATTTTTATTAACCATTTATTATAATAATACAAAAATACATGGTAAAAGATAAACTATTTAACTAAGAGTTAATTCAAAAAGATAAGGTTAATATGGTGACCTAAACCTATCTAAAACCTATTGGTTTAAAGTTTTTAGACTCGTCCCAACCTTATCCTCTAAATAAATCATTTTGGAACCATTATAAATAGAATATTATTGTATAATAAAATAATATTTCATGCTTCTCCTAAAGTGACCCTCACCACTCTTATAAAAGGGTACTTCCCATTCTCTCAAAATCACACCTCCCAAGCCATTTTTCATGGCCAAAACCAGATCAAATACCATCCAAAAATAACTCAATTCGACTTAGATGCCTTAAATTGATCATAAATCCAACCTAAGTATCCCTTTTGATCATCTCAAAAGGAAACACTAGAAAAAAGATGTAATAATTCCACCGCCTCTTTCAAAGTTCTTTTCTTTTTCCCTTTCCTATTTCTCTGTTGTTTCAATAACATATAATAACTCCAGTACCTTATAAATAATTTTATGTTATTATAAATATTTTATGACCATTTTCATTGTTCTATCCATCCTATGAATGACAAGTCACCATACGTGTGTACCTACAGCTTACCGTCTCCACGTCGTGTTGAAGATTGTTATTCAAACACATCATTATTTTGATGGGAATAATAATTATTATAACTAATGTAAATAATAAATATATAATGTTAAGTATTATCTATATATGATATAGTATCCAATTACATATGATTTCACCATCAATATAATGATATTGTCGCTCATGTGTACGTACGGATTACCGTCTTCACGAACGTGATGAAATTCATTCCCCATCATAACCATTCAAGAATAATTTTTATTTTATGATTAAAAATAATTTCTAAGAACTTAATATAATTTTGAATATGAATCAAATAAATCCTATTAATAACAAAAAAATCTTACATAACCAATCATATAAAGTAAAAAGAATTAGTAAACATTCAAAATAATGATACTACTAAAATATTATTAACAATGAAATATTAAGAAGATCATATATGATATCATATTTATGTATGTGGTTCCTGTATAATTTAATAACAATTATTTAACTATTATATAGGTGTTTAACATACTCTCTATCAATTAAAATTACAATTTAAGGGTTAATTCTTCAATCACTTCATTATCCGAGGTTGTTTATACGTGAGTATCTACTGAGACCTCTTTATCATCCACATCTGTGTTTCTTAAAAATATATTTCAAAATTTTTTTACTATTTCTCAGACTATGGGTTAAATTCACATATAACCTTTTTTAACTTTTTATATAATGTTTATAATGAATTATTCCAATCATTTTCCAAAAAAGTTCATTTATGACCCTTTCGAAAAAATTACGAAAAGAATGTTTTTTAAACTTATACAGCATGTGTGACTATTTTCCACCATTATAACATCTTTGAAGCATCACATACAAGATTATAAGAATATTTTCAAAATAAATGATTTATTTTGTAATTTTGTGACTTTTAAATGATTTCCAAATAGAAAGATATATTTCTTCCAAATAGTTTTGATTCCATTTATGTCAACATCCTTTGATGAGTTTTACACTTGTTTAACATTGATTTATTATGATATAATATTCTATATTGTATTAAATGTTTTGGGATATGTTTGACTGTGGATGTGTTATTTTTATACCATTCATTTTTTATGGTAAAAGCATTAACATTTTGTATTCTAGTTTTAACACGAATGTTTATGTTATATTTCAACTTTTTCATATAAAGAATACATTCGACATAGTAAGTGACAGGTGGAGCCCGCTATATCTCCTTGATGCTTTAGTAGGTCTCCTGTGAAAAACTAGTGTCCTGGAAAAAGTCCTTGACCAAATCTTAATTGTATCCTTTGAACGAGGCCATGACTATGTGGTTATAATGCCCGACATTATGCATTCTATCATTATGAAAATGGATATTGATATTACAGTGATTATTTGACTAGTAGAATATCCATGTGAATAAGTAAAGGTCAATATATGAATTATAATTTCCATATTATGCTGATTTTTAAGTTTAAAAGGATTTTGTTTTAGCCTTATACATTGTCTTAAATGTTTATTTTTATTTATGAAAATTTCCGCTACATTGTTATCTTTACTGAGAACCTCAGCACACCCCTTCCTACGTTTTATTTTTCCTAGGACGTGAAGAAGTATATTATGACTGACCTATAGGGATATTCTAAGGGATAAGAATGTGTTAAAAGAAGACAAAATGTTGTGTTTTTTCATTTCATAATGTAATGTAAAACTTATGTTTATTTGTAGTACTTCTAAGGCTATTAAACTGATATGTATTTCAGGATTTGATCAATTGTGATCATGATAATGTTATGTAATAATGCCCCGAATCTGGGTAACTAAGGTCGGGGCAATACAAAATGTGAAATTCTTCCTTGAGTATCGATGATGGTTTCTCCAAATTTTTCCTTGATGGTTAATATGAGTGTAAATGTGATGGTTACTTCATTTATAACCATAATGGTTATTCCAGGATTAACTGTTATGGTTAATCCATGTGTAGCTATAGTGGTTAATATAAGGTAATATTTGAACATTAAATATTATAGTCATATATAACTAGTTGTATGGATACTCTAAATTTAACCTTGATGGTTATTCTAAATTTAATAGTGAAAAGTATAGCTTCATCCAATAGTTTTCATATTAGTTTAAAAATTTTAAATAAACCATTATGAGATTGTTTTTCATTAAATATTTATAATGAAATGTTTTCTGAAAATTGTTGTGTAGAGAATATGACATCTTATGTAATAAAATTAATTATATTTAACTGAAGTTTTTTTTAAAGGGAAATTTTTATAAGTATTTATGTTCTAACATTTTATTTCCTTATTTTATATCCCATACTTCGATTGTTTTGCTCATATAATGTTTTAAATTGTTTTCCATAATGTATAATGGAAGACTAGGATAATGGATGGGTCCAAGATGTAAATTGTGAATATTTTTTCTAAAAATAAATCATATTTTATTTAAATGATATTTTTATAGGAAAAAAGATGCGGAATAGAAGTGTCCACATGTAATGTATGGGTTTACTATGTAAGTGTTTTTCCAAATTCAATCAAACTATAAACCTAAAATATCTCTGGGAATGGAAGAAGGATAGTATAGTATAAATTCAATTGAATATGTAATGTTTATGTCTTGGTTCTTATAGTTGGTATCAATGTATGGTTTAGACAACATTAGATATTATGAAGTTTTCATGTGAGGTTTTCTTTAAAGTTATGGATGCGAACATGGGTTTACAGGTTTAAGTATGATTATAAGTTAAACATCATATACACCCCTTGTGTGGTTTAAAGTGATCTATTTTGATGTCATTAGTGGTATTTTTGGATATTGGATTTATAATGGTAGTTGACTTAGGTGTAAAAGATTTAATGTTTAATTTATTATGGATTTTGATAGGGTATTATCTTTAAAAGGACCATTTTCATTTTAACATGAAAATATTAATTTCATATTTTAATGATGTTATATTCAATATTTTAAGGTTTATTTATCAATATATAAGGAAATAAATCATTATCAAACTTTTTATCCATTCTGGATGATTCGATTATCACTATTATTGTAAAATCCTATTAAAATGAGTCTGAGAACTTTATTGAATATTTAATTCACCTAAAAGAAGGTGTTTAACTTATGTTTTCATGAACCACTCCCCCTAGAGTAACAATAATGAAGGGATATATATAATGAACCATGCATCCCACCTCTAGTAGGCCCTGATTTTTTGACTCGCTCTGAGATTATTAAAATCTCATAAATTTAAGGTAGTTCCCTCTATAATATATAGGATCAAAAGATATGAAATCATTGATCAATTAACTACATGAATTAATATATAAATAAAAATAAAACCAACCCCTGATGAATGTATTTAAAAAAAATCATCTAAAATCATCTAAATGAAATCACCCAAAAAAATAAAATATAATGCAGAAACACATCATCAACCCCAATGTTCTGATCTAGTAATGTCCATCGTAGTACACAAAGTATTCCTATAAATAAAAAAACTAATTTATATATATGTGGAGTTAGAATATGGGTAACGTTTTTTGGATATCCAATGTCTTTCGTGAAAATGTAAAAAGTCCACACTAATTCTTCCAAGAGAGAAAAATAGAACCAAAAATACCTAAACAGGTTAACTAAACATACACCAACCTCACTAAGGCTCACTTTCCAAATAACACATCCAAGTGTACTAATATAAAATGAACTATGTTGATAAAAAGGTACCTCGTACCACTTTCCCACAGATTATTCAATATCACCCCCCAATAGAAAACATCATGGAACCCCTACATCATTCATATAACATTGCATCACTTCCTACTAGCAGACACCTAGTCTATCACTTCACATCACATCTCTCATAAAGATACATGGTCCATCATATCCAAATAATTCTCATAAATAGTGTAGTAGGGTTTCATGAGCATAATGGAAATCAATCTCATCCCTCCTCCTCCTATGCATAACCTCCACCATAACCCATCCCATCATATATCACTTGAAGACTCCTAGTACATCACATCAAAAAACTTTATCTTTTTAACGTCATTCCATCATTTTTATAACCCAGGTACTTATAAAATAATTTTTTCCATTATGTCATTAAATAGTTAAATTAATTATAAATTTATAATAAAATAATTTGTATTTAAAAAATTAATAAATCTATAAAAATATAATATTAACCTCACCTATTAAATTATAAGTAAAATTTAGGTATCTTATGAATGGAAATATGATATAATTATATCATTGTATAAGTAAACAAATGTTTTGAAAATGATAATATTATGTTTTTGTATTATTGTGAAAGAAAAAATTTTATTTACAATTTTACAATTAATATATTTATTAAAAATAAAATTTAACATCATAAAATAGATTCATAAATGAATATTTTATTTTTTTATGATTTAAAAATAGTTTTATGAGAATATAATTAATTTTTTTAAACCGTAAAAAATCAGTTATAATTTTGAAATAAATATTTTTATAATAAATGATGATTTTATTTAAAGATTAAATTTCACATAGTTAGAAAATTATTTCATAAAATGGAGATAATTTTTTAATTCTACACATTAAAAAAATAATGTATATTTTTGGGATTTTTATGAAATATTTGAATATTTTTTAATAGTGAAATATGTTAATTTGTAGTATTTAACAAATACATGAAATATTAATTAATAGTTGTTGAATGGATGATGTATGACCATAATATCAGAACTTCTTTATTTTAATACTATATTTATTCTTGAAAATCAAAATCATTCATATTCCTAATCGAAAATAATAATCTAATGAATAAAATAATCCAAAAACATCCATCTCCTGCAATATAAATACAACCCCTCATGTCCTCTTCTCCACACACCTCCAAATTCATCAATATCATAAAATTTATACCCTATACTCTTCCCAATACTCTGGCATACATCTAGGAGCCTTTGTAATCAATAAAAAAACATATTCATCTTCCCTATGGAAGATCTTGTGGAGATGAATTCAAGTGGTAAAATACTCTTTAATTTTCTTTTATTTTATTCTAAATTTCTTTTTATTTTATTATTACCTCATTACATCCTTTCATAAAAGGGACATAAAAAATCCATTAAATTACATATATATTAATGTTATTTTATAATGTAATATCCATCATTAAACCTCTCTTATTCTCTTCTTACTCAAGAAAATTAATTTATCGTTCGTGATGTGTTGATTCACCACCTTCATGGATGATGAATTTTCATTTTTCGTTACCTACTTCAAAGATGGTAATAAAAAAATTACTATGGTGAAAAAATATTTTAATACTTATATTATAATATTATTAATGTTTTTTATCATATTTATATTCATAACATTAAATACAACAAAACTTGTTTGAGAGAGTAGAAAAACAGGCCAAAAATAAACCAAACTTTTATCATCAATGTTTTAACTAATGAATCATCCTCATAAAAAAATTATATATGGTATCATTTAAAATTATTGAAACATATTACTATTATTTTTTTGTACTTATATAGTTTTTAATCCAATTTCAATGAAAATTCATACTGAACTAACCATGGAAAATTTGAAACAGACACACATGAAGTAATGAAAATCAGAAGATATTATTAAAAAATGGGTGGAAATATGTTATAAAATCATTATGTATGGAATTATAAATAGAAATATAGTTATTTAATTAATTAATAAAACTCTTTAAACCATTATAATTTAGGTTTGGACTTGTTTTAAGGAAGAAAATATTCATGTAAGGGACTTTTCTTTTAAAAAATTCTCTTTTAATTTCTATTTTTACAAAATTCAAAAGGAATTTTTTTTACATTAAGGAATGATAATATTATTTAATTTCATTGTGGCTTAATTTTTTTTATTTTCATTACTATATTACATGTTTTTTAGAATACAATTGTTTCCCTTGCATGTGTGCAGTATTATTTTAAAATAAGTGCTTTTCATAAATGAATTGTTTTTATGAAGAAAGTATTAATATTTTGTGATTATGTTCTAGTTAATGGGGATTTTTTAGGATGATATGATGTTACATTATAAACAAATATGGATGGGTATATTATATCCCTCTAATTAATTGGTTATGATGGAAGTTGACCGCATTATTTATTTTAAGCGTAACTGTGACAGTTACATCATAAGGTAGTCGTGCAGGTTACAATGTAAGGTATATATGAGGTTTAAAACTCATATGGTATTCCTGAGGGTTACAATAAAAATTAATTATGGTAATAAAATTATTCCCCATGTTACTTATGTGGTTTTTTATGATTTCAATGTTTTATGGAAACCTAATATTTTCAAAAAGTAATTATATGTTAATTTTAAGGATGAGAAGTTTATCATTCGGTTGGGCCATGGAACTTCTATTTGAGATGAGGCTAAGGCCATGCTGGTGGGACTTTCTTTGGGCTGAAAAAGGAGGTTGATCCCTTTAGAGGTTCAGACAGACTCCATGCTTGTTTCGAATGCACTCCAGAGCACTATTGTTATGCCTTTGTCCATTGAATATGAAATTAATAAATTCTACTGTATTCTCGACAATGGTACCAAGGTATCCCACACCTAGTGAGAGGGTAATAGGGAAACATATTAACTAGAAGCATGTGACTTTCCAAACTCAGAGTGCTTATTATTTTATGTCTTTTATAGTCTCGACCAAGAGAGTAATATTATCATCATGGAAGGCACCCTTGGTCTTCACCACATAAGACCCTCGTAGTCTTGCTTGGCCTGGACAGCTTCTTCTGCCTTTGAGTGTACTTCATTCTTTTTTCTCTTTGAATAAATAAATTCGCATGATGATGGTTCCCACCATATTTTTTATAAAAAAATATAGGATTTATGGATGGGTAAGCGAAATGAGTATTTTTAATTTAAATTCATGATGTTTTTTAAATTAATAAAACATATTTTGTTATTCAAAATTTCATATTGTAAAAAAAATTGATATTGAGTACATGTCCCTATATTGTAATTTATGATTTTAATGTATTTGTTATAATATAATTCCCAGAAAATATAAAACAAACAATTTTTGGAAATGTAAAAAAGTTATTTTATAGTGGAAATTACTAGATTATGTAATGTATAAGGTTGGGTTATTATTGTTGGTATCTGATCACAGTTTATAGAATTTTAGCGGTTGGGATGATATTAATAAAATACCATCAATTATTTTTAATTTATTTTTTGTTTTAAATGATATTTAATTTAATTATTACTATGTTTCTATATCTAACATGTTTCAATTCATAATGGTTTTCCATTGAAGAACGAGGCATGTTGAAGTAGGAAGGCCCTAAGTGGATGATATATTTCTGAATATGCAACCCAGAATGGTAGAAATTTAAACCAATAAATTTATGATAGTAATTTATTAGATGTACTTGGGAAAAAATGGGGGTGGAATCCATGAAAAAAAATTTATAGTTAATAGAAAAGAACATGATGATCGTTCATTTATGAGGATAAATCCACTTTCTTGTAATGGATCTTATGAACCATTGGTTGAATAAGGGTTGATAAATCCATTAGAAAGACATTCTATGTCATGGGGTGTTTAGTTAATAAAAATGTTAGTATTTCTATTTAATATATTGAAGGTGATTCGGAATAGTGGTGGTTAAAGGACAAAAAATTCATGGAAAGTGAATAGATTGATATCTATGAATGGGATGACTTTAAGAAAATTTTCCTCGAAAAATATTTTCCTAAGGTGGTTCGATTTAGGATTGAAATGAAATTCCTTGAATTGAAATAAAAGGAGGAATAGTTAAGGGTTGTGTGTCAAGAAAAATTCAATCCATTAGAAAGTTATTGTAACATCCTAGGTAAATAAAGAATATTACATTTTCATATTTAATAAAATATGTGAGTAATATATTCATTTTACTTTAAAGGGTATTCTATGTTCAATGGCGTACCCGATATGCAGCAACGGGGTTCTTTGAAATATTATGTTGCACCCAATGCGGAGTCATACTGAAAAATAATAAAATAATATTATTTTAAACGGTAGTTAACGGATAGCCATTGTATTAGATGGAATGGGAATAACTAACTTCAATATAAACATACATGTTTGTTAAATGTTTTAACATTTATCCAATAAATTTTAAGGGCTTAAAATAAGAAAGAATCTGATTTTAAGCATAAATACTCTAATATTCATTAAAAATCTGATTTACCACCTTTTGATGAAGAACCCTCATTAAATATAGATTTGGTCCCTTCTATACGTTTAATTTGACAAAATAATAATCTTCTTCAGAATCGGTACATCAAAATTTACTTTGGATAAAATTTTGGTCTTTTTCTGATAAAGCTCATTTTTTATGAATAGTGAAAAATACTGTATTTTAATTCATAAATTCCTTTTAATATAATTTATTTATATGAATATATTATCATTTTTAATGGTTTTAAAGAGTAATTAGATTATATTTTTACCATTTAATACAATTTTTACCATTATAAATAATTTTACTTTGAAATTGGACATAAATAAGTGTCAATCTTTTGATAGTTATTATTTCTTAAAATCACGCTTTTTCTTTTGATAGTGGGAATTAATTTTAAATTTGCTTATGATACTTATTTGTTTTGAATTTGAAAAAATATATTCCATATTTGGTATCAAGAGGTACAAATTCTGAAAATAAGTATCTTTTATTTTTATTCATTCTGAATATTTACATCAGTAAATATTTTATTTAGCATGGTTAAAGGGTAAATCTGGTAAATAAAGGTAACAAAATATTATTATAATAATATTTAATTATCCCAAAATGTGTCAGAATACTATTGGATGATACATTTATGAACATGGGAATCATTATGTCGATTTTTGGACCCCATGGACCCATTTATGAGTGATAATGACACTTTAAATTAATTAATATAAAGAAAAGACAAAAATGACTTAAACATATATATTTTAGTAAATAAATTTTTAAATAGGGTAATATAAGTTATATCTTCATATATAAATATTAATTTGGAAGCTAATACTAATTCCTACATCATGGTATTTTTATATAATTTTTAGACATCAAATTAATAAAATTATTTATGACACAATATTGATGAAGTGTTTACCTCATTAACGAATAATTTAACTAAATAAGATTATAAATATTAAAAAAATATCCAAAACCTTTCTAATTATTATTGTATGTTATTATTTAGAATATGAGTCATATTATCTTTGACTTTAATGATTTTGGACCTTTTGAAACCAAATATAAGTTTATAATAAAATAATATTTTTAAACTGTCCAAAAGTGCCCCTCCTCCCCCTTATAAAAATACCTCACTTTTATCCCATTACTAACACATCTCAATCCCCTTGGATCGTCCAAACTATGAACAATTAATCTCCCTCCATGCTTCTCCTCCTATTATAAGCCTTCCCCTAGGAAAAAGGCAATTCAAGTAAACCTTTTGGTTCAAACCAAAGGGAGATACCAGATTTAAAGGTAACCTCTTCTCTTAAGTTCTTTTTGTTTTTTTTAATTTATCAAACCCCATAAACTGTTTTTATTTATTTATTTTATAAAAAAACACCAGTATATTAAATATACTAGGTTGTTTTTATGATATGGAATCAAACTACACTTACACACACCTCCATCTAATTGGTAATGAACATACTATTTCTGTGGAAGGCGAACTACTACCTCACAAAATGATGACTGTTCAATCTTATCCTACCACCTCTCATGGTAGAAATTATGATGGAAGTATATTTATATGTGATTTGTATTATATTTATATAGATTATATTCACCTGTATTTTCCATTTATATAACACCTTAATGGTTTCCATAGTGGGTAAATACGATAATTTAATCTGAGAAAGTGCGGACTACCGCCCCCGCAAAGTGATATGACTCGTTCATACCACACATGGAACATATAAAGGATGGAGATAATTAAATTATATATTATCTTATAATTTAATTATAATATAAATATTTATCAATACATTTTCATTCTAGTATATATGAAATAGAAATTAAAGTAACGTTCATGCGTACATACGGCTTACAGTCTCCATGAAAGGTGCATTTCCTTTCTTATATCCAAATGTTATGTACTATTATAAATACATAAATATATATATATATATGATATATATGACATATAAATCATGAATATTATTTTTTAGATAATGGAATTTTGACTACATGGAAAATTTGTAATTATAACAAGTTCATTTATGACTCAAGTTCTGAACAATGAGAAAATGTCCAATATGAAATCAAATAATTAACTAATTGTTGTTGGATAGAAATAAGTTGAATAAAAGGAATAGTAAACATTAAAAAGGTTATTAATAAAGAATAATTAACATTAGTTTATTAGTAAATGGATTAGAGAAATATCGATTCAAGTTGGACACAAGGTAAGTGGTTTCTTATCTCACTTTTAATTCCTTGAGATTTCCATTGTTCACCACATATTTTTTGCATGTGGTGTATTTTGTACTACCATTTGATATATATTATCATGATTCTGTTTATATTCATGGTATTTTTTCATTAATTTGGTTGTTATTATATTTTGTTCATATGACTCGATTGGTTACAATGTTATAATAAGTTTTCATCTCACTTTTTATTCCTTTGAGATTCATGCAATATTTTCCACTATTTTCTTTTGTGTGGTGTATGTACTACCATTATTTTATTCATTGTATAATGCACATTAATTTATGGTTATTTACATCTTCATTGTGTGATCCTTCTTTTATGTGGTGTATACTTTGTAAGTTACCAAATCGGTAAGGGAACCTTTCACCCTCCGCTTTTTAAAAGACTTATTTTTGTTAGGTATTTTAATTTAAATATTATTATGTTGGGATATGTTATTATATATCCGGATTGTTTTATTTCTTATTTACAAGTGATTAGATACACTTTTCTCTCTCATAAACTTATTTTTTGAATTTTAATGTGATGTCTTTAGGCTGTCGAATTTTTTTAAGGGAACTTTTTAACCCAATTTCAATTCTTTGGTTTAAACTTCTACTTGTTGATTATATCGTACTATGAATATGTGTGAATGACCTCTGATTGTTTTACAATGAATATTAAATCATATTTAGTGTATTTATATTTTTTAAACATATTTATATTATTTATTTATCCTTAATCTAAGGATACCATCTTTATAAAGAATTTCGTCCCAATTTATATTCCATTGAGACTTCATTGTTATTATGCACCAATTCAGTTTTATATGGTTCATATACTATCCTTTATAATATTATATCTTTAATACCTTAATTATCATGATATTATAATGTTTGGATTAAATTTTATTCCTCAATTAGTTTAATTCAAGCGTCTCTCATTTTCTTAAGAACTCTAAAAAAAATATCATTTTAAATGTTTTAAATATTTATTCTTATAAATCACTATCATTAATGTCCATGTTTTAAAAATGGTTTTAAATATTTATTTATATTGACATGAATTTTTAAAAATTAAAATTTATTTCAAATTCCTTAAAGTGGTATATGAAATATTGATTAAAAAATCTCTTTATTAAATGTTTTAAGTGGTTTTGAAAATGGTTTGATAAATCATTGTTTATTTAAGTATATTGATATGATATATTGTGATTGGAAATTGGAAATTTTATCTTTCCTTTATGATTGTGTTATGTGATATGATTATGTTATGGTTATTGGGCATTGTTTACGTACACGGGTGGTTCTGTGATAAACCTAGGGCGGGTAACCCTAAGATAGCTCACTAATGCATTAGGTAACGCGGTGGAGGTAACTGTTAATGTTTACCCTAAGAGATTTAAGGAATATAATGTGATGGGTATTCCAAAATAACTCCCTATATAGATGATATAGAAACATTTTAAGTATGTTTTCTATGCCACAAGTTACCTTTATGATTTATTATTTGTGTGTGTTATTCATAAATCTTATGATTTCATAAGGTATGTTATGATTGAAATCTTTGGTTTCATTGTTTTGTATTTATTGATGGGTTAATGTTTTCTTTCCATATTTTATAACCCTTACTGAGCTTTTTATGATCATCACGTGTTTTTGAAATGTTTTCCACAGGACATAAAGATGAATAGGGTCAAGAATGGGATCAAGGAAAAGTCATGTGTTCTAAAACATAGAACTAGACAAGTTTCTTTTTAAGATTTTTTATTTTATAAAAAAAATGGATACTAAGTAGTTGTGTCAATGTGTAATTTTCAAGTTGATATGTAACAGTTATGGCCTAATTCTCTTAAACTGTAAACCTGAAATGATCTTCAATGTGAATTATTCATTTAATTCAATATTATGTAATGTTTTAAGGTCAGGTCCTTATAGTTGGTATCAGAAGTCAGTTTAGAAAACATTAGGGATTATGAGTTTTAGTTAAACCCATGGTTAGTCCCTATGTCTATTATTTCAGTTAAATCCTTCTTTTATAGATTTTTCAAATAAATGAATGTTGGTTACAAATAAAAGGTCGAGGATCTCAAACGACATTCCTATCTCTTCCTGATGAAATGCTAGTAATAATTATTTTGAATTCATGTTCATATGATTGTGAAACATTTTCTAACATACTACTCACTTGAAAGAAGTTGATTGAGATTTCGAACACCTCCACTATACGTCGATATCATCGTGGATCTTAGTATGTATTTAATCAAATCATATTTTCTCAACATTCTTATATTTTCAAGAAAGGTAAATATTATCAAAGAATATTCAAATATTTTAACTTATCACCAGATTTTGAAGCATATTATGATTTTGAAAAAGGTGATGAAGAAGGAGACCCTTGCGCAATCTATTTATATATGCATTAACAATATATCCTCTCATCACATACTTATTTTATTTTAAAAGGATCATTGATTTAAATTTTCAACACAAATTTGATCTGACTGTTTTATAAAAATATTGTTTTATCAGATGTTTTGAAATATTATGTCATACATGATTATTTTCCAAAATTGATTTTCTACGAACACCCATATGGGTCACATTTTACCAGGTGTATTTGGAAGAAGGAAGCAAATTATCTTGAAGGATCTCCAAATCATTGTTGGAATGCATGGACCTTCAACCTATGTGAACAAGATGATGAAGAAACCATATGGACACCATGATCAAGGTATGATGTTCTTTTTATTGGGAATAGATTTATTTTATCATATGGAAGTAAGAAAATGAAAATACATAAGATGTTGAGGGATTAATGTATTGAGATAAAAATGAAAGGTATAAGAAAACCTTGGAGGTTAAAACATGTTAGGGATATTTTTAAGTTTTATAAAATGGACAACCAGAAAGATTGGTGACAAACAGTCACATCCAGAAAGGCTGTAGGAATTAATCCCACAATCGAAGGGCGACAAGATAGAATCACCTACCATTGTCCTTCCTGAAGTCCCTGGCTAGTATGAATTATTCTTTTAAGTTAAATGATTTTATTGATCAAGAATAAGTTGATTTTGGTTACTTAGGTTTTCTCAAATGGATATCCTGGATATAGGAAAATGATTTGTTGATTATGTGAAAATGGTTATTTTAGAAGATGTTGGCTCTTTTGGAAACACTATATGCTTAAGGAAAATAAAACACTATGGGATTTAATTTGTGGAGTAATAGTTGAAATTTTATTTTGGAAGAATCAATATTTTTATTTTGGGCATAAGATGATTTGGGTTATTTATGTAAATGATTAATATATTGTAGAGAATATGTGTTTAGGGTAATTACACTTCAGTATGAGACATTAAGAGTAGTCGATGTTTTTTGATATAAATCTTATGATTCACATTGGAATACTATGTGATTAAATCCTTAATAGTATTGGGTTTCAATTTTAGTTTTTATTATTTAGAAAAATTTTAAGAATAATTGTATATTGAATGGTCTTTCTTGAACACTGGGTTCTTTTTATTGAATTTTGGAGATTAAGAGTAGTATTTATTTTTTATAAAGTATTATCCTTTCAGAGATTATCCGATCTTGAGCTAACCAATTTTGGTTTTGGTTTTTGTCTAAAGATAGGGTAAATATATAGCGCATCTTTTATAGATTATGTGATACTCTATAAGATGATTCTAGCACATTAGGTTTGACTAAGTCATCTTGAATACTTATCGTTTGGAGAAAAGATAGGTTTGTGGTAGAATTTTATTAAAGGATTACACTCTACATGACAAGTAAGTATATTTCCTTACAATCTTAGTGTTGTTATAAATAAAATTGTTCACATCTATGAAAAAGGATCTTGAAGCAAAAATGTTATAATCTCTCTTTAATCATCAAAACTTTACCCAACCACTAATTTATGGTATTTTGGTGGTTAACTTTCTTGTGATCAAGTTTTCTATCACTCTCTATTAATATATGAGAGTTAGTTTATCTTCCTTATCCATGTTTTCATGGAATCCTAGTATATATTGTCTATGGTGACCATTGTATTTCTCTTACATTCTTTTAAAGTTATATTTTTATTGACTTTTTTTCCAAAGTGAGACTTCCAATGAAGTTTCCTTCCCGAATTTTAAAATTGCGAGGACGCAATTCCCAAAATGGTGGGAAGGATTTAACATCATATGTAAAGAAAAAATACAACATTTTCATATGTAATAAAAATTTTGAATTATATTTTAATTTTATATTAAAGGAGATTATATGTTCTATGGCATACCCGATATGCAACAACAGGTTTCTTTGAAATCTTATGTTTCACTCAATGCTGAGTCGTACTGAAAAATAATAAAATAATATTATTTTAAATGGTAGTTAACACCTAGCCATTGTATTATCGGTAATGGAAAGAACTAACTACTATATGAATATACATGTTTTTTAAATGTTTTTACATTTATAAAATAAATTTTAGAGTCTTAAAATAAGAAAGAATCATATTTTAATCATAAATACTATAATGTTCATTAAAAGGCTGATTTAGAGCCTTTTGATGGAGAACCCTATTTAAATATATTTTGGTAACTTCTATATTTTATATTTGACAAAATAATATTCTTCTTTATAATCATGATATAAAAATTTACTTTAGATAAAATTTTGGTATTTTTTGGAAAAAGATCATTTTTAATGAATAGTGAAAAATACTGTATTTTAATTCATAAATCCATTTTAATCTAATTTATTTATATGGATATATTATCTTCTTAAAATGTTTTTAAGTGTAAATATACTATATTTTTACCATTTAATATAATGTTGGTCATTTTAAGTAATTTCACTTTTAAATTGGACAGAAATAAGTGTCAATCTTTTGATAGTAATTATTTTTTTTAAACATGCGTTTTGTTTTGACAGTAGGTATTAATATTAAATTAATTTTTTCCATTTCTGTGTTTTGAATTTTGAAAAATGGATTTCATATTTGGAGTCTAGAGCTCCAAATTGTCTAAATAGGTAACTTTTATTTTTAACATTAATAATATTTACATCAGTAAATATTTTATTTACCATGGTTAAATATTAAATATAGTAAATAACAGAGAAAAAATATTATTATAATAATATTAAAATACACCAACATGTGTCATAATCCAATTGGTTGATACATTTCTGACCATGGGCATACTTGGGCTGATTTTTGGACCCGATGGAGCCACTTAAGAGTGTTAAGGACACTTTATATTAATTAATTTAAAGTAAAGACAAAAATGAATTTAACATACATATTTTAGTAAGTTAATTTTTGCATAGGGTTATATAAGTTATCTCATAGACTATAAATATTCATATGAAAGATAATAACTTTTCAAAAATAATGTAATTTTTATTATAATTTTTAGAAATCTAATAAATAAAAGTATTTATGACACAATAATGATGTAGTTTTTTCCTCATTAATGAATGATTTAAATAAATAAGATTATAAATATTAAAACAATATAAAAAACCTGTACAATACTTATTGGATGATTTTATTTCTAATATGAGTCATCTTAACATTGAATTTAAGGAGTTTTGGACCTTTTGAGACTGAAGATATGTTTATAATAAAATAATATATTTATATATTCCTAAGGGGACCCTCATCCCCCTTATAAAAATCCCTCACTTCTAACCCATTCCTAAAACTTCTCAAACACCTTGGCTCATCCAAACTCTACCCAATTAAGCTCCCTGTATTTCTATCCTCCATTTAGAAGCCTTCCCCAAGGTAGAAGGCAATTCAAGTAAACATTTTGGTTCAAACCAATGCAAGATTCCCGATTTAAATGTAACATCCTCTCTTAAGTTTTATTGTTTTATTTTACTTTTCCAACCCCATAAACTCATTTTATTCCTTTATTTTATAAACAAACAAGTATCCTCAATATACTAGGTTATTTTTATGAGAATTATTTAAAATTCAATTACATACACCTCCATCTAATGGGTAAAGAACATATTGTTTCTGTGGACGGAGAACTACTGCCTCACGAAATGATGATTGTTCAATATTCTCCTACCACTTCTCATGGTGGAAATTATGATCGCACGGTATTTATATGTGATTTATATTATATTTATATTTTTATATGATTCTGTATTTTTCATTTATAAAATACCTTTATGGTTTCCCTAGTGGGTAAATACGATAATTACATTTAAGGAAGTGTGGACTATCACCACATCAATATGATATGACCTGTTCATACCATACGTGGAACATATAAATGTTGGAGATAATTAAATTATATATGATATTATACAGGAATTATAATATAACTATTTATCATTAAGTTTTAATTCCATTAAATATGAAATATAAATGAAAGTTGCGTTCATGGGTACGTATGGCTTACCTTCTCCATGAACGGTGCATTTTATTTCTTATCTCCAAATGTTATGTACTATTATAAATACATATATATAATAAATACATGTGATATATATATAATATCTAAATCATTAATATTTTTATAAAGATAATATAATTTTGACCACATTGACAATTTGTAATTATAACAAGTTCATTTTATATTCAAGTTCCAAACACTGACAAAATGTCAAATATGAACTGAAATACTTAACTAATTGAAGTAGCTAGGTAATAAGGGATATAAAAGGAATAATAAACTTTAAAAATATTCTTAAGAAATTAGAAATTAACTTTAGTGTATTATTTAGGATATTAATGAACGATCAAGTCATGTCGGACATAAGGTAAGGGGTTTCTTATCTCACTTTTAATTTCTGTGAGATTTCCATCGTTCACCACTTATTTATTACATGTGGTGTATTGTGTAATTACACTTGATATATATTATCATGAATCTCTTTGTATTCATGGAATTCTGTGAATAATTTTGTGGTTATTAACTTTCGTTCTTATGACTCGATTGATTACAATGTGATAAGAGGTTTTCACCTCACTTTTTATTCTCGTGAGATTCATTCTATATTTGCCACTATTTAATTTTGTGTGGTGGATGTACTACCATTTAATATATTCATTATGTAATAAACATTAATTTATGGGTATTTACATATTCATTTTATGATCCTTCTTTCATGTGGTGTATGTTTTGTAAGTTACCAAATCAGTAAAGGAACCTTTCACCCTCTTCTTTTTAAAAGACTTCTTTTTGTTATGTCTTATAATTTGCATAATATTATGTTGGGATATGTTCATATGTATTATTATTGTTGTAAATTTTATGTCCAAGTGATGAGATACCCATTATAACTCATCAACTCATTTTCTGAATTTTAAAGTGACGCAGTTAGGCTATCGAATTTCTGTATGGGAAATTTTTAACCCAATTTATATTATTTGGGTTAAACATATACTTATTGATTATGTCGTGGTATGAATATGAGTGAATAACCTCTGATTTTTTTACACTGAATATCAAATCATGTTGAGTGTATTTATATTTTTCACACATAATTATATAATTTATTTATCCTTAATCTAAGGATATCGTCTATATAAGGGATTTCGTCATAATTTACATTCCATTGAGACTTCATTGTTGTTATGCACAAATTCACTTTTATATGGGGCATATACTATATTTGGAATATTATATCAGGAATAACTTTTTTATCCTGATATTATAACTTTTTTATTAAATGTTATTCCTTAATTAGTTTTATTCAAGCGTCTTTCATTTGGTTAGGAGCTCTTTAACTAAAATATCATTTTAATTTTTTTAAAGATTTATTCTTCTAAATATTTCTCATTAATTTACATGTTTTAAAAATGGGTTTAAGTATTTATTTATATGGAATTTAATGTTTTAAAATTAAAATTTCTTTGAATTTCTTCAATGTGGTATGGGACACTTTGATGCAAAAATATTTTTATTAACGGTTTTAAATGGTATTGGAAATGGTTTGATAAAGCATTGTTTATTTAAATATCATGATATGGTATATTGTGACTGTAATGTGGAAATGTTATCATTCATTTATTCCTGCGTTATGTGTTATTATTATGTTATGGTTATTGGGCATTTTTTATGTATATGGGTAGATCTGTGATAATCCTAGGGTGGGTGAGCCCGAGATAGCTCTCTAATGCATTGGGTATCGTGACGGAGGTAAATGTTAATGATTCTCCTAAGAGATTTTGGGAATATACTATGATGGGTATTCCAACCTAACTCCCTAGGTAGCTGGGATAGATACAATGTAAGTATGTTTTATATGCCACAAGTTACCTTTATGATTTATGATTTCTGTGTGTTATTCATAAATCTTATGATTTCATAAGGTATGTTATGATTGAAAAGTATGGTTTCACTGTTTCATATTTATTTATGGGATAATGTTTTCTTTCCATATTTAATAACCCTTACGGAGCATTTTTTTCTCATACCATGTTTTTGAAATTTTTTCCATAGGAATTAAATATGGATTGGTTTAAGAATGGGATCATGGAAAAGACATGTTGTCTAAAACCTGGAACTAGAGATGTTTATTTTTATGATTTTTTATTTTATGAAATAATGGATACTAAGTAGTAGTGTCTACGTGTAATCTTTTTGATTATAGGTAATAGTTATGGCCTTATTCTATAAAACTATAAACTTGAAATGAACCACAATGTGAATTATTCATTTAACTCAAGATTATGTAATGTTTTAAGGTCGAGTCCTTATAGTTACACTCCAAATAATAATAAAGATCAATATAGTAAAATAAACCATTTTTACTCAGGAATGAAGCCAATATATTAAAGAGAATTTGCATCCATTGAATTAAAAAGTTATGAGAATCCTGATCGATGTTCTAAGAAAGATGAAATGGTTTTTGATGATTATCAAGTTCACTTTGAAAACAATAAGATAAAATGGTCAAGATGGTAGGAAATGGGTTATAACCAATCAAATAAATCTGAAGGAATGAAAATCTAGTGTCCAGTTTGTGAAAAGTTGGGTGTTGACGCTCCTTTTCGTCACAGAGTATAATGAATGAAAAGGGGGAATACCTTAAGCACAAAGAGATTCATCCTTTGAAGAAACAAAAAAAATTGACAAAGGAAAGAACAAGGATGACATCACCTGTGAATACCTCTTCCGCTACTCATGCTGGATCATCGTCCACTCAGAGGATGACATCACCTACTCAGCATCATCAACGCTGGGTCTCAAATGGACTAGTTAAGAAATTCCATCCACATGGTACCATTCCGACTTTGGAGGCTGCTCCACATGCCCTCCAAGTTAATAATTCACCCTGGTTGTCCGGACAGCGACGACTAGTGATCAAGAAGCAGGTGGTGCCAACCACCGTTTCCAACTGTTTTGACTTGTTTTCCCTAGAACAAAATAACAAGTACCTCTCATATTATGTGGAGGTGAATGAGAAGGTCTCTCAAGGACTTAATTCAAGGCGACATTAGTCCTTCCCGAGGTCTCCCCTTAATAATCGCTGCCAGACTCATGTGGCGGTGGACACTCAACATGATGAGAGTATCGCCTTTAGTGGTTTGGATCAGGTTCCTAAGACCTGAGTCCGCAAGACAAACCATCAAAGGTGAAATCTGGTAAAAAAGGAGTAGGTTCTTACTTCTTCCCCCTCGGGGAAGTCCATCAAGCCAACTTGATGGAAAACAATGAGCGGGCATATACACCCGTCCGTCCTGATATTACTGCCCAGCAGAATCATCTAGAAGTAACACACCAATCCCACCAGGCAATTCCAGCAGAGTATTATAGGAAGCCATATACACCTATTTATAATTTATCAGCCAATCAGCAAGCTCATCTGACTACATCCAAAGAAGCTCTCCAATTTAATACGGTGACAACTGATAAGCAGGAACGTACCCTTGTTTACAATCAACAATTTTGTCAGTAGTCTCATCTTCCAGTATTGAAGGAAATTAGTCAACCATACTTGAAGAATAATACACAGTAGGCACATACACCTTCCAATGTTCATCAAGCCTACCAACAGTCTTGTTTGGTAGCTCCTGGAGAAGTCGGTCGGAAATCTCTGATGAAAAATTTGGAGCAGACTCAACTCTCTTCCCCTACACATGAGTACTGTCATAATTCACTGACAAGAAAAGGAGGATAGAATAATGAATACACACCTACTCCAGACATAGAATGGACTTATATTCCAATTCCGGCAGCTGAAGTTGCCAAGAACATTCTGAAAATGGTGAAATAGTAGAAGCAAATCTCTGACCATATTCTGGATGCCTATCAGAATATTATAACAACTTCAGCAGCATCATAGGGAAGTAAATATAAATATGCACCTATAAGTGGATTGAATCATCAAAAAATCACTCCGTAATAGATACACACCTCTGTTACAGTACAAGAGGGTTGTGGGGCATACTCCCCCATGTCATACGTACAATCAAGTCAGGCACATACACCCGATTTGAGTGGAGATAATCAGCCTAACCTGACCATTTCTCATGAGAAGGCACATAAACCTGGCCATAATAACCACTTTCGTCAACAAGTGGTTCCTAAATTGAGTAATAAGGTGTATAAAAAAAGACCTGTCCAACACAGTCAAGAATTCGAGAGCCAATCTGTAATAAGGCCTTGCTCGATGCTGGAGTTATTGAAGCCCTTAGACAATTATCTTTCGCAACTCAAGATTCTACTCTCTAATTTCTCAATAGTGGGAACAATAATTTTGATGTTCTTCATTAGACACTTCCTCATGAAGGATTTCTTCATGATAGTTCGGTCGATCTTAAAGTATCATCTTCAGATGAAAGCCAAGATAACCCTCTACATGGTCAGAAGATCAAGGAGAAAAATGTTTCATCTTTTGCTGTAACCCACCATCGTGGTACTCCCCATGATGATGAATTTAGCTGTGAAATTCCTCTCTACAGTAGTAATTCGCATTGCCTGGAAAATTATTCAAAGGAAAATGCAGTAAAGAGAAATCCCTCTTATCTTGAGGCACTTGAAAATGTGATGCCAGTCATGTCTGATGCTTTACTAGTTGTAGGTGAAATACTTACTCAATCAGAAGATAGCCCTGGGTGTAGGTCATTCTCCAAACCACCCCTGGGTCATTCATCTTCTAGTTTGGTAAATGAATTCTCTACTAATCTTGTTGAATCTGATGAAGCAACAAAGAATCACTGGATTTGGTCTAATCAGGTAGAAGAATCTCGAACAAATGATAATGAGGAAGTGCTGAATATGAGAAAACAACTGGCGGAAGATGAAGTACCAGTCATGTTTTGGCCTTTGGCTGACTCTTATGATGATATTATAGAAATTTTTATGGAATATTGTATTCATGATATTCGTCTCAACATGTGGAAAACATTTTTTCACTTGAAAAATAAAATATCATCTTATGATGAATATAAAAATCATTTCAAGATAATAGAAGGGTTATAATGCCAAATTGATTTGGTATCTCTCTCAGTTTCCCGATATCCAATGGTTGAAAATCAGCAGAGATCCCTCCAGCGTTCAAGACATAGTACACTAACAGATTACGCCAGTTAATTACCAATGCCCCATCTTGTATTCATATCAGGGGATGGGGTGTTCATGGAGAACTGAATTTCACTATCCTCTCCAGCTAGTAAAACCCACCAAAAATGGTCTCATGCAATGTTATTTCCCACGGCCGGCCACAACCAATTGGTTTTGTGTGTAATCAAAGGCTTTCTCAGGAACGATACTCAACTAGTTCTTCCCAAAGTCAAGCGTACAAAGAACAAGTTGTTGAATTACTATTTCATCATAAAAATGAGAATATCGAATATGCTTCTCATTTAGATCATGCGCATCAATAGGTGACAAAAGTGTCAGAAATCATCCAGTGGTCATTTGAGCAAGGTGATTTGAGTGGATGTAGGTTGATGCATCCAACCAATTTCTAGACTAAAGTCCGCAAGATCAAGAGAGATTTTAAGAAAGTCTCAGATGTTGCAGCTCAAGAACCACCTCATCTTTTCGGACTAAGGACTCATTTAACTCAACCCTCAGAATCAACAAATAGGATTCAGGGAGTTGAGCAGGAATAGTAAGAACAAACCCAATCCACTAGACTGGGGACTTTTTCAAATCCTCAATCTCTTCCTTAGTGGAAGTCAGTCTTCTCTCAATTAGGGAAGAATCCACAAGAGGAATGCGAAGCTGAATTATCATGATATTCCCTCTACATTACGGTTCCTCAAGAAGTTCTTGAGAGATCAACTAAACAAAAGGCAATGTATCATCAAGGACATGGAAGAAGATAGTATCGCAGAAATGTTGATAGAAGGGATGAAATGCGTTATGCATCAATAAATGTCATCAATGTCATTGTCACTGATCCCCCAGAACATGAGATTCACTCAGAGGAATCAGATGAGGAAGTTCCTATTCAAGAAGCTGTACACATAGAGGCAAAAGAAGAAGGTGTGCGTACACAAAATCAAAGGCTTACCCGGAATCTAGGTATTCCTTCAAATAAAAAACTTCTCCATCTCTGAATGGCTTCCTACAAGGGGAAAGGAAAAAAGTCAGGTTACATTCTACCCTTCCTCTGGAGTAGGCCAATCACTCTCACTAGAGAAAAGATTCGCACAGCAGGAAGAAGAAATGAAGAAGTTAAGGAGGTTGAATGCATAACTACTTCAAGGTAGTCTTCCTCCTAAGTGTGATGGAGTCAGTCAGTCAAGGGAATGTATGGCAGCTACTGGGATGGATAAATAATATCCTCCTATACATGTACACCCTCACATGTCTAATCCTATGGGTCATGTGAAACCACAACCGACTGTGCTACCATCAGTTGCAGTTCCAGTCATCAGACCTGTCCAAACTCTAGTTATTGTACCTGCTCAAGTCCAAGCTCAACTAGATGTTTCTCAAAAGTTAATAACTAACATTGAGCCATTAACAGATCTGTTGGAATCTATGGAGGGAAAACATGCACAAATTCAACCAAAAAAGAGGGCTTACCCTGATTGGATTGATGCAATTCCCCCTCCATCAAATTTTGAAAGTACCACATTCCCAATTTTTAATGGTTCGAGAGACCTAGAACAATACATAACACATTTTGTTTCTTGTTGTGATCCTATGATGGGAACTCCTCAACAACAAGAAGCAGTTAAGATCAGGGGTTTTGTATAGTCATTACAAGGGCCTGCTTTTGTCTAGTATACAAGCTTGTAATCCCGGTCAATTACCAGGTGGGAAGATCTCTGTCAAATATTCCTTCTTCAATTTAGCTCAACATTTCCAAAGAGAAATTTTTTTTGATATTAAACATTGTAAGGAAAGGTAGAATGAATGATTTTCATATTTCAATGCTTGTTGGAAGAGATTAACATATTCCTTAATCTTAACACTCCCTCAATAAGAATTGTTTCCAATTTGTGTGGAAACTATGAGTGATGATTTACTAACACTGTTGATCCCAGTGAAATACACATGAGGGTTTCGAGACCTTACTTCAATTTCTCAACAGATTTAAGACTCTCTTACAAAGACTAAGGATAAAACTCATGAAATTCCATCAGCTCCCGAAAGGAGAATGGTGAGAGAAGAGAAAGCTACAGTTACACTTAATCAAGCATATGTACCTGCTTTCACTTCAAAACATTCATCTTATGGAAGGGCTCCACCTCATGAGCGTAAACAAAAGGAACTGTTTCATCAAGATGATCAAATAAATTAATGACAGAAACAATTTGAGGGGTTAAAGAATAATGTTTATTCTTTCCATAATGAACAAGTTCCTGGTTACTTCATTTCGTCTCTGAAAAATAATTTTGTTTAGTTCCCAATGCCCAAAAGGCAAAACAAGTAAGAAGATGAAGACCTTAACATGTATTTCCCATATCATCAGATGTTGGGGCATCCCATTCAGGAGTGTTTTTTCTTCAAAGACCTCCTGTAAAAGATGGTGGACTCAGGACAAGTCAAACTAAACGGTTCTTCAGACCAGGTAGCATGTGTTACTACTACAGATCCAGAGGAAGAAGGCAAGTGGCATGAAGTCAAAAGCAAAAATGTGCGGAAATATGATGAATGGATGGTCAGGAAAATAATCAAATGAACTCATGCCATTTTACGAATGCAATTGAAGAAACCAATTGTGTCTTCTACTATGAATTCCATAGAAAAACCCCCTTCATCAGATGGAAAATCCTCAAAGAAGCAGCACAATTCAAAGAAAGAAGAGTAGTTAGAAGAAGTAGAGTTAATGTCAAAGCCTAAGTTGTCCTTGACTCTGGAAGATTTTATGTCATCTAATTCAAAGCCATGGGCACTGCCCCACCAAATGGCAGAGCCTAAACTGGCTAATCAGGTATAGTATTCATCAGATGAAGAGTTGATATTTGGTTCTTGTATGAACCCAGTCCTTCTTATCAGGTATGTTTTTCCTTTCTCTGGAGTTTTTGAAAAAAATAGGAGAATCTGGAAATTTTCAAAATACATGTCGTGTACTTTATATGTACATGCCTTGTACCTTGATGTCGTGCAAGGTCGTGTGCTGGTCATGTCTGGGCCACACACACGGTGTGTAGGGGCGATGTGAAGGCCACTTAAAACGGAGTACGGAAAATCCAAGTACACACCGTGTACTTCAAAAGTACACACCACTTATTGTTTTTAATTAAATGGGCCAGGGTCGCTTCTAATCGAAAAAATTGTCTTCTTATCCAGCTTCTTCAACCGAGAGTATCTCGTACAGCCATGAACATCCAATGAGCCCTAGAGCCTCCATCCATTCTTCGAATCGACCGACGTCTATTGCGTTAGAACCGCAACGGTGAGCTATTCCTTCTTCTTGAGTTTCATTCCATGATTTCCCCTCTTTCTCAAGATATTCTACGTTGATAATTTTGAATGTTTTTTCATATCTTCAATGTTCTATGGAGAATTAATCATCGTGGTTTAAGTATATCGATCTCCTAGCATCAAGGTAGGTAGGTTGTGCCTTTTCGTTCGATGTCTTTGATTTTATGTGCAAATTCAACCAATACCCATGAATGGGGTATTGTGTGATTACTGTTTTACCCCTGTTGTATTCCTATCTTTCTTTTATGCTTGTGTAGAGGGAACTTTTGGATATATATGAGGATAATTTTTGTGCTTGGATGTTTTTCCCATACTTATTTTGTTTACAACCTTTGGTCTTGTTCTTCCTTTGGCTGTTGTACCTACATTCCATGCCTTGTGGTCGTAGGATGGAGACCTATTTCCTGACATGCTTATTACACTATAGACCGGTTATCCAAGTATCTCTAAAGGTTTACTTTGGCCATATAGAATTATTATGCATTGAATTGCATGGGGTCATGGGAACCTGGTGCTATAGACTATAAGGGGATAGACCGAGTGACCTTCCTCAAAGAGTCATGGTCATTATAAAATATATGGGATAGACCGAGTCAGCTTCTTTAGAGAGTCATGGACATTATAGACTATAGGGGATAGACTGAGTGTGCTTCGTAGAGAGTCTTGGATATTATAGACCATGGGAGGATAGAACGAGTGAGCTTCCTGGTAGGGTCTTTGCTTTGTTTGATATTATCTTAAACCATTTCAGGCCATAGAAGGAATTGAGCGAGTGAGCTTCCATAGAGATTCTTTGATAGGATTGAGGTTATAGGAGGAATTGAACAAGTGATCATCCTCAGAGAGTCTCTAGACCTTGGGGATATAAGAGTATTAGACCACATGATCTTCCTCAGAGAGTCTCTTACAAGCTTAGACTATAAGGGGAATTGATTGAGCATGTTTCCTCCGAGAGTCTTATAATTTCATATGATCAAAACAGTGGGGTTAGGCTGAGTGTAATTCCTAGAGGGTTGTTGGTACTTTTTGGATAGGACAAGTGGGGATGGCTGTGAGTACTTCCCAGAGGGTTTTCTATTGAGGTTAGCTATAGTTTCACTACTGGTTATTGATTTTGTGGATTGTTACTGCTGTGTATTGCTGGTTACTGCTTACTGTTACTGTTTAATGTACGTTACCTTCCATATACTCACTGACTGTTAGGAACAGATCTTCGGGTGGTTGCCTACTGGGATTTAGTCTCACACCCTGTTTGGGTCATGCTTTTGGGCCCAAACAGATTATATTTTTGTAGGTAGAGACAAGGGAAAATGCTCTTCTACTTCAGGTACTTAACTTGCATTGGAGCAGGAGAGCATGGGACCAAGCCAAGGCTTGCGATGCTGAGGAGTTGCTTATCTGTTTTTCTTTTGTACTTGGTTTAGTACTGTATTCAGCATTGTGACTTGTTTGGCTTCTTTCTTAGACATATTTATTGTGCATAATTTCATATATACTTGTGTGCTCCAGTTTTTTATTGTTTTAGACTTCCATTGTTTACTGTTGTTGGATATTTACTACTTCTTCTATTGTATGTGTTGTTTACTTCTACTGTGTACTCTTCCAATGAGGGAATATTTTCCCCACTATCACACCCAAGGCCCTCATTGCTAGTCGGTAACCTCTGTCATTTGGGGAAATGCGCTTGAGGCCATGTGACCAACCGGGTACGGGGTGCCTCTGGGTGGCTTCCAGAACTGGGATGTAACAATGTGGTATCAGAGGAATTATTTTCACTTGACTTACTAATTGGAGCCATTAGCCAAGGATAGGATGGAATAGGTACTTGGTAATAAACTATGCCCACGAGTAGCTAAACTGTGTACATGGAATTTCCAATCTACCTCGCTTATTGAAGTATCTGGTTTTTCTATGTTAGAGTTTATTTTATTTCACCTAGAGTGACTCACATGCTTTGTGCTATTATCATTTTTGTTATTGAGGTTCTATTTCTATTGCAACCTGATGAGATGAGGGTATTCCATCTCATTCATCATATAGGCACCTGTTAGAATCACATGCCATGAATTCATTCCATGTCATCTAGGATGCATTAGCGATTTCATGTTTTTATGATAGACGTTGTGTATATTATGTATGCTGTTGTGATAAATGTTTTGGTAGAATATTTTCTATTTCATAGAGAATTTGTTTATATAGATATTTACTGGAATGAACACCAAATTTTGATTCTTGAGGTGTTATGGGCCCTCATGAATCATAACATGGTGAATCATTGACTTTTTCCCTTGTATATGATATGTAGGAGATGCCAAGCTTTGATTCGTGGGGAGTATGGGCCCTCATGGATCGGAATTTGGCACCATCATGCTTGTTTTCTGTGTTTTTCTAGGCTTCAGGGCAGTTTCTAAGCTACTTCTTGAAAAAAACCAGAATACACGGCATGTACTTATGAATACACACCGTGTAGTTTTCAAACCGTCTTGCCGACTATGTGGGAAGAAACAAGGGGTTTTGAAAATCTTCAGGAACACACCGTGTATGGTAGGTACATGCTGCATTGTAGAGAACGTGTGTCTACCTGTGTGACTAATGACACGGATGGATGAAACATTGACTTTACACGTCGTTTCCTATTTTCACATGTCGTGTCGTGTAACCTAAGTACTCGGCCATGTCACGAGCAACATGGGTCGGGGAAAACCTTCAAGTACACGCTGTGTTCTCAAGGAGCACGCTGTGTAGAGTGAACCATGCAGCTGGCTGTGTAACTAACAACATGGGTCGTTGAAACCTTGTCTAGAACACACTGTGTGGAGGTCATACACGCCATGTAGTCTAAGATTAAGAGGACCATGTGGGTTAGCCGTGTAAGGAGACTCAGGAAGGGGAATAGAGTTCAAGTACACACCATGTGTGGGGAGAACATGCCGTGTGGTTTGGGCGTTACATTACCAGTTGTGGCAGAAGTACACATCCATGTGAATGGCTTAAGAGAACATGCCGTGTAGTTTTTATACACACCGTGTAGTCATGTTTTTTAAAACATGAATGTTTCCTTATCATGTTTCCCTCTTGTACTCTTGTGTTCAGTCTTTGATAATCCTGATCTAAGGTATGATTTTGATCTTTCAGAGTTATGCCACTGAGACGTCCTTCAGTTATATGTCAGCTACCAAACGGCGATCAAACACCGGATATGGCTGATCAAGGACCTCTTGTAGATCTTTATTTTGTGCCATCCTTGGCACCAGTAGTTGTACCAGTTACGGAAACCGATGCGTTGTTTAGGGAGGGTTTCTTTAGGATGATGCAGAACTTCCAGGGAGTGTCGTCTCCTACCCCGTCGATGGCTGAGTTGATGTGGGTTTTCCAGCATCAGCACCCTCCTACGTTTTCAGGGGATGGGGGACCTCAGGCTGCAGAGTCGTGGCTTGAAGCCACAGTGATGATATTTGAGAATCTAGAGATACATCTAGAGAAGAGGGTGAAGCTCACGACCTATATGCTCTGATATTTTTCCAAGAGGTGGTGGGAGGTGATCTCACAGTTAGGACTATAGCAGGGTATGACGTGGGATGAGATTCAGAACATGTTCCATGATTACTTCTACCCAGTGACCATGAGGTCCGATTGATCCCGAGAGTTTATGAGTCTGGAGTAGGGTACTCTTTCTGTTATGGAGTACTCATCTCGCTTTACTGAGCTGCAACGATTCACGCATATTCCAGGAGGTGATTATTTGTTCCTTGCGCGGAAGATCGATGTTTTTCTGAGGCACAAAATCCACGCGTAGGTGAAAATATTTAGGTTGAATTCGATATCATATATCGTCAACTAGGCGCTGATCACAAAGCGAAATTTGAGGGATTCTGGGGCAGTGAGCCAGGGCGGCTCGACCTCCAGAGCTAGTGTTCCTCCTTCCGATAGCAGGAAGAGCCGAAGGGAGTTATCTTGAGGATATTAGAGTCAGTGGAGTGTATCTTCTGGTAGCCAGGTAGTATGATACCAGTGCGGGAGGAGTGGGCATACTAGGCCTAAATGCTAGAGAGTCCTGATGGAGTTCCGATCTTTCGGCAAGATGGGCCATCTATAGAATTTTTTCAGATCTTCTCACCTATAGCTGGTGGTAGGGGTTCTTCTATGACCCCGCATTCAAGAGATGCATCACCAGTTTCTCACCAGTCTGAGAACTGGAGTTCTTCCGGCAGTTCAGGATAAGGCGGAGGTTGCAGCCATGGTGGTCAGTCACCAGGTTACCAGTGACAGCATAGTGGATCAGCTCAAGGTAGTCATCCGGGGTCGCAGGGCCATGGTACATTCCATACTATCGCTATGGAGCAGACCCATCAAGAGAAGGATCCCAGACCTTCTACAGTTCCAGGTATGATCTTAGTAGCCTCTGTTTTATCTTCAAATCTTTTCGATACTGGTGCTATGCATAGAATTATCTTTGTTTCTGTAATGGAGATCCTTGGGCTTTTTATCTTTTCATCTACTGGTACTTTGACTCTAGACACACCATTGGGGACCAAAGCGGTTGGCATACGTCTGTGCAGAGAGTGTCCACTTGAGGTTGAAGGGTGTCACTTCTTATGGGACCTCTATGTTCTAGATATGACGAGCTATGATGTCATTCTCAGGATGGACTGGTTTTCTCCCTTTTTGGAAGTCGTCGATTGCTATCGCCGTAGAGTGAGTTTCGTATCGCCAGAGGGTGAATCTTTTTTTCAGAGAGGTGAGTGGGATGTCTAGGAAAGTCGAGCAGGACCCAAGCAACATGGGATAGCAGGAGTCACAACCCAGATTGCTAGTCTTTATCTAGATGACCAGGGGACTTCTCAGTTAGACTTTCCCCCAGTGGTGGACCATTTCAGAGACGTCTTTCTAGGGGACTTTTCAGGTTTTCCTTTGGATCGTGAGGTATAATTATTGACTGAGCTCATGCCATGAGCTGCACCGTTGTCCATTACTCCTTATTGGATGGCTACACCTGAGTTTCAGGAGCTCAAGAGGTAGTTGGAGGAGTTGCAGGAAAAGGGTTTCATCCAACCGAGTACTTCTCCTTGGGGTTTTCCTATCCTCTTTCCGAAGAAGACAGACGGTACCTTTCGGCTTTGTGTGGATTATCAGAAGTTGAACTAGCTGATGGTCAAGAACCGATATCCCTTTCCGAGGATCGATGACTTATTTGATCAGCTTCGAGGAGCCCGAGTGTTCTTGAAGATTGGCTTGAGATCCAGCTATCATCAATTGCACTTTAGACTATCAGATATACCTCTGGCATCCTTCAAGAGTAGGTATGGTCTCTACGAGTATACGATTATGCCGTTCAGTCTCACGAACTCGCCAATAGTTTTCATGGTGCTGATGAACTGAGTTTTCCATCCATACATTGATTCCTTCATCATGGTCTTTGTGGACGACTTCTTTGTGTACTCTCAAACTCTACATGAGCATGATACCCATCTTGATATCATTTTGAGTACACTTAGAGAGCATCATCTGTTTGATAAACTCTCAAAGTGCCACTTTTGGATGGATCAGATTCACTTCTTGGGTCACGTATTCTCAAAGACAGGAGTATCAGTAGACCTAGAGAAGGTGAGAGCTGTAGTTTCCTGGGAGAAACCGAAGAACGTCTTCGAGGTGTGGAGTTTTATATGGATGTCTGGATACTACAAATTCTTAATTCAAGACTTTTCATGCCTATCATCACCGTTGATAGGTCTGACCAAGAATGGGATGTAGTTATTATGGTCAGATTCATGTCAGTGATCCTTTCAGGTGAAAAAAGGGAGGTTGATGTCAGCACCGATACTAGTCATTCCAGATCCAGGAAAAAGCTACACCATTTATTGCGATGCATTAGGTATCGGACTGGGATCTGGGGTTATGCAGGGAGACAGAGTTGTTGCATACAGGTCTCGGCAGTTGAGGCCACATGAGAGGAACTACCCAACGCATGATCTGGAGTTAGTAGCTATTGTTCATTCCTTACGATGTTGGAGACATTATATTCTAGGAGATAATTTTGTGGTTTTCACAAACCACAAAAGTCTTAAGTGAATTTTCACTCAGTGGGACCTGAATCTGAGACAGCGCAGGTGGGTCGAGTATCTTCAGTCCTTCGACCTTGAGCTTACCTATACGACTGGGAAGGGAAATGCAGTTGCTGATTCACATAGCAGGAGAAGTCAGATACAGGATGTTCAGGAGGCCAGTAGTGAGTGGAAACTTATGGATCTATTCTTTGAAATGCATTTGGAGGTTCATGACAAACAGAGACATAATTTTCTATCTTCTGTAGCTATCACCTCTACACTTCTTGACCGGGTACAGATGAGGCAGCTATCAGACATAGAAGGAATAGTTCTGTGGGAGATTGTGTCTGGAGAGGACCCTCCTCTTGGATGAACAGTGGGCGAGGATGAGATCATGCATTTCCAGGGATGCATATGGGTGCCAGTAGATATATGCGAGGAGCTGATGTGGGATTTTCATTCCTCAGTTTGGGTAGTTCATCCTGGTGTCACCAAGATGTATCGAGATCTTCATCTCCAGTATTGGTGGCTAGGTATGAAGGGAGATGTTGCTGGTTTCATTATGAGATGTTCTACATATCAGCAGGTGAAAGCAGAGCATCATCAACCGGAATTTCTTTTACAGTAATTACCCATTCTTCAGTGGAAATGGAACAATGTCATAATGGACTTCGTGACCGGGTTGCTGAGGTCACCTTGATGGAATGATGTTGTTTGGGTAGTCATCGACAGACTTATGAAGGTTGATCACTTCTTACCGATTAAGGAGACCTTCAGCGTTGATGATCTTGGACGGTTGTACATCCGTGAGATTGTACTTCTACATGGAGTTCCACACTCCATTTTTTAGATAGGGATGTGTGTTTTACTTCCCAATTCTAGAAGGGGCTTCCGAAGGCTTTGGGTACACAGGTACCTTTAAGTACAGCATACCATCCCTAGACAGATGGCCAGTCCGAGCTCACAATTTTGGTGCTTGAGGATATGATCAGAGCTTAGATTCTATACTTTGGAGGTTCTTGGGAGAATCATATACCTCTTGTAGAGTTTTCCTACAACACCAGTTTTTAGGTAACTATTCAGATGGCACCTTACGAGGCCTTGTATGGTAGGCCATGCCGATCACCTTTATGCTGGCTGGAGGTAGGAGAGGCAGCTTTTCTAGGACCTCGTCTTGTTCAGGAGACCTCAGAGAAGATAGTGTTGATTCAGAAGAGGATGGCTACAGCATAGTCTCAACAGATGTCTTATGCTGATCAGCGGAGATGAACTCTAGAGTTCGACGTCGGGGATCATATTTTCTTATGTATCGCACCGAGGTTAGGACACAAGAGGATTTAGAGACATGGTAAGCTTTCACCACGATACGTCGGACTTTTTGAAGTGTTGGAGAGAGTTGGAATAGTTGCCTTTCGGTTGTAGTTACCTCAGAGGTACCGAGCTATGCATGACTTCTTCCACATTTCTCAGCTCCAACGTTACATTTCAGACCATTCTCATGTATTTCAACCTGATGAGGTTAATCTTGAGGCGGATGCATCTTTTGAAGAGAATCATATCCAGATTTTCGATCATAGTATGAAGGTTCTCCATGGCAAGTCTGTTCCTCTGGTATGGGTGCTATGGCAGCATGAGCGAGTAAAGGACGAGACTTGGGAGAGGGAGGCCGATCTACGATTGCAGAATCCAGAGTCGTTTGGGGTTTCTTCTTCTATGCCTCGCTGGGGAAATTCAGGGATGAATTTCTTTTAGGGGGTGTTTTTAAGAACCCGTACCTTCTTATTAGTTATGTTTTTCCTTTTTCTGGAGTTTTTTAGAGAAAGAGTAGAATCTATAAATTTTCAAAATATATGTCGTGTACTTTATAAGTACATGTCGTGTACCTTGATGTCGCACAAGGCCATGTGCAGGCCGTGTCTGGGCCACACAGACGGTGTGTAGGGGTGATGTAAAGGTTTCTTAAAGCAGAGTACGGAAAAGACAAGTACATGTCATGTACTTCAAATGTACATTCCTTGTGTCTTCTTTTTTTATTAAATGGGTGGGGGTCGCGTATAATCAACAGAATTGTCTTCTTCTCAAGCTTCTTTGACTGAGAGTATCCCATACGACCGCAAACATCCTCTGATCCCTAGAGCCTCCATCCGTTCTCCGAATCGATCGTCGTCGATTGTGTTGGAACGACATCGGTGAACTCTTCTTTCTTCTTTGGTTTCATTCCATGTTTTTCCCTCTTTCTAAAGATATCGTAGGTTGACTGTTATGGACATTTTCTCAGATCTTCGACGTTCTTAGGAGAATCAATCATCGTGGTTCAATTATATCGATCTCCTAGCATCACGGTAGGTCTTTTGTGCCTTTTTGTTCAATGTATTTGAGTTTATGTTAAAATTACACCAATACCCGTGAACAGGGTATTGTGTGATTTCTGTTTTACCCATGTTGTGTTCATGCCTTGCCTGTATTCTTATATAGAGGTAAATTTTGGTTATATATGAGGATAATTAATGTGTATATATTTTTTTCCCATGATTTTTTTGTTTATGACCATTGGTCATGTTCTGCCTTAGGCTGTTGTTACCTACTTTCCATGCCTTGTGATAGTAGGATTGAGCCCTATTTTCTGACATGCTTGTTATTCTATAGACTTGTTATCCAAGTAGCTCTGTAAGTTTACTTTGGCCATATAGAATTATTATGCACTGACTTGCATGGGGCCCTGAGAACCTAGTGCTATAGACTATAAGGGGATAGACCGAGTGAGCTTCCTCAGAGAGTCTTGGACATTATATACTATAGGGGATATATCGAGTGAGCTTCCTCAAGGATTATTGGACATTATAGACTATAGGCGATAGACTGAGTCAGCTTCCCAGAGAGTCTTGGAAATTATAGACCATGGGAGGATAGTCCGAGTGAGCTTCCTCAGAGGTTCTTTGCTTTGTTTGATTTTTCCTTAAACCATTCCATTCCATAGAAGGAATTGACCGAGTGAGATTCCTTAGATAGTTTGTGATAGACTTGAGGATGTAGGAGGAATTGACTGAGTGAGCTTCCTCAGAGAGTCTCTAGACCTTGAGGCCATAAGGGGATTAGACCACGTGATCTTCCTCAGAGAGTCCCTGACTACCTTAGACTATAAGGGGAATTGAATGAGCATGCTTGCTCAGAGAGTATTATAATTTCGTATGACCAAACCAGAGGGGTTAGGCTGAGTGTACTTCCCAGAGAGTTGTTGGTACTTTTTGGATAGGTCCATAGGGGATGGCTGTGAGTATTTTCTAGAGGGTTTCCTATTGTGGTTAGCTGTTGTTTCACTGCTTCATGTTGATTTTTTGGATTATTACTGCTGTGTATTGCTAGTTATTTCTTACTGTTACTATTTACTATACTTTACCTGCCATATACTCACTGACTGTTAGGCACAGATCTTTGAGTGGTTTCCTACTGTGATTTAGTCTCATACCTTGTTTGGTTCAGGCTTTTGGGCCCAAACAGATTATATTGTTGCAGGTATAGACAAGGACAAGCGTCCTTCTACGTCAGGTACTTGACTTGCATTGGAGCAGGAGAGCATGGGACCAAGCCGAGGCTTGCGATGTTGAGGAGTTGCTTATCTATTTTGATTTTGTACTTGGTTTAGTACTGTACTCGGCATTGTGACTTGTTTGGATGCTTTACTAGACATGTGTATCATGCATCATTTCATATATACATGTGTGATCTAGTTGTTTATTGTTTTAGTATTTTGTTGTTGACTATTGTTGGATATTTACTACTTCCGCTATTGTATGTGTTTTTTACTTCCACTGCGTACTCTTCCAATGATGGCATAGTTTCCCCACTATCACACCCAAGGCCCTCGCTGCTAGTCGTCATCCTCTGGAGTTTGGGGAAATGCGCTTGAGGCTATGCGACCAACTGGGTAGGACGTTACAGTTCTATTAACATGATTCACTTAACAGATTCTTATTCTAGTCATAGTTTCAATCTTGATGAGCCTAAGTTCCCTGCTTCAAATAGAGGAATTATAGGGAGTTCCAAAGGTCTAGGATATAGAGGAAGACGTGGATATTCCAAAAGCCACTATTTTAGTCCTACCCCTGCTAGAACAGTATATGCAGTAGAAACTCGTGGCAGAGCCCTTTAGTGGGCTCAACAGGAACAAGAAAGTTCTTCCACACATGGAAGATTCAGTCCTGGAACAATTATTCTATAGGATTAGTTAAGGGTTACACCTTCTTCCTCTTAGAAAATAAATAGACCTAGTAGGTATAATCTATCAAAGCTGTGAGTATTTCCAACTCCTACCCCGATACAAGATGCATCTACATCCAAAGCATGAACTTCTAAGGAACCTACAAAACAACATGTTCTTGTTGGGAAACGCAGACCTTTGGACCAAAAGTATGATGTCTTGAAACATTTGGCCCATGTATGGACCAATTAATCAATTCTGGATGCCTTAAATTTATCAAAGGATCTTCGGGAGGCACCCATTGAGGCTTTGTCAAGTCCTCAGGAATTTGAAACTAAAATTGTTGCGGATGAAGTCTATCATATAGAGAATGATCTTGCAGAATGCCATGCGGTGATATCTTTTACAGATGAAGATGAATGTGATTTGTGCATGGACATATTAGACCTTTGTATTTATCTGGAAAGGTCAATGATGTAGACATCCGAAGAGATTTCATTGATAATGGTTCAATAGTCAACATCATCCCTATTTGTACACTTCATCAATTGGGCCACACAAAATCTGATTTATCTCCTTATACTATGATGTTGCAAGGATTTGATAAAAATGAACAAGAACCTCTAGGCGAGATGACACTCAAAACTCAGTTTGGGGACCTTGTATCCAATTCATATTTCATGGGTTTTCTTCATGACACATCCTTCAACATTTTTCTTGGAAGACCATGGCTACATCAACATGTGGTTATACCTTCATCATACCATCAATGTCTCAAATATTGTTTTAATGGTCAAATTGGGACATTGTATGGTGATAAAGACCCATTCAAAACATGTGAATCTCAACACATTGAGGTGGAATTCTATCACTTGGAGGGAAAGGAGATATCCACGACAAAGGAGGTTACCAAAATTGTCACGACCTATCCTCGGGGACCATGCTGTGACTACCCCAAGCCCGCCCTCCATAGGCCAGGGGCTGGCGACTAGCACCAAAGGTGTAAATCTCGATAACTGGGGAGGCATTGCCATGATAAAAGTAAACAAAAAATCACAGAGTACAAGCGGAAGTAATACACTAAGTAAAAAAGAAAGTGATGAAAATTAAGTGGGCCAGAATACAAACCCAACTGGAAGTACAACTACAACCGAACGAAAGTACAACAAAAAAGACAAACAGCTAGAAGAATAGAAGAAGCTCTTGGGTCGTCCTCCTCGGATCCTACCTGAAGGGTAGGTACAGATAGCGTAGCTCCTAGATCATCCACCATGGATCCTACCTGAAGGGTACGTACAGATAGCCTCCACAACACTCTCACCCATCAACCTCCTCCGAGTTTTGTCTCGTCGTGAAGTCCACCTCCTAATACTAACTCGTCATGTGGTCCGCCTCTGGGTACCATCTAGTCCTCGAACACTCGGCCTCTATCAGAGCTACCCGTCATCTGCAACCAACACAATGAGGTGCGGGCATAGCCCGTTTAGGGGTGAGTATACAATACTCATTAGGGACCCTGAGACCCTCAAGGTCTCACTAAAACCAACAAGGATAACAACAAAGAATCATCTCAACAGATAACCCTTACTTAGGTATAATCCCATACTTATACCTAAGTTATCAAAAACCCATCTCAATCATGAGGAAACCCAAAGGTTATGAAATCAACAGATAACCACTACCTAGGTATATGCCCATACATATATCTACGTTATCAAGTGACCCACCTCAATCATGAGGTAAACACAAAGGTCATAGACTCAGCTCAAACCAGGATTTTATTAATGATGTCGAAACCACGACTGCTGGAGAACTCCTCCTCTGTCGAGCATAGTAGTCCTGTCACGACTCTGAGGTGCTACTCACTAACCTTAGACAGCTGAAGTACTCCTCCTGTCGAGTACTGCAGGTCTTCCACCTCACAAAGTAGTGCTCCCCACCATGGGTCTACCACCTCTCACAGTAGTGCCCCCCTCATATCCTACAGAAGTACTCCTCCTGTTGAGTATCACGGGTCTGCCACCTCACAAAATAGTGCTCTTCCACTATGGGTCTTCCACCTCACAAAGTAGTTCTCCCCACTGGGCTATACAAGTCACTCCGAATCGAATCGGACAAGCAGTCATCAGGTCCACAACTACTAGGTCTCCGCACTCCATACGCTCGTCTCTGGGGGGATCCGCTCTATGAGATACTGGTCAATACTCCATGTATCACAATGCCCCAAAAAGAAGTATCACAAAGGATTGAACCGTTGCAGGGGTCTCAACGCAACAGACGGCGCGTCAATCAGATGCCCGGTCTGTGAGTTATTAGCCTTTTCGTCCTAGGGGCCCGGTTGGTTTCATGTACGAACCAGCCTGACTGTATCTCAACTGTACCCCCGAACTCTCATAGGGTATACTCATAGGAACCATTTCTCAACTTGATTACCAACTCCGCTGATGGTTCGTCAAACGGACGTCCGGTCTGAAAGTTATCAGCTTTTCCATTCCTGGGGCCCGGTTGGATTTCGGGTACAATCCAACCGGGTCTTACTAAAAATGTATCCAAATCTCATGTGTAGTATTCAAAAAGAACCTTCTCATCAAGAGGAATCTGATATAGTCGACGGCACGTCAATCGGACATCCGGAGCTCAAGATATAAGCGTTTCCGCTCCGAGGCCCCGATTGGTTTCTTGTTCGAACAAACCCGGCCATACTTCAAATGACACCGGTTATCCAAACCGGTCACACCTTTGTGATCCATATGGAAAAAACACACAAGATGGACTACCCATTGGTCCAAAATGGATAGTTGGTGAAAAAGTTGCATTTCACCGTAATATGCGCGAACCGGGCCTCATGGAGCCCACACCTAGACCTCGACTTAAATATCCATAATTTGTCTTGAAACATCTGTCTTAATTTCAGGGGCACAACGTCACAGATGGTTCGTCATTCTGACACAGTATGAGGGAGATATGTCGGATACAAGATCCAGTAATAATATTATTATTATTATTATTCGGTCTTTCGTGGACCCGAGCCACGATCCAGAATTTAGTATCCAACATTAGACTTGAATCGACCTTATTAATGACAGGATTACATCGCCACTGTCCGAAAGCCAATCGGACGTCGCACGCATGAGTTATGGCGGGTCGAAGATTTAATAATAACATTAATTCTATTTTTTTAGCGTTTTGGGTGCCCGATCCGAAAACTCGAAAAAAACATCCAATATTGGGCTCATAATTTCCGTCTCAATGTAAGGGTCGCACTGCTGCTGATAGTTCGTGAAACCGAGATCACATGAAAAAGTTACACCCAAATTATGGTTTTAACCATCAAAACTAATAATAATAATATTATATTATTATTATTATTACCTTTTTTTAAGAAAACCTCTCATGAGATTTCACGCACAAACCAATTAGGGCCTTCTTTGGTGTAGGCGGGTCGCATGCCTCCTTTCCCCTCCATTCCTTTATTATTATTATTTTTTTTTAATTTCAATCTTTTTCCAAACTCATCTTCCCCAATTAGCGCCTCCTGCAAACCCTACCATCTGACCTTCTTCCGCATGGCCAGAACCACCGCGACCATCTTCGGCTAGCACCACCGCCTGCACCTCCGCTGCTCCACCATACACTTTCCGTTGCACACCCCATCGTCATGCCACCGTGCAGACCACCAACTTGCCACTGTCCGTCGCACATCCCGGTCGACCCTCGCTATCCTCATCACGTGCCTCCACGCCTAGAACCACCCATTGCGGCTTGCTCATTCCGTTGCTCCAAGAATCAATTGTGCATTACAGTTGTCCGTCGAAACCGGTTGCCCACCAATTTATTATTTGGGCGAAGATTGAAGGATAAAATCACCAATAACAAAATTTAGAAAACAAACTCAGCTGTGCTCGGATTGGTCAAGATTCATCGTCATTAAAACGATGATTGGAAAGCTATAATCATAATTAATAAATTAAGGCTCGTGTGAAAAACAATAATCACGAATCAAAGGTAGATAAGAATTAATAATCAACCATTTAATCAGATGAGGTGAAAACCACAATTGATAAGTCCTACATATAAATATCCAAAAAAATCCCCCTACCTAAATTCAGTGCAATCCAAAGCAAACGAAGGAAGGAATTCCACGTTCGTTGTCGTTCGACGTTTTTCACCTCACGTCGACCTCTGGATCGGTTCCACCAACGGTTGTCACGTTCTCCATTCTTCGTTGAAGGACGACGTTGATGGCGCTTTTCCAGATATTTCCCCACGATCCCAATACTTTCTCCAATGGATTGATTAAATAAAAGAACAAACTCCACGTTTAGCTCATTAATACGTTTTATTAATGAACCATAATAAAAGCACCATTAATTAGGCGAGTGTTGCGGTTCCACAAAAAAAGTAACAGATCATTAAATTCCTTATTTAATGACCGTTGTTATACTACAGTTCTGACAACTATCGCTCAACGGTCTATGGAAGAATAAAATAACTCATTTAGTTATTTTATTATTTTTCTAAAAAGTCCAAAAATTTAACTTTTTTGTCAGACTCCTGCCAACCGAAGTTAAGCTTCTCCTAAGCGAATCTTAGTGCTGCAATTTCATCGATGTTCTCGGATTTCAATGCTGTGCATCGGTTCAAAAGATAGGAAAACCCGTTCGTTCGTTTATTGAACGTACCCAAGCTAAACTTCGGAAATTGATTCCGGGCACACCGGGCCTCGGAATCAGGTGCCGTTCGAAACTGCACGCTTGTAAAAACCCAAGGAAATTAATAAAAAAAATTTCTCTGAAATTTCTAGGTCTTTACATTACTCCCACCTCAGGGATTTACGTCCCCATAAAGCTATACCACAAACTAGGGAAGCAAAAGTGGTACTGAGCACGCATATCAGCCTTCCGCTCCCATGTGCTCACCTGGAGGTTCCCGTGCTTCCAGTGAAAGATCACCTGAGGAATCGACCTTTCACGTTGGATCCGCTCCTGCCAATCCTCAATCTCCACTAGAACCCCTCAAAATTCATCCCATCGCCAACATCCAGCTCCCCAATTGAGATACGTGGAAGTCGTCGTGCACCTGGGGCAACTGAGGTGGATGGGTCAAGCGGTAAACCAGCTCTCTTACCCTACTGAGGACATAGAAAGGTCCGTTGAACCTCAGAGATAACATGCCGCCTTGGACACAACTCCGTAAACCTCATCGAGGTGAGAACCGTATAAGGACGTGATTGTCATCCTCAAACTCTAGAGGTCTCCAATTCCTATTTAGAATTGAAACTCAAAACTCCTGCTGCCACGAGGGTAAGGTTGACCGACTCAAGAGCGATTGGCCGCACCCTCCCATGCATGAGTTTATCCTGTGCTTCCTTGGGTTTCCTTTTCGCCGACCAATGAAAACCCATCCGACACTGTAGAAAAACCACAACCTTTTTTCATAATACGGTCAATCTAAGCATGAACTGTGAATCCAATCCATACCGAGACCAATGTCGTAAGTCCTCGACGCTGCTACCAAGAGATTCCAACCAAAACTCTTGCCTCAAGGGTCAGGCCACACTGTTGGCATAAGTGTGATTATCGAGTCTCCTCCCAAGGTATCTCTAGATGTGAGGGTCAAGTCTACGGATTACCGGAAACTCTAGTCCTGTGACAAGATTCATGGAAGGAAGGAATGATTCATATCGATGTCTTTTACTACGGTAGCTAGTAGTGGACACAGACTGTCCCTTGAATCACTTTTAGAGCCATTGGTTCACACTCCTTGACCGCATGCAACCGCACTCTTCCCCTTCCCTCCAGTTCCATGAGCCTGGTGGGGAAGACTAAGGTGGCTGGTTGTAGCATGTTAAAATGTACACCACCTCGTGCTGCTCTCCTGGATCTGCCTCCACGTCTGCTGCTTTGCAAACACATCTCCCCTTAAAGCTTCCTCTTCTTGAAACATTTAGCATGCCCGAGTCTCTAAGACTGGCGCCATTTTCCTGTTTCTTTCTGGACTGTGCAGTCTTCATCCGTTCCTGGATGATCTGCACCTTCTTTGCCTACGATCTGCAAGAGCTGCTAATATTTATCCTTTGCCGAAAAGAGAAACATGGTCTCATCCCCTGGATGTACCACGCCCATTGCCTAATACAGTCAATCCTGACATGAATGATGCATTCATGCCATGGATGACGTTTTAAGGTTTCTACGTTACTACCAAGAGATCCAACCGTCACTCTCACCTCCAAGGGTCGAGTCACACTGTTGGCATCAGTGTGAGGTCACTGGGTCTCCTCCAGTAGAAATCTCGAATGTGAGGTTCAAGTCAACAGTTTTAACCGGGACCTCTCAGTATCAACCGAACAAAAGGACAGGAAAGAAAACATCACAAATACATGTGTCATTTTATCACTACAGCTCATAGTACAAAGACACAAATACAATAGCAACATGGAACTAGAAGTACCAAGAGAAAAATTAATCCACTAGTTCTTCTCCTGTCTACCTGATTCTGGAGCTCTACTGCCTTGTCCACTGCTCGGCTGTTGCTCAAGCACCCACCGCTACTTCTACCTCGGTGGCTCCTCCAATGCCTGCGGATCAACTGTGCGGGGGGGGGGGGGGGGGTCGGACAGTCACATTCCATGTGACCCTTCTTGCCGCATTCATAACACTTCCTACTACTCGTATAGCTGTCTCTATTCCTCTTGGACCTCTGCATCATCGGTCTACTACCTACAGATGACTCAGCTACTGATCAAAAATCCTGGGGCAAAGGCAGCAGCTCCTGAACACGCTCGGGGTGTTGAGCTACTGGTACAAACTCCACCCTGAAGAAGGTATCAAAGTCTACCCATAGAAGTGACGTCTCATCATGCATCTAGAGCATCAGGCTCCACCATCTGCCTGCTTCTTCCTGAAGGAGGCTGGCAGTAAGGATCACCATGATGTCCGCTGGTGTACCTACTAGCCTGAAAACTCTCACCACAACCTCCATCCAATCCTCAGCTGCCTGTGGGTCTGTCTCTCCCTGGAACCTGGGTGGCCTCTTGAGCTGGAACACGTGCAGCACGCTCAAGCAGTGTGCGTTGCCTGCTGCTGGGGCTGGTGGCATCGGTGGCCCAATGGGTGGTAGTACCACTGGTGCCTCCATTGGTGCCTCAACTGGATGATAGCCCTATACTGAGGCCTCATCGCTCAGTGGCATCTCAGTACGTACAACTCACAGTGCTCTAGCTGGTCGTCCGTGGGGAGGCATCCTGAAAAAACAAATGCTACCCGGTCAAAAGATTTATACCTGGTGAGATGACCTGGTTTGAGCTGTTTTAAAGGAAAACCTTTGAAAACACACACACAATCAGTGTTTTCATGCACAAAGTCGGAAATCAGAAGTCAGGGTCCTGGTGTATAGATACGTTGGCCGCCCGCACCAACACTGGACTCCCTGAACTGAAAACCACACTCGGTACTCTTAACACTATTGCTTCACAGAAAAGAAAAACCAGAGTTATAAGTTCTGCAGTAGAACCGACTTCTCTGATACCAATTTGTCACGACCCATCCTCGGGGCCCGTTCCGTGACTACCCCATGCCTGCCCTCCATAGGCCAGGGGCTGGCGACTAGCACCAAAGGCGTAAATCCCAATAACCGGGAAGGAATTGCCTTTATAAAAGTAAACAAAACATCACAGAGTACAAGCGAAAGTAATACACTAAGTACAAAAGAAAGTGTTTTAAATTATGTGGGCCAGAATACAAACCCAACCGGAAGTACAACTATAACCGAACGAAAGTACAATTGAAAAGACAAACAGCTGGAAGAATAGAAGCAACTCCTAGGTCATCCTCCTCGGATCCTACCTGAAGGGTAGGTATAGATTGCGCAACTCCAAGATCGTCCACCACTGATCCTACCTAAAGGGTAGGTACAGATAGCCTCCACAATGCTCTCGGCCGTCAACCTCCTCCGAGTGTCATCTCGTTGTGAAGTCCACCTCCGGATACTGACTCGTCGTGTGGTCCACCTCCGGGTACCGTCCAGTCCTCGAACACTCGGCCTCTATCAGCGCTGCCCATCATCTAAAACCAACACAACGAGGTGCGGTAATAGCCCGTGCAGGGGTGAGTATACGATAATCAGTTGGGACCCTGAGACCCTCAAGGTCTCACTAAAACCAACAAGGATAACCACAATGAAGGATCTCAACAGATAACCCTTACTTAGGTATAAGCCCATACTTATACCTAAGTTATCAAGTAACCAATCTCAATCATGAGGAAACAAAAAGGTTATGAAATCAATGGATGACCACTACCTTGGTATATGCCCATACATATACCTAAGTTATCAAGTGACCCATCTCAATCATGAGGTAAACACAAAGGTCATAGACTCAGCTCAAACCAGGATTTTATTAATGATGTCGAAACCACGACTGCTGGAGAACTCCTCCTCTGTCGAGCACAGTAGTCCTGTCACAACTCTGAGGTGCTACTCACTAACCTTAGACTGCTGAAGTACTCCTCCTGTCAAGTACTGCGGGTCTGCCACCTCACAAAGTAGTGCTCCCCGCCATGGGTCTGCCACCTCACACAGTAGTGCTCCCCCTCATAGAATATAGAGGTACTCCTCCTATTGAGTACCACGGGTCTCCCACCTCACAAAGTAGTGCTCTTACGCTATGGGTATGACACCTCACAAAGTAGTGCTCCCTACTGGGCTATACAGGTCACTCCGAATCGAATCGGACAAGCAGTCATCAGGTCCACAACTACTAGGTCTCCGCACTCCGTACGCTCGTCTCCGGGAGGATCCGCTCCACGATCTACTGGTAGATACTCCAAGTATCACAATGTCCCAAAAAGATGTATCACAAAGGTCCTCCCTATTGCAGGGGTCTCAACTCAACAGACGACACGTCAATCGGACGCCCGGTCTGTGTGTTATTAGCCTTTTCATCCCGGGGGCCCGGTTGGTTTCATGTATGATCCAACCCAACAGTATCTCAACTGTACCCCGAACTCTCATAGGGTATCCTCATAAGGACCATTTCTCAACGTGATTACCAACGCTGCTGACGGTCCGTCAAACGGACGTCCGGTCTGAAAGTTATCAGCTTTTCCATTCCAGGGGCCCGGTTGGATTTCGGGTACAATCCAACCCGGTATTACTACAAATGTATCCAAACCTCAAGTGGATTATACCAAAAGAACCGTCTCATCAAAAGGAATCCTACAAAGTCGACGACACATCAATCAGACGTCTGGAGCTCAAGATATAAGCATTTCCGCTCCGAGGGCCCGATTGGTTTTGTGATTGAACCAACCCAGCTGCACATCAAATGACACTGGTTAACCAAACCAGTCACACCATTGCGATCCATACGAAAAAACACACAAGATGGACTACCATTGGTCTAAAACAGATAGTCGGTGAAAAAGATTCATTTCACCGCAACATACGTGAACCGGGCCTCGTGGGGACCACACCTCGACCTCGACATAAATATCCATAATTGCTCTTGAAACACCCATTTTAATTTTAGGGTCATAATGTCACAGACGGTTCATCATTCCGACACTGTATGAGGGAGATATGTCGGATACAAGATCCATTAATAATAATATTATTATTATTATTCGGTGTTTTGTGGACCCGAGCCACGAGCCAGAATTTAGTATCCAACATTAGACTTGAATTGACCTTATTAATGACAGGATTACATCGCCACTGTCGGCAAGACAATCGGACATCCCACGCTTGAGTTATGGAAGGTCGAAGATTTAATAATAATATTAAATCTATTTTTTTTAGCATTTCGGGTGCCCAATCCGAAAACCTGAAAAAAACATCCAATATTGGGTTCATAATTTCTCTCTAAATGTAAGGGTCGCACTGTCGCTGATAGTTCGTGAAACCGAGATCGCACAAAAAAGTTACACACAAATTATGGTTTTAACCATCAATAATAATAATAATATTATTATATTATTATTATTACCTTTTTTTAATAAAACCTCTCATGACATTTCACGCACAAACCAATTAGCGACTCCTTTGGTGTAGGCGGGTCGCATGACTCCTTTCCCCTCCATTCCTTTATTATTATTATTATTTTTTCTCATTTCAATCTCTTTCAAAACTCATCTTCCCCAATTAGCGCCTTCTGCAAACCCTACCATCCGACCTTCTTCCGCATGGCCAGAACCGCTACGACCATCTCTGGCTAGCACCTCCGCCAGCACCTTTGCCGCGCTGTTATACACTTTCCGCTGAACACCCCTTTGACATGCCGCCGCGCAGACCACCGACTTGCCACCATCCATCGCACGTCCCGGTCAACCCTCTCTATCCTCACCACGTTCCTCCGCACCTATAACCACCCATTGCAGCTTGCTCATGCCACTACTCCAAGAATCAATTGTGCATTACAGTGGTCCGTCCAAACTGGTTTCCCACCAATTTATTATTTGGGTGAAGATTGAAGGATAAAATCACCAATAACAAAATTTAGAAAACAAACTCTGTTGTGCTCGGATTGGTCAAGATTCATCGTCATTAAAATGATGATTGGAAAGCTGTAATCATAATTAATAAATTACAGCTCGTGTGAAAAAAAATAATCGCAAATCAAAGGTAGATAAGAATTAATGATCAACCATTTAATCAGATGTGGTGAAAACCACAATTGACAAGTCCTCCATATAAATATAAAAAAAATCCCCCTTCCTGAATTCGATGGAATCCAAAGCAGACGAAGGAAGGAATTCCGCGTTCATTGTCGTTCGACGTTTGTCTCCTCTCGTCCACCTCTGGATCAGTTCCACTAACGATTGTCGCGTTCTCCGTTCTTCGTTGAAGGATGACGTTGACATCACTTTGCTAGAGTTTTCCCCACGATCCCAATACTTTCGCCAATAGATTGATTAAATAAAAGAACAAACTCCACATTTAGCTCATTAATACGGTTTATTAATGAACCATAATAAAAGCGCCATTAATTAGGCGAGTGTTTCAGTTTCAAAACAAAAGTAACAGATCATTAAATGACTTATTTATTGACTGTCGTTACACTGCAGTTCTGCCAACTGCCGCTCAACAGTCTATGGAAGAATAAAATAACTCATTTAGTTATTTTATTATTTTTCTGAAAAGTCCAAAAATTTAACTTTTTTGTCAGACTCCTACAAACCGATATTAAGCTTTTCCTTTGCGAATCTCAGCGCTGCGATTTCATAGGTGTTATTGGATTTCATTTCTAAGCATTGGTTCAAAAGATAGGAAAACCCGCTCGTTCGTTTATTGAACGTACCCAAGCTAAACATCGGAAATTGATTCCAGGCACACCGGGCCTCGGAATCAGGTGCCGTCAGAAACTACACGCTCGTAAAAACCCAAAGAAATTAAGAAAAAAAAAATTCCTTGAAATTTCTGGGTCTTTACAAAAATTAATTCTCCATATGGTTTGGAAAATATTCCAGTAAACCCATTCATACATGTGAGTACAGATTATGTGTTGCCTATCAGTCAAATTGATAGGATAGACCCAAATCCAAATACTCTTATGGAAATTTCCATAATGTCAAATATGAAAATCAATCCATAAATCATGGGAGAAATTGGTGACTCACCAAGTAATGATGAATGCTTAAATGGATATGTATTCATTTCATCCACTGAAATCTAGCAATTCTATACTTCATCAACCAGGCCAGAAGAAGTTATAGCAATGTCAGAGATGAACGATGTTGTCAATTCTCAATCCATCATCTCCTCTTTATTACCCAAGAAGACCCTTCATCATCAATGGGGTCAGAAATGGTAGCCTCTTCTTCAAGATGTTCAAATTTTAACATCTCTCCTGATCATGGAAATTCTGCTTCATCATCTACTATGCAAGTAGAAACAGAAGAAATAACACGTGTTGAAGAAGAAGATGACGATCTCAGGGATGCTCCTCCAGCTTTTTAAGAGGGTATCTCTAACACTGTGGATGAACTCAGAGAAACAAATCTGGGTACAAAATAAGATCCACACCCCACTTTAATTGATGCGACCATGTATCTTGAAGAGAAAGAAATGTATATTTCATTTTTAAGAAAAATTGAGATATTTTTTTTGGAATTATATAGAAATGCCGGGGATTGATCCTGATGTCGCTACTCATCATTTGGGTTTTCCAGATGAACATAGCGGATTTAAGCAAGCCACAAGAAGAACACACCCAACTTATTCTTCCAAAATTGATGCTGAAGTGGATAATCTTGTCAAAACTAACTTCGTTAGAGAATTTAAATATCCCAACTGGTTGGATAATATTGTCCCTGTGAAAAAGAGGAATGGAAAAATTAGAGTTTTCATTGATTTCAGAGATCTTAATTGGCATTTTCCCAAGGATGATTTTTCTGTTCCGATCACATAACTCTTAATTGATGCAACAGCTAACTATGAAGCACTTTCATTCATGGATGGATATTCTGGGAATAATCAAATCTGAATGGCTCGAGAAGATAAAGAATCTACAGCCTTCAAATCTCCTCAAGGTGTGTTTTTCTATCGTGTAATGCCCTTTTTCATGAAGAATGCAGGTGCAACATATCAACGTTCCATGCACGGTATCTTCAAACCCGTTTCGGGGAAAATTGTTTAATGTTATGTGGAAAATTTGTTGGTTAAATCCAGACAGCGTTCTAATCACTTGGCTGATTTGGAAATCATATTCCACAAACATCGACAACACAATTTGAAGATGAACCCCTTGAAATGTGCTTTTGGGTTAACCTCATGAAAATTTCTCGGCTTTTTTGTATGCCATCATGGAATCAAAGTCGATCCTCAGAAGACAAAATCAGTCCTTGGTATGTGACCTCCTCAAAATTTGAAGGAATTGAGAGGACGTTAAGAACAATTGGCCTATATTCGGCGTTTCATTTCCAATTTTCCAGGAAAATGATTACCCTTCACCAAATTGATGAAGAAGGGAGTCACTTACTAGTGGACTGAAGAATTTCAAGAAGAATTCAATATTCTCAAGAAATATCTCTTGATTCCACCGGTACTAATGCCATCTGTTGAAGGAAGACCACTAATTCTTTATTTGAAAGCTTTAGAACGATCATTGGGTGCCATCATTGCCCAAAAGAATGATGTTGAGAATTAAAATAGCCTTTACTATCTCATTCAAACTATTCTTGAGGCAGAAACTGGATATTCCAGTATTGAAAAGTTCTGCCTATAGTTAATCTTTGCGGTTCAAAAATTGAGACACTACCTGCAACATCATGAGGTCCAATTGGTATCTCACAATAACCCGCTCAAATTTATCCTCAGTCGTCCAATGCTTACAGGACGTCTGGCATGGTGGGAAGTTATTTTGTAGTAGTTTGATATCCAGTATGTGCCTCAAAAGGCAATAAAGGGCCAAGCTCTGGCTGATTTACTTGCTGAACATCCTTCTAGTAGAAGATACATCATTAGATATTCAACTTCCTGATGAGGAAGTCTTTTCTATTCAAGATAATCTTCAAACATGGGAAATGTACTTTGATGGTGCTTCCATAAGGTCAACAGGGAAGAAAATGGAAGATCCTAAATTCAATAATGTTGAGTTAGGAATTGTGCTCATTTATCCAGAAAAGGTAGTGTTACCATGTTCCTTATTATTTTTTTAAGGTGGTACAAATGATGAAGTAGAATACCAAGCTCTCATCGCTGGATTAGATTTGGCGCTTCAGGCACAGGTGAATCACTTAAAGGTGAAAGGTGATTCAGACCTGGTAATCAAACAAGTCAACGGGTATTATGCCATCAGAAAATAAGAGTTAATCCCATTATATGATTATGTCAAAGAGTTAATGGAAGAATTTCTTTCGGAACCAACATTTTCTTACGTCCCACAATCACAAAATGCTAAAACTGATGCACTGGAAAATATAGCCACATCTCTTGCAGATCCAAATCGAGACGAAACAATCATCAGTATTTCCCATCGTCGTACATTTTCACCTTATGTTCAAATCATAACAGATGAAATCAATGAAATTAGTCCCATTTCTGAACCATATCGTCATACTATAGGATGGATGACACCAATCAGGGAATACCTTCAAAATGGAAAACTGCCACCTGATAGATCCAGGAAAGAACAAGTTCGGCGACGTGTGGTCAATTTTACTCTTTATGATAGCCCGGATCACCTAGAAAGAAATTCTCTAAAAAAGAGATTTTGATGGCATTCTCTTCATATATATTTATGGTGAAGAGACAGTGGCTGTCACGAAATAAGTACATGCAGGATTCTATGGTGCCCACCATTCGGGACATAGACTATCTGATCAAATTCGAAGACTTGGATACTTTTGGCCTTCAATCATACAAGATTGTGGTGAATTTACTAAGAAGTGTCATTCTTGACAAGTATATTCCAATTTAATTCATCAAACCCTTGAGTTACTCCATAAAGATAAATACTCATGGCCATTTGCTATATGGGGAATGGATGTGGTAGGACCTTACCCTTTAGCTACATCTAAGCAGTTTAAGTATATTCTTACTGCTATTGACTTCTTTTCCAAAAGGGCAGAGGAAATACCTCTCAAATAATTTAGTTCTAAAAGCATTATTATATTCATCAAGTCTAACATCGTTACCCTATTTGGTGTCCCTCAAACCATATTGACGGATAATGGCACCAACTTATGTTCATCTGAGGTAAGGATGTTTTATCAAAAATACAACATCAAATCCAACCATTCATCTCAGTATCATGCAGCCGACAATGGAAAAATAGAAGCCTTAAATAAGACTCTTTCAAACATACTACAAAATATGGTGGATAGAGATAAGAAATCATGACCTGATAAACTTTTTCATGCTTTATGGGCTTATCGGACCACCACCCGCACTACTACGCGGTCAACTCCATATTCATTGGTATATGGAACAAAAGCAGTATTTCCCATTGAAGTTCAAATAACTTCACTCAGAGTATCCATTTGTGATCAGTCATATATAGATGAACAATCTCAAAAGCGATTGGATGAATTGGAACGATTAGATGAAAAAATATTGTGCACCCTACACCATTTAGAAGTCTATCAGAATCGAATATCATGGGATTTCAACAAAAAAGTTCGTCTTCGTTCATTCATTCAAGGAGAATTGGTATTGGACCTCATAATTCCAATGATACCAAGAAAGAAGCCTCCAAATCTTTATCCAAAATTGGAAGGACCTTATTCAATACATAAGGTCTACTCCAATGAAGCTTATTCTTTAATCTCAATGGATAGAGATCTCATTACGACTCCAACCAATGCAAGATTCACGAAGAAGTATTTTGTGTAACACAAATACTCCTTCATCGAAAATGACGTTAAACTATTTTTTCCTAGATACATGATGCTAAACTGTGCATCAGTGGTCTATGCATATGACCTTAAACTATTATAGAGTCCATTTAGTCCTTACTGCAAGATTTTAAACTGCATAGTGTCACCTTCGTCCAACATGAAGTTAAACTATGATTTCTAAGATACATGACGCTAAACTGTGCAGAACTGGTCCATGAATATGACCTTAAACTATTATAGAGTCCCTTTAGTCCTTACCGAAATACTGTTAATTTCATAGTGTCAACTTTGTCCAACATGACGTTAAAGTGTGTTGTCCTAGCAAAATGACGCTAAACTGTGCAGCACTTGTCCATGCATATGACCTTAAACTATTATAGAGTCCCTTTAGTCCTTACTAAAAGACTTTAACCTGAATAGTGTCACCTTCTTCCAACGTGACATTAAACTGTGTTCTCCTAGCTATATGACACTAAACTGTGCAGCACTGGTCCATGCATATGACCTTAAACTATTTTAGTCCTTACTACAAGAATTTAAACTGCACAGTACCTATTGTCCTTAATGCATGACATTAAACTGCATAGTCCACTCTTTTTTCCTTACTACATGACTTTAAACTTCATAGTCCCTAAGTCTTTACTACAAGACTTTAAACTGCACAGTCCCTCTTTCGTCCAACATGATGTTAAACTATGTCCTATCCCTTATGTCCGACATGAAAATTAACTGTGCACTGTTAGGGTTGTTTCTACCTATTGTTTCTCACACCGAGTATGACTCACGTGATCTTAGAGTGGGCTTCAACCATAACACCCTCTCTAGGACGCTAACCACACGTAAGTCCCAACATCATCTTCGAGTTGTCCTCAATTAAAACTTATTTACCAATTCATTGTAAATTGAACTATGCAGATTTTGATCCTTGCCTTCTAGGTTAGATACGTAGGCAACCTCCTGAGGTTCAAGCCCAAAACCAATCTCTTCACATCGGTTCACCTCTGTCTCATATGATGTTGATCTATGAAGCAGCCCAAAACCAATTTCTTCATGTTGGTTCACCTTCATCCCACATGACGTTAAACTGTGAATGTCCCTTTTGTCCCTACTACATGACACTAAACTGTGCAGCACCATCATCCTTGCTATATGACGTTAAACTATACAGTCCCCCATTGTCCCTCACATGAGAGGGAATCATCATTGAAATTGATCTCCAATCATTTCATATTTCAAAGACTACGTGTATACATGGAAATTCCCGAACATTTAATCTTGGGTAAAACCATCATTGCACTAAAGTCCCCTTTTACCCTTCACTTGTACGAACCAAATCTGTACAGAGGGTATTTCAAGAATTACGTATGGCTTGATTACCATCCTTATGGGATACATAGGAATGTTCAAGCATCCCTAGAATCCATCCCCAAGTCTTTGGGCCTAACCCCAAATTCCACTTTTAGTCCCTTGGCTGAAAAGTCCCCCTGTGAAAACTTGAATGTGGTATGAAAACCCTGGTCTTCATTCACATCAGGTTTATAAAACACACAATGTGTATTCCTCATTATGGTCCAAGATCTATGAAACTAAACTAATATCTCCTACATTATCATCCCACATGACTTTAAACTATATTTCAAGAACTATGTTTGGCTTGATTCTCATCCTTATGGAATACACAGTGAAGTACGCCACCTTAATTCAGGACCCAGCCACAACATGATTATGGTCAGCATTGGTCTATGTATCTCCTTCATGCATTGGAAAATTACCATTTTGATATGTCATACTCCTATCCTTTAATACTTCCAGATACCCATAACCCTTTTCTTGACTTCTGGTCACAAAATGTTTGATACCCGGGAATTCTTTTTCCTAACTATGCAGCACGTCCCTTAGGCAGCCTTGCATAAGTAGTCTACATAACGGACCTATCAGCCAAAAGATTCTATTATTTGACTATACAACCAATTCACTTAAGAGTCCTTGAATAATTCAACCCCCTAACGGGTTTGTTAAATAGTAGTAATTTCATTCTTAGGAGGAAAACCTTATTTTCCTTATTGGTCTTAACAATAATATGTAGGGATCTACAAAAAATAGTCATCCTTTACATATTTTTCCCATACTCTTTTTCATGATATAAAAGTATTTAAGTCTATGATTTATATTTTCCTTCCCTTCATTTGGGTCAGACCTTCGCCGAAGATACATTAATCCAATTCTTTTAAAATATTGATTGGAAATATCCTCTCCATATTCAAGTACCTCTCTCCATACGGAAGACACTATGATTTGGAAAATTTGAATCTTCATAAACTTTTACAATATTTTTAGCAATAGAAATGTAAAATATCTGAGAGTTCTTTTTTCTGACTATGCAGCACGTACCCCTAGGTGGCCTTGCATAAGTAGTCTACATAATGGACATTTCATCCAAAAGATTATATTATTTAACTATGCAGCCAATTCCCTTAAGTGGCCCTGCATAATTCAACCCCTTAACGGGTTTGTTAAATAGTTGTAACTTCACTCTTAGTAAATATTTCCACTAATGACTTTTAGCCCTTTTTTCATATCATCCCTCAGATTCAAAATTTCATAGGTCATATCTTACATGTTTTCCTCTATAAATGAATGTGGTAATATGTTTTCAAACAAATTATCAAGGAATTGAGTCAATTTTAATCCAATCGGTCAAAGATATTTGACCTTTAAACATTATCCTTTTTTATGTCCGACATGCATGAATTTAAATTGCCAACAAAAGATAGGGTACTCATTAAATTTGGAACTTGTAAAACGAACTTTGAACAAAAGTTGAGTCCCAGGTCGCTAAACATACATATTATATGATATAGGCAATATTGAGAAAAAAAGATGCAATGTTTGTGGGGTTGTTTGTATCACCCTATCAAAAATAAAACTATTCTTACTAGGCCCATTGGCTTTGGTAAAATTCATTAAAGCTTGTTGAAAGAGAATAAAGTCACAAATGATTGAAGATGAAAGTGTTTTTCATTGATGCACAAGAGTTAGAAGGACATCCACAGACTGGAGTCTCTTCTCTTTTTTCAAGAATTACAAGAGGATTTCAACATAACTTGTCATTTGATTTATTGCTTCTTGAGCTTCATCAGCATCCACCTGGAATTCATTCATTCAACTGGATACAAAAAGAGATGGGGCGATACAAGATCTTCTTGGAACAATTGTAAAGAATTTTCTTGAGTGCGGTTGGATAAAACATTCTACTGATCAAACAGTGACTTTGTTTCTATCCAAGAGACTTGGAAGATGGATACATGGAATTGAGAATGAAGCATTAGAAGTAAAGAGCCATTTAGAGAGAGTACTCTTTTCAGATATTATTCTAACGTCATGATAGTCTTCTCTCCACCAACTGGCAGTGGAAAACATATCAGCCCTTGGGTTTTCCATTTTCATATGTGCATGGAAATGGCATGGAGGAAAATTTTGAATGTTCACACCATTATTGCTGCTTTTAATGAAAAACATAACCGAAATAGAGGGATAGCAGTGCAGCTGCATCTTGGGTGTATAGTTCTTTTCATCTACAACATTGAATCATTGAAGATGATCATGCCCATACAGAGGCAGGTAAATACTTTGTGGGAAATCAAGATGATAATTCTTCAAGTACATGTCCAAATATGGGAGAGTGCTGTCGCAGATATTATAATAGTCATGGCCAATGAGGTTCATCATATCATCAATCCACTTTCTAGAAAGTTCATCAGCTGATCTGATTCTTCTGGGAGCCATTGAATCTGCACAATGATCGAATAATTAAATTTTAAGTAAGTTGTGTTTTCATAAAATTTGTGAAGAAAAGTAAAAAAATGGCTAAGGCATTAAGGTGTGAAAGTATAATGTTGGTGCAAAAGTCAAATGTGGTCACACAAGTTTTACCGCGCTAGTGCTGGCGCGCAAGCCAAAAACTCACTATAGAAGCACGACACGAACAGAAGTGTGAACGAGCAGAAAACCAAGTAACTTGCATGAAAGAGAGCTACTTGCAGACTAAGAGATCATGAGTGCTTGAAACCGAGTACTTTGCGCAAAGTGGTGCCGCATATTTATATGCGAGGCCCTACCCCTGCGTGCTGGACCCTTGTGCGCTAGAGGCATACCTGCAAGCCTACTACTTGCGCGCCGCAGTACCTTGTTTCTCGTTTTCCTCAGAGTCAAATCCTGTTTTCTTTTTCAGATCTAACTCTGATGGGGGACTTTTTTTGATGCTCTTTTCCGTCACAGAGTCTAAAGAATGAAAAAGGGGGATACCTTAAGCACAAATAGATTCAACCTTTGAAAAAACATCAAAAATTGACAAAGGCATGGACAAGGAACTCTTTAAGCATAGGTCGCACAAGTTTCATTATGGTCGTGCAAGTATACTTGGGTTCCACATATGTGTCGTGAAAGCCACTTGAACTCCCTATTAATGTTTCACCCAAGGTCCTAAATGGCCTATAAATACCCCTAGTGGGCCACCCATTCCGAGGATGAAAAAAACTCAAAAACTCAGTTTCAAGCTCTGGTCGCCCAAGTCTTAGTCTGAAGTCTTCAAAACACTTATAAGGTAATTATTTACCTATAATGGAAGTTATAAAGAAGAAGAATAAGTCCTGAGTGTTGAGACTCATCAATACTTGTGCACCTAAGTGTCAAACCCTTAAGGGAAATCAAGACACTTACACGCCGCCTTTCCCTCTCGAGGAAACTTGCACTCCACCCATCTAAGAGCCTCTAGGAATGATAATAAGGGCTCAAATTCAAAGTCTCCCAAGTATCAATTCACATGTTCTTCGTCTCCCCAGTGAAGTCAGGTCGCGCAAGTATTCTTGTGCAACCAGGACTTGCACGCCAGATCAATACATTCACGCGTCCTTCCAATTCACTTCCTTTCGTCAAATTCATATCTCCTCTTCTAGATATAGCCTTCAAAACCCTCTTCAATGTCATTTAAGGCATGCTTCCTATGTTGTCTTTCTTATCTGAAAGGAATTATGTGGAAAATTTCTCAAAACCTTGTGATTTAGATAACTTTTATGTCACTAGGGTTAGATATTTCCTTTATTTAACCTTATCCTTTAAGATGAGAAGATCTCCAATCTGGGAATCCTTCTTAGGAGTAAGCCCCAGGTTCCCTAATTAGGGCATCCTCCTATAGAGTAATCCCCAATAATAATTTTCATTAACTTGGGCATCCTTCTCAGGAGTAAGCCCCAGGTCTCAAGTCCCCTTAACATGGGCCTCCTTATCAGGAGTAAGCCGCAGTCATAATTTCTTTTAACCTGTGCATCCTCCTTAAAAGTAAGCCCCAAGTTTCCTAATCTAGGGATCCTCCTTAGAATTAAGCCCCAAGTTCCATAATCTGGGAATCCTCCTTAGGAGTAATCCCCAAGTTCCCTAATCTGGGAATCCTCCTTAGAAGTAATCCCCAAGTTCCCTAATCTGGGCATCCTCCTTATGAGTAAGCCCCAATCATAATTTTCCTTAACTTTGGACTCCTTCTCAAGAGTAATCCCCAGGTCTCAAGTCTCCTTAACCTGGGCATCCCTCTCAAGAGTAATCCCCAGTCATAATTTCTTTTAACCTGCGAAGCCTCCTTAAGAGTAAGCCCCAGGTTCCTTAATCTGGGCATCCTCCTTAGGAGTAAACCCCAATCATAATTTTCCTTAAATTGGGCCTCCTTATCGGGAGTAAGCCACAGGTCTCAAGTCCCCGTAAACTGGGCCTCCTTCTCAGGAGTAAGCCCGAGTCATAATTTATTTTAACCTGAGCATCCTCCTTAAGAGTAAGCCCAAAGTTCCATAATCTGGGCATCCTCCTTAAGAGTAATCCCCAATCATTATTTTCCTTAACTTGGGAATCCTTCTCAAGATTGAGTCCTAATTTAAGTATCTAATTCTCCATAAAGCACATATACCTTTAAAGACCTTATTCCTGGGTTTCTTCTCTAATGTAAATCCCAATCCTCATCTATCTTGGGTAGTCATACATACGTAATTCCCACATCATTTCATATGATTGCATCTTTCGTGGCACAATTGTCAGGTTTTACTAATACCTCATATTTCTCACACCGAGCATTACTCACGTGAGCTTAGAGCGTACAAGTAATTATGACATCTTTCTTTGGGCCATCAATCATGCATAAACTCCATACTTCTTAACTCAAACTACATGGGTGTTGATTCCTTTTATAATCAAGTGTATGTAGGTAGCCCATCTGGGGGTACGATCCCAACTCTGAAATAATCCATGTCATTCTGAAAGATAATAAACTTCATGTGCCCCACTGAGTGTCTTTAAAACAAGTATGGTTATCATAATGACCAAGAGATTTCAATATAATTTGTTGAAGGATACCATTGAACAATCATCTCTAATAAATACGGATGATTCTCTATCGATGAAGAACCTCAAATACATATAAAAGATTCTCTAAATCTCATACATATCAATCATTGATTGTTAGATCTAAAGGAAAGCTCATTTTCATACTTGGTAAATTAGTAACGATTCATGAACTAACACAAATATATAAGAGAGTCCCAAAGTAGAAAATAATTCCCCCAAAAAAGGTGTGATGAGTCTGACATCCCATCCTCTCGACCGATTCAAATTTTTAAGCCTCATTAGTCCACAAATAATGAGCACCTAACATTGGAAAGTTGGTAGAAATGGATATAGAATCATTGGATGTATCCAGTTCTACGAATAAACCTGTTAGAAACCGATTGGAATGTTTGAATCTTAAACAAGTATGGTCATCCCCATTTCTAGAAGAAACATTGGGTAAAAAGTACTTGGAGGAATGACTTAAAAAATATGGGATGTGTTTTCAATGATGTAAGTTTGGTCATATGGCTCAAGATTATAATGAAAAATAACTATGTTTTTGTATGTTCCATTATATTAATAAATTTCTAATTTTTTTGAATGTGGTGAGATCAAGAATTTTACACACACATGCCGAATGAACAATCTGAATGATGGGAAGCCACCCGACTATTAGAAGAAATGTATAGTTAAATAATTTGTCACAACATCATAATATTTGGCCCAATCCAATAAGTGGGTATTCAGTACATCATTTGTTTACTCATATTTTCCAAATTTCTTGTTTGATACAGGGTCTACACATTCCATTATTTTTTAGAAATGTGGTGGTAAATTAAAAATTTAAACTCATGAAATGATACCAGTGCTTATGGTAAAAACACCCTAGTGGATATTTTGGAAAAACAAATTTTACGAATCTCCTGTTATTGTTTGTGGAAATACATTTCCTCCATTCATTTTTGGTTTTACCATAGTAGAGTTTGATGTGGCTTTCTATTTATCTAGTTAAGATTGAATGCAGAGCTAAAGAATTTATTTTCCCAAAATATATTCAATTTTCATATAATAATTAACCAATACCATTTATAATATATAAGAAAAATGAGAAAGTGGTAAAATATAAAATGAATGTTATCATGCACATGTTATTAATAATATGGGAACTACTTTGATAAATTATGTTCCTGTGGTAAATAAATACTTATAAGTTTTCCCTAATGAGTTTCCCAATTTTATAATGGATTGGGAAGTTGAATTTACCATTAAATTAGTATCTAATGTGATGAAAATTTCAAAATCCCATTATTTAATGGATCAAGTAGAACTTTTAATATTTAAAACATTGTTATTGGATTTTCTTCAAAATGGATTCATTCATCATATAACTTCACCAAGGGGTGTTCCTGTATTGTTTTTTAAAATGAAATATAGTTCAATCATACATTTCATTGATTATATATCATTGAAAAAAATTATTATTAATAACATTTTTCTATTTCCTAAAATCAATGACATGTTTGATCTGCTCTAGGGTGCTAAGTATTTTTCCAAGATTAACATATGATCTAAGGACCAATAACTAAAGGTGTAAGAGTATGACATTCTAAAAACAATGTTTTGAACTAAATATTAGAATTATGAGTTTTTTGTTATTCCCTTTGGTTTTAAAAATTCCCATATAGTATTCATTGATCTTATGAATAAAATTTTCAATGAATATTTGGATAGGTTTTTTATTGTTTTTATTGATTATATTTTAATTTATTCAAAAACTAATAAGTATTATGAAAAAAATCAAAGTATTACTCTCAAACCCTTAATGAAATTATGTTATATTTCAATTTTTGAAGATATGATTTTTGGTTGCGACAATTTTTTTTTCATGTGATCGTTGTAAATAAAGATGAAATAACAATTGATCCTACCTAAATAAAGTGGTTGATGAATGACTCATACCTACAAATGTTACTGAGATTCGTATTTTTCTTGCATTAGTATGCTATTACTAATAGTTTTTAAAAAATATTACATGTTTTCTATATTTATAACTAAGTTAACAAGAAAATGGGTTACATTTATTTGGATATATGATTATGATGTTTTATTTTCTGAAACTGAAAACAAGATTGGTGTATTCTATTTTTTGGAATTTTCCATAAGAATGGAGAGTTTTTTATCTACAGTGATACTTCATTGAAGGGAATTAGTTGTGTTCTGATACAGAATGATCAGTTAATTTCTTATCCATAGAGATAATTGAATCCACGTGAGTGAAATTATCCCACTCAAGATCTGGAATTATCATTTAAATATATTTTTTAAAAAAATTATAGACATTTTTTTTGAAAAAGGGTAAAATTTATTAAGAACATGTAAGAAAATTACATGAGTCTAAAAGAGAGAATTTTATTACAATCTTATCAAGGAGAGGAAGGAGATCGTCTAGTAACTCGTTAGCCCATGTAATGTCTAGATTGATCCCTTTGTTGGGAAGACCATCTGCCACCATATTAGCTTCACGGTAGGCATGGGTGGCAATATATCTGATATTAAGAAGCGAGTTCAAGCAGTTCTTCTAGCTCGCAGTAAGGGACAAAGAGAGGTGAACAACCCCATTGCAAATTTCATGTACAATAGTGGGGGAGTCGCTTTCAATCTAGATGTTGTTCCAGCCTTTGATCTTCACACAACGGATGGCATGGATGAGATCCAACATCTCTTCTTCTAGGGAGGAGGAGTTCTCACAGCTTCCATAGAAACAGCCATGGCAGTGCCCTTTATAGTCTCTGAAAACTGCTACACAACCCGCAGGACTTGGATTTCCTTTTGAAGCTCCATCAATATTAATTTTGATCCATCCACAAAGTGGGGATTTCCAGAAGACTTCAAGAAAATGTTTTTGTGGAAGAAAAATTCCACCAATCTTTAACCGTCGTAGGATCACGAAGTCATCGATCAAGTTGTCACCATGAGCTTTCTGGATTAAGGGAGCATCATTAATGGCAATCAGGATTCTCATACAGCCTGTGATGAGATTGGACGAGTGATTATTGTGAATAATGGCATTTATATCATACCAGATAATGTGTAGAAGTTCCTCCACATCGGATAATAAGTGATTTTTGACTTGTGGAGATAATTAAAGCTTTACAAAATTCTTTATGTGGTAAAGAATATTGTCCGAAGATGGCCACCTGCAGCTAAAAATGTCAGCAATAAAATTCCACATGGAAAAAGCAGTAGCACAAGATAGAAATAGATGGTTGATATCCTCACGGTGTTGATGACAGAGGGGGAATTTTGAACAAAGTTGTATGCAGAAGGATTGAATAAAAATCTCAGTAGGGGTGTGATTACACTCCAAGCACCAAGTATGAAAAATCCTAGTAGGTTTAATCCAGGGTTTCTTAAAACATTTCAGCAATGAAAAATCAGATTCCAAGTTTAAAAAAAATGATTGATGAAATTTTTTGAGTTTAAAATACCATTGGGAGTGGGTTCCGAAACCAGGAGATCCTCATCATGAGAGAAAGGGTAACTTTCAACCACCTGCGAGATAGAGTCAGGTAGCTCCTAGTCCCTATCTCGCATCACTTCCTCAATAGTGCAATTAATGATGTCAGGGGCAGTATTAGGAGGAAGCTTAGTAATAAGCGGGGAGCCCATCCAGTTATCTAGGCAAAAGATAATGTTGGAGTCCATGCTAACCAACCATATAGAGTTATTCATGATCCAAACAAATAATGTTTTTAAGGATGGCCAAAGCGAAGATTGAACATAATTTAAATTTCCATTTTTGTACCTCACAATAAATTTGTTTCTATGAAAAGTAAGGGAGTCAGAGTTATTATGGATAAGTCTCCAAGTGAGCCTCGCATGAAGAGATTTATTGAACAATTTGAGATTTTTAATGTCAAGGCCACCCTTTTCAAGGGGGTGCAGCAGGTCGACCATGGGATGGTGACAAGTTTCCGCTCAATGATGCTGTCAGTCCGGAAATTTTTATATATATACTTATTGACTTTATTGACAAGACTCAGAGGTCATTTGTAGATCACGAGGGAATAAACCAATTTGGAGAAAATGGTCGATTTCACCAGGCATATTCTACCAGCCATGGACATGTATTTCCCTTTCCAAGCAGAGAGTTGATTAATCACCTGCTCAACAATATCAGTAAAATAAATAGCCTTCAGACTACCCCAGAAGATGGGGACTCCGAGATAAGTGAAGGGAAAAGAGCCTTCCTTGATGCCAAGTGTTTTAATAAGGTGACCTTTTCGAGAGAGGGGGAAGGATTTCCCGAAGAAAATAAATTATTTATTCCAACTGATGGTTTGACCCAAAACTTCCTCATAATGGGATAAGTCATGTTTAAGGTTGATGAAATTTCGGTTACTTCCATTAAAGAAAAGGATAATGTCATCGGTATAAAGGAGAAGAGTCAGGATAGCTAGATTCTTGGATGCAGAGATGGGTTTGAGTATACCTTGATGGGCGAGTGAGGAGAGCAGTCTACTAAGATAATCTTCTGCAATCGCAAAGAGAATGGAAGAGAGGGGATCACCCTCACGAACCCCTTTAGTGCATTTAAATTAGCCTTTGGGAGAGACATTAATAATAATTGAGATTGAGGCTGATCTAAAGAAAGAGTTTATCCTATTAATGAAGATATAGTTAAATCCTAAATCTTTGAGAACTTTAAAAATGAAGGTACAGTCAATAATATCAAAATATTTACTAACATTGAGCTTAATGGTAATGCTGCCTCCACGGGAGACTTTGTTTAGAGAGTTGGTGCATTCCGAAGAAAGGCATATGCATTCTTGAATGGATCAACCTTTGATGAGACCAAATTGGATCCAAGAGATGATTTTTTACATAAGGGGGAATTAATATTGGAAATAAGCTTGGTAATAATTTTATAAATGTAGTTAATTAGAGAAATGGGTCTAAAAAGATGGATTTCAGAGGCATTAGCCACCTTTGGAATTAAGGTGAGGAAATGGGCGTTGAGGCCATGAGGAAGAGATCCAGTGTTAAAAAAATATTTAACAGGTTTGTAGACATCAGTGTGGACAACCTCCCAGTGTTGTTGAAAAAATACATTATTGAATATGTTAGGACCAGGAGCACTTTCATGGTGTAGACTGAAGACCGTAGCTTTGATTCCATGATCCAGAGGAGAAATTAAGAGAGAACAGTCGTCATCCGCACTGACCAACATCAGGATGACCCTAGGGAGAATATTATTGTTGATATGAGGACCTTAAAAATGTTTTCAAAGTTAGTGACAACATGATTTGAAATGGCAGCTTCAGAGGATATGATATTGTCATTATCTTTCAGAGAAGATAAGGGTCGATTGAATTTTCTAATCCTATGTAGGGAATTGTAAAATTTAGTATTTCTATCTCCATCTATGAGCCACTTCGTTCTAAACACCTATTTGTGAAGGTTATCCTTTAGGATTAAAAGGGAGTTGAGCTTGACGGAAATGTTTATTTCAGCTTAGTGGTATGAGGGAAAATCAGAGTTAGTGGAGGATATTTGGATTTGATTGAGGTCATTCTCAAGGTTTGAGATTTCTTGGTCAGTCTGTTTAGATTTGGTAATACACCAACCATTGAGTAAATGTTTTAGGTGCTTGATCTTGGTGATACAGGAAAAAGAATCAGTAGGATGACTCATAGAGCTCCAACAACTTCGAATGAGGTTAGTACAGTCTTGATCCTGAGACCAGAAATTGTAGAATTTGAAGGGAATACTAGCCTTGGATTTTTTTGAGTGAAAGGTGACAAGAATAGGGTGATGATCATAATTATGTTTAGGAAGAGTAATACTGGAGATGGTGTCCTAAGCATCTATGATTGGGGTATTTACAAGAGCTCTATCCAGCTTGCTAGCAACAACCCGATTATAATGTCTACGATACCAAGTAAACATAGCACCTATGAGATTGACTTCAACCAGATTATAGTCCTCAATAGCAGTTCTGAATTCTCTAGATGATATATGAGAATGGGAATGACCCCGTTTCTCAGAGGGTGAGAGGATGGCATTGAAATCCCCCATCACCATCCATGGGTCATGCATGGAGTTAGAAATGGAGGCGAGGGCACTCCACAAAGGCCTATAATCTGGGTATCTTTTTTTGGAAAAAACAAATGTAAAAAAGATGTGCTTGCTATCAAAAAGAAAATCACAAGTAAACATTTGGTCAGAGGAGATACTAATGTTGACATTTTTCAAGGAGCTATGATAAAGAATCCATAAATATTAAGCATTACTATCATTAGTACAAGCACCAATAAAATTATAACCAACAGAAAAGAGGTGAAAAAAGTTCATAGAAATGTTAATTTTTGGTTCACCAAGAGCTAAAATTTTGGGTTTATGAGTAGTAACAAGTCTTCTAATAACCAAAAGAGTTTCAGAGTTCGCTAGCCCCTGACAATTCCAAAAAAACACATCCATTAATACCTTTCTTTGGAGCCCAAGCTCTTTTTTTTCTTTTTGGATCCATTCGAGCCCCTGATCCTTTTAGATCTTATATGGTTTGAGGGAACCGCTGGGGGAGTCTTCATGCCCTGTTTTCTCATAGAAGAAGTAGTTAAAACATTAGTTACATTAAAAACATTTAAATCAATAGCAGCAGTAGGAAGTTCCATTTCCATATGGGCATGGGGTCAGTAGTCAAATCTAGAGTGTCCAGAGTGTCTACTAGTTCAGTAGATATAGCCATCAAGGGTACATGTTTCATTTTGGAGTTTAGATCCTATAGTGTCAGTGGTATGGGGGGGCAGGGGGAAGGTGAGTTCACCATTGTGAAATTATCTTGTTTTACCAGAGCAAAAGAATGCATACTAGAATTATCAGATGAGGCAGTGGCATCAGCCTGTTTTGGAGAAGAATTATATATATCACATAGTTGTGTAGGGGTTGCAGTAACTTGTGTAGGAGCCCGGTATGTGATATCAACAAGGATTTCATCCTTGTGGCAGGCTGTGTGAGATACTGGCACCTTGGTGGGAGGAGTTCTCGCTGCATCGTCTGGATCCGCATAGAGGTAGGGTTCAGTGGAATTTACCAGGATGGGCTGAGCATTGCCTTCCAAGGAGGTCTGGGTGAGTACCTCTAGTTCTTTAGCTTCGAATTGATCAGCCCAAGAGGCCCCAGATGTATCACCCAGAAGAGAAGTTTTTTTCACCCAAATATCGGGTTTTTTCTTGGGGGGTCAGGGACAGCTGAAATCACACTCTTAGCAGCCTTCTTCTGCTTCACTTCAGTCCATCCGTCGTCCATAGGTTGAGTCACCTGGTTTTTGGTCACCCAACATTTCAGCATCGAGTGCCCGAAGATTTTGCATACTTCACAGTAGGGAGAAATTCATTCACAGTCAATGCGAACTTCAGCTTGATACTCATTGGCGTTAAAGATTATGGTTTCCGGAATTTTTTCAGCAATTTTGACCTCCACCATAACATGCGCATACATGCCAAGCTCAGTGTTCAGCATCCGTTGATCAATATTTAGCGGTGTGCCGATACACGAGGTGATGTCATTGATAATCCGAGGGTGCCAAAAAATACCAATTCAATCCATGAAAACTCACCCATATTTGAACTAAGGAATTCATTGTGTTGTATGGATTGAAGGTGAGGTCCCATTCTGATAAACGAATGGCACCCGTCTTGAGTTTCAGGTAGCCGGAGTTCGATACACGATTCAAATCTTCTTGTGTTTTTAGAATAAGGTGAAAATAACCCTTACAAAGAGGGATGAGCTTCCAGTCAGAAAAACCCCAAATATTTTCAATTCTAACTTTGAGTTCCAGGTTCGACCAGATGTTGTCCTCTTTTAGATAAGAAATACGGGCCCGAACGGAAAAAATTAATCTAGTGCATAAGGAATAATGTGAGTTTCTAAAAATGTTTAATTGGTTATAAAAGGTGTGTTTATAGAATTTAAAATTGATAATGATTGTTTTTATATTTGGGAAGAGATTATATATGTCTTGTGATTCACAGTTTTAGAAATTGATATTAAGTTAAGATTATAGTAATTCATTTTCATTTTATCCTGATAGTACTAAGATGTATGGAGACCATTGGGAGTATTACTGGTGGGTTGGAATGAAAATAGATATTGTTGTTTGTACCCGGAAATGTTTGACATGAAAATAGGTTAAAGTATATATAAAAATATCAAAGGGGATGATTCATCCCTTTCCAATGCTAGAGTGAAAATGTGAAAATATATCCTAGGATTTCATGGAGGGTCCGCTAAAGACTTATTGTGGTAAAAATGCGACTTTGGTTATTGGTACCCAAGAGACTATATCTGTGTATTTTATTCATAGTCAATATACTATGTCTCAAGATCAGTTTTCTTAACTATACCTAAAATATATAGTCATGTTCAATGATTTCATCCCACAATTTTATCTCACCATGATCTTAGGTTAACTTCTAGCATTTGGAAAGGCCTTCAGAATTCATTGGGCATAGAATTAAATTTCATCACAGCCTTTCATCCCCAATCTTATGGAAAGATCAAGTGAAAAGTTCCAAATGTGAATGGCATTCAATTTTATTTTTCAATAGATTACCAATAAATTTGGGGTCATCATATTTCTTAACATTAGTTTTCTTATAGTCAATTTTTTCCTCTAATTTATAGATGGAACCTTTGGAAGAATTATATGGAAAGCAGTGTCGAAATCCATCATTTTGGGATGAAGTCTGGTAAAAGATGTTGTTGGGACCATAATTAGTAGTGGATGTTAATATGAAAGTAAACACGATCAAACAATATATTTTCAGAGCTCAGATTAGGAAGAAATGTTATGCGAATAACCGTGGGATAGATCTTTCTTTGAGGTAGGTTATGATGCCTTTCTCCAAGTTCCTCCATATAAAACTATGATGTGTTTTCGTAAGAAAAGGATGATATTTACACAGTTCATTATACCCTACAAAATCTTAGAAAAATTTGGATTAGATTCTGGTTGAGTGGATTTGCCTCAGAGTTTTTCGCATGTACATTATGTTTTTCATGTTTCGATGTTAAGAAATTATATACTAGATTTATCGCATGTTTTGAGACCTGAGATTGATTAGTTGAAATGTAACCATTCATATTAGGAAATTCCTATTCAGATTCTTGACCATAGAGAGGAGTTATTTTAGAATATGGTAATTAACTTGGTAAATGTTTTTTGGAGAAACCACATTGTCAAAAAGTAACAGGGGAAACTGAAAATGCTCTGAGAGAAAGGTATCCTCAATTTTTTAATATGTAAATAAAAATTTTGTGGAAAAAAATTATATAAATTTTTTTAGGGGAGAATTTAACATCCCAGTTTCATATAAAATATTTTATTTTTATTTGGAAATTAAATAGATAAATTCTCAATAAATTTATAATTAAATAAGCAGTATTTATAGAAATTAATAAATAAATACTAATAGAATAGTAACCTCACATATAAAATAATAGATAAAATATATTTATCTTTATATTGAAAATACGATATAATGATATCATAGAAAATATAAATAAATGTTTTAAAAATGATAAATTAAGTGTTTGTATTTTTGTGAAACATGAATATTTTTTAGAATATTATATTTATTATAATGACATAATATAAAATTAATCTTTATAAAATAGATTCAGAAATTAATATTTTGTTTTCATATGATTATATGATAAATTTCTTAGACCATAATTAAATTTTCAAAGTGTAAAATAACCACTTATAATTTTAAAATCAGTATTTTTCTAATAAATGAATATTTCATTTAAAAATTAAATTTATCATACTTGATAAATTATTTTCAAAAAATGGAATATATTTTTTAATTTTAAACATAAAAAAATGTTTGTGATGAATTTTTGGGATTTTTATAAAATATTTGAATTATTGTGAATAGTGAAACACAATGATTTACGGTATTTAAAAAATACATAAATTATTTAGTCATAGATAATGTATGGTTAAATTAAGCCCATAATATTAAAAAATTCTTCTGTATTTCCCGTATTTAGTCATGGGAATCAAAACAATTCATATTCATGAGCCAAAATTGTAAACAAAGGAATAAGGTAATTAGAATAGACCCCTCTCATCCACTATAAATACCACCTCTCTCCTCCACTATAAATACCACCCCTCCATAGAAATTCTCCACACACATAAAAATACTCTAATGTTGTCCAAATTATGACTAATAATCTTCCCTATACATTCCCCCCATTTATAGAATCCTTTGGTCTAAACAAAAGACTAAACCATCCCTATGGAGTATCTCAAGGAGAAGAATTAAAAAATTAAAATCCCTTTTCATTTACTTTTATTTTATTTTAAATTTATTTTGTTTTTTATTCTCTTATAACATCACCTCATCCAACTTACATTATAAATATAGTATCTTACATATATATGAATTCTATTGTTTTAATATAATATTCAACATCACACCTCTCATATTCTTCTCTTATTCTTGAAAATGAAAGCACCGTCTGGGACGTATTGATTCAGCACCGTCATGGATAATGAAATTTCATTTTAATTTACCACAAAAAATTATGGTAATTAAACCATTATTATGGTTAAAACATATTTTAATATTTATGTTAAAACTGTTAGAATTTTTTGGATGTAATTTATTAACATAACACTAAATAAAATGAAACTAGTTTTTTATGGTCTTAAAAACCAACCAAAAATAAACATAACATTTATCATTAATGTTTTATCTAATGAATCATACTCATATCAGAAAAAAAAATATATCATTTTAAATTCTAGAAACATATTCATACCATTTATTTCCACTTTTTTCTCACATTGGAAATGAAAATCCATATTGAACCGACTACAGAAGTCATGATTAAAACACACCCTAAATAATGAAAATAATAGAAAATTATTAATAATGCGCGGAAATATGTTATAAAAGATCATATAAGGTATTATAAATATTAATATAGTTATTTAATAAATTAATAACACGCATTTAAAACTTATACAACAGTTTTTAACAAATTTTATATAATTAAACCCTAAGGTGAACGAATTCTCTATATAAAATATTCTTTTAATTTATATTTTGAAAACAAATCAAAAGGAATGTTTTTTACATATATGGAATTAGTGGGTTTCCCAATAATATTAAGACTTAATTTTTTTTTTATTTTTTTTCTTTACAATATTACATGTTTAATTTCAAAAAAAACATCTTCTTTTCCTTGTGTGCAGTATTCTTTTAAAATAAGTACTTCTTCTTAAGGAATTGTTTTTATAAAGAAGGTATTCATGTATTATGATTATGTTATAGTTTTGGGGAATTTTTTTTGATTATAGGTGGTCTCATTATATACCAAATATTAGATTTTCTATGATAACATTCCACGTTATTAAGTATGTTATAGGTTGACTGTAATGGTTATTATAAGTGTAAGTATGTCTGTTACATGATAAGGTAGCCATGAGGGTTACATTATAAGGTAGTTGTGAGAGTTACTAATCATATGGTAGTTGTGAGGGTTATAATCATATGTAAATATGGTAAGAAATTGATTCCCCATGTTACCTAAATGGTCTTTTATGCTTTCTATCTTTTATGGAAACCTCATATTTTCACAGAGTAAGAATATGTTACTTTAAAGGGTTAAAATATTATCTTTAATGTTTTTATAAGTATTCGTGGTCTAATGGTCTTATTTTATTATTTTTATGTCCCTTAATAATCATTTTATTACCACCACAGGTTTTAAAATAATTTTCAAAGTATTTACGGATGGTTAATGGAATGTAAGATTTCATGTTTAAAGTCATTATGTTTTTTATGGAAGGAAAGAATTTTTTTAAATGTTTCATGTTATTAAAAAATGGATATTGAGTAGAAGTTTCTATATTGTAATTTAAGATTTTTTATTTATATTTTATGACATAATTTTTTAAAACTCTAAACAAAAAAGATCTTTAGGATTTTAAAATGTTATTTTCTATTAGAAATTACTAGATTATGTAATGTATAATGTTGGGTCATTATAATCACAGCTCATATATCACAGTCACCAAGAATAGTGAGTGGGGAAGAGTTGGGGGAAATCTATCCATCATTCAATTGGGATATTGGAAAAGCACCCCCCAACTATTGGTCTTAAGCACTAGATACTCAACATCGGTGGGGTGTGTAATGAAATCACAAGAAAATAAAATGTATATATAATAGCGAAACACACAATCCCAACATGTGGTTTTACAATAAGAGCACCAACCAATTCCGAAATTTACCAATTTCATTGGCATCCCTAAATTCATAACTCCACAAAAAAAAATCCACAATCTATATTTAACATTTTTCCTTTTACTTATATAAAATTAATAAAATTTTCATAAATCCAATTTAATAACCAATTCCATAAAAACAACATATTTGTTTCATTGAGCATCAACCATATTTATTCTCTCATCCAATTTCCAAATAATATATGATTGACCATTTAAAACTATTATCCAATAAACCCATTCACTACATTATTTCATTCTATTTTATTTTTTATTCATCCACAAAAACATTAACCAAACATTAATTTATTATTTCTATCATTCATTATCCACTCAACCTGTGCCCTTATAATTTAACAATATCCTTTAATTTCTTTACTACTTTAGAATCTATCACAACTAAACAAATTAATATTATCCCCCTCATATCACAACCACATCTAAAATTTTTTAGATGTCAAAAAATTGTTATTTCAACACACTAAACTTCCTTATTTAAGGGAATCCTCACCCAATACATAAATCATTGTGAGACCATTTTATTAACAAAATATAAATGATTAACTAATTCCATTTATAGTGTATCCAATCAATCACATCAATAAAGGTCCCCCATAACATATGAAACTGGCACAAATAGAGGATTCCAATACCAATGTTTTTTAGGGGGGCCTCAAACATGTATAATACTTTATAAAATCATAAAACACATGTAAAAACACGTTAGATATTACTTTTTTGGAAAAGAAAAGAAAATTTGGACTATCACTTTCTCTATCTAGGATAATCACTAAATTATTTAAATTAATGGCACATCTGATAATAAGGATAATAATTATTTATGCCTATGAAAATACTTTATATGAAAATAATAAGTCACGACATGAATAAATCATATATAATATACATGAAAATCATTAATTACCCATCAATTCCAATTAATCAATTAAGTATATTTATTAAGAAGATGAATACCATCTTTACAAATAATAAAAAATTATATCCCCTTCTATATGATACACTTTCCGAGAAATGATGTATTCCCTACCTTGATTTTTAGACCCAACGATGATGAGAAGAAATGTTCGCAAGACCTGAAATGAATCCATAATCATCTCATTATATATCTTCTTAAATTTAAATGTTAATAATTATTTCATTAAATCTTGAAATAATAACATCGATACCTCTAAAAACAAACTAGGAACATACCCACTAGTCATTATGTTTAATTCAATAGAACTGATGGAACATTAATTTGATTAGTACTAAGGGTGTTATAGAATATATTAGATTAATAATTAGGATTTTTATTTAACACATTTATTTCATAAATTTTAATAAATAATTTTTTATATTTTAATTATAAAAACCCATTAAATTTGTATGAAATGTTTCTCATTCATTTCCTACATCTCAATCAATTTAAATTATATAATTTTATTTATATAATTAATACAAAATTACCATATTTTCACTCTTATAAATTTAAACACCTCTCTTTATTATCCTTTTATTATTTCAATGCCTCACTCACATCTACTTGTCATGCCTCTCTCTCTAATCTACTAAAATATATTTATTTATTTAATTAAAAAAATTCCCCCATGTTTTTTCAATTCCTCTCTCTACATTCATAGTTTAATTTATTTATTTCATTATGTTAACATACACTCTCTCTTAGGGATCCTTCAATTCCATGTGATTTTTAAGTACATTCATTTTGTTTTTTTCTAAATGTCCCTTGAAGAAAATATTTTCATCAATGTTTTCTTAAAATATGTTCCCTTTTTATTTTTTAAATCAGTATGTATATATAAATAACATGTATGTACATGTAAATATATATATATATATACACATTAACATATATGTATTTGTATACATATATTATAAAACTTATTAATCATATAATATCTTAATATTTATATGAAAATATAATATTTTAGTATACATACATACACACACAAATATACATATATATATAACACCAATATCTTTTAAATATTAATAATTATCATAACTCAAGAAGATGTATATTGAATGGCATATATAACATGTCACATAATTTTGAACAATTTTTATTAACATGAAGAGTTTTTAGATCTACAAAAATTTTATATGGAAGGTCCTCATTTTCTTGAACAATATACTCTTAAATTTTCATTAAAAACATTAAATATTTAATTAGAAATTTTGTGCATAAAAATAATAATATTTTGTTAGATAATAACTTATCTAAACATAAATATATAGTAAATAGACAGCGTAATAGATTTAAAAATTTGCGATCTTACATTTGACACCTCTCAAGAAAATTTCAACTTTGATAATTATAAAAAATCAGGAATGAAAGATAAAGATTGTCCAAATAACCACCCCATGAGATAACTCTAAAGAAAATAAACTTTTCTAGAACACAACCACTATAAAGAGAAATTAGTGTAAATCTAAAAAATACATTAATAACAATCTCTTAAAGATATACCTATCAAAAAAAAGTAAAGACATTAATAAAGCTTTGCATCAAGAGAGTAAATTAATCACATACATCAACATGAGATCATATAAATCATCCCAATAAAGTAATCTTTATGTAACATGGAATATGTAGAACACATCCATGATTATAAATCCCAATAAAGGTCACATATATAACCAAAACTAAACCATCACATAACACATAGCAATAAATGATGTGAAAATATTATTTTCACTCAATTCATCATTCACTGTTTAAACAACAAAATTCTATTTCAAATATAACTCATAGTTCTTTAACAGGTTAATTCCTTTTGAAATAAACTATCCTTTAACGGAATTATTTTAATTATCATAAAAAACACTTCATTATATCACTTTTTATTTAAATCAATTACTATTATTTTTTCACTCAATATTATTAAATACACATAAATAATTATTTCAAAAATTGTTTCATTTTATTTAAAAACATATATTAAATGATTTTTATCAAAAATACTTGATTATGATTTAAAATTAGCCCAAATCAAATCATAAAACCTTTAAACCCTGTTTTATTTCAACAAAATACTTCTTCAAATCATTATTTCTACTCAAGAAATTTTTCCATGAAATCAATAAATAATATATTTTTAAAAGGTCAATTACCCGTGTTTTTATCACCTACACTATGCCATTTCAAATAATTTTCTTTAAGAGTCCCAACTTTTATATATGAAATGAATCATAAAAAACATAGCATAAGGCTAGAACAATTCTTTTTTATCCGACTATAAAATTTCCCATGTTTACTGACACAACATTATTTACTAAAATCATACTCATGTATAAATTTTACATATAATTTACCAAAACATATATGCACTAATATTAAAATAGATATAGCTTCTACAAACATACAAATCAGAGTAACTAATCCAAGACACAATTATATTATCCTCTTTGGGTGGCACTGAATTTCCCACATGGTTCTAAAATGTGTCATGATATAACATGTATTCACATTGGAAATGGTTTCCCTATATTCATATATTTGAGGCCATAACATGTTCCGTAAACATAAGATCAATCATAAAAAAACCAGCTAACAAGATAGTTGCCAAAAATTTCATTTACTTACTTTATATAAAAAATTTTGAGTGGGAGGTAAGATAATCTCGATAAATTTCATGTTTTCCCAAGAAAACTTTTTTTATGGATATCATTAATTGTTTAAACATTTTATGGTAGGTGAAGGTTTTAATTAATAAAATCAGGCCACAACACAAATAATGCCATATCATCGAAAAAAAACATATCCCATCCACCACACACCACCACCAAATCACAACATAACCACTAGTCCAAACTCATGGACTTGGGAAAGAATCCACCCTACATTTCAGAGACCACATTATCTCATCATTGTACCATATGAAAGAAACCACCGCTTTCTAAAAACCACATTGTTTATTTTATCATCCACATTTACCCAGATAATGATTCCCATTATCTTCACAAATCAATTACCCAAGTACAATAATAATGTAATTCACTCTCCCATGTTAATATATTATACTATTTCAGCGGTACTGACTCGACCAGACAGTTTTAATTGCATTAAATTATAATGCATGTCAGTTAGGGATATGGTTTCCCATTATTTTTAATCATGAATCTTTTAATCACACATTACATAGGGAAACACAACAAGATTAACCACACAAGGTAACAATTCATTATGGCTTCCACAATTATTAAGGATCACACATTACACTACCTCATTGTTAACCATGGGTATTCTCACAAAATTTAAAATTATCCATAGGAAATTGGTTCATTATCCATATATAAGTAATAATCCTTTTATTTCTTGGTGATCAAAATAAAGCGTTCATATTAAGTGTCTCATAATACAAAAAAATCATAGCACAAGTAAGGTTTCCAATAACCGTTACTTTTTATAAGGCATAACAAAACATTAAAGAAAAAATAAAAATGAAAATAAGAAAAACTCCAGATTTCCATGCCATTTTTCATAAAGCACCATTAATTGTATTTAAATAGCTCTAACATACAACCAAGTTAAAGATGAAACTTTACACATGTCATCTCACACATCATGTTTAACAAGATACTCTACATGCATTTTTTTATCAAGGAAAATAATTTCCAACATTATTTTGAAATATAATACATGATAAGCTACTCTGATCCATTAAAAAACCATTACATATACAACAAAGTTTTGAAATTCTAAAATTAAATTGTGCTCTCTAATTATTGAATTAAAACTATATAAGTTGTATTACTATGTTTAATTTTGTATCCGGATTGAACTAAATTTTTTTTCATTTAATTGCTCATGAAAAAATCATTGTATAATTATATAAGGAAAACATGAATCTACATCCATATTTAAATAATACATGTTTAACATAAAACATGTTGAAGTATGAAATACTATAAATTCTCTGGTTACTACACAAATTTTTTTAACATTACACATGCCTCCCATAGAAAACTATTATTGAATTGATATGTGAGTAAATGTTATTTTAGCTCTAAAAAATATTTTCATATTCTTAAAATGGATATGTTCAATCATTTAAATAGTTATGAGTCTTAATAGCTTACAAAAAGCTGGTTTACAATTTTTTCCAAAATTTAGAAATAATTTCACCAAAATTTCTAGTGTAACACATGATTATGACATATAATTATATTAATACTATAAAAATACAATCATGTTTGAAATAAGGTGAATATAATACAGTTTTGGTCTCCAAATTATAGGGAATTTTCAATCATTATGACTACAAATATTTCCATAAATTTATGAAATTAAATGTCCAAAACCATATTTTATAATAATTTCATAACACATGATCATGATAAAATATGAATAGAAATAAACACATTGAATATTAACTCATGTGGGGACACAATACATGTAATATTTGTTTAAAAATTATTCATGTTATCATGCCAGTATGAATTCTACTCAAGTTAATAAGAATCATAACAGTTGTCAAAATTATACAGTTGTTCACAAAGAAATACCCTAAACATTATTATCTAACAAAAACATTAAAAAATAAAGATAAAATGTTATAAATTTTAAGAAATGAAACAAAATTTAGGTAGTTATTAATGATGATATAAGTGGCATGTAAATAACACATTTAATTCTCAAAATGGTTTCAAACAGACAACTCAGACAAGTTAAGCATCATTTTCTCTTTCCATTCAGGTTATACAATTAATTCATCAAAAAATAGTAGTTAATAAATAATTATAATGTGATAAAAATCAGAGAAACACACATAAAATTGGATAACTTATTTATTTAAAATTCTTCCCTTCCTAAAACCACCGTATTCAATCACAAGTGAAATCAATCATGATACATGTAACACTTTTAGGTCTTTACCCTACAAGAACTTCCACGTCACATTTTCATCTAGTGGTTTCATAGAACTTATATCAAATAAAAATGGCTAAAATCTCATTTCATATCCAGTACACCCTAGACTATGTCACATACCAAGATCATGTAACATTGTTTACCTACCAACCCATTCAATCATCACAATTCTAAACTCCTAAACATAATATTATCCTTTATCCATACCTATGATACCTCTCTATCATTAACCCTCCCACAGATATACCATAATGAAGGGACTTGGATAATATTTCTCGAGTCCCACATCTAGTAGGCCATGAGTTGTTTACTAGTAAAGAGTGTATGAAAATTTCATATATGTGATGAATTATCCTCAATAATATTTTTTACCGAGATATGTGATATCATTGATCAATAAAATCAGTTAAAAAAATATAAAAAGGAAACCAAAAACATACCATAATGAATGTATAATTAAAATATATACAGATAAAAATCTCTAAATTAATGCTTTAAAAAATACAAGCTAATGCAGTGACACAACAACTTATCCAAATCCATTTACTAATAATGTCCATAACAATCCAAAAATCCCTCCTAGAAACCTAAAAATAAATTTATATATAAATGTGTTGTGAATAAAATTATACTTAATAAGATATCCAATGTATCTTTTACTCACGGTAAAATAATATATAAATACATTCATTGTCAAACAGAAGAACCAACAACCCCTAATCAGGTCAACTAACCAAACGCCATCCTCTCCATGTCTTGATCATGAAATAGCACGTCCATGTAAAATAATTTAATATAAACCGTAGTGATGATAGGTTCCCCACACCAATTTCCCACTTATTAGACTCTATCACACCCCATGAATAATTTCTTGGTTCTCTCATCTCTTCTGTATAACATAACACCCCATAACCTCACATGACATCCCACCCATAGACATCTGGGATGTCACATAACATCACATCTCACCCAAAGACTCTTGGTCCATCACATCATAACAAATCTCTTAACCACTAAATTAGGGTATCATGAACGTGAAGGAAATCAAAGTTGTGACCCCCTCATACCATGAAAGACCCCCAGCATATTCCATCTCATCAAATGTCATCCAAGGACACCTGATCCATCACCCCTCATCACATCAGATCATAACAGCATCACTTATGAATTATTTCCATCATATCCCTTGCATGTTATCATTTTTTGAAAGGGGGTGTAGGGGATAGTGGGTTTCAAGCTTTCCACCCTCCAATCATGATGTGGGGAAAATTCCCCCAATACTATTGGTATTTGGTATAAGGTACATGACATGGGTGGGCACGTAAAGAAAACACATGGAAATAAAAATTATATATAATTTCATAACACATAATCCCAACCCATGTGTTTATAATATTAGCACCAAATAATTCCCATCATTAACACTTTCACCACCACCCCTAATTCATACACTTAACAACAAGTTGCAATGAACATTTCACATTTCACCCTTTAATTTGTCAAATTAATCAATTTCCCATAATTCCCATTTATTAGCTAATTGAAAAAAACAACCTATTTATATTAATTTAATAATAACCCATATTTATCTACACATCCTATTTCAAAAAAAGAGTACATTAAAATTTTCATCTTATTATCCTATCAACCCATTCACTTCATTTTTCTTTCCAATTTCATTATTCATATATTAAGCACCAAATTAACCACAAATTCCATTATCATTTCAAGAATTCAATATCCACTACAACCCTTTCCATTAAAACTTTTCATCATTTATTAATTTATATACTACAAAGGCATTTACCACAATAAAACTAATTCGAATATCATCTTCCAAATATAACAACCACACATAAGAATTCCCATATTCAGTAAAAAAAGTATTTCATCACAATTCAATTATTTATTTAATGGAATACCCACACAAGAAATGAATCATAGGGAAACCATTTTATTAACCAAAGATAATTCATTGACCATTTACATTTAAATTTTAGTCAAACAATTACATTAATCAAGGTTCCACAATACATATCAAATTAGCATAAACAAAGGCTTCCAACCACTATGATTTTCATCATGTCATCAAACATGTAAAGTCATTTAAATTGTATTAATGAATAAGAAAATACTTGAGAGATCTTCCTTTTTTATCAAAAACTATACAAATTAACAACATGTTATTATCACTTTCTCCCTCTAGGATAATCAATCAATTATCTAAATTAAAACAACATGAGATAATAATGATAGTAATTATCTATCCATGTGATAATTAATTTAATGGAAATAATTAGCCACAACATGAATAAATAATGTATAATACAGCCAAAATTATCTAATTCCCTTCGAATAAAGTCAATCAATTAATTATATTCATTAAGAAAATCCATAGTATCTCTAACAAAATAAACTGAAATTGTATCCCCTCATACATGATACACCAGGTAAGAAATAAGAGATTACCTGCTCTAATTTTAAATTCCAATGAAGATGAGAAACAATGTTTTCTAGACCTAGTGTGAATCCATAATCATATGATTCTACATCTTGATCAATTTAAATGTAAAAATAAGATAAAATTAAATATATAAATTATGACTTGACACCTATGAAGAGAAACTACATTCTTACCCTCTACTAATTAAGATGAATCCAATAGAACTAATGGATCATTAATCTTATTAGTATTGAGGGAGGTATAGAATATATAAGTTGAATAATTAGTGTATTTATTGTACAGGGTTTTCTAAGAAATTTCATAATAAATTACAATGATTCTATCAATAAAAATTCATTTAATTTACAAAACTGAATTCTCACTCATTTCAAAAGTTTTGATCACTATGAATAACATGCATCTAATATTATTTTTTAATACACTATTAAAATAATCTCTCTCTAATCAACTTAATACCCTTTATTTATTCTTATTTTATTATTTCAATGCCTCGCCCACCTCCACTTCTCACACCTATCTCTCCAATCAACTGTTATTTATTTATTTATTTAATTAAAAAAAATCCGCACATTATTTCCATGCCTCTCTACACATTTAGGGTTTGATTTATTTATTTAATTATATTAAAACACACACTCTTTCTTACATCCTTTAATTCAATTTTATTTTTTAAAATACCTTAATTCTCTTTTTTAAGCATCACTTTATATATTTTTTATTCATCGTTTTTTAAAATGTTTCTCTATATATTTTAAAAATTGATATATATAAATATATATAAACAATATATATATATATATATATCAATATATATATAAATGACAATATTATATATATATTATTTTACACACAGATATATATTTATATGCATATATAATATCACTTATTATTCATATAATTCCATAATATTTTTATGAAAATATAAAATTTCTATATACATGCATACATACAAAGAAATATATATATATATATACATATATATTGTAAAAAATATTATTTTTAAAATATTTAACATTAACATAACTCATGTAAATATATATTAAATACAATATATAACATATCACATTATATTGAACAACTTTTGTTAAATTGAAATGTCTCTAAATTTGAAAAAAACCATATAAATAATGTTTTCTTTTTTTATAATATATTTTAATGAATCTATTTAATCCATATATTACTTTAGAATATTTTATAGATTGCTTTCGAATCCAGGCACTATGAAAACATTAGATTCTTAGGGCTGGTGATCCTGAAATTAATTTTTTAAATATATTATATTTTTTTAAAATCATGAGGGTGTGGTCCTCCTAAAATAGTAGAAAAATGTTAAAAAGGGGGATCTAACCAAAAATATGTCGTTGCTGTTGAGCTTAGAGCATGGTTTTTCCAAAGGTGGGATATAAACATTTCCATTATCAGAAGTTTGGTCAAAACCAATCACGGGCGTAGATAGTAAATTTAATTTAATTATTTATTTATTTTATTAAGTGACTAATTAACCTATTATTTTTTCTATTTAAAAAAACAGATAAACAATTTATAAGGTTTGCCACATAACCCCAATAATTGTTATAGAACATTGTAGAAATCGTTAGTGACCAACGACAACCGAGGGAAGATCATTTACACCAATAGAATTTGAAGATCTCTCTAACAAAAAAATGTGGATTAGTTCTTAGTTAGTGAAAAACATACCTTGTGATAGGATGTTATTTTATTTGTATTTATCCCTATTTATTTATATCTATAATTAATTGAAAATAATCAACTAACTAACTGATTTTGGGATCATGCTTATTGTGGGTACGACTTAAATTATCCTGTAATTGAGAATTTCAATTGTTGTTTTTATTGTGTCTCTTAATTTTTTATTCTTAGGAAAAAACTGATTCTAATAAGAAAAGTTGATGAGTTACATTCACCATTTTATTTTTTTTTCATTTCATTCCTTGGACATCATAATTTCATTAATACCAATTCCTTTGGTCCACGGTTTGACAAAAAACTAGTATTTGATTGCTTCCAAACCATTCATTGGTGAAAATTATTAATAATATGAGTATGAAACACAATCAAGGATGAGATTGAGGTAAAATGTTGATGGAGTGTGATTACATATGGATAAAAAAATATATGCAGTTTTCATTAATCTTGGTTCAATGGTGTGGCTACGGATGGTTCATGTGGATGATTTTTGAATTGATTTGAAGACCACAACTCAGTGATCAGTGCTGGAAAGTGTTATAAGAAATCTAATTTAAATTTTTTAATGAGATAAATTATAGTGATGGAGAATATGGAAACTCATGAAGAAGATATTAGATTCTATGAAATTCTAGGTTACAAGATGTGTAATCAGAAATTATGCACCTTGCGGGAGCCCCTTTATGGTACTGGAGTTTTGGTGAAAATATATGTATCACATGTAGTGTCACTCAAGTCTCTCATCATGGATCCCTTTCCAAGTATCTTTGTATTTACTCAGGGAGGTAAACAAAAATGGACATAGCTAGCCATACAGAGAAATGGCCTACCATACATATACATGGTAATGAGAACACAATCTTGGACATGCCAGGTACTCGGAAACGAACACAAGCATGGTCCTTGTTATATAGGTAGGAACTAGTTCTAACGGGAAACACCATGCACCTCTAGTATATGATGTGTACTCCTTCAATGATTTTTGGGAGACCTTGTCCTCTTAAACTTAGAAAAATGTCATTTGTGAAGGTTCCCTTGATCCATTATCTTGGAGTTTATTATCGAGTATCATCTTATGCATAGGATGGTGATCCCCTTTGAGGAACTCCATTCCTGGATATAGTTTTTGTAATACCTCAATGAGGAATTGATTGATATCCACTATCATTATCATCATTTCCCTAAGTGGGGTTCTTGGTATCATCATGGCCAACAATACATTAGTTTCAATCACTTACTTAGTAGATTAATCCATTTTGGGTTGTTGGTATACCCCATGTCCTTGGGTGTGATCCCCACTTTTATATTGTTCTCTTAAGACATCCCATGTGCACTTTTTATAGAGATACCTGATGAGCGTAACAACTCTTATAGATTCCATCAATGCTATTTGACCCATGGATCATGTCCTCTAAGACAAGTGCTATTTAGAATCATCATGTAATATTCCTATGCTAGAAATATTTTTGTAATCATACTTGAGACAGTGATTAAAATTTGATTATATCTAGACATTATTCATACATGTCACTGAAATATACCTATGATGAGTTGGAAATTATTATTGATGCATTACTCTTATTAATTTTTTGGTGTCCTATTGTGTATTGTTATAATCACCCCTGTACGGTATTTTCCCACATGTGTTGTGTCTTATATAGATGAATGATTTTTTTGAAATAGTCTTAGTGGGAACAACAAAATATAGATATTAATGATCTAGACATACTGATTTGTATTGATGTGATTACCTTGACAATACTCATGTCCTAATTTACAAGTTGGACTAGTTTTCAGTTTCTTTGTTGTGGGATTGTATTTGTCCTCTTTTCTTTCCATTACAATTTTTTAAACTTTGATGGTGAAAATTTTAGATGTATACATGCATGGTTATAAATTATATATAATTTCATAATTTTTTCACATTGGAGATGTGTTCCAATGTACATGTACATTACGCTATGTCCTGTCATCTATCTGATATACCTACTCAGCACAAGTTTCCAACCCCTAGCCTATTGGAGGTGGGATTAGGGTTGTAATTGAATGGGCCCTATAGGGATTGGTCATGACAAAGTAGTATCATAGAAGTCTATTCTACATTCGGTCCATAGTCTGTACGATTTGTTTGGGTTTTATAGTAACCATGTTAATTGCTTCAAGTTCATCTCTTTGGCCAACGACTCCAGTGTTGGTGGAGCGGTCAATGCATAACTTCTTTATTAGTCTAATCAACTTATTTTTTTACATAGTATATATAGACACTAGTTGTAGATAAAACAATGGTACATTTATCAAATATGGTTGGGTCATTATTTCCATGTCCTCTTACGTCATTTCTACAAATATACTTCTTGAATGTTATACATATTTCTTATTTCAATATGCCTCCCTAATATTTTATGGATTGGATTAAGAAATAATATTGTGAGTACGGTCCTCTTAGTAATGATGATTTGATATTGGGGAAGATTCATGAGGTTTTACCTCAAGGTGGCACACCATTATTACCACTATCTGTCAAACAAAATATAGTAACAGCAGTACCTATCAGATGATGTTTACAGTCTGAGTGTGAAACAAGAGGTTTGGTAATAGTTTCCCCTCACGTGTTAAGGAAATCCCAACCTACAAGAAGATAAGTACTAGATTGAGGTGGTGGTGTGAGTATTTAATCTTGTAAGGAAACCACTATACATAGTGGTGATCCTAGTAGTGAGACTTTATAAAGTATTTTTATGATTATGGTTTGGATTAGTGACCTAGTCGTATGATGAGGTGATTCTAGAATGGTTGGTCTTATAAAACCTTTTCGGTGAGGCTTTTTCTCCATCTAAGTTAATGGATTTCCACATGCAGGACATTTTTCACCATTAGTGGTGTATTATGACTATGGATGAGTATTAATTGAGTGTTATAAACCTCTATTATTACTCGATAGAAATGAATCATAGTCATTTATTTAATTCCTGGAATAACATGTGATGACTATGTAGTGAAATTAACGAAATTTTGATACGTCTATGAATTCCTACATATTCTAGGGTCCTAGTATATTATTTGGTGGTCGATGGTTTCCTGGATTAGTAGGCATAGATATTTGGTGTTGGTAGTGGTAACATGGGTGCATAGATTTTGATAGTAGGGATCCAATGATATTCATTTTTAACTGTTCATTCGAGATGTTTTAGGAGTAAATACAAGGGCATAGGTTCTCTGGTTCAGTGCTCACAAGATGGATCTATTCTTCCTAGGGTTACATAGTGATACTCTTATGACAGTCAAACACATCTTGCATGAGAATTTCTTACATATCATGTGGCTAATAGAGAGATAGTGGATGTGCCTCTTCAGTAGTGGAAATGATATGAGCAGGCAAGTCCTTAGGATGGTAGACGTGGAAGAGGAGTTGGGAGAGCTGCTGGAGGTGGTAGACATTATGACTTATTATCACGACCACCACCCCAATGTGTTCTGAGTTAGGCTAATGGATCAAATGGATAGGGGAAATGGATTCTATAGAAATTTGAGACATATGATCTAGATGATGCATTGATGATATGATGTATGATCTTTGTCATTTATACATTAGATATAGTGCTGATAGACACAGGTGTGAGTCCTTCATTTCTTATCACATCTCTGGTTTAAGACTTAGAGATTCTTGTTGAGCCTCTAGCTGACCCCTTGGGCTTAGAGACTCTATCTGTTCGTGAAACAATGATTAGAAACTTCTATTAACATGGTGACCCCAATATTGGAGGCGAAAGAATATTTTTGGTTCTCTTTATATCATTGATCCTTCCATACAATGAAATATTATGTATATACTAGTTATATTTAGTTCATTACCTAATATTATTTTCCCAAATAGTATGATGTGTGTATCGAGTGATGGGATAAATTTCCCATTTTTGGGAGAAAATGAACCCAAGGTACTGCATGAAGGAGTCATGCATAGGAGGGTGCAACTGATTATTCATCAGTTGGATTGTAAGACCCTTGGTGTAGTGGATACAATGAGATTCCAATTTCTTGTAGTGGTGGAGGAGTATGAGTATTTATTTCCTAAGGATGTTCCAAGTATATACCCCCCATCAGAATATATTATTTTTTATTTAACTATACCTCCAGATGGACTGAATAATGACCAAGCATATCAGATAGCTCCAATGGTGCTTCACAAGAAAAGGGTGTGATTGGGGTACTTACATAAGAAGGGCTTGGTTAGACCAATTGTTTTTTTCAGGGCAGACCCATTATTGTTCACCAAGACGGTCCACTAGAGATTGATGTTTTGTGTAGATTACCATCACCAAAATTTTGGGATCATGATGTATATATATATATCAACTACCAAGGATCGATGACCTCTTTGATTAGTGAAGAGGGTCATAATAGTTCTTGATGTTTGACCTCAGATCAAGCTATAAAAAATTGCAGGAATGGAATAAGGATATACCAAATAATACATTTAGTGTCTCTAAAGACTCCATGATTACATGGTGATTTTGTTTGGCATGAAGAATTTTCAAATAGTGTTCATGGGACTCATGAAACTAATGTTTTTTCATTTGTTAGACCATTTTATTGTAGTTTTCATCAATGATATCTCATTATTCTAGGTGTCCTGGGTGGAGAATATGAGATAGTTCTGGATGGTTCTATACTTACTCTAAGATCACGATCCTTATTGAATGATTTCAAATTTACAGTTTTAGATTATAGTGGTCCACATTACAGGATATTTTATCTCAATAGATAGTGTAGTAGTGGAGCTGACAATGGTCAGGTCGGTGTTATCTTGGAATCCACCCAATAGTATGAAGGATTTTTTGATCTTCCTTGGGTAGGTAGGATATTATCAGTAATTCATACCCATTTTCTAAATGACATCATCTCCCTTGAAATATTTGACCCAGAAGGTGAATCCATTCTCAGAGATAGAGAGGTTCCAACAGGATTTCTAGTAGTTGAGGCAGAGACTAATGAGTGTTACCATTTAGAGATTTTAAGAGGACGTTTTAGAGTACATAGAGTTCTGTGATGCATTTGTGATCGGGATTGGTTTTGTTTTGATGTAGTGGTAGGTGGTGATTTCCTAGGTTTCATGTTAGGTGAGACCACATGAGAATTATAATTCTTGTCATGATCATGAGTTAGAAATGGTAGTCTTTACACTAATGATGCGGTGAAACAACCTAACGGTTGAGTGGTTTAATGCCTATTCTGACAAAAATAATCTCAATTATATGTTCTATTAGAAGGATACAAAATTGACATAGAGGTAATGGATAGAGTTCCTCCATTATTATGACTTTGAAATTGACTATACTCCTGGTAAGGGGAATGAGGTAGCAGATTCTCTCAGCAGAAGATCTTGTTCGTAGCAACTGAGTGAGGAATCAAAGTATTTTTCCTCATTATAGATATCCTTTTTTATGGGTATAGGGAATTATACCTCCAATCGATGTTCGTTAGCTCTTTTTTTATGGGGATTCAAGTAGGAACATCTTGGGGATACTAACAATGAAACCCTACATACTTATCTATCTCTTGGGCATGCTCCTGGTGGATTTTTTGAAGTTGGGTAGCATCTTTATCTTCATAGAGGATATATTATGGTACCAGTGACATTGTGGGGGGAGGTTCTGAGGGATTTTGATATATATCCATTTTCGGTATATCTTGGTGTTGAGATGATTTATGGAGACCTCTGACCTTAGTTTTGGGGTCCAAGGATGAATATGAGAGTAAAAGAGTTTGTCTCTTGATTCCTTACATGGCATAAAGTGAAGGATAGGAACTCAGTTTGTGCAGGTTTAGCTAATTACCATGATTTACTTGAGTAAAAGTGGTATGGGATATCCATGCACTTAATAATTGTGTTTCCATGTACATCTAAGGGAAATGATTTTACCGAAATTTTCATAGAAAAAATCACCATGACATACCACTTACATTCAATTTAAGAGTATATTTTTTTGTATAGCATGGGACACATCTACATACAGGATATAGTCCATCTCCTCAGAGCTCCAAAAATATCTTTTTTTATCTGTGATGCTCACTTCACATATCGATTATAGAAGGGATGGTAAGAGGTCTTTAAGACACAATTGTGTTTGAGCATGGTGTTTCAATCCGAAACATTTGACCAGAATGAGTGGACCATTTAGGTCTTTTTGGAGACTCTATGGTATTTCATGTTATTATTTGTTTGTATTTGGAAGGATCACCAACCATTGGCGGAGTTTGGGAACAATAATAACTATTATTCCACCATGAATAATACACTCTTAGAGGCTTTATACCAGAGACTCTTCAGGTAGACACTATACTAAATGGGCCAAGTATAGTTTCGACTTATTGTCATAGTAAAACCCCCCAACCCCAGAATCCCAGAGTCGGTTCATTATTACATATCAATGGCATCATCACAAAAGATCTAGTCTCAAAAGACAAATTCATTTAGTAGCCTTGGAAGTACAAGATACATTCATAAGGATTACATTACATCATTAAATGAAAAACAAAAACAACATTTTCTTCATTAACCACATTCATATCCCACAGACTATCTTTGTAGGTCAGTTATAATACACTTCTTCACATCATGGGAAAAATAAAACCTAGAAAGAGGTGAGCTCATATGGACAGTAAGGTAATCAATTTAGAGGAAACATTCATAAATAAGCATAAACATTTAAGTCAATGTATATGACTAAAACAAAAGCCTTTTAAACTTAAACTTAAGAATAATATGGAAAATATAAAATCAAATAATTCCATTTACTTATTCACATGGATATTCTACTAGTCTAATAATCACATGCAATATCAATAGCCACTTTTACAATGATGGAATGCATAATGCCAGACTTTTTAACCACATAGACAAGGCCTTGTGCCAAGACTACAAATAAGATTTTGTCAGGGCCTTATAAAAAGACCCTAGTTTGTCTCATGAGACCTACCGATGCATCAAGGAGCTATAATAGGCTCCACTAGTCACCTACTAAGTCCAATGCATTCCTCATATGAAAAGGTTTAAACATAACATAAACATTTGTATTAACAATAGCATACGAAATGTCAATACTTTATCCATACACCATGATTGGTATAAAAAAACACATCCACATTCAAACATATCACAAAACCATCAATAAAATATGGAAGATTTGTATAATAATAAATCAACTTCAAAAAAGTTTAAAATCCATCAAAGGATGTTGACATAGATGAAATCAAAACCTTTTTTAGAGAAATATCTCTTTCTATTTTGAAATCATTTAAGAGTCAAATAATTATAAATAAAACATTTATTTTGAAAATATTATTATAAGCTTGTAATGGAAGCTTAGACGATGTTTTAACAGCGTAAAATAGATGCACTGGCTGTATAAGTTAAAAATACATTCTTACCTTAATTTTGTCAAGAAGGTCATAAGGTACCGTGTTTGGAAAACAACAGAAAGATTCCTTTAAAACCATTTTATAGAAATTCGAAAAATGGAATAAATGACTTTAACCCATAGTATAGTAAATAGTAAAAAATATTTTGAAATACATTCAAAAAAACACAGATGTGGATGATAAATAGGTCCCAGTAGATAGTTAAATAAAAACAACCTTATGTAATAAAGAGATTGTGAAATTAACCCTTACCTTTTAATTTTCCTTGGTTGAGGGTAGGTTAACATATGGTATAATGGTGAAATAATTGTAATTAAATTATACAGGAATTTTATACATTAATATGATATCATATATGATCTTTTAACATTTCTTTGTTAATAATATCTTAGTGTTATCGTCGTTTCAGGTGTTAACTGATTCGTTTTCCTTTATATGATTTGATACATAAGTAATGTTTGTTATGGATAAGATGTATATTATTAATATTAATAATTATATTAAGTCTTTAAACATTAATTTTAATCATCTAATGAAAATTAGTCTTGATTGGATACGATGGGGGATGAATCTAATCGTGTTCGTGGACACGGTAATCTACACGTAACAACGAACAACAATATCATTCTTTGATATCAAAATAAAATATAATTGGATGGTATATCATATATATATAGAATCATTATCATGATATATTTATTATTTAAATCAATTACACATCATTATTATACCCATCCAATAAATAATGTATTGAATAACCATTACATCACGATGTGGAGACGGTAAGTCGTACGTACGCACGTATGGTGAAATGTCATTCAAATGATGAATATAATAATGAATATGGTTGTAACATATTTATAATAACATCATAGTATATAGAAGATACTAGAGTTATTATTTTATAATGTAAACAACAAAGAAAGAGGAGGTGGAAGAAGAAAAGAACCTGAAAGAGGTGATGAAATATTTACCTCTCCTTCAGGTTCTTCCTTTTGATTTGATCATGAGGTATCCTTAGGCTGGATTTTTGACTAAAGTAAGGCCTCGAGGATAAATTTAGGACAGTTTTGTGGTTATTTGGGGAGGTTTTTGCCTAGACAAAAGGCTTTTAAGGTGTGAATTTGAGGGAAGGGGGAGTGCCCTTTTATATGAGGGGTGAGGGGCACCTTAGGAAAAACAAGAAATGTTATTTTATAATAAAATAATTTTCGTGTTCTAATGGCTCCAAAATGAATTATTTAATGGTTAAGGATTGGATGGGTATAAGACCACTCAAAAAAGATGTTTTAGAAAGGTTTTTATCACTATATTAACTTTATATTTTAGATTTAACTCTTAGTTAAATAGTTTGACATTTGCCATGTCTCATTGTATTTTTATATTATATGCTTAATAAACTTACTATAAACTTACAAGTGAACCTAAAGTGGTTCATTAATATCATATATAATATTATTTAATACCATTGGCTGATCCTTATATTATTAGGAATATAATATCAATTAATAATATAATATTTGTTTTAAAAACTCTTTTATGTCAATTTTGACACTATTTGGTATTTTGTTTTTTCTAAACTCATAACAGACTTATTAGTACAAAATTTTTTTTTCAACCAACACTAAAATGTCATATTAACCTAAAAAATATGTGCAATTCATAATAAGTCTCAAATTACATTTATTTTGATATTTATAATATCAATTATTTTAATATTTCATTAATTAGGTAATTACTGCATCGTCATTGTGTCATAAATAAATTAAATTATTTAATGTATAAAAATTATAAATAAAATAATATTACGTATTAAATCTTTTTATATTTCTAATTAATATTTATAGTCGATTTTATATTTTGTTATCACTTATATTAAAAATGGTTTAGTTATTAAACTTAGAATTTAACTCTTTTAACTCTTCTTTAAATAAAATAATAATAAATGTCCTAATCTAATCCAAGTGGACCTAAAGGATAATTTTTTATTCCTAAGGTCGTTTTTCATCTAATTGTACTTATCCAATATAATTAGGACATGTGTTAGGGTAATAATAATATAATTTTTACCCTTAATTACCAAATTTACTTTTAACCGTAGTAAATAAAAGTAAAAAGTTACTATTCACAAAAAAATTATTTTCAACTTATTGAAACAAATTTTATTTACTGATTTCAACTGTGTCTCTTAGATTTTTGAAATTCAACTCACAGAAGTGGTAAAATTAAGTTTTATGCCAATTTTCAAATGCTCCAAGGAGGTGGGTAAAAGACGATAAAAAGTTTGATAAAATTTTTATATATCTAAAATTATTATAAACTGACTCCAATGAATTACACTGAAATTATATAGGTATTATGTATCTATTTTTACCTAAAATATATTTATATCAAATAAATAATTATTTAAATAAAAATTCTGTTTTAAAATATAACTCATTGTTTTTCACTATTCATCAAAAATTGAATGCTTTCAAAAAAATACTAAAGAATTACCCTAAACTAATTTTGATAGTCCAAATCCTAATATGATGTCCATTTTGAAAGATATAAATTATAAAATTTCAAAAAGTGGGTATTACTATTCATAACGGCTAGTTTGATTGGTTGTGGTGTGTTAGAACTCAAAGTTGCGTACAACACACGCTATTGTATTATTCAAAGCGAAGCATACCATGGATGTTTGGGGTGTTACACATAGAGTTAGTGAGAGACACAAAGGATAAATATTAGATCATCTAGGAGTATATGAGAACTATTTAAAGCCGTAATATGTCCTATGGGGACCAATGATAATGACCTTTAGAGTTCGAGGAGTGAAACCATGTGTTCTTAAGTGTCCCACATTGACCTAGATTTTGGAGATTTCCCCGAGGTAGAAAGATATCTATGAGATAAAATGTAAATTTTTAGATACTATTTATAGTTGGTGAGGTTGCATACCACATAGCTCTACCACTTTAGTTATACTAGGAACATGAAGTCTTCCATGTGTTTCAGCTAAGGTGGTATGTGTATAAACTATTTCATTTTATCAGCTGGGGAAAGTTTGACATCAAGTATGGAGAAACCCTTAATGATTACCCAATTGATATTGTGGATCTACATGAGAGGATCCCCCGTAGACCTGAAATTACGTTAGTATGTGTCAGGTGGTATCGTGAGAATCTTCATGAGAGTATCAAGGATCGCGAGACACAAATGTGTGCTCAGTACCCACATCTCTTCATGTCTCCTTATGTTTTATATTTTTGAGATAAAAATACCCCAAGGACATGAGAATATACTAGATATTATTTTTTAATATATCACAATATAATATTTTCTAGATTATTTTCAGATCTAGGTATTTAAACGGTGTGAGATTTCAAGGCTCGGTGAGACTGGAATTAATTTTTGATATATATTAAATATATTTATTATCATGTGTGAACCACCATCTAGAAAATGTAGAATAACTCTAATACAAATGATCTGATTAGAAATATAAGGCTTCTATTGATCATAGATCATGAGATTTACCTTGGGTGGGACATAAAAATTATCATTCTAGGGAGTTTGGTTAAAAATGTCATGGGCATAAATTATGAAATAAATAAATAAATTTATTTTATTTATTAACTGAGGCAAAGACCTATTATTTTATTTTTTTAAACAATATTATGACATATTATTCAAGTTTGATTCATAATCATTAGAATTGTGATATATAAATGGAGAAACTGTTGGAGAATGATGATGATGGATTGGGGATCATTTACGCCAACATAATTTGTGGATCTCACCAATGGAAAAGATACATATTCATTCTACATCATCGATCAATCCTCCGCAACGTATTATTTTTTTATTAGGATTTATCCCCATTGACTTATTCTTTCGATCAATGAGAATTAATACACTAATGAATTTATTTTCATATCATGTGAATTTTCAATACGAGATAGATTATCTGGGATATAGGGATTTCAATTGTTGTTTATATTATATATATTTGTTAATTATTCTAAATGAATTGAATCACGTTCAACATTAAAATTTATTGAGGTTCTATAATTATTTTTGGGTTTTCTCATTTCTTCCCCTTTTTTGAATCTTCATCACGTGAAATTCCATTTTCATGGGGTTCAATTAAATACCAGACATTCGATCGGTGTGCGAATTTTATTCAACACAACAGATCAATACCATATGAAATGAATTTGATTGAAGATCTGATTGAGGTGTGACAATGATAGAGTATGATCAATAATGGATTAGGATAGATTGATGTTTTCTATTTATTCTAGTTTAATGATGTGGCTATGGATGGTGTGTGTGGATGATTTCTAAATGGATTAGAATGACAGAACTCAATGATCGATGAAGGAAAGGGTCAGCGGACTTCATTTTCATGTTTTTTAGTGTGATGTATATCAGAAATGGTGCATATGGAAACACAATAAGAAAATATTGGATTCTGTATTATTCTGGGTTACATGGCATATAATAGAAATTACATGACCCGTGGTACCCATCTGTGAGGTGCTATAATTTTTGTGCATTGACATGTATCAGACAAATTGTTCCCCTTTCCTGGTGTATTAGTGTTCACCTGGGGATATACACTTACATGAATATGGATAACCATAAAGGACATATCCATCTGTACACAAACATGATCATGAGAACATGGGTTTGGACATGTCGTTTACTCAAACATGTATGCAGGCATGGTTCGTGTTATACGGGTATGAACCAATGTATAAGGTACATGCCATTAACATATAATAAACATATTTTAATCCTTCAAAGATGGATTGAATTTATTTTCCTCTTCATCTTGGAAATGTATTGTTATGGTATGTTCCCATGATCCATTCCATGACGGTTTAGTGTGGACTTGCATAATATTCGTATGATAGTGATCCCCTCTGAGAAACATCGATATTGCATAGATTTTTGGATATCCTTCCATGAGTCATGGAGTGATATAATCTATCATCATCATCATCATTACCCATGTGATGTTCTTGGTATCATCATGATCAATACTACAATGGACTTAAAAACATACATAATGGTTTAATTTAGATTAGGTTTTTTTTATACCCTATGGTCTTGGGTGTGATCCTCATTTGTGTATCATTCTCTTCAGTCTTACAACATCTACTTTATATGGAGAGACATGATGAGAATGGAATCTCAAATGGATTCCATTAGTGCTATTTGGATCATGGATTACATTCTCTGGGGAGAGTGTTATGTAGATCCTTAGATCAGGAACCCTATGATGGAAATAAGGTTAGGATTATACCTGAGATTGTGTGTCTACTATGAGTATATCTATATTTTCTTGTTATATGTCATTAACATATAACCATTATGAGATGACTATTATTCATGTTTTCTTATGCTTGGTGATTTTGGGGTATCATACTAGGTATTTTTATACTCACCCATGTATGGGATTTTTTTACATGTGTCGTATAATATGCAGACGACTGGCCTTTTGAAAAGTTCTTAGAGAGACCAGAATTATACAAGACTTAATGAGATGGATATACTGAGGTGTGTTCTTCTGGTTTCCTAGAAATCATTCCTCATCCATGTTACATGTTGGACTTGTTTTTAGTTTCTTTTTTAGGCATGTATTTAGATCATTTTATTTCTAGTCCGTGTTGTTTCACTCTGATTATTGGATTTTAGATGTCTTCATTCATTGTTATCAGTTGTTTCTTATTTCGATATTATGTGGGTTTGGAGATGTGTGAGTGTGTACATGTATGTTAGGATAAGTCCTCTCATGTGTGTGATATGCCTATTCAGTGATGGTTTCTAGCCCTTGGTTTATTGGAAGTGGTCTTGGTGTAGTCACGGCATAGGACATGTTAGGATGGGTCGTGTCATATATTTTATAATTTACTTTAACAAAAAACAATAAATATTGAATATTTTTTTGTAACAAAATTAATATTTTAATAGGCTTTAACTTTAAGAACCCTTTTTACTCATTCTAAATATAAAGTAAGATCTTGGAAAATCCAAGATCTTAAATATCTAACACCTTTTCATTTCTATAAAAAAATTATGGGACGTTGTATTTTTTATTTTATATAAAAATATAAACATTACTAGATCTCTTGAAAAGGTAAATTCCCAAAATTACATGACCATTTACTTTATTGAAGTTGGGTATCATGGTAAAAGATAATGGGGATATCAAATAAATCTTGATATCTGGATTTAAGGTTCGAATAATTTTCGTAGGTTATAAGTATGAAAATGAATCATAATGATATATTTCATGTATTTTGTTTTAGGAATGAATTGTTAAGGAATAAGATGCAAATGAATTATTAATGGTTTAGGAAATAAGTTGAATGAGGTATGTGTTTCTGTACTAGTTTTTTAGAATTATGAGATAGTGGTAATCTATTAATATTATGAGCATAATGAAACACCTAAGGATTATTTTTTAGTAGGTTTTTTTTCAAAATTTTAAAACATATGTTATATGGAATTGATTACTTCAAAAAGTAATATAGTAAATATGTGACAATATTTGGGATACTTTTATTGATTTTTGATTAAGGATTGAGGTATCTGTAACCCTTAGTATAAGTACATGAAAAATGTTATTTAAGGAATAATTCCATTAATTTTTTTGACATATGTTTAATGGTATGTCTAACCTTTAGGGTTTATATGATATTTTATTTTTAGGTTATTTTTGGTTATTACATTTTGGGTTAAAAAGTGAAATGTTTGAGATTACCTTTGAGGTTAAAACATTTATATAATATTGAATACACTATGGTTATTTTTTATTTTGTTTATCTCATTTCTAGTAATAGTATAAGTATTATATTAATAATTGGTTTGGATACAACACGTTGTATTTGGTAAGGCCATGAGGATTGAACCCATAATAGAACGGTAACAAGGGATCATTCCCTTCAACTGGCCTTTGTGATTTCCTAGTTATAATGAATTTATTTTCATTATTTGAATGATCTAACAAATAATGGATAAGTTAAATTTGGGAACATACGTTTTATCTTATAGATAACAAATAGATTGGAAATTGATTTTCTGATTAACTGACTAATTTCATTTCAAAAGAAGAGAACAATAATTTTTGGGAGCATTACCATATTAAGATAAATAAAATAATAAGGGATTTTACATAAGAAATATAGGTTTGATTTTTTTAAGATGAATAAATTATATTCTTATAGATTTTTGGTGATTTGGGTTATATAATTAACTATAAAATCTTGGTGATTTGGTGATTAGGGAAATTATTTTTGGTTATGATACTTATAGAAGAATTGATGTTATTTGGAGATAAATGTCAAAATTAATATTGGAAGATTATGTGATAAAATAATTCTAGTTTTTTGGTTTAAATATTTGTTAATAATATTTTTTGTAATTTTAGGTATATTTAATTATTGAATGATCTCACTTGAACTTTGTGTGTTACCTTTGAATTTTCGAGATTAAAGTACCGCTCTTCATATGACGGTTTATTCTTTCAAAGAATTATCATACATTATAAAAATGTTTTTTTAATTTATTATGACATTAGAAATATATTATGATTATATGGTGGATTTTTAAACCCATTGGGAGTTTTTTTAGTGCTTCAGGAAGGAAAATTTCATCTTCAATACTCATCGTTTGGAGAAAAATATGAGTTTGTGAAGAGAATTGATTAAAAGATAAAGTTCCTCTTATCAAGTATGTATATATGAAAATTTTAATAAACTAGGAAGTAAATTAATTAATCAAATTTATGAAAATTGTTTTTTTAAACACAACACATTTACTTTTCTTATTGATAAATCAATGGTCTTTTAACCCATCCTAGAGTTACAGTTTTCAAAGAGTGAACATTCTCAGAACCACGTTCTCTATCACTCTCTGTAAGTCCATGGGAGTTAGTTTTATCATCTATATAAATGTTTTCAATTCCATATAATGTTTAAAAAAAATTGAAAAATAGTAGTGTGCTATTTCAGAGGACCATTTTACTTCCATTTCTCTCTTAACAAGTAAATGTTTTATAGACCTTGTTTACGATGTGGATTCTGACTAATTCTTTTTGAAAAGACAGACCCTAGTTACCAAGACCATGTTATAATTTGGAGGATCAAATTTAATAAATGTCGGGATAATTTAATATTTGGATACTTTAAAACAAAATTAATATGAATAGTAGAATAAAAGATACCCACCAGAGAGTATAAACAAACAACATAATATTTTAATTTAAATGTGACTATTATAACAAAGTTGTTACATTGTTGGTAATGAGTTTTATTAATGAAATTATGATATATATATATATATTAGTGTTGGTGTGTTTAGGTATTCTAATTGATTCAATTTTTTTGATAAATTATTAGGAACAAAGAACTCAATTTTTAGTAATGAAATTTTATTTTTCAATGATATGTTTTTTTAAAATGTTTTTTATTTATTTTTGTGAAAGAATAATATAAATAATTTATAAATAATTTAAAAATACTATTTGTGAAAAATATATCATTTTTCAACATATCATATCCAAATTAGACTATGGCAAATATTTTAAATGTTTCTGAAATGTTTGATTTCTTAATGAAAATTGAAGATACTTATTTTTTGGAAAACATTATTTTATTTTAATGTATTTATAAATTAAAATCCTATTTTTTGTTAGTTTCAAAATTTATTTTTCAAAATTTATTTTAAATTATCCTATTATAGTATTAAAATTAATTTTATTCTTTAATTTATCACACACACATTTTATAAATAAAAAGGTTGTTTTTCAAAAATACTATTTTTCATCACATTTTTTCAATTTAATTTTATATTAAATTATTTCACATAAGTTTTTAAAAAATTTAATTTTTTTTCCATATTTGGAATCCTGATTTATAATTTTTTTAATAGTTACCATTAATTTTTTGTTAATGTCAATAGTAACGATGGTAATTTTTGTTACCATGGAAAATGGTAAATCAGGTTATTGGGGGTTAAAAATAAAATGATAAATATTATAAAATGACCCTAAAATGTAACTTAATTTTATAGGATGGGTTAATTTAGTGATTAGTAATCTAATAATCCTTTATATGGAATTTTCTATCCATTTGGATGTGATTGATAATTTTATAATATTTTATTTCAAAAAAAAATCAAACATTTCACACTCTTGTTTTTAATAACAATATTATTTATAATATTGTGTCATCTAGAAATTAAATTCGACTATAAATATATTTTTTAAATATAAAATTATTATCTTTTCAATGGTAATTTATTTATATTATTTAGTAAAGATATAATTACTTTAAATACTTATAGAATAGTTATGTAATAAATATTTAACAAATGGAAAATTAAAATAAGTGATATTAAAAATATTAAATGTATTGTAATTTGATATAATTAATGTGATCGATGAATTTTAATGATTAACCTGAAATTTTAGTTATTTCTTAAAATAATCTAATTATATTTTTTAGTTGATATTATTATACTGAAAGTAATAAGGAGTTCTAAAAATTGAAATTAATGATATTAAAAAATAAATAATATTTTAATAAATGATATATAATTAATAAAAAACAATGATTTGACTATCTGATTAGTATATATTTGATAATATAAAAAATGGACCATTTATTGGCCTTTTTCTCAATTATATTAATTATATTAACACTCAAAGTGTAAAAAATAAACATTTCTTCCATTATTCTAGATTTCTTGTTTTAGGAATTAAATCAACCTTATCGGGCTTTAAGTGTTAATAAAAAGCGGTTTTTCAAAAACATGTATCGTTTTTATCGGCATGTTTCTGTTTTTTTATTATTTATAATCCTTCAAATTTTACACAACATTGATAAAATAATAAAACCATTATAATACATATACTGAGATGTTATTACATTAATATCATAACCTATATCCATCTTTGCTTCCATAAATTGGGAAACGAAACCAGTACTCGTCTGTATGGAGGACTGCCGACCTGCAGACCAATGTAATTCATTTTCCAACACCAGCTCAATACTAGTAATGAGGATGGATGTTTCATTTATATATTATATTAAATACATATTTATCATTTTAAAATTTTAATATATCATTTAAATTCTTATCATTTCATTCAAACAAAAATGATAATGTCATTCATGTGTACTTGTTAACTACAACCTTCATAAAGCGATGTAATTTGTTTTTCAAAATCAAATCACATGGATGACATATATAAGAATAATAAAATTATATATATGATATATATGATATTATTTTCATTAATTAATGATAAAATAATACTTAAAATCTTTCTATAATGACCATTGAAAAATGGAAATGCTATTCATGTGTATGTATGACCTACCTTCTCCATGATTGTGACACGGTTCATTTTCCGTAACCATATTTAATGGTTTAATTTAAAATTATAATTGATGCATAAAATTATTATTATTTCATTATTATTATTATTCTAATGACATTTTAATGATAACATCATAGACCATATTCATCATACCTAATTCATTTTTCTCTTATGAACCGAATATCATCCTAATGTCTCATGTGAACCAAAATGATTAAGATATTTTATATAACATGGTAATAAGTGATATAACAGGGATAGTAAATATAATAATTGTTCTTAATAAATAATAAATTATCCTCATTTTATTATTCATGATGATAAAAATATATATGTGATGGTTCAGACTCAATGTAAGGAACATTATTTTAAAAATTATCTATTAAAGATTCCCTTAAAACACTCTTTGTATTCCATATCCAAAATTTATAAAAATTTATGAGAAAATGAATTTAATATTTCAGTATTATAATATAACATAATTTCACCCATGGTTGACTTTTTAAAAAATGGTTTCAATATAATCTTTTTTTTCTTTTTCCAAATGGGGTACTTTGTGACTTTTTTCAAAAAAAAGTATTGAAATAATGTATCTTAACTAATAAAAAATGATCATACTGTCCCACCAATATGAACAATATTTTCTTTTAACCAAATGTTAAATTTTTACAACTTTATTTTAAAAATTAATGTTTGTATCGTATATTCGTATATTTATTAAAATAATTTATTTAAAAATGGGAAGGGGTATTTTCTACAAGAAATGTTCGAAGTGATTTTTTTAAAAATAATTTTCAATATAAGATGAATGACTTTGATATTATTTGATATTTTCTCCGTTTACAGTACTTCATGATTTTATAAAAGAAAATCCATATTTCCCTTTTTTGGTATTTTGGTATTGAAAATTAATTTTTAAAAGAAAAGGGAATTTCGATATCCAAATGTTTTTGTAATATGGTTTTCAGAAAAACATTTATAAGGTTTTATAATTAAAAGGATTAAGAATATAAAAGTTTACATTGTATATGATCATTATATGTGAAACATGTGAGCTTTATATAGCTTATATGATGTTTTTATCCTCATAATAGCTAATGGGTGAGCCCTACACAACCTATATGTATGGTGAGCCCTATTATAGCTCTACAATGCATTGGGTACTATTTTTATATCAACTAGGAGGGTTATAACAAGATTAACACTGATTTATAATACATGAGTTTCTTTTATGGTTACCATACTGTAATGTTTGGAAGTTAACAATGAATTAATTCTATGATTATTTGTGGTGGTAACTCAAAATATGACATTTATGGTTAGTTTAAGTGTCAATGTGACAGTTAATTCATTTATAACTATAACAGTTATTCCAACATTAATTGTGATGGTTAATCCATGTGTAGTTGTGATCGGTACTCTATGTTAATGTTCCAAATTTAATTGTGAATGTCTTAAATGGATATCTATGTGGTTACTCCAAATTTAACTATGATTATTTTTTCTTAAGTCTGAATGGAAAGTCTGATATTTTGAAAAAAAATCATGTGATTTTCATAATTTACAAGATAACATTATGAGTTTTTTTCCATTAATATTTATAAAAAAATATTTTCTGAAAAGTATTTTCCAGATTAGATTACATTTTATGTTATAAAATGCATTATTTTGAACAGAAATTTTATTTTGAAAAAGGAAATAATTTATATGTAGTCATAGACGAACGATTTATTTCTTTTGTGTACCTTACTGATATTTTTGGTATCATTGTGTGTTTTAAAAAACATTTATAGGGTTTTATGGTAAAATAGGTACATTGATGGGGTCAAAGACAAACTTGTGAATATTTCTTCATAAAATAAATCATGGTTTTTTTAAAATAGTTTTGGTTTATGGAAAAATGAATATTGAGTAGAAGTATCCACTTGTAATGTGTCAGTTTACAATGTAAGAGTTTTAACTAATTATCTAAAACGCTAAAAAATGATATTTGTGATTTAAATAAATAGAATATCATTTTAAATTCATTATAATATGTAATTATTTAGGGATCTTCCATATATAACCCTATGAAATACATTGAGCCCATTATCTAAAAACACAAATAGAATGAATTAGTTGTGGATAAATTGATATGTTTATGGACTTTATTTTTTTAATAAGTATAAGGATAATTAAGTCACAGATTTCTCTTTTGAGGTAATTTGGGATGGAAATACCATGGAGACATTTATTTATTTTTAATAAATGTTTGAGTTATATGTAACACTTAGGTAAAACATCAGTTTTAGTGATAATGTAATTTGAGGAATAATTCATTTATATTTTTCAGACATAAGATTAAATTTATTAATAACATTTAGGGTTAATATGATCATTGATGTTGTAGTAATAATTAATAATTAATATCACTTATTTGGTTAATGAATAAGTCTTATAGAACCCCATTGTGGTAGAATGTGATTTTGTGATTAATTTAGTGACATCTCGGTTCCGGGTGACACCGAAAGGTTCCATGTACCTAGTTGGTCACATGGACATAAGTGCATTTCCTCTAACTCCAGAGGTTGGTGACTAGAAACGAGGGCCTTGGGAGAAATAGTGGGGAAACTATTCTTTCATTGTCATAGTAAACTAGAGGAATAACAATAATATACAACATCAAAAGTATTAATATCATAAAACAAGTAAAAAGTGGAAGACTGAAAGTACATAAACAACTCGAGCACATATAAAAATGATGAAGGTTACATATTTCTAGGAAAACATCCAAACAAGTAACAATGCTAGAAATACCATACTAAACCAAAGTACAAAGAAAACAAGTAAACTGTAGTAGCATCACAAGCTTCAACATGGTCTCATGCTCTCCATATTCACAGCTATCAAAAACCAGATGAAGAAGGGAACGTTCCCTTATCTATGCATGAAACAATATAATTTGTATGGGACCAAAAGAATGACCCAAACATGGGTGTGAGGTGAATCCTAGAAGGAAACCACCCAAATATTTGTGCCTAACTGTTAGTGAATATATATAGAAGGTAATATGAAAGATGAAGTAATAACAGGAAAGTAATCAAAAGTAAACAATCCTACAATTCAGCTACATTCATTTTAATTAATTAATTATTCAACCAATCATTCACAAGAAGCCCTATAGAAATGTTATCATGGTCTAACCCTCTAGTTTTACAATGACAAAGTCTCTCTATGGATGTAATCACTGTATATTTCCCCTATGGAATTTTAATTATAAATAAAGACTCTCTGAGGAAGCACTCAATGTCCATTCACCAGGTGGTCTCGTAATGATATACTATAGACACTATGAGGGATCACTCACTGTCCATCCCGACTATGGTCTCACTACGTGAAAAGTACAATAGACTCTTTGGGGAAGCCCTCAATGCCAATTCCCCCTATGGTCTAAGTGCACCAGGTTCTTACATCCCAGTGTAATACAATTGTGCACAAACAATATCCAATAGCCAATGTAATATCAAATACTATAATTCTAAGTAGATAAAAATCATAACACATGCTTCTAATATAATATCAAATCCATCCTAACAATATTATGGATGAAAAACCAAACAGCCTAACAGGCAGTTCTAGACCCAACATCCAATATATTACAACCATAAAAAACACATCCATAAACAAGGTAATAAACCTAATTCACAATCACAACCCTTTCACATGAAAAAAACCCTGATAGGAATCAACAGGGTTAAATTCCAAAACACACAATACCCTAGACTAGGGTATTGGGATCTTTTCGCACATATAATCCAAAGAAAACATTGGAAATGAACAAACTACCTACCATGACATTGTGTCATCGATATTGTTGAACATAAACTTTTGAATCAACATAGAAAATCATAGATATAAAAAACATAAAAAACTCTCAAACCCGAATAACTCACGAAAGAATAAAAATCAAGAGGAGAGGATCTAAAAGAATGAAGAACTCACTGATGCGATTCCAATGCAACTGACAATGTTTGATTAAGAGAAACGATGATGGGTCGGTGGCTCAGATAAGAATCAATGAAATCGGTCACTCGGGACTATACCACATCAGAAGAAGATGATTCTGGGGATTATAAGTGACGCTGGTATGATTAAACAAATAAAAAATAAAATTACACGATGTGTTTTTTTAATGTAGATGCCATGTAAATGCTTTAAACAGTCCCTACTTTAGGTGGTCTATAGGTCACCAGACACAGCCATGTACTCAGTAGTTACATGACCAGTACATTGTTTCCAGTGGAAACTAAGTACCCATCATGTACTCCAAAGTACACGTTGGTTACTTATGAATTTTCTAGATTCTCATCTTTTTCTCAAAAACACTCGAAATCAAGATCCATACTTGAAATGAAAATTCAAGTTCATACAAAATTCCCCCATTAAAGAAATTCATCACTGAATTTTCCTAACTAGGTTGCACAGAAGAAGAATCCTTGAACTGCTCAAGCCACTATGATCACACATCGGTCTCCCTCTCCCAAGTCTCATCTTGTACCTACCTGTGATGCCACAACACCCCTACCAGAGGAATAGATCGACCATGGAGAAACTTCACACTGCAATCTATAGTCAAGATAGGATGCTCTTATAATGATGCGTCCACCTACAACTCAACCTCCTCAGGTTGAAAAACATGAGATGAGTCTGAGAACTAATGACATAGCTGAGAAACATGGAAGACATCATGGATAGCCCAATAACTCTTAGGTAACATCAATCTATAGGCAACATTCCCCACTCTCTCCAAAACCTCAAATGGACCGACGTATCTTGGTGAATGCTTTCCCTATCACCTAATCCTCATGTGTCCCAACCTTGGAGTGACACTTAGTAAAACCTGATCTCTGACCTCGACCTTTAGAGTTCATATCCATCTATCAACATAAGTCTTATTTCGTGACTATGCAGTATCCATCCTCTTGAATCAACATCACCCGCTTCATGGTCTCCTGGACAAGATGAGGTCCCAGTATTGCTACCTCTCCTACCTTCAGCCAACATAAGGGTGATCAGCATGGCCTACCGTGCAAATCCTCAAAATGTTCCATCATAATTATTTCATGAAAACTGTTATTGTAGGGAAACTCCACCAGATGTATGTGATTCACCCAAGAACCTCCAAAATCTATGAAACATGCTCAAAGCCTATCTTCCACACATGAATTGTACACTCGGTCTATCCATCGTTCTAGGGATGGTACGTTGTACTCAGAAGTACCTATGTACAAAAATCCTTCTATAGTGCTTTCCAGAAATGTGAAGTAAATCGGGCTTCCCTATCTAAAATGATAGAATATGAAGCCCCATGCAAACGTAAAGCCTCTCAGATGCACAACCTTCCACGTTCATCAACATTGAAGGTATCCTTGATTAGTAAGAAGTGGGAAACGGTCATGAGTTCATCAATGAAAACCCAAACTGCATCATTCCCACGAGGTGACCTTGGTAAACCTATCACGAAGTCCATCGCAACATCATTCCACTTCCACTCGGGAATGGGTAACTACTGCAAAATCCCTACTGGTCGTTGATTTCTATATTCACCTACTAACATACGGAACACATAATCACAAAACCAGTAATATCCTTCTCCATACCCAGCCACCAATAATGACGGTGTAGATTTTGATACATCTTGGTGACACACGGATTAACTTCCCATACTAAGGAATGAATGTCCTGTAAAATATCCTCGAGTAGGTCTACTAAAACCCCACCACACCCATGGAAACACAATATCTCATCCTCACCTACTGTATTTCCTGGGATAGGGTCCTCTCCTGACAGACACTCCCATAGAACTAGGACTTCAGAATCTAATAGCTTCGTTATGTACACCTAATTATGTAATGTAGAGGGAATAGCTACAAAAGAAAGAAATGTATGCCCCTGTTAGTCGTTCACATCCTAATGCATCTTAAAGAATAGAGTCATAAGCTTCCACTCAATAATGGCCTCCTAAACTTCATGTATCTGAGTACTCTTTCTTAACGCATCTGCTACTAATTTTCCTTTTCTCAGGAATATAGGCAATCTCAATGTCAAAGTAATGAAGGTGCTCAACCCACCTCCGATGTCTCAAACTCAGGTCATGATGTGTAAAGATATAATTGATACTTCTTTGGTCAGTTTACACCAAAAAATGCTCTCCCAGATGGTAATGTCTCCAATAGTGCAAGGCATGAACAACTGTTTCCAACTCAATATCGTGTGTCTAGTAATTCATATCATGTTGCCTAAATTACCGATACTCGTATGCAACGATGCCTTCCCCCTGAATAAGAACTTCTCTCAGCCCGATACCTGATGCATCATAGTAAATATAATAACTCTTTCCCAACTCTAGAAAAACTAGTATCGGTACAGAAGACAACTTCCCATTCAGATCCTAAAAGGCTGAATCGCAGAAATCTATCCATAAGTACTTGACACCCTTCTTGGTCAGGCCTGTCAGTGGTGATAATAAGCATAAAAAGTCCTGTATAAAACATTAGTTGTAACCAGATAGTCCTATGAATCTTCGTACCTTAAAGATGTTCTTCGACTGCTCGTAGGAAACTACCACTCTCACATTCTCCTGGTCTAATGATACGGTTGTCTCTGATATAACATGACATAAGAAATGAATCTGGTCTATCCAAAAGTAGCATTTTGAGGTCTTAGCATTTAAATGATGCCCTCTTAGTGTACTCAAAATCATCTCAATTTGGGTATCATGGTCATGTTGTGTGTGTGATTACACCAATATATCATCCACGAAAACCACCACAATGGAATCCAAGTATGGAGTGAACACACAGTTCATCAGTGCAATAAAAATTGAAAGCATGTTTGTGAAACCAAATGAAATAACCAAATACTCATATAGACCATACCTTCTCTAAAAGGCCGTAAGGGGTATATTTTATGGTATAATGCACAAAAAATGATAACTAGATCTCAAGTCAATCTTTGAGAACACCCGAGCTCCTCAAAGCAAATCAAATAGATCGTCAATCCATGGAAACAGATATCGGTTCTTGACCGTCAACTGGTTCAGCTTCCAATAATCCCCACAAAGTGTTAGGTTATCATCTACCTTCTTCGCAAATAGGAAAATAAAACCTCAAGGAGAAGTACTTGGTTGGGTGAAACCTTTCTCCTATAACTCCACTGACTACTTATTGAGCTCTTATACCTCTTATGTAGCCATCCTATAAGCTATAACGAACATCAGTGCTTCTCCTAGAACAAGATCAATAGAGAAATCTACCTCAAGCTCTAGAGTTAAACTTGAAAAGTCCTTTATAAAGAAATCCCTGAAACAATCCACCACTGGAGGAAATTCCGTCTGTGAAGTCCCCTATTCATCCGAATACAGACTCTCAATCTGGGCTATAACACCTCCCAACCCATGATTCTCATGTCCATATCTACTCTCCTAGACATCACATTATTCCATTTGTATAATAAATCCACCCTTTGGTGATGTGATACTCACCCTACGGTGATAGAAATCGAAAACATATTTGAAGGGAACTAACCATTATATTCCATGAATGATGTAATAACTCTTCATATTTAAGACTTAAACGTCCCAAAAAAGTGACACCCACCAACTTTATGAGGGAACTCCTTTCACTGATGTACACCAATCATTATAGTCCCCAATTGAGTGTCCAACATCATGATATCAGTAGAGGTAGCGATATAGATCCCAAGGCTCTCCATAATAGGCATATATATGAAACTATGAGAATCCCCTGTGCCGAAAAGAGAAGAATCTAAAACTGAGGCAACCAAAATTGTACCTCTAACCATAGATAGTCTGATATCCTTCTCTTACTAGGTCTGATCCAGTGCAAAAGCCTCACCTGCACAGAGGCCCTGTGAAGCTGTCTAGGATCTCTCAGCTGATCCACCCAATGGTTGCCTAAAACCCTATGTCTAACCACTACAACCACGACCTCCACCTTGGCCTAAACGGTCGGACAAACTCAAGTTCCCTGACTGATGAGAAACTAGTTGTACTTCTCCTAAATGTGGAGTCCTAGTAGAACCCCTATAAATAGCTTCTTGTCAGAAATATTGGAAGAAACCCTGAAGATAACCCATCTTTCCACAAGATCGGAACTCAATTGTGTCTCTCAGTAAATGTGGCCTCGTATTCCCACTCTAAATGCACTGGTATCATACCACCTGGATACCTGAAGAAGTATCTCTCCCACTCAGATCTCCACATGTAGAATCCTTATGACACTTCCTACTATCAGGAAGATGAATACCAACTCTAGATGTTGAGCCTCCCAGGATCACAGCACTAAAATCCCTTAAGCTGCACTCTTTGATCACTTCTTGGTTGATTGTAGATGTTATTGAAGTCATCCTGAAGATGTTCACCTGAGATCTGATTTCATTCCTGAGACCATACTCAAACTTCCTCAATAGAAATAACATATCACAACCTCTAATGGGTGTGAATTGTTGCAGCTCTATGAATAGAGAAGAATACTACATGACTAAGAGTGTACCAAGCTCTGAACTCATGAACTCTCAAACTCGGTCGGCCCTCAAATTACATGGGTTAAAGTAGTCATAGAAGGTATGCTATAACTCATCCCAAGTCATAACATGTTGGCATCCTAGATGTTATATCATATCACACCATATCATGGAGAAATCCAAAAGCATGGGTGTAGCAGGCTTCATCCTCCTCTCTAAAGTAATCTCAAGATGCTCGAAGATAGACAACATGGCTTCTTTCCATGACTCTGCAGCCTGAGCTCCTCCATCCCCGGAAAAAGAGGGAGTATGCTACTGTTGAAAAACTTGTGTCAACTCTGCCATATACAGGCCAGGATGTGGTCCTCCCGGGAAGTTTTGCATCATCCTAATGAAGTATTCTCAGAAATGTGCATCAAACCTTGTATCCGTAATGACGGTTGGTTCCAAGACAGGCACGACGGAAGGATCTTATAGTAGTCCCTAATCTACCATGTCTAGTGTCTAATCGTTTCCCTATATCTTGCATACAACTGGAGGACGTCTTTATGGAATGAATCTTCAAGGTCAAGTTCACTCATTTATTAAAGATTATCAAGGAATGAAACATAGGAGAATAGAAAATAAATAATAGAAAGAAAACATTGAGGTTTTTTAAAACAAGGACACATGGTGTGTATGAACCCTACACCATGTGTTCCCTTAATCCTTTACATGGGTGTGTAATTATTCCAACCCTGGTGGTGTAACACCCTTTACATACATCCTGTTCTCGATTGTCACAGTGTGTAATTGAATCTTTCCCCCTGATCGAGTTCCTCTATATGGAAAAACCACATGGTTCTCATAGAACAAAACAACATTGTGTGTTTATGCTAGACACAGTGTATACTAGAAGGATTTAACTGACCCGGGTCGTTAGTCACATGGCCGGATACATGGTCTCAACAACATGAAATGTTCACCCTATACACGGCGTGTACTCTAAGTATATGGTGTCTGCCACCCAACATTTCCCAACATCGTGTCTCTACCCACACAGTCAGTCACATGTTTTAAGGACTACATGGCACATACATACAGTACACGACATGTACTTAATAAAAGTCTTCCCTTCCCAAATAGAAAGATAAATGGCGTGTATTAATCATTACACATTGTGTATTTTGTGTTTTTCCTGACAGTGAGCCTTAGAAACTACTCTGGAAACCCCATAAAAACACTGAAACAAACATTAAATTGCCAAATTCTGATCCTTTGGGGCCCATACTCTCTAGGAATCAAAGTTTGCTATATTATTCATGTATATCACAAAGTATAACAGTGTAATCAATCACATGATATACCAAATTCTGATCCATGAGGGCCCATAACACCTCAGGGACCAAAGATTGACTCCCATTCAAAAGAAACATACACATTAGAAATACCCTTTCAAATAGATGGTATTCTATCATGGCATCTATCACAACAGCATGCATACCTAGCACAACATATATCACAAAAACATGAAATCATAAATTCAACCTAAATGTAATGAAAATAATTCCTGGCATGTGATCTCTAGAAAGTGTCTATACGATGCATGAGATGGAATACCCTCAAATCATTAGGTTTCTAATGAAATAGAACCTAGAGGATATAAATTATAACTGCACAAATCATGTGAATCACCTGACGGTGAAATCAAATCAACTTTAATAATTTCAAAACTCGAAAATTTCAATAATCAAGGCATATTGGCTTTTCCATGTACATGGGTTAGCTATGTCCGAGCACAGATTATTACCAACTACCTATTCCTTCATATCCTTGTCTATAGGTTTAATACAGTAAGTCAATGAAGAAAACAATCCTCTGATTCCACTTTGTAACATCTCGATTTCAGGTGCCACCCAAAGGTGCCCCGTACCCAGTTGGTCGCATGGCCTCATGCACAATTCCCCTAAAGCCAGATTCTTCTGACTTGTAGCGATGGAATTTTGTGTGATAGTGGGGAAACTATTCCCTTATTGGCAGAGTAACGTGGTGGAATAAAAATAATATACAACAACGGAAGAAGTAATACCATACAAAAAGTAAACAGAAGAAGAATGAAAATAAATAAACAACTGAAGAACATATATATATATGAATCATGTTACATATGTGTAGGAAAATATCCAAACACTTCACAATGCTTGAAATACAGCACTAAACAAAAGTCAAATGAAAACAAGTAAACTCCAACAGTATTGTAAGCCTCAGCTTGGTCCTATGCTCTCCAGATCCATAGAAATCAAATACTTGATGGTGAAGGGTTCTTGGCCTAATCTATGTCTGCAACCATATAATCTGTTTGGGCCCAAAATATGACCCAAATAGTGTGTGAGAGAAATCCTAGTAGGCAACCACTGAAAGATTTATGCCTAACTATCAATGAATATTTATATAGCAGGTAATATGAAAAATGAAGTAACAACAAGAAAGTACTCAAAAGTAAACAATCCTACAGTTCAACTATATTCATTTAAATTTATTAATTATTCCACCAATAATTCACAAGAAACCCTCATGGAATTTTCTCAATGTCTAACCCCTCTAGTTTCAAAAATACAAAGACTCTCTGAGGAAGGACTCGCCATCAATTCCCCATGTGGTCTTTTAAAGATAACTACATACTCCTTGAGGAATCACTCATGTCCATTCCCCATGTGGTCTCATAACAGTATACTATAGACACTCTGAGGGAGAACTCATCGTCCACCCCCCTCTGGTCTCGCAATGTGAAAAGTATAATAGGAACTCTGGGGAATCCCTCAACATCAATTTCCCCTATGGTATAACTACACCAGGTTTTCACATCCCTATGTAATAAATCAGGCACAAATGATATCCAACATACAAAGTAATCTCAAATACTACAAGACTAAGAATCTAAAAATCATAACATAGGTATCTCATATAATATCAACTCCATCCTAACAACATTACGCATGGAAAAAAAATAGCCTAACAGGAAGTTCTGGACCCAACGACCAATATCTAACAACCATATAAAAACTAATCAACAAATAATGTAATAAACCTAATTCATAATTGAAAACCATTCTCAAGAAAAAAATCCATGACATGCATCAAAAGAGTTAAATTCCAAAAACATGCAATACCCAAAACTAGGGTATTGGGCACTTTTCACACATATAATCCAAAGAAAACTAAGGAAAGACACAAACCACCTACCTCGACATTGTACGATCGATATAGTTGAACCTCACCTTTTGAATCATCTTATAATGTCTTAGATATACAAAAATGTCAAAAAATGATCAATCTCGAATAAATCATGAAAGAATAGAAATCAAGAGAAGAGGCTCTAGAATAAAGACGAACTCACCGTTGGGATTACAACGCTATAGACGATGTTTCATTTGGAGAACGGATGACGAGGCAATGTCTTAGAGAGTAATCATCGCCATCGATTGCTCTGGGAAGAGGAGAGGATAGAAGAAGGCGATTTTAGGATTAGATGTGAACCTAGTCTGATTAGACAAATAAATAGAAAATTACATGGCGTGTTCATTTAATGTACACGATGTGTACATACCTTAACCGATCCCCGCTTTAGGAAGTCTCCTGGTCACCACACATGGCCTTTTACTCGGCCATTAGATGACCATTACATAGATACCCATGGAAACTCAGTACACCGTGTGTACTCCTAAGTACACAACTTGTACTTATGATTTTTGTAAATTCTCCATTTTTTCTCAAAAACACCTAAAATCCATATTTGTACTTGAAATTAAGATGTAGGTTCTTACAAATGTTTTCTTTAGAATGTTCAACATATTTTTGGGAAAATTATAGGTGTTATATTAATATATTTTTATAATAATTAAAACACATCTATTGGGTAACAATATTCTAAAAACAAAAAGGATATGGAGCATGAGCCCCGAACTAAAGGGCGTTACAGGTGAAATTCCTACCATTGGACTACATAATGTATGGGTTAGTAGGAGATTATTTTATCTTAAATCGGTTGACATATATAAATTATGTTGATTTTTGAAAACATATTACAGGATTAAATATATTTTATTTTTTTATTATTAATGATGTTTATAGAGACTTTTTATAAGTTTTAGGTATCTATAGCCATTAAGTTTTACATAAAACATAATTTGGGATGGATGAAATTAATTTTTGGGGATGTATGTTAAATGTTATGAAATCAACTTCAAGTTGAAAATATTATTTAATTTTGGGAATTTTTAGTTGAACTAGGATGTAGGGTTATTTATTTATGGAATTATATAAGAATAATCATTAAGGTTATTATGGATTTTTGGTAGTAAATTTTTTTATTTCTTCATATGAAGATTTATAAGTTTTAGATATTATCTAAACTTATGGAAACCATTTCTGTTTTGGTTAGTATTTATATACATAAAGAATAGTGTGTTATCCATTTATCAATTATGTTATCTATTATAAGTTTATTATAGTGCTTTACATATGAAAAATTCATCCTAAATATTCATCAATAGAGGACAAGTATGGGATTGGGGTAGAATTTGATTAAAGAAAGAAATTATACATTTTAAGTATGTATATTACCTTATGTTCTAAGTTTAAATGTTAAAGGAACTCCTCAACCTTAAAAAAAATAATATGGGGAAAATTTATTTTTTTTCTTTCATTTCTAAATAATTGACGGTAACATCGACCCTCACTAATTTATGGTTTTTTGTAGATAATGTTCCCCATACAATATTCTATATCGATATCTATTATAAATTTTCCATTATTTTTCTCCTTCATATCCATATTTTCACTTCCCACTAATTCTATTTTTTTAAAGACTACTTTTTTGTTACTCTATATGAACATCATAATTTGCCTTTCCTTCTTCTAATTGGAGGATTTACTAACCCCCTTACAATGTGGGTTTTCCAAAGAAAAATTTCGTACTGTCCAACCATTGATTTCTTAGTAGAAGTTAAAATTTTGAGGAAAACAATATTTATGATTTTAGAATTTAACACCAAAAAATTTTAAAATAATAAATTTATCTTCAATATTGTATAAGATACACATCTCTAATTTTAAGAAAACTACAATATACTATTAAAATATTATTACTTAATGTGACAGTTATCGCCTAGACATTGAATTTGAGTATATGAATCGTATTAAATGAATTATGAAATATATATATATATATATAAACTAACTACTCATTGTTGGTTTTTTAATTAGTACTTAGAAAATAAGAACTAATTTTCAAAAAAGTTATTTTATGCTTCCGAAATACATTTTCATTTAAAGTTATTTTTATTACTTTTTGCCAAGAAATATTATAATAATTTTCTAGAAATTTTATTAATTTTATTATATATAAATAATATCATTTTATAAATAAAAATATCAAAATTATTTTGGATTGAGTTTTTATTATGAAAGGATTTATTTTTCCATGCATAGTAAGAAATAAAATTTTTTATTAGCAACAATAGTTTTTCCCAAAATTTATAAAAATCTCATAATATTTTAAAATGATTTAAAACTAAAATTAGATCTATTATATTTTGATTAATTCAATTAGGTTATTTGGAAGAAATTTTACTATTTAATTTTTTATAAAAAAATTTACATAAAAATGTATTTCCCTTTAAAAAATTAATTTCATTTTGTGTTTTTATTTTAATTTAATCACATACACATAAATAAATGGAATGTTGAAAATATATTCCATATTGGAAATCATGTTCTCCAGATTTTGTAAATAGCAACCTTTTATTTTTTTTCATGACAAATTGTAATAATAATAAATAATTTTCACCATGGTAAGGGTAAATCAGTTCATTAGGGTTAAAAATAATATGATAAGGACTAGGAAATGACCCTAAAATTTTCCTTAAATTCAATTTATCAACCTATTTCATCCATAATATTCCAATATTTGAATATGTGAGATTTTTTCATTTTTTTCTCTAATATTTTCCTTTATTTTATTTAATTAAAAGTAAAAAAATGTCATTCACTTTATTTTATTATCTTTATATTTTTGAAATAAGGATATACAGAGTAAATGTTAAGTTATAAATAGTTATCTGGGAGATAAATATTTTTTATCATGTTATTTTATTTATAAATTTTATTGATAAAATAATTACCTTAATTTCTTATGAAATACTGGCACAATATTTATTCGATTAATCTAAATATAATATAAGTGATTTTAATAATATTTAAAGTGATATGATTTGAATGAATTATGATGACCCATGAATTTTATAGATTTATATGACATAATAGGGAAACATTAAAGGAAGTTAGACCAAAGTTACTGGATTTCATATCAATTTCCACTCATTGATGAATTTATTAAAGTTATACACCTAATTTAATTTATATGATGTATGTTGTAAACCTTATATAGATAATTTCATGAATACAACATACTTCATTTTATTTTATTTTTCAATTAATATTATTTTATCTAACAGTATTTGACATGAATATAACTAGGTGGTAAGGGGTTTTTTATCATAATGTCTATTAATTGGGATATAATTTAACTTTATTGACTATATAATTACATGATTATATGTGAAATGACCCCCGATTTTATTCTGTTACATTTTCAAACATAGTCACTTCTTTGATTAATTCTAATTTCATTGATACGATCTTTGTAAGCATTTCTCATCTCACATTTACTTTTGTGAGACGTATTCTATAATCACTACTTATTTATTTTTTTGGTGTATATAATAACCATTGATATGTCATATCATGAATTTTTTATATTCATGGTATTTAAGGTTTCATTTAATGTTATTATTTTATGGGGAATATTATTCAAAATTTCTGAATGTGGCAATGACTTATTTCATAATCGCATAATTATTCAGGATTTTTTATTAAAGTCTCCACTAAGAAAAAAATTATTTATTTATATATTAAACCCAAAAAAAATATTATTCTCCTATGTTTATTTATATAAAATGTAATTTTCTCTATCATTTTCCACTTTTTAGCTACTCATGAACTAAAATCTTATTTTTAAGGAAATCGGACTTGTTATTCTACTTGGTAAGGAGTTTTTTTATACTATATCCATATTTTCCATAAAAATGTTTTAAAGAATATTTTTAATATCCTAATGTTAATTATTAATGAACTTTATTCCCATTGACATCATAAAAAAATGTTTAAATATAATTTTCTTGTTTTTTTTTCAAATAAGGTACGTTTTGACTTTTTACCAAAAATGTATAGGGAATATATTTCTTAACGTAATAGAAAAGAAAAATATTTCCTTCTCTCATAAACAATAAATGGTTTGAGTATTCTTTTACAAATTTTTATGGTTATATTCAATGAAAATATTTTCCATAATATTTAAAAATTATTCATCAAATGTTTTTTAAAAATTAAATGGGTATTTTCCCTAAGAATTTTTTATAATCATTTTATAGTAATTTGATTCATCAAAAATAATAGCCCTATATTATAGATTTGATATACTGAGGATATTTTAATATAATATAGGATTATATGCTACTGAGGATAGATTATGATTTTGTTATATATATTAATCGGGGAATGTTATAAAATTTCATATGCAATTTTTTTAATATGAATGTTTGTGTTGATTATGTTCCCCTGTTTCATTCAAGAAATTAATTGGACTAAGTACGTGGTGGATGGGACCTTCTATAGACCTCAATAAACCAATATGTATCGTAAGACAAACTAGTTTAGGTATTTGGCGTACACCTTACCGGTTTATCTATGTTGTTCAGGAATAAGGACATGACAGTAAGATAATTACATTTTCCATTATGAATTCCATAATTATGAAGCCAGTAATTATTTATATGATTATTTATCTTATTATTTTATCAATGGAATTATACCCCTTGTTATGGTATTATTTATGTTTTCTTATTGGATCATCAATGATTCATGTGATATTATTCTCTATAATCAAGTTATTGATTAAATGGATTTTGTTTTCAGTTATTCACCATTTCATATTGATTATGTTATATTTAATCATTATATATTATTTTTTATGTATCCCTTATTGATAATATGATCCAACTATTATTATGATTCATTTCCCTAAGATATGAAAAATCTATATTCAAATGGATTCATAGATGTCGAAGATCTACTATCTCTATGTTATGTATTTTATATTTACAAATGTAATGTGAGATTCATGTATATATCAATTTTACTAATAAAAAACTATTCAATCCATTGGAACAAAATTCCTTTTAATCGGTTTCATTTTAATAAACTAGCCACTATCCTTAGTATACTAGGGTAGGGGTATTTTTAGTTTTGCAGAATGTAAACTTCAATAATCATTCATTCTTCAACAAATAAACAATTATTTATAGTATTAAACTATCATTACAGTGTACCATAATAAATTTTATGATTGCAAGATTATATGTTTTTGGACGAGGTTCTTTTCTGGAGGGTTTTGAATTTTTTCCAATTATTCGATATTTTATATTTAAAATGGATATTTGGAACATAATTCCATGGGTTGGAACCACATAGAGTGATGTTTTTTGGATTGGGTAAAATCGGGAAAAATTTCTCAGGTGGGTCAAGGATTTTTGGAAGCACTGGACTAGGAAAATATAACTTTTGAGAAGTTGTCTAGGGCGCCTGGTTTATCAGAATCTATGTGGCCACAATATGAAATAGTACAGCCTTTTTTAAGGGGGGGAATTGACGATACGCATGGGCTATGCATGTTTTTAAAAACTGTGTACCTAAACTGCAGGGTGTAATTTAAGATGTAGAAGCCTCACACGGTACACCGCATGTTTTGCGAACGGTTTGGAAAACTGTGTGGTGTGATCTAGGTGCCTAGTGAAGGGTTCATGGTTGGAGAACAGTCTGTTAAATCATGCACTGAAACCATGCCCGATGATCTATTTTGATATTTTTTTTGTTTTTAAAAAAATTAAATTAAATTAAAATGTAAACAATTTCCCTCACCCTTCCCTTATACACCACACAACACTCCCTTGGGCACCCCATTGACGTGGGATACCCCCTCTTGATGGAATCCTCCTCTTGCGAAGGTTTATTTGGATTCATTGAGGAATCATTATTTTCTTGTGAAGGTGAGTCATTATCCTTCCTCTCCTCATCAATTCCAGTGATTTTATAGACTCTCTATCTCTTTGGATGGTTCGGCTAAAACCCTAGATTAGGGTTTAATCTGATTTTTTTGTTCTTCTGGCTTTAGGGCGTGGAAGGGCCTCCTCGAGATTCGTCGGTCCATGTTCCAGAAACCTTCTCTAAAGGTGAGTAGGTTCGAGTTGTTTCAGTTCACCGATGCCATCCAAGTAATGGTTTTTTACCTGTTGTTCATTTTCTAACATTATATTTTAGGGACTTGAGATGTCTATGGGTTTCAGGTATCTTATTTAGTGAGTTTCATATCCCTTTTAAGACTTTGGAGCATGTAAAAAGGTATATATATATATATTCATATCCCCCATGTGTGTATTCCCTCATGGTGTGGGGAATACACGCATTGGATTAACATTATATATATATATATAAGTACGTTTGCGTGAGGGAACAATGAATTTGAATTAGAAAGCATCAAGTGCCAATAATTATCTTATCCTTCTTTTGATGTAGGGTACCTAACCTTCTATTTGATTTAATAATGTATTAGTTTATTATTTCATGTTTCATTATTAGATGAATTGATATTCTGTAATGAACTTCTTAATGAAGATAAATGATATTTTTTTAGAAACAAAGTCATGTTTTTATAATAATACCCCTCCAATGGAGGTGAAATACCTTCAATCTAAAAAGCAATGATTATTAATTTAATGAAAGCTTGGGTTAATGTTTTTTGGTTTTTACTATACTTTCCTAGTTAGAAAAAGCTTAATTAAACTAAAAGGGTATATTTTTCTTAATTAGGAGACATATTTCCTACCTTCCATGTTGAATCTCTTGGGTTAAAAGGTTCTGTTGAACAATAAAGAGATTAATAGGTTGGTAAACCATTATAAAATTTATAAAAATGAATGGTAATAAATGGGTGGGTATACCCATGAGATTGAATAAATTTGAATTGTAATAATGAGTGTGTATACACCTTGGTTTCTTAAGTTTCTAAATGTGATTAATGAGTGGGTATGCTCATTATAAGAATTAAATATATTTGATTATGGAGTGGAATACATGATTGTGTATAATCATGATATGTGTTTGTCCATGAAATGTGATTAAAGAGTGGGTGTACTAATTTTATTATATAACTGTAATTGATATATATAAGTGGGTAGAATCATATAGTGATAAATGTTAAATGGTATGAAATGAATGAATGGTTGTCAATATTCCAGGGATGGCTCTCAATGGATCATCAATATGGCATTGGATTCCTTGGGTTGTGTAATCCCCATGGGTCTTGATTCTGTGGGATAAATTGGGACATACTACCCCATGGATCTGGCTTCCTTGGAATCATATAGGACATGTCAGTACAAATTCTCCTAGGACTCCAACTAGTTCCTTTACCAAGTTTCCACGAGGATGCCCGTGGGACGCGATGAGGATTCCTTAGTCTTCAAATCCTTGGATTCAGACCTTTGGGGTCTGACACTTTGATATACAGAAAATTCATGATGGTATGACATGTTGGATGAATGGAAAATCCATGTTGTTTTTTTTGCATTATCTATAGTTTCATTCATATATGATCTTCACTTATTTTCATGTATCCTTGATGGGATATTTTGGGACAGGATGTTTTCATAGTTTACATGCCAAGGGAATTTATTAATTGCATTTACTGCTTATTTATTTACTTGCACACTACCCAACTTATATATTTTTCTATTGTACTGGTCTTTACACCATGGGTGTTGGCCTACTATGTGTTATCTCACACCATACTCGGGTGCCTTTGGTACATGAGTAAACCCTTCATTTATTTCAAGATATGGACCATTCCTTGGGCTGTTTTCTTATAGATTGGAGTTAGGATCAAAGGACCGAGCAGGAGCTCGGGATGCTCGTTGATATTGCCTTTGGACTTTTGGGTCTTGTCATTAATTTTTGTATTGTATTGATAATATTGTTTTATTGTTTACTTCTTTAGGTATGTATCACCATGACATGCATTCATTCATTGTATAAATTTTCGTTGGCCATTTTTTAAAATTGTTAATTTCTTCTTCCATTGTTATTCATGTTTTAATACCCAGTTACCATTGTTCACACTAATAATGAGGGTATTCTCTCCCCACTGAACTACCTTTACACCCTCACTGCAAGTTGGCATCCTCTAGCATATGGGGAGACTTGACTGAGGTTATGTGGTGATTAGTCCAACTACCAATTTAGTGGTAAGTTGCATCAGGATGTTACAATGTGGTGTCATAGGTTGTTTCATTTCCTGTTACTTAATATTTTGGGTTAGTAGATAGGAGAATAGAAATGTGTCAATGGTTGTTTAATATCTATTCTTGGGACTGATCACCCAACATATTGTAAATGACCAGGTGAACAGAGCTGGGATTGTTGTTCACTAATTTTTTCTATTAAATTATATATGATTTCACCATGGTGATGGGTGTACATTCTTCGGCTTATGATTTATGGATTTATAGAATTTTACCATTGTACTTATACATAAAGGGGGTTGTATTTCTTGCATCATATTAGGCACTATTAAATTCACATTCTATGTAGCCACATTATTAGGATGCCTACTAATTTTGGTTGTGTTCCTTGGGTGTAATTCCATGCCTTTGATTTTCTTTATAATTCTTACTAGTATAACATGATTAAGAAATTATATTCCATGTTTCCTATGATTTTTAAATGTTTTTATTTTATTCCATGCTTCTGTGTTATTGAATGATTCTTCGTTACTGCTTATGATAACATGCTAGATATGTTTGGATGTTTAAATGGTTTCATAGGAAAAATGTATTGGTTTTGTTTACAATAACATCCAGTTTTTGTTGTGAGGTTAATGGGAGCCTTATAGCTGGGAAGGGGTAACCCTTGTATTCAAACCATTGAAAATGGGTACTAAAGTAAAATATTAAGGTTGGAATGGGTGTGATTAATGGGATGAAATTTTTATTTTATGAAGTGTATGGGCACTACATGAATTCATTAATGTCCACCCACATTAAATGCAATTTCCTAATGCATTTGAAATGGTTTGGTTAACTATCAAAATGATCAACTGGACCTAGGTAGATCAGTTAGGGCATGTTTTGGTGAAAAAATTGCTTTTGGGGTTTCCTTTTGAAGAACCCATGTTGAATAAATGAGTCTCTCAAAGGTTGACTTTTTGATAAAAAGTAATTTAGATACTAAATTTCCTATTTATGATGGAATTTCACTGAATGCTAAATGTTTAAAGAGGAATTTTGATATAAATTTTTTTTCTATGGGTCATTGGTTAAACCAAGTACATTGTTCGTAAAATGGTAATTAAGGTTTTTCTTAAAATTAATCAAAAAAATTTAAAGGGTGAAGTGAATTAATGAAATAGTTTTAAAACAGAATGCGTAGTGATTTCTATTTTTTAAACTCTCATTGAAGTGTAGTTTAAAATGTTTCATGTGGGGTTCCTTGGAATAGTGACATGGTCATTTATTAATAGGATGTTTCAATTAAGAATGTATTAAATTAAAAAGGGGCACTTAGGCCTAGTGAAATATTTTTTTGATGACGTAGTGATGGGGTCGATTCGTGTACTTCATAAGGGGATAGCCCATGATAGGTATCACCCTTAAATCTTGATTCCTTACTTTTTACTGTAATTATTTTCACAATTGTTGTTTTTTTTGTGTAACTATCCCTAGTAGGACTTTTTTTAAAAGAAATCCTTGTTTGGAGGTGTGTTCATTAATGTATGACTCGGTATGTTTTCATCCGATTTATGGTTGTACGAGATGGTTTACCAGTTGTTTTTTTTAACTCTGGGTTGAATGTGTTTACATACATGGTACTCGTTAAGTGTTTAATGATGTAACAAACCAGTTGATTTTGGTTTGATCTTGGAGACTTGTGATGTTTATGACATTATCAGGTTCACTCCGGAGTAGATTGACTATGGTGCGAAAGTAATTTTGTCCCACTACATTGGAAAACATTTTGTGACTTGGGTGTTTAGACACGCTGATTTGTTTGATTTCATCCTTCATGAAATTTTTTTTTACATCGTGATCATGGTTTTTTAAACATCGCACGTGTGTTTAAGGTTTTTCTGAGACTGTGTTCATGTGAGCGGTTGTCCATTCCATTCAATGACATGGACACTCCTAGGGTGGGGATGGTCATATTGGTTCTGGTGTATGTTTTGGTGTTTTCTTGGCAGAATGACATCGATGTGGTCGGTGGTATACACAACCCTTTGGAAACATCATTAGTATAGGTATAGTTTCACTCATAATGTTTTAAAGAGCATGAATCGCATAATTTGTATAAGCATTAGGGTTTGGTTGATGATGCATCGGTATGTGAAGTCGGGGTTATGGTAATGAGATGACCAGTAGTGGTAAAACTAATATTTTTCGAAACCATTGGTTTACACGTAGTGTGCTATTCTAAGTGAGACAAGCATATCCCCTATATTGGATTCATCCTAGATACACTAAGAGTGTGTTAGTCTTACGCTGCTCTAATATTTTAATGGCTATTGGACTTGGTAAATGGTTGTTATCTAGGTTGTATATGGGGTTGTTGGTTCTTTGGATGTTTACCCAGGATATTAGTCGGTATCTATGGTGTATTTAAAAAGGGTGATGAATCCTAGTGGTATGTATCATGGTTATTTGTTTAATCAAGTGGATCCATGATTACTTTATAATTTCTAGGTGATGGATTGATTTTGTAAAGGCACTCGAAGTCACTCAAGGACTTCAATATACATGCTTGTGTTAACTGATGAATTCCATGGGGATAAAGGAATTATAGTTCAGTTTGGGATTCATCATTTTTCTATTTTGATAATCATTGAGAATGGTTAGGGAGACATGGTTTGACTTTTTTCCCTTCTTGCTTTTTGTATATGGTTGGTGATGAAATCATTTTAAAATCACATCACCTATCTATGGGAGAGTGTGGTTTGTGGGTCCGTAATGTCTTTTGATGAAAGAATATGTGGCCAGTTTTTACTGGTCAATTGAGATTCGACTATTTCTCTAGATAAGGTCTCTCTAATGGCCTCAAATGAAATCAGGTTTTCTCAGATGAATAAATCATATGGGAAGCGTTTCTAGAATGCTTATGGTGTTCCCTTATGAGAAATTCCAATGGTGGAAGAATGGTGGTTCAAAATTGCCTTTAAAATTATAAGAAACTTGGTTGAGAGAACCAATGGATGGATGGTTAAATATATGATTAATATATAATGTCTATACTATGTATGGAACAATTATGAACCATTTTTATGTTTTGGTTATAATTTAGTATTTTCCATGGCTTTTAAGGGCTTAAGCGCCTTATGGTTATGAAATTACTAAAGGCGTTTTTGGATTTATTAAGGGAAATACAACCATTTGAATGAAACTTCACAACCTCTAAAGTTTGTGTGATTTTTTCATAGTTCCCTAAGTCTTCTCAGGGATGAGAAGTTTTAAGGTGGTGAGATTGTAAGATCTCATGTTATTGGATCAGGTGGTTTTCAGAGGGTTTTTGATTTTTTGGAAATTACTAGATGGGTTTTTTTAAAGGAACTTTCGAACATTATTTAGTCAGTAAGAACCTAATAAATAGATTTTGTGGGTCTTCAGTGAAGGTCCGACAAGTTCCTTGGGTAGCTGGAGGAGTTTTGGGAGCGTCAGACATAGAAAAGCCATGCTCTGAGAAGCTGTAGAGGGCGCAGAGTTTCTCTGAAACCATATATCCTTGTTTGAAGGGGAGAAGTGAATGTATTCATGGGATATGCATGGTTTTAGAAACTGTGTTCATATCCCACACAGTTTTATTTATGAGGCAGTATCCTTGTCCTATACACTTCGTGGCTTGCACACAGTTTGGATAACCGTGTGGGTCAAATAGCGAGGGGTTCTCCAGGTGCCTAGTAAAGAGAACACGATTGGCACATGGTCTATTAAACCATCCAGAACAAACATTGCATTGTGATATTTTTTAAAATTGTTTTATTTTAAATTAAATTAATATAATATAAAACTAGAACATTATCCCTCACCTTCCTTCAAACGTGACACAACACCCCCTTGGGATCCCCTTCAATGCACGATACCCCTTCCTCATAGCCTCCTCATATTGCTCTAATATCTCTAGATTTATTGAGGAATCATGGCTTGGACATCAAGATAATTCTATATACTCCCTATATTCTTCATTTTTGGTGATTTTTTGGACCCCCCGTCACCAGGTATGGTTCGACCGAAACCCTTTCTTAGGGTTTGATTCGATTTTTGTTGTCCTTATAGACTTTGGGCATGCAAGGGCCTCCTCATGACTTGTGGGTCCATGTTATGGCAACCATTGACAATGGCAGGGATGTTTGGGTATTTTTGGTATGTCATCATCATCTGAGGTAAGGGTTTATACTTGTTGTTGGTTTTCAGACATTCTATTTTAGGGCCTTGAGATGTGTATGGGTCTCGGGTATCTTATGTAGTGAGTTTTGGTGCCCTTGGAAGACTTGAGAGATAGTACAAAGGTATATATATATAAATATGTATATCCCCCTTGTGATTATTCCCTTAGAGAATGGGGAATATGTGCATTGTGTTAAGGTTATATATTTATATATGAAAGTATGTGCATGTGAGTGAACGACAACTTTGAGTTAGAAAGCATCAAGTGCCAAGAGTTTTATTGGTATTATATTTAGGTAGTTTTCCTAACCTTATGTTTGATTTAATAATTCATTAGTTTATTATTTTATACTTCTTGATTAGTTTAATTGATATTCTGGAATGAACTTCTTAATGAAGAAAAATGATTTGTTTGAGAAACAAAGTCTAGATTTTTTAATAAAACCCCTCCAATGGAGGTGCGCTTCATTAAAAAAGTAGTGATTATTGGTTTATTGAATGCTTGGATTAATGATTTGTTCTTTTTATTAGGCTTTCCTAGTTTGATTAATCTTAATTAGACTAAAGGGGTATGTTTTAATTAATTAATAGATGTATTTCCTCCTTTGCATGTTGATACTCTTGGGTTAAATTGTTCTTTTGAACTAGAATGGTATTAATGGGTGGGTAAACCCTTGAGATATTAATAAAATTTAATGGTAATAAATGGGTTGGTATACCCATGTGATTGAATAAATGTGAACTATAATAATGAGTGGGTATACTCCTTGGGTGATTGGGTTCTGAAATGTGATTAATGAGTGGGTATACTTATTATAAGAATTAAATGTATTCGATTATTGATTTCAATACATGAGTGGGTATAATCATGAGATGTGTTTGGTCAAGAAAATTGATTAATGAGTTGGTATACTCATTTTATGGTTTAAATATTATTTTTATATTTGAGTGGGTAGAGTCATATGTTGATTAATGATAAATGGTATGAAATGAATGAATGGTTGTATAAATTCAATGGATAGATCCAAATAGATCTTGAAAGTTGTAGCGGATTCCTTGAGTTCGGTATGCCCCTTGGTTGTAGATTCTGTGGGATTCCTTGAGACTTGATACCCCATGGATCTGACATCCTTGGACACATATAGGATATGTGAGTACACAGACTCCTAGGACTCCAACCAATGCCATTACCAAGTTTCTACTAGGCTTCCCATAGGACTCGATGAGGATGCCTCGGTCTTCAACACCCTAGATCTATCCCTTCATGGTCCGATTGTTTGATATATGGAAAGTCCATGATGGTATGACATGTTGTGTATTATTGGAGGCTTCCTTTTTATTGGAGCTTGATGGTTGGGTAGTTAAACTTGGGGGGCTATTTTCATTATCGCTATTTTCACATTTTACATTCCATGAGAATCTCTTACTTTCATTTACTACTTATGTACTTTTCTGAACACTTCATGACATACATATTTCACTATTGGATTGGTCTTGACACTATGGGTTCTGGCCTACTGAGATGATATCTCACTCCATAATCGGGTACCTTTGGTACCCAATTAGACCCTTATTATATTGTAGGTTATGAAACATTTATTTTGTTCTATATTGTACCTAGGGGATTGGAGAAAAGGACTGAGTAGGATCTCAAAATACACCAGGATATCAACTTTGGACTTTAGTGTGTTTTATTTTTTTTATTTTACTGAAAATAATGTTGTAATGTTCTCTAATTTTAGGTATGTATCACCATGGAATTCATTCATTCATTTTATAAAATGGATTTTTCCATTTTTTTATAAATTATTAATATCTAATTCCATAGTAATCTACGTTTTACTACATGGTTACCAATGTGCACTCTGATAATGAGGGTATAGTCTTCCCACTAAATTAGCTTTACTCCCTCACTATTAATCAGCAGCCTTTGGCGTATAGGGAGACGTGTTTGAGGTTATGTGGCGACCAATCTGGCTACCAATTTAGTTGTATATCAAGCCAGAATGTTACAAAGATATAGATAACTAATTTTACTTGGAAATTGTTTAGATGATTCTTAACCTCATGAGGGAGGTCCTTATCATCTCTATCGCAATCTTCCCCATAGCATTAACTTGTATCTCAAGAGGAATAATAATCAATAGATTTTACTACAAAATCCCCACTATTTTGATTACATCCACATAATGGTATTTTCTATTCCATTATTGTAATGTTTTTAATCCTTTAGATCTTTATCTTCTTCCTTTTTATCATTATCATTGATTAAGCCTCCGAATAATTTTGGGTAGGAATAAATGTAGTTTCTTCCATATGAGGTTTTTCTTCAAAACATCCAAAATAAGAACTTCATATATATTTGATAAGAAAATTAGGAGAAAATTTTTAGTACATATCAAAGAGAATGATATGCTTCTAATTCAAATTGATAACCTCCAAAATATACAATCATAGGACAGTTTCTCTAATATAAATTGTAGTTCCCCATTGGAACATGTAGAGACACCTCAGAGGATATGGGTGAATCAATCGTGGAATTATTTTACCAAATTCAAATTATTCTTTTTATTTCCAACCCTTTTCATTACTGAACCCATATTACTGCTAAAATCATGAATTAATTTTATTATCTATTACTCATAAGTACTCAACCAAATACATTGAAAATATATAAACAGATATGAGTACATGATATTTTTATATGGTTTTTCCCCGATATGGGAAAGCAACTCTTTGTTTTTTCAACTCCCGTTATGTCAAAGACCCTATAATAAAATTGAATCATCAATTATAATGAGTATCAAGGAATCATCTTGAATACTCTTTACACAATATTACACATATGTGTTCACCATATTACATAGGTGACTACATTTCCTCCCGTGAGTTCTTTATATTGATGTCCCATGAGTTTTCCTTTCAAATACGTCCTCTTAAAATAAATCGTATTCATGCACTAAGTACACTAATAATATTAGATATTCTTCCTCACCTTTGAGTGATTTTGAATGTTTGAATATCATTAAAAAACTATAAAAAATGGTTATTAGCGGTAGTTCAAACAACTACTGCTAAATTTAATGCTTTTATTTATTTAGTATCTATTTTATAAAAACATTTCTAATTCACGAAGTTGTTTAGAAGTGGTTTATTTCAAGGTGGTTTAAACTCCAACTAAATATTTACCAACATATTTTTGTTATTTTTTATTTTCTATTTTTTTTAAATCATATTAATTTTTTTAATTTCAATTTTTTTATTGTTTATTTTTTATTTCTTTATTATCATTATGTATTATTCATTGTTCATTGCTAACTATAATTATTTATAATTTATTATTTGAAAATAAAAAAAATTACGAATGGTTATTTATTAACTATTTATTATTAATTTGTAATTATTAATTATTATTATATTTATATATTCATATATATATATATATATTCTCTATTTATAAATGGTTTCATAAATTATGTGGGTATATATATATATAATTATTTGTATACAAATATATATATTCATATATTAAAATATTATATATTATATATTATTCAGTATTATTATTAATTATTATTTTTAAAAAAATTTATTTTATATTAGTTAATAATTATTAAAAAGTAGGTGTAATTATTTAGTATTTAGTATTTATTAATTTCAATAATTTTAAAAAAATTACAATTCATTATTAATTCTAAATTTTTTACTAATTATTAATTTATATATATATATATATATATATATATATCAATGTGTATATATTTTTATATATATTATATGGGCCTATGTCTATATAATTATATGTATAAATAAATATATTTAAGTATATTTATATATAAATTTATATATATATATTTATTTACTTATTGTTACATATAATTATATTCAATTATACATGTATATATGTATTTATATAAATATTGAAGTAATTTAATTTATATCTTTATATACTTATATATAATTTTGTGTATTTATGTATTTATGAATATCTGTTTATATTTATGAATATTTTTTTTATATACATTTCTCTATATTTATATATATATTTGGTATATATATCTCTCTTTTTGTGTGTGTGCATTTAAGTATCTTTATATGTGATTATAAATATATACGTATATGTATTTATATTTATATATTATTGTCTTTAATTATATATATATACATATATCATTATTTTTATGTATTTATACTTATATATGTTATGAATATATATATATATATATATATTCTAGAATATGCATATATATCTATATTAAAGCATATTTATTTCCCATTATATATGATTATATGTATATATATTTTTATGTGTGTCTGTCTATGATTCATTATATATATTTATGTCAAACTATTTATATTTGCCTAAATTTATATATATTTATATATATTTATGTATATTTATATATATTTACATATATATATATATTTATTTATATTTTATATATTTATATATATTATATGGGTATATATATATACTATTTTATTTAAATATATATATAAACATATTTATATGTAATTATATATATTGTTTAAATTTATTTATGTTCATATATATTTAAAGATATTGAAATATATTTATGAATATTTATATAAATTAATATATAATATATACATATTTTTATATATAATTATATGTTTATATGTATGTATTTATAAATTATGAAAAACATATGTATATATTTTTAAGCATTTACAAGTCTTTATGTATATATTTGTTTATGTGGGGGTACATTAAAGTCTTTTTAGTCACTACATGAATAGTGTAGTTGAGTGGTAAAGGTTTTTAAGAATAACCAAGAGGTAAGGGGTTCAAATCTCACCCCACAAAATATATTCCTAACATTATAGGGTTAGTCTAGTGGGTGAGTAGGCCTATACTGGGGAGGGGTTAAGAAAAGAAATAACAAATGACTAAAAATAATGAAAATCAAAAATCAAATAATATATATATATATTGTATAACAATATAATAACAACAAATAATAAATTTTTAAAATTAATATATAAAAATATAATATGTTAAAAATTATTTAGCTGGGGTCTAAACCACCTCTAAATATTTTGAGGGGGTTTAAACCGCCTCAAAATAAAAAGCATGTCGTAAAAAATTACAGTGAAAATATTCCTAAAAAGAAAATATGATATGCTTTAAGAAAGTGGCACACATAATTTTGTTATAGTTTAAAACATAGTGAAACCTCATTTTTCTTATAGTTAAAAAAACACATGAATCTCAACTTCTGAAACTAACCACAACATCCATTTATTAATTGGATCTAGTGGTAACAACTCAACTCAGAATATTTATTCTATATTAATACCCTATAGGTTGCATATCCTTGGAAAATCCCTTCTTCTTCTTCTTGTTATTCTTCCATACAAGTTGAAGTTCCAAATACTACTTATTTTTCTTCCTCCTTTAGTGCATCAATTCTCTCAATTCTCCCTAGCTCACAACACTTCCTGTAGAAGTGGATGTTTCTTAACTTTTCCTTTTTCTTATCCTCGGTCTTCTAAATGAATCTCTTTCATAAGTGGATTAATTAAATGTATATTTTTCAAACACTATAAATGGTGTGTTGGTAGAAAAATAAATAGATGATAGTGCAAAATCACTATAATAGAATACCCAGTTCAGGTTTCCATGATTTATCATGTACACACTTTTCAACTCAAAGGGTATTATAATTATTCCCTTATTTATTGCACCTCATTTCTTGAAACTCAGAAGAAATAATATATTCTATTAATCTTCTATAGGATAATCTTCTTCTTGTCACTCTTCTCAAAATATCTATTCTACAATCCACTATTACAAATCAATATAGCTATATAAACATTATATGAGAAACATATCATGTAGTGTGAAATAGAACATAAATGTCTAGATTTATAAAATTAGAAAGATATCTCATTATTCAATCCTAAAAAAAATCTATAACTTCTATATTATTTTTATCAAATGGTACAATCACCACAGATTAATATTATTTAAGCACTAGTGAATAGCCTAATAATCGATGTGTCTTGATATTCATTATTCTTGAAAACTTAATAAATACATTTTCTTTATGAAAGAAAACATAAAGTGGAATCAATCCTTTGATTAAAAAAAAGCATGATCTAATCATGGATGTATTTATATTAAAAATGTTTTAATCATTAAATCAAAAAATAATAATCATTATATTTAAATTTCATAAAATTTAAAAAAATTATAGAGACTCTCTTTTTCTTTTTTCCTTGATCTTCTATTTCCATAGTTGAAGATAAAATATATTTTTCTTCTTAATCCTGGATAATATAATATTCAAAGTGTTTGTGATGATTATAATAGTACCAAATATCAATTGCCTCATTCCAAATTATTTTCCCCGTATCATATTTGAAATACGGACCCTTGATTTTTCTTCCAATAGAAAAAAATCTTTTGAGTGTTATAACATTATATTGGATACTTTAAAGCATTATAATCACTATGTCTTAAGATGAGATCTTTTTAAATATTATGATGTCCAAGTAGGTTTTGGTAAAAAAAAAGTGTTAATTCGTTACATTGAAATCATACACTATGTATTACAAAGACCTCCTCTAGAAATATATCATCTTAATCCTCTTAAATATATTATTACATGATTTTTAACATAAATATCCAATAAACACACCCTCGAATACATAGGTCTAGTTTTATTGGAAGAATAGTTTCATAAAACATCAATATGAAACTAAAATTACAACTTGATTTTTTTAATTTCCATAATGTGAACTTAATTCCCATTCATCTTCCAGAACTAAATAGGATAACCTAGGGAATACATTATTAAAAGGGTGATCTATAAAGCCTAGTAACTCAATAATCATGATAATAAAGCATAATATATGATCCAAATGGCATTACATGATATAATAAAAGACATGGCTAATGAATAATCATATAAAAACAAGATATATTAACTATAGTTTCATAATATGTCGGAATTATAAGATTACTGAAACAATATAAAACATGACATAAGGAGAAGTCAAGACTCACTTCCAATACAACTTTACATAGTGGAAGGAGTCTCACTATGTATTAGGATTACTATTTAATCTTATACATATCATCGCATGACATAAAAACATTACCCAACTCATTAGATAATTATGTATAAATACCCATCATGACATATACATGCATATGTGTTCCACATAAAGATATAATTCATAAGGATCAAGAGTTAATAAAATCCATGAAAAATGCAATGAGTTACAAAATCTTTTATTGGGGAATAAAAAATTGAATATCATAAATATTACCCTGAAATAACATATTAAAACATTTTTAAAAAGTTCTTGAGTGAGTGGATAAGTACATGATAATAAAATAATGTCCATGTAAATTCAATACATAAAAAGAGTTTAGAAACAACCATTTTAATGGACTTCTTATGTAAGGTTTTATAAAAAAGGGACATGAGTCATTAAATATGGTAGTTGCCTGATAATTCATTTAAAATTTGAGAGTAACCAAATTTTTCCCATATAAAATAAGTTATTTTAAACACTATATATGTGTAACACCCTAGTAAATTTATTTATAATATATTAATATATAAAAATAAAAATAATATTAATTATTTGTTTTAATTAATTTTTCTATGGGTTATTACATTTCATTTATTGCTTTAAAATTTATTTTAAATTAAAAAAACTTTTGAATTGTGTTTTTAAAAGAATACAATATTTATTATCAAATATATTTTTAATATTTTAAATGAATAAAAATAATATATATTAACTTTATTAAATATATTCACTATTTTAACATATTCTTATGAAAAATCTATGTTTATAATTTTTTAATTTTTAAATGTTATATATATATGTATATGAAGTTAAAATTATTAATTTCCAATTATAAATTTTGATTAATTTTATAAAATTTGAATTATGAAAAAAAATAGTTTTAATTAATATACATTAATTATTAGTTTCAAATTATAAAATATGTTTATATTATAAAAAATATAATCTGTTAATGCTGAATATAAACATATATAAATAATGTGTATTAAATAAAATTTTAAAAATAATTGTAATTATATAATAATAATAATATAAAAAAGGAAAGAAATGGGGATTTGGGGCTGCGATTAGGGTTTCATGAGGTCCAGATCGTGGGTGAGGGGGAGAGTCGTAGTCTTGGGAGGCCAATCCGTGGTCAGTGGTCTGTGCAACACGGTTTCAGGGTGATGGAGACCAAGTATCTGAGCCGAGGTCCATGGGAGGTCGTTGGATTCATGTCCAGACAATGTCTTCGGAGCTTTGTCATGAATTTTAAGGTCGAATCTGAGGGTCACTGCTGCCATTGCACCAAACTAACATTTTTCGAGGAAGGACGATGGTCATCCGTGGGGGAGGTTCCGAGCATGGTTAGTTATTATTAATATTCAATACTTTTGAGGTAGGATGTTTTTTCTATCAAGGTATCCTTTTCTGGATTTGGTTTATCAAGATTTCAGATCATTAGCTTTTTTTTATCGACTTCATGTTTAAGTATATCTGGTTTTCTTTCCATGATACGAATAAGATATGAATGGAATATACTTTTCAAATTATATCATTGTACTATAAATTATTTTTTGATTTATGTATTTTTTATAGGTCGCAAATTTCCATTCAAAAATAACCTTTTTAACATTATTTTTGTTGAATCAAACAATATTTCCAATTGTTATAAACTGTTTGAATTATTATATTTTTATTCATCCTCTCAAATCCCAGCTTTCCATGAAATCTATGTCTATGTGTGCCATTATTTTAACAGTGGATTCGTGGATAAAAAATCCTTTTTTGGGTATGCAAATTCTGAGGGAGAAAACCCAATTTTAGTTCATAGCAGTGAATGTCTTTCTTGTGGTATTCACATCAAGTAAGGGATCCAGTATTTATTTTTATGTTTAAATTATTTTTTAAAGAGGGATTTTGGTCTATTACCATCCGGATTTTAATAGCTGCTTTACAAATGATTACGGGTGTTAACAAATTTATTTTCATAGTTGACTGGGTATGGGTGATATTGTGTTCAAATATGTATTTTCATAATGAATAAGAACATATATATTGTGTTTTCTTTTAATATTCTAGTTTTCTTTTTTTTTATGATTTTATTATGCTACTCTATTTTAAAAGAACCATTAAATGGGTTTTATTTTTTTTTATTTTTTTTATATGGGTAGGTTTTAATTTTATCAAACTATGTTTTTATAGGTAATATGCATATATGTATATGTATATCTAACAAACAATATATAATTATTCTGGCTGAAAATTCATCTAATTTATTTTAAAATAATGAGATGTTTCATAAAAAAAACTCTGGTTATTTTCAAGGATTTCTATTTCTAAGTACTCATATTAATTCAGTAAAGAGGTATTTTGATTTATAGATGTTTCGAGTAAACATGAGTTTATTCCATGATTACGGTTAAAATAAATTCCATGTCATATATATATATATATTTGTGTGTGTGTTTAGATGAAATGGTTAATGTTATGTTTATAATTTTATCATCATGATTCAAAAAAAAAGTGAATACACATATCATGTCATCATATAATATTACAATTAGGTTTGTTGCATCTGCATATAAACATATCAATCGGTTAAGTATATTGTCCACACAAGTTTCATTTATAATTAATTTGTGGTTTCAAGTTAAATCTTATGATTTATCTCCAAGATTATCAAGCACACTAATTTCTTCAAGAAATGATTTTTTTATTTAAGATTATTATTTATAATTATATGGGTGAAATATAATTATTTATTATGATAAATTATTTTTTTTAATAATAAAGGTATCCCATGAAAGAATGTTTGAATTTATGAGTAGGTCATGAAACAGAATGAGTTTTGGACATAACCAAACATTTTATATGATAGGAAATAAATGTTCATGTATATATATATACTTTTATATAAATATATGTGTGAATGTTTATTTTAATTTAGTGACATGTTTTAAAAATTAAAAACTCTAGTGAATATATATATATATAATGTGAGCTTAAATTATTTTAAGAAATCCCAACACTTGGTCATTGTAAATATGGAAGGTCATTGGAGAGTGAAGCCATCATTCACTAAGTTGTTAGGACCAAGACAACCTTCAATATTTCAAGTGGCCTTAGAATAATGTTTTCTATTTTTATGCTTGCGTATTTTTTCTGGAAAACATTTTAATATGTTTTAATAAAATTTGGAACATAAATATTTTCTATGTGTTATAGTATTTTCAAAGCATAATCAATTTAAAATCAGGTCTACAAAAGGATACTTTTAAAGATATTTTCTAAATTTGATTTTAAAGAATACATTTAAAATGATTTATTAATGGTTTTAATACCCCTTTCTAGGAAATTTAATGCTCATCCCTTGTATTAAAAATATTTTCATAGGTCACTTTGATTTCCAATGTTGGATGTTGTAGTGTTTGTGCATGCAGAAGCGAGGTTGGATTTTGTTTATTTAATTTTCTTGCAACTCTAATAAATTGTTATCTTGTATGTAATTCTCCAGAAACTAGACTGATAAAAGATCATCTATTGTGTAATGTTTATGGTTGGGTCTTTATAATTGGAATCATAAGTATGGTCTAGAAAACTTTATCGAATAGATGTTTATGATTCTAAGAGTTTATCTGTCCTAGTTTTCCTTGATTCTAAAGATGGAAATTCAAAAAACAAATTGGTCTAATGAAACGAATTGATATGGAACAATTATTTTTAAGGAGGTAATGTAATAAACTAGTAATTTGATTTATAATTCTTTAAACTATGAAAAAATTATAATTTAAATTATTTCTTTTAATTAATTTTTCTATGATTTCTAACTTATTATGTATAGTTTTAAAATTTGTTTTAAATTGTAAACAAATTTAGAATTGTGTTTTTAAAAGAAGAAAATATATATTATCAAAGGATTATTTAATATTTTATATTAATAAAAACAATATATATTGACTATACTAAATATATTGGCTATTTTAACTTAGGCTGACAAATAATTTTGTTTTATATATTTTCATTTTTGAAATATTATATATATATATATATATATATTATTCTACAATTATTAATTTTGAATTATTAATTATGATTATTTTTATTAAATTAGAGTTATGGAAGAAATAGTACAAATAAATATACTATATTTATTAGTTTCAAATTAAAAAATATGTTTACATTATAAATATAATAATATTTCGTTAATGATGAAGATAATAATATATAAATAAAGTATATTAATGAAATTTAAATAAATAATAGTAATGATATAATAATAATAAAAGCAAAAAGGTAAATGATAAAGGGGAATGAAGGGCTACACTTAGGATTTCACAGGGCCTAGATTGCGGGTGAGGGGGAGAGTCGTAGTCTCGGGAGGTCTCTCCGTGGCTAGTGGTCCATGCAGTGGGGTTTAATGACGAGGGAGCTCAAGTAGCCAAGAATATGTCTCCAGGAGTTCATCCAGTTTGTGTTCGGCAAAGGGATTCAGGGATGAGTTGTGATCCGCGAGGTCGAAGATGAGGGTTGTCGCCACTGTTGAATCGAACATAAGTTGTGCGATGAAGTAGGATGTCCATCAGTGAGGGAAGTTCTAAGCATGGTTAGGTGTTCTCCATCTTCAATACTTGTGAGGTATGATGTTTTTCTTATCTAGGAATACTTTTCTAGATCTAGTTTATCATGATTTTGGTTCGTTAACTTTTATTTTTTCATTTTAGATTTCCTATTGATTTATATTTTGTTCGCTGGCCATGATATGAATAAGATATGAATGGAATCTTCTTTTCCAATTATATCGATGTACCATATAGTATAGTGTGATTTATGTGATTATTATGAATTTAAAATGTCTATTCAAAACATTCCTTTTTAACTTTATTTTAATTTGATCAGGCAATATTTCCAATTGTTTGAAACTATTTGAATTATTATGTCTGTAGTCCTCATCTCAAATCCCATCTTTCCCAACAAGTTGTGTATATGGGAGCCAATATTTTTTATAGTGTATTTTTTCTATAAAATCCTTGTTTTGGGTACACAAAATAATAGAGAGTGAACCAAATTCAGTTCATGGAAGTGGATGTCTTTCTTGTGATATTATCATCAAGTAAGGGATTCAGTGATTATTTTTATGTTTAAACATATTTTGTAAAGATGGTTTTGTGTATATTAGTTTTCAGATTTTTATACATTATTTTCCAATGAGTGTGGCTGTTAAAATATTTATTTTTAAATTTCACTCTTTATGGATGATATTGTGTTCAAATCTAGATTTTTAGAATGAATAATAAAATGTATTTTAAGTCATTTTTTCTTATTTTTTTTATTTTCTTATGCTAATCTGTATTTAGTGAACCCTTAAAAAGGATTTATTTTTTTATTATTGTTTTATATGGATAGATATTAATTTTATCAAACTATGTTTATTTTAGGACATATAAAAATATATGTATATCTAACCAACTATGAATGATTATTGATGGTTAAAATTTATCTAATTTATTTTGGAATATTGAGATGTTTCCTAAAAACTCTGGTTATTTTAAAGGATTACTATTTCAAAGTACTCATATTACTATCAAGGGGTATTTTCATTTATCAAAGTTTTTAGTAAACATGAGTTTAATCCTTGATTAGGGGTATAATAAATTCCTTGTCATATGTAAACATATATATATGGATGAAATGGTTAATGTTATGTTTATAACATTATTGTCATGAATCAAAAAAAATAGAATATGAATATCATGTCAACATGTAATATTACAATTAGGGATGCCACATATTCAAATAAACATTCCCATGTGATATGAATATTTTTGAAATTCGTTTCATTTATAATAAATATTTGGTATCAGGTTAAATTTTAAGGTTTATTTCCAAGATTATCAAGCACCGGGATTTCTTCAAGAATTGAAATGTTTTATTTATGATGATTATTTATAAATATATGAGTGAAATATAATTATTTATTATGATCGGTTATTTATATGGATACAAAAGTGATTCCATAAAAGAATGGTTGAATATATGAGCAGTTCATTCAATGGAATGAGTTTTGGTCGTATCCAAACTTGCTATGTGATATTAAATGAATGTTCATGTATATATATACTTATGTATAAATATAAGTGTGAATGTGTATTTTAATGCATTAAATTGTTTTAAAAATAAATAACTCTTGAAAATATATATAATTAAAGAAAACGTAAAATGTTTTTGTAAAACTTGTCATTTGGTTGTTTTAAATAAGGAAGGTCATTGGGGAATGAACCCATCCTTCGCTATGTGGGTAGGCCCAAGACAACCATTAATGTTTCATGTGGCCTCAGAATAGTGTTTTATTTCAGAATGCGTATTGATTTCAGAAAACCTAGGAATATGCTTAAATAAATTTATAAATGTAAGTAAATTCTGAGTGTTATAGTACTTTCAAAGCGTGATAAATTTCAAATCTTGTGTTCAAAAGGATATTTGTAAAGGTATTTTTCAAAACAGTTTCTAAAGAATACATTTAAAAGGATTTATAAATGTTTTTTAACCCCCTTTATATTCAATTTCACGGTCATACCTTATTTTAAAATTATTTTCCTAGCATACATTGAAGTCCAAATTTGGAATTCATCATTTTTTCATGCATGGAAGAGAAGTTGGATTTTGTTTGTTTAATTTTATTTAAACTCTGATAAATTTTAGACATTTATCTAACTCTCTTTAACATAGAATTATAAAACATCCAATTTTGTGTAATGTTTAAGGATGGTTATTTAAAATATGTTTACAAAAATTCATTGATTTTTACATGAAACTACATAAGAAACAGATAAGTTCCTTTAATTGACACTTCTTAATGAATGAAATTTTTAATGTATTTAAACATTAAATAAAGGTAAATTAAACTAGGTATATATTTTAGGGATATATACACAAAATATAAAATAATTAAATTATAATAATCGATATATAAATTATGGTAAAGAGATAGAAATCATAACCCAATGAAAATAGAGTGGTTCAAAGGGATGTCATTCCTAAAGTATATAATCATTATTCTCAATAAAATGACCCCATAAATAATAAAATAAGATTTATTAAATAAATTATGGATAAAATTATTCAAATATATTCCATTTATTATCAAGAATTCAGTTTAATTTAGGGTCATTTCATTAGGATATTGTTTTATTTTCCACTTTCGAAAGGTTGTTCCTATTATGAATACAAGGTCACATTTTCCATGAGTGATTATGAAAGTTCTTTATGAATAGTTTCCATAACTCCAAAATTATAATGGCATGGATAAAATTTGTTTCCAATAGACCAAAATTCTCTTATTACCAAATATAATTAATAAATAATAAATTTTTATATAGTATAATGGTTATACTCTAAGTTTATTTAGGTGGAATATTCTAACCATGATGAACTTATAGCATTAATTTTTTTATCATGTATATATATTCATTCAAATATTTTTTAAAAATATAATATAAATATTTAGAACATTTTAACCATTATAAGTTTATTTAAATTATCTATGATGGTGGTAATGGAAAATGGAACACATCGTTCTAGGAGGCGGTGAATCCACCATAATGTGGACAATGTTTTCATTTCATAAAATAAAAGAAGAGATAAATTTCAATAAGGATAATTTCATAAATTCAATAATAATTTATTAAATTGAAAATATATATATTATCATTCTATCATCTAAGAAATAGATATGATAAGGTATAATTAGAAATAATTGAAATATGATTGGGTTGAGAATATTACATCATTAGATGTCATTTTATAGAGATTCCCTTAAAGAACCTTGGTTTTTTATTTTTTAATACCTTGAATTCAAAGAATGTGGGTGATTTATGAGAACATAATTTAGTAGATATTTGGTAAGGTAATAATGTTATATTGTGTGGTGAGAAGTGGAGGTGAGGGGTGGTATTTATACGGGGTATAGAGGAGTGTTTTTCAATATAATAATCATTTGATAATAATTTTAGATCAAGAATAACAATAGTGTTAATTTTTGTGACAATATATAAAATTTTATATATTTTATTCTGATATATTGGTCACCTAGATTAAGCATGACTCGTTTTTGTAGGTACATTACTTATAATAAAAATTACTGTATTTTGTTGAATTTTACTATTCAAAAAATTCATGAATTTTAGAAAAATAAAAAATTACTATAACTATATAATGTTGTGTATATTGGAAAATAAAAATTCATTTTAGAAAAATAATTTTATAAACTTAATGAAATTAATATTTTAAATAAAAATATTATTTATTTAAAAATAAAATTTTTATTTTTATTATCAATTTTTTGACCCATTAAAAAATTTTGTATGGTCTCATAAAATTCTATTATCATTAAAATAAAACATAATAATGTTTTAAAAAATATGAAAATAAATTATATTCCAAATGTTTATATTTATCATAAAAATATAAATAAAACTTTTTTGTATTTTAAAAGTAGAAACACTTAATTTATTATTTTAAAAAAGATTATTTATTTATATTATGATATAAATTTTTGATATTTTACATTAATAAGATAACTATATATTATTTTATCCATTCATAGGTGATTTTATTATTTAAACTACTAAATTACTATTCTTATGAATCATATCACTATTCTAATGATCATATTATTATTCTAATAAGAAGATATAAATTGGTCATATGGGTTTAATGCTATATATAATTACCTCATTTTTAATTCATTATTTATTCACTAAAATGTTATCTAAATGTTATATATTTTCATTTTAAAAATGGTTGGATAATTTCTAATATTATTTTTCATTTCTATGGGGTTTTTCATTAGTAGAATTATTCTAGGTGATCGAGCAGATACAATTTTCCATATTATAGTTATCTTCAGTTTTTTCCCATTTTAATGATTTTCATTTCAATGATTATATCTGTACTCTAAATGTTTTTTTTCAATTTAATATATTAAAACATTGATGATACTATCTTATGGTTCATGTGATTTTTATAATAAAACATTAATAAATACGCCATGTGTAAATTCATAAGGGAACTTCCATTGATAAAAGTCAATGACGTTACATTCTTCCACCAATAAGATATTTCACCATAAAAATTTAATTTCACCCACTAAGATGAAACCACATGATTCTACTTATATTTCATTACATTATCTGTTTCCCATGATACACCCTTATACTCATGGTTCTTTCATAGTAGTTTAAATAGGTGAGTAGTCTTTTTGCATTGAACTTCATCTCTATGGTCCAATATCTTAAATGGATGCTCCTCATAAGAGAGATATTTCACTAATTTTACCTCATAGTAATTTAGAACATGTGAGGTATATTGTATTTACATATTTAAGAGAGATACGTGGATCAGATCATGTAATTGTAACTAATTTTGTTGGAGTTCAAGTTCATTGGCCACAAATCTAATAAGAAAAAGAATATAAAAAGTTATAATTTAACTACGAATTAGTTATTCCTTTGTTATAAAACTAATGAATATATTTAATAGATATATATGGAGGAACACATTATCACCAACCTTAAATTTCATGTCTATTTGATAGTTATCAACATAGATCTTATTTTAGCTCTGAAGAATCTTGATGTACTATTGAATAGTCTTGAACATTTATATCATTTATTTGACTATTTAAGGACCCAGTAACTTGAGATCACCAACTTAATCCTATAATATAGGTTTCCTAAATAAATTCCCATAAAAAGGACTTATATGGAGACATTTTGATACTTATGTGGAATCTATTATTGTATGATAACTCAACCAAATGAAGATATCCATCTCATCCTCCAATGAAGTCCATTGATCATACTCCCATCATGTCCTTAACTTTCTAGGTAGTCCTCTCAGATTGGTTGTCATTTTGGAGGTGATAATACATGTTGATGATCAACTAAATGTTTATATCATTTGTTTGGATTTTCTAGAACATAGCGGTAAACCATGTATTTTGATCAGATGAAATTTATAGTGGTTTTCTATATAACTTCACCACTTCTCTAATGTCTATCCTTGATTTTATATCAAGGGATAGGTCCTCTTTAATTATAATGAAGTGATAAGTCATTGTAATATTATCTGATATAGCCCATATTGAATTATTTCCCATGGATATCATTGGAAGATCTATGAAAAATTCCATCGGGATGTTTTACTATTTACATATATGTATGGGTACAAGTTTCATCATATCCTTAGACTTTTTATATACTACATTAACTTATTAGAATACTAGGATCTTTAATCTATATTATGATATATCATTATTTATATTATTTTACCAGTAGTTCTCTCAAATATCTAGACACGTCTTGGTACTCCAAAGGTGGATATATAAATTTGAGCTATGTGCACCATTCAACAAATTCTTATTTATCTCAAATATAGATAATACACATAGTCATGACCCAAATCATTACAATCCTTCATCATCATTTTTTAACCCCAAATATTTTCCCATTTCTTATATCTTCCACCTCCTTTTATATTTCCACATAATCTATTTTCATCTTCTCCATAATGGAAGGTTGAGAAATAATTTAATCTAGATTGTATTTTGTTTATTCCATTATGGATTTCATGTTGTTTAATAATATTATATCCTTCAAAATTCACATCACTAATAAGTGTATAGGGTCTTTTATACTTAGAGAATATTTCACTTTCTTTTAACTTCCCCAGATGGTAATGGATTGATCAATCAGAGTCCTTGATCATCTCTAACCATATTCTCTAGAACATTTTAATCCTAGATATATTAATATATAACTGAGTTTCTTATGATCCATATATTTTGTAAAATTATCCCTATATAGATAATGTTGTCAAATATTCAATGTGAATGTCACTGTAGAAAACTATTGATCAATATTTACATAGTTCTTCACACAAAAATTAAAATTCCTTGTGTATTAGGCCATCAAATATAATTTTTCATCAGTACGTTGCCCATTATCTTATTTTAAGAATCATTGTATAATATAAAATGATCCTGAACCATGGGTAGTGTGAGTATTGATGTAGTTATAAACCAATTTTAAAATTACTTGGAGCATCTTTCCCATTCATTGGTCTATAAAAACGTCACTCCCTTTTGAGTTTCTTAGATAGAGAGTTTGAAAATAGCCCGATATTTTATATAAATCATTGATAATACCAATCTAGTCTAATTACAAAATGGATCAACATAATAGATGATGGTCTAAGACACTCTTAAATAATCATTATCTTATAAGGATAAAAAAATATCCATTTTTTTTGATAATAGAGTCCAATAATGATTCTTACACTATCAAAAAATCACATTTACAATACTTTTCATATAGATTCTACATTGCAAATATTTTTGACATAATAATAAGATAATCCTCATGTTCCTTGTTACTTTTAGAGTATATTAGAATATAATCTAAAAATACTACCATAAATTTGTCAAGGTAATCTCCAATTACTCTATTAATTATGCCCTTTAATACATTTTGAGCATTAGTTAATCAGAAGGGAATCACTATGAACTAATAGTTTCCATACCCTATTCAAAATATAGTTTTTGTAATGTATCCCTTCATCAACATTAAGTTGTAATTTCCTGAGGGATGGTTCCCTTTGGAGAAGTATTAGTCCCAAAGTAGTTGGTCGAACAAGTCATAAATCCATGGTCTAGGATATTAATTCATTATTTTTATATTATTGAGTTCCCTATAATAACTTTATTGGTGTAATGACCCATCATTCTTCATTGTTAATAGGACTAGGGGACCCCATAGTGAAGCACTCGGCTGTATAAAATCATTTTCCAAAATCTATTTTAACTATTTATTTAGTTCTTCCAAATAAACTGAGTCCATTCCATAGAGAGTATTGGATATGTGAAAAGATCTATGTATAAGTTCAATTGAGAACTCAACCTATCGGTCAGGATGAAGACCAAGAAACTCTTCCAGGAATACATCCGTATTATCCCTCAAAATTTCTACATCATCAAGTATGTATCCCTTCTTATGTATCAATCATTTGATCTATATTTTCTTAATCTTAAAGAAATAATATATATTATTGAGAAAAAAATTCTATTATAGATTCATCATACTTCTTAAAATTATAAAAAAAATTGTAGGATGGTTCAGGATATGGAGAATGTTTCCCCTATTCTAGAAGTTAATTTTAGACTTATATATGGATAGTCAATTCATTCCCAATATATCATCAAATTACATTAAAAGAAAAATAATAATATTTTAAAAATTATATTCCCGTAAACATCATCTTTTGATAAAATAAATATATAATTTTTCAACAATTATATCAAATAATTTGGGTTGGTAACTCAATTCTATTTGAAAAATTCCTACATATACTATAGTAGCATGAATTAAAATACATCATGACATACAAAAAACTAAAATTGTGGATAAGTGTGACTTAATTATCACAATTCATCTCATAAATCTTTAAAGTGTATTCCATTCCTAGATCTACTAGTTCTTATAATCTTTATTAGAAATTGGATTATAGAATTGACTTGGACAACCATATGTTACATGCATCTGTGAAATTATACTATAAGTGGGGAATTAGGATGAAATTTATTTTACTTTACCAATTTAACTAGAATTTCTATTGTTCCTAAAAAATATGTTTCTATATACCCGCATTTCCAATAAAAAAATATCTTATAGTTCCATTAAGACATTTCCCTTTGGGCCTCTTACCATCTTTTTGACACATTACAAATTGAATTTTTTTCTTTATCATCATTATCACAAGAACTTTCATGATATTCCATCCATATAGTCTTTTTGTGATGGAAAATTTAACTATTTTATAGGTGTAAATCATTATTTGTTATAAATCATTTGAAATAATCAGTAGATATCACACTTTGGTTCTGATCAGGTGAGGTAGCTTTCTAGTAAAATCATTTTATTTACCTCCACATTTGTGATTTTTAATATTACTCATATCTCCATCCATTAAATAAAATTAATTAAATTTTTTTACGGGAATACTTAAAATAAAAAGAATCTAAAGGGAAACTATGAACTTAAAAAGAATAAATTATAAGTAACATATATATAATAACTCAGGAGTCTCTAGGATTTAATCTAGGTTATCCATTGTAATTTTATATTTTAGTTTTATATCCTCAAAATCTATTTAAGGCCATCATATTGCTTCATAAATATTTTTTAAATTTACAAAAGAATATTCCCCACGAATTTCTAACTAATAGTGTTGCAAGGCAGATTTTCAATGAACTATTTATAGGATATGTTAAAACCCAACTATCCCTTATAGGTTTATTTCCCCTGGGTACATTTATGCTGGAACCACATCCACTTATATTATCCAAATATGGATTTCATTACTTGGAAACCGCTAAATCTATACTTTACCAAAATTTCATGAAGACTTCTTATAATTAGACTTATCCCTAGTATTTTTAAAAATTTATTCTTGTCCCAATCATCCAGAATAACTAAACCTCTCTATCATACTAACTATAATGAACCTATACTCTTAAAAAAAATATTATTTTTAAAATATATATATAATAAACAAAACTAAAAAATTCATGGGTATAGTTCTTTAGAAGTATAGGATCATAATACATACATATGAAACTAAAAGTAAAATATATTTATTTTAATCGGCCTAATGTTCCCTTGATTCCCTTTGAGCTTCTAAAGCTTCATAGGATAACCCAAGGTATGTATAATATAAATGGGTGAGCTATAAATATCTATAATAGAATAAGCATGATAATGATGCATAGAGTATAAGTAAAATGGAATAAGATGATATCTTAAAAGTCAAGGATCATGGAATCATAGCTATGTTTTTTTAAAATAAAACATGTGATAAGAATAATTCAACTCTCGTTTCCAAGATAACATAACGTGGTGGAAAAAATTGCATCATGGATATGATATACTCCCTAATATTATACATTTCATATAATGAGATATAAATATTAGCCAATGAATTGGATCCCTATATAAGTGAACTCATAATAACAAGTACATGATTTTTTTTCAAAACAAAATCATTCAAAAGGCTTATGAAAAACGAAAACCCCATGGAAATTGAAATGGGTTAAATAAACTTGTCATGGATAAAAAAACTAGAATATCATAAATATTTCAATGAAATATTTTATTAAATAAGTTTTTGGATTTTTATAATTTATTATAGAATTATATATAAATATAATAATGTCAAATTTAAGTGACGAAATAAGAGTTGAATGACAGATTTTGTAATGGACATATTAAGTAGGGTTTTGTGAAAATGGGTAGCAGGTCTTTAAAAAGGGTAAGAGAATAATAATTTACATAAAACCAAAAATGAAAAAATTATTTTCCATATAAAATTGTTTTTTAGAAACCAAGGATGTTTAAAAACATACCATTTAGGGGTACTACTAATGAGTTAAGAAAAAATTGAACTTCCCATTAATCGGCCCCACTTAATGAATTAAATTGAGAAGGGAACCATTAAAACATACATATTCCCTTCAAGGAAAGGTGATTTAAAATATTTATATATTTTTTACAAATATATGGAATATATAAGAAGTAAATAATAATAATTTAGTGATAAATTGCGTTAAAGAGATAGAAATAATAACCTAAATATAATAGTATGGTTTAGAGAGATCCCATACTTCATGTCTAGATTCATTATGTGCGTTCACTTAGCATCAAGAATAGTAAAATTAGATTTAATTAATATGTTATTTAGAACGTTATTCTAATATATTTTATTTATTATCAAGCATTAATGTTAATTTATTTTCATTTAATTGAGATATCATTTCTGTTTCAACTATCCAAAAGTCGTTCATCTCAAAAATCCAAGGGTTCTTTTGTTATGGATGGTTATGGAAATTGTTAATAAAATGGTCACATGACACTAAAAGTATAATTTTATGTATTTAATTTTTTTATGTAAGTGAAACATGTTTTTAGAATTCAATATTATTCATTAATATTAGGTCCTAAATAGTATAATCGGTATACACATAGATCATTCAAGCGGGTTTTCCGATCATGATAAACTTATTGAGATTATTTTCATATTAGAAAAATATACTGATTTAATAATATGAAATAATATATAATAAAAATATTTATGCCAATTTTAACCATTATATGTTTATTTCAACAAACCATGAATGTGGTAATGTAAAATGGAACTCCTCGTCCATGGAGGTGGTGAACTGAACATAATATGGACATTGTTTTCATTTTTTTAAATACAATAAGAGATAAAGTTAGGTATGGGACATTAAATAAGTAAAATAAAAATTAATTATTCTTAAAATACTGATGTTATAATACTTTCATGAATGAAATAGATATGTGAAGGTAGAATAATAAAGAATCAAAATGTAGTTTGGTAAAGAATATTACCTCTTTGTATGTCCCCACATAGAATTCCCTTTAAGGAACCCTAGATTGATCTTTTGATGATACCATTTCATCGGAAGATATTGTGGATATATAGGGAAGAAATTTGGAAGATATTTTCTATGTCAATGAAAATAAAATGTTTTATGATACGATCATATGAGAGTAGGTATTTATAACGGGGGCAGGAGCGTGTTTCTGAATGTAAAAATTATTTGTTTATAATTTTATCTCAAGACTGAAAATAGTGTTTATTATCATGACTAAATATAGTATTTTATAAATTTGAGGATGATTCAACTGTAACTTACATCATCCATGGCTCATTTCTTCATTTAAAATTCATATAATGAAAATTATTGTATTTTTTCATATTTTATTACTCACCAAAAATTTGACTATGATACAAAAAGACCAAATATTAACAGTAACTATTTTTCAACATTTAGATTAAAAATTAAATGTATTTTATTAAAATAATTTTTTAATTATTAGATGACTATTTTTCATATAAAATTCTTTCTTTATATAAAAAATACAATTCTATATATTATAATAAATTTTTCGACCCTCCGAAAAATTATTTAGAGTCTCAACAAATTATACTATAATTATAATATAACATAATATTATTTTTATGAATAATATATGAAATTAAATCAAGTTTCAAATATTTATATTTATTATACAATTATAAATAAAAATATAAGTTTTATAATATTTAAAAACAATTATTTTTTCATTTTTAAATTTTTTATTTATTTTTATAATGATATATACTTGATATTTATAAATTTTTTATGATAACTAATTATTATTTTACAATTATATGCGTGCTTTTATTATTTTATTGGCCTTGTTACAATTCTGAATGGTTAGAATAATACTTCTATAGTAATATTTCTATTCCCATTGTAAAATTTGTAATGAACATATGGTTTTACTATCATATATAAATATATGATATTTCACTCATTCTCCATTATCTTATATATTCTCTAATGGTTAATTTTTTTAATTTTCAAATGTATGTTACATTTATAATATTATGTTTCATTTATAAGATGTTTGTTATGATTATGATTATTCTGGGGGGTCATGTAGGTCCAAATTTTAGTATTCTAGTTATATAGCTTTTCTTCTTCTCATATTGTAATGTCATTCATTTTAATGAATATATTTATACTATAAATGTAATTATAAAAATAAAATATTAATATTTTTTAGTTCTATCATGTGGTTCATGTGATTTACATAATGAAACATTTCTAAATATGACACATGTGTAAATTCATAAGGGAAATTCCATTTATAATGTATCAGGTCATTACATTCTTATTCCATTAAACAATTTCCCCCTTGAAATTTTATTTCCCTCACTATGATAGAATCAGATGATGCTACTTATATTTCATTTCATTTTTTGTTTCCCATGTATCCTCCTCATACTTATGGATCCACAATAGTATTTTGACTAGTTGATTAGTCTTGTTGTGTAGAAAATTATCACTATAGTCCAAGATCTTCACTATATTCCCCTTATAAGATGGGCCATTCTCCAACTAAACTACCACTGGAATTTAGTACATGTGAGTAATATGGTATGTACTTCCTCTAAAGGGATACGTGGGACATATCATGTTCTTGAGACTGATTTGGTGAGAGAACTTGTCAATATGAAATAGTTATGATGTAATCAAGAATCTCAAAGGGGTCGATGTATCTAAAACATAGCTTTCCCTTCTTCTAAATATCATAAACATCTTCCACATAGATATAAAAAAGAATAAATTATATCTAAACTAAAACTCTAGGTCTCTCTGATGGATATCAACAAATCTATTTTTCAACTCTGAACTATCTTGATGTATTTCTTAATGGTCTGGACCCTCTTTACCATTTATTCAACCATTTCCTTTTCCCAGTAGCTTCTGTTCACCAGCTTCATCCCAACACATAGGTATTCAAAATGTATTCTCATAAAAGAATTCATGTGGAGATATTTAAATTATTTACTAGAATCTATTATAGTACAAAATCCAGACCCAAGGAAGTTGTTTTTCCCATCCTCATTTAAAGTCCATTGAGCATGCTCTCCACATATGCTCAAATTTCTAGATAGTCTGGTTAGATTTTCCATCAGTATGGGGATGATAAGATGTACTGAATTTAAAATTAAATTATATATTATTTTCGGTAATTTTCTCTAACTTTGAGGTAAACCTTGGATCTCGATCATATACAATAGATAAGAGTGTTCCATACCACCTCACTACATCCCAGATGTATATCCTTTCAAGTTGATTAAGTGGGAAGTCACATTGAATTTCAATGAAGTGGGTAGTAATTGTAAGTTGATACCATAAATCCCATATGGAATTATTTCCCCTGGAGGTCTTCATATTAACTCTATAATAGTTTATAGTGATGTTTTTCCCATTTCCATATAGGTATGGTTAAGGGGTTTATCATCCACTAAGATTTTTTCCTTTCTTACTTAACTTTCTTACCAACTAAGCACTTTGATATGTATATATATATATATTCAATGATATCATACTTTATATTTTTTCCCCAATAGTTCTCCTAGATATCTATATAAATATTCATTCTCTCCACATGGATGGATAAGTTCATGCTATGTGCATAATTTAATGGATCATACTTTATATAATGCTTTGATGGTACATGTAGTCGTGACCCAAATCATACAACTCCTTCATAAATTATAAACTCTAAGGATTTCCCTTTTATTATATCTTCCAGCATTCTCTTTATTTCCATATCATCCCTTTTATCATCCTTTATCTTATCTAGAATGCATGTTTACGAAATAATTTAATCTATATAAGATATTTTTTCTTCCTTTCTTACATCCATGCACATCCTTTTCAGGTCATAGAATATTATATCCTTCTCAATATTCATCAATAAAAATGTTATAGAATAAATTATACTCTAAGAATCTACTACCCTATTTTCCAAAATAGAATGACAATGTAATGAGAATTTGTAATCCTTGATTATCTCTATCAATCAGCACATGAAGTTTTATTTACCATGCAATGTAGGATATCAATTTATCATTTTTCATCAGTACACAACCCAGTCACTTATTTGAAGAAATGTTGTATACTACAACAAGGTTCCCACTAGTGGGTAGTGTGAGTGCTACTGTAGTGATATGCCTATTTTTGAATTACTTAATGAACTATTCACATTCATCGGTGGAAAAAAATTTCTCCCTTATGAGTTACATTGAATATTAGGTTTGACAATCATGATAAAATTCACTCAAATAACTGACAGTAACCATCTAGTCCGAGTAAAAAATATATATTTATAATATATTTTGGTATAGGACATTCATCCATCACCTTCCCTTTATTGTGAGTGCATCTAATTTTCCTCCTTTATTCTGAATTATATCATAATATAATCAAAAAGTACTATAATTTTTTGTTGATTAAATATCTGAAGACTCTATGAAAAATTACCATAAATATTTTTGGAACATTAGTTTGTCCGAATTGAATCACTATGAACTCATAATGGTCATACCTCATTTCAAAACAAAATATTGGGATAACTTCCTTCTTCACATTTAATTGGTGATAATTCAATTGAAGGTCCATATGGGAGAACTACTGATCCCGACATATCTTATCTAAAAACTATTACATGCATGTTAGGGTATAATTTTTATTTATCATTATCTCATTGATTTAATGATATTTAATGTATATTTATATTGACCAGTTCTACTTCTTGAAAAAGTGGACCAAATAACCCCATTGAGAAGCACTTGATCATATAAAACCCTTTTCCAGATTATCTTGTAACTATGTTTTCAATTTTTTTAACTCAATGGTGGCCATTTTATAAGGAATGTTGGAAATGGATAGAGATCCAGGTATATGTTCAGTTTAGAACACAACCTATCAGTTAGGAGAAGACCAGAAAACTATTCAAGGCATATATCGGTATAGTCCCTCCTAATGGGAATGTCTTCAAACATGATTCTCACTTTTATATCAAACATTTGAGATTGATATTCTTTATCATAAATAAATGATATAACTGATTGAAAATATTATTCCAAAATTAGATTCATCATCTTCATTACTCTTGTAATGAATATGAGGATGATTTGGGATATAAATAATGATTTTACTCCCCCTGAAGTTGATTTTGGTTTATATGAAAATAGTTAATAAATGGATAATATGACCTCAAATTCTATTAAAATTAGAATAATAATATTAACGATAATTACCTTCCCATAAACATGAAATTGTGATACAATAAAAAAATCACCAAGGATATGAAATCATTTGGTGATTTGACTTGATGATCTCATAAAATATCCACGATATAATAGAGTAGCATGAATTAAAATACATAAAAAACACAAATAGATATAACGTTGTAGATAAGTGTGAGTTAATTTTCATAATCGATCTCAAAAATCATTACAGTATAGGCCCTTCCTAGTACAATTAAATTTGATATTACTGGTACTTATCATCCTTATTGTACATTGGTTAAGGGCACTAAAATTGATAATTCCCAAATCTTTGACATCAACGACATTGATCTATTAGTGTTTCCATAGGATAAACTTTATATTCCTTCATCGAGTTAACTGGTATCATCATTTTTCCTTAGTAATTACCTGATTGTTCCATTCTTATCCAAAAATAAAACATCTTCCATTTGATTTAAGAAAAATCCCTTGGGGCCACATCCCTTATCTTTGAATCATAGGAAATTGAATCATTTTCCTTATCATCTTTATCACCAAAACATCCATGAGACATCAATATTATCTTCTTTTATGTGTTTCTAAATTCAAATATATTTTAGTTGTTAACTGTAATTTATGATAACGACATGGCACCGAATTTGTTTGGCCTCCCTCTCTCTCGGTGGCTCCTCCCTTAGGGTTTCTGAGGCCCTCTCAGCAGCGATGGATCTTCCCCTCTCCCCATTCTTCATCCTTCCTCATGTCTTTCATTATCATTTTAGTTCTTTGGTGTGACCTGGAATACCTTGGCCACCCTACCCTACTCTGTACTCACGATTATTTGTGCCTCTCCAAGTCGGCGATGGAGAATTTGTTTCTAATAGGCTTTGGGTTCTATGGTTCGGTGGACTATCAGTTTTCAAGAGCTATCAGAGTTGATTTCCTCTTACTTGGACAGATTTTGTTCTTATCCCTCTTTAAAATTTCTAGAATACAAATTCTGTTGGAGCTAATAGCCCTACTCTGACCTCAAGTTCCTCTACGACTCTGATAGTCAGAGTTGGTGTGGTGGTAACATTGACGTTTTGGGATGTGCAGCTCAGTGGCCATCGGTGCTCCATGCGCGGGATGATTTTTCTGATGAAGATGGTTTCGGTTTTTCAGATCTACTAGGTGACTCTTCCCCAATGTTATCAAAGAATGTTTTCTATGTTTTTCTTTGCGTTCTTGTTCAATTTAGTGTTAGAATGGTGGTTAAGTCTATTTGGTATCTGGTTTCGGTGTTATTCTTTTCTATGGTGTTGGTTATCACCATGGATGGTGATACCAAAGGTAATGGGATGATGGTGTGGATATTGGGTATGAAGCCATGGTTTGATGTTGTTGTTTTGAGGTTTCCTATGATGGTTTTGTTGGAGTTATATTTCCTCTAAGTCAATGGTTACAAGGTTCTAGTCGTTGTCTCCAACAAAATCCTGCTCTTCTCTCTGTTCTGGATCCATATTCAATCGTTCTCTCTTCCCCAATGTAATCAATGAAGGTTTTCTATGTTTTGAGGCAGTGTTGGGAGATGGACAATGAAAACATTTCAACCATCAATGGCCTATCTTTGTTCGGATCCAACATGATGATGAAAGTGGTTTTCAATGATGATAGATGTTGGAGATGTGATGATGGCAGTGAGGAGATTGAGGTTTGGTCTCTCGGGTGGGGCAACAACATGCAATATGGTTCTGTTTGATGGATTTTTGGTATATGACGTTTTGAAAATAATCCAGGTGCGGTTTTTGAATTCTAATGCGGGAAGTGTAGTTTTACTTTCTTGATGGGTTGAAAATGGTGGGATTTTGTGAGGTTTCATACTTTCCACTTAAAAGTGTCATTAGAAAATAAAAAAAATATGGATGGAAAGTGTAATTCATAATAGATGGTATGGAATAATCATATGATGTCTCACATAGGATCGCATCAGGTTAGACATTTTTTAGTGGAGTCTCCTAGTTTCCAATCATATTTTTTTAGAATGAATCCGCTTATTTACTAGAATTTATTAAAATAAAGGAAAAGAATTAGGGATTATAATACATTAACTATTAAGAATATAAATGGGAAAGTATAAACATATAATGTATAACTTATAAATAGCATCTGTATTATAACTTATGACTCTCTAGGTTTCAATCTAGGTTTTCCATGATAATCTTAAAATTATTATTTTTAATGTAACAATCTATTCAATTCCTTCATAATTGTTTATAAATAGTTATAGGATTTACTAAATCATATCCCATTAGAGTTTTAAACAATTTGTGCATCAATGAATCCTTTTCACGCACCAAGTATAGGTCAAGGTAATACCCAATGATCCATTAAGATTTATTACTTGTAGGTGCATCTACATCTGATCCGGATCCACTTATATTATCCAAATACGTATTTTGTTTCTTAGAATCAACTCACTCTATACTTTACCAAATATTGATGATGTTTTCTAATACTTTGACTTATCCCTATGGTTTTTACTAATGTATTTTGTCATAATCCCCAAAAAACAAGTCCTCTCTACGATACCTAATATAGTGACCCAATCCACTTACACTATTTATAACATGATTTTTAACATAAATATTCAATTAGAACAACCCCAAAATCAGTAGTTCTAGTTTCTTTTAAAAAATAGTTTTATAATACAATTAAATGAATCTAAAATTACAATACATTTATTTTAATTTTTTTTAGTTTTATCTTAATACTCTTTGAGCTTCTAAAACTAAATAAGATAACCAGAATAATACATAATAAAATAAGTGAGCAATAGAACCCATTGAGGGAATAAGCATGATATTAAATCAAATCTAATGAGTAAAATGGAATAACATAATATCATAAAATGATAATCTCATGAATAATCATATAGAATAACGACATTAAAAAGATGTAATAATATGATATTTTCATCAAAAGAATGTGTACAAAACATAAAACATGACATATGAATAAGTCTAAGCTTGCTTCTAAGAAAACATAACATAATACAAAGAGCCCCATCATAGATTGGGATTACTACATAATCTGATAAAAATAACATCGTGAAATCTAAACACTACCTAATCCATTGGAGAAAAATCTTGAAACACCCATAATAACATGTACATTCATATTATTGTAATATATGGAAAGAATTTATAAAGCTTAACTGTAAATAAAACCCCATTTAAAAGAAAATTGGTTTCATAATCTTTTCCTCGAGCAGAAGGAATGTAATATCAAAAATATTCTAATGCTTGAAGTGATTAAAAAAATTCGATGATTTTGGGTGATTAGTTACGTATAAGTCATGAAAATAAATTCCAATATAAATAATGATGTAAAATGAGTGGAGAATTTTTTTTATAATTGACTTCTTTAGCAAGGTATTAAGAAATAATTATTGATTCTTTAATGTGGGTGAGGGAATAATAATTTTCAAAAAACTCTAAAATGAACCAATATGGTTTTATATTTAAAAATGTATTTTTAGATATCATAGAAGTTTGAAAAAAGTCATTAATTGGTAGATAATATGATGTATGAAAAAGGAGAAGTTCCCTTTAATCAGCTCTACTTAATGAATAGAATTTATAAAGGAACCTTTAAAATGTGTATATCACAATCAAGTAAATTTCAATTAAACTACCTATATCTATGTGAAATATATATGATGAATATAGAATAAGTAAAGAATAATAATTTAGAGATAATGTTAGGTAAACAATTGGAAAGCATAACCCAAAGAAAATAGGGTGGTTTAGAAAGATCTAGTGCCTCATTTATAGATTCATTTGATACATTCACTTAACATCATGAATAACGAAATTTGAATCATTAAATATATGATTGAGAAAATTATTATAATATATTTAATTTATTATCATGAATTTATGTTAATGTAATGTTATTTAACGATGATATTATTTTTGTTCCCACTATCTCATGGTCGGTTATGTCATGCTTTCAAAGACTCATTAGTTGCCGATGATTATGGTAGTTCTTTATGAAATAGTTCCATAACTCTAAACATATATTGGAATGGTGTTAGTGTGTTTTCTAATGTCAAAAAGGATATTATTATACATTATTATTAATAAATAATAAAAAATTGGATATTATAATCATTATACACATAGTTCAAATTAGTGTGTTTTCCAACCATGATAAACATAATGCATTCATTTTAATATTATGGTTATATATTCATTCCAATATATTGAAAAATATGTGATATATATATTTATGACATTTTTAACCTTTATAAGGGTATTTCATAAATCCATGAAGTTAGAAATGGAAAACGTAACACATTGTCTTGGGGGGCGGTGAACTGACCATAATATGGACAATATTTTCATTTGTAAAAATAAAATAATAGAGGAAGTCAGATATGGGAAATTACATAAATAAAAAAACAATCTAGTATATTTAAAATACTAATTTTATCATAACATCATTTAATAAATGGATATTATAAGGAATAATAAGAAATAATCTAAAGATATATTGGTTAAGAATATTACCACTTTGGGTGTCCCCTTTTTGAAATTTCTATAAGGCACCTCGGATTGGACTTTTGATGAGACTAATGCTTCTAGAGTCATGGGGGATAGATGGAAATATATCTTGGTAGATATTTGGTATGTAAAATATTATATAATGCGTAAGGGGAAGGGGTGGTTAGGGGTGGTACTTATAAAGGCATGAGAGGGGCGTTTTTATTATAATAATCATTTGTTTATTATTTTAGTTCAAAACTGCCAATAGTTTTGATTATTGTGACTATAAAGAGTAATTTAAAAATATAATGTTCAAAAAATGATCAATTATATCAACCATGACTCAAATATACAGGTATTTTTCTTATAATACATATTATTATATTTTGATGTATTCTATTATTCACCAAAAATTGAAATGTTTTCAAAAAATAAAAAAATCTGCCCAAACTATTTTTTGGAAATATAAATTCTAAAAAATAATCCATTTTATGAAAATAATTTTATAAATATTATTAATGTAAATTTTCGAATAAAATCATTATTTAATTGAAATTTTTTAATTTTAGTGTTATGATCAATTTTCTGACCCTTTTAAAAAATACTTCTGGTCTCATAAAGATAGATTATCACTATAATACAAATTAATATTTTTTATAGAAAAATGTTTTTAAAAAATATTATTTTAAATAGGACTATTTATGAAAAAAATTTAAATAATACATATATATTTTACAAAAATAAAAACACTTATTTTTTCATTTTATATATATATATTTATTTTTGTCATTATATATATTATATATATTTTCTTTTTATATGATAACTAGATATTATTTTACACATCCATATGTTTGGTAACAATTCTAAGTATCAAGTTTTTGTACCTAACATTCATATTTCTATATTAAAATTCAAATTACTATTCTAAGAGTTAGGTTTATAATGGTCAAATGGGTTTACTACCATATATAAAAACCACATATTTTATTCATTCGTTATTCAATTCTAAATTCTCTCAAGTTTATATATTTCCATTTTCAAAATGGTTTTTCCTGTTCTAATTTTCTTTTTCATTTCTATAGTGTTTTTCATGAATACAATTATTTTGGGGATCAAGAATATTTAAATTTCAATATTCTAGTAATCTTATTTTCAATTTTTCCCTATTGTAATGTGTTTCATTTTAGTGGGTACATATATACTATAAATGAAAATTTTAAATTTATATAGTCAACTTTTGTTGGTTTTACAATTTAGTGCATGTACCTTATATAATACAATGTTACTAAATATTTCTCATGTGTAAATTAAGAAGGGGAATTTAATTAATAAAATATTCAACTATTACATGTAAATTAATATTATCAAACCTCTGTTAATTTTTAGTATACTTCAATGACATACGAGAGGTAAGGAAACTAAATGTTGCAGTGTTATGGTCATAAACGATATACAATTAGTAGTTTAATATGATGGAACTCAAATTCTTATGATCATATAAAATTATTATATTCATCGCCTGAGGTATTTCATTCATAATCAAAGGCATATTCTCAGTAAGAAATGATATACATCTAACACTTAGCCAGTTTTTATGACCTCTATAATCTTTATTTCTATAGGTATCTTGGAATGAACTTCCTCTTTCTTGAAGTATTCTACAAACATAATCAAATCATCATATAACACCCTCAAAATATTTTTGGACTTATTAAAATATTTCCATGATCCATTAAATGTACTTCAAGGGATTTAGTGAACATAAAATAGTATAAGAAGAGTATATAAGTAAATAAATATATTGGATTGGGTGTAAGATCCATGATTTTGTTGAGGTATATATATTTTTCTCATGTTTTAAATGTCTAATTATGAACTAATGTGTGTCCCAATATTATCATGGGTGTTTTGGGGGTGTTCAGGTCTTGGTATGATCCTAGAACCCGACTTTTGGGTTTAAAAGGGCTTGGTGAACGATTAGTTCAAACCATGTGTGGAAGGCCGCTTGGTTTGAAAAACATTGTGAGGCCCGGGATGAGGGTAGAATGAGCCCACAAAGTTTGGAAAAGCCATGTGACTTTGGGTGCATAGCCTTGCAGGTTGGTCTATAATTTTAACAGATCAGTTTTTAATTGTTTCATCATAGTTAGTAAAACCATTTTAGGAAACCAACCAGGTGCCCCTTCCCGGTATAAATGTGTTCATGGTGCATAAATTGTTTTCAAAAACCTTGCATCCGAACCATGTGACCCTATATTTTTTTCTAAAATTAATTTTCCCCTTGAAATTTAATTTACCATAAATATATTTCACTTTTTTCCTCCACTCATCATTGGACTCATTGAAGTTCCTCTGGAAGGAAAAATGTAGCACATGATCCTGATTCTTAGTTTGATATCTGATTTAAGCATCATTTGAAATGTTTTAGTGAGTACCCAATTCCTTTTTATTATTATTTATTCTTCTTAGTATCATTAATTATTTTTAGGAAAAATATTTTTAGTGTTAATTTTAAGTTCTTCGTCTATTCTTCCAATTTCTCCCAATCTATGTCAAATTAGGAGTTTAAACTGGACAAGAAATCTACTACCATTCTATGGTCGGTGGTCTATAATTTTATATTGGTTTTAGTACTTTATAGTTTTATATCATATTTTTCTACATATGGGACTTTCTCGAACGACCCCAAAATTGAACAATTTAATTTAATTAAATAGAATACGACATGTTAGGGATACCCTTTGATTCCATTAAGATGTATTGGTGGTTTTTTTCCAACTAAGGTCCATCCATGGAGTGTACCATATTAATTATCCATATTAATGCATATCTAAACAAATAATGGGATATGTTCTCATTCTTCCATTGTTAGAGGAATCATAATTATGATTAAATGAAAATTGATTGATTTCCTAGGAGATATATTGCCTCTATTTCAAGTTGAAGATGATATTGAGATATTAAACTTTTTTAATTGTTGAATTTAACTAATGGTTATATTTGGTTATGATTAAATGAGTTGAAATTATCATTGTTTAATTTTCATTAAATTTAAATGGATACATGAGCGGGTAAACTCATTCGCTATTTTTAAATGTTAATTCTGGAAACTGTGTGGGTATAATCATTGATTTCCCTTGAATTTTAATTTTGATATATGAGTGGGTACACTCATGACATGGAATTAAATATAAATGGTTATTAGAAAGGGTATACAATTATATAATTACATGATTAATGGTTTTAAATGGCAGTGGATTCCATAGTTTGTATACTAAGGGTATTAATATGGTTCAAATTACTTGGATGTAATTACATGGATCTTGGTGTTGTAGTGGATGTTTTGGTTTGAGTATGCTCCTTGGTTCTTAATTATATGTGATGTATTGGGCCTTGCTACCCCTTCGATCTATCATGCATGGACTTTCTTAGGACATGTTCAGTTGACATGATCATAGGACTCTACCCAGTGCCTAATCATGTTTTTATCGAGATTCTACTAGGACTCGACAAGGATTCCTTGGTCTTATACACCTTGGATACGACACTTTTTGGTCTAACACAATTATTTTACGACATGAACTTGAGAATTTTCTTATTCTTCGTCAAATGCCTCAGCTAAGGTTACCCTGACACTTCACTATACATCAAGGTTGTGGTTGATGGGATATGCATGGATTATTGTAAGCCCATGTTTTTTATTTATGTATTGATTATAGATACTTGTTAAAATATTAACCATCTCTTGTAAGGATCCTTGAGAGGCTATATTGGTATCACTTTCTTATAGTAGATATTCCATGGGATCTTTTACATTTATTTTCAACATACCTAATGTACTTTTGCACTACATAGCTCTCTATATTGCACAGCATGAATTATATAGATAATTTGGCAGTTACCTACTAGTATTGTATCTCACACCCTATTTGGTACCCCTTTGGGTAGTCAAAAAACTATTTTAATACAGGTAGAGATAGCGGAAATCGCCCATACTTCAAGAGTTGATTATGTCCCATGCTAAAGATCAAGGGAGAATGGGACCAAGATAAGGTGTGTGTTGATATTTATAGAGAGAAATTTTTTGTCTTTTTTGTATTTTGGATACTTTAATTTTACTTTACTTCGTTTTACCTCTTTTATATGCTTTCTAGATATAGGTATCATCATCATTGTTTATGAGACACTTTTGTATTTATTTTTCATTCTTGTCTTGTTTTTTGATCATTTGTCTTCTTATTGTATTTGATTTACCTATTGAATATTATTACTATTCTAATGTGTTACACTATGGTAAATAGGTAATAGTATCTGCACAGACAAACCCTAGGCCCTCACTACTAGTCGACATCCTCTAACATTAAGGGAGATGTGTTTGAGGTAATGTGATCAATGAGTCTCATAGCACATTTCAGTGGAATTTGGGTCTGAGATGTTACAATATGGCATTAGAGTGATTTTTTCTTTAATAATTAGATATGATAGATTAGGATAGGAATTAATTAGGGTTTAGTAATGAAATTTTCTTGGGAGTAGCTACCCCACCTATATAGAAAAATAAAATTGCATCGAATAGAATTACTATTTTCTTGATTTTGAATATTATAATTGTTTTGATTACACCATTGGGTGATGCACTTGTATTGTAATTGTAAACATGATATTATTTTTGGTTTTATTCAGCTTAAACCCTATTATATGATGGTATTCTTTCTCATGATTCATTTTAGACACTTGCTTGAAATCATAGGCGATGTTTTGTTTCATTCCATTTAGGATGCATTACCTATTTTTATGTTTTTGTAATTGTTGATATGATAGATGTACCTACTTATGTGATAGATTTTGTAAAGTGGATATATAATGTGATTCCATCATTCAGTTTATATAAAGTATGGGCCTTTATGGGTGAGAAAGTGATTCACCTTTTGGTTCAACTATTCAATATGAATTCAATATGTTATGAATTATATGGGCACAAAATTTTGGTTCACGAGGTGTTATGGGCCTTCCTGGATTAGAACATGGTGAACCATTTGGATTAAAATTTAAATTAAATGGTGAAATAATGGGTATGAATGTTAAATCAAATTTTAATGGGAATGTGGACATGGAAATAGAGACTTGACCAAAACCCGACTATTTAATGGGAAATAGGTAGTGTTCTAGTGGTTTATGGTGACTATTATTTTTATAATCATGGTTTTTGGACTAGTATTAGTTGTTTGACCTTGTTTTAGGACGTTTTAGATCATTCCTTTTCTTTTTAGCTGCGAACTTTGAAGTTTTACTTTTTTGAGGTGTGTGATTGGCTTCAAAATATGCCCAAATATCATAGTGATGTCATTTGAGACATGTTTATTTTAAGATGACCTATTATGTGTGTTTATAACCATGATAATTAAACAACTTCTATTGGGATTCTTTATCAAGGTCCCAGGTAGGTTTAACATGACCCAAGTAGGTCCCCTCATTTTAAATAGTTTGAAATGATTTTATTTAGAGAAAATTTATTAATTATGACTAAATGTCAATAAAGAGATAATTATTTTAAAAGGATGGTTGATAAGGCTTTCTTGTTTTTCCTTGATGTGTTTGTTAATTAGGTACCATGTAATTTTGATTAATTTTTGTTTTTGATGTTATATTTAAGATATTTGAGATTCTTAATAATTAAAAGTGAATTAGTGTAATGAAATTAAAAATGGAACCTGAAGTGGTGTCCTTCGTTTAAACCATTAAGTAAGGGTAGTTTAAATTTTCTCTTTAGTTTCCTTGGAATGAAAATGTGAACATTTTTTTAGGTCGTTTCTATTTTTTAGAATTGTATTAAATGATAGGCTCTTGAGCCTAGTGAAATTCTTATTACTATGGCCTAGTGATAGGGTCAATGATTTTTTTGTAAGGGGATATTTGTGGTAGGTATCACCCTAGAGATTATGTGATCTACTAAATTCCATGAGTTTCTATCATTTTGTGTCATTCAAGTGTTTTTATCCTGAGTAGGACTCTTAGTTTTATTTATTACACACATGTTTTGATTGGTGGCCATGGTATCCTTAATCATGTTATGGGAATGAGCATCAGTTAATGCTTGGTATTAATATGTTCAACATGCTTGGGGAATGTTCAACCACTTTTTTGGTCATTAACCCACTTTTCCTCTCAATTATGGAAAACTTGGTATGTCTTCATACATTTTAATTGTGAAATGGATCAATACGACACCGAAATAAATATCTTGTACATATTTCTAAATACTTGAAGTCATAAGGAGGAAAGCCTATAGAAGGTATCAAGTATTTTTTATTCTAATTATATAATATCATGGTAGTATGTATTGATAAATGTATTACCAGTAGAGTTTCTACATGATATAATGAACTGGTTGAGTTGGGTGAAATTGTTGAGACTTGATCTGTTAAGTAAATTGATAGAGAATATTCAGAGTGGAGTGGCATATGATTAAAGGAATCATGTTTGTCCCAATGCTCAAGAAAACTTTCTGTAGACTCTGGCGTTTTGAAACACCAATCATTTTGATTTGGATTCATTCCTAATTTTTTGATGTGGTTATCCTAACATGGAGGACTGAAACACATAATTTTAAGGTGAATGTGATCTAGCACGCTTGTGATAATCTAGTTTTTCTCTCTTTTCAATGAATATGAAAATCCCAAGCGGGGAGCATCACTTAGGTTCTAGAGTATGTGGCGGTTATTTCTCAGAAGCATTTCATTAATGTGGTTGTCTGGGTATGCAAAATTTGAGGAGAATTTGTATTCTTGAATTGACAATAGTGGTAAAGGTTGAATAGACATCATATGCCTCTGGTGGTAAAGGCTTATGATTTGTTAATGAAAGTGTCTCTGCAGGTGAAGGAAAGCTTCCTTTAAAGGATGTCAGCCATTAATGGTTAAACTATTCTTCTTAGAAATATTTATAATCCTCTTAGTGTTCTCTTATTTGGTGACGATAATGTCCTCTATCTTAAAATCATCCTTGATGCACTAATAGAGTTTCAGTATTACACCGCGATAATGTTTTAAAAGTTGTTGGGCTTGTCTGGTGGTTTTCTAAATTTTACATGCTAAAGTGTGGTTCTTATTGAGGCATTGTTAGTCATTATTGATACTTGGGTTCCAAAGTAAGACACCTTGGATGGACTGTTGGACACCAAATATTTTCTTATAGGTTGACTGGCAGGAGGATTCCACACTGGTCTCAAATAGTGTTTTAAGATGATGTGTTGTACTTGTACTGACATCTAATTTTTAAACATGAGGTATATACTACCTAGGGCTAGTTCCCTAGACTCCATTTTGATGAATCTGTTGTTACCCAAGACTCGTTTTAGGCTCAGAGATGATGTTTAAAAAGGGTGACGATTCTAGTGGGATGCATCAAGGTTACACATTTATTTGTATTGAGTAATGACAGTTTTAAATGGTCGCTAATGTTTTGACCAAGTAATATAATTATGAGTCATGAGATAACTTCAATGGATGCGTTCATGATAAATAAAATATTCCTTGGAATCAGATATTTCATTTAAGTTTCAAAAATGTCAGTTTTCTTTGCGGAGAATGTTAAGAATAGTTTTTTGTGGTGTCTCGACTTGTTATCCTTCGTTTTCGATTTTAATGGTTGTAAAGAAGTAGTTTAAACATATCTCAATTTTTGAGTTGGGAGTGGTAAAATGATCAGTAGTGTCATTCAAGAAATTTTTCATTACGAATTTTTGTATGGTGGATTAGGATTCGACGATTCTATTATGGTGAGGTCCTCGATATTACCTTAGATGTAGCTGGGTTCCCCCTATTAAATAATCCATGATGGGAGGGTCACTAGAATACTTAGTGGCATACTTTTTAAGGAAATTACAATAGTGGATGTACCATGGTTTGTAATTGTCCCATTTTTGTGATAAAATCTATCATGGGGAAAACCATATGTTAGATGTTTAAACATACTACAACTATATCTTGTCTCTAGATAAATAGGGTCTCTAGTACCGGTTTCATGGTATGAATATTTTTGTACATTGTTTTTTCATGCAACGTTACACCTATCAATAGGTTAAGGTAGAACATCAGCAGCCGACCAAACTTTTACAGCAGTAAACTATTCATGAATGGAAATGGGATGATGTTGTGGTGGATTTTGTGATTGGTTTACCGAGTTTTACTTAAGGTAACAATGTTTTGTGGTTTTTTATTAATTGGATCATAAAGGATTCTAATTTCTTACAGATCAAGGAGACCTTCTGTGTCGATGAGCTCAGAAGGGTTTTTATCCTTGAGATGGTTCAAATTCCCAGGGTTATGAACACTATCATTTCAACTAGGGAAACTCATTTTAAATCTTATTTATAGCAGAGTTTTTAGAGGGAATTGGGTACAGAGGTTCTTTTGAGGACAACATAACACCCTCATACTAATGGCTAGTTAGAGAGTATGATACCACTACTTGAAGAGATGTTCTGAGAATGATTCCATGATTTCAGGGGATCTTGGTATAGGCATATACCCCTAGTTTAGTTCACCTATTATAATGTCTATTAGGTGATTATACAGATGGCAAATTATGATGATTGTATTGTAGGCCATGTTGATTAACCCTATGTCGGTTAGAGTCCATTTATGTAGCTTTACATGGATGAAATTTCTTGCAGGAAGCTTCCAAGAGGGTCTAGTTAATTCAGAAGCATATGGATACTACACAATCATAATAGAAATCTTATGTGGATCACTATAGATAACCACTCTAGTTTGAGGTTAGGGATCAATGAATTTTAAGTGTTTTGTTGAGGTTGGGACATAGGATAATTAGGATACAATGCAATCTTTCACCTCAATATGTCAGGTTATTCCATATTCAGGGTAGATTCGGACTGGTAGCCCATTGGTTGCAGTTACCTCAATGGTACTGAGCCAAGAATGTTGTATCCCATGTATCTCAGCTACACCAAAATCACACTGACCTATCCCAAAAAAAATTTCCTAAGTAGGTTGAGATACATGTAGATGAATCTTTTGAGGATCAACCTATTTGTATTATTAATAGAAGCATGAATATTCTATAAGATCAATCACATCCTTTAGTACAGGTGTTATGGCAGCACTTCTGTTTATAGGATGAGACTTTGGAGTGGGAAGCCAACAAAGGGGCTTAGTGGCTGATGTTTTTCTCAAATGATTAATGACGACCCTTCTAAGGAGAATTCAGGGATGAATTTCTTTATTTTGAGATGATTGTAAGAAAATGAGTTTTCATACAAGTTACAGATCCTTTTTCACTGGGAATAAATGTTTAATTAAGGCCTAATGTGGATGCCCAATTTGATCATGGGTGATTCGGGGGTATTAGGGGATATTTTGGATCCCAAAACCCAAATTTTGGGATGTAAATGGAATGAACCATGGTTAGTTAACACGAAGAGGCACAGCCTGTATGGTCTAAAAAATCATGTAATGGTTGGGTAGAGAGTGGGAGGAGACAAAACGGTTTTGGAAAATCGGGTGACTTGGGGAGCATGACTGTACAAGTTGGTCTATAATTTTAACAGAGGTTTTTTTCATGGTTTCTACAAGATTAGTCAAATCATGTGAAGAAACTATTATATTTCTCTTCCTTGAAACTAAGTGTTCACAATTAGCGCACAATTTGAAAAAAAATACGACCAAACCGTACGAACCTATATTTTGATTAAAATTACATTTTTTCATTAAATTGTAATTTTACCTAAATCTATTTCACTTTCCTCCACCACATAGTAGTGAACTCATTATAGATCTTCATGAATGAAATTTTCAACCTTTGATCCTGACCCTCTATTTGATATATAATTCAATCATTGATCATATCATTGGACCTACATCATTGAGTTCTCGGCTCTGTTTTAGTTGTTCTTCATTATTCATGATATCAACCACACTATTTAGGTGCAAGCTAATTTTCATTAATCTCAAGTTCTTCATCCATTCATAATATTTCACCCAATCTGAGTTGAATCAGGTGTTGATACTGATGGATCAATCTAAAAACAAGCTCTGATAGGTTGTCTATAATTTCATTTTTTGATTTGGTGCTTTATAGACCTAGCAGTCATTGTGCTTCCCACCAAACATTCTAATGAGGCCCTGAAATTGAAATTTTTAATTGAATTAATAGGAATATGTCATGTTAAAGATTCCCTTGGGTTCCATTGAAATTTATTTGTGGTTTTTACCTAACCAAGGCCACCCATGGGGTGTTACATATCAATTATTCTTGTTAATGCATTTTTAAACAATTCATGGGAAGTGTTTTCATGCTTACCTAGTCATAGGAAGCTTAATTGTGATTAAATCGGATTGCATTTCGTTCCTAGGTGGTGTATTCTCTCCTTGAAATGTTTAACATGATATTGAGATATTAAAATATTTATTTGTTGAATTCAACTATTGGATATATTTGTTTTCTCTTGAATTAGTGGTTATAATCAATTTTTTAATTCCTTTAAATATAAATGGATAAACTAGAGGGTAAACACATATGTTATGTTTAAATTTAAATTTTAAAAAATTAGTGGGTATACTCATTAATTTCCCTTGAATTTGAATTTTGATAAATTTATAGGTATAATCATGGGATGAAATTGAATATGAATGGTTATATGAGTGGTTATACTCTTATGGAATGATTAATACTTTGATAATGTAGTAGAAGCCTCAGTTGGTACACCAAAGGTATTGATTCTATTTAGATTTATTTGATGTTATTGTAAGGTTATTGATGCAGTATTGGAAACCTAGGATTGATTATGATCCTTGGGTATTGATTCCATAAAATTCCTTGGCCCTTCCTACCCCTTGGATCCAGCATGCTTGGACTCATGTAGGATATGTTTGGTTGACATGATCTTTGGGATCCAACTAGTTCCTAACTGGCCATCAACATGATCTTATGACCCTACAAGGATTCATTATTCTTATACACCTTGGATATCTCCATTCATGGTAAGAAAAATTGATTATATGGAATATCTATGATAAATATGTTATTCTTGGTTGAATGTCTCATCCGTGGTTACTCTGACACTTCACCATATAAAAAGGACATGGTTGAAAAGATATGTATGGATTACGGTGAGGTTGGGTTATTTATGTATTTATTACCACTTACTTGTTTAGAACATAACTATATTTTTTCGAGAGAATTGAGAGGAGATATTGGTATAACTTTCATGTAGTAGATATTCCATGGGCACTTTTACATTTGTTTGATGCTTAACTACATTACTTGTGAACTACTTTGTTTGTTATATTTCACAGCCTGAATTATATAGATATTTGGCTATTTACCTACTAGGATAGTATCTCAAACCTTATTGGGTCCATTGTTAGGAACCCAAATATACTATTTTTATGTAGGCAAATAAAGGGGAAGGAACCCACATTTTTAGAGTTGATTTTGTACCATGTATAGGAGTAGTAGAGCATGAGACCGAGATGAGGCTCATGTTGCTCTTTAGAGGTAGTAAATTTTTGTCTTTATAGTATTATGGATAAATTTATTTTATTTTACTGCTTTGTACCTATTTTTGATTCTTTATAGATAAATATGTCATTAATATTTTATATGATACACTTTAGGCTTTGTTATGCATTCTAGTCTTGTTTATTCAATAGTTTTCTGCTTGTTGTATATGATTCCTCTATTGACTTTTATTACTATTATGATGTTTTAAACTTTAGTAATGATGGAATAGTATCCCCATGGAAAAAACCAAGGTCATCACTTCCAGGTTGTAGCATCATGCATTCGAGGAGATGTGCTTGAGGTTATCTGACCTGCTGGGCTCAAGGAACCTTCTAGTATAATTCGGGTTCGGGACATTACATTGGCTATAACCTCTTCCAAGAAAATCCTAATCCATATCAACATACTCAATTATTATCCAATATTTTTCCTAGTATCCAACATTTTATGTAACTCAATGATGGGTTCTTATTCTTTAACTATCTCCATTCTTGGCTTCGGACCTGATTTACACACATGGTATTCAAAGGCATGATGGTTGTTCAGATATAGGTGTAGCATCTTGATCCTCTAAATTCATCTAATTCATTTCAAATATTTATGAAAAGGCCACTTTAGCCTAAAAAATTATTATATATATGATGTCCTCATTTTTCAAACGTTGAATTTTTGAACAACCCTTTTAATCGAGCAAGATATGTTTTTAAGGTAAGTAAAATCCTCATTATTCATTTCCAAAAAAACTAATGTTTAGGTGGATGTGGACACATTTTTAGAATCTATCACTTGATCTCCTGACACCACAATGTTTGAATAATTTCTTGTAATAGACAAACTACAAAAAATATACCTATTAAAGCCACATCACACATATCGTAGTGGAGTGATGCACTACCATGAGTGTAATAAACTCACCCACACTATTAACCAAGGTGTATTTGAGGCTTCCCCTCAGATCTGATACCATGTACAATCATAAAGATGATTCACCTATTCTCATAAGTAAACATAATATGATCCTCATTGGGAATCAAATCCTCATGGTTTTATCCATGAGAATCAACCCCATAGGAAATGAACTCACATAATGGAGAATCATAATCATCCATTTGAACACCCCATGACCCAATGTGGGACTCATAACAAGTAATATCAATAAAATAGGCAGTGATATTGTTCTATATTGGTGATGGAATCCCATGGGGAGTCCTATACCACCGTGGGTGAAACCCCCCCTCAGTGTAACCCATGGGGTGTCTAAATATTACCCTATAATTGAATCCATGTATAATTTATGTACCCAAGTCACCTATTGTAATACTTTTTCATAATAATATATCATTTTATTGTCACACCATCACATTTTTCTCTACGGGAACCATCCAAATTGGAAAATAACCCTATCATGGAGGAGATATTAGCCTTATTTTCATCCATAATGTGGACTCACTATGCTTTGAAAGGGGACTCATCTCTTTTTATTAACTCACACAAAAGGGTAGTCATGTTACACTGAGGTAAATAACTCTTGATGGTAGCACTATATAATCGTGGGTGCAACATAGAAAAACCCTAGACAGTCTGCATAATGAAAAAATAAAATAATGACAAGCAACTGAACTGACAAGGAAACCAACTAAGGTAGAGGTTACCAATATCATACCTCCAACTAGTTAAGGGAAACCATTAATATAGAATGTCTATTTTTTAGTAGAAAAAAATTCTACACCCTACATTATAAAATTATCCCTAGGGTAACATACTACATAGTATAATATCCCCTTATTAGACCTATCCCTGAGATCCTCTTCCACCTCCAAGACAATACTTCCTAGATCACATATGGCTAGGACTTGGTTTGGTGCAATCTATTTTTCCAAAATGGAATCATGGAACCTACATCAAGACTTATACCCCTCTAATATCCATTCCAACAAAAAAATCTTTGGATATTCCCATTTATTCATATATGTGATACTCTATTGGCTTAATGGGAAAAATACATTGTAAGGACTCTTCAATAAAATTGATAACACTCCTTCAATGCCCTATATTATGATGAATGAGTAGAAAAAGAAATTTCCATATATACTCTACAAACCTATTACAATTGTAAGATCTCAGGTTTTTATTGAGGTATAAATATTATGGTTGTCAGTTTATTTTCTTTTATTTTGACCTAATGTGAATTACTAGTAAGGATATGGAGGAAACAAGTGTGTCTAGGGATTGTTTTGATACAAGATCCTAAGATTTTGGAAACCCAGGTGAGCCATATATTTAATATAAACCTTACCCCCTATGTATCATGGTTTTTATTAACCGTGCAGGGTGGTTCAGGCCAATGTTAGAGGATACACAGATTAAGGAACTGTGTGAGCTAGGACACACACCAATGCATGGTTGCTGAAGATTTTATGAGAGAAAAAAATGAATATTTGGTGCGCGTTTTTCCAAAATATACACCCCAATTGAGTGAGATGGGTATTATGGCCAAGATTAAAGTTCAGTTTGTCCAACCGTACTACCAAACCGGGAAACCCAATATTTAGAGTGAAAAAAGACAATTTTTCCCAATTTCATTATATGTTTAATCCCTATTTATATTTTCTATAGTATATATCTCTTTCACCATTTGAGGATGTTATTCAAGAATAAAGCTAGGATTTAGTTAGATTTTTCTATATGAAACTTTATTAGAGTTTTGTTCATCTCATTGAATCCACATCAGTAAGTTATTAGTTTCTATTTCACCTTTCTACATTTTTATTCATATCAACATAGTTATTTTGGTGAAAGTTCATTTTCCCCATTTTTAGGTTATTCATACATTCTTCAATTTTCTTCTAATCTAAATCATGTTAGGAGCTGATACTGGATGAGTGCACTACCACAGGCTTGAGGTTGGTGTTTTATACTTTTTCCCACAACATCTAGTGGTTTTATAGATAGTTGTCACTGTTTTTCATGGAAGGAATTCCACATATTGATCCTAAATTAAATTAAATTCCTTGAATAAATTTTTGAATCATTGATAGGTTTCCCACTTAGTACAGATATATATTTGGTGGTTGTTAAACTCAAACTTTACCACCTATGAGATGTGTTTACAAATCTTCCCCATGAGTTACTACACTATTGGCTGTGTGTGTCAACTCTCCTTTATATTGAGATCCTTATAGAAGTTGTATGAGATATTAGAAGTCAGTTTAGGAATCTATTTCCATATGATTACACGTTATTAAATGGATTAAATAGATTAAATATAAATGTGGAATTAGTTGGATGAACACATGGCTTGTGTATGACTATGAATTAGGTTATGAAATGAATTATGAAAAATGATTAACGATAATGTAAATAGTTAAATAATGAAACTTTATTTCCCATATGTGAACATGTTAAATGACAGATAAATTTACACTCAATAGACTCAAAACTACATTGAATTCCATGGGAGTTTCTACTCCATGGATTTAGGATTATATTGTATTGTATGGACATTTCTACTCCATGGAACCATATTATGTGGTCTTCCTTAGACATTAATACTCAATAGAGTTATTCATTGGGTCTAGAACAGGATTAAACAATATATGAAATTGAGGATTCCATATAAATTTCAACTCCATAGATTCATCCCATGTAGGCCAAACAATGGATTACATAACATTGGTAATAATGGATGTTATATCCTAATTTATAGTTAGCCTTTTTTATGGTTTATTATTTACATTGAGACATTTTTTTCTTGAAAATATCACAACTTCACATTCATATACATTACTGTTATATATTTCATACTGCTTCTACTCATATACATAGACATGAAATTGATACAGAAACTACTGGTGATGGCCTACTATGTGTTATCTCACACTATAGTCATGTCACTGTTGGGTACACAGACATACTTCATAGATGTAGGTAGGGATAGGATAAATGTCCTGATTTCTTATGATTGTAAAATTATACATAAGAGTATGGGATCATAGGACCATGTTATTCTCATGATATTATCTAGAGATGGAACCTTTTTTATTTTGGACTTTTGATACATTTATTTTACTAGTTGTCTATTTCAATGTATTACCTACCTTTTTATATAGAGAAATGACTTGTTTACCGTATTATATATGACACAACTTTTGTTTTCTAATATTATTACTATCATCTTGATGTTATTTTCAATCAATGTTTTATACTATGATTTCTCTTATTTATTTACATAGGATAATATTTTGTTAATGTAATCATGACTCTATTGTCTCCCCAAAGCTCCATTACAGACCATCACTACATGTCATTAACCTCTAGATTATGGGGAGGCATGCTTTTGGCCATGTGACCCACTAGCCCAGGAGCCACTAAATAGTGCTCAGATTCAGCGGGTCACATGGACTCAGGAGCACCTCCCAATATGTTATAGGCTTCCAACTAGTAGTGAGGGTCTGTGATTGTACTATGGGGAGACAATTCCCTTATGATCAGAGTAAAACAGTTTATCGTATGTTAATAAATAAGTTGAAGCATAATATAAATCATCGATAGGAGAAAAATTCCAGAATATAGTAATAATAAAAAAACTGAAAGATGTTACATATGAAATATAATTGATCATGTCACATCTCTATACAGAATGGAATAAAATAAATTTCCATAGAAAACTAGAAAAATACATGTATAAAAATTACAATGAACAAAAAAACTATCTCTAGATAGCATCATGATAATATATTGGTCATATGATCCCCTTATCCTAAGAATAATCAGTTAAGAATTTGAAATAGGGTGTGTTCATTAGTCCCTACCTACATCCATGAAGTCTTTTTGGGTACTCGATGGTATCCCCAATAGACTTTTTAAAATCACTTGGTAGGCCACCCCCAATGGTGTCTATTACATGTATAGTCTATCTATATAAGCAGAAGGGTTAAAAAATAGATAGTAGTATTGTATATGAATAAAAAAATGTGATATTTTTCACCAACTAAGCATCACTGTATATAAAAAACCATAAACATGGGATAACATTAAATCATGGTAAAACATCCATTGCAGCCTATACTGAGTAATCCAATGTTAGTCTTACATAGGCCAGATCCAAGGAGTATAAATTTACTTGGAAACCAAAATTGAATATTTCATGTAATCAAGTGTCAAACCCAATGTCTAGATCCAAGGAGTATTAATGTCTAAGGTATCCCATGTAATTTTGATCCATGGAGTAGAAATGTCCATGGAATCCAAAATAATCAAGAATCCATGTGGTAGAAATGTCCATGGAATTAAATTTAGTTATAAATCTTAGGAGTTGAAATGTCTATGAAATTCAATAGGTTCCCATGAGGAAAATAGAAGGACATAAATTAACTATTACTTTTACCATTTAACCTTTTTCATAATTCATTTCATTGGCCATTTTAGAATCATAAAAAATCCATGAGTTCATCCAACTCATTGCACATTTCCATTTAATCCATTTAATCAATTTAATAACTCATAATCACAAGGAAAATGAGGTATAATAACTCTTCAAATATATCATTTAAATTTATTATGTCTCTCACTGCAATGGTGATTACACACATACACCTAACAGGGTGGTAACGCATAGGAAAAATACATAAACAAACCTCACAGGTGGTCCGAGTTAATGTTGAAAACCTCCAAACATATCATGGTACAAAGTGGGAAACCATTCAAGGTTTTAATTATTTATTCATGGAATTTAAATTAATTTTGGATCAATACCTAGAAGGTACAATGTGCTGCATAATGGAAACATTATATAAAATAAGTAGACTTTGAGGGAAAGGTATAAAACACTTACCACAATTCTATAGTAGAACACTCATCTAATATTGACTCCTAACTCAATATAGATTTGAATAAAATGTAATAATAAATGAATAACCAAAAATTTGAGAATATTATCTTACAAAAAAAACTTATTTGATATGAAGACAAAAAAATAAAGGCTCAGGGGGAACATTGAACTTACCAACATAGATCCAATGAGAATAACAACACTAAAATTTTAATACACATGAGAAAACCAAATCCAAACCTAGTTTTAGGATTAATAAAGGCATAAAATAGGAGAAATAAATAACCCATCTATTCTAGAAGAAATGGAGGAAAAAAGGTGAGTTTTGATTTAAGAATTTATGTAACAATTGTATCTTCCCCTTAAAATATTGGGTCTTATGGGTTTGCAGCTTGGTTGACCAAATTATGTACCAATTGTGTTCTATTTAATGTCCAAGAACCCCCCCCCCTAAAAATGTCATTGAAAGTGGATAGACCAACTATGAATTTTTTCACTACTAAATATCATAGGTTTATCACATGGGTGAAAAGCCCTAGACACATAGTTTTATCAAACTGTGTTGCCCTAAATTGGTCTGTGGACAACCCCACACGGTTTCATCAAATAGTATGTCATGGGTATCACAGTTTCTACTAACCATATGGCCCATCTGGAATTTTTAAAAACAATGGTTTCAGTCTCAAAAAACACCTCATAAACCCCATGAAACTCTTGTGACCTCATTAGAAATTAACATTATTTAAAACTGAAGGAATTAAAGTAAAATTAAAAAGATCCATACCTCAATGAAAAACATGTGATCTTATAATCTCCACCTATTATGAAAACTTGTCCCCAAGATAATCTGCTAAGGGTACTCAAAAATCCGAAAAGATATTCCGCCACTGATCACGTACATCTACCACTCTCTATAATGTCTTGTCCTACACATGGCCATGATACCATATCACCCAAACTAAAGGAAATGAGTTTCCTCAAAGATATTTCAGGCTACAATCAACGATACATATAGGATGCTCTTTAATGGATGTATATACTTCTAGATCAACCTCATCTAGCTAATGAGTATGAGAAAATTTGAGTGGTAACAATATATCTAAGATACATGGAAGATGGTGTGCATGGCTTGATACCTTTCACTTAACTATGACCAATAGGATACCATCCTGACACTTTCCATAATCTCAAAAGTCTCGACATATCATGATGAAATATTACCCTATCTCTGAATCCTTCTATTCCCTGGACATAGAGAGATACAAAAATAGACTCAATCCCCAGCCTCAAACTCTAGTGGTTATCTATAGTGATCGGCATGGGATTTCATTCTAAATAGATTAGTACCCATCCACTTTCCAACTAGTTGTACCTAATACAATGTCACCTAAATGAGAGAAGGTCCATCAAGTGATACTTATCCAACCTCTAACCACCAAAAGGGTGATTGGCATGGACCACCATAAAAAGTCTCATAAGGTTCCATCTATATACTCACCTTATGGATATTGTTATAGGTGAACTCAACACATGGTATACGCCTATCCGAATACCCCCAAAAATCAAGGATGGATGCTCTAAGTATGTCCTCTAGGACATTTAGTGTACACTCTGACTATAAATTAGTCTATGGGTCGCATGATGTGCTCAGAAGCACCTATATACCCAATTCCCTCTACAAGACTTTAGAAGACATAGATGTAAATTGGGTGTACCTGTCTAATACAGTGGTATGAGGAAACCCAATAAAACACACAATATCAATGATATAAAGTCTCCTAAAAAAGATCCAATAATAAGGTATCCATGATTAGCTGGAAATGTGAGACCTTCGAGAGCCTATTCACAATAACCCATACGACATCACTACCTTGATGTGAACTTAGTGACCTATTCACAAAATCCAATGCATAATCATCCCATTTCCATTCAAAAATCGATATCTATTGCAATATACCATCTAGTCCAAAGTTTTTCACCTTAACATGCTGATAGGAGGAAAACCTCAGGAAAAAACTAGCTAGCTCTTATTTCATACACATTCACGATAGTGATTGAATAAATCCCAATACATCATAGATACACCGGGAAGTACTTCCCAAGATGAGGCATGAAAATATCACATCATCTCCCTATGTATGTCTACTAAAACCCAATTTTTTTTATTTATGCATGGAATTTCATCCTAAACAATTCTCCTACAATTAGGCGATTCCTCACCTTCCACACTCTCTCTTATGACTTTTCCCTTAGATTATGATAACTGGATCATCCTAAACCTATCTAAAAGAGTGGAATTCACTACCATAGATGAAAGAAATGTCTATCTATAACTACCCTACACTTCTAAGTTCATCTCTGACAATAAGGACACAATCAACCAATCTTTGGTATCTTTAGGAATTAGCTGTATATGAGTCCTCCTACTCAGTTCATCGAGGACTATATTTCCATTTTTAGTCATATAAGAATGTTTTATTTCAAAATACCATAGGTACTCAACTCACATGTGTTGCTTAAGATTTAATTCATGCTATGTAAAGATGTTCTTGGGTTTTTTTTTTGTTTCTGTACACCACAAAATGCTCTCTCATTAAGTAATGCCTCAAATAATGTAATGCATGAAAAAATTAAGGCTAATTCAAGATCATGCATCAGGTAAATCCTCTTGTGTGGTGCCAACCAGTGAGAAAAAAATTCCATGACTCTATCCCCCTACATAATCATAGATCCTTGTCTGATAGCTAATTCGCCATAATAAATAGTATAGTTTCTTCCTTGCTATGGTAGAATCAGGTTTAGATATGAAGTAAGTCTCCCTTTCATCTTATGATAGGTTTTCTCATAGTAATTTGACAATGATAACTATAAAACCTTCTTAGTTATCTCATAAGAGGTTCAGATAAGCATTAGAATTCCTATATTAAGAACCTATAATATCCTGATATTCCCAAGAAACTCTATATATCAAAGACATTTTTTGGATTCTATTATGAAGCTATAGCTCTCACCTTATTTGGGAAAAAATTTTCTCCTATATTTGAGATAAAATGATGCATTAATTGAATATTATCCATCTAGAACTGAATTTTTTTAGCATTCCATACAACCCATTCTCTCACAGTGTATGTAACTGTATTTCAATGTGTTCTAAATGCTTGTGTCAATTATAAGAATACCAAAATTTGTGGTCCATAAAAACTACTATGAAAGTGTCTACATTCGGGTGGAAACCTGATTCAACAAATCCATGAAAATTGATGGCTTATTCATAAGACCTAATGATATAACCAGATACTCATAGATACCACACCTCTTATTAATTGCATTAAAGGGTATTTATAAAGGTCAAACACATACCTGATGATAACCTAACCTCAATTCATTTTTTTAGAAAACTCAAGCTCCAAGGAGTCAGACAAAGAGATCTTCTATCATTTGAAAGGGATTTATGTTCTTAACCATCAATGAGTTCAATTTCAGGTAATCCATACCTATAATGTGGGTTTTTTCCAACTTTTTTATATAGAAAAAGGACCCAAAACCCCATGAATAAGTATTGTTTCATATTAACCCCTTTACATGAATGTACTTTAGCTATCTCTTGAGCACTTGCATCATATTAGTATAAATCCTATAAGGAGGAATAGATACTGGTGCAGGTTTAGGAACAAGCTCATTTGAGAACTCCAACTCTCTCTTATAAGGAAAACAAGAAAAATCGTCATGGAGGATACAATGATTGTACGTCTCATTTTATCAGAAGGGTAGATAAAACATTATAATCTATAGTGATATTAACTCTCATTGTATATTTCCTAATGATCTAGACCTTAGGGATATGTTGTGTTTAATATATTTGGCCCAAACAATAGCCCTCCAAAATAACATGAGTATTTTGAGTAGGCCCACTCTATTGTTGAGGTGAAACCTATGTCTCTTTCCCCTGACCATGACCACCACTTCAGCCTGAATAACTGGTAGTATTCCAGATCCCAATGTTATAAGGAGCAATGAATCCCTCACTTGAACCTAGAGTCGGTTTCAATCACCTCTCACTGACCACAGGAGGACAATTCTTAAAAAATGATGTATGCGGCATGTCCTATCTCAAGATCGACCCTTTTTGGGTTTCTAAATCAATAGATCTTCATGTGTCCCAACAATACACACTTATGATAAGAGATAAATCTAATAGAAATCACTCCCTAGATAGAATTCCCCTCATGAGAAGTCTCAAAACATTTCTTAATACCACCTGATATAGAACCACTAGATTGAGAAGTTGGACTACCCAACTTTGGGCCCACAACATGTCCAAATTACATTCACAAATCAGTGCCTAATTCCGAATATCAGATATATTATTCAACTAAAACACCTTCACCACTTATTTAATGGAATTATTGAGACCTTCCATGAAGTTTCTATCCTAATAAATCACATATTTATAATAAACATGCACAAAACAATGAATCTCAATAAAGAGAACTGAATACTTCATAATGGTAATCAGTACCTACTCCAAAAGAATAAAATCATGGTATCATTAATCTCTAAGAATACTTCAGAATATTTATTAAAAAAATTAATTGTAAAAATTTACAAAGAATATCATGGAATGTATCATCCTAGCTCATAACTTCCCACCAGTTCTTAGAATCTCCTTAAAACATATACAACACATTCTGGACTCTCCACTCTAGAGGAGTTTCCAAGTGCTCATTGACAATCAAAACAGACTCAAAACACATCTTAGTAGAATGTGGACTACATACCCCAAATATGTGGGGAGATGTTGCTGCTTGAAGTAATTTGTTATCTCTATCATAGTCATTGCTGGTTTTGGGGCTCCCTAAATGATCTGCATAAAGTATAAGAAACCCTGTTGGAGATGGGATTCAACACCCATATCCAGAACAACAAGTGGTTCCATAGGCTTCACTACATAAGGTTCTATTAGGGGATTTTGGAACACCACCTTCATAGCATAGTAATCTCCACAATCCTAGAGAATAATTGGAGTCCATCATGGTGTAATATCTCTATAAATTCCAAACACACTCCTCAAAAAAGATTCAGTGACAACTAGACCATAGATTTAAACATAGGACAAGTACAAGACATCTTTTAACCAAACCACACCCCTCTTCCTGCTCATAATTATAGGACTAGGTAATAGGAACTATCATGTAAAACCCAAAGAAGTAATCTACATCCCATTACACACTAATAATATAGGTTTTGGTCCATATAGTTATTTCATAACATGGTCCGGATATATGGACTACCATTTACAATTGGAAACTCTATTTAACTATGGCTATTAAATTTCAAACTTTCAATTTAATTTATTTTTACATTTATATTACAATTTTAATGAAATAGATGAATAATATGAATCACCACTTCCAATTTATAAGGTTCTATACACCAAATAAATTAATGTATGGAATCCCTTTAATCCAAACCATAAGATGTTCCATCCCATATGACCAACAGTCCATGAATCAATGTTGAAAAATTGATTGAATAAGGTGTTTGGTGTAGCCTATGTTGGAAAACAATATTTTTGTTATGACATGAACTTATTTTTCCAATTATGTTTCTCAATATCCTACAATAGAGGTTACCTGAAATTAATTATATAATACAAGGAACACATAATAAATTTCATGCTATCAATCAATATATTATATACGGAATGGAATATGAGGTGAATGTGAATCTTGTAAGGTGTCTAAAATGATGCATGATCTATTCCTCGTTTTCATTTTAGTCCAGTGAAAAAATCTATAATAAAAAGGAACATCAAAAATCAAGTGAATCACCCAATGGTGGAATCAAATCAAATTCAATAGGCATAAACCATAACAACATATCCCATCCTAGAAAATTTGGATTTTTCTTGTACATTGGTTAGATACTCCCTAGAACAAATCATTCCCAAATTACAGCACTTCATAAACTACTATCTAATATTCCCAAAAGATATGAAACAAGAATATAAAATCCTATGATACTACTTCATAATGTTCTAACCTAAAATCCATTAAACAGTGCCCTATGTTAGGGAATAAAATGGTCTATGGTGTATAATGAGGCTCACCTAAGGCCATGTGACCCACCAAATTAGAGAAACATTTAGTGGATCCTAGGATGGGACATTACACATTAAAATATCATGGATTATTCTTCAGGTATATATCTTTTATTTTCAACTAAATTCTTTGGTCTTTACATAATATGAATTTCTTGTGAGGAATTGAAGGAAAATGGGTTGTTCAAGGAATTTTTGGTGCCCGGATCCTGAGATTTTTGAAATTTAGTTGGGTTTCATGGTTAGTAGGAACCATTATTTCCAGGATGTACTATTTTGATTAGCTATTAGGGGTTTTCCATCCACTTTTAGGGGACATAGTGTTTGAGTAATCCTTATGATCGAGGATGCACACCCATGCAAGGTTTCTGTAATTTGTAGTCTATGAAAAATGCAGGGTTGGTGCACAATTTTCCTAACCATGATCCATGACCATGAGATATTTGTATCAAGGAATTGAGGGGTGCATGGTTGGCATAAAGTTTCCCAACCATGCTTCCAAATAATGTGACCCAATATTTAGAGGGAAAATTATCATTTTACCATTAATGCTATATATTTTTAACCACTAATACCCTTTTACTCTAGTGGATATTTCCTTTACTTAGAGCCTTCTTTTGCCTAATTCTAGGATTTGGTGCATTTTTTCATGTGGAATCTGATTCATATGGGGTCTGTCTTGTAGGTTCTGTATCATTATGTTATGTATCACTTCTTCTCATTTAGTCATTTGTCATCATATCGACTTATTTATTTGGGTGAAAGATCTTATGCCTTGTTTTCAAGGTATTTTTCCATTCTTCCATTTTCTTCCAATCTGGTTCGATGATACTAGATGATTTTTCTACCAAGAATTGGAGGTAGGTGGTATATAACATTTCCAACAAAGTATATTTTTTATATCAAGAGGCCATTGTGCCCCATGAAATTTTTTCCAAGTGTTTCTCCTAACTTAATTTAAATACCTTGAATAAATTATAGTAACTTTGATAGGTTTACCACTTACTACCATGATATTATTGGAGGTTGTCAACCACAACCTGAACAAACCATTAAGTTTTTTTACATATCTTCCCAGTGAGTTACCATCCTTTTGGGTATGTGTGTGAGCTCACCATCATAGTGAGAGCCTCAATGAATTCAAGTGTGATATTCTTAGAGGATTTATTCATCCTTTTCTATGTGATTATATGTTAATGAATTGATATAATGGAAATGTGTAATAATTTGGATGAACTCGTGGATTTTTTATGATTATGAAATGAATTAGGAAAAAGGTGAAATGGTGAAGGGAATATTTAATAGATGACCCTCGATTGTCCAGAGGTGAGAATTTTGAATGCCATGGACATTTCTACTTCATGGATTCACAACTAAATTGAATTACATGGAAATTTATACTATGTGGATTCAAGATTATATTGGATTCCCTATAATTTTCTAATCCATGGATCCAGATTAAATGGGATGCCTTGTACATTAACACTCCATAGATACATCACTTAGGTTTTACTCTTAATGACACAGAATATTCCATTGCAAATACATTGGACATTTGTAATCCTTGGATCTGACCCATGTTGTCCTTTCACCGGATTACTTAGCAAAGGCAGCAGTGGTTTTTATATCATTATTTATAGTTATGGAGGGTTAAATATTTCTTTTTTATTTTGATTATTGGATTAATAGACCATATCACACCAACTTATACATATAAATTACCATTTTGTATTTCATTATCCTTCTTTTTATATATGAATACTAGATTGTTATAGACACTATTTTTGGGGGGATATTTAGTGTTATCTCACACCTAGATTGGGCTGTCATTGGGTACTTGGACAAGAATCATGGATGTATGTGGAGACCAGGGAAAGTTCCCAATTTCTAATGCTTGATTGATTATTCATAGGATCAATGGATCATATGACCATGCTATTATCATGATGATATCTATAGATAGTTCTTTTGAACTTTTTTACCTTTGATACATGTATTATTCTAGTTGTACATTTCCATGATTTCATTCCATTTTGTATAGAGACATGACATGTTCATCATATTTTATAAGATACTTAATTTTGTATTGTTTATTATTATTATTATTTGTATGTTATCTTCTATGGACGATTTATATTATACATATTCTTATTTATTTACTAATGATTATTCTTCAAAACTCTATTCTTGATGGTATAGTCTCCCCATAGTACCATGGCATGCCCTATTTAATAGTTGGTAACCTCTGTCATATGGTGAGGCATGCTTTAGTCCATGTGTCCCACTGACTATGGGAAGCGATTAGTGGCTTCTACGATAGGATAATATAAAGTTGTATTAGGGGGTTTCTTTTCATGAATTACTATTTGAAGATAATATACATGATATAAATATATAATTTTTATTTTTTACTAATTTGGGCATAGGAGTAGTTAACCCATATATTGGGAAAAACCCAAATTTCCTTGGATGGGATATGATGTTCTAGATTTATGCCTATTTTAGTTGATTTGATTCAAACATTTGGGGATGAACATGATGTTTGATGCATTTTTTAATTGTTGATTTTTTTTTCTTTGGCGTAAAATGTAAAGGAATAATGGATCATGACTCGTTTTAGGAACCTGATAGTATTCGTATTCCATACATATTATATTCCATAAAATATGATTTTCTTGACTGTGTGACATTTATTATGTGATCCTTATGTTATATAATTGTAATTTTCTAAAGTCTCTTGTTGGATATTAAGAAACATAATTTGTACATAAATATTATGCCATATGTTATACAATATTTTCTTACATAGGCTATAGAAAGAACCTTAAATAGTCAATTATGGCATTTTTAGTTAGGGAAAATTGGTTTCATGGGATAAAATGTGTTATGGCTAGGATAAAATGGGATCCAAATTTTGATAAATAAGGTATATGGGCCCTTGTGAATTAGAAGTTGTGGTTCATAAGGTGCATCCATTTTTAGATAATTGTAAAATATATTTGAATCTAGATGAAATTGAAATTTATAAATGGAATGGTATATATTAAATTTAGTTTCTAATTGAAAATGATTATTTTTTCTATGAATCATTTTCTGAAATAGATAACTTGACAGAGACCCAACATTGGAGAGGGTAGTAGGTAGTGACTCTTCTGTTTTTCAGGATAGTTTTTATTACTAAGTCTTAGATCTATGATCATGTAGAGGGGTATCTCTTTGGTATTATAATGCCTGTAAATATACTATGTTTATATCTATGATCTTCTAGTTATCAAATCTTTTCTAATGTGTTTTTTTGGAATTTGTGGAGATATTACACCATGAAGACCTTCAGTCATTCTCTAGGAGGGTCATGAAGGACATGATCTAGAGGTTTTAGGACTTGATTTTCAAGTTATTCTTGATATGGGTGATGATTCCCTATTTTTAGAGAGTTTTTTGTGCTTTATGGAGACTATTTCGGGAACCCGACAGCCTTCCATGACTATGGAATAGCAGACATGTGTGTTTCAGCAGCATCATCCACCCACTTGTTCAGGGAATGGTTGTCCATATGCTTCCAAGATGTGGATTGAGACTATTTTTTTATCTTGGATCATATAGATATAGCTCCAAAGAGTATAGTCAATCTCAAGATGTATATAATCCGGGGAGCTGATAATCACTAGTGGGATGTCCTAATCTAGGCTGATAGTATTCGAGATATGGTTTGGGGATGTTTCGAATCATTACATTATGATTGATTTTTTTTCTAATATTAGATATTTGAATGGTCTAGTGAGTTTATGAATCTAGAGTAGGGATCGATAACCATTATGAAGTATTTGGATCTCTTTATAAAGCTTCTGTTATTTTTTCTTGTGTATCTTGCTAATGATTCATTTAGGGAGAGATGTTTCAATGAATGATTCAAGCATTCCATTTTATCATAGGTAAATGTGTTTCAGTTGACTATAATATCTAATACAGTGAATAAAGAACCTATTACTAAATGTAATTTGAGAGAAGTTCGGGGCCTAGAGCTGGGTAGTGCATATTTTTAATCTATTGGTTCTATATCGAGTGGAAGGAAGCGGAGTTTTTTGACTTTTCATGAGGTGAATATAACCCATGGTGTGAGTGTTAGGGGTTTTGTCTTTTGTAATTAGTGTGGTAAGAAAGGATAAGTGAGGAACTAGTGAAATGGATACCTAGTTGAGTGTTAAGACTATGGAAGGATGGTCCGTATATTGAGTTTTTGTAGGAACTTTCCTCCAATGGTCAGTTAGAGAGGGTTGACACTGACTTTAGGTTGAGAATCAAGATTCAAAGATCTGTGTGAGGATGGAAGCTGGAGTACTACTAGTCATTTATGTCGAGGTGGTAGTGGTGGATGAAGGAGCTAGACACCATTTAAAACTCAATAGTAGAGTGGGCTTGTTTAGGGAAATCAAGTTGTTTGATTTGGTCTTCGTTCATGCAAGATATATTCAATTCATCCTATTATTGATGAGCATAGTGTCATGCTATCTACAATAAGAGTTCTAATATTACTAGATTATATTTTAGTATCTTCTCTTTTTGATATATGTTATTCACATTATTTTATATAGTTTTCAGCTGTGGAGTTCCTTGGGCTCGATGATCAGTTTTTTGATGGTGTTATGATAGTTGATACTCAATTGTGAAATAATTGTAGGGTGCATTCCAGCACAAGGAGTACCCCATAATATAGACAAAAATAACTTTGTATGGAAACTCTTTATTCTTGACATGACATTCTATGATGTCATACTTGGAATTTATTGGTTGGTTTCATACCATTACCATGTCAATTTCTATCTCCATAGGGTATCCTTCACATGACCAAGAAGTGGTGTGTATATCTATATGGGTGAGTGGGATGTCCAAGCTGATAGAGATAAACCAATGAAACATGTTCTGGGAGGCATGATAGCTCATATTTCTAGAATTGTTATGGATGATCAGGGATAATGACAGACTAAATTCGCTTTAGAAGTAGATTGTTTTATGGATGTCTTCTAGAATTATTTTTCTATTTCTCATCTAGAGAAAGATGTGGAGTACCCAATTGAGATGGCTACAAGAACTACACCAGTATCAATTCCTCCTTATAAAATGGCCACTAATGAGTTACAATATATCAAGAGCGAGCTAGAGGGATTGAAATAAAAGGGGTTTGTATGGACCAAAACTACATTGTAGGGTTTTCTGGTTCTTTTTTCTAATAAGGTAGATGGAATTATTTATATGTGTTGATATTTCCAAAAACTGAATCCGTAGATGGTTAACAACTGATATTCTTTTCTATATATATATGATATCTTTGAAAATTTTGGAGGATCTTAGGTGTTCAAAAAAATTATTTGAGGTCGGGTTATCACTATGTATTGGTTATACCTTAAAAAATAATAAATTCAATTTCCTATTTCATGTATGGTCTCTAAGAGTATCTAGTTATGTTGTTCTTTCTCATAAGTGTTCTAGATGTTTCCAAGGATTCAATGAATCAATTTTTAAATCAGTATCCAGACTCTTTCGTAGAAGTTTTTTGTATGAAATCTTGGTGTATTCTCATAATTGACCTGGTCATTCCGAAAACCATGCCATCATTTTGAATACAATAAAAGAGCATAATATGTATCAAAATCTCGCCAAATGACATCTCTAGATAGATTAAATTAACTTCCTAGATAATATTATCTATGATATAGGATAATCAGTTAACCCGAAGAAGGATAGAGATATAGTCTCCTGGGAGCAACCCAAAATGTTGTTGACATTTGGAGTATCTTGGGGATAGCTGGATAGTAGAGAAAATTCATATAGTACATATCATGCTTAGAAGAACCGCTGATGGGATTTACTATGAAGGTGGTAAGTTTAGCTTCATCATATGCCTATGAGATAACCATTCTTGATATAAAGTTCAAATAGACAGCATTACCCATCCTAATTCTTTGAGAGTCATAATTAATCTATACTATTTATTAGGATGAATTGGGAATTAATCTAGAAGATATCCTGATGCAGCTTGATATAGACTTCGAGTTTGAGTCTTGTCATTTGAGACAATATTAGAGGAATTAATCGATGAAAAATCTCAAGGTAGCCACTATTGTTCATTCCTTATGTTGTTAGAGGAATTACTTACTAGGAGACCATTTTTTGGAGTCCATGGACCAAAAAATCTTCAAGTGCATCTTTATAAACCATGACATGAATCTTAGAAAACATATGTGGGTTGAGTGCCTATAGTATTTCAACTTTTAGCTTTCATATACACTCGAAAAGGACAATTTAGTTACTAATTAACTAGAGAGGATGACTTATATACAAACACTTCAAGAGGTCGGTAGCGTGAGGCCGATTAGGGACTTGTTTTCAAAGGTTCACAATGGGTGTAGGGTATTCAAGAGAAAACTTTTCTCTCATCAGTGGAAGTCACTTCTCTCCTCTTGATAGGATGAGGATGATACAATTGTCATACTATAGGGTTTAGTCGTAAGGGAAAATGTGGAATGTGAGAACCCACCTTCTTGTTGGAATATTAGCGAGGAAAAAATTCTATGCATATAGAAAACATTTGGGTTCTATGAGACATATATCAGAATCTCATGTGAGATCTTCATGCCTCATCTTGGGTATTACATCATAGTGAAAATATTATGTATCAGGATATACATCTCTAGTATACTTTTTTGAGTATGAAACAAGAGGTAGTTGGTTATTTCACAAGTTGTTCCACCTATTAAAAGGTGAAATTAGATTACCAATAATCAGATCATATATTTATGTAGTTACCCATTACTGAGTATAAATGGTATGATATTGTAATGGATTTCATAATCGGGTTACTGAGGTCACATTAAGGTTGTGATTTTGTATGGGTTGTTATGGACAGGCACATGAAAGTCAATCATTTATTTCCCATCAAGGAGACATTCATAGTGGATAATATTGGGAGACCATATCTCTATGAGATTTTATTCCTTCACATGGTTCATAATTCCATTTTATTAGATGTGGATGATCATATTACATCTTAGTTTTGGAATGGCTTTCATAGGGGTGTTGGGTTCATAGATTATTCTAATCATATCATACCACCCTTAGACCTATGTCTAGTAAGAGGGAATAATAGAGGTTATTGAGGACATAATTTGATAATAAATCCTTGATTTTTTGGGATCTTGGGAGAGTCATATACCATTGCTTGAGTTCTCATACAATAATTACTATTAGGTTACTTTACCGAATGCACCATATGAATCATTTTACTATAGGACATATCGATCGTCCCTATAGTAGTTATAGGTAGTAGATACAATGATTATTTTACCTTATCTCATTCTGGAGACTTCAGAGTTGGTCTAGTTCATTAAAAAGTAGTTGGACACTACTCAATCTAGATAGAAATCCTACACTGATCATCATAAATGAACTCTAGAGTCTAAGGTCAGGGATTGGGCATTTTTATGTATCTCTCTAAGAATGGAGAATAGAAATATTCGAAGACAGTGTAATATTTCTCCCTGCTATTTTGGGCCGTTCAATATTCTAGAAAGAGTCTGGCTGGTAAATAATGGTTGTAGTAACCTCATAGGTACTAAGACACACACATCGTCTATAATTTATTAAAACAACATCATTATCACTGAGAATCATCTCATAATCTTCATTTAGAAGAGGTTGAGCTATCGGTATATACATCCTTGAAGGAGAATCCAATACGTATCATTGATCAGAGCATGAAATATCTCAGATGAAGGTCAATTAATTTAGTTTGGGTTCCATGGCTGCATGACCGTGTATAGGTTGATTGTAACACCCCAATATTTCATAGTACGTTATTTCTTCAAAGTAATTCAATAACATGCACTACACGCATCACCGAGTTCAAGCGCACCAAGACTTACCAAACTCGCCGTTCAAAAGAGGTTATGAATAGTATTTACTGAATTTTGAACAATATATAATCCTTATAATTTTATAATCCATATTATTAGTTTCTTAGACATAATGTAATAACTAATTCATTTTTTTCAGATAAAAGAAGTATTTTTCAGAAAATGCAATTTTACCACCTTTTGATGTAGAACCCTTTTTTAAATACAATATTTGAAACTTTTATATACTAAATTTTAAAGAATAATCTTCTTATTTAGAATAAGGACATAAAAATTTAGTTTTGATAATTTTTTGGTATTTTTCTGATAACTTTCATATTTTGGTGAATAGTGAAAATACTAAATTTTAATTAAAAACAGCTTTTTTAATAGAAATAATTTTTAGATTTAAATTATTCATTTGATTGGTTATGAAGTATAATTAGATAATATTTTTATCATTTAATAAAATTTAGGTCCTTATAATTAATTTCACTTTGAAAGTGGACATAAACAAGTGTCAATCTTTTGATAGATATTGTTGCTTAAAAACACGCTATTTGTTTTGATAACAGCAATTAAATTTAAATTAATTAATGAAACATATATGTTTTGAATTTGGTAAAATATACATAATTTTTGAATTTTGAATATCAAATATAGCTTAGGCTGAATTTTTGTTGTTTTTCTGAGAAACATCAATTTTTGATGAATAGTGAAAACACTTAGTTATTGGATAAAACCGACTTTTTATTTAAATAATTATTTATTTTATTTGAATTTATTTTAGGTAAAAATAGATATATAATACATATATAAATTCAGTTTAATTCATTGAAGTCAGTTTATAATAATTTTTGGTATATAAAAATTTTATCGAACTTTTTACCGTCCTTTACCCACGTCCTATGAGCATTTGCAAATTTACATAAAACATAATTTTACCACTTCTATGAGTTGAATTTCAAATATCTGAGATACACGATTAATATCAAGGAGTAAAATGTATTTCAACAAGATAAAAAAAAATTGGTGAATAGTAACTTTTAACTTTTATTTACCACTATTAAAAGTAAATGTGGTAATTAAGGGTAAAAATGATATTATTATTACCCTAACACATCTCCTAATCCTTTTGGATAAGTGTAATTCGACCAAAAAAACCTTAGGACTAATATATGACCCTTTAAGTCAACTTGTATTAGATTAAGACATTTATTGTTATTTTATTTAAAGAAGAGTTAAAAGAGTTAAAATCAATGTTTAATAACTAAACCATTTTTAATATAGGGTTATACATAAGATAAATTCAACTATAAATATTCATTAGAAATATAAATAAAATTTCCTACATAATTGTATTTTATTTATAATTTTTAAAAATTAAATAATTAAATTTATTAATGACACAATGATGATGCAGTAATTACATTTTTAATGAAAGAATCAAATAAATGGTATTATAAATATTACATTAAATATAATTTTAAAGTTTTTATGACATCCACTAATTTTATAGGTGAATATGACATATTAGGATTGATTCAATGTATTTTTTTGAAGTAATAATGCTGTTATTATTTTATAAAAAACAAATACCAAAGAGTGTCAAAATTGACATAAAATAGTTTTTTAAAAAAATTATATTATTAATTGATATAATAGTCCTAAAAAGCTAAGGTTCATCCAAAACACTTATATAATAATATATATGACATTAATTAACCAATTGGGGTTCTATTGGAATATTATAGTATGTTTATTTACCATATAATATTAAAAAACAAAGAGACAGGGTAAATGTCAAACTATATAACTAAGAGTTAAATCTAAATTTAAGGTTAATATGGTAACCTAAACCTATCTAAAACCTTTTCTTTGTGTTGTTTTCGACCCATCCCCACGTTAGATTTTAAATAATTCATTCTGGAACCATTATAATCCGAAAATAAATTTATTATAAAATAATATTTTATGTTTTTCCTAAGGTTCACCTCACACCTTTTTAAAAGGGAACTTCCCCTTCTCTCAAATTCACACCTCCAAATGAAGAACCCAAAGAAGAGGTAATGATTTCACCACCCTCATTCAAGTTCTCTTATTCTTCCACTTACACTTTATTTGTGGTTTCCATTCTAAAATAATAACTCCAATATCTTCGATATACTGTGATGTTATAATAAATATGTCACAACTATATTAATTATTATATCCATCTTATGAATGATAATGTCACCATGTGTGCGTACTTATGGCTTACCGTCTCCACATCGTGGTGTAATTTCTTATTCAACACTATGTTATTTGGATAGATATATTGATGGGAAACATGTATAAAAATAATAAAAATAACATGCTAATGTCTCTATAAAATCAATATACCATCTGATTCCACACCTTTAGGGAAATGATATTGTTGCTCGTGCGTACGTACGGATTACCATCTCCACGACGCGATAAGATTTATTTCCACGTTCACCATTAATCGATGATTATAAAAATATATATTACTAATTATTATGTAATATATAACATAATAATGCTACTGTAGATATATATTATATATATATATATATGTACTTACATATATCTTATTCACTTAGTTCCGTTCAAAATGATATGAAAACCAAAACAGTGTTTATGCGTACGTACGGACTACCGTCTCCATAAACAGTGTTTTCCATTTCATATTTTTGTCTATTAAACATTTTTATATTCTAAATATATATGACATATAAATCATCTTTTATATTCTAGAGGTATTTAAATATTGATCTAAGTGATACAATCAAGAGTAAAAGGTAAAAACACAATGATAAAGAAAGTGATTATTACCCGAAATGTTAATTTAACATGAAAATTATAATTAAATGTTTAGTATAAAGTCATAAATGTATCATGTATGATATCATAAATATTAATATAGTTCTGGTATAATTTAATAACATACTCTGATCTTTATACATGAGGTTAAACGTATCATCGACTAAAGGAAAGTGCAAGGTAAGGGGTTTCTTATCTCACTTTTAATTACGTGAGATTTCTAATGTCCACTACTTATTTATTGCATGTGGTGTATTGTGTACTTCCATTTGTTATATATTATCATGATTCTCTTTATAATCATAATAATCTGTGATTCATTTTGTGGTTATTGACAATTTTTCATACGATTCGATTGATTACAATGAGGTAAGGGTTATTTCCTCAATCTCATTATTATCCGAGATTGTTCATGTGTAAGTATTTTATGGGACATACATATCATTGATACCCATATTTTTAAAAAATGGTTTCAAAATGAAACATTAAAGGTTTTATGGTACGTTCTATTTAACTAGATCATCATTTTAAATGATTTAATGATTTATCATTCTAAACACTTTTAATTAATGTCCATGTTTTCAAAATGATATTAAAGATTTATTTATATGGACATGAATGTTTTGAAATGATAATTATTTTCAAAATGTTTTAAAGAGGTATTGGATACTTTTATTCAAAAATATCTTTTAAATTACTACCCTTATAAATAGTGATAATTTTAATTGATTTCATGAAAAAAGAGGTATTTCTCTCAAAGAATTTTACTGATAATTTTCATCTATGTCAACATCTTTAATGGATTTTTAACTTGTTTGAAGTTGATTGATTATAAATACAATATTTAATATTGTATTGAATGAGTTATGATATGCTTGAATGTGGATGTTCTATTTTTATTCCATTCATGGTTTAAGGTTAAATTTTTGACATTTTGTATGCTAGTTTTAATATGAATGTTTATGTTATATTTCAACCTTTTATTATGTTGAATGTATTGGTCTTGTATGTTCTAGGTTGGGGACCTGTAAATATAAGCCCTTTGGGTTGGGGTCTGGTTACAACAGACCCTCCGGGTTGGAGTCTGGTTACAGAGCCTCTCCGGGATGGAGTCTGGTTACAGAGGCTCTCCGGGTTGGAGTCTGGTTACAGAGGATCTCCGGGATGGAGTCCAGTTATAGAGGCTCTCCGGGTTTGGGTCCTGTTACAGTTATCCCATAGGTCTTGGCACGAGGCCTTAACACAAAAATTAAATTCATGTATTATACATTCTATCATTATGAAATTAGTTATTACATGTGATTATTAGACTATTAGAATATCCATGTGATTGTTTATATGGTGATGTGTAATTTATTTTTGCCATATTATGTTCAAGATTATGTTTAAAAAGGCTGTTGTTTTTATTACACATCTCACCTTAAATGTTTATAGCTTCTGCTAAATTATTTACCATTACCATGCTTCTAAGCTCACCCCATTATTATGTTTTATTTTCCCATGACTTCAAGAAGTGTATTATGAATTATATACAGGGTTAAGCTATAAGGAATAATGGATTTCTCAAAAAACTATCTATGCTATGTTTTATGTTTGAAATTGTAATGTAAAGTTAATGTATGTAATCTATTTTCCACGACTACTAAACTGATCGGTCCTTCAGGACTTTATTCCTTGTAATCATTCCAATGTATGAAAATAATGCATCAGCTCTGGGTATCTAGGGTCAGGGCATTACGGTTGGTATCAAAGCATGTTTATCAATATCCATGGAAACTAGATTCAGGTAAACCCTGATTAGAGCACATTTCCCTATTATAGAATTTGAGGATTAGTATAGAAGAACTTCCTAGAATTTTGGTAAGGTATAGATTTTGTGTGTTTTCCAAGAAAATACATCCATGTTTGGATACGAGCAGGTAGAGGCGGCTCTGGAATTGATGTACCTAGATGTAAAACTTGAAAACTCCACGTTGAGCTAGACTCAAACGGGAATTGGTACCCGACAACGGGCCTTGCTGCACTCTTGATTACGACACTCCCGGTGGATATGCTTAGGATAATTCTCATTTTCTTTACAAATCATTATAAAGGATTTACGATTATATACCTCCTAAAAGAAAATATTTTTATGGATTATATCCATAAACTGTTCAATTTACGTTAGGTATTTTACATGTTTGTAATTATTCATTACAATTCATAAACGAACCTAGTGTATTCCATTGTAAAGAAATGGTGCACAGTAGAAGGAATGTGAACTCCAGCAATATGTGTGCTCCAATTAGTTAGAGGGATCATATCATTCACAGTATTAATCCAATTTTTAGAAGGGAAATAGTCTCCCATGTATTCTCAAACATATGAAGAAATAGTATCTTGTGTTAATAAGATAAGTAAATAATTCTCCGAGTCCTATGGATTTGAAGGAAAATAAGAGAAGAAAAGGATGGAAGAGAGAAAAATTGATAAAGGGAAGAGGGGAAAGAAGAATTTTCCCATATGTGATAACTATGGAAAGAATCAGCTTGGTAAATGTTTGAAGGGAATGATAGTTTGTTATAAGTGTGGAGAAAAAGGACACCAAGTACGTGATTTCAAGGGTAAGAAAAATGTTTCAAATGTACAATGCTTCATCTGCAAGGTGTTGGGACACTACGAAAATCAATGTCCAAATCATCAAAGTATACCCCAAATGCTGCTATTAGATAATAATCATGTTATGATACTACCGAAGATGAATAGTAATGATTAAGAGTTCTTATGTTGTTATTAAAGTATTGTGTCATTTGAGTGTTTTATCAACGATGTACTGGTAATTTGAATTATGGAAATAAATAAGGATTGCACTGTAGTACTATTTCAATGGGAATTTTAGATTGTATAGTCTTAATACTAAGGTAGTAATTTTGGAATAAGATATGGTTGATTTGGATAAATTATATTGGATATTCTTGACTATCTTGGAACTGATTAATGGTTTTTTTATTTCATGATTGTTGGAATATTCAAAATTTTTGGATATAAGGAATATATCCAGTATGATATAAAGGATAAGGGAGAATGAATGTAATCAATAAGGTTTTATGGTAATCCAGGGTGTTACCATGTTTTAAAATAATACATGATGAAGGTGTTCACATGATATTACATGAAAAAAGGATCTTCATTGTGTTTAACTTCCTTATAAATTATGGACTGTGAGTTTGGATAGAAGTATTTTGGATAAGTCTAATGGTTGGAATAGATTAAGTTTGAAATTGGATATTATTGTTAACGTTATTTTTGGATTGATATAAAAAGGACAACATGCCGACCGTGTGACAATCCATCACATCGGAAAAATATGCGGTAATCGAACCCACACCATAGTGTGATTGGGATTTATCGCCTACCACTGGACTACATGAAGTCCCTAGATGGTATAATCAAGTTTTTTTAAAGAGTCTGATTGGTGAATTATAAATTAATTATTTTTGGAACCCTATACGATTATAATAAATAGAATATATTCTTGAAATCTTTTTGAGTGAAATATGAGTTTGTGGTAGGAATTAGTTAAAGGATGTAACTCTACATTTCAAGTATATATATTTATATTCCCCCTTATTAAGAATAAATTTTATTAACCCAATTTCTAATATGAGTTCTCCACAAAGGTATTTTCTATATTCATCCTTTTATTTTCGAAGAACAATTTAAAATTAGAAGGATGCTATTTATTGAAGGAGGGAAGAATGTAACACCCCATGATTTCATAGTATGTTATTTCTTTAATGTAATTCAATAACTTGCCCTACACGCAACACTGAGTTCAAGTGCACCACAACTTACCATGCTAGCCGTTCAAAAGCGGTTAGGAATAGTAATAACTGAATTTTGAGCTATATATAATCCTTATAATTTTAGAATCCATATTATGAGTTTCTTAGACATAACTTAATAACTAATTCATTTTTTTAGATGAAAGAAGTACTTTTCAAAAAATGAAATTTTACCACCTTTTAATGGAGAACGATTTTTAAATAAAATATTTTGACACTTTTATATAATAAATTTTACAAAATAAACTTCTTCTTTAGAATCATGACATAAAAATTTAGTTTTGATAAATTTTTTTGTTTTTTCTGATAACTTTCATATTTTGGTGAATAGTGAAAAATACTAAGTTTTAATTAAAAACAACTTTTTTAATCAAAATAAATTATAGAGTTAAATTATTCATTTGATTGGTTTTTATGTATAATTAGATTATATATTTATCATTTAATTCAATTTATGTCATTATAATAAATTTCACTTTGAAAGTGGACATAAATAAGTGTCAATCTTTTGATAGATATTATTGCTTAAAAACGCGCTATTTGTTTTGGCAACAGGAATTAAATTTAAATTAATTAATGAAAATTATATGTTTAGAATTTGGTAAAATAGACATCATTTTTTAATTCGGAATATCAAATGTAGTTTAGGTTGAATTTTTGGTCTTTTTCTAAGAAACATCAATTCTTGACGAATAGTGAAAAACACTAAGTTATTGGTTAAAATCAACTTTTTATTTAAATAATTATTTATTTTATTTAAATTTATTTTAGGTCAAAATAGATACATAATACATATATAAATTCAGTGTATTTCATTGAATTCAGTTTATAATAATTTTATATACATAAAAATTTTATCGAACTTTTTAGCGTCTTTTACCCACGTCCTAGGAGCAATTTCAAATTTACATAAAACATAATTTTACCGCTTCTGTGAGTTGAATTTCAAAAATCTGAGATAAAAAGATAATATCAAGGAGTAAAATTTTGTTCAATAAGATAAAAATAATTTTTGGTGAATAGTAACTTTTTACTTTTATTTACCACAGATAAAAGTAAATATGGTAATTAAGGGTAAAAATGATATTATTGTTATCCTAAAACATGTCCTAATTCTATTGGATAAGTGTAACTCGACCAAATACAACCTTAGGAATAAAATATGACCCTTTAGGTCCACTTGTATTAGATTAATACATTTATTATTGTTTTATTTAAATAAGAGTTAAAAGAGTTAAAATCAATGTTTAATAACTAAATAATTTTTATTATAAGGTTATACATAAGATAAATTCGACTATAAATATTAATTTTAAATAAAAAAATATTTCCTACATAATCGTATTTTATTTATAATTTTTAGCAATTAAATAATTAAATTTATTAATGACGCAATGATGATACAGTAATTACCTTATTAATGAAAGAATCAAATAAATGGTATTATAAATATTAAAATAAATATAATTTCAAAGTTTTTATGACATCCACGAATTTTATAGGTGAATATGACATGTTAGTATAGATTCAATGTATTTTTTTTAAGTAATCATTCTTTATTATTTTATCGAAAAACAAATACCAAAGTGTGTCAAAGTTGACATAAAATTGTTTTTAAAAAAAATATTATATAATTAATTGATATATTAGTCCTAAAAATCTAAGGATCATAAAAAAGAATTATATAATAATATATATGACATTAATTAACCAATTTGGGTTCTATTGGAATTTTATAGTAAGTTTATTAACCATATAATATAAAACTACAAAGAGATATGGTAAATGTCAAACTATTTATCTAAGAGTTAAATCTAAAAGATAAGGTTAATATGATAACATAAACCTATCTAAAACCTATTGTATGAGTTTTCTTCAACCCATCCCCACCTTAGATTTTAAATAATTCATTTTGGAGCCATTAGAAACAGAAAATGAATTTATTATAAAATAATATTTTAAGTTTTTTCCTAAGGTGCCTCTCACCCCTCTTATAAAAGGGCACTTCCCCTTATCTCAAATTCACACCTCCAAAGACATTTTACTCAAACAACCTCTACCAAAATATCCTCCCAACTATCTTAAATTCATCCTAGAGTCCTTCCTTTGGTCATAAATCCATCTTAAGGAGCCCTTTTTTATCAAATCAAAAAGAAGAACCCGAAGAAGACGTAATGATTTCACCACCCTTATCCAAGTTCTCTTATTCATCCACTTACTCTTTATTTGTTGTTTCCATTCTAAAATAAAAAATCTAGTATCTTTTATACATTGTGATGTTATTATAAATATGTCACAACTATATTCATTATTCTATCCATCTTATGAATGATAATGTCACTATGCGTGCGTACGTATGGCTTACCGTCTCCAAGCCATGGTGCAATTTGTTATTGAACACTATGTTATTTAAGTGGATATATTGATGAGAAATTTGTATATAAATAATATAAATAACATGATAATGTCTTTTTAAAATTAATATACCCTCCAATTCCACACCATTAAGGAAATGATATTGTCGCTCGTGTGTACGTACGGATTACCGTCTCCACAACGCGATAAGATTCATTTCCACATTCACCATTCATCGACGATTATAAAAATATATATTCCTAATAATTATTTAATATATGAAATAATAATGCTTCTGGAGATATATATATATATGTACTTACATATATCTTATTCACTTAGTTTCATTCAATATGATATGAAAACGGAAATAGTGTTTATGCGTACATAGGGACTACCGTCTCCATAAACGGTGTTTTCCATTTCATATTTATGTCTATTATACATATTTATATTCTAAATATATATAATATATAAATAGTGTTTTAAATTATGGAAGTATTTAAATATTTATCTAAGTGATACAATCAAGAGTAACAAGTTAAAACACGTACGATAAAGAAAGCGATTATTACCCGAAATGTTAATTTAAGATGGAAATTATTATTAAATGGGTGGTATAAAGTCATAAATGAATCATGTATGATATCATAAATATTAATATGGTCCTCTTCTAATTTAATAACATTCAATTATCTTTATAGAGGAGGTTAAAAGTACTCTCAACTAAAGGAAAGTGCAAGGTAAGGGGTTTCTTATCTCACTCTTAATTCCATGAGATTTCCATTGTTCACCACTTATTTATTGCCTGTGGTGTATTGTGTAATACCATTTGATATATATTATCATGATTCTATTTATATTCATGATATTATGTGATTCATTTTGTGGTTATTGACAATTGTTCATACGACTCGATTGATTACAATGTGGTAAGGGTTATTTCCTCAATCTCATTATTATCTGAGATTGTTCATGTGTAAGTATTTTCTGGGACATACTTATCATAGATACCCATATATTATAAAAATGATTTCAAAATGAATCATTAATGGTTTTATGGAAAGATCCATTTAACTAAATCATTATTTTAACTGTTTTAAAGATTTATCTTTCTAAACACTTTTAATTAATGTCAATGTTTTCAAAATGATTTTTAGGATTTATTTATATGGACATGAATGTTTCTAAATGATAATTATATTAAAAAAGTTTCAAAGGTGTTTGGCACACTTTTATTCAAAAATTAATTTTAAATGACTATTTTTATAAACAATTATAATTTTAAATAACTTCTTGAAAAAAAGAGGTTCTTCTCTCAAAGCATTTTACTAATCATTTTCATCTATTTCAACATCCATTAATGGATTTTAAACTTGTTTGAAGTTGATTTATTATAAATACAATATTCAATATTGTATTTAATGAGTTGTGATATGTTTGAATGAGGATGTGCTATTTTTATGCCATTCATGGTTTAAGGTTAAAGTATTGAAATTTCGTATGATAGTTTTAATAAGAATGTTTATGTTATATTTCAATATTTTATTAAGTTGAATCTATTGGACTAGTATGTTCCGAGTTGGGGACGGATAAAAGTATGCCCTGTGGGTTGGGGTCCGGTTACAGGAGGCCCTTCGGGTTGGAGTCCGGTTACAGAGGCTCTCCGGGTTGGAGTCCGGTTACAGAGGCTCTCCAAGATGGAGTCTGGTTATAGATGCTCTCTGGGTTTGGGTCCGGTTACAGTTAGCCCATAGGTCCTGGAACGAGGCCTTGAAACCAAAATTAATGTCTCGTACTATACATTCCATCATTATGAAATTATTTATTACATGTGATTATTCGACTAATAGAATATCAATTTTCTTGTTTATATGGGGACATGTGATTTATTTTTTCCATATTATGTTCAAGATTATTTTTAAAAAGGTTGTTGTTTTTATTACACATCTTGCTTTAAAAGTTTATAGCTTTCAATAAATAATTTACCCTTACTGAGCATCTAATCTCACACCTTTCTTATGTTTTATTTTCCTAGGATTCCAGGATGTATATTATGAATGATATGCAGGGTTAAGCTAAAGGGAATAATGGAGTTCTCAAAGAACTGTCTATGATGTGTTTTATTTTTGAAATTGTAATATAAAGTTAATGTATGTAATCTATTTTCCAAGAAAGTTAAACTGATCGGTCCTTCAGGACTTGATTCCTTGTAATCATGCCAATGTATTAAAATAATGCTCCAGCTCTGGGTAACTGGGGTCGGGGTGTTACAATGATACCCAGTAGAGAGTGGTAGATATATTTTCTTAGTGGCCAGATCTGTTTCCCAATACTTTACCACCCACAGAAGAGAAACTTGTGGATGAGTTTTCTTAAGAGGGGGAGATTGTATGATCCTATGTTTTTATTGAGGTATATTTCTCTTGGATCTCTATTTAATTCCTTTGTTTTGAAATAATTTTAATTCCTAGTGATTATATGGAGGAAAATGGGGTGTCTTGGGATTTCTAGAAAACAGAATCCTGATATTTTGGGAATGAATCTAGGATACATGGTTCATAGAAACCATCTAGCCTAGTCCACATGGTTTGAATAAGCTATGTTGGGTGTTCCATGCCACTGTCAGGGGTTAAATGGTTTGAGGAAACCATGCGACCCAAAATGCTTGTCCAGGCATTGTTGTTGATATTTTTAGTATTGAAATAACACACGGTCGACGCATGTTTTTCCTATCCTTGTTTCATAACCATGATAGATGATTATTGTGGTAGATAGGGGCTTAAAGTTTTGGCATGATTTGACCAACTATGCTACCAGTCAGTCTGACCTTGTATTTAGAGTGAAAATGGTTTTGTTCCCTAGATTCTCTTTATGCTTAAACTATTTTTACCTTTTATAACAGTGGTTAACACTATCACAATTTGAGATCCTTCTTTAAGACTAATGAAAGTAATGGGTGAATTTTGTTCATATGGAATCTGATTTGAGTTTTATTTGTGTTGGTGGATCCATTCCAGTAAGTTAAGCATTCCCCTTGTTCCTTTCATTATATTTCTTCATATAGATGGATTTTTTTTGTGAAATATCATATGACATATTTTCAGGATATTAATATTCTATTCCACTTTATTCAAATCTATATCAAGTTAGAAGATAATACATGATGCTTGTACTACCACAGACTTGAGGTAGGTGGTCTATACCTTTTCCTGAAAAGTCTAGTTTTTAAATTTATCATTTTTATTTTGTTGCAAGTCATACCTTCCCGGAATTGCTTCTAAATTAATTTAAATTCCTTGAATAAATTATTGGAACCTTGATAGGTTGAAAAATTAGTAAAATGATAGGTTTGGAGGTTTTCAACCTCAACCTAGACTACCCGTGAGGTGTGTTTTTGTATCTACCCCTTGAGTTACCACCCCCTTGGGTTTGTGTGTGTGAACTCACCATCATAGAGGGAGGCTTGATGAATTTCAATGTGATATTAGGATATGTTTTATGCATCCTTTCTACATGTGATTACATATTATTCAATTCATTAAATAATTTAAATGGAAATGTGGATCGAGTTGTATGAACTCATGGCTTGTGTTTAATTATGAAATGACTTATGAAATGAACAATGAAAACGATAAATGGTAAAGGGAATAGATAATGGATGGCCAATTATTCCCCTTATTTGAACATATTGAATGAAATTTAAATTTTTAATCCATGGATTCAAAACTATAATGAATTCCATAGAAATTACTGATCCATGGATTCAAGATTATATAGGCATCCATGTACATTTATACTCCATGGATCCGGATTACATGAGATTCCATGGAAATTACTACTCATTAGATCTGTCAATTGGGTCTAAAACATGTTTAAATAAAATAATCCACTGAGGATGTCCTGGAAATTTCTACTCCTTGGATCTGTCCCATATGGGTTGGACACTATATTACTCAAAATATGTCAAAGTTGATGTTATATCAAGATTTATAGTTATCCCATGATTATAGTTTCTTGTTTTCAGTGACCCTTGGCTAGATGGAATGTATCATACCTTCTTATTCATATATATTAATTTTATATATGTCACAGTTCTTATGCTTATATATACAAACTAAACTTGTTATAGAAACCTCTGGTGGTGGCCAACTAAGTGTAATCCAAAACCATTTTCTAGCCATTATTGGGATCCCAAATAGGGTTCATGGATGTAGGTATGGATTGGGTCAGGAACCCATTTTATGATGATTGACGTATTATTCCTAATTGTAGGAGAGCATGAGACCATGCTATGATCATGATTCTATATGGAGATACTTCTTATGTTTTTTTTAATTTCGACGCATGTACTATACTTGTTTTCAATTTCCTTGTATTTCTTTCCAGTTTGTATCGAGAAACAACATTTCCATCATATAGTATATAAAATACATTTATTTTTTATACTTGTTACTTATATATGTATGTTTTATTCATTCTATGAATTAAATTATTATTATACTTATTTATTCACTTTTGATACAACTATATTACTCTGATCATGATGGTATAGTGTCCCCACATTAAAATAACATACCCTCTCTGTTATCTGGTATCCTCTGCTGTATGGGGAGGCACACTTGAGGTCATGTGAGCCACAAAATCAGTGTACTATTTCGTAGCTCTCAGGATAGAATGTTACAATAATATTCTACCGTTTTATTCTTAGAACTATTAAACCCAACTAATCCCACAAAATCCTTTTTCTCTTCCTTGATATATTTCTTTTTCCATATGATACTTTTTTACCCCTTTCATACAAGTGGGTAAAAATTTGTCAAACCATTAATTAGATATCTAAATTTATCCCATACTCAAATTTAAGACTCTTAGATACCTCATCAACTCCCATGGTTAGTTAAAAATTGAGTAATTCCATAAACATTAAGTCATAATCAAGACCTGGATTATTCCATTTCTCTAACTATATGATCATAGTATTTATATTTATCCATTGTGTCTGTAGGTAAAATTTCTCAATAAAGAGAACCTAAATAAATCAGTTACAACCCTTTGTTACACCTTTCATATATCAATATATTCTATCATATATGAGTGTTTCCCTCAAGTATAAAGGTAGATAGATTCAATTTCATCCATTCAAAAGAATCAATCATCTCAAAAAATAGTTCTATTCCCTCCATACACACTTCCAATATTTTATGATCAGAATTTCTTTTAAATATGGGAGGATGTATTGATAAAAAATATTAAACCACGTCTAATATAAATACTAACTTCTAAGGATGTTTCCCTTCAATATTTTTTCTCACATTAAGAATATTTTCAGTGATATTATTTTTTCTTATAGTATTAGGTTTCATAGAAGATGATCATTCACACATTCTTATTATATATTCCCATCATAAAATTTCTACTTCATAAATTTTTTCTTATGAGGCCCATAAAAATTAATATTTAGTTCCATAATTCTACAAAAATCAACACAGTGGTTATAAATCAACAATAAATGTTCTAGTAAACTAAAACATAATGTGTCACCTCCTGCACATAATCACATATTAGTTATTCAATATCTATAATCAAAGTTCACCACCAAATTCAATACGTAAAAATGAACTAATAAATCTGTTATTAATAACCCATTTAGGGAAATATTTTTTAGTTTATTAATAAATAAAATATTTAATTGAAATTAAAAACACCAAAAAATCCCAAACACGTGTTAAAAAATATATGTATTAGGCCATGATGTCAATATGATACATAAATAACCCCACAACTCACTATTAATTGAGTTAAAATCATATCCCAAAATCTAATTTATAGATATGAAAATATAATCCCATACTTACCAGGTAACCTAGATATCAACTATGTTTATTTTTTCTGTAAAAATATACACAACTTATATACCAAGTCCCAGCTCCTAAACTCTAATATACCAAGTCCCATATATCATGATCTTATAAAAGAAACAAATATGATAAAATTTTATAACATCCCACCCTAACACAAATGTGCTTCCATGTTGATACATAAAATATCCTCAAGTTTGATGCCTAATCACTAGAGGTTGAGGACTAACATTGACTATTTTTTGATATCACATGGGAATCGATTTACACCCTAGCAGTTGATCCCATCAAAATAAAAACATAATAACATAATAACACCGAGTACTGTAATCCAATATAAATATTCTATAAATATCATAAAAATATACCAAACATTACTATGTATATCATATATACAGGAAAGATGCTATAGAAAAATACATTTATAAGAGTGTAACAATGAAACTAAAATGAAAAATGTGGGTAAATCCTTCAAATAATTTCTTAACATAACCATATATGACTCTAATATGTCTCTTAAAATCATTCTTTAACTAATGAGACTATTTATCTTTACATGGAACACCATACATTGAATTTATAGACATGAGAGGTTTGTATATATAAAAAATGATAACCCATTCTCAGTAGAAACTACTACAACCCCTGGAAACCCTTTGATTTTAATGTCATCATATATAAATTGTTTAACAGTTTTAAATAACTTAATAAAATATTTTTTAGGATTAAAATATGAATTTAGGTTCTAAATAATACTCATAAAGTATTCACATACCATTTTAGGACACTATAATCTTATCTTCAATGTCAAGCATAGAATAATGTTTCCCAAAACATAACTCAAATCATTTCATATGCCAAACACAAGGCTCAAATCATCTCATACTCCCAACATAAGACCTATAATGTAATACCAAACCTAACTCAATCTTTAGAAAAACACATGGATAAAATAATAAAAACTCTTTTATCATCTTAAACTAAGGATTCCTATATGTTTCCAAATTTATTTAACTTTTCACTACACAATATTTAGTGAAGAAACTATAATTAGTATTTTATATTAATTAAATAATTTCATAATTTCATCCCCAATTAGGCCAAGATAATCATATAATTTATTTTGAGGTATTATATGAATTCAATTTTAACATCAATCACTTGTTTGTGCTTTATAATATTAATTCCAACAATAAGATTCACATAAAAATCCATTTTAAGTCCCTTTAGTTCATTTTTTAATAAAATCATTTTTTGATATCCATTGAAATTTTTATAATCAATTTAAAATGTTATCAATGTAATTTTAAAAATAATACCCTGCTTTATTACCCACGATTCATAGAAAAAGAATTATCAAAACACATAATATGACTTTCAATCTCATTAGGTGTATTTATATCCCCTTTTCACTTGTTTTATAAATTTTTATTCATTAATTAAATTTGAGAAAACATCCAAACCACACGTTATTTTATCCTAATAAACTATAAAAATCCATTATATTTTACTCACTAAAGGAATGAAATTCTAGAGTAGAAAAAACATTAATGCTTCAAAATAATGTCATTTGATCAATTTCGACCTTTGATTCCACTATAGTGACTTAGGCTTATCATGAATACATAATACATCATTTTTTATTAATAATAAAAACATTACACAAACACATTCCTCAAGACCATACTATTTTAGTGCCTTTGTTTACTTGGAAACAAAGAAAACCAGTTCATAGGTGAGACACATCATCTCAAACTATGATATTCTTATCTAGAACCCTTCTTAAACAAGGAAAACATAATATATATCTTCATAACTCTAGGAAATGAAGTATAAGAACGGTTGAGCTCAGAAAATCTATAAGGATAAAAAAGAGTGATACGTAGGAAAGACATGAGCATGAATATATGAGAACATTATCATAACATTTTAAAATAATACCATACATATTAAATATTATCATCTTGAGTCATGGAAAAATTATTGGTAGTTAAAAATACATGAATCGTATTTAAATCAAATAACATGATCCATGAGGTCATAACATTAGCATAATACATAGACTATATTTTACACACATAGGAATAGAAAATATATTTTAAAGGATTCCCTCTAAGACATTCATAAAAAGGTAGGTGTGGTCTAACCAGCTGTGTACATTATTCAGGACTGGGATAACCCCCCTTGTACACTCTTTCAATATTGGGATAACCAGTTGTGTACCCTCATTTTTTGGCTTGTGCTAACCTCCGATGTACCATACATTTTAGTATTGGACTAACATTTGTGTACCCTATGAGATTGTAGAACATTTATCATTACCCAATGTATTGGAAGGAGATACTGGTTCCACCCAAAATATATTGAAAGTCGTACATATTTTTTCCATAAGATAAAAAAACAATCCACATATCATAACCAGTGAAAATAAATGGGTTTCATAAGCTATTCATCATACCATAACATTTTGAAAAGAAACATGTTTCATAATAATCATAGTACATCCCAAGAAAAAAATATGTGGGTTTCATAAAAATATTTTCATGGTATAAACTATGTCATAGAAATAAGTTTATCGATTTCATTCCATCAATAACATAAATCATTTTGGGAATTAATACAAATGGCATCTTTGGGTTATTTCCCCAGTAATTTATAGTTAACATCAATGAAAGTAATGTAAGATGGAAAATTATTTTGATCAAAAATTTAAAGTATTTCTTGAGGAAAAAAATATTCTTTAAAATTCATTTAAAAAAAACTTTTTTTAAAATTTATTTTTTAAAAATTATCCTTTATTAATTATAACAGAATCTTTTAAAAATCATTCAAAAAATTTCTTAAAGAAAATATATTTTCTGATTTAAATAAAATTATAAATAAAAACATATTAAAAAAATATTATTTTGAAAAAAAATTGAAAACTTATAAAATAATATTAAAAGAAAAAAATGTTCATGAATATTGAATGATTTATTTATTTCATAACTATTAAAATAAATAGTCCTTTCACATTTTTGATAAAATAAAAATGAGCATTATTTGGAAAATGAAATGTATATTCCTTTCAAAAAAAATTGTACAACGTCATTCTTTGGAAAAAAATATATTTTATAAACAAATATTAATACTAAACCATTTTAAATTTTTTTAGAAAACATGGGTTTAGAAGAAAGTTGATTTCGAACCAAATAGAGAAATAAAGTAATATTTCTAAAAAATCCCATTTAGTTTAATTACCAAAGAGTGGAAAATTGTAATATTACGTGAAAATACAAACAACTACCATATAAGAATAAAATTAATGAGTTTTTAAATATATAGATCATTATATTTAATCATCATAAAGATAATCATAAACAATCATGATAAACAATGATATTGTAACATAAAATAATCACCACTATGGTATCTTGGAATCATAATACCCAATACAGAATAACATAAAATTGAACATAAGAATACCATGAGGATATATAAATTAATGATATTAAATTTCAATTGATCTATATATAATCCTCATGAAAGTGTATCGGTGCATAAAATAACATAGATATCAAAGATGGAAAATTAGGAAAAAATACCTTATCGTATTAGTAATATTTTAATTCATAATCCCTAATGAATCATAGTATAAAATTAAACATTAAATATATTAAAAATAATGGGACTCATGATATAACATATTTATTTATTAGTATATTCACCGTATAAAATAAATGAGAGGTGAATTTGATATCGCTCCCAGAAATAAGAGACTAGAAAACCCATAAATTAAGTATTAACTCCTTGCATAAAAGATCAACCCTCTTTTATAATACATGTATTTTTATTATAAATATATTTCAAAAATATATTCATATATATCAGACAATATATGATTTTCCTATTCCATTTACTATATTTTTATAACAATTCCTTGTTAAAGTTACATTTCTGGTAATAATTTCTTTGTTTTTCTTATATGTTTTCATTTTATATTTTTTTAGCCCCATTAATTTGATAAAAATTTCATCACATATATAATTTTAAACAATTTATAAATATCATATATATAAAGTGTATATGTATTTATAGTAATCTATAAATATTAGAGAATGAAAGTGAAATATACCGTTCATTGAGACGGTAGTTCGTATGTATACATTAATGATGATTCCATTATCCAATTCGAAAAAATGAATAATAATAAATGAAATATTATCATTAAAAATTACTTTATATGTCATATATGATGTATATTTTCATTAATTCCATCCTTATTACCTTCTATGTAAAGCGTGAATGAATCACATCTCTTCGCTAGGTTGTAGTTCATCGTAGACATGAGCGATGTTATCGTATTTCTAAAAAATTGTAAAAATAAAGGTATATGTGATATATTAATTACATAAGAATAATATTATAAAAAATATCATATATGAAAAATTAATCCATCATTATTTCTAACCATGATTGGTGGTAATGGAAAAACAAATGGCATCGATTTGCGAGGCGGTAGTCCGCCGTACACATGAAAAATTATTTTGTAACCCATTTGATGGAAGTAGATATGGTTGTTGGTCATAAAACATAAAATAAAAACATATTAGTATATGTAATATATTTATGTTATTATATTATAAATTTATTATAATAATCTAAGGAGGGTGATGAATAAATAAAACAAAAATTCTCATTGATGAACGCTGCATGTTCTACGGGTATCTTTCTTAGGTTGGAACTAAAATCCTTCCTAGGATGGACTTAGGTACAACATAAGTCTTATAGGATAATATGATACATGTTTTGAAGTTATTGTTGTAGGTATTTTCTCATCAAAAATGGTTTTATGGTGTGAAAATGAAATTAATATGGCTGGTCTTTTATAAGTGAGGTGAGTGGCACGCTTGATTTTTTTAAGGGAGAAATCCGTACACATTTTCATCATGTACCAAGGAAATAATAATGGACCATTACAGATTATAGAATATAAATGTTTTAAATATGTCCATCATATTTTTTATTGGTTTTGGGTCATTTTTAACCCTTATCTTTTTAATTTAACCATTGGTGAACCCATTTTAACTTAACCATGGTAAATAATTTTTTAATGTTTTCTATTCATTTTGGTAAAATTTATGATTATACTTTTTGATAATATATATTTTTATTATTCTTAATAAGAAATCTATTCTTCCAAATTCAATTTATTAAAGTAGAAATTTTTATTTAATAAATCCTATAGACGTACTGAGAATGCGTGTTTTTAATGGGAAGATGTTCAAAAGATTAAAATATTTTTATATAAAAAACTAATATGAAATTGATCCCAATTAACTAAATTTTATTATTGGAGTTAGAATCGAACTAAATTTACATTAAAACTCATTTGAAATATAAATTACCTTTATAATAAAATTTATCAAAAGGATGTTTTAATTAAAATTCAGTATTTTTTACTACTCATAAAAAAAGATACTTTTCCTAAAAACCCAAAAATTCACTCTACTATAATATTGACATAATGATATAAAAAATTATGTTTTTATATATAATTAATTTTATCAAATTTTAAATATTTAATTTTATTATTTTCCACAAAAATTCATACATAATTGTTTTTGGGAAAAAAGTGTTTTGAAACATATAAAGTCTTTACCAAACATTATTTATTATGTTATCAATATGTTTTCTTTAGAAAGAAATATTAAAATTAATATATATATTTTTTAATATTATGTGTATTGTTATGCTTAATTAATATGTTATATTTTCCCCATTTAAAAAATTATAATTATAATATATTATGGTCTTGATGAAACTCAGTGTTGTGTGTAATGCAATCTCACTCAGTGTTGAGTGTAGCCCAATAAGTCAATTAAATTTAATGTTTTACAAAATAATAATTTTTAAAATCTCAGGATCATAAATTCTTCCTCCCAAAAAAATTAATTTCTCCCCCAAAAATTATTTCTTTGATACAATCAAATGAGGATACTTCTACTTCATCATTTACATAGGTTCCCAAATAGCATCTTAAAATTAGTGGTTTCACCAAAACAAGAATTAACTAAGTGAGGGTTATTGTTTCATAGAAAATTCTATATACTATCCAAAATCTCGAGAATTTTTTCCTAATAAAAAATTTCTCTCTCACATTGAATTACCTTTGAGATCAGTACAAGTGATGGTTCATAAATGTACTTCATTAGGAGGGATACTTAGAACACATCATGGACTTAAGAGTGTTCTGGTGGAAGAGAAAGGTGATTGGATATGGTCCCGATTAGATCAAGAATTTTAAATATAACGATATACCTAGGTATAAGATTCCATTTTCTCCCAAATCTAATAACCTTCTTCCATAGAGAAATTTTTAGAAACACCTCATCATCATCTTCAAATTTTAGATTATGCTGGTGATTATTAGAAAACAATTTCTACCAACTCTGGGATGCATTGATATGTTTCTAAATGGATACAAAAATATTTTCCATTTTCTTAACTAAATAAGCTTCTAATATCTTAATTTATTCAACTTCATACTAGTATTTTGGAGCTCTACATTTATTTCCATAGAGGGCCTCACAAAGAGCCATCTGAATGCTTGAGTAAAATATAATTTTTTAGAAAACTAAACTAGAGGAAGGTTTTGATACCAAAAAACTTTTAAATAAAAATAAAAGATATCAACATATAATCTAGGGTTATAACATTTAATTCATACCAACCACCTATTTGATGATGAAAAGTAGTTCTAAAGCTCAACTCTGTATCAATATCTTGCAAAACAAATTCTAGAACATTGAGAAAAACCTAATATCCGGATAAAAAACAATGGAATTTGGTTCTCTATAAAACCTTACAACTTCATTAATATATATTATAGAAAAATAATACTGAGATAAGTCTTCTCTAATAGTGATGATTTTTTCTCACACAGTAAGGTGATTGACAACAACCCATATAGAATAATTCACTTTATATGTTTGGGTATTCCAATTAAAAAAATACATGGTGATGTTTTCCAATTTCCATTCAGTTATACGTAATGTATGTTATATCATCTTATAATTTTTTCTTTTATTATTAACATTTTATCATACCATCCACCAAGATTCAAACACTATGATGTCTCTTATCATGTCATCCCACCATAAATACTCTTTCAAATCCCTATACATTTTCATAATTCTCATATGAATATATAATGCATAACTAAAAACCTCCACAAACTACTCCTACTTGAAATATAGTATGGATGGAATTTATACACAATTCCTAAACTATATCATTCCATCAAGATCATGTTTAAAATTAGGAAATTTTCTAACTTTATTTTATAGCTCTATGTCTTCCTTATGTAGCTATTTGATATTAACTAGGATAGATGGTTAAACATTCAATTAAGCATAAACAATTGTTCCCCTCACTTTATGATTTCTCTATCTATCCATTGTAAATCCATAGATATCTTATATTTTGTAATATCCATTAGGGGTAATATGACAACCCTGCTTTTATTACAAACTTAAACATGATTTATTACATAAACTATTCACTTGATACAACATGGAATATCGAGAGGTATAGTTTATTTGGGGCTTAGTATCATTACATAACAACTTAAAACATGAAGTACAATATCTTTATTGAAAACATCATTTACATGACCACTACATTCCCTCATACTTAGCATTTCATGGGATAACCTGAGGACATGCATACGAAAAGAGGTGAGCTATAAAGCCCAGTAAGGGAATAAAAATGGAATACATGAAGAGTAAAATAAATTTTAGACAATAGGAATATCAATAGAGCACAAGAGAAACATGAACATAAGGTCACGATAAAGCATGATAATCATAACATGGAAATGTCGCAACAACACTTAACATGGAATTAGCATGAGCCAAGGCTCATTGCACATAGAGCATGAGTAAATCCTCATTAAACATGAAGCATGGGTAAACCCTTGTTGCACTTGAATTAGCATGAGTCAACACTCATTGCACATGAAATATCATGATACTATACTTTACCCAATGCATTGGAGTGCTATAAGGGTGCACCCTTCTTAAACATTTCATTTCATGCATAAGTGTGCCCCATGGATCATAAAACATGGATTCATAAAACATAGTCATTTATTCCATGATAAAGGAATGTGGAATTCATACATGATAATTTGTAATCAATAAGTAAATGTGCATAAAGGTTAATACCCTTGATGGATAAATGGGTATGGTATTCACTACACAATGGCATTGGCTTAGAAAATCGGGGCGACTTCGGCAGCGTAACGGCGTGGCATAAGAATTCATAAAAATGGTTCTTGAGAGAGAAAGGGGTTACTGATCATATTTACATGTAATAGACAGTAAGGAGGTCATATATATACATGTACCAACAATTGTAATGGAATTTAGGTTCGTGATACAAAAGTATTGCTTGAATGTAAATGAGGAGAGAGAAGTTCCTTTCGGAATTTCAGCATAGTAATGGGTGTACATGGGAGGATTTTAATGAGATAGAAAGGGGTCTCCCATCATTCAAACACAAATAGGTTAGTATGATGAAGGTGTAAAACCATACCCCAACATTAATAATTCAAATTAAAAGGGAAAAATAACTTAAATAAAATTGGAGAAAATTGAGAAAGGAAGAAAAAACCCTTACTTGGAAGTGTGCTTCCAAAGGCTATAGAGAGGCTTGATAGAGGTTTCTTGGGAGATTGGGGAACCTTGGGAGGATTCTAGAGAGAGTAGGGCAGATTTTGGACAAACTCCAAAGGATTTTAGTGAGGAGGAAGTGGGAGCATGGGTGGGTTTATATATGAAAGGTGAGGGAATTATTTATTATTTAGGTTTGGGTCCCCTTACATTAAATTTATCCAAACCACAAACCATCCCATGGTTTTTGCCCATGGTTTTCGGAAAAGGGAAGAGGAAAAAAATATTTTATAAGGCCAAAGTCTGAAATTGTTAAAATAATAGGGTTGCCTATGTTGAGGTGAGTCACACTCCCATGGAAATTAATTTAAAAAGACAAGGTGTTTAATAAGTTCTGAGGGGTCCATTAATGCTTTGAAAAGTAAGTCAAACAAACCCAAAATCCCATTATTTTAAAGGTAAAACATATATTGGCCAAACATAAAACTTATAGTATTTTATTAAATCACTAATGGGTCATTATGATGTCATAAAACAAATTATATATTTAAACAATATTTAATTTTTACCCAAAATTTTGACTGTCTCCAAAAATAATGAAAAATTCACCGTTGGATAATTTCGACATCCTAATTCTAGAAATAACATTTATTTATATAAATAATTTTCTAAATATGTTAATTTTCACTATTAAAATAAAAACTGACATTTATCGAAAATTCACAGGTTTTGACAAAAATGGCTTTCAAACCTTAATAAAAATTACAATTGCATTCATAAAATTATATGATCATTTATATATAATAAAATTAATTTAATAAGAATAATAATGATATTTTATTAAAATATTATTTAATTTAAAAATCCATCAATTTAATAAAATATAATTCTTAATTAAATAATAACTAAAAAGACTATTTGTACTTTAAAAATTATTTACAATGTATCCATAATGACAAGAAAGTATATTCATTATTATATACAAAAATTAATGTACATGAACATAGTACAAGCAATTTGTTACATAGCCCCTTAAAACAGCCGCATAAGACCTAAGGGTAAGGTGTGCGATGGTGACACACTCTTGGGGTGGGTTGGATAACATCGCTCGAGTGGTAATTTCTATCAACTTCCACTTTTCCTGTAGACGGTCACTTTCGAGCTTGACATGATGAAGAACAGCTTAGGCTTGGTCAAGAGCGAAGCCCAAAGATGCAAACTCTTTTCCGAGCTCTGAAAAATGGGCTTCATATGGAGCAATTCTACTGGATGAGGCCATCGCTTCCTTTGTCTGAGTAAATTGGGTTTGTTAAAGCTCTATATTTATACTAATCATGTGATCACAGTTCAACTGCTGTAAAAGCAACGGTCACAATTCTTAACATAAAACCAAAGAAGGTGACATTTAGTATAAACATTTTACATAAAGAGACATCTAATTATATCAAGAGGCGTTTCCATTAATTAAACTTTGGGTCATTACAATATTCCCCCCTTAAGAAATTTCACCCTTGAAATTTCCTTTTCCCACACTAATACAGATGTGGGTAACTCAGCTTCATCATTTCCTCCAATTCCCAAGTCTCTTATTCAAACGTGTGGTTTCTCCAAAACACCTTGATTAGGGGTATTGTCTTATTTCGTAGAACATTTTCTCTACAATATATGATCTTCAATGGTTGATCCTCATAAGAAAGATCATCCTCAAACTGTACCACCTCAGAAGAGAGTACATGTGAAGGGTCAGGTATGTACTTCCTTAAGAAGGATACATGAAAGACATCATGTAATTTGGCCATGGTAGGTGGAAGTGCTAGTCGATAGGCCATAGCCCCGACACGATCAAGAATCTCGAAGGGGACTATGTACCTTAGACTTAACTTCCCTTTCTTTCCAAACCTCATGAACTTCTTCCATGGCGATATGCGTAGAAAAACCATGTCTCCAACTTTAAACTCAAGGTCTCATCGATAACTATCCGAATAACTCTTATGTCGACTCTGGGCTACCTTGATATGCTGCTGAATGGTTTTCACCTTCTCTACCATTTCCTCGACCATTTCTAGTCCAAGAATCTTACGTTCACCAACCTCATCCCAACATGCCATTGTTCGACACCTTTTCCCATACATGGCTTCATATGGTGCCATTTGGATGCTCGAGTGGAAACTGTTATTATAAGAGAACTCAACCAGAGAAAGATGTTGATCCCATCCACCTTTAATTTTCATTGAGCATGCTATCAACATATCCTCAAGTTTTTGGATAGTCCGCTCAGATTGGCCATCAGTTTGAGGATGATAGGCCTTACTGAAGTTCAGTTCAGTATTCAGATCCTTTTGAAGAATCTTCCAAGACTTAGAGGTGAATATTGGATCTCAGTTAGACACAATAGATAGTGGCACTCCATGAATACCTACCACTTCCTTGATATATATCTGTTCCAGTTGATCCAAAGAGAAATCCTCCCGAATAGCAATGAAGTGTGCAGTCTTTGTTAGGCGATCCACAACAAACCATATTGCATTGTTTCTTCTGGATGTCCTTGGAAGTCCGGTGACAAATTCCATGGTGATGTTCTCTCATTTCCATTCTGGTATGGCCAATGGTTGCATCATCCCCTTAGACATCTGCCTCTCTGCCTTCACTTGTTGACACACTGGGCACATTGATTTATATTCATCGATCTCCTTCTTCATATTATCCCACCAAAAGTTTTCTTGGAGATCCTAATACATCGTTGTGCTCCCTGGGTGAATAAATAAATTTGAACTATGTGCATCATCCAAAAGTTCCTTCTTCATCTCCGGACTTGATGGAACACATAAAATTTTCCCAAATTTCACAATTCCTTCTTCATTAACATTAAACGCTGAGGATTTCCCTTTTTTGATAGCTTCCACTTTTTCCTGAATTCCCACATCATCCTTTTGAGCATCCTTTATTCTTTCCAAAAGAGATGGTTGGACAATCATTTGTGAAAGGATTGATGATGTTCCCTTCTTTATGATTCCCATGTCCATCTTCATCAAGTCTAATAAGATATGATCCTTCTCAATTCTCATCATTGATAGAATTGCTGGGTCTTTTCTACTTAGGGCATCTGCCACCTTGTTTTCTTTCCCATGGTGGTAATGTATTGAACAATCATAATCCTTGATGAGCTCTATCCATCTTCTTTGGTGCATATTAAGCTCTTTCTGTGTGAATATATATTTAAGACTCTTATGGTCATTATATATCTCACATTTCTCCCCATAGAGATAATGCCGCCAGATTTTCAAGGCAAAGATCACCACCGCCAACTCCAGATCGTGCGTTAGATAGTTTGGCTCATGGATTTTCAACTGCCGTGAGGCATAGGATATCACTTTATCATTCTTCATCATCACACAGCCTAGGCCCTTCTTTGAAGCATCATTAAATACCACAAAAAATTCCCCACTTGTGGGTAAAGTGAGCACAGGTGCAGTGATAAGCCTCTTTTTCAACTCCTTGAAGCTTTCTTCACATTCATCACTCCAATAAAAATTTACTCCCTTTAGAGTTAGCTTGGTAAGAGGGTTGTAAAATCATGAGAAATTTCTCAAAAATCGTCGATAATATCCAGCTAACCCCAAGAAGCTACGGATATCCGTTACCGATGATGGCCTTGGCCATCTATCAATTGCATTTGTTTTGGAGTGGTCCACAGATATCCCATTGCTTGTGATGATATGGCCCAAGAATGAGACCTCCTTCAACTAGAACTCACACTTTCTGTACTTTTCATAGAGATTCTCCTTGCGCAATGTCTCTAGTACAGTTCTTAAATGCTCCTCATGATCCTCCTTGGTTTTAGAGTATATTAGAATGTCATCTATAAAGACTACCACAAATTTTTCGAGGTATTCTCTAAAGACTATATTCATCAAGTCCATGAAGATTAATGGAGAATTAGTGAGTCTGAAAGGCATTACAATGAATTCATAGTTCCCATATCTTATATGAAAAGCAGTCTTGGGGACATCTTCCTTCTTCACCCTTACTTGATAATATCCCAGCCGCATATCTACCTTGGAGAATTATTGTGCTCCACGCATCTGATCAAACAATTCATCGATCCGTTGGAGATGATACTTGTTCTTTATCATGATTTTGTTAATTTCACGATAATCTATGCAAATCCTCATTGACCATTCATTCATCTTGACAAAGAGGACTGGTGCACCCCATGGTGATGCACTTGGGCGTATAAACCCATTATCCAGATTCTCTTATAGTTGTTTCTTAAGCTCTTCATGTTCCACGACAACCATTCTATATGGAGTCTTGGATATTGGTAGCGCCCCTGGTATAAGTTCAATTGATAATTCAACATCTCTTCTAGGAGGAAGACCAGGCAGTTCCTCAGGAAACACTTCAGCGAATTCCCTCACAATAGGCATTTCTTCAAGGATAGTTTCTTCCATGGACTCAATCATTTGAGCCAGATAGACGTGCTCATAGGGCAGTAATATCCATGCTTGAGATGATGGAGCTAAAGGAGATTCATCTTCCTCCTTACACTTGTAAAGAATCGGGAGCCAATTCTCCATATGGAGTGTTATTTCCCTCTCCCGACAATTTATGTTGGATCTATATAAGGAAAGCCAATCCATGCCAATAATTGCATCAAATTACACTAGAGGGAGTATGAAGAGGTTCACAGGGAAATTAAATCCATAGATTATAACAGCGGTGGACTTATATTCATGGGATTCAATGATTTCCCCATTTTTCATACTCACCGATATCTTCACTTCCATGATTATTTGTGGTGCTGAGATTGTTCTACTAAACTATCGAGATATAAAAGAATGCGTAGAACCTGAATCAAAGATTACTTTCTCTATTCTTGAATTAATAAATAGCGTACCTATCACCACTTCGTTTTCGGGGTTCACTTTGACAGAAGTGATGAAAAAAGGTCTTTCTTGCTGCCTTGGAGGTTTTTGGTTGCCTCTAAAAACCTTTGGATTAGGGAACTGATTTGTAAGATTCCCCGGTTCTTTGTATTTGTAGCAATGAACAACACGTTGAGGTTCAAACAATGCGTTCCTCTACTCTGTCGTAGCCGCGGGTATTTCGTGCTGACATTAAACAGCTAGGTGCCCTTCTCTTCCACACCTGAAGCATTTCCTCATCCCCTTAAGGCAATTTTTAGGGTGCTTCTTTCCACAATTTTGGAAAGAGGGGTGTTGGATCTTCTTAGCACCATTGGATTTATCCATCAGACCACCAGCATTGAAGTCCACCTTATGCTTCTTATCCCCTTGATACCTCTATGATTCCCTGATCACTATTTCAACTTTGAGGGCACATCGGACAATTTCCTCATAGCTGTCGAAGTCACGGATCGCTAATTCTATCCGCATCCTAGGCTTCAACCCACTAAAGAAGTGGTCAACCATGAATTCGGGGGTAACGACAATGCCGGAAATGTATCGTGAAAGACTTATAAAGTTTTCCTCGTACGCTCCAACAGATTCTTCAACTTTTTTCTTGAGGGAAAGGAAGTCCCTTTCCATCTTAAGCTGGAGGGTGCGTGGAAAATATTTATCGAAAAACATCTTCCGGAAATACTTCCATTCCAACGCCTCGATCTCCTCCTCAGGCTTTGTATTTTTTTATCAACGTCCACCATTGATCAGCTTCACCCTCCATATGATATGAATCTAGGAGAACCTTCTCTTGTTTAGAACATTTAAATATGGAGAAGATATTTTCAATGGAGTTGATCCATTATTCAGCGATCTTGGGATCAGATGATCCACTAAAAGTAGGAGGCCTTTGTCTCATGAAGATCTCTATAGCGACTTGTTTCATCTTAGGGGGGTTTGGACATTCCTCTTGACCCGTTTTTCTATTCAAAGATTGAGTTAGATGAGAGAGAATCGTGACAAAGTTCACAATTCCCGCTCCCATTGGATTGGGCATCTCATTAGTACAATCATCACACTAATATTCACACCGGTTGTTAGCCCAAGTCCTCCTATTACTAGCCATTGGCTGGAATAAAAGGAAAGTTAGGGGGTAACACATAAAGGGTAATCCAAATACAAAATTTGATGACTTAAAAAAATAAACTTTTATTTCCTTAACTCATGAGTCTATAGGCTTCAACCTAGGTTTTTCAAGATCTACTTTCTAACATATATTCTTAGGGGCATTTCTTTTTAATTACCTTAATAAAGGTTCATACTATCCTTGTGAATTTATCAAAACATATCCCCTGGAAGTGTTGTAACCAAGAGTGCAGCAAAGCCCGTTGTCATACACCAGTTCCCATTTGAGTCTATCTTAAAGCAGTGTTTCCGGGTTGTACCCCAAGGATACATCTGTGCCAGAGCTTTCTCTACCTGCTCGTATCCAGACAAGGATGTATTTGTTTGATAAACCACTTACTCAGTACTTAAAAAAACATAGGGATGTTTTTATTATACTTATTCTTGTCTCTAAGGCTTTACTAGGGTTTTATAATCCTAATCCCAAAAATAACTAAACCTATCCTTTGATACCAAGAATGACAACCCTACTTTAATTACAAACTTAAACATGATTTATTACATAAACTATTCACTTGATACAACATGGAAGATCGAGAGTTCTAGTGTCTTTGTGGATTAGTATCATTACATAATAACTTAAAACATGAAGTACAACATCTTTATGGAAAACATCCTTTACATGACCACTACATTCCCTGGTACTTAGCATTGCATGGGATAACCTGAGGAAATTCATAAGAAAAGGGGTGAGCTATAAAGCCCAATAAAGGAATAAACATGGAATACATGAGGAGTAGAATACATGTTAGATAATAGTCATATTAATATAGCCCAAGAGAAACATGAACATAAAGTCGTGATAAATCATGATAATCATAACATGGAAACATGGCAACAACACTTAACATGGAATTAGCATGAGCCAAGACTCATATCACGTAGAGCATGAGTAAATCCTCATTGCACATGAAGTAAGTGTAAAACCTCATTGCACTTGAATTGGAATTAGTAAACAATAACTGCACATGACGTATCATGATACTATACTTTACCCAATGCATTGGAGCGCTATAAGGGCGCACCCTTCTTAAACATTTCATTTCATGCATAAGTGTGCCACATGGATAATAAAACATGGATTCATAAAACATAATAATTTATTCCATGATAAATTAATGTGGAATTAATACATGAAACTTTGTAATCAATAAGTACATGTTCATAAAGGTGAATACCCTTGATGGAGAAATGCACATGGTATTCAGTACACAATGGCATTGGCTTAAAAAATCGGGGCGATTTCGGCAGCGTAACGGCATGACATAAGAATTCATAAAAATGGTTGATGAGAGAGAAAGGAGTTCCTTGTCATATTTACATGTAATGGACAGTAATTAGGTCATATAGATACATGTCCCAACAATTTTAATGGAATTTAGGATCATGATACAAAATTATTTCTTGAATATAAATGAGGAGAGAGAAGTTACTTTCGGAATTTCGGCATAGTAACAGGTGTACATGGGAGGATTTTAATGATATAGAAAAGGATCTACCATCATTAAAAAATAAATAGGGAAGTATTATGGAGTTTTGAAACCATACTACAACATTCATAATTGAAATTAAAATGGAAAAATAACTTAAAGAAAATGGGACAAAAATGAGAAAGGAAGAAAAACCCCTTACTTGGAAGTGTGCTTCCAAAGGCTAGAGAGAGGCTTGAGAGAGGCTTCTTGTGAGCTTGGGGAACCTTGGGAGGATTCTAGAGAGAGTAGGGCAGAGGTTGGATGAACTAAAAAGGCTTTTAGTGAGGAGGAAGTGGGATCTTGGGTGGGTTTATATAGGAAAGGTGAGAGAATTCTTTATTATTTAGGTTTGGGTCCCCTTACATTAAATTAATCCAAACCACAAACCATCCTATGGTTTTTGCCCATGGTTTTTGGAAAGGGAAGAGGAAAGAAATATTTTATAAGTCCAAATTCTTATCTTCTTAAAATAATAGGGTTGCTTATGTGGAGGTGAGTCACACTCCGATGGAAATTAATTTAAAAAGACAAGGTGTTTAATAAGTCTTGAGGGGTCCATTAATGCATTGAAAAGTAAGTTAAACAAACCCAAAATTACATTATTTTAATGTGAAAATATATATTGGCCGAAAAAAAATCTTATAGTATTTTATTAAATCACTATTGGGTCATTATGATGTCTTAAAACACATTATATATTTAAACGGTATTTAATTTTTACCTAAAACTTTGACTGTCTCATAAAATTATGAAAAATTCACCGTTGGATAATTTCAATGTCCTGATTATAGAAATAAAATTTATTTTATCTAAATAATTTTCAAAATATTTTAATTTTCACTTTTAAAATAAAAATCGATATTTATCAAAAATTCACGGATTTTGACAAAAATGGCTTTCAAACCTTAATAAAAATTACAATTGCATTAAAAAAATTATATGATCATTTATATATAATAAAATTAATTTAATAATAATAATAATAATATTTTATTAAAATATTATTTAATTTAAAATACCTTAATTTAATTAAATATAATTCTTAACTAAATAATAACTAAAAAGACTATTTGTACTTTAAAAATTATTTACAGTGTATCCATAATGACAAGTAAGTATATTCATTATTATATACAAAAAATAATGTACATGAACATAGTACTATATATTTTTTACATAACCCCTTAAAACAGCCGCATAAGACCTAAGGGTAAGGTGTGTGATGGTGATAGACTCTTGGGGTGGCTCGGATAACATCGCTCGAGTGGTAATTTCTATCAAATTCCACTTTTCCCATAGATGGTCATATTCAAGCTTGACATGATGAAGCTCAGCTTGGGCTTGGTCAAGAGAAAAGCCCATAGACGCCACCTCTTTTCTGAGATCTGACAAATGGGCTTCGTATGGAGCAATTCTACTGGATGAGGCCATTGAATCCTTTGTCTGAGTAAATTGGGTTTGTTAAAGCCCTATATTTATACTAATCATGTTATCACTGTTCAACGACTATAAAAGAAACAGTCACAATTCTTAATATAAAACCAAAGAAGATTACATTTTGTATAAACATTTTATATAAAGAGACATTTAATTAGATCAATAGGGATTTCCATTAATGAAACTTTGGGTCGTTACAGATAGGCTAGAATGATCATTTTGACTCAAAGCATCTTCCACATTGTTCAATTTCCTAGGGTGGTAATGTATTGAGTAGGTATAATCATTAATCATCTATAACCATCTTAATTTTCATATATTAAAATCCTTATATGTGAATATATACTTTAAAAAAAAATTATTGTTGTATATGTAACAATTTTAGGCATAAATATTATTCCTCTATATCATTAATGAAAAATTAACTACAGTTAACTCAAAATCATTTGTTGGGTAATTTTACTCATGATTCATCAATTTTCATGTGGCATAATCTATAAACATTTCATTATGCATAATAACACATCCCAATATCTTAATGTATGAAAACTATAAATTAATAACCCTTCTGAACTACAGGATAATGTAGCCATAATTGTGTTGACGTATCTTCTCTTCAGTTCCTTGAAATTTTCCTCGCATTCATTCTTCTAGAGGAACATGCCTCCCTTTCGAATTAACAATTTCATAGGATTATATAGTCAAAATAAATTCTACAAAAATATCAATAATATCTAGATAAACCATGAAAACTATGGTGTCATTAATCATGGTTTTCATAGACCAATATTCAATTGCCTCTTCCTTGGATGGATTTAGTTATACCCTCTCTTGAGATTATATAACCAAAAAATGAATCCTTATTCATCCAAAATTCACAAATTGTAAATTTTTCATATAGTTTATCATTACATGGGGTGTTCAGTACAATTATCAAGTGATCTTCATGATCTTACTTTATCATTGAATATATAAGAATATCATCTATAAATACGACCTGAAACTGATCAAGGTACTCTCTCAATACTATATTCAATAAATATATAAAGATAGTAAGGTAACTTGTAAGATGGAATTTAATAACTATATATTCATAGTTTATATACCTTTTATGGAATTATATCCTGGGTATATCATCCATCATGAACATCAATTGATGATATCCAAAATGAATTTCAATCTTTGAAAAGTCTTGAGCTCCATGTAGTTGACCAAACAAGTCATCAATATGATTATGATGATACTTTTTCTAAATTGTGATCTTCTTAATATCTTGATAATAAATTCTAAGACTATTTTATCCTTATTTCTTTTTAACAAAAAGAATAGGTGAACCCCATAGAGACAATATTGTCCTAATTAATTCATTCTTAGGTTTTTTCTTGGAATTTCTTCTCCAATTCCAGTAACTCAATTGGGTCTATACAGAGTCTTTGAGATTGGTTGGGCCCCATGTATGATTTCTAATAACAACTTAACTTCATTTTTGGGGGAATACAAGAAAAAACCTATAAAAAGACATCAAACATTTCCCAAAAAATAGGCAAGCTATCAATATTGATTTTCTCCAAAAACCTATGAGATAAACTCTACTTCATGATTTAGAATTACGAACCATACGTACAATGTGATATCCATCATATTTTCATGATAATGATCACTTTGATGGACGATCCTAGGTTGGTTTGGGATATCAATTGTATCTTTCATCCACCAAAAGTTGATGTGTGATTTAGGTAGATAAATCCAAAAAAAATATAACATCAAATTTAACTAGAGGAATAATGAAATAATTTGTAATAAGAACATTCATAATACATAGAGTTTCTTACATCCTATTACCTGGTAGTCATGATATGATTCCACCATTGATCCACCTCATCTTCGAAACTATGGATAAATAAAATGAATTTTTCATGTTCTAAACCCTAGTGAATAGAAAATATCATCTTAATGGAAGTAATCCTTTGTTCATCAACTATTAGATTATATTGTCCATTTAATGAATGTGGATATTTCCTAATGAATGAATCAAAAAAATGTTGTTCCATCCTTGGTTAACTTATAATTCTATCATGATTGATAGCTTGATAATGTTTTGTGAGTATAGAAATGTGATTTTTTATTCCATCTCCCATAATTTATGGATTCTAACGATGAAAATAATTAAAATTTGCATCATAATAATCATTAACATGGTTCCTTAGGGTTCCATACATTGACTAAAAAAATAATAGTTTAAGAAATAATAATATTTATGGGAAACCACAAAATCCTAAAAGATCGCATATAAGATGACTAACTCCTGAAATATTTTTTAGTACATTTCATCATAGATTTATCCTAATTAATTCATAGTCATTGTCTATTTAAATCATTTATTATAGTTCATAAATAGTATCTTTATTTCCAAATAATGTCCCCCATGTGTTTCAAACCAAGTGTACTGTAAGGCCTATTGTTGTGCAGCAGGTGATGATCGTTTTTGGAATAATGCACCCTTTTCCAAGTTATTACTCCTAGGTACCACTATTACATATTCACATCCACTTATAGTATCCTAAAAGGGATGTAGTTTTTTTTAAAACTAATCACTCTAACCATAACCAATATTCAATGAAATTTTCATATACTTCGAATAATCCTTATATATATATCCATAAATAAGTCCTTAATGTCCTCACTAATTATTTATCATCCTAGTTTTGAAAGGTTAAATAAACCTAACCTCTAAAACAAACTACTGTGACCCATTTTTCCCATACATACATATTGCATCATTTTTTATGAATATTTAAAAAATTACAAAAATACATACATGTGGACCATAATAGTTTGGTGGATTTGTAAAAATGGAATCATAAACAACTGGTTTATTAGTGAGCAATATCATATCCAATTAAGATCTTCATATTTACCACTCTTTATAGAAAAATCATCCACAAAACATATCTTCATAACCTAGGAAAATTAATCAAAATAAAGGGTGAGATAATATTTATTGTAAGGTTAAATAATTGAGATACAAAATAATAACATGAGCATAAGTGTTTGTGAACACAATCATCACATTTTTAAACCATCTACTCCATTTTGAAGATCATAATATTGAGTCATCCCATAAATATTGGACGTTCATAAGATATGGATCATAAATAAATCAAAGAACATGATCCATGAGGTTATAACATTATAATAATACATTTATTTGTGTCATACACATAAGCATAAAAATTATAATGTCAAGGATACCCACCAAAAAAATTCATATCATGTTAGTTTTGGGCTAACCACCTATATTCCTACTTCGGGAATGTGATAACATCTCATGTACCCTCTTTCAGGCATCCGCATACCACCCATGTTCCCTACATTACAGGCTTGGGAAAACCACATGTGTACCCTCATTTTCAGGCTTGGTCTAACCACCAATGTACCCTATGATCTCATAGAAAATTTATCATTTCCCAATGCATTATAAGGAGATATTGGTACCACATTTCAAATAATAAATAACAAACATATGTTTTCAAGAACATCAAAAAATATTCATCATATAATAACCCATTAAATATGATTATTTTCATAAACATTTCATTATATAATATCATGTGGAAAAGAAATAGGTTCCATAATAATCATATCATAACCCATGGAAAATAAGTGGGTTTCATAAGAATATTATCATGGAATAACCCATGGAAGATAAATAGGGTTCATAAACATAAATCAATAAAAATTCTAAACCATTCGAAGAAATTTAAAAAATGGTATTCGTGGATATTATCCCCAATAAGGAATGGGTAATATTAATGGATGTATTCTTAGATGTAAAGTGATTTTGATCAATCATTTAAAACTTTTATTAAAGAAAATAATTTTCCCAAAAAATATTTTTTAAAATTTTAATATTTTTTAAAGACCATTTCACAAAAATTAACATTGAAATATTATAAAGTATTGTTTTAAAAATAATTTAAATTATTTAATGGGGAAAATAACCTTTCCACTTTTGAAAAAAAATATTTTTAAAAGTAAAAAAGTTTGAAAAAAATTATTGAAAATAAACTTGATAACATATAATGTAATCTTCAAAAAAAATAATGGTCATGACCATGGGAATTTTCATTTAGGTCATTCATGTTAGAACAAAAAATACTTTCACGTTTTTTGTAAAAACCAAACAGGAATTGTTTGGAAAACAATATAAAAATTCCATTAAAAAACATGAAAATTAGAAAAATGGGTAAATATTTCTTTGAAAACACATAAGAGAATAATAAAAAATTAATACATTTATAGAAAACAGGGTTTGAGAATAAAATGTATTTCCTACCGAAGAGAGATATACTATAAGATTTTATTAAAAAAATCAATTATTCTATGTTCCAATGATTGAAAAAATGGTGATATTACTAGAAAATACATTTAATAACTATAAAAGAAAAAAATTCATGATTTTTTGGATATATTTATCATAATATTTTATCATTAGAAACAAAATCATAAACAATCCTAATAAATTATTATATTATAGCATAAAATCATTTTCACTTTTGTATATTTTAATTGATAGAGGTAAAGTGAAATAACATAAATAGACCATATAAATATCATTAATATAGATAAATTTTAGATATTACAAGTTAATGGGGAAGTAAATACACATTATAAATGAATATATTTGCATAACATAACGTATGCCTCAAATTTAGAAAATTGAAAAACAAATCCCTTACCGCTTTAGTAATATATGATATCGTAATACCAAATAAATAATTAAATAAAATTAAAAAAATGTAAAAAATTTAATGGTATTGATTATATAACTTTTCAAGGAAATTATATTCACCACAAAAAATAAATGATTGGTGAATTTTGATAGGTCACCGAGAAATAAATAAGATATTAGAAATCATTTACATTATGTTGTGAATTCCATAATAAAAATTAAAACCTAGTGTATAATGAATTTAATTTTATTATAAACATATTAATGAAATATATTTATATATACAATACAATATATTATTTTCTAATGACCTTTTATTACTTGTTTATTATCAATTCCATCTTAATGTCACGTTTTGGGTAATAACAGTTTTTTTCATATATTTTTTTGATATGTTATTTTTTTGGTTTAATTAATTTGAAAATTATTTAATAATATAAAATATTTCATCCAATATATATATATCATATATATAAATTATATATTTCTTTATTTATTTATATTAATTAATATAATTTAGTGATATAAATTGAAATCCACCATTCATGGAGATGAAAGGTTGTACATACGCTTGAATGTTGTTTGTATTTTCTTGAGAGATTGAAAATAAGAAATTTAAATGATATATTATCTTTTGAGAATCATTTTAATTTAATATATATATATATATATAATATTTTTACTAAAATTATCCTTAATACCTTCCATGTAAACTGTGAATGAATCACAAAACTTTTTGAGGGGGTATCGTGTCATACACACGAGTGATGTTGTTGTATTACTACATAATAAAATGTGTGAAGGTATGTGTGATATGATAATTAAATTAAAATAATAATATCATTAATATCATTTATATATAATAAATCCATCATTATTTCCAACCATTATAGGTGGTAATGGAAAAATTGATGACATCGGTTCGTGAGGCGGTTATGTGTCGTACACATGAAAAATGATTTCGTAATAGATTTGTTGGAAGTTGTGATAAATTTAAATCATTAAAATATCATAAAAACATCTCATTATATTAAATATAATGAGTTAATTATGTATATGTTGTATTTTAATAATTTAAATAGGTTGAAGAAGAAATAAAATAGAAATGCTTGTTGATAAACATTACCTCTTCTTTAGGTATCTTCTATAGGTCTGAAAAAACATCATTCCTTTGATGGATTAATTAAAAAATAAGGATTATATGATGAGAGTATAAAATGTTTTATGTGATTTGGAACGGTATTTTCTGAACCAAAAGGGTTTGAAGGTGTGGAGAAGACAAGATAAGGGGTGGCCTTTTATAAGTGAGGTGAGTGGCGCACTTGTAATTTTTTAAAATTGGAGAATTTCACCTTTGTTTTCATTATGTAAAAAGTCTCCAATAATGGACCATTCTTGAAACAATATTATTTAACATCATAATATTTCTAGAAAATGGGTGTTGTAATTTTTTTTTATTTTTAACCATTATCTTTTTGTTTAAACCTCAATAAACACTATTTTTACCCAAATTTTGTAAATAAGTTTTACAGGTTTTTACTTTTTATTTTGATAAAAATTTATGTTTAACTTTGTAGATAATATATAATATACTTATTAAAAATAGAAAATCTATTTTTCAAAATTTCATTTAAAAACGTGGAAATTTTATATTTAATATTTATCCAACAAATGCAAAGAGAACACGGGTTTTTAATGGGAAATGATCAAATGTTTAAAATGTTATTATATAGAAATTAAATATGAATATGAAAACAAAATGACCTGAATTGAATTATTGAATGTGTTATTGTACTAAGGACATGTTAAAAAATTTAAAATATTCTCTAACTTCATAAAAAATATAAAAAACATGATTTTTTCAATTAAAATTCTTTATTTTTCACAATTCATCAAAGAAAGATATTATCATAATAATATAAAAATTAACCCTAAGATACTTTTTTAATGATTATTTACAAAATGAATTTTATTTTATAAAATCGATTTTATAAAGGTTTCTAAAATTAAGTAAATTTTTGTTCACGAAAATAAATAAAATCATTTTTTTAAGAAATTATTATTTATGAGACATATAAAGACTATACAAAAAATTATCTATTTTATAATCAATATGATCTCTTTATAAAAAAATTACAATTAATATTTAAATATTATTTATTACTCTTCATATCACTATGTTTAATAGATATGATATATAGTATGTGTTTAAATAATTATAAATATAATATATCGTCGTATTGTTAAAACTCAATGTATTTTATATTGAAAACTAACCTAGTGTTGTGTGTTGCATAAGATACCAAAGAAATTTAATTTTTATTAAAAAATAACTCATAAATACTTATGGTGTTAAATAAATTTAATTTATTCTACCATTAATGATTGAATTTATTTAACAATATATTCTATCATATTCCTTATAAATCCATATATTTAATAATGAATATTAAAAATTCCATAATTTAAAATCACTTAAAAAAACTAACATCACATAAAAATACATGAATATATATTTTTATGGAATTAGATCTTATTTTTCTTGAGAACTAACTCACTAATTTTATCAACAAAAAAAATAGTGTAGAAATAAAGTATAATCATATGATTAAAAACAAATGGAATTACGAAGTCACCTCACACACACTTGGTAAATTCTTGTGTTCCTATAGATTTGTGATTGTTTTGGTTTTATAAAAGTGAAAAATCCTAAATAGGTGTGGAAGTTTGTTTCAAAAGAAAGAAACAAAGGTATTTTTTTCTATTGTATTATGTGGTAACGGATTGTTTCCAAACCATTACAAGGAAGTATCTATTATTATTTAGTTGTAAAACTTGTAAATTTTTGTGTTCCAATGGATTTGAAATTGTTCTATTTTCAAAAAAGTAATAAATATTTAATGGGATGAAAAGGCTATTTCAAAATAAAGGATGTTTAAAAAAAGATATCAATGATCTATCCCCTCCCCCTTCTAGTTATGAATTGATCATATCTTTGAACTATCATAAGTGGGATTTATTAAAAGAAAGTCAATCCATGAGTAAGAGTATATAAAATTCAATTAGATAGGGAATGGAAAGATTTATAGGAATAAAATTCACACAAACATCAACCATTGAATAATCATAGACTTCATATGTGATCTTCATACCATTATGGATTTTCAATACTAATTAAATATCTTCTAATTAAATATAAGAATTTGTATTCCTGGAGACTTTCCCTGATATAAGGGAATTCATATAACTAATCTCAAATAATATGTTTTAATATTTGAATATTACTTTCACTACCATATGTTGATTTTTTAATATTTAATCCCTTGCTAAAACCAAAATGTTTTTCACGACCATCATGTATTTAAAATTAGAGTGATCAATCGTAAAATAATGAAAAATCATCCATAGGTTGTCTGAATCATGAAAATTTATTTTCAATCTATGAGACCTTCAGTTTAAACATGGCCATCCATGATCATCTTCTATTCAAATTGGTCATAATGGATCATAAATAATACAATAATTAACCAATAATATAATCAAGAGTCTTAAACCTAGTGTGTAGCAAGTTAATACCAAACATACAAAGGAATAATGGTAAATATACACTTAACTACCTATTTTTAGGGTTATTTCCACAATATTAATATATTCCAAAAACCACGTCTACTTTTAATATCTATAAAGGGATGTGTTTATAGAGAAACTATACAATCTCTTACTTACCAAAACATTAGGATGTTATCCTATGTTTAGTCATATCCATAGGTGTTTCACCAAATAAATATGGTCTTAATATTCAAATATTTACTAAACATGCCTCTGATTCCAACAATAGTGACTCATACATTTCATTAATAGATAATATATCTTATGAGATAAATATTAAATACATAACATTACAATAAATGCTAAAATCTAATATTTTTAGTGTTTTAAGAAACATGGATGTATAAAAAACATTTTCTTAAGAGATATAGATCATCTAAAACAAGAAACTTTATAACTAGAACCCTTCTTATACATAACATACGTTGTACCTTTCGTCAAAACATGGGGAAAGGAAACATAAGAAACAATGAGATTATATAATCAATAAAGGAAAACAAGGGAAATATTAACGATTACTTAATCATAACATGATAATAAGGGTATGAGAACATGAGAATAACATTTTAAAATGATACCCAACATATCATAGATCATAATCAAGAATCGTGCAATAAATCATGGCAGTTCATAAGACATGAATCATAATGGAATAAAATAACATGATCCATGAGAGTAGAACATTGTTATAAGTAAAAAGTTTGTGGAATACATATATGAATATAAAATCAATTCATTTGGGAAGGATCATATCCAAGACTATCATAGTTGATTGGGTTTACTCTCTATTTCATCTTGTTAATCATCAAGGTTCACTCCCAAAACTATCATATTGGAAATATTTCCTAACTAAATTGAGTTTACCCCCTAGTCTGTTCCTTGTTAAATCTTGATATATCCATATTTACCCAATGCATTAGAGGGAAATATAATTTTGATCAAACCCTTAACATAATGAAAATAGTATGTATGTGTTCTATAAGATCACAAAACATTAAGTATAGCATAACCCATGAAAAATGGGGTCTATAAACATTTCATCATTTCATTATATTATAAACTATGTAAAATAAGTGTGTTTCATAAAGTTTTCATCATAACTTAACTAAATCATGGGAAATAAATGGGATTTATAAAATCATCTTTAAACCTAAATCAACATAATCCATCCCAATAATGGAAGTAAATGATAACATTGGATTATATCCCCATTAAATCTTATGTAACATCAAAGGATGTAATAATTGATGAAAAATACCTTTAAAATAAACCTACAACATATTCTAATGAAAATACGCTTTTCACTTTTAAATCACTTATATAAAATCATTTCAAATATTTTTGAAAAAAATTTCCTTGAAAAGATCATTGGAAATGTGTAACAGGATCATAAAATCAATAAGTGGCCATGAAGGTGTGAAATTTATTTCATGCTATGTATATTAAAATAAAAATTCCCATTTAATTTTAAATAAAAAGTAAAAAAATACACATTCATAAAATGACAAGAAGATACCAAATAAACCATTTATTAAAAAATAAATCATAGGTAAAATTGGATTTCTACAATCATTGGATAATATAAAACATTATTGGAATAATTTTTAGAAAACTTTGATATAGAATAAAAAGTATTTTTATCAAAGGGAGAAATATAATCGGTTATCATTAAAAATTTATTTCTTTATATTGAATTATAAAAGAAATGAAAATGAAAGAAAAACATTTAATATCCCAAAATAAATAGATTTTAAGAAAATTAATGAGTTTCTTGGGAGGCTTTTGGTAAATTTTCATCATCATAAACACAATTATAAAAACCTATTGAATAATAAGATTATAACATAAAACCATTACAACATTGGTAACATTTGAATCAGAAGACCCATGGAAAAATAATTTCACATGAAATATTAAATATCATTATAATTAGGTGATTTAGGATATATCATTTCAATAGAACAATATATACACCTTAGAAACATTAGTAGGTTCAAAACATGAAATTTGTCTCAATGAAACAAAATTGTGATGAAGTACTCTTACTACTTTGGAAATATCTAAATAAAAACTTATGAAAGACAAATTAATTTATGAATTTTTAAATCCAAATTATTTTCATGAAAATAATCATAAAATACATTTACAGGTAGTATATACACGAAAAAAGGAAACAAGTGGTGAATATTTCATATGTCTCACAAAAATAAAAGTTAGAAACGAAATATCATACCTTAAGTTAAAATTACATTGAAAAATCTATGAAATATTTTATAATAAATATAAATATATAAATATTATATTATATAATCATTTAAATACTCATAATATCATATATTAACTACTGATATCATTTCAAAATCGATTATTAAAAATTCATTATTAAAATCATTTTTTGTGACTGTGAATTGTTTCATTCTTCGTGTTAGTTTTGGTTCAGGCTTTGTATTCCTCATAATTTGACCATGTTTCCATAATATCATGGATTTCAATCTTGATAGAAATATAATATATATTAATTATATATATATTAGGTAGATATAGAAAAATTAATTACACCATTCATGGAGACAGTATGTCGTACATACGCTTGAACGTCATTTTAACCTTTTAATGGATGAATTTAAAGAAAGGTAAATAGTAAAAAATCATTATATAATCATTATTATATCATATATATTAATTAAATATATCATTATTACCATCCATGTAAATCATAAGTGAAAATAAATTATACAACCTCATGGAGGTGGTAGTACATATGTTTGCATTGGTAAGGTTATCATTTTCCAATAGATGGAAAAGTAGGATAGAAGTTGTTACATTATAATTACAAAAACATAATTATTTCATAAAAATAATATATAAACATTAAATACACCATAATTATCATCCATAAATTATGTTGATGACAAATGAATTTTAATGCAATGTGGAGGTGGTAGTCTACACGTACGCTTGAGTTATATTTTCAATTCACATTTTAAGAAAGAGAGGGTTATTAATAGTGTTTACATATTCATAATAACATTTTAGTGTATTTGTGATAAATAATTTATTATTTTATTCTGAATAAAATATATTTATATGATTTATAATAAAAAATAATTTAAATGAATTTGGGTATGATGATTTATACCATAACATATACATAGTGGATATTTATGTTTAAAATATAATTATTTTAAGTTTTGGTAAATTATGATGTGTCAAATTATTGTATAGAAGAGAAAATAAGGGTTTCCTTTTATATGTGGGGGAGAGGATACACTTGGAATTTCTTAAAATATTAAAATTTAATTATTTCATACTCATGAAAAAAGATTCCAAATGGATGGAAATTTGATTTTAGGGTATTATGATGTCAATATATGGACACAATATATAATTTAGACAAGTTTAATTGTAAAATTTACGCTTATATCTCTTTCTAACACTCTTGGTATGCCCATTGAAACCTTAACTGTAGTGAATTTTGTTTTCTATTTTTACTATTAATTATGAAAATAATTTTTTATCAATAAAAAAGTTAGAAATTATTATTCTTAAAATTTAATCCCTTTTATCAAATTCAATTTATCAATGTTGTAGAATTTAATTTAAAATTAAACTCGCAAAACACCATGAAAACTATTTTAACTAAAAAATGTTTTCTTAAGCGTTTAACATTTTTAGACAAAATCCAACATATAATTCGTTATAATGACCTTAATTGTATTATTAATAATATAAGTAAAATATTTTAACTTCTAATACCATTTTGTAAAATAATTATTCTTAGTTTCTCTAAATGACATGTTAGTTTTCAATAAAATCTAATATTTTATAATTTTTATCAAAAAAATTGATAATTATCAAAACAACACTGCTAATTTTTACATGATTTTTTAAAAAAATAATTTAATTTGTTAAATAAAATTTATAAAATTGGAAGAAATTAGTTTTATTACATTATCTTACAAATTTATAATAACCATTTTAGAAAAAGATGTATTTTTAAGCATATATTAACATCACATAAAATTTAGTATTTATTTAGGAAAATACTTTCTTTATATAAAACATTATACATATTTTTTAAACATTTTTTATTCATAATAAATCTTCCATATTAACATATATGTTATCATTGTGTAATATATTATGGTTTATTTATATTTACAGTAATGTGTATCGCAATTTATAAAGGAAATTATATTTATATAGAGGGAAATGTATTATATAATATTTTAGTGTTACTATTGAGATGATAAGGACTAGTGATCCACATGGGGACTTAACCTTGTAAAAACTTGTATGAATTTATTTATTTTCATATCTTTTTATATGGTCACATTTTAGTTATAAATTTTATGGGATTGAAACATTAACAAATTATGGACATAATTTTTTTGAGAAACAGTATTGTAAAAGATCACCATAGATTCAACACCATCCCACCCTCTTAGTTTTATACTCATACATTGGATATTTAATAAAAGGTATATTTCTCATCTAGGTTCATTTACTAAAAATAAGGATCCTCTACATAAAATAGGTAGATCCATTACATTCATTGATTGAGGAAGCCATGATATAACTCTAGCTCAAAATAGACAAATAAATAATTAACCTTATCATCTATATATGAATCTATATTTATAAATATTTAAAATTATTTGAGATCATTATGTCCCTATACCCCCTCTAGTGAACTAGGGAGGTAAACTCAGAGGATCGACCTAAATAAAGTTACCCAGTGAAAATTGAGGGCCTTGGGATAAACCTAGATGAATATGAGACTGAAGATCCATAACATTTAATAATGAAAGAAGTTGATAATTATGTACCTTGAGATAGGTGATAATCAAAATAAACACATAGAATATATTGATCTTATAAAATAATTCAAAATATTATATAACATTGTGCTAATATGAAATATATGGAACACAATAATAGGTCATCAATGGGGGGTCTAAGATAAAGGGAATCCATCTTAGTGAACTCGAACACCAAGAAATGTACAAGGGAACATGAAAATACACAAGATTACAATGACCAACAAATAATGGTATATATAGGAGAAGTAAGAAAATTTTACAAAGTAGGGTCCATGTGAAGTATTCCACATGGGCAGAGATAAAGGAAGATCTTAGGTAACAAATAGCCCAATATGAGCCCAAAAATCATTTTCACACCAAAATTCAACATCTTAAGAAATTTATTTCAATAGAAACAACCCAAAAAACAAAATTTCATTATTTTAATAATTAAATTGTGTGTAATTTAATTTTTCATATTAAAAAAAATTAATTAATAACATTAAATGATATCCACATTTCACATTTAATTGTATTGGAAATTAAATGAATGAGTTTTTTTGTTATATAATAAAAACCTTTGATAAATTTTCAAAATTATACACATTTAAGATTATATTACTAAACCTATAATTTTACTACACATCATAAACCCATTGTTTTGATAAAAAAATCATAATCATGGCCTAAGAATAATAATCTACCTACCATAGTTCTCTTATTTAATAAATTTTTCTTTATCATGAATCAAAATGATACATGAAGTACTAAATCAGTGCTAGTTCTAATGTTATATTAAAAAAGGTTATAATTCACAAATTTTCTAAACAAATTAAAAAATAGAGCATACATTACATTAAATGACTTTTCCACTAACACCACATCATCATGTAATTTGAGATCAGCTCACCAATACCACCAATACAAGTAGTAAATAGAACAATACCTCTTTCAAAAACAAAAAAATATGAAACAAATATCACCCACAAGTGATCAATTAAAAATACAAACTATATTGAAAATTATTTTAAAAGGTAAATATTTAAATTTCAACATAAAATCAGTTTTAGAAATTTTTTCCATTCATGAACTATCACTAGTAAAAAAGGGTAGTTTCTCCCTCAAAATAAAAATCTTTGGTAAACCAATGGATTCTAGTTTAGAAATATATGACCAAATGTGAAAACATTTAGAGTATTTATACCAAATTCCTTATTTATTCAATTATTCTATGAAATTTATATTTTTATTCATGTCAAAAACACAGATGAATTACTAATTTTGCAATAATTTACAAGAAATAATTAATTAATTTACACCATATGATCTCTATGGATGATAATATTGAAAATCGAATAGTATATTAGCATAAGAACTCATATATATACATTAACACAACTTAGGTTAAAAATATATTTGGAGTTCATATTCAGATAATTTTAATGCTATATTTATAGTTTTAACTAAAATTTAGAATCTAAAATTCAATTGAAAATGAAAAATTTATTCCCAAAATTCACCATGAATGTTTTTTCAAGAGATAAATTATATGATTTTACAATAATAACCCCATTAATAAATAATATGATTAACCACTCATTGTAAGAAAGACATACTAAAATCTACATATTAATTTTCTCCCAATATGTATGAAATACAATTATTTTGAATAACCAATTTCATTAAAATTAACAATACTTTAGTTTGTACTCTAGGAAATATAGTTTAGAAAAAAACGAAGATGCCTCCAAAGACATAAAAACCAGTTTTTTCTCAATGTTAAACAATATGGTGGAAAAGATATTAAAATAATTAAATTTCTAAAAGATATATAAATTTGGTTGTCATAACATGTGCATAGTACACAATAAATCCCAAATTCAAAAATAAATTTTCTACCACAAAACATTCATCCAAATAATTCACAACATGAAAAAATATTTCTATCCATGTTCATATATAATTTTATAGTGAATATACATGAATTTAAATATAAAAGAATATTCTAAAAGATAATCTTCACAAAAAATCTTGATAATGAAAAAAAATAATAAATTAAAATAATTATTTCACCACAAAATTCATTATAATTTAATAAATAACTATAAATAATTAACTTAAAAACATATCATGAAAAAAATTACTTATTAAAATATTTTAAGAAAAATCATGAATTAATGTAGAAGATACCATTTTAATGAAGATGTAGTTATAAAAAATATTTAAAAAAATGTAACTAATTTACTCCCCTAAAAGTGAATATTTAATATTTTTATTTCTACAAAAAAATCAATTTCTATTTTGAATGTAATTCTTAGTTTCTTCATTTCAGCTCCAACAAAAAACGGCCTTAAACATTAAATTCATGGAGTTGAATTTTTTGAAAAAAATCATAAAATATTAAATATATAATGTTACAAATATAATCTCATCATTAATTCCTCTTAGTCTTAGAAAACATTTTAAGTTATTAATCAACAAATTATTGAAAGTAAATAATGACCGAAAAAACTTTAGCCGATAGTTTCAATACATTTAAATTGATATTACATAAATTAGTTGTAACAATTGAATATTCAATATAAATTCTGATAAAATTAACAAATCATGGAACATATAATTTCTACATAAAAACTATAAAAGATCACCATATTAGTGTCCAATAATAAAAATCTCTAAAAAATATCCAAAAGAGGATATAATTAATTTAAAAGGGACCATTATTCTATAAACCAATGAAAAATGGTACTTTAAATCATAATAAACAACAATACCTTCTTTCTTATTTATGAGTGAGGAATAAAAAATAATAATAACCATGGGTTGACTCCAATAAAGAAAAAGTTTTATATCCTTGAGTAAAACTAAGAGAAATAAATTTGTAAGCAATAATTTGGAATTTAAGAACATATGATACCCTTAATTCTAGTGTTTGTTCCTCTGGAGATTAAGTATAAATGTATTATTCCCCTATGTTATCATCTCAACAACCCCATTAACCAATAACATTTAGACATGATATATCTAGGAAAGAGTTTCACCATAGTGTTAAAATAAACACCATACTAAAACCATTGAAATTTCTATTTTCAATTACAAAATCATGAAAATAAATTGTTCTTTATTTAAAAATCATAACAATACTACAATATTATTTCCTAATCTCATCCATCTTATTCATGTTTACCAATATCCTCTCACCAACACCTCAAAATGAAATTTCAAGCCCTTAACTACCCAATAAGACTTATGTTTTAATTATATAGTTAGATTAATGTATTTTATATGAATAATCCTATGAGTTGGAATCTCAATACATGTATTAAGGGAAATTTTTTAGGCCCACAAATCACTATCATGTATCAGGGACCAGTCCTTCCAAAAATTACATATAGTTTAATATAAAAATTTTCCTCAATTCCATGTTCAAAATATAAAATTTTCCAATTGATTATAGATGATATGTGGCACCATCATTATGAGTAGAACCATATTTCTCCATAAAATAAAATAATTTAGAGTTCTTGAAGTGATATCCATTATTGGTGATAAAATATTTAGACACCCTAAATCTTGAAAATAACTTATTTTAAATGAATATTACAACACTTGAAGCTTATTTAATTGGAGTTTCACTACATCAACCCACATTGTGTCCTAATCTACAGCCACAAGAATTTATTCATTACCATTATAATTTATTGTGGTCCCATGAAGATAAATATCCAAGAATCAAATATTTCTACATCAAAAATTCCTTTTTTTCAACACTTTAATCATTACATAATTTAATATCAATTGAAACTTATCACAATAAATATTCAAACTCCTATAATCCAAAATAAAACATGGATAAAAGAATCCATATTTCAACAGTTTTTCAGTTTTCCTCTCTCCCCAAGATGGACTCCTCAAGGTGAATAGTTATAGATCTTATGAAAAGAAATAACCTTATCCTTAGGTACAAATCTACACACAATACAATCATCACACATCTGATGTAGTAATGGATCATCCCAAAATAGTAATTGAGATCTGAAATGAATTTATTCCATTAATTTTGAGTGAGATCACTTAGAAAAACACTCAATGAAAACATTTAATGTAATTATAAAGCCAATAATGATATTTTGTAGAAATTTGAAGTAGTTTTTCATCAATAAAAGATGAATTTATCTTCATATGGTCATTATTCTTATTAGTTGACAACCTGGATAAATTATCTACAACCTTGTTTTTCATCCCCTAATTCACCCCTTATTTTTAAATCAAACTCCTACAAAAAGAGTTTTCAACTAATAAGTATAATATTAACCTATTTGTTGGGTAAATTTTAATTTAAAGTTGCTTAATGACTGAAAAATGACCTTAGAAATAATAAAATAGATCCAAAACATTTCAAGAGAAAAAAGGATAATCAACATCTTTTTCTTAGTTGTGATGTGTTTTTATCGAACCTCTTCTAGAAGGCTGCTAGAATAATAATCCAAATATAGACTCACCACATTCCACTAACCTAAAATTTCCCTAATATCCATGTCACTAGCATAAATTATTACCACAAATGTAAGTCTCCAATCATGGTTATTTATGATGGTTGAAGAATTTAATTTCCCATAGAAACCATATAACCAAGAACATTACCATAGAGGCAATAAATTTATTCATTTACACATTCAGAAAAAATCTCTTAAAACCATTTGAAAACTAGTGTTAAATTCTCTAAGTACCTATTAAATCATTTCTAGCAATTGAAAAAGAATCCATTATCACCTTAATAATCCAATCAATCATATATAAAAATATAGTCATTATACATCATTGATTCTTTTTCAGAGTCCCACAAAATCCAAAGTAGATTCACTCATAAGATATTGTTCTAAAAATACATTTAAATATAGTCTTTTTATTATCATCATAAGATATTAGAATATATTTGTAACTAGAATAGGTATTAAGGGAACAATAAACTGATTTATTGACAATCTATCAAGCATTTTTCCTATGAATGGAATGAGAAAGTGATCTTTAAAGTGAATGTATTTAGCTACATTAAATTTATAAAATCTCCCAATTTACTCACATTACCTGTTGAAATCAATTCATTTTTTTATTAGTAATTCCTCTGAAACCCCCTTTTTAGGAAAAACTAGAGTTAGAATAACCTAAGTGTTATCCAGGATCTGGAATATTATTTCAATGTATATTGAAAACTCTTCCCTAAAAACCTATTATATGTTTTTATTAAGTCTAAATTTTACCTAAACTCTATGATTTTAATTGATATCAATAGAAATTTTACTCATATTGATATATAATAATCCCCTAAATATCAAAAGTGGTCCATGTAAAGGAAGTATTAAAGTCTCACAAGAATCTTGACATCCTATCCTATTAGCTCTATCCTAACTCAAAATATATGACCACATGAAACATTAAATTTTAACCCGGATATAAATATTTTAAATGTGAAGGTAATGGTTCCACTTTTGTATTATGTGTTTTTTAATAATAATGAATAATGTTGGGTGGATGTTTCACAAGTTTCCCAAAATGTTTATTAAAGAATAATTTAGAGAAAGAAAACCTTATTACTCACTATTTTACAATCTACAAAACCCATTAAATATATATTCCAGATCTAGTTTCAAGATATATTCCTTATAAAAATCATAAATATGTTCCTAAAATTATCCATCAGTTCATTTAAAGTTACCTCAGCCTCACTCTAATCAATATCCAAATAATTTTCATCAAGAATGGGATTTTATCAGTTTTTTAAATTATTTATAAATATTCTTTTTAAAATACATTAAAAGATATATCTAATTCAAGAGGGTAAAATTTTGAGAAGTCTTCTTCATATGTGGGTATTTATTCCTTTTTGTAAACATTGATCTGTTCTTTATTCATTGAAAATTTCAAAATTAACTTCCCTTTTTAAGAAACTATCATGGACCCTCTAGTATATGAAAATGTCGTGCCAAGAATTATAGAAAAAAAATTATCACCATATATATCTAGAATATACATGTATATATATAAAAACTTTTCTATATTAACCAGATGGTCATCCACTCTCCCGGTGAGGTGAGTAATATACCAATAAAAAAACTATAATGAATTTTTTTTATTGAAATTATCAAATTCTCAATTATTGGAACAAAGAGAATATAATGATATTGATTATCATATCAAGATCTCATAATAAATTCGTCCAACCAATATTTACTATGTTTTTATATTTGAAAAAACACCCTATATCTTTTTGTTTATAATGAATTTTCTTTTTAAGTATAACACTACACTCCTAAGTTAAACGTATTATTAAATACTATTACAATTTCATTATATTAGAAGAAATCATGTTCAAGAATTTCCAACATGAGGTCATTTTAACCAAATATTATATTATTGTAATATTAACATAAATCCTTTTTAACAACCCAAGAAACATAATAATTTTTTGTTCATTTATATTTAATTATATTCTTCGAGAAACTGGAATGGTTGGGGGAATGTTTATCAAGATATTTTATATACCTTTAAAATATCCATGTTTTTTCTATTTTTAATTTTTTCTTTTAAAATTCATGTCATTTTATTCTTGGTTTTCAACTTTTATAAAATAATTATTCATCATAGTGTCCCCCTTGGATTCCAGTTAAAAATTTTATGATATAGTGGTCCATAAGACATCATGTGTATCTTCTGAAACTCCATAGGAAGCTGACTAGAAGAGAGGGTCTTGGAAGTGTCAATAGAGAGATTATTCCATCATTGATCTGAGTAGAATATAGTAATATACATGTATACACCAAAGGATAAATATAAGGCACAATTAAAAATAATTAAAAACATAAGAATAATATTAATAAAACATGTAAGATAAATAAATAATAAGCGAAAGTTGTGAAATAATCATATACAAAGTAATTATTATTCTATGTCATTTTTCTCTAAAAATTTATAAATGAGGGACATGGGATATAGGAATATTCACCATGTTTAAAAAAATACTAAAATTGAAAAAATTGATATGACTATCATCTCGAGCATAAGATCAGTCCTTTACCCCATACTACATCTTAGTAAGGGGAATCAATCCATAGATGTTGGAAAATTCCCTTTATCAATTATTTCATCCCTAAAGTCTATATGGTTACCAAAGGTAGACCAAGTAGGGTGTAAGATAAAATCTTAATAGGCCACCACCAATGGTGTCTTGATCAATCCAGTACATTCTCTATAAAATGAGCAATGGACCATATGTAATAAATTAAAAATAAAAAATGACTACATTAGACTATGATCCACTTGGAGACTCATAAAATTTTCCTAATTCGGCATAATTTGGTGATTCTGAACCAAGGGATCCTATAATGGTAAAGTGAGTAGGATAATATGTGAGAATGTGGATTTTCCCCCAAGATCATTATTGGTTTTAGAGGACACGTCCCTATGTCTCCAAAACTAATGGATCATTTCTCATCTAAATTATTTAAAAAAAATTAATTCAATTAAAAAAATTATAAAAATATATGGAGTCTCCCTAAGCATGTCCCAGAAAATTCTAAAATATTTCCATGTATCGTTCTAGGGATTTGGCATATGACCAATGCCAATGAGTATATCCAATGCGACCAAAGAATTATGTCCCAAGTGTCTCTCTAGGAATAGTTTGAAAACAACATGAACAAATATATGATTATATCCGTAGTATCTCACATAGGGTACTGAGTCTCCCGCATGGTATGGTATAACCATCTTTCAATCGATCTCATCTATGGGGTCTCCTATAGGAAACCAATGTCACTCGTATAGAGGTAACATCAATAACACTTGGTGATTCTATCCTTGGCATATCTGGTGTCTCCCCTAAAATTTTTACAAAGCATTAACAATTATAACATTAAGGAAGAAGATTCCATCCAAGGGGTCCTCAATTCGAAACCCTTTATATCACCCTTGGAACTAAAGTGATAGAATTTAAATCAAACCAAATATATAGGATATGTCTTCCCAAATGGTTATTTTATTTATTTCATAGATTTTATCATATTAGGTATATTGGGTCTATGAATTTACATTTTCAAAACCATTTGTGTGATAATTCATCATGATCATGGCCTAATCTCAAGTCCAATTCTACTAGTTCAATATAATTCATTACCTCGACAAATTGATTATAAGGAAACACACCACAAGGGGTGTTTAGATAATTTAGAACAAGGGGAATTAGGCCTCAAAGGTGGATCACATGTATTGGGGTGGAATAAATCAATGAGAATAATCCAAGTGGTTGATTGACCATTAAATTGGGTCATAAATGGAATGGAAATGCCTTCATTTTAATTTAATTAAAAAATTATTGGCGACACTACAAGGGTGTAGCTCATGACATAATAGAACAAGTTATAAATTGAGATGAAAGGAGGGGAAAGAACCTGTACTACCTACCTTATCCTTATATAGCATCCCTCATCCAATATTGACCATGGATTATAGATAGAATGGAATAAATTTATGAAACTGAAATACCCCCTCTAGCTTCCTAATGGATTTGACGGTGAGAAATTGGATATCGGATAGAGGAGGTATCAAAGTCTCTACCTTGAAGGAGGATGGGGCTTCATATGTTAGGGAGGAATAGACACCACCTAGAAATAGAAGGAAGTAAAATAAAATTTGGTTTAAATATTAATTACATGAAAAAAGGAAATTTCACCTTCAAATTAGGTGGCACATGGTTTGGCGACACGGTTGGCCAAACCATGAACCAACCAAGCGCCAAGCCAATACATAAGAGGCTCCTTATGTCACGAACCAAATCTGGTCACCACCGAAACCAGTACCAAACCTGGACCGTGACAAGGCCCGAAGGGCATTCCCGATCCCCACGGGCTGGAACCAGTTCCCAGGTATCATAAAATGAGAATTGGGAACGATTTACCCGAGTATATAAACTTAAAACAACAAAAGAATCCAATAAAACGAATCTGGATTTTTCAAACCAAACAATCTTTTACATAAATTCAGAACTGAATTACATAGCATAAAATAATTCAAAAAGACTATACCAAAGGTAAAAAACAAAAATGAAACAGCCCAAGAACCCTCATGGCATGGGGCAACTCCCTCAAGCCACCTCCACAAGACTTCACCACCAAGGACCTACTAGAAACCCGAACCACTGGAACAAAAAAAAATTGTACCCAACCTACGACAACAAAAATAACCAAATCTACTTACACACAAGGGTGTAAGTAGGGTGTGAGCCAAAGCCCAATAGGATACCACCACTAAGATATTCCATATAATAATCATTTAAAGACGAAAAGCATGCAAGTTTTCAAAAACATGAAAAACTAGTTACAATTTCTAAAAGCTGCAACTTTGAATAAGAACAGTTTTCAAGTGGGCTATTTTAAAGGATTAACACTTTATAAAATAAACACCAAAGCTACTTAATTTTCGAGCAAAATGTACCGTATGCCGATGGTAAGCACAAAATATCTAGTGAGCACAAGCAATGGGAAATAACCCCTAGGAACTAGCTAGCTGTGGGTCCCAGGTACCTCGTATCTCAGTGAGAGTAACCATCACAAATATCTTTTCTAGTGCAAGATCCACTAGTAGGGAACATACCCATAACCTATTGGTCCCCAATAATCATCATCTTAGTTTAGTTAGAGTTGTAAGTGTCAATCTTACTAAGTGAAACTGAGGCCAAACCCCACGGGATCACTAGCATACTAGTACACGTCCACCCACCTAGATACCCGGGTTTTCCCTTTGTGCTAAAACAATTTCAACAAGTCAATGAATATAAATTTCACATAAAAATTTCATTTCCATATCATTAATTCACCAAACAGCCCACATGTATACAACACAAGTCACAAAATTCCACTTTTCATTCAAATGCATTTTGAAATAAAACCCACACCAAAATAGCCCACATCACTTTTTGCATAACTTTCACAATACAACACATCCTTTAACAATTTTATAAAATACCTAAAAATATACTAAACAACACATAACAGCCCACTCACATGTTTTCTAAAACCCTTTTTATAAACAAAATCCACTTTTCACATCGCACTCACACAAACAGCCCATATAAGGTTCACACCTCTTTCACATTTTAGTAAATCCATTAAACATTTTTGTAAAACATTTCCAAGAGGATACACATAACATAAAAAAAATATTAACATTTAAAATGGTCCATTTGAAAGTATAAACAATCCAAAACAGTTTTCCAATATGGTTTCACATCTTACATAAATCATTAAACCATCAAAACTTTCATAAAACAATTCTAAAGAGTGTACCAAATCTTTTCACAAAAAAACTCATTTCAAAACCATATTCCAAGGACAAAATCACACCAATACAAATTCAAAACAGAATTTTCATCCCCAAAAACATTTATTAAACTACCCCCATGTGTTATAAAAACACCTCAAACAATACCACAAAAGATCCACATGAAAAGCACACGTTTTCAAAATCACTTTCAAGAAGTAAAATAAGGCTTTACACCATAAACCCATTAAAAGAAACCTCTTTAAAACCTAATGGCACACCAATACCCTACCAAATTAGAATTGTCAGCCCAAACAAGATTTATTAAACCAATTTCATATGTTATAAAACACACCCAAACAATACCCAAAGGGTTGCACATGTAAAACACCAATTTTTTAAACTAAAATGAAACTGTAAAAACAAATGCTTTACCAAATACAAAATAAACAGTTCCCACACAACACACAGCATATTAGTAAATTCATAATAAGTAATTCAAGCAAACTAACTCATCTAGAAATGATTACACATGGAATCACCTACCTTTTATGCCGAAACCCTCAAAACATGGTGTGAAACATCAACAACACCAACGCCGCACATCAAGGAATATAAATCCAGACCTATACCACAAAAAATTGACCAAAAAGATACCAAATAAGACCATATGTTTGAACCCTATGTTCTTGACATTTTATAAACTCTTGAGATAGGGTGGAAACCCTAAGGGGAAGAGAAGAATTGAAAAGAGAAACATTACCCAAATTAATCTTGAAGAAAACGACCTAAACTCCACCAGAATATGAATTTAAAAATATCCCAACATTCAAGGGAAGTTCTAACAGGGATTATGATATAATTTAGGAATTGGAATGGGGGAAAAGAGTAAGAATTGAGAGAGTTATGATGGAATGAACATACCTCCTCAAATCTGCCCGATTTTAGAAACCCCAAGAATGTCAGCACCAAATCACGATGCCATAGATCTCCAAAGTGGGGGGAAAGGTAATGGGAGCTCTCCTGGGCTTCTTAGGGTCTAGAGGGAGGTTGAATCACCGAAAAATCCATTTTAATGAATAAGATATTAATAAATTAATGAAACAATTTAAAACTGGAAAATGGGCCTTCGGGTTTGCCCAATTCTCAAATAAAAACAAAAATCCCCCATGCTCATGGATTTATAAAGGCCCCAAATTTAAATTTGGGGTTACTATATTAGGGGAGAACAATTAGGAGTTTGAATGAGTCAAAAATATTAAAAATTAAAAAAGTTATAAATGAAACAAAATTTATTTTTAAATCTGGAATTGGGCCCGCAGTTTGGCTCAATTCATGAAAACTCACCAATTCTCAATAAAACCTTTGGAAACCACCAAAACAAATCATGAGTGGAAAATAAATTTAAAATATCCCTAAAATAGGTTACGTACATGACAATTCTCCCCACCTTGAAAACTTTTCGTCCCGGAAATTCACAGCAAGGTCAAAGCAACAACCAAACCCAACTGAGAAACCAATAGGTACACCCTTGCCAGGTTTCACCCCCAAAGGTCAAAACACCTCCAGTGATCAATGATGGAAGGAATACTCTCACAAAACAAACTTACACCACTTTCCTGAAACAATCAGGTACATTCAGGCTTTATCCCAATTGAAAACTCCTCAAACACAATCTGAACAATACTCAATCAATTTACCCAAAAAAACAACAACATTGAACAAGGTTACACTTCCCTACTATAACTAAACCATTGGAAACTCTCCAATATCAATTTTTACCCAATGAATATGTAGGTAGTTATATATCTTCGAATGATAATACCTACTTCCCAGACAAGTCCAAGGAAAAAAAATTTAGTTACTCGTATGAAGAGACACAAATGGGCTCCCCACCATAAGAGACAACTTAATTTTTTTTCCCGAGACAGAATCAAGACACTAATAGGGGAAGGCCCAAACAGACTCCCTAGTACAAGGGGTATACATCCATTAGAAATTTACAAAATAATATGCACGATACCCATGGTGGGTCTTCCCACCACAAGAACCAACCATCTTAACCGACCGGCGTGGGCCGACACAAAAAGACCCCAAAATTAAGGAGTTGGGACAGTCACACGGTTAGTCTGCACAGTTTGAGAAACTGTGCTATAACTATGTGGATCCTTATATCTGTATGGTTTTTTTTTGTTCATGGTTAGAACTATCCATGTGAAAACCGTGTGCTCAAATTGTCTAGCCAAATTTCCAACCATTCTCCAAAGACTCAATAGAAACCAAAGGGGGAGGGAATAACATTGTGTGATGACATGGGTACAAAACCCTCCACCTATTTCCACCGAACGGGAACAACAGAAGAAATATGATGACACGATAGGTTTAAACTCTTCCTATCTTTCATACTGAGGATAGGACTTTGTACAAGGGTTTAAACAACACTGGGGTTTCCCCTGACTACGCGCCAGCTTCTCTCCGGGACCTATGGCTGGAGCTCAAAATATTGAAGCATCTTCGGCCACACATTTTGGCTGTTGAAACCCCTATGTGGAACTTCTTCTTTCGGTGCCACAAACAACTACACCGCATACCCTGATGGGTTCATCAAGACATAACACACTCCATAACTCACTTTTCCAAAACCAGACATTTCACTGAAACAAGGGATCAGAATAAGCACACACATCACACCTTGTTTCTTTGGGTGAGAAACAACAGAAGGGTAGGACACGTATAAACACCGTCCTCTAAGATAGAGGATTTGATTTTTTTTCCAAGGGATACATACTCCAAACATAATAGAGAACCTAAGAGGATTGTGTGACCTTGACCTTTACAATCAAAAGAGCACACAACATCACAATGCGTCACCGAACATGACCCTTGTGATTGATAGAAACAATACATGGAACATGACCATATTCCAAGTCCCTAAAAACAGACATGTCCAAAAAGTGGACACAATATCCTATCAGGACCAAAATCTCAAAATTGGTTGTTTAATAATAACTCTTACTTCAAGGAAACTATGAAGAACCCAGAGGCCCTCTTAGACACCGTCATGACACTAATCCACACTAACAACCAAAGAACACTTCCACCTTCGATGAATCATGAAACTTAAGAAACCAAGGCCTCTTTCAACCTTCCAAGAGCACTCTCCCGTTATAAGAGGATCTAAAAATCAATGAATGGAATGGGTGTAGACTCAATCTATAAATCTCAAGAAAAAAATTCCTTATATTGATCAACTGGAGGGTCTTCAAACGACGAAACAATCCGGGTTGCACTTCAATTGTTCACTAACCATTAATGGGGGTGTACCTTATCCAATGATTGAACCCAAGGACCCAAACAAGATAGTCCATTGGTCAAGATATACCACAAACCAGATCCAAACACATGTAGGGAACCATCGTAAAGGCGTCACGAAACATTTTTCAAAAGAGACCACTAACTGTCCCTACAACACAACTTACTGACCAAACCCAAACCCAAAACACAGTTCAAACAGGAGGGGTTCTAGGACTCAAAACACCCCACAACATCAACATTTTCCAAAAACACATAATATACACCATCCCCAAATAAAATCATCAAGAAATCATGTTTTTTTTATTTAAAAACATTTCTTTGAAAACAAATGGTTCAGCGGTTATCGCATCCACCAATGGTACCCCATGGGCCTTACACATGCATGTTTCTATGCCACACCAGGAACCCTCCTCATATCCATCCCGACACTCATCTAGTCATGTCATCAACTATCCCTCTTCCCATATAACCCCATGCATGTGGTTTCTCATGAAAATACCAAAGGTTAAAACAATAATTCTTTCCACTTTTCAAAACCAAAATGGTCAACCAACACATCCTTTTTCTCAAAACCGCTAACCACGAGATCAAATTCCAACTCACATCTTACAAAACTTTTCAAAAATGCACAACCATTTAGAAAATAACTCACTTTCAGTATATTCACATCAATTTCAAAACATCTCATCCCATTAAAACACTCTTTGATTGTTTAGAAAACTCTATTGTAAACACATTTCAAAACCAACTTCAATATAGTTCTTGCTTTCAAAAGAGGTGTAAAAACACCATTTTCCATTTCAAAAAAATTCTAAAAATTCAGTTCCACCATTTCATAAATCAATCCATTCCTTATTTATTTGAAAATAATTTCAGAAAGACTTTATACTTCTTAAAACCAAGTCCTTTTAAAACCAAAGTTCCAAGATTGCAAAACTATAGTACAAAACAATCTGAGAGGAAACTAGTTTCAGTGGGTGAATTGGAAATATGGTTGGCGGCCATATTCCAATCACTTCACTGTCACAGAGAGTGTTCTAGAGAATATCCCCAGCTCCACATGGCTTGCCAGGCCCTGTGAGCTCACTGAGACCATTAACCCAACTCTCTTTTCATTTCCCCTAATCATCATTAAACCAAGAAAAACAAAGAACATAGATAAATCCCGACTTCCCCTGGTGACTCGAATCCTGTCATGAGGTGTGGTGATCAGGCACACTACCCATAACCGAACTACAAAGTCCCAACAATTATAACTCTAATCTATCCCGACTATTCCCTAAATAACATGACCCAAAGAGTTAACCAGAACCTCCTCTGATACCATTTTGTCATGAACCGAATCTGGTCGCCGCAAAAACCGGCACCCGACCCAACCCGTGGCAAGTCCCGAAGGGCGTTCCCAATCCCCATGGGCTGGTACAAGTTCCCGGGTATCATAAAATGAGAATTGGGAATGATTTACCTGAGTTTATAAACTTAAAACAACAAAAGAATCCAATAAAATGAATCTGGATTTTTCAAACCAAACAATCTTTTACATAAATTCAGAACTGAATTACATAGCTTAAAATAATTCAAAAAGACTATACCAAAGGTACAAAACAAAAATGAAACTGCCCAAGAACCCTCATGGCATGGGGCAACTCCCTCAAGCCACCTCCACAAGACTTCACCACTAAGGACCTGCTAGAAACCCGAACCACTGGAACAAAAAAAAATTGTACCCAACCTGCGACAACAAAAATAACCAAATCTACTTACACCCAAGGGTGTAAGTAGGGTGTGAGCCAAATCCCAATAGGATACCACCACAAAGAGATTCCATATAATAATCATTTAAAGACGAAAAGCATGCATGTTTTCAAAAACATGAAAAACTAGTTACAATTTCTAAAAGCTTCAACTTTGAATAAGAACAGTTTTCAAGTGGGCTATTTTAAAGGATTAACACTTTTTAAAATAAACACCAAAGATACTTAATTTTCCAGAAAAATGTACCGTATGCCGACGGTAAGCACAAAATATCTAGTGAGCACAAGCAATGAGAAATAACCCCTAGGCACTAGCTAGCTGTGGGTCCCAGGTACCTCGTATCTCGGTGAGAGTAACCATCACAAATATCTGTTCTCGTGCACGAGCCACTAGTAGGGAACATAACCATAACCTAGTGGTCCCCAATCATCATCATCTTAGTTTATTTGGAGTTGTAAGTTTCAATCTTGCTAAGTGAAACTGAGGCCAAACCCCACGGAATCACTAGCATACTAGTACACGTCCACCCACCTAGATACCCGGGTTTTCCCTTTGTGCTCAAACAATTTCACCAAGTCAATTAATATACATTCCACATGAAAATATCATTTCCATATCATAAATTCACCAAACATCCCACATGTATACAACACAAGTCACAAAATTCCACTTTTCATTCAAATGCATTTTGAAATCAAACCCACACCAAAATAGCCCACATCACTTTTTGCATAACTTTCACAATCCAACACATCTTTTAACAATTCTATAAAATACCTAAAAATATACTAAACATCACATAACAGCCCACTCACATGTTTCCTAAAACCCTTTTTATAAACAAAATCCACTTTTCACATCGCACTCACACAAACAGCCCATATAACGTTCACACCTCTTTCACATTTTAGTAAATCCATTAAACATTTTTATAAAACATTTCCAAGAGGATACACATAACATAAAAAAATATTAACATTTAAAATGGTCCATTTGAAAGTATAAACAATACAAAACAGTTTTCCAATATGGTTTCACATCTTACATAAATCATTAAACCATCAAAACTTTCATAAAACAATTCTAAAGAGTGTACCAAATCTTTTCATAAAAAAAACTCATTTCAAAACCATATTCCAAGGACAAAATCACACCAATAAAAATTCAAAACAGAATTTTCATCCCCAAAAACATTTATTAAACTACCCCCATGTGTTATAAAAACACCTCAAACAATACCACAAAAGATCCACATGAAAAGCATACGTTTTCAAAATCACTTTCAAGAAGTACAATAAGGCTTTACACCATAAACCCATTAAAAGAAACCTCTTTAAAACCTAATGGCACACCAATACCCTACCAAATCATAATTTTCAGCCCAAACAAGATTTATTAAACCAATTTCATATGTTATAAAACACACCCAAATAATACCCAAAGGGTTGCACATGTAAAACACCAAATTTTTTAAACTAAAATGAAACTGTAAAAACAAATGATTTACCAAATACAAAATAAACAGTCCCCACACAACACACAACATATTAGTAAATTCATAATAAGTAATTAATTCAAACTAACTCATCTAGAAATGATTACACATGGAATCACCTACCTTTTATGCCGAAACCCTCAAAACATGGTGTGAAACATCAACCGCACCACCTCCGCACATCAAGGAATATAAATCCAGACCTAGACCACCAAAAATTGACCCAAAGGATACCAAATAAGACCATATGTTTGAACCCTATGTTCTGGGCATTCTATAAACTCTTGAGATAGGGTGGAAACCCTAAGGATAAGAGAAGAATTGAAAAGAGAAACATTACCCAAAATAATCTTGAAGAAAACGACCTAAACACCACCATAATATGAATTTAAAAATATCCAACCATTCAAGGGAAGTTATAACAGGGATTATGAGATAATTTAGGAATTGTAATGGGGGGAAAAGAGTAAGAATTGAGAGAGTTATGATGGAATGAACTTACCTCCTCAAATCTGCCCGATTTTAGAAAACCCAAGAATGTCAGCACCCAATCTCGATGACATAGATCTCCAAAGTGGGGGGGAAGTCAATGGGAGCGCGCCTCGGCTTCTTAGGGTCGAGAGGGAGGTGGAATCACTGAAAAATCCATTTTAATGAATAAGATATTAATAAATTAATGAAACAATTTAAAACTGGAAAATGGGCCTTCGGGTTGGCCCAATTCTCAAATAAAAACAAAACTCCCCCATGCTCATGGATTTATAAAGGCCCAAAATTTAAATTTAGGGTTACTATATTAGGGGAGAACAATTAGGAGTTGGAATGAGTCAAAAATATTTAAAATCAAAAATGTTAAAAATGAAACAAAATTTATTTTTAAATCTGGAATTGGGCCCGCAGTTTGGCCCAATTCATGAAAACTCACCAATTCTCAATAAAACCTTTGTAAACCACCAAAACAAAACATGAGTGGAAAATAAATTTAAAATAACCCTAAAATAGGTTACGTACGTGACACCTTACATGTTGGAGGTGAACTGTTTCCCTAACCATATCCCAACCATGTAAAAAGCCTCAATGAAAAACTATTTATGGATCGCACCGTTGGGTGCCTTGGTTCACACAGTTGTAGAAAAATTTTGTGGCCTCCATGTGTCCTATTTCTGAAGCCACACATTTTAAGAAAATCATAAAGGATGGTCAGCATGGTTTCTACTAACCATGAGTCCTAGTCTGCCTCTTTTAATTTTGTTGCTCTGAGCTCCAAACAATCCTCGAACACACCCATGCCCTGCTTGACTCTATTAGGATACATTATTGGGACCAAAAATGGAATTGAAAATAAAAACAAACAGTTATTACCATTAAGAAAAGACGGAATGGTACAACCCCCACTTCTTAAGACAAATAATCCCCAAGGTTCCCTTCCGAAGGTGTTAAAACATCGTCTTAGAAGAGTTTCAACAATTGCATATGTATGTAGGCCTCCCACTCCTAAGTATCATCCTATATCTGTTCGTTATTCTATTTTAATTGGGCCATAAGAATGGTCCATCCTTGTAGATTCTTTTGTGCTCCTATGAATGATATGTATGATATTTTTCTTTAGGGGTGGATCTACCTCCACCTCAATATCCTCAAGGTCAGATGAATGAGATGGGTCAGGATGATATCGTTGAAGATGAGATTCATGGATGATGTCGTGAAAGGAATCATACCTATAAGGTAACAAAAAATGATTAATAACTAGCCTGACTCTCTCAACTATCTCAAAAGTTTCAAGATATAGAGTCCACAGCTTTCCATGTCTACTGACTCTTCTTTAACCTAATATAGTCAATCCCCACAAGAAGTCCTGACATCCCACCTCAAACTCTAGAGGTATATAATTATGGTAGGTATAAGTATTTTTCTTGGTCTTAGCTATAACAATTATATTTTGAATCATCTAAACATTCTCTAAAGTCTCCTAAACAAGAATACGACCCAATATTGTTTCCTCACTTGCCTCTAACTAGCATAGAGGTGAATGGAAGAGTCTACCACAAAGGTCCTCATATGGGGTCATCTTAATTTTTTCCTAAAATATGTTTTGTAGGAAAACTCAAGAAGAGGTATATACATATCCCATGAACCTATGAAATCATGAATAAAAGGCTAAATCATATCATCCAACATATGTATCGTCCACTCAGACTTCCTATCGACCATTAGGTGATATGTTGTGCTCAAGAGCACATGTGACCCAATTCCTTTTTCAACCCTTTCTAGAGTTGCAATGAAAAGTTGGCATCCTTATTTAAAATGATAGAATGTGGAAATCCATGAAGGTGCACTATCTACTAGATATAAATCATTCCTAAATTATCAATAGAGAAGGTATTCCGGATTGGTATGAAGTCTGCGACCTTGGTCAATATATAAATGGCCACTTGTACCACATCACTTCCTCTAGTGTATCATGGAAAAACCATCAATAAATCCATTGTGACACTGTTCTATTTCCACACAAGAATGGATAGAGGCTATAGAAGTACATAAGGTCACTGGTTCTCTACCATCACTTGTTGATAGGTGGAGGAATGAGTGATAAGTCATGCAATCTACCTCGTCATTCCTGGCCAACAATACTGAAAGAATATGTCTCTGTACATATTTTTCAGACTATGATAAACATCTTAAATAGTGGAATGTGACTACCACATCAACTCTTCCTGTATATCTGAAGGCACTCATAAATGGCCATAGAAGAGTAGGGTTTCAGTTCCATCAACAACCTAACCATGTGGTGGGTTCTCTCTGATGATGCTTACATTCAAAATGAGACCCTAAGAATCAGATAAATACCTCATCCATACCCAAACTAGAAGGGAGTATGTAGTTGTTAGAGTTTCTATGACTGGTTTACCAAGTATTTCTTCAACCTCCAGGTTCATCTTATAAAGAATATCCATAATATACTACTAACTATTGACCTCCTTTATAGTTTGTGCCTAATTTTTCTAACATAAGGAAATAACTATGGAATTTATATTCCTAGGTGTGTAAGAAAGCTCAAAATAAAGGGATTTTAGGTATTACACTAAACAAAACTACATAAGATTCAATTCCCACTGATTAGAGATGTATTTGATACTTTTATGATCCATATAAATGACACACTTCTCACCTAGTAAGTAATACCTCCAAAACTGTAGAGAATTATCCCTGGATGCTAGATCGAGGTTTTGCATTGGGTAATTCCACTCATGTGATCTCAGTTGGAGGGATCTATAAACTAATACCTAATCAACATTCATCATATCATCCCCCAACCCAAATCTTAAAGCATCATAGTAAACATTATATCTTCTTTTTGGGTGATGTATAATCAGGATCAATGAAGAAGTATGGCTTCCCTTTAACTCTATAAAATCTCTCTCTCAAGCCTATGTATAGTTTAATTTGACACCATTCTTGGTCAATCCTATAAGAGGCCCTTATAGGTGTGATAAATCACATATTAACCATCTGTTATTGTAAACCATATATAAGATGTTCTGTATGTCAAACACATTCTTGGGATTCTCCAAGGAAACCATAGTTCTCACATTCTCTGGATCAACTGATACACCTTCCTCAGAAATGATATGAACCAAGAATTGAACCTTTATAATATGGAACATTCATTTACTAATCATTGAATATATTTGGTTCTACCTAAGGTCACTCAACAATATCTAAAGATTATTGGAATGGTTGGGTCAGCTGCTCTAGTACACCATGATATCATCTACAAAGACCACCATAATTGAATCAAGATACGAGTGTAAAACCCAATTCATCTGATCCATGAGGGCATCTGGTGAATTCACCAGAAGAAAATACTGACAAGATGCTCATACAAGTTGAACCTTCTCTGGAACACTATATGTGGTATGTCAAATTTTCTTAATAACACCTAATGGTAGCCCAACCTCAAATTGATCTTGGATAAAACTATTGATCCTATGAGAGGGTTGGATATGTTATCTATCTGAATAAGTGGATACTGATTTTTCACGTTAAGATGTTTTAGTTAGTGGTAATCCATGCAAAATATGTGGGTATCATCAACCTTTTTGGAAACAAAATATAATTGAACCCCATGGAAATTTGATGGGTTATATAGAATCCTTAGCCTCTAGATCTTCAAGATGCTTCTTGATTTCATGAAGCTCTATAGGTGTCATCTTATAAAGAGAAATGGATACTAGTGTCTCACTTGTTACTAGCTCCATGGTTTACATGACTTCTATCACATCAGGTAATCCAGATAAATTTTCAGGGTATACATCATTGAATTGATCTTTAACAATTGTAAAATCAACAAGTTTCATCCTCTACTCAGTCATAAAATTAATGTCCATCTAAATTTTCATTCCTCATAGCCCAGTAAGCTTGGATTGAGCTTGACTTGACTAGATATTCCATTCAACTTTATGGATATATATGCTACCCTTGGTTGATGTGAATGAGACCTGGCAGTGATATCAATCTACATAGTCTCAATAAGGCACAATCCAATCCATATCGAGAATGAAATCAAATCCAATCATCTTGAGGATAGAAAAACTCTAAATAAAGTAGTATCCACCAATTTCAATGGGCCACTACCTTCAATTTCATATTTCCTCATCTTGAATAGTTAATTGTTTTTCAAGTGTCATTACAACATTGTAGTAATCTATCACTATGGATAAACTTCCCATATTTTTAGTAGATAGAAGGTGTGAGATGCACCTCTATAAAAAAGGGAAGAAACTAAAATAGAGGCTAATAGAATAATGACTCTAACTATAGATGGATATAGATTCTAATACTCTAGTATAGGCTATAAAACATGTATATAGCCTAGACCATGGCCCTATGGTGCTTCTTTAGTATCCTGAGTAGGTCCTCTCTACAGACGACGAAACTTTGATCTAGGAATACCTCATCCATAATCACCTATATTGCCTGAATGGTTTGTAGAAGACCAACTTAATTCCTAATGAGGATTTTCTGATCATACACATGAGGATAGTTATATCATAGGACCCTGTTCACTTGTTACTATAGGAAATAATCAGTATAAACACTAGAGGTGACCCATCATTCTACAATCCTAACAATCATTCAGTTTCTTCGTACATTGAAGATTTTTATATCCAGACCTACTATATTGGGGATACACCACATAGTGGTTGGTTAATGACACATGGATGACACCAACACTACATGAATCATTGAAACAACTCTTCCTACAATTGGATAACCCACTACTATTCCTAGAAGCTGAACTACCCTATTTCATGTCACTCGATTCCCTTGTGTTCTACTCAATAATGAGGTAATAGTTCCCTATCTATGATATGGTGGTCAGTCAAATGATGTTCACCTACGAGAAGATGGAATATTAAATTCCATCCATTTATATCTTTTCAGTAGTTATCTCTTCACTGGTAAAGGTTGGAGAGAAACACTCTAAATCAGTGATTTGAGAAGAGTATTCATCGATATGTCACCTTACTGAATGTCCATAAATTCCCAAGACTGGTCTGTTTGCAAGGTCTTAAGAATGAATTAGTCAAATAAGTATTTTTTTAAGTCCTTCAAAACCATACCCTGAGGTCAAAATTCCTAATTAAGGGAATCCCATCAATTATTGGTAGAGTCACGCAGCATGTATGTGGTGAGATTGACCCTCCTCTCTAGAGGAATCCTTATATGCTCGATGATAGACAACATGGAATCTAGCCAGGAATTAATAGCTTGAAATATACAATCCCACAAGAAAGTGGGTGGATGATGCTATTGGAAGTCACAGGTCAACTCTTCCATGGTAGGGTTAGTTTGGGGAGAACCCTAAATGGTCTGTACGAACTGAAAGAATCTATCACAGAACTAAGCTTCATCACCATGTGGAGGATCTGGATTATTTTCCCTAGGATTCACTATAGAAGGGATCATGGGTGGCTTAGGGCCAATGACCTCTAGAGTATGGTCATATAAAGTATCCTGTAATATAACACGAGGTCTTCATGGTGGCATATCTCTTAAATTTCCAAGATCACACCTCATATATGATTTATAATAGATAGGGGGAATTTATAAAGAAAGGACGAGTATAAGGCCAGCCTATAAGCACATTACAACCCCCATCCTTCTCCAAGAGATAGGTCTCGGTGATAAGAAAAAGTCAAAAAAGAATTGTAGGAGACACTACCTACTTCCCACTACTAGGTTGGGTCAGGTTCATGGTCTCATATTACACATATAACATATAACCATTTGATTTTAAATGTTGTAGTCATTTAAAATTATTTATTTATTTAAATTCCCTTTAAATGGTTAAATTATATGGATCAATACATCCAATTTATATGGTCTCATTCACCATGTAAATTGAAATGTGAAATCCACTAAATCGTAAAAACAACACATTCCGGCCCATGTTACTAATGGTCTACAGATCAGAATTCCATAACTGACTACTTTAGGTGACTTCTTTAACCTATGTAGGAAAAAAACTCTTAGTTTAAGGAATTCACTCTCAGTGATAGTTATTTTTTACATTATTTTATGAACATTTGCCACATTCCTATATATAAAAACAACGCACAAAGATAAATCACATGAAAAATAGGAAATTCTTGCTGATAAGTAGATATGGTATGGAATAATGTGTGAAATTTAAATCCTTAAGGTCCTAGTATGATGAATTATTTGATGTTCCACCATATCATTGGGCCATGAATAGAAACCCCTTTTCAATAAAATAAAAATTAATAATAGCACAAATCAAGTGAGTCACCCAATGGTGAAATCCCTGAAATAGTAATAAGGGGAGGAAATAACAGCATTTACCAATCCTAGGTGATTTGGGTTTCCACTGTATGTGGGTTATCTACTCCCAGTAATTGTCACATTACCAACTTAATATATCTAATTCTTGTGTCGAAACCCAAATATTAAAGAAAAAGGGAAAATCCCCTTTAATAACACTTTGTAGTATGCCACCCTAAATTCCACATAACGGTTCCTCGAGACGGTGGGCCACAAGACCTCAAGTGTTTCTCCCTAAATGTTAGATTCTCTTGACTAGAAGTGAGGGTCCTATTAGTGTCAGTGGAGAGACTATTACCTCATTAGTTAGAGTGGAGTTCTATAATATAATTATATACAATAAGGGAGAAACCACATAATTAGTTAGAAACAATGGATAAAAGTTGAACAATAATAATAAAACATGTAAAATAAACAAACAATATGTGGAATTTGTGTAATAAATGGATACAAAGTCATGATTATGTTATTCCATGTATCTACAAAAAAGTGTGCATGAGGGACAAGGGATACAATCAAATACCTCATGATAACCAAAAATATAAAAAATTAAAAAAAACTACAATAAATAGAATCTAGAGCATAGGATCGGTCCTCCATCCCCATACCCCATCTGAGTAAGGTGAATCAAACATCAACAGTTGAAAAATTATTTTTATTAATACCTACAAATATAAAGTCTATGTGGGTACCAAAGGTAGCCCACGAAATGTGTGAGCTTCAATCTTCGTAGGAAAACCCCAAGAGTTTCTAGATCAATCTACTACGTGGAATAGAAAATGAGCACTATTCTGTAGTTATAAATGAATAATAGAAATATATAATTGAGTACATTGGACTGGGTTCCACTAGGACATTTTTCCAATTTACCTAATTTGGCCTAATTTGGTGAGTCTAAAACAATAGATCCTACAATGGTAAAGTGATCAGGAGAATATGTGAGAATTTGGAAAGCCGCCAAGCATGTGATTAGGAAGGGATGACACATCCCCACATTTCAAAAACCAAAGGATCATTTCTCATTTTAACACCTTAATTTACTTTTTTAATTCAATTAAAAAAAATTAATAAAAATATAGATTCCCCCTGATATCATCCTAGAAAATAATAAATGAATTCCATGTATCGCTCTTGGGACTCAGCATATGACATGTGCCAAAGAGTCTATCTAATGTTACCTATGACTGAAGTCCAAATTTTCACTCCTGGTATGGTGTTAAAAGAACAAGACATAACTTCAATGTACTTCATTAGAATTTTGTATTGGTGGCCAGGTCTCTATCATAGAATGTTACAACCATTATCCTATCGAGCCATTCCATGGGTTCTTCCTTAGGGAACTACTGTCATTCTTCTAAACATAAAAGCAATAACACTCAATGATCCCATCCTAGGAATATATAGTGTCCCCCCTAAAATTTCTTAAAATCATTAAAAATTCTACAAATAAGGCACAATAATCCACCCAATGGGTCTTTAAGTCGAAAACCCTTATTTCACCCTTAACACTAAGATGAAATAATCTTAAATAAACCATGTGTATATGACATGTCTAGTCAAAAAGTTACATTCCATTTAGTTCAAGATTTTATATCATAATAAGAATATTGGGTCAGGGAATTTTTATTGGGAAAATAATTTATGTAATAAGGAATAAGGTTGATGGACTAATATCATGTCCAATTAAACTTTTTCAATTTAATTCATTACCTTGACATATTAATAATACAAAACACACATCAAGGAGATTTTATCCAATTTAGAACAAGTCCCATTAATCCTAAAATGTGGATCAAATCCATTAGGGTGTCATAAATCAGGCAGATCAATCGAATAGGTTGATTTTCTACTAGCTTGGGATAAAAATGGCATGGTAAAGCTTTTCTTTAAATTTAATTAACAAATTATAGGTGATGAAAAAATATCCGGACTCATGTAATAATGACACAAGTTATAAAGTGATATGAAATGAGGGTAAGGAAACTATATCTCATAACTTAGCATCATATATCATCCCTCATCAATCATTGACCATTTATACGATATATAACTGAATACATCATAGAAACTGACAAATTACCTATAGCTTCTAGAATGATCTGACGATGAGAAAAATGAAGATCAGACACAGGAGGTATAAATATCCCTACTATGATAGAGGATTGAGCTCTGTATATGATGTAGGATGAGACACCTACTAGAAATAGGATGGAGGAAAATAATATGAGGTTTAAAGATTAATTAAGAGAAAATGGACATTTCACCTTCAAAATAGGGGGTGCATAGTTTTTCATCATAGTTGACCAAACTATGCACCAACCATGTGCCAAGACACTACTTACTATGATCCCCTCATGGTTGAGCGGCATAGGTTCTCTAATCGTGTGCCAACCTTGAAAAAAACTTCATTAAAAAACTCCAGATGGCTCGCAAGGTCATGTTCCTAGGGCACATGATTGTAGAAAAACCATGAGACCCTGATGATTCCACTAACTAAAGCCACAGGTGTTAAGGGAACCATGTGATATGAATGACATGGTTTTTACTAACCATGCGGTCTAGTCTGTCACATTCAATTTTAGGGCTCCAAGTTTTGAATGATCCCCTGACACACCTGATACCTTCTTGACTACACATGGAATCATTATTATGTAAGAAAGGAGTTTAAAAAAACGGTTAACCATTTAGAATATTCAGGATGTTATATTCTCATTTTAAGGATTGTTCTCCATATTTTTAGCCTCATAATTTTCTAATTTTTTATTTACCGATTCTTCCATGATTTCAATTTCGACTTCCCAAATCTCTTCCCTTGAAATTTATTTATTTTTCAACAAAATAATATTTTTAAAACAAATCAAATTTTATATGGAAATAATTTTAATAGAACTATGAAGCTTAATTTAGTCCCTAACAGACATATTTTACTCTATTTCACCCAAATATAGCTCTAAATAATGAATTATAGAATCTATTTCAACCTTTAATAAATCACTTTTATCCTTTTAAAAACATTTTATTTAATAAATAATAACATCAAAATTCCCTTAATAAATGTAAGGATCATCACTATTTCGGCTTTGAAATTAAGGTGTATGTTGACATGAATAAACAAGGGCAGTAGGAAGACTAATCATACCATGTTATTTTCATGATAGATTTGATTTATTTCCATATCTAGGTTTGTAATAATTTGAGAATATATCATAATTACCAAATTTTATATCCCTATATCTAGGGAAAGTAACATTTTAAGCAGGTAATATAGGAATATAAAAGTTTGGATGGATGTTTAAGATATTACTATACATCATTTAATGATATACTATTTTTCAGTGATTAATCATCATTTTCTTAAGAAAGATAATTTTTAAATTTATTTTCATTATTGGTCAATAATGTTTAAATGTGTTTTTTGAGTTCAACATGTTGTGAACAAAAATCATGTCCTCAAATAGTGGTTCCCTCATACCAATTAACTTTCCTTCTCCCATCAGATTTCTATTGAGAATTAAGTGCTAGGGTGTTGTACATTTTTCTCAATTCACCATATCTTTGATTAGTGTGACTCTCACTAGGTGATTGGTCTACTAAATTTTCATAATAAAGTAATATAAACTCAAAATAAAACCATCAAAAGGTGTGTAGGATGTTGGTGATGTGGGTACTACCTAATAATATCTCTAATCCTATCACATGACTTATAAAAAGACTCTCTGTTTTATTAAATCAAACTAATGATTTTATTATTAATCACACTTGTCAACTATTTGGGATGAAATTTCATGATAAAATAGTTTAATGATTATTCTCATGTTTTAAAAATGTTTGCATTAACAAGGAAAAACAATCGAGTATTATTACCCTCCAAATAAAATGGAAATCCTCTCATTTATAGCTTATCCCCACTCATCCCTTGAAGTTAATGTTTTTTCACCACCCTATAGATATCACTAATGATGGATATAGAGTCATCGTTAGGTAATCAATAAAAAGATGTAATTAGTGAAAAATATAACTATATCAACGCGTAGTTCTTTTGATGTTAATTAAAGTCTAATAAATGATGGATTACTTGATTTAATTGGGATATGGTAGTCCCTTATTCTCAATCTCTCATTATTTTCATGCCCAAGGTTATGTTCATTACTTTTCTCATTTTTCTAAGAAACACTTTCAAAAATGATTTCCATTTATGTTATCTTTTATTTTTTAAATAACTATAATGTCTAACAATTATTAGGATTAATGGTTCTAAACTAGTATATTATCTACTAGTGTGCATGTACTTAACTGGTATAATATTTTCTGTAAAAAGTAGTGCATAACTAAAATAAAAAATAAAAAATATTTCATAATTTTAGAAAGAATAGTGTTGAATAATTTATCTTAAAACCCCTCAAATATAAGGGAAAAATAATTTACAGTTCACAAACATCATTAATTTTCATCCCGCTAGATTTAGTTTGATGTGTACTATTTTTCTTGGAGAAACAATATCAGTAGTGAGAAGTTTTTTTATAAAATTAAACCACTATGGTCTGTTTATTAAACAATTGATTTAAATGTATTTTTTGGACACACATCACATTCCCCAGAGACAGCCATAGATTTTGAACATAAAATCATTTTCAAAGCATGAAATAATAATATTTTTACACTCAACCTAGTAAATCCATAAAGGATCTTATAACATATAAATTGGAGATTATCTTACATTTCACCGATCCAAATATTCCACATGCCATGTAGGTCATTTCCGACCCTACAGGATTTAAACTAGTGATTTTATATCCATATTGTTCCCTCATATAAAAAATAAAAACAACCAGGACCCCACCCATGAATATGGAATGATCCATCTGTATATTGGGTATCCATGCAATAAAAACAAATATATACAATATAAATGAGTTAATAATTTAGAGTAACTCACATGAGTAAAAGATAAATAACTCACCCTTGAAACCATTTCATAGAATAAACAAAAATAAAAAATACATATCTACAATATAAAAATAAATGTTTGGGACAACAAGCCTTATACATAATGATCTTAGAGTATTGTAACAAACTAAACTATTACCCAAAAGCCTCATCGTGTACCATGATCACTCCCTATGATGAAACACCGACCATTAATGGTCCAACACAATCATAACTCCCATAATACAATAATAAGGCTCCTAAGAGAAATATAAGAGTTATATAAATAGAATGGTGTTTTCAAGGTGTGATAAAAATGAGACCATTTGGATTCCACTGAATAGTTTATTCCATTTCCTTTCAAAATACCAATTTTTAATGGTGGAATGGAATATAAATAAAAAATATTTTTTAAAATTATATTTAGATAAATACATATATAATTCAATAATTTTTTTTCTATTAACATTACCCTTCATATTATAATATGAGGTGAATCAAAACCTTTTTACCAGAATACTTGAAAGCCCTAAAAGGGAATCCTTTAATAAGTTAATAAAAAATTGTATCAACCCAAATCCTCATTCCGAAAACAAAATTCACATTACATTAATAAAAAACACATTCCATTTTAAAACACACATCGTAATCCATTTTTACTAATTCATTTGAATATAAATTGAAAACATAATTAAAATAGAATTTGATCTCAAACATGAACCCAAATGTCAATTAGGGATAACAATCATACAAATAAAGAACAAGAGTCATGAAATAATTCAAATGAAAAGGGATAGAATATGATATAGGATTTAAATCCCAATGGTTATCCAAAAAGTATCTAGGAGTCAAGGTAAAATCTCTTAATATCAAGTTACATAATCTGAACTAGCGACATAAACCCTAATACAACACTAAATAACATGTCTATATAGGTAATCTTATCAAACTGGTCAGGCCTTCTAACTATCCCCAAGTGTGGTAAGAAACCTTATAAAACAAAATTTATCAAATTATTTCCTATGATCAAGGAAAACGAACCACTAGAAATTGAACAATCCACACTAGGGGTATTACTTATCTAGCCATCTAATTAATAGCCCAGGACTCCCATAACATGAATCAATGAAGGTGAGAAATAAATAGTGCCCAAAATCATCACAGAAAAGAGTTTCTAACCATTTGAAATAATTCGCATGTCACCTATTACCCCCCTTTCAAGAAATATACATTTTTTATATCCATGTATAAAAAAACATTTAAAAGTAAAATAATATAAAATAATCCCTAAGGGATCATAATTGGATAAAAAATAATGGGGGCTCAATAGTGGAGAACATAAATTTTAGAAAAGTATCTTAAAAGTACCCAACGGGCCTTTAAAATGTGATTGGTGTGAAAATATAGATTATCTACCTTTAAAGCCATTTAGAATCTAATTTAAAACCTTATATAGAACAGAAACATTTAAAACCATTCATAATTCCATTTGAAAACCAAAACCCCTTTCATTCAATCTATTTGAGGAATCCAAAGCATTTCCCCATTTTTAAAACCATTCTATGCCACACACCATAATTTTTTACCATCCAAATGGGGGAAATGGCCTTTAACTATCAAATTCATTTTAAAAAAGTCTCTCCAAAAATTTCAAAACACTTTGAATCAAAATAATTCTTTACAAAACTATAAAAAACCATTAAACCCCTCTATTTCAAGTGATGTAACCCTTGATACATTTATATAATTCATAACCACTATCACATATAAGATTAATTTTATATAAAAAATAATTTAAAAGCACAAAGAATTCAATTATATTGAATTTAAAGGAAACACACACACACAAAATGATCAAACTATAAATCCCTCAAAACTAGATACAATTCATCACCCTTAATGTCGAATTATTAACTGAGAAAGAACACAACATTTGCAACACCTAGTAAACAAAGAACCTAAATTAGTGATATCATGACTCTTAAATCAGAAAATGGAAGCCCCTATGGTTTACATGGGGAAATAAAACCAAGAAGAAACAGAATGTGGGATGGATGGAGGTGAAAAATAAGATGAAAATTCAAAATGTGGGTGTACCAAATAGAGACCACATAAAATATAGGGATATGAGCCATAAAATAGATGCTGGAAGGGGGGAGAAAGCCCCCCCCCCCCATGTGTCGTAGGTCCATCCATAAAGGAGGAGTAAAATAGGGATCCAAAAACATAAGGCTCATGTGGTGGTGAAAGTGTAATTTCACTTTTTAATGAAACTTAGACAACTCAAATGGTTTATCCCACTATTTGGTAAATTGTGTGTCATCTATGTGGTAGAAACTAGATAAAAAATTTCCCACAATTTCATGCCACACGGTCTACCAACGTTGCGCTATCCATGAAACAAATTGATGTTAAATAACTACAGAACCACATATGATTGTCACACTATTTATAGTAACCATGTGCAATTTATGTACCATCACTATTACAGAAAAATGAAATTTACAGTTTCTCTTAATACACTCATGGTATGATTCCAACCATGTGATAATAGTTCACCTCAAGTCTTATAAGAATAAAATGAACTAAAAAACTCCCTTGTTTAAATGTCACTCCATGGTTTCCCATAAATATTTTTTTAAATCCATGAACAGAAGAAAGATCTACAAAAGGGTCACCTAACTGAAAATGTCACTGACATACGGGTCACTTCAACAATTTACCAAACCAAGTGGATACCCTATAGAAACTATGCACAAAAGAAATTTTTTTATAATTTTTAACATTTCAAATGAAACGATTGAAAATTAAAAATTACCCCCAAAATAATATAAAATATAACTGAAAGGTGGCATGGAGGTGTCATATTTCTCTCGACCACTTCCCTTTCAAACCCAAAAATGTCATTGATTAATGTATAATTAAGGGGAAAAATTGTAAAAACTACATAATAGGATGGAGAGTCGTGAAATTCTAAATAGTTCTACTGAAAATGGGACACCAGAAAAACCCACACAAACCTCAAAACTATGGGTTTAATCCCCAAACATCATAAAAATGTCCAAGATAAACAAATATTCTAACATAACACCACAAAGATCAATGGAGACAGAGACCTATTATATGTATCCCTATAATTTATAATTCATTGAATGTGGTAGACTTGATATCAAATACCATTAAGGAACCATAAATGAGAGCATTAACTAATAACCAAGATTCCTTAAATCTTCTCCAAAGAAACCACAAAGTGACCTAAAAAATAATCATCAGGAAACCAGTTCAAATTCAAAAAAATATTCCAATCTATGGAACAAATATTATTATAAATAAATACACTCTCTTCCCTCATGCCCCATGTAACATCCCAGATCTAGGTTCCACTCAACATGTACCCCATGCCTGGTTGACCACATGGCCTCAAGTGCATTTCCCAAACACTAGTGGCTGCCGACTAGCAGCAAGGGTCTAGGGTGTGGGAGTGGGGAAACTATTCAAGCAATATTAGAGTGTAGCATAGAGGAAAAATTAAATACAATATTGGATGTAGTAAACATCATAAAATTGGAATAAAATATGGATTATGGATATCATAAATAACCGAGTATCATTCTATACTAAAGATGATGCAGCATGTAACATGTTCTAGGAAAGAAGTCAAACAAATAAACTGTAGTAATACAAAATATATGTCTCAAAATAACAAAAGAAACAAAAATATTCTAGGAAGAAATGCAAGCCTTGGCTCGGTCCCATGCTCTCTGAATCCTAAGAAGAAGATCAAGTACCTGTAGTAGGGTGCTTTCTCTGATCAACACCTGTTATTATATAATCCATTTGGGCCGAAAATCATGACCCAAAAATGGTGTGAGACTAAATCACAATAGGAAACCACCAATGGTCTATTAAATTATATCATTGAATATATATATATATATATAACAAGAAGCGTACAATAGTGAAAGTATTAAACAATAATTACTCAAAATTAAGCACAACAGAACTCTATAAAGATAATGTAATCAAGTATAGGGGAATACCAAATCCAAGCTTGTTCTTTGTCATGGTAGACGCATCATTAGTCATTATATTTCATTATTCAACTCCGTTGGATTATATAAAAGGATTGAGGTATAGACTAGGCCCCATGACCCCCCGTATAAAAGTAACCATCAGCACGTGAAATAATAATCATTTAATCATTTGACAATATAGCCCGGCATTGGGTATCCCTCAATGGATCCTATGTTCGCTTGGCATTTTAAAGAAGACTCAATGAGACCGACCACCGTATATGTGGCTCATTCACTACCTTTATATAATTAACCTCTTGATCTTGTAAATTTTCTTTTAACCAAGACAATGGTTCACCCAAGGTATATAAGGTGAAATGAGTCACATGATACCGACCTTGTCTTTTAACCAACACTGTCACTCACCCATTGAGAATTAACAATTTTTATCATTTAATTCAATTACAAATTTTATATCAAAATCAAAACATGTTAATTAATGTATCATATGGCTTTAACATAATCAACTCAAGTGGGATCAGTTTACATAATAACCAAAACATGTAAATTAAACTATTACATGGTCAAACAAGGATTACTCACATGGGAAAAACCAATAACAAGCCTATTGAGAAATTTAAAAATTAAAATACTTAACACAACAAGTATCTCATTTGGTTAAATCATATAACGAGAAATACTCTTTTAATAATCCAAAAATTTAAATTCAAGTCAAGCCTCATAGGCATTCTCATCCAAATGACCATCCAAGGGAAACACACCCATGGGGTGGCCCTAAATCAAGTTCCACAACCCTAAACATGCTTTCAAATTATCAAATTAATTACTTAATCATTAATAGGTGATAACAAGGTTCATTATTCAATCAAACGACACCCTAAAATTTGGTTCACAACACTCCGAAAAATATAAACAACATGACAATTTGAGAAAGGCACAAGACCACCTTCCTCATACTCGTATGACTCTCCTCATCCAGGTTCAATCTCTAATTCACTCTAGAATAGCGTAGATCTACCAAACAGTTCTAAATGATTGACATTAAATAAATATATAGATAGAAGAAATCAAGGAGAAATGATCAAGAAGAATCTATACCTTACCGAGGGCAATACATTTCATCTGATAGTGTTCAAATCAGAGATCGAATGAAGAAATGGGAGGCCACCCTATATTTGGATTGCCTGTGTGCATTGTTCCTCGAATGAAGGGGTGAGTGCAGTACATTTTTTTAAAAATGATGCTACTTATCGATTTAATCAATGAAAAAAGTACATGATGTGTACTTGATACTACATGTCATGTCCATAAAAAATTTGGTCAGACCATTACATGTCCATGTACTAGGATTACATGGAATATAGCCTTTCACACATGGCATGTACCTATATGTACACTACATGTAGTTCTCATTCATGTTGTGTAATAGGCCTGCAGCCATCCCCTTGACCATTTTTCCCATATTTTAATAAGTATATACTAAAAAATAAATATTCCTACCTCAAGGAATAACGTGGTTCTTAAAAATTTCCCCCCTTAATGTAATTTGTCCCAGAATTTCCCTTCCAAGGGTGGTGAAGGAACATTAGAGAATAACTCTAGCCATTGCGATCGTACGTCGGTCTCCCTCTCCCGAGTCTCATCCTATAATCGGTCATGATTCCATAGAACTCATACCAAAGGTATAGACTATCCATAGATAACCTTCATGCTACATTCCACAATATGAATTGTATACTCTTCAAAGGATGCATCTTCCTAAAAATCCACTTAATCGGGCTGGAAGGTGTGAGATGGGTCTAAAAAGTAACGTCAGAGTAGAGAAATGTGGAAGATTTTATGCATTTCCCTATACCTCTAAGGTAACTACAATCGATAGGAAACCAGCCCGTCCCTCTCCAAAATCTCTAACAGACTGGCATATCTTGACAAATTCTTACTATCTCTCCGGATCCTCTTCTATCCCAACCTTAGTGTGACACGTAGGAAAACACAATCCCTGACCACAAACTCCAAAGGTCATCTATGGGGATCATTGTATGATTTATTCTGAGATTTTGCAGTATCCATCCATTTCTTAATCAACTAAACTTTCTTAGGGGTCTCTTAGAAAAGACAAGGTCCTAGAATTGATGCCTCTCCAGCCTCTTGCCAACACAGGGGTGATCATCATGGACTACCATACAAAGCCTCATATGGATCCATATAAATAGTATAATGAAATATATTTTTATAGGAAAACTTGAAAATGGGTATCTGTGTCTCCCAAGAACGCCCAAAATCCTGAATTCATTCTCGAATCATGTCCTCTAGCACCTGAATTGTGTGTTCTGATTAGAGATCTGTTTGGGGGTGGTATGTTGTGTTCAGAAGCACCTGTGTACCCAAATCCATCTATAGCCCTTTCTTTAATTGAGAAGTAAAACCTGCATCCCTATCTGAAATTATTGAATGAGGAACCTCGATTAGTCATAAATTTCTTAGATGTACAACCTCCCAAGCTCATCAACATTGAAGGTTTTTTTGATCAGTATGAAATTTGAAACCTTTGTAATCCAGTGAACCACAACCCATACTAAATCATTACCTCGAGGAGACCTCGGTAAACCTTTCATGAAATCCATCACGATTTCATTCCATTTTCACTCTATAATGGGTAGATTATACAAATGTTCTTCTTGTCTTTGGTGTTCCGACTTCACCTACTAATACGTGGAACATCTCATGAAAAAACCAGCTACATCTCCCTTCATGACTAGCCACTAGTACATATTATATAAATCCTAATTCATCTTGGTGACACTAGGATGCACTACCCAAACTGAAACATGAAATCATGTATCATCTCCCTATGCATGTCTTCTGACACCCATACGCGACCATGTAACCACAAAATATCATCCTCACCTATGGTCCAACCAGGAGGAGGGTCATATTCTGACATACTCTCCTGTAGAACTAGTCCTTTGAAATCTGATAGCTACCTCATCTTCACTCTATATATTAATGTAGTGGTAATATCTAAGGATGTAAGAAAAGTATGTCCCTAATTATCGTGAACCTACAAGTGCAACTTAGAGAACAACTCCATCAGCCACCAGTAGCTACTAGACTAATTCACTGCATGTATCTAATTCCTCGTACTCTGTGCATCGTCTATAAAATTTCCTTTCCTAGGCATGCAGGAAAAATTGACGTCGAAATACTGAAGGTATTCTACACACCTTCACTGCCTCACATTTAGATCACACTTAGTAAAGATATACATGATACCTTTTCTCTCTATGTACCCCAAAAAACTCTTTCCCAACTTGTAAGTTATCCAAAAGCCTAAAGAATAAACAATTGCGGCTAACTTGAGATCCTATATTAGGTAATTCCTCTCATGTGGCCTCAGCTGCAGAGACCCGTACATAAGGACTCGATCCCCCTACATAAGCAATGCTCCCAGCTTGATACCTGATGCATCGCAGTACACTGTATAACTCCTTCGTGGATCGAGAAAAATTAGTATCGATGCTTACGTGAATCTCCCTTTCAGCTCTTGAAAGTTCATCTCACATGAATCTAACCATAAATACATTTTACCCTTCTTTATCAACCCCATCAATAGCGCTACTAAGCATGAGAACTCCTTTATGAAAAACTTGTAGTAACCAGACAACCATATAAAACTCATCACCTCAAAGATGTTCTTGGGATGCTCCCAAGTAACTACTGCTCTCACCTTCTATGGGTCCAATGATTATCTTGTCTCTAATATGATGTGACCCTGAAGGTGAATTTGATCCATCCAAAAGTGGAACATTGAGAGCATATTATATAACTGATTCTATCTCAGTGTACTCAATATGATATCAAGATGTGTGGCATGGTTAGGATGATTATGAGAATACACCAAGATATCCTCCATGAAAACCACAACAAAAGAAACAAGATAGGGATGTAACAGTCGGTTCAGCAGTGCCATGAAGACCACATGAGCATTACTAAGACTGAACGACATAGCCACATACTTGTAGAAATCATATCTACATCGGAAATTTGTGCGTGGTATGTCTGATGATCTAAAATGCACTTGATGATAACTAGATCTAAGATCAATTTTAGTGAATACCCAAGCTCCACAGAGTTTATCGAATAAATCAACTATCAGCGATAGAATATACCAGTTCTTAACCATTAACTAGTTTAGTTTTCAATAATTCATTCATAGCTTGAGGGTACCATCCACCCTTTTTCAAAAAGGATTAGCGAACACCAAAGAGATGTACTAGTTTAGATAATCCCCTTTACCAAAAAAATCGTATAAATGCCTCTTGAGCACTTTCAACTCCTTCGTATCAATTCTAAAAGGGGGAATAGATACCAGTGTAGCTCCTGGTACTAGCTCGACAGAGAACACCACCTCTCTTACCAAAATTAAACTAGAAAAGTCATCCAGAAAGATGTCCCTAAAATGAACAACCACTGGCAGAAATTCCATCTGACATATACCATAGTCATCCAGATATAATATGGTAATCTGTGATATCATCCCACTCGATCCATGATGCTTGGGTCCATCTCAGATCACCTAGACATCCCATTCACCATTTTTTAGAAAAAATCAACCCTCTGGTGATGTAAAACTCACTTTGCGGTGATAAAAATTGACAAAGGCTTGAAAGGAGACTAACAAGTCCATTTCTAGTATGAAATCATATACTATCATTTCTAAGACAAAGAGATCCCAAAAGAAGTGACACCCACCAATTTCAAGGGGGCACTACATTCACTATTTCACACATGCTGTTCTAATCCCTAATGGCGTATCTAGTTTCATTACATCATTAAAAGTAAAAACATGAAGCCCTAGGATCTCCAAAATGGGAACATATATGAAACTATGTGAATCCCCTATATCAAAGAGTGCAGAAGATAAAATAGAGGTCACTAGAATTGTTCCTCGATTTAATAGATGTTCTGGGATCCTACTCCTATCATATGTGTTTCCCTACATATGTTTTTCATGTACTGTGGAACTAAGACACTTCCTAGATACCCTGTGCTAACCCTCCCTACTATCACTGGGATATTGGGGTCTGGATACCACGGAAAAGACAACTAACTTAGCCTAAACGGCCAGACGCATTCAAGTACCCAGACTAGTGAGAAGCTTCTTGACCCTCCTCTTGAACATAGAGTTGGTGGAGATCCTCTCTCGCTAGATACTACTGGAAACATCCTACATAATCATTTTAAGTGGAACATCTTACCGCAATATTGTCACTTGAATTGGTCCATCCGGCACTAAGGTCTAGTATTCCCAATTCTTCCACACTAGAAACACCTCACCTGGATACTGAAACATACATTCAGGAACTACATTCACCATGTGTAAGCTCCAGGAAATGCTTCCTGCTACGAGTCAAAACAGTTCCGGATTTTAGTGTCAAACCAACCTGGCTCACACCTCCATATTCCATCAGATGTTTTGGGTAATCAGTGACTATTTTACTAAATTAGATACATTAGTCGGGTAGAATATATTCACCTATGAGTGGATGTCGTACCTGAGACCACCCTCAAATCGCCTATCCTTTGACATAGTGTCACCCATCAGAGTAGGTGAAAATCACTGGATCCTAATAAAGTGGGTAGAGTAATCCATAAATGATAGAGCTCCCTACTCCATATGTATAAACGCATGGGCTTTATCAGCCCTCAACATCTCGAGATAGAATTCGTCATATAAGACTATCTGAAAATCTTCCCACACCATGTCCCACTAATTCTCTTTCTGTGTGGAAACATCCCACCACCTCTTGGAAGAATCATGTAGAATATAATATTCAAGCTTGAACCTTCTATCTGGAGGCATCTCAAGATTATTTAGGATTGATAACATGGCTTTTATCCATTACTCTACAACCTGTGGCCTACCTTCCCTGGAAAATGTGGGCAGATGCTACTGCTGGAACACTCGTGTCAGTTATGTTAGAGACATGGCAGGGTGTGCTACTCCATAAAAGGTTTTCAAGAACCTCATAATTCCTACATGAAAAATTTAATCGACACCCACATCTGGTATAACATATGGTGCTTCAACTAGAAAAATTATAGGGTCCAATAGTATCCCATAGCCTAGCACCTTAGGGGGTTGATCATCGCCATCCTCTTGGAGTACTGCTGGAGATTGTTGTGGTGGAATTTCTCTATAAATTCCATCACATACACCTCAGTATAAGCGTATTCATCAAGGTACAATGTTCAAGATAACAATAACTAAATAGGATAATAAAATCCTCAAATGTTCCAAAATGTTGGGTACACGGTGTGTATACACTAAACATGGAATTTCCCCTTAAACTCTCACATAGTCCGGTACTCCCGCTGTCCTAGGAGGGTAAACATCTCAAGTACATGGCTTGTGGAAACTATACACGTCATGTATACTTAACCTCTTATATAGTCATGTAATTTCACTGGAACTTGGTGTGTAAACACCCCAGGTACATGGCGTGTTAGTCTAGTACACGGTGTGTACACTAGTCTTCCCTTATATCCATGTACTTGTACATGGCCAGAGCCACACAGGTTTGCCTATGCTAAACTGAACAGGATGTACATAAGGTACACGACATGTTATGATCAAAACACAACAACTCATTTTCGTTCTCACACAGTTGTACACATGATCAAAAAACACATTGCGTGTACTCAGAGTACATGGGATGTACATAAAAAGTTATTTTCATTCCAAACATAAGAACACGTGGTGTGTGTTCATAGGACCACACACTGTGTTGTCTAGTTTTTTAAAAAATAAGCATTAGAAACTGACTCAGAACAACTATTTCTGCAAAATAAAGTAATATTGTGCCAAATTATGATCTATGGGGGCCCATACTCCCTGCGAATCAAATCATGGTATCCACATTTAGCACCTATCAACCCAATCTATAACCCATGGATGAAATGTGATTCCCCAAATTCTGATCCAAGAGGCTCCAAAATCCTTAGGGACTAATTTTTTGAATCCATCCAATTCATCCATAACATTTACCAATACACCAATCACAACAACAATCATATCTATCATGTTACCTATCTCAACAACAAGAATATCTAGAATGACATCTATCACAAAAAAAGCAATTCAGTAATGAAATTAAATGGCATATAAAGAATGGTTGGAATGTGATTTATAACTAGTTCCTATATGAAGCATGATATAGAATACCCTCATCTCATTAGGTTGAAACAAAATATAATGACAATGATATCAATAATAACAGTACTAAACAAGTGTGCCACCCAATGGTGAAATTGAATCTACTACAATAGTCCAAATCCAAAAAATTCAATCAAATTTAAGTTAATTTGGATTTTATATGTACATAAGGTGGCTAATTCTAGGCACTGCAAATCACTAAATTCCATTTCCTTTATATCATCTCCAAATAGTAAAGAAAACTAGGAAATAAATCTTTTGATACCACTTTGTAATGTCTTGGATCTAGGTGGAACTCAACTGGTGCCATGTACCTGGTTGGCCATGTGGAATCAAGCGCATTTCCCTAAATGCTAGAGGCTATTGAGTAGCAGTGAGGGCCTAGGGTGTGATAGTGGATAAAATATGCCATTATTAAAAGATTTTAACACATTGGAATATAAATATAAATTATAGGAAGTAGAAAACAACATACGATTGGAATAAACAGCAGAAGACAAATAAGATAAATAACAAAGCATCAATCCGTACAAAAGATGATGCAACATTTAACATGTTCAAGGAAAGAAACCAAAAAGTAAACTGCATTAATACACAATATATGTCTCAAAATCACAAAATAAACAAAAAGAGACTAGGAATAATCTCAAGACTCAACTTATTCTCCTTCTCTACGAATCCTAGGACGCACATCAAGTACTTATGGTAGGGCGCTTTTCATTATCAACAACTAAAATCATATAATCTATTTGGGCCCAAAATCATGACCCAAATAGGGTGTGAGACTAATTATCAGTAGGAAACTACCCTACGTCTATGCCAGTCTGTCATTGAATATATATATAATAGGAAGTGTAAAATATTGAAAGAATTAAATAGTAGGTACTCAAAAGTAAGCATAATAGATGCCTCATAAGATAATGTAATCATGTATAGGTGAAGACTAAATTCAAGCTTGTTCATTGGCTTGGAATATGTGTCATTAGTCATTTTATTTCATTATTCAACTCCATTAGATTATATAAAATAATATATGTATGGCCTAGGCCTAACGTCTCCCCATATAAAAGTAACCATCAACTCAGAACATAATGCTCATTTAATCATTTTCCAATATATCCCGACCTTGCGTATCCCTCGATAGATCCAACTTTCCCTAAGTATTTTAAAAAATACTCAATGAGCCTGACCACTATATATGTGGATCACTCACGGCTTTATATAATTCAACTCTTTAGCACATCCATTGTATTTTAACTAAGAAAATGATTCACTTAAGCTATATAAGGTGTAATTAGTCACATGAGCCCAACCATGTCTTTTAACCTAGACTACGACATCCCCATTTCTAATTAACTCTTTTATCATTTAATTTAACTACACATTCCCTCTCAACATCAACACATGTGAAATAAACTATCACATGTCTTTAACATAATCAACTCACGTGGGCTCAGTTTAGATAACGACCAACACATGTAAATTAAACTTTTACATAGTCAAACAAGGATAACTCAAATGGTAAAAACATACCATGTCATGCAATTTATAAAATTAAAAGGCTTAACAAAGCATGTATCTCACGTGGGAAAATCATATAATGAAAAATACATTTTTAACAATACAAAAATTAAAATTCAAGTCAAGCCTCACAGGCATTATCATCCAAATATTCATCTAAGGTAAACACACTATTGGGTTTGCCCTAAATAAAAGTTTACAACCCAAAAAATGTTTTCAAATTATCCAATTAATTACCTAATCATCAATAGTAAATAACAATGTTAATTATTGAATCACGTGACACTATAAAAGTGGTTGAGCGGCACTCCAACATATAAAAACATCGTGACAATTTGCGAATGGCACAAGACCACTTACCTCGTACTCGTACGGCTCTCCTCATCCAGCTTCAGGATCTAATTATCCCTATAATACAGTAGATATAAAAAACATGTATAAACACTCGACTTTAAATAACTATATTGAGAGAATAAATCAGTGATAAAGTCTTAATAGGAATCGATAGCATACCGAGGTGGATCCAATGCATTCATCGGTGCTCAAATCTGAGATTGAATAACGAAATGGGAGGCCATCCTATCTTTGGTTGACCTGAGCATGTTGTTTGTTGAATAGAGGGGTGAGTTCTGTACATTTTTACAAACAATGATGCTACTTTTTTATTTAATCAATTTAAAAAACATGACATGTACTTGAGTCTACATGCAGTTTCCAGACAAATTCTGGCCAATCCATTACATGGTCATGTAATGGGATTACATGGCATGTAGACTTCTATACACTATGTGTACCGATAAGTAGAAAACATGTATTACTTAGTCACGACATGTAATAGGCTTGAATCCATCCCCTCAACCTCTTTTCCCCCATTTTATTATGTATAAACTGATACCTTAAGGAATAACTGGGTTTTTATATCCCATATCACCAAGAAGGGATAAAACACATCAACTAAAAACATGACTCATTAAGAAATGACATGGTTCTAGATAATGGGTCAAAACTAAATTGAATGGGTGATGTAGGACTTCAATCCTAGGACACCATCACATAGTGAACCCATTAAGATATAAACTGACATAATCCAATGCATAATCTCAACCAGTGTTGCATCTATCCTGGTCACCTAAACCAAACACATGCGACTCTCCCACATCATATCCATTTAAACTCGAAAAAAAATTTACCTGAAAACCTCAATAATAAATGATTAAACATCATTATATAATCACATCCACATCAATCAAAAACTCACAAAGAGAGGGAACCCAAAATAACTAAGGCTTATTCAAATAAAAATTATCACCAGAGCCTCAATCCACTCTAAGATCTATAATTGAAGATCTCAAAAAAATCACCACAAAATACTCTAGGAAACTCAACCTAATGTAATTATAAAAATTATATAAACATTTAAAAACCTATAAAGGATCTTGGAAGCTATAGAAAAGGGAATAGTGAGCCAATATGTCCTAGAGGAAGAAAGATTCTGGCTCAACCAATCTATTCAGAGTCTTAGAAAATTCAACAACATAAAGAGATAAACTTAAAAGATAAGTAATCCTCATTAATTATTATACTAGGAAAATAATTTCTATATATTCTATATAAGTTTCTAGTATTCACATCTAGTTAACAAAAAATGAATCTAACCCATTCACATTACTCAATCCAAGTCAAACATTATTAATACACCAAGGGTTGAAATCCAACACACAATCCCACTATATCGAAAGACATACACAATATGATTATAAATTAAAATATATTTTAAACCAAACCCTTATCATAAAATATTCAAATTAATTTTTCAAATTCGTGAACACATTGAAAATAATTCGACCCCCATTAAAAAATCATTTTAATTAGAACACTCATGAAAATTACTTCCATAAAATCACCAAATATCCAAGTGAGTCGAAATACTATTTTTACTAATGATAAACACATTTTTTAATGTCATTCCTTACATTTCAAAAATCACTCAAACAATAGAATGTTATATTTTTTTTAAAGTGATCCATGATTTCATTAAAAACGTGTCTTGTAGAAAATTTTTTTCTAGAAAATAATTCTAATTTATAAATAAAACACGAAGAATAATACTTTAAAAAATATTTAATGAGAACAAATAACCCCTATTTTATCTATAAATAAATTTTATAAAACAAAAAAATTACATTCTAAATCACAAAGACTAAAAACAATGGGATAACACATTAGATAATTCATCGTCCAATAACATAAAACCACCAAAAATAACCCTTAATGAACCTCACACTAATAGTAGGAACCATTGGGATCAATTCAAAAAGAAATTTAACCAAAAATAAAATTAGTGGAAAAATTATAATTACTCATGTTTTCCCATATAGGTTGTACAATCATGGTAAAACCTTGAAACATTCGGTATAATGATTACAGTTCTATCTTCATGGGATCTACATGGTTTTCCAAACTACCTATGATAATTGTGTAGCTTTAGTACTCTTCCCATTTCCACCCTAAATGCTCAATGTGACCCCAAAAATCATGGGTATTCTCAATTGGGATCCAATAATAACATATCATATCAAAAAAATCATGAATATTGAGAGTCATCCTAAAATAAAATTTGGTAATTAGAACTACCCATGGTAACTCATGGATCATGGTGAAAAAGGGTTCATGACACTCTCAATGCACCTACAACTCTTGTTTTTATGATGATCCAAAAATTATTTCTAATGATAGATAATTAAAATAAAAATAGTGGTCCTTAAGAACCTCATGCATTAATAAAACTAGTCTCTAATACAATTTTATATCAAACCAACCTAGTTTGACCCGACACATCCCCTAACCAAGCCTGCTACATGGTCTGAAGGGTGTTCTCGATCACCGTAGATTGGGAAGTAGTTCTTGGGTAAAAATTCTATTATCTTTTGAATTTTTTCACCCTAATATAAATAATAAACATGGTCAGGATCCCACAAAAAATCTATCAAGACCCATATGTATAATGGGCATCCACACCATCAAAATAGTCATATAGAATGTCAAATAAGAAATAAATTTGAGTAACACATGGTTGTAAAAAGAAATAAATGATACATGAAATCCATATATAAAATAAGGATAAATCATACATCCTTATATACAATAAATCAAAATAAAACTTAGGGCCATCCCGGCTGATACATAACACTCCTATAGTAATGGAAAAAATCCAAACTGCTACTCAAAATCATTGTTTGGACCAAGATCACTAAGAATATCTAAAAACAAACATAAATGGTTCAGCCTAATCATAGATCCCCCAAGACAAAAATAGGTAACCTGTGAAAAATTATAAGAGTTTCATACGCCAAATAGTGTATGCAAGGTGTGAGAAAAATGAGCCCAATAGGATTTCACCAATTTTTTACACCATTTTTATTCAGAAGAACATTTCATTAATGATAGTTATTAATATAAATATAAAATAGGTTTTTAATTATTATTTTGAAAAATATATATCATTCCCTAATTTTATTTATAATTACTTCTCCCTTTTAAAAATAATAGGGGTGATTCAAAACCTAATGAAACACTTGAAAACACAAGAAAGTGGATACTTTAATAATTTCATAAAACAAGTTTAAATCCCAATACACATTAAAAATAATTTATGAAACACCATTTATCAAATACAACACTTTTAAATTTTAAGAAACAATAATGGTTTTTTTGGGAAAAAAATTGGAAGTAAACTGAACCTATAAATAAAACCTCATGGGCCCTCAAACAGACACCATGGGGTCAATAGGGGATAAAAATAAAAAAAATCAACCATAGCTTCCACAAAATCAATCCAATTTCTGGGGATACAATAATATATAAGAAATAAATCCACTAGGAATTAAAAAGGATATAAGAATCATTTAAATCACTATAAGACTCAAGTAACATGGTCCAAACATTCTACACAAACCCTTGGTCAGCACTAAAGAACCATTCTATATTAATAGTCTTGTTAAACTACATAGAACTTATAACCATACATGGGAGTGTAATGATACTATGTTGAAATTGGTCTATACATATAGTTCTCATCATCTTAGTAAAGTACCCCCCATAAGAGAACAATCCACACTAGTGGTTTCACATAACTAGACATCTAGATAGATACATATGAATCCCATGACATCAATTGGTGGAGGTGGGTAACCAATAGTGAATGATATCATAACACAAAATAGTTTTAAATAATTTGAAGTAAATATAATCTCACCTCTTATACCAACAAAAGAAACATTCCTTTTTCCACATCCATTCATAAGCATAAAAGAAGTTTAACAACATAAAACAATCTCTTGGGAGGTCATAACCCACAGCATGTAGTCAAATACAAGAGAATCAATTAATGGTATCAAACATTTGTTAATACTCTTATAAAAGCGCCAAAAATGCAATGAAAACATGCTTGAAGTTCAAATACACATTATACAGATTCAAAACGATTTTCAATCCACTTTAAAACATTATTTATAACCATACAATGGAAAAATATTCATAAAGACATTTTAATAATGTCCCATATTTTCAATCTATTAGAAAAATCCAAACCATATTCCCCCTTTTGGAATAATTTTATGATAAAAAAATTCCCTTTTTAATCACTCAAATGGGTTTAAAGGAATTCTACAATAAAATTAATTTTAAATGAGTCTCTTAAGAAAATGTAAAACACTCGTAATCAAAATAATTCTTTAAAAAACTATTATAATTCATAAAACCCCTTAATTACAAGTGACTGAACCCTTAAAATATTTATAAAATCTATAACCACTATCACATATAAACTTAATTAAAAGAAAAAGTAATTTAAAATCATTATGAATTAAATGTAAATTCAAAAAATAACCTACCGTGAACCAAGAGGAAACCTCTCAAAAAAATCATAATGTATCACCTTCAATGAAGAATACTCAACAAAGTAAGAACGTGTCATCTACAATCCCCAGAAACAAAAGCCACTAAATTAGTGCCACCTCAAACCATAAATCTAGCCATGGAATACCCTTGGTTTTGTGGGAAGAAAGAAAACCCTGATAAAATTAAAGGGGGGAGAATATGGGAAAATTAGGGGAAATGATGTCTTAGTAGAGAGATTCCTCTTGAAAAATAGGGATATTTTCCATAAAATAAAAGTCTGAAATGAAGTGGAATTACACTTTTATGTTCCCAACGTCTTCTTAGATTAGGGTGGGAAAAGTGTGAAAAATAAAACATAAGGGTTGATCTGGGTTGGAAGGGAAATTTCAATTTTTAATGAATTATGGGGGGTAAAATGTTTTGGAAACACAATTAAGAGAAATGTTTGGAATACATAGGATAATAAAAACATTCACCCATGGTTTGGTCATGCACTTTACAAATCATGAGTGAACCATGAAAAATAGCTATGTTAAAGATCTACGGCAACTTGAATATTCATCTTGTGGTTTCTACAAACCCTATTCATTCCATGCACTATCACCATTATTCATAAAATGAATGCACAACTTCTCCATAAGGTCACATGGTCAAAAGAAAAATATTTAATACTCATGCACCACAAAACATTAAATGAAAAAAATGAACTAAAAAACTCCCATATGTAAGGGTAACCACATGGTTTTCATCAAACAGTGTAGGTAAACCAATATTTATAGGAAATTTCTAAAAATGAATCACTCTTACAACCAAGGATCCTATTTAATGGTCACCTAGGCAGTTTACCAAAATATACAGAAACAATACATAGAGGAAATATTTATAAAAATTTATAATTTAATATAAAACTCTCCAAAAATATAAATTACCCAAAAATAACATAAAATATAAATGAACCATGACATGAAGGTCTCATAAAATATCTCTATATAAAAGGAAATTTACTATAAAAAAATAAAATAAAACATTCATGAAAAAAACAATAATATGCCGCACCTTATCAATAATCTTATAAAAGGTTTATTTGATGATAAATAATATTTGAATGAAATGGAATGAGTGGATGAAAAAATCCCAAAGGAAAATGTGGTGATGGCCTAATAATTTGAAAGTAATTATAATTTTATGAGATTATAGGAATTTCAATTTAGTTATCATGAAAATATAGTTCTTTATTCTTGAAAATAGATTATTAAATTGAATTTTATATCATAAAATTTTTGTGAACTTCTTCTTCATCATTCCTTTATTATTATTCATAAAAGGATATGTATAAAACAAAAATTCAATTAGACAAGGAAAGAACAACAAAGGGGAAAATCTATAGAAGCTTAAAATAGTACAGACCCGAAGCATCTCCTCTAATCATATTATTCCATTCAATTAGGAAAATTTCACATCTAAGGGAAGGAATAGACGCTGACCTTGTGATTCCATAGGAGCGATATGATCATCCACCTTTTGCCACACTCGAGGTGTGTGAAAAAAATAGTGCAATTGCTGATGATATTCTTCCACCTTATCATGATATAAAGTAAAGAACGGGGAGTATTCCTCTTACCATGCATTGATTCATGAAGGATAAGGTAGTTTTTCTCAACCACAACAAGAACAATACTCTGATGCCTGCATAGCTGGAGACCTGTGATCATTGTCCCTACCTCAGCAAGAAGGGGGTGACCTCTAATGAAGTGAGAAAAAAATAATGGATGAGACATCCAATGGGATATTGAACAAAAATGATACCATTCATGTAACATGATCCATCAACGTTGAGCTTCAAACCGAGTGGATACAATACCCATCGCACCAACTGTCCAATATTAGAGAAACAAACCCCATGAAATCCCACCTAGAATAATCTAATAGAGGGGGCCTCACACCATTTTCCACCTACCTGAACCATATCTAGAAGAATAAATTCTGTTTTTGACAAATAGGAACTACCAGTTGACTGAATCCCCTTGTGAATGGATTTGTTCTGAGCTAGCCAGATGCACCAGCACCCATAAGAAAAAATGATGTTGCAAGCTTTCCCCTTCAGCCCATCTTCCCCCACACCGTGAAACCATCGATCAAAGAAGGAGAGGTCCACCAAAACCACAACAAAAATCCATTTGAACTCACCAATGTCCTTCCCCACCTAGAACACCCACTCACCACTAAATAAAATGTTGGTCGAACTTTCCTCCCTTGCATCCCAACAACACATGGATCACAAGTCCATGCTTATACTTGAATTCCACACATTCTCATCCATATGTAGCACCATGTTTCTAATTCTCCAAAAAGAAAATTGATTTTTTTAGGAACTACTCTAACCCATATGGCTGAACCCCAAGAGTCTTGATGTGTCACACTATTAGTCACCCTTTCGTAGTCCATTGCATTGAAATCACATGATGTCGATGCAATGAAATAACATCTATCCAGTTCATCTGAGAGATTTATCATCTCAAAATACATGCTTTTTTTTTATCCATCATAGCACTAATAAACCATGGATACCTAATCTTCTGGTTAAAGGTAATGTGTGTGACTAGACAACTAGGAAATCCAAGGGTAGTTCCAACCCAATTATGGTGCCAAAATTAAATTTTCCCCTATCCCACAATCCACCTAGTGTGAGGCTAGAGAGCATGGATGTGGGAGGAAACAACAGTCTATAGTGAAAAATGGAGTGCATTGGGTCCAAACCACCACCCCTCAGCCATGTGGCCAAGAAACTACCCCAAAGAGTGCACCCCTCAATAACATCCCATTCCAAATTTGTCTGCAAGACATGAAATGCATCAATGATACTCTTGAAATAAGTACCATCCTCTAGAACCGGATTTGAGAGCCTCTACCATGACACCCAGTTTTTTCTCCCCTCCTTTTGTGCATCCAATATATTGGAGGAACTAATGGAATTGAGCTTAGTAATCACCCCTTCAGAACCATGGAGGTCAAGAGTGCATGTCATGGAATGGAGGATAAAACACTATTCTCCAGGGTGATTCTACCTCCAAATGAAAAAGAATTATTATTCCAGTTATGTATATGTCCCATAACATTCCCAAAAATGTGATCAAAGTTGTGATTTTTTATTCTACCTAGAAAAACTAGACCTCCTAGGTACTTCATATGGAAGGAACCATGTTGCATACCAAGACTCCTGCTTAGGGAGCCACCTTACTATCCAAGAAGTGACCCAGAAAATAGAAGGTTCTCTTACTATGATTCAAAAACTGAATTCTCAATTAACAATAATGATCAATAACTTTATTAAACCCATTATGATACCTCATTCTAGCATTCATAAATAAAATAGAATCATTTGCAAACATAAAATGGGAGATACTGCATGTACTGCAATTACACCAGTAAGACCTAATGACACCTTGCATGGTATCCCTGGTGATGAGGTGGATTAGGTAGTCTTGAGAGAGAACACAATGGCTTGGGGAGAGAGGGTCCCCTACCACATCCCACACACTACCTTGAAAACCCCATAATTCCTCCCCTGGAAGTGGACAACCAGCCATGCAGAACTAAAACATCAAAATAGCATATCAACATCCCAAGTAGATAATCCCAAAACTATTATGAATTAGATGATAATGTCCCCTCTAAGCTGCAAACATTATCCTGATTATCTGTGGAATCACCATCCTCCAACTATAAGTCATGCCGAGTGAACCTCCAGTTATCTTTAATGCATGCATGAAAGTATGAAATATTTCGGTCCCCCTCACATAGCCATGCAACTCTCAATTCATCGCAACAAATATATTCCTCCTTCAACAACATTTCATCCATTTTGATCTAAATATGTAAACAAATTAACCTATTAAGGATTTAATTTTGTCATTTTTATTTCCCAAAATTAATTTTTACAATGAAAAATAAATTACTAAAAGTATTTTTCAAAATAAAAAACATCATCAAATATTGACATGATACTCTTAATTGATCTATATTATTTTCTTAAAATTTTTTTATAAGAAAATATTTCGTTAAAACACTAATCCATTATTATGACCAACTATCATTGATTCTTGAAAATTGGAAGATGATATTTATAAAATAAATAATTATAGAAGATATATAATCCATTTTTAAAATAATTACCAGAATGAATATTATGAAATTAAATACAAATAATATCATTCTCCGGCTAATTAATTTTCCACTATACTTATTCAATTAATAAAAAAAATTAAATTCTTCAATGAGATAAATAAAATAATAATAAAATTTTTGAACGGGAAGATTATTCGGAACTGAGATTATATTCCTCTCTTTATGGTTTCATCTATTCTCCCATTATCCTACACTCCATCAATGTATGAAATTTTATTTCCTACAATATTTATGCCTAAAATATTCAAGAAACTTTCTTTCTCAATGCTTGTGTTTTTAATCTTTAATATCCACCTATCACCATCTTTTTTCCACCACCAAAAATTAATTATAATATGATTCGAGAGTTTTTAGAATTTCAAAAAATTTCCCCACAAAAAATATTTTTTAAAAATATTTTATATTATATACACTATCTTATCAACATCATGGTACATTTCCAAATCACATGTATAATTATCTCTTTCGAAATCAGATGGAAGCATGTAAATAATTATTCATCCAGTATATATATCTCCACACTATGTTTTCTTCAACACATCTCAGAAGAATCCAATGGTCAGCCACCAAAATTCTCATAAATTATAATGCATAAATTCAAATTCAAGATATGGAAATCATCCTCAACATACTTCTATTGTACACAAATTTTAATTTCTCAACTCAATTCCATTGGACCTTGACAAACTTCATCTCAAGTCTCATACCTTCAAATGACTGATCATTTATCTACTTCAATGATCTACAAAAAAAGATCATCTAGGAAATCTTTCAAACCACTTTTGTGTATTAATCCTTGGTTGAGTAATTATAAACACATAATACAAAAAATTCTCATCAGTAACCAGAAATATGAAAAAAATACAATTATTAGAACCATCTTTTGAACTCGTATTTATCAAATCTAAATTGGCATAGCCCATATCCAAAAAATGGTGTTCTAAACCTTCTAGGAAATTTCATATGAATCATTTCATCATCCATAAGATTAATCTTCCTTTACTTGATTTTACACACTCCATCATCGAGTGGATATGTAATATTAAAAATAAATACTTAAGATTTATTGATTTATTAAGTCATTATGTTGTAATTTCATTGAGATGTTCATACACATAACAAATAAATCTATATATTGGTCTCTCATTCATAATAAATCCTCCCACAAAAAAACATTAAACAAGTAATAGAATAGTGTACATGACTTTGTTTATTCCATCTCTAATCGTTATTAGTGTCTTTGATCAGATTCATCCTCGTATCCATATGAACAGTTGAATAACCTTAATGAATGTGAACAAAAATTAACTGAAAATACAAATTTCTCCCCATGAGTTATTATTATTTTATGAATTTAAATTTTCCGACCCTAGACATTAATTTATTTATATTTATATTATCATCACCAAAAGTTCATCAAAAATCATACCTAACTATAATCTATTGAATCGTGTTCAAAACCTTCATCCATAACTTCAACTTCATTAGCTGAAATCATCTCACCTTCATCTCAATTTACATAGCCAAACAGTGTGTTTCACATTATAATCAGTTATTGAAATCCTCCATAAAATGTGATTCTGAATTCTAATCAGCTTTATCAGGCTCAAAAATCATCCTTAATATTTATTGGTAGTGAAAATAAAAAAATCCATAAAACATAGGTGGGATTCTTTAGTGGTCAAAGACCATAATTGAATAGATCAATATAGAATTTTAATTCAATCGACATAGATTTTATTTTCCATCAAAGTATAATGATATCTATTTTTCAGAAAACCTAAGGTTGTCTCTTACACTCGATAATGGTTACTCTTACAATACACTTAAATTATTCTTATTCTCTAGAAAATTTATTCTTATATACCACATACACTACCACCAAATATTTTATTGGGTTTCAATGATTCCCATATTTGCATTCCATGTATAGTTTACCAAATAAATAATATTAAAAAATCAAATATATAATAATAAATGAAAAATATTTAATGATAAAATTTTCAATAATGAAAAACTTAAAATTAAAATTAAATTTCCCTTGGTCATATATTATTAAAAATTACAAAAAAAATTGTATTTCTAATAAAAATATATATTATATTTCCAAAAATGACAAAATCATCTTCAGAATAGTTCTATAATTTTAATATTAACATTCATAATCATAAAATTTATTTTAAGAACCAAAAATAAAAATAAACCTATTCATAAAAGTCTATTTATGAAAAATCCATAAAAAATTTTGGATTAAAGACCCATGATTACATAATGAATATTAATATTGAAAATAAAAACACACTTCAATAAAAAAATCTTTGAATATAATTTTTTCACAAATAATGGTCAAGTGTGAATAATATAATAGTGGAAGAATATTTCAAGAAGAAAAATTAAAAATGGAATAAAAATAATGTTTCAAACATGTTTAAAATAAGGCCACATCACGTATCTCAAAACATCTTCAAACAAAATATGATTTTGTAATGAATAGTACAATTTGTAAACAACACCAAAAAAATCACTGAATGAAAAAACAAAAAAAAATATTAAAATGAAAATGTCAACCTAAAACCAAAACAGATGGATTCAAGAATCCTGTACCACAAGATTTTACTCATGATTTTTGGACTAACCACCAAATCATTATAAAGACTTTCGGTATAAGGAACCATTGAATCCTAAAAGTTAGGATCTAAAATATCCATCGAATGAAATAACATCCTAAAAAATCCAAAGAGTGCTTCATATAAGACCATGTACTTATATAAGACACATAAAACCCCATAGTTGTAAAGACAATCTCACAACCTAGAGAATACTCTAGTGATCCAAAGAAATCTATCTTTTGATTAAAGAAATTTCCTCATTCTCAAGATAACCAAATGTTATATAGACAAGATAGTAAATATAATTAACCAGATCCAATAATCTTGTTATAATTTTTTATCATCATAGAACCTATTCCCAAAAAACAAGAACTAAAAAAACAAAATCTCAATAAGTCATCACTCTTATAGTTATATCAATAGAAAACAACACTCTTATGACACAAAACAAGTGAAACAAATAATATAGGATTTTATCTCTCATCATGATGACATAAAAGGAAGAAAAATAGAAAACATATCATGATAAACCCTATAAAATATCACCTCATTATAACACCCCACATTGAAAAAATGAACCTCACATTGATCCATCCAACACTAAAATAAAAAAACATGAAATACACACACAAGGGACTATAAAAAAATAATTTAGGAAAATAAACCTAAGGGAATAGGGAAAGCATTCTATATCAAATGGAAGAATGATAAATAAAATTTAAATTACAACTATACAGAACAAATATCCTAGATAAAGTGAATAAAAACAAATAATTTTATAAAATATACCAACTAAAATCCATTTGGGCATCAAATATTTCCATTTTAATTTCTTTGAAACAAAACTAAAGTTAAATCGGCTTTAATACCAATTTTTCTGGTAATACCACTCTTTACAATAATGCATCTATACTCAATGGTGAATGAGGATTTTATATTTTGATTTGGTTTAATAAAATCAAAAAAAATTAAAATTTATGTTTTTTTATTATAATAGATTTAATTTACTAAAAATAAATAAACAAAAGTAATTTTATATAAAAATTATAAAACAACAATCACCAAATTATTTCAAAATAAAAATAATCAAATAAATTTTGATAACATTAATATTGAAAACATGTTCTCCTAAAACACAATAGTAAACTAAACATAATGATTGATAAAAAAAAGAATACTTATCAAATTGAATAAATAGTTGATTCTCATATATAAAAACCCATAAATGAAACTAAATATATGAAGAATCCTATCCGACAATAAAAAAATATTACTAAAAAACTTTGATTATTTAGAGTATTAAAAAGGTAATTTTTGATATAATAAAATATATTTCATAAAAAATCATCACAAGAACATGGTCAACATACTAATATGAGAAAATAACACCATTTTTTATTCATAAAAAATGTTTAATAAATGAACAAGTATATTTTGTATATAAATAAATAAAATATAATAATTCATTTTGAATCTAAGTTTGAGTAAAGTAGAAGTGAAAATAAAGAAATTGATTCAAAAATATTATATGTTTCTCCCAGTTTACTTATGTTCATAGGGTTAATGAAACATTATATTCACTATTAAAAAAATAAAAAAAATGAAGAAATGATAGATTAAAGAAAATATGATCACAAAAGCTATATTAAGGTTGAGTTATTGTTAAAATAATATCTTTATGTCTAGTCCATATATAGGAATCAACATTTAATTTTCATCTTGTATAGAATAACTCTTGAACATGATAAAATTATAGAATAATAATAATTACAAGCATTTAAGAAATTAACAAAGGAATATTAAAAATGAACTAATACCACCTTAACTAACATTGATATAACCTTTTTCAAAGATGAATGTCTATGTTAGTGGATATTTATCATCTTCACCATGTTAAGGAACCATCTCCCTCCATGTTCATAAACTACAATTAATTATCCTCCACACAAACTACATATCATGTATATTCCATGGGATCAATGTATCCATGATCTTACTATTTCGTGAAAATTAAAAATGAATAAAAAACCTTTGTACCTATCTCCCTCCCCCACTCTCTCCGATGAATAGGAAGCAATATCTATATTTCCCTCTCATATATCATATATTTAAGAGAACTATAAGCACCCTATCAAGAGAAATCACCATGTGATAATAGATGACCATGGGAGAGAAATGAATTGATTGGATAGGAAACCGAGGATCCAAGGTGTGTAATAATGGAAGAAAAAGTTAGTTATATCAGGAAACACACTTCATATCAAGGAGGATATGAAAATGATAAATAACCCATAAAAACTAAAACATGATACGGAATCAATGTGGTACAACACATGTATAGAACCACAACACGGTATCAAGGAGTGATCAAGATTTATGATAATCATCTCAGAATATATGCACAAACACATAGGAGAGTGTGAACTTCTATTGAATAATAGTATTCATAAGCTCATGGTAAATCCTTGGGAGTAATGTCTACAAAAAATGGGTGGAATAATGGAATTGGAAACTACAATAGAATAGGATTTTATCAATGCATTTTTTTATAATTATAAATGATAAAAAATTGAAAAAATTTCCCACACTGATAAAAGTTTTCAACTGCTATAATGTACGGATACATGAACAACACAATACAATATTCAGATTAATAAGAAAAACATTATTTCTAAATTTACACTATAGTAAATTATAGTTACAAATATATGTAGATTAAAAATAATTCAATACTCTATAATTACATTTATTTGTAAAATTTACTAAAAATATTTACAACTTCCAACCCAATACAAAATCAATACAATGTGTAGATGGTTTGGTGGACCTGTATTACACTACCCATGGTTCCTCCTTGAAATATATCCCAATCATACTACCATTTTCAATCACAAACCCCCCGTATGGAAATAATTTTATATTTATGATAACAAACAGTTCTTATTTTTGTAATAATATAAGGAAATAAATAAAACATATATATTGTACAATTATTGTAGCGACCCGACCCTATAATCCTAGAGCCAGTGTCATGATACCATTACAATAGCATCATATATAAGAAAATTTCACCCCAAAGGAGTGAATAGGTTAGTAGTCTTGTTAAACTAGATACATACGTGAGTATTGTTTTATAAATAAATACACTAATTAAAATATAATTTTTTCCCAGGATAATAAGCTTATTCCATATAGAGTATCCTATCATATTTAACATAGTACAATTTTTGGGAATTATGAGGAAAGGAAACAAAATAAATATAAGATAAAATTCTCAGTAAGGGTAAATTATAGTGGAAGAAATATTGAATCAATAGTAATATTTAATATGGTAAGATAAATAATAGAGAATACATCCGATTTAAATAAATGGAAAAGGCATAATCAATATGGCAAGGTAAGAAACTATGAACACAAGCCATTTAATAAATAAAATAAAAACGAAATGCATCCATAGAATTTTTCATAGTGAAAATTGCTTGGATATTAAACACTAAATAAAAATGAAGGAAATGATCAATTATTGAACGTCATGTCTAAGGAACATGAAACCCTATACCATTAACACCTTTCACAAGATAGTTAAAAATTATAGGTAGAAAACAGTTTAATTTTTGGTACCAATTTGTCTCATGAGAACCTGTCAATGCATTGATGGGCTATATGAAGTCTCGGGCCCATCCTTCATTTCCAATCGAAACCATTCCTTATATTGATTAATCAATTTAATTAATAAAAATATCTATATTGAGTAAATTATATGGATTTATCAATATTTATCTACTAATCCAAAGAACTATCAAAGTGAACCATGTATGAAAATTGGTATAAAATTTAAGAAATAGACCAAATCTTGATAAATGAGATGGATAATTAGGGGGAAATTCATTGTTCAATAGTTATAGGAAACAAAATATTTCAAGGGGATTAATAAGAATCGAGGAAGTGAACATCAGCACAATCTTTGGCCAAATAAATTATAAACTATCTAAGGGAAGAATATTGATGGTATCAATATGAAAAATCACAATGGGAGTAAAAATAAAGTTTCTTGTCATTAATTAACAGAAATACTATAAAAAGATCTTCTAAAAACATTCTTGAGGAAAATATCATTTTAATTTGGAATAAAATTTGAATAAACTTTTCTATGAAAATAAAATTGATTCTATTAACTTGTCCATAACTTTTTATTTACTCCCTTTAATTATTTTCTATGAAAAGTTAATAATTGGTGTGAGATATTCATGTTTTAATATTAAATATAATATTTGAGCATTATATGAATTAATCTAGATTCGGGTCAGTTTATTGTTTTAATCATAACTCTAATCCTACTAATCCAAAATGTGTAATTATATTTTTTTAGGGTTCCTTATTGAATTATAAACATATCATTTGAAGGAAAATATTTCCAATTCAGCTATTTGAATAGTCATATAGACAACACAAGAAGGCCCATAGAATTTGTGATGAAAATGGACCAGCCATGATGATTGAATCACTGGGATGGATAAAAAATTCCCAAATTTTTGATTCTACACCAAATGTCGGGGGACAGTACCATTCATATTGGATAAAATTTTCAAGTCCTAGATCTACTAGAAAAAGGGCCCAAATCATTCTATGATGTCCAGCCAACCATTCAGTTTGGGAATTTAAATCAGAACACCATTATTTATTTTTCTCCTGATATAACCATCCATTTGATATGATATTTTGCAATGTGAAAGAGAATATATAGTAATCATACTTTTTATGATAAATGGTTTGGATTTTATTTCATCTACTTATTCAAAAATCCATTCACATTCTATCCATGAAAAATGTTTTGATAAAAATAGACATATTATAATTGTTTCTTCAAAATATCATAACTTTGGATCCTTAAGTCCAATGGCCACCACATTTTCAGATTAGATAGAAAATATGTATATATAAAACTTTTAGGGAGAATATATTTTGAGATTTGTATTTATGTATGGCCCAATATTCGAGAGAAATGGAAGGGGAAATTTTTGAATGCAAACTGTCCACCGCCATTGGGCTATAAATACATCCCCCTATTCTCCTTGCAATGGGTTGGAATTTATGAAGAGAGGAGAATATATTGGAATAAAAAACCCTTTCTAAAGTCTTTTGAGGACCTACCATACACAATTTGTCACTTTAGAGACTCTTCCTCCTCTCTTTGATTCATGTTCTTTTGTGTACTTCTTATTTGTAATCATGTACGTTTGTTTTCATTTCAATTGAGATTAAATGAATTTTTATTAGTCTTAATAAATTATTATCATCTACCTTGTGTTTCATAATTTTATTGTTCTTAAAATATTTTAAATCATGTTGAAATTAATTCTCTTCTTTTTCTTCCTCATTCAATCGAAATTCCGTTTTTAATTCTCGTCATCATTCATGTGTGTGTTCGTCACAACGCTCTTTTCTTGTCATGTTATTCTTATTTTTATTTTAATCGATCACAATAAAAATTTAAACCAGATTATTAACCAAAACAATGGTTGAGTAAATCTACCATTATAGTGAGTTATAATTTATGGATGTTAAGTGATTGTATTTTTCTCGATGAATATTCTTTAAATTTGCATTAGGTATGTTAAACTTAAAATGTCGTAGATTAATGAAATGATTTGTTTAACATTTGGTCTTCATGGATTATTGGAACCATAAATACAATACCATATACAATATATCATTATGATTAGAACCCTATTTTAATTTAAGGATTGTATTATATCCTTAAAATTTGTGAATTTCGATCAAAGCCATCTTGTGAAGTGGGTGTTAATTTAATCCAATATAAAGTAGTGCACCAGGATATCACAAGCTTAACTCCCAAATAATGAACTCACACAAATATTTATCAAATTATTCAATTAACCATCAACTATCAATAACTTTATTTAATCTCTACAAACAAACCCCCCAATCAAAATACAATCGATTAAAAACAATATACTATAAAAAGTATCATTGTTAAGGATTTGACCCGAGTGCTAATATACACATTTATAGAGAACCAAATCCTTAAACGGTCGATAGGTGAAAATCATCTAAACTTAAAATGGTGTTGTTGTTGAGTATGGTTCATTATGTAGTCATTAGTTTCTGGTAATTTAAAAAAACAAAATTGAAAAAAATGAAAAAAAACAAAAAGGAAACCCCAATTTCCCTTAAAAATCATTAAAAGCAAAAAAACACATTGAAAAACCCATTTTCATCTTTCTTAACCAAATATATCTAAATGCCCCATAGCCTCCCAAACAATCCCTTGGATTTTTTTGACCCTGAAATTGAGTGAACTCTTCTCCAACTTAGAAAGAACCTTATGTATAACTAAATCATTCAAGAACCAATCCTTTTACAACCAATTGAATTAGATATGGATAATCCTAGGGAATAAGCACTTAATGAAATTATTTCCCCTGATTTGAATTACCAACCCCTTAGTATTGAATATCCAAAAATTGAGGCTGATTTAGAACTCAAATTGGTTTTGATTAATCTTCTACCTCACATCCATGGTATAGCCTGTAAAGACCCGTAAAATTCAAGGGAAATTTTTTCTTAATTTTCTTTAGAATTTTACAAGAGCGCGGTTTCAGACGGAACCTGATTCCGAGGCCCGGAGTGCCCAGAATTAATTTCCGAAGTTTGGCTCGGGTACGTTCAGTGAACGAACGAGCGGGAATTCCTAACTTTTGATCCGGTGCTCGGAATTGAAATCCGAGGGCACCGATGAACTCGCAGCGCCGATATTCGCTTAAAGAGACCTTTTCGGGAGTTGCGTTTGTTGCGGGTTGAAAGTTAAGTTTTGGGGTTTTCAGTTGAGTTAAATAAAATTTGTGTAAGACAAATTTTATTTTTAGTTTGTTAAAAACCTACCTAAGGGGGTTGGAAGTGGGACCCACACCCACTTAACCTCCCTTGGGAGGATTAAGTGTGGTGGGGCCCACACGAACCCCTAGACTTTTCAAGTTCCCTTAACCCCCTCTTTATTGGCTTAAGTTACTCTTATTTAATTATGGGAGTTAAGTCTTTTTGAATTTCAAACTTTGAAATTCTTTTGTGTTATGTATTAATAAAATAAGAGGTAGTCTTATTTTATTTTGAGTTCTTTGTTTGTCATTTTGAGAGCTCCTCTTCATCTTCAAGCTCTGATGAAGAACGAAGAACGCTCAAACTCCGACGAAGAACGACGCCTCTCTTCTTCGTCCTCGGAGTCAACAAGAGGGAACACCGCTTCCTCCTCGGACCTTCTTCGTCGGCAAACGAAGATCCGCCAACGACGTGTCTCTTCGGGCATATCTCTTCATCAACGGATTTGACGAACGACGACCGCGACGCCCGACCTCCGCGACGCCGTCTTCCGCGGAACGTAGACGAATCTTCGAAACTTAAACCCAAGGTAGGGGTTGTTGATTCATTATTTAGTTATTCCTTTTCTTGAACGTGGATCTCGCATGTCTAACTTGATGCTTGATTGTTTAAGTTGAATTGTTTATTTTAACGTGAGGGGGGGCCGGACCGCATGAACACGGCCGAACCCCCCTCCATCGTTCATGTTTATTCATGCGGGTGGAAGCAAGTGGCGTGGTGCCGTCGCACCACGCGGATGATCGTACAAATAATTTACGCGGCGCCGTCGCGCTACGTCAAGGAAAAATCTTCAAGAACGCGACGCCGTCGCGCCGCGTTGAAAAGAATCATGGCACGGCGAAGGGGCGCGGTGCCGTCGCACCGCGCCGGATTACGAACGCCGCGGCCGGTTCCGGGCCGCGGCGGGACGAGGAGACCGCGGCCGGTTCCGGGCCGCGGCGGAAGAGAAGACCGGCGGCCGGGCCGCCGGCGTCGGAAGCCGAAGAGGGGACCGGAAATTCCGGTCCCGTTGGAGAAAACCGGCCGGCCAGCTGGCTGGCCGGATGCCGTTAAACCGGGGAAATAAATTCCCCAGTCAGCATGTAAAAACCCCCCTCTTAAAGAGGGGGGCGGTTCATTGAATGGAGGGGGCAACCGGCCCCCTCGGTTTCGTTTCCAGCAGGCCCCCCACGTGGGGGGGGGGGGGGGGGCGCTTCCTAAAGCAAAACGGCGCGGCATAGCCGCGCCGCCTCTTGGAAGGAGCGGGGGCTTAGCCCCCCGCGTGCGCAGCTCCCTCGCGGCGCCAGGCTGCCGCGGCCCGCCGCGGCCCGCCGCGCCGCCGCCGGCCGCCGCCCCCGGGGGGGGGGGGGGTCGGGCCGGGTCGGCCCGGACCCGGACCCCCCCGTTTCAAACCAGATTCGGTTTTTGGCCCGTAACTTGAGCCTCGGACCTCCGAATGACGAACCGTATGCGGCAACGCGATCCTTGGATCGAGACGGTCGTTTCGGTATATCGCACTCAAGGTTTAGGTATACTTTGAGTTCGGCCGGGTTGGTTCGTTCACGAAACCAACCGGGCCTTCGGAGCGGAAACGCTCATATCTTGAGCTACGAACGTCCGATTGACGCGCCGTCAGTCGCGTTGTGTTCCTCTTAGTGAGACGGATCTTTTGGCATACTCCGCCCGAGGTTTGGACGTAGGTGGAGTACGGTCGGGTTGGTTTTTCCTTAAAAACCAACCGGGCCCCGGAGACGAAAATGCCAATAACTCTCAGACCGGGCGTCCGATCGACGCGCCGTCTGTTGCGTTGAGTTCCTGTTGGCGATACGGAACTTTTGGATACATCAACTTCGGTCTTCGTGACAGTTGATGTATCAGCCTCTCGGCTCGTGGAGCGGACCCTCCGTACGAGCTTGCTGTGTGCGGGAACCCTAGTGCTGGCTGCGACTGTTCTACTGCTACGACTGCTGCTGTGACTGCGACGACGACAGTACAGAGATCCTGTGTGGATTCGACGACGACAGTACAGAGATCCTGTGTGGATTCGACGACGACGACTACAGCACTCAGCGATCCTACGTGGATCAGTGCTACAGGTCCTGTGTGGGCCCGATCCTGTGTGGGTCCTTGCGCTCAGCGGTTCTGTGTGAGCCAGCGCCTACAGGTTCTGTGTGAGCCCGATCCTGTGTGGGTCTTCTGCGGGGGTTAGTTACCTATCGATCCTTCGTGGGTCCGACGACTTAGATGGATCAGTGATCATCTTTATCATCCTTGAAGAAGTATACCTGTGTGAGCTGAATCCTGTTGCTTTCCTGTGTGGATTGTGTTGTGCAATCCTGTGTGGATTATGTTTTGCTTTCCTATGTGGAATACGTATACTTTCCTGCGTGGACTGAGTTGTACTTGGGCTCGGAGGTTGGAGCGTATTTTTAATTGATGACTTAGGTATATGTATGGGCATATACCTAAGCAGTGTCGGTTGTTACTTCGTGATTGTACTTTTCTTCGTGGTTTATCCTTTGTGGATTTGAGAGACCTTCAGGGGTCTCGGGGTCCCTACTGAGTAGCTTATACTCACCCATGCACGGGCTTCGCCCGCACTACGTTGTGTTGGTTGCAGACGACGGACAGCGTTGACTTAGCTGAGGCTTGTAGAGCGGGACGGTACCCGGAGGTGGACCACTGGGCGGGACGTGCACGGAGCGGACGGCGGGACCCGTGGAGCAGAAGAGCTATCTGTACCCACCCTTCAGGTGGGATTTCCGGTGGACAGCTCGGAGTAGCGGCTTTTACTTTACAGTTGCTGTTTTTCCCTTTTCGAGTTGTACTTTACTTTCAGTTTGGGTTTGTATTCTGGCCCATTTACTTTTCCGCACTTTCAGTTGTACTCTGCTTGTTTAGTGTTTACTTTCCGCTTGCTTACTCTGTGGTGTTGGTTACTTTTCAAAGGCAATGCCTTCCCTTTTTACTGGGATTTACGCCTTGGTGCTAGTCGCCAGCCCCTGGCCTATGGAAGGCGGGCTTGGGGTAGTCACAGCACGGACCCCGAGGGCGGGTCGTGACAAATTGGTATCAGAGGAGTTCGGTTCTACCGCGAACTCTGATCTTTTCTATGTGAAGCAATAATGTTTAGCGTATTGAGTGTGGATATCAGTCCAGGGAGTCCAGTGTTGGTGCGGCGGCCGACGTATCCGTACACCAGGACCCTGACTTCTGATTTCCGACTTAATGCACGAAAACATTGATTGCGTGTGTGTTTAAAAGTTTTCTTTGTGATTACTTATATCAGCTCACCAGGTATACTGTTCTAACCGTGGCGCACCTGTTTTCTTTTCAGGATGGCCCCACGACGGCAGCCAGCTAGGGTTCCGAGAGTTGAGCGAGACGACAGCCCACCGAGCGACGAGGCCTCGGTGCAGGGCCCTTTTCCAGTAGTGGCACCGGCGGTATCTTTACCCGCCGAGCCCCCGATGCTTCCAGCAGCAGCCGCTGACGATGCATGTCGCCTCAGCGCACTGCATGAGTTTCAGCGCCAGCGACCGCCCAGGTTTCGCGGGGAGACGGATCCCCAGGCAGCAGAGGACTGGCTGGAGGCAGTAGTTCGAGTGTTTAGGCTAGTGAGGACACCAGCAGACCTCATGGTGATCCTCGCTGCGAGCCTACTACACGCAGCAGCAGGACGATGGTGGAGCTTGATGCTCCAGTGCACGATGAGGCATCTCTTCTTTGGACGGACTTTGAGAGCCTCTTCCGCTCGGAGTTCGTCCCAGCCACCCTTCGTGCGGTGCGTATCCAGGAGCTTCTACAGCTGCGGCAGGGCAGCATGACGGTCGCTCAGTACTCGGCGAGATTTACCGATCTCTCGCGCTACTCGACCGACATGGTACGGGACCCATTCTTCCGGGCCTGGACCTTCGAGCAGGGTTTGAGACACGAGATCAGGGCATCGCTGATCTCCCTCAGCATACCGACTCAGACAGGAGTACTGGAGCGGGCCCTTCTGATCGAGAGCTTCCTTGCTGAGTCTACACCAGCACAGCGACCCACCGCAGGGCGGCACGTGGCAGAGTCATCTGCAGCAGGCAGTCGACGGATGACTCAGGGGTCCAGACAGACCAGACCTTCAGGCAGACGACCTCAGGGCACTGGCTCAGCAGTGCGGGGCACACAGCGCGGAGCCAGTCTTACGAGAGGCAGACAGTGCTACTCGTGCGGCGGGCAGGGCCACATGGCTCGCGACTGCCCGACCCGTCGTGCCGAGGAGCAGCAGTCAGTTGATGGACCACCGAGGCAGAGGCAGAGGGTCGACCGTGGTGGTCCGCAGGGAGGAGGCGGACGAGGCAGAGGAGCTGGACGAGCAGCTGGTGGTGGCCGACGCTTTGAGGCTCTACCACCACCACCACCAGGAGGTCCACCCCGACCACAGGGAGCTGGCGGGCAGCGACAGGCACAGCTCCAGGCAGCAGAGGCCTACGACCACGGCGCACCCGAGATGATTCGAGGTACTATCTGTGTCTATTCCACCCTTGCTGCAGTTCTTATAGACACAGGAGCGAGTCATTCTTTCATAGCCGCTGCCCTTGTTCGGAGCTCGGAGATTCCGACAGAGCCGTTGGCTCGATCCTTACGGCTAGAGACTCCTACGGGAGCAGACTCGATGATTACGCACTGGTGCCGGCAGTGTGAGCTTACTCTAGGAGGCGAGAGCTTCGGCTGGGATCTTCTTGTAGCAGCGTCGAGGCCTTACGGCGTCATCTTGGGCATGGATTGGCTGTCTACGGTCCATGCACAGATTGACTGTTTTAGGCGCAAGGTGCGATGTGTACGCACCGACGGGAGCAGGTTCACCTTCACCGGCGAGAAGGGAGCCTTAGCAGCACAGGATGGACTTCCGCGAAGGAGAGGACAGCCCATCACTCATCAGTTGGCTAGCCTTATCCTTGGAGCAGTTGACGTGCGGAGTCCTGGTTTTCCTGCAGTGGTGGATCAGTTTGCGGACGTTTTTCCCGACGATGTTCCAGGGCTACCTCCTCGCAGAGAGGTAGACTTTTATATTGACTTGTACCCCGGGACAGCCCCGATATCCACTCCAGCATATCGGATGGCCCCCGCCGAGCTTCGAGAGCTACGGGTACAGTTGGAGGACTTGCAGGGCAAGGGGTTCATCCGACCCAGTGTTTCACCCTGGGCTTCCCCGATATTGTTCGCCAAGAAGGCGGACGGAAGCTTGCGACTTTGTGTTGACTATCGTCGCCTGAACCAGGTGACAGTGAGGAACAAGTATCCGCTACCGAGGATTGATGACCTCTTTGATCAGCTCAAGGGAGCACGGTGGTTCTCGAAGATAGACCTCAGGTCAGGCTATCATCAGCTCAGAGTCAGAGACGAGGATGTGCAGAAGACGGCCTTCAGATGTCGGTATGGCCACTATGAGTTCTTGGTTATGCCTTTCGGTGTAACCAATGCTCCAGCAGTGTTCATGGCTCTCATGAACAAGATCTTTCAGCCATACCTCGATCGGTTTGTCGTGGTCTTCATCGACGACATTCTGATTTACTCTACGACAGAGGAGGAGCACGCCTATCACTTGCGAGTTGTCCTTGACACACTCCGAGAGCACCAGCTTTATGGTAAGCTCTCGAAGTGCCAGTTCTGGATACGTGAGGTCCACTTTTTGGGACACGTTATCTCTGAGGCGGGAGTTGCAGTGGATCCCGCGAAGATTGAGGCTGTGTTAGCATGGGAGCCACCCAGGAACGTGACTGAGGTTCGGAGTTTCTTGGGACTAGCTGGATACTATCGGAGATTTGTGCCGAACTTCTCCAGAGTTGCAGCATCACTCACAGCTTTGACGAAGAAAGGGAAACCCTTCGTATGGACTGACAGATGTCAGCAGAGCTTCCAAGAGCTGAGACAGAGATTGACTAGCGCACCTATCTTGAGGTTGCCTGAGGAGGGAGTAGGGTACGTAGTCTACTGCGATGCATCAGGGACCGGACTCGGATGTGTTCTAATGCAGGAGCGGGCAGTGATCGCCTATGGATCACGACAGTTGAGGCCGCATGAGCAGAACTACGCTACCCATGACCTGGAGTTAGCAGCAGTGGTCTTCGCTCTGAAGACATGGCGACACTATCTGATGGGCGAGCGCTTTACAGTCTTTTCCGATCATCAGAGTCTCAGGTATATCTTCTCGCAGAAGGACCTGAACCTGAGACAGCGACGATGGTTCGAGTTCCTCCAGGACTATGACTTTGAGATAGTCTATACTCCTGGGAAGGGGAACGTAGTAGCCGATGCCCTCAGCAGGAGGACGGGCATTCAGCTACTCGAGGAGGCGACGGAGCAGCTAGCCTCTTTGTAGATATCCTTCGTGGATAGAGATGGAGCAGCCTTTCTTCAGTCTCTCACAGTCACTCCTCCACTACTGCAGCGAGTCAGGGAGGCACAGCACGGGGACGCTGACTGTGAGACACGGCGTGCACAGATATCCTCGGGACAGGCACCTGATGGTTTCTCCCTTGGAGCAGAGCACGACATCCTTTTCAGAGGACGAACCATGGTACCAGTCGCTTTGCGAGAGGAAGTGCTGAGAGAGTTTCACACTTCTCCTTTGGCGGTACATCCAGGAGTGGCGAAGATGTACCAGGACCTCAGACGACAGCATTGGTGGCCGGGCATGAAGAAGGCAGTAGCAGAGTTCGTATCTCGATGCCTCACCTGTCAGCAGGTGAAGGCAGAGCATCAGGTACCAGCAGGCTTGGTACAACCCTTGGAGGTTCCGGAGTGGAAGTGGGACGGCATTTCTATGGACTTCGTGACTGGACTTCCACGCACTTCCAGAGGTCACGACTCCATCTGGGTGATTGTTGACCGACTCACCAAGTCGGCACACTTCTTACCCATCAGAGAGCAGGGCTCGGTGGAGAGCTTGGGATGTCTCTACGTTCAGGAGATTGTGCGGCTCCACGGCGTGCCATCATCTATCGTTTCCGATCGAGATGCCCGCTTTACTTCCCGGCTTTGGAAGGGGTTACAGGAGGCGTTCGGGACGCAGCTACGTCTTAGCACAGCTTTTCACCCTCAGACAGATGGTCAGACGGAGAGGACCATTCAGACTCTCGAGGACATGCTCCGCGCATGTGTCCTCGACTTTGGTCGTAGCTGGGAGGACCACCTACCCTTGGTGGAGTTCGCATACAACAACAGCTACCACTCCACCATCGGGATGGCACCGTACGAGGCGTTGTACGGCCGACCATGTAGATCTCCTTTGTGCTGGACAGACCCTGGGGAGTCAGCACTGGTGGGACCAGAGATGGTCCAGGCCACGACAGAGAAGGTCCAGGTCATCCAGGAGCGGATGAGGACAGCTCAGAGCCGGCAGAAGTCATACGCTGACAGGAGGCGGAGGCCACTGGAGTTCGAGGATGGCGACCACGTCTTCTTGCGGGTCTCACCTCGACGTGGTATTCGGAGATTTGGCCGAGGCGGCAAGTTATCTCCGCGCTTCATCGGACCTTTCCAGATTCTTAGCAGGATTGGCGAGATGGCTTATCGCCTGGCTCTACCACCTCAGTTGCACCGGGTGCACGACGTCTTCCACGTATCCCAGCTGAGGAGATACGTGCACGACCCGACGCACATCATTGACCATGGGGAGCTTGACGTTGACGATGGGGCGACTTTTACGGAGGTCCCGGTGGAGATAGAGGATCGACAGGAGCGGGTCCTGCGTGGGCGATCGATTCCTCTTGTGCGCATCAGATGGCAGCACGGGAATCTCCAGGAGAGCACATGGGAGCGGGAGGCTCAGATGCGTGCTCAGTACCCTCATTTGTTTCCCTAGTTTTTGTTGTATCTTTACGGGGACGTAAAGCCCTGAGGTGGGAGTAATGTAAAGACCCGTAAAATTCAAGGGAAATTTTTTCTTAATTTTCTTTATAATTTTACAAGAGCGCGGTTTTAGACGGCACCTGATTCCGAGGCCCGGAGTGCCCGGAATTAATTTCCGAAGTTTGGCTCGGGTACGTTCAGTGAACGAATGAGCGGGAATTCCTAACTTTTGATCCGTTGCTCGGAATTGAAATCCGAGGGCACCGATGAACTCGCAGCGCCGATATTCGCTTAAAGAGACCTTTTCGGGAGTTGCGTTTGTTGCGGGTTGAAAGTTAAGTTTTGGGGTTTTCAGTTGAGTTAAATAAAATTTGTGTAAGACAAATTTTATTTTTAGTTTGTTAAAAACCTACCTAAGGGGGTTGGAAGTGGGACCCACACCCACTTAACCTCCCTTGGGAGGATTAAGTGTGGTGGGGCCCACACGAACCCCTAGACTTTTCATGTTCCCTTAACCCCCTCTTTATTGGCTTAAGTTACTCTTATTTAATTATGGGAGTTAAGTCTTTTTGAATTTCAAACTTTGAAATTATTTTGTGTTATGTGTTAATAAAATAAGAGGTAGTCTTATTTTATTTTGAGTTCTTTGTTTGTCATTTTGAGAGCTCCTCTTCATCTTCAAGCTCTGACGAAGAACGAAGAACGCTCAAACTCCGACGAAGAACGACGCCTCACTTCTTCGTCCTCGGAGTCAACAAGAGGGAACGCTGCTTCCTCCTCGGACCTTCTTCGTCGGCAAACGAAGATCCGCCAACGACGTGTCTCTTCGGGCATATCTCTTCGTCAACGGATTTGACGAACGACGACCGCGACGCCCGACCTCCGCGACGCCGTCTTCCGTGGAACGTAGACGAATCTTCGAAACTTAAACCCGAGGTAGGGGTTGTTGATTCATTATTTATTTATTCCTTTTCTTGAACGTGGATCTCGCATGTCTAACTTGATGCTTGATTGTTTAAGTTGAATTGTTTATTTTAACGTGAGGGGGGGGCCGGACCGCATGAACACGGCCGAACCCCCCTCCATCGTTCATGTTTATTCATGCCGGTGGAAGCAAGTGGTGTGGTGCCGTCGCACCACGCGGATGATCGTACAAATAATTTACGCGGCGCTCTCGCGCTACGTCAAGGAAAAATCTTCAAGAACGCGACGCCGTCGCGCCGCGTTGAAAAGAATCATGGCACGGCGAAGGGGTGCGGTGCCGTCGCACCGCGCCGGATTATGAACGCCGCGGCCGGTTCCGGGCCGCGGCGGGACGAGGAGACCGCGGCCGGTTCCGGGCCGCGGCGGAAGAGAAGACCGGCGGCCGGGCCGCCGGCGTCGGAAGCCGAAGAGGGGACCGGAAATTCTGGTCCCGTTGGAGAAAACCGGCCGGCCAGCTGGCCGGCCGGATGCCGTTAAACCGGGGAAATAAATTCCCCGGTCAGCATGTAAAAACCCCCCTCTTAAAGAGGGGGGCGGTTCTTTGAAGGGAGGGGGCAACCGGCCCCCTCGGTTTCGTTTCCAGCAGGCCCCCCACGTGGGGGGGGGGGGGGCGCTTCCTAAAGCAAAACGGCGCGGCATAGCCGCGCCGCCTCTTGGAAGGAGCGGGGGCTTAGCCCCCCGCGTGCGCAGCTCCCTCGCGGCGCCAGGCCGCCGCGGCCCGCCGCGCCGCCGCCCGCCGCCGCCCCCCGGGGGGGGGGGGGTCGGGCCGGGTCGGCCCGGACCCGGACCCCCCCCGTTTCGAACCAGATTCGGTTTTTGGCCCGTAACTTGAGCCTCGGACCTCCGAATGACGAACCGTCTGCGGAAACACGATCCTTGGATCGAGACGGTCGTTTCGGTATATTGCACTAAAGGTTTAGGTTTACTTTGAGTTCGGCCGGGTTGGTTTGTTCACGAAACCAACCGGGCCTTCGGAGCGGAAACGCTCATATCTTGAGCTACGAACGTCTGATTGACGCGCCGTCAGTCGCGTTGTGTTCCTCTTAGTGAGACGGATCTTTTGGCATACTCCGCCCGAGGTTTGGACACAGGTGGAGTACGGTCGGGTTGGTTTTGCCTTAAAAACCAACCGGGCCCCAGAGACGAAAATGCCAATAACTCTCAGACCGGGCGTCCGATCGACGCGCCGTCTGTTGCGTTGAGTTCCTGTTGGCGATACGGAACTTTTGGATACATCAACTTCGGTCTTCGTGACAGTTGATGTATCAGCCTCTCGGCTCGTGGAGCGGACCCTCCGTACGAGCTTGCTGTGTGCGGGAACCCTAGTGCTGGCTGCGACTGTTCTACTGCTATGACTGCTGCTGTGACTGCGACGACGACAGTACAGAGATCCTGTGTGGATTCGACGAAGACAGTACAGAGATCCTGTGTGGATTCGACGACGACGACTGCAGTACTCAGCGATCCTACGTGGATCAGTGCTACAGGTCCTGTGTGGGCCCGATCCTGTGTGGGTCCTTGCGCTCAGCGGTTCTGTGTGAGCCAGCGCCTACAGGTTCTGTGTGAGCCCGATCCTGTGTGGGTCTTCTGCGGGGGTTAGTTACCTATCGATCCTTCGTGGGTCCGACGACTTAGATGGATCAGTGATCATCTTTATCGTCCTTGAAGAAGTATACCTGTGTGAGCTGAATCCTGTTGCTTTCCTGTGTGGATTGTGTTGTGCAATCCTGTGTGGATTATGTTTTGCTTTCCTATGTGGAATACGTATACTTTCCTGCGTGGATTGAGTTGTACTTGGGCTCGGAGGTTGGAGCGTATTTTTAATTGATGACTTAGGTATATGTATGGGCATATACCTAAGCAGTGTCGGTTGTTACTTCGTGATTGTACTTTTCTTCGTGGTTTATCCTTTGTGGATTTGAGAGACCTTCAGGGGTCTCGGGGTCCCTACTGAGTAGCTTATACTCACCCCTGCACGGGCTTCGCCCGCACTACGTTGTGTTGGTTGCAGACGACGGACAGCGTTGACTTAGCTGAGGCTTGTAGAGCGGACGGTACCCGGAGGTGGACCACTGGGCGGGGACGTGCACGGAGCGGACGGCGGGACCCGTGGAGCAGAGGAGCTATCTATACCCACCCTTTAGGTGGGATTTCCGGTGGACAGCTCGGAGTAGCGGCTTTTACTTTACAGTTGCTGTTTTTCCCTTTTCGAGTTGTACTTTACTTTCAGTTTGGGTTTGTATTCTGGCCCATTTACTTTTCCGCACTTTCAGTTGTACTCTGCTTGTTTAGTGTTTACTTTCCTCTTGCTTACTCTGTGGTGTTGGTTACTTTTCAAAGGCAATGCCTTCCCTTTTTACTGGGATTTACGCCTTGGTGCTAGTCGCCAGCCCCCTGGCCTATGGAAGGCGGGCTTGGGGTAGTCACGGCACGGACCCCGAGGGCGGGTCGTGACATAGCCGGTGAGGATCCATATCTTCATATTAAAGAGTTCAATATGGTGTGCTCTACCATTAAGACTCAAGGAGTTTTTGAGGAAAAAATCAAACTCTGATAATTACCTTTCTCCCTTACTAATATTTCTGTGTTATGTATTTAATACCTTCCTCCTATTTCGATAACCATGTGGAATGAAATTAAGTGACACTTGTTAGATAAATTCTCATCTACTTCTCGTACCACTTCTATCTGAAAGAAAATAAGTGGTATTTGTTAATTCCCAAATTAATTACTCCATGAGTATTAGGATAGGTTCAAAAATATTGTTGATACTTATCCACATCACCAAATCCTTAATCAGCTCTTGATCCAATACTTATATGAGGGGTTATTGACTATGGAGAGAACTCTCATTATTGTCGAAAGTGGCAGTGCTATTGTTGATAAAAATCATGCAGATGCAAAAAATATCATAAGCCACATGGATTAAAACATGCAGAAATTAAATACTCAAGCACATTATTAATTCAAACAAGCCCAAGAGAGTAAATTGATAGATCCAAAAAATATTATCGAGTGGATGAGAAAACGTATTGATATTCTGAGATAACTAGTGTTTGCTGACAAAGCCCCAACCTCATCATCTCCACAATCCCTATTCCCTGGACCTATCAAGAATTGTGGAATCTGTAGCTCACCAGCTCATCCAACTAAAACATGTAAAAACATCAATATGGTCTATTTGTTTCATCCGAAATAATGGTTATCAATGCAGCATATTCTTAGAGAAACACCAACCCTCAACAATCAGGTCAGTTCACTATAAACTTCAACCAACCCCACTTTGATCCCTTCTCGATTACCTCTAACCAAGGCTTGAAGTATGGTAATCCCATTTCACATCACCCTCAATTCCCTCATCAAAACCAAAACCAATTTCAATATGGTCATGGTGTTGGTTACTTCAAACAACCTTTACATTTTTATCGTTAACCACAAGGGATCAATCCTCCTCTTGATCCTATTAGATTCCATTATCCTAAAGATCCATACCAATTCCAAAACTAATACAATTTCTTTCCCAAGAACAAAACCAACATAATCCCAGTGAAACACATGCCTCTTCTTCCAAGAAACCATGGGAAATCACTGTGTAAGATCTTACCTCCTTCACCCATTCTAGCCCCAAAATCATTCAAACCCAAATTGTTCTAATTGCATCAAACCTTAGCCTACAACTACCATCCAATTCTTCCCAACACCCAAATCTATAATTTCACTACCCAAGGGTAATGTAAGTGAAGTTTCACCTATATTGGGAAATAAATGTCCATAACTCATGATGGATCCTCAAATGAACCATTGAATTCTGATCTAGAAAATAAAAACAAAAACAAATTAGAATAAGAACCTAAAGTCATTCCCTCACCTCCCTCTATTCCAGTTAGGAACGTAATTATTTTTCCATAAGTCGTTTCAATGCTAATGATTTCCTTTGATTCCAATCCTAAAATGATCAACTTGTTTAGACGTGTTGAAGTCAACATTACCCTATTATATTCCATCAAATAAATCCCTAAGTATGCCAAGATTCTTAAGGAATTATGCACCCACAAGAGGTAACTTAAGACCTTAAAAAATGTATCCACCCAACAATATATTCCCCTAATGTGCAATTATCAAGGGACATTTATAGTTCCATGCCAAATAGTGAGTTCCAACATTGATGATGCACTCATAAACCTTGGATACTCAATAAATTTCATGCCTAAATCCATATTATTCTACCTTGTTCTAGGTCCCTCACACCCAATGAGTGTTTTCATCCAGTTATCCAATTGAAGCACTTCTTATCTTGAGGGAATAATTAAGGATGTCATTTTATAATATAATTATCTCATCTTCTAAGATGAAATCTTTTTCCCTGACATGGAAGGTGAGACAACTTCATTCCAACCTCCTCTGATTCTGGGAAGACCTTTTCTCATGACATATAAAACCAAAATTGATGTCCATGTTGGAATTTTATCCATGGAATTTAGTGACCAATTATTCAAGTTCAATATTTTTCAATCAATGTGATACCCATCATAGAATCAATTTGTATTATCTATCTATGATTATAAAAGTCTCTCTGAGAAAGTGTTGATCCCAGATCCATAATGTTCATCATGTTCTAAAGATAAAGGAGATTGTGAATTTTGTATCCTCATTAACCAATTCATAAATATAGAAGTTTATGTCAACATTTCAAATTTAAACTCTATTGATCTAATGGATCTTGAAAAAACATTGGAATCATGTCTAACATCTAATATCCACTACTCTAGGTCAGATGGAAATGATGAAAATGATTTATCATGCTCATTTATTGATTCAGATTAGATTATACAACATTAATAATTTCCTATCCCTGATTCTAAAAATTATGGTATAGGTGAGGTGAACCCCGAACCAATGTGTTTATCCTTTCCTAATTTAACTAATGTTTGTGGTATTTTTTCCTTAATTAACAAAGTGATCATTGGTGAGGTTGAAATTGACCATTCATTATAAAAGCATTGATATAAAGAATATTGAAAATTTTATTCAGTCTTATGACTCGACTAATCCAAATTATTATACATCAGTTAGTGGTGAAATAAATGAGTTAAAATAATTGGGATTTCATACACTAGTTTTTTGTTTTCTGATCCTTAAATAAATTCACCATAAAAATTGAAACATCTTCCTAAATTTCCAAGCATAGAAAACCAGAAATTTGTGGATAACATCATTCCTCAAGTTGGAGACAAAAGGGAGGATACCAATATTCTATTTCTTCCCCAATTGAATTGCATGCACATAAATAAGGATGGGAAGAAATTATCCAATGAACAACTGAGCCTTCTAAAGGAGAAGTTTTTATGAAATCAAACTGGATTTGAGAAAATGTGGTGGTCACCATTGGACTATGGGTAGTCCAATATAACTGTCTAGCTGTAGAAAATATAAATACATGGATTCATGGGAAGAAACCAATGTTTTCTTTTACTTTTATGAAAATTTAATTTCTTTTATGTTTTTCATTAAATGAATAATGATTTTTTGTTTATCTTTTAGGTAATGGTTATTTTCTAAAGCATCTTCAAGAGAGGACACACATCCCAAGAACCACATCAACTTCCATTGGATCCCTAAATTCTACAGTTGAATAACTACTTGATGAAGATGGAGACCCACAAAATCCAAACTAGGGGCACCTATTTTACTTTAAATCTCTCAATATATCTCTCCCTCTCTCTCCCTATTTATTATTCATTCTGTATCTTTCATTTTATAACCAATTTATTCCTCAAAGCCTTTCTTTTTCTATTTCCCTTTTGTGTGGGTGTGTATTTTAAAAACACTAAAAAAACAAAAAAAATTAAAAAAAAGAAAAAAAAGAGTAATACTTACTCACTATCCAATTTTGAAATTTTGTCCAAACATTTTGGGGAGTCAAAATACATTTTTTCATCTAAAAAATTTTGTATTTTCTTCATGAATTTAGATAAACAATCTTATGTACAAACCAAAAAATTTGGAATGCTTGGTTTGAAATTAGGAAGAGGATTCTTCCAAAACTGTGAGAAAAAGATTAGCTTTCATAACAAGTCCACCAATGGCCATATTTTTAAAATGTGTATTTTCACCCCCAATTTTGATTCTTGTGTTTTTGGACCTTTGATCTGAATTTCCTACTTTGGTGTTCTTGAATATGATAGAGGTATTTTATAAACCACATTATAATCACAATAGAAAAATAACATATCATTAACCTTACATTTATCCTCTTTTTGGAAGCCCCATAAAGACTATGAAATCATTTTATTTGATATCCACATTACAATCCAAATACCTTGTCCATCCTAACATATACATGGAATTATATTTCATAACTTATTGAAATTTAACTGTGGGGGAAAGAATTTCATTTTGGGTATCCCATTCTTAATATTCAGTGTGTTATCATATGTTTGAGGGAAAGCATCCATTTTAGTGTGTGTGGGTGGTTTTCATTCAGTGAGTTTTGGGAATGTATATATGTTTATGAAATTATAAAAAATATTTATTGAAAAGTGATAAAAAAAATGAAAAAATCAAAAAAATAATGGGTTATTTCTTGGGAGGATCAAAAATCACTCTTCTTCAACCTTTGATCTTATTATTACTATTATAATTATTATATTCCGGATATCAAACATGGGTTGGGATATTAGTGTGATATTCCTTTCAAGTTAAACATTTGAAAAAAATTATATAAAAAGAAGAATAAAATAATAGAAAAAAAAAGAACACTTCAATTATATATTATTATGTCATTGGGTGAAGTTTTGTATATTGTAAATATTTCATCTTCTCATCCCCTTAAAATTTTCTTCATCTTTTTTTTATTTCTTCACACATTCATACTCTTGTAAATATGTGTTCTTATTTCCATCCATGTTTTATTTCAAAAAAAATTGTGCACTATTTTACACATGTTGATGTTTTACCCCTCTTATCCTCTCTCTTAGAAATTAAATTCTTACCATCCCATAGCCACAGAAAAACCACTTCAAAATACCTCTTGATTATTATACTCTTTTGGTTAGAGAACAGAAGATGAGGGCTCTTTAAAACTCTAATATTTTCACTTTTTCGGTGAATGAGTGAACCTCCAAAAATAAATTTTTATCATCTTGAGATGTGTGGGTTTTGAGTGCCTACATTTTCCATTTCTAAATTTTAGCATGAAAATTGAATTGTTTTTGGAATATTAATTCTGTAACAATTTTTAGTGGAATTCAATATGGAGGTGTGAAATGGTCTAAACCACCTCTGATTGGGGAAAACAAAATTTTAATATTTTTTCATGAGTGATAACGATTTAGTTATGTTTTTTGTTGCACATGAGGACATGCACAAGACTAAGTGTAGAGGAGTTGATTTTATTGAATTATTTATAACTTTTTATTTACTTCTATTAATGATTTTATATGAAAATTTAATAATTTGTGAAAAATAGTCAGGTTTTAATATTAAATATAATTTTTTATCATTATTTGGATTAATCCAGATTCGAGTTAGTTTAATGTTTTAATTGTAACTCTAAAAATATTGATCCAAATTGTGTGATTCTTGTTTCTTTAGGGTTCCTTATTTCATATTAAACATATCATTATAAGTAACATTTGTCCAATTAGGCCATAAAATAACCATATGGACCACACATGAAGGCCCACATAATTTTTGAAGAAAATGGAATAGCCATGATGATTGATTTACTAGGCCCCACTACTGGAAATAATACCTATACCCATGGTTTTAAACCATGGGTATACCCTATAACCACGGTTTCAGTAACCGTGGGCTGCAGTGCCATCGCAATAGGTCTATACCCATAGTTCTCTGAAAACCATGAGTATAGACCATAGAAAATTCTTATTACCCACGGTTTAATAAACCGTGGGTATACTGATTTACAGCAATGCACATTTACCCACGGTTTACCAAACCGTGGGTATAGACAGGTTCCTGCACCTGCAGAATTACAACGCCCCATTTTACCCACTATTTACCAACCCGTGGGTATAGACATGTCCCCCAGGTAGCAGCTGCACCTCCCACCATTATGCACCTCCATTCTGCACCTGCTATAGCACACCTACGTGGCATGTCAAACTAGCTGTTCAATAATCCAACCTAATCCCCAACATCAAAATAGCTAAACTAGAACTGTCAATCCATTCTACGAATGGTTAAATACATGATCCTCTCTATAAAAAAATACCATCCTTACCTCATACATATGAAAATGAAATCACAATACCTGAACAAGATGATTTACAAATTATTGTCAAAAGCCTACTTTCCATGTTGGTTATATGAGATAACATGGATACTTTAATAATATAAATACTAATTGGTTATACACTGAGACTATAAAAATCCATCAAATTTTTATACACCCTATCCTTTATTCAAAAATTGGTTATACACTACAATTTTAAACTCCTTCAGTGATTGGTTATATACCCCATCTAAAATCCTCCTTCAACTGTTTATATACCCCATCCACAAGCTCCTTTTTAGATTTGATCAAGTATAGAAAAATATACTTCTTTAAATGGTATTCCTCAAATTGTCCCAATCCACAGAGTAAAACAATGATCTCCTCATAGAAACTACTTGATCTCTCCTACAATGATCTATCCAATTGAAAATTAAACAACACTAGTGGGCATCCAAAAGCCATTTCTAAATAATGACCTCACACCCTCCCCCCTTCCCCTCCCCCTGCCCATCCCCTCCCCCTCCCTCCCCACTACCCAGCCCTCCCCCTCCACTCCCCACTGCCCAGCCCCTCCCCCGTCCTCCCCACTGCCCAGTCCCCCCTCCCCCTCCCCCCTACCCAGCCCCACCCCCTACCTCCCCACCGCCCAGTCCCTCCCCCTACCTCCCCACTTCCCAACCCTCCCCCTACCCCTCCCCACTGCCCAGTCCCTCCCCCTTCCTCCCCACCGCCCAGCCCCTCCCCACCCCCCTGTCCAGCCCCTCCCCCTCTTTCCCCACTGCCCAGCCCTCCCCCTAGACAGCCCATCCCCCTCCCCCTCCCCCTCACTTCCTACTACCTAGCCCTCCCCCTGCCCAGCCATCCCACTGCCCAGCGCCTCCCCCTCCCTCCCCACTTCCCAGCTCTTGGTTAAATACGTAATTTAGGTAGCATAATAAAACCTATTAGAAAATAGTATAACATATTTGATAATGTATTACAACTCATTATAATATAAAATAGATTATAACATATTATAACAGGAAAAAAATATGAATTCAACTCTGAAACTGAATAAGTTCCCTTAAGATATGTTTTTTGTAAGGTAATACAACTCATTGTAATAATGAACAGATTAGATCACAAAACATACTAGATTCATTCCCTTAAGATATGTTTGTTGACCCGATCCTAGGTGTTGTCATAAGATATGTTTCTCAAAACAGATTTGATTTTTTCTTAATGTTGCAATAATAATGGACAGTCATTTAGTATTCAGTATTTTAGTTATAAAATAATCATACATGAAATCATAGAAATAATTTTTTGAAGATTTAAGATTCATTGTAAGATGATGCATGTGTATAGAATCATAAAAAACCCATATAATGTTGTTCAAATCATTTAGAGGTTGGAATATAGTATTTTAGTTGTTCAGGATTAGTAACAACAATAGAGTGTGCCACTGAAATCTGCTTCAAAGCTTGAATCTCCCTGCATGAAATATGTAGATCCATGACATGTTTTTTTTTGATACAGACCAAACCAGGTAAGGTACTACAACCTGTTATAAAACAACCTAAAAATTTGATAAGGTACTACAACTCACTGTATTACAGAATAGATTATAACAGAAAACAAATCTAAAATCGGGTGTCTAACTAAATATGTTCCCTTAAAGTATGGTTATTTAAGGTAACTAGTACATGCCCGTGCTATTGCACGACATATTCGATTATTGGTTTTTCTTTTAATAGTAGATTAGTATTTATAAAACTTTCGAAAAAACAATAATGTTGAGAAGGTAATGGTGTATAAAAAATTAATGATGTTCATAGAATATAAAGACAACATTTAAATGGGTGACAAAGAAAACTGATAGATTAAAAGTATTTGATTTTCTAATTTTTTTTAATGAGAATTTGAAATCATTTTCAACTTTAACAATCACAATAATAGTAATGTGTGCACTAAAATAAAAAGTTAAAGATAAATCAAATATAAGACATTTATTGTAATAATAAAAATGAGACAAGTGAAAATGATTGAATAAGAAATTAATTGTATGAGTGGGATGGTTTTGAATAATGATAATGGGAAGAAACTATTCAGGATTTATATGGATGAATATGGAATGAGGGAGACAGATATTAGAAACAATGATGAAACAAATTATGCAATTGAATCAAAAAGATAGATGAGCAAAGAGATCCAACAACCACTTGATAATACTGAACAACATGAAATTGAATCAAAATAATAGATTAGGACAAATTGAATACATTGTTGTTTTTAAAATCTATTCTCAATAATGACCTTTCCTGGGTAAGCAGAGGGACCACCAAATTTTTATTTCCTGGTGGAGTCATTCAACCATGCTAAGCGGCTTCAAAAGAGAGTCGTTAACCACTATAGAAGGCCAGACAACATGAAATTGAATAAAAAATATATAGAGATTGAATATTGATGTATTAGGAGAATTAGTATCACAATTGTATAAAAAATTTAAGCAGTAGAAACAATAAGTGCATATACAATTTGTAAAAATATTTTAGTGCACATTTTTGTTTTCCAAAAAAACAAAAAATTCATTATAATATCATTGCCATCATCACTGCTTGTGAAGAATGGTTCTACAATGAGAGGAAACGTTGCCTTGCTTAATGCATGATAATGAATGAAGAGAAAACAAAACACATTCCATTGACTATATGTTCTGTACTTATCAATAACATGAATGTTCGAAATGAATATGAACAGTTTAGAAAGTTTCCATTAGATAAGAAAATATTGTATGTTACTATGCTAGTAATATTGTTTATGATATAAAGTGTTGGAGTGATTTGAATTCTATACCATGTGGCAGTACCAAGGAAGTATTTCTTTTTGACCATGGTGGTTGCATGTAACTGAATCAAGCCACATAACAAAAATCTGTTAATGAAAAATTGATCCACTGGTAAAAAATTATTATGTTTCATCAATATAGTAGAGATGAGTAGGTATGAAAAACTACAATATAGTAGAAATCAGTAGGAATGAACAGCTACATGATTTGGTATGAACATCTACAAATAATTTCATGAATTCCCAAAAAATTCATATACTAATCATCAAAGCAGATTTTAATCCAAGCCTTCCAAATATAGAAAAATATCACAGGTACTATAACCATGTAAAGGTTATGAATTTACTGAGTCTAAAACAAATTGGAAACAAAAGACATGAAGGTATTAATGTCATCACCCAACATAGGTTCCTATAAGAAGAGGATAAAAATAAAACTCCATACCTTATCAGCTAATTGACAATGAAGGAAAATATGCTCAAAACATTCTGGTCGCATCTTACAGAGGTGTCAAATTGAAGGAAATTGTATACCTGATCATTTCCTCACATGAATCATCATATGGTCCTAGAAGATGGCACGATGAGTTTCAAATAGGCCACCTATAACTGCATGAGAAGAGGCAAAAAGACAGTAATGCATTTGAATAGAATTATCAGCAGTAAGAAAGGGTGCAACTAAAATCTACTTCACAAACCTATAAATCCTTGCATGAAAAGAGGCAGAGATGACAATGTCATGTGTGTGACTCCATGTGTGATGCCAGCAATTAATACTGGTTTAGTTAATGGAGTAACAGACATATCAGTATACATCATTGAAGAATATACAGTAGATGTCGACACTGTTATATTTTCAATAGTAATGGTTACTATTATTGAACAAATTACATTAAGCTTGATTTTTTAAACCGAAGATAATAGAGCAGTCACAAATTTTTTGTTGTTCATTCATATCTTTTGGCCGCCATGTCATTGCATCTATAGAGCTTTCTGGGCAAGAAATGTAATTATCAATGTGTGCAATCAATGAAAATCATACATGGTGGATTGTATTATTAATGTAATGTGCATTCCATGGGCAGACACTAAATTTTGTAAATTGTTAACTGCACAGGTGTATAGTGATAGTAATGACAAAGACATGAATTGTGGAAAAAGATACAGTGAAGCCACAAAATAGAGTAGCAGGTAAGATGATAATGTGAAGTTAAAGTAATATACTTTACTTTGGAAAACACCGAAATTCTCCTAGAGGATATATGATCAAGTTTATATTAACAGTAGCAGCATACAAATGAAATCTTGAACATTGAAGCCACGAAATACTTCTGTGTAATAAACTAAGGTCAGGTTAACTATGTTACTGTATAAGATGTTGTGTAATGGTGTTAATCCTACTGTGCAAATTAGATGTAAATGGTATCAGTAATTAATTGTGTATGATAGGTGAAAATACAGCTTTTCTGGAAATATGATAACACATTTTTTGTTAACAATATGATTAATTTGTAAATATTTTAATAGAAGTAGATGAAAATGTAAAATAAAATGAGTTAATAAATCATACTGGTGTCTTTGAAATTGAACGTAGATTGTAGTTTGATGTAGCAGAAAGAGAAATATTTCGACTGAATAAACACCAACGTTAATGTGACGGAACCCCTAGAGTGTAAATAATCCTTGATTTGGATCAAGATGTTGACAAAAGAACGCGAGAACCATAGAACACTAAAATAGGGATTTCAAACATCAACATAGTTTAATGAAATATAAACAAATCTATTATCTACCAAACTAAAAACATTTATTGATAATTTTATCCATATAATTAATATTATAATAGACTAACTAAATAAAACTATGAAACACTATAAACCAAAAATTAATTATGGAACCAAAATTATAGATATTGAAAACACATACAGTGATTACAATGGACTAACAGTGATGATGAAATACAAATATTGAATGGAAGTAGATATTGTTGAAATAAGTTCAATGACAGTGAATATATTATGAAAACATGTGATAATGATTATTCAGTAAATAATAATGCAGGGGGACTCAGGATTCTATATGAAACCCTCATGAAACTCATTGAAATAAGATCATTGGGCATCATTTTATTGATAATGCAATGTAGAATCAATGTGGAAGCCGTTAAAAAAATTGCATTTGGAAGAATCTACATCAAATAAGCAATATAGACATAACTGTAAATAATAATAAATATAGACATTGCATTCAAAAACTAGAGATGCTGGTAAACAAACCTGAATATAAAGAGAAATGTAAGATTATTGGGCACCATTATATTGATAATGCAATGTAGAATAAATGTGTAATCCATTAAAAAAATTTCATTTGGAAGAACCTACATCAAATAAGAAATATAGACATAATAATAAATAATAAGAAATATAGACAAAACATTGAACAAAAATTAATAAGATTTCACATTATAAAAAAATGAATAGACTTCACACACAAATGGAAATTGGATGTGAGCATACAGTTTGAAGACAAGCTGCGGACGTTCGAAGCACCACTTGAAAATGAATTTGAAGCCTAAATTGAAACTGAAAACTAATAACTGGATCCAAAAAAATAATCTTCATTGAAACATATCTAATTCAAGCAACAAAAACCTAATCGATGAAGATGAGCCGCCGTCGTTCGGAGGTCCACCCGTGCATGGATCTGACCCCAATGTCACATTTCTAGGTTTAGGAATAGCATTTCGGTGAAACTGTTTTGCGCATCAACGAATAATGTTGATGATAGGCATAAGGGGGAGATGGGGAGGCAGGTGGAATCAGGAGACTGATATGTGGATGGATGGGGTAACAGAGCTGTAGCTGGACCAATAACTTGCATGCAAATAGTGTGTAAATAAAAATGAAAAATGATGCATGGTATAGAGGTTAATTCCATAATTTTATGAAAATATACATGTTGCGGCCCCCCATCCCTCCCAACCTTCCCCTCCCAGCCCCCCCCCCCCCTCCCAGCCCTCCACTGCAGCCCCCCAGCCCTCCCAACCTTCCCCACCCTGCCCCCCCTCCCAGCCCTCCACTGTAGCCACCCCCCCAGCCCTCTACTGCAGCCCCCCATCCCTCCCAACCTTCCCCTCCCATCCCACCCCCAACCCTCCATTGCAGCCCCCAACCCTCCACTATATCCCCCCAGACCTCCCAACATTCCCATCCCAGCCCCCCCCCCCCCCCCCCCCTCTCAGCCCTCCACTGTAGCCCCCAGCCCTCCCAACCCTCCCAGCCTCCCAGCCCCAAACCCCCCCAGCCATCCACTACAGCCCCCCTGGCCCTCCACTTCACCCCCCAGTACTCCCATCCTTCCCCTCCCACCCCCCCTTAACAACCCTCCACTATAGGACCCAACCCTCCCAACCCTCCCAACCCCCCCAGCCCTCCACTGCAGCCCCCCCCAGCCCTCCACTGTAGCCCCCCAAGCCCAGGCCTCCCCTCCACTACTAAGGCCAAGATTAGATGGTGAGATAATAATAAACACACCAAAGAATTAAAAAATATATACCATGTGAAAATTACATAAATAATTGACAAATAACACCCCTGATGAAAACAAAATCCAAAATGCATTTCATTGCATAAAGAAATTCACTTACAAGTAGTCGACCAATATAAAAAACATTAAAGTCCAACACAAGTCTCTCTTCTAAGTCAAAAATAGAGGGGATTAATATCCCCCCCATCGTCATCATCATCATCCCGATGTCCAGCATCATCAGCAGCAGCAGCAATATCGGCAGCAACATCATCAGCAACATCATCACCAACTGCACCGTCAGCATCATCATTAGCAATCTCAACACCGACAACATCATCAGAAACATCCTCACCAGCTGTATCGCCACCACTGTCATCTCCGCTAGGACCCTCATGGGAATCACCCAAGGCAATATTTAAAAAGAGAATTGATACCATACATGAATGAAAAGTGGCGGAAACCTTATATGGTAGTTACTGACTCAAAAATGATAGAACTTTCATGAAATGTTCATTCATTAGCTTACTTTTTGCACGCTCCTCAAATGCAATTTTTTTGTCACATCTAATTCAGCACGTGCACTTTCCAACTTAGAGGCCTTAGAGGAGTTTTATGATGACCAATACCTAGAGGGGACAATGTTTTTTCTTGGCCTACAATGGGCTCTTCCTCGATTCTCCACACCTAACACCTAACTCAAATGATCATTTGGCCCTAAGTTGTCAGCTTCCTTCTCATCCATGGCCTCTAAGGAAGACTGTTGAAATTATAAACAGATTAAATTATGAATTTCATATAAATGTTTGAAATATAAATAAACAAACTTACAATTTTATCTTGGGTTTGTGAATTAACTGCAGTTCCATCTTTTTTTTCCTACTGAAGCAGAATAATTTTGCACGAGGTAAAGGACCTTCAATGCCCAATTCAGCTTGCTGCATATGAGAAGTGCACAAGGGAATGCATGAGTAAGTTATGATGACATGTTATAAATATGGACATAACTTTAATTCAGATGAACATACCAGACACTTCTCTTTGTCGGGAATTTTTTTGCACCCCAATGTGTGCAGATATGTCATTTCATCTTTGTTTTTTTTTGCTGACACTTCCTAAGAAACAAAAAAACAATACAAGTAAAAAAAATTTAATTTTATATAAAAACCATCAAAATGGGTATTACCTTATATTGTTCATTCTTCCAATGTGCGATCATTTTTTGATATTGACTTTTTGGATAGTCAGGGTTTGTGGGTACACCCTCTAACTCAGTACCCACTCGGCTCCTACAACCAGTATGTAAATCATACTTGTATGAAAACCAATACACTCCAAGATCACCCAACCTAGAAGCTTTGTCAGTTTCACCGTTAGGAAAGTTAAATTGACTCTGCAATGAACATGTTAAGTCATATAAATACATTACTAATATAAATATAAATTTATAAAATTTATGTACCCAAATATATGCCCATGCCCTATCCTTGATGCCAGCACTGATATATCTCCATGAGACTGGTTCCACAAGAATGATATCATGATATTTGGATAAAGTATTCATGAATCTTCTACACTCCTTAGAATTTTTACCTACAATTTGATTTTGAGAATTTTAATCCACCATAATCTGAGTTTCACAATTCCAGGCATCCTGCATTCGAGTGCGCCCACGTCTCCTACTAGAAGATCCCACTAAATATAATAAGAGGTGAAAAGAGAATAGTTATGTGAAAATAAAATAGGAAAAAAGTGAAATGCTCTAATTTGAAACATATATAATAAAAAAACCTGATGCAGGCTCCTGAATAGGTTGTGAGGCATCCGTGGACTTTGCTGGATCAGCATCCTCTGAAGGAAGTATCTGTTCCATAGATTGCTCTGGATGATCTTCATGAAAAGGAGTGGAAATTGAAGGAACAGACTCAATATGTGTAAGATGGATGGTAGGAAAATTATGTGGCATAGACATGTCATAATATTCACAGTAGGTCTAGGGATACATGAATGGATATAGAAATTGTGCAGGTGAGAACATCGGTTGGGTTGGCGTGGACATGGAATGGTAAAAAGAGGGTAAATGGGATGATTATGGTGGCATTTATGGGAACATACCAGGGGTATCAAGTGGAGGGCGGACATGTGTGGTAGATGGGATGTCCACTAATGGTTTAGTGTGGGGAGTGGTAAGACGAAAGCTCTGCCTAGGTCTTGGAGGATCCCTTCTCGGTCCCATATTGGGAAGAGGAAACTCTGTAGTTATATGTCCCTAAAAAAATTTGATAAAAACATGAACTTGATATTATATGTAATGTAGAAGATAATTATTAGAATCAATAAACTCACTGAAGAAAATGCACGCTCGTATCTAACAGGATCAACATCAAATAATCTCTTCTTGCGATCTTTTGTAGTTTTCTTCATAATCTGTATAAGAATGAAATAAATATTTTTTAGCAACAATTTTTACAAATCATACATAGAACATAGAAAATGTCATAACATATTTCATTAATGATAATTTACAACCAAGTTATAGAATTTTTAAAACCACATTTTAAACCCAGTTTTCTGAATTGAAATAAATATAATTAAATGAAACGAAACCAAACAATACTAAAACAGACATATCCTTAAAAACTAAAACTAAATAAAAGTAATTACATTAGTACCAACCTGAGAGACTCACGTCAAGGTAAACTAAATGAACTCTGAATATATATGGTTGTTTTTATATATTACCCTTCACTACCTCAGGTTCAACATCATCTCTAACAATGGGACAATTTGTGTCATCAAATACAATATTTTGGATAACACCGATGGGGGCATCAACGGTGACAATTTTATCCCCAGCATCATGAAAAATATATCTTGGTATTACTTCATTAATGACACAATAATCAGGTTTCAGATGATCTTTCACATAAAACACTTTTTTTTTCATTGATACCAAAATGTATGGTTCATCGGTATTCAAGAATCGACTCATGTCAATAACTCTAAATCCACAATCATCAATAAATGTACCATGGCGCTTCATTGAATTAAACCATTTACATTTCATCATAGTGACTCGACCTTGAGTTTACTAATCAAATAACAATATTTTCTCAACCATCCCCTAATAATACACATCTTTATATCAAGGTCGACTATCTGATGTGCTGGCATAACAATCCGTTCTAGCAGTTAACATAACTCCATCATGTTGTGTTCTCATTTTCACTGCTTTATCAGTTGTAAAAAATTTATATCCATTTATTATTAAAGATTTGCAGTCATGAACCAAAGAATTGGGACTAAAATCCAATGCTTTTAATTCTTGGGAAATGAAGTCAGTGGGTAAACTCAATACCTAGAATACATATGAGTAATATAATTAAATATATATATATATATATATTAAGGTATTTAATGTAATGGTAATACCTTTGATTTCAACCAAGATGGGAACTCTTGGCTATGCATAGCCTCTCCCCTTCTCAATGGAAAAGATCGATGAACTCTACTTATAATTTGTTTATGTTCTCTACATAAAATGACAATAAAATTATAAGGTATATGGGATATGATATTTTATGAGATAACATATTTATATTCAAATTACTTACTTGATATAGGAATCAAACAAACCATAAATAAACAAGACTGTACGATGTGCCATATTCCTCTCTTCAAAGCTCAATGTAACTAATGAATATGACCCAAAAATTACACCTGTTTGGGGAAGAGATGAAAATGAGGGCTGAATTTCCTCATACTGATCATATTCATTTCTCATTGATTGATTTTTTCTTGTGCTCACATCATAAGAATACGTTGAACCAAAATCCATACATTCTTGGTCCATATAACTCCTCACAATGGAACCTTTAGGATGATTCTTATTTCAGATATATGATTTCATTGTGCAAATATTTCTTTTAGTGGGATACATCCACCGAAAAGTGACCGGTCCCCCATGAAGTGTCTCAGTTGGAAGATGAACTATTAAATGCAACATTCAAGTGAAAAAGGATGGAGGAATTCTTTTTTCCAACTCACACAGAATTAACAGTGCCTCTTGCTGCATTTTTATCAACAATGATTTGGATATCCTTTTAGTACAAAGTTCTCTAAAAAATGACACAACTGAATCACTTCCACCCTTACATTATTGGATATAAAATGTCTAATTTCTATTGGAATAAATTCATGAAGAAGGATGTGATAATCATGAGTTATTAGAGATTTAAATTTCCAATGTATTCTGTTGAATCGTTTAGATATGTTGTTGGAATAGCAATCTAGAACCTTCATATTCTCAGATACTTTCAGAAATTGATCTTTCTCTACTAGTGTCATCACATAAGAAGCACAGGGAACTTTCCATTTGTTTTCACCGATATAAACAGGATGTAGTTCTGATCGAATACCCCAATCCAATAAATCCCGATGAGATCAGAAGTCATCTTCGGTATTCCCCTTAATATTCAAAAGAATTGCAAGCAAAATTTCACATATATTTTTATCAATATGCATTACATATAAAAAATTATGTAACAAATTAGTAGAACAATATGGAAACACAAAAAAAAATACATCTCTTTTTCCAATTGTAAGTAACTTCAGTATCAGCATTCTTCCTCTTTCATGGTTTCAACTGTCCTTTCCCTAATGAAAAGATGAAATCTTTCAGTTCATCAGGGACATCACATCCTGACATACTTTGAGGTGGTTCTTCAGTGTCAACATTATTATCAAACCTCCGAGAAATATTCCTGTATTGATGATCCATTGGGATGAATCAGAGATGCCCCATGAAACCGAAACTACAATGATATTTAAGCCTTCTCGATCATGTATTCTTCATACAAACAGGACATGATAGTTTTCCCTTCTTCCTCAACCTAGACATCATTTCATAGGCAGGGAAATAATTTATGGTACATAGTAGGGAAGCACGCATCTGAAATGTATTCATTGAAGAAGCATCAAATGTCTTCACACCTAAATCCCAAAGTTGTTTCAACTCTTTTATTAAAGTCTGCAAGTAGGCATCTATATCATTACCTGGATCCAAAGGTCCAGATATTAATATACATAAGAAAGTGAATGTTTTTTTCATACACATCCATGGAGGAAGATTATAAACATGAATAAAAACCGTCCACATGCTATGAGAAGTAAGAATCGGACCAAAAGGATTAAAACCATCACATGATAGGCCAAATTTGACATTACGCACCTTAGCTGCAAAATCAGGATGTTGTGCATCAAATGTCTGCCATGCTAATCCATCTGCAGGATAGACCAGCTCATCATCACCTCTAATTCTCTCAACATCGTGCCATCGCATATTGATTGAGATTTCTGGAGACATGAATAGATTTTTAAAGTCTTGGAATCAATGGAAAGTGACACATGACTTTATGTGGAACATGATATGGTGTTCCATCTACATTTGTCTTCCATAGAGATGTACCACATTATTTACAGTCATTACGGTCAGTTGTTTCCTCTAAAAATAAATTTCAATCTTTCGGACAAGCATGGACTTTATTAGTAGCAAATCCAAGCTGCTTAATTAACTTCAATGCCATGTAATGATTTGAGGGAATATCTGCACCATCAGGAAGAAAGTCCTTCAGAAATTTAAGAATATAATCAATGGCGGTATTATAAATTCCATACATGGTTTTCCCATGATATAACCGCATTAAAAATTCCAACTTAGTCATTTTAGTACATTCTTGATATACTGGAGTTCTGGCATCATCCAATAATTTTTTCACTTTGTCAACATCATCATATTCATCATTTTCCTCATGTGTACTGATATCATTATCTTCTTGCACCGGCATGCTATCTCTCTTGTAATGATGCACATATGTAAACCGATCAAATATTTAATTCTCTATGTCACTTAATTCATTTCATTTATGAACAGTCGAAGATTGACTCATCTCTCCATGGTGAAACCAAATATTATTGTTTGCTTGAAATCCAAATTTCATTAAATGGTAACTAACTTCTTCTCATCTTTTTAGGGTCTTCCAACACAATTATAGCAGGGACATTGTATACAACCTTCATCTGAAGCATTTCTAAATCCAAAATCTAAAAAACTCTTCAAATTATTTTGAAACTCTGTTGAAATCTGATTGGTACGATACATCTAGCTTTTATCCATTCTATAACAAGAAAAAAAATTATCATTCAATCAACAATGTAAATCATATTTAAAAATTTCATTACAATAAATTTAATTATTAAATTAATCAAATCATATTAGTAGCTAGCAAAACATATTTAATGACAAGAGGAGTCTATGATTGAATAAGTAGGAAAAAAGGGAAAAAGGCCTACCTTGGGATGTAAACTAAAGAAAAAAATTAAAAAAGACACTCCCAAGTGGTCATTGTTGGGGAATAAAAAAATTTCAATGTAAAATACTCCTTTATAGATATAGAGGCATTATACACATGGGAAGAAAATATTATTTTAATAATATGAATTTATAATTTTATAGATTATTTGGTATGGGTTATTTGATGGGGAATAAAATATTCAATGAAAATATAGTAGTTATAACTTTAATGTTTTGGAATTAATATTGAAAAAATGTTTCAAAGTATCCTACAAATTTTGTACGACATGACGCTTAAAAGATATACTTTTTATGGATTCTATTGGAACTTTGGAATATTTGTTCATATGGAAAATATATGTTTTTTAAAATAAACATCATGATATACTTAGGAGTATTGAGAATTAATGTTTGGGGGTTTCAACCCCTTTAAAGGAATAAAATTTAGAAACATATTATATATTCTATATAGAAATCATAGAACATGTTTGATATTATTGAATAAGTCTATAGAAGGTGTGACCATCCAATTCATGATAAAAATGAATGCTTCATCATTATACCTTCCTGAAAAAATTTGAGTTTTAATACTCAAAATCCTAAAAATAAGAATATAAAAGTGAAGGAGAAAGATTTAGTTGTTGAAGTTTCACCCAAAGTATCCAAAGGAGAAAGTCCATGGATATTGGATAGTAGATGTTCTACTCACATGATGAAAGATTTAAAAACATTGAAATCTATTGAAAAAATGAAATGGATGTTTAGTTCCCTTCATAAATGATGGGTCACTAAAGGTTAACTGAGTTGGTTTAATTGTTATTGGGAAAGAGAACCTTAAATAAAAAACACTCGTTATGTTGATGGATTAAAACACAATCTATTAAGTGTTTCTCAACTTCATGTTAAAGGAAATATTTTTTTTAGGAATTATGGGTTATTGGTTGACAACATTGAGGATAGAAGAGTGTTTAAAAGAGGATAAGAGTGATAGAGGAAATTTATTTGAAGTGGGTGATGTTGAAAATTCATGTTATCTAAGCATGATTGAAGGGAATGAATTATAGTACTATAGGATTAGAGAATATAAATGTTCTATTTTTTAAAAAAATGAGATGGAATATCTTTTTATTTTTATAGGAGATGATAAATGGAGAATATATAGAGAGTGTTCTTTATTGGGGAGACTTAGGGGGTTGGCAGTTGAAACTTAGAGAAGAGTCCATGTGTTGTTCCCCATGTTTTTGACAAAAAAATGAGGAAATTGAAGATCCCTTGATGATCATAAAACTTAACATGTATTAGAGAAAAACATCCCTCATTAAGTTAATTGATTAAGGGGGTAGTGATTAAATCTTAATTAATGCATTTCTAGTATAGTGTCGATCTTTACTCTGAGGGTTATATAATTAGGAAAACCATTATTCATTACAATAGTTCAGTGTTTAAAAAACATTTTTAGTGTTTTATTACTATGAAATTGTTAATGAATAAAATCCATTCACGGATATTGAATGAAATTTTTATGTTTTATTTACTGGAATCGTACTCATTGATGGGTAATAAGTGAATTCGAGATAAGTTTAAGAAAAATTAATAAAGAAAATATATCAAATTCCATATCTACTAATGGTTGTAACGACCCATACTTTTTATATGGGAATTTACCATTGAATAAATTATATGTGTGATATTTCATACAAAATAAACAAATGATTACTAGAAATTCAGAACCTTACATGTCCATAATATGACCATTGGACATTATAGACATTAGATATGTAGTTTTTAGAATGTGATAATTATAATTGGTGTATATTAGGGGTAATGATGAGAGATAATTTATATATAGGGGTAAATGATGGCCTCAACTAGTAGGAAATAACATTTTTGAAACACAGTAATCGGAGCATGGGAGTGAAGTTTCATAAATGGGGTTTTACCTTGAAAAGTTACAAGAAGAAAATTATGAAGTGAGACTTGATCATAACAATCAAGTGATGAGATGAAGGTGTTGAGAGTGTACATCTTGGAGAAGAATATTCATCAATTTCAAGTGATGAGGAACAATATCATTCATCTTATATAAGGCATAGAATATAAGTGAAGCTCCAAAATATCATTCAAGACCAAATTCAGTAAGTATAGAGTAGGAGAACTTTAAGGATAAAAAATCATACATCATTATTTTATTAAGTAGAACCTAAAAATACTAGAGAAAATGACAATTTAGTAACCTAACCAGATTACTATATCAAGACTATACATCATTATAATCCCCCTCTGTTACTTAATATCATGTTTTTTGATCCATTCTCTATGAATCTAGGACCACAGTATCTTTATAATACTAGATTCACTTACTATCTTTCTCATCACAAACATGTCCATATTGAAATGGAAGAGTTTCCAACTACCCATAACTGAACCATATCATCACCATCGACCGTATCTTGAACCACCCCTATTAAAAAAGATTGGCCCCTCAAAGAAATCTCCTGCCCCTGACCTGGGTAGTCATGAGCATCTTTAGTTGAGGTACAATATGACCTTAACTCACAACCTATGTCAATTATCTAATTTGAGTCAGCAACTATCAGAGACTCAGCACCATTCTTATTCTTGAAATAGCATTTTATATCATTCCTCTTATTAGAATAAAAATATCATGATAAATCATTACGACGTTCATACTTAACAATCACAATGGCTTGGAACCCTGAAAAAAAGTGGGGTATCCTCATATTCAATTTTCAAACCAAAATCATTATCCAGCATACATAATGCTACCTTCTTAATGTAAATCAGGATTAGGTTCACATTGACCAAGATACAAGAATAGAAGCCAAACTTGGATTCCTCTTTTTCTTTGTCCATTTTAATGGAAATACCCATAGTAGCATCAATTTCATAGAGATTTTTTTAAGAAATAAAATCCAATACGTACCAAATTTTTTCAAACAAACCTAAGCCCTCGAGTTCATCCCCTCAACATGATTAAATATGTGATCCCACTCTTACAAGAACACTATTCTCAGAATTAACACAATATATCCAATTACTCATTCATTTTTCTTTAGCTTATGAGAAGAAAATAGTATGTAAATGTATCCATGACCCGTAGGGATAAATTTTAAGTTTCTAAAACCTTAAAATTTCAATAATTGATTGACTAATTTCTGTGTGTTCTAGAACTTATTTCCAAAAGAATGAACTAGCCAGGAGTTTACCAAATACCAATAGATCTTGAATCATTTCAAAATTACATCCTGATTCGCAGTAAGATGTAAAATATTACCTTGTTTAAGAGGTGATGGTCGGGATGTTGAGGGGGAGGCAAAGGCCGGGAGGACCAGGTCGGGAGCCGGGAGGCGGAGCTAGGAGGCGGAGCCAGGAGTCAGAGCCGGGAGTCGGAGGCTAGGGAGGGGAGTCGGAGAGGGGAGGAGAGGACTGGGAGGTAGTTGTCGGGGAGGGTAGGATAGTGCTGGGAGACGAGGGTCAGGGAGGTATGGTTGAATCGGGGAGCGCGATGGAAGTTTTAGGAGGAGGAGCCCGATATTTAGGTCCGATGGAAGTTTGAATACACACAGTTTTAATAAAACCGTGGGTATAGACAACTAAAACCAATCTATCCCCACAGTTTAAAGAACCGTGGGGATAAACCCCATTTCTAGTAGAAACCAATAAATAATTAAAAAATTGTTTATTATCCACTAAAGGTCATGTAAATATACCATTCATGTTGAATAAAAATTTCAAGTCCCATATCCACCCAAAAGGGGCCCAAATGATTCTATGAAGTTTAGCCCACCATTCTGTCTAGGAATTGAAATTCGCACACCATTATTGATTTTTCTCCAAATATAGACATACCTTAGAGATGATAATTTTAATTTTGAAAAAAAATATTTAGTTGTTAACCTTTTTAGAATAAAGGGTTCATATTTGAGGAAATATTCATATTCAAAAATCCATTCACATTCGAGCCTTCAAAAAAGTGGTGATAAAAATGGACAGATTATAATTGTTTATTAAAACAGCCATAACATTGGATCCATATGTTAAATGGCCAAAAAATGTTTCGAGTAGACAAAAAAATGTATATATAAAACTTTTAAGAATTAGATATTTCATGATTCGGCTGTCTATATGTTCTAGTATTCAAGACAAGTGGAGGGGAAGATTTGGAATGAAAACAGTCCACCACCATTGTGTTATAAATATATCCCCTATTCTCCTTTCAAGGGGTTGGAATTTCAGAAGAGATGATAAGATATTGGAATTACCAAATCCTTGAAAAAGTGTTGGGAGGACCTTCCATAATCAATTTTTTACTTGATAAACTCTTCCTCTTCTCATTGTTTCATGTTCTTTTGTGTTCTTATTTGTAATCATGTAAGTTTGTTTTCATTTCAATTGAGTTTTAATGAGTGTTTCTTCTTCTTCATCAATTATTATCATGTACCTTCTATTTCATAATGTTAATGTTCCAAAAATAGTTTAAATCAAGTTGAAATTCATTCTGTTATTTTTCTTAACCATTCAATCTAAATTCCTTTTTTAATTATCATCATCATTCATGTGTGTGTTCGGCACACCGTTCATTTCTTGTCCGATTGTTTTTATTTTTATTTTAACCCAACACCATAAAAATTTAATCATGATTATTAACCAAACAAATGGATGAGTAAATCTACCGATGGGGTGAGTTGTAATTTGGGGATGTTAAGTGATTGAGATCTTTTGCTCGATGAATATTCTTTAAATTAACATTGTGAATGTTAAATTTTAAATATCGTGGATTAATGACATGCTTTGTTTAGCTTGTGGTTTCCATGGATTATTGGAACCATAAATATACTACCATAAACAATATATGATTGTCATTAGAACCCTATTTTATGTTAAGGCTTCTATTAAAGCCTTAACACTTGGGATTTTCGATCAATGTCGTCTTGTAAAGTTGGTGTTAATTTAAAACAACATAAAAAAAGCTCCAGGATATCTCAAGCTTAACTCCCTAATAATGAACTCTCCCCAATAGTTATAAAATTGTTAAATAAATTGTAAACCATCAATAACTTCAATTAATCTCAGTAAAAAACACACAATTAAAATAAAATCAATTAAATACAATCGACTATAAAAAGTATCATCACTAAGGATTCAACCCGAGTGCTGCTACACACATTTTCATAGCACCAGAACCTTTAATAGTCTATAGGTGACAGTTTGTTTCACTTCAAATGGTGATGTTTCTTGGAATGTTTCATTAAGTAGTCATTAGTTTTTTTAAACAACAAAAACAAAATTTAAAACAAATTGAAAAAAACACAAAAGAATACCCATTTTCCTATGAAATCATTAACAAAAAAACACAAAGAAAAAGTAATCTATATATTTCATCCCAAATATATCTAAATGCCTCATAGAATCCCAAATAATCCCTTGGAATTTTTTGACCCTGAAATTGAGTGAACTCTTCACCAACTTAAGAGGACCCTTAGGGATAATCAAATAATTCAAGAACCAGTCCTTGTACAACCAACTGAATTAGATATGGCTAATACCAGGGAACAAACACTTAAAGAACAAGGTTCCCCTGACATGAATTTTCATCCCCTTAGTATTGAATATCCCAACACTGTAGCTGATTTCAAACTCATATCAGGTTTGATTCATATTCTAACTCATTTCCATGGGCTCGCCAGTGAGGACCCACATATTCATCATAAAGAGTTCCCAGTGGTGTGCTCTACCATGAAGCCTCAAGGGGTTTCTAAGGAACAAATAAAACTCCAAGAATTCTCTTTCTCCCTTGATAAAACTTCTAAGTCACGCCTTTACTACCTTCCTCCTAGTTCCATAACTACATGGAATGACATTAAGCGACTCTTCATTGAATTTTTTTCATGATTATCCTATCACTTCTATCCGAAAATAAATAAGTGTTATTCATCAATTCCCAAATAAATCACTCCATGAGTATTCGGAGAGGTTCAAAAATCTTGTATAAAATTATTCACACCCCCAAATCCATGACCAACTCTCGGTCCAATACTTATATGATGGGTGGTTGGCTATGAAGAAAACTCTCATTGATGCTGTATGTGGTGGTTCTCTTGTTGATAAAACTCCTATAACTATAAGATATCTCATAAGAAACATGGATACAAACATGTATCAATTATATACTCAAGAAAATTCTCATGTTAAACAATCCCATGATTTTCAATCAATTGTGTCAAACAAGATGACCGAGTGGATTAGCGAACTTACAGGTCTTTTGAGACAACTAGTGGTGGATACCAAAGCCCCATCCTCATCTCCTCTTCAATCTTTATTCCCTATACCTATCAATAATTTTGGAATCTATATCTTACCAGCTCATCGAACTAACACATGTCTACATCTTCAAGAGTGTCCATTTGATTCATTCATACCAATAGATCTCAATGCAACATATGCTCAGAGGAACACCAACCCATGATAATTAGGTTAGTTCATTAGAAACTCCAACCAACCCCACTCTAAGACATTCTCTGCTACCTTTAACCAAGTCTTGAGGTATGGTAATCCCATTTCTCACCCACCTCAATTTCCTCCTCAAAACCCAAACCAATTCCAATATGGATAAAATATTGGTAACTTTTAGCAACCTTACCCTTTTGTTCCTTAACCTGAAAGGATTAATCCTTCTTTTACTCCTCCTATATTACACTATCCTAATGAGCCTTTTCAATTCCCAAACCAATTAAATCACTTTCCCAAGAACCAGAATAAAAGTAATCCCAATAAAGTACATGTCTCTTCTTCCATGAAACCATGAGAAAGAACTGTGTAATATCATTCCTCATTCACCCATTCTAGCCTCAAAAATTTTGAAACCCAAGTTGGTCAACTTGCATCCCACCTTAGCCAGTACAAACCATTCATTTCATAACAACTCCCTACTCAACCATTTCCCAACCCCAAGGGTATTGATAGTAAAATTTCACTTAGATAAGGAAAAAAATGTCCATACCTTTTGATGGATCCTTAAATAAATTGTTGAATGTTGACCTAGTAAATGAAAAGAAAAATAAATTAGAAAAGGAACCTAAGTTCATTCTTTAACCTCCTTTCATTCCACTTAGGAACCCAATTCATTTTCCTCAGGTCATTTCAAAGCCAAGGAAGTCCATTTATCATGATCAAGAAATGCTCAACATGTTTAGACATGTAGAAGTCATAATTCCCCTCTTAGATTCCATTAAAATAATATTTAAGTACGCTATGTTTTGTAAGGAATTATGCACCCATAAGAGGTAACTTAGGACCTTCAAAAATGTTTCCACCCAGCAGTCTATTCCCATAAAGTGCAGTGATCTAGGGATATTTAGGTTTCCATGCCAAATAGGTAATTATAACTTCAATGATGCACTCATAGATCTAGGATCCTCAATAAATGTCGTGCCTAAATCCTTATTCTCCAACCTTGGTCTAGGTCCCTTACACTCATCGAGTGTTGTCATCCAGTTAGCCAATCGAAGCACTGCTAATCTTGAGGGAATAAGTGAGGATGTCCTTATTTGAGTCAATGATCTTATCTTCCCAGGTGACATTTAAAACCAAAATTCATGTCCATGCTGGCATCTTATCCATGGAATTTGTTAACCTGCTGTCCAAGTTAAATATTTTTGAATCCATGTGATACCCATTAGTGAATCATGTATATTATTTATTCATTCTTCTAAAATTCTATCTGAGAGTGTTTTGATCCTCGATCCATCATGTTCATCATGTTCTAAAGATAAAGAAGACTGTGAATTTTGCATCCTCATTAACCAAGTCATAAATGGAGAAGTTTATGTTGAAATTTAAAATTTGAACTCGATTGATCTAAAAAAGCATAAAAAATCTTTGAAATCCTATATCACCTATGATATCCACTTTTCCCAGTTGGATGGAAATAAGGAAAATGAACTAGGATGCTCATTGATTTATTTAGATCAGATTATCCTATATTCATCATTTCCTATCCATGATTCTGAAAATTCATTCATATATGAGGAGAACCCTAAACCAATGTGTTTATCATGTTCTAATGGCAGTAATGTTTTTGATATTTTTTCCTTAATTAATAAAGTGACCACTGGTGAGGTTGAAATTGAAAAATCATTAGAAAAAAATGATATAAAGAATATTGAAAATTTTATTCAGTCTTATAACCCCACTGATCCTCATTACTATACATCAGTATGAGATAAAATAAATGAGTTAAAAATAATTGAGATCTCATACTCCAGTTTTTTTTAACTGATTGTTACATAAATGCACCATAAAAATTGAAACATCTTCCTAAATTTCCAAGAATAGAAAACCAACACTTTGTGGATAACATCATTCCTCAAGATACAAACCAATGGGAAGATAGAAATATTCTCTTTCTTCCCCCATTGAATTTCAAGAACATCAACAAGGATGAGAAGAAATTATCCAATGAACAACAGGGCCTTCAGAAGGATAGGATTTTATAGAATCAAACTGGAGTTGTGAAAATATAGTGACCATCATAAGACTATGGGTATTCCACTGAACTATCCAATTGTAGACAAAATAAATGTAGTTCTTCATGGGAGGAAACCCAGCATTTATTTTACTTTTAGGAAATTTTAATTTCTTTTTAGTTTTTTATTATGTGAATAATTATTATTTTTATATTTATCTTTGAGGAAATTTTCATATTTTATAACATCACTATGAGACGACACATATCCTAAAAACAACACCGACAGCCATCGGATCCCCAACTTATACAGCTGATCCACCACTTGATGGAGATGGAGACCCACCAAATAAAAACCAGGGGGAACTTATTTCCCTTTAACTCTCTCTGTCTATCTCTCCCTCTCTCTCCCTCTTTCTTATTCTTTATATCTATTTCATTTTTTACCACTTTCTTCATCAAACCATTTCTTTTTCTTTTTTTATTTTGTGTTGGGGTTTATTTTAAAAACACTGAAAAACTAAAAGAGTTAAAAAAATGAAAAATAAAACAAAAAGAGTAAAACTCACCATCTAGTTTTGAAATTAGTTCCAACCATTTAGGGGAGTTAAAATGCATGTTTTCATCTATTTTTTTATTTTCATTATGAATTTGGATAAATAATATTCTGTCAAAACCAAAAAAATTTCAATGATCAGTTTTAAATTTGGAAAAGTATTCTTCCCCAACCACGAGGAACAAAATTATCTTTAATTACAAGGACACCTATGGCCATATTTTCAAAATGTGTATTTTGGGACATAATTGCGAGTCTTGAGTTTGTGGACCTTCGATCTGAATTTCATACATTGTTTTTCTTGAATGTGATATGGGTATTTTCTAAACCACATTAGGATTAAAATAGAAAAATATCCTCATATTAACCTTAAATTATTCTCCTTTTGAAATCCCCCTCAAGCCTATGAAATTTTTTTTATAGCCACATTACAATCCCAATACCTTGTCCCACCCAACATATACATGGAATTATATTACATAATTTATTGAAATTTATGTGTGGGGGGAATGGAATTCATTTTGGGTATCCTTTTCTTAATTTTCATCATGTTATCATATGCTTGAGGGAAATAATTAATTTTATTGTGGGGGAGGATGTAATTCAATGATTTTTTGGAATCTATATATGTTTATGACATCTCGTACAATTTTTTTTGAAAATTTGTCAAAAAATGATGAAAATCAAAAAATATGAAAAAAAAGAATGGGTTGTTTTTTGGGCAGGTCAAAAATTCAATATTTTTTATCCTTTTATCTTGTTATAACTATTACAATTAGTGTTGTGGGGATATAAAACTTGGGTTGGGAAATGATTGTGAGATTTTTTTCATGTTCAACTTTCTAAAAATATCAAAAAAGTGGAAAAGAAAAGAAAAAAAATAAAACTTGCATTATATTTTCTTATGTACTTAGGAGACGTTTTGTGTTTTGTAAATATTTCATCTTACCATCCCATTAAATTTTTCTTCCTCTTTTGTGTCTTTCTTCACAAAATAATGACATTGTAAATATGTGTTTCCATTTCCATCCATGTTTCATTTCAAAAAAAGTTGTGCATTGTTTTACCCATGATAATTTTTTACCCCTCTTCTCTTTTCTCATGGACATTAAATTACTTCCGTCCCATAGCCACAGAAAAACATCATTAAAAGGCCTCTTGATTATTGTGCACTTTTGGGTAGGGAATGGAAGGTGAGATCTCTTTCAACATATAAGATTTTCACTTTTGGTTGGTGAATGAGTGAACCACCAGAAATAAATTTTTGTCATCTTGAGAGGTGTGAGTTTGGAGTGCCTACATTTTCAATTTCAAATTTTCATCATGAAAAATAAATTTTTTCTGGAATATGATTTCTATAATAATTTTTGGTTTAATTCAATATGGATGAGTGAAATGGTTTAAACCTCCCCTGATTGGGGAAAATAAAATTTTAATATTTATTGGTGAATGGGAATGATTTAGTAATGTTTTTTTGCACTTGAGGACATGGACAATAATAAGTTTCCAGGATTTGATGTTATTAAATTATTCATAACTTTTTATTTAATCCCTTTAATGATTTTCAATGAAAATTTAATAATTGTTGTGAAATATTTATGTATTAATATTAAATATAATTTTTGAGCATTATCTGAATTAATCTATATTCAAGATAGTTTAATGTTTTAATAATATATTCCTTGTAATCCAAATTCTGGGATTCTTCTTTTCTACTATTCCTTATTTTATATTCAACATATAATTAGAATAAATATATGGGAAATTCAGCCATTTGAATTGTCATATGGACCACACAAGAAGGCCCACAGAATCTGTGATGAAAATAGACCATCCATGAAGATTGAATTACTAAGATAAATACAGAATTCCATAATGTTTTATTCTCCACCAAAGGTCTAGAGACAATATCCATCATATTGGATAAACATTTTAAGGCCCAACTCCACTAAAAAGAGGCCCATGTGATTCTATGAAGTACAGCCCACCATTCTGTTTGAGATTTAAAATCCGCACACGATTATTAATTTTTCTCCAAATATAAACATCTATTAGAAATGTAAATTTTCAATTTGAAATAAAATATATATGTAGCTGACTTTTTAGAATAAAGGGTTCAGATTTGATGGCATCTCCATATTCAAAAATCCATTCACATTCTAACCTTCAAAAAAGAGGTGATAAAAAAGGACAGATTATAATTGTTTATTCAAACTACCATAACTTTGGATCCTTAAGTAAAATGGCCACCACATTTTCAGAGTAGATATAAAACATGTATATATACAACTTGTAAGTAAAATATATTTCAGGATTCAGCTGTCTGTATGGTTTAATATTTGATCCAAGTGGAGGGGAAAATTTGGAATTCAAATAGTCCACCACCATTGGGCTATAAATACATCCCCTCTTCTGCTTGCATTGGGTTGGCATTTTAGAAGATAAGAGCATATATTTTCATAAAAAAACCTTGAAAAGGGATTGGGAGGACCTTACATGCTCAATTTTTTACATGATAGACTCTTGCTCCTCTCTTTGTTTCATGTTCTTTTGTGTTCTTCTTATTTGTAATCATGTAAGTTTTTTTTCATTTCAATTGAGTTTTAATGCATGTTTCTTTGTCTATATATATTATTCTCATATACATTAGGTTTCATAATGTTATTGTTTTTAAAATAGTTTAAATCAAGTTGAAATTCATTCCCATCTTTTTCTTCCACATTCAATCGAAATTCAATTTTTAATTCTCATCAGCATTCATGTGTGTGTTCTGCACACTGCTCTTTTCTTGTCCCGTTCTTTGATTTTTAATTTTAATCCATCACTAAAAACATTTAAACCATATTATTAACCAAACCAATGACTGAGTAAATCTAACATTATAGTGAGATATAATTTAGATATTTTAAGTGATGAGAGATTTTGCTCAATGAATATTCTTTAAATTAACATTATGAACGTTGAACTTAAAATGTTATGGATTAATGACATGCTTTTTTTATTGTGTGGTTTCCATGGATTCTTGGAACTATATATACACTACCATAAACAATATCTGATTAATATTAGAACCCTAGGTTAAGTTAAGGCATGTATTAAAGCATTGACACGTTGTAATTCCTTTCAAAGTCTTCTTGTGAAGTGGGTGTTAATTTAATGCAATATAAATAAATGGTCAAGGATATCACAAGAATAACTCCCTAATAGTGAAATCACCCCAATATTTAATTTTTTTTAAATCATCCATCAACCATCTATCACTTCATTTATGTTATGAAAACAAACCCCCCCAATCAAAATACAATCAATTAAAAACAATCAACTAAAAAAGTACCATCACTGAGGATTCGACCCGAGTGCTGCTATACATAATATTAGAGCACCATAGCTTTGAACGGTCGATAAGTAAAAATAAAATGAACATCAAACATTTGAAAACATTTTATTTAAAATTAACTTTTTAAATATGAAAATTAATATTTCAATAAATTTGGGTAGTTAAATCCATTGATTCAATACAAAGTAAAAAAGAAGAACATTCCTTTTACACGGTAAAAAGGTTAAAAAATACCTTATTCAGAATGCGATAAGAAAATTACTTTAAAAGAATTTGTAAAATAAAAAAGGTTAAAATTTTATCTAATTAATTATTTTTTAAAGTCAAAAATAATTTCTAAAAACTTTTATGAAAATATAGTTTTTAGAAGAAAACAGGTTTTTCGACTAAAGAGGGAAGTAAATTTAGTTTTCTTAAAAACTTTTATATAAAAAATTATATGTTATAAAGAGTAGAAAATTGTACTATTACTTAAAAAATATTATTAATAACCATAATAAATTAAAACTAAAGGGTTTATTGAGTAATTATCTAATAATTACCTCTAATTTAAATTCAATTGTAAACAATCCAGAACAAAATGAGATTGTAAAGTAAACCCTTTAAAATACCCTAATGTTGATATAGGAATCAATCAATAAATAGATTATTTATATAAATGTAAATACAAATAAAACGAGTGTAAATAAAAAAATATATTTGAAAAATTTATTACACACCTAATCTTATAATATTAATGATAATGAGGAAGTAATATAACCCAATGAAAAGAAATTGGGTCATGGAATTCTATTCCACTTGGTAATGCTTAATTTAAATCTCCTTTGATGAAATAATTCAATTAGAAATTTAAAAAATCATTAATAATGAATTAATTATGATATAACATGTAATAATTTCATTATATACATCATATATATGAAATTTGGTGCACAAAAAAAAAATATGTCTCAAAGAATGGAAATTGAGACGAAGTCCCTTATTACTAAGTAACTTTTGAATTATGATACCCATGAAAGAAATACCTTCAAATTAAACTCTAAATACTATGAATAGAAATTTATTAATGATATAAAATAAAATATGTGTATTATATATTCCATAAAAAATAAATAAGTGGTGAAAATGGTATATGCCTCACAGAAGGAAAAGTGAGGTAAGAATCCCTTACCTTGCATTTCCTTTCAGGTGAACGTCATTTAAACTCTTGTATAATGGTTTTAAACTTGTAACAAACTCTTACTAGAACCATATTTTTATAATATAATATATAATATTTTAATAATATCTTATCACCTTTTTATTATTAATCATTCAATATTTTCACTATTCTATGTGTTAATGACACAGCTTTTGAGTATGTTTTAACTTGTTATTTTTGTTCCTGTTAATTAGATCAGGAATTATTCATATCAAAAATTTAAACCATTATGAAAATAACATATATATACATTATTAATGTATATATAATAAACCCTAAGGTTTGGAGATAAGAAATAAAATGGACTATTCATGTTGACGATAGGCCATACGTACGCTTGAATGCTACTTTCATTTCATAGATGTATTTAAATCAATGAAAAGTTAAGGACATGTGTTTATATTATAATTAAATTATATTATATATTTAATATATGTTACATAGTTTTATCAGAACTATCCTTTATACAGTCCATTTACAGTGTGAATGAATCACATCACTTTGAGGAGGCGGTTGTCTACACTTCCACAAATGATGTTATTGTATTCCCACAAAATGGAAAGCATGAAGGTATGATTAATAAAACAAATTTTAAGCTTAAAGACATTACAAAAATTATATAAATCATATATAAACATATTATGCTTCATAAATCCCAACCATGAGATTTGGTAAAGGAAAAATCAACAACATCATTTTGCAAGGCGGTAGTTCTCCGTCGACATAAATAGTAAGTTCGTTACCCATTAGATTGAAGTTTTTGTTAGCGTAGGTCTAAAAAAAGAATAAAAAATCACAGAATATTTAGGATAATTTTTTATTATATATTCACGTAATAAAATGTTTTAAGCGGGTGAATAATGAAAATAAACCAAAAGAGTATGAGGAAGGACGTTACCTCTTATTTGGGTAACTCCTTTTAGTTTGCACAAAAGTGTTTCCATGGATAGATTTGTTCCCAAAGGAAGGGTTCTTTAAAAAATGGAGTTATTTTTAATAACTATTTGTGCCGATATTAATTTTTCCTAACGGCTTAAAGGGTGTAAGGATGTGGGAGGGGTGAGTACTTTTTTATTGTGGAGGAGGAGTGGCATTCTTGTAAATTTTGGCCAAGGGAATTTCACCAATGTTATTCCTATGAAAAGTTGATCTAATAATGGTACCAATTTTATAAAATGGAGTGTAGGGTCGAAATATGTCCATAAAAGTACTTTTTGGAATCCTTATAGGTAATTTTGGCTCTAAGATTAATGTTTAGTCCCTTGTTAGGAAATGTTTTCTCTTAATTGCTGTAATTAATTTTAATTACATTCACTAATATTTTTTGTCAAAAACTAATTTTACCTAATTAGAAATTATAAATTATTATGATTCAAAATATATAATAAATTTTTTCAAATTCCAATCACATTATTGTAAAAAATAAATTTCAATTTATTCCCGCAGATGGGACAAGAAAGCGGGTATTTGAAGTAAAATGTTCAAAAGTTCTCTAGGTTTTTATATTCAATTTCAATGTAAAATAGAATTTAATTAACTAAATTGGATTAATATATTTAAAATTTATATAATTTATATTTAAAAAAATAAAAATATATTATAACATTATAAATAAATTACATGAAAAAGCAGTTTTGAATTAAAATTGAGTGTTTTTCACTATTTGCCAAAAAATTAAAACTCGCAGAAAAATATCAAAAAATCACTCTAAGATTATTTTTATTTCTATATTTAAAAATTGATGTTTATTTTGACATATTAAATCTATTAAAGTTCCAAAAATTTGATATAAATATGTTCTCTATTAAAACGCAGTAAGATCTCATTTTCAGAAAAATACATTTTTTTAAGAATAAAAATTGATTTATTTTTAACTTATGACAATCAAATTTGATGAAAGAAAATAAAAAATATTTGACGGAATATATCATATATACATTTAACTAATATAATTCACTAATAGTAATTAATTTAATTTTTTAGGATAAAACACCTTTCTTATCATAAAAACATTTCTTTTATATTCAATTGGATCATATATTCATTTATAAAAAATTTATTAATAATAAATTAATTATATATTTTTTTAAAACATATATTTCGATAATTGAGTTAATAATATTCATAAAAACTAATTTAATAGATACTTTATATCTTATTATATTAAATAATATTTGTATTATTCAGTAAAACTTGATCTTTTTTATAGTGCAACCTATCGAATAAAGTCTTTGTTGCATGTAATGCAAGCTAACTCAATATTCCAGGAATTGAAAGATATAAAATAGATTGAATTTAGTTAAAAAATTAATATATTGTAATGTTTTCAAATATTATATTCCCATTCATTCTTTATGTTTTGTTTCATTCATGGTACTGAATAAGATGTTGATATATTAGAATTTTGGGGTGTTACTTTCTCCCCACCTTAATTAAATTGAGTCTTAAAAATATAAACCCGACCTTGGTAATAAATTGTTTGATATTTCCAATGTTTAAATCCCACATCATGAGAAAGAATCATAAAAAATACTCCTAAAAAGATGGAATGAAAAGTATAATTGTCACATGAACTAACTTTTAACTAGGTATCTAAGTAGGAGAACATTAGTGGAAAGTAGAGATACATACATGGAAGAAAAGAAAAAAAATTATAAGGAGTGATTGAGCTCATAAATAACAAAACATTGAATGATAAATTGATATTTTAGGGACTCAATGTCATAAATTTGTGATTTTTTTAAATACCATCAATTCCAAAAAAATTGTTATTACAAAAACATATTTTTTTCATTATTTTCCTAACATTAAGTAATTATTTTATTACCTAAGAATATAAGGAAATATACTTACTTGATATTTTTCTATTTTAGAAAAATAATTCTCATCCTTTTATTTGATTTGATCAATATCCAATTCATCAATTACATCAATAAATGGATATTGAAAAATTAACTTTGATGCATGATGCACGAAAATACAATTTTAACAGATCACAAGGCCCATAAAAGAGTGAATAATCTTCCCGTTTGTCTCTAACTATTTTCAAAATCCAATATGGTCAATACATTAATCTATAAACCTAAAAATTAACACTAATGGTTCATCATAAATATTTATTCATAAAATTGATTAACTAAAAACGACATTTTAACTAAGACATTGTGTAGGTCAGTGGTCGTCGTTAAACCCTTATCATTCTTTCTCCATGGGTTTAATTCTTGTGACCTTGATGAACATGATCAGTTTTCCCCCAGTATATAGGTTTTCATTTTCAAAAAACATATTAATATAAATTCAAAAAATAAATATGATCGAAATCTTTAAAATTTGGTCACTAAATATCATTTTAACTATGTTTATCAATATAAACCCAATAAAAAAATTATCCATTTATTTTAACAATGTTTTTTCATTGGTATAAATTTTACATTTCTAAGAGGTATTTTTGTAAAACCAAAAACTATAGTTTTATCATCAATTATCATATTGGTAAAATCATATAATCATTTTTAGGATTTCTAAACATTGACACATTATTTTCAATCTAAGACGCCTCAGGACGAACCTAGGTCATTAATTTTCATTATCTATTGAAATATATTATAATAGTTTCTAAAGATAATTTTAATTATCCTATGAAAATAACTTGGGAGTTTCAAACTAGGTGTGTAGTAAGGCCCGTTATCATGTACGAGGTTATCCTCAAGTTAGGACTGACACACCTTTTCAGATTTTTTTACCCCTAGGTACATCGGTTCCAGAACCATGTCCACTTGTTGTATTCAGACAGGGATGTATTCCTACAAATACCTAAATAATATCTACCTTACCAAAATTCTATTATGTTCCTGTATACTTATCCTAACATTTTATCTTAGGGTTACATTCCCTAATCTATGTTTCCCTAAATCTAGTTCTCAATATTTCTACTAATCCTATTTTATACCAATTACAATGACCTGACCCCATAATCCTGGATCTGATGGCATTCTACCATTACATTGGTATAAGATATATATAAATGGAATCCAAAAGGACTTAATAGTTTAGTAGTCTTATTAAACCAGGTATATACATGAGACTTGTTTTACAAATGAATACGCTAATTAAAACATAATTTTTTGGGGGATAATAAATTTATTACATCTTAAAAATACATGCATATATTTATTAGTACAATTTAGGGAATCTAGGGGAAAGGAAAAAAAATAATGGAGATCTCAAATTCTTAATAAGGGTAATGTAAAATATAATTGATAATTAATCAATGAGAATAGTCAATATGGAATGCTAAATAACTAATAACACATGCCATTTAAATAAATGGATAAGGACTAATCAATATGGAAAGGTTATAAACATAGAACACATTCCATTTAGTAAATAAATATAAAATTAAATTCATCTATATACTTTTTCATAGTGAGAATATCATGGATAATAAATTCTGAATCTAAATGAAGGAAATGTTTATTTATTGGACATCATATCTACGGCGCATGAAAACCTATACAATCAATACCTTTCACAAGAAGGATTAATACAACTTGTGTAAACCTATTTAATTTTAAAATTTAACATGTCTCATGAGAACATGTCGATGAATCGAGGGGCTATATAAATATTGAAACTAACCAATCATTTCATGTCAAAAGCATTCCTAAAATGAAATAATCTATTTAATTAATCAAGTATCCATATTCAGTAAAGGATACTGATTTATCAATATTTTTACAATAAGTAGAATAACTATAAAAGTGATCACCATGTGTAAAAATTTATTACAGTTTAGGAAGGAAACATATCCATGATAAATGAGATGGGTAATTAGGGGAAATTAAATTTTCAATAATCATAGGAAACTAAATATTTCAAGGGGACAAAGAGGATTCAAGGATGTGAAGGTCAACATTATCCTTCTCCAATGAAATAATAAACCGTATTGAGGAATAATAAGGATAGTATCAATAAAACATATCCCATATGGGGTAAAAATAATGCGTTTCTATCATTGATGAATTAAAATACTCTAAAATAATATTTTAAAAACATTCTTGAAGAAAATATAATTTTTATTTTGGAAATAATTTTGAATATACATTACATTGAAAATAACTTTTTAAAATATTTTATTTAAAAAGTAACCCCATAAAAATGAAAATAAATTTTCAACAAAATGATGGAAAGTAAATCCATACATGTCGTGCAAGGTAAAAAGAACATTCTTTTTTCACGGTGAAAATCTTATAAAAATGCATTGTTATGAAAGTGGAAACAAAATTTTTAAAAAAAAATAAAAAAAGGGGAAAATTTTATTCCATAAATAATTTTGGAATGGTTAAAAATATTTTTGGAAATAATTTTAGAAAATAGGGTTTTTAGAAGAAAATGGGTTCTCCAACTAAAGAGAGAAATGAAGTTGGGTTTTTGTTAAAATCAAAAAATAAAACACTCTAAGTAACAAAGTATGATAAACGATATTATTAGTTGAAAAGTTTATGAAAACTATAGGAGAATAAAATTAAAGGTTTTATTGAACAATAATCCAATAATTCTCTATAATGAAGATTCCAGTGTAAAAAATCTCAAACAAAATGAGATTGTGAAATAAACCCTTAAAAGACTATAATGTTAGTGTGAGAATAAATGGATTACTATATTAAATATGTAAAATGTTAATCCAAATAAAAAAGTGTAAATAAAAAAATATATATTAAAATTTTATTAAACACATAATCATTGAATATTAATAATAATTAGGAAGCAATATAACCCAATAAAAATAAATTGGGTTTTAAAATTCTCTTCCACTAGGTAACACTTAATTAAAATTCAATTAGATTAAATAATACAATTTGAAACTCAAAATATCATGAATATTGAATTAATAATGATATTATATGTCAAAGTGGAATTATTTACAGCATATATAATAAATTAGGTGCACAATAACATAACCTGTCTCAAATAATGGAAATTCAGATGAAGCCAATTATTACTTGGTAACTTTTGAATTATAATCCCCATGAAATAAATAATTTCAAATGAAACATTAAATACCATGAAGATAAATTAATTCATGATATAATAAATAATATGCGAAGTATATTCCCCATCAAAATTAAATAAATGATGAAAATGGTGTATGCCTCACGTAAAGAAAAGTTATAAATGAATCCATTACGTTGCATTTTGTTTCAGGTGAACATTCTTTAACCTCCAATATAATGGTTTTAAAATTTTCACTATCTTATACCAGAAAAATATATTTATACTATCATATATAATATTCTTAAAATATCTTATTAACATTTTGTTAAAAATCTTTCATTATTTTTATTATTTATTGTGTTAGTGGCCTAGTTTTTTTAGTATGTTTTGGACTATTAGTTTTGTTCCTATTACTTATATCATGATTTCATTATCCATAGAATTTAAACAATGATTGAAATATCATATATATATATATAGTATACATTTATTTATAATAATCCCTAATTTTTGGAGATAATAAATGAAATGCACTGTTCATAGAGACGATAGGTCATACGTACGCATGAATGCTACTTTCATATCATTGTCATAATTAAATGAATCAAAAGTAAATGATATATATTTATATCATAATTAAAGTATCATAACTATTCCATATATTTTACATACTTTATTTCAATAAATACTTTATTCATTCGATGTATAGCTTGAATGAATCGCATAACTTTGAGGAGGCAGATGTCCACACTTCCACAAGCGATTTTATCGTATTCCAACAAAATGGAAATCATGAAGGTATATTTTGTGTAACAAATTACAGAATAATAATGAAATTATTAATATCATATATATATATATATAATATAAATATCTTTTTCATCTTAATTATCAACCATTAGAGGTGGTAAATTAAAAATGAATGACAATGTTTTGTGAGGAGGTAGTTAGCTGTACACATAAATGGTAAGTTTGTTACCCATTAGATGGAAGTGTGTTTAAGAGTAGGTAGAAACCATAGAATAAAAATTTCTCAGTATATTTAGAATAATTTCTTTTTATATAATCATTTAATAAGTTGAATTTATGGAGTGGATAATGAAAATAAATTGAAAGAGCTTTAGGAAGGATGTTACATCTTATTTGGGTAACTCCATTTGGTTTGCACCAAAGGGAATCCTGGGATGGATCTCTACCAAAATGGAGTGTTTTATTATGAGTGGAGGTATTTTTAGGAGATATTTGAGCTAATATTTTTTATCCTAATGTGTTTAAATTTGTGAGTAATTGGGATGGGTTAGTACCTTTTTATAGTGGAGGAGGAGTGACATTCTTGTAAATTTTTACAAAGGGAATTCCTCCCACATGTTCCATGTGATACGTACATAAAATAATGGTATAAATTAGATAAAAAGAGTATAAGGTATAAATATGGACATCCAATTTATTATTTTAACATTTACTAGGTCATTTTGGCTCTTATGATTAAGGTTTAGTCCTTTGTTAAGATAATTTCTAGTTAACTGTTTTAAATAATTTTAATTGCTTCCACTAATATTTTTGGTTAAAAAATAATTTAATCTTATTATAAATTATAAATTATAAGAAATAAAAATATGGAATCTATTTGTTCTAAATTTTAATTACATAATTAGCATAAAATAAATTTAATTTAATCTTGTAGATGGGACGAAAAAGAAGGTTTTTAATGTAAAATGTTCAAATTTTTTCCTATATATTTATAATCAATTTCAAAGTTAAATTGATTCAAATTACCTAAATTGGATTAATAGATATAAAATTTATCTGATTAATGTTTTAAAAAAATAATTTAACCTTCTAATTAAAATACACGAAAATGTAGTTTTGAATTCAAATTCAGTATTTTTCACTATTCATCAAAAAATGTATCCTCGCAGAAAAAAAAATTACCATAAGATAATTTTTATATTTATATTAAAATGAAACTTTTATTTTTACCTATTAAATATATAATATTTTGAAAATTTGGATTTAAAATATGTTCACAATTAAATGTCGATAAAATTTAATTTTTAGAAAAATACATTTTTAAGCATAAAATGGATTTATTTTTATCTAATTCTTATCAAAAATGTTGGATTAATATCAAAAATATTGTATTTAATATATAATATATATTTCATTAATATCATTCACTAATTGTAATTAATTTAATTTATTAGTATACAAGACCTTTATAACCATAAAAACATTTCTTTTATATTCAATTTGTTCTTACATTCATTTCTAATAAATTTATTAGTAATTAATTCATTTTATATTTTTTTGAACAATATATTTTCATATTTTAGTTAATTATATTCATAATATTTAATTTAATGGCTATTTTATTATTTATAAAATTAAATAATATTAGTAGTATATGGTAAAACTTGGTCTTCCATGTAACAGAAGCTATCAAAGAAATTTTTTGTTGTGCGTAATGAAAGATAACTTAGTAATGCATGAATTGAAAACTATATCATAGATTGAATTTATTTAACATATTAAATTTATTATAATGCTTTGGGATATTATATTTTATTACATGCTTGGTGTGGCATGTCACACATTCTATTGAATACAATGTTCTTACTTTATAATTTCGGGGTGTTACAATAATGCATAAATATAAAATCATGACATGAATTAAAAAAATTTATAATATAATACATAAATAAAACATATTAAAAAGTAATATGACATTCTCAATGTATTTTCTCTATTTAGACAAGTTTATGTACTTTTGGTCACACCGCGTGTCGACGTGATATAAGGATAATTAATACACATCACAAATGGATAACCAATCATTTTCCTAATTTATTAATAAAATATTACTGTGTTTTATTTGTTTTTAGTATGTGACATGAATTTTGTGCTAATATGTCACTTTTAAATAAAAGAACTCTTTTTGTTCCATACTTTCCAGACTGTGTGCCAGATTCATATGTGATTAATTCCTACAAATCAGAAATGAATTAAAAATATTTTATAAACCCATTATGGAAATACAGGTTTGATTTCATGGTTTTGAATATGTGATACATTTTTGGAACTAAACTGTCAATTAGAAATTAAAAACATTCACCTTCAGTGATACCAGACACACAATTTGTTTGATTGACGTGATGTTAATTTCTACTCATAAAAATTCAATTATAGATTTCTTATTAAGGTATCTAGTTAATTTGAGAAATTTTTCTCAGTTTTTGAGTATTTAACATGTCTTTTTAAATAAAAAAGTCAATTTTAAATGAACGCGTGCATTTTTTTTCATAATGTTCATATCATGTGTTTGTTTGTTGTCCGGTTAATTCTTAAATCTAACAAATTAACTATTAAACATTCTTCTAATATATCAAGCCAATAAGAGTAAAGTTTCTCAATTTTGTGTATATAATTCATGTTTTCAACTAAAATGTCACTTTTTAAAAAAATACACACATTCAGATATAAAACCCACACCATTTACTGGAATGATTTGTGGTTAATTTATTTATTGTCAAAAATGGATAATTGGTCATTTTCCTAAAGTATCAAGACAAATAAAATTAACCGTTTTTTGTTTTATGCATTTGGTGGTTTTTTTAAACTAATAAGTCAATTTTAAATTGATGTCACACAATTTTATTTATACCAATCCCACCATGTTTCATATTAAGGTGAGATTAATACTTCATTTCAAAGATTAACTCTCAATCATTTTTCTAAGTTATCTTTCTAATTTGAGAGTGTTATGTCATTTTTTAGTATGTGATGTGTATCTTGAACCAAATTGTCACTATTAAATATTAAGACATGGTATCACTCATATGAGACACAATTTTTTTATGATTTATCTAGTGATAAGTTATACACATCACAAATTAATTATTTTTATTTTTCTAAATTATCATGATAGTTAAAAATTATGTTCATGGATTTTAATATGTGATATGCATTTTGAAATAAAGACTCAATTTTCATTAAAAATATTCACATTAAATCATATTGTAGACACCATATATAGGATTTATGTGATGTTAATTGAAACATTTCAAAAATTATTTATCAATCTCGAGCAAGATGTATCAAGACAATATTTTTTAATTTTCTTATTTTTATGTATATGGAATTCATTTTGAATTAAATTTGTAATTTTAAACTTAAATAATGTCCTTTCAATTAAACCGGATACAATGTGTTTTGGATTGAAATGGGGATTATTCCTACACATAAAAATTAATTTATTGATATTTTATCAACTGTATTAAGAAAATTTCATCCCATTTTCCCAATTTTGATTTTGTGATGTGTGTTTTGAACTAAAATGTAACTTTTAATCTAAAAATTCAGGCTTTCAATCATGATAGAAAAACATGTCTATCATTTCATTTTCATTTACACTACCCTTATATTTTTATCATTGTGTACTATAAATGGCCAAAACACACTACCATATAGAATATTTGTTCTAAAAATAGTCTAATATAATATAAACTTCAATTTCAAAGTAATTTTCTGATCCCAATGCACCCCAAAATCTTTTCTCAATTTTATTTATCTAGTTTGAATCTTATAAGATACACCTAAATTGATATTCCCATCAATTTTTATAAATGAGTGTAAATATAAAACATGATCAAATTTAGAAATAAATTGTGCTCACAATATTATATCATCAACATTACTATACAATCCTTATCTAAAAAACACAACATATATTCTATCTTATTACAACTAAGATATAAATATTTTTATTCTAAAGTCACTCTCAATGTTTCAAATGTATAACGATAATATAATTAATTAAATATGTGGAAGATAAACTAGCTCTTCATGATCTTTATAAAATTAAATAATAACAAACATGATAGGAAATCACCTCTTCGTGATTTTTGTAAACATTACGACACCACGTAAGCTACCCTATCATTCTGAAAAAATCTATTTTCTCATTATAATATTTTAATTTTTTACAATCATCAATGTATTAGTAAATATAAATAAAAAAATAGTGATTAAATATTTTAAATTAAATTATAATTATATTTAACAATACCTATAAGGCCCCAGCCTTAAACCTTACTTAATCTTGAGTTATTACAAGATTACACATTGAGGATCTTTTCAGGTTTAGAGTTTTAGAGAATTAGATCATGAAACTTGCATTACATTCCACATTTAAACAAAGTGGTTACATAAAAGACAGTATTCATTCTTCCCATCAACGGAAACATATTTAAAATGAAACATGGATTCTTTCCTGACACATCCTCGACACTAACATCACATCATGTACCTTTCCCTTGACCTGTGAAAAACATTTCAAAAACTTGGGATGAGCATAAAAAGCTCATTAAGGGTTATAAAAATATGGAAAGGAAACATGAGTTCGTATATACATAAGAATGAAATCATACTTTACACATAAAATATAGGCATATCAAATCATGAATAAATCATAGAAAACATAAGACATAAAGGTAACTTGAGGCATTCATAACATTCTTACGTAGGGAGTAACCCTCTTGGTTACGTTTGGAATACCCATCACAGTATATTCCCTAAATCTCTTCGGAGAAACCTTAACGTTTCACTCCTTCGCGTTACCCAATGCATTGGAGAGCTATATCGGGCTCACCCGCCCTTAGTTTATCACGGAACCACCCGTTCTTCATAACAATGCCTAAGAACCATAACATAATCGTATCACATAAACATGAACAAAGGAAACATAACATTTCCACATTTCAATCACAATATAACATTTTAGGATATTGAAATAATGAATCCATTCAAAAAGAAACAATTTCCAAAACCATTTAAAACATTTAATAAAGAGATTTTTGAATCAAAGTATCCCATACCACCTTGAAGATTTTAACATTTTAAACCATTAATATCCATATAAATAAATCCTTAAAACCATTTTGAAAACATGGATATTAATAAGAACAAATAATTAAAACATTTAAAACGATATTTGGTTAAAGGGGTTTTACCAAAATTAGAGACACTTGAATACAATAATCGAGAAATAACATTTAGTCAGAACTTTATAATATCATGAGAATAAAAGGATTCATGATATAATACTCCAAAGGACAGTATATACACCATATAAGAGTGAATTGGTGCATAACAACAATGAACCCTCAATAGAAATGTCAAATGTGATGAAATCCCTTATAAAGAAGGTATCCTTAAATTAAGGACAAATAAATCTCAAAAATATGTGTGAAAAATATATATACACCCAATATAAGTGGATATTAAATTTAAAACAATAAAAGGTAATTCAAACATATTCAATGGATGACATATTCAATGACTACATGTTGAACCCAAAGAAATCGAAATTGGGTTAAAAAGTTCCCTTGACAGCCAACGGCATCACATCAAAATGAGTTGATGAGAGATAAAAAGTGTATCTCATCACTTGGAAATAAAATTTACATCAATAAGGATATATGAGAACATATCCCAACATAACAATATGTAAATTAAAAGACCCAACAAAATAAGTCTTTTAAAAAAGAGGAGGGTGAAAGGTTCCCTTACCGACTTGGGTATCTTTCAAAACATACACCCCATGAAAGAAGAACAATAGATCATTGATGTAAATACTCATAAACGAAATTATATTACACAAAGAGTAGAATAATGGGCTTTAAATACACCACTCAATGGAATTTGTGGAAAATGTAGCATAAATCTCACGGGAATAAAAGTGAGATGAAAAATCCCTTACGAAAACTCAGCAGCCTAACGGCGCCACATAAAACTTCCGAATATGGATTGATGAGATCAAATAGGGTATCTCATCACATTACAATAAAATTTACAGAAAGAGGAATATAAAATAACATCCCCTAACATTACAAAGAGTAGCTTAAAAGAAGTGACACAAAGGAGAGTACTTAAAAAGAAAGAGAGAGGTTAGATCTCTTACGAAAATTCGGCAGCCTAACGGCGCCACTCAAAACTTCCAAAATGGATTGATTAGAGATAATAGGGTCTCTCATCACATGAACATAATAATTACAGTAAATTTAATATAAAATATCATACCAATAACAAGAAAGATGAGCTTTAAAAGGAACGACATAAAAGTGTGTACTTAAAAAGAAAGAGAGGAGTAGGATCCCTTACCTCGGGTCCGACTTGACTCGATCGTTATTTAATCTCCTGAATAATATACTTGAGTTAATTTCTACTTCATTAAGAACCCTTTTCAAGCTCATTATTCCTTTTATATCACTTATTACCATGTCATAAACATTATGTAATCATTTAAGTTAATAATATTTGTTTTTCCGATATTTGGTTCTTAAGTCGAAAGTGGACTTCTTACAATTACATGTTGTTCATGTGGAAAAATGTTTATTATATCCAGAATTGTATTCATGATGTAGATATAATATATGTCAAATATATATCTAGTACATGCATGCATTTATAACATTACATAATCATTTAGAGGTAAGAAATGAAATGCACCGTTCATGGAGACGGTAAGCCGTACGTACGCATGAACGCTACTTTCATTTCTATTTCGTATTTTATAGAATGGAATAATAATTATATAAAGTTATATTATAATTACAGTATAATATCATATATAATATCATAGTTCCATCCTTTATACGTCCCACATGTGGTATTTAACGAATCAAATCACTTTGAGGGGGCGGTAGTCCGCACTTCCTTAAATGAAGATATCACGTTTACCCATAATGGAACCCATAAAGGTATGCCCAAAATGAAAAAAAACAGAAGCTTAAGGAAAACATAAACATATTATATATCATATATAAAAATAGTGGCATCATAATGGCCACCTTTTAAGGTGTTAAATGAGTATTGAACAATCATCGTTTCGGGAGGCAGAATTTCACCATCCACGGAAACCGTATGTTCTTTAACCATTTGATGTAGTTGTGTGAGAGTTTAGCTCGAATAAATCTTATAACAACATCCTAGTATATTGAAGATACTGGTTTTGTTACAAAAGAAGTAAATAAAAAGAGTTTAGGGGCTTGGAGAAGCAAAAAAAAACAAATGAACATGAGAGAGTGAATTACCTTTAAAAGTGTAACTCCTTTTGATTTGAGCCTAAAGGATTCCTTTGAAAGGATTATGCCCAAAGGGAATCCTCTAGGATGAGGAGAGGGATTTGGAGAGAGTAAATGGGACGGGGTTTTCCGAGCCAAAGGCTTGAGGAGTATGTTAAATGAGGTAGAGGTGGGGGCCTTTTATAAGAGGAGAGGAGGGGCACTTTTGGAAAGTAAAGAAATATTACATTATTTGAAAATGTGTTTCGGTTTAAAAAGGTACCACATTGATATAATTCGTGGATAAGGTGATAATTCTTTGAAATCCACTCATCCAATTGGTTTTGGACATGTGTAGTTCATTGATGTTACATTATCTTTCCATTTTATTTAAATCATCAAATAATGATGTCATCGCTGCATCATTATTATGTTTTAAATAATTTAATTTATTTAATGTCTAAAAATTATAAAAAAAATACTATGATTTAGAAAATCTTTTTATCTTTACAATGACTATTTATAATCAAAATTTGGACCTTTTTAACCCTACATAAAAATTGTTTTAGTAAAACAACTCATGTTTGTGTCAATTTAATTTTAACATTAAATAAAAAGTTATTTATGTCATCTCCCAACCAATGTGTCTCCATGGGGTCCCCAAGTTGGCCCATGGCTTGTCTTGGTCGGCCATGACTCACCCAATAGGTGTAGGACAAGTGTCATGGTGTTTTCACATTCTTATAGTATCATTTTTACCTTAAATTACACTAATTACCTCTAATCGCGATTAAGAACTTAATTAGTTACTATTCACCAAAAAAATTATTATAATCTCATTGAACCACATTTTACTTCTTAATGACAACCATGTATGTCAGATTTTTGAAATTAAAAACACAATGATGGCAAAATTTCATTTAAACGGAAAATCAGCTTTTATAAGTACCACTTAGTGGTTTCACTATTCATCAAAAATTGAAGTTTTTCAGAAAAATCCCAAAAATTCACCCTGAGCTATATTTGATATTCCGAATTCAAAAATGAAGTCCGTTTTACAAAATTCAAAACATATTAGTCACATTAATTAATTTAATAATTAATTCCCGCTGTCAGAGCAAATAGCGTGTTTTTATAAAACAATAAGTATCAAAAGATTGACACTAGTTTAAGTCTGATTTCAAAGTGAAATTAATTCCAACGACCACTATTGGATTTAATGGTAAAAATATTTTCTAATTTCACTTTAAAACCAATTCAAAATATAATCTAATCATATAAATAAATTATATTAAAAAGAGGTTTTGAATTAAAATACAACATTTTACACTATTCATTAAAAAATGAACTTTATCGGAAAAATACCAAAAAATTACACAAAGTAAAATTTGATGTCCCGATTCTTAATAAGAGTTTTATTTGGTCCAAAAGAATGTTTAAGAGTGAACAAAAATATATTTAATGACAGTTCTCCATTAAAAGGCGATAAGTGAACCTTTAGTGAAAACTAGGGCATATACGCCTAAAATTGAATTCTTTCCGTATTTTAAGACTTTAGATTTTATTGGACAAATGTAAAAACATTTAAAAAACATATATAATCATATTTTAGTTCTTTCTACCCATTCCCGCCAATACAACGGCTACATGTTAACTACCATTTGAATTAATATTATTTTATTATTAGAGTGCAACGTAAGATTCCCAAGAAACTCGTTGTTGCGTGTTGGGTACGCCATCGAGCATAGCGTCCCCTTTAAAGTCATATTAATATTTTATTCACAAATATGGATAAATATGAAAATTTCATATTCATTATTTACCTGGGGTGTTACATCCTTCCCCCCTTTTGGGAATTGCGTCCTCGCAATTTTAAAATTGTGCTTGGAAACATCCTTGAAAGTCCCACATCGGAACAAAAGTCGGTAAAACAAACACTTTAAAATAAAGAAAGATAAGTACAAAGGTCACCCGAGTTAACCCATACTAGGATTACAAGTATGAAAACATGGACATGGAGGAGAAAACATAGGTTCATGTTCTCATGGAGAGTGATAGAAAACATGTTTAGGAGAAAGTTAAGCATGAGAAAATCACAAACTTGTGATGGGTTAAACGGTATTCGATTCCCCAGTAGGAAAAGTTAATAGACAACATTTTTGTTTTAAGTTACTTTTTATTGAGGAATTTATTCATAAGGAAGCATAATCACTTATCATGTTGACTTTCAACTTTTACTAGATTCCTTAGTCAAACTCATATTTTTTCCAAAAGACGAGTATTTAGGGAGACTTGTTCGCATCAAGAGTACTATAATAAACTTCTGTAGAATCACCTAATCCCCAAAAGAGAACTATATACATCCCATGTATTTAGGCTTTAACCAAAACCAAAACCAAAAAGGTTATTACAAGATCAGATAATCCAGAAAAGGATAACCCCTTATAAAAAAGAAAATCTATTCTTAATCTCCAAAATTTGTCCAACAAAACCCAAAGTTCAACGAGGATCATCCGATAAACAATTTGTCCATAAAATTCTTCAAAGTAAACCAATATAAGATTGAAACCCAAATATTTGAAGGATTTAGTCACATAGTCTTCCAAGTTAAATCGTAACATTTATCTCCAAACAACATTAGTCGCTCCTAAAGCCTCACATTGAAAAGTAATTATCCTAATCACATATCCTCCAAAATGAACTTACTCTTAATTCATAAAATCAAATAACTAAAACGAATCAGTCAAACTAACCAGGGACTTCACGTAGTCTAGTGGTAGGCGATAAATACCAGTCGCACTTTGGTTGTGGGTTCGATTCCCGCAGCTTTGTCCGACGCGACAGGTTGTCACACGGTCTGCGTGTTGTCCTTTTTTCAAAACTATATAATTCTTAAAACATTCCCCAAAATGAGATAAAATATTCAAGAATAATCATAACATATTTTAACCTCAAGTTTATCTCAATCCTTTCATTTTCCATCATATCATAGAGTAACCCATAATTACCTAAAAATTAAGTATCTAAAACCTAATGGTTACCTTAATAATTATTACCTGAATTTCCACATCGAGTTGGCCATCTCGTACATGATGCATTAGAGAACTCACCAAGGTTGAAGTGGTTGATCATGACTCCTTGATATTTGGTTTAGAACAACCACGAGTTTCCTCATTGAATCCTCCATTTTATCTAATATCTTAATCAGAGAACCACCACAGTTTCCTTCAAACCTGTTGTCTCTTTGGTGCCTACTAGATCCATCCATTCACTAAAAATAGAAATGTCAGTGTGAGTATATCAACAAAACCATCATGTACTAATGAGGAAGGTAAACACTAAGATACACTTACTCATTCACTTTATCTAAAACTAGGACTCTTTCTGAAATCCTAACCATTATGGTAATGTCACTTATGCTTAAAGAATACCCTAACCTCTAAAGTTATCTAAACCGACCTTTGATACCAACTATAAGGCCCTAGCCTTAAACCTTACTTAATCTTGAGTTATTACAAGATTACACATTGAGGATCTTTTCAGGTTTAGAGTTTTAGAGAATTAGATCATGAAACTTGCATTACATTCCACATTTAAACAAAGTGGTTACATAAAAGACAGTATTCATTCTTCCCATCAACGGAAACATATTTAAAATGAAACATGGATTCTTTCCTGACACATCCTCGACACTAACATCACATCATGTACCTTTCCCTTGACCTATGAAAAACATTTCAAAAACTTGGGATGAGCATAAAAAGCTCAGTAAGGGTTATAAAAATATGGAAAGGAAACATGAGTTCGTATATACATAAGAATGAAATCATACTTTACCCATAAAATATAGGAATATCAAATCATGAATAAATCATAGAAAACATAAGACATAAAGGTAACTTGAGGCATTCATAACATTCTTACGTAGGGAGTAACCCTCTTGGTTACGTTTGAAATACCCATCACAGTATATTCCCTAAATCTCTTCGGAGAAACCTTAACGTTTCACTCCTTCGCGTTACCCAATGCATTGGAGAGCTATATCGGGCTCACCCGCCCTTAGTTTATCACGGAACCACCCGTTCTTCATAACAATGACCAAGAACCATAACATAATCGTATCGCATAAACATGAATAAAGGAAACATAACATTTCCACATTTCAATCACAATATAACATTTTAGGATATTGAAATAATGAATCCATTCAAAAAGAAACCATTTCCAAAACCATTAAAAACATTTAATAAAGAGATTTTTGAATCAAAGTTTCCCATACCACCTTGAAGCTTTTAACATTTTAAACCATTAATATCCACATAAATAAATCCTTAAAACCATTTTGAAAACATGGATATTAATAAGAACAAATAATTAAAACATTTAAAATGATATTTTGGTTAAAGGGGTTTTACCAAAATTAGAGACACTTGAATACAATAATCGAGGAATAAAATTTAGTCAGAACTTTATAATATCATGAGAATAAAAGGATTCATGATATAATACTCCAAAGGACATTATATACACCATATAAGAGTGAATTGGTGCATAACAACAATGAACCCTCAATAGAAATGTCAAATGTGATGAAATCCCTTATAAAGAAGGTATCCTTAAATTAAGGACAAATAAATCTCAAAAATATGTGTGACAAATATATATACACCCAATATAAGTGGATATTAAGTGTAAAACAATAAAAGGTCATTCACACATATTAAATGGATGACATATTCAATGACTACATGTTGAACCCAAAGAAATCGAAATTGGGTTAAAAAGTTCCCTTGACAGCCAACGACATCACATCAAAATGAGTTGATGAGAGATAAAAAGTGTATCTCATCACTTGGACATAAAATTTACATCAATAAGGATATATGAGAACATATCCCAACATAACAATATGTAAATTAAAAGACCCAACAAAAGAAGTCTTTTAAAAAAGAGGAGGGTGAAAGGTTCCCTTACCGACTTGGGTATCTTTCAAAACATACACCCCATGAAAGAAGGACAATAGATCATTGATGTAAATACTCATAAACGAAAGTATATTACACAAAGAGTAGAATAATGGGCAGTACATACACCACTCAATGGAATTTGTGGCAAATGTAGCATAAATCTCACGGGAATAAAAGTGAGATGAAAAATCCCTTACGAAAACTCAGTAGCCTAACGGCGCCACATAAAACTTCCGAATATGGATTGATGAGATCAAATAGGGTATCTCATCACATTACAATAAAATGTACAGAAATAGGAATATAAAATAACATCCCCCAACATTACAAAGAGGAGCTTAAAAGAAGTGACACAAAGGAGAGTACTTAAAAAGAAAGAGAGAGGTTAGATCTCTTACGAAAATTCGGCAGCCTAACGGCGCCACTCAAAACTTCCAAAATGGATTGATGAGAGAGAATAGGGTCTCTCATCACATGAACATAATAATTACAGTAAATTTAATATAAAATATCATACCAATAACAAGAAAGATGAGCTTTAAAAGGAACGACATAAAAGTGTGTACTTAAAAAGAAAGAGAGGAGTAGGATCCCTTACCTCGGGTCCGACTTGACTCGATCGTTCTTTAATCTCCTGAATAATAAACTTGAGTTAATTTCTACTTCAATAAGAACCCTTTTCAAGTTCATTATTCCTTTTATATCACTTATTACCATGTCATAAACATTATGTAATCATTTAAGTTAATAATATTTGTTTTGCCGATATTTGGTTCTTAAGTCGAAAGTGGACTTCTTACAATTACATGTTGTTCATGTGGAAAAATGTTTATTATATCCAGAATTGTATTCATGATGTAGATATAATATATGTCAAATATATATCCAGTACATGCATGCATTTATAACATTACATAATCATTTAGAGGTAAGAAATGAAATGCATCGTTCATGGAGACGGTAAGTCGTACGTACGCATGAACGCTACTTTCATTTCTATTTCGTATTTTATAGAATGGAATAATAATTATATAAAGTTATATTATAATTACAGTATAATATCATATATAATATCATGGTTCCATCCTTTATACGTCCCACATATGGTATTTAACGAATAAAATCACTTTGAGGGGGCGGTAGTCCGCACTTCCTTAAATGAAGATATCGCGTTTACCCATAATGGAAACCATAAAGGTATTCCCAAAATGAAAAAAACAGAAGCTTAAGTAAAACATAAACATATTATATATCATATATAAAAATAGTGGCATCATAATGGCCACCTTTGAAGGTGTTAAATGAGTATTGAACAATCATCGTTTCGGGAGGCAGAATTTCGCCATCCACGGAAACCGTATGTTCTTTAACCATTTGATGTAGTTGTGTGAGAGTTTAGCTCTAATAAATCTTATAACAACATCCTAGTATATTGAAGATACTGTTGTTGTTACAAAATAAGTAAATAAAAAGAGTATATGGGGTTGGATAAGCAAAATAAAACAAATGAACATGAGAGAGTGAATTACCTTTAAAAGTGTAACTCCTTTTGATTTGAGACTAAAGGCTTCCTTTGAAAGGATTCTGCCCAAAGGGAATCCTCTAGGATGAGGAGAGGGATGTGTAGAGAGTAAATGGGCAAGGTTTGGCCGAGCCAAAGGCTTCAGGAGTGTGTTAAATGAGGTAGAGGTGGGGGCCTTTTATAAGAGGAGAGGAGGGGCACTTTTGGAAAGTAAAGAAATATTACTTTATTTGAAAATGTGTTTCGGTTTCAAAAGGTCCCACATTGATATAATTCGTGGATAAGGTGATAAGTCGTTGAAATCCACTCATCCAATTGGTTTTGGACATGTGTAGTTTATAGAGTTTACATTATCTTTCCATTTTATTTAAATCTTCAAATAATGATGTCATCGCTGCATCATTATTATGTCATAAATAATTTAATTTATTTAATGTCTAAAAATTATAAAAAAATACTATGATGTAGGAAATCTTTTTATCTTTCCAATGAATATTTATAATCAAAATGTGGACCTGTGTAACCCTACTTAAAAATTGTTTTAGTAAAACAACTCATGTTTGTGTCAATTTAATTTTAACATTAAATAAAAAGTTATTTATGTCATTTCCCAACCAAAGTGTCTCCATGGGGTCCCCAAGTTGGCCCATGGCTTGTCTTGGTCGGCCATGACTCACCCAATAGGTGTAGGACAAGTGTCATGGTGTTTTCACATTCTTATAATATCATTTTTACCTTAAATTACACTAATTACCTCTAATCGCGATTAAGAACTTAATAAGTTACTATTCACCAAAAAAATTATTATAATCTCATTGAACCACATTTTACTTCTTAATGACAACCATGTATGTCGGATTTTTGAAATTCAAAACAGAATGATGGCAAAATTTCATTTAAATGGAAAATCCGCTTTTATAAGTACCACTTAGTGGTTTCACTATTCATCAAAAATTGAAGTTTTTCAGAAAAATCCCAAAAATTCACCCTGAGCTATATTTGATATTCCGAATTCAAAAATGAAGTCCGTTTTACAAAATTCAAAACATATTAGTCACATTAATTAATTTAATAATTAATTCCCGCTGTCAGAGCAAATAGCGTGTTTTTATAAAACAATAAGTATCAAAAGATTGACACTAGTTTAAGTCTGATTTCAAAGTGAAATTAATTCCAACGACCACTATTGGATTTAATGGTAAAAATATTTTCTAATTTCACTTTAAAACCAATTCAAAATATAATCTAATCATATAAATAAATTAGATTAAAAAGAGGTTTTGAATTAAAATACAACATTTTACACTATTCATTAAAAAATGAACTTTATCGGAAAAATACCAAAAAATTACACAAAGTAAAATTTGATGTCCCGATTCTTAATAAGAGTTTTATTTGGTCCAAAAGAATGTTTAAGAGTGAACAAAATTATATTTAATGACAGTTCTCCATTAAAAGGCGATAAGTGAACCTTTAGTGAAAACTAGGGCATATACGCCTAAAATTGAATTCTTTCCGTATTTTAAGCCTTTAGCTTTTATTGGATAAATGTAAAAACATTTAAAAAACATATATAATCATATTTTAGTTATTTCTACCCATTCCCTCCAATACAACGGCTACATGTTAACTACCATTTGAATTAATATTATTTTATTATTAGAGTGCAACGTAAGATTCCCAAGAAACTCGTTGTTGCGTGTTGGGTACGCCATCGAGCATAGCGTCCCCTTTAAAGTCATATTAATATTTTATTCACAAATATGGATAAATATGAAAATTTCATATTCATTATTTACCTGGGGTGTTACAATACCTCTTTAGAGTTGCTATTTTATGGGTGGAATGTGATATCTTTGGAAATTTTTTAAAATTAATAACCACTGTCTATTTTTTTTACATTTATTAAAAAACAATAGAAATATTGATGACTATATATCATTATAATATATATATATATATATTGGTAGTTAAATATTATTCTATATAATCCTATACTTATCTAGTTTTAGAAATCTATAAGATTCATGTGTGCATTATCCATCCATATAACATGTTTTTTATGATAAATAAATGTCTCCCAATCATAAAAAAATTCATATTAAAACATAATATAAAAGAAATAATTTGACATTTAGTTGAAAAATATTGAATGTAATTAATTAAAATTCTTAAATGGACATGGTGTGTGGTTGAAGTTTTTAATATCCACTCAGTAGGTAAAAAATTATATCTTTAGAGTATCAAAATTCATCAAAATGTGAATCCATTGATTCCTAAAAAACAAAAAATAAAAATGAATATAAAACTATGATGAAATATTTTATATTATTATAGTTTATAATTTTACCCATACATTATAGGTATTAATTAGATCATATCAACTATTTTTTCTTTTCAAACAGTAATATATTTGGTGTAATCTTAATAAAAAAATTCTTCCTCCAATGATGTTGCATTCAAATAATAGACATGAGGAATAATGAATCCAAATTTTTATTCATAGTGTCTTACATTAACATTTTATATATATATACACATATAGAAAATATATATTGTATTAAGAGGTAATAAATATAGTAGTTCAATTAATAAAAAAGATATTAGAAAAATATAAGTCATATATACATTCAACAAATGAGGCTCATGGTCATTCAGGCTTGATAATTTCTTATACATTCTCAAGACCAATAATTTCGGCAATTGGAACTCCATACATTTGTTTTTCATATTCAATTTAGTCCATATTTTATCTTTGAATGTTATATTTACATAAATTTAATTTTTTTAAATATAGTTATGCAATTGGTGGGTTAATGTTACTTTAAGAAGTTTATTTTTATTTATTAGTTGATCATTTAGGTTTTCTAGGCATGACCTTATATTTCTCCTTCTATTTATACTTCAGTAATAACATACATCAATTCATACCTTTTTAGTTAATTCTAAAAGGTTTTTTTATATCAAATAATTTTTGATGTTTGTACCTCATTATCATCAAAAATCATTAAAATATTAAACGACAATACTTCAAATGCTCTAATAGAACGTTCGATTATGTGAAGATTAAGATAATCTATAGTAAAATCTATATTAATGATTGGTTCATGAGATAAATTAATCCCTACTATCATGTGATAATTTTATAGTTTTTTATTATGTAGAATATCAACCTGGGTATTGTACACAGTACCACTCAAAACAAAGTGATGAGTGTGTTGAGATAGATAAAAATCACAATCAATTTCACCATGTAGCATTTTAGTATGAGAAATGTAATAATAGTGATTTTATTAACATTTAACAAGAAATATTATGAAATATTTGATTACCTTGAGTATGGTTATCCGTTAATGAGAATAACTAGATAGAAAAATGGGTTTAATTTTTTTGCAAATATTGTTGAATTTCTTATTCTTTTGACCCCTTTGATAAAACTATTTTATCAATAAAACTTCTATGAATCTTTTTATAATAGAGAATCAATTTATGTGAACATATTTTTCATTTTCTAATTTGTATCCCCTCATGTCTTTGATTTCTAAAAAGTTTGCTCAGGTGGCACTCTAAAAGCTATACGACTAATTAATCAATATTTTTGTGGTCACAGAAAATACAGTGAATGTAGTTGTTCATCGGGTACAGTAAGTAAAAATTGTTATATATAAACAATATAGAAATTTAAAAAAATAAGTATCCATTTTAATGTCATAATATTTCAAGTAATAAAAAAATATCTATTTTTTGGTATATATAGATGATTCCTAAACCATCTATTGGTTTTCTAATACAATTTGTCCATTTCTGTTTACATGAGCCTCCATTCGTAATACATGATGTGGGATGGAAGTGGTATGATATTCTAGTTCATAAATCTACATATAGACAAATTAATATAATTATATTTTTATTTTATATCAAAATAAGTACTGTATATTTAAGATAAATGTAATGACCCAGGTACTTATATAATAATTTGTTTTCATATTGGAATTAAATAGTTAAATAAATTATAAATTTATAATGAAATAAGTGGTATTTACGATAACTAATCTCTACTAATAGAATAGAAAACTCACCTGTGAGAGTATAAATACAATTTATGTATCTTATATGTGTAATTATTATATATTTATATCATTGAATAAGTAAATAAATGTTTTGGAAATGATAAATTAAGTTTTGGTATTTTCTAACTCAGAAATATTTAATTACAATATTTTAATTAATATAATTATTTAAAAGAAAATATATTCTCATAAAATAGATTCATAAATAGATATTTTTTTACTATGATTATAATGTATGTTTATTTTACTTTAGTTAATTTTTTAATGTGTTATTGAATTAGTTATAATTTTAAAAGAGGTATTTATTGAATAAATTATGATTTTATGTAAAAAATTAAATAAATCATATTGATATAATTATTTTCATAAAATTGAGTTCATTATTTAATTCTACACATTGAAAAATGTTTGGGGTTAATTTTAGGTATTTTTCTGAAATAGTTGAATTTTTTGGTGAATAGTGAAATACTGTAACTTATGATACATATACATTATATGATAAATATACTATTACATGAGTCATGAATGATGTAAGAATCATAATATCAAATATACCTTCACTATTTTAATTTATTTAGTGATAATTCTCAAACTACTAATATTCTTGAGAAAAAAATAGTAAACTAATGAATATAATAATGAGAAAACACTCCTCTAATCCACTATAAATAGAACCACTCACCACCTCTTATCCTCACTCATAAAAGAATTTTAGAGTGTTTAATTTCTCCAAAATTCAATTCCCAAGACTCTTCCACACGTCCAATGCCAATTTGACTCACCAAAAGGCCAAAACCAAGGGCCTTAAGGAGGTTCTCAAGGAGGATAATTCATGATGTAAAATCCTCTTTCATTTTCTTTCATTTTCTTTTCAATTTTATTTATTTTCTTACAAAATTATTACCTACCATTATCTAAGTGTAATTAAAACTCAATTACCTTGTATGTAAGATAATTATATCATTTTTGTGAAAACTTTTGTCAGCAAACTCCTTCTCTTACCCCTTTTATTCTAATAATATGAACACCGTCTGTAATGTGTCGAATTAGCACCATCATGGATGATACACATTCATTTTTAATTAAGTTCATATTGTCTGGTAATAATACCATTATTATTCTTAAATAATATTTCATTAAAAAATTTATATGTTATTTAATGTTCAGGAACCAATATATAAACATGATATTAAATAAAATGGTATAAATTCGTGATGATCATAAAACCCAAAAAAATAAATTAAATCAATATCGTTAATGTTTAATCTAATGATTCATCATCATATGAAAGAGAAATGATATAAAGTATAATTGAAAATTTTGGAAACATATTAAACACATTTCATTCCACTTCTGGAGTTTATCATCCATTTAGAAAGAAAATCCATAATGAACCAACCATGGAAACCATGAAATAAATACATGTGAAACAAAGAAAATAACAAAATATTATTAATAGATTGGTATAAAGATGTTATGAAATATTATATATGTAATTATAAATATTAATATTTTTATTTAATATATTAACAACACTCTTTAAAACATTATACATGAAGTTTGAACACGTTTTATGTAAGAAAAATTCAAGGTAAGGGAATTCTTAACTTGATTTCTATTCATTCGGTTTACCTTCTACTTAATTTATTATGTGGTGAAAATATTATTTGTGAAATGAATTTTGATCATATTATGTTGTATTGTCTAAATTTATAATTTATACACATATCCCATTCTTTTTATCAATCCTCACCTCAAATCTATGATATTTGTAAGGGACTTTTTATTAAAAACCCCCTTTTAAATTTCAATTTTTACAAAATTTAAAAGGAATGTTTTTATGAAAATACTCATGTTTTATGATTATGTGTTGGTTCTTGGGAATTTTTTTGGATGAATTGTGGTACCTATATCTTCCTCCAATTAATTGGGAATATTTATATTGGAATTCAATCGTATGGTTACTCTAAATGTAACTACGACGGTTACATCATAACAAAGTCATGGGGGTTACATTGTAAGGAATCCATGAGGGATAAAAATTATATGGTATCCATGAGGGTTAAAATCTTATGTAATTAATTCCCTAAGTTACCTTTATGGTATTATTTATGTTTTTTATGTTTTATGTAAATATCATGTTTTCACAAAGTAACAATACGATACGTATTGGGTGAGAAGTATGTATCTGTGAAAATGATTTCATGTGTTTATAATTATTTATGAACTAATGATTTATCTCTTTATTTTTATTTCCCTTACTGAGATTTTGTTTCTCATCCCATGTTTCTAAAAAAATCACAGGGTTTAAGGATGGGTAGGAGAAAAGGAGAATCCAAGATCAATGTTGTCAAGACTTTCCATGAAAATATTTCTTGTTTTTATTAAAAACTATTGTATTATAAAAGAAATAGATACTTTTTTGGTAGTACCCACATTTTATGATTTTGTTTTTATGTGTATGAATTATGTCCTAATTTCCTAAAACTCTAAACTGGAAATATCTTTGGGAATGTAAGGAAGTAAATTCTAGTGTAATTTACTAGATTATGTAATCTTTATGTTTGGGTCCTTATAATAAATATTATTTTTTATTCATTTAAAGTGTATTACATCATTACTTTTTGGTAGGGGTCCCTTGGTTTTAATGCATTTAATTTATTTTATAAACTCTTCTACAATGTAATAAATTTAAAAAAAATTAATGTGATTAATACACATAATATCAGATAATATAATACTAATTATAGTTTACCCAAATGATTCCTCCTCCCAACTACTAGTGAAAGTATCCAAGGATACATGATTTATGATGTGTGCATATATTTCAGGTGGGTTAGGTTTTACATTCCCCTCCATATAACTAAAATGGTTTTTTATATGAATTTTATAAGAAAAATGAGAGCCTTTATACCGACAGTCAGTACAAATTTAATTCCAAATTATTCTAATATAATTGTTCTCTAAAAGGGATAAAATGGTTAAATCAAAATATAATTATTTTATTATTTATTAAAATATAGAATATATATTATAAAGTTACCCTAATATCTCCCGTAAATTGTTTCTTTCAATGTAAAAAAAAACATTTTGCACCATATCCCTTTCAATCAGCATATATATTCTATTACTAACCCAAATGAAACTAATGAAAATGGACATACTGGGGTTAATAGGCTGACCAAAATCATTCTATCAAACCTATAATTTTATAACATTACTTCTTACCATAATATTTTTAAAAATTATCACGTTATGTTTCTTTGGTATTCTTTCAACCATATGTTCTTCAATTTCTAATATTCTTTCAATTTACCATTGTGTTATTCTTCTACATTGGTAGCATCAGCGGGTGGAGAATCCATTAATTACATAAGTAGATAAACATATAATTTGAATTATGTAACTATATTATTTAAAACATAATATTATAAGGAAACACATTCTATATGAATAACTAATCCGCAAAATTTTGCATATATTCATTTAACACGTTTTATTTTTTAAATATTAAGAGATTTTGATCATCTTTATAGTATCCAAATCATCTTTTTATGGTCCCCTCTGATATAAAATATATCATCTATATTGGTACCACTAAGAAATTATTGTCACATCCCATTGAATGTTTCATCCTCAACATAATTTTCATTTGACTTCATAATTGTTTTAGTCAAAAAATAACATTTTAAAAAACATATTTTGTTGGATTCATGGTATAAAATTAAGGTTTTGGGCGCAACAGAAGCTCTTGGGTGGATGTTCCCACTTGTATTTTTTTCAATATCATTGATCAATCCGGGATCAATACGATGATAAACTCCAGACTCCACAGATCGAATCATAGTAATAGACAAAGAAGAAGAACAGTCCCGGAACCACAAATGAGGATCATCACATGCTGATTATAATTAATTTAACTAATTGATAGTAAGTACCTTCTTTGGTGTTCTTCCTTCATTGATATTTCTGATCACATTCCGATGTGATTAGTCATTTCATCGCAGAATCCAAGTGTAGACTTCCTCTAGCGGTGATCCAAACGTGCACTACGTATCTCTGGACGTCGCTAAAGGAATCTCCAGGTTCTAGTATAGAGAATCCTTTGCATGTGTTGTACACCTTAGATCGTCTTGATCTGATCGATGAGGATCTCTCTTGGTCTTGAGATCATTTTTGGAGGAAGGAGTTTTTTTGACCTAGAAAGGATACTCTAGAATTTTTGTGCATAATGATTGAGGAAAAGTGTTGGGGTTATGAGGATATTTATAATCGGGTTTGAGTTTATAGATTTATTACAATAAATAAATGCGTTACGCATTTTATTTATTTCATTAACTCTTATTGAAAACCCCTATGTCAAATAATTAATTCATTGACATGCACCCACACTGATTATAATAAATTTCAATTAATAAAACAATATTATATCCTCAAAATCCCAACTTGAAAAACTACACACCGTGTAATAATTAATACACGGAGTGTGCTTGTTTTTCATAAAAAACTACACGGCCTGTAATCATTAATACAATGCATGTACTTGTTTTAAAAATAAAAACTACATGGCATGTAATCCTTAATATACAGCATGCACTTGATTTATATTTATTGTTCCTCTAACATTAAAATTATTTTGGCTTACTTGAATAATTATTAAACAACATACAAGAATAATCTTTATTCTACTTGAGATACTTGAATACACTTAGTGTGTGACCCTTTATGCCTCTTTCTTGTTGGCATTAGGTGGGATTGCCTAAACTCCAAGATTACTTTCTAGCAACTGGTCAAGGCACCCAAGAGAAAGAAGATAATGCCGCATTGACGTGTCACCTCATACGAAAACTTACTATGAAATTTAATACCTTTGTCTCAATATCTTATCAAGTAGGTTTCATGGCAATGTCATAAACCTATATTCTTGATCTATCATTCTTTGACTTCTAGAAATAAACTCGGCGTTATACCATGGCCATGGAATTTGGGAGACAGTTTTATTTCAATCATAGGGCCTGATATATCTACTTCCATAAATATGGAAGAGACAAATCCTTTCTCGACTTATACATTAACCACATGTCATTCGTGATGTACCCAATTTACCCTACATCCCACCAACTGTCTTCTTGAAGTTTTTCGTCAGTAAATATAAGTGTGCGAGTCATGACATGAGTTAATTAAAATCTTCCATGTAAAGACCCAGAAATTTCAAGGGCAATTTTCTTTTAAATTTTCTTTGGAATTTTTCAAGAGCGCAGTTTCTGACAACGCCTGATTCTGAGGCCCGGTGTGCCTGGAATCATTTTCTGAAGTTTAGCTTAGGTACGTTCAGTGAACGAACGAGCAAGTTTTTCTAACTTTTGAACCGGTGCTAGGAATCGAATTCTGAGGGCACCGATGGAATCGCAGAGCCGGTAATTGCTTAGAAACGCCTCTTCCGGAGTTGTGTTTTCTCGGGTGTGGTTTTTAATTTTTGGGCTTAAAGTTAGAAAATAAAATAAATTGTACGACAAACTTTATTTTATTTCACTTAAGCCGCTTGGAAGCCACTTGAAGCCACTTAAAGCAGCTTAAGCTGAGTTGATGCGGATAAGATGCTATCCAGAAATATCCTACCCTTTTGGTAGGATATTTGTGAGGTGGGGCCCACACGAGCCCCACCGTTTCTTTCCGCTAAGTAACGAACCCGCGAAAACCCGTCATTATGAAAGTCAACTGACGTGTTTTCTCAATTTCTTAACGCACCAATTAAATTGGGTGGTTTTCTTCGTTGAATTAAATGGGCGGTTTATTCATTTAAATTAATTCTATGAATTAATTCCGTTCGTTTCTTAACACGTTTTCGTTTTGTTGGAATGATAATAAAATAAGGCCAACACACCTACTTTTTGAAAGGTTGTTTTAAACCTTTGAAGAATCTCTAAGTATCTTCCTCCTCCTTCGCGAAGAACGCAAAGAACGAGAAGAACGCGAAGAACGCGAAGAACGCCGGCCTCCGACGAAGAACGCCGAACCCGTGGAGATCAGCGATGCGACGCCGTGTACCGCGACGCCGACGATTCTCCCTCTGCGACGCTTCTTCCGCGACGATCCAACCCCACGACAACCTTCGATCAACAACGACATGATCGTCGATACGACGCTCCACTTGTTCCGCGTCGGTCAATTCTGCGAAGAACGCACGTCCGACGAGGTAGGGTTTTTTTAATTGTGAATAATAATACCCATTTTTCCTCGGATGTTTCCTTTTGAAAATAAAGAACGTGGAACAACTCAATACTAAGTTAATCCACGGAAAGTTTCGTTGTGGGATGAGTATTCTTGATTGTGGGTAGGGGTTTTATTTATTTATTTGATTCGTGAATATCAACTTGATGATCTTCGTGGATTTAAACCTTTTGTTATCGAATAACGCGAGGGGGTCGGACCGCACAAACACGGCCGATCCTCCTCCTTTTTTTCGTGATGGTTCCTTTGTTTTTGGTACGGGAAGGCGTGGTGTCGTTGCACCACGCGGGTTTTCATGTGGAAGGATATGTGCGGCGCCGTCGCACCGCGCCGTGGAAGGAAGTTTAAGAAAGTGACGTTGTCGCGCCACGTTGAAGAAAACCAAAGAACCGCGGTCGGAGTCGGGTTGCGGCGAAGGGGCACGGCGCCATCGGGTCACGCTGGAAAACTACAAAGGCGACACTAATCGTTTGACGTGCGGATCGACGGGCGACGACAAATGAGGCCGCAAGGTGATTTTGAGGCCTCCGCAGTGAAGGTCGGGTCCTGGGAGGACCATAGGCGAAGACGACAGGAGAAACGGACCACCGGAGCGCGTCTGGTGGTCCGCGAAAGGCGGCGGCAGCGCGCCACCGGAAGTTACCGGCGGCGATTGCCGCCGGCGTCAATCAGCGGTGCTGGGGGGGCGGTCGCGCGCACCCCCCCCCCCCCTCCGCTCCGCGGTGACCGCCTGGCCGCGGCTGGCCGGCCGGTCGGGCCAGGCCGGGCCCAGCCGGGTCCGAACCGGGGGGGTCGGGCCGGGTCGGGCCGGGCCCAGACCCCCCCGTTTCGGACCACTTTCGGTCAAATGCCCACATCATGAGCTATAGACCTCCGATTGATGCACTGTCAGCGGAAACGCGATCCTTGGACCGAGACGGTTGTTTCGGTATATTACACTTAAGGTTTCGGAGAACTTTAGGTTCAGCCGGGTTGGTTCGTACGCGAGACCAGCCGGGCCCTCGGAGCGGAAACGCTCGTAACTTGAGTTCCGGACGTCCAATTGACGTGCCGTCGACTTTGAAGTATTCCTCAAAGGGAGACAGATCTTTTGGCTTACTCCGCTCGAGCTTTGGACGCAGTTGGAGTACGGTCGGGTTGGTTTTGACTTAAAAACCAATCGGGCCCCCGGGACGAAAAAGCCAATAACTTCCAGACCGGACGTCCGATTGACGCGCCGTCTATTGCGTTGCGTTCCTATTGACGATACGAAACTTTTGGCATCCTCGGCCCGAGTTTTGGATGCATTTGGATAGTGGCCAGGTTGGATCGCACCGAAATCCAACTGGGCCCCTGGAACGGAAAAGCTGATACCTTTCTGACAGAACGTCCGTTTGACGAACCGTCAGCGGCGTTGGTGATCTCGTTGAGAAACGGTCCCTATGAGTATACCCTATGAGTGATCAGGGGTATAGTTGAGTTACAGCCGGATTGGTTCGCACACGAAACCAACCGGGCCCTAGGGACGAAAAGGCTAATAACTCAATGACAGGGCGTCTGATTGACGTGTTGTCTGTTGCGTTGAGACCCCTATGACGAGGCGGTCCTTTGAGATACTTTTTTGTGGGACTTTGAGATTCTCGGAGTATTGACCTATAGCTCGTGGAGCGGACCCTCCCAAAGACGAGCGTGCGGAGTATGGAGATCGTGTAGCCGACTGAGACCTAACGAATGCTTGACCGACTCGACTTGGAGTGAGTCGACTAGCCCAGTGGACGAAACACTACTTTGTTTGGGTGCTGACCCATGGAGGACGGAGCACTACCTGTGTGATAGTGCAGACCCGCGGTACTCGTCCGGAGAGTACCTCAGCAGGCTACTAGGGGGTGTGCACTACTGTGTTTGGGTGACATACCTCGGCGGGAAGCACTACTGTGTTTGGGTGGCTGACCCGCGGTACTCGACAGGAGGAGTACCTCAGCAGTCTTAGGTTAGTGAGCAGTACCTCGGAGTCGTGACAGGACCACTGTACACTCTAGAGACGGAGCTCTTCAGCAGTTACGGTTTCGATAATGAAAATCCTGTTTTGAGCTGAATCTTTTGACCTTTGTGTTTACCTCATGTTTGAGATGGTTCACTTGATAACTTAGGTATATGTATGGGCATATACCTGGGTAGTGGTTATCCTTTGACTTCATAATCCTTGTGTTTCCTCATGATTGAGATGGGTTACTTGTTAACTTAGGCATATGTATGGGCATATACCTAAGTAGAGGTTATCTGTTGAGATCTTCTTTGTGGTTATCCTTGTTGGTTTAGTGAGACCTTGAGGGTCTCGGGGTCCCTACTGAGTATCGTTATACTCACCCCTGCACGGGCTATGCCCGCACCTCGTTGTGTTGGTTGCAGACGACAGGCAGTGCTGACGGAGGCCGAGTGTTCGAGGTCGGGACGGTACACGGAGGTGGACTACACGATGAGTCAGTACCCGGAGGTGGACTACACGACGAGACGACACACGGAGGAGGTTGACGGACGAGAGCGTGGAGGAGTCTATCTGTACCTACCCTTCAGGTAGGATCCGTGGGGGACGACCAGGAGCTGCGCCATCTGCACCTACCCTTCAGGTAGGATCCGAGGAGGACGACCTAGGAGACGCTTCCGTCCTTCCAGCTGTTATCTTTTCTGTTGTACCTGTTCAGTTGTAGTTTTACTTTCTTTTGGGTTTGTATTCTGGCCCATTTACTTTTTAGCACTTCTCTTGTACTTAGTGTTTACTTTTTCCGCTTGCTTACTCTATGGTGCTTGTTTTCTTTTATAAAGGCAATGCCTTCCCAGTTATTGGGATTTACGCCTTTGGTGCTAGTCGTCATCCCCTGTCCTATGGAAGGTGGGATTGGGGTAGTCACGGCACGGGCCCCGAGGATGGGCCGTGAAAAATTGGTATCAGAGGATTCGGTTCTACCGCAGAACTTATAACTCTGATATTTTCTTTCTATGAAGCAATAGTGTTAAGGGTACCGAGTGTGGTCTTCAGTTCAGGGAGTCCAGTGTTGGTGCGGGCGGCCGACGTATCCATACACCAGGACCCTGACAACTGATTTCTGACCTTGTGCACGAAAACACTGATTGCGTGTGTGTTTCCAGAAGTTTTATTTAAATATCAGCTCAAACCATGTCAGCTCACCAGGTATAATCCTTTGACCATGTCACGTTGTTTCTTTCAGGATGGCTTTTCTCGGATGACCAGCTAGAGCCCAGAGGGATGTGTGTACTGACAGCCTGTCGAGTGACGAGGCTTCGGTACAGGGCCCTCTTGCAGTTGAGGCACCAACGGAGGCACCAGCGGTACTACCATACATTGGGCCACCGATGCCACTAGCCCCATCAGTAGAGGGTGCACGTCGCTTGAGCGCACTGCACGAGTTTCAGTGCCAGAGGTCACCCAAGTTCCAGGGAGGGACGGACCCGCAGGCGGCTGAGGATTGGCTGGAGGCTGTGGTGAGAGTCTTCAGGCTAGTGGGGACGCTGGCAGACTTCATGGTGATCTTTGATGCCAGCCTCCTTCAGGCAGCAGCAGGCAGGTGGTGGAGCAACTTGTTTCAGTTTTGCGACGGGATGGCCTTTGCATGGGAAGACTTCGAGACCTTCTTCAGGGTGGAGTTTGTGCCAGTAGCTCTACACCCCAAGCATGTACAGAATCTTATGCCTTTGCCCCAGGGTTTTCAATCAGTTTCCGAGTCATCTGTGGGCAGTAGACAGATGATGCAGAGGTCCAGGAGGACCAGACCAGCAGTTGGATGATCTCGGGTTTTAGGACCGGTGGTGCGGGGCACCCGGGGTGGGGTCAGAGCCAGGCGTGCGAGAAACAGACAGTGTTACTCATGCGGCGGGAAGGGTCACCTGGCACGTTACTGTCCGACTCCTCGTACGGTTGATCAGCGGGTGTTGGAGGAGCCACCGAGACAGAAGTAGCGGCTGGTGCTTGAGCAACAGTCGAGCAGTGGACAAGGTAGTAGAGCTCCAGGAGTAGGTGGATAGGAGCAGAACTAGTGGATACATCCCTTGTACTTCTACTTCCAAGTTGCTGTTGTATTCATGTCTTTGTACTATGAGCTGCAATATTAAAAAAACACTTATCTTTTTTTGCTTTCATGTCCTTTTGTTTGGTTGATATTGAGTGGTCCCGGTTAAAACTGTTGACTTGACCCTCACTTTTTATATTTCTACTGGAGGAGACCCAGTGACCTCACACTGATGCCGACAGTGTGACTCGACCCTTGGAGGCGAGAGTGACAGTTGAATCTCTTAGTAGTTACGTCGAGGCCTTATGACGTCATCCATGGCATGAATGCGTCATTCATGTCAGGATTGACTGTATTAGGCAACGAATGTGGTTCATCCAGGGGATGAGACCGGATTTCTTTTATCGGCAAAGAAGAAATCATAGCAGCTCTTGTGAGACTAAAGAAGGTCCAGGTCATCCATGAGCGGATGAAGACTGCACAGTGCAGTAAGAAACAGGAAACCGGTGCCAGTCTTAGAGACTCGGGCGTGTTAAATGTTTCAAGAAGTGGAAGCTTTAAGGATAGATGAGTCTGAGAAGCAGCAGACGTGGAGGCAGAGCTAGGAGAGCAGTGTGAGTTGGTGTACATCTTAACATTCTATAACCACCCGCCTTAGTTATCCCCGCCAGGCTCAGGGAGCTAGAGGGCGGTGGAAGAGTGCGGCTGCGTGCGGTCAAGGAATGTGACCCAATGGCTCTAGAAATGATTCAAGGGACAGTCTGTGTCAACTACTAGCTGCTGTAGTAATGGACTTCGATATGAATCATTCCTTGCTTTCACAAATCTTGTTCCAGACCTAGATTTTCCGGTAAGCTGTAGACTTGACCCTCACGTCTGGAGATACCTTGGAAGGAGACTCGATGATCACACTTACTCCGACGGTGTGGTCGGACCCTCGAGGAGAGAGTTTCGGTTGGAATCTCTTGGTGGTAGCGTCGAGGCCTTACGACGTTAGTTTAAGTATGGAATGGGCAATAACTGTTCATACTCAAATTGACGGTTTTAGGCGAACGTCGGGATGGGTTTTACTTTGTCGGCGAAAAGGAAACCCCATGCAGCACGGGATAAACTCTTTCATAGGAGGGTGCGACTGATCACTCTTGAGTCAGTCAACCATACCCTCGTGGTAGCGTTCTTTTGAGTTTCAGTTCTAACAGAAAATGGAGACCTCTGGAGTTCGAGGATGACGACCACGTCCTTATACGGGTCTCACCTCGATGAGATTTACGGAGATGTGGCCAAGGCGGAAAGTTATCTCCGAGGTTCAACGGACCTTTCTAGGTCCACAGCTAGGTAGGAGAGGTGGTTTACCGCTTAACCCATTCACCTCAGTTGCACCAGGTGCACGACGATTTCCACGTAACTCAACTGAGGAGATACGTGCTCGACCCTTCGCATATCATCGACCATGAGGAGCTGGACGATGGCGATGGAGTGTCTTTCACAGAGGTTCCAGTGGGGATCGAGGATCGACAGGAGCAGATCCTTTGAGGATGACCTATTCCTCGGGTGCGCTTTCACGGGTAGTACAGGAACCTCCGGGTGAGCACACGGGAGCGGAAGGCTCAGATGCGTGCTGAGTACCGTTTTTGTAACCCTAGTTTATGTTAAAGCTTTACGAGGACGTAAAGCCCTGAGGTGGGAGTAATGTAATGACCCGGAAATTTCAAGGGAAATTTTTTTTTTAAATTTTATTTGGAATTTTTCAAGAGCATAGTTTCTGACGGCGCCTGATTCTGAGGCCCGGTGTGCCCGGAATCATTTTCCGAAGTTTATCTCGGGTACGTTCAGTGAACGAACGAGCGGGTTTTTCTAACTTTTGAACCGGTGCTCGGAATCAAATTCCGAGGGCACCGATGGAATCGCAGCACCGGTAATTGCTTAGAAACGCCTCTTCCGGAGTTGCATTTTCTCGGGTGTGGTTTTTAATTTTTGGGCTTAAAGTTAGAAAATAAAATAAATTGTACGACAAACTTTATTTTATTTCACTTAAGCCGCTTGGAAGCCACTTGAAGCCACTTAAAGCAGCTTAAGCTGAGTTTATGCCGATAAGATGCTATCCAGAAATATCCTACCCCTTTGGTAGGATATTTTTGAGGTGGGGCCCGCACGAGCCCCACCGTTTCTTTCCGCTAAGTAACGCACCCGCGAAAACCCGTCATTATGAAAGTCAACTAACGTGTTTTCTCAATTTCTTAACGCACCAATTAAATTGGGCGGTTTTCTTCGTTTGACGTGCGGATCGACGGGCGACGAAAAATGAGGCCGCAAGGTGATTTTGAGGCCTCCGCAGTGAAGGTCGGGTCCCGAGAGGACCATAGGCGAAGACGGCAGGAGAAACGGACCAACGGAGCGCGTCCGGTGGTCCGCGGAAGGCGGCGGCGGCGCGCCCCCAGAAGTTGCCGGCGGCGGTTGCCGCCAACGTCAATCAGCGGCGATGGGGGGCGGCCGCGCGCACCCCCCCGCCGCTCTGCGGCGATCGGCTGGCCGCGGCCGGCCGGCCGGTCAGGCCGGGTCGACCCGGTTCGGGTCGACCCAGGGGGGTCGGGCCAGGTCGGCCCGGGCCCAGACCCCCCCGTTTCGGACCACTTTCGGTCAAATGCCCATATCTTGAGCTATAGACCTCCGATTGACGCGCTGTCAGCGTCAACGCGATCCTTGGACCGAGACGGTCGTTTCGGTATATTACATTTAAGGTTTCGAAGAACTTTGGGTTCGGCCGGGTTGGTTCGTACGCGAGACCAACCGGACCCTCGGAGCGGAAACGCTCGTAACTTGAGTTCCGGACGTCCGATTCACGTGTCGTCGACTTTGATGGATTCCTCTAAGGGAGATGGATCTTTTGGCTTACTCCGCTCGAGGTTTGGACATAGTTGGAGTACGGTCGGGTTGGTTTTGACTTAAAAACCAACCGGGCCCCCGGGACGAAAAAGCCAATAACTTCCAGACCGGACGTCCGATTGACGTGTCGTCTGTTGCGTTGCGTTCCTGTTGACGATACGGAACTTTTGGCATCCTCCGCCCGAGTTTTGGATGCAGTTGGATAGTGGCCGGGTTGGATCGCACTGAAATCCAACCGGGCCCCTGGAACGGAAAAGCTGATACCTTTCTGACAGAACATCCGTTTGACGAACCGTCAGCGGTGTTGGAGATCTCGTTGAGAAACGGTCCCTATGAGTATACCCTATGAGTGATCGGGGTATAGTTGAGTTACGGCCGGATTGGTTCGCACACGAAACCAACCGGGCCCCGGGGATGAAAAGGCTAAAACTCACTGACAGGGCGTCCGATTGACGCGTTGTCTGTTGCGTTAAGACCCCTATGACGAGGAGGTCCTTTTAGATACTTCTTTGTGGGACTTTGACATTCTTGGAGTATTGACCTGTAGCTCGTGGAGCGGTCCCTCCCAGAGACGAGCGTGCGGAGTACGGAGACCGTGTAGCCGACTGAGACCTGACGATTGCTTGACTGACTCGACTTGGAGTGAGTCGACTAGCCCAGTGGACGAAGCTCTACTTTGTTTGGGTGCAGACCCATGGCGGACGGAGCACTACCTGTGTGATAGTGCAGACCCGTAGTACTCGTCCGGAGAGTACCTCAGCAGGCTACTAGGGGGTGTGCACTACTGTGTTTGGGTGACATACCTCGGCGGGAAGCACTACTGTGTTTGGGTGGCTGACCCGCGGTACTCAACAGGAGGAGCACCTCAGCAGTCTTAGGTTAGTGAGCAGTACCTCGGAGTCGTGACAGGACCACTGTACACTCTAGAGACGGAGCTCTTCAGCAGTTACGGTTTTGATAATGAAAATCCTGGTTTGAGCTGAATCTTTTGACCTTTGTGTTTACCTCATGTTTGAGATGGGTCACTTGATAACTTAGGTATATGTATGGGCATATACCTGGGTAGTGGTTATCCGTTGACTTCATAATCCTTGTGTTTCCTCATGATTGAGATGGGTTAATTTTTAACTTAGGCATATGTATGGGCATATACCTAAGTAGAGGTTATCTGTTGAGATCTTCTTTGTGGTTATCCTTTTTGGTTTAGTGAGACCTTGAGGGTCTCGGGGTCCCTACTGAGTATCGTTATACTCACCCCTGTACGGGCTATGCCCGCACCTCGTTGTGTTGGTTGCAGACGACAGGCAGTGCTGACGGAGGCCGAGTGTTCAAGGTCTGGAAGGTTCCCGGAGGTGGACTACACGACGAGTCAGTACCCGGAGGTGGACTACACGATGAGTCAGTACCCAGAGGTGGACTACACGACGAGACGACACACGGAGGAGGTTGACTGTAACAGCCCGAGATTTTATGAAAAATATTCTTTTTAATTTTATTAATGTCTTGTGTTGTACGCTACACCAAAAGGAGCTTGCACAACACGCATCTTTGACTTGCCTTGCATTACACGCAATCACAACCTTCCTCGATAGCGTGTGTAGTACGCAATACTGAGTTTCACGAAACAACGATATGCTAATAAAATATTATTAAAACTAGCCATTATGAATAGTAATAACCACTTTTTAAATTTTAGAAATTTTAGATATCAAAATAGACTTCATTTTTGGATTCGGAGTATCGAATTTAGCCTAAGGTGAAATTTTGGTACTTTTCGGATAACTTTCATATTCTGAGGAATAGTGAAAATTACTAAATTATAACTAAAAACAACTTTTTTAATCGAAATAATTAATAGTGATAAATTATTAATTTGAGTGGTTTTAAAGTATATTTAGAATATATTTTTACAATTTAATACAATGTTGGTCATTGAATGTAATTTCACATTTAAACCAGATATAATCAGGTGTCAATCTTTTGATAGATATTGTTTCTTAAAAACACGCTATTTGTTTTAACAGCGGGATTTAATTATAAAATTAATTAATGCAACTTCTATGTTATGAATTTGGTAAAATAGACTTCATTTTTGAATTCGGAATATGAAATATAGCTTAGGATGAAATTTTGGCATTGTTCTGAAAAACATCAATTTTTAATGAATAGTGAAACTACTAAGTGGTAGTTAAAAAACTGAACTTTTCATAAAACTTAATTTTACCACTTCTGTGAATGGAATTTCAAAAATCCGAGAGACACGGTTGATGTCAGTAAGTAAAATGTTGTTCAATGAGATGAAAATAATTTTTGGTGAATAGTAACTTTTTTCTTTTATTTACCACGGTTAAAAGTAAATAGGGTAATTAAGGGTAAGAATGATATTAATATTACCCTAACACATGTCCTAATTCTATTTGACAAGTTTCTCTCGACCAAAAACAACCTTAAGTGTAAAATATTATCATTTAGGCCCACTTGGATTAGATTAGGACATTTATTATTATTTAATTCAGAGAAGAGTTAAAAGAGTTAAAATCAAAGTATATTTACTAAAACATTTTTAATATAGGGTTGTACATAAGATAAATTCTATTGTAAATATTAATTAGAAATCTAAAACGATTTCATACATGATGGTATTTTATTTGGAATTTTTAGACATCAAATAATTTAATTTATTTATGACACAAAGATGATGCAGTAATTATCTTATTAATGAAATATTGACATAATTGATATTATAAATACCAAAATAAATGTAATTTAAGACTTTTTATGAATTCCACTAATTTTCTAGGATACTATGATATATTAGTGTTGATTTAATCAACTTGGTTCGAACATATAATTCTTTTATGACTTTCACAAACATCATATATCAAATAGTGTCAAAATTGACACAAAATAGTTTTTAAATCAAATATTATATTATTAATTGTTATTTTATTCCTTAAAATATAAGGTTCGGCAAAATGACTTAGATAAGGATATATGTATTAATAATATACAATTTGGGCTTCGTTTGGAATGTTATAGTATGTGTATTAACCATATGGTGAAAGAAAACAAAAAGACACAGTAAAAGTTAAATTATTTAACTTAGAGTTAAATCTAATTGATAAGGTTAAAATAATACCCTAAACTTGTCTAAATCCTATTGTATGATAGGATTTCGACCCATCCCCACTTTAGCTTCTAAATAAGACCCTTTGGAACCATTATAAACCGATTTTGACTTTAATATAAAATAATAGTTTGAGATATTCCTAAGGTGCCCCTCTCCTCCCTTTAAAAGGGCACCTCCTCCCCCTCCTCCTCACACCAATTTGAGCACTCAAGCTAGGACAACCCCTGACATTTTCTCCTCTCCACTTCCCTAGAATAATCCTAGAGGTCCTGGTCTTCTTCAAATACCAATCTTAGTTCCCGAAGTGGAGGATTCAAAGAGGCGTTCCGAAGAAGAGGTAATATCCATTACCGATCTTTTCAATTTCTTTCTTCTTCAACTTCTTCTTCTTTAGTTGTTTCATTATAAATTAATAACATCAGTATTAATTACATACTTATATGTTATTATAAATATTAAACAACCCTAATTCACCTTCTATCCATCCTACGGAAAAATGAAATCACCGCGCGTGTGTACGTACGGAATACCGTCTCCACGTCGTGGTGTAATCTATTTTCCACCATCACCTTACAAGGATGGGTATAATGGTGTAATGAGAAACTATTTATGATTATTATAATGTAATATTGATACTGAAATAATATATATATACTCAAATACAATTCCACGATCATAGGAACGATATCATCACTCGTGCGTACGTACGGAATACCGCCTCCACGATGTGATGCGACTCGTTCTACATGATCATTATTACATAGTAATTATATAAATGAATTTAATTAATAAATATGATATATGTTACACTAATACCATTCTGGATATAAGTTATCTATAAACTTAAAAGAATAATAAAAATTTATTCGGCAAAACACGCATAAGAACAAAAGGCAATAAGGACCCGAGTAACAAGTAACAATGAAATATTACTAACAAGAAGCTAAGAATATAACCATATATGATATCATATCAATATGTATGATTCTGGAATAAGTCAATAACATTATTTAAACCATTATACAGGATCTTTGGACACGTACAAATCAAATCGGACCTAAGGTAAGGGAAATATCACAATCTCATTTTTATCCGAGATTGTTTATACTTTGGCATTTACTGGGGTGTATTTTATCATCCACATCCATGTTTCCTCAATATGTAATATTATTTTCATTCACCTACTAATGTTTAAATCCTATTTTACCCTTAAGTGAGTTTTTAGTAAAAGATATGAAAGGAATCTTTTGTCATTTTTCGTACGAGGTACTTTTTTGACTTTTCCGACAAAAGTACGCGAAGAATGTTTTTTTTAACTTATACGGCAAGAATGTATTTTTAAAACATTATTTCCAAGAATCTTCCTTTATAAGTTTTCAAGTTTATTTTTAATCAACTTCTTTTAGTTTATAATTGTATAACATGTTTAGAAAAGAAAAGTGTTTTTGAAGTAGAAATGATATTTTCCTCAAGAATGGAGTTCAAATGTTTTATCAAAATTATTTTCCATCTAAGATAATATAGGGTTCTATTTTTATCCCTATTATTACATTTATTTGATTATGTTTTGAGGGAATTATTTTTATGAAGTCATTTACGTTATATGATTTGTTTTATGATGTCATGATGTTTCAAGAATCCCATTTTTGTTATATGTGTTACGCTATGTTGTATGGTTTATGATTATATGGAACACATAAGAAAGGATTCATTATAAGATGGGTGGGACCTATATCTCCCTCCAATGCATTGGGTAAAGATTTTATATCTCATGAGGTAGACATGGCTGGAACGGTAGGTTATACCGGTTCAGTGAAACAGGACTGGAACGAGGGTGACTCGGTTCAGAAAGGGACTTTGTCCACTAAGATAGTCTTGGGAATGAGTCATGACTAACAAGAAATGATTTTCCATGATTATGTGTGCATTCCACAAAGTTTCAAGTTTCATGTTATGATTATGGGGATCTCATTTTCACTTCTATGATTTGTTCCATGTTAAGATATTATGATCTCTTTTGCAGGTTATGATTTTCAAAAAGATATGATATGATTTTTATTTCCTTTATTTTCCCTTGATGAGCATTTGAGCTCACCCTTTTATGTTTTATTTTCCCCAGGATATAAATAAAGGTTTTAGGTAAAAAAAAGGGAAGGTCTTTATGGGAGATATTGATGATCTTTCACCACGATTAGAAGATTACGTTCTGAGTTTCCAAAGACACTAAACTATTACGATCCTTGTGTGTGTGTTTTTGTTATGTACCAAGTATTCCGCAAAAGTAATGTAATGTCCATGTACGTCAAGCTTCGGGTCTCTACAGTTGGTATCAGAGGCAAAGGAGGTTGGAATGTATCCGATCCTTGGGAACTCTCACATGTGAGCGTTGGACGAAGCATGGTTCTCCGCCCAAGGGCTTCATGAGGAAATGGCTGCCACTGGGGATGGTGGTGTGTCCCACCCAGGGGGTGTAGCCTCCCATGGAGTGCCCTGATAGGTATCAATTATAGTCCACTGGAAGTTATTCCAGACCGCTAAAATTGGTATCAGAGGAAAGGTTTAGTCAACCTTTGGAAACTAGGATGCGAGAACTTTAGTGAGATCTCTAGAGATATTTCTAAGGTATGTCTAGGGATGTCCCTAAGGTTAAGTATACGTATAGGTTATAGTACTAGAATTACGATAACGATCATAGAATTAAACCTAAGATGTTAGATATTAAAGGTACTCCCGCTTTATTATGTTGTTTTCCCTATCATGATTTTTGCCTCTCACACTATTCTTTTTGGGTTTTAGACGATGGATGGAACCCGAAGGAACCGTGTTGATCAATGCAATGGACAATGCAATGATTTACCTCCTGAACAAACAAATGTTATGGCAGATGGAGTGCAAAATCTTATTGCTATACTTACACAAGCTATGAATCATTCTGGACTACCAAATGAGCAGAGAAGGGAACAATATTCTATTGAGTCCTTCATGAGGCAATGTCCACCTTCTTTCAGTGGGTCTTCTGATCCACTTGTTGCTGAACAATGGATCAGTACCACTGAAAAGATATTTTCAGTTCTTCAATGTTCTGAGCATGATAAAGTCATCTTAGCAGTATATCGTTTGGAAGGTGAAGCTGATCAATGGTGGAATCTTATCAAGAATACGAGGCAAAGAGATGAAATTGAGTCCATGGAATGGGATGAGTTCAAGAACTTGTTTTTCAGTAAGTACTTCCCTCGTATTCTTCGAAAAAAGATGCAAAAGGTGTTTCTTGAGCTGAAGCAGAAGGATGATGAATCTGTTGGTATATATGATGAAAATTTTACAAGTCTTGCAAGGTATGCATCTGGCATTATCATCCAACCTGAAAGTAAAGTTGATCGATTTTTCAGTGGCTTAAAACCAAGTCTTCGAAGGGCATTAGCTATAAGAGACTTTAGTAGCTATGGAGAAATTGTGCGTTGTGCTATCAAGGTAGAAATGGAAGTTGGTGTTACATATCCATCTCATGGTTTTGACAAGAAACGAAAGATGGAGTTCAAGGAGAAATCTCAGAATAATGGTGAAAAGAAGTTGAATGTTTCCTTATGCACAAAGTGTGGAAAGAAGTATGGTGGATATTGTCTTAAAGGGACTATAAAATGTTTTAATTGTGGAAAAAAAGGTCATCGAGCAGCTGAGTGTCAAAGTAATGGAAAAAGGGATTCTAATGATGTGAATAAAGCAAACACTGCAGAGAACGTACCACCAACACTTCAATGCTTCAAGTGCAAGGAAATGGGGCATTATGCTAATAAATGCCCTAATCCAAGGGTTAGTGATGATCGACATGAGCAACCGCTTAAGGTAAAGGACAAAGGGAAGTCACATGCGATCACCATTGGCGATGTTGAATATGATAACGATATGGTGGAATGATTAAGTGTTTATGTAATGGGATTCCAAAATAATGTTGTATCATAAAGTATTGGAATATTTATGTATTGGTCTAATGTGGTATTCAAAGTGATTGAGATATTTTTGGAAATAAGATGATATGATCATAATGAAGGGAAAATGAGAAAACGAAATGTTTAACAGTATTCATGAGCTCATGATTGATATAAGGACTAAGTGATATCATTGTTTGAGTATATAGAATTTTGAGGATTTTGGTATGTGGAAAGTGTTAAATTTTAACTGCATTCATGTTTTCACTAAGGTATTCAAGAGAATACATGATTAAGGACTTTGAATGTTTGGAATGTGACCAACAAAACATATCTTATGATATATGGGGATCGACGATGGTGTTAAATCTATGGTAATCGTTTTCACTATGTTATGAGAGTGGACTGCAGTATTATGGATAAGCCTAAAGATTGGAATGGATTATGTTGGACATAAGTTAGTATTGTTTAAGGATAGAAGTTTTCTCGATATTATTGATGGGATGTTATAGTAATATAGTTTTAGAAAAAGGACAACCTGCAGGATGGGCGACAGCCCATCGCGTCGGACAAGGCTGTGGAAATCGAACCCACAACCGAAGTGTGACTGGCCTTTATCGCCTACCAATGGCCTACAAGAAGTCCCTGTTTAGTAGAAACTAGTTTTATTATATTAATCTGTATGACATATGATGTATAAGTCCATTTTAGGAACCATATATGATTAATCTCACTATAGATCGACTTATGTATATAATTTTTTGCTAACCTTTTGTTTGAGACAGATGGAATGACCCGTCATTCTATCACATGATCTACTAACACTTCACGAATAACAAATTCAACTTCATTTATTTATGAGATGAAGTGTAAATTGTTAAAGACACGAACAACAGTGAGATTGTACCAAAATAAAGTAAGTATTTATTCTAATTGAAATTCTTTAACTTTAGGGAAAGGATATTGAAAACCAAAAATGTTGTCCTAGTGATCTTATATCTGATAAATCAGATGGCACCTTAGATCGTCACAAATTTATGGCTTTGTGATTGCTGGATTTTCCATAGCCATGTTCTCTACCACTCTCCATCAAAACATGATGGTTAGATTTCTCTTCCATATCCATATTTTCAGCTATGTGGAAACCCAGTGATTAGTTTATTTGGGTAACCGTTACATTTCATACTTTTTTTTAAAGATTGGTTTTGATATTCCTTTTTACGATGTGGGTTTATATTAAAGAAACTTTCGAATAGTAAACCATTTATAACCCCGACGAATTTCGAGGGCGAAATTCATTTTAAGGGGGGTAGAATGTAACAGCCCGAGATTTTATGAAAAATATTCTTTTTAATTTTATTAATGTCTTGTGTTATACGGTACACCAAAATGAGCTTGCACAACACACATCTTTGACTTGCCTTGCATTACACGCAATCACAACCTTCCTCGATAGAGTGTGTAGTACGCAATACTGAGTTTCACGAAACAACAATATGCTATTAAAATATTATTAAAACTAGCCGTTATGAATAGTAATAACCACTTTTTAAATTTTAGAAATTTTAGCTCTCAAAATGGACTTCATTTTTGGATTCGGCGTATCAAATTTAGCCTAAGGTGAAATTTTGGTACTTTTCGGATAACTTTCATATTCTGATGAATAGTGAAAATTACTAAATTATAACTAAAAACAACTTTTTTAATCGAAATAATTAATAGTTATAAATTATTAATTTGAGTGGTTTTAAAGTATATTTAGAATATATTTTTACAATTTAATACAATGTTGTTCATTGAATGTAATTTCACATTTAAACCAGATATAATCAAGTGTCAATCTTTTGATAGATATTGTTTCTTAAAAACACGCTATTTGTTTTAATAGCGGGATTTAATTATAAAATTAATTAATGCAACTTCTATGTTATGAATTTGGTAAAATAGACTTCATTTTTGAATTTGGAATATGAAATATATCTTAGGATGAAATTTTGGCATTGTTCTAAAAAACGTCAATTTTTGATGAATAGAGTGGTAGTTAAAAAACTGAATTTTTCATAAAACGTAATTTTACCGCTTCTGTGAATGGAATTTCAAAAATCCGAGAGACACGGTTGATGTTAGTAAGTAAAATGTGGTTCAATGAGATGAAAATAATTTTTGGTGAATAGTAACTTTTTACTTTTATTTACCACGGTTAAAAGTAAATAGGGTAATTAAGGGTAAGAATGATATTAATATTACCCTAACACATGTCCTAATTCTATTGGACAAGTGTATCTCGACCAAAAACAACCTTAAGTTTAAAATATTATCATTTAGGCCCACTTGGATTAGATTAGGACATTTATTATTATTTAATTCAAAGAAGAGTTAAAAGAGTTAAAATCAAAGTATATTTACTAAAACATTTTTAATATAGGGTTGTACATAAGATAAATTCTATTGTAAATATTAATTAGAAATATAAAAAGATTTCCTACATGATGGTATTTTATTTGTAATTTTTAGACATCAAATAATTTAATTTATTTATGACACAATGATGATGCAGTAATTATATTATTAATGAAATATTGACATAATTGATATTATAAATACCAAAATAAATGTAATTTAAGACTTTTTATGAATTCCACTAATTTTCTACGTTACTATGATATATTAGTGTTGATTTAATCAACTTGTTTCGAACATATAATTCTGTTATGACTTTCAAAAAAATCATATATCAAATAGTGTCAAAATTGACACAAAATAGTTTTTAAATCAAATATTATATTATTAATTGTTATTTTATTCCTAAAAATCTAAGGTTCGTCCAAATGACTTAGATAAGGATATATGTATTAATAATATACAATTTGGGTTCTTTTGTCATGTTATAGTAAGTGTATTAACCATATAGTGAAAGAAAACAAAAATACACGGTAAAAGTTAAATTATTTAACTTAGAGTTAAATCTAATTGATAAGGTTAAAATAATACCCTAAACTTGTCTAAATCCTATTGGATGATATGATCTCGACCCATCCCCACTTTAGCTTCGAAATAAGACCATTTGGAACCATTATAAACCGATTTTGACTTTAATATAAAATAATAGTTTGAGATATTCCTAAGGTGCCCCTCTCCTCCCTTATAAAAGGGAACCTCCTCCCCCTCCTCCTCACACCAATTTCAGCACTCAAGCTCGGCCAACCCCTGCCATTTTCTCCTCTCCACTTCCCTAGAATAATCCTATAGGTCCTGGTATTCTTCAAAGACCAATCTTAGTTCCCTAGGTGGAGGATTCAAAGAGGCGTTCCGAAGAAGAGGTAATATCCATTACCGATCTTTTCAATTTCTTTCTTCTTCAACATCTTCTTATTTAGTTGTTTCATTATACAGTAATAACATCAGTATTAATTACATACTGATATGTTATTATAAATATTAAACAACCCTAATTCACCTTCTATCCATCCTACGGAAAAATGAAATCATCGCGCGTGCGTACGTACGGAATACCGTCTCCACGCCGTGGTGTAATCTATTTTCCACCATCACCTTACAAGGATGGGTATAATGGTGTAATGAGAAACTATTTATGATTATTATAATGTAATATTGATACTGAAATAATATATATATACTCAAATACAATTCCACGATCATTGGAACGATATCATCACTCGTGCGTACGTACGGAATACCGTCTCCACGATGTGATGCGACTCGTTCTACATGATCATCATTACACAGTAATTATATAAATGAATTTAATGAATAAATATGATATATGTTACACTAATACCATTCTGGATATAAGGTATCTATAACCTTAAAAGAAGAATAAGAATTTATTCAGCAAAACACGCATAAGAACAAAAGGCAATAAGGACCCGAGTAACAAGTAACAATGAAATATTACTAACAAGAAGCTAAGAATATAACCATATATGATATCATATCAATATGTATGATTCTGTAATAAGTCAATAACATTATTTAAACCATTATACAGGAGCTTCGGACACGTATAAAGCAAATCGGACCTAAGGTAAGGGAAATATCACAATCTCATTTTTATCCGAGATTGTTTATACTTTGGCATTTACTGGGGTGTATTTTATCATCCACATCCATGTTTCCTCAATATGTAATATTATTTCCATTCACCTACAAATGTTTAAATCTTATTTTACCCTTCGGTGCGTTTTTATTATAAGATATGAAAGGAATCTTTTGTCGTTTTTCGTACGAGGTACTTTTTTGACTTTTCCGACAAAAGTACGCGAAGAATGTTTTTTTAACTTATACGGAAAGAATGGATTTTTAAAACATTATTTGCAAGAATAATCCTTTATAAGTTTTCAAGTTTATTTTTAATCAACTTCTTTTAGTTTATAATTGTATGACATGTTTAGAAAAGAAAAGTGTTTTTGATGTAGAGAGGATATTTTCCTCAAGTATGGAGTTCAAATGTTTTATCATAATTATTTTCCATCTAAGATAATATAGGGTTATGTTTTTATCCCTATTATTACATTGATTTGATTATGTTTTGAGGGAATTATTTTTATGAAGTCATTTACCTTATATGATTTGTTTTATGATGTCATGATGTTTCAAGAATCCCATTTTTGTTACATGTGTTACGCTATGATGTATGGTTTATGATTATATGGAACACATAAGAAAGGATTCATTATAAGATGGGTGGGACCTATATCTCCCTCCAATGCATTGGGTAAAGATTTTATATCTCATGAGATAGACATGGCTGGAACGGTAGGTTATACCGGTTCAGTGAAACAGGACTGGAACGAGGGTGACTCGGTTCAGAAAGGGACTTTGTCCACTAAGATAGTCTTGGCAATGAGTCATGACTAAAAAGAAATGATTTTCCATGATTATGTGTGCATGACACAAAGTTTCAAGTTTCATGTTCTGATTATGGGGATCTCATTTTCACTTCTATGATTTGTTCCATGTTAAGATATTATGATCTCTTTTGCAGGTTATGATTTTCAAAAAGATATGATATTATTTTTATTTCCTTTATTTTCCCTTGTTGAGCATTTGAGCTCACCCTTTTATGTTTTCTTTTCCCCAGGATATAAAGAAAGGTTTTAGGTAAAAAAATGGGAAGATCATTATGGGAGATATTAAAGAACTTTCACCGCGATTAGAAGATTACGTTCCGAGTTTCCAAAGACACTAAACTATTAAGATCCTTGTGTGTGTGTTTTTGTTATGTACCAAGTATTCCGCAAAAGTAATGTAATGTCCATGTACGTCAAGATTCGGGTCTCTACATTGACGGACGAGAGCGTGGAGGTGGCTATCTGTACCTACCCTTCCGGAAGGATCTGTGGTGGACGGCCAGGAGATGCGCCATATGCACCTACCCTTTAGGTAGGATCCGAGGAGGACGACCTAGGAGCCGCTTTCGTCCTTCCAGTTGTTATCTTTTTTGTTGTACCTGTTCAGTTGTAGTTGTACTTTCGTTTGGGTTTGTATTCTGGCCCATTTACTTTTCATCACTTCTCTTGTACTTAGTGTTTACTTTTTCCGCTTGCTTACTCTGTGGTGCTTGTTTTCTTTTATAAAGGCAATGTCTTCCCAGTTATCGGGATTTACGCCTTTGGTGCTAGTCGCTAGCCCCTGGCCTATGGAAGGCAGGCTTGGGGTAGTCACGGCACAGGCCCCGAGGACGGGTCGTGACATTCCAGTCTAAGGACCCTTACACATGCTCGTAGATAGAAATGTCTGATGAGACCAAGACATGCAGAATTACTACTGGTGGACCTATTCTCATAATCTCTCATCTTGGAGATTACCAAGTCTGAACTCCTTGAGATAGAGTCTCGTCTTCTTACAAGTACTCTCACATGAAGGTATGTATATTATGTTTCCTATCATAGTATGTCATCCAAGTTTAGAACTTTTTTTAAGAATATTGATATTGCATTTTAAGGTTCTCATTATATCGGGGATCTACCATGACCTTATTAATGAAACAAATATTCCAGGACATTATTATATTATAGTTATGCAAAACAATGAACAATATATAATAAGTGTACATTCACGTAATCAAAGTACAAATAGTTCTTTCTCAAGATATCAAATATATCAAAATCCCACTTAGACTAGAGCCAACTGCCTACTAATTTTAGTCTTCTAGACCTCACATGATGATCATGTTTCTACTGAGTCAAGGCGTTAGTCAAGGGGTCCACCAAGTTGTCTTCCATTGAAATATTGCTCATTGCAACTTCACCTCTCTGAGTAGAATCCCTCCATAGATGATACTTCCAAAGTATGTGCTTTGTCTACTGATGTGAAATTGGCTCTTTTGTAAGTTCCACCACTGCAGTATTATCACAATAGAGTGTGAGAGGATCTTTACTTCTAGTTATTACATCCATCTCATGGACGAAGCTTTGCATCCATACTGCTTCTTTAGCTGCCTCATAAGCTGTGATATACTCAAACTATGATGTAGAATCTGTGACCACACCTTGCTTTGAGCTCTTCTAGCTCACTGCACCTCCATTCAAACTGAACATGTATCCAGTCTGCAACTTCATGTCATCTTGATCAGTCTGGAAACTAGCATCTTCATGTCCTCTGATGACTAGTTCTTCATCTTCTCCATAAACTAGAATCATATCCTTAGTACGCCTTAGATACTTAAGTATAGTCTTGATTACCATCCAATGGCGGTCTCCTGGATCAGCTAGATATCAACCTACCACACTTAATGCATAAGAAAAATCTGGCCTTTTACATAGCATAATATACATGACTAACCCAATCATGGATGTGTAAGGGATCCTTTCCATTTTCGTTCTTTCCTCATGTGTCTGATGACAAATTTTCGTGGAAATATGAATGCCATGTGACACTGAAAACAATCCCCTCTTGGACTATTTTATACTGAATCTCTTCAGTATCCTGTCAATGTATGTACTTTGACTTAGGCCCAGCATTCTCTTGGATCTATGACGATGGATCTTGATCCCAAGAATATATGATGCCTCTCCCAAGTCTTTCATATAGAATCATTTATCCAACCATGCCTTAACTGACTGTAAGATAGGTAATTCATTTCCAATTAGTAATATGTCATCAACATATACTATTAGAAAAATGATTGCACTTCCACTAATCCTCTTGTAGACACAAGGCTCACATTCGTTCTTAAAAAAGCCAAATTACATTACAACTTCATAAAAACGAATGTTCTATGACCTTGATGCTTTCTTTAATCCATAAATGGATTTGTACAACTTGAATACCTAGTTGTCATCCTTTGGAGTCATAAACCCTGCAGGTTGTGTCATGTAGACATCTTCCTAGATGTTCCCATTAAGGAATGCTATTTTGACATCCATTTTTCCAATTTCATAGTCATGGTAAGTAGAAATGTCCAATAGGATTCTGATGGATTTCAGCATCGCAACTGGTGAAAATGTTTCATCATAGTCACTTCCTTGAAACTGTTTAAATCCTTTTGCAACCATTCATGCCTTATAGGTGTTGACTTGTCCCTCCATGTTCAAATTATTCTTGAATACCCATTTATTACCAATAGGCTTTACATAAAGTGGAGGATCTACCAAAATACAGAATTGGTTTTGGTTCCTGGAATCCATTTCAGTATTCATGGCTTCTTGCCACTTGGCAATGTCTGTGCCTTCAACTGCTTCCTTGTAGGCAAGAGGATCATCACAGTCAACCAATAATGAGTCACCTTTCTTGGTGACAAGAAAACCATATAATTCTGGTTCTCTCACCTCTCTCATGCTCCTACATATTTCTTGTGTCTCTGGAATAGATTGTTCTTCCACAGGGCCTTGTGGAATCTGTTCTTATTCCAACTCCTATGTATCTTGATCCTCGACTTCATCTAAGTCTATCTCGCTCCCACAATCTCTTTTGGAGATTTTCTCCCTCTCAAGGAATATGGCGTGTCTTGCCACTGTAACCTTTTAATCTAAGGGGTTGTATAGGTAATATCCCCTTGTTTCCTTGGGATATCCTATAAAGATAAACTTTGTTCCTCAGGGTGCAGTTTCATTACCATAAGAGGCCTTAACAAATGCTTCGCTACCCCACACTTATAAATTTGATAACATGACTCTGTGTCCACTCCATAACTCATATAGAATACCATTTATAGATTTAGTTGGTACATGGTTTAGTATGGGTGTTTTTTTTGTAATGCATATCCCCAAAAGGATAATGGAAGACTTGCATGACTCATCATTGATCTCACCATGTCCAATAGAGTGTGGTTCCCCAATTCACTTCCACCATTCCACTGAGGCGTGTAAGGATTAGTGAGTCGAGTTAGAATCCCAAACTCCCGTAAGAAATCAATGATGTCTTGATTATGATATTCTACTCCTCTGTCTGAGTGGAGTTCCTTAATATTCATACCAAGCTGGTTCTCAACTTCATTATTGTAATCTTTGAACTTATCAAAAGAATCTGACTTATACCTCGTTAAGTAAATATACCCATATCTACTAAAATCATCAGTAAAAGTTATGAAGTACAAGAACCCACCCCTTGCTTCAACTAGAAATGGTCCACACACATCTATGAGGACTAATTATAGAAGCTCTTTATCCCATCCACCTTTCCCAATAAATGGGGCTTTGGTCATTTTTCCTTGTAGACACGCATGACAGACACCAAGTGGGTTTAGTTCGAAAGAATCTAAATACCCATATTGATGTAATTTTGTCTAACATTTCTCATTGACATGACCTAGCCGGTGATGCAAAAGTTGGGTGTCGTATGAGTCATGTGAATTAACTTTTTTATTGATTTCCATTACTTGGTTTTTTTAGTCTAACACATAAAGGCCATTGTATAAATGTGCCCTACCAAAAAAATGATATCTTTATAAAAGTAGAAACATCCACTTCCAAACTTTAAGATGAATCCATCAGTATATAATTTAGACCCTGAAATAATGTTTTTGGTTGTAGAGGGTACATAATAACATCTTTTTAATACCAAGACAATCCCAGTAGTCCATGTGAGGTGGTAGTCTCCGATAGCTACATCAGAGAGTCTGGCTCTATTGGATACTTGCAGATCCACCTCACCTTGGTCAATCATTCTGAATCTACATGGTTCTTGTATTTGGATACAGATGTGAGCACCAAAAGTAGTATCTAATACCCAATTGGTTGAAATAGATAGATTGCATTCGATAAAAAATGCACCTGAAGCTTCCCCTTGCTTCCTAGGTTGGGTGCAGTTTTTCTTCCAGTGGCCCTTCTTGCAACATGCAAAATAAACAACCACCTATTATCTTGCCTCCCATTTGATTTTCCTTTTCTTGGAAGGCCTTGAAGAATCTTTAGTCTTAAGTCTCTTTGACTTCCCTTTCTTTTTATTCACCATGAGGACAATAGGCTTTTAATGCATCGTATCATTGTCCACTTGGTGAATGTGGATAAGAAGATCAGATAGTGACTCCTCAATGTTGTTCATGTTGAAATTTACAATAAAGTTAGAGACTCTCTAGGGTAGTGATGCAAGAATGAGATAGGTACCCAATTCTTCGGAGAGTTTAAACCCTAGAACCTCTAAGTTATCAATGTAGCAAATGATCTTGACTACATGAGGCCCAGCAGGGGCACCCACTCCAAGCATACTCTAAAAATAGAGCCTTGGAGTTCTAAAACCATTACAATGTTTCTCTCTCTTGGTATAGACCACGGAGGTGCTCGAGCATGCTATAGGCATCCATGTCATAATGAGACTTCATCTGCTCACTAGACATTGATGACAAAATTAAACATTGAATGTTGAGTGCATAACTAAAATGTTGATCATAGACCAAGAAATCTTCATCACTCGACCCTTGGGCAGGAGAATCAGGAAGTGAGGACTCCAGCACAAAAAAACTTTAGTTTAGGGTGTAGGATAAACTGAAGGCACCTAAACCATTTCTGAAAGTTACTACTGGTGAGGATATTGTCTTTATCTAGAATTAATCGCAGAGAAAATGTGGTTGACGATTTTTTCATATTGATTTTACAAATTAAAAAGAGCATATTTATCAGTACTTTCTTGATTAATTTTTTTGAGAAATAATAAATTTTATTAAGTCTCCCACTATTTTATCAAGTCTCAATGGCCCTCACCATTGAACTCAGAATTCCCAGTTGCCATTAAATTCTAGTGGTAAGGATACATATTCCCCTTCGCATAAACCCAAGAAGGGTTGGTCAAGCTATTTGAAGGTATTTAGGTAGGCAGGTCTTTGACAACTGTGAGCTTACAGTTCCTTGATCTATAGAGTGGACTCCCCAATTCTGAAATCCTGATGTGTATTTCCTCAACACATTCCTCCATTTTACAACAAGTCTATCAAGGGATACTCCACTTGATGTAAAATGTTTAAGTCAACCTGATACTTTTATAAGAGATTCCATTATAAAAGTAAGTGTCCCAATAAGGGTTGGTCAAACACAAGTTTTATTGAGTATTTCCCTAAATCAAGTATCAAAAGGCTTGGTCTAACTTAATATGGTATTTGAGAGATTTTAATCCTTTATGTGTATTTTCTTATTATCACATGCTTGTTAATATTAAGTAATGCTTGATTAAGTGACTAACCATCTTCTGACAATGTCTACACATAGTCTAGTTTTTATTTTATTCTATATTTGCATGATTTTTAATTTCATTAACTATGTGATCGTGACAATACATAATAAAAAAACCATGCAATCAGACAAAAATAAAATAAGATGGTGTGTTCATGATCTTCTATTGGTTAGCTTATCTTGAAGTTTTGATAAGCTAACCCTAACCTAGGGGAAAAACCTTGAACCCGATGGTTCATGTTTTTCAGGTCCCACATATCCACCTTTGTATCTTCTTGTGTTGGTTTCACCTAAGCTTCGGATTTTGAACCGTCTCCTCTGGCTTGGGAGATCCTCCATTACATGGGGTTTACATTAAATAAACCACGAGCATGCATGCCCTACATTTTATTGGAAGAAATCTCAAAGGGCAACAAATTTAAATTAAATAAATTCAAATGAAATCATACACGCAAAAGGTCTTTGGTCAAGCTCATGATCATCCATAGCATGCAACAACATTTACGCATATTTAGTATTCAAATTCATTTTATCATTCATTTATTCAAGATAAGTCGCACTTGAATTAAGTTAATTATGATCTTATAATTTATAAATTATTTATCTTAAATTCCTTTCTGAATGTACTTGAGATTCTTCTCATCCAAATTCCTTGTATGTAGATTTTTACTTTGGTGGAAACCTGGTGAAATTCTATTTCTGGAAAGTACACAGTGTGTAGAATATATTACACTGTGTGTATTTTTCTTCACCCTTTATCCAAAGTACACACCAGGGGATTTGGCGTGTTTTCTATACTTTTTAAATTTTGGAGTACACGACGTGTAGATTAATCTAAAACAGTGTGTAATTTCTTGTTATGTGGCTACCGGCATTGAAATCTCGTGTCTGTGGCACACAGATTTTCCTTATACACAGTTTCAGCTGGGCCGGATCGGACTACACGACATGTTGATTCAACATACACGCCATGTATTCTGGTTTCCACGTGCCATTCAGTTCTGGTCAACACATGTATTAATAACTTAGGTATACTCAAATCACACATCATGGTTTGGCGGAACAGTACCGGTTCATTGAACCTAATAACATGGCATGTAGTTTTCACTTACACGTCATTTATTCCTGTGTTGTAGAGACAGAATGAGCAGCTCCTCCTGATGAGTTTCTCATTTTTATTTTAATCAAAATTAAAATTAAATGGTTGTTTCTGTGATGTGAATAGAGAATGGAAGGAGAAAGAACAGATCTCGTTCATTCAATTTTATAGAATGATTTATCTTGAATTAAATTAAATATAAATGCTTAAATTAACAATGAAAATTAAATAACTATAATAAACGTTGTAACCTCACTCTGATATCATTTGAATGTTCCAGGAACAAGAGAATCTCTTCGGTGGATGTGCCCACTTGGCTTTTTTTCATTAGAAATGATCAATCTGGGATCAATACGTTGATTAATGCCGGACTCCACAGATTGAATCACAAAAATAGACAAAGAAGAAGAACTTTCCTAGAACCACAAATGAGGATCATCACAGGTTGATTATAATTAATTTAATTAATTGAAAAAATTACCAATTATGGCATTCTTTCTTCATTGATATTTCTGATAAAATTCTGATGTGATTCATCGTTGTGTCGCAGAATTCATGTATAGACTTCCTCTAGCGGTGATCCACCCATGCACCACATATCTCTAGATTTCACCAAAGGAATATCCAATTTCTAGCATAGATAAGCCTTTGATTGCGTTGTCTGCCTTAGATCATCTTGATTTGATGGAGGAGGATCTTTCTCGGTCTTGAGAGTATTATTGGAGGAAGGAGTTCTTTCGGCCTTGAAATGATTCTCCAAAATTGTTGTGCACAACTATTAAGGAAAATTATTGGGGTTGTGAGGATATTTATAATCGGGTTTGAGGTTATAGAGTTATGACAATAAATAAAGGTGTTCTGAATTTTATTTATTTCATTAACTCTTATTGAAAATTCCCATGTCGAATAATTAATTCCTTGACATGCGATGTCACGACCCGCCTTCACCAAAAGGAGGGAAGGGTCAGCAGATTTCCAAGCCCTTCCTTATTTAAGTTGAATGAGAGATAATGACCCCCGAAACCTGCCTCCAATAGGTCCCGGAGTGGCGACCAGCACCAAGGGTATAGAATCACTCACTAAATGGGAGGCATTATCCTTTTTCTTTTAATAGGATCAGGAGATAAGATAGTAAATCCCATAACACCAAAACTGAATGTTCAAGTACGGCTGAAAGTAAACCATTCCCATATTCATGTTCAAAGGTAAAAGACACAAGTCACAAAATTTCAAAGGTAAGGTACCAATAAAAGGAAAATGACAAGAGCAACTGCCCCAAGGTCCGAGCTAGTACGGTCCCGTACGATCCCTGATGTCCTCCTGGAAACCTGAAAACAGTTTTATACGCGTAGGGTGAGCATTCAAATACACTCAGTAGGGAAAACCAAAGACTCTTGTGCACAAGTGAGGATACATTCTATCATCTCATGGAAAAAGAGATAACCAATCACCCAACCAGGAAAAGCTATCCCCCCAACCTCACCAAAGAACACTCCCCAAATAATGTAAGTCAAGTAATGTATAGAAATGGCACATCTATGTTTGGGTACCTCGCGCCACTTTCCCACTGGTTATTGAAGACATCCTACGTATCGAACCAATCCCGCCATTCTTACCGCATTCCCACTACCAAACCCCACCCACACACACCTGGGCCACAACCTCACTGCAATCCCACTGCCAAACCCCGCCCGCACACACCTACACCATAACCACTACACACAACCATAACCGCAAACACCTGGGTCAGAACAACTACTTCCACGCCCTAAGACACCTGGGCCTCATCCCAAAGACACTTGGGAAACAACCTGCCCACAAACACCTGGGGAAACCACCACAACTACTCCGCCCGAAGATTCTTGGGCTAATAATGGACTTCAGGCCATCACAGACTGTTCGAAGATACAAGGGCTATCCGGGAAAGGGAGCAGAAAGGAGCTAATAACCAGCCACTAATAGAAGTCTTGGGAAAACACCCTCACCCATGAAATGGGAGTGTTCGGCACTAAGTTATCAGCTTGGGTGGGGTGTGAATAAGAAACATAGGAACTAAAAATATAGGTATAGGTAACAAGCACTCATCCCAACCTAGGGTTTCCAAAACCTAAGCAAAAACACACTTGCTACTATTCATTCATGAAATAACATCATGACACTCATGGCCAAGCCAAAAAAAATTCACAAAACCAATTCCCATTTAAACTGTTCCTGTTTTCATGTTCAAGTAAGCAAATTTAGGTGAATTCTACACTACTAGGCAATTAACAGGCAAAACCACAAGCCAGAGAAAGAAGACAGTCAAACAGAAACTTAAACATTCACACCCGGTTCTCTTTTAAAGTCACAAAAACAATGGGATAAGTGAGATCCCTCAAGGTACTAGAACCAAAGAAAACCCCGAGACACAGCCCCATGTCCCCAAAATCCTGGAGCCAACGGTTTCTCTACAACAGAGGATTCCACCCCAATTCGTGATATAAGAAGAGTAACCACACAGCCTCAAATTCACAACCAGCGAAAGTATAACAACAGGAGATCTCATCCCCACCCATCTCACCCTAGTAATCGGCCCGTGAAAGAAACAACCAAACTGCTACCACAAAAACAAGGCAAGCCCATGCAGGTATTTTCAGATGTAAAAGATTTAACACACTCTTTGGTTTCAATTCCACTATGATTTTACCAGGGTTATCACATAAAAGGGTTGATCCTAGTGATTTCAATTTATTTAATCGAGTATACATGATTAAACAATTCCATGTTAGGGTCATTTAAACATACATGGGTACCGAGGTTCATTAGTGCGCAAGGAAACACCACCAACGACCATGATTTTCAGTGATCACAGGCCTGTACAATTCACAACACATAACAACATAAAAAGAGTATAGCAGAACAACGGTCACACCCCCCTTAAATTTTAAAGGTCCATTCATTATCTTCATTAAGTTAGGTTTCATCAATTTCCACAGAGACAAAAGCATTCCCACCCCGCATGATACACAGAAGAAGAGATGAAGGATAAAATCCATACCTGACGGATCAAGGATCAACGTTAAGTCCTCATGTGAGTAGCAGGAACTCCACAGCACACGATCAAGGAAAACCTCGAGGGGTTACAACTCGTCGAGAGGAAGGTACTCCGACCACAGGGTGATCGAGAAAAAGAAACATAGTGAGAAGCCTTTAGGTTATAAGGGCTGAGATACAACATTCCCAGGATGGTTAAGATGCGGAAAGAAAAACATGAAACCATGTAAGAAGTGGGATTGTGGGTTGACCACGTGGTTGGGCCACCCCACACGTAACTTAAAAGGTCCCAGCCCTTCGGGGTGGTTAAAAACGATGAACACCTCACCAAAATTTTAATTGAAATTCCATTAATGGGATTTGAAACAGGCTGAAAGGGGTCAAAACATGGTTTAAAAACCAATTTGCATAAAAAGGAGGAACTACTGGAAAACCCGTGGGGGGTAGGCAAGAGCTACCGGTAGCCGAGAGCTACCGGTTGGCCACAGCTATTGGTAGCCGAGAGATACCAGTAGCTGAGATCCACCCGTTAGCGATATCTACTGGTTGTCGACAACCACCGGTAGCCGAGAGCCACCGGTAGCCGAGAGCCACCGGTAGCTGAGAGCCACTGGTAGCTGAGATCCACCAGTAGACGAGGTCTAATGGAACTCCAAGGTCACTGGTAGGCTAGGTCTACCGGTAGGCCGAGGATACCGGTAGGCCAAGGATACCGCTAGGAGTCACGAGAAGCAGGTATGGCCTTCTAAACCACCCAGAACAACTCCAACATCATATTTTTACCAAGAAATGGACCCCAAAAATCCAGGCCATTACATCAGATACTTCTCAAACTATTCTCGTCCCTGAGAATATAAGAACAACCCATAAAGGAGACAAGTGGGGTCCAAAACAACCACCCTCTAAAGATACTTCTGAAGGGAAACCCCATGAGCTTCTCGAAAGCGGGAACAGGACCCTCCCCCTACATAAAGGATACTCCCCCCAAGAGTTATCAACCACAAAAATTCACAACAAGCACAAGGATCACAGTGTCCAACACATGAGTTAGGGAGTCCCCTCCTACATTTCAGGATATTATCCGCTTTGGGTGGCACTGAATCACCCACACGAGTTTAATCGCATCCACATTAAAGCGTCCTGATTAGCAGTCAGGTTTTCCCATCATCACACATTCGTACAGACACACACACAGAACCGGGAATAGATCACCTAATAGCTAATAAAAACAGGCTTTTCATATATTAAAGCACAAGGTACAATATCTCAAGGATCAGAACAAAAACAAAAGGGAAGTAAAAACACCTCTGGGTACTTAATGCGTAACTGGGCCTCCCATTCCCAAGTGCTCTATTCTAGGCCACCATGCCTCCACAACACATGAACCAAGGGGATGGTTCATCCACGAAGCAATTTCTCCTTACGATCCTAGATCTTGATTTGTTGTTCTATGAAGGTCTCATTATCTTCGACATCTAACTCTCCCCAATCGATGATGTGGGAGTCGTCGTGTAGATATCAACGAAGCTGTGAAATGTGAAAGATGTTGTGAGCTTTCTCCAACTGAGGTGGCAACGCCAGCTAATACGCCACCTCACTAACTCATCCCAACACCTCGAAAGGTCCGATGATCCTTGGAATGAGCTTACTCCCCTTCCCAAACCTTCGCTGTCCACATCGAGGTGAAACCTTCAAGAACACATGATTCACATCCTTGAACTCCAAGGGCCTCCACCTATGATCGGCATAAGACTTCTGTCGGTCCTGGGCTGTCTTCATCCTTTCACGCACGAGTTGAACCTTCTTAGTGGTGCTCTGCACCACTTCTGGCCCAAGAACAGCTACTTCCCCAATCTCTGTCCAGCAAATAGGTGAATGACACGACATTCCATATAAGGCCTCAAATGGTGTCATACCAATAGTGGATTGGAAGATATTTTTATAAGAAAACTCCACTAGAGGTAAGTGTCATACCCATGATCCCCCAAAATCTAGAACACATGCCCGCAGCATGTCTTCCAATGTCTGGATCATCCATTCTGTTTTCTCATCTGTCTGAGGGTAGAAAGCAGTGCTGAGGCGTAGCTGGGTGCCAAAGCAATGCTGTAATCCCCTCCGGAATCTTGAGGTAAACCGCATGTCTCGATCGGAGACAATAGATCTTGAGATCCCATGCAACCGCACCACCTCATCGATGTACCTCTAGGCTAAGGTGCTCACCGGGCTTGACTCCTTAATCTCCCAGAAGTGTGCTGATTTTGTCAACCAATCCACCACTACCTAGATGGCAACATAGCCTCCCTGAGTCCTGGGTAGCCCTGTGATGAAGTCCATTGAGATGTCATCCCACTTCCACTCGGGAACATCTAATGGTTGTAATGGCCCTCCAGGAAAACGATGTTCAGGCTTTACTTGATGGAACACGAGGCACTTTTCCACAAACTTTACCACCACCCACTTTACCCTGGGCCACCAAAACTCTCTTTTCAGGCCTTAGTACATTTTTGAGACCCTGGGATGTACCGCTAAAGACGATCCATGGAACTCACGGAGAACACCTTTACGCATCATCTCTGGAACGAAAAGCCTCCCACAGAAAAGCATCTGATGCTGACCATCCTCCGACCATCCCTCAGAAAAATTTCCCAGATAAACATGATCCCGAATCACTTCCACCTCCGAGTCCCCCCACTGACACTCTTTCACCTCCACCACTAAGGAGGGAACTAGAATCATCTGAAATAGACAACCTCTTCCACCTTCCACCCTTGCATCCAAATGCAAGGCCGCTAACTCTTCCATCGCTCTCCAAGCATCTGTAGATTCCTGAACTACTTCCTTCTATAATTTCCTGATTAGGGCATCATCCACCATGTTTCCTTTCCCTAAGGTGTATGAAATCTTGAAATAGTAATCGTGGAGGAACTCCATCCACCTTTATTGCCTTAAGTTCCTTCAAGCTTTTGTGGTCCGTGAAGACCACAAAGCACTCTCCGATGAGGTAATGCCGCCACATATTTAGTGAAAAAACGATTGCCGCAAGCTCCATATCATGGGTGGCATAATTACACTCATGGGTACGTAACATCCTAGACACATAGGAGATAACCTCTTGTCGCTGCATCAACACACAACTAAGGCCCTGCCCTGAAGCATCACAGAATACCTCATACACCGTCCCTTCTTATGGAAACATCAACACTGGGGAACTAACCAACTTATCCTTAAGATTACTGAAGGTTTCCTCGCTCTCCTCACTCCACACGAAATCCTGTTCCTTTTTTGTCAAGGCTATCAAAGGTGGTGCAACTCGGGAGAAGTTGGGTACGAACCTCCGACAGTAACCTGCCAGCCCGAGGAAACTACGGACCTCTACCACGTTCTTGGGTGCTGCCCAAGAAACAACCGCCTCAACCTTCGATGGGTCTATAGCTACTCCATGCTCGAACACTACGTGCCCAAGGAAGTTCACTTCTCGCGTCCAAAAATTGCACTTCGACAAATTCCCATAGAGATGGTTTTTTCAGAGGCCCTCCAAAACCGTCCTCAGGTGCTCAACATGATCCTCCTCTGATATTGAGTAGATCAGGATGTCGTCAATGAACACGACCACGAACCGATCCAGGTACTCCCGGAAGACGGAGTTCATAAGCCCCATGAACACATCTGGAGCATTTGTAATGCCAAACGGCATGACCACAAACTTAAAGTGCCCATACCTTCACCTGAAGGTCATCTTCTGGATGTCTCCCTCCTTCACCCACAACTGGTGATATTGAGACCGTAGGTCGATCTTTGAGAACCATCATTCCCCTTTCAATTGATCAAAGAGAACGTCTATCCTTGGAAGAGGGTAGCGATTATTGATCGTTACCTGATTCAGCCTCCTGTAGTCTACGCACAGCCTTAGACCACCATCCGCCTTCTTCACAAAAAACATAAGAGCACCCCACGATGACGCACTCGGTCGAAAAAAACCCTTCTTCATCAGATCGTCAATTTGAATATGCAACTCCCATAGCTCTGAAGGTGCCATCCGATAGGGAGCCATAGAAATCAGACGAGCACCAGGCTACAAGTCTATCCCAAACTCGATATCACGTCGAGGGGGTAGAGTCATCACCTCCTCAGGGAAGATGTCCATAAAATCACTGACGATCCCTAGTACCTCCACTATCTCAGCATCAACTGACTCTACTGACAGCTTGGTAAACAAGGAGAGGAGGGGTTCCTCTCGCCTGCTGAACTTCTGGCCACTCTGCTCGCCGGTGAAAGTAACACATCGGCTGCCCCAGTCTGAGAAGACAACCCTTCCTCGGAATAAGTAGATGATGGAACACACATAGAACAACCAGTCGATGGCTATGATGACATCGTATGACTGTATCTATAACAGTAGTAGATCCCTGACTGACTGATGTGGCCTTATCATCAGTCTGCATCCTCTACAAACATATAACAAGTCGGTATGACCTCTGACTAGTGTGCTCAGCACCAGGGACACTGGAAGTCTCTCAGCATCTAGACCCAGAGCACGGGCCAAACCGGGTGCAAAAAAGGAGTGCGAAGTTCCGGTATCAAACAAGGTGTAAGCAACGGTACTGAACAAACAGATCGTACTTCAAACAACCTGCAGTCCTACTGGAACTGCTGCCTCCGCGGCGTGAAACTATCCACGCCCATCTCCTCTTCCCCTTGCCTATCGTCCACCTCCCCGACCACGCCTTGGTTGAGGCCCTTGAGGAGCGCCCTGAGGTCAGCCTCCCCCTACAACGTTTTCCCTCGGAGGAGCGGGAGCTCACTGCCCCTACTGCTGCTGAAAGGGCCTAACTGGAAGCTGCTGCTGAGGCAGGTGATGGGCCTGTCCGCCACCGTCATACTGTACTCGGTCCGGGAACTGATTCTGGAGATGTCCATGGCTCCCATAGATGAATCACCTCAGTCTTGGGCCCAAAGGGAAAGGGCGAGGATCGGGGGACCAGAACTGAAACTGATGCGGCTTTCTCCCTGCTAGTCAGAACCTAGAGGGTCCCGATGCTAGAGGTCTAGGGCTGACGGACTTTCCCTTTGACGGGCGTAGCTGAATCCCCTCTCATGACACACCTCCCAGCGTTTGCACCCTCTCAACCACTTCAGCCTTCTTCTGTACCTCTAAGTATGTCGGCAAGGTGAAGGGGGTAACATCGTACTGGAGGGAAGGTCAGAGTGCCTCCTCTAAACGTCTCGCCCGAGACTCCTCATCCGGAAATAGGTCCGGAAAAAAGAGGAAAAGATCCTTGAACTTGATCCCCAGCTCCCTTAGCAACATACTCCCCTGCTAGAGGGAGATTAGCTCTTTCCTCTTCTCTGCCTTCATCGTAGAAGAGAGGAATTCTGCCCGGAACTCCTTCTCGAAATCTGCCCATGCCACCTCAGCCTCTCTCCTCTCCCCCAGGTAGAGTTTCCACCACTGACACGCTTCTCCCCACATCTGTACCATGACCAGAGGGACCCAGTACTCCTTCGGAGCTAGTATCAAGCTGAAAGCTATCACCATCTCCTCTAGCCATCTCTCCATCTTCATGTCTGAGGTGCTGCCCTCATGCTTCCTGAGGGTCTTCCACTGGAAAGCACGAAGCCTCTTCTGCCACTGGTCATCCTCCTCCTCTCGATCAGCCTTATGCCGATCGGCCATGTCAACCTCCTGGGCCTCGATCGCCCGTACAACTCGTGGTCGTCTCCCGGGAGCCATAACTGCAAGGTAAACAAAGAATGCCGAAGCCCAAGTAGTGCATAACATTGTTCTTAAAATTTCTTAAACTTATTATTTATTTCAATTTCCCAAAACACCCTAGAAACATGAGAACACAAGTCATTATGATGCATGAACCTTTCCTAGGGTCTCTACCCTGCAATCAGTGTTGCCTCACTTGGTCTTTCTGTAGGTCCATATTCCTTGCATTGGATCACGGGGGGGACCTAAAATCCCGTGTCTTAGCCGGTCTTCCATGGACTAATTCACACACCAAGGTCACCCAACACTGTTTCCCTACCATCCCATGCAATCCTCACTGTTCCTAACTCTATACTCTATCCTATCTCTCAACCTCACCCTTTGATACATTCTATCACGACCTGCCTTCACCAAAAGGAGGGAAGGGTCAGCAGATTGTCAGGCCCTTCCTTCACTATGTTGAAGGAGAGATAATGACCCCTGAAACCCACATCCAATAGGTCCCGGAGTGGCAACCAGCACCAAGGGTATAGAATCACTCGCTAAATGGTAGGCATTACCCTTTTTCTTTTAATAGGATTGGGAGATAAGATAGTAAATCTCACAACACCAAAACTGAAAGTGAAAGTACTGCTGAAAGTAAACCATTCTCATATGCATGTTCAAAGGTAAAAGATAGAAGTCAAAAAACTCCAAAGGTAAAGTACTAAGAAAAGGAAAATGACAATAGAAACTGCCCCAATGTCCGAGCTATTACGATCCCACACAATCCCCGATGTCCTCATAGAAACCTGAAAACAATTATATATACGTAGGGTGAGCATACAAGTACACTTAGTAGGGAAAACCAAAGACTCTCGTGCACAAGTGAGGAGAAATTATAATGTCCCATGGAAAAAGAGATAACCAAACACCCAACCAGGAAAAGTTATCCCCTCAACCTTACAAAGGAATGCTCCCCAAATAACGCAAGTCAATTAAATTATAGTAATAGCACATCGATGTTTGGGAACACTGCACCACTTTCCCACTAGTTATTGAAGACATCCTACGCATCGAACCAATCCTTCCATTCTTACCGCAGTCCCACTACCAAACCCTACCCGCACACACCTGAGCCACAACCTCACCACAGTCCCATTGCCAAATTCCACCGGCACACACCTGGGCCAAAACCACTACACACAAACATACCCGCAAACACATGGGTTATAACAACTACTTCTACGTCCTAAGACACATGTGCCTCTTCCCGAAGACACTTGGGAAACAACCTTCCCGCAAACACCTGGGCCAACCAACACAACTACCCCGCCTGAATATTCTTGGGCTAATAATGGACTTCAGGCCATCACAGCCTGCCCGAAGATACATGGGCTATCCGGGAAAGGGAGAAGAAAGGAGCTAATAACCATCCACTAATAGAAGTGTTGGGAAAAACACCCTCCCCCATAAAATGGGGGTGTTCAGCACTAAGTGATCAACTTGGGTGGGGCGCGAATAAGAAACATAGGAACTACAAATATAGGTATAGGTAACAAGCTCTCATCACAACCTTGGGGTTCTGAAACCTAAGCACAAACACCCTCATTACTATTCATTCATGAAATAACAGCACGACACTCACGGCCAAGCCACAACTCATTCCCAAAACCAATTCCCATTTAAATTTTTCATATTTTCATGTTCAAGTAACCCCATTTAGGTGAATTCTACACTACTAGGCAGCTAACAGGAAAAACAGAAAGCCAGAGAAAGAAGACAGTCAAACAACAACTTAAACATTCACACCTGGTTCTCTTGTAAAGTCAAAACAACAAAGGGATAAGTGAGATCCCTCAAGGTAATGGAACCAAAGAATACCTCGAGACATAGCCCCATGTACCCAAAATCTAGGATCCAATGGTTTTTCTACAATAGAGTATTCCATCCAATGTCCTGATATAAGCATATTAACCACACAGCCTCAAATTCACAACCAGTGAAAGTATAACAACAGGGGATCCCATCCCCACCCATCTCACCCCAGCAACCGGCCTTTGAAAGAAACAACCAAACCGCTACCACCAATATAAGTAAGGACCATGCAGGTATTTTCAGATTTAAAATATTTAACACACTCCATGGTTTCAATTCTACTGTGCTTTAAATGGGGTTATCACAGAAAAGGGTTGATCCTGGTGCTTTAGATTTATTTAACCAAGTATACCGGATTAACCAATTCCATGTTAGGGTTATTTAAATATACAGGGGTACCAGGGTTCATTAGTGCGTAAGGAAAGTCCACTGACGACAATGATTTTCAGTGAGCACAGGCCCGTACAATTCACAACACATAAAAACATAAAAAGAGTATAGCAGAACATCAGTCACACCCCCTTAATTTTTAAAGGTCCCTTTATTATCTTCATTATGTTAGGATTCATCAATTTCCACAGAGAAAAAATCATGACCACCCCGCATGATACACAGAAAGAGAGACGAAGGATAAAATCCCTACCTGAAGGATCAAGTATCGATGTTAAGTCCTCGCGTGAGTAGAAGGAACTCCACGGAACGTGATCAAGGAAAACTTTGAGAGGTTACAACTCGTCGAGAGGAAGGTACTCCGAGTGCAGGGTGATCGAGAAAAATAAACATAGTGAGAAGTCTTTAGGTTATAATGGCTAAGATATAGCATTCCTAGGACAGTTAAGATGCGGAAAGAAAAACTCGAAACCGCGTAAGAAGCGGGATCTTGGGTTGACCACGCGGCTGGGCCACCCCACACGTAACTTAGAAGGTCCCCACCCTTTGGGGCGGTTAAAACAGATGCAAAACTCACCAATATTTTAATTTAAATGCCATTAATGGGCATTAATGGGATTTAAAACAGGCTTAAAGGTGTCAAAACAAGGTTTAAAAACCAATTTGTGTAAAAAGGAGGCGCTACTGGAAAAGACGTGGGGGTAGGAGAGAGCTACCGGTTGGCGACAACTACCGATAGATGAGAGCTACCAGTAGCTGAGAGCCACCGGTTAGCGACAACCACCCTTTGGCGATAGCTACCGGTAGCCACGAGCTACCGGTAGACGAGAGATACTGGTAGTCGAGGGCTAACGGTACCCCAAGGTCACCTGTAGGCTAGGTCTACCGATAGGCCGAGGCTACCGGTAGGCCAAGGCTACCGCTAGAAGTCATGAGAAGCTGGGATGGCCTTCTAGACCACCTGGAACACCTCCAACATCATATTTTTACCAAGTAATGGACCCCAAAAACTTGGGCCATTACATGTGCCCACACTGATTATTATAAATATCATTTAATAAAACAATTTTATATCCACAAAATTCAGATTAGAAAAACTACATGGTGTGTAATCATTAATACATGGAGTGTACTTGTTTTTCATAAAAAACTACATGATGTGTAATCATTAATACACGGCGTGTACTTGTTTTCAAAATAAAAACTACACAAAATGTAATCATTAATACATGGTGTGTACTTTTTTTCATTTTATTCTTCCTCCAACATTAAAATGATTTAGGCTTCCATGAATAATTATTAAACCACATACATGAATAATCTTTATTCTACTTGAGATACTTGAATACACTTAGTGTGTGACCCACTAGGCCTCTTTCTCGTTGGCATTAGGTGAGCTTCCCTAAAATCCAAGATTACTGTCTAGCAACGGGTCAAGGCATCCAAGAGAAATAATTTGATGCCGCATTGACGTGTCACCTCATATGAATTATTACCGTGTAATTAAGTCCCTTTATCTCAATATCTCATCAAGAAGGTTTCATGGCAGTGACATAAACCTATATGCATGATCTGTCATTCTTTGACTTCCAGAAATAAACTCATCGTTACACAATGGCCATGGAATTTGGGAGAAAGTTTTATTTCAATAAAAGGGCCCGAGATATATACTTCCATAAATATGGAAGGGAAAAATACTTCCTTGACTTATCTATTAACAACATGTCATTCGTGATGCACCCAACGCAGCCAACTTCTTGCCAACTATCTTCGCGATTGTTTTCATCAGTAAATCTAAGTGTGCGATTCATGACATGAGTTAATGATAATAATCTAGTATATGGACCATTACACACACAGGTAGATAGCTATGTCCGATGACACCAAGACATGTAGAATTTCTACTGGTGGGTCTGTTCTCATAATCTCCCATCATGGAGATTACCAAGTGTGAACTCCATGAGAGAGAGTCTCGTCTTCTTACGAGTACTCACACATGACGGTCTGTATGCTATTTTTCCTTTCATAGTATGTCATCCAACCGTATAACATTATTTAAGAATATTATTATGTCATTTTAAGGTTCTCATCATAGAGGGGATCTTCCATGACATTATTAATGAAACAAATATTCCATGACATTATTATATTATAGTCATCTAAAACAGTGAACAATATATAATAAGTGTACATTCACGTAATCAAAGTACACATAGATGGGTCTCAGGACACCAACTCTAACATAAAATACTTATATTTCTTGTTATCTTATTGTGAAGAATTATTAATTATACACTTCTTTAATGAAATTAACATTGATAAATCCTGATTCACATATTTTGACTACACTCCAGTTATCATCCCATTTTCATTTAAAATTTGGCACCTAAAATATTTTATAATCTAACTCATATTTTTTTGAAAATTACAATGTGTGAAATATGTGTGTAAATTGTAATTTTATCATTGGTACCAGATACATAAATCCCTTTTTTCATAATAATAGCTCCAATATTTTTTATCATACAATGTTTATGTTGTTCCTTTATATAGAATATATATTTTTTAGTTATATAGCCATTGTAAGATAATACATTTACACATGGTTCTATGGACAATCATATTAGTCATTCTAAAACTGAATTCATATTTTCAATTAATTTCGGAAAAATATGGTCTCAAAACTATCCTTTATATTATTGATTATGTGTATTGGATATCTATATTCCATCCCTTTGTGTATTTAAATACCAAATAATTACTTTGTGAGTTTCATCATATGAGGAAATTTCTATACTATTATGTAAAACATAATGGTGAGCCTACTCTTTCTCTTTGATAGTAATCATATAAATATATATATATATATAAAATTCCTTCACTAACACAGAAACATTTTTGCAAATATTTTAGGATATCAATTCTATACACATATAATAGGTATTTAGTGAAAAAATCAAAGAAACCTCTATGATATATCAATCTGCAATTCAACATTTTGGAGAAATTTTATTTTTTACATACCCTATAGAAATAATTATATACCACTCGGTGGGGGTTCACCTATCTATAATATAGAGGTCCACATATTTGGATCTCTCTAAGAAGTTAAACAATTAATTGATCCATTGTATCAAAGAATAAATGTGTTAATAACATCTCCAATCGATATAATATGATAGTAAATCCCCATTCCATATTTAAAAACTTCTTTGGGTCTATAAAACAACTACATATTTATTTAAAAAAGAAGAAAATCCTAGTTAATGTGTGTCAGAAATTTTTATGTAGAATTCATATTAATTCCATAGGCACTAATTATTTCATCAAAACATGAAAGTCATGTTATTTAATACCTTTAACTATAAATCATTCATTAGCATGACGTTCTTGATATATTATGAATACTAATATAGAACCTTTATTACATTAAATAAATTAAAATACTAAAATCCCTCTTACTTAGAAAGAGTGTAAGATGGTAGAGGAAGAAAAGACAATATTTTACCCTTCACTGGTGTCGACACTTGCTTTATCCCCATATTAATCATGTTCAACCTAGCCTTAACTTCCATATATTGTTTTATTGATAGAATTTAGTAACATAACAATGAAAATATCACATACATTTTTTTCTACATAAATGAAATCAATAAAATGTATGACATATAAAAAATTCCAATATGATTATTCAAATAAATATATCACTTTTTTGAACTTATTTACATAAGGTTATTCATAAAGGTATTACAAAAATTTATGACAATATCCTTTACATTCCCAAACTATTTGTCGCCTATTAATATAGAATTTCTTTCACATTATTTGGAATTCTAATTAGATGGTGTAATCCATGATCTGTATTTATATCATTAGGGAAAAAGTTTATTATGTCCTAGAAAAAATGTATTTAAAAATGATTCAACCTAACTGAGTGTGTTTCTTCTTCACAAATGGACAATACTCAATTCCATTTAATTATATATATAAAAAATTATGTAATAAAGATATTCATTTATCGTCCTAAACAACATGGATCTCAACATAAACTCTTAATTTATGTGAACACATATAATGTTATATTGGAAATACCGTTGTCTCAGCTTCTAATAAATCCACTAAAAGATTCCCACTTTGAATAACGAGAGTACCATGTCAAATAAAGACCAAAAAATGATGTGAAATAAAACGTGGATTCTTAGAAAGAACCACATAACTATGTTTATTGAAATTAAGAAAAACTAACATCTTACTAACCACACCATGTGGACCATCATGAATATTTATGTAGGATTATAGGCCTATATTCCAATTATAGTGGAAATACAATCAACTGAAAAAACTAAAGTAATGAAATGATATAAGGTATTAAAATAATTAGGATGAATATTACTACATGAATATAAGAAACACTATTATTATATTCTATTATAATATAATTTAAAACAGGATACAAAAATATTACTATGTAAAATTAATCTTTAAGATCTCTTAGATTCTCTTGAATGATGCACCTCACAAAATTCTTAAATGCATTTAGGTCCCATTAACATATATAGAAATTTTCATCTAGTTAAATAGTTAAATATACTCCCCTGAAATCACGATTGACGAATCAAGGATACCTTATTTTTTGTACTTAACCAGTAGCCCCCTAGGTGCTTGTTTGAACATATGGCCCACCTCATATTTATCAAAAGATAAAAAATTCAGATCAATCCAATACCCCTGGAGATGTTTCCTTTTTGTTACATACACACCATGTAACCCCATATTCTAGTCACCTAATTATCATGAATTAAATTAAAATATACAAGCTTTCGATGAACTGAAACCAGAATTCACATCAAAATAATCTTACACATAAATTTTTTTTTTTAAATTAACCATTGGAAATTCTCCAACACATTTGAAAACCAACATTATCTTCCTATCCACCTTATAAATAAGTGTTATCCTTTCTATGACCATTCACCCAAGCCCCACTATGGCATAATTTTTCCTAATACATTATTGAACTAAATCATTAGTGGACATGTTCATCAAAATTTTGCTTACTAATGTATTTTTTGTTCTAAAATCATTCCCTCCAACAAGTGTTGAATGATGTGATGATTTATGTCAATTTTATTTATTCTTTCATAGAAAACGTGATTCTAAGACAATTTAATCACACTCTTATTATCAAAAAACATGATTTCTTATTCCGAATTTATTCTAAGTTCTTCCAAAAAATGATTCAACCAAACCAACTAATTCAACAGTTCTGTTGCATCCACATACTCTACATCTATTCTTATTAGAGAAACGACATTTTATAGTCATGACATCCAACATACTATTTTTCCTCCATAGGAAAAAACACTTAATTTTCTCTTCTATGTGGTTGAATTTCTAGTGATTTTATTATCAATATATTATTATAAATATTGATGTATCCAAATGTACAAGGTTGAAGTTTACATTCCATTCATGTATTAGAGGATCCACTTAACAACCTACCAGTGTTCCTTTCCTTAAGTTAACATGAATTAACATACAAATACCATTAAAAATATAACATCCAACTATGTATAAATCATTTCATATATTAATCTTATGAAAACTAATGAAAATTGAAATTTATCCATGTATGGGATCTATTATTCGATTATTATCACCTTCACGTTCGAAAATTTGAATTGTTTAGAATAAGTGGTTAAACGATATTAAATCCAATAATTCGAAATCATTCAACATCCTTTTAGATGTAATCATTCTAATATAGAACCTACATTTTAGATTTATTATTCCAATCATCCCTCATCCTGTTATTTTATTTTTCTATTAAAGATATTTCATCTTAAATATTTAAAAAAAATCATGCTTCAAATTCTAGATAATTATAACATATAGTCCGGCTAGAAATATTCAGTTGAAATAATATTTAAGAATGATGAATGTTCAATCGTTATACACATTCTAATTATATAAATGATCTCTATTTCACATAAATAATCATTCATAAAACATAAATCCAATAGAATTTTTATTCCATTTTCTTAGTTCTTCCTTCATCCCAGAAGTAATTTTCTTTATTATATAAACAAAATTATATTTCCCATCTTCCTTGAAACATACTGGATACATCATGTAAACTTATTCCTCCAAATCATCATGATATAAAGTCACCTTTATATATATGTGTTGTATCTTTAGATCTTATAATGAAACCATGGTATGAACCATCCAGATAGATACATGATTAACTACTAGTGATAATATTTCTATGAATTAAAAACCTTACTCTTATTGAAATATATTTATCCCCGACCACACTTTGGAACACTTCAAACCATCAACCACTTCATTTAAATATTAAACCCACTTATTCTCAGGTGATCAATTGCCTTCTGGTATGTTATTTAACTCACAAGTTGTATTGTACTTCAATTAAGCTATCTATTTATCCATAATCCAATTATATTATTTTTATTAATTAATTCATCACTTCATTCATGATTTCAAGTTCCTATATATCTATTTAGATTTTAAATTCCATGTCAACTCCAAACCTCTAAATTTATATTTCAACACACATTGGTCTTATCATTTTTTTCGACTTTATACTGCTAATCAGTAATCTATCTTCTAGATCCCTAATATCAGGTACAATCACTAAAGATTCATAAGTTCTTATGCATTCTAGTATCACTCAAAATGATATTTATCATTTATTTTAACTACTTCTAGCAGACTCATATATTTTTTCTAGAAGTTGAGATATTCTAGTTTTTATACTGTAATCACCTTGAACTTTTATTGTTAATTTATCCTCTTTATCTTCCTTTGTCATCAAGTTCTATAACATTCATAAAACAATTTCATTGAAGTAATCATATTGTCTCCGGATAAATTTTCTACTTTCTTTATCACACAACAAAGAACTAATGATCCCACCACCATACTTAGTGACTAAATAAGATCTAGAATTAACCTGTAGATTGCCTCTTTCATTATTGACTACATAAACCTATACAATGAATTGAAAGAATTAAATATGATGAACTTTTGATCATTTACCTAACCATGAATCTATCAAAAGTTCCTACCTAACTATTGATGATAGACTTTTTTAAAGATATATTAATTTGTTGAGTTCCTAGGATCAAAATCCAATGAGAATTCTATAAGGAAACAACATACATAAACCCTTATTAATAATATTTTGATTCATACTCTTATCCAAAACATTTTTTATTTCATTATAAGAACCATTTTCTCATGACTATTTAATTCATCTTATTGAAGTTTTAGAATATTCATTTGGTGTATTCACCATTGTTTTCAGAATATATGCATTTCAAAATCTGACCAATTATGTATTCCATTGATTGGAATCCAAAAAGGTATTAGGATTTTCATTCAAAATTTAAACCCAAAATTTTATATTTATATCATCAATAAAAGTTACAATATAAAGAGAACCACTTAGGGATTTAATAGGGCCTTGGAACAATACTTTCACACCTTATGATTTCTATGTGATTGAGATTTAGTACTCCTTTAGCTATTAATATATTTATATCATTCTCACTAAGATGACGGCGCCTATAATCCCAAACCTCTGGATCTTATAACTATGCAATTTCAACAATTTCAATCCCATCAATGCTTCTATACAGTTATAGCTTCCCATCATTTAATCATCTTCAAACCAGTATGGATTCTCGAGTAACTTTACTAACTCCATTTGATAATGTGGTTCCATATCCTTTTTCATAATGTTGTCTTTTGGATATTAAGTTCTTCCATATCCCCAAGATATGTATAACTTATTCCACTATTAATACGCCCCATTACACATCTGGATTATCAAAAATCATTTTAAAACTTTTTATAGATATTCAATATCCACTAATTTTAATTTTTTGATCTTTCAAGATATATTTTTCTCAATGAATATTTTCTATCCCATTGAAGGAAATGATTTAACCACCCATTACTATACCATAATATTCTCATTTATAAACAATTTGTTTCTTCCTTCCATTATACTCATGGAATTTGAGCTTCTAGAAGTTGATGTTATTCAAGATCTCACATTAAAAAAGTTGCAATCCTTTATAAAGTGTCCTTTATTTCAATATTTTCATCATGTTAGAAAAAGACAATAAAACATTCCTTGAATCATATCATGTGGATTAACATTCTATTATTTTCTATTATTGATATTATATTTAGGTTATTGTACTTATCTATTTGTATTAAGCACACTTTTTTATGGTAGTTGAAGTTTTATCTACTTGAGATCGATATTGAGGTTTAGGTTCCTCATATCAACAAACATCATATTAATTTTTTTGATGGAATTATTGAAAACCTTCCCCATTTCATCCCATATCTCTAAATTTAAATATAATATAATTAATTCTTATACATAATCCATGAATGTTACCTTTACAAATTATATATTCATATGGATCTTGTTGAAATCATTCACATTATATATCATTAGCATCTGATTCAATAACCTTAATCTGAATAGTCATCACAACATGAACACATTGTTCATCACTATAGTCATCTCAAACATATATATTAGTTCCATCATCACTTTTTTTCTTTTCCAAAGATATTGAAGGCCACTTTCTGTTCTAATGGCATCCTCACCAATGATTGTACCTTCCTATCCAGTCATTCCCATTCCACCTTCTTCATTTCCATTGAATGAATTCCATTAAGTGGAAAATATTGGTATTTTTTAATTGGTGACCTTCCATATGTAACTTCTATAATCCAAAATACACTATATAAAACATATAAACTTGGAACTTTCCTTCACTTGATTCCATACCTTCCGCTAACAATGAACTCATAATAAAAATGATTTGTTTTAATTCAATAGAAAACCTAAGCTGCTTGAATCATGAAACTAAAATAAAAAATTTTAGTATCAAATATCCAAATGTGAACATATTTTGATAGAAATTTTTGAGAATACATTTATTTAATATTTTAATAAAACCATCAAAATATACCTACTTTGGAAAATAGAACTACCATACTAGAAGAAGGATACAAGAATATGTGTAGTGGAAATATGTTTCCTAGAAGGACGTATCCAACTATGTTTACTAAAATTATGATGACCCCAAACTCTACTGATCATGAAAATTAAAACATTGCAATATTTTAAGAAAACTCATAGGCATACATTTAAAATAAAATAAAAATTCAATAAATGGTCTAACATAAAATTAGGAAAGGCCTATAGGGATTAAAGTACTTCAAAAAATGATTCCTATATGAATAGAAGAAACAATACAGTTTTTTTTATAATCATAAGTATAAAAAATATAGAGTATAATACTAAGTATAAGTAATATTTACAGTCTCTCAGCTACTCATAATTAATGTGCCTCATAAAATTTGATAAATTCATTGAGGCCCCACTCATTTATACATTATGTTTCATTTGTTTAACTCTTTAAACCTTCTCCCCTGAAATAAAGATCAATACAAGATGATTTCATTATCTAGTGTACTTATTTGGTATTCCCCTTGGTGATTTTTTGACTTACATACATCCTCATAATTATCGGAAGATACAAACTTCTAATCAATCCATTGTCCATAGAGAAGTTTTGTTGTCATTTTCTACACATTTTTTCACTCTATATTTCAATCACCTGAATCTATTATACAAAATTACAATGAAAATTTTTTTGTTGAATTGAAACCATACTTCACATCCTGACACATAACACCAAAAAACCACATCAATTTCAAAAAAATTATCAACGGGTCAAAATATACATCAATATATTTACAATGTTATTTATCCCATATATAATCAAAGACAACATAATATATTTGTGATACATGTGTGACCATGGTTAAAAGTAATAATTTACCAAATTCATAGAACATGTACAATGATTATTAATTTTTAGAACAAAATTATTCATTTCACATATAAATATCACAATACAAATATTCCTTGATGCACTCCCATATTTTGGATACTCATGATCATTTTCCTTCCCACAAGGAGAGTCTAGTGAGTAACGATGTTTCTAATTTTGAGTTTTTGAATCTTTTTCCAACATAAATTTCCTTGTGGTATACCCATATTTATATCCATTTAAACCTTGTAATTCTTAGAAAGTACCATACAGCATTTTAAATACTTGGTTCAAATTTATTGTATCATGACCCACCACACTTATAAGGTTTTTTAAGTGATTCATGGGCCTTAAAAAATATACAGTCATTTAGATAGGCATGTATTCTTTCAGAGATCATATCCAAAAAATATATCATTATTTTGGATTTATATATTTAATAGAAATGTACATTATCTTCTGATAACTTATAATTTAAGAGATAAATATGTTTGGAAATGTAGGAGTCACTCCCTTTATTTCAGTATTTTAAGTTATATATCTTAAATATGAATGAACATTTTTTATATTTAGCACACCCATAATACAATGGAATCTATTCATAGATCTTTAACCTATCAAATATCTTTGAAAAATTGTGAAGGTCATCTTCAACTACCATTGTCATTTTGTCAATATAATCTTCATCATCATTTACAGTTGTACTCATATCAGGCGATCCATATACTATAGGAAAATAGTATTATTGTATTGGTTTAAAAACATTCCAAATGGATTCTTAGTGTTTTCAAGAAACTAGCACTATATATGGTGTCGAGAAATATTTTTTGTGTTTTATAAAATTCTATGGTGGTTTTTTACAAATTTCCTAATAGGTTCTCTTTGTGGATGTTTTTACATTTTTAGAAGAATTTTTTCATTTTAATTTTCATATCTTGCATAACATAAGTTTAAACAACATATAGTTATTAAATTATAAAAAATATTCATATTGAATCCCCAAATATGAACAAAAAACAAAAAACATATCACTACTTTAGAAATACCCCAGAAAACATAATAACAATAATATTTACACCCATTATTAAGAAAACAATATATAATAACATACATATATATTTAATTAAACATAACAAGTAACATATTTTGAGTGTATTTATGCATAAAAGTAACCAAGTTAGAGTTCAAAATCAATAATCATGACTCCCTATTAATGAGCGACATTCATCTCTATCTGAATCTCCATCACCTTCACTATCTTCACTCCCTTCTTTCGACACGTGTACTATAATTTATTTAAAAAATCAAATATAGGATTGATATTTATTTTTCAACTTAAATAAAATAAATAATTTTATTCTTAATGATTTATTAAATTTAAAATTTACCAATAGTCAATATCCATCCATCGATGTAATCTCAAATGGAATATATCCAGTCATCATCTGATATAATTCAACTAATGAATTTTATTGAGTGAAAACATTGACATCATATATTTTTATATGACTACCTTGTTATTGGATTATGCTACATTTCTCGTGAATTGTGTTTTTTCAAAAAAAATCCCTCTAATATTCTAGAGGGTGAGAAAAGGTACAATATTAAATAGATATGGCTAAAAAATGACTTTAAGGACCTTCTAAATAACTAAGATGGTAATGGTCTAGAACTCATCCAACACACATGATCATGATAATTATTTCGATAGACCTAAACAAAAGGTTCATCCTGGGAGACTGATAAGGAGGGAATGAGGTCTGAATCCCATAGTTATTCTATTTTAACCTATAAATCAATCATAATTCAAATTTAATGTAATAATAATTAAAAAAAATAGAAGCCTTGTGATTTATAAATCTTGTAAATAATTTCACATTAGACCACATTAATCATTGAAGAAATAAGACTATGAATATTTATTTTTAGGGAAGAATACCTATAGAACACCTATAATTTCAAATTCAAGATCATGGACTAGTCATGAATGAGGTTTTGGCAGATTCTAGAAGAAGTATGGTAAATTTTATAATTTTAATAAAATTACAATATTAAACACTCCCACAAATGAGAATAGAAATGATAACATGAAAATTTTAAAAAAAACAATGGAAAACATTTTTAAATCACATTTCAAGATAAAATTAATAATTATATCACTTGAAAATGATTGATATAAAATATTAAAAATTATTTTTAAGGGTTTTAATCGAAACGTAAAAAGGTGAATTTACAAATAAAAGGTAACCATAACACCACTACTACCTATATATTTTTAAAAATCCAAAAACATGTAACCTTATCTTAAAATTTTATAACTCAAATGAATCCATTGAAATTAATAATTTTTACCATCAAACCTAAATTTCAAAATTCAATAGGAAAAGAAAACCCACCACCCAATTGTCATCAAAGATTAAATACTACAATAAAATTTTATTGAATAAAAAAAATTTAAACATGATGATATAAATTTAATATACCTCATCAGTTTTACATTCAACTTTTTTTGAAAAGTATGGGTGAAATAAAATTGATATAAAAAAAACATACACTACACATGGAATTTGTAAAATAAATAGATGATGAAAAATGATGGATAAATGGAAGATATATATATCCTAATGATGAAAAATTGATCCACATGTTTTTGTAAATGGTAATTCTAAGGGTGAAGCCTATATATGACACATAATTGAAATTCAATACTGTCCCACATGATTGGAAACACATTTCCATGGTTTTACTAAAATTATCAACTTATTGTATAGTTTTCATAATTCTCAATTGAAAATATTTATGAAACCATATGACATGTTGTGATACCCAAAATATGTACGGAATGATAATTAATTCAATAAAGAATAGTCTTAAAATTTCATTTGGGGTTTCCAAGTCAAATACTATATCATTTATGCTAAAAAGTATTAGAGGAGTTAGTAGGTGTGTTTTAATAAAGAAAATTACATCAGGATTGAAGGTTGTTTATCCCAACCTAGTTAGATTATGTCCTTCCACACCCCATTTAGTACTATCTTAAAAATATTTTATCTCTAGGAAGTTATCTGATTATAAATAAATTTAAAATATTATTTCTATTATTTATTAAGAAAATAACTGCGTTATTATACCTCCATTTAATGTTTTTCACTCACTCTTATGATTTCTCATTAAAATTAGTTATTGATTATGCATCTGTTCAATAAGATGAATATTAGTGGTAGTTCCTATATACATTAAAGATAAGTATATTTTTGGGTTATGCATCTAAGGTAAATATTTTTCTCAATGATAATAAATATTAGTGTCTAACTTGGTTTGATCAGTTATACACAATAATGTCCCTTAATGTTGTGATGTTTAAAATACTTTCATAAAGAGAAACAAGTTTAAGTTAAAATGAATATGAAGAATCCACTAAAATATGTCACTATAAAAGATATTTTTCAATTCAAAAAATAATGAGGAACAAAAAATAGTACCCCACTTCCTTTCATATGATCATTCAAATAAATATATTTATTTTTCTATGTACATCTAAAGAAAAATCCATTGGATAAAGTTATCATCTAAAATTCCTCATCTTCATGAAAAAGGAAGAAATAAATATTTTAATAGAAAACACCTAATATTTTCATATAAATAATGGAACTAATTAAAATATTACCATATTAGATGTTTTTTCAAGAAAACTCTTTAAATTGGTTGTGTGAGGGATGATCTATTTTTCTCTGATCGATGCAATTATCCTAGAAACTTCCTAAAAATAGTATTTGGTAATTTAATAAAATTGTAAACATATATAAAAATTATGTTAATATTATAATATATTATTCAATAAATTATTCTTGTCAAGGATATTACTATAAATATAAAAATTACACTTCCTTCAAGGTAAACCTTAAGGTACCTTATCATACATCTTCTAAATAGTTATTAGTGTATCATTGAACTCATCAACAATATCCATTTAAAATAAATCCATTTCATATCCAGATTTTTTAACATCCATTGACATGAGATATCATCAACCACAATAGAGTGGAAGAACATATTATAAAAATAATAATTAAAATTATTATAAATTAATTGAATAATGGAATTCAATTTAATTTTTGATGGATAGTGAATTAAAATTACCTTTATCTATGAATCAAATACATCATTCTTCCAAGAAAAATCCAAATTTCTCCAATATGAATATGTAATGTGAAGTTTCATTGGCTCACAAGTAGTAAAGCCCAACATATGACTGAATAAACCTAAAATATCCTTTATTGGGACCCTAAAACTATAAAATGGTACAACTATATTCATGTTATTCATATTCCACACTTCTGAACAATCATTTTTTGTATCTTTAACATTATTGTATGTAACCATAAAGAAAAAAAATATGTTGGTAAAAAAAAAAAATAAGTTTTTCCTCATTGATTTTTTTACTTATAATCATGACCCTCTAATATCCTCATGAGGTAATTTTAGTGACCATCTACTCCCTCAATGCATGAGAATCACTTAAAAAAACATGATGAATTTATATGAGGTGTGTTGGGTGATGTTAGAAGAGAGATATAGGGTGTGTCGGATGTCATTGCGATGGAGCATGAGGCATGCCAGATGTCACTAGGAGGGATCTATTGGGAATTCTAGATATCTTCAAATGGGATCCAAAGGGAATTCTAGATATAATATACAATGGATGTCCAGATAAAATTAATTATGATTGGTTAGCTAGTGGATCATCTAGTGTTAATCAACTTACGTCAATAAATCATTTTTTCATAGGTAATCCAAAAATTAAAAAAAAAATTATAATATATATTATAAAATAAATATGCCATTTGGTTTTCTGAAATTAAACACTTCACGCACAAAAATAAATTTAAATATGATAAAAAATGAACAATATTGAAAATAAATAATATAATATATTTATAGTTGATAAGTTAATGGATAACTACACATAAAATATTTTTATCCTCTAATCATGTCAATATAAAAATTTATTTTTACATTGTTTACTTCAACAACTATTATAAGATAAATATTCCAAATATCACCGTGTATAAATAAGTGAATTTCTTTACAGTAATGGGATTCAATTACATAAGATAATTCTACCACTAAATCTCCCACATCATGAATGTATATTTATTTCATGTTCAAAACTAAACTACATCCTTCATCCATTTCATATTTTGTATAATATACCATTTTTACATAAAATATATGGATTTGTGGATAATGTAATTAATGGTCACCAATATCTGTCAAGTAAGATAAGTTAAAATTATTAAATTATAGTGAATAAATTTTAATATTCATTTTGATATTTACCCAAATTAATTTGAATAAAACAATTAAAATTAATTATTTTAGATTAATTTGATATGATGAGTAAACATTCCATAGTAACACAGTTTAATTTATAATGAGGTTTCAATGTAATTAAGACAAACATGGAAGAGTCCGTCTAGGCATGGGACAATATATCTACCTTCTTTGAAATAATTAATTAGGAAATATCCAATCATGAATATTGAGACACTCTAATGAGTCATATAACTTGAAATCAATTCTAATAATCTAAGTCTTGTTTTCAATGATTTTTTGATTTCATTTTGTGTTAACTGACCTTCGGTTCTGATTGTACTTGTGTGGTTTCTCACTTTTTCTTCTAATTGTTTTATAATAAAAATTTAGTTTTATGCCAATAATTGTAAATATACCACTATTGTGTGTTTTGAAACCTTCTTCCCTATTTATTTTTTTATATTTGAATCCAATCACATTTAAATTTCCTAACTAGATTTAGAGGACCTAGAGGAAAAAACATCAAATAATCTGACAATTCATCTCAAGTATCAATTTTAATTATCAAAAAAAAATTAAATTATTCAATTTATTAAATATATATTTCTTCCTAATAAATATTTTAATTATATTATTTCTCATCCTACATATAAAACTACTCTACCATCTCTTTTTTAATAGATTTTGTTATATATGTCACCATCCATATTCAACTTCCCATAAATCTTCTTATTTTTATCATCAAGTATTCAATGAATTGATCTATAATCTGACTATTTAGTATCACATATCTATGTTCACATAGTAAGTAAAATTATGTTAATATAAAATTTTATGCCCACTTGACTGGTCGGAATATTGTTGGAAAGATTATTGGTTACCAGTGAACATAAGGCTCAACCTAGTTGGTGAGGTATCTTTAAGTGCATCCACAAGTCCCGGGTTCAAAACTAGGTAGAGGCATATTTCTGGTACTATAGTAGTACTGTAGTAGGGACTGTAGCAGTATTGTACACTGTGTGGGTACTGCAACAAGAATTGTAGCAGTTACTGTATTAGGTATTGTTCAGTACTGTAGCAACTGGATCTATTCACCTTAAGCCACTGGTTTGTGCTTGGAATCTTTAAGGCTTTAATTCCACCCAAGGCTTCGGATCAGTAGGGATTTCAGGGCACCTTTAAGTACTTCGGGCTACCTCAAGGCCTTCGGGCCACATGCAGTTTCCCCAAACACACTACAAAAAAACAGCATCCCTAGAAGAGGATTAAGATTAGGTGGACTCACCAGAGAAAAGCCAAATTTGTTTGTCAGAATGACAGGGTATGTTTATTCCCTCAGGATGAGCTTGTTCTTTCATGGGAAGCCTAGCCATACTCTCATGCAAAGGTGAAGAGCTTCTATCATGATGCAGATGCTGGGGAGGTGCAGTTCCTTGTAGATCGTCTGGTTGAATTCTCTAAGACCTTTGGGTCATGTAATCTCCTAAACCTACGGGCCATGTAATCTCTGAGCCTACAGGCCTTTTAAGTGTTCCCTCTCATCCCTTGAAAAGGGGGTTATCAAAAATCAATAAAAATGAAGGCATTAGGGCCATTCGGGCTATTGTTTACCAATCTGGTTTAGATTGAGTTGATATATCATCAAAACATCTAACTCGATTGAATCTTGCCTCTATATCTTCATAGTATCTAGAAATTATTTTTATAAAATACAATACCAGGTAACCTTTATGAATAGGGACTTCTGGTTGGGAACTATTTTTCACATAAGATTTCAAATTATTGGGGTATTTGTAAAACAAATGAATGAAACATAATAAACTATGTATGTAATGAAATGAAAATATTTGTTTACATAAGAAGAAAAAAATATAAATAAAGTAAATTTCAATTGGATAAATTCATCAATACTATAAGATACCTATTAATTTAGTTTCCTCAATTTTATATAATGTTAAATGCATGATTACTATAATAATCATGGCGGAAGGATCATCTTTATTGCACAAAGTGTCAGTACATTATTATCCTGTAGCTTTCCAAGATCAATTGATAATAGAGTTCTCACACATATTTATCTTAATAATTTGTTTTACTCCAGTAAAACTATATTTACATTTTCATGTGAAAATGTATTCAAGGCCAAAACTGGTAACCCCTCTAGAAAAATATGCCAATCTTGAATTTTCAATCCATGTAACTTATGGTGTTTTAAGTTAATGCATCATGAAATGTTTCTGGAATACCCATCATGTACATTAAAATGTTTTAATTTTTAAAGGAATATATATTTCTCCATATTTTTCGTTGTATAAACATCAACAATATACCTTCCATTCTCATTTTTCTAGATATCACATTTTTTATTCATTTCTTTTAAGTCATTTTGGTCATTAATATTATCCTTCGATTTTACATGCTCATAAAGTAATATTGAGATCAAATTATCATAATAATTCTTTTCAATATCCATATGACCATTATTATAACATGAAAAATTAAATTCCTAATATAAAGGTTTGAAATATATAATTTTTTATTACATTTTTGTGTTCAAATTTCAACTAATTATGTACTTGAAACTCATTTATCATTGTCATTCAAATTATGGAATTTCCCAATTTATCTTAAAAAACATATTTTTTTAAATTTATTAACCTATTAATAACCATAGGGTTTTTCTAAGATTAGTTATTCCGTTTAATTATGACTTTCTCAACCAAAATCTATAAGATTCATTGAGAAATATAAGATGACATGAGAAGAACAATTTTTTTCTATAAGATAGTCCTTCATGAAAAACATAAGTCTTACAAAATAGACAATAAAAATAGTGTGATTATTCCAACTAGATTGGTTTATAAATCCTGGGAAGTTATTAATGGTCCACATTAGTGAAACATGCATTTTGAATGTTTTCACTATATATGGATTATTTTTCTCAGTTTTTTTGTTCCATAACTCCATAAATTATTCAATTAGATGGTAAGGTATACATCAATTTCATTTCTAAGAATTGTTTTAAGGAATTATCATTGAATGGATGATAGAATTTTTTGTACCACAAATCCATGGTGGTAAATTATAAGGGATAAGAAGAAACATTCAATTATAATAATTAATAATCAAATTCTAAAATGGGTTGAATCCATTGGTTATCAATTCCAGTCACACATTACTAAGATCTATGTAGAAATTTGGATGTGATAAATCAAATACATTCCAAAATTTTTAATCTCTTGTATGTCACATAATCACATTATTGTTATTTTTTTAGCATTCCACTTTATGTGCTTGACAGTTTTAGATTACAAAAATAATCTTTAAAATCATGGTTTTAGAGGGAAGTAAGAAAAAAAATTTACCCTTGTATTATTTTTATGGTTCTTTATAATGGTATGATGATCCATACATTCGGTATTAAATGTTGAGCTACATATAGAATCCGAACATTTTTTTTACACATATCTACTTGAATTCTCTCCCAAATATAGAATTAAATCATTGGTATAAGTATGTAACTTTGAATAATTGAGAACAATCTTGTTAAAAAATTTCCTGATATCAAAAAAAACTCAGATATCTTATATTAATGAAATTCATCGATCCAAAATTCCAATATCATGGAAATTTCTGTATTTATAGTTCGTTATGGGAACTTCATATGGTATAACGTCATACAAAAATAAATTTTTTAATGCTTAATACATCTTACATACAAATATGTATTTCCTACTTCAACTAAATCATGAAACACATTTTTCTACTCAATATTTTTTTCTTTTTATTTAGTTTTAGTATCATAATGAAGAGGGACCACTTATATGTCAAAATCTTAATATTTTTTTCTTTAGTTTAAAAAAGCATCATTTTTCATGTAAATATTTATATCAACCTCAAAAATTTGTATTAATATGTTTTTAGGTTGATGATATTTCCCAACAATGCTAAAAAAACCATTAATCGTGTTTAGAATTTCATTATCCACTATTGAGGAATAGAATGTTCATTTTATTGAGTGATATCAATGCTCAAAAAATTTATACTATTTAATTTTCCATGAAAATTCTAATGTGTAAATTGATTAGGAAATTGAATCAATATAATGCGTTCATAAACATTAGGTCTATTCAATCTTCTTCTAAATATACATTTAGGACATTGAAATTTTATTATTTCACCAATGGATCAACTGGAAATTGAAAAATCTAAAGACTCCTCTAAACTCTAATCATACTGAGCTGTATTCCTAGGTAATGTGGTCCAAATTTTATCTATATATCACCAACAACCTAAAATTTCTAAAATATAATATATTTAAATAATTTTTTATGATAATGAAATAAAATAAAAAATCCTCATTAAAAATATAACTCATGATATATAACCAATATATATTATAATCATTATTTTTATCTATCCTAGTTGAAGTAAATTTCATAAGAAATAATAATTTATAAGTAATAAAGACTCAAGAACCTTAGATACCTAATACGAAAGGAATTCACTAAAAACCCCACTATAAAAACAATAAATATACTAAAAATACTGATTATTCCCTATAACCAATTATATAATCCTTAGTGTTACTATTAAAACCACCACTAACCCATATCGAGGCCTATGGGAGATTAAATTAACCATTTTAAAATATTAATATATTTTTTTCTCATTATTGAATCCTTAAATCACCATAAAATAAAAACAATTGTTTAATTAAATTTAAAAAAATTAACTTTCAATTTTCTAATTCTAATTTATATTAAAAATCATAGTACAATGAGAATCATACTAATTTGAAATGTCAAAAAAAAATTACATTATCTTTGAAAACTATTTTTTAAAATACCTTAAGTTTATCATTAGTCTTACACTAAAAAAATCAAAACTTATAAAAGAATTATACAAATCCTTAGTTTTTCTTAACAAAAATCATAATTTAATTAAACCAACAATAATAAATTAAAAATAAATTAATACAAAATTAATTTCCAATCTAAATACCACTAAATTTTAAAATAACTTTTGTGCGTGCATGAATTTTCAAATAGAGGACAACACAAAACAATTTACTCAATTGATTTTCAAAATCATTACCCAAAAATTCCATTTAATCTAATTTGGTCAGTACTATCCTATTAATAAAATTTCAAAATAAGTATTCTTTTAAATGAAAATTTTCCAAAATAAAAAACCTATAATAAGAAAACCTGCATTGGTAAAAATGAAATGAAATCACGCCATAACCAAATGAACATGTATGCCAATATAACAAGATATATAAGACTCAATGGAACCATGTCAACATAAAAAATATCTATTACTTATTCCAATATTTTATGACCCCACTCCCAGTATTTTTAGACTAAATACTCACTTATACATAGAGAATCTAGCCCTAATAAAAAGTATCCCTTGGTAACTTGGTGTTATATGGTGACTCACACCTTACCCCAAACTATAAAAAAATCAAAATTAAAAAAATTAAAAAAATGAACACAAAATATAATACCAACCCAATAAATTAACACCACCTCAATCGCTACCTATATAACCCCATAATTTACCCTAACCACCCATCACTATCCATTCCACCAAAAATCAAAACAATATTCACATTAAGATCCCATTGAAGCAGTGTAACTCTAACAAATAAGGAAAACCCATCATCAAATCAATGAAATTCAATTAATATATTAAAAGGGGGTTAAAATAATAGGGTAATGATATAATATCAAAATACTAAAAAACTAATGAAAACTATGATGAAAAAATGGGGGAATGGGCCGATGAACCTCTAGTTTTGAATTATCTATAGTGTAAAGGGCTAAAAAAATTAGGCATGGGTGCACTTAGGTTATGTCATTACGGGGAGAGGAGTTCTTGAACATTTTATTTTTTTTAACATATTTCATGATGGTTTTTAAAAACCCACCATGAAATAATAATGAAACATTTAAGAGGTAGTTTAATAAAACACCTCTAAACCCCCTTTTAATTTAAAACAAAAATTCAAGTGATAAACCTTTTTTTATCCTAGTTAATGGATATATTCATTTCCCCCATGTTTAGTGAAACATTCATACCGTCATTATATTTCATTATAGATTAAATGTTATTCAAAAAAATATTGATAAATTCAACTTGAATAACGATAACATAAGCATAGATAAATGGTTTTATAAGGATATTCCCATTATCTGTTGCAAGCTTGATGGACTCTTTAACCTCATCCTCATAATCATTTGTTATATAATTCGAAACCGTATATTTTTATTCATATTCATCCAATTCGGTTCAATAATATTCATATGTAACAAAAAAAATAAAACATTCACTAAATGTATAGAAATGATGTATTATCTTTTATATATATAAATTTTCTGAAGTATAACTTTAGTAAATATAATTATAATTTATAATACATAAATAAGGGCGATATTCACTATATACCTCATAGTTTTGTTTAGAATTTCTTGGTTTTTAATGGGGTATTAAACAATATTTTAATAATTTGTGTTAATAGTTTTAAATGGAATTATATAAGAACATATGTGATGGTTTTTTATTTATTCATGATTTATTTAAAATATAAATTTAGAATTTTGTAAATTTTTTTATTTTTTTATAATATAATTCTCTTGTTAGTGTTTAATTTCAATAATTAAGTTTAAGCATGTTATAATGGTTTCTTGAATTTTATGGTTATTATATCATTTCCTATTCATATATAAATTTTAGTATCGGTTAAAGTATTGTAGTCCTCGAATAAATTGTTTACATTATGTGCTTATTATTTTTTTCTTGCGTAAGTAATATTAATAAATTTTTTTATTTTAAAATTATATTTTCCATAAAAATTATATTAGTCTTGGGGTTCTTTAATTTCTTACATGATACCATTTAAATATTTGTATTCTTAGAAGTGTTATGAAGCTCTATATGTTTTTAAAATTCATAATGTAATTATGTTTTCAAACACTGATTATGTCCATAAATTTTTTATTTCTTAATTAAAAAACATGTTCAAATTTCATAGTCTTTGGATCAAGAAATAAAATTAATATCTGAAACATGTATATTTTTAATATATTAAGTGCTTTGGTTAACATGAGTATAGTTTTTAAAGATAAAATTTTAATTGTATGAATGTAAAATTGTTAATAATGGATTTTTTTATTTTATATGAACTAAAAAGTTAGTAATTTAATTCCACTAAAACCTAAATGAACTATAATTCATTGACCAACACATAACCTTGGTTAAGAATTACATCATTGAGTAGATAATGGAAGGGTATTGACCAGGTGAAAAGTAATAATTGAGTTCTTAATGTTATGTGGTTTCATTTAGTTCGTTGTTTTCATAAAATAAACATAGAACTTTATAAACACCAATGGTGTTTATTTTCATAAAGAGTTGAGGAAGGAATTTTTATTAAATAAACACTGATTTTTTTCTTATTTTTAATTCCATAATAATAGATAATTTCTCTCTTTAAAATGTTTTATTTAAAACTCATTTTCCACCCAAATCTAAATGGATTTCATTTATATAATAATGGTATAAAGTTAAATGATATCCACTCTTAAAATATCTGAAACATTGGTAGAACTAAACATGATATATAAAATTTTATTTAGAAAACATTTTTTTCTTTTCTAAATTGTGTTTTAAATGTATAAATCATATTTATATACGGAACTTTTACTTTTACACATATATGTATTATATGGTAATTATGTTATATCTTATCCTTTATTTATATTTTTAATAGTATGACTTGGTTAGGATAAATTCCCTACTAAATACCTTACTAGGTTCATTATTAGTATGAAAAAATCATCAAAAAATTCTCAATATGCATTTTGGAGTATATTACATATGGTTCAAACATGAGTTACATGTTTTGAATCCATATGAAACTAAAATTAATATATCAACATAAAACATTATAAAATTACTTTAAAATAAACATTTTTGTGAAAACCCCAATAAATACAGACATAATAACGAAAACTATTCTAAATTAATTAAATCAAACTAGAATTCATCCAAAATAAATTATTATAGAATTAAATGAATTCATTGATAAAATAAATAACTATTGGATTAAAATTAAATCTAAATGAACCCATAAACACCCAAAGTACACATCATAAAGTAAAAAATTATTAAACATGAATAATAATTCTAGTATAAACTATGACTTTTAAAAAAAATCCTTTTTTTGAAAGTACACCAAAACCATAATGATTGTATTCTCTAAAAACCATTACTCTTCAAATACTTAAATATAATAAACTCAAAACAAATTTAAATTTTCAAACTATCTTAATTAAACCACGAGTCTTTGTTAAACTAAATCTTTTTAAATGTTTTCATTAAAACTAACTATTCCCAAACACCAACCGACATGGGATTTCAATTATAAATTTTTATCTACAACACTATATGTATCTTTTCATGAAAAAATAATAAAACACAAAAAAACATAAAAAAAATAAGACTATGTGACCCATGAGGGAGTTCAGTTGAATCATAAATAATTTAAAATGAACAAAAATTTAAAAAATCAATAAATAACAAATCACAGTGGGAGAAGATTTCATACCATTGATTTTTTGAAGTCGAACCATTAATAAAATGTTGTGATAAGGATGTGGAAGAGTTAAAAATATACAATAGATTGTAAAAAGGGATAGATTGAGAGTTTTATTAGGTTTCTTTTATAAATACAGTTGGGTTTTATCATATTATAAAAAAAAGTGATGCTAAAATTGGATTTTATAATCACTAGAATCATAAGCATTGGTAAATCCTCTTTTATGATCACAAAGGTTAGTGATTATTAAATATTTATATAAATAGGTTACCACTACATACGTAAGGATTGACCCATTACATGTTATGTTACATCTAGAAACCCACATTCTTGTGCTTAATTTTTTTTTGATCATTTTTTAAAACTTTTCTCAGGTCGATTTCGGTATCATTTGGAGTTTTTAAGAACTTTTTAGGCCTATGAACTATTGGAACACAGTTATTGAAAACTATTTGATTTATCCAAGTAAATCATGTCTATATTTTTAGAGTTCTTTAGGAGGTTTAATTATTAACCTCATGGTTAGTTCATGCTATACATACTACCCCTCACATGGTGTAGCATGGGATAGTGGGGGATAACGGTTTTCAAAGATATGCGGCCAAGCCATGAAACCTCCTCAAATATCCAATTTAGGGGTGTATGGTTGGCACATGGTTTTTCAAACCATGTGTTCAAACCATACAGATCTCTCTAGTAACTTAGTAAGAGGTGAAAGTCTGGAAAAAATTATGAGGTAAAATCATGTGATGGGAATTTAATGCTTTAATTTTCCTAATTTAAATCCTAATATCCTTATCTTAAATTATAATCCCCCTTTATTTATATCTAATATGATCCATCGGTCCTTGGAGACTCCTTATAAATTTTCAGGTCCCTTCCAACCCCATTTCTTCACAAATAGAATTTCCATTTGATGTTTTGGATCAGTTCTAGTAAGTGTCATCTAAATTTAATTATGAATCATCAATTCCTCCTATCTATCTCTTTATTTGAGAGTGGTGGATCCCCATGTTGTTTCAAGATCCATATCTTGACTTATTTATTTGGGATTCTTTGAATATACATTGATCGTTTAAGCCTCTAACATTCCATTTTGGATACCATGTTTCGTGATTACTGATTTTGAATTGAGGTAGGTGGTTTCATAAGGAAATTTATATCAATTGAAAACATTGATGCTTATTTATAATTGATTTATAATTCAAACATTTTGAGTTTTGAAAAATGAATTTGAAATGGTATGGTATGTGCATGTATGTGTGTGATGAAATCTCTCTAACAATGGATTTAAAAATAATGTGGTGATTTCTTGAAAATGATCATTATCATAATTAATGATCATAAGTATTATTTTAAGGTTGAATTTTGAGAATAAAAGCTATAAACTTTTTTAAGATTTTAGATTTAAGGATTTTATATGAATTGAATGAGTTTTCATGAAAACTATTTGTGGTTGGTTTTTGAAAAAATTGGCTTGTTTGAAAATGTGAACTTGGGGACAATTTTAAATGATTGATTGAAATGAATGGTATCCCCTTGAATGATTGGTTAACTTAAAGAAGATGATAACCCAATTAATTGGGAGGAGGATATAAACTCTAATTAAAACTGATTTCCTAGAATTATATTGAAAATAACAAAGATACTATAACTACTTGGGGGAAGGGAGTCAATTCTTTGGTATATTCTCTATTCCTCTATACCTTGAGACCTAAGGAAGTATGTTCGCACCAAGAGTCATATTTCAAAGAGATTCCCAAAAACCATGTTACACGATCTAACTAACTTCTGAGTCTCATTTCCATGGCATTACAATTTAAAAGGTTGATTATATGCCACTGATTATAAAATTTGATATTCATGCCTAGTTTGATAAAATAGCTTATTAATATCTATTTTGGAAAAGATTTTTATTTATCTCTTCTAATGGAGATTCACTATTGTACTTATTGACTATATCCATTAGAAGTTTTTGTAAATCATTTTTAGTTTTAAATTTTGAAAATATTTTCTTGTTACCTTTAATTTGAAATTGAGTAAATTTAGTTTATTTAAAATATAAAATCTTATGAAATTATTGGCGTGATCCTATTTCTATTTGTTTCAAACATCCTACCTTTTCCTTTAAGAATTTATATATTTTCTTATACCATGTGTCACACCCATCTTTCCTAGTTTATTTATTTTTTTAATTTTCTCAGCATCAGGTAGTTCAGGTTGAGGCCCAACATAAAATTTTAAATTTTTTTTATAAAAATGTATGTTTTGACCTTGACTGTGTCCAGCACACTGTGGTCGAAGTTGTGTGTTCTTGCCTGGGCCATCGTGCAACCCCACCTGGTCACTGCATCCCCTTACTATGTTCAATTAATTAAATGAAATGATTTAATAATTAAGAAATAAAATTTATTGAGTCATAAGAAAAAAATAAAGTAAAATAATTTAATAATTTAATGATTCAAAAATATTAACAAGGGTAATATTATTATTATGAACAATAATAATAATAATAATTTAATATTTTATAGTTTGTTAGTATCATGTTCTTTATTATCATCATTAATTCTTTCACAATATAAGTGTTAACATTTTAATTAACATCATCATCTTGAAGATATAACATTTATTACTCTATTTTTGTTTTTCTCATTCTTATTCTCATTATTATTGTTGAAGTTTTAGTTTAAGAATACTATTAATATTAATATCAACATTATTATTAGTTTTGTTTTATTATTTTATCTTTTTATTTATTTTCTTCCTTTGATAGGGTTTCTTTTTTTTCTCGGGCCCCTTCCTCTCCATCTTCACCATGTCGTGCCCCAACCCCCTTTACCCCTGTTTTCTATCGTGCCTCCTCCCATGGGAATGCACCGCACCCACAGGATTTCCCTCATGTTCTGCGTGCTGAAAACCGCCACCCGCCTCCCCCTTGAACACCCCATCGTGCCACCTGCTACCCGACCCCATCTCGTCGCGCCGCTGCCTTGTTCCCTAGACACACACCGCTTCGCACCGTAGCACTCCCCCCCCTTCCTGGTTTCATCACGTCGTGCTCCGATCTCCCAACTAGCCCCACCACCGTGCTGCATCTCGCCCGCTCGTCATCTGGTTTCCTCCCGGTTGACCCACATTCGCCATGCCCTTATCCCTACCTCCTCATCACCCCTTCTTCTGCTCCATCCGGTGACCACCATCCCGACCGCCCCTGCCCCTTACGTCCGGCCACCTGCACAGCCCCTTGGCCTCTCCTCACCTGTGGCTTCCCCCGCAACTCCTTCTGGCAGCTAATACCTTGGTTGAACCCCCTTTGTTGATCTAGTTTCTTTCATTAAATTTAATGGGGTTCATTTAGAGTTTATGTGGTTTTTTGTCTAGTTTTGATGTTATCTTTGGTCCGATTCTATTTTTAGGGTATAAATTTAGTTGGTTGTGATGAGAATTGGTTGCAATTGTACTTTCACACCCAATTTTGGAAGTCTCAACATCAAAGGTAGTTCGTTCCACTTATAATTATTCTTTGATGAATTAATTTGTGTCTTTAATTAGCTCAGTGTATTATTTAATGTCTTTTCTTTGTGAGAATTTTTTTTTCTTATTGGGATCTCTTATGGGTCGATTTATTAGTAATGTGTTTATGCGATATGAGTTTGATTTTATGTGAAAACTCATGTCGAGCTGGTTATTAGTGTTTTATAAATTGTTCACCTGGCTTATTAAATCTTGCAATAGATGCAGATTATATTTTAGTATGGTGTTAGGGTAGGTTTGATTCTAAAAAGAGGGTTGGTTTGTTTTTGTGTGCAAATCAATGTTCTGCTTTTCAAATTTTTTTATTAAAATCGTAAAAGTTTTATTAAATAGTTATTAAGGATGGAAAATTGTTTTAATTGAGTTGTGTAAAGATTCTTAGTGTGCGTATGATTATTATTATTATTGTTGTTATTATTACTATTATTATTATTATTATTAGAGAATTTGTGGGTTGGTGCAATTGGTGTTTTGGTGTAGCATCTATATGTCTTCTGTCTTAAATGTGTATTCGAGTGGATTTTTGGTGTTTAAAGTCATGTGACATATATTGAAATTGTTTAATGAATTCTTTAAATGGTATGTTTGACCATGAAAGTTCTTTCTTTGACCATGCATTGGTTTTAATTGGTTGTGTAAGAAATGCAGATTGAGTTTTGAAATATTTTATTGTGCATATTATTTATAATGGCTTTTGTGTGTGAAAATAGTGGTTATGGAATGTGTAGTGTCTTGTTTGGTTTGAGTATATGAATACGACATATGACATGAACTCTGAACCACTTGAGCACAAAGTGGGAAGCCCGGGTAGCTAGGAGGGTGTACTAGACTAGTGGGCTAGTGTTCCGAAGATGACTCGACTCGATTTCACTGGAAGGACTGAAAATTGCAACACTATCTAGACATATACCTTTCTGAGGGTCGTGGTCTTCTAAGCCACATTTTCTGATGGTCTTGGCCTTCTAAGCCATGTTTTCTGAGGGTCATGGCCCTCTAAGCCACCTTTCACTGAGACACGAAGATCTAGGGACCCAAGCTAGCTGATACTCATGCGGCCTCTCCCATATTAGTTCTTATTGGTTAATTTAAGCTCATCGGTGTGACATATTGGTTATTTTAAAAAGTAAGGGTGTTTGTGATTTAATTTAAGTTGTTCTATTTGAAACTGTTTTCTTTAATTCCATTTTATTTTAAATTGTTCAAGCATTTATTTCTTTTCTTTAGTTAATTTTGAAACTGTACTTGTCATTTAATAATTATGTGTGGAACCTTTTTATTGGGTGACGTCCTATTGGGCTCTTGGATCACGCCCTACATGCATCTATGGCTGTATGTAGACCTTGTTTCCTGTGTATTCTAGGTTGTGACATTGTGGTTAGTGTTGGTGGTTCTGGATGCTATTGGTTTTCGCGTGTAGGTTGGTATTGGTATCTTGGGGATGCGGCTTCGCGTATCGCTTGGAGGTTGGTATTGGAGTTTAGTTCTCTATCCTTGTTATTTTTCACCTTGGATTTTTAATTGAATTGTAGACTTTAAACATATTTATAGTTTAAAGGTGTGTTTGGTAGTCTGTTTCTAGTTTCAGTTGTGTATATTGTGATTTGTCTTTGTATCTTTGATTTCGGGTAAACCATTCCCATTTGTTACTTATTATACCCGGGCACTTGTGCTAGCCCATGGGGATCGAGAACGCCCCTTGGGCCACGTCGCGGATCGGGTCGGATGGCGACCCATCCTGGTTCGTGAAAAAATGGTATCAAAGGAAGTTTTTTTCTCTTGGGCCATGTTCTTCTAGGATAGAGTCATAGTATACTGGAGTTAAGGATGTCGGAAGTCGACATTCTAGCTATGATCAAGTTGCCTGGCAAGCACACCACGTGGTGGGACCCAAGTTATCAAAGTAAGTTGAGGTCTGTCTAAATCTTTGGTTCATGTGGTTAATATTGTTTAGGGGAAATGAAAAGAGAGTAGGGTCAGTGGTCTCAGTGAGCTCACATTGTTTGGCAAGCCATGTGGAGTCGGGGATGTTGTCCTAGAATACTCTCTGTGGCAGTGGCGTGATTGGCGTATGGCCGCCAACCATATGTTCCAATCACCCACTGACACTAGTTTCATCCTACATTTTTCCTCATCTCTTTGTTTTGGATTTTCAAAAATATGGGTTTTAAGTGAAAAAATGATTTGGTCTTGGAAAATGTATTCAAAATGAAGCTCTTTAGGAAGGAATTGGTGGGTAAGGTTTGAAAAGCATGCTTTGAATGTTTTGGTTTTGAAATATGGAAAATGATTTTTTTTATCCTTTGTGTTCTCGTGGAAAACCACATGCGTGAGTGTATATGAAAAAATAAATAGTCAATGGCATAAGTAAATGAATTTCTAGGTGGCTATGAGGTGGGTGCCAGTGTGGTACGAGAACATGCATGTGCGAGTCCCATGGGACACTATTGGTGTTTATGCAACCCACTAGCTTTGCTTATTTTCAAAATGTTTAGTTAAAAAGAAATTTGGTGTTTTAGTAACTGGTGACTGTGTGGTGTGTCCTTGTGTTTTTTAAATGTTGGTTGTGAGTAATTTTGATCTAAGAATCCTTTTTGAATGATTTGTGTCCTGATTTTGAATTCATATTTTTATGTTGGTGTGAAATAATGTGGTTCGTGAATTCTATTGAAAAGTTCTTCGGGAATCCCTTACAGTGGTTCCCCCTGCATGTTTAGTGTTCGCGTGTGGTATGTCTTTACCATTGGACCAATTTAGTAGGTTCCATGGTTTTCTTTCTTGACTAGTGTACTCCCCCCCCACCCCATAAAGCGTTAACATGCGATTGAAGTGTGGCCACGGGCAACTCACTGTTGGTTGGCCCTCAAGTTGATTAGATGACTCTCTTCCTAAATTCTATAATTGAACCCACCAATCCATTTTATGACTAGACAGATCCTCTCACAGCGGGATGAAAAATGCAAGGGGAGTTGATAGGAGTTTTGGTCTCTTTTAGTTGTGTGAGTTTTTGGGTATGATGTTTGACATCGTTGTGTCTAAAGATCCCCCTGGAAACGGTGAAAGGAATTCCGGCGGGGAAGGGGGAAGGCGGTTTGGAGTTATCAGTGTTAGCTGATGTTTTTAAAGGATGGTAATGCTTCCATCGGCCACAAGGGTTATGTTTGGTGACGTATTACAATGTGAGTCTCTTTCAATATCAAGAGTGGATTTCGTAGGAGCCTTCAAGAATCCATATTTTCATAGGAGTGTGTCCTCTTATTAGGGAGTTTTGTTTATTTCTGTTCAAAGGGGAGGGTTTTTCATGCGTCTTTCCCCTCTTTAAGTTCCCTAGCTAAGGTGGAGTGGTGATGTAGGTGAATCATCTAAACTTCTGTTTTGGTGGATGTGCCGCAAGAGAGTGGTTTTACATCGAGGTGTGTAGTGTCTGATGGTGTTGTCTCGGTTAGAGGATGGTTGTGTGTGACACTAAGAAGAGAATCTCCATTTAGAAGTCTTCAATTCATGATTTCAAGGCAGGAGATGCTTCAAACATCAGGGATCTATCCATAGGCCTCGGAATGAAGTTGGCGCGTGGTCAGGAACCCCGAGAGTGTATGGGACATCGACCTTATTTCTTTCATCTGTGTTGGAGGTTAAAGAAGTTTAAATCATTTCTTGTACTTATTCTGTTCTGAATGACCCATCTGGGTGCATGGGATTTCTCGTTTCTAGGAGGAGGTGTGGTTATCTTGTCACCTTAAAGTCTTGGAAGTTGTGTCCCACCAGATGTAATCACCTTTTAGTTCTCCTTATGCAGTTTGTCGGGTAAATTGGTCACAATGTTGAATGGTGCTCATCCAGGAATGCGAAAATACTGGTTTGTATTGGTTCATGGTTTTGATGCCTTTGTAGTCGGACCCCTCCCTCCCCGCCCCTTGTGGTGGTGTGTTTGGTCTCCGTTGTTAAATTTTCAAAGTTTTGTATCTTTTGTCAGTTCTAATGATGGGGAGATCCACGGTGGGTCTCACTCAAATTTCACTGGAATAAATCGTTGTTGGCCTTTTCTCATAATGGTAGGGAGTCCACTCGTGCCACCCCGTGTCAGTTTTTTTCCCATCCCATCTCAAGTGTTATTAAGCTCCTAATGGTGGGGATTCTCTTCAGGATTCTCCATGTAGACCTTTTAGTTCTGTTCCTAGATGTGGCTTGTTGGTTGCTGATCAGAGTGTTCCTTGGACGTGGTTTGACCTTGTTTATTCATTCTAACCAAATGGTGTGGTTTTCGTTTAATAGTTCTTGAGATGTTTCGATATGTGAAGTTGGATACTGTGGGTGGGAGAGTTCCTTTCCTTGATTAATCAACTGGAGATGTTCAAGCTCTTTGCGGTGGGCGACACATATCCGAAATTATTTTTACGCATTTCTTGAAGTTGTCTTTGAGTCACTTACTCAGAGCATGATGCATTTTCTTTTTTCGCTTGATGTTTCTTGTTATCCCCTTTTAACCTTAATTTAGTGTGGTTTTTTACTTTGGGGTTTGGTCCTAGTTGTGGATTTCTGAGGATGGAAAGCTTTATGGTGGGGAGAATTGTCACACCCATCTTTCTCAGTTTCTTTATTTTATTAATTTTTTCAGAATCGGGTATTTCGGGTTGAGGCCCAACATAAAATTTTTGAATCTTATTTTTAAAAATGTGTGTTTCGACCTTGAATGTGTCCAACATACTGTGGTTGAAGTCGTGCGGCCTCGGTTGGGTCATCGTGCAACCCCGCTTGGTCACTTCATGCCCTGCCGATGTTCAATTAATTAAATGAAAATAATTAATAATGAATAAATAAAAATTTATTGAGTCGTAAGATAAAAATAATGTAAAATAATGTAATAATTTAATGATTCAAAAATATTAACAACGATAATATTTTAATTATGAACAATAATAATAATATTATTATGTTAATATTGTAAAGTTTATTAGTATCATGTTGGTTATTATCATCATTCATTATTTTTCAATAAAAGTGTTAACATTTTAATTATTGTTATCATCATGAAGATATACTATTTATTAAACTATTATTATTTTTCTCATTCTTATTCTCATTATTATTGTTGAGGTTTTAGTTTAGGAATACTATTACTATTAATATCAACATTATTATTAGTTTTGTTTTTTTATTTTATCTTTATATTTCATTTATTCCTTTGTTAGGGTTTCTTTTTTTCTCTTGGGCCCCTTCATCTCCATATTCACCATGCCACGCCCCAACCCCCATTTACCCCCATTTTCCGTCGTGCCTCCTCCCATGGGAATGTGTCACACCCGCAGGATTTCCCTTCTCTCCTGCGCACTAAAAACTACTGGTCGCCTCCCCCTTGAACACCCTGTCGCACCACCTGCTACCTGACCCCATCCCGTCACGCTGCTGCCTTGTTCCCCGGACACACACCGCGTCGAGCCGAAGCACTCCCCCCCTTCCTGGTTTTGTTGTGTCGCGCTCTGATCTCCCAGCCAGCCCCACCTCTGTTGTGAAACATCTCTCCCGCTTTCCATCTACCTTCCTCTTGGCTGACCCGCATGCACAACGCCCTTCTCATACCTCCTCGTCACCCCTGCTTTTGCTCTGTCCTATGACCACCATCCCTACTGCCCCTGCCCCTCCTATCTAGCCACCTGCACAGCCCCTTGGACTCTCCTTACCGATGGCTTCCCCCGGAACTCCTTTCGGCAGCCAACACCATGGTTAAACCACCATTGTTGTTCTAGTTGCTTTATTTCAATTTATTGATTTTGGTTAGAGTTTATGTGGATTTTCATTTGGTTTTGATGTTATCTTTGGTATGATTCTATTTTTAGGGTATACATTTAGTTGTTTGTGAAGCGAATTGGTTGTGATTGGAGTATTTCACCCATGTTTGGAAGTCTCGACATCAAAGGTAGGTGGTTACACTTATAATTATTCTTTGATGAATTAATTTGCATGTTTAATTAGCTCAGGGTATTATTTAATGTCTTTTCTTTGTGAGAAATTTTTTTTCGTATTGGGATCTCATATGCGTTGATTTATTAGTAATGTGTTTATGTGATATGATTGTGATTTTTTCTGAAAACTCATGTCGAGCGGGTTATTAGTGTTTTATAAATTGTTCACATGGCTTATTAAATCTTTCAATAGATGAAGATTATAATTTAGTAAGGCATTAGTGTATGTTTTATTCTAAAAAGAGGGTTGGGTTATTTTTTTTGTGAAAATCAATGTTCTGCATTTCAAAATTTGTTTATTAATATCTTAAAAGTTTTATTAAATATTTTTAAGGATGAAAATTTGTTTTAATTGAGTTGTGTAAAGATTATTGGTGTGCATATGATGATGATGATTATTATTATTATTATTATTATTATTATTATTATTATTATTATTATTCTTTTTTTAAGAATTCGTGGGCGGGTGAAATTGGTGTTTTGGTGTAGCGTCTATATGCGTTCTGTCTTAAATGAGTATTCGGGTGAATTTTTGGTGTTTAAAGACATGAGACGTATGTTGAAATTGTTTAATAAATTCTTCAAATGGTTTTTTGACCATGAAAGTTCTTTCTTTTACCACGCATTTGTTTTAATTGGTTGTGTAAGAAATGCATATTGAGTTTTAAAATATTTTAGTGTGTGTATTATTTCTAATGGCTTTTGTGTGTGAAAATAGTGGTTTTGGAATGTGTAGTGTCCTGTTTGGTTTGAGTATATGAATATGACATATGATATGAACTCTAAACCACTTGAGTACAAAACGGGAAGTCTGGGTAGCTTGGAGGGTGGACTAGACTAGTGGGATAGTGTTCCGGAGGTGACTCGACCCGGTTTCACTGGCAAGACTGACGATTGAAAAACTAACTAAACATATGTCTTTCAGAGGGTCATGGTCTTTTAAGCCACGTTTTCTGAGGCTCGTGGCCTTCTAAGCCACATTTTCTAAGGGTCGTGGCCTTCTAATCCACGTTTCATCGAGACACGAAGATCTAGGGACCCAAGCAAGGTGATACCCATGCGGCCTCTCCCATATTAGTTCTCACTGGTTACTTTACGCTCGTCAGTGTGACATATTGGTTATTTTAAAATGTAAGGGTGTGTGTGTTTTTTTTTAATTTGTTCCATTTGAAACATTTTTATTTAATTTCATTTTATTTTAAACTATTCAAGCATTTATTCCTTTTCGTTAGTTAATTTTGAAAATGTATTTTTCATTTAATAATTATGTGTGGAACCATTTTATAGGGTGACATCCTACTGGGTTCTTGGGTCACACCCTACATACACCTATCGGTGTGTGTATACCTTGTTTCTTGTGTATTCTAGGTTGTGACATCATGCTTAGTGTTGGTGGTTCTGGATGTTATAGGTCTTTGCGTGGAGGTTGGTGTTGGTAGCTTGGGGATGCGGCTTCTTGTATTGCTTAGAGGTTGGTATTGGAGTTTAGTTCTTTATCCTTGTAATTTTTCACCTTGGGTTTTTAGTCAAATAGTATACTTTAAACCTATTTATAGTTTAAAGGCATGTTTGGTTGTCTGTTTCTAGTTTCAGTTGTTTATATTGTGAGTTGTGTTTTTATCTTGGATTTCGGGTAAACCGTTCCCATTTGTTACTTATGATACCCGGGCACTTGTTCCAGCCCATGGGGATCGGGAACGCCCCTCAGTCCATGTCATGGACCAGGTGGGCACCGAGACCGATGCGACCCGGCATGGTTCATGACACCATGGCCATAAAAATTTAAGGCAAAACCTAGTGGTGGTAGTTGTTCTTGATTAGTGTGACATTGGGTGATGGATGTGACTGGTGGAACGTGTGATCCACTAGTTAGATTGAGATCTCATGTAAATGTCTTGATGGTTTAATGTGAGTAATATGGTTGACATACCATTTTAGGGACATATATCCCTCTACATGCAATACTTTTCTCTCGTGTATTGTTTGGAATATTGACTGATTATTGATTCTTATTTGTGTCTTATCTTGATTAGTTATTCTTGTGATGAAATCATACCCTCTTGTTTTTATCTGTTGCCTCAGTGCTAATCGCCATCACGTGGGGATCAAGAATGCCCTTCTGACCATCTTACACCTGATTTGGGTACTGTTTTGGTGTGTTATCCAGGTCAATTCAAGACATATTATGTTTATATCAGTTATTAATTTAACACTAATATAGTTAGCTATATCAACAATATGGTAAGTTCAAGTAAAGGAAAAAATATAATTTTTTATATAAATAAGAAAATATTTTTAAAAATATGTCATTAATTTGAAATCTGTATAATTATATTCAAGAATAAAAATATTTATACATAAACTACTAGAAAAAAAGGTATTTGCGACGGGCTATTTGCGACGGGATCCCGTCGCAAATAGCCCGTTGCTGAAAACGCCGTCGCAACTACACTTATTTGCGACGGGCCCGTCGCTAAAGACTTTTTTTGCGACGGGCATTCTCTCCGTCGCAAATAGTATTCCGTATTTTTGTAAAAAACTTTTAAAACAGTTTTTGCGACGGGACCCGTCGCAAAAACACTTTTTTAAAAAAATAAAAAAAATTAATAATACTAGTATTTGCGACGGGAGTCGGGACCCGTCGCAAATACTTTTAAAAAAAAAATAAAAAACTATTAATAATACTAGTATTTGCCACGGGCATAGTATCCCGTCGCAAATACTATAAAAAAAATAAAATAAATAAATTATTAATAAATTATTTTAATTAATATAATAATAGAATTATAATTTACAAATGAAAATAATAAATTATTTTAATTACTATAATAATAGTAGAATTATAATTCAAAAATAAAAATAATATAATATTAATAAATAATTTAATTAATATAATAATATTACAATTATAATTCATAAATAAAAAAAATATTAATAAGTTATTTTAATTAATATAAAAATAATAGAATTATTTTACATTCAAATATTAAAATAATTCAAGTATTACAAAAAAAATAATTAAATTATAATATTATAAAATTTTAATATATATATAAAATTTTAATATATATATAAATTTTAATATTATAAAATATAAATAATATTATTATTCATATTAATATTGTTATTTAAAAATATAATATTATTAATATTTTATAATGAGACAGAAACTACGAATAGAAAAAAAAATATTTTGATTTCACAAATTTTATAACAGAAATACAAACTCTAATCTGAAGGAGGGGGGGAGGGGGGAGGTGGGGGATCTGCAGATGGTGGTGGAGGAAACTTCATCCCTAAAGCATGAGTGAGTCGGCGCATGTACTCCATCTGCTCCTGATGCTGCTGCTGCCACCGACTCGTCTGCTCCTCGTACAGCTGATGCTGGCGTCGACGCTCCTCCTCATGCTGCTGACGCATCTGCTCCTGCTCCTGTCGGAGACTCTCTATCTATGCAGTCTGAGATCGCAACTGATCCTCATACTGTGTAGAAGAAGATGCACGAGCTCCTCTCGAGCTGGACGCCGACATCGCAGCACTGCCATAATAATCTCCGGGAGTCAGTCGAGAGCCGATACCAACTACCCAGCCCTTCTCGAAGGCATACTGGGTGGCCTGCATCCATGCCGCCTCATCAAACTGACGGGCAGTGGTCTGATCTAATGACTCGGCCTGACTCTCAGGCCGGGCTTGTGCCGCTGCGGCCTCATATGACTCCTATAGTTGCAATTTAAAATTAAAATTGTGAATATATTATATTCAGTTAATTTTTAAACTTGAAAACAAATAATACTGACCACGATGTGATGCTGACGATCACCTCGGAGCTCCCCAGTAGCAGGATCACTGTACATCCTCCGATATACGTCGTACTCTGTAATATCGGGGTGCTCGACAGCCTATAAGAATAAAAAATAAACTGTTAATATTTATAGTTATATAAAATATTTATAAATAATGTACGTACCAGATGCTGTCTATGAGTACTGAAAGAACGACTCCCAGCTCGATGAGTCACCTCCTGTCTCCCCCGATTCTGCCTCCCCACCGATGATCTCCTCTGAAAGGCACCACTCAACCAGTGCGCACATAATCCATCCCATACATGGGATGAAATATACTATGGTCGGTGTGCTCTACATGACTCCTCAAAATCTGACACTCCTGCTTTCTTCATCGCAGCTTTTCTTAAATTGTGCAAAAACTGACGAAGACGATCACGCATGGCCACCTCCCATGCCTCGTGGATGGCGTCACGCATGGTATCCTCGATCGGATACCATAAACCCTACAAATAAATCAAAATATCAAGTTAGAAATGAAATAATTTTCAAAATAAAAATTATTTATTTACGTACGTACCAACCAATGGCCGAACATGGCCTGCTGCACATCAATGGGAATCTGCTCCCATGTGGTCCACGGCTGAGAGAAATAGTTGCGCAAAATAGCGCTGCCCTGTCTGACTGCTATATGCGGAAAACTGAAAAAATAATAAACATTTATTATGTGAATAGATTAATGAAATCTTAGTCAAATCCACAGGTTATCACACAGGTTATCACACCTCCGGGTGCGCGGATCAAACCCAAGACGTGGACGTCGCTCGGGGACGGGGTCAGGAATCATCAATCGTGCAAGACCGCGCCCCCTCCGCGTACTCCCTGGAGCGCCTGCAGGCTGAGGGTCATCTGCCAGCAACTCATCCGCATCGAAAGGCAGGTCAGCCTCCGCCAACTCACGAAATGTGGCCTCATCCATCTGAAACAGAAAATGTTAATGTTAGAAAATAATTGATAATTACTATTATATATACATATATACATATTATGATTGTATATAAATACCATGGAATTCTATAAGTGTTCATCTTCATCATCATCTTCATATATGTCAATGTCATCTTCATATTCCTCCTCAACATCATCGATATCCATTCGAGTTGCAGTTGCTTCATCTCTTACCATTTCAAATTCATGTGTGACATCATTAACATCATCGTCATCACCGACTCCTAAATGTGGGGTGTCGTCATCGATACTCATGTCTCTTTGTAAAAAATATTGATTTTGAGTACTCCCTTGAAAAACTTCAATTCTTTGCACATCAGTGAAAGCACTTTCACTTTGACTAAACTGATTGTCTCGAATTTTGATTTTTATTACACTCCACCAATCAGTCAAGTCTCTTGATGTTGCACAGTACTTTGCATAATAAACTTGATATGCCTGTTGAGCCAATAAGAATGGTTCATTTACTGCGAGAACACTTTTACATTTAATATCGATGATTCCATGAGTCGGATGAACACGCACGCCTCTCTCTGTATCCAACCACTGACATTTGAACATGGTTATGTAATGTTTTCCAAGATAACAGAGTTCAATGATTTCATCAAGTATGCCATAAAAGTCAACTTCATTTTCTCGATGATGAGATCCTCTCAAGATAACTCCACTATTCATTGTTTTTTTCGATTCCCCATATGCATGTGTGTGGAATCGAAATCCATTCACCACATATGCATTATAAGTTTTAACAAGTTTGGAAGGTGGGTTACTCAATACACACAGCCGTTTGTCAATTTTATCAGCATGTTGAGACACCTGAAGATTTGTGAAATAATTATCAATATAGTAAACTATACATTGAATGAGTTGATAAAAGATAAAGAATTTATGTTACCAGTTTTTGAAACCACTGAGAGAAATTTTTCAGTCGACGTTCTTCGAGAGCAGCTGCTGTAATTTGTGGAATTTGTTTCTTGATATGATTATCATACAACCTATAAAAACCAAAGTTATTTACTGTAACATAAATGATAGAATAAGTGATATAAACACTTACAGTACAACTGATGTCATCTCTTCACAGTTGAGCAGAACATACGTATGAGCTCTATGATGTTCATCATCTGAAAGCCAGCGTTCAGAAACTCCACCAAAACCAAGCTCTGACTGGTTGAAAACAGATAATTGATTGTCGATTTCATCAATATTCCTCTCATTCCATCCCATTCGGTTGTGTTTTGAAGGATACTCAGATTCAAAATAATGGGAGCAGAAAAAAGATATTTCCTCTTGCAAATAAGCTTCTGCAATAGATCCTTCAACAGATGCTTTGTTGCGTACTTTTCTTTTCAATTTTTGCATGCATCTTTCAAATGGGTACATCCATCGAAACTGTACCGGACCTCCACATTTGGCTTCATATGACAAATGTAACATCAAATGTTCCATTGAGTCGAAGAAAGACGGCGGAAATATTTTTTCAAGTTTACATATAATTACAACAACATCTTTTTCAAGTTTGCCTAGAGCATCATAATCTTCCGTAGCCGCACAAATTTCCCGAAAAAAATGAGACATGTCTGTTATGGAATCCCAAATCACAGAATTCAACAGACCTCTTAATCCAATGGGTAGAAGTCTCTCCATTATAACATGACAATCATGACTTTTTAATCCAGTAATATGACCATTCTTTACACATCTACCCAAATTGGAAGCACAGCCATCTGGAAGTCTCAAATCTGCAATCCACTGACAAAATAATAAACGGTTTTCTTTAGACAGTGTATAAGCTGCTGTTGGTTTCAGTAACCTTTCTGTTCTGACATTCTCAAATAGTTCCAATTCTGGACGCCTGTAAATTTGGGCAAGATCTAAACGTGCATTTACATTGTCTTTGCTCTTTCCTAGCGTATCCAAAACTGTATGAAACAAATTATCAAAACAGTTCTTCTCAATATGCATGACATCTAACATGTGTCGGACCAACAAATCAGACCAATATGGAAAATCCCAAAATATGCTACGTTTAATCCAATTGTGTTCTTTCCCAAAACCAGAAATTTTCTGTTGGTTTATTGTGGGACCAAAAGTGATGGGAGGTAATGAAAATACAACCGATTTTAACTCCGAACCTGATAGCATTTTTGGAGGTCCATCCCTTTCAGCTGTTCCTTTTCTGAAATGAGATCTGTTTCTGCAAAAAGGATGATCAGCTGGAAGAAATCTGCGATGACAGTCAAAATAACACGGTTTCTTTCCATGAATGAGCATAAATGCTTTGTTCTCTCCCATACAGTAAGGACATGATTTCTGACCATGTGTTCTCCAACCAGATAACATCCCATAAGCCGGGAAGTCACTTATTGTCCACATCAATGCTGCTCTCAGTATGAAATTCTGTTTCGTTGCAACATCATATGTACTGACACCAGTACTCCACAATAAATTTAATTCATCAATCAATGGCTTCAAATAAACATCAATATTTTTCTTCGGATGTCCTGGAATTAGTAAAGTCAAAAAGATATATGGCTCCTTCATCAACATCCATGTAGGTAAATTATACGGAGTTAAAAAAACAGGCCAACATGAATATTGACTACCATAAGATCCAAACGGGCAGAAACCAGCAGTGGAAAGGCCCAGTCGAACATTTCTAGCTTCTAAAGCAAATGATGGATGCACTCTATCAAAATGTTTCCATGAATCACCATCGGCTGGATGATTCAAGCTTTTATCGGTTGAACTATTCTCTTTATGCCATGACATCATTGTCGTTGTATTCTTAGACATGAATAAACGTTGAAGTCTGGATGTAAGCGGAAAATATCTCAACTGTTTTACAGGAATCAAACCAGGCTTCCCGTGTTGTCCTTTATATCTCAGTTGCCCACATGTGGGACAACTATCCAACGACTCATTTTACCCTGAATATAAAATGCAGTCATTTGAACATGCATGAATCTTCTGACAAGTAAGTCCCAAATTTCGAACCAACCTCTTACTTTCATAGTAATTTGCAGGTAAAACATTGCCTTCGGGTAATAGTGTTTTCAGCAAAGAAAATATCTGGTCAAAACAGGTGTTTGACATTCCGTTATCTGATTTGATAGCCATAAATTTTGCAAATGCTTCTAATTTGCTCATCTTGCAGCCAGGATATAATGCATCCTCAGCAGACTTCAACAACTCATAAAATTCAGACGGTCCCAACTCAGGATTTGAAGCTATATCCACCGGAGTTTCTGTATGTTGAACAGATGAACCTGCAACATCATGTACTAAATCTTGAAACTGGGATGGATCCGGAATCAAGTTGGTATCACCTGCTCTGGAACTGCGTTCACCGTGTTGATACCAAAAAACATAATCTGCTTGAAAACCAAAACGCAAGAGATGTTCCCCCACTTTGTCAAACGTGTCAAACGTTCTCAATGCACATTTTCTGCAAGGGCATTTTATTTTTCCTTCTGAAACAAATTCTGAATTTGATTCCGCAAATGATAAAAAAGTCTCCACACCCTCAACATATACTGGATTTAAACCAGAACCGTTTGGATTTCTACGTTGATTTATCCATATTCGGTCACCTAATAATGATTGTTGACGACCTCGTTGTTCCATATTTCTCTATAAAATATAAAAGCATTACTGGTTTTGAATAATTTGTTAGAAAAAACACTCAAGTAAAGATTGAATATATTGAGAATAAAGCAAAACATGTTACAAATATTGATAATTTTAATATTATATTGATTTTTTATTATTTTAATAATACTAATATAATTTTTTCATAAACATTAATTATATAATAATAACATTATTACATTATTAGTATATTTTATTATTAATATTAAAATAACATAATTTTTTATATTATATACAATTCTCCTTTCATCTGTGTGTTTAACATTCTGTCTCCACATGTAATATTCGCATTCACTTTCACCTCTCCATTGGCGAGTAGGTTGATAATTTTGAAAAAGAATGCGAATATTACATGTGGAGACAGAAAACACACAGATGAAAAGAGAATTGTATATAATATAGAAAATTATATTATTTTAATATTAATAATAAAATATACAAATAATGTAATAAGGTAATTATTCCAAATTATTGGTAAGTATTTCAAATTATTGGTAAGTATTTCAAATTATTGGTAATTATTCCAAATTATTGGTAATTATTCCAAATTATTGGTAATTATTCCAAATTATTGGTAATTATTCCAAATTATTGGTAGTTATTCTTAATTTTTGGTAGTTATTCCTAATTATTGGCAAATATTGGTAATTATTGGTAAATATTGGTAATTATTAGAAAATATTGGTAATTATTGGTAATTATTGGAAAATATTGGAAAATATTGGTCATTATTGGTAATTATTGGTGATTATTGGTAATTATTGGTGATTATTGGTAATTATTGGTGATTATTGGTAATCATTGGTGATTATTGGTAATTATTGGTGATTATTGGTAATTAATACTGATTATTGGTAATTAATACTAATTATTGGTAATTAATACTAATTATTGGTAATTAATACTAATTATTGGTAATTAATAATCATTATTACTAATTATTGGTAATTATTACTAATTATTCCTTATTAATACTAATTATTCCTAATTATTCCGAATTATTACTAATTATTGTTAATTATTACTAATTATTGTTAATTATTACTAATTATTACTAATTATTTCTAATTATTACTAATTATTTCTAATTATTACTAATTATTGCTAATTATTAGTAATTATTTCTAATTATTACTAATTATTGCTAATTATTATTAATTATTGATAATTATTAATAATTATTGATAATTATTGGTAATTATTACTAATTATTATTAATTATTGGCAATTATTGTTAATTATTACTAAATATTGGTAATTATTACTAAATATTGGTAATTAATACTAATTATTGGTAATTAATACTAATTATTGATAATTAATACTAATTATTGGTAATTAATACTAATTATTGGTAATTAATACTAATTATTGGTAATTAATACTCATTATTACTAATTATTGGTAATTATTAATAATTATTGATAATTATTAGTAATTATTGATAATTATTGGTAATTATTACTAATTATTGCTAATTATTGGCAATTATTGTTAATTATTACTAAATATTGGTAATTATTACTAAATATTGGTAATTAATACTAAATATTGGTAATTAATACTAATTATTGATAATTAATACTAATTATTGGTAATTAATACTAATTATTGGTAATTAATACTAATTATTGGTAATTAATACTAATTATTTGTAATTAATAATCATTATTACTAATTATTGGTAATTATTACTAATTATTCGTAATTAATACTAATTATTCCTAATTAATACTAATTATTCCTAATTAATACTAATTATTCCTAATTATTCATAATTATTACTAATTATTGCTAATTATTACTAATTATTTCTAATCATTACTAATTATTGCTAATTATTAGTAATTATTGCTAATTATTATTAATTATTGCTAATTATTATTAATTATTGCTAATTATTATTAATTATTGATAATTATTAGTAATTATTGATAATTATTGGTAATTGTTGATAATTATTGGTAATTATTACTAATTATTGTTAATTATTACTAATTATTGTTAATTATTGGCAATTATTGTTAATTATTACTAAACATTGGTAATTAATACTAATTATTGGTAATTAATACTAATTATTGGTAATTAATACTAATTATTGGTAATTAATACTAATTATTGGTAATTAATACTAATTATTGGTAATTAATACTAATTATTGGTAATTAATACTAATTATTGGTAATTAATACTAATTATTGGTAATTAATACTAATTATTGGTAATTAATAATCATTATTACTAATTATTGGTAATTATTACTAATTATTCCTAATTATTACTAATTATTCCTAATTATTCCTAATTATTCCTAATTAATTCTAATTATTCCGAATTATTCCTAATTATTACTAATTATTGTTAATTATTACTAATTATTGTTAATTATTACTAATTATTACTAATTATTTCTAATTATTACTAATTATTTCTAATTATTACTAATTATTTCTAATTATTACTAATTATTGCTAATTATTACTAATTATTACTAATTATTACTAATTATTGCTAATTATTATTAATTATTGATAATTATTAGTAATTATTGATAATTATTGATAATTATTACTAATTATTGGTAATTATTGGCAATTATTGTTAATTATTACTAAATAGTGATAATTATTGGTAATTATTAATAATTAATACTAATTATTGGTAATTAATACTAATTATTGGTAATTAATACTAATTATTGGTAATTAATACTAATTATTGGTAATTAATACTAATTATTGGTAATTAATACTAATTATTGGTAATTAATACTAATTATTGGTAATTATTACTAATTATTGGTAATTATTACTAATTATTCCTAATTAATACTAATTATTCCTAATTATTACTAATTATTACTAATTATTGTTAATTATTCCTAATTATTACTAATTATTGTTAATTAATACTAATTATTGGTAATTAATACTAATTATAGGTAATTATTACTAATTATTGTTAATTATTGTTAATTATTCCTAATTATTGTTAATTATTCCTAATTATTACTAATTATTGGTAATTAATACTAATTATTGGGAATTAATACTAATTATTGGGAATTAATACTAATTATAGGTAATTAATACTAATTATTGGTAATTATTACTAATTATTACTAATTATTCTTAATTATTGATAATTGTTGATAATTGTTCCTAGTTATTAGTAATTAAATGAATAATTATCAATAATTAGAAATAATTACCAATAATTACAAATAATAACATTATTAATATATTTTATTATTAATATTAAAATAATATAATTTTCTAATTTATATACAATTCTTTTTTGATCTGTGCGTTTTCTATCTCCACATACAAATAATACATGTGAAGACAGCAAACACACAGATCAAAAAAGAATTGTATATATATATATAATTATATTATTTTAATATTAATAATAAAATAAACTAATAATGTAATAATGTTCTTATTCCTAATTATTGGTATTTATTACTAATTATTAATATTTATTCTTAATTATTAAAAATTATTACTAATTATTCCTAATTACCATTATCTATAAACAATACTAATAATTTAAATTTATTAAGTAATAAAACAATGTAAACATAATTAAATTACAACTAATTAATAATAATTGAATCTAATAAAAATTGAAAATAAATAAAAAATTAATAAAAAATAAAAAATTAAAATGAAGATAAATACCTTGAAAATTGATCTGTTCTGATCGTTCTTCAAAACTTTAATATCAGCTCCGGAGAAAAAAAATTAAACTGGAGAAAAACTCAACTCTAGAAATATAATTTTGAGAGAAGGAGAAGATAAGGAATGAGAATGAAATGAAAAAACGGATGGGGGTATTTATAGGTTAGATTATTTGCGACGGGCCCATTTGCGACGGTACCCGTCGCAAATACCTTAGCCAACATTTATTACGGTCAACCGGTAAATAGTTATTTGCGACGGGTCCCGTCGCAAATAACCCCTGCCGACATAGTATTAGCGACGAGGGAATATTCCCGTCGCAACTACCTTTTACCGCCGCCGGTTATTTGCGACGGGAATATTCCCCCGTCGCAAATAAGTTTCCCGCGATTTGGCGCGCATCGCGGGAAAACTATTTGCGACGGGAAAAGCAATCCCGTCGCAAAAGCCTCCTTATTTGCGACGGGGAAATACCCCCGTCACAAATAAGTTTTTAACATGACTATTTGCGACGGGATTTCTTCCCGTCGCAATTGCTCATTTTTCCCGTAGTGAAAAAGGTTAAATACTGCCAATAAATGTATATAATATCAACAATTCTATACATATATAAGATTCTAATAACCTTATTTATATAACCTTAATATGTATGAAATTTAAACAATATGTAATATAATTTATATATGAATGGTTTTTCCATTTAGCAAAAATTTAAAAATAAGAAATGGATATTGAAAATTAAAAAAAACTTTTAAATCTATCAGAATTTACTAATTATATAACAGTAAAAAAAAATAAAAAAAATTACATTTTAATATCCTTGATAAAATAGTAAAAATTAATAAATTCCTAAAAATAATAAAAATGAAAAAATAATATTAATTATAAAAATTATAAAAATATTAAAAAATAATAAATATTTTATTAAGAATGAATTAATATTAAGAAATTCCAATATAGAAATAAGATTTATAATATTTCAATAAATAAAAACAAATAAATAATAATTTTATAAATTTATAAATACAAAAATATTAAAATAAAAAAGGAGAAATAATAATAATGAATAAATATTGCTTATATAAATTAAAAACATATTAAATATTTTAAATAATAATAAATTAAATGTATAAATAATTGTTCTATAATGATTAAAATGAAAAAAGATTTGACATATATAAATATTAAAAGTAAATATATTATAAAATATTAACAAGTAATAACAAATATTAAATGAATACATATTTAAAATGAATAAAAACAAAAAAAAATATAGAAATATTAAAAAATGAATAACTAATATTAACTATAAAAATTAAAAAAATATTAAAAATGAATAAATATTAAAATCGAAATGAATAATATTTAGAAATTAAATTTAAATAAAAAAATATTTACAAAGAAATATTAATAATAATAATTTATATAATAATAATTATATATATAATATTAATAATTATTATATTAAAATATTTTTTATAATATTTAAATTTTTTAATTATTTATAAATATGTATAAATATTTATTATTATAAATAAATTCTTATCTATATATATGTGTGTAATTAACTATGTTTCTATTTATAAAGAGTAATTTTGAATATATTAAAAAATTATTTTATGTTTACAATCAAATCTATTTATATTAATAAATTATTATTATTATTTTATTAAAATATTTCTAAATTAATAATATACTATTTTTTATCATCAATATGAAAAATATACATTTATAAATTTTTTCCACTCAATATTATTAATTACAAAACAATAAAATTAACAGCAATAATTTTAATAGTTATATTTAATTAGATTTATAGTGGTTAACATATATATTTATTGTTATCTCTAATTATATAAGAATATGTTTTATTTATTTTATAAAAATATATTAATCATTACGTATAATTAAATATATTTTTATTTATATAGTTGAATAGATATTTTTAAAGTATATAATTAATTATATAAATATATAATAATATTCACAACTAAATATCGGTATATATACAAAAAGATTTAAAATATTCCTTACTAAAATATAAATATTATTTAAAATTTTTAGAATTATATATATATATAAATAATAATAAAACTCTACATATAAGTTCGTTTTAAAATTTCTTTTAAATATTTGATTTTTTATATTTTATATTAATCATTTATGTATTTGACAATATTTATTTACTTATATATATATATGTATGGGTCTGTGTGTGTGAGTGTATGGAGAGTCAAAGGACATCTGTTTGTAGGTTGTGATGCCTTGGACCTGCACTCCCAGATCCAATGTCATTAACACATACTTTACATAATAAATTTGATACCAACTGTTGATTTTTGAGCATAAAAATACCATAATTACATGACTTAAATAAAATATTGCATTACATACATTCCCAATAAGGTTTACGTATAGAGCGTTAGATAATTAGGATATTACATAATCTATAAAAAACAATATGTTTCCCAACTAATGGATATAAGCTATGTTTTTCTTAAGTGAGGGATATTTTTTTAACTATATGAGATTCTACTTAATCTTGGGTATGTTTTCTAAATCTATGACAAATTATCCACATAGGGTATTCTTTTCGACATATAATGTATTATAATTGTCTTTATAATATGGGGAAATGGAAATATAAGAAGGGGTAAACTCAAATTATCAGTAATGTAAATCTTAAAACTGAGTCAATAAGTTCATAAACATGGCATAAATGTTATATTGCTATTAAATAATAAAACAATAATTCCATAAGATAATTAAACTAAAATCTTAATGTCCCTATAATTAAAAAAAGATATAATTGGATCCTATAAATATCAATAACATGTTCCCTAGAAATGAAATGCATAATTTTGGGTAGCCAATTCCATACTATAATCCAAGACATCATGATCATGGACATCAAGATCATACCATCAAAAAAATATCTTTTTTGGCCAGGCATATACAAAAATACTCATATATGTTTGTCTCATTAGACCTACTAATGCATCAAGGGGTTTTATAATTTCAGTAACCACTCATCACATGTTTAATGTGTAATGAATTATTTATATGAGGTATTGAGTAAAAAATACATAATCAAAATTTCTAAAAATTGTCTATATTTTAATAAAATTATAAAAACATTCAAAACAGTTCTACATGTTAATAGAAGTGATAACATAATCATAACCCTTCTGTATAATTAAGCGGGATCGTTAGAAAATATATATTCAACATGTTATTAATCATCTATGTTGGAATTACAATAAATATATTGAAAATAATTTCCCCCCTGTTAATAAAAGGGATAAAATTATATTAACCAATTAGAATAAAGAAGGTGGATAGTAAAACAACACATCGTAAACATATCAATAATAATTCATATGGGAATAACAACATACAAAATTCCAATACCTTTCTTTATATCATTATAATAACATTCTTTCTTGGTGAACATCATCCAATCTGAGTTAAGTAAAATGTGGCATTCACACCATAGAGAGAAATGATTATATGACTAATTCAATACTAGATTAAAATAATAATTATAAATCAAAAAAAGATGGTGGATGGTTTAAAAATAACATAACCCTAATTTAAACAATGAAACATAGAAGGATGTTGACATAGATGAAAAACATTCTTTTTAAAGCATAGTTGAATGATTCCATACAATGATGGATTATGAATTGTATTTTTTGGTACATTGAGTTCATTCCCCCCAAAGATAAATATATATTAGAGTAGAAATAGTGAAGCATAAACCCTATTATGGTAAACCCATTTCAAAAACAAAATGGAATGAAATTGAAAACATAAATGTTCTTTTATAAAATATTTTTAACATTGACAGTAAAGATGATTTTTTGGGTCAAATCCAAAAGTATTTCTCAAAAGGAAAAGTGAAAAATATTTAAAACACATTAAATTAAGAAAATAATTTTCAATAATAGAGCATTGAAAATACATATGGTTTTTCATGGATAAATGTGAAGAGAAATAAAAATCCTAAGAAAGTTAAAGGAAAAAATATTTTTCAATATCCCGAGAAAACCCTTTATTCAAAACTCAGATTTTAAAAATAATAATAAAACATTATTTTGTATCAAAATTTAATTTTCCCCATAGAGGTATAGAAAATACTATACAATAAAATTTATGGGTAGTGTAACCAAGGAATTAAAGAAATATGTTAATTATGATATAAGATAACATAATGAAATGTGAAATGAGTTATCAATATTCCTTATGAGCAACATAATCCTTTAGGTAATAAATATTAAAAAAGGTGAAATATATGGTAGAACTGAATATTTATAGTAAACAATATAATACCTTATAATATAATAAACTTAAATAATGTATGAAACTTTAATGTGCTAGAGGACGGTTATGCCATAATGAAATAAAATTGGGTTACCAAAAGCTTTATAACATGGGTAACAATTGAGTAAAATCTATTTAATGAAAAGGAATTGATTTTGATTAGTATTTACAATTAATAAAAAATATATTATAAATATAAATACATTGTAATTTAATACACAATTAAAAGGAAAACATGGTGCATAATATAAACATGTCTCAAGTAATTAATGTTTGAGACAAAAAAATTGTTGTGATTTGATCCACATTTTAATAAAACCCCTTCGAAAGAATTGGAATGTAATTGAACATAATATACCATTTTAAATAGATAATTAATTATATAATATATAAAATTGGATGTGTATATCTAATATAAATTAAATTTTGTGTATAATACTAAATAGGTCTCAAAGAGTGGAATTTTAGATGAAAACTCTTACCTTGTTCCAGATTCGTTATGTGCATGCGCCCAACTTCCGGAATAAAAAAAATAATTTCATTATATAAATTTTTGGGAAGATTATTCATAAAAATTTAATTCAATATATACCATTCATTACCATGTTCTATTTATTTTTTATGGATTCTGTATTTCTTACAGTGGCCACTTATGTTTGCTTGGTCAATTTGATTTGTAACTCCATATGTATGTTGATCATGGTTGAAAGTGTTGTAAAATAGTTTCATATTATCCATAATTTTAATGATTTTATGGAAATAATATTTATATATTACATATATTTTGAAATCCATCCACGATTTGTGACGATGAAAAATGAATCTCATTGCTCGTGGAGGTAGTAGTTCGCACATTCGAACGATTAATGTTTCCATTTCTGAGAAAAATAAAGGTGAAAATGTATATTATAATTTGGAATTTCATAATATAATTTATATTTCATATTTAATATTTATTCATAAATATCATCATTGAAACAATTCATGATATGAGATTATTAAAAATTGAAGACATTTCTTTATGGAGGTGGTATTCCACACAAACACGTTGACGATGCTTTTGTATTCCTTAGTGGACTGAGTGAATAAGTAATTATTGTTACATCTATATGATAACATATCACTATAATAATGATACTAATATAATTATATTTTTATGGATATAAGCAATTTTAAATTGGAATATTAATAATATAATATTAAAAGGTTGGTAATAGTTACATTGGTGATTCGATCTTCAATTAGTGATTTTCTTGGATATTAAGGCTTTGGACTAACTTGTAGGGATAAATGTATTAACTATGATAAATCTAATTTAAGTAGAGTTATTTTTTGTATATTTTAATGGGAAATTTTAATGGTCACTATAATAGAGAAGGGTTGTAATTAATCCCCTTTTGTAAGTGAAAATGGGGATTTAGTGAACACCATTTAATTTTTAATGATATAATTACACTATCTAAAGGTATAATAATCAAAATATAATAAATAATGGATTTTGGGGTTACATCATGTCGATTAAGCCTCAACAAGTTATTTCAACATGTATTTTAAACTTTTTGTAAGTTATTTGTTCATAGGTTTTTACTTTTACCTTTTTTTACATTGGTAATTAGTTTTTAGAAAATTAATTTATAAAATAATCCCAATTATAAAATTTGTGTGGGATGAAACTAAATTTAATCTTCATTTAATCGAATTAAAGTTCAATTTTTTTTAATTTACATGAAAATTAAAACATTTTATATATACATAAAGAGTTTTTGTAGAAAAATAGGGTTCTAAACATTTTGTGTATTTAATATTATTTAGTATTAGATTACATTTAAGTGTTTGTTAGTATATTAATATATGTGACTAAACATCATATTATAGAAATTATTTAAAATAGAATTTTTTAATTTATTAGATAAAAATTTCACATTATTAATAACCCAATTATTTGAAAATAACTGTTTTACCATTATCATTGTCATTAACTTTAATCTTAGTTGTCGTTATTTTACGCCCAAAATTAAAATTAACTTTATTAAATAATATGATAATTTTTATCTAAAATATAAAATTAATTTTTATACATTTAATGTATATAATTGATGAAAATTAATTTTTAATATATGAAAATAAAAACAATTTTTTGAGTAAAACATTATTTATGTTTCCAAACTGGTAAAAATGGTTTTTATAAATATAACATATTAATTTTAAACAAAATATTTTACTTATATATATATATATTATAAAAGGTTTCCAAAACATATATTCCATTCTTTTATTATGATATTTTCAAAAAATTGACTGTTTTTAAAAAAGATGTATGTTCACAATTCAATTAAAACCAAATCATTCCAAGAAAAATCACATAAATTAATCTCAAGATAATATTTTTATTTTAAATAAAAAAATTAATTTCATTTCTTCAAATTGAAATTATAAAATTTATATACTCAAATTTTTAATAAAATCATTAAATATAATAAAAAATTATATAAAAATATTTTTTAGAACATTTTACTTTCCTAAAAATAATTTATATTATTTATTAATTAAATTTTAATTAACCAATTATAAATATAAAATATATTTTATCATCATTAATTAAAAATTTCTTGAAATATAATTCATATCACTTAAAATGTAAATATTTATAAAACTAAATTTATATGCATAAAATGATTATATTAGTTTCTTTAGATATATCAATTTAATTTAATTCATATTTAAAGTAAACTTTATTTTATTTATACTTATATTTCATAAATAGGTTACTAATATTCATTCCCACTGATTCAACTTCTAGGTTTTAATACTCATACATAATTATTTATATTTTATCTAAATACATCATGGTTTCGTTTATATTCGATGTTATATGTTGAGAAAGATATGGAACACATTAAATAATTTAAATCAATTAATATGTTAAAATATCAAGGTGTTTCATCCCCCCCAATAAATTTCCCTTTTTTAATTTGACTCAAAAGATCATATTATATTCTATAAAGAACTCATAATTAACCAAACACTAATAGATTATCAGGAATTTATTTAGAATGTGGAATTAAATTCATCAATATGAAAAATATATTTTAAGTGATTTATAATGAGAACTAACTCATTCATAATTTCACATGTGATTATATTATGGATATAATATTAATATATTTAAGGAATGACATCCCAAAAATCATGAAAATTATTTATATGATAATCATACAACTGAGGGGGTTCATTTATAACTCAATATCCAATAGTTAGTGAAAACATACATGAAATAGAAAACTATAAAATCTAGTGTAAAAATTAACTATACAGTAAATTTCAGTAGTTTCATATATGTTTCCTTATTGTATGGTTTATTATGACTATTTCCATCATTTCCCCCTATATTAACACAATGAGTTCCATAATGTTTAACTTACATGAAATTGAAGGAAAAAATTATATTTTCACTCCTTCCCTTAGACTTGTGATTTTGAGAACCTTCATCTCCATACTTATAACAATTACTAGTCCCTTCAATTAAATTTACAAAATTCTTCATAAATCATTTTTACATGTAAGAAATTGAATCTTCTTTCCTTCACTTGCTTTGTCACTCGAAGTTCCTTAAGATTTCATCAATATTTTATTTGGGTTTTTTGAGATTTAAAATATGGCCACATTGTTAATAATAAGTCCTAACATAAAACTTTTCATAATCACAATATTTCTCACTCCAACCTTTATCCCATTAGGTTTTTATTTGGGGAAAATTTATATTTTTCATGATCTCCATTGTTTAATTGGTTCATTAAAGCGTCATTCATGACTACAATCAAAATATTTAATATGAGTAACAATAATCATAACATAATTATTATAAATATCAATATGGAAATTAATTCGTAATATGTTTCACTTTATAACACTATCATGTTATCATATAGTTTTTATGACTCAAGTTTTATCAGAATTGGTTCAACCTATATCACCCACAGTTTAACATAAATCATTCTTGGTTCAACCTAGGTTACATTGATTTTTGTTATCCCATAATTCTTAAAATGATCCTCAAAATAGAGATCTCAAATTACCATGAACATTATTAATATATTCTAAACCCCAAAATAATTGAAATGTATTATATTAAAGTCCTACTTATCCCTTATCCTTGAATGTACATAGTAATTAACATTCACCTTAACTTATGACTCTCCAAATGTCAATATATGTTTTCCGTTGTAACTTTCCTATTTGGAAATCTAACTTTAAAATTTTCAAATCCTTGATAATGGTTCATCAAGATAATGTGATTCACAAAATAATATCCCATGTATGTTTCTATCTTAGTGAGTAGTCTTAAGCCCATTCACTATACAGTAGAGTGAATATCAATTCAATTATCAGTAATTCTTTTTAGGATGATTAACCATAGATGCATCTGTGTCATAGTTTTATCCACTTTCTAGTATCAAGAAAATAATTTAATTCCTAGTAAAGCTACATACTGAAGATTTTACCAAAACTCCATAAGGTCATAATATACTTAGATTTATTCCTAGTATTTTTACTAAAGTTTTCTCAACCTAATCTGTAAATAACATTTGAATTATATTTTTATCATTAAATCATATACTATAAAAAAGGGTTATCCATTTTGATCAACCATAACTTATAAAACCTGAAATTATCATCTATAAATATCCTATTCTCCAATGTTACCCTCCTATAATACCAACTTTGAGGAAACAGACCTACACTCCTAGATTTAGTTCCATAAAGACATACTTTGCGTACTATCAATGATAATAACTGTATATACATGCTCATAACAATCCCATTATTACAAGACATAAATAAAATATTTCATTACATACATTCCAAAGACTTTTTAGGTTTATCACATTACTGAATTAGAAAAAAATTTAACAAAACCCATACATTTCTCAATGTGTTAACATAACCCATTACATTATCAAACAAAATATAGATTTTTACACTATATAAGATACTTATTAACCCAATTTATGTCTTAAAAATATTTCACTAAAATGATATGTTGTGGGTGATCTCAAATGATGTATAAATCATACTTGTTAGTTTCAGCATAGCTGATGACCAAGGTCATTTCTCAAAAGAGGAAGTAACTAAAACAACATATTAAAGATAATTTCTTTAAAAAAAATTATATGGTTTATTTGTTTTTTTATATAAAATTTTAGATAAATTCTTTTGGAAGAAGATTGTATTTTTTCTTTCTCTTTTTGAAATGATATTGGAAAAACGCAATGAGAAGATTTATTTTTTATAAAATATTTTAGAAGGTGAAATAGATATAAATATACCTATTAAAATATTTATTAATAATCATCATTAGAATTAAAATACACTCAATTATTATCCCCTAAATTTTTAACCGCTAAACCCTATGAGAATTAACGTAACCACGAAGATTAAATTAATTAAACCCTAGGCTTGCTTCAGAACATTCAGTCATGGAACCGTAGTTTTATTTTTGTTATAAGTATAGATTATATTTGGTAAATTAGGGATCATATAATTTATATAAATTAAAATTAATTGAGTTTTGGGATTATTTTTTAAATCTACAAATTGATCTGAAGTTGTTTTTTTACTAATTAGGATGCTCTCTCACAATTCACACATTACTTGACCTCACATGTTTTTGTGTAAATTGTTAAATTTCATCGTTATTTTAATTTAAATGAAAAATAAATTCATATATCATATTTAGTGAATTTTAGTGTCTCATTGATTAAAAATAATTAAATGTAGAAGGTAAGAGGTAGATTAGTTATTAAGAAAACTACTCTTTTGTGGCTGGTATAGTCATCATAGAAACGAATTACATTCACAAATGATTAGAAAGGGTATACCCAATAAAATTTATACTATTTATTTCTATCCCAAAGAAATAAATAAAATAATAATAAAATTGAAAATAATTTTGTGAAATTGAAGAGAAATAGAGATTTTATTTAAATAACAACAATGTTACAACAAATAAGAGGAATTGAAGAGAATTTTGGAGGAGATCCTAGATTGATATCTTCCCTTGTAAAATGGTTAATTTAAATGAAAAGGTACCACTTATAATATTCTATAAATCCTACATGAAACTTTCAACCCCCTCCAAATGATAAAAACATGAATTTATAGAGTGGAGGGGAGGTAAGGGTTTCAATCCTTTTCATGTGTGAATGGAAAATTCCTCCAAATATTTTAATCTAAATGGAACCCATAGTTTGACCTAAAAAATAGTCAACAATATGTTCTTCAGGAAGTATTATTTTTGATAAATTGGGTCCTAAATATTATTTCCAAATTTGGGCCTAATACAAGAATATATGAATATTTTTTGGCCAAAAAACTGAAGTGGTTTACAATCTAGTAAGTCAAGTCCATCTTTAATTTCATCACCCATTTATTACAATCAAATGCATAATCCAACTCGGATGTAATCAATGAATTTCTTATCCCATTAAATATGGAATACTGTTAAAAAATTTATTGTCAGATAATCCACATAAAAATATTTAAGAATAAAATACTATAGTAAATTTTAAAGGGTAAAACTTGATTTTTAGTCAAATTTTCAAATGAATGATCTAATCCCAAATTTTCTATAATATAACATATTCAATACAGTGTGAGGAAATTATTTCATTTATTATCAACAAAATATTTAATAAAATTGTGTTTTATCAACTCCCCCACACAAGCCTTTTGCAATCCTGGAAAAACCCTCAAATCATGTAATCCAGCAAATTATCACAAGATATGGATGTTTCAATTTTTCAACACACAATTGAAATATATTCAAAGTAAGAATCTCATCAAGAGTAAATATCTATAAACTTTAATGTTAATATCTTGTGAATTTCCTCAAAAAAAAATCCAGTGATATTAATGACACTAATCATAGAAAAAAAAGTTATGGGTCTATTATTCAACTAATTCCCAGCATTTCAGTGTGTGCCAACCATTTCAAGATCATATTTCCACCCTTTATTTAGTGTATTTGGGTAAATTAAAACAGTTCATCTAACTTGGTTTAATTCACCGAACCGGCACTACATTCATTTTCAATCAAATTTGACGACCCACTCACTTAAGAATTATAGAAAGTCAAAACTTAACCTTCTTACCTATATATCCCCACATGTTTTACATTTCATCACTCCCATATTTATTAATATAATATTTATTTATTTTTTGTGTTTTTTATTGATTTATTAATTTTTTTAAATTTATTTGGGGGTGTACAACTATCTGGTATCAGTTACACAAGCATAGGTCAATTCAGTACATTAGTGAAACTGATCAGATGATAAATGAATATATGTATAAACCATTGATATAAGATGAATTGGTTTACCTAACATGGTTAAACCATAAATTGAGTAGTAAAAAGTTCACAAGTATAGGTTTCATGAAAAAATATATTGATAAATCAATGACATAGTTTACCATGACCAAGTATCACAATTATTAGTATAAAAATCTAAAAGGATTTTAAACAAGATGACCAACTATATCATCGAAACCATATTTTTTTATTAAAATTAACCCTTGAAGATGAAATATTTCTCATGCTTATCATGATACAAATGAATTTTGAAAACACATATCTTTCATATCTTCCGCATGTAAATGAGCATGTTACATGATCTATTTTTTTATAGTTTTTTGTTTTGGTTTTATCTTTTTTTAAAATTAATAATAAAATATAACATAAAAAAACAAAACTCACAAATGAAAATACTAAAAAGCTACAAAAAATTATCGTCCCCTCCCCCAAACATAAAATATTTCATGGCCCTCAATGTGAACCAATAAGATGATATGTGCACATGAAAGGTAGAATATTAAATAGGAAGACGAATATAAAAGTGAAAGGGTTAAGAACAACCAAATATTCTCAAGTGATTATTGGGACATGCAGTGGGATGAAATCAACTTTATTTGTGGTAATTCCCTCAATTTATTGATTCAAACATATCCAATTGACTGTTAATCTCCATTATGTTTCCTCTTGTGTGATCTCCACTTCACTATGTGGAAAAAAATTAGATACAACATAGGGTCTAAACCATTTTGAATGCAGCTTACAAGGTAACATCTTTAGTCGTGAACTGAAGATATGGACTTTCTCTCACATATGAAACTCCCTTTTTGTGACCATTATATCATTAAACGCTTTTGATCATTACTTGTAGATCCTTGAGTTCTCATATAATGACCATAAAATCTTGTCAAGATATGGAATTTGTAACTTCCTTTGATCTCCATCTTCGGAAAAAATCCATGTTTCATTTCATTATAAACCAATATTTCTAATGGTTGACATCCATAGAGATATTACATTCTTTACAAGAAACAATAATAAATGTGGAATCAGCGATGAGAGTCTTGTATTACATATTATAATCCCAAAGTGAACCATCTAGTAACTTCCTCTAATACTTTCTATTCAGATTCATGGATTTCTCCAAAATCTGTTTGAACTCCCAATTTGAAACCTCATCCTGGCCATTTTTTTGGGGGAATTATGGAGTGTAAGTTTTATGTGTCACCCCATACTTTAAAATAAGGTAAGAAAAATTTTAATTGTAAAATTTTTTCCCTTAGTCATTGATGATAGCCTTTATTAATCCCTACTCGCAAAAAAAATTTTGCCCTGACAAAATTGACTATAACACGAGAATCATTAGTCCTAGTGGCCTTGGCCACCACCAATTTTCTAACATAATCAATATAAACTAAAACATATAAAACCCAAATGAACTTGGAAAAGGACCCATAAAATAAATTCCCCAAACATAAAAAATATAGCTTAATAATATGGGTTTTTTGGGAATTTCGTGTATCCTTGAAATGTTTCCTGTGTGTTGGAAACATGATCATGACTTACAAAACAAATGAACATCATAGAACAAGATAATCCAATATAATAAAGAGTCAAATAGATTCCTAGAAATATTTTGGGGTCCAAAGTTTCCCCAATATGAAAGTGTGTGGAAGAAATGTAGAATAGACTCAAACTCATGATTGGGAACACACATCCTAACACTAAAGGAAAATTGACAATTTGCGACGGTTATTTTTGGGTATGGCAGCGGTTTTAACCGCTTCTATATTCTCCTGTAGAGGTTTCTGAAAACAGCCGCTAAATTGTGTGTCGGGACACTATTGCTAGTGGTTAAAGCTGTTTAGTGGCGGTTTATAGGAACCATTGTACTTTTCGCAGTTCGCAGTGGTTATGATATTTTTTAGCGGTGGTTTTCCCGGGGAAAGGGCTCACTTTTTTCATGATAATTTAAACCACTGTGAAAAAAACTTAGTCTCTCTCTAGTAAAATCACCGCTAAAAAAACAGAACTGTTGCGAACTGCACACGGAAGATAGGCATTTGTAGCTGTAGTTATAACCGCCGCCAAATTTAATACCTTAGCAGCGGTTATAAACTCCACTAATAGAAAAATTATAACATTCAGAATCCATTAAAACCTCCACTATGTATTCATGTTACATTTAGTGGCGGTTTTAACCACCACTAATAGAAAAATACTAGCATTTTGAGGAAGTTTTAACTGCCATGAATTATTCTGGTTACAGTTAGCGGTGGTTAAAACCGCCATTAAAACCAGATTTACAAAAAAACAGTATTTTATGCATCTTCTGTTCCAGTTCCCTAAAAAACCATTCCAATAATACCAAAAGACCAACATAATACATAATATATTCAATATGAAAAGAGATTCTAAACTAAGCACACCCAAGCGAATTTTGATTCATATTTAATAAAAACATGAAAAGTGATGTGAGAAATATCTTTTTATAAAATTTCAAACTTCTTTTTGTGGCCTATGAATCTCTTCAACATTATCCAAAAGATAAAAATTACCCCTATAATGAGTTTGATAATTTTTTCATATATTCATGTGCTTAAGTATTGGAGACACAATCTTTTGGAGAGATTTTCAAGATCATTTTTTATCATAATAGTATGAGGAATATATTTTCATAGAATTACATGAATCTCATATAAAGGTGGTGGGTAGAGTACCTTCAGACATTCTAGAGCATATTTCTCCCATGACTTTCTAGAGATAAAAAAGTCATATAGTGAGGAGAATTGTAACATCCTGGTTACTATTTTTATATTTTTTTAATGTCTGAGAGTTGTTACTTCAGTTTCAAGGAAATTTTAAGGAAATCACTATGTTTTTCTAGGGATTGAACTGCATAGGAGATCATTTTCACCATAAAGAGTGCCACTAAGGTGTGGATAGGTTGGTAGTGGCGTGTGTGTGGGGGGGGGGGTACATAGAGAGTATTTTGGTGATACAACCATTTTTTCATGGATACATTGTGGAGATGGGTCATAGCATGGACCATGGAGTTCTATGGTGTGGATTGGTAGGCTACGACATTAGGGATCGTGGTAGTGTTTGGGATATTCTTCCATTTTGGTCATGGCTTAGGAATTTTCACCTTGGTTGTGTTATGGTGTCTGAGGCTGAGTTTTTTTTGGGGGGGGTTATCAAATTTGGGGTAGTGGAATCATGGATTTGGATTGTGTAATAAGACCCCCTTCCTAGTTGTGCTCTCTGAAATAGATCTCTAGAATATATCATGGCCCCTTCTATTATTTTATCAGATCTTCATCATAGATATAACTGCAATTCTTATAGGATGCCTTGACCAGCCTCATTATGGAAAGGTAATTCCCATTATTCCATAGACAACTCTCTTTTCAGTAATTCTCTGGAATTGTGTATGGGGCTGCACCAAGGTCTTCTGTTTTCTAGACCACCTATATATATTCTAAAATACCCTTAATCTCCCACATTCTTCCATATTTTCTATCAGTTCTTAGATGAACTAAGTATATACCTAAGAGGGATTCTGGACCCTTTTCATTAGATTTTAACTGCGATCTTGGGAGACCAACCCTTAACAGTTTTAGGTGAGTTTACCTCTTCCCATATCCCAATTTTTTCCCTATTCTTTACTATGGTAAAGTTATTGGAAAGAGAATGGTTTGTTCTATTAATGATTTGGTAGGGGACTGATGTAGTCTGTTGTTTCCTAAATATGAAATGGTTTTCATGATTCCTCGCACAATCAATTCAACATAAATTTCCTTCATTGAGTATTCAGAGAGTTTTGGTATGGAAGGTTTGTTAAAATACCTCTCATTATATTTTAAAATTTTTCTAATCTCTCTAGAATCTATGAAATTTCTTTTATATATCCAAATTATAGGACCGACATCCCCATAACTAGTCTATAATTCTTTGAAGTGGGATGTTAACCCAGGGCTGACAAACCTAATAAATTTAGGAAAAAAAATAATAAAAAATGAATCATCACCATAACGAATCAACATATATGGTGCATACCACAATCATGAAATCAAGACATAAAAGGAAACATCATAAATCAATAAAATACATAAAAGGAAACATGAAAAATCTAGAAAATGTTAGGTCATGAAAATGTTTGGTGGAACCTATGTGCCACACATGATACATATACAAACTTACAATGAACACAGATCATCACCCTCTCTACCTCCAACATATCAACAATACAACTAATCATTGTCTGATGATAAACACATATCATCACCCTCTCCACCTCTATCACCACTTCCTGCTACCACCTGTAAGTACATTATATTGAAAATTAAATAGTGTAGAATATTTATATTTAAACATAAAACCAATAAAAGATTGAATATTAATTGATTTTGAATTTTCATGATTTACCTACTCACCACCAGTCGATACAGTACCACTGGGGGCGTATCTGCTCATCTGCTGATGTATATCAGTAAACACTTTCTGCAAAGCGGACATCTGATCCCCCTTCTCATGAACTATGTTTCATAGAGAAACAATATCTCTCTGAGCATCTCTGGTTATAGACTGACTAAAACCAGGGGTGGATGTATTTGCAATCCCTGATGGCCTGCCAAAAACCTCAGATGGTACGGGTCCTAAAGCCATCTCGCGTACTCTACCAGGATGCTCCTTTCTAATGACTTTAGCAACTAGGTCATCCTGGGAGACTGAGTAGGACTTCCCAGGATTGGATTCCCATAGTTCTTTAATTTTTACCAATAAATAAAATATAAATATATATTAACATAGTAAAAACTAATAATAAGTTATTATAATTAAAAAATTAGTTCATACCCCAACTTCTTTGGTAGGCTCATTAACAAAAATTCCATCATATTTTTTGTGAACATCCAACCACACTTCAGTTCGGGAGGCTTCATGCCCTAAACTCTATGACTACATTAAACAAAGATAAATAAAAAATGTAATATATTAAATAGATAATATTGTCTTATAAATATTTAAACTAATGAAAAGATTACCAGAGTCGATCGGCCTCTAGAAATGCTTTTTGACCCCGCAGTGTAATGGATGACTTGCTTAGCTCGGCTTGATGCATTCTTTCTTGAAAGATACAAAAATTAATAAAATTCAATTTAATAGTAATGTATTCAATGTATTCTCCTCTTCATATACATGTATAAATGTAAAATGAGGTTAATATAATAATATATATCTAAATACCATCTTCTTCTCATCACGATGTCTGTCAATGAAAACATTCCTCTATTCTTTGGGTACCCCATTGGGTAGTTTCTCATTCATTTGTTAGACAGTCAATGAAGTATCATTGAAATCACCCCAAAATCTCCATTTGAAGTCTTTCCATTTCTTACCAAGATTTTTCAACGTCGACTTTCGTGCTATCACATCAGCAACTGTAAATTGGAAAAACATCTGTTTTTAGAAATTCATTTTGAACATTTTAATAGCATGATATTCAATTACACCATAATGTATTAAAATTAAATTTATTTGGGAATCAAAAACTCTATCTTTCTAAATTAGAGGCATATGTCTCCAATCATCATAATAAATAGAAAGGGAAATGGGATCTACTGCCATTTGGCCTAGAATATGGCCACGTAATCTCGCAACGTCATCCATAGGGACCGCGTATGAATCAAATGGGACAACTATCTTCTCTCCATTCATATTTCTCAAATATAAACTTTTTATATTTTTCTCCACAGTTTCATTTTTTTAATCTTTAATGAACAAACAGTTTGTATGAAAACAATGTAATAAATTTATTTATATTAAAATTTGTACCTATAACAGTGAACCTCCATTATGTCTGTGATGAACTAGAAGTGGTGCGCCGCTGCCCGACTGATGATACTACTGAAGGGTGAGTCTACAACTCATCTTCTAAAGGGATTCTCAAAGAGGGTGTGAGAAATGGTGTAGGGGGATAGGCAGTTGGTGGCTCAGATGCCGTAGGGAGGGAGGGAGATGGATCATCATTTGTCACGGTAGTGGATGAAACAGTGTATCACTTCCTCCTTAGCATTCCTGTCATTTAATCAAATTAAATTAAGTTCAGAACATATATTTATAAAAAATATGCAGAAAAAAAATTAAAAATGATAATAGATACTCAGTACTAACTAACAAAATATACATAACAATGATAATGAATGACTGCACAATTAAAATAAGTGGTTGGGGAATGAATAAATAACTATACATAAAATCATTTTCCCCTTCAATCATGTCTGTTTCTGGATCCATTACTTCATCCACTTCATTAATCCTTTCTAGAATGATATTTTCAATATCATGATGGACAAATAATTATGCTTCTTATTGTTTATGAGATTCAATTTCAGAGGTCAAATCTTCCACTTCATCATCCATATCATACAAATATCTTTGTATTAAATGAGCAATTACACTTCACCCTTCATCAAGAACATGATTCACATTATATACAACTTTTTCTTGTGATGATAAGATATATGGATCATGCATTTCATGATCACCAACATCCATCAAGCGAGAGAAGTTCATAGAAGTAAATTTCAAGGAATCTCTTTTAACACCTCTGATAATATCGACCCAATTACATTTGAATAAAACAACTAAAAAATGTCTATGGTAGTTTAATTCAATAATATAAGTCATCTTTCCATAGTATTCCACTTTAAAAAATGTAAATATACCACTATTCAATATTTTTAAACCCTATTCTCGATTGACTATATGAAATCTAAATGCATTCACATTGTAAGCATCGAAATTTCTAACTTGTTTTAGAAGACCTCAAGAAAGATACTCCAAATCTTCTGACACCTCTAATCGAGTATCAGTATTCATGATATAAAACAGAAATATACTTTATTAGATTTACACAATATATTTTTCAAACTAATATTTGTATTTATTGGAATATTTATGAACTTACATGTCGTGCCAACCATTATACAAGCTCTTTATTAACAACTTTCGTTACATCTTTCTCATTTCATGTTAAGCCTCTCATTAATCTCTTTGTTTGTAGCCTCCAATCATTAGTAAATGGATCTGCAATTTCACTATTCAGTATCACATATCTATGTGCCTGTAATAATTCCAATTTTGTCAGTGTCACATTTGAGGTCCTCTCAACTGATCGGCCAAGAGTAGGAAATATTTTTAATTTCTGATGTATTTGAGATTGATTCTATGTGTCTTCAACATATCAAACTTGATTAAATCTTGTCTCAATATCATCCAAGTATCTAGTGAAAAAGTTAAGACACTCCTCAACCAAATAGCCTTCAACAATAGAGCCTTCTGGTTGAGCTTTATTTCTCACGTATGATTTAAAATGCCCAAGATATCTATGAAATAAAATAAACATAATTATGCATTTAATTAAGTGACCAAAATTATTTAATTAATTGAAAAACGAATAAATAAAGTACCTCACAATTGTATACAACCATCGATTATGAATGGGGCCTTATACTTTAGCTTTCTCAACCAAATGCACAGTTAAATGCATCATTACAGTAAAAAATGACGTAGGAAAGATCATCTCCATTGCACAAATGGTCAATACAAACCCCTCCTGGAGGTTGTCAAGCAAAGATAGATGTAAAGATTTCTCACATAGTTGTCTGAAAAATGTGTATAATTGGAGTAGAACAACAATAATTTTTTCATGTAATAATGTACGCAATTCCAATGGTAGTAATTGCTGTAACAAAATATGTGAATCGTGACTTTTGAATCCATGTAACTTATGATTATTCAAGTCAAAACACCTCTAGATGTTACTTGAATAACCATCAGATGCCTTAACATTCTTTAAAATTCAATGGAATGTATCTTTATCTTTATTTTCCATTGCAAAAAAGCTGGAGGAAACTTTTCATTCTAATCTGTCTAGAGATCACGTTTTATGTTCATTACTTGTAAGTCTTTGAGAGCATTGAGATGATCCTTAGACATTCCATTCTCATTAAAAAAAATGTGAAAATCAAATTGTTATAGACATCCTTATCATTATGAATCAGATCAAGATTGTTCCGCAAAAAATTAAATTCACAATATGGAAGTTTGATGAATATACTTTTTTTCTTCCATTGTTGCTTTCTGATTTCTCTTGACATTGCACTTCGAACCCATTTCCCTCTATCATTAAAATGACGAACCTTCCCAAATTTTGATTCAACATTTCAAAGTTGTTTCAATATTTCAAAACCAGTTAAAAACTTTACAGTTTGTCTACAATTAATGAAACTATTAGATTTTGATCTGTTCAACCAAAATCTATGAGATGCATCGAGAAATCTTCGATGGCACAAGAAGCACCATTTTCTATTATGAGGTAGTCGTTTGGACTCAAAATCAAAGTTACAAACAAGAAAAGACAAAATCGTGTAAGTGTTCCAACCAGATAAATTCCCAAGACCAGGTAAGTCACTAGTTTTCCACATTAAACCAGTATGCATTTTGAACATTGTCTTAGAAGAAGAATCAAATGTGTCAACACCATTGCTCCACAACTCCTGTAATTATTCAACTATAGGATACAAGTGTACATCAATATCATTTCTAGGAATTTGTTTCCCATAATAATCATCGAAATGATAAAAAATTTGTTTAATACACATCCATGGAGGCAGATTGTAAGGGATCAAAAAAAATTGACAAATGCTATAACTGGTACTCAAAGTCCAAAATAGGTCGAATCCATCGGTAGCCAATCCCAATAGAACATTCCTAAGATCAGCTGAAAAATCTAGATGTAATGAATCAAATTTCATCCACGATTTTGAATCGTGTGGATGTCTCATTAACCCATCATTGTTATTATCTACAGAATTATACTTCATGTGTTCAGTGGTTTTTGATGACATGAATAATCTTTGCAATTGAGGCTTTAAAGGAAAGTAACAAAAAACCTTTGCAGGTGTGTTCCTTTTATTATTATTCATGAAAGTATGTTGATTCAGACTTCCAAAATCACTCATTGACTTCCATTTAGAAGAAGAACATTTTTTATAATCCTGTTTACTTGAATCCTCTCGCCAATAAAGCATACAATCATTGGGACACACATGTATTTTTGTATAATTCAGACCAAGCCTGTTAACAACCTTTTTCATATCATAAAAAGACTCAAGGATGTTTTCCTTCAAGAAATGCATCACGCAACAATTCTAATATCATAGAAATTGCCTTATTTGTAATTCCACATAGACAATTGATATGGTAAAACTTTAGCATAAAAGAAAATTTTGAATATTTCAAACATTTACTATACAACTCTTGATTTCCATCATCAACTAAATCATGAAACGTATTTTTCTTAGTGAAGTTTTCTCTTACATTAGTCTCCAAAGAATCAAGAGGATGATCCACTTATATGTTATAATCTTGATATGGTTGTTCTACAGTCTCAAAAACATCACTTGTATCGTTGCTATTTGTAGCACCCCCATCTGGTTTTTCTGATATGTTTTGATGTTGATGGTGGTCTCTTGCAGTGCCGAACACATCATTTATAATGTTTTTCATTTCATTTTCCATTGTCGACAATGTTGGGAGGTCATTCTGTGGATTGACATCAGTGCTAAACCTTTTAGTAATGTTCGATTATCCATGCCAAATCCAACGCAAATATTGACCAGGGAATTGCTTCAATATTAAATTATTGTAAACTTCATCTCCCTTCTACCATCTCGTAAATTAACATTTAGGACATGGACATCTTATTATCCCTTCAACGTATCGATTGGAAATTGAAAAATCTAAAAACACATTCAAACCATTAATATACTATGGTGTTTTCCTCAGTAATGTGATCCAACTTTTATCCATGTATATCACAATCTGCCTACACAATATTAAAAAAAATTAAAACACATAACTATTACTAAATTGGGAAAGAGATTTATATATACTAGTTGAAAAAATATATAAATATTTTATGTAAGGTTATCTAATATAAATACATATAGTAAATAACCCACTAGAAAACCAAAGTACATATGTGCATGCATATGTATACTTATACACATGTGATTACAAAATCACTTGAAGAAGCAAAAGGATAGTTAGTATTTTCTTATGAAATATACATTTTAATAAGGTTTTTTCATGATTGTTGATGGTTCAACATATTAAATCTTATTTAATCAATACTTTAGTTCACATACATAATTTGGGTCTTGTTATTTTGAATCCCCACAATACATGTTTTTAAATTTGGTCCCCCTATATCGAATATGTATGGACTAAATTTTCATAACTCTTACACATGAAATGTACCCCTGAGGGAATTTGGAAATAATTGATGGTTTCTATATATTGAAGATAGCCGATTGTAAATGAACAATTTTCTCTCCCTATCATTGATGATGTAGTTAGAGGGACTTTTAGTACAAGTTATAACATTTTAGTATGAAACTTAATAAACAAGCAATGAAAATATGAATCTAAAGCCTATGAAAAATAAAATTTAAACTAAAGGAGCATTAAATTTGGAGGATGATGGAAATTGGGAAATCTATCTCACCTATGAAATAAAGGAGCATTAATTTATTGGATTCACCATATATTGTAATGGAAAAAGTGTTCCTGATGGAATTTAAGGAAGGATTGTAAGAAAAATGCTTAAGTGGACTCATTTACAAAACTACAAAACATGAGAATAAGACTGGTGTAATTAGCCTTGAATAGAAAAATAAGTATAAAAAAGAGTTCATGGATGGTGAATAGTTCATAAATGGGGGAAATATAAAAAATTATTATTACTCCCACAACTGGGATGAAGCCCAATGACTAGGAAATAGAAGATTTTAAATTTATCATTGGTGTAGAAATTTTTACTAGTGGTGTCATCTAAAGTAGTACCACCACAAAAGATTACAATTAAATTAGGAGATTAGGATTAGTGAACAATTTCCAACCACATTACTCAACTAAAGAAAGTTGGAGGTTCCCATCTCCCATTAAATTAAATAATTCTAACCATTTTTTGGAGTGGCCCAATATTTAGGGGGAGATATGATCCATGGGGGGGATGTGCTAACAAAGTACATGTTATCAAGCTAAAGGAAGATATGATTAAATCCAAAAAATTCATGAGATAAGTGATTTAATAATTATTTCAATTCTCATTTGTTATAAAATATGATCAAAACGAGCCATGGTTGATCCTAACTCAGCAAGTGGTGTTAAGATACCACTTTTTTTCATCAAAACATGATCTAGAAGTTTCATTCTGAAGTAAAGTCACTTATTTAATCTAGAATTACATAAAAAGGGATTATTCTTGAATAAAAACTGGTTTCCAAGCCTTAACTAAGAGAATCAATGATGGTATTGGTTCTTTTCTTAGGGGAACTCAATGTTTTAGAAAAAGGGATCATATAAGACGCATGACTGTATACGATGTAGATGGTGGATATTGGTATATAGGTACAAGTATTTGATGAAGATAATGCCAGATCCCTTTGGAACTTGAGTTGCATTGGTTCTTTTCTAGAGGCTATTCTTTTCTTACATTCAAAAATTTGGGAATTTATATTTGTTATTAAGGATTTAAATTATCATGGGGTAAAACATTATAGATGAATGAATGGTTATTTTTTAGCACATAGATATTCTTTAAATGTGTTTTATAGTTTATCTTAAAAGTGTTTGGGATGGAGTTTCACATGGTATTATATATGATGTGATATAAATGGAATTTAATGATAGATTTATAAAATTGTTTTAGAAGATATCCAAAATTATTTTCGAATATGGTTTCACAAATTATTATAAATGATACAATATAAGGGGAAATGGAACTATGTCTATGAGGCTTTAGGTAAAGTAGGAGATTGACGGAGATATTCCTTAAATCCATACACATATGATGAATTCATGGTTATATCATATTGTTTGTTATAATAAATTCAAGAAATATTATATTCCTTATTAAGGGTTAGTCGTAAAGCATGTTTATGATTACATATTTCTACCACCACATAAGATATCACTAAATAAAGGGAGATTAAATGTTGTTTTTATATTATAATTATCAGTACACATTCGATCAATGGGTTGCAAACCGAAGTAACCATATGTTATTTACTCTTGTGTTATGTAACACATGAGTAAATGTGCGGGGCTTGGGGGACATATCTAATAGATTATATAAATGAAGAGGGTCAAAAAAAAATTGTGTGTATGATTCTTGTGTAGGATATTGGATGAATATATCATATGCTTCGATGCTCTGTTTCATCTTTTATCCTAAAAATCAAGAGATACTAGCATATCTGGGATGGATGGAGAATACCACCTGAATGTTAGGTGACTTTGTTCAACCCATGGATACACTATATATAGGGGAATCTTATGGATGCTCTTGAGTGATATTTATCACATGTAATGAATACAGATAAAGGTTGAAACTCTTTAGTGTAAGGTATATAATAGTTTCTTCATTTTATTTATTGTTTGTCTTTGTGTTTCATGCATGGTGATCATGTGTTTTTTTGTTTCTTATTTAGTATCACTACTTAGATTAAGTGTTAAACTGCCCCAGAAATTTTTAATTACCCCATAATCTTAGTAATATAAAATAAACCACAAATAAAATTGAAAATATATAAAATAAAGCCCAATCCATAATTCATGTAATTTCCATGAATAACAAAAGTATGAAAAATAAATATCAAAAGTAAAATCCTATGAAAATGAATCTAAAAGAAACTGCAAACCTCACACTAGAAATATGTACCTCAGCCACCAAATCTACCCCATAAACCTTTAAAACATATTTACATATGTGGGAGTGATTATATAAGTATACTCGATAGGATAATCTCCAAAACCTCTCATGAAAATGTGAAATGATAAAAGTAATTCCTAAATTAATAAACATATGAACTAACTCGCACCTAAATTAGTTTAATTATCTCCCTCCCACACTAAGGTCAACTTATCCAATATCACATTTAGACATCCATGCAGAAAAATTAACAGTTTTCTTAATAGTGAAAGAACCAAGAAGAGTATAACACAATAAATTAATCAAAAAAACTCATAAAACAAACCATCACATAATCCAGACATAAAATTAAAAACAATATCCCATATATAAGATAAATCAGAAATAATATCTTGGATTAAAAGGCTAATACACAAACATCCAAAGAATAAAAAAATATGAAAAACAATACTTACCACTATGGAAACCACCAATGACAGGGGAGGGGAGCCGACCTCGGGTAGGAAGTCGATGGGGTTGGGGGGAGAAGGCAGTTTCGCGGGTGTCGGGGGAGAAGGGGAGTCAGCGACGATGGGTAGCGAGGTCACCAGCGACAAGGGAGTGGAGCAGACCTAGGGTTGGCGCTCGACGAGGTCGGGGGAAGAAGCCACATCGGGGGGGGGAAAAAGGTGTCGGCTCGGGTGTGGGGGGGGGAGTTTCACAGCTATAAAAAATGGTTTTAGTGGTGGTTTTTAATAAAGTGCCACAAAACCCTTTTAAGAAAAGGTTTCACGGTGGTTTTGTAAACCGCTGCTAAAAGACCGCCGCTAAATGATATTTATGTTGTAGTGTAATAACATGATTACTATATATGTTCCATAGGTAGGGATCATACTACACATAAAACCTAGAATCACTATTTAATTTCTAGACATGATGTTTCTTTCAATTTTTAGTACTTTCATAGGAAACAATGTAGTTAAATAAATTATCATACAAAGGATGTGTACCTGAGAGTGAATAAAGATGCTCATGGGGAAAAGTGTCCCGAAGTGGTACCTAGTTCAATATTCCATCCTCTAGTGTGTGAGTAATCCTAATCATGTGGTACATGTAACGATAAATATTTTTTCATGTAATTTTTTAGTTATATGGAATTATTACAAGTCTGCGAAAATTGACGGCACGCGATTCTGTGGCCCGGTGTGCTCGGAATGAATTTCTAAACTCTCTTTAAGGTATGTTCAGTAAACGCGTGGGTGGTGTTTCCTATATTTTGAAATGGTGCTCGGATTAAAAATATGAGGGCACCATTGAATCCGCAGCACTGGGATTTTCTTAAGGGAGGCTTCACTTTGATTTCAGTAAGTATGTATGAAAGGATAGATTTTGGAATTTTTAAAAGTATAATAAAATAACTTTGTTATTTTATTTCATTCATTCTTTTCCTTCAACAGACAAGCGGTAGTGGAAGGACAAATGACATGTCAAGAAATTAAATGGATTGGCTCCTCAAATCCATTGTAATAGTCCTGTTGAAATTAGGAAGGTTCTGATTAAATGAACCCCCATTAATTCCATGGGTGTTACTCACCCTCCCCCTCTCATATTTATAAGGAGCATGGGGAGAGGAATTGGAACACCTTCACCAAGCGACAAAGTTCTGATAAAGTGTCACAACACCAATAACTTGTAGGTTGGAGATAGTTCCAGTGGGTGGTGATGAGAAACACTGAATCACGAATCAAAGGATGTTGTTTGAGCAGAAATGTCAGTGGCTTGTTGCGGGGACGACGAACACTGACTCTTCCTCAATCGTGAGCAGTCTACAATGATCTTGAGGTCGAGGGTTAGTTTAAAGTACATACTTGATATATTCCTTGATTTCATTCATTATCATATTAACATGGAGGGTGAGGGACAAATGAAAAAATCCTAGACCCCCCCCCCTCTACCGCTCCATTTAAGTTGCGTTCTTCGGGGATGTTGTCCTCGGGGCGACGACAGCGAGAAGACGGTGACAGTGTGGAAGAAACCGCATAACCAATGGTGTGCCATGTCAGCAGCGGTCGGTGGTGGACGATGGAGACCAGTGGAAACTGTCCTTGGGTGGAGGAGGGCAGCACGCAATGGTGTGTCGTGGAGGCCAGAGGAGGCCAGCCTGACTCGGCCGTGCGGGACATGGGGTGGCGCCCGTAGGGGCCTCCGGTGGCTACAGTCGCGACCATTGGGCCGCATCAGGTGGAGAGCGGTGTGGCCCCGTGCTGTGTCTGGTTGGAGGACCCCCATATGGCCAAAACAGTTGACCGTTACGTGGTAGAGCAGCGCCCCATTGGATGTCTAAAACAGCCCCAGACCCGTAGGGAAAGTTGGGGAGACCGGTCTGCCTTCCAATGGGTCGGGCTGAACCTGCGGCCCAGTGGGCCCACATAGGTGGGCCGAGCCCCACCCGACGAGATGGTCCAACCACAACTCAGGCCTGTGAACCAAACTGAGCCAACCCCTACATTCTAGTCCTAGTAAACCAGGAAATCCTTAGCGGGCCGGACCTGAGTGCGGTCCGGTAGACCCGAGAAACGTTGTGTCGGGCTAGCCTGACCGAGTTGGACCGGGCCTCGACCCAACTGGTCCTTGAATAAAGAAACGCATGTAACTAACAAACCAGGTGTATTTTTGACATGCCGTTAGTGGCGTTGGGATCCCTATCAGGAAGCAGTCGCTTTGGAATATTCTGGCAGGCCTGACCAAGCTGGGCCAGACCAAGGTGCGATCATCCCTGCTTCATAAAATAGAGTGTAACGAACAGACCAGGCGTCCTTTTGAGGAACCTTCTTGTGGGGCTGGAACCTTTAAGATGAGGTGGTCCTTTTGGTATACTCTACTTTAGTTTTAGAGAATGTTGAAGTGTTGCCGGGTTAGATCGAACCTGAATCCTACCAGGTCCTCAGAACTAAAATGATTATAAGTAACAGACTGGGCATCTGATTGACACGTCGTCTGTCGCGTTGGAACTATTACGACATGACGGTCCTTTGGGGTACTTCTTTGTGGATATTTGTGGTGGTTGTGGTACGAATGATGGCTTGTAGAGAGGATACTCCCAGAATCAAGCGTATAATGAGTGGGAATCCAGTGGCTGATTGTGAGGCGGAGGTAGGAGATAGATCATACAGAGGTTAATACCGAGCAATCCTATGTGGGTGATCACATACCGATCATATGTGGGTTAGATCCTATGTGGGTCAGCGCTCAGTGATACTATGTGGGTTAATGCATACTAATTTTGTGTGGGTCAAATCCTGTGTGGTTCAGCGCATGATGATCCTGTGAGGGTCATATCCTGTGCGGTTTATTTGTGGGGGTTAGTACCAAACAATCTTATGTGGACCAAAATCTGTATAATCAGCAGTAGTTCCTCTCAACAGAATAAGATGATCTAGATTCTCGACTAATCATCTGTACATATGTTCTTTACTTATATACCTGGTGTGAGATGAGTTGTTTACCTCCATGGTGTTATCATCATGGTATTACCTATGTGGTACTTTTACCTTCATGGTGTTACCTTCGTGGTGTTAATTGTGTAGTACTTTTACCTTCATGGTGTTACCTTTGTGGTGTTACCTTTGTGGTACTTTTACCTTCGTGGTGTTACCTTTGTGGTATTCTTACCTCATGTTGAGACGAGTATATCTTGATAACATAGCTATATGTATGGGAATATACCTTAGTAGAGTTATTGAGCGCACCATGCTTTGTGTTTGAGGTCTTTATTGGTGGTTTTTCCTTTGTTGAACTATGGGAGATCTTTGAGGGTCTTAGAGTCCCTAATGAGTATCATTATAATCAACAGTGCACAGGATACTCCCACACCTTGTTATCACTTGTATAGATGACAGACAACATTGATCGAGGCTGAGGGAGCTAGGACTAGATGGTTCTTGGAGGTTTTCCTTTGACGTGACATGCTGTAGTGACTACTGATCGTGGGTTGTACCTACTCTTTAGGTAGGATCCTTGGTAGATGATCCATGAGATATTTTTATCTTTTCATTTGTTCTTGTACTTTTTAGTTGGGCATGTATTATGGCCCCTTTACTTTCAGTACACTTTTTACTACAGCAGTTTACATTGCAGTTGCTTCTCATTGTGTTCTGAGTTACTGTGTTTATATAGGATAAAAGGCAATGACTTACTATTATAGGGATATTATTTTTCAATGCTAGTCACCATCCCCTAGCCAGTAGAAGGAGATCTTGGGGTAGTCATGGAACAGGCCCCAAGGGACAGGTCATGAAAAAATGGTGTCCGAGGAGTTGGATCTACCAAATGACTAGGACTCTAATATTTTCAATTTGGCGATAGTGTTAATTGTTATGAGTCTGGTTTTCAGTTTGGGGAATCCTGTATTGGTGTGGTGGCCGATGGATCCATACACCAGGACCCTGAATTCTTATTTCTGGCTCAGTTCACAAAAACATTAATTGTGAGTGTTTTGAAATGTTTTCTTTGAGTGAGATCACCAGGTATAACTTATTGAATGTGGAGAACCTGTTTTCTTTCAGGATTTCACCATGTAGATAGCCCTCTAGGATTCCCGAGAGAGTACAGGTTGATGGCCCAAAGAGTGATAATGCTTCTATGCAAGGCCCTCTTACAGTGATAGTACCATCGGGTGGTGCACCAGTTGCACCAACACCTGTTGGGAAGCAGATGCCATCAGCCCCACCAGCAGAGGGTGCAAGCCGACTGAGTATGTTTCATGAGTTTCAATGATATAGAGCTCTGAGGGTATGAGGCGAGATGGATTTTCAAGTGGTTGAGGGCTGGTTGGAGGTTGTGGCCAGAGTGTTTCGCTTAGTTGGGACACCAGCTGATCTGATGGTGATCCTAGCTGCCAATCTCTTCCAGGGAGTAGTTGGGAGATTGTTGAGTCTGACACTCCAGTTACACGACGAGTTGACCCTCACTTGGGTGGACTTTGGGGGCCTTTTTTGGGAAGTGTTCATCCTGGGGACTCTATGCTCAGTGCGTATATAGGAGCTTCTATGCTTACAACAAGGCAGCAAGACTGTGGTCCAGTGCTCAGTGAGGTTCACTAATCTCTCCTGTTACTCCACTAACATGGTATGAGGACCTTTCTCCAGGGCTCGACCCATTTATAAGGGTCTTCAATGGGAGATCAGAGCACTAATGATATCGCTCAACATTTCGATGTAGGCTGAGTTTCTAGAGAGAGTGATTTTGGTGGAGATCTTCATAGCTAAGAAGGCACCGACAGCGAGAGCCACCACCAAACATTAGGTAGCAGAGTCATCCGCAAAAATCAGTAGACGGATCATGCAGGGGACCAAGCGGTCCACACCTACTGGGGGAAGACCTTATGATACAGGGTTCGTGGTGAGGGGCTCACAGGACAGAGGAGGGCAGTTGAGAATCATGCAGTGCTACTCATGCGGCGGGTAGGGTCACATGGCTTGTGACTTCCTGTCCTGTTGTACGGACGACCAGGTGACGGTTGAGGGACCACCAAGGCAGAGGAAAAGTTTTGATCAAGGAGTTCTATAGGGAGGCAGATGTGGCAATGGAATTGGCCATCCAATAGGAGGTGGGTAGCGATTCGAGGTTCTGCCGCCACCACCTTCAGGTGGTCCACCCAGACCACAAGGAACAGGAGGATAGGGATGAGCTCATCTTGAGGCAGCAGAGGCCTATGACCATGGTTCTCTAGAAGTGATTAGAGGTAATGTCTGTGTCTATTCTACCCCATCTATAGTACTTATAGAAATAGGTTCGAGTAACTCTTTTATTTCCACTACCCTTGTTCAGATCTCAAAGATTTTAACAGAGCCGTTGGCTCGATCCTTACTGCTAGAGACTTCTAGTATAGAATATTCTCCGATTACACACTGGTGATGGCAGTGTGGGCTTACTCTAGGAGGTGAGATCTTCAGATGGGATCTTCTAGTAGTGACTTCCAGGCCTTATGATGTCATCTTGGGTATGGATTTGTTATTCACAATCCATGATCATATTGAATGTATTAGGTGCAAAGTGTGGTGTTTCTGTGAGGATGGGACCATGTTATCCTTCACCAGTGAGAAGGGAACCTTTGCAGCAGAGTATGGACATACCCGGAAGAGGGTGAAACCGATCACACATCATTTGACTAGCCCTACCCTCAGAACAGTTGATGTTGAGAGTCCTAGCTATTCTTTAGTGGTGGACCAGTATGTCGATGTCTTTCTTGATGATGTTCTGGGACTACCTCCGAGCAGAGGGGTAGACTTTTTCATCGACCTATACCCCAAGACAACATCATTATCGACACCAGCATATTGGATGGCTCCTATGAAGCTTCATGAGTTATGGGTACAACTGGAGGACTTGTAGAGGAAGGTGTTTATAAGGCCCAATGTTTCTCCATGGGCATCCCCAATTTTTTTCGCCAAGAAGGAAGATAAGAGTTTGAGACTATGTGTATATTATCAACCCCTGAACCAGGTGACTGTGAAGAACAAGTATCCAATCCAAAGTATTGACGATCTCTTTGATTAGTTAAAGGGAGATCGATGGATTTCTAATATATACCTCATATTAGGCTATCATCAGCTCAGGTTACAAGATGAGGATGTGTAGAAGACAACCTTTAGATGTTGGTATGGCCACTATGAGTTCTTAGTTGTCCTTTCAGCATGAACAATGCCCCTATAGTGTTCTTGGGACTCATGAATAGGATATTCCCTCCATCCCTCGATCACTTTGTAGTGGTCTTCATTGATAAAATCTTGGTGTACTCAGCGACAGAGGATGAGCATGCCTATCATCTACAGATAGTCCTAAATACACTCCGAGAGAACCATCTTTATGGTAAGATCTCGAAGTGATAGTTCTAGATACGAGAGGTCCACTTTCTGGGACACGTTATCTTTGAGGCTGGAATTGTAGTGGATCCAGAAAAGATAGAGGCTTTGATAGCTTGGGAGCCACCCAAGAGTGTGATCGAGGTACGAAGTTTACTAGTGTTGGATGGGTACTACCAGAGATTCATACCGACTTTTCCATAGTTGTGGAACCCTTGTCAGTGTTGATGAAGAAGGGACAACCCTTCGTGTGGATAGAGAGGTACCAACAGAGTTTTCAAGAGATGAGGAAAAGAATAATGAGTGCCCCCATATTCAGGCCACCAGAAGAGGGTGTTGGGTATGTAGTCTACTCCGACGCATTAGGGACTGAACTTGGATGTGTCTTGATCAGGAGAGAGCAGTGATCACGTATAGTTCCCGACAACTGAGACAACATGAGCATAACTATGACACCAATTATCTAGAGATAGTAGCAGTTGTCTTCTCCTTGAAGATGTGGTGACATTACTTTATGGGTAAAAAATTTATAGTCTAATCAGATCACAAGAGTCACAGGTATATCTTCTCACAGAAGGACCTAAACGTGAGTCATTGTTGATGGCTAGAGCTCCTCCATGACTAGGACTTTGAGATAGTCTATACTCTTGGGAAGTGGAACATAGTGGCTGACTCACTCAGTAGGAGGTCTGGTCTACAATTTCTGAGTGAGGCAACAGAGAAGCTAGCCACATTACATATATCCTTCTGGATAGAGATGGATCAGATTTCCTCCAGCCTATGACTATCACTCCCCCACTTCTTCAGTGAGTTCGGGAGGCACAGCTTGGAGAATTTGACTGTGAGGCACGATGTGCTCAGATATCCATAGGATAGGCACCTGATGGATTTTTTGAAGCGAGGGAGAACATCATCCTATTTAGAGGATTCACCATGGTACCAGTGGAGCTATGAGAGGAGGTATTGAGGGAGTTACATATGTCCCCTCTGGCAGTACATCCTAGTGTGGTGAAGATGTACCCAGACCTCTGGAATCAACACTGGTGGACAGGGATGAAGAAGGCAGTGACAGAGTTTGTTTCACAATACCTCACTTGTCAGCAAGTGAAGGTCGAGCATCAGGTTCCAAAAGGCTTATCATAGCCACTAGAGGTTCCAGAGTGGAAGTGGGAAGGTATATCTATGGACTTTGTGACAGGTCTTCCATGTAGGTCCAGGGGACATGATTCCATCTGGGTGATCATTGACTAACTCACCAAGTCGGCCCACTTAATACCCATCTGAGAGCAGTGATCAATAGAAGGATTGAGATGCCTCTACTTATAGGAGATTATATGACTCCATGGGGTTCCATCAACAATCTACTCTGGATATGATGCATGTTTTACTTCCCAGTTGTTGAAGGGATTATAGGAGGATTTCGGGACTTAGCTACGTTTGAACACCTCCATTCATCTATAGATAGATGGTCAGAAAGAGCATACCATTAAGACATCGGAGTATATGCTACGTGATTGTAGCCTAGATTTTGGCCATAGTTGGGAGGATCAATTTATCTTGGTGGAGTTTGTATACAAAAATAGTTATCACTCCCCCATTGGTATGGAACCATTCGAGGTCTTATACGGTCAACCTTGCAGATCACCTCTTTGCTGGACAAACCCAAGGCAGTTAGCACTTAGGGGTCCAGAGTTGGTATGTGGTGCAGATCATCTAGGAGAAGATGAAGTCTGCATAGAGCAGACATACGTCTTATTCTGACAGGAGACGGAGTCCCTTGGAGTTCGAGGAGGGAGACCACATCTTCCTACGTGTCTCACCTCGATGAGGATTGCAGACATTTGGCCGAGGTGGAAAACTCTCACCAAGGATTATTGGACCTTTTCTGATACTTTGGAGGATTGGAGAGATAGCATACCTCTTTTCACTACCACCGTAGTTGGAGCGGGTGCATGAAGTCTTCCATGTATCCCATCTGATATGATACGTGCATGACCCATCTCATGTCATCGACCATGGCGAGCTGGATTTTAGTGATGGTTTGGTATTTAAGGAGGTTCTAGTGGATATTGAGGATCGACAAGAGCAGGTCCTTCATGGAGGATTGATACCTCTTATGTGAGTTCACTGGCAGCACAGGAACCTATAGGAGAGAACATTTGAGGAGGAGGCTTAGATTTGTGCTCAGTACCCCATTTGTTTCCTTAGTCTATGTTGTGGATTTCATGGACGAAACGGTTTAAGGTGGGAAGAATGTAAAGACCCGTAATTCTCCATTAATTTTTTTAATTATATAGAATTATTAAGATTCTTTGAAAATTGATGGTATGTGATTCCGAGTCCCGGTGTGCCCAGAAAAAATTTCTAAACATTTTTTAAGGTGCGTTCAGAAAATGTGTGGGTGGTGTTTTCTTTCTTTTTAACCAGTGCTGAGATTAAAAATATAATGTAATCATTTAATCTACAGCACCGGGATTGGCTTAATGGAGGCTTTACTTCATCCGTAGTATTTCTAGAGAAAAATTTTTATTTTGGAATTTTTAAAAAATTAATTAAATAACCTTGTTATTTTATTTCATTCGTTCATTTCCTCCAACGGAAAAGTGGTAGTGGCAGGACCAATGACGTGTCAATCCATTAAATGGATTGACTCCTCAAATCCTTTGTAACAACTTCATTAGAATTAAGAAGGTTCCTATTAAATAAACCCCCATTAATACCACTGCTGCTACTCACCCTCCCCTCTCTCCTATTAATATAGAGCTTGGGGAGAGGTATTGGCACAGCTTCACCAAGCAACAAGGTTTTGATAAAGGGAAGTGACACCAATCACTTGGATGATGGAGCCAGTTCCAGTGGGTGGTGATGAGAGACACCGAATCACGAACCGAAGGACGATGTTTGAGCGGCAGCATTGGTGGCTTGTTGCGAGGATGACGAGCACTAAATCTTCCTCAATTGTGAGCATTCTCCAATGATCTTAAGGTATGGGGTTTGTTTAAATTTAATCTTTGATATTTTCCTAACTTTTTTTGTTATCATATAAATGAGAAGTTTGCGGGCCAAATGAACTAGGACAAGACCCCCCCCCCCCCACAACACCATTTAAGATGCATTCTTCAGGGATTTTTTCCTTAGGGTGACAGCCGCGAGAAGATGATGGCAGTGCGAAAGAAACCACTGAACCGCTAGCGCACCAAGTCGGTGGTGGCTGGCGGTGCCCAAAGAAGTACCATGGCAACCGGTTGTGGGTGGAGGAGGGAGGCGCGCGACGATGCGTCATCGAGGCCAGAGGTGGCAGGCCCGAGCTGACCATGTGGGACAAGGGGTGGCTTCCGTAGGCGCCGCTGGTGGATTCAACCATGGTAGGTGGAGAGCGGCGCATCCCCGCGCCTTGCTGGGTTGGTGGACCCATGATCGTCCAAAACTTATGACCATAACTCAGTGGTTCAACCCCCCACCGTCTGAAAGAAATAGCCCCACACCCGCGGGGCCAACAGGAATGACCAGTACACCTTCTAGAGGATCGGGCCAAACGTGGACCGACTGAGCAGGCTAGACCTGCCAAGCGAACCGAACCCGCCGGCAGACCAGGCCGAACCTGCGGCCCAGTGGGACAACATGGGTGGCCCAAGCCCCACCCAACGGGACGGGCCAACTACAGCTCGGGCCCATAGACCGAACCGGGCTGACCCCGATGGGCTAGACCCAGTAAATCGGTCTGACCATTAGTGGGTCAGACCCGAGCGGGGTCAGGTAGACACCGGGACCCATTGCGTCAGTCCAGCCTGACCGAGTCGGACCGGGCCCAGACCCAACTGGTCCCCGAATAATATAATGTCTGTAACTGACAAACCGGGTGTCCATTCGACACACCATCAATGGCATTGGGATCCCTTTTGGGAAGCGGTCCCTTTGGAATATTCTAGTGGGGCTGATCGAGCTGGACCAGACCAAGGTGCAATCACCCCCGTTTCACGAAATGGGGTGTAACTAACAGGCCAGGTATTCGTTTGATGAACCGTCTACGACGCCGAAACACATAGGAAGAGGTAGTCCTTTTGGCATACTCAACAAGAGTTTCGGAGAATGTTGGAGTTTTTCGAGGTTGGATTGAACCCAAATCCAACCGGGCCCTCAGAAATAAAACGCTTATAAGTCATAGATCGGGCGTCCGATTGACGTGTCATCTATCACGTTGGAACCCATACAACGTGACAACTTTGGGATAGTTCTTTGTAGATATTTCTGGTGGTTGAGGTATGACCAATGTCTTGACGAGAGGATCCTCCCTAAATCACATATATAATGATTGGGAATCCAGTGGTTGGTAGTAAGGTGGAAGTTGGAGACAGATCATACGAATGTTTGTACCGAGCGATCCTATGTGGGTCTGCACTTACCGATCCTGTGTGGGTCAAATCCTATGTGGGTCAGTGCTCAATGATCGTATGTGGGTCAGAGCATATGGATCCCAGGTGGGTCAGATCCTATGTGGTTCATCACTCAACGCTCTTATGCGGGTCATCACATAACTATTTTGTGTGGGTCATTGAAGGGGTTAGTAACTACCCATCATGTGTGGTCTAGACTTTGTATAATCAGCAGCAGTGCCTCTCGATAGAATAAGATAATCTAGCTTCTCGACTAATCATTTGTAATTCTGTGCTATAATTATATACTTGGTGTGATCTGATTCTTTTAACTTCATGGTGTTATATTTCTGGTGTTGCATGTTTGGTACTTTTACCTTCGTGGTGTTACCTTTGTGGCGTTACCTTCGTGGTGTTATCAGTGTCATAAATTTTACCTTCATTGTGTTACCTTCACTGTGTTACCTTTTTGGTACTTTTACCTTCATGGTGTTACCTTTATGGTATTCTTCCCTCATGTGTGAGACGAGTATATCTTGATATCTTAGGTATATGTATGGGAATATACCTATGTATAGTTTTTGACTGCTCAGTGCTTTGTGGTTGAGGTCTTGCTTTGTGTTCTTTTTTTTAGTGCTCTGGGAGACATCTGGGGGTCTCGGGGTCCCTATTGAGTATCGTTATGCTCACCTGTGCACTTGCTATGCCCACACCATGTTGTGTCTTGTGCAGATGACGAACAATGTTGATCGAGGATGAGGGAGCCAGGACTGGATGGTGCTCAGAGGTGGACCGTTGACATGACATGTTGTAGTGTCTACTAATCATGAGCTGTAACTACCCTTCAGGTAGGATCCTTGGTGCACGATCCAGGAGTGGTTTTTCTCATTTCAGTTGTTCGTGTACTTTTCAGTTGGGCTTATATTATAGCCTCTTTACTTTCAATACAATTTTTACTACAACAATTTAAATTATTGTTCCTTCTCATTGTGTTATCGGTTTGTCTGTTTTATGGTTTAAAGGAAATGCCTTCCCATTATAGGGATACACATTTTCGGTGCTAGTCGCCAGCCCCTGGCCTATGGAAGGCGAGCTTGGGATAGTTACAGCATGGGCCCCATGGGACAGGTCGTGATAGTCCACCACCATGTTTTTTGGCTCCATATTTCTGTTTATCAAAATATTGAATTCTTAAAGAAGTATAATCCATTGTATAATCTTGAGTTTTTTATCTTGATTATTTAAGAGGTACCTCAGAGCTACATAGTAAAAAAAACTACATTAGAGCCCAATAAATATGAATAGAATTAAACTAATGAAAATATAATGTAAAGAAAATAATTTTTCATTATGGTGTAACTTTCTTGGGTTGAATCCAAATTCCTTGATGCATAAGAAATAACATGGGACCAACCTTCCACCCTCTTAGATAAGACAGCTCCAACTGCAAAGTTGGATGTGTCGCAAATAAGTTCGAAAGGAATCTCCCACCATGGGGGGTTGTATGATTAGTAGAGTGGTCATATTATTATTTATCTCATTAAATGGTACCCTAAATGAATCAATAAAAATGAATTCAATATATTTTTGAAGAAATCAAGATAAGGGTAGAGCGATCTTACAGAAATCTCTGATGAATTGTTGAAAAAAAAATGCTTTCCCTATGAATGATCTATCACCAAACACACACACATAAAGGATATGAAAAGGGTATAATATAATATAATTTATATTTATCAACATCTATTCAATTTTTTTACACTAAATTCTCTAAGACAATTCCATGATCTACCATGAAATGTCCTTTTTCAAATATCAAAATTAGATTCTTCTCAATACTACGATTCAAGACATTTCCCAGACTAAAGATACATTCATATAATAAAGATCCATAAACTACAAAATCATCCATACATACCTCCATTAAGGTATCAATGAAATATGAATTAAATTATCACTATGCATCTCTAGAAGATACATGGGGTATTACAAAGTCCAAATAACACCCTTCAGTAAGGAAATATACCTAATGGATAAGTGAATTATTCCCTCACCTAATATTATGAAGCTATAGAAACCTAAAAATATCAGTAAATCCATTCAAGAAAAAATAGTGTGTCTTCTTAGCTAGTATCTGAAGCATTTATTCAATAAATTGTTGGTGAAAAAGTCCTTCCAAGTGGATTGATTTAGTTTCATATAATCAATTTATACAAGACAACTATTTTTCACCCTCATTGGAACTAAGTCCTATATCTCATTCCTAAAAAAAGTGACACCCCTTTTCTTTGGTGCAACCTAAATAGGAATCACCCACTGGGAGTCTAAAATAGGATAAATGATACCTAACTCAAGAAAATTTTCAACTTTTTTTTCAACAACTTCCAAAAGAGTTGGAGTAACTATCTTTTGTGGCTTCCAAACTAGTTTAGCCCCACCTTCCAAAAGAATCCCATGCCTGGAAATTGAGGGTAAATACCATATATGTTATCCAAGTTCAACCTAATTTCCTTAATTTTCTCCCTCAAAATATTTAAATGTTTTTATTCATGTTCAAAAGTGAGATTTATAGAAATGATAACAGTTAATCTCCCACCACTCAACAATTTTGAGTATTTTATATTTAGTGGCAATGGATTGAGTTCCAATGAAGGGGTTTATGTATAGATGGATAAATTCAAGGAGACTAAATATGTGCACAATCAACATCATTATAAGAATAAACGTCATCAAATTATGATAATAATCTATCAAATCAATCAGCATACTCAATAGCCATGTCATAATCAGAGTGAACATGATCAAAATCAGAATATGAATCAACATACAAATAAAATTCAAGATATTTTTTTCATTAGAAATAGGGGTGTAAGTGATCTTAGTTATCAAACTAGAACTAATGCTCATAATCTCTAAAAGAATAGGACAGTCAAAATCCATGAGGTTTTTACTTGGTGGTTCAAAATAGGAGATAACAAAAGAAGGATGTTCTTACGAGGGGTGCCTCATTGAGTCCGTAACATTAAATATTACAACATCATCAACAAACTCTAGGGAATGTTTACCCACATGGAAATTTATGACAGTTTGGAACGGTTTGAGGAAGGGACTACCTAAGATAATGGGAGAGTGGGAATTTACCTGATAATACTCAATGTTAAGGACATAAAAATCTAATGGAAAGATGGTGTATCTTACCTACAAACAATTATATCCTCAAGGACTCCAATTGGATATGTTGTTGCTCTTTTTTCCAACTACACCACCACTCTCATTAGCTTCAACTCACCAACCTATAATAAGAGAACATAGATTGATACAAAACATTTATAGAATCTCTAAAATGACATAAATCATCAGAAAAGTGTATCTTACCTTTGGTTCATGGGATGGGGAATATCCCAAAATCCTTTCTATTTGTAGTCATTTCATTATTTAGTGTAATGAATGTTGACATGATCCTTCCAAGATTGATCCTATAATTTCCATGTATCCCATTTTATTGGTAAAAAGTTCATTTAATTATTTGGTAAGCCTTGGGATTCACATAATTTCTTTAAGTAGAGTAATGTTGATCTCAACATTATTGAATGTATCCAAAACCTATTTTTTCATCAAATCGTCATCCATATTATTGGTTTGTAAAACTATATTTTAAATGTGATTGTCTTATGAGGAACATCATCAATATTTTTCTTACCTTTGTCTTTCTCCTTGGGATTCTCATTATTTTTTCTTGAATAGGGATTCTCCAGGGATAAGGGGATTCCCGGTGTAATGATAGGTGTAGATATGTCATTTTTTCCTTCCCACATATCAATGTGATGGAACTGACATTATTCATGGGATTTTAAGTAGGTTAAGATAGTCTATTTATAGATTTTTTACTTACTAGTTCATAGAAGTTGGTGAAAATTTTGATCATTTGAGTCATCAATTCACTCAAATCCACCCCTTTACTCTTCAACTAATTTTGTTGATGATGAAAAATTTGTTGATAATTACATTGTTGTTTAAATGTTGATTCAGGGGCTTTAAATATCTTTTGGGGTTGTTGAAAACCCTATTAGTATGGTGGAGGATACTAGAAGTTTTGTTGAAATGTAGGTCATTATTGTTTTCTTTAGCCATACCTCTTATCTGATTGATCCTTCTAACCTTGGTTGTATTTTGGTAAAAATCAATCATTCTTATTCTAGGTATGTGGAAAAAATTTCTTCTAATATGGCCTCCCAGGTAATATAGTTGTGCAATCCAATGTCTATTTTAATTGGGGAAAACAGTTAGTTGGGTTTTTCTATTCCAGTGAAAATTACACAAGGCCTCATAGAAGTGGTTTGGTATATATTGTGAGGTAAACCAATATACCACTACATAGAGGTCAATTCTTACAAATTGGGATCAATTAAATGATTTTTAGAGAATATTGAAATACCTTATATAATCCTCTAACATGTGGTGTACCTTAATCACCATTTTTTGTGAGTTTTGTGCCATATTTCCATTCAACACATGTCCAACTAATGGTGTTTTTTCAACCAATTCCCCTCCATATGTGGAATCCACCATACTCCTCTCCATAGGTGTTATAACTTCATAGAAATATTGGATGATGAGTTACTAACTGATTTGATGATGTGGGAATCTTTAACAAAACTTATTGAATCTCTATTAGTACTCACACATTGAATCACCTTATTCCTGCTTGATACATGATATCTATTTTAAAATTGAACTGGTCCTTAATGATTCAAAAAAATATACAAAAAAATATTTTTGAAATAATTCTAATATGTTACATATTGAGGTGGTAAATAATACATCCAATATTTTACATTTACATATATTGAGAATGGGAATTCTATTTTTTTTATTTGATATTAAAATACATTTCTTGGTTTTATGGTTAACAAAACCACATTAAATTCATCTAATTTATTTTTAGATCCTCTCTAGAGAGGCCACAAAATTTTGGTAGGGGTATTAACCCAGATTTTAGTTCAATGTCTAATTCATGATTTGGGTATGCAGTACAATTTGGTTGAATGTTAATATTTGGTTAAATAAATTCTTGAATGGTCCTATTTAGTTCATTATTATTATATCCATCCATTTTTTATTATTTTATTATTGATTTTAATGTTTTCCCAATTTCAATGTTCCTATAATAGAGGAATTATCCAACTGGTTGAATGTGGAAATATCATGCAAACTTAAACTGTATGATTCAAGATCTAAGGCTGTATTCAATATAAGGGTCAATATCTAAGAGATCCTCGTGACTATTTCATTTCATAAATCAAATAAAAATGAAATGAAGAAGATTGTACCATAATGTAAATAAAATAAATTTGTGTTGATGGTCCAAGGAAAGAAAAAGATAAAAATTTTAGAAAGTGGAAAGAAAGAATAAATGAGAGATAGATAGAGAATGAAATGAAAAATAAAAAAAATAAATACCTATAATTGGTTGAAAAAATTACTTGCCTCCCCAAAAATGGTGAGAACATGAAATTTGCTGCCATGGGTGCTCTTAAATGATGTGTAATTTTTACTTCTTAGGTGCAGTAGAGTGTCTGACCAAGGTCATTTCTCAAAGGAGGATATAATTAAAAAACATAATAAAGGTATTTTGGAAAAAAAATAAAATAAAATAAAGAAACTAATAAAATTATGGGGTGATTTGTTTTATGTTTATAAAGGTAGCAGATGAAGTATGCTTGAAAAAGATTTTATATTTTTCTTTTTTCTTTTTTTTTAAATGAGATTGAGAAAACATAATAAGAATATGTTTGTTTATAAAATATAATAAAATTAGCAATCGATATAACTCTGAAAATTCATATAATTATAATAATTATATTTCAAATTAAAATCCACTTAATTATTATCCCCTAATTTTTAACTCCCAGACCTATGAGAATTAACTTAACCACCAAGATAAAATTAATTTAACCTGTGGTTAACTTCAGAACATGCAATCGTAGCACCCTGCATTGATTGTTCTTATAAGGATAGATTATGTTTACTGGTAAATTATGGATCATATCCATTATGAAATTAGAATGAACTATGTTTTGGGATTGTTTTTGAACTCTAAAATTTGTTCCATTATCATTTATTTTACTGATTAAGATCATGCTCTCACAATTCACACATTACTCGACCTCACATGTTTTGTGTTAATTGTTGAATTGATTTTTTAGTTTATTTTAAATGAAAAACTAAATTAATATATTATATTATCTTAATTGTATAATCTCATTGATTCAAAATAAATAAATGAAGAAGGTAATAGGTAGATCCATTTCTAAGAAAACAACTCATCCATAGGCAGTGTAGTCATCGTAGAAACATATTGAATTCGCTAAGGTTTAGAAAGGGTATACCCCAATAATGTTTATACATCTGAGTTTAATCCCAAATAAGTAAATATAAGAATAATTAAATTGAAAATAATTTAATAAATGGAAGATAAATATATATTTCATTGACAAAACAACAACATTACAAGAAAGAAGAGGAAAAACGATCATTTTGAAGGAGATTGTAGCTTGATATCTTCCCTCCTCCAATGGTGAATGGAAATGGAAAAGAACCACTTCAATTATGATCCTAATCCTATAATTCATGTCTAAAACACTCTAAATAAAAATTACACAAATTTATAGAGTGTAGGGGAGTAAGGTTTTCCAGACATTTCATGTGTGAATGGGAAATTTGTCCAAATATTTTAATCCAAATTTCACTGACTGTTTGACCTCAAAATAGTGTGAAACAACTATCATTACAGAATGTTTATTTTTTATAAATTTTTTAATCAATATGCTCTTCGAAATTTATCTCATTTCAATCACATATGAAGATGTTGTTGTCTAAATGCTGATGTGGTGACCAATCTGGTGAGTCTAGCTCATCTTTGATTTCATGACCCATTTCCTCAAATCAACTGTGTGATCTAGCTTAGATGTCCTAAATGAAAGTTTTTCCCATTTATTGAGTAACATTTTCATAAAATTTTATGTTTATATATGTCTCATAAAAATATTTAAGGCCAAAATACTATAGTTTAATTTAATGGGGAAACTATAATTTTAATTAAATTTTCAATTGAATGATGTAATCCAAAATATTTCCTAAATGAACATATTAAAAATATTGTGAGTAAATTATTTCATTTATTATCAATAAATTATTCGATAAAATTTTGGTCTTCTAACTAAAAAATATCTACACCTACTACTATACTATAAATATCATTTTTAATTATTTTCTCCATAACCTCAGGAAATGTAAACATAATAAGGGTAAAATCTAAATCCCATTAAGTGAAAAATAATACTATGGAAATCATAGAAAAACATGGAATAAATTTTATTGAAATATTAAATAATAATAATAATAAACCATAACAGAATGAAACTGATTTCATAATATACCCTTGGGTAATAATGGAAATAAATAGATAACATGGATATCTATGACTAGTTTCATATCTATGAAATACATAATTATGGATAGCTAATTCAATACCATTATCTAATACATCATGATCTTGGACATTATTGTCTTTCCCTCAAGAAAATATCTTTTTATACGTTGGAATACACTAAAATACCCAAACATAGTTTTCTCATGAGACCTACCAATGCATTGAGAAGCTATATAATGACAAACCCCACCCATAACTTGAATAACATCCAATATATTCATCATATGGTATATTTAGAAAAAAATACATAATTAAATAATCCAATAAACATTCATTTTGGAAAAAACCTCATAGAATTATAATACATTTCCCTTGATCAATAAAATATATAAAATGTTCACATCCCTTCTAAAGAAATGAAGTGGATGGTCAAAAATACACATTCATTGTTCCAATAATCATCTATGTTGAAATAAAAACATAGCGAATGCCAATTATTTTCCACATGTCAATAAAATGGATAACATGATCTTAACTCATGTGATGAATGAAGGTGGTTGTTCAAAAAATATAAATTAAAAAATATAATAATAATCTATATTCGAATGAAAATAAATAGAATTTCAGTTCTTTTCCCTATGTCAAAAGAATAACATTCTTTCAAGATTAACATCATCCAAATTTAATTCTTTAAAATGTGATATCCTCACCATATAGAGTAAGTAGTATACAACTAAATAAATACTAGAATAACATGATCATAAGTCATCCAAATAAATAATGTGGATGGTTACAAAAAACATTACCCTTGTATAACAATGTAATCATATAAGGATATAGACATAGATTCAAAAAATATTTCAAAAAGAATACTTGAATGATACCACCCAGGAAAGGATAAGGAATTGGATTTTTTTGGTAATATGAGCCTATTACCCCAAATCATAAATATATATTAGATTTTTAATGTCCCGGATCTGGGTGCCGCCCAAAGGTACCCCATACCCGGTTGGTCACATGGCCTCAAGTGAATTCCCATTAATTAAAGAGGTTTCCAACTAATAGCTTGGGTCTTGGGTGTGATAGTGGGGAAACTAGGCCATCATTGGCAGAGTAACACAGCAGAAACAAATAGTAAATAGTAGCAGAAGAAGTAATACCGTAAAACAGAAGTAAACAATATAAGATAAATAGTATAAACAACTACATTATAAATATAAATAAATAATGCATGTCACATGTTTCTAGGAAAGCATCCAAACAAGTCATAATTCTGGAAATACAATACCAAACCCCAAGCATAGAAAATAATAAACTCCAACAGCCTCACTAACATCAGTTTAGTCCCATTCTCTCCTGCTCCAATAGAAGTCAAGTACCTGATGAAGAAGGGTGTTCTACTTATCTATATTTGAAACCATAAAATCTTTTTGGGTCCAAAATCATGACCCAAATATGGTGTGAGACAAATCCCATTCGGCAACCACCAAAATATTTGTTCCTAACTATATGTGGATATATATTTCAGGTAATATATTGAAATAAAGCAATAAACTAGGAAGTACTCCAAAGTGAACAATCCTATAGTTTCCAATTACATTCATTTTAATTTATAAATTATTAAAACTGTTGAATAAGGTAAACTCATTATCTAGTATAAGATCTATATTCCCCTGTAAAAAGTAGCAATAGACGTCTCAGAAGACCATCTAAACAACCAAGTAAGACTGAGTCCAATCTTGTGCTTTAACTTGGAAGACTTTCCGTAGTCATACAATTATTCAAAACCAACCCTCAGGGAAAGTTCTCACAGTCTAACCCCTATGGATTAACATTTCATTAATTCAATAAATAATGAACCTTAAGAAAATCTCTCACAGTCGAACCCCTTTGGTCCCTCACGACACTAATCATTTACAAATGACTACTTGGTAGCCTTCAGGGTCAATACCCCCTTAGTCTGCATAGCGATAATAAATTATAATGACCACTTGGAAGCCCTCACAGTCAATTCCCTAGGGTCCAACATTAATTTAACAATGACCCTCTAGGTATCTCTCTTGGTATTACCCCTTTGGCCTATGACCACCTAACAACTCTCATAGTCAATACCTCTGGGTCTACATAATAATAATATACGTAAATGACCCTACTTCATGAATCGTTGACAGTAAATTCCCCTTGGTCATACTTTCACAATGAAAATCACATGCATATCATATAATTAGTCAAAATACATCCTAAATAATTCAAGGCATGGAAACAAGGTAGGTCTCATAGGCAACCTAGGAAATCCATCCATAAACAGTCATTTAGAGGGAATTCACCCATCGGGTGTCCCATAACAAGGTATAGAACCTTATACATAATCAATACCCCTTTATCAATCAAACAAACCAAAGCAGTTTTTAAACATTGTTAATTTCCAAAACACACAATACCCTAAACATGGGTATTCCGCACTTTTAGCATATATAAAAAAAAGACAATCAAATAATGGAAAAAACCACCTAACTTGATGTTGGATGAATAACACTCTTGAAAGTAGGAACTTGAATCAACCTAGATTGAAATAGATCAACTAAAATGGTAAAAATGATCAAACCTCAATAACTCATGAGAGATTAGAAATCAGGAAGAGAGGCTCTAGGGGAAGAGATAACTCACTGGTGGGAATACAATGCACCCAGTAGCGTCTCAATCGGAGATCGTAAGGAGGAATGAGAGGATCTCAAATTTATTTAGTCATACATCGATTTAAAATATGAAAAAAAGGGATAAAGAAGTTTTTTATAGAGATGAGATGAGACCCCTATCTAACTTATAAATTAAAAATAAAAGTACACAACATGTTTATTTAATGTACAAGTCTTGTATTAGCCTCAACCAGCTCCTAGTTTAGGCAGTCTGCCAGTTCACCTACACGGCCATGTACTCATTTGTTACATGGCTAGTACATAGCTAGACACAGAAACCAGTTACACGGTGTGTACTCAAAATTACATGGTGTGTACTTAGAAAATTTCCAATTTTCCTTTTTCCTAAAAACGACCCGAATTCAAGATCCATACCTGAAATGAAGATTCTGGTTCTTACAAACTTTCCCATTAAATTGATTCATCCCCGAATTTCCATTACAAGGGTGGTAAAGAAGAAAATTCAAACAACCCTAGCCACTGTGATCATACGTTGGCCTCCCTCTCCCAAGTCTCATCTTGTACTTGTCTGTGCTGCCATAACACCCATAATAGGCGAATATACCAGCCACAGAAAATCTTTATTCTATGACCCAAAATCCATATACTGTGCTCCTAAAAGGTTTCATCCACCTCTAAATCAACCTCCTTAGGTTGAAAAAATGTGAGACGGGTCCGAAAAGTAATGACGTAGCTAGAAAACATGGAATACATCGTGCATAACCCAGTACCTCTAAGGTAACTACAACTGATAAAAAACTGGCTCGACTCCCTCCAAACCCTAAAAAGGCCTAACATATCTTTGTGAAAGCTTTCATTGTCTCTTAATCCTCCTGCTTCCAACCTCAGTGTGACATGTATGAAAACCTGATCTCTGACCCTAAACTCTGGAGGTCGTTTCCATCGATCAGCATAAGATTTCTGGAAAGACTATAAAGTATTTATCCTCTTTCGAATGAAATATACCTAATCAGTGGTCTCCTAGAAAACATAAGGCCATATCATAGCTACCTATACACTTTCCATCCAATATAGGGGATATTGGCATGGCCTACCATAAAAATCCTCATAAGGTTCCATTTAAATCGTTTCCTGAAAACTGTTATTGTAGGAAAACTGCTCAAGGGGTATGTGTCTCTCCCAAGACCCCCCAAAATCTAGGATGCATTATTGAAGCATGTCCTCAAAAATCTGAATCATGTGCTTGGAATGGCCATCAGTCTGGGGATATTAATTTGTACTCAGAAGTACCTATGTACCCAAAGCCCTCTGTAGTCCCTACTAGACATGAGAAGTAAACCGGACATCCTTTTTGGAAGTGATAGTGTGTGGAACCCCATGAAAACGTATAATCTCTCAGATGTAAACCCTTCCAAGCTCATAAACACATATTTTTTCCTTAATTAGAAATAAATGTGCAACCGTCAGGAGTCTATCAACGAAAACCAAGACCAAATCATTCCCTTGAGGTGGCCTCAGTAAACTCGTCACAAAATCCATCGCGAAATCATTCCACTTCCACTATGGAATGGGTAACTACTGTAAAATCCTTGTTGGTTTTTGATGCTCCACCTTAACATATTGACAGGTGGAAAGTCTCATAAAAAACTAGTAACATATCTCTTCATATCTGGCCACCAATACTGATGGCGTAGATCTTGATACATATTGGTGAGAAAGGATGAACTACCCAAACTGAGGAATAAGAATCTCACAACAACTCCTCACTTATGTTTGCTAACACCCACACATTCCTATAAAAATGCAGTACCTATTCAACGTCTATGATCCACCCATGAGTAGGGTCCTCTCTTGACATGCTCTCTCATAGGACTAGGACAATTTAATCGGATAGTTCCCTCATTCACACTAGATCCAGAAGAGTAGAGGTAACAGCTATAGAAGAAAGAAACGTATAACTCTATATATTATGCACCTCCAAATGCTTATTATAGAATAGATCCATAAAATTTCGGTCACTGTTGGCCTCCTGATATGATTGTATCGAAGTCCTCTGAATAAACACATCATCCATTGTGTTGCCTTTCCCCAACGTGTAGGAAAGATCAAATTCAAAATAATTAAGGTACTAAACCCACCTTCATTATCTAAAATTCAGATCTCATCGAGTAAAGATGTAATTGAGACTTTTGTGGTCAGTTTATACCAAAAAATGCTCTCCCAAAAGATAATTTCTTTAATAGTTTAAAGCATGTACAACTATAGAGAACTCAGGATCATGCGTCGAGTAGTTCCTCTCATGTGGCCTCAACTGCTGAGACCCGTATGCAACGACGCCTTCCCTCTTTATATGCATTGCTCCCAACCTGATACCTGATCCATCATAGTAAAAAGTATAACTATTTCATGGATCTAGAAAAAGTTTTATTGGTGCTGAAGTCAACCTCCCTTTCAACTCATGAAAGGCTGAATCGTAGGAATCTATCAGCAAGTACCTCACCCCATTCTTAGTCAGGCCCGTTAGTGGTACTGCTAAGCATGAAAGGTCCTGTATAAAGCGCATGTAGTAACCAGCCAGCCCCAGAAAACTACATACCTCAAAGGCGTTCTTTGGCATCTCTTAAGAAACTACTGTTGTCACTTTCTTTGGGTCTACTGATACTCTTGTCTCTAAGATAACATGACCCAATAAGTGAATCTGGTCTATCCAAAAGTGGGACTTTGATAGCTTATCATATAAATAATTCTCTCTTAGTGTACCCAATACGATATCAAGATTGGTGACATGGTTTTGTTGAGTGTGAGAGTACTCCAAGATATCATCCATGTAAACAAACACAAAATAATCCAAGTAAGGACGGAACACTTGGTTCATCTATTCCATGAAAACTATCGGTGCATTTGTGAGGCCTAACGACATAACCAAATACTCATATAGACCATACCTACTCTAAAAGTATGTAAGAGGTATATCAGATGTTCTAACGTGAAACTGATGATAACCGGATCTCAATTCAAACATTGAGAACACCCAGGAAAATTGAATCTGATCAAATAGATCATAAATCCTAGGAAAGGGATATTTGTTCTTGAATATCAACTGGTTTATCTTTTCATAATCCACACAAAGCTTGAGCTTACCTTACTCCTTATTTGAAAAAAGGACAGGCGAACCCCAAGGAGAAGTACTTGTTCGGATGAAACCCTTTTCCTATAACTCCTCCAACTACTTCTTGAGATCCTAAAAATCTGGTATATCCATTATATAAGGAGGAATGGACACTGATGCCTCTCTTAGCATAAGATCAATATAGAAATATACCTCACTCTATAGAGGTAAAACTGAAAATTCATCTGGAAAGACATCTCTGAAATGATCCACCACTAGAGGAATGTCCATCTATGAAGTCCCCTATTCATCAAGATATAAACTAGATATATTGGCTGAAATTTCTCCAAACCCATTATGATTGGGTCTCGCTCTTCCCTCCTGGAAATACCATTCTCCCTTATGTAGAAAATACCCTCCCTCTGGTGATGTGAAACTCACCCTACGGTGATAACAATAAATAAAGTTATAGAAAGAGATCAACCATTCCATTCCGAGAATGACATCAAAACCTATCATCTCTAAGACATTGAGGTCCCTTAAGAAGTGACACCCTCCAACCTCAAGATGGAACTCCTAGGAATGACGTAAACTAGTCATACTAAGCCTTAAAATAGTGTCTAGCATCATAATATCATCAGATTTAAAGATGTGTAGGCCAAGGATTTCCACAACAGCAATAGAAATAATGATATGGGAAGACCCTATATCAAACAGAGATGAATCTAAAACTGAGGTAACTAGGATCGTACCAATAAACATAGAGGGTCTGGGATCTGTATCCTTTTGGGTCTACTTCACTAAAAAAGTCTGACCTACACTACGGCCTGGCGACACTGCCTGACTACCCTGAGCTGATCCACCCTGCTGTCTCTGAATACCCGTTGTCATACTACTTTGGCCATGACCTCTTCCTTGGATTGAATGGCCTGACGAACTCCAGTTCCCTAACTGATAAGAAAATTGTGGTCCTACTCTTGAACATGGAGTCATAACCGAACCCATATCACTCACTACTGGTGAGAAAAACCGAAAAATAACTAAAGTTGACACATATTGACAAAAGATCAGCACTAAAATAGGTTCTTTCGGAAATGTGGTCTCATATGTCCACCCTTCCTGCACTGGTATCATACCACCTGGATACCTAATGAAAAATTACGTGAAATATCTCTATGGAATTTCCTTTTCTTTGTTGATGGGGTATTAGCCCTTGATGTTGAACCTCCCTAGCTCACAACTCCAAACTCCCTCATATTACACTCAGTAATCATCACCTAGTTTACTATAGTAATCACAGAACTCATCCTAAAAACATTCAAATGTGATTATATGTCATACCTGATACCATCCTCAAATATCCTAGAAAAAGATAACTCATCACCCCTAAAAACAGGTGTGAAGTGCTAATGCTCTGTAAAATGAGATGAGTAGTCAATCCCTGAAAGAGAACCCTACTCCAAATTCATTAACTCTCGGGCTCAATTGGCCCTCAATGTCTTGGCATACATGTAATCAAAGAAGGTCCTCTAAAACTCTTCAAAGAAATCTCCTGATGATTTACTTCCTATGAGATAACATCCCACAATATCTTGGAAGAATTACATAGCATATAGGTCCGGAGCTTCACCCTCCTCTCTGGAGGTATCTCTAGATTCTCAAAGATATCAACCTTGGCCTCCAACCATGACTCTACAACATGTGGTCATATATCCCCATAAAAAGTGGGAGGATGATTTTGCTGGAACACATGTGTTAGCTCTTCCATAAATGGGGCAGGATGTTGTGCTCCCTCAATAGTCTATAACATCCTCAAAAGGCCTTTACAGAACTTTGCCTCACCACCTAAGTTCAGTATAATAGGGGTGCCAAGATAGGCACAATGGTAGGATCTACTAGTAGACCATGATTTACCATTTCCAGTGTTGGGTCACTTCCCTGTACCTAGTATACAACTAGAGTATGTATTGGTGGAATGAATCTATATGTTCAAGCACACACCTTAGTTCAAGATTATTAAAGACAACAAAAAGTGCAAGAATGGAGCAAGAGAACGAAAGAATTCATGTTTTACAAATTGGGGTTACATGGCATGTATAACCTCCACACAGTGTGTTCCCTTTAAGACTTAACATGGCATGTACCTAGGCCCATTCTGGTCGTGTAACACACATACACATGGAAGGTTCCTTCTGAAACACAGTGTGTACCTTAAGTTCTCCCTCCTTCCCAAGTACATCTATGTGGCTAAGCCACTTGGGGTCTATCGGCGTAAAACTGCACTGCTTGTACAGACTTGACACTGCATGTACCACTTACGTCCCATCCACCCATGTCATTGGTCACATGGATGAATACATGGTTGAAAATTAAACGACATTCCTAAATGGAACAAAGCATGTAAAACCTATGTTTCATCCACTTGTGTTGTTCGTCACACGGCCGGATACATGGTTCTTTAAAACATGACATGTAAAATCAAGAAATCGTATGTTCTACTAATATTGTTTCCCAAACACGTTTCTCTACTCACAAATTCATTCATAGGGTCAAGCACTACAATACATGTACATACTTTACATGGTGTGTACTTAAGAAAAGTTGTTTCTTCTAGAAAAGAAGAACACATGGTGTGTGTTCATTATATCACACGCTGTGTGGTCTGGGTTTCTGGATAGTAGGCCTCTAAAACTTCTCCAAACCCCTTAAAACATAAAAAAATTTCCATGTCTGGAAAAATTCCACCCCATGGGTGCCATACTCCCCACGAATCAATGTTTGGAATCCTTTTTCACATCATACCATGAAAAAATTCAACTAATGTTCAAATATGATCCAGAAAATTCTGATCCAGGAGGGAACATAACACCTCAGGGACCAAAGTTAGGCATCCATCAAAATAAAACATTACATATTCAAATACCCTATCAAAATAAATGGTATTCTATCAAGGCATCTATCATAAGAGCATGAATATCTAGCAAAACATCTATCAAAACATCCTATAGTCATTAAAGCATCTTAAATGGAATGACAGGAATGTATGACATGTGATCTATAAAAACTGCCTATATATTGCATGATATAGAATAACCTCATCTCATCGAGTTGCAACATAAATAGAACCACAATTATTTAAAATATAACATCACAAAACAAGTGAATCACCCAATGGTTAAATCAAATCAACTGCAATAATTGAAAAACCAGAAAAATTGCAATATTCGAGGTAACATGGATTTTCCATATACACAGGTTAGCTACTCCTAAGCATAGCTTATTACCAACTACATATTCCCTCATATACCTATATATTGTATCCAAATAGTACTACAAAGAAAAAAAGGACCTTCCCTCTGATATCACTTTGTAACATCCCTGTTATGGGTGTCGCCCAAAGGTGTCCTGTACCCGATTGGTCAAATAGCCTCAAGCGCTTTTCCCCAAATGCCAGAGGCTGTCAACTAGTGGGGAGGGCCTTGGGTGTGATAGTGTGAAAACTATGCCTTAATTGGAATGGTAACACAATGGAAAAAAATAGTAAATAGTAGTGGAAGCAGTAATATCATATGACAGAAGTAAACAACAGAGGACTGATAGTATAAAAAACTATATCATATATATAAAGAAATGATGCATGTCACTTGTATCTAGGAAAACATAAAAACAAGTAACAATGCTTGAAATACATTACTAAAACCAATGTAAATAAAATAGTAAACGTCAACAACATTGCAAACCTCATTTGGTCTCATGCTCTCCAACTCTAACAGTAGTCAAGTACCTAATGAAGTAGGGTGTTTCCCTTCAGTATACCTACAACCGTATAATTTTTTTGGGTCAAAAAGCATGACCCAAACAGGGTGTGAGATGAATCCTAGTGGGAAACAACCAAAAGATATGTTCCTAACATTCAATGAATATATATAGAAGGTAATATGAAGAAATGAAGCAATAGACTAGGAAGTACTCAAAAGTAAACAATCCTAAACTTTTAAATTACATTCATTTTCATTTATAAATTATTCAAGCCGTTGAATAATTTATACTCAGGATATATCCTAATATATGTATCCTCCTATAAAAAGTAACAAAAAAATGTCTTAGATGACCATCTAAACAACCCAGTTTGACTGATTCTAAGCTTGTGCTTTGACTTGACAGGCTCATCACAATCATATAATTATTCAAAAGAAACCCTCTAGGAAATTTCTCATATTCTAACCTCTATATCTTAACATATCATCAATTTAATACATAATGACCCCATGGGAAAGATCTCATGACCTAATCCCTTTGGTCCCTCATGGAACTATTCATTTACAAACGACCACCTAGGTGGCTCTCACGGTCAATACCCCCTTGGTCCACAGAGCGATAATAAATTATAATGACCACCTAGAAGCCCTCACGGTTAATGACCTAGGGTTCAACATTCATTTAACAATGACCCTATGGGTAGATCTCAAAGTCTAAACCCTCTGGCCTACGGCCACTTAACAACACTTACAGTCAATACCTCTCGGTCAACATAATAACAATATCTATAAATAACCCTACTCAGGGAAGCTCTCACAGTCAATTCCCCTTAGTCATACATTCACAATGAAAATCATATGAATCTCATATAATTAGTCAAACTCTATCCTAAATAATTCATGGCATGGAAACAAGTTATGTCTCATAGGCAACCTAGAAGAAACGGTCATAAATCGTCATTCAATGGAATGCACCCATAGTGTGTCTCGTAACAAGGTATAAAACCATATACATAATAAATAAAGCTTTCTCAATAAAATCAAACCAAATCAGGTGTCAAAAAGGGTTAATTTCCAAAACACGCAATACCCTAGACATGTGTATTCGACACTTTTACCATATATAACCCAAAGTCAATAAAAAAAGGCACAAACCACCTAACTTAATGTTGTATGAAGAACACTCTTGAACGTAAGCCCTTGAATCAGCCTACAACAATGTAGATCTACTAAAAGGTTAAAAACATTCAAAACTCGATAACACATGATAGTTGTTAAATTAGGGAGAGAGGCCCTAGGGGAAGAGATAACTCACCGATGGGAATCCAATGCACCCACTGGAATCTCAATTAGAGCTTAGATGGAAGGATGGGAGGAGATTGATGTTCTTCATATCTATATCGCTCTCTAGTATGAAACATGGGTAAAAGAAGTGTTTTTGGGAGATGAGACGCCACCCCGCTCTGACTTATCAAATAAAAAAGAAAAGTAAACATCATGTTTATTTAATGTACATGTTGTATACTAGCTTCAACCAGCTCCCACTTTAGGTGGTCTACCAAGTCACCTACACAACCATGTTCTAGGCCATTACATAGCCAGTACATGGCTATACGTAGAAACTGAGTAAAAGGCATGTACTCAAAAGTACACAATGTGTATTTAGAAAATTTCCAATTCTTCAATTTCCAAAAAAATAACCCAAATTATGATACATACCTAAAATTAAGATCTAAGTTCATACAAGAGTATCAATAGTGAAACATATACCCTAATAGGGTAAATATTTTGGGAAATTAAAAGGTAAATGGTTGTGAAAATTTAAAAGTTATTTAAGAAAACAAAATTAGCATTGACATAAAATATGGTGCTACAGGGTCACCTCAAAATGTATTTTTCGAAAGGTGTAGTGATTTTTTTAAACCATTTATTTGAAGAAAATAAATAATAGGGCCTTGAAAATAGATAGGTTTTATCTTATATAAATTTTTAGAGGAATAAAAAACATTTTAAATTGAAATGAAAACCCCTGTTTAATATCTTTAAAAATACCATTATTCAAAACTAACATTGTAAAATGAGTAATAAAACATTATATTGTATGAGAATATATTTTCTCTATAGATTTAGAGAAATTGCCATAAAATAAAATATTTGAGGGGGCGAATCCAAGAATGGAAGAAAGAATTTCATGATGAAACAATATAACTCAAGGAAGGGATACTTGAGTTATCAATATTCCTTATGAGAAACAAACTTCTTAAAGTAAAAAAAATATTTAAAAATGGTGAATTATGTGGTATTAATATTAATTAATAGAAAAAATAATACTTTATAATATAATCAATTGGTAGAATGTGTAGAAATTTTAATTCCCAGAGGAAAATCGTATCTTAATGATTGAAAATTAGGTTTCCAAAAGCATTAGCACTAACAGTTGAGTGAAATCCATTTGATGAAAAATAAATAATTTTTATTAGTATTACCATTAATAACAAAAATTTCTGATAAACAAACTTCCATGGCTATTAAATCCACCATTAATTGAAAAACATGATGCATAAAATAATCATGTCATAAGTAATTGAAGTTTTAGATTAAGAGTCGCTGCAGCTTGAGAAACATTTCAATCAAAACCAATGAAAATGTGGTCTTTTAATTAGATATAACATACTATGATTAAAATATAATACATGATATTATACCTTTAATGTTTATTATATTAACAATATAAATGAAATCAGGTGTATAATACCAAATACTTCTCAAAGAGAGGAATTTGAGACGAAAACCCTTACCTTGTTCAAGATTTGTTATTCACATGTGAATAAATTCTTGAATAATAAAATTGAATATATTTTTTTCCTAATTGGGATCATTATACTTTAATATTTAATTGAATATAAAAAATTTATTATTATATGATATTTATTTATTATATAGTTTCTGTTCAATGTTTGTAACTTCATATTTTTGTTCAATTTGTCTAAAAAACCTTACGTATGTTAAATTTTTTGGAAATAATCATAAATTATTTTCATAGTATCCATTATATTAATCGTGTTATGGAAATATATTTTATATACTGAAAAATATTTTTGAAACCATATATGATTGGAAGTGAAGATATTTGAAATTCATTGCTCGTGGAAGTAATAGTATTCATGTATACACGATTAATGTTTCCATTTCTTAGTGAATGTTAGTTAAATAAAATATATGTTAATTTTAAATTTTAGAATCAATTTTATACTTTAGATATCATATTTTTTCGTAAATATAGTCATTAAATCCATCCATGTTATGCAGTTATGAAAAATAGAAGGTGCCACTCTGTGGAGGTGGTAGTCTATGCACAGACACAAACAATGCTTTTGTTTTCCTTAGTGGATGGAGAGGAAAAAATATTTTTGGTTAAATTAATATAGTAACATATATGTACAATAATTATACTGGGATTTTTATATCATTATAGATATAATAGGTTTAGAAAAATAAGGTTAAGAAGATAAGATAAAAAAGTATGTAATACTTGTGTTGGTGACTCAATAGTCTCTCTAAGATCTCCAAAGAAATTGAGGCCCTCAGAAATATTAGAGAGATATGTTCCTTAAGGATGAGAAAATTAATTCTATAAGGGTATTTTGGAAATATATTCAAGGTAAATTTTAATGTGAATTGTAACACAGATGGGGTGGAGGTGATCCCCTTAAATAAGTGATGAAAAGGGAACTTTTGTGAACACCCCTCAATTTTCAATGATATAGTTACACTACATTAAAGATAAAAGACTGAAAGGGATAAAAATAGAGTATGGGGTGTGTTTTGTTTGATAAATCCTCAATAAACTATTTCTACACATGTTTTAAACATTTTGTAAGTCATTTGTTCTTAGTTTTTTACTTTTTCCTTTTTTTAACTTTGTAACTTGTTTTTAAAAAAGGAGATTTATAAAGTAACCACTATTAAAAAAAATTGAACCCATATTTTATCTCTATTTAATCTAAATCAATTTATAAATAAAATAAAATTTACTTTTAAACTAGAACATTTTATATATAGAAAAACATTTTTTTAGAAGGATGGTGTTTTGACCTTTAGTTATTCTTAATATTATTTTTAAACAGTTACCTTTTAAATATTTTTTAATTTAATTACATATATGTTTTAAAATAATATTAAAATCATAATATAAAGTACATTAATTAAATTACTATGATAAAAATTATAGAATTTTAAAAAAAATCTTTGAAAATAACAGTTTTATTATTAAGTTTTATCATAGTAATCATACTTTTTTGCACAAAAATGAAATTAACCTTATTAAATAATATGATAATGTTTATCTAAAATATGAAATATATTTTAATATATTTAATTTATATATGTATTGAATGTAGTTTTTAATATATGAAAATAAAAATATTTTATAATGTTAAATATTACTTTTGTTACCAAAATGATATTCATGGGTATTATAAAAAATAGTATTTTTAAATTAATTATTTTACTTATTCTGATATCTTTAATATATAAAAAGGTGTTAGAAAATTTTAAGTCATTATTTTATTATGATGATGTCATAAAGTGATATTTTTTATGAAAATCCATATTTTTTCACTATTCACCAAAAATCAAATTATTTCAGAAAAATAAAAAAAAGACAATATTTATATTCTATATCAAAAAATTATTTTAATTTTCATGTTTTAAAATTAAAATAATTATAAATATAATTTCTTAATAAAATCCTAAAATATAATGAAAGAAATGCTTTTGTAGGAAAATAGTTTCTTTATAATATTTAACATTCTCATTCATATTTCCTATCATTAAAAAATTAAATTATAATTAATAAATTATTCATATAAACTATATTTTTTATCATTAATAAAAAGTTTCTTGAAATGAAAATGCATATCTTATAAGAAGGATATATTTAGAAAAATACATTTCTAAGCATAAAATGATCATATTAGTTGTTTTATCTGTATCAACAGAATTTCATTAATATTAAAATAAGCCTTTACTTTATTTATATATATTTTTTATAAATTAGTTACTCATATTAATTATCTAAAATTCAATAGGTAGTTTTTAATGTCTATACTTATATATCTATATTTTCTCTAAATATATCACGATTTTGTTTATATTCAGTGTTTTGTATGGAGAAAACTATTGAACACATTCAATAATTTAAACGAATTCATATATTAAAATTTTAAAGGGTTATATAGGTTAACTCAATATGTACATTTTTATATCTAACTATATAAAATACATATTATATTAATTTTATTATAACCTCTAGATAATGTAAACTAAAATTAGTTTCTAATATATAAATATTATTCTATTATTTAAAATTTTTATATAAATACAAATAACTACTAAATATATAAATTTATATAATAATAATATTATATATAAATAAATCACATGTAAATGTGTGTGAGTATGTGTTTGTGTCTAAGGAACTTAAGGACATGTGTTTGTATCCAACTATATATAATGGATATAATATTAATTTTATTATGATTTCGTAACAAAATATACTAACATTGATTACTAATATATACAAATCTAATATTAATCATTATTATTATATTAATATTAATAATTAATAATTATATAAATTTATATAATATTGTTCATATAGATAATAATAAAAAATTATAATGATAAATTTTATTTAAATATTATTGGTTATATTAAAATATATAAAAAATTGCATGGAATAAAAAAATACAAGTGTATTTCAAAATATTATATTTTTTTATATTTTAATACAAAATATTTTCAATACATTTAGAAAGTTAAAATAGAAATATTATATTTATCATCAACTACATTTAAAATATAATCTATTCATTATTTTTTATATTTAACTTTTAAAAAAATTATAAAATACGAGTACATATATACAGTTATTTTTAAAAGACACACTCACACACACACACACACAAATATATATATATATATAATTTCATTAATTACATAATAATAAAATTAATTTTTAGTATTCTAAATGATGACTAACATACTACTATATTAGGTAAAGAGGATTACAAACTATAAATACATACAAATTCAAGATCGTCAGTGGGTCAGCCATCAACCCCCACCCCCCACAAGGATTTACAATCACTCATTAAGATCTTATTACAATTTATAAATGGACCAAACCTCACTTTGAGTTGGAGGGACCCAAAATCCCTAATTTGCAAGGATGCTAGAATCTACAGTGTCATGGAGGGCCATAAAAGGTGACCTGAAGGCCCATCATGTTGAATTGAACTACCTATCATAGTTCCTTCCAAATAAAATTCCTTGGTGATACAATTAATGACTACTACATTACCTACTACATTCCCCAATGGAAAATCCTTCCAAATTGGGGGTTTTTTGGGGTTGACTCACCCACTTCTTGGATATGAATCAATAACCCATAAAGATAATATTTTCCACTAAATAATATATTTATATTTTCAATTATATGTATTCTAGATATACAATATATATAAATGTGTATATATAATATACATATATATTATTATCTGGAACCCAATGTGAATAGTTACACACATGTGTGTGTGTGTAATACAGTGAGATATATAAAATTGAAAACCAAATAACATTCCTAATTTTTTAATAATTTATTCAGATATATATATATATGCATATGTATTAATATAAATTTATAATATAAACTATATTTAATGTTTATATAATGTAAATATATATTTATATATATTATAAATTATAAAATATTAATTTAATATATGAATTTAAATATGATATATAATTTTTGACTGTTCATATTATTATATTTCATATATATATATACTATATTTGAAAATGTACTATATTTTTTAATTTTTTCCCTTTCTTTCCTTACATCATGTTTCGTGGTCGATTATATAATTTTTATTTAATTATAATTATATTTAAAATTGTAAATAAGTATAAAAAAATAAAAATATATATAAATGATTATGTGTATATATATATTATTTATTTTATGTTGGGGTGGTAATTGAGTAGTTAACACACCCCAAAAGCCAACTTGAAACCTAGGATCAAATCATGAGGGGGGATAATTTCTGAAGTCATTGTTGTAGTTATATAGCAAGTACTACAGAGATATTATAATAATATAACTATTCATCTAATTTAGTATAGAGATCATTTTTTTCTTGTAAGACATTGAAATATGTCAAGAAATATTTTTGGATCCATGAACTGAGACAGTATACGATTCTGAGGCCCGATGTGCCTAGAATTAATTTTATGAAAATAATAATTATATTTTATTCCACTCATGCACAGTTTTTTAGAAATAATAGATAAATCTTAAATGGATTATTTGATTAAAAATATGATACTGTGGTTGAATAGAATATTCTAGGTTTACTCTAGGCATGGCATAAAGTTGGTCAGTGCTGGGAATTCATATAAAATGGTCGATGGCAGGTGCATTATGTGGATTAATTAATTAATCATTTAATTAATTAATTAAACATCTAAAACATAATTTTACTCTATAAATATAATGTTATGGTGATTATTCATGGTTATCTACATAACCCTTGGACCTTTGAGAGAGGAATTCACCATTCTTCATTGGTTGATCAAGATCTAGTAACGATCAACAACCAGATCATAGTGAATTGAGGTGAAACAAACATAAAAGATCATCCTCATTCATTGGAGAGCATGTTCGTCATTAATGAATGATCTAATATCGAGTTAGGACTCATCAAATGTGAATTTTTTACCTAACTACTAAATTATTATGCATGATTACTTCCTTTCATTTGATCCTAATTCATTTTGATACTTTTAATGCACCCACGTATCATATTTGAATTTATTTATATGATTTACCTATTGTGCCATGTTTTCTCACCATGGTTATCCCCAATCTGATTGGTTTCCCAATAACACTTGGAAAATTATTGTTTCACTCTGATTCATGTTATTTCCCCCTTGTTCCTTACATTCTTCATGTTCCTTAATGTGGGACCATGGGGTCACAATTCAACTATTTTTGGGCAGGAGCGAGTGCAATCCGACCCCCAGATTTGTAGAAGATTCATGGGCAGTGAATTGATCAATGATTTTGGGATGGATCAGAATGTGTTTTGATATTTTGTTGATGATTATCATGGAACCAGGATCTGTAAAAAAACATCGATGAAGAGAGGCATGTGAGTTGTGTGACAAACCATCGCATACCATTAGAGATCTAATTCTTATCCATAGTATAATTGGAATCGACGAACGGAGGCTTCACCTTTGTTTTCAAGTGAACTTGGGTCATAATTCAATGTTGAGGTCATGGATCAAATACATGTGTATTAGATCTTATTTTCTATGAAAAAACCTAACTACATGTTGTGTAGCATGAAGAACAAAGAATGTGTATCCCCTGGATGCGACAACTAGGGTTTCTAGAGAGTTAAATATTGCAGTCCATGTAGGGATCCCAAATGTTGTCTGACTCAATGTTGGTGACCCGATATGTACTTTGGGAGCACACAGACACTCGAACATCTAGGCACATGTCTTGTACCAGTATACAGCTAGGGTAAATAGAAACTGCTAGAAAGTTTCATAGGTAGGCCTCTGTGTTGGAGGACACATCATGTACAGGATTACACGATAAGGGGTAATATTACATGGACATTATTAGAAGCATGGTAAGGACCCTGGGTGGCTAAGTCATGTCGTTTATTCCCTTTACATTACATTTATAGTTACATGGGTAGTGATCCATGTATTGGAAAGGACATGACAAGGCATCATGGTGGGACCACACACCATGTGGGTCCCCTTACATGTCGTGTACCCTCTTCTATTGAGGAAACCTCCACATCTCATATATATTTTGTTGGAAATCAAATTTTGGATAATATTATCCTATCCTAAGTGTTTTTTTACATAGAACACAACATTGACCTTTATAGTATATTTTCAGATATTATGCAAGATACTCCAGACATGACATTTCTCTAGGTGATGCACAATGATGGAAGTGGTCAAGAAGGAACATCTGAGACACTAGAGTGTCACCCTCATGCAGGGTAGGTAATGGGTCCTCTATCTTATATCTGGATAGAACCCTCCTATAGAGTAGGGCATGGGTCCTCAACCACTTGAGTGGGAGCCTCCTACTAGGAAGGACTCGAATCCTCTACCTATCTAAGTGGAACCCTCCAGCGGGGTAGGTCATGAGTCCTTGACTTGTAGAGTGTAAACCACTTTCTAAGAAAGGAAAGGGTCCACTATCTATTCAAGTGGAACCCTCCTACTGGAAATGGAATGGTTCCTCAATCACTAGATTTTAACTCTCATGTCAGGTTGGGTATGGGTCCTCTATCAATAATCTGAGTGGCACCATCCTATATGTCAGGGCATGTGTCCTCTATCGATTAGAGGAGAACCCTTCTATGGTGTCTAGGAATGTGTCTTCAACCACTACAGTGGCACCCTCCTACTATGATAGGCATAATACCTATATCCTTTATAGTATCACCCTCATGTGGTATCAAGGCATGGTTCTTCTATCATTAGAGTGGCACCCTCCTTCTATGAAGGTAATGGATGCTCAATCTAATATTAGAGTGTCACCATCATAGTGGGTTAGGAATAGATCTTCTATTGACTACATGAGTGTTACCCCTTGATGGACTAGGGAGTATGACCTCTATTGATTTAGTGGTACCCACTGTGGCATTAAGGAGTGAGTCCTCTACCTTCATATTATGTCCCCTGATTGTGTAGTGTGATGGCGAGTTGTGGCTATTAGAAAGGTTGTTCCAACATACCTTGGTGTTTTTTGTTTTGATTACTCACGAAATCCCTACTTTTATTCCAAAAAGTTTATCCTAAGTGTTTCATATTATGTATATCTTACACTATGTGTTCAAGTGTTTATTTAATGATATAAAACCATTTTATCTTACAATAATTGAAAAATATATTCAGTTTCATAGAATCAGAAAGTTTTGAAATCTGTTATATTATGTATGAAATTATCTTATGAAGTGCATATAATTTTCTTATGATATATTCTTTAGTAAAAATGAAAATTTAAAAGGACATTATATTCTAGAAATAATATTCGTAGCCAGAATAAGTCGAAGAATCTAAGACTTGCGTCATAGTAAAACATTTTATCTTACACTATAAACTTTTCCAATGATGTAGAATTATCTTACGATTTATTGAAGTCATGTTATATTACAAGAAATGATACTTTAAATTATGAAAGTTATCTTACGATTAATAGTTCATTAAGATGGTAACTTATGAAGATCTAGTATTTGAAAATGTCATGATTACATTTCCGATATCTTGATAAGTCACATCATTCCATTATTGTGCATCAAAGTATATTATCCATTTTTTGAAAGATCATTCTAAATAATAATTTCCATGAATATGAGGATTGGAAGAATGAGAAGGTTTCTATTTTCACTTCCCCAAAACAATTACTATATTTGGAAAGTTTGGATTCATATCCTTAATATCCTATCTTATCAAGTTCACTATACAAGATCGATCAACTATTAGATTTGTCTCACACTCAAGTACAAACAAAATATAAAAAGTTCAGTTAACCTCAATAAATAAATTAAAAAATAGCATAAATAGTTGATTTCATCTTTAAAACCACAAGAAAAAACATCAAATACTTGTACATAGTGGTAATCAAGAAATATTCATGGTATGAATATCAGTTCTATTAGTTTCACTAAAGATCGTATTGAGATATACATTGGAGTGTATCTTTTTTCAAGGATGAATCATTATATAGTGTCAATTGCTTCTTGGAACTGTGTACTCCATGTGATCCTCTCAAAGTTTATATTCATTTTATTGTGTTTTCACTTAGTGTAAGAGTGTTCTAAAGACCATGGATAGGTATTGTAAAGGGAGATCCTAGTCAAAACCTCTTGGACCTTTATATTTAGTGGAAACTACTTGTACTCACCTAGGAGCCTGGATAAAAGGGATGTTATAGTGAAAATCACCAAACATGTGGTGTACATTTGAGGTGAAGTGACAAAGGGATTTCTATTCCCCGAACCACTATAAATCCTTATGTTTAGTTTCTTTTCTACATAATTTCAAATTTCCACTACATACATTCTTAAGGAAATAATTGAAATCACATACTTCTAAGAAGGTTGTCTAATATTCTAGAAAATTTTAGTAACTCAATTCACCCCCTCTTGAGTTTTGTAGCCAACCATCATTTAGAAAAAATGGTATCAGAGCTAGTTACCCTTGAGTTATCAACTATTAATGGTTGAAGTCCAAATATCCATCTAAAAATGGATACAGTGGCTGATAGTAAGGAATATATGTTATTTATAAGATCTCTTTAATTCAATGTTAAAAATTATGGTTAATATAAAGACTGTATGAACATATATCTAAAAAATCATGGCTTAAAAGTCTTTCTAAAGAAGTTAATCCCTATTAAATTCATAAGAAAAAACCCGAGACATGGGATTCTACATATAATTAAATTATGAAATTAACTTCAATGATATGAACACTATCTTATATGGGTTATGACCAATTCAGTTTAATAGGATTTGTCATTTTCAAATAGTACAGGAAATGTGGAAAACTATAGTAGTTTCATATGAAGGAACTGACAATGTAAAAGATCTTAGATATGATAAAACTAATCTTAATTTTTAAACATTCAAAATGGATTAAGGAGTGATAATTACTCAACTAAATGGAAGAATAATTAAGATTTTCAACAACATTGCTACTCTAAGAAAACATATCACTTATCCTGGACAAGTATTGAAATTTATCATAGTATTATTATCCTGGTGTAGTGGAATATAATTTAATATCAAACAATCTATAGAACATAAAAGATTGGAAATAAAATATATTAACATGAATCTCTTGATGTATGAAGGTGAAATGGAGTTTGGAATTGAAGAGAATGAATTGATCATGTAGAGAATGCTACATTGAAGGTTTCTACAAATAAAGATGATATAAAGAGGAAAATAATACAAATATCTAAAGCATCTGAATAAGGAGATCTTTCAAGAAAATCTGAATCAAATGATAATATTGGATAGTTTTCATGAATGTTTAAAAATTTATATAACAAGATTCAACGTTTTATAAGATCCTTAAATAAGAATAAGAAAATTGGGGACAACTTTAAATAGTTGACATGCTATGAGTGTAAAAAATTGGGACATATCAAGTCTGATTTTCTAAAAATTAAAGATGATAAGAATTTAGAAAATAAATTCTTCAAGAATACTATATATAATAAATATAAGAAAGGTATAAAGGATGTATGGTGTTTTTATGAATATTCTAGTGAATGGATGTCATCAAAGTCAGAAGTTGAAGCTAGAAATTAGATTTCCAAAATAAGTTTTTTGTAACAGTCGGATGAGTTGCATTCTTATTACTCTTCTGGGAAAGAACATGAATCTGGAAATGAACATTTCTCATATAAAGAATTAACTGTATACTGCACCATATTGGAAATCAGGTATGAAATCCCTAAAATTAAAACTAAATCCCTTCAAAATTATTATAATATAATTCTTAGTGAAGAAGAAAATATGAAAAATTTGATTCTAGACTTAAAAATTAGTTGAAAAAACTATACTGTCTCGAATACTGAAAAGGTAAAAACAGTTGAGAACCTACTGATGGAGGTTCAAAAGTCCAAAGATGTTGCAAGTGTCTTTACTAAATGGGAATATTATTTAAACAAAATTCTTTGTCAAAATCAACATATTAACGAAAAATTAATAATTATAATCCAAGTTGAAAGGCCCAAGATTTATAGAAAACCTTTTATGCCTTACTCAAAAAATAAACATGTTCCCATGGATAAATTCTTTCAATTTGGTGAAATGGAATATTTTATCAGCATTTATGATTCATTAAAACCTCATGAATATGAAATCAAAAATGATTTTCTTATAAAATATTTTATAAAAAACTATAATGTTTCCTGGGAAACAAAATAAATTATGGATTCTTAGATCTCTTATATATAACAGTTCCAGACCCAAAAGAATTTTGGCACAAAAGAATACTATTGTTTGATTTTTCATTATAGGGAATTGACCGTATGAACATTAGTGAAAAGTGGTTTATGAAAAGTTTATATTCAAGTAATATGAGTGGATATTACTCCAACATTAAATATCTATCCAAAATATATGGATGATATGTCATGTTTGGTGACAATGAAAAAGGAAATATAGTTGGAATCAGTTCATTTTGAAACCCTCATTCAATTATCATAAACAAATTACTTTACATTGAAGGATTAAAGCACAACCTGATAAGTATCTCTCGTATTTGTGATTATGGGTATTCTATTGACATTTCTAAAAATAAATATTTTATTTTTAAATATAATTTTCTAAATTTTAAAGCACTTGAAAGAGATGATATGTACACACTAAATCTTATTTATTTGTGTAGATATAATTTTAACTTCTTATGTTCTGAAATTAACAAATCATTGATTTAGAATAGAAGTCTTGGACATCACAATGTTTATTCCTTGAGAAAATTGTCAAAAAACAATTTATTTTTGACTTTACTGATATAAAATTATATAGAAAGAAGCTATGTGATTTATTCCAGATGGGTAATAAACAAAATCCATCATTCAAACAAATTGAAGAAGTTGATACTTATAGACCACTTAAACATGTCCATATAGATCTGTTCGGTCCTATTAGAACTACAAGTCTTGTTGGTGAGATGTTTTTTATGAGTTAGTTGATTATTTTTCATGATTTACATTCATTTACTTTTTAAGACTCAAAAGTGAAGCATGTTATATTTTTAGTGATTTATCTAAACATGTGAAAAATAATAAGGATGTCAAAATCTTGCCTTTGAGAAGTGATAATGGAGGTGAATTTGAGAATTATGAATTTAATTATTATTTATCTAAGTAATAATCATTATATTCTCTTCCCCTAGGAAAACTCAAGAAAATGGTGTTATTGAAAGGTGGAATATAGATTTTCAATAAATTACTATGACTATGTTATGTGAATATAGCATGCCCACTCATTTCAGTGATGAGGATGTTAACATATCATGTTATATCATTAACAAAATTTTAATAAGTCTTATATTAAAGAAAAAATCCTAATAATTATATAATAATAAAAAACCCAAGGTAGAATACTTTAAAGTATTTAGATGCTAGTTTTATATGTTGAATACGATGGATAATCGTAGAAAGTTAGAGCCAAAGGGAGATAAAGGTATCTTTATAGGTTACTCTACTACTTCCAAATCATATAGAGTTTTCAATAAAAGTTTAATCATTGTTGAATAATAAACTCATGTGACGATTGATGAAAGTGACACCATTGGTCTTAGAATGATTCAAATTAATGATCAAAATGATTTAGTCAAAAATATGATAACTGATCCCCTCTTTAATAAAAATAAGGATGATAATTTGGGACTTGATTATGTTAAACCAGATCCAATAAGGATAGATTCTAGAAAACCAAAAATTAAATTGTTGTGAATACCTAGAAACCTAAAAGAAAACATATTATAAATAGTTATAAGAAACCAAGATGACGGTGTAAGAACTAGAATAATCTTAGGAAATCTAGTATAATTCTATGATTTTCTTTTTGAAATAGATCCTAAATCTATAGAATAATACTTATCAGATGATAGTTGGTTCTTTGTTAGGTAATAAGAGATAAATCATTTCAAAAGAAACAATGTGTGGGAATTAGTTGAAAGACCCCCAAACTACCCAGTAATTGGAATCAAGTGGGTTTTTAGAAAAAAACAAGATGATCGTGGTGTAATAACTATAAATAAAGATATATTATTATCCAAATGATATAATCAAGTAGAGGTAATAGATAATTAAGAAACCTTTTCTCCTTTTTCTATATTATAATATATTAGAATCCTTTTAGAATATGCATAATATATTAATTTTAAATTATATCAGATAAATTTTAAATATTCATTTTGAGATGGTTTTTAAGGGATGATGTTTATGTAGAACAACCTTTTAGTTTTTAAGATCCTCATTTTAAAAAATATGTGTCTAAACTTACCAAATATTATATAGACTTAAACAAGATCTATGGTCATGGTATAAAATATTATGTTATTTTATTTTATCAAATGGTTTTATAGCAGGAATAAAACATCCTATATTATATAAGAGAATAGATTTATCTGATTTATTGTTCATATAAATATATGTTGATGATGTTAATTTTGATTCAAAAATGCAAAAAATGTGCAATGAATTTTCAAAATTCATGAAAAAAATAATATTAAATGAGTATGATGGGTGAAAAAAACTACTTTATGGGATTTTAAGTTTATCAAAAATATTTTGGAATTATTTTGAATATGAAAATACATACATTACTTACATAAGAATTTTGGACTTAAAAATAGTAAGAATTACTCAACTACTATGAGTTCTAATATCAAACTTCACTCAGATGTTACTAGAAAACTAGTTGACAAAAAGTTGTTTAGAGGAATCACTGGAAGTTTATTGTATCATAATTCAAGTAGATCAAACATTATGTTTTCAATATACTTTAATGAAATATTTAAATATAATCTAAAAGAATATCATTTAAATGTTTCAAAAATAATTTTAGGATATAAAATAGTTATTGTGTCCCTTTCCCATATTTTTATAAAACCTCTGATTTTAATTTTATTTCATACTCATATGTTTATTTTGTTTGATTTAGATTAGATATAAAATGAACCTTTGGAATCCACAATTTTTTTGGTAAATCCTTAGTGTCTTGGACATGTAATAAGCAACACTCTATAACACTATATACTACTAAACATGAATATATTTCCATAGGATGTTGTTGTGAACAAGTGTTGTGGATGAAACCCACCTTAATGGACTTCAAATTTAATTTTAATCTCGTTGAAAATTGGATTTGATAACACGAGAGCTATAAACATCAAATGAAATACAATAAACCATTCATGAAGGAAGAACAGTGATTTAAGATATTATTTATTAAAATATCATGCATAGAAGAATGATGTCTCTTTAGAATTCATTTTCACACAAAAATCAATTAGCATAAATTTTTTCAATGCCTTTTCCAACTAACAGATTCAATTTCATTAAGTCAGAAATATGTATGCTTAATTTTACTAAATAATATTTCATAACATATTTCTCATATTTAAAGTAAATATGTTAATTTCATTATTTATGTCAATTTTTATTCCTCCATTTTGAGTATCGGTCATATTCAGTTGGCCATTTCAACTCCTTTTAGTAATAATTAAAGTGTGCATCACTGTACGACCCCTCGATTACCATAAACAAAAAAGATAGTGTATCAACTCTACATGTCAAATGGATGATAAAACTTTAAACTCTTTCTTTATCTTCTTAATTTATTTTCCCCTATCCTTCTAACCCTCAAACTCTTCAAACCCTCTAGAAATTGAAAAAATAAAATGAACTGATGGTTCCTCATCTAGTTGAATGAAACGTCAAAGGACCTCAAAGATAGTGATAGGTGGACAAGCTATCAATTTTCAATTGCTAGAATAGACTGATATGCTATTGAATAAATTCTTTGATCATTAGGGATGACAGTACTTAATTAATGATATGTTAACCATTTTTGAATTCATAAAGGAAGTCTATGAGTTTTATGAATCAGAAGTCTTTCATTTTCTTGATGTTGAAGACTTGGTTACTTCGGCAGTCAACCCAAAAAATATTTTGTTAACCTTAGTTCAGTTAGCTGGAGCCCTAAACATCTTCCATGAATGATATAAATTATTAAACACCTCTATATCTACCATGGATGGATTCACCCCTCTAGAAATCATAAAGTCTCTCTTTGGAACAATGATCATTGATAAGAAGCAAGTAAAGAGTCTAGAGCCTATAAGAAAAGTGATGAAAAAGTTCATACAGTTGGGATTACCATAACAAAATTGAGAGTTCAAAAAATTTATTTTTCCAAATATCACTTTAATTTATCTATTAATGATAGAAAAACCTATGAATATGGTGCATTATATTATTTGATATATATTTCATGTTCATTACAATTCACTAATTTCTTATCCATTTTGATGAATTTTAACCCTTGTTTTTCATTACACTGGGGCTGTCTTGGATGATAGTAACACAAATATCTTTCATTGGCTGATGAAATTAAGTGAAATTGTGTTATGAAAAAGTGGATTATGTTGGGGATTTTCATTAAGGATGTTTTTACATTGACCTCGATTACTGGAGTAGAACCTACATCGAATCAAGTGAATTCATCTCTTTTATAAGAGATACTAATTTTGGTTGAAGGATCTTCTATTAACACTAAGATCGGAGAAGTTCAAGATGACAAAGAACCACTCGAAGTAAGGTTAAGAAGAGTGATATTTGTCATTCAAATAGAACAATAAACTAGTTTTTAGGAGATAAACCCTCTTGATCCTACTTCGGCACTTGTATAAGCTCATAAAAAATGATATCCATTACCATCAGTCACAAATTTTTAGTTTGTTAGGACAAGGCCCTTTCTATAAGATCAATAATGTCTCCTCTCATAATGAAGTCTCATTACCACGAATTTAAAAATACGGGTGAAAGAAGAGTTAGTAGAATAGAATCACAAGAATCACATAAGGTGGAAGATGTATCTGTTGTTGTAGAAAAGAAATAAGTTGGAGGAGAAATAATAGAATTACCCTAGTAAATGAATTATATAGTTCATCAAGAATCTGGAAATTCATAAGTACTCAAAATTGATAAAAGTGTTTCTAAAATATCATAATAGAGATACTCAATGGTTTTGTACGAAATAGAATCAATAAGGGATCAACTAAATTAATCTAGTAAATAAGTAATTACTCATCATAATTATATTTCATCTAAGTATGAGATTCAGTAAGTAAATATGTTTTTTAGTCTGTGATAGAAGTTTTATCGAAATAATCTATTATAGTAATAGAAAAAAACTCTGATCAATAGTCAAAGCTAGTGGAATCATCTAAAGTTGTTGATAAACTAACTACAGTTGTTGGGTCTCTTTATTTTGAAATTGTATCAAGGGAAATGTTACAAGATCAATAGAAATATATTGTAGATGATGTTATAAGGTTACTAGTTCTATCTAAGGAATCTGTTGAATATATTGATAAATCAATAAAAGATGTTGTTTCTAGGCTGAAACAAAAGTTTCTATAAGTACAATAAAACTCAATTCATGTGAATAAATATGTAAGCTTAATCATCTCAAGACCTAAATATATTATTGGATCATTGTAAAAGAAACTTTGATGTTATATAAAAAAAAGTGGGAGATTTACATGAAGTAGTTTTTAATAGTATCAAGCTAGATTTATCAAAATATTATGAGGTAGAAGTTTACACCTTTATATAATATCGAAAAATAAAAGTGTGAGAAAAATAAAAAAAAGTTCTTTTGTGATTGGTATAATAGGAAACCAGTTTTAATTGCTAAAAATTTTGATATAAAATTGAAAAAAATAAGAGAGACTTTCATAACATTGTTGGGAATTTATCTGAACGTGTGTGGAATGGTTTTACAACCCTTCTGGAATATTATAAAAATGACATGTTTAATATAATTGATCCCTTAATAGAATATTTTTCCAAATTCATGGATGTTGTTTTCCTGGATGAAAAATTATTGATCGACCCTTATCCACCTCTTAGTTCCAAAAGTAAATATTTGATCCCAATGAGGTCTATCAAATCAGAAATCTATGTTTATAAAGAAGTGTTTGTATCCTTACCTGAATCAACCTCTAAATTATCCTTTACAAATGAAAATAAATTCAATTTGGTGAGGTCATAACAAGCTACTCTCAACATCCAGTCAACACCACTAAAGTTTAATCATGAAGATCTAGCTGGTCTTGAAGCATCCCTACAAATTTTGGGTGGTGTTGTTGGAATGACAGTTGATGCTCCTCTTCCTTCATCCTTTTTACCTCATGATCATCACTTATCTTTTAAGAAACCTCATTTGAAAAGTCATTTCATGAACATAATTTGATAGACTCACCTTCTTCAGTTCATGGAATCAGTTTTCCAATGGATGAGAACTCTTAAAAACATTTGAATCATTCCAACTTTATAGAATTCTCACAAACATTTTAATCACTTTACATTAACATTTTATTAAATGATCTTAATGCTTTAATTCCATTGATGATTTTTCTAGAATTTTTATTTTTACTATGCTCCTATATTTTTCCTATATATTCAATATTCTTATTTTATGATTTATTTTCAATATATTGTTTTATCATATTTTTATTGAGTACAGTTTTAATTTTTCATTATGACCTTATTTAATGCCAAATCAAGTTTATTAATAGTACAATTAACTGGTTTCTAACATTTGTGTGCAATATAAAGTGTATTCCTTATTCTACTTATTTTTTATATCCCAAAAAGGGGGATAAGGAAAGGAAAATAAAAATATTTATTTCATATTTCAAAAATTGGGAGAAGGAAAGGAAAGTACAAATAAATATATCATATTTTAAAAAGGTGATAAGTAAAGGAAAATAAAATTTCATAAAATTCTTTTAAAATGGAGTAGAAAAGAAAAAAAATTTATTAATGAGATTTTAAATCTTAGTATGTGAAATTTTCTATTATTCAATATCAAGTTTTTATGATAAAAAAAAATGGAGATATTTTTGGAAAGGTTGCTCCAACATACCATCATGTGGTGTGTTTTTATGACTTGATAAATCCCTAATTTTAGTCTAAATTTTTTATCATATGTGTTTTAGATTAGGTTTATCTTACGCAAAGTGTTCATTTATTTAATTTATGATATGAAATTATTTTATCTTATGAGAATTGAAGAAAATGTCTAGTTTCCGATAATCAAAAAGTGATGAAATATCTTATATTATGACTGAGTTTATCAAGACAGATTCATTAGCCATTACAAAAATATAAAAGTACATTATCTTTTAGAAAGAATATTAATAGAAAAAATAATTTTAAGAAGATAAGTATTACATTGTGAAAATACTTTTTATATGCCACTGGAGAATTATCTTAAGCTATAGAGTTATATTATTTTGTATTAAATTCAACTTATCTTACAAGGAATAGATACATTTTTCTTACAAAAGTTATCTTACAATAAAAACTGCTTCCAGATGGTATCTAATGATTATATAGTATTACAAAATGTCCTGATTATTTTCTAATCTCTTGATAAGTCACTTCATGCCTTTAGAGTGCATCAAAAAGAGATTATCCATTTAAGGAAAGTTCATTCTCCACAAGACTTTCCATGAATATGATGATCCAAAGAATGAGAATATTTCTTTTATCTATATCACAAAATAAATTCCTATATTTGGGAAGTTTATATATATATATATTTAATAGAATGTATTATCAAGATCATTATACTAGCCTGCCTAACTTTTATAATTATCTCTTTCTCAAGTTCAAATGGGATATAAAAAGGTTATTAAGCCTCTACAATGAATGAAAAAAAGATTTGAAATAATTGATTGCATCTTAACAACCACAAAAAAAATTTAGAGACATGTACATAGTTAGAACCAAGATTTTTTTGTGATGTAATTATCAGTTCTATCATTTTAATTAAAGATCATCCCATGACATACCTTGGAGTCTATCTTTTTCTCATGGAAAATCTCCATATACGATCAATTTCTTCTTGAAACTATGTACTACACCTGCTCCGCTGAAAGTTTCTACTAATTTTATCATGTTTTCACTCATAGTAAGAGTTTTATTAAGACCATGTATAGGTATTATAATGATACATCTTTTTTTAAAGATCTTGGACCTTTTTATTAAGTGAAAAATTCTTGTAATCTATTGGTAACCCCCTATAAAATGACTTTTATAGTGGAAATTACCATACTCGTGGAGTTGACTATTTGTGGAGTGGGCTAAGGGATTTATGTTCCCCGATCCACTATAAATATCTATGTTCAATTATTTTTCTACATGATTTCATATTTCCCATTCATATATTCTTAATGATATAATTTAACTGACATACATTTAAGAGGGTGGTTGAATATTATAGAAAATTTTATGAACTCAATTCACTCCCTCTTGAGTTTTACAATCATTCATCATTTGGTACAATAGTCTCCACAAGGATACTTATTATGGACACACAAGGGAGATGTTGACACTCATTGATGGACCTCTTGGAACTGATGGAACTCTTTCTTAGGCTGTGAGATGTATATCCCTTTTCTCTCTCACTTAGTCTTCTTTTATTAAATATATATATATATATATTTATTTATTTATATTTATATCCATGTTGTTGGATTTTTGTTACTCTCCTGATATGGGTTGAGTTGTCTATTTCTATTGTGTCCCTTTTTACTCCCCCTTCATATTTTTTTTGTGTCTTGCTGGTATGTATATACTCTCCTCTATATGTTATTTTACCACATGTATCATGTCTTATGAAGATGAATAATAGGTTTCAAGTGATTATAGTGGATCATAGGGATACCCTAGTGCATTTGACTGTATATGGTGGTCAGATATTAGAGACTCAGAGATGGTCTCTCTCAGCATTTAATTTTCATGTTTTTTGTATGGGATGTCGTTCACACTGAGGAAGTATTTTTTCACCATTTAATTTTTATATTATATTTTCATACTCTTATATTCCCTAGAGGTCGTTTCATGCATGATTGTTACTCAAGATGTTATTATATTTTTTATATTCTTTTGAACTTCTTCATGGAGGTGGTTGGGTGTGTACATACCGACACATTACAAAAATTTGTGTCATATTAGTTATTCCTTTCAGGTTCTATTTCCATCCCCTAGCCTATGGAGGCAGCCATGGGGTAGTTTTAGCTCGATCCCCATTGGGTTAGTGGGTGAAAGATTAGTATCTGGGAAGTTCATTCCTTTGTACGGAGTTTGGAGTTTTACCTTTATGATTATTTGGTTTTGATCTAGGGAAATAGTGTCAATGTGTTTTGAGTGCATCTTTCAAGATTGGGAATCCATTATTGGTGTGGTGACTGACATATCGATTCATCAGGACATCGACTACCTGCATGTCGACATAGTATACCGAGATATTTTTTGCAATGATCAATGGTAAATTAATTATATATGATTTATTCTTTTGAATATCCATCATCAGTCATCTCCCCTTACATCTATTATCATATGACCATGGTGAGTCTTTATTAAACTTTCAATATGCCTATGTGATGAGAGCCATCTAGGTTACTGATTCTGGATCATAAGGAGGATCCAATGAGTGATGAGGCCTTGGTTTAGGGTTCATCTCATGATATCCTTTCACTAGGTGGATAGATCGAAGCACCCCAACCTTTCGAGTACTATATTATACTGACAGATCCTTCTGAGGATGCACATAGACTTAAAACACCCTATGATTTCCAGTTCTAGAGGTTACTGAGGTTCTATGATGAGCCAGATCTCCAAACAGTGGAGGATTGGCTAGCATCTGTGATCCAAATTTTAGACTTTTGTGTATCCTGACTAATCAGATGGTTTCACTCATTACCAACTCTCTTCATAAAAAATTAGTTGGTTCTAGTGGTACCAGTAGATGTCATACCCATGCTGAGTGCACATTGCAGGTTTTGGAGAAATAGATCGCTTATGTTTTGTGTTGGTTCAGACTCCCATCTTAGGTGGTTGAGGTTTGTCCTGATCTTGTGGTTTTGATATCCTTCTCGGATGAACTCCATTCAACAGTTTTTCTCATGGTGATGCATATGTAAGATGATGTTGGGCATCGATAGGGTCTTGTAATGGAGATGTTTATCATAGATTCATACATGCAAGGTAAAGGGACACTTCCCCCTCACGGAGACATGTTCCTGGAATGTGATGTAAAACTATTTGGGTGTTTTAGTGCTTCCTAATGTGGGTAGTGTCAAGGTGTGGAGGAAAAGTCCCTTTGACTTTCTTGGTCTAGGAAGTTTGGTGTGATGAGGTGTTATAGTAGGCCTAGATTGAGGAGAGCAGACAAACAAGTGAAATAATGAGCTTCTAGTTGAAGGGCCTTCTATCTGGAAGGCTTGAGCGTGGTTTGGGGTACAACATATGTCCCTAATACTCCAACTATAGTTATTATCAAAGATTTGAAAGCCGCATTTTCCCTCAAGTAACCCTTGTTTGAGACCTAGAAATTCTAGTGGAGACCCTCTTTGTTTGACCCTTCTGTTAATGGATCTGGTTGAGAGGATCGATGATCACACAATTCTTCTAATGATATGATCTTACTATGTTATGAGAGATAGATTCACATGAAATATTTTCATATAAGTAATGACATTGTATGATTTTTTCCTTGGTATTTCCTTGTCATTGACCATTCATGATTAGATGATTTCTGCCAGTGGGAATGGTAATGATTTCAGGTTGTGGGATGGACTTTTCCTCCATGATGATGAGTGATCCTAAGATAGACAATGGTGATCTCATTATCATGAGGTTACATCTAGTGTATCATTCAGTTAGTATTACCCTTGGATTAGTGGATTTTATGAGCACTCAAATCCCTCCCATGATGGTGGGGTGTGATAATGTGTTGAGTTTACCTCCCCACCATGCTATGGACCTCTATATGGACTTTCACGAGGAAAACCCCGATGTTTGGGTTAGCATGTCAGATGACCAAATGGGTATGAAAGAGAAAGTGGTGTAGTTGGAAGTTCTTTATAGGTGGGACTTCAAAAGACCTATTATGTTCACTTGGGAAACCCTTTTTTGTTTTCCTGAGAGATAGGTGAAATATTGAGGTGAGGTGTGGATTAGAATCACCTAAATCATGTGACAGTCAGTTAGGAGTATCCACCCCCAACAATATATGACACCATCGTGTCCTCATCATCTATGTATGATCACATGAGACACTTAAGGATGGATCATAGAAATGCTTCAAGAGTACCAGTATCATGGGTAACTTTTAAGGACTCATTTATCGATTCAATATGTTTATCAAAGACATTTACAGGATTGTAGCCCTTAAATCACCTTAATGCAGAAAGGGTAGTAGTTTACCTAGACTGAGTAGTGCTAGAGATCCTTTTTTGAGTTGAGATTGACGTTGGGGAGTGATCTTATTTTGAGACTCCCAAAGGAGGGAGTTGTGTATGTGGTGTATTATTATTCCTCAGTAACACAGCTCAACTACATGTCGAGGAAGAGATGGGCAATTATTTAATATGGGTTGTGGTAGTTGAAACCCCAATGAGTAGGACTACATGACTTACAACTTAATTTTGAAAGTGGTGATCATAACTCTAGGGATGTGGAGGCCCTATATTTTGGAATATTTATTTATTCTTTACTAAGACCATTAGAGATTCAAGTAAGTTTTCACATAGATAGACCTGAACCTGAGACATGGGTGCTGGTTAGAGTTCCTACAGGACTATGAATTTGAGGTAGTATATAATATTTATAATTTAAATTTGGTGGTGGATTCCCTTAGTAGTAATTCCTAGGATCATTTGGTATAGGAGGAGTTGGAAAAGTTGTATTCTTAGAAACTAACCTTGTTGAGAAGGAGGGTACAAATTTTCTGCAGTTGATGGTGTTAAATCCACCAACATGTGGGAGAGTATTAGTTGGGTGACTGAAATTATGAGGTATTATGTGACCAGATATCCACATTAGATTAAATAAATGGGTTTTTCGAATGAGGTAATCACATCATATTTTTTTTAGGTTTGGATAGTGGTCCCAGACATGATGTAGAAGTAGGTGATGAGAAATTTTCACACATGTCGTTTGGATGTATACCTTGGTGTGAAGAATATGTATATTAATATTTATCAGTAGTTTTGTGGCATGGAATGAGATGTAGGGTGGATATGTTCATAACTTCATGACTCTCATTTCAGTAGTTGAAGGTTGAGAACCAGGTTCTGGAAGGTTTTTTGTAGCCTCTGGAGATGCTAGAGTAGAAATGGGATTGAAAATCCATGGACATCATAAAAGATATTCTTTGGAAGGAGAAAGTCTATGATACCATCTGGATAATAGTTGACAGAGTCAAAAAGTCAGAACACTTTTTTAATATTAGGGAGTAGTGTTTAGTGGAGAGTTTGGGGCAGTTGTATTTACGGAAATCATTTTCTTTCATGGGGTTCCCTCAAATATTTTCACTGACGATGATGTAAGGTTCATGTCATGATTGTGTAGAGGACTACAGTAGGAATACAGGACCCTGATGAGGATGAGTATATACTTTCACCCAAATAAATATAGGATTTCTGAGTGTATTATCCATTTGTTATAAGATATGATAATGGATTATGTGTTAGACTTCAGCCGGAGCTGGGAGGATCACTTTCTGTTGGTAGAGGTTTTGTACAATAATAACTATCAATCTACTATTGGTGATGCATATATTGTTGGGAAAGATATGGTGTATCTGAAGAAAGAGAAGGTCCAATTCATCCATGATCAGATGAGGACATCCCAGAGAAAGTAAAAATAGTATCCATATCGTCATTGTAGTCCCTTAGAGTTTGAGCAGGGAGACCACGTTTTATTGAGAGTCACCCAAAGAAGGGGATTGTGGATATTATTCAAAGGAGGAATGATATACCCTAGGACAATTAATTCATTAATGATGTTGGATATGGTTGGAAAGGTTTCCTACCACATATCCCTACCCCATTGTTTGATTGGGTGCACAACATCTCCCATGTGTCATAGAAGAGGAGATGCGTTCATGAACCTAAAGATGTTATTGAATGGGGTTAGCTAGACATTGAGTATGAATCCAATTTTAAGGAGAACTCATCTGTTATCAAGGATCAATAAGATAAAAAAATTCATGGATATATCATCCCCTTGGTTCATTTGTTGTATCAACATGGGAGTATGTAGGAGAGACCATGGGAGGGGGAGAGTAAGATATAGGCTTGGTATTCTGAGTTTTTTGTTTAGTTTTACTTTTCATGGAAAAAAGGATTAAAGGATTTAATAATGTGGAGATCCTATTTTTCCTTATAATACTTTTAAATATATCTATAAATATTTCTAGAGATATCCACTAAGATGGTGTGTGATTTTGAGGCTCGATGTGACCAGAATTAATTTCAAGAAAAAATGTTTAATATATTTTATACCTCACACATACAATTTTTAAAAAATAATTAGATAACTCTTAAACAGAGTCTCATATTGAAAATATGAGTTCACCATATAATATATAATATTTTATTTACCCTAGGAGTGACTTAAATTTGGTCGATGTGGGGAATTAAGATAAAACAACTATTGGAAGGGGTGTTCAGTGGATTAATTAATTAATAATAAAATTAATTCATTAAATTATGAAAACATAATTTTACTCTATAAATATCATATTATGGTGTATATTCATGGTTAACAGCATAACCCTAGGACCGTTGAAAGTGGAATCCACCATTATTCTATGGTGAATCATGATCAGACAACAATCAACAATCAGATCAAGGAAAATCAAGGTGTAGTGAACATAAAAGATCTTCCTCCCTCATTGGAGAGCACATTCATCATCAATAGAAAATATAATCTCTTGAAAGGAATATACATAGGATTATTTACTCCCTAATTATTGAATTATTGAGCATAATTAATTATTTTCCTTTGATTTCTATTTACTTTGAAACTTTTCATGTTCCCACATCTCGGTTCTAAATTTATTTATTTGATTTTCCCATTGTGTCATGTTTTCTCACACTAGTTATCTCCATCCTAATTATTTAGCCAAGAAATATTAAACAATGATTTTTTCACCTCTATTTCTTGTGATTTCCCCCCACAATTCTTTAAATTATTCATCGTTGGACCACAGGGCCTCAATTCGACTATTATTGGGTGGAACCGAGCATGATCGAACCCCAAATACATCACATATTTTTGGGAAATGAACATATTCATGATTTCAGGATGGATTACAATGTGTTGTGGGATTTGGATGATGATTCATGTGAATCTAGGATCAGGTACAAACCAACGACAATGGGATGTGTGTGAGGCATGCAAATAACCACCATATACCATATTAGATATAATTTTCATCCACTAGAGGATCAAAATCGATGAATAAAGGATTCCAATTTATTTTTATGTGAAATTTATGTTTGATTTCAGATGGAAAGAATATATTGGAGATGTATGGAGAAAATATGGGTTTCTATGAAAAAACTCAACTACACACTGTATAGTCTGAATAACACACTACGTGTATCCCCCCTAAATACGGTGGATAGGGTTTCAGGTGAGTTAAGTATCACACATCATGTGGGGATACCACACACTCTATGATTTATTGTTGGTGACCCAGTGTGTACTCTATGAGTACATGGACACAGGAATGAAAAGGCAAATGTTGTGTACCAGCACACAACTGGGGTATACTAAAAAATCCCAAAGGTATCATCAGAAGGACACATTGCAGAAGGAAACATCGTGCATAGGGGTAAAAGAGCATGGGTAGGATTATACGGACATGTATAATATCATGAGAAGGACCCAAGCTGGATAAGGCAGACCATGTAGTCCCTTTACACACCAAGTGGGGATACATGGATAGTGAGATGTGTACTGGTAGGAACACATCTTGGAAATAGGGTGGGACCACACATCTTGTGGGTCACCTTATATGTTGTGTAACCTCCTCTTTTTAGGAAACTTACACCTCTCTTATCTCCATCATATGGACTCATATTTTGTCCATGATTAGCCTATTCTCAGTGTTTCTCCACATATAATGTGAAGATGTCCTTCAGAGTGGATTTTTAGATACGACGTGACATGTTCTGAGCATTATACTTCTTTAGGAGATGCTTGAAAATAATAATGATTAGGAAGTATCATCAGATATACTATAGTGGAAACCACATATAGGTAATGGAATGGGTCCTCTATCTAATATTTTAGAGGAACACACTTTTTGGGAAGGGATTTGTTCCTTGACCATTTGTGTGTCTCCCTTCTACTTGCTATGGAATGGGTCCTATACCTTTTTGAGTGTCACCCACCTACTATGCGGGGCATATGTCCTCAACCATTAGTGTGATACCCTCCATCTAGGAAGGGAATGGGTCCTCTACCTATCTAAGTGGCACCCTCATACTAAGAAAGGAATGTGTCCTCAAGCACTATAGTGGAACCCTACTCATGAGTAGGGTATCGATCCTCTATCGACCATCTTAGTGGAACCCTCCTAATGGGCATGACAGGGGTCCCTAACTACTAGAGTGGAACCCTCCTACAAGGTAGTTCAGGGGTTCTTTATCTATCAAAGTTTCACCCTCCTATGGTTTTAGGTCATGGTTCCTCAACAACTAGAGTGGAACCCTCTTAATGGGTGATGCATGGGTCCTCTATCTATCAGATTAGAACCCTCCTTTGATATTAGGGCATGGGTCCTCTACCATTAGAGTATAAATTTCCTACTAGGTAGGGTGTGGGTCCTTTATCAACTATTAGAATGGAACCCTTCTGCTATGCAGGGCATGGGCCCTCTATCAATAATCAGAGTTGTACCCCGTGAGGGATTGTGGAATGGGCCATCTATTTACTAATTTTTACCCCATATTCCATTAGAGTTTGATTCCTCCACCTTGATATTGTGGACCCTCTACTATAATCACAATAGAAATGCATTTCTCGACATGGATGCTTCTTCTAGAAAGACACATGATATTTTGTTCATTGTTGATAGACCTATCGGAACTGATTGAACTCTTTCTTAGGCTATGATATGGAGATACCTTGTGTCTATTTTTTGGGGTTATTTTGTTGAGAATATAAAAATATTCATCCATGTTATTGTATTTTCATTTATCTCTTGATACGGGTTGAGTTTTCTATTTATATTATGTCCCTTACTACTCTCCCTTTGTCTATCAGGTCATCTTACTGGTGAAGCATATACTCTCCCCTTCATTGGATTTTCATGCACAGATCATGTCTTATATAGATGACTAATAGGCCATCGATGATTACAGAGAAGCATAGGGATACCCTGGTGTATTTTACCGCATACAGTGGTCATAGATTGGATATTCTGAGTTGGGATCATTCATCATTTACATTTCTAGTTTATTTAGGTTGCGAAATATTTAGTTTTGGGAATGAATTGTTTCCCTTTTATGTTTTGTATTATGTTTTCGTACTATTGTATTCCTAAGAGGTTGTTACGTGAATTATTATTACAATAGTTGTTACTATATTTTCTTTTATTCGTCTTCACTTCTATATAGATATGGTTGAATGCATGTGTACAGGTACATTTAGAAAAGGAATCTCATATTTTTATGCATTTTAGTGTTTTTCACTTTCCCCTGGCCTATGAAGGTGGGATTAGCATTGTTTCAGATTGATCCTCACTAGGCCAGGTCATGAAATATTTGGGATTTGAGGCAATTATTTGGGACTATAGACCATAGTACTTCTGGTTTATCTATTTTCGTCAGTCTATAGATCCTCTAGGCCACCGAGGGGCCATTGATTTAGCACCAATGGATAGAACGCGAAGTTCTAGTGACCATGAAAATGGTCTATCACATTAGGAAGGTTGTGTAGAATGGAACTACCTATTAGGAATCCTCGGAAATAGGTTTAGGCATGCGGATAGATATCATCCATCATTTAATCCCTATGGAACTAATGTAGGATTAGGGGGTCCCTGCCACATGATCATCTACATTGGGGACCGATCTAAGGGTTAAAAATAACAAGTAGGTTATGCAGGAGAGGTCCATGAAGACATCATCATGTAGGAAGATCAAAAGAGATATAGGTGTGCCAAAACCAATCATCCATCCCTCCTCCCACACCATGAATGTATAAATTCCCTTCCATGATGCATAATATTTCATGATGAAACTACTCATTATCGATGATGAAGTAAATTTGATACTTTGATCATGGTCTGATGATTACTGGCAAGGGGAAATCATGTCGTATGAATAGTTACATGGAATAATACATATATCTCACTCGTGACCATAAAGGTCCATGTATAGGCCTTTGTTCTACTAGGCTTCTGGTCCATCAAAAAATGTAATGAGCCTTTGGGCCACTAGGCATTCGGTTCATGTAAAGTGTTACCTCACAAATTAGTTAAAATAAGAGAGCTTTCTTTCCTTAATTAAAAGGGGTCTTTCCCCATAAATGTTAAAAAAATATAAGGTATTTATATAAATATATTTATTATTATATAAATCATATTTAAGAATACATAATTATTTATATATTTTATATGTTATGATATATATATATATATTTATTTATAATCATATTGAAAAAATATTTATATAAAAATATTTTTTATCATCCATAAAAACATGTTTCTAAAGGGAACACATTTTTCAGTAATTAAACAAGTACCGATAAATGGATACCTTTATTAATATTAAGAAAATAAATGAAAATGGAATCCTTTTGATTAGATAATTTTTTTTATCACTGGTAAAATTTTGCACCTTATTACTGCTTTTTATTACTGATAAATTTGGCAATATATTTTTTAAAATAATTAGTATTGGGGTAAATAAATATGGGTAAAGGAAGAGTCCAAGTAAAAAAGTGGAGAAATGTGTGATGTTCAGAGGAATATCCAATGGTTTTCCCATGCTAAATTTTAACAACACAAGCAAGGTAAATACAACATAAAAACTCTAGTAAAATCTAAATTCTATCTTTTAAACAATTAAATGATGTGTAATTAAACCTAGATTACTGAAATAAGAATTGATTAAAAATACTTTGTGAAAAAAAATTATATTTTTTAATTTTTTGGATAAATAGGCAATGTTATTAATATATATAATTTAAAGAAATAAAATTTTTCACATTAGTCGTTCAAATAACCAACATGAAAAATAAGATCATATGTCAGTTATGAAAAAAAGTAGTAATGCATTTTCTACGCCAATTCTTCTCATTACCTACAAGTAATTTAAATTTAACCCAAAATAATTATGATATTTCTTTTAGTTCTTACATTGGTTTGAAAATAATCAACATACTACTGTACATGTAAATAATTTATATGAAAAAATAACTTAAATAAAATCAATGTTAAAATTATATTTATAATGTCTCTAGCACTGATGGATCCTCATAACTAATATCTAAAGGTAAATATAATTGATTTTATAATTTATTTTTGTATTATTTTATCAACCATGTCATGATTTACTAATGATTTATTATAAAAGGATTATTTCATGACATAGTTGAGTCACTGATCTCATTTTATTAGAAACTTTTGATTAAAATTTATTAAATAAATTATTATTTATATAATAGTTATCATTTTTAAGTCGATATAGTTAGGTTGAATATTGTGATTCCATGTTTCATTACAACATTGTTATTTAATTCTACTTGTTGTTTTGATACAGAATTGAAATAACCATGTTATAGTCTGATATTCACTATGTTAATCTATAGATAAGGATGAAATTACAAAAATAAACATGTTGTGATATTCTGGAAACTAATATTAGTTGGATCTGATAAATTAAACCAAGAAATGATAATCACATTAACATAAAGGTTTTATAATGATTAAAATATTCAATAAATCATTGTTGGGGGTTATGAAAAATATAAAAGGGACTAATTTTCATGACTTGGTGAGAGGAAACTATAATTTTTGTTCTTTTTATTATTTAAGTTCTTTAATTATCTATGTTTGTTTCAATATTATTATTATATTATTTATGTAAATAGAAATGGTTGAATTTGTACTTACCAATTGGCCATCTAGCTACCCAAACATCTGGTGTGGGAAGAAGGGGTGACCTAGCACATGATGATCAACACATTGGATCAAGTTAGATGACATAGTGTGACATGGTGGGTGGTGTTGTGGGGTTTAATGTAGGTATAACTAAGTGTGTAGTGTAATTTTCTACCCTATTTCATTTCCATTGAGTGGTTCCCAAACCGTAGAAGTCACTACATAACCTCAAGCAGGCCTCCTCATTTTCTAGAGGCTGACAACAAGTACTGAGGGTCTAGGTTTTTACTATGGGGAGACTACACCCTCATATCAGAGTGTGAAATAATATAAAAACAACTAAATGGAATCAATGAATAATAAACATCATAGTATGTAGAATCAATAAAAAACAAAAAATGTAATATCAAATGTAATGTATACTAAATCAGTTATATATACCCACATTCATGCCAGAATTCAATGATTGATCACCCACTCATCCAATAGAAATATACTTAAAAATAAATATTGAGACTTTACTAGAGGATAAACTACCATCCCATAGTCATACCTCAATCATGGTATCCAACTCTATATAATTTATCATTCTTGATCAATTAATACTAGGTCACTAACCAACCTAAACTTGTGAACATTGAATATATTCTCTGATACCCAAGTTTCATGGTGGCTCAAGCATGGTGTGAGTATAACTTAGTAGGGAACTATAGATGTGGTCCCATACATATCATATAAATTAAGTGTATATTAATATTCCATTATTATATAAATTAATAAATGCTATGTGGAAGCATAAATAAATTATCCTAGATAATCCTAAAGTTCTCATGTGACACCTGTGATTGACCCAAACTTGCATCTGCTAGTAATTGGGTGTCTCTATAAATGTTATTCCACCATTGAAACTAATATTAGGCATATGGAAACTTCCTAAGAGAAAGTTCTAGGAAATATACTATCATCTATCTCAACAAATATATACTAGGAGCAATTCCTCGGCATCTCATAGTATATAATTGATCACTTAGGGGGTAGTAATTTCCTCTAATATCATCACACATACACATCTCATTATGGTTCAATTCATCCCTTAAACATAATCTCATAATATAATTAACACTCATGGTGAAGTGAATCCCTCTTACATCATCTCATATATACTTCTCACTAAGGGTAGTGTGTCTATCCCATTTATCACATAGTACAAGGCATAAGGGCTAGATCCTAAGAAAAAATCCAAGGCATCCCATGTATCCCAATATATCTTGGTGGGCAGTGTGTCCCACCCAATTCCACTATACTAGGAAACAATTTCAGATCCAAGGATAATATCTAAGGTATACCATGTATCTCAATATATCTCACGGGGTATTTCATCCCAATAGAATCATCCCATCAAAAATAGGAATAAAGGTCGGATCTAAGGAAGATGTCCAAGTCATCCCATGTATCTCAATACATTTTGGTGGGTGGTGTATCCCACTCTAATTATCTCATAAAAAACCTATAAACGTGGTCAAACTTTTATTAAAGCCATATCATAGTCCTCGGTCAACCTCTCAAGTGTGAGACATGTCATTATCTACTAGATCCATATCAGGATCATCATCGATTCTGGTTCTGTGGTGACACCTGTAATTCTATCTACCCATTCCAGTATGAATCCACTCAATGGTTTATATATCACTAGGGAACCTACCAAGGTTCCTTGTGTTACATCTCCACAAATACATCCTTCTCTGGTTCCACTATCCCATTTCCATAACATGGGTCCAATCCCATCACCTAGTCTTTATAACGTCCCTCAATGTCACCAAGATATCACCTAGGCTTCATTGGCCTCCTAAGAAAATTCAAAATCACACCACTCTATGAATATGGTATAAAGATCATATCACAATCCAAGTAATCACTGATTCGGTCCTCACACACCCAACCTAACCAAATCATACCCAAGGTACACTTACCTAGGTGTTCACATCTCAAAGGGTAAGGTTCACTCAGCCCATTATCATCTCACCCATCAGCTTTAAGGAATCTCATGTTTCTATTATGACATTCTTAGGCCAATAATTCTTAGTTCAACACTCACCTATAATAGGAGGAATAAATGGATTTTATACTAAGTTTCGCAACATCTCAATCACATTATTTTATTTAAAAACCTCTTTAGGTTTATGTTTCACATGATATACAAATATAATAATACAATCATTCATCTGTGTTTGATACTTCCAACCAGTGAACAAGTGTCCATATTATCCATTGAAACCTTTTTAATTTCATTTATAAGTATATATTTTAACTAAAAATTTCACATAGTTTAGAACTTTCAATCTCTCGAGGTGTTAGGATAACACATATCACATGATTTATTAACCATTCACAATACCATAAAGATTATTCATAAGGACCACCTACCAAAATTTTGAGTTACTTCCTTTATAAACGTAGCCCCAAAACTCTCACCTAAGATCATACAAGTCCAATAGGAAATCACACATCTACATAAGGACCTATTTTATGACAAAAATCTAAATTAATTATTTATAATCATATTTTAATTAATTTAACAATTATAATTGATTTTTTTAATGTGCTATTGACTAATCACTGAAAAAATCACTAAGAAACCTCGCAACATCGAAACCATGACCAAACACACATGGAAGGTCCATAAATTACTCCTAATATTGTCTTGGGAAAAATCCATAAATCATGAATCCAATTTAATCTATAAAATAATTTAATTTAAAATAAAATCTCATGTAAACATGCATGGTGATGTACCTTTAATGGTACTTTGTGGATTGATGTGAAACATTATGTGATAATATTCTCAAGACATTCTATATAAACTTTGAGACAATTTCCATCATATTGGGTTGATTATTCTATAAACTAGTGAAATAACCAATGAACCCTAAATTGGAGAAACTGTAATACATGTTTGATATAAGGAAAGATGAATAAGAGAATAATATAAGAAAACTAACCTTGAATCATTTAATAAATTACACCCAAAAACATTATGAGTTTAGGGGGTTTGAGAGAGGATAGAGGAGACCCTTATTGTTATATCTCATATAAGAGGGAAGAAGGATAGGAGGGGTGATGATTTTTAAAACCAAAAGAAAAAAATGTTTTATCCCCCTTTTTAATAAAATTAGGGCACACCATGACAAGAAACATGGAATGTGTTATGTTGTGGTGAACCTCCAAGAAACCCTTGAGGATCCCAACACAACTGGGACCATATATAGGATCATTTATGCTCTTAATTAGGAATAATGATATCCCCCTAGGAATTTCTTGATCTCTATTGCATGGGATAGATCCCATATCTATTTTTCCCACTCCCCCAGACAAAACTATCCTAGAAAATTCCATCCAGGGAATTTCTCCCATCACATTTCCCTTTTGTAGAACCATGCTCACTAAACACCCATATAGTTTGTTTCAACGTAGTGAGTTCTAATAGTCACACCCCCATGTGCCACCATGGTCGCCCAAAATTACTTTTCATGGGTTTTTTGGATCATAATTTCCCATGGGGGACCTCCTAGAAATCATGATTATCCATGTGAAAAACTCACATCCACCATAAAAATTCCCCCACACCCCTATTTATTTTTTACTCCACCAAACCCATGGAAATTGGTATTTTTCAATAATTTATTAATAGGTGCAATCCCCATGAACCAAAAAATCACCCAACCTTGCTCTAATGCCCACCCAAGAACACAGAACATTTACTAATCCTTAATACATGCTTAAAAACATCTCCTTGAGAACAAAAAAACACTCAAAAATACAATATGTGACATAATTTTCAAATAAATTATGCTTAATAGAAAAAAAATAAAATTCACTTTGAAAAACTCAACCAATATGTATGAGGGTATTTACAACCTCCCCATTCATGTCCTATAGAAGCCTTGATGTAATTTCAACCACAAATCCCTACCAACCCCATCCATAGAACCACATTTATGTCTTCATTTTCTATAATAGAATGATAAAAAACCTTCTACTATAAAACTCTATACATGTGGAACATTATTCATTAAAACCCCAATACACCCACTCATTGCAGTCTACAATACTGAGATTGTTCTTAATTAACCCCATCAATTCTAAGACACCATGATTTTATTAATTGATTCATCGCCTATCTTATGGTACTCCACAACATAAGACATAGCCCATAAGGGAGATATTATAAACCATGGAACTCTCCACCATCAAAATAACCTAGAAAAATAAATTTCCTGTAATACATTATCCAAAAAGTGTGGTTATAATCTCACTACACTCAATTACATGTAAAAAGACTATTCAAACTCCCTTCGGTTGACCTTTCTCAAAATCACTTGGATGCACTTTCAGAAATGCTATCTCACTACCTGGTCTTGATGATTAAACCCTTGAAGACATCCTAATATCCTCCAAAAACTCACACCAAATTCTAAACATGACTGTTGACGTAATTCTATTGTTGGATCCTTGACCAACCAAATCTATTTCTATACTCTCACATAGATAACTAGTACACTCCAAATCCAACTCATCATCATATCATATCAAAATAATCACAACTCAGATTCCAATGCATGAACAACATTCAAAACTATATCTAATGTTCAAATATGTTATTATTCATGATCCAAAATAAATTAGATTATCACACTCAAAAGAATCCAAATGCCACCTTGATTGTCCAATGACTAGTCTCATCACATAAATGACCCTACCAACATGGGATAATATCACTGCATCTCATGGTCCATTGATTACCACATTATATGATTGGTAATGGTTACATATCTCATGTTTGAGTTCCAACATGTGTCATCATTCACCTCCTATTATTGACTTACCATGAACATCATCCTCAACCATCAGCTTATTTTCATTTACTATTAGAGTCACAAAATCTATGTCTAATGGTTCACTCCACACTAGATGGATTCCCTTATATTAGTCCTTAATTTCAAACTCAATAGGTTACATAATCACATGTGTTTCGTTCCTCCGGATCTATTCTCATCTATCTAGTGAAATCATGACACCACCCATCCATGATATCATTATTTATCACAAAGGGGATGCCTCTTTTTTTATCTAACACCTTGAGCCACCATTTATTCAAGAATGTCATAGAATCCATCAATCCTCAAACTGAACATGATTTCTCACTGATATACATACCAATGGCTCCATGTGCAACCATCTTGTTCCACCTCAATCCTAACTAAAACAAAGTGGGTGTACACTCTTGTATCACCTGATCATATATACCAACTCAAGGTCCTATTAGTAATACACTTTAATATATTAGATCATATTCCAAAATAGTTAACCTTTCCCCTCTTCAATTGGTTCTCATATAATTGTATCACCAATAGTACTCCTCACTAAAATTTGGAATTTCACCCATGAAATAACTAACCACAATATTACCCATCACTGGATACCATTTCAAAACCAAATGTAACGAAAAATTATCTATCCATCCTAGATCCAAACATCTACGACCATTATCCTCACCATCATTGGGAACTACACTCAAAATCACCAGGGTCAAGAAACTAACTAGTCATGCCTTTGAAACCTACCTTGATACCCAAAGCAGTCAAATTTATTCACGTAACAAAAGACCAAGGAATATCCATTCCCATAAAAATATTTTAATGCGCCTCCAATGTATAAATATCATAACCTAAAGCTTCTATCTGGAATCTTAATCTGTAAGTCTCTCACAAGCCTGAGCTAACACCTCTATCAGGTTACCCTCATACATATCACTCACCTCACCAATACTGTGAGCCACATCTCAATGAAACTTGGATTTGAAAACTATCATATATTTCAAATATCATATAGGTAATAGTTCAAGGGAAACACACCTACTCTCATCTCATAGTCCTAAAAAACACTGGAAAAACACCCCTCTAGGGTTCTTATATATATGTCTCAAGCATCACATTTTAACACATCATCCTATTATGGAATTGATCCTTACTAAGCATCTTTATATGAGTCTACCCCCTTGAGGAAAACCATCTCATCGATGTACATATGCATATATAACAACATATTTTTCTAAAAATTTATATCAATTATAATATAGTAGTTTAGTTTAGATATGTATAATTCCACAAAGAAGTTTTATGGGAAATCACCATATAGATTTTTTTTGATACTTTAACTAACCATACCCATTTTATTTCAAAACTAATACCAAAAACACACATATAGAGTCTATTATTAAGGATTTAGATACCAATATTGAACTACTAATGGTCACTATACATCCTTCACACTGAGGGGCTATATAGGAATCATCAATGGGAACCCCACCATATTTCGACTTGACCTATCATCATATAAAATATATTTTGATCCAACTAAGTATAATAACACTAATATGTTATGTAGTAAAAACCATATAAGTTTTTTTATGCAATAAATATATGAACCCTCATCATCAATGATATCAATCACACTGAAGATGGAATATTTCACGTGAATCCCATGTACTAATAAATTTCCCTCTGCATAGCCTATTTCTAATCTGCCATATGAAAATGAATTGTAAATACACAAAACCAAGTGGAACACATAGGTTTAAATGTTAAAACTATAAAATCATAAACTAAGAAAATCAATCATATATCCCTAGTAATATGGATTTTTTATCAGAAAATGTGTTCATGATGTAATGGTATGATATACATCACAATCTATGACGCATTATTAACCACCTACCTACCATCTCAAAAAAAAAATATTAAGAAAAAACAAAAAAATAATTGATACCACTTTGTAACATACTCTCTCATTATGAGACCATTGAGAAGTTCCTAGGCTATAGAAGTCACTACTTAACCTCATGTTCTCCTCCCTGAATACCAAATGTTTCCAGTTAGTAGTGAGGGTATAATGTGTTACCATGGGGAGACTATTCCCCATTCTTAGTAATAATAAAATAAAAAATTGGAATGTGTAAATAATAAACATTGTAGTATGTATAATCAATATAAAATAACACATTCTATATAAAATGTCATATGTAAACAAATAAATATAGGACCCACGGTCATTCTAGCATACAATGACTAATCACCCAGTGGACCAATAAAAATACACTAAATTAAATAAATAAATAGAATGTACTTGGGTCCCCACTGCAACCTCCAAGCCATAACTCAATCTCAGTATCCAAATTCATTAGATCTATCCCTCTCTCTCAATCAATTCTTAGTAATTTCTTAACCGGAACCTATGAGTAGTGAAAATATGTTTAGGTATCCAAGTTTCATAGAAACTTGATAAGGGTGTGAGTACAACTTAGTAGGGAACCACCAATGAAGTCTCATACATAACCAATAAATTCAGTGTATGTTCCTATGACATTAACAACTAAATAAATAAATACATAAAATAATCATAAATAAATAAACCTTGTTGATTCAAAATTTTTAAAGTAACACCTGATATCAATCCAATCCAACTTTGATCAATTCTAGAGTGTAAACCATGACAACCAATATCTGTCCCATAGATGATCTCTAAGGGAAACTCCTATGAAATCCAACATTATTATTATTAAAGGTTGGATCTGAGTAGAAAGGCCTAGGAATCCCATAGTATACTAATCACACAAGGGGTAATGTATCCCTCCAAAATCATTTCACTTATACCTCCCATTGGTAGGTAATGTGTCTTTAGTAAAACATCTCATAGTATGTAGAAAACTCAGGAGTTAGTGTGTCCATATTGAATTATCTCACATATACATCTCATCAGGGGTAGTGTGTCCCCTTGTCCATCTCATAGTAGCCAGAACAAATGTCATATCTAAGAAAAACATCCATGGAATCCCATATATTGGAATACATATTAATGGGAAGTGTGTCCTACCTAAATCATCCAATCAATAATTGACATGAATGCTAGATGAGAGGTGAAAATCTCAGGCTTCCCTTTTATTTCAATTAAACTCAATGTACAAAAAGTCCAACATAAATCATCCCATTAGAATAAGGCACAAAGTCTGGATGAAAGGATAATATAAAAGGAATCCCATTTATAACAATATATATTTTTGGGTAGTGTGTTTCTCCAAAATAATTTCATAGAACACATCTCGATGGGGTTATCCATCTTCCCAAACATGTCTTATAATATGAGGTAAGCCTCTCAACTGTATGACCAATAATCAACTACTAGGGAAATATCAGTCTTATCATCGATTCGAGTTCTAAGGTGACACCACCAATCCACATTACCCATTATCATGTGAACACCCTAAAGAGACTACATATCATTGCGGAACCAACATAGGTTCCTTAGGTCACATCTCTTCCAAGACACCCTTCCTGGGTTCCTCAATCCTCGTTACATATCTTAGTTACAAGATTTTCACTCAGAGAGAATAACATCCCTCAGTGTTATCAAGATCTCATCAAGTCCTAATTGGCCTCCTATGTAAGGCCACAATTACATCACTTTTGGGATATGTAATAAATCTCATCTCACATCCCAATTCATCACTAGGTTTTTGATCATGCACCCAAAACATCCATATCATATGCAAGGCACACATACCAAGGTTTTCACATCTCAAAGGGGAAAGATCAATCACCCTATACTCATCTCGTCTCACCCATCGACTCTTAGTAATTATATAGTTATGTCATTTCCTATGTGTTACAATAACTCTCAGTCAAATGCACACTTCTACTAAGAGGAATCATGGGATCATATTCTAAGGAATACCACATATCATTAATTTTCTTTAATTTACACACATCATGGGATTAATGTATACTAAGGCATACATTTATAATTATACTCTAGGAAAATAGTAGTATAGATTTATAACTAATAAAGAATGGTCCATCATGACCCTTTTCACCATGTTAATCTCATTCGTGCTAATTTATTTTAAATAAAAAATTCACATAATTTAAAAAAGTTAAATCAATCAACGTTTTGTGACCAAAAATGTCACATGAAACAAACACTATGTGTTATATCATATCAAAAAATCATAAGAACCAGCTATATAAATTCTGAGTCAATACCTTTTTAAACATATCATGATAACCCTCACCCTAGCTCATCCAATTACGACCGATCATCTCCCATCAATGCTTGGCCCTATATCACTATAAACATATAAATTAATTAATTATAATCAAATAACAATCACTTAAACATTTATAAATAATTTTTACATTTAGAGAGATTTCAAAAATTTCTAAAAAACATTCCAAGAAACACTATTTTACCAAAATAATAAAAACCAAATGCACATGGATGGTTTGTGGCGTGCTCCCGACATCATCCCTAGAACAATCCATAACACAAAGAACTGATTTATTCACCAAAATAAATTAATTTCGACCAAAAAACTCAAAGAAACTCATATAATGAGGTGCATTTAGAAAAATTAAGTGTAATGACATCTGATAATCATCTCAAGACATCCTTTATCCACTCTGAGAAAAATACTCATCATATTGGTATGATTCCAAAATTCTATTGTTCATTTCAAACAATCCCTAAATTGAAAGCAATGGAATTAATTTCATAAACATGGTAAGTGGAATATGAATATAATAGAGAAAAATAAATAGTAATCACTAAAGATATCACACCCAAAAACATCCCATGTTTAGTGGGAATCAAGAGAGGAAGGGGGAGACCCTCTCTAGTTCACCACATGAAATTTAGAATAAGTATTGGAGTGAGGATTCTTTTTAAACCTAAAAATAGAAAAAATGGGGTTTTTCCACATTTTATGAAAATGGAGCATTCCATAGTGTGAATTATGGAACACACTATGTCCAGGTTCACCTCTAGGAAATCCTTCAGGATCCCAACATGCCATGTACCATGTTTAGGATCCTCTATGCTCTCCTTGGTGGAAAAGGATCTTCCCCTTATATCATTCCAATCTCTATGGTATGGTGGAGATACCTTAGCTATTTTATAAACCTATTAGTAAAAAAAGGTTATAGAAATGCCCATCCATGGCATTTATTTCATCCATATTCCCACATGTGTCTCCCTTATGGAAACATGCTCACAACACCCAACCATGGAATTTTTCCTTGTATGTTTTTACCAGGTGAAACCCTCTATTCCACCACAGTTACCCAAAACTCCCATCTTGGGAATTTTGGCTCCCAATTACCCACGTTTGGGCCTCCCAATCAATACAAAAAAATGAATAAAAATCCCAATGATAATAGTATAGACCCCCCCCCCCCCAACACACACACACAATTTTCGATTGATCTAAACCCACAATAACAGTTTTTTTTCTTTCCATTTCTGATAGGGATAGGCCCCATGTGACACATTCTCACATGAAACTACTCCAAAAACTTATTATGATTATAAAACACTTCTCATACCTCAATAAAATCTTAAAGATTTCCCCTTTATATGACTAAACACATAGAAATCTGATCTGAGTCATGGTTTTCAAACAACCTCCACATTAGAGAATAAAAATTCAAATTCCCCTAGAAAAAATCAAATCATATAGACATTGGTATTTAAAGTTGGCTCCAAAGAGTGATGGGTGTGTTAGAATATATCATCCAACCCTCCTATAATACAAACATATGATGTGTAATGGAGGTGTGTCTTGATTTCATTGAAAAGGAGTGAGATGACCTTTATATTGGTGATACAGTGTGATTATTACTGATAAGGGGAATTATGATGGAGAACTGGTGACTTTTCAGGATTTAGGAGGATTTTTAAGCCTTTATATTATATCCTCCATAAGAGAATATTTTCTATAATCAGTTGAGCCTTTGATCCATCTATAACTTAGGTCTTCCACCACTCCATGTAATAAAATAATTCCAACAAGGGATTGTCATTCCTTATGGTTAGGGATGAAGCTTGACCCACTGAGGTACCTAGGATCATGTGTTTATTATATTTTTTAATCTCCTATGCCTAATATAGATTAATAAATATTTTATTTCATATAAATGCTAATTATTATTTCAATAAAATTATTATTTATATTACCATTAATATTGATATTATTTAAAAAAATATTTTTTTACATCTAAAGTGAAATTTCTAATTTTATTTATGATAATTGATTGATATTATGATTATTAATGTTTAGAATAGGTTATAAGTTACCTAATTGTCAAATTATTTTAGTTTTGGGAATTTAATTTAATATATTTGGATAATTAGAGAATAAATCTAGGTATAATATTTATTTATATTTAATTAAAATAATAATAAATTATTTTTTATGTAATTATTATTAATTTTTTTATAATAATATCTATCACATCCTTAAAAAAACTATTTTATCCAAAAAGTTGTTTTTAAATTCTAGTTATTTCGTTTTAATAAAAACTATTTTAATAATTTATCCTAACTTTTTAATCAATATATTAATCTGAGATACACTTGTTTTTTCTAGATAAAAATTAGTCTAATGTCATGCAGCTTCATTATAATTTAGCAATTGGAATGTTTTTATTATAAACATCTAAATATTTATGACCCATGTTAAATAAACATCTTCTCATGGGGGGTTATGTATTTTTTGTTAATTATAAGGATTAGGATAAAATTATTAGAATGTATGATTTGATATATTAAGACAATTATTTTATTAAACATATTTTTTTTATTCTTGGCTTGTTCATGTAGTGAATTTTTGGATAATTTGTTTTATAAAATAATTGTCATGTATTTCCCTAAATTTACCAGGCATTCTTCCAATATGGTTTTGGATGTTTCAAAATGATTTTTTTTTGTTTTAGATGACTTGTAAGAGATACATGGATTCGTTCAAAATTAGACTAAACATGAAACTCAAACATCTGTGGTCCAAAAAATATCTTGTAGCGCAACATGGTTAGGTTCATGGTTAGGATAACAATGAAAACTAATATGATGTCTTGTTTTTTCATCATGTAGAAAAAGTATAGTTTACATAACCATGAACATTGAGGATTAATTAATAGTTCTATATTATAATATTTTTTTGAATGAATAAAACTTTATTATTGTTTTTACTAATTGTAAGATAGATCTAGGGTTCCTTTGTGGTGATTTTAGGGATTCTTCACCTATAAAAATAGATTTCTTGCAGGTATTGATCTAATAAATGTGAATTAGTTTGTTAGGGTTTGATATTATTTTTTATTTTTAAATATATCTCTATATATATATATCTCATGACCCACCCCTGTTGGGAACCCCTCTTGGGACTATAGTAAATATGAGAGAGACCCCAAGGCCCACCTCTAATAGACCCTATGTTAGAGACTATCATCGAGGTTGTAAAACATAAAAATAGAAGGCATTTCCCTCATAAATCTTCTTTAAAACAAAAAACCCTCACTAGTAAATGTAATATTATAAAATAATACTCATTTCCCATAATAAACACAATTCATGCAATTTAATACAAATATAAAGTCTATATATGAAAAAAAAATACTATGGAAATTCATAAGGCAACAACTCTATAACCAACCCCAAGTTCCAAGATTGTATTTTCCCCCAAAACCCATAAGTATCCATAAAATTTCATAACCATAAACTAATAGTTGTTTCCACCTTTAACTCATCAACCATCCCACTTTCCTATACAAAATATACACAACAACCATTCAGATTTTTACAATATATTCAAGAAAATATTTAATTCTAGATTTACTATTTACCATTCATATTAGGTTTATTAGACCATATAATTGTATATTTAACAAAAAACCATTTCCATTAATTTCACACAATAATTAAAACTATTACACATTATTCTATATATTTTATCATTTCACTCATTACCATGGTTTATTCAGTTTTTTGCCACACCAGTTACTAGATTTATATTTCCAATCTCATCCCATAACCACATGAGAAACTATAAAACCACATACACATCACAAAAGTTAATACAAAATCAAACCCCACACATATAAAGACAAGATCCACCATAATAAACTAATCACCATGCATTAACCACTACCTTTACTCATTCTAGTGGATCACAACCTAGCTTCCAAACACATCTCATCTTTCTGAAACTAGTCATAAAAAATTCTTAACTTTTTCCACTCATTCACAACATCAAAACGAGTATATAGAACCATATATCAACCCAAATTATAATCATTTTCTATAATTATTTACATTTTAATGAATGATTTCGTATTAATTCACCTTCGACTACATAAAGGTTAACACACTAGTTTCCAAATTTCAAATAGATGGTTCATTTTTTATATTTTCATTATTATCATTTTTTATATGTTATTACAATATTAAATTCACATCAACAATACTAAATTATCAAAAATAATCATTTCAATAATATAAAACAATAATAATCAATCTCATGAACAATATCATACAAACAATTAAACACATGTGAGCACCCTCATTCCCCATAAATTTGCATTAGTTCAGTTCATTATATTAGATTATGTAAAAAAAACCATAAACCCAAAGAATGTAAGGGAATTTTTCTTCAAAAAATTGTTCATAAATAAAAATATTTGTTCAATACACTACCTTAAATGATGGTTCAATGATTTCTACATAGTTACACCATAATGATAAGATGATCTCAAGGATGAAATCCTGAAAAATTTCCCTCAACAACATAGAAAATATCAATCCCCTTCAAAATAGTGAGACATATCCACCAAAATCACCACTAAATTACTTCTAAATGGACTTTGGGTGAATTATAGAGAGGAAATGAGATTAAAACAAGAATATATCACTCCATCTGCAAGAATACTTGATCTCGTGTAGCCATGGATGAAAATTTTCTAAATTGTGGATCAAGATTCACCAAATATAATCCTCTAAGCACTAATTTTTAATATAAATTGATGGAATTTTATGAAAATCATAGGGGCTACTGAATTTATACCCAATATTAGAAAACATGACATCTTGGAATGAAAAACCACTCATCATGTCATTATGGGATGATTCTACCATCCATCTAAAAATCATTCCATGAATACCCCTTATATATCCTTCATATTATATTTTTTACTATTTAATTCAACGAGGCTAAATAAGGGTCACATAGAAACATATTTCACTATGAGATGATAATTTCCTAGTAAGATCCATTGAGTTTGGCCCCCTTTACCTCACAATGTGTTATATATCACCATGTCATGAAGTCACTCCATGGAAAATTTTATAAAGTCCCCTAAAACCCCATAACTTTATTAACCAACCTTACACACCATGACTATAAAAATGGAAAAGGATAATTTACGCAAGATTCATTTCCTTCTTCATAAGACCCCTCCCTTCTAACTGCTCACATGTTGACACACCATGACATGTTAAAACTAAACTCCCAACACTAAATCCAACTCTAGCTTTCATTAAATCATGTTTTTGACTCCTCCTACACATCTTGGAACTCTATTAATAGGCATGAACCCATATTTCACCCAAACCTATAACATTGTGAACCAAATATCCATGTAGTGGCCACCAATTACCAACACCTCTAGAATCTAAAATATAAAAAGTAATAAGGTGGAATGGTCTATAATGTTTCATAAAATACCTCTTAAATTATTCTAATCATCTAGAATCTAGAACCAATTCTATATAAAATAGTGGCCACCAACCCGATACACCCCAGGATATACCTCTTAAATAAGATGATGTCATCAACCAAAAACAATAGAAAAATAAACAATAAATTTAAATAAATCCAAACCCATATTAAACTTAAATAATTAAAAATAAATATTTAAACATCTCAATATACTGATAATGCATCTATAACTAATGTTCCCACATAATCTTCTCCAAACCATCATTCCTTCATAGACACGAACTAAATTGAAAAGTCACCCATCGAAAAATATTCTCATAATGATCCTCAATCTAAATTAGTTTCTCCATAAACATTGAATCATCCTCAATAACCAACTATTTGAAATAAATGACCTAAGATTCATCATTAATATATCAATAAAGATATTATATATGAAATATGTAATGGATCTGGTCTAACTTTAGTAGAAATTCCAACATATGAACTACGTTTCTAATTCACTTTAGCACCTAGAAATTTCCAATAAACCGTGGAGAGAGCTTAGACCCATGGAAAAACCTATTCTTCCCATGATGATAGGATACCATTAGTAATACATGGACCCTATCCTAAAACTATATAAACCTCCTCTTCTAATATACACAATCCTTTTGATGGTTCTATTCAACTCTCACCCATTCTCAAACTATCTAAATCTTCTCAATCTTGGTCTACACCACATCAGGTCCAAAGAATACAGTTTCCCCAACCCCAGCCCATCACAATACATAACAAAAAGGTTTTTAGGTATTTTAAATCCCACATCATGTTACCAAATGTTTTTTTTTCAAAATGAGTAATTCTAGTAAAAAACTTCATTCCTTTCAAGATAGTGGAAGTTAGAGACATCGACATGTAGGAATTTTTTTCTACTGATGTCCATATTTTGATGTTCTGAGAAGGATACTCTCATTTAATTAGAAGTAAGGATGTTTTTTAAAAATATAGCAACTATATAGGTTGATGTGGTCTTGACTATAGAAGAATGAAGTATCAAACAAGAGGTTAATCCTGATTCTCAGATGTATTGTATCACAATTAGTCCAAAAATCATGACATTAAACTTTTTTCACCCTTAATTGAGATGTATTATATCAAAATTGGTCTCCAAATTCATAATAGTTATTCTTACCCTTATTTCCATATAGACCATATCACTCCCTCGTGATTTTCTTTAGAAGACCCAAAACTATAAGGAACCCATGGTTTGAGTTTAATAACCATAAACTATGAACAACCACCTGGTCAAAGTTATATAACATTAACCTCTAGTTCCCCAATGGTACATGCTTCATGGTCCTAAAATATGTGTATTTAACCAATTTTGTATTTATAATAACATGTAGTCTTCTCATTCATGTTGTTTTTACCTTTTCCTTTTTATTGTATAGATAAACTCATCTTATGGTCTATGCCACATAAACATAAAACATTATCCCCATGCTCCAATATCTATGAATTGAAACTCTATAACCCCTACCATAAAATCTATATTGACATAAAAAATTGTCCTCTATTGGGACAATTTTATGTGACTTAAACCAATCATCATTAGATATTGTATCATTCTCCTCCCTAGGGCATGAATAAACCTTGTTCTCATGTATAACATCTGTTTTAATTTTTTTTTGGACCAATGGACCACATTCCATCCATATACTTTGATACACACTATTGATATTCTTAACACAAGATAGAATATCATTAAGATTCCTTGAATTATTCATGATTATCCTTATTTCTAATAAACTCACATTATACCCCCCAGATCCAAATCTATATCCATGACATTTTCAAATAGAATCCTCTCAATATATAGAGATAGCATAGTTCCCTAGTCTCAACCAACCTCTAATTCAAGGTATAAATATTAGAAGATTCCTCTCATTTCTAAAGAGAATCCCCTAAGTCCACAATGATAGTACATAGTCCCAATATTAGACCACCTAAAATTTAAGATATAAGTCCCAGTGGAAACATTCTCACCAATAATTTGATGGTGTCTACATATTTAACCTATTCTGAGGTCATCCTTGATATTTTATTCTCCCACTCCTGATCGTATGGTAGTGGAACCCATTATTCCAACATGGTCAATATTCATCATTGGACCATTTTCCTTTATATCTACAAGTTCATATTATTGGATTCATAGTGTACTTATTTACCACTTCCCTTTGATCAAGTGGAAATCAAATATAATTTGTGTTCAACTCCCATGTGACTTCACATATTGATAGGGTGAATCTATTTTAGAGTCGCATCAACCCAATTCTACCCATCTCTAAGGGATTATCAATAGTTCTTGATGTGGAATTCCAACCAAAATTTATCCACCCCTATTTTACACTATCATATATTATGAATGATATTATAATTAACTCTTCTTTGTCAAATCAAGAATTATTGATATGGTTTTATTATTTTTTAATTGATTTTTTCAATAATATGATCAATACATAAAACTAAAAAAATGGAATTCACGAAAGAAAAAATATTATTACATGGAAAGAAATTTGGAACTTTATCAATTGGTTGGATCCTCTCATCAGAAAGAATTGTAATATGGTTTCACTTGGGATATCACAATCTAAAGTTTAGCTAACCTTTTATAGGGGTTTTGAAAAACCTATTGTGTATTTTCCAACATCACTAGTTCTTCCGCAACTTGTGAGAATACCTTAGATACCCTAATCTAGAGACCATATATCTGAGCCCTATACTCTAGTGAAAAATATTAGGTTTTGGCTAGTTTTTCTTTGAATGTAGCCATATGATCCCTTAGGTACACAACCTCTTCCCCTATTATGTTAGGGTGAGGGCCAAAAGAGGATTCTCATTTTTCTCACATTTAGATATCATCTACCGATCCATCTGAAGAGAAACTATATTTTCTCCCAAAACTTCATCCCAATGAGAGTTGAGCTATCATGATTTTTTATGCTATTTCTTATTCAATAATTCATAGTATATCATGTTGAGTTAATAGTAGGAAACCCCAGAAGCTCCTAAGTTCACCATCTAGTGGAATAAGTTTCATATCTGGCACTTCATCTGGACAAATGATGTGTGGGTGATGTGGATTAGGTTGTTATTCCATGCCCTCTACTATATATCTTGATTATATTTAATTGATATTTACCCCTATGTAGTTCTTATCTTCGGGATTGGCTCATATACTAAAAAAACATGAAAATGGGATACAAACCCTCAACTTTAGTATCCACCTATTAGGAGTTGGGATCTATTGTGTTCATTTGGATTTGGTTACCAAATTATTATTCATCAAGAAATAAATATATCTCATAAATCAAGGATGGTTCTTCTTAAATGAATGCCGACTCAATATATCTTACCACCATAGACATGTAGGAAGTCAAACAATCATGATATGTAAGTTCTTCAAGTGAAACCTCAACATATGTAGCATTGGTTATGGGATATTTCTGGAATTTTGGTGCCTTGAGTTCTTAATCCTTCATGGGAAGTAATTTAAAAATTAATATCCATAAATTCATTCAATCTATAGAAGTAGTGAAAACTCATGATTAAATAAATATGGAAAAATAATTATAGTTATCATATATAGTGGGCGATCATCTTCACCTGTATAAGGAAGGTAGAGGTCCTAAAACCCTTAAATTCCATAACTATTTAACCCACCAGTAGATTGAGTTCTGAATCAGTGATGTAAAGTTTTAATATTGAAGACCCATCATCCCTATTAAGAAATTTGATGGTCATCGTAGGGTGATCCATGGCTGGATATTCTTGATCTGTAAAGATAAATCCAAGAAATGTAGTATTAAATGAAAAAAGTATTTATAGGATGGGAATATATTTATAATTAAACTCATAAACCCTGTGATAGAAATATTTTCCAAATTAGTGAGTGATACACATCCTCATTAGTCGGGGCCACCCGTAGAGAATCATAAGGTATCACTCTTTGAACAATTTTAAATTCTTGGGAGTTAGGTGATACTATTCCAGCATCTTACCTTTCATTGGGTTTACCATCACTCTACCATGGTGAATTATTGAGATTCTATTCTAAATACTCCTTGTTCACTGATTCCTACAAATTCTAGAAACTAGAATATAGTGTTTTTATATGTTCAATGATGTGGTAACGATTGAATTTTTAGGGTGTACCAAGTGAGATGATAATTTTCCTAACTCTTCACTAGTTCTTACCTCCTCTTCACCATCAGATGAAGAGTTTTCGAATTATACATTAATTCCTTAAGAGTCTTCATCACTAGACCCCTTCAACATTGGGTTTCTAGATAAAATGGTGTCTTTTGATCCTTCATCGGGGTTCTGTTTAAGAATCATAATCACCCAGTTAGCGAAGATATCTCTTTAACCATATAATTGTACAAGTTCCTCCTAGTTTTAGAGTAATCCATCATTTACTACTAATTAATTAAGGTATTGACTCTAGAATAAACATTTTCAATAAAGAGTATGCCATATGTATCGAATATCCTCCACAGCTACCTATATTTGAATTGTAACTATATCATGTCCTAGGTACTTTGGTATTTAGGGATGGATGCATACTCTAGTATTCCAATTATGGTGCATAGAATCTTTCTTGGAGTCATGGTAGGAGAAGTCTCTGTCATCCCATGGGTTTTGATCCACTCCCATACTTGTTTCTTAATAAGCCCTTGATCTACATGTGTGCTTACTCTTGAGGTATCACCTTGATGATTTTTAGAATTCCTCATAGCTCCTTAAATATTTTCCACTGATTTCAAAAGATCCCTCTTTATTTTTTTAGTCTCCCTTGAATAAGTGAACATACCACCCTTACTCTTCCAATATTATTCTAGTGTGTCTACCCAAATCATAAATTTTCTCATATTTATCCCATGAAATGATATTATCTAAATACCTGCATATTCCTATATAAGTCCATTCGAGTATATAATTATTGGTAGCATGATCCATTTTTCATTTTCATCATGTTAAATCAAGTAACAATGTTTTAAAACAATCATGGGATAAAATTTGTGATATACCCTAGTGTACACCCATGCCACAAACTATTGGAGGTAGTGGAATTGATATTCAAATTGGTTTGAGGTGTATGGATTTCAATTTATGTTTTCATTGATGGGTGCGACCAACACCCCACCTCTAAAGGCTACCATGTACAACCACTTATTTAATGTTACTTGGAATTCTTCCATAATAACCTCATTCAACTTTTTAATGGGATAAATATGAAATTCTCATGTTATATGATCAAGTAGATCGTACCAATCCAATCGATTTATAGATTCCATATTCTAATGATGTTGATATATAATATCCTAAAGTCTGTATCTAGGGGGAATATTATGTTCAGATATTCATATCCCTCAAAATTCATGGTGACCCACTCATAAAAAATAAGAATGGTTTTCTAAGGTATAAAGGTGAGTTCCCCTCAACTACTGTTCTTAAGAATTATATATAGTTTTTCCAGGACAAAGACAACAATATTTATTGGGTTCCTATGAAATATAATCAATTATATAATGAATGTTCTTGGCCTCACCCCTATGTGGGAATCCCTAACTGGCATCAACCATCCATTGAGTGACTCCATAAAAATTTCCACCAACCTCACCTCGAGGGACACCGAAAACATTACATTTAATACACATTTAATGTACTATAAATCATCCAAAATTTACCTATACACCCTGGGCTTACGTAATGTTTTTTTCTTGAGCACTATTTTGGCCTCCTTTGAATTTTACTTTAATGCATGTTATGGAAGATCGTGAACCATATCCTTAAATGGATGTATGGGTAAATGTGAGGGTATTTCTACTTTATATTCTAAAATACTTCTAGTACCATCTTCACCACCATTGGGATATTATCTAATAAATCCTAGGTGTTCATCAGATTTATTAATTCATTATACATTACACTAAATAAGTGGATTCCTATAATGTTATAGAGATCCCAAAGACTGATCATGAACTCACAGTAACATATGTGGAAGGTGTTTGAATCTAGTTACCAACTTATTATAAACTCTAACATGAAGTCTGAGTAGAGGTAGACATGGAATTGTGAGTTCCACATTGCCTCATATATCCCAAAATCATGAAGAAAATCTAAAAAATCCCAATATTTGTAGCAAACCCAATAGGCATATTCCTGCATTTCTATGAAATTTCCTCCTGGTCATACACTTAATTAATCCTTCCATCACTTTAGGGTATTTGATATAATATCTGGGTATATTATAGAATATTATAGAGGAGACACATTAGTACATTAAATCCTTATAGTGATCATTTGAGATGGATTCTAGTGTGTATAGGATATCATCAGGTTCTATTCCCTTATAGTATGGTTAGCAGTAGCAAAGTTCTGCCTAATGAGTTCCCTTAATCTCATGAACCACAAACTAAGAATTTCATGGTTTAAATATTGGATCCTATCATCATTTTATATGTCAATATTATACATAGTTGATATATTGAACAATAGGTATTCCATTTTTTATTCCTTCATCTGTTCCAAAAGCATTTGGTGTAGGGGATGGATCAGTTTTCTTAATCTAATATTGGGGTTCTCTACCATCTACCTCCTCCGAGTAGTAGTAACTTTATAATTATGAGAAACCATTCAATGTGTTATCAAAATAATATCTATGTATGGTTTACACATGTCCTATGACACAAATATTATTTATGTATTTTCTTTTTAAATGATTCTTAAATCTACTTTTCATAAATTATGGTTATAGTAAAGTACTCATGAAAGTGATGAGTAGTGAAAAATACAAGGATTTAAATGACATGACGTTCATGAAAAACCTTATTTCTTGAAAAGAGATAAATAAAAAAATTTCCATGAAAAATAATTCACCCATATAAGGTACCAACTTCTATTTATAGTAAAAGTTGTGACTAGAGTTACAAAAAAATTAAGGGGAATATTCCCATGAATTTTCATTTTCCACAGAATTAGATCATCCTCTCCCCAATGGACCGAATTATAGGTGAATTTATTGATATTGAAAAACACATATAAGAATTATACAAGAGTATGGATGGGTAAAGGAGGTTATTTTTATATGGAATAAAATATTATCAAGAAACTAGAGTTTCCTGAGTCAATTAATTGAGGCACAGTTCAATGTGGAGTTCATTTTGTCTAAATTTTTTTCACAACCTCAAATTTGATATACCATGTAAGTCCATAGTTACATGAACATTATAATATTTAGTAATGTATATGTGATATATAATCCTATAAATACCCCTCATATCTCTATTTTAGGGGTTCAGACTTTGGATTTAATAATTAATAGATGTTGAGGCACTCATCTTACACAAAAATAACTTTCATATTCTTTACCCAATCTAAGAAACCATTATGTACTCTTCCATGTGACAATATTATACAAATTTTATAAAAAAAAAATATATTCAATTCAATGTATTTTACTTGATAGTACTTCAAATAACTCCCTCCAATGAAGAACGCCCTTTACAAAAAATTCCATTACTTTGATCAAGTCATAGTTTCTTTCTGAACTTATCTTCTGAGAAAATATACACTAAAAAAACATTAAAAGCCTCCTACATGATGAAAATTTTAATGATAGATATTTTATAATGGGAACCACATATAATAATTTTGAGACCACTCATGAAAACTATATATAGATGGATGGAATTTTAGTATCAAACCTCAGAGACCTTTACATCAAGAATAGGTTGGGTAGCTCAATGATTAATCCCCGAATAAATCATTCCTACTCCCAAGTAGGATCTAGGCCTCCTCTTATATGTAATTTCCTACCATATCCACATTTGGGGTCTTATCCATGATCCAGCTAAAAAATACACCTCCCAATTGGCCCCTATAGAATGTAATTCATGTAAATAACCTTTACCGGATCTATCTTCCATGTTGAACTAATTCAGTAATCAAAATTCATAAGCCCCAATGAATCACTTATTGTTGTCCAATTTATGACACAAACATTATTAATTTATGATACGAAACTATATGTATATGTTCTATCAAACGCATTAAATGTTGTCACTAAAGCCACATGGTATTTGATTTGTACTCCCATTGATACATAAGATTCATAATTGAGGTATAATGCCAACATCTAAACACCATTCAGATCCCACATCTACCTCATAACATGGTACCTCCAATGATTTATCAATTTATAGGAGTTCTTCAAACCTTTTAGTATCCTAAGAAGACTCCAAATCCTGAGTGTACCCATAGTAAACTAAATAATGATAATCCCCACAAGACTCTAAAACATGAGTGTCCCTACAAGAATATAAATTTTAAACATCCCCACTATAATTTAAACTAAGAGTGTAGTTTTAAATATAATATCCACATGTGAAATTTTAACCATGACCATCCCCAGGGGACTTTAAAACTTGACCAATCTTATGTGAAGTGTATAAGAGAATCCCTCCCTTTTACTTATGCGTAGACCATAGGACAACCCACCTTATTGATTCATTAGAAAACAATACTTCCTCATATGATGAGCATGTGATTACCTAGGTTATGAGATTAGTATTACTTTGGTGAAAATTCTAGGATGCTTTGTGTGAAAATACATGATTCCTTTTGTGGGAATTATTGGATTCTTTATTTGATGAAAATATGATCTATTGTGTGATGAGGGAAAAATTATTCATGTGTCTTGCATGATATTCCATATGTGATTACCATAGGATGATTTTATAGAAAGAAAATGATATCATTAGTGACGAGCCAATGATTTAATTAGTTATGATCTAAGGATATTCACAATGTCTTAACTTGAGGAAGATAAAATAGCCTTCCAGACTTGATATAAACTACAAACCCATCCTTTTCCCTTTTTTATGAACACAAGATTCCATCATTGTTTAATATAATGATGATACAAAAACAAATATCTAGTTTCCCAAGATACCTGATAAACTCATCATCTTAGACCATAAGGTTATTACCCTACTAAGGAAGAAAGTTTCCTAATTACTAGTGTTCCCAAAAAGTTGAAATTAAGAATGAGATTTATGAGAATGCATATATGGGAGTCCAAGATGGTGAAATAAACACATAATAGGGAAGCATTGAAATCCCTATGTCCATTTATAATCAATATTTCTTCTTTTTCACCCTAGTGATGACATACTACCCACCTTTAAAGAGAATGAATGTAGGACCCTGATTACAACTGTTGCAACCTGACCCCACCTGGATTATAGTAAGATGATAGTGACACCCCAATCCAACCTCAATAAGTCAAGGGATAGTGACTAACACCAAGTATACATATCAAAAACATGGGAGGAATCATCTTTAAAAATTTTTACACAAGCACACAAATCCAATCCACCGAATAATGTAGTAAAGAAAGATAACATATACTAAAATAATGCATTCATGGGAAATTAACATCCCACATCAGAGTATGATAGAAAAAAAATTAAATGGGTCTAAAAATAATCAAAAAAATGCTATAAATGAGTCTAAGATAATATAAAATGGGAACTCTCTAAAAATAAACTTCTGGATCATCCAAGGATCCAAACTAGCACCATTGTCGAGTACTAAAAATCACCTCAAACTCTTGGTCAATCAAGGACTCCATATAAAATCTTGATGTTTGTGTAAGACACCACACTTGTGGGAATATACCCTATACGAGTGAGTATAGACATACCAAACATGACACTAAGAAATCAAAAATAAAAAATCACCAAATATGGAGTAATCTATATATCCAAAAAAATATAGGATATATAAGATAAACTAGATATTCTTATAGATAGACTCCAAATCTCAGAGTATGTTCATGGAATAACTAATGTACTATGTATTATTCTTAAGGCTTTATAGTAACACTCATACAAGAGAACTCACTCATCAAGACACACTAAAATGATGGAACTCATCTTTTATGTTTCACTCATCCGGACCTTCAATATTTAAGAAAAAATAGGAATACATGTGATGTTGATACATATAAAGGGGAACACACCTAGGGAAAATGGGGGGTACTTGACCCTAACTTTATTAACCCACTTGGTAGGGGATCAAACACCCTTTATGTAGGATATGTGATAGCCGATCCTACCTAGGGAAATATAGGAATAAGGATCAAAACCTCGGGTTTGTGGAGGAATACATGTATCTAATTCATTTAAAAGATCTTCCTACCCATTATTATGAAAATATGTTGTGTTAAACCCTCACTGAGGGAATGAGAAAACTCACCCACACAAAATTAGAATTCATACCAATGAGATCAAGTGATTTAACTATCCCAAGATAGGGGTACATGGCATTTAATTAATTTACAGTGTGAATCACCTATATTGACATATATCATTGTTCTGGTGAAACAAATAGAATTTGTAAGTCTATCTACATAGTTTGTTACATAGTTCCACAACATAAAGGTACTCACCAAGGAAATAAATGTCCACCCTATCTGCTTGATATGTGTACCACTGATGGTACACAGTGTGTTCCCTAAAATGTACACCATCTGTGGGGTCACATTCCCTCTTAGTAATGTACAAACAAGTACACATAATGTCTAGTTAATAGGGGTAATAAGAATGTGGGTAGACTCTCTATCTATGGGGTCACATTCCCTCTAGACATGTCACATTTGTCTTATCCCAAAACACTAACATCACAATAATGGGTCCACTAGCCATGTTTTCTTCCAAACTATACAATGTGTTAATAAAATTGTTCTAGAATTACATATGTACCTACGATTATCCGATCCTTTCACTTTTTCCAATGAAACCACCATAAATATCACCATAGGAGCCCAAACATGAATCCCATCATATCCTACATGTCACTGGTAGTCTAATTTTGTCCTATGTTTCCAATGAAAATACATCATCATTGATTCTTGTATCATCTGTATCCCCCAGGTCATGAAACCTTAACCTTCGATACATCCTTGAATTTCCATTATCATCCTTGTACCTATGTGACACCACAATATTTATTGTAGAACATGTAACTCTGATCCACAAAACCAAAAATGGATCTCTTAAATAGGTTTAGTCTACAAAAATAGTTTAACCATTTTTCAATGAAGTACTCATGATGAAACCCTTGAAGAAAAGAGGGATATATCCATAAACCACAAAGTTGAGGAACCAATGAAAGTCATGTTAGGGTTGTATAATGTTTTTTTTCAAAAAATGAGATTCTAATATTTTAGTAAAGTATCAAAAAGAATTAAATTCCTAATTCTAGTAATTGAATTAATTTAATATGAATAAGTGGCGATGATCACTGAATGAGTTTTTAAGAAGAATTAATCTGTGATTATATAATTCATCTTGAAATTGGGAAAATCCAAAAAAAAGGACCTAACTCAAATATGGATTAATCATTGAAGGATAAGACATCCTCAAGGGATGATTTTTAAGAATCTATTTCACTTGATGTTGGCACCTCAATTCCTCACATTCGTTCGATTTTGATCCTCAATCTAGAGATCACCCACAAATGCACTCACTACCAAATATCCCTCTATTATCTCAATCCTATAAGGTTATATGTGAAAACCTAGGTAATTTTAATTTTACGTTTTAAAATAAATGATTCATTAGGGTTAGAAAATAAATAGACATTAAATTAATGATTTTTTCACCCATTTAATGTACCCACAAATTCACTCTACTAAAATGTCTAACAACAAAAAAAGCATGTCATTTTAATGGTAAAAAATGTTTTTTGGTTTTAATGTCAATATCAGTTTTTCTAAATTTTATGTCATTTTTGATTTATTACATTATTTCTAAAATAATGTATTTTTGTGATATTAAAAAATTATTATTTTTAATATATCAAGGTCGTATCTACACTTTTCCCAGAACCCTATACCAACTCTACTACTAATTCTGAAATTTTTATTTAAAACATTTTTTAGTATCTAAATAAATAATTGTATTTTTTTCTCCCCACCTTCAAGGATTTTCATCCTAAAATCAAAAACCTGCTCTAATAGGTGAGTTTATTGATCTCATATCTGGTTATCTATCTCTAAGGTTCTCTTGTAGAGGTTCTCCTACTGCCAACGAACATACACTAAAGAGATAAGTCATCCATGAAGGATATTCTCCAACTGATCCTAGATTTCCATTCGGTATTCTATAAAGGTAGCTTTTTCTTAAATGTATTGCTTTCCCTGGTCAATAATATGTGATGAGTCATAAATATATCTCCTTATCTGCAATACGTCGAATACATCCTACACCTATTCTAACTGTGGTGGTAAGGATAAGCTATAATCTACCTCAGAATCTATAAAAAATATTTATAAAGGATCAATGAAACATGGAAATAACTTTATTCCCTCTCTAAATATTCATAATTATCACCAAGGTGATACCTTGAGGAACACAAGATCTCCAACATATGACTCCAAAAGGCTTTTATCATCATTTCATATAGAAATTATGATGGATTTGGTAAGTCCCAATACTAAAAAATGGTTTTCCCCTTTTCTGCCATCATTTTCACCAACCCCCGGCTCATTAGTTCTAATTCTCCCCACATTGTCCAGCCCAGGGGTGGCCTGCAAGGTCTCCTATACATGGCCTCCAATTTTTTCATAACAATATTGGAGTGGGAGAAAATTTTGTATGAAAACTTCACCCTGGGTATATGATCCCCATTTAATTAGAAAAAAATCCAACATGAAAACCCACAATATATACACCATAAGATGAGTTTTCCATTTACTCTGCTCATCTGTCTTGTGGTGAAACACTATTCTCAGCCATAATTAAGTCCAAAATACATCCAACAACCATCTTCACAACCTTAACCTAAAGTGATCGTTACAGTTTGAAACAATCATCGGGGAAAATCCATAAAGCTAAACTATCGCTTACGTTTACAAGTTTCCCAATTTCTACACTAAATTCTACTCTTTAAGGGAAAGGAAGTGGGAAAAATTCTTGATTCATTCAATGATCACTCACCTTGAATTGTGAACTCTTATTGATTATGGATTTCCAATACTGAAATCAGTGGAAAAATTATCCCACTTACACTTAGGAAAATCAATTTTCTTATCCAAACATATTAGTATCTAGTTCTTTCCCCAAACCTATAGATAGTTGATGAATCTAGAGATAAACCCATCAATATTACTCTTCATTATTGACCACTAAAAATGACACCAAAGGTCTTGGTACATATTATCATCTCCTATAAGTAACACCAAGGGGGATGCATGTAACTTACTCAATACCTCATCTCATAGAATGACTAGAAAAAAATCATCATTAGAAAAGGATGATTTACTTCCCACCTTCAAAAAAACCATAAAGAGATATTCCATTAAATATCTAGACATAAAATACCTCTTAAAATACATCTTTATCTTGTGACTCCTTACGTGAAAGAGAACTACATGGGTTACAACCATCGACTGTTGGTATGTTTCTCTTCCATTATCCATGAAGTAAAAATAAAAATGACTAATTTCTATGTCATTTACCTCCATAAATGAAAATGGGATTTACAATTGATAGAATATACTAAAATATTCCCCATACCTATGGTATAAACTATCTCAAAGTTGTAATCCTATAGGAACTCTATCCATTTCCTCTACCTTTGGTAGATATATTTCTGAGAGAATATATATTTGAGGCTCTTATGATCAAAATTAATATTTAATATCTCTCCCATAAGATAGTTTCTTCAAATCATTCGGGTTAATATTATTACTACCAGCTTCAAATCATGGGTCACGTAATTCTACTCATGGGTTACCAACTATATGGAACCATAAACAATCACGGCCTGCCTCTGTATAAGAACACATCAAAGACCTTCTCTGGTGGCCTCACAGAATACTATGTACTCAACTCTCTCCTCTAGAAATATCATGCTGGTTTCACTCACAAATACCTTCCATAACTCCTAAAATGTATACAATAATTTATCAGAACACATAAAAATAAATCCATTTTTAGGTCAAGTTGAATAGGGGTGTCCTAATTCTAGATAAATTAGGGACAACACACTGATAATAGCCAACAAACCCATGTAATCTCTTCACCTATTACATGATCTTGGGTGTCCCCCAAGCTTTAACTACATCAATATTTTTTTGTTCTACCGCTAATCCCTCCTTTGTGAATATAATTCACATAAATTGGAACTTTTGAATCCAGAACTAACACTTTGAGATATTTTTATAATGTTTTATCTCTTTGTATATCTAATACCATCCTTAAATTTATGACATTTTATGCCTCTAATACCATGTAAATGAAGATTTTATCTAACAAGACCACCAGGGAGCGGTCTAAGAAGGGATAAAAGATCCAGATCATGATTAACATAAACACTTATGGTACTCTCTTCAAAACAAAGTGGATAACCATTTACTCATAGTGATATCAGTGGTACTGAGATTTCATCTTCAATATATCCTCATATCAAACTCAATATTGGTGATAATCCTTCCTGATTTTAATTTTTCATGATTCACTTACCCCCTTAAATTGGTTAAATAATTTTTCAGTTCTATAAAGATGATATGTATTTTATATATCTCCCTATTTAAGGTGATGATAATCCAAACATAACCTCAAACTACCCTTATTATTCATGGAGGAAAATAGATGGGATAACCAGAGATAGACACTTTTTCTAGTGAAACTCTTTTTTTAAAGATCTCGTAATTGTGTGTTTATATATAGCTTCTATATAGGGGGTCAATAATATGTTGGTGTAGATATAGGGTAATTTATTAGGTGTGGGTCTATGAAAATTTTGATTTCCTGGAATGGAGGTAAGTACAGAACATCTTCTTTTAAAACCCATTATTGTACTCTACTGAAATTTCTGATGCTAACAAAATTTATGTTGCACCTAGGGTAAATGTCATGTTTTTAGTTTCATGGTTGCCCTAGGTTTCCAATATAATACACCATTAAATATTTATTCCAATAATTCTAAAATAATATGTGTTTATGATATAATAATTTTATTTTTTTTAATGTATCAATGTCATGGATCCATAGGGCCCAAAACATCACACTGACTCCGTAAATAATTCTAAAATTATTATTTAAAATATTCCAAAGTATTAAACTAAAAAATTGGAGTCAATTTAGTGACCATCTATGGTGTAATCCATCATGGCGGTCTAGATGTAAAGTGTTAAAAAACAATGTTTCTATAAATTTTATAAATGGTGTGACCTTATCTCACATGTCATGTATTTTGGAACCTCGTGTCTAAATGATTACCCGAGTATAAAAGTGTTCCACGTGTTGGACCCACATATTTTGTGTTCTTCTAAACATTCCATGTATGGCTAGAATTGGTCCTCAGTTTGTTACCAATGTACATGAAATCAATATAATGTGGGTCTATGCATCATTTTATGTATTTAAAATTTAATTTACTTTGGTACACGACATAGACTTTCATAGTTGTACATGTCCAGTCTACCTAAGGCTACCACACATTTTGTAATCTATAAAGCGATTTTGTGTTGAATAATTCCATATGAACTAGTCATCAACAATATTTTCTAGATACTTCCTACGAATCTACATTGTTTACACTAGAGTTCATGATATGTGATGGATAGTTCTATATTCATTGTATTTTACCACCTGGGTCTTTATTTTGGACACATCAGTTGTACATTCTGAATATTGTTTTCACATTGAATGTGATGTGTATATCCATTGATCTAATATGGAATTTTTCTATGGAATGAAATTAGTTAGAGTTCCTTATTTTTTTAGAGTCAATCATATAGAGTTGTTAAGACAGTTGGGATAGAAACGGGGCCAGTAACCCCTAGATATGATTTATGGATAGGTAGTGGTTCCCCCATATATAGTGTGTAGTTCAATACTCTTATATGGGAATAAGGGAATAATAAAACTATACTCGGGGAGCGGGTCCTCACTTCAGTCATGGGATTAGCACCCCCTTGATCCCAAAGGGGCACAAGTCCCCCATATTATAGTAAGTATTGGTATCCCACCATGTGATGAGGTGTAGGTACTCCACCTCCAAATTTCATGTGTTTACTATGATATATATTATGGGATCTTTTTATATTAGGGTTCAATACCCCATAAACAATAATTCTTATCTCTGTGGTTCACGTGTCCCCACTACATGTAAATTGACGTGGCATATTATTTGGGAAGTTTGCGTAGTTGTGAAGATGGATTTTATAAATGTTTAAAGTATTTTTATTTATAAAAAATGTTTTGTTTCCATTGAGACATGAATTATTGGTGGGATTTCAACAATGGGTTATTTTAGACTCTCAATATTTAGGGTATCTTTGGTTACTCATGAGATATGAATCTTTGTGAAGTTGAGCTATGAAGATTGGGATTATTCTATTCACTTAGTTTTTTTAACATTTTATCTTATCTAATTTCATTACGATTACACCATATTTCCCCCAGATTTGTTTTTTAGTTGAATTAATGTTTTATATTTTAAATGAAGTTTTATAGTGTTTCACTGAGTATGTTCATACACACTCCTACATAGGCCTCATTCCCACATATATTGTGTCAGTATAAATGATGTATAATTTAGAGATTGTCTTGCTTGATGTGAAGCTAGTGAAAGTTGTTCATTTATATGTTCAGTTGTTACTAATTGTGTCGGTTACTATTGTCGTGTTCCTTATATATGTTTCAACTATGATAAAGTGATACCCCATTTCAGATATTTTTTCTTCATGGAAGAATTATCATGTGTATTGATTATTAGTTAAATATTTCCCATGGGTAATTGTATCATATAGTTTTTTCACTGATGTATCTATTATCTATACTAAATTAGGCTTCTTCTTACCCTACGTGTCAATTTATCCTTCTTACACATCCCCCTCCCTTCTCATTCCCTGAACTTTTCCATCCTCCCTCCCACGACACCTTCGGCTTCCCCCCGACGCGCTGTCCCCTGCTCCCTCTGAATTAGGGTTTCGTGGCTACTGGCGTCCTTCAACATTCCGGGTACCTTCGACATACCTCCTATCATCGCGACTCCCCTCCCTCCATAGCGCAACTCCCCTTCTCTACTAACACTATATCAGACCTTCCATAGATTCATCATCATCAGACGATCACACCGAAATCGGCATCTCAACTCAAAAAAAAATTGCACCGAATCTCACAACCACATCTTCCCTTCTTCAAATCCCCACCCCATAGCTCCTTCACTACATCTTCTTCACGATTACGGATCTCCTCCCCATCGCGACTTCGCTATTCTGATTCACCAGTTTGAAAACTTCAAACGTTTTTACTTCATCTTCTTCTAGAATATTCACCAAGATCATTCTTCGGGATCTACGGGCGGCACATATTGTCAGCACAACGCCTTCACCTCTTCGAATATCCGCAAACTAGGGTTTTAGAGGGTACTTCATTAGGTGTCTGAAATATAGGGTTTCAAGTCATTCTTGTTCGGCCATCCGTTTCTTTTTCTACCTCTAATATCATCACTCTGAAATCATCCAATGCAAACTGTTCTTCCGATTTTGTCTGAAATACATAGTTTTCAGTTGTGCCAGTAAACTCGGGTTCTCCTTTGTTCATCTACGACTATCCCTTCCAAAACAGGTATTTTTTCCTACAATATTGTGATACATATCCCTTGTGTTCTTTATCATATTATTTGCAGCTTCACACAAGGTATGGAAACTTTCATTATACTTTATCCAAATTCATTACACCAAGAATTATTTGTCTTCAGAATGTACCTTAAGTAATTCGATGAGTTGTAGTTGTTTCCTAATATTCAGTTTGATAATGTAAAATATTTCAACCATTTCTTTCGCGATTTTTAGCCACTGAGACCTGAGATGATCTTGTCTTACTGGTTCTGAGATCCATCAGCTGCGGATGTCTTCGATGATACCCTCTCTGGCTTCATCATCACCATCTTCTTCCTTCGAAATGCATCATTCATCCATGGTAAGATCATTGCAGTGGTTTTCTCTTCCATGAAGCCTCCTCTGGTTGTGTGGAACTTCTGGTAGAAAAATATCATATTATTTCATGTTCATAAGCAATGAGTTACTGATTGTATTTTCTATTTTCTTTTAAAGAATGTTGTGGTAGTCTCTTTTTGCTGTGTGAGGGGAAAAAGATATATGTGTTTCCTAACTGTTTCCTTGATTTAGATATGAATTAATTCTATGTTTATTTCTGGAAAAAAATAGTCGAACACTTCTTCACCAATGATTCAGTTTGTATATCATTGCATCTGCTTGTGGTTTTTATTTATAATAATTTTTGTTATGCATCTCTCACATTCCCTGAATATCCATATAAATTCTTATTGTTTTAAACATCAAAATATGACTTGTTTCCTTTGAACATGTGGAGATGAAGGTTGGAATCTCCTTTATATGTTCTGTTATGAAGAGTAAAACATTTCCACTTACCATTAAGTAGGTATAAATTTTTATCTTTTACTATCATGAAATTTGATTACTGTTGTGCAATGCCTGCTTCGTGATTAATTAGTTTAATGTAGATCATATTAATGAGTTTGTATTCAAAAACATTGATTGTTTTCTTATTTCATTACAAAGTACAGGGGTTTCATTTATTGTTTTTTTGTTTGATATAAATATTTGTTTGATAAATTATTATGTATATTCTAAGAAATTAGTGTTTCATGTACCTTCTGATATATATATTTGTTTCAACTATTGTCTGTTTTTATTGCAAGAAATACTATTTAGAAGGGAGATATTATTTGGTCAGATTTGTAAAGCTGGAGAAGCAATCAGGTCTAGACATTCATCTTAGAATCGGGCCTTATGATTATGCCTAATGACATTTTGGGTAATTTCGACGGTTGTTAGTATGTACAATATATTAATGATTTCTCATTCAAAAACATTGATTGTTTTTTATTTCTTTACAATGTACATGCGTTTCATTTATTGTTTTGTTGTTTGATATCAATATTTGTTTGATACATTATCCTGTATATTCCAGGAAATTTGTGTTTCATGTACCTTTTGATATGTATATTTGTTTCAACTGTTGTATATTTTCTTTGCAAGAAATACTATTTGTAAGGGAGATATTATTTGGTTAGATTCGTCAATCTGGAAAAGCAATCAGGTCTAGACATTCATCTCAGAATCGGGCCTTATGTCTGTTCCCAATGACATTTTGGGTATTTCAACGTTTTTTAGTATGTTCAATATATTAATGAGTTTTTATTCAAAAACATTGATTGTTTTTTATTTCATTATAAAGTACTTCTATTTAATTTATTTTTTCGTTGTTTGACATCAATATTTGTTGGATACATTATTCTGTATATTCCAGGAAATTAGTATTTCATGTACCTTTTGATATGTATATTTGTTTCAACTATTTTCTGTTTTCTTTGCAAGCAATACTATTTATAAGGGGGATATTATTTCGTCATGTTCGTCAATTTGGAGAAGCATTCCTGTCTAGACATTCATCTCAGAATGGGGCCTTATATTTGTGCCCAATGACATTTTGGGTAATTTTGACTGTTTTTATTATGTACAATATATTAATGAGTTTTCATTAAAAAACATTGATTGTTTTTTATTTCTTTACAACGTCCAGGGTTTTCCCTATTTGGCTTAAATATGTTCCAGGATCAGTTTTAGAACTGACAATGGTCCTTTCAAGGTTAGTTTCCCAACATATAATGGTCTATTCAAGAACTTATTCTATAATTTGTTTCCTTTGTGAAATATTTTATTCACAATTTTATAAGTGTTGTCAAGTGGAAACTAAGAAATCTGGAAACACCTATACAGAAGCACTTATCATAAATGATAAGTTCTATAATCAATTATTGATAAGTAATGTCAAACATATCCTTTGACAGAAAAATAAATAAAAAATAATTATTGGGGGAAATGAAAAGAAAACAAACAAAAATCAAAATTCTTTATGCTTGGGTGTATTGAACTTCCAAAATGTTTATTTTGAAAATTTATTCATATAATAAATCTAAAACCTGGATGTCAATTAATCCACTCAAAAAGGGTAAGTTATAGCCAACCAGTGTTGGATTAAAGGTAAATAGTACACAACAGACTAAGAAAATAGATCTAAAGTCCTGTTTGGCATGGAATCATAGGGAGTGAAATGAAATGTGTAAATAATATCCAACCGCGTGATTAAAAGTAAATAATACCCAAAAATACGTGGGAAAGTAGATCAAATAACCCATCTAGTTCATAGGATCAGAATAGAATGAAATGGAATCGATAAATAATAATTTTCTATTTTCATTCCAAGCAGTCGCGTTCAATATCAATTATACTCCCATGTTAAAATAGAGGTGCATAATGGTATTTTTAGTTTCATTCCTACCATTATGAAACATGACACACACCCTTTGAGGTGTCATTATCCATTCCAATGTTTTTTTAAATCACCAGCATTACTAATTTCCTTTCCATCCAAACAATGGATTGAAATACCGTTTCCCTTACAATCCAACAAAATGATAGAATGATTTACAATTTTCCATGAACATTCCCATTATGAAATCAACTGATCAAACCTAAAATCAAACCTTTTTACAGTTCCTTCTACCCCTATCCACACCCCATCTACCTGCATATACAGATGCTCAATTTTCTGCTTTGTTCTACATTCTATAGGTCACCAACTCAGGGTCCCAATTGAGTAGTATGCCCATCTTTGACATACAGCAGTATGTATCAGCCTATAGACCAATCAATCAAGAGAAAAAATAGAATACATGTCAAGACTACACAACAACGTTACTTGGTTTGTAAGTTTTCTTTCACCCATTTCAACTCTCCAGCTTTCTACTTTAGCTCCTTGACTGATTACTGGAATATTTTATTACTGGCATATAATTTTTTGATTCATCAATTATGGTCTTCTTCTCTTAGTAAAAACTAATGTTTTATTATGTTATTGTTTTCATGTATTCGTACGACATCCTGAATTTATGTGTTTGTGAGTTGTCATTATTTCTATAAATTTATTTATCTTTTATTAAGGGTGGATCTTCTGGGCATTATGGGGATGCCAACTATAATTTATTGGGAAATATGAATCTTCTCCTAGAAAATTAGTTGTCAATGAATGTATTTCAGTGGAAACAAATGTATTTGATATGTCTCCATCCCCACAGACTTATCTATATTGTTTTACATAGCATGTCAATGATGTTCTTGGAAGTGACATGCTGGTGAACCTACATTCAAATTGGACTTAAGTTTACAGAATATATTATAGGTTGTTGAATCTTAACTGATTCCATAGTATTTATATGTAAGTTCTTCCTTATTATTTATACATAGATATTTATGAGTTTTTCTTATTTAAGTGTATTAAAATTGTGAAAAAATGGTGTTACTACATATATCTTCTACATTTTTATGGATTGATTATTTTAATGTTTCCCTTTTAGTCATGAAAATTATGTGTTATTCTGAAACATTACTGTATGTGCAGGATAACATATAGGATGAGGTGATCGACTCCTAGACTATTACCTATTATTCAACCACTATAAATATTTCTCACAACTAAAATAGTAGGTATTAAAACAACATTGTTTTCTTGAAATTTTTTCATATTTTCAAAATAGCATTTAATAAGTACAACAAACATCGTCTTTGTAAGAAGTTTTCTTTTACCATCAATGTTTACCATGCAATAACCAAGGAAACTTTTCCTCTCATTACAGAACCATGACTGACAGAAATTTTTATTAGGTTCTCCAAATGCATGGGATAAATAGTGAATATCACCCATTAAACACAAGCAGAGATGATTGCAACCATGTTGTAATGAAATTTTTGGATTTTTGAATATGTATGCACTTATTTGTCATTTCATATTCATAATTCACTTATTATTTATACAAGTTTTTAGTTGAATTCAATGGTGATATTTAATCTCATGCTACACAAAGATTCAATCTATCTTCATATTTTTTTATTAAATAATATGTTGACAGGTATTCTAAAGTGGTAGAGAGCTCTTTTTTAAATCTTCTTAGCATGGGTGAATGTCTCTAATCAATGAAAACAAACCTGTCAGCCCTGCCGCTTACCCATTGTTTGAATATATTTAGATGAGCTTTAAATCCAACAACACAACACTCTTAACATTGAGTTATGAAACATCAACATTTAATATGTACTCATCTATTTTTTTTCATGTTTTCTAGTTGTATAGAGTAGTTAAAGGATCTCTTTACATGATTCTTATCATGGGTGACTATCTCTATTTAGGGAAATGATATATAGAATCCCCTCCTTTACCTGGATTGGTATCTATTCAGGGAAGCTATAAAAAAAACAACCCATGTATAATTTTTTTTGTTCCTCATTGTCTTTTAAATTCATTACATAATTGGATTGGAAAATAATGTTTTTTTCAGTATCATTTTCATTGTATCATTAAAACACTGTATCATATGAATTTTCTTCATAGAAATTTTGATTTCATTCCACTTTTCATTTTTTGGATTTGCGTATTCATTTTTCAAATAATCATTACATTTTACAAATTCAATGATCAAAATAGATGTCTACCGGTTGGCTGCTGATATGTTGACTCTAATGCATAATTCATGTGCATAGAATTGCCTTTTCATTGCTGGGTGTTGTATAATTTTGGCAGTTTCATCATCCAAGGTCTATAATGATGTCCCACCTCCACTAGATTTGTTGGATGCTTCATCAAGTGTGGGATCCAGCTCTGAGAAAATGGTACGTGCTAAGGATGAGTGCTCAATTTTATACTATCCCAACTAAATCTGGGTTCCTAATCACATCAACCTCAGACCACATGTATGTGCTATACCTTATTCCCAATAAACAATAATGTTATCCATCCTTAATTATCAAATTCTGAGTGTAACTGTTGGTTCTTATTTTATTTATCTTGATAACTGTAATTACTTTTAATCATAGAAGGGGATCATTTTGGACATTTTGGTCTACATTCTAGAATTAGTACTTCCTCATAGTTTTTATTATGTGATATTTAGTGATTTCATATCCATAATCACTTAAGATTTCAAATCCTTCTTTGGATATATTTTGCCTGTATTAGTCTACTAGAGTTTTAAAACAATGGAATGTTGCCACATCCTGACATATAGGATATTCTATTTTTGTGATGATTACATAATGACTACAATTTATTTATTTTTTATGTTCCTCTTCATATATTAATAACCTATCAGTATCTTTTATATTAATAACATATCACTTTTAACACCAAACCACTAGATTGAATGTAATTTGTTGACTATTTCATTTTCTAGTTGTAATATACACCTTTTTCATGTAAAAAAATATTGTTTTTTTATGATATATCATCAATCCTTGACAATGAACACTATACCAAATTCTCGATTGATACTACAAATAGACAACACTATCCAAAACATCATTCCTGAAATTATTAACATATTGGTTTTATTCCTTGATTATGTATGTCATTTGTTTCAAATATTTTCAATATTATTATGAAATTTTGTTCCAAAAATGGTATTCTATTATTTATAATGACAACTGATTTATACTGTCATACGAATGCATGGGTGGAGTACTAATTTGTTATAAAATTTAGTTTTTTATATACATTGATAATCGTTATTTTATATATCATGTGAATCATAATTATATATCTACTTCATGTTTATATAGACTATTCCCCCTGTATATGTTCATGCCTTCTTGGTGCTATTTTTCATCCCCTAACCTTTTATAGGTGGGCTTGGGTGAAACTGTAACGCCCCGACCCCAGCTACCCAGAGTCGGTGCATTACTTCGTAACATTGGCATGATCCCAAAAGATCAAGTCTCGAAATACCGATTAGTTTAGTAGCCTTGGAAACACTAGATACATTCATAAGTCTTTCATTACATCAAAATTAAACAAACTACAAAAAAACATGGTCTTCATAGTCCACACTCATATCTTCACTGATTATTCTTGCAAGTCAGTCATAAAATACTTCTTCACAACCTGGAAAATTTTTAAAACATTGAAAGGGGTGAGCTCAGATGCTCAGTAAGGATAACAATATTGCGGAAGCTTTCATAAATAAACATAAACATTTAAGGCAATGTATAACTAAAACAAAAGCCTTATCAACTTGAACATCAACATAATATGGCAAAAGTAAAATGAGATAATGCCATTTACTTCTTCACATGGATATTCTACTGGTCGAATAATCACATGCAATATCAATAACCACTTTCATAATGAGGGAATGTATAATGTCGGACACTCTGAAAAACATTGTCAAGGCCTCGGCCAAGACATCTAAAATGATTAAGGCCTCGGCCAAAACCATAAATCAAATTGGGAAAGGGCCTCGGCCAATTCCACGTCTAGTTGTCTCATGAGACCTGCCGATGCATCGAGGAGCTATAGCGGGCTCCACCCGTCACTTATTAAGTCCAATGCATTCCTCATATGAATAGGTTTAAACATATCATAAACCATAACATAATTGTATCACATAAAACATGCATAAGGGAAACATAACATTTCCACATTTCAATCACAAGATATCAATACAGCACATTGATATAATAAAAACGCTTTCAAAACCATTTTCAATACCAAAATAAAAGAAAGTTAAAACTTTGTATTTATTTTTCATTAAAAAAAACATGGCTTATAGAGGAAGCCGAAAATCAAATAATGGTCACGGCGGCGGAGAAGTCGTTGTCGCCGCATAAGTACGGAAAGAAAAACATTCCCTTTTGTCGTTTAGTAAAACACTTCGTATAAAAAAGATTCCTTTTGAATAAACGTAAAAGTCAAAGGGGTTTATACACCGTATAAAAGAAATTTGTGTATAAAACAAAATATGCCTCAATGAAAGGAGATTGAGACGAAGTCCTTAAAAAGATCATTTTTAAAATAGAGTAGATATATTATGTGTATTCACTATAGGTACACATAAAGAAAGTAAAAATACAAAATAGGACATAATAACATCATGACATAATTTGAAAGTAGGAGATTAACCCAAAGAATGGATGTTGGGTTAAGAAATTCCCTTACCTCGTGTCTGACTTGACTCAACCGTTCTTTAACCTCCTGAATAATAAACTAGAGTTAATATATACCTTATTAAGAACCATTTTCAACTTCATTATCCTTATTATATCACTTATTACAATGATATGAACATTATGTAATTATTTAAGTTAATAATGTTCATTTTGTCGGTATTTGGTTCTTAAGTCAAAAATAGGCTTCTTACACTTACATGTTGTTAATTTGGTCAAAGTTTCATTATATCCAGAATGGTATTCATGATGTAGATATCATATATGTCATATATATCCAGTACATACATTCATTTATAATATTACATCACATTTAGAGGTAAGAAATGAAATGCACCGTTCATGGAGACGGTAAGCCGTACGTACGCATGAACGCTACTTCCATTTCTATTTCATATTTTCTGGAATGGAATCATAATGATATGAGAGTATATTATAATTCCATTATAATAACATATATAATATCATTAACTTTATCCTTCACACATCCCACATATGGTATTAACGAATCAAATCACTTTCAGGGGGCGGTAGTCCGCGCTTCCTAAAATGAAGATATCGTGTTTTACCCATAATGGAAACCATAAAGGTATGCCCAAAATGAAAAAAACAGAAGCTTAAGGAAAACATAAACATATTATATATCATATATAAAAATAGTGACATCATAATGGCCACCTTTGAAGGTGTTAAATGAGTGTTGAACAATCATCGTTTCGGGAGGCAGAATTTCGCCATCCACGGAAACCTTATGTTCTTTAACCATTTGATGTAGTTGTGTGGAAGTGTAGCTCAAATAAATCTTATAACAACATCCTAGTATATTTAAGATACTGGTGTTGTTACAAAAGAAGTAAATAAAAAGAGTTTAGGGGGTTGGAGAAGCAAAATAAAACAAAAGAACATGAGAGAATGAATTACCTTAAAAAGTGTAACTCCTTTTGAGTTGAGCCTAAAGGCTTCCTTTGAAAGGATTCTGCCCAAAGGGAATCCTCTAGGATGAGGAGAGGGATGTGGAGAGAGCAAATGGGCAGGGGTTGGCCGAGCCAATGGCTTGAAGAGTGTGTGAAATGAGGTAGAGGTGGGGGCCTTTTATAAGAGGAGAGGAGGGGCACTTTTGGAAAGTAAAGGAACATTACATTATTTGAAAATGTGTTTCGGTTTTAAAAGGTCCCACATTGATAGAATTCGTGGATAAGGTGATAAGGCATCGAAATCCACTCATCCAATTGGTTTTGGACATGTGTAGTTCATAGATTTTATATTATCTTTCCATTTTATTTAAATCGTCAAATAATGATGTCATCGCTGCATCATTATTATGTCATAAATAATTAAATTTATTTAATGTCTAAAAATTATAAAACAAATACTATGATATAGGAAATCTTTTTATCTTTCCAATGACTATTTATAATCAAAATTTGGACTTGTGTAACCCTACTTAAAAATTGTTTTAGTAAAACACTTTATGTTAGTGTCATTTTCACTTTAACATTAAATAAAAAGTAATTTATGTTATTTCCCAACAAAAGTGGATCCATGGGGTCCCCAAGTTAGGCCATGGCTTGTCTTGGTCGGCCATGACACAACCAATGAGGTTGGGACATGTGTCTAGGTCATTTAATATTATTAAAGTATTATTTATACCTTAAACTACCCTAATTACCACTAATCGCGATTAAGAACTTAATAAGTTACTATTCACCAAAAAAATATTTTTATCCCATTGAACCACATTTTACTTCTTAATGACAACCATGTATGTCGGATTTTTGAAAATCAAATCACAGAATTGGTAATATTTCATTTAAACGAAAAATCAGTTATTTAACAACCACTTAGTGGTTTCACTATTCATCAAAAATTGAAGTTTTTCAGAATAAGGCCAAAATTTCACCCTAAGCTATAATTGATATTCCGATTTGAAAAATGATGTCTATTTTACAAAATTCCAAACATATTAGTTGCATTAATTAATTTTATAATTAATTCCCGCTGTCACAACAAATAGCGTGTTTTTAAGAAACAATTTATATCAAAAGATTGGCAATTGTTTATGTCCAATTTCAATGTTAAATTAATTCTAATGACCACCATTGGATAAAATGGTAAAAATATATTCTAATTATACCTTAAAAACACTAAATAGTATAACTTATCACTATAAATTATTTTGATTAAAAAAGTTGTTTTAAGTATTTTTCACTATTCATAAAAATTTGGAAGTTCTCGGAAAATTACAAAAAATTCAACATAGGCTAATTTCAATATTAGGAATACAAAAATGAAGTCCATTTTGAAATATAAAATTTCTATAATTTTAAAAAGTGGTTATTACTATTCATAACGGCTACTTTGATTAGTCGCGGTGTTTTAGAACTCGAACATGCGTACAATGCAAGCTATTGCATTATTGAAAGAGAGGCGTATCGTGGAAGCTCGGGGTGTTACATTCTCCCCTCCTTCAATAAATTGCGTCCTCGCAATTTGAAATTTTTCTTGGAAAATACAAGGTTGAAAAGAGAAAATACCTTTGAGGAAAACCCACATCGAAAATAAGGTTAATAAATATATAACATTAAAAGAAAGCAGGATAAGTACAAAGGTCACCCGATATAGCCCATTATAGGATTCTATGAAAATATGGATATGGAGGAGAAACAAACCATCAAGGTCTGATGGGGAGTTATAGAAAACAGGATTAGGAGAAAGTTTAACCACAAGAAAATCACAAACTTGTGATTGGTTAAACGGTCATTGAATCCCTAGTTGGAAAAGTTAACCGACAACATTTTTGTTTTAAGTTACCTTTTATAATGTTGAGGATTTTATTTAGGAGATTTACTAAGAACGTAAGGGAATATACATACTTGTTATGTATACTTTCATTCATTAATGAATTTTTACCACAAACCCATCTTTTACTCCAAATGGTAACAGAACTCAAAAATATTCTATTTATCCTAATTGTATAAGGTACCAAAGGTTAACACATACCATTTAGATTAGTAAAATTATTTTGTAATAACCAGGGACTTCCTGTAGGCTAGTGGTAGGAAATAAAGGCCTGTCGCACTTTGATTGTGGGTTCGATTCCTACAGCTTTGTCTGACGCGACGGTTTATGCCCCACCCTGCAGGTTGTCCTTTTCCTAAAACTATAGTATTATAATACTCCAAAAATAATCTTCATAAATTTTTTAACCTTAAACCATACTATCCAAAAATCAACTTAATCCACTCCAACCTTTATAGTTATCCAAAATACCTCTGTCCAGACTTTCTCTAAAAGGTCTCTTAATTCCAAAATCAATTTATCAGATTCCCCAAACAAAGAAATGTTTCTCTTATTGTCACATACCAAAAATATGATTACCTTAATCATATTAAAACCTTACTGAAATCAAAAAGTAATGCAGTACAATCCATATATATATATTACATTATTCTTATAACCAGAATATAATCCTTGAGTCCAAAAGCACCAATACATTAGTTATTCTGCTTCAACTGTAGTAATAGCATAAGATTGTCCTTGATCCCTTGTCCTTTTCTGAGGTAAGTTTCCTTGACGCTTAGGACATTCATTTGCATAATGACCCATTTCTCTACAATTGTAGCATTCAACTTTGACAGCCTCTTTCTTTCCCTTGCAATCACGTGCCTGGTGACCTTTTTCTCCACATTTATAACAGACTCCCATTCCTTTTAGGCAAGTACCAGGGTGATTCTTCCCACAATTATCACATAATGGAAAATCCTTCTTTCCCTTTTTCCCTTTATCTGTCTCTTGTTCCACCGTTCTCTTCTTCTCTTGCTTTACTTTGTTGTCATAAGACTTAGAGAATTCCTTTTCTGTCTTGATAGCACATGAGACTATATCTTCGTATGTTGAGAAAGATTGTGACACTAGAGCTCGACGGAGAAATGGTTTTAACCCATCAAAGAAACGATCAATCTTACTTCTTGGGTTACGTATATAATCTGCAGCATGCCTCGCTAACCTTGTAAAGTTAGCCTCATACTTTGCGACATTCTCATCCTCCTTTTGTCTCAGACTCAAAAATTGCCTTTCCATATCCGCTCGATGGTCTCGAGGTAAGTATTTTTCTAAGAACAGTTCTTTGAACTCCTGCCATTCCATGTTTGTTAATTCATCATCTTCCTTTGTGTTTTGAATTAGTGACCACCATTGATCGGCATCTCCAGTGAGGCGGTAAACTGCCATGACAACCTTCTCCCTTTCACTACTCCCCAAGGCATGGAATATTTTCTCTAAGGAATTTATCCATTGCTCAGCTACTGTAGGATTTGTACTCCCATTGAAGGTTGGCGGTTGTTGCCTCATGAAACGGTCTAGCATTGATCCTCCACGTTGCGGATCAGGGTGCTCCATACGAGTAAGGTTGTTATTCATAACCTGCGTGAGTTGTCCCAGTATGGTAATAAGTTGATCAGCACCAGTTGTCTCTCCAGGTCCACAATAATTATCTTGAGCAGGAGGGCAATCCCTACACGGAGTTCGTGCATTGATACAGTTTCCATTCCTTCTACTAGGCGCCATTTCTAAACAATGGCATAAACCAGATTAGTTTATGAATCAAAATACATAATTCCATACTTGTATAATACTTAACATAAATTGAACTATTTATGGATATAATCCATAATCATAAAAAGGTTTTATTTGAGAAAGTATATACTCATAACCATTCATAGTGGTTTGTAAAGAAAATGAGAATTATCTTAAGCATATCCCCCGGGAGTGTCGTAACCAAGAGTGCAGCAAGGCCCGTTGTCGTGCACCAGTTCCCGTTCGAGTCTAGCTCAAAGCGGTGTTTTCGGGTTTTACCCCTAGGTACATCTGTGCCAGAGCCGCCTCTACCTGCTCGTATCCAGACAGGGATGTATTGCTCGGAAAACTCATAACATCTCTATAATACCAAAATTCTAGGAAGTTCTTCTATACTAATCCTCAAAGTCTATCTTCGGGCTATGTGCTCTAATCAGAGTTTATCTAAATCTAGCTTCCAAGGTTAGTACTAAACTGCCTCTGATACCAACTGTAACGCCCCGACCCCAGCTACCCAGAGTCGGTGCATTACTTCGTAACATTGGCATGATCCCAAAAGATCAAGTCTCGAAAGACCGATTAGTTTAGTAGCCTTGGAAACACTAGATACATTCATAAGTCTTTCATTACATCAAAATTAAACAAACTACAAAAAAACATGGTCTTCATAGTCCACACTCATATCTTCACTGATTATTCTTGCAAGTCAGTCATAAAATACTTCTTCACAACCTGGAAAATTTTTAAAACATTGAAAGGGGTGAGCTCAGATGCTCAGTAAGGATAACAATATTGCGGAAGCTTTCATAAATAAACATAAACATTTAAGGCAATGTATAACTAAAACAAAAGCCTTATCAACTTGAACATCAACATAATATGGCAAAAGTAAAATGAGATAATGCCATTTACTTCTTCACATGGATATTCTACTGGTCGAATAATCACATGCAATATCAATAACCACTTTCATAATGAGGGAATGTATAATGCCGGACACTCTGAAAAACATTGTCAAGGCCTCGGCCAAGACATCTAAAATGATTAAGGCCTCGGCCAAAACCATAAATCAAATTGGGAAAGGGCCTCGGCCAATTCCACGTCTAGTTGTCTCATGAGACCTGCCGATGCATCGAGGAGCTATAGCGGGCTCCACCCGTCACTTATTAAGTCCAATGCATTCCTCATATGAATAGGTTTAAACATATCATAAACCATAACATAATTGTATCACATAAAACATGCATAAGGGAAACATAACATTTCCACATTTCAATCACAAGATATCAATACAGCACATTGATATAATAAAAACGCTTTCAAAACCATTTTCAATACCAAAATAAAAGAAAGTTAAAACTTTGTATTTATTTTTCATTAAAAAAAACATGGCTTATAGAGGAAGCCGAAAATCAAATAATGGTCACGGCGGCGGAGAAGTCGTTGTCGCCGCATAAGTACGGAAAGAAAAACATTCCCTTTTGTCATTTAGTAAAACACTTCGTATAAAAAAGATTCCTTTTGAATAAACGTAAAAGTCAAAGGGGTTTATACACCGTATAAAAGAAATTTGTGTATAAAACAAAATATGCCTCAATGAAAGGAGATTGAGACGAAGTCCTTAAAAAGATCATTTTTAAAATAGAGTAGATATATTATGTGTATTCACTATAGGTACACATAAAGAAAGTAAAAATACAAAATAGGACATAATAACATCATGACATAATTTGAAAGTAGGAGATTAACCCAAAGAATGGATGTTGGGTTAAGAAATTCCCTTACCTCGTGTCTGACTTGACTCAACCGTTCTTTAACCTCCTGAATAATAAACTAGAGTTAATATATACCTTATTAAGAACCATTTTCAACTTCATTATCCTTATTATATCACTTATTACAATGATATGAACATTATGTAATTATTTAAGTTAATAATGTTCATTTTGTCGGTATTTGGTTCTTAAGTCAAAAATAGGCTTCTTACACTTACATGTTGTTAATTTGGTCAAAGGTTCATTATATCCAGAATGGTATTCATGATGTAGATATCATATATGTCATATATATCCAGTACATACATTCATTTATAATATTACATCACATTTAGAGGTAAGAAATGAAATGCACCGTTCATGGAGACGGTAAGCCGTACGTACGCATGAACGCTACTTCCATTTCTATTTCATATTTTCTGGAATGGAATCATAATGATATGAGAGTATATTATAATTCCAGTATAATAACATATATAATATCATTAACTTTATCCTTCACACATCCCACATATGGTATTAACGAATCAAATCACTTTCAGGGGGCGGTAGTCCGCGCTTCCTAAAATGAAGATATCGTGTTTTACCCATAATGGAAACCATAAAGGTATGCCCAAAATGAAAAAAACAGAAGCTTAAGGAAAACATAAACATATTATATATCATATATAAAAATAGTGACATCATAATGGCCACCTTTGAAGGTGTTAAATGAGTGTTGAACAATCATCGTTTCGGGAGGCAGAATTTCGCCATCCACGGAAACCTTATGTTCTTTAACCATTTGATGTAGTTGTGTGGAAGTGTAGCTCAAATAAATCTTATAACAACATCCTAGTATATTTAAGATACTGGTGTTGTTACAAAAGAAGTAAATAAAAAGAGTTTAGGGGGTTGGAGAAGCAAAATAAAACAAAAGAACATGAGAGAATGAATTACCTTAAAAAGTGTAACTCCTTTTGAGTTGAGCCTAAAGGCTTCCTTTGAAAGGATTCTGCCCAAAGGGAATCCTCTAGGATGAGGAGAGGGATGTGGAGAGAGCAAATGGTCAGGGGTTGGCCGAGCCAATGGCTTGAAGAGTGTGTGAAATGAGGTAGAGGTGGGGGCCTTTTATAAGAGGAGAGGAGGGGCACTTTTGGAAAGTAAAGGAACATTACATTATTTGAAAATGTGTTTCGGTTTTAAAAGGTCCCACATTGATAGAATTCGTGGATAAGGTGATAAGGCATCGAAATCCACTCATCCAATTGGTTTTGGCCATGTGTAGTTCATAGATTTTATATTATCTTTCCATTTTATTTAAATCGTCAAATAATGATGTCATCGCTGCATCATTATTATGTCATAAATAATTAAATTTATTTAATGTCTAAAAATTATAAAACAAATACTATGATATAGGAAATCTTTTTATCTTTCCAATGACTATTTATAATCAAAATTTGGACTTGTGTAACCCTACTTAAAAATTGTTTTAGTAAAACACTTTATGTTAGTGTCATTTTCACTTTAACATTAAATAAAAAGTAATTTATGTTATTTCCCAACAAAAGTGGATCCATGGGGTCCCCAAGTTAGGCCATGGCTTGTCTTGGTCGGCCATGACACAACCAATGAGGTTGGGACATGTGTCTAGGTCATTTAATATTATTAAAGTATTATTTATACCTTAAACTACCTTAATTACCACTAATCGCGATTAAGAACTTAATAAGTTACTATTCACCAAAAAATTATTTTTATCCCATTGAACCACATTTTACTTCTTAATGACAACCATGTATGTCGGATTTTTGAAAATCAAATCACAGAATTGGTAATATTTCATTTAAACGAAAAATCAGTTATTTAACAACCACTTAGTGGTTTCACTATTCATCAAAAATTGAAGTTTTTCAGAATAAGGCCAAAATTTCACCCTAAGCTATAATTGATATTCCGAATTGAAAAATGATGTCTATTTTACAAAATTCCAAACATATTAGTTGCATTAATTAATTTTATAATTAATTCCCGCTGTCACAACAAATAGCGTGTTTTTAAGAAACAATTTATATCAAAAGATTGGCAATTGTTTATGTCCAATTTCAATGTTAAATTAATTCTAATGACCACCATTGGATAAAATGGTAAAAATATATTCTAATTATACCTTAAAAACACTAAATAGTATAAATTATCACTATAAATTATTTTGATTAAAAAAGTTGTTTTAAGTATTTTTCACTATTCATAAAAATTTGGAAGTTCTCGGAAAATTACAAAAAATTCAACATAGGCTAATTTCAATATTAGGAATACAAAAATGAAGTCCATTTTGAAATATAAAATTTCTATAATTTTAAAAAGTGGTTATTACTATTCATAACGGCTACTTTGATTAGTCGCGGTGTTTTAGAACTCGAACATGCGTACAATGCAAGCTATTGCATTATTGAAAGAGAGGCGTATCGTGGAAGCTCGGGGTGTTACAGAAACAATTGGAATACTGCTAACCTAGGTGGGTTCTCAATGGGTTGAGTTATGTCATAATGGTATCAGAGTATTTTAAGTCCATATAATAGAGTAGGGAGTCAATTATACTGTTAGGATTGGTTTGGATATTTTGAAAAATATGGTAAGGGGGGATTGAGTTCGGTTATCAGACCAAGGAGACTATGGTAGGTAAAAAATGATGTATTCTTTTTATAGGACACCACTAACTTGTTATGAGACCTAAAAGACTATTTCCCTATTTGAAGGTCACATTAAATTGGGTATGTGAATCATATAATGGACATTTGTGACATAACCCAACCCCCTAGGTCCCCTACTGGCCTGATGATGGATCAGGTGTTCCACCTCAAGCCTACCTCTAATATGATAAGGTCTAGTATCTAGAATAATATAGGCATATTACACAACATGGGAGGATGTATCTTATAAAAATATACAAAAACACATTTCTAATACAGAAAATATCCCAAAATACTAAGATGATATATTTAATAAACTGAAAATTAAACAATGCATGCATGAAATAATGAATAAAAATTCATCCCATGAGGTAAGCACAAAGATTAAATTTAATTTGAAAACTTTATATACCATAATGCATTGGTATCCTCCCCCATGATGCATGTACAACTCGTTCAATCTCCACCCACAGTGCTCACTATCACTATCATGAATCACCAAGATTCATCATACATCACCATGAATTAACAAGCATTTACACACATCATCTTTGAGTATTACATGGAAACCCGATGTCTAGTAAGATTATATCTAAACATTTGTTTCATTTTCATAAACATAACATGCATGGGAACAAGACCAGTACATGTGTGAGTGTACACATACCCAATATTACTCTATAGAAATCACAATGTATACCAAAAGAAAAAAAGTTTTCTCAATATTTTGGTATGATAGGTGACTGGAAGGAATAAAAATAGGAATTCTAGATCACAAAGTTAGATTAAATATCTTGATACTAAAGAGTAACTAAAAGTAATACAATAAAAAACTATCTCAAATTCTAGAATATGGATGTAATTATAAAATAGTATAGGTTAATTCAAAACTTCACTACAACTAGAATTCTCAAATACTCAAGGAAATCCCAATTCATCTTATCTCTAATACTCAAAATTCATACCACATGAGAAATATGGGAAGATAAATACACAATGTATTTCACAAATACTAAATTGGATAGATAGTTTTCAATTATACCTTGAAGGAAATCCCAATGTTTTGAGGAATAAAAAGATGAAAAGAAGTTTATATCACATAGACTTCCAACAACCACACCACTTGTGGAATCCCTGAATTGAATCCCACTCATCATCCAATCATTCATGTTAATCGATGGAGTAACACATGCTCTATTCTTTGGATACCAAAACATTAACTAAAAATTAATTCTACCATTATTGAGAAACCCACATTACCTCACAAGAACTATGGTCAAGGATCCTAGAGTCATTGAAAGACACTAAAGTAGAGAAGAATATCAACTCCAATAGAGGATATCGACCCTAAATAAGCTCTTAGATGTAGAGAATTTTGACTTTATATATATTGGATACAAACCTTAAATATGTGGGTGGGGGTATTGACTCTACTTATAAAATTACCTGTAGAGATAAGATGTCAGACCTAAGTACATAGGGGAAATACCAACTTTACCTATTATATGTTAATTCTCTGAATGTTATGTTATAACTCCATTTTTTTCCTTAAGAAGATAAATTTAAAATCATACCCATATCCCCATATAAATAGCCTTGGATAACTAAAAAACCATACCATTTTGACCTACTTACAAAAATAATCAGGATAGATAATTAATTTACTAAAAAATAGATGAAAATAATGAATTTTATTATAACATATATCTGTGATGTTATTCGATTTGGAACAGGCCACATGTCATTTGTCATAATTAGGTATAATATATTTTTTATCAAATTGTTCATATTTCTTTCATGATAATTATGTTTTAAATGGATCTTTAATCTGATATCATAAGAAGAATTTACAATTAAAATAAGTTTTTACAAAAAAATAATATTATTATTATTATTATTATTATCATTATTATTATTATACAAAATTATTTTAGTTTTTACTTCTCCTTGTGATATTGGATTTATGATTTTTTATGCAATCATGATCATGGAATCAAGAAGAATTATTTGAGACCAATATGTGATACCTAATTTTTTCTTGTGGAATCATCCCCAGGGCCCATCAAATAACATTCCTCATCAATGTTACAATGAAGTTCCTAATTTTTATATGATACCAATTTTTGATAAACTAATTGTTTATCCTAATTATTTTTCCACCATGATCAGAATTTGGTGTTTTTTAGCCATATATGGTCCATTTTCAAGGTGACCTATATAGGATTTTAAATTAATCATTATAAGGCCATCAATAGGGTTCTAGTGTAACGTTTAGAGAAATTACTTTCTATAGGTAGAGTAGGTATTTCCATTCTTGTGATTAGGGCCATGATCCACTATCTATTGTTAATTTTATATGTACATTCGATATTCCTCCCATATGTTTGGGTTTGAGATCCTTTATCTATGGTGTTATCATTCCCCATTCTATGAGATCATTCAAGGTTCAGATCCCCTTCTAAAGTAAATATTCCACTTAGATGGGGTGTCTTCTATCAATGCCATGATCTTCTAATATACTTTCTTTGAGGTGATGTGGTATGATTGAAATTGCTAGTATGGTTTCATGATCCATGGTATGGTATCAATAGACTATAGGGTGAATTACTCCCTTGAATAATATACATGCTTCAATGATGATTGAGCTACCATTTATGGATTCTAATAGTGGTCCTGTTTTTGGAAGTCTATGTAGTATAGAATTATATAGGACATTTAATTCTTTGAAGTTGTTGGTATTTCCTTCAAGGTAATATTTATATTTTACTATTGACTTTAGTCTCTATAGATTCCTTAGTGTTCTGAGCCACCCTTTTTACTCATGTTTATGAAATTAAATTATTAAAGATGAGATGACTGAGATCATTCTTACATATATAATAATTCTCTTCATATGTTATATTTGGTTTACCATCTTAGGATCTCATTTGACCACTTCCCTATGTTGTAGTTTGATATGGCTGTTCCTTATTTTACTTCCAGTTACACTTTTGTACCATGATCTTCAAATTGACTTGGTTTTCTATAATTCTTCCATGTATTTTTATTGGTCACCTCTTATACTAGGAGGTTTAAGAGACTTGTTTCGTTGTGTTTACATTATGTTTTCTGGGGAATCTTACTAGGTATATTTATAATAACCCATATATGATAATTTTCCCTTACGTGTTTTGTCTATATATATGACATACAAGTTTGGATTTGGTAAGTATATTTGGGGATAGCATGGCTTCTTTAGAGTTCATTCTTTGTTTTTATTAAAAAAGTTGGGGGCGAACCCCTTTATAAAAAAGAAAAGAACACACAAACCCTCTCAAGGGAAAAGGGGAACCCAAAAGCCCATGTCAAGCCAGTAGGCGTAAAGGCTTGAAACCATAAAATACAGTGGCTCAAGGGCCCAGTGAGACATAACCCATTACAAAACCAAACCCCAATCCAAATCTTATGCAAAAGGAGCCAAGTCTTCGCCGTTGACGCATCACCATTGTCACCGGCCGGAGGACAAGGCCATCCCTAAGACCATAGATCCATGGCTTTATGAACTGAAAGCCATCAAAGGTCGCAAAGACTGGATTTCGAGTCTTCGTCGCTGTCCCAGCAGACCCCACACGTGAATGCCCCTGAAACCTCATCAAACGACGAGGCCCGATCAAGCGCCCACCTCCACTACCGAGAAAGCCGGACCACCGTCGCAGTCAGCTCACCTCTATGTTTCAATCAATGCCACCCCAGAAACGTCACTATGGTTTTAGGACCTTTGGTAAACCACCAAGGCCACCAGATCTGCAGATCTGTTCAAATCTGGCTGCCAAAAAGATGAACTGCAACTAGATCTGAGCCAACAAGCCACAAATCCACCACAACCATCATTCTGAGCCATCGCCACTGACATTAAGTTCCTCCACCGCAACCAAGCCAGACTGAGGCTCCAATGGGATGAATCTTCCTTCGAAGTAGAAAATGAAGCCAAACTGTCGCCTGGAGAAGATGCACCACCGCTGAGCTCGTTGTCTCGCCATGAAGGGCCTCCGAGGAAGAGAGCCACGACCAAAGCCACGGAACGTTTCTTAAATGTTCATTCTTAGTGATAATTGGTTACTAATGGTGATATATGGTGGATATTTGTGGTTCGTGAGGGTGGAAGTGAACACTACGTATAGAGAGTGGTCTTGGAGTACATGTCTCATAAAGGAGCTTCCTAGTTTTTTATTGTATAGATACTTTTCAGATGCATTGTTTCCCTTATACTTGCCTTATGGTAAGTATTTGTATTCATTATCTTGAGCATGTATTGTATACTATTCAATTGATCGTATATATCTTGTTAGTATTATTGGTTATATTCTACATTAATGAAGTGTTTTTTGTAGATTTTTATAGTTTAAGACCTCTCATGTTGTGAGATATTTATACTCGTTTCAAGTCACCAACCCCTAGTCTATTAGAGGTGGGATTGGGGTGGAATACTTGATATACCACCAAACTGGGTGAGGCACTAAAGGTCTAGGTCTTGTCAAGTTCATTTTATTCAAGTATTTTATATATAATCTCACCCAAATATGCTTTATTAATTATAACCTCTTCATATATGATAAATTATGTCACCCATGGATTGCTAACTCAAATTTAGTAGCAGGGATATAAAAATTATGAGATAGTGTTTTAGCCACTCATCTTGATCAAATGTGTGATAGTGAATTGTTATATATACTGATTGTGAGATGGATTTTCCCCAGGAGTAGAGGGTATACCAAATTCCTTTTATGTTTGATGCATGCATACATTTATAATGGATGTTAGTTCCTATTATTTCGGATATAACATCCTGAATATACTATATTATAAGTACACTCTAGTGATTAATTATTTAGGGTTTTATAAGGCAATCATGATCCTTGGGTGATAGAGGATTGGCTAGAGTTTGGAACTCACATTTCCTTATTTTCTTTTAGCACTCGCCTACCAAATAGTGATATTTTCATTATATTTTTCCATTCATAATGAAATAAATAAATTTTAATGATTACATGGACTTATTATGGTATTACTCTATCATGGTTGGCATCTGATCTCTTGTTCATAAATTTCAATCTGATGAATGATGAGGATAGCTTGAGTTTAGAAGATGTTGGAAGCTCTTTATAGAATAATGACCAGGATATGTTCTTGTTAATGTTTATAGATAAGGTACTTCATGATATTGGTTTAGTATGGATTATTATGAACTAGAGAATTCATTAAGGGCCTCTAATATGATTTTTTGATTTAGAGTTATGAATTTGTTTATTCCCCCGCCTATATTGAAAAACTGGAGTGAGTTTTGGGATATTTGGATATTTCCTAGTTATAAATCACCTGTGTTTTAGAATAGGATCATGGTTACATTATATTTATCTAGAGTGGTCTCATGGAAAACCAACCATGTTATATAAGATATCTATATCGAATGTTTTCCTAAATTCAACGTTACTTCTTTCTTATAGGTGGTGTTATTATAAGTGTATGTGGTGCTAGAAGAGATAGATATGGATGGTGATTTGGACCATCTCCATCACTACCTCCACAAAATCCTTGTCAAACACAATGTGATGAGAATCTAGTTGTGGATGATTGTGTATAGTCGTTATCTCATAAAATGAATCATTGAAAATAGTCAAGGTACGATATGTTTCTTCTCTATTAACACTCATAGTAATTGAGGCCAATTGGATCCATTCCTTTCCTCTAATATCATTTATTAAAAACTGTAATATGTAGATAATTTCCTAGCCAATCACCCTCTAGATGAAGACTCATACCAGTGGTGGTTATTCGTTCACACTAATAAATATATAGAATTAGTTTTCTTTTTGGGGGAAGATATTATTTTATGAGATATCCATAATATTGGGATAATCCCCTATACCACATTTCTCAGTGTGGGTTTGATGGTTCATGATGGTTGAAAGGTAACATTTTTTTGGAAAAATGTTTCATGTTTCTCCCTTAATAAAGTGTTTGACCTACCCAAATATTTTTATATTTTTTTAAGGAGGAAATTGGCTTATGTTTTTCATCTGAGGATATACCGACAACTTATTCCAATAATAAGTTTTTTCAGATAAATAAAGGGATATAATGGTGTATCTTGGAGACCTATTGAAGGAAGGTTTTCATTGGGCTTCCTGAGTCCTATTTGACCTATAGAGAGGAATAAAGGTGTTGTTATAAGCCAAACTCTGTTACCTTTCATGTCATTTTAAGCCTCATGGGAAGATAATTTCATAGATAGACTCCAGAAAAGGTTAGGGATACATTGAAATTTGAGTGATTTCATTGGGAGTAATGAATGCCTCTAATTTTCTATGTGACTCGTGGATCAATTTCGGTCATCTTCATTTATTCCACACTCAATGATATGAATAAAAGTGTGAGTGTCCTTAGCATTTATAAGTCATTCTTATCTTACTTTGACATAACCAATGGTGTCATGAGATCTTGAATTGTGAGTTCTATGTGTGATAAAATCCATCGCTTTAGGTAATATATTTAATATGATAATGTATTGGTCTCTTAACCTTATGCTTGATGATTTGTTGGTTTTTATGACACGGACAATGTAGTGGTGGTGGATTAACAGATGTCCTTATGAGTATTTCTATTTTTTAAGAGTGGATGTGAAATATGAGTAGTTTCACTTGGTATAGATAGTTTTTATAGAGTAGGGATATGTAATATGTCTTTCATTACTTGTGATGGTCCTCACATCCTAATGATTTTGTGGGGTCCATTATAGATTCTTTGATTGTGGGATCAAGTGTAGGATGATTTGGTGTTTATTGTCAATATAAAAGAAAATTTCTCCAAAATTTGGGGAGTAAGTCATCTTTCTTCATAGATGAATTGTGGTTAACCCATAAGACTCACCTTGGGTACTCTAATGAGCAATGTTGATCTGAGGTCCATATTAAATCACAATATTTCATTATTTTTACTTTGTAATTTAATAAATTAATCCACATGAATTTCTTAATTTGATGAAAATTAGCATAGATATAGGTTATTATAATAGTATATATTTTATTGAACATTGTGACCTAAATGTGATTTTTCAGGATTTTATAGCAATTAAGATTTAATTTCCATGTAAAAACTTAATTATTTTTTGTTTTTATATCAGTTGGAAAAGGTTTCAAATATTTTGAAGAATTTTGGGATCAAGGGATTATAGAAAAAGATGATTAATTTATAGAAGTTATTTTAATTTAGAAAAGGAATGCATACATAATAATTCTTAAAAAGTAACTATAACGACGTATTTGGAAATGTGGAATTATAAAAAGTATGGAATTAAAAGAATTAAATTTTAAAAAATTCAGGATGAATTGAAAATGGATTTGGTTAAGATGAATACCTTACATATGTTTTAGTCCATACATAATTAAATTGTATTTGAATGGTTATATCTACTAGAGAGTAGTGAAATTTTGAAAAATACTAGTTATACAAGTGATATGTAATATCCTTGACCTGGTTCATAATAAATATCTCTAATATATAATATTTTACCCACAACCCCAGTTATGTGTAAGGTTTTATCCATTTCTACTCAAATAAAAGGTGTTGAGTCCCCTAGAATACATAATATCAATGAATGATACTTAAAAGTTTTTTTATTTTCACCATAATAGAAATGGATGATATATAAGAAATTATATAGGTTATATATAAGATATTTTCCCATGTGTAATATATTGGGTTGATGTATAATATTTTATCATTTTCACTATAGAATACATAAGGATTTTGAATAACATGTATAAGTTTTTATTCTGGGATAAATTTCACTTGATGTGTATGCTTTTTAAAAGAAGCAGTGGTATGTGTTTTGTTTTTTACATTGATTTATTTCAGTAAAATATATAACATTGGAAAATTTACTTTGTCCGAAAAAATAAGATCGTGTCATGTCATAAAGGATGGATTTATTCCACAATGGGATATTTGGGGAAATTAACATGTGAGTGACTAATAAGAGAACATATTGTAGCTAATATAACTCACATCATGACTTCTTATGGTTGGTGAGAAAGGAAAAATAAATCGAAGATTAGTTCTACTTTCACGTCATGATTTAACCAAAGTATGGAATATTCATGGAATGTATCATAATATTCATGGAAATTAAAATATTTTCAAATATTATTTTGTCCTCATATATCAATTCATAGAATAACTCAATGTGAGGATTAATAGGATTCCAAAAATATTATAGGGTATATTATAAATGAATTATGAGGGAATAACATAAATTTTGTGTGGGAGGAAAGAGAAAATAAAGAAAATGTTAAAAGATGTAGAAGAATAAGTATAAGAGGGATCAATGTTTGTGTTTTTGTTTTACATTTTAATTTTTTATTCTTTTCATTAATTTAATTTTCCTAATATCTATTACATATTTCACAGAGAGGTAAGAAGCATTTCTTATTTAGATAGTGGAATGAAATTGTTTTTTACACTTTAGTATATGATTCAGTGAATAATGTTATTCTTCCACTAATTGATTTTTTATTCAGTTTAAGGGTATTATTTTGAATTCAATTGCGTTTAGTTTAGTATTACATTTCATTTTTCAATATATTTTTGGATAATCATTACTCACCTTCAACATAATTTTTCTTATATATGATTCAATTTGAAAAATTTAGTGGTGAATATCTAGATATTGAAGATACATGTATAGAGGGTAGTTAATTATCTGTGAATTTATTAGGTGTAACTTAACCTGATTGGGATTTGATTGAGTATTTTATGGGTATTTTATTATTTAGTTATCGTATTATATCTTACCACATGTATAGGAGGGAGTTTTTATCATGAATTTATTACTACATTGTCAAACCACACTATTTCTCTCAACCTCGGGTGAAGGGTACAATGATTATGGATTATTTAACTTATTAATTAATAATATTTGAAGTTAACCATTTTTATAACTAGTATAGAACTAAAATTAGTTTAATTATCCATCACCAAATTGATAAAATATTATTTTTCAAACCATTTTAATGATCTATCAATATGAATTCAACCACCTTTCACTAATTGTGGGAAAGATAATTTTCCAACCCTCCCTAGATAGACCAACGAGTTTCCATTATATATATAACCTTTGGTTTTAAATTGATTTATCACACTAATAATATCTTTATCAAAAACATGGAATCATTTTTTGGGAGGTGGTATCAAATTATTTTCTATTAAAATTCATGAATTCATCTAACACTAATCAATTCATACCTATTGATCTGGATATTGAGAGAAAAATTCTCACTAAAATTATATAATTGAGAAAAATTGTTAATTTGATTTTTTTTTAAAAATAATGGTATATTAGACTCTGGTGAAACTTAAATTGTTCACTATGAATTTGTTATGATTGATGATCACCCTAACCAAAGCCACAAAGAACTTTTCTCACCTAATTTTTTAATAAGAATAATTAGATTTCTATGGATATATTAGAAGATTAATTTGAATTCAAAATGGTAAATTCAATTATTTCCAAGATTTCATTAGCATAGATGTGAAGACCCAGAAAATAATATCAAAGAATTTACCTTGGTATGTTCAACCCTCATGCATTGAATATTTTCTAATTAATAAGAATAATGGAGGTCATTTCCATTCTCTATGGAAGGAAAAACTAAGGATTGGTTATACTACCTAAAGCCTAGAGAACTCAATAAATGAGAGTAATTATATAGAAAATTTCTCCAATAGTTATTCCCAATTTAAAGGATCATAACAATAAGAAAATAGATTTCTGAAATAATAAATTCATCATGAGATACCTTTTATGAATACTAGGAAAGAATCAAGAAGTTGTGTGCAAGATATCAGTAGTAATAAATAAAAGAGAAATACTTCCAATAAATCTTCTATAAAATACATCTTAATGGTGATTAAAATTATCTAGATTTATCATCAAGAGAACCTTTTATTGAAAAGTAACTTGTAGAGGCTAGGGGACTGATTTAAATTATATCTCATAATTCTCAAAAAATTTCTAAAAGAGTTACTATAATAAGGGGATTGGATGAGTTAATGTCTTATGAATCACATTTACTTGATTAAAAACATAATTAACTTGCCTCTCTAGTTTGATAGAAGGATATTAATAAATCAAGTGAATAACAATGATCAGTAAGGGTATGTGTTCTTCCTTTTTATCAAAATCATTATACTAATCAATGTGTTGAAGCATAAGGAATATTAGGTTTTTTAGATTCGTATCAATATAGGCTATATTAACATCCTAAGGATGGAGAGACACTTACCATGTATTATATGGATTTAGGAACCAATAAAATCAATCCATAACACCTGTTTAGTAGTAATATAAATAATTTATACTATCCTGGAAACCCTAGATGAAACCATAAAACTTACAAGCCTTCCAACCCCTATAATTTCAAAAAAATACGTCCTTTGATAGTCCCTCATTCAATTCAGCACCATAAGTGGGTAATAAACCATATCCTTGGAAAAAAAATTAAAATTATATGGTAGAGTTGAACAAATAGATATGAGGTTTCTAAGATATAATGACTAAAATATCAAGAAAAATTCCAAATCAACTTATTCAAAATACTAAGGGTAATGTAATAATGGTGACAACAAGGAGTGGTAAATAGGTAAAAACTATTCCTAAAATTGATCCAAAAATATAATTTTAATATCCTAGGAAGACAAATAGGGAATAATAAGATAATACTGAGAAGACTAAGAGGAAAATAGAACCACCTTTACTGAAATAGTTTAGGGAAAAATGACCTCTCACTAGAAAGTCCATCAAGAATGGTCAAATCAAATAAGATGTAGAAGGTTAAACCCTACGAGAAATTCTAAAAACCTTTCAAAAGATATAAATTAATTTACCTCTATTTTAATATCTTAAATAAATTCCCAAAAAAATATATATATGTTTTACATGTAGATATACACTAATAAAAGACTTTAAGAAAATGAGAGAGTGAATTTAGGGAGAAACATATTATCCTTAGTCACACCTTAACTTCCAAACATATTACAAAATATAAGGAAATTTTTTATCTTTTGAAAAATTATATATAAAAAATTTAAAGGTTAATTATGTGATATATTTCTATTATATTAATTCCATGCCTCTATCTATTTATAATTATTATGGGAGAGCTCAAACTAATAGGATTGGTTGTTCAACTATCCAATATATCCATATAATTCCCATTAATGTTTTAGAATATATTCTTGTCAAAGTATCTAATTTCATCATTCAAATTGACTTTTATGTTTTAAACATGAAATAAGATAAGGAACCATCTTAGTCTCTAATCATATTGGGTAGACCCTTCCTAAGAAACTTAAAGGAAATCATAAATTCCCATGAAGGAACTTTAACAATAGAGTTTGGTGAGACCACTGTCCAATTTAATATTTTCATTCTTATAAGTATTCATAATAATATCATTCACTTTTCATAATTCCATACTATATAGAACCTAATACTTGTGAGAAATTTGTTATGTTATAATAAATTTTGAGTTTGGAAAAAACAGTTATGATTTGAAAATTCTAAGAAAAATAAGTGGGTGGAACTTTTAAATCCCTTATAATAATATAAAGAACATGTAACTTCTGTTTTTTATGTTTTTGGTTATTTATTGAATAATAAATAATATGGGAAATCAAATTTTACATAAGAGGTTCAGGTCTTTGGTGAAATTAAACTAAATTTGAAATTATATGTAGTACATCCCAGAAATATAGAATGAAAACCATTTTCACAAAAATCAAGAGTATGTGATTTTAATGAATGGATAAAATATACAAGTAATTATTAATTGAAACATACATTATGATAAATAAAAAAATTAATCTTTTTATGTATAATGTAAGAGATATAAGATGGAACATTGGATATATCACTTTGATTAGTCATAGAATATGCACACAAAGAATTATTATACATGATAATGTAAAACATGATTGAAAAAACTAGAGGAGACTCGACCAAACTATGAAAGAGGTAGTTAAGAAATATATTATAAAATTTTTAGAATCAGGTATCATATACCCCATTTTTATCTCACAATGGGTCTTCCCAATTCATATAGTGACTAAAAAATTGGACTAACCATTGTGATTAATGAATAAGATGAACTAATATATTTTAATATCCAAAATAATTAGAGAGTTTTCATAAAATATTGATAATTGGATAAGTTCATAATGAATGATTGTTTTCACATTGCATTTACTGACCAAATGGTAGAAATTTTAATTGGTAATACTCATTACTAATTTTCAGTTGGATTTTCAGGATACTTCTTGGTTCCCATTGCACTTGAGGATCAAAAAAAATTTTTTACACATCTGTATGGTACCATTTCTTATAATGTAGTTCCATTTATATTATACAATGAACCAGGTAAATGTAATATATGTATGGTAATAATTTTATCTGATTTTATAAATGATTGTGTTGGTGTATTCGAGATCAATTCAAAGTGTTTGGAAATGATTTTTATCACTACATGGATAGCTTGGAAAAAGTTTTGAAAACATATATTGAAAATAATATTGTTTTTAATTTTAATAACTTTTATTTCATGGTGAAGAGAGGTATTGTGATTTGACTTATAAGTTCACAACATGTACTTGAGGTTGATAAATATAAAATTTATGTTATCAATTTATTACATTACGAAACTTGTGTGAAAAAGGTTTTATATTTTATAGAATATATGGGATCTATAGAAGATTCATGATGGATTTCAGTATGATTCTTTTTACACTATCTATATAACTCTTAAAATATATTTAATTTACTTTTGAAGATCCTTGTAGGAAATATTTTAATAATATAAAGTTTAAACAGGCCACCAGTTATGAAACCACGGAATAGGGATTACACATTTGTGATTTTGTGTGATTATTTAGATAGTTATTTTATATTTGTGTTGTATCAAAGAATTACAGGGAGAAATCATTCCATTTCATATTATTCCCAATTATTGGAAGCACTATAAAACTATTATAGAATATTTGAAAAAGTGTTTTTAGTAATTATTATTTTCCTTATCTAAATTTAGATCATATATACATGGAAATAAATTGGTTATTTTCAATGATCATTCAACCCTTAGGTTCCTAATAAAAAAATTAAAGGTAAATATGAGGCTATTGAGATAGATATTACTTCTCCAAGAGTTTGATATAAAGATAAATTAAAAGAGATGAGCTGAAAATCAAGTGGCAGATCACTTGAGTAGGCTACCCCACACAACTGAGGTAGAGATTATATACAAATAGTCATTAAGTGAAATCATTATATAATAATACATTTATTTTATTGAAGTATAGGTACCATGGTGTGATTATATGGTAAATTATTTGGTTACATCTCAAGTACCATCACATATGAATAAGAAATATAATTTTATAATAAAATATTAATTAGAGTTTCATTTTTTTCATAATTAAAATCATAAAAAACTAATATTCAAATTATTAGGAGTTTCTTTTTTGAAACATAGGTATAATATATCCTGAAATTCCTCTATAAATTATTTTGTGGAGGTCACTTTGGACACCAAATAACCATTATAAATGTCTAATAATCTATCATATACTATCCCACACTCTTTAAAGATGCTAATTGTTTTTCAAAAGGTGTGAAATTACAATTCATTGGAAATATTTTTAAGAGGAATAGATACCATAAAGACCAATAATCATTTTTGAAATATTTTAAGAGTAGGGAATATATTTTATAATATCCTTTCCAATTTCATTTAAATATTCCTATATATTATTGGATATAGACTAAATTTAAAAATTGGTGGATGATAAATTCACTAAAACTGATGATTCCACTATTGTTTGTGCTTTTCTGTAGACTATTATCTTTTAAATATTTTGAATACCAAGATTAACCATCAGTTTCGAAACCAACCTCTTTTTTAATAAAATCATGAAATCATTAATAATGAAGTATTGAGTATCTTACAAGACACCAACATGCCACCTCCTTTAAACCAATAGGCAAGTTGAATTTTCTAATAGTGATTTTAAAGGAATACTAGAAAATATTATCAATATAAATAGGAAATATTAGAATTAATGGTTATATGGAACCTTGTGGGATTAAAAACCATCTAACAAATCACGAATTGGAATGATCCCATTCTGATTTATCTACAATAAAAAATTTCAACAACATGAGGTACTAGAACATAACAAAAAATTAGGATGTCAAGGAGATTAACATGGATATCAAAAAAATAGAAATGAAATGAGACTTAACATTCAAGAAAATGAATAATTATGGAGAGAAGGATTTTCAAATTCTAGATTTCACTAGGAGATAATTAGAGTGGCACATGAAAAGATGATTCAATAATGAGACTTCTATCCAGGGTAGAAATTTAATCTTTTCAACTCAATATTGAAATTGATTCTAAGTAAACATTATTTTATATGGAATATTCTATTTACTATCACTCAAGTATATCCATTCAGTGTTTTTAAGATAAAAATAAATGAGGTAACAAGTGATTCCCTATCAATTATAATGCTCAAGAGTGGTATTTTAGAAATCTATCATAGGCACCTAGGATAAGATTACACTCCTCTAACTGAGTTTTTAGTAAAACCCCCAAGTTGTACCATTTGTTAACCTTATTAATTATTATCATTATTTATAATATTTTTACCCTACTATTTATATTAAAATTCATTGAGAGTTATACATCATTAAATTATGGGAGAAGAAACCCTTTATATATTTTAGGAATTTCACTTTTAGTGTTTCAAAGCCTATTGAGCATAAATTAAATATCTTTGTAAGTTTAAGTGCCTAATGAAATTATATCCAATGTTAAAATCATGCTCGTAATAGGATTCTAAACCATTTTGAGATATTTTTATAATTATATAATTTCCTACTAAAAACATTACATTTTTTAATATCTTGAATTTTCTATTAATTATTGTCGAAATATTGGATCATTATGGAATTTTTGTGGAAAATGATTGAGTTATTCTTTTGATAGAAAATATTTTTTATCTTAAAATGATATTCTAGCATACCATTACATTTTACCCTTGTTATCTTCTAAAATACATGAATAACCTTGCTAGGTAGCCACATTACATGCCTGAAATCCCTAACTACCAGGATTTAGAAGGTACAACATGATCATAATTCATATCAAGTGTCATGGGGATTCTTGTGAGTAGATCTAGGGAGAAACATAAAATTATGGGAAATATGGAAAGTAAATTTTTTCAAAAAAAATTGTTTAAGGAAATCAAAAAACTATTTTAATATAAAATATTCCTCATAAACATCAAAATTAAAATTTATCTATAATTAACACGAAATAAAAAAAATAACTAGAGACAAATATCATGAATGATGTAAATAAAAGAATAATTCAGTATTAAAAACGTGATAAATGTGTTGAAATTATATGGGAATCTACAAGTACTTGGTAGTCAAATATTTTTAAATGGAAGTGGGTGAGAATATCATTTTGATTATAAACTATAAATCATGCATTTTAGTTAAAATTAGAGCTAAACCTCTACATTATACCATGAACCCTTTTACATCTCTACCTAACAAACCATAGAAATAGAATAACCCTAATAGTAAATAATGATAAATAAAATTACTTGACACGTTGGATGGAGATTTAAAAACTCAAAAATATTGTTTTGACCCATTTATGAGTCTGGAGGTGGTCGTTCGATGGGAGGTGGGGTTCTGATTTCTTTTGGGCATTAGACAATGGATCTTCAGCATGTAGTGGTGCAGTGGTCAGTTTGGGGTGCCCAATTTTTGGTTTTCGATTGGGGATGTGTAGTGGCTACCGGTATTGCAGTGAGTTTGACAATGTGGGTAGGGAATTCTATGGATTTCATTTTTAGAAATAGTGGAGTTGTTTCCTTAGTTGTTGGCTGTGTTTCATAAAGCTGGGGGTGCGGCCAGATATTCTGTTAGTCCTTCCTCCAAATGGTTCTTGAATGGATGCTTAGTATGGATCTATTTTTAGTGTGTTTTTTCACTACTTTGGTTGTTTCGCATGTTTTTCACATGTTCTTGATCTGGTTGGTTGATGGGTAGGAGATGTTGCTATAGGTTTTGGATTTACTTTCATCACCTATGGTTGGAAGTGTAGCTTCTTGCTAGTACTACTGTGTCGGAAGCCTCCAAAGAGGTATGGGTGTATTGACACCCATCATCCAGCTATTTATCTCTTATTTTTGAAAAATGGGTGCCTTGATTTGATTTTGTTTCATGATTTTGGTCTTGAGATTGTGTTACATCAGGTTAACATGATTTGATCTCTCCACAAGCATTGTCAGGTGGGAGGCTTGAAAGAGAGATATATGTGATGGAATCTATAATCTAATCCTCCCTACGTATTTCCATGTGTGTGGGAGGGTTTCTCTACCTTATTGTTCTTCCATCATTGTGAAACTCCTTGGCTAGGGGTGACACTTTCTCTTTAACCAATTTCACATCATTATTTTCATCTAGGGGTGATGAATCTTTTTCACTTGTTTATCTTCAAATTTTCTTTCTTTTGATCAATTGTTTCTTTGTTCATCCCTTTGGGACTAAATTTTATGGATTTTGTTCCACTGTTTTTGTAATGGGTTTCCTCTTTTCCCATTTTTCAAAAGAGGCTTTGTTTTTTTATATTAATAAAGGGGGCCTTACCCTCTACTTGTTTTAAAAAAATTATATTATGTGGAAAACCTTGTGTATGGGTCATCTCATACAAAAGAAAAAGGTTCCCACACATTAAATCTACTAAAAATTAGTGAAACATATAAAATTATTGGCTCTACAAGTGTTACATGATATCCATTAGTTGATATATATGAAATCTATTTGATGCGTAATATTTTCCCTATGTCCTAAGTAATATATTTTATTTTTTATTTTCTACTGAGATGAAAGTGTCGACTACCCTACAATACATAATATAATTGGCCAATATAAAATGTTTTAGGATTTACACTAGAATATAATTGGATGATATATCATAAATTACACAAGAGATACATTAGATATTATTTATATGTGTCATATATTATGTTGACATGTAATACTTTATCATTTAACACTAGAACATATGTTATTGTTTTGAAAACCTTGCCTAAGTTTTTATAGTTAGAAAACCTCACTAGATGAATACAATTTTTGATATAGGTAGAGATATGTGTATGGTTTTTTACTTGGAATAATTTTAAACAAATATATACATAAGTAGTTATAATTTTACAAGGAAAATAGGAATGTTTCACACTATTAAGGATGGAGTTTTATTATGATGGGATCTCTAAAAAACACACGTGGAAAAAATTAATAGAACGGCACATTATAGCCATAGGAAATCATATCATGAGTTGATGAGCCAGTTTAGTTAGTAAATATCAGGTCACAACTAGTTCCCCTTTCAATTCATGATGCATCCAATATACCAAAGCTCCAGGGAATGCATCTCAATATTCTCATCCATGAAACTATTTTAAAATATTTTACTGATTGCGTACATCAATCAAATAAATGATTAATGATGAATTGTTTAAGGAAGAATGAAATCTTTTAGGGGATATTAAAAATATAATATGGGATAATATCATGAATTTATGATGGTAGGAAAGTGAAAATGAAGAAATATTTTAAAAAAAGTTTAGTGGCTGAGAAGAAGAGGGGTTAATGTTTGAGTTTTCATTTTTCTTTTTTATATTATATTCTTTTTTAATTTTACTTTTCTTGATATTTTCTAAATTTTTCATGTAATTATAAAAACCTTTTGGTGATTGGGAAAGGATAAGTAGAACCAATTTTCAATGATTATGTTTGTGCTTTAATGGATAAAGTTATTCTTCTGATGGTTTATTTATTTATTAAATATTTGGTTATTATTTTGAATGTGATTGTGTTAACTTTATTATTCTTGTGCTTTGTTTTTTTACTTGGTTTATAATAATTACACTCCCTCTACATAGTTTTTCTTATGTACAATGGAATTAGAATGATTGAGTGGTCAGTATATATAAATTACTGATATGTATGTGGAAGGTAGTGAATTGTCTCTAAATTTATTAATAATAACTAAACAAAATTGGGATTCACCTAAGTAGTTTATGAATAGTTTATAATTAAGTTAACATACAATATATTCGCACATACATAGGAATAAGGGTTGATCAAGTAGTGGTTAATACTTGATTAAACCTCATCGTTTCTTTGAACCTATGGAAAATGATAAAGTGATTGTGGATTTTTTTCACTTATCTATTAATATCAAGATGAATTATTCACATTTAGTTCTAGGATAAAATTAAAATAGGTAATTCACTCCTTGTACCAATCAAACATCATCACATTGGTAAAATATGAATGTTCAAACTATTTTGAGGATCTTTCAATAAAAATTCAACACATACCTCCATAAATTATGTCAAAGATAATTTTTTACCCCACTCTAAAGAGAAATGATTGTTTCTACTGTATATATATTTAATAAACATATGTTTTAAATAGATTTTTTCACACCCATGATAGTTGTGTCAGTCCCCTAATTGAGTATGAGTCCTTGGTGATGTAATACTAGCCATGAATTGGTTTTAATTGTGTGGTAATATTAGTTATATATAAAGGGGTATTTCTCTAAGGGTTGTGTTTTTAGTCTCTCAAGTTTGGAAGGTGTTAATAAAGGTTTTAGAGATGATAGAATAGGTTTATCTAAACACTCAATACCATTATATTCTGATTATGATGGAATGGTTCATCAAATATCTAAGGGTTCTTTACATTATAGTTTGAGTAGTTTGGTGTTATATTTATATGTGATTATCAGTTGATTTCTCAAAAAGTGATTGTAAACCCAAACAGACAATCTGTAATAGGGGATGCAAGCATGTTAGGATTTTGTTGTACAATTGTGTGGTTTCCATCCTTTTTGGTAAAATGATTAGGCATTGGGTCTTCTATGTTTTTAAGAATTATTTTGGCTCTATTGGTATGTATTTCTTATCAGTAAGAGATGATCAATTGAAGTAGGCAGTAAATACGCTCCTCTAATGAGATCTTATAGGGTAAATGTGAAATATTTTATTGAGTTTCCCTTATGTAAGGTTTGATATGGATTTATTTTTTCTCTATGAAAACTTTTATATTACTCTTTAAATTTTTTCCATTTAATTCTCCCATATATAGTTTTCTTGATAACGAACAATTATAAGGTTGGATTTAATGATTTATGGTTTTTCAATTTGTTTTATGATTATGGGTGACTTTAGAGTTGAAATGTATTTCAAAAGTGAGATGGTGGATGTCACGTAATTTGAGATTATTTTGTTTTTAGGTTATACTTGAATGGGATTGAACAAATCAAACCCTGTGAATGAGTGGAAATCTAGGGAAGTTAATAAAGATGGAAATAGTAAACGAGGAAATGTTTTCCCTATGGAGTTGTGTCTTAGGTTCTATAAGATCCTAAACCTCCAAAGGTAGATTATGTTCCTTTGAGGATGGTTTTTTTTTCACATGATATTATTGTATTATTTTGGGTTTACAATCATTGGTTTCTTAGGATGAAAAGTTTTAATGTTATAGAGAATGTAGTGACCCGAATATTTCCTTGACTGAGAATTAATTTAATTTTGATTCTTGAGATCATGGGTCCCAAAATTGTATAAAATGGAAAATTATCCCAAGTTATTGAACTCAAATAATATTTCTATATGGTTCATTTAACATAAAACATGGTGTTTAACCATGGATTTAATTTAAATTGAATTTCAAACCAGATTACTTTTAAGGGATATTTAATGTTTATTAAATAAACAAATATTCATCTGATGAGAATGAATGTTGGTAATTCCTAAACTGAAACATGGATATAAATGTTGATGTTGTATTTGTGTCTAGAATAGGGTGTTTTACTAGTCTAATATATAAATTATGTGTTAGTATTTTCAATCTTGAATCAATAACTTTTAGGTTATTTAATTAACATATTCATAAATCTGACCTACCATTTTAAATTTTCATTCATCATTTTCATATATGGTTATCCATCTTCATATGAGGTAGAATGATAAATATGAGACAATAATGGTCGATCCAAATCTTTATGGTAGCCGACCAATTATTTTGTTGATGATGAATGGATGATCATGCTTGGTTAATAAAGTTTCCTTGATTAAACCATGAAATATGGCATTGTTTTATTGTTTTTTATCCTCATTATTCACATATTAAAAATCATTTATTCCTTTAAGATATTATTCAAATTCAAAAAATGATAAATTATTTGAGATGATGACTCTTCAAATATTTAAAATAAGAATATTTAATTTGTTTGTAAATATGGATTATTTCTCACATATTTCAAATGATAAAAATATATATTTCAATTATTTATGTTTTGATATTATCGATGATTTTATAAAAATATAATCAATGTAATTTAATATGAAGTTATTATTTGTTATTTTCTATTTGGTAAATATATCTATGTTAATGATTTATTGATTAGATTTTACTAACCAATTTTCTCATGACTTTTGTGTTATTAATCCCAGGATAATTTAGTTATAAAATTCCAAATTGATGCCTTACCATTTTCCTCCACATTCTATAAAATTGACCCTAACATTATAATTTGGTTTTAAAATTATTCACCAACCACTAATCTTAATCCTCATTTTCCCTAAGGGCTATGGATTGACCACGGGAAATCATATAGGAGAGCAAAGACTGGTGATGCATAGGAGAACGGGGTAGCAGTTTGATGAGAAATTCAGAGAGGGGTATAGATATAGATTCATTTAATCATATATGATAACTAAAAATTGTACAGAAATGTGTTTGAGGATGCTTCAATGAGGTTTGATGGAGCACTAGGCGTATTGTGGTTCATTGGAATTAAAGGTATGACCAGAAGTGGATATGGAAATGTCAATCGAGGAATAGAATGTGGTAAGATACATATTATATACCTATAAAATGTGAATATGTTATGTGTAGTATTCTTGGTCACACAACATATTTAAAATTTATGTGTCTCGACGTGTACTCGAGTACACACCTGGTAAATGCATCATACCCACACACAGTGTGTTACGTCAAACACACCATGTATGGATAAATGTATCCTTAGTGTATACTTAATGTATACGATGACCCACCTATGTGGTTCCACACATCAAGTTTCATAAGATAAGTTTCATGTGCTTTGGTACATGACATGAACATACATACTTATACACATCCATTTTACCCAAAGACCCCATATGAAATGTCCTGAGGTTTTGGAATATATTTTTCTCTCTAAATTAATATTATGTTTGATAGCTTGCTCCACCTATAACCTCATCCCAAAACGATTCACAACACATTTTATGAACACTATAAATAAATATACATAAAAATGACAAAACCACAATAAATAAAAAATATATATTAACAAATCAAAAATCCATACATTTAGAGGATATATAAATAATATTATTGTCCATTATCAATTTAATGCTTAAAGTATTAAAAAATTAAATAGATCACTTTTAAATGATTATTATGATAATATATAATATTTCAATATATTAACATTATTAAATATATAAATTAGTATTAAATAATATTTAAGAAGCATAATGTTTTATATTGTCTTTCTTCAATAATAGTAGTTTTTCTTTATATACTATATTTTTCATTTAAAATATAAATTTATAATTTTTATAATTTTTGTTTAATAAAATATAATATTTTTTTGGGTTCAACATGGCAAAAAAATTAGGATAAAATTTCCATATTTTTTCTAAAATAATTTATTTTTAGGTGAATAGTACAAAATATTGTTTTACTAATTCTTTAATATTTATAACATTATCATCAAGTAAAAATTAAAGAGAAATGTTTAAACATATTAATTTGAACAAAAATAATTTAATGGGTAAAATTATTCATTTAAAAATACTTTTTTGATTTCATAAAATACATGTATATCATTTTTGAAACTTAACTAATATTTTACTCTTGAAACTTTTTTTATTTTATTATTTTAAAAATTAATTTTCATAAATTATAGAAATTAAATATAATAATGTTGAATTCATATTTTATATAAATATGTTTATATTATTTAGTATGTTTTATTTCATTTTTTATGCATAAAAATAAGACTACAAAGATTAATGTTGATTAATGTGATAATGGTAAAACTGCAAGTTTCAAAGAATTATTTTATTATCATTTTGTACTTTTTTTCTAATAAAATAAATTAATCACTTAAAAAATGAATTTAAAATTATTTTTAAACATTTATATAAATATATTAACACTCATCCAATTATTAATCAATAATAAAAAATATTAATAACACATAATGGTAGAAAACAATATTTTTTCTATAAAATGGTTTTTCTATAACATAAATGGTCTAAATTAAAATTTAATTTTAACTTATTTAGAAATTCAATTCGGTTATATGAGGATTAAATTTAGGATCCTCAAGCCCAAATTTTTAAATATTTTTTGTCATATAATTTTTTAATAAAACATAAATTACATTGTTAAAAACTATTTACAAATAAAAAACCAAAAATAGAAAAATGTAAAAATTAAGTGGTAAAAGTATTGAAACATATCTAAAAAATGTCTGAAATGAGTGGTAGAGTGTCAATAACCAACCCAGGACAACCTAGAACCATTCACTTGAGTTATCCCATGACATCCCCGAAGCATGTTCCTGATCACCCCAGGGTGGTTACAAGCACCAAGGGCATAAAAAGTGTAATAGTGGGAACAATTTCACCCAATAAAAATAAAAAAAATAATAGATAACTAAAAAGAGAATACAAAAATAAATAAAACTAAATATAACAAATAAAAATAACTAAAAACAGAACCAAATAGAACCAGATGAATAATAAATCTCCTTGTGGCCCCATAGGTCACTCTGTGATCTCAAACTCAATATTGCCCATAGTTATTGAGACCAGTTTAGAAATTTCACCTAAGACTAAAAACAAGAAGTGGGTATAGGTGTTCATATTAAAAATCAGTAGGTGTTCCCAAACAATACATCCCTGATTCATTTCCTTTAAATAAAAGATTCAAGAAATTTAGGCTTAAAATAAAATATATAAAAATAGGTTTTTCACACATTCCATTCTAAAAAAAATAAATATCCATTTACCTTTTTATTCAAAACACGGTTCTTTTCCAAGAGAAGGGGATATAGCATGTAACGTAGGAGAGATTGAAGTTAAATTATTATTTATAAATGGAAAGAGAGTGTAAAACATTCTTAAAACATTTTCTATAAAACATTTAAAAACTCATCTATCTACTATTATAAAATAGGTACACCATACAAGAAAGTAGTATCAACAAACATATAATAGAGGCAATGGAAAACAGTTCACTGAAGACCATTCCAGATGAGGCACCTGAATTATCCACCAGAGATAAATAAGTGTCAGGGTAACATGGGAGTAACTAGGTGTTCAGGGAATAATATAGAACATACTAAAACGTAATTAATCATTTATATGTTCATCACATGATTCCATCAACCATCTTGAATTCCCAGTCTTACCCTACCTAGCCTAATCGAGGGGCACAGTCCCAAAGTAGATAAAATTCCATACTAAGTTCCACTATCCAGAGCGTAATCTAAACTAGTAAAGAAAACATTCTTGGAAAATATGTTAGTTACTATAGGATTCCATGTTATATCTTTGGAAGGGGTGATCCAAACAAACCAACCATATGAAAATCATAAGCATGATCCACACACAACCAAGCATCTCCCCCCCAAGTTCACCCTATGGAAGATCTATTTCCATCGAACCATCAACACATGTGGGAAGTCTCATAACAAGGACCTCCCATTCCCATAAGAATCCATCAATTTAAGAGATCCATCTTAAGAGAGTTTTCAAAAGAGTTCCAATTTATGAAGGTTCCAAATGGACCTTAAGAAACCATTGAGTGAAAATTCATTTCCAAAAAAAGTATCAATCCTACCATTAATGAACACAAACCCATTTTGAAATCCATTTGAGAAATAAAAAACACTTTTATAAGATAAATCCATCATTTAAGAATCACAACCCACTTTTAAAGGACAAATGAGAATTTATACAAACACTTGGTGTACAAAGTTTATGAAAATGATTACATATAATTCAATACAATGAATAATTCACTTTGTTGCACATAATTTTTTTATAAAAATAATACATCACTAATTATAATTAAAGAGAGGCACTAAGTCATTCAATCAATGTTTCTTAATTTAAATAGGAAAATTAAAAGGGGAACCTTCCACAAACCACAGTCATTTCAATAACAAAAACCCACAATTTCTCAAAGAGTCCCAACAAGACAAGAACATCCAAGAGGAACCTTAACAAGACAAAACACCAAATTTAAACACAAAGAAACGTGAACCCTAGACCCAAGATTCCAAGGAATAAGAGGAACTCAAGAGAAAAAAGTATAAGATTGAAGAATAAGATGAGTGTAGAGGGTCTCCTTAAAAAATCACCACAAATCTTGTAGTATCCACCTATAATTAGCATGGAAGAGGGAGGGGAGGATTGAGTAATATGGGAGGATCTCCCATAGATACGGAGGTTAAAATTGAGGGGGTGTATTTTGAGGTAAAAAACCAAGACAGGAAAAGGTCGAAATTTATACTTTTAATAAATCTGGGGACTATGCATGGTTAGGATGAAAGGTTTGGGAAATTATTCACCAACTATGCACCCCTTATTGGATACACTAGAAACATGAATGGTTTGGCCACATTTTTTGGAAATTACGCACCATCAATACAACATGGTTCTTTTAAAAACTCTACATCCATCCACACACCTTCCACAAGGTTTGGGTTATCCATGCTCAGGTCATGCACCCTTGACTAGTGACATCTAGGGACCACACAGTTTCTCCTGGGATTTGTAAAATTTGGATCAAACTATGTCTTACCTATAAAAATCAAAAATTTCAAGTTCAAAATTATTTAGAAAGGGAACCTACCATAGGAGGGTTCATGGGGTCCCCTTAACCAATAACCTATACTATAAAATAGAATAAAAACATCCTAAAACTCGAGACATTGATATGAAACCAAAAAAACTCAAGGTAAACCCCAAATAAAAAAAGATAAACCAAAATAAAAACCAAGGTTAGAAAATTCTCCCCATCATAGTACTTTATGCCCCCATAATGACTAAAAGGTTTTAATTGATCTGTATAAATGACAAGGGTTCACACACCCAGATAATCCCACTCCAAAACCAATAACACCTCAACCACCACCATGCTAAGACACACATTCCCTATGACAACCTTGCTTTTATTACAACTTAAACATGATTTAATACATAAAACTTCACTTGATACAACAAAGAAGATAGAAAGGTTTAGTGTTTTGGGGGCTTAAGATCATTAAATAAAACTTAAAACTTGAAATACAACATTTTTATTGAAAACTTCCTTTACATGACCACTACATTCCCTCGTACTTAGCATTGCATGGGATAACCTGAGGACATGCATAAGAAAAGGGTGATCTATAAAGCTCAATAAGGGAGTACACATGGAATAACATGAGAAGTAAAATACATGTTAGAAAATAGGAATATCAATATATCATAAAAGAAACATGAACATAAATTCATGATAAAGCATGATAATCATAACATGGAAATGTGGCAACAACACTCAACATTGAATTAGCATGAGCTGTGGATCATTGCACATGGAGCATGAGTAAACCCTCATTGCACATGATGCACGAGTAAACCCTCGTTGCACTTGAATTAGCATGAGTCAACACTCATTTCACTTGACGTATCATGATACTATACTTTACCCAATTCATTGGAGCTCTATAAGGGCGCACCCTTCTTAAACATTTCATTTCATGCATAAGTGTGCCACATGGATCATAAAACATGGATTCATAAAACATAATCATTTATTCCACAATAAAGGAATGTGGAATTCATACATGAAACAAAAAATCAATAAGTAAATGTTAATAAAGTTGAATACCCTTGATGTATAAATGTGCATGGTATTCATTACACAACGACATTGGCTTAGAAAATCGGTGCGATTTCGGCAGCGTAATGGCGTGACATAAGAATTCATAAAAAAAGGTTGATGGGAGATAAAGGGGTTCCTCTTTATATTCACATGTAATGGATAGTAAGGAGGTCATATAGATACATGTCCCAATAGTTTAAATGGAATTTAGATTCATGACACAAAAGTATTGCTTGAATGTAAAAGAAGAGAGAGAAGTTCCTTTCAGAATTTCGGCATAGTAACGGGTGTACATGGGAGGCATTTAATGAGAGAGAAATTGGTCTCCCATCATTCAAACAATAAGAGGGAAGTATGGGGGAGGTTCGAAACCATACCCCAACATTCATAATTGAAATTAAAAGGGCAAAACAACTTAAGTAAAATTGACAAAAATGAGAAAGGAAGAAAAAACCCTTACTTGGAAGTGTGCTTCCAAAGGCTAGAGAGAGGCTTGTGAGAGGCTTCTTGGGAGATTGGGGCACCTTGGGAGGATTATAGAGAGAGTAGGTAAGAGTTTGGACGAAATACAAAATATTTTAGTGAGGAGGAAGTGGGAGCTTGGGTGGGTTTATATAGGAAAGGTGAGAGAATTCTTTATTATTTAGGTTTGGGACCCCTTATATTAAACTAATACAAACCACAAACCATCCCATGGTTTTTTCCCGTGGTTTCTGAAAAAGGAAAGAGGAAAACAATATTTTACAAGACCAAGGTCCGAAATTATTAAAATAATAAGGTTTCTTATGTGGAGGTGAGTCACACTCCCATGGAAATTAATTTAAAATTGCAAAGTGTTGAATATGTCTTGAGGGGTTCATTAATGCTTTGAAAAGTAAGTCAAAAAAACCCAAAATCACATTATTTTAATGGTAAAACATATATTGGCCGACCATAAGGATTATAGTATTTTATTACATCACCATTTGGTCATTATAATGTCATAAAACACATTATATATTTAAACGGTATTTAATTTTTACCCAAAAATTTGACTGTCTCAGAAAATTATGAAAAATTCACCGTTGGAAAATTTCAACATCATAATTCCAGAAATGAAATTTATTTTATCTAAAAAATTTTCTAAATATGTTAATTTTCACTTTTAAAATAAAAACCAACATTTATCGAAAATTCACGGGTTTTGACATAAATGACTTTCAAACCTTCATAAAAATTTTAATTGAATTCATAAAATTACAATATCATTTATATTTAATAAAAATTCATTTAATATTATTATTATTATTTTATTAAAATATTATTTAATTCAAAAATACCTTAATTTAATAAAATAGATTTCTTAATTAAATAATAACTAAAAACACCATTTTTACTTTAAAAACTATTTACAATGTATCAAAAATGCCTGGAAATTATATTCATTATTATATACAAAAAAATAATATACATGAACATAGTACTACTTATTTGTTACATAACCCCTTAAAATAGCCGCATAAGACCTAAGGGTAAGGTGTGCGATGGTGACAGACTCTTGGGGTGGCTCGGATAACATCGCTCGAGTGGTAATATCTATCAACATCCACTTTTCCAGTAGACAATCATGTTTGAGCTTGACATAATGAAGCTCAGCTTGGGCTTGGTGAAGGGCGAAGCCCAAAGATGCCACCTCTTTTTCGAGCTCTGACAAATGGTCTTCGTATGGGGGAATTCTACTAGACGAGGCCATCGCTTCCTTTGTCTGAGTAAAATTCGGTTCGTTAAAGCCTTATATTTATACTAATCATGTGATCACTGTTCAATGACTATATTAACAATGGTCAAAATTCTTAACATAAAACCAAAGAAGTTGAAATCTTATAAATTTTTTTTTTATAAATAGACATTTAACTGGATCAAGAGGGATTTTCCATTAATGAATCTTTGGGTCATTACAATATTCCCCCCTTAAGAAATTTTTCCCTTGAAATTTTCCTTTTTCCACACTAAAACAAATGTGGGTAACTCAGCTTCATCATATCCTCCAACTCCCAAGTTGCTTCTTCAAACTTGTGGTTTCTCCACAACACCTTAACGAGGGGCATTGTCTTATTTCGTAGAACTTTTTCTATACGATCTAAGATCTTCAATGGTTTCTCCTCATAAGAAAGATCATATTCCAATTGTACCACCTCAGAAGAGAGTACATGTGAAGGGTCAGGTATGTAGTTCCTTAATAGGGATACATGAAAGACATCATGCACCATGGCTATAGTAGGTTCAAGTGCTAGTCGATAGGCCACATTCCCAACACGATCAAGAATCTCGAAGGGGCCGATGTAGCTTGGACTTAACTTCCCTTTCTTTCCAAACCTCATGACCTTCTTCCATGGAGATATGCGTAGAAACACCATGTCTGCAACTTTAAATTCAAGGTCTCGTCGACGATTATCTGCATAACTCTTCTGTCGACTCCGGGCTACCTTGATATGCTGCTGAATGGTTTTCACCTTATCCACCATTTCTTTGACCATTTCTAGTCCAAGCAGCTTACGTTCACCGACCTCATCCCAACATGCCGGTGTTCTGCACCTTTTCCCATACATGGCTTCATATGGTGCCATTTGGATGCTCAAGTGGAAACTGTTATTATAAGAGAACTCAACTAGAGGAAGATGTTGATCCCATCCTCCTTTAAAGTCCATTAAGAACACTCTCAACATATCCTCAAGTGTTTGGATAGTTCGCTCGGATTGGCCATCAGTTTGAGGATGATAGGCCGTACTGAAGTTCAGTTCAGTATACAGAGCATGTTGAAGACTCTTCCAAAACATAGAGGTGAATCTTGGATCTCAGTCAGACACAATAGATAGTGGTACTCTATGAAAACTTACCACTTCCCTGATATATATCTGTGCCAGTTTATCAAATAAGAAATCCTCTCGAATAGCAATGAAGTGTGCAGTCTTTGTAAGATGATCCACAACAACCCAGATTGCATTGTTGCCTTTGGATGTCCTTGGAAGTCCAGTGACAAATTCCATGGTGATGTTCTCCCATTTACATTCTGGTATGGGCAATGGTTGCATCATCCCCTTAGACTTATGCCTCTCTGCCTTCACTTGCTGACACACTAGGCACTTTGATGTATGTTCAGCGATCTCCTTCTTCATATTATCCCACCAAAAGTTTTCTCGGAGATCTCAATACATCTTTGTGTTCCCTGTGTGAATAGAGAAATTTGAACTATGTGAATCATCCAAAAGTTCCTTCTTCAGCTCCGGACTTGATGGAACACATAGTCTCTTCACAAACCGCACAATTACTTCTTCATTAACATTAAACTCCGAGGATTTTCCCTTTTTGATAGTTTCCACTTTTTCTTGAATTCCCACATCATCCTTTTGAGCATCCTTTAACCTTTCCAAAAGAGATGGTTGAGTAATAATTTGTGAATGGATTGATGATGTTCCCTTATTTATGATTCCCACGTCCATCTTTATCCAATCTAAGAAGATTGGATCCTTCTCAATTCTCATCATTGATAGAATCACTGGATCCTTTCTACTTAGGGAATATGCCACCTTGTTCTCTTTCCCAGGGTGGTAATGTATTGAATAGTCATAATCCTTTATAAGCTCTATCCATATTCTCTGGAGAATGTTAATCTCTTTCTGTGTGAATATATATTTAAGACTCTTGTGGTCAGTTTATATCTCACATTTCTCTCCATAGAGATAATGCCGCCAGATTTTCAAGGCAAATATCACAGCCGCCAACTCTAGATCATGTGTTGGATATTTTCGCTCATGGATTTTCAACTGCCTTGAGGCATAGGATATCACTTTATCATTCTGCATCATCACATATCCTAAGCCCTTCTTCGAAGCATCACTGAATACCACAAAAAACTCCCCACTTGTGGGTAAAGTGAGCACGGGTGCAGTGATAAGCCTCCTTTTCAACTCCTTGAAGATTTCTTCACATTCATCACTCCAAGAAAACTTTTCTCCCTTTCGAGTTATCTTGGTAAGAGGGTTGGACAATCGTGAGAAATGTTTCACAAATCGTCGATAATATCCAGCTAACCCCAAGAAGCTACGGATATCCGTTACCGATGATGGCCTCGGCCATCCCTCAATTGCATCTGTTTTGGAGGGGTCCACAGATATCCCATTTCTTGTGATGATATGGCCCAAGAATGAGACCTCCTTCAACCAGAACTCACACTTGATGTACTTTGCATAGATCTTCTCCTTACGCAAAGTCTCCAGTATAGTTCTTAAATGCTCATCATGATCCTCCTTGGTTTTGGAGTATATTAGAATATCATCTATAAAGACTACCACAAATTTGTCAAGGAAATCTCTAAAGACTCAATTCATCAAGTCCATGAATATTACTGGAGCATTGGTGAGTCCTAAAGGCATTACTATGAATTCATAGTGCCCATATCTTGTACGAAAAGCAGTCTTGGGGATATCTTCCTTCTTCACCCTTACTTTATAATATCCCGACCGAAAGTCCACCTTGGAGAAGTATTGTGCTCCACGCAACTGATCGAACAAGTCATCAATTCGTGGGAGTGGATACTTTTTCTTTATCATGATTTTGTTAAGTTCATGATAATCGATGCAGAGCCGCATTGACCCATCCTTCTTCTTGACGAAGAGGACTGGTGCACCCCATGGTGAAGCACTTGGGTGTATAAACCCTTTATCCAGATTCTACTGTAGTTGTTTCTATACCTCTTCAAGCTCAACAACATCCATTCTTTATGGAGTCTTGGATATTGGTAGCGTCCCAGGTATAGGTTCAATTGAGAACTCAACATCTCTTCTTGGAGGAAGTCCAGGCAGTTCCTCGGGAAACACTTCCGCAAATTCACTCACAATAGGCGTTTCTTCAAGGATGGTTTCTTCTTTGGACTCAATCATCTGAGCCAGATACGCATGCTCATAGGGTAGTAGTATCCATGCTTGAGATGATGGAGCTAAAGGAGATTCATCTTCCTCCTGACACTTGTAAAGAATCGGGGGTCGATTCTCCATATGAAGTGTGATTTCCCTCTCCTGACAATTTATGTTGGATCTATATAAGGAAAGCCAATCCATGCCAGGAATTGCATCAAATTCCACCAGAGGGAGTATGAAGAGGTTCTCCGGGAATTTCAATCCATAGATTATAACAGGGGAGGACTTATATTCATGGCATGCAATGATTTCCCCATTTTCCATACTAACCGACATCTTTACTTCCATGATTTGTGGTGGTGCTGGGATTTTTCTACTAAACTTTCTAGATATAAAAGAATGTGTAGAACCTGAATCAAAAAGTAAGTTCTCTATTCTTGAATGAATAACTAGTGTACTTGTCACCACTTCGTTTTCGGGGTTCACTTCGGCAGAAGTGATGGCAAAAGCTCTTCCTTGATGTCTTGGAGGTTGTTGGTTGACTCCGATAACCCTTGGATTAGGGCACTGATTTGCAAAATGACCCGGTTCTTTGCATTTGTAGCATTGAACAATGAGTTGAGGTTTGAACGGAGTGTTCCTCTCCTCCATCGCAGCTGTGTGTCCTTCTTTCCGACAGTTAATAGCTAGGTGCCCTTCTCTTCCACACCTGAAGCATCTTCTCGTCCCCTTAAGGCAATTTCTAGGGTGCTTCTTTCCGCACTTTTGGAAAGTGGGGTGATGGAACTTCTTAGCTCTATTGGATTTATCCATCGGACCACCAGCATTGAAGTCCGCCTTACGCTTCTTGTCCCCATGATACCCCTGTGATTCTCCAATCTCCATTTCAACCTTGAGGGCACATCGGACAATTTCCACATAGATGTCGAAGTCACGGATCGATAATGCTTTCTGCAAGCTAGGGTTCAGCACCAAAAAAGCGGTCAACCTTGCATTCAGGGGTAACGACAAAGCCAGAAGCATATCATGCAAGCCTTGTAAATTTTTCCTCGTACGCTCCCACAGATTCTTCATCTTTTTTCTTGAGGGAATAGAAGTACCTTTCCATCTTAAGCCGAAGGGTACGTGGAAAATATTTATCAAAAAACATCTTCCGGAATTACTTCCATTCCAAAGCCGCGATCTCCTCCTCAGGCTTCATATTTTTTATCAACGTCCACCATTTATCAGCTTCACCCTACATACGATAAGCCGCCATGAGAACCTTCTTTTGTTCAGAACATTGAAGGATGGAGAAGATCTTTTCAATGGATTTGATCCATTGTTCAGCGATCGTGGGATCAGATGATCCACTAAAAGTAAGAGGCCTTTGTCTCATGAAGCTCTCGATAGCAACTTGTTCTTTCTTAGGGGGGTTGAACGTTACTCTTGACCCATGTTTCTATTCAAATCTTGAGTTATCTGAGAGACAAGCATGAAAAAGTTCGCGATTCTCGCTCCCATTGGATTGGGCATCTCATTAGTACAATCATCACACTGATCTTCACAACGGTTGTTAGCCCGAGTACTCCTATTACCGGACATTGGCAAGAAAAAGGAATGTTAGGGGTAACACATAAAGGGTAATCCAAAGACAAAAGTTGATGACTTATAAATAAACTTTAATTTCTTCAACTCATGAGTCTATAGGATTCAATCTAGGCTTTTCATGATCTACTTTCTAACATATATTCTTAGGGGCATTTTTCCATTAATAAGGGTTCATACAAAGATTGTGAATTTATCAAAACATATCCCCTGGGAGTGTCGTAACCAAGAGTGTATCAAGGCCCGTTGTCATGCACCAGTTCCCATTCGAGTCTAGATCAAAGTGGTGTTTTCGGGTTTTACCCCTAGGATACATCTGTGCCAGAGCCGCCTCTACCTGCTCGTATCTAGACAGGGATGTATTTGTTTGATGAACCACTTACTTAGTATTTACCAAAACTTAGGGATGTTTTTATTATACTTAGTCTTGTATCTAAGGCTTTACTAGGGTTTCCTAATACCAAAAATAACTAAACCTATCCTCTGATACCAACTATGACAACCCTGCTTTTATTACAACTTAAACATGATTTAATACATAAAACATCACTTACTAAAACAAATAAGATCGAGAGGTTTAGTGTCTTTGGGGCTTAAGATCATTACATAAAACGTAAAACTTGAAATACAACATCTTTATTGAAAACTTCCTTTAAATGACCACTACATTCCCTCGTACTTATCATTTCATGGGATAACCTGAGGACATGCATAAGAAAAGGGTGAGATATAAAGCCCAGTAAGGGAGTACACATGGAATAACATGAGGAGTACAATACATGTTAGACAATAGGCATATCAATAGATCATAAAAGAAACATGAACATAAAGTCATGATAAAGCATGATAATCATAACATGGAAATGTGGCAACAACACTTAACATTGAATTAGCATGAGTTGTGGCTCATTGCACATGGAGAATGAGTAAACCCTCAATGCACATGAAGCACGAGTAAACCCTCGTTGCACTAGAATTAGCATGATTCAACACTCATTGCACTTGACGTATCATGATACTATACTTTACCCTATGCATTGGAGTGCTATAAGGGCGCACCCTTCTTAAACATTTCATTTCATGCATAAGTGTGCCACATGGATCATAAAACATGGATTCATAAAACATAATCATTTATTACACGATAAAGGAATGTGGAATTCATACATGAAACTATACAATCAATAAGTAAATGTGCATAAAGGTGAATACCCTTGATGGAAAAATGGGCATGGTATTCACTACACAACGACATTGGCTTAGAAAATTGGTGCGATTTCGGCAGCGTAACGGTGTGACATAAGAATTCATAAAAAAAGGTTGATGAGAGAGAAAGGGGTTCCTAATAATATTTACATGTAATGGATAGTAAGGAGGTCATATAGATACATGTCCCAACATTTGAAATGGAATTTAGATTCATGACACAAAATTATTGCTTGAATGTAAAAGAAGAGAGAGAAGTTCCTTTCAGAATTTCGGCATAGTAACGGGTGTACATGGGAGGCATTTAATGAGAGAGAAAGGAGTCTCCCATCATTCAAAAAATAATAGGGCAGTATGGGGGAGGTGTGAAACCATACCCCACCATTCATAATTGAAATTAAAAGGGCAAAACAACTTAAAGAAAATTGACAAAAATGAGAAAGGAAGAAAAAACCCTTAATTGGAAGTGTGCATCCAAAGGCTAGAGAGAGGCTTGTGAGAGGCTTCTTGGGAGCTTGGGGCACCTTGAGAGGATTATAGAGAGAGTAGGGAAGAGGTTGGACGAACTCAAAAAGATTTTAGTGAGGAGGAAGTGGGAGCTTCGGTGGGTTTATATAGGAAAGGTGAAAGAATTCTTTATTATTTAGGTTTGGGACCCCTTATATTAAACTAATCCAAACCAAAAACCAACCCATGGTTTTTGCCCATGGTTTGTGGAAAAGGAAAGATGAAAACAATATTTTACAAGGCCAAGGTCCGAACTTATTAAAATAATAAGGTTTCTTATGTGGAGGTGAGTCAAACTCCCATGGAAATTAATTTAAAAATGCAAAGTGTTGAATATGTCTTGAGGGGTTCATTAATGCTTTGAAAAGTAAGTCAAACAAACCCAAAATCACTTTATTTTAATGGTAAAACATATATTGGCCTAACATAAGGATTATAGTTTTTTATTACATCACCATTAGGTCATTATGATGTCATAAAACACATTATATATTTAAACGGTATTTAATTTTTACCCAAAAATTTGACTGTCTCAGAAAATTATGAAAAATTCACCGTTGGATAATTTCGAGGTCCTGATTCCAGAAATGAAATTTATTTTATATAAAAAAATTTCTAAATATGTTAATTTCCACTTTTAAAATAAAAACCAACATTTATCGAAAATTCACGGGTTTTAACAGAAATGGCTTTCAAACCTTAATAAAAAATTTAATTTCATTCATAAAATTACAATATCATTTATATTTAATAAAAATTAATTTAATAATATTATTATTATTTTATTAAAATATTATTTAATTAAAAAATACCTTAATTTATTAAAATATATTTCTTAATTAAATAATAACTAAAAACACCATTTGTACTTTAAAAACTATTTGCAATGTATCAAAAATGACTAGTTATTATATTCATTATTATATACAAAAAAAATAATGTACATGAACATAGTACTACTTATTTTTTACATAATCCCTTAAAATAGCCGCATAAGACCTAAGGGTAAGGTGTGCGATGGTGACAGACTCTTGGGGCGGCTCGGATAACATTGCTCGAGTGGTAATCTCTATCAACTTCCACTTTTCCCGTAGATGATCACGTTAGAGCTTGACATAATGAATCTCAGCTTGGGCTTGGTCAAGGGTGAAGCCCAAAGACGCCACCTATTTTCTGAGCTCCGACAAATGGGCTTCGTAGGGGGAATTCTACTGGATGAGGCCATCGCTTCCTTTGTCTGAGTAAAATTGGGTTCGTTAAAGCCATATATTTATATTAATCATGTGATCACTGTTCAACGACTATATTAACAACGATCAAAATTCTTAACATAAAACCAAAGAATTTGAAATCTTATAAAAACATTTTTCATAAATAGAAATTTAACTGGATCAAGAGGGATTTTCCATTAATGAAACTTTGGGTCATTACATTCCCACCAAAAATGAACCCAAAAATTAAAACCATTCATCAAGTGAAAAAAAAAGAAACTGTAAACCACCAACCAAAAACCCCTTTATAAATAAACTGTTGGTAAGGATCCATGATACCAATGTTCACTAAATGATAAGGAAAAACTCATGGTCATACGACACTAGAGGAATCTTTAGTCACCAAACAGCTCTTTAAGGAAACCAATGGAAAGAACCAGATAAGAGCAATGACTTTCTTCAACCAACACTGGAGGCCATGGTGGAATCCCCACCATTTTATAATTATATCCAGATTCCCAACCATCATAAATGGTCAAACATCAAACCTATAAGCTAAAAATACAACACACAAACTCTAAAATAGACCAAACGATCCTGACACACGACAAGACATTATTAACATTGAGAAAAATATATATATAATTTCAAGAAAGACAATTCCATTAGAATGGATATTCAAGAAACAAATAACACACTTTTTCATTATAAAAAAAATATTTCACCACAAGATTCAACCATTAAAAAAATGATTATTTCATACATGAGAAACATTAATTGAATTTAGGTTAGCACCCTACTCTTGTAAATGGGATGGGGGGGTTTCCTAAGGGGAAGATTTGGATCAATGTCCCGTCCTTGAAATACCCCAAAAACCATTTCAAGTGACCAAAGTGTCTGTGGGTATGTCCTCACTATGGAACATTTATCCATGACTGCATTTTTTGACCCACCTGGCTAATTGATAACACACTGGGGTGATATACCCCGAAGAAGCTAATGAAAGATCAGGATGCATCTTTATTCCACCACCAACACCACTAGCTTCAGGCTGGTTTCCCATAACTTTACAATAATTAAATTGACCTCTATAGATGCTAAATGAATATTGGATAACTTAATCACTCCTACTAATACATACTCATCCCGAATTGATTTTCTTTACCACCTAAAAAAGGAGGTTAGATCTAATTCGGACACCTTCGAATGGAGATCAGGAAAAAGAATGTTTTAAAATTGTAGAGCCATCATAGATTCATCCTCAGCCTACTCTTGGAGATAAGAAACTATATCCATGAAAGGAAAAATTAACTCTAACTTGGACCAATCACCTTGATGAAGGAATCAAATATCTATCACTTTCACCACCCTCACAGCCTTAGAGAAGTACTACCAAAAAAACATGCCCTTGAAGAATTCCTAAGAGTGGTCTTCTCAAGGCTTTGTCATAATGGCCAAGATCCCCCATATCCAACATAGAACATTGAGCAAAAATATAAAAAAATAAATTTTATAGGAATATTATGATCAAGAAAATAAATAATTATTTTTATTTTCCACATCTACTCTTTAGATTCAAAATGGTCTGCATAACCATAAAAGATAGGATGATTCAAATTCCAAAACTCAAGAGGGAAATCTTTATGCAGATCAACTGGAGAGTCACCTAACAGTGAACCACTCATGGATGAACCTCAAATATCCATCATGTCTTTGGAGGGGTAATACACTAGATAACAATAAAATTGAGAACAAAATTGAAACCAACTCACTGACCAGAACTCACTACATGAAAACACCAAACATAAAAGGAATCCAACTCAAAAAGATTCTAAATAATTCCAATAGATCAAAAACCACCTAATTGAATACCACCTCTAGATTTGACACTCCAACCTAGTATATTTCATTAAATTATCCTTTAATTCCATCCAAAAACTCACTTCTTCCCATTTAAACCATTTCCCACATCTTTAAACAATCCTCATTTCATAAACATAATTTAATTAAAACCCCATTTTATCAAAAATATCTTTAGTGAAAATCCATTTTCTAAAACATTATTTAAAATAATTCAAAGTAATAATTTTCTATTTTCCAAAAACAAAAACATTACCTATTAAATAGGGTTCTCACCCTCCAAAAGAATGATGTCTGTGCATACATGTGAAATACATATACTACAAAGTAAAGTTTTTCATTTTTCATATTGATTTTAATTATTCATAAAAAAAATTAAAATGTTATTCATAAAATAAATAAAAAATAATATCATTATTCTTATATTATGATTATATTATACACTTCATTAACTATACTCACCCATTGACTTATAACATGTTCTTATTTGGGTCAGTTTAACCACCAACATGAACAATGCTATAAAAATATGTTATGGATGACTCTGGGAAAATAAATAATGATATTATCAAAATTTAGCAATAATATATATATTTTTATGTTTTTAAAGATTATATTATGTATTTAACTTATTAGTAATAAATCGTATTTGATAGCTAAAATTACTGAAATAATCCAGCATTGATACCATTTTCAAGTAACAAAACTAAAAAATATAAAAATGAGATAAAAGATTTATAAATAAATATAATTTAGCTATTATAATAACTTAAATATTCTATGAATGATGAAATTTGTGTTAAATAATTTACCTCAAAATTCATATTCTAAAGAATGCATAAAAAATTAATGTTACTAACATCCAATGGTAAAAAAAGCTATGACTAACAAATATATTCATAGTACATTAACATAAATGAATTATATAAAAGATAATGTATATAAATATGGTTTTAAATTTTAATTTTAATATAGTTATGTTTTTTTACAAGAGGTTAGATCACTTTTGATAAAGTCAAGAAATAGGGTAATGTTTTTTACATATCAATTTTACTTCATTGAGATATGTTTCTTAATAAAAAATTATTTCCTTCTTTTGTGAAAATATTTACCAAGGATTTATTTTATCACAATTATCATGAGATATATGGGATTTAAAAATCTATAAAACATTTTACCTTTCTAGTCTTTCAATTCAAAAGATACCAAAGTTGTAAGGGTTATTTTTCTCTATTTTAAATTCCATGAGATATGGTTGATATTATACACCATATTTTATTTAACATGGTGTATTAAATTAACTATTAACTTTAAGTAAAATATTTTTTTTCATTTCATGATATTTTAATATCCATTTCTTTGTAACTCTATTATGTCTTTTTTATTCTTACATTACCATTACAGTAAGGGTTTCTTCTTTATTCTTAATTTCAAACCAAGGTTGTTTTTTAATGATAATCCTTATGATAAATTTTTATGCTATTTATTTCTAAGAAACCACTTTATTTACCCTATTATAATTGTTTTTGGGGGGTTTTATATGTCTTAAAACTATTTTATTTTCTTCCTTTGATCATTATTTACCTGTTGTACGAAAACTGACTCTACCTTTTCTTTTTGGTCAAGAATCTACTTATTTTCTAACCATATTAATTGGATACCATTGTGGATGTCCTTATATATTTATTAATAAATTATTAAGGTAATCTTATACTAGTATTATCTTATTTAAAAAATTTATATATATTTTTAATGTTTTACGTATGGGTTTCTTTCATCAAAGTGTGAAAAGCCTCTATTTTTAATGTTTTCCTTATGAACATGGATTTTTTCCCATTTTATCTTTTTTCTATGAAACATCCTTTATATATTTTCATTAATTATTAAATAATTTATTATTTTACTAGTTTTATAATATATTTATAATTAAATAATTTTTTTCATAAATATCAAGTACGTTTCTTAAATCTAAAAATATTTCCCTAATGCTCCAAGAAAATTATATAAGTCAGCATCCTTTAAAATATTTTATTCTTGATCCAAAATATTTATAAAATTATACTATCCACCATATTTATAAATATGGATTAAAAAATATATGTTTCTATCAAAGGAATGATTTATCACTTCCTTTGCCTTTCCTAACCATCCACTATGAATAGGCACATCTTGTATTCTAATTCATTTCTTTTATGAATGCCATGTTTTAAATTTATTTGATTTAAGAATGTTCACATAGATGTAATACATCAATTGATTAGAGAAATTATTAACATAATTATCTATTTATATAGTGTAAATACCATATTAACTATTATCTTGATCGAAGGTTATTTACCTATAAAGTTAAAAATATATTTTGATACCGATTTATTTTCCATTGGTATATCAAATTATGATTATTGATGGAATTATGAATATTTTCCATATGATATTATAATTTTAAAAGGATATAAAATTCGTTTTTTTCCATGGGTGCTTTTTGATATAACGAGCAATTGATTTCAAGTGGCACTCATATATAAGGATGATCATCGGAGGGGTCATATATCACCCTTCAATTCATTGTTAAAGTATTTATATATCATAATATTATTATGTGTGTACATTCAAGTAATTTTTTATAACATAAAATGGTAGACATACATGGATTTGGTAACAACATAAAAGGGTGGGGATACTTGGATTTTTTCAGAATGATTTATTATTATTATGTTTGGGTCATAGTATTGTGTTCATTATTATGAATAAATTATGATCTCAAGGATAATTTTTTCGTCTCATGTTTCCACACACTCTTGATTCATTTCTTATATTATTTCATTATTTATTCCATGACTTGTGAATTTGATCCATGTTTTTGTTTGGTGTGATTTTTTTATACATTGATTATTGAAATTTTCTAATCTTAGGTAAACTTATGATAATTGAACATTATATATTATGTTTACCCTTATTGAGAATTTGACCTCTCCCCTTTATTATGTCTCCATGTTTACAAGTTATAAAGTTGAGTTTAATTTATGAGAAGTATAAAAGCGAGTATGGTGTGTCACATCTGTAGAAAAATTTTCACAAGTATCATAAAATAATTTTCTTATTATCTAATCTTAAAATACACTAAACCTTTTTTATGGGATTGTGTGTTTATTTTTAGGATGTAACATTTAACTTATATAAATTATGTAAATATATTTTTAGATCAATTAATCTTATATTGTATCAAACCCATTGTTTAATGAAGTTTTTTTAGATTCGGATTCAAGAGCATAAGACTGGGTTGTTATACCACATATTGTGTACTCCACTAAGACATTATATATAGAATAATTTAATATGAACCATAATATGATAGCATGATCTGGATACTATCATGGCATATATTTTGTGTACTCCAAAGTACATTCAATGCATTGGATAGTTCTATTTATTCATTATATTTTCTTTCCTCAAACTCAGTTTTTGAGATATGAGTATTCCATTATTAATATTATTCTATAGATAAAATTATGGTTCAAATATCACCATTATCTAGGAAATATTTTATATTTGATTGAGTATTTAGAGTTTTATATGTTTTTTGAGATAGAGACGGAGAGTGCGTGAGATGGTTGTAATAGAAAAGAGGTCAGTAACCCTCCAAGAGATAATTATAGGATATGAAACAGGTCCTCTATATATATTATGGATTTTAGTACTCTCATGTGGATACAAGGGCATAAGAAATTCATCATTTGTGTCTTGGTACTCTATTCTGGAATGTTGTCGGTGACCCCTTAATACTGATGAGGCATTTGACACCCATGCTATAGGTGGGGTCAGTATCCCCCCACGTGATGAGTCTTGATTTATACTTCTATAAAGGGTGATGTTTTCCCTATGAGATATATTTTTTAATCTTATTACATTTGGTTAAGTACCTACTCAATTGACATGCTTACCCCTAAGAGGTTTAATTCCACCATTGCAGGTACAATGATTTTGTGGGTGAGTTTAAAGGGTTTAGTTGTTGAAGAGATAGATTATGTAGATGTTTTAGGTCTTGGGATATATGAGGTACATTTGGTTTCCTTTTAGATATAACCTATAGTTTTTTTGTTTGACATTGATCATTCTGGGACACTCGGTATTTTGGTTATTTTTTCTATTTGTGAGATATGACTATTTGTTAAGTTAGGCTATGAATATTGGGATTCTTACATTATCATGGTTGGCATGACATTTAATCATTCCTTTAGGATAATTCTATGTTTTCCCATGGTCTTGATTTTGATTTCACATGTGTTTTCATCTTTACTATGTTTTTTAGAGTTACTGACTATGTATGATTATACTCACCCTTATACAGGCCTCAGGCTTACACATGTTATGTCTGTGCAAATGATGAAATGTTCAGAAATGGTCTTGTCGGACTTAGATTTAGTGAAACTTGTTTACAACTTAAACATGGTAAATATTATTAGTTCTTGAAGGTGGAAGTTGTTATTGGTGGGTTCTTATATGGAGGCGGTGATATACCATTTTTAAATGTTTTTAAATTTTTTCATTATCAAGTGTATTGTTTATTGTTCATGGATTTTCCTTTGGGAATTGAATCATATAGCTATTTTAATTCATGAATTATTTAATTAGTTTGGTTCTTTATATACATTGATGTTGTTCATCTTATATATCTTTCATATTAAAGTTTTATATTCATTTTAGATTGATATATTCCAAGACATATAATGTATGTTCATGTATTTTTTGTGCTAGTTTTCAACCTTAGGTCTATTTGGGGAAGACATGGGGAAGCACATTTAGCTTTCTATAATACTTGGTGGAGACCCAGTGGGTTGGATAATGTTAATTATATTATATTAATATAACATAACCTCTTTATTATTTTAATTATTTTTATTAATAATTACAAAATTCTAATAGTATTATATTGATATACTATTATTTTTATGCTTAATATTTATTAGGTTATTTTTTTCTTTATTGCGGGGATGGACCCTCATAATCCCCTATACCATTTTTCATTATTTCTAGTGTTAGTATTTTATTTCCCCTTAGATCTGGTAATGGACACAAAAAATGTGGATGGAGATGGTTTAATGTCATTTCTATCTCTAGATTTATTCATCATTTTGATTAATCCAAGATTTCTTTTATGTAAACCATGATTTTCCACAACATCACTTCGAGCTTTTTGTACTTCAACTTTTGATTATTTTGTTCTTTCATGTCAATTAATTTTCATGAATGGGCTTGGAGAGACTGTTGGTGGAAATTCATTTATCTTGGTGTCATCCTCTGTGTGCAATTGAGACTATAGAGAAAATGGTTGTTAAACATTACAATTAATTTGTTATATTTTAAATATAATATTTTGTTTAAATGTTATAAAATATTTTTAATTTAAATATTATTTGGACTACCTAAATTAATTAAATATTGAATTATAGTTATTGACTATAATTATTGGATTTCCAATCCCTGGGTATTGAGAATAATTTTGTGATTTTTGAAGGCTATAACCTTTGAGTACTATGAAAATTCAATGTTAATTATTGTAAATATTAGAATTCTAAAAGTTGGGTCTTTTAATTTTAAATGGTTTTCCAATAAATCATAAAATTGAATCATTTTCTGATATAGTTTATCTCATTTTAAAATCTCCAAAATAATTTTCGTTGTTATAATAGTAAAGAATTTCGGATAGTTATTTTGGTTCTTCACATCTGTCTATGATGTAATCCTCGAGGAACTCTCGATTTCCCACTAACAACGTGGAGTTATGAGGATTAAATCCTTAATAATAGTGCACTCACATGACTCAAAACATGACCATATTATTTTTTTCATCTTTATTTATAATAATATTGAGGATTTATACCAATGACGATGGATTCTAAATCATTGATTGTGATGAATCAAGACATTATCAAGGTAAACTAAATTGATGAGAAAAAACATCACTCGATGACATGATAAGATGAAGTTACTTCTTATAGTGTTAAATATTTTTTTAATTTTGGAAACATTCCTCCAATCCCTAATGAGCCTATTCAGAATATGTATGGTACTCCTATTGACATGAAATATCTAGAACACATTCATGTAAAGAATGAATAAAATAAGACCTATGAGGTTTTTTGTCATGGATAAACTCTCAACACATTACCATATCATCTTTATGACTTCTTTTAATGATTTCAGGAATCTTTAGAAGTATGATATGCACTCGAAACTAGTATAAAGTAGAGGAAGAAGGTACGAACAAATTTATTATTGAAAAATATCATAACATTAAGATAGTTGATAACAAGTTGGTGTTAGAAAAAGATCAAGAGATCCAATTCATTATAAGAAAACTTTTTACCTCAGAAATACAAGAAACATTTCAATTAGGCGATGTTATTTCTAAATTTCCACCTATGAGGAAAAAAATTGGTAAATCACTCATTAAAAAGTGTAAGGATACTTTCTTAAAACAATTGAAATGCTTTTAGGCATTGAATATGTATCCATGTTGACATTTATGGATATTACATCACAATTTCATTCCATGTTTTTTATCATTGAGGGAAATAAACCTCAAAATTCACCCTCACATGCTAAGGAGAATAATATATAATTTAATAAGAAACTTACCCTTATAATTAAAAATATAGAATTCTTTGTCAATGGAAAAATGGTATTTTATAAGGGAATTTATATATAGAAATAAATTGAATAACATTTCTATGAATATACTGATTGGATAAAATTTAAGCTTGAGGATATCCTAAGTTAATGTGACTTTGAGAATGCTGGGATGGTGGATTGATTCTAGAGCTGGAACACGAGTGTGAAAGTATTGTTCACTATTAAAAACATCTAAAGAAAGTAGTATCATAATATTACAACCCATGTAATAATAGATTAATTTAAATATTTATTAATATCCATTAATTATATTTCATATTCATATTCACTATAAAAACAATATGTAATTTCTAATTCAAAAGGAAAATAGTTTTATTCTTACTAAATTCGGTTTCATTCATTATATAGTTATATTTTAAACCTTAAATACAAAATTTTATAATTTGAATTTGAAAAAAAGTATATCAATTTTCAAATCATAAATACAAAATTAACTTAGAGTGATATTTTGTAAATTTTCTAAAAAAGATTATTTTTTGGTGAATAGTAAAAATACCATTTTCTAAGAAATGTGTCATTTCTTTTCCTGTATTTTCAAAGTATCATTCTATTTTAGATTGGTTTTAAATTTTTATTAGTTAATTTTTATTAAATATAATCAACCAATGTAATTTTAATCAACAATACACTTGAAATTTTTATAAAAACAATGTTATAATTAAAAATGAATTTTTATGGAAAACTGTTTTTCATCACATTTTTCCTGTTTTTTTTAAATTAATTTATATCACTTATTTAAGTTTAATTTTATAAAATAAAATTTATTTATATTTGACTATAATTTTCTAATTATTTAATGTGACCAATTTCATTTTTTCACTATGAATAGTAACTTTGGTAAAAAAATCTAGTTACTGCTTTAAGAGTTAAAATGAATGAAAATGATTAAAACTAAAATGATAAGGTTTGAAATAGATTTATAATTGTCTAAAAAAAATTTATGAATATATATTTAATCAATATTATATCATATTTTATAATGATTCATTTTTGGTTAACTTGACTTAAGTAAGAAATTATTATATTTTAATCTTTTGAAATGTTCTAAGGGTGTCCTCTCCATCACTTATAAAAGGGAACTTCATATAATCTCTTCATCACTCATTTAGAGGACTTTATCTTTCAAAATACCTGCTAAAATACCTTCCTAAAATACCTCATTACATCCTATATCACTAGTTTTGGTCATAATATCATATAAATAAGGATTTATGTTTAACCCTATAGTGGTTTTCTGAAGAAGAGGTATGGTTCTTAACAACGTATTTTTTTAATTTATTCTTTTACCCATTTGAACCAATAATAAACATTTTCATATAATAAAAATAATTATATATCATATAATTAAATTTTATTATGTTTATCGTATAACCCTTTTTCATCTACATATCCACCTAATAGAAAATGAAATCGGCTTTCTTGCATATGTCTATACTACCACCTTACAAAGATGATGTATTTCATTTTTTATCATTGCCTCTTACAAATGGTCATAAAAACGGATATAAATGAAATAATATGATATATATTATTTAAAATTAATTCTATAATAATAAATAAATATTATATTCATTTCATTACCATTCAATGAAAAATAAAAATATCACTTGTGCATACGTGTGGACTACCGCATTGCGAATCGATGTATTTTATTTCTATCACTACCAAAAATTGATGGTATATATTAGTGGATTTAGATAAATAATATTATATTTATGATAAAATATTCATTATATAAATAAAAAATTATACTCACCTTCTTTCTCCAATATTCATTGAAAAATAAACATGTTACTCATGTGTACGTGCGGACTACCACCACCACGATACGAAATATTTCACTTTTTATATCTATTATTTATGGATGGTTATAAAAATTATTTAAATATATAATTAAGATAATATTTTCATAAATAAGATTCTAGTGAAGATATAACCATATACTATTTGACCATATTCAACCTACCGAAGTCATTTTGGACACATAAGTCAAACATCCTCAAAACATCCAACATGCTCTTAATTGATTATGTAATTAAATATAACATGGTAATAAATAAAATAAATGGAATAATAAACATGAAAAATGTATTTAAGAAATTAAATAATTAGCATAAGTGTATTATTAATGAATTTAAAGAATATAAATGACATGTTGGGATCAGTGTAAACGCTAATTTAAATTACAATCTTATTTTAAATGTTTAACTGATTTCTTTTCAAATATTTCTTCTTCATGTCTTAAATCAAAAAAATATATTATGGTTGTATAAATACTTATATATAATGATTTAAAATGGTTAAAATGGTTTCCCTTATTATATTATACTTGATCATTATAGATGGTGGTGGGTGATCCCGATATAGGTTATACAATAGGTGAGCCCGATATAGCTCTCTGATGTATTGGGTAATGTGTTTTATCTTTAAAGGCTGGAAGGGGGAGATAACTGGGGAGGCTTCTTCTATGGATTTAATGAGACTCCTGCTATTTTTTACACAAATTAATGAAAATGATAAATATAATTCTCTAATATTCATACATGGGTTTCTATTTTCTTTCTATATGATTTAATGGTTTACTTTTAGCAAAAAGTGTTTTACATAGAGAGATATTTTTTATTTTATACTCTCAAAGAGTAATTGTGAAAAAGTTTAAAATTTTATGGGTTTTCATGTTTTTCATTGTACTAATATGTTTCGTTCCATTATACACCTTACTAATTTTTTTCTATACAATTATTTCAATTTTTATCATTGGGTTTAAGTATGATTATGAAAAAATAAAAATTAATGTTTAAAGTCATAAAATATTTTCATGAATATAAAATGTGTTTCATTTTAAAAGTTTTATATTTTGGAAAAAATGGTCACTTAAGTGTCACATTTTCAATGTATGGATTTATTATGTGTTATTTTTTATATAAATCTCTAAACCTCTAAAACTAAAACGGTTTTCATGAAAAAAATAAACTGAATTATTTTCTTAAAAAACAAGATTGTATAATTTTTTAAGAATGGTTCCTTATAGTTGGTGTCTAAGTGAAAGTTTTAATAATGTTTGAAGTTAGAATAATATAAATATAATACCCTTGATATAATCCAATTTATGGTTATGTTTACATGATATTGAATTTTAGTATTACTATATTTCTTTATCAAATATTTTTCTGTTCAAAATGATATTCCCTAAAGGAAACATGGAAGCTAATGTAGGAAGGAATCAATAGAACAATATCCTTCCAAATGAGTATCCCAAAAAGGTTTGTATTGAAATTGAGTTGTTTCTTAAAGTGATGACTTATTTTATGTATTCTATAAATTGTGGTGTAATCCATGTTAAATAGAAACCATATTTATTACAGAGGAACATGTCTATTAATGTTAATTTTAAGAAATAGAACCATACTACTTTCATTGGAACTATATATCCAATGGTAACTAAATTCTTGGTCAATGTTAGGGAAAAATTATTTTAAGTCATGGGGTGTTTATAACATAAAAAATGTAACTCATTCCACTTAACATTTTGAAGTTGAAGCTTATTAATGGTGAAAATTTGTTAATAATTCCAGAGAGAGGGAAGAGATTCATTCCATGGAATGGGATATAATTCAGAATATTTTCCCAGAGAAAAATTTCTATAAGGTATTTTGCCTCATAATGGAGAAAATTTATCATAATTCAGGTAAAAAGATATGTATTCATTATCCACCTATGGATAAATTATTACTATATTTTTTGGTACACAAAAGATAGTATTATAGACATTCATAGTAAAATTAATTTATTTTTCGAAGGATTAAAACCACGTTTATGAAGAGAACTAGCCTTATGGTAATTTAAAATTTATGTAAATTTTGTTCATTTTAATTGAAAATTTGAGATGAGGTTTTATAAAACTTATATAACTCGTGAGTACATAGGTAATAATAATTCAGGGTGCTAAGAAATAAATAAGTATTCATCTAAGAAATATAGAGGTAGGACCTAAACAAATTCAATGTTTGGTAAGATTTCTTTTAGGAAATTTTTGGAAGGATTGGGAGTGTGTTACTGGTTAGGTATGTTTTTTATATGGATTATGAATATAAGAGAAATATTCATGGTCAGTCAAAAAATGGGGTAATTGATAGACATCCAACAATGATATGTTTTATTTGTAATGAGTTGAGGAATTATGCTAATGTATGTCAGATGTTAGTTAAACACAGAGGAAATCATGAAGATAAAAAATGAGTGGAAAATTAATTTTTTGCTACTAAAGTTGATATTGTGTGTTCTAATGAAGTGATGATAGGTGCATTACTTTTTTATTTGAATTATTTTGATGCCTTTTTGAATTGGGATCTTTACATCAATTTATTTTTGAGAAATTTTCAAGGAAAATGGTAAAACCACTTCTTCAAAATAAGATAAATTTATTGGTGAAAACTCATAGTGTAAATATTAAATCAACTATAATTTAAAGCAATATTCTTATTTTTATTAGTGGAATATTTTATCTATAATAGTCTTATTGAACATCACATAATAGAGTTTTATATTATTTTCAGTGTTGAAACTATCCTATTTTTGGGTGTGGATATAAAATTATTTGTCAATTTAGAATGAAGTCCAGCAGTTAAAAAGGTTTCTCTCTAGAGATTAGCGCCCATAATCAGATGTCATGTTTCTTTTGGATTATAGAAAGGGGTTTTTTTGAAAATTGTTTTATTCTGAAATTGAAGGAAAGAAAATTAGAAAGAAATTGATAAGAATGATATAATATGGGTAAATAGGTTAGTATTGGTTTTCCAATTTCAATGGTATACTAGATTCCATGTTAACCATTTATCTTCGGATAACTCAATGAAAGTGATATTCCAGAAGTTATTCCTCTTACCACCATGGTCAAATGGTTTTGGTGATAATAACCCTTACTAAAAATTCGTATTGGTATACCCTTATTCCAATTTGTGAGTGAGTTACAACAAATACCCCAAATTGAATTAGGAAATACATTATTTAGTATTTTTTTCTATATAATCAAGAGTGTACACATCCTCTCCCACATGTGCTAATAATCATCAAGTACTTTTCCACTAAGCCCATTTCTATTCCATTAATTATAAACCAGAACCTTATAGAGGGAGATAATGATCATCACTAAGGAAATAACAATAACAGAATATAAAACCCAAAAAATCAAATTTTATAAAAAAACATCAATTTGAATATTGAATCCAATTTAATAGAAAAAATAATTATGTTTATTCCATGAAGTGGAATAACTTAAGTATTACAAAAAGAAAACCTCTCCTTCCCCAGTCACTAAATAATTACCCCTCAATCCTATGGGTCCTAGAGAATAAAGGGGTATTGATAGATGCTGCAAAAATAGAATAAAATGAAATCAGCACTCCATCATGTGAATCATCAATTATATCCCCAAATTAAATTATTTATAAATTAAAGTGAAAAAAAAAATTTATAGAGTAAGGGTTAGGTAGATTTCCCATTAATTTATATCTATTGAAACTTTGACCATATTTTTGCATCTAACCAACTAATTTTCGATAGACTTTCTTCTTTAAATTTTCTAGAAATCATATTTTATTTATTCTAAAAAAAATAAGGGATTCATTTTACATGTGTAATATAAGTTATGTGAGAATTTCTTAAGATAAACTGTTAAGGATAAATGAACTCGTTAACTTCCTCCACTTTGACTTGTTAATATGTTACCTTAATAAATGTATCTATCCATGAAATTTAAGATGAATGTGAACTTCTAAGTACTACTTCATTGATAAATAAAATCACCTCATTTTAAGTCTTGTATCATGATATATGACTAATATATAAAGTACTGGTCAAATCTTCCATCCCAAAAGTTTTTCCACTTCGTATAATTTATTTGGACCCGTTAGTGTTCGAATTTTCACTTTTTCATGTCGAAATAAATTGATCCCATAGATAAAGTAATCCTAAAAAATAATTCTTCATTTTATATTAATATTGAAAATAATATTATTATAATAACAATGAGAAAAAACAATACTAGAATTAAATAATTAAGTAATTTTTGTAAGTTAGCTCAAAATTAATCACAAATATACAAAACAAATTACATGATTTAACTTTATATAAAAATGGTGGAGTTAAACTAATTGAAATAAATATAACAAGTATTTAAATTATCAACTCTATAAATTCCCTCATACTTAGAAATTGGACACTTGTACAAATAAGTATAAAAATAAAATCAAATAATGTTTAAAATGCATACCCATGATATAAACTAATTAAACACCAAGAAATAAAATATATAATCACTACTGGAAAATAGGCCTATAGCCATGGTTTTGCAAAAAACTGTGGGTATAGGGTACGCATATACACACTGTTTTCCAAAATCGTGGGTATAAGCCACCTATACCCACAGTTGTGCCAAAAACCATGGGTATAGATTTCTTTTATGACCTATACCCATAGTTTTGTAGAAAACTATGGGTATAGGGTATTTTACGAAGATGTATACTGACGGTACTCGAAAATTTTAGCTATTGCGGTTTTTTTTAAGACCTATACCCCCGATTCTCCAGAACCATGGGTATAGCTTTCCCGCATTATGGCGAGGAAATAAAATTAAGCCGGACATGAAAAATTTTGTCGGGAAGAAATTTATTCACGGTTTAAATTAATATATTTTTGTAAATATAAATATATAATTTCAAAACTTTAGTAGCCTGGTTGGTAAACTATCCACCACGAGTGTTGTAGGTCGCCGGTTCAAATCCCCCTGGCTGTGTTTTTTGAATTTAAATAACCCATGTGGATAATATTAATATAAATACTCAAATGTATGTATGTATTACAAATATGAATTACATCTTGGTTGGTCCGTTGGTAGGGTGCGACCGCGATGCTCAGCACGAGGCATGGGTTCAAACCCCACGATGGGTTTGTTTTTGAATTTAAATACTCTGTATTAATATATATATGAAGATATATGTATATATAACGAATAAAAATTACTGCCTGGTTGGTCCGTCAGTGGGGCGCGGCTGTGAGGTTCTTGCAGAGGTGCGGGTTTGAAACTCCCCAGGACCGTTTTTTGAAAAAAAAATACCCCATGGTTTTAAAACCGCGGGGTCTGTTGTGTGCCACACTGTTCCAGCATGTGACACATTTTACTCCCCTATACCCATGGTTCTCTAAACCGTGGGTATAGGCTGAGACCCCTATACCAACGCCATTCTGTCCCACAGTTCCCAAAACTGTGGGTATAGGCTATACCCATGGTTTTGGGGGCTATACCCATGGTTTTGAACCATGGGTATAGTTCATTTTTCCAGTAGTGAATTCCTCCTCAAAACGATTATTTTAGGTTTTAAATTTAACTCATTCAATCAATTTCAAAATCATTTATCCTATAATACATATAAAATAATAACCTCAGATGAATATTCCTTCATCACACAAATGTATACATCCATCAATGATTTTATCCTCCAAACACATGAAAGAGTCACCATGGGATTGATAAATTCTTATCTATCCACCCGATATGAGTCAAGGAACAATTTTAATCATGATGAATTGTTTGGGTTTCTCAGTGTCTTCTGGTTAGTAGGTTTTAGATGTAAAAAATTCTATGCAAAAAAGGAGGTTTTGTCTCTTTTTAAAGCTAAATTTAATGATTCAAATTTACAATCAAGTATGGTATTCTCATCACTCTCTATAGGAAATCTCCTCTAAACATATTTTTAATTTATTGTACATCTCATACCATCAAAAAATTTACCATAAAATTATATCTACTCAATTTCTTTCAATAATGTTTAATTTTTCATTGATGTTTTCATATTATATATAGCTTTAATTTTTAAGACAGTAAGGGTTCTTTGAATTTATCATAGTTTTTGTGACTTCCTGCTCATTCTCTAGAAATAAATAATTCCTTTCACATTCAGAAAAAAATTATTTTTCTTGTATTTTTTCTATCGCTTCATACCATAAATTTTTTTAATAAATTTTCTCAAAATATTCATCAAGGAACACATTTTTGTAGTAGAAATAACTTCTTTGGCTTCTGATTTTCCACCTAAATAATCCAAACCAAATTTTTTCCACCTTATAAGAAACCTCGCCCATAATTGAATCAAAATATGTCATCTAATTTTACTTCAAAAGTAGGTTGGATAGGGAATATATTATTCTAATTTGGATAATTAATAAGTAATTAATGAGTATTAAGGGTCTAAATTATTAAATATACATATAGGACAACATAAAAAATATTTTAATGGAAATGGGAATTTAAAATCAATGAAGTGACTTAATAATTTTTAATTCAAGTACATAAATATCTTAGGTTTTTATAGAAATAAATAGAAATATATTTAAATTATTAAATGATTAGTTCTCTTAATAAATGAGGTGAATGTATAAAATATGTAAAAAAAATTATAAACCTCGTGAGAAAGAGATTTGAAAGATATCTATGGTGATATGTGGATTGGGATTCAAAAAATAGTTATATTTTCATGAAATTATCAAAGATTTGAAATTGAATCAAATTCATTTTTAGAATTCATTTAACTTCAACTTCATGGGATAAATTAGTTAACTTATTTACATAGGTTTCAAAATTGGAAAAGGTAATTATTTGAGCTCCAAAGTTTCAAAAAAATAATAAAATTTAAAAAATAAACACACACAAAATTGAAAAAGAAAGATAAATTTTAAAAAAATAGAAATTTGAAAATAAAAAACCAGAATGGTTCACTCCCTCATACTTCTTTTTTACTATGTCCTAAATTATATAATTTATATTAAAAGTGAAAAATAAGAAGATAAGATATGAACAATACAATTGGGATGGAATGAGAAAACCTATTTTATTGGATATAAAATCTTTGGGTTATTATTCTAGATACTACTCCTAGAAAACCTAAAATAAAAATAATAAAATAATACATAATAAATTTATTGAAAAAAATTAAAATAGAAAAATAATTAGAAAGGGAATGAAAATAAGGATAGATCTTGGTTTGATCCCTAAGTGGGCCCTTAGTTTTAGTATTCTCTAGATGGGAAGTCTAGCTATTATCCATAGTTTAATGGTGGGTGGAGATTTATTGAGATGATCCACCACCTAATGTTTTTTATCAAGCATTGTCTTTACTTTTCTATTGAGGCCCTCATTAATAGTGTGTATCATATCCCTCCACTATTCAGTGAGATATGTATTTTAAAGTGATTTTATATTAAAATATAGGTCACTGTCCTTTATTTTGACTAATACATATAATCCCACATCTTTATCATGTTGAGAAACAATTTATACAATTTCCAGATCCATATACTTTTATATGGTGGCCCCTTAATGTTCCTCTTCAATTTAAGGGGCCAAATTCTACTAATAAAATTTGGAATATTCGACACAATGGGATTTATCTTATAGTTCAATGAGAGATAAATCAAAAGAAACTAAATCCATGGAATGATGTTCTCCCATGAGTTTCTCGACCATGGACTATTTTTCTATACTAAATATCCACAAAAATATTTATTTAGGATAGAGTAGTGAATCCATCAATCATTCTTTATATTCTAAAATCACTTCTTCTTTTTATTACTCTAAGGAATACTCCAAAAATCCTAATTCAAAATTTTCAAAATGAATAGAGTGAATTTTTAAATGCATTTCTGCTGGTAACAAGTTCTTATCCATGATTGTATCATGTATTATCTTAGAAATTTAAGGGATTCAAGTTTCTTCAAGTATTTCTTTAATATCTTGGATGTAACACTCCAAGCTTCCATTATACGCTTCTCTTTGAATAATACAGTAGTTTGTGTTGTATGCAACTTCGAGTTCTAACACACACCACAACCAATCAAACTTGTCATTAGGAATAGTAATAAACACTATTTGAAATTTTATACATTTTATCTTTCAAAATGGACTTTGTTTTTGGATTCATAATATCAAAATTATCTTAGGGTGAATATTTTGTACTTTTCTGATAACTTTCATATTTTGATGAATAGTGAAAATTACTAAATTTTAATTAAAAAAAACTTTTTAAATCAAAATAATTAATAGTGATAAATTATGAATTTGAGTGGTTTTAAATTATATTTAGAATATATTTTTACCATTTAATCCAATTTTGGTCATTGGACATAATTTCACATTTAAACATGACATAAACAAGTGTCAATCTTTTGATAGTTATTGTTTTTTAAAAACACGCTTTTTGTTTTGGCAGCAGGAATTAATTTTTAATTAATAAATGAAAAATCTATGTTTTGAATTTGGTAAAATAGACTTCATTATTGAATTCAGAATATCAAAATTAGCTTAGGGTAAAGTTTTGGTATTTTTTTGAAAACTTTTAATTTTTGATGAATTGTGAAAAACACTGAGTTATATTTTAAAACCGAATTTATATTTAAATATTTATTTATTTATTTTTAATTATTTTATATAAAAATAGATACATAATACCTATATAAGTTCAATGTAATTCATTGTAGTCAGTTTATAATAATTTTAGATATATAAAAATTTTATTAAACGTTTCACCGTCTTTTACCCACCTCCTAGGAGAATTTGAAAATTCAAATAAAACATAATTTTACCACTTTTGTGAGTGGAATTTTCAAATTCTGAGAGACACGGTTAATATGAAGGAGTAAAATGTGTTTCAATAAGATAAAAATAATTTTTGGTGAATAGTAAATTTTTATATTTATTTACCACAGTAAAAAGTAAATAGGGTAATTAAGGGTAAAAATGATATTATTATTACCCTAACACATGTAATAATTCTATTGGCTAAGTATAATTCGACAAAAACAACCTTAGGAATAAAATATGAACCTTTTTGGTCCACTCGGATTAGATTAGGACATTTATTATTATTTAATTCAAAGAAGAGTTAAACGAAATTAAAATCAAAGTTTAATAACTAAAACTTTTTTAATATAAGATTATAAATAATATAAATTCCTTTTAAATATTCATTAGAAAGATAAAAATATTTCCTACATAATTGTAATTTATTTATAATTTTTAGACATTAAATAATTTAATTATTTATGACATAATTATGATGTAGTAAATACCTTATTAGTGAAATATTAAAATAATTGATATTATAAATACCCAAATAAATATAATTTGAGACTTTTAATGAATTAAAAGAATTTTATTGGTTAATATGACATGTTAGTATTGATTAAATGAATTTTTTTTAATTAATAAAGTTATTAAGACTTTAAAAAAATCAATTATTAAATATTGTCAAAATTGACATAAAGGAGTTTTTAAAACAAATATTATATTATTAATTGATATAATATTCTTAAAAATCTAAGGTTAAGAAAAAGTACTTATATGACTATAGTTATGTCATTAATTAACCACTTGGGGTTCGCTTGACAGTTTATAGTAAGTTTATTAACCATATAATATAAAAATGCAAAGAGACATGGTAAATGTAAAACTATTTAACTACGAGTTAAATCTAAAAGATACGGGTAAAATAGTGACCCAAACATGTCTAAAACCTATTTGTTGAGTATTTTTCGTCCCATACCCACCATATACAATATAAAATTCAGTTTGGATCCATTATAAACTGAATATGAATTTATTATAAAATAATACATTAAGTTTTTCATAAAGAGCCCCTCCTCCCTCTTATAAAAGGACACCACTTTAACCAATTCCTCACACCTCTCAAGAATTTTGGATCATCCAACCTATACCCAGTTAAGCTCCCTACATCCCTCTCCTCCTCCTAGAAGCATTACCATAGGCAGAAATCACATCAAGAGTCCTTTTTGGTTCAAACCAAAGGGAGTTACCCAAATTTAAGGTAACAATTTCCCTTAGCTTCTTTTCTTCTATTTTACTTCTCCAACCCCAAAACTCTTCTTATTATTTTCTTTTGTAACAAAAACAGTATCCTAAATGTACTAGGATATTGTTATGAGAAGTATTTTAACTACACTTACACACACCTCTATCTAATGGGTGAACAACATAGTGTTTCTGTGGATGGAAACCAAACGCCTCACGAAACGATGATTGTTCAATTATCTCCTACCGCCTCTCATGGTGGCCATTATGATGGAACTATAATTAAATATGATATTTATGATATTTAATTTATATATAAGCTTCTATAATTCAATTTTATATCATACCATTATTCGTTTCATGTTGTATATATATATGATAATTTCATTTGAGGAAGTGTGGACTACCACCCCCTCAAAGTGATATGACTCATTAATATCATACATGGAACGTATAAAGGATGGTATTAATTAACATATGTAACACATATAAGATATTATATTATACTATAATAATAATATACCTATGTATCATTTGGTTTTGATTCCTTTTAAAATGAAAAATGAAATGGAAGTAGCGTTCGTGTGTACGTACGGACTATTGTCTCCATGAACGCGATGAGATTCATTCCCCATTGTATCCATTCAAGTATAATTCTCATTTTATGATTAAAAATAATGTTTAGGGACTTCATATAATTCTGGATATGAATAAGATACAAACTATCCATAACAAACACGGCTTATGTAACAAAATATATAAAATAAAATGAATAAGTAAACACCCAAAACGATAATAATACTAAGATATTATTAACAATGCAATGTTAAAATATCATATATGATATCATATTAATGTATATTATTCTTTTATAATTTAATAAAATTTACTTAACCATTATATGGGAGGTTAAAATACACTCGACACAGGAAAAGTATATGGTAAGGGGTTTAATCTCACTTCTTATTCCCGTGAAATTTATGTCATATTGCCACGATAACCTTTTGTGTGGTGTATGTACTTCCCATAATTGTATTATTTTTGTAATACACTTTAATTTATGTGTATTAACATATTCATTTTATGATACCTCTTTCATGGGATGTATGTTTTGTATGTTACAAAATTGGTAAGGGTTAATGGCATTCATGTCCATGTCTATTCCATGAAGTGTATTGTGTTTGATATACAGGGTTAAGATAAGGGAATAATGGATTTCATAAAGGATTGTTTATGTAGTGTTTTATGTTATAAATTTTAAAGTAACATTCATGTATATAATCGATTTTCCAATACTAATAAACTGATCGGTCCTTCGGGGCTTGATTCCTTCTAATCATGCCAATGTATTAAAATAATGCACTGACTCTGTGTAACTGGGGTCGGGAATTACATTGGATGTATTCTTTATATGTTGGAGGGATGGTCTCTTTGTGTTCCTTATATAAATATATACTGAACTCTTGTAAGTGTTCTAAGTTATCACTAAGCTCCTTGGATAAGGATTCTAGCATGGATGGTATGAGGACTTTCATGATATCCTCAAAGATCTCCCTAAATGGTGAATTTTAGATTCCAAATTTTTTTTCCCTTAGTCCCCTTTTCAAATGGTTGTGGTTAGAATAACCCTTACTAAAATTAACTTGGTCTAATATCCTTCCAATTTGTGATAGAGTTGTGTTAAATCCTCTAAATTAACTTAGTAAATACCCAATAAAGTCTTATTGTTTCTAAAAAAATCAAGGTTTTTCACTACCCCTCCCACACATACTAATAATAATTTAGTACTTAACCATTAATCCTAGGTTTATTCCATCATACATAAACCATAACCTAGTAGAGGAAGATAATGATCATAAACTAAGGAAATAAAAATAACATAATCTAAAACCAAATATGATCTCACTTGATAATACAAACTTTTATTTGAATATAGAAACCAATTTAACTGAATAAATAAATTTTTTATTTGATTAAGGTAAATAACTCAATCATTATAAAAATAAAACCACCCCATCCCCAATCACTCAATAATTACCCCTCCATTCGAGGGGTCAAAAAGAAGAAAAAGGAAGTGAGAGATATTAAAAATAGAGATGGGAAGGAAATGATAAATCCAACATTTGAATAATAAATTATATCCCCTACTCAAAATATCTAGAAATGTAAGTGAATACCCTCATTTATTGAGAATGTGATAAGAAAATTTCCATCCATTTTCAATCCATCAAAAGCATGAACATATTTGGTCAACTAGAAGACTAATTATAGTTATTTTGTCTTCTATAAAGTTGTTCATAATTGATTTTTATTTCCTCTCCCAAAATATTTGAATCATAGTACACGTTTAGATAAATTTATGTTCAAATTAAAGAAGAGAACATTTTACAACCAAATATATTATTCATATTCCTTTATTTTAATTAGTTATAACACTACCTTAATGAATGAGTTTATCCATAAAAGTTAAGCTTCATAATCCCTCTGAGTAATATTTTAGTTAAAATTAGAATCACCTCATTATAAGTCTTGTATCTTGATATATTCCTCATTTATTGAGGACTTTTCAAATCAGTCATCCCAAAGCATTTTCAACGTTACATGATTTATTTGGGCCACTTAATGTTCAAATTTTCATTTTTTGTAGTTTTAAGATATGATGAATAATGAAAGTATAAAAAAATGAATTACTCAATTTTTATTAATAGTAAAAATGATATTCTCTAATTACAACATAGATAAAAAAATCTTATAAAATAACAAAATTAAAAAATTTATAATTTAGATCAAAATGTAACAAAAAACAAAAAATAATGAAATTTATCTTTATATGAAAAAATGGTTGGGATAAAATCATTGAAATAAATATAAAAAATTATTTAAAATTTTATCACTATATGTTATGGACTGACTTTAACTTTATCATGATAATAAATATTATAGAGGGAAGGATGTTGTATTCCATTATTTCATACCTTTGATAACATATCAAGAAGATGAAAAATTATTTAAATGTGGAAGTAAAAGTTTCTTATTTCATGTTATTGAAAAGAGGGAGTTGTTTGTATTATCGATGTGTAAGTTATAAATGAATATAAATATGATTTTCCTAATTATTTTCCTAATAATATTCCTGATTGGGAGGTTGAATTTATAATTAACTCGGTTCATGGTGCTAAGAAAATTTCAAAACACCCTTATAAAATTGATCAATAAAAACTTTTAGATTTTAAAAAATTATTACATGAATTTTGTGATAAAGTTTTAATTCATCATATAACATCACTATGGGGTGCTCTATTTTTATTATTTAAAATTAAATATGGTTCAATGATGATTTTATTGATTTTAGACCCTTTAATAGGATCAAAATTAAGAACAAGTATCATTTGGCTCATATCAATGATTTTTTTTCATTTCTTGGGACTGTAGTATTTTTTGAAGATTGATCTCAAGTAAATATAAACTTAGTTAATTTTTAAGGAGGAATATATTTTGAAGATAGTGTTTCAAACTAGATTTGGGCAGTATGGGTTTGTGTCTATTCCCTTTGGGTTTTTTTAATAAATTAGCTATATTCCTTGATATTATGAATAGAGTTTTTCCTGACTATTTGGAAATGTTTTTTGTTTTTTTATTGATGATATTTGTTATATTCTAAAATATAATAGGATCATAAAATATACCTAATTATTTTCTTTAAAACCTTGAAAGAAAAAAAGTTTTGTGTAAAATTTTCCTAAATGTGAATTTTGGTTGTAGAAGATTTCATTCCTTGGGAATATTTTTACTAAAGATAAAATAACTATTGACCCTGGTAAAAATAAAGTGTTTAGATAATTTCAGGACCTAAAACTTTCATAGGGATTCATAGTTTTCTTTGATTATTGGGTTATTACTGGTGGTTTATTGAGAAACAAACATTGGTTATCTATCCCACAAACTATGTTAACTCTAAAAGTTGTTAAATTGATCTAAATGAAAGAGTGTTATGATTAATTAAAAGAACTAAAAAAATATAGGTGGATGCTATATTTTGGGACCTCCCTAAATAAATTTTATATTTTTCATCTACAATGATTCTTCATTAAAGGGACTTGTTTGAGTTATAATTTATAATGATCAGGCAATTGTTTAAGCTTCATCTCAATTGAAACCTCAAGAGAAACATTATACTTCACAATATATGGATCTATCAACTATGATTTTTTATTTAAAAATCAAGAGACATCATTTATATAGAGTAAAATTTAAAGAATATACTGATCATAATAGTTTTTTGAATATATGAAACCATAAAGAGTTGAACATAATGAAAAAAAGTTGAATGAAACGTATAAAGGATTACATGATTTATTAACATCTAAGAAAAGAAAATATAGTAGCTAATGCTTTGAGTCAAAAAGATAATGTATCATAATCCAAGATAATTTTGTAATGTGATCCTTTAGTTAATTATTTAATGAAGGATGGACTAGAAATATTGCATTAAAGAACATACTATATTGTTTTAGGTGTCAGTGCAACCATAATTGTCCAACAAAATTAAAAAATCTAAAAAATAATAATTTGATATGTAAGAAAGGTAAAAGAAGTAAAGAGTGGTAAGATTCATGAATTTAACTTTTACAAGGAATGTGTTTTGAGATTTGGAAAAAGTTTTTGTGTTCTAAATATATTCTACAAAAAAATTAATTATTGGGTGAAGTTTACAAATATCACTTCTTTCCATCTTGGAGGTACTAAGATGCATCGAGACATTTGGGGGAGTTACTAGTGGGGTGGAATGAAGAAACATATTTTAGAGATTATTATGAAATTTTTTACTTGAGGATTAGTTAAAGATGAATGAAAACTAATGAAGGGAATTATTCATCCTTTACCAATGTTGGAGTAGAAATGTAAAAATATATCAATGTATTTCATGGTGGTATTTCCAAATACTTATTGAGGTAATAATTCGATTTGGGTCACTATTGATCGATTGAATAAATTTACACATTCCCTTTCTTATTTAAGATGATATTTTAATTGATCAACAATTATTAACTACATATCAAGGATATAGTAAGGTTACATGTAGCTCATATATATATTATTTCTAATCATGATCCCATGTTTACTTTTAATTATTGGAAAGGCCTTCGAAATTCATTGGTCACCACATTAAATTTTAGTATATCTTTTCGTCCTCAATCTGATGAACAATCATAGTCAACAATTCATATTTTTGAATACATGATTTGGTCCTTTTTAATGGATTATGAAAGTTGGGATCATCATAATTCATTATTTATGTTTTTTATAACAATATTTTTTATTACAGTAAATAGATGACATATATTGAGGCATTATATGAAAACTATTTTTAGAATCCATTTTTTTGGTATGAAGTATGGGAAGTGAAGTTATTGAGCCTATAATTGATAGAAGATATGGTTGAGAAGCTGTATATGTCTTATGACCATTGAGAATAGATTAGTGTAGGAAAAGAAGTAATGTAAATAACATAAGGAAAGAAAATTCATTTGAGGTAGTTGATCTTGTTTTTTTAATGTATCTTCATGGAATAGTGTTTTGAATTTTGGTAAAGGGGAAGCTAATTCCATGGTTCATTAGAGTGTATAAAATTAATAAGAAATTTGGATTAATTTCATATTGAGTGTCCTTTTCTATGAGTTTATCCTAGGTACATTATGTGTTTCACATTTCAATGTTAGGGAAATATTTTCCAAACACATCTCATGTTTTGAGACTCAAAGTGGTACAGTTTAAAGAGAGTATTTAATATGAGGAACAACCAATTAATATTCATGATCATAGAGGGAAGGTATTTTTGAATAAGGTGATTCATCAAGTTATGTTTCTTTCGGAAAACAATATGGTGGATGAATCAATATATGAATAAAAAAATGATATGATGAAAAAATATCTCTACTTGTTTCATTGAAGAGTACATATTTTGAGGACACATATTCCAAATGGGGTAATAATGTGACAACCGAAGTATTAACAGATGAATTTAAATCTTTATTAATATTATTGAATTACATTTCAAATATTTATATTTAGTATACGAATAAAAGGTAATTTTACATTAAAAATAAAATATATTATTCTTACTAAATTGGGGTTAAATCATTATATATGAAAGAAACCTAACCCTAATAAGATAGATCTGTTTTCTACTTGGATACATTGGAATAAGATACATTGAATCACATCTCAAAGGAATATATAGTTTAGTAGTCTTGGTAAAGTAGATAAATACACGATTCCCCTATTATATTTTAATTAAGAAAATATAATATATATTTCTTATAGAATATAATTATTCCCTCTAGAATATCCTTTTATATCATTCAATATAAACTTCCTGGATTCTTGGGAAGGAAAAAATATTACGGTGATCTGAAATCATTAGTAAGGTTTATGTAAAGAAGAAGCTATCATGAGTAAATGAAGAATAATCAATAATTAATAAATAATATGGAATGGTAAATAATTTAACACACATACCTTTTAATAAATAACTTTCCAATCATTAATAGATATGCAATAATCAGTATAGAAAGGTAAATAACTAAAAACACCAGACATTTAATCAATAAACTAGGAATGAAATCAACCCATATATAATATCACTTTGAAAATATCATGGAAAATATTAAATTTATTCTTAAAAATGAAATTATTAATTATTATATACCCTGATCTTAGCCATCATGAAACATCTAATATCAATCCCTTTTATAAGATAGTTTAAAACTGATGGGTATGTATACACCAAAAAATCATTTAACTAAGTCTATACAACTAATTATTCCCATGATACTACTGATGAATAAAGGGTATATCTATAACCAAGCCCCAATTGTATCTGCATTGTAAAACTTTATTACCCACCTTCAGGGATAGAGAGACTTTTCAGGGATGTATGTTTTTTCAAATTAATAGAGTTTGGGTATAAATTTGTTAAGATATTTTTGGGGTCCTCTCCTAGTTCAGATAACACTAGTGTTGGTTTGGGCTATTAATCATAGTCTATAACTTCTTATGTTTGATGGGAAATTACACACTATGTAATGATAACACATCTTGATAGTTTTATACACCATGTAAAGTATTCACTTCATGTATTGGTCACTAGGAAGATTTTTTGAGTTGGGATTAGTTCCTCATGATTTTACAGGTAGTGAAAATATTATACACCATATAATGGTAAAAATATTGGGTTTTCGATCTAAAGTGATGAGTTTTTGAGCATTTTTTGGGCTTCGTGGATTACTTAACATGAAAGGGGGTTACACGCCATGTAATTATCAAGTATTACGATTTTAGGGATATTCATAGATGATTTTTGATTTAATTCGTACATAGCATCATCCCTCTTAACCAAAGAGCACTACCAAAAAAATTTAGATACCTCTTCTCCTTACACTTTTCTTTATTAATAAATTGATATTCATTGTGGTTGCAGTGCGCATCTATAGGTGATTAATCCTTCTGATTCTTCATTTTTTTTTGATTTTTTTAGTTCTGTTATATTTCATTATTTGATCTATTGATCTATCATGATAATATTCTTATCCTTTCTAGATCCATTGTGTGATCTTCCTTAAAAACCCAACCCTTGTGTTGGTTTTGGTTCGACATGTGAGTTTCTTCGAGGTGTGTTGTGTTCTATCCTTTCCACCAACCAATTTTCTTGTGGAATTATTTCTATGTTATGAAAATTAATTCTAGGACCTATTTAGTGGTATTTACATTATTTAATTTTGTTAAAAACCTATTTTGAATGTTTCTGACCTAAGTTTGAGATTGGTGGTTTCGTATCTATCCTATGATGGATGAACTACATTTCTCTAGTTTTGATAATTTGTTTTATAAAAGAAATATCATAATTGATTGATTGATTTGTGAGTTTGGAAATGGGTTTTTAACAAATATTGTTATTCCTTATTTTGGTAATAGAAACTATACTTTGAAAACCTTGTAAATTGGATTTATGAAATGGTTTTAAAATAATGGTTTTAATGAAATGGTTTGGAAAATATAGAACATCATAAGCCGTGTATTCTTAGGTGGAAGGTGTAGTTATAAGACTCATCAATTTTTTTAGGGGGTTCACTCCAGTATTTTTCCTCTTCTCCCTATGCCTATTGATCTAAGGTCTTGATAGGCCTATTGGGGGGATCACTTTTTTGGGTGTTTTTATACTCTCTAGATTTCATGCATGTATTTATATACTTGATGTACATGATTGTCTATGTTTAGGTATGAGTTTCCTTGATATCCAAACCTGTAGTGATCCTTGGCATAATGATACCTATTATTTTTCTTGTACAGTTTTATATTTTACTTCCATGGATTTGATATGATATGTGATAAATTAATTGGTTTGATTTGACTACTTTAATGTGTATGAAATGTTTTGAAAGTATTTGACCTATTTTATTTTGGAAATGTGAAGAGGGAGAAATTAAATGTTTTTTCATGATTTTAATATAAAAATATATAAAAATGTATATCATTCCTTGTTTTCTTTAAATTTGAGAATAATTTTGATTTTTTATAGAGACTTGATATGGAACACCTTGGTGGGATCCTACTAAGCATGGTTATCCTACACCATGTGAACCCCTTCAGTGTTGTTTAGGCCATTGTATGTCTTTCGATGTAGGAATATAAAGGCACCATAGTGAGGATGTGAGGTTTCCTTCAACTTTTTTTGGGTAGCTAATGGTGAAATAGTGGGAGTTTCCCCATGATATCACATGAAGTAGTTGTTTTTTTATTTTAGTTGTACTTAGATGTTGGACTTGTACTTTGGGATTTCTAAAAGATTTTGAGTTGCATCATTTTTTTTGTATTCTTTATTTTATGGAATATGTTTATATATTCCATTGTATCTATATATTATATATATATTCCATGTTTGTTTCTTTAGGTTGGGAAAAATAATTCCCTATTATTGTTGTTTGATTCCCGAGTTCTAGTCAACAACCCATGGGGATTGGGAACACCCTTTGGGTATGTGGGAATTCAGGTCAAGTACTATTTTGAGAGGGTAATAGGGTTGGTTCCACCATAGTTTCATAGTAGATGTAGGTCTATCCTCATTAATCTTTTCCTTGGGATGTTTGGTAGACTAGATATAGGATTTTCAAGACTTGAGAGGTTGGTTAGGGTGAGTGTCTGGCTAGTTCTTTCCCTAGGGATACTCAAGTTACAATGAGATATTGGGATGTGTGTCTTTTTTATTGAGTTATTAATCTTAGTCTTAGCTTTTGTTTATGTTTTTCTGGTTTGATATGAGATTATTTGGTTGTCTAACCATTTATTTTGTTTCGGTGTGTAGTTATATCCCTTTGAGACATCCTTCATAGGTTCCTGATGAGGGAGTAGTGGCTTATCCTCAAGGGAATCTACCTATAGATCAGAATCTTATTGAGGATATCATGTAGGTAGTTTTTATTATCGACCAAAATTTACCTCAATTATAGAGTGTAGTTTTCGAGTTATATCCATGAGATATAGGAGGATGGGATCGCTCACAGGATTTCTTACGTGAGAATCAACCATCCTTTAAAGGACTGAAAGAACCTACAGAGGAAAAGGACTTCCTAGAAAAGTTCATTCAAATATTCAGATTCCTAGATACACCTGATACTATCAAGGTCAATTGTGTGGTGTTTAGACTTGAGAGTCCTAGGAATAGATGGAAGGATACAATAGTACTTGAGGAGAGGTATTTGGGCTTAGAGTGGAAGTGTCTCAAGCTTCTATTCTTCCAGCCCTTTTTTCTAGATTTTTTGATGATAGAGAATCATTTGGAGCTTATTCCTTTTAAATAGATAGATAATTTAATATTATAATAAATTAACTGGTTTGAATATATGGTTAATTTTTCTTTGGATGTAGTAAAGAATAACCAGCTAATGGCTGGGAATTACATGTTGGGTTTGTGATCAGATATCATATCACAGGTATTTCTGTGGAAAATTTCAAACTATGAGAATATATTAGATAGGGAAATTATGGTAGAGTTGAATGTGGTGGTAATGTTGGATTATACTTCCCCAATCTTCCTCTTAGTGACATCTTTAATGGTGCTCATGGGAAAAATAATAAGTAGAAATATCATCATAGGAGTAGTGGAGGTGGTTCTTAATGGTAGGTCCCCTCTACACCATTATTTATATCTAGTAGTGTTACCATAATATATACCATTGTGGAATTGTTTGTAACACCTAAAATTATTATTATTCACTCACAAAGATGTGAAATAGTTGTGGATGATATGGCTATATGCAACATTTTTTTCAGTATGTGTCTATGCAACATTATGGTCAATGATAATCGACTCCAGCGGCTACTACAATGTAGCCTTACTTCAAATAATATTGGGATCCAACTATATCCCTCAATAGTGAAGAAACTTCATACAGTATATGGGTTTTTGGTGAAGGTAGATGTTTTTCTATTGATAATTAGAGGTACCATATTTAATAAATCTTCCACAGATATTAGTTTATTTCATACTGATGCTTTCGACTCGTTCATTTCTAGATATTTTTTGACATTCTTCAACATAAAATTGAGCTTGTGTACTATTTTATGGATTTAGAAACACCTATTGGGAAGTGGAAAGAGTATGGGTTTTAGTGTCCTTTTTTTATCAGTAGTTGATGTGGAGTTAATATGGGATTTCCTTGTTCTTGATTTTGATCTATTTGATGTCATCATGATGATGGAATAGCATGTCTCTCATCTTAATGAGGTTGATTTATATCATCAGTGTTTCTCATTTATTGTGTCCAATGGGACTTTATGGGTGTTTTAAGGAGAGTGGGATCTAAGTTCTTGTCATGAAAGAGCTTCCTAGAAAGATCTTAGAAGTTTTTTTCTGTTCTAATAGTTGAGATCGATAGTCTTTCTTCTATTTTTGATCTTTCCACAGTTGTGTAAGAATTTCATGACATTTTTTCAAATGATTTATCTAATATGTATATATATATATGGATTTATAGTTTACTATTGACTTGGTTCTAGGTAAATATCTGATTTTAATACCCTCTTATCATATAGAACGATAAGGGCATAATGATCTCAATATTCAGATGGATGATTTGATGGTGAAAGGTTTTGTTATCCCTTTTGTTTCACAATGGGTATCCCCTATACAATTATCCAATAAGGCATGTGTTTCACTCTAATTTTATTTGTACTATCAAAATTTAAATCAGGTAATAGACTATAATTAGTATTATTTGACTCGTGTGGATGATTTTTCTTATCACTTAAAGGGGTGAAGTGGTTTTCAAAGTTTGAATATTTTGTCATGTTATCATCACCTCTAATTTCGAGAGTCTGATATACCAAAGATGGAATTCATGAGTATGTATATCCATTATGAATATTTTGGGATTCATTTTGGTCTTTCTACTTCTTTTTCAATTTTTATGGAATCGATGAATCAGATATTCCATGAGTATCATGAAATTTTTTTGGTAGTGTCCATAGATGAAATTTTGGTTTATCAAAGATATGAGCACAAGAATGAGCACTATTTGTGTTTCATTCTAGAAATCCAGAGGAGTCACCATTTTAATGGAAATATTTTAAAATGAGATTTTTATATTTAATAAGTGATGTTCTTGTGGAATGTGAATTCTTATAATGTATTATTATTTGACCCTGAGAATGTAAAGATTTATTATCTTAGTAAGAACCACGGAATGTCTGACATTCGTAGATTCCATATCCTTACTAGATAACACTGGAAATTAATTATGGATTTCTCAAATTTGGAATCACCATTAAAATATATTACCAAGAAAGGGGTGAAAATCATATGGGGTTTAATGTTTTAATCTTCTTTTGATGAGATGAAATGAATTATAACATCAGATCCTATTCTGATCCTACCTAATACCAGTATGGGTTATGTGGATTTCTATGATGTTTATGGTGTTTTTTTATTACATGCTTATACAATATGATCATGTGGTGGATTATAACTCTCTCTATCTTAAACTGTATGAGAATAATTATCCCACTCATTATGTTGAGTTGTCCATAATTATGTATGTGCTGGAGTATTGGTGGTACAATCATTTAGGGGATAGTTTCCTGGTCTTGTTTGACAATAATAGTTTGATCTATATCTTTTATTATAAAGACTTGCTTTTCAGAAAGATTGGGTGGTTGGAAAACCTTTAGATGTTTTACTTCTACATAACCCACACCCTATGGATGGGGAATGTCATGGAAGACTCTCTTAGTAAGAAAGTACCATCACATGTTGTTATGGAATAGAAGGAGGATTGGAACCTTATAGGACTCTTCATGCAGTTTCACCGAGATTCCCAGGATGATATTTCTGGTATGTTAATAAATAGTGTTTATTTTTCATCATCTCTCCTTGAACCAAACCAATAGTATTAGTAGAAGTATTATGTGTTCATAGGAATTAAAGAAACCTTATGTAGTAGGGAGATCATTTCTAGTTGGTATCTCTTTTTATATGGTATTCACCATTTTAGAGATCATTTTGTCATTCTGTAATTAGTAAGGAGCTCTATTTGGTTTGAATATAATATTTCTTCACTGGTCAATCATCTAAGAAATATGAAGTTGTATTATGACATGAGATGAAAATTCTAGTGGTCAGGTATAAAGTGTGACATTGAAGATTATGTTTCCCTTTATTACACCCACCAACATATAAAGTTGGAGTATTTTAACCCCTCTAGGATTCAATAGCCCCATCTAGTGCTTGTTCAGAGATAAGATGAGAAGCCCATGGACTTTTTTGTTAGATTACCATGGGCCTATTAATGGAAGAATGATATATGGGTGGTGATTGATCGGTTTTAAAAGTCATATCAATTAATTCCAATTAGAGACACCACTAAACATGATGATCTAAGTAAGTTTTATATGCAAGATATCATCTGCTCAAATGGAGTTCCTTATACCATTTCATCAGATAGGGATCCTAGGTGTACATCATGGTTCTATAGTTTCTTAGATGAGATAGGGACTCAGGTCAGGATGTGTATAGCCTATCATCCACATACAGATGACCAGATAGATTGTGTCATTCAGATCATAAAGGATATGCTTCATGCCAATGTCTTGGACATTGATGGATCATGGGATATCCATCTGAGACTAGTTGAGTTTTATTATTATATTAGTTATAAGTCATAAAAAATAATGGATCCCTTAGAGAATTTGTATGGTCTCCTATGCATATAACCTCTTTGTTAGGATGAGGTGATCATGCACTCATTGGTGGGTTGAGTCTCATTTAAGAGAAATCAGTGATGATTTGAGATATATGTCGGCATCTAGTTACTGCTCAAGGCTGATAGAAATCATATGAAGATTGGTGGAGTCATCTTTTTGAGTTTTCTATAAGTGAGGGTTTTCTTGAAATCTTCTCCTTGGTTGGGTCATTGTCTTCATGTAATGAAAGGAAAGATTGATATGAGATATGTTGGACTATTTGTGGTCACTGAGTGGATTTTATAGTGTTCTTATTAGTTGGAATTGCATATTTAGTTGATAGTAAATCATGATGTTTTCTACATATCATTGCTTAGGAAACACCATCCTAATCCCTCTTAAGTTTTGAGTTTAAAAGACATTGAATTGGATCCAGATGTTTCTATTGTGGAGTATCTAGTAGATATCTTTGATTCTCAGGTGAAATTATTACATGGGGAGTCAATTTCATTGTTCTAGTTATTATGGAAACATGAATTAGATTCTCATGAGACTTGGGAGTGCAAATCATTGATGAGGGATTAGTGACCTCACCTATTTTTCATACACAGTTCTTACTCAAGACTTCCTAGGGATGAAAATTCATATGTTAGGGAGTATTTTACATATTTTTACTCACTTTTAGTTATTTAACTTCTCTATTTTCATTTCTCTATTTATTTGGTTCTGTGTTTCTACTCCTGGTAATGGAAAGATTTTGTTGGGGGAAAATTACCTAAAGTTTGGGTATGTATGTTTTTTTGAATTAATGGTGTTTGGGTGTAAATGAATTAAATGATTTTAAGGGTTCTCCTCAAGTTCAGATAACACCAGTGTCAGTTTTGGATTTCGAGTAGAATCTGGAGTTTTTTCAATCTATTTTGTAATTACACTCCATGTAAAAATTTTCACGTCGAGATTTTTTTTTATATTCCATGTAATATATTCATGTAATTTATTGGTTGCCAATTATATTTCATGAGTTAGGTTTATTTCATGAAGGTTTTACACATCATGAAAATATTACACGTCATGAAATCGTAAAAACCCATATTTTTAATCCAAGGTGATGTGTTTTTGGGGAGTTTTTGGGTTTTGTGGATTACACAATGTGAAAGGGGGATACAACCCATTTAATTCTTGTGGATTTTATTTTTAGGGTGTTGAATGGATGATTATTTTCATTCAGTTGCAGCTTTATCCCTCTCGATCATGGAGATATCCCAGAAAACTTTGGAGACCTTCACCCCTTACAGATTTCTTTGATCAATGATTAATCTCCATTGTGGTTGTGGTGCGCTTATTTGGGTGAGTTACCTTATATTTAATCATTTTCATTGATATTAGTAGCATCATTGTGTTATATTATTTTATCCCACGATCTATGATGATAATATTCTTGAACCTTTCTAGGTCCATTGCATGATCTTACTCTATAGGATAACCCTTGAGTTGTTTGTGGTGTAGTGTGGGATTTTCTTTGAGGTATGTTGTGTTCAATCCTCTCTAATAGTTTCTTTTTTTTATTCATTTTATTAAGTTAGGATTGATTCTATGTCCTCCATTTCTTTAATTTCATTTTTTTTATTAGTTTAACTTATTGGGGGCATTTTTTACCCATGTTTGAGGTGGGTATTTCTATCTCTAACCTATTTTGGATGTTCCCTATTCTAATATTTTAGATAAATTGTTTTATAGTTGAAATGGAATGATTGATTGATTCATTTTTGTGTGTTGAAAATTATTTTTGGGAAAATATGATTTTCCCCATGTTTTGGTAAAAGAAAAGGTATTTTTAAATCATTGTGAAATAGATTTAATAAATAGTTTTTAATACATGTTTTTAGTGAAATGGTTTGGAAAATGGAGTACATAGGAAGCCTTTGATACATAGGTGGAAGGTGTACCAAAAGGCCTTATCTATTTTTTGGGGGTGTTAAATCATTGGGTGTTCCTCTTCTCCCTAGGCATGTTAATCTTGGGACTTCATAGACATATTGGGGGTTCAATTTTTGGGGTGTTCCTCTAATCTCTAGATTTGATCCATATATCCAGATACTTTATGTGTTTGATTTTCTATGTTTTGGCATGAGTTTTCTATATATCTTGACCTATAATTATCCATGGAATGATGTTACATATGATTTTTCATTTACTATTTTATCTTTTACTTCTAAAGACTTGATATGATATGTGATACATGCTTTGGTTTGATTTTACTACTTTGATGTATATGAAATTCTTTGAAACTATTTTACCCGTCTTATTCTAGAAATGTGAAAATGGGAAAATTAAATGTTTTTCCATGATTTAGATATAAAAAATAGTAAACTATAGATTATTCTTTGTTTTCATTAAAGATGATTATTTTTTATATTTTTTAAAGATACTTAATATGGATCACCTGGTTGGGATCCTAATGATCCTCTTTAGCTCACACTCTATTCAACCCTTCGATAGTGTGTAAACCTTTGTATGTCAATTGATATAGGGAAAGTAAAATCATAATTGTGAGTTAGAGAGGTTTCTGCTATCTATTTCTAGTTAGCTGGTGGTGAGATTGTGGGAGTTTTCCTATGCTATCACAAAGAGTAGTAAGTTTTCGTTTTTAGTTGTCCTTTGATTTTGGACTTCTACATTGGGATGTTCTTACTTATTTTGATTTGTATCATTCATGATATATTTTTTTCAATTGTGTAATATTTTTATCTCTTCTCTTGTTTCTCTATATTGTGTGTGTTTGTGTGTATTTCATGTTGTTTCTTTAGGTTGGGAGAAATCATTCCCTCCGGTTGTGTTTTGTTGCTCTAGTGATATTTTCCAAACTATAGGGATCTGGAATACCATTTTGATGCATACATTTGGTTCAAGAACCGATTTGAGAGGGTATCTGAGTTGGGTTCAACACATTGATGTACAAATCATTCCTCATATATTGAATGATCGATTTAATATATGAAAAATAATCCTTATCAGTAAATTTCCATACCGATTAAAGAATAGTGATCAAAAAATTCCCCAATAAATCATATAACATTTAATGTAAAATATTGTATATATGAATGATATATGGTTTAATTAATAATTATATCCATGAAAAATAATATTGATATTTTTGGGAATTTTAATGTCTAATGATAAATAGAGACTAAATATTTTATGGGAATGTTAATGATTTCAAAAATTAAAAAAGAAAGAGAATGTCAATAATTTCCTTAGTCATACTGATTGTAAGTCATCTAGAGAAATAATAAGTATTGTATCAATATAATATATCCTCAGTGAATCATAAGTGAAAAAAATGTTTAATGACATTGATGAAGATAAATACCATAAAAATTTTATTAAAAAAATTCTTAAGGAAAATAACAATTTCACTTTGAGAATTTTTTTTAATTAAATGTTCCCATTTTTTTAAAAAAATAAATTTGTATTATAATAACCTTAGAAACTTATAATGTAATATTTTACACATTTAGTGGTTATGATGGTAGGAAATTATGTAATTGAAGTGCATGTTAATACAAATATTTCTTTCACATTTTTTGTAAAATCCAAATGGGCCATATTTGTAAAATGACATGAATATTTCTTTTCAAATTTTTTTAAAAATAATAACATTGTTAAAAATTTATTTAACAAATCAGTTTTTTAATTTTGAAAAAAATAATTCAAAACATTTTTATAAAACATGGTTTTGGAAGAAAAACGATTTTCAACTGAAGAGAAAAATGAAGTCTAATTCTGTTACAAAATTTATCAATAATTTTAATTACCAAAGAGAGAAATATGATACTATTACTTGAAAACATCCTCAATAAACAATGGAGAAGAAAATAAAATGGTTTTATTAAACAATGGTCAAATATTTTCCTTCAATGGAAAGTCATGTTTAAAAAATCCTAATTTAAATGAGATTGAAACATAAATCTCTTACCTCTTTGGTAACTTTTGGATCAAAAGACCCATTAATGGAATAATATAAAATGAAAAATTTAATACAATTAAGATAAATAGACTAATTATATAACATATAAAAAGAGGAAATATAAACACCACTTAATGGAATTAGTGATTAATATGGCATATGTCTAACAGAAGTGAAAGTGAGCTGAGAAACCATTATAAAGATCATAATGTTGAAGTGATAATTAATCAAATAATTAAAGTGTTCGAAATGTAAATAAATATAAAAAAATTTGAAATATAATAGATAATAATCAATTTTCATTACACAAATAATTTTATAATATGAAATACTTTAAAGAAGAAACATAACCTAATGAAAGGAAATTGAATTATGAAACCATTTGGTAATTTTACAATAAAATATTCTTGGATAAGATAATTAAAATTTAAAATTATATTAAAAATATATATGAAGGATTAATTATATTACATATAAAAGGGGTATTATATACACCATATAAAATAAATTAGGTCCATAACATTTCAATATGCCTCTATAAAAGGAAATTGAGAAGAAATCCCTTACCTCACACTTCTTTAGGTTAAATATGATTAGAGCTCACTTATAATGGTTTATATCTTGTTATTAATTTATAAAAAAACCATATTAATATAATTAATAACATATATAATAACATTATAACAATTTACCACCTATTTTATAATAATATTTCATTTTTTTCATTTTTCTGGTGTAAATTGTCATGTTTTTGCATGCATTTTTTATCATGAAATATCTAGTTCATGTATATATTATATAGTTAATTCATATAAATAATGATACTAATGATATAAATTTAATATTGACTCATTATATACATTTTTAAGATCATTATTTAATGTTGGACATGGAAAATTAATCACATTGCTTTGTGGATATGGTAGATCATACATATACCCGAGTGACGATATCATTCCATTAACGAGTGAAAGGGTAAGGTAGTGAGTGATATATTAATTTTATAGAATAAATATCATGTCATACATATAATATATATTTATTTAGATTATTATTATTACTTTCCATGTAAAACATCAGTAAAAAAGAATCACATCTCTTAGTGAGTTAGTAGTTCTACGTATACACGAGCAATATTATCATATTTTAAACAGAATGAAACGTAAGAAGGTATATGTGATATTAAAATAAAATAATTATAATAATATAATATATATCATATTAATGTGTTCAATCTATCATTATATCCATCCTTTAAAAGTGGTTATGGAAATATAATTACATCAGTAATTGAGGTGGTAGTCCTCCCTCACACGATTGACGATTTCATTTCCCTTTTAATGGAAGAAGAGATTGATATATGTCATTACCGTAACACAATAAAATCTAAATATAATTAATATAATTAATTTATTATATAATCATGTTTTATAATATTTAAATGAGTTTGAAGAATAAAAAAATTAAAAAAAGATGTTTAATAATGTTGCCTCTTCTTTGGACAACTTCAATAGGTTTCCCCAGAATCATTCATAGGTTTTCTTTATAATACAAAAAGGGATATATGATGTTTTAATGGGATTAAGGAAGTTAGTTGGGAAGTTATTATCTAAAACAAATGGATTTTTAAGTGTAAATAGGAGAGGATAGTGGTGGTCTTTCATATTTGGGGGAGAGGACAGACATGGAATTGTTTAGAAGAATTAATTAAAGCCCTATTTTTATCATGCGAGAAGACATAAAAATGGGAAATCTCAAATATTATAGGTTATAAGTTCTAAATATTTATATAAAATGGTTTTTTCACAAATATTAGTTTATTTTTAACTCTTATCTTCTTAGTTTAACCCCCAATAAACATGTTTTTACCTTAACTATGGTAATTAATTTTTAATTATTTTACTATTAATAATGGAATAAAATAAATTCAACCATATTAGATAGTATAAATTATTATAATTAAAAATATGGAATCCATTTTTTTTAATTTAATTCATATAAGTGGATGAATAAAATTTAAAATTATACTCGTAGACATGATGAAAAAATGGGCTTGAGAAAATTCCCATAAGTGTGGAAGTTTTTAATATCAAAAATAAATATTAAATTGCTTAAACTAACCTTAATTGTTTTTAATATAATATAATTAATCAAATTTTACATAAAACAAATTTAAAATATAAACTAACATTGTAAATAATTTAAATGAAACATGAGTTTTTGATAAAAATCTGTATTTTGCACTATTCATCAAAAAAATGAAACATTTTTTAAAATAAAAAAATCAATGTAAGAAAATTATGATATTGATTGTTTAAATAATTAAATTAAATTTATCAAATAAATTTTATAAAAGTGTTAAAAATAATTTTAAATTGCGTGCATGAAGTGAGACTAAAATGCCTTTTAGAAAAAATGCAGTTTTATAGAAAATAGTTCTTTTTCATTCAAATGATTATTAATTTATTTATAATAAATATATATCAATAATTTTAATAATTTACTTAGTATTATTAATTCCCTCCAAATAATTGTTAGTTTATAAAATTCATGTTTTAAATAATAATATTTTCATAGACTATTTTGTTTCATTTAAACTCAATGTCGCGTGCACTTACACGCTATGAAGGATATTGAATTTATTTAACACTAAAAATATAATAAAGTATTAGGGTATTAAATAATCTTATTTTATAGGTTATATATTTCATATACTACATTGAATATCATGTTCCTCCTTAAAAATATTAGGGTGTTGTATTTTCCGCACTATCAAAATTTTTCATTCTTGCAATTTTCACGTGCACTCAGAAGTCAAGGGATTTCTATTTGAAAATTATTTTTTGAAAAAAAAAAAACACATTATAAACTTCTTAATAAATCATCATCTTAAAATATGGAAAGTTAAATTTGAAATTTCATCTGAAATAACATATAACTAGGTTTTGAAGTAGGATTACATGGGTGGGATGTGAAGATATGGTCATGGAAGAAAAATGAAATTCCCAAATAATGATGGAGGTTCATATAGGTAATTTATCAAAAGAATATAAATGATTAATAGAAAGTAAAAAAACCACAAAATGAAAAATCTTTGATGAGTCAAAAGACTATTGATTAATTGGATATTAAGGTAATAAAATAACATTCTTATTTCAAGAACTATTTTTTGAAAGTTGAGGAATTATTTAACTGTCTATTAATATAAATAAATATTATTAGATGATATATTTATATTTAATAGGCAAAATATCATTATTTGGTCATTCTTTAATCAATTTCAACTTTATATCTTACTCCAAGAAATGAAAAAATTTATTTTTTATACCTAAAGAACTAAAATTAACTTTTAACTGGTCATAAGATCCATAAAATAGTGACAAGTCATTACACCTATTTCTAAATATTTTCCAAATACAATATAGTGAGAAAATTTTATTAATATCTAAAAATAAATAGTAACACCACTAGTTAATAATTAATATTTATTCATAAAGCTTTTAAGTAAAAACAATGACATATTAACCAGATCATCACGTAGTCCGATGGTAGGTGCTAACCCCTTATTATCCTTTTGTTGTGAGTTCTAACCCTATGGCCTTACCGGATGTGACAGGTTTTCACCCGGTGTGAAGATTGTTCTTTCACTAAAAAAATATTAATATAATTCATATAATTTTCCCAAATTTTGATGACCCATATTTTATAATTCCCCAAAACCCATGCTTCAGGGTAAAGTACATTAAAATGGTATATAATTTTTTTTATAAAAATTACTTTGAACAATTACACAACACATTACAGAAATGAGAACCTTTTACTAGTGTAGGTTCTGGAGGATTAGAAAACACCTTACATTTATTATAGTTAAACAAAAATAAAACAAATTCCTACTATTCTTCCGCTCACTAACTCTAAAAATGAAGCTGCCTGAAATAGAACTTCTATGATACGTGGGAAAAACCATTTTAGAACAAATTGTGATGGTTTAATTGACCATTAAGGTGTTTTTAAATCATTGAAATACTTTTTAGAAAATATTTTTTTGAAAATAACTTTGACAAATACTTTCAAACATTCTTTAGATAATAATATAAAAATACTTTTTGAAATACCTTTTGAAAACATAATTTAAATTATTTATGCTTTAAAATACTATATCACTTTAAAAATTACTTACATTCAAAAAGTTCTTTAAATATAATCTAGGGATTTTTTGAAAACATTACGCAAGATTTTGAAAATAAAAACATTGTGGTAACTTGAAACTTTGAAGGCTATCATGGGCCTACACACTTAACGACGGATGGGTTCACTCCCCAATTCCCTACCATATTTACAGCGTTCAAGTGCCAATTTTTTGAAAACATTTTAAACTTCTTAAAATTTTATATACATTTCTCACTGTGTTTCCTGCTTTAAAATTCATGTTTTCATATTCATATACATTTTTATGTATATGTTTATATACACATTTTGTAGGAGGTCATTTTCTATATTCTAAACAACTGAATATTACCATTTTTAATCATTTCTTAAGTATATGAAATGTTGATAAAAGTTTTATAAACATTCATGAAATAATGTTTCATTTATCGAACTCATAAAACTATTTTTTATATATTGAATACTCATACATGTATATATATGTGAATAATAAAATAGATGCATATAATACAAATGAATGACAAGTCATTGAATAAGATGATGTCTATACCTCTTTATAAAAATGGCATTCATGTTTGTACATGTAATTTCACACATGACATAGTAGTTTTAATTATTTAATACTATAAACATAAAATTATATACTCTAATTTTGAGGTAAATATTAATAAAAAGTAAACTATAAAGGACCATTAAAATTAATAATTCTATAACATTGAAAATAAAAATATTTTCAATATCTTAAAATCAAAATCTTGTTTCTTTTTAAAATAAACATATATAATTAATCATAAAATCTCTTTCGACATATTGTAGAATTTTTTGAAAAAATTCACAAGGCATAAAAAATTTAAAACAATATAATTCTACTTAAAATATATAAATCATATAATTGACTTTCTATAACATAATAAAAACATTATTTAAATAAATTCCTTTACCCAAATAGGGGTTTTAAAATTAACATAGCTATAATAGAATTTTGATGATATAAATGTTAATAACAAAAACTCCACTTATACAAAATCAAATTTGTCTTAACATAATTAAATAAATAATCTCACTAATTAAATATTTAAGAAACATAATTTGAAAAAAAAGGTATAGAAACCTATTCCTTATGCAAAATAAAAAATATAGATTATAACATGAAATAAATAAACCAACTTTCCTTACATCAAATTTACATACAATTTGAAGACAACTCTCTTAAACTTTTCTTATTCATATTTCTACTCCTCTAATTTTCATACACCTTAAATTTAAATGGATGAAAAAGCTTGAGACTTCATTTCGAAAAACATGACACTAAATAAAGGCCTACACTCTACCTCTCTCGCCTCCAATCACCTGGAACTTACACACACATATATATATATATACTCAAAAAACACACTATTTAGATTTTTTTATTATATGGTTCTGAATAAAATCTTATAATAGACATATTTGGTCCTGAAAAAAAAACATAAAATAGTATATTAAGTGAACTAATTGCTTCAAAATTTTGGAATAGAAAAATGAATTTAAATCGGATATTTATAGGTTTGGTTCGGATATAATTTTTTATTTATTTGAAAGGTACTAAATGAAATCGATCAAGGATAAGTATAGACTTCTTCATAAATCATTTGAACACAGCTACACGAAAAGTTGAAAAAATTGGTATATACATATCATGAACAACACTTGGAAAATTACTACTACCTGTCCACATATTGAAACAAAATAAATTGAAGAAAAAAATCTAATAATGGGACAAAATAATATATAAAAACAAATATAGAGTGAGATTTGGACACCAAAAACAAAAAAAGAAACACCTTTTTCATATTTGGATGAAGCAGAGTAGATCTCCAAATTCATGGGTCATTTTCCTACAAATCTCATTTTAGACCCTAAACATGACTTAGATCTGGTCTTCCTTCGATCTAAGTTCAGATCTTTATACCTGAACGTAATGGCCTACATCCCACTTCTCAGTAGTTAATGATTCATCATCAAAACCTCATTCCATGCTCCAAATTCAAATACTATGAGGAAGAACTCTCCCAAAGAAGCCCATGCCCCCACGACATTCCTCCTTGAAATCTCTCTTAATCCTGATCTTGATTTTTCTCTTTTTTTTAATTTCATTTCAATTTTTTGTATTCATCTCATTTTATAATTATTCATTTATCATTTATAAAATAATATATATATATTATATTTAAAAATTCAAAATTTTATAAATTAAATTAATAATTTGAGTATATTAACTTGAAAATCAAAATAACAATATTATCATAATTTGTAAAAAATATTTTTAATTATAAAATTTAAAAATTAATAATGTTAATACTTTAAAGATTCATTATATTTTAAATTTTTTATTAGTTGTAAAATATTTTCTTTAATGATAATAATATGTATTTCATTTAATATTACAAACTCACAATTATGAATACTCAAATTTATTTGTTAATATTTTCATAATTATAATTTGATAATTAATAATTTCATATAATATATTTTCATTAGTATGAAGTAATTTTTCTAAAATCATGGTAAAATAATCTCATACTTCTTATATTATAATTTATAATTATAACATATAATATTCTTAAATGTTATGAAATAATTATTTATAATAATTTTATGAAATATTTATTCATATTTGTTATTAAAAATATATTTTTCAATTATCTTGAAAATCATTGTATATGAATTATAAAACTATTTTTTTATTAAATAATGTATTAATTAGATTTAATTTATAAAAAAATTATTATATAATTCATTATTATTTAAATTTTCTCAGTATGTTACAACCCCCCCCCCCACCTTAAAAAATTGTGCCCTCTCAATTCGTTTATTGGAATTTATAAAATAATTATGAATTTGTATCTTCCAAAATAAATAATTTATAAGGGGACTTAACTAGATAAATAAAATTATAACACCTAGATTTTTTCCCTCAAAAACAACATATAATATCCCAAGTTGTCTAGACCATTCCTTTAATACGAATTATAATTCCTCGAACCCACGCTTTGAGTTCAGTGCTTGAGAATGATGTCTAATTTGTTTTCAAAGAACTTTGAATAATTACACTACACATTACACAAACAAGGATGTTTTACCGATCTAGGTTCTAGAGGATTAGACAACACCTTAAATTTATCATAATTAAAAAAAACAAATGCCTACCTTTCTTTTGGTCTCTTTTAAAAAACATTACGCAAGATTTTGAAAACAAAAATATTTTGGAAACTTGAAATATTGAAGAATATCTTGGGCCTACCCATTTAATGAGGGATGGATTCACTCCCCAATTCACTACCACATTTTCAATGTTCAAGTTCCAATTTTATGAAAACATTTTAACCTAGGTTTACTTTTATAGAAATTTATTACAGGGTTTTTTGATTTGAAATTCATCGAATTGTATTCATATAAATATGTACATATATGTTTATGTACACATTTTATTGGTGATCGTTAACTTGATTCTGAACAATTGAATCTTATCATTTTTGTGCATTTATTAAGTACGTGAAATGTTAATAAAAGGGTTATTAACATTGATGAAATAATATTTTATTTATCAAACTCATAAAACCATTTTTTTATTTATTGAATAAACATACATGTATATATATGTGAATAATATAACCAATGAATATTATATAAATGCATGATATTTCATTGAATAAGATGATGGACATACCTCTTAATGAAAGTGGATTTAATCTTCACACATGTAATTGCACACATGACATTATAGTTTTAATTATTAAAAACTATAAACTTAAAATGATATAGTTTTATCTTGTGGTAAATATTAATAAGAAAGTTAACTATAAAGGATAATTAAAACTAATAATTCTATAGCATTGAAAATAATAACATTTTCAATATCTTAAAATCAAAATCAGGTCTCTTTTGAATATAAAAATATATAATTAATCATAAAATTACTTTTGACATCTTATAGAATTTTTAAGGAAAAACGCAAAAGGAAGAACAAATTTAAAATAATACAATTCCACTTAAAAAATATAAATCAAAGAATTGATTTTCTATAACATAATAAAAAATTATTTTAAATAAATTCATTTACCCAAAGAGATGTATTAATATTCAAATAGATACAATAAAATTTTTATAATATAAATTTAAATAAAAAACTCCACATATATAAAATCAAATTTTTCTTAAACATAATTAAATAAATAATAACACTAATTTGATAATTAAGAAACATACTTTTAAAACAATTTATAGAAACATATTCCTTACACAAAACCAGAAAATAGATTTTATAACTTGAAATAAATAATCTTCCTTTAATTGAAATATGAAGATGATTTGAAGATAACACTCTTTGATTTTTTTATTCTTATTGCTACTCCACTAATTTTCATAATCTCTAAATAAAAATGGAAGTAAATACTACATATTACCTTGAAAAAAACTCGAAACTAAATAAAGGCATGTACTCTACCTCTCTCACCTCCCAAATCCTAGCACTAACACACATAGATACCTACTCAAATAAATGCACTATTTGGATTTTTTTTAATAAATGGTTCTACATAGTATCATATAATTGAAAAAATTTGGCCCAGAACCAAAAAATCAAATAGTAGATTAAATGAACTAATTTGAACAAAATTTTGAAATAGACAAATGCATTTAAATCAGATGTCTATAGGTTCAGTTCAGATATAATTTTGTATTCAGTTGATAGGTATTGAATGAAATCGATCAACGATAGTCAGAGACTTCTTCATGAATCATTTAACCACATCCACACAAAATTTGACAAATTTGGTTTGTGCATATCCTGAAAAATAATTTGAAAATGACTACTAATAGTCCATAAATGACAACAAAATATATCAGTGAAAAAAAATCCATCAACACTACTGGAAATTCAGGCTATAGCCACGGTTTAAAATTGTGGCTATAGGCCTAGACTTATAGCCATGGTTCCAAACCGTGGCTTGAGGTCTAAAGCCACGGTTCAAACCGTGGATTTAGGTATATAGCCATGGTTCAAACCATGGTAATATATCTATATCCACGGTTTAGAACTGTGGCTATACTAAAGGAGGGATACAGTTTATTTCCACAGTTAGAAACAGTGGCATTAGTCCATTAGCTATGGTTTGTAACCGTGGCAATAGACCTATATCCACAGTTAAAAACTATGGCTATAGGGTCTGGAAAACCAAGAATATAGCCCCCACCCCCTTCACACCCCCATGTAGTAGCCCACCCCCTCCAAACCCCTCCCTCTTGGACACTGGACACCCCCCCCCCCCCCCCCGCCCTAGACAGAATCTGGACACCCCCTGGACAGACCCTGGACACCCCCCTAGACACACCCTGGACACCCCCAGATAGACCCTGGACACCCCCTGACACACCCTGGACACCCCCCAGACACACCCTGAACACCCCCCAGACAATCCCTGGACACCCCCAGATAGACCCTGGACACCCCCAGATAGACCCAAGACACCCCCCCAGACCCTAGACACCCCCCAGACCCTGGACAGATCCCCTGGACAGCCCAGACCTCCACTCCCCTGGACAGCCACCCCCAACCCTCCTGGACAGACCCTAGAACACACCCCCCAGAACCTGGACACCCCCCACTCCCCGGGAAAGACCCCCCTCCCCCCCTCCTGGACAGACCCTGAACCCCCCCCCCCCCCCCGACCTACACACCCCCCAAGACCCTGGACACCCCCCCCCCAGAACCTGGACACCCCACCCCTTGCACCCTTCTACCAGTTACCCCCCTCACCCAACCAGTCCCCTCCACCAACTAATTCCCACCCTCCCCCTTCTAGTTCCCCCCTCCCCTGCTAGTCTTTTCCACCCCCAGAACCTGGACACCCCACCCCTTGCACCCCCCTTGCCAGTTACCCCCTCCCCCTTCCAGTCCCCTCCCCCTGCTAGTTCCCCCCCTCCCCATGCAAGTTCCCCCAGCCAGTCCTACCCCCCCCCCCTAAAAAAACCTAGACACTCCCTGACCCCTTGGACAATCCCCCCCCCCAGATAGACCTTGGATAGAACCCCCCTAGACCCTGGACACCCCCCCTAGAACATGGACACCCCACCCCCTTGCACCCCCCTTCCAGTTACCCCCCTCCCCCTTCCAGTACCCCCTACCAGTCCCCTCCCCTGCTAATTCCTTCCTCCCCCTGCCAGTTCCCCCCTCCCCCCATGCTAGCCCCCCCCCCCAGAACCTGGACACCCCACCCCTTGCACCCCCCTTTCCTGTTACCCCCCTCCACCCTACCATCCCCCCTGCTAGTCCCCCCCCCCTCCCCCTACTAGTACCCCATGCCAGTCCTCCCCCCCAAACCTAGACACCTCCCATATAGACCCTAGACAGACCCCCCAGGACAGACCCCCTTGACCCTGGACACCCCCCCCCAGAACCTAGACACCCCCTAGACCCTGGAAAGATCCCCCTAGACCCCCCCCCCCAGAACCTAGACACCCCACCCCTTGCACCCCCTACCAATTACCCCCCTCCCCCTGCAATTCCTTCGAGAGACCAACCAAATAGAAAAGCATATTTATGCATTGAAAAACCAACAGCAGCCCTTGATGACATCAAGGAAAACAAAAACTCTATTGATAGTAGAATGGTCAGATTGGAGTAACTCTATTGAGGAACTTAAATAGTAGTAGGGGAAATTAGAGGAGCAGAGAGAATCATTGCATGCTGACCATGAATAGATTCTTGCTCAGTTCGAGTGTCTACAAAAACTGGAGAATGAGAAACTTGTTTCGGACAGTTTAGTTGTAGTCGAGATGGAGAATTCTGGTTTGGGTGGTAGCCAGCTGAGATTATATGAAAAAAAATCAGTGAATCAGAAGCCTAAGGTGGATTCACCGCCATGTGTGCCTACGTATCTAAAAATCGACGGCGAGTCTCCTACTAGTGCGACTCGTTTTGGATGGGTCAAGCGGTGTGATGATATGATATTTAATAATTCTCCTATGAAGCTTGCATTGAGCAATGATGGAATGCCTTCGATATCTGAATTTAAAGATGAATGTTGTGCCACAGTGGAACATTTGAATCAATCTAATGGAATTGAAGAACAAAAGTTTGATGAAAATGGGAAGGAAGGAAATGGTGAAGTGAAGGAGTGGGTGAATTAGCCGAAAGTAATACTTGAAGTTCCTTTTACTGGTAAAGAAGTTTTTAATTTGAACTCGGGAATTACGGATGATTCAAGTGAAGGTTCTTCCCATTCACATTTTGCGCCAGGGTTTTATGTAGACAAGAGAAAGAGAGCTAAGGGGACCTTTTCCAGTAAATGTGTTTATTCCCCTTCCAGGGGGTTGTTGAATAAGAAGAAGAGGAAACAAGGTGAAGATGCAATCCATAATCTATTTGAAGACATAGCTGCTGACAGGTACTAGTCCCCATGTGGTGAGAAGTGTGATTCTGTAACGGGCTGGGCGAATCAGACATGGACTGGGCCTGGGATAAACAAATTGTGCCTGGTCTGTTTTGCATGTGGACCGGCCTAGCGGACTGGTCCACTTAGCCTGCAAGCTTTTTTGGTTTTGTCTATTCTTTCTCATATGGAAATCAGATTTTTTCTAATCCTAACCCATTCTGTTAATATGGGACCACACTACTGACAATTATTGGCTCCACATGTATTCTTACCTGGTCTTTTACTGGTCCACTAAACGGTTCATCTCCTTGTAGTGTTGACAGGAAGGGTGATGCCATGGGCCTGTTGCCGATTAGAAATGTAGCCTTAGCATGATTGATTGGGAGAAGTTGAATTGGTGTTGGTGACAGTCCTCTTCATTGAAAAGAATCATGTACAAAATGAATCAATTTTCAGTTGTAAGTTTTTCCTAGCTTTTTGGGGCATAGTTTAGTGATTTGGTGGTGATTTTGGTGCTTGTGTTGTGCTTGGGTTGCTGTTATGGTGTATATTGTTTCTCTGATCTGTTCATTTTCTGGTTTTTTGTACTTCTGAAATAAATACATCATTATGTGTCAGGTTTTTTAAACATTGAATGTTTTTAGTGTACCTAAAAAACCATTGAAAGAAAATACAATAGGGAATTGATCTAATAGATTCTGGGTGTGGGAAATTTTGTACTTGCATCTTTACTTGTCCATCCAAGCAGGTACCCAACTCTAACCTCACCAAAAATGATGAACCCACACGGGGTAGGAGGGATACAATATCTCCACCTATTCACATAAAGGGCAATGATTACAGCTTAAGCACTGCAACTAAGCACAATGTTGATCATTTTCTACAAGCTGTGGTTGAACCCAGCTGCTCAGATATGATTTCTAGACAGAACCAAAAACCCTCCCTACTAACTTCTACTGCTACTCAAGAGATAATAAATTGGACCAGCAATCAGACAAATGGATTAGGTTCCCTACCCTTTGTTCGAACAATGACACAATAAAATATCTCCAAGGTTAATTCTGGTACTAAAGCCTTAGAATATTTTAAATCTGTAAATGAGAAAAACATGCGGTGCAAGTTCCTCTAAAAAATGTAGGATAACAGTGAATCTAGTGATCAGAAATAGTGTCCCATAGATGCTTTGGACACTGTCCAGGCACCCTATGTAACAACTGCTTCTATTATGGAAGTGATTCCAGGTACGCTACTTCCCACTTTTCCTCATTCAGCTACTCAATATGTAGGAAAAGACTATATTGATCCCTTGATTCCATGTAATTTGACCTCTATGGAATCAACTCTAATTACTTCTCACCCTAATCACATTAAATCTATCAATAGTCCTAATGAGATGGAGACCACTGGTTGTCCTATAAATTCTAGGAGTACTAATATTAGTCCAAAGTCTGTTCAAGCTAAGACACAAACCAAACATACTAACAATGATAAACAATATGCCATAACACCGGAACCTGTAAACATACAAAAGAACTCCCTCAGTACAGGGCCCCTTGCTTATGAAGGCACTTCCTAAATCCCCCAGGCAGAGGCACCTTACATCAGTTCTGGATGATGTAAAATAACAGGATATAAAGGCTTCAAAGGACCTAGGTACTCCTACTCCTCATTCTATTAAATTACCTTTTGATGGTGTTCAATATATAGATAATAAGAACTGTTCTGAACAGCCTGGTATTCTATTAAATAAACAAAACACCACTTCTTTGATGCTATGTAATACAAATAGAACAGACTCAATTATGAATTCTTCAAGAAATTAAACTACAAAGAAGAACTCTGTCACTACAAACAACGAACAGGAACAGACCACTAACAATAACAATGCTCAAAACATTAGATGGTCTTCAAGAAATAAAGGATCTGGAAAGACGAAAAAAGGGAGTTCTAACTCCAAAAATAGGTTTAAATGAACATTATTTTTTCGAATTATCAGGTTATTTCCAACTCTAACACGTTCAATGTTCTAAAAAGAATTATTAACACTCACCATCCCCTGTTATTTGCTATTGCTGAACCAAAAAATGCTTATTCTTCTAACTACTCTCACTTTTTTCAACACAATTATATCTTTACTGGAGTGATCTCAAATTCCTACAACGGTGAATCTCTATGGATTTTTTTACACTCTTAAAAAATGTTAACACCTTTAGTGTCTCTGATAAAATCTTTACTTGAAATTTTAATACTGGTGGCATACACCTATTCTACTCTTTTGTTTATGCAAAAAATAGATACCAAGAAAGGAGAACACTTTGGAATGACCTTTCTTACCTAAGCACTAATATTAATGACCCTAGGTTTATTCTTGGAAACTTCAATGCCATTCTCAACTTAAGTGAGAAAATTGGACCTTCCCATGCTTCTATTTCCACGAGATAATTTAAAGCCTCAATTGAAGAAAATAATCTCATTGAAATTAATCTCACTGGTGCAAAATACACTTGGTACAGAAAACATTACAATAGATTGGTCACTTCCAAATTTGATAGAGCCTTCACGAATGTACATGCTTTAGAAAGAGGTTAAGAGTGCCCTTTTTCTCCAAATCTTGAGATTGTGGCTGGTCATGATGGTTTAACAAATTAATTCTTTATGTTCTACTGGGTCATAGTTCGTGATGATCTCCTTAACTCTATGATTCAGTTCTTTAACCATGCCTCAATGCCCTATGGAATCAACTCCAATTTTATTTTCCTGATCCCAAAGAAGGAAAATGTTGTAGATGTAAATGATTTCAGACCTATTGCTATTGGGAATACCTTTCCAAAAACCATTCAAAAAATTATTGTAGGTGGGGAGGTTTTGCGGGTGGCATAGAGCTGGAACTGGTGGCTGGGGATGTTTTTCATGTGGTAGAGGGCTGGTATTAGTGTTTTGCCGGAGGCTGGGGGTGGTGGCTGGTGTGGTGGCTGGTGCGGGCTAAATTACAGGTGGCTGGGGGATGGTGAAGGCTTGAATGCAGGTGGATGGGGGCTCGACTAGGGCCAAATCGCGGCATGACCCCGGTTTGACCACGGCGTGACTACGGCATGACCGCAGTGTGTTGGCCCTATCCAACGACATCTACAGGGCTGCATCTTCTGACCAGGAGTGAAGGGAGTGAGCAGAGGTGGTGCAACATTCCGGTCGTCGCCCCACCAGCAGAAATTGTGATTGGTCAGTCTCAACATTGCTTACAAGACTAATGGAATACTATCACTGCGAACCACCGTAGGGTGTCGTCCTGGAGTAGGGCCAAATCACGGTGTGACCGCGGCGTGACCGCGGTGTGACCACGGCGTCACTACGGTGTGACCATGGTGTGTTGGCCCGGTCCAACAACATCTACGGGGCAGCATCTTCCGGACAGGAGCGAAGGGAGCGGGAGGAGGCCGGGAAATATTTTGGTCTTCGCCCCACTAGCAGAAATTGTGATTAGTCAGTCTCAACATTGATCACAAAACTAATGGAATATTATCACTACGAATTTTCATGGGGTGTCATCCTAGAGTAGGGCCAAATCAAGACGTGACCGCGGCGTGACAGCGGTGTGACCGCGGCGTGACCGCGGCATGTTGGCCCGGTCTAGCTACATCCACGGGGCAGCATCTTCTGGCCAGGAGCGAGAGGAGGCGGGGAAACATTCTGGTCGTCACCCCATCGACAGAAATTGTGATTAGTTAGTCTCAACATTGATCACAAGACTCATGGAATACTATCACTGCGAACTGTCGCAGGGTGTCGTCCTGGAGCAGGGCCAAATCACGGCATGACGGCGGTATGACCGTGGTGTGTTGGCCCGGTCCAGCGACATCCGCGGGGTAGCATCTTATAGACAGGATTGAAGGGATTAGGAGGAGGCGGGGCAAACAAACTCTAGATGTATCTGAGATAGTTCAAGCTCTACAAACAAAAAATAATTAATGAGATTTTTCCCTTTAAGAATCTTCTGATCGACCTAAAATATTTCCAAGAATGTTGCTGTAAATAGTAAGAAAAGAATGATTTAAAAAAGGAAGATGCAATTTAATAATCTAAATCCATTGGGATGAAAACTGAGAGTCTCTCCTAGAGTGAACAATTAGGTTCCACTGGTAGAGGAAACATGGTTAACAGTTGAAAGAACATGAATATTTGGACAAAGACAAAGCCAGATCCACCACTTCATGCAACCTGAGAAAGAATCAATGAGAACTCATTGAGGGAAAACATTTGAAAAATACTAAAACATTCTGGTTAACCTGAATACTAGTGATCGATCTTGAAAGATGTGATTTTAAAATTGATGCATGTCAAACCCCAAGAAAAAAGATGTCAAAGAAGAAGGTAAATGAGACTTCAAGGTACCGAATAATAGATAATGTGTATGAATACCTAGAGGAATACCCTATGGGATTAGGAAAATCACAGGTTACATAACATGTAATCAAACATTAATGGTACTATGGGACCCCTGGGCTGTGGAACTGGGATTTTTGTTGGATTTAAATATCACATGCCATGTGACATGGTCACACAACATGGGACCCATCTTAAAAGTCTAACGACACTTAATGAGTGTCTTAGTTCAAACAACCATTTTAATAAAAAGAGGGAAACCCCCTACAGGGATATAAAAAGGGTCAAGTATGATGTGTGCTTTATGACTAACAATGAAATCAAGAATAAGGAAAACATCAATGCAATAATGTTAAGCAAGGTATACCACTTTGAGTTTTCGCAGACAGCGCACCTCCATTGGAGGGGTTTTATTACAAAACCATGACTTATTTATCAAACGAAACAATTATCTTAACTAACACTTATTCAAGAATTGCAATTTAATATAAACATGCAGAATTAAGAATGAAACTAAATTCAATTTAAAACATTCTTCAATTATAGAGGCCAGGAGAGGGACCCTACCTCAACCTCAAGGTGTGTTTTCTTTTGTCGACGAAAACTCGAATCTTCTTTTTTTCCTCTTGCACACATATGAAACTTCACATATATATATAAGGAAACCTAGCCCCTATGTACATATTTTCATGGCCAAATACACAGAAGGGGGTCCTTAGATATATATTTATACTTACATATACCGGTTTACACTTACACATGTATGCATTTTTCATATCCATATATAAGCACACCTAGCCCCAATATATATATTCATACTGCCATGAGTGAATATATATAAAGGGGGAACTTATATATGTATATTCCTACCTATCCATACACATGTAAGCCTTCGTCAACGGAGACTCGAATCCACCTCAAAAAAATCCAAAAGGCACTCCAAAAATATAAGGAACCCAAAAATCACAAATGCCCTAATTAAAATTGGGGCAAAGAATAAAAATGGAATAAACCTTACCCAAATCTTGAACTCATTGTCTTCGATGGTGGTGGATAGAACTGGACTTATCATAAGAAACCGCCTATAAGAAAATAGTGGGAAAAGAAATGAGATATAACAACTTCTTATATATATGTAATCAGTGTGTCAATTGTACCTGATAAATCATACATGAATCCATAACCAATAATGAACAAATAATATTCAAATTGATATGTACATCCCAATACTAAATAACATGATCATTAATCATTCTCTTTATTTTTCAAACATCACATTCAATTGCCTTTTAAAAAATCAAAAGTCACCAAAATATGAGAATAAAGTAAACCTCCATCATCACTTAAACGTGAGAAATAGGGATTAGACATTGTTCTTAACCTAGAAAATCCATTCCTTGAACTAGAGTTCACTGTTTTTCTCTTGAAAAAATAATACAATAAACCTTTTGTATATTTCTTTCACAATATCATTGTTATAAAATAATGTTCAATAAAAAGGTAGTTTAAAATACTTGTATATTTATGGATATTATAATCCCATAGAGTGATAGTATTGGGAAATGAGAAACATGGTAATCCTTTGGTGATAACAGCGGAATGATTCAATTATTTAACTCCTAATTTTTAAAAAATAAAAAACAGGCCTCCTATTTTCCTCAAAATCCATTTCCATTACAATGACCTATAGATGACACAAAATACACACTCTCGTAAATACATGGCCAAAAAAGTAATCTCCATGCATTCACCAAGCTTACATCTACACCAATCACCCCTTTTAAAACTTTTTTAGAAAATAATTTCAATACACAATTAAAAAAAATTACTCACCCAATTCTCAAGGGCACATCCCATCCCATAAATGCTTCTCCATTTCCTGCACACATGCATGAGACGCTCACTACTAACTACATTAAATTAAAAAAAATCACAACATGCTTGTTAGTGATACATTTTAATCAAAAAAAATTGCCCAAAATTCATATCATAATTCATTATGTAAAAATTTCTCAACCAAACTTGTCAAGTTCAATAACTTCTCCTTTTCAAATGCAGTCTCCCCCATTCCTATTTTGTAAATCTCACACACCATTTCCGTCAAAAATATTCTACTGAATTGGAAGTAGTTTTTCATTACCTAATTTAAAATCAAAATGACCGACAAGCAATTAGAAAAACTTATAACGAACCATTATCATAAAAAACAATAAAAACAAAGTAGAAACACTAACCTGGATGTTTTTTTATGCTTCCAACAATAGTATGATTCAATATTCAACAGGTGCATGAGGTGTTGTCCAGCTTTTTTCATGCCTAGAAAACACAAGAAAAATGCTATTAAATAGTAAAATAACTAAAGGAAATAAATGAAAAGAAAAGGGAAATGATTTTTTAGGTTTCAAACCGCGAACAGGGGCTGTTGTTAACCTATCCACAGCTGGACCCCTACTCCCTCCCCCTACCCCCTGGCCCCTACCCCCCTCCACCCTACCCCCTTTCCCCCATCAATCCTGCACCATGCCCCTACCCCCTGCCCCCCTCCACCCAGCCCCCTAGCCTACATAGCCCCCCCTTCACCCCATGCACCCCCCCTGCCCTCTGCCCCTCCACCCTGCCCCCCTACACCCCTCCACCCTACACCCCTCCACCCTGCACCCTTCCCCCTGCCCCCTGCCCCCTGCCCCCCTCCACCAAGCCCCCTTTCCTGCACATCCCCCCTGCACCCTGCAGCCTTCCCCCTACCCCCTGCCCCCTCCACCCTGCCCCCCTCCACCCAACCCCCTAGCCCCTAGCCTACACAGCCCCCCTGCACCCCCCCCCCTCCATCCATTCCCAATTGCTAAATAATGTTTTTTTATTATGTACAAGTGTTTTATGAACCTAATTTTCCTTTGATACTAAACATTTAGATCCTTGAATGTATTATTACGTTATTTATCTTAAAAATTATGTAATAGACATGTAAAAATAGGTTGGTTTTCTATATAATGACATCTCAATGTCCCTTTACATGCTTTTACATGAATATGATAACAAATAACACTATAAGCACAATAAATTATTGAGTAAATATCATTGTATACATTAAAATTCCAAAACTTGAGGAATATGGAACTTTCTCCATGTATTGGCACTCTTATTCCATTGTGAGTTCTTATGCCTTGGTCAGGTTGAAGTGGAATGCAAGATGGGTAGTCACTGTTTCTCATCTATTCATGACCAAACTTTTGATGATCCTATTGATATGATCTGTCTGGGTTATTACTAAATCTACATTCTTATTATCTATTTCTATACTTATCCACAACGCGTTGTTGGTTCCCTTTATCGGACGATCGTGCAACCGAGGTTTATTTGCATCAGACGCCTCGTGTTCAGCAACGGCACACTCGTCCACAACTCGTTAGACGGGGTGCGCACCCCCAGGTGGCTTCCTGAATTGTTTTTCAGGAAGGAAAAAAAGAGTGAGTGCAGAACTCAATATTACCATTGAAAAACAATGGGAGATAAACAGGGTATTCCGAGTTTTTGTTTTGGAGGAGAGTATTTCTCTCACGCGATGATGACTATATCGAGAGATGAGGTGCTCTAGCAACTCAAGCAGCTTCAAGCAACTCTCATATTGATCCAACAATGCTAGATAGACCATGAACTGGTGATGACTTCCGGAATGACAGTTCGAGAATTCTTCGAAGCTGTAGGGCGTCGCCGAGAGCAGATGCCGCAGCTCAAGACAAATGTCTGGGGAATTTTCTTGGACCATCAATTTTCTTCTGGGTCGCAGGTGCAACCTGAAGATCACCTAGATCCACCTCCACTGCCTCACTCCTTCACACTACCTGTAGTACATCCAGGGATGTCTAGTGATTTAAAGGTGCAGAAGCGTGTTGCACTGACACTGTCTTATTTGGTGAAAATAGTGGATTCAATTACACCGGATACGACAGTCCAGTCTTAGGTTGAAGACTGAGATGCACCACTCCAGAATTTAGGAATATTGTGACAGTGGAGGGATTTGGGTTCTAGCTCTGTAGAGAAGGACCACATCGCATTTGCGAGCATGAAGGACAACGAATATGAGAGATTTCTTGGAACCAAGTGCATGCACGATGTTTTTTCAAGGACATCAACAACAGAGTCTACCATTAGCAGTGCTGGGTATCTAGATGATGTTTGGAACTTCTCAACACATATGCGTACGGAGAAGAATTTGGAAGATCTCCTGACTCATTTGCATACATGACACCTTTCCCCAGTCCTGAGGGCAAGACTACTTTTCAAGGTGGTGCGAATGATAAACACCTGACTATAGGAGAGCGAGGGTAAAAATGTCATTATAGTCAAGGAATATTATTTTTTAGAGTGTCGTTAGTATTTTGCTAGGATGGGACCACGTGAAGGTAGGGGGAGCTATTATAAATAAGTAGCAAGGGGGTGAGAGGAGGCAGGGAGAATTAACCTCGAATCATCTTCGGCTTGGATCAACTTTCTTGCAGGGGTGAGGAGCACTTGCCCTCTCGAAGTCTCCTCTTCATTCTTCTTCTACTCCACAGTAGTTATCTGATTCTATTCACAGATATATATACTATTGGAGTTGGTGGTCTAGAACCAACTACATTGTACTTTATTCATTAAATAAAAGCCTTATCACATCTTGATTGTTCTTATACATTACATGTCATGTGATAATGTCCTAAGGAAAACAGTTGTGTTAAAGGGTTGTAGCGGATCCATGCTATGATGAGAAAGCGGAAGTGCCATAACACTGTTCTTGAATGTATGTTCTATGGCCGGATGATATTATTTGAGGGACACAAGTAATACAGGTCATTAGGGGTGAGGACTCATAAAACTTTGAGGAACCTTCTCATGGTGTGCGCCCTTGGTAATATCCAGGAGGATATTATGAGAACGAGACCAGCCAGTAGGAAATCCACATTTCATAGTGTCATTGGATTTTCCTATCAACGGATGTGTGTATTGGTCCTTAGACTTTAAGATTATTATTAATGGGTATTACAACTCACACACTTAGATGTATTAACAAAAACTATAACGACACACTATTCGCAAGGAGGTAGGATACGTTGGGCGCGTCACGAGTAATACCGCATTAATAGATAATGCGAGAAAGGATTTTTCCCTTCCATTCCATAACGGAAGTAGATATCTCAGGCCCTTTGATGGAATTGATATAGCCTAAATAAATCCATGGACATGGTAAGGTATGGGCAAGTTCAATTCCGGGAAGTCAAAGAATGAATAATCAAGCACATGGGTTGATGGCACTAGTATGCAACCCACTTGATTGGAGATATCGAGACAAAGGGATTATATTACATGGTAAGCGTTTGTAGGAGGTGACACATCATTGCGGCATTAACTTCTTTCTCTATGGGTGCCTTGGCGTGTTTCTAGACGCTAACCTTGGACTTTAGGCAGGCTCAACCTAATGCCACTAAGAAAGAGGCCTAGAGGGTCACACACTACGTCTGTCCATGTATCTCAGTTAAATATTAATTTAACAAGTTAAATAAATATTATTCATGACTGTGGATTAATAATTATTTAAGGATGTATGATCGCATTTATTTTGACACTAGTTATTCGAGAGAATATATTGTGGACGAAATAATATATTTATTAGCGAGTAATGCAGTTACATTTATTTATGAAATAAATAGTCATTACTCAAGGTCTAATAAATGTGGTGGAGAAAAATGGAAAATAAAAGTACACATCGTGTATATTAAATATACACGCCGTGTAGTTTTATGGAAAACAAGTACAGGTCGTGTATTAATTATTACACGCCGTGTAGGTTTTCCAGTTGGGATTTTCAAGATTTAATATTGTTTTATTAAATGATATTTATTATAATCAGCATGGGCGCATGTCAAGGAATTAATAATTCGACAATGGGGTTTTCAATAAGAGTTAATGAAATAAATAAAAATGTGTAACGCATTTATTTATTGTCATAACTCTATTAACCTTAAACCCGATTATAAATATCCTCACAACCCCAACATTTTAAAGATCCATTGTTGTGCACAACGGATTTGGAAACTCTCTCAAGCCAAGAGAGAATTCCCTTTCCACCAAAAACGCCCTCAAGTTACGAGAGCAAGATCCTCCACCGGATCAAGGTGGTCGAAGGCGGACATCGCAAGCAAAGGTTCTTCCGCGCTAGCACCCGGAGATCCCTTCGGCGACATCCGGAGATACGTGACACACGTGTGGATCACCGCTAGAGGAATCCTACACTTGGATTCTAAGACGCAATGACGGATCACCGAATCGTGACCAGACACATCAACGAAGAAAGAATTCCAACGAGGTAATTCTTATGCATTAATTGAATTAATTATAATCAACATATGATGATCCTCCTCAAGGGTTCCGGGACTCTTCTTTTCTTCTCGTTCTTCGTTATATTCTGAAGATTCAGCGTTTTATATCGTGAAGGATCTCGTATTGAACGTTGTTTAACGTTAAAATTAAAGTTGGGGTAACCCACCAACGCGCTTCCGCTGCGCCCAAAACCTACAAGTGGTATCAGAGCGGTCATATCGTTGATTATAATTATTTAGTTTTTCATTGGTAATTTATGCATTTAATAATTTAGTTATTTCAATTCAAGTTTAACCGTTCTGGAAATATGAATATCGAGATCTATTCCTCCTCCCTCGTTTCTCGTTCACCTCAGGGAAATGATTTTTTATTTTAATTTTGATTAAAATAAAATATAGGAACTCATCCGGAGGAGCCAAACGTTTCTGGCCGTATTACACCATAATACACGGCGTGTATTCGGAAGTACATGTCGTGTAGTCTAGGTTCAATTCATTGACTGATCCGCCAAATCAGACCGTGTATTGGATTCTTTCTAAGAATTTAAGACACCGTGTGTTGACCAGAAACGGGTGGCACATGGTTTCCGGAATACACGTCGTGTGGTCCAGTGAACACGGCGTGTAGTCCCTTCGGGTCAGGGTTGGGTCATGTACTCCGTACACGGCCTGCCGGCTGGAAACCGTGTAACACAGAAACTACACGGCGTGTGTCCCACTGTACACGCCGTGTACTCCGAAAATTTCCGAAGTACATTAACACTCCCTATCCCCGGGCGTGTACTTCGGATGGACGATGAAGAAAAGTATATGTTGTGTAGTCAGAACTACATGTTGTGTACTCACCCAAATTACGCAGATTTATTAAAATTTATTATTATATTATACAAACCCTTGAGACGTGTACCATGGTGAAGGCGTTAAGCTGAGTCACAACACGTGATAGGTGTTTTATATATATGTGTTTAATTTAACATCTGTGTAATAAATGGGAATTCAACGGGTTGCCTCCAAGGTACAAGTTACGTACAAGGATAATTTTCAATGAATTTATTTGTTTAAAATTATTATGGATGAGAATCTCAAGGATATTCAGAAAAGGGATTTAAGATAAAAGGATTGATTAATTAAAGAAAATTAATTGATTCGAGCATGATTTATCATAAACAAGAACGATTAAAGAATTGAATGCTAGTTTTATTTATGCGTAAATATTGTTGCATGTATGGATGATCATGAGCTAGACTGAGACCTTTTTATGTAAATGGTTTCTTTTAATTTATTTATTTAAATTAAATTTGTTGGCCTGCGAGCCATCTCCTCATTAATTTGTAGGGCCTACGCGCCTAAGGATTCTTTTATGTAAAAATCCCTTTTACCCCTCACCTGCATGTGAGATAAATGCATATGTAATGGATGGAGCTCCCAAGCTAGTGGAGGCGGCTCAAGTCAGGAGCCAAGGTGAAACCAATCCAAGGAGATACAAAGGTGGACAGGTGGAAAGATGTAAACACGAACCCGAAAGGTTCAAGGTGTTTCTCCCCTAGGTCTTGGGTTAGTTTATCAACCGCTAGATAAACTAACCAATAGAAAAGCTCATGATCATACCATTTATTTTATTTCTGTCAGTTGCATGGTTTATTTATTGTGGTGTGTTGTCACAATCACACAATTAATGAATTAAATGAGCATGCAAGACGGAACTAAAATAAAACCGGCTTATATGTAAATATTATCTTAGACATGGTTAATCACTTAAGTATATCCCACTTAATATTAACAATCATTTAATCAAAGATAATAAAATGAAAATTTACGTATAAGGATAAAATCCCTCAAAATAAATATTAAGTCAGCATAGCCTTCCATAATCTTGGTTAGAATTGAACTATAGTTCAAAGTGCTTGACCAACCCTAGTTGGGGTGCTTTAAACTATCGGGGAATTATAATCCAAGGTTTTGGGTTGACTTGACTTGGTTCACATCAAGGGTTGACTGCCACAGCAGGACTTGGTGTGACCATGAGGCAAAGGTTGAGGAAATCCAAAAAGGATTTCAGGATTGGGGAGTCCACTCAACGGATCAAGGATCTGCTAGTTAATGCAGTTGGCATTTGGAATTCCTACCTAAAACCCTTCAAGTTGCTTGACCAACCCTAGTTGGGGTAATGCGAAGGGCAATATGAATCCTTTCCACTAGAATATTCACGCAATAGAATATTCTGATGTCAATGGTGAGGGATATTGGATTTCGATAAAATAGTGGGAGACTAATAAGTATTAATTTATTTATTTGTCTCAATTTTTTTAATAATTTACAAAACCTTTTCTCATATTAATTTGTATAAACGGTAAGAAAATTACTTCAAACATATCATTGCGCACCATACTCAAAAAAGATAACCTTATCACTGGCACCAATTTCCAAGAGTGGCAGAGGCATTTACACATCATCATTCGCCACTGTAAAGACCTGGAAATTTCAAGGAAATTTCTTCTTAATTTTATTTGGAATTTTACAAGAACACAGTTTTTGACGGTGCCTGATTTCGAGGCCCGGTGTGCCCGTAATCATTTTTTGAAGTTTGGCTCGGGTACGTTCAGTGAACGGGCGAGCGGGTTTTTCTAACTTTTGAACCGGTGCTCGGAATCGAATTCTGATGGCACCGATGGAACCATAGCGCCGGTAATTGCTTAGGAACACCATTTCCAGAGTTTCATTTTCACGAGAGAAGATGATAAAAAATGTATAAGTTTAATTTATAAATTAACTACAATTTTTATTTTCTTTTAGTGGTTTAAGGCTTTGGGTGGAAGTTGGGTAACTACCCAACTTCCCAAGAGAGGTTATGAGGGTGGTGGGGCCCACACAAACCCCACCCCTTCATATTCTTCAACCCCCCTCAACTCACCATTAACTCTTGATAACTTAAACATTAATAACTTATGTTATTAATTAAGTGAGTTAAGTGTGGATTTTTAAATTTCAAACTCTTGAAATTCAAAAGTTATGTTATGTTAATAAAATAAGAGGTGAGCTTATTTTATTTTGGGTTAGTTTCTTGTGGTGGAGTCTTGGGGAGGAAAAGGCTAAGGATTGAAGAGTTTCTTCATCTCCTTTTTCGAAGAACGCGAAGAACGTGAAGAACGCCAGATTCCTAGGAGGTCGACGTCTCCTTCCACGGCGCCTCTTACCACGATGTCGACGACGTCTTCTTTCGCGACGTCTCTTTCCGCGACGAATCCTCGTTCGACGAACCTCCGTTCAAGAAATGTCGAGGTAGGGAATTGTTTGTGAATATTAATAAACCCCATGTTACTTCCTTCTAAATCAAAGAATGCAGATCAACTAAACATCAAGTTGATCCGCGAAGAATATGATGCAGGTTTGGAATTCTTGTTTGCGAGAAAACTGTAAGGGTTTATTTACATAATTTGTTCGTGATTATTACCTTGATGTTCTTCATGAAATATGACCAATTGATATCATTTAACAAGAGGGGGCCAGACCGCACAAACACGGCCGACCCTCCTCCTTATCCATGTTGGTTTCTTTTGTGGATTGAAACGGGAATAGCGCGGTGTCGTCGCATCGCGCGGAATCGGGCGGCAAGGAATGCGCGGCGTCGTCGCACCGCGCCGTGAAAACGAACAAGGACGCGACGTCGTCGCGCCGCATCGGAGAAACACGAAGACATCCGTGGACGGAGTCGGTCCACGATGAAGGGGCATGGATCCATTGCGTCGCGCCGGAGAACCACGAGGACGGCGCGATTTTGTTTATTGACGTGCGGATAGACGGGCGATGATAAATGGGGCCGCAAGGTTATTTTGAAGCTTTCGCAGTAAAGTTTGAGACCCAAGATGAATGCCGGCATAGAAGGTTTTGAAAACGGACCACCGGAGCAACTTCGGTGGCCCGTGGAAAACTAGGAGGCGTGGGTCGTCGGCGCGGTGCCACCGGCGACGGGGGGTGGTGGCCGGAGCTGTCCGGCCGCTAGGAGGCGGCGGCGCCCGAGTGCACCGCCGGAGGAATCAACCGTCGTGGCTTGCCGCGGCAGTGCGGCACTGGTGATCCCGCGGCCGCGCGGGATCCCGGAGGATTGGCGGTGGCGCAGACCGCCGTTGGCATCAATCAACGGCGAGGGGGGCCGCGCACCCCCCCCCCCCCCCCCCCCGCTCAGCGACTTCCGCTCGGGCATGCTGGCCGAGCCGCTGCCGGCCGGTCGGGCTGGACCGAGCCATCCGGGCCGCGCCGGCCGGGCCGCGCCGCGCCCGGATGGGCCGGACATGGACCCGGGTCGGGTCGACCCGGTTCGGGCCGACCCAGGGGGGATTGTGCAGGGCCGGCCCGGGCCCAGATCCCCCATTTCGGTTTGTTTCCGATCGAACATCCATAACTTGGGATACGGACCTCCAATTGACGCACCGTCAACGGCGATGCGATCCTTGGACCGAGACAGTCGTTTTGACATATCGCACTTAGGGTTTCGGAATACTTTGGGTTCAGCTGGGTTGGTTCGTGCACGGAACCAACCGGGCCCTCAGAGCGGAAACACTCATAACTTGAACTTCGGACGTCCGATTGACGTGACGTCGACTTGGATGGATTCCTCTAAGTGAGACGGATCTTTTGGCATACTCTGTTCGAGGTGCGGATGTCGTCGGAGTGCGGTTGGGTTGGTTCGCTCACAAGACCAACCGGGCCCCTAGAACGAAAATGCCAATAACTCACAGACCGGACGTCCGATTGACGCACCGTCTGTCTCGTTGAATTCCTCTTGATGAGACGGAACTTTTGGAATTATTCCCCCAAGTTTCAGTTGCTGTTGGATAGTGGCTGGGTTGGATTGTACCCAAAATCCAACCAGGCCCTTAGAACGGAAAAGCTGATATCTTTCCGACTGGACGTCTGTTTGACGAACCGTCAGCGGCGTTGGTGATCACATTGAGAAACGGTTCCTATGAGTATACCCTATGAGAGTTTGGGGTACAGTTGAGATACGGCCGGGTTGGTTCGCTCCCGAAACCAACCGGGCCCCTGGGACGAAAAGGCTAATAACTCACAGACCGGGCGTCCGATTGACGCGTCGACTGTTGCGTTGAGACCCCTATGACGAGGCGGTCCTTTGAGATACTTCTTAATGGGACTTTGAGATACTTGGAGTATCGACCTATAGCTCATGGTGCGGACCCTCCCAGAGACGAGCATGCGGAGTACGGAGACCGTGTATCTGACTGAGACCTGACGACTGCTTGACCGACTCGACTTGGAGTGAGTCGACTAGCCCAGCGGACGGAGCACTACTTTGTTTGGGTGCAGACCCATGGCGGACGGAGCACTACCTGTGTGACAGTGCAGACCCGCGGTACTCATCCGAAGAGTACCTCAGCAGGCTACTAGGGGGTGTGCACTACTGTGTTTGGGTGACATACCTCGGCGGGATGCACTACTGTGTTTGGGTGGCTGACCCGCGGTACTCGACAGGAGGAGTACCTCAGCAGTCTTAGGTTAGTGAGAAGTACCTCGGAGTCATGACAGGACCACTGTACACTCCAAGGATGGGGATCTTCAGTAGTTACGTTTTCGATAATAAAAATTCTGGTTTGAGCTGAGACTTTTGACCTTTGTGTTTACCTCTTGATTGAGATGGGTCACTTGATAACTTAGGTATATGTATGGGCATATACATGGGTAGTGGTTATCCATTGATTTCATGATCTTTGTGTTTCCTCATGATTGAGATGGGTTACTTGATAACTTAGATATATGTATGGGCATATACCTAAGTAGAGGTTATCTGTTGAGATCTTCTTTGTGGTTATCCTTGTTGGTTTTAGTGAGACCTTGAGGGTCTCGGGGTCCCTACTGAGTATCGTTATACTCACCCCTGCATGGGTTATTCCTGCACCTCGTTGTGTTGGTTGCAGACGATGGGCAGTGCTGACGGAGGCCGAGTGTTCGAGGACTGGACGGTACCCGAAGCTGGACTACACGACGAGTCAGTACTTGGAGGTGGACTACACGATGAGTCAGTATCCGGAGGTGGACATCACTGCGAGACGACACTTAGATGAGGTTGAAGGGCGAGAGCGTTGTGGAGGCTATCTGTACCTACCCTTCAGGTAGGATCTGTGGTGGACGATCCAGGATCTGCGCCATCTGTACCTACACTTCAGGTAGGATCCGAGGAGGACGACCCAGGAGCCGCTTCCATTCTTACATCCATTGTCTTTTTCTGTTGTACTTTGTTCAGTTGTAGTTGTACTTTCATTTGGGTTTGTATTCTGGCCCATTTACCTTTCAGCACTTCTCTTTGTACATAGTGTTTTACTCTCGCTTGTACTCTGTGGTGTTTTCTTTACTTTTATAAAGGCAATGCCTTCCCAGTTATCGGGATTTACGCCTTTGGTGCTAGATGCCAGCCCCTGGCCTATGGAAGGTGGGCTTGGGGTAGTCACGACATGGGCCCTGAGGAAGGGTCGTGAAAAATTGGTATCAGAGGAGTCGGTTCTACCATAGAACTTATAACTCTGATATTTTCTTTCTATGAAGAAATAGTGTTAAGAGTATCGAGTGTGGTTTTCAGTTCAGGGAGTCTAGTTTTGGTGCGGGCGGCCAACGTATCCATACACCATGACCCTGACAACTGATTTCTGACTTTGGGAACGAAAACACTGATTGTGTGTGTGTTTCCAGAAGTTTTATTTAAATATCATCTCAAACCAGGTCAGCTCACCTGGTATAATCATTTGACTGTGTCCCGTTGTTTCTTTCAGGATGCCTTTTCTCGGACGACCAGCTAGAGCCCAGAGGGATGTGCGTACTGACAGCCTTTCGAGCGATGAGGCTTCGGTATAGGACCCTCTTGCAGTTGAGGCACCAGCAGAGGAACCAGCGGTACTACTATACGTTGGGCCACCGATTCCACCAGCCCCAGCAGTAGGCGATGCACGCCACTTGAGCGCGCTGCATGAGTTCCAGCGCTAGAGGCCACCCAGGTTCTGGGGAGAGACGGACCTGCAGGCAGCTGAGGTTTGGCTGGAGGTTGTGGTGAGATTCTTCAGGCTAGTGCGGACGCCGGCAGACTTCATGGTGATCTTTGCTGCCAGCCTCCTTCAGGCAGCAGCAGGCTGGTGGTGGAGCCACTTGTTCCAGTTTTGCGATGGGATGACCTTTGCATGGGAAGACTTCGAGACCTTCTTCAGGGTGGATTTTGTGCCAGTAGCTCTACACCCTGAGTGTGTATAGGATATTCTGCCTTTGCCGCGTGTTTTTCGATCAGTAGCCGAGTCATCTGTGGGAAGTAGACAGATGATGCAGAGGTCCAGGAGGACCAGACCAGCAGTTGGGAGATCTCGGGTTTTAGGATCGGTGGTGCGGGGCACCCAGGGTGGGGACAGAGCTAGGCATGCCAGAAACAGACAGTGTTACTCATGCGGCGGGAAGGGTCACCTGGCACGTGACTGTCCGACTCCTCGTACAGTTGATCCGCAGGCTTTGGAGGAGCCACCGAGGCAGAGGCAGCGGCGAGTGCTTGAGAAACAGCCGAGCAGTGGACAAGGCAGTAGAGCTCCGAGTGCAGTTGGACAGGAGCAGAACTAGTGGATACGTCCCTTGTACTTCTAGTTCCATGTTTCTATTGTATTCGTGTCTTTGTACTATGAGCTGCAATAATAAAAAGACACTTATCTTTGAGATTTTTTCTTTTCTGTCCTTTGTTTGGTTTATAGTGAGTGTCCCGGTTAAGACTGTTGACTTGACCCTCACTTTTGAGTTTTCTACTGGAGAAGACCCAATGACCTCACACTGATGCCGACAGTGTGACTCGACCCTTGGAGGTGAGAGTGACAGTTGGATCTCTTGGTAGTAACGTCGAGGCCTTATGACGTCATCCATGGCATGAATACATCATTCATGTCAGGATTGATTGTATTAGGCAATGGGTGTGGTTCATCCAGGGGATGAGATCGAGTTTCTCTTTTCGGCAAAGGAGAAATTTTATCAGCTCTTTCAGATAATAGGCAAGGAAGGTGCAGATCATCCAGGAGCGGATGAAGACTGCACAGTGCAGTAAGAAACAGAAAACTGGAACCAGTCTTAGAGACTCGGGCATGTTAAATGTTTCCACAAGAGGAAGCTTAAAGGAGAGATGAGTCTGCGAAGCAGCAGACGTGGAGGCAGAGCTAGGAGATCAGCATGAGGTGGTGTACATCTTAACATACTACAACCACCCACCGTAGTTATCCCCGCCAAGCTCAGGGAGTTTGAGGGTGGAGGAAGAGAGTAACTGCATGCGGTCAGGGAGAGTGACCCAATGGCTCTAAAAATGATTCAAGGGATAGTCTGTGTCCACTACTAGCTGCTGTAGTAACAGACGTCGATATGAATCATTCTTTGCTCTCACGAATCTTATTCCAGACCTAGAGTTTCCGGTAATCCATGGACTTGACCCTCACGTCTAGAGATACCTTAGGAGGAGACTCGATAATCACACTTACGCCGATGGTGTGGTCAGAACCTCAAGGTGAGAGTTTCGGTTGGAATCTCTTGGTGGCAGCGTCGAGGCCTTACGATGTTAGTTTGAGTATGGAATGGGAAATAACTGTTCATACTCAAATTGACGGTTTTAGGTGAATGTCAGGATGGGTTTTCCTTGGTTGGCGAAAAAGAAAACCCCAGGCAGCGCATGGTAACTCTTGCACAGGAGGGTGCGACCGATCACTCTTGAGTCGGTCAACCTTACCCTCGTGGCAGCAGTCGTTTTGAGTTCCAGTTCTAATAGGAATTGGAGACCTCTAGAGTTCGAGGATGACGATCACGTCCTTATACAGGTCTCACCTCGACGAAGTTTACGGAGATGTGGCCAAGGCGGAAAGTTATCTCCGAGGTTCAGCGGACCTTCTTAGGTCCTCAGCTGGGTAGGCGGGGTGGTTTACCGCTTGACCAATCCACCTCAGTTGCACCAGGTGCACGATGACTTCCACATATCTCAATGGAGGAGATACGTGCTCGACCCATCGCATATCATCGACCATGGGGAGCTGGACTTTGGAGATAGGGTGACTTTCACAGAGGTTCCAGTGGGAATCGAGGATCGACCGGAGCGGATCCTATGAGGAAGGATGATTCCTCGGGTGCGCTTTCTCTAGAAGTACGGGAACCTCTAGGTAAGCACATGGGAGCGGAAGGCTCAGATGCATGCTCAGTACCGCTTTTGTCACCCTAGTTTGTGTTGAAGCTTTACAGGGACGTAAAGCCCTGCGGTGGGAGTAATGTAAAGACCCGGAAATTTCAAGAAAAATTTCTTCTTAATTTTCTTTGGAATTTTACAAGAATGCAGTTTCTGACGATGCCTGATTCCGAGGCCCGGTGTGCCCGGAATCGTTTTCCGAAGTTTGGCTTGGGTACATTCAGTGAACGGATGAGCGGGTTTTTCTAACTTTTGAACCGGTGCTCGGAATCGAATTCCGAGGGCACTGATTGAACCATAGCGCCGGTAATTGCTTAGGAACGCCATTTCCGGAGTTGCGTTTTCATGAGAGAAGATGATAAAAATTATGGAAGTTTAATTTATAAATTGACTACAATTTTTATTTTCTTTTAGTGGTTTAAGGCTTTGGGTGGAAGTTGGGTAACTACCCAACTTCCCAAGAGAGGTTATGAGGGTGGTGGGGCCCACACGAACCCCACCCCTTCATATTCTTCAACCCCCCTCAACTCACCATTAACTCTTGATAACTTAAACATTAATAACTTATGTTATTAATTAAGTGAGTTAAGTGTGGATTTTTTAAATTTCAAACTCTTGAAATTCAAAAGTTATGTTATGTTAATAAAATAAGAGGTGAGCTTATTTTATTTTGGGTTAGTTTCTTGTGGTGGAGTCTTGGGGAGTAAAAGGCTAAGGATTGAAGAGTTTCTTCACCTCCTTCATCGAAGAACATGAAGAACGTGAAGAACGCCGGATTCCTCGGAGGTCGACGTCTCCTTCCGCGACGTCTCCTTCTGCGACGCCTCTTACCGCGATGCCGACGACGTCTCGTTTCACGACGTCTCTTTCCGCGACGAATCCTCGTTCGATGAACCTCCATTCAAGCAACGTCGAGGTAGGGAATTGTTTGTGAATATTAATAAACCCCATGTTACTTCCTTCTAAATCAAAGAACGCGGATCAACTAAACATCAAGTCGATCCGCAAAGAATATGTTGCGGGTTTGGAATTCTTGTTTGCGGGAAAACTGTAGGGGTTTATTTACTTAATTTGTTTGTGATTATTACCTTGATGTTCTTCATTAAATATGACCAATTTCTATCAATTAACGAGAGGGGGCCGGACCGCACAAACACGACCGACCCTCCTCCTTATCCATGATGGTTTCTTTTGTGGATTGAAACAGGAATAGCGTGGTGCCGTCGCATCGCGCGGAATCGTGCAGCAAGGAATGTGCGGCTTCGTCGTGCCACACCGTGAAAATGAACAAGGACGCGACACCGTCATGCCGCGTCGGAGAAACCCGGAGACATCCACGGACGGAGTCGGGCCACGGCGAAGGGGCGCGGCACCATCGCGTCGCGCCGGAGAACCACGAGGATGGCGCGATTTTGTTGATTGATGTGCGGATAGACGGGCGATGACAAACGGGGCCGCAAGGTTATTTTTAAGCTTCCGTAGTAAAGTTTGAGACCCGAGATGAACGTCGGCACAAACCGTTTTGAAAATGGACCACCGGAGCAAATCCGGTGGCCCGCGGAAAACCAGGAGGTGCGGGTCACTGGTGCGGCGTCGCCGGCGACCGAGGGCGGCTGCCGGAGCTGTCCGGTCGCCGGAGGAATCAACCGCCACGGCTTGCCGCGGCGGTGCGGCACAGGGAATCCCGCGGCCGCACGGGATCCTGGAGGACTGGCGGTGGCGCAGACCGCCGCCGGCTTCAATCAACGGCGAGGGGGGCCGCGCACCCCCCCCCCCCCCGCTCCGCGGGTTCCGCTCGGCCATGCTGGGCGAGCCGTGGCTGGCCGGTCGGGCTGGACCGAGCCGGCCGCGCCGGCCGAGCCGGACCCAGTTCGGGCCGACCCAGGGGGGATTGTGTCGGGCTGGGTCGGGCCCAGATCCCCATTTCGGTTTGTTTCTGATCGAACACCCACAACATGGGCTACGGACCTCCGATCGACGCGCCGTCAGCGGCGATGCGATCCTTGGACTGAGACGGTCGTTTTGACATATCACACTCAAGGTTTCAGAATACTTTGGGTTCGGCCGGGTTGGTTCGTGCACAGAACCAACCGGGCCCTCGGAGCAGAACCGCTCATAACTTGAACTCCGGATGTCTGATTGATGTGTCGTTGACTTTGATGGATTGCTCTAAGTGAGACGGATCTTTTGGATTACTCCGCTCGAGGTTCGGATGCCGTCGGAGTGTGGTCGGGTTGGTTCGCTCACGAAACCAACCGGGCCCCTGGAACGAAAAAGCCAATAACTCACAGACTGGGCGTTCGATTGATGCACCGTCTGTCTCATTGAATTCCTCCTGATGAGACAGATCTTTTGGCATTCTTCACCCGAGTTTCGGTTGCTGTTAGATAGTGGCCGGGTTGGATTGTACCCGAAATCCAACCGGGCCCTTGGAACAGAAAAGCTGATATCTTTCAGACTGGACGTCCGTTTGACGAACCATCAGCAGCGTTGGTGATCACATTGATAAATGGTCCCTATGAGTATACCCTATGAGAGTTAGGGGTACAGTTGAGATACGGCCGGGTTGCTTCGCTCACGAAACCAATCGGGCCCCTGGGACGAAAAGGCTAATAACTCACAGACCGGACGTCCGATTGACGCGCCAACTGTTGCGTTGATACCCCTATGAAGAGGCGGTCCTTTGAGATACTTCTTCGTGGGACTTTGAGATACTTGGAGTATCGACCTATAACTCGTGGAGCGGACCCTCCCGGAGACGAGCGTGCGGAGTACGGTGACCGTGTAGCCAACTGAGACCTGAAAACTGCTTGACCGACTCGACTTGGAGTGAGTTGACTAGCCCAGTAGACGGAGCACTACTTTTTTTGGGTGCAGACCCATGGAGGACGGAGCACTGCCTGTGTGATAGTGCAGACCCGCGATACTCGTCCGGAGAGTACCTCAGCAGGCTACTAGGGGGTTTGCACTACTGTGTTTGGGTGACATACCTCGGTGGGAAGCACTACTGTGTTTGGGTGGCTAACCCACAGTACTCAACAGGAGGAGTACCTCAGCAGTCTTAGGATAGTGAGCAGTACCTCGGAGTCGTGACAGGACCACTGTACACTCGAGAGACGGGGTTCTTCAGCAGTTACGGTTTCGATAATGAAAATCCTGGTTTGACCTGAGACTTTTGACCTTTTTGTTTACCTCTTGATTGAGATGGGTCACTTGATAACTTAGGTATTTGTATGGGCATATACCTGGGTAGTGGTTATCCATTGATTTCATGATCTTTGTGTTTCCTCATGATTGAGATGGGTTACTTGATAACTTAGATATATGTATGGGCATATACCTAAGTAGAAGTTATCTGTTGAGATATTCTTTGTGGTTATCCATGTTGGTTTTAGTGATACCTTGAGGGTCTCGGGGTCCCTACTGAGTATCGTTATACTCACCCCTGCACGGGCTATGCCCGCACCTCGTTGTGTTGGTTGCAGACGATGGGCAGTGCTGTCGGAGGCCAAGTTTTCGAGGACTGGATGGTACTCGGAGGTGGACTACACGAAGAGTCAGTACACAGAGGTGGACTACATGACGAGTCAGTATCCGGAGGTGGACTTCACGGCGAGACGACACTCGGAGGAGGTTGACGGGCGAGAGCGTTGTGGAGGCTATCTGTACCTACCCTTTAGGTAGGATCCGTGTTGGATGATCCAGGAGCTGCGCCATCTGTACCTACCCTTCAGGTAGGATCCGAGGAGGACGACCCAGGAGCTGCTTCTGTTCTTCCAGCTCTTGTCTTTTTCTGTTGTACTTTGTTCGGTTGTAGTTGTACTTTCATTTGGGTTTGTATTCTGGCCCATTTACCTTTCAGCACTTCTCTTTGTACTTAGTGTTTTACATCCACTTGTACTCTGTGGTGTTTTCTTTACTTTTATAAAGGCAATGACTTCCCAGTTATCTGGATTTACGCCTTTGGTGCTAGACACCAGCCCCTGGCCTATGGAAGGCGGGCTTGGGGTAGTCACGGCACGGGCCCCGAGGACGGGTCGTGACAGCCACGAATGGAAATTATATGTTCTGCAAGAGCCTATTCAAGTTGCGCCTGGGAAAGTGGCTAGTGATGAGGAATTATCTCTCTACATGAAACACATGGATGATGCCACAGATGTCCAGTGTTTCATGCTATTGTCCATGTCTAATGATCTCTTGAAGTGACATGAAAACATGGATGCGTATAGCATGATGTCTCACCTTAAAGATCTCTACCAAGAGAAGGAAAGACAGGAGAGGTATGGGATCTCCAATTCTTTGTTTACCACGAAGCTTGGAGAGTCTGTGCCAGCTGGGCCTCATGTAGTCAAGATTTTTGGCTACATTGAATGATTGGGCATCTTAGGGATTAAATTCCCTGATGAGTTACGTACAGATCTCATCCTATCATCACTTCCCAAGAACTTATCTAGCTTTATTGTCAACTATAACATGAGCGGAAATGAGAAGAGTCTGTCGGAGCTTCTGGCCTTGATTCGCTAGGTAGATAAGGACATGGGGTGTGACAAACCGGCGGTCCTTATGGTGAACAAGAAAAGGAAGGACAAGGCAAAGGGGCCAAAGACTTATAAATGGTCTGAAGCCCCAGAGCATCGTCCCTCCAAGAAGGGGAAGATCCAGAGGCAGGGCAAGGAATGGGAAGCAGTGTGTTTTGCATGTGGCAAGCAGGGCCACTGGAAGAGGAACTGCACCTAGAAGCGTGGGGACGCTAATGGTACGTTTTTTATCAAGTGAAATCTTTCTACTTCTACACATTGGGTATTAGATACAACTTTTGGGGCTCACATCTATATTCAAATGCAGGAACCAAGTAGATTTAGAAAGATTGCCAGAGGAGAGGTGGATCTTCGAGCTACCAATGGAGCAAGGCTGGCTGCATTGGCTATTGGCGACTACCACCTCTCATTGCCGACTGGGATGATTTTGGTTTTACATAACTATTATTATGTGCCTTATGTTACCATGAACATAATTTCTGTATCTTGTTTGGATATGGATGGATTTATTTTCAAATTTGGAAATAAGGGTTGTCTCTTTTATAAGAACAACGTATGTTATGGTATGGCACATTTAAATAATGGTTTGTATGTATTGAATTACGAAAACCAAGTGTTGGAAATCGATAACGAAACAAACTCACATGACTCATACATCACCCAGTTATGGCATCACCGCCTTGGTCATGTGAACGAGAAGCGTTTGAAAAAGCTCTTCCAAGATGGCTATTTAGACTCTACTGAGCTAAAACCACTTGATAGATGTCACGCTTGTTTACATGGAAAAATGACCAAGCCGCCTTTTGGTGGACAAGGTGAAAGGGCCACAGAGCTTCTAGGATTGGTACACACGAATGTGTGTGGACCATTTCCAGTAGAAGCTAGAGGTTGATATTTTTACTTCATTACTTTTACTGATGATTTGAGTAGATATGGCCTTTTCTACTTAATGAGGTATACGTCAGAGTCCTTAGAGAAATTTAAGGAATTCAAGAATGAAGTAGAGAATCAGCTTGGTAAGAAGATAAAGAAGCTTCAATCGGATCGAGGTGGAGAATATCTGAACCAAGAGTTCATTGATCTTCTATGGGAGTCTAGGATTATATCTCAGCTCACTCATCCTTATACACCACAGTGGAATGGTGTTAGTGAAAGGAGGAACTGCACCTTTTTAGACATGGTGATGTCAATGATGAGTCATGCGGATCTTCCATTATCCTTTTGGGGATATGCATTACAAACTGCAGCATACACATTAAACCGAGTACCAACTAAGGCGGCAAATGGAATTCCATCCGAGTTATGGAATGGAAGGAAACCCACTTTATCGCACACACGTGTATGGGGATGCGGGGCGTTTGTTAAGGCCTTCTCATGTAACAAACTAGCACCCTGGGGCATGAAGTGTATCTTTATAGGATATCCCAAGGAAACAAAAGGATATTACCTATATAACCCTCAAGACAAGAAAGTGATTGTCGCCAGACAAGACGTCTTTCTTGAGAGGGAGCACATCCTCAAGAAAGATAGTGGGAGCAAGATTGACTTCGACGAAGTTGATGCTCAAGATACACAGGAGTTGGTATAGGAACAAGCTCTACAGGTCCCCGTGGAAGATGTTCCAGAAACACAAGTACTGCGTAGGAGCTCACGAGAGGTAAGGGAACCAGAGAGATTTGGTTTCCTAGTCACCGAGGATGGTGAATCATTTTTGTTGGACAATGATGAACCTCTCTCTTACAAGGAAGCAGTACAAAGCTCAGAAGCTGCAAGATGGCTAGAAGCTATGAATTCTGAGATGGATTCCATGTATCAGAACCAAGTTTGGGTTCTGGTCGATGATCCAGTTGATGTAAAGCCCGTTGAATGCAAATGGGTATTCAAAAGAAAGATGGACATGGAAGGTCAAGTTAGCACCTATAAAGCAAGGCTAGTAGCTAAAAAATTCTGACTGCATCAAGGAATTGACTATGATGAAACCTTCTCACCAGTTTCCATGTTTAAATCCATAAGAATCATACTTTCCATAGCAGCTTACCATGACTATGAGATTTGGAAGATGGATTTCAAAACAACATTCCTTAACGGGAACCTTCAGGAAGATGTCTATATGACACAAAAACAAGGGTTTGTGACACCAGGTGAAGCCAAACGGTTTTTCAAGTTGCATAAATCCATTTATGGATTGAAGAAAGCATCCAGGTGATGGAACATTCGATTTGATGAATCCATAAAGGAATTTGGTTTCATTAAGAATGAATGTGAGCCATGTGTTTATAAGTGGTTTAATGGGAATGCGGTCATCATCCTAGTGGTATATGTTGATGACATATTGCTTATTGGAAACGACGTACCATCCTTACAGTTAGTTAAGGACTGGTTGAAGAAGTGTTTCTCCATGAAGGAATTAGGAGAAGCAGCCTACATTCTAGGGATCAAGATCATTCGTGACAGATCCAAGAGGCTGATTGGACTAATTCAGGGTACATACATTGACCAGATACTAAAGAGATTTAGTATGGAAAAATCCAAGAGGGGATTGGTTCCAGTGTCACATGGATTACATCTTTCTAATAAAATGTGTCCCCAGACACAACAGGATAAAGATAGGATGAGTAAGATCCCATACTATTCGGCTATAGTATCCATCATGTATGTCATGTTATGTACCAGACTTGATGTTGCCTATACACTGAGCATGGTAGGCAGATATCAAACAGATCCAGGAGAATAGCATTGGACTGCTGTTAAGACTATCCTTAAGTATCTGAGAAGAAATAAGGATATGTTCCTGGTGTATGGAGGAGATGAGGAGCTTTTCATCAGAGGGTATGTTGATGCTGGTTTTCAAACAGATCAGAATGATCTAAAGTCGCAATCTGGATATGTTTTCTGTCTCAATGGAGGAGGTGTGAGATGGAAGAGTTCAAAGAAGCCAGTTGTCGCCGATTCTACAGCAGAGTCCGAGTATATAACGGCTTCTGATGCATCCAAAGAAGCCATCTGGATTTGGAACATTGTCCAGGAGCTTGATGTGGTGCCTAGCAGTAAATATCCCATTAAATTGTATTGTGATAACACTACAGCGGTGGCTCTTTCAAAAGAACCAAGGTCACATCAACGGACAAAGCACATACTCCAGAAGTATCACCTCTTGAGGGATTTCTATCAAAGGGGTGAAGTTGTAGTGAGCAGAGTTTCCACGGAAGAGAACATGGCGGACCCCATGACTAAAGGCCTATCTCAGCAGAAGCATGAATATCATGTGAGAGCTAGCGGGTTAAAGGTTGTTAGCAGTTGGCTCTAGTCCAAGTGGGAGTCTGTTGGAGTTGGTGGTCTAGAACCAACTACTTTGTACTTTATTCATTAAATAAAAGCCTTATCACATCTTGATTGTTCTTCTGCATGACATGTCATGTGATAATGTCCTAAGGATAGCTGTTGCATTAAAGGGTCGTAGCGGATCCCTGCTATGATGAGAACCCGGAAGTTCCATAACACTATTCTTGAATGTATGTTCTATGGCTGGATGATATTATTTGAGGGACACAAATAATACAAGTCATTAGGGGTGATGACTCATAAAACATTGAGGCACCTTCTCATGGTGTGCGCCCTTGGTAATATCCAGGAGGATATTATGAGAACGATACCCGCCAGTAGGAAATCCACATTTCATAGTGTCATTGTATGTTCCTATCTATAGACGTGTGTATTGGTCCTTAGACATTAAGATTATTATTAATGGGTATTACAACTTGCACACTTAGATGTATTGAATAAAACTGTGACGACACACTGTTCGAAGCGAGGTAGGATATGTTGGGTGGGTCACGAGTAATACTGCATTAATAGATAATGTGAGAAAGGATTTGTCCCTTCTGTTCCATAATGGAAGTAGATATCTCGGGCCCTTTGATGGAATGATATAGCCTAAATAAATCCATGTCCATGGTAAGGTATGAGAAAGTTCAATTACGGGAAGTCAAAGAAAGAATAATCAAGCACATGGGTGGATGGCACTAGTATGCAACCCTCTTGATTGGAGATATTGGGACAAAGGGATTATATTACACGGTAAGCATTCGTAGGAGGTGACACGTCATTACGGCGTTAACTTCTTTCTCTATGGGTGCCTTGGCGTGTTGCTAGACGCTAACATTGGACTTTAGGTAGGCTCAACCTAATGCCACTGAGAAAAAGGCCTAGAGGGTCAAACACTAAGTGTGTCCATGTATCACAGTTAAATATTAATTTAACAAGTTAAATAAATATTATTCCCGACTGTGGTTTAATAATTATTTAAGGATGTCTGATCGCATTTATTTTGACACTAGTTATTCGAGAGAATATATTGTGGATGAAATAATATATTTATTAGCAAGTAATGCAGTTGCATTTATTTAAGAAATAAATAGTCATTACTCAAGGTCTAATAAATGTGGTGGAGAAAAATGGAAAATAAAAGTACACGCCGTGTATATTAAATATACACGCCTTGTAGTTTTATGGAAAACAAGAACACCTCATGTATTAATTATTACACGCTGTGTAGGTTTTCCAATTGGGATTTTGAGGATTTAATATTGTTTTATTAAATGATATTTATTATAATCAGCGTGGGCGCATGTCAAGGAATTAATAATTCGACAATGGGGTTTTCAATAAGAGTTAATGAAATAAATAAAAATGTGTAACACATATAATTATTGTCATAAATCTGTTAACCTCAAACCCAATTATAAATATCCTCGCAACCCCAACATTTTAAAGAGCCATTGTTGTGCACAACGGATTTGGAAACTCTCTCAAGCCAAGAGAGAATTCCCTTTCCACCAAGAACACCCTCAAGTTACGAGAGAAAGATCGTCCATCGGATCAAGGCGATCGAAGGCGAACATTGAAAGGGAAGGTTCTTCCGCGCTAGCACCCGGAGATCCCTTAGACGACATCCGGAGATACGTGACACACGTGTGGATCACCGCTAGAGGAATCCTACACTTGGATTCTACGATGCAACGAAGGATCACCGAATCATGACCAAACACATCAACGATGAAAGAATTCCAACAACGTAATTCTTATGCATTAATTAAATTAATTAAAATCAACATATGATGATCCTCCTCAAGGGTTCCAGGACTCTTCTTTTCTTTTCGTTCTTCATTCTATTCCGAAGATTCGATGGTTTATATTATGAAGGATCTCGGATTGAACATTGTTTAACGTTAAAATTAAAGTTGGGCTTACCCACCAATGCGCTTCCACTGCGCCCGGAACCTACATATACAAGAATTCTTCTGCTCTTATCATACTCTCTCACTTTTGCTTCAGTATTTTCTTTCCTTGTTTTAGCAGTTTAGGATTTAAATAAGCCCTTAGACTCTTATCTATCATCCCTATGGTTCAACCCTAGTTGCCACTATCTAATAAGAGCATGTGATATAAATTGTATTTGATTGTACAAATGACAAGCTATCAAAAATCTAGCATCACTTCTGGGGAAGGTTTAGTGCTGAGTGTCCAGGGTATAAAAAAAATAAAAAATTTCTGCTGTTTTTGGGCCTGAAATTCTTAAAACTACCTTTATAAATTGTTTCTATCTACTGCAGTTGCATTTACATCTGTTTTTCTGTGTGATTTTTCTGTTGCAGAATCTGTTTTCGTTTTAATAACAGCTTTGAAATTTTTCGAAAATGCATAGAATAACTAGTCAAAGATATAGTCACAATAGGATCTTGATCACCAATTTCATTAAAGGGTAGCAAGGAGAGCTTTAATGATGCATGAGATAGATTTATTGAATTTATTATTCAATGTCCATAACATGGTTTTTCCTTGAGAGTCTTGTTACATTCCTTTTTGATGGATTAAATGATGACGAGAAACACGATTTGAAAAAAATCACTCAAGGGTTTCATGCGTATCACAGTGATGAGAAGTTATGGAAATTTTATGTTGATATAGCTAGGAAAGATAGGAATAACTCTCAAATTTTTAATGATAAAATCTCATTTTGGATTCTTCGAATGAAAAATTGTTAGATCTGGTGATTAGTGAAAGACACACATTCTCTGAACTTATCAAAGCTGAAATCTTTGAATTTGAGGAAAGAACTATGAACTTGAAGTAGATTTGTGAAAAAATGATCAAATGTCCAACACTTTTAAGAGTTTAAGAGATAAAATATTTCAAGAAACTCAAACTTCAATTCATGATTTACAAAATCAAAGAGGCAAAATTGATCAAAATCTCGAATTTTTAGAGGTTCAGATAAGTGATCTTGCTTTGGAAGACAAACCCAACTCCAAAATCTGAAAATGTGGTAGATAATAAAATTTTTGTGGAGTTTGACTTAATGGAAGATTAAATGGAACTCTTCAGTCATTTATCAATAAAAAAATTTATATTTTAAACTGATTTGGGAACCAGGTTAGCTGAATTTGTTTTTGGAGATGATATAAAAGTGGAAAAGGATTTTAAATTAATTTTAAATGCCCATAAATCTTTTCAAACTAAACTTGAAAACCCTCTTCCTGGATTGTTTTTTCAAAACTCAGCCACTTTAACATTTGTTATTGAAAACTCAGAGGTGAAAAATGTGGAAGCTTCAAGAGGGTATGGAAATAAACAGTGATTGAAAAATTCTGGAACTGGACAGCTTGCTTTACAGTATTGTTAAAGGGTACATTCAGGGGTATTTTGCAGCTGTTAAGGGATTTAGTTTTATCCCTAAATAGCCTGAAGCAGAAATAAATAAATTCTCACCTAAAAATTAATGGACCAAACATATATCGTGGGTTATAGATAAAAAACTACACCCCAAGTGACTATGGATAGCTTTTTAGAGGTGTCTATTTAGGGACTTTAAACCTATCATTGAATGAGACGAAACTCATAGTTTATTATTATTATTTTGTTTGTTTCTATTCTTTCAAGTAAAAATCCTTCCCTATTTTATTGATCTTCTCTCCCTGCTTTCCCATTTCTTTCATCAATGACTTGGATTCATTGCTATATATTCTCACCTTTTAACATGGATTTATTTTATTTTTTACTTTCACTGGTTAGATTAAATTTTAATATTTTTCACCCTTGTTAATTGATAGTCCAAGAAGAGAATTTTTCAGGAGAGTTTCTAACTTGGATGTTTTAAATAAAATAACCAACTACAAAGGGAGTCTTCATGATCATTTATACTGAATATCAACTATTTAAATTAATGCAAAATGCATTGAATATGATAACTTGAATTCCCAATAATGTGTGCCCATGTAGGAAAATCCATCTATTAAAAAACATGGTTATAAACCCCTCCAGTGGAAGGCTTTGGGATACCTCTAGTCTCAGTCATTGGAACCATGTGGTATACTCCCTAGATTCAAGGATGGACCAATAAAATCTTGTTCTATCGTGAACATATTAGGAAGAGCATCGATGAGGGTGTATAGCATTTGGTCGAGACCTGTTGTGGTAGAGAAATATATTAATCCAATACTTAAAAGAAACAAGTGACCGTAGGTTCAAATCCTTCCTTAACTTATCTTTAACAATGGTGAGAACATTCCTTTCCAATATCAAATCTCATGAGTTGTCATCCCAAACATCTTTAACTGGAATATTTTCATCATACATCTCCCAAATAGGATGTATTCCACCCAATCAATAAAAATTCCAAACATCAATCCCTACTTTTCCATGGGATAAAAGGAAGGAATTAGTTCTAGAAAACCAATGGATAATTAGATCTTTAAGTTTTTATTGATGATACATGATGAAATGAGAAGTCCATACTACCTCATAAAGATAGATAACAAGTAACTGGTCTGAGAATTATGATCATCTCTTCCAAACCTAAAAATATCATGCATATTCATCGGAGAAGTTACATCTAGGCCATAAGTCCCACTTAGAGATCCAACCACTTGTAATAGAATTCAAGGAGGAGATGAGTGTGATAAAATAAATTTGATCAATGGTTGGTGGAAAATATTTAAACCTTCTAGATCTCGAGGGGTGTTAACCAACATGTATGATAACCCATGGAGGAGTGGTACAAGAAATTGAGTGTATTTAGAAATCATTATTTGTATAAAATCAAGGGGACATGATAGTCAGTAAGATGAAAGATTATAACCATGTGAAGGAGTGTAAACATCATCCAGTATACCGAATCCATTCAAATAAATTCTGTGTAATAGGGGATATCTATTAAGTTCATGAGGTATAATCCTTTTAAAATACTTGTTGGTAGAGAACACATCATAATGAGGGTTGAAATTTGATTCCCAATAATCATATTACTATGTATGGTTATGTTGGAAGATTTCTATGAACTGGAATCCATCTATATGAACATAAGAAACACATATATTTTATTATCAATAATTCTTATATCACCATCACTGTGTATGGTTCCCTTATATGTTCAACATCATCACACAAATATGCCTTCAATTTCTACTCATAATCTACCCATGTCTTCTATAAGTACAAGAGGAAGGGAGATCTAAATAACCATCACGTGAAATTCAAATCAAAGTATAACCTTAAAATTAGAACAATGATGAAATAGTATGGTATAAAATACATGTGTGGATTGGAAGCCAGCAGGAGGGTGCCACGGTGAGAGAGGTCTCCAGGGAGGAGGGTGCCGCTGTGAGAGAGGTCGTCAGGAGGAGGGCATCGTGGTGAGGGAGTTCGTCGGAGAGGAGGGCCAAATCACGACGTGACCGTGACATGACCGCGGCGTGACCATGGAGTGACTGCAGCGTGATCGCGGCATGACTGCAGCGTGACCGCGGTGTGACTGCGGTGTGTTGGCCCGGTCCAACGACATCTGTGGGGCAGCATCTTCTGGCCATGAGCGAAGGGAGTGAGAGGAGGCGGGGCAACATTCCGGTCATCGCCCCACCGGTAGAAATTGTGATTAGTCAATCTCAACATTGATCACAAGACTCATGGAATACTATCAGTGTGAACCACAGCAGGGTGTCGTCCTGGAGTAGGGCCAAATCATGGCATGACCGTGGCGTAACGACGGCGTGACTGCGGCGTGACGGCGATGTGACTGCGGCGTGACCAATGCGTGACCGCGGCGTGACCACGGCATGACCACAGCATGTTGGCCCGGTCCAGCGACATCTGCGGGGCAACATCTTCGACTTAGTTTCAAATAGGATGATATGGATGGCATGAGAGGATGTTTTCTTAGAAGAATTAAATAAATGAATTCTAATCTGTTATGAATAGAGGATTGGATGACCACTGATATACCTAATACGATGAGGTTTGGAGATCTATCAATGTGTAGGAATACCTAGAGAAATACCCCATGGGATCAGAAAAATCACAGGTTACATAACATGTAATCTGACATTACTGGTACTGTGGGACCCCTGGGATGTGGAACTGGGATTTTGGATGGATTTAAATATCACATGCCGTGTGACATGGTCACACAACATGGGACCCATCTTAAAAGTCTAACAGCACTTAAAGAGTGTTTTGGTTCAAACAACTGTTTTAATAAAAAGAGGGAAACCCCCTACGGGGATATAAAAAGGGTCAAGTATGATGTGTTCTTTATGACTAACAATGAAATCAAGTATAAGGAAAACATCAGTGCAATAATGTTAGGAAAGGTATACCGGTGTAAGTTTTCGCTGACAGCACACCTCCATTGGAGGGGTTTTATTTCAAAACCATGACTTATTTATCAAACGAAACAATTGTCTTAACTAACACTTATTCAAGAATTGAAATTTAATATAAACATGCAGAATTAAGAAGTCAACTAAATTCAATTTAAAACATTCTTGAATTATAGAGGCCAGGAGAGGGACCCTACCTCAACCTCATGGTGCGTTTTCTTTTGACGACGAAAACTCAAATCTTTTTTTTTTCCGCTTGAACGCATATACAACTTCACATATATATAAGGAAACCTTGCCCCTATGTACATATTTGAATTTCCAAATAAACACAAGGGGGTCCTTAGTTATATATTTATACTTGCATATACCCCTTTACACTTACACACGTATGCATTTTTCATATCCATATATAAGCACAACTAGCCCAAATATATATATTCATACTGCCATGAGTGAATATATATAAAGGGGGAACTTATATATTCATATGCCTACCTATGTATACACATGTAATCCTTCATCAATGGCGACTTGAATCCACCTCAATGAAATCAAAAACGCACTGCAAAAATATAAGGAACCCAAAAATCAAAAAATCCCTAATTAAAATTGGGCCAAAGAATAAAAATGGAATAAACCTTACCCAAATCTTGAACTCATTTCCTTCGATGGTGGTGGATAAAACCGGTCTTATCCTAAGAAACCACCTACAAGAAAATAGTGGGAAAATAAATGAGATATAACAACTTCTTATATATATGTCATTAGTGTGTCAATTGTACATGATAAATGATACATGAATCCATAACCAACAATGAGCAAATAATATTCAAATTGATATGTACATCCCAATACTAAATAACATGATCATTAATAAAGCTCTTTATTTTTCAAACATCACTTTCAATTGCCTATTCAAATTTCAAAAATCACCAAAATATGAGAATAAAGTAAACCTCCATTATCACTTAAAAGTGAGAAATAGGGATTAGACATTGTTCTTAACCTAGAAAATCCATTCCATGAATGTATAAAATACCTAAAACTCTTCATGCCTATATCCTTCTTAATTTTCTAGATTGAAACCTCATTTTTATCGTGTTCTTTTTCTGGAATTCACCTTTTTTCTTAGTTTATATAGGTTTATCAATTTTATAAAGTAGAGAATTTTCCTTCTTTTATTCTTACTCAATCCACTTGGATTTTTCAAACCAGTTTGCTAATATGATTAGACAATCTTTTGGTTAATGATCTTCCTTCTTCTTGATTGTATATTCCTTCTTTATAGAAACTATTTCAAAACATGCGATAATTGGTTCTTTCCTTTTATCTTTCAATAATAATTATTATTATGGAATCTATGTCATAAATTTATAACACTTTGGACTACTTGGTTTCCCTTCCACAGACACTTTCAATAGCCTTTAGAGTACCCTTTTTAGGCTCCCTTTCAAACTCCACACTAGCATTGTCAAGCACTAGCCCACTACAATATCAAATATTGATACTTAACCCAACACATTGATCTGAATGACATCTTAGAAATACAGAATATCTAAATAGCATATTTACCAATATAAACTCCTCATAATTAACTGAACACACTAACTATACCAACCACTATAGGTAAATCATTAATTTTGGTGTGGTCTTAGAAGCAAATATGGTTTATCCAACATCTATATCCAGACACTAAATTCATCCATTTACTATCTAAGTTCATGAATTTCACAACCTTGATAATGATCATCATCCCTTGATATATATTTCACTCAAAAAGGACAAGTATGAATCTCCCCACTATAGTATTATCGATATCATCATCAATCCTACATACACATGTCTAGTGCCTCATATCAAATTATGATCACTATAGAAGATCCTAGCCCAATAATCTCAACAAAATTTCTTCATTTAAAAACTATCATCTTTCAAACACACATTATATCTAAGAAAAATAATTCATTAAAAGATATTAATTATAGAAATCCAAATTATAGAAAAATTATAATAACTTTAGGAATACCTCATTAAGTATGGTACTAAAAGTCACTCCACCTAGGATGGATTATCCCAATAAAATAATATAGAAACCCAAATCTTGACACGTACATGAAACCTATTTTTCTGACCCCAATACTAAGGGAATGCACACACATTCTTTATACATGAGAAATAGACCACGATTCATTTATTTTTCTAATATTGAGCTGAGATATTACTCATTCAATTTACTATGTCACCCTTATACTAAGGCTCACCAACCATCATTCTTTCCTACCTGGTTTCCATCTTTCTATGTGCACCATCTTATGCAATAGATGTATCTACATATATAGCTCAGTCTTTCTTGAATATCTCCTAGTAGGTTTCCAAATAAAATGAAGCTACTCATGCCCATAATGATTACATAAGACCATTTAAAAACTAGAATTCCTTTATGAATAAATTTCATTTGAAGGATGGCATGAAATTAATAAACCTTTCAAATTTAGTGGCATACTCCATTACTGATTCCCATAATGATATAGCTCCATGAATCCCCAAAACATGATCTTGTTCTATAAATCTACCATAGCCTCTCATAGAAGAGGGAATGAATCTCGATCCATAAAACCTACTTATTCCTTCTTTTATGATCAAACGTATTAATTCATTCTGATTCATCTCCTTTGAATTTAGAAACTTCTTGTTTCACCCATATATCCTCTAGAGTTCCAATCATTTCAAATAGGAACTAAACTTTCTTCACCATATTCTAAACATCCTATGATCCCATGTCACTATTGAAAATCAGATACTGCTACTCCTAGAACTAATGGATAACTTAGAAAACTATTGCTTTTCCTTTTCGAAGGCCTTGGTCAATAGATCAAAGTATTTATAACATAATTTGAGGGAAACAACCACTTGAGCATATTTCCCATGAGTACACAATGTCATCCTAATTTGATGCTTTGTTGATGAATTTTGGCTCAACATCATCTCGTAATAACAACATTACTAATTATAAACCCATAACGCCCCAATCCTAAGAATGCATTATTACCAAAAAATCATGAAACAACCTTTAATCCTTACTTCATAACAAAATATCATTTCCAAAACACCAAACCCTAAGGTTTATCCTAATAATCTAAGGGTTACTCTCCTACACACCAAGCATAACAACCAAACCCCACACATTCACCCATGATAATAAGAAACCCTCCACCCCCTTAACTAGTCTGACAAGAAACTTCCTAATAAAAATACACAATAAAGTCACCCAAAAATCACCAAAATTCCCTATATCGAGAGTTTTACATCGAAACATCAAGAAACCCCCCAACAAGAACCACCATGTTGAGGGATTACCACCAACCCAAACCCCCAAAGACAAATCCAAACCATTCCCAATACATGGTCATCATACTCCTAACGCCACCCTAACACCCGAAATCAATTGCTTGAAGATCGATGTGCTTCTACCTACAAATGGTGAGACCGCTAATCAGAGGTCGTCGGGGAGGAGGGCTCCGTTGTGGGAGAGTTCGTCGGGGAGGAGGGTGCTGCTGTGAGAGAGGGCCGCATGGTGAGATCATCAGGGAGATCGTCGGGAGGAGGATATGTCGTCGGGGAGGAGGGTTGCACGGTGATAGGGATGCAAACCGGGGTAGGAGGAGGAGGGCTGAGGGGAAGAGGAGACGCCGTCGGGGAGGAGGGTTGTGCGGTGATAGGGCTCCGAATTGGGGGATGAGAGGAGGGTTGTGGGGAGGAGGAGACATCGTCGGGGAGGAGGGATACGCGGTGATAGGGGTGCAAATCAGGGGAGGAGGAGGAGGGCTGCAGATCGGTGGAGGAGGAGGAGCCTGATACAGATTTGGAAAAAACGACGCTCGCGGTGTATTAATGATTTAGCCACAGAGATGTAATTCAACCGTGGCAATAAAAAACTATAGCCATGGACCTATAAAACTGTGGCTAGAGGTTCGTGGCTATAGCCCAAATTTTTAGTAGTGCAATATGTCAAACCAATATCTAAAAATAAATCTAGAGAAATATTAGGATGCCAAAAAGTAATAAGGAAACATATATTTGTAGATCTGGATAAGGCAAAAAAAATATCCCAATATGTGGGTCATTTTCCCCAAATCTCATTTAGAACAATAAATGCGACTTAGATCTATTCTTCCTTCGATCTGAGTTTGGATCTTTATACTTTTACACAATGGCCTTCATCCAGCTTTTCCACAGTTAATGATATGTCATCAAAGCCTCGATCAGTTCTCAAACTTCAACTCCTTTAAGGAGGAACTCTCCCAAAGAATACCTTTCCCTATGACCTTCCTCCTTGAGCTCTCCATTAATCCCAATCTCAATTCTTCTTATTTTGGTTTTCATTTTGTTTTCATTTTTTATTTGTCTCATTTTATAATTATTCATTTATCATTTATAAAATTATATATATATATATATATATATTGTATTATATATTTATAATTGTAAAAAATTATTAATTAATTTAATAATTCAAATATGTTAACTTGAAAATCAAAATAACAATATTATCTTAATTTGTACAAAATATTTATAATTTTAAAAATTTTAAATTAATAATGTTAATACTTTAAAATGTCATTATATTTTATATTTTTTTATTAGTTGAAATATATTGTCTTTAATGATAATAACAGGTGTTTCATTTAATATTACATATTCACAATTATGAATAATCAATTCTATTTTTTTAATATTTTCATAATTATAATTTTCATAATTTATAATTTCATATAATATATTTTCTTTAGTATGAAGTGATTTTTCTAAAATAATGGTAAAATAATATCATACTTCTTATATTATAATTTATAATTATAAAAAATATTATGCTTAAATTTTATGAAATAATTATTTATAAAAATATAATAAAATATTGATTTTTTATTTATTATTAAAAATATATTTTTACAATTATCTTGAAAATCATTATATATGAATTATAAAACTTTTTTTATTAAATCATTTATTAATTAGTTTTAATTTATAATCAAATTATTATATAATTAATTAATATTTAAATTTTATCAGGATGTTACATAATTACTGCAACATCAGTGATATGATAAACCTTAAAGGTTACCAATACCTTAAATGTTACATCTAAAAAAATAATAAATGTAAAGGAATTATTACTTGAATAAATTTTACATATACTAAAACAATGGGTTGTATTTCCAAAAATGCTTTCCAAAAATATACTTAATCATGTTATATTCATACCAAATAAATTTTCAAAAGGGGTGATTCAGACTTTGAACTTATGATAATTCATATACTTATAAACCCATGCTCTTATAAATAACTATTAATCTAATAAAGACATGAATGCTTCTAAAATTTTACACAATCCTTTGATATTTCATGATTATTATAACCAAAACATCATGGTTAAAAAAATACTACTATAATTTAATTATTGAATCAAAATATATAAGTACTTTATTTGTTTTATTTCAACATTCATCCTTCCTTAATATAGAGTTTAACCTTTAAAAGATTTCATTGACTCAGATAATTCCTAGGTTCCCCACATTTAAGACAAATTACTATAAATGGATTCATGGGATGAAATTTATTTCCTTCCATCATAATCATCATTTTTTCATCATAAATTCATTACTTTATTCCCTTATTTTCCAAATGTAAAATATTTACCCATTCATTTGAGTTACTATTTTAGGTTCCTCTTTCCATATCACTGACATGAAGGAAATTGATCCATCTTTCTTCCATGATCTCTACCACTCGATCTATTAGTGAACTCCATCCTTCTCTTTTTTGTTGAGTCCAGGAGATGGTTAAGGTATAGGTTGTTAATCATATTTTGGGATAATTGGTTAGGATTAATCATGATTCCTTTGAATTTAGTAATCGCCCCATTGAGTTTCACAATGTCACCATATTATCCTTATTTTTAAATTTTAACATGATTCCATTGGGTTCCATCCATTACCTAAAACAAAAAATAATTGCGTGAAAAACAATAGTCAAAATAGAAAAAACCATATCATCATTTATAAAATGTATAAATCATGGAACTATATTTTCAATATAAGAAATCTTAGGTTTTACGTAGGTTATTCATTATCATCATCTATTCAAATCAATCATAATTGTTTGTAAAAAAAGTGAATTATCCAAATAATATCATCTAGGAGTGTCAAAACAGGTGCGCAGTAAGGCCCGTTGTCATGCACTAGGTAATGCTTGAGTCATAAGTAACATTCCTTTTACAGGTATATTACCCGTAATTATATCTTTTATTGAACCACATCCCCTTGTAGTATCCAAGAAAGGATTAATTTCTAGGAAAAAAACACATGATATCTACCTTACCCAAACTATTGGATGTTCTTCTATACTTATCCTAAAAGTCAATTATAGGCTTATGTTCTCTGATCTATGCTTTCGTAAATACAGTTCTCATGGTTTCTACTAAACATAATCTGGTACCAAATTTAAAAATCCCAACACAAATAAACCATAGCTAATGTCTACATTATTAAATTTTCATAAGATACAACGAATCACATCCTTAATGACTGTATAGTTTAGTAGTATTCGTAAACTAGATACATGTATTATTCCTATATTAAAATTGAATAAAAAATATAAAACATTTTTTTAAGAATAACATTATTATATCTAGAATATCATTTCATATCATTTATATTACACTTGATAGATTCTTGGGAAAGGAAACAAAATAAGGTTGATCTCAAATTCTTCATAATATTCATGCAAAAAAGAAGCAATCATAAGTAAATGTCGAATAATAAATAAGCTATAATAAATATGGAAATGTAAATAACTGAACACACATGTCATTTGATCAATAACATGGTCATCATGAATAGATAATGAATAATAAATATGGATAGGTAGACAACTAAAAACACATTCCATTAATCAATAAAGTGAGAATAAAATGCATCTAGAGATAATATCATTGAAAAAATATAATGTATAATAATAACCCAAAGCATAATGAAGAAAATTCTTAATTATCAGATTTTATGATATTGGGTATCAGGATACCCCTACAATCAAGACCTTTCATGGGATAGTTTAAATATGATGGATAAGTATACATTGGAATTCTATTTAACAAAGGAAATCCAATGGATTTGTCTCATGAGACAACTGATGTATCGAGAGGCAATCTTTAACCAGGTCCCACCCATATCTGTATTTCCAACACATTCCTCTTATATTGAATGATTGATTTAATTCATAAACAATATGTCTTATCAAAAAAATCATTATTGAGTAAGGAATCTAGATTAACAATAATTTCCCCTATCAATCATATAACATTCAATTTAAAATACCATACGTAAAAATGATATACAATTTAAGTAATAAGTACTTCAATAATAAATAATATTTATATTTTTTGGGAAATGTAATGTTCAATGACTACATGAAAGTATGTATTTAAAGGGAAAGTTAATGACTAAAAAAGTTACTCAATAAAAACAATTTCAATACTTTCCCTATTGGAACTGATCATAAACTATCTAGAGATATAATAAGGATGTTATCAATACCGTATATACCAAGTGGATCAAAATTACAATAAAGGGTTGATTTGAGTTATGAGTATAAATACCATAAAAAGGTTATTAAAAATATCTTGAGGAAGATAAACTTTTCATTTTAAAAATATTATTTTAACTAAAATTTCACAAAATATTTTGAAAATACTCTCCTTCGAAAATAAACTTTGAAACTAATAAATTAATATTTGAAGTAATGAGTGGTCATGACAATAAGAAATTTCATACATGTCATAAAAATTAAAACAGTGATTCCCTTCAAATTTTTTGTAAAATAAAAATGTTCCATGTTTGAAAAAGGACTTGAATATTCCTTTCAATAAATTTTTTAATAATTCAAACATGGGTAAATGTTTCTTCAATAATTCATTTGGATAATGTCAAAAATATTTTTAAATAAAATATTAAAAAACATGGTTTTGTAAAAAAGTGATTTTTGACCGAAGAGAGACATGAAGTCAAATATTATTAAAATAAATCCCAATAATTTTAAGTACCAAAGAGGGGAATACAGTACTATTACCTGAAAACTTCATGAATAAATAGAGAATAATAAAATTAAAGTTTATTATTATACAATGATTAAATAATTTCCTTCAATGGGAGTTCAAGTGTAAACATTCTCGATTAAAATGTGATTACCCCTCTGGTAACTTTTGAATCGTAAGCCACGTGAAAGGAAAAACATAAAATCAAATAGTAAATACCATGGATAAAAATATATTCAGGATATCACATATCAAAAGTGTAATCATATACACCGCATAATGTAATTAGTGTTGAATATGACATATGTATCACTAAAGTGAAAGTGAGATGAGAAACCCTTACAAAGATCATAACGTTGAGGTGAAAATTATTCAAAGAAGTGATTATGTGTGTAAAATATAAATCCAAATAAAACATGTGGAAATAAAGCATAAAATAATCAATCATAATTACACACATATTCTTATAATATCAAATACATTGAATAAGTATTATAACCCAATAAAAATAAATTGAGTTATGAAATTCTTTACCACTTGGTATTTTTAATCCCCATCCCCTTGGTTGAGATAATTCAAATTAAAAACTTAAAATAAATTATGTATGAATGATTCGTGATATTAAATGTAAAATTTTAATTTTATAGACCATATAAAATAAATTAGGTACATTACATTACAATATTATTCAATGGAGGAAAATTAAGAGGAAGTCTCTTACCTCATGCTTCCATTTGGTTGAACATGATTTAACTACCTATATAATGGTTTTAAGAAAAACATTAATTTATAATAGAACCATATTCATATTTATAATATCATATATGATCCCCTTATTACATTTTACCACTCGTTAGTTAATAATATTTCATTATTTTCATTCTTTTAGGTGTTAATTTCCTTATTTTATCATGAAAGTTTTGTCATGAAAGTACCAATTATTGTGCATATTAAATGGTTCCATAATATCCAGAATAATTTTAATGTTATAAATATCATATTGAATCATTATATAAATTTGTAGAATCATTATTTACGGTTTTGTAAGGAAAATGAATCGCATCGCTTCATGGTAACGGTAGGTCATATGTACGCATGAGCGAGGATATCATTCCATTAACGAGTGAAAGTGTAAGAAAGTGGGTGATATTTAAATTTTAATAAATAAATTTAATTTCATATATATAAAATATATTTACTAAATATTTCATTATTAATTTCCATGGAAAACGTATGGGAAAAACATATCGCATCACTTTGCGAGTGATAATCATTCATAAACACGATTGACATTGTCGTATTTTAAATAGAATGAAACATAAGAAGGTATAAGTGATATTAAAATTAAATAATTATAACAATATCATATAAATAAATTAAATAAATCATTATATACATCTTTTAAAGGTGGTTTTGGAAAAGAAATTACATGGGTTTGTGAGGCGGTAGTCTATCGTACACATGATCGACAGTTTTGTTTCCCATTTGATGGAAGAAGAGATGAATATAGGTCATTCCCTTAAGATAATTAAATCTAATTATATTTAAAATTATTCGGTTATTATTTAATAATTTTTTAATAATATTTTTATTAGGTGTAATAAAAAAATAAAAATACTAATTTAAGAACATTACCTCTTCTTCAGACAACTTTCTTTAGGTTTGCACCAAAATATTTCTAGGTTAGATTTATAATAAAACCATGTGATATTGGATTTATGGGGTTATATTAAGTAATTTATTTGGGTATTTATTATCTGAATAAAATTAACTTGGAATTGTGAAGATGGGGGAGAGGTTGGCCTTTTATAAGTGGGGGAGAGGACACAAATGAAATTTTTGAAAAGAATCAATTACACCCACTATTTATTATTTCAAAAGCCTCCAAAATGGGTCATTATAAAACCTTAGATGTGATAGGGTCTAAATTTTTCTATAAAGTTAGTGTTGGAAAATTTTAATATCATTTTAACTCTTATATTCTTATTTTAACCCCTCGGTAAACCTCTCCACTCCAAATCTTTTTTTTGTTTTCATAGAAGCCACTTTTAGGAGAAAGTGAGAACCACACAATCAAATTACACCATTCAAAAGGCCACCGCAGGAACCAAATACAAAACCAAAAGTCCACCGCGATACCATTCAAATATCAAATCACAAAACCAACTACAAATTCAAAAGTCCGCCATGGGAACCAACTCATCAACACAGACCGCAAATCACGCTGCCACCCAGGAATCCTGCATCGTGTACAACGTCAACACCATCACAGACCGCAAATTACACCATTCATATTTGTAAAAAATTAGGTCAACCATTTTAGATAATATACACTATTCTAATTCCAAATTTGTAATCCTTTTTTTCAAATTTAATCAACTGAATTTTCATAATTCCAATTAAAATTATACCCACGGATGCAATGAAAAAGCAGTTTTCCAAAGAGAAAATTCTCTTTAGTGTAGAAGTATTTAATATAAAAATTCAATATTAAAATTATTCCAATGACATAAATTCAATATATTATAATTTAATTAATCTAATTTTACTTATACCAAATTCAAAAAATAATTTATCTTTTTAAATAATTTAAATGAAAATGTAGTTTTTGATAAAAATCAGCATATTTCACTATTCATCAAAAAAGTGAAAAATTTCAGAAAAGTCCCAAACATTCACTGTAAGATAATTTTGATGTGCTGATTTCAAAAATTAAATTCATTTTATCAAATAAATTTTCTAAAATTAGTAAAAATTAATTTTAAAAATCATGACTAAATTGACTTTTAGAAATATAAAGCATTTACTTTTCTTTCAAATGATTCTTATTTTATTTTTAAGTAGTAGATAAACATAATATTCATAATTTAGTTATTATTATTCAAAACCACTAACTTTAGGGTTAGATTATGACTAACACATTTTAAATACTAATATTTTAATAGAGCATTGTGTTTTATTTCAAACTAATGTTGAATGCATCACAATCTATCAAGGAGATTGAATTTATTTAAAATTATATTTATCAATAAGTTTCATGTTGCTATATTCTGTTCTATTATTATTATTCCATGTTATAGATAGTATCTTATATGATGCTCTCATTTTAAAATCTCATGGTGTTACTGTATGATTATATTTAAAATCTTGACTTCTATATTTTAGAATTTTAATTCAAAAAAAAAAGATATTACTTTTGAAATTAGAAAGTAAAAAAATTTATCCTACAATTAATGTCACAAACCAAACTGAGTCAACCATGAATTGGTCACCCAAGTCGGTCCCTGACATGGCCTGAAGGGTGTTCTCAATCCTCATAGGCTGGAAACTAGTTTCGGGCATCAAAACTCAACCATTGGGAATGATTTGGCCCCTGAACAATAGATAAATAGATAAAAAAAACTGATGATAAAAATAATAATGAGCAGTGGAAGGAACATAAAATTGAACATAAATACTTGTCACCTTCTATTTCACCACCCAACATAGACTCAAGCCTGCTCCAACACTGAGCAGCTGATCCAGGAACCTGAACAAGAACTAAACTTGCAACTGAAAGAATATGATAGGTGTGAGCACTGAGATGCTCAGTAGGGATGCCAAATATAACCACGGAATCCAACGTATCCTTTCCCAAAACAATACAATAACACAATTTTTAAATAAAATTATAAAACTAGTTTTTCCATATTTTAATAAAACAATATCATTTACCCATTTTAAAAACCCAACGCACACTATGTTCCATTTCTGAAACAAACTACAATCTTGAAAACAAAATCCAAAAAAGTAAAACAAGTTAGTAAAAAAAGAAACAGGTGAAAGTGTAAGGTGAAAAAAAGTATATTTGAAAGTAAACAAACAAAAAAAATACAATACATGGGTGATCTTAAACATCCCTAGAAGACCCCTAGATGTACTCGATTTCAGAACCACCTGCCGGCATATGGTGAAGCTCTAAAATCTATAACCAACTGGCTAACCTAAACTGACCAATCCAGTGGAAAAACCTGCCTAGACTAACAAAAAATCCATGGGGTACCAACACCATCTAATCGGGCTTGGTCTGAAACCATCACTCGATCATATAAAAGGAACCTAGGAACCCATGGAGGTTATAATAATATTATGTAAGTAGGAGTCACTCACATGCGTGACTCATCTCACCACACTTGCCTACCCCAAACACGAACACTCCATACGATAACCCATAAGCGATATCCCCCCCCTATAGAGGTTCCCCAAATATATATATATATATATCAAAGGTTCCAACTAGGTTGTCGTGCCATGAAATCATTAAAACCATTTCATATATTTTTCAAAATACTAAAGTAGTTAAATAGGAATACAATAAATCTAAACTTCTTCATTTCAAAGAATCAACACAAACAATACACTAAATCTGAAAGTTACAAACAGGTTGACACATCACATCATGTCCAAACCATTTTTTTCTAAAAAAAATTAAAAATTCGACAAAAAAAATACAATTTTCCAAGCCACATCCCTATATAAGATCTTAGTCAACAATCACCCTTTTAAGTTCAAAGCACCAAACAGTCCCTTATCCGTTCCAGAAAAACACTAAAGAATTTTATAGGGCCCGATGGGCCAAATCCTAACAAAATATTTATAGTCATTTAAGGGGAAAACACCAAGGAAAAAAACTCATTTAAGAAAATAGGAATTATTTGGAAAACCAAGGATTTAAAGAAACATCATTTCAAAGGTGACATTATCATTTGTGAGCACATCCATGTGTGCACTACATTCACCCATGGATTTTCCAGCATCCAATGGCACAATAATGTCCAAATAGAACATTTGAAAATCAAAATCAAAATGCAAATTGAAACACCATAAACCCATGATTCGTATTTCAAACATCATTCACTAAATCATTTAATAATTTAAGAAAACCTTTTCAAAAGAACACAATAAAAGCTTACATCAAGATTCTATCAACTTCACACACAAATTCCTTTTAAACATCAGATTCATTTCCAAAAATTTCAAAAACTACTTTCGCACCTTTCAAAACATGACTCATACCACTTCCACAACCAAAAGAGCTACTTGCACACTTTATAAAAACTAACACATAACTCAAAATAGTTCTTCTCCCAAACACACTTCATGCCATACAAACTTACCATCAAAAATAAAATGAACACATGTTTTATCTTCTAAAAACTATGTTTTCATAATCCAATTTAATTAAAGAACTTTCTAAGTTAATTAGACATGATAAATAATTTACCAAGTCATGATTTTGAAAAAAACTACTCAAAATGAATTAGATAATACATCCAGAAACTATTTTCAAAAAATTTAACTAACCTAAAAACACTTTAATAAATTAACTATAATAACAATGATGGTGCTAAAGGCATATAAATATTAATTCAAACCAAGCAAGTGTCTATGGGTTATGCAAGAAAGAAAATATTCAGAAACGCCTACCTCAAACCAAGCACGGACACAGAAGCGCTTCAGGGGAAGGAAGAACAAAACATCACGGACTAACCACACTCCTTAGGCAATGATAGAAACATGCGAACACAACACGATGAATTAGATTTTGTTAAATTGAAGGAAAAAAACTTCAATTCCAAAGGAATATGCACCAAAGGGGAGGAATTCGTGTGCCGGGGAGGAGTTGATGGTGCTAAAATTATAGCTGGGAGACCATCAGACAGTGGGGTTTGGGTTCGCTGGAAGACTGCATGCGTAGGGGGCTCAGATTGTTGGAAACCGCATGCACAAGGGGGGGGAGGTTCAGAGTAGTGAGTTGAATGAATGTGTCCTGGACAGAGCAGAATAAGGATGGTGTGCGGAGTGTTGCAAGGGGTTAGAGTGGATTTGGGTGGTTGGATCACGAGCGGGAGGCCGGTAGGGGTGCGCTGACAGGGAACCAGTGAAGGGCGGTGCAGAGGCGGGAGCCAGATCACAGCAGGAGGGGTGTGGGGTCCCAAGCGAGCACAGAAGGGTGAGGCGGCTTGAGGGTGAGGTAGTGAATGCTGGCTGGGATCTGGATGGGGCATATGCATAGGGCGATGGAGTAGTTTCAGGTGAAGGTATATGGGAGGGGTGGCTCATGCAGGGTACTGGAGCGGCTGTGGGTGAAGGTGGAGGGAAGGGGCGACTCGCACAGGGTATAGGGAAGGGGGTTGTCCTGGTAGATTTAGGGTTTGATAAAAAAAATATTTTTTTCTTTTTATTTTATCTCATAATAATAATAATATTATTATTATTATTATTAAAAAACATATTATTATTATTATTAAACATTTTATAAAATTCTTTCTAATTTAGTTTAACCTACTTTATTTTATTTTATTTATTTATTTTTCATTTACCATTTGAATCAATTAATTTATTTATTTCGAATACTGGGGAAGTTTCATTGCTCACCTACAGTCCGACGAACTGGTGAGAAAACTGTGCCCGAACTGTGCCACCCGGTACTACCCACTTGTATGGTCAAGTCACGTGCTTTCCGCGCGGTTCTATAAACTATGTGTCAGTTGTGCTCCACAACTCCGAAACACCCTGGTGTCCATGCGGGTACGGCTCAGTGACTCCTAACCGCATGGGATGACCGTGAAACAGTGGAAAAATTATCTGAAACCCAAAATAATAATTAAAGTAATTAAAAGTAATAAATCGGTCAAGTCGGGGTGTGACAATTATCACCACCACAACACTTTATTTCCCCAGAAAGTCACGAAGTCTTTCATTGGTCAATAATTGAGTCCATGCCCGAATAGAACTAGAAGAACCGAAGAAAATTGAGAATCTCAGGTTGACCACACTCTACATAGGTCACACCCGACAGATTCAAGAGAAAACTGATGCCTGGGGTTGAGGGGAGAACTAGAAGGGGTTCTCCCCACCACAAGAACACAAGTAGGACAGAAATTTTACACCCAAACATGCCACCCTGGGAAAGGGGGGCTACCACGGGAACTCCTAACCAATCTAAACTATCTTCTATAGCACGATAAAAACAACGCCTCCATTGAAACATGGAACTCTCGACCCAGAACAAAAACCCCAAACACTAGAGAAAACCCCCTAAGAATAAATTAACTCAAGAAGTGAACTTGAGTTTAACCGCAAGTCCTAACTCCTTTGTAGACTCTTATACATCCAAATGAACACTGCCAAACCAAGGTTAGCCCATACAGGGGCCAAACATGATTTTAAGAAAAGCGCACAATTTAGAAAACGACATTCAAACAACTAGGACTACTTGGATTAAAATAGTATGAGTCCATCATGAATTATTGAAAAAACAATGAACATAAAACAATTTCAAAACATTAATATTAGAAAAATGAGAATGGAAAGACTTTAAAAGTTCCACTACTAGCACGGAACCCAAAACCTGAACTGAGGCTCCACATCCCTGGTAACTCCGGACTGTGAACGGGCTACACCCCAATACATGTGGCTAGGAATTTGATAGTTGAAGAATCTCTTACCTCACTGTAAATAATTGGAATCCTTTGGTCACAACACCTTCTTCAGGCGATGCTTCTTGAAAAACTTCTCTATGTGATCTAGACATTCGTAACGATGGCATGTCTTCGGAGGGATACAACATGACGGCTTCACGTTCCCGAACTGGCCATAGTGGTGGCACACAACTGAATGGTCTGATGAACTAGAATCCAAAACCACTGAAGATGACTCTTTAGAAATAGGTCCCTCTAGCACACCTTTCCCGCTAGATATGGAACCTTCATGAGCAACTGGATACGCTGGTTTTCCAACAATCTATTCTTTGGAGACCAACTCAGCTAAGAACGCCTCATTCACCAGCTTATCTAAACAATGGTCCTTAGAAGGACCCACTCCATTATCTCTAGATGAAGACCCCCGATGAATAGAGAATCCTTTATCAGATCCTATGATGCTACCTCTGGAGAAAAGGACACAAGCTCCTGAAAATGGTCAACATAAGTCTCCCATGTCTTTTGTCATTGTTGAATGCACATTAGCTCTTCCATTCTCTTCATCTTCACCTCTTCATGTATAAACCATCGAACGAAGACAAATTTAGATACATCCCACATCATCCCAACTTTCATTGACGGTGGGGTAACCAACTCCCACTCTTCCAGAGCTGGACCTTCAAACAAACACAAAACAAAACACACTCTGATAGCTTCGGGAGTTCCCAATACCATGAAGACACGTTCAACCTCTTCAATACACATTGATGCTTCTAACTAACCTTGTTCACCATGAATGATATGAAATGTATGAGAAGGATAAAAAAACTAGGCATGACTTATCAAAAACCTTGGCAACTTTTCTGGGTGGCATTTTCTGAGCAACATAAAAAACACATAGCCAAAACCAATATCATGCTGAAGAAATATCAATGAAAATGCTTTCATCCAAAAATAGCCAGCTCAAAAACCAAACAAATACAAATACAACCCAAAAATTCCTTTTTCATTTTAAATTTAGAAACCTCCTTTCTTCAAGGACACTTCCCAAATACCAAACCCACTTTTCAAACCAAATTCAATTTTCCAAAAAATATTTTCCATTTTTAAAATTACTTTATAAAAACAAGTTCAAGCCTTTAATTCCATGTGAACACCCTAGTAATCCCATGAGACATAGTACATTTCATCATCCAGTTTCATCCATACGCACCAACACTCACATCCCATGAATTCCCTCACATGTGAAAACATTCATAAAGAGTACCAAAGTTTACACCCAAATCATATCTATACCAGTTCGAAGCAAACACTATATTTTTAGACCAAGAGCTTTCAGTTTTAAGAAAACCATTTCACAAATTTAAATCCATTTAAAAGAAATCATTCTCATTTCAAAAACCCTTTTTTAATTTTCAAAATTGAACTTACACCAATCATAACCAAGACGACACTCAACATGCATCAAACTACCGGACTAAAGGAATAGTAGTTATGCTTAACCTAGAGACATGGTAGTGGTTCATGCCCTAAGTAAGCGTCAAAACTTGGAAGAAGATAATCCATGTACTCAGACTCCACATGGGTCACTACTCCATGTGAAATAATTATGTAACATCATCTTGCCTCCGTTGTCATCCATCAATATAAAATGAACCAGAATGAAACAATGAATCAATTGCCGGACTACCCCTGGAAACTCGAGGTTCGAAACGGGTGAGGGTTCATGATGTCCTTCTCATACCTACCTCTCAAGTCCCAACAGTCCTAATCTCCCTCTACTAGGCACACCAAATAACAAGATCCCTCCTTTGATACCATTTTTGTCACAAACCAACCTGATTCAACCCTGAACCGGTCACCCAATCCGGTTTGTGACATGGCCCGAAGGGCATTCCTTATCCCCATGGGCTGGAAACCAGTGTCGGGCATCAGAACTCAACCATTGGAAATGATTTGGACCATGAACAATAGATAAACAAACATGATGATGAAAATAAGAATGAAATACCAAAAGAAAATAAAACTGAACATACCTCCTTGTAACCTTCTAGGTCACCACCCAACTCAGACTCCAGCCTGCTCCAACACTGGCAAGTTGATCCAGGAACCTGATCAAGAACTGAACCTGCAACTGAAATAATATGATAGGTGTGAGTACCGAGTTGCCCAGTAGGGATTCCAAATATGACCATGGAATCCATCGTATCCTTTCCCAAAACAATCCAATAACATAAGTTTGAAATATAATTATAGAAGTAGTTTTTCTATATCTTAATAAAACAATATCGTTTACCCATTTTTAAAACCCAACTCACACCACATTCCATTTCTGAAACAAACTAAAATCTTGAAAAAAAACACCAAACAAAAAAAACAAGGTAGTGCTAAAAGAAACAAGTGACAATATAAGCTGGAAAACAAATATAGGATAATGTAAACAAGAAAAACAAATACAAACCATGGGTGATCCTAAACATCCCTAGAAGAGCCCTGGATGTACTCGGTTTTGGAACATCCTTCCACCGTATTGTGAAGCTCCTTAGTCTATAACCAACTGGCCGCCCTAAACTGACCAATCCAGTGGCAATGCCCACCTGGTCTAACAACAAATCCAGGGGATACCAACCCGTCTAATCGGGGTTGATCAGCATCTGTCACTCAATTATCTAAATGTTTCCCAGGAACCCATGGTGGTTATAATAATTTTGTGTAAGTAGGAGGCCCTTGAACGCATGACTCATCTCACCGCACTTGCCTACCCCAAACATGGACACTCTATATGATAACCCACAAGGGATATCCCCCTATAGAGTTGCCCCAAATATATATATATATATATATATATATATATATATATTATCATCAAAGGTACCAATTGAATCCTTCGTGCAATGAAATAATTAAAACCATTTGATACCTTTTTCAAAATACTAATGTTGTTAAATGGGAATACAGTAAATCTAAACATTATCATTTCAAAAAATCAACACTAAAATTACAGTAATGCTTAAAGTGTCAAAGGGGTTGTCACGTCACATCATGTCAAAATAGTTTTTTTCTAAAAACATTTTTAAATCTCCAACCAAAAACATACAAATTTACAATACACATACCTTAATAATATCTTAGACAACAATCACCCTTTTTTAAGTTAAAAGCGCCAAATGAGCCCTTATACTTTCCAGACACACACTAAAGAATTTTCTAAGGCCTGATGGGCCAAATCCTAAAAAAATATTTATAGTCATTTAAGGGAAAGACACCAAGGACCAAAACTCATTTAGGAAAACATAAGTTATTTAGAAAACCATGGATTTAAAGAAACATCATTCCAATGGTGCCATAATTTGTTAGCACATCTATGTGTGCACCCTATGCACCTATGGATGTGCCAACATCCAATGGCACAATAAAATACAAAGAGAACAACTGAAAACCAAAACCCAAATTCACATTAAAACACCTTAAACTCATGATTCATATTTCAAAAATCATTCACTAAATCATTTACTAATTTAAGATAACGTTTTCAAAAGAACACAACAAAAGCTTACATCAGGATTCTATCAACTTCAGACTCAACTTCCATTTAAACATATGATTCATTTCCAAACATTTCAAAAACTACTTTCGCACCTTTCAAAACATGACTCATACCACTTCCAAAATCCAAAGAACTACTTGCACACTTTATAAAAACTAACACATAGCTCAAAATATGGTTTTTTCACAAACACACTTCATGCCATACAAACATGATATCAAAAATAAAACGAACACAAGTTTTATCTTATTAAAAACTATGTTTGAACCAACCAATTTAATTAAAGAACTTGATATGTTAATTAGACATGAGAAATAATTTACCAAGTCATGATTTTTACAAAAAAATTCAAAACGAATCAGATAATTCATCCAGAAACTATTTTCAACAATTTTAACTAACCCAAAAACACTTCAATAAATTAACTATAATATCAATGATGGTTCAAATAACATATAAATATTAATTAAAACCATGAAAGTGTCAATGGGTTATGGGGGAATGAAAATTGTCAAAAACACCTACCTCAAACCAGGCACGGAGGCAATAATGCTTCATCAGAACAAAGAACAAAACTTCATGGACCAACCGCACGCCTTAAACAATCAAAGAAATGCGCGAACACATCATGATGCATTATATTTCATTAAATTGAAGGGAAAAAATGACAATTCAAAAGGAATACGCACCAAAGGGGAGGAAACCACGTTCTTGGGAGGAGTCAATGGTGTTGAAATTAGCACCGAGACACCGTTAGACAGCGGGGTTTGGGTTCGCCGGAAGATCGTTCACACATGGGGCTCGGGTCATTGGAAATTGTGTGCATAGGGTGGTTCGGAGAAGCAAGTCACCGAAACATGGCCTAGTCAGAGCGGAAGAAGGTCGGTGCGGTAGGAGACAGGCACACGGAGGGTTGTGAAGGGTCGGAGTGGCTTCGGATGGCCGGAGTTCGAGTGGGAGGCCGACCGGGGTACGTTTAGAGGATGCCAGATAAGTGTGGTGCAGAGCCGGGATCCGGATCGTGGCAGGGGGTGTGGGGTTACGTGCGAGCGCGAAAGGGAGAGGCCGCTTGAGGGCGAGGGAGTGAAGGCTGGCTAGGATCTTGATGGGGTGGAGGAGCAAGGTGTTGGAGCGGCTGCAGCCAATGGTGGAGGGGAGGGGCGTCTCGTGCAGGGTGCTGGAGTAGCTGTGAGTGAAAGTGGAGGGGAGGGGAACCTCTCCCAGGGTATGGGGAAGAGGGGTTGGCTGGGTAGATTTAGGGTTTGATAAAAAATTTATTTTTTCTTTTTATTTAGTCGCATAATAATAATAATATTATTATTGTTGTTGTTGTTGTTTTTATTATTAAAAAACATATTATTGTTATTATTATTATTAAAAAAATTATAAAATTATGTTTAATTTAATTTAACCTAGTTTATTTTATTTTATTTATTTTTTCATTTTCCATTTAAATCAATTCATATATTTATTTTGAATATTGGGGTAGTTGCATTGCTCACCTGCAGTTTGACATGCTGCTGAGAAAATTGCACCTGAACCGTGCCATCCGGTACTACCCTCTTGCAGGGTCAAGTCATGTGCTTTCTTTGCGGTTCTATAAACTACACGTGAGTAGCACACCATAACTCCGACACACTCAGGCATTCGTGTGGGTACCACGTGGTTACTCCTAACCATGTTCGATGGTCGTGCAACAGTGGAAACAATTTGTCTGAAACCCAAAATAATAATTAAATAAATTAAAAGTAATAAATCAGTTAGTTCAGGGTGTGATAAATAATTTTGTTCAATTTTCTAAAAATGATGGATTTTTATTAAATAGTAGAAAATATCAATTTTTAAGAAAACTATCTTTTCTTCATGAATTTACAAAGTCAAACTCCATTTTTTATTGGTTTTAAAATATTAATATTTTATTTTTATTAAAAAAAATCAAACCAATTTCATTACAATCAAAATTACATTTTATTTTTATATGAAAACATTTTTATACTTAAAAAGACATTTCTTTAGAAAATCGTTATTCATCATGTTTTCTATGTTTGGTTTTAAATTAATTTTTTCTTCTTATAGAAGGTTAATTTGATAAAATTTAATCCATATTTATACTCACCATGTAAAAATTTGAAAATGAGACAACTTTAATTTCTTTCCTTATGAATAGTAACTTTGTTAAAAAATACTTGTCACCGCGATAAGAGTTAAAATGGGTTTAAAGGGTTAAAACTAAAACGATAATGGTTAAAATTTCATAAAAACTTTTATAAATCATATTGTATGAATATATTGTGGAAATATATTATATATTCTTAAAAAATGAGTGATTTTAGAACCACATTAATTGAGTTGGAATGAATATATTTTATTCTTCTAAAAAATTACACACATGTCCTCTCCCTCACTTATAAAAGGGAACCTCCTCTCATCTCTTCCTCACATATAAATAGAATTTTATATAGGTAAATCCCTACCCAAATACCTTCCTAAAAAACCTCTATATTTCCAATATTTCCTATTTTGATAATAATACCATTATAATATGTATTTAGGTATAAATATAATGTGGTTTTTTGAAGAAGAGTTATAGTTCTTACCTGAGTATTTTCCTTTTTATTTCTTAATTAACCCCCTTCAAACCACTCTTAGACAATATGATATAATAACATAATTATTTAACATATACATAAATTTTATAATGTTCATGTTATTACCCTTTTTCATTTTCTTATCCATCTAATGGAAAATGAAAACATATTTCTTGCGTACATGTGGACTATCGCCTCGTGAAGACGATGTATTCCATTTTTCATTAACTGCCTATTATGGATCTTAATAATTATAGATACAAATGAAATAATATGATGTATATAATATATAATTAATTATTTATTGATAAATAAATATTATAATTTTTCTTTACCATTCAACAAAATATAAAAATATGACTCATGCATGTATGCGGACCACCACCTCATGAACCGATGTATTTTATTTTTAATCACCATGTCACATAGATGGTATATATAAGTTTATTTAAATAAATAAAAAGATATTTATGATAAAATAATAATTCTGAAAAGTAAAAATGATACTTACCTTCTTTCCCTCCTGTTCATTGAAAAATTAAAATGCTACTCATGAGTACATGTAGACTATAACTTCCACGATATTACATATTTCATTTTTCATGATGTCATTTATAAATGGTTTTAAAAATTATTTCAATTATTAATAATATAACTTTTCATAAATAAAGCTCTTATAGATTATATAACCAAGACATATTTTACTATAGACAACCCACAGAATTCATTTTGTAAACATAACCCGAGCATCCTCAAAAAAATCCAACACGAACTTAATCTACTAAATATTTAAATATCACATGGTGAAAAATGAAATAAAAAAAGAAAAAAATTAAAAAAAATTATTAAGAATATAAATAATTATTATAATTCAATTATTTAATAAGATAAATAACTTAAGTGATAAGTCAGACTCAAGGCAAGTGATGCATTAACATATGAACCATATTTTAAATATTTAAAATATTTCCTTTCAATTATTTTTTTCATATAAAGAATCTTAAAAAAATTTATCGATGTATTAATAATTATATACATGAATTTAAAATGGAATTGTCTCTCTCCTTTTATATTCAAAAAAAATTATTCAAAATAAATCTTTTTACATATTTCATATGGAACATTTTTACTTTACTTATGAAATAAAAAAAATGAATGTTCTATTTTAATGTATATGTCTTGATAACCTTTTCCCACCATTATGAACATTATTAATTATTTTGAATCCTTTACTAGATTCCATGATTTATCAAAGAAAACCCTTTACCATTTCTTATATGAATTTTTTTTCAAAAAATAGGGATTTAAAAAGAAATGGTATTCAATATCCAAAATTATTTTACATGTGGGTTCAAAATATTTTTTCATAGACTTTTTTATGAAAACGTTCATGGTTAAAAAAAATTTGTTCATAATAAGTTCTTGATCATTATAGATGATGACTGGTCCCATTACATCTTATTATATAGGTGAGCCCAATAAATATCTCTAATGAATTGGGTAATTTTTATTTTCTTAAAAAGTATAAAGGTGGTGATAAATCGGGAGGTTTCTCTTATGGGTTTAACTGGGATGCATTAATTTTTGAGATGAATAAACACAGGTTTTGAATATCACTCTCCAAGATGCATACAATTAATTATATTTAATTATTATAGGTTTTAAAGTTTTTCATTGAAAAAAACTTTTTTACCATATGTGTATAAGATTTATTTTATATGATGAATGAGTAATTGTGAAAAAGGTAAACATTTTATGGGTTTTCATGTTTTTCACTAGACTAAAAAATTTATTTCCTTTATATACCTTAATATGTATTTTGTGGTCATCTGATCTTTTTAAATTTTTTTCATAGGGTTTAATGATGAGTTGTAATAAAGAATAAGTCAGTTTAAATTCATTGATATTTTTCAAAAAAAATAAAATAAGTTTCATTATAAAAGTTTTATATTGCGGTAAAAATGGACAGTTAGTGGAAGTGTCCACATTATAATATATGAATTTTTATGTAAGAGTTATGACCTAATTATATAAAACTATAAAAATAAATGTTCTTTGAGAATTAAATATTGTAAATTCATGTCTAAAAACTCAATATTATGGAATGTTTTCAGGCCTGGTACTTATACACAAAGTAGTTACACCTTTTAAATAAAAGATGAATTCATGTCACCAGTCATGGAAGCATGGAACTAGATTTTAATCATGGGAAGAAGTTTAATTTTATTAATGTGTTGTAACTACCAAATATTCAAAATAATCTATTTTCTATTGATATCATTTATAATAAGGTATTTTGAATTTCATTTGAATTTGAACACATTATCTTATCGAAGGGAAGAATGTTTACTATGAAGGGGTATTCTAGTGATGGAAATTATAAACTACATATTAATAATATGAATGAATCTATCACATATGTGATTAAGTACTATAATTCATGGCATGATCATCTAACACATTTTAATTACAATTCAATAAAAGTGATATAGAAACAAAAATTAATTAATTTTTTAAAATGAATTTAATAAATTTGAAACCTGTATAGAATCTAAAAAAATTAAAACCCCATTTCAAAGTAATTATAGATTATAATATATTATAATTAGTACATTTTTATATTTTTAATTAAAATAATTTATTAACTCATTGAGTAAAAAGGGGAATTATTTTATTTTTTGATGATCACAGAATGTATTTACATGTATATATTCTTATAATAAAAGTTAAAGACTTTAAATTTTTAAGAAATATAAATCTGATGTTGAAAACCAATTTAACTAATGGGATAAAGTATCATTCTAGAATAGAAGTAGTGAATACTATATAAATTAATTTAATGAGTTCTATGAATAAAATGGTATAATTTATCAAATTACTACTCCTAAAACATATCATAAAAATAAATTAATAGAAATAAAAAATCATAATTTAGAATAAATTGTAAAATTAAAAATTACAAAATCTAAGGTGCTATTAAATTGATGGGGTGAAGTTTTATTATTTACATGTCATATTTATTGTAGAATCACATAATGGAAAAATAATTTATCCACTTATAAAAATTTCAAATGTCATAAATCCCAATCTTCATATTTTAAAGTGTGGGGGTCATTATCTTACTATAGAGTTCTTCATCCTAAAAAACTAAATTTGATACTAGAGAAATAAAATTTTTTTTATAGGGAAAAACAGAAAATAATATACAATTATTAATTTGGAATAAAATTTCATTATTGACTCAAGGGATGTGGATTTTTTTAATAAATTTTATAAAGATAATGTGGAGGATCTTTTTCTCAAAGCCCTATCTATTGTACTCAATCTAGTTAAAATAAAAATTTGCATGGGATAGCTTGCTGAATGGTTTTTCATTGGTGGAGTCTTGTTTTCATGGTGCATTTGTTATGGAGGAGCATGTCCTATAGTTTTTTTTGGTTTATTCTTTGTTATGATTGTTTATTGGTAGTAATGTTAGACACCATGGTTTCCCACTTTTTCCTCAAAGGTGTTTGATAATAAAAAAGTTAATTTCGAGTCATCCATAAAATGGTTTGAACCTTATATGATAATCCAAAATCACATATAGTAGTTATGAATTCTATATATGTATTATTTTGGAGGTATGAAATAAATGAGGAGATGGATTCCATTTTTGGAATCCATACATGGAGAATCATTAACTAACCTGAAGGCTCTAATCCTATTTTATATAAGTGGGTTCTCAGAATAAAATATTGTTCCAATGGAAACATTATTTATTTTCAAGATATATTGGTTTCTAATGGATTCAAAAAAATGAAGATACTGATTATTTTTTACCCTTAAATTCATGTATCGTGAATCACATCAAAAAGAATTTTATTTTCATTATCTTATATCCATCATTTATATATTAATCAAATGAATTTTATAAAATTATTTTAAAATGGTGGTCTAGATGAAGATATTTAAATGGAATAACCATATTGATTTTTTTAGAAGGAAATAAGAATAAGTTTTTTAAATTAGTTATAAATCATTATAGTATTAAGAAAGCTAAAAAACAACAGCATGAAATTTTTTATTTTGTTATGTTGTCAAATGGTTTCAGAAAAAACAATGTAAATAATTCCATCAACTTATAGTTTACATGAGATTATGTAGTTTTGGTTTGTCTCTGTATAGATGATTTTTTATTCATTAGAGTCAAAATGATCGATTGAAGTGATACTAAAGAACATATTTCTTTTGTGTTTAAGATGAAGGATCATAGAGTATTTGATCATATTTTTTGAATCGATGTTAGAAATCATAGTGGGGGGTATTCTTTGATCTGGTCTAATTATATTGGTAAAATGTTAAATAAATTCCATAATCATGGTATAAAAATGAAAACACTCTATTTCAATTAAGTGTTATGTGAATTTATAATATAGGATGAGTTGTATCATAACTTGAATATTCTATTAAAAATGGATCCCTAATGTATGTAATGAATTACATTATTCCTAATATTTATTTTTCATGGTGTAAACTAAGTAGATATACTAGTAATAGAGGTGTGGTCTTTTGGAAGTGTGTGACCAGGGAATTTGGTTACATGAACAAGAATAAAGATCATGGTTTATTTTATAATAGTTATCTAGCTATATTTGTAAGATACACAAATTAATGTAAGATTAAAACTTTCATTGTTAATCAATCCACATTTGGTTGGTTGTTTACTCATGGAGGATTTTTAGTTTCTTAGTTGGTAAAGAAACTAACATGCATTTCACATTTAACCAGACAGTTAGAATTTAGTTTCCTGGTGGAATGAGGGAAATTTATAAAGTGTATTAAGGATATATAAATAGATATTCATTTGTTTATTAATCTGATTCCACTAAATTACATTAATTTTGATTAAAAAGAAACATTATCAAGAGATTACAGTTGCATATATAATGGGATGTCTAGAAATTTCAGCTTAACACATGCTTAGTGTGGACACTACAAAAAAATGGTACTATAAAAAATATTTATGTGAAGTCATATAAAAACTTTGTTGATCCTTTTATCAAATTTTTTTCGAGAGTGATTTTACATGATAATAATAGAGAAGTAAATTGGAAACCCATTGATTAATAATTTTGTAATAGTAACCCAACATTGTTTTTAGTTTTATCTTAATTAAGGGTATAATGGGTAAAGATATGTTATGATAAGGATTGTTAAATTTGACTATTTTTTCAAATATATTTTATGACAATGTTTCACTTTATGATTTATGGTTTAATGATAGCTCTAAATGAAACATTAATACTATTAGATTTCTGTGAAAATAATAATAGGGAAACAATGTAATGTTTCACCTATATGAACATAGAAGTGGTTTTATTTCCTAAGGAAGTTGATAGGTTTAACTTCCAATAGATTTCATGAATTGACCAAAGACGATTACCATAATAGTTCTACAAATTTTGGTTTTTATAATTAATAAGACAATGTTATATGTTTGGTGTATCTAGTGGTGTTTTTAATATTTTTAGTTTAATGATTATTAAATTATAAATATGACATCACATTGAGAATTTTACATTACGTATGTATCTAAATCAAGAGATACATTTATTATGAACAAAAAAATTGCATAAATATAAATATCTAATAATTTATAATATTAAGAAAAATTGGGGGAATGTTTTACATTAAAAATAATAAGTTATATGTAAAATATTATCTTTTAAAAATATTATAAAATATTATTAATGTTAATATTTTTTGGAATACCAAGATTAATTAATGATTGAATAATAATTATTTTCAATAATTATATTATATCAAATCCCTTGGTATTGAAAATAATTATTGAAAATAATTAAGTATTTTCTGGAGTTTATAACCTTTTAATGATAAAAAATAAATGATAATTAATTACATGGTGCTTCACTTTGATGTTTCATGAAATAATTTTGGAAGTCCTAATTTCCTACTAGAAATATAGTCTGGGAAGATGTAATGCCCAGACCCCAGCTACCCAGAGACGGTGCATTACTTCGTAACATTAGCATGATCACAAAAGATCAAGTCTCGAAAGACCGATTAGTTTAGTAGCCTTGGAAACACTAGATACATTCATAAACGTTACATTACATCATAAAGTGAAAAACTACAATAACAAAGTCTCCATAGTCCACTCTCATATCCTCTTCTGACAATCCCTGCAGGTCATTCATAAAATACTTCTTCACATCCTGGAAAATATTAAAACATTGAAAGGGGTGAGCTCAGATGCTCAGTAAGGATAACAATAATGCGGAAGCTTTCATAAATAAACATAAAAATTTAAGGCAATGTATAACTAAAACAAAAGCCTTTTAAACTTGAACATCAACATAATATGGAAAAAGTAAAATGAGATAATGCCATTCACTTCTTCACATGGATATTCTACAGGTCGAATAATCACATGAAATATGAATAACCACTTTCATAATGAGGGAATTCATAATGCCAGACATTCTGAAACATTTTGTCAAGGCCTCAGCCAAGACGTCTAAAATGATTAAGGCCTCGGCCAAAATCACAAATCAAATGGGGAAAGGGCCTTGGCCAATTCCACGTCTAGTTGTCTCATGAGACCTACCGATGCATCGAGGAGCTATAGTGGGCTCCACACGTCACTTATTAAGTCCAATACATTCCTCATATGAATAGGTTTAAACATATCATAAACCATAACATAATCATATCACATAAAACATGCATAAAGGAAACATAAAATTTCCACATTTCAATCACAAGATATCAATACAACACATTGATATAATAAAAATTCTTTCAAAACCATTTTCAATACCAAAATAAAAGAAAGTTAAAACTTTGTATTTATTTTTCATTAAAAAAATGATGGCTTGTAGAGGAAGCCGAAACTCAAATAATGGTCTCGGTGGCGGAGAAGTCATTGTCGCCTCATAAGTACGGAAAGAAAAACATTCCCTTTTGTCGTTTAGCAAAACGCTTCGTATAAAAAAGATTCCTTTTGAATAAACGTAAAAGTCAAAGGGGTTTATACACCGTATAAAAGAAAGTTGTGTATAAAACCAAATATGCCTCAATGAAAGGGGATTGGGACGAAGTCCTTAAAAGATCATTTTTAAAATAAAATAGATCTATTATGTGTATTCACTATAGGTACACATAAAGAAAGTAAAAATACAAAATAGGACATAATAATATCATGACATAATTTGAAAGTAGGGGATTTACCCAAAGAATGGAAGTTGGGTTAAGAAATTCCCTTACCTCATGTCTGACTTGACTCAACCGTTCTTTAACCTCCTGAATAATAAACTAGAGTTAATATATACCTTATTAAGAACCATTTTCAATTTAATTATCATTATTATATCACTTATTACAATGATATGAACATTATGTAATTATTTAAGTTAATAACGGTCGCTTTGTCGATCTTTGGTACTTGAGTCAACAATAAACTTCTTATAATTACAAGTTGTTTATGTGGTAGAATATCCATTATCTCCAGAATTATATTCATGATTTATATGTAATATATATCCAGTATATACATTCTTTTATAATATTACGTAACATTTAGAGGTAAGAAATGAAATGCACCGTTCATGGAGACGGTAAGGCGTACGTACGCATGAACGCTACTTTCATTTCAATTTCATATTTAATGGAACTAAATCATAATTATATAAATGTATAATATAATTACAGTATAATATAGTGTATAATACCATTTACTCCATCCTTTATACATCTCACATATGGCATTAACGATTCAAATCACTTTGAGGGGGCGGTAGTTCGCACTTCCTAAAATGAAATTATCGCGTTTTACCCATGATGGAAATCATAAAGTATGCCATAAATGAGAAATAAAAAAGAATAATTAAAACATAAACATATTATATATCATATATAAAAATAGTGACATCTTAATGGCCACCTTTGAAGGTTTTATATGAGTGTTGAACAATCATCATTTCGTGGGGCAGAAATTCGCCATCCACAGAAACCGTATGTTCTTTAACCATTAGATGTAGGTGTGTGTAAGTGTAGCTCGAATCCTTCCTATAACAATATCCTAGTATATTGAGGATACTGGTGTTGTTACAAAAGAAATGAATAAAAAGAGTTTAGGGGGTTGGAGAAGAAAAATAAAACAAAACAACATTAGAGAAGACATTACCTCAAAATCGGGTAACTCTTTTTGATTTGAGCCAAAGGCTTCCTTGGGAAGAGTTATGCCCAAAGTGAGGATTCTAGGAGTAATAGGGGGAAGTTGGGAGAGTATTTGGGCATAGTTTGGCCGAGACAAATGGATTGAAAGTGTAAATGAGTTGGGAGAGGTGGGGGCCTATTATAAGTGGAGAGGAGGGGCACTCTTGGAAAGTAAAGAAAAGTCACTTTATTATAAAATGAGTTTCGGATTTTAGAGGTCCCAAACTTATATAATTCGATCATAAGATGATAAGGGTTCTAAATATACTCATCCAATAGGTTTTGGACATGTGTAGGTCTTAGATATTACATTATCTTTCCATTTTATTTAAATCGTTAAATAATGAGGTCATCGCTGCATCATCATGATGTCATAAATAATTTAATTTATTTAATGTCTACAAATTATAAAAAAAAATAATATGATGTAGGAAATCGTTTTATCTTTCTAATGAATATTTATAGTCAAAATTTGGACTTCTGTAACCCCACTTAAAAATTGTTTTAGTAAAACATTTCATGTTTGTGTCATTTTTTACTTTAACATTAAATAAAAGGTATTTATGTCATTTTCCAACTAAAGTGGCTCCATGGGGTCCCCAAGTTGACCCATGGATTGTCTTGGTCAGTCATGGCACATCCAATGAGGGTAGGACATGTTTCAAGCTCATCTCATATTATTAAAACATTATTTTTACCTTAAACTACACTAATTACCTCTAATCGCGATTAAGAACTTAAAAGTTACTATTCACCAAAAAATTATTTTAATCTCATTGAACCACATTTTACTTCGTAATGACAACCATGTATGTCGGATTTTTGAAAATAAAATCACAGAAGTGGTAATATTTCATTTAAACGAAAAATCGGTTATTTAACTACCACTTAGTGGTTTCACTATTCATCAAAAATTGAAGTTTTTCAGAACAATGCCAAAATTTCACCCTAAGCTATAATTGATATTCCGAATTCAAAAATGATGTCTATTTTATGAAATTCCAAACATATAATTAATTAATTTTATAATTAATTCCCGCTGTCACAACAAATAGCGTGTTTTTAAGAAACAATTTATATCAAAAGATTGACAATTGTTTATGTCCAATTTCAAAGTGAAATTAATTCTAATGACCACCATTGGATAAAATGGTAAAAATATATTCTAATTATACTTTAAAACCACTCAATAGTATAACTTATCACTATAAATTATTTTTATTAAAAAAGTTGTTTTAAATATTTTTCACTATTCATAAAAATTTTGAAGTTCTCAGAAAATTACAAGAAATTCAACATAGGATAATTTCAATATTAGGAATACAAAAATGAAGTCCATTTTGAAATATAAAATTTCTACAATTTTAAAAAGTGGTTATTAGTATTCATAACGGCTACTTTGATTAGTCGCGGTGTTTTAGAACTCGAAGTTGCGTACAATGCAAGCTATTTCATTATTGAATGAGAAGCGTATCGTGGAAGCTCGGGGTGTTACATTCTCCCCTCCTTCAATAAATTGCGTCCTCGCAATTTGAAATTTTTCTTTGAAAATAAAAGGTTGAAAAGAGAAAATACCTTTGAGGAAAACCCACATCGGAAATAAGATTAATAAAATATAGCCTTAATAAGAGGGAAAGGGAAATGAAAAAGTCACCACCCAATTATGATCTCGATTAGGAGAACATTGGTGGCAATTAGAGATATATAATTAGAGGAAAAATGTAAATATTTGTAGGGAGTGATTGAGGTCATCAATCACAATCAACTGTCAAATTGAGGGCCTCAAAGCCTTCAATCTATGTTGATTTAAAATATCATCAGTTCAACAAGACATAGGGTATTAGGATAACACATTTTTTTGTTTTAATATCCCTTTACTAAAGTTTAAGAATTAATTTATTCATTGAATAAGAGATAGGTATATATATATTTATGCTTGACAATTAGAGTTTCAACCTTCAACTCATCTTTCACTCAAAAAGATAATAGAACTCAAAAATATTATACTTATCCTAATTGTATAAGGTTCCAAATGTTAACACATACCATTTAGATTAGTAAAATTATTTTGTAACAACCAGGGACTTCTTATAGGCTAGTGGTAGGAAATAAAGGCATGTCGCACCATGATTGTGGGTTCGATTCCTGCAGCTTTGTCCGACGCAACGGGTTATGCCGCACCCTACAGGTTGTCCTTTTCCTAAAACTATAGTATCATAATATTCCAAAAATAATCTTCATAAATTTTTTAACCTTAAACAATACTATCCAAAGATCAACTTAATCCACTCCAACCTTTATAATTATCCAAAATACCTCTGTCCAGACTTTCTCTAAAAGGTCTCTTAATTCCAAACAAAGTAAAGTTTCTCTTATTGTCACATACTAAAAATATAATTACCTTCATCATATTAAAACCTTACTGAAATCAACAAGTACTGCAGTACAATCCTTATATATATATATATATATCACATTATTCTAATAACCAGAATATAATCCATGAGTCTAAAGGCACCAATACATTAATTATTTTGCTTCAACTGTAGTAACAGCATAAGATTGTCCTTGATCCCTTGGCCTTTTCTGAGGTAAGTTTACCTAACGCTTAGGGCATTCATTTGCATAATGCCCCATTTCCCTACAATTGTAGCATTCAACATTGATAGCCTCTTTCTTTCCCTTGCAATCACGCGCCTGGTGACCTTTTTCCCCACATTTATAACAAACTCCCATTCCTTTTAGACAAGTACCAGGGTGATTCTTCCCACAATTATCACATAATGGAAAATCCTTCTTTCCCTTTTTACCTTTATCTGTCTTTTGTTCCACCGTTCTCTTCTTCTCTTGCTTTACTTTGTTGTCATAAGACTTAGAGAATTCCTTTTCTGTCTTGATAGCACATGAGACAATATCTTCATATGTTGAGAACGATTGTGATATTAAAGCTCGATGGTTAACCCATCAAAGAAATGATCAATCTTACCTCTTGGGTTACGTATATAATCTGCAGCATACCTCACTAACCTTGTAAAGTTGGCCTCATACTTTGCGACATTATCATCCTCCTTTTGTTTCAGAATCAGAAATTGCCTTTCCATATCTGCTCTATGGTCATGAGGAAAGTATTTTTCTAAGAAAAGATCTTTGAACTCCCTCCATTCCATATTCGATATGTCATCATCTTCCTTTGTTTTTTGAATCAATGACCACCATTGATCAGCATCTCCAGTGAGGAGGTAAACTGCCATGATAACCTTTTCCCTTTCACTACTCCCCAAGGCGTGGAATATTTTCTCTAAGGAGTTTATCCATTTCTCAGCTACTAATGGATTTGTACCCCTATTAAATGTTGGTGGTTGTTGCCTCATGAAGCGGTCTAACATTGATCCTCCACGTTGCGGATCAGGGTGCTCCATACGAGTAAGGTTATTATTCATAGCCTGAGTGAGTTGTCCCAGTATGGTAATAAGTTGATCAGCACCAGTTGTATCTCTAGCTCCACAATAATTATCATGAGCAGGAGGGAAATCCCTACACGGAGTGCGTGTATTGATACGGTTTCCATTCCTTCCACTAGGCGCCATTTCTAAACAGTGGCATAAACTATATTAGTTTATAAATCAAAATACATAATTCCATACTTGTAAGATACTTAACATAAATTGAACTATTTATGGATATAATCCATAAAAATGTTTTCTTTGAGGAAGTATATACTCATAACCCTTCATAGTGGTTAATAAAGAAAATGAGAATTATCCAAAGCATATCCCCCGGGAGTGTCGTAACCAAGAGTGCAGCAAGGCCCGTTGTCGTGCACCAGTTCCCGTTCGAGTCTAGATCAAAGCGGTGTTTTCGGGTTTTACCCCTAGGTACATCTGTTCCAGAGCCGCCTCTACTTGCTCGTATCCAGACAGGGACGTATTGCTCGGAAAACTCACAAAATCTCTATAATACCAAAATTATAGGAAGTTCTTCTATACTAATCCTTAAAGTCTATCTTCGGGCTATGTGCTCTAATCAGAGTTTATCTAAATCTAGCTTCCAAGGTTAGTACTAAACTGCCTCTGATACCAACTGTAACGCCCCGACCCCAGCTACCCAGAGTCGGTGCATTACTTCGTAACATTGGCATGATCACAAAAGATCAAGTCTCGAAAGACCGATTAGTTTAGTAGCCTTGGAAACACTAGATACATTCGTAAACGTTACATTACATCATAAAGTGAAAAACTACAATAACAATGTCTCCATAGTCCACTCTCATATCCTCTTCTGACAATCCCTGCAGGCCATTCATAAAATACTTCTTCACATCCTGGAAAATATTAAAACATTGAAAGGGGTGAGCTCAGATGCTCAGTAAGGATAACAATAATGCGGAAGCTTTCATAAATAAACATAAAAATTTAAGGCAATGTATAACTAAAACAAAAGCCTTTTAAACTTGAACATCAACATAATATGGAAAAGGTAAAATGAGATAATTCCATTAACTTCTTCACATGGATATTCTACAGGTCGAATAATCACATGCAATATCAATAACCACTTTCATAATGAGGGAATGCATAATGCCAGACATTCTGAAACATTTTGTCAAGGCCTCGGCCAAGACGTCTAAAATGATTAAGGCCTCGTCCAAAATCACAAATCAAATGGGGAAAGGGCCTTGTCCAATTCTACGTCTAGTTGTCTCATGAGACCTACCGATGCATCGAGGAGCTATAGCGGGCTCCACCCGTCACTTATTAAGTCCAATACATTCCTCATATGAATAGGTTTAAACATATCATAAACCATAACATAATCGTATCACATAAAACATGCATAAAGGAAACATAACATTTCCACATTTCAATCACAATATATCAATACAACACATTGATATAATAAAAATTCTTTCAAAACCATTTTCAATACCAAAATAAAAGAAAGTTAAAACTTTGTATTTATTTTTCATTAAAAAAAATGATGGCTTGTAGAGGAAGCCGAAACTCAAATAATGGTCTCGGTGGCAGAGAAGTCATTGTCGCCGCATAAGTACGGAAAGAAAAACATTCCCTTTTGTCGTTTAGCAAAACGCTTCGTATAAAAAAGATTCCTTTTGAATAAACATAAAAGTCAAAGGGCTTTATACACCGTATAAAAGAAAGTTGTGTATAAAACCAAATATGCCTCAATGAAAGGGGATTGGGACGAAGTCCTAAAAAGATCATTTTTAAAATAAAATAGATCTATTATTTGTATTCACTATAGGTACACATAAAGAAAGTAAAAATACAAAATAGGACATAATAATATCATGACATAATTTGAAAGTAGGAGATTTACCCAAAGAATGGAAGTTGGGTTAAGAAATTCCCTTACCTCATGTTTGACTTGACTCAACCGTTCTTTAAACTCCTGAATAATAAACTAGAGTTAATATATACCTTATTAAGAACCATTTTAAATTTAATTATCATTATTATATCACTTATTACAATGATATTAACATTATGTAATTATTTAAGTTAATAACGGTCTCTTTGTCGATCTTTGGTACTTGAGTCAACAATAAACTTCTTATAATTACAAGTTGTTTATGTGGTAGAATATCCATTATCTCCAGAATTATATTCATGATTTAGATGTCATATATATCTTATATATCCAGTATATACATTATTTTATAATATTACGTAACATTTAGAGGTAAGAAATGAAATGCACCGTTCATGGAGACGGTAAGCCGTACGTACGCATGAACGCTACTTTCATTTCAATTTCATATTTAATGGAACGAAATCATAATTATATAAATGTATAATATAATTACAGTATAATATAGTGTATAATACAATTTACTCCATCCTTTATACATCCCACATATGGCATTAACGATTCAAATCACTTTGAGGGGGCGGTAGTCCGCACTTCTAAAATGAAATTATCGCGTTTTACCCATAATGGAAATAATAAAGTATTCCATAAATGAGAAATACAAAAGCATAATTAAAACATAAAAATATTATATATCATATATAAAAATAGTGACATCTTAATGGCCACCTTTGAAGGTGTTATATGAGTGTTGAACAATCATCGTTTCGTGGGGCAGAAATTCGCCATCCACAGAAACCGTATGTTCTTTAACCATTAGATGTAGGTGTGTGTAAGTGTAGCTCTAATACTTCCTATAAAAACATCCTATTATATTGAGGATACTGGTGTTGTTACAAAAGAAATGAATAAAAAGAGTTTAGGGGGTTGGAGAAGAAAAATAAAACAAAACAACATTAGTGAAGACATTACCTCAAAATCGGGTAACTCTTTTTGATTTGAGCCAAAGGCTTACTTGGGAAGAGTTATGCCCAAAGTGAGGCTTCTAGGAGTAAGATGGGGAAGTTGGGAGAGTATTTGGGAAGATTTTGGCCGAGCCAAATGGCTTGAAAGTGTAAATGAGTTGGGAGAGGTGGGGGCCTTTTATAAGTGGAGAGGAGGGGCACTCTTGGAAAGTAAAGAAAAGTCACTTTATTATAAAATGAGTTTCGGATTTTAGAGGTCCCACACTTATATAATTCGATCATAAGATGATAAGGGTTCTAAATATACTCATCCAATAGGTTTTGGACATGTTTAGGTCTTAGATATTACATTATCTTTCCATTTTATTTAAATCGTTAAATAATGAGGTCATCGCTGCATCATCATGATGTCATAAATAATTTAATTTATTTAATGTCTAAAAAATATAAAAAAAAATACTATGATGTAGGAAATCTTTTTAGATTTCTAATGAATATTTATAGTCAAAATGTGGACTTCTGTAACCCCACATAAAAATTGTTTTAGTAAAACATTTCATGTTTGTGTCATTTTTTACTTTAACATTAAATAAAAGGTATTTATGTCATTTTCCAACTAAAGTGGCTCCATGGGGTCCCCAAGTTGACCCATGGATTGTCTTGGTCGGCCATGGAACATCCAATGAGGGTAGGACATGTGTCAAGCTCATCTCATATTATTAAAACGTTATTTTTACCTTAAACTACACTAATTACCTCTAATCGCGATTAAGAACTTAAAAGTTACTATTCACCAAAAAATTATTTTAATCTCATTGAACCACATTTTACTTCGTAATGACAACCATGTATGTCGTATTTTTGAAAATCAAATCACAGAAGTGGTAATATTTCATTTAAACGAAAAATCAGTTATTTAACTACCACTTAGTGGTTTCACTATTCATCAAAAATTGAAGTTTTTCAGAACAATGCCAAAATTTCACCCTAAGCTATAATTGATATTCCGAATTCAAAAATGATGTCTATTTTCTGAAATTCCAAACATATAATTAATTAATTTTATAATTAATTCCCGCTGTCACAACAAATAGCGTGTTTTTAAGAAACAATTTATATCAAAAGATTGACAATTGTTTATGTCCAATTTCAAAGTGAAATTAATTCTAATGACCACCATTGGATAAAATGGTAAAAATGTATTCTAATTATAATTTAAAACCACTCAATAGTATAACTTATCACTATAAATTATTTTTATTAAAAAAGTTGTTTTAAATATTTTTCACTATTCATAAAAATTTTGAAGTTCTCAGAAAATTACAAGAAATTCAACATAGGATAATTTCAATATTAGGAATACAAAAATGAAGTCCATTTTGAAATATACAATTTCTACAATTTTAAAAAGTGGTTATTAGTATTCATAATGGCTACTTTGATTAGTCGCAGTGTTTTAGAACTTGAAGTTGCGTACAATGCAAGCTATTGCATTATTGAATGAGAAGCGTATCGTGGAATCTCGGGGTGTTACAGAAGATTTAATCCCTAAGGATAGTTTATTGAATGACTTGGAACACAAAAAAATCATTCTTAATATTTATTTCCTAACAATGGACCCCTCTTGTTAGATTACTTGGTGTAATCAATGGTTTTTCTTGGTTCATTTAATTTTTTTTTAGTTTCCAACATCTAATTCAATAAGATGGAGGTTATGGGTGGTAATGCTTGGTGGCTTTCTTGGATGGCAGGGATCAGTGATAGATAAGCAGTTACTAATGATTATCATGCTTGGTCACTGATTATCTAAAGGTAATATAATCGAGGAATTTTTTATTTTTATCATTTCATAAAGGTCATGGGGGTTGTGTCTCAAGGGATACAGACACCAATGAATAGAAGGATGCATTATCCAAGATATCACGTGGCTATTTTTTTGAATTATCAGCGGATTTGATTTTTTTTTTTTTGCGTTCTTGGGTGGTTTTAGGGTGTTGGGATTAGTCGAGTGGGCCTGCTTGTAATGTGTTTAGGCTGGCCTTTATGCTTGACTATTTGTTTCATTGGATATGAAATCCAAAAAAAGTCTCACCACATCACCTATTCAAAGGGTTGTACACCTAAAAAAGACCCTTGGTTTGTATGGGTTCCCACTAAACCGAAAAAGTGGGCCTTTATTCAAAAAAAACAAAAAAAGTGGATTATAGATTTTTGTTGTTAACATTATATTCATTTAGTTGTCATTATTAATTAATATTTTAATATGTATTTTATTCAAGTGTTTTGATTTATATATTATAGTTATATATTTATATGATATTATAGTATTTTAGGGAAAGTTATTAACTATAATTATTAATAATATTAGAATTATTTTCATAATATAAATTATGTTTTATAATTTTGATTTATTAATGGTTGGTTATTATTAATTTTAATACAATATAAATTTATTATTAATATTTTATTATATTATTATCTTGGTTTTAAAAATAACATAACATTTAATTTGTAATTTTTTAAACTCAATTTCGTTTTTTGTGTAGATGTTAGTTCTCTTATTATTATGATTCACAATTATAAAAGATGGTTTAAAAAGAATCCATTTATCTGTGTGAAAGCACTCCTAAAGGTTTTTTTTGTCAGTTCTTCCTAAAAAAGAGCATTCGGATATGGGAATTTATCAAAAAAATTTAAAAGCTCTAATAAAGTCCATGTTGCACACATATTTTTTTCAGAACATCTTAAGAAATTATTATAAAGGTACTCCCCTTTGTGATGAATTTGGTTTTTTGGATTTAGTTCTTTCAATATTTCTATAAATATACCTTAATTTATCAACAGAGTCAATATAGTGTGTGTATGTCTTGAGGCCCTATAATTTATATATTAGGACTATTAATATATTTTTATTACAAATGCATAGATTTTTTAGTGTTTTTGGTTTTCCTGTTATTTGAGACCTTATATGGGAAATCCAAGACCATGGTTGACTCTAGAATGTTGTTTTTAACCAAGGTGAGACCTAAGGTTGGTCTATGTCAAACGTTTGAAAAATTCATCCACTGGTGGAGCTTTAAGTAAAATAAATTATTAGATTAACTTATTTAATTTTAAATTCCCATGAACTAAATTCCTCTATTTATACTTTTTTATGAAAAATCTCTAGGATTAGTTGCATAAGAATGGAAGGATTTTATAAGAGGTCTTAGATGTTCTTCATTGATTAATTAACATTAGATAATTATGGGCAATTGGATCAAGGTGGATCAAGAGGTAGTGAAAGCAACAGATCATCCTTATCATTATAGAATTCATTATTCACCAACAATAAATCTTGAATTGAGGTCGGAATCATAATTTTTGTTTTTCACCAATTTGATTAAAAAAATAAGCATTGATTTAAAAATATTCTTCTAGATCTGTGATTTCATACCCATCTCATGTTTCTGTCTGGATACTTTATGTTGTTTAAATAATTATTTATTTATTTTCCCCTGATAACACACATGGTTTCTATGATTATACATTTTTTTTGCTGAAAACACTTTTCCAATGATGGTTATATTTTTTTACTTGAATTTATCCCCATCATTCTTTTCATTCTTCATCGTTGGCCCACATAGTCAAGATTCGACATTTTCGGGCAGGTTTGAGAACGATTGAGCCCCTAGATTAGTGGAATATTGGATAACTATGATTAGGATAGTGATTTATGGATGGATTTGGATGACTTTTTTGTTATTCTTCATGGATCTCAGATCTAAAGAAGCAATGATGTTGGGAGGTGTTATGGGGCATGAGGGAGTTCCTCGATGGAGGAACGAGATTTGATTTCCATCCATAAGGGGTCATAAATCTATGGATGGATGTTTTACCCTTCTATTTTTAGTGTTAAAATGGAGGATTTCAACATATAGATGGTTTATCAGGAAAATCCATTGAGGATATGATGATTTTTTGAAAAACACGACAATATTCCCTAGAGTGTGAAATAACACATGTCGTGTTCTCTAGTTTCCAAAATAGAAAGTGTTTTCAGTTGTGTTAAGGATTGTGGTACATGTGGTCATGCTCACACACCATTTTAATCTACCCATGTATCCAATATGTGTGTTATTTCTACAATCCCCAGGACCTTATGTATTCATACACACTATGTTTCTTTACGAACATGCCATGTGGATTTACATGGCCAGTCATGTCGTGTGTAATGCGTACATGGCTAGGACCATGGGAGGATATACTTTTCATGTGCCAAGTGGAAGCACCATGTGTTATGACATGGATTTCCATTACTTTTCTAGGTAAGAACACATCAAGGAAGATAAGAAAGGTCGTACATCATTTGGCCTCCATTAAACATTATGTATTCCCCTAGAAACTTCTTCCTATCATATCTCCTTCTCATGGATATAGATTTTATCTAGTTAGTAGCCTATCCTAAGTGATTTCCTACATAGAAAATTATTGTGTCCTTTATTGTGGAATAAAAGTTAGTATGTGTGGTGTTTTGAGTGTGAAGCTCCATCAGGTGATGCTCAATGACGGTAGTGATCATGGAAGTATCATATGAGATATTTCGAGGATGGATACCCCCCTTTCACACTAGGGTGTAGTTCCACTATATTCCTCTCTATTTTATGAGTTCCCCCTATCACACTATGTAGTGGTTCCTTTGTATCTTGAGTTTTACCCACTTATGAACCAAGGTACGGGTCCTCTATCTACTAAGTGGCACCCCCTACTACTGTAGGGTGTCGAACCTCTATTCACTGAGTGGTACCAACTATCATATTGGGGAATAGGTCCTCTATCTACTTATTTGAAACCCCCTTATCTTACTATGGTGTGTGTCCTCTATCTATCTATCAACTAACTAGTACCCCCTTGCATCATGCTAGGGAACAGGTCCTCTATTAATTGAGTGGTACCCCCCATATTACTAGGGTTTGGGTCCTCTATATATTGAGTAGAACCCCCTTATCATGCTAAGGCATGGGACTCTATTGGATATTGTTCCCACTTGGGGTATGGAGTAGTGGAAAGTTCCAAGTACTTCACATGGATTACTTATACATGGGCCTCTATTGGAGATTGTGCCCACTTACGCTATGGAATAGTGGAAAGTTCCATGTCCTCCACAGGGATTTTTAATACATACACATGAGATTTAGGGCATAAATGATGAACCTTTGGAGCTAAAGTAAGACACATCATCCTAGGTTGGGTTGTGAGATAGAGATCCCCTTTCTATCACATTTGTGTTTCATATTGTGCATATATCTATGATGGATTTCATTTTTTTTCTTAGCATCAGTTGATCTGACATATTTTTCATATTTTTATTACTCCCTTTGTGCTTTTTGGGGTGTCCTTCTTGGTATGTATATACTCACACTGTCATGGTATTTTTTCAAACATGTCATATCTTATGCATATGAAAAAAAATTTATTGGTGACATAACTATAGCTTAGTGATACTTGGGTACATTGAATATGTATGGTGGTCATACATGGAGATCAAGATTCTGTCTCTCTCAGTTTTCATTTATTCCATTTTTTCACTTTGGTGCCTCATTTATGGTTGTCCATGTATTTTTTTCCTTTTACGCATTGGTTTGTACTAATATACTCTATTTTAATCCCAAGGTTTTATTACATGAATGGTATTAATCTAAATGTTATATCCTTTTAATTATTCGTATGCACTTTTTCATAGAGATTTTTGGGTGTGTGCATATATGTATATTAGGAAAATTCCCCCAGTTTAATGTATTTCGTATTTGTTCTTGTCATTGGCCACTCACCTATTAGAGGTTTGATTGGGGTTGTGATGGCTTGGATTGCCACCAGCTAGGCGGACCCTGGTTGGTCAAGTCGTTAAAGAGTGGTATCAGAAGTGGTTCCTCCTTGGGTTGATTTAGAGATAGACCCATGGTGATGACTGGTTAGAAACGTAGGGAAACTATGATAGAGTGTCTTGAGTGATTCTTTCGGTCTAGGGAACCCAAAATTGGTGTATCATTTCACGCATCCATATGCAAGGACTCTGACTACCTGATTGTCACCTTTGCATGCTAAGGCATTGGTTGCAGGTAACTACTGGTACATGTATCATATAAGATTGAGTCCTACGACTATAATTCTTGAGTTAGCTCCCCATCCCATATATTGAGTATAATATAGTAATAGAATTTTAGGCTGGTGACTCAGTCATGATTAGAGAACATCATGAGTTCCATCATCAGATACTATTGAGGTTCTACAATGGGCATGATCACAAAGTAGTGGTGGATTTAATTGATTAGGTAGTTAAAGTATTTAGGTTGGTTTAAACCCTTACTGATTAGATGATTTTGTTGGAAGGATGTCATTCTCATGAAGCAACAAGGTGCTGGTTGATTCTATTCACATGGACTCACGATGAGATGAAACTCTCAAGATCTAAATTTCAATAGTTGTTTCGTGAGGAGTATTTCCCATCTTGGTTGTAATCAATTTAGATCCAAAGTATTATTGAGTAGAAATAGAGTAGTATGATAGATTTTGAGTATGTTGTGTGGTTCACCAACCTTACTCTATAATCCTTCAACATTGTGCGAGATATTTATTTTTGGGCATGGATGTTTGAGTAGGGTTTACATAGAGACATAAATTCTAGTGTAGTAACCTTGTGAATTCACACAAATACTAGAGTGCTAGTGTGGACTCTAGTGGTATAAAGATCCCTATTAGAGGTACTCTAGGAAACTAAAGCTGATTTTGGGAGTCCTGGGGATGATTCTTATGCAACATCAAGTTATTACCAGTCAGTAGGGTCATAACATAAGAGACCTTATCTTATATGGAATCAATCATGTGGAAATGTAGTTTAGGGTCCTTGTATATGTACCAGTCTTCCCAGAGATGTGTGACACAATACTTGTGATGGGTGAGGTCACATGTCTCATAATTTCCCATCCTATTTAGTTGAGGATAGTAAGAATGAAGGAGATGGACTACAATGACAGAGGTAGCGTCATGATTAAAGATATCCCAAGTGCAACTAGGGAATCCGTCATAGAGGTGGGGTTGGAAGATGATGAGGTGTAGTTCTAGAGGGAGGATCTGTTAGTGGGGTGATTCTATGAGATACTCCCACCACCACTGGGTAGCCTCTTCCAGAACTAGAGAGCATATGGTCAGGGATTTTATCAGTTTCTAGCTATGGAAGGCTATGACTAGGCTGCACATGAGATGATCTGAGGTACGATCAGTGTTTATTCTACTCTTTATCCAGTTTTATAGACACATGTGTAAGTCATTCCTTCAAATAAATATACAAGATGCAAGATCTGGAGTTCAAGTTGAGTCTTTATCCCATTATCATTGGCTAGAGGATCCTAGAGGGAATGATTCATTGATATTTCTTATCTTCTGGTAGTGCGAGATGGTACTCAGTGGAGAGATTTTTTTATGGGACCTATTTTTCCTCCTGATGAAACCTTATAATACCATCTTGGTTTTAGATTGTTTTTCAATAGTTTAATCCCATATTTATTGAAATCATAACTAATTTACATTCCTTTAGGTATATGGTATGAGATTCTACTTTGCAGGTGAAATAAATTTCATGGATGAGTGAGTGGATCTTAAGAGAAGGAACATACAAACCATCACCCATCATTTAGAGAGATTATCCCTTGGTGTATTGGGATATTCAGGAATTTAAATTCCATCATTAGTGGTGGAATTTATGGACATATTCCTTGAGAACATTCTATGAATACACCTAAAGTACAAGTTGGAATTTGGCATTATATTTCACCCTATGACTACAATGATATCTTATGTGGCTTATCAAATGGCCCCTACCAAGATCTGGTAGCTGAGGTTGAAGTTCCAGTCCATTCAAGAGTATGGATTTATAAAAATAAATGTGTACCCTTAGGAATATCTGAATTTTTTCATGAAAAAATTGGAAGGGTATTTGGGGTTTTGTGTTTATTATCATCTCCTGAACTAGGTAATGATAAATAAAAAGAACCCATTTCCATGTATTTATGGCATATTCAATCTGTTCAGAGGTGTGATCTAGTTTTAGAAGTTCTATCTAAGTTATCGCTACCACCATTTGAGGGTTTTTTAGGATTATATTCTAAATAAGACATTCCAAATTTTCTACGGACACAATGAGTTCCTATTGATGCCTTTCGGTGAGAAACATTCCCCCAAAATGTTTATGGTTATAATAAATTAGATATTTAATCCATACCTGGATTGCTTTTTGGATTTCTTCATTAATTAAATACTAATTTACTCTATTTTAAAGAAGGATCATGTAGATCATTTAATATTGTTCCTAGACCTACTCTGGGAGAACCATCTTAATGGTAAGCTCTCAAATTGTCAATTTTGGATCCATGATGTTTAATTTCTAGGGAATGTCATTTCTAGGAACAATTTTTCAATGGACATGGTGGATATTGATGATGTAATTTCTTGGGATACACCCAAGATCATATCATAGGTGAATATATTCATGGATTGGTGGGGTACTATAGGAGGTTCATGTCAGAATTATCTGTGATTATAGCCCCTTTGACTACCCTGATGTAGAAATGGATGTTTTTTACCTAGATAAAGCATTATCAGAGATCCTTTGAGGAGTTGATGCTGAGTCTAGCTGGTGCTCCTATATTGAGACTACTATAGGAGGGTGTGGGGTACGTAGTGTTTTGTGATTCCTTTAGATCTTGGCTCAGCTGTGTGTTGTTTTAATAGAAGTTAGTGATCACATATGGTTTGAGGAAGTTGAGACCCTAGGAGTAGAACTATGATACGCAAAACTTAGTGTTGGCAGTGGTAATCATTGCTCCAAAAATTCAGAGGTACTGTATTCTATGAGATCACTTTGTTATATATGTATACCATCATTGTCTCAAATATATCTTCACATATATAGATCTTAACCTGAGATAGAGTCATTAGTTGAAGTTCCTAAAGGAATAAAAATTTGATATAGTTGACACTCCAGACATTGGAAACTTGGTGTAAGATGACCTTAGTATGAAGTCTTCTTCTCACTTGGTGGAGGATACATCTAAGTTGTTTTTAACATTATAGATAACCTTAATGGAGGATAGGGGTTAATATTTTCTTCATTCAGTGTAGTTGAATCCTATACTTATTTAGTGTGTGTGAGTTTATCAGTTGGGAGACATTAACTGTGAGGTTTAATTTGACCATATATCCTCAAAAGATTCACTAGATAGATTGTATGAAAGAGGGGATCACATAATACTTTTCTAAGGACATACAATTATTCTAGTCACATTGTAAGATGATGTGATGGGGGAGTTTCACACTTATCCATTGGTTGTACGTCTCGATGAGTAAAATATGTAGAAGGACCTTCAGTGGTAGTTTTGGTGGGCTAGAATAAGGTGGAGTGTTGTTGAGTTTTTCTCTCATTTTCTCATGGGTCTATAGGTGATGGATGAGAACTAGGTTCTGAAATATTTAACACAACCTATTGATATCCCAGAGTGTAAATGGGATAGAATATCTATGGACATTTTGATGTGTCTTCCATGGATAAAAAATGGCCATGTTTCTATCATGGTGATTGTTGATTGACTAATGAAGTAGGAATACTTCCTTTCGATTCAGGAGTGTATCTCGGTGGAGATTCTTGGGCGGTTGTACATGTGGGAGATCATCATGTATCATGGGGTTCCCTCGATGATTTTCTCTAACTGTAATGTTCATTTCAGTCATTGTTGTGGAGAGGCATGTATGAAGCCTTGAAAAACTAGTATAGGATGAGTACATCATTTCACCTCCATATGGATGGGTAGGCCAAACCGACTATCCAAGTGTTGGACGATATGTTATGTTCCAATGTTTTGGACTTTAGATAAGGCTTGTGGGATCACATTACTTTGGAATAGTTTTCTTATAATAATAGCTCTCACTCAATTATCATCATTTCACCTCTAGAGGCCATGTAATGGAGACCCAACGGGTTACCCTTCTATTAGACTGAGATAGGAAATACATATTTATTTGGGACAGATATAGTGTAGGCGATGACGGAGAAGGTTCAGGTGATCCATGAATGAATGAGGACATCTAAAATTAGGAATAAATCTTATACATATCAATGTTATAGGCCATTGTATATTAAGAAGGCAGACCATGTTTTCCAAGTAGTCTCCCACATTGAGGATTGTATAGGATTGGCCGAGGAGGCTATCTATTCCTGAGTTTCATTAGACACTTTATGATATTATAGAGGGTTGGTGAGTTTTCTCACTACCTAACCTTACCCCTGTAGTTGGATCAGGTGCATGACATATTCCATGCATCATGTCTGAGGAGATATAAGAACGACCCTATGCTCGTTATCAACTAGGGAAATCTGGATATCAAGGATAGAGTCACCATTGTAGATTACCCAATGGAAATCAAGTATTGACATGAGAGGATATTACATGGATACATAATCCCATTAGTTCATGTACTTTGGTAGAATAATGGCATCTGGGAGAGCTACTAGGTTCTTGAGAGCCATGTGCGGACTCAATATCCCAACCTTTTTTGTTATCTTGTGCTTTTCTGAGTGAAATTACATAAAGGATGGGAGAATATAATAGTTCTAGTTTTGTGAATTTAGACCTTTAAATATTTTTATTTATATAACTTGATTTATCCTAGTATTTTTCATGGTGTCTCGGTGTCTCAGGACCCTAGAATTAATAAATTAAGAATATTAATATTTTTTATTGCATGCATGCACATTGTTTCAGTTTTTTTTGGTTTTCCCTTTATTGGAAACAAAGGATGGGAAATTTGATACCATAGTTGATTCTAAAACATGGTTTTTACTCTAGGTAGGACCAAAAGTTTTTTGAAATTTTGCATTTTGTGAAGTCAGTCATTGGTAGTGTGTTAAGTAAAGCAAATAATTACATTTATTTATTTTATTTTAAATTCCCACAACATAAATTACTCTATTTATACCTTATTATAACAAATATCTGGGGTTAGCTACAGAACCCTGGGAGGATTCGAGGAGGGGTCTTGGATGTTATTCGTTGATAGATCAATATCAGAGAACAATGGGAAATCAGACTGAGGAGGATCAATAGGCACCAGATGCAGTGGATCATCCTCATCACTAGAAAATATATTCATCACCAAATATCAATCCTAAATCATGGTAGGAATCATCATTTTTTCTTTTTTTTTCTTTTTTATTAAAATATTGAGAAAGGAATAAATTATCTACTACTTAATATATGATTTCACACCCTTCACAAGAGCCCTTCTGGATAAATTGAGTTATTAAAATCAATTTATATTTGTTTTTCATTACTAACACCCATGGTTTCCTTGATTATGTGATCATTGGATGATAATTATTGTCCAATGATGTTTATACCTTTGTTTATGTTTATTTATCCCCACCATTCTTTTATTTATTCATCATTGGATCATGGTGTTGTTTTTCAACATTTTCGATCAAGTTTGAGAACAATTGAACCCCTGGATTTAGTGTGGATTGTTAAACGATAATTGAGGTGATGATTTTCATATAGATTAGGATGATTTTTGGGTGCTAATTCATATATCTGGGATTCAGAGCGCAACGGTGATATTAGGTGTTATAGGATGCCTGATAGATCATCAACGGAGGAACAAAATGTGATTTTTGACCACTGAGGGCCCAAAATCGATGGCCAGAGGTGTTACTATTCCATTTTGAGTGGTCAAATGGATGATTTAGATTTGGAAAAGGTATATTTGGAAACATCAAGGAGGATTTGAGGATTCTTTTCAAAACACAACCACACACTATGTAGTGTATAAGAACACAAATCATTTTATTCGATTTCCATGCCTATTAGGGTATTCAACCATGTTAAAGGTCACACGTGGTGTAGATGAGACCACATTCGATGTGACCCCACCCAAGTATCCAAGAAATGTGTTAGTTGTACACACCATAGTACCACAGGTGGTCATACTTTCCATGTTTCTTTATGGATAAACTATGTGGTTGTGCTTGGATAGTCAATATATGTGCCAAGTGTACACACCCAGGACCATGGCCATACATACACATCATGTGCCAAGTGGTATGATATGTATTTATTTTCCATGTTGAGGGAAGAACACGACCTAGAATCGAAGAAAGGACACATGTTATGTAAACCCCCATACACATCATGTATTATAATAGAAACTTCATCCTCTTGTATATATTTCTTTAGGACATGGATTTTGTCCATCAAGTAGCCTATCCTGACAGATTTACCATATATAATTCAATGGTGGCCTTTGTTGTGGCATATGAGATCTGATGTATGGTTTTTTGAGTGTGACACTTTTTTAGTAGATTCTTAAAAATGGTAGTGATTAAAAAAGCATCATATGATAATGTCTTGGTTTACAACCACCTATTGCACCAAGATTTAGGTCCCCCATATTACTCTCTATTTTTTGAGTGATGCCCCCTTATCGCACTAGGGTGTAGGTCCTTTATTTTCTAAGTGGTACCCCCTGATGGACCATGGTATTGTTCCTCTACCTATCGAGGGACCCTCATGTTCTAGGGAATAGGTCCTTTATTCACTGAGTGGTACCCCCAAGTCATACCATGGCCCAAATCCTCTTTCTATTGAGTGGAACCCCCTTATCATACTAAGTTTTGGCTCCTCTATCTATTTATCTAATTATTGGTACCCCTATCATGTTAGGGAACATGTCTGCTATTCACTGAGTGGTACCCCCTATTGTATCAGAGGATGAGTCCTCGGGCCTTATAATATTATGGTCAAGGTCCACTATTAAAAATTGTACCCCCTTAGGCTGTGAAGTATTGGATATGTGTGTGTCCTATATATAGATTTCTCAAAAAAGACATTCATGATTTTTCACATCAGTGATGGACATTTGGAGATGCAAGTAGACTCATAATTCTAGGTTGGTCAGTGAGATAGAGATCCCCTTTCTCTCTCATATAGGTCTCTTTTTGAGTATATATCTATGATCAATTTTGTTTCCTTCTGGTTATGGGTTGATCTGAACTTTTTTTGAATCTTTCTATTGATCTACTTGAGATTTTTGAGGCTTCTTACTGTGTATGTATGTACTCACCCTTGCATGGACTTTTCCTGCATGTGTTGTGTCTTATAATAATGATGGGAAGTTTGGTGGTGACATCGATGGAGCATATTGATACATAGGTACATAGACTGTATACAGTGTTCAGACATAGAGATTAAGATTCAAGATCTCTCAATTTTTCTTTATTTTAATTGTTGCCAGGTTGGGACCTCATTTTTAGATGGGCGTTTATTTTTACCCATTATACTTTTGGTTTATAATATTTCAATCTATTGTATTACTTAGGGTTTATTACATGCATAATATTACTAAAGATTTTACAATATTCTTATTATTCCTCCTCTCCTTTTCATAGAGATGGTTGGGTGTGTTTATACATGTACATTAATAAAATTCCTCCCATTTTATTTATTCCTTCTTAGTGCTTGTCACCAGACCCTAGCCTATAGAAGGTGGGATTCAGGTTGTGATGGTTAGGATTGACGCTAGCTAGGTGGGCCCTGATGGGTTATGTTGTTACACCATTTCTAGTACTAGAAAACATTGATAAAGGTACCCCTTTAATTAATGATAAAAATAATGATAACTTTTATTAATGCTAAAAAACATCGATAAAAGGTACCTGAATTTTTAAGACTAAAAAAGAGACACCTTTTATTAGTGTAAAAATTTGATAAAATGTAACCCTTTATCTGTGCTAAAAAAAGTGGTACCTTTAATCTTTTATTTTTCAACACTAATAAAAGTAAACCATCATAAATAACTATATATATCATTAATTATCTCAATTTAATATGTATATATTTATATTGATATAAATTAAATATATTTACTAAAATATGATTTATATAATAATAAATTTTCATTTACTTTTAACAGATAATATATTTACTTTTATATGATTTATAAAATAATTATTAATTAATATTATTTAAAAAATCTATTTAGTATAGGGTAACACACAATTAAAATCTATTTGCTCATAAAAATTTAATAAATTAATTTAAATCCAAATAGAAGTTGAAAATATGAATTGAACATCATAAAACCATAAATTTTGATAAGTTTGAAGTTAAGGTTCCCTCAATAATAGAAAAAAATTCAAACAACCACTTTTGGTGGTCCCAATTGACCCATTGTTTTATGGATCCACAAATGACAATATTATCAGTTGCTATAATGGGCTTTGGAGATCGCCAATGGTGACTGTAAATGCTCCCCAAAAGAAGTATATGTGACTTCCATAGGCTTTCACTATCCTTTAGATTTTTTTAATATATATTATATTTTAAAATACATTCCAAAAACACACAAAATAAATAAAATAGTGATCCAAATAGTTATAGATGCTTCCAATATTCTTTCCTTATAATCTTTCTTGTATGATACAAAAATGATTAATAAAAGAAAAAAATTAATGTTTATATTAAAATCAAGTTTATTAAGTTTATATATATAATAGTCATAATATTTTATACATTGGTATGTATGTAAACATTTATAAATAAATAAATAATGTAAAGATAATTTAAAATATCTAATTAAACTATTTACTTATTAGTTGAGTAACACTATTAAAGTTAAAAACCACGTTTACCTCATTTTAGTCAATCTATGAATTAAATTGATGTGGAGTTGATTCAAAAATACTGAAATATATTTTAGGAATTTTATCCTTTCTTTTCACATCAATCTAAATTCTTTTCATCATTTATAACCCCTTTGATAAGAGATATGACATTTTAAAAAAACTATAAAATTATACCCATTGTTTTCCATCATACTAAGAGACACAGTCATATTATGGATGCGGCATTGGTTCCGAGAGATCAAAAATGACTCGGTGATCATTTTCTCATGATTGAATTTCAATACAAGTGTGATTAATTAGTATTATCCCTTTTACATGATTTTTTACTTAATTCCAAATCTGAGTGAAAATACCACTTCTGATCATACCAAGAAATTCAAATATCCATTTGATGTTTCATTGATTATTACAGACTATAAATGACATGAAGATCATTTTTCTAATATTTCATGCCAATTAGAGATCATTTGGTTGGTTTTTACCACTACACATATGATTTTACCATTATTAAAAAATGTTAATAATTTCAAATAATACTATAAGTCATAACGATCCATCCAAGAATCGAAATTTCTCGTGATTCATTATAATACACCAAAAATGATTTGAGGAATTTTTTCCTATATTTTAAATTCCATTTGATGTTGTTTTCTCATTTTGAACACCTTGTAAGAGATATGTTATTTTACTAAGACTATAAAATGTTACCCAATATTTTCTATCAAACTAATCAACACAGGTATACGATGGATGTGGTATTGATTCTTAAAAATATAAAATGATTCAATGATCATTACCCCATGATTTCTTATTAGTCAAAGTTTTTTTATTGGTATTGAACCCTTTTTCATGATTTTTCACATAACTCCAAATCTGAGGTATAAAGACCACTTTCAATCAGGTTAACAAATTCAGGTATCATATCAATATAAAAATGATTCAAAACGATTTCAAATGAATTAAAGAATATTTTATAAAATTTCATGTCAATCGGAGATCGTTTGGTCTGTTTTTGACCCTACACATATGATTTTTCCATTATTACAAAGAAAATAATGTAAAATAATACCTTAAGACATACCCATCAATATAGTCATCATATTGATATGCGGTTGATTACAAAAAATAAAAAATTATTCAATTAATATTCTCCTATATTTTCCAATAAATTAGAAGTCATTTTCTCATTTTTGACCCCTTGATGGGAGATATTTCATACTGATAAAACTATATAATGTAACCCATTATTTTCTAATATAATGAGTGACACTAATGTCTGATGGATGTGGTGTTTATTACTAAAGATCAAAAATGGATTGTCTATATTTATCCCGCAATTTAATTTCAATACATGTTTTCTTTATTAGTATTGAACTCTTTTATGTTATTTTTCACTTAACTCTAAATCTGAGTGAAAAATGCCAATTTTGATCATACTGAGAAATTCATGTCTCTGATTGGTGTGCTGATGATTAAAACATATTTTAAATTACATGAATATCATTTTAAAAATATTACATGTCAATTGGATCTCTTTTGGTTAGTTTTTACCCCTACACACAAGATTTTCCCATTATTACAAAAATGTTAATAATGTTAAATAATACCATAAGTTGTACTGATTTATATGGGCATCAAATTGATGAACAATTGATTCCAACTAATCAAAAATGATTTGATAAATCATCTCATAGATTTTCACATCAATCTTAAGTAATTTTATTATTTTTGACCCCCTAATAGGGATATATCATTTTAATAGAACTATATAATGTTACCCATTATTTTCCACCATACCAAGGGACATAAGAATCTAATGGATAAAAAATTGATTAATAAAAATTAAAAATGACCTTTTACTTTTTCTTATGTTATTCCATATCAATCCATGTTTGTTTTCATTGTACTGAACTATTTTATATGATTTCTCACTTGACTCCAAATCTAAGGGACAAGCACTAATTTTAATCATAGTAAGAAATTATAGTATATGATCAAAATGATAATGATTAATATAGATTTTATATGACATAAAGATAATTTTCAAAATATTTCATGTTAATGAGATCTTGTTTGGTCGGTTTTGACCCCTAAATGCATGATTTTCCCATTAATAATTTATTTTAATAATGTCAAATCATACCTTAAGACATACAAATAAATCATGGAATCAGATTAAAATTTGGTTAATTCCAATAGATCAAAAATGATTCAAGGAATTATTTACTAGATTTTCATGTCAATCTGAATTCATTTTCTCATTTTCACCCCTGAAGGGACATGTGTCATTTTAATAAAAGAATACATTGTTACTCATTTTTTCCATCATATCGAATGATATGAGAATCCTATTGACGTGAAGTTGATTCTTACATATTAAAAAAACTAGTGATAATTCACCTAGAATTTTATATCAATCTAAGTTAATTTTTTTGGTATTGACCCATTTTATGTGATTTTTCAATTAACTCCAAATATGAGGAACAAATGAAACTTTCGATCATACTAAGAAATTTGGGTATTCGTTCAACCTAAAAATTATTCCTACAAATTATAAATTACATAAATATTTTTTTCCTAAGATTTAATGTCAATATAAGTTTTTCTATTATGTTTTGACTCCTATACATATGATTGACCCATTACTAAAAATATTAATAATTTCAAATCATACCTTTAGAAATACCAAACCATTTGATCATGACATTGATGGAAGATTGATTTCAAAAAATCATAAATGTTTCATGAAAAATTATCCTATATTTTTGCACAAATCTGAAGTCATTTTCTCATATTCTATCCCCCTAATAAAAGATGTCATTTTAATAAAACTACTCAATGTTACTCTTTTATTTCCATCATACTGAGTGACATGTGCATCTAATGTATGCAATATTTATTCCAAAATATAAAAAAAATGACTTTGTGATGATTCTACCAAGATTTTTTGTTAATCCAATCATGTTCTCTTCGTATTGACCCCTTTAAAATGATTATTAACTTAACTCCAAATCTGTAGGATAGACAACAATTTTGATCACATTGAAAAATATGGGCATCTAATCGATTTTTTAATTATACCTATAGATTTTAAATGATTTAATGATCATTTTACTAAGATTTCATGTCAATTAGAGCACTTTTGATCAGTTTTTACGCCTAAACACGTGTATTTCCCATTATTGTCAACAGTTAATAATGTCAAATCATACCTTAAGACATACTGATCAATATGGGAATCATAATAACATTTTTTGATTCAAATAGATCAAAAATTAATTGAGGAATGTTATCTTAGTTTTTTATATCAAGGCAAATGCTTTTTAAATTTTTTATCCCATAGCGGGAGATATATCATTTTAATAAAACTATATAATGTTACCTTTTTTCATAACACCCAATGATTGGAGAATATGATGGATGAGGAGTTTGTTCTTATTGATCAAAAATTACATGTTAATAATTCACCCATAAATTTATGTCAATCCAAGTGATTTCACTTGGTATTGGCTCCTTTAACTTGATTTGTCACTTAACTCCAAATTTGGGGACAAACATCACTTTTAATCATTTTCAGAAATTCTCATTTGTTATTGGTGCATTGATGATTCCTATAGATTTTCAGTGACTTAAAGATAATCTTCTTAATATTTCATGTCAATCAGTGCTTGTTTTGTTTAGTTTTGGCCACGACAAACATGATTTCGCCATTATTAAAAAAAATTAATATTATCAAATCATACCATAAAATATAATGATCCATCCATGCATCATATGGATGTAAAATTGATTCCAAGAGATCAAAAATGATTTAAGGAATTTTCTCTTAGAGTATCACATCAATCCAAATTATTTTGATCATTTTTAGCCCATGGTGGGTGATATTTCATTTTAATGAAATTATAAAATCATGCCCATTTTTTCATCATACCAAGAGACATTAGAATACTATGGATGCGGTGTTGATTACTAAATATAAAAAGAGAATTTATTACTATTGTGCTAATATGTCATGTTAATCTATGTGTTTTTACTTGGTAATGTCATTTTTTATGATATTTTTCACTTAACTCAAAATCCACAAGACAAATCCATTTTTCTCATATTGATCAATTTAGGTATCAAATTGAAATGAAAATAATTCATGAATATTGAAAATGATATAAAGATTAGATTACTACGATTTCATGTTAATTGTAGCTCGTTTTTTTGGTTTTAACACCTACTAACATTATTTTCCCATTATTTAAAATAGTTAATAATTTCAAATCATGACTTAGGAAAACCGATCGATATATGCATCAGATTCACATGCGGATTATTCCATCTTATCAAAAATAATTTAAAGAATTTTTTCTTATATTTTCAATACAATTTGATGTTTTTTCACATTTTTGACCCCATGGTATAAGATATGTCATTTTAATAAAATTATATAGTGTTACCTGTTATTTTACAACTTACTGAGGGACTTGAGAATCTGATAGATGTCACATTTATTCCTGAAGATCAAAAATTTCTTGGTGATATTTCCACCATGATTTCATTTTAATAGAAGAATTTTCTCTTAGTACTGATTAATTTAATGAGTTTTATCACTTAACTCCAAATATGGAGGATAAACGCAACTTTTGATTGTACGGATCAATTTGAGTATCCAATTGATATAACGATGATTCCTATACATTTTAAATTACCTAAAGATAATTATCCAATTATTCCATGTGGATTGGAGCTTATTCGATCATTTTTGACCCCTACACACCTAGTTTTCCCATTATTGAAGAAATTTAATAATATTAAATCATACATTAAGCCATATCAATTAATATGGGCATCAAATTGAAAAAAGGTTGATTCCAACAAATCAAAAATGAATTGTGGAATGTTCTCTTATATTTTTACATAAATATAAAATTTATTTCTCATTTTTTGACCCCTTTATGGGAGATATTTCATTTTAATAAAACTATACAATGTTACCAATTTTTCCATCAAACCAATTAACATGATCATCTGATGGATGCAACATTGATTCTTACAGGTCAAAAATGACTCAGTCATCATTCTCCCTTGATTTCATGTCAATCAAAGTGTACTCAATTCTTATTGACCCCTTTTATGTGATTTTTCATGTAAATCAAATTGTACGAGATAAATTCCACTTTTGATCATATTGACCAATTTAGGTCTACAATCAAAATGATGATGATTCTTACACATTTTAAATTACTTGAAGATCATTTTCCTATGATTTCATGTCAATTTGATCTCACCATTATATCATGTGTTCACACCAATCTGAGTGAATTTACTCATTTTTTACTCTTAATCCAGTAATAATTCTTGTGAAGAAAATTATTAATGTTAAATTTTACTTTAAATTTTACCAATCATTCTATGCACCAATTTACACATGGTTAAGATGTAAAGATAAAAAATAAAATAATGGTTATTTTCCTAAGTTCTCTTATCAATATAAATTTATTTAGTCAATTTTTGAATTCCTACTTCTTCAAATGTCATTTTAATGAAAATATAAATGTGATTTGTGAGATTACTAAAAATATGAAAATAAAATGATACATTCAATTTGAATGAGAAACTAGAAATATAAAATAAAACAAACATAATGGATCTGATGCATCGTGTAGGACCATGGTTATTACCAGATTCTAGTGAAATAGGGACCTACAACAAATAAAAATTATTAAAAAAATAAAAATGAATGTAATTAAAAATAAATATTATAAACCTGCATCGTATGATCCCCTAAACCATAACCTCGGCGTATAGACTCCTATAATGCTCTGGCCTTATCTAACATGGGCACATTTACCTCCTCAAAATCATTCATCTATGCCCCCAAATCTATCACTTACTATGTCATCCCAGTAACAAAAAGATCTATAATCTTATTACATGAAACAATAAAAGTTGGAATCCTAATTCTATATGTCATGCTTTATCTATGTCCATTATAACCAATAATGTGAGAAAATATTTCATCCCTCAACATGGAAAGGTGTTGTTGGTTCTATAACAGTTATGTTAACTTATCCTCAACTTGAAACTATGTAATATATATATATATATATTTTGTGTGTGTGTGTGTGTGAGTGTTGATAATTAGTACAAGAAATTACTATAAGATGTGCAACCTCAATATCATTTTGATCATGAGTCATCATCCACCATGACATTCTATCAGCTGGTGCACCTTGATCCTATAACTATATACCAATAATATATAAATATAGAACATCAAACTATATTAAATAATAAATAAAATAAATAAATCAGAAATAAAACATGTACAATTTGGAAACGTGATGAGTCCCAAGATTGTGAGGTGGTCCCTACATCACGAGATTCTCAGAATGACACACTACCACCATATACATTCAATTAATTTAAATTAGAACCATTTAAAATGATTAAACATTATCCAAAATATACAAACTAAAATAAAAAATCTCCATTCATAGCCTTGGTGTACGGTGACCTGTATTTTTATTTCATAAACTATTCATTACATAATAAAACATTTACTAACAAAGTATATCTTTTGAAGTTTAGCATATTATAAATTAATACCATAATACATTTAAAACATAAAAATTATTATAATCTAATTTAAATGATTATTTATTGGTTTTCCCTAAGTTATTTTTTCTGCATCTTATTTTTTGGGGATATACATGAAAGAAATGGGTGAGCATAAAGCCTGGTAGGGGAATAAACAAATGAGATATTTATCATGGGACAATGAGGTATATGAATAAGGAATAATCATATGAACATGTGAAATATAAAAATATAAATAAAATGAATCAAATTTTATAAATGTGGATACAACATGAAAATGAAACATTCATAAGCATATCCTCTAATTTTATCACCAGGGTGTCATAAATCATAATTACTAAGGTTATTTACCAAGGTATCATAAAACATATCATCTTTATAGGTTTATTATTTAACCAATTAATTAGAGTGATATCACGATGCATACTTCATATTTCTTAATTCATTTGATCCATATTAATCATAATAAATCGTTTTACAAATAACATGTGTAGAATAAATAACAGGTTTCATATAATATCATTAAGTGCATAAGTGCTTAAAAACATGAACATTACTTTATTTTTAACCCATAAGAAGGGAATGTGGGTTTCATCACTATAAATACATGATAAATAAGTTATATTTACATATAAAAGGATACCCATATAAATAGAAGTGGATTTTTTATTTACAATATTTGAATTTCTCATGTAAAATAGAGAAATTCAAGAACTGAATTTAGTAGCATGAAAATATACAACAAGGATTGATGGGAGGAAGTAATAAGAGAGAATGGAGGTCTCCCATTGATTAAACGCCATTTTATAAGTAATGATAAGATAAAAATTTCATTAAAATAAATAATATTTAACATTAATTAGACTCACACAATGATATACTTGAATGAAAAGGAAGAAGAGGAGAATTCTGTTACCTTGAAGATTTGCTTCCTAAAACATGAGGATGGAACCTTGAGACCATTATGGATCCTTAGAGATACTATTTGGGATATAAATTTAACATAAGTCTATTATTAAGTAATTTATATTGGATATTGAGGTTTGTAAGGGGTATTTATACTTGAGGAGGGGTTCTTTAAAGTGATTAAATAATGATTAATTTATATTTAAGGCTTGCCAGTATTGGGTGGAATTAATTACAAAAATTTTTGTTAAATTTTATTGTTTTAAAGGGTGTTTATGGTCTTCCAATAAATCATCTGCCCATTTAATATTATAATTTCTAGTTATTTTTTTTTTACCATTTAATATTAACTTTCTACATTATTTTACTTATTCTGTGGTAACTCTTTTATTACCACAGTAATTTTTATATTGAAAAATTAAATTAACCATATTTCTTAATTTAGAACATTATATTATAAATATGAAATCCATTTTACATGATTCAATTGATAAAATTGATAAAAATCAATTCTATCAGTATGCACGTATATCTCATAAAAAGAATTATTTATAAAGGAAAAAAGTTGGGTTTTTAAAATGGTAACCATGTGTTTGTAAATGTAACTCATTATGTACTATTTTGTTCCTTAAATAATTATTAATTAATAATAAGTATTAATAAATTTTAAATCTTTATCATATCATAATTATATCATAATAATTATCATATTTCGTGAAAAATATTATTTTCACTTTTTAACTCAAAAAGTCGTCTTTTCAAGAAAATTAAAATAAATTCATCGTAAGATGATTTTGATGTACTGAATCCCAAAATGATATTCATTTTATCAAAACAATTCTTTAAAAATGATAATTTTAACTTTATAAAAAATATTTATTTATTGAAAATTATTAATCTTTTATGGTACAGTAAACTGTCTTGTCATTATATAAATTAATTAGGACTTTGTTTATTTGTATTATCTTATAAAATTGTTTAAGAGGATAATTTTGTGAATATAAAATTTTCTAAAAACTTATAAATTAATAAAAAAAAATATAATTTTAATGGAAAATAAAATATTTATTTAGTTTCCAAAAGCACAGTTATTAAATAATCTCAATAGTCACCTTATTATGCCAACAATAATAATAATGACCATTTTCCTTATTAATTAATGGTCATAAATCTCATCAGGTATATTTGATAATTTTCCTCATTTTGAATGATTATATTTCCCTATAAATACACCATAATTCTCTCTTAACCACTCACTACATCAATTACAAAGGTTCTTACACATCCTTTTAAAATGCATATTGTTTTCCAAACACTAATTTTCCTTTATATGATCTTTATGCCAAGGGTGATCTTAATTTGGGAATTCTATCTTATGTAGTTTGTTTTTCTAAATATAATATTCTTTAATTTTTATATCCCTTTTATTTTCTTAGTTTTATTGGTCCATATATAGGCATGACGTGTAATGTTATTACGAATTTTAAAATTACTCTTATGTGATTCTATTGTAAAGCATAATAAAAATATACTGAGAGGAAAGAGTTCATTTATTTAAAGAATAACAGTTTCTTGTTGTTATACTATCCCCCTGAATTAAATTTTACCCTCAAAATTTTATATTATTCATAAAAACCTTTAATTAAAAATATTACGGTCTTTCTTAATTTTTCTCATATTTAATTCAACATATAGTATGAATTTCACAACACAAATATAAAAATTCTCAAGACCTTGGTGGTGTTTTATTTGTCAAAATAGATTATAAAATTGATCTTTTGAAATCATCTCGAAAAGAAACCATGATCCATATAAATTTTTGATAAATTGAAAGGTTTTGGATATATCAAATAGTTCTTTTGGTGATTTAAAAATTTTAAAAAATTTGGAAATCAATCAAACTATCTTTTCAAAAAAGATTGATGATTAAATCATTTATAAGGGATAATAATGTTGTAAACTATTTGTTTCCTTCCATATGATAAGTGATATTTTACCTATTGAAATGAAAATTTAAAACATGAAATTAATTATTTGTAACTATATTATAACATGTTCAATTACCACCAATTCCTATCCATTGATTAAAAAGAAAAATAAAAAGAAAAAGAAGAATGCTTTTAAGAATTTTCAAGATATTAAATTCCCAGGGATATTTTAATCCTAAGGTTTACAAATTATATGTCTTTTAGGATCATATAATTTAGTTTTATCAATATTTAAAGAGAATAGGTTACAATTTTTATGTATCCTTTCATATTGGTTTGTAAAAATCTTATGATTGCCAATGAATATCTTCCATAAGTACCAAAATAGGTGTACTGTAAGGCTCACTGTCATGTATATAACACCCCAAGTTTTTATAAAACTTTTTTTAGAATAAATTATATTTTCATTTATGTCTTGAAATTAACTATTTCAAAAATTCATTTCTCATGGCACGGACTTAGCGTACATTACACAGAACATCGAATTGTCATACGTTAAACATAACACTCATGTTTCTACGAAACATTATTTTATTGTTATAATTATTTAAGTGAGATAATTATAAAATAGTCATTAAAATTATTAATATTAATATTAATAAATACTTTTAAAATATTTTTTGTAATGTTTATATATTAATAAAACATATTTATAATTAATGATATGATTTTTGGTAAATTCCTTATATGTTTAAAATACTATTTTCTCAAACAAACTACTTTTCATATCCTTCTATGAAATATAATAAAATTATTTTTAGGAAAATTTATAAATTTAAATTTGATAAAATAAACATTATTTTTTAATTTAGAGTGTATATATTACCATAGAATTAAATATTTTAATGAGAAACATCATTTTTCAGATGAATAGTGAAAAATACCGGATTTTAATTCAAAATTATTTTTTCATCTAATTAATTAATAATTTTAAATTATATTTTAAATTGGTTTAAAATTTTAATTAGATATTATTTTTATCAATTAATACAATTTATTCCATTGAGATCAATTTCACCTCGAGATTTTGTATAAAAACTTAGCAAACTTTTTGATGTTTTTCCATGAAAAACTCGCAATGTCGTCCCATAAGCAGGATTATTTTTTCAAATTAATTTATGAAACTTATGTGATTATAATTTTGAAAAGTGAATTCAATATTTGGAATCAGCATAATTTATAATTTCTAATAAGTTCAACATATTTTTTGACCAAAAAGATTAGTGAAAGTAATTAAAATTAATTACAACAATTATGGTTAAATTAAGCTTAATAAGGGATTAAATCATAACATTAAGCCCCCAAATGGCTTAGAAACATCTCAAACACCAATTTTAGGGTCATTAATAATCAATTAACCTTCCATTATTGAGTTGTTTTGGTTTGGTATGACTTGGTTTAGGTAAAAACATGGGTAAACCTAACTCGTTCTAAAAATATCAACTGTGTCCTTTCCCTATCCTATAAATGGTCACCACCTCTCCCTCTTCTTAAAACCTCTAAAAACACTTATGTTATACAAATATCTAACCAATAAACTTCCCAAAATCCCTCCCTTCCTCCAAGAATCCTCTACTTTGGAATAAATCTATCCAAGGAATCCTTTTGGCACAAACCAAAAGGAGTTACCCGATTAATAGGTAATGTATTCTCTCAAACACCATTATTTTATTTTATTTATCCACCCCATCCACTATATTTATTCCAATATTGTATAAAAACAAAAATATCCGAAATATACTAGTATTGTTTTATTCTAAGAGTTCAACCTACACTTAAATGCACCTCCATCTAATGGGTAACAACCATATTGTTTACGTGTACGGCGAACTACCGCCACACCAAACAATGATTGTTAATTTTTCTTTTACCACTTCTCATGGTGGAGATTATGATAGAAAATCTATTTATATATTATATTTATTATATTTATTATTTATTTAAGATTCTGTAATTCTCTTAAAACATAAATATTTATACTTTAAATTTTTTGATAATACAATAATTTCGTTTATGAAAGTGTGGACTATTCCCCCTCAAGGTGATATGATTCATTCATCCACTACATGGAATGTATTAAGGGTGGGTTTAGTGAATATATATGATATATATGATATAATAAATCTAATTTAATAATGATATATATATATATTTATATATACATATATGTATTTTATTTTCTTTCTTTCAACGCGATAATTAAACAGAAATAGTGTTCATGCGTATGTACGGAATACTGTCTCCATGAATGGTGTATTCCATTCCATAATTCTATATTATATAGATTATTATAATATAAATATTCTGAATATAAATTATACTTAAATAATTTTCTATATTATGGAAGTCATGATATAATAATAAGGTCCAAAGATATAACAAATTAAAACACATGTGAAAAACAAAGCGAATATTACCAAAAGTGAAGCCTTGAAATAGAAATGTTACAAGAGGGTAATATAAATCCATAATCAAAACATATATCAAATTATAAGTAATATTATGGTTTTTTTTACCGATTTATAATAAATTTATATTTACTATATAGGAAGTGTGTACGGGTACAAAGAGGGTCAACACATAAGGTAAGAGGATTTCATCTCACTTTTTATTTCTATGACATACATTATTTATTCACCACTCATTCCTTTTGAACGGTGTGTATAATACTTAGGGATGTATTAAATTATTATTATAATTAAATTTATGGTTATTTACATATCTATTTTATGATCTTTCTTTCATGGGGTTTAAGTTTCAAAAGTTACCAAATCGGTCAAATAGTTTTGTCTCAATTTTCCTTCTTTGAGACTAAAGTTTTGTTATGCACCTAAGTACATTTTGGAGGTATATAAACTTCCATTCTAAATGTTATATCATGAATTCCCTTATTTTCAAGATATTTTAAACTTAATTTAATTCAGTTTATTACATGGATAGTATGATCCCAAGTTACCAATTTATAAGAGTTTGTTAAAAAAATCTCATTGTTTTTCAAGATTTTTTATGTTTATACTTCCTTTGATGAAATATTATGAACCATTTACCAAGAAAACTCTTTAGTTTCCTTATACACTATTCATTTAAGATATATCCATGTATTAGTACCATTTTTATACTATTTGGTACTTAAGATAATTAAGAAAGTGTTATTAAAAAAATATAACTGTATTTCTCTCTTCAGTCAGAAATTTGTTTTATTTCAAAAATAGTGTTTTAAAGAATGTTTTAAATGATCCTTAAAGATAATATTCAAAGAAAAGGTATTTTAAAAATGGTTTATTGTTTTCAAATATTCCTTTATAATTTTAAAAATACTATTTTTTTTAAAAAAAAGGTTTTCAAAAGTTTTATGTTTTAAAAATAATTTTTCAAAGAAGAAAGGATATTTTCCTCAAGAAATGATTTTAAAATATCATTGATAATTATTTAACATATACGATAACATCCATTTGTGTAACTCATACCTTTCTAGGAAAATTATTCAATGTTTCCATTCATATTATTTCTCTAAATGGATTATGTTTTGATGGCATGATGTTTATGAAACCCATTTCTCTTCCATGGGTTATATTCTCTTGAAACCCACTTCCTTTAATAGGTTATGATTTGATTAAATGATTATTAAACCTATATTTTTTCACTGGTTAAGATCTGATTACATTTTTTTGACACCCATTTCATTTCATGGGTTATAATATGATTATTTATGATCTTTTTTCACATGTATGTATGATTTCAATATGAGAAGGGTGGGACCAATATCTCCCTCTAATTAATTGGGTAATGATTTGTATCTCATGAGATATAAATGGATAGAATAAGAAATGAAATTGGATGAAATCAGTTTAGTAATATAGGGATATAATGGGATGTGAACTTGGTTCAGTAAAAGAATTTGTCCACTAAGATGGTCTCGATAGAAATGCATTGACTAATATAGAAATCATTATATATTATTAGGTGTATAACATAATTCCATGATTTATTCTGACGTTATGCTTTCATGAATTATGTTATTTTTTTCTTAATGATTCATTTCTTATGAACTGCCATGCTTCATGTTTATGATCATTGAAATATTGGGTATGATATTTTATTTTCATGATCATATTCTCATTACCTTATAATCATGATTATGCTTACGTATCTCCCTTATTTATCCTTACTAATAATATGAGCTCACCCCTTTTTATGTTTCATTCCCCCATGTTATGAAGATATTTATTATATTTTATGTATCGAAAAAGGTTTGTATTCTAGAAGAATCTAGTGGGAGATGATGTAGCTCATTTATGTACTAGTGTTTATGTTTCCATATTTCTAAAGGCACTAGACTAATATGGTCTTTAGGAATCTGTTTGTATAATGTTTTAAGTATTCCTCATAAGTTATGTAATTTTAATATATGAAAAGCTTGGTTCTCTATAGTTGGTATCAGAGAAAAGTTTTAGTTAACCATTGGAAGCGAGGATGAGAAAACCATAGTGAGAACCCTAATGAAATTTCTAGGGATAAGTCTAAGGATAAGGAAAAGCATAGGAAAATTTCATGGAATTTTGGTATAGGATAGAGTGAGTGGTTTCCTAGAAATACATCATTATATGGATACTAAAAGTGGATAAGGATCTCATACAGATGTACCTAGAAGTAATAGTTATGACAAGATGTTTCAGACCTGACTCGGGTTAATCTTGTACACGACAGCGAGCCTTGTTACACACCTATTTTGAAACTCTAGGGGGATATGCTTTGGAAATTCAAAAACTCTTTATTAACCATCATGAAGTATCTAAATAGAGTTTTTGTGTGTGAATAACCTATAATAAACCTAAGGTTTCATATATTAAAGAAGTTTTAATAATTTCTACATCCTATAAGTCACATTTCATGATTATGTGGTTTCTTGATATGAAAATTGGTTCATACTCTATGCTTTTGGTTATAGTCGATGGATAAAACCTAAAGGAACCTCATTAATGGTGATTATAATGTAAAATGAAATTATTTTCCTCTTTATAAACCAAATTATATGGGATATAGAATGAAAAACCTTATTGTTGTGATCACACAGCCTTCTAAAGCTATGAATCATGGTGGACTTCCAAATGAGAAAAGGGGGGAATAACATTCTGTTTATTATTTCATATTGAAACATCCACCAAAATTCAGAGGGTCTTCTAATCCACTTGTTTTAAAATAATGTATAAATAATAATAAAAATATATTATTTATTATTCAGTGTTTGGAGCATGAGAAAGTCATTCTTGTTGTTTATCGGTTAGAAGGTGAAGCATACTAGTGGTGTAATCTAATCAATAAAATGAGGAAACAATATGAGATTGAATCCATGGATTGGGATGAGTTAAAGAATATATTTTTTAATAAGTACTTTCCTTATAATCTTTATACCAATATGGGGAAAGAGTTCCTCAAGTTTAAACAAAGAGATGATGAATCGGTCGGTACCTACATAGCTAATTTATCAAGACATGCAAGGTATGCTTCAGGAATTATCATCCAACCCAAAAGTAATGTTTATAGGTTCTTTAGTGACTTAAAGACAAGTATTAGAAGGGACTTAGACATAAGATACTTTAGTATCTATGAATATATTGTGCATTGTGAAATCAAGGTTGAAATGGAGGTTGGAGTCACGTATCAACCTCATAGTTTTTACATGAAAATGAATATGTATTTCAAAAGAAACTCAAAAAACCATGGAGAGAAGAAAATGAGTTTCTTTATGCTATAAATGTGGGAATAATCTTGGAGGAATTTTTCTTAATGGGTATAGTAAATGTTTTAAGTGAAAAAAGGAAGGTCACGGGGAAATAAATTTTCAAAATAATGGGAATAAGTTATCTCAAAATGATAATGGAGAAAATCCACACAGAATGCACCTCCCATGATTCAGTGCTACAACTATAAGTAGAATGGACATTATGCTAACCACTACCCAAACCCAAATGCAGGTGATGATGATTGACATCAACAACCTCTTAATCCAAGGGATAATGGGAAATCTCAAGAAATTGCTATTTCTAACGAGGGGTGTGATAATGACATGATGAAAGGTACACTTACCATACACTCTATAACTACTAATATCATATTTGATTCTTGATCTACCAACTCTTTTATATCTAAATAATTTTTTAAGGTCTTAAAGATTCCACCCAAAAAATAGATATGAAATTAGTAGTGTAAACTCTCAAGAGTATGATTATTTCATCCCAAGTCTATGATTTCTCTCCAGTTGAAGTTTGTGGGAATGTGCTTCCTAAAAATCTAGTGATTCATCCTTTTGTTGAATTTGATGTCATCTTAGGCATAGATTGGCTTTATCTTCATAAGGCTAACATCAACTTTCGAGGAAGGGAAGTTATGTTTGATACTTCAAACCCTCCTATGATCATCCATCAATGTGAAGATAAGTATGAACTTTCTATGAAGATTACATCCAGTGTATGGGTCTTAGTTCCCATTCAAATGGTTTTTTTGTCTCAAATGGTTGGGGAGAAAATCCGCATCAATGATATAACTATTATTCAAGAATTTGTGGATGCCTTTATAGAAGAGTTTCGTAGGCTTCATCCAAAACGTGAAGTTAAGTTCTCAATAGAACTCATACCTGGTTCCACACAAATTTCAATGACTCCTTATAGAATGGCCCTGATTGAGATGCAGTAATTAAAGAAGAAACTCCAAGAAAAGCTTGATGAGGGATTTATTCAGCCAAGTGTGTCACCATGGGGAGCACCGATTCTTTTTGTGAAAAAGAAATATAGATCAATATGAATCTTTATTGATTATCAAGAGTTGAAAAAGATCAAAATCAAGTATAATTATCCTACTCCCTGTATTGTGGACTTTTTTGATCAATTGTGCAGAGCTCAATACTTCTCTAATATTGAACTTTTTTATGGATATCATTAATTAAGGGTCAAGAAGGATGATATACCAAAGAAATAATTCCGTAAAAGGTATGGAAATAATGAATATATGGAGATGCCTTTTGGTCTTTCTAATTCCCTTATTATCTTCATGGATTTAATGAATTGAGTCTTTAAGGATTACCTTGATCAGTTTTTGGTAGTATTTATAGATGATATTATTATATATTCAAAGAGAAAGGAAGAGCATGAAGATCACATGAAAATTGTATTAAAGGCCCTAAGGAAGGAGAAGATATATTTAAAATTTAAAAAGTGTGATTTTTGGCTGAAAAAAGTTTCATTTCTAGGTTATATAATCTCAAGAGATGGTATAACAGTAGATCTATCAATGACGGAGGCTATTGAAAACTGGCCTAGACCAACCATGGTGACTGAGATCCATAGATTTCTTGGTTTAGATAGATATTATCAATGGTTTTTGGATAATTTCTCACAACTATTTAATCCTTTGACCAAGTTAACACGTAAGGGTTTTAAGTTCCTCTAGATAGATGAATTTAAGGAAAATTTTAAGGAACTAAAGAGAGGGTTAGTCAATTCACTTGTGCTTACATTACCCTATAGTAGAGAAGGTTTTGTAATATCTAGTGATTCATCCAATAAGGTATTGGGATGTGCTCTTATGAATAAGAACATGGTTATAGAATATTCCTCATGATATTTTAAGATTCATGAGAAAAATTACCCAACTCATGATTTGGAGTTAGCAATGGTAATTTTTTCATTAAAGATATGGAGGCATTATCTTTATGGAAAAAAATGTAATATATATACTGATAAAATGTATAAAATATATATTCACACATAATAAGTTGAACATGCATCAGAGAATGTGGTTGGAGCTGATAATGGATTTTGACTCCTCAATACATTACCACCATGGGAAAGCGAACAAGGTGGCGTATACTTTCAGTCATAAGGATTGTGTTAACTTATCCACGATGAGGATCATGAAAGATCCAGTATTTCTAGATTTTAAATGGATAGATCTATAAATCCTAAAAGAAGGGGAAAATATTATCTTTATCAAATGATTTTTTAACCCTCTATCTAAGTGAAGATTAAGGAGGAATAAAATGAAGATGTTGAGATACTAAAGAATGTCAAAAATATTCCTGAGTTTAACTTTGATCAGGATAAAATGATAAGGTTTATAAACCATGTATGTGTTTCTTCAAAACCATATTTAAAAAAGGATCTATTAAAGGAATCTTATAGTTATTCATTCTCTATTCATACTGGAAGAATGAAGCTATATAGGGACTTAAAAGAAAACTTATGATGGGATGGAATGAATGTATATATCCCAGAGTTAGTATCTCATTACTTGGTATGCCAACAAGTTAAGGATCAACATACAAAATTCAAAGGGGATGTTTCATCCATTACCCATACGAAAATGGAAATAGGAGAACATCACTATTTATTTTGTTGTTGGACTACCCAAAACATCTAAATGGTTTAATTTTATATGGGTGATATTTGATCGCTATACTAAGTTAGTAAACTTCATCGCTATCACATAACACTTCTCTCTAGATTAAATTTATAGGATATACATTAAAGAAGTGGTAAGGCTGCATGGAGTACCACATTCTACAGTATATGATCAAGATCTGAGGTTTACCTCATAGTTCTGGAAAAGTATTCTACAATAACATCATACAGAATTGAGTTTCATCACTTTTTATCATCCTCAGAGAGATGTTCAGTCTAAAAGAAAAATTCAAATACTAGAGGTTATTTTGATATCTTTTTCTCTAAATTTGAAAGGTGGTTTGGATCAATACCTTCCTCTAGATGATTTTTATTACAAGAATAACTTTCACCAAAACATTCAAATGGAATATTATGAATCCCACTATTGGAATAAAGTTAGAGCTCCAGCGTGATAGGATGATGTTGGAGAAAGAAATCTATTGGGACCTGAGATCATTGAAGAAATGGTATAGGAGGCTAGAACAATTTATCAACTTATCATGGATGCTAAAAGTAAACAGAAAAGTTATGATGAAAACCGCTGATGTTATCTAGAATTTGAAGTTGGTAAAAAAAGTGTTTCTATGAATCTCACCCAAGAATAAGGTTATTAAATTCATGAATAAATGGAAAATAATCCCTAGGTATATTAGAACCTTTGAAATTCTTGATCATATCAGGACGGTAGCCTATCGCTAGGAACATCCTCCAATTCTCTCTAAATTACATGATTTGTTTCATGTATATCTCATGATTAAGTACAAACATTAACCTTTAAATTTACTGAACTTAGAGGTAATACCGCTGGAGCAGTATCTATCTTACGAAGAACAACCATTTGAAATTCTGGACCAATCAGAGAAAGTTCTATGAAACAAGGCCACTCACCTAGTCATGTTTTATGGAGAAATTTATAATTAGAGTAAGCTACATGGGAAATTTATGATATGATGAATTATAAGTATCCTAATTTTTTAACCGAGTGATTAATTTCAAGAAAAAAATTCATTTTAAGGGGGATAGAAAGTAACACCTTGAGTTCTTATGGCCCTTTTTGGGATAAATGAATTTTTTTTATTTATTTCATTCAATGAACTAAGTCAAATATTCCATTCACATGTCATGGACTTGGAATAAATTACATGGAACATCTACTTTGTGTACAACTTGGTGTACATTACACGCAAAACTGATGTTTCTATGAAACATCATTTTATTATTATAATTATGTAAATGAGATAATTATAACCTAGCCGTTAATATTAGTAATATTAATAGTAATAAATACTTTTCAAATAAATTTTTTAATTGTTTTAAATAAATAAAACATATTTATAATGAAAGATATATTTTTTGGTAAAGTTCTTATATATTTAAAAACACTATTTTCTCAAACCAACTACTTTTCATGTCCTCCTGTGAAAAATAATAAAATTAATTTTTGAATCATTTAGCAATTTAAATTTGATAAATTAATCTTCATTTTTTTAATTTATAATTTCAAACTTATCTTAGGGTGAAATTTTGGTATTTTTCTGAAGAACTTCATTTTTGGATTAATAGTGAAAAATACCAGATTTTAATTTAAAATTGTTTTTTCATCTAATTTCTTTAAAAAATTAAATTATATATTAAATTAGTTTCAAATTTTAAAAAGATAATATTTTTATCAATTAATATAATTTAGTTCATTGTGATCAATTTCACTTTGAAATTAGGTATAAAAACATAGCAAACTTTTGGATGTTTTTACTTTAAAAACCCGTTGTGTCGTCTTGTAAATGGGTTTATTTTTTAAAATTAATTTCTAACAGTTCTATTATCAGAATTTAGAAAAATGGATTCTATATTTGGAATAATAATAATATATAATGTCTAATAAGGTGAACTTAGTTTTTTACCAAAACATTTAGTGAATGTTATTAAAATTAATTACAACGATTAAGGTTAAATTAATCTTAATAAGAGAATAAAGCATAACCTTAAGTCCCAAAAAGACTTATACACTTGACCAAGACCCATTTTATGGCCATTATTTGTCCATTAAACTTCCATTATTGATTTTTGTTGGTTTTTTATGACTTTGTTTTGGTAAAAACATGGGTACACCTAAATTATTTTCAAAAATGCCAAGTCTATCCTTGTCGTTCCCTAAAAAAGGTCACCACCTCTAACTGTTATTCACACCACTAAAATAACTTAGGTTTGGAAAATATCTACCCAATACACTTAAAAACATAAATACCTTCCTCCTAAAATCATTCCTTTGGGTACAAATATTTCCAAGAAATCCTTTTTACACAAACCAAAAGGAGTTACCCGATTAAGAGGTAACTTCTTCTCTCGAGCTCCTTCATTTTATTTTCTTTCTCCACCTCCTACACTCTATTTATTTAATTATTGTATAACAACACCAGTATTATAAATATACTATAATTTTTTAATTCCAATATTTCAACCAATACTTACACACACCTCCATCTACTGGGTAACAAACAAATTGATTACGTGTACGGTGAACTACAGTCTCACTAAACGATGATTGTTCAGTTTTCCTTTATCGCCTCTCATGGTGTATGTTATGATGGACAGTATATTTATATATGTTATATATTATATTTATTATTTATTTAATCTTATTTAATTCTTATAAAATATATATCTTTATACTTTCCATTCTATTTTAATACGATAATTTCGTTGGAGGAAGTGTGCACTGCCACCACCTCAAAGCAATGTGATTCGTTCATATGCTATAGAGAACATAATAAGGACAATTTTAGTGAATATATATTATATATATGATATAATAAATATATTTTAACAATTATATATATAAATATATATACATATATATCTTTTACTTTCTTTCTTTCAAGACGACAATTAAACGGAAATAGCGTTCACGCGTACGTACACCATACCATCCCCATGAACGGTGTGTTCTGTTTCATAATTATATAATCAATAGACTATTATAATAAAAATATACTTAACATAAGTTTTATTTAAATCATGTTTTATATTCTTTAAATCATGATATATGTTTAAGGACCAAAGATATAACTAATTAAGACACATGTGAAAAAAAAACCTGATATTACCCTAAGTGAAATCTTAACATAGAATTGTTAACAAATGGGTAATATAAAGACAAAATAAAATCATATATGGTATTATAGGTAATAATAGGGTTATTTTATAGAGTTATAATAAATTTATATTTACTATACCAGATTTTTTTATGAGTATTATGAGAGTAAAGACACAAGTTGAAGGGATTTCATCTCACTATTTATTTCAGTGTGATACATGTTTTATTCACAACCCATTCCTTTTGTGTGCTATGTATAATATCCATGGATGTATTATATTATTATTATGATTAAATTTATAAATATTTACATATCCATTTTATAATCTTTCTTTCATTATTTTTAGGTTTCAAAAGTTATCAAATCGGTAAAATCGTATTGTCTCAATTTACCTTCTTTAAGACTCATGTTTTGTTATGCACCTAAATTATTTTTCGAGGTGTATATATTTCCATTTTAAATTTTATATAATTAATTTACTTATTTTAATTATATTTTAATATTTATTGAATTTACTTTTTTGACATGTAGAGTATGATCCCAAGTTACCAAGTTATAAGGGTTTATTGAAACGGTATCACCTCCTTTCAATATTTTTTATGTTTATACTTACTTTGATGAAATATTAGGATCCATATATAAAGAAAACTCTTAAGTTTCCTTATACTATATTTATTCAATATATATCCATTTATTATTACCATTTTTCCAATCTTTGGTACTTAAGATATATAATAAGATGTTTTTAAGAAAATTTCACTGTATTTCTCTCTTTAGTCGAAAATTTCTGTTATTTCAAAAACCATGTTTTCAAAAATGTTTTAAAAATGTTTTTAAATTATTATTGAAGATGGTTTTCATTGAAATTTGATTTTAAAAATGTTTTATTGGTTTCAAAGATTCGTTTATAAGTTTTCAGATCTATTTCCAAAGAAAAAGGTTTTCAAATGTTTTATGTTTTAAAAATATTTTTTCAAAGAAGGAAGAATATTTTTCTAAATAAATGTTTTTTAAATATCTTTAAAAATTCTTTCCCATATAATATAACATTATTTTGTGTTACTCATACCTTTATAGGTAAATTATTCAATGATTCCATTCATATTATTTCTCTGAATTGATTATGTATTGATGGAATGGTGTTTATGAAACTCATATCTCTTCCACGGGTTATATAGTCTAGAATCATGCTTCCTTTCATGGGTTATGATTTGATGAAATGATTACAAAACCTATATTTTCCATAGGTTAAGATATGATTATATGTTTTTGACACCCATTTTATTTCATGGGTTATGATATGATTATTTATGATCTTGTAGAACATGTATGTATGATTTCATTATGAGATGTGTGGGACTTATATCTCCCTCCAATGAATTGGGAAAGGATTTATCTCTCATGTGATACACAGTGATGGAATGAGAAATGAAATTGTTTTACTATTATAGGGTTGGAATGAGGAGTGAACTCGATTCAATAATATAAAGCTAGAATGGGGTGTGAACCCAGTTCTGTAAAAGAATTTGTCCACTAGAATGGTCTTGGTAGTAATTCCTTAACTACTATAGAAATCATTATATATGCTTATGTGTCTACCACAATTCCATGTTTTACTCCTATGTTAGGATTTTATGGCTTATATTCTTTATTTACTTATAATTCATGTCTTATGAACTTTCATGCTTTATTCCATGACTCATGTTTATAATATTTGATATGAAGGGTATGATCTTATATTTTCAAGATCATGTTCTCATTCCCTTATGCTCGTGATTATTCTCACATGTCGCCTTTTTTTACCCATATTGTTCATCTAATCTCACCCCTTTTTATTTTTCCCTCCCCCAGGTCATGGAAATATGTATTATGTTTGATGTGTATAAGAAGGGTTCTAGTCAAGAAGAACCTAGAGGGAGATGATGCATCTCATTTATACACTAGTTTTTACATTTCCATGTTTTTAAATGCACTAGACTAATAAGGTCTTTGGGCATCTATTTGTATAATGTTATAAGTATTCCACAATAGTTATGTAATTATAATGTATGAAAAGAGATGGTTGATATAAACCAGTTGATGATAAATTCTATCTCAATGCACCCATTTTGGGGTTATTATCCTTAGGTATAACTATGATAGCACCACATCCATATGTAGTATTCGTACAGGTATGTAACTTCTTATAAACAAAATACTTTATACTTTACCAAAATAATAGGTTGTTTTCCTATTTTTAGACTTATACATAGGTTTTTTAAATAATTTTGTCTAATACTAATTTTAAAAAATATATAAACTATCCTTTTATAGCAACTATGAAGACGTAAATTATTATTTCATAAACCTTTAATTACATGGTACAACATTTATTAATACAAAGAATCTTTTCAGGTTATGTGTCTTGGAAATTAGGAAAATAACACATGTAAAACATAAAAAATATTCTAACCCACATGAAATGATTCTTTATAGGTTCATCAAAGGTTACTTTTAATGCACCTCATATCTTAGGGACAAACATCAAAGAAAGGGGTGAGCTAAATCCCAATAAGGGAATAAAAAAAGAAGATATTTAGCATGTGACCATAAAATATATTAATAATGCATGATCATAAGAACATGAGACATATAATAATATAATAAACATTAATAATAACATAGAAATGGTTTTAAAACATATAAATTATAAATTAATAATAATATAACCAAGGTTTATCACCAGGATTTCATAAATCATAATTACCAAAATTATTCAACAAGGTATCTTAAAACATGTCATCTTTAGAGATTAATTATTTACCCAACGAATTGAAGTGATATATTGGTTAACCCTTCATATGTATTAATTCATTTGAGAAACCTTGATTGTAATAAATCATCTTACCAATAACCTAAGGATAATAAATAATGGATTTTATATAAAATCATTGAGTGTGTAAGTGATTAAAAACATGAACATTAATTCATTTTTACCCATGATAAGGGAATGTGGGTTTAATACATTTAAATCCCTGATAAATAATCTATATTTACATATAGGTTAATACCCACTTAAAATTAAGTGGGTTGGGAAATCACAATATTATAATTTCTCATATAAAATAGAGAAATTCAAGAAATGAATTTGACAACATAATGATACAGAACATGGATTAAAGAGAGGGAATAATGAGACATGAATGAGGTCTCCCATTAAAAGAAAAAATTTATAAAGTAATTGAAGATAAAAAGTTAACAAAAATAAATAATTTTTGATATTAATAAGACTCACAAAAACGAGTTACTTGAACAAAAAGGAAGAAGAGGAGAATTCACTTACCTTAAATAATTGCTTCCCAAAACATGAGGATAGAAGCTTGAGACATTGATGTAACATTGGAGGGAATATTTAGGATGTTAAATGACTATAAAGTAGTCCTTAATGAATTTTAAGGGGAGAGTACATGTGTAAAGAATTTATTTATACTTGGGAGGTCTGGTTTTAAGTGATTAAATAATTATTATTTTTTATTTAAGGATAACCACTCTTGGGTGGAATTAATTCCAACATTTATGGTTGAAAATTAATTTCTTATATAATTGTTAAGGTCATAAAATAAATGAAACACCCATTTAATATTTTAGTTATTTTTATTTTATTCTTTTACAATTTACATTAACTTGCTTCATTATTTTACATATACTGCGCTAACTCATTTTTACCACAATAATTTTTTATCTCTAAAAATTAAATTAACCTTATTACCTAATTAGGACCTTATAATTAAAATATTCAATATATTTTACTTGATTAAATTTATTAAAGTGGTAAAATAAATTCTAATATGATATGTGTGAAGGAATCGGGCACGCATTAGAAACCCTAAAAGGTGGCATTTTAAATTTTTTTCACCGACGTTCGACATAAACTTTTCGACGTCGGCTAATAGCTACCCGGTTTAAGCAAAGGATCACGCATGAAGAGTTTTAAGCACAAAAATAAAACTGTAAAATACCTAGTTTAAATCTGAAGTCGTGCATGATGTCTTCTCGTCATTGATGATTGTTGATCGAAGAATCCGAATCTGAATTCCTCTAGATCTTCCACACGTGCTTCAAAACTATTTGGAATCATCGATCGTCAAAAATTGGGTGCTAGCACAATGTTCTGATGATGCCTTCGATACTCCGATGATCATCACATCACTCTACTTGCGATGCTTGAGAGAGAGAGAGATCTAATCTCTTGAATCCAGAGTCTCTCTCTCTAGAACATGGGAGAGAGGAGAGGAGAGAGAGGTCATTAATAGTCATTGGAATGAAAAACCTTTTCTCCTATATTTATAATGTGAAATGAAATTACCCAAAAATATAGGCTCAGCCCCCAAACAATTAATCACGCTATATGAATAATATTTTGACTACTAAAATGAGTCATAAATATTATTTATTATTATTATCACTTATTTTTAATATAATAAATATATTACGTGATAATTTTCAAGCCATTAACTTGGCTCATACTCCTATAAATATTAATTGAACCTTGAATATGTTAATATATTCATTCAAATAATATTTTTCATGTATTGACTTAAAATGTTTAAATACAATTAATAAATAAATTCAATACCCATTATTCATAAATTCAATAAAATGAATTTATTTATTGCATTGGCGACCATTTAACCTTATAAAAATCTCAGACCCTAGTGACGGGGCTGACCATGTCCAAAACTCCACTTCAACTAAATAGAGAAGATTCTTGAATACCCTATTGTGTGTGACCCTCTTGGCCCTTAACTCAATAGTATTGAATATTATTCAGAGACCAGGAGTGGGATCTAGAAACCCATTATAGACCCTAAAGAGATAATGATTGTCACATCAAGGACAACCAACCTATAAAAACGCACTGTGTAATATAATATTTGTGTATTTAATATCTCATAAAACATGACACACTCACGTGTCATCGCCATTTTCTTGATTTATTATTTTTTGATCCAAAAGGATATATTTACCCTCAACTTCTATGTACACGGCCTTATGAAGGTACTACCATCCTGATCAAAATGGCCTGAGATAAATTACATCCACCACCCAAAAGAGAAAAATTATTTCTTGACCATTCAACCAATGTCATGTCACCAATGACGTACCCAACAAAAACTACCTCGTCATGATTTCAACATCATGGTTTTCTTATTTTATCAAAGAATGCAATCAAATGGCATAAATTGGTAATGATATGAAGTCAGGAGACCATTACACAAGATCATAGATAAATACATCGAATGACACCCAAAACATGTGGTGTTCATATCAGCAGGTCTATCCTCATGATCTCACTACTGGATATCACCAAGTGAGAATTTCATGAGAAGAAGTCTCAATGCTTATGATCCCCCATCACCTGATAGTCAAACATATACTATTTCCATTATATAAGATTTATCTAGACCATATGACCTTTATTTAAGATTAATGTCATGGTATATCAAGGTTCTCATTATAGCATGGGATATACTATAACCTTTTGATAAGATAATTAAGCTATGGAAATTACCATTTCAATAGTGGATGTAGAGAAGTTAACACTATAATGGTAAGTAAACATCATGTATAACTAACTATATACACGAAATGTTAATCAAAAGCACTAAATATTTGGGTCTATGGAAACCACTATTGAAACACTACCGCTTTCACTATATCCAACTTGCTAACCTAACTTACTGCCTACTCACAAGACAGAGATCAAGTTTCTACTGAGTGACATCTTTATCTACTAGGCTAGCCATAGTTCCTCCACATGACTACTGTACTATAGATACCTCATCTCCTTAAGTAAAACTTCTTAAGATAAGGTATCCCCAAGTATATCCCTCTTGTCCATTGTCATAACTTGACATCTTGGAAAGTAATAATATCATAATTTACATTATGATAATACTTTTCTTACAAGATTTGATTCCAAGAACAAGAAAAAATTGTCTCATTTTATTGCTTCTTATCTACCTTAGAAGCTTCAATATACTCAGAATTTTTAGGTATAGCTAACAATAGATTATATGAGCTTGTCTTACTCATCACCTTATCCTAACTACAATATTAGATTACATAGATCTATGGAATACTGGTTTTTGTACCCTGAAAACTAGTATCATTTCTTCTCCACATACCTGGTACATATTTTTGTACTTTCCAAAGTACAATTAGATAGTTCTAACTTCTTCCCTTGTAGTGCTCCAATCTATAACTGATATTCTCCAACTATAAAGTATATCATGGAAATATCAATTTTTGTACATATTATGGCATACATGATTGATCCATCGCATAAGCATATGGAATTCAACTAACCACATTTATCTCTTCCCATGTCTTGGACATGTCCACCTAGAAATATTATGTCGTGTGACATATGCAATAATTCATCGATTGAATTATTCCAACTTGTAATTTTCAATACTATGTCACTATATTTATGATTTAATAGGTCCAAGAAACCTTTAGATCTACCATAGTAGACCATGTTCCCTAAAACTTAGGTTTCTACTTTAAGTCAATCACTGAAGAATAGATTGCATCCTAATCTTAACTAACTATAATACCAAAATGAATTTTTCATATATTGCCAAAAATATTTTAATCCGAAAACTATGGCACTCCCACTAACCTCTGGTACACACATGGAAAACATCTATTACAAATGAATTATCTATGATCTTGTTGCCTACTTCAATCCCAAACTAGATTTCAGTAAATTTCAGCCTTTATTAGCATTTTGTGACATGACCATCCCATTTTGGTTGTGTCTTATAGACACCTTCCATGATTTGTGGTCATTACATCAAATGATTAATATAAAGATCACAGAAATTATCTATGATAATTAAACTTCTAGTGAATTTAGACATAATGACTTGGTTAAACAAATAAATCCTTATTGGTACTACATTTTTACCATCCATGTATCATCTCACATGAATACCCACCATAATATTCAATTTATAATCCCCTTTGCATTTTGATACATGCAAGCCATTATTGAATTTTAATTGATCTTTTCAATCTTAGCTAATTTCAATACACTACATTCTTGTAGCATATATTATTCATAATGAATAATATATCACCACCCACGGTGAACTCAAAAACCATCACCATGGTTTTTATTCTTCCTACATAGTTTGTCTCTAGAACGTACTCTCTTCCAAATACCCTTGGGGAATAAGTTCATATGATAACTATTTGTGCATCTCTAGCATTGACTAAATCCAAGTCAATCTGGATCCTACTATCTCTAAATAGATGTACACCCTTTTATGGAAATACAATCTATAACTTGACTATATATTTTCTATTTTAGGGATCTTAGGTAATATCCTAAGAAACTATTAGGATAATTACAATAGATGCCCAATCTATTTGTTCCTAATGCAAGTTTGTTTATGTGTTAACAAACTCTTTGCATCTAAACACATGTCCTTATGACATAATGGATTTCCTTAATACTATGACTTATATGATATCCATTTGTCATTATAGTTGACATATGGTTATGGGATATCTCTGTTATTTTCAAATCATGTCATTAAATATAATATATTTTTCTACAAATTGTAACATTGATACTACTTACATCGTTACACTAATGTATAAAATTTGTGTTTAGGAATTACTCCACGCTATATTTTGTTGAACAATGTTAACATGTAGGAATTCATTATCGATCTTCCATATTAACATCAATGTCCTGATGTGGATAAGGTAATATGAATTTAGAAATTACTCTACATTACATTATCATGATCGAAGATTTCATAGTCAAGATATACTTCAGTATGCCGGCTAAAAGCAACTCGTATCTTATGACCATGCACTTACTTCACTTTACCATTCCTTAATTACTTAAATGAATTTTATGATGTAAATATATACTTGTAGATTATTCTTGGAATATTTTATGCCCTCTTGCTAAGCTAATTTCAAAATCGTTGTGACATACCATTATTTCTAAAGGTTTCTTTGTTCAAACTAAAGATGTCAATAATACCAAATGTGTTTAGATATGTCGATCCTAAATACCATTCTGGGTATATTCATGAAATCCACTTTTAGTTTTTATTGAAAAAGAAATATTTTTCCAAAACTTGGTATAAGTCTTACCATTTTATAATCATCACTCACTGCCTATGATTCACGTATCACTAAACTAGTGATTAAGTATTAAATATCAAAGACAACATTAATTCATGAAACTGGAATAATGCCTCCTTGTGTCCAAGGACACATGAGATTAATGTTATGGTCATACTCAATAATAGTTCTACATGAATCATTCTTTGGGAAATTAAGAGGTCGTGTACTTCTCACCACTAGCCTAGGTATCACCCTTTCACAGCCACTTGGAGAACTCACCTGACTTCTTAGTAACATTTATATACTTATTTGGTTATAGTATTTCAATACACATGTTATAATCATATTATATTGAATACCCAAGAAGTAAAAATGGAACATTATAATGATTAATATACCTGAATAAGAAGCGGTAAATTGATTCTTTAATTAATTTTATTATAATTAAACTTCTATTGTTTTATTTTATGATATGAAAAACAAATAACCTCTCTTAATAACTCTACCATTGAAGGATATTATAAATTTTTCCTTGGCATTATCTTCCTCTAGAATTTTTTCCTTTTCATTCAATTTGTTCATCATAAGATTTAAAGGTGAATCTGTCTTTTATATTCTTATTTACATGGTGATCCTTAACTAAATTGGTAGTGAAGTGTTTACTCAATATTTGTTTTTTTGTAACTTAAAGAAAAACATGAGTAAAGAGGTGAAAATGATACTAGAATTGAGTGTATTGAAATATCATAAACCCCCTTTCAATTTACATAAAACCAATGTAACCATTACCTATTCATATCATTGCTTCTCTTTATCCTAGAAATCTTCTCAGAGATGAGAATTCATGTTTTATCATCCATGTCCAGATGTAGCAACCACAACTAACACCATAATTTAATGAAATCTTAATGACATAACCATCATATTCATTATACATAGCTCTCCTGTAATTAATTTCACCCACGCTTCCTGAGGTAATTTAACTATTGTTGAGGATACCAGCACCTTGAGTTTCTTATATCATAGTACTATTTGCATGTGCATATACTATTCTTGGATACTCGTGTTAGTGAGGAAATTTACTTTTTCCAATATTTATCGCAACTTTAAACCCGTGGTGTAACTCACTATTTTCTACAAAAAAGTGGATTTTAATGGATTAGTACTTTTATCTGGATTACCGGTTATGACATTTTGATTAATTAATTAAATAATTAAAATGTATCCCACTATTTTATTATATTCTAGGAATCCTTAGTGATAGAATCGGAATACTCTGTCGCTTGAGTATTCTAGTGTAAAGGATCACTAAACACCCCCTCATAGACTACAAGCTATGGCTACGCGACTACTCGAAGGGTTCAAGGTAGGCTTTGGGCTGGGCAACCACATTAACTCATGGTTCCTTGATCTATGGATTGAAGTCTCAGCTACTAAAATAATTACTTGATTTACTCAAAACTTTCCTCTATATTTACAACAATTTATTTTTGGCTATTTCTTTGAGGCAATTTTAGTTAATTCAACCCACCACTCTCATAATAACACCCTGGTAGTAAGAGGCACCCTCATCTACGGCATGATCAGCACCCCAAACACCCAATTTTGTCCAAATTTGAATGATGGAAGCTAGTTTAGACTTAATATTTCTTTGAGGGTATTATTTTTTTAATGTGAAGAAAGAAATAATTTTCTATTTTTAAGCATGTTCTTTGTGATCGCACTCACAATTGACTATGCAAGAAATAGAAAAATTATTGCATTTCATGTTCATTTTATCTTGTCTGATTGTTTATTATTATTCTACGTTATCTCAATAATAAACCATGTAAAAATAAAATGACGAGATGATCATGACCCAGTACTAATAGTTGATCCGTTTAGTGAATACCGGACCAACATAGACCCTAGGGGAAATACCTTGAGTCATGTAGCTTGCAACTCATGTTATAGTGTATGCCCACCAAATGAATCAATGTCCCGTCTGGTGTGTTTCCATAACTCGACGTGAATTTTGTCATTGGTCATCTCGTTATTATACAAAAATACTCGCTTTCAGGCGGGGGGAACTGGGGAGAAAATATAAAACTCATAAGTGGATTTGTATTCGCTGATACATATAATGACCCAAAGATGATACGTAGATCGTCATTTATTAATTAAACTAATTATTATAGCTCTGTGAAATAAATAAATAAATAAATAAAATAAACATGCCCCAAAAATGCATTGGTTAGTCAATAGTCTCACGATCAGTCTATATGCATTAACTTGTGTATGTAAAAATAAATTCATAAAATATTAAACATTCATTAAAACAATTTTTATTGGAGTTATAATTGAATTAAAAATTTCACACTCATTTTTAATTCAATAAATATATGTCGTTCGGTCCTAATTAATTAATTTGATTTTAAAACCAAAAAATAAATTGATTAATTAATTTAATTAAACATCAAATTAAATTAATTTACGCTGCATAAATTTATAAACCAAAAATTAATATTTAATTAATTTAATTTTCAATTGAAATTAAATTAATCATTTTAACTAATTTTATATTAAATAAAAAATATATGGGCCCTGAAAACTCTGATCAGGTGTGTTATGGGCCAGATAGGTTGACCCAAGACCATACCTAGCTAGGAAAACCTGCTCGGGTCCAATTTGAGGTCATTTCAGGATTAATAGGACTCCACTAGGGTTACCTCTCGTCGGATCTAGGTGGAAAGAGGGAGCCAGTGTCGATGGCTGCTGCGACAACTGGTCATGCGAGGTGCTAGAGGATGGGGTCGGGTGACTCCAACCAGGAGAGGGTCTGGGTCGTCGGTGGTCGGTGGCCGAAGTGAGCCGGTGAGAAGGGACTCGGTCATGGGGTTTCAACAGGAATAAAGAAGCCATACTGAACCTGGGAGATCTGGTTGTAGTGGTCGTCCAGTTGAGTTAGGTCATGCGCGCAGGGAGTAGGAGGCCGAAGTGGTGGCTGGGAGCGGTAGTGGCCGATGTAGGATGCCGGCGGGGAAGGTGATGCGTCAGGGGAAGGCCCAGCCAGCCTGGTTGGGGTCACTGATTCTGCTGCTACAGGGGGCTGTTGCGCCATGGTGTTCGGCTGGGGTTGGTCAGAGTCTGTTGGATAGGGCGGAGCACGCAGAAGGGAAAGGAAGCAGGAGGGAACAGCGGGGTGCCAGTAAAAGGTGGTCCGACGAGGACTGGCCACAACATGGGGTGGTTTCCCACTATAGTGCAGCGGAGGAAACCCGGATGGGGGGGTACTGAGGTGTTGTGGAGAGGAACCCGGGAAGGAGGTCGGACCAGTGGTGGAGGTCGTCCAGCTAGGGCGACTGCGCTACTGGAGGAGGCGGCCTAGGAGGGGACCACTGTGGGTGGGGACATCGGCCAGCTAGGGAATCCATGCGAGGGAGACAAAGGGGGGGCCACTCATCCCCCTAAATGTAAACCTTTTTGTTCTTATTACAAGAGGTGCCACCCCCACCCCAACTAGGTCAAGACCATTTTTTAAAATTTTCAACTTTAACATTAATTGACAAATGAGGGCCCATTATAATTTTTTCCAGATCACCTGAAACAACCATCAAAACACACAAAAAACCTTATATTCCCTACTTATTTAGGGTTAGAAAAAATTTATATTATTATAATAAAAATCATATATGTAAAGACCCAACCTCAGTTTCCCTGAACCAGTTCATTATTAAATTACATTGGCATGATTACAAGAATGTTGTATCCTGAAGGAATGAATAGTTTAGTAGAATTGGACATCCATATACTTACATAATTTTAACATTACAACATTAAATAAAATAAAACATAAAAGTTTTATTAGGAACATCCACAACTATAAGTTTATCCCAGCAGGTTATTCAAAATAGACTTCTTCATGTTCTGAGAAGATGAAACCTAAGAAATGGGTGAGATCAAATACTCAATAAAAGTAAGAAATAAAGTTGAATATAACATAACATAAACATTATTCTTCATGGATAATTTAAAACACATGCCTTTAAAAATTAATAAACTTGAACGCATTATGGGAGGAATATGAGTTGGGTAAATATTGTCATAATAAAACATAATTATGGGTATTCTACTAGTCGAATAACCACAAGAACTATGAATTCATAGCTTCATAATGAGGGTAATTAATATGCCGGACATTCTTAAACATACCATCGAGGCCACATCCAAGACATCTAAAAATGATTAAGGCCTCTTCCAAATCCATATCTAAAAATGAGCAAGGCCTTGCCCAAGTCCATATCTATTTATCTCATGAGACCTACCGATGCATCGAGGGGATATATTGGGACCCAATCATCACATAATATGTCCAATTAATTCCTCATATGATAAAGGATAAACATAAACAACATATATATTCATATTGAAACTAACATGTGAAATGTAATTAATGTTCCCTAAACATTAAGCATAAACACTAACCATTCAGAGTAAATTGGTGGATGGTTTTAGGATAGCATATCCACAATAAAACTAATCATAAACCATTAAACTAAATATGGTGGATTATATCATAAAATATTAATCCCAATAATACATAATAATGAACAAGAGTGTTAAAATAGATGAAGATTCTCTTATAAAATCATCAAGTAATTATTGTGATAAATAATCTTTTACTTTAAAAAGAATAGTTCTTTTGGAAAAATCATTGAATAAAACCAAAAGTGAAGTAAGATAAAATATTCATAATAAATGGATATATTTTATAAAGACAATGGTTTCCAAAAATAGATTATAGAGTTCCCTTGAAAATATGTAAGAATTTGAGAAATTCCCTTGAATCGGGCTTGTATTTCAGGAAGACTTTTTCAAAGATCCTTTTAAAACATATAACTCCCCATAAATGAAGGTATTATTCTAGTTGGTATACATATATGGAACATTAAAACAAAAATTATGAGGAGTATATATAAATTAATGAGAATTTAATTGATATAAATAGCTAATAAAAGTAACCCAAATGAAAATGGAGGTTCGGGTGGAAAACCCTTACCTTAAGTCAGAAGGTGTTCCTCACTTGATCTTAATGACCTTAATAATCAAATTTAGGTTCATAAATTAATTATTCAAGAACCTCCTATAAATTTAATTGATTCATTATAACCATATTAGGTTCATTCATGGCCATCTGATTGTTTAATAGATTCAATTCCATTGTTTGGGAGTATTTTCCACCTTGGTTTTCATGATCGATTTACTTATATTCATGTCAGGATAAACATATAGAATGAGAATGTTTGCCCAGAATAAAAGTTGTATATTATTAGAAACCAACCATAATATTACATGTTTATAATTTTTTTCGGTTTCTGGGAGTGAAGATGAATCATTATATAACACTTTGATGACAATTGTTTGGGTTAATTGGCGGTTTTTTATCACAATGAACTCATTTTGATTTATAAATTTATATCAAGTGTAAAAAATTATTCGAGAACCTTAAATAAGTTATAATACATATATTATATTTTGGTTAAACCATGAAAATGATTTCACGACCAAAATTGAATACGGTAATAGAAATTGGAAACTCGTCGTCCTAGAATGATATTAATTAACACATCTTGGGTGGTGTTTTCATTTCTAATATAAATGAAGAAGAAAGGAGAGATGATGAAGAATTATTCCTTTATCATTAAAAAATTCCAACACACATAATGTAATGGATTCATCACAACATTTGTATGAAAGGAGGTGAGGAAAGAAAAATAAAATAAAAGAACTTGAAATAAAAGAAATGAAAAGATGAATTTACTTCTTGAAGTAATCTTTCTTGAGAGCCTCTTTACGGGAGAAGTTTTGGTCTTTTTATGAGACCAAGGGCTGCTGGAAGTGGGGGATATTTGGAGAATAATTGGAAGAATTTATACAAGGCACAAATCTTGAGAAGAGTGGAGAGAAGAGAGAGTCTGGGGGGTTATAGTTGAGGAGAGGAGGGTTTCCCCGTTATTTTACTCAATATTTTTTTTATATTTCCAAATACAATCCATAGTATTGATTATTGTGAACAATAATAGTAATATGTGCATTTGAGTTCAAACCAATGATAATTTACATCAACCATGACTCAAGCATGATGCATAAATTCACTCATTTAGCATATTTTGTAAATTTTCGAATTTCACTATTCACCAAAAATTCAAGTATTGCAGAAAAATCCCAAAAATTGACCCTAACTATTTTTTGACGTGTAGGATTAAATAATGAACTCCATTTTGGAAAATAATTTTCTAAATATTATTAATTTAATTTTTTAATAAAATCATAATTTATTCAAAAAATAATAATTTGAAAGCTATAATTTTTTTTATATCACCTAGAAAAATTAAACAGATCTCATTATCTTATAACCTTAAGACAATAAAATAATAATATGATTTACTATTCATAAGGGTCATATTACTATTAACATTACTATTCATAAGGGTATGATACTATTCGCCAAAAATTAATTTTTTGTCTTATCAGACTCTAAATATCTTGTAGAATTCAACTGTGTATGTCTGTTTTTCGAAATTCAAATCACAGAAGTAGAAAAATGATGTTTTCTAGATAGGTTATAAAAAAGTGATGTTTTGTAGAGACTTAGTGTTTCATGCCTTCAATATTAAATTTATTTGAAAAATCTTGGGGTGTTACAATATAATTTTATTATTATAGTAATAATACAGTTAATTTGATGCAATTAATTTCATCACGGAACTATTTTTCCAGTGAGTGTTTTGGTCGTAGGATTTTCGGTCAAAATACAAAACATCACTGGAATTTAGTCTTGAATCCGAATTCAAAACTTCAGATGGCTGCAGACTGGCCATCTGATGTCCGATTATGATTCTGTCTGTGGCGTTTAAACCGAAACAATGCCCTCCATGATATTTTATGAAAATTTAATTATTTCTTAGATTAAAATCAACACATGTCTCTCTAATACCACATGAAGGAACCAGGAATGTCGTGGAAGCCCTAAAAGGAGGGATTTAAAAAAACAACGTTCAACATGAACTTGTTGACGTCAATGAATAGTTGCACGGTTTAAGCCGAGGATCACGCATGAAGAGTTTTAAGCATAAAAATAAAAGTGTAAAATACCTGGTTTAAATATGAATTCACGCACGACGTCTACTCATTGTTGGTGATTTCTTCTCAAACAATCCTAATCCATATTCCACTAGATCATCCACACGCACTTCAAAATTCAATGGTAGCATCGACCATCAAAAATCTAGTGCTAGCGCAAAGTTCCAATGACGGCTTCAACACTCTAACGATCACTACATCGCTCTACTTGTGATGCTTGCGAGAGAGATCGAACTGTGATCTTAGATCTAGAGCCTCTCTCTCAAGAATATGGGATAGAGGAGAATATAGAGGGAGAGGGAGACCATGAACAGTAATTGGAAAATACCTCTTCTACTCTATTTATAATTTGAAATAAAATTACCTAGAAATGTCGGTCTGGCCCCTGAAAAATTAATCACACTATATAAATAATATTTTGACTACTAAACTGAGCCATAAATATTATTTAGTATTATTATCACTCATATGTAATATAATAAATATATTACATGATAATTTCTGAGAAATTAACTCAGCTCGTACTCCCAAAAATATTAATTGAACCTTGAATATGTTAATATATTCATTCAAATAGTATTTTTCATGTATTTATTTAAAACATGTAAATACAATTAATAAAAAAATTCAATACTCATTATTCATAACTTGAATAATATGAATTTATTTATTTCATTGGTTATCGTTTAACCAAGAAAAAATCCTAGACCCTTGTGGCGAGGCCCACCATGTCCAAAACTCCAAGTCAACTGAATATGGTAGATTCTTGAATATGCTATTGTGTGTGACCCTCTAGGCCCTTAACTCGATAGCAGTGAATAATATTCACATACCAAGAATGGGATCTAGCAACCCATCATGGGCCCTAAAGAGATAAGTATTTTCACAGTAGTGAAAACTAACCTATGAACAAGCATTGTATAATATAATCTCTTAGACTTTAATATCTCATAAAGTAGGACACACTCACATGTTATCTAGATTTTCTTGCTTTATTGTTTTTTGATTCAATTGGACTGATTTACCCTCGACTTCCATGGCCATAGTCTTATAAAGGTACTACCATCATGATCACCATGGCCTGAGATATATTACTTCTATAACCTGGAAGCGAAAAATCATTTCTTGACCATTCAACCAATGTCATGTCACCAGTGACGTACCCAACACAAACAACCACACCACAATTTCAATATCATGGTTTTTGTCTTGCATCAAAGTAGGCAATCAAATGGAATACATTGGTAATGATCTCAAGTCAGAAGGCCATTGCACATGATCATATATAGTAACATCCAATGATACCCAAAATATGTGGTGTTCCAATCGGCGGGTATGTCCTCATCATCTCACTACTCGAGATCACCAAGTGTAAACTTCATGAGAAGAATTCTCAATGCTTATGATCCCCTAGAAGCAGATAGTCAAACATCTACTCTGTCCATTCATTAATATGTATCTAGACCATAGTACCTTTATTTAAGATCAATTCCATGGTATCTTGAGGTTCTCATTATATCATGGGACCTGTTATAACCTTCTGATACGACAATTAATCTATGGAAATTACCATTTCAATAGTGGACGCAGAGAATTCAACACTATAATGGTAAGTTAACATCATGTATAACTAACTATATACACAATATGGTAATAAAAATCACTTAATAGTTAGGTCTAGGGAACCCATTATTTCAAAAATGTGTATAACTCATAAAAAATAGTTTTTTAGAAAGGATAACATTGTGGTTTTAAAAGTGCTAAGCATGTGTTTCAAAATATAACACATCATGTACTGTGTTGTTAATTAAATAAGTTTTGATTAATAATATGGATTAATAAATTTAAAATTTTTATCATATCCTAATTATATAATAAGAGTTATTGTATTTCATAAAAAACAATATTATCAGTTTCTAACACAAAAATAAATTTTTTTATAAAATTACCATAAATTCACCCTAAGATAATTTCAATGTTCTTAATCCAAATATTATTTTTATTTTATCAAAATAATCCTCTAAATGTGATAATTTTTAATTTCAAAAAAAATAATTATTTATTTAAATTTAATAGTCTTATATGATATAGTAAACTACCAAGTCATTGTAAAAATTACATAGGACTTTATTTATTTGTATTATCATATAAAGGTTTTTTATAAGATAATTCCATGAAAATAAATTTTTTATAAAACTTATAAATTTGTCATAAAACATTATTTTAACAGAAATTAAAATATTTATATAGTTTTTAAAAACATAGTTACAAAATAATCCCAACAATAAATTTATTGCACTAAGAATAATAATAATGATCAATTGTCTTATTTATTAATGGTCATATAGACTATATGTCATATTGACCAATATTACTCATGTCAAACAATCATATTTCTCTATAAATACACTATAATTCTATCTTTACCACTCACTACATCACTTACGAATGTCTTTGCACTTCCTATGATAATGTATATTATTTTCCTAATTCTTATTTTCCTTTTTTATGATTTTAATGCAAGGGGTGGTATTCTTAGGTTAATGCAAGCCTATAGATTTTGTTTTATGGAATTTAATATTCTTTAATGTTTATATCTCATTTATTTTCCTCGTTGTATTATTCCATATCTATGCATAATGTGTTCAGATCTTATGAAATGTAAAAGTATTTTTATGTTCTTCTATTTTAAAACATATTAAAATGTTGTTGAGAGGAAAAAGATCCTTAATTTAAAGAAGATTTTTTTAGTCATTACTCAATGGGAAAATATGAAACCAAGTCATTCCATTGAGATGGGATAACACCTCTCAGGAATCTGTCCAAAATGATTGGGTCAACCACATTTGGTACCCATATCTCCCTCTTCAATATACCATTATAATATTTTCAGAGTTTATGAAATTTATCCATATACACTTGCCAAAATCCATTAGGGAACACTCTCAGATTAATTTATTTAAGAAAAAAATATCACACATGTAAATGTTTTTTAAAGATAGAAAATAATAATAAATTATCTTCTTACTTGAACATCCCTCCATAGACGATCTAATTTATCTAGACAAAATGAATCTCAATCATGTGTAGTCAATTGAAATCATTGTGGGTCACATATGAGATAACTCAATTAAATAATAAATATTGTGGAACCCTATCCTACATGATGGTATGTTTGGTCAAATAAAATATCATGTGGTATGATGGAAATCCATGATGAAATCCTATGACCCTGGGCCTGTCTTAAAAGGGGAAGAAAATGTCAAGCTTGATCGTATTGAAAATAATTGCTTACAAAATTATACATATGTTTAACACTTTATTAAAAAATAAAAATATTTTTAGATTCATACATTCATTAACCCATAGATACAGATGCATCTCCTAAATGATGTGGATTTGTTTCTCATTCCCTTGACAAGTTCTCATTAATAGAATGAATTAGTAGTTAAACACACATAGATTATATATCAAATAAAGATATATTAAATATTTAAAAATATTTAAATAGTTCATAAATAGTTAAATAATTGAAAAAAAAATAAAACGAAGAGTGGTAAAAATCCTACATTTCATCAAACATGAAAATAGATTGTTTCTCCTATAATGGTGTCTCAAACACATTTAATATCCTCTTCACATTAAGATATAGTATTTTGATCATGATTTTTTCAATAAAGAAAATATTCATGGGTTCATATCGTTTAATTAAAAGTATTCCTCATGTTGAAATTTTGACAAAAAATTTCCAATTCAAATTAGATAGAAAAGTAAAGAAGAAAAATTGTTCTTATTATGATTCCATAGTGAAAGGTTCATTACAAACTTGTTCTTATCTATATAACATACAATTAATATTCACCAATGTAAACTGAAATTTATCAACTTTAGTTCAAAAAAATGTGTCAACCCCATTACAATTTAACAATATATATTTTAACTCGTGCATGTATACAAACTTAATGATGTCTTTGAATTGACCATAGTAATAACTAAAATTGACCGATAGGAAAACAATGTCGTTGTTTTTTATTTGTAATTTTTCATTAACATTTTTAATGTGAAACTGAAATCCATTAGCATGTAATTCATTGTAATGATGAGTCATTATAGATATACCATCATCTATTTGGTTAAAATATTCAACCAGTGTAGTGTCACCTAAATATCATTAGTTATGGACCTATATATTTAATAAAATTAAATAAAAATTTATAAATAAATAAATTAGTACAATAAATAAATAATAATAAAAATCTATTTATACATAAAAATCCTTGAACAAATAATCAAATGAAGCCTAATGGGACTGTTGAATCTAATAATCACTAGCACAAGGAATCTCTTATTTTAGAACATTAATGTGTTTCATAAAAATTATAATTCCATGCTTAAATGATCAACTTATATACGAAAAAATTACATAAAAGTTGAATAGTGAAAGTGATAATAAACTTAATGATGCAATGATACGGCTAATAGAGTATTGAACAAGATGTATCGATGATCTTGTACCCAGTCGATATTTTTCATATCAAATATAGTTCCTTCTCTAATTAGACTCTAATGAATATGAGAGGGAATTTCTAATTTTGTTTCAACATCCATAATATATTCGAGAAAAAATTTAGTAGACTCATCCACCAAATAACCATTGACTATTGATGACTCTAAACATTCTCTAATACATACACATCATTTAAATGTATTCAGATATCACTCAAAATGATACATCTATCTAAATTTCACTAGAATATTAGCGATTAATTTATAGGTTATGTGTACCATAAAATGAAACATAAAATCAAAAAAAATTGGTGTAAATAGATTCTTCAAGTCAAAAAAACTAATTACAATCCTATACAACAAAATTATTAAATCACTCCTTCATTGATTTCTTAAAAAAATTGTTCAAAAAAAATTAATCATCTCAATTAATGGTTGAACATCATTAGGTGATAAACAATCATGAATTGATATTGGAATCAACTACTAAAGTATTGTGTGATTTTCATGAATTTTCAACCCTTTTATTGTTCGGATCATCACAATCACACACATGGAAATATTATAAGAGTAACCATCAGACATCTTGAGTATCTTCAAAATGGAATGAAATGTACATTTCTGATTTTTAATCATAGTATACTGTGCAGTAGGCTTGTTTTCCTTATTTCCCTCACCCAAATATAAATTCAATTGTTTCTTTAAACCCATTTATTCTCAATCAAATTGTGCATTGACATGATCCTTTGATTTTCCAATTACACCAAAAATGGTTTAGAATATATTATCACAAACGTTTTTTTAATTTTTTAGACATATGAATTAATCCTTAGTATGTTCTTTTTATATTAAGGGAGGTTAAAAAATACTTTTCTTCTTACATTTATGACATTACTGTTAATCCTTACCCTGAATAGTGGTTAATGGAAGAGAAACCTAATCCTGAAATTAATGTAATATGGGAATTTTTTCTTGTTCAATATAAAATTATATTTCAACTCCTGTGAAAATATTTGGTGTTGGGTTTAATTATTTAGAATTATCAAATACCACTCTACCCTTTCTAAACCTATGCTGAGGGGGAAGAAAATTTATGTGACCCATGTACACTTATTTATATAATGTTTAATCCATGTATAATTCTTACTTTTATTATAATAAGGGATAAAAATTCCTTTTTCTTACTCTAACTTGATAAAAATTCATATGATGAGAATTCATTGATTGTCCATAATAATACAGCCTGCGGTTTGGAAATTTCATTTATTACATAATCATAAATAATCACATCATTACCACAAAATTCATTCATTTCATAAATCAATAGGTGAAGGTGAACACAAATATTATCCCCTGTACTTTTAGGTCCATCAATAAGGGTGGAATGTAATATAAATTTGTGTTTAATACAAAGAAATATTGGAATATTATATAGAACCAACACCAAGGCCATGTGTTATGTGTTGAACCAACTATAGATATGGATATATTCAAATCATCTTTTACCAACCCCAATAGAACATTTTGACTATCTTTATCAAAGTTGGGTTCCTCTGATCGAACTCCTTCTATGTAAGAGAGCATGTCGGGTGGATTAGTATATTGCTTTCTTTATTTATTTCCACATGATATATCATTAATTTAGAAACTTTTGATGACATAAATAATATTTTCAACCTTAGATTCAGTGGAAAGTAATGAATTTTATTTATGGTAATTGATTTCCCCTATTTCATTGTCTAACTTTGATGAGTCTAATTTCCCTTATTATCTTTCCACCTAAACAATGACAAACCATACAATTATCAAAATGGGTAGTTTCTAAAAAGACCCAAAATCCTCATACATTATTATTACATGTTTTTAGACAAATATTCATTACATTAATTTCTTGATCCATCCCAATAGATCCCAAACCATTACTACCCCAAGACCACCTCTAATAGGTCAAGGGCTGGAAACTAGCATTGAGTAGGTATATCACTCACATAGGAGTCCTTATCCTAAAGTACCTATACACACGCACACATTTCCAAGACCATACAATGTTGAAGTGTAGAAAAACTGATAAACCATGAATACATACATATAAATCCCACAACCAGAGTATGGAAACAAGTACTAGAAATAAAAAAGGGTCAAATACAATCTCACTACAAAGAGTCTGAAAACAAGTCCCACCTGAATGTATATATTGGGACAGATATCAAGATAACTGCAGGAACACACCTTGGTCTATCTAGGTTACTATACACCACATGGTCCTGGTCTCTCTAGGACTCTTTCAAAAGGTCAATCATCTTTATAAGACATGATGTGTGCGGTAAAATCCCATGTGGGGGTGATTATAACAATACCTAGTAGGAAACCCCAAAATCACAAAGCATGTAGCAACAATAATAATATTTAGCTATAAATAGATATATTTATATAGAAAATATAGCATGACTATCTAGATATTATCAATAAATACAAACTATCTCAAAGTAAATCCACAACCATAATGCCAATGTAGGGATCATGCTCTTTGGATTCACATAGCACTCATCTGGGAGAATAGACTCCCTAAGTTAGATATCAGGGATGGAATCCATCCAAGATGTATTGTTCATCAGGTCTCACCATATTAAGTATACACTATAAGTCTAAATAGAATGATACATATATTAGAATCACACACATGTTCATGGGGTATACCAACACCACAATCTAGAATATACTGTTAGTAGAGGATTGATTCTTGCATAGTGTTAGTCACAATGATACCAAGAAATCCACATAGGGAAAGATAATGATAGAAGATCTCACTCTGGACCTTTCATAATAATTCCAAAATCTATATCCAAGAAGTCCCACTGAAGGGATAACCATCCTAGGCGTAGGACATGATTCCATTCCAACCCTATGGAATGGATCTAGGGAACACTTTCGAATGAAACTTGTCCAATTTGAAGACGATAAGGGCTCTAATCAAACTTTGAAATAGTACACAATGTTTACCTATAGTACTTAACATGTCCCATCAACATTGGGTTCTACCTACGTGAAACGGCATGTTTTTGTGTCTGTGTCATAGTATATGGCATGTTTGAGCTCGTGGACTCATGACCATGTCCGTTTCCATCTAGTTGTGTTTGTTTCTAGTTGGTTGTGTATGTGCATGTGTACCATTATAGGTACACAACAATCCAAATGGGTAAGGTCACATTTCATGTGATAGGGTCACATGACTTCTGATACTTAACATCCCTACTGAACCCTAGCTCCACACTAGGGGGTCCCACACAGCGTGTGTTATCATATTACACACCGTGTGTATCAGGATTTTCCAAAACACCATATTTGGATTTCAAATCTTCTTATTCTCATTTTTCCCTCAATCTAGAAACATATCTCTCCTGAAAAACTGAGAAACAATACCTAATGAGTCATTCTATCCTCGATCATCAAGTTTCTACACCTCGATTCCATTTGGAAATTTTTTGTAGGCGTTGTCCATCATCACATGCCAAAGAACATGAAGATTGTGTATCCTCAAATCCATATGATCTGCTTCCACTTCCATTGTAGCTCAATCTCATTGTCAATCTAATCTCTTATCTATGATATCAAAACATTGCACCAATAATCAGTTGTGAAATGGTTGATTCCATGTTATTTTTCAAACCATGGGCCAAGGGATTTTTTAACGATGAAAGAAGAAATAGGCGAAGAAATGAACAACCACAACATGAGTAAAAATCCTCCTAAAATTTTTATGTTTTCAATTATTCGTTGTCATTTGAACAATAATCAAAGATATGAGGAAATAATAACAAATAAATTCCCCAATTCCTGGATAAATTTATCCCATACCTGCAATACACAAAATCTAAAAATTGATATGTTGTTCAATTGAGTTGTGTTCATAATAATAATAATAAAATGTGGATAAATACAAACAAAAAAATCTTACCTTGATATGGATCGATCACTGATGAAGAACGAAGTTTCATCATTTTTCATTGGCAAGATCCTCAAATTCTGTTGCACACTGATTGTTGATCTTGAATTTGGTTTTTGTTTTCCAAAATAATATCCTCCAACAACTCCTCTAAATATCTAGGGTTATGAAGATAACCCTAGTATTTTCCCATAGTTCTGTACTTATAGAAAAAAATCAGTTTGTTGCATCATTTAAAATTAAATACATTAATTTAATTAATTTAATTTTTTTCCATTCCCACAATGAATTTTATACAAATACCATGCATTGAAAAATTTTGTGTCCTGAAAAGGGTAAAAATCATTCTCTAAACTCAATGGTGGTCTCATGTTTCTAATATGGTTCCCCAATTTAGATTTTATTCCAATTTTTTCGTAAAATTGTGCACATGTACATTTAAAATATTTAATATATTTTAAAAATTATTTTTAGGCATATCGGGCCTCATAATCATGAGATGTATCAGTGCCTAGTCTCAAAAATATTTCTAGATATCTTGCAAGACTATACATAGAAAAAATAAGGATGTTTCATTCTCCCCACATTAATACTTTATGTATTGAAATGCTATAACAAAAGGCTACATAAAGAGGTGTGGGTATTGAGCATGCATCTGAGTCTCCCACTCCCATGGGCTCTCCAAAATATTATTTTGATTCCACTAAAAATGAATAAATAGAATATATTTCCAATGGAGAATCATATATTTTAGATCCTAGATCTCCACTGGGTACTCAACATAGATATCTATATCCTCAATGTCCATCTCGCCCTAGTCGATAACATGTGAAGGATTATTCATGTACATCCTTAACTGCGATACATGGAAGACGTCATGTACCTCGTCTAACTATTGTAGAAGAGATAAGTAGTAAAAAAATCCACAAAATCTATATAGTATCTATAAAGGTTTAATTAATATCAGAGAAAACTTGTAACCCTATCCAAATATCTATAATCCATGTCAAGGTAAAACACATATGAACACAAGGTCTCCCTCCTTGAACTCTAAAGGCCTCTTTTGCCTATCAACATATAAATTATGACAGCTCTGTGTAGTCCCCATCCACTCTTGGATTACTTTCACTTTCTCTAGAGTGTCTCACACCAACTCTGTCCCCATAAGTGTTGATTCTCCTAGGTTGGTCCAACAAAGCGGTGACTATCAAGGTCGCCTATAAAAGGCATGGAATTGTTTCATACTAATGGTGAAATAGTAGTTGAAGTTTTACAAAACAATCCACCAATGGTTGGTGTTCCTCCCAACTATGGTAAAATCCTAACATTCAAGCCCGCATCATGTCCTCTAGAACCTAAATGGTCCACTCTATCTGGTCATCAGTCTACATGTGAAATGTCGTGCTCAAATTTATCAGAGTCCCAAAAGAATATTGAAATCTCTTCCATAACTGAGATGTGAAGAGATAATCATGGTCAAAAATGATGATCAAGGTAACTCCATGGATTCATACAATATCATATATAGAAGCTTCCAAATCTATCTACTAAACTCTGCTCTCAGATAGCTAGGAAGTGGGTGGATATGGTGAGTTGGTCTATAATCACCCAAATAGCATCGCGTCCCCTGGAAATTCATGGTAGGCCTATCATGACATCCATGGATATTCTATCTCATTTACATTATGTAACCTAAAGTGGTTAAGCTAAACTCACTAGAAGATGATGTACATCCTTCACTTCCTGACAGATAAGTCATTGAGAGACAACTTTATAAATACCTTCATCCTTAGCCACCAATACTAATATTGGAGGTCCTGGTACATATTTTCCACACCTGAATGTACTTATAATAGATATGTAAGAAACTCTCTCATAACCTCATCATGCAAAGTCACTAGAACCATTTTGTATCCCCTAAAAATAATGGCATGATCCCCACCTTCATAAAATCCATCAAGAGTGTATCTGGTAGATATCTAAGTATGTAGGTCTCACATTAAACATCTGAATTTGTTCCTCCATGATTCACTGTAAAAGAGAATAGGTAAAAACCATCGACTAGAGGTAATCTACTCCATTCCCATCTAAAAAGGTTAACTGTAATTGGTTCAACTACTCTGGCACCTCACTCAGCAACTCTTAACAAGATCTTCTACTGAGAGCATCTGGTACCATGTTCCCCTTACCAGGAGTATAGATAATCCCTAAGTTATAATTTGGGAGAAACTATAAGCCTCACCTATATTTCAAGTTATGATCCTTCTGATATAAGATATACTTGAGACTCTTATGGTCAGAATAGACAATAAACCACTCACCAGTTAGGTAGTTTTGCCACATTTTTTGTTTGAAAACTACCGCTGCTAACTCAAGATTATTAATCATGTAGTTCTTATCATTTGGTATCAACTAGAATGAAACATAAGAAATCACTACCTACCTATGTATCATAACACAAACAATCCCAGTTCCTAATACATTGTATAACACTATGTATTTGACACCCTCTAGAAATCTAAAGATGAGAGAGCTCATCAATCTCTATCAAAACTCCTGGAAAGCTGGATGGAACCTCACTATCCACCTGAAAGGATTACCGTTTTGGGTCAAAGCTATAAAGGTATCTGATATCATGTAGAAATCAATTATTAATATTTGATAGTATCCTTTCATACCAAGGAATATCCACACCTCCATCACACTCTAGGGAAGTTCCCAAGCTAACACCTACTCAACCTTCACTTGGCCCACTGCCACACTGTCTACATAGATAACATGTCATAAAAAGTCAATCTTATGAATCGATAACTATAACATAGAGAGATTCCCATAAATTTTGTGCTCTTAGATTATGTCCAGAACCATCCTCAAATGTCTCACATGATCCTCCTCATATATTGAGTACACTAGGATATCATCGATGAAGACTACCATGTATTTTTATAAGGATTAAATATCCAATTCATGAGCCCATGAACACTATTTGGGGATTCATTATGTTGAAGGGAATCATCAAGAACTCATAGTGACCGTAGAAACATCTTAATGTCATCTTTGTTATATCCTTGTATCGTACTCACAAATGGTAATAGCATAATCTGAGGTCCATATTTAAAAACCATCATTCCCCTATCAACTGATCAAATAGGTCATTGATCATTGGTAGTGGATAATTGTTATTTATAGTCACCTGGTTTAGGTGATGGTAATCCACACACCACCAAAATCTCTCGTCCACCTTCTTGGTGAACAAAATTTGGGCTGCCTAGGGTGAAACACTGGGTCTCAAAAATCCCTTCCTCTGCAAATCCTCCAACTACTCCCTAAACTAGTGAAGCTATATGGGAGCCATCCAATATGTTGGAATAGATATTGGGGTCATACCAGGTTTTATATCAATGAATAAGTCTATCTATCGGTGGGGAGGTAAGCCTAGAACATCCGCAGGAAAGACATCATTGTACTCTGCCACCACTATAAGGAACTAGAAACTCATAGCATCCACTACACCAAGTGTCAATCTATCCTATTGATGAGTAATTAGATGCACCCTCTTATTCATGGGTCCATCATGTGCTGCATGTGTTTCATTTTTATCCACAAAGGAAAACTTGGTTCTGTCATAGTGGACACACATCATCCTCCTCTAGAAACAGTCTATCTGGGTATGGACTGTGGTAACCAGTCCATACCTAATATTATTTCATAAAGCATCATTGTTGATAAAAATAGATCCAAATAGAAACTCTAAACTCTGAGATTCATGTCACACTATTGGCACAAGTGTGTGATCACTAAGTCATCTCTAGTAAGAGTCTCTAAGCACCAAGGTTGATACAAGGGATCAATTGGAATCTCTAAGTCTCGAACCATATATGTGGAAATAAAGGAATGACTTGCATGTGTGTCTATTAGTAATTTTATTAAAGGTAGAAAAGATAAATATAACTCCTCATATCATCCCTTATTGCTTTTTTCATAATTCTCAGCTACCTACAGCTACCCCTACCCCTGTCTTCCAGCTCCTTGATCCTAGCATCGACCATCTGGAGGTGGTGGTGGTAATAAATTGAAATTTCTACCACCTCCATCTACTCCCAAATCTCCTCTCCAACGTCCTTTATCCTACAAAACTATCTTTTAATACCTCTTCCTATTCATAGTAATATCATCCATTATCCCTCTATTATCCATATGGTGGTTTGGACAATCCCCCATGAGATATCCCCTACCATCACATGAGTAGCACTGCCTCTCCCTAGGCTGGCTAGACCTGTCTTGTGAGCCCTGATCCTCAATCCCTCTATCCTGGTATTACCTCCTGAAATACCCTTTATATTCAGATCCATGATACTAATGTCAGATCCTAGATCTCAATGTCTCTACTTTTGTGTTCCCACTACTGGTAACAACCATTTGCGTCTTCTCATCCAAGAAGCTCTCAACCACCAAACCTCGCTCTAGCACTAGAGCATAGGTAGGAATGAATAGAGTTATAATGATGGATCAAATTTATCTACATATTACTCTCTAAAAGTCTATATACCAAATTAACTGATCATGAACCATATCCATCGAGTACCTAGAGGGGTTTTTGAACCTCGATGAATACTAAATTATTTTCATACTACCCTACTTAAGTTGTGGAATCTCCTAGATGTGTACTAACCTCAACGTAGCTAGAGATAACTCCTCTATAAAAATATTCTTTAACTCTAACCATTTTAGAGTTTCCTCATCATACAACTGCGTCACTAATACCCACCATCATCCCATTATTCTAGCAAGAAGGCTCGCCAACAGGACCATCATCTAATCTACTAGTGTCTGGAAAAGACTGAAAATTTTTGTCACTACCTCAGGATAATCCTTAGCTTCTTGTGGGTTAGGCTCACCTCAGAACTCGAGGGGTCTCTTTCAATGAAACTAGTGAAGTGCGCTCATACTACACCCCTCGTCTACTGGTATTACGAGTACCATATCCTTCTTATTAGGTAGTGGTATAACTAGTGAACCACCTGGATGTAACACATCTAGAACAAGACCCTTTATCGATGCCTCATCACTGAGGAGGCATCCTCATGTCTTGATGTTGAATCCTAGATGGCATACATCATGGAGGCATCCTAAAATATACAAGATGTACCACAGTAAATGCATGTATCTGGATAGGTTACTCAAGAAGAATTTGGAAACCACAACCCATTCCAATATGAGGCATGCACCCTTGTATTTCCCTACAACAAGTTCCCTCATATACCGAGTCAAAAGTTAGGTGATCAGATTCCTATTATATGGATATGTCGTTCACTGCACCAACACTGGAGTCCTTGGCCTAGAATTTGAACTCAAAATACATAAAATTATTTCCTTCAGTAAACCTCATTGACTTTGGTCATGTTGTTGAACTGAATCCTCTAATGCCACTTTTTCATGACCTGTCACAATGGGTTCGGACTATGACTACCCCATGCCCACCTCCAATAGGCTAGGGGCTGATGACCAGTTCCCATTAGGCATATCACACACATAGGATGACTTAGCCTAAAGTACCTATATATACACACATACACACACACAAATCTCTAATCCCATTAAATTATGAAATCTAATACAACTGATAAACTATGAATGTGTACATCTAAATCCCAAAACTAGAGTACGATAAAAAGTACTGTAAAGTGAAAAGGACTAAATACATTACCACCACAAAGAGTATAAAAAAAGTCTAACTTAAAAGTATATATGGGGATTGTTGTTAAGATAACCACATGGACACACCTCTATCTTTCTGGCTCACTAAGCTCCACCTGTTCCTAATCCCTCTTGGACTCCGTCAAAATTTTGATCGTCTGCATAATACACGACATGTGTGGGAAATCCCATATAGGGGTGAGTATAAAATACCTAGTAGGACACCACAAAATCACTAATCATATAACAACAAGAATAACAGTCAAATATATATAGGTATATGTCTACAACACATATAAAAATAATATCCAAATATACTCAACAAATACACATAGTCTCAAAGTAAATCCAAAACTGTAATGTTAGTCTAGGGATCATACTGGAAGGTTTCACAGAGATATAATCTGGGAGAATACGCTCTACAAGTTAGATATCACTGATGGTGTCCATCCAATAAGTACTGCTCATCGGATCTCTCCATGGGAAGTATGCGCTAAAACTATTAAGATAATGATACAAATATGAGGATCACACTCAGGGGCATGGGGTATACCAGAAACTCAATATCAAATAACTAGCTAATTAGAGGATTGATGCTTATGTAGTGTTGGTCACAATGATAAAAAAGAACTCCACCTAGGGAAATATATTCATAAAGGCTCTCACTATGGGAATAATGGAAGGATTACAGCAACTCTATCCATGAATTCCCATTATTGGAATCACCATCCTAAGTGTAAGATGTGATTCCATACTAACCCCATGGAATGGATCTAGGGAATGTTTCCTGATGAAACTTATCCCAAATGAAGAGGAAAAGGGATCAGATATGAATTTTAAGTAGTACATAGTGTGTAATGGTAGTACATGGTGTGTCCCTTCAACATTAGATTCTTCTCGTGTGAAATTGACCATGTCCATGTCCATGTCATAGTACACAATGTTTTCGAGCCCGTGTACTCCAGACCATGTTTGTGCCTGTGTCCAGCTAGTTGTGTCAGTGTTCGGCTAGCCATGTCCATGTACGGCTAGTCGTTCCCATACCAGTGTATCATCCAAGTTACACACAAGGCCAACTGGTTAAGTTTAGACATCGTTTGGTACTCAACTTCTCTATGGAACCCTAGAGTCGTACCAAGGGGTCCCACACGGTGTGCGATCCCTGATGACACTTCGTGTGTATCGAGATTTTCCATAATCCCATATCTATATTTCAAAACATCATCCATCCCTCCATAACTTGATCCAGTAATAAATCTCACTATGAAAATTGAGAAACACAACCTGACGAGTCATGCCATCGTCGATCATCATGTTCTGGACCCTCGATTCCGTTTAGGATTCATCTGTACACATTGTCCATCGCCACACTCCCAAGAACACGATGATAAGGTAACCCCTAATCCATCAGATCAACTATCAGTTTGATCATATATGGATATCATCATCTATCCAAGAACATATCTAGGATATCGAACCATTGTGCCATGAATCGGGTGCACAACGGTTGATTTCTTGGTATTTGTCGAACCAGGGGACAAGGGATCTACCCACGATGAACAAAGAAATAGGGGAAGAAATGAACAACTAAAAAATAAGGAATGAAACTTGTCCAATGTTTATGTTGGTCCCGATTATTTTCCATTAGAATGATGAGTGAATAAATAAATAAATATTCACAAATCAATACCCCAATTCCCAAATAAATCTAACTCATACTCACAATACACATGATCTATGAATCGATCCATTAATCTATTGATTCGCATTCATCATAAAAATAATAAAATGGGGAAAATTTAGAAAAAATCAGTATCCTACCATGATATGAATCTATTGGTGATGAAGTATAAAATTTCATCATTTGTCATTGGTGGGGTCCTCGAATTCTGTTACACACCGATTGTCGGTCTTCGATATGGTTTTTTTCTTACAATGGAAGTTCCTTAAATGTATCCTATGAATCTCTAGGTTTATGTGGATAACTCTAGGATTTTTCCATATCCATACACAATTATATAAATGAATTAGGTTGCTACATAATTTCAAATTAAATAAATTAATTTTATTAATTTATATGTTTTCCATGCCCGCGATGAATTTTCCACAAACACCCCATGCCCACAAATGTTATATCATGCATAGGGTAAAACCCACTCCTTGAACTCAATTATGATCTCAGATTTCTGATCCAAGACCCCATTTAGAAGTTATTCCACTTTTTTAGTAAATTGTGTGTGCGTGCATTTAATATATTTAATGTATTTGAAAATTAATTTTGGGTGCATTGGGCCTTAGAATCATGTTTCGTTTCAGTGCTTGGTCTTGAAAATATTTCTCGATATATTCTAATAATTTACATGGAAAAATAGGTATGTTATAATAACATAATGATCTATTCTGTAATCATTTAGTTCTAGTTCATTTGGAAACCTGGATACATAAATAACTGTCTCATAAGTGAACTACGTCATATCCCATTAAGTTCTTAATAACTAGGACCCTTCTTAGAAATATCATATATAATACCTTTGTTCATAACCTAGGGAAATGAATCATAATAAAGGATGATTTTATATGCTTAGAAAGGGTAAACAAGGGAGGTAGCAACATAACTTGAGAATAAGGGTATGATAACATGATAATATCATTTGAAAACTATACCCTATATATCAAAGATCATAATCTTAAGTTATGGAATAAAGCTTGTCACTTAATATTTCATGAATCATAAAGGAATCAAAGAACATGAGCCATCAGAGCATCGCATAGGCATAGTACATAGATTTTTGGCATACACATAATCATAGAAAATCATTTCCTTAGTAGTCAATGCATAACTACCAGGACTATTATAGTCAATTGGGTTCACTCCACAAAACATTATAGTAGTCAAAGTTCACTCCCAATACTATCATAGTGTATTAGGTTTACTCCCCAACCCATTGTAGTTTCCAAGGTCCACTCCCAATACTATTATAGTGGATTGGGTTCACTCCCAAAACCACCTACTAGTCACGGTTCACTCTCATGACTATCATAATGAACAAATACCCTTACTGAATTATTTTTACACCCCATTCCATTCCTATTTATCTCATAAGATGTTAATCTTTACCCAATGCATTGAAGGGGTATATAGGTACCACCCATCACATGATCCATAAAATTTTTATTCCATAAGATAATAAAACATTCATCATTCCATAACCCATGAAAAATGAAATGGGTTCCATAAATATTTCATCATAGCATAACCTATGGAAAATAAATGGGTTTGATAAACATTTTATCAATTCTTCATATCATAACTCATGGAAAAGGAATGGGTTTCATAAATATATTATCATCATAAACATAGTCAATCCCAAAAAAAGAATAAATATGGTATAATTGGATCATATCCCAATTAATGAATAAGTAACATAAAATGATTTCATCTTAGATAGAAAATTATTTTGAATGATCGCTTCAAACATTTCTTGAGAAAAATAACTTTTTCACTTTGAAAATAACATTTTTTAAAAGTAAAATTTTACAAAAAAATTGTGAAATCACTTTTCTTTGAAAATAATTTTTGAATATTATAAATTAATCTATAAAACATTTATTTTTTATGACACCCAAAAATATTTTTCATGTTGTCCAAAATATAAAGAAAATATTTCATTCACATTATAACATCCTGAGCTAAGATCCACTTAACCTATGCCCCGAGCCAATGGGTTTCATGGCCTCAAGTGTGGCTTCCCATATTCCAAAGGTTTTTAGATAGAAGTGAGGGTGTAAAGGTGGTATAGTGGGGAGAATATAACCTTATGTTAGTGTGGCACAATGGATAAAAAATATGACAAACAATAGAAGGAGTATAAAATAAACAGAAAAAATAAATATTCAGTGGAAGAATAAATAATTGAACAATTTAATAATAATTAAAAGCCACTAGGAAGTGTCATATACATGGGTGCATGAAATGCTGATATACAAAAGGGGAACAGGGGGCATGCATATAAAAATATTCTATACAAAAACTATAAAATAACAAAAACTACTCTACTAGCATCTCGAGCCTATGCTCGGTCCTCTGCTCCTAATCTCTATCAATAAGTAAGGCATATCAATAACCTGTAACATGGGCCTTTACCTTATTTTTACCTACAGCCCTATAATTTTCTCAAGTACCAAAGGAAGCCCAAGTAGGGTGTGTGATAAAAATCTCAATAGGCTACCACCAATGGTGTATTCACATAATAAAAGGAATCCTCATTACTAAATAGTGTTCAGGTATAAATTAATTAATAAAAAAACAAGATAAATAAATAACCACATGCTCAGGTTCCTAAAGGGAACCTGGGGGCTCTACCTACTTCGACTAAAGGCCGGTAGGAATGTATCATCAGTCACTATATATATAGTAATATATATATATATATATATATATATATTGAATAAACCTATATGAACCAATTACCTGCAGACATAAGTGTCCATATACCTAAAATAGTCGTTGCAGGCTGGACCGAGTCATAACTCAGACATCCATGACTTGTCTAACAAGCCTATAAGACCAAACAAAAGTTTACATACCCTACATCTCATAATTAGTAGTAAATTTTATTCTTTTCACTCTATATGGTGAGTGTTCCATCATTTCAACACTTGAAACAAGGGACATGATGTGTCAAGCCCACCACCCAACTAGTGTCAATGGTGCGAGATGTCATGCTTGACACCCGTTGTAAGGGATTATGATACCATTATTCACAATTGAACCATTACCATCATACCATAGCCTTTATCAAGGTGTAATTATATTTAAAATAGGCATGGGGAATTACCTCCTATAACACCCCAAGCTTCTATGGTACGCTTCTCTTTGAATAATGTGATAGCATGTGTTGTACGCAACATCGAGTTCTAACAAACCACAACCAATCAAACTAGCCGTTATGAATAGTAATACCTACTTTTTTGAAATTTTATAAATTTTATCTCTCAAAATGGATTTCATTTTTGGATTCGGAATATCGAATTTAGCCTAGGGGTAAATTTTGGAAGTTTTCGGATAACATTTATATTTTGATGAATAGTGAAAATTACTAAATTTTAATTAAAAGCAACTTTTTTAATCGAAATAATTTATATTGATAAATTATGAATTTGAGTTGTTTTAAAGTATATTTAGAATATATTTTTACCATTTAATACAATGTTGTTCATTGTGCATAATTTTACAATTAAACTGGACATAAACAAGTGTCAATCTTTTGATAGTTATTATCTCTTAAAAAAATGCTTTTTGTTTTAACAACGTGAATTAATTTTAAATTAATTTCTTCCACTTATGTGTTTTGAATTTGGAAAAATGGATTCCATACTTGGAATCAGTATTTTCATATTTTTTAAATAGGTAACTTTTATTTTTAGACATTTTGAATAATTACTTCGGTAAATATTATATTTATCATGGTTAAGGGTAGGGTTAAAAATAATATTATAATAATAATAAATTACCCTAAAACGTGTCTTAAACTTATTGGTGGATACATTTCTGACCATGGGCATCTTTGGGTCGATTTTGGGACCCCATGGAGCCACTTGTAGGTGATAGGGACACTTTATTTTAATTAAGTTAAAATAAATACAAAAATGACATAAGCATATATCTTTTAGAAAAAAAAATTTTACATAGGGTTATATATGTTGGATTTTAGACAATAAATATTCATTATAAAGATAAAAAAATTCTACATAATGATAGTTTATTTATAATTTTTAGACATTATATAATGTAATTTATTTATAACACAATGGTGATGAAGTAATTACTAAATTAATAAAAAATTAAAATAATTGATATTATAAACACCCAAATAAATATAATTTCAGAATATTTATGAATTAAACTAATTTTCTAGGATAATATGACATGTTATAATTTATGTAATGAACTTTTTTCGAAGTAATCATTCTTTTTGTATTTTTATAAAAAACAATTATTGAATAGTGTCAAAATTGACAAAAAAGAGTTTTTTTAAAAAAATATTATATTATTAATTGATATTAAATTCCTAAAAAACTAACATTCAGAAAAAGGTCTTATATAATGATAGATGTATCATTAATGGACCACTTTGGGTCGCTTGGAGGTATATAGTATGTTTATTAACTATATAATATAAAAAAAACAAAGTGACGTGGTAAGTCTCAAACTAATTAACTAAGAGTTAAAACTAAAAGATAAGGTTAATATAATGACCCAAACCTGTCTACATTATATTTGTTGAGTGCTTTTTGACCCATACCCACTTTAAAATCTAAATAATCTACTTTCGAGCCATTATAAACCAAATATAAATTTATTATAAAATAATATTTCTAGCTTTTCCAAAGGTGCCCCTCACCCCTCTTATAAAAGGGAACTCCTCCTTGTTAATTCACAAATTCAAAGTCTTTTGGTTCGGCCAAAACCTGCCCAAATACTATCTCAACATCCCTCACTACAACCTAGAGGCCTTAGTTTGATCAGAAAGCCAACTTATGGAGCAATTTTGATCAAATCAAAAAGAAGAACCTGAAGAAGAGGTAATGTTTTCACCACTCTTTTTCAAATTCGTTTCTTCTTCAACTTCTTCTTTCTTTGATATTACCATTCTAAAATAAATAATCCAGTATCTCCTATATACTATAATATTATTATAAATATGGTACAACCATATTCAGTATTCTATCCATTCTTTGAATGACATGTCACCATATGTGCGTACATACGGCTTACTATCTCCACGTCGTGGTGTAATTGTTATTCAATATATTATTATTTGGATGGGTATAATAATGATTTATAATTCATGTAAATAATAAATATAACATGATAATGATTATTTATATATAATATACCATCCAATTATATATTATTTTAATATCAAAAGAATGATATTGCCGCTCGTGCGTACGTACGGACTACCGTCTCCACGAACGCGATGAGATTCATTCTCCATCATATCCATTCAAGTATAATTATCATTTGATGATTTAAAAATAATGTTTAAGGACTTGATATCATTATGGATATGAATAAGACCTATCCATGACAAACATGGCTTACATAACAAAACATATAAAAGAAAACAAGTAAGTTAACACCTGAAACAACGATAATACTAAGATATTATTAACAAATCAATGTTAAAAGATCATATATGATGTCATATTAATGTATATGATTCTTGTATAATTTAATAAAAATTATTTCACCATTATATATGAGGTTAAACTACCCCCAAACAAGGAAAATTACAAGGTAAGGGTTTATTTCGCAATCTCTTCATTATCTGAGGTTGTTTATACGTAATAATCTATCGTGATTTCTTTATCATCCACATCCATGTTTCTTAAAAATGTATTTCAATACATTTTTACTATTTAATAGAATATGGGTTAAATTCATGTATACCCTTATTGACTTTTATAAGTGGTTTATAAAGGAATCTTTCCATCATTTTCCAAACAAGGTCCTTTTTAACCTTTTCGATAGAATTAAGGTAAGAAAGTTTTTTTAAATTATACGGCGGGTGCGGCTATTTTACGCCGTTATAAAATCATCGAAGATTCCCTTACAAGATTATAAAAATATTTTCAAAGAAAATGTTTTATTTTATAAATATATGACTCTTAAATTATTTCAAAATAGAAAGAGATATTTCTCTAAAAAGAGTTTTGATTTCATCTATGTCAACATCCTTTGATGGATTTTACGCTTATTTGAAGTTGATTAGTTATGTTACAAAACTTCTATATTGTATTGATGGTTTTTTGATATGTTTGACTGTAGATGTGTTATTTTTATACCATTCATGGTTTATGTATAAAGTATTTACATTTTGTATGATAGTTTTAATATGAATGTTTATGTTATGTTTAATCCTTTTCATATGGGAATGCATTGGACTTAATATGTGACGGGTGGAGCCTGCTATAGCTCCTCGATGCATCGGTAGCTCTCATGAGAAAAACTAGTGTCTTGGCACAAGGCCTTGGCAAAATCTTATTTGTAGTCTTGGCACGAGGCCTTGGCTATGTGGTTATGATAGTCTGGCATTATGCATTCCATCATTATGAAAGTGGTTATTGATATTGCATGTGATTATTCGATTAGTATAATATCCATGTGAATAATTAAATGGAATTATTTCATTTTATTTTTTCCATACTATATTGAAGTTCAAGTTTAAAAGGCTTTTGTTTTAGTTATACATTTCCTTAAATGTTTATTCTTATTTATGAAAGTTTCCTCTATATTGTTATCCTTACTGGGCATTTGAGCTCACCCCTTTTCTATGTTTTATTTTTCCCAGGATGTGAAGAAGTAATTTATGAATGACCTATAAGGATAATATGAGGGGATAAGAGTGTGGAATATGGAGACTATGTTGTTGTAGTTTTCATTTTGTGATGTAATGTAAACTTTATTAATATATCTAGTGTTACCAAGACTACTAAACGAATCGGTCTTTCGATATTTGATATTTCTTATGATCATGCCAATATTATGTAATAATGCACCGACTCTGGGTAACTGGGGTCGGGGCATTACAGTTGGTATCATAGGAATTTTAGTACAAACCTTGGAAGCTAGATTTAGATAAACTCCGATTAGAGCACATAGACCTAATATGGACTTTGAGGATTAGTATAGAAGACCTTCCTAGAATTTTGGTATTGTAGAGATTTTGTGACTTTTCCGAGCAATACATACCTGTCTGGATACGAGAAGGTAGAGGCGGTTGTGGCCCAGATGTACCTAGGGGTAAAACCCGAAAACACCGCTTTGAGCTGAACTCGAACGGGAACTGGTGCACGACAATGGGCCTTACTGCACTCTTGGTTACGACAATCCCGGGGAATATGCTTAGGATAACTCTCATTTTCTTTACAAATCATTATGAAGGGTTTATGAGTATATACTTCCTCAAAGAAAACATTTTTATGATTATGGATTATATCCATAAATAGTTCAATTTATGTTAAGTTTTTTATTAGTATGGAATTATGTATTTTGATTCATAAACTGATCTAGTTTATGCCATTGTTTAGAAATGGCTCCTAGTGGAAGAAATGGAAACTATATCAATGCACACACTCCATGTAGGGATTTCCCTCCTGCTCAAGATAATTATAGTGGAGCTAGTGATGCAACTGGTGTCGATCAGCTAATCACCATACTGGGACAACTCACTCAGGTTATGAATAATAACCTTACCCATATGGAGCACCCTGATCCGCAATGTGGAGAATCAATGTTAGATTGCTTCATGAGGAAACAATCACCGATGTTCAATGGGAGTAAAAATCCCTTAGTAGCTGAGAAATGGATAAATTCCCTAGAGAAAATATTTCAGGCATTGGGGAGTAGTGAAAAGGAATAAGTTATCATGGTAGTTTACCACCTCATTGGAGATGTTGATCAATGGTGGTCATTGATTCAAAACACGAAGGAAGATGATGAAGTATCAAATATGGAATGGAGGTAGTTCAAAGATCTGTTTTTAGAAAAATACTTTCCTCGCGACCATCGAGAAGATATGGAAAGGCAATTTCTGAGTCTGAGACAATAGGATGATGAGAATGTCACAAAGTATGAGGCTAACTTTACAAGGTTAGAAAGGTATGTTGGAGATTATATATGTAACCCAAGAAGTAATATTGATCGTTTATTTGATGGGTTAAAATGATTTCTCCGTCAAGCATTAGTCTCACAATCCTTCTCGTCGTACGAAGACATTATCTCATGTGCTATCAAGACCGAAAAGGAATTCTCTAAGTCTTATGACATTAAAGCAAAGCAAGAGAAGAAGAGATCTGCTGATCAATCTGGGAATGGAAATAAGGGGAAGAAGGGAAAGGTTGAATATCCATCCTATGGTAAATGTGGGAAGAAACACCCTGGTACTTGCTTGAAGGGAATGGGTGTCTGTTACAAGTGTGGTGAAAAAGGCCACCAAACTCGTGATTGCAAAGGGAAGAATGAAGCTACCAATGTTCAGTGCTACAATTGCAGGGAGATGGGACATTATGCAAATGAATGTCCTAAGGGTCAGGGGAACTTACCTCAGAAAAGGCAAAGGGATCAAGGCCAAGCTTATGCTATCACTACTGCTGAGGTAGAAGCTCTGAAAGACGTGGTGGCAGGTAATTTAATGGTTTCCTCAAGTTTAGAAAATGCATTATTTGATTCTGGATAATCGCATTGTTTCATATTTTTCCAGTTTTCTAAGAAAATTATATATTTCCAATTTGATTTAACAAGGGATTTTTCAGTTAAAACTCCTAAGGGAAGTGTCATTGCAACAATGTTTTGTGAATCAGTCCCCATTAGAGCACATAAATGTTCTTTATTTGCTGATCTCATCGTCATACCTATGATTGAGTTTGATATAATCATCGGCATGGACTGGCTTTAGGACTATGATGAAAAGATTTATTGTAATAAGAAAGAGGTTATGATTCTTGATGGTGATCATATGGAACACCTTATCTTTAGAGCAGAATCATCACCACCTAATTCTTATCTAGATCCACCCCCAATAGCTCAACTAAATTCAATTATTGGGGAGGAAGAGAATGAAATGACTATGGGTGAGGAAAGGAATGTTCAAATAGAGGATGTACCTATTGTGAAAGAATGTGTAGATGTCTTTCTGAACGATTTACCTGGACATCCTCTAGAACGAGAAGTTGAGTTTTCCATTGATTTAATTCCTGGATCAAGGACTATATCGAAGACCCCTTATAGAATGGCCACTATAGAATTAGTTGAACTAAAGAAACAACTATAGGAATTGAGTAATAAGGGATTTATTCTCCCTAGTGTTTCTCCATGGGGATCCCCTGTTCTTTTTCTTAAAAATAAAGATAGATCTATGAGGTTATGTATCGACTATAGGGAGATCAATGCTATAATAATAAAGAACAAGTATCCCCTACCTCGCATTGATGATTTATTTGACCAACTTCATGGAGATCAATACTTTTCAAAGATTAACCTTCGATCCGGATACCATCAGTTGTGTGTAAAGAAGGAATACATTATGAAGATAGCATTTCGAACCAGGTACGAGCATTACGAGTTTACAGTAATGCCTTTTGGATTGACTAATGCACCCTCTGTATTCATGGATCTGATGAATAGAGTTTTCAAGGAATATCTTGATGAATTTGTGGTGGTATTTATTGATGATATCTTGGTATACTCCAAAAGATACTAAGATCATGAAAATCACTTGAGCATTATCCTAAAGACTCTGAGAAGACATGAATTATATGGGAAGTTTAGCAAGTGTGAATTCTGGCATCAGAAGATTTCTTTTCTTGAAAATATTGTCTCTAAAGATGGAATCTCTGTTGATCCTTCTAAGACCAAGACAATCCAAGAATTTCCAGCACCGACGAGTATAATTGAGGTATGTAGTTTTATTGGGTTAGCAGGTTATTATCGATGTTTCGTCCAGAAGTTTGCCCGGTTGGCTAACCCATTAACAAAGCTCACATGTAAAGGGGTTAAATTTGTTTGGACAAAAGATTGTGAAGAATGTTTCGAAGAACTAAAGAGAAGATTAGTCTATTCTCCTATATTGACTCTACCATCGGGTAATGATGGGTTCGTTATTTATAGCGATGCATCGAAGAAAGGACTTGGTTGTGTCCTTATGCAGAATGATAGGGTTATTTCCTATGCATCATGACAGTTAAAAATTCATGAGAAAAACTATCCTACTCATGATCTCGAGTTAGCAGCTGTGATCTTTGCTTTGAAGATATGGAGGCACTACCTCTATGGTGAAAATATGAGATTTATACTGATCACAAGAGTTTGAAGTATATTTTCTCACAAAAAGAACTCAACATGAGGCAAAGAAGATGGATTGAATTACTCAAGGATTATGATTATACAATACACTACCACCCGGGGAAAGAAAACAAGGTGGTAGATGCTTTGAGCAGAAAAGATCATAGAGTTTTGAACAATATGACAATTGAAAGGGATCCAATTTTCATGGATCTAGTAAAGATGGGCATGGGAATAACCATGGAAGGTGAAACATCAATTCTTTTTCATATGATTTCCAAACCATCTTTACTAGAAAGGATTAAGAGTTCTCAGACCGATGATGAATAATTTCAAAAGAATATTAAAGCTGTGAATGATGGGAGATTGAGAGACTTTGTGTATGAAGATGGAATTTAGAAATTTGGGAAGAGGATTTGTGTTCCCGATATACCTGATCTAAAAGGAGAATTGCCGGATGATGCTCATAGTTCCAATTTCTCTATACACCCTGGGAGCACCAAAATGTATAGAGATTTGAAGGAACATTTTTGGTGGGACAACATGAAGAGGGAGATTGCCGATTTTGTGTCAAGATGTATGGTTTGTCAACAAGTGAAAGCTGGAAGGCAACAACCTAGAGGAGTCATGCAACCTCTTCCTATACCGGAGTGGAAATGGGACAATATTATGATGCACTTTGTCATGGGGATACCAAAGACTCCTAGAAGGAATGATGCAATATGGGTTATTGTTGATCGTCTTACCAAGTCAGCACATTTTCCTGCTATAAGAGAAGATCTACCACTGGAACGTCTAGCAAGACTATATATTAATGAAGTTTTGAGACATCATGGAGTACCCCTATCGATTGTTTCTGATCGTGATCCCCATTTTACTTCAATATTCTAGAAGAGTCTTCAGAAATCCCTAGATACTGAACTTCATTTGAGCACTGCCTACCACCCTCAGACAGACGGACAATCAGAATAGACTATTAAAACCTTAGAAGACATGTTGAGATCTTGCTCACTTGACTTTCAGGGTATGTGGGATCAATATTTACCTTTGGTAGAATTTTCCTATAATAATATCTTCCATTCGAGTATTCAGATGGCACCATATGAATCGTTATACGGAAAGAGGTGTCACACACCAACCTATTGGGATGACGTTGGTGAAAGAAAACTTGTAGGTCCAGAACTGGTGGAGGAAACAATGGAAAAGGTGAACGTAATCCAAAATCACATCAAAGCATCTCAAAGTAGGCAGAAGAGCTATGCCGATAATCGAAGGAAGGATTTGGAATTTCAAGTCGGTGATCATGTTTTCCTGAAGGTATCTTAATGGAAGGGAGTCATACATTTTGGTAAGAAAGGTAAATTGAGTCTCAGGTACATCAGACCTTTCGAAATTCTAGAATGAATTGGGGTTGTAGCTTACCGATTGGCAATGCCGCCAAGTCTCTCCAAAGTTCACGATGTGTTCCACGTATCTCTGTTGAGGAAATACATGTCTGACCCAATGCATGTACTCACCTATGAGAAATTAGATCTGGAAACTGATCTGTCTTATTGTGAAGAGCCCGACAGGATTCTTGATATGAGAGAATAAGTAATGAGAAACCGAACGACGTGTCTGGTAAAAGTTTTGTGGAGAAACCATAAGATGGAAGAGGCAATGTGGGAACCCGAGGAACTTATGATGAAGAACCACCTAAGTCTTTTCATGCGGTAGTATTCTAGAAATTTCGAGGATGAAAGTATTTGAAGGATGGGAGAATGTAACACCCCAAGCTTCTACGGCACGCTTCTTTTTGAATAATGTGATAGCATGTGTTGTACGCAACATCGAGTTCTAACACACCACAACCAATCAAACTAGCCGTTATGAATAGTAATACCTACTTTTTGAAATTTTATAAATTTTATCTCTCAAAATGGACTTCATTTTTGGATTAGGAATATCGAATTTAACCTAGGGTGAAATTTTGGATCTTTTCGGATAACATTTATATTTTGATGAATAGTGAAAATTTCTAAATTTTAATTAAAAACAACTTTTTTAATCGTAATAATTTATATTGATAAATTCTGAATTTGAGTGGTTTTAAAGTATATTTAGAATATATCTTTACCATTTAATACAATGTTGGTCATTGTACATAATTTTACAATTAAACCGGACATAAACAAGTGTCAATCTTTTAATAGTTATTATCTCTTAAAAACACACTTTTTGTTTTAACAACTGAAATTAATTATAAATTAATTTCTGCCACTTCTGTGTTTTGAATTTGGAAAAATGGATTCCATATTTGGAATCATGATTTTCATATTGTTTAAATAGGTAACTTTTATTTTTAAACATTTTGAATAATTACTTCGGTAAATATTTTATTTACCATGGTTAAGGTAAATCCGGTAAATAAGGGTTAAAAAATAATATTATAATAATACTAAATTACCCTAAAACATTTTCTAACCTTATTTTTGGATACATGTCCGACAATGGGAATCTTTGGGTCGATTTTGGGACCCCATGGAGCCACTTTTAGGTGATAGGGACACCTTTTTTTAATTAAGTTAAAATAAATACAAAAATGACATTAGCATATATCTTCTAGAAAAACATTTTTTACATAGGGTTATGTATGTTGGATTTGCGACTATAAATATTATTTAGTATTCTCAAAAGATTTCCTACATAATTATATTTTATTTATAATTTTTCAACATTATATAAGTTAATTTATTTATGACACAATGATGATGCAGTAATTACTAAATTAATGAAAAATTAAAATAATTGATATTATAAACACCCAAATAAATATAATTTCAGACTTTTTATGAATTACACTAATTTTATAGGATAATATGACATGTTATAATTGATTTAATTAACTTTGTTCGAAGTAATCATTATGTTATGATTTTTACAAAAATCAATTATTGAATAGTGTCATAATTGACATAAAAGAGTTTTTTAAAACAAATATTATATTATTAATTGATATTAAATTCCTAAAAATCTAAAGTTCGGCCAAAAGACTTATATCATGATAGGTGTATCAATAATGGACCACTTGGGGGTATCTTGGAGGTATATAGTAAGTTTATTAACTATATAATATAAAAATACAAAGTGGCGTGGTAAGTGTCAAACTAATTAACTAAGAGTTAAAACTAAAAGATAAGGTTAATATAATGACCCAAACCTGTATAAATTCTATTTTTTGAGTGGTTTTCGACCCATAACCACCTTAAACTTTAAATAATCCACTTTGGAGCCATTATAAACTGAATATGAATTTATTATAAAATAATATTTCTAGCTTTTCCAAAGGTTCCCCTCACCCCTCTTATAAAAGGGAACTCCTACTTCTCATTAATTCACACCTTCAAAGCCTTTTGGTTCGGCCAACCCCTACCCAAATACTCTCTCAAATTTCCTCACTACAACCTAGTGTCATTAGTTTGATCAGAAAGTCATCATAAGGATCCCTTTTGATCAAATCAAAAGGAAGAACCCGAAGAAGAGGTAATGTTTTCACCACCCTTTTTCAAATTCGTTTCTTCTTCAACTTCTTCTTTCTTTGTTATGACCATTCAAAAATAATGAATCCAGTATCTCCTATATAATGTAATGTTATTATAAATGTGGTACAACCATATTCATTATTCTATCCATCCTTTGAATGACATGTCACCATACGTGCGTACATACGACTTACCGTCTCTACGTCGTGGTGTAATTGTTATTCAATATATTATTATTCGGATGGGTATAATAATGATTTATAATTCATATAAATAATAAATATAACATGATAATTATTCTGTGTATATGATATACCATCTAATTATATATTATTTTAATATCAAAAGAATGATATGGTCCCTCGTGCGTACGTACGGACTACCGTCTCCACGAACGCGATGAGATTCATTCTCCATCATATCCATTCAAGTATAATTATCATTTGATGATTTAAAAATAATTTTTAAGTACTTGATATCATTCTAGATATGAATAAGACCTATCCATGACAAACATGTCTTACGTAACAAAACATATAAAAGAAAATGAGTAAGTTAACACCCGAAACAACGATAATACTAAGTTATTATTAACAAATCAATGTTAAAAGATTATATATGATATCATATTAATATATATGATTCTTGTATAATTTAATAGAAATTATTTCACCATTATACAGGAGGTTAACCTACCCCCAACCAAGGAAAAGTACAAGGTAAGGGTTTATTTCGCAATCTCTTCATTATCCGAGGTTGTTTATACGTAATAATCTACCGAGATTTCTTTATCATCCACATCCATGTTTCTTAAAAATGTATTTCAATAAATTTTTACTATTTAATAAAATATGGGTTAAATTCATTTATAACCTTGTTTACTTTTATAAGTGGTTTATAATGTAATCTTTCCGTCATTTTCCAAACAAGGTCCTTTTTAACCTTTTCAACGGAATTAAGGTAAGAATGTTTTTTTAACTTATTCGGCGGGTGCGACTATTTTCTGCCGTTATAAAATCGCCAAAGCTTCCCTTACAAGATTATAAGAATATTTTCAAATAAAATGTTTTATTTTATAAATATATGACTCTTAAATTATTTCAAAATAGAAAGAGATATTTCTCTAAAAAGAGTTTTGATTTCATCTATGTCAACATCCTTTGATGGATTTTAAGCTTATTTGAAGTTGATTTATTATGATACAAAACTTCTATATTGTATTAAAGGTTTTGTGATATGTTTGATTGTGGATGTGTTATTTTTATACCATTCATGGTTTATGGATGAAGTATTTATATTTCTTATGCTAGTTTTAATACGAATGTTTATGTTATGTTTAAACCTTTTCATATGGGAATGCATTAGACTTAATATGTGACGGGTGGAGCCCGCTATAGCTCATCGATGCATCGGTAGGTCTCATGAGACAAACTAGTGTCTTGGCACAAGGCCTTGGAAAAATCTTATTTTTAGTCTTGGAACGAGGCCTTGGCTATGTGGTTATGATAGTCTGGCATTATGCATTCCATCATTATGAAAGTGTTCGTTGATATTGAATGTGATTATTCGATTTGTAGAATATCTATGTGAATAAGTAAATGGAATTATTTCATTTTATTTTTTCCATACAATGTTGAAGTTCAAGTTTAAAAGGCTTTTGTTTTAGTTATACATTTCCTTAAATGTTTATTCTTATTTATGAAAGTTTCTGCTATATTGTTATCCTTACTGGGCATTTGAGTCACCCCTTTTCTATGTTTTATTTTTCCCAGGATGTGAAGAAGTAATTTATGAATAACCTGCAGGGATAATATGAGGGGATAAGAGTGTGGAATATGGAGACTATATAGTTGTAGTTTTCATTTTATGATGTAATGTAAACTTTATTAATATATCTAGTGTTACCAAGGCTACTAAACGAATCGGTCTTTCGAGATTTGATCTTTCTTGTGATCGTGCCAATGTTATGTAATAATGCACCGACTCTAGGTAACTAGGGTCGGGGTGTTACACCTCCCATTCATCTGGTTCATCAAGTCCATTTATATTAATAAGGCCTAGAAATTCACTTAAAGTAATTGATTAACCATAATGAATGGTGTGGCCTTACCACACATTTTGATTAATTTCATTTAATTCATTTTAAGAAGGTAAATCATCATGTATTCACCATTACAATAAATTAATCCATTCAATCTACCAAAGCATATAAATTTCATTTACATGGTCAAATGGGTCACTTAGAAAGTGACATATCCATCAAGGTAAGTTCCTACATGGGAAATTCCAAGGATATGAGGGATAAGAACATAGGAGGTGCCTTGGTTCAATTTAGAAAATTATAATAGAGGATAAAATGATTTATAACCTAATCTTGAAGCTAAAAAGGATTTATGAGAATTTTTAGTAAATATCCACAAGGGACATTTCAAGGTGGCACGCCCATGTGGTGTCCATAAAGGAGGTATACATCCTCTAAACTACTTAACAAAGATCAACATGCATGTATCTAGGTGAAAGGTTCAATTTAATATAAAAACATAATTAAAATTTGATGATCAGAAAAGGCTGGTGTGCGGCACAATGGAATTTCTACAAAGCATCAAAAGTCATGGGTAAAATGATGAGACCACCTATCTTCAAGTTCGTAGACAACTCCTCACCTGATATCGGCCTCAAATTCCGATTAAGTTAGAAGATATCTAAAAAATAGACCAACGCCCTAAAAATAGGGTGAATGATCTTGCACCTAAATAGCGCAATGGATCTAGAAATAAACTAATGTCAATGGTAAGAGATAAGGAGAGCTTACCAATACATATTTGATGCTTTTTATAGATCATATTTTGGACAATGGATCATAAAGTTAGATAATAGCCTAGCTTGAGGAGTTTGGAAAGCTCCAGAAGTAGAAACTCACACATATCAGCTGGAAATGAAGGAGAGTAAGAGAGGGTTTAGAAATTAGGTTCATTAATGGAAAATTGTACTTTTCACCATTGAAAATGGGGGGGCATGGTTTGGATGCACAGTTTGTCCAAACCGTGAACAAACTATGCTATAGCCACTACTTAAGGAATTTCCTCGCATGATTAAGGTGAAAAGATTCCAAAACCATCCACAAACCATGCAAAATATCACTTTAAAAAACCTATAGTTTCTCACAAATCCATGTGCCTTGAGTTATGTTACACCTCTATTTCTCCCCTGCACATTTAAAGGAAACTGTGTGGCTGGGAATTAGGATTTTTACTAACCGTGTTGCCTGGTATTTTTCCTATTTTTTGGATCTCTGGGATCTAAAAAGCCTAAAACACTTCTGGGACCTTCCATAGGATGTAATACACATTTACCAATATTAAACCAAGGTTTTAAATTAAAATACAAATGATTAATACCTTCATAAAAAGATGTGTTATTACAACCACCCCTCCTTAAAGCAACTTGACCCCGAGTTGTCCTTCTGAGGGTAAATAGGTATCTTTAGAGAAAATATCTAGCCACTGAGCTTGTATATTGGTTTTTTTTTCAAGTCTCGTCGTGTACTTAGTCATACTACCATAGAATCTGTACCAGAAGAACTCACTTTACCCAGAGTGTCTTCACACTCTAATCAACAATATGAACTGGATACTTCTCGAAGGAAGCATAAACATCAAATTTAAAATCATCAGGCTAAAATACATGTGATGAGTCTAGATAGTATCAGAAAAGTTGAGATACATGAAAGAAATCATGTATAGACCAGTATCTTTAATGAAGTTCCAATTGGTAAGCCACTTGTCTGATCCATTTCACAACCTCAAAGGGTCTAGAAAATTATGGTGATAGCTTACCCTTCTCCCAAATACATCTATGGCCCGTCATTGGAAAGACTTACAAGAAAACCCGTCATCTGACCTTGAACACGAGAGTTCACCATCATCTATTGTCATATGACTGATGTCTAGACTGAGCTATAATCATGCACTTTTTGGTTAGCTAAACCTACTTTCAAGTCTCCTACATAAGTCATAGTCCATGTATAGCTACCTCCCTTGCCTCTACCCAGCACAGAGGTGAGCGGAAAGGCCTACCATATAAGGCTTCATAAGTATCTATCTCGATGGTAGCCTGAAAACTATTATTATAAGAGAATTATATTAGGGGAATGTTTTTCCCCTAGGAACCCCCAAAGTCAAGGATACATGCATGGAGAATGTCCTCTAAAACCTGAATTGCATGATTCATATGTCCATCGGTCTGTGGGAGATAGGATATGCTCAAAATCACATGTGTACCCAAGGTCTTCTATAACCCCTGCCAGAACCATGATGTAAAGTGAGTGTCTCTGTCAGAAATGGTAGAAAAAGGATCTCCAAGAAGACGTACATCCTCCCTGATGTACAATCATTCTAGATAATATATAGAGAAGGTCTCTCACATAGGTAAGAAGTGTGTGTCATTCGTCAAGAGATCAACAAAAACCCATAATATATTATTTCCTTGAGGTGATCTAGGTAAAATAGTCACAAATTCCATTGAAACATCATCTCATTTACACTTGGGATTGTAAAATGGTTGCAAAAGGCCTTCTGAATGTTGATGTTCCACCTTCACCTACTGATAGGTGGAACGGCGAGTGATGAAGCTGAAAATCTTGCATATCATACCTACCCAAAAATACTAGCACCATAGATCCTGATACATTGTGGTGACACCAGGAGGAACTTTTCAAGCGCATGGAATAGTAGAGTATCATCCCCATCCTAACTAGAATATGTATCATCATCTAAGATTCTTTCCCTTAGGATAAGTCCTTCGAGATCATATAATTGCCTCATTATTACTCGTTTAAGAATAGTAAGGCTGTGAGGATAGTCTGACCATGATCTTCCTAAACCTTAATGTGCATCTTGAAGAATAAGGCCATGATCTTCCATTCGCCACTGGCCTCTTGAACTTCTTGTACCTGAGTCTTCCAGCTCATAGCATCAGCTATTGTGACGCCTTTACCATGCGTGTAGGAAAGCACAAAATTAAATGACTATAGGTACTCAACCCACCTATGATTTATGAGATTTAGATCCCACTATTTAAAGATATACATGAGGATTTTTTGATCAGTGATCACCAAAAAAATGCTATCCAAGTATATTGTGTCTCCAACAGCATAAGCCATGAACTACAACAGCTAGATCGAGGTCTTACATTGGGTAGTTCCGCTCGTGAGGCCTCAACTGATGAGTCATGTATGTAATAAATCGGTCATACTATATCAGAACATCTCTAAGTACTATAAATGATTTTTCATAGTATACAGTATATCTTTTTCTTGTATCTTTCAGAATTAGTATCAGTGTTGAAGTCAAATGTCCCTTCAAATCTTGAAAGGTTGATTCTCAAGCTTCTCACCATATTAATTTTACACCTTTCTTTGTCATGCCTGTAAGCAGTGCTTCAAGACATGATAAATCCTATATAAAACATATTTAATATCTGAAAATATCTAAATAAATTTGGATGTCAAAGAAGTTCTTGGGATTCTCGTAGAAAACTACAACTCTCACTTCCTCTAAGTCTATTGAAACTCATGACTCTAAAATAATATGACCCAGGAAGTGGACTTTTCAATACAAAATTATAATTTATTAATCTTAGAATAGATATGATTCTCTCTCAATATATTCATCAAAATCTCACGATGGGTTTCATGGTTGTGTCTGGAGCATGAATACACTAAGATGGCGTCAACAAAGACTACACTGAATGAATCTAGGTATGGGTGGAAAGCCTGATTCATTAGATCCATAAAGACTGAAGGTATGTTCATGAGGCCAAATGGCATAAACAAGTATTCATATAGACTATACCAACTCCTGAAAGTTGTGTGTGTGTTATGTATGGTGTCCTGGAATGCACTTAGTGATAGCCTAACCTTGGATCTATTTTTTAAATCACTTTCACTCCTCAGATTTGATCAAAGAATTCATCTATTCTATGCAGTTGAAACTAATTCTTTACCATGATCTGGTTCAATGGACGGTAATCCATGCAATACCTAAGGGTACCATCCACTATCTTAGAAAAAAGGATCGGTGAACTCCAAGGAGATGTGTTGGGTCATATAATTTCTTTAGCCTCTAGATCCTCCAACTACTTCTTGAGCTGCAAAAGCTCCATAGGTGTCATCATATAAGGAGAAATGGTCACTAGAACTACTCTTGTCACAAGATCAATGGTAAATTATACCACTAATACTAGGGTAGACCAGATAATTCATCAGGAAATACGTCCCTAAAACGCTCCACTATAGGAGGAGAAATAGTAGTTAGTAACCCCAGGTCATCAAGGAAAAGACTGGTGATCAAATTTGTCACACAACCCAGCCTTTTCTGCTCAACTTTATCTCATGTCACACTGATATCTCATTCTACCCTATGCACGTGTCCACTACCCTCTGGTGATATAAATTTCACCCTCTGAAAATATCATTCAACGTGGGCTCGATAGGGAACTAACCAGTTTATCCCAATGATTACGTCAAATATTATTATATTGAGGATGAAAAGATTCCATTCAAAGAATCATACAACTATTTCAATGGGGAAATCCTTAAAATGGTGAAATCCCTCTGATTAGATACCTAACGGGGTATCTAGATTCAGTTTGATCTCGATGCCTAGACTCTCTATAATAGTCTGAGATATAATTTAGTGTGATGCACTTGTGTCAAATAAAGAAGACACTATTATGAAGGCTACTAGAATTGTACCTTGTAAAGTAGATGGTTCGGTGCTATGCTCCTTAAGTATAGTCTATAATGCATTTAACTGGCCTGTTCTACGACCCTGAGTCACTACCTGACTACCCTGAGCAAGCCCGCTCTACTAGCGCTGAGAATCATAGGTCTGATTAGCTCTAACTCAACTGCCACCTCATCCAGATTTCCCAATGGTATTCCAACTGCCTTCCTAGTATGATACTACTGGTCCCTCTCCTAATAATGGAGTAGGAGTAGATCCCCACTCACTAGGCACTGATTGGAATGTTCTACAGAAGCATTGGATATGACCCATCCTACTGCTGCATCTACATTCCATTAGATCATGCAAGAACTGTGGTTTTTCATGCCCTGACTTACCACACTTGTGACATATCATAAAGTTGTTATCATGAGAATCCTAACTACTAGTTGTTGAAATAGTGGACTCCCTAGACCCCACAATGCAATACTTTTGATTATCATATCGTGTATACATTTATTTATACAAGATGTGTTTTTACCATTATAGTGTAGACTTTTCTGCATCCACTATTTAATGGTAATGTCCTGGATTAATTGTCATATTAAAAGGTTATACAGATCTCAGGCTATAATGATAACCTCGAGATATAATGACATTATTCTTAAACAATGGTCTTATGGTCTATATGCATCATACTGATTGGACAGAGTAGATGTTTGACTATCATGTGCTTGGGGATCATAAGCATTGATACTTCTTCTCATGAAGTTTTCACTTGGTGATCTCTAGTAATGAGATCATGAGGATAGACCCCCCTATTAGAAACACCACATGTTTGGGTTTCATTGGTTGTTCCTATCGACGAATATGTGTATTGGTCTCCTAACTTGAGATCATTACCAGTATGTTCCATTTGATTGCATACATTTATGCAATGAAAAAACCATGATATTAAAAATCGTGATGAGGTAGCTTATATTGGGTGCGGCATTGGTGGTATGACATTAGTTAAATGGTCAAGAAAGGATTTGTCGCTTCCAAGTTAAGGAAGTTGTATATCTCAGGCCTGGTTGATCAGGATGGTGGTACCTTCTAATGTCAATGGCTAGAGCAGGCGAAAGATAAATCCATCCAGATATATCAAAAAATAATAAAGCAACAAAAGGATGATGACACAAGTGTGTGTCCTTCTTTATGATATATTTAAATACAAAGAGATTATTGTACACAGTCAGTGTTCGTAGGTTGGTGGTCATTACTATGATTGTCTTTATCTCTTTAGGGACCTTGATGGGTTGTTAGACTCTACTCTTGGTCTATGGATTTTATTGACTCCAATCGAGATAAGGGCTTAGAAGGTTACACACAATAGCATATTCAAGAATCTACCTTGTTCAGTTGAATATGTATATTGAACATGGTGGGCCTCACCATGGGGTCTGAGTATTGTCCAAGGTATCGATCACCAAAGATATAAATAAATTCATTATTATTCTAGTTATGAATAATTGGAATTGAATTTATTTAATGTCTTTACAAGTTAAGTAAGTACAAGAAAATATTAATCGAATGAATATTATTTTAATATTCAAGGATCGTTTAATATTAATAGGGGTTGTCGAGTCGAGTTAAATGACTCATTTTATCACGTAATATATTTTATATATATTACAAGTATGTGATAAAATAATAAATAATATTTATGGCATAGTTTATTTCATCATAATTATTATTTAGTGGATGTTGAAATAAATAGAGACCGGGGAACCCAACTGGATATTTAGCAACTCCACTATAAACAGAGGAAGAGGCTCTCTCACTAATGACTATTCATGGAATTTTGGTCATAGCATCTCTCTCTTCCCACTTCCTAGAGAGAGAAGCAGTCGATCCTGTAGCTCGGATCAAGATCTACCTCAAGCATTGAAGGAATCTCAATGCGGTGATCGTCGGGACATTGAAGGCTTCATCAGATTTCCGCGCTAGCACCCAAAATTCGACGATCGGCGTTCCAGCTGATTTTTGAAGACCGTGTGGATGATCTAGAGGGTTCCTACTATGGATACTTTGAGTAACGATCATCATCGAAAATTTGTAGTCAAGCGCGACTTCAGATCTGAACATGTATGTTTTCAGTTTTATTTTATGTACTCTTTTAATTTGCGCGAGATCTTTGGACCAAAACCGGGGCTCGGATCATCGGTGACGGCAAGTTACATCGTCCCGTAGAAGAAATTTTTATCTCATCGACTTCCATTGTGGGCCCCTGATCGTTCAATTGGTATTAGAGGAACCAGATAAATTTTATAAGCCTAGAAAAAATAATTTTCATTAAAATTAAGGAGAAGGTTTGAAATCGGTCTCAAAAGTTCAAACCACGCTCTGATCTGATTTTGAACAATCAAGTTATGGGCATTTGAAATTTTAATATGGATCGTTTTGCGATTCAATTCGGTTATTAATTTTAAAAACCTTTTCTAGTTTATTAACACAATTTAGGTTGGACACTGTGGATTGAATAGTTTTTCCAATGATAATAATGATTATTTTATTATCATTATAATAATTATCATTTTATTATAATTATCATTATAATTTTATTATTATAAAATTTAAAGGCTAATTATTACCCTTTACATTTTTTCATTGTTGGTTTTGGATAGGTGTGGAGATATCCACACCATAAACAAAATAATTATAAAAATAAAAAAAGGTGGGTGGCTCAATAATGGGGGTGGGGCAGTGGGTTCATTGACCAAAACCTAAAAAATGGGGTGGGGGATGTATGGCTAGAGGAAAAAAAGGGGGTCAGGCTGTACCCCCCCACCCCCCCCCCCCCCCCCCCCATCCCATGTCTTCCTCCTCACGGTCGAACCGTCGTGAGGTCGCCGGCCTCTGGTCCTATGCACCGGACCACCTCTACCAGTTCACCTCCTCCCCTGTGCGCAGCAGCGCGCTCGGCCTCACCTGTCCCAGTTGGCGAACCACGAGCTGCCCGCACCACCTCCTTGAATGAGAGCCTCGTCCTTCCCCGGTCGCCACCTACACCAGCCACCCCATACCCTACCGGTTGCCCAGGTCACGGCACCTCGCAGTGCCGGCTTCACCGAGCTGCAGTCGTCATCTATCGAACCGGCCAGATCTCATCCATGTGCATCTCGGCGCACCGTCTAAAGCCTCAGAGCCTCTCCTTGTCGCAGTGGACTAGATCCAAATCAGCGCACCCATCCATCCCAGCAAACAGATATAGGTTTTCATGGTCCACCATCGAAGCAAACTTCTCAGTCCCACTCGGAACTCCCCTATTGCGAGCTCGCCACTGGTCTAGTGGCTCACCCACAACAAGCTTGCCCTGCAGTGGACCCGCTCGTCTCCTCCCCTTCGCGCTACATAGTTCCCGTGGTGCCGACCCCTATCGATCTCAGTTCCAAAGCCCAACTGAGCGGCCAAATCAAGTTGTGAGGTACCCCTCACATTTTTCAGATCTGTTTTTCCCCAACAGTGGTCTGGGCAGGTCTTCCGGACCCGAAATGGGTATGGACGGACCTGTCTAGTCTAGAAAATCCAAGTATGGGCTTTCCTGGCCCATTTTGGGTTTCCACAGGTTTGGCACGACCCTCAATGGGCCAAAACAGGGTTTCCGGAGCCAAATTAATTTCAATTAATATCATTAATTAATATAATTTCAAAATTAAATTAAATTAATTAATATATTAATTGTAATTGAAAATAATAAATTTTAATACCCGAGTCAGATTAATTTAATTTAGACATTAAATTTAATTAATTCGTGGACTAATAAATAATTAAATTATTTGAATTATTTAATTTATTTAATTTAATTAAATAACTCTCGTACTTTATTTAATATAATTTAATTTTATCATTCTTTTTATACCAGTTTATTGGACATGAGCATTGACCCATGTATGTCTGCATTTAACTATTTATTTAATAAATTATTTAACTACGTGCGATGTTTGTAATTAATTAAATAATGGTATGTGCATCATCTTTCTTTTTCGGTTAAAATGTATAAGGGCATGCACATCAATTTTCACCTAATACACATTACACCCCTAAACCCCCTCACCTGTGTGCGAGTAGTTTTATACTTCGGTTGAAGACGGTGTATGGCGTGGACCCCACTAAGATGAGGTGGTGTACATTGATCAAGACGATGCAAGACATCACATGGACCCTTCCAAGATGTGGAGGTACACCAAGACGTGATGTGGACCCCACCAAGATGAGGTGACAGTACAGTCGAGGAGCAGACGTACAGGACGGGGTGAGCTGCATTAAGAGTCAAGCGATGACTCAGGTATGATGCTCTTAGGTTGTTTAGATGCTCAAGACCAGTTGGGTTGTAGTTTACCTTTATGCATCTATTTATTATTTTATGCATTTTATAATAGCGAGAAAATATATAAAATAATAAATAATAAAATTCATAAAGAAGCGACATGTGTTTTTTTTATTAATGTTCAGTTATAAGCACGACACCATAGATGAACAAGATTAATAGAAATGGATTAAATTCATAGAGATAAAAACACAAAACCCTTCAAAGTAATATTAGGTCTTTATCGCCTTCCATCATTCATGTTTGAATAAAACGGGGTGTTTGGGGTTCCGATCATGCCAAAGCTAAGGGTGCCTCTTACTACGGGGGAGTTATTATGAGGGTGGTGGGTTGACTTAACTAAAATTACAGCAACAAAATAGTCAAATCTATCTTGTTGTAATTTTAGAGGCAATCATTGAGTAAATAAAGTAATGATTTTAGAAGTTGGGACTTCACTCAATAGATCAAGGAACTGCGAGTTAATATGTTTGTCCAATCAAAAGTCTACCTTGAACCCTTCGAGTAGTGGCATAGCCAAAGTTTTTAGACTATGATGGGTGGTTCAAGGATCTTTGCCACTAGAAAACTCAAGCGACAGAGTATTCTGATTCTAGTACAGAGGGTTCCTATAATTTGATAAAAATAGTGGGAGACATTTAATGATTAAATTAATCGTTAATGTCTAATTTGGTAATCAACATAAAAGTACTAATCTTCTAAAGTATTATTTTTTTGGAAAATGGAAAGTAATACCAGAGGGAAAACTGTGATAAATATTGGACAAACTTAATGTCCAAACTAGCACGAAATTCTAAGTGTAGTTTAGGCTCTTGCACACATTACTACTATATCAAAAATTCAAGATGTTGGTGTCCCTATACCTATTAAGACATCTCAAGAAGTGTGGGTGAGAAATTTCTTATAGGAGACTCATGTATTTATCATATGATGGTTTTATCATAATTTTATCGTCAATGACTGATGTTTTTTGCGGACACAACATCAGATCATGGATGATATCACATGTGGTATCATATTGAAAAGGTTTGTGAGTAGAAAGTTAAGAAAGATTTGAATGTGATGATTACACTTACTTGGTGTAAATTAAAAGGTAGTTCATGATCTTTTATGAAATCCCATTTTTATAACTTTTTCACTCAATTACTCTAGTTTCGTTTAAGGATACAAATGAACAGTATAGAGTAAGCGCTTCATTAACTTTTAAGTAAGGTTTTCCAAGCAATTATAATATTAAATATAGTACCATATTGAGTTCTTATAGTGATTAAATTAGAAGACAAGGTAAAAAGTCCAATGAAAAGTTACGTCAAAGGCACCTTTGTAACATCCTTCAATCATTTTAGGTTGGTCATTAAATAGGAGGTTATTTGCATCGCATATTATGAAATAAATTATTTAAGTTTAAAATGTAATGAATTTAATTGAATAAGTAAGAACCTGCTTCTTCTTCCATATATATTCATCAAAAAAAGTATTGTTTCTGACAAACTTCTTGGGTATAAAATACAATATGCCAATCACATATTTATATTGAAATATAGTAACCAAGTAAGTATAGAAACATTAATAGAAGTAATATGACTTCTATAATAAACTGAGAAAGGATGATTCCTAAGTCAGTGGTGAGAAACACATAACTTCATATTGTCAAGTGAATGATTCTAGTTGAACAAGTTGTTTAGTATAACCAAAATATTTATCTCACATTTCCTATGGACATAATGAGACATTATTCCAAGATTAGGAATGAATAATTTTATTGGTGTCTCATACTCATCAAATAGTTCAGTGGTACATGAATCATAACAAAATAACGATGAATATAAAAAACGTAAGACTCTTACCCAGTTGTGAAAAGAAAATTCTTTGTCAAGAAAAACAAAAAGTATACGTCAAGTATATACCCAGTATGGTATTTAGGCTTAGCACAGCTAAAAACTTGTGGTATAATCGATGTATTCATATTAGACAAGTAAAACTTTAGAAATAAAGGTATGTAACAAAGCTTGTGGAGTTAGTTCAAAAAGAGAATGTGAACTATTCCAAGAGAAAGCTAGAGGTAAAGATACTTCATAAGATTCCTTTGAGTTATTAAGGAATGTGACAGTAATGTATATGCATGGTCAGAAGATATGAGATGCTTCAGATCGGCATGCCAAAGAATATCTTGATCAAGCATTCATCGATCATGATAATGTAGCGTGAAGTTATTCCTAAAAATACATTACTTTATCTATATCACAACATTGATGTTCATAAGGAGGATCGATGATGAGTCTTACATATTAACATTGATCAACAAATATGTAGCATGGAGAAATTTCTAAATGCACATTTTATACATCAGATTTATGATGTAAGTAGTATCAATGTTTCAATTTGCAGTAATTTCCATTCTATTTCAAGACATGCTTTCCAAATAATGGCGAAAATCCATAACCAATATGCCAATTGAAAAATGAAAAATGGATATCATACGAGACATAGTATGATGGAAATCCATTATTCCATTAGACATCCGTTTAGATGAAAAGAGTTTTTTAGGATTTAAACAAACATGCATCAAGTTAAACACATTGTGCATCTAAGGTTATAATCCTAATGGTTTCTTAGGATATTATATAAATCCCTGAGATAGAAAAGTGGTAGTCAAGTGGTAGACTACATTTCAATCAATAGGGTGCACATATCTACTTGAGATAGTGGGAGCTAGATTGACTTGGATTTAGTCAATGCTCAAGATGCACTAATGGTTGGTATCAGAACAAATTCCACAAATACATGTGGAAGAGGAATGTTCTAGAGACACATACTATGTAGGAAGGTTTAAAACCATGGTGATGGTTTTGAGTTCACTGCAGTCGGTGATACATTATTCATTAAGAATGATAATTCCTATAAGTGGCCAGTATATGGAAATTAGCTAAGATTGACAAGACTAATAAAATTTAATAATGGATTCCATTTATCAAAGTGCAAAGGGGCTTATAAATTTAATTCTTCGATGGGTATTCAAGACAGTTGATATATGGATGGTAGAAGTGTGGTACCAATAAGGATTGATTGGTAATACTAAGTTGGTATGCCTAAATCCATTAGAATTTTACTTTTCCTGGATAACTTCTAAGATCATTTTATTAGCTATTGGATGTCAGGATCAACTTTCATTGAAGGTGTCTATATGACACAACCAGAAAGAGATGATGACATCATTGACTGTCAATAAGGGTTGCAAGTTACTGAAATAATGTTTAAGAATAAAGTAAGCAACAAGATCTTAGAACATTTATTTGGAATGAATCTTTTCCACATGTCTACAAAATGATAGTGGGAGTACCAGAGTTTTCCAAGTGAAATATTTTCGAAAACATATGGAAAAATCGATATTGGTCTTATAGTTAGTTAAGACCAGGATGAATGAAATACTCTAGTAATGGACATAAAGTACCAACCTAAGTTCTAGGGAACGAGATCTAATGAGGTAGATATAATGGTTTCTTGGATCTTTTCAATCGTACATATAGTGACATAGTATTGAAAAATAAAAACAATTCAAGTTAAGAATTGTTGCCAATGTCACATGGCATATTCTCTCCAGGTTGACATGTTTGGAACATAGGATGAGAATAAAGTTGTGATTTGAGTTCCATATGCTTCAGTGATGGATCAATCATGTATGTCATGATATGTACAAGAATTGATATTTTCATGATATACTTTATAGTAGGTAAATATCAATTATATTCAGAAGCTCTCCAAGTGAAACAATCAGAACTATCATCTTGTACTTTGGAAAGTACAAATGATATGTACCTGGTATGTGGAGAAGAAGGATACTAGTCATTATGGGACAAAAACTAATCTTCCTCAGTTCAAAATGATCTAATATCATTGTTAGTCCAAGATGTTTGAGCAAGACAAGCTCATATAAACCAGTGGTATCCATATCTACTAATACCGAGTACATTGCAGCTTCTAAGGAAGCTAAGAAGCAGTTATCAAACACAAGGATTTGTTACAGTTCTTGGAATTTCACATAGTAAGTAAAGTATTATCATAATGTAAATTATGATATTATTACTAGCTAAGATGTCAAGTTTTGACAGTGGACAAAAGAGATATACTCGGGATTACCATCGATTGAAAGGTTTTACTCGAGGAGATGAGGTCACATATAGCAGAATAGCCACGTGGTGGAAACGTGGTAGACCCATCAACTAAAACTGTGACTCAGTAGAAACATGATTATAATCATGTGAGTATCTATCAAGTATGGTTAGAAAGATAGCTCTTTTGTAAGTGGGAGTGTTGAAATAGTGGTTTCCCTAGACCCAACTATGCAGTAATTTTGATTACCATATCATGTATACAGTTAGTTATACATGATGTATTCTTACCATTATAGTGTAGAATTTTTTATGTCCACTATTTAATGATAATGTCCTAGATTAATTGTCATATCAAACGGTTATAGTAGGTATTAGGCTGTAATGAGAGCCTTGAGATACAATGACATTAATCTTAAACAAATGTCCAATGGTCTATATGCATCACACTGATTGGACAAAATTAATGTTTGACAATAAAGTGATGAGGGATCATAAGCATTGATACTTCTTCTGAGGAAGTTCTCACTTGGTGAACTATAGTAGTGAGATCACGAGGACAGACCCGCAAATAGTAACACCACATGTTTTGGGTGTCATTGGTTATTCCTATCTACGGAAATGTGTATTGGTCTCATTACTTGAGATCATTACCAGTGTGTGTCATTCGATTGTGTACTTTGATGCAAAGAAAAAACCATGATATTGAAATCGTGGTGAGGTAGCTTGTGTTGGGTGCATCGTTGGTGGTATGACATTTGTTGAATGGTCAAGAAAGTATTTGTCACTCCCATGTTAAGAAAGTTGTATATCTCAAGCCTAGTTGATCAGAATGATGCTACCTTCATAAGTCTCTAGACAAAGTAGTCAAAAGGTAAATCCATCTGGATAGATCAATAAATAATAATGCAATAAAAGGACAATGACACATGTGTGTATCCTTCATTATGAGATATTTAAAGACAACAAGATTATAGTACATAGTCAATTTTCGTATGTTGGTAGTCATTGTTATGATTATCCTTATCTCATTAGGGGTCTTAATGGGTTGCTAGACATCGCTCTTGGTCAATGGATTTTATTCAATACTATCGAGATAAGGTCATAGAGGGTCACACACAATAGCGTATTCAAGAATCCACCCTATTCAGTTGAATAGGTATATTGGACATGGTGGGCCCCACCACAGGGTTCGAGTATTGTCCAAGGTATTGATCACCAAATAAATAAATTCATTATTATTCATGTTATGAATAATTGGGATTGAATTTATTTAATGTGTTTACGAGTTAAGTAAATATGAGAAAATATTAATCAGAAAAATAATCTTTTAATATTCAATGTTTTTTAATATTATGGTGCATTTTTGAGTCGAGTTAAATGACTCAGTTTTATCACGTAATATATTTTATATATATTATAATTATGTGATAAAATAATAAATAATATTTATGGAAAATTTTAGTTTTTCATAATTATTATTTATCTGATGTTGAAATGAACGGGGGTCGGGGAACCCAACTGGGAATTTAGAAACTCCACTATAAATAGAGGAAGGTACTCTCTCACCAATGATTATTCATGGAATTTTGGATAGATCCTCTCTCTCCTCCCGCTTCCTAGAGAGAGAAGCAGATGATCTTAGAGCTCAGATCAAGATCTCCCTCAAGCATCAAAGGCATCTTGATGTGGTTATTGTTAGGACATCAAAGGAATCCTCATATTTCCACACTAGAACCCATAATTCGATGATCAACATTCTAATGGATTTGTGAAGTGTGTGTGGAAAATCTAGAGAGTTCCTACTACGGATCCTTTGAGCAGCGATGACCATTTAAAAGGTTTAGTCAAGCATGACTTCAGGTCTGAACAAGTATGTTTTTGGTTTTATTGTATGTGCTCTTTTAATTTATGTGAGATCTTCAGACCAAAATCATGGCTCAGATCATCAGCGACGACAAGTTGCATCATCCGGTTGCAAAAAAATTAAAATCCCCAGCCCATCATATTTTTTTACAGGCCCCGATTCGTTCACTAATACCTCCATGAGTAGCCTCGAAACATCTCCTCCACCCAGAAGAAGAAGTACTGATAGATCTAGGTGCTGAACCACCCTTACTCACACCATCAACTTCCCATAGATTTCTCTCTATAATAAGGGGCTGGTTAACAATTTTAGAAATAGTGGTCAACTTGAACCCATTAACCTGTGATCGGATTGCATAAACCAGCCCTTCCTCAAATCAACCAGCTTTCATAAGGTTCACACCCACTATAGTAATAGAAAACCACTATATCTCAGTGAAACAAGAAGAGTATTCCATAACAGACATATTTACCTACAGCAGGTTGATAAATTCTCAAGCTCTGTCAACCCTCAGAGTATGGGTAAAGAAGTAGTCATAGAATATTGTCTGAAAATCTTCCGAGAACATATCTCGATGTCGATATGCATTGGTTATAACATCCCACCACCGCTTGGCAGAACCATGTAGCATATAAAAATCAAGATTGAACCTTCGTTCTGAAGGCATCTCAAGATGTTAGAATATAGAAAGGTTAGATTCAAGCCATGAATCAGTAGCATGTGGTATGATATCCCCCTAGAAGGTTTGAGGATGTTGCTGATGGAATTCCCTAGTCAACTCTGCCATACTAAGGGAAGGTCAGACAACACCTTTCATATTCCATAGCATACAGAGAAATCCCTCTCATTACTAGGAACTAGTTCCGATATCAAGTTTTGGAAGAGGTGCCACATGTGGCACTACAGGTGGGGTCACTGGTGGCTCAAGGCCCGCCACCTCAGGAGCATGGTTGTCACCACCTTCCAGACGTATGACTAGAGGACATTGTGGCATCATGATACTACAATGACAAACACGTGCCTCAGAATAGATTTTGTAATTAAGAAGATTTCAGATAGAAATCTAAGACAGGTGTAAAGCCTTCCTATAGAAACAATCACGCCTCTCTAACTGCTTTAAAAGCATGGTCTAGATGGTATATGAGACCAGCATGTCCATAAGAACATAAGAGATACCCCACTAACCACTACTAAGGCTAGGTTTGGGTCTAAGTCTCTATATCAGAAATATATAAGATGGTTATTTAATTTATAAAATTCATTTCCATTTTATATTTCTTCTCATTCAAATATGGAAATCCCTTTAAATGAATGAATTTGGTGGATTTCCATTTTTAGTCCAAAAGGGACCATACTCCTTATAAAACAAAATATAGAATCCACTTAACCCAGCCCATAACATGTTCTAACTCATGAAATCAATGGTCTATAAATCAAAGTTACATAATTGACTAGTTAAGGTGTCTTATTTAACCTATCCAGGAAAACACGATTAGGTTCAGGCATGCACTTTAAGTGTCAATTATGTTTTCCAATCCCTACGAGAAACGTCAGCACAATTCAATATGTAATCAAGGCACTATTATCATGGAACATGAAAATTCTTGTTAGAAATAGATGTGTCATGGCAAGATTCATGGAATATTAGTCATATTGTTCCTATAGTGATGCATGTAATGAAATGACCTCATTTCATTGTACCATGATATATAAATCTCCTTCCAATCATACCAATAGTAATAAAATCATAAAACAAGTGTGTCCCAATGGTGAATCTGTACCAACCACAAATAGTATAATCAATAACTGCAATTTCTCATCCTAGGTAATTTGGGTTTTTCTTGTTAATGGGTTAGCTACGTCCAAACATAGGGTCATTTCAAAATTCATTTAACTCCTAGTCTCCCCTCTAATACTCAAACAGTAAGAAAAAGGAAAAAAATCTATGATACTAATTTTTAACATCCTAACATGGGATCCACTTAACTCGTTCCCCAAGATGGTGGGTCACATGGCCTCAATCACACCTCCCCATATGTCAGAGGTTGTAGACTAGCAGTGAGGATGTAGAGGTGGTATAGTGGGGAGACTATACCCACATGTTAGAGTGGCATAATGGATAAAATAGATGACAAAAAATAGTATAATCATAATATAAATAGGCATCATAAATAAGAAGCATACGAATAATTAACTGAACAATGGAATAATAATAAAAAATCACTAGGCACTGTCATATTCATGGATTCATGGCATGATGATATACAAGAATATATAAAAATTTCATACAAAAATTAGAAAAAGAACAAAAACTAATCCACTAGAAACTCGAGTATATGATTAGTCCTCTTCTCTTAAACTCCATCTATAAGTAATGAATATGAATAAACTATAATAGGTCTCTTTCTCTTATTTATACCTACATTAATATAATATTATCGATTACCAAAGGCAGACCACGTAGGGTGTGAGATAAAAATATCTATAGGCCACCACCAATGGTGTATACACGTAATCAAAGTAATGCTCATAACTAAACAGTTTTCAAGTATAAATGAGTTAATAAACAAAACTGAACAAATAAATAATTGCTCGTTCTGGTTCTTAAAGGACACTTGGGAGCTCTACCTGCTTCAGCACATGGTCAGTAAGAATGTCTGATCAGTTTATATATATATATATATATATTAGTTATATATTTCATCCACTAATATGAACCATGTATGTGTAGATGTAAGTGTCCATATACCTAGAATACTAGTTGCTGGCTAGATTAGGGCCTAACTCAGTCATCCATTACCATTCTAACGAGCCTATAAGATCAAGAAATAGGGTGGGTTCCCTATATCTCATAATTAGTGAGAGACGTCATACTCATCACTTGAGATGGTGAGTGTGACATCATGTAATCACTAGAAACAAGGGATGTGGCATGTCAAGCCCATTTTCCAACTTGTGTTAATAATGTGAGATGTCATGCTCAACAACTGATGCAAGGGAGCATGATACTATCATGCTCAGCTAAATCCTTATTATCATACCACAACCTCTATCAACTGATAATCATATTTATAATAGGTATGGGGCATTGCCTCCCATCCATCTTTTTCATCAAGTAAATTTATATAAATATGGAATAGAAATCCACTTAAAGAAATTGATTAACCATATTGAATGGTGTGGCCTTACCACCCTTTTGGAGTCATTTAATTTAATTAGTTTTAAGAATAGAAACCATCATGTATTAGATATTCCAATCAATTAATCCATTAAATCTACCAAAGCATATAAAAATTTCATTTACAAGGTTAAAGGGTCACTTAGAAGGTGGAATAACCATCAAGTAAGTTCCTACAGGGGAAATTCCAATGATAGGAGGTCCAAGAACATAAAAGGTTCCTTGATTAAATTTAAAAAATTATAATAGAGGGTAAAACCATATATAACCTAATATGGAAGCTACAGAGGAGTTCTAGGCATTTGTAACAAATATCCATATGGTACATTTCGACTTGGCACACACATGGGGTGTCCATAAGGGAGGAGTACATCCTTTAAACTACTAAAAAAATATCAGCATGTGTGTATCGAGGTGATAGGTTCAATTTGATATGAATAAATCAATTAAAAGGAAATGATCGACAAAGTTAAGCATGCGGCACAACAACATAGCTATGAAGAATCAAAACTCATGGGTAAAATGATGATAACACCTACCTCAAGGGCGTAGATGACTCCTCGCTCGATATCGGGCTCATATTCGAAGTAGATTGGAAGAGATCTAAGAAACAGTCCAACTCTCTGAAAATAGGGAAAATGATATTGCACCTAAATAGTGAAATGAATCTAGAAGTAAACATAGATCAATGGTAAGACACAATGAGATATTACTGAGATTGATCTGATGCTTCCAACGGATCGTAATGTGGAAAACAGATCATATGCTACATAAAAGCATGTGTTGAGGAGTTCAGAAAGCTACGGGAAGAGAAACCCATGCACAACATCTAGAAATTAAGAATAGTAAGAGAGAGTTTATAAATGAGGTTCATTAATAGAAAATTTAACTTTTCACCCTTGAAAAAGGGTGTGCATGGTTTGGATGACATTTTGGCCAAACCATGTGCAAACTACCCTACAACCACTACTTAGGAAATTACCTCAGACAGTTAAGGTGCACGGTTTCTCAAACCGTATGAAAACCATGAAAAATCCCACTATAAAATACCTAATGTTTCTCACATGTTCATGCACTTGGTGTTTAATGGTTTCAGAAAAAACATGCAACTCATGTTGCACCTCTTTTTTTCTACGCACGGTTAGTGGAAACAATTTGACCTGGTGGTACAATTTCTACTAATCATACAACCTAATCTTTTTTCTATTTTATGGAAATTTGGGCTCCAAAAAATCCTCATACCCTCCTTGGAGATTCCTTATGATGTAGTACACATTTACCAATATTAAACAAATGTTTTAAATTGAAAACCAAATGAGTTTTACCTCTATGAAAATATGGGTCGTTACACATATTTTCAGAAAAAAGTCATAAAGTACTTCATTAAGAAAATGACAAGAAAATTCCTTATAAACATTTTGTAAAAAGTAAAAAATGAATATAAATTTCATTAATCAGTCATTGGATATTGATATAAAACTTCTTAAAAACATTTTTAGGAAAAAAGGCATGGAGGAAAAAGTAATTCCGACCAAAGAGAGAAATAATGTTGTGTTTTATTTAAAATATTATTTTGGACTCTTGAGTACATAAAGGGAGGAAAATGAAAGGAAATCATATATTTTCATAAAATAAAAATAAGATAATAAAATAAATGATTTTCTTGAGATATATTTCATAATATTTTATCATTAAATACTTAATCATAAACAATTCTGATAAAAAAAGGAGATTGTAACATAAAACTTTTACAACTAGGTTATCTTCTAAATAGTAAGACCCACGAAATAATAACAATAAATAAAACATTAAATGTCATTAGAATGAAGAAATTTATGATATAACATGTAATAGAGGATTTATATACACCACATAAAAGAAGATAGGTGCATAACATAACATATGTTCCAATGAAGACAATTTGAAATGAAATTCCATTACTTTAAGTCTCTACTTCTTTCATACTCATTTGATCCTCCTGTATAATAAGTATAAGTTTAATATACAACTAATCTAGAACCAAATTCACACACACAAAAACAGATATATATATATATATATTACTATATATGATTTACTTATGACCTTTTATTACCTTTTTATTAACAATTCCCTATTAATATTACGCTTCGGGTAATAACTACTTTGTATCTCAGGTATGTTATGATTTTGTTTTTTTGGTCATTTTATTTTGATCATGGTCCCATAATCACCATAATTTTAATGATATATAAATATAAATTATATTAATTACATATGTATTTATATTAATTCATGAAATTTAGAGATAAAAAATGTCACGAACTAGCCCAGGTACCCTAGTAAAAAGATAACTGAGCTAGCCATGACATGGCCTGAAGGACACTCTCGATCCTCACGGGTTGGTGACTAGAAACTATCATCATACAACATGCTATTGGGAAAGATTTTTCCAAAAGACATGGTGAAAGTAAGAGAAGCAAGTCAATATGCATATAAAAGAAACTCCACCGGAAAAAAGTACTAGAATACAACAAGGCATAAAATCCCAAAGTACTATAACCCAAGTACCAAAATAGGGAAAATAGCCCCAATGTCCCTAAGAACACAACTCACCAAGTCCAATGCTCGACAGCTAGATCCACCTCCAAGAGATCTCTTTGCTCAGCTCGAACCTGGAAGGAGAAAGTCAACAAACACCCAAAAGCATAAGTAGTGTGTGAGCCTAAGCCCAGTAGGATACCACTAATGATTCCATAATAGATGTTAAATATAGATTATTCAAATAAAATATTTCAATTTTTAAAATAAAAAGGTTTTAAAATTCAATAGAATATTTAAAGAAAACATGATACACTTTTTAAAAATGATTGGAAATACATTTAAATCACATTCTTTACTTTACAATAGATGGAATATTTCTAAAATAATGGCTTAAATATAATAGTTACATAAAACAATTTATGTAAATACTGCAAAGGCATGTAAAATAGTTTTATAACATTGACATACATTTATAAAAGATTGGTTACAACTGCGAAAGAGGCACATGACACAATAAAGGAAATGGAAATAAACCCCTGGAATGGGGACTCGACCCCGCAACCACGCCCCAAACCCCCACCCTCCCCCACCACCCCATCCAACCATGGGGGAAAACATTGGCATACATATATATCTCATATATAAATAAACAAAGGAGCAACATGGTCATCTACCAAGTAGGTACGATAGTATTAATCAACTATAGGATTCCACACTCTCTATGTGATCTCAGAAAAATGAGTATACTCACGCCCCCTAACACAGGCCAGAGGTGACTTGTCACCCTCCCATCGGGGATGTGATCTACCACAGTTATGTTTTAGAACGTTGTAATAGCATAGAGTGTACCCAAATAACTCACCAAATACTTAAGGATTTCATTTTCTCTTATATAATGGGAAATTTATTTTAATAATGCTTAATATAAAATTAAATGTCATTATTCATTTCAAAAATTCCAATTTTTTCATTTAAAACAAAAATGGGTTTTAATAAAAAAAACTTTCTCTTTTAACAAGATAAAATAACTGGGTTTCTATCAAACCATTTTCAGTCATTTTCATAAGTTTGAAATCCATTAAAAACAAATTCCATCCTTTTACCAATTCATTTTCCACAATTAAATTCAAGAATTTAATTGAAATCATGTCCATCAAATCAAGAATTTAAATTCAACCATTTAAATCATTCAAATTCTATAAACACACCCTAATTCAATGGAATTGAGGGGTTTTCTAAATTTTCGTGCCAAAACCATTTCAAATCTCTCGATTCACTAGAATTGGGTTTTTTATCAATTTAATTGAAAGAAAATGTGAGAAATTAAATTTAAATCAGCAATTGAAATAAATCAATCTATTTAGGAATAATCAATTTGGCTAATCCAAATGGAACCACCTACCTCTTCCCAAAACTCAAAACTCACAATGACGCACGTCAATAAGAACGAAGGTGAAGAGGACCTAGAAATTCAACCTAAAATCAAGATCCAACATCACAGGGAATAGATCCATAAATTCTAAGTTGATCCATTGAAAACCCAAGAGAAGAGTAGGATAGAAACACAAAGAAAAAGGGATAACACTTACCCGGACAACAAACTGCAATCGTAACGATGATCCAAAGCCAAGAAAAAGGATTAGGAAGGGATGTACAGGTTTGAGATCGCCTAGGGAATGACTTAGGTCGAGGAATTTGAGTTTGGAGTGGAGGGAAAATAAGTAACCAGCCGCATTGCATGTTTAAAAAAAGGCAGTCGAGGTATTACACGACATGTAATCCCAATACACTTTTTGAATCATTTAAATTTTGTAACTGTTAAAAAAAAGTGTTTCCTCAACTTAAATTTTGATGCTCTAAATTAAAAACTGATCATTAATTCCATCACTATGTGTAATGAAAACTCATGACGTGTACCCATCATAGTGTGGAGGCAATAATGACCTATTTGTAGGACCATTACACATCGTGTAAGCTTGTTACACGGTGTGTAACCCTCTAGCAGTTTGCATGAAATGTCGATTTGAAGGTGAGAATCCAAAATATCTCAAAATTCACCATTATAAGTATCCTCTCCATCCAAAATCCACACTACCCATCAAAGAGAAGTAAAAACTAAGATTGGTTTTAAGGTGTACCTATCAAAATAGTAACGGGATGTTACAACCTCCCCACCATAAGAACTTTCTATCCCCCAAAATCCTATGAATAATATTCCATGCCAAAAAGATGAGGACACTACTCTCTCATCAGTGTCTCATGTTCCCACGTCTCACGATTATTAGAACCATGATTTCATAGCACATGAACCGTAGGTATCGTCCTCCCATGAAGTAGCTTGGTCTCAGAATCAACTACCCTGACTGGCCGCTTAGTCAAAGATAAATCAGGTACAATATCAAGATTACTCCAGCTCAAAATGTGAGATGGATCAGAGAGATATTTTCTCAACTTCAATACATGGAATACATTATGTATTGACATCAACTGTGGTGGAATTTCTAAATGGTAAGCAACCTTCCCCACATACTCAACAACCTTGAAATGCCCCACAAAATGAAGAGCAAGCTTCCTTTTCCTCCCAAGATATCAACGACCCAACCGGGGTGAAACATTCAAGGATACTTGGTCACCAACTGAAAAATCCAAAGGTCTACAGTGTCGATAAACATAAGACTTATAATAGCTCTATGTTGTCAATATTATTTAATGAATAAGTTGAATCTTAGTTATTTTTGCCTACATCAAGTTTGGTCCAACCAAAAAACATTCACCAACCTCCGACAAGCACAATGAAGATTTACAAGGTCGACCATATAAGGCCCCAAAAGGAGTCATTTTGATTGCGGAATGATAACTGTTGTTATAAGAGAACTCAACCAGCCCTAAGTAATCATCCCAAGCCCTGCCGAAGTCAAGGAAGCAAGCACGAAGCATATCCTTAAGAATCTGTATAGCTCTCTTTGTTTGGCCATTCGATTGCGGATGGCAGGTCATGCTCAAGTGAACCTGAGATCCCAGTACCTCTTGAAGGCCTCTCCAAAAGAAAGAAGTAAATTGAGGGTCTCTATTAGATACAATTCTATATGGAAATTCAAGAAAATGAAAAATCTCTCTCACATGGAGACATCCCAACACCTCAACTTTGGTTGTTTCACAAATGGGTATAAAGTGAACCGACTTAGTCAGTATGTCGATCACAACCCATATCACATTCTTCTTTCTCTAGGTATGAGGAAACCCAACCAAAAAATCCATAGAGATCTCATCCCACTTCCAAGTAGGGACTGGAAGTGGCTAAAGAAAACTAGAAGGTTTCTGGTGCTCGGCCTTAACCTGTTGGCACATATAACAACAAGAGACAAACTCAGCAATGTCTAGCCTTATCCATGGACACCAGAACTGCCTCCATATATCATAGAACATTTTTGTGGTTCCTGGGTGCACTGCCCACTGAGAATTATGAAAATCCCCCACCACTGTCTTTCTTGCTTCTAAAACCACAACAAAGAAATTTCGATAGCATAGAACACCCTCTTTGGAGAACAACCACTAGTCAATTGTCTCCCCACCATAAAGAGAGTCCATAATGCTACAAAATTCATCATCAAGCTGTTGATCTTGAAGAATAATCTCGAGAAGAGTGGATAATAACTGAATGTTGGCTAAAGAAACTCCACCCCCTTTCTCCTAAACTTTGATATGAAATTTTGCAAAGAGATCCATCAAATTCCACTCTTCTGAAGATTCTTTCACTACATGGATTGGAAGTTTTCTACTTAACGCATCTAAAATGACATTCTCTTTCCCTGGGGTATAGGTCTGATCAAATCCAAACAACTTCAGGTACTCCACCCAATGCCTCTGACGAAGATTCAAATATTTTTGAGAGAAGATATAACTCAAGATTTTGCGGTCTGAAAACACAGTAAACCTTTCACCATAAAGGTAATGTCGCCAACTCTTAAGTGTGTGCCCCACATATGCAAGTTCAAGATCATGGGTAGGATAATTATTCTCATGTGCCTTAAGCTGAAGAGATCCACAAGCAAGTACATGGTCACCCTACATAAGAACACAACACAATCCTGAACCTGATGCATCACAAAAAACCACATAGCCCTGCCCAGCCTCTGGAAGAGTCAACACCGGTGTAGTAGTCAAAAGATGTTTTAGATAAAAAAAATAATTATGAAATTTATCATCCTAAAAAAAATTCACCCCCTTTCGAGTTAGTACAGTCATCAAAGAATCCAACTTTGAGAATTTATTCACAAACCTACGGTAATATTCGGCTAAGCCCAAGAAGCTCCGGATCTCGAGGACATTTTGTCATCGCTCCCAAATCATAACAGCCTTCACCTTCTCATGATCAACTGATATACCCTATTTAGACACCACACATTCCAAGAATTTCACTTCCCAAATCCAGAACCCACATTTTGAGAGCTTGGAGTAGAGTCAGTGACTTCTCAGCAGACTCAGAACTATTTTCAAATGATGCACATGTTCTTGCTTAGATTTAGAGTAAACAATGATGTCGTCCACAAAGTTCACTACAAAAGTATCCAAATACTCATGGAATATCATTTTCAACAAATCCATGAAAACTACATGATCATTTGTCAGACCAAAGGGCACAACAAGGTACTCATAATGGTCATACCTGCTTCAAAAGGTAGTTTTCTGAATTTCGGATTCTTTTATCCTCAACTGATGGTAACCTGACCGAAGATCGATATTTCAAAACCACTTAGCACCTTTCAGCTGATCAAACAGATCATCAATCTATAGTAAAGGATACTTGTTCTTTATTGTGAATCTATTGAGTTTCCGATAATCAAAACATAGGCAAAGTGATATTTCAGCCTTCTTAGCGAAGAGAATCAGCGCCACCCAAGGTGACACACTTGAATGTATAAAGCCTTTCTAGAGAAGATCATCCAACTGGGACTTCTGTTCTTTCAGTTCCATTGGTCCCATGTGGTAGGAGGGAATTTAAGCTTTTCACGACACCCTCCCCACAAAGAGTTCCCCTCCTGGGATGGCAATGTGATAAGGGAGATAATCACCCAAGAGTCCCGCCTCCAGTAGGCCCCAGGTTGGAGACTAGCATCGAGGGTATAGAAACACACAAAATGGAAGGCATTACCCTTTAAGAGAACACATGCAGAAGAGAGAGATAATATATACACCAATCAACTCCAACTCAGACTGCAATGTAAACGAAAACCCAAGTACACATATGAAATTTCATGCAGAAGTACTAAAACTGAAAGGGGAAAGACTGAAAGTACCTAAATTAAAGTAAAACAGCATCAACCACAAGCCCGAAAAGCTCCTACAACCCCAAGCTAGTAGAAACCATCTTGATCTACAACCTGCTCCAAGTGACCTGAAAAATAGTTTTTATATACATAGGGTGAGTATAACAGTATACTCAGTAGGATCCTCCCCGAAGAATCTCATGCAAAAGTAAAGAAAGCATGCTAAAGCACAGTGAAAAACATGTGAAACTAACTCATCACCTAAATATGTATACTAAGTTCCCAACCTCACCATAACCACTCTCACCAGTAACGCATACAAGAATATATCATATAAAAAATAATATCAAGGGTACCCCGCTACTACTTCCCCATTGGTTTTCCATTTTGCCCCAACGTCGCACGTCCTGAGCATTTCTCTCCAAAAAGGCTTGCTCGTAGACACCTGGGCGAAGCACCACAATATGCACCTCATGCAACAAAACCACCACGTCCACACACCAAAGTTACCAGGTATTTTCCGGGAGCCACCACAGCTCGCATAACAGGTATCATACGTCAGGCATTATACCTCAAGCCATTACAGCCCATACACCGAGTAAGGATCCTCAAGCCATCACAGCCTATACATGTTACACCTATAGTAGTCCATAGAAAACTTTACCCATAATATATGTGTGTGAATAACCACAATCCATTATAGCCCTCTACACACATATGTGGGAAAAACTAACCAATGTGCATTCCAACACAAGTAACTACCAAGAGAAGAGAGCAGAGACAAAGGGGATAGTCAGCCATCCATCCTCCCATCGGAATGTTGGGGAAAACACCCCCCCAGGGCTCAGAATCCCCGGAGTGTCATTTTCCCTTACTGACTAGGTGGAGTAGTGTATAGAAACACAAAAGTACAGGATATATTATATCTCACAACCACACTATGGGCATTACCTAGTCTTAGACACAACTGCAACTAACATCTCTCAGACTCTGGGCTGCTACTTCTAAGACTAGGTATCCTATAAGCATACAACCATTTAAAGCGCTTTATTATATTACTCCATTCCCTTTTTTTCAGTTCCACTGTACGTTAATTAATTATTTAAACATTAATTTACCATGAACAATCCCACATTAAATCTCATTAGAATAACACCCAAAGTCCATTGTTCCTTCAAAATTATAACCTCATCATTATGTTCCAGCAAACTCCAACCCCATGGGTTAACACCATTTATTAAATTATTCATTACAAAAATAAATTTCCACATTCCAAGGCATTCTAGAAAATAGTTTATGCTACTAAACACAAGGGGATCAACACGGGGAATAGATGTACTACCCATTGAGTCTTTACTGCTTATAGAAAGAGAATATACCCATCCTTCCTTGAGAAGCTAAACACAGAAAGCACGTGGCATACCCCGCGTGTCTTCACCTCTTTCGGAAGAAGGGTATGTAATACCAGCTTCCTTGAGCAGTGGGGAAAAGTAAAGCAGATAAACGACCAAATAAACAACAAGAATCCAACAATCAAAACCATCCCATTCCATAATCCCGGGTGTCCTCCCTGACACCCACATGCATAAACTAATGCATCTCACCACTCTAGGCGTCATCTTCTACCACAACCAAAAAGGCCTCCATGCCTCCACATATTACCACAACCATCCCGACTCACATAAAAACACAAGCACCAGTAAGACAAACATCTTCACAATTGGGCTCTTGGCCCTTAAACAAAAAAAGGGTAACTCAGAACCCTATAAGCAATTATCTTTTAACAACCAACAGTTCTATAATCCATCTTTGATTAACCGATTTATTATTCATTGGTTCTAAATTTGAGAAACCTAATCAGTAAGCTATCACAAATAAATGAACATGTTTACTGCACCAATTTCATTAACATAAAATTAAAATAAGAACCAGATTCTTTTACATGAATCTTTATCTTTAGCCAAACAATTATCAATTAATCCTGGTTTACGTTCTTTACTGATTTCCATTGAGAACAAGCATAAATATCACACAATCTAGAAAAAAAGAGGCAATAACATATGATCGATATCAATTTATTTATCCGGTCAAATATTTATTATGTAAATTCCATTTTCATCAAGTGGAATAAAACATGCTAAAGATAAAGTTGCACATAAAATAAAGAGAAGCAACAAATCCCCTACCTCAAACAGTTCCTCACGTTCTTTATCCACACAATGAGTCATGATCCTCCTCTCGCGACAACTGCATCCACCCGAGGATGTCACGGTACGACAACACCAACCAATCCCCAAGAAAACCCCCATTAGAAGCATGGAGATTACAAGCTATAATATGGAAAGGAGAAATAGGAGGATATGATCCCAAAATGAATGATGATAAAACATACCTTATATCTAAGATTGACCGATACAGCTCGGTTGCATCAAAATAGAGCAGAACCAATCCAAGGAGTAATGTTTGATTGTGAAAATCCTACAAGAATAATTGAAAGGCTCTAGCATCTCATAGCCGAGAACAAAGAGGAAGAACAAGGGAGGATGATATCTTGTCCCTTTTGAAGATTTAATGGGGCAACAGTTTAAGATATGCTTAATTCCCCATTAAAAGCGGATCACATTAACCCATGCAGTTTGACCAAGTAAAAACATCCCAGGCCATAAGAATAATTAATATAGGATTTATGGCCTTTGAATCAGCCATAATAGTCCTTAAAATAAGGCTTTAAATGTATTTTACATCAAAGGAAACATCAAAGGGGTGAAACTGTAGTAAGATGGAAACACTGTACACCTACCGTTACTGTACACCTACCGTTACTCTACACCTACCATTAGAGGTTACCGATAGAGGTTACTGATAGACCTCAACATTCTGGAAACACTGTTGACCTACCGTTACTGTACACATATCGTTACTATACACCTACTATTAGAGGTTACCGATAGACCTCACCATTCTGGAAACACTATTCATGGAACCTCGCCGATTGAACTGTTCACTGAACCTCACTGATAGAACACTGTTCACTGAACCTCACTAATAGAGCACTTTACTGAACCTCACCGATAGAACACTATTCATTGAACCTCACTGATAGAACAGTGTTCACTGAAACTCACTGATAGAACACATTTCACTGAACCTCACTGATAGAACAGTGTTCACAGAACCTCACTAATAGAACACTATTCACTGAACCTCACTGATAGAACATTGTTCACTGAACCTCATTGATAGAACTATTAACAAAACCTCACTGATAGAACTGTTCACTAAACCTCACCGATAGAACTGTTCACGAAACCTCACCGATAGAACTGTTCACTGATGGAACTGTTCACAGAATTGGAAATTTGGAAGATTATTGGGGATAACTCACCTTGACCTCCCTGAACACCTCAAACACCACATTTTCACCAAGTAATGGACCGGATACGTTCGGGCCATTACATCTGATACCTCTCAAAACATTCTCGTCCTCGGGAATTCAAAACCCACCTAAAGATAAAAAAAGAAATGGGGTCCAAACAACCACCCATCGAGATACCTCTCAAAAGATAGCAATCCACAAGAAGCAGCAAAAGGAAATTCATAAATAAAATATGAAAGGTCTAACCTCAAAGGGAACATCGTTACATGAAAAGAGTTAAACATCAAACAACTCTGGGTACTGAGCACATATTTGTGACTCATGTTCCTAGGTACTCTCTTTCATTCCACCATGTCGCCACAAGACACGAACTAAGGGGATAGAATGCCTGCGCAACACCTTCTCCTTGCGATCTTGGATCTCCATAAGTCACTCCTCAAAGGTTGCATCATCATCAACATCGATCTCTCCCCAATCGATGATGTGAGAGTCATTATGAAGATAATGACAGAGCTGTGATACAAGGAAAACATCATGTATTCGAATCATCTGTGGGGGAAGTGCTACTCGATACGCCACATCTCCAACATGAGATAACACCTCGAAAGTCCCAAAAAACCGGGGATAAAGCTTACTTCCATGACCAAACCTTTGATGCCCACGATGGGGATTTACCTTCAGAAACACATGATCCCCAACATTAAACTCTAAGTGTCTCCTTCTTTGATCATTATATGATTTCTGATGATCTTGCACTGTCTTCATCCTCTCATGAATCACCTGGACCATCTCTCTTGTATTCTTCACTAGTTTCGATATGAGAATTGTTGATTCTCTAACCTTAGTCCAGCACAACGGAGAACGACAAGTCCGACCATACAAGGCTTCAAACGGCGCCATACCGATGGTGGAGTGAAAACTATTATTGTAAGAGAACTCCACCAAGGGTAATTGCCTCATCCATGAACCTCCAAAATCAATAACACAAGAGCGTAACATTTCTTCAAGATTCCGGATGGTTCGCTTTGTCCGACCATCCGTTTGAGGATGACAATCAGTGCTAAGGCATAGTTGAGAACTGAAAGCAAGTTGGAGACCTCTCCACACCTTGGAGGTAAAATGAGGATCTCAATCAGAAATTATCATCCTAGGGACTCCATGAAGTCTCACTACCTCCTCTAGATACTACCTCGACAAAACTTCCACTGAGCTTGACTCCTTGATTGCTATGAAGTGGGACGATTTTGTTAAACGATCCAGTACCGACCAAATAGCATCATGTCCTCTCGGAGCTCGAGGTAAACTAGTAAAAAAGTCCATTGATATGTCCTCCCACTTCCACAGAAAAATCTCTAATGGCTGGAGAAGACCACCAGGAACACAATGTTTGGCCTTCACCTTCTGATGGACTAAACATCGAGACACACACTCCGCAATCGCACGCTTCATCCCAGGCCACCAAAAATGGATCCTCAAGGCTCGGTACATTTTGGTCACGCCAGGATGCACCGCTAAAGGTGAACTATGAAACTCTATGAGAACCATCCCGCACATCGTCAAAGGAACAAAAATCCTTCCGTGATACAACACTCGGTGTTGTTGATCCTCCAACCAAACATCAGGGGCCTCACCACAAACAACTTGGTCTCTCCAGACCTCCACCTCAAGATCTCCCAACTGGGACTCTTCCACCTTCTTCATCAAGGATGACTGTACCGTAATTTGAAAAAGATAGCCTCTACCCCCAACTTCTCCCATATCAAGATGTAATGCTAACAGTTCTTCCATTACTCTCCAGGAATAACCGGATTCACGCACAACATCAGTATGTGACTTTAAACTCAGTGCATCATCTATTAAATTCCCCTTTCGAGGTGTATATGATATTTCGAAGTCGTATTCCTGAAAGAACTCCATCCATCGATGTCGTTGTAAGTTCAAGTCACGCTGGGAGAAAACATACCTCAAACTCTTAAGATCGATGAAAACCACAAAGCGCTCACCAATGAGGTAATGTCTCCACAACATCAAAGAAAACACCACGGCTACCAACTCAAGATCATGGGTGGCATAGTTGAATTCATGGGGATGCAAATACCAAGGCCTATAAGAAACAACTAACCTCTGCTGCATGAGAACACAACCTAACCCCAGATGTGAAGTGTCGCAGAAAACATCAAACTGAACTCCCTCAGCTGGAAGACAAAGAACTGGAGCACTTACTAACTTCTCCTTTAGATACTCAAAACCTACCTGAAACTGATAAGTCCATATGAATGTATGATCCTTCCTGGTCAAAGATGTCAGAGGAGTCACAACTCTTGAGAAATTGGCTACGAACCTCTTGTAGTAGCCTGCAAGACCAAGGAAACTTCGCACCTCTGAAACTGTCTTGGGGGATGCCCAAGACACAACTGCTTCTATCTTCGATGGATCCACAACTACTCCCTTTTGGGACATAACATGACCTGAGAAATGGACTTATCGAGCCCAAAACTCACACTTCGACAACTTCTGAAACAGCTGATGTCGACGAAGAACTCCCAAAACAGCTTGTTGATGATCTGCATGCTCCTCTTCAGATGTGGAGTACACAAGGATGTTGTTGATGAAGACTACCACGAACCTGTCCAGGAACTCATGGAACACAACATTCATCAATCCCATGAATACAGTTGGAACATTATTCACACCAAACAACATTACAACGAACTCATAATTCCCATGATGACAATGGAAAGCAGTCGTTGGGATATCCTCATCCTTCACACACATATGATGATATCCTGGCTGCAAGTCAATCTTTGAGAACCAACATGCACCTTTTAGTTGATTGAATAAATTGACAGTCCGTGGAAGAGAATAGCGATTCTTTATTGTCACTTTGTTTAAGCGACGATAATCTACACACAATCGCAAACTACTGTCGGCCTTCTTCACAAACAAAACTGGTGCACCCCATGGTGACACACTTGGCTGAACAAAACCACACTGTAACAAACCATCAGGATGTATACATAGCTCTCGTAACTCAGAAGGGGCCATCCTATATGGATACATAGAGATAGGATATTCTCCTGGCTGTAGCTCGATCCCAAACTCGATCTCTCGTCGAGGGGGGTAATGCTACAACCTCTTATAGAAAGAGGTCAGGGTACTCCTCTACGACCCTAAGAAATTCCAACTGCTGAACCTCTTAAGAACTCAGCATCATCTCATCCATCATGGATGATAAAGATGGAACACTCCTATGACCCATCTAAGGATCTCACTCACCAACAAACACCACTAGCTCTCTATCTGCTCCAATTAGATGACCTTCTTCCTGAAGAAATCCATGATAGCCTGCATCAAATAAAACCAATCCATGCCGAGGATGATATCATATGGTTGTATTTGTAAACATAGGAAATATCCCCAAGAGCAATGTTTCCCCAACACTAGCTCACAGTCTCTAAATACTTCAAACAAGTCATCTTGACCTCCAACTAGCGTAGTCAACGCCAAGGGAACTGGAAGCCTCTCTACCTCAAGTCCCAAAGCATGGACAAGGGTAGGTTATATGAAGGAGTGTGTCGCTCTTGAATCAAAAAAGGAATACACCAAGGTAGAAAACAAGAAAAGGGTACCTCGAATGATGTCTGGCTTGCCTTGAGCTGGAAATGCTAGAGCATGAAGCTGACCACGACCTCCTCTACGACCTCTCTAACCCTGATGATGACCACCACCACGGTCGTGCTCTGCTATCTGAGGATGGGGAGTACCATGGGGCTATTCCTTGCCTTCCCCATATACCCTGTACTGATCTAAAGCTGGTGCAACTGGTTGCTGCTACCTCGGTTGGAATTGCCTCAACGGAGGAACCTTGAGCGTAGAACCTGGTGCACAATGACCGCTCTGAAAGGTCGGGCACTCCCGCTGCTGATGGCCATGACCACCACAAGTGAAACAAGTGCATGATCCCTTGGCATAGGCCTGAGAGTTACTTCCTCTAGAGAAACGAGATGTGAAGGGATGGGACCTACCCCCTACTGAACGGAAACTCTTCTGCCCTAGAAACCGAGAACCCCAGACCACAACTCTGTTTCATGAGGAATCATGTCGATTCCCCTCTCATGATGATCATGTCCTAGAAAAAGACCTCTCGACAACCTCATCCCTCACCAGCACCTAAAGATATGTTTTAAGAATAAATGGGGTGACCTAGCACTAGATCTCTAGACGCAATGCCTCCTCGAAATGCCTCGCCCTAGCCTCCTCATCTGGCAGTAGGTATGAAGCATATTGTAAAAGGTTCCCGAAATGGATTTCAAACTCTCGAACAATGGATCTCCAATGTCGAAGGGTAAGAATATCCTGGTGACTAGACACCTTCTCAGTCGAAGAAAGAAACGTGACTCTAAACCTGTCTCAGAACTCCTCCCATGAGATCGTTGACTCCTCACGATCCATGAGGAACAAGAACCACCAATACCTTGCTACTCCATGCAGCCTCGTCATAACCAAGGCACCCAGTGCTATTTACGAGAATGAATTGAACTGAATCTGATATCGACCTCCTCAAACCAGTCTTCCGTGACTGTATCTGAAATAGAGCCCTCATACTTCTGAAGACTCTGGCGCTGAAACTCTCTAATTGTCTTCCTCCATGTGTCATCATCATCAACCTCTACCCTGCGGTGATCTGCTGAAACAACCTACTGGACATTTTCTGCGCAAACCTGATGAGGACGTCGACCTGGAGCCATACCTGTAAAATAAAAATCGTTAGAGTTCCTAAACCTGGAATATGGAAGACTCAAAATTAATTAATTAATTGTTTTCTTTTATTCATTTTAGGTTAACCTATCTCAAGGTCTACCCATTCAAACATAGTCACAAAGAATAATGATGAATGATCCTTTCCTAGGTCTCTACCCTGCAACTAGTATCACATTGAAAGTTCTTCTATCACACGAGAAAAAAGTGGAACACTGATGGAAAAGTTGAGAGCAGTGGCAGTTGTGGGTGAGAAAGTGTAGTTGCGGGGGCTGTAACAAAGGTGTTGGAGACCGTTGGGCAATAGGAGGCTTCTCGGAAGCCAACTATGTATGCTCAGCGTGACCACACTGTTTCTAAAATTTTTAGTAGACTGAAAGCTGATTTGGGTGTTGGGTGTTCTCCTAAGGAAACCTATGCTGTTGGAAGAAATGGGGTCAGCAGGACTGCTAGATTGGTGCAGGAGAAGGAAACTTGTCTTGAGGAGAGGGATCCAAATTTGAATGATGAGATGGTTAGGCAACTGGATTCATCTTTACGCAGTGGTTCCATGGTGAGGGATGTAGCGGGTGTGTATCTAGCCTCTAGTGGAGACACCTCCTTGCAGTTTCAATACATGGGTCATGGCTTTGTCCAATCAAAGGTTCCAGAATTGGTAGCATAGTACATACGGGCACAACCTTCTTATGCCGAGAAGGTTAAAACTGGAGGCATGATTAAAAATTCTCAGAACCGGTTTGAAGTTCTAGGAGAAGAAGACTGTCAGATTCCTAGAGAAGGCATGGAGATGGAAGATACACAAGGAGAGGACCCTTCTCTAGTAATGGGGGATACTCAAGAGGAGGCAGATCCATCGCCAGACTCACCCGTTGAGACCATAGAAGTGGGCTTGGCAGAGGAATACTTTCGATCATCCTCAAGGAAGGGAAAGACTACAATTATTGCTTCAGAAGGTTTTATTAAGCATAATCGGAGGACACGAGGGAGTAAGGACTACTCTAACTTACCTAGTCCTCCTGTTACGAGGTCTTCAAGTAAGGGTAAACTTCTTCTGATGGGTACTAATAATGCATACAACAATTACACGAACAAGAGGAAGGGAGATGGCGTGCATGAGGATGGTAAGCAAGAATGTGGTACATAGGCCAACGACCGAGTGTCTATAGAACCTGTGGCTACTACAAGGTAAACTGATCAGCATGGAGAATGGAAAACTCAATCTAAAGAGGTGATGGCAGCAACGGAGGAAGATCTTTAGAGGCCTGTGGAAGGGCCTCTTGTCGGTTGGTAGTGCTTGGGGGATGTTGGTTCGGATAAAAAGATGGATCTACTCATACACTCGGGTGAGGAAATGAAGGAGGAAATCCTATTGATTATGGCGACAAGAGAAGATATTGATCAAATGATGAGTAGATTTTTCCGAGTGGAAGGTACAGAGGAGAAAGGGGAGTGGATTAACAAGAAATACCATATATTGGTTAGAGGCTTCAATAGGGGGAAATTTAGAAAAGAAGAGTACATGCAAACCTCAGAATACCTGGAAACTTGTTAAGAAGCACTTCTTAAAGATGATCCAGGATTCCAGGTAAAGTCCTTTCCATGGAAATTGTCTAGGTAATTTGACTCCAATCGTCTCAATCTCATGTTTAACAAGTCAGTGGTCTATTTTGATGTTTGATCTGCTGAACTGTGAGGTTTCTAACTTCCCCCGTTGAAAGTGTTGGAAAAATAAAAAAGTAAATTTGGATGATAGGGGGCCCTAAACGCCTAAGTCCCAGCCGGTCTCAAGTGTTTACCTCACTTTCTAAACATGAATGACGTTGTAGCCCAACCATCTCATGCAGCCTCACCTGTGCCTAACTCCAAACTCCATCCTATCCCTCAACCAGACCTCTGATACCCCTCTTCCACGACCCCCTCCCCACAAAGTGTACCCCTCCTGGGCCGGCACTGTGAGAAGGGAGATAATGACCCCCAAGTCCCGCCTCCATAGGCCTCAGGTTGGAGACTAGCACCGAGGGTATAGTAACACACAAAATGGGAGGCATTACCCTCTAAGAGAACACATGCAGAAGAGAGAGATAAGATAGACACCAATCAACTCCAACTCAGACTGCAATATAAATGAAAACCCATGTACACATATGAAATTTCATGCAGAAGTACTAAAACTGAAAGGGGAAAGAATACAAGTACCCAAAAGAAAGTAAAACATTAGTAACCACAAAACCGAACAGCTCCTGCAACCCCAAGATAGTAGAAACCAGCTTGATCTCCAACCTGCTCCAAGTGACCTGAAAAATAGTTTTTATATACATAGGGTGAGTATAACCGTATACTCAGTTGGATCCTCCCCGAAACATCTCGTGAAAAAGTAAAGAAATCATGCTAAAGCACAATGAATAACAAGTGAAACTAACTAGTCACCTAAATAGGTAAACTAAGTTCCCAACCTCACCATGGCTACTCTCACCAAGTAACGCATACAAGAATATATCATATAATAAAGAATATCAAGGGTACCCCGCTACTACTTCCCCACTGGTTTGCCGCTCTGCCCCCAACATCACATGTCCTGAGCATCTCTCTCGAAAAAGGCTTTCCCGCAGAAACCTATGTGAACCACCACAATATGCACCTCGTGCAAAAAAACCACCACATCCACAAACCAAAGTAACCAGGTATTTTCCGGGATCCACCACAACTCGCATAATGTGTATCATACGTCGGACATTATACCTCAATCCATTACAACCCATACACTGAGTAAGGATCCCCAAGCCATCACAGCCTATACACATTACACCTATAGTAGTCCATAGAAAACTATATCTAGAATAAATGTGTGTGAATAACCACAAGACGTTACATCCCTCTACACACTTATATGGGGAAAACTAACCAATGTTCCTACCAGCACAAGTAACTACCAAGAGAAGAGAACGGGGCCAAAGGGGGTAGTCAGTCATCCATCCTCTCACCAGAATGTTAGGGAAAACACCCCCCCCCCCAGGGCTCAGAATCCCTGGGGTGTCAGTTTCCCTTACTAACTGAGTTGAGTAGCGTATAGAATCACAAAAATTACAGGATACATTATATCTCATAACCACACTATGGGCATTACCTAGTCTTAGAAACAACTGCAGCTAACATCTCTCAGACTCTGGGTTGCTACTTCTAAGACTAGGTATCCTATAAGCATACAACCATTTAAAGAGATTTATTATATTACTTCATTCCCTTTTTATCAGTTCCACTGTACGTTAATTAATTCTTTAAACATTAATTAACCATGAACAATCCCACATTAAATTTCATTATCATCCCACCCAAAGTCCATTGTTCCTTCAAAATTACAACCTCATCATTTTGTTCCAACAAACTCCAACCCCATGGGTTAACACCATTTATTAATTTATTCGTTATAAAAATACTTTCCCACATTCCAAGGCATTCTAGAAAACAATTCTATGCTACTAAACAAAGGGGGCTCAACACGGTGCATAGATGTACTATCCGTCGAGTCTTTACCGCTTATAGAAATAGCATATACCCATCCTTCCTTGAGAAGATAAACACGTAAAGCACATGGCATACCATGAGTGTCTTTGCCTCTTTCGAAAGAAGGGTATGTAAGATTAGATGCCTTGAGCAGTGGGGAAAAGTAAAGCAGATAAACAACCAAAGAAACAACAAGCATCCAACAATCATAACCATCCCATTCCATCATCCTGGGTGTCTTCCTTGACAACCACATGCATAAACTGATGCATCTCGCCACTCTAGGCATCATCTAATGCCACAACCAAAAAGGCCTCCATGCCTCCACATATTACCACAACCATCCAGGCTCACATAAAAACTCAAGAAGCAGTAAAACAAAAATCTTTACAATTGGGCTCTTGGCCCTTAAAAAACAAGGGGGTAACTCAGAACACTACAAGCAATTATCTTTTAACAACCAACAGTTCTTTAATCCATCTTGGATTAACCGATTTATTATTCGTTGGTTCTAAATTCGGGAAACCTAATTAGTAAGCTATCACAAATAAATGAACCTTCTTACTGAACCAATTTGATTAACATCAAATTACAACAAGAACCAGATTCGTTTACATGCCTCTTTATCTTTAGCTAAACAATTATCATTTAATCCTGGTTTACGTTCTTTACCGATTTCCATCAAGAACAAGCATAAATATCACAAAATCTAGCAAAAAAAGAGGCAATAACATATGATCGATACCAATTTATTTATCCGGTTCAAATATTTATTATGTCAATTCCATTTTCATCTAGTGGGATAAAACATGCTAAAGATACAGTTGCACATAAAATAAAGAGAAGCAATGAATCCCCTAACTGAAACAGTTCCTCAAGTTCTTTATCCACACAACGGGTCACGATCATCCTCTCGCGACAACTGCATCCACCCGAGGATGTGATGGTACGACAACACCAACCAATCCTAAAAAAAAACCCCATTAGAAGCATGGAGATTACATGATATAATATGGAAAAGAGAAACAGGATGAGATGACCCCCAAATGAACAATGATAAAACATACCTTATATTGAAGATTGAACGATACAACTCGGTTGCATAAAAATAGAGTGGAACCAATCTGAGGAGTAATGTTTTATTGTGAAACTCCTATGGGAAGGATTGAAAGGTTATAGCATCTCATAGTCGAGAACAAAGAGGAAGAAAAAGGTAGGATGATATCTTGTCCCTTTTGAAGATTTAATGGGGTGACGGTTTAAGATATTCTTAATTCCCCATTAAAAGCGTATCGCATTAACCCACGCGGTTTGACCAAGTAAAAACATCCCAATCCATAGGAATAATTAATATAGGATTTATGGCCTTTTAATCGGCCTTAAGAGTCATTAAAATAAGGATTTAATTGTATTTTACGTCAAAGGAAACTTCAAAGGGGTGAAATTGTAGGAAGCTGGAAACATAGTACACCTACCGTTATTGTACACCTACCGTTACTGTACACCTACCATTATAGGTTACCGATAGAGGTTACTAATAGACCTCACCATTCTGGAAACACTGTAGTCCTACCGTTACTATACACCTACTGTTACTGTACACCTACCATTAGAGGTTACTGATAAAGATTACCGATAGACCTCACCGTTCTGGAAACACTGTTTATAGAACCTCACTGATAGAACTGCTCACAAAACCTCACTGATAGAACACTGTTCACTGAACCTCACTGATAGAACACTATTCACTGAACCTCACTGATAGAACAATTTTTAGTGAACCTCAATGATAGAACATTTTTCACTGAACCTCACTGATAGAATTATTCACAAAACCTCAGTGATAGAACTGTTCACTGAACCTCACCGATAGAACAATGTTCACTAAACCTCACCGATAGAACACTCTTCACTAAACCTCACTGATAGAACACTGTTCACTGAACCTCACTGATAGAACAATGTTCACTGAACCTCAATGATAGAACAGTGTTCACTGAACCTCACTGATAGAACACTCTTCACTGAACCTCACTGATAGAACACTGTTCACTGAACCTCACTGATAGAACACTATTCACTGAACCTTACTGATAGAACTGTTCACAAAACCTCCCTGATAGAACTTTTCACTGAACCTCACCGATAGAACTATTCAAGAAACCTCACCAATAGAACTGTTCACTGATGGAAGTGTTCACAGAATTGGAAATTTGGACGATTATTGGGGATAAGTCACCTTGACCTCCCGGAACACCTCAAACACCACATTTTCACCACGTAATGGACCAGAGAGGTCTGGGCCATTACAAAACTGGTTGAGTACAAGGTATTAAGTCAATGGAGAACTCAACTTCCCTTACCGGTGGAAGACTAGAGAAATCCAAAGGAAACGCGTCGGGAAACTCAACAATGACTAGATGGAGATTATTACTCAAAGATTCTCGCTCTAGATCAAAAGAAAACACTGATATCACTTTCCCCAATTCTGGATAAGATGGTATGGATCTGTTCAACCTAATGTCTTAATCTCCTTGAAAGACAACAGACCCACCAATAGGTGTAGTAAAGTAGACCCATCAAATATATCAATCAATTCGGGCTTTATTGGCAATGATTCAATCCATCCCAAATATGACGTCAAGGGATTTCATGTCGAGAACAATAAAACTCCATGAAATCTCGACATCTGAAAGAGAGAATACACAAGTGGGACTACGAAGACCATGCTCTCTCTTCATACCAAGGGGTGTGGTAATATCCATTGCACAAGATAGTTTCTCCATATAAAGATTAAGATAATTAACAATACCGGTTGAAATAAATGAATGAGATGCAAAAGTATCAAATAAAGCAGTCACTAATGATGATGCTATTGTAATGGTACCTCTCACGGTCATTGGACTCGTGTCTGCTTCCTCTGGAGACTCTTCCACTACGTGACAAAGCTTTGTTCCGGATGCCTGTGGCTTGAACCCTTTTGTACATGAAGCATCAGGTTGCCCTTCAATTTTAGGAGGAGCTAATGATGTTTTTCCACTACACGAAGTAGAGAGATGATGGAAGAATCTTTGTAAGTTCCCTAAATGTCCACAAGAGCTACAGTTTGTGGGTGCCTCAGTGCAAACTCTCTTAGAATTTCTTGGCTTTCCATACTGATAGCATGTCAAAGAACATCCTCCTGGAACTATAGGATGTATGGAATAACTCTTCTATCAATAAATATCATGAGAATCATCACACTTCTGTTTTACTTTGAAGGAGCCAATGCTGCCACTGGGAGAAAAAGAAACTCCCGATAACCCTGACTTTCCATCCATGTATATTTCAACCATCATCGCTCTATCTATCACATCAGTATAAGTGGGCAGCTTCAGCGAGAAAACCATAGAATAGATAAATGACCAAAGCCCCAACTCGAACAGTCGATCCTTCATATGTTCATTAGATATTATCTTAAGAGAAAACTGCAGTAGCTCAGAAAAGCAATTTGAATACTCAATAATGGTTTTGAAGGTCCGATCAAGCTTGGAAAACTCTACAGCCTTAGCTAGCACCATTGAATCTGAATAAATCTGGTCGGTAAAAAGAACCTTGAAATCCTTCCACTCTAAGCCCTCGTGCTTCTGTGTTGTCACAATCATGTCCCGCCATCTCCTGCTTGGTCCTTCTAGCATGAAAGTGGAACACTTTACCTTGATCATGTCTGATGTATCCAAGAACTCAAACAAACAATATACCTTGCTCAGCCATTCCTCATCATGTTGAGGATCAATGGATCCTTTGAAAACTGGTGGCTTCTAGTGAAGGAACTCTTGAGAATGATTCCAAAAAACACCCCCTGAGGATCCACAGCTAGTGCCTGAATGGGAACTGGAGGTGGTGCATGTCCCAGAGCATGGACAATGCGCACAATCACCTCAACTAGATTTGGGTCCATTGGAGGATTCACTTGTTGTGGTCCAGCAGTAGCTTCCTCCTAGATCATATTTTCACATCTTCTCGAAGGCATAATGTTACACAACATTAGTAGATAGAAGGAAGACATTAGATTTAACACTCAAATAGAGCAACATGAAAAATTGTTTTCAACAGATGGAACAACCATATTTGGATTCCACTCTATCCAAATCAGAATATGGAAAGGAATATAACTAATTCATAAGACGTTCTTCCCTAACCACCCATAGCGACTTAATGTTTATTGTGGTGAGAGCTGGTCAGGAACTCAAACGCAACTACCTCTTATTTACTGACAAGATTTCAAAAATGCATTCTGACTTCAAGACAAAAGCTCAACAACCTCTTTTGATATCACTTTATCACGAACCATCCCAGGTACCCTGGTAACCCGATAACTGAACCGGACCTGACATAGCCCGAAGGTCATTCCCGATCCCCACAAGTCAGCGACTAGCACCTTTAATCATACAATGTGCAAGTGGGAATTATTTTTCAAGAAGACATAGTGGAATTAAGACAAGCAAGTCAATATGCATATAAAAGAAAATCCACCAGAAGTAAAGTACTAAAATAAAACAAGGAATCAAAGCCCAATGTACTATAACCCAAGTACCAAAAATAGGGAAAATAACCACAAGGTCACTAAGGACACAACTCACCAAGTCAAAATCTCAATAGTTGTATCTACCTCTAAGAGATCTCTTCGCTCAGCTCGACCATGAAAGGATAAATTCTACAATCATCTGAAGAAAAAAGTAGGGTATGAGCCTAAGACTTGTAGGATACCACCAAATATTCCATAACAGATGTCAAATATAGATTATCCAAAAAAACATTAATTATCAAAATAAACAAGTTTGGAAATTTAATAGCATATTTAAACAAAACATGCTATATTGTTTCAAAATGATGGAAAATATTTTTAAAGCATAAGAATTACTTTAGAAGAGATGGAATATTTCTAAAACAATGGTTTAAATAAAACATTTACATAAAACAATTTATGTAAATCCAGTAAAGGCAGGTAAAGTAATCTTACAACATTAGAATACATTTATATCTCATATATAAATAAACAAGCGAACAACATGGTCATATTCCAAGTAGGTACGATAGTATTAACCAACTATAGGATTTCACAATCTCTAAGTGATATCCACAAAACAAGTATACTCACGCCCTCTGAAACTATTTATAGGTGACTCGCCTCCCTCCTATCAGGGATGTGACCCATCGTAGCTATGTTTTAGAATGTTGTAATATCGCAGAGTGTATCCAAATAACTCACCAACTACCTAAGGCTTGCATGTGCTCTTACATGATGAAAAATTTATTTTAAGACTCCTTAAAAGACAATTAAATCACATTTTCCCATTTCAAAATGCCAATTTTTCCATTTAAAACCAAAAAGGGTTTTAATAAAAAAAATGCCCTTCTCATAAGATAAAACCATTGGGGTTATATCAAATCATTTTAAACCATTTTCACAAGATTGAATTCCATTAAAACCCAATTATATCTTTTTCACAATTAAATTCAACAATTTAATTGAAATAATTTCCATCAAATCCACAGTTTAAATTCCAAAATTTAAATCAGCCAACTTTCATAAGAACACCCTAATTCAATGGAATTGGGAGTTTTCCAAATTTCCATGCCAAAAGCATTTCAAATCTTCTAATCCACTAGAATCAAGTTTTTATCAATTTAATTGAATGAAAATGTGAGAAATTCAATTTAAATAAGAAATTAAAATAAATCAACCAGTTTAGGAATAATCAATTTGGCTAATCAGGACGGAACCACCTACCTCTTCTCGAAACTCAAAACTTACAACGACGCACGTCAATGAAAATGAAGGTAAAGAAGACCTAAAAACTCAAACTAGAAGTAAGATCCAACACCATAGGGCATAGATCCATCAATTCCAAGAAGATACATTGAAAACCCAAGAGAGGAGAATGATAGAAACACAATTAACGATGGATAACCATTACCTAGAAAACAAACTGCAAGCATAATGATGATCCAAAGCCAAACGAAAGGATTCGGAAGGGCTGGATATGTTCGATATCGCTTGGGGAATGACTTAGGTTTAGGATGTTCAGTCTAAAGTAGAGGGAAAAGAAATAACCAACCGGAATTCCTATTTAAAAAACACAGTTGGGGTATTACAGGATGTGTAATCCTAATACACGTCGTGAATCCTTTAAATTTCATAACTGCCAAAAAACGTGTCACCTCAACTTAAATTCTAGCGCTCTGAATTAAAATATGATCATTAATTACATTAAGATGTGTAGTGACAACTCATGACTTGTACCCATCAAAGCGTAAAGCCGATCATGACCTGTTTGCAAGACCATTACACGACGTGTAAGCCTGTTAAATGGCGTGTAACCCTCCGACAGTCTGCATGAAAAGCTGTTTTAAAGGTGAGAATCCAACAAATCTCTGACTTCACCAGTATAGGTATCCTCCGAATACAAAATCCACCCTACCCCATCAAAGATAAGGAAAAACTAAGACAAGGTTTAAGGCGTACCTATGAAAATGGTAACAGGATGTTACAAAAAATGAATCACACTATTCATGGAGACGGTAGCTCGCATGCACGCATGAACGATATTTCCATTTTCTCAACTGATGGGATGAAAGGAAGGTAAATAATATATCACTTTTCTATATTCATTATGATTTCATATATATAACATAGATTCATTATATTTATCCTTATTACCTTCCATATAGAGTGTAAGTGAATAACAAATCGCATCATTTCACGATGTGGTAGTCCATTGTATACACGATCGACGGTTTCGTTTCTAATTTGATTGAAGAGGAGACATATATAGGTCATTAAATTAACATAATAATATATTAGTATATGTTAGGTATTGGTGTAATTATATTGTAATTATTACGACATGAATAGGGGTGGTGATAGAATGATTGAATAGAAAGATCTTAGTGAAGACAACTACATACACATAGAACAATCTCTTTTAGATATATTATTAAGGACTCTAGGGTTGATATTTTAGGATGTAAAGAAGATCTATAATATTGATATATATTTTTTAAAGGTATTGTATTAGGTTTTTTTGAGAGAAATGGCTTAATATGTGCCAATAAATGAGGGGAGGAAGTACCATTTTACAATTAAGGAGAAAATGTTTTGTAAATACCCAAAATATTCAATAATTAGAAGTTAATATCATGACATGTGCCTCTAAATTTAATAAATAAAAGAGTTTATGGATTATATGGTTGATCCACAACTCAAAAAACACATCTTTTTAAACAAGTTGATCCTTAATTTATATTTTTACTCACCTTTAACATTTTATTTTTCACCAAGGCAAGTAGTCTCTTTTTATTTATCTAGGTAATTTATCATTTAAGACTGAAATTAAAGTGAGTCTTGTTAGATAATTTGGACACAATGATTCTAAATATTAAATCAATTTTATTAAATAAGTATCCATTTTGTATTGAAAATTAATTTTAATGCATGCATAGGTAACACACAAAACCCCACTTTAAACTTAATCGGCGTAATTAATTTTTATTATTGTTACTAATCTTTATGAAAAAATAATAATTTTCACTACTACAAATATGGATTTTATCAGTGCTAAAAATGGTCATTAACAGTGCTAGAAAAAACGCTATTAATGCCGGTGAAGATAAAGGGGGGGTCCACTTTATCAGTGCTCCAAAAACCGCTGATAAAGACCCCTTTTATCAGCACTAAAAAAAGCATTGATAAAAGGGGTCTTTTATCAGCGCTAAAACGAAATGCTAATAAAAGGGTCTTTTATTAGCGCTTTTTTTAGCACTGATAAAAATAAAAAAAATACTGCCAATCTCGGGGGGGGGGGTTATAGCGCTTGAGCCCCCATTAATCAGCACTTTCCCCGGACCCTCCAGCGCCCACACACACCGCATACACCCTTTATCAGTGCTAGCCCCTCTAAATCATCCTTGCACGCGCGCCCCTACCTCCACCCAGATTTGATCTCGAGACCTCCCCCCTGCGCACCTAAAGACTTCTCACTCCCTTTTATTGATTTGTTCTCTTATTTATGATATATCTATTTATTTATATATATATTTTTTGTTATATTTATTCGTATCGTAATATATATTTATATTAATATATATATATATATAGTTATATTAATATATATATATATAGTTATATAAATATATATATTTATAGTTATATTAATATATATATTGTTATATTAATATATATATAGAGTTACATTAATATATATATATAGTTATATTAATATATAGTTATATAAATATTCATATATTGTTATTTTAAATAAAATGGATATTAGTTATTATTTAGATAAAGCTAATATATTTTATATGTAAATATGTTTAATTATTTATTTAAAAAAATTTAATTTTTAGGGGTGAATATATAAAAAATATGTACATATAGTTATATATTTGATTATAAATAGTAGTGAATTTTAAAAAATGATAAATTTTTAAAGACATAATATCAATATGAATGTAATACCTTGGAATAAATTCAGTCCCCACCAACAAAATCCAATAATACCCCCTTAAACGAGGCTGAAAATCCACAAAATGTTAAAAAATCAGGGTACCCCGACTAAAAACTCAATTTTGGAGGCCTTATGGGCCTCTTTTGGCCTCGAACAACCCTTCACCAGGGTCCCTCTTCAGTCACAACAACGTAGATCTCGTCGCATGCTTCAATTTAATATGTGGTAGAGCTCAAACGGACACCCGGATCAAAAGTTCTGGCCGTTTCAAGTTTGAGTTGCATTTTCAACATATTTTGGATCTTTTTTATTTTATTTTTGTTTTTTTAGTCTTCAAAATGTTATTAAATGACTATTAATCCATAATAATTAGAAAATTATTAATTAAAAATATTTTTTAAATTTTTTTATAAGCCATTTTCACTAAATATCTTATATATTAAGTATAATAAGTGTAAATTATTATTTATACTTATCTAAAATATATTTAAAAATTATATATTATATTTACATCAATATAAAAATATTGATATAATTATCTATTAATATATTATTTGTAATTAATTTTTTTTTGAAGTCTAACCCTTTATCAGCGCTACTAAAAAAAAGCGCTGATAAAGGGTGCCCCTTTATCAGCGCTAAAAAAAGCATAGATAATGGGGTAATTTTATCAGTGTTTTTTTTAGCACTGATAAAGCCCCCCCGCCCTTATCAGCGCTTTTTCATTAGCGCTGATAAAGGGGTGGCGCTGGCCTTTCCCAGTTTTGTGGTAGTGTTGATCTTATTATATAAAATAATTTATTATGATTACAAGTATGGATTCCATTTTATGAAATTAAAATATCACAATTGTAAGAATTCAAGTTAAAATAAAACTTACATATGTGATGAAAAAATAGGTTTCCAAAGTGAAAAGTTTCATATATATAGTGAATGTTTTAATATAAAAATTCAATATGAAATTGATTCCAATGACCTAATTTGGAATAATAAATATATAATTGAAGTAATTTTTATTTTAGAACCATATTAAAATAAAATAGATCTTGTAAATACTTTAAATGAAAATGATATTTTTAATAAAAAACAATTTTTTTTTACTATTCATCGAAAAAATTATCTTTTTAGAAAATTCTCAAAAATTCACAAAAAGATAATTTTCACATGTAGATTTAAAAAAAGAAGTTTAGTTTTTCAATACATTTTCTAAAAGTGGGACAAATTCCTTTTATTATTTTTTAACAATAACATTTTTTTGAGAAAATAGTATTTTCAAAACATATATAGACTTAACTAGAAATTAAGTACTTTTTCATCAATGTGTTTTATTTTATATAAAAACATTATAATTAATACTTAAAAATTGTTCATTACTATTCATACATCCATATTTAATGCTTAGGTTATAACAGTCATATTTAAATAATAATATTAATAGTATATCACAACTTGTTAAAACTCGATATTGATTGTAACATAAGTTATTGAAGAAATTAAATGTATTCAAAAATATATATTTCATAAAATATCTTGGTGTTATAGTTTCCTTTATAAACAAAATACAGCTCACGTGAATCTATGATCTCATATATGAAACCTAAGTTCTCTGTCAACTTACGAGCATGGAAATACGACTCAGAAATCATTGCGTCACTAATAAGTACTTTTTTAATAACACCAACATCATGTCGAATGATGTTTTTGATCATTGATTAAAATATTTTAAGTGAAAAAACACCATTATAAATAACAATTTCATATATTAATTACACCCAAAATATAATTATGTTTCTGCATCATCAAGTATTTCTTAAAACCTCAATGATTCACAATCTTCACCAGAGCACAGATTAATCTCACTCGTCTCAACATTCCGAATGATAATTCCTTCAGAATCCAACCCACGTACCATTTCAGTAAGAATTTCATGCATTGAATATTTTTTCCTTACATCAGCATCCTTCCAAATAGTTTCTATTCGATCAAATTGGACAAATTATTCCCCATGACAAGAACTCATATATTTTTTCAGAAATACATTCAAGAATAGGTTCTCTTTCATAATTTCTTAAGCGAATTTATATATGTTTTAACATTTTCTACAAAGAAAACTAATATAGTCAATTTCAAATCCTTTAGTTAAATCAATAAACTGTATAATTCCTTCAAATATTCACTAGAAGTTCTCTTTGAATGATCAATCCAAATCTTATCCACATTTTTATTTGTATAAAAAGAAGTATAAATTACACAAGACTTCATACTAATTGAATTTTTATAATTTCATATAACAAAAAAAAATTAAAAAATTTGTATATTACGCATCTTAAAAATTTATAATTTTACACAAATCACTTTAACAATATAATTTTGTTTATATAGCCTCAATAATTGATAACATTGACTCAAATATGATATTAAAAATGATAAATATGTTATAAAATCCTCTAATGAATCACCATAACCCCTTATAGTGATCACAAATTCAATGATCATGTTAAACAAATTTTCAATTGATTCATAAAAATTAATTATAGATACATGCGACAGTTGTCTCTATATATGTATCATGATCCCATTTACCTTCGCACTCGGTTTCTAAATATTTTAATTTATTCTTATATTTCTCATACTATTTTTAATCTAATTATCATAGTGAGATATTTATCATATAGATACACTGGTATAAAATTTCATCCAACAATACATCCTAATAATCTTTATTTCAATCAGATTCATAATAACACAATCATCCAATGATGTAAAGGTTATTACAGTAGAATATACAACTTATAATACAGATAATAATAAATAAGGAATCCAATTTCACGTCTACAACTAGAATGAAATTATTTTTATAATTTATCTAATGTTGAATACTTTTATATCATAGTATAATAACAAACCAGAGTCAAACTAGAAAGAACAATTCTTGTCGTTAATGTATTTTTAAAATCCTCTAATTTGTTAGGGTGTTGAAATGTATATTTTGTTAAATTATTAAATTGAAATATAAGGTTAGATGGATACACTCAATCAATATGTGAAATCAAGTATTCCAAATGTATTTACCTTGTATGTTTTAGGGATTCCAAAATAATTGTATTTCATTAGAAAATTTTCATTTCAATATAATTAAATAAGATAATATATCTCAATCTATTAAGGATCCCTAAAAATTAATCCCAGTTTTTTAATCATAGCCCAAAATTGATCAAATAATATAAGGTGAAATAGAGGGAAATATTTTGTCCTACGGTCTATGTATTGAGATACAATACCACTGGGCCATTGGGCTATGTAATGGGTCTCCCTCTACCCAATTAAAATATTTCTTTGCTTTTATTTCTTAATAAAAATTAGGCTTCAGCCCCAAACTTTAAAAAAAGAGAGGGAAATAAAATATTTCTGCAGAATCTACGGATGATAAGGTGGAACCCTAAAATATACAGTTATTTTAGTGAATCAATAATAAAAATTGAAAATATGGTTTAACTGATGAATTTGGAGACTAAGGAGGGATCGATCATTGAGAAAATGAGGGCGGCAGTGCACGGGGGAAATGGGGGCGGTGGTAGTGGCAGGATTGACCTAGATTAACGGCAGTGGTAAGCAACATCGATGGAGATCAGGATCCTTGGTGTGCGGAGGGCGGTGGCAAGAAGGATCTGTAGTGAGTGATATAGCATGGTGAGAGGACCGATGACGAGTCGGACCGATGGTGAGCGTTGGCATTGTGGCGGCAGGAGGCGGGGGAGGGTGCGTAATTGGGGGAATTTAAGAGGGACTTCATGTCGTTTTTGAGTGGATTCAAAAATTATATTCTGGGATAATATTCATATTTAAATGATGGTGTTGAAATTTTACTATTTTTTGTATAGTATTTATATTTATAAATAAATATATATAAATATATTATTATATATTTATAAATAAAAATGTAATTATATAAATACTTATTTAAACATATAAATATGTAAATTTATTTACAAATAAAAATTCTATTTAAATATACAAACCATATTTAATATATACACACACAGATGTATTTAAATATATATAAACATATATAGTGTCTATATATAAATTTATATATGAAATATATATAAACATATATAGTGTCTATATATAAATTTATATATGAAATATATATATATATACACACACAAAGATAAATATACTGATAAAAAATATTTAAGTATATGTAAATAAATATTAATTTATATATAAATACTAAAATAAATACATAAACATAAATATATAAATATATCACTATATAACAAATAAAACCATGTGGTGTGGTGAAAAGGCTTCTTACTAGGAATGTTAAGGATGGGGGTTATCATCTCACCATCTTTGAGTTAAATATATATTTCATGTGTGTGGTATTCCATGTATGGGGTTGTGTGCGTGTGTGTGTGTGATTCCATGAGATGTGGCGGTGGCATGGCAATTTTTTTTGCCAAAAAAATATATAAAAATTTTGAATTTTTTTATCAATGATTCTTTTTATTGTTGAAAAAATTAATTTTATCATTTCTCAAACTAATACTGATAAATTTTAGCTTTTAGCAATGCTAGTTTTTACCACTGAGGAAATTCTAACCCCTTTTATATGCATCAACATTATTAGTGTGTTTTTGGTGCTAATAAAATCTACTTTTCATGATGATAAAAAAAAAGTTTTATAGTAGGGATTATAGATTGAAATTTCAACTTTGGATATTTGATTGATTTTATTAGTTGATGATGTCTTAATTTTTCCTCAAAATGAGTGTAGCTTATAATTGATTGGAAGGAAAATATTAGATGTTTTAACCACACATATTAAATAATATTTTTGTGCTAGGTAACCCCTTTTAGAAAGATAAAATGATTAGAAAATTATAAACTCCAAACAGTGATGGAAATTGTGATGTCCATCATGGCATGAAGAGTAGTTCAAACCAAAAGTCACCATTTTACTTTTAAACCAAATTAAACAATGTGTTTCTGTATGGGGGAAAAATACATGAAAAATAATTTACACATAAGAAAAATGGGTGTGTCATGAGAACTCAATAAACGAGTAAAATGATTGTGAAAGGGCATTAATGATCGCTTTTGTTGGTCATGATACGAGGTGTCTATTAGAAACCATTGGAAGTAATAACACCCAATTTTTTCTGAAAAAACCCCCAACATAGTGATGGAGGTAGTCTAGATGTTGACATAATGGGAAAGATGTGGAAATATCCATGGGGTTGGGTGGGATACAAGTAGTGATGGAGGAAGAGGGATAGGTGGAATCGATAATAGATGATGAGAGATATTGAAATAGTGATGTAGGGGATGGGAAAGTCAGAAGTTAATATGTGGGGCATGAAGCTATATTGATGACGTGCATAGGGTGATACGACAAGACAATGTTGTAATAATGAGTGTCGTAGACCCAACTTGAACAGTACTCTTGATTACCAATACATATATACATTTTGATATATACATATGTTTATTCTTACCATAATAGTGTTGATATTTTTGCATCCACTATTTACATAGTAATGTCCATAGATTATGTGTTATATCATAAGGTTATAGTTGTTATAAGCTATATTGAGAACCTAAAGATACTTTAACGGTAATCATAAACAAATTTCATATGGTTTAGATACAACATACTAAAAAGAAACATATATTGTCTGACTATCAGGTGTTGGGGGCTCAAAAGCATTGATACTTCTTCTCATAAAGTTCGCACTTGGTGATCTTGAGTAGATGAAATCATGAGAACAAACCATCCAATAGGAACCCCATTGGTTTTGGGAGTTATTGGTTGTTCCTATCTATGAACATTTGTTTTTCTCTCTAGACTTGAGATCTTTATCAATGTGTACCATTTGATTGTGTACATTGATGAAACTCAAAAATCGTGATAATGAAATCATGGTGTGGTAACTTGTGTTAAATGAATCATTATTTCTTTTTTCATTGTTTGAATGGTAAACATAGAATTTTTCAATTCCATGTTGAAGAAGAGATATCTCGATGGCCTAGGTATATTAGGATGATAGTACCTTCATTAAATCTTTGTCCATGGTAAAAGAAGATAAGTTCATCCAATAATGTCATGAAATATATAAAGAAACAAAAGGATGATGACACAAGTATGAATCATGATTTATTAGATATCGTGATACAAATAGATTATATTACACTGAACTTGTTCATAGGATGTAGTCGTAGCTATGACATTCCTTATCTCCTTAGGGGCCATGATGGGTTTCAAGACTCTGCTCTTAGTCTATGGGTTAAACTAACTACTATCAAGATAAGGAACTAGTGGGTCACTCACTAAGTTTATCCACAAGTTCCATTTATTCTAATGAATACATGTTTATGATGAAGTGGGACCCATGTGTTGGGGCTAGTTAATGTTCGAGTACAATGGATCGCAAGTAAAACTAATTCAATTATATAATTCAAGTTTAGAATAATTATGATCGAATTTATTTTTCAAGGTATTATGACTAGACACTAAATGAGGCTAATATTCATTGTCAATATATATAATATTAATGTACTTTATTATTCATAAACACTATTTTTGTGAATTTTACACTTTGAACATCATTTAACATTATGATTGTAATTCCTTCCTAAAATGCACTATTACGTGGTACATTTTTTAATATCATTTAAAGTACCCAATGATTCATATGATTTTAAGGAATTTAATTATCCATATTTTAATTTGATATTTTGTGAACATTGTCTACACTTAAATATGAACATGTTTCATTTAGGGGTCAATGGAGAATTCAAGGAAGAAGAATATGATATTTTATGATGAAATGATGCAATTCTAGAGAAGGCAGATTGGACACCAACCCACTAATGAGAATTTGGGACCCACATTACAAACCCAATGATGCCCAAATTTCGTGGTATGTTATAAGAAATATATATGAAAAAATCATTATTCAGGATAAAGTGCTAATTCGGCTTCCATGGTGGACATTAAGGCAGCCCAATTTGGAGATAAAAGTTTGGGCCGGATTCTGCGTCCCAGAAAAAATCCTACCAATATAATCATATCTCGGAATCCAATACTCCAAATGGGACCATATTTTACAGACTGTTACGATACATCAGGGGATCCATTTTCCGATTTTAGGACCCACTATAATTCTGCCATCTAGATGGTCTTCCAAGTGCGTCTGTTTGGTGGATGAATGTTGGATGCCACCTCGGGTCAAGGGTGGAAAAAATCAACTCTCCCTCAACTTTCCACCCACCTATGGCCTACCATAATCAAGTGGGATACTTTGTAATTTTGGAGGATCTACCCAAGGCTCCCAAAATTTATATTTAAGGTAGTGGTGGTGGATGAGTTGATCTTCTTTGATCTTTGTTTTCATCTTAATGTTATGCTGCCAATTTGTCTTTGTAACTTTCTTCCTTCACATGTTAGTTGTTTTTAATTCATTCTAGTTTCTTAAATAAAAGTTCTTATTCTCATATTATTATATTGTTCTCCATATCACATTGATACCATTTCCTCAAGGTGTGAATTTATTCACAGCAAACCTTGTGAAATTATTCACACAACGATGGAGTGATCATTTTCTTTTCATTGCTTTTTTACTTCTCTATCTCCTCCCTCATGAGTCTGCTTTCCGCTTCTATTGAAACCATATAATCAATGTAGGGATAACCCACTTATGGGTTGATCCAAGGGAGTGTCAAGGGGCTGTATTGGATGTTATTTATCACCCCATTAATGTCTAATCACTTCTTTTAATTGAGATTTTTATTTGATGATTTTTAAACTCCATCATCCTTATCGAATTTAAGGCCACACAATTTAAGTTCTAATACGAACCTTTACCTTTAAGTGCTCAAAAATTTGGTCCTTCAAGTGTATAGGTGATTAGTATTAAAGTGTGTAGGTATTAAACTAGTAAGTGAGGATGTTATTTGATCTTCTTAAATGAACCCATCTCAAATATTAGAAATTGAAATCGTTGAAAAATAATTTCATCCAATCCACCACGAGTGATAACCTATGATCAAATCATTAATTTAAATTGAATTCCATTAAATTGGTTAGTTATCATTTAAACCCATCTAAAATCAACCCAAGTTGGCCACTTCATAGACAAAAACAATCCATATAATGTACGTGTATGTAGGTACTTTTTAGGTCTCTGAGGATTCGATAACCCAAGCTAGACTACAAGGACCGTCCTACCTTCTTCTTTTGGGTAAATTTGAGCGTGAACCAATTTATGGCGCCTTTTTTTGGGACCTAAGTAAGTTATCTTAGAAATTATCATCCTTTTTTCATCCCTCTTCTCTATTCTCACCCCCTCACTCCTATGAAATTCAATTTTGAACAAGTCCAAACATGGGAAATCTATCCCTACTTTGATCACCCAACCCCATGTGTGATGTAAAATGACCATCATAATTTATACATGTGGTATCATCAACAACTTAATGAACCACAATATTTTTACTCCTATGATCCACAAAACATACCAACATATAATGATTTTCAATCCCCACAATGCCAATCTGAACACCCTCTTGTGCAATTCCAACAACTTAATTATCCACCTAGAATAGACCATCTTTCTCAACCACTTTCCCATCATGATCCACAACCATTACTTGAAAAATTGTGTCAAAAAATGGAGAAAATGAATTTTTAGGTTTCATATTTGAGATTAGAATTACAAAATTTTGATACAGTTATGGAACCCATTCCCACTCATGCTATCCCTTCCTCGTCATTGATAGAAGACTCTTTTCTCCCACAAACCTCTCAAAAATTTATTGAAGAACTAACCTTTGGATTTGGGATAGATGAAGAGGATCAAGGAATTTCTAAAGGGTCTTTAAATCAGGAGGAAATTGACTTTTTGGATTCAAAAGAGGATAATTTGACATCATGGATTGATTCTTCTAACTATAAATCCATTGATAAATTTCCAAAAACACAAACCATTGAACCATTGAGAGAAATCACAAACATTGAGTCCATACCCATTCCTAAAATTGATATTTCAAATTTTGTGGTTGAATCTTCTATTCAAAAGGAACCAATTCTATTGAGCAATTTTGAAACTAAAATTGAGTTTGATTCAAAGTCCTAACCTATGTCTGAAAGTGATAGCCTACTCGAACTTGAATGAAAGGAATTTCCATCGACCCTCAAGTTTCCATTCATTGGGGATAGCCAAAAACTTACAATTTTAAAAATTTCTTATCTTGAAACCAATATAGAGGTAATGATTCTTAATGTCTTTGGAAAGACTAAAAAAGAAATTGGATCAACCATTTCTAATATTCCTTTGATTTTACCACTCATTATAAAACATAGGTTTACACACGACAAAAATTATAAACAAAGAATCAATCTCAATCTACTGGACATGGAGAAATATGGTGTCCATAAAATGTTGAAAATTTGTATTGGGTAAGTTAGGGGGTCCATGTTGGTCTAATGATGTTAAACAAAGCGTTGCATGGAAGGAGACCCATGGTTTTCAAGTTCCCAATCATTTTTTTTATTTTAATCAACTTTATATTTTAAATAGGATTAATGAATCATTTTGATATTTAATAAAAAAATAGATTGTCGACCTATTCTTCTATTATGAGTAAGGATGGGTATGAAAGAGGAGCACCATAATCATCTGTGTCATGTGGTGTGATCCCTGAGTAATACCTTACCCAAAATTTTAATAGAATACAATGCATCATCAGTTTATTTTATTTTATTTATGTTTTTGTAGGTTAAAATAATAGACTATTGACCTGTTCTTCTTTTATGAGTATGGATGGGTATGAAAGGGGGGCACCGTATTCATCTGTGTCATGTGGTGTGATCTCTGAGTAATACCTTACCCAAAAATTTAAAAGAAGATAATGTATCATTAGTTTGATTTAAAAAAACAAAAAAACAGGGAAACCCATAAAAATGATGATACTTGGAATTAAATAAGTCATTGTGTTGTTTGTTTTTTCTGGTTTGTTCTTCTTTGTGTGGTTTAGGGACTATTTTGGGTGATACATGTTCAATCAAGGAGGTGTCTACATCCCCCAAGAGATCACAGGACTAATTTGGAGCAGCAAGAACATCAACTTCAACCACCAGGTGACTTCATTCCATGATCCTCATATTTCAATTTCCTTTTTGAAATTAACTTATCTACCTATAATCCTTCTAAATTTTCATTTCTTGAAACACTGGGGACAATGTTGTTTTATGTTGGGGGGTAGAAGAAATAAAAAAATGCTTTTGTGTCAAAAAAAATGAATGATTTGAAAAAAATGTGTGTAAATGGAAGGAAAAATTCCTTTAACTTTGAACATGGTAATACACATTGCACACTTTGAAACTGAATATCAAATAATTTAGCATGCACCGATTCTGATTTTAATCCTTGTATAATTTCATGAGAATATATTTTGGAAAGTGGGGCTGTCCAATGTGATATTTCATCATTTATATTTTCATCCAAATAAAAAAAAGATCACAATGCACACCCTTTGGATAGTGGGGTATTAGTTTGAGTAAATGGGGTCCCCAAAATATATATCATAGTTTTGGTGATAGTTTTTGTTTTAATATGAGTATTCAATAAAAAAATTAAAAAAAACAATAAATTTGTGCTTAGAGCAATGAAATGACCTAATATGTGGCTTTCAGCACTTGGGGATCGTGACTCCATAGTTGTCTGGCCTAGAGTTAGTAATTTTATCTCTATTTTTGGTAATTTGATTTTTTTACCAAGTTAACTCAAGATTATTCTTGAGTATGTGGGCTTCACTTGGTGCCCTAAGGTATTTGAGCTTGGGAGTCATCGGCAAAGTCTCGCTACAGGGGTTGACTCTTTTGAGTGCAATTTCAATTACCATGGAAAAATTGCAAAAAATAAATACAAAAAAAATATAATGCAAAAAAAAATTGAATAATCATCTTAATATTGAAATTTGATTCCACCTAGATATTCTGTCATTTTCCCCTTGATTAAGATGAACCTCCATGTCTATTGTGATGCACAACACATCCTCATACTTAATTGATATTGGATGAAATATGGAAATGAATTTGAACAAAAGAATGAGCTTGGGATTGGGATCTACTAATTAAAATATCTTTTATTAATATATTTTGATGGGTTTCATGATTTTTTTGTATAAGGGTTTTTTATGATCATTGTGTATTAAAATGTTTTTGGAAAAGGGAATTCGAATTTCATATTACTGAGATACATTTTGCTTGGGACTAGCAAAACTCAAGTTGGGGGGTGTGATTAGACACTAAATGAGGATAATATTCATTGTTAATATATTTAATATTAAAGTTATTTATTATTCATAAACACCATTTTAGTACATTTTACACTTTGAACGTCATTTCACATTATGATTGTAATTCCTTCTTAAAATACACTATTATGTGGTACATTTTTTTAACATCATTTAAAGTACCTAATGATTCATATGATTTTAAGGAATATAATTATACACATTTTAGTTTTATATTTTGGTAAATTGATCTACACTTTAATATAAAAAATTTTAATTCAGGGATTAATGGAGAATTCATGGAAGAAGATGGGGATATTTTATGATTAAAGGAAGCAATTCTAGAGAAGACAGATTGGACACCAGCCCACTGATGAGAATGTGGGACCAACATTACAAGCCCAATGAAGCCCAAATTTTATGGGATGTTAGTAAACATATATAGTAAAAAATAATTCTTCAGGATCTAGTTCTAATTATGCCTCCATGGATGTCATTAAGGCGGCCCAATTTGGAGATAAAATTCTGGGCCAGATTCTGCGGCCCAAACAAAATCCTACAAATATAATCATATCTCTGAATTAATTACTCCAAATGGGCCCAAAGTTTACAGGAGGTTAAGTGACATACGGGGATCGATTTTCTTCTTCTATGGACTACTCTAATTCGGCCATCTAGAAGGTCTTACAAGCACTTCTTTTCGGTGGATGAAAGCTGGTTTCCACCTCGTGTAAAGGGTGGAAAAATCAACTCTCCCTCAACTTTCCACCCACCTATGGCCTACCATAATCAACTGGGATGCTTTGTACTATTTGAGGATCGACCCAAGGCACCCAAAATTCCTATTTAATGCAGTGTTGGTGGAGTATTTGATCATCTTTGAGCTTTGTTTTCATCTTAATGTTATGCTGCCAATTTGTCTTTGTAACTTTCTTCCTTCACATGTAATTTGTTTTTAATTCATCCTAGTTTCTTAAATAAAAGTTCTTCTTCTTATCTTATTATGTTTTTCTCTATATCACTTTGATACCATTTCCTCAAGGTGTGAATTTATTCACACCAAACCTTATGAAATTATTCACACAACGGTGGAGTGATCATTTTCATTTCATTGTTTTTTTACTTCTTCATTTCCTCCCTCATGAGTCTACTTTCCACTTCCATTGAAACCATAGAATCAATGGAGGGCTAACCCACTTATGGTTTGATCCAAGGGAGTATCAAGGGGCTAGATTGGATGTTATTTATCACCCCGTTAATGTCTAATCACTTCTTTTAATAGAGATTTTTATTTGATGATTTTTAAACTCCATTGTCCTTGTTGAATTTAGGGCCACACACTTTAAGTGCTAATACGAACCGTTACCTTGAAGTGCTCAAAACTTTGATCCTTCAAGTGTATAGTTGATTAGTATTAAAGTGTGTAGGTATTAAACTAGTAGGTGAGGATGTTGTTTGATCTTCTTAAATGAACCCATCTCAAATATTAGAAATTGAAATTGTTAAAAAAGAATTTCATCCAATCCACCCCGAGCAATAAACTAGGATCAACGCATTATTTTAAATTGAATTAACTTAGATCTGTTAATTATCCTTTAAACCCATATAAAATCAACCCATGTTGGCCACTTTATATCCAAAAACAATCCATAGAATGTACATGTCTGTAGGTACTTCTTAGGTCTTTGAGGATTCGACAACCCAAGCTAGACTACAAGGACCGTCCTACCTTCTTCTTTTGGGTAAATTTGAGCGTGAATCATATTCTCAAGGTGTTTTATCATAAAAGTGAATATTAGGAAATATAATTTTTCAAAAAAACATAGGATGTTCAAGGTTCACAAAACTATTTGGGGAGATTACATGCCGAGTTAATGGTTATAGTTTTATCACATAACATTTTATTGTGTTACAAGTGACTGATAAAATATTTTTAACATTTATGACATGATTACTAATTCAAATTTGTGCGCAATGGACTAAAATGAATGTTATTGCATTTTAGTGACCAAAGTGAAATGTTAAAAAGAATAACCTAAGTATAAAATCTCATTTTATCCTCTTTAATAGTAAGACCCACCATTTTGATGAATTTAGTGAGATAATATCTCTTATCCTCTCCTCTCAAGTTCATAGAGAGAGATTCTGAAACAAGCACAAGGTCAGGTCATTCCCGCTATCTTGATCAGGTCTGCATTCTTCAAGTGATCGAAGTGATGTTGTAAAGCCCTTCGATTTCACATTATAGAACCAAGAAACATAGATCAATTATCCATAAATTTTTTAGTACATGTGGACTATCTACAGGATTCCTAGTTTGAAACCTTTCAACCATGACACATCAAAGTTGAGCGAATCAAACCGGCAACATCAATCAAAAAAGGTACTATTTATGATTTTTTTCAATTTTATTTTTCATAATTAAATTAAATTACACATGATCCTTTGAGAAAATTGGGAAAGGGGTTCTATCTATTCAGTGTTTTTAATATGAATCCAAACCCAAAAATTATAAATTTCACGTTTATCATGCTTCTGATGTGCCTCGTGTTCTTTAATTAGTATCAGAGGGAACTTGTAATTATTTAATTAAAAAAATAAATTCCAGTTAAATTTTATATTATTAATAAAGAGGTTTTTGTTATGGTACCAACACAGCTAACATTGCATCAATATGATTTCATATCATTATAAAATGGTTGATCGAATGTCAACGGGTTTTGCGTAAAAAGTGATAAAAATTTAATGTTTAATTTTATGCTTCACTTTAACAGATATCAGTGCGATGTGTTTTTAACTGGATCATGACGTAATTATGTGTTGTGTTAGACTAATATACCGGAATATGATTGGGGTGTTCCTTTTCCAATACAAGCTTGTCATGGAATATTGTTTAATTAAAAGGATAAAGCTTACCATTGAAGCTACTTTAAAGCTTCTCATGGAATCTATTTTAAATCTTTTCGAGGAAGCTTGTTTAATTAAAAGGATAAATATTCCCTTGGAAGTTAGTTTAAGGAGTCTCCTAAAATATTATTTAATTTAAATGATAACGATTCCAATGGAAGCTAGTTTAATGATTCTCATGGGAAATTATTTAATTAAAATGATAAAGCTTCCCATGGAAGAAAGTTTAAAGCTTCCCATGATAGCTAGTTTAAGGATTCTCATGGATGATTGTTTAATTAAATGAAAAAATCTTCCCTTTGAATCTTATTCAAAGTTTCTCATGGAATATTGTTTAAAATATATAAAAAATGGGGACAAATCTTCCTTTGGAAGCTTGTTATCATATTATATTATATATATATATATATATATTAGGTCCTTTAAAAGGATGTCCCATATCAGATTAAACCAGTTCTTTTTGGATCTGATTGGTCTGACTCATTTAACTTTTCATTATTCCTAAAATAATTTTTAAGGATATTATTTAGGTTGAAATAGACCATAAGAATTCTAAAAAAATGAAGAAAATAAATTTAATTGTATAGAATTTAAGAAAATTATTTCGGGTGGTGTGGTACGTATCAATAGTTAATTAAAATTATATTAATGCATGTTAATGAATTAAAAGTACACTCAAGTTGAATTTTAGAAAATTTAATTTTCTTTATGCACTATAATTGCATGTTGAATCATCATGATCTGAGATTGACCCGTGTATGTTTGGTTTTTTATTTATTTAATTTAATTATTTCATTTATGTTTTATAAAATGTAAAAATTGTTTTGTTTTGAAGATTTTTTCATCATCACTCTATAATTAATTTGTATATAGCCCAATGTGTCGACATTTAAGTGATAAAATTTATTTTCACACCCCAATTTCCCCTCACCTGCGTGTGAGTATAAATTGTAAAGATTGGACGAGTTCATGGAAAAGCAGTTCGAGTCGAGAGCCTACATGAACCAAACATGTGAAATGAACGGGATTTGTGGGGAATATAATTCAAGTTAGGTATTGGATTAATTAATTCCCCTAGGGTCTCACTTAATTCAATATTCTCACAATTGATTAACCAATAGTTAACGACCCATGATCATGTCATTATTTATTTATTTTATCTCGTGCAGGGTTTATTATTTTTTGAATGCGTACTAATTACCTGCGATCATATAGTTTAATAATAAACAATAATGAGAAGGATAAAATAAACATGTGTGGTAAATGTTTTATATTTAATATATGGGTTAAATTGTTAGTGAGATCACCAAAAATAATAATTTTAAATATAAAAGGACTTTATTCACCAAGATTAAATTACCAAATCCCCCACAGAATATGTTAAGTCATTAAATGACTTACGTCGCTCAAATTTCAATAAAACTGGGTGTTCAGGTGCTCATCATCCAAATTTGAGTGTGCCTCTTACTACCAAGAAGTTCTTATGAGAGTGGTGGGTTGACTAAACTAAATTTTTTAGAAAAGGAGTTATTAAAACTAGATTTTTGAAAATTTAGAGGAAAAGCATTGAGTGTTCATGGCAATTATTTATAGGAGATGAGACTCCACTTGTAACACCCCAAGATTTTATGAAAAATATTCTTTTAATTTCATTAATGTCTTGTGTTGTATGCTACACCAAGATTACCTTGCGCTATACGCAACACCGTATTAGCTTGCAGTATACGCAACACTATTCTCGGATCGTGTTACACACAATTTTGATAATAGTTATTCTACGCAACATTGAGTATATATATATATATATTAAATGTATAAATGAAATATGGTTGGATTCGGTTATACGAAACAATTAAGTATTCTTGCACAACACGCAACCCTGACTTGGCTTGCATTACACGCAATCGCGACCTTCCTCGATAGCGTGTGTTGTACGCAATACCGGGTGTTACTAAACAACGATATATTATTATAATATTATTATGAACTAGCCGTTATGAATATTATTAAGTAAATTTTGAATTTCATAACATTATTATTCATCTTACACATTTTCTAGAACATGTTATAAGAACAAAATAATTTTTTTGGGTAAAATAAGTATTTTTCAGAAAATACAGTTTTTCCACCTTTTGATGGCGCACCCACTTTAAATCTAGTTTTTGAAATGTTTATAAGTTCCATTTGACAAAATAAAATTATTATTTGGAATCAAGAAATAAAAATTTACTTTGGATAAATTTTTCATTTTATTCTGATGACTTTCATATTTTAATGAATAGTAAAAACACGTTATATTTTAATTAAAAACAACTTTTTTTCATCGTAATATCTTATGTGGTTAAATTATAATATTGAATGGTTTTAAAGTATAAATAGAATATATTTTTACCATTTAATATAATTTATTTCATTAGCATTGATTCTACCTTGAATTCGTAGGATAAATCAATTCAATCTTTTGCAATGTTTTAAAGAAAAACCCGTTTTCTTTCGACAACGAGATTAATTTTAATTTAATTTCCTAAACTTTTGTGTATTGAATTTGGAAAGATGGATTCCATATTTGGAATCAGTGGATCTAAATTATGTTAATAATCTACTTTTTATTTTTGGGAATTATGAATAGTAACTACGGTAAATTTTATTTACCATAGTTAAAGGTAAATCGTTTAATTAAGGGTAAATATAATATTATAAAATTACCCTAACACATGTAAAAATCCTATTGGATGACTAAAAGTCGACTCATATCACCTAAGGGTCGGATTAGATTCATTTAATGGACTTTTTTTCATGAAAATAATTTAATTATTATTAAAACCAAAGAATGTGACAACATGTCACTTTCTTAAATCTTATAAGTATAATAATTTTAATTTAGTGATGAACTTAATGAAACTTTGAACATTAATAGTCTCCAGAAATCTAATACAATTATCTAAATCATAGGAATTTATTTATAATTTTAGGGATTAAATAATTATCATTTATTTATGACACAATGATGATGCAGTAAATATCTTATTACTGAAATATTGACATAATTGATGTTATAAATACCCAAATAAATGTAATTTGAGACTTTTTATGAATTAAAAAAAAATTATATGTTAATATGACATGTTAGTGTTTCTTTAATTAACTTTTTTTAAATAATCATTCTGTTATGATTTTTACAAAACTCAATTACCAAATAGTGTCAAAATTGACATAAAATAGTTTTTTAAACAAATATTATATTATAAATTGTTATTATATTCCTAAAAATCTAAGGTTAGGCCAAATGACTTAGATACGGTTATATATATTAATAATAAACAACTTGGGGTTCGTTTGGCTTGTTATTGTAAGTTTATTAACCTTATAGTGTAAGAACACAAAAAGACACGGTAAAAGTAAAATTATCTAACTTAAAGTTAAAACTAAATGATAAGTTTAAAATAGTAAACTAAACTTGTCGAAATTCTATTGGAAGATAGGATTCCGACCCATATCCACCTTATCTTCTAAATAACTCAATTTGGAGCTATTAAAAACCGAATTTGACTTTATAATAAAATAATATTTTTAGTTATTCCAAAGGTGCCCCTCTCCTCCCTTATAAAAGGGCACTTCCTCCCCTTCTTCCTCACACCACTTTGAGACTTCAAGCTCGGCCAAACCCTGCCAAATTCTCTTCTCAACTTCCCTAGAAACATCCTAGAGGTCCTGGTCTTCTTCAAAGAACAATTTTAGTGCCCTAAGAAGAGGACTCAAAGAGGCACTTCAAAGAAGAGGTAATGTCCGTTACCGATTCTTTTAACTTTATTTCTTCTTCCACTTCTTCTTCTTAGGTTGTTTCATTATGAAGTAATAAAATCAGTATAACTCATATACTGATATGTTATTATAAGTATGAAACAACCCTATTTCACCATATATCCATCCTACGGAAAACGAAATCACCGCGCGTGCGTACGTACAGAATACCGTCTCCACGCCGTGGTGTAATCTATTATCCACCACCACCTTACTTGGATGGGTATAATGGAGTAAATAATAACTATATATGATTATTTTAAAGTGATATTGATTCTAAAATAGTATACGTACACTCCAATACAGTCCCACGATAATGAGAACGATATCATCGCTCGTGCGTACGTACGGACTACCGTCTCCACGACGCAATGAGATTCATTCTCCACTTTAGCCATTCATGAATGATTATAAAGTATATATAATAATTAATCATGAAATATATGACATAATAATGATACTAGATTTATGTGTATATATATTTATGTCATCTACTTAATTCCATTCAACTCAATAAGGAAACGAAAACAACGTGCATGCGTACGTACGGTCTACCGTCTCCATGAATGGTGTATTTATTTCCATTTACTGATTTATTATATATATGTATATTCTGAATATATATTATATATAAATCATGTTTTATATTCTGGAATTAAGTAATCATGATCTAAGTAATCATATGAATAATTACAAGTCAAAACACGGACGACAAATGAAACAATTTTACCCAAAACGCTCTTTAACATGGAATTTATAAAATAACGGGTAATATAAAGTCATAATTGAACCATATATGATATCATAACAATGAGTATGATTCTGGAATAAGTCAATGACATTATTTAAATCATTATACAGGAGGTTCAGACACTTACGAAGCAAATCGGACCTAAGGTAAGAGAAATATCACAATCTCATTTTTATCTGAGATTGTTTATACTTTAGCATTTACTAGGGTGTATTTTATCATCCACATCCATGTTTCCTCAATATGTAATATTTACATTATTTTACAATAGTTTATATCCAATTTTACCCTTCAGTGAGTTTTTAGTAAAAGATATGAAAGGAATCTTTTGTTGTTTTTCATACGAGGTACTTTTTGACTTTTCCGACAAAAGTACGAAAAATGTTTTTTTTTAACTTTTACGGCATGAATGGATTTTTAAATAATTATTTCCAAGAAGATTCCTTTACAAGTTTTCATGTTTATTTTTAAACAACTTTTTTTAGTTTAAAATTGTATGACATGTTAAGAAAGGAAAATGTTTTTGAAGTAGAAAGGATATTTTCCTCAAGAATGGAGTTCAAGTGTTTTATCAAAATTATTTTCCATCTAAGATAATATAGGGTTCTGTTTCTATCCCTATTATTATATTGATTTGATTATGTTGTGATGGAATTATTTTTATGAATTCCTTTATATTATATGAATTGTTTTATGATGTCATGATGTTTAAGAATCCCATTTTTATTACATGGGTTATGCAATGATGTATGATTTATGATTTTGTGGCACACATAATAATGGTATCATTATGAGATGGGTGGGACCTATATCTCCCTCCAATGAATTGGGTAAAGATTTTATATCTCATGAGATAGACATGGATGGAACGGCAGGTTTAACCGGTTCAGTAAAACAGGACTGAAACGAGGAGTGAACTCGGTTCAGAAATGGACTTTGTCCACTAAGATAGTCTTGGCAATGAGTCTTGACTAAAAAGAAATGATTTTCTATGATTATGTGTGTATGCCACAAAGTTTCATGTTTTATGTTATGATTATTGGGATTATATTTCACTACTATGATTTATCCCATGTTATGAAATTACGATCTCTTTTTCAGGTTAAGATTTCCAAAATGTTATGTTCTTATGAATATTATGTGACTGATATTTCTTTTGTTTACCCTTACTGGGCATTTGAGCTCACCCTTTTATGTTTTCTTTTCCCCAGGATATAAAGAAAAGTTTTAGGTAAGAAAAAAAGGAAGATCTTTATGTGAGATGTTGAAGATATTTCACTTTATTAGAAGATTACGTTCCGAGTTTCAAATACACTAAACTATTACGGTCCTTGTGTGTGTGTTTTTGTTATGTAATAAGTATTCCTCAAAAGTAATGTAATGTCCTTGTACGTCAAGCTTTGGGTCTCTACAGTTGGTATCAGAGGCAAAGGAGGTAGGAATGTATCCGATCCTTGGGAACTCTCACATGTGAGCGTTGGACGAAGCATGGCTCTCCGCCCAAGGGCTTCATGAGGAAATGGCTGCCACTGGGGATTGTGGTGTGTCCCGCCCAGGGGGTGTAGCCGCCCATGGAGTACCCTGATAGGTATCAATTATAGTCCACTAGAAGTAATTCCAGACCGATATAGTTGGTATCAGAGGAAAGGTTTAGTCAACCTTTGGAAACAAGGATGCGAGAACTTTACTGAGATCCCTAGAGATATTTCTAAGGTATGTCTAGGTATGTCCCTAAGGTTAAGTATACGTATAGGTTATAGTCCTAGAATTATGCTAAAAATCATATAATTAAACCTAAGATGTTAGATATTGAAGGTACTCCCCCTTTATTATGTTGTTTTCCCTAGCATGATTTTTGCCTCTCACACTATTATTTTTGGGTTTTAGATGATGGATGGACCCCGAAGGAACTGTGTTGATCAATGCAATGGACAATGCAATGATTTTCCTCATGAACAAACAAATGTTATGGGATATAGAGTGCAAAATATTATTGCTATAGTTACACAAGCTATGAAACATTCTGGACTTCCAAATGAGCAGAGAAGGGAACAATATTCTATTGAGTCCTTCATGAGGCAACGTCCACCTTCTTTCAGTGGGCCCTTTGATCCACTTGTTTCTGAACAATGGATCAGTACCACTGAAAAGATATTTTCAGTTTTTCAATGTTCAGAACATGATAAAGTCATCTTAGTAGTATATCGTTTGGAAGGTGAAGCTGATCAATGGTGGAATCTTATCAAGAATACGAGGCCAAGAGATGAAATTGAGTCCATGGAATGGGACGAGTTCAAGAACTTATTTTTCAATAAGTACTTCCCTCGTATTCTTCGAACAAAGATGGAGAATGAGTTTCTTGAACTAAAGCAAAAGGATAATGAATCTGTTGGTATATACGAAGCGAATTTTACAAGGCTTGCAAGGTATGCATCTAGATTTATCATCCAACCTGAAAGTAAAGTTGATCGATTCTTCAGTGGCTTAAAACCAAATCTTCGAAGGGCATTAGCTATAAGAGACTTCAGTAGCTATGAAGAAATTGTGTATTGTGCTATCAAGGTAGAAATGGAAGTTGGTGTTACTTATCCATCTCATAGTTTTGACACGAAAAGAAAGATGGAGTTCAAGGGGAAATCTCATAATAATGGTGAAAAGAAGATGAATGTTTCCTTATGCTCAAAGTGTGGAAAGAAGCATGGTGGAGATTGTCTTAAAGGGACAAGTAAATGTTTCAAATGTGGAAAGGAAGGTCATCGGTTATTTGAATGCCACAATGATGGGAAGAAGATTTCTAATGATGCAAACAAAGAAAGGGATACACAGAATGAACCTACTACACTTCAATGTTTCAAGTGCAAGGAGATGTGACATTATGCCAATAAATGCCCTAATCCAAGGGTTAGTGATGATAGACATGAGCAACCACTTAAGGAAAAGGACAAAGGGAAGTCACATGCGATCACCATTGGCGATGTTGAATATGACAACGATGTGGTGGAATGATTAAGTGTTTATGTAATGGGATTCCAAAATAATGTTGAGTAGTGGAATATTTATATATTGGTCTATTGTGGTTTTCAATAATTTTATGGTACCGGTAACCATGGAAAGTGATTGAGATATATTTGGAAAAAAGATGATATGCGCATAATGAAGGGAAAACGAGAAAATTCCATATTTGACAATATTCATGAGCTCACGATTGATATAAGGACTAAGTGATATCATGGTTTGAGTATATAGAATTTTGAGGATTTTGGTTTGTGGAAAGTGTTAACTTTTAACTGCATTCATGTTTTCACTAAGGTTCAATGGGTATTCATTCTTCAAGAGAATACATGATTAAGGTATTCACATGTTTGTAATTTGACCAACAAGATATATCTTATGATATATGGGGGATAAATGATGGCATTCACGTGATTGTTATGTGACATTTCAAGTAATCATTTTCTTTATACTATGAGCTTGGACCGATGTATTTTAGATAAGCCTAAAGATTGAAATGGATTATGTTGGAAATATGTTAGTATTGTTTAAGGATAGAACTTTTTTTCGATATTATTGATGGGATGTTATAGTAATGTAGTTTTAGAAAAAGTACAACCTGCAGGACGGGCGACCGCCCATCGCGTCGGACAAGGCTGTGGAAATAGAACCCACAACCGAAGTGCGACTGACCTTTATCGCCTACCACTGGCCTACAGGAAGTCCCTGGTTAGTAGAAACTAGTTTTATTTTATTACGCGGTATGATATATGAAGTATAAGTTCATTTTTGGAATCGTATACGATTAACCTCACCATAGATGGAAATTGTTCAAAGCATGAACAATAGTGAAATTGTACCAAAATCATGTAAGTATTTCTTTTAATTCATCAAATTTAGGGAAATGATCATGAAAACCAAAAATGTTGTCCAAGTTCCCTTATATCCAATTAATCAGATGGTACCTTAGATCATCACAAATCAATAGCTTTGTGATTGTTGGCTTTTCCATAGCCATGTTCTCTACCACTCTCCATCAGAACGTGATGGTTAGATTTTTCTTCCATATCCAAATTTTCACCTATGTTCTCCTACGTGGAAACCCAGTGATGAGTTAATTTGGGTAACGGTTACATTTCATACTTTAGTTTTTAAAGCCATGTTTTGGTATTCCTTTTTACGATGTGGGTTTCTATTAAACAAACTTTCGAGTAGTAAACTATTTATAACCCCGACGAATTTCGAGGGTGAAATTCATTTTAAGGGGGGTAGAATGTAACACCCCAAGATTTTATGAAAAATATTATTTTAATTTCATTAATGTCTTGTGTTTTATGCTACACCAAGATTACCTTGCGCTATACGCAACACCGTATTAGCTTGCAGTATACGCAACACTATTCTTGGATCGTGTTACACACAATTTTGATAATAGTTATTCTACGCAACATTGAGTATATATATATATATATATTCAATGTATAAATGAAATATGGTTGGATTCGGTTATATGAAACAACGAAGGATTCTTGAATAACACGCAACCCTGACTTGGCTTGCATTACACGCAATCGCGACCTTCCTCGATAGCGTGTGTTGTACGCAATACTGAGTGTTACTAAACAACGATATATTATTATAATATTATTATGAACTAGCCGTTATGAATAGTATTAACTAAGTTTTTAATTTTATAACATTATTATTCATCTAACACATTTTCTAGAACATGTTATAGGAAAAAAATAATTTTTTCGGGTAAAATATGTATTTTTCAAAAAATACAGTTTTGCCGCCTTTTGATGGTGCACCCACTTTAAATCTAGTTTTTGAAATGTTTATAAGTTCCATTTTACAAAATAAAATTATTCTTTGGAATCAAGAAATAAAAATTTACTTTGGATAAATTTTTCATTTTATTCTGATGACTTTCATATTTTAATGAATAGTAAAAACATGCTATATTTTAATTAAAAACAACTTTTTTTCATCGTAATATATTATGTGGTTAAATTATAATATTGGATGGTTTTAAAGTATAAATAGAATATGTTTTTACCATTTAATATAATGTATGTCATTAGCATTGATTCTACCTTGACTTCGTAGGATAAATCAATTCAATCTTTTGCAATGTTTTAAAGAAAAACCCGTTTTCTTTCGACAACGGGATTAATTTTAATTTAATTTCTGCAACTTTTGTGTATTGAATTTGGTAAAATGGATTCCATATTTGGAATCATTCGATCCAAATTATGTTAATAATCTACTTTTTATTTTTGGTAATTATGAATAGTAACTACGGTAAATTTTATTTACCATAGTTAAAGGTAAATCGGGTAATTAAGGGTAAATATAATATTATAAAATTACCCTAACACATGTCAAAATCTTATTGGATGACTAAAAGTCTACCCATATCACCTAAGGGCTGGATTAGATTCATTTAATGGACTTTTGTCCATGAAAATAATTTAATTATTATTAAAATCAAAGAATGTGACAACATGTCACTTTCTTACATCTTATAAGTATAATAATTTTAATTTAGTGATAAACTTCATGAAACATCGAACATGAATAATCTACAGAAATATAATACAATTATCTACATCATAGGAATTTATTTATAATTTTTAGGGATTAAATAATTATCATTTATTTATGACACAATGATGATGCAGTAAATATCTTATTAATGAAATATTAACATAATATATGTTATAAATACCCAAATAAATGTAATTTGAGACTTTTTATGAATTAAAAAAAATTTATATGTTAATATGACATGTTAGTGTTGATTTAATTAACTTTTTTTGAACTAATCATTCTTTTATGATTTTTACAAAAATCAGTTACCAAATAGTGTCAAAATTGACATAAAATAGTTTTTTAAACAAATATTATATTATAAATTGTTATTATATTCCTAAAAATCTAAGGTTCGGCCAAATGAATTATATAAGGTTATATATATTAATAATAAACAACTTGGGGTTCTTTTGTCTTGTTATAGTAAGTTTATTAACCTTATAGTACAAGAACACAAAAAGACACGGTAAAAGTAAAATTATCTAACTTAAAGTTAAAACTAAATGATAAGGTTAAAATAGTAAAATAAACTTGTCCAAATTCTATTGTATGATAGGATTTCTACCCATACCCACCTTAGTTTCTATATAACTCAATTTGGAGCTATTAAAAACCGAATTTGACTTTATAATAAAATAATATTTTTAGTTATTCCAAAGGTGCCCCTCTCCTCCCTTATAAAAGGTCACTTCCTCCCCCTCTTCCTCACACCACTTTGAGCCTTCAAGATCGGAAAACCCATGAAAAATTATCGTCTCCACTTCCCTAGAAACATCCTAGAGGTCCTGGTATTCTTCAAAGACCAATTTTAGTGCCCTAAGAAGAGGACTCAAAGAGGCGCTTCAAAGAAGAGGTAATGTCCGTTACCGATTCTTTTAACTTTATTTCTTCTTCCACTTATTCTTATTAGGTTGTTTCATTATGAAGTAATAACATCAGTATCACTCATATACTGATATGTTATTATAAGTATGAAACAACCCTATTTCACCATCTATCCATCCTACGGAAAATGAAATCACCGCGCGTGCGTACGTACGGAATACCGTCTCCACACCGTGGTGTAATCTATTTTCCACCACCACCTTACTTGGATGGGTATAATGGTATAAATAATAACTATATATGATTATTTTAAAGTGATATTTATTCTTAAATAGTAAACATACACTCCAATACAGTCCCACGATCATGAGAACGATATCATCGCTCGTGCGTACGTACGGACTACCATCTCCACGACGCAATGCGATTCATTCTCCAATTTAACCATTCATGAATGATTATAAAGTATATATAATAATTAATCATGAAATATATGACATAATAATGATACTATATTTATGTGTATATATATGTATGTCATCTACTTAATTCCATTCAAATCAATAAGGAAACGAAAACAACGTTCATGCGTACGTACGGTCTACCGTCTCCATGAACGGTGTATTTCTTTCCATTTACTGATTTATTATATATATGTATATTATGAATATATATTATATATAAATCATGTTTTATATTCTGGAATTAAGTAATCATTATCTATGTAATCATATGAATAATTACAGGTCAAAACACGGACGACAAATGAAACAATTTTACCCAAAACGCTCTTTAACATGGAATTTACAAAAGAACGGGTAATATAAAGTCATAAGTGAACCATATATGATATCATAACAATGATTATGATTCTGGAATAAGTCAATGACATTATTTAAATCATTATACAGGAGTTTCAGACACTTACGAAGCAAATCGGATCTAAGGTAAGGGAAATGTCACAATCTCATTTTTATCCGAGATTGTTTATAATTTAGTATTTACTGGGGTGTATTTTATCATCCACATCCATGTTTCCTCAATATGTAATATTTACATTATTCTATAATAGTTTATATCCAATTTTACCCTTCGGTGAGTTTTAGTAAAAGATATGAAAGGAATCTTTTGTTGTTTTTCGTACGATGTATTTTTTGACTTTTCCGACAAAAGTACGAAGAATGTTTTTTTAACTTATACGGCATGAATGGATTTTTAAAACATTATTTCCAAGAAGATTCTTTTACAAGTTTTCAAGTTTATTTTTAATCAACTTTTTTTAGTTTAAAATTGTATGATATGTTAAGAAAGGAAAATGTTTTTGAAGTAGAAAGGATATTTTCCTCAAGAATGGAGTTCAAGTGTTTTATCAAAATTATTTTCAATCTAAGATAATATAGGGTTCTGTTTCTATCCCTATTATTATATTGATTTGATTATGTTGTGATGGAATTATTTTTATGAATTCCTTTATCTTATATGAATTGTTTTATGATGTCATGATGTTTAAGAATCCCATTTTTATTACATGGGTTATGCAATGATGTATGATTTATGATTTTGTGGCACACATAAGAATGGTATCATTATGAGATGGGTGGGACCTATATCTCCCTCCAATGCATTGGGTAAAGATTTTATATCTCATGAGATAGACATCGCTGGAACGGCAGGTTAAACCGGTTCAGTAAAACAGGACTGAAACGAGGAGTGAACTCGGTTCAGAAATGGACTTTGTCCACTAATATAGTATTGGCAATGAGTCTTGACTAATAAGAAATGATTCTATATGATTATGTGTGTATGCCACAAAGTTTCATGTTTTAAGTTAGGATTATTGGGATTACATTTCACTACTATGATTTATCCCATGTTATGAAATTACGATCTCTTTTGCAGGTTAAGATTTCCAAAATGTTATGTTCTTATGAATATTATGTGATTGATATTTCTTTTGTTTACCCTTACTGAACATTTGAGATCACCCTTTTATGTTTTATTTTCCCCAGGATATAAATAAAGGTTTTAGGTAAGAAAAAAAAGGAAGATCTTTATGGGAGATGTTGAAGATCTTTCACCATGATTAGAAGATTACGTTACGAGTTTCCAAAGACACTAAAATATTACGGTCCTTGTGTGTGTGTTTTTGTTATGTAATAAGTATTCCTCAAAAGTAATGTAATGTCCTTGTACGTCAAGCTTTGGGTCTCTACACCACTCAACAGGTAAAGGATCCACAAGTTAATTCAATTGGCTAGATTAGCGTTTTCCTTGGACTCTCTCATTAGTGGCATGTCCAAATCATGTAGACTATGAGGAGGGGTTTTAAGGATCCTTTCCAATAGAATACTCATGTGACTGGGTATTCTGAATCTAGTATTTTAGGGATACTAGGATTTGATAAAATAGTAGGAGATATTTAAAATTATTAATTTGAAAATTTATATTAGTAATCAAATATAAGTACTAATCTGCAAGATTTTATTTTATTTTGTAGAAAATGGAAATTAATACCTAAAATACAATAATATTAGACAAAGAAAAGTTCCAAAAATGGTATGAGTTTCCAAAGAGTAGTACAAGAGCTTGTGAAAAGTACTAAAATATCATAAATTCAAGGTGTTGGTGCCCCCAATACATGTTAAGAGACCTTCAAAAGTGAGGGTGTAAAAATGATTATAGGAGACTCATGTATGACTCTTATGATGGTTATATCATAATGCAATCATCAACATCCAATGTGATTTGTTGATAAAATTTTTTGACATGGATTATTTGACATTTTTTCTCATCTTTGATATCCTAGTAAAGAGAAAGTAATGTGAGATATGAATGAATGATGATAACACTAGATATCTAAATTTAAAGTTGGACCATGATCTTTTAATGAATCTATTTATCATATCATCTTCACCCATATACTCTAGTTTCATTTAAGATTAAAAATTAATATAAACTAGATAAAAATGATTCATTACCTTTTGGGTAACATTTGTGAAGAAAATAAGAACATAAAGAATGTTTGATATTTAGTTATTATGGAAAATAAGTAGAAAGACAAGGTGATAAGGATAAGGTAAAGTGTCTCACCAAACGCAAATTTAAAACTTACTTTAAATAAAATAGGCATAAAATAGGTGGTTATTTTATTCACATGTTGTGAAATAATTTTATGGAAGACAAATGAAATGTACGGAATTAAAGAAGAAAGATGTCACTTATTTTTAGGTATATTAATCATTATTGTGAAGTTTATGACATAATTATTGGGTATTAAATACAATATGTCTAACACATATGTGTGTTAAAATAAAATATCCAAGTAAGTAAAGAAACATTACTAGAAGTAAGGTGTGTTCTCTAAGTGACTTAGAGAGGGTGGTTCCTATGTCAGAGGTGAGAAGAACAAAACTTCTAGTTTCCAAGTGAATGGTTCTAGTCCCATGTACCTTGGACGTAAGTAGACATTATTTCATTACCAGAATGAATGTTTTTTGGCGTTTAATACTCAAAAAATAGTTTTGTAATGCTTGAATCATTGAAAAAACATGATAAATATAAAATATAAGACTTATATTCCCAATTGTGGAAAGATAATACTTTGTAAATCAAAACTAAATATTTTTCAAGGATATACCCAATATGATTTTACACTCTTTATAGTTAGAGACCATAGGTACTATTGAAACACTTATATTCTTAGTTTTGGATAAAGATTCCTTTATAAATAAATATAGGCCACAAATATTTCAGAATTAGTTCATATAGAGAGTGTGAACTATTCCAAGGGTAAGCGAGTGGTAAGTATACTACATAATATTCATTTAAATATTCATGGAATGTGAAAGTGAATTATGAAATATTCATGGTAAGAAGATATGAGATGTTTTAGGCTGGTGTGTCAAAGAATATCTTGACCAAACATTCATGGATTAATATAATGTATTGTGGAGTAATTCATAAACACACATTACCTTATCCAGATCAAAGCTATGATTCTAATAAGGAGTACTAATGATGATTATTACTTGTTAGAATATATCATGGAGTAATTATGAAATGAAGATATCCTTATACACATCAGATTCATGGTGTAAGTAAAAGGACCATCAATGTTAAAACTCAAGCTTTACAGATAATTCCATTTTCGATACAGGCATTGAAAATAGAGACATTATCCCATAACCATATGAAAAATCTTATGAAAAATAGATATCATATGAGTATTAGTATGATATAAATCCATTTTCATAAGAACATGTGACTAGATGAAAAGAGTTTGTAAGGTTATAAACAAACTTTCATGAAGAAAAACAAATGTACATTTATAGTAATCATCCTAATATTTTTAAGGTTATTATAGAAATACCTATGATATAAAATATATAGTCAATTTATAGAATATATTTATATAAAATGGATCACTTATCTATTTTATATAGTGGGAGAAAGATTAATTTAGGTTTAGTTAGTGCCTGAGATGCACAAATATTTGACATGGGAACAAGGTCCATGAGACCTTGTGGAAAATAAATGGTTCAGAGACACATACTACGTAGGTAGGATAAAACAATGATGATGGTTTTATATTCTCCATGGTTGGTGATGCATTATTCATTGAGAATAATAATTCCTAAAAATACATTGTATATAGAAATTAGCAAAAATTGACATGATCAGTTAAAATTCAATAATGCATTCCATGTATCAAAGTATAAGAGGATTATTATTTTCAATACTATGGTGGGTATTAAAGTGAAAATATACATGGATGGTACAAGTGTAGTACCAATAAGGCTCAATTGGTAGTACCAAGTCATGATTCCCAAATCTATTAGAATTTTACTTTTCATGTCTACTTTATATGTTCATTAAATTGAGAATTGGATGTCAAGACCACTAATATTGGAATATATATATATATATGATGAAACCATAAAGGGATGGTGACAACATAGAATTCCAATAAGGGTTCAAGTTACTAAAATATATATTAGGAATAAAGTATGCAAATAGATTATAGAATAATCATTTGGAATGAATCATTTCCATGTTTCTACAATAGGTTAGTGAGAGAACCATTGTTTTTATAACGACCCGAGTTTTTAGAAAATTTCAAAATCCCCACTCGGTTTTAATTTTTCAATTAGTGGCTATGTTATTTTTTGATTCATTGATCGAAACTCAATTCTGAGAGTTACATTAGAATTATTTGATGGTTTTGGGTTGGTATAGGAAATTGGAGAGTGCCTTGGGTGTTGTAAAGGGATTTAAGAGCATCGGAGGCACGAAGGCCCAGTTTTTGGGAAGTAGGTACAAGCGTATAGTTTAGGGGAAATAATGCGAGTGGTGGTTCATGGATATGCATACTCGTCTACAGAATTATAGAGAGCTAAACATGGTTTGTGTGCGGTATGGAAAACCTTGCGGGGTGGTCATGTGGGTCTACAGCCTTAGGTAGTGGCTTCTGCATGGTTGTTGTCTGGTTTGTTAAACTGCGTGGGTAAATTGTACAGCCCAGTAAGTGAGGAAAAATTATATTTTTTCCCTTAATCCCTTTTTCGTTCTTTTCTCCCTTTTTTCCCCTCTTTCATGGTTCTATGAACAATAGGGAGCACCCATCCCTTTCTCTGGTGGATTTTTATCCAAATCCTTCATCTGAACTCCGTTATTTGATCCATCGGAAGCTATGGGATCACCTTAGTATGGATAACCCCTTACACCCTTCTTCTTCTTTGATATTTCATCTTACGGACTATTGTTTCCGTTCGAACCAATTTCAGTGTTTAAAATAGAAAATAAGATCTAGGTCAATCGACTTCGAATTGGATCTCGACATCAAATGTGCCTATGCCTATGAGTCTAAGGAAAGTGGTACATACCTTGTTTTGAGTTTTTGATGACTTTTGGGGGTTGATTCTTTTTAGCGCAACAACTGGTATTGAGAGAGACCCTGTTATAGTACTTCAAAATTATTGTTGGACCATGTGGGGTGTCGTGAGCATGCCCAATGCCTATGACACTTGAGCGAGGTCGGGTTAGTGGTCATTGCTCCTGGGGTTATTTTGGTTGGCGGTGAAAAAATGGTTTTAATTGAATTATTTTGATTTGAATTGATATGTTTAAATTGTTAAGGTGTGATTAAGATAAATAGAGGCATTCAAGACCTTCATACCAATGTGTTAGAGCTTGTATCTTGTGCAATTGAATCTATTTAAATTCAATTGTTGATTAAAATGTTTTAATGTGATTTATATATATGTACTTATTAATATTACATATGCTAAGACTGACAAGGTTGTGATGGGATTTGACCGAGGTTGGAATGGCATGAACATAAAGATTGAGTGATATTGATCACTAGTTGGGCTTGGCCCAGATGTGCTTGAGTGGTTTTGACCATAGGATTGGACGTCGTCAATGTCAGATTGAGGAGGCAAGGCCATTAGGTTGGGAAAGTCCCATGATACTCAGATGGAAATTCCATCAGATATGAGCGACATGGTTATAGGGGCACGATGTGCAAGAGATGGTGTGGCTTAGGTTCTTATTTGGTGATTGCCGCTCACTCGTGATGGTCAAAGCACCAATTAATTCATGTGACCACAGATTAACTCAATGCTGAGGTGGTTTTGACCACACGTTTGGGTAGAGGTCCCCAATAGTTGCATCTTAGGTATTTATGATTTGGGGGTGCTTTCTGTAGAAATCCACATGGAAGGTGAGGAGCCTTCAGTTGACAGGGATGAGGCTATTGGGTTGGGGGATGAAACTGTTTATGCTTGAGGCCATGAGCCTAGATATTTATTTGAGGATAGACATCGATGTTCCTATGGTTATCATTCCATGGTATGACGTGATCTTTCGAGCATGGGTTTGAGAGTTTGGGATACTATTTCTTGGGTGTGCCTTCGAGACATCAGTAATTGAGACACAAGGTTTCAGGAGGCACATGGTGCTGGGATATATGATTGAGGTGGAACCTGAGGGTTCACCAGGACTTTGTGACTACAGGGGTACCTTGGGCCATGGAACAAGTACTCTGTTTGCTTTACAGATTCTGGCGTTAGGCAAAGAATGTGACACTCCCTAGTAGCTACTGAGAACCAGTGGAGGTTGTGTTTATTTATTGCATACTGTCTACATTACTTAGAGATTTATATCCACTAAAACAAATATAGTAGGTATGTACCATTAGGTGGTATCTTATTGATATTCATCTCACACCCTACATGGGTCATTCAGGATGCATGTAGAATTTATGGATTTATATATAGGTAAAGGATCAAACTTATGTTTTGGATCGTAGTACTATTTGGCATTAAGATTGGCATGGACCTTGAGGTCATGCCTAGCTGGAGATTTAATTTTTTGTAGTTTCCTTTTTCAGTTTCAGCAATCTTATATATGTAGCTATTTTGGTCTGCTATGGGAAGCACCTTGGACATTGTATTGTATGACCTAACATGGAATGTATTATTTCTTGCTTTGTTTTGAGTGGCTACAAGTAATTTTTTGGAATGTAATTCTATTTAATTTCCATTACTTCTTTTTGTTTCTATATTTATTCCACTATTTATTGATTTTTGATGTGCTTATACTATGCAATTCTGGTTTGAGTATGCTGAGTCATTTATTTCCCCTGTATTTTATCTTATTTTTCTTGGACTATTATATTATCTATTCCCAGAAGTTATATTCTCATTACTATACCTGTTTACACCCAAGATGATAGTTGGCATCCTTTAGCATTCAGGGAGGTCAACCTATGACCAGTGGTACCCGGCCTATTAGCACTATTTGGGTGGCTGTTCGGGTTGGGGATGCTATAAGTGGTATCAAAGGAGTTTCTTTTACCTCTTTTCTTGGTATTACTATTTGGTATTATAGTATACTAGAGATAGGTTATTGTCAAAACTCGATTTTGAACTCTTGTTTGGGTTCCTGCAACCCCATTTATGAGGGATTGATTGAGTTACCATGGGTGTTTTATATTGTTTTTATTTTTCTTAGATTACAATTTTTATGGTTTTCACTTTTATGGATCACTTGGTTTGTGATGATTATTGATTGTGATATGTGACCCTCAATCCGGTGTGGTAAGGGATAATTGGACCTTGGCCTGATAAGTCAAGGTGTGGTTGTTTGGCTTTTGATAGACATTTTTTTAGGGTATTTCAATTTCATATATGCACATATTCCTTGTGAAGTGATAATACCATGTAATTTATTTCAATTTCCATGTGAAAAAGGTGAAATGCCTAATAGAATTTCTTGTGTTATGCAATGTGATATTCCATGGATTAAATTTATCTATAATTGCACATGGCATGGGAATTGGGACTAGCCCTTATAGAAGCAGACATGTATTATGGTTGAGGTGATTTTGATCACCAGGATTTGGTGACTCGGTCGTCGGACTAAGGAAACATTGGTTGTCAGGAAGGGCATGGTTCGGGGATATTGTGATACTTGGCTCTATTAAGGGAGGGTAAGGAGGCCATGAGGTCCGAATTCCATGGGGCATGGTTGTAGTGGGGAAGAGTGATAGTAGTGAGGATACACTTCTTTTTTACTGCATTCCTTATCTTCATTGAATATATTGTTATATGTATATATGGGTTGTCTGACAATTTTATGTATTCAATGGGTTCTTCCTAGATGAATTGATGGAGCATCAGGTGGGTGATGTTACAGTGCCTTAGGAGAACAATCAAGTTTAGACCCGTGAGGGGAAGGCAAATCATGAGCCACATGTACATGCTCAGGGGTAAGATCTGGTTCAAGATCCAGTGCAGGCAGGACAGCTACCAGACATGATAGCATTTGGGCCGTGGCTTAACGAGCATCTATGATCGAGCCTGGTACATGTCTTTCAGGGGATCGATAGATTTTCTTAGGGAGAAGAACCATCAATGGTGAATCTAATGCATGATTTCCAGTCGTAGAACCCATCGCTTTTTCAGGGTGAGGGTAGTTTGCAGGTGGCTGAGAACTAGATAGAGAGAATGCATATGATTTTCAATCAGCTCGAGATGCCTCTAGGGTGGAGGGTTAGGCTAGCAATGTATATTCTTAGAGTTCTAGCTAAGCACTGGTGGGATGTGCAGGTTCAGGCTCACATACATGACGAACTAGCCTGGAAGGACTTCAAGGATAGTTTCATCGAGCACTTTTTTCCTAAGACACTGAGGGGGGAGAGAGCTCGAGATTTCTTGATACTTTAGTATGGTGACTTGTACATCATGGAATATGCTACCACATTCACTGATTTGTCTCTATTGTCACCAGATATGGTATGGGATGAAACCTTGAGGTTGAGGCGGTTCGAAGATGGCTTAAGGAATGTCATTCGGGTACATGTGAACATCTTTAGGTTGGCCTCTCTCTCAGAGGTGGTGAATCAGGCACTCATAGCCAAGGTTAACCTAATGGGATGGTATCACATGGGTTGGGAAGTAGCTTCATGTTATGGTTCAGATGGAAGAAAATGAGGTTGAGATGATTTTCAATAGGGCATTCAGGCCAATGACTATGTTAAACCACCTCGTGGTAGCTCTATAGTGGGTTTTTTCAGTGTGGGATACCATGGCATGTCCAGAATCAATGTGAGTGGCCTCCAAAAGTGTTTTTTTCATGTGGGAAGTTCATTCATCTCAAGAGGTTCTGCAGGAAACCTTCTCAGATAGCTGGAAGATAGGGACCGAGGTAGGCAGAGGCTTCATAGATTAGTTCAGGATCGGTACCAGGTGAGGGTAGCTGAGGTTCAACTACATGTGGAGGATGTGAAAAAGATATTGGAACCCAACTATAGGGTGAGTGGTCAGTGGATGGTGCAACATCATAGGAAGGTTAGGCTTTAGACAGCCATGCGTCAGGCCAGGTGCATGCCATGGAGCTGCTAGGGGTTGAGCAGGCTGGTGAGCTGACGCCAGTTAGAGGTACGTGACAGGCATGGTCATGACATTATTTTGTTTTCTTTTGGAATGTCCTATTGAGGCATGTCTGTTTTGAGTGAATGAGGTGCACAAGATGTATATGGATTGACCAGACACTGGTTAGTAGGTTGGAACCATTTCGGGTGCATGCTTATATATATATGAGGTTCTTGGCATCAGGAGCATTGTGGGATGCATGTTTTGAGGTGCTTAGGCATCAGGGAATTCGAGGGTTGCGAGTTACATGAAGTTCCTTGGGTTTCGAGGCATCGATAATGCGGATTTTGATTGAGGTGCAGGGCATCATGTTGTTTTGAGCATCCATGGGATGCAAGACCTCATTGTGTTGTGGGTGTCATGGGATCAATGCAGACATTGATGCAATGCGGGATGTGATTGGGTGTCGAGAGATATATGCGAGCACCTGATGAGGTTCAGGGGTGACGATGCATCATGGGAAGACCATGGGTCCAGAAATATGTTGATGGACCTTTTTGTGATTTCAGTTTTGGTTAGGTTGAGACTGAGATAGGCAATTTTTAAGGTGGGGAGCCCCTTGAGGAATTTAGCCAGAACCCTTGAGATCTGGTCGTGTGGGTTCTTTGTATCGAGATGTGTGTGTTCAGTACCATCTCTGGGAATTATTTGATATCTTTGGGATGAGCTATATTAAGGTGGGGGAGATTGTAAGGACAAGGGTTTTTAGAACAGGCCAAAATCCCCACTCAGTTTGAATTTTTCAATTAGTGGCTACGCTACCTTTTGATTCGTTAATTGAAAATCAATTTTGAGAGTTCTGTTGGATTTATTTAATCGTTTTGGGTTGTTCTAGGGGCTTAGAGAGTACCTTGGGTGTTTGGAAGGGTTTCAGGAGTATCAGAGGCCAGGATGCCTAGTTTTTAGGAAGAAAGTGCTAGCACACGGTTTAGGGGAAACGTGTGAGTGGTGGCGCACAATAGTGAAAACTCGTCTTTATAATTGCAGAGAGCTGCACACAGTTTGTGAATGGTTTGGAAAGCCATATGGGGTGTCCATACGGGCCTACAACCTTAGGCAGTGGCTTCCGCATGGTTTCGTAAACCGTGTGGGTAAACCGTGCGGCCTAGTAAGTGAGAAAAAATTACATTTCTTACCTTACTCCCTTTTTCTTTCTTTTCTACCTCTTTTTCCATCCTTCTTGGTCACACACATAGTAAGGAGCACCTTTCCCTTCCTCTGGTGGATTTTTATCCAACTCCTCCATCCGATCTCCATTATTCAATCCGTCAGAATCTATGGGATTACCTAAGTAAGGCTAACCCCACACACCCTTCTTATTTTTTATCTTTCATCTTATGGACCATTGTTTCCTTCCGAACAAATTTTAGGGTTTAGTATGGAAACTCAGATCTAAGTCAAACAACTTTGAATTGGATATCAATATCAGATGTGCCTATTCCTATGAGTCTAAGGCAGGTTGTTTTGAGTTTTTGAGGACTTTTGGGGGTTGTAACTTTTTAGCGCAATGGTGGGTATTGAGAGAGACCCTGTTATAGCATGTCAAAATGATTTTTGGACCATGTGGGATGTCATGAGCATGCCCAATTCCCGTGAGACTTGAGCGAGGTTAGGTTAGAGGTCGTTGCTCCTTGGGTTATTTTGGTAAGGGGTACCAAAATGCTTTTAATTGAATTGTTTTGATTTTAACTGGTATGTTTAAATTCTTCAGGATTGATTAAGCTAATTAGAGGCATTCAAGTCATCCATGATAATGTGTTAGAGTTTTTATCTTATGAAATTCAATATGATGAAATTCAATTATTGATTGAAGTGTTTTAATGTAATTTATTTATATGTACTGCATGATATTACATATTCTAAGACCCATAGAGTTGTGAAGGGCTTAACCCGAGGTTAGAATGGCATGGAAATAAAGATTGAGTAATGTTGATAACTGTGTGGGATTTTTTCGGATGTTCATGAGTGGTTTTGACCATAGGATTTGGCCTCATGGACGTAATAATGAGGTGGCAAGGCCATCAGGTTAGGCAAGGCTCGTGATACTTGGATGGAAAGGCCATCGAATTTGAGCGACATGGTTGCAGGGGAATGAGGTTCCATACATGGTGTGTATTAGGTTCTTATTTGGTGATTTCCGCTCACCCATGATGGCCAAAGCACTGATTGAGTTCTGTACACACAGGTTGACTTCATGTTGAGGTGGTTTTGACCACTTGTGTGGGTAGAGGTCCCTGATAATTATGGATTAGGTATTTATGATTTTTGGGTGATTACCGTAGAAATCCACATGGAAGGTCTGGATCCTTCGGTTTATAGAGACGAGGCTATCGAGTTGGGGGATGAGGCTCTCTAGCATGTGTCCATGGGCCTTGATATTTACTTGAGAATATATATACCGTTTTTTCTCTAATTTTCATGCCATGGGCCAATGTGAGATTTCAAGTAGGGATTTGAGGGACCGCAATACTATTTCTTGGGTGTGCCTTCGGGATGTCAGTACTTTGAGACATAAGGTGTTAGGAGGCATGCGATGCCAGGATATATGATTGAGGTGGAACCTAATGGTTCACCAGGACTTTGTGACCAAAGGGGTACCTTGGGACATGGGCCAAGGAATCTCTTTGATTTTGCGATTCCGGCATTGACCGAAGTAGGTGACACGCCCTGGTGGCTACTGATCACTAGTGGAGGTTGGGCTATTTATTAAATTATGCTGTTTACTTTACTTAGAGATGCATATCCTCTTAAACACTTATAATAGGTACGCACCATTGGGTGGTATCCCATTGAGATTCATCTCACACCCTGCACAAATCCTTTGGGACGTGTGTAGACTTTATGGATTTATGTATAGGTAAAGGATCAACCTTAGGAGTTGAATCATAGTACAATTTAGCATGGAGATTGGAATGGACCTTGAGGTCATTCCTAGCTGGAGCTTTAATTTTTTGTAGTTTCCTTTTTAGTTTCAGAATGCTTATATATATAGATATTGTGGTCTACCATGGGCAGCACCTTGGATATTGTATTGTATGACCTGACATGGAATGCATGCTTGCTTTATTTGTTTTAAGTGGCTACAAGTGATTTTCTGGCATGTTGTTTTGTTTAATTTCCACTACTGCAGTTGTTTTTATATTGCTTCTACATTTTATTGATTTTTGGATGTGCTTGCACTCCAAAAGTCTGGTTCGAGTTTGATAAGTCATTTATTTCTACTGCATGTTATCTTATTATGCTTGGAACAGCAGATTATCTATTCTTAGAGTGTATAGCCTCCCCACTATACCTGTTTACATATTGGATGCTAGTTAGCAGACTTTGGCATTCAGGGAGGTGTTCCTAAAGCCAGTGGCACCCGACTCGTTATCACTATTCGGGTGGATTTTCAGGTCATGGATGCTACAATTTTCCAAGTCTAATATGTTTATTAACATATATAAAACATCTATTGGACTTATATTTAGTTAAGACCAATATGATAGTAACTCTCTTGAGATTGACTTAAAATAGAAACCAAATTTCTAAGGACTAAGATCTACTGAGGTAGATCTAATAGTTTCTTAGTACTAGTCAATGGTACATATACTGAAAAGGTATTGATAAAATACATGTTGTTACAATTGAAGATAGAATTATTACCACACATGGAATAAATATCTACAAGAAGTCATGAATAGTCATAGGTGGAGGTTAATGTGGTGAGTAGAATTCCATAGGTGTAACTAATGGATTCATCACATATTCCATGATATGTACAAGATTTGATATGACCAGCATATACTCTATGGTGAGAAATTATAAGTTATGTTCAGGATAACTGAAAGGGGAGAAATCAGAACTATCTGACTGTACTTGAGTGTACAAAAGTTATGTACCTAGAATGTAGAGAGGATGAGATACTAGTTATAAGGAGATACAAAATAAACATCCTAAGTCCAATATGATCTAAAATCATAGTCAGGATACAATAATGAGCAAGAAAAGCTCATTAAATCTATTTGTGACCATATCTACAAATTCCAAGTTCATTACGGCTTCTGAGGAAGCTAAATGTGTAGTGTAAAATATGAAAAAAAGTTCTAGTTCGTGGAATTTCTCCTAGTATTTAATGTTTAATTGTTATGACAATTCAATTACAAGTACTATCCAAATTGTCATGTTTTGACAGTGAAAATAATGGATATACTCAGGGATATAATCTATTTAGAAGTATTACTCGAAGAGATAATGTTTCAGATAACAGAATAAACACACAATGGAAAAGTGGAAGGCCCATGACTAAATCCATAACTCAGTAGAAAAATGATCCTATCATGTGAGAATAATAAGGATGGTTATCAAGCTAGATCTAGTGCAAGTGAGAGTGTTGTAACTGTGGGTTCTATAGACCCAACTTGAACAATACTTTTGATTACCATTACATATATACAGTTTGATATATATATGTGTTTATTCTTACCATAATATTGTTGATATTTCGACATCCTTAATTTACATGGTATGTCCTTATATTACTTGTTGTATGGAAAGGTTATACCAATTCCAAAATATAATGAGAACCTCAATATACTATGACAATAATCTTAAACATATGTCATATGGTCTAAATATATCCTACTGACAGGACACATATGATGTTTGACTATCAGGTTTTGGGGCCCATAAGCATTGAGACTTCTTCTCATGGAATTCTCACTTGGTTATCTCAAGTAGATGAGATCTCAAGGATAGACCTGCTAATTGGAAGACCACATGTTTCATGTGTCATTGGTTGTTCCTATCTATGAACATATGTATTAGTCTCTAAACTTGATATAATTATAAATGTGTACCACTTTATCACATACTTTGATGCAAGGCAAAAACCAATACAAAAAAAATCTAAGAAGTGAGGTTTTTTCTTCATTAGTGACATTTTAAAACACCCCTAATTCATTTAATGACGTTTATAAAGAATTTTTCTAAATGAAGTGTCACTAATTAAGTGACGTTTATAAACATCGGTAAATTAGAGACATTTATAAATTTCACTATTTAATAACACCTCATTTACTGAGGTTTTTTTGAAATGTCGGTAAATATACATCGCTAAATTAGCAATATATATAAACATCTCTATTTAGAGCCACCTCATTTACAAATATTTTTTAAAAACATAGTTAAATAAACACTTCTAAATTAGAGATGTTTACAAATGTCGCTAAATAGATACATTTACAAACACCTCTATTTATCGACACCTCATTTACTGATGTTTGTAAAAAACATTTGTATTTTTTTCAAATTTATAATTTTCAATATTCTTTTAAGATTATACATTCTTTTTAAGATTATAAATTTTTTTAAATAAAAAAATATCATCCCTCATTCGCACCCCCAACCAACCCTACTACCCTGTATGCCTCACCCTCCAGCGTGCGCCCCTATGATTCTACCGACCTCATCCCCACTTCACTGCCCCAGGCACTCCTCCCCTTCATGTTCCAGTGAACCACCTCATCCTACTACTCTGCGCATCGCATGCCTTGGACACATACAAGCTATAAGATGAAATCCCCCATCTAAAGATTCGATCCCCCAACATCCAAATACACACTAGAAGAACTAACCAACTCGCCCATCACTATTTTGTATATTTAATTGTATTATATTTTACTTATATATATAAATACATTTCAATATTTAAAAAATTGATATTATATACATATATATATTTATTTATATATTAATATACTTATATTAGTATATGGATATATATATGTTTATATTTAATATTTAATATTTAATATTTTATGTTGATATTATATATATACATATTATAATATATTATATATATATCTATTTATTTGTAAGTTTTTAATATATGAATATATTTATATATATGTATATATTACATATATATTATAAGTTTATATTAATATATATATATATATATCAGTCAATATATATGTGTGTGTGTGTAAATATATATATGTAAGTATATGTATATATAATTACATATATAATTAGTCACATTTTAAAACACTAATAAAAATGTAACTAAAATAACCACATTTTCTTAAAAACATGACTAAATTTAAAATAAATAATTATTATACATAAATTTATGTATACAAATATAACTGTGTGTGTGTGTTTATATATATAAATAGATATACGTATATATGTGTGTGTGTGTGTGTGTGTGTATTTGTGTTTATATATATATATATATATATATATATATCTAAATATGTCTTTATTTATATATGTTTATATATATATGTAGGTCTGTATTTTAAAAATAATATTATATATATAGTTTTATGTATATATATATATATATATATTATATTTTAGATTTTATGTTTATATATATATGTTTATATTTTACATATATTTTTATATTTTATATTATATATATGTTTATATTTTAAAATATATATAAATAATTTTATGTTATGTGTATATATATATATATTTTATATTTTATATTTTATATTTTATATATGCATGTTTATATTTTATATATGTGTGTGTGTGTGTTTATATTTTATATCTTATATATGTGTGCTTGTTTATATTTTATGTTTATATATATGTTTATATTATATATATATATACATGTTTCTATTTAATATATATAATATGTTTATATTATATATATATATATTCTTATATATATATGTGTCTATGTGTTTATATATATATATGTGTGTGTGTGTACATGTATAAATATATATATGTATGTATATATATATAATTATATATATATATATATATTACCACGTTTTAAAACATAAGTAAAAATGTCACTAAAATAACCCAGTTTTCTTGAAAATGTGACTAAATTTAAAATATATGTGTGATTTTATAAATAAATATATGTGTGTAGATATATATATATATATATATTTATATTTGTGTGTGTTTATATATATATATATATATATTCACATCCATGCAGGTAAATGAGTTATAAAAGAAATATATTTTTAGTGATGTTTCCTGAAAAATATAGCCAAATTAGTGACGTTTCCTTACAAACATCGCTAGATTAGCAACGTTTCATGAAAACAACCCTAATTTAGGAATGTTTTTCATCAAACGTTGCTAATTTAGTGATGTATTGAAGAAATTTCACTAATTTAGGGATTTGTTTTAGGAAATGTTGTTTATTTAGTGATGTGTTTAGGAAACGTTGATAAATTAACGAATTTTATAGGAAACGTCGCTAAATTAGAGACATTTTTTATGAAATGTCTCTAAATTAGCGATGCTTGTAGGAAAAATCACTAAATTAGAGTCATTTTCAGGAAATGTCGCTAAATTACTAATATTTTTCATGAAATATCGCTAATTACTATTTTTATAGTGATCCATGATCATGAAATTGTGTAGAGGTATCTTGTGTTGGGTGCGTCATTGCTGGCATGACATTGGCTGAATGGTCAAGATAAAATTTATCATTTTCAAGTTGAGGAAGACATATCTAAAGGTCCTAGGTTGATTAGGATGGTAGTACATACATTAAATCCATGTTCATGGTACAATAAGGTTAGTCTATCCAGTAAGGTTATGAAATATATAAAGCAAAAAAGGATGGCGACATAAGTATGCATCGTACTTTATGAGATATCACGAGACAAAGATATTATTTTACATAGAACATGTTCATAGGAGCTAGTCATAGTTATGACATTCCTTATCTCCTTAGGGGCTATAATGGGTTTCTATAATCTACTCATGGTATGTGGGTTGGGCTAACTACTAGAGAGATAAGGACTTAGAGGGTCACACACTAAGTGTATCCACAAGTTCCACCAATTCTAATGAATATGATTTTAGGACAATGTGGTCCCCACGTGTGGGGGTTGATGAACGTCTGAGTATGACTGATTATAAGTAAAACTAATTCAATTATATTATTCATGTTTAGAATAATGGTGATTAAATTTATTCCAAATGGTATTCACAAGTAGTTTGATCATAAAAGTGAATTTGAGAAAATATAATTTTTCGAACGAACTTAGGATGTACAAGGTTTGTTAAATTATTTATGGAGATTAAGAGACATGTTAATGATTTTTTATTTTATTATGTAAACTTTTATAGTGTTACAAGTGAGTGAAAACATATTTTTGATATTTATTACAAGGTTATTAAGTCATATGTGTGAATAAAGAACTACAATGAAGGTTATTACTTTCAAGTGACCAAAGTGTAATTTTGAAAAGTATGAAAGCTCATTTTAACCTATTTAATATTGAGATCCACCATTTTAAAGAATTTCATGTGATAATTACTCCTCTCATCTCCTATAATGTTCTTAGATAGTGATTTAGAATGAAGAATAAGGTTGGATCAATCCTGCTTTCTCGATCAAGTTCGTATTCTCTGGCAATTGATGTGACATCATAAAGCTCTTTGATTTTCCATGATAGAACCATGGAAACATAAATCAATGATCCAATAAGTCTGGATCACGTGTGGTTGATCTAGATAATTCCTATTATGGCACCTTTCATCCAGGACATGTCAATGGTGAGAAAATCAAACCAGCGACTTAAATCGAAAAATGTATCGTTTATGCTTTCATTTGGTTTTATTTTTCAGGGTTAAATATAATTAAATGCGATCCTTTAAAAAATATGACCAATTATTTTTATGGATTAAATGTTTTAAACATGAATCCAAACCCAAAAAATTATAAATTACAATTTTATCATGCTTCCACTATGCCTTAGGTTCCTTCAGATGTTGGGAGGTGGGCGTGAAAACACGATGACCAGAGTTTATCTGATGCGATGAAAAGGAGAACCAATCTATACTGATTAAAAGATGCATAAAATTTTAATTAAATGGAAAAAAATAAAATAAATGAACTCCAAAAACCCCAATCCTAAATCACCAGACCTATATTAAAAATCAGATATGATGTTACTAAAAGAGATCGTCACCATGCCATTACAAACATTACAGGGGAACATATTTGTGGGATAGGCAATTCAACGAAGGTAAGTAGATTCTAGACATGAGGTGATGGAGAGAAAATTAATGATTATGTGTGTATCAGGAATTGATTAATAGGAAAAAAATATAGAGTTTAAGGGTGTTGGGGCATCAGAAATCAAATATTTTGAAATGAATGCGAACAGAAATTAAAAACCAAATTACACAATAATTTAACATTGTTTGTTAAGGGTGATTATTTCCTTTAGAGTAGGGGTAAAACTTTAATTATTTCCAAACCCGAATGAAATGTTAGAGGACCATGATTACAATCATAGGATAGTTTCATCATGATTTTGTTGATGCAAATTCCACAGTAGTCTAAGGGTTGTTTGGGATGGTTCATCAACCCTTGAAGAATTATCTTATCATCGGTTGCATCCATGGTCCATGACTTTCTTGGTTGGTTTCTACCCACATAAAAACTATCTTACGGATAGTTCCCCCACAAACAATTTTCTTGCAATATTAAGAGTGGCACCTACAAATACCCTCATTGTAAATAATTTGGGGTAGAAGCTAGACTTGCAGTCTCTTTATAGTCTTTCAACTCCAATTTTAGAAGAATATTATCCATCATGTCTGTCACATTATCATTGGTGTGGATTTTCTTGATTTTCAATTTTTTTCAAAGAAAAATCAAAGATAATGTTATATATTTTTTTGAAGAATAATCCTAAAAGGAATCAACCACCTTAACACCTTCAAATAAATCTGAAAGGTGTTAAGGTACACCACGCCTTTCCCCCAAACTAGTGACGTGGAAAAGGAATTACCACCTAAAACACCTTTTTCCTTTTATTAAGATAAACTCATTGGGGCCAAAATGAATCACCTAATAAATGGAAAATTACGTTTTGGGTGGGAACACATTTCTCCCCCACTCCCTTCCCATGGATTCCCCCTACCACTATCTAAACCTCCCCGGATTTCCCCCCTCTCACTAAAATTATCCTAGTTGTTTTCTCCCATTCCCAAAAATACATCGGTTGTCTTACATGAGTTCAAACTTGGTAAATCATCATTTAAATATATTTTTTATAATTTATTTCAATGTTTTATATTGTTTTAGTTTAGTTTTTAGTTTTTTTAATTATGGTATTTACTTATTTGTTTAGTTAATTATATGTAAATTGTAAATAATAGTTAGTTTTTTTAAATAGATGTAATTTAGTAATTAATTTTATGTAATATAGTAATTAATTAGATTTAATTTAGTTGTTTACATAGTTTTTATTTAATTAGTTGTAATTTTTTAATTAATATATAAATAGTCTTAGAAGTTTAATAATTATTATAAAATGATTATTATTTAGTATGACTTATTATTTTATAATTAATTAGTAAATAGTAATTATTAACTAATAGATAATTAATGAATAAATCCTTATGAACATATAATTAACTAATAATTAATTACTTAGTAATTATTAAATAATATTAATTAAGTAATGATTAAATATTAGTTAATTAATGGTAAAATATTAATTAACTACAACTAACTATTAAATAACTATTAATTAATGAAGGATTAACTAATGATTAACTTAGGATTAAATAATGATTAAATAATAATTAACTAAGGATAAAATAATGATTAATTATATATTTAATAATGTCCAACTTGTGATTAAGTAATTATTAACCAATAGTTAACTAATGATTAACTAATAATTGACTATAAATTAACTACTTAATAACTATAAATTAACGAATGACCAATGAATGATTATTTAATGATTAAATAACGATTATAAAACGATTAACTAAGGGTTAAATTAATAATAAATAGTTAGTAACTAGTGATTAACTAAGGATTAACTTAGGACTAACATAGGATAAATTAATATTAACCAATGATTAACTAGTTATGGACTAATGATTAACTAATGTTTAAATAATAATTAACTAATAATTATTTATTAAGTAACTAATAACTAAAAATAAATTAACTATTAAGCAACTACTTAATATTGATTAATTAATGATTAATGAATTATTAAATAATGATTGAAAAATGACTAACTAATTACTATCTGTTACTTAACTAATGATTAAGTAATGATTAAATAAGAATTAACTTATAATTAAATAATGATTATCTAATTATGAAATAATGTAAAACATAGGATCAAATAATGATTAATTAATGATTAACTAATAATGAATTAATGATTAACTAATAATTAACAAATAATTAACTATTAAGTAACTAAAAATTAACATTTAATTAACTATTAATTAATTAATTAGTAACTATAAATGAAATTATTAATAAATATTAGTTGAATATTTATTATTTAATTATTAGAAATGATTAAATACTAATTAACTAATTTTAACAATGAAACATTAGTAAAATAATTGGGGTTATATGAAAAAATTATAAAATATTAGTAAAGTAAAGATTATTTGGTTATCTAAGCAGTGAAATCCCTATCTAGATACTAAAAGTTTATATAGGCTCTAGAAAAATTTTACCTAGGGTTAATAACCCCCAAAAGGGTTGATTGATTATAAACTCAATCATCACCTAGTACATGACAAAGAGGCCTAGATGCACCCCTAGTTTGACACTCTTAAAGGATTTGATTATTCAAATTGTCTTTAATTAATATATTTAGATACCTTTAGAAATATTAAAATTTAGACTATGAACAATTCGTGAAATCATTGAGTATATAAGCAAACATTCTAAAATTTCAGTAAATTAAAGATTTTGTGGTTATCCAAGCTATGAAATCTCTATATGGATACTACTATTGGATGCAGGCTCTATAAAAGTTGTACCTAGGTGTAATAACCCTAAAAGTGGATGATTAGGAATTAACTGAATTGTTTCCTAGTGCATGAAAAAGAGTCCTAACTACACACATTGTTTAAAAATATTGGGGGATATTATTTAAATGAGTCAGATTATCTTTAATTAATATATTTAGATACCATTAGTAATATTAAAATTTGGACTATGAAACATTTTTTTAAGTCATTGAGGATATAATAAAAAGGTCTAAAATATTAATAAAATAAATATTATATGGTAATACATGTAATGAAATCATTGTTTGGATACTAAAAGTGGATATAGGCTCTAGAATAGTTTTACCCAGAAGTAAAAATGTCGAAAATGGTGGATTGGGTATTAACACAATTATCACCTGGTTCACAATAAAGAGGCATAACTGCACACCTTTTTGAAACTCCAAGGGGATCTAATTTTGATGATTCAAATTCTATTTATAAACTATTTAACTTATAATTATTTCCCTATACCATAAAATAAATTTACACATTTATTTCATGGGAAACCCTACATGATTATTTGTCATTGTGAATATTATCTACACTATTAGAATCATGATCAGAAACCATTTTTCATGTATAAAATTTTGTATGTCTGTGTCTACTATAATGAGGAAGTTATTCAAACTAATCAAGGATATTTATATAATACACAAAAAAAGGAATGGTTAGGTTAAAAACTTTGGGTTACCCTAACAGAACTCCATGAAAAAATCCATTATCAGTTAAATTTGAGACCTAATCAGGAGATAAAACCTATTAGCAATAGGCATTTGTAATTCCAGGATTTGATATGGTATTTATCTTATCCATTTGATGATGATGAGGATTGGTTACAAATAACCACATCATTTAACAAAAATCCTACTAATGTTTTTATTGAGTTATATATAGAGGTTTATACTTTCTAGTAGCATCCTGTTGTTATACAATGATGGAGGCATACTAGATTCATTAAAGAAGGTTCATCCTAATAATATGTGACTCTTCTCTATTATTTCTAATAAGAAAACATAACTGATATCCCAAATATATGATAAGATCATTTTTTATGAATCAGAAGTGTCTAATGATGGAGAAAATGGAGAAAACATTGATTATGTAAGGAAAGTTGGAGAAGTTAGGGAAGAAGTTACTAGAAATGAAATAGTTTCACATCAACCTCGATGCACAATAAATCTCCCACCACTCTTCACTTCTTAGTTGGAAGCTATAACATGTTTTCATGAATTCCACTAGAATATCGTCACACCTAAAACTGAGTTTATTGGAGTTTTATTGGATATATTTGGCTCCAAATCATTTTTTGGGTATTTTTATAAAATCCAATTTAAGGATATAGTGGGAACTAAATGAATTACACCATAAAGTAGGAGGAGAGGACATTCAAACTTCAAATTTCAAGGGCACAATGACCCAAAAATAAAAACAATGGGTGGATAGCGTTCAACACAGGAAAAACTATGTCAACAATAGATCCCACAAATCACGCGATCCACTTGATAAATCTACATCGATGAGGTACATCGAGTCCATTGCATCATCTACATCATCGTCGTCATCATCAAATCACCTTAATCATTACATCGTCATCATCCACTCCAAACTTATTCACCATTTCCATCACCATCCTGTGATCTAAAACATCCACCCATCGACCATTATAATCAATATTTCACTGGTGAGAAACCACCGAAATGTATTCAACAAAACAAAACAAACCAGAGCCGTCAGATGAATCTTTATCTTTCACAGATCTAAAACAAACATAGCTATTGACCATTGCATCCGTTATAAGGCTTTGCATTTTAATTGCCACTACCATCACAAATGAATCACTAGCTTCATCACCATCAGGAAGCACAATATAGAACCATACCAAAAAAACACCAAAGAAAAAATACATCCAATCAAAAAATAAAAAGAAGCCTAAAGAAAACTGGAAGACGACATCCGAAGAACTTCCATAATGAATGAAGAAGAAGGAAACCAAATAGGTGAAAAAGAAACGAAATCTGGCAATGAAAATGCACTGACACTACCATTGGCCCTCCCCCCACACCATCCCAAGAAGTCTAAAAACCCACATAAGGGAAGAGGAGAAGAAGAACTTCAAACTCCACCCCCGACGCTGAACCAAGCCACCCGAAGCACCTGCATAGAGACCCAATTTAGAGGTATGATGCGCAGGGAAATGCAGAAAGAGGGGCGGTGATAAGAGAATGATACCCCACCAATGAACAACATTAGGAAGAAGGGGAGGAGGATAGGGGAAAGAAAAATAGAAAAACAAGGCAGAACAAAGTGAGGAAAGCCTTCACCCGAGGAGGAAGGGAAAGGGGAGGGGGTGCGGGAGCATCGTGATCACCAAGAGGAAGTGGAAACCAGGGGTAATAGAGGAGGTGAAGGAGTATAGAAGGGGGAAGGGGGAAGGGGGAGACAAAGCCGAAAGTGGCACAAAGCCTCTTCCTCTAAATCGCCATCAGAGGAAACCCTTTCTCAGGGAGATGGGAGAGTAAAGAAGCTCAAACCTGTAAAAATACATCATATGGTGTGATAAATATGTTTATGATTGTATATTTCTATTGAGTGATATTCCTAAAATTTATCTTGGAGGGTGTAGAATTTATAATATCAAGGCATCTCATACTTATGTGTAACATAACCTTATAGAAGATCATATATCATTGGATGATGAATTTGTGTCATATATCATTATTGATATGATTAGAAACTTCCAAGATGTTCCTATGTCCCTTGTGAAAGAGTGGATAAAACCATATTTTGGTTATAATATTTCATATGGAAAGGCATGGATGAAAAAACATAATGTAATTGTCAAGGTTTATGGTTGTTGGGAAGACTCATATCAGGTGTTTCCACAATTTTTATCTATATTGAGAAAAAAAATTCTTCCATATAGATATGAACTAACTTATTTATCAATATAACTAGCTTAATCCTTCTCATGTCAAATTTTATCATATGTTTTGGGAATTTATTCCATATATTGGCACATTTCATTTCCACAAATAGTTTATACATATTAATGGAATGTTTCAAAATGGAAAGTACAAGGGAATATTTCTAATTTTGGCAACAAAATATGGTAACCATATACCTATTCATATTTCTTTTTCAATAGTAGAGAAGAAAAACTATGAATCTTAGAGTTGGTTTTTGGCATGTATTGACAACCATATCACCCAAATTTAGGGTATACATTTGATATATGGCCATCATTTGGAAATCAATGAAGAAATCTATATAGTTCCTATTACATGGATATCCCCAAATTCACATCATTGATACATCATCATACATATTTATAGAAATTTTTGAAAGACTATTCATGATAAATCTATGAATAAATCTATAACAATACACACATTTATAAATGAAATTCTTTTTTAAAATTAGTAAGTTCCATATTTATATAATGTAAATATAAAAAACACAAGCACTAATTTGGTTATATTCGACCGTTAAAAGTTATAAAATTTAAAATACTGTTAAGAATTATAACCATTGATAATATATCCATTTAACAAAGATCATATGATAATATATATTAGGGTTTATGATAATGTATTATTTACATAGACAAAAGAAGTGATTGTCTCAATTAGTAGGATCATACCCTATGAAGCCCATTTATCAGAGATTATAAAGGAGATAGTATATCTATACTTTTTCCATGATCAATAACAATATTATATCCCACAACTAAATCATGAGTAAAACCATTTATAGGAGAATTTGAAGCTCATCAAGATCATGACCCAAACCATGTTCACGTAACCACCCCATGAGAATCTCACTGTCGTGCACCTTACCTTAAGGGTGTTCGCTGGTGTAATAAGGGGTTATGTATATTAACCCTAATAGTATATATATATATATATATATTATTTTAAATAAAATAATTATTATATTTACTCATTTTTTTACTTTGTAAATGATTAAGTAATGAGTTTTATAAAGAATAAATTTTGATATGATAAAACACAAATTGTATTTTTGAGTAATATGAAATTTAAATTAAGACATCAATATTGATGAATTCAGGAATTAAATGATATTTTAATAAAATATTATTATTAAATATTATATATTAAATATAAATTATAATATTATTCTATGAAGACAAAATTTAATTTTTAAAAGGATTAGAAAATTGTTATTTGCAAAGAAATAAGTATTTTTCAATAAATAGGGATTATAATTTAAAAGTTTAATTTCTCATATTTATAAAATTATTTTGTAAAAATTAATATTATTTTTGGAATCACCTTTTACAAATTATCCAATGGTTAATTTTTCATAATTTTTTGTTACAGTTGAATTTTTAGGTAAAAAGTAAATACAGTATAAATATATATTGTGTATTAAGATATCATAATGACCCAAAAGTTATGTAATATGTTCCATAAAAGGTATAAGATACCAAATATATTTTTTACCTTTAAAATGATGTGTTTTTTATGTTATTTGATTAATTTTTGAAACCCTTGAATCCTCCAAAACCTATATTATTTTTTAAGGTTTAAAAATCAACTCTTTATAAACATGACTCACTTCTACATCAATAAGGTTGCTATTTTAATGTCCTTAGTTCTTGGAATAATAAATTAATTAAAAACATTATATTTTTTTAAAGAAATCATGGGAAAAATCATTTAAAATTATGTGCTTTTTTACTTTATTGTATAGAGTCTAAAACATATGTTTGGAAAATAATAAAGAACTCCCCTCTATTTTCCAATATAAACACACCCAATCTCTAATTCCTCTTTACTAAAAACCATTGTACCATGAAAATAATTCACCTTTTACTCTATATATACCTTCCAAGGTTCCCACAAGCTCTCAAGAAGCTCCTCTCAAGCTTTTGGAATCACCCTCTCAAGGTAAGGGATACTCTCCTTCTCCTCTTTATTCAAGAAACTTATTTATGTAATGCCTCTTATTTTTCAATTCCTATTAATGGTGTATTATTTTACACATCCCAATTACTTCCATTATAATTTTCAAGTTATTATAGACCCATTTAAATCTCATTAATTCCCTTCATGATTCATTATGTACCCCGATTATGTTGTCGAAATTGTCTTATGATTTTTCCATGCCAAACATTTATTCCAGAACCCTTTTAGTATTAGGCATTTTAATCCCAAATTATTCATGTTTTATTATGCTACTATATATACCTAAAACTTAACTTATGATTTAAAAATTATTATAAACCTTTTTCACTCTCATTAATCCATCCCAGAGTTCATTATGTACCCATGTTATGCTGCCAAAATTATCATGTGGGTTTTCCATGACAAATATTTTTATTGTGAATACCATCACCATTTACACTATAGGGTGCTCAACTAGACATATATACCTTTATTTTATTTTTTAATTCAATTTATTGATTCTATACTCCTTAATAATGATATTAAATGTGATAAAATAAGACCTTATATTGAATGATCTATGTGACACACTTATACATGTACATGATATGAAAGCGGTGGGTGCGTCTTGAATTATATATCACTCTAATGAATTGGGTAATATTTTAGTCCCATAAAACATCATATATGGGATCATGGAGTAATCCTAATACATTATTTTACTTTTTCCACCATGTTATAATGTAGTGGCAGTTAGATTTGACATATGTTTATGATGTCCTGTTTAATGTTGTTTCCATATTTCCATGTTTCCCTTATGATATAATGTTGTATCACAACTCATTTTTCAATATTATTATTCTCACCCCATGTATATCCCATTAAAATTACTATTAATTAACATGTAATAATTTCATCATGTTATGGTTTTTTATTCCCTCACTAGGATTTATATCTCACCCCTTTCTTATATATGTATTTAGGTTGTCCCGTGTAGTTTTAAGAGCAATGGGATTTTAGAGCATGTTAAATAAGTTTAAAAAAAATTCTTTGTGTCCATGTATCAATTTGATGTTATTTGTACTTAATTTATCAAATAAATTATGCTTTATGATCTTATGGGTTGTACTAAGTGTGTTTTATGTAATAAATCATGAAATATGTTTATTGAAGATATGGGTTTTAATAGTTGGTATCAAAGAGAAGTCTATAAATTTTTGGGATTAAGATTAGAAAACTAGTTTAATATCCTTAGGGATATCACTAAACATATGAAGACATATCTATTTATTTTAATGTATATAGTAAGTGTTTTACATGAAAATAAATCCATGTCTGGATACTACAAGTGGATGTGGCTCTAGAATAGAGGTACCTAGGGGTAATAACCATAAAAAGTGTGCATTGAGATGGACTCAATATTTACCTAGAGAATAATAATGGGCCTTGCTGCACACCTAATTTGAAACTCCCAGTGGATTTTCTTTAGTAAATACACATGCTCCATATAAACAATTATTAATGGAATAAAAATTCTTATAAAATATTATATTAGGACATAGATCGTGGGTAACATAGATTAAAGCCTTGAAATTCAGAGTTTAAGGAATAAAAAATATTTATGAGTTATCCCTTTAATTTTCATACTATCCCCTTTATGTATTAAATAGTTTAAAAATACTCAACCCTAATTTTTCCTTCATTATAGTTAATGGTTTCAAATAAGATAACTAAACCAACAACCAATTTGAGGGACATTGTGAAAACAACCCAAATGAGATGCCCAACCTAATGGGAAAAGGAATCAAGAACATTATGATGATATGTTCTCAATTGAAACAAGTTATGAATCAAAAAATAAATCATTAGAAACACCCAAATCCCCATAATAATGTTCAAGTTAAAATTAAGACCATTATATGACAATGGCATATGATTTTTAGTGGATCTTCTAATCCCTTATTCAGGGAATAATGTATTAGTTCCTTTGAAAAGATAATATTTTTCCTTCAATTATATGAGAAATAGAAGGTCATGATAGTTGTTTATTTTATAGAAGGATAATCTTATCAATGGTGGATATTGATCAATAATACAAATCCCATAGAGAAGATATAATATATAGAGTGGAAGGAATTACAAAAAATGTTTTAAGATAAATATTTTCCTCATACTCTTTGAATAAAAATAGAGAGGGAATTATATGGCCTCAAGAAAAATGATTATGAATCTATTGGGGTGTACAAAGAAAACTTCACTATATTTGAACTATACACCTCTAGAATTCTCATTAACCCCAAATGTAAAGTTGAATACCTCTTTGGTGGACTAAATCCAAGACTTCGAAAATACTTACCCATTTAAGAATTTGATAGTTATGAGTAAATTTTATGATGTTCCATCAAATGAAAAATGTCAATCATCAAATCTCAAGGGTCCCACGGGTATTAGAATAAGAAAGTAGAGTTTAATTATGGGGGTGTGATGGATAAATACAATGATGGAAAAAAAATTCAGCATCCCACTTTTCAATGGTGTGGGAAGAAGCACCCTAGAAATTTCATAAAGGGGACAAGAAAATGATTTAGGTGTTGGAAGTAAGGGCACCTAGCTGAAAATTTCAGATGGGAGAAACCCACCAGTGTGATAGAATAAATGAATGCACTCACTAATCCTCATATCATGGTATAATGTTTCAACTATAAGGAATAATAACACTATACGAGTCAATGCACTAAGCCAATAGTTGTCGATGAAAACTGATGATAGAAACCTCCAAGGCCTAGAGATTATGGGAGGGTTTATGACATCACAACTATGAAGGTCGATCCCGACAATGAAGTGGTGATAGGTACAATAGATATCCATTCAATTATAGTGAACATATTTTTTTATTATGGTTCTACAAATTCATTCATATCTTGTGAGTTTAGTATAACTATTAAAACACCACCACAAATCATGGAAGTAAAACTATTGATTAAAATGGAAAATGGGGAAATTATTGAATCCCAAGTATATAACTCCTCCCATATCAAAAATTTTGGGTTGAAATTCCCAGCGAAACTTTTAATACTTGATTTAGTGATTTTTTTTGAAATTTTTGGTATAGATTAGATTTCCTTATATAGAGCCCACATAAATTACTGAGAGATGAAAATCACCCTACATATCATGAATATACCTCTTTTTCTATACAAGTTCAAAGAGGATGTTTAATCTTATATAGTACCAACATCTCAATCATGGATATTATTTCTTTGTGAGAAAATGTGTCTATCCAAAATGATTAATATTAAATAAAATATCAGCATTGAATACATTCCCATTGTGAGGGAATACACTGATGTGTTTCCCAAAAGCTTTTCTGGTCTTCCTTCCAGTTAGGAGGTTGAATTTTCAACCTAGCTTATACCTTGGTATTTTCTAATATTAAAGACTCCATATATAATGTTCATTTTTTAACTTTAGTAACCAAAGAAGAAACCATAGGAAAATCTAGATAAAGGGTTTATACATCATAGTGCTTCACTTTGGGGTGTACCAATCCTATTCTCCAATAATAAGGATGGGTCAATGCACCTCTACATTGATTATTTTTAGTTCAATAATACCATGATAAATAATAAGTATCCTCTTCCATAGATTGATCAATATTTTCTTTATCTAAATTAAGACTAGTATTTCTCTAAAATATATCTTTGGAAAGGGTATTGAAAAATAAATATGAATAAAGAGGATACCCCCAAGAGTGATTTCTTTATAAGGTATGGTCATTATGAGTTCATATTTATTCCATTTAGATTCACCAATTCCCCCGAAATATTTATGTATTTTATAAATAGAGTCTTTATAGATTACCTTGTAAATTTTTTGGTATCATTTATTAATTATATTCTTATATACTCAAAAAGAAATGAGGAACATTAGGGGAATTTGAATACTATAATAAGGAGATTAAGGAATGAAAATATATATGAAATGTAAAAAAATTGAGTTCTAGTTAGACAAAGTAACATTGATGGGGCATGCTATCACTATAAAAGGGATATCTAGGATCCATTAAAAATGGAGACAACTTAAGGGTTGCCTAGACCAACCTCTGTGATTGAAATCCATATTTCCTTGGATTACCTAGGTATTATCATCAATTTTTGAGAAACTTCTCTTGATTTTCAATCCAATAACAAAGATAATTCAAAAATGAGTCATATTTTTCTTAAATGACGGATGTGATAAGTTTTTTAAATAGTTGAAGAAGAGTATGATCAATTCAATTATACTCACCTTAACCACTAGCAGGGAAAGATTTTTGATCTATATTGATCCATATAAAAATGTCTTAGGTTGTGTACTTATGGAAAATGATAATGTGATACCATATGCCTCCCTCCAACTAATTATCCATGAGAATAAATACCCAAATCATGATCTATAATTGGATACACTAATCTAAACGTTTATGGATTAGTGACATTATCTCTATAGGGATAAGTGTGATATATATATATATATGGACCATAAAAGACTCAAGTATATATTTACACAAAAGAGCTTAATATGATCCAATGGATATTGTTGGAGCTGGTCATGGATTAGGATTATTAAATACATTACCATCCTATAAAGGAGAATAATGTGGAAGATTCTCTAAGTATAAAGGATCCCATAACTCTATCCATGATGTGGATTGTAAGTGATCTAATATTCTCGGACATACAAAGGATGGACATGGGAATAATAAAAGGATATTAATCCTACCTTTCTCAAATAATTTCTCAACCATCCATTATTAAGGAGATCAAGGAGGCTCATAAAGATGAGGAGTTTCTATAGAAGAAGGTAGTGAATATTACAAAGTTTAACTTTGTTACAGATATAGTTATAGGGTTTGGAACTCAGATATGTGTCCCATAAAAACTAGAACCGAAGAGGGAACTTCTATATTATGAATATAGACCATCCTTCCATATTCATCCAATAAGCACAAAGATGTATAGATATTTAAAGAAATATTTATGGTTGGATAACATGAAGAGATAGATTGTGGAATTTGTATATTGATGATTGGTATGTCAGTAAGTTAAGGATGAATGAAATAAGTATATGGGTATGATGAAACCATTTCCCATACCAAAATGGAAATGGGAAAAACAACCATAGATTTCATCATAGGACTCCCCAGGACACCTAATGGTAATAACTCAATCTGGGTGGTAGTTTATATCCTTATAAAGTTGGATCATTTAATTATTATCATGGAAGATTTACCCCTTAACAAACTCTCTAATATATATATATGGAAATTCCTAAGACAAAATGGAGTTCCACTATCTATTGTATCTGATTCAAATATGAGTTTTACCTTGATGCTTTGGGGAATCCATGAGAAAGCATTGAATACATAATTGATCATTAGAACTGTTTATCACCCTCATACAGATGTTTAGTCTAAAGGATCATTGAAACTCTAGAGGATATACTAATATCATTTTTAATATATTTACAAGGATGTTGGGATCAACACCTTCCCCTAGTAAAGTTCTCATATAACAACGATTTCCATTATATCACTTGAATGGATCCTTATGAATAACTATGTGGAAAGAGTTGTCATACTCGAACATGTTGGGATGAAGTTGTAGAGAAGAAGTTTACGGGACTTGATATTATCCAAGAGATGATAGAAATGGTTAAAACCATTCAATTTCATATGAAATACAAAAGAAAATTGGTGGAAAATCTATACATACAACTACTGATGTGATCTAGAGTTTGAGGTTTAAGATAATTTTCAATTTTATATGTCACTATGGAAGAAATTTATGAGGTTTGGGAAGAAGGTAATGTGTATTCCAAGATACATTGACCCCTTTTAGATCCTTGATCACATCAGAGCTATGGAATATTGACTTGCACTCCCATCTAAACTATCTCAACTACATGATGTGTTCCATGTATCCCTCTTGAGGAAGTAAATACTAGACCCCTCACATGTAAAAAATTAAGATTTAGTAATATTGGGGAATTATATTTCATATGAGGAGAAACCAGCGAATATTATAGATTATAGATACAATGTTCTATGAATCAAGAAAAATAACCTGGTCAAAGTGTTGTGGTAAAACAAAAAGTTTAAATAAGTGACATGGTAACCAGAAGAGGAGATGAAACATAAGTACCCTAAACTGTTTTAGTGTGTGAAATAAAATTTTTGTGGGTGATTTTTTTGAAGGGGGTAATAATGTAATGATATGAACTTTTCAAAATTAAATTCTTGTTTAAAATAAATAATACCTTATTTATATAATGTAAATATAGAAAAAACATGAACTAATTTGGTTATATTGGACCATTATAAATTATCAGATTCAAAATACCATTACGAATATTAATTGATGACAATATAGCTATTTAACAGTGATCATATTATTAGTATATATTAAGGAGTATAATAAAGTCCTATTGACACAGACAAAAAAAGTGATGACCTCGACCAGTAGGATCATATCCTAAGAAGCCCATTTACCAAAGATTACAAGGGAGATAGAATCTCTAGGAATTAACCTTGATAAAGTTTAATCCAATATACCAAAACATAAGCATGGAAAAACTATTTATGGGAGAAGTTCATGCTCATCATTATCATGATACAAACCTTGTTCATCAAACCACCCCATGAGAATCTCACCATCATACATCATACACTTATAGAATTCACTAGTGTAACATGGGATTATGTATCGCAACATTAATAGTGTGAATATGTCTATTTTCTTTTCAATAAAATAATAATTATACTTATTCTTTATCGTTTTTACTTTCAAAATGTTTAAGTAATGGGTTATATAAAAATTAGATTCTAATACAGAAAAACATTAATTGTGTTTTTGTATATTTTTCAATTTCAATTAAGACATTCCTTTTGATGAATTCAATAATTTAATTACATTTTAATAAAATAATATTATTTAATAATATATATAAATTATAAATTATAATATAATTTTATAAAGTGAAAATGTAATTTTTATAGGGGTGTGAAAACTATTATTGTCAAAAAGTAGTAATTTTTAATAAATAGGGATTTTAATTTAAAATTTTAATTTCACATATTTATAGAAATATTTTTAAAAAATAATTATTATTTTTAAATCAAATTTTAATATTTATTCCATGGTAAATTATTCAATTTTTTTTGAGAGAGTTGAGTTTTCTGGTAAAAATATAATACAGTATAAATATACAATGTGTATTATGACATCATAATTATCCAAAAGTGATTTAATATGTTCCATAAAATGAATACATTAAAAATATATGTTTTCCATTTAAAATAATGTTTTTAGGTTATTTGGTAAATATTATTACCCCTTTACGAATCCTCTAAAAACTATATTATTTTTTATGGTTTTAAAATCAATTCTTTATAAAAATGACTCACTTACACATCACCTAGGGTATTATTTTAATTTTCTTGGTTCATGGCCTTATAAAATAATTAAATCCACTCTTATTTGGAAAAAATCATGGGAAAACCCATGGTACATTTTGTGTCTTTGATTAATTTATTGTATAGAGTCCAAAACCTATATTTAAGAAATTATAAAGAACTACTCTCTTTTTTCTGATATAAACCCACCCATTTCCCATTAATATTCACTCAAAACCATTGGATCATGAATATAATCTGAACTTTATTCTCTATAACCCTTCAAAGTTTTTCATAGGAACTCAAGAGTCTCCTCCCAGGCTTTTATAAACACCCTATCAAGGTAAGGGATCCTCTCCTTCTCTTTATTCAAACACATAATTTATGTAATGAATTTTTTATTCCAAACCATATTTATGGGATATTATTTTATCACCACACTTATGGACCTTATTATTTCAAATTTATGTTATACCCCTTTAAATCTCATTAATACCTCCCATGATTCATTATGAACCCCTATAATACTACTGAAATTATCCTACATTTTTCTTATGCCAAAATTTTATTCATAAACCCATTTTGTCTTATGAATTTTAATTCTTAATTGATCATGTTGAATTATGTTCTTAAATACCCCTCTTACTTCACTTATGATATAAAATGTATTACTAACACATTTCACTACCATTAATCCATCACATGATTCATTATTTAACCCCATTATGCTATCAAAATTATACTATTTTTCCATACCAAACCTTTGTATTGTGAATACCGTCACCATTTATACTCAAGGGTACTCACATAGAAATAAATATACTTATTTTGTTGGGTACATACAATAATTTATTCCACACTCTTTAATCATGGGATTAATTGTGATAAAATATGATCCTATATTGAATGATCTATATAGAACACTTATGCATGTAAAATATATGAAAGTGATGACGAAGACTAGAATTATATAGTGCGCCAATAAATTAGGTAATGTTTTAGTCTTATGAGACATAATTTATGGGCTTATGGACTAAAAATAATTATTATGGGACTATTTCAACTATGTTATGATTTTCTGGAGGTTATCCTTGACCGATGTTTATGATGAAATGTTTTATGTTGTTTCCACATTTACATGTTGCCTTTATTATATCATTCTGTATCATGCCTCATTATTCAAGACTATGATTATCACCCCTTTAATTTCCCATTTAAATACATATTGAATAGCATGTAATAATTTTTTCAGGTTATTTTTTTATTCCCTTAATGAGATTTATAGCTCACCCCTTTCTTAAGTATGTCCATAGGTTATCCCATACATTTTTATGATTAATGGAATTTTCAAAGATGTTAAGAAATTTTTCAATAATTTTGTTGTATCCATGTATCAAGTTGATTTTATATGTATATAAATTCACAAATACACTAGTATTAATTATCTTTTAGGTTGTAATAAGTGTTTTTATGTAATAAATCATGAAATAAAGTGTATTAAATATATGGGGTTTCATAAAAGTTATAAAAAATCTTGATATACAATTTAATTCTTTTTTTATATTTAAATTTAATGATAAAATTAATTTATGTGTAATATGATCACTTTTTTATATTATGTGATTTGGGTTAGTGAATGTTTGAGCAGTGATTATAAGGAATTTATAGGTCTAATCAAAGAGTTTATGATTAAATGATAGAGATTCCAAAATAAAAATAGATATTGGAATATAATATAGGGAATATGTATTTAAAAATAACCACAATAATTATGTAGTTCATCAATGGAATCATCAAGAAACTTCAAAATTTACATATAACTGGCCTATTTCAGGAAACGTTTTTTCATTGTGAGAAGTACTTCATAGAATGAGGAAGTTATACTACTGAAAGGATTCATCAGGTAATTAATTATGGACAATTATTTTAGAAAAATATTGACCAGAAAATTTGTGAAGCTTTTGATTATTGAGTGTGATTGTTCAACCGAGAATCAAGTCAAATCGAAGTGAAAAATTGTTAGGAACCAATCATAGGTAACAACAGTCAAGTGTTAGTGGTATTACTGGACATGGGGAATTTTGAATATGCAAACATATATGAATTTTGGTTTCCATACATGGAAACCATTGTGGAATGTGACTCTATGGACATATCATGTGAATCATATGTTGATCAAATGTAGTATAACGACACCATTGCTAACTACTATAGTGAAATATGGATTCCTATGGAGAGTTTTAATATTCATAATGCCTAAATATCACCCTACATTGGTACTTGACATTAATAGGTTGTGAACCATAGGGAGAACAAAGTACAGTAGGATTTAGAATGAGATAAACTAGCCTTAAGAATAATTCCAATTACTAAGACACAATATATTTCACAATAAAGTTCATAATATGATGTAATTACTTGACATTCCTGGGATAAGTTCTCATTCTCAACCATGATTATTTATTTCATCCAAATAATGAAATGTCCTAATTCATTAAAAATTTTATTAGGGTAAAACATCATGTTGGAATTTTGTGTCGTATTATAAAAGTTTCAGTGATTGAAAATCAACCTTTTGAAAAATATATTACATATTAATTTGAAAACCAGCCTTATAAAAATACATGATTAGATATGGTGATTATTTAGAATATTATAATTGTGATAAAAGTTATGATCTAACTAAACATGTAATGTTTTTAAAAGTAATCATGAAGAAGTTCATTAAAAAATTATCATATTGTTTTTCAAGAATAATGTAGATGTGATTATTTAAAATACACTCTATAGTGAAAAAAGATCAATCCATTTTATCAACTATGTAAATATCAATGTGCAATATCATGACTATTTTATCCAATATTAAACCAATTATAACATTCTAATAACTATCAAATTATATTTACATTTCATACACACTAGATATTTAATTTCATTTTATGCATAGATATGGAAGATATTACTCTACTCAATGTGCATTATTGGCATGTTTCACATGATATGATCATATGTTAAAATCATATACATATTTTGGGTTTTTTAGTTGAGTTTTATACTTTTTTTACACTATGATGTTGGGATATGTGGTTTATTTTTGTAGGAAATTGGATGATACATTATGTAAAGGATTTTCTTCTAAAATTTATGAAATTGTAGATATTTTATGATGTGATTATTGATTGGAATCAAGTATTTTATTGGATATAAAACTCTAAAAGATGAATTTTAGTACCCAATGATGTGAACCCAATACAATACAGAAATTTTGGGATAAAGAAAACTCATGATGTGAAAGATATTTAGTATTTGAATGGTTCAACCTCTACCTCTGGTCAACCTCCATGAAGTCTATAAATATCCTATGAACATGATTCAATTTTTAAATAATGGGAGATGAAGACAATCAATGACTTATAATTTCTCATTCATGATGAAAAAGAATAATTCATGAGGGAAAATTCCAGAGTAGAAAGAAACACATATCAACTCATGATGTTAATACCATTGACATCATGAGTTTTCCCTACCCATTTAATTCTAGACACCTCTAACTTTTGATGGATTTTCTTCTTTTTCAATTTTTATCTTGTTTAGTTTTGTTTTTATATTGTGTTTCCAAAATTATATATGTTACACCATTCTTTATTGATTGAACCATTTTTTGAAATCAAATTTTCACATTTGACGCTTCTTCTTCATTAAAGTAAGTTCCTTGGGTTTATTTTTTTTCGTTGAACATTTTTTTCAATGATATCCTTGTCAATTATGATTCTTATTCACATTTTTTATTCTTCTATTACCATGCATTTCTAATGCACTCAGATATTGGGATCAATAATAAGGGCATCATCACCATCAATGAATCCTTATATCGAACTTTTGTAATCCATTGCCTAGAAATTACATTAAGAAAACACTCATATTTCAAACTTTTTCATGATCCTAATATGGATAATTGCAATGGAGGACCCTAATCTAATTGTAAAATTATAGTTAGGACCAATACCTTTGATGTTTTTCAACTCTTGAAGTTGTGGCTAATGTGCCTAAGTTGATAAAAACCTCTAGATTAACGAGTTATTTTCAATCCTGGTAAATCCAATTCATTTGAACAAAGTCAATAAATGAATCCAAAATGTATTTACAACCTAATATATCATATCTTCCCAATTTATATTTAGATATATCTTCTGTAAAATCTCTTCAAAATTGATCTTGAACCCTTATTTAATGAACTAAAATTTAATTCAATTATTTTTTATAAAATAAAACTCCGTTGAATATGCATAAGGAATCCACTTTAGTTTCAATCATTAGGTCACACCTATTGTCATAACCTCTCTATGGACTTGAACCCATAATTAAACTATCTTGTGAACCCTCATAATAGTGTTAGTTGGGAAAATTCATTGATTTATATTCTGTTCATCCCATGTGGAATTAACAACACCATCTGTACATATAAAATTTTAGAGTTCAATTTAGGAATGATTTGGAAAAAGTGAACTCAAAATTGAAACTAGTATTTACCCACTTCTCATTCCCATCCCATTTATTTTCTGTAATTTTCCACATAGATTCATTGCTTCATCCGTGTTGAGATAATACCACATGAACCAGACCCCCATAACTTGTTAAAGGATCCTGGAAACTCAAGAACCACATTCGTTTGAACCTAAAATTGAAATATACCAATCTAAATGAAATTTATAATTCATGTAAGATCATAATAATCTCACTACTCCTAATACACATAATTCTCAATTCATGGAACTCAAAAAGAAATGATTGAGACCACTACTATTAGAGCACACCATTATGGATTATGGTTTTCCATCCATCAATGATGTAATTCCCAATATTGTAAACCCTACCATTTAGGAACATACCTTTGAAATTAATCCTTTCATAATACATATGATTAAAAAATGGGATGATTTTGTGGAATTCAAATTAGGGTTCTACACATGCATCTTTCAAATTTACTTGAAGCTTGTGACACCCTTAAATATGAAGGTGTGTCTATAGACACTCTCTAGTTAATATTTTTTTACATTATATTTGTGAGAGAGGTCCAAGTATTTATTGAAGAGTCAAGGTTTTAAATCAATTAAAACATAACATGACCTTGTAATAAAAATCATAGTTAAGTACTTTCCTTTTATACAAACATGGAAGTTACAAAATGTCATCCAAAACTTTTGTCATGTAGATAGAGAATAAGACTGGGAGGAATTGGACGGATTCAATGAATTGGCACAAAAATTAATACACCAAAGGCTTGACATATATATCTGATCACATAAATTTTATCATATTCTACAAATTTCTATTCAAATTGTGTTAGACACTTCTGACAATGGCGAACTTATGTTTGAAACACTAAAAGTTGGCGGGGACCTCCTCGATGAAAGATCACACAACACTATCCTATGGAAAACTGATTAAGGTCCCCTAAGGTTTGGGTTTCACCAAGTTAAATAAACCATGTTCCTTTCCACCCAGGTCAATAATCTCACCAATAAGATGGAAATATTTCAATTATCTCAACCATAAACACCACCACTTACTCATATTATGGAAATATATTAATGTGAATCGTGTAGTGGACCACACCCTTATCAAGACTGTATAGTAGTATTAGAGTATAATCAAACTTAAGATTTTAGTTATGTGAATTAAAATCAACCATCATAGTAGTACCATAAACCTTACTACTAGCAAAGGCTTGTATAATAGAAGAAACTAAACAATCATGGATACTATCAACAAAGGAGTGGTAAAAAACCAAGAAACCAGGTACAACCTTGGTATCCACCACAAATACAAGCTCCTTGAATACATTAATAATTTATATAAAAACCATATCCTTTCCTAGGGATCATCAATTCCCATTGTAAAAATAATTCCTGTAATTTTCTCCACCAAGATAGCCACAAGCATCCCAAAATCAACATTCAAACTTAGAAAATTTTATTGTTGTATTTTTTTAGAAGGAACACCATAAAATAATCACACATAAGACATTAATGAAAAATAAAAGGTAGTCCCTCCACAATATTAAGAATCAAGTTAGTAAAATTTCCCAAATTCTTGTAGATCGACTACTGGGTACACTACCAAGTAATACCAAGACTCATCCATGAGATGAGGCTGAGTTTTTAGTCCATAAAAAAATTGATAATTTTGAAACAAAATTGTAAAGGTGGTGATAATAATAAGGAGAAACCCAATAAAAATAATTAAATAATTAAAAATAATTAATGAATAAATACACAATAATAAAGAAGAATAAAATCATGAACCAAGAAGAAAGAAAAAGAGAAAAATCTCAAACACCAAATCACCCAATAAAAAAGAAGAAACTTATTTAAAACTAAGTCCATACAGACCCCAATTAATTTCTAGATAGGACATTCCAAGGCAAGAAGGAGGGACAATATAAAGAATTATTGGGCATGTTTAAATAACTTCACATCAATATTACCTTTACTGAAGAAATTTCCCCGATTCCAATTTATGCCAAATTCTTAAATGAGATTCTCTACAACAAGAGAAAAATGGAAGACTTGAAAATTATCTCCCTGAATGAAAAATGATCTTTATTTTTTTAATAAAAACTTCCACCAAATATTAGATACCCTAGGAGTTTCTTGATTTTATACTCCATTGACACATGTAATTTTAGGAAAACATTATGCAATATTGGTGTAACAATTAATATAATTTCAATGAGTGTCATTGGAATACTAATACATGAGGAAATTAATATTAAAAGGTATCAATACTTCATATAGATCGATCCATCAAGTATCCTCATAGAATTCTTGATTATGTTTTATCTATGGCTATAAGGTTTATTTTCCCTAATGACTTCATCATCCTTAATATAGAGGAAAAAAGTGATGTTATTATTATTTTAGGATGACCATTTATCATGAATGTTGAAGAATTAATTGATGTAAATAAAGGTAGAATTATATTCCAATTCACTGATAAGAAAGTTGTTTTTGATCTGGTAAATGAAGCTAAGTAAAGTGAAGATTCAATCAATTGTCAAAACATTTTTCTAGATAAAGAAAAAGAAAAAATTTGTACCCTTGAAGATAAGATGGAGATCCAGTAACTTGATGTAGAGGATAGTAGTGAATTCAAGGAGGTGTGATATGTTGACCCTATGACATGATAATTATTCCCTAAATTCACCCCCTCAATCATAAAGACACCAAAAATGAAACTGAAGCCTTATATAAGCATGCTTAAATATTCATTATTAAATACAAAGAACACACTTATGGTCATAAAAACCTCTAAAATGACTAAATAATAAATGCATAAATTATTATAAGTTCCTAATAGTAATAATAATTTGATAGCTTGGAGTGTAGATAATATCAATGGAACCAGTCCCATGATCTGAAATCATTATATTTTACTAGAATACGAATCCAAACCATGATGCCAACCATAAAGGTGACTCACCCCACCCATGAAAGAGGTGGTTAAGATAGAATTATTGATGTTTCTTGATGTTGGTATTGTTTTCTCTATATTCAATAGAAAATGGATGAGACCATTATATGTAGTTTCATTAAAGGGGGGATTAATTTTAATAAATAATAATAAAGATAAATTAATACCAATTTATACCATTACTAGATGGAGAATATTTTTTTGATTATAGATATCTGAATAAAACCACCCAAAAGAATCATTTAACCTTTACATTCATGAATCAGATGCTTTATAGATTAACCGGGTATGGATTATATAGTTTATTAGATGGATATTTGGGTGCTAATCAAATCTCAGTCGACCTGGATAATTAGTCAAATAAAATGTTTACTTTTCCATATAGACCATTCACTTATTAGTGGATGTCTTTTAGAATGTATAATTAACCCAGAACATTCCTATGATGCATGACCCATATGTTCCATGATATTGTGGATGAGTTTTTATAAATTTTCATGGATGAAATTTTAGTTTATGGATGATCTTTAAATGTGTGTTTGAGAAACATAGACCTTGTGTTGAAACATTATTAATAAAAATGTGGTTTTAAATTTAGAAAAATTTCAATATATAGTAAAAGGATCCATAATACTAAGATACAAAATTTCAATGTAAGGAATATCATTTGAACCAGTAAAAATAAAGGTCATTAAGGAACTACCAGAACTTACTTATGTAAAAGGAATCAAAAGTATTTTTCGATATATAGAGTTTTACCAATGGGTTTTCAAGGATTTTTCTTAAATAGATCGACTAATGACACACATTTTGGCCAAATAGTTCCCATTTAAATTTTCTGAAATTTATTGCTAAACCATTGAAAATTTGAAAAACAACCCGGTGGTAGCACCTATTATTTTCTCTCTTGACTGAAAAAATGATTCTAAGTTGATGTGTGATGCAAGTGTCTTCACTGTGGGAAATTCTTAGGAAACCATGTTGCTCATACTTCTTTATCAATATACTATTTTATCCATATACTCAATGATGCTCAAAATAATTACACAACCACAGATAAAGATATCATTGGGGTTTTTTTGTGTCTGATAAGTTTAGATCATACCTCTAGCTATTTAAAATAGTTTTCCCCACATAACGTAGCATTAAAATATCGGCTGAATAAAAATGATTTCAAACCAAGGTTGATATGGTGGATCCTATTATTGAAATAGTTTGACATTATCCTTTAAGTCGTGAAGGGGGCCAAAAATAATTATTATTGATCTCTTTTTCTAACTCTAGTTACCAAATGTTGAAGAAAACAAAGAGTTGGAAATTTTGGATGTCTTCTCTAATAAAACACTCTCTTATGTGGATTTGCAGGCTTGATTATGGTTTGAAAACATAGAAAACTATTTTTCCACTAAGACCCTTTATCCATAATTTTAATATCATTAAATGAATAATTATTTATCCATAGATTCACACTTTTACTAGGATGATCCACTTTTATTCAAGCAATATGTTTATGGGTTAATGAGATGTTGTATCCCAAAAGAGGTCGTCTAAAGTGTTCTTCAGTTTTTCATGTCTCACCAATTATAGGACATCATGGTCCTGATCAAACCATATCTAAAATACATTAATGTTTATTTTTCTAGCCCATAATACATCGGGATTTGATAAGTTCCTAAAAGTATGTGATCATTTTCAATGAATAGGCACCATCAGAAGATGAAATGAAATTCCATAGAAGCTCATACTTGGAGTGGAAATCTTAAATGTATAGGGAATATATTTCATGGTTACATTTACCAATTATTATGCGAATAAGTATATATTGTATTTTGTGGATTACAACATAAAGTGGTAAGAGGTTGAGGCTGCCCCTCTTAATACAACAAAGGGAATAATGGAATTCCTAAAGAAAATTTTTTCATTCAATTTGGGATTCCCCAATTACTAATTAGTGATCATGGAACACACATTAATAATAATTTGATAAAATAATTTCTTGATAATTATAGATTTTGATACAATGGTGGAACCCCTTACCACCAACAATATACAGGGAAAGTGGATCTATCTAATCGAGAAATTAAAAAAAATACTCAAAAGACCATCAATGAAAGTCAGAAGGATTCGATCATGAAAATAAATTATTCACTTTATTTGTATCTCAATTCTTATCAAACACCCATTGAAATAACTTTATTTATTATTGTCTTTGGAAAACCCAATAACATTCAGATTTAATTGGAAAATTTCTCACAATTGGTGATCAAAGATATAAACATATATGCTCGGAGTGCTGGAAGGTGGAGGTTGTTAAAAATAGATGAGATCGAAGAAATAATATGGGGCACTTATGAAAATGAAATATTTTTTAAAGGAAAAAAACAATGGAATAAACAATGAATTGCTCAAAGGATATTCACATTAGGGGAAAAATTCCTCTTGTTTAACCCATGTTTAGAATTATTTCTCAAAAAAATTGAAGTCTCAATGGTTGGGACCATTTGAAGTAATTAAATTTTTTCTTTATAGAATAATGTAAATTCAATGAGGAGAGGGACTATCCATCGAAGTCAGTGGATGACGACTAAAAATTTACCAAGAACCATTTCAAGAAGGATGTGCTTTATATTTAAAATTCACTTGATAGTGAGAGAAATGTATAACTCTTGAATTTAAATGATGGGATGATAGGGAGGAAACCCAGGTTTGTTTCTATAGGGTAGATATGGTTTGTAGAAGTTAAGATGTTTCACTAGATAATGGTTGGAGATTCAATCTAGAAGAGTGTATGTTTTTCCATATTCATGATGTGAATTCACTATTCACATAAAGAGTTTTAGATGGTTTAAAAGAATACAAACACAATTATTCATCTTCTAAATTTATATTTCAAGATGTGAATATCATGGAACATTTAATATAGCCTGCGAACCCTACATTCAGGAAATAGATTCACCTTCCCCTCTAAAGTAGCCTCCTCCTGATGCTCCACTTATTCTCCTAATTTTTTCCACTAGTTACTACTATTGTATCCTATGTATGATCCTACACTTCTATAATAGCCTTTTCATTCCTCCACTACTAGTCACATTGATCATACAATGGGAGGCGATGTGAAGAAACCTACCAAGTGCCTGATCAAATATGCAGCCTAGGGAAACAAACCCACTACAATGAAACATCCCTCTTAGAAACATTATCTCTAACTTCATATCCATCCTACTATCCATAATCACCCATATCTTCCTCTCACTCACCCCATCCATCATAGGAGGAAGATCCATAGCCTCATCTCTATCCCTATGTGATGTTTTTGGAACTACAACACCAATTATGGCTTACTCATTTTCAATAAAAACCCATGAAGAGTAATAAAACAATAATCATAGATATTATAAAGAATCTTCTGGTAGATTCGACGGATCTACATCTTTTAGACAGGATAGAACTTACCCATGTCATCAATATCAACGAAGATATTGGGATCTCACCTTAATAGAGTTTTTTTTTCATATTTGGGCTATAAAATGATGATTATATTATCACTCCCACTAACTCTAACTTGAGCCTTGATCCTAATAATGTTAATACTAACAAGAGTGTAGTATCTTAGAGTTTCTCAATGGATAAAAGAGTTGGGGTGAATTTTAATTTAAAACCTTAAATAAACTAAAAACCCAAACCTCTTAGTTAAGATTTATCGGACATTGATATCATCCAATTATTAGAGTTTCTATATGTGACACACACTAAATTTGGAAAATCAATGTTTATAAAAGTTTAGAAAAAGGAAATTTTTATACATATGAACATCAGAAAATAAAAGCTTACTTAATAAATAAGTACAAACATAGCTTAAAACAAAATTAATAATTAGTTTAAAAAAATTCATAAAATATTTATACTATTTCACCTTAAGTGTTAAGGAAGTCATAAACTCGGAATTTGGGTATCCAATGTTTTCAACCTAACCATAAGGTATACCTTTATACACCAAGAAATCCCTCAATCATAAATATCAAAATCGGTTCTGTCATCTTATCCCTAGAAGCCCTCAATTAACCTGATCAGAATCAATTGTCTTCCAATCCCCAAAATCTATTGATCTAAACCCAAACCAGACACAAAAAAATAAATAAAAAAGGTTATAAATAATTTTCAATCCTCACTTGGATTTTTTTAAACAAAAACCCTATAAATTTTTTAAAAGTTTAAGTAATAAGATGTTACAGTTGAGTAAGATTCATATGGGTTAAGTCGTAAAATCATATGTTCCTGAATCATGGAATGCATAACTAGTTATAGAAACTAATATAAAGTTCATATTCTATGATTCTTGAAGTTGGTTAAAATTGAATTAGATGAGATCCAACTTAGTATCACAATATGTTCTATATATCTTCATTCGGTTTTGTTTTGATAGAATCATCAAAATGCTATATAAGTATTTCATCCAATAGAAATGATTCTGGAAATCTGATTATAAACTTTATTATTTTGATTTAATCAATCATGTTCAATCCAATGGATCAAAACATGATTAGTCCAATGGATGAGACTTTATAAATATGATGTATAGGATTTTATAAATCATACAAATATGACTTAGTCAATATGAATGATAGGACTTTGTCAATCTAATGGACTAGACTTAGTCAGTCCGATGGACCAAACATAGTTAGTCCAAGGGAACAGACTTAGTTAGTCTGATGAATGATACTTACTCTATGTGATGGACCAGACATAGTCAGTCTAATGGACAACACTTAGTCAGTTCTATGGACTAGAGTTAGTCATTATGGTAGACTAGACTTAGTCATCCAGTCTGATGGATGAAACTAGGTCACTCCGATGAAATAAACTTCATTAATTTGATGGACCAAACATAGTGTAAAAATATTATATTCATTAGTTTAGAAAGATTTATGTATATAGTAGAATAAAATATTTTCTACAAAAAAAATTCTAAAAGACATGGGAAATATAAAGTAAGTAAAACATAGGGTTTACAAAAGTGTGATTTGATTTTAAAAAATAAGTATAAGAAGCATTTAAAGTATAATTTTTGACTCAAAAATCTCCCCCTTTTTGAAAAAAACAAAAAAAAATAAAGATAAAACCAATAACTATGAAAAACATACAATTACTTAATTTTTTTAAGAACATTATTTCATAATTCTACTAAAAAAACTTATCCCCTTTATTTATTTTCTCCCCCATATTTAAAACACACTTTTTGTTAAACAAACATTTTCTGTAATATTTTTTAGAACAAAGATAAGTTAATAACTTCTTAAATATAAATCCCCCCAAAATAAGATCTCCCAAAAAATTCTCCCCCGTTTTGATTTTTAAAAAGATTAAGGGAGGAAAAAAGTTCTTTAAATGTTATAGAAACAAAAATATAAAACATTTTAGTTTAAATAAACATTAATCTAAGAGTATATAATGAATATTAAACCAACTATGATTGGAAAATCATTCAAATAGGAAATTGTGGAGAATGATTCATTTGATAAAATATTTATTAAAATATATTATTTTTAGAAAATAAAGAGTTAAAATAAAGTCAATACTTATTTTAATTTTTTTACAATAACTTAAACCTTTCTAAATTCATCTTGATTCTTCTCAATATCTACTTCCAATGATTACAACACAGAAACCTTCTCTTCTAGAACTTAAACCCTTTAAATTTTTTACTTTAAACTGGAAACCAATTCTTTAAGAAACTAGATTTTTCTATTTTCTATATTAAAAATTATAAATTATTCTTCAAGGGAAAATTTTTATTCCAAATCCTAGATTTCATGAACTAGATATTACAAAAAATCCTTCAATTGATAAAAAATATTAAACTTCTTAGAAACATAAAATGAAAAATGTCCAAAAGAATCATTAATATCTAAGCACGAATTCTTAACATCATAAATTTTATCATTATGATATATTATGTAACTTTTTTTATCATTAAAGTATCTAACACATTTCTTTACCCTTTACCATTTTACTATATAATCAAGTTCAAAGGATTTTAAATTACCTTTATTTTGAATGATAGTTTCAGCTAGCTGATTTAACACATCTAAATTTTCTAAAAAAATTAATTTTATTTGAATATTTTTTTAATGGGATTATGTACTGGGTAAATAATGAATTGAATCAGCATGCCTCTTCAAGGATTCATTAAAATAAGTAAATATTACTTCAACGTTTTCATTAGATTTACTAGATGGAGAAAATTTTAAATTCAATGAGACATCAAAAACATGATGTACAAAAGAATCATCATCTACTTTTTATTTCTCTTTTTATTTAATTTTTATAGCATCTAAAACTACAATAACATCAAAATAATTATTAGATTCACCCTTTTTAGATTACTTTGTATGGGATTATTGGTTTTCTTATTCCTTCTCTAAACTTTGTTCTTTCTTGGAAACTTTTATCTCAACATCTTTTTCAGACTAAGTGGCGAAAGATGAAGTCTCAGAGGAACTCTATTTTTCTTCTTATCAAGATTGTTTAGAGTCTTATTCTAACTCTTTTTATAAACCTTTTCCCATCATCTCATTACTTCATAAATATTATTTCCCATATTTATTCAATCATTATTTAAATTTTTCTCCAATATGTTTTGAAATAGATATTTCAATTTCAATACCTTTAATTTTTTTCTTTCTCAACAAAAATAGGATTTTTTGATCTTCCAACACGTTTTGATTTTAAGGGAGTTTTTTTAGAAATATCGGTCAAAGGATGTGTCGACTGAATAATTGGAAGTGGATAAATTGAAAGATATCAATCATTATTAGAAACATTAAAGTCTCCATGAGCTCATTCTACTCATTTTATAATAATTTCAACTACTTTAGCTTCATCAAACCTTTTCTATTTCTTACTCCTCATATCCTCATCCTTTAAAGCATCATGAGTTTTCTTATTTAAGGTTAAGGACTCTACCTTATCAAAAAAAACTCTCGATCTCTAGGTTTCTTTTTATCATTATGATTCATTAATTATCTATAAGACTCATCAAACATTTATTTTAATTTATTTTTACACCTTGGTAGAGAGGAAGAAAGTTTTATTTTTTCTCAAACTTTCTTCTTTAACTTAATAAAATCGACATCAGACTTATCTTTGGCCAATTTATCAACAAACCTTTTTAGCTCTAGAACAATAACCAACTTCATAATGGAAATAGTTTCTTTACTTATCATAGAAACCATATCTCTAATATAAATTTCATGATTTATAATCAACATCACTATTATAAAATTTACTAACATTTTTTTATAAAACATGGAAACAATAAAATTCTAAACTTCATTGAACTTTTCTTAATAGCTTTAATCGAGATAAAAACAAATTTCACAACATTAAACTTTCCCATAATCACCAAGAAGTCCAAAACAAAGATATCAAAAACCTTCAATGTATCTCTATACCCTTTTAAAAAAATGAATTTTTGATCGATATAACATAGAAAAACAAAATGTTTTGGAAGAAAAAAAATTCAAAAATATTAAGTTTTAGAAAAACTAATAAATTTCTAAAAATCAAAGTTTTTTTGAAAAACTAAATTTTTTAGAAAAACAATTTCTACAAAAGCTATATTTTTTAGATAAATCAAAGTTTTAGGAAAACTAAATTGTTTAGAAGAATAAATTTTTTTAGAAAAACATAAAATTTTAGAAAAATCAATATTTTTAAAAAAATTAAAAATGTGATAAATTTTTTTTAGAAAAATAAACAAAATTAGAATTATAAATTTTTTTTAGAAAAATTGATTTTTTTAGAAAAAATGATTTTTTTAGAAATTAAATGTTTTTAGAAAAAATAATTTTTATCAAAAAAACAATGATTCTAAACTATAAAAAATGAAACATGTACATCCCCTGTGAGAAGGAGTTCATTACAGTAAGGATATGGATAAACTAGAAGTAGATATGAATGATTGTTTAATTTTGACCATTCCTAGATTCTATTTTATATATTTAAATGGGTCTGAATTAAGTGGTTTAGTAAATATATAATCAAATTATTCTTATATTATAATGAATTGTGTAATAATATCTCATTTCATTTAAATAATCATCTTGAAGAAATACTTATTCCCAATCATATTCCTGGAACATGCACTATCCTTGTACCAAATTTTATCATTATTAGTACACTTCTTATTTTAATAAAAGTAAGAAGGTTAATATTTTGGAACCCAAACCTGCTTGGGTCCAACATTATTATAAAATAAAATTTTCAGAATCCACTTGGGTCAAAATTTACTATGTTGGGTAGTTGTCATTTATTTAGAAAAATAAGAATTATAAAACCCTAAAGATTGTACTTTATTTAAATAAAATGTATTCTTCCAATTTCCCCCACTGTAAAATTTCATACATAACAGAGAATTAATTAGAACAAAATAATCATTTTCAAAAACTGGTTTTATATAAGTAAAACCCATTCCAGATACATCCCTATAAGGTTTTATCTGTCTATACATTTTATCCAAATTTTCTTTACCAGTGGTAAATTTTGATAGTAAATTTTCAGAGTATAAATTTCATAATTTAGTTTTAGAATTTAATTTTTATCCTCAATAAGAAGTTTTAACATAATTAATTTTTTAACTATTTTAAAAAATTAGTTTTATCAATATTAGATTTCTCAAACTCTTTTGAAAGATTATAAATCTCAATATTATATTTCTATAAAACTTTTGAAATATTATAAATTTAAATAGAAATCATAGATATTATTAAATTTTTATAAGAGTGTTTTTCCTCAATAACATCATGTTTTTAGAAACTTTTTCATTTTGGGTTTTCTAAAGTTTTAGAAAATATTGAAACTTACTCAAATCTATATAGAGTATTATTTCCTTCTGATGAAGTAGATTCCTTATCTAATGATATAAAATCATTATCATTTTTTCCTATTAGGAAAATTAGAATTCAAAGTAAAATTATTTATGGTTTCAATAGATACCTTAGACATAAAGAAATTAATATTCTTTGAAATATCAAAAAATAAACTGATATTCTTCTGATCTTCAATTTTACTATCTAAAGAATTATCTGATGAACTCTCACCTCCACTTTAACTCCAAGTTTCTGATGCTTTCATACTTTTCTTACTCTTATGTCTGAATAACTTCTTATAATTCATCACAAAATTTCTATTCTTCTTATATTTTCTCTTTAGCCTGGGACAATCTAGTATTATATGACCAACCTTCTTACACTCATAATAGATCACTTCAGAAGAATATTTATTCTCATTTTTGTACTTTGGAATCTTTTTATACTTATATCAAAAGTATTTCTTCCCAATAGTATTGTTCATTATCCTAGAAATATTAACTAATTAATTCTTAGAATCTTCAGAAGAACTTCTCTCAGTTTCAACTTAAACATTCTTTTTCTTTGAAGACATAGAAATATTCTCAGCTGAACAAAATTTGTTAATAACATTTGATGTAGTAAAAAATTAAAATACTCCATTATTTTTCTTCATCTTCTCACCATATATCTTTAGTCTAACCTCATACTGTATAAGGGTTCTAATAAAATCATCCAAGGTCAAATATTTTATTCTTATTTATCATCTAAATGTGTTCTTTTTTACTCTCATTCTCTAGACATAATTTCAATGATCTTTTATACTAGAACTCCATCAGTAAGATCCTTTTCAATAAAATATTGTAAAATATTCAAAAATTTTATAAAACCTCTAATGCATCTTAGAAATGGAAACACTATTAATAAAATCAAAATCATGATTATGTTACCTTAACATAGCTCTTTTGGTTTCAATCACTTTAGAAGTACCAAAACTAGTAACTTCAAAAAATTTACAAATACTATTTGCAGCATCACAAGAATATATTCAACTACAAATATTTCTTATCATAGAACAAAACAAATTATTTCTGATAAGATAATTTAGTTTATATTCAAGCTTCTCATGATTTTTAAGCATATAATCTTCTTTCTCAGGGATTTTATAATTTCCTATTAGCATAACAAAGTTATCTACTCCAATATTAATAAGAAAATTAATTTTTTCTCTCTAATACACATAATAAACTCCATAGAAAATATATTTAATGCTATGATTAAAATTATCAAGATTTAAAACATTTAAACCTATCATATTTATAAACAATAAAAATTCTCTTTCTACAAAATACATGTTAGTTTACAACATTTTATACAAAACCTACAAAAAATAATATTATAGAAGTGGTGTAAAACATTAGAAACATACTTAAAATAAAATAGTAAAAACAAAATATTTATGAAGTAGAACCTACTTTTATTCCAATTATAGGATTAAAGAGTATATTAATGTCCATAATTGGGGGTGAATTATAGTTTAAAACCTTAAACAAGCTAAAAACCCAAATATAGCACCCCAAGGATTTGCAAATAAATATTGAATACTTGAAACATTGAGTCTATACAAAACCACAATTTGTTATAACCTAGCATATGAACATAATTTTTCTACTTCTGTGTTATGAATTTCAAAAATCTAACATACATAGTTGCGTTCAGGGTGATTTTTGGAGTATGATAGAACAAACTTATTTTTTAATGAATCGTAACTTACCCTTATGAATAATAAGCTGACCCTTATGAATAGTATGTTGACTCTTATGAATAGTAATGTACCCTTAGGAATAGTAACACAACCCTTATGAATAGTATATATACCCTTATTAATAGTATAATCACCCATATATGTATAAATAAAATTTAGGTACCTTATAAATGAGAGTGAATATTATAAAAATTAATAATTAAGTGTTGGTATTTTTGTGAGCAGTAAATATTTAATTAAAATTTTATAATTAATAAATTGATTTAAAAGAAAAATAATTTTTCATAAAATGTATTCCTAAATCAAAACTTTTTTATCCAAGGATTTTGGGGTAATTTAATAAAACCTTAATTAAATTTCCAAGGCATTACAAAATCAATTTTAGTTCTAAAAATGTATTTTACGAGTAAATGTTGATTTTATTTAAAAATTAATTTTCACATATTAAGAAAATTATTTTGATAAAATCGAGTCCATATTTGTATTCTACATGTTGAAAAATGGGTAGGGTGAACTTTTGGGATTTTTCTAAAATACTTGAATTTTTTATGAATAGTAAAATATGGTAATTTTCTATATATATACATTATGAGTTAAATACACTATTCATAGAATAATCACTAATATAAGCACCGTCAGTTCGAACTCACATGCACTTATTACTATTTTTGGTCATGGAATCATCACTATTTCTTTTCATATGGAAAAATAATAAACTAATGATTAAAATATTAAGAAAACCCTCCTCTCCTCCACTATGAAAACCACCCACACTCCCCTCTTCTCTTCACTCCTCTCAAGCCTTGTGCCTTGTCTAAATTCTTGTCAAATCTCCTACCAAGCTCCCCCCCATGTCAAGAAGCCCTTTCTCTCATAAAAATACCAAATCATCTCCCCTAAAGAGGCTCTCAAGGAAGACTAATTCAAGAGGTAAATTCCTCTTTTCAATTCATTTACTTTCTTTTCAAGTTCTTTTGTTTTCTTTTCTATCCTCACCTCTCCTCATCCAAATTTCATTAAAACTCCAGTACCTTAAATGTAAATTAATTTTTTTATTATTATGGAATAAGTTATTATAATATCTCCATTACCCTTCTTTTTTTTTCTAATAGTAAAAAACATCATCTTAGATGCGCTAATTTACAACATTCAAGGATGATGGGTTTTCAATTTCTATTACCACATTAAAATATATTCATAAAACCATTATTATGGTTTAACCAGACTATAATATATGTATTATGTATCAGCTATGGTTATAGAATCTTTTTGTACACATGGTTTTTATTTATAAAGAAAAATGAGTTTGTTGTGTTCAAAAATTGTCAATTAACCCAAACAGTTATCATTAAATAATTTATATAATGATTCATCTTAAATAAAAGTAACCAAATGAAATTTACAACCATGTAACATTTTGTATTTTCACTAATAATATATAACTTTAATTCTGGACAACCATCCTCATTTTATAGGATTCTCTGTTCATGTATATGAGTATACCGTTCACGAAACAAACCGACCCAAACAATGAAATTGAACCACTTAACCCATCAAAAAGGCCACAAATGAACTTAATAAGGTTATAATAAATCAATTAAATGGGGAATTTATTCTAGAATTATTAATTAATAATCCTAAATTTTATTATTCAATTCATTAAGATCAAGTTGAGAACACCTTCATACATAAGGTAAGGGTTTCTTCATCTCACTTCCATTTTTGTGAGATATTACTTAATCACTAATATTTCTTGTTTATTATGTATGTATACTTCCCGTTGATTCATAATATCATGAATATATTTATTTTCAGGATATTTAATGTATCATTTCATGATTATCAATTTTGGGGCATACAATTCAATTGGTTACAATGTTGTAATTATTTTCAACCCGAACCTCAATTTTCATCTGGGTTTCTCTTATTCTCTACTCACCTCAATGAAATTATTATTTATTATAATTTTCTCCTACTAAATTCTGTATTAATTTTCTATATATGCGTACATATCATAATACTTCTTTATTTTATGGGTAGTTACATGTTTTAAAATAATCGTTCAAAAATTATTCCGAATAGCAAGCCCGGTTCAAGGAACTTCTCGAATTCATGCCTATTTGGGAGTTCAGTCTATAATATGTTTTAAGCCATATTTATTTTTTCTAAAATCATAAATTTAAACATGAAAAAGTTATTTTGGTTCATTTCTGGTTTTATGAAATCAAACACGCCTTTTCACTTTTAAAATCTCTTTAACAAATTCCTTAAACTGCACTAAATGTTTCAATTCTAAAGCTTCTTTTATAACTATTTTTACATGATTTCACTTTAGTGGGACATCATTTATGCCTACAATATAATTTCAATGTCCTTAAATTTTATTTTTGGGGATATACATGTTCAAAACCATATATATGACAAATATAAATTATTTTCCAAAATATCTATTCTTTCCAAATTAAAATAGATTTTTCTCAGCTCACTTTAACTTTTATGAGATATATTCCTTGTTCACCACTTATTTCTTTCATTTAGTGTATGTACATATGTTTTTTATATCATATCAAGTATCTACTTATTCTCATGATATTCTAATGGATTATTTTTTGAATGTTTCAAGGTGGTATCTGACACTTTTGACTGTTTAAGGATTATTTCCTCAAGAATTTCTCAATGGTCTCATTTAAAAGAATCTTTATTTATGTCAAAATCCTTTGATGAATCTTGTATTTCATATAGGTTTATATCTTATGATATCATTGAAAATATTTTTTTTAATGGTTTATTATTAGTTCGAATGTGGATGTTCTATCTTGATACCATTCACCAATTTACATCGATTAGTTAGTGATTATGTTTAATATACGGGGAAAGTTATTTAAATTTCATATGTTAGATTCAATATTAATGTATATGTTGTTTATTTTTATCCCCATTCATAAGAGGAATTCATTGGAATTAGCAGGTTTCAGGTGGGGCCCGCTATACCCCATCGATGCATCGATAGGTCTCATGAGGCAGAATATGGTCCGGGCATGAGGCCTTGAAAAAATGGTTATTTATGGACTTGGCATGAGGCCTTGATGGTATGGTTATGATTTCCCACATTATGCATTCCCTAATTATGAACTAGTAATTGAAAGTTCATGTGGTTATTATACTATTATAATAAACATGATTATGATTTATTATGAAATTATTTATTCAGCTCTTATTCCTTCCATAATGTGATTAAGTTTATTTTTAGAGGAATGTGTTTTTAGTTATTCACCATGCCTAATGTTTATGTTTATAATATCTTCCACTGTATTGCTTACCCTTACTGAGCATCTGATCTCACCCCTTCCTCTGATGTTTGATTTTCTGAGGACTTGAATATGTTTATTATGAATGACCTAAAGGGATAAACTTAGAGTTGTGGATGATCCCTATAAAACTTATATGTTGTATTTCATTTCAAGTTGTAATGGTGAACCTATGTATATCTGGTTTTCCAAAACTACTAAACTACTCATTCCTTCGGGGTATAACTTTTTTGTAATAATTCCAATGTAATAAAATAATGCACTGACTCCAGGAAATTGGGTTTGGGGTGTTATGGTTGGTATCAGAGGAAGGTTAGTAGAAAACATGGAAACTAGATTTAGAAAATGTAGTTTAGGGAACAAAACCCATTGATAAACTTGAAGATACAACCTATAAGTTTTATTGGGAACATCCAAAACTATAAGTTTATCCCTATATGTCATTCATAAAAAACTTCTTCATGTCATGATAAAATGAAGCATAAGAAAGGGGTCAGCTCAGATGCTCAGTAAGGGTAAAAAATACAACGTAATATATTATAAACATAAACACTAGGTATAGTGAATAACTAAAAACACATGCCTTTAAAAATAAACTTGATCACATTATGGTAATAATAAGAGGTGAATAAATAATTCCATAATAAAGCATAATCATTGGTATTATAATAGTATAATAACCACATGAGCTCTCAATTAATAATTTCAAAATTAGGTAATGCATAATGCAGGACATCAAAACCTTACTGTTAAGGCCTCATTCCAAGACCATAAACATCCATTTTTCAAGGCCTTGTGCCAAGACCATAGTCTGTCTCATGAGACCTACCGATGCACCGAGGGGATATAGAGGTCCCCACACGACACTTAATAAGTCCAATTCATTACTATTATGAATGGCGATAAAAATAACCAACATATACATTTATATTAAAACTAAAATATGAAATGTAAATAATTTTCCCCGTACATTAATTATAAACACTAACCATTCAAAATAAATTGTTGAATGATATCAATATAGAAAATCCACATTCAAACTAATCAGAAACCCTTTAACAACATATTTTAGATGATATCATAATATATAAACCTATATTAAATAAAATATTCATCAAATGTGGTTGACATAAATAAAGATACTTTTAAATAAGACTATTGAGAAATTCTTGAAGAAATAATCCTTAAACATTCCAAAGAGTCTCATACCAGCTTAAAAAACTCAAATAATAAGCCCTTAGAATATCATGAGAAAAATAAGACTCTTGATATGATATACTAATGGGAATTACATACACCACATGCAAGGAATAAGTGGTGAACAAGGCATATATCTCATAAAAGTTAAAGTGAGGTGGGAAAATCTATTTTACTTTGGAAAGAATAGTTATTTTTGGAAAATCATGTGTATTTGTCAAAAATCTCTTTTAAACATGTATATCCTAGAAAAGAAAAAGAAGGATATTGATATTACATTTGAAGCATAAATGATGTCCCACTGAAGCGAAATCTTGTAAAAAGTGTTTTTAAAGAAGCTTTAGAATTAAAACGTTTTAGTGCGGTTTAAAGAATTCATTAATGATATTTTAAAGCGAAAAAGAATGTTTTCCTTCATAAAACTAGAAATGAACAAAAATAGAATTTTAATGTTAAAATATGTGATTATAGAATGATAAAAATGTCTTAAAATAGATTATATAGTGAAATTCAAAATAGGTAATAATTCGAGAAGTTCCATGAATCGGGCTTTCATTTCAGAATAATTTTTGAAAGATTCCTTTAAAACATGTAACTACCTATAAAATAAAGAAGGATTGTGATTGATAAAAATATATATAACATTTAAAAACAATATATGTGGATTAAATAAGAATAAATAAAAATTTTATTGAGGTGAGTAGAGAATAAGAGCAACCGGAATGAAAATGGAGGTTTGGGTAGAAAAAACTTACAAATTTGTAATCAATTGAATCGTATGCCCCAAAATTAATAATCATAAGTTTATTAATTGAATATCATGAAAATAAATATATTAATGATTTGAAACATAAATGGGAAGTATACATACTCCATACACAAGTAATAGTAGTGAATACATAATATATCACAAAAATGGATGTGAGATGAAGAAACCCTTACCTTAAGTCCGAAGGTGTTCTCCACTTGATCTTAATGACCGGAATAATAAAATTTAGGTTAATTAATTAATAGTTACAGAACATCATATCTATGTAATTGATTTATTATTACCTTATTAAGTTCATTCATGGCCTTTTTGATGTGTTAAGAGGTTCAATTTCATTGTTCGGGTCCGTTTGTTTCATGATCGGTATACTATATACATGAATGGAGAATCTTGTAAAATAAGGATGGTTTTATATAATTGAAGCTATATGTTATTAGTGAAAATAAATAAGGTTACATGGTTATAAATTTCATTTGGTTACTTGGAGTGAAGATGAATCAATATATAAATTATTTAATGATAACCATTTGGGTTAATTGGCGGTTTTTAACACAACATACTCATTTTGCTTTATAAATCAAAACCACATGTAAAAAAATATTTCAGAATTATAGATGAGACATAATACATATATTATAGTTTGTTTCAACCATAAGAATGGTTTCATGCCTATAATTGAATACATTAATAGAAATTGAAAACCCATCATCCTTGAATATCATAAATTAACACATCTCAGATGGTGTTTTTTTACTTTGAGCATAAAATATGGGTAAAGGAGAGGTGATAATATCTTATTAAATCATAATTATGATATACCGCCTTTTTATCACATAAACATTCATTAAATTATACAAAACTGAGGATCTTTAAGGTTTAGTGTCTTGGAAACCAGGAACTTAATACATGAAAACATAAAAAAATTCTTCTTAAACACTTGAAAGTATTCTTCATTTGTTCATCCTAAGTTCATTAGTTCATCTCATAACATGGGAACATACATCAAAGGAAAGGGTGAGCAGAAGGCCCAGTAAGGGAAACAAGGGAAACATTTTACATGTGAACTTGAGATACATCAATAAAGTCATGATAAATAACTTTAAGGTTTGAGAAAGAGATCATGAGGCATATCATAATGAAAAGAACATGATTAATAACATGAAGATGTGGCTAAAAAATTTATCTAAGAAAATCATGAACATATCACCATGGTCCATCCCCAAGGTGTCATTTAAAAAAACATTACCAAGGTTATTCACCAAGGTATCGTTAAAATTGCAATCCCTAGATATTACATCATTACCCAATGCATTGGAGCGCTATCCCGTTGCACCATTAAATTTGTATTTATTATCATGTGAGCCACATATATCATTATCAAACATTTCATAAATAACCCGTATAGAATAAAACAAATCGGTTTCCTTTCATAATCATAACGTTTTAAAAACTGCTTTTAAGACACGATCTTTATGTCATTTTAAACCAACAGAAAAGGAAAGCGGGGTTCATGTATGTAAATACCAGAATTAAAATAGAACATTTTGATATATATTTTGAATACCCCTATATAATAACGAGCTTTAAGTATTCACTTAATAAAATAAAATAATTTGAGAAAAAGAGAGAGTCATTTTGAGATGAAAATTCTGCATCATAACGTCTATGTTACAGAGTTTTAGAAAACATTGAAAAGAGAGGGGACATGGGTTACCCAAATATAAATGATCCCCAAAATAGTATAGGGACAGAATATGAAGGATATAAGAAAATGGTAATGAAATTTTAAATACATACCATCTGAAATGAAAAATTTGAAAGGAAGACAAAAATAATATTTCTCTTATAAAAATTCGGTTGCCTAACGGCGTCACTTAAAACTTCTAAAAAATGAATTGATGAGATAAAATACGGTCTCTAATCATATGAACATAAAAGGAAAGTATGATGAATATAGAGATAATATCACAACATAAGAAAAATTAACTGTAAAGACTTGACATGAAAATAGAACTTTGAAAATGAGAAGGGTGAAAGAATCCCTTATAAAAATTCGGCAGCCTAACGACGCCACATAAAAATTATTAAAATGAATTGACAAGATTAAGAGGGGGTATCTCATAATATGAAAATAAAAATTACAGTAAGTTTAATATAAAATAACATCTTCCAACATATGAACATGGATCATGAAAGAAATGACATAAAAGTAAGTACCTGAAAAGAAAGAGAGAGGTAGGATCCCTTACCTTAAAACGTAACTCCTGAAACTAGAAGGTCGAGACCTTGAGGGCTTGGGGGAACCTTGGGAGGACTAATTGTGAGGTAAAGAGACCATAAATTCGTTGGGGAGGATTTGGAAATTAAATTAATGAAGGAAAGACTTGGTATTTATAGAATAAGTGAGGGGACAAAGCATTAATTGCCAAAGGACACCTCGTCGTTCGTATTGGAAAAAACATGGGCTTTCCCATGGTATTTTCTCATGGTATTGGACACTTGGTACACCTCATACCTTATATTACTATTCATATGTCTAACAGAATTATTTCATAATGATTTCATCCTTAATGATGTCATTAAACACTCGAAACTAAAAACTGTATTTTCGTTATTCACTGGAAATTCATTTTTTTCAAAAAAATACCCAAAAACCACCATAACCTAATATCGATGTGTTGAATTAAAAAATGAACTCAATTTTATGAAAATAATTTTCTAAATATTTTTAATATAATTTTTAATTAAAAAACACTATTCACCCGAAAAAACTAATGCTTCACTACTAATTTCTGAAACAGTTATTTACCTATTTTATTGAATCACATTACTTAATCAAGGTGCCTAAATTATATTAATACTTTATTTAAGTGAGATTACTAATCTATTTGGTCACATTACTAATCCTAATCATAAAATAACTATTCATAATTTACTATTCATTAAAAATTAAGTTGATCTTATTAGAATCTAAATTTCATACTAAACACAACTATAGAAGACCATTTTTTTAAAATAATTACACATTTTTAATTATTTAAGGTTTACATAAATTTTTTAAAATGTCCTTTTTCCAAAATTCATCAATAATATACATCCTATATTTATCCGGACACTTGAGATTCACAAACTTCACCATAAGAAGAAATCACAATTTTTATTTAAATCAAAAGATTACACAAGGCAGTTATGGTCTCGTTATATAGCCCCTTATAAAACCAGCGTAGGACCTAAGAGTAAGGTGTTCTAGGGTGATAGAATCTTAGGGTGGCTCGGCCAACATTGCCCGTGTAGTGATTTATATCAGCATGAACTTCTCACGAAGGTGATTCCATTCTAGATTCACACGATGAAGTTCAGCTTGAGTTTGGTCCAGAGAAAAGCCCAAAGGTGCTACCTCCTTCCCAAGTTCCGTCAGATGGGCTTGGATCAGCCCGAGACTACTGGATGGGGCCATCAAATCTTATTTCTATATTAATTAATCAAGACCACATGTATTTATTGAAAATAATTGTAACATTTATTTTCCAACGGTCATATTGAACAATGGTCATATAACAGTTGAAACCCAACGGTCTCATTTTATTAAATGAAAAATAAAATAACCCACAAAAATTAGGGAAAAAATTTTACTCAAAAAAATTTCGGGTCGTTACAATAATAAAAAAATTAAATTACATGTAAGGTACTCGAGTTTTCATAACATTTGGATGAGGAGTGTCACGGACCATCCCCTAGGGCTTGGGCCATAACATACCCCAAGCTCGCCTCCCGAAGGCCAGGGGTTTGCGACTAGCTCTGAAGGAATTAACCTGCAAGTGGGAGGAATTTTTTTGAGTACCTGTATGCATGCACACAAAACCAAATCCCAAAGCTGGAAAAGTAAACAAGAATGAAAATATAAATAACCACTGAGTACAAGTTCAATTTAAATTCAAACGGTTCAGAATACAAACCCAACAAAAGACTAACTAGACAACAAGAATGTACAAAAAGGAACTCCAGATAGCCATCTGCTGAAAATACCACCTGATGGGTATGTACAATGTAGATTTTGTAAGCCATAGAAGTAAGTTCCGTCTTCCTGGTCTCACTAGGCACCACCAGGTCTTGGGCCACCAAGTCCCCCATCAAGGCGGTGATCGTCTAAACCAGACACAACACGTGCAGGCGAATTCTGTGCATGGGTGAGTTAAAAAATACTTAGTAGGGACCCCAAAAAAACAAAGAGAAGACCAAAAAGAAATAGAAAACCAATCCACAAATCATGATCACCAAGAATGATCATGAAACAAGACAGCTCAAACCAGGTATATTCTAGAGTAGGATAGTAGAACCATTAGCCACATCATCAAAACCATGGGAGGCTAGAGAACTCCTGCTCAAAGAGTACAGTGGGCCTACTAGGTCATACAGATGCTACTTCCCACGGACCTTAGGACTGTTGTGGTACTCATCCCTAATGAGTACCATGGGTATGTTGGGTCACATAGAAGTCGCTCCCCACCGTGGGCATGCCATGTCACATAGAAGTCGCTTGCCACCTATGGCCATACTGAGGTACTCCTCCTGTTGAGTACCGTGGGTTTTTCGGGTCACATAGAAGTTTCTCCCCACTATGGGCCTACTGGGTCACATAGAAACTGCTTCCCACTAGGCCATAGGATCCTATCCACACAGAGTCGCTTGTCAGTAGTCTTAAGGTCTCAGCCAACCGTAGGGTTTCCACACGTAGCACGCTTAATCTCAGGAGAACCGTTCCCCAATCCATTATTCGAATTTCAACTTCCATGAAATCTTACAAAGAGTATTCAAAATTATTCTCCTCATTGTGAGGGTTCCAACACCATAAAAATCTCATCAATCGGACACTCGATTTGCAAGATATTGGTGTTTTTTCAAAAAGGGGACGGTTGGGTCCGAGGGTGGTCCAACCCGATCGGACATACTCGACCTCGGGTCCACTGACCCGGACCGGGTCCCATGACCCAACCCCGTTCTGCTGACCTAACTCGGACCTGGCCCGAGTCCACTGACTCGACCCGGACTTGGCCCGGGTCCGCTGACCCGACCCAGACCCAACCCGACCTTGGTCCGGCCCGGTCAGGTCGTTGGGATGTGGGTCCGGCCTACTGGTCTACCTAGTCCGCCAAAGGTGGGTAGATTTGGGCTTGGATGGGATGTGGCAGGTGACCGTATCTGGCACCCATGCCCCACGGGTCATCTGCGGTGCTGTCTCCCACCTGCGGTCGGATGACCGTGGCTTCGTCGTGTGGGACGCGATGCAGTGTCGCGCCCGCAGTGAGCCAACATGGTCGGGTGGCCACATCCACCTGCTGTCAGCTGCTATCCCATCCAGTATCTCCCCCTACTACACTGCGACCCAAGCCGGACGTGGTGGTCTTCTCCAGGACGCCACCATTGGCGGTGCCGGCACACCAACAAAATACTCCGCAGACCACTGGGTCCACTCCGGTGGTCCGTTCTTCATGATGCTTGCGCCTACAACCTCTATTTGGTGTCACCTTCCTTGTGAAGGCCTTGAATTCTCCTTGCCACCCATTTCAAATATTTGTCCATGAAGAATGCATAAAAAAAATCGGTTCTGGCCTTATTTGTTTCGGCTCGTGCCCTCCGCGTTAGAATTTTATAACAAGGGGAGGTTCAGGGATTATAGTTCCATCAATCATATTATTCCCAAATAGAAATCCCAAGAAACAATTACCCTCCCACAAGAACGGACGACCCACAGATCAATTTGTTCATGGGTTGATCCTCATTCGTCGTTTAGAATGAAGAATGAGGAAAACATAAACCAAAACAAACCCCTAGCTCAAAGCAGTTCGACGTTGAAGTGTTCCTCCCGCAAAGGTTCTAGAAGTCAAAGGAATTCGTTGCTTCCTGGCTCTGTTCTTCGAGGTGTGTCAAAGTTATTAACATTACACCAGCGTTCGTCATTATTCATTGGATAGAAAACTCACCAGTGGTTCTTCATAGAATTGCCTGCAATTTAACCCTCAATTCTCCAACGCGTTATTCCTTAAAAAGAAAACATATTGTAGTGTTTCTGTTACGCTACGACGTTGCGTCATTACGCTACACAAAAACAATCCATTAAGGTTTCTATTTTAATGCACCTTGTCACTGCGTTGCAGCTTCGTCGTCCTCTACTCAACAATGCGAAAGAAAATAAAATAACTTTTTAAGTTATTTAATAATTTTCCGAAAATTCGGAAAAAATAACTTTTCCATACGACCCTCACCGGTTAAAGTTATGTCCTTTCTAGGTGAATCCTAGTATTCTAAGTTCAATGGTTCTCTCGTATTTTTGATCCGATCATCAGTTCAAAAGTTAGAAAAAACCTACATGCACATTTACTTAAGGGAACTTAAAAAAAGTTCAAAATTCCATTCCGGGATCACCGGGCCTCGGAATCATGTGTCGTCAGAGCGTGTGGTCTCAAAATAATTCAAAAAAATTTAAAAAAAATTACATGAAAACTCTGAGACATTACAAGGAGAGGTGATGATAAAAAATAAAACAAAGGAACTTGAAAATAAAGTAAAATAATTGAAAAGATGAATTTACCTCTTGAATTAATCTTCCTTGAGATCCTCTTTTGGGGAGTGGATTTTGTCTTTTTATGAGAACAAGAGCTGATGGACGTGTGGGAGGATTTTGGGATGATATTTAAGTAGAATTTAGACAAGGGAAAAGGCTTGAGAGGAGTGAATAGAAGAGGGGAGTGTGGGTGGTTTTTTATAATGGAGGAGAGGAGAGTTTTCTTAATATTTTAATCATTAGTTTATTATTTTTCCATAAGACAAGAAATAGTAATGATTCCATAAAAAAATAATAAGGGAATTTTAGATCGAACCAATGGAAATTTACATTATCCATGACTCAAGAATGATTCAAGAATTCATTTATTTAGCATATTTAATAATTTATAGAATTTCACTATTCACCAAAAATTCAAGTATTTCAGAAAAAATCCAAAAAATTCACACAAATCATTTTTCAATGTGTAGAATCCAAAAATAAACTCCATTTTATGAAAATAATTTTCTAAATATAATAAATTTAATTTTCAATTAAAATCATTATTTACATGAAAAGTAATGTTTTAAAACCAAAATTGATTTTATACTACCCTGAAAATTTATCTAAGGTCTTATTAAATTATATTAAAATCATAGTCCCACAAAAATTTATTTAGGAACACATTTTATGAAAATTAATTTTTTTAATTTTTTTAAATAATTTAAAATTTTAATTAAATATTTATTACTCTCAAAAATACCAACACTTAATTATTAATTTATATAATATTCTATTTCATTTATAAGGTGCCTAAATTTTATTTATACTTATATGGTTTAAGTTACTATTCATAAGGGTACATTACTATTCATATGGGTCATGTTACTATTCATAAGGGTATGTCACTATTCATACAGGTAAGTTACTATTCACTGAAAATTAAGTTGATTTTATCAAAATCCAAATATCACACTAAAGGTAATCGTGTGTGTTCGTTTTTCAAAATTCAAAACAAAAAAGCAGAAAAATTATGTTTATTGGCTAGGTTATAACAAAGTGTTGTTTCTTAGGGACTTAGTGTTTCCTTAATTCTATATTAAATTTATTTGTAAATCCTTGGGGTGTCATATTAATAGTAAATATATTCATAGCATGATTTATTATTTATCAAAATAATTATAATATCCAATATATATATTGGTCCCATTCATTTAAAAAAATTAATGAACTAATATTTTGGTAAAAATGAACTTTGTAATAAAACACAGATAAATGGAAGAAGGGGAAGAAGGGTTTTCCCACATGTGATAAATGTGGAAAGAATCATCCTTGAAAATGATTGAAAGTCCTGAGAGTTTGTTGTAAGTGTGGCGAAAAGGGTCACCAATCTAATGAATGCAAAGGGAAGATACAACTCAATGATGGTCAATGTCTCAACTATAAAAAGATGGGACACTATGTGAATTAATGTCCCAAGCATCAAAGGAATATGCCCCAAATGATGAAACTAGATAATGATCAAGTCATGATACCACTACAGATGAAGTGGAATGATTAATATTCCACATCAAGAATCATTTCATTTGAATATATTATCAGTAATGTATTGGTTATAAGAATTATGGAATATATGAAGATTGTACTACAATACTATTTCATTAAGAATTTGAGGTCGTATGATGAGTTGTACCAAGGATAAGTGACTCAGTAGAAATGTAATATCTTGGGAGAGTATATGGATGAGGGAAAGAAATCCCTAAATATATTCTTGAGGATTAAGATAATGATAAAGAAATGATTGATTTGGATAATTAATCACTACCTCGAAACTAATTATTGACTTTTCTACAAGTGGTTTATGTTATCAATGGTGCAGTTTAAAACATTTATAGATATAAGGAATATATCCAATAGCACTTGTAAGGATGTGTGCATGTTTCCTATAATGTTTTATGGTAATTTGAGTTATTACCATATTTCAAGAAGATACATGATGAATATAATCACATTTTTATAATGTGAAAATTTAGGGCCGCTTCATGATGATTAATATAAAATAAGATAACAAATGCATTGAGCAGGATAGATCACAGATTTCCAAAAAAATGAGGATTTCCAAGGACCCTATGTACATGGATCTAGCAAGGACAGACATGGGAATGATTATAAAGTGTTGGATAATGTTATTTTGGAATGTTAAACCATTTATGAAATGGTTTAGGTTGATCATTGTATGAGGATTTATAGTTTAATGACACTACATGATGTAACATGTGCTAAGAGATGAAGTATAGATATATCAAGGAAAAAAAAGAATGATATTGAGTTTATTAAATAGAAATGTATATTAATACTCTTATAGAGTGGAATAATTTATCAACTCTAGGAAAATAGTCTTAAAAAAATGTTGTCATATTATCATTTTTTTTCATAACTTTAGTTTATAGTTTTGTGGTAATGATATTTCATCTGAGCATGTTCTCTATCATAGTCCTTCAGAATATGATGATTTGATTATTCTTCCATGTCCATGTTATCAAATTAGATTGTGTCGTTTTTTAGTAACCAATGCATTTCCCTTTCCCTCTTATTAAGAGGATATTTTAACCATATTTCTGATATGGGTTTCCCACAAGGGAATTTTCAAGTACCAACCATTAACTTTTGAAGTTCAATTTCAAATTTTGAGGATGAAATTTTTTCAAGGAGGGGAGAATGTAACACCCTAAGGATTTGAAAATAAATATTGAATCCCTTACTTGTATTTCATGAGACCCGAATGCACTAAAACCCAGACTGACATATCATGTTGAAAATTCATTTGCACAAAGGTTTGAGGACCTGCTGTTTTGGATGCACCTTCACCTTCTCTGGGGACACACACATTGAAAGAAAATATTAATTTTCTTAAATAATGGGATAAGGATTTTATATCCATAAAAGAAACTATTTATCTAGAAACAAAATTGAGCTTGCAGTACAAGCTGGATAAATAGTTCCAGATAGAAAAGAAATAAAATATAATTCACATTTGAAAACAGAACATCTGAAAAAAAATGGACTTACAAATTATAAAAATACCACTTGATTCATAGAAGATTAAAATTTAATAAATTAAGACCAAACATATACTTTTTATAATCAAATATATTCATTTACAACAAATATCTAACAACTGAAAACATGAAAAATAAATAAACGCACTGAACTTAGTCTGTAAGGATGTTAACGGACCACATGAAAGTATTCTATTCACAATTTCAAAGGAAAATGGATCTCAGAATAGGTAAACAATAACATTTTTAGACAATGAAATCAAATGAAAATCATAAAATAATTGGATAGTAGATTCTCATAAGAACAATACAACGTAATAAAACAAATAGTGTGCAAAAGAATGGAACACAATGGTTGACAATTATAGACAGAGAAATCGGAAATGAAACCATAAGAAAAAAGTTTAGAAAATAGAAAATAGGATGTAATACCCCATAATTCCATGATTTTTTTTAAAATTAAATGAGATTATTTTGAGACCAAGCGCTAAGACGACATGCAATTCTGAGGCCTGGAGTGCTCAGAATGATCTATTAAAAAAATGTTATGTTTTAAATAGCGCTCATGAACAGTTTTTCTAAAAAAGTGGAATAACTCCTAAACCAGTGCCCGAATCAGAATTCTGAGGGCACCGTTGCGTTCAAGATGGCATATTTACCTTAGGAATGACTTATGTTTATCCTGTGTGGGCCTCTAGTGAGAAAACCCGAAAATTATATAACTGTAAATAAAATTATTTTAATTTTCAAATCCTTATAACTCACAAATATTGACTCAGATTGAAAATCTAGGACCTCCATTGAACTCGTGAGAGTATGATTTCTTTATGTAGAGACTAACATTGGTCAGTGCGCGTCAATAGTGGAAATTAGTTTTTGGTCGTAAATAAAATAATTGAATAATATTATTTTATTTTCAAATCTTTATAACTCATAAAAAGTAACTCAGATAGAAAATAAAAGAGTACCATTGAGTTCATGAGGTTATTCGCCTCTTAGGAAGAACATAGCATCAGCCGACGTGGGTCAGCTGTGAAAGTTGTTTTTTTGGGACGTGACCATAAATAAAATAATTTGACATAAAAGTTATTTTATTTTTGAATAATCATAACTCATAAATTTTAAATTGGATTAAAAATCAGAGACCACCATTGAGTTTATAATTAGATGTTTTCTTTAAGCAGGTCTTAACCTCGACCGATGTGGGTTGAGGGAAAAAGTTGTTTTTCAGACATTCTAAGGAAAGATAAAATAAACATAAAAATATTATTTTATTCGAAATTTTTCACTGTGGTGCAGCGACGAGTTGATGAGAAATATCATTAAAAAACCACATTAACGAGTCAGTGTAATGACACTACAAAGCAGTGTAAGAGAAACGTTGATTCATGTTTCATTAATTAATAGTCAAAAAATCAATGCAAGATTGTTGGAACAATCTTAGAATTGCTCTGAGGCTTTGGTAGGTGGCGACGACGAACGAAAAAGGTTAACCTCTCCAATGATGAATGCCAGAAAATCGGATGATGGTGACGACATCCTTGTAAAGTGGAATTGGGATCAGATATCGACAGATGATGATGAACGATCATCCTCGAGTAATCTTATTTCTCAGGTAGGGTTTTAAATTATTAATGAATTGTTTTCCCCGCTCTCCCCCTCTAAATGAAGAAAATATATCAACTCTCTAACAAGTTGAACCACGAATAGATTTTCCTTGTGGGGTTGGGAAATATAATTACAGGAGGATATCAGGATTAAATCTTAGTGAATTATAATTTATTCATCGTGATCTCTATAACAGGAAAAATTATGGACCAACATGAACAAAGACCAGTTGTTCATAGGAGTGTTATTTGTTATCCCTCCATCTCTCTCTCCCTGTTCTTTGTGGCCTAATGGATGATGGTTCATAAGCTGTAGAAGCTCTAGGCGGAAGGGCCGTGACCAAGCAGGCCACGACACTGGTGAGAGACTGTGACACAAGGCTGCAGCGGCGACACCAGGTTGCAATGGGATGTGAGAGGGGGCGCACTGGTAGTATGTTGCGACAGTAGTAGGAGCTTCCGAATGCTGGACAAAGGAATATGTGGCCACCCGGTCACATTGGAGGTGCACGTGGCGCAATGTCACGATCCGCATACTGCATCAGTGAGCTGGGACTATGATAGATCCATGAGTCACGCGGAGGGATAGGTCTGCGTGAGAGAACTGACATTGGAGGGCGGCACTACTCGGGTGCCCCGTTAGAGGACTGAACCGCTTTGGTGGGCCGCGACGTGCATAAAGGGGGAAGTCAACTTCTTCCGGCTTTTTCTGGCTCAAAACGGATGCCCAGTAGGCGTTCATGCCGAAGGAGGATCGGCCCGCCATGTGGGTCGTGCCCGTGGCACGAACCGGGCCACTGGGTGGCCCGGACTGGAGAAGAGCTGGCCCACCAAAGAAAATCGTGCTGATGGGAAAAACCAGGCCACCGGGCAGCCTGAGCTAGGAAAGAATCGGCCCACTGGTTGCGGGCTGGGCCGGATGAAACCGATTCGCTGGGCGACCCGACGGGCTGGACCCACAGCCGAACCAGGCTGGGTCTAGCAGCCAGGCTGAACCCGACTGACCTAGACCCCACTGGGTCAGGTCATGCAGGACCCTCAGACTTGGATGGTCAGGTCGGTCTGACCAGGTCATACCGGGCCCAGATACAACCGACCTCTATTTATTAAAACGCCATAATCCTTCAGACTAGGCATCCTATTGATGTGTTGTTTGCGGTGTTGAGACCCTTGAAATGATACGGTTCTTTTGGAATTCTCTAAGGAGGCTTTCATTGAAGTTGAAATTTGACGAATGGCTTGAGGAGAGGATTCTCCCAAAATCAATCGCAGTATGTGCGGGAATCCTATGACTAGATGAGACCTGAAAACTACTAACAAATGAGTCTAAGTAACCATGTAGGCCTAGATGAGTAGTGGATCTATGTTGACCAACTACAAGAGGCTCTATGTGAACCAGCTACAAGTTTCTCTGTGTGCACAAGCTATAAGAGGCCCTGTGTGGACCCCCTATAAGCGGCCCTGTGTGGGACATTTATGATGGCCTAAGTGGGGAGCGACTCTGTGTGCCCTAGAAGACCCATGGTGGGGAGTGACTCTATGTGACCTAGCAGACCCATGGTACTCATTAGGGATGAGTACCTCAGCAGTCCAAGGTGTTCAGTAATTCTTTCTTTCTATACTTTGAGTTATACCTAGTGTGAGTTTTGTTTTCTTTGTGATCTTTCTATATTGTCTTATTTTATGTACTTTCCCTTGTGTTTTGGGGTCTTTACTGTGTATTTTTTTACACACCCCTAAACAGGCTTCGCCCGCACATGTTATGTCCCTTGCAGGTGATCGACGCTTCGATGGAGACCTTGGTGGTCTGGGACAAGGTGGTGATTAGTGAGATGGGATGAAATGACGCTTCGATGGAGACCTTGGTGATCTAGGACTAGGTGGTGCTTAGTGATATGGGACAGATGGGCATACTTCTAAGGCTATAGGCAGCTACCCTTCACCTACCCATCAGGTGGGGTCTTGAGTGGATGGAATGTGGTAGTTGTACTTTCCTTTGTGGTTTTGGGATTGTATTTTGGCCCCTTTGTACCTTCAGTTTGTATTGTACTCTCAGTAGTTTTCCCAGTGATAGTTGTGGTTTACTATTTGATTACTTTCCACAGTTTGAGATTTGTGCGTGTGTACAGGTTTAAAGAAAAATTCCTTCCCTTTTTGGGATATGCCTATTTGGGGCTAGTCACTAGCCCCTGGCTTATGGAATGTTGGCTTGGGTAGTCATGACATAGGCCTTTATGTATGGGTAAGGAAAAAGTGGTATCAGAGGAGGTTGGTTCTACCAGAAGAACTAAGTGTTTATAAATTTTTATAGAGAAACAATTTTAAGTGTTTTGAGTTCAACTTTCAGGCTAGGGAGTCCAGTGTTGGTGCGGTGACCGACATTTCCATACACTAGGATCCTAAATTCTGTTTTCTGACCTGGTACATGAAAACACTGGTTGAATGCATCTTTGAGTGCTTTCCCGTGATCTTTTTTATTCATATTCATCTCACAAGGTATAATCTATTAATCATGATTCATCTTGATCTCTTTCAAGATACCTCCATGCAGCCAGCCAGCCAAGATTCCATTGCATGTTAATGAGGATGGCCCATAGAGTGATGAGGCTTTGGTACATGGACCATTTCCTGATATGGTACCTTTTGGGTGGTGTCCTAATGATACTACTGGCCATCGGTTAGCAGTTATTACTGTCACTACCGCTAGAGGAAGCACGTAGGCTCTGTGCCTTACATGATTTACAATGACAGGGACCTCCCAGGATTAGAGGAGGGATAGATCCTTAGGTCACTGAGGATTGGATGGAGGTGGTGAGATGATTCTTCCTCTTACTGAGGATGCCACTTGACCAGATGGTGGTTCTAGCACTGAGCCTTCTGTAGGGTGGCAGACGTGGCAGTGGAGTTCAGAGAGAAGAAAAAGGTGGTATAATTTTCGACATGTTAAAACCACCACCCCAATGTGGTCCACAAAAGGATTAGGAAACCAGAGGATAGGGGAAGGGGGTAGATGCATCCATCCATCCTTACCCATGTGGATGTGGATGTTTTGAGTTTTCAGTTCCCAGTAGTAGTGGCAGAGTATGGGGATGTATTTACAAAAGATGTTTTTAGTATTAACTCTCCACATGGAGGTTGAATTATACATCATTATAAACCCCTATATAGAACTGATATTAGAATTAGTATATCAGATGGCTTTCATAGAGTTTCTTTAACATATGGTGTAGTTGATATACTTACAGAGGAAGGTCTTAGTAAGACCCAATGTTCAAGGTCATGTGTAGATTACCGGTCCCTTTAACCAAAAGGTCGTGGAGAAAGATTACCTAATACCAAAGGGATGATGAAAAAAATCGATCAGTTTAAAGGGGAATCCTTTCACATGTATGGAAAGGTGCCCATAGGCTTTTCAGCAGTTAAGACAGAGTTTGACAAGCGCCTCGATCTTGAGTTGGCAGCGATTGTCTTCACACTGAATATGTGGCGACACTACCTTATGGTCGAATGAATCATCATCTAATCTGACCACAAGAGTCTCAAGTATATATTTTCTTAGAAGGATCTGAATCTCAGACAACAATGTGGGCTAGAGTTCCTATATGACTATGAATTCGAGATAGTCTATACTCTTGGGAAGGGGAATGTGGTGGAATATGCTCTTAGTAGGAGATCGAGTTCACAACTACTAAACAAGGACTCAGAGAAATTGTCCTCACTTCAGATATCCTTTGTGAATAGTGATGAGGCCACTTATCTTTAGTGGATGGGGGTTTCCCCTCCACTCTTAAATTGAGTCAAGGAGGTGTGACTCAGAGATGCCAGTTGTGAGACTACATGTGCCCAGATGTCCACAGGAAATGTCCATGTAAGATATTAGAAATGTGGGGAGCATGATTTCCTTTTCATAGGATGCACCATAGTACCAATGGCGTAGTGGGAGGAGGTATTTAGGGAGTTCCATACATCCCCTTTGGGAGTACATCTAGGTGTGGAGAACATGTACCAGGACCTCCGACATCAGTACTGGTGGTCAGGGATGAATAAGGTAGTGGTAGAGTTTGTATTTATATGCCTCACTTGTTAGAAAGTGAAGGCTGAGAATCAGGTTCCAACAAGCTTGTCCCAAAAATTTGAGGTACTGGAGTTGAAGTGGGATGTTATCTCAATGAACTTTGTGATAGTATTACCATGCATGTCCAGGGGACATGATACTATCTAGGTGATCATTTACTGAATCACCAATTTGGATAACTTCCTACCCATCTGGGAGCAGGGATCAGTAGAGGGATTAGGATGCCTCTACATGCCTGAGATAGTTCAACTCCATAGAGTCCCATCTATGATAGTCTCATATCGTTATACAAACATTACATCACAGTTGTGGAAGGGATTGCAGGAAGATTTTGGGACTCAACTATGCTTGAGCATAGCCTTTCACCCCCAGAAAGATGGTCAGATAAAGCATACCATACAAATCTTGGAGGAGATGCTTTGTGCTTGCATCCATGATTTTGGTCATAGTTGGGAGGACCACCTACCACTGGTGTATTTTTCGTACAACAATAGCTACCACTCCACCATCGGTATGGAACCATTCAAGGAACTGTATAAATGACCATGAAGGTCACCGTTATGTTGGAAAGACCCAGGGGAGTCAGAACTCATGAGTCCAGAGATGGTACAGGCTACCATTGAGAAGGTGCAGGTCATCCGAGAGTGGATGAAGACTACACAGAGCTGATAAAATTCCTATGATGATAGGAAACAAAGACACTTTATGTTTGAAGAGGGGGGCCACGTATTTCTAAGGGTCTCTCCTCAATGAGGGATACTGAGATTTGGCTAGGGTGGCAAGTTATATTCGAGGTTATTGGACCTTTCCTAATATTGCATAGAGTGGGAAAGGTGGTGTACCGCTTGGCTCTACTGCTGTAGTTAGAGAGGGTGCATGACCTCTTCCAAGTATCCTAGCTAAGGAGATATGCACATGAACCTTCTCACATCTTCGACCATGGTGAGCTGGAGATTGACAATAGGAAAAAATTCATGGAGTACCCATTGTAGATAGAGTATTGATAAGAGAAGATCTTTTGTGAACGATCGATTCCTCTGGTGCATGTTTGTTGAGAGCACGGGAATATACAAGAGAGAATGTGGGAGTGGGATGCTCATATTCATGCTTAGTACCCCCATTTATTTGATTAGACCTTGTTTTAGCTTATGAGGACATAAATCCATAAGGGGGGGGGATTAATGTATAACCCCATAATTACATTTTTTTTTTTGAAAATTAAATGGGATTATTTCGAGACTAGGTGTTGAGATGACATACGATTCTGAGGCCGTAAGTGCCCGAAATGATCCATTAAAAAATGTTATGTTTTAAATAGTGTTCATGAGTAATTTTCCTAAAAAAATGTAATAAATTTTAAATGGGTACTTGAATCAGAAATCTGAGGGCACAGATATGTTCAGGATGGTGGGTTTACCCCAAGCGTGAATTAAGTTTAGTCGGTAAGGGCCTACAGCGAGAAAACCCAAAAATTGCATAACTGTAAATAAAATAATTAAATTAAATTATTTTATTTTTCAAATACCATGAATAGTGACTCGAATTGAAAATCCAAGACCACCGTTGAACTCATGAGGGTATGATTTCTTTAGGTAGATCCTAATATTGGATGGTGTAGGTCAATAGTGGAAAGTAGTTTTTGGCCGTAAATAAAATAATTGAATAAAGTTATTTTATTTTCAAATACTTATGACTCATAAATGGTAACTCAGATTGGAAATTTGAGAGTACCATTGAGTTTTTGAAGGTATGCTTCCCTTAGGTGGAGCCTAGAATTGGCGGTGTGGGCCGACTGTAAAAGTTGGTTTTTTGGGACATGACTGTAAATAAAATAATTCTAATAAAAGCTTTTTTATTTTCAAATCCTCATAACACAAAAATAGTAACTCATATTAAAAATCAAATACCACCATTGAGTTCATAATGAGATTTTCTTCTTAAGCAAGACTTAACCTCAACCGGAGTGGGTTGAGGGAAAAGGTTATTTTTCAGATGTTTTAAGAAAAAATAAAATAAACTTTAAAAGTTTATTTTATTTAAAAATTTTCACTATGGTACAACAATGAGGTGATGATAAATCTCATTAATGAACCTCATTAATGAGTCAGCATGACGATGCTGCAACGCAGTGTAACAGAATTGCTGATTCAAGTTTCCTCAATTAATATACTAAAAAGAAATGAAGGATTGTTAGAACCATCCTAGAATTTCTCTGAGGATTTTGTGGGTGGTGATGATGAATGAAAAAGGAAAAACTCTCTAATTATGAACATCAGTGAATTGAATGACGATGATGACATCCTTGGAGAGAGGATTCTGGATCAGAGATCGATGGATGACGATGAACGATCATCCTCAAGTAATCTTTTTTTCCCAGGTAGGGGTTTAAATTACTAATGAATTTTTTTCCTCGATCTACCCTCTAAACGAAGAATGTGGATCTACTCTCTAACAAGTTGATCCATGGATATATTTTCCTTGATGGGTTTGGAAATATAATTTTGGGATAATATTATAATTAAATCTTAGTAATTTATAATTTATATGTCATGATCCCACTAACATGAACAATTCTGAACCAACATGAACAAAGTTAATTTGTTAAAATGAGTGTTCATTGTGATCCCCTCTTTCTCCCTCTCCCCGTTCTTCATGGATTAATAGACGGCGACACATCGGCTATAGAAGAACCAGGTTGATGGGTCGTGGCACCAGCGAGAGACCGCGGTATAAGGCTGAAGCAGCGATATAAGGCTTCAGCGATGACACAAGGCCGCGATGGCGATACAAGGTCAAAGTAGTGGCGACAACCGGATGTGGCGGTGAAACCAAGACGTAGAAGTGTCAACTGGTCATGACTGCAGGTGGTAGGTGGTGCACTAGAAGCGCACCGCGAGGGCAGCAGAAGGTGCCGGCATGGAGGCCGGCAGCTGGCAGCTAGCGGATGCGGCCACTCGACCGCGTTGGAGGTGCATGAGGTGAAAAGACACCGTCCACATAACACAACAGCGAGTGGGAACCATGAAGAGACTAGTGTGTGTGAGCAGACAAGTGCTCGAGGTCGGCATTGTGTTGGAGGAGCGGCCCACGTCGACTGGTCGCGGTGTGTGGAAAGGGGGTGGCTGGCTTCTGCCGTCTGCGTGCGTCATGAAATAGGCAACCAACGGGCGTCTAGGTAGGGGGAGGACCAGACCACCATTTAGGCTGGGATGGTGGCACATACTATGCCGATAGGCGGCCTAGACTAGAGAATAGGTGACCCATCGATGCAGATCGGGCTGACAGGGCAAATCGAGTAGCTAGGCGGCCCAGGATGGGAAACAAATGACCTTCCAGTTGCGGGCTGGGAAGGATTAAACCAGGTTGGGTCAGCGCAACCAAACTAGGTCAGGTCATGCGGGACCCCCAGACTGGGTTGGTCGGGTCGGTCTGACCAGGTCAGAGCAAGACCAGACACAACTGACCCCTGTTTACTAAAACACCATAATATTTTGAGATTGGGTGTCTGATTGACGTGTTATTTTCTCCATTGGAACCCTTGCGACAAGATAGTTCTTTTGGAATGCTCTAAGGAGGCTTTCATGGAAGTTGAAATTCGATGAATGGATTGAGGAGTGGATTCTCCTAGAATTAAGGGCACTATGTATGAGAATTATGTGGCAGCATAATAACCGTAGACTACAGAAGAACGCGTCTATGTGACCCTACATGCATAGATGATAAGTGGTCCTATGTGGACTAGCTACAAGAGGCTCTGTGTGAACCAGCTACAAGCAGCTCTGTGTGAACCAACTATAAGTGGCCATATTTAGACAATCTATATGCGTCCCTATGTGGACCAACTAGGATGACTTATGTAATGGAAGAGACCCTCATGGTCAATTACTTTTCCAAAATTCTAATTGTTGGGGTGTCCTGGACTCATCGATTAGTCCCACCCATCAGCTTCACTGATCAGCTGCACATATCAGTCTCACTGATCAGCTCCACTAATTAGCTCCACTCATCAGCTGCACTGATCAGCTCCACAGATCAGCTCCACTAATCAGCTCCACTAATCAGCTACACTGATCAGCTTCACATAGCAGCTTCACTGATCAGCTTCACTAATCAGCTTCATAGATCCACCTCACAGATCATCTTTATAGATCAGCTTCACAGATCAATTTCACCAAATCGGTTTCACAGAACAATTTCACCAAATGGGTTTCACATATCGGTTTCACCAAATCAGTTTCACAGATCGGTTTCACCAAATCGGTTTTACAGATCCCTTTCACCAAATCGGTTTCACAGATCAGTTTCACCAAATCAGTTTCACAGATCGGTTTCACTAAATCAGTTTCACAGATTGGTTTCACCAAATCAGTTTTACAGATCAGCTTCACCAAATCGGTTTCACAGATCGGTTTCACCAAATCGGTTTCACAGATCGGTTTCACGGAATCGGTTTCACAGATCCGTTTCACCAAATTAGTTTCACAGATCGGTTTCACCAAATCCGTTTCACAGATCAGTTTCACCAAATCGGTTTCAGAGATTGGATTCACCAAATAGGTTTCACATATAGGTTTCACATATCGGTTTCACAGATCAGTTTCATCAAATTGGTTTCACATATCAGTGTCACCAAATCAGTTTCATAGATCGGTTTCACCAAATTGGTTTCAAAGATCGGTTTCACCAAATTGGTTTCACAGATCGGTTTCACTAAATCAGTTTCATCGGATCATCTTCACAGGATCAACATCAAAGGATCAGCTTCATAGGATCAGCTTCCCACAAACAACTTCATGGGATCAGCTTCACCCGATCCGGTCCACCGATCAGTTTCAACTATCAGTCTCACCAATCGACAACAGAGGGGTTTCAGGATTTTCCTTCCCCAATTTTTCCTGTAACGCTTCTTTTATGTATTTTAACAGTTTTAATGTGGTTCAAAGCCATTTTTAGTGCCTTAAACAACATTTTAAATCCCCTAGGAGTGGGGAGACCCTCAATGGACCCATTTTCCTCTCTCAAATGAAATCCTATAACACACAACTGTTTCGGCCACCCCTTAGATGGGAATTATTAAATAAAAAATTTATTCCATCGTTTGTAAATGTCTAACCGCAAGGTGAAACCACAACCCACCTTTAAAACCGCTCAATATCCTCATATCCCATAACACCAGGATCTTACATTTTTATCTCATGAGAATTATTTCTTCCCGTCTGGTCTCATTTCCTTCTTCTCCTTGGTGTGATTGGAGTCCCCGTTCTCGAGGCGCGTGGTGCGCCTATGCTGGAGCCTTTCCTGTACATTCTTAGAGTCTTCTGAGTTCCTCCCCTATAATTCGTGCATCCCCAGTTGTTGGCTCCAGGAGAAACACGTCGATCTTTGATTATTTAGGTAGGGATTTTCCTTCATCTCTCCTTAGTGTGTATCATGCGGGGTGGGTATGCTCTTGTTTCTATGGGGATGGATGAAACCAAACCTTAATGAAGATAATAAATGGATTTTTAAATAATGAAGGGGGTGTGCTTGATGTTTCTACAGTACTCTTTATCCTTGATTATGTGTTGTGAATTGTATGGTCTTATGCCCACTAAAAATCATGGCTGTTGGTGGTCTTTTCTTGTGCACTAACGAACCTCTGTTTTTCTGGATATTTATGTGATTTAATGGGTGTAACATGGAAACAAGTTAGTCATGTAAACTTGGTTGATTAAATGGATTCCCAATGAATAATAATCCTTGTGTGATCACCCCAGTTAACAAAACAGAAAGATGGAACTGAATGAATGGCATATTCAAATTCAAAAACTCCCTTGCTCTATTCTAGTGATGTTGACGACTGATGCTTGGGAAGCAACGTGGATGGGGATGAGATCCTCTATTGTGGTGAAGTTGTTGGCTTTTGCATCTCAGTCCATGTGGGGATGAATGGTGGGGATTTTGTTGGTTCCAATACTTTGAGGGATCTCACGAATCCCTTTTGTTGTTGTAACTTTACAAGAGAACCGAGTGTGAATGCTTAATTTGTTGTTTGAATTTTTTCCTTTCCTTGGCTTGTGGTTATGCCTGTTAGTTGCCCAGTAGTGCAGAATTTACTTAAATGGAATTACTTGAATATGACAACATGAATGGGTTCAATGGGGAATTGTTTTTCCGGAATGAGTTGTGACAGGGTTGTGGTTGTTATGATTCTTATGAATGAATAGTAATGAGGGTTCTTGTGTATGGGATGGTTTTGAAACCCTAGGCTAGGATGAGTTCCTGTCACCTATATATATAATTGTAGTTCTTATGTTTCTTATTCGCTCCCCACCCATGTTAAGCACTTCATGTTGAACACCCACATTTCATGGGGGAGGGTGGTTTTCCCAACACTCCTATGAGTGGCTGATTATTAGCTTCTTTTCTGCTCCCTTTCCTGAGTATACCAAGATCCTTCAGGTAGGATGTGATGGCCTAAGGTCCATTAGTGCCTTAGATTCTTCAGGTATGGTATGTGGTGGTGGTTGCCCCAGGTGTGTGCGGGTAGGTTGTTTCCCAAGTGTCTTCGGGATGAGGCCAATGTGTCTTCAGGCATGGTAGTAGTTGTTTGGACCAAGGTGTGTGTGCGATGTGTGTTAGTGATAACCCAGGTGTTTCTGGGCGGGGTGTGTGATTGTGGTATCTCGGGTGTGTGCGGGTGGGGGGATGGTAGTGGGACTGTAGTGAGGATGGTGGGAGAGGTTTGACGCATAGGATTTCCTCAATAACTAGTGGGAAAGTGGCGCGGGGTACCCAAATATTGATGTGCTGTTACAATTACTTTACTTGACTTATGTTATTTGGGGAGTGTTCCTTGGTATGTTTTTGGTGGATATTTTCCTTTCTAGGTGCTCTGGTTATCTCCTTTTCTCACGAGGCATTAGAATTCCTCCCAACTTGTGCACGAGAGCCTTTGGTTTTCCCTACTGAGTATACGTATATACTCACCATACATATATAAACTACTCTCAGGTTTCTAGGAGGACATCAGGGATTGTGCAACACCGTACTAGCTCAGACGTTGGGACAATTGTTGTTTCTTGTTTCCCCTATGGAATTGGGGATGACCTCATTGATTTAAGGTTCAAACATTCCAAGTGGTTTCTAACGGGTTTGTTCGTAGAATCGGAAACATCCAATGATTCCATATCCATTTGAACCTACTTTCCAAAGGTAGGCGCTCATTAGTGGTGGACTGATGAGGCTTAAGAATTTGCATTGGTCGAGAGGATGGGAGGTCGGACTCATCACACCTTTTTGAGGGGAATTATTGTCTACTCCGTGACTCTCTTTATAGATTTAAGTTATGTTTATGAATCCTTATTAGATTACCAAGTATAAAATGAGTTTTCCTTTATATCTGACAATCAATGATTGATATGTAGGAAATTTAGAGAATCTTTTATATGTATTCAAGGTTCTTTATCGATAGAGAATCATCTGTATTTTTTAGAGATTCTTAGTCAATGTTATCCTTTGATACATAAATGTATCTTGGTCATTATGATGACCATACTGGTTTTAAAGCCACTCAGTGGGGCACTTGAAGTTTATTGTCATTCAGAAGGACATTTATTATTTCAGAGTTGGGATCGTACCCACAGATGGGATACCTACATATCCTTTGTTTTGGAAAAGGAATCAGAACCCACGTAGTTCGATTAAGGGAATATGATGTTTATGATTGATGGCTCAAAGAAATATTTCATAATTACTTTTACACTCTAAGCTCATGTGAGTCATGCTCGGTGTTAGAAACAAGAAGTATTGGTAAAACTAGACAGTTGTGCCATGAAAGATTCAATCATAAGAAATGATGTGGGGCTTATGTATGTATGACTGCCCAAATAGATGAAGATTAAGATTTACTTCAGGAAAGAAATCCAGGAACAGGGTCCATAAAGGTATATGTACTTTATGGATATTTGGATACTCTAATTTGGGGATTACTTTTGAAAAGAAGGCCCAAATTAGGAGGGGACTTATGATTGGGTTTTAATCCTGAGAAGGAGATCCAGATTAAAAGTAAATTAGAACTGGTTAAGAGAAAATTAAGGGACTTGGGGCTTACTCCTATGAAGGATGCCCATATTTGAGATTGGGGATTACTCTTGAAAAGGAGGACCAGGTTAATGAGGACTTGGGGCTTACTTCTAAGGAGGATGCCCAGATTTGGGAATTTTAAGATTGGGGCTTACTCATGAAAAGGATGCCCAGATTAGGGGACTTGGGGCTTACTCTTAAGGAGGATGCCCGGAATTGAGAATTAAGACTGGGGCTTATTCGTGAAAAGAAGGCCCAGCTTAAGGGGTTCTCTCATCTTTAAATGTTGAGGTTGAATAAATGAAATCTCAATCTTTAGTGACAAAAAGATGTGTAAATCATTAGGTTTTTAGAAATGTTCCACTGAGTTCCTTTCAGATAAGGAAGCCAAATCAAGAAATCATGCCATAAATGGATTTAAAGAGTGTCTTGAATACTAAATCTCGAATAGGAGAGGTGGAACAACATAAGAGGGGTTAAATGGGCAAGAAAGGCACCCAAAAAAGGCAAGGGCGCGCAAGTCCTAGCAGGTGCGCAAGTACTACGTGGGCGCGCAAGTCCTGGTCGTGCAAGTACACCTGCGCGACACATGGGTACTTGTGCATTTGTAAACCAGCATAGTAATACTTGGGCGATCCTTGACCAATGCCTTTAGAATTATCCTAAGGTACTTTCAGAAGAGAGGCGCACAAGTTTTGGTGAGGAAGTAGGGCGACTGTCAAGTATGTTCATTTCTTTTAAGGGTAAAACACCTTAGGCGCGCAAGTGTTAGTGAATTCTAAAACTTAGACATCACTCCTCTTGTTTAGACCTTCCATTCTAGGTAAATAATTACCTTAGAAGTGTTTGGAATACCTGAAGAACAGACTTGGGCGTTCAGAGCTCTAAATCTGAATTCTGGAAAACATTCCTCCCTGAAATGGGGGGCCCACTGGGGGTATTTATAGGCTAGAGAAGACCCCGGGCGGTTTTCACTTAGGGCGCTCAAATCAATTGCGCGACTAGTAGGCGGCGCGCAAGTATACTTGCGCGACCACTAGGCGGTGTGCAAGTGTACTTGCGTGACCATGAGGGAACTTGCACGACCTATAGACAATGTTCTCCGTGTTCATCCCTTTGTCGATTGTTTATGTTTCTTCAAAGGATGTATCACTTTGGACTAAGGTATTTCCCTTTTTCAATCGTTAGACTCTGTGACGGAAAGGAGCATCAAAAAAAGTACCCCCTAGAGTTGTATCTGGAGAGAAAAGGGGATTTGACTCTGAGTTGAAAAGAAAAACAAGAAATCTGGCAGTTTAAAGTCATGCATGTTGGACATACAAAAGCTAATGTTTAAGGTCGAAATAGATTTGACCGAAATGGATTAAAATTAACTCAATTCCTTGACAATTTATCTGAAAACATATCACCATACTCAAGTATGAGGGAAAATATGTAAACTATGACTTAAGAATATTTGAATCTGAGGAATGATATGAAAAATAGAAAAAAGTCATTAGAAGAAGTAGTTCCCAAGAATGAAGTTACCATTATTTAACAAACCTGTTAGGGGGTTGAATTATGTAGGGCCACCTAAGGGAATTAGCTGTACAGTCAAATAAATAGCATCTTTTGGCTGATAGGTCCATTATGTAGACTACTTATGCAAGGCCACCTAAGGGCACGTGCTGCATAGTCAGGCAAAAGAAATCTCAGAAATTTAATTTCCTAGTGTTAGAAAGCCAGTGAAATTTTATGGAGATTCAAATTTTCCAAAGTATAGAGTTTTCTGTATGGAAAGAGGTACTTGAATATGGAGAAGATATTTTAAAACAAGATTATTGAAGAAATGGATGGATATCACTCCTACGAAGGTCTGACCCAAACGTAGGGAAGGAGAATATAAACCATATAATTGAATACTTTCAGATCATGAAAAAGGATATGGGAAAAATATGTTAAGGATGGATATTTTTACAGATCCCTACATATTGTCATTTAAGACTAATAAGGACAAACAAGGCTTTCTTCCCAAGAATGAAGTAACCAGTATCTGATAAACCCGTTAGGGGGTTGAATTATGCAGGTCCACCTAAGGGCATTGTCTACATTGTCAAATAATAGCATCTTTTGGCTGACAAATATCTTTTAGAGACTGTTTATGAAAGTCCACCTAAGGGCACATACTGCATAGTCAGGAAAATGAATTCTCAGATGTTTGACATTTTTGTGACTAGAATTCAAGAAAAGGGTTATGAAGATCTGAAAATATTTAAGGTTAGGATTATGACACATAAATATGGGTATTTTCCAATGTATGCAGAGATACACAAATCAGTACTAACCATAATCATGTTGTGGCTGGGTCCTGAATGGAAATGTTGGACTTCACTACGTATCTCATAAGGATGGGAATCAAGCCATACATAGTTCTTGAATTATAGTTTAGCATCGTGTGGGACAAAAGGATTGAATATCTTAGTTTAGGGTCATATATCTTTTACCATTATAAGAAATACACAGTGTGTGCTTTCATGGGGACTTTTCCGTCAAGGGACTGAAAGTGGGATTTGGGGTTAGGCCCAAAAGACTTGGGGCTGGATTCGAGGGACACTCGAACATTCCTATGTATCCCATAAGGATGGGAATCAATCCCACGTAGTTCTAGAAATACCCTCTTTACAAATTTGGTTCGCACATGTGAAGGCTGAAAGGGGACCTTAGTGCAATGATGGTTTGACCCAAGATAAAAGATTCAGGTGTTGACATGTATGCACATAGTCTTTGAAATGAATCATGATTGGAAATTAATGTAAATAATGATTCCCTCTCAGGTGAGGGTATCAAAGAACATTGTAGTTTATTGTCATACTGGACAAAAGTTTTGTATAGTTTAAAGTCGTATAACAAGGATGAATGTGAACCAATGTAAAAAATATTGATTCTAGGGGTGGTTTCACGAATCAACATCATATGATATGGAGGTGAACCGATGTGAAGAGATTGGTTTTGGGCTTGAACCTTGGGAGGTTGCCTACGAACTCAGCCTAAAATGAAAGGATCAAAGTCTGCGTAGTTCAATTAAAGAATGAATTAGTGATCAAGTTGTTTTTGGGGACAACGATCTAAAATAATGTTGGGACTTACACGTGATTAGCGGCCCAGAGAGAGTGTTATGGTTGATGTTTGCTCTAAGCTCACGTGAGTCATACTCGGTGTGAGAAACAAGAGGTAGCAACAACCTTAACGATGCACAGTTTAATGTCATATAGGACATATGAAGGGAATATGCAGTTTAAAGTCTTGCAGTTAGGACTATTGGTGCTGCACAGTTTAGTGTCATGTAGCAGGGAAAAAATATAGTTTAACGTCATGTTGGACGTATTATGGACTTTTCACAGTTTGACGTCATGTTGAATGAAAAAGGGACGATACAGTTTAGTGTCATGTTGGACATAAGTGCCAATAGTTTAAGGTCGTATGTATGGACCGTTTGTTATACAGTTTAACGTCTTTCTAGACGTAAGGGACTTTTATATAGTTTAACATCATATAGAAAAAATGATGAAGGGGGGCATAGTTTAACGTCATGCGGGATGTAAGGGACGTGAAAATAGTTTAAGGTCGTATGCATGGACCGTTGGTTATGCAGTTTAACGTCTTGCTGGACGTAAGGGACTTCTATATAGTTTAACGTCATATAGCAAGGACGATGAAGGGGATACAGTTTAATGTCATGTTTTCTGGACATGATGAGCAGTTTTAATGTCATGCAGGACGGTGGTGCAATTTAAGGTCATACTGGACCATGGTGCAGTTTAAGGTCATACTGGACCATGGTGATGCATTTTGTGTTTATACAAAATACTTCTTCAAAAATCTAGCATCGGTTGGAGTAGTGATGAGTTCTCCATCAATCGAGATTAATGAATAAGCTCCATTGGAGTAGACCCTATGTATTGAGTAAGGTCCTTCCCATTTTGGATGAATCTTGGGAGGTTTCTTTCCTGGTATCATTAGAGTTCTAAGAACTAATACAAGTTCTCCCTGAGTGAATTAATGAAGACGAAATTTTTTGTTGAAAGCTCATGCTATTCGATTCTAATAGACTTCAAAGTGGTTCAAAGTGCACAATATTTTCTCATCTAACTGTTCTAATTCATTCAATCACTTTTGAGATTGTTCATCTGTAGATTACTAATCACAAATGGCTACTCTGAGCGATGGTAGTTGAACTTAAATGGGCAAGACTGCTTCCGTTCCATATACTAGTGAATATGGAGTTGACCGCGTTGCAGTGTGGGTGGTAGTCCGATAAGCCCATAAAGCATGAAAGAGATTATCAGGCCATGACTTCTTATCTTTATCCACCATCTTTTGCAGTATATTGGAAGGAGTCTTGTTGAAGGCTTCCATCAGGCCATTGGCCGCTACATGATATCGAGATGAATGATTGGATTTGATGTTATATTCTTGATACAACTTCTTCACCTCGGATGAACAGAAGTTGGTTCCATTTTCCGTCAATATAGTATGAGGGACACCAAATCTGGTAATGATGTTAGACTTGATGAAGATAACAATGCATTTAGAACTGAATTATTTGAGAGGTATTGCCTCTGCCCATTTGGAAAAGAAATCAGTAGCAGTAAGAATATACTTAAACTGCTTGGCCGTAGCTGAAGGGTAAGGTCCCACCACATCTATTCCCCATGTGGAAAATGGCCACGAGTATTTAGCTGTATGAAGAAACTCTAGAGGTTGATGAATGAAGTTGGAATGTACTTGGAATGAATGACACTTCTTTGTGAAATCAAAAAAATCTTGTATCATTGAAGTCCAAAAGTATCCAAGCCTTCGAATCTTATCAGACAGTCTATGTCCAGACTGGTGGGCACCATAGATTCATGCATGCACTTCTTTCATGACAACCATTGTTTCTTCACCATCAATGCATCTGAAGAGAACTCCATCAAAACCACGTTTGTAGACAATTTTCTCTTAGTGATATGGGATATCATAAAGATTAAAATTGACCACACGTCGCTGGATTTGTTCTTTCTTGGCTCTATCAGGTGGAAGTGTTCCATTTTTAAGGTATTCCCTGATAGGTGACATCCATCCTATAGTATGACCATACGGTTCAGGAATGGGTCTAATTTAATTAATTTCCTCTATTCTAATTCGAACATAAGGTGAAATTGCACGATGGTGGGCAATACTGATGGTTGTCTCGTCTTGATTTGAATCTGCCAGAGCTGTGGCTATATTAGCCAGTGCATCATCTTGAGCATTTTGTGATCACGAGACATAAGAAAATGTCTGTTCCGAAGGGAATTCCGCCATTAACTCTTTGACGTAATCATACAAAGGGATTAATTATTCTTTTTTGATGGCATAATCTCCATTGACATGTCTGATTACCAGGTCTAAATCACCTTTCACTATTATGTGATTCACTTGTACTTGAAGTGCCAATTCCAAGCCTGCGATGAGAGCTTGGTATTTTTCTTCATTATTGGTACCACCTTCCCATAATAAGAAAGAATAAGGTAGAACTGCCTTTTCTGGAGAAATGAACACAATTCCTAAACCAACTTTGTTGAATTTAGGATTTTCCATTTTCCATCCTGTTGGACTTCTAGAAGCACCATCAAAGTACATTTCCCATGTCTGAGGACTATCCTGAATAGAGAAGACTTACTCATCAGGGAGTTCAATATCTGAAGATGTGTCTTCCACTGAAGGGTGTTCAGCTAGGAAATCGGTTAGAGCTTGGCCCTTTATTTCCTTTTGATACACATAATGAATGTCGAATTGCTGCAAAATAACTGCCCACCTTGTCAGACGTCCTGTAAGAATTGGATGGCTAAGGATGAATTTGAGCGGGTTATTGCAAGATACCAATTGGACCTAGTGATGTTGCAGGTAGTGTCTCAATTTTTTAACTCCAAAGATTAATGTCAGGCAGCACTTCTCAATACTTGAATACCAGGTTTCTGCTTCCGACTGAGGTAGTAGAGGTTGTTTTCATTCCTAGCATCATTCTTCTGAGCAAGTATGGCACCCAATGATTGCTCTAAGGCTATCACGTAAAGGATAAGGAGCCTTCATTAAACAGGTGGCATAAGTACCGGTGGACTCAAGAGGTACTTCTTGAGAATATCAAATGCTTCTTGACATTCTTCAGTCCACTGGTAACTGAATCCCTTCTTAATCAATTTGGTGAAGGGTAAAATTTTGCCTACTAAATTGGTGATGAAACGCCGAATATAGGCTAGGTTTCCTTGAAGTACTCTTAATTCTTTCAAATTTAGAGGAGGTGAAATACCAAGGATTGACTTTTTCTTCTCAGGATTGACTTCAATACCACTATGGCATATAAAAAAGCCGAGAAATTTTCCGGAGGTTACCCCAAAAGCACATTTTAAGGGGTTGATCTTCAAATTATGTTGTCGAAGCTTGCAGAATATGACTTCCAAATCAGCCAAGTGATTATAAAGTTGTTTGGATTTGACCACCAAATCATCCACATAGCATTCAACAAACTTACCTAAAAAGGGTTTGAAGATACGATGCATGGCACGCTGATATGTTGCACCTGCATTGTTTACGCCAAAGAGCATTACCCGGTAGAAAAACACACCCTGAGGGGCTCTGAAGGTTGTGGATTCCTCGTCTTCTGGGGCTATTCATATTTGATTATATCCATAATATCCATCCATGAAGGAAAGTGCTTCATGGCCAGCTGTTGCATCAATTAAAATTTCTGTAATCGGAACTGGGACATAATCCTTAGGACAATGCCGATTAAGATCATTGAAATCGATGCAAACTCTAATTTGTCCATTCTTCTTTTTCATAGGGACAATATTAGCCAACCACTTGGGATATTGAACTTCTCTGACAAAGTTAGCTTTGATAATCTTATCTACTTCAACTTCAATTTTGGAAGCATAAGTTGAGTGTGTTCTTCTCGCGGCTTTCTTAAATCCTTGATGTTATTCTGGTAAACCCAAATGATGAGTAGCCACATCAGGATCAAGCCCGGGAATTTTTGTATAGTTCTAAGTAAATATATCTCTATTTTTCTTTAGAAAGGAAATATACATCTCTTGTTCTTCAAGAGTCATGGCCACACTGATTAAAGTGGGGCGTGGATCTTCCTTTGTACCCAGATTTATTTCTCCGAGTTCATCCACGGTGGTAGAGATACCCTCTTCAAATACTGGAGGAGCATCTCTGAGATCTTCCTCTTCTTCTTCATCATGTGTTATTTATTCCATTTCTACTTGAATAGAAGATGATGGAGCAAAATTTTCATGATTAGAAGAGATGTTAAAATTTGAACATCTTGCAGAAGAGGCTTCCATTTCTGACCCAATTGATGATGAAGGGTCTTCCTTGGGAAATAAAGAGGAGATGATGGATTGAGAATTGACATCAACGTTCACCTCTGATGTCTCTATCACTTCCTATGGATTGGTTGGCGATGTATAGACTTGCTGGATTTCGGCAGATGAAACAAAGACATCTCCATTTGAGCTTTCATCATTGCCTTGTGGGTTAACAGTTTCTCCCATGTTGTCTGGATCGATTGACGTAATTGAAATTATGGATCTTTCCACAAGAGTATTTTGATTTGGGTCTACCCTGTCAATTTGACTGATAGACAACACATAATCTGTACTCACATGTGAAAATAGATTTACTGTAATCTTTTCCAAACAATATGGAGTATTAAATTTGGTAATTTCCCTGGTTGTGGATTTATCCTTTCCCTTCATGTGATAGAATTCTGCCTCAATGTATTGAGACTCACATGTCTTGAACATGGCCTTATCACCATACAATGTCCCAACTTTACCATCAAAACAATATTTGAGACATTGATGGTATGATGAAGGGATAACCGAATGTTGATGTAACCAGGGTCTTCCAAGAAAGATGTTGAAAGCTGAGGCTTGATCAACAACCATGAAATCTGAATTGGATACAAGATATCCAAACTGAGTTCTGAGTGTAACTTCGCCCAGTGGTTCTTGTTCATTTTTATCATATCCTTGTAACATCATTGTAGAAGGAGATAAATCAGATTATGTGAGGCCCAATTGATGAAGTGTATGAATGGGCATGAGGTCGACTCATGAACCATTATCAATGAAAGATCTTCAGACATCTACGCCATTGACCTTGACAGATAAGTACAAAGGTCTAATATGTCCATGCACGACATCATCTTCATCTTCATCAGTGAAATATATCACTGCATGGCATTCCTCAGGATTATTCTCTACGTGATAGACTTCAGCTGTATCAATTTCAGTTTCAAACTCTTGAGGACTTGACAAAGCCTCGATGAGTGCCTCTGGAAGATCCTTTGACAGGTTCAAAGCATTCAGAATTGATAACTTGGCCGGTACTTGGGCCAGGTGTTTTAATATAGCATACTTTTGATCTAGAGTTCTGTATTTCCCAATAGGAACATGTGGTTTAGCAGGTGCCTTGGAAGCAGATGCTTTGGAAGTTGATGCATCTTGTATCAGGATAGGAGTTAGCAATATTCTTGGTTTTGGAAGATTAGACTGATTAGATCCATTTACTTGCTGAGAGGAATAAGATGGAACCTTCAACCGGTCTTCCAAAATAACTGTGCCAAGACTGAATTTACTATTGGTGGAAGAACTTGCTTGTTTTTGTTGAGCTCACTGAAGGGCTCTACCACGAGTTTCTGCTACGTACACAGTTCTAGCAGGGGTAGAATAGGAATAGTTGCTTCTGAAAGATCCATGTCTTCCCCTGTATCCTGAGCCTCTGGAACTTCCTCTGATTCCTCTATTTGATACAGGGAATTCAGGCTCATCAAAATCAAAACTGCAACTAGCATACAGATCTATTAATTGAATCATATTAATAGAACCAAAAATCAATTATTCATCTGATGATGACTCTGCCTGACTAGCCAGTTTAGGTTGTGCCATTTGATGGGGTGGTTCCCATTGCTTCAAAGTAGATGGCATGAAATCTGCTAGGGTCAAAGACAACTTAGGCTTTGACACATACTCATAATCTTCTAATTCTTTCTATTTCTTTGAATCATGTCGTTTTTCGAGGATTTTCCCTCTGATGAAGAGGGTTTTGTTGTGGCATTCATGGTAGAAGGAACAATTGGTTTCTTCAATTGTGTTATCAAAATATCATGAGTTTGGTTGATCATATTTCTGACCATCCACTCATCATATTTTTGTGCATTTTTGTTCTTAACTTCTTGCCATTCGCCTTCCTCCTCTGGAACTGTAGCAGTTACACATGCTACCTGAGCTGAAGAACCTTTTAGTTTGACTTGTCCGGAGTCGACCATCTTTTGAAAGAGATCATTGAAGAGAAAACACTCTTGGATGGGATGTCCCAGCATCTGATGAAATGGGAAATAATTGGGACAGTCTTCATCTCCTTCCTTGTTTGGACTTTTGGGCATTAGCAATTAAACCAAATTATTTTCCAGAGCTGAAATGAAATAACCAAGAACTTTTTCATTTTGGAAAGAGTATGTTTTGCTCTTCATATCCTCAAATTTTTTTCGTCTTTGATCTCTTTGATCGTATTGATGAAACAACCTCTTCTATTAGCGCTCAGGAGGTGGATCCCTTCTAGAAGATGAAGGTTTTGAAGTAGAAGAAAGTACAGGTGCTTGCTTAAGCACAACTATAGCAGTCTCTGCTTTACCCATTATCCTTCTTCGAGTTGATGGAATTACACAAGATTTAGCCTTAGTCTGTATAAGAGAATATTCAATCTGTTGAGCGATTGAAGTAAGGTCTTGAAACACTCCTGTGTATTTCACAGGGATCAACGACGTGCGTAATTCGTCATGAAGATTTGCCACTCAGATTGGAAACAGTTCCTCTTGAGGGAGTGCTAAGCTCAGGGAATATGTTAACCCCTTTCAGTGAGCAATGAAATCAGAGACTCTTTCATTGTCCCTTTTCTTACAGTTTTTAAGATAAAAAACTATTGTCTTTGTCAAAGTTCAGCTGAATTGAAGAATAAATCGTTGACGTAGATCTTCCCATCTGGTAATTGACCAGGAATTCAAGCTTGTATACCAGACAAAAGATGGTCCTTGCAAGGTTCTCACGAAGCATCTGAGTTTCACCGCATCTTGATGCTCCGGAGATCCCATCATAGGATCGCAATAAGAAACATAATGCATCAAATGTTGTTCAGGATCACCTGATCCATTGAAAATAAAGAATACAGGGGTCTCAGAAATTGATGGGGGAGAGATTGAATCTACCCATTCAGAGTAAGCTTTCTTTTCCAATTGAACCTACGCACAATTTTCTTCCATAACTTCCAAACGAGCTGTTAATGACTCAATAGTAGTTATTAACTTTTGAGAAACATTCGGTTGAGCTTTAATCTGAACAGGTGCACTGACTGGAGCTTGGACAGGTATGACAGTTGGTACTGCAACTGATGGCAGCACTGCCAATTGTTGTTGCACTTGACCCATTAGATTAGACCTGTGAGGGTGTAATGATAAAGGAGGATATTCTTGATCCATCTCAGTAGCTGCAACAAAATCCCTAGGCTGACTAACTGAAACATGCTTAGGAGGAAGACTACCCTGAAGTAGTTTTGCGTTCATCCTCCTCAATTCCTTCATTTCTTCTTTCTGTTGTGCAAATATTTTCTCTAGTGAGAGATATTGTCCTTCTCTAGATGGAGGATATGTAACCTTATTCTTCCCCTTTCCCTTATTTGATCCCTTTCGGAGAGGGGAAAGTGGTTTATTTGAAGGAACACCCAGATTTTGGGTAAACCTTCGATTTTGTGTATGCACACCTTCTTCATTTGTGTTTGTGAGTACAACTTCCGGAACAGTAACCTCTTCATCTGATCCCTCTGAGTGAGTATCATATGGTGGATCAACAACAACGGCATTGATGACATTGATTGATGCATATTGCACCACATCCCTTCTATCAACATTTATGTGATATTGTCTCCTTCCATGTCTTTAATGAGACATTGCCTTTTGTTGATTTGATTCCTCAGGAACTTCTTGACGAACTGTAATTTGGAGGTAATATCCTAACAATTTGGCTCTTCGTTCCTCTTGTGGATTCTTACCCAATCGAGAGAAGACCTAATTTCTTTGAGGAGGGGATTGATGATTTGAAAAAGTCCCTAGTCCGGTGGACTGGGGCTATTCCTGCTGTCTTTGCTCAACTCCTTCAATCCTATTTGTTGATTCTGAGGGTTAGTTTAAAAGAGTCCCCGGTCTGGCAAGTTGGGGTGTCTCTTGACATGCTATGTCTGAGACTTTCTTAAAATATCTCCTGATCTTGTGGACCTTGGTCCGGAAATTAGCTGGATGCATCAATCGGCATCCACTTGTATCACCCGGTTCAAAAGACCGTTGGATGATTTCTGACACTTCTGTCACTTGGTGATGTGCTTTCTCCAAACGAGAGGCATATTCAATATTATTGTTTGCTTGATGCAGGATTAATTCAATAACTTGTTCCTTGTATTCTTAATTTTGAGAGGAACTAGTTGAAGCCTGTTCTTGGGAAAGCTTTTGATTACAAACAAAGTCAGGTATCCGTGGCCAGCCATGGGCAATAACATTGCATGAGACCATTTTCGGCGGGCTTTGTTGACTGGAGAGCACCGTGAAATGCAGTGCTCCATGAACACCCCATCCTCTGACATGAATACCAGATGGGGCATTGGAAATTAACTGGCGCAACTTTCTTAGTGCGCCAAGGCATGAACGCTGAAGGGCTCTCTGCTTCTTTTCAGCCTTTGGATATCGAGAGACTAATAGAGATGCCAAGTCAATTTGGCGTTGTAATCCTTCTATTATCTTAACATGATTTTCATATTCATCATTAGATAATACTTTATTTTTCAACTAACAAAGAGTTTTCCATGTGTTGAGATGAATATAATGAATTCCATCTTCCGTTAACATTTCTGGAATATCATACTGAGAGTCTGCTAGAGGCCAAAACATGACTGGAACTTCATCTTTTCCCAGTTTTTTTCTCATGTTCATCATTTTATCTTTATCATTTGATGAAGAATATTCTACCAGTTTTGACTAGAGCTGGTGCTTCCTTGTTGCTTCATTGGATTCAACAAGCTTGGTAGAGAAATCACTAATTAAACTAGAAGATGCATGACTTAGGTGTGGTTCGGAGAATGACCTACACCCTGGGCTATCTTCCGATTGAGAAATTATTTTACCTGCCCGTTGTGAAACATCAGACATGACTTGTTTCACATTTTCATGTGCCTCAAGATAAGAGGGCTTTCTCGGCACTACATTATCCACTAGAGTATTTTCTGGGCAATGTGCATCACTACTGTGGAGAGGACTTTCGCAGCGAAATTCATCATCATGGGGAGGACCACCATGGTGGTTTACAGCAAAAGATGAGATCTCTTGCTTCTTGGTCTTATGACCACACAGAGGGTTCTTGTGGCTCGCATCTGAAGATGAAACTTCGAGATCGACCAAATTGTCATGAAGCAATCCTTCATGAGGAAGTGTCTGTTGAAGACCTTTAGAATTAATGTTCCCACTATTGGGAAATGAGGGAGTAGAATCTTGAATTCCAATAGATAACTGTCTGAGGGCTTCAAGAACTCCAGCATCGAGCAAGGCCTTGTTACATATTGGCTCTTGATCTCTTGACTATGTTGGGTGGGTCTTTTTCTTAGATTCCTTCTTACCCTCCTTGTATACCACTTGTTGACGAAAGTGGTGGCTCTAGGCAAGTGTATGTGCCTGATCAAGAGAGATGGCCAGGTTAGGCTGACAATATCCACTCAAATCAGGTGTATGTGTCTGACTTGGTTGTCCATATAATATAGAAGAGTATGGTCCACAACCCTCTTGGACTGGAACAGATGTGTGTGTCTATTGTGGAGTGAACTGTTGATGTGTCACTCCACTGGTAGAGATAAATTTATGTGTCTTTCCCCAAGATTCCGCTGAAGCTGTTATAATATCCTGACAGACATCCAGGATATGAGCAGGAATTTGTTTCTGCTCTTTCACCATTGATAGAATATGTTTGGTGACTTCAGCTATCGGAACGGGGATATACGTCCATTCCGGGCATGGAGTAGGCGTATGTGCCTCCTCCTGTCCTCCTTTTTCTGTCAGTGAATCCTGACAGTAATCAAGTGTAGGGGCATAGAGTTGAGTCTGCATCCTGTTTGTCACCAGAGCTTTCTAACTGACTTCTCCGAATGCTACCAAGCGAGACTGTTGGTAGGCTTGATCAATACTAGCAGGTTAATGTGCCTGCTGATCGCACTTCACCGAATATGGTTGACGAGATCCATCATATGTAGTCAAACGAGCTTGCTGACTAGCTGGTGATGTATAAACAGGTGTATGTTCCCACCTATAGTACTCCGCCGGAATTTCCTGGCGGGATTGGCGTGATGCTTCTAGACAAGTATGATGGACAACAGAATTAAAACAGGAAGGTGCGTGTGCCTGCTCATTGCTTTCCATAAAGTTAGGTTGGTGGAATTCTCCGAAGATGGAAGAGATGAGAACCTACTCACTGTTAACCGGACTTCGCCTCTAGCGATTCGTCTTGCCTTCTTAGGTTCGAGGAACCTGAGCCGAACGTCTGGAGTCGGTACCCTCATCATGTTGAGGGTGCACTACCGCACGAGTCTGGCGGCGATTGTTGGTGGGAGCCCTCGGGAAGGACACCTGTCTGCTTGAATTAAGGCCCCGAGGGACCTGCTCATTCACCTCCCCAGAATAAGGGAGCGAATGGTGATTGCGTTCCATGGATAATGACCCGAAACGGTTGGAGACGGTGGTTAGCACCGCCTTATTCTTGATCACTGGTCTTCACTGTCCGGACGACCAGGGTGAGTTATTCACTTGGAGGGATTGTCGGGCAGCCTCTAGAGTTGGAATGGTACCGTGTTGACGGTACTCCTTAACCAACGCATTTGATACCCAGCGTTGAAGACGCTGAGTAGGTGATATCGTCCTCATAAAGGACGACTATCTAGGAGGAGTAACAGCAGTGGAATTCGCAGCAATGGTATTCACAGGTGTGAACTTGAGAGCAGCCATTTTTTAGAATGCAGAAAATCTTGGAAAAACATTCATGTTTGATATAACAGACGTAATCAAGATAAATTCAGTCACTACATCTTTTGGATGAGAACATATTTCAATAAATGTTTTTTGTTGGCCCTCTCATTGAGTTTTAAATAGGGGCCTAACAAATAAGAAAAAAAATCACTTTGACTTGGTTAAGGATTCACCTCGGGTTCACCATTTTTTGTTTCCCCCCTGGAATTGGGGATGACCTCATTGATTTAAGGTTCAAACATTCCAAGCGGTTTCTAATGGGTTTGTTCGTAGAACTGGAAACATCCAATGATTCCATATCAATTTGAACCTAATTTCCAAAGGTAGGTGCTCATTAGTGGTGGAATGATGAGGCTTAGGAATTTTCATTGGTCGAGAGGATGGGAGGTCAGACTCATCACACCTTTTTGAGGGGAATTATTGTCTACTCCGGGACTCTCTTTATAGATTTAAGTTATGTTCGTGAATCCTTATTACATTACCAAGTATAAAATGAGATTTACTTTAGATCTGACAATCAATGATTGATATGTAGGAAATTTAGAAAATCATTTATATGTATTCGAGGTTCTTCATCGATAGAGAATCATATGTATTTGTTAGAGATTCTTAGTCAATGGTATCCTTTGATACATAAAAGTCTCTTGGTCATTATGACGACCATACTAGTTTTAAAGCCACTCAGTGGGGCACTTGAAGTTTATTGTCATTCAGAAGGACATTGATTATTTCAGAGTTGGGATCATACCCATAGATGGGCTACCTACGTATCCTTTGTTTTGGAAAAGGAATCAGAACCCACTTAGTTCAAGTAAGGGAATATGATGCTTATGATTGATGGCTCAAAGAAAGATGTCATAATTACTTTTACACTCTAAGCTCACGTGAGTCATGCTCGGTGTGATAAACAAGAGGTATTGGTAAAACCAGACTGTTGTGACATGAAAGATGCAATCATAAGAAATGATGTGGGGCTTATGTATGTATGACTTTCCAAATAGATGAAGATTAGGATTTACTTCAGGGATGAAATCTAGAAACAGGGTCCATAAAGGTATATGTACTTTATGGAGATTTGGATACTCTAATTTGGGGCTTACTCCTGAAAAGGAGGCCCAAATTAGGAGAGGAATTATGATTGGGTTTTAATCCTGAGAAGGAGATCCAGATTAAAAGTAAATTAGGACTGGTTAAGAGAAAATTAAGGGAATTTGGGATTACTCCTATGGAGGATGCCCATATTTGAGACTGGGGCTTACACCTGAAAAGGAGGCCCAGGTTAATGATGACTTGGGGCTTCCTCCTAAGGAGGATGCCCAGATTTGGGAATTTTAAGAATGGGGCTTACTCCTGAAAAGGATGCCCAAATTAGGGGACTTGGGGATTACTCCTAAGGAGGATGCCTATAATTGAGAATTAAGACTGGGGCTTTTTCTTGAAAAGGAGGCATAGTTTAAGGGGTTCTCTCATCTTTAAAGGATGAGGTTGAATGAATGCAATCTCAATCTTTAGTGACAAAAATATGTGTAAATCATTAGGTTTTGAGAAATGTTCCCCTGAGTTCCTTCCAGATAAGGAAGCCAAATCAAGAAATAATGCCATAAATGGCTTTGAAGAGTGTCTTGAAGACTGAATCTTGAATAGGAAAGGTGGAACAGCATAATAGGGGTTAAATGGGCAAGAAAGGCACCCAAAAAAGGCAAGGGCATGCAAGTCCTGGCAGGCACGCAAGTACTGCATGAGCGCGCAAGTCCTGGTCGTATAGGTATACCTACGTGACACATGGGTACTTGCGCGTTTTTAAACCATCATGGTAATACTTGGGCGTTCCTTGACCAATGCCTTTAGAATTATCTTGAGGTACTTCCAGAAGAGAGGCGCGCAAGTTTTGGTGAGGAAGTAGGGAGACTCTCAAGTATTTTCATTTCCCTTAAGGGTAAAACACCTTAGGCGCACAAGTGTTAGTGAATTATAACACTCAGACCTTACTCCTCTTGTTTAGACCTTCCATTTTAGGTAAAGAATTACCTTAGAAGTGTTCGAAAGACCTGAAGAAGAGACTTGGGTGTTCAGAGCTCTAAATCTGAATTATGGAAAAAATTACTCCCTGAAATGGGGGGCCCACTGGGGGTATTTATAGGCTGGAGAAGACCCCGGGCGATTTTCACTTAGGGCGCGCAAGTCACTTGCTCGACCAGTAGGCGGCGCGCAAGTATACTTGTGCGACCACTAGGCGGCGCGCAAGTGTACATGCGCGACCATGAGGGAACTTGCACGACCTATGGGAATTGTTCTCCTTGTTCACCCCTTTGTTGATTTTTGATGTTTCTTCAAAGGATGAATCACTTTGGACTAAGGTATTTCCCTTTTTCAGTTGTTAGACTCTGTGATGGAACGGAGCGTCAACATTGCTGTTTTTCTTTTTCTTGTACTTTCATTTGGGGTTCTAATATACTTTTGTAGAATCTACTTTTTTACATGCATATGAGAATGGTTTTATTTTGTCTTTAATTTTACCTTTATTTTTGGTGTTGTTGGGATTTACTATATTATCTCTCAATCTTATTAAAAAAGGGTAATGCCTTCTATTTTGTGTGTGATTCTATACCCTTGGTGCTAGTCGCCACTCCGGGACCTATTGAAGGCGTGTCTCGGGGGTCATTATCTCTCCATCAACTGGAAGAAGGAAGGGTCTGGCAATATGACATCCCTTGTCTCTTCTTGGTGAAGGTGGGTCATGACAGAATGGTATCAGAGTGAGGTTGAGAGACAGGATGGAGCCCGGGGTTGGGAACATTGAGGATTTTATGGGATGGTAGGGAAACAATGCTAAGAAATCTTGGTGCATGAAATAGGTCAGGGAAGACCAGCTAGGACATGGGATTTTAGGATCCCCCGTGATCTGATGCAAGGACTATGGGCCTACTGAATGACCAAGTGAGGCTACACTGATTGTAGTGTAGAGACCCTAGGAAAGGTACATGCATCATAATGACTTGTGTTCTTGTGTGTCTTGGGTATTTTGGGGATTTAAAATGAATAGGAAGTCTAAGAAAAATTTAAAAGAAATCTTCTACACAAATCGAGATTTGGCATTCCTTGTTTACCTAGAAGAAATGGAACTAGGACAAAAACCATGAGCAGGGCGGGCGATCGGGGTCCAGGAGGTTGACTTGGCTAATCAGCAGAGGGCTGACCGAGATGAGGAGGATGGTTAGTGGCAGAGGATGCTTTGTTTCTTTAAGTGGTTGGCCCTCGGGAAATATGAGGGTAGTACCTTGTACATGGAGACATAGAGATGGATATAGGAGATGGTGATAGCTTTCCATTTGATCTGGGATCTGATGGAGTACTGGGTTCCTCTGGCTGTAAGATAGATATGGGGAGCAACCCATCAATGGTGGACTCTATATCTTGGGGAGAAGAGGGAGGCTGAAGTTTTGTGGACCAGCCTCAAGAGGGAATTCCTGGCGTAATTACTCTCTTCCACGATGAAGGCAGAGAAGAGGCAGGAGATACTCTCCCTTCAATAGGGGAGCATGTCAGTGAGGGATTTGGGGATCATTTTCAAGGATCTACTTCATTTTGCTTCGGACCTTTTACCGGATGAGGAGTCTCGTGCGAGACGTTTAGAGGAGGCACTCTGACCTTCTATTCGGTATGCTGTTACTCCCTTCAGCATACTGTCATACATGGAGGTCTAGAAGAAGGCTGAAGTGGTAGAAATGATGCACACGTTGGGAGGTGTGCCGCGAGAGGGGAGCCAGTGGAGTTCATCAAAGGGGAAGTCCATCAGAAGCAGGCCCCCAGCATCAGGGCCTTCTAGGTTTCAACCAGTGGGGAGCATGCCCTAGTTGTTCCTGTTTTGATCTCCCAGTACTCACCCTTTACTCATGATCCCATGACCAAGGTGCTTCATCTGTGGAAGTTGTGGGAACCTTCATAATTAGTTCCCGGATAGAGTACTATACAGTGGGGGTGGGCAGGTTCAACACCCACCTCAACAGCAGTAGTTTCCTGCCAGACCCTTTTAGCACCAGTAGTAGGAACAGTGAGCTCCTGCTCCTCTGAGAGTAGATGTGGTAGGAGGAGGCCGACCCCATGGTGCTCCTCAAGGACCTCGACCAGGGCATGGTTGGGAAGGCGGACAACAACCGAGAGGCATAGAAGCTAGGCATGGGTAGTTGCATGCCGTTGAGGCAGCATTTCCAGTAGAGCTGGAAGTCATTCGAGGTACGACCAACTTGTTTATCACTCTTGATTGAGCCTTATTTGATTCATAAGCATCACACTCCTTTGTTACACCCAGTCTAGCCCATACCTTGAGCCTAGATATAGAGAGACTCTCCATGCCCCTAGTGCTGAGTACGCCAGTTGAAGGTCATACCAGTCTGTTTGATGTTTATCGAGGATGTAGATTGATGTTGGGGCCGCATCAGTCTAGTGGGGACCTTCCTCTGCTACAAAGGTATCCATATGATGTCATCCTAGGCATCGACTAGTTGTGTTCTGTGCATACTGTTATCAACTGATTCCGAAGAAGAGTCATGTTCTCTGATGGGGATGGCCAGTGCGTGGCTTTTGTTTGTGAGCGGAGTTGTCAAGTGGGGAGACGACATGTGAAGCCTCTTCTTTCTATGTTGGATGAGATTTCAGTAGAATCAGGGGATGCTGAGATGATGGATGTTCCAATAGTTGTTAGAGAGTTCCTAGACATTTTTCTGAGGAGGTTGTGACTCTACCCCCTCGATGTGAGGTTGAGTTTGGGATAGACTTACAACCCGGTGCCTATCCGATTTCCATGGATCCTTATCGGATGGCGCCTTCTTAGCTGTGGGATTTGTGGATCTAGATTGACGATCTGATGAAGAAGGGTTTTGTCCGACCCAGCGTGTCTCCATGGGGTGCTCCGGTCTTTTTCGCAAAGAAGGCAGATGGTGGTTTCAGACTGTGCATAGACTACCGGAGACTGAATCAAGTAATGGTCAAGAACCATTACCCTCTTCCAAGGATAGATGTTCTCTTTGACCATCTGAGGGGAGTAGGTTGGTTCTCTAAGATCGATCTACAGTCTGGGTATCACCTGGTAAGGTTGAAGGATAATGATATTCCAAAGACTGCTTTCAGGTGCAGGTATGGGCACTTTGAGTTCGTAGTCATGCCGTTCGGTGTTACGAATGCATCCTCTATGTTCATGGGCCTCATGAACTCTATTTTCCACGAGTTTCTAGACCGATTCATCATTGTGTTCATCGATGAAATTTTGATATACTCAATATTAGAGGAGGAACATACTAAGCACCTCAGGATGGTCTTGGAAATCCTTTGACATAACCAGCTCTATGGGAAATTGTCCAATTGTAAGTTCATGAAACAAGAAGTGCATTTACTTGGACATGTGGTGTCTCAACAAGGGGTAGAAGTTGATCTGTAATAGGTGGAAGTGGTTGTTTCTTGGGAAGAACCCCTGAATGTGATGGAGGTTCACAGTTTTCTGGGTCTGGTAGGCTATTATCGGAGGTTTGTACCCAACTTCTCTCAAGTCGCAGCTCCCTTGATAGCGTTGACCAGAAAGGACCAGGACTTTTTGTGGAGTGATCAGTTCCATGAAGCCTTCAATTATCTAAAAGAGAAGTTGGTTAGTGCCCCAGTGATGAGGTTACTAGAGGAAGGGATGTTGTTTGAAGTGTTTTGTGATGCCTCTGGACTTGGCCTAGGGTGTGTGCTAATGTAGTAATGGGGAGTGATGTCTTATGGGTCTAGGAAGTTACGTCCTCATGAGAGTAACTATGCCACCCATTACCTAGAGCTTGCAGCCGTAGTTTTCGCATTAATGTTTTGGCGGCATTACATCATCGGGGAGCACTTTGTGGTATTCAAAGATCACAAGAGTTTGAGGCATATCTTTACCCAGTGGGACCTGAACTTGCGACAACGAAGGTGGCTGGAGTTTCTACTGGACTACAACTTTGAGATCTCTTACATTGAAGGTAAGGGGAACGTTTTGGAAGATTCCTTGAGCAGGAAGTCACAGAGGGAAGCGATTCAGGAATATGTGGATACTTGGAAGGCAATGGAGGAGTTGGCTTCCCTACACCTGGATGTAAGGGAGGATGGTGGTAGAGGTTGTCTGTTTCAGATGACAGTGCAGTCTTATCTACTGAGGTAGGTCGAGGAGTCTCAGTGGGGAGATATATAGAGTGAAGTGAGACGTGATCGAGTTAACCAAGGCAATGCTCCAGAAGGGTGGTCGGAGGATGGTCAGGATCAGTTTCTTTTCCGAGGGAAGTTTTTTTCCCAGAGATGATGCATGAGGGAGTTCTCTGTGAGTTCCATAACTCACTCGTAGTGGTACACCTTAGAGTTTCCAAGAAGTTCCAAGGCCTAAGGGAACAGTTTTGGTGGCCTGGGGTGAAATGGGAATTGGTGGAGTTCATTGAAAGGTGCTTGGTATGTCATCAAGTGAAGGCTGAACACCATGTCCCAGGAGGTTTGTTGCAGCCTTTAGATATCCCCATGTGGAAGTGGGATGACATATCGATGGATTTCGTCATAGGACTACCCTGGTTTCAAGGAGGCTGCGATTCTATCTGGGTAGTGGCATAATAGCTAACGATATCAACTCACTTTTTGGCGATCAAGGAGTCAAGTTTGGTGGATGCCTTAGCATAGAGATGCATGGATGAGGTGGTGCAGTTTCATGGAGTTCTGAGGTACATAGTCTCAGATAGGGATTCATGATTTACCTCATGAGTCTGGAGAGGATTTCCGCATGATTTTGGCACCCAGCTACGTCTTAGCACTGCTTTCCACCCCCAAACAGATGGGCGGACAGAGTGAACCATCTAGACATTGGAGGATATGCTATGAGAATGTGTTTTGGACTTCGGGGGATCATGGTAATGAAATTTTCCCTTAGTAGAGTTCGCCTAAAATAACAACTATCACTCTACTATTGGCATGACACCATTTGAAACCTTGTACGGGAGGTCATGTCGTTCGCCCGTGTGCTGGACTGAGGTTGGGGAGGCAGGTGTTCTTGGACCAGAGGTGGTGCAGAGCACAACGTAGAAGGTTCATCTTGTGCGTTAGAGGATGAAGGCAGCCCAAGACCAGCAGAATTCATATACCGATCGTAGGAGGAGGCCCTTAGAGTTTGAGGTTGGAGATCATGTGTTCTTAATGGTTTCCCCTCGACGTGGGCAGCGAAGGTTCGATAAGGGGAGAAAGCTCTCTCCTAGGTTCATCGGGCCCTTTGAAGTGTTGGGACGAGTAAGTGAGGCGGAATATCAGCTAGCATTTCCACCTCAGTTGGAAAGGATCCATGATGTTTTCCACGTCTCCCAGCTTTGTCGATATCTACATGATTATTCCCATGTCATTGACTGGGAAGAATTCGATATAGCGGATGACGCTACATTCGTAGAGCAACCAGTGAGGATCAAGGATCAAAAGGAGAAAGTTCTTTGTGGATGGACCATCCCTTTGGTTCATTTGTTGTGGAGGCATGGTGGCCTCGATGAGAGTACTTGGGAGCAAGAAGATCATATGTGCGCCCAGTACCCAAAGCTGTTTTGAGTTACTGTTCCGAGCCTTCCTTGTTGTTCTTGTTTTTGTGACCTGATGTGATGTAATGATGACCTTTTTGGTTTGTGAGATTTTTTGTTTCCCTACCTTGTGAATGGTTATGAAAAGTCCTGATATATGGGAAAGGGAGGAACTGATCCCTAATTAAGATGCATTAAGTTGGGTGCGATTAAACCCATGCGGGCGAGTCATTGCCACCCAAAGCGGATTGTATCTTGACATAGAGGAAAGAACTCCCCAATCCATATGTCGGGACAATGCGATACTTGGGATTCATATGGATGTTTGGGGAGGTTTTTCCCAAAGAGGTATCTTATGGAGGGGTTGTTTAGGTTACTCTTGTATTCTCAAGGGCAAGAATAATTTTGAGAGGTATCTGATGTAATGGCCCAGACCATCCTGGTTAATTAATTTTCCAAAATTCTAAGTGTTGGGGTGTCCTGGACTCATCGACCAGTCCCACCCATCAGCTCCACTGATCATCTTCACTGATCAGCTCCACTGATCACCTTCACATATCAGCTTCATGGATTCACTTTACTGATCAGCTCTATAGATCAGATCCACTGATCAGCTTCACTAATCAGCTCCACCGATCAGCTTCACTGATCAGCTCCACCGATCAGGTTCACTGACCGGATTCACATATCAGCTTCACTGATCTGCTTCACATATCAACTTCACTGATCGGCTTCACAGACCAGCTTCATAGATCAGTTTCACAGATCGGTTTCACCAAATTGGTTTCACAGATCAGTTTAACCAAATCAGTTCTAGAGATCGGTTTCACCAAATCAGTTTCCTAGACCAGTTTCACCAAATCAGTTTCGTAGATCGGTTTCACCAAATCGATTTCCCAGATTGGTTTCACCAAATCGGTTTCACAGATTGGTTTCACCAAATCAGTTTCACAGATCTGTTTCACCAAATCAGTTTCATATATCGGTTTCATCAAATCGGTTTCATAGACCGGTTTCACCAAATCATTTTCACAGATCGGTTTCACCAAATCGGTTTCACAGATTGGTTTCACCAAATAAGTTTTACAGATCGTTTTTACCAAATCTTTTTCACGGATCGGTTTAACAAAATCGGTTTCACGAATCTGTTTCACTAAATTGGGTTCACAGGATTAGCTTCACAGGATCAGCTTCATAGGATCAGCTTCTCCCAATCAACTTCATGGGATCATCTTCACCTGATTCGCTCCACTGATCAGTTTCAACTATCAGTCTCACAAATCGACCACAGAGGGGTGTCGGGATTTTCCTTCCCCAGTTTTTCCAATAATGCTACTTTTAAGTCTTTTAACCATTTTAATGGGGTTCAAAGTCTTTTTTAGTGCCATAAACTACTTTTTAAATCCCTTAGGAGTGTGGAGACCCTCAATGGAACCGTTTTCCTCTCTTAAATTAAATCCTTTAATGCACAATTATTTTGGCCACCCCTCTGATGAGAATTATTAAATAAACAATTAATTTTATTTTTTTAACCATATAACCGTGAGGTGAAACCACAATCCACCTTTAAAGCCACTCATGATCCTCATATCCTGTAATGCCAGGATCTCACCTTTTTATCGCATGGGAATTCTTTCTTCTCGACTGGTATCTTTTCCTTCTTCTCCTTGGTGCATTTGGAGTCCCCCTTCTTGAGGCGACTGGTTCACCTATTCTAGAGCCTTTCCTTCTCATTCTTGGAGTCTTATGAGTTCCTCCCCTAAAAGTCACGCATCCCCAGTTGTTGGCGTGAGGAGAAAACGTCGATCCTTGATCATTTGGGTAGGGATTTTCCTGCATCTCTCCTTAGTGTGTATCTTGCGGGATGGGTATGCTATTTTTCCTATGGGGATAAATGAAACCAAACCTTAATGAAGATAATTAATGTAATTTTAAAGAATTAAGGGGGTGTTATCGATGTTTCTATTGTACTCATTATCCTTGATTATGTGTTGTGAATTGTACGGGCTTATGCCCACCGAAAATCATGGTCGTTGGTGGTCTTTTCTTGTGCTCTAATGAACCTCTATTTTTCTTCATATTTATGTGATTGAATGGGTGTAACTTGGAAACTGGTTAATCACATAAAATCGGTTGATTAAATGGATTCCCAGTGAAAAATAATCCCTGTGTGATCACCCCGGTTAACCAAATGGAAAGATGGATCTAAATGAATGGCATATTCAAATTTAAAAACTCCCTTGCTCTGTTCTGGTGATGTTGACGGTTGATGCTTGGGAAGTGAAGTGGATGGGGATGGGATCGTCTATTATGGTGCAGTTGTTAGATTTTGTATTTGAGTTCGTGTGGGGATGTATAATGGGGCTTGGTTTGGATCCAATACTTCGAAGGATCTCACAGATCCCTTTTGTTGTTGTGATTTTACATGAGAATCGGGTGTGAATGCTTAATTTGTTGTTTGGCTATTTTCCTTTCCTTGGCTTGTGGTTATGCATGTTAGTTTCCTATTAGTGAAAAAATTACTTAAATGGAATTACTTGAAAATGAAAACAAGAATGGGTTTAATGGGGAATTGTTTTCTGGGAATGAGTTGTGACACGGTTGTGGCTGTTATGCTTCTTATGAATGAATTGTAACAAGGGTTCTTGTGTATGGGCTGGTTTTGGAAACCCTAGGCTGGGATGAGTGCTTGTTACCTATATATATAATTGTATTTCTTATGTTTATTATTCATGCCCCGTCCAAGTTAAGCACTTTGTGATGAACACCCACATTTCATGTGAGAGGGTGTTTTCCCCAACACTCCTATGAGTGGCTGGTTGTTAGCTCCTTTTCTACTCCCATTACTGGGTAGAACAAGATCTTTCGGGCAGGCTGTGATGGCCTAAGGTCCATTATAGCCCAATATTCTTTGGGCAGGGTACCTGGTGGTGGTTGGCCTAGGTGTGTGTGGGTAGTTTGTTTACCAAGTGTCTTTGGGATGAGGCCCAGGTGTCTTCGAGTGTGGCAGTAGTTGTTCGGACCTAGGTGTGTGCGGGATTTGTCGTATTGATAGCCCTGGTGTTTCTGGTCAGGATGTGTGATTGTGGTAGCCCAGGTGTGTGTGGGCAGGGGGATGGCAGTGGGACTACTATGAGGATGGAAGGATAGGTTTGACGTGTAGGATGTCCTCAATAACCAGGGGGAAAGTGGCATGGGGTACCCAAATATCGATGTTCTATTACTATTACTTTACTTGACTTGGGTTATTTGGGGAGTGTGCCTCGGTAAGTTTGGGTGGATAGTTTCCTTACTAGGTGCTTTGGTTATCTTCTTTTCTCACGGGGCATTATAATTCTACCCCACTTGTGCACGAGATCTTTTGGTTTTCCCTACTAATTATACCTATATACTCACTCTACGTATATAAAGTACTCTCAGGTTACTAGGAGGACATCAGGGATCGTGCGGGACCATACTAGCTCAGACATTGGGACAGTTTCTATTGCTATTATTTTTTTTCTGGTACTTTCCTTTAGGTTTTTCTTGTACTTTTGTAGAATCTACTTTTTGACATGCATATGAGAATGGTTTTCTTTTGGCTTTACTTTTACCTTCAGTTTTGGTGTTGTTGGGATTTACTATATTTTCTCTCGATCTTATTAAAAAAGGGTAATGCCTTCCATTTTGTGTGTGATTCTATACCCTTGGTTCTATTCACCACTCTGGGGCCTATTGAAGGCAGGTCTCGGGGGTCATTATCTCTCCTTAAACTGGAAGAAGGAAGGGTCTAAAAATCTTCTGTCCCTTCTCTCATATTGGTGAAGGCGGGTCGTGACAACTTAAGTGGGGAGCAGCTCAGTGTGACCTGATAGAACCACAGTGGGGAGCGACTCTGTGTGACCCAACAGACCCATGGTACTCATCTAGGATGAGTAGCTCAGCAGTCCAACATGTTCAGTGTTACGACTAAGAGTCTTGATTTCCATACTTTGAGTTATACCTAGTGTGAGAAGTATTTGCTTTGTGATCTTTCTCTATGGTCTTATTTTTTGGTATTTCCCTTGTGTTTCGGGGTCCCTACTGATTATTGTGTTACTCACCCCTGCACGGGCTTCAGTCACATGTTTTGTGTCCTGTGCGGGTGATTGACGCTTCGATGGAGACCTTGGTGGTCTGGGACCTGGTGGTGCTCAGTGAGATGGAACAGACGAACACTTCAATAGAGAACTTGGTGGTCCAAGACTAGGAGGTGCTCAGTGAGATGGGATTGATGGGCGTAATTCTATAGCTACATTCAAATACCCTTCACCTACCCTTTAGGTGGGGTCTCGAGTAGACAAACCCTGGTAGTTGTACTTTCCTTTGTGGTTTTGGGCTTGTATTCTGGACCCTTTATAATTTCAGTTTGTACCGTACTCTTAGTAGTTGTCCCAATGACAATTTTGGTTTACTTTGCAATTACTTTATGCAGTTTTAGCTTTGTGTGTGTGTACAGGTTTAAAGGAAAATGCCTTCCCTTTTGGGATATGCCTATTCGGTGCTAGTCACCAGCCCCTGGCCTATGGAAGGCGGGCTTGGGGTAGTCACGACACGGACTTTGGGGGATGATTTGTGACATCAAACTCCTACAAAAAACTACCTCTCATAGGTATAAAATTAATTCTTAGGTTAAGAAGAATGGACCTCATGAACTGGGGTCGAACCCTAACTATGCTCGGGACTCCTTCGCCGGTATCCGGAACACGATAAAACCATCTCAATCGACTCCATCCATGATGCAACTCGACCTGATCTCCCATGGTGTAGCTTGATTCCGACTCACGGGTTTGATGCCCTCAAATCCTATGCCTCAGTGCTCTCCCTTAGATCTCCTTACAGCTCTCTCCCTCGATTTAGCCTCACTCGAAAACCGAGACCCTAAACCCCAAAAACGCGATTCACCCCCCTCCTTTCACAATTTATTCTTATTTTTATTCCTTTTCTTATTTTATTATTAATATTATTATAATAGTATTATTATAGATTCTATTTAAAATAGTCATATTATACGAGAAAAATATATCTTTTTGATATTCGTATTGAATAGAGGATATAGATTCATCAATATTTTCCCAGTTAAAATTGCATTCAAAATAAACACCATATGTGAAATGGTGTACAGAATAAGGAAATAATCACATCCATGATACCAAAAAATGGATATTTACTAGAATTATAATTTCAAACTAAAAATGACCTAAAATGGGTAGTGGATACACCACATAAATACCATGTAATTCTCAATCAAATGGAAATTGAGACAGAGTCCCATACAATGTTGTAATCAATTGAGTCGTATGACCAAAAATTAATAATCACTAAATGTATAAAAAAATAAAATGAATAGAAATATAATAATGGTATTATATATCAAATGTAAGTACACATACAACACATGCAAGAAATAAGTGGTGAACAATGGAAATCTCATGAAATTAAAAGTGAGATGAGAAGACCCATTACCTTATGCCTGAATGTGTTCTTCGATTTTTCTTAATAAACTGAATAATAAAATTTAAATTCATTAATTAAAAATTAAATAACCTAATATACATTTAATTGATTTAGTTTAACCTTATTATTTTTATTCATGTCCTTTTTTATGGGTTTAAGTGGTTCAATTTTATTGTTTTGGAATCATTTTCTTCCTTGGTTTTCATGACCATTTTACTTATATTCATGAATGGAAGTTCATTTGAAATGTGGTTAAATATCTATAATTTTTAACATATATTATTAGTGAAATTTCATATATATAAATGATATTATAATGATTTTGGTTATATACCATGAGGATGACTCATTAGATAAAAGATAATGATAAATGCATGGATTAACTTGGTGGATTTGTGCACAATGAACTTGTTTTGTAATACTATTTTATATTATGAGTGTGTAAATATTTAATGAAATTTACATTAGATAAAATACATATATTATTATCTGGTTCATCCATTAAAAATGTTTCATGACCATTCTTGAAGATATTAATGCAAATTGAAAACCCATTTCCATGAATGTGATAAATTAACACATCTCGGACAATGCTTTCATTTATAGTACAAAATGAGGTAAAAGAAGAGATGGTGATGGCATATTACATTATCATAAAAATTTCCAGTACATATAAGTTATTTTAGTTTTCATAACATTTGTATGAGAAGTTGTGAGAATAGAAAAGATAAAAAAGGAACTTGAAAAGAAAACAAAAGAATTGAAAAGAGGAATTTACCTATTGAATCTATCTTCCTTCGAGAGCCTCTTTAGGGGAGAATATTTGGTATTTTGAGAAGACCAAGGGATGTTGGATGTTTGGGAGGAGATTAGGGAGAAATTTGAGCATAATTTATCAATTTCTTGAAGCTTGATAGGTGTGACAATATGAGGGTGTGAGGGGTGGTATTTATAGTGGAGGGGAGGAGGGTTTTCTTAATATTTTAATCATTAGTTTATTATTTTTTCCTAAGACAATAAATAGTGATGATTACATGAAAAAATATTAATATGTGCATGTGATTTCAAACTAATGATTTATTATATCAACCATGAAGCAAGAAATAATGTATTTATCTCATAATGTATTTATACCGTATTTACCGTATTTTACTATTCGCCAAAAATTCAAGTATTTCATAAAAATCTCAAAAATTAACCCAAACCTTTTTTCGATGTTTAGAATCAAAAAATGAAATCAAAATTTCAAAAATAATTGTATAAATATGAAAATTTTAATTTTTAATTAAAATTATCATTTAATCGAGAAATACCAACACTTAAAATATTCATCTTCATTTTTAAGGGGCCTAAATTTTATTTATACTTTCATGGATAGAGTTACCATTCATAAGGGTAATATTACTATTCATAGGTGTAATTTACTATTCAATAGGGTAAGTTACTATTCATAAAGGTAATTTACTATTCACTAAATATTATGTAGATTCTATCAGACTCCAAATAACTTACTGAACGCAACCGTGTATGTTCGTTTTTCGAAATTCAAATCATAGAAGTGGAAAATTTATGTTTAATGGATAGGTTATTTATATCTTCTATAACAAAGTGTTCTTTCAAAAAGTCTTAGTTTTGCATGCATTTTAAGATATCTAATGTATTTAAACTATTTAAAAAGAAACATACCATAAAATATTGGGGTGTCGTATTAATGGTGTACACATTCGTAACATACTTTTGTATTTATGAAAATAATTATAATATTAAATATATATATTATTCTTAAAATATTTAATTAAATAATATATTGATAAAAATTAATTTTTTAATAAATAATAAACTAAATATATTCATTTTAAAATATTATTTTACACAAAATAACACAGTAATACAGTATTTTTTTTAAAACATTAAATTAAAATTAATCTAAATTTATAAATTTGAAAAACAATATTTTATTATTTAATACACATAATTGTAAATTTTTTTTTCATAACTTGTTCTATTTAAAATTAAAAACAAATTACTAGGGTGTTACATTATTCCCCCCTCCATAGAATTGTGTCCTCGCAATTCGAAATTTCACTACAAAAGTTAATGGTTGATATTTGAAAATTCCCTTATGGGAAACCCACATAAGAAATAGGTTTAATAAAATATCATCTTAAAAAAAGTTAAGGAAAATGAGGTGGTCACCAAAAAAATTATGCTTCCGAATGGGGTGACATTAGTTCAGATTACAAGAATGAGAGGGTATGATACCTGCCATCGGGACAAGCCTGTGCATACATGGGATAACCTAGCTGAATAGTCATGCGAAGGTGGAGAGCTGATTTCACGATAAAGATGCTAGGGAGGAATAGTTCTAAGTAGTTAGTCTGGGTGTATGTAATGTTTGAAGCCTATGGGAAATGAATTCCTCTAAGGCCTACAGTCCATGTAATACTTATGCCTACGGGCCTTGTAAGGGTTCCACCTCACCCCTTGAAAGGTGGATTATCATAATCAATAAAAAATGAAGGCCATCAAGACATTGGATGAAAAAATATACTATAAAGTTCTGATGGAAACTGATTGAGAACATGTTCAGATGAAAGATGATTACTACAAAACTATAAACTACTATAAATAAAAAAATTCATTGATATTATAAAGGATTATGATAACAGGACAACATTTTATTTATGACTCTTTTCCATGAGTTGAGGAATTATTCCACTCTATATGTGTATAAGTATATGTTTCTATTTCATAAACACTATCTTATCCTTTTATTGCACCTTGAACTATCTATACTTCATCTATTAGCACATGTTTCATCATGTGGTGAAGTAATACACTAACCTCTAAAACCTTATTTAATGACCAACTTAAACCATTCATAAATTTTTAAACATTCCAAAATACTTTAGAAATAAGGTCACTAAATTTCCAAGATGAACTTATCATTAGCCCTTAATCAACATGAAGAAAATCTAAATTTTCACATTCCAAACATGTTAATAACCTCATCATGTTTCCTCTTGAAATTTATCAATAACTTGAATTACCATAAGACCTTATTGGAAACTTGAATTCTTCCGTATTCCTTATATAAGATACATGTTATTGGATATATTCCTTAAATCCATAATTGTTGTAAAATCTATTGATGACAGCATAGACCACTTGTTGACAAGTCAATAATCAATTTGAAGGTAGCCAGTACTTATCAAAATCAATCATTTCTTTATCATTATTTTAAAACCATGAATATATTAAGGGTTTTCTTTCCCTCAATCATGTGTTTTAAAAAAAAATTAACTTTCTACTAAATATATTTTCTTGGTACTATTCAACATATGGTCTCAAATCCTTAATAAAAAAGTATTGTCGTACAATCCTCATATATTCCATAATTCTTATTACTAGTACATTGTTGATAAAATATTAAAAGGAAATAAATCCTAAATAGACATATTAAGTATTCCTCTTCATCTATGATAGTATTATAATTTGATCATTATCCAGTAACATCATTTGCAGTATATTCCTTTGATGCTTGTGACATTGATTCGCATAGTGTCCCATATCTTTGAATTTGAAACACTGAACATCACTAAAGTTTCTCTTCCCATTGCATTCATTAGATCAATGACCCTCAACACTTATAAAAAAACTCTCATTCCTTTCAAGCATTTCCCAGGATGATTCTTTCCACAGTTATCACATGTCGGAATATCCTTCATTACCATCTTCCATTTATCCATGTTTTCCTCTTTCATTATTTTCATCTCTTGCTTCCCTTAAAATTCATAGGAATTGTATAATTATTTAATTATATTGTTAACACATGATACTATTTCCTCATATAATGATGATACTTGGGAGACTATCTTCCTTCCAAATGATGGCTTAAGACCATTAGTGATATGATCATTTTTACTCATTGCATCACTTGCATTGGTGAAGTTCTAATTCCTTCTACTAGGATCCATTTCTAATCAGTTCCATGTACTAGATTAGATTATAAAATTATGACCTTTATATAACTCTAAACATGGTATAACTTATAACATAAATTTATGCATCGTAAATCCTAGAACCATATACTTTGGTTACATTAGAAGCATAAATCATTCATAAAGGTTGGTAAAGAAAATGGGAATTATCCTAAGCATATCACCTGGGAGTATCAAATCAGGTGCGTAGTAATACCCATTATTGTGTACCAGGATACCCTTAGTCAATTAGGGAATACCTTGTTGGAGTTGTTACTCCTACGTACATCTTTTCTAGAACCACATCCACTTGTATTATCTAGATAGGGATTTATTCCTAGGAATACCCACATAATAAATCATTTACCAAAATTCTAGGATGTTATTATATACTTATACTCAATGTCTATCTTAGGGTTTTTCTCCTTAATATAAGTTTTCTAAATCCAGTTCCCAAGGTTTCTACTAAACATCCTCTGATACCAACTGTAACTCCCCGACCCTAGAAGCCCAGAGCCAGTGCATTACTTGTTTACATTGGCATGATTACAAGGAATAAAATAATGGAGGACTAATTAGTTTAGTAGTCTTGAAGAAACCAGATACATACATGGAACCCATTTTACAATGGGAGAGGAAAACAACATATAATACATAACAAAATCTAACAAATTGCATCCTTGAAAACTAAATAAATGATATATTATTCATAACTTGGGGAAGGAAAAAAATGAAATTGGTGAGATCAAATGCTCGGTAAGGGTTATATATAGTGGAAACATGAAGCAATAATAATTAAATAATAATCAATTAGACATAATCAATATGTCATGCTGAATAATTGAAAAACTCACACCATCAATAAATTGAGAATGAAAGTGCATCCATAGATATTTTTCATAGTGAAAACCTCATGGATAGTATTTACTGAATAATTAATAAAGGGAATGATTATTGTTTGAACATCATGTATCTAGAACATGATCCATCATACCATTGGGATGGTTTAAGTCTGTGGGTAGAAATCTGTCTTATTTTTGGAAACAAACTTGAAGGGTTTTCCGCCAACTGATTTGTCTCATGAGACCTATCGATGCATCGAGGGGATATAGCAAGACCCACCCATCACTACAAGTCTAAATAATTATTTATACATTGATTTTATACCGGAACGATATGACTTTTTAATAACCATATTGAATAGAGGATACAAATTTATCAATATTTCCCCAATTAAAATAACATTTAAAATAAACACCATATGTGAAATAGTATATGAATTAAGAAAATAATCACATCCATGATATCAGAACATGGATATATACAAGAATTATAATTTAAAATGAAAAATGATCTCAAATGGGTAGTGGATACACCACATAAGAAATATTAGGCGCACAATACCAAGTAAGTTTTAATTAAATGGAAATTGAGATAGAGTCCCTTACTACACTGTAATCAATTGAGTCATATGAACAAAAATTAATAATCAACAAATGAATCACAAAATAACATTAATATAAATAGAATAATGATATTATATATAAAATGGATGTTTAAATACACCACATTCAATAAATAAGTGGTGAACAATGGAAATCTCATGGAATTAAAAGTGATATGAGAAAACCCCTTACCTTATGCCAGAATGTGTTCTTCGATTGATCTTAAAAACCTAAATAATCAAATTTATATTAATTAATTAAAAATTTCAGAATTTACTATAAATTTAATTCATTTACCATAACCTTATTATGTTCATTCAGGGCATTTTTTATGGGTTTAAGAGGTTCAATTTTACTGTTTTGGAAGCATTTTATTCCTTGGTTTTCATGATTGGTTTACCTGTATTCATGAATAGAAGTTCATTTAAAATGTGGTTAAACAAATAGATTTGTTAGAATATATTTATAGTGAAATTAAAAAGATATAAATTATATTTTAATAATTTTGGTTATATACCATGAGTATAACTCATTAGATAAAAGTTAATGATAAACTCTTTGATTAACTTGGCGGTTTTATGGGGAAAAACTTGTTTTGTATTATTATTTCATATTATGATTGTGTAAGGATTTACCGAACATTAAATTTGATAAAGTAAATATATTATGATCTGGTTATACCATTAAAAAGGTTTGATGACCAGTCTTGAAGATAGTTATGCAAATTAAAAATTTTTCTTCCTTGAATGTGATAAATTAACACATCTCGGACAGTGCTTTCATTTATAGTATAAAAAGAGGGAAAAGAAGAGATGATGATGGAACATTAAATTATCATAAAAAAAATTCTAGTACATATAAGGTACTGGATTTTTCATAACATTTGGATTAGAAGAGGTGAGAATAGAAAAGATGACAAAGGAACTTGAAAAGAAAACAAAATAATTGAAAAGAGGAATTTACCTCTTGAATCTATCTTCCTTGGAGAGACACTTTAGGGGAGAGGATTTGGTATTTTGAGGAGACCAAGGGCTGTTGGACGTGGGGGAGAATATTAGGAAGATATTTGACCATAATTTAAGAATAGATTAAATATTTATAGGTGTGAATAAATGAGGGTGTGAGGGGTGGTATTTATAGTGGAGGGGAGGAGTGTTTTCTTAATATTTTAATCACTACTTTATTATTTTTCCCTAAGACAAGAAATAAGGACGATTAAATGACCGAAAATAGTAATAAGTGCATGTGAGTTCAAAATAATTGTTTCTTACATCATCAATGATACAAGTAACATTGTATTTATCTCATAATGTATTTATACTGTATTTACCGTATTTTACTATTCAACAAAAATTAAAGTATTTCTAAAAAATCCCAAAAATTAAACCTAACCATTTTTCAATATGTAAAATCCAAAAATGAACTCAATTTTTTTAAAATAATTTTATAAATATGATTAATTATTTTTTTAATTAAAATTATCATTTAATCTAAAAATACCAACTCTTAAAATATTCATCTTCATTTTTAAGGTGCCTAAATTTTATTTATACTTTCATGGGTAGGGTTACTATTAATAAGGGTCATATTAATATTCATAAGGGTATGTTATCATTCACTTAAAATTAAGTTGATTCTATTAGACTCCAAATAACTTACTAAATGCAACCGTGTATGTCCATTTTTCAAAATTCAAATCAGAGAAGTGGAAAATTTATGTTTAATGGTTAGGTTATAACTATTTCCTGTAACCAAGTGTTGTTTAAAAAAGGATACATTTTTCATGCATTTTATGATATTTAATGAATTGAAATTATTTAAGAAGAAACATACCATACAATATTGGGGTGTCATATTAATATTGAACGTATTTGTAACATAATTTTGTATTTATCAGAATAATTATAATATTCAATATATATATTATTCATAAAATATTTAATTAAATAATTTATTGATAAAAATTATTTTTTTAATAAATAAAAAAATACATATATTCATTTTAAAATATTATTTTACACAAAATAATGCTGTAATATAGTATTTTTTAGAACATTAATTTAAAATTAATTTGAAAGTTATAAATCTAAAATATATGTATTATTTATTAATACACTTAAATTTAAATTATTATTTTTTATAACCTTTGATATACAGTGATTCATCAATGACTGGACTAGGTTGCATCCTTATGAAAAATGATAAAGTTATTGCTTATGCATCAAGACAATTTAAGACACATGAACGAAATTATCCAACTCATTATCTTTAGTTCGTAACAGTAATATTTTCTCTGAAAGTATAGAGACATTATCTCTAAGATGAAAGATGTGAGATATATACGGATCATAAGAGTCTGAAAATTTTTTTTACATAGAATTAACACAACATGAGGCAAAGGATATGGCTTAAGTTACTCAAAGATTATGATTTTTCAATACACTACCACCCAGGAAAGGAAAATACGGTGGCATATGCCTTAAAATAGAAAGATCATGGACTTCTGACCCAAATGAGGATTGATAGAGATCCTATATTCATGTATCTACTAAATATAGATATGAAAATTTTAAAGGAAGGGGAAACATCTTTCTTTTTTTCAAATGATTGTTAAACCATATTTACTAGAGAAGATAAAAATCACTCAATATGATGATGAGAATCTACAAAAGAAAATTAAAGATGTTAAGGATGGAAGATTGGATGACTTCATGTATGAGGATGGAGTTCTGAAATTTGGAAGGAGGTTATCCATTCCATGAGTACTTGAGCTAAAAACGGAACTATTAGATGATGCTCTATTTCATAGTTCCTTGAAATGTGGGTTCTAGTTTTAAGAATCACTATTTCTAGGTGGTTTCCATTGGATTTATTCATGGAACCCAAAAATTCCAACAGTTATTTATATAAAGGGATCCTTCTTTCCAAAAGAAGGTGTTCATTAAGTTTTAAATTTACAATACTTAGGAATATACATTGGTCGAGGGGATGGGAGGTCGGACTCATCACACCCTTTTGGGGGGAATTATTGTCTACTCCAGGATTCTATTTGTAAATTTAAGATATTTTCATGAATCCTTATTAATTAGCCAAGCAAAAAATAAGTTCCCATTAGAATTTTCAATCACTTATTAATATGTGAAAAATTTAGAATCATCAGTATGTATTCAAGGATCTTTATTAATAGATATATCTGTATGTATTTGAGATTCTCCATCAATGGTATCTTCTCGTATACTATTTAAAAATTCTTTTAATCATCTTTATGATGATACTATTTTTTAAGCCACTCAGTAGGGCACTCTAGAATTTATTGTCATATAGGGAGACAAAAGTTTGTTTTCATATTTGGAACGTACCCATGAAATGGGTTACCAACGTATCCTAGTGAAAGGAATCAGAACCCTCGTATTCCAGTATCACTTAATGGGACACATCAGACCTTTTAAGGTCATGTGATAAGGACCTAACCATATAGTTTAATGTCATGTGGTATGGGTATCTAAGCAAAAGGTTCTTAGTAAAAGTTTGGTGTGGGACTTATTCCGAAACACACCAATGAACTTGGAAAGGATATAGGTTTCCAAGTTAGATTAGACCTTGTTGGGAATATGGCCCAAGGAGAACAAGGTTAATTTGAAATGTTGGGTTTGAACCTCAAGGAGGCTTCCTATATATCCCAAGTGTATGGGAATCAAAGTCCACTTATTTTGATAAGTCTCATAGGAGAGTATATTTCATTGAGAGAAATGAGTTTGGGCTCACTTCTTGGAAAAGGTTTCCTTGGTAATTTGGATGTTTAATTTGGGGATTATTCTTAAATAGGATGCCCAAATCAAGGAAATTAGGGTTGGATTTCTGAAGAGGATATCCAGTGAGCTCGGGCCCTGAAAGGGCTTCCTACGTATCCTGGTTTGAAGAGGAATTAGAGTTCTTTTAGTTCCTTCACCGCGGGACTTTGTGAAAATGTTGTAATCATCACAAATCTCTAAGCCCACATGAGTCATGATCTGTGTGAGAAACAAGAGGATGCGAAAGATTCAATAATGACACAAACAATTTTCCTCCTCTTATAGTGGAGGAGGGGGAGCCTACGATGACCAAGATGGATGAGGTTGGGGGGATGCGCACACCCTCTGTTTTCTTCACATTGGAAAAATATCCAATGAAAGGAAGAAGGGATGAAGGTTAGGGGATCGCACTAGGATGGATTCCATAAAATTGATCCTGGTAGGGGAGGGAGACTTCTCCATTGCTTTTGTGGAAAAGAAAGTGTGAACTATACCTTCCTTACTAGAGATCTAAGGTTCCGTCTCATTGAGAAAGGAGAGGTCGAGACCTAAAACTTAATTCTAAAAAATCGAGAACTTCCCAGCACGGTTCCTGGGAGAAAGGTCCATGTGATTGTAGATATACAAACCCACAGACACTCCATGACTCCTAACCCCCATGTGAATAAAATGTGGGAAACCTATGACTATGGATATAAAAACCCAAATAAGAGACATACTAATGTTCTTTTCCCCAAGATTTAATGATTCAAGATGTTTTGGTGGAGTCTTCACTTAGTCCCTTTTAGATAGGGGAACCAAGGAAGGAGATACCCTTCCATGAATGGATCTAAAGAGGGAACTTAAGTTGGTATGTAGGCTTTATACCAAGCTATTCCACGTACGTACCTCACACAAGTGTGCCGCATAGTTACCCCATGTTGATGCACCGCACAGCTGTACCACATAGGTGTATCGCACAGGTGTGCCATGCAGGTTTTCCACGTAGGTTCTTATGATGAATGAAAAATATATTTTACATAAGGGAACCAAACCTATGTAAAAAATTATTAAAGTATTTCAAAAAATGCTTATCCCATTATACTATCTCTTCTATCACGTTTTTTAGAGAGCTACCTAATACAATTTGAGGGATCTGGGTGAAAGAGATACGCAATGGGATCTTCAGAGAGTCTTTCAACTTTTTCAGTCCTAAAATGAGAAGCCCAAGGGTACTATTTATAGGCATGGATGGGGACTGTTTGAATGTATATTTTCCATGAAGGTCCTTCATGCAACTCCTCCATGTAGGTACTCCGTGCAGGGGTACAGAAATTATGTTGTTTCATAGGACTACCATGTAGGTTAGGAGCATAGCTCTTCCGCACAGGTCTATCGCGCAGTCCATTGGATGATTTGGCTTTCCTTTGAATTATTTGAATCCTTCCTTGGGATTTTGAAATATCTAGGGCTATCTTCATGGTCTTTTATAATTTATAAGTAGTTTCAACAACCCCCCCCCCCCCTTAGTATTGTATCCGATTAGAAAAGAGGGTTGAGTCCTGAGGTAAAATTACGAGGAAAAGACTTTGGGTTAATTGTTGGATATCGCAAGTTTTCCACGGATTTACTTTGGTTATTTATGCCACATAGTGTTGTTTCATAGGCATGTCATGTAGGTTCACGACTGGCTATAAATAGGTTTGATCCTTTGTGCATTTCTTCACATGTGCCTCTAAATTTTCTCAGCTCTTGTTGCATAGCTCTTTCATCTAGCCTAAACACATTGTGCTCTCGCATAGTCTCCTTGAAATTTACTCAAGGTGAAACTACTTTTGGTGATGGATATATGTTGAAGGACTTCATCTAATGAGTTTTGTGAGGATCCTTGTCGAAAGACCTACGCGACAAACCTTGTCAAAGGACCTAAGCGAGCAGATTCCTTTGCAAAATATTTTTGACTTCATTTTACTTTAAGATGAAACTTATGTAAAAATACCGACCTAATAAGGGAGGTTTGGTAATTATTTTGCAAGAAAAATGGCTCTTTTGATAACCTCCACTAAAGAAGCTAAAGATCATCAAAATGAAATGATGAAGATCGTCGGACCATACTATTATGATGTTGTTGAAAGTACTCTTCCTGGGATATGGAAGGGTTTAATTCCATATCAACATGAATATCCACAAATTCCTTTCCTACCCCTATACAAGCATGGAATTTTACAAGATTCCCATGTTCCATATGTTAAGAAGTACTTCCAAATAATTGGTTTCTTCAATACTCCAACTGTAACTGCATAAATATTAGTGCAAGGCAGGTTTTAGTACAAGAAGGAACCATCCCTATTGGTTGTATCCTGCATCACAGTGGTTGTACCCCTGATATGAAGGATCATGTTGTAGAGCCAATGCCAAATTGCAATGTTTCAAATTTTCAGGCATCTCAGAAAGATCAGTCGATCATTTGAAAGGAAGAATGGGATTCTCGTTCTGGAGGAGGTGTGAAACCTGAATGGATGTGGGAATTTTGGGTGTGCCAGACTTGTGCAGAATTCTGGAAAAAGTTATCAGATGTTTATATTTATGAAGATGTCTTGATGGGAGAAACATACATTTATAAAAAATGATTTCATTCCGGAATTACTGAGTTTATGGAGTCCGCAAATGAATTATTTCCACTCGATGCATGGTAAAGATGGCATTATTTTGTGGGATGTTTACCAAATAGCTGGGGATCCCATTCTCGAGGAAATGTATTATGAGTTTACTCCGTCAGCTACAACATGGGGTAATGTTACCAAAACACCATCATTGGATCATGAAGAATTTAAAATAGAAAAGAAATCACCCAAGGGAAAGAAAGATATTCATTCCAGGGTGTGTATGGAAGCCTTTTTAGAACCAAAAACAAATAAAGGTCCCACCTGTGGATGTCCTACTATTTGTACTTCTATAGATAAACAGGGTAGCTTAGGAACATATTGGCCTATATTTGATAAAGTTTACTAAAAGAAATGGGGATACAAAGTCTAATATGATATTGATGCAAAGATACGCTGAGCTGGCTTCCTTGCTATGTGGCTTAGCATTTACTTGCTTCTAGTTCGTGAGTCCGAATGTGGTGTAAGGTTGGGGAATTTTTTTATCATAGCTAAATTTGTATAGGGAAAGTATATTGGGTTATCAACTCTTGTATTGGCAAGAATTTACTATTCTATGCTACATTTATACAATGGGAAGGCTCCATTTAGAATTTTAGGTCCATTCCAAGTGTTATGAGGATGGATTGCAACACACTTTTCTGCATACTCAGTGTTGAACTCAGTTAGAGTCCCCAATGACCGATTCACCCCATTTTTATAGAAAGTTTCTGGTATTTAGCCTCAATATTTTTGACCTGATGTAGTGCTAAATTCATTGAATGTCTCAGGAGAATTTGGATTCTTTCCTTTTGGTAACCCACCAACTAGAACATTTATTTATGATGGTAAAGAAAAGAATTATGAGCTGAGATCTTATATGATGTCATTCGGGGATGGTGTATTATCAACCAGGATTGATGGTGAAATTATCTATGAGCCTTACATCTCTTATAGGTTTTCTTTTCAGTTCAGGTGTCTTCAAAAATCAAACACTTTTCTAGCCATGTATGATAGACACGAGAAACACCCAATGGTAGTGAGACAATTATGGATTATAACTACTTTAGAGGCATCCAAATTGTCAATTAATTTACCTCCACCAGATGCATCAATCAGATTGGAATCTGGATATGAAAAGGCTTGGGCTTCTTCATATCTTCAAGGGAATTTGATGAAAAGAATATACCGAGTGGTAGCTACAATGACTGTTGTGCATGGAAATTGTGGTAAGAATTCTATGGTCGAAGATGATGTAGAAGTTTCAGAGGTTTCAGAGCCTTAAAAATATCTTTGTAGGAGGTATACTAGGAAGACTAGGGATAGAGAAGAAATAACTCCAACGCCAAGGAAATCCAGTAGCCACCATCAAACAGAGGTTCATATTCCATCTATTGAACTCTCTAAAGAATAATGGAGTCCTGAAGAGGCTCACCAGTCAGAAGGTATTGAATCTCTTCCACAATCAACCATATCAAGATTGAATTATGTATGACATTCATCCATTCATCATTGGGAGAGTGTGACCCGTGATCTTAGGGATGCATAGGTATTCCTCTAGCATGGAATTCGAATACCGAATGTGGGTGACATTAAGAAACCTTCTTATTGCAATCTAGATAATAACATGGATGAAGTACATGAGTATATTAAGGAGTTGGAGGCTTTTATATATGCAACTGATGAACAAATATAATCCTCTAAATGAGTATCTCATATGATGTAATTAGAATTACATGAAGGGGTAATTATCAACCCTGAGGAGGATTGGGATATTTATGTTAATACTGAGAATGTATTTTCCTTTTCTTTTGTCTCAACTCTTATTTACCATTAATTATCATTAATCATGATGAAAATGCATTTGTGCTACTTGATTGTAGGGAAGAAAATTCTGGATCAGTTCTTGAATCACCAAAGTATGGGCCTACAGGCTCTCTTATCAACACATCAAACGATCCCCCCAGGTCTCCGAAACTTTCCCTAGGAGAAAGAATCTTGAATAGGGTAATGGCGATCGATAATCCTCAGCCATTAACTCAAGTTTCTCTTTCCAATAGGAGTGTTTCGATTTCTCCCCAAGATTTTGAAAAGAAACGCAAGAGAGCAATGAGATTGATCCGAAGTGTTCACCGAAGGAGTAAGTATTTATAGTGTCCTTAGGGCATTGTAATTTTCTTAATACACTATAGTAATAATGTTTATCTCCTTGCAGGATCTGTGTCTCTCTCCTCTTTCAAGGGACTAGGATCTTATTCTTCAAGACTAGAGAAGGAAACCCCAGGAAAAACCCAAGTTCATATTGATGGATCTACTATACTAGCAGATAAATCATTGAAAGATTCTGCTATACCCACTCCTGGTTATACTAAGAGATATAAATGACATGGTAAGATCAAATACATTTATCTTTAATATTAAATTCTTTTATAATATTCTTCTGTTCAACATATTTCAGATCAGTTTCCTTTGCCAATGGGTCATGTAATATCCAATATTGATATTATTATTTCTCTAGAAGAAAGGAATGAAGACCCAGGACAATATGACATAAAATTTGATGTTGGACCAAACCTGAAAAGATCTGATGATGCTGTACCAATTAAAGATCCAATGGAACATAATGTTAGCATATCCAATTTGGGCATCAACCAAATTTTTTTGGATACCTTAAATGGTGAGGATTATATAACATTCCAAGCCACATACACTAAAATTATGAAAGCACTTAATCCAAATATTGATGTTATAGGTTCCATCAAGGAGTTTGGGGATTTTCATGAGGAATTACAAGAACATAAGTTATTATTCTTGCATTTTACAAACACAATTTTTATTTTTTACTTGATTCTTTACATCAATGTTCACCTTATGAAGCTTTATCTATAGAAAATTTTGCAAAGGCTCTTCAAGAATGGAAAATTCCACTCTATCCTTACTCTATTGAAGCTAGAGAAATTCCTACAGAGGACCCCTTGTCAAGAGATGTTCCAGAGCCTTCAATTATGAAAACTGGGCAAGCTCAAAAGGGAACCACTTCTCAAGAAACATCTACTCAAACTACCGAAGCTAAAAGTTCCAGGAATGAATCTAATCAAGTATCCAACTTATCTTTGGGTAAATATCCTTGGCTGTTTGGATCACACTCTGTTTATGCCATTTTTCTGAAACTGTAAATGACCTTAATTTATTATTTAGGGTTATCATCTCCCACAGTTAGATCATAAGGTGAAGCTTCCATATTGACTTAGGCATCAGTAGAAGATGAGACTTCTACTATTCTGAGAGAAGTAGAACAAGGTAGCTCTTTAAGTGATCTGCTTCTAGAGTACATTTCACCTCATGGTAGTGACTCAGATTCATACTTGGAGATGCAATATTCTCTTGGCATATCACGTAAGAAGACATGGAAACATATATGGATCATAATTGCTGAGAAACTTTTATATGAGCTAATGCCCCATTTTTTTAAACTCCTAGAATTATTTGGCGTATTGGAATTTGGTGGATTTAATTATCGACCAGTCTATGATGCAATTAAATAGACCATTCTCCAACATGAGAAGGAGTATAATATGAAGTAAGATTTTGAAAAGGCTAAATGGTTCATCAATATTGAGAGCTTTCAAGCTGCAGTAGCTAAGGCAGAGGCAAATCATAATAAGAAATCGATCAAAATCATCCAACAAATCAATGAATACACAAAGGAGTTGTTATATCTTCAACAGAAAATAGATGTTCTTCATAAAAATCTTGAGAAATTGAACCATAAATTAGGAGAAACCCAATTAGAAGGGATAACTGTCATTTCAACTGCTAAGGAAGCACTTCGTTGGACCAAGGAGGCTCGCGTTTCTCAACTATCTCTACTTCAATAGGTAGCTGATAGGGCTTATGAAGCTGTTCAAAAAATGAAGATTCATGTTGGGATTTTATTTTAAAACATGATAGATAAGCTCTATTTTGTGGATGTCCCTCTGATTTCATATGAATGGAAGAAATTTTTTCTTCAACCATATATGTTCTCATTATTGCTTTTTTTATTGCAATATTAAAGGTAATGATGATGATGAATTTTTCTAAACATCAAACCTTCATGTTAGATAATCATGATTACAATGACAATAATAGGGGTGCTCAGAATTTTATTATTAAGCTAATGAGCCTAATGAGAATAGTTTGATTTTTTTATAGGGTTGTATGGAAAATCTCAGAAACATCATATCTTTTGACTTTTTATTGATCGATATTACCTAAATCATACAAAATGTATGTTTAGTGAGCTAATACTCGAATTTTTCTTAGAGTACCCATTGTGTGTTTTTAATATGGTGAGTAATACATATTTTGTTGTTGGTAGTTTAGAGTTATGTATGCTGGAATATAAACGGATAATTCTTAAGGTCGAAATATCTTTGACCATAAATTTTGAAATTAGATCTCAAAAAAGACTTAGTGATTAAGAATTTATTTAATGTTCTTCAAATACTTCCAAGGGGAATCTTGAGCCATGATTTTTATGGTCACCAAATTTAAAACTTGTATCAACATATGTCTCTTCCAAGAATGAAGTTACCCTTATTTGAAAAACCTATTAAGGGAGTTGTGTTACACAGGGCCAACTGGGGCATCTGCTGTATAGCCAAATAGTGGCATCTTTTGACTGATAGCCCCGTTATATAGAAAACTTATGCAAGGCTACCTAAGGGAACATACTGCATAGTCAAGAAAAAGAGCTCTTAGAAATTTAACATTTTACTGCTGATAGAAAATAGAAAATAAGATTTGGGTGATTAAAGGCCATAGTGGGTGGTTTTTCCAAGGAATGGAATTTTAAGAATGAAAGGGCTACTTTATACCAACATATGTCATGAATAGGAAAAAAAATCTATACAAATTTGGTGTATGAGTAATGGTTAAAATTTATTAGAAAGGAGAATTTCAGATATCATATTGTGCAATTTTAAGCCATGCAATGAGGACATTTGTACTGTGCAGTTTTAAGTTATGCAGTGAGGACATTTGTACTTTGTAGTTTTAAGTCCTGAAGTGGAGACATTGTGTGGCTTTAATTTATGGTCTTTAGATCTGACCAAAGGTATGAGACTCTCCCAATTTCTTGATAACTTGTTTGGAATCATACTACCATATTCAGGTATATAAGGGAAAATTGTAAACTTTGATTTCGGAATTTCTAGATCTAATGAACAATATAGAAAAGGGGATAATGGAATTGGAGGAAGTATTTTCAATGAATTATGTTACGATTATTTGACAAACCCATTATGTGGGATGTATTATAGGTCCAACTGGGGCATATGCTGCATAGCTAAATAGTGAAATCTTTTGACTGACAAGCCTGTTATGTAGGCAAATGTTATGTAAGTCCACCTAAGGGCACGTGTTGCATAGTTAGGCAAAAGAGATCTTAGAAATATGACATTCTAATATTTCTAAAATCAAATAAATTTTATGGAGATTCAAATTTTCCACAGAATAGAGTTCGTTTTATAGAGAAAGGTACCCGAATATGGAGAGGGTATTTCCAACCAAGATTTCCAAAGAATCAGAGGAATTAGACTTCTACCAAGGTTTGACCGAAACGTAAAAGGTGTGATGTCTATTGTTTTAGGTCATACAACTAGGACCAGAAATGGAAAAAATATATGATATGTGTCCAAGTTATTCCAAGGTTATTTCATATTGCATTGAACACATGGAGATGGAAATGTGTAAACTATGGCCTTAAAGACTTTGACATCAAGAGAAAAATAATGGGACAAATATACCAGAATGACTGTTTTTTTAAAATAAAGATTCTTGTATATTTCCATCAATGTTTGAAGGGGAAAAAGATACTATAACCAATAATGATATTACCATCATTTGAAAAACCCATTATGTGGGTTGTATTATGTAGGTCCAACTTGGGCATATGTTTCATTCCCAAATAGTGGCATCTTTTGACTAATAGTCCCATTATGTAGGAGACTTTTTCAAGTCCACCTAAGGGCACATGCTTCACAATTAGGAAAAAGAGATCTCATGTATTAGAAACTCTCTCACCAGAAACCATAAGAAAGATTATGAAGATCTGGAAATATTCAAGATTAAGAGTGTGAAATATAAAAGGGGGTTATGCTCAATGCACATAAGAAATATTTGATTCAATATTGGTTATGAGTTTGACATCCTTTACATAAATCTGACTCATATGTAAAATGAATACTTTCTTTGTTTCCATTGAATTAATATAGTGATGTGCAGTTTAATGTCATGCAATGAGGACGTTATACTATGCAGTTTTAAGTTATGCAGTGAGGACATTATACTGTGTAGTTTTAAGTCATGCAGTGAGGAAATTATACTGTGCAGTTTTAAGTCATGTAGTGAGGACATTATACTATGTAGTTTTAATTCATGCAGCGAGGACATTATTCTGTGCAGCTTTAAGTCATGCAATGAGGACATTATACTATGAAGTTTTAAGTCATACAGTGAGGACATTGATAGCCCCATAATAAATTGAAACACCTTTTTTATATAAATAATCCTTTTACCTAATTCCTAAGCCAACTTGAGCTATTCTTGGTGTGAGAAACAAGGATCAGTAAGGGTTTCTTCTATAACATAAATGTGACACAAGTGAAGAATGCGAGTGTTAAATTTCCATGAAATTTAACATAATTCAGTAAAGAAAAAAGATGAACCAATGTGAAAAGAAAGAGATATCATAGCTGGATTAAGGAATAAAACCTAAATATCATTATGTGTCTTGTTGGGGGAAAGAATCAAGCCATACATAGTTCTTTAAACATTCCCTATGCAGGTTTGATTCTTATATATAAGGAAAGGGGTTTTTTTATATCGTGGATGGGCCCAATATTGGAGATCTAGGCATCTCTACATATCTCATATAGATGAGAATCAAGCCTCACATAGTTCTTTAAACATTTATTTCCCACACCAATTGAGTTTGACATGGGAGATGGGGGGCTTTAATACATTATAGAAGAATGATTAAATTTAAGACACAAGATGGTATGAAAATCAAATCATGTATCTTAAAATAGCACTATGTATAGATCTAGTTCATATAGAGGAGAAGAAAAAGGGAAATAAAAATTTTGTGATTGTGACTGGGCCTAATATTGGAGATTGAGGTGTCTCTAAGTATCTAAAATAGATGAGAATCAAGCCATACATAGTTCTTGAAACAAGGTCCCTATGCAGATCTGACTCATACATAGGGAAGGGAGGGACTCATGTGCTACTAAGGAGTATCAATGATTTCCATGATTCTTTTTTATGGAAGCTTCTAACATCAATTATAAATGACGTTAACCGTACAATTTAATGTCATGTAACAAAGAAAAATGGTGTCATGCGGTTTAATTTCGTGTGATAAGGACAAAGATGCTACACATTATAACGTCATGCAACATGGACACTTATATTTGTTACACAGTTTAATGTCTTGCAACTAGGACTTTGTACTGTGAAGTTTTAAGTCTTGTAGTATGGACATGGGGCTGTGTAGTTTTCAGTCTTGCAGTAAGGACGAATGTGTGCAACTACACAAAGTATTTCTTCAAGAATCTTTCATCAGTTGTAGTTGTAATAAGCTCTCCATCCGTTAAGATTAAGGCATAATCTCCATTTGAGTAGACCTTATATATGGAATAAGGTCCTTCCCACTTTGGCTCAAGATTTGGAGGTGTATTTCCTGGTATCATTGGAGTCCTAAGGACTAATACCAATTCTCCTTGAAGAAATGAACAGAAGTGAACTTTCTTGGTAAAATCTCACACTATTCTATTCTGATAGACTTCTAAATGATGCAAAGTATGAAATATTTTATCATCTAACCATTCAAGCTTATCAAAACATTTAGGAGACTTCTCATCTATAGAAAATTGATCACATATTGAAACTATGAGTGAAGGAAATTTCATTTCAATTGGAAAAACTGCTTCTGTTCCGTACACCAATGAATAAGGGTTTCTTGGGTGGCAGTACGTGTAGTAGTCCGATAATCTCATAAAGCATGAAAAATTTTATCAGGCCAAGATCTCATATCTTTATCCACCATCTTCTAGAGTATATTTTATAAGGTTTTATTGAAAGCCTTGATCTTTCCATTGGTCAATGCATAATAGCAAGATGGATGGTTGGACTTGATATTGTGATACTAGTATAACTTCTTTACCTCAATCGAATAAAAATTGGTTCCATTTTCCATCAAAATAGTATGAGGGACAAAAAATCTTGTGATGATGTTAGTTTTGACCAAACAAAAAATTATTTTGTATCTGACATCTTTGAGAGGTATTTCCTCAGCCCATTTGGAGAAGAAGTCAGTAGGAGTAAGGATATACTTGAACTTCTTAGCTGCAGCTAGAGGATAAGGTCCTAATACATCCATTCCTTATGTGGAAAATGGCCAAGAGTATTTAGCTGTATGTAGCAACTCTAAGGGTTGATGAATGGTGTTTTCATGCACATGGCAGGGATAATTTTTTTAGTGAAATCTATGCAATCCTAAGTTATTAAAGTCCAAAAGTATCCAAGACTTTATATTTTATTAGAAAGAATATGCCTAGACTAGTGAGAACCATAATCTCCTGAATTTACTTCTTTCTTGATAGCTATAGTTTCTTATCCATCAATAAATCTAAAGAGTATTCCATCAAAGCCTTGTTTGTCGAGGATCTTCTGGTGATCTAGACTATCATAACGAGTAAAATTGGCCTCTCACTATCAGATCTGCTCTTTTGTATCCCTGTTTGGTGGAAGTACTCCATTTTGAATATATTCCATGATGGGTGTCCTCGATACCATGGTATGACCATATGTATTAGAAGTAGGGATAATTTCATTAATTTCCTCTATTTTGGTTTGAAAAAAAGGTAAGACCACATGAAGATGGGATATGATGATGACTGTCTCATCCCGATTTTGATCTGCCAAGGCAGTAGCTTCATTAGAAAGTGCATCATCTTGGCCATTTTGTGATCGCGAGACATAAGACAATATTTGATCTAAGGGAAATTCATCCATTAACCCTCCGAATTAATCAAAAAAGGGATTAATTATTCTTTTCTAATTGAATATTTCCCATTGATCTGTTTGATTACCAATTCTGAATCATCTTTTACTTTCAAATGACTCACTTGCACCTGAAGTTTCAATTGCAAGACTACAATGAGAGCCTGATATTCTACTTGATTTTTGGTTCCACCTTTCAATAACATAAATGAATAAGGAAACACTACCTTTTATGTGGAGATAAGGACAATTCCTAACCCAACATTGTTGAGTTTATGGTTTTCCATTCTCGTACCTGTTGAACTTATGGAGGAACCATCAAAGTGCATCTCCCATGCTTGGGAATTATCTAGAATAGAGAAGACTTATTAATTAAGAAATTCAGTATTTAATGATGTATCTTCTGTAGATGGATGCTCACCATGGAATTCAGCTAGATCTTGTCCTTTTATTGCCTTATGGGGCACAAAATGGATATCAAACTATTGCAAAACAACTCCCTACCATGCCAGACATCCTGTAAGCATAGGACGATTGAGGATAAATTTGAGCAGGTTATTGGGAGATACCAATTGGACCTCATGATGTTGCTGGTGGTGCCTCAATTTATTAACTACAAAGATAAATTCTAGGCAGCACTTTTCAATACATGAATATCGAGTTTCTGCATCAAGCATATTTCGACTGAGATAGTAATGGATGTTTTTATTCCCAACATCGTTCTTTTGGAAAAGTCACCTAGTGATCACTCTAAAGATTTTACATATAGAATAAGTGGTCTTCCTTCAACAGGTGGAATTAATACCAGTGGACTTAAGAGATATATCTTGAGGGTATCAAATTATTCTTTCCAATCTTTAGTCCATTGATAGGTGACTCTCTTCTTCATTAATCTGGTGAAGGGAAAACACTTGCCTTCCGAATTGGCAAGAAATTTCCAAATATAGGCCAAGTGTCCTTGGAGTACTCTTAATTCATTCAAATTTTTAGGAGGTGACATACCAAGGATTGATATTGTTTTCTCGGGATCAACTTTGATACCATGATGGCATACAATGAAGCCAGGTAACTTTCTTGAGGTTACCCTGAAAGCACATTTAAAGGGGTTCATCTTCAAATTGTGTTGCCGATGTTTATTAAATGTGGTCTCCAGATCAGATTTTTTATTGGAACATTGTCTGGATTGGACCACCAAATCATCCACATAACATTCAACAAATTTTCCCTAAGAAGTGTTTGAAGATATGGTGCATGGCGCGTTGGTATATTGCACCTGTATTCTTTAAGCCCAATGGCATTACCTGATATCAAAACACACCCTGTGGGGCTATGAAGGCTATATATTCTTCATCGTCTAGGTCCATACAAATTTGATTATACCTAGAGTAACCATCCATGAATGAAATAGCTTCATAGATAGATGTTGCATCGATTAAAAGCTTTGTGATCGGAATAGGAAAATCATCTTTAGGACAATGCCAGTTAAGATATCTGAAATAAATGAAAACTCTGATTCTTTTTCTTTTTCACCGAGACAATGTTGGACAACCATTTGGGATATTGAACCTCCCTAACAATGTTATCCTTTATAAGCTTATCAAATTCTAATTTAATTTTAGAGGCATGAGTTGGGTGTGTTCTTGTTGGTTCCTTCTTGAATCCTCGATGTTGTTCTGGAAAACCCAAATGGTGAGTGGCTACATTGAGATTAAGACCTGAAATTTCTATATAATTCATAGAAAATATATCTTTATGTTTCTTTAGAAATTAATTATACACCTCTTTCTCTTCATAGGTCATGGACGCACTAATTAGAGTGGGGCATGGATCTTCTTCTGTACCCAGATTTATTTCTATGAGATCATCCACAGTGGTAGAGACACCTTCCTAAAATACTGGAGGACCTTCCTTGAGATCTTCCTCTTCTTCTTCATTACATGTTACCTCTTCTGTTTCTACTTTCATAGAAGATGATGATTCAAAACTTCTAGAGTTAGGGGAGGAGTCAGTATTTGAACATGAAGAAGAGGCCACCATATCTGACCCTACTGATGATGAAGGGTCTTCCTGTGGTAATAAAGAGAAGATGATGGATTGGGAATCAACATATTTGTCTTCCTAGAGCATTGCTACAACTTCTTTTACTCTGATTGAAAAATTAGAGGCTTACTATAGTTTGGCAGATGATATGAAAACATCTCCATTTAGGATTCCATCACTACTTGGCGAATCAACAATTTCTCCCATCCTGTCAGGATTGATTGCTGCGATTGACATTATGTATGTTACTGGATGAGTTCATGGTTTTGGATTTACCCTTTCAATTTTATTTATAGTTAACACATAATTTGTACTCCAATGTATGAATGGGTTTCCTGGCATCTTTTCCAGTCCATTCGGAGCATTAAATCTGGTTATCTTCTTTGTTATGGACCTCGTTCCCTTTGTGTGATAAAACTATACATCAATGTACTAAGATTGACATGTTTTGAATGGAGCCTTGTCACCATACAATGTCCTGATTTTACCATTGAAATAATGCTTAAGACATTGGTGGTATGAAGAATGTATGGCTGCATGTTGATGTAGCCAAGGCCTTCCAAGCAGAACGTTGAAGGTTGTGTCCTGAAGAACAACCATGAAATCTGAATTAGATACAAGATCTCCAAATTTAGTTCTAAGTGTAATCTCGCCCAAAGGTTATTTCTCATTCTTGTCATATCCTTACAACATTACTATGGAAAGAGATAAATCAGATTCTGTCTGGCCCAATCGATGAAGTGTACGAAGGGGAATGAGGTTGACTCTAGAGCCATTATCAATAAAGGTTCATCAGATGTCTATGTCCTTGAACTTTCCAGATAAATACAAGGGTCTGATATGTCCACGTACAATATCATATTCATCTTCATCTGTAAAATATATGACTGCATGACATTATTCACAATCATTCTCTATATGGTAAACCTCAACAGTAGAAACTTCAGTTTCAAACTCTTGAGGACTTGACAAAGCCTCAATAAGTTCTTCTCGAAGATCTTTTGACAGATTCAATGCATCCAAAATTGATAAATTGGCTTGTACTTGGGCCAGTTGTTTCAAAAAATCATACTTTTGATCCATAGGTCTGCATTTCCCAGCATGGAAATGCGGTTTTATAGGTGTCTTGGAAGATGATGCTTCTGATGTAGATGTACCCTATGTTGGAGAAGAAGCTAGAAATACACATGGATTTGGTAGATTAGATTAACTAAGTCTATAAACTTGCTGAGAGGAATATGGTGTGACTTTTAATCAGTCAGCCAAAATAATCATGTCAAAACTGAACCTGTCTTGCATTGAAGAAACTCATTTTTCTTGTTGAGCTCACTGAAGAGCTCTTCCATGAGTTTTTTCTGAATATATGGTTTGAGCAGGAGTAGAGTTAAAATGGTGTTTTCTAGAATTCCCACTTCTTCCCTTGTATCCTCGACCTTGGCCTCTTTCTTTAGTTCCCCAGTTATGTATAAGGAACTTCAGATAATTATAATCAGAATCACCATTGTTATAATGATCCATTAATTAGATAACATCGATAGAACCAAATATCAATTCTTCATATGATGAAGATTCTTCCTGACAGTTAGTTCTGATTGTTCCATTTGGCAGGACAATGCCCGTTCTTTTGAAACAATGGCATGAAATCTTCCAAGGTCAAGGAAAACTTTGTCCTTAACATGATCTCTTATTCTTATGACTTCTCTTTTTTCCTTATGATCACCTCGTTTCATTGAGGATTGACCTTTTGATGAAGGTGGTTTTACTATGGCAGAAGTGGCAGAAGACATAATCAGTTGTTTCAACTGTGTTTGTAAAATGGAATGAGTTTGATTGATCATTTTCCTAATCATCCAATCATCACATTTCTGCACATTTTTACTTTTTTACTTCCTCCCATTCGCCTTCTTCCTCTAGATCATTAGTAGTATCACATGCTGCTTGGGCTGACAAAATTTTTAGTTTCACTTGTCCAGAGTCTACCATTTTTTTATGAGTTCCTTGAAAACAAAACTCTCCTGAATGGGATGCCCCAACATCTCGTGAAAGGCATAATAATTCTAAATATCTTCATCTCCTTCTTTTTTTGGTATTTTGGCCTTGGGAATTGAACCGAATTATTTTCCAGAGCTGAGATAATGTAACCGGGAACTTGTTCATTTCAGAAAGAATAAACATTATTATTTAATTCCTCAAAATATTTCCTCCTTCGATCTCTTGGATCACTTTGATGAGGCGGTCATTGCTGCTAATTCTCCGAAGGTGGAGCCCTTTGATATGATGAAGATTTTGAAGTGGAAGAAAGTACATGTTCTCACTTGAGTTTAACGATAGAATCCTCTACCTTCTCTATTCTCTTCCCCGAAGCTGATGGAATTAAATGAGTTTTAGACCTAGTTTCTATAATTGAATTTTCTATTTGATAAGAAATTGAAGTAATGTCCCAAAACCCTCCTATGTATTTTATTGGGATCAGTGGTGTATGTAACTCATCATGTATATTTTACACACAAATTGGTAGCAGCTTATCTTGAGAAAGTGCCAAACTTAAGGAATATGTTAATCCTTTCCATAGTGTAATGAAATCTAAAACTATTTCATTATCCCTCTGTTTACAATTGGTAAGATCAAAAATTGTTGTCTTCGGTAGTGTTGAGGTAAACTGAATAAGGGATTTCTGAAGTATATCTTCCCATCTAGTAATTGATCGAGATTGCAAACCTGTATTCCATAAAAATTCTAGTCCTTGTAATAACTGAACAAAACACCTAACTTTTACTGCTTCTTGTTGTTGAGGAGTTCCCATCATGGGATCCAAACAAGAAAAAAAGTGTTATGTGTTTTTCCGGATCTCCCGAACCATTAAATATTCGGAATGTGGTATTCAAAAAATTCAGTGGAGGAGGAATCAAATCCACCCATTTAAGGTAAACTCTATTTTCCAGCTGAATTGGCGCATGTCGTTCCACCATAGCTTCTAATCGAGTTGTTAATGCCTCAATTGTTCTCATAAGTATTTGGGGAATATTCAGATGAGTTGGAACCTATGAAGGTACAACAACTGGAGCTTGAGCTGGTGCAACGACTGAAAAAACCACTGGTGGTGGTGATGGTATTTGTCTTGGATAACTCACAGGAACATGCTTATCAGGATGTGTTTAATCATATCTCAGTTCTGTACCTAAAAGTGAGAATTAATTATCCTCATTTGTAGTTACTACAAATCCTTTTTGTTAAGGAGATCCTACAAAATGTGCAAGTTGAGGACCTACCTGGGGAGTACGTCTAGAAGAAATGCTATTTCGAAGTAACTCTATATTGAGTCTTTTCAACTCTTTCATTTCTTATTCATTCTATGCAAATCTCTCTTCAAGTGAAATAGATTGACCTTCTCTAAAAAAAATTTGAGATGCAATCTGAATTTTACCTTTCCCCTTGTTATATTCCTTTCAAAGGAGTGGGAATTGGTTATCTGAAGGCATACCTAGATTCTGGGTTATCCACTGATTTCGGGTACGTACATATTTTTAATTTGCCTCAGTGTGTACCATATTATGGATAATAACTTCATCTTCTGATTCCCCTGAACTTGACACATTTTCTAGAGGATATTCAGTAATGGTGTTAATGACATTTACTGATGCATAATGCATTGATGGAATTATGTTAGTATCTTTGTGAGACATTCTCCCTATATATCATCCATGAGACTTTGTTCCCTTGTATGATGAATCCCTGGGAAATGTTTGTCAGACAATAAACCAAAGTTAATCCTCAAATAGTTCAATTGTGCACTCTATTTGTGGATTTTTCCCTAATCGAGAGAAAACTGACTTCCATTGAGGAGGGGATTGTAGATGTGAAAAATCCCCCAGCCTTATATGCTAGGGCTGTTCATGTTCTTCTTCTTCAAATCATTGAACTTTGTTTAATGAATTTGAAGGTTGAATTAAATGATCCCCCAACCATTCAAGAAGGGGTGATTCTTGAACTACTATGGCTGAAATTTTTGCAACTACTCTTCTAATTTTGATATTCATAATATGGTAATAATTTGGTTTTCAAATGAAAAATATTCTTCCATAATTTGAGATGAATATCATGAATACAATATTCTTCCATTAATTATGGACTGTTATACAGAGAATTTTCCAAATGCCAGAACATGACTGGTATTTCTCCATTAGCTATTTTTTTTCTCATGTTTAACATATCTTCATCGTCTTTCGCTATAGGTCTCTCCATTTGGTTTGACCAAAGTGGATGCTCGGTATTAGAAAACAAATGACCCAAGGGAGGTTTAGAGAATGACCATTCCCTTAATATTTCTTTTGGTTGATAAAGTGTTTCACGTGTCAATGACAAGGCATTAGATATGACTGGCATTGTATTTGGAAGTTCCTCGAGATAGGAGGGCTTTCTCATCGCTACATTATCCAATATAGAATTATTTTGACAATTCAAAATACTACTATGGAGAGGAATTTCATAGAGAATACCATGGGGAGGTCCACCATGGTGAATTAAAATATGGGATGAAGCCTCTTTCTCCCTAGTCTTCTGGCCACACAGATGGTTGTTGTGGCTCTCATCCAGAGATAGGCTCTCTGGATTGGATGAATTTTCATAAATCAAGCCTTCATGATAAAGTTTCATATGAGGAAATTCATAATTATTACTACCACTCCCATAATATGGTAATGAGGGGATAGGATCATGAGCTGCAATAGATAAATGTATAAGGGCTTCAAGAATTCCATCATTAAGAGGATCCAAATTGCAGTTTGACTCTTAATTTTTCAACTGTGTATGATGAGACTTATTCTTGGATGTTCTCTTACACATAGTTGGAGACAATTTCTGGGAGAAGTGGTTATCATGGGAAGGTGTATGTTCTTTTCTTGGAGCGACCATCGGAATGGACAAATTACCTCTAATTGGAAAGGGTGTATGTTCCCGATCATGTTGCAGTATGATGTGGGGAAGTATGCCCCATGACCCTCCTTGAATGGAACAGAAGTGTGTATCTACTCTGAGATGGAATGATGATGTGTCATCCCATGTGTGGGGATTTATTTATGTGTATATTCCCTTGGTACTACTGAATTAGTAGTTATAATAAACTAGCATGCTTCTAGAATATGGGAAGGGATTTGCATTTCCCCTTTCACCATTGATAAGATGTGTTTGGTGACTTCAACGGCCTAAATGTGAATATACGTCCATTCTGTATCTAAATTAGGTGTATGTTCCTACTCCTGTCCTCCTTTTCCAGTCAATGGGTATTGAAAGTACTCATGCATGGGGGTAGATAGTTGGATCTACCCCAAATTTGTCATTAGAGCTTTCCAATTGACTTCTTCGAGTGCTGCCAAACAAGACTGTTGGAAATCCTGATGAAGACAGGAAGGTGTATGTACCTACTAGTTATTTCTAGTCAATTATGGTTGAAAGACTTGCTTCAATACTGACATATGAGACTGCTGGAAAAATTAGTGATTGTAAGAAGGTGTATGTTCTTATTTACCAGTTGTCACCTCATTAGATTGTAGGGATTCTTTAAATGCAGTCAAACGAGCCTTCTAACTGGATGAAAACATATAAGCAGGTGTATGTTCCAGTTCATAGTACTCCACTAGATTTATCTGGTGGGATTGGTGGGTTACTTCCAGAAGAGTCTGCTGGACAGCAAAATTAGGACAAACGGGTGTATGTTCCCACACGTAGTTCGCCATCAAGTTAGGTTGATGGAATTCTTTGAAGGGGAGAAAGGTAAGAACCTACTCCCTGTTGACCAAATGTTATCCCAGTTGGTTATTCTTGTGTTCTTGGGTCTGAGAGACCTGGACCAAACAATTATAGGAAACACCCCCATCATGTTGGTGGTTCACTACCGCGCGATTTTGCTGGCAGCGATTGTTGGTGGGAGTCCTAAAAAAGGACCCCTGCATCTTTGAATTGAGGCCCTGAGTAACCTATTGATCAACTTCCCTATAGTATGGGAGGGGCAAGTTATTGTGTTTTGGGGATAAGGACCCAAAACAATTGAAGATAGTGGTTGGAACCATCTATTTCTTGATCATTAGTCGTCATTGGCCGAATGATCGAGGATTGTTATTGACCCGGAGGGCCTCTTGGGAAGCCTCGAAAGTACAGATTGTACCATGCTAGTGATACTCTTTTACCATCACATTGGAGACCCAATGTTGAATATTCTAGGTGGGTGATAACATCCTTTCCTTGTATGAGGATCCATCTTGAGTAGCGGTCGAGAAGTTCATAGTTGTTGTCTTGAAGAAATCCATTTTGGACTAAAGGGAGTTCTGAGAAAAAAAAATGAGACAACAACAAACTCTATTAAAGTAAAAAAATTTAGATGGATACACACATGATTGATTCCTTTGTATGGATTTCCTTTATCAATTCATAGGGGCCTAACAGGTGGGTAACATTATTATCTTCGTTAAGGATTCACATCGGTTCAATTTTTTTTGTTTCGTAGTTCCTTGAAACGGGTGTTCTAGTTTTAAGAATCCCTATTTCTAGGTGATTTCCATTGGACTTATTCATGGAACTAGAAAATTCCAATAGTTATTTATCCAAAGGGTACCTGCTTTCCAAAGGTAGGCGTTCTTTAATTTTGATCTTTATGATACTTAGGAATGTACATTGGTCGAGAGGATGGGAGGTCAGACTCATCACACCCTTTTAGGGGGAATTATTGTCTATTATAGGACTCTCTTTGTAAATATAAGATATTTTCATGAATTCTTATTAAATAACCAAGAATAACATAAGTTCCCCTTGGAATTTTCAATCACTTGTGAACATGTGTAAAATTTAGAATCATCAGTATGTATTCAAGGTTCTTCATTAATGGAGATATCTATATTTATTCAAGATTATTCATCAATGGTATCCTCTCACATACTATTTAAAGATTCTTTTAATCATATTTATAATGATACTGGTTTTTAAGCTACTCAGTGGGGCACTCTGGAATTTATTGTCATCCAGGTAGATGAATATCTGTTTTGATATTGGGATCATACCCATGAAATGTGTTTCCTACATTTCCTTGTGAAAGGAATCATAACCTTCATAATTCAGTGTCACTTAATGGGACACATCATACCATTTAAGTTCATGTGATAAGGACCTACCTATACAATTTAATCTCATGTGGTATGGAAATTTAAGCGAAAGGTGCTTAGTCAATGTTTGGTGTGGGACTTATGATGAAATAGCCCAATGAACTTGGGAAGGATATGGGTTTCCAAGTTAGATTAGACCATGTTGGGATTATGGCCCAAAGAGAACAAGGTTAATTTGAAATGTTTCATTTGAAACTCAAGGAGGATTCTTACATATCCCATGTGGATGGGAATCAAAGTCCACATAGTTTGATAAGTCTCATAGAAGAGTATAGTCCTTTGATAGAAATGTGTTTGGGATTACTTCCTAAAAAAGGATGTCTTGGTGATTTGGGTGTTTAATTTGGGGATTATTCTAAAGAGGATGCCTAGATTAACCGAATTAGGTTTTGATTCATGTGGAGAATATCCAGTGAGCTTAGGCCCTGAAAGGATTTCCTACGTATCCTAGTTTGAACAGGAATCGGAGTTCTCATAGTTCCTTCACTGTGGGTGTCTGTGCAAATGTTGTGATCATAAAAAATCTCTAAACCCAGGTGATTCATGCTCAGTGTGAGAAAAAAAAGGATGTTAAAGATTCAACAATGACACATACACTTTTCCACCTCTATTAGTGGAGGAGGGTGAGCCTATGACATCCATGATGGAGGAGGGTGGAGCGATAATTCCTCCCTATGTTCTCTTCATATTGGACAAGGATCCAATGAAAGTAACAAGGGATGAAGGTTAGGGGATTACAAAAGGATGGATGCCTTAAAATTTATCCTAGTAGGGGAGGGAGGCTTCTACATTTCTTGTATGAAAAAAAAGTGTGAACCATACCTTCCCTACCAGAGACTTGAGGTTCTGTCTCTTTAAGAATGGAGAGGTCGAGACGTAAACCTTAATTCTCAAAAATCGATAACTTCACAGCACTATTCCTAGGAGAAAGGTCCATCTGAATAAGGATATAAAAACCCACAGATACTCCATGAGTCCTAAACCCATTGTGAAACAGTTGTAGAAAACCTCTGACTGTGGATATACAAACCCAAATAAGAGACATTCTGATGTGCCTTTCCCAAATATTTGATGGGTGAGGAGGTTTTGGTGGAGGCTTCAACTTAGTCCCTTTTATATTAGGGAACCTAGGAAGGAGATACCCTTCCATGAATGTATTTGAAGAGGGTAATTAAGTTGGTATGTAGGTTTTATACCAAGCTCTACCGTGTAGGTAACTCAAGCATGTGTGCCATGTAGGTACCCCGCATTGTTGTACTATGCAGTTGTACCACATAAGTCTGTCATGCAGGTGTGCCACACAGGTGTGCCGTTCATGTTTGTATGATGATTGTAGAATATATTTTACACAGGGGAACCAAAACTATGTAAAAACTGAGAAATAATTTCAAAATATTCTTATCCCATTATACTTTCTCTTCTATCGTGTTTTTTAGAGAGCTACCCGAGACAATTTGAGGGATCTGGGTGAAAGAGCTATGCAATGGGAGCTTCTGAGAGTCTTTCAACCTTTTTATTCATAAAATGAGGAGCCTAAGGGTCTTATTTATAGGAATGGATGGGGCCTGGTCGAAGGAACATTATCCACATAGGTCCTTCGCACTGTTCCTCTATATAGGTACTTCGCACAGGGTTACAGAAATTATAATTCCGTGTAGGACTGCCTTGCAGGTCTGGCAAGTAGCTCTACCACATAGGTCTATCACGCAGTTCTTTCACGTAGAACATTGGAGGATTTGGATTTCCTTTGAATTATTTGAACCATTCCTTAGTATTTTGAAATATCCAGGGCTATCTTCATGGTCTTTTAGAATTCTTAAGTTGTGTCAACATGCTCAAAGCTCAAATTTCTCCATACACCTTGGTAGCACCTAGATGTATAGAGATTTGAAGGAATAGTTTTGGTGGGATAACATGAATTGAGAAATTGCTGACTATGTGTCAAGGTATCTAGTTTTCCAATAAGTAAAGTCCAAGGGACAACATCCTAAAGGGTTCATAAAACCTTTTACTATTCCAATGTGGGTGTGGGATGACATTATTATGTACTTTTTCATAATAATACCAAGAAAAACTTGATGAAATGATGCAATATGGGTAATTATTGATCATCTTACAAAATCATCACATTTCCTTGCTATAAGAGAGGATTTACCACTTGAGCGCCTAGAAAGAATTTATATTAATGAAGTTGTAAGACTTCATGGTGAACCTCTATCTATTGTGTCTGATCGATATCCTCAATTTACATTAAAATTCTAGAAATGTCTCCTGAAGGCTTTGGATATTAGGCTTCTTATGAGTACTTCTTATCACCCCGCAAACTGATGAATAGTCTGAAAGGAATATTCAAACACTGGAAGACATGTTGTGATCATGCTCTATTGACTTTCAAGGTATGTGGGAACAATACTTCACTTTGGTGGGATTTTCATACAATAATAGTTTCTATTCTAGAATTCAAATGGCTCTATATGAAGCATTATATCGTAAGAGGTTCCGAACTCCAAATTATTGGGATGAGGTTGGCGAGAGGAAACTTATAGGCCCGGAACTTATTGAAGAGACAACTGCAAAGGTAATGAAAATTCAGGCCCATATTAATGCAACCCAAAGTAGGAAAAAGAGTTATGCTAAAAACTAGAGAATGGATTTGGAATTTCAAGTAGGAGATCATGTATTTGTAAAAGTATCTCCATTGAAGGGTTTCTTAAGGTATGGTAAGAAAGGGAAACTAAGAACTAGGTTCATCGAGCCATTTGAAATTATAGAAATAAGTGGAGTTTTAGCTTACCATTTATAAATTACACTAAGTCTCTCCAAAGTTCATAATGTGTTCCACGTGTCATTGTTAAATAAATACATTCCATACCCAATTCTTGTACTCACATATGAAAAAATAGACCTGAATCCGGAGTTGTCTTACTATGAAGAGCCTATTCAGATTCTTAACACTAGAGAGAAAGTATTAAGAAATTAAATGACCCTTCTGGTAAAGGTTATTTTGAGAAACCATAAAATGGACGAGGCTGTAAGAACCCAGTTTTTACTGCGAATGACTTTGGAATATTCTTGATGATATTCCAGAGCAGCACCTTCAGACAGCGTGCGATTCCGAGCCCCGGAGTGGCCGGAATTAAAATTTTCAGTGCGTTCACACTGGAAACACCAAATAAATGTGATAAATCCTAAACGGTGATCCGGATCAGAGATCCGAGTGTACGGATGGGTCTGGAATGGGGTGTTTACCCTAGGAACGACATAAAACTTGTCGGCGCTGGATGTTTGGACCCCTCGCTCGCTTTCAGAACGTTAAACGGATAAATTAATAAATTAATTTATTCGTTTCATGGTGAAATACAGCTATCTCTTAAATGGTGGCTCGGATTGGAAAACTGAGGCCACCGTTGAGTTTAGAGCATGCCGTTTACCCTAGGGGGGGTATGAGTTTCACGGGCGCGGGCCGTCTGTGAAAAATGGCCCCCGGGGGCGTTTTTGTTATTTGGCGGCCTCGAGCGCTAAGTTTTATAACTTTTGAACAGAGTCTCGGATTAAAATTCTGATACCTCTTTTGTTCTCGGGAGGTCGTTTTTACCCCAGGGGAACCCTCCTTTTCGTCTACATCGACAGCATAGTCAGGGCCGTGCCGGGCGGGGGGTTTAAGTGTTTTCTACTTAAACGCACCCCCACCCTCTTCTTCTTCTTCTTCTAACTCAAACCCTCCCCCTATCCTCCAGCTCCGGTAAAGCACTCCGGTGAGGCACCTCTGACGAGGCAGCTCCAGAAAGGCGATGGCGCGGCGACAGATCGCCCGTGAAGCTTCGGGCAACGCCCCTGCATGTATGAGTTATTTCGTTTTCGTTTTCAAATTCCAGTAATATTTGAGCGCAATTTATACTATTTAATTGATGTATTATCATCGATCGAAGCCCTCAGATGTGTAGTATATGTTCTAAGGTTTCCGATGCTCTTCTCGGATCGAAAATCTGAGTCCCGGGGTGCCCGGGGCAGTCCCGGGGAATTTCGGCCAAAATTTTGGTTTTCCGGCGGTTCTTGGCGGCGGACTGTTGTTCCGGGACGGCGGCGCGGCAGCGGGCGCGGCGGAAGGCCGGCCGGCCATCCGGCCGGCTGGGCGGAACCTTCCCGGTGCAGGACGGCGCAGGTGGTCCAACAGAGGGTGCCGGCCGCGGGCGCTGGCGAGAGGAGGCGTCCGGGCCTGCGGGGAGACAGAGACCCGCATGGACGTGACCGGCCGTGTCGGCCGGTCGGTAAAGGTGCCCGCGCGGCGCGCGGGCGAGGCAGGCAGCGGGCCGCGGTGCGGCAGCCTTCAGTTTCGGTTGGGCCGGACCCAGGCGGCTGGGCCGGCCCGAGCAGGGCGGACCGGCCAGACCGGGCCGGTCCGGCCCGAAGGGTTCTCCCCTAATACCTTCGGACGCCCGTATCTTTAGCTAAGGATGTCCGTTTTGCGTGCTGTCTGTGGTGGTGCGGACCTAATAGAAAGGCGGGGTTTTTGAGATGGTCCCGGGAAATTATAATTCCCGAGACGGGGGCCTCGCTGGCGCGACATGTACGTCAAGGGGATTAACGTCATTCCGGGAATCTTGTTTTGGGCGTCGCGGACGCATCTGACGTCCGTTTTGAGCACCGTCAGCGGCGTTGCGACCCTGGAACTGAGGTAGAGGTTTCTAGGGTGGTTTCAGGTGTTGAGACTGGATTTGAGGCGTGGTCCCCATGGCCCATCTTTCGAGCTGCGTGCAGTGTTTCAAGCCTTTTTCATCGGACATCTGTTCGGGGCGTACGAGCAGTCGTTTCTAGATGTTTTTCTGAGGGGATTGCAACGGTGCAATCTGCCCGCTATATTTCGGCATGATGGTGCGGGGCCCACGAGGGTCGTTTGAGCGTCGACGGTGATTTTCCATCTTTATCACTGGGTGACCGTTTTGGACAAGTGAGTAGTCCATCTTGTCTGCTTTTTGGAGAGGATCGCAACGGTGTGATCTGTTCGTTGAGTTCCAGGACTGGGATGCGGGTCCCACGTGGCACCGCTCGTGTACGGTGCGCCGAAATGAATCTTTTTTCTCTGGATATTTGTTTCACTCAAGTGAGTAGTGTTTTTGACGTGTGTTCCCGAGGGGATCGCAATAGTGCGATGCGCCCGAATGTTTTTGGGGCCGAGGCTCGGGATCACGGGACGCCGTACGGGCATGAGGCGGTGTTGGTGACTTTTCCGTTGGATATCCATTAGAGGCGAGTAAGTAGTCGATCTAGCATGTTTTTCCATGAGGATTACAACGGTGTGATCCATTTGGTTGTGCGGAGCCTCTTGCGCGATCTTGTTAAATGTGGAAGCATGGAAGGTGCTCCAGTGGTGGTTCGCCCTACCTTGTTTGTAGCAGACCATTGGCGTGTGATCGCGCACTCTTGGGAGAGTGATATAAATGGTTGACAAGATGTGGTTGGTCGTGTCTGGGCCTTTGGGGTGGAGTTGTTATGTTCACGCCCTTCGTGTTGATGTTGGGGTGCCATGTGCACGATAGACTTAGGGCTGGAGACGCGGTGTACTCTGGGAGTATACGAGAATGCTTGGAGGTACATGTGGTTTGTACCTGAGACGTTCGTGCGCTTGGTTGGGGTTGACTTGGGGCCACACGTCGTGTGGTCCCCACGTGCGTGTCGTGTTCTACTTTGCGTACTTGGACCTCTCGCGGCGTAGAGGGTCCCTTTGTTCTCGTTTGTTTGGCTAGTAGGGTGGAGTTTATTTCCCCTGGCTTTGTGCTCGTTTGTTTGACCAGTAGGGTTGAGTGGTCTCCCCCTTGTTTTGCTCTCGATGGTTTGGCCGGTAGCGGTGTTAGTGACACCCAGTGCTGGAGCAGACGCTGCACCTCTTTTGGGTGAGTTGTTCTGGAGTTGGGAGGTTGCGCAATACCCACTCCGTGTTCGATTGGCCAGTGTTGTGCCCTCCAGTGGAGCTGGCTAGTGCAGTTCTGAGTTCTACCCTCCAGCGGGGCTGGGCAGTGGGTTACTCATCGACTTCTTTGGGTTTACCCTCCAGCAGGGCTGGGCAGTGGGTTGCTCACTGACTTCTAGGGTTTACCCTCCAGCAGAGACTAGGCAGTGGGTCACCCGACGCTATTAGGGCCTACCCTCCAGCAGAGACTGGGCAGTGGGTCACTCGACGCTACTAGGGTCTACCCTCCAGCAGAGGCTAGGCAGTGGGTCACCCGACGACCTCTTACGATCTACCCTCCAGTGAGGTTGGGCAGTGGGTCGCCCGTCGTCTAGTTCCACGTCTACCCTCCAGCACGGCTGGGCAGTGTGTCGCTTGTCGACTTATTCTAGGTCTACCCTCTAGTGGGGATGGGTAGTGGGTCGCCTGATGATGTGTTATGGTCTACTCACCAGCGGGGCTGGGCAGTGGGTCACCTGATGACCTCTTATGGTTTACCCTCCAGCAGGGCTGGCCAGTGGGTCACCTAGTATCTTATTATGGTCTACCCTCCAGCGGGGCTGGGCAGTGGGTCGCCGGAGGATGTATTATGGTTTACCCTCCCGCGGGACTGGGCAGTGGGTCACCCGATATCATATTATGAATTACCCTCCAGCGGGGCTGGGAAGTGGGACACCTGTTGGCATTCCAGACTCAGTCCTTTCTACTAGTCTAGTATGTGACTTTCCTTTGTGACCACTGTAGAGGGACCCTTGGTTGTACAGGTCGGTGATGGAACGTCTTTGGATTTGAGGAGACCTCTCGACTGCAGGGCAGTGACGAGGTGTGGTTTGACTTTCCCTATAAATATCAAGTACGAGGGGAACTTTCCCCACCGAGATGCGTTCTAGTGACGCGATCTAAAATCGTGCGGGCGAGTCAGTGCCGCCCAAAGAGGATAGTGTCGAGGTGCGGTGATTGAGACCCTTGGCTGGCGGTTCGGGGCAGATGTGCATGATGCTGGGCATCGATAGAGTTTTCTTCTGGGACTGTTGTCTACTCTTTTCTTGGGCTGAGCTATGGGACAGAGATCCCCTTACAAGGTTTTTCGGGCTTCTTGGAAGAGCATATATATGCATATACCTCGTACGAGTACCCACTCCTTGGGTTTTGGCTACTCTCCTTCTAAGAGAGGCGAAGACGTGCAGGGTATGCCACGTGCTTCTCGTGTCTAGCTTCTCGTGGTTGGATGAGTCTACTCTCGTGCTATGGGTAGAGAAGACTCAACGAGAAGTTCATCTTCTCACCGTTTCCAGCTCCTTGTGTCTGGAAGAGTCTACCTTCTTTCCTTTTATTGGGTTGAGCTGGACTCTCTGCTGTGCTGTTACTCTTTACTCGACCCTCGGTTATACTCCTTTACTTATCCCTATTCACTCTACTTCTCAACCTTCAGTACTTCCTTTGTTTCTCCCTCATGCCTTTGGGGTATCCTAATGAGTATTTTTTTATACTCACCCCTGCTTGGGCTTTGCCCGCACTTGGTGTGCCCTTGCAGACGACGGACAGGTGGAGCATGACTTCAGTGGAGCGTAGGAGCTTGGGAGATTGGACCGCGTGCAGTGGTCATAGCCGGGTTCCAGGTGGGAGACCTGTCAGATGTTTCTTTTGTTTACCTGTTTCCGAGTGGTGGCACTTTTTGGTTGGGTGCATGTTTTTCCAATTTTCTTTTCAGTTTTTACTCTGTACTTGTAGAGGTCGATGCACTCTGTGGTTTATATATAGTAGTTGTTCTTTTTACTCTTCTTGTTCTTTCTTTTTACTCTGCACTTTTGCATTGAGTGTGCTGTGTGTGGGTGTGTACAGGTACTTAGGCAAAGGCCTCCCTGAGTTGTTGTGCCTTCGCTGTTGGTCGCCAGCCCCTGGCCTATGGAGGCGGGCTTGGGGTAGTTGCGGATCGAGCCCGGGTAGGGTCGGGTCGTGACAAAGTGGTATCAAAGGTGGTTCGTTTCTTGGGACGCTGTTCGGAAGTCCCTAAAAGAGGAATTGGTTGGGATTTAGGGAAACAGTTTTAACATGTCTCAAGAGCGGATCTCAGGCCAGGGAGTCTAGTGATGGTGCGGCGGCCGACGTATCCATTCACCAGGACCTTGATAACCCGCTTGTCGACTCGGCATGCTGAGACACTTGTTGCAGGGAAATTGGATTGTGCATCACATAGGATTGAGTCTTTGAATATCCTTCTTGAGTCAACTCCCCATCGTTGCTGTTGGTATATGCATATATGCTCATCTGACCGTGGCACTCCTTGATAATATTCAGGATGTCTCTGCGAGGATAGCCAGCCAGGATACCAGATTTTTTTCATGAAAAAGACCCTGTGAGCTACGAGGCCATAGTCCAGAACCCATCATGTGAGCCCCTTTCTCCGGGTGGGCCGGTAGCAGCACCCCCACCTGTTGAGCAGCAGACAGTTTCAGCAGAGCAGGCTGAGCTTGAGCACAGGTTGAGCGTGCTCCATGAGTTCCAGCGGCAGAGACCGCTGAGGTTTAGTGGTGATCCAGACTCTCAGGAAGCAGAGGTTTGGCTAGTGGCAGTGGTTCGCCTTTTTAGGCTTGTGCAGACGCCGAAAGATCAGAGAGCGGCTTTGGCAGCCACCCCTTTTTGTGGATCAGCTTGGTGTTGGTGGAGTCTGATGACTCAGTTTCTTGATGAGTCGTCGCTTTCGCGGAGTGACTTTCAGTTGTTGTTTCGTGAGGAGTTTTTCCCCTCCTACTTGCTCTACGTTCGTATTCAAGAGCTCCTACAGTTTCAGCAGGGAGGGATGACGGTGGACGAGTACGTGGCTAGTTTTGCAGACCATGCATGCTTTTACCCGGACTTGTTCCATGACGACAACATCCGAGCGCGGAAGTTTGAGCTGGGTATCTGCGGAGAGATTCGTGCTTTCATAGTACCCTTGGGAATTTCCACATATGTCGGGGTGCTATATCAGGCACTGGTGACAGAGGGCTTCCTATCGTGTTCTAGTGTTGGTGGTGGCAGCAGGCACGTTGGAGCCGAGACGTCTGCCGTAGCTAGTGGGTGTCGGCAAGCAGAACCTCAATGCAGGTGGCTTACTGACAACCAGACTCAGGGGCGTGGTCGTACACCAAAGTGGCTCCGGAGGGCCCCAGTGTAGCCCAGAGAAAGTTGGTTCTATGCTTGTGACAGGCGAGGTCACTTGGAACGAGACTGCCCAACTCGAGTTGCTGAGAGCTTCGAGCAGGCAGCAGGCGCACCACCACGGCAGAGGCAGCGTCGTGATCGAAGTAGCGCCCAGAGAGGTGGTGCTAGAAGAGGAGCGAGAGGAGATGGAGGTGGGGGATGATGTTACGAGGTCTTACCATCACCACTAGGCGGTCCACGTCAGGCTTCGGGAGCTGACAGTTGGGACCACAGATAGCCGCGAGCTTTGGATGTCTACGATCCTGCAGAGCATGGGATGGTGAGAGGTACCCCTTGCGACTCTTCTACTTCTTACAATAGAATTGTTAGGCTCTATGTGTGAAAGGATTTTCTCCATGCTCCTTGTTTGAGGTGTTATCAGGGTGACGCATGGTGTCGGGTGTAACCCTGTGTTGGTAAGGAAAAAGGTGTGAGACATTTTCCTTTAGTCGATGGTGTTGACTCCTTCGCTTCCGAGCGTGTAAGAGAGTCTTGGTTGAGAGAGACTCAACTGTGAAATATTTTGTGACCAGATATCCTTGGGTGCTTCACCATATTGATATTCTGAATGAGGGAATCACTGGGCCGTGTTCTAGGTGCGAGCGGTGATTCCAGTCGCGGCGTGCGATGCGGAGGTTCGGTCGGGGAGGTGAGCTACCCCTGAGGGCCTTCGGGCCGTTTGAGACCGTGCAGAGGGATGGCGAGGTTATCTACCGCCTTGACCTAACCCGAAAGTCTGGAGTGAGTGAACAACATCGACAAGGGCTGACTTCACATGAACGGATCAATCCTTTGGTCTGTGTGTGGTGACGCAGAGCTGTGCGTGGGTTCTTCTGGGTATGGGAAAGCCAGGTGTGGGCTTAGTACCCTGTGTTGCTCCCTAGTTTTGCTTTTCAGGGGACGAAAATCTTGAAGGATGGAATGATGTAAGAAAACAGTTTTTGCTGCGAAAGACTTTGTAATATTCTTGATGATATTCCAGAGCAACGCCTTCAGAAGGCATGCGATTCCGAGCCCCTGAGTGGCCGAAATTAAAATTTTTAGTGCGTTCACACTAGAAACGCCAAATAAATGGGATAAATCCTAAAAGGTGATCCGGATCAGAGATCCGAGTGTACGGATGGGTATTGAATGGGGTGTTTACCCTATGAACGACATAAAACTTGTCGGCGCGGGATATTTGGACCCCTCGCTCGCTTTCTGAACGTTAAACGGATAAATTAATTAATTAATTAATTCGTTTCATGGTTAAACGCAGGTATCTCTTAAACGGTGGCTTGGATTGGAAAACCGAGGGCACCGTTGAGTTCATAGTGTGCCGTTTACCCTAGGTGGGGTATGAGTTTCGCGGGCGCGGGCCGTCTGTGAAAAATGGCCCCGAGGGGCGTTTTCGTAATTTGGCGTCCTCGAGCGCTAAGTTTTAAAACATTTGAACAGAGTCTCGGATAAAAATTTCAAGACCACTGTTGTGCTCGAGAGGTCGTTTTTACCCTAGGGGCACCCTCATTTTTGTCTGCATCGGCAGCGTAGTCGGGGGCGTGCCGGGCGGGGGGTTTAAGTGTTTTCTACTTAAACGCACCCCACCCTCTTCTTCTTCTTCTTCTAACTCAAAACCACCCCCTATCCTCCAGCTTCGGCAAAGCACTCCGGCAAGGCACCTCTGACGAGGCAGCTCTGTCAAGGTGATGGCGTGGCGGCGGATCACCCGTGAAGCTTCGGGCAACGCCCCTGCATGTAGGAGTTATTTCGTTTTCGTTTTCAAATTCCTGCAATATTTGAGCCCAATTTATACTATCGAATTGTTTTCCAATCATCGATCGAAGCCCGAAGATGTGTAGTATATGTTCCTAGGTTTTTGATTCTCTTCTCGGATCGAAAATCCGAGTCCCGGGGTGCCCGGGGCAGTCCCGGGGTGCCCGGGTCAGTCCCGGGAAGTTCCGGCCAAAATTTTGGTTTTCCGGTGGTACCTGGCGGCGGACGGTGGTTCCGGGATGGCGGCGCGACAGCGGGTGCGGCGGAAGGCCGGCTGGCCATCCAGCCGGCTGGGCGGCACCTCGCCGGTGCAGGACGAAGCAGTCGGTCCGGCAGAGGGCGCCGACGAGAGGAGGCGTCCGGGGTCGCAGGCGCGCGACCCCGCGGGGAGACAGAGACCCGCATGACGCAGGTCTCCCCGTGGACGCGACCGGCCGTGTTAGTCGGTCGGTGGAGGCACCCGCGCAGCGCGCGGGTGAGGTAGGCAGTGGGCCGTGGTGTGGCGGCCCATGGGTTTGGCTGGCCCGGACCCAGGTGGCCGGGCCGCAGTCCCAGCGGGCCGGCCGGAGCGGGCCGGCCCGAGCAGGGCGGACCGGCCAGACCGGGCCGGTCCGGCCCGAAGGGTTCTCCCCTAATACCTTCGGATGCCCGTATCTTTAGCTACAGACGTCTGTTTTGCGTGCTGTCTACGGCGGTGAGGACCTAACAGCAAGGCGGGCTTTTTGCGATGGTCCCGAGCAATTATAATTCCCGAGACGGGGGTCTCGGTGGCGCGACATGTACGTCAAGGGGATTAATGTCATTCTGGGAATCTTGTTTTGGGCGGCGCGGATGTATCCGATGTCCGTTTTGAGCTCCTTCAGTGGCATTGCGACCCTGGAACTGAGGCAGAGGTTTCCAATGTGGTTTCAGGTGTTGTGACTAGATTTGAGGTGTGGGACCCACGGCCCGTCTTTCGAGCTGCTGCAGCGTTTCACGCCTTTTTCATCGGACGTCCGTTCGGGGCGTGCGAGCAGTTGTTTCTGGATGTTTTTCCGAGGGGATTGCAATGGTGCAATCTGCCCGCTCTATTTCGGAACGATGGTGCGGGGCCCATGAGGGTCGTTTGTGCGTCGACGGTGATTTTCCATCTTTATCACCGGGCGACCGTTTTGGACAAGTGAGTAGTCCATCTTATGTGCTTTTTCGAGAGGATCGCAATGGTGTGATCTGTTCATTGATTTCCGGGACAGGGATGCGGGTTCCACATGGAACCACTCCTGTGATGTGCGCAGGAATGCATCTTTTTTCTCCGCATATCCGTTGCACTCAAGTGAGTAGTGTTTTTGACGTGTGTTCCCGAGGGGATCGCAATGGTGCGATGCGCCCGACTGTTTTTGGGGCCGAGGCTCGGGATCACGGGACGTCGTACGGGCGTGAGGCGGTGTTGGTGACTTTTCCGTCGGATATCCGTTGGAGGAGAGTATGTAGTCGATCTCACATGTTTTTCTTGCAAGGATTACAAAGGTGTGATCCGTTTGGTTGTGCGGAGCCTCTTGCACGATCTTGTTAAATGTGGAAGCATGGAAGGTGCTCTAGTGGCGGTTTGCCCTACCTTGTTTGTAGCGGACCCTTGGTGTCTGATCGCGCACTCTTGGGAGAGTGATATAAATGGTTCAAAATATGTGGTTGGCCGTGCCTGGGCCTTTGGGGTGGAGTTGTTACGTTTACGCCCTTCGTGTTGACGTTGGGGTGCCATGTGCACGATAGCCTTAGGGCTGGAGATGCGGTGTACTCTGGGAGTATACGAGAACACATGGAGGTACGTGTGGTTTGTACCTGAGACGTTCGTGCGCTTGGTTGGGGTTGACTTAGGTCCACATGTCATGTGGGCCCCACGTGAGTGCCGTGTTCTGCTTTGCGTACTTGGACCTCTCGCGGCGTAGAGGGTCCCTTTGTGATCGTTTGTTTGGCTAGCAGGGTGGAGTTTATTTCCCCTAGATTTTTGCTTGTTTGTTTGACCAGCAGGGTTGAGTGGTCTCCCCATGGTTTCGCTCTCGATGGTTTGGCCGGTTGTGGTGCTAGTTACACCCAGTGCTGGAGCAGACGCTGCACCTCTTTTCAGTGAGTTGTTCTGGAGTTGGGAGGTTGCGCGATACCCACTCTGTGTTCGGTTGGCCAGTGTTGTGCCCTTCAGTGGAGATGGCTAGAGCAGTTCTGAGTTCTACCCTCCAGCGGGGCTGGGCAGTGGGTTACACATCGACTTCTTCGGGTTTACCCTCTAGCAGGGCTCGGCAGTGGGTTTCTCACTGACTTCTAGGGTTTACCCTCCAGCAGAGACTGGGCAGTGGGTCACCCGACGCTATTAGGGTCTACCCTCTAGCAGAGGCTGGGAAGTGGGTCACCCGATGACCTCTTAGGGTCTACCCTCCAACGGGGCTGGGCAGTGGGTTTCCCGTCGTCTAGTTGCAGGTCTACCCTCCAGCACGACTGGGAAGTGAGTCGCCTGTCGACTTATTCCAGGTCTACTCTCCAGCGGGGTTGGGAAGTGGGCCGCCTGATGATGTGTTATGGTCTACCCTCCTGCCGGGCTGGGCAGTGGGTCGCTGATGACGTCTTATGGTTTACCCTCCAGCAGGGTTGGGCAGTGGGTCACCCAGCAACTTATTATGGTCTACCATCCATCGGGGCTGGGTAGTGGGTTTCCGGAGGATGTATTATGGTTTACCATCCAGCGGGACTGGGCAGTGGGTCACCCGATATCATATTATGAATTACCCTCTAGCGGGGATGGGCAGTGGGACACCTATTGGCATTCTAGACTTAGTCTTTTCTACTAGGCTAGTTTGTGGCTTTCCTCTGTGACCACCAGAGCGGGACCCTTGGTTGTACGGGTCGGTGATGAAACGACTTTGGCTTTGAGGAGACCTCTCAACTACAGGGCAGTGACGAGGTGTGGTTTGACTTTCCCTAGAACTCTCAATTACGAGGGGCACTTTCCCCACCGAGATGCGTTCTAGTGATGCGATCTAAAACTGTGCGGGCGAGTCAGTGCCGCCCAAAGTGGATAGTGTCGAGTTTCGGTGATTTAGCCCCTTGGCTTGCGGTTCGGGGAAGACGTGAGGGATGCTGGGCATCGATGGAGTTTTCTTCTGGGACTGTTGGATACTCTTTTCTTGGGCTGAGCTATGGGACGGAGATCCCCTTACGAGCTTGTTCAGGCTTCTTGGCAGAGCATATATTTGTATATACCTCGTACGAGTAACGACTCCTTGGGTTTTGGCTACTCTCCTTCCAGGAGAGGTGAAGACGCGCGGGGTATTCCATGTTCTTTATGTGTCTAGCTTCTCGTGGTTGGATGAGTCTACTCTTCTGCTATAGGTAGCGAAGACTCGACGAGAAGATCATCTTCTCACCGTTTCCAGCTCCTTGTGTCTGGACGAGTCTACCTTCTTTCCTTTTGTTGGGTTGATCTGGACTCTCTGTTGTGCTGTTACTCTTTACTTCACCCTCGGTTGTACTCCTTTACTTCTCCCTGTTCGCTCTACTGCTCACCCTTCGGTATCTCCTTTTTTGCTCCCTCGAGCCTTCGGGGTATCCTACTGAGTATTTTTTTATACTCACCCCTGCTTGGGCTTTTCCTGCACTTGGTGTGCCCTTGCAGACGACGGACAGGTGGAGCGTGACTTCAGTGGAGTGTAGGAGCTTGGGATCTTGGACCGCATGTGGTGGTCGTAGCCGGGTTCCAGTTGGGAGACCCGTTAGTTTTTTCTTTTGTTTACCTGTTGCCGGGTTGTGGCACTTTTTTGTTGGGTGCGTGTTTTTCCCATTTTCTTTTCAGTTTGTACTTTGTACTTGTTGAGGTCGATGCACTATGTGGTTTATATATAGCATTTGTTCATTTTACTCTGCTTTTTCTTTCTTTTTACTCTGCACTTTTTCATTGAGTGTGCTGCGTGTGGGTGTGTACAGGTACTTAGGCAAAGGCCTCCCCGAGTTGTTGTGCCTTCGGCGCTGGTCGCCAGCTCCTGGCCTATGGAGGCGGGCTTGGGGTAGTTTTGGCTCGAGCCCGGGTAGGGCCGGGTCGTGACAGAGGAAACATGGTAACATGAGGATGTTATGAAGAAAAACCAACCACATATTTTTAAAGGTCTTTATACATGAAAAATTTTGAGGACAAAATTTTTGAAGGTGGGAAGAATATAACACCCCAAACATTTTATGGTATGTTTCAATTAAATACTTTCAATTCATTATATAGCCTAAATTAAATGAAGCACTGAGTCTCTATGAATCAACACTTGGTTATTTATAGAATATACTCATAATCTATCCATTAAACTTAAATTTGAAACTTTTTTTAAATTTCAAAAAATGGACATACACAATTGTGATCTGGGTGATATTTTGAGTATGATAGAATCTACTTAATTTTTAGTTCATAGTAACTTACCTTTATGAATAGTAACTTATTTTTATGAATAGTAACTTACCCTTATGAATAGTAATATAACCCTTATGAATGGAAACCTTACCTATGAAATTATAACTAAAATTTTGGCACCTTAAAAATGAAGTTGAATATTTTAAGTGTTTGTATTTTTTTTGATTAAATGACGATTTAAATTAAAAATCAAATTTCACATAATTAGAAAATTATTTTTGAAAAATGGAGTTCAATTTTTGATTCTACACATAATAAATGTTTGGGGTGATTTTTTAATATTTTAATGAAATACTTGAATATTGGGTGAATTTTAAAATACAACAATTAGAGTATAAATACATTATGAGATAAATACACTATTCCCTGCATCATGGATAATGTTCGAAACCATTAGTTCGAACTCACACAAACTTATTATGAATGACTGTTAGGGAGAAACTTAGAGTTGTGGATGTTCCCAATAAAACTTATATGTTGTTTCTCATTTCATGTTGTAATGTTGAACCTATTTATGTATCTGGTTTTCCAAAACTACTAAACTACTTAGTACTTTAGGACATGACTTTCTTGTAAGCATGCCAATGCAATAAAATAATTCATTGGCTTTGAGAAACTGGGGTTGGGGTGTTACAGTTTGTATCAGAGGAAGTTTAGTAGAAAAAATGTAAACTAGATTTAGAAAATGTATATTAGGGAATAAAACCCTTATATAGACTTGAATATACACATACAATAACATCCTAGAATTATATAAAGGAATTGATTATTTAGATCTTCCTAGAAAATAAATCCCTATCTAGATACTACAAGTGGACGGGGTTATAGAAAAGATATACTTAGGAGTAACAACTTCGAAAAGGTGTTTTGGGTTTGACCCAAGGTAACCTGGTATAAGACAATGGGCCTTACTACACACTTGGTTTGAAACTCCCAAGAGATATTCTTAGGATAATTCACATTGTCGTTACAAGCCATTATGGAGGATTTATGCCCCTAAAGTAACAAAAGTATGTGGTTCTAAAATTTATGATGCATAAATTTATGGTATGTGCTATACCATGTTTAGAGTTATATAGAGTTCATACTTTTATAAGCTAATATATAATATGGAATTTATTAGAAATGGAACCTAGAAGAAGGAATGAGAACTTCACTAATACGCGTGATGTGAAGAGTAAGAAGGATCATATCTCTATTGGTCTTAAGCCATCATTTCAAAGGAAGATAGTCTCCCAAGTATCCTCCTAATATGAGGAAATAGTATCATGTGTTAACAAGGTATGTAAAGAATTATCTATGTCCTATATCTTTGAAGGTAGGAGAAAGAAGAAGAGGATGGAAGAGAAAAACATGGATAAAGGGAAGAATGGAAAGAAGGGTTTTCCCACATGTGAAAAATATAGAAAGAATCAACCTGGTAAATACTTGAAGGGAATGAGAGATTTTTTATAAGTGTGGATAAAAAGGACACCAAGTTCGTGATTTTAAGGATAATGAAAAGGTTTTGAATGTACAATTATTCAAATGCAAGGAGATGGGACACTATGGGAATCAAGCATCAAAGGAATATACCCTAAATTATGTTACTAGATAATGATCAAGTTATGATACTAATGTAGATAAAGTACAATGATTAATATTCTTAGTTAAGAATCATGTCATTTGAATATTTTATCAACAATGTACTTGTTATAAGAATTATAGAATATATGTGGATTTTACTGCAGTACTATTACATTAAGGATTTGAGGTCGTATGATGAATGGTACCAAGGAAATGTTACTCAGGTTAAACATTAAAAAAAATATGGTTGAGGTACAAACAACCCTTAATATGTTCCTCGAACTGAGATATCGATTTCAGAATAAAGAGATGATTTTTTTAGATAATGTAAATTGGATATCAGTTACAATCTTGGATCTATATAATAGACTATTGACAAAGTGATAGAGTCTACAACATTTTGGACTAAAGTAATATATCCAAATTCCTATTATAAGGAAGCATGAACATATTCAATAAGGTTTTATGATAATTACCATTATTCAAGAGAATATAAAGAGAATGTACTCACATGTTTTCATGTGATGTTTAAGAGCCACTTCATGTTGCTTAATAAGTTCATCATGGAAATTCTGTGATCTTCTTTCTAAAGTGTTGGATCATGATATTTTGGAAAAGTTAACCATTTATTAAATGGTTGAATTTGATATTTGGTCAATGTTTTAGAGATTATTTTACCCTACGATACAAATTATTTCATGAAATGAAGTAGGAATAGTAAAAGGCATAGCTGAAGGATAATATTGTGTTTATAGAAATGCATCAAGTACTTATATATCCATAAAGTAGTATATAGTGAGATAATTTCTCAACATTAGGGAAAGGATCCTGAAACAAAAAAAGGATATCCTAGAACCTTTTTCCAATGAATCGAATGGTTCATTACATCATCTCAGATTTATGGCCCGTTGAATGTTTACATTCTAAATGATCATTTCCTCTATATATCTACAATTGAACATGATGGTTATATTATTCTTTAACGTAAATATTTTTTTCACTATTTGAAAATGTAGTTTTGTAGTAACCTATTCATCTCACTTTCCCTCTTATTAATCTAATATTTTATTAACCCTATTTTTTATGTGGGCTTCCCACAAGAGAATTTTCAAGTATAAAACTTTAAATTTTGAAATTCAATTTCAAATTGCGAGGAGAAAATTTATTAATGGAGGGGAGAATTTAACAAACTAATAATTTGGTTTATATATTTACATAAATTCTGATGTGAGACACATAGGGTGGCCTGATCTTCACGATGTAGGGTGATGGTTGAAAGATGTAGTTCGGGGCTAAGTAGAAGATGATCGGTACAGATAGTGGATGTAAGTAGTCAATAAATGCTATAAGGAGCACGACCTACTACTTATACAACACACTCAAGGGGGTGATATACTAGTCAATGGTCTAATACCCTAAAGTCATAAAGGCTAAACCAACCTTGTCCCCTTAAAAGTAAAAAAGCTAAACTCTAACAAAGACTTTTGGAAAAGTAGCACACAACATTCCAACTATAGCCCACCCGATTTGACTTTGAGTGAATAGCCCACCGGATTTGACTTTGGTGTCCAAATATTCCATTTCTAGAATCCTCCATGTGGGAAAGGTATCTAAATTCGTGAAACCATGTGAACCAACCTTTAAACATTAATTTTGGGCTTGAATAAGTGATATTATAGGCTCATTTCTTCCATCCATGTAAGGAGATATCCATTGGGCCTTTAATGAAGCAAGATGATCACCCATTGTAGTATTGAGCCTCTTTAATCTCCCTCACATCATTGGGAATTGAAAATCCAACCCTTCCTCCTATGAAATTTACTTGGTTCCTTTAACATGGTTCTCATCATCCTCCCCCTCTTGAAAAGGAGTTGTCCTCGACTCTTCATCCTCTGCACCCAAAAAAGGGGAATGATCATAAAGATTGAAAGTGACACCTACACCATACTCACCTAGAAAATATATCTTGTAAGAATTATTATTAATCTTCTCAAGCACTCGGAAAGGTCAATATCCTCATGGCATGAGTTTTGATTTCCACTTGTCAGGAAATATCCCCTTTTGCAATTGAATCCAAACTAAGTCCTCGGGCTCGAACAACACTTGTTTACAACCCTTGTTTGCACGATCAACAAATTTTTTGGTCATCCGCTCGATATTTTTCCTTGCCTTTTCATGGAGTTGTTTGATGAATTCTATGGGCCTTTTGCATCAATATTATCTGCTTCCTGCAAAGGAAAAGGAACTAGATCAATAGAGAAAAGAGGGTTAAAACCGTAAACAATTTCGAATGGATTGTATTGAGTAGTGGAGTGCTTGGACCTATTATATACAAATTCCACATGAGGTAGACACTCCTCCAAATTCATGATATTGTTTTTGACAATTGTTTGTATAAGGGATGATAGTTTTCGATTCACCACCTCTATTTGTCCATAGGTTTTCAGATGACAAGTAGTGGAAAATAGTAACTTTGTTCCTATTTTTCTCCACAATGTATTCTGAAAGTAAATAAGGAATTTTGTATCTCAATCCGACACAATCATCCTTGGAATTCCATGAAGTTTGACTACTTCCTGAAAGAATAGTGTATCAATGTTAGTGGCATCATCGATTTTGTGATAGGGAATAAAATGTTCCATTTTTGAAAAATGATCCACCACAATAAAAATGGAACCTCTCCCCCTCTTAGTCCATGGTAACCCCACAATATAGTCCATTGATATGTCCTCCCAAGGGGTGTTGGGGATTGGGAGAGGAATATATAGTCCAGGGGGGTTCAGTTTCGATTTGTCTATATGGCAGACAATGCACTTTCACACAAATTTCTCAACATCTCTAGATATCCTAGGCCAATAAAAATGCTCACTAAGAACACATAGAGTTTTTTCAACACCAAAATGTCCCATTAACCCAGCCGAATGTGAATCCTTGATTAAAAGTAAATGTATAGAGCAATTGGGAATTCAGAGCTTATCAGTCCAGAATAAGAATCCATCATGTAAATAGAACTTTTCCCAACTAAATCCATGTTTAAAATGTTCATAAGGTTCTCTAAAATCACTATCAGTGGCATTTAAATCTTTAATTCATTCAAAACCAGGGAGTTTTGAATACAACAAGGAAAAAAGATAATATCTATATGAAAGTGAATCAGCCGCAATATTTTCTTTACCCTTTTTATGCTTAATGACATATGGAAATAATTCAATAAATTCCATCAATCTAGCTTGTCTCCTATTTAGTTTTTGTTGTCTCCTAAGGTATTTACGAGCCTCATGATCAGAATGGATAACAAATTCATTAGGCCAAAGATAGTGTTTACATGTTTCAAGAACTCTAAACAATGCATTCGACTCTTTATCATGTGTATTATAGTTTAGGGTTGGGCCATTTAACTTCTCACTAAAGAAAGCAATAGGCTTACCTTCTTTCATGAGTACTCCTCATATTCCAATTCCTCTTGCATCACATTCAATTTCAAAGGTCTTACCAAAGTCCAGAAGTGCAAGTAGAGGGGCGTGGTAAAGTCTCTCCTTAAGTTCATAGAAGACATTCTCTTGAGTTATCCCCCATTTCAAATGAACATTATTTATTTTCAACTCGTTCAACGGTGCTGCTAATGTGCTAAAGTCCTTCACAAATCTCCTGTAAAAACTAGCAATCCAATGAAAACTTCTTACCTTTCCAAAAGAGGTTGGGGTTGACCATTCTTTTATTTATTTAATCTTCTCGGTATCAAATTCAACTCCATTACTACTCACAACTAATCCAGGGAAAACAATCTTATCGAGAAAAATTCACACTTATTTATGTTTCCAAATAGTTTTTCCTTCCTTAACACCTCTAGGACTTTTCTTAAGTGATCTACATGTTCAAGGAAGGTCTTACTATAAACCAAAATGTCATCAAAGTAAACTACCACAATGTTTCCAATATATCCATGTAAGATATGATTCATTAACCTCATAAATGTTCTTGGTGCATTGGTGAGACCAAATGGCATGACTAACCATTAAAGTCCATGTATTTTCTTAAATGCGGTTTTCCACTAATCTTCTTCTTTCATCCTAATTTTATGGTATCCAATTATTAAATCAGTTTTTGAGAAAATAGTTGAACCATTTAATTATTCTAGCATATCATCTAACCTAAGGATATGATGATGTTACCGGATTGTGATGTTGTTGATGCCTCTACAGTCAATGCACATTCTCCATGTTCCATCCTTCTATGGTATTAGAAGAACTGGTATAGCACAAGGACTCAGATTCTCTATAACATATCCCACATACAATAGCTCTTGAACATGCCTTTGAATTTATTTTGTCTCTTTCGGGTTGGTGCGATATGCAGGGTGATTCGGTAGTGATGCTGCAGGTATGAGATCAATTTGATATTAAATACCTCTAATGGGTGGAAAACTAGGTGGCACCTCTTTGGGAAACACATCTTTAAAATTTTGCAAAAAATATTCAACAACACGTGGCAAAGTAGATATTAAGTTGTTAGTGTTCAACATCACCTCTTTATACATAAGTATTAAGAGATTTTTTTGAGAAATAAAAGCTTCCTTAACCTCAATCTTTTTGGCCAACATCAAACTTTTCTCTCCTCTAAAATCTTTTCCCCCTCTTGATTTTTCTTTGCTCTCCATTTCTTTTCTTCTCTTATTTTCTATTTCCCCCTCATTCTATCCATTTTCATTTTCTCTCTTTTTTTCCTTATCACTCTTTTTTTATTTTCTCTCAAAATGTGATTATCCAAAAGTTTCTTGGGGTACATGGGGTTGAGGGTCATAGGATCCCCTCAGAGTACAAAAGAGTGATGATTCAAGAAACCATGATCAGTAACATGCCGATCTTACTTCCACAGTCGTCCCAATAAAAAATAGAAAGCTTTCATCGGAACAACATTGTAAAAAAACTCAAATTTGTACTTACTAATGGGGAACAATACTATTAGGACCAATAGGGGCCTATATACCCTGAGAGGGGGGGTGAATCAGGGTATGGATATTCTTTCGCAAAGTTCTTCCCGCCCCACTGGATCTTGACCTCTTTATTACAAGGGTCACTTTGTTTTCACTCATGTGATTATTATGACCACTTCTTTTCTTCTTTATCTAATGATGATACTTTGAATTTAATGCAGGGAAGAAAACAGGCAGACACAAAGATTTTTACATGTTTCACCCTCACTGGGCTACATCCAAGGAGCATACGCCGATAAGTTGCCGGTCGTACCAAATTCCACTATTCTTCCCTAGATGTGGATAAAAAGTTCGGGCTAGATCACTTCTATGCCCAGGCTCACTACCTTTACAAAGTTTAGGGTCAGATCACGGCTTTCCCAAGGGTCACTCCCTGTTTCTATCTCTCTGGATCACTGCCGGTGGAGAGGATCACCTTCTTCCTCTTCTTAAGCTCACTGCTCTGTGAAGGGATTCACTCACAGTTTATAGACCTGTAGGTCTCTTCATTTGCATGAAATAATTCATCTTAAACTGTTGATAGATGCTCTATTGAAGTCCAGATTTTATTCAGTGATGAATACATCTTTGCCTCTGAACACTGGGCAATTCCTTTTGGAAACACCTTCGCAATGTACCCTACTTCGCGAAGCTCCCAATTTCGCGAAGCACAAACAAGCCTTCACGAAGCTCCTGCCTTTTCATGAAGAATTTTCGTGAAGCACTTTCGCGAAGCTCAAGCCGTCGCAAAGAAACGTCCCTCACGAAGCTTACTAAGCCAACACGGAGCTCGCAGGTTTCACGGAGCTACAATAGCCGCCGCAAAGCTCCTCTTTCGCGAAGCACACTGGCTCCGCGAACCACCTTCGCAATACGAGAGCAAAATATTTTCTCTGAAAATTCTCTCTACTTCTCTCGAGGGGGTCAGCCTCTATTTATAGGAGATTACACCGACCCTCAAACTTTCCGTGCGAAGTCAAAGCCACATCATCTCAAATCGCGAAGCTCCGAATTTTCTGCCAGAATTCTGTCCAAATCGCGAAGCACCACGGCAATTTTCCATTCGCAGAGCTCGTCGTAATCGCGGAGCATTACCGTCAACATTCCTTCATGCCTTCTCCGTGAAGCTCCCTTGCAAAGCCCTTCACCGCCGCGATTCGCTTCAAATCTGCCGTTCTTGAAGCTTTGACATAATCGCGAAGCATCACCGCCTCCATTTTTCTGGACTTCGAGAAATCCAATCCATGCATCCCATATTCACGAAACGCATGCCTTTTCCATATAAAAATAGGATCTTCATGGAAATCCTATTTTCGCGATGATCACCAAACTCCAAATTTTGGACCCCAAAAATTTGACAAACACTGGGAAACAGCGCCACCTTGTACTGCTCTTTTGTACCACCTCCAAATCATCCTTTCCTTTGTCATCGTTCTTTGTCAACAAGGATTGTCAACAAATTCTTGGGAACTCAACAATTCTCAATGGAAACCTGCTTTGTCAACAAACACAATCAACCCCAAAAATACTACAGTGTTACCTTGAGGGATTTTTGCCCAACAAATACCTTCACTTGCTTGGTGACCTTCAGCTCACTACAATCATTCAACTACTAAAGATGGTACAAATATTGATGCCTCAAAGTTGGCAATCCAAACTTCTCCACCAACTCGGTGCTCTATACATTGCTACAACTTCCCCCATTAATAATAACACTACATACCATCCCATTGATATTTCAACATGTATGAAATAGGTTCTCTCACTTCTCCTCTCCAACGGTCATTTATGCACTTAAAACTCTCCTAGTGAAAATAATCTCACCATCTTATGCAAATTCTCCATTATTAATTTTTGGAGATTCTTCCTCCTCCTCTTCCGAGCTCTCTCCATCGATCTCCCATTATCCATACATTTTTATGGTCATGGTGTGCCAGTTCGGGCAATCGCTAGTAATGTGACCCCTTCCTTGAAATTTGTAACATCGAATATCCCAATTCCTATTTTTATTATCCTCAAAAGTAGGTTTCTTAGGTTGAAGAATTACCTTGTCACTTTTGCAATCAACCTCCTCTTTTTCCTTTGATGGTTCACCAATATCCTTCCTCGGATTTCTCCATGGCATGAAAGGGGTTGTGGGTTTCCTCATGTTGCTCCTCCTTTTTATTTGTTTCTTGATCTTGGTGGATTGATGTATCAAGTCGTGTATTTCCACATGGTTGTACATCTCTACTTGATTGGAAATCTACCAATTGATCCCATGTAAAAACCATGCCATGGTTTCCCCAGGATCCTTCTCAATGTTTTCCCGAATCATGGTAATTTTCATCTCCTTGTTTTAGTCTTCGACACTCTTACTCCCTTGGGTGAGGCGTTGATGTTTTTTGTGGAGATCTTTATGGTAATGTGTGGGAACAAGCCGCTTCAGCATGGAGAACTTCATGTCCTCCCAAGTGTTGATGGAATGTACACCATATCTATACCTCTCCTTCTAAATTTTATGCCACCAAACTAAAGCATAATCAGAAAATTCAAGGAAAGAAAGTTTGACATTTTTCTCCTCGGAATACGCATGGCATGAAAATATTTTCTCAATCCGCATCTCCCACTCCATGTAAGCTTCTCGGTCACTTTTTCCATGAAAAGAGGGGACCTTCCCCTTGATCCCGCCAAGTAGGTCATCATCATGTTGTCTTTTTTGTCCTCCTCTAGGTTGTTGGTACAACCTCATCATTTGTGGGACATCTTCAAGATCATCATCAATGTTCACCATATCCTCCTCCATGATGTGAGGACGACATGGTGCCGGAGCATGTCGTTGGTTTTCATGGAACATCCTTGGGCTTGGATTATTCCCTAATTCATCAGTGATCTCTTGTAGCACTTATAACTTCCTATCAGGAAGCTTCTATAAGTGGCTCACCAAAGCTTTCATTTGGAGTTTTGTAGCTTAGGGTGCAAGAGATATACTTCGAATTCCTTCTTCGCTAACATGAGAAATTTTCTTCCCCTGATCTTCTACCATGATAAGTTATGAAAACATAAACACACACTAGAGGGGGAACACAATAAAACACACTCACTCACACATGCGAGATGTACACACACAAACACATGATGTACACACTCACACACATATGGATACACACTCACGCACCCAAGATACACACACACACACACACACAAGATGTACACACACACAACAAGATGCACGCACTCACACACACAAGATTGTTTTTTCTTATTTATCTCCACTCTCAACACTAAATTAAAATTACAAGTTCTTATGAAATATAATACCTTGTTTGGGATGATCACGTTCCACCAATCCTTTCCAAACCGATATTGTGTTGGGGGATGGTTTAACACATCTTGTTTGAGTGGTAATGGCTAAAGGGAAACGAAGGGTAGAAAATGGATAAAGGGTGGGTGTAAAAGGATAGAAAGTTGTGGTATGGGGGTTTTCCCAATTGTGAAAGATAAGGAAAATTAATATCAATATGAGCCAAATATAATATGGGGATGAAGAAAAATGATGAAGAAATTGATGCACATAAATGGAAAATGATAATAATGTAAAGCACGATGATGAAGAATTTGTATCCACTTTTTTTCTGTTTTTTGTCAAATATTCCAAAAAGGGTTGTGTTTGTAGTTTTAAAGAACAAGATGATTGAAGGGAGAGTAATACAATTTTTTTAAAGTATCTCAAATAAAGGATGTGCTTAATTTTGAATAGCACAAAATGATGAGTTGAGAGAATTTGATTTTTTAGATTTTTTTTCCAGATACGAATCACATATAGAGAAGAAAATGCACAAAGAATATGAAAGAGAATTTGGCTTAGTTTATAATAATACAAGATTGAACAAACTAGGCCAATTCAGGAGGCTTTTAAGAAAAGATATTTTTTTGAAAGGGTGAATAATATAGAAGGATAAGGATTGTAAGGGGTAAAAGTAATATAAATTAAGGGATAGATGCCTACTGTGTCAACCGGAGATCTGATACCAACTGATATGAGACGCACGGGGTGGCCAAATATTCACAACGTAGGGTAGTGGTTGAAGGATGCGGTTCAGGGCTAAGTTGCAGATGATGGGTATGGATAGTGTATGTAAGTAGTCAATCAATGCTATAAGGAGCGCGACCTACTACTTAGACAACACACTCAAGGGAGGGATGTGATAGCCAATCCATACAACAATTCACTTGGGTTGAGGCACAAAATTGGGGTCTTTGTTATCTTGGATCACCAATATAACTTTTATATTTACAAGGAAAGAATGCACAAGAGTAGGGGAGAAATTCGGAACAATTCTCACACAATGGAGAGAAACAAAGCATAAGTTCTCAATTAATTATTGAATGAAAATACAATTCCATGGGGTGGCTATTTATAGCCAAGGGAGTGATACAATGGTCAAGGGTCCAATACCCTAAAGTCATAAAGGCTAAACCTACCTTGTACCCTTAAGAGTAAAAAAGATAAAGTCCGACAAAGACTTTTTGAAAAGTAGCACACAACCTTCCAACTATAGTCCACTAGATTTGACATTGATTGTATAACCCATTGATTTTGACTTTGATGTCCAAAGATTCCATTTTTAGAATCCTCCATGTGGGAAAGGTATCCAAATTCATGCAACCATGTGGGACAACATTTAAACATCAATTTGGGCTTGAATAAGTGATACTATAGGCCCATTTCCTCCATCCATACAAGAAAATATCCATTGGACCTTTAACGAAACAAGATTCGCGACCATTGTAGCATTGAGCCTCTTTAATATCCCTCACATCATTGGGTCTTGCAAATCCAACTATTCCTCTTGCGCAATCGAATTGGTGCCTTTAACATGGTTCTCATCAAATTCGGTTAATTATGTTTTTTAATTAGAAATAATAAAACTTATAAATAAATATATTGCAAATTTATAGTCTTCAAATTAATTAATGTTCTAAAAAGAAATACTATTTTGCAGTATTATTTTCTGTAAAAGAATATTTTAATATATATATTTAATTATTTTATTAAAAAGGTCATTTATACCAAAATATCAGTTAATTAAATATTTTAAATGAATAGGAACAATATATATTTTCTATTATAATTATTTTGATAAATACTATATCATGCTATGAATATATTTACTATTAATATGACACCCCAAAGATTTACTAATAAATTTAATTTAGATTGCATGAAAAACTGAGTCCCTACAAAACAACAATTTGTTATAACCTAGCCAATAAATATAATTTTTCCTCTTATGTGTTTTGAATGTCAAAAAATAGACATGCACAGTTGTGTTCAGTATGATATTTAGAGTTTAATAGAATCAACTTAATTTTTGGTGAATCGTAACTTGCCCTTATGAATAGTGACATACACTTATAAATAGTATCATGACCCATATGAATAGTAATGTACCCTTATGAATAGAAACCTCACCCATGTAAGTATAAATATAATTTAGGTACCTTATAAATGAAATTGAATATTTTATAAATAAATAATTAAGTGTTGGTATTTTTGTGAGTAATAAATATTTAATTACAATTTTAAATTAATAATTTTTTTTAAAAAATAATATTTATTTTCATAAAATTTGTTCCTAAATAATTTTTTTGGGACTATTATTTTAAGGTAATTTAATAAGACCATAGATTATTTTTCAGGGTATTATAAAATCCATTTTGGTTTTAAAACTGTATTTTTCAAGTAAATAATGATTTTAATTAAAAATTAAATTTAACATATTTATAAAATCATTTTCAAAATATGGAGTTCATTTTTTGATTCTACACATCTATAAATGGTTTGGGTGAATTTTTGGTATTTTTTTCGAAATACATGAAATTTTGGTGAATAGTGAAATTCGATAAATTATAAAATATGATAAATAAATGAATTTATGCATCATTATTGTGTTAAAAATGACGTAAATGTCTATTATTTATAAATAATATGAACTTATTACTATTTTTTCATGTAATTATCACTATTTCTTATATTACGGAAAAATAATAAACAAATGATTAAAATATTGAGAAAACCCTCCTCTCATCCACTATAAAAACCACCCACACTACCCTATTCTCTTAACTATTATCAAGCCTTGTTACTTATCTTAATTCTGCTAAAATATCATCCCAAGCTCCTCCCCCAAGTAAATCAGCCTTTTGTCTCATAAAAATACCAAATCCTCTCCCCCAAAGAGGCTCTAAAGGAAGATTAATTCAATAGGTAAATTCCTCTTTCCAATTATTTTACTTTCTTTCAAGTTCCTTTGTTTTCTTTTCTATAATTGCCTATACTCATCCAAATGTTATGAAAACTCCAGTAAATTACATTTAATTTAATTTTATTATTATGATGTAATATTTTATTATCATCTCTCCTTTACCCTTCTTTTATGCTCGTAGTAAAAAACACTATCTGAGATGTGCTAATTTACAACATTTAAGGACATTGGGTTTTCAATTTCTATTAACATATTAAATTATGGTCATGAAACCATTATTATGGTTTAACCAGAATATTATATATGTATTATTTCTCATATATGATTCTGGGATATTTTTGTACACATGATTTTGATTTATAAAGAAAAATGAGTTCGTTGTGTTCAAAAACCGCCAATTAACCCAAACAATTATCATTAAATAATTTATATAATGATTCATCTTCAATCCAAGTAACCAAATGAAATTTAAAACCATGTACCCTTATATATGTTAAATAATAACATGTAACTTCAATTATAGCAACCCATCTTTAATTTACATGATCCTCCATTCATGTATATAAGTATACCGATCATGAAACAAACAGACTTGAACAATAAAATTATACATCTTAACCCATCAAAACAGCCATGAATGAACTTAATAAGGTTATAATAAATCAATTACATAGAAAATATGTTCTGGAATTATTAATCAATGAACCTAAATTTTATTATTCTGGTCCTTAAGATCAAGTGGTGAACACCTTCAGACTTAAGGTAATGGTTTCTTCATCTCACATCCATTTTTGTGAGATATTCCGTATTCACTACTATTACTTGTTTTTGGTGTATTTATACATCCCATTGATGTTTCATTTCATGAATCTATTTATTTTAATGATATTTAATGTATTTTGTTATGATTATTAATTTTTAGGGCATATAATTTAATTGATTACAAAGTTGTAAGTATTTTCTACCCAAACCTCCATTTTCATTCAGGTTGCTGTTATTCTATACTCATCACAATGAATTTATTATTTATTATTATTTAATCCTTGTAATTTTATTAATGTTCTATATATTTGTACTAATAATAATCATTATTTATTTTATGGGGATTTACATGTTTTAAAGGAATCTTTCAAAAATTCTTCTGAAATGCAAGCCTGATTCAAGTAACTTCTCGAATTCTTACTTATTTTCACGTTCAATCTATATTATGTTTTAAGCTAGATTTATCTTTATAAAATTAAATTTTTTAAAAATAAAAATATTTTTTTGGTTCATTTATGGTTTTATTAAATAAAACATTTCTTGGTCCTTTAAAATCTCTTTAATGAATTCTTTAAACCACACTAAAATGTTTTAATTATCAAGATTCTTTAAAAAACACTTTTTACAAAATTTCACTTGACTGAGACATAATTTATGACTCAAATGTAATATCAATGTCCTTCCATTTTATATTCTAGGATATACATGTTTAAAATATATTTATAAAAAATACAAATGATTTTCTAAAAGAAATATTCTTTCCAAAGTAAAATAGATTTTCCCACCACACATTAACTTTTTTGAGATATATGACTTATTCACCACTTATTACTTGTATGTGGTGTATGTAATTTCTCTTGGAATATCATATCAAGAGTATCTTTATTCTCATGATATTCTAAGGGATTATGATTTGAATGTTTCAATGGTATGGGACATTTTTGAATTTTTAAGGATTATTTTCTCAAGAATTTCTCAATGGTCTCATTTAAAAGTATGTTTATTTATGTTAATATCCTTTAATGAATCTTGTATTTCATATAGTTGTATATCTTATGATATCATCTACAATATGTTGTGGAAGGGTTTCTAATTAGTTTTAATGTGGATGTATGTACTATCTTGATATCATTCACCAATTTACTTTGAATGGTTAGAGTTTATGTTTAATGTACGGGGAAAGTTATTTACATTTCATATGTTAGTTTCAATATTAATGTATTTTTTGTTTATGTTTATCCCCATTCATAAGATGAATGTATTGGACATAGTATGTTTTTGATAAATCCAGCTATATCCCCTCGGTGCATCTATAGGTCTCATTAGATAGACTATGGTCTTGGCCCGAGGCCTTGACAAAGTGGATATTTATGGTCTTGGAATCAGGCCTTGACGATATGGTTATGATGTCCTACATTATGCATTCCCTCATTATGAAATTGGAAATAGAATGTTCAAGTACTTATTAGACTAGTAGAATACCTGTTTTTATGCTTTATTATAGAATTATTTATTCAACTCTTATTCCTACCATAATGCGTTCAAGTTTATTTTTAATGGAATGTGTTTTTAGTTATTCACCATGACTAATGTTTATATTTATGATATATTCTATTGTATTACTTACCCCTACTGACCATCTGAGCTCACCTCTTTTATATGTTTCATTTTCTTAGGACATGAATATGTTTTTTATGAATGACCTGTCGGGATAAACTTATAGTTGTGGACATTCCCAATAAAACTTATATGTTGTATTTCATTTCATGTTGTAATAACCTTGATTCCTTTTACATAAGTATGTTCTGTTAGTTCCATAATGACCTTGATTTTTACGGTTTCAACTAATATTCCTTACATTGAAATTATGTTGTCTTATTATTATGGATCCCTTCACTATATATTGAAATTTTTCCAAATTTAAAACAACATTTTTATTTATAAATCTACAACACAAGTTTTATGTTTCTCAAACACACATTGAAAGATCATCCATAGACTGAAATTTCATCCATAAAAATTTATAAAGACTCTTCCAAGATATTATGGTACATATGGGTCATGCACCATAAGAATGTTCTTGGTTCATTATACATTCTAAAAGACATCCACTGATAAGTGAAGGATCCATATAGAAAAGTAAAATTTTTTATTTAATTACATATCTTGGTCGACTGAGATTTGATTATAACCTAAATATCCATATAAGAAACAATAGAATTCATACCTGGATAATCTCTAAAGCAACTGATTCATGAATTTAAAGGGTAAATTATTCTTTTGGTTGGTTTTCTTCAGATATCTATAATCAAAAAAGATTCTCCATCTAGTAATGGTATAAATTGGAATTAATTTATATTTATTATTCTTTATTTAAATTAAGCGTCCTTTCAATGGAAATACATATAGTGGGCTCACCCATTTTAAATTGGAGATGTAGAAAACAATACCTACATCAAGAAACATAAATAATTCCTTCTTAAACACCTCTTTCTTGGGTGGGGTTAGTCACCGTTAGGGAGGGCGTCATGGTTTGGATCAATATTCTAGTAAAATATTATGAGTTCAGATTACGAGACTGGTTCCATTGATATTAGCTACACTCTAAGATATCAAATTATTATTCCTAATAATGACTTATAACGATTTATCCTCTTATTTTATAGTTATTTTAGAGTTTTTGATGACCAGAAGTGTGTTCTTGGTATTTAATAATTAATATTTAAACATACTTATATGAGGCTTCAGTTCCATTTTCAATGTATTTATGATTGAGGAGGTGAATTTTGGTAAGAAGTCTCTTATCATAGGGTCAACATATCACACCCCTTGAAGACACTACTATCATCTACATCAGGGGACTGGATCTCCATATTATCTTCATGGGTTCAAATTTTATCTTTTTCTTTATCTAGAAATTTTTTTTAACACTTGATCAAATCTTCACTTTACTTAACATCTTTTACCAGATAAAATGCTACTTTCTTATTAGTTATTTTGAATATAAGTCTACCTTATTTTACATCAATTAATGTTTTAACATTTTTGATAAATGGTTATCCTAAAAATAATAATAACATCACTTTCTTCTATTATATTAAGGATGATGAAGTCATTCGGGAAAATAAACATTATAGCCATAACTAAAACATCCTTGAGAATTCCATGAGGATACTTGATGGATATATCAGTATGAAGTAGTGATACCTTTTCATATTAATTTCCTCAAGTCTTGGTATTCTAAAGACACTCATTGGAATAAGATTAATGGTTACACTAAGATCACATAAAGTTTACCTAAAATTACATGTGTCTGTGGCTTACAGAATCATGAAACTCCTAGGGTACTAAATATTTGGTGGAATTTCTTATTGAACAAATAAAGATAATTATTTATTCAATGATATAACTTCAATTTCATCCAATTTTATCTTATTGTAGATAATCTCATTCAATAATTTGGTATAAACCGGTATCTGTGAAATTTCTTCTTCAAAGGGAATATTGATGTGAAGTTGTTTAAACATGTCCCAAAATTTCTTATATTGTCCCTCTATCTTTCCTTGGAACATCCTCTCTAGAAATGAAATAGGGGGTCTGTATGGTTGTGGTTCTAAATAAGTTTCTTCATTTTGATTGGGTGATCTGGCGTTTAAGATTTTTCTCTTTTTCTTTCTTCTTGGTTCATGATTTTGTTCTTCTCTTTTATTATGTATGTCTTCATGAATTTATTTTTTAGTCATTGTATTATTTTTCTTGGGTTCCTCCATCTTCTTCTTACCACCTTTACAATTTTTTTCTTTCAAAATTATCATTTTTTTTGTTTTTAAGGACCAAAAACTCGCCCTCATCTCATGGATGAGTCTCAATATTACTAGGTAGTGTACCGAGTAGTCATTCTAAGAGAACTTAGGAAATTTTACTAACTTGATGTTTAATATTGTGAAGGTAATCCCTTTTATTTTTCATTAATGTCTCATGTGTGGTCATTTTATGGTATTCCTTCTGAAAAAAAATAAAACAATAACATTTTCAAAGTTTGATTGTTGATTTTGGGATGTTTGTAGCTATCTTGGTGGAGCTAATTGCTTGAATTACTATTATAGTCGGAATTAATGATCCCTACAAAAGGATATGGTTGTTTTGGAAATGATTGGTGTAGTCAAGGATCTTAGATTTGTGGTGGATACGTAGGTGGTCCCTGATTTATTAGTTGTTTTTGACCACTCCTTTGTTGACAGCATCCATGATTGTTCTATTTCACATATTAAACAAGCCTTTGTTGGTAGTAAGGTTACTAGTACTACTGTGATGTTTGATTGTAATTCAGATAATTATAATCTTATGTTTGATTTTACTCTAATCCTACTAGACTATCTTTTATGGGTGTGGTCCACCACATAATTCACATAAATATATTTTCATAATAGGAGTAAGCAGTGGTGTGTATGGTTGGTATAAATGAAAATTTTCCATATTCTTGGTGAGAGTTTTGACCTAGGTGGAAAGAAAAGTTGTTTATTTGACTTGGTGAAACCCAAAACTCTAGGGACCTTGATCATTTTTCCATAGGATAGTGTTTTGTGAGATTTCATCAAGGAGGTCCCCACTGACTTTTAGTGTTTTAAATATTAGTTCAACATTATCAGTACTTTATAACACAGTTTTAATAGAAGATCATAGGATATGATAAAATGTATGTTAACAGATTTAGATGTCAAGCCTATGGTGTGGTTATTTTTGTTTCAATTCATTGAATCAGTCTAATTCATCCCAGTCTAATTCTCTATCTACATGAGAAATGTTTTGGATGACATTTTGTAACTTCCATGTCTGTATTAAAGGAAAATACTTGACTAAGATTTTTATTACAAGTTCATAATATGTTTTAATTGATTCAAAATCTTGACTCTTCAATAAATACTTGGACCTCTATCACAAATAAAATGTAAAAAACCCTTAACTAGAGAGTTTCTATAGTCACACCATCTTGTTTAAGGGTGTCACAAACTCCAAGTAAATTTGAGAGATGCATGTATGGAATCCCAATTTTAATTCCACTAAATCATCACATTCTTTAATCATATAGATTATGATAGGATTAATTTCAAAGGTATGTTTCTAAATAGGTGGGTGGAAAATTTTGGGAATAACACTGTTGATGGATGGAAAAACATAATCCATAATGGTGTGCTCTAATAGCAGTGGTATCATTCCTTTATGTTTGAGTTCCATAGATTGAGCATTATGTGGATTAAGAGGGGTGAGATTATTATGATATTCCATGAAGGATAAATTTCATTTATATTAGTATCTTTCAATTTTAGGTTTAAATGAAATAGGTTCTTGAGTTTCTAGGCTCCATTAACATGTTATGGGGGTCTGGTTCATGTAGTATTATCTCAACATGGATGAAGTAATGAATTTTTGTGGAATGTTAGGAAAAATAAATGGAATGGGAATGAGAAGTTGGGAAATAATAGGTTCAATTTAGAGGCCACTTTTTCTAGATCTTCCCTAAATACAATGGTAAAATTTGATATGTACACATGGTGTCATTAATTCCACATGGGATGAACAAAATAGAAATTAATGAATTCTCCCAACAAATACTATTATGAGGGTTCACCTGATAGTGAAAGTATGGGGTCAAGTCCAAAGGGCAGTGATGAAAATAAGTGTGACCTATGGTTTGGAACTTAAGGGGATTCATTATTCATATTCAATAGAGTTTTATTTTATACAAAATAATCGAATTAAATTTTAGTTGATTAAATAAGGGATCAAGATCAATTTTGAGGATATTTTTCAAAATACATATCTAAATATAACATGGGAAGATATGATATATTAGGCTGTAAATATATTTTTGAATCATCAATTGATTTTGGTCAAATGAATTGGATTTACCAAGATTGAAAATAAATCTTTAATCTATAGGTGTTTATCAACTTAGGCACATTAGGCACAACTTCAAGAGTTGAAAAAAATCAAAGGTATTGGTCTTAACTAAAATTTTCCAATTATATTAGGGTTATCATTTTCAATTATTCATTTTAGTATCTTGAAAAATGTTGAAATATGTGTGTTTTATTAACCTAATTTCTAGGTAATGAACTAAAAAATTTGGATATAAGGATTCATTGAAGGTGATGATACCCTTACTATTGATCCCAATATCTGAGTGGATTAGTTATGCATAGTAATATAAGAATAAACCATGTGAAGAAGAAACATAATTGACATAGATATCATAGAACAAAAATATTCAAAGAAAAAAAATAAACCCAAGGAACATAATTGAATGAAGAATAATCATTAAATGAAACAATTGGATTTCAAAAAATGGTTCAATCAATAAGGAATGATGTAACTATTATAAGTTTAGACACACAATAGAAAAATGAAAGGAAACTAGAAAAAAATTTAAAATAAAGAACATCCATAAAAATTCATAGGTGTATTGAATTAAATGGGCAGTGGAAACTCATGATGTCAATGGTATTAACATCCGAAGTTGGCATGTGTTTCTTTCTGCTCTAGAATTTTCCATCACGAATTGTTCTTCTTCATCAGGAATGAGAAATCATAAGTCTTTGATTGTTTTCATCTCCCATGTTGAATCATGTTCAAAGGATATTCATGGACTATATAAAGGTTGACTAGAGGTAGAGGTTAAACCATTCACATGCTGAATATCTTTCACTTAATGAGTTTTCCTCATCCTGACATTTTTGAATTGTACTGGGTTTACATTATGGGGTACTAAAATTCATCTTGTAGAATTTTCTATCCTTGAAAATACATGTTTTGAATCAATAATCACAACATAAAATATCTACAATTTAAAAAATTTATAAGAAATCCCTTTACATAATGTACTATCAAATTTCCTATAAAAATAAACCACATATCACAACATCATAGTGTAAAAAAAGTATAAAACTCAACTAAAAAACCCAAAATATATATTTGAATTCAATATATCATCATATCATGTGAAAAATTCCTATACTACTTAGTGATTAGAGTAATATCTTCTATATCTATGCTTAAAATGAAATTAAATATCTAGTATGTATAAAATGCAAATATAATTTTATAGTTAGTATAATGTTATAATTGGTTGAATATAGGATAAAATAGTCATGTTAACACCCTTTTATATTTATTTAGTTGACAAAAGGGATTGATATTTTTCACCATAGAGTGTATTGTGAATAATAACATCTTCATTATTCTATAAAAATCAATTTGATAATTTTATAATGAACTTATTCATGATTACTTCTAAAAACATAACATGTTTAGTTATATCATCACTTTTATCACAATTAAAATATTTTTAATAATCACTATAACTGATCAAGTATTTTTAGATGGATAGTTTTCAAATTAATATGCAATATATTTTTAGAAGGTTGATTTTAAATCACTGAACCTTTTAAAATTCTACACAAAATTCCAACCTGATGTTTTACCCTAATCAAATTTTTAATGACCCAAGGCATTTCATAATTTGGAGGAAATACATAATTATGGTTGATATTGAGAATTTATCCCAAAAATGTGAGGGAATTAATTCCTATTATGGAATTTATTGTGACATATACTGTGTCTCAGTCATTGGCCTTGTTCTTAAGGCCAGTTTATCTCATTCTGAATCCTACTGTACTTTGGTCTCCGAATGGTTTACAACCTATTAATGTAAAGTATCAATGTGGGCTGATATTTAGGCATTGGGAATGTTAAAAATCTCCATAGGAATCAATAGTGCACTATAGTAGTTAGAAATGGTGTAGTTCTAGTACATTGGATCAACATATGATTCACATGAGATGTTCATAGAGTCACATTCCACAATGGTTTCCATGTATGGAATCCAAAATTCTTATATGTTTACATATTCACAATTCCCCATGTCAAGTAATACCACTAACACTTGACTGTTGCTACCTATGATGGGGTCCTAACAATTGGTCACTTTTATTTGACTTGATTCTCAGTTTAACAATCACACTAAATAATCATAAGCTTCACCAATTTTCTTGTAAATATTTTTCTAAAATAATTGTCCACAATGAATTCCTTGATGAATCCTTTCATCAATATGACTTCCTCATTCTATGAATTACTTATCACAATGATAAAATGTCTCATGAAATAGGCTCGTTATATGTAATTTGTGAAGTGTATTCGTGATTCCATTGATGAAATCCATAATTATTGTGGTCATTTTTCAATACCTCTTCCCCCAGTTATATTCCAATATCCATTTTTATTTTGGAATCTATATCATTTAATCATAAACTCTTTGATTGGACCTATGAATTCTTTATAATCACTTCTCAAACATTCACTATCCTAAATCACATAATATAAAAAATTGATCATATTACACATAAATTAGTTTTATCATTACATTTAAATTGAAAAAAATAATAATTAAATTGTTTAGAAATCTTTTTTATTACTTTAATGACACCCCATATATTTAATACACCTTATTTTATGATTTATTACATAAAAACTCTTAGTAAAACCTATAAGATTATGAATCCTAGTGTATTTTTGAATTTATATACATATAAAATCGACTTGATACATGGATACAACAATATTATTGAAAAATTACTTAACATATTTGAAAATTCCATTGATCTTAAAAATGTACGGGATAATCTAGGGACATACATATGAAAAGGGTGGGCTATAAAACCTAGTAAGGGAATAAAAAAGAATAACCTGAAAAAATTATCGCATGTTATTCAACAGGTATTTAAATGGGACATTAAAGGTGTAATAATCATAGTCTTGAATAATGAGGCATGATACAACATGATAGAATAAAGGCAACATGTAAATGTGGAAACAGTATTAAACATATCATCATAAACACAGGTAAGGGATAACCTTCAAAAAATCATAACATAGTGGAAAGATTACAATAATAATTAGGATTGGTCCATAATCCCATAAATGATGTCTCATGAGACTAAAAAATTACCTAATTCATTGGAGAACTATATATTTCTAGGTGTACTCATCACTTTCATATAATTTACACGCATAAGTATTCCATATAAATCATTCAATATAGGATCATATTTCATCATAATTAATACCATGATTATGGAGTGTGGAATAAATTAATGGATGTACCCAATAAAAAAAGTATATGTATTTATAGGTGAGTACACTTGAGTAGAAATGGCGATGGTATTCACACTACAAAGGTTTGGCATGAAAAAAATAGGATAATTTTGACAGCATAATGGGGGTACATAATGAATCATGGGAGGGATTAATGAGAGTGAAAGGTGTCTGTAAAATCTTTTACATCATAAGGGAAGTAATAGGGGTATTTAAGAACATAATTCAACATGATCAATTAGGAATTAAAAGGCATAAGAAAGAATGGGTTCTTGAATAAATGTTTGGTATAGAAAAAATGCATGATAATTTCAGTAGCATTATAGGGGTTCGTAATGAATCATGGGAGGTATTAATGAGATTTAAATAGGTTGACCAAAAATTTGACATCATAAGGTCCATAAGGGTGGTGAGGAAAAGAATATCCCATCAATATGGTTTGGAATTCAAAAATCATTAAATAATGTAGGTGTTTGAATAAAGAGAAGGAGAGGATCCCTTACCTTGAGAGGGTGTTTTTAAAAGCTTGGGAGGATATTCTTGATTTCTTGTGGAAAAAATGGGAGGTTTATAGAGAATAAAAGTCCAATTACATCCATGCTCTAATGGTTTTGAGTGTAGATTAATGGGAGCATGGGTAGGTTTGTATAGAAAAAGAAAGGACAATTCTTTATAATTTTCCAAATATAGGTTTTGGACTCTATACAATAATGTAATCAAAGACACAAAATTTACCATGGATTTCCCCATGATTTATTCTAAATAAGAGCAGTTTTAATTATTTTATATGGCCATGAACCATGAAAATTAAAATGATACCCTTTGTTATGTGAAAGTGAGTCATGTTTATAAATAATTGATTTTAAAACCATAAAAATAATATAGTTTTTGGAGGATTCATAAAGGGTTAATAATATTTACCCAATAACCTAAAAACATCATTTTAAATTGAAAAAATACATTTTTCATGTATACCTTTTATGGAACATATTAAATAAATTTTGGATCATTATGATGTCATAATACACATTGTATATTTATACTATATTAAATATTTAGACGAAAACTCGATTGTCTCAGAAAATTTTGAAAAATTTTCCGTGGGATAAATTTTAAAATTTGATTTAAAAATAATATTTATTTTATAAAAATAATTCTATAAATATTTGAAATTAAAATTTTAAATTAAAATTCATATTTTTTAAAAATTACTGATTTTTTTCCAATAAGAGTTTTCACACCACTATAAAAATTACATTTTCTATTTATAAGATTATATTTTAATTTATAATTAATATATACTATTAAATAATATTATTTTATTAAAATATCATTAAATTATTGAATTCATAAAAATGAGTGTCTTCATTGAAATTTTAAATTACACAAAAACACAATTCGGGTTTTGCTGTATTAAAATATAATTTTTATCTAACACATTACTTAATCATTTATGAAGTAAAAACAACAAGGAATAAATAAAATCATTATTTTATTGAAAAGAAAATATACATATTTACACTATTACTATTCCAATATATAACCCATTATTACACTAGTGAACTCTCTAAGGGTATGATGTGTGATGGTGAGATTCTCATGGGGTGGTTTGATGTGCATGGTTTGTGTCATGATAACGATGAGCATGAAATTCTCCCATAAATATTTTTTTTCATGATTATGTTTTTGGAAGAATAATCTAACCATCATGTTCTATTTAAGAGAGATAAAGGACATGATCATTTTGAATGTTAACATTTAAAAATCCATAAATTCGTGATGATGTAAAGAACCATTCGATTCAACAGAAAAAGGTCATAGGATATCATTTTTTTGGTTTCGTGATGCTTTGCCTAATGTTGTGAAATTCTCTCACTCTATACTGATGTATGGATATATAATTACTTGACACATTTTTATAAACAAAATCTTATCCTTTAGCTATGGATTTTACTATTCATACTTCATTTCAGGGAATAAGTTGTATTATAGGGTAAAATAATCTCTAAAACATTGACCAAATATCAAATTCAACCATTTCATAAATGGTTAAATTTTCCAAAATATAACGATCCAAAACATTGGAAATAAGCTCATTGAATTTTCATAATGAACTTATTAAGCAACATGAAGTGGATCTTTGATAAAACACTATTTTATTGAATATTTTATTGATAATAAATGATATAATTTCCTCACATTGTGTTAAATATGTTTATTTATAAAATATTTGAGATTTGATCATTTATTTGAAAATTTGGTGAAAATTCCAGTTTTACCCTTAATAGTGCACTGTATTATTTCGAAGATAAATATTTTTATATTTATTATTTGAATTTGAAATTTTGTAACAGTGTTCCTAACTTAATTATCTACAACTTTTATTCAGGACACTAAAGCTAAAGAGTTAATTTGGTTGTTGAAATTGGGCCATGAAGTCAAAGTTGGGCTGGGCTCGCCAGAATGGAGAAGGTTCTGTATTTGGGCCATATCCTCTACATAAGGGCTTGGATTGAGCCCAAATTTTGAGGAAAGCTCGGGGACATGATGTGGCACAAATCATCCGTCTGGAAGGACGGTCAAGTCACGCGTTTTGGAGGTCAAATGGGCGGTGAAAGTTTCATTAAAATATTTGGCCGAGATTTTGCATTCACACTTGAAACCACTTTAAACCTAGCCTCCCATCCACTCTATAAATTAGTGATTTTCTCATTTGGAGAGGCTGGTTCGTGCATTGGGAGATTGGAGGCAGAGGAGAATTGGTTTCAACCAAATTCTCCAACCATTGTAAGAGAGGTAGCTCTTGAAGCAAGGATCCTCTCATCGAAGCCTCCTTCTCTCCTTCATGTTGTAATTGTTTTGTTTGTGTAATAAACTTCTTTGTTCTTCTTTTATTTCTTCTCTTTTCCTCTGTTTTATTTAAATTTATTCTTCTCTTAATCTTCCTCTTGGGGCTGGAATTCTTGAGTAGAAGCGATATTGGGTTATACCCATTATAAACCTTTGCACATGCAAAACGCTTCTACGATGATTACGCCACCCATGGAAGAGTAATTTTTAGTGATCGATCTATCTTCTACCCTCTTCATTTAATTATTTTGAATCATTGAGCCTACTGTAATTCACTTAATATGATCCATGAATTATGTTTTTAAATTTTAAGAAACTAAGCAAGCAATTGAACAATTAATACAAAAACACGCGAGGTCGAGATTTTGTGTAAATTGTGAGAGTGCGAGCTTAATCGGTAATACAAGACCACTTGGGATAAATTTGTAGAGTTCAAATATAATCCCTAAACACAACTCATCCTCATTTCCAGAATGGATTTGTGCTCTAATTAACCACTGACCATAAGCTAACCTTAGAACAACAATCAAAGCAGGGTTCTGCGATTGCATGTTCCGAAGCTAGCCTAGGGTTTAAGTAATTCCATCTTTGTGGTTAAGTTAACTCTTGTAGGGTTAGAGGGTTAACAAATTAGAGGATCATAATTAAGTGGATATTCATTTAAATGATAATGATTAATATGTAAATGAAGAGGTAGAGTTAGATCGATTACGCCTTTTAAAATATTTTCTAAAAAAAACATCTTCTTGTTGTGTTATTTTAATCGGAATTCATTTCAAAACTAAAAACAAAAAAAAATACAATCTTCTTCCAGCAAACTTCTTCTAGATTCATAAACTATAAACAACCCCCATCCTTTTCTAGTAGTGTTTTTACTCTCTTTTATTTTATTTTTAGAATACCTCTAATAAGATGTTTTAATTCACTTCCTCCTTTGAGAGACGACCTTGGTTAGCCCCCTATGCTACACCAAGTAAACTAAACATTAGCTTCATAGAGTGTTGTGCTTGGAGTTTTATCCAACGTAACTCACTTTTGAAGTTCTTTTGAGAGCGCGTGCGATAACGCTCTTTCAAATTGGAGCCGTTGCCGGGGAGGCAAGTAATTATTTCAACCAACTAGAGGTATTTATTTTATTTTACATTTTATTATTTTCCTCTCTTCTTTCTTCCTTCTTTACCCAATCTGATTTTTCATCCTCTTCTTTTATTTTCTCCTACTTCTTTGTGGACCATCAACTCAAACTTCTCATTTTTATTTTACTATGGTCCACCTTATTTCTTTTCATTTTTATTTGATCTATGACACGAACTAATCCCGAAGATCTCTTAGATCTTGACCCTGAGATTGAACGTAGACTTAGGGCACGAATCAGACATTCTCAGTCTACGGGAAGTTTCAACATTCAACCAGTTGGAGAATTACTCCAATATCAGAACATTGAAATTGGAAGCAATTCAAATTAAAACATAAAAGAGGAACCAATGGCTGATAATAATGGAAATGAACTTAATATAACCATTCGAGAATTGGCTGCACCTGATATTAACTATCAACCAAATTGTATTTAATACCCAAATCTCGAATCGGACTTTGAACTAAAATCAGGGTTAATTCACTTACTTCCAAAGTTTCATGGCCTCTCTGGTGAGGATCCGAATAAACATTTGAAAGAATTTAATGTGGTTTGCTCAACCCTAAAACCTAAAAATGTATCTGAAGATCAAATCAAACTAAGAGCATTCCCATTCTCACTTGATGGAGCTGCAAAAGATTGGATGTATTATTTACAACCTGAAGATGTAACTTGTTGGAACGATTTGAAACGTATTTTCTTGCAGAGATTTTTTCCAGCATCGAGGACCACTTCCATTCGTAAGGAGATCTCGGGGATCAAGCAAGCACAAGGGGAGTCCATGTATGAGTATTGGGAGCGATTCAAGAAGTTGTGTGCAAGCTGTCCACATCACCAAATCAGTGAGCAACTCCTCATTCAGTACTTCTATGAAGGACTCATAGCTATGGAGAGAAGCATGGTGGATGCCGCAGCTGGAGGGGCATTGGTGGACAAGACACCAATAGCCGCACGTGCATTGATTGACAAGATGGCCCAAAACTCCCAACAATTTGGCGATAGAGGTACACTACATGTCAGGGGAGTACATCAGGTAAGTCCTTCTTCTCTTGAGAGTCATTTGATTGATACCAAGTTAGAAGAATTGACAACTATGGTAAGGCAGATTGCTTTGGCACAAAAGACATCTTTACCTCCTCCTTCAAGGCCTTGTGGTATTTGCACTGAGACAAGCCACCCAACTGACTGTTGCCCACAACTCCAAGAAACAGAAGATTGTGCAGCAGTGTTCCCTGGGAGACCATATCAGTAGAAGCAGCAACAACCATATCCCCAGAAGAAGTTCGATCCAACATTCAACCAAGGGTGGAAAGATCATCTGGACATGAGGTATGGCTCTGGACAACAACAAAGGCCCCCCTTTCAACAAAACTTCCAGCAGCCTCCACCTTACCAACAGGGTTTCCAACAACCCCAAAGGAGATTTGAAGCTCAAACATCAACAAGTCAGCAACAAGGGAATCTCCAACCCAAGGTAGACTCTAACACTGATGATCTTTTGAAACAAATTGTTCTTAATCAACAGAATGAGCTGAAAAGTCAAGGTTCGGAGCTGAGGGAGTTGAAGACTCAAATGAGCCAGATTGCCACCGCCCTCCATGAACTTGTAAGTAAGAATTCTGGAAATCTACCTTCCCAACCCACTCCAAATCCAAAGGGGAATGTTAGTGCCATAACATTGAGAAGTGGGAAGCAAATGAACGATACAGCTGTACCTACCATTCCACCGGGATTCACCTCAACTTCAGAGAAGCCACATTCCATACCAACTGATGAACAATCCAAGGAGAAAGATAAAGGTAAGAAAAAGATTGATGATGTTCCTCCTAAACCACTTCCTTTTCCAAACAGGGTTGTTCAAACCAAGAAGATGGCTAAAGAAGCAATGCAAAAGGAGGTTTTGGACACATTCAAGCGTGTGGAGATCAACATTCCTCTACTCGAAGCCATTAAGAAAATCCCAAGGTATGCCAAATTCTTAAAAGAACTTTGTACCAATCGAAGAGGGCTCAAGGGAAATGAGAGGATCAACCTTGGAAGGAATGTCTCAGCACTCATTACACCAACTCTAGCAATGCCAACAAAGTGCAAGGATCCCGGGACATTCACCATCCCATGCACCATAGGGGAGTTTCACTTCTCTGATGCTCTTTGTGATTTAGGAGCTTCAATAAATGTGATGCCTCACTCTGTTTTCTCTTCATTGCAGATTGGTGAGCTCAAGCCTACAAGGGTAGTGGTGCAGCTAGCGAATAGAGCTACAGCATATCCGGCTGGTGTCCTTGAAGATGTGTTGGTAAAGGTAAAGGACATGATCTTCCCTGCTGATTTCTATGTACTAAACATGGAAGATGACCAGGTAAGTTCTCATGCCCCTATCATTCTTGGTAGACCCTTCCTCAAAACTGCTAAGACCATTATCAATGTTCATGAGGGTACTCTTTCCATGGAATTCGGGGATGAAATCGTAAGGTTTAAAATCCTGGATTCTATGAAGTACCCACCAGAGGAACACTCAACATTCTTTCTCTCTCATTCTGAGTCTCCATGTGATAGTCCCTCTATTTTTGATTCCCAATCTCTTGGGGACTATTCACTTCTTAATGAAATAATGAGTATTGGGTCCAACTTGATGTATCATTCTACTTCATCCCCTTTAATTCATGATCTTTTTGATCTTGGGATTGGTTCATTTGTCCAATCATATTCGAATTCTGAGCATGTATACTCTGATTATGATATGGCTGCTAATTTTTCTGATGGATTTGATGCATTGTTCTCTCATTCAGATGATATGTATGATTGTGCACAGATGTCTACGCCACTCATGCTTCCATCCATTCAGCAGCCACCATCACTGGAACTAAAGCCATTGCCACCAAATCTCAAATACTCATACTTGTTAAGTGGTGAAAAATTACCTGTTATCATTGCTAACAATCTCTCTTTTGAACATGAAGAAAAACTTTTGAATCTTTTGAGGGAGAACATCAGGGCAATCGGGTGGACCTTAGCTGACATATCAGGTATTAGCCCCTCCATTTGCATGCATAGGATTCTTTTGGAAGATGGAGCTAAACCGGTGAGGCAACCACAAAGGAGACTCAATCCAACCCTTCTGGAGGTTGTTAAAAAAGAGGTTGGAAAATTGCTCGAGGCAGGTATAATCTATCCCATTTCAGATTCTTAGTGGGTAAGTCCTATTCAGGTTGTGCCTAAGAAAAGTGGTGTTACTGTTGTTAAAAATGAGAAAGATGAGTTAGTTCCAATGAGGGTACAAAACAGTTGGCGCGTGTGTATTGATTATAGGAAACTAAATCATTCCACTCGCAAAGATCATTTCCCCCTCCCATTTATTGATCAGATGCTTGAGAGACTAGCTGGGAAGACACACTATTGTTTCTTGGATGGATTTTCTGGATATTTTCAGGTTCCTATAGCTCCGGAGGATCAGGAGAAGACTACATTCACCTGTCCCTTTGGGACATTTTCCTATCGGAGGATGCCATTTGGACTTTGCAATGCCCCAGGTACCTTCCAGAGATGCATGGTGAGTATTTTTTCTGATTTTATTGAGACCTGCATGGAGGTATTTATGGATGATTTTACAGTGTATGGATCTTCATTTGATGAATGTCTAAGTAGTTTGGAAAATGTGTTGAATCGTTGTATTGAGAAGAATCTAGTCCTGAACTTTGAAAAGTGTCATTTCATGGTAGATCATGGCATTATCTTAGGGCATGTAGTGTCAAAACATGGGATAGAGGTTGATAGATCTAAGGTAGACATCATTTCATCCTTACCCTAACCTTCATGTGTGCGTGATGTTCGATCATTCCTTGGACATGCTGGATTTTATCGACGCTTCATCAGAGATTTTAGTAAGATCGCTCTACCCTTATCTCGATTGCTTCAAAAAGATATTGACTTCAATTTTGATGATTCATGCAGGGTATCATTTGATGAGCTAAAGAAGTGTCTGACCACTCCACCGATCATACAGCCCCCACGGTGGGAGATTCCTTTTGAGCTTATGTGTGACGCCTCCAACTTCGCGGTTGGAGCTGTCTTATCTCAGAGGGTGGAGGGACGTTCACATGTGATCGCCTATGCATCGAGGACACTAGATTCAGCCCAATCAAACTACACCACAACAAAAAAGGAGTTTCTTGCTGTTATATTTGCTTTAGATAAATTTCGTTCATATTTATTGGGCTCTAAAGTAGTTGTTTTTTCTGACCATGCAGCTTTGAGGTACCTCCTAAAGAAGCCAGATGCAAAGCCACGACTTATCCGTTGGATGCTACTTCTTCAAGAGTTTGACCTTGAGATAAAGGACAAGAAGGGGTCAGAGAATTTGGTGGCAGAACACATGAGTAGGCTTACTCACACACTAGAGGGTGACACCTTGGACCAGGTACCACTTCGGGACACTTTCCCCGATGAGCATCTCTATACCATCTCAGGTAAGCATCCTTGGTATGCTGATTTAGTTAATTACATTGTTGGCTCTGAAATCCCAGTAAATTTGAAGAAGCATCAAGTCCAAAAATTAAAAAGTGAGTTTAGGTATTATGTGTGGGATGATCCATACCTCTGGCGCATGTGTAGTGACCAAGTCATTAGGAGGTGTGTTCCCGATCATGAGTTTGAGTCTGTTTTGCATTTCTATCATACACTTGCTTGTGGTGGACACTTAGGACCCCAACGGACAGCTAGGAAGGTTTTAGACTCAGGATTATATTGGCCTAGTTTATTCCATGATTCCCATGTATTTTGTAAGTCATGCTCTCGTTGCCAACACACTGGAAACATTTCAAGAAGACACGAGATGCCCCAACAACCCATTTTATTCTGTGAGATTTTTGACGTTTGGGGAATTGATTTTATGGGACCTTTTCCTAGTTCATTTGGTTTCTTGTATATCCTTGTTGCTGTCGATTATGTGAGTAAATGGGTGGAGGCCAAGGCCACCAGGACTGACGATTCTCATGTTGTTGTGGATTTTGTCAAAGCACAGATTTTTTGCAGGTTTGGAGTACCAAAGGCCATCATCAGTGACCAAGGGACACACTTTTGCAATAGGAATTTTTCTTCCCTCCTTCGGAAGTATGGGGTGACACACAAAACATCAACACCATACCACCCCCAAACAAATGGCCAGGCCGAGGTTTCAAATCGTGAGTTGAAACAAATCTTGGAGAAAACCGTGCAGCCAAATAGGAAGGATTGGAGCAAGTGCTTGGATGATGCATTGTGGGCTTATAGGACAGCATACAAGACCCCCATTGGTATGTCCCCATTTCGGATTGTTTTTGGGAAAGCGTGTCATCTCCCCGTGGAAGTCGAGCATCAGGCATATTGGGCTATAAAGAAATGTAACATGGATTTGGCCCAAGCTGGAATTCAAAGGAAGTTGCAAATTCAAGAGCTTGAGGAGATTCGCCTGTCATCATATGAGAACTCAAGGCTCTACAAGGAAAGATCAAAAGCAGCTCATGACAAAATGATCCAACAAAGGGAGTTTCATATTGGAGAGAAAGTCCTTCTCTATAGTTCACGACTGAAGTTGATGCCTGGTAAGTTGCGTTCCAGATGGTTAGGTCCTTATATTGTGTCTAATGTTTTTCCTTATGGTGCAGTGGAGATCACACAAGAGGACACTGGAAGGAGCTTTACAGTCAATGGGCAACGTTTGAAGAGATACATTGAGGGACATCCTACTGATGCAATGGATTTTATCACACTGCATGACCCCATCATCACTTGATCACATCAGGCTGTTCCTAACCCTTTCACTTTTATATTATTTGTCCTATTTAAAAATTCTGCATTTCATGTGCATATATCATCTCACGGGTTCACATTGAGGACAATGCAATATTTTAAGTGTGGGGGAGGGAACCTTTTAGTTTAGTAATTTCAATTGTTTTCCTGTTAAAAAAAAAACCAAAAAAAAAAAATTGTGTGTTTTTCAAAATTTGTGTGTTTATTTTACAATTGTCTGTGTGTTTTTGAAACTTTTGAGCTGAAATGATTCTCATCACCATTTTTAAATCCATATCAATAAGTGAAACAATTTACCCCTTGAAAATAAGCTTAAATGAATGCTGAAATGACTTTGTTTCAAGTTCAAAAATTTAGTAATTTCATGCAAAGTACGCTGAATTTTGAATCCCATGCCAATCTCACTGTCTTTATATTTGAAATCACTTTCCTGTGAGGCTTCTAAACCATTATTTTCATATTCTTTACATTCACCTCACTTCTTGAGAGAGCCAAACCATACTTGATTTAACCAGAATTTGATCTATTCCTGTCAAAACTTGAGGGTTTGAGGTACTTGTGTTTAAATGATTGAGGCATTTGTTTGGTATTAAAACCCCTATTTCAAATAATCCTATTTTTATAATGGCCTAACTTGAATATTTAATCCTTGTAGCCCTTAGAAGCCATGCACAGCCTGTTAGGTTAAGCCACATTACAGGCCAATTTTCCCTATCCAACCAACTCTTGAAGTGAAATTGCATAATATAGTTGAGCTTAAGTGTGGGGGAAGCTGTCTTGTGTTGTGCCACCACATTATGTGATACTTTGGGTGGAAAATTAAATTCTGAAGAGATGTGTTTGCTGCTAAAGAAAGTCATTATATTGAAAGCTGTGCCTTTTCTGGAGCTTTCATGACAAGTGAAGCTGTGCCTTTTCTGGAGCTTCTAATTGAGGTGGAAAGCTGTGCCCATCTGGAGCTTTCAAGAAAATCATGTTTTAGAAGATTGACATTTTTTATGCTGAAATGATGAATGGTGTAAACCTTTCATGACTTTTCATGATGATGGAGCTGAATTGATACTATGGGGATTGAAGAGAAGACCATATTTAAGTGAAAATTAGATTAATGCAATTTTGCTTTAAAAGAGTCAAGCCCTCCTCATTCAGCCTCAGAGTTTTTCACATCTTAATCCTACCAACCGAAAGCCACAGAACAACCCTGAAAAGTCCTCATGATAAACATATGTCCTTGACTCACATCGGGTAGCGATGTAGGAATCTATCAAGCCTATGGTGACCCTTGTATGAGTTTGGATGAGAAAGACATTGCAAAAAAATTGATATTTGAGTGATGAGAGAAAATTCAAGCGAGGTAAGTGTTTTGTGCATGAGTGGATAAATGAAGTGGAAATATATTGAATGATATAAATGGAGAACCTGAAATAAGGTTTTTTATGAGGCATGATATCTTTTTTATTCTTGGTGTGAAATTGATTGATCTTAAAGATATGTGTTTTAAAATTGGTTTTGATTTGATATTGATGTTTACTTGATATGAGGTTTTTCCCAGGTGTGCAAAAGGGTAAGTGTGGGGGAGTTGATAAAACACTATTTTATTGAATATTTTATTGATAATAAATGATATAATTTCCTCACATTGTGTTAAATATGTTTATTTATAAAATATTTGGGATTTGATCATTCATTTGAAAATTTGGTGAAAATTCCAGTTTTACCCTTAATAGTGCACTGTATTATTTCGAAGATAAATATTTTTATATTTATTATTTGAATTTGAAATTTTGTAACAGTGTTCCTAACTTAATTATCTACAACTTTTATTCAAGACACTAAAGCTAAAGAGTTAATTTGGTTGTTGAAATTGGGCCATGGAGTCAAAGTTGGGCTGGGCTCGCCAGAATGGAGAAGGTTCTGTATTTGGGCCATATCCTCTACATAAAAGCTTTTATTGAGCCCAAATTTTGAGGAAATCTCGGGGACATGATGTGGCACAAATCATCCTTCTGGAAGGCCGGTCAATTCACGCGTTTTGGAGGTCAAATGGGCGGTTCAAGTTTCATTAAAATATTTGGCCGAGATTTTGCATTCACACTTGAAACCACTTTAAACCTAGCCTCCCCTCCACTCTATAAATTAGTGATTTTCTCATTTGGAGAGTCTGTTTAGTGCATTGGGAGATTGGAGGCAGAGGAGAATTGGTTTCAACCAAATTCTCCAACCATTGTAAGAGAGGTAGCTCTTGAAGCAAGGATCCTCTCATCGAAGCCTCCTTCTCTCCTTCATGTTGTAATTGTTTTGTTTGTGTAATAAACTTCTTTGTTCTTCTTTTATTTCTTCTCTTTTCCTCTGTTTTATTTAAATTTATTCTTCTCTTAATCTTCCTCTTGGGGCTGGAATTCTTGAGTAGAAGCGATATTGGGTTATACCCATTATAAACCTTTGCACATGCAAAACGCTTCTACGATGATTACGCCACCCATGGAAGAGTAATTTTTAGTGATCGATCTATCTTCTACCCTCTTCATTTAATTATTTTGAATCATTGAGCCTACTGTAATTCACTTAATATGATCCATGAATTATGTTTTTAAATTTTAAGAAACTAAGCAAGCAATTGAACAATTAATACAAAAACACGCGAGGTCGAGATTTTGTGTAAATTGTGAGAGTGCGAGCTTAATCGGTAATACAAGACCACTTGGGATAAATTTGTAGAGTTAAAATATAATCCCTAAACACAACTCATCCTCATTTACAGAATGGATTTGTGCTCTAATTAACCACTGACCATAAGCTAACCTTATAACAACAATCAAAGCAGGGTTCTGCGATTGCATGTTCCGAAGCTAGCCTAGGGTTTAAGTAATTCCATCTTTGTGGTTAAGTTAACTCTTGTAGGGTTCGAGGGTTAACAAATTAGAGGATCATAATTAAGTGGATATTCATTTAAATGATAATGATTAATATGTAAATGAAGAGGTAGAGTTAGATCGATTACGCCTTTTAAAATATTTTCTAAAAAAAAACATCTTCTTGTTGTGTTATTTTAATCGGAATTCATTTCAAATCTAAAAACAAAAAAAAAATACAATATTCTTCCAGCAAACTTCTTCTAGATTCATAAACTATAAACAACCCCCATCCTTTTCTAGTAGTGTTTTTACTCTCTTTTATTTTATTTTTAAAATACCTCTAATAAGATGTTTTAATTCACTTCCTCCTTTGAGAGACGACCTTGGTTAGCCCCCTATGCTACACCAAGTAAACTAAACATTAGCTTCATAGAGTGTTGTGCTTGGAGTTTTATCCAACGTAACTCACTTTTGAAGTTCTTTTGAGAGCGCGTGCGATAACGCTCTTTCACTCTTAAACAACACATGAAAACACGTGAGTACATTATCTTTGAATTCTCTTAAATAATGTTAATTACCATAAAACCTTATTGAATACGTTCAAGATTTATTATAATAGGAATTTTGATATATTAATTTAGTCCAGTATGTTGTATAATCTATCAATTTGTCAATAGTTCATTATATAGATCCAAGATAGTATGTGCTATCCAATTTATGTTATCCAAATAAATCATCTCTTTATTCTGAAATAGATATCTTAGTTCCAAGAACATATTAAGTGTTGTCTTTACCTCAAACATATATATATTTTCCTAATGTGTAACTTTCTACTGAGTAACTTTTCCTTGGTACCATTCATAATATGACCTCAAAACCTTAATGAAATAGTATTGCAGTATAATCCACATATATTCCATAATTATTATAACTAGAAAATTGCTGATAAAATATTCAAATGACATGATTCTAGACTGACTGAAAATTATTTTTTATATTAAGAAAACACTTTTGTGGAGAAAATGAGAAACCAAGAAGTTCAACTTACAACCAGAAAACCTCAAAAAGTTACCAGGACTGCCTCACCAAGCAGATTCAATGTGGCTGTCACCTTCATCAATGCCTGAGCACTTGGAAATCCCATGCATGCATGGTCCCGGTCCCGATGGCAAAGCCATGTCCTCTAAGTCAAGAAATTCCAATTGTCAATCAAAGGTGAAGGTACAGTGCTCTGGCCGCATCTGAAGCAATTCCAAGCAACATTCCAGGTACATGAATCCAAGAAATCCACTAAGAACACACAACTCAAGGAGCCTAATGATTAGATCAGAACTCCCCAAACCAGAAAACATAAAACAAAAATTTAACTAGAGATACACCCCAACCCAGATACGATACATCACCCAATTAACTAGGAGATTTGAAAATTAAACTAAGCTTACCAGATAACGTATCCCTAAATAATTTCCATGATATAGAAGAAACCTGAATGTATTGGGATTATAACAAGACATTTTAAAATTCCAAGGCCATTTGATCCCATGACTGTATGTACTACTCGATTCTAATCTTCCCTTTGTTGAATCCCCCAACATGGATTAAATCTTGCTGGTCAATCCAAGCGTATTGTTCCTCGTTAAGTGTTGCTCTTAAGGCTCTCCCTTTCATTAAATTTGCCTCCTCCTCTGAAGCATTGACTAATAACACATGCTCAGTCACTTACTACTCACCTCTAAGAAGTAACTCCAAAGGTTGCCCACCCTGAACCCCTATTATCCGAGGCTTCACTTCCTCCGAGGTCTCATTTTTTCCATTTTCCCTCCTGGCCGATCTGGTCTCCAAATAAGGATTCAAGGATGAATAGTCCCTCCTACTCCTCCTTGGTATACTTCTATTCTTATGTGTTGGAGTTCTACTTGCCAAGTGAAAATGTTTATCCCCAATACATTCATTTCTATACCCTCCATTTGAGTCAAGTGTCATAACATTCACAGTACCTGAGTCATCCTCAAGCAATCCATCAAATCTGTTGCTCAAGTGTAGAGAGGTCTGCCCCTGGATGTCCTAAAAATCCATAACTGATCCTTGACCCTATCACCCTCTCTTGGCCAAATTCCTAGATAGGGACACTAAGAAACCAACATGACTACCTTCCTTCATATCGATCAGCAGCTCCTCTGACTGCATCTTAGAATCCTGGGGTGTGCAGTTGACATCAAGGCCGACAATTTCCACCAATCCATCATTGCCAAATTGGAAAACGACCCCTTCCTCATCCCTCTTCTAAGATTCCAGTGATTCTGCACCGTCCTTCCTTAAACAAACATCCACAACCATATTGTCACAGGAAGGGATGACCAGTTGAATCTGCACAGGTCTCTCTGACCCCCCAGGCTTAACGAGGCATATTTGTAGCACCCCAAACACTTCATGGTATGTTTCTCTTAAATACATTCTTGTTATAGCCTATATTTCCTGAATCACTAAGCCTATATGGAACAAAACATGGTTACTTATAGGAGATATCCATAACCTAGCCATTAAACTTAAATTTTCCAACTCTTCGATTTGAATTTTCAAAATCTGACAAACATGGTTGTGTTCAAGATGATATTTAGAGTATGATAGAAATAACATAATTTTTGGAGAATAGTAACCTACCCTTATGAATAGTAACCTGACCTTATGAATAGTAACTTACCCTAATGAATAGTAATATGACTTTTATGAATGGTATCCATACCCTTGAGTGTATAAGTGAATTTAGGCAACTTAAAAATGAAGATGAATATTTTAAGTGTTTATATTTTTCGATTAAATAATGATTTTAATTAAATATTTAATTAATCATATTTAGGATATTATTTTTGAATAATGGACTTCATTTTTGGATTCTACATGTTGAAAAATGGTTAGGGCAAATTTTTGGTATTTTTCTGAAATACTTGAATTTTTGTTGAATAGTAAAATCTGATAATTCACAATAAATGATAAATAATGGATTAATTGAGTCATTGATGATGATATGCTAATTTAAGCCCAATTTATTTTGATTCAAATGATAAAATTACTATTCTTGGTCATGGGAGACTCATTGTTCCTTGTCTTATGGAGAAATAATAAATTAATGAATTCTATATTAAGAAAACTCCTCTCTCCTCCACTATAAAACACCCCTTCATTCCCTATTCTCTTCACTCCTCTCAAGCCTTGTGCCTTGCCAATATTCTACCCATATCTCTCCCCAAGATCCTCCCCCATGTCCAAAAGCTCTTGGATTCTTCAAAGTACCAAAACCTCTCCCCTTAAGTGGTTCTAAAAGGAGGAAGTCTCAAAAGGTAAACTCCTCTTTCCAATTCCTTCATTTCTTTTATGTTCTTTTCTTTTTTGTTTCTTTCCTCACCTCCCTTCACCAAAATACTATGATAACCCTAGTAAAATACATGAAATGTAATGTTTTATGCAAATGGGATATTTTGTTATTTTTTCTCTTGTCCCCACCCTTTATTTGAAAGAAATGAAAGCACCGTTTGAGATGTCCTAATTTAGCACATTCAAGGGAAACCATTTATCAATTTATGTTATAATATTTAATTCTGGCCACAAAACCATTTTTGTTATGGTAGAACCAAATTATTATATATGTAATATATCCTATTTTTAGTTTTGTAATCCTTTTGTACAAATGGTATTAAGTTATAAAGCAAAACATGTTCATTGTAATCAAACCCACCGTTAAACCAAAACGGTTGTCACTAAGGTTATATATGTGTAATAATTCAACCTCACTATAAGTAACCAAATTAAATTTAAAACCATGTAATATCCTAGAAGTTCAATAATGGAATATAATTTCATTTCTGGACTACCACTTCCATCTTTCATATTTATCAGAACTTGAATATAAGTGAACCGATCTTTTAAAAACAAGTAATCAAATGAGCCTGAACAATGAAATTGAAATTTATAACTAATAAAAAAGGAATTTAATTAGGTAAAAAGGGTTATAATAAATCATTTAAATATAGTATAGATTCTGTAATTATGAATTAATAAGCCTAATTTGTTTATTCAGGTCTTTAATAACAAGTCAAGAACACCTTCAAGCATAGGGTACGAGATCCTCTCTCTCACTTTTGTTCAAGAATCTCCTCTATGTTGTGCTCTTTTATTTTTAATTACCAATGATGGGGTATGTTTTTCACCTTCCTCATACTACCCTTGTGACATATAAATAATGGAATACCCCTTTACCTCTCATTAATCCCTCGCAATAACACTCATTACCATGCGGAAATGTTTGTAAGGGGTTTCTCATCTCACTTTCATTTCCGTGAGATTTCCATTGTTCGCAAATTATTTCTTGAATGTGGTTTGTGTGTACATCCATTTGATATATAATCACATTATTCTCTTTATGTTCATGGTATTTAATGACACATTTTATGTTTATTAAGTTCTTTTCATATGATTCGACCGATTACATTGTGGTAAGAGACTTTGTCCCAACTACTATTTTGTTGTGACTAACATTGTATTGTGCACCTAATAATCCTTATGTGGTGTACTTACTAACCATTTGAGATAAATTTTAATTTTAAAATTATATTTATATTTAATATCCATAATATCATATAATGGATAAGTTTTTTTCTAAATCATATACCATTTTACATATGGTGTTTATTTGGAAAGTTATTGTAATTATTGAAATATTGATGAATCTGTATACTCTACTCTATAAGGATATTGAAAATTCATATTAATATTGTATCGAATCAATGTATAAAGAATTATTTGTACATGCAGTGGTGGGTGGGGCCTTCTATAGCCCCTCGATGCATCGGTAGGTCTCATGAGACAAATCAGTTTGGCGACAAACCCTTCGAGTTTGTTTCCAAAAATCAAACGGGTTTCTACCCATAGAACTAAACATTTTAAACGGTATTATGATATCATGTGCCAGATACATGATGTCCAATTAATAAGCATTATCTTTATTCATTATTAGTTTTTAGTATCCATGAGGTTTTCACTATGAAAAAATCTGTGGATGTGGTTTCATTCTCAGTTTATTAATGGCATGAGTTTTTCATTTATTTACCATGCCATATTGATTATATAATATTGATTATGATTCACTTATTATTATTACACTATTTGTAACCCTTAATGAGTGTTTGAGCTCACCCATATCATTGTTTTCCATCAACAGATGATGAATAGGTGATCGTTTGTTGAGTTCCAGTGGTTGCAGTTTTTAGTTTTTGTTATGTATTGTATTTTGTAACCTTTTCCTATGTAATTTGAGTTAAATCTATGTATATAGTTTCATCAATACTACTAAACTGATCATTCCTTCAGGATTTTCATTCCTTCTAACCATGCCAATATCAAAAGTAATGCACTGGCTCCATCCTAGAGGGGTCGAGGTGTTACAATATTAATCATTATAATTCATCTTCGGTGGTATCATAACTTGATAATTATCCAGTAACATCATTTCGGGTATATTACATTGATGATTGGGACATTGATTCCTATAGTTTCCCATCTCCTTATAATTGAAGAAGTGTACTTTCGAAACCTTTTTATTATCCTTTCAGTCAAGAACTTGGTGTCCTTTTTCTCCACACTTATAACAAACTCCCATTCCCTTCAATAATTTACTAGGGCAATTCTTTCCATAGTTATCACATGTGGGAAAACCCTTCTTTCCCTTCTCCCCTTTATCCATTTTTTTCTTTTCCATCTTCTTCTTCTTTTACTTCCCTTCAAATCCATAAGACTCAACGAATTCTTTACAAACCTTGTTAACACATGATACAATTTGATCATATGATGAGAATACATGGGATAATATATTCCTTTGAAACTATGTATTAATACCATTAGAGATATGATGATTATTACCCTTCTCTTCACATGCATTGGTGAATTTCTCATTCCTTCTTTTATGCTAGTAGTAAAAAACACCATCGGAGATGTGCTAATTTTCCACATTCAAGGATGAAGGGTTTTAAATTTATATTACCACTTTCAAAATAGACTATAATATATGTATTATGTCTCATATATGGTTCTGGAATCTTTTTCTACCCATGGTTTTTATTTATAAATAAAAATGAGTTTTTTGTGTTCAAAAAGTGCTAATTAACCCAAACAGTTATCATTAAATAATTTATATAATTATTCATCTTCAATCCAAGTAACCAAATGAAATTTACAACCATGTGACCTTATTTATGTTCAATAATAACATATAACTTCAATTCTGGACAACCATACTCATTTTACATGATTCTTCGTTCATGTATATGAGTATACAAATCATGAAACAAATGGACCCGAGCAATGAAATTAAACCTATTAACTCTTCAAAAAGGCCAAAAATGAAGTTAATAAAGTTATAATAAATAAATAAAAAATATAGGAGCTTATTTAATTATTAATTAGTGAACCTAAATTTGATTATTCAGGTTATTAAGATCAAGTGGAGAACACCTTCAGACTTAAGGTAAGGGTTTCCTCATCTCACTTCCATTTTTTGAGATATTATTTAATCACTAATATTTTTGTGTATGGTGTATGTATACTTTATATTGATATATAATGTCATTAATATATTTATTTTCATGATACTTAATGTATCATTTTATGATTATTAATTTTGGGTCATACAATTTAATTGGTTACAAAGTTGTAAGTATTTTCTACCCGAACATCTATTTTCATTCGGGTTGCTCTTATTCTCCACTCACCTCAATGAAATTATTATTTATTCTTATAGAATCTTCAAAAATTATTTTTTAATATTCTATATATTTTTACCAATAATAATCCTTATTTATTTTATGGGGTGTTACAGATTTTAAAATAATATTTAAAAAATTCTTCCGAATTGCAAGCCTGATTAAAGGAACTTGTCGAATTCATACCTATTTTGAAGTTCACTATATAATCTATTCAAAGACATATTTTTTTAAAACAAAAAATTTTAACATGAAAAAACATATTTTAGGTAATTTATGGTTTTATGAAATGAAACATTCCTTTTCACTTTAAAATCCCTTTAATGAATTCCTTAAACTACACTAAAATTTATCAATTCTAAAGCTTCTTTAAAAACCTTTTTACACGATTTCACTTCAATGGGACATAATTTATGCCTCAAATATAATTTAAATGTTATTAAATTTTCTTTTCTAGGATATAAATGTTTAATACCATATATATGAAAAATAAAAATGATTTTCTAAAAGATATCTTCTTTCCAAAGTAAAATGGTATTTTCTCACCTCACTTTAACTTTTATGAGATTTATGCCTTGTTCAACACTTATTTATTGCATGTGGTGTATGAAATTACCTATTTTATATAACATAAAGAGTCTCATTATTCTCATGATATTCTAAGGGATTATTATTTGAATGTTTCAAGGCGGTATGGGGAACTTCAGAATATTTAAGGATTATTTCCCCAAGAATTTCTCAATGGTCTTATTTAAAAAAAAATTATTTATGTCAACATCCATTGATGAATGTTGTATTTCATAGAGGTTAATATTATATGATATCATCAAAAAATATTTTATTGAATTATTTCTTATTAGTTTGAGTATGGATATTCTATCTTGATACCATTGACCAATTTACTTCGAATGGTTAGTGTTTATGTTTAATGTATGGGAAAGGTTATTTACATTTCATATGTTAATTTCAATATGAATGTTTATGTTGTTTATGTTTATCCCAATTCACAAGAGGAATTCATTGGACTTAGTAAGTGTCGGGTGGGGCCCTCTATAGCCCCTTGGTGCATCGGTAGGTCTCCTGAGATAGAATATGGTCTTGGCATTAGTCCTTGAAAAAATGGATATTTATGGTTTTGGCAATAGGCCTTGATGGAATGGTTATGATTTCCCACGTTATTCATTACCTCATTATGAAATTAGTAATTTAGAGTTCATGTGGTTAATCGACTAGTAGAATACACATGATTATGACTTATTATGGCATTATTTATTCAACTCTTATTCCTACCATAATATGTTCAAGTTTATTTTTAAAGGAATGTGTTTTAGTTATTCACCATGACTAACATTTATGTTTATGATATCTTCCACTGTATTGCTTACCCTTATTGAGCATGTGAACTCATCCCTTTATTATGTTTCAATTTCTCAGGACTTGAAGAAGTTTATTATGAATGACATGTAGTAATAATCATAGAGTTGTGGATGTTCCCAAAAAACTTATATGTTGTATTTCATTTCATGTTTTAATTTTGAACCTATGTATGTATCTGGTTTTCCAAAACTAATAAACTACTTGATCCTTCGGGATACAAATTTCATGTAAGAATTTCAATGTAATAAAATAATGCACCGGCTCCAGGCAACTGAGGTCGGGAAGTTGCACCAAACCTCTTAGTTAAGATAAATCAGACACATATATCATCCAATGATCAGATTTTCTATATCAGGCACACAATACATCATGAAAATCAGATTTTATAAAAGTTTACTAAAGTACGCTTTATATAAAAATTCCCAATAGGTAATAATAACTTGTTAATACAAATGAGTAAAAACAATGATAAAAAAAGTAATAATGGCTTACAAAAATATTTATAAAAGATTTCTACTCTTTAACATTAAGAGTTAAGGAAGGAATAAACCTTGACTTTGGGTATCTCATTTTTTAACCTAACTATAAGGTCTATATTTATACATCATGAAATACTTCAATCATAAAGATAAGAATTAGATATGTCTTCCTATCCCCAAAAGCCTTCGATCAGCCTATTCAGAATCATCATTGTTCCTATCCTTGGAAGCCCCCGATCTAAACCCAGACTAGACAGAATTAATACAAATGAATTTTTTAGGGAATTTAAAATCCTCACTCAGGTTACATAGAACAAAAACTTTCAAAAAATTATAAAGTGTAACTGAAAAGATGTTACAATAGGGTATTCTTTATACTGGTTGATTTTTAAAAGTATCGGCTCCCAGCTCCTCTAATTTAACTCTATTTATAGGCATTGCTATAATGGTCATATTTCATGATTCATAGAGTTGGTTGCAACCAACTCAAATGAGATCCGTCTTAATATATCAGTGTGTTCTATATATCTTCATTCGATGTCATTTTGATAGCATCATCAAAATGTTGTAGAAGTATTACATCTAGAAAAAATTATTATGAACATATTATTATAAACATAATTACTCTGATGGAATAAAAAATGTTTAGCCCAACGGATCAAAACTTGGTTAGTATGATGGACAAGACTTCTTCAATCTGATGGAAAGGACTTCGTTAGTCTAATGAACCAGACATACTGAGTCCCATAGACCATACTTAGTATTTTAAATAGACTAGACTTAATTAGTAATATGAACCAGACTTAGTCCTTCTAATGGACCTGAATTTGTCAGTATGATGGACCATACTTAGTCGGTCTGATGGACTAGACTTAGTCCGTCCAATAAACCAAACATAGTCGGTCTAATGGACTATACTTAGTTGGTTAGACATGCCAAAATTAGTCGGTCCGATGTTCCAGACATAGTGAGTTCTATGGACCATACATATCCAGTCTAATGCATGATATTTAAACTTATAGATAGTAATTAATCAGTATAATGGATAAGAAATAGTTAGTATGATGGAAAATCATTTTTTAGTCTATCCAAAGAACTAAACTAGGTCACATAGATAAACTAAACTTCGTTAATATGAGGGACTAAAATTAGTGTATAAATATTATATTCTTTAGTTTATAAATATTTCACTTCCTAGTAGAATAAGATATTTTATATAAATAGCATTCTAAATGTATTGGAAAATATAAAGTTAATAAAACATATAATTTAGGAAAATGTGTTGTGATTTTCAAAAATAAGGATACAATGTTTAAAAGGCATATATTTCAATTCAAAAAAAGGCTAGGAAATTATTTCTTGGGGTCTCCATAACTTTAATGATCCATGGATAGACAAAATCACATTGTTGAGTAGTTCCACCTTATGTATTTTCCATAGAGATATGTCCCATTCTTGGATAAGAAAATGAGACTCGCTTGGAGAGGCAATTCATCTTGATTTATTTATTTTAGCTTCAACATTAGGAGGTAAAATTGTAAAATTGGATAAAAAGTCCACATTATGATATTTTGGGAACACTAAGAAGTTCCATAGGACTCTGATGAGTGGTAGATTTGTAATGAATCTCTCTGTAAACTTATGAATATTTAGGTTATCTCTTCCTATGTCCTTCATGTGGATGGATTAGTTTATCAATATAGTGTTACTAAACAAGATAGTTTTACTGATTAAAATAAAAAATTACTATGAATGGGAACTTTAGTACATAGAGGAGGAGGATGAGGGATCACATGAGGATTCCAGAGATGGGGAACTTTCCCAAGACCCTAATACAACTGTATCCACTTTAACACACACTCAAAATTTTCTAGATTCATGATATCATATTAATCATAGAAAATCCTTGTTTTGATGGATCCTTGGTCACTGTTTTGTAGCCATAAAATGTTTCTACAATTCAATTTACAGTATCATAGGAGGATCTTCCACCACTTTAGAATTCAATTTTCTAAACCTAATCCATCCACTGTGCCTGTAACAACAACCACTAATTCTACCCACCCTCATCATTATTCTGTCAATATATCTTATATCCTTATACTTTTATCTTCCACCCTTGAACCCTCCACTCTACCGATCAAGATTAATCTAGAAATTACTAAAATAGTTATCTAGATGGCCTTTATTTTGGAACACACTCATTGTTTAAATATCCCCACTCTCAAACTCATTCATATGTACATTTCATTGATCCTACTTCTAGCCACATGACCTCTATCACAATTTACACCTCATCACCACCAACTACTTACCCCGATCACCCCATGATGGTCGGTCCTACTACCAAATCCATATCCCCTTCTCAAGTAAATTACTCAACTAACCTTACCACCATTATAGATGTCAACATGGAGGGGTAGTTGTAGCCACCCAGTAAGGAGGAGGGTACCATAACCAATACTTGTGGATATGACTCCAACTCTTCTTAGTTTTCCCCCAATGTACCTCCGATATTTTACACTTAGTTGGGTTTATTTTTTTCCTTTATATTCCATGATCCCGGTCTTATATAACTTTTAATGCATAATTAAAAGGATATACTTTTTCCTCTTCTTAATCTTCTCACTAACTCCTTATTCAATATGCATAATATTTTTCTATGTATCGGCATACTAATTCCTCTATAACATTGGGAGATTAGATGAACTTTGGACTCCATCATGAGTTATTTCCTTGGGATATTACAATTCAGGGACCCCCACCCCCATAAGATCCATCCAAGATCTCAACAAATGTTTTTCGTGTTACATGAGTGGTTTGGTTCAATGATTATTGAGGCAATGAATCCTACAAAGATACCATTAAATCTATAAGAAACTACCTCTAATACATGTAAGATGCCACAAACCACTGAGATAATATAATATTATAAATGATCCTCTTCCATCAATTTGGTTGATGGTGTCCTAATTAAAACTTTGGGGGAGGCAACCCATAGTCCAGTCTTTTGGTTCTTAGTTGTGTTAGTTTAGGTCATTTCTTTTTCTAGGAATTTTCTTCTAGGCAGTCTATTAAGGGGCCTTCATTATACTTTGGTTCTTACATATAAGATATCACATTCCCTTGGAATGCTTTTTCTATAACCTCATTTCATGTTTTTAAATTATTTATATATTATGGACTCATAAATTCACCAGTGCGAGTGTAATTTTTTCTCTAACATTTTTTCAGGTGTTCCAACAGTCAACTAATCTTCCAACATTTACCCCTGAAATTTAATTAATTTTAGGGAACTCTTGATTCCCTATATCTTTTTATTTTTTTTTCATATTTTTTACCTAACACCATTTCCATATATTTTAACTCAATTTCCAAACAATACAGACTATGTTTTCTTTAATGTGTGGGCGAGAAGATTCCGGAGATTTATAGAATTTTCCCTAGGATTTTTTCCTAACCTCATTAGTTTAAGAGAATTTTTTCTTTGTAAACATGATTTAACTTGAAATCACATTGTACCCATGATAATAAAATAGAATATTAAAATGAAAAATTTTAAAATCTATTATTTATTCTTATTAATAATTTTATCATGATTGTTAAGTTGTGAATTTTAATTCTAATTCCAAATTCCGGATTTTTTTTACGAATTGACCTATTACTTGTAACTTTTATATCAGCGATTTACATATTTATTTTTATTCAAAATCCCAAGGGGATTCTAGACCTACGTTTTCAAATTATTGACTGGGTATATTTCTTGAGAGACACTTGGGGCATGTAAAACTATCAAAACATGAATTAATATCTTATCATGTCTATAACTAAAAAAATACACTTCTAAAATGATTCATACATTTCAATTGCTAATCCCATTTTCCATGATACCTACATGTACATCAGCTTTTCTTAGCCTATAGTTTCCATAAATAACCTTATTAGTATTGATATATATTTCAAGATCATTTTATCCCATCCTTCCCTACTATTTAATATGTTTCATGATTTTCAATTGAATAATTATGAGGGAATGTACATATCTTCTAAAAATTGCATGCTTACTATTGAAAATATGTGTGATGCTATTTTCACTAGATCTACAGGACATGGTTCAAGATTACTTATGATATAATTTTATTATCACCATGTTTTTCTTTTTAGAAAATAAATAATAAAAAAGAAAATAAAAAGAGAAAAAATTTAAAAATGGGTTATGTTCCGAGAGTGATAAAAATCAACATTAAAAAAATTATGATTCTCATTAAGGATCATATAGGGTTTTATGGTGGACTTGAGATCTGTCCTAAGAGTGAATTCATAAAAAAAGAAACACGGTACCATCAATATGTTTTCATAACATATTCATAGACCTACCTTGAACGTTTTATAGTGTAATCAAATTTATTTTTGGTGGAAATTCATCATTTAACTATTATTGATTATTAGGAATAATTATTTTTAGTTTTTCCTCATTTTGATAATTTTTTTATCATCTACACACCTACCCTCAGCCTCAGAGTCATTTGAAGCTTAATGTCAATTCATCATGATTAATTGTTTTATTTTATTTACAGAGTGGGTATGTTAGATCTAAAACAAGAATATGGTTAGGAACATGTATTCAACATATGATCATAACACTAGTTCTATTTTAACTTTATTGATAAGGGAGAATTCAGAGTGAGGTAAATCACAACATGTGAATGGTCATCTAGGGAACAATTAAAAAATTATAATCAAAGAGATGAGGGATTAAAATAATATACTTGGCTATGAGGCATGACCAATTATATCTATAGGGATATTTTTGGAGTCTTTATACCTTTCTTATAGCCCTTGATTTTTTACAAGGTTGTATTGATTTTTTCCTATTCAAAATTATTTTCTTCGAAATACTTATTGAGATATTTTTTTCTCTAGGGCAAGAAATTATTCAAAGTGTGGAGGAATTTGATATATTAAATTCATATATATATATATATATATATTGATACATTTAGTTTTATACATGTTTTACACTATGATGTTGTGATATGTGGTCAATTTTTTTTAGGAAACTATATTTTTCATTATGTGAAGGATGTGCTACTAAAATTGATAAAATTGTAAAAATTTCACATCATTAATACTTATTTATGAAATGTATTTCTAGGGGTTGAAAAACTCTACATGAAAAAAATTATTACCCTAATTAATGAACCTGGTACAACCTGTGAAAGGCTGGGATGAAGAAAACTCGCGACTTGAAAGATATTCCCCACATTAATGGTTCATCCTCTACCTCCAGTCAACCTCCATAAAGTCCATGATGATCTTATGAACATGATTCAAGATGTAAATCATGGGAGATATAGAACACTAAAGACTTATAATTTCCCATTCTTTATGTAAAAGCATATTTCATGACATGAAATTATAGATTAGAAAGAAACCCATGCTGAATCACAACATTAATACCATTTATGGGTTAAGTTTACCCTACCTATTTAATTCTAAGTGCCTCTAAAATTTGAAAGACTTTATTTATTTTTAGGTTTATTTTTTCTGTTGTGTGTCTAAACTTAAAGGAATTTCACCATTTCTTAGTTTTTAAACTAGTTTTGTTTTCAAATCCAATTTTTGGGTTTCATGCTTCTTTATTGTTCAAGTAAGTTATTTGGTTTTAATTATTTTATTTGAACATTGTTGTGTTATGATATCCCATTCAATTATAATTCCTCTAAATATGTTTATTTCTACTTTGAATATTCATTTCTAATTTGAATAGGGTTATGGATTGAGATTAAGGGTAGTAGGACCTTTATTGAATCCTTAAATAAAACGTGGGAAATCCATTAGCGAGGAACTAGGTTAAAAAACACTCTTATTTCTTTCTTTTGCATGATACTGGCCTAGGAATTTGCTAAAAAAGACCCTAATCTAATTGGGAAAATTTATTTAGGACCAATATCTTGGTTTTTTTCCACTCCTGATGTTTTTTCTAATGAACCTAATTTGATAACCACCTCTAGATAACAAGTGGTTGTTAATCTGGGTATATCTAATTTGTTTGACCAAAATCAATTGCTGATTCTAGAATATAATAAAGGCCTAAACAATTATAAATTTATATGTTTTATTTAGGGATATATTTTTCACAAGATCCTTGAAATTGATCATGAACCCTTATCTAATCAACTCAAAGTTCATTCAATTGTTTAGTTTAAAATACAAACCCACTAAATCTGCATGAGGATTCCTCTTAGGTTCTAATTATTAGGTAACACATGTTGTCATCTACTTCATGTTGACTCAACCTTGTACTTCCACTATCTTATGACCCCTCAAAATTGTCTTGGTAGGGAAAACTCATAAATTTATAATTTTTTAAAAATATTTTGAATTAACGATACTATTTAGGTGAATTAGGTGCTAGTAGGCCATGTGGTTCGACAGATTAGGGTGTGTAGGGAACACCTTTATCATCAAATTCAACCTATAAATATTATTTTACCGAACTTATGATGTGTTTGATTCTATATATTTGCTATATTAGATAATAAATTCATTCATCATCACCTTCTTGATTCCCTCACTAAGAGATGGAAACTTGATACACACACATTCTACCTTCCCTAGAGAGAGATGACCATGACCATTGAAGATGTGGTATTTATGATATGTCTTATTATCCAATGTGTTTTAGTTATAGGAACCACCCATAGAAACTAGATTTATATTTTATTATGATTTATAGGCCTCAAAATTATAGATATCGTAATGAAATAGATAGTGGTTCTCCATCTATGAGCTTATTGGAAATGTGCTTGTTATATTTACCCATTTATGCCAATGAGAAGACTACCATTCATTACACCCATGCATATATCTTAAATCTTAGAGGAGTGATAGTGTGCACTGATCACTCTAGTATGCATGACTACATGATGTATTTAGGGATATGAGGAGACTTTGATTAGGCTTGGTGATATGACTAGGTATCTGTGATCTTTGAATACACATATATAATATTAATCATTACTTGTAAATCAGATCATAGTAGTCTTAGGAGATGTTTCTTCCTGATTCAGATGTCGTCATGGGTGTGAATCCCACCACTGGCACATATTATTTCTAGTCAGATCTTGATATGGATGAGATGTGTGATGCTCTGTGCAAACGCTGCTATGATGACTCATCTTTATTGTTTTCTGATGATAATATGAGTTATTATACATAATTTATTATTATTAATAAATTTTTATATTGTACATTATAGGTGGAGTTAGGCACACCAGTTCCTCAGGACATCGAGAAAAAATTTGGGAGTATATGTTCTCATTTTGGACAGTTTACTACCCACTGATGTAAGTACACACATTCTTCTTTTGAATAATCAATTTCATAATATTATCATTTTTGGAAGTTAGTAAAATAAATATTTTATAAAATGTCACATTTCATTTTATATTTCACGGACACCATACTAGGATATATTAGACCATCTTCTTGCATACTATATTGTTGGTCTTGATGATGCTACAATTGTAGTGTATATCAAAAAATTTCATATTATAAAGTGGCACCGACTTGATAGGGTAATTATGTAGTTTTGATTTGATAAAAATATTCCATTTTTACCTAGATAGTCAATATCACTTCATTCCCTAAAGCTATCATGAAGGTAGGATGTCATCTTATACTGATATCTTATATAGAATTTCAATATATGGGGAAACATGCATTGTTTTTTATCAAGGGAATGTGTATGATTAGATTATGTCAATCACAATAGTTCAAGTATTAGTCATGGAATTGAATGAAGTCTATAATGTATCTTATTCCAGATTGTAGAGGGCTTCAAGATATGGTATGTCAAAAAAATTACATTTGTTTATTGGTTTTACATTTTTTAATTCAATTTTATTATCTTTATATCATAATAAACTACAATATATTATCCACATGTATAATCTAGATGAGGTTGAGGTATTTAGTTAGGTAGCATACCATGATGTAGTACAAGATATGATTCCATGATATCGGGTTCTACATGATAGTATCTTCAATCGTCCACAACATGGAGATGATGTTCTGATTCAAGGAGATGATTTTTCTGATTAGGAACCTCCTCAAGTAGTTTTTTGTTGAAAATACACTGTGTAAATTACATAGACCACATTGTGTTGCACATGAGGCCTCACATATTCAACAGTAGGAGGCATCACCTCTAGAAGACAAACATCAAATGATTGTGTGTGTGCACTATCTGTCATGGGATCAATTTTTGTTTCCATCATATCCACATTTTTTACCAGGTATAGCTGATCCAATCTTGTTTCATGATTCATTTCGCATGAATCTATCTTTTATGAATAATCCTTCATAATTCATATATTTCTCTGATTAGATGGAAGGTCATTCCACTTTCACTATGGGAGAAGTATCAATTGAACAACTTGACATCCCAATGATTCATAGATAGATAAATATATAGTCAAGGTTCTAACACCTGAGGAATATCTACCTTCAGCTCATCATAGTCCACCCTAGTATAGAGGTTGGAGATCTTGATACTGGCATCCCATTCATACACCAGATTATGGTACGATACCTCATCATATAAATTGATTATACTCATTGATTTATATGTTTTCTATTGACTAAAATAATTTATCACAAAAATTATTTCTATCATCTATATTATTTTCTTTCTATTATATTGATGGTTTTTTATTTTAAACAATTTTTTATATTTTTATCATATTTTTTTAATTTAATTTAGATTCAACTTATAGTTTACATTTTTTATGCCTTCAAAGTCGACTACTTAAAACATAAAAAACTAATTAAATTTTTAGTAAGTAACATTAAAATCTTATAAAATATAAACTATAAATACAATCTAAATAAAACATAAAACATAGCTAAAACATATAAAAATAGTTGAAAATAAAAATAATTATATCAATATAATAAGCCAAAATTAATTTACATGATACAAACAACATTGATTAAAAACATAATATTTACACATTAAAAAAATTATACACATAAAATATCGCAGTGCTAAAATATAAATTAAATTTAGAACATTGAATAAACATAAAAAATAATTGAAAATAAAATGAATTTCAATAAAATTAAAAAAATTTATTTTTTGAAATTAAAATATTGTGTGCCATTAAAATTATTTTCGTTAATTATTTTATTAAATTAATTTTTTTAATTAAATTTTATATTTTTAGTCAGCGTGTCGACATTTATTTAAAATGTATTTGTACTTCATAATTTATAGGTTTTCAAAGTCACTTACTTGAAACATTATTATGTTTCATGCTAATGAATTTTTAAAGGGTATAAATTATGAAGTATAAATACAATCTAAATGAAATTTTATACTCTCAGTAAATATATATAAAATTATTGAAAATAAATAAAAGTTAATAATTATAATAAACAAAATCCAATTTACATGACACAAACTTTAATTTTCAAAAACATATCATTTAAAAATTAAAATATTTATAGGCATAGTTCTTATTAAGTATTATATAATTAATTAAATAATTAAAAAGTATTGTTATTTTTTAATTAAATGTGATAAAATAAAATAAAATAATTATTAATTATATTATTAAATATTTAAAATAATTACAATAATAAATATGAATAATTATGTAAATAATATAATTATCAATGTAACTAATAAAGTAGCTAGTAATATAATTAAAAATATATAATAATTAAATTATAAATATAGAAAATATAAATATAAATAATAATTTTATTCTTAGAAATTTATTATAAAATTAATAATCATTTATAATATTAATAGTAATGTTTATTTGTGTAAATATATATATAAAAAAAAGATAAAAATAAAAATTTTAAATGTAAATATATATATATATGCAATTTTTTGGGTTAGGGAAAAGGAATTACGGCCTTTCACACCTTTACCCAGAGTTTTTTGTAAAGGTGTTAAGGGCCTAAATGCATTTGACCCCATCGAAAATACACAAAGGTGTGAAGTCCCTTATCGTATTTCAAGATTATTTTTCAAAAATATACTAGGATTATTTACAATTTCTTTTTCGAAAAAATATTAAAAAACAATTAGTGGTATCCTAACGCCAACATTAATGGAGGGTGAAAGATTTGGAAATTTCTCTGGGGTGGGTGGTATACTAGTAGTGAGGGAGGAAGTGGGAGATGTGAAACTAATAGTGGATAAAGGGAAAGATAGAAACAACAATAAAGGGGGTGGGAAAGGAGGAAATAATAGTGGTGGGGTCATTATGTAGTAGTGAAAATGTTGGGAGGGTGATTCACCATAACAATGTGAGGTTATTTGATGCAATAAAATGACTAACCAAGGTGTACTGATTATAGGAATATGATAGATGAAATTAATTGGAAACAAAATAAAAAATATTGAACTGTGTAAATCCCAATCCTAAATCACTAATCACTGGAGCTATAAATTTTACATAAGAACATATTTGTGGGAGAGTTGAGTCGATGGAGGAATTCAGCTACAAGACTTGTAATGATGGAGGGAGAAAGCATGGTGATGAGCATAGAAGGAATTAATCTAAAAGAGAGGCTGCCATGGTTTGGGGGTTTTGGGGAAGTATAACTCATATATATTTAAATTATCATGAACCAAAATAAAAAATGGAATAACATAGTAATTTAACATTGTGCGAAAAGGGTTCTCACATCCATGGGAGATGGGTTCACACTTTTATTATTTCACTCTTTTGATGAAACATTAGAGGATCACTATTATAATTGTTAGAGAGTTTCATCATGATTTAAAGGTTGAAAAATTCCTAGTACTCTAAGGGGGTTTTTGGGGTGATTCATTAACCCTGTAAGGATTCTCTAGCCATCAAATGTTTCCATAGTCCATGGCTGGCTTAGTTGGTTTTGGATGAAAAAAAATCCTACTGATAGTCCTCCTATATATAATTTACTCCCAAAATTTGGAGTGACCCCAAAAATATCCCCCCATAACCAATTTTGGGTCAAATTGAGCCTTATAATATCTTTGAAGGGTTCCAAATTCTTTTTTTATATAACCTTAATTATCATGTCTCCTTAATTAACAATGGTGTGGATTTTAAAAAATTTCATGAATTTTTATTTCAATTCATTTTTGTAATGACCCGAATCTGGAACCACTCAACTGGTGCCCCATACCCGGTTCTCCACATGACCTCAAGTGTGTTTCCCCAAATCCCAGAGGCTGCCGACTAGCAGTGAGGGCCCTGGTGAGTCATTGGGGAAACTATGCCCTCATTTGGTAAGGTATACAAAGAAAAGGAAATAACAGTCAATAGGAGAAATAGTAAGCAACATACAATAACTGAAAGTAAATAGCAGAAGAAATGTATAATATAATAATGATGAAAATGATGAAGCAGGTAGAAGTATCTAAGGAAATCAGCAAACACAAAAACATGTTGAAATACAAATGAGAACAAATTACTAAAAGTAAACAATAACTCTAGCAGCATTGCAAGCCTAGGCTCGGTCTTATTCTCTCCAGATCCAACTAGCAATCATGTTCCTGAAGTAGAAGGGCCACAATCCTTATCCACACCTACAACCAAATAACCTATTTGGGCCGAAAAGCACGACCCAAACAGGGTGTGAGACTAATCCCAATTGGCAATCACCATAAGATCTATGCCCTACTATCAGTGAGCAATTTGGAAAAAGTAAATGAAATAAATGCAGAAGAGAAACAGGAGTACACTTAGTAAACAATCCTACAAATATCCATTCAAATTTATTTAGTAATTTAATTCAGTCATTTAATTATCTCCCAATGAATCTAGTAACATCTCTATATTTATAAAGCATAGCAAGTAACACAACAGGTATCTCAGCAGACTACCTAAACTACAAGTAGTACAAAACACAAGCTTGTTCTTTGGATTGGTGGACTCGTCACAACCAACCAAACAATTTTCACACTGACTCTCTGGGTGGCTCATTCTGGCAGACCCCTATAGTCAAGTAATCATACAAAAGCATAGACACTCTAGGAAGCACTCACAGTCAATTCCCCTGTGGTATTGCAACAATTGGTATAGACTCTCTGAGGAAGAACTTAGGTCTAATTCCCTATATAGTCTCGATACGTAACTAAAGACACTATGAGGAAGCACAAATTCCAATTCCTATAGGTCCTGCGAACGATACTATTTTATAACAGACTCTCTAGGTAATCCCTTAATCGTCAATTCCCTCTCTAGTCTACTGCACCAGGTTCACACATCCCTGAGCAGTCTAGTCATGCATAATCGACTATCAGCAACCCTTAGTAAGTTCAACAAATACATGGATAATAGCTACAATGCATAAAAAGCATATAAACAGCAGGCAATACATGCAATCAATTATCTCAAGGCAGGCAATCAATGCAACAAGGTATGCCTCACAGGAAACCTAAGCTAAATGGTGGTAAAGATCCAAAGCAAGGGAAACAACCATGGGGTGACCCTAAAATATTATAACAAGGAAACATTAATTATATAGTAACCTCATGTATACATGAAATCTAAGGCAAGTAATAATACAGGCTTCAAACCCTAACCCGAGATACCTGATACATGGGAATCCGGAAATTTTTTCACAAAAAATCAAAGACATTCAACGTAGGGAAAAAAACCACCTACCTCGATCCTAGGAGATCAATATACTTGAACCTCGGCTTGTGAATCGGCCTAGAATTGAGAAGATATAAAAAAAATCTAAAACGTTAAACCTTAGATAACTCTCATAAGAGAAAAGATTAGGATACGTGGGCATGGAAGAACTAAGAACTCACCTATGTGATTCAATTGCAACCGATGGCGTTCAATTCAGATAATTGGTGACAGATCAGCGGTTCAGAGAAGATTCGGCCTCCTTGGATGCTCTGGATGTAAATAGGTGAAGAAGAAGATGGAAATAGGGATTATACACGACCCCAGTCCATTTAATGAAATAAAAAGAAAAGTAAAGGGCGTGTACTTCTTTAGTACATGAAATGTAGTCACCTTTTCTGTAAAATGAATTATGTGGACTCCACATCACCCCTACACACCGTGTGTGTGGCCCGAACATGGCCAGCACGCGACCTCACGTGGGATCAAAGTACACGGTGTGTACCTATAAAGTACACGATGTGTACTTAGAAAATTTCCAGATTTTCCTCTTTTCCTCAATAACGACCAGAAAATAAAAAACATACCTGAAACAAAGATCCGGGTTCATAAAAACTTCTCCCATTAAATAAATTCATCCCCGAATTTTTATAACAAGGTGACTGAGAAGAAACCTTGAAAAACTCTGGCCACTGTGATCGCATATCGGCCTCCCTCTCCCAATTCTCATCCTGCACACGGTCGTGCTGCCATAGCACCCGTACTAGAGGAAAAGATCAACCACAGAGTTCCTTTTCAATATGATCAAAAATCATGATAGGATGCTCCTTGAACGATGCATCTGGCTCCAGATCAACCTTCTCGAGTTGAAATACATGAGACCAGTCTGAGAAATAGCATCAAAGATGAGAAACATGGAAGACATCGTGCATATCCTGGTACCTCTGAGGTAACTGAAACCTATAAGAAACCAACTCGACCCTCTACAGAACCTCAAACGGCTCGACGTGTCTCGGTGAAAGATTACCCTATCTCCTGATCCTCTTTTGTCCCAACCTTGGGGTAACAGGTAAGAAAAACTGATCTCCGGCCTTGACCTCTAAAGGTCGTCTCCACTGATCAGCATAATATTTCTGCCGAGACTATGCAGTAGTAATCCTTTTCTGAATCAACTCCACCTGTTCTATAGTCTCCTAAACAAGACGTGGTCCCAACACAGCTGCCTCTCCTGCCTCCAGCCAACACAAGGGTGATAGGCACGACCTACCGTACAAAACCTTGTATGGTGCCATCTGAATAGTTTCTTGAAAACTATTATTGTAGGAAAACTCCACTAGAGGTATATGTTTCTCCCAAGAACCTACAAAATCAAGGATGCATGCTCGTAGCATGTCCTCCAGCACTTGTATCGTGTGCTCTGACTGGTCATTTGTCCGAGGATGGTAAGTTGTACTCAGAAGTACCTATGTACCCAAATCCCTCTATATCCCTTGACATAAATGCAACGTAATGTGGGCATACCTATCTAAAATGATAGTACTCAGAACCCCATGCAAGTGTACAATCTCATGTATGTACAACTGTCTAAGCTCATCGACACCGAAGGTCTCCTTGATTGGAAAGAAGTGAGAAACCTTTGTGAGCTTGTCAATGACATTCCATACCGCGTTATTCCCTCGAGACGATCTCGGTAACCCTATCACGAAGTCCATCGCGACATCATTCCACTTCCACTCGGGAATGGGTAGCTACTGTAAAAGCCCTGGTGGTCGCCGGTGGTCTGCCTTCACCTGCTGACAGGTGGAACATCTCATGAAAAACCAGCAACATCTCTCTTCATACCTGGCCACCAATACTAGTGGTGCAGATCACAATACATCTTGGTGACGCTAGGATGAACTTCCCAAACCGAGGAATGGAAGTCTCGCATTAGATCCTCGCGTATATCTACTGGCACCCATACACATACCTAGAAACGCAAGATCTCACCCTTTCCTACGGTCCATCTGGGAAGAGGGTCCTATCCTGACACGATTTCATATAGGACCAGGCCTTTAGAATCTGATAGCTGCCTCATTTGAACTTGGTCAAGAAGGGTAGAGGTAACAGCTACAGAAGAAATAAAAGTCTAACCCTATCTGTCGTGCACCTCCAGATACATTTCAGAGAACAGAGCCATAAGCTACCACTCGTTGCTGGCCTCCTGAACTGCCTATATCTGTGTTCTCCTACTCAGTGCTTCTGTCACAACGTTTCCTTTCCCATGAGTATAAGTAAGCTCTAAATCGATATACTGTAGGTACTCAACCCACCTACGCTGTCTCAGATTCAAGTCATGCTGCGTGAAGATATACTTGAGGCTCTTGTGATCAGTATATACCACAAAATACAAACCCAGAAGATAATGTCTCCAACAACGCAAAGCATGAACAACTACAGCCAACACCAGGTCATGCGTAGGATAGTTCCTCTCATGTGGCCTCAACTGTCGATATCCATATGGAACAACATGATACTCTTACATAAGCACTGCTCCAAGCCTAATTCCAGATGCATCATAGAAAACTATATAACACTTGCCGAGCTCCGACAAAACTAGAATCGCTGCTGAAGTCAATCTCCCCTTCCTCTCTTGAAAGGCTGAATCACAGGATTTTGACCAAACATACTTCACCCCCTTCTTAGTCAAGCTCATCAGCGGTGCTTCTAAGTATGAGAAGTCCTGTATAAACCGCCTGTAGTAACCAGCCATCCCTAAGAAACATCATACCTCGAAGACATTCTTCGGTTGATCCCAGGTAACTACTGCTCTCACCTTCTCTAGGTCTACTGATACACCTGTCTCTGAGATGACATGACCCCAGAAGTGAATCTTGTCCATCCAAAAGTGGCACTTTAAGAGCTTAGCATATAACTGATGATCCCTCAGTGTACTCAAAACGATATCAATATGGGTAGCATGGTTGTGTAGAGTGTGAGAGTACACCAAGATGTCATCCACGAAAACCACCACAAAATAATCCAAGTAAGGATGGAAAAATCTGTTCATCAGCGCCATGAAAACTTATGGTGCATTCATGAGACCGAACGGCATAATCAAATACTCATACAGACCATACCTGCTCTGGAATCCTGTAAGAGGTATATCAGATGGTCTAACATGAAACTGATGGTAGCTGGATCCCACGTCGATCTTTGAAAACACTATGGCTCCTCGAAGCTGATCAAAGAGATCATCTATCCGTGGCAATGGATATCAGTTCTTGACCGTCAACTTGTTCAGCTTCCGATAATCCACACAAAGCCTAATGGTGTTGTCTTCCTTTTTCGAAAACAGGACAGGCGAACCCCAAGGAGATGTACTGGGTCGGATGAAACCCCTTTCCTGTAACTCCTCCAACTGCTTATTGAGATCATGAAATTCAGGTGTATCCATCCTATAAGGAGGAATGGACATCAGTGATGCTCCTGGAACAAGCTCGATAGAAAAGTATACCTCTCGCTCCGGAGGAAAACCTGGAAACTCTTCTGGAAAGAAATCTGGAAAGAGATTAACCACTGGAAGAAAATCTATCTGAGAAGTCCCATGGTCATCCAGATATAATCTAGCAATCTGGGTCGTAACACTTCCCAACCCATGATGATCTGGTCCCACTCTGCTCGCCTGGACATCCCATTATCCCTTGTGAAGAAAAGATCCACCCTCCGGTGATGTAAAACTCACCCTATGGCGATAGAAATTGATAAAGGCCTGGAAGGGAACTAACCAGTCCATCCTGAGAATGGCGTCATAGCCTATCATTTCTATAACATAAAGACTCCATGAAAAATGACACCCACCAACCTTAAGGGGGAAGTCTAAGCACTAACGCATGCTAACAGTTCTAATTCCCAAGGGAGTGTCTAGCGTCAACATATCCTCAGAAGTATAAACAACAAGTATAAGGATTTTAACAATATTCATAGAAATAAATCTAAGATAAGATATTGTATCAAAAAGTTCAGAGGATAAAACTAAGGCTACTAAAATAGTACCTCGAACTGTGGAAAGTCCAGGATCCTTCTCCTGATAAATCTGCTCTACCGCAAATGTCTGGCCTGCACCGCGGCCCTGTGTAGCATCCTGAGATCCCGGAGCTAACCCTCCCTGAGCCTGACCACTGTGTCCATGGCCTCTACCCTATCCTGGACAACCTGAATAACTCCATCCCCCAGTCTACTGTGGAACTGGTAATCCTGCTCATGTACACGGAGTCGAAACTGATCCTCCATCACTAGCCGCTGGAAGAAGAACCATGCAGAAATGCTGAAGATGACCCATCTTGCCACATGATCATCACTCCACTGGGTCTCTCAAGCACTGAGTCTTCTTATTCCCGTTTTTCCCACACTTATAGTGCACCAATTGGTTTCCATAAGGAAGATCTCGTCTACTAGAAGGAATGCCTCACTTCCTCAAGTCTCCCCGTGTAGACTCTTGGTGGCGCTTCTTTCCATATACCTGAAAATATTGAGCCCTGGAAGCTGAACCACCCTGCTCCACAGCTCCAGTATCCATGAGGTTTCTCCCCGTGATAAGTAATTGGTTGAATATCAGAGTAATAGAATTCAACTGGAAGACGTTCACCTGCGATCTGATGTCCAGTCTAAGGCCTTCCTCAAACTTCCTCGCTAAAAGTAGCTCATCATTCCCCAGAATGGGAGTGAAACGCTGTAACTCTGTGATGTGAGAGGAATACCCCATAACTATGAGAGTACCCTACTACAGGTTCATGAACTATCTGGCTCTGTCATCCCTCAATGTCGCTGGAAAGAAGTTGTCGTAAAACGTACACTAGAACTCGTCCCAAGCCATAGCATGTTGGCGCCCTGCCTGCGAAACCACATCCCACCATCTCTAGGCAGAATCTCACAACATATAAGTCACGAGCTTCACTCTCCTCTCTGGAGGAATCTCTAGGTGCTCGAAGATGGATAGCATGTCTTCTAGCCATGACTCCGCAGCCTGTGGTCCTCTCTCCCCTGTGAACGTGGGAGGATGCTATTGCTGAAAAACCCACGTCAGCTCTGCCATAGACGAGGCAGGATGCTGAGCTCCCTAGAAGGTCTGCATGAATCTCATGAAACACTCTATGAACTGAGCGTCGGCACCAGTGTCTAGAATCACTGCAGGTGTCTTGTCTTGAATGATAGGTGGAACTACTGGTAGTCCCCGGTCTACCATATCAGGCATACAGTCACTTCCCGGTTCCTGTCGTATAACAGGAGGACGTCTTGGTGACATAGCTCTAAAAGGTCAAGAGCACACCTTCTTTAACGACGAACACAATTGAAAAATAAGAGAGTAAAACGGAACAGGAGGGAAAAACTTCAATATTCTGGAAAAACATGACTACACGACATGTTAGTACCACTACACGGCGTGTTTTATGGAAATTTTACCATGGGCGTGTACCTTGTCCATACATGGCTGTGTAATCCACTTGGATACACAGTTTGTTCTCAAACTACACATCGTGTACTAAACTTTTTTCTCCCTACCCGATCACTCCTACACGACTAGGAACACCGTCTTTCCCAACAGGAAACTACACGACATGTTTGTCCACTACACGGTGTGTCCTTAAGATTTTTTCCTTATCTGTGTCGTTAGTCACACGGACTGGTACACGAACCACTACTACATGACATGTTAACATGGTACACGACGTATTTCCCTACATATTTTCCCAACCCATGTATTCAGCTACACGACTTGGTCACACGGCTCCCCTATGACAAAACTACAGGGCGTGTTCAAAGGAGACACGTCATGTACTATACATGCCTTACCTGTCCTGTGTTGTTAGCGACATGGCCTGACACACGGCCGACCCTACACGTTATTTTCTGGAAGGACACGGTGTGTACTTGAAGGAAACACCCGGTTCATGTTGTTCGTGAAACGACTGGATACCCATGTCATACTACACGGCGTGTAAACTAGTACACGGTGTGTTCCTACAAGAACTTTCACAACCCCGTGTCCTTATCCACATAGTCAGTGACATGGCTAAAAACTACACGACGTGTATTCATGATGTACACGCTGTGTATTCTTTTTTTTTTCAGACAGTAGCCTCATAACTGAACCGGAGCCCATAAAACACATAAAACAAGCGTTTTGGTGCCAAATTCCGATCTATGGGGGCCATACTCCCCGCGAATAAAATCTTGGAATCATAACAATTCATATAACAAGTAAACAGTATAAAAAACTCATGAACCACCAAATTCCAATCCTCTAGGGCCCATAACACCTCTATGACCAAAGTTGGGGCATCCATGATAAAGAAGCTCTAAAAAATTGATACCCTATCAACTTGGTAGGTATTCTATCACAGCAACTATCACAACAGCATGCGTCATCTATCACAAATTCTATCACAATAGCATGCAAATTCTAAGGCAACCTATATGGCATGAAAAACTGAATGACATGTGATTTTCTAACAAGTGCCTATATGATGCATGAGATGGAATACCCTCATCTCATCGGGTTGCAACAAAATAAAACCACAATCATATAAACAATAATAGCACAAAACAAGTGCACCACCCAATGGTGAAATCAAGTAAACTATAAAATTTACAAAACTCGAAAATTGCATCATTTGAGGTAATCTGGATTTTTCTATGTACACGAGTTCTAGAACTCCTAGGCACAAATATTGGCCATTTACTTATACCATTATATCCCTCTCTAATGTTGCTAAATAGTAAGTCGATAGAAAAGGAAAGAAACTCCTTTGATACCACTTTGTAACGACCCGAATCCGGAGCCACTCAACTGGTGCCCCGTACTCAGTTCTCCACATGACCTCAAGTGCATTTTCCTAAACGCTGGAGGCTTCCAACTAGCAGTGAGGGCCTTGGTAAGTCATTGGGGAAACTATTCCCTCATTTGGTAAGGTATATAAAAAAAAGGAAATAACAGTCAATAGCGGAAACATTAAACAACATAACATAACTAAAACTAAACAACAGAAGCAATGTATAATATAATAATGATGAAAATGATGCAGTATGTACAAGTATCTAAGGAAAGAAGAAAACACAACAACATGCTAAAATACAACTGAGAACAAAGTACTAAAAGTAAACAACAACTCCAGCAACATGACAAGCCTAGGCTCGGTCCTATGCTCTCCAGCTCCAACCAGCAACCATGTAACTGAAGTAGAAGAGAAACAACCCCTATCAACACCTGTAACCATATAACCTATTTGGGATGAAAAGAAGGACCCAAACAGGGTGTGAGAGTAATCCTTGTAGGAAATCACCACAAGATCTATGCCCTACTATCAGTGAGAAATTTGGAAAAAGAAAATGAAATAAATGCAGTAGAGAAACATGAGTACACTAAGTAAACAATACTAAAAATCTCCATTCACATTTATTTAGTAATTTAATTCAGTCATTTAATTATCACCCAAGGAATTTAGCAAAAGCTCTATATTCGCAAGGAATAGCAAATAACACAACATGTATCTCAAAACACTACCTAAACTACAAGCAGTACAAAACAAAAGCTTGTTCTTTGGCTTGGTGGACTCATCACAACCAACCAAACAAAATTCACACAGACTCTCTAGGTGGCTCATACTGGCAGACCCCTATAGTCAAGTAATCTTACAAAGGCACAAACACTCTAGGAAGCACTCACCGTCAATTCCCCTGTGGTCTTGCAATGATAGGTATAAACTCTATGAGGAAGCACTTACATCTAATTCCCCCCATAGTCTCGATATGTAACTAAGGAAACTCTAAGGAAGCACAAATTCCAATTCCAATAGGTCTGGAAAACGATACTAATTTATAACTGACTCTCTAGGGAAGCCCTTAATCGTCAATTCCCTCTTTATTCTACTGCACTAGGTTCACACAGCCCTGAGCCGTCTAGTCATGCGTAATCGACTGTCAGCAGCCCTAAGTAAGTTCAACAAATACTTGGCTAATAGATAAAATTCATCAAAAGCAAATAAACATCAGGAAATAAATGCAATCAATTATCTCAAGGCAGGTAATCAATGCAACAAGGTATGTCTCACAGGAATCCTAAGCCAAACGGTGGTAAATAAGAAAAACAAGGGAAACAACCAGGGGTGATCCTCAAACATTCTAACAAGCAAACATTAATCATCTAATAACCTCAAGCATACAATAAATCTAAGGAAGGTAATAATACAGGTTTCAAACCCTAACCTGAGATACCTGATACATGGGAATCTATCACTTTTTGTAAAAAAACTCAAAGACATTCAACGTAGGGAAACAAACCACATACCTCGATCCTAAGAGATTGATATACTTTAACCTCAGCTTATGAATCGGCCTAGAATGGAGAAGATCTGCAAAAAAGTATAAAACTTTTAACCTTATATAACTCTCATAAGATAAAGAATCAAGAAACGTGGCCAAGGAAATACCAAGAACTCACTGCTATGATTTTATTGCAACTGACGACGTTCGATTCAGATAACTGGTGACAGATCAGTGGATCAGAGAATATTCGGCCTCCTCAGATGCTCTGGATGTAAATAGGCTAAGAAGTATATGGAAATAGGGATTAGACACAACCCCAGTCCATTTAATGAAATAAAAAGAAAAGTACACGGCATGTACTTCTTGATTACACGACGTGTACTCACCTTTTTACTACACCACCTTAAGCGGCCTCCACATAACTCCTACACACCGTGTGTGTGGCCCGGACATGGCTAGCACACGGCCTCGTGCGAGATCAAAGTACATGGTGTGTACTTATAATGTACGTGGCGTGTACTTAGAAAATTTCCAGATTTTCCCCTTTTCCTCAAAAATGACCAGAAAAGGAAAAACATACCTGAAACGAAGATCCAGGTTATTACAATTTTGAATCCAATGATTTAACATGTTGATAGTTTGGGCCTAAAATTTAATTTTATATTCTTAATTGGATGAATAGAACTCTGATTATCACAATTGAGAATGTAATTCTTCTGTCACTATCCTAGATTTTATAGAAACTTCTTCATCTACAACATATCGACTCAACCTTTAGTTATTATGATACAAAATACTTCTATAGTAGATAAGACAACACACTTATTAATTCACGATTTCCAAGAGACTACTCCCCTTATAAATGATTTCATGTATCCAAATATGTATTTTCTCATGTCTATATATCAAGTCATATCTATATTTCTGTATCCTTCCAAAATATGTTTATCACTTATAAAACATAAAAAATGAAAAGATGCACCCTAGAGATACCTAAATATCCATTTGACCATTTCCCAATGATCTTATCCAGTATTTGATAATAATATTCTCACACGGCCAATAACATATGAAATGTTTGGTCTAGTGCACATCATATCATATATAAGACAAACGACTGCTGACTAATAAGGAACCATATCTACCTCTACTTTCTCATCCTTAGTTGATGGACTCTGACTTGTCATGACCCTAAAATAAATTGAAATTGTAGTGCTAAATGGTGTCACCATTATCATGTTGAACCTTTAAAGAACCTTATTAATGTAGAGTTCCTTATATCGAAAAATATTATAATTCTCCCTATCATAGGTAATCATCATACCAAGAATCTGAGTACCATCTTATAAGTCCTTCATTTCAAAAGGATTTTTCAAATCCTTATTCAAAGATTCAATATTGGTGATATCTATACCAATACTTAATATATCATTAATATAAATTAATTATATAAAATAAATCACCAATAGAAAATTTTTATTTGAAAACAAAGTGATCAATAGTTGTTCTTTTGTATTAATTTTTCCCCATGAATGTTTTAAACATTATATACCATTTCCTTAGTTTCTATTTCAACCCATATAAATTTTTCCTAATTTTTAATACTATGTCTTTTACATTTAACCTAAAACCCATATGGCTTCTCCATATCAATCTCCTCATAAATATCACCATGTAGGAACATTATCTTTACATCCATTTGTTTAAAGACTCTATCTAGACTTAATTCCAGTCCACAAGCAACAATGATGGAAGAAATTTTCACCACAGGATAAAAAATTTCATTAAATTCAATAAATTTCTTCTTACTGAATCCCTTCACAGCCATTATTACTCTATATAATGGAAATGAGATGGCATATTATCCTTTGATTCTATACACTCACTTGTACTTGAGTGCCTTATTTTAATGTGGTAACTCCAAAAAATAAAATCTAACATTATTATTCAAGGACATCTTCTCCTATTGAATGGAATTTTTACATTCCATAACCTACTGAATACTAATTGAATCATCATTTGTGAATGGATCTCCCTTGCTAATGAGCACCACATACTCATGTGGTGAGTATTTATGATTCATTTTTCATTCGCAGGTGGACCTCTTCAATTGCGATTTAGGGGGAATATATTTAGGAATATCATATGGTGGATAAATATTAGCAGATAGATGAATATTACCTAATATTGAAGTATCATCAGTTTAATGTTCCTATATCAAACTATTTGGAATATATGGTGGTGAGACTAGTTCCATATTGACTATAATTTCCACATACTACAGCTTCTCTACATTTTATGGATTCTTAAAACCTACAATCATCTGATACTCAATAAACACAAAATCTCTAAATTTTATGATGCTCCTTATAATAGGATCATGACATTTTTATCCAAACTCTTTATGAACATATCATAAAAAGATAAATTTATTTCATTTTCTATCTTGCATCGTCCACTCATCTTCCAGGATGTGACCAAATTCCCTAAATCCAAATAATCTCAAGTGTTTGTATGAAAAAATGTCATCTTTAAAAACCCTTTCAATAATTTCATAATTTAGTGGATATGATAGAAAAATGTTAGCAAGATCAACTATGGTACTCATTACCTCTGCCAGAAAGGTGTTTGGAGTCTTTTCATTTTAGTGAATACACCTAAGTCTTTCATCGATGTTTTTGTTCATCCTCTCAGCCAGGCCATTATTTCAACACAAATTTGGTAATAATTATTTCATCTTGATTCAAAACTCCTACAATAATTCTCAAATATACCAAGATACTCTACTTCATTTTCTTCTCACACACACATTAACCATTTATTTATTTCTCATTCCACGTTCACATGAAATTTCTTGAAAACATAATGCACTTGATCTTTAATTGTAAATTAAATAAATCGAACTTTTCCAGAATGATAATCTATGAAGTTAATAAAATAAATAGAATCTCATATTGACTTAGTACACATCTTATAGGCATCAGTGTGTATTAAATCTAAAATAGTTAATTTTTGGATGGTAAATAGACACAATATGATACTCATGGTTTTCCCATGATTTAATCAACACATGTATCCAAATGTGTATCTTTAATTCTAGGTAAAAGGTCTTTCTTGTAAAACATGTTGATTCCCCTCTCACTCATGTGATTAAGTTGATGTATCCATCATCATCAAGAATTCAAGTGGATATCATATTAAATTTAAAATTATGAGCATGCCACACATCTTTTAAAAGTAACCTACATCCAATATTAATCTATATAATAATATTACTAGTACCAATAATTTTGGATGAACAATCATTTCCCATCATATCATGTCTGAAAATACCTAAAGTATAAGATGATAAGAAACCTCTTCTAGTGGTTACACATTAATAGGTGCTTAAATAAATCACCTCTGTTGAGTTTTGGATTACAATAATGATATGATTATCTTCTTAAATAATAAGGATCTCTTCGTTAAAACATAAAACCTCATTATTTTGGATTTTACCTTCTTGATTTCTCTACTCAACCATAAGCATATGACACTCCTGGATGAAGTGTCTAGGTTTTCATTAGTGGTGCAACTTCATGTCATATCTCAATCAGGATTTTGATCACTTGCAACTTTGTAAACAAAATTCCTAGGGTTCTCTTCCACTACTTATTACCTTATATTTATATTTACATTGTCTTTTAGTGAAAGGATAATCTTATGCAGGTGTACATCCCCTATCCTTCTCTCAGGACTCTTTTTTTAACATTCTTTATTTCACTATTTCTATAGTGATCCTTCAATGCATATCTGAATTTCTGACTGACACAACTAGTATGCACCATATCTTTAATAAATAATTCAACATCAATAGTTCCTATGAAACATCATCAACCATCATTTTCGTGGAATTAAACCAATTAAAAATACCTTGGAACTCTCTCATGTGATCTGATACATATTTCCCATCCTTTTACTTCAAGTTGATAAGTCGACATATCAGGTTGTATTTTTTCTATGCAGTTTTAGTTTTGTACATATTTTTTAATTTCAATCATAGAAAGAAGTATCATGTTTGTTGGAAAAATTATGGAAGATACTCTTATGGATACACTACCTGATTTTGGAAGCACACTTCCTGTTGAGTATGACTAACTCTACATTAATAGATGGGGTACTATTAGACATCCTCTCACCTTATTTCCCACTATCTATTGGTTTCTCTAATGACTATGCAATAGTCTTTGTAGCCTCCACCATGGGATTCCACATTCCTTAATGTAAAAAAGATCTTATATTTCAATTTTCTAGATGGAATAATTTATATTGATGAGTTTAATCATGTTAATGATATTTTTTACATTTGGTTTAGTGAGGATATCAAAAATGTAACCATACATATGTCTCTAGAATAATTAAAATAGCTGGAAATAACTCTTATATCACTAAAAATAGGCTCTAGTTGGCCATTATATTTCCAATTTTTTTTATAAATTCTAGATCAACCAAAGAAAAGGAACTGAAGTGGCCCACCAGAACAGTCGCTAAATAACTCAACAGAATGTTTCGGTTAGTGTGAATAGTGATTTCTTCTTTGATAAGGGGAAACTATAGCACTCAAGGTTTTGATGAAGCTTGGACACCCCTATATATTTCGTTTGAGCTCCATTTTTAACCATATTTGTGCTAGTTGAATCCTCTAAACACTAACACCATGAATATGGATTCAAAAATTGATTTAAAAAACATCATTTTTTTAAACATTGGAAAAACTCTTTGGACCACCACTGTTTCATCCCTGGTGTATTTTATACCACTTTTTTGGGGTAACATAACACAAATATGTTTAAATGAACATGAAAAGAAATTAAAAATAGAAAAATTCAAGATTTTAACATGGTTTCTCAAGGGTGAATATGTCAACTTGATTAGGGGCCAAACTTCTATTATTTCTCTCTCTGAATGATATATCAAAGGATTCTAATTATAATAATATGATATTTAATCATTATATTATAAAGGAGAAATTCTATGTAGTCCAAGGGTTGGTTTGGGGTGGTTCATCAACCCTTTATGAATTATGTTTTCACCAGCTACATCTATGTTCTATGACTAGCTTGGTTGGTTTTGGCACAAAGAAAAAACAACCTGGTGAAAGTCCTCTAGAAAAACAATTTTCTCCCTAAATTAAGAGTGGCCCCCACTAGGAGGTGGGTTTATTTGGGTTTTTTTAAAAATATAACCTGGATGACTATAAATAACCACCTTTATAAATTATGAGTGGTGGTATCCCATTTTTCCCTTCCAAATTTTTCCAAAATTTTTAGTGTATTTGATTTCACACTTGATATACAACAATTTTTCATTTGAAGAAACAAACCACACATGCCTAGATGGAAATGTTAAAATCAGTTCTCTAGACCAGACCTTTTAGGCCTAACATAGACGTATAACTAGGTTTCCATACTAAAACCAACTGATGAAAAGTGGAGTACTTAATCCAAGCTTATATATTAGCCAAAAATACTCTCCTATATCAATGTGGGATTTGGGTTTTCACCCAAAAATCCTAACCTCAAACAAAATACCATATTTATGGTTCATTCCTTCAATTGCAATCTACCTGATCAAGACATCTTGTACAACTATTTTCATTATCAGTACATGTTTCTTGATCACTACTATTGTTATCTATTTCGACATAAGACACAACCACTACTATATATCAGTATTTTAAATTTTCTAGAAATCAATTTTATCAGTGATAAAAAATAATTTATGTGTCAAGAACCTTTGAAATATAGTTACTATTATCAGTTCCAAAAAATAAATAATAAAGCTACCCTTTATCAGAGCTAAAAAAAGAACTAATAAAGGCTTTATTTATCACTACTAATATCTACTGCTGGTAATACACAAAAAAAAATTAGAATTATTATTTGGTTTTTAAGCCTACTTTACCTATCCACAATGATTCTATTTTCCCTATAAACTATAATTATATTCAATATCATATTTAATTCCATAAAAAATTCCCTAGCTACCCTACACAACCACATGTGCCTGTGTGGATTCACACCTATCACCTCCTAGTGCAAGGAGAACACCCTTTCCAATGATCCATCTTGTTTTCTTCAATATCTTATAATATATCCATTTATTTATATATATTTAAATTATTTTTTATCCATATATTTATTCATTTAATTATATATATTTATATAATAATTTTAAAATACATTGGTAAAAAATGAATGTGTGTGTCCATTTTTATATTTATATATTTATACATGTATGTACGTGTGTGTGTATATATATACATATATATAAACACATAAGAATATTGGAGAATGAAATGTAAATAAAATGGGTAAATTTTAATTTTAAATAAAATGGATAATTAATTTTAATTTCCATATAGTTTATAAAATTTTAAAGGCATTTTATATGTAAATTTGTTTAAATATTATTTATATAATTAAATTTTTATATGTAAATATTTGAAAAAATGTGTGTGTGCGTATTTATAAATAAAATTAAAATATAAAAAATATAAAATTTTCAAAACCATAATATTCAAATTAATGAATTATTGATGAAAAAATTCAATCACCACTAAAAAATAAGAAGATCCTCATAAAAGATGTTGAAATTATATTAAATGTAAAAAAATTAGGGTATACCAATTAAAAATTCAGTTTGGAGGCTTTCTAATCAATTTTTTGACTAAGAAAAAATTTGATATGGGGTAAAATCAATACCAAATTCCATAGATATCTTCAAAAAATTTTATTTGACAACTTATGAATCCCAAAAGGAAACTCATATTACCAGATGTGGTTTTTTGTTGTTCAAGTCCAATTTTCAACTTATCTTATCATATTAATTAATTTATTATTTTTTTCTATCCCCAAATTGTTTTTAAATTTCTATAAATCAATGGTAAATATTAAAATTTTAATCAATATTAATTTTGAATTATTTTATAAACCATTTTCACAAAATATATTATATAGTAAATGTAAAGACATATTTAGTGTTATGTAAATCATATTTATTAAAATATATTATATCTATATTGTTATAAATATATTTATATACTAAAATATGATATATAATAGTATATAAAATGTTTTTATTAATAGGATAGTAGAAACTTTAAAAACACTCATTTAGAATATTCCATTACTCGATTTACCTCTATAACATATCTTTATTCTTTAGATTCCTCCTTGGTGTGTCTACCTGATGCCATTGGCATTACCTCAACATCAACCGCACAATTTTCTCTATTATCTTTAGATAATTAACCATCGATGATATACATAACATTATCCTAGGTATCACATTTATTTTATCCATTATAGAAATAAAACCATAACAATTATTACAAGATGTAATTTTTGTTTTCCAATTTAACCAAGTTTCCAACAATCTCCCCTTTGAAGTTATGATTGAATATCAACTATATATTTATACTTAATTTGCATATATTAATTTATATTCCTATAATTATGACTTTAATCCATTATGTATTGACAAAAAACTCCCACTACATATGGAATACTAGATCCAGTGCTTAAAATGACATACCTCGGGCTTCCCACTGTTGATCCAACCAATACTCAAAACATACCAATCCTCACTTTTTCACTACTAGTAAATCTACCAATATATGATTTTATTTTATCAGTAATTTAACACCCTACAACTTATTTTTAGATCTCATATCCTTTATACAAAATTATTATCCAAATATTCATATAATTCCTAAACACATTCCTTATTGATTCTAATAATCAAAAAACTAAATCGAGTATACAGTGAAAAATAGTTTTTACATATTTCTTGGTAATTTATTCTAAAAATAAGGGAACCAAATATTCAATATAAATATCTTAACACATACTTTAGAATAATATTTGGTTAATCAACAAACCAAGTTTCTTATTTTCTAAAGATTTATAGTCAAAGTAATACTTCACCTACTAGTAATAAACTCATGGGAAGTGTCTCCCATAGGTTACACTACATAACATTATAACAACCTAAAATTTTAATATATTTTTTCCTCTAATTAAATCAAATATTTCTGATATCTTTCTACACATTAACACCAAAATAAAATAAAACTCGTGATGTGTGTGTATGTGTGTGTATTAAATATTAAATATGGACACTAAATCCTATCCATTTAATTAATAGGTATCCATAGGATTAATTTAATTGCAAAATGTATTAATATTTATATATATAAAGTTTATTCATAGAAATTTACTTAATTCATTATTGTGTTTAAGAATCTATATTTTAATACATTGTACTTTTTATTAAATAAAACAAATAATATTATTATTAAATAACAATTTTAAAAAAGTATAATATTGACTTATTATTTATAGTTTTATTTCCATTTTATAAAAATTAAGAATAATAATAACTAGTATTTTAAACAATTATTATTCTATAAAAATAGTTTCTCCTTGTATTTAATGATTTTATTTAAAAGTTAAAATAGAAAATTATAGAGATTTAATTTGAAAAATAGACTATATTTTTGTATTTATGATTTCAATATTATTTTAAGATGACTTTTTGGATTTTTTCTGAAAGGATTGATTTTTAGGTTAATAGTAAAAAAAAATATTTTTTATAAACAACATGTCTTCTATGGTTTATTAGTATATAATTATAAATTTCAAATTCATTAAACCTTTTAACGAGGCCAAATATTTATTTTATAAGTGAATTTATAATTTTAATATTGTTGGTTTTAGTTTACAAACCCATATTTTACATTTTAGAACTTATGTAATATTTTAAAAAAATCATTTTAATACATTATACATTTAGTATTTCTAAATTCATTTTAATCAATTTTATAAATTTATCCAAATAAAAAGGATTTCAAATTTTCAATTTTTAGGTCCAGATTATTTATTATGGAAAATTTTATTTTTTTCCTTAAATGATAAGTTACATTAAGTAAAGTATTGTTACCAAGGTAAAATCTAAAATAGTAAATGGAAAAAAATCTAATGGTGATCAGTTGAGAACATGCTTAAAATATGTGTTGGAATGGTTGGTTTATTCCTATATCTACATTATCTATCTCTATATCTATTATTTCTCAATTTTGGATCCCCTTTCATTGAGAGTGTCTTTCCATTTTTGAAATGTTTTATGTATTTACCAAAATTGCATCCCTTTTCACTTACAAAAGGGGCACTTGTATTCTAACTTAAACTCACATAAAAACCCCTAAGTTCATCCAAAAATCTACCCAATAAAATCCTCCATATTCCGATATAAGAATGAGTGGTTTTGGTCATCTCAAAATACCATCCTTCGAGGTCTTAATACCTTTGAAAATGAGATGATCTAAGAAGTGTGGAGGCTGGAGCATGTTTGAGGACATTAAGATAAAAGGTAAGTGTTTTCCATATCAATCACCTTTAATTAAGGACTGCTTTGATATTATTAAAAAATATTCATTTTTATGGTGAAAATAATTCCATTTTAACTTATAATATAACAAATTATTTTTGAATGTTGAAATTTTACTTCTATTCACACTCTTCCTTATTGTGCGATATAATTGATATCTCCCCTAAAATATAAGGGTTTTATCCTATTTAAGTCATATTTATTGAATTATATTGTTTCTTACTGAAATTAATATTTTATTTTATATATTATAACCAATTTCTATCATGGTAGATAATTTTTTATTCAAATCATCCATATTGAGGTGTTCTCTTCCAAATTGAAAATCCAACTATGCTAAGAATAATTCACATCCTCTTAAATGATAGTTTCCCCTCCTTTTCCATAATTTAACTTCCTACTAATGTTCTAATATTTAATTAGAAACCAATTATTTGTTACCTTAATATTTTCATTCTCATATTTTCAAAATAATGTTTTATCAACCTTTTTATAGTATGTAATTTTACCAAATGTGTTTTTAAAACATAAAAAGGGAACCTTTTGATTTATTATTTCATGAAAAGTTACACATTAAAAAAGGGTTTAAACCATGAATAGATTTTGATAACCCTATTTGTTCATTTAAAACCATCCATATTCAATTTCTATCTAAAGAGAAATAATAATTAATTCCCTTTTCTTAAAATATCTTATGCTCATTTCGAAAAGTGTCACCTATGCATTTCATTTTTTACTTATCCTTAATAATTCATAAGAATTTTTCTGTATTTAAACTCAATGTATAGGAAGTATTTTTCATTATTAAAATATAAACATTCCAAAATGATTTAATTGTTTTTTCTCTTGGTAATCCTTATGATATAGTCTTATATTATTCTTCGAGAAAAGATTATGAAACCTACTTCATTGTCATGGGTTTTATCAAGCTTATTTTTATGTATCATTTCTTTTACTCATATTTAAAACATATTCATGTATATATTATGATTATATTCTATGTGGGACCATAATTATATAACCCTCCAATTAATCTGGAATTTTTTTAATCTCATGAGATACCATGTATGGTCCATGAGTGGTTAGCTTTAGTATGCTATATTGTGTGATGGGTGGTCATGAAATTATATAGGTCTCAAATTCATTGGGTAATGATTTATATATCATGATATGTTATACATGGGATTAGGGAGTGAACTTAATACCCTATGGGACTTTTTTCAACTCTATTTATGGTAATGTGTAGTGATCTCAATCCATCACGAGACTATGACCACTATGATAGTCTTGGAAGTGGGACTTGATTTATGTTTATGTTGTCACATGTCATGTTTTTTCCCATATTCTATAATTATAAAATATTATAATATCATTTCATTTATACATTATTCTAGTATTATGATCATCCAATTTATTGGATATTAATTCTATATTTTATATTTATATTCTTTGCCTACATCCTCATATAATAATATTTATCTTAAGATCACTTATGATATTTTAATTTTATCACTTAAGATTACCCTTACTGGTTGTTTGAGCTCACCCCTTATTATGTTTCCATTTCCCCAACTTATGAAGAAAATCATTTCACATGATAGTTCTAATAGGATATATTGTGTGAAGAATTTATGGGAGATTTTAGGACTCATTATGGATTAATTAGTATCTTATATCGTGGAAAAATATACTTTTGATATAAGGAACATGGGTTATGTTTATAATTATTTTTTTCTAATAATATAAAACTATAAACCTAAATGTATTTGGGAATTTATGTAATAAAACATTTTCTTTATGTCATTTAATTACTGTGTGGTTAGGTCTGGGTTGTCATAGTCGGTATCAAAGCTAGTTTTAGATAAATTTACAGGTTACAATTCTAGTTCAAGACAATTTATAGGTGGAGAAGCTATGATTGATCATACTTTCCAAGTTATGGATAATCCTTTAGGTTAGTTAATATAATATTGAATATTTTGGTGAATAATTTGAGATAACATTATCGAAAACCTTAAAGATAATCCTAACTATAGGATAACATCCCTAAATTTTGGAAAGTTGTGATTTTGTTGATTTCCTAGCATTTAAATCCCTATTAGGATACTGGAATGTGGATGTGGTTGTGGCAATGATGCACCTAGGGGAAATCACCCCGAAAAGGGTTGGTTGAGCATTGACTTAATCGTTACTCTGATGCACGATGAGTGGGCCTAAGATTGGAAACCAGCCAAGATACTCCTAGATAAGTTTCATTGGTTAATCATATGTTCTTTACCAATATATATAAATGTTTTATTCCCAATTTATTTGAAGGTATTTGGTTACTAATTATATAAAAACTCAACATAAAGTAACCTAGGGTCAATCAAGAATTATATTGGAGGAACTAAGAGTGATATATTTTGAACTAAAATAATTTTAAGCTAACATGAAAATATCATTAAGTAGGAAATCCGTGCTTAAAATTTCATAAGACTCTTTATTCTAATTATCTTATAATGTTAACCATTTTTTAGTAATGGATGTAAGTAGAAGGAACCATAGGTTTGAGGTGAAATGTGGAGATTACCTCAATAAACAACCCATTATAATGTAAGATGGGTTGAGAAGCCTAAGAATTATATCAAAAAATTTATCATAAAATGTGATGAACAATGTTAACATAGTGAAATTCCATGCACAACAATGAAGATAAGGATGGAGTCTCATGGATGTTCATATGGTAAGGATAATTAATGAAATATTATTCAATTCCATAGATGTCAAAAATATATAAAGACGTATTAGGGAAATTTCCTTAAAGGGATGGGTAAATCAAACAATTGTCGAGATAAACGCCATCAAACTAAAAAGTGTGAGGAAAATAGAGAATATACAAAAATATGTTGGTTCAATTTCAAGGTAATTAGACATTACAAAAATTAATTCCCTAACACAAGTGATAATGAGGAAAATAGACACAAGGAACCTCTTAGACCTTATGAATAAGGAAAATATAATGTAACAACTTCTATTGAAGTAGAAAGTGATTTTTCATAGTTAATATTCTTATCTCTTATGTTGTGTAAGTTTTAACCTATAAGATATGGAATTATAAATAAAAATATTCGGTGGTATAATTATTATATCCATATTATAAGGATATTCATTAAGGTTTATGGATATTACTTCCCAAGGATTTATCTCTTGTTCAGTTATTGGTATTCTATTAGGAATATACTATTTATTTTTACAAATGGATCATATCAAATTTCATATAGGGAAATATCACTTAATATCTTAAATCAACCCATGATCAATTACCAGTGTATGGTTAATTAGGATATCCCTATAGAAATTACTTCTATAGTATGAGTTTTAAAACTAGTAGGATGTGATTTGGGGGGGGGGGGAACTTAATAACTAGAGATTTAAATATATTATACTCGAATTAATTCAAATATGTTCAATATCTTTCTCCACATGCAACACAAAACTAAAATAAAAGTATCTTACATATATATATTATACATGAATACTAAAACCTAGCAATTTAATTCGAATGTTTTAATAGGATTAATATAAATATGAAATATATTAATATTTATATATATATAGGTTATTTTATAAAAAATTACTTAATTCATTATTAATTTTAAGAATCTATATTTTAATATGATGTAATTTTTCTTAAAACAAGTAAGTTTATTATTGTTAAATGATGATTTTAATAAAATATATTATTTATTTGGTAGGTATTATAAATTAGTATTGAAATAATAAATCCAAAAATTAATTTTATATTGTAAATTAAAATTTATATAATTTTATATTTTAACTTTTAAAAAAAATCATAAAATACAATTATAACCTTTTCTTATATGAAAAAACTTTTTAAAAAAATAGTTGTTCTTATTCATGAAACCTTTTTCTTAGACCAAATATGAGATTTATAAGTGAATTTATAATTTAAAAAATTTGGGTTTTATTTAAAAAGTATATTTTTAAATTTTATAACTTTAGTTATATTTTTCAAAATAATAATAATAAATTATAGATTTCGTATTTAAAATTTAATTTTTATCACATTAATAAATTTAACCCAATTAAATGGATTATAAATTTATAATCATTATGTAAAAATTATGTAATAAAGAACATTTTCTTTTTGGGAATAAATAATAATTTACCATTGTTAAAAACTAATTTCCACAGTAAGAGATAAAATGTTAAAAGTAGAACATCTAATGGTGATGAGTTGAGAACTTATTTAAAATGTGTGTGGGAGTTGGTAGTTGAGGCTTATATTGACCTTATCTCTTCTCTTATATATTTTTTTCTAAATTTTGGGGCTACTTTCTTTGATAGTGACTTCCCATTATTGAATACATTTAGGTATTTACAAAAATCCCATCCCATTTCACTTATAAATGGGAAACTCCTCTCCTCACATCCCCTTACACCAAAACTCCTAGTTCAGACCTTACTCTATCCAACCCTATGATCCAAATTCCTAGACACCATAAAGTGGTAATTTTCTTCTCAAATACCATCCCTAAATGGTCAAATAACTTCACAATAGATATAATCGACAAAGATAGGATGTTATAGTGAGTATGAGGACATCACGATAAAAAGAAAGGTGTTTCATCCCAATCACCCTTCATTGAGTCATAATTTTATATTATGCATAAATCATAATTTTTTGGTATAACTACTACCTAATTGACTTATAATATCAATAATTAATATTGAACTTGGAAAATTTACTTATATTCATACTCTTCCTTGTTGTGTTCTATGACTCATATCTTCCATTAAATATAATAAATTTTCATAATTCAATCTTATTTGTTAAGTTATATTTTTTATCCTTGAGATTATTATTTCATTTCATATTTTATAAACTATTTATATATTATGAGATAAATTTTGATTCAAATTTTCCTTAAATATTAGTCCTCTTCCTTCATGAAAATGAAACTATATTAAGAATAAATCTCATCCAATTAAATTATAGTTTTTCCTATTTACAAATAATTTCCATTCCTACGCTTGTCATACTTCTTAATTATGAACCTAATTAGGTGTTACCCTTATATTTTCCTTATCCTCTTTTGAAAATAATGTTTTATCATCCATTTTATGATGTGATATTTCATCAATTTCATTTTTAAAACATGAAAAGGGAAAATTATAATTTATTACTTCAAAGATAGTGTCACATCAATAATTATTTTTCTCACTATTTGTATATTTTTAAAACCTTCATTTTTTTCATAGAAAACCATCCAAGTAAAATTCTCATCTAAAGGGAAATAATATGTTATTTTCTTCCTCAGAATATCTTATGTATTTTCAAAAAGTGTCACCTTTGTGGTTCATTTTTTACTTCTCCTTGATCTTTCTCATGAATTTTACTACATTGAAACTAAATTTTTAGTACCTATGTTTACTTATAAAAATATGAACATTTCAAAAGTATTTAATCCTTTCTTATCTTAGTAATACTTATGATAGATACTTTGTTTATGCTTTGAGACAATATTGTGAAACCCACTTATTTCTCATGGGTTAAATAATCCTAATGATTTGTGTATGGTTTCTTTTACACATGTGAAATAAATTTAAATGTATATATTATGATTGTGTGATGTGTTGGCCTATAAGAATATTTCATTATAATGTTTTGGGAAATATTTTCATCTTATGAGCTACCATGTGTGGTTCATGGGAAATTATCCTAAGAACACTTTGTTATGTAAGGGGTGGACCCAGAATTATATATCCCTCTAATGAATTGGGTCAAGATTCCTATATCATGAGATGTTATATATGGTATTAAGTAGAGAACCTAATACAATCTGAGACTTTTTACACTATATTTATGGGAATGGGGACTGAACCCAATTCACTATGGACTCGGTCCATTATGATAATATTAGAAGTGAGCCTTAAATTATGCTCATGATATCTTTTCTTATGTTTTTTCACATATTTTTTGATTATAAGATATTATAATATCATTTACTTATGTCATGTTTCCATTCTTATGATCATCCTCTTTATTGGATATTAATTCTAAATTCTACGTTCATGTTCCATTCTTACATAATCATACACATATATTTATATTAATATAACTTTTGATATTTGATTGTTATTGCATATGTATAAACTTATTGAGTGTTGGGATCACAACTTATTATGTTTACATAACCCTAGGTTATAAGAAAAAGTATAACACATTATATTTTTCAAAATGATAACATGTATGGAGAATTTTTGGGGGATGTTTAATCCTCATTGTGGATTAGTAAGTTTCTTCTATAGTGAAAAAATGTACTTTTGATATAAGGAACATTGGTTTTTTAGTTATTGTTTTTTCATAATCCTCTAACACTATAAAACAAATAGGTATTATGAATATATATAACATAATAATTTATTTAATTCATATAATTTCTAGACTATTAACTCCAGGGTATCATAAAAAATATCAATATAAATAGAACTATAATACTTGATTTAGGATCCAATTTTGTAGAGTTATCTTTAAATATTATTTTTCATCACCTTATTCGCATCCCTTGAAAAAATTGTATTTGCACATGTAATTGGAAAAGTCAGTAGGTACTTGGAAAATTCTGGACCAAAACATTGGAATATAATAAATATGATACTAAGATACATCAATGAGACCTTAGATAATACATTATGTTATAGAAGATCAATGTTTTATACCAGAGTCAATGTCGACACTAATATTGGAGGTGATCTTGAGAGATGGAAAATCACTACATGTTATGTTTTTACTCCCATAGTAGGAGAGTTAGGCTGGGTTTGAAAATTGAAATCAACTGTAACCATATCCACATCCACAACTAAGGTGGAATAAGTAATTTGGATAAGAAAATTATAACAAGATCATGAGTGATAAATTTAGAATATTCAATTATTCTATGATAGTTAAAGTGTTATTAATATTATAGGTAATCCATTTTTCAATCAAGTAAAAACACATCATAGTAAAATATCATTTTTTTTAGGTCTTGTGGATTAAGGAAGTGTGAACATTTATAAAATTCACAAAAAGGAAAACATTATATATTTTTTAACAAAGGAAATTTACATAGAGAATTTAAATTATTTGAGATCCATGAGTGCCCTGACATAAACATAAGACACATGTTTCGGAAAAGGAAGTTTGAATATATTATTATTCTTAAATCAAATATTTAAATGTGTAATATGTTAGCCAGTAAATTTATTAAAATATATGACATGTGAAGAATTAATTTTTCAATTAAGATATTTTTCAAGAAGTTTAAATTAGATGAAATTATGAAAATTTGGGAGAGTTATTATTCTTCATAGGGAATTATTATTCAATTTCCAATTATTATTGATCCCTTAGAAAGGGTGGTTTTACACAAAAAATATCTCTTAATAAATTGAATCTATACTATACTCCTTTTTTATTGTGCGTGATATACCATTTTTTTATAATTTCATTTTTGAGGTGGTTCACCTTATAATTTTTTGAGAGTGCCTGTATCCATAAGTTTTCATAGTGAAATCCTTTTACCTTACTTGTTATTTTCTACCCCATAATTCTTTAGGGGGGTTTTCCATGTCAAATAATTATATTTTTTTTATAATTTTCTCTTCTAATTGTTTTTATAATCCTAATAAGAAATAAAAAAATGAAACACAATATTTTTATAGACACCTTATATTCTAGATGATAACGTCTTGTTAAATAAAAAAGATAAATAAAAACACATTATATTTAGATTTTTTGAGGTTTTAGATGGCGATGAAAGATTTTTGGGGGGTGAATAGAATCGATAAAAACATTAAAGTGATGTTTTCAATGTTAATTAACATGCACAATAAGTAATAATATGCAACATAAAAGTAAATAATGAATGCGAAAAATTTTATAGTAGTTTATTATAAAGGGGACCTATGTCCACTATTACCCCACTCTACTCTTTGACATATGAATTATTCACTAACTAATTTTTTAAGAGTAATCATAACATAATTACAACATACTTTTTTTCTTGAGGAAGTGTAACCAAAGAAATGTAATTTTTGTATGGGGATTTACAACTCATAACAATTAATGCCTTTATTAATCAGGATTCATAACCTAAAAAATCTTAAATTTATAATATATGAGTCAAAACTTGAAGATAAAGAATACTTTTATAGGGAAAATCATATACCATATATTTAAGCACATTCTAGAGAGGTATAAATAATTAGTACAAACTAGATAGAACCATAAAGAATAATTCCATGACAAAAAATGAAGCACATCATATAGTTTTTGAGTAAGGGATTGGTATGTATCTTCAGGTAGTAATATTATTCATAGAATATTATGTTTCCCATGATATTTCATCCAAAACATGAGAAGAAGTTCTCATAAGATCACTTGAAAATTCTTAGTATCTCACAACACATGACAGCTTGAATGTCCTAATCGAAGAAAGATCACACCAATAGTTTGTTATCTATCATGGTATCGTGATACATTTTCATGATTATTTATCCCTTTTAAATAAAATTAATTATAACAAATAAATAAACATTCAAGTAAATCATTAGATAATTCAAATTAAAATAAAATAATAAAATTATCAAATATATATTGATATCATTCCATATTTATGTTTTTAATAATGAAAAAATAAATACCAATTAAAAATATTTTGAATTAATTCTTAAAAATTCAAAATAACTCTATAATATATAGTCAAATAAAACCCATAATATTTTCATCATTTCAATTTGTAAAATTGAAATGCTTAATATTGAAAAACATTCTATATGCATGAAAATATATAGATTTGAATTAAAGATCTAATAAAATAACACTACATTAAAATATATCTACAAATTTTAAATACGTTTTAAACATTAAAATATTATTTATGAATAATTAAAAAAATCACTCATAATAAATAATTTCAAAATATTAAAACTTCATGCTATGGGTTTATGTGAGAATAGAAAAACAATTTAAATATTATTTTAAATTTATTTAAAATATTAAAAAATCACTTAGTATACTTTCCATATAAAATATATGAATTTATGAATCAAATAAGTAAATAAGAAACCTTTTAAAAACTTATAGAAAAATAAAATATCGAAGTACATAAAAAATAAATCATTCTGGAATTTCTGGAAATTTTCAAATTATTGGATCGATGGAGCGTACAAACTAAATGTGTAGACTGACCATAAGGTTTAATCGACCATCATGGTAGATCAAAAATGAGATGAAATTATCAACTACATGAAAAAATGACGGACCATAGGATAAAAAAGTGACTACATGAACAAATATAAATTGACTATATAAACAAATATGTATTGAATTTGTGAAGGTACCAACTGAATATAAGGAATCTACCATGAGATAAAGGTATGTTGTAATTCAAGTGATTGGGTAACACATAATTTACAATATATCAAGTTACCATGAGAAAAAACACAAGATAAATATATAATTAAATAATAAAGGCATAACAAATTATCAAAAATAGAATATAACAAACACAAAAAAGACAAATAAACATTATGTATATGATTTTTTGAGAAACTATATTTATCTATTTAAAATAAAATTTAAATTATTTGAGGTAATATAAGAGGTATTATTAGTACTCAAAAAAAAACATAAGAAAAAAACAACACTTGAAATTGTAACAAACACCAAGCATTAACAAACCCCCCTGAAAATTACAAAACTAACACATGATTTTTACAAAAAATATCTCTCTTTCTTAAATTTAATATAAATAAAATAAATTAAAATAAAATAAAATTTTAAAAAATCAATATTAAATATCACAAAAACTTTGCATCACAAAATAAATATTAAGTAAAATCTAAGATCAAGAGTAAAATAAAAATTTAATTTAAATCATTATCACACGAAGCTCAAATTTTATTTTCTAAAACATTTCAAAATTCCAACATTTTGGTAAAAATATTAGTATGATAATTTTTAGTTAAAAATATTCCAAAACAATATATCTTTTATTAACATAATCGCTAATATAATGAAACTGAATGCCAATATGTTTTGATCTAGGATTCTAAAAAAGATTTTTTTTAAATTGAAATAGCATAAGGACTGTTATAATAAATAAGAATATTTAAAAATTAAAAATAAAGTCAGATAATTCATTTTTAGTCTATAATAATTGATATCAAAATGATGTAGCCTAAATATATTCAATTTTAGTAGTAGATTAATAAATTTAATTTTGTTTAATATAAGTCTAATATAATAATATTTTACTAATAAAGTGACACATATCTTAACTACATTTTAAATAAAGTATCACTCCTCCAAAATTTAAATCAAAATGAAAAATAAAATTGAAATTCTTCTATCTAGAATAAAATAATCCATAATCAGGAGTTACATTAATATATAGAATAATTTACTTAACATCTTTTGAATGTGATTCCGTATAATTTTATTGAAATATTTCAAATAAAAAAACACTATTCATAATATCATGTATAAAAGTATCCAAATATAAAAAACTACCAATAATGCCTCTTAAAATTTTAAAATCTAAAAATATTCCATATTAATCTAAATCTAGTTTACAATTAGTACTCATAAGGGTTCTAAAATATTTGAAAGAATCTAAACTAAACCTATAAAATAAATCATTATCATATTTACCTTGATTAAAAAATATTGCATAATTTATTTGAAAACTTTGAAGACCCAAAATATATTAAATTTATCCCATTAAAATAATATCTAAATTTATTTCCCATCAAGTTAAAAAATTCCTTACACATAAATTATTTCAAAGATCCAAAAAAATATTATCAAAATAACATTGAATAATTAGAATACCATTTGAAACCCTTTTACTAAACAAACTAGGATTAACCATATCTTTAACAAATTTATTTTGCAACAAAAATAATGTATGTTTATACTATCAAGAACAATGTACATTATTAAGATTATAAAATGACTTTTATAATTTAAAAACATTATTAATAAATTTATTATTTTCAAAACTATGTGGTTGAGAAATATAATCTTCTACAAAAATAAAACAATTTAAAAAATAAATTTTAACATCCATTTGAAATAACATAAAAACATGAAAAGTTATAACTGCTAAAAAAATTCTAGTACATTCAATTCTTGAAATTATAATTGTATATTTGTGAAAATATATACCTTCTTCTTGAAAATTACATGGAGCTACAAGTTAACATTTATTCTTAATAATTTGATTGGATTTATTCATTTTATTTATAAAATTTTATTTACTTCTAATAAAATTCTTATCTATAGTGGGATCAACTAAAAAACAAAAAAAAATCATAAAAATAGATTAATTTCATATTTCATAGAAACAATATAATTAGCATCATTAAATGCATAAAAAATATCATTTTGAAAACATTAAAAATAAATTTTTTTATAAAAAACTAAAACAAAATTTATAGTTTTAATAATAGAATCAACATTATAAATTATATCCACAAAAGGGTGATCTTTATGAATATTCCAAGATTTAAGATCTAAATGAAGTGGAGTTAGATCCCCCCAGCAATAATATTATTTTCTTTAGGTTTTTCCTCCCCAAAATTAAAGCCATTAAATTTTTCTTGAAAATATCTAGATCTAGATTCTTTTTAAGATTATCTTCTATGAACATAACATGAATAGATTCTTCCATAATCATATTTATTTTATTAAAAACTGAAAAATATTTAATTTTTTTAGAGATCCATAAAAAATCCTTTATCACTTTTAAAATAAAATCTATTCAACATATCCTTTTTGTTTTCAATAAAAAATTTCAATCAAATACATAAAAATTAACAATATTATATTTTGTTACCTTTAAAAAATTCATAAGGAATGTTTATTAAAATGGTCAACTTAAAAATTTGATTAAAATTTAACAGGATGTTTTGAAAATTTTGAACTAAAAAATTTTTAGTAAATTATATACATTTATTATTGCTCTAACCATTTCTATAATTGTTATATTGTTTACTTGACAACACAATTTTCTGGTGTTATAAAACTAATAAAAAAATACCATTCCAAAAAGAATTTAAAATCATTTTTAAACAATTCATCTCCATTATCACTTATAATAGAAACAATTAAATAAAATTCTTAATTTTTATCCAATTTAGAAAAGTAAATAAATATAGAAAAATATTCACTTTTATAAAAATTTAAATAAGTCTAATTAAAATATATAAAATCTTCAATTATATAAATTTTTTTTTACCACATAAACTAGTAATATACATATATCCAACTAATTCTAACAAAATAAGTTCTAATGGTCTAATAGTTCTAAATATATTGATAGATCTAAAACTTACACTATATTTTTTATAATTTAACCAAGAATCACAAAAAAATCTTACTAATTTTTAAATTGGGTTACTACTTCACATTAACATTATTTAAAAGTTTCAATAAATAATAAAATTTCACATTTCCATACATCTTATTCCATAAGATATCTTATATTTCTATAGAATTATGACACTTAATTTTTTATTTAACTCAAAAAAATCAATAGAATAGATATTCTCATTCTTATTAGAATAAAACATTATAGATTCATTTTTTTAATATTCTAAGAAAAAATCCACCTCAATTTTGTTTCATGGTTGTTGGATTTCTGTGTTTCTTGATAAAAAAGACTGAAAATGTTATAATAGGACTATTTTTATAAATCAATTTAACCAAGTTCAAGAACCAAGTGACATGATATCAATGTAGTCCCAAATAATGGCACATGATCATTGTAAATATAATTATGTGATATATAAAAGGAATTATGTATTTAATAATAATTTAAAATATAACATCATCACATGAGTTGTTGGGATATAAATATTCCTATTATGGTGGTTCAACATATGACATAAAGTATACATTATGTGGTGCATGTTATCTTGGTAAATTATTTATGTCTAGTTGAGAAAGAAGTAAGACTTCAATTATTTAGGCACCAAAAAAGATGAATATATTGTGAATACTCAAGTTTTCATGTAATTATTATGGTTGAACCAGTATCTTGAAGACATAGGAATTGAAGTGAAGTCTTCAATCAGAATCCAATGTGATAATTCAAGTACTATAAATCTTATTAAAAATCAATTCCATAATTATATGATAAAGAAAAATTAAATAAAATATCATTTTTTCAAGGTGAAAGATGAGCATGGGTTTGTGAAGTTGGAATATATTCTTATAGAACATCATGTTGAAAACATTATAAAGGACTTACATAAGGAAGCTTTTGAAAGGCTTCAATTGGCTATTGGTGTCCAGTAAACTCCTCACACTTGAACAATATGGGTGTGGAACCCCCATTCTTTGAGGTATCATATTTTTTCTATCTTTATACAGATCAATAATTATTTTCCATGTTACAGATTGCAAATGACTAACCTTTAGGTTCATTATTGATGAGAAAAAAGTATTATTCTTGAAGGATAAAAGGTTTCTAACCAGGGAGAGAAGTTCCATGTTGAATATAAGGGAGAAAGGTTATGGGGGGGGGGGGGGGGGTTAAACATGATGATCTTGGAATCATTCTATCAAGGTAGGCATATAGAACATTATAATATATGGGTTCATGATGGATGTAGTTATGAAGTGTGATTGAGGAAGTGTTATTATTATCTATATCAATATGTTAAATATTTGGTATCAATCCCCAACAGAAATTTGTTTCATCATTATGGATTAATTAGATTTAAGAAATATTTCATATGTTTTATTGAGAAGGAAGTTTTATATTGATGAAATTTTCACATTACTCTTATTTATCACACCAAGATTTACTAATTTAGTCTAAGAGTACATGTTGTGTAAATGTTTGACTGCAAACATTAGTAACTAAGAGTGAGTTCTAGTTAAAGTAGGCGATGTGTTCGTTTGTGTCAAAAAATATTTCAAAGAGTATTTTAATTACAATAAATAAACCAAAAGGTGGATATTATTGAGAAAATACTAATAAATGTTTTTTTGAGGATTTTGGATTGTTTTTTATAGATAAGGCTTGTTGAAAAATTTCTTTAATTGTTGTTTCCAAATTTAGATATTTGAAAATAGAAAAGTTTCCCATTTTTTTCCAAAATTTTGGGTGTCAAATTTTAGAGTTTATTTTTTTGGTAGAGGGTGGATTCTCATAATAAATGTTTAGGAACGACATAATATCTTTTTAAATTGTGAATAAGGTTTGTGATATGAATAATAGATTCAAGATGAATGGTTTTTGGAAAATCAAGGGAGTCTACGTAGGATATGCACTATATAAACTATATAGTGAGAATGTGAGGCTGTAATGAATAATTGAAAAAAGTATTATGATCACATAACAAGTTTGTGAATCATAATGTGGGGGGGGGGTTTAAGGGAGTTGTGGAATTTTTGGCCAACTTACAGTGATTCATTGACGACCATGAATAAATTTTGTAGTGGTGAAAATTTGGTAAATTAAATAATCTTGATAGCATGTCTGTGAACCACAATGCAAGTTCATGGTGGGGAATCATCATTTCAAACTAGTTGAGGCTATTTTAGGATTACTATAAAGGGGATTTTTGCTATGTAAATTCACAAATTAGAAGTTTCATATGAATGGTTTTCATGAAATACAATATAATGTTCCTGAAGGAGGTTCAATACACCGTGGAATAATTCATGAGAGCTGAACAATATTTTTTTCATTAGAATGTTTTGGGATTTTTTCCTATATAAGGACCGCAAGTCAGTTGATTAACGGGTTCAAAAAATATTGAGAAAAGATCATCACTATGGGAATTTGACCAAGTCTAAATGCAGTATGTGAAGTATAAATTTTGAAGGAGGTTGAGTTCATAAATGAGAAATAGTTTACAAGACATAATTAGTCCCCAAAGTAGTATTTATTCAGGAAGTAGAAGCCTTTCATAAGAACATTCAGTCTATGAAGGAGGATTTGTTTGTGAATCACAAAGGTAGTTAATATAAGAACTAATATATAAAGTAAAGAGAGATTTTATAGAATAAGACCATCCCACGTAATAATGTTACTATAAAAAAAATATTCTTACACATACCATTACATGATTTTTTAACATAATTATCCATTAACTATAAAATAAGGATCAAAATGCCTTGGTTCTTTGAATGACTAGGTACATAAAACATAAACATGAAAATAAAACGTATTGATTTAAATATTTATAATGAGATAATAAATCCATTTGATCTCCTAAAAAATCATGGGATAACATATGGAATACATAGACAAAAGGGGTGATCTACAAATCCCATTAAGGGAATAAACATATTAAGGGAGGATAACATGAGAGTAAATGGTATAACATGATGTCATAAAAAATATGTCTCATGAGTAATCACATGGGATAATGATATAAAGAACATGGTGTCATAAAATCATGGTACCATAGAAATTTTTTTCGTAACAGAAAACATGATAGAAGCAAAACTCAAGGCTAACTTCCAAGACAATATCACATGGTGGACATAGTCCCATTGTGGATTAGGTTTGCTCCCTAATCCCATACATAACATTTCATAAGACAATAAATTTACCCAATTACTTTGAGTAATCTATGGGTGAACACATTATAACATTTTCATGATTTTTTGTACCACAAAAGGCTATCAATCATAATGAATTATTGTAAGAATTACCCATGGAAATAAATGGGTTTCATAATCTTGCCTCAAATCATAATAAATTGAAATTTCATAAATATTTAAATGATAAGAAAGAATTAAATATTATGTATGGAAATATCTTAGTACATATTCATAGGTTTCAAAATAAAGTATTTATTTGAGAATAAAATCTTTAAATGAGTGTTACATAAATAGATTAAAGGATATAATAGTTCCCCTTAACCGGGTTTTATTTTGAAAAAGGAAGTTGATATACGAACTTATGTCATGTATTAGCCCATAAAATGAAAGGATAATGATATATTTATATATATAATAGACATATATATAGAATTAATAATTTTTTCATGAAATTAAAGGGGGATATAATGTGAGTTAGAGAGAGAATGATCACAACCTGAAGAAAAGGGGTGATTTTGAGAGATCCCTTACCTTAAGTCTCATCTTTCTTCATATGAATTATAAACTAAACTATAATAAATATATATTTATTGTAAAATTATTAAAAAACAATAATAATATTAATCATATCATATATTATTTTTTATAACATCTTACCAACTATTTATTACCAATTCTTTATTAAAATCTCTCTTCTATGTGATAATTGCTTTATTTTTCATGCCTATTTTTGTTTGGTAGTATCGATATTTATACATTTATCATAGTTACATAATCTAAATAATGCTAAACATGATTTTAATATCATATATATTCATTATATATATATTCATCCATAAAATGTGAATATAAAAATGAATTACACCATTCATGGAGATGGTAGTTCGTACGTACGCATGAACTTTGTTTCCATTTTTTGATACATGGAACTAAATGAAGATAAGTAATATTTAACATTTTAAAAAATTAATAATATAATAAATAAAATATATATTTATTAAATATGTCATTAGAACCATCCATTAGAGGTGGTGATGGAATATTAATTACATTAGTTTGCGAGGCAGCAGTCCACTGTACACACAAACGAAGATTTCATTTCCCATTTGAAGGAAGATGAGATATATTTTCGTGATGAAATTAACATAATAACATATTTGTATATGTAATATAATAATATCATTATATCATAATATTTATAAAATATTTGAAGGAGGTAGAGGAAGAAATAAACCTAAAACATTCAGTTAAATACTATACCTCTTCTTTAGACAACATCCATTTTTTTACACCATAAACTCTCTAAGGTTGGAATTATTCCAAAACCAAGGCCTCTAAAATGTGGGGAGGGATTTTAAGAATGTATTTGTGTTAGTATTGGATTAAATAAAATGATTTCTATGTTTTAATAAAATAGGATAGGAGGTGACATTTTATAAGTGAGGGGAGGTGCACTCTTGGAATTACTTAAAATATTAAAATAATATAAATTAATTTTTATGTAAAAGTATTAAAACTAGAATAATTAATATATCAGATGATTCTTGTTGAAATAAAACCTTTAAATAAAATTTGGACATGTTAAGATTAGATTTTTACCCTTATCGCTTTGTTATAACTCGCCTTAACCCATTTTGACAATTAGCGTGGTAACTATGTTTTTACTTATTATGGGTTAATATAGTTACAATAAAAGGAACTTTGGTCCATAAATGGACCATATTTTATATTTTTAAATATTTAAAAATAACATGGTTTAGGATATATTTTTTATTAATTTTTAATCATTTGATAAAATATTATTTATTATAAAATAACATTAATGTCATTTTTTGAACTGCTCGTTTAATTTGAATTTGAATATAATACCTTAAAAACTATCTAATATTTTATATTTTAATTAATTTAACCTAATAATTAATCATTATATATTACTTTTATCATTTTTAAAATCATCTATTTTATTTTTCTATTAATTGAATAAATATTATATCGGTGTCGTGTAAGAATTTTAGGTAATCTCTAAAAATAGAAATAAATTACCATGATTTAAAAAGAATTTATATTTCATATAACCCTTTTATAACCTAAAACTTCCTTTTTTTATGTCTATGTAAAACTTATATATAATAAAACAAAGAGAATTACATTTCTTTTAATTTTCTTTATATAAATTAATATAGAGGTCAAAGTTAAAGAAATATGGCCCCAAGTTTCCATATTTTTATAAAATGGATTGAAATGGAAATATTAAACTCATAAAATAGGATAAAAGAAAGTATGAAGGTATTTTTTAGTCCTTTTCATAATATTTTTGACCACAATTACTCAATTTAACATTACCATGATGATAATAATTTAATATAGTTACTATTCATAATGACTAAAAATAAAAGGGATCAATTTTAAAATTTTGTACATACATATTCCAAATATGGAATCCATTTTTCAATATTAAATTTAAATAAGTTTCAAAAATTAATTTAATAATAAAACTCAAAATTTAACAAAAAATAATTTTTCTAAAAAATGATTTTTAAGTATATAAATGTTCTTTTACCAAATTGAAGTATAAATTTCATTAAAAAATACAATTATTAGATTATTTTAATCAAAATAAATTATTTTAATTTTAAGACCAATCCAAAATATAATTTTACTTTGTAAATACTGTAACATAAAATATAATTTTTAATAAAAATCAATATTTTTCATTATTCATTGAAAAAATTTAACTTTTTAGAAAAATATAAGAATTTATTCATATAATAATTTTAAAATACTAATTTAAAAAACGATATCATTTTTACTGAAAAAATATTTAAAAGTTATATAAATTAATTATAATATTTTCCCACAAAAAGATATAAAAACCATTATTTATGGAAATGCATTTTTGGAGAATGAAATGAATTTACTAAAAATCGAGTAACTATTTATTAACTAGTTAGAAATATAATTAAATTTATTTGGACATTTATACATATTTTAACATCCCAACCCATATTCAACTTAAATGGTTCCACAAGATGGTAGGCCACACAGCCTCAAATGCGCCTCCTCATACATTAGTGGATGACGACTAGCAGGGAGGGACTAGGATGTGTTCATGGGGATACTATTCCCTAATTAAAAGAGTGTAGCATGGAGGATATAATAAAAATTAAATAGAGGAAGAATATGTGAATAGATGTCACAATGGAAACAGACACTATACCGAATCGACTAGTAACCCGCCATACTGGAAATAGGTATAAGCATCTAAGAAATAATAATGAACTAATAATTAGAAACTAAATCATATAAAAAATATTATAATGTATGTCATTTCTCTGTAAATTTTGAAAAGAGTATACATGGAAGAATGCAATACAATACTTGATATAAAAAGGTACAAAAACCAAAAAAATCTATCCTAGAATCCCAAGATTCAGCCTAGTCATGTGCTACCAAGATCCCATCCTAAGACATGTAAGAATTAACACATCCATAAGGGAAAAATTCCCTTTATCTACACTTGCAATAATATTTTCTATCTAGGTACCATCAACGACCCAGATAGGGTGTGAGATACACTCATAAGGCCACCATAAATGGTGTATATGAATATTCAGTCTGCGTGTATAACATGGTAGTGTATAAAAAAATAATTTAAAGTAGTAATAATAACTATAAATGGGTCGGATTTGGTCCCTGAAAGAAACCAAATTGACACTACCTTATTCGGATCGTGCTAGAATTTCTCTAAATGTGCAACATGGAATGTAATGCCTGGTATGACATTTATAAGGGACTCCATGCCTAGTATCAAAGTATTGAAGGGGATTTTAGGCCCAGTATTGAATTTATAAGGCACTCCATGCCTATATCACATTAGTAAAGGGGAATCCATTCCCATTATCACATTTATAAGGGACACAATGCCCAATATCAAAATAGTAAAGCAGACTCAATGCCCAGTATTACATTTATAAGGGATGTCATGCCCAGTATCACAATAGTAAAGGATATTTCAGAGATGTGTCATATTTATATAAAGGTCTGTCATGACCATATAGATATAACAAGGGCCATATTTCCCATTTTTTATTTACCATAAAAAACATCATGACAAATTATATATACCCTGAATAAGAGTCATCATTGCCATTTACCATAATTAAAGTGGGTCTTCATTCCCACACATCAACAATGATAAGAATTATAGGCTTTAATGAGAGCCATTGGATTGTTCATAAGTCATTGAAATTTAATTCTTGTGATGTGGTTGTACCACTCCCATTCAATTCAATTCAATATAATTGATCAGGGCGTTGGAAATGCCACACCACTACATTTATTCCATATCAATATGATATCAACATTTTAGAGTAAATCCAAACACACAATTAGGTGTTTTGGGTGGAAAAGAATCAAAGCCAATTTGGAATAAGGAGGGAACACCCAAGGGGATGGATCACGATGATAATTTGGGTTCTAAAAAATATTTTGGTTCCAAGAAAGGAAACCAATTTTATAGAGATACAAATTAGGGGTAATGTACAATGAAATCAGCATGTGTAACATATCACATGTTATAAAACATCAAGACATGAAGTGATAATTAGTAGACCACATACCTCATGCTCCAAAAACTCTCTTCATCTAGTATTGAGTCTTCATTTGTCCTGGTTCAAGAGAAAATAGAACAACATATGAATGCCTTGATAATATGGGATTTTAGATTTCACCTAAATAGAATCATGGAGGGAAATAAAATTGAAAAATGACTCAAAATGATTTAATAACATACTAGTGTATATCCAACAAGATAAACAATGTTTGACTCAGACATCATATCAAAAATTTATTGAAGAATCTAGATGAGTGGGGTTTATTTTCTTAGATGGGGGGAAGAAGAGCCCTTCTATATGATGTCAGAAACAAATAGGGTGAGGTAAGCTTATACATCATTAAGGTAAAATGGAGAATTTACCCAAAAATGTAGGGGCACGTGGATTTTTCCCACGCTATGTGCCATAAATGCATGGATAACTGCTTAAAGAGGGAACCCACATAGTTAGGCTGAATAGTTTGAGAAATAATGCACAAGCCATGCCAAATGGATCTGCTAAAAACTACAGACCATCCATATGGTCATGTGGACCAATAAACATGGTTTCCTTAAACAATCCAACCTCCTCCTACCCACTGTTAAGATCCAAATGGTTATGGAAACCATGTGGACTATCTCTCATAGTTTCTACTAACCATGCGACTAGTGTATTTTTCACATCATTTGGGGTTCCGAGTTTTGAACAAGCCCCGGACACCCATGAAACCTTTTTGAACTCATTTGGCATCCATATTAGGTAAATAATAAATATTTATAACAAGTTAAAAAGGATGCATACTTGAGATAAAAAATTGGTACTTATTGTATTCCCCCCTTAAAGGAACTCGACCCCGAGTTCACCTTCCAAGGGAGAAAAAACATTGTCTATGAATAACTCTAGGCACTAAGCATGTATGTTGGCTTCCTGCTCCCAAGTCCCATCATGTACTTGGTTTGGATACCATTACACCCACACTAAAGGGATTAAATGGAATTGAAGAACCTAAATGCTATGGTCAATGAAGTGTATATGATACTCCTCATAAGAGGTATCAACATCTAACTCAACTTCATTGGGATCAAAAGTATTAGATGAGTCAATATGATAAAAATAAAGCTGTGATATGTGAAAAATTTCATGTATGGCATGGTACCTATGAGGTAATAGAAACTAATATACTATCATCCTAACTCTCTCCAAGGTTTCAAATGGCCCAAAAAATCATGGAGACAACTTCCCTTACCTATGTATCCATCTATTCCCAAGTATTGGTAATAATCACAAGAATATATGATCCCAAAAATCAAACTTCACATGTCATCAATAGCGATTAGGGCTCATAAGGATCCATCTAAATCGCTAATTGATAGTTATTATTGTAGGTGAACATGATGGGAGGATTATGATTCTCCCAAGAACCGCTAAAATCAAGGACACATGCTCAAAACATGTACTATAACACATGTATAGTCTATTCCAACTGGCCATTGGTTTGGGGGTGGGATTATGTTCCCAGAAGCACTCATGTACCCATAGCTCTCTGTAACCCCCACCAGAACCTCAATGAAAAAATGATCATCCCTATCTAAAAAGATAGTATGTGGGACCCTATTTAGTAGGATAACCTCATGGGAAAAAAATCTCCTCAACTCATCAACTAAGACAGTCTCCCGGGTATGAAGGAAGTGGGATACTTTCATCAGGGAATCTACAACTATCCTAACTATGTCACTACCTTGAAACGACATCAGTAAGATGATGATAAAATCCATTATAGTATCCTCCCATTTCAATTATGGGACCTGTAATAGATGTAGAAAGCTAGCAGGCCACTGGTGTTCCAACATCACTTACTGATAGGTGGAACACCTAGTTAAACAAACTTTTATCTAACATTTCATCCCTGCACACCAATACAGTTGCCGCATATCATGATTGATCATGGAGATACTTGAGTGAACTTTCCACTGTGAAGCATGCGACTCAAGCATCAGCTTCGTTCTCATATTTTTGGGAACCCACATATGACCATGTATATGTAGGATGTTTCCACAATCGATAGTGTAATCTAGAGGTGGGTCCTCACAATAAATACTCTCTCATAGGATCATCCCTCGTGATCTGAAAGCTACCTCATATTTATCATCTCCGTAAGTGAAGAGGTCACTGATAGCGATGCAAGTACATATTTTTCATGATAGTCCTTTAACTTTATGTGCATCTTATAGAAAATATCCCTGAGAATCTATACACTACTAACCTCCTAAACTACCTATGCCTAAGTCCTCCTACTAAGAGAATTGAAAATAGCATTTCCTTTCTCAGGCATATCAGATAGCTCAAAGTCAAACAAATATAGATATTCAACCCATCTTTACTGCCTGAGATTCAAGTCAAGCTATGTAAATATATACCCAAGGATTTGGTGGTATGTAAATACCAAAAAACACTATCCCAGAAGGTAATACCTCCAACAACACAAGAAATGTACAATAGCTTCCCACTCACGATAGTGTGTTGGGTAGTTCCACTCATGATTCCTCAGATACCATGACCTGTACGCAGCAACTTGATCTTCTTGCATAAAAATTGCTCCTAGATCGATGTTTAATGCATCAAAATACACGACATTGCTTCTTTCTGGCTTAGGAGTAATTAGGATTAGCACTGAATTCAATCTCCCTTTTATATCTTGAAAGGATGTCTAACAATATTCATATCATATATACTTCACACCCATATTATTCAATCCCATGAGAGGTGATGCTAATCATGATAAGTCCTATATAAAATTCATGTAGTAACCATATATCCCTAAGAAACTCGGTGTATTAATGATTTTATTTGGATACTCCTAGGTAAATATATCTTTAACCTTCTCCAGGACAAATAAAACTCATTCCTCCAAGATGATATAACCCCAGAAGTGAACTTTATCAATACAAAAGTGACATTTACTTAGCATATCATACAGATGGTGCTATCTCAATGTATTCAAAATGATCTCAATTTGAGTTTCATGGTCTCTTCGGGTATGAGAATAAACCAAGATGTCATCTATAAAGACCAACACAAAGGCATCTAGATAGGGATGTGAAACCCTAATCATCAAATCCATAAAGATAGAAGGTTCATTCATATGCCTAAATGACATCACACGATACTCATAAAAACTACACCAATTACAGAAAGTTTTATGAGAAATATATGATGGATTAACTTGAAAATGATGATATACCAATCTCAAGTCGATCATTGAGAATACCCTCTCTCCTCTGAGATGGTCCAAAAGATAATCTTTGTGAGGTAAGTGAAAAACATTTTCACTATAATATCATTCATGTTATGGTAATCCATGGAAATATTAAGTTTTATGTTCTCCTTCATGGAGAAAAGGAATAGTGAACCTTAGGGAGAAGTATTGGTCCATAAAAACAAATTGTCCTCTAAATCCTCTAGAAGCCTCTTGAGCTCTGGAAACTCAATAGTATCCATCCTATAAGGAGGATTGGATATTGGTGCATCTCGAAGAAATATCATGATCGTAAATTCTTCCTTTCTCTCATGAGGTAGTCATAAAAATTCATTAGGGAAAACATCCCTAAACTGATTGACTATAGGATGGAAATCAACCTGATGTAATCCATAATCATTCATGTAAGGAAAATAAATTTTTGTGGTCACTCCACCTAGACTAAGATGCTATAGTCCATATCTTCCAGACTGGACAACCCACTGACCCTTGAGAATATAATCACCACCCTAGGGTGACATACAAAATACCCTTCAAGAATAAAAATCCCTATAGGCATGATAGGGAACCAACCAATCCATCCCAATAATGAAATCACATCCATTAATTTCAAGGAAAAAGATTCATAAGAATTGATGGCTGTCTAACTCAATAGGGTAATACATTCACAAGTGTATGCTCTCTAAATGTATACCCAAAAGTTATCAAGTCACATAACACCGCTAGAAAATTGAACATGAATCCCAAGGATCTCCACAAAAGGAAAAAATATGAATAAATGTGATTCAAATATATATAATAAGTTAGAAACGATTGTATAGGATACTAGAATAGTACCTCGAACTGTAGATGGCTCGAAATATTACTCCTCTTGTTTAGGCTACACTGAATAAATCAGACCTGATCCCTAGTTCTGTGCTATAACCTAACTACCCAGAGTTGGTCTTTTCTACTGTTGTTGTATATCTAAATCTTGTTTACCATGTTCATAACCACATCCTCTTCCTTTACGGCTAATAATATTCTAGATACTTGGATGGAGATGTGATATTAAACCTACTCCGGAAGATGGAGCTAGCACAAATAATCTCCCACTTGGAACATATGGGATAGACCTATAGAAAAATTATAGATGTGCTAATCTTCCATGAACTCAGAACTCAATGGGGTCTATGGGACATTGGGTCCTCTTCTGGTCAGGCTTCCCACACTGGTGAAAGCCTGCTTAACTATCTATGGTAGTCAACTGGCTTTCATTTCTCACATGTGAAGTCTCAAAGTGTCTCTTCTGACCACTAGTCAAACCACCACTCTATCTGGGTTCTGAACTATCCTAGCTCACACCATCTACTTCCCTCAGGTTCTTCTTGATGATAAGGGCCAAGTTTACTATATTTGTTACAATGTTCAATTGGAAAAAATTTACCTGAGAACGAATTGTATTCCACATGACATCCTTAAATTTTATCGCTTTTATTGGATCATCAGCAGCATAGATGATCCAAAGCATTGAAGCTCTATGAAATGAGTTGTATAGTCCCTAACTATCACATAACCCTACTAAAAGTTCTTGAATTCCCTAGAGTGGCCATCTCTCAGGGTATCTGATAAGAAATTTCCAATGAATCTCAATTGGTAGTCCCTCCAAGTCGCTTCCTAGTATTGAACATCCCAATTTAGAATATCCCACCAATGTTTAGTAGATCCTCAAAGCATGTAAGTATCGAGTTTCACTATCCTTTTAGGAGGTGTCTCAAGATGATCTAATATACGCATAACCATCTCAAGCCATAACTCTATATCTTGTGGTCCATCAACCCTCAAAAATGTGGGTAAATGATGTTATTAGATCACCTGAGTCAACTCTTCCATAGAATGGGAAAAGTGTGGAGCTACCTGAATCATTTACATAAGCTAAAAAAAGTCACCTAGAAATCAGGAATCATTTCCCACATTAGAAATAGGAAAAGGTGACCCGGATGGCACTACTGGAGGTATTACTAGCGGCTCATGGTCCACCACCTCTAGAGCATGGTCATCACTACCCTTCTGGTGTATGACCGTAGGAAGTCGTGGTGACATTTCTCTAATAATTCTAGACACATACCTTAGATAATGTTTGATAACTAATAATCCATTGATTTGAAAATATGATAGGTACACAGTCTCTCTATGTAATAACTTCACCCTTATTCATGCTCAATGATTTAGGTCTAGGTGATAGAAACATTTAAAATATAACATAATGGATGCAACCTACTTCCCACTACTAAGGCCAGGACTGGGTCAAGCTATGTGTTTTGAAATTCTAATTTCAATTAATTTATAATTTTATTAATTTTAAATATAATTTAAATGGTTAATTTTTTTTTCAAAATATCTAATCCATGGGGGCCCATATACCTTATGAATTGAGGTGTGGTTTCCACTTAATCCATACCATAAAATGTTCTAGTCCATGAGAGAAATGGTCCATGATAGAACATGACATAGTTTATTTCTTAGGGTGTCTTCTATAGCCCGTGTAGGAAAACACTATTAGTTTATTGAAGGCACTCTATGTACCAAAAATGTTTCTCAATCACCTACAAAAATAGTTAGATAATAAAAATTCTATTTATAACAATAAAATCACTCATAGGAATCTTATGAAATGCAATCAACACAATGCTTCTATATGGAATGGTGGAAGCATGGCATGCAAATTTACTATAAGGTGCTTAATATGATGAATTCTCAAAGCTTCCTTTCCCTCATCCCAGTGGGCCAAGGATAAAAAATAAACCTCAAATATATCAATAGTGTTTGAGATCATCACCCAATAGTGGAATCAAATCAAATTTAATAATTCAAATGTAGAGAATAACACTTTTCGATCGAGGAAATTTGAATTTTCTCTGTACATGGGATATCTACTCCTGGGAACAACTTAATTATAAATCCCATAGCATTAAAAATCTATTATATATTGTCTCAAAATAATAAGGAAAGAAAATAAACCTTTGATACCACTTTGTGATGTCCCGAAAATGATGTTACTTAAAAGGTTCCCTGAGTGGGTAAGACATATAGCCTCAAGCGCACCTCCTCATATGAAAAAGGCTTCCAACCAGTGGAAAGGGCCTAGGGTGTGTCTATGGGGAGACTATTCCCTCATTAACAGCGTGTATCATAGAAGATATATTAACATGTAAATAGTGAAATAATATGTAAACATATGGAACAACAGAAATAGACACTACCAATTGGAACAGTAACCCATCATATTTGAAACAGGTATAAAAATATAAGCAATAATAATAAACTAATAACTAAAAACTAAAACATATAAAAAATATGATAATGTATATCATGTTTCTAAAAAGCTGTAAAATGTGTATATATGGAATTAGGAAATACAATACATGATATACAAAAGGTATAAAAATCCAAAAAGTCTTTTCAGGTATCCCAATATCTAGCCCAATCATCTGCTACCAAGATCCCATCCTAATACATGAAAGAATTCATACATCTATAAGTGGATTCTTACCCTTATCTACACCTGTAGGTATATGGTCTTCTCAGGTACCATCGATGGCCCAGATAGGGTGTGAGATAAACTCAGTAGGCCACCAACAATGATGTCTATAAATAACCAGTATGTGTATATAACATGGAAGTCTGTAGAAATAATAATTTAAATCAGTAATAAAAACTATAAATGGTTCAGGTCCGGTTCCTAAAGGTAACCAAGCTGACAATACTAACTTCGTCCCATGCTGGAATATCTTTGAATGAGTAATAAGGGATGCAATGCTTGGTATCACATTTATGAGGGATGTCATGCCCAATATCACAATAGTAAATGGGATTCCATGCCCAATATCCCATTTATATGTGACACAATTCCTAGTATCACAGTATTAAAGGGGATTCCATTCCCAGTATCACATTTGTAAGGGACTCCATGCCCAGTATCACAATAGTAAATGGGACACCATGCCTAGTATCACATTTATAAGGGACGTAATGCCCATTATCACAGTAGTAAAGGGGACTCCATGCTTGTTTCATTTTTATATTAAGGTTTATCATGACCATTTAGATATAACAAGGGTCATCTTTCCCATTTAATATTAAGTATAAGGAATGTCATTCCCAATTATATATAACATGAATAAGGGTCATCATGCCCATTTATCATAATTAAAGAGGGTTTTCATGCCCACACATCAATAATGATAAGCATCATTAGCTTTAATATGATCTAATGGATTGATCATAATTCATTGAAATTTAATTCATGTGACATGGTTATACCACACACATTCAATTCAATTCACTATAATTGATAAGGGTGTTGGCCATGCCATGCCACTACATTTATTCCATATCAATATGATATCTCCATTTTTGAGTGAATTCAAACACACCATTAGGTGTTTTGATTTGAAAGGATTGAAATCTAATTAGGCATAAGTAGGTTACACCCAAAGGGATGGCTCACTCCAAGGTTAGAAATCACAATGAACAATTGGGTTATAATAATTCTTTAGGTTCTAAGTAAGGAAACCAATTTGAGGGAGATTCCAATTAGGGGAAACCCATGGTGAAACTAGTGTATGACACATATAACATATTATAAAACACAAATACTTGATGGGAAAATTAGTAAACCACATAACTCTTGCTCATAAAACTCTATTTGCTCAGTATTGACCCTTTGTTTGGACTGGATTTATGAATAATAGAAGAATGGATGAACGCCCCGAAAAATAGGATATATTATATTTCTCCTAAATAAAATTATTGATGTAAATAAAAATGAAAAAAAATTCAAGATGACATAAGAACATACTAGTATAGTTCCAATGAGATAAATAGAATTTAATTTAGACTTCAGACCAGAAAATTATTAATGAACCTTTCTGAGTGAGTTTTGGGAGCTTATATAGGAGAAGTAAGAGTCATTTTGTTTTTTATAAGAGAAAAGAGAGTGAGGGGTAATATTATACATCATTAAGAAAAAAGGTAAATTTACTAAAAAATTAGGGGTACATGGTTTGGCCACACGGTTGGAAAAATTGTGTGCCAACCATGCATGGATTACTGCTTAAGGAGGGCACCTGCATGGTTAAACCACACTATATTAGAAATTGTGTGACAACCGTACGAAATGGATCAAATAAAAATTGTAGACCATTTTCATAAGCATGCATCCCAATCTACATGGTTTCCTAAAACTGTTTAGCCTCCAACTACCCACTAGCAAGGCCCACATAGTTAGGGAAACCATGAAGATTGGCTCCCACATTGTCTACTAACTATGATTCTAGTGCAATTTATCCAATTTTCAGGGGTTCTAATCTTCGGAAAAGCCCTAGACACCCTTGTATCCTTAATAAACTCTTAGGCATCCATATTATGTTCATAATAATGATTTAGAGTAAATTGAAAATTATATATACTTGAGATAAAAACCGGGTTATTACACATATTCCATAAAGAATTTATTTTTATCTATACCCACCTATTTAATGGATTAGATATAATGTTAACATTCAAATAATAATATTTCGTGTTTCATTTATATACGGCGTTATGTGTCATATTTTATATCCAACATGGTTCTCTTTTACAATCACAAAGTGTTAAATTATTCTCCCATTATGAAATTTCACCCTCAAAATTTCATATTACATACTAAGAAGAAAATTTGTCGGGGTATTTATCTTTCATGGATTCCTCTAGTTACCATGTTTCCACCTCATATTTATGGTTTTCCATAGTAATTTTACTTACTGAGTTGTCCTATTGCATATAACATTATCTCTTTTTTACAACATCTTCACTGAATGTTCCTTATAAGATAGATCATTCTCTAGCTACACCACCTTTAAATTTAATACATGTGTTGGATTTGGTATGTATTTTCTCAAGAGGGATACATTAAATATATCTTGTACTTGAGATATGGTTGGTGTTAGTATTAGTCAGCAGGACAAAGATCTAATACAATCAAGGATCTCAAAGGGGTTTATGTAAATAAGATTTTTCTTACCCTTATTGAAAAATATCATGACTCTCATCTATAGGGATTTATGGATAAACACTTTATCTATGACGTCAAACTCCATGTCTCATCAATGACTCTCTGCATAACTCTTTTTTCAACTATGAGAAGCTATTATGTACTATTGATTGTTCTTGACCTTCTCTACCATTTACTTAGCCATTTCATGTCCAAATATCTTGCATTCACCAACTTCATCAAAAAATAGGTTTTCTACATATCTTCCCATAATGAGATTGAAAACGTGTCATTCAGATTTTTGAGTGAAATCTATTATTGTATGAGAACTCAACCTGAGAAATATGTTGATCCCATCCTCCTTTGATGTCCATATATTATTCTCTCAACATTTTTTCCAATATGTGGATATTAAATTAATATTTTCCACTATTTTGGGGGTTATAATCCATACTGAAGTTCAACATAGTATTTAAAGAATGTTAGAGACTATTCCAAAAATTGGAGGTGAATCTTATAACTTGATAAAATACAATCGATAGTGGTGTTCCTTGAATACTCACCACATCTATGATGTATATCCTTGAAATTATATTAAGTAAGAAGGAATCTAGAATTATAATTAATTGACCAGTATTTGTAAGACAATCCATCATAACACATATATCATTACATCCCCTTTATGTATTTGTAATACTAGTGATAAAGTCCATGATGATGTTTTCCCATTTCCATTTATATATGGGTAATGGTTTCATCATCCCCTTATAAATTTTCCTTTCATCCTTCACTTTCTGATAGACAAGACACATTGATGTATATTTCATGATCTCTTTCTTCATATTGTCCCACCAATAGTGCTCTCAGAGATATCCATAAATCTTCATAAACCTTGGGTGGATGGAGATGGTTAAGATATGTGTATCATTCAAAAACATGTTATTTATATCATGATTTTATGGTACACATAGTTATGGATAAAATATTACAACTCCTTCATCATTTTTAACTCTGAGGATTTACCTTTTCTTATATCTTTCATCTTCTTCTAAATTTACACATAATCTCTTTAGGAATTGTTTATCTTATCCAAAAGGAATGGTTGGTCAATAGTTTGAGAAAGGAATAATTTTGTTACTTCCTTTATGATTCACATTTCATTCCTCTTGAAGTCTAATATGATTGGATCATTCTCAATTCTCATCATTGATATAGTTGTCAAATCCTTTCTTCTTAGATCTTCAGCCACTTTTTTTCTTTTCTTAGATGGTAGTGGATTGAGAATTCATTGTCCTTGATCAGCTACAACCATAATCATTGGTGTATGTTAATCTCATTATGTGTAGATATATATTTTATGCTCTTATTATATAAATATATTTCACACTTCTCTTTACAGAGATAATACCACCATATTTTAAATGCACCGATAACTATAGCCAACTCTAGATCATGTGTTGGGTAATCATACACATTAAATTTAAATGGACTTGAGGTGTAGGTTTTCAGTTTTTTTATTTTTCATTATTATATATCCCAAATACTTATTTTATGCATTTTTATATATCGAAAAAATATCCCCACTTGAGGGAAGCATGGGGAATGGTGCAATGATAAGACTCTTTTTTCTATTCCTTAGAGGTCTCTTCACATTCACTGGTCTTGAAAAACATTACTCCCTTTTGAGTTATATTTTTAGTAATTTTTTACAATCATGATATGTTTCTCAAAAATCGTTTGTAATACACAACTAGTCCATGGAATCTATGGATGTCGGTTATAGATGTTGTTCTATGTGAGTCCTTGATTGCCTTTTTCTTAGAAGGTTCTACAAATATTCCTTTACTAGTGATAAAATTCCCTAATAATGATAGTTCATTCATCCATTAATCACATTTATTTAAATTTCCATAAATATTCTCCTACTACAAAGCCTTTATATCAGAATTAAAATTATTCTCTTAATCTTCTTTGTTTTTGGATTTTATTAAAATATCATCTATAATGACTAACAATTTTTTAAAGTAATATCTAAATACAATATTCATTAATTACATAAATTATAAATGAACCAAGATTTACGTACATGGAAAATAAATTACTTTTGTAGAATACTTAATACATTACAAAAACAAACTTCCAAATACCATATTAGTTTAGTGTCTTTGGAAACTCGGAACAAAATCTTCTAATCATGGTGGAAGATCTTCAACATCTCCCATAATGATCTTCCCCTTTTGTTTTCTTACCTAAAACCATTCTTTAAATCATAAGAAAAAGAAAAAATATAAATGTTGAGCTCAAATTCTCAGTAAGGGTAAGCATGAATAAAATAAAAAACATATACATTTGAACATAAAAACATGATCATAAAGTTTAAACATCAAAATCATGAGTCGTGAAATAAATCATGGAATTATGTAAGTCATAGATCACAAGGGAACATTAATAATGATAAAATAGAATGGGAATAAAACATGTAATTGTGGAAAACCATTAATCACATGATATTATTTCCATAGTAGCCAAGGCATTGCTGCCAAGACCATCATAGTGGAAAAAGTCCATTACTGGATCCGGTTTACTTGCCGTTCCAGCCTTGTATTACTGAGCTGGATTTACTTTCGGTTCCAGCCATGTCTATCTCATGAGATATAAATCATTACCTAATGTATTGGAGGGAGATATAGGTCCCACCCATATCATAATTAAACCATTCTTATTTGTTCCACAAAATCATAAATCATACATCATAGCATAACCCATGTAATAAAATGGGATTCTTAAACATCATGCCATCATAACATAATCTATATAAGATAAAAGGACTTCATAATAATATTTCCATAATAACATATCTAATCAAATTAATAATAGGGATAGAGACACAAACCTATATCATCTTAGATGGAAAATAATTTTGATAAAACACTTGAACTTAGTTCTTGAGGAAAATATCCTTTCTTCTTCAAAAACATTTTCTTTTCTCAATATGTCCTGAAATTTTAAAATAAAAGAAGTTAATTTAAATTAAACATGAAAACATGAAAAGGAATATTTATGGAAGTAATGCTCTATAAAATGATAAAAAAATCCATTCATGTCGTATAAGTTAAATAACATTATCCTCATACTTTTATGAGAAAAGTCAAAAAGTACCTCATTTTGTAAACAAAAGAAAGATTCCTTCCATACCACATAGTAAAATCCAAAAATAGGTAAACATGAATTTAAATATACATGGAATAATAGTAAATACTTTATGAATTTTTTTTATAAAACATGGACATGGATGATTAATATAACTCCAGTAAATACTTATATATAAGGAATATCAGATAAAATTGAGATTGAAAAGTTATCCCAAACCATTTATGATTGGTGGAATCATACATGTCATAAAATAAAGAAAATTACATGAATATGTAAATATAATATCTTTCTCAATAAAAATCATAAAACATTCATGGAAATCATAAACACCATAAAAAAGAAATCGATGGTGATTAAGGCATATGTCTCACAGAAATGAAAGGGAGATGAAATAATCCCTTACCGTAGGTCTGATTTCTTCCTTATGTGTCCGCACCTCATGTATACTGATTTAAATATTTTCATTGACTTATTCAAGAATTATAGTCATTTTTATGATATCATATATGATTCACTTCCGACTTTATATTACCCGTTCATTTGTCAATTCCATGTTGAAGCAACGTTTTGGGTAATAATCGTTTCATTTATCATACGTGTTTGGACATGTTGTTCTTGATATTATTACTTATATCATGATTTAATTACCTAAAGAATTTAAAACTTGATTTATATATCATATATATTTATATTAATTATATATATATATATAATAAATTTATAAATGAAATTAAATACAACGTTCTTGGAGACAGTAGGCCATACGTACGCATGAACGTTGTTTTCCTTTCCTTATTGACTTGAATGGAAGTAAGTAGATGAAATATATATATACATAAATATAGCAGAATTATTATTCCATATATCTCATTATTATTTATTATATATACTTTATAATCATTCTTTAATGGTTAACATAGAGAATGAATATCATCGCGTCGTGGAGATGTTAATCCATACGTAGGAACGAGCGATGATATCATTCTCATAATTATTGAATGGAATTGGAGTGGATGATATAATATCTCATAATTATTATCATGTTATAATAATCATATATAGTTATTATTTCCACCATTAAACCCATCCAAGTAATGTGGTGGGGGAAAAACAAATTACACCACGACGTGGAGATAGTAAGCCGTACGCACGCACGCGTGGTGATTTCATTCTTCCTAGGATGGATAGAAGGTGAAATATGGTTGTTTCATATTATTAATAACTTATAAGTTTAAAATTGATACTATAGTTATTACTTAATAATGAAACAAATCATATATAGGAAGTAGAAGAATTAATAAGTTTGAAAGAATCGGTAGAGGATATTATCTTTTCTTCGACGCGCCTCTTCTAAACCTCCTCTTAGGGCACTAAAATTGGTCTTTTAAAAATACCAGAACCTCTAGTATGTTTCTAGATATGTTTATAAAAGAAATTTTCTGGGTTTGGCCGAGTTTGAAAGCTCAAGATGGAGTGAAGAGTAGAGGGAGGAGGTTCCCTTTTATAAGAGAGTAGAGGGGCACTTTTGGTAACCTCCAAAATATTAATTTATAATAAACTCAAAACCCACTTAAAAACATCCAAAGTGACTCATATTAGAATACTAGATATTATATAGTTGTAATATCATCAACCAATCAAATTTATACATGTTTTGATTTTATTTTAAACTTTTATCATTTTGATTTATCCTTATTTAATCTATTTAATTTTATTTGTGGTAATAATATTCTAAATTTTAAATGGTTATAAATACTTACTTAAGTGTTGTGAATTATCTATAATTGGATAATTTATGATATTATAAACCATATAAATTTCAATTTTAAATTTTTAAATATATTTGTGATTTTTATAAAATTTAATAATATATACTTTTTATAAAATATCAAGAGTGTCAATTTTAACACTATTAATTTATTTGAATTTAAATAAAATACAAACATTTGATAGAGTCAAAAAAAAATTTAATAGATTCCTATAATGTCATATTCATCTATAAAATTCGTGGAGAACATTAATTAGTTCATATAATATTTATTTTAATATTGTTAAAACCATTTATTTTATATTTCTCTTAATAAAATAATTACTACAAAAGTTTTGTATAATTATTTAATATACTTATTTGTTAAATAAAAATTAAAAATAAAATAATATGATGAATATATATATAATATATTTCATAATAACACATTTAGTCTAATTTATCTTCTAAAAAACCCAACTTTTAAAATTTTATGTTTATTAAATTATGAAGGTGGCAACTTTTACATCATTTGAAATAAAATAATATAAATGTCACAATCTGTTTTATAAGGTTCCAAATGGTCCAAAAGTCTACACTTGGATGATTATGATGTATATATACTCTAAATATAATTTTTCTTCAAGTTTTTGGGCCTTTTGATGGGTATTATTATTTTAATAAAAACTATATTATTGCGTTTTCACTAAATAAATAATTTCTGCATCATTAATGTATAAGCTATTAAATTAATTATATTTTTCTTAAAAATTAAAAATAAATTACAATGATAAAAAAATTTTGATTTAAAATGAGTATTTTTAATCAAATTTATTTTCTGTTTAACCTTATATTAAAAATAATTTAATTATTAAACTTCGAGTGAGACATATTTAACTTTCCATTAATGTAAATAAATTAAAGGTCTTAATCTCATCCAAGTGGGTTCCAATAGATAAAATTTCAACCCAAGTATATTTTAGTATTAAGTATAATCATTCAATTATATTTATACAAGTGTTATGATAATTTTATAATATTATTTTTACCCTTAATTACCCGATTTACCTTTAACTATGGAAAATAAAATTTACCGTAGTTACTATTCATAATAGACAAAAATAAAAGTAGCCTATAAACATAATTTGGACCTAATGGTTAAATATGGAATCCATTTTTTCAAAATCAAAACACAAAAGTTGTATTAATTACTTTAAAATTAATCTCGTTGTTGAGAAAATGGGTTTTAAAATTTAAAACATTAAAAAATATTGAAATGTTTTAACCTATTAATGATAATGAAATAAATTATATTAAATGGTAAAAATATATTATATTTATAATTTAAAACCATTAAATATTATAATTTAACCATATAAATTATCTCGATGAAAAAGTTGTTTTTAAATAAAATTTAGCATATTTTTACTATTTATCAAATATGAAGGTTATCAGAATAATGTTAAAAATTTATCCAACGTAAATTTTTATATCCTGATTCAAAAGAAAAAATTTTAATTTTTCAAATTGAACTTATAAACTTTTCAAAAATTAGATTTAAAATGGATGCGCCATCAAAAGGCGACAGAAATGCATTTTTTTAAAAAATATTTCTTTTATCTGAAAAATTAATTTTTTTCTCATACCATGTTCTAAAAAATATGTAAGATGAATGATAATGTTATAAAATTAAAAATGTGGTTAATACTATTTATAATTGCTAGTTCATAATAATATTATAAAAATATATTTTTGTTTAGTGGAACTCAGTATTGCGTACAATGCAAGCCATCGAGGAAGGTTGCTTTTGGGTGTAACACAAGACAAGTCAGTGATGCATGAAATATTCCTTGGGATTTTTGTATAACATAATCTAATATTATTTAATTTAACAAAATCTATATTTAGTGTTTAATTATATCAAAATAACTCACAATTGTACGTAAAACAATCCAATAATAGTGTTGTGTATACTGCAAGCTAATACAGTGTTGCGTATAGCGTAAGATAATCTTGTTGTAGCATACAACACAAGACATCAATAAAATTAAACATAATATTTCTCATAAAATTTTGGGGTGTTAAATTTTACCCCCCTTCAAATGAATTTCTCCCTCGAAATTCGTTAGGGTTATAAATGGTTTAATACATGAAATATTCTTTCATAGAAACCCACAACGCAAAAAGGAATACCAAAACATAATTTTAAAAATTAAAGTAATAAATATAACAGTTACCCAAATTAAATCATCACTGGGTGTCCACATAGGAGAACATAGGTAAAAACATGGATATGGAAGAGAAATCTAACCATCAAGTTCTGATGGAGAGTGGTAGAGAACATGGATATGAAAAAGACAACAATCACAAAGCCATAAATTTGTGATGATCTGAGGTACCATCAGATTCATTGGATATGAGGGTACTAGGACAATGTTTTTGGTTTTCAAGATGATTTCCCTAAAGTTGATGAATTTTTTCATATGGAGAAATACTTACTTGATTTTAGTGTAATATCATCGTTGATCATTCCATGAACAATTTCTACTTCATCTCTTATTTAAAGTAATGAAGTTGAATTTTTAATTCTTGAAGTGTTAGCAGCTCATGCGATAGAATGATAGGTCATTCAATCTGTCTTTATCACAAAAAGGTTAGCACAAATTATTAAATATACATAAGTCCATCTATGGTGATATTAACCATATATGATTCCAAAAATGGAATTATACTTCATCTATCATACCACTTAATAAAATAAAACTAATTTCTACTAACCATGGACTTCTTGTAGGCCAGTGGTAGGCGATAAAGGCCAGTCAAAATTCGGTTGTGGGTTCGATTCCCACAACCTTGTCTAATGTGACAGGTTGTCGCCCACCCTACAAGTTGTAATTTTTCTAAAACTATACTATTATAACATTCTAGAAAAAAGTTTTAGCCTTAAACAATACTATATGATGTCTAACTTAATCCATTCCAACCTTTAGGATTTTCAAAAATACTTCTGTCCAATCTCATTGTATAAAGAAAACTATTACTAGAAAGGTTATCTACTGAGCATGTGAATACTATCATTTACCCCCATATATCATAAGATATATCTTTTTGGTCACATTCCAAACAAGTGAATACTTTAATCACATATTCTATTGAAACATTAGTTACCATAGAACCATAGTGAAAACATGAATGCTATCAAAAGTTAACTCTTTCCACATACCAAAATCCCAAAAAAATCAATATACTCAAACCATGATATCATTTTGTCCTTGTACCAGTCATGAGCTCATTAATACTATCAAAAATATCATTATCTCTTTATACCTTCATTATGTGCATATCATCTACTTTCCAAAAATATTTTAATAACCTTTCATGGTTACCGGTACCATTCAATATATAATTTCAAATACTTTAGAAAAAACAATAGTGTAACAATCCTTAGATTTTTATTTATTCCATAGTACCATTAAATTACCTATACAACATTATTCTTGATAAACATACAATCATTACACAACCTTTTTAAACCCTTTACTGAGCTTCATAATTTTATTCCCTAACACTTCTTTCATCTCATATGTCATTTTTAGTCTCCTAATCATCAGCAACATAAATACTACCCATATGACCCTGTTGATTCTCCTCATGATATTTTCTCTTAGGGAATCGATTTTCATTATAACGACCCACACTTTACATAAATTGTTAATAATTCAAAATTGAAGCACACTTATTACAACATATGACAAAACCACAAAGGACTGTATAGGTATAGTGTCTTTAGAAACTGGGAAACATAAACAACTGGTTCATAAATCTTCTACAGTGTCTCCCATTTATTTCATCATATCTAGGGTCCCTTTTAGCATATTATACTTAATATCCATCTTCCTGACTTGGGGAAAAGAAAACATAAAAGGATGAGCTCAAATGCTCAGCAAGGGCAAATAAAGGAAATAAAAATCATATCATATCTTTATGAAAATCAAAACCTGCAAAAGAGATCATAATATCTTAACATGGAATAAATCATAAAAGTGAAAATGAGATCCCTATAATCATAACATAAAACTTGAAACTTTGTGGCATGCACACATAATCATGGAAATCATTTCTTGTTAGTCATGACTCATTGCCAAGACTATCTTAGTGGACAAAGTCCCTTTCTGAACCGAGTTCACTCCTCGTTTCAGTCCTGTATCACTGAACCGAAATAACCTTCCGTTCCAGCCATGTCTATCTCATGAGATATAAAATCTTTACCCAATGCATTGGAGGGAGATATAGGTCCCACCCATCTTATAATGAATCCTTTCTTATGTGTGCCACATAATCATAAAACATACATCATAGCATAACACATGTAACAAAAATGGGATTCTTGAAACATCATGACATCATAAATCAATTCATATAAGATAAAGGAATTCATAAACATAATTCCATCACAACATAGTCAAATCAATGTAAAAATATGGATAGAAACAGAACCCTTTATTATCTTAGATGGAAAATAATTTTGATAAAACACTTGAATTGAATTCTTGAGGAAAATATCCTTTCTTCTTCAAAATCAATTTCTTTTCACAAAACATCATGCAATTTTAAAAGAAAGAGATTTTATTGAAAATAGTCATGAAATATTTTAGAGGAATCTTCATTAAAATAAGGCTTTATAAAACAGTAGAAATCCGTTCGTGCCGTATAAGTTAAAAAAAACATTCTTCGTACTTTTGTCGGAAAAGTCAAAAAGTACCTCGTACGAAAAACGACAAAATATTCCTTTCATACGTATTACTAAAAACTCACCGAAGGGTAAAAATGGATTTAAACAATTTTAGGTGGATGGAAATAATATTACATATTGAGTAAACATGGATGTGAATGATAAAATACACCCCAGTAAATACTTACGAATAAACAATCTCGGATAAAAATGAGATTGTGATATTTCCCTTACCTTAGGTCTGATTTGCTTTGTTCGTGTCCGAAGCTCCTGTATAATGGTTTAAATAATGTTATTGACTTATTCCAGAATCATACATATTGATATGATATCATATATGGTCATATTATTAGCTTCTTGTTAGTAATATTTCATTGTTACTTGTTACTCGGGTCTTTATAACTTTTTGTTCTTATGCGTGTTTTGTCGAATAAATTCTTATTCTTATCTTTAGGTTATAGATAATTCATTTCCAGAATGGTATTAGTGTAGTATATACCATATTCATTAATTCAATTCATTTATATAATCATTATGAAATGAAGATCATGTAGAACGAGTCGCATCACATCGTGGAGACGGTATTCCGTACGTACGCACGAGTGATGATATCGTTCCTATGATCGTGGAATTGTATTGGAGTATATATATATATTATTTCAGTATCAATATTACTTAATAATAATCATATATAGTTACTCATTACACCATTATACCCATCCTTGTAAGGTGATGGTGGAAAATAGATTACACCACGGCGTGGAGACGGTATTCCGTACGTACGCACGCGCGGTGATTTCATTTTTTCGTAGGATGGATAGAAGGTGAATTAGGATTGTTTCATACTTATAATAACATATCAGTATATGAGTGATACTGATGTTATTACTTCATAATGAAACAACCTAAGAAGAAGAAGTGGAAGAAGAAATAAAGATGAAAGAATTGGTAACGGTAATTACCTCTTCTTTGAAGTGCCTCTTTGAGACCTCCTCTTAGGGCACTAGAATTGGTCTTTGAGGAAGACCAGAACCTCTAGGATGTTTCTAGGGAAGTGGTTAAGGGATTTAGGCAGGGGTTGGCCGAGCTTGAGTGCTCAAATTGGTGTGAGGAGGAGGAGGAGGAGGTGTCCTTTTATAAGGGAGGAGAGGGGCACCTTAGGAATATCTCAAAATATTATTTTATATTAAAGTCAAAATCGGTTTATAATGGTTCCAAAGGGTCTTATTTCGAATATAAGGTGGGGAGGGGTCGAAATCCTATCAACCAATAGAATTTAGACAAGTTTAGGATATTATTTTAACCTTATCAATTAAATTTAACTCTAAGTTAAATAATTTAACTTTTACCATGTCTTTTTGTTTTCTTTCACTATATGGTTAATAAACATACTATAACATGCCAAACGAACCCCAAATTGTTTATTATTAATATATATATCCTTATCTAAGTCATTTGGCCGAACCTTAGATTTTTAGGAATACAATAACAATTAATAATATAATATTTGATTTAAAAACTATTTTGTGTCAATTTTGACACTATTTGATATATGATTTTTGTGAAAGTCATAACAGAATTAAATGTTCGAACCAAGTTGATTAAATCAACATTAATATATCATAGTAACCTATAAAATTAGTGTAATTCATAAAAAATCTCAAATTACATTTATTTTGGTGTTTATAACATCAATTATGTCAATATTTCATTAATAAGATAATTACTGCATCATCGTTGTGTCATAAATAAATTAAATTATTTTATGTCTAAAAATTAAAAATAAAATACCATCATGTAGGAACTCTTTTTAGATTTCTAATGAATATTTACAATCGAATTTATATTATGTATAACCCCATATTAAAAATGATTTACTTATTAAACTTTGATTTTAACTATTTTAACCCTTCTTTAAATAAATTAATAATAAATGTCCTAATCTAATCCAAGTGGGCCTAAATGGTCTTATTTTATTCCTAAGTTTGTTTTTGGTCGAATTACACTTGTCCAATAGAATTAGGACATGTGTTAGGGTAATATTAATATCATATTTACCCTTAGTTACCCTATTTACTATTAACCGCGGTAAAAATAGTAAAAAGTTACTATTCACCAAAAAATTATTTTCATCTCATTGAACCACATTTTAGTCCTTGATATTAACCGTGTCTCTCGGATTTTTGAAATTTCATTCACAGAAGCGGTAAAATTAAGTTTTATGCAAAATTCAGTTTTTAACCTACCACTTAGTGGTTTCACTATTCATCAAAAATTGAATGTTTTCAGAAAAATACCAAAATTTCACCCTAGGATAATTTCGATATTCTGAGTCCAAAAATGAAGTCCATTTTGAAAAATAAAATTTATAAAATTTTAAAAAGTGGTTATTACTATTCATAACGGCTAGTTTTAATAGCATATTGTTGTTTAGTGAAACTCGGTATTGCGTACGACGCAAGCTATCGAGGAAGGTCGCGATTGCGTGCAAAGCAAGCCAAGCAAGTATTGTGTAGAAAAAGATTCCTTTGATGATTTATATAACATAAAAGTCTCGGGTGTTACATTCTACCCCCCTTAAAAAGAATTTCGCCCTCGAAATTCGTCACTTTGTAACAAACAAATGAGGATACTTCTCCCTCATCATATCCTCAAGCTCCCATGTAGCTTCTTCAAGTTGGTGGTTCCTCCATAAAACTTTCACCAAGCGAGTGGTCTTGTTTCGTAGAACTTTTTCTCTACGATCCAGAATCTCTATCGGCTGTTCTTCATAAGAAAGATCTTGCTCCAGCGGTACAACTTCTGAGCTGAGTACATGTGAAGGATCTGGTATGTACTTTCTCAGGAGAGATACGTGGAACACATCGTGAACTTGAGAGAGATTCGTTGGAAGCGCCAATCGGTAAGCTACCTTCCCAACACGATCCAGTATTTCAAAAGGACCGATATATCTAGGGCTCAACTTCCCCTTCTTTCCAAATCTCATAACCCTCTTCCAGGGAGATATTCGTAAGAACACTTTATCACCCACTTCAAACTCTAGGTCTTTTCTTTGGTTGTCGGCATAACTTTTCTGTCGACTCTGAGCTGCTCTTATGTGTTGTTGAATAGATCTAACCTTTTCTGCCATTTCATCAACGAGATCAGGTCCTAATAGCTTTCTTTCCCCAACTTCATCCCAGCAAGTTGGAGTCCTGCATTTCTTTCCATAGAGAGATTCATAAGGAGCCATCTGAATACTGGAGTGAAAGCTATTATTATAAGAAAATTCCACCAAAGGTAGGTGTTGATCCCAACCTCCTTTGAAATCCATAGAGCAAGCTCTCAACATATCTTCTAGGGTTTGAATTGTTCTCTCAGACTAACCGTCTGTCTGGGGATGATAAGCAGTGCTGAAACTCAACTCTGTATCCAGAGTATGCTGAAGACTTCTCCAGAACATCGAGGTAAATCTCGGATCTCGATCAGATATAATAGAAAGTGGTACTCCATGCAATCTTACCACTTCCTTTACATATATCCTGGCAAGCTGATCTAGAGAGAAATCCTCTCTAATAGCAATGAAGTGTGCAGACTTTGTAAGACGATCAACTATGACCCAGATAGCATTATTGCCTTTGGATGTTTTAGGAAGTCCTGTGACAAAGTCCATAGTGATGTTTTCCCATTTCCATTCGGGTATGGGTAATGGTTGTAACATCCCCTTAGACTTCTGTCTCTCAGCTTTAACTTGTTGACAAACCAACCATCGAGAGACATATTCAGCAACATCTCTTTTCATGCCATCCCACCATAAGTACTCTTTCAGGTCCCTATACATCTTCGTGCTTCCAGGATGAATAGAGAATGAAGAACTATGAGCCTCATCCAGCAGCTCATTCTTTAATTCGGGGATGGGAGGAACGCAAACCCGATTCCTGAACTTTATTATCCCATCACAATCAAGGTTGAATTCAGGAACATTTCTCACCTTCTTTTGTTACTCGACATCTTCTTTCTGTGCCTCTTTAATCTTCACATGTATAGATGGTTGAACATTCATTTGAGAAAGATAAGATTTTTCCCCTTGCATTATAATTCCAAGATCCATCCTTTGTAAATCCATAAATATTGGATCTTTTGTGATCCTCATCATGGATAAACTAGCATGGTCTTGTCGACTTAATGCATCTGCCACCTTGTTTGCTTTCCCAGGGTGGTAATGGATTGAGCAGTCATAATCCTTAATCAGCTCCAACCATCTTCTTTGGCGCATATTCAGCTCATTTTGTGTGAAAATATACTTTAAACTTTTATGATCAGTATAAATATCACACCTTTCACCATAAAGGTAATGCCTCCAAATCTTTAATGCAAAGATTACCGCAGCCAACTCCAAATCATGTGTTGGGTAATTTTGCTCATGGATTTTCAACTGTCGTGAGGCATAAGCTATCACCATATCATTTTGCATAAGAACACACCCCAATCCCTTCTTGGATGCATCACTGTAGATCACAAACCTTTCTCCACTACAAGGCAGTGTGAGCACAGGTGCACTGGATAACCTTCTTTTCAACTCCTTGAAATTCTCTTCACATTCCTCTTTCCAGACAAACTTAACTCCTTTCCGAGTCAACTTGGTGAGTGGATTAGATAATCGTGAACAATCTTTTACAAAACGTCGATAATATCCAGAAAAACCAAGAAAACTTCGGATCTCAGTTACTGTTGTTGGTCTTGACCATCTTTCGATAACCTCTGTTTTTGCTGGATCCACAGATATCCCCTCTTTTGAGATTATATGACCCAAAAATGCAACTTTTTGAAGCCAAAATTCACACTTGGTAAATTTGGCATAAAGCTTCTCCTTTCTCAGGGTCTTCAATATAATTCTCAAGTGATCTTCATGCTCTTCCTTGCTCTTTGAATAGACAAGAATATCGTCTATAAAGACTACCACAAATTGATCAAGATAGTCTCTAAAGACTCTATTCATTAGATCCATGAAGATAGCAGGGGCATTAGTAAGACCAAATGGCATCACTATAAATTCATAGTGTCCATACCTTGTACGGAAAGCCGTCTTTGGTATATCCTCCCTTTTGACCCTTAATTGATGATACCCTGAACGAAGATCAATCTTGGAAAAGTATTGAGCTCCGCGTAGTTGGTCAAATAAGTCATCAATGCGTGGGAGAGGATATTTGTTCTTGATAGTGATCTTGTTAAGTTCTCGATAATCAATGCAGAGTCTCATTGATCCATCTTTCTTCTTAACAAATAGAACAGGTGCTCCCCAAGGTGACGCACTAGGGCGTATGAATCCCTTATCAAGATTCTCTTGGAGTTGCTTCTTCAACTCCTGCAACTCAATTGGGGCCATTCTATAAGGTGTCTTTGAAATAGGCAAAGCACCCAGTACGAGTTCTATTGAAAACTCAACTTCACGATTTGGTGGAAGACCCGGTAATTCCTCCGGAAAGACATCATCAAACTCCCGTACAATGGGAATATTCTTAATCGTGAGTTTCTCACCAACTATTTGAGATAAATAACCTTCATTTAGTGGAATCAATACCCATAAGATGGAAGAAATTTCCACTGGAAGGTTATGTTCATCCTTGCATTGATAGACGATCGTAGGTTGATCTGGAATATGAAATATGAATTCCCTTCTTTGGCAATTGATATGAGCTCCATGTAGAGAAAGCCAATCCATGCCAAGAATAACATCAAATTCCACTAAATGAAGGATCACAAGATTTGTAGGAAGCACTTTCCCACAAACTTCGATCGGAGAAGAATTATAAACTTCTGATGCGATTGATGTGCCATTAGGTGTTGTCACAGCTAACTCAACATCTAATTGTTGAGGTAATACGGTGATACCCTTAGAAAATTCTTTGGAAATAAAAGAGTGGGTGGATCCAGAATCAAATAAAACATTTGCTACTTTAGAGTGGATGGTAAGTGTACCTTTCACCACATCGTTATCGTACTCCACATCGCTGATAGAAATTGCATGTGACTTTCCTTTGTCTTTAGCCTTAAGAGTTTGTTGACGTCGACCATCATCATCAACCCTTGGATTTGGGCATTGATTGGCATAATGACCCATCTCCTTGCACTTGAAACATTGAAGTGTAGTAGGTTCATTCTGTGTATCCCATCCTTTGTTTGCGTCATTAGACATCTTCTTCCCATTATCACGACATTCAAATGCCCGATGACCTTCTTTTCCACATTTAAAACATTTACTTGTCCCTTTAAGACAACTCCCTCCATGTTTCTTTCCACACTTTGAGCATAAGGGAAAGTTCATCTTCTTTTCCGTGTGCTCTTTAGATTTTTCTTTGAATTCCATCTTCCTCTTCTTATCAAACCCATGTGACTGATGGGTTACTCCAATCTCCATCTCGACTTTGAGAGCACATCGAACAATTTCCTCGTAGCTATTGAAGTCCCTTATGGATAACGCCCTTCGAAGACTTGGTTTTAAGCCACTAAAGAATCGATCGATCTTACTCTCAGGTTGGATAATAATACCAGAAGCGTACCTTGCAAGTCTTGTAAAATTTGCTTCATAGGTACCAACAGATTCATCATCCCTTTGCTTCAGTTCAAGAAACTCTTTCTCCATCTTTGTTCGGAGAATACGAGGGAAGTACTTATTGAAAAATAAGTTATTGAACTCGTCCCATTCCATAGACTCAATTTCATCCCTTTGCCTCGTATTCTTAACAAGATTCCACCATTGATCAGCATCTCCTTCCAAACGATACACTGCTAGGATGAATTTATCATGCTCAGAACATTGAAGAACTGAAAATATCTTTTCAGTAGTACTAATCCATTGTTCAGCAACTAATGGATCAGTAGACCCGCTGAAAGAAGGTGGACGCTGCCTCATGAAGGATTCAACAGAATGTTGCTCCCTCCTTTGTTCGTTTGGAAATCCTGCATGATTCATAGCTTGAGAAAGTTGTGTGAGCATGGCTACAAGATTTTGCATTCCAGCTCCCATATCGTTTGGTTGCTCAGGGGGACAATCATTGCATTGCCCATCGCATTCCGCATTAACACGGTTCCTTCAGGTTCCAGCCATTGACTAAAACCAAGAAGAATAGTGTGAGAAACACTAATTATAATAGGAAACCACATAATTCAAGAATAAAATTTTCATGCTTAAGGTCTTATCCTAGGTTATTCAAGGCCATTTCTAAAACACTAAGATTGTGTTCTATGCTTAGACTTATCCTTAGGGTTCTTACTAAGGCTTTCACATCCTAGTTTCCAAAGGTTGACTATACCTTTCCTCTGATACCAACTATAATGACCCACACTTTACATACATTGTTAATACTTCAAAATTGAAGCACACTTATTACAACATATGACAAAACCACAAAGGACCGTATAGGTATAGTGTCTTTAGAAACTGGGAAACATAAACAACTGGTTCATAAATCTTCTACAGTGTCTCCCATTTATTTCATCATATCTAGGGTCCCTTTTAGCATATTCTACTTAATATCCATCTTCCTGACCTGGGGAAAAGAAAACATAAAAGGATGAGCTCAAATGCTCAGCAAGGGCAAATAAAGGAAATAAAAATCATATCATATCTTTATGAAAATCAAAACCTGCAAAAGAGATCATAATATCTTAACATGGAATAAATCATAAAAGTGAAAATGAGATCCCTATAATCATAACATAAAACTTGAAACTTTGTGTCATGCACACATAATCATGGAAATCATTTCTTGTCAGTCATGACTCATTGCCAAGACTATCTTAGTGGACAAAGTCCCTTTCTGAACCTAGTTCACTCCTCGTTTCAGTCCTGTATCACTGAACCGAAATAACCTTCCGTTCCAGCCATGTCTATCTCATGAGATATAAAATCTTTACCCAATACATTGGAGGGAGATATAGGTCCCACCCATCTTATAATGAATCCTTTCTTATGTGTTCCACATAATCATAAAACATACATCATAGCATAACACATGTAACAAAAATGGGATTCTTGAAACATCATGACATCATAAATCAATTCATATAAGATAAAGGAATTCATAAACATAATTCCATCACAACATAGTCAAATCAATGTAAAAATATGGATAGAAACAGAACCCTTTATTATCTTAGATGGAAAATAATTTTGATAAAACACTTGAATTGAATTCTTGAGGAAAATATCCTTTCTTCTTCAAAATCAATTTCTTTTCACAAAACATCATGCAATTTTAAAAGAAAGAGATTTTATTGAAAATAGTCATGAAATCTTTTAGAGGAAGCTTCATTAAAATAAGGCTTTATAAAACAGTAGAAATCCGTTCGTGCCGTATAAGTTAAAAAAAACATTCTTCGTACTTTTGTCGGAAAAGTCAAAAAGTACCTCGTACGAAAAACGACAAAATATTCCTTTCATACGTATTACTAAAAACTCACCGAAGGGTAAAAATGGATTTAAACAATTTTAGGTGGATGGAAATAATATTACATATTGAGTAAACATGGATGTGAATGATAAAATACACCCCAGTAAATACTTACGAATAAACAATCTCGGATAAAAATGAGATTGTGATATTTCCCTTACCTTAGGTCCGATTTGCTTTGTTCGTGTCCGAAGCTCCTGTATAATGGTTTAAATAATGTTATTGACTTATTCCAGAATCATACATATTGATATGAGATCATATATGGTCATATTATTAGCTTCTTGTTAGTAATATTTCATTGTTACTTGTTACTCGGGTCTTTATAACTTTTTGTTCTTATGCGTGTTTTGTCGAATAAATTCTTATTCTTATCTTTAGGTTATAGATAATTCATTTCCAGAATGGTATTAGTATAGTATATACCATATTCATTCATTCAATTCATTTATATAATCATTATGAAATGAAGATCATGTAGAACGAGTCGCATCACATCGTGGAGACGGTATTCCGTACGTACGCACGAGTGATGATATCGTTCCTATGATCGTGGAATTGTATTGGAGTATATATATATATTATTTCAGTATCAATATTACTTCATAATAATCATATATAGTTACTCATTACACCATTATACCCATCCTTGTAAGGTGATGGTGGAAAATAGATTACACCACGGCGTGGAGACGGTATTCCGTACGTACGCACGCGCGGTGATTTCATTTTTTCGTAGGATGGATAGAAGGTGAATTAGGATTGTTTCATACTTATAATAACATATCAGTATATGAGTGATACTGATGTTATTACTTCATAATGAAACAACCTAAGAAGAAGAAGTGGAAGAAGAAATAAAGATGAAAGAATTGGTAACGGTAATTACCTCTTCTTTGAAGTGCCTCTTTGAGACCTCCTCTTAGGGCACTAGAATTGGTCTTTGAGGAAGACCAGAACCTCTAGGATGTTGCTAGGGAAGTGTAGAAGGGATTTAGGTAGGGGTTGGCCGAGCTTGAGTGCTCAAATTGGTGTGAGGAGGAGGGGGAGGAGGTGTCCTTTTATAAGGGAGGAGAGGGGCACCTTAGGAATATCTCAAAATATTATTTTATATTAAAGTCAAAATCGGTTTATAATGGTTCCAAAGGGTCTTATTTCTAAGATAAGGTGGGGAGGGGTCGAAATCCTATCAACCAATAGAATTTAGACAAGTTTAGGATATTATTTTAACCTTATCAATTAAATTTAACTCTAAGTTAAATAATTTAACTTTTACCATGTCTTTTTGTTTGCTTTCACTATATGGTTAATAAACTTACTATAACATGCCAAACGAACCCCAAATTGTTTATTATTAATATATATATCCTTATCTAAGTCATTTTTCCGAACCTTAGATTTTTAGGAATACAATAACAATTAATAATATAATATTTGATTTAAAAACTATTTTGTGTCAATTTTGACACTATTTGATATATGATTTTTGTGAAAGTAATAACAGAATTAAATGTTCGAACCAAGTTGATTAAATCAACATTAATATATCATAGTAACCTATAAAATTAGTGGAATTCATAAAAAATCTCAAATTACATTTATTTTGGTGTTTATAACATCAATTATGTCAATATTTCATTAATAAGATAATTACTGCATCATCGTTGTGTCATAAATAAATTAAATTATTTTATGTCTAAAAATTACAAATAAAATACCATCATGTAGGAAATCGTTTTAGCTTTCTAATGAATATTTACAATCGAATTTAGCTTATGTATAACCCCATATTAAAAATGATTTACTTATTAAACTTTGATTTTAACTATTTTAACCCTTCTTTAAATAAATTAATAATAAATGTCCTAATATAATCCAAGTGGGCCTAAATGGTCTTATTTTATTCCTAAGTTTGTTTTTGGTCGAATTACATTTGTCCAATAGAATTAGGACATGTGTTAGGGTAATATTAATATCATATTTACCCTTAGTTACCCTATTTACTATTAACCGCGGTAAAAATAGTAAAAAGTTACTATTCACCAAAAAATTATTTTCATCTCATTGAACCACATTTTAGTCCTTGATATTAACCGTGTCTCTCGGATTTTTGAAATTCCATTCACAGAAGCGGTAAAATTAAGTTTTATGCAAAATTCAGTTTTTAACCTACCACTTAGTGGTTTCACTATTCATCAAAAATTGAAAGTTTTCAGAAAAATACCAAAATTTCACCCTAGGCTAATTTCGATATTCTGAGTCCAAAAATGAAGTCCATTTTGAAAAATAAAATTTATAAAATTTTAAAAAGTGGTTATTACTATTCATAACGGCTAGTTTTAATAGCATATTGTTGTTTAGTGAAACTCGGTATTGCGTACGACGCAAGCTATCGAGGAAGGTCGCGATTGCGTGCAAAGCAAGCCAAGCAAGTATTGTGTAGAAAAAGATTCCTTTGATGATTTATATAACATAAAAGTCTCGGGTGTTACATTCATAATTCCCATACATTCCAAATTTAAAACATTTAACCATTTTTTATTTCTTAGCAATACTGTTATCCTTGTCCATTGTGTTAAATGAACCTTTTCCTTTGAAATTATTGGCTTTGAATCTTTCTTTTACACACCCAATACATCTTCCAGCTCCTTTGAAGCATTCTACATTATGACTCTTCCCACATGATTTACATGAGGGAAATTTAACTTTATTTCCTCTATGATCATCATGAAACTCCATCTTTATCTTATTAGATGATTCAGGAAAGTTCCAAAGTTGAGATTATTGATTATATTATGAGATTTCTGATTATGCATAATAATGATGTTTGGACTTCCAAATCCCATTTAATTTGGTTTCTCATGAAGAATATCATTCCATTTTACATCATATTCTCCATTAACACAAATACTCTTATTTCCAGCCATTTCCTAAAACCCAAAAAGAATAGCATGAGAGGAAAAAATCATACTAGAAAAACAACATAATCAAGGGGGATTACATTCAATCTATAACATCTTAGGTTTAATACTAGGTTATTCATGATATTTATCATAATTCTAGAATTGTAACCTACACTATACTTAACCTTATAGAAATCCATAGACAAACCTTAGATATATCTCTATGGATGTCACTAAAGTTTTCGCATCCTAGTTTCCAAAAGTTAACTAAACCTTCTCTCTGATACCAATTATAATGGACCCAATCTTGACATACATGGATATTACATTACTTTTTCGGAATACTTAATACATCACAAAAACAAACACCCAATAACCATATTCGTTTAGTGTCTTTGGAAACTTATATTCTAATCATGGTGAAAGATCTTCAACATCTCCCATGAAGATCTTCCCCTTTTGTTTTCTTACCTAAATCCTTTCTTTAAATCTTGGGGAAAAGAAAAAATACAAAGGGTGATCTCAAATTCTCAGTAAGGGTAAGCATGGAGAAAATAAAAATACAAATACATTAGAACTTAAAAACATGAACAAAAAGTTCAAACATCAAAATCTCAAGTCATGAAATAAATTATGGCAGAATGTAAGGAAAGATCACAAAGGAACATTAATCATGATAAAATATCATGGGAATAAAACATGTAATTTTGGAAAACTATTAATCACCTTATATGATTTACATATTAGCCAAGGCATTGCTGCCAAGACCATCATAGTGGACAAAGTCCATTACTGAACTGCATTTACTTGTCATTCCAGCCCTGTATTACTGAACTGGATTTAATTTATGTTCTATCCATGTCTATATTATGAGATATAAATCATTACCCAATTCATTGAGGAGAGATATAGGTCCCATCCATCTCATAATGAAACCATTCTTATTTTTACCACAAAATCATAAATTATATATCATAGCATAAACCATGTAATAAAATAGGATTCTTAAACATCATGCCATCATAACATAATCTATACAAGATAAAAGGGCTTCATAAGAATAATTCCATGATAAAATAGTAAAATAATAGTAATAATAGGGATATAAACATAAACCTATATCATCTTAGATGGAAAATAATTTTGATAAAACACTTGAACATAGTTCTTGAGGAAAATATCATTTCATCTTCAATTTTTTTTATTTTCCCAATATGTCATGAAATTTTAAAATAAATTAAGTTAAATTAAATTAAACATGAAAACTTTAAAAGGAATCTTCATGGAAATAATTCTCTATGAAAAGATAAAAAAATCCATTCATTTGATTTATGTTAAAAAAACATTCTCCTCATACTTTTACCGGAAAAGTAAAAAATTACCTCATTTTGTAAACAAAAGAATGATTCCTTCCATACCACATAGTAAAAGACAAAAAGATGTAAACATGACTTTAAACATACATGGAATAATAGTAAATACTTTATGAAAACATTTTTATAAAACATGGACATGGATGATTAATATAACTCCAATAAATACTTACATATAAGAAATCTCGGATAAAAATGAGATTGAATAATTATCCCTAACCATTTATGATCGGTGGAATCATACGTGTCATAAAATAAAAAAAATTACATGCATATTTAAATATCATATCCTTCATAATAAAAATCATAAAACATTTATAGGAAGCATAAACACCATACAAAATAAATAGATGGTGATTAAGGCATATGTCTCACAGAAATAAAAGTGAGATGAAATAATCCCTTACCTTAGGTATGATTTCTTCAATATGTGTTCGAACCTCCTGAATAATGATTTAAATAATGTTATTTACTTATTAAATAATCATAGTAATTTTTATGATATCATATGTGATTTACTTATGACTTTATATTACCCGTTCATTTTTCAATTCGATATTGAAGCAACATTTTGGGTAATAATCGTTTCATTAATCATACGTGTTTGGACTTGTTGTTCTTGATATTATTACTTATATCATGATTTAATTACATAAATAACGTAAAAAATGTTTTATATTTCATATATATATTCATTATATATATAATAGATAGATAAATGAAATGAAATACACCGTTCTTGGAGATGGTAGATCGTACGTACGCATGAACGCTATTTTCCTTTCCTTATTTACGTTAATGGAAGTAAGTAGATGACAAACACATATATATACATAAATCTAGTATCATTATTATGTCATATATCTCATTATTATTAATTATATATACTTTATAATCATTCTTGAATGGTTAACATGGAGAATGACTCTCATCGCGTCGTGGAGACTGTAATCTGTAGGTAGGCACGAGCGATGATATCATTCCCATAATTATTGAATGGAATTGGAGTAGAGGATATAATATCTAATAATTAGTATCATGTTATAATAATCATATATAGTTATTATTTCCACCATTATACCCATCCAATTAAGGTGGTGGTGGAAAAATAGATTACACCTTGGCATGGAGACGGTAAGCCATACGCACACACGCGCAGTGATTTCATTTTTTGTAGGATGGATATAAGGTGAAATATGGTTGTTTTATATTCATAATTACATATAAGTATACAAGGGATACTGGAGTTATTACTTAATAATGAGAAAAATCATATAGATGAAGTAGAAGAAGTAATAAGTTTGAATGAATCCGTAATGGATATTACCTCTTCTTCGACGCGCCTCTTCTAAACATCCTCTTAGGGCACTAAAGTTGGTCTTTGAAGAATACCAGGACCTATATTATGTTTCTATATAAGTTGAGAAGGTAAATGGTAAGGTTTTGGACGAGTTTGAAAGCTCCAAATGGAGTGAATAGAAGAGGGAGGAGGTGCCCTTTTATAAGAGAGTTGAGGGGCACTTTTGGAAACCTCCAAAATATTAATTTATAATAAACTCAAACCCAACTTAAAAACTCCCAAAGTGACTCAAATTATAATATGAGATATTATAGGGTTGTAATATCCTAAAATAATCAAATTCAGACATTTATTTTATTTTTTTTAAACCTTTACCATTTTGATATATCCTTATTTAATCTATTTAATTTTATTTGTGGTAATATTATTCAAAATTTTAAATGGTTATAAATACTTACTTATGTGTTGTTAATTGTCAATAATTGGAAACTTTATGAAATTTTAGACCATATAAATTTCAAATTTTAATTTTTAAATATTTTTGTGAATTTTAAACAATTTAATAATATGTTATTTTTATAAAATATCAATAGTGTCAATTTTGACACTATTCATTTATTTGAATTTAAATAAAATCCAAAGAGATGATAGAGTTGAAAAAATATATTTAATAGATTCCTAACATGTCATATGAATCTATAAAATTATTTTATCACATTAATTAGTTCATATAATATTTATTTTAATATTTTTAAAACCATTTATTTTATATTTGTCTTAATAAAATTATTACTACAACATTATTGTATAATTATTTAATATACTTTTTTGTTGAATAAAAATTAAAAATAAGTTACTCTGATGAATATAAATATAATATATTTAATAATAATACTTTTCGTCGAATTTATCATCTAAAACACCCATCTTTTAAACTGTTATGTTTATTAAAATTATGAAGGTGACAACTTTGACATCATTTCAAATAAAATAATATAAATGTAATAATATATTTATAAGGATATAAATGGTCCAAAATCCTACACATGGATTATTATAATTTATATATACTCGAAAAATAAGTTTTGGTCATGTTTTTGGGCCTTTTAATGGGTATTATTATTTTAATAAAAACTATATTATTGATTTTTCACTAAATAAATAATTAGTGCATCATTAATGTATAATCTATTAGGGTAATTATATATTTATTAAAAATTAAAAATAAATTACCATGATAAATAAAAAAATTTTATATTTCAAATTAGTATTTATAATAGAATTTATATTCTGTTTATCCTTACATTGAAAATACGTTAATTATTAAAGTTTGAGTGAGACAAATTTCACTTTCCTTTAAATAAAATAAATTAATGGTCTTAATCTCATCCAAGTGGGTTCCAATTGACAAAATTTAAACCCAAATATATTTTAGGAAGATGTATAATCATTCAATTATATTAATACAAGTGTTAGGGTAATTTTATTATATTATTTTTACCCTTAATTACTCAATTTACCTTTAACTATGGTAAATAAAATTTACCATAGTTACTATTCGTAATGACCAAAAATAAAAGTATCATATTAACATAATTTGGACCTAATGATTCCAAATATGGAATCAATTTTTACAAATTAAAAACACAGAATTTTTAGTAATTAATTTAAAATTAATATCGTTGTTGAGAAAATGGGTTTTAAAATTTAAAACATTGAAAAAGATTGAAATGATTTTACCTATTAATACGAATGACATATGTTATATTAAATGGTAAAAATATATTATATTTATAATTTTAAACCATTCAATATTATAATTGAACCATATAAATTATCTCAATGAAAAACATTGTTTTTAATAAAAATTTATCGTAATTGTACTATTCATCAAAATATGATGGTTATCAGAGTAATGTCAAAACTTTATCCAATGTAAATTTTTATATCTTGATTCAAAATAATAAGTTTAATTTGTCAAATTTCACTTATAAAATTGTCAAAAATTATATTTAAAATGGATGCACCTTCAAAAGGCGACAAAACTGCATTTTTTGAAAAATACTTCTTTTATCTGAAAAATTAATTTTTTTCTCATAACATGTTCTAGAAAATATGTAAGATGAATGATAATGTTATAAAATTTAAAATTTGGTTAATACTATTCATAATGGCTAGTTCATAACAATATTATAATAATATATTGTTGTTTAGTGAAACTCGGTATTGCGTACAACGCAAGCCATCGAGGAAGGTCGCTTTTGCGTGTAACACATGCCAAGTTAGTGTTGCATGAAGGATTCCTTTGGTGTTGCGTACAACATAATATAATGTTATTTCATTGAAAAAAATCTATATTTAGTGTTTAATTCTATAAAATGAACTTGAAATTGTGTATAAAACAAGATAATAATACTATTGCGTATACTGCAAGCTAATACGGTGTTTCTTATAGCGCAATATAATCATGGTGTAGCGTACAACACAAGACATAAATAAAATTAAAAAGAGTCTTTCTCATAAAATTTGGGGGTGTTACATAAATACTGTTGAATAATTAGTGAGTTTTAAGGGAATCATTATTAACTAATAGGTTTCGTACCTTTTCAAAAGGTATTTTTGAGAATATCTTCCCTCTCCACAATTAATTTTTGATATCCTAACTAATGGTCTACCTTAGAGAAATTTATGTCCCTAAATTATTGATCAAACAAGTCATCTATATGTGGAAGGGGTTATTTGTTCTATATAATGATTTTTAATGAGTTTATGATAATCAATACAGAGGTTCATTGACCTATCCTTCTTAATGAAGGGGACTGGAGCACCCCATGGTGAAGCAGTTGGGCATATAAATCCCTTTTCTGGATTCCCTTGTAACTTATTTTTCAGTTCATCCAACTCAATGGTGTCCATTCTATACAGAGTCTTTGATGTAGGTAGAGATCTAGGTATAAGTTTTATTGAGAACATAACCTCCCAGTCAAGAGGAAGAACATGAAATTATTCTGGGAATACATCAATATAATCCATAATAATGGGCATGTATTCAAGCAGGATTCTATAATTTTTCTCAGTCATTTGAATTAGATATGATTTCTCAAAAGGAAATAATATCCACACTTGAGTAGAATATTCAATGAAATATTCATCCCACTTCTTAAACTTGTACAAAATTTAATGATGACTTGGGATGTGAACTGTGATCCCCCTCTCCCAACTATTGATTTTGGATTTATATAAGGACATTCAATCTATACCAAAAATAGAATCAAACTCTACTAATGGAAGTAAGATGATATTTTACAGAAGATTCAATCCACAAACATTAACTTCGAAGGAGCTACATACTTGCAATGCAATAATTTCCCTTTTTTCTAATCTCATAGATAGCTCAACTCCCATTCTTGATGTGGTGTTTGAAAAGTTCTACTAAAGATTCAAGGTATGAAATAATATTTAAAACCAAAAAAAGTATGTTCACTATTATTTAATGAATAAATAGAATGCTAGCCACCACAACATTGTAGGGATCCACATCAGTAGTAGTGAAATCATATTCCCTTATTTTCTCTCTAGGTATTGTTGGTTATTTTCATTGATTGTCTCTAATAACCCTTCTCTTAGGGAATTTTATTTTATAATTCTCATATTCCTTATAGTTGAAATAGTTTACCATACACTGAGTGTTAATATATTCATTATTTTCCTCTATTTGATTATTGGATTTCTTCAAATTTATTCAAAATTTATTATCCTGATTTCATTATTTTCCACACTTTAAGAATCTCCCCATTCCCTTTAGATAGTTTCTGAGATGCTTCTTCCACCATTTTGACACATGGGATGTTGGGTTTTGTTTCCTTCTTGAGATTTATCTACTGATTCTCCTAAATAAAAATCCATTTTATGATTTTTATCTCAAGGATCACGAGACTAATGAGAGTCTATGATCTATATCTTGACCTTGAGGGAACAATGTAAAATCTATTCAAAGATTTTAATGTCCCAAATCACCAAATATTTTCATATAATTGGCTTTAATCAACTAAATAAATGACCTACCTTACTTTTAGCATTGGTGATGAAGCTGGAGGCATACCATCAATGTCATGTGAAGTTTTCCTCATACACCCCGTTAGAGTCACATTCCATTTTATTTAGTTCAAGGAAATCCCTATTCATTTTAATATGGATATTTTGGGGAAAATATTTATTGAAAAGTATTTTGTTGAATTCTTCCCATTCTATGTAATAAATAACCTCTTTTCACTTCATGTTCTTGATCAACATCCACCACTGATTGAATTCCCCCTACATACCATAAATGGCCAACACAAATTTGTCTTATTCTAGGAATTGGAGGATATAGAAGATAATACAAATTGAGATAATCCATTGTTCACGAATTAGGGTATAAGAAATTACACTAATGTTATGAGACCATTTTCTCATAAAAGACTCGACCATAAATTTATCTTTCTTAGGAGAAGGAGGGATTTATACATGATTCTAGTTCTTTTAAAACCATGATTCAACTAATCTAGTACTTCCATGAATATTCTAGATCTATCTCCCACTAAGTGAGGAATATCATTAGGTAAATAATCAAATTTCCTATCATGTTGGTTTTTTCCACAATTTCTCATATTTTCCACCTTTAACTAAAAATGAAAAACAAGGTGAGAGTATTTTAAAAAATAAACATGCAAAATATAAACTTATAAAAATAGAACTTATAATTGATAAGTATATCCCAACTTATGAGTTTCTAGGTTTCAATATTTGTTATCCACGACAATTTTTCTATTATTTTTTCTAACCTAACAATCTATTCAAGTCCTTCATAATGGTTTATAAACAGTTTTTTAATTTTTCAATTCATATCCCTTAGGAGTGTCAAAATAGGTGTTTAGAAACTCCTCTTTATCATACACTAGGTAATATTAATTTTAAACCCAATAAACCATATTTATATTTATTAACTCTAGATACAATTTTTATAGAGCCAAATATTATTATAGTTTCCAAACAGGGATTTAATTTCTAGGAATCCACTCACTCTGTACTTCAACAAAATTCTAGGATATTTTCCTATACATAGATTTATCCATAGGGTTGTCACTAAATTATTCAAGTCATAATCCATAAAAATAACTAGGTATTTCATCAACTATCTACTATAGTGACCCGATACATTTACACATATTATTATACAATATTTCACATAATTATCCATTAAGAAAAAAATAATACTGAAAAGGCATAATGTCATTAGAAGAGTAGAAACATCAAACATCTAACATGAAATTAAAATTTCACTATTTTAATATCCATAATGACATCCTAAATCCCTTTGACCTCCCAAATCCCTTGTAGATCCTAAAACTTCATGGTATGACCTAGGTAATACATAGAAAAAAGGGGTGAGCTAAAAATCCCCGTAAAGGAATAAACATGTTTGGTAAGAAGAACATGAGATTTATAGGTATAACATGATATCATAAACATATGGCTCATGAGTTATCACATGGTGTAATAAAATAAATAATCATATGATCTTGGAAATATAAGAAATGTTATTGTAATAAAAAACATGACATAAGAATAAGTAAAGTCTAACTGTCAAGAAAACATCATGTCATAGACAAAGTCCCATCGTGGATTAGGTCTACTCCCTAATATCATACATAAGTTCTCATAAGAAAAACACTTTACCTAATGAATTATATAATTATCTAGGTGCACCGATCATAACCTGTTAATGATTATGTGTTCCAAATAAGGAAATCTATGATAATTATTATTCATAAGAATTAACCATTGAAAGAAATGGGTTTTATAATATTTCCTCATATTATAATGAAATAAATTTCATAAAGATTCAAAAGAGATGAAGGAATTAAATATTATGGATTTTCATATATGAGTATAAAATCATAGGTCTCAAAATAAGGTATTAATTTTGGAATTAAAACTTTAAATGAGTGTCACATACAAGGATTGAAGGATAGAAAAGTTCCCATAAATCATGTTTGATTTTAAAGATAAAATTTAAGAAATGAACTTATGGAATGTATTACCCCATCAAAAAATGGTAGAACGAGATATGTATATATTTAATATACATATATACATAATTTATAAGAAATCAAAAAAATAAAAGGAATATATAAAGTGTGTAAGAGTGATAACGGTCATAACCTGAAGAAAAAGGGTTGTTCAGAGAGATCCCTTGCCTTAAGTATCATCTTTCTTCATACATATTAGAAACTCCTATATAATAAATATTGATTTATTATAAAGTTATTATAGAACCATAATCATATATATCACACCATATATTATTTTATTACAACATATTACATCCATTTTATTAATAATTATTTAATAAAATTATTTTTATGGGTGATAACTGCTTTGTTTTTCATGCATGTTTTGATTCATAGATATTGGTATTTATACATTAATCATGGTTACATAATATATAGAATGTTAAAAATGATATTAATATCAAATATTTTCAATATATATTGTAATAACATAGTTTTTGACTAAGGTATGGATCCTTTAAATTTTGGTCTAACTCTTTATTATGGACCTTTTTTAAATGCCTAATGAGTTCAAGGTCACAGGGGTGTACATGGATTGTTTGAAGCCTAGAGACCAGATTTTTGGGAAAAATAGATCTTCCAAAATATTGGAGTAAACCATGTGGATAGGTCACATGGTTAGATCTAACCATGCAGATGGTCTGCATTTTTAGAAAGATCCATTCTGCACTATTGGTGCTCGGTTTCCCTAACAATGCGGACTAACAGTGTGGTATGTACCTTTTTCTAGGTGCCTATGCATGGTTGGCGCACGGTTTTAAAAAGGGTGCGGCCAAACCGTGCATAGACTAATTTTTGGGTAATTTTACCATTTTACCATTAATGATCTAATTATACTCCCATTCTTCCCTAATCCAAATTCAAACGGGATGATCCTCCATTTCACCAATTTTAGAGCTATTTGAAAGAAAAATCTATGGGTTGAAATATATCCTTCATCCAGGATCTGATCGAGAATCTATTTCTCACGTTAGCTTCATAATGGTAATTACTTGAGTCTTCTTAAGCCTTTATTCGTTTATCATTCTCTCAACCTAGTTATTGAGGTTTAGATTGTTATGCCCTTTTTTCAGATCTACTCTGATCTAGGCTGAATTGGAGGACGATATTGGATGGGGAGAGATGTATGATTATGAGGTGGGTGGTCAATAACTCATCCCTCAAGTTCATTGATTTTTGAATTTTTGTGTGGGGCCAGTCAATTTCATCAGGAGTCGTTTATGGAATTCATATGTCTTTCTTATAGTCATTAGAACCATATGGTTATGCTCATTCCATAAATGTGATTGGTTGTTCTTGGTTACGTCCACAACTCCCAACACCATATATAGGATGATATGCTATAATTTATTTTTTAGTCTTTTAACACTTTTGATCCATCGTTTAGGTGTGCTCATGCTTGACCACACTAATGGAAAGCCTACTTATATTAAATTACTATTAAATCATGAAATTTTGAATGGCTTGTACTATGTCTCTTCCACTTGAACCACCTAAGGTATGTTCTTAAATTTATATAATTTATTCAAATGATATTATGGAAAGCATAATTAAGTATATTACTTGGACTTATTAAATATAAATGAACATTTGGTTATGCATCTATAGAACAACTCTCCATGTTCTTGGAAGGAAATAGAGTTAATATTCTTAATTAAAGTTGAATTACATGGTTTAAATTAAAAGGTTGCGTCCTACTTGGCCTTGTAAATCTAATGAAAGTAAAGGATCAGAAGAAGTTAATTTTTTTAATGTCATAATTATCATATGAGAAAATCAATTATAATGATTTAAATTTAAGGTGCCTCTTCATGAACACAGACCTTAACATCTTTATAGAAAGGATTGACTCATGTTATCTCTTGGATTCCTAAGTGAGTTCCTTGGGTGATCGATAATGTCATTCCAATTCAAGAATGTCGGTTCCCTTGGGTGAGACCTACCCAGGAACTCAATCCTTATTTACCAATAGAATCCTGGTATGACACCATATGATACCTTCATTATTATTATAGGATACTTCAGATACACTCCTTGGATCCAGCATGACTTGATGTGCCATGGTGACATCCTTGGGCTTGAACCCTACTTATCTCCCATTTTACCTTAAATGAATTCCTTGGACCCAGTTATAAGCATTTTTATGGGATTGACTTGTACTCTTTTCCTTGGATTAAATTATTACCCCTTATATACACTCAGTTACTACTGAGTTAGCATCCCCTGAGGTCTAGGTTGCCTTGGTTCATAACATGGAACCACTTCATATTAATTATCAATTATGTTTTCCTTGTTACATCTTGGAACCTTCACTATTTATACAATTATGAGGTGATGTAAGTGATGGTTATGCCTCACGTGACTTGTTTATATAAACTGAAACTTAATTAATTGATGAAAAAATTACATGTTCAAACACGAGCCAAGCATTGAAGTAGATACTTGGGTATTTAGTTACATTGTAATTATTTACTTTATATATGCATGCATGCACACTATTACATTTACATTATATATGTTGGATATTATAGACATCATTGGTGGTGGACCACTGGGATTTATCTCTCACCACATCGAGCCTCCATTGGTACCCAGGGAAGATTACATGTATGCAGGTGTTGATAAATGGAAGTGTAATGCTTTGGAGACTTGATTACTTGATGTTATAGGATGGATCTATTATCAAATTAACAAGCTCTAGATCAATATTATTGGGATAGTTTATGTATTTCATTTTTTCTACATTAGTTTTTTCGTGTATGCCTGCTACCTTGTATCTATTTTTTCATCTTTCTGGTGACATGTCATATATCATCAGCATCAATTTTATGTTATTTAAGTTATTTTAGTTATTATTATCTAGTTTTATATTATATGTTATCCACTATATTTCACTCTAGTAATGAGGGAATAGTCTCCCCATAGAGACACCCTAGGCCCTCACTGCTAGTCGATAGTCATTGGCATTTGGGGATATGTTCATGAGGCCATGTGTCCCACCAGGCTCAGAGCACCTCCTAAGTGGTATCTAGGTCTTGGACGTCACAAAGTGGTATTAGAGGATGTTCTTTTCTTGCTTTAATATTTTGAGAAAATAATAAGGATATTGGAAAGGATTGGGACTTGGTCATACATCGTACTTGGGTGTCACAAACCCATATTCGAGGTAAAAGCCGAGTTTCTTGAACAATGATTGATGTTTTGTTTTTGCCTATTATAGTTGATATCCATTCACCATTGGGTGACACACATTTTGTGTGGAGTTGTTGATTATTTTTCTAATTGAAAATTCATCCTTGTCCTAATGGTTTTAGGGCAAGAATATTTGTTATATGCATCATTATAGGAACCTAGAATTTAATTATCTTGCATATTTCCATGACATATAGGTGAATTTAACTACTTTAATTTCTTGATATTCTTGTGAATGTTGAGTTATTTTTTATTGTATATATGATTGTGCTACTTTTAGGATATGATTGAGTGATTTACTGTTTCAATTCATGAGGTGTTATGGGCCCTCATTGGATAGAATGAGTAATTTATAGAATCAATCCTTTTATTATAAATTCAAGTGGGTGTTAATATCAGTGATAAGGAGTATGGGACTTGATTTACTAGGACAGAAAAATCATTTTAAAATAACTTTAATAGAAGTTATAAGAAAATTAAAACACAAAAGTGGAACAGATGCAATTCTTTATCCCGCCTTATCATGTTTACAAAAGGTATAGGAGTGAACCTAGAAATTATATGTTAAATGAAATGAAATGTATTCATGTAAATGATGAGGCAAGGTATTATTGGCCATTCATCTACTGAAACCCCTGAAACTAATATCTAATCACTTACTAATACATGGTCATCTAAGAGGGTAGTTGGGGTAGTATTCCTTGGGTAGTGAGTTTTATTACATTCATATTTTGCTAGTAATGATATCTTTATGCTTCTATGTTTGTTATTAGGTTTGTGTTTGGAATTTATATAATAATGGAGAAATGATGTCCTCATTTCTTATTCCGAGAAGGTGGAGACGACCATGATCGAGACGTGATTATCCCTGATTCACTAGTCTTACTACCCGGAGTGACACATGGGGCACCACCTATAGTAGTTGACCATGGTACGAATTCCCAAATATATGATGGTTTTCTACATCTGATGAAATCTATGCATGTGCTTCATGAGCTACACCTATGATAGATAATATGAATCATGATTTTCAGCTGAATCATCCTCCCACTGCCTCAAGGGATGGTAGTATGTAGGCTGATGATTCTTTGTTAGTTGTCACCCTATCTATATTTTTTTTCATATAGAGATGCCTCCAGAGTGTAGGATCAAACTTTCTACTTACATGCTCCATAATTTGGATCAGCACTGGTGGGATGTGATTACCTAGGTTGGTTGTCATCAGGGCATGGTATGGGATTATTTCTAGACTGTATTCTATAATCATTTCATTCCTCAAATTCTAATAGCTGAAAGATCCATAGATTTCATGCATCTCAAGTTGGTTTCTATGTCATTTATTTTGTATTCAGTGTGTTTTAATGAGTTACAATGCTTTACACTATCTCTTGTTGATGATGAGATTGCACTTTACAGATGATTCGAGGATTGAATTGTATATGTCATCTGTACTCAGGTGAATGTATTCCACCTAAATAATTTCTCTAAAATAGTAAATTAGTATCTTATCACTGACTGAAACCTGAGGGAAGGTGATAGTACTAGGCATAGAGGACCAGTTCCGCATCAGCCCAATAGTTCTTCCAGTGGTAGGAACCATCCCATTGAGGTTTCTCATTAGTGAAGTGGCATCTAGGGTACCCCTTTAGGTTGCTCTATGGTGTGTCCGTAGTTTAGATTTATAGGGAATATTAATCCTCAGTGTGATAGAGACCCCATAGAGTTCTAGTCTTATGGTTGTATGGGGAATATTTAGTGTTTCTATTGGACATATCCATAAGCTTCTAGTGGACAAGGTTCCGCACCAACTCCACCTTGAGGAGTATTATTATTTATTCCATGTTTGGCTGGGAGTTGGAGTATCATCGATAAGACTGGTCAAAGGTGGAGGTCATGGCCATGGAAATCAACCCCCTGATCACCAGTAGTGCCAGAAAATTAGTTTTTATCATGGTAGTCCATCTGTTTTGTAGGGTCATGGATCAGTCTAGATTCATGATTTACAACTGATACATGAGGATTAGGTTGTGAGACCATCTACTATATGAGGTACTATTATAGTAGCCTTTACTATAGTATCTACTTTATTTGATACTGGTGATTCATAATGTTTCATCCCTTTATCTATCATGGAATGTTTTGGGATAGAAATATATTTTTGTAGTGGTGTTATGACACTAGATACACTGTTGGGAGTCTGGTTAGAGAAAATATGCTAATGTAGGAACTGTCCCCTTGAGGTAGGTAATTACCCTTTCTTATGGGACCTTATTTCCCTTGAGATTATGGGATTCGATTCCATTATTATTATGGTTTAGTTGGTTTTTTATAACACCTTTTTAGACTACTACCACCAAATTTTATCATTTATATCACTAGAGGGTAGTAGTTATCTTCATAAGGGTGAGTGGGATGTACAATATAGCAGAGCTAGACCAGAGCATCATGGGCTAGGTGGGGTGACCACCTACATTTAAAATATCTTCATAGAAGAACAAGGTTTAGACAAGGAAAAAAACCCTCTAATAGAATATCGTTTCAAGGATGTATTTCCTAATGACTTTTCTGGCTTACCTCTTAAGAGGGAAAGAGAGTTTACAATCGAGCTTGTTTCGGGATAAACTGTAGTGTCCATTCCTCCATTTAAGATAGCGCCTACTGAGCTCTAGGAACATAAGAAGTAGTTAAAGGATCTATAGGACAATGGTTTTATATGGACCATCACTTCCTCTTTGGGTTCACCCTATATTTTCACCAAGAAGGCGGATGTGACTCTTCATTTGTGCATGGATTACAGACAGTTGAACCATCTTACATTCAAGAACTGGTATCCATTACCTTGAATAGATGACATCTTTGACAAGTTCCACAGAGCTAGGGTCTTCTCTAAGATAATCTTGAGATAGGGATATCATTAGGTGTGAGTTAGGCCATCAAAAATACCTTATATTTCTTTTTGTAGCATGTATGGTCTGTATGAGTACCTCATTATGCAATTAAGTTTTACATACACGCCCATCATTTTCAAGGATCTAATGAATAGGGTGTTCCACCCCTATTTAGATTCTTTTTTCATAGTATTTATGGTCTAAATCTTGGTGTATTCTCACAATCATAGGGACCATGCCATGAAACTTGATATCATTGTGAGTACACTGAGAGAGAATTGACTTTATGATAAGATTTCTAAGTTCCAATTATTGATCGACAATGTTCACTTCTTGGGTCATATTATCTCAGAATAGGGAGTATTTTTTGACCCTAAGAAGGTGAGTGCAATGGTTTCCTAGAAAAAACATAAGAATGTGTTTGATATAAGGAGTTTTTTGAGGAAGGATAGATATTAAATAAGTTTCATAAAGAACTTATCACACATTTTTTCACCTCTTCCAGGCCTTACAAAGAAGGGTGTTAACATCCTGTGTTCAAAAGCATTTGATAAATCCATTTTGGAGCTAAAATGGGGGATTTTATTGGCACCTAATCCTATTCTTCCAGAGCCTCACAGAGGTTATATCATCTTCTATTATGCATCATGCATCATCCTAGGATTAGTGTTGATTTTGGAGGACATAGTTGTTGCATATGGATCTTGGAATTTGAGGCCTCATGAGAGAAATTATCTAACACATGACCTTTAAATAGTAGAAATTTTCCATTCCTTATATTGCTAGAGACACTATCTTTTGGGTGAGCACTTTATGGTTTACATATAAAAAAATAGCCAGAAATATATCTTTTCACAACATTACTTGAATCTTTGACAACAAATATGGGTTGAATATCTGCAATCCTTCAATTTTGTGCTTGCAAATATGTATGGAATAGGAAATGTAGTCACTGATGCATTGAGTTAAAAAACTCAGGCACAAGATGTACATGAATCTAGTGATAAATGGAAGTTAATGTACCTATTTTATAAGACACATCTAGAGTTTCATGATAGTCACAAACAATATAGCCTCTTAGCCTTGACAGTTACCTATTCTCCTTGAGAAGGTGAAGATCAGGATGTTTTCAGATCCCGAAGTCTTGGTTCTTTGAGAGGGTATCTCAAGAACTAAGCATCCTCTAGATTAGTCTATGGACAGAGATGAAATCTTGTGTATATATTGAAATGTTTGGGTTTCTAAATATATAAGATAAGAGTTAATGTGTGAGTCACACATTTCTCAATGGGTGGTTTATCTTGGAATCTCTAAAATGTATTGAGATATGTGACACAAGTATTGCTGGCCTGGGATGAAATGCAAGATATCAAGCATTATCACTAGGTGATTCACATGTCAGTAGGTGAAGGTGGAGCACCAGAGACCTATAGGCTTGTTACATCTGCTTCGAGTCCTAGAATCGAAATAGAAGGATATTTCTATGGATTTCTTATTCGTCTTAACTAGGTCTCCAAGGGGTAGTAGAGTTGTATTGGTAGTTCTTGACTGGATAACAAAATCATCCCACTTCATTATTATTTGGGATACTTTCTCAGTTGATGAGTTGGGAAGACTGTATGTTCATGATATCACATGACTACATGGGTTCCCTCGTACTATCCTTTCAAATATGGAAACTTGTTTCACATCACAATTATGGAAGGAATTGTAGAAAGATATGCGTATAAAAGTTCTTCTAATCACATCTTTTCAACCTCAGACTAATTGGAAGTCAGAACATATGATACAGGTTCTGGAGGACATGCTTCGGGCATGTGTCATTTATTTCTCTGGTTCATGGGAGAATCATATCCCTCTCATTTAGTTCTCATATAATAATAGATTTCTGGTAATAATTTAGATGGCTCATTTTGAGGCCTTTTATGGTAGGTCTTGTCATTCACCCATGTACTAGCTAGAGGTGGGTGAGGCATCTCTACATGTTCCTTGACTCGTGTAGGAGAATTAAAAGAAGGTTAAGCTAATCAGGAAGCATATGCATAATACTCAGTCTAGGAAAAAAATATTATGTTGATCGTCATTGATAACCTCTAGAGTTTAGGGTCGAGGATCATGTTTTCCTATGGGTATCGCCCAGGTTAAGTCATAGACGAATATAGAGTCAAGGGAGTTCATCAAATCATTTTGTTGGGACATTTGAAATTTTGTAGTGAGTCTGGCCAATTGCTTATTGGTTTCTATTACCTCAAAGGTATCATTCCATGCACAATGTTTTCCTTGTTTCATAGTTTCTCTATTTTCATGACAACTCATCTCATAATTTCGATCCTGTTTAAGTATATCTTGATGTCAATGCTTCATTTGAGGAATATCATATATGCGTCATCGCCAAGATCATATAAGATCCATGAGGTTAGTTTGTCCCTCTAGTATGGGTGTTATGGTAGAATGACTATGTAAAATATGATACATGGGTGCGGGAGGCCGATGCATGTGCTCAGTGTCCCGATTTATTCTCAGAAAGTGTTTCACCACCCTTGGAAGGTGAACTTAGGGACGAGTTCCTTTAAGGGGGGAAGGCTATAAGAACCTGATTTTTGACTCAAGTATGAATACTTTAAATTTCAATCAAACTCCTTATTATGGACTTTTTTCGAATTCCAAATGATTTCACATAGGTCAAAGGGGTGTCTGGAGATTGGTTGGAGCCTAGAGCCTAGTTTTTTAGAAAAAATGGCCCTATCACACAGTTAGAGTAAACCATGATGGTATAGCGCATGATTATATCTAATCGTTCAGCTGGTCTATATTTTCAGACAGATCCATTCCATAGAGATGGTGCATAGGTTTCCTAACCATGTAGACTAACTATGTGGTATGCCCCTTCCTCTAGGTGTATAGACTAATTTTTCGGTAATTTTACTATTTTACCCTCAATGATATAATTATCCTTCTACTTCTGTAATCCAAATTCCAGTGGGATAAACCTCTATTTTTTCTATTTTTGAGCTCTTTGAAGGTTTAATCTAGGGATTGAATGATCTTCTTCATTTGGGATCCGATCGAGATTTTTTTTTCATGTTGGATGCATATTGGTAAGTGCTTGATTATTTTTAAATCATTATTTGTTTCTCTTTCTCTCAACCTAGTTATCAAGGATTAGGACTTTATACCAATTTTTAAAATATACTTCAATCCAGGCCAAATTAGAGTTCTATACTGGACAGGGAGTGTTGTATGAGTATGAGGTGGGTGGTCTATAACTCATCCCTTAAGTCTGTTGATTTTGGAATTCTAATGTGGGGCTCATAGATTTTTGGGGGTTTCATTTATTGAATTGACATTCCCTTATTATAGTTAGTAGAACTATCAGGATATGATCTTTCCATAAATGTGATTGGTTGTTAGTGCTTACGTCCACAACCCCCAACACCCCATGTAGGGTGATTTTCCATAATCGAGTTTTTAGTGTTTTGTCACTTTTGAGCCATCGTTTGGGTGTGATCGAGATTGAACACACTAATGGTAATACTACATATATTAAATTATTATTAAATGATGAAATTGTGAATGGATAGTATCATGCCACTTTTACTTGACCCACCTAAGGTAAGTGATTAGATGTAAATAATTGATTCAAATGATATTATGGAAAGAATACCTAAGTATTTGACTTGGACTTATTAAATACAAAGGAATTTTTGGTTTCATGTCCATAGTGTCACGACCCATCCTTAGGGCCCATGCTGTGACTACCCCAAGCCCGCCTTCCTTAGGTTAGGGGCTGACGACTAGCACAAAAGGCGAATCCCTGATAAAAAAATAATGCATTGCCTTTTAACCTGTAACAAACACACAGTCTGAACACAAGAATATGGGCAACAAGTACTAAAATAGAAAAGTATGGTTTGCTGAAAGTAGGTAGGCCAGTATACCAACCCAACTGAACAACAAGTACAAGTATAAGTAAAAAAGGGAAAACAACTCCTGGATTGTCCACCGGGAAATCCTACCTGAAGAGTAGGTACAAAACTTGAACAACTCATCCCTGTGGTATATCTCATCTAGCACAGCTCTATGTAGCCTCCATCCCTCACCCTCAGCCTCAATCAATGTTGTCCATCATCCGCAAAGGACACAACAAGGTGCGGGTGAAGCCTGTGTAGGGGTGAGTATAGTAATACTCAGTAGGGGACCCCGAGACCCCCAAAGGTCTCCTAGAATCCACAAAGGATAAACCATAGTAGAAATATATAACCACGAATTATCAACCAACCCTACTTAGGTATATGCCTATGCATATACCTAAGTTAACAGTCACAGTCCGGCTCCACCACTCGAGCCCAAACACAACCCAGTCCACAAAGGAAGTAAATTCAATCACCACGATGATAATGGTTGAATCACATGACTCAGCTCACACAGGTATACATATTTCATAGAGTGATAGAGATGATCATATGTAGTCACTGATTCATCTAAGCTGTCAGACCCACAAAGGATACTAGACCAGCTGAGCTGTCGGACCCACACAGGATACAGGACCAGCTATTCTGTCAGACCCACACAGGATATAGGAACAGAAGTCAGAACTGTTGGACCCACGGAGGATCCCGGTATAGTAGCCATCAATTTCGAACCCACGAAAGAGTCTGGTTCAGTAGTCATTACTATCAAACCCACTAAGGATTCCGGTACACCAGTCCTCGCAGTCAGCTCTAGGGTACCCGCACACAGCACGCTCAGTTCCGGGAGGGTCTGCTCCTCGAGCAAAGTGTCGATACATCAACTACCATGAAGTCTTGAGTTGATGCATCCTGTAGTTCCATATCATCAAAAGGAACCCAACGTGACAGACAACACGTCAATCGGACGCCCGGTCTAAGAGTTATTGGAATTTCCATTCAAGGGGCCCGGTTGGATTTACGCTCGATCTAAACCTGACCATTTTTCAAATTTGCCCAAAACTCACTTAGAGTATTGCAAAAGCACCACATCGTCGCGAGGTTCCCTGTGCTGTAGATGGAGTGTTTATTAGACGCGTGGTCTTGAAGATATTCTCATTTAAGCGAAGACGGGCCCGACCCGTCAAACCAGTGGGCTGGCGGGTTGGCCCAACCCGGCTGGGGGGTCGGCCCGGCCTGGTGGGGTGCGGTCCACCTGCGGACCCGGCCTGCACTGCAGGCCAGTCCAGTTTGCCTGATGGCGCCATGCTGCGCCACCACCTCCCCCACCCGGCTGGTCGTAGCCAGCCGGTTCACCCCGGCGCACTCAGCCTGCGCTACGGGCCGCGGTTCTTCCCACTCAGTGCCTATGGGCGACGCGATTCTCCAGCCCGTCCGGTCGTATCCGCCCAGTTCACCCAGCCGAGGGGCCTGCGGATGCGGGCCGTGTTCTCCCTCCATTTGGCGCCCATAGGCGCCGCAGTCTTCCAGCCGGCCGACCGGTCAGCCTGTCGGTTGTCCCGCGATCCAGCTCCACGACGGACGACTCGATCGACCACCTCCGCACCTCCACCACGGCGTGACGGAACCGCGGACCTGCTACCCTCCGCGGGGTGCAACGACGCTGCTATCCCTCCATCGTGGCCCGACGTGGCCGTAGCCTTTGGCTCCACCACGCGGCACGACGGTGCCACGCTTCTTCATCCGTCGCGGCCTTCCCAGCCGCAGTTCCTCTTTCGTCATTACAGTTCTTCTCCGACGCGGTGTGACAGCACCACGCCCTTTCGGCTCCATCTCCGACATCAAAAAATAAGAACCAACAGAGGGGTCTCATGCCATGTTGGTTCGGCCCGCGCCCTCCGCATTAGGCGATAACATGTGTCCATCTTTGATCCCAAACAAACCACGAGGAACAAGGGTATAATTTATTCAAGACAAACCCCTACCTCGATTCAAAGTACGTTGTCGAAGTCCCGGAATACGGGAATCACAGAAGAAAGACGTCATTCCGTCAACATTAGAGGGAGTAGAGCTCAGAGAATCCGAGTCGAGACAACGCCCTCGGTGTACTTCGTGGCAGCAGTGCTTCCCTTCCTTTCTCCAGTTGAAGAAGATAGAGGATGTCGCTTCACATTCTTCGGTGACGTGGAGTGTTCTTCGTCGAGAGGATGGTGTTCTTTCCAATAGTTCTCCCAAGCTCTCCTACGGTTATGCCAACCCCAAAATAAAAGATTATGTTCACTTATTTTAATGTTGGAATAATGAATTCAAAAGAATTAAAACACTCAAATTAATTAAATAAATTGGTTCACTTAATTAAATGCATGGAGTTGGGAAGAATTCCAAGGGATTCAATTAATTAACAACAAGGGTGTGTTGTCACATTAATGGGAAGTTTTGGAGTTAAAAGGGGTTCAAGGGGAGTTGAGGAGTTTGATGCTCATGAGGGCCCACCACATAATATCCTCCCATGGGAGGTTATATGGGGGTGGGACCCACATCCAACTTCCCCTTGGAGGATAAAACTACCACTTAAATAAAATTATGTCAGACATAATTTTTATTTAATTTAATAAGAATCCTCAAAAAAAAATTATCTTCCACTCCCGATAAAACGCAACTGCGGTAAAGGTATCCTTAATAGAATACCGGTGTTGCGAGTTCATCGATGTCCTTGGATTTCAATTTCAAGCACAAGTTAAAAAGATATAAAAACCCGCACATATGTTTACTGAACATACCCGAAAAAAACATCAGAAATTGATTCCAGACACACCAGGCCTCAGAATCAAGCACCATCAGAAACTGCAGACTGGTAAAATTCCCTTGTATTTAAGAAAAAAATTTCCACAGGATTTCTGGGTCATTAAGTTCCCCCACCTCAGGGATTTACATCCCCATAAGCTACAACACACACTAAGGGAACAAATGGGGGTACTGAGCATGCATTTGAGCCTCCCTCTCCTATGTGCTTTCCTGGAGGTTCCCATGCTTCCAGCGAATGCGCACTAGAGGAATCGATCGTCAACATAGGCCCTGCTTCTGTCGATCCTCAATCTCTACTAGAACCTATGTGAATGTCTCCCCGTCATCGATGTCCAGCTCCCCATGGTCGATGATGTGGGATGGGTCATGCACGTATATCCTCAGCTGAGATACGTGGGAGACGTCGTGAACCCGGTGCAACTGAGGTGGAAGGGCTAGGCGGTAAGACACCTCGCCTACTCTAACAAGGACCTGAAAAGGTCCAATGAATCACGTAGATAACTTGACGCCTCAGCCAAATCTTCATAGTTCTCATCGAGGTGAGACTCGTCGGAAGACGTGGTCGCCATCCTCGAACTCTAGTGGTCTCCGTCTCCTATCATCATAGGACTTCTATCTACTCTGTGTAGTCTTCATACGATCCTGGATGATCTGAACATTCTCAGTCGTAGCATGTACCATCTCTGGTCCTACAAGTGCGGACTCCCCTGGGTCAGTCCAGCATAGTGGTGATCTGTAAGGTTGGACGTACTGTGCCTCATAAGGTGGAATCCTGATAGTGGAGTGGTAGCTGTTGTTGTACACAAACTTCACTAAGGGTAAGTGATCCTCCCAGTTGAGACCAAAGTCAAGGATACATGCAAAGAACATTTCCTCGAGATTCTTAATGGTCCTCTCAGTCTGACCATCCATCTGAGGATTGAAGTCGGTGCTCAAGTGAAGCATCTTCCCAAAAGCCTCATGCAACCCCTTCCATAGTCGGGAAGTGAAATGAGCATATCAATCGGAGATGATCGTCGATTGCACACGATGAAGCCGTACAGTCTCTTGTACGTAGAGGCATCTCAATCTCTCTACCGAACCCTGCTCTCTAATCGGTAGGAAGTGGTCCGACTTGGTGAATCAGTCGACAATCACCCAGATAGAGTCATGTCCTTTGGATGTAAATGGAAGTCCCGTCATGAAATCCATAGATATCCCATCCCACATCCACTCTGGGACCTCTTAGGGATGAACCAAGCTTGCTGGAACCTGGTGCTCTGCCTTCACTTGCTGACAAGTGAGGCATCGCGAGACAAACTCTGCTACCGCCTTCTTCATACCCGGCCACCAGTGCTGTCATCTGAGGTCCTGATATATCTTTTCCACTCCTGGATGTACCGCTAGTGGGGAAGTGTGGAACTCCCTCAACACCTCCTCCTATAGTGAAACTGGTACCATGGTACGTCATCTAAAGAGGATGATGTGCTCCCCACCTTTAGAAAACCCATCAGGTGCCTACCCTGAGGATATCTGAGCATGTCACGTCTCATAGTCAATGTCCCCATGATGTTCCTCTCTGACTCGCTGAAGAAGTGGAGGAGTGACTATGAGAGACTGTAGAAAGGCTGCTCCATCTCAATCCACAAAGGTTATCTGCTATGCGGACAACTGATCTATCGCCTCTCCTAACAGCTGAATTCCTAATCTTGTGCTGAGAGAATCTTCTACAACATTCCCCTTCACATGAGTATAGAATATCTCGAAGTAATAGTCCTGGAGGAACTCAAGCCATCGTCGCTGTCTCTGGATCATGTTCTTCTACAAGAAGATATACCTAAGACTCTAGTGGTGTGAGTAGACTATAAAACACTCGCCCATCAGATAGTGCCACCACATCTTCAAGGAGAAGACCACAGCTTCTAACTCCAGGTCATGGGTAGGGTAGTTCTACTCGTTCTGTCTCAACTTCCATGAATTATACACGCTCACTACTCAATCTTGCATCAGGACACACCCGAGTGCGGTCCCTGATGCGTAGTATTAAACTACGTACCCTACACCCTCCTCCGGTAGCCTCAAGATGGGTGCACTGGTCAACCTCTGCCTCAGCTCCAGAAAGATCTATTGGCATCTATCTGACCACACGAAGGGTTGACCCTTCTTCGTCAATGCTGAAAGCAGTGATGTAACTCTGGAGATGTCTGGCACAAATCTCCAATAGTACCCAGCCAGTCCCAGGAAACATCGCACCTCCGTCACCCTCCTGGGTGGCTCCCAAGAAAGTACTACCTCGATCTTCACTGGATCCACTACAACTCTAGCATCCGATATGACATGTCACATACAGTGAAACTATCGAATCCAAAACTAGAACTTCGAGAGTTTACCATAAAGGTGGTGCTCTCGGAGTGTGTTCAGTACTACCTGCAAATGGTAGGCATGCTCCTCCTTAGTAGTCGAGTAAATCGGTATGTCATCAATGAAGAATATGACAAAATGATCTAGGTAAGGATGGAAGATCCTATTCATGAGTCTCATGAACACTTTTGGTGCGTTGGTTACAATAAAGGGAATAACGAAGAACTCGTAATGGCCATACCGACACCTAAAGATTGTCTTCTACACATCCTCGTCTGGAACTATGAGCTGGTGATATCCCGACCTAAGGTCTATCTTCGAGAACCATCATGCTCCCATAAGCTGATCAAATAGGTCGTCAATCCTCGGGAGTGGGTTCTTGTTCTTCACGGTCACCTGATTCAGGAGACAGTAGTCGACACACAGTCGCAAGCTCCCATCCGCCTTCTTGGCGAACAAAATCGGAGATGCCCAGGGTGAAACACTGGGTCGGATAAATCCCTTCCCCTGCAAGTCCTCCAGCTGTACACGCAGCACACGAAGCTTGGCGGGAGCCATCCGATATACTGGAGTAGATATCAGTGTGGTCCTGGGGTACAGGTCAATGTAGAAGTCTACCTATCTGCGAGGATGTAGTCCTGGGATGTCGTCAGAGAAAACATTTGCATATTGATCCACCACAATAGGAAATCTCGAACTTCGAACATCAACCGCTCCATGGAAGAGACTATCCAAAGTGATGTGTGATTGGCTACCCCCTCCTTTGCATAAGTCCATCCTGCACTGCAAAGGCTTCCTTCTCACTGGTGAAAGTGAACCTGGTCCCATATGTGCGGATACACATCACTTTGCACCTAATACAGTCAATCTAAGCATGAACTGTGGGTAACCAGTCCATACCCAAGATGACGTCGTAAGGCCTTGATGCCGCTACAAGACAATCCCAGATGAAGGTCTCGCCTCCTAGAGTAAGCTCAAACTGCCAGCACTAGTGCGTAATCACCGAGTCTGCTCACGTAGGAGTCTCTATCCGTAAGGATCGAGCCAACAGCTCCATAAGAATCTCTGATCTCTGAATGAGGGCAGTGGAAATAAAATAATGACTCACACATGTGTCTATAAGTACTTTAACAAGGGTGGAGAAGATATAGATAGTACCTCAAATCATCTTAGGCGTGCTGTGGTCGTAGGACTCAACTTACTGGAGCTCAGCCAGCCTCTATCTGCCAGCTACTTATGATCGGGCTGGACATCCTGGTGGTGGTGGTGGTAGAGCCTTGAAACATCATCCACCACCCGCTGCTTGGCCAACTCCTCTGCCGCGTCTGCCTACTCCTGGTGGACCACCAAAGTCGAACCTCTGCCTCTGCCTAGGAGGTCCCTATACTGTCTGCAGCTCATCTGCATGGTGGGTTGGGCAGTCACGAGCCATGTGGCCCTACCTTCCGCATGCATAGAATGGTATTCTCCTCGTATAGATGGATCTCTCTCGTGTTCCCCGCACAACCGAACCTATATCCTGAGGTCGCCCACCTGATTGCCTGGTTAGATTGGACCTCTACGTCATCTGTCTACTGCCAGATGTAGAAGACTCCGCTACGTGTCGCCCTGTGGTGGGTCTCACCGCTGGTGACTGCTCAACAAGAAAACTCTCCACTAGAAGGGCTCGCTCCAGCACCCCTACCTGCATCAGAATACTGAGGGGAATCGTCGAAGCTCTGATCTCATGCCTGAGTCCCTGCCCGAAGGTCTAGGCCCTGGAGAACGGGTCTCGTACCATATTCGTGGAGTAGCATGAGAGGTCAGTGAACCTCACTGAGTACTGAGATAATTTCATTCTGCCCTACTGCAGATGAAGTAACTCTTGAAACTACACCGCATGAAGGGTGGCTAGAAAAAACATTGAGCAAAAGAGACTCTCGAAGTCTGTCCAGAGTAATGATTCCTTGTCATGATCCTGGAGCATCAGGTTCCACCATATGCCTGTTACTGCATGCAGGAGACTCACGACAAGGATGAACATGAGGTTGGACGGTGTCCCTACCAATCTGAAAACTCTTACGATAGCCTCCAGCCAATCCTTAGCTGACTGTGGGTCCATCTATCCCCGGAACCTGGGCGGCCCCTGGCTCTGGAACTTTTGCAATGCACTCTAGCGGCATGCACTCTCTACTGCTGGAGCTGGTGGTATTGGTGGCCCAGCGGGTAGTGGTACCACTGGTACCTATGCTGTGGTGGTTCCCTACATCGAGGCCTCGTCGCTTGGTGGGCTACCATCTCGTACGAAACTCTGAACCCTAGATGGCTGCCTTCGTGGGGCCATACTGAAAAGAAACAGGTGCTCCAGGGTTAAAACAGTATACCTGCTGAGCTGTCACAAAGTAATCACGAATAAAACTTTTTAAAGGAAACACATACGCAATCAGTGTTTTCGTGTACTGAGTCAATGATCAGAAGTCGGAGTCCTAGTGTATGGATACGTCGGCCGCCGCACCAACACCAGTTTCCCTAAACTGATAACCACACCCAAAACACTTAACATTATTGCCGTTAAAATAATCAGAGTACACATTCTGCTGTAGAACTGACTGCTATGATACCAATTTGTCACAACCTGTCCTCGGGGCATGTTCCATGATTTCCCCAAGCCTACCATCCTTATCCCAGGGGTTGGCGACTAGCACCAAAGGCGAATCCCTGATAAAAAGGGAAGGCATTTCCTTTTAACCTGTAACACACATACAGTCTGAACACAAGCAGTAGAGGAAACAAGTACCAAAATAGAAATGTAAGGTGTGATGAAAGTAATTGGGCCAGTATACAAATCCAATTGAACAAAAAGTAAAAGTACAAGTAAAAATGGAAAACAGCTCCTGGATCATCCATTGGGATATCCTACCTGAAGGGTAGTTATAGAACTCAAACAACTCGTACCTGCGGTACATCTCGTCTAGTCCAGCTCTAAGCAGCCTCTGTCCCTCACCCTCTGCCTCGATCACTGCTGTCCGTCGTCTACACATAACACAACAAGGTGCAGGCAAAGCCCGTGTAGGGGTGAGTATAAAAATACTCACTAGGGGACCCCAAGACCTCCGAAGGTCTCCCAGGATCCACAAAGAATACACAACAGTAGAAAGATACAATCATGAAGTATCAACCAACCCTACTTAGCTATATTCCCATATATATACCTATGTTACAAGTCATAGTCCGGCTCCACCACTCGAGCCCAAAAACAACCCAGTCCACAAAGGAAGTAATGTCAATCACCACGATGATAATGGTTGAAAGACATGACTCAACTGACATATGTATACCTATTTCATAGAGTGATAGAGATGATACGATGTAGTCACTGATTCATCTAAGTTGTCGGATCCACACAGGATACAAGACCAACTAAGCTGTCGGACCCACACAGGATATAGGACCAGCTATTCTGTCAGACCCGCACAAGATACAAGAACAGAAGTCATAACTGTCGGACCCATGGAGGATCCTGGTATATTAGCCATCGCTGCCAAACCCACGGAGGATTCTGGTTCAGTAGTCATCGTTGTCGAACCCACAGAGGATTCCGGTACAGCAGTCATCGCAGTCAGCTCTAGGGTTCCCGCACACAGCACGCTCGATTCTGGGAGGGTCCGCTCCTCAATCCAAGTGTCGATACATCAACTAACATGAAGTCTCAAGTTGATGCATCATGTAGTTTTGTCTCATCCAAAGGAACCCAATGCGACAGACGGCGCGTCAATTCGACGCCCGGTCTGAGAGTTATTGGCATTTATGTTCGAGAGACCCGGTTGGATTTATGGTTGATCCAAACCCAGAAATTATCCAAATTAGTCCAAAACTCACTTACACTGTTGAAAAAGGTCCGCCTCTTCGTGAGGGTCCCAGTTCTACAAACGGAACGTTAATCGGATGCGCGGTCGTGAAGTTATTCTCATTTAAGCGAAGACTGGCCCAGCCCGTCAAACTCAGTGGGCTGGTGGGTCAGCCCGACCTGGCTAGGCGGGTTTGACCCAGCTGGGGGTCGGCCTATCCCAGTATGGTGCAGCCCACCTGCGGACTCGGCCCGTACTATGGGCCGGTTTACCCATCCGAGCAGCCCGCGGATGCGGGCCGCGGTCTCCCTCCACCCGGAGCCTGCAGGCACCGTGGTCTTCCAGCGGGCCGGCCGGTCGGCTGACCGGTTGTCCCGTGGTCAGGCTCTACGGTGGCCGGCTCGGCCGGACACCTCCACACATCCACCGCGGCGCGACGGTGCCGCAAACCTTCTTCCCTCCGCGCAGCGTGACAGGGCCGCACCGCCTCCGCCGCGGCCCGACATGGTCACGACCTTTGGCTCCACCACACGGCATGCCGACGCCGCGCTTATTCATCCACCGCGGACCTCCCGGCCGCAGTTACTCTTTCATCATTGTGGTTCTTCTCCAGCATGGTGCGACAACACCGTGCCCTTTGGCTTTTCCTCTGAATTCAAACAATAAGAACCAACGAAGGGGCGTCGGGCCGTGTTGGTTCAGCCCGCACCCTCTGCATTAGGCGATAACATGTGACCATCTTAGATCCCAAGAAAACAACAAGGAACGAGCGTACAATTTAATCAAGACAAACCCCTACCTCGATTCAAAGTATGTTGTCAAAGTCGCAGAAGACGGGCGTCACAGAAGACATACATCGTTCTGTCAACCTCAGAGGGAGTAGATCTTGGTGAAGCCGAGTCGAGACGATGCCCTTAGAGTACTTCGTGGCAGTGGTGATTCCCTTCCTTTCTCTGATTGAAGAAGATAAAATATGTTTCTTCACGTTCTTCAGTAACGTGGAGCATTCTTAGTTGAGAGGATAGTGTTCTTTCCAAGAGTTCTTCCAAGCTCTCCAACGATTATACCAAACCCAAAATAAACGATTATGTTCGCTTATTTTAATGTTGGCATAATGAATTCAAAAGAATTCAAACACTCAAATTAATTAATTATGTTAGTTAACTTAATTAAATGCATGGAGTGGGAAATAATTCCAAGGGATTCTATTAATTAATAACAAGGGTGTGTTGGCACATTAATGTGAGGTTTTAGAGTTAAAGGGGGTTCAAGGCTAGTTGAGGAGTTTGATGCTCGTGTGGTCCCCACCACATAATATCCTCCCATGGGAGGTTATTTATGGGTGGTCCCCACCTCCAAATTCCCCTTGGAGGATAAAACTACCACTTAAATAAAATTATGTCACACATAATTTTAGAATCCCCCAAAAAAATTATCTTCCACTCCTGATAAAACGCAACTGCGGTAAAGGTCTCCGTAAGCGAATATTGGCCCTACAAGTTTATCGGTGTCCTCAAATTTCAATTCCGAGAACTGGTTCAAAATATATAAAAACTTGTAGGTATGTTTACTGAACGTACCTAAACAAAACTTCAGAAATTGATTCCGCTCACACCGGGCCTCAGAATCAAGCGCCGTCAGAAACTGTGGGCTCGTAAAATTTCCATGTATTTAAGAAAATAATTTCCATAGGATTTCAGGGTCTTTACACATAGCTCACCATTCCATGTTTATAGAAGGTTTTAGAGTGAACCTTATTAATTAAACTTGACTAAAATGGTCTAAATTAAAATGTTTCATGCTACATGGACTTGTCAAACTAATGAATGGAAAGTCTTGAACCAAGTGAATTTGTTAATGGAATAGTTATCATATGAATAAATTAATTTTAATGATTTAAATGTAATGTGCCGCATTATAAACATGAATTTTTTATATTTTTAGGAAGGATTGACTCATGTTAGCTCTTGGATTCTAGAGGGAATTCCTTGGGTGATCGAGGACGTCATTCCAATTCAAGGATTCCAGTTGCTTTAGGTGAGACATACCTAGGAACTCGATCCTTGTATACCTTTGGATGACTAGTATGACACCAAAGAATCCATTAATTATTATTATAGGATACCTCAAATACACTCCTTGGATCTAGAATGACTTGAGGGTCCCTGGTCACATCCTCAGGCCCAAACACTACTTATCTACAATTTTACCTTGGATGAATTCCTTGCATTTGGTTAGAAACATTATTGTGGGAATTCCTTGGATGATTATCCTTGGATGACACACTTACCCCTTATCTACAATCAGTTACTACTAAGTTAGAAGCCCATAAGACCTAGGTTTCCTTGGTGAATAACATGGAAACAATTCATATTAATTATCAATTATGGTTTCTTTGTTATATCTTAGAACCATCACTATTTATACTATCATGATGCGATGTCAGTGATGGCTATGCTTCACGTGACTTGTTTATATAAACTAGAACTTAATTAATTGATGAACTGGTTACAAGTTCACACACAAGCCAAGGCTGAATTAGGTACTTGGGTATTTAGTTACATTATTCTACTTTAATTTATATATTCATATATTCACACTATTACATTTCCTTTACATGGGTGAGATATTATAAACACCATTGGTGGTGGTCCATTGTGATTTATCTCACACCCTCTCCAGGAACCATTAGTACATGGGGAAGATTACATGTATGAGAGTGTTGATAAAGGGAATTATAATGCTTCAGAAACACGATTTCTTACAGTGCTAGGATGGAGCTTGTTGTAGATGATTGGGATATATCTCTGGATGCTTGGGATAGTTTATGTATTTCCTTTTTTATAAATTTGATTTATCATTTATGCATGCTACCTTGTACCCATGTTTTCCAACTTTCTAGTGACATGAAATTTTTTATCATAAACTACTGTAAGTATTCTAGTTATTTAAGTTATTATTCTCATATTGTATCTTATATGTTTTTCACTATGTTTCACTCTTCTAATGAAGTCATAGTCTCCCCACAGACACACCATAAGCCCTCAATACTAGTCAGAAGCCTCTAGCATTTAGGGAGATGCGCTTGAGGCCATGTAGCCCACCAGGATCGGGACACCTCCTAAGTGGAATCTTGGTCAGGGATGTCACACACACACACAAATTTATATTTATCCATAAAATTTACATATATAAAAAATAATTACACCAATTATGGAGACAGTAGGCCGTACATGTTCATGAATGATGTTTCCATTTTTGATGGAAGGAAACAAAGGTAAATAATATTCAAACACTCCATAATCATAATAATATCATCAATAACAAATATATTTATTATATCTATAATTATAAACATCAATGATAGGTGATGATGGAAATTGAGTTACATAAGTTTGTGAGGAGGTAGTCTACCATACACATGAATGAAAATTTTGTTTCCCATTTGAAGGAAGTGGAGATTGATGTAAGTGATTCCATTAAAATAATAACATCTAAGTATATAGAAAATTATGGTTTATTATTTAATCATTTTTGAAGAATATTTGAAAGAGGTAGAAGAAGAAATAAAACTAAAACATTCGGTTAAAGACTATACCTCTTCTTCAGACAACTTCCTTTCATTTACACCTTAAATCCTATAAGGTTGGTATTCTTCGCAAACCAAGACCTCAAGAATGTGGGGAGGTATGTTAGGAATTGCTTTGCGTAGGGGTGTCTCCAAATAAAGTTATTTTTAAGTTTTAATAAAAGATGATAGGAGGTTCCCTTTTATAACCGTGGAGAGGGGCACTCTTGGAATTACATAAAATATTAAATTAATAAAAAATAATTTTCATTTAAAAAATGTTCCAAACTGATATAAATTTAATATATGACTAGTATGGGTATAAATAAAATCATCATATAAAATTTGGACACATTTCGATTAGGTTTTTACCGTTATCTCTTTATTTTAACCTCCATTAAACCTTTTAAACAATTACCATGATAATGAGGTTATTACACTTTTTGGATCAATATAGTTACTATAAAAGGAAAATTGGGATATAAATAGACTATAGTTTATATTTTTGCACAAATTAAAATTAATTTTCCAAATATACTATTTTTAGGAATTATAAAACATTTAATAAAATAAAATTTATTATAAAATAAATAATATGTTATTTTTATCTATAAAATTTATTGAACATAACAATTCAATAAAATTATATTACTTTTAGTTTTTTTAAATCATTTATTTTATTTTTATATTAATTTAATAAATATCATTCTAGTGTTATGTAAGAATTTAAGATAATTACTTCATAATTAAAAATTTGAAATAGATTATCATGATAAAAAATCATTTATCCTTCAAATATACATTTTATAACTAAACATAGCCTATATTTATCACTATGTAAAAGAATTAGAGATAATTAAACAAAGAGAATGATATTTTCTGACATTTCTTTACCTAAAATAATATAATGGTCAAAATCAAAGAAATATGGCACAAAGTTTCTATATTTTCAAAATTGGATAGAAATAGAAAATATATGCTCACCCAATAGGATAAAGGAATGTGTTAGGGACATTTTTTTAGTCCTTATAATATTATTTCTAACCATAATTTCTTGATTTGCCCATATTATGGTGGAAATAATTTTCTATGGTAAATGTACTTAATGAATTAAAATAAAAGTATCACATTTCTATAATTTGGGCATAGTGATTCCAAATATAGAATAAATTTTTCAATATTATATTTCTATAATTGGTAGAAATTAATTTAAGATTTAAATGAAAAATGTAATGAAATTTTTTTTTCTAGAAAAATACATTTTTATGTATAAAAATGTTTTCATACAGAATTCTTGTATAAAATTAATTCCAAATATAATAAATATATTAATTTTTAATCAAAATAAACTAATTAAATTATAAAACCAATCCAAAATAGAATTTTACTTTATAAATACTTTAAAAGAAAATACATTTTTCAATAAAGATCTGTATTTTTCACTATTATTTTAAAAAAACTTACTTTACAAAAATAAAAAATTTACTATAAGATAATTTTGAAATGATGATTTAAAAAGTTATAGACATTTTATCAAATAAAAATTCTAAAAGTTCTATAAATTAAATATATTATTTTCTCACAAAAGGTAATAAAACCGACTTTTTAAGAAAACATATTTTTGAAGAATAAAATGACTTTAGTAAAAATTGATTGATTGTTTAATAAGTTTTTAACAATAAATTTTTATAGAGAAGGGACATTATATATATTTCATTAAGCAGTCAAGCTTATTCATACCCACCAATTTAACTACTAGTTTATAATGATCACATTAAGTAATAATATTTCATTGTTCATTTATGTTCAATGTTGTATGTCATATACATTATTGAACATAGTGTTCTTTTAAAATCATAGAGAATTACAGGTACATGGTGCATAGTTCTCTATGTTGAAAGCTTAATAATTACAAAGAATAGTTTGTGAAGGAATTTTTAAAAAATAAAACACTTTGTGGTAAAGTGTATTTCATATATATGGTGAGATAAGGGCTTCATAACACACTCTCATATGTGCGAACCAAATATAAACTCATTCAGAACAATGGAAAAATCTTAGAGAGGATAATTTTGTTCACTTATGTTGATATACTAGTGTATTCTCAATATGTGAATATTTGTAAACCAGGGGGTAGTGATTCTACTCCTACCATTGTAACAATAGTTCGTTATAATAGTTTTAGGTACATTGGAATACTACCATTGTATACTCCTTGAACTAGCTTAGTTAGGGTGAACCAAGTATAATTTTTGTGAATCATGCATGCTTTAATTTTATTTTTTACATTCCAAGGGGAAGGATATATAATATTTTTTTAATGATGAAATAATATTTAACAAGGGGATTTTTTTTAAATCGGTATACCCTGGTTCACCCCCAACCTCAAGGTATTTTAACTAGTGGGACTAACAATTAGTATCAAAGAAAAAGGTTAATATATCAAGAGACTCTTGACACCCAATATAAAATCATGAAACTAAATCACTCATGGGATAAAAAAACTAAAAGTTGAGATCATAATTATAGAAAAATAGTCAAAGGATTTTTGGGGGAAGAAAAAGACATTTTAGAATAACAAAGCAGGTCTAGGGATTAATTGAAAACAAATAGTAGTGATGGTTGATTATGGACTATAAGTAATTACTTTGACGATAAAGGTTGATTTTGTTATGAATAAATATCATAAGACTTAGGCAACCTAATAGAAAATCGATGCTATAGAAAAGGTCATAAAGGAATTCCCCTTGTATCATGTGTTATTATTATGGAAATATGAGACATTTGAAAAAATGTTTTATCTATATCCAAAATATATCAAATGAAATAATAGAAACAAATGAAATCTTAAAAAAATCAGTATTACAATAATTTTTTTGGTGGTTACTATTTTCTGAATAGAGGATTTGAATATATGGATAAGTATTTGTTATCAACAGTCTAGAGGGATGTGTCAATGAAGACCGAAAGTGGAAATATATAACAACTTAAGGAATTATCAAGTGAGCTAAAAATGGAAAGTCAATTTTCAGCCTTAGAATGTGAAGTGATTCCTTCATGATTTGAATAAGATCAATCATTTCAATCAATACTTGTTGTGAATCCAAATACATGGATCAAAAATAAAATAAATATGTAGGAATTAGTATTAAAAAAATCCCTTAATCATCAGATCAAGTTATTGAAACTATCATTGATAATTGATGAACTAACCACATGATAATAAATAAAGATCTTTTCATATGAATCTATAATGAAAAATAATTTTTCGTCAGGTTTGAAAATAATGAAGGCTAAAATATTATTGAGTCAGGTAAAGCCAAGTTTGGTGGAAAATATATGATACATTCATATGTATTGGTTGTTGAAGGTCTTAGTCACAACATTGTATGTTTCAGTCAACAGTGTGTCTCAAGGAATGTAATAAAGTTTACCAATAACTCTTATTTCATAAAGGGAAAGGACTCTATAATAGTTATGCAAGGGAAGTGCATGAAGGGTAATCTCTACCTTATCAGTAGAGAACAGAAATGATTTCTTTCCATGAAGAAGAAAATATATTGCGGAATTAATGTCTTGGACACATGATCCAAACATCCTTATAAGATTTAGTGTAATTTTATGCATCTTTAGATCTCCCTAATCTATCATGTGATCATACCCACGCATGTGATGATTTCTAACAAGGGAAGATCACTCAAAACACTTAAAAGATAAAGGAACTGTTGTCAATAAAAGTGATTGAACTAGTGAATATTTATATGTGTGGATCTATCTCACTAAGATCCATTTATGGAAAGATATATTATATTATTTTCATAAATTATTATAGTAGGATGGAATGGATTATAGTCATCACTCATAAATATGAGGCATTCGGTTGTATGAAAAAAATTCATAGAGAGGTTGAAAAAAATGCTTAGATAAAAATTTTGAAATTCTGAATTGATAAGGGAATAAAGTTTACCAAAATCTAGGTGAATGATTATCATGAGAACCATGGTATATGAAAACAAGTATTAGAAATGGGAACTCCATAAAAAATAGTGTCATTAAGAGGAGAAATAAGATCATAAAAACATGGATAAAATGATTCTTGTTGAGAAAGATTTACAAAAAATGTTTTGGAAAGAAATTACTATTAGAAAATTATTGTCTCCAAAATATTATAAGATTCCATATGAGTTATGGTATGAAAAGAAGATTAAACTAAATTAATTTCAAATATTTAGAAGTAATACCTTCATTCTCAATAAAAAGAAACATAGGAAGTTTAAATCTCATAGAGATGAAGGTATATTACTAGCTATTCAAGAAAAATAAAAGCACATAAATCCTTTAAGATTTTATAAGGGAATGTTATTAAAAGAAACAATGCCATTTTATTGTAAAATTAGGGGAATATTCATCAAAATAGTGAGCTGTTTTTAGAAAAAAAAAATCAATAGGCTAGAAAATTATAGGGAGCGAAAGAACCAAAAATAAATTCAGAATAATATTTAGATAACGGGAAAGTTAAATTCACATAAGAATCTATACATAATTTGAAGAGTTGAGATGAAATTGATAAGTGTAAGGACTTGTGTTTTTCCGAACTGCAGTTTTGAGTAAAAATTTGAATCATTGCTGTCACATTCTTGTAAAGAGGTAAATGGTCTTTTTTCCCTAGAAGATGAGCTCAGATAATTTTTTTGACCACTATATTGCTCCCAAAATAGGATTTTTACCCTAGGATAGGAGTTTGATGGAAATATGAGTTGTTCAAATTTTAGAAGAATAATTAATAATTAATATTTTTAAATTTTTCATGTAGGTTTATTCAGTGATAACATTTAAATGGATCATCATACTGAGATTCCTTCTCCACTGTTGAGTCTAGAATGGGGATTTTATCCGAGGAAATGCATAAAGTCGATTTGGGCACCGAGGACGGCTCGAGCCCCTTTTTGTTATCTTTCTTTCTATTTTCGTTTCTTTTACTTCCTCTTATTTCCTCCCCCTTTTTGCACATGCCTCATGTGTGATCCTTCTTTTCCATGACTTAATAGAGAAATGGGGAAGGGAGAATGAGAGAGGGAGGGAAGGGAATAGAGGTACCGTTGCGAAGCCCTCAATGCGCTGAATCATCGTATGACGACCGTGGATGGAGAAATCAAGTGAGGATTTGGTGATTTCCACCTGAAGGTAGGAATGTTTACATTTTCTTTCGTAGATTCCCTTTAAATTTGATTTCATATGTTTTTATAGTCATATATTTCTGTCTTGTGGCCTCTTGAGGCCCGATCTGTTGTTTCAGGGGAAAAAATGGGGGTTTTGGGCGATCTGAGGGTGTTCTTATCAGGAAACCCAGGTTAAATGGAATGTGTTCGAGGGGAGTATGTTTTGTGTTCTTCCCATTGAGGGAAGATGTATTTTTCTTAAGTACACAACATGTACTATGAGTACACATTGTGTGGTGGTACATGGCCTTGTGTCCAACCGTGTGAAAAAGAACACAGGTTTTTGGTTTTTAGATAGTACAAACCATGTACTTTGAAGTACAGACCATGTACTTTGACATAGGAAGTCCTCATGTTGTTCTGGTCATTTATAAGTACACAGTCAGGGGGAGGGGGATAATAGTACATGCCAGGTACACTAAAGTACACACCATGTACTTTTCCAGCTTAGAGGTTTGGGGTTTTTGTTCCCTGGAAGTCCGAATTGGGAGTGTGAGTAGTCCATTTTGAGCGTTTTTTCACATAGATCACAATGGTGGAATCCTATTGACATTTAAAGGTCATATAAATAATATTTTGAGGGTTTATATCTAAATGGATAGGTTATTATTCCAGTTATTAAGTTCATTTTTCATCTGAGAGTGATACTTGGAGTAGATGATAGGTTGGGTGTTCGGACCAAGCTACTTGATACGTTTGATCTGACATGAGATGTGATATATCTCCCCTAGCCTATTATTTTGAGCCCATTCCCATTATGATATGTTCCCTTATAGCCTATGAAGTCATGAGACTGAATTCTTCCAAGGATCTATTGAGGGATGCCTTTACTTATGTGCTGACCAAAGGAGTCCCATGTAGTATCCATGTACCCGTTGTCGTTCGAGGATCCCTAGTTGGATTCCTCCTCTATATTTTTTATTTTAGGATCCCAAGTATGATTCCTTCACTTTTGTTTGAGTTAAGTGACCCAATGGGTGCCATTTTTGTTCGAATGGCCCTAAGTTGTACATCGGGTTTGGGTAGAGATGGTGTTTGGGTGTCACCTAGAACCCATGCCGAACTGATATGCCCATGGGGCTATGGATGTAGTTTTGGGCTGGGTATTTGGGACACCCTCACTCTTTGTTATGTTCACTTGTTTATTGCTGATATAGTGATTTTCACCAGAGGTACTTCATAGTTGGTGGTTGTTGAGCGTAACATGAGGTGTCTTATTTTCTGTTAGGATTCCTGGTTGTTCTTCCTAGGATCTTCTTTGCTTATTAGGATGTTAGATATGCTTTCCTAGTATCTAACTTTTGATCCATGTTATTTCTGATTTTTTACTGGTACCCAGAGGTGTTACCTGGTGTTGGGTCGGAGGTGATGGCAAGAGGGGGGGTGAATTGCCTTTTAAAAAATTGATTAACAAATTAAAAATCAAAGTATAAATGCAGCGGAAAATAAAGAGGCAAGACACACAAAATTGATAACGGAGTTCGGCCAAAACCCGGCCTACGTCTCCGCTCCCAACTCAACCATTGAGAGATTCCTACCGCTTGCTTTTCAATGGTTTTAGCAAGAAACCCACTAGGCTTTGAGATAGCACTAGGACCTATTACAGCTTGCTTTTGAAATGGTTTAGCAAGAACCCACTTGCTTTTAATGGTTTAGCAAGAACCCACTATCCTTCTTACAGGTGAAGGATAGCTCACCTATGTCTCAAGCTATTTAAAGGAAAGCTTGACAACCTCTTCACACCTTAGTGGTGATGTGAAACCCAAAAGAAAGAGGGATGAAGAAAGAGTTTGGGGTTTGTAGGCACAAACCCAAATTTAAAGCTCAAAAAGATAAAAACAATAAAACCCGTAATTGGAGAAGCCTTGGGCGCCTTTGATTGATAGGAGAGTTTGAAGGCCGCTTCCAAGCTTCTTTGGTGGTGCTCTTGGATGTGGAATTGGATGGAGCACTTGGGGTTCCTTGAGGTGGCTCGCCGGAGGATTGCCGAATGATGGAAAAAGTGTTCGTTGGCTTGGTATATGATCCGGTTGGTGTCCGGGGCTTCCTTGGCCTTTATTTATAGGCATGGAACCCTTGGGGAGGCTTCGGAGCCGTTGGAGAGGTCTTCGGAGCCGTTGGAGGCCAAATGAGAGTTGACTGGTCAAACCCAACGGCTAGTTTGACTGGCCTACCGGTCGGCCGGTGCAGGGGCACCGGCTGGCCGGTGCCTTGACAGTGGCTGAGAATTCTGGTCCAGGCTCCACCGGTCGACCGGTGCCAGAGCCACCGGCTGGCCGGTGGTGAGGCAGTAGCAAACCCTGTTCATTCTGGGTGCCACCGGCTGGCCGGTGCTTGGCCACCGGTTGGCCGGTGGACTGATTTTCAGTCCACTTTGCCTTCTTTCTTTCTTGGCCCAATTCCTTGGCCACCTGATTTGATTCCTATCAACCAAAAACACTTGAAAGAGGATTAGATAAATATGAGGGTGATTGTGATCATGAAAATAAAACCTTGAGGGGTTCGAGAGGTACAACAATCTCCCCCTATTTTGATGATCACAATCACCAAAACAAACAATGAAAAAATACTAAAAATGAAAGGAAATGCTTAACCATGATGAAAAGGATTCTCCCCCAATCAATCAAGAAATTTCTCCCCCTTTGTGATTATCAAAATAGAGTGGGGCATAAAACTTGATTGAGGGAATCGATGAAAAACGAGATTTTAAATCAATTGAAAATGGTATCAATTGTTGAAAATTTTGAAAATTTTGAAATGAAAATTGAATAACAGTTTGAATTGAAAGTTTTGAATCAAAACAAATTCGAAACCAACTGTTGGAATTTTAGAAATGAAAATTTGATAGAAAATTTTGAATTGAAAGAATTGAAACCAAGAGTTGAGTTTGAAAAGAAAAAATTTTGAATACACAAAAAAAACTTAAAAGATCCTAACTCCCCCTAAATAAAAACAATGAATCACCGGGGAGAGGGATTTTGAAAAGAAACAATCTTAGGCCCGGAGAGACTCGCAAGAAGGGATTTTTCAATCCATACTTGCCTCATGGCGGGTCTTCTCCTATAAAATTCATCCGAAAAGAAAAAACTTTTGGGTTGACCATACCGGGCGTTTTTACAATTGCACTCATAAATGAGGTGCCCGGGTTTTTTGCAATAGTTACAAAATTTAAAATCGGAGCTCCCCCTTACAAAAACAGTGGGTGCATGGGAGGAGGAAGCTTGGTTGGTGTAGCCAAGTCCATTGGTGGTTCTAGATATTCGTTGGGAACCTAGGATATTGTTCAAATTTTGTTCCCCTTGGGTGAACTTAGCTAGGGTCTCCCTTAGGTCTTTGATGGTTGATTCCATGGAATCAACATTTGGAAAATTTTGGATTTTAAGGGACATCTCCTCCTTCTCTTTGAGAAGTTGTTCTTTTTCGGAGGAGAGTTTTTTGAAAGACTTTTTTAAAGTAACAAATTTTGACGATAAAGTATGAAAACCTTTTTCTAGTTGATCTCTAGCATGTGAGAGTTCTTCATAAGATAAATGATTTAAAGAATTGGAATTTGAAGAACAAGAGGAGGAGTCGGAAGAAGTTACCTCATGGAATGCCATTAGGCATTTTGTACCTTGGTCGCTTGAGGAGGAGGAGGAGGATGAGGAGGTGTCACTCCATGTGGCCTTGAGGACCTTTTTATTTCCTTTCTCCTTGTGCGTGGCCCGTTTCTTGTTGAGTGGGCAATCGGGCTTGTAATGGCCCTTTTCGCCGCACCCGTAGCATTTTACCTTGGGCTCGGATCTTGCGGTGGGTTCTTGCTTTCGCGCCTTGCGAGATTTCTTCTTCTTGTGCTTCTTCATGAATTTTTGCATTTGGTGGGCGAGATTCTCCATTTCCGAGTCGCCGCTTGAAGAAGATGAAGATGAGGAAGATGAGGATGAGGAGGAGCTTACTTCTTTTTGTACCTTGAGGGCAATGTTCTTTGGTGTCTTGATTGGTGTGCCCTCCTTTTGAGCTTGCCTCCTCATCGTGATCTCGTAGGTCATTAGGGATCCGATGAGCTCCTCGACCGGCATATTTTTGACGTCCTTAGCTTCTTGGATCGCCGTCACCTTTGGTGCCCATGAGCTCGGAAGGACCCATAAGATCTTCTTGACCATCGTCTCGGCTGAAACATCATCACCAAGAGATTTCCTTCCATTGCAAATGTCAGTGAAGCGTGTAAACATATCGGTAATAGATTCGGAAGAATGCATAGTAAAGCTTTCAAAATCTTGTCTATACATGTCTAACCGAGTGTCCTTAACTTTGTTAGTGCCCTCATGAGTTACTTCTAAAAGTTTCCAAATTTCATGTGAGGAGGTGCAAGTAGACACTCGATTGAACTCATTTCTATCTAAGCCGCAATGGAGAGCGTTCATGGCTTTGCCATCAAGCTCAAAGTTTCTAATATCGGCGGGGGTCCATTTGGATTCATCGGGGGAGGAGAGAGTGTAACCTTGCATGACTATTTTATAAATGGGATACCCTATACTTCTTAAAAAAGTGGTCATGCGAGTTTTCCAATAATTATAGTCGGACCCATCAAAAAATGGAGCCCGACCCAAGGAGTAGCCCTCGGGGGCGAAAGAAGTGGATGCCATCACAATGGATCTTTGAATTTGAAACCGTTTAAGGTATTACTCAAATTATCCCTCTGATACCAAATGTTGGGTCGGAGGTGATGGAAAGAGGGGGGGTGAATTGCCTTTTAAAAAATTGATTAACAAATTAAAAATCAAAGTATAAATGCAGAGGAAAATAAAGAGGCAAGACACACAAAATTGATAACGGAGTTCGACCAAAACCCGGCCTACGTCTCCACTCCCAACTCAACCGTTGAGAGATTCCTACCGCTTGCTTTTCAATGGTTTTAGCAAGAAACCCACTAGGCTTTGAGGTAGCACTAGGACCTATTACAGCTTGCTTTTGAAATGGTTTAGCAAGAACCCACTTGCTTTTAATGGTTTAGCAAGAACCCAATATCCTTCTTACAGGTGAAGGATAGCTCACCTATGTCTCAAGCTATTTAAAGGAAAGCTTGACAACCTCTTCACACCTTAGTGGTGATGTGAAACCCAAAAGAAAGAGGGATGAAGAAAGAGTTTGGGGTTTGTAGGCACAAACCCAAATTTAAAGCTCAAAAAGATAAAAACAATAAAACCCGTAATTGGAGAAGCCTTGGGCGCCTTTGATTGATAGGAGAGTTTGAAGGCCGCTTCCAAGCTTCTTTGGTGGTGCTCTTGGATGTGGAATTGGATGGAGCACTTGGGGTTCCTTGAGGTGGCTCGCCGGAGGATTGCCGAATGATGGAAAAAGTGTTCGTTGGCTTGGTATATGATCCGGTTGGTGTCCGGGGCTTCCTTGGCCTTTATTTATAGGCATGGAACCCTTGGGGAGGCTTCGGAGCCGTTGGAGAGGTCTTCGGAGCCGTTGGAGGCCAAATGAGAGTTGACTGGTCAAACCCAACGGCTAGTTTGACTGGCCTACCGGTCGGCCGGTGCAGGGGCACCGGCTGGCCGGTGCCTTGACAGTGGCTGAGAATTCTGGTCCAGGCTCCACCGGTCGACCGGTGCCAGAGCCACCGGCTGGCCGGTGGTGAGGCAGTAGCAAACCCTGTTCATTCTGGGTGCCACCGGCTGGCCGGTGCTTGGCCACCGGTTGGCCGGTGTGGAGGCAGTGGCTCTGCCTTCTTCCCAGGGTCCACCGGTCGACCGGTGGTGAAGCCACCGGTTGGCCGGTGGACTGATTTTCAGTCCACTTTGCCTTCTTTCTTTCTTGGCCCAATTCCTTGGCCACCTGATTTGATTCCTATCAACCAAAAACACTTGAAAGAGGATTAGATAAATATGAGGGTGATTGTGATCATGAAAATAAAACCTTGAGGGGTTCGAGAGGTACAACACCTGGGAGTTGGCTGTTGAGCCTGTTTATATATATATATATATATATATATATATATATATATATTGGGGATTACCTGTAAAGCCCCGACCCTAGTTACCCAGAGTCGGTGCATTATTACGTAACATTGGCATGATCATAAAAGATCAAGTCTCGAAAGACCGATTAATTTAGTAGCCTTGAAAACCCTAGAAACATTCATAAACATTACATTACATCATAATGTGAAAAAACTACAATAACATAGTCTCTGTATTCCACACTCATATCCCCTTCAGACTATCCCTACAGGTCAGTCATAAAATATTTTGTCACATCTTGGGGAAAATAACACATTGAAAGGGGTGAGATCATATGCTCAGTAAGGATAACAATATAGCAGAAACATTCAGAAATAAACATAAACATTTAAGGCAATGTATAACTAAAACAAAAGCCTTTTAAACTTGAACTTCAGCATAATATGGAAAAAATAAAATGAAATAGTGTCATTTACTTATTCAAATTGATATTATACTAGTCGAATAATCACATGCAATATCAATAACCACATTCATAATGATGGAATGCATAATACAGACTATCATAACCACGTATCCAAGGCCTCGTGCCAAGACTACAAATACGATTTTGTCAAGGCCTCGTGCCAAGACACTAGTTTGTCTCATGAGACCTACCGATGCATCAAAGAGCTATAGCGGTCTCGACCCGTCACTTATAAAGTCCAATTCATTCCTCATATAAACAGGTTTAAACATAACATAAACATTCTTATTAAAACTAGCATATGAAATGTCAATAATTTCTCTATAAACCATGATTGGTATAAAAATAACACATCCACAATCAAAAATATCACAAAACCTTCAATAAAATATGGAAGTTTTGAATCATAATAAATCAACTTCAAATAAGCTTAAAATTAATCAAAGGATGTTGACATAGATGAAATCAAAACTATTTGGGAGAAATATATTTTTTGAAATCATTTAAAAGTCACATAATTGTAAAAGAAAACATTTAATTTGAAAATATTCTTATAATCTTGTAAGAAAATATTCAATAATTTTATAACGGCGGAAAATAGCCACACACGCCATATAAGTTAGAAAAATACATTCCTACCTTAATTTTGTCGAAAATGTCAAAAAGTACTTTGTTTGGAAAATGACGAAAAGATTCATTTCAAAAACGTATAAGGTCAAATAAGGGTATAAATGACTTTAAACCATTGTCTAATAAATAGTAAAAAATGTTTCTAAATAAATTTTTAAGAAACATGGATGTGGATGATAAATAGGTCCTAGTAGATAATTACATATGAACAACCTTGAATAATGAAGAGGTTGTAGAATTAACCCTTACCTCGTGTCCGACTTGACTCGATCGTTATTTAATATCCTAAATAATAATCTTGATTTAATTTCTACTTGATTAAGAACCTTTTTCAAGTTCATTATTCCTTTTATATCACTTAATACCATGTTATGAACATTATGTAGTCATTTAAGTTAATAACGGTCGTTTTGTCGATCTTTGTTACTTGAGTCAACAATAAACTTATTATAATTAAAAGTTGTTCATAAGGTAAAATATACATTATCTCCAGAATTATATTCATGATGTAGTTATCATATATATCTAGTATATACATGCATTTATAATATTACACACCATTTATAGGTAAGAAATGAAATGCACCGTTCATGAAGACGGTAAGTCGTACGTACACTTGAACACTACTTTCATTTATATTTCATATTTAATGGTATTAAATCATAATTATATAAAGTAATATTATAATTAGAATATTATATATATAATATAATTTAACTCCTTCCTTTATACGCCCCACATATGGCATTAATGATTCAAATCACTTTGAGGGGGCGATAGTCCGCACTTTCTAAAATGAAATTATCATGTTTAACCATAATGGAAACCATAAAGGTATGCCATAAATGAAAAATACAGAAGAATAAGGAAAACATAAACATAATATATATCATATATAAATATAGTGATATCTTAATGGACACCATGAACGGTGTTAAATGAATATTGAACAATCATCGTTTCGTGAGGCAGTAATTCACCATCCACAGAAATAGTATGTTCTTTAACCATTATACGGAGGTGTGTGTAATTGTAAATAAAATAATTCTCATAAAAACATACTATTATATTTAATATACTGGTTTTGTTACAAAATAATGGAATAAAAAGGGTTTAAGGGGTTGGAGAAGAAAAATAATACAAAAGAACATAAGAGAAGACATTACCTAAAAATTGGGTAACTCTTTTTTATTTGAGCCAAAGGATTCCTTGGGAAGACTTTTACCCAAAGTTAGGCTTCTTGGAGTAATAGAGGGATGTTGAGAGAGTATTTGGGTAGAGGTTGGAGGAGCCAAATGGCTTTGAAGGTGTGAATAAGGTGGTAGAGGTGGGGGCCTTTTATAAGAGGGAGGATGGGCACTCTTGGAAAGTCATGAAATGTTACATTATTATTTAATTTTTTTCGTATTTTAAAGGTCCCAAAATGATATATTTCTAGGATATAGTGATAAGGGTTCTACATAAACCCATAAAATAGGCTTCAGACAAATTTATGTCTTATATTTTACCTTAACTTTTCATTTTATTTAAATCGTTCATTAATGTGGTAATCGCTGCATCATCATGGTGTTATAAATTAATTTATTTATTTAATTCCTAAAAATTATAAAAAAATTATGATGATGTAAGAAATATTTTTATCTTTCCAATGAATATTTATAGTCTAAAATATGACTTTTATAACCCATTCTAAAAATTGTTTTAGTAAAACAATACATGTTTGTGACATTTTTTTTTACTTTAAATAAAAGGTATTAATGTCATTATCTTACACAATTGGCTCCATGGGGTCCCAAAAATAGTCCCATGGTTTTTCATGTTCAGAAATGACTCATAAAATAACATTAGGACATGTTTCAATATATTTTTATATTCTTATAATATAATTTTTACATTAAATTACCATAATTACTTCTAATCGCGGTTAATAAAACTCAAAAGTTACTATTCACCATAATATATTTTCATACCATTGAATCACATTTTACTTACTAATGAAAACCACTTATTTTGGATTTCTGAAATTCAATTCACAGAAGTGGTAAAGTTTCATTTAAACGAAAAATCAGTTTTTTTAACTACCACTTAGTGGTTTCACTATTCATCAAAAATTGAAGTTTTTCAGAACAATACCAAAAATTAACCCTAAGATATAATTGATATTCCGAATTCAAAAATGATTTCTATTTTAAAAAATTACAAATATATAAGTTGAATTATTTAATTTTATAATTAATTCCCGTTGTCAAAACAAATAGCATGTTTTTAAGAAACAATATCAATAAAAAGATTGACAATTGTTTATGTCCAATTTCAAAGTGAAATTAATTATAATGACCAACATTGGATAAAATGGTAAAATTAAATTATAATTATACTTTAAAACCACTAAATATTATAATTTATCAATATAAATTATTTTTATTAAAAATGTTTTTTTAAGTATTTTTCACTATTCATCGAAAATTGGATTTTCTCAGAAAAATACCAAAAATTCAACTTAGGCTAATTTCGATATTCCGAATCCAAAAATGAAGTCCATTTTGAAATATAAAATTTATATTTAATCAAAAATTGGATATTACTATTCATAACGGCTACTTTGATTGGTCGCGGTGTGTTAGAATCTCGAACTTGTGTACAATGCAAGCTATTGCATTATTGAAAGAGAAGTGAACCGTGGAAGCTTGGGGTGTTACATTCTACCCTCCTTCAATAAATTGCATCCTCACAATTTGAAATTTTTCTTTGAAAATAAATGGTTGAAAGTAGAAAATACCTTTGTGGAAAACACACATCGAAAATAAGGTTAATAGAATTTAGCCTTAATAAAAGGGAAAGGGAAATGAAAAAGTCACAACCAAATTATGATCTCGATTAGGAGAACATTGGATTCAATTTGAGACAAATAATTGGATGGAAAATGTAAATATTTATAGGGATTGATTGAGGTCATCAATCACAAACACGTGTAAAATTGAGGGCCTCAAAGCCTTCAATCTATGGTGATTTAAAATTTTATCAGTTCAACAAAACATAAGGTATTAGGATAACACATTTTTTTTAATATCTATTTCCTAAAGTTTAAGAATTAATTTATTCATAGAATAAGAGAGAGGTATATATATATATATACACTTGACAAGTAGAGTTTCAACCTTCAACTAATTTCTACCACAAACTCATCTTTCCCGCAAAAAGATAATAGAACTCAAAAAATATTATATTTATCCTAATAGTACAAGGTTACAAATATTAAAACATACCATTTAGACTAGGAAAATTATTTTGTAATAACCAGGGACTTCTTGTGGGCTAGTGGTAGGTAATAAAGTTCTGTCACACTATGGTTGTGGGTTCGATTCCTGCAGCTTTGTCTGTCGTGACGGGTTATCCCCCGACCTGCAGGTTTTCATTTTCCTAAAACTATTGTATTATAATATTCCAAAAATAATCTTCAGAAATGTTTTAACCTTAAACAATACTATCCAAAGTTCAACTTAATCCATTCCAACCATTATAGTTATCCAAAATACCTCTGTCCAGACTTTCTCTAAAAGGTCTCTAAATTCTAAAATCAATTGTAATATCAGATTCCCCAAACAAAGTAAAGTTTCTCTTATTGTCACATACTAAAAATATGATTACTTTAATAATATTAAAACCTTAATGAAAACAACAAGTACTACAGTATAATCCTTATATATATCACATTATTCTTATAACTAAAATATAATCCTTGAGTCCAAAAGCACCAATACATTAATTATTCCACTTCAACTGTAGTAAAAAAATAAGATTGGCCTTGATCCCTTTGCCTTTTCTGAGGTAAGTTTCCCTAATTCTTAGGACATTATTTTGCATAATTCCCCATTTCCCTACAATTGTAGCATTCAAAATTTATAGCATGTTTCTTTCCCTTGCAATCATGAGCTTGGTGACCTTTTTCTCCACATTTATAACAAACTCCCATTCCTTTTAGGCAAGTACCGGGGTGATTATTCCCACAATTATTGAATAATGGAAAATCATTCTTTCCCTTTTCCCATTTATCAGTCTCTTTTTCCACCGTTCTCTTCTTCTCTTGCTTTACTTTATTTTCATAAGATTTAGATAATTCCTTTTCTATCTTGATAGCACACGTGACTATATATTCATATAACGAGAAAGATTGTGAGACTAAGGCTCAACAGAGAAATAGTTTTAACCCATCAAAGAAACGATCAATATTACTTCTTGGGTTACGTATATAATCTATGGAATGCCTCGCTAACCTTGTAATGTTATCCTCATACTTTGCGACATTCTCATCCTCCTTTTGCCTCAGACTCAGAAATTGCCTTTCCATATCTTCTCGATGGTCACGAGGGAAGTATTTTTCTAAGAAAATCTCTTTGAACTCCCTCCATTCCATATTTGATACGTCATCATATTCCTTCATGTTTTGTATCAATGACCACCATTAATCAGCATCTCCAGTGTGACGGTAAACTGCCATGAAAACTTTTTCCCTTTCACTACTCCCTAAATCCTGAAATATTTTCTCTAGGGAACTTATCAATTTCTCAGATACTAATGGATTTGTACTCCCATTGAGTGTTGGTGGTTGCTACCTCATGAAGAGATCTAACATTGATCCTCCACGCTGCGGATCAGGGTGCTCCATATGGGTAAGGTTATTATTCATAAACTGAGTGAGTTGTCCTAGTATGGTGATAAGCTGATCAGCACAAGTTGTATCACTAGCTCCACTATAATTATCCTGAGCAGGAGGGAAATCCCTACATGGAGTTCGTGCATTGATACGATTTCCATTCCTTCCACTAGGCGCCATTTCTAAACAATGGAATAAACTAGATCAGTTTATGAATCAAAATACATAATTCCATACTTGTAAAACACTTAACATAAATTAAACAGTTAATGGATAAAATACATAATCATAAAAATGTTTTCTTTGAGGAAGTATATACTCATAAACCCTTTATAATGGTTTGTAATGAAAATGAGAATTATCCTAAGCATATCTCCTGGGAGTGTCGTAACCAAGAGTGCAGCAAGGCCCGTTTTCATGAACCAGTTCCCGTTAGAGTCTAGCTCAAAGCGGTGTTTTTAGGTTTTACCCCAAGATACATCTGTGCCAGAGCTGCCTCTACCTGATCGTATATAGATAGGGATGTATTGCTCGTAAAATACAAAAAATATTTACTTTACCAAAATTATAGGATGTTCTTCTATACTAATCCTCAGAGTCTATCTTAGGGCTATGTGCTATAATCCGAGTTTATCTAAATCTAGCTTCCAAGGTTAGTACTAAACTAACTCTGATACCAACTCTAATTCCCTGACCCTAGGTACATAGATTTGGTTTATTATTACGTAACATTGGCATGATCACAAAATATCAAGTCTCATAAGATCGATTAGTTTAGTAGCCTTGGAAACACTAGATACATTCATAAATGTTACATTACATAATAAAGTGAAAAACTAAAATACCATAGTCTCAATAGTCCACACTCATATCCCCTTCAGACTATCCCTACAAGTCAGTCATAATTTTTTTTTCACATCATGGGGAAAATAAATCATAGAAAGGGGTGAGCTCAGATGCTCAGTAAGGATAACAATATAGCGGAATTTTTCATAAATAAACATAAACATTTAAGGCAATGTATAACTAAAACAAAAGCCTTTTAAACTTGAAATTCAGAATAATATGGAAAAAATAAAATGAAATAGTTCCATTTACTTATTCAAATGGATATTTAACTAGTCGAATAATCACATGCAATATCAATAACAACTCTCATAATGATGGAATTCATAATTTGAGACTATCATAACCACGTAGCCAAGGCCCCATGCCAAGACTACAAATAAGATTTTTTCAAGACCTCATGCCAAGACACTAGCTTGTCTCACGAGACCTACCGATGCATCTAGGAGCTATATCGGGCTCCACCCGTCACTTATTAAGTCCAATGAATTGTTCATATGAATAGGTTTAAACATAACATAAACATTCATATTAAAACTAGCATACGAAATGTAAATACTTTCTCCATAAACCATGAATGGTGTAAAAATAACACATCCATAGTCAAACATATCACAAAACCTTAAATAAAATATGGATGTTTTGAATCATAATAAATCAAATTCAAATAAGCTTAAAATCCATCAAAGGATGTTGATATAGATGAAATGAAAACTATTTGAGAGAAATATTTTTTTTTGAAATCATTTAAAAGTCACATAATTGTAAAATAAAACATTTACATTGAAAATATTACTATAATAATGTAAGGGAAGCTTCAACAATTTTATAACGGTGGAAAATAGCCACACTCACTGTATAAGTTAAAAAAAGACATTCTTTACTTATTTTTGTCAAAAATGTCAAAAAGTACCTTGTTTGGAAAATGACGGAAAGATTCCTTTAAAAAACATATAAGTTCAAATAAGGGTATAAATTAATTTAAACCATTTTCTAATAAATAGTAAAAAAAATTTAAAGACATTTTTAAGAAACACGGATGTGGATGGTAAAGAGGTCCCAGTAGATAATTACATATGAACAACCATGAATAATGAAGAGGTTGTAGAATAAACCCTTACCACGTGTCTGACTTGACTCGGTTGTCCTTTAATCTACTGAATAATAAACATGAGTTAATCTCTAATTTCTTAAGAACCTTTTTCAAGTTCATTATTCCTTTTATATAACTTATTACCATGTTATTAACATTATGTAGTCATTTAAGATAATAACGGTCGTTTTGTCGATCTTTGGTACTTGAGTCAACAATAAACTTCTTATAATTAAAAGTTGTTCATGTGGTAAAATATATATTATCTCCAGAATTATATTCATGATCTAGATATCATATATATCATATATATCCTGTATATACATTCATTTATAATATTACATTACATTTATAGGTAAGAAATTAAATGCACCGTTCATGGAGACGGTAAGTCGTACATACACATAAAAGCTACTTTTATTTATATTTCATATTTAATTGAATTAAATCATAATGATATAAAGGTATATTATAATTACAATATGATATATAATATCATTTAATGCTTTCATTTATACGTCCCACATATGGAATTAACGATTTAAATCACTTTGAGGGGGCAGTAGCCTGCATTTCCTAAAATGAAATTATCGTGTTTACCCATAATGGAAACCATAAAGGTATGATATAAATGAACAAAATAGAAGCATAAGGAAAACATATACATAATATATATCATATATTAATATAGTGACATCTTAATGTCCACCATTAAAGGTGTTAAAAGAAGATTGAACAATCATCGTTTTGTGAGGCAGTAATTCGCCACCCACAGAAACAGTATGTTTTTTAACCATTAGATAGAGGTGTGTGTAAGTTTAAATCAAATAATTCTCATAAGAAAATCTTAGTATATTTTATATAATGGTTTTGTTACAAAAAAATGTAATAAAAAGGGTTTAAGGGGTTGGAGAAGCAAAATAAAACAACAGAACATAAGAGGAGACATTACCTTAAAATTGGGTAACTCTTTTTGATTTGAGCCAAAGGCTTCCTTGGTAAGACTTATTCCCAAAGTGAGGCTTATAGGAGTAAGAGAGGGAAGTTGAAAGAGTATTTGGGCAGAGTTTGGATGAGACAAATGGCTTTGAAGGTGTGAATAATGTGGTAGAGGTGGGGGCCTTTTATAAGAGGGAGGATGGGCACTCTTGGAAAGTCATGAAATGTTACATTATTATTAAATGATTTTAGGATTTTAAAGGTCCCACAATGATATATTCCTAGGATAAGATGATAAGGGTTATAAATCCACCCATACAATAGGCTTTAGAAAAGTGTAAGTCTTATATTATACCTTTTCTTTTCATTTTATTTAAATCGTTCATTAATGAGGTAATCGATGCATCATCATGGTGTCCTAAATAAATTTATTTATTTAATGCATAAAAATTATAAAAAAATTACCATGATGTTGGAAATAGTTTTTTCTTTCCAATTAATATTTATTGTAAAAAATAAGACTTGTATAAACCATTCTAAAAATTGTTTTAGTAAAACAATACATGTTTGTGACATTTTTATTTTTACTTTAAATAAAAGGTATTAATGTCATTATCTTACACAAGTGGCTCTATGGGGTCCCTAAAATCGTCCCATGGTTTTTCTTGCTCGTCCATGACACATCCAATAAGAGTATTACATGTTTCAATATATTTTTATATTCTTATAATATAATTTTTACCTTAAATTACCCTAATTACCTCTAATCACAGTTAATAAAACTCAAAAGTTACTATCCATCAAAAATTATTTTCATCCCATTGAACCAAATTTTACTTACTAATGACAACCATGTATGTTGAATTTTTGAAATTCAATTCATAGAAGTGGTAAAGTTTCATTTAAACGAAAAATCAGTTTTTTAACTACCACTTAGTGGTTTCACTATTCATCAAAAAATTGATGTTTTTCAGAACAATACCAAAAACTCATCCTAAGCTATAATTGATATTCATAATTCAAGAATGATGTATATTTTAAAAAATTACAAACATATAAGTTGCATTAATTAATTTTATAATTAATCCATGTTGTCAAAACCAATAGCGTGTTTTTAAGAAACAATATCAATCAAAAGATTAACAATTGTTTATATCCAATTTCAAAGTGAAATTAATTATAATGACCACCATTGGATAAAATGGAAAAATTATATTATAATTATAATTTAAAACCACTCAATAGTATAATTTATCACTATAAATTATTTTGATTTAAAATGTTGTTTTTAAGTATTTTTCACTATTCATCGAAAATTGGATGTTCTCAGAAAAATACCAAAAATTAAACTTAGGCTAATTTCGATATTCTGATTCCAAAAGTGAAGTCCATTTTGAAATATAAAATTTATATAATTCAAAATGTGGGTATTAGTATTTATAACGGCTACTTTGATTGGTCGCGGTGTGTTAGAATCTCAAACTTGCGTATAATGCAAGCTATTGCATTATTGAAAGAGAAGCGTACTGTGGAAGCTTGGGGTGTTAAATGACCAGAGGTGCTTCCTTGTATCCGGATGTTGAGACTTAAATGATGCAATTGGTTATATAATTTTTTTCCCCTGTGAGTTGATTATTGAAAAACATGTAATAGTGTAATTTACATGTGTTGTTTATTATGTGCTATTCCTGTGGTGAGGTTCTATTTTTCTTGCGGGAAAAGTTGTACTGAGCCTGCAGGTGAGGTTTTTTTATGCATGTGGGAGAGGTTTTGATATGCCTATGGGTAAGGTTGTGTTAATCCTGAGGGTGAGGTTTTTCTATGCCTACGGGTGAGGTTTTTCATTGCATGCAGGAGATTATAAAATATGTGACAATTGGGTGGGGTTTTCTGAGTCTCAGTTGGACTCATGGGATTATGCTCCGTGTTTTCATACCAATGACTTTTTATAGGATTGAACCTCAGTATAAAGTATCCTAGTTTGTGATTGGAGGCAAGTACATGAGAATCTAGGTGTAGGATGACCATCCCCTTATGGTGACGTAGCTTGCTCAGAGATATAATTCTGGAGTTGGTCGAAGCAGGTACATGTCGATGGGATTATAGACCCAGTGAACGACTTAATGATACACGACTTAAGTGGCATGGAATCCAACTCAATTACCTTTCACATGATTTCCATTAGATTATGATTACAGACCTAAGGATTGACTGTTAATGTGGTTTCATGTTGTTTGATAAAAATACTAATGAATATTCATATCTATGTCTATTTTTATAGGTATGGGAATGTACATGTGTATGTATATTTCTATGGAAATATGTGATGGAACATTCTCAGTTGACAAGGATTACAGACCCTAAGTTTCACCATGGTTTCTTGTTGGTTTTACCTTCTATTTAGTTGTGCTTCAGTTAGGCTGAGTACGTTGTTGTTTCATACACTATAGCAGAACATTTATAGGTTGCTTTTTGGGGTGGCCTACTGATATTATTTCTCACCCCTGCACATGAACCTCAGTGTAAATGTAGACCTTATGTCTTCTTTTTAGGTTGAGAAGAAGTTACATGGTGGATAAGGTTGAGGCCCAGTGTTGCATGATTTAGAAGAGATGCTCGAGTGGTTATATTGATTGGGCTGGTGCAGTTTGAAAATGTCTGTAGATTGAGGATGTGGTTTGGCTTAGAGTTATTAGTTGAGCCCAGTAATTTTAATTTCATTTTTTTGTACTTGTATGTGTATGGTCAGCCCAATGGTTGATCAGTCTTGTATTGTATTGCATAACAGTTCCGGATTTTTACTGCATTTTTCTATTACAACTTTCTATTTTAGTTTACTACTTCCGAACTCTATTTAATTTCCACTATGTATGATACTTGGATATTTCTACAATTTTTTTACTCTGATATGAGGTAATTGTTTTTCCATTATCACATCCTATTCCCTTGCTGTTATTCAGTAGCCTTTGGCATACAGGGAGGAGTGCTTGAGGCCTTGTGGTGAACCAACTCAAACCACTGATCTAGTGGCTTTCAGGTTGGGATGCTACAAAGGGAATAATATCATAAATGATCATACAACTCCATTATAGATGAGGATAATGAAGTATCAACAAGAAAAATCTTTCCAATAATAGATAGAACTAAAATGTTTTGAATATTCTACACAAATTAGAATTGGGATCAGGTGATGAATGAGGAGCTTAACTAAATTGAGAAGAATCAATCTTGGGTGATTTTTATTAAGCTAGTAAATGATGACTTCATAGAGACCAAATGGTTTTTCTATAAAAATATGAATGAAGTTGATAGGGTGATTCACAATAGAAAAAAACTTATGTGTAAGGGATATTTACAAATTGATGGAATCAATGTTTAAGAGGTATTTTGACATGTGTCAAAGATGGATAAAATCTGACAATTCCTATATATTATATGTTAAATACAATTGATTTTTTTCATATGGAAGTCAAGTTATCATTTCATAATGAAGTTCTAAAATATGAGATACAGATCAGTCATTCTGATAGTTTTCCTATTCATAAATATGGTAATAACGTTTTTGAGTTTAAATGGATCTTTATGGCATGAAGGAGTCACTGAGAGTGTAGAATTCAAGACATGATAAATACTTGAAGAAGATTAGTTTCCAATTTTTTGGAGTTGAATACAATATCTAAATCAATAATGAGAGTGATACAACAATGGAGATTCTTTTATATGTTGACAACATAATCATTGGTGTATTGAAAGATGAATAGTGCAACTTATATACAATGTTTAAGATGTTTCAGTTAGAAATATCAATGATTGATGAACTTAGATTTTCTATTGGTCTTCATGTGATACTGGGATGGAATGAAACATTTATTTATTAATACATATACACCAAGGAGGATCTTATATTATTTTGAATAGGGGATTCAAAGGATTTGACAACTCTGTTTTCTACCCCATTGAAATTTTCAAGGGATGATGATGGAAAATCAGTCAATGTAAAATAATACAGGTATATCATTTGGTGTATTCCATATACAATAACAACATGATCCGATATTGTTTTTACCACATACCAAGTGGCACAATATCAATGTAATCCCAAATAAAGCCACATGATCATTGTAAAGAGAATTTTATAGTATATCAATGGAATAATGGATTTCAAATTTCATTATAATGAAACATTAGAACATGTTTTTTTTGGATATATAGACATTTATTAGGGGGTTTTAGTAGATGAAATAAACTATACATCAGGTTATGTATTTTATCTTGTAGGATTATGTATTTCTTGGATAATAAAGAAGAAATATTGAATTTAAATGAGAACTGCATAAATTGAATATATTGTGGCCACTCAAAATTACTTGAAATTATTAGGGATAAAGAAGTATCTTGAAAACATCAGAATTGAATTAATGTTTCCAATAAAAATCCAATATGAAAATTCATGTGCTATAAATCTTAGTAAAAATCATTTCCATCATTCAAGGATAAGGCACATTGAAATCAAATATCATTTTATCCAGGAAAAAGTTGAGTATGGGTTGGAGAAATTAGAGTATGTTCCAACATAATTTTAGGTCGAAAACATTATGATGAAGGACTAATCAAATAAATATTTTAAAAGGAATTGGATGGATCTTGGAATCCTATCAACTCCCCAAACTTAAACAATGAATATGTATAACCCTCACTCCCTAAGGAACCATGTCATTTCTCTTTGTACTGATCAATGATTCTTTTCCATGTTACTAACCATAAATGAGCGACATTTGGGTTTATTAACAGGGGATCCTGTTCATTTAGGAGAATTTGTTTTTGATAGGGGAGAGTGATTCCATGTTGAATCTTTGGGGGAAAGGTTTTCGGTGTAGTTTTACCATGATGATGTTGAAAATGTTATATCAATGCAGACATATCACAAAAGGATAACCTCTATGTTCATGACGGAAGCAGTTATGAAGTGGGGTTAAAAAACTAGTCTTCTCATGTATAGAACTCGGTGCATCATTTGGTATTGATCTCTAACATAAATTGTTTTTATCTTTTTTTGACTAATTGATTTTTTGAAAGCTTCAATAAGTGGTATCAAGAATTAAGTGGTCCATTGATGAACCTTTCATGTCACTCTTTTTTCTCACACTTAGCATCAATCGTGTGGGCTTATATTTCATGTTGCACAAATCTTTTATCCTTATCTTTTATTACTAAGAGTGAGTGATAGTTTAAGATATTGGTGAGTGTATTTTTACTAGAAATAGTTATAAGAATATTTAAAGTGTTGGCAACAAACCCAGAGGGAATATTGATGAGGAAAAAAATCCCCCATGATGTTTTCAAGGTTTTTAGGTTTTTGGGTTTGTTTAAAAATACGGCCTACAATGTTACAATAAGGTTGTAACCAAAGATGGGGTTTTGATGGTGGATAAGTTTCCAAATGTTTGTCAACATTTTGGGTGAAAATTGTTGGAGTTAATTTTATGGAAAAATAAGGATCCTTGAAAATAAATTACATGAACTCAAATAATATATATGAACAATTAAGGAGATTTTTGAACCACGTAGTAGATTTATGAGGAAGGATTCATGGTAAAGAAAATTCCTTTTCATACGAGCTGTATGATGTGAGCTATATAGAGAGTGCGTGATTAAATAAAGAAAAATAAACAAAGGTATTCTAATCAAAAATTTATTTTTTGAATTATAAATGGGAGTTTGAAAATAGAGAGGTATTATTTTTTGCATGCTGGTAGTGGTTCTTTGGAAACCTCAAAAGAAGTTTAGGGGGTGAAATTTTAGTAAAGCTATTGAGCCCACATAACACATATGAAACTCAAAAAAATTGTGGAGGGGCCTAGTCATTTTCTCCCATTTGAAAGTGTTCTTTAACTGATAGTAAATGGGATTTGTGTTATGTGAAACTGTAGAGAAGTAGTTATATGCAGTTAGGGTTTGAGAAGGACACTATATGGATTGTAAAGGAGGTTCAATATGTGATGGTAATGTTTATAAATAAATGAACAATAATTTTGTGATTAATGGTTTTTTTGTGCTTCTATTCCTATATAAAGACCCCTAATCACTTCATTAAGCCATGAAAAATATTTACAGAAGATATTCATTAGAGGAATTATTCTATTTTTAAAATAAGTTCATAACAAAAAAACATGTGAATGAGGTTGAGTTCATGAAGGATAATTAGTTCACAATACTTCATCAATCCAAAATCATTGGTTGTTTATGAAGTAGAAGTTATTGGAAAATCACATTCATTTTTTGAAGGATGGATTATTCATGATGTGCAAAGGAAGTTCATGGTGGAACTCATCATGAAGCACATGGAGTTCATATAGCATAATAACACACTATGTAGAAATGTTACAGGGTGAACCTTGTTCTGTGAAGCAAGTTTTTGAATGAAAAGATTAATTTTTAAGGGGTTTTATATAAATAAAATACTATATGGTAAAGTGGATTTCATTTATAAGGTGAAAACAGAGCTTCATGACATAGTCTCATATGTGTGATCTAAATATTAATTCATTCATAATAATGAAATAATATTCTAGTGGAGATTTTTTTTCATTTCAGTTTAGATATTAGTGAATTATCGATATGTGAATGGTTGTAAACCATTGGGGAAAGTTAGTATTTTCCAAACCTTATAACAATAGTGAGCTTTAGTGGATTCTAGTATATTGGACCATTGTTTTTATATAATACTTGTACTATCCCATTTATGGTGAACCAAGTAAAATTATTATTTCTTGAACAAGCTTTCATTTCAGTTTTCGCATTGTAATTTGAAGGAGATATAAGATTTTTTTTATTATAGGAAGAAAACATACTTAATAAGGGGAATTATTTTAATTTTATATACTGTAGTCTCCCACCCCTATTATGGTATTTTTTATAGTGGGTCCAACTAAAAAACCAAACATTTTTTATCTTAAAAATCAACACTCATTTCATCATCATATAATTTTGAAATAATAATTAAGTTATATTTTAAACCTTCACCGTATAAAACATTTGAAATTAAAATAATGTTAGATATACCCACTTTACCAAATCCATTAACCTTTAATTTTGATTTATCACTGAATGTCACAAATCCAATATCAAATTCATAACAATATAATAAATTTAATGGATATATAGTCGTATGTATAGAGAAACTACTTTCCTTGTACCGTGTATCTTTGGAACTCTTAACACTTGTTTCCATAAAATATTAATTAAGTAGAAAACAATTTTAGTATCCATGCTATATTAGGTTAAATTAGGTTAGTATAAGATTTATTAGGTTTAATAACTTATATCTTATAAAATCCATTATTTATAAATATAAGATACAATTTTATTGAGAGTAACTTCACATTATTAAAATCTTTTAGGAATTTACAAAAATTACACTATTTTTTACTTATGAAATGGGAACTCATCTCCTCACTTCCCCTAGGAATCCCCACTCAATTTCTTTAAAAACACTCTCTAAACCCCTCATACACACTACTATACACCTTAATGAGGTTTTGGTATTCACCAAAGACAATCCCTCAAAGGCTTAATCTGCTTTAAAAAGTAGATCATCCAATAAGTGAGATATAAGTTTCAAACCACTCTTTCTCTATTTTATTTATAAATGTTCCTTTGATATTCCTCAAATTTAACTTCCCCGTATTAAAACGAAAAAAATAGTTATTATTATTATACTATTATGTTATTATAATTAAGGTACAAGTATTAACCACCCTCTCCATTTCTATTAAGAAAAATAAAAATATGAATCGTGCATTATGCAGATATCACTTCCACAATGCAACATGTTTCATTTCCCTTAACCACCTCATAAGGGTGGTACTAATGGAAAATTTAAAATATAATTATGATATTTATGAAATATTTTATATTCTTAAATTATAAAACATGTTACTAATTTTCTCTCTTATATAGAAAATTAAATCACCATCCATGAAAATGTGTGGACTATCGCATCCATGGAACTATCAATTTCCATTTTTCATTTCATTATATCCTAAATGGATGGCCATGATAATAGTTTCAAAGTATAAATATGATGTTTATTATATAATTATATTTATTTTATAAAAAAATGTAAGACCTATTAATGATTTTATCAACAAATTATTATCATAAAATAAATCATTTAAAATGAGCATACTAAGAGGAAATTATTTAATTAAATTTATGTAATATTTTTATAACCCTTAATTATTATTATCAATCATTTATAATTATGATATATCACACTAATAAAAGTAAAATGTTTTATGTATTCTTTTAGTGTAATTATTTTAAAACTAAATCACGTTATAATCATCAATAATCATGGTATGTTCATGTTTGGGTTGGCTTGACCACTTAAATGAACAATGTTATGAAAATTTTATCCTGGATGATTATGATAAAATAAATAATACTATAATATGATATAAATATCTAAATAATTACTATTCTTTTTTCCTATAAATAATAGATAAATAATTAACTCATTAATCAAGAAATCACCCTTCATATGTTGAAAATCACCGAAAAATGTTTGTTGCTGGTTTCATATTATAGGATGAAGACTAAAGTACTCATGAAAGTAAATTTGAACTTCATAGAAAATTATAATTCATCCATTAAATTAAATTTAATAAAAATTTAAAGATTAAATTTGCAATAATAGCAAATAACTGACATCGCTCCTATGAAACTAGTACAAATGATCAAAACAGTAAACACTAAATGTGGTAAAATATAAAAAAATAATTAATGTACACATCAATAATGATTGAAGTTGAAAATAAAAAATGGATTTAGGAATTAATATCATTCTAAAATTAGTTATTATGATATTTAAGTTTTCTATATATGTGTTTAAAGGGTATCCAACTATGTAGGGAAACAAGTAAGTGTTTCTTTGTCTCAAATTTGAATCCCTTGAGACGTGTTTAAGATATAGACCATGATTACATTTCAATGGTGTAAATACTAACCTATTGTATTTTTTATCATTATAATCTTATATTTTATGATATTAAATTTTTCATTTAATGTAATACCTCTCATGGAATTCAGATTCAAAAATTCCAAAGGCTGCAAAGGGTCTTCAAGAGTCAAATCATTTCACTAGGTTATAATCACTCTTCTTTGACTTATTTTTCAACATTTATCTATTATAACTTATTATGATCTCGTGTTTAATTCTACATTTTTATGGGGTAATCATGTTTTATAAAAATTTCTTCTTCCTTTATGTCTATTAATCTATTAAAATTCATTTTTGTTAAGAATAAATTCTATTTATTTTAATAGAGTTTGATTATATATCCTTATTTTTTCTTATTGAAAATTTTATCTATCCCATGATGGAAAATAAATGGTTTTATATATCCAATGTTCCTTTTTATTTCATTTATTCATATTAAAAAATAGTTTTCATCACCCTTTTAACAATGTTGATTTTTAACAAGGTTATTTCAAAATGTTCAAAATATTTTTCCATTTTTTTCAAAATAAAAAGTTTTATCATCCACTACACATTTTCAATTTGATAAATTTTATTTATTTAATATTAAATTTTATTTTTAACACTTTATAATATTTTTTTCAAAATGCATCTCTTTTTCTTTTACAATATGATTTTTATACTTTAATGTTTGAGAAGGTTCCCTAAAAAATTTAGTATTTTTACATTTTGTTACACTCCATGGTTTAACATACATGAAGTTATGTTTTAATAAACCTCTATATGTTATTATGATATTATCTATTCTGAAAGATGTGTATTTTGATATCCTATGATTTCTTAAGTTCATAATATTTTAGTTTTTTTGAAAGGTTTAAGAAACCCTTTCTTTTTCCATGGATTCATTAAGATATGTTTATGATTTATTTTTAAATGGCACAAATATGTATGGATTATGAAGAGTGGGGTCCTATGTAACCATAAAATACATTTTTTATGGTTTCGTATAACAGTAAATGATGAAATTTAGTGTGAATGATATGTTGGAAGTTTTTCACATGTTTTTTGTGTGAATGAGATGCAATAATATTTATTCATATGATTGTTATGTGCAAGATATGTGGTCAGTTTTTTTCACATTTTTTTCGTGTGAATTAGATGTGGGAAGATTATTTCACAATTTTGTTGTGTAAATGAGATGAAAGAAGCTTTGTTCAAAATTTATTATGTTAACATGATGTAAGATTATTTGTTCACATGATTTTCCTATAATTATGGTTGTTCCACATTTCCATGTTTCTAAACAAGTTATGAAAAATTTCCAAGATCTATTTTATTTTCCCGAAATTTCATGTTTTCATGAATATGAATTATTTTTAATGTTTTCCCCATTTTTATATAACATTCACATGATTTATGATTATTTATCTATGTTTTAAACCAGGTCATGTCTTTTATGATATTCATGTTTTTATGAAATTGTGTTTCCACATCATGTTTAGTGATTACCATCCATGATCTTATAATATTTTATTATTGTATTTATGTCTTCCTCATGTTTCCTCCATGTTTATAATCTAATAATTTAGGATATATTTTCTCTTAATGATCATTTGAACTCACCCATTTATTATTTTTCCAATACCCAGGTTATGAAGATGATTTAATCATGTGACATGTCTAAAAAGTTCTATAAGTTCATGATTATCGATTAAAGTCTTCATTTGTTTTAAAATATGTTTTTTTATATATATAGTCTCCAATACACTAAACCTTTTGGTCCTTGGGTTGTGTGACTATTTGTGAGATGTATTATTTCAATCATGATATTATTGTACTATTTAATTCATTATTAGATTGGTTTGTTACATTTTATGAGGGTGGTTATATAGTAAAGATAAATTTTTAGGAGAATCGAGTCTTGGGAAAAAAATATAGGGTGAGATTTATCATCTAAAAAAATTATTTTAGTGGTGTCCTCAATTATATTTATTTTTATTTTTAGGGTCTATCTTTAGTGGATTATAATGGAAATTTTAGATACTTTATTAATTTTTTTAATAATTTTTATATAAAGATATGGGGTTATTTTAAAAAATATAAATATTATGTGTTTGTTTAGTTTAATCAATGGTAGAATGGGGTGGAAAATCATGTTAAAAAACTAGTTAAAAATATTATAATTGACATTAGTTTATAATTATTTAATGCATTATTTTCTAGGCTAGTGAGTGATAATCCTAGAAAGTGGTATCAACACTATGGTTTATCCTAGGATTTATGTGTATGGAATAACACATGTTTATCCTTACAATAGTGATATAAGATCAATTATAGAATTTGTATTCATGGTAGTGTATTGTGTCAAACGTATTCCTAATATCAATAGTCACGTGGTGTAACCAGTTGATAAAAAATAGAGGTGTAAGATGTCTGGATTAGGTGGATTGTGTAGTACATTGTTTGATGGTAGTATTACTAGGTGAAAACCTAATCCCACAACAATATCGTATAGGGGTATTGGTTAACATATATTCTTGATGGTATACTACTCTTATCACCAATTACTTTTAGGATGGAACCTCATTTGAGATTATGTATTGTTATTGGAATATTTAGTCTAGGTAATTATGATCTTAACAACACATAATAGAGAAAATGAGTCTTTTTTCAAAACAATATAGTGTGTTTTTTGCTTGAAATAAATAAAATGAAAAAAATCATATTCTGGTATTTCATTCAATTCATGGAAGATAGACATTTCATATTTAAATAAAAAAATCCCCACTTGTTTTAAGGCCTCACCACACCATGGTGGAAATAGAAAAAATAAATTTGAAATAATATAATTTTTGAGATTTTATGGATCTTAGAAGATAACATCATGGCGTGTTTAGATATATCATTCCATGGTTTTTATTTTTTATTTTTTCTATAAATTTAGTATCTTCGAGTCTATATAGGAGTAAACATTAGAGTTACAAAAAACTGGGTAAAGGAATAGAAGACCATGAATTTTTTGATAGAAAATTATAACTTCGAAAGAGATAAAATCATATTTATTTTTTTATTTTAGTATTTATTTTATCGTATATATAATTTTTGAAAAAAATATTTGGTGATTTATGTGTAAAGAACCATACATAGAGGGGTCATTTTTTTGAGGTATTATGATGTTTAAGTGATTGAATTTATTGAATTTATAATTTATATTTAATATATATGATACGGTTTTCATGTAAATGATTACATTAAAAAAAATTAATTTTTATATTTTCATGAATATTGATATTTTAAAAAAATAATTTGTTTTCATTTTAACCAAACTTTATGATTTTATTTTTAATCATTGAATGATATTATAATTATTCATGTTTAAATAAGTTTTTAAATTACTATATTATCAAATTAATTTAATTTTATAAAAAAAAATTATTCAATTTTATAATTATTGAATAAATTTTGATCAAATATTTATTTATATTTAATTTCAATGAAACTTATGTATTTGTAAAAATACATCAGACTCATTAGTTCTTGAAACTTATAATCCCATCTTTCACAAGTCCATTTAATCAAAATTTTAACTTAATTTTTAGATTTTGTTTATTTATTTTTAATAAAAAATATCAAAAATAATTTTTCCTAACTTATGAATTCATTTACTAATCTAAGAATAACTTTTCCCCCACAACATCAACCCCAAACTGACCATGTATTATGTCATTGTAGTTTATTAGTTAAAAAGGTTTTGATATAAATTTCTAAACATTTATTACTTGTATATGATAAATGACATGTATTTGGAAGTAAATGGGTGAAATTTTTTATCATTAAAGAACACCCATTATTAAAAAAAACATTACTTGTTGTGAATTTCCTTATATAGTGAATGGAAAAGGATAACCATCCCATTAGTACCCGTGTTGAGAATTGAATATACAATTATTTGGTTACCTAATTCACACTATAAAATTTGTGTTAAGGTCATGAAAAATTATTTTATGTTCATTTTAATATTTATTCATATCTGATAAACACAATTAATTAAATATAGAAATCAAGAAATAGAAAATTAATGATATTTTCAGTGAATATTGAAGAGAGTATTAAAACCAATAATGAGTTGGTTCCTTGTAATAAACTCAATAATCAATGAAAACATCATTCTTAGGCACACATAATTTTTTTATACATGAGATTGTGTTATCCTTATATCAAACAATTTATAAATTTTAATTATTAAGAAAATATGGGGATAATTCTGTAATAATCGCTTAAATGAAGAGAATATGTGTGGATTAAACTTTGTAAATCCACGTATTAATAGAGAGGAACCCAAATACATATATTATAAAAAAATTCATCCTTTTGAGGTAAAAAATTATTTAAGATGGATATAAAATTTCAAATATGTTAGGCTAGATAAAATGTAAAAAAAAGTGTCAAATATTCAGGTGAGTTGGGTATTAATTGGATCACTATTCTATTTAATGAGATTATAAAATATCATTATTTATTGATGAATGGAGTAAGAGTTATCTAGTACCTGTATATAAAAATAAAGTTTACATTGTAAGTTGTTGGAATTGTAGAGGCATTAATCTTATGATTCATACCATGGATCTTTAGGAGAGAGTGATTGATAAGATGATTAGAAATGAGACTGACATTGTAGATAATCAATTTGGTTTTATACAAGGATGTTAAACCATAGAAGTAATTTATTTTATTATAATTATGATGGAGTATTATAAAAAAGATTCCAAGATTTTCATGTGGATTCCATTCATTTGGAAAAAGACATATGATAAATTTCATAGAGAGGTTTTATGGAAAGATATGAAAAGAGAATTGGTTTATGTGGAATATATAAAAATCATACAAGAAATGTATGAATAGAGTCCGCCTCATGTTATGAATCTTGTATAAGACACTATAGAATTATCTATCTCATAAGGATTGCATCATGGTTTTTCTTTAAGCACATACATTTTTGTTTTGGTCTTAGATAAACGTACCAACCATATTAAATATGTGATACCTAATTTCATGATTTTTGTAGATGATATAGTTATCATTGTAGAATCCAAATACATTATGAATATAAATATATGAATTTAGAGAGATACTTTAGAATCTAAATGTTATCATCTTAATAAGGAAAAGGTAAAATATATGAAGTGCTGATTTAGAAATGGATTTTCTAGTATTGTTTTGGATGTGATATTGGGGGACCAATATATTTCAAAAGTTGATCATTTTTTATATTTAGGTTCATTTTTGTAATGTTATAGAAATATTAATGTATATGTATCTCATAAGATTCAAATTGGATGAATAAAATGGAAAGATGCCTATGGGTTTCTTTGTGATCATAAAATTCCTTTGAAATTGAGGGGTGTTATCAGAAAAGCAATTCTATAGAGTAGTTAGTGTTGTCCTATGATGATACATATATAAGAAATTGGGGTATGATAAATGAAAATGTTAAGATGTACATATAGACATACTAAGTTGAATAATATTATAAATGAATATGTTTGAGATAAAATTAGTGTGGCTCTTACTGACCAAGTGATGTATGTGACTAGATTAAGATGGTTTAGACATGTTAGAAGAAGAACTTGAGATAAACCTATTGATTGGGTAAACTAAATTTTTTTTTATTAAAATAGACAGAGGAAGACCTAAAATTACCTTTTAACAAATCATTCAACATGACATAGTTTTAAATAGCTTTAATGAAAATATAGACTTAAATAATGATAATTGGTGACATTTTATTCTTATAGTTGACCCTTTTTAATTGGTTTTAGGTATTTTATATATTATTTGTAATGGTTTAATGTATGTACAAAAAATAAAATTATGAATTGTATTTAATTTAGGTAGTTTAATGATTAAAAATAACGGTTTAGTTTTCTCATTCTAATGCAGGAACTACAAAAAATATTGATATTTTGAATAATAATCCTCTTCATCCACAAGTACTTTTATTTTGATATCTTCTTCTAGGATGTCTATAGTGGTTATAAGTGTGGTTTGTACATATGTATATAGGATTTCACTGAGTTTTCTTTCAAGTAATAACAGTTTATATCTATGAAAAAACACTACTCACTTATCATAATGAGACCACCTTCCTTTTAATGGGATTCATGTTTGAGGTTTATTTTTTATGATTTCATGTTATGGTTATTCTTACCTATTTGTAAACTAATAGTGTCATCCTCATCTAGGGGGTTATTTTCAATGTTCCATGGTAAGGCTCCTCAATTTTTCTAAGTTAATTATTTATTGACTTAGAATATTTTCCTATCTAATTCTTATATGGATGCTTTACTATTTATATTGATTTTTTCTTATTGTTGAACATATATTTTAATTGTGGCAATGAATTTATAGAAAATTTCGTCTAAAGAAGGATTTTATTGAGGTGGTACTTTTCATTAGAATAGATTTCCCTAGTAATAATTGAAGTGGGTGGTGTTGCTAGTCACAACAATGCATAAACATTCAATGAAAATGTGGTAATTGAATATAATGATGGTTTGAAAAATAATAAATATGGAAATTCTAATATTTTATATAAAAAATAATTTACACCGAAAATAAAAAAAATAGAATATATTTCAACAATGATTCCCCAAATACAATTAAAATAAAATGATAATAGGGAATACACATCCAATTCCTTAGATATACAGTGGTAGTAACAATATACTAGATTTTAGTAACAATTTCAGGAAATGAACAAGATTATAATTCACTTAATTAGAAACAATGAAAAATAGTTTCTCAATATATAAACAATCAATAATATAGAATTCATAATAAGTGTAATAAAATTAACAAAATGGTTTTGTTTCACTAAACATGATTTAAAATATAGTTTCACGTATACATAAATAATCAAAATGGAAATGATGATCTAAAATAAAATTTTGATAAAGAAATAAATAAATCATGAAATCATATATGAATTTTTATATTCTTCAATTCATATTGGATCTATTTGCATGGGGTATGATCATTTTGGGATTTACACTATAAAAAATTAGATATTACAACAAAGAGGACTTAGAAAAATAGAAAAAACCAAAGAAGTTATCTAATAATGAAACTCTTACTATAACATGAATTTGTATTCAAATTGGTATTGAGGATGTGACATATGTTTCCAATATAGAAAGACTCACACAACACACCTAATATATACCCATCACAAACCAATGATTATTGTAATTCAATGAAAAAAAATAAAAGAACATGTTAGGGCCTCTTTACTAAGGCTTTGGTTTACCTTATTCATAATATGTCTACTCCTCATTCCATGATTAAGACCGATATTATCATCCCATTATACTTCACCTCCAAATCCATTTTTTGTTATCTTTTTGAAATCCACTTTATGGTTAAGTGGGTACTTAACATTCAAAAGGTTAACCCAAAAACCCACATAACCCAAATTGTAAATTCAAAATAGAGAAAAATTAAATCCATATTTGAAATTAAAAATCTATCCCTTGAACAAAACGCCATTGAACCACCTAGAGTTATGAAATGTTGAGTGATGATCTGCCTCGAGCCACACCACTGACAAACAAAATCACCTTCTCCATGACCACTGCTAGCAGAAAACCACTAGAAAACATCCCACTAGTTCTTCAAACCACTAACACTGGAGACACATCCAACCACATCATTTTCATATCATTATTTTACCATCGAATAAAAATTAAATCCTAAACCAGAACTCCCTTTAGAAACAACATCTTATGAGTTAGACATCAAACACAAAAATGCAACCAGCCAGAGCTATTGACGCGATCTCAATATCCTCCAAAGACCACATATTATCTTTAAATGTCATCAGATTCATCAAGGATAAAATTTATGCCACCATCACCAAATTGATCCATGAAATTTGATAGATCCAACATCCCTTCACTAATCAAATAGAAAGAAAACTAGTGTTGAGTAAACCCATTCTATCAATTAAACCACAATGAATATATGACACGACTAAAGAATATATTGAAGTCAATGAAGTACAATCCTCCTAGAACGCTATCGACCGAAAAAATATCACATCCTAAAGCCTCTTGTAACCACCATAGTAGACCAAATGGGAGAGTGATTAAGGAATAAGAATCCGTAGTAGAGTTTGAAGTGATATGGTCTCCATGAAGAAGTTCATCCTTACCTGGAACCACTAACCCATATCATTATATCCACAACTGGGAAAAGAGAACACCATCAACACACTAAAGAAGAAATTACCTCCATTAAAGAGGAAACCACAAAGAACCCTCCATACCTGTACTATAATCCATATCAGAGAAAAAAAGTACTTGAATAAATCTAAAAAACCATTACAAAGAAAAATATACCAATTTACCCTTCACTCTCTCATTTTAGATCTTGGTATAAAATCATCAGTTTTGTACTCTATCCTATCTTGATGAATAGTATTTAATCCCATCTCTTTCATTCCCTCAGTAAATGAACACAAAACCTGGAGTGCATCAAATGAATCCCACACATGGGAAGTAAAAATTCCTTAAAATTAATCACACCGACTAGAACTAATGGGATGTAAGGATAACCAAGTAACTGAGTATCATCTATCATGTGGTCATGTGTGGGAGGCATGATACACATCTCAGAAAAAAAATATGGCACACATAGCATTAAAAGATTAATAAGCTGGATAAGTGTGATGAAAAGGTTATACACACAAAATATCAAATTTAACCAAATGGGAAGGGCCTAGATCCATCCACAAAAATTGGTAAATAAACAAACCAACAAATTTAAAAAATGAAACCAAGAGATATGGGACTATATTGGATCAAGTAATCATATAAAATTTAAATAAAATACATGGATCTAAAGGAGTAAGGATGAAGTGAAGTGGCTCAAGGATAATATAGAAACACAAGTCAAAGTAATAGTCTCATCAAACATTCCTAAATGTGAATAGAGCTATCCCATTATATTAAATATTCCAATGAAAAATATATAACCAAAATTTATGGAATTTATTCTTTTAAAAAAATTATATTACTGCATAAAATAATAATTTTTGAATGGAAACTGCTAAGAAATATAAATATAAAAAAATGAATTTATGTTTGTGACATAAATAAATATAATTAGAAAATACTCCACCATGAAAAATAATAACATAAAATGGATGCATGATGAAATTTAACCACCTATCCATTTATTTGGGCTTCCATGTAAAAACCCTAGGAAAAACTGTGTATGATGATTATCATTCCAAGTTAAACTATGATCTGAGTAAGTCCTTTGCATGTATCAAGGTTATAAAAACCTTTCAAATATTTTTATATTTACAACTAATAACATGATACAAATTTAAAAACTAATTCTAATAATAATACATAAGCATAACTTAACCATCATGCACTAGAGTTTGACCAGAATTTTCTCAGTAGGATACCACTAAGTGTTCTATATAAAACCATTTTTATTTAATCCATATCATGATTCTTTGAAATATAACTATAAAAATATTCTTTAATTTTAAGAAAACAAGTAAAAATGATACAATTTAAAGGAAAGAAGAATTTAAAAAGGGTATGTTAAACACCCATTATAGGGTGTGAAAAAATAATATTTATTTTCTTATCATGACATAATGGTTAACCAAGGTCGTATTTATTGAGGATCCTCTATTAGTTAGTCAATAACTATTTTAAATCACATATTATGTTTTTTGAATTTTTGTAATATTTGAAAGAAAAAGAAAAAAAATTGAGGTTTGGAAATTAAAATACAGAACAAAAATTAGTCATATTATTCAAAATGTATACAAAATGAAGTCAGTGGGAAAGAATTTTATCCCTTGGGAATCACACTTAGTGAAACTTCATTGTCAATATGTTAGTCTCATGCATATTTAATGAACATACTCCGTCGTATGTGTGGCCTTTCTCTTCTAACCCAATTCAAAATATAATGTGTACCTAATAGTCAACAAGTACATTGTACATCTACAGTCTAAATGATTGGTAATATAGAGGGATCCTAAATCAAGATAACCCCTTAACTCACATCCTTGACATGAAATCACACCTATTTTGAACTAAATTATAAATGATACATCATATTCCCTAGTGATTATGGAAGAGATAAAGAATAGAGTATAAGAATGAGCTAAAGAAAATATAACCAAAGTGAGGGTACACTACTACCTTTCCATAATACTAATTATCTTTGGAATAAACCTACGAAGATAAGAAACACTAAATATGAATACAAAATGACTTGGGTTCAACAATTGATTCAACCCTTAAGAGATACATCAGGTTTGTTCTTCACTATCATGAAGACAAGATATTATAATGAGAAAGTAAAATGAAAATTATATAAAATAAAGAGATCAAGAGAGAAACCAAGAATAGTTTTGTTATTAAAACATGTATAATTAAAATTAAAGTAAAAGAAAATATATTAGAATACTTTATGTATCATCACAATGATAAATTCCTAGTTGTGATTTCTACAACTATCGAGGTAATCAGAAGAAGAAGAAGAAGACTCATTTAAAATGGAGGGAAAATCATTTAAAAATATATCATCATTAGTTTTCTCTAGTGGGTTTCAATTCCATGGTAAATCATCCTTCATTCATGCATGAAGCGAAAATATTATTTCTCCATGTGACAACAACATACCAATATTTATAATATTCTTTCCATGATCTTTAATTCTACAACGTGATCATGTTCCCATATATTTAATACATGTTTCCAAATGAAACAATTTGAATGGGAGAAATATTAGTAAGTATACCAAAAAATGTTAGTACTTCAATATATCACATCATGGAGGGACCGTCTATGATGTGCCTCAATGTAACCCTCTCTAGTGGCCATGTCGAAGATACTTCATATCCGTGGTGTGTAATATTTCATGTAAATCTAATGCTTCTCAAAATTGAAAGTACAAGTCACCATAGGGGTAATATCCATTATTTCCCATAAATTACTTCTTTATATATATATATATGAAATCATGATGAATTTCACACTGAATTCCTCATCTTAGTGTGTTTGGAATTCCCCTGGGATCCATCGTCATCTTCATTCATGGTGAAACAACTCCCATTTCAAGAATCATCATGTCATGGTATTATTTTCTACAATTTTCTTCAAATAATATTTCTTTAGTCAAACTTCTTGGTTGAAATTTCAACAATTCTTAACCTTTATGTTTCCCACAGGCAATGAAATTGATTCATACATATTGATATTTGATCCCCCATTACTAAGTAAATGGCTTATACATATCACTGTAGGTTGTAGGCTTGGCTCTTATATATTCCCAAACTTTGTCAAATTTCTTCTCTACTGCACAAGTGAACTTTATGTATAAAGACCATTACTTTTTTACATTGCAAGACTTAACTAAATTTTTATATATTTATCCAAAATTAATAATATATATTCTAACACTTAGCTAAGTTCTCCATCACCTGAAAAATCAACCAAACATAAAATAATGTATTTCCATAAATTTTACTCTATAATTAATTAAACCATTAAAAATATCAAAATAGTCAATTTACAATAAAATTAAAATATTTTAAAATAAATTTATGGTTCTTTAAATTGATTAAAAAATGAATAAAACAATTATAAATCATTTTTTAATCAATTTTCAAAATATGTTCCAAAACACCATTACAAAATAAATATTTGATAATTAGTCTTAAAATATAAAAATAATGGGTTTAAAATCATTAATTTTAAAGTAAAAATAATAAACATATAATATATATTAGTAGGCATGAATGTAAATAATATTTTAAGCCATAAGACCACACTCAAGAATCATGGGAATGGCCCTAGGGAACTGTGGTAAAGAAAAATTAGGATACTCATACTATTTTATACCCAAATTATTATTTCCATAAAAATTTAAATCTAACTACATGCATACTGATAGGGATATAGGAATACTAAACTAGACATTATATCCACTAACCTTAGTAGAATCCTTAAATAGTGGTAAATTCACATAGACACTAGTAATTGTTGAATCGTAAATATATATGTAGTCTATAGTAGACTTGGTAGAGTGACACCAATACCTTATAAATTACTTTTCTTGGATTCCCATAGAAGTACGTTAGGTTCCCATATAGCATACCTATTATTAATGAATTAAAATTTCATTTCCATATAAGGATCCCATTTTTTAAGTTTACCTTTCTAATTTTATATCATAAATTCACCTCCAAGATAAAAAAAACTTTTAAATAAATAATTAATTAGAAAACAAAGTCAATAATTTCAATGAAAACCTTAAAAATTCATTTAATTCTATATTTAAACATGTTTCATTGACCAATTAATTACCCACAATAAAAATTAATTGTTAGAAAACAATTATAAACTTTATATTGTCCCTAAAAGAAAACTAATTAAGATCGAAATAAATTTCGAAACATCATTTAAAAATATCTATAACTTATAGTTACTCAAAAAAAATTAATATATATAACCACCAACCCTATATGAACAAAATCATTACTGATTGGTGTTATTTCACTGAAGGAAGGAAAAACGTATCTTTTTAATTCCAAAGGAAACCCTAAAATCAAGAATCTCAGATTTAAAACTATGATATTTGGAACCCTAATCCACCATATCCTTAGGAAAGGGAAATAAATGAGAAATAATGGAGAAAAGGTAAATTATGGTTTAGAATAACTTACAGAAAGGGATTGAATTTTCACGATGAAGAATCGACTAAGGAAGTAAGAGTAGTGTGAGGATACAAGGGGGTTGATGGCTAGGAAGTCTCTCAAATTCACTGGTTAAATGTGGAGAGAAAAATCCCACCTCTCATTTAAACTAGAATTTTAATTTTTAAAATAATAAAATCTATAAATGGACTCATAGTTTGTTCACATAGTTCATTTAACCATTTTACAACCATGTGGTTGGTTCTAGAGCTCAAATCTATATACCTACATGTTTTGATTACATAGTTAGGAAAACAATTAAAAAAAATTATAGAATACCTAGGTTTGAGCTATATGGTTTGCATATATGGATAGGTAACTATGAACCCTAAGTGTGAACCCTCAAAAATATATTCAAAATCATAAAAAATATATATTTAAACCTGAAAAAAAGTTAAATAAATAAATAATAAATCATGTATCTGTAAAGTATATCATGTGTTTTACAATTCTCCCCACTATATAACCTTCTATTCCTAGAAATTCAATTTGAAATAAGGTGATTTGAAAAGAGATGAGGCCACTACTACCTCATGTTCACTTCCAATTCCCATTTTTATGGGATTATTTCTCATGATTCCATTAGACCAAGAATAATGTAATAGAATTTCCTCAGAATACTTTTTTCTAGGAATAAAAAACCTAGATCGGATGTTCAATAACTAAAAATAACATGACCCAATCTATCAAGCCCCCACCTAAGCCACTGATAACCTGAGAGTACTTCCCCAATCCTTCCTCGAATAGTCCATGGGATAACGAATAGAACCGAGTAGCCATATCTTGGAATATGGAAGGCCTTATCCTATAAAATCCTATAATAAATACATCTTTAATTAAAAAATCAGTATAAAATAAAAATAGTATATATATATATAATTAACTGATGAGTACATAATGAATGGTTGAAATAATTAATACAGACATATCCCAAGATAATTACAAGTGAAAAAATGCATCTAACAAGCCTATGAAATACAAGGAACTATGTAGATACTCTATTACACATAATATCTGGGGTCATACTTCATCTATAATGATCTACACCACTATCACAAATCACTATTCTCCATAATTCATCACTCAGGGTCACCAGAGGTCAACTCTGAACAAGCCACACCAACACCACATCCATCCATCCCATTTTTAAACCTATGAATTTTCTATATAAAAACAACACATGTATACACAATTACTAGGAAAGGGTGAGTATAAACAATCCATTATGATGATGAAAAAACTATAAAGTAATCACATAGTAATAGTCAAATCAACTCCTAATACTGTAATTGACTAGGAGGGAGGAAAACAGGGAAACAATATTATCAAGTGAGCTCAAATACCCTAAAAAGGAGTACCCGGGTGAAAGAGAAAGAAGAATAACTAAAAACATGATCTAAAATAAGGAATATCAAGAATGTAATTAATATCTCAATCATATCAACTATAATCCATAAAATTCATACCCCATGAGAAAACAAGGAAGCTCAGATAATTGGGAAGTCCATGAAGCCTAAAGCTATTAGCCATCTTTGAACCTCATTGTGAAGTAACCCCTAAGGGTGTCAAAAAACCATAAATATTGTATAAGTCATTATTTTATATAATTCATATAGTTATGTCACCACTAGATTCCAATAAATAGGACCTCACTCACCCATGAAGTATTCTTACTTGTGGAGGTGTCACGTGCCACCTGAGGGTAAAGAATAATCCCAAATATACTCATAGAAATGACCTAAAAGAATTTTTCATACCTTCCAAGGTATCCATACCTAGATAACTATCAACCAATCTAACCTATATATACCTATATTGAAGGATATCATTCCCCCTAGAGTGTAGGGGAATACAGACTTCCATGGAGGATTTGTGCTCTTCTCGAGCTCCATAGACATGGGGAATACCAACCCTGATGATAGAGGATCTTGTATCCTATAATAGTGGTGTAATACTGACCTTATCTAATCCACAGATGGAGGATCTCATTCCCTAATCCCTTTGGGGAATTTCCAACCCTAGTAACAGATGGTATGAGGAAACTACTTCCTGATAACTCTCTATCATCATAGTGAGTTTAAATTCACCAAGAATTCTCATAAGACTAGCCTAATCATGATAATACCACTACACTTAATAAATCTCAATCTATCAAAAACCATATATTTATCCTAAAAAATAATTCTACGATAACGTTCAATATGAAAAAATAATTTGTAAATACTGATCTCTCATCCCAATGTAAATCTTGAGCAAGAATATATAAATAGCCAATGAAACTAGAAATGTACATGACATGTTCCAAAATAGCATCCACCATGAAAACCTTTCAACCATTTGATTACAAAACAGACCAAACAACTGTATTTAATGTGAAAAAATATTCAAGATAAACTATTTACTTTTCCAAAATGGGTAATCCGTAAAAAAATATGCATCTGGTGAAAGATAAACATTTTATCACATCAAAAATAGGGTGCATATTTTTATGGGACTAAAGGATAATGCCACAAGTTAAATTTAGGCATCCAATATTGGTCTTCAATAATAAAAATCAATTTATGGGGGGGGGGGGTCTGAGGTTCGGGATCCCATGAGTGTGTGCATGCTTTACATTTTATTTTTCCCCTCCCCTTTACCGATGTCAAATTATTATTATTATTATTATTATTATTACCATTATTACACTCTTAAAAAATATAATATTATATAATAGTGGTTGGGAAGGAAAACATGTCACTCACTAACACCTCTTCCAATTCATGAAAATTTAGGTGACCTAATCCCTATTCAATATAAAATAAGATCATTATATTTATTATATAATATTATTTGAAAACTAAACATAGGGTAAAATGTTCTTTACAACCCCATCCCCTTGGAAACATAAGGCACCTCAAAATCTCCCCTTTTTATAATAATTAATATAAAATATTAATCTATGATTAATTTAGGATATTAATTAATATAAGTAGTAGGTGAGAGGTGCTTCTCCACCCTACACACAAAAAATTTCAGATGGCATGGTCTTACATACCCTGACTTGTGTGGCTTCATGCCCATACAGACCTCCACCACAAAGGATTCCCCGAGAAAATCCTCAATGCACATGCCTATATTATCTGAGCCTTATCAATTTTTTGTTGTTATGAACATGGTCATTATTATGTTTCATGTGAATCACCCTAATTCAATTCATGCTGCATTGTTCTTTATCTACATCTCTAGGAAATGTTTGGTCCTTTGTCATTCATCCCATCACTATCATATATCCTTCCATGATATCACCATCACATAACCCTAGGGTATGATAGCCTTAGGAAAACATGAGGGTATTATAGATATAAGGGAAAGATAATAGAGATAAATAGAATAATTTCAAGTCATCTCTATTAACAAACTATGGTCGATAATTTACAATCACAAAAAATAAAATTAGGAATAAATATTTCGATCCTAGAATTACGAAGACTAAGAACATCAATAAAAGGGATTATGTTGGTAATTAATCACAAAGTTATAATAATTAGTTTTATTGAATAGATTTCAAAGAATAGAACTATGTTTATCAACAAAGAATGGAGATTCTATTCTTGAATTTATATAGCGTGGATCATTTATTCAAAAATAAAAATCCCTAACTTGATGTCAAATCATCGTTTGTTTAATTCCATTATCACTATCACTTGATCAATGATCAATGTTGCTGTGGAACCACACTCAATCCTCTAATCCACCATCATTATCGGTTATAATCGCGATTCTATCCACCTCACCCTATCTCTTGGGGTAATTCATTATAGTGGGTATTAAATTGAGTAATCTTTATGGTCAATAAACTATTTAAATAAATTAATTAATTTTCTATTTATTCATGTAATACTATCTAGAATTTTGAACCATTGTGAGGACCATTATGATAAAAATTTCATCATTCCAAGAGTAAACAACCCATTCCAGACACATCTAAGGTCTAAAATTTTCCATCAAATTTTCTATTTAAGATATATGATCATTTCATATAAAAGACACGTGCTATGATTAAAATTAATATAATATTTTTTATTATATTCTCATAAAATATCCATAGTAATTGGATTTCTATGCTGACTTTGGAAGTTATCGTGAAATTCATCATCAAAATATCATTTATTTTGAAACATCAAAAACTAGGTTTATTATACCACTATCATGCTTGTGTAATTATTATTATTTTTTATATAAAAATATATCTCATGAAACTTAAAATGATTAAATAACCCCTCCAATTATCTACTCAGGGATAAAATTCAATCCATGAGATCAATGAAAACATCACAATAAAATTTCAAGGTCACATTATATGGTAAATTTTCCATTTTACCCATATGAATGTCCTATAACTCAAAAAACTCAAAATTGAGATAGGTCCCAACTAAGAAAATTTCAAGTTACTACATATTATTCTCTTTAAACTTTTTACATCCTCAAAAAGATAATAATAGTAGTATCTAACCAAGAAAACCCACTAATATCCATGTATAAAATAATACACCCTAACATGCAATTTATTTGTATTTGGTGGTTTATCCCTATGAGAAATCAGTACACCACTAACCAAAAATGGGACACCTTTTCTCCCCATTGATGTCATCGACTCAAAATCTTTCTAGAAAGTCCTTCATGGGGTGGTTTTCCCACTATACAGAATGAAATGAAACCATATACTATCAAAACCCCTCTTAAAAGGTTATAATAATATGGTCTCACTAATAGAAGTTGCTTGTTTTTGACCTTTAAAGAGTTTTTCTAGTGGTTGTCACATGAGGGGATCCCATCCACACCACACTCCAGCACTGAGTGCTTCACATGTTTTTGCACTTATACCATAGGAGTTTCAAAGCATAAAGACCTCCTAATTCAATGTCAATTTCATTATCATCACAAGCTTTCAAGGATTGGAACACTATATCACTATTTCATGACACACAAGCGACATGAATTTTATTTCTCACCCTCTATCAGACAACTGTAGGTATCCTCTATATACATCCTGATCTCCAAATGACCATCACCAAATCTCAAGGACTTCCTAGTTGTGTCATCATCTCTCTTTCTAAAATGTTATCAACGAGTACATTATATCTTAAATCATCCTAAAAAATTGGTCAACACCACACTACTACCTATCGGGTGACCCTATCCTCCACAATGTAAAGAAGATGGTACTAACCATTCAGATGACACTATTATATCATCTTCAGACCATAGTTAAAATCATTCCCATGTGACCAACATTTTAAAACTCCCAGAAAAACTCTCCCACCTTGTCAATATTATATAAATAGTTACCACATGGCGGTTAACTTCACAAAAATCATATAGACATACTACAATAAGGTTCATCCCCACTAGGGCGGTCTCCAATCTAGATTTCCATCTCTATATTCACCACAAAAACCAAGGATAATTGATTTTCCATCTAAGGAAAGTGGGATATGTATTCCCAACCTTCATGAAAACCCTTTAGGTCCTCTATATAAGGATTTCCAGTAACACTATACCACTAAATCAACATCATCATCATGGTCCTCTCATACACACACTATTGGAAAATAATATTTTAACATAGTTCTTAATTTTCATTTATAATGTTAGTTTTTACCAATATTGGTTCAAGAGATGTTAAAAATAACATTTTTGACATCGATTTTCAAAAAACTGATGTCAAAACTTGATTTAAAAATCCAATTTAATGGATCATTCCATTTTTGTTTTTTCTAAACTAACATTGAAAGTAAATTATAATACCAGTTTTATAATAATATCAATGTGGAAAAATTATGAAAACAATACAATAGCCTACATCGGATTTAACATAAGATATTCATGAAAAAAATACACCCTTCAACATCAGTTTTACCATAAAACTGACGTGGATAGTGGCTTAATATGTCAGTTTTAAGTAAAAAACTAATTTCTAATGTTCTAAATTTATGATTCCATGCCAGTTTATTAAAAAATGACTTTGAGAAATTCATAAAAAAATTTAACCTTATATGTCAATTTTACCATAAAACTAATGTATAATGTGCCTTTAGATGTTGGTTTCAAGTAAAAAATGGCATATAAAGCTCTGTTTTTATGATTCCACATCGGTTTATTAAAAAACAAAAAGGAAAGTAATAATTATGTAAAAAAAGAAGATTAAAATACCTGAACCAAGAGAATATGAAATTTTTTGTCATTATAAAAAATAGAAGATAAAAACATAAACCATAAAACTATTTTCTAAATACACATTTTCAAAAATTTAATTAAAAGATACATGAATGATAATTTAAAAATTAACCATAACTAAAAAACATATTTAAAAAAACAATAAAGGTGGGTAGAGAATTTATCAAGATATTTTTCAACATCATTGAAAACCTAAAATATATATTAATGTTTTAATATTAAAAAAAATATAATATTCTGATATAAAACCTAAAATTCATAATCAAACCATCCTTATTAAATTAAACCATCTTCCCAATTGTGATTATCTCAAACATGAATCATAAAACCTACTAAGCACATTTCAAAATTCCATTTTAATGTTTACATTATGGTTATGATGCATTAAATCGAAAATAAAAATAAACATATAAACATATGAGAAAATAAATATTATATAATACAAAATTTATTTACCTTTACGTTCATGTATTTAATTTTGTTGGATCCTGTGTCGATAAGTTATCATCATTAATCTTTCCCCATGACCTGTATTTTTATATATCAACTAAACAACCATTTATAAAAAGAAGAATATATATTAAACATCTTATAAAAAATAATAAAAATTATTTTTGAACAATTTGATAAAACTTTTAAGTACACCATCTAATAAAGAGGAAAAATATATAATGTGAATTCATATAGGTAGAATACGGCTAAAATCCAATCAACACTACAATATAAAATGTTCACAATTAATGAAATTATAATGAATGTTAGTTCATAATTATCTTACTCTTCTTGCCCATCAAGGAATGGAAAAAACCAACAACCAATATCTGTATTGTCTAATCTATCACCCCCCCATATATATATATTTCTCTAGAATCCCCATTTAGATATTTCATATATATTGAAATATATTTTGGATCCATAAAACCACAAATATTATTGGTCTCATTTTGAGTGGAAAGTGTGTGTAGATAACTAATTAAATAAGTAGTAAATTAAGTTACTTCAATTCATAATTATTTTAATAATGAAAAACGAAAATATAAATTTACTTCAATGGAAAACAACTGAAACATAGGTATGATGAGATAATCAAAAATAACAAAGTTACTGATATTTTTTAATATTATTAATTTATAGTCTCTTCCATATATATCACATATCAATTAAAACTCACAAATATTATACAATAAATAATAAAAATGGGATAATATTTTTATCCCATCTAAAATCTCAAAAGCATCCCAGGTTGATGGTTCCTAAACCTTTTTTTATTTTGTATCAATTATTTTGATTTTAGATAATCCAATATAAATTAAATATAATAAAAAAATTATGTAATTTTTCATCAAATGTAAATAATATATAAAAAACAAATACCACAAATGTCAGGTGATGAAGAGGGCTAGTTGACTAGAGTAAAAAATGACCCACACAATCTTCAAATCTTGTTACCTCCTCTATATGAAAGTCCAATAGATCATTTGTATCAATAATATCATGTACCTATACTCTTACCTGACCTGAATTCATATTATGGTCATTTATATATTCTCAAAAAATATTTAATACATCATACACTACAATATGTATATGGGGATCTCCAGTATACAATATACAATATAAGGATCGGTCTAAATGATAAGGCGGAGGATATGAGTTGGAAGGCTGCACAGGCTATGATTATCTCATCATTTGTTCAAACATAGCCTGAATAGATAACTAAATTTGATCTCCCATGGACATTTTTAGGATTTCCATATTTGATGTCAAGGAATCCATTTTTATGCCCCATAATTTCTTAATTTTACAACCAAAAGCATTCTTAATATTGACAGCTACCTCATATCCTCTCATGCAGCTGGGGAGTTCTTGGTTTTCCTAAGCAATAGCTAGAATGTACATCCTACCATTAGGGATAAAAATCCCCCATTTCACTTTCTCCCGATGGTTATCCGAATATGATATATTAAAATAGTATATTAGTGCTATTAATTTAAAAAATAAAAACATTTAATAAAAATAGAAAAGTAATTTATTACAAATATATCAGCTACTTTTTTAGATTGATCTTTAAGAAACAATTTTTCATTCTCTTGTTTTTTCATTTTCTTTATGGTGAGTGGGGTAGATGGAGGACAGAACTTGACCCCTTCTAATCTACTACTATATTTATCTCTGAATGAATTAAACTTTTCTGCATTAATTTTCTCTTCTAGTGAATGATATGATCCTCATGATAAATTATGAGTGTATACATTCTACCACTGGATCTCTTGGTAAGATCTCCCGGAGGCCTATTACATAAAAGTAAATGAATAATTAATCAGGTTATATATAATATTTTTTTGTCAATAGACAGTAATTATTATATGACAAATGCTCCATCATGTCGGGTGACGAAAAATTTAATCCATCTATCTATATCTAAAAATCCATCCTTGATACATGGGTTTTCATTCTATAACTTCTCAAAAATATTTTTTTTTCAATTTTGTTTTAAATTCTCTCCATATAACTACTGCTAAAGATAGAAATAATTTCTTAATTTCTTCTATTTTATAAAATTTTAATTTCATATATAATTATTATATTAAATATTAGTCATATAAAATATATATTTATTTATTAATGAGATAAAAATAAATCAATTGAGATATTTTACCATAATGGACTCCCACAGCTATACTCTCATCATCTTATTGAGAAACTTATAATCAGGATATAAATTGTAAATCCTACAACAACTATGCATGGTGATATAACTATTAAACTATGTTAAATTTGGTATAATTGGGATATTATTAGCATCAAAATTAATAAGTTTCTTTTTCTCCCCATGAACAAGTGAAATATTTATTAAACATATAATTCTAAATCTACTAACTCTATGAATCATTTTTATAGAGAATAATAAGAATAAGTGGTTTTCATTTTACTGATGGTATGTTATCGGTGTCCCAAATTGTTTTACCTTAATGAGTATAGTACAAGTAAGGGGTCGATCCATAGGGAAAATAAGTTATTTTTTTCTTTCTTTTCTAGTTTGTACTTGATCTAGTGAAGTGTACTGATTTTAGAGTCGATTTTTAGGTTTTGATGAAAGGATGATTGGATGCTAATTTCTTACTATATTAATTTAAGGATAAATAAAAACACAGGAATTTTGTAACACCCCAATCTTCCATGGTACGCTTCTCTTTGAATAATAAAATAGCGTGTGTTATACGCAACTTTGAGTTCTAACACACCACAACCAATCAAACTAGCCGTTATGAATAGTAAAATCCACATTTTGAAATTTTATAAATAGTATATTTCAAAATAGGCTTTATTTTTTGATTTTTAATATTGAAATTAGCTTAGGGTGAATTTTTGGTATTTTTCTGAAAACTTTCAATTTTTGATTAATAGTAAAAAATACAAAATTTTAATTAAAAATAACTTTTTTAATCTAAAAACTTTATAGTAATAAATTAGAATATTGAGTGGTTTTAAAGTATAATTAGATTATATTTTTACCATTTAATCCAATGTTGGTCATTGGATGTAATTTCACATTTAAACTGGACATAAGAAAGTGTTAATCTTTTGATAATTATTATTTCTTAAAAACACGTTTTTTGTTTTGACAACGGGAATTAATTTTAAATTAATTTCTAACACTTATGTGTTTTGAATTTAGAAAAATGGATTCCATATTTAGAATCAGGAGGTTCAAATTGTTTGAATAAGTAAATTTTATTTTTAGACATTTGGAATAATTACTTTGGTAAATATTTTATTAATCATGGTTAAAGGGTAAATCTGGTAAATAAGGGTAAAAAAATAATATTATAATAATATTAAATTATCCTAACACGTATCATAACCCTATTGGATGATACATGTCCGCCCATGAGAATCTTGGGGTCGATTTTGGGACCCCATGGAGCCACTTGTAAGTGATAATGACACTTTATATTAATAAAGTTAAAGTAAATACAAAAATGACATAAGCATATATTTTTTAGTAAAACAATTTTTATATAGGGTTATATATTTTTTCTCTTCGACTATAAATATTAATTAAAAATATAAAAATATTTCCTATATAATGGTATTTTATCTATAATTTTTATACATTGAATAATTAAATTTATTTATGACACAATTATGATGCAGTATTTTCCTTATTAATGAAAGAATCAAATAAATTTTATTATAAATGTTAAAATAAATATAATCTGAAATTTTTGATGCCATAAACAAATTTTATAGGTTAATATGACATTTTAGGATTGATTAAATTATTTTATTTTGAATTAATAATGTTTTTAGGACTTTAAAAAAATCAATTATAAAATAGTGTCAAAATTGAGATAAAGGCGTTTTTAATACAAATATTATATTATTAATTGATATAATATTCCAAAAAATATAAGGTTCATCCAAATGACTAATATAATGATATTTTTATCATTAATAAACCACTTTTGGTTCTATTGGATGTTTATAGTAAGTTTATTAGCTATATAATATAAAAATACAAAGAGGCATGGTAAATGTCAAACTATTTAACTAAGAGTTAAATCTAAATGATAAAGATAATATGGTGACCAAAACCTATCTAAAACCTATTGGTTGAGTGGTTTTCGACCTATTCCTACCTTATTCTTTAAATATTTAATTTTATAGCCATTAGAAACCTAAAATGATTTTATTATAAAATAATAAATCTAGCTTTTTCTAAGGTGCCCCTCAACCCTCTTATAAAAGGGCACTCCAACTTCCCTCAAGTTCACACCTTCAATGCCTTTTTTCTCATCCAAAACCTACCCAAATACCGTCCCAACTATCCTCCCTTAATTCTAGAGGCCTTACTTTAGTCATAAAGGCAACCTAAGGATTCCTTTTGATCAAATCAAAAGGAAGAACCCATGGAAGAGATAAATATTTCATCACCTCTTTCAAGTTCTTTTCTTCTTCCACTTCCTCTTTTCTATGTTGTTTCTATTATAAAATAATAACTACAGTATCTTATATATACTTTGATATTATTATAAATATGATACAACCATATTCATTATTCTATCCATCCTTTGAATGACATGTCACCATACGTGTGTACGTACGGCTTACCATTTCCACGTCTTGGTGTAATTGTTATTCAATGCATTATTATTTGGATTGGTATAATAATGATGTTTAATTTATGTAAATAATAAATATAACATGATAATGATTCTGTATATCTGATATACCATCCAATTAAGTATTATTTTAATAAGAAAAAAAATGATATTGTCGCTCGTGCGTACGTACGGATTACCGTCTCCACGAACGCAATGAGATTCATTCCCCATCGTATCCATTCAAAAATAATTTTCATTAGATGATTAAAAATAATTTTTAAACACTTAATATAATTCTGAATATTAATAAGATACATCATATCTATAACAAACATTACTTACGTAACAAAGCATATAAAGGAAAACGGACCAGTTAACACCTGAAACGACGATAATACTAAGATATTATTAAAAAACAATGTTAAAAGATCATATATGATATAATATTAATGTATATGATTATGGTATAATTTAATAACAATTATTTCACCATTATACAGAAGTTTAACCTACCCTCAACCAAGGAAAAGTACAAGGTAAGGGTTAATTTTACAATCTCTTTATTATCCGAGGTTGTTTTTATGTAAGTATCTACTGAGACCTCTTTATAATCCACATCCATGTTTCTTAAAATTATAATTCAAAACATTCTTAATATTTTATAGACTATGGTATTTAGTCATTTATACCATTTTTTTTACTTTTTATAAGATGATTATAAAAGAATCTTTCTGTCGTTTTCCAAACAAGGTCATTTATAAGCTTTATGACCAAATTAAGGTAAGAATGTCTCCTTTATAACTTCGTCAAAGATTCCCTTACAAGTTTATAAGAATATTTCCAAAGTAAATTATTTATATTATAATTATATTAATTTTAAATGATTTCAAAATAGAAAGAGATAATTCTCTAAAAAAGGTTTTGATTTCATCTATGTCAACCTCCTTTGATAGATTTTAAGCTCATTTGAAGTTGATTTATTATGATACAAAACATCCATATTGTATTGAAGGTTTTGTGATATGTTTGACTATGGATGTGTTATTTTTACACCATTAATGGTTTATGCATAAATTATTTACATTTAATATGCTAGTTTTAATAGGAATGTTTATGTTATGTTTAAACCTTTTCATATGAGGAATTAATTGGACTTAGTATATGACGGGTGGAGCCCACTATAGCTCCCCGATGAATCGATAGGTCTCATGATACAAACTAGTGTCTTGGTACAATGCCTTGATAAAATATTATTTGTAGTATTGGAACAAGGCCTTGACTATGTGGTTATGAAAGTATGGCATTATGCATTCCATCATTATAAAAGTGGCTATTGATATTTCATGTGATTATTCGACTATTACAATATCCATGTGAGTAAGTAAATGGAATTATTTTGATTTTATCTTTGTCATATTATGCTAAAGTTCAGGTTTAAAAGGATTTTGTTTTAGTCTTATACATTTCCTTAAATGTTTATTCTTATTTATAAAAGTTTACACTATATTTTTATCCTTACTGAGTATCTGAGCTCACCCCTTTCTATGTTTTAGTTTTCCCAGGATGCGAAGAAGTATATTATGACCGACCTGCAGGGATATTCTATGAGATCTCAGTGTTTTCTATGGAAACAATGTTGTTTTAGTTTTCCATTTTACTATGTAATGTAAACCTTATGAATGTATCTAGTACTTCAAAGGCTACTAAACTAATCGGTCTTTCGAGAATTGATCTTTTGTGATCATGCCAATGACACGTAATAATGCACCGTCTCTGGGCTTCTTGGGTAGGGGCGTTACAGTAGGTATCAGAGGTAGTTTAGTAAAAACCTTGGAAACTAGATTTAGATAAACTCTGATTAGAGCACATAGCCCTAATTTGGACTTTGAGTATTAGTATATGAGAACTTCCTAGAATTTTGGTATTGTAGAGATTTTGTGAGTTTTCCAAGAAAGACATCCCTATCTAGATACAAGCAGGTAGAGGCGACTCTGGAATAGATGTACCTAGGGGTAAAACCGAAAAACACAGCTTTGAGCCAGACTCGAACGGGAACTGGTGCACGACAATGGGCCTTGCTTCACTCTTGGTTACGACACTCCTAGGGGATATGGTTAGGATAATTCTCATTTTCTTTAAAAACTATTACGAATGGTTTATGAGTATATACTTACTCAAAGAAAACATTTTTTTTATGATAATGGATTATATCCATAAACAGTTTAATTTATGTTAAGTGTTTTACAAGTTTGTAATTATGTATTTAGATTCATAATCTAATCTAGTTTATGCCATTATTTAGAAATGACACCTAGTGGAAGGAATGGAAACTGTATCAATGCGCGCACTCCATGTACGGATTTCTCTCCTGCTCAAGATAATTATAGTGGAGCTGGTGATACAACTGGTGGTGATAATCTTGTCACTATATTGGGATAACTTACTCTGGTTATGAATAATAACCTTACCCGTATAGAGCACCCTGATCCGCAACATGGAGGATCAATGTTAGATCGCTTCATGAGGCAACAACCACCAACATTCAATGGGAGTACAAATCCACTAGTTGCTGAGCAATGGATGAATTCCTAAGAGAAAATATTCCACACCGTGGGGAGTAGCGAAAGGGAAAATGTTTTCATGGCAATTTACAGCCTCACTGGAGATGTTGATCAATGGTGGTTATTGATTCAAAACAGAAATGATGATGATGAAGTATAAAATATGGAATGAAGGGAGTTTAAAGATATTTTCATAGAAAAATACTTTCCTCATGACCATCGAGTCGATATGGAAAGTCAATTTCTGAGTCTGAGGCAAAAGGAGGATGAGAATGTCTCAATGTATGAAGCTAACTTTACCGAATTAGCATGGAATGTAGAAGATTATATACGTAAACCAAGAAGTAAGATTGATCATTTATTTTATGGGTTAAAACCATTTCCCCATCAATAATTAGTCTCACAATCTTTATCGTCGTATAAAGATATTTTCTCATGTTCTATGAAGACAAGAAAATAATTATCTATGCCTAAAAACATTAAATCAAAGAAAGAGATGAAGAGATATGCTGAACACTCTGGAAGTGTAAATAAGGTGAAGAAGGGAAAAGTTGAATATCTATCATGTAGTAAATATGGGAAGAAACGCCCTTGTACTTTCCTGAAGGGAATGAGAGTCTGTTACAAGTGTGGTGAAATAAGCCACCAAACTTGTGATAGCAAGGTAGAGAAATAGGTTGTTAATGCTGAATTCTACAGTTGTAGAGAAAGGGGGAATTAGGCAAATGAATTTCCTAAGTGTCATGGGAACTTACCTCAGAAAAGGCCAAGAGATCAAGGCTAAGCTTATGCTATCACTACTATTGAGGTTGAAGCTCTGAAAGATGTGGTGGTAGGTAATTTAATGGTTTCCTCAAATTTAGAAAATTCTTTATTTGATTCAGGATCATCGCATTGTTTCATATCTTCCCAATTTGGTAATAAAATCAGTTATTTGCAATTTGATATAACAAGGGATTTTTCAGTCAAAACTGTTAAGGGAAGTGTCATTGCAACAAAGTTTTGTGAATCAGTCCCTATTAGGGCATATACATGTTATTTATTTATTGATCTAATCGTCATACCCAAGATTGAATTTTATATAATCCTCGGTATGGATTGGATTTCAGACCATGATGCAAAAAAATTATTGTAAGAAGAGGGAGGTTACAATTTTTGATGATGATAATGAGTACCTTATATTTAGAGTAGAAACATCGCCACATAATTCTTATCTAGATCCACCCCTAGTAGCTCAACTAAATTCAATTATTGGGGAGGAAGAGAATGAAATAACTTTGGGTGAGGAAAAGAAAGTACAAATAGAATATGTACCTATTTTGCAAGATTATGTTGATGTATTTCCAAAGGATTTACATGGGCATCCTCCAGAACAAGAAATTGAGTTTTCCATTGACATAATTCTTGGTTCAAGGCCCATATCGAAGACCCCTTATAGAATGTCCACTGTGGAATTAATGGAACTAAAGAAACAACTAGAATAATTGAGTAATAAGGGATTTATTTGACCTAGTTTTTCTCCATGGGGAGCCCCTATCCTTTTTGTTAAGAAGAAAGATGGATCAATGAGGTTTTGAATTGACTACAGGGAGATCAATGCTGTAACAATAAGGAAAAAGTATCCCATACCTCCCATTGATGATTTATTTTACCAACTTCATGGATTTCAATACTTTTCAAAGATTGACCTTTGATCTGGATATCATCTGTTGTGTGTGAAGAAGGAAGACATTCCAAAAAATAGCATTTCGAACCAGGTACGGGCATTAAGAGTTTACAATAATTCCTTTTGGATTGACTAATGCACCCTATGTCTTCATGGATCAATTGAACAGAGTTTTCAAGGAATATCTTGATGACTTTTTATTGGTATTTATTAATAATATCTTGGTAAACTCCAAAAACTACAAAGATCATGAAAATCACTTGTGCATTATCTTGAAGACTCTTAGAAGACATAAATTAGATGAGAAGTTTACCAAGTGTGAATTCTGGCTTCAGAAGATTTCTTTTCTTGGCTATATTGTCTCTAAGGATAGAATCTCTATTTATCCTTCTAAGACCAAGGCAATCCAATAATTTCCAGCACCAATGAGTATAACCGAGGTACGCAATTTTATTGGTTTAGTAGGTTATTATCGATGTTTCATCCAAAAATTTTCCCGGTTTCCTAACTCATTAACAAAGCTCACATGAAAAGGGGTTAAATTTGTTTGGGAAAAGAGTGTAAATAATTATTTGAAGAACTGAAGAGAAGATTAGTCAATGACCATATATTGACTCTACCATCAGGGAATGATGGTTTTGTTATTTATAGTGATGCTTCAAAGAAGGGACATGGTTGTGTCCTTATGCAGAATGATAGGGTTAGTGCCTATGCATCCCGACAGCTAAAAATTCATGATAAAAACTATCATACTCATGATCTTGAGTTAGTAGTTGTAATCTTTGCTTTGAAGATTTGGAGAAACTATCTCGATGGTGAAAAATGTGAGATATATACCGATCAAAAGAGTTTGAAGTATATTTTTCACAGAAAGAACTCAACATGAGGCAAAGGAGATGGCTTGAACTACTCAAGGATTATGATTTCACTATACACTACCACCTAGGGAAGGAAGATAAGTTGGCAGATGCTTTGAGTAGAAAGGATCATGGGGTTTTGAACAAGATGAGAGATGAAAAGGATCCTATATACATGGATCTAGAAAATATGGATATGGGAATCACCATGGAAGGTGAAACATCAATAATTTTTCAAATGGTTTCCAAACCGTCTTTACTAGAAAGGATAAAAAGTTCTCATATTGATAATGAAGAGTTTCAAAAGAATATTAAAGCAGTGAATGATGGGATATTGAATGACGTTGTGTATAAATATGGAATTTTGAAAACTGGGAAAATACTTTGTGTTCCCGATATACCTGATCTAAAAATGGAATTGTTGGATATTGCTCATAGTTCCAATTTCTCTATACACCATGGTAGCACTAAGATGTATAGTGATTTTAAGGAACATTTTTGGTGGGACAACATGAAGAGGGATATTGCTGATTTTGTGTTAAGATGTATGGTTGGTAAACAAGTGAAATCTTGAAGGCAACATCCTGGAGGATTCATGCAACCACTTCCCATACCTGAGTGGAAATGGGATAATATCATGATTAACTTTGTCATGGGACTACCAAAGACTCATAAAAGGAACGATGCAATATTGGTCATTATTGATTGTCTTACCAAGTCAGCACATTATATTGATATAAGAGAAGATTTACCACTTGAAAGTTAAGCAAGACTATTTATTAATGAAGTTGTAATACTTCACGGAGTACCACTATCGATTGTTTCTAATCGTGATCCCCATTTTACACCACGATTCTAGAAAATTCTTCATAAATCCCTGAATACTGAACTTCGTTTGTCCACTGCCTACCACCCTCAAATAGATGGACAATCCGAACAGACTATTCAAACCTTAGAAGACATATTGAGATCATTCTCACCAGACTTTCAAGGTATGTGGGATCAATATTTACCTGTGGTATAATTTTCATATAACAATAGCTTCCATTCAAGTATTCAGATGGCACCATATGAAGAATTATATGGAAAGAGATAACCTACACCATCTTTTTGGGATGATGTTGGTGAAAGAAAACTCATAGGCCCAGAACTTGTTGAAGAAATGATGCAAACAGTGAAGGTAATCCAAACCCACATCAAAGCAGCTCAAAGTAGGCAGAAGAACTATGCTGATAACCGAATGAAGGATTTGGAATTTCAGGTAGGAGATCATGTTTTCTTGAAGGTATCTCCATGGAAGGGTGTTATACGTTTCAGTAAGAAGGGAAAATTGAGTCCCAGGTACATCCGACCTTTCAAAATTCTAGAACGAATTGGGGTTGTAGCTTACCGTTTGGCACTGCTGCCAAGTCTCTCAAAAGTTCACAATGTGTTCCACGTATCACTGTTGAGAAAATACATGCTTGAACCAACGCATGTACTCACCTATGATGAATTAGAACTGGAACCCAATCTGTCTTATTGCAATGATCCTTTCAAGGTTATTGATACAAGAGAACAAGTACTGAGAAACCTGATGACTTGTCCGGTAAAAGTTCTATGGAGAAACTATAAGATGGAAGAGGAAAAGTGGGAACCCGAGGAACTTATGATGAAGAACCACCCGAGTCTTTTTATGATTTAATATTCTTGAAATTTAGAGGATGAAATTATTTTAAGGAGGTTATAATATAACCACCCAAGCTTCTACGATACGCTTCTCTTTGAATAATCCAATAGAGTGTGTTGTATTTATCTTCGAGTTCTAACACACCACAACAAATCAAACTAGCCGTTATGAATAGTAAAACCCAATTTTTGAAATTTTATAAAATTTATCTTTAAAAAAGGACTTTATTTTTGGATTCGGAATATCAGAATTAACTTAGGGTTGTTTTTTTTGGTATTTTTCTGAAAGCATTCAATTTTTGATGAATAGTTAAAAATAATAAATTTTAATTAAAAACAACTTTTTTAATCAAAATAAATTATAGTGATAAATTAGAATATTGAGTGATTTTAAAGTATAATTAAATTATATTTTTATCATTTAATACAATGTTGGCCATTGGATGTAATTTCACATTTAAACTGGACATAACCAAGTGTCAATCTTTCGATAGTTATTATCTCTTAAAAACAAGCTTTTTGTTTTGACAACGAGAATTAATTTTAAATCAATTTCTTCCACTTATGTGTTTTGAATTTAGAAAAATGGATTCCATATTTAGAATAAGGAGGTCCAAATTTTGTAATTAATTAACTTTTATTTTTATACATTTTGAATAATTACTTCAGTAAATATTTTATTTACCATGGTTAAAGGGTAAATCCTGTAAATAAGGGTAAAAAAATAATATTATAATAATATTAAATTACCCTAACACATGTCCTAACCATATTGGATGACACATGTCTGACCATGGGAATATTTTGGTCGATTTTGGGACCCCATGGAGTCACTTATAAGTGATAATGACACTTTATATTAATTAAGTTAAAGTAAATACAAAAATTACATAAGCATATATCTTTTATTAAACAATTTTTACATAGGGTTATATATGTTATCTCTTAAACTATATATATTCATTATAAATCTAAAACGATTTCATAAATAATGGTATTTTATTTATAATTTTTAGAAATTGAATAATTAAATTTATTTATGACTCAACGATGATGCAATATTTTCCTTATTTATGAAACAATCAAATAAATGGTATTATAAATGTTAAAATAAATATAATATAACATTCTTGATTCTATACATGAATTTTATAGGTTAATATGACATGTTATTATTTATTAAATTTATTTATATTTAATTAATAAAGTATTTATGACTTTAACAAAAATCAATTATTAAATAGTGTCAAAATTGACATAAAGGAGTTTTTAAAAAAAATATTATATTATTAATTGATATAATATTCCTAAAAATATAAGGCTTAGTAAAATGAATTATATAATGATAGGTGTATCATTAATGGACCACTTGGGGTTCTCTTGGAAGTTTATAGTATGTTTATTAACCATATAATATAAAAATACAAAGAGACATGGTAAATATCAAACTATTTAACGAAGAGTTAAATCTAAAAGATAAAGTTAATATGGAGACACAAACCTATCTAAAACCTATTTTTTGAGTGGTATTAAACCTATACATACCTTAGAATTAAATATTTCATTTTTGAGCCATTATAATCTGAAAATGATTTTATTATAAAATAATATTTCTAGCTTTTCCTAAGGTGCCCCTCACCCCTCTTATTAAAGGGCACTCACCCTTCCCTCAAATTAACACCTTCAAAGCCGTTTGGATTGGAAAAAACCTACCCAAATACCCTTTAAAATATCCTCCCTTAATCCTAGAGTCCTTCCTTTAGTCATAAAGCCAACCTATGGAGCCCTTTTGATTAAATGAAAAGGAAGAACCTGAAGAAGAGGTAAATATTTCATCACCTCTTTCAAGTCCTTTTCTTCTTCCACTTCCTCTTTCTTTGGTGTTTCCATTATAAAATAATAACTCCAATATCTTCTATATACTATGATGTTATTATAAACATGGTAAAACCATATTCATTATTCTATCCATCCATTGAATGACATGTCACCATACGTGCATACGTACGACTTACCGTCTCCACGTCGTGGTGTAATTGTTATTCAACGAATTATTATTTGGATGGGTATAATAATGATGTGTAATTGATGTAAATAATAAATATAACATGATAATTATTCTGTATATATGATATAACATCCAATTATATATTATTTTAATATCAAAATAATGATATTGTTGCTCGTGCGTACGTACAAATTACCGTCTCCACGAACGCGAGGAGATTCATTACCCACCGTATCCATTCAAGAATAATTTTCATTAGAAGATTAAAAATAATATTTAAAGACTTAATATCATTATGAATATGAATAATATACATCCTATCTATAAAAAACATTACTTACTTAACAAAGCATATAAAGGAAAACGAATCAGTTAACACTCGAAATAACGATAATACTAAGATATTATTAGCAAAACAATGTTAAAAGATAATATATGATATCATATTAATATATATGATTATTGTTTAGTTTAAAAACAATTATTTCACCATTATACAATAGGTTAAACTACCCTCGACCAAGGAAAAGTACAAGGTAAGGGTTTATTTCACAATCTCTTTATTATCCAAGGTTTTTTTTATGTAAGTATCTACTAGGACCTCTTTATCATCCACATCCATGTTTCTTAAAAGTGTATTTCAAAACATTCTCACTATTTTATAGACTATGGGTTTTAGTCATTTATACCATTTTTTTGACTTTTTATAAGATGTTTATAGAAGAATATTTCCCTCTTTTTCCAAACAAGGTCCTTTATAACCTTTTCGACAAAATTAACGTAAGAATGTCGTTTTTTAACTTATATGGTGGGTGCGGCTATTTTAGACCGTTATAAAATATTCAAAGCTTACCTTAAAAGTTTATAAGAATATTCCTAAATTAAATGTTTTCTTTTATAATTATATTAATTTTAAATGATTTCAAAATAGAAAGATATATTTCTCTAAAAAAGATTTTGATTTCATCTATGTCATCATACTTTGATGGATTTTAAGCTCATTTGAAGTTGATTTATTATGATACAAAACATTCATATTGTATTGAAGGTTTGTGATATGTTTGACTCTGGATGTGTTATTTTTACACCATTCCTGGTTTATGAATAGAGTATTGAAATTTCATATGCTAGTTTTAATATGAATGTTTATGTAATGTTTAAACCTTTTCATATGAGGAATGCATTGGACTTAGTATATGATGGGTGGAGCCCGCTATAGCTCTGTGATGCATCGGTAGGTCTCATGAGACAAACGACTGTCTTTTCACAAGTCCTTGATAAAATATTTTTTTGAAGTCTTGGCACAAGGCATTGACTATGTGGTTATGAAAGTCTGGCATTAAGAATTCCATCATTATGAAAGTGGATATTGATATTGCATGTGATTATTTGACTAGTATAATATCCATGTGAGTAAGTAAATGGAATTATTTTGATTTTATCTTTTCCATATTTTTCTGAAGTTCAGGTTTAGAAGGCTTTTGTTTTATTCTTATACATTGCCTTAAATGTTTATGCTTATTTATGAAAGTTTCCAATATATTGTTATCCTTACTGAGCATCTGAGCTCACCCCTTTCTATGTTTTATTTTTCCCAGGATGCAATGAAGTATATTATGATTGAACTATAGGGATATTCAATGGGATCTCAGTGATGTCTTTGGAAACAATATTGTTGTAGTTTTCTATTTTATGATGTAATGTAAACCTTATGAATGTAACTAGTACTTCCATGGATACTAAACTAATTGGTCTTATGAGACTTGATCTTTTGTGATCATTCCAATGATACGTAATAATGCATTGACTTTGGGCTTCTGGGGTCACGGTATTACAAATTTTGGTTTTGATGCAAATATGGTGTGAAGTGGGTCGAGGTTTTGGATTTTTAAGAGGTTGTTTATTAAATCAAATTTCTTATGAGTTTGTGTTGTTCATGATAACCCAAACGTTTGTGATTCAATTGTTATAAGGTTCCCTTGGTCTGGTAAACTTATGTTTAGAACTGAGGAAACAAAATCCTTATTCTGGTAGTCAGTGTTTCATAGTTATTTGATTAGATTAGTCCATTTGTGAGTTGGTGAATACTTCCAACGATCATAAATGTATTCATCATTATTCTTCTTTAAAATCCCTAAATTTTTTCCTTACTCCGGCTCATAATTTTCAATGATAAAAATAAGTGATTGAAGAAGATGAATAAGAAAGGTAAAATAGAACAAACACAATCATAATAGATAATTCAAATTACAACTCTTTCATCACCCAAACCCCCAACACACTAGGTTTTTAGTTACACATAGAAGAAAATATGAAAATTGGACCCTTGATACTTAATGTTTTCATCACAGAAACTTTGAGGAGAGATGATTTCTTTGGTAGAATGGTGGAATGGTGGAGTAGTGGAATGATGGGGGCACAACAGCAGGGTAGTGAAACCTCCTTCATTCTGATCTTTTCTAATGACCCTCAAACCGGAGGATAAGGCCTTTATTTATAGAAAACATAAGTACATGACATGTATCCGATGTACACACCATGTAGTCTCATCAACACTGTTTTCTCATCTTTTTATCCACCGGTGGGTGGCATAACACGCCGTCTTTGACTTGGAAAATGGTTCTTCCTCGTAGGTGGAGGTCTATAGCATGTAGCGCCACCATATATGGTGTGTACTATCATAAATCGGACACAAACCTCTTATATAAGGGCGTACATTGCATGTATATGATGTACACAATAGGTAAAGGTCAGCTAACCGTATGGGTGTGTAGACTTCTTCTCAGCCACCAACTGCTTCTATAAGAGGATACACGGCGTGTATATTTTGTACATGGTATATGCATGCTTCTGGAAACTTGGTATTGTACTTGGCCTAGCCAATCCATGTCTAAGTCTGAATATACACGGTGTGTAGATATGTACATGCCATATAGTTAGGAAATTTGCTCAGTTTTCCCTCAGTTTGTGTGTTTGGACAGAAACCATCTGAAAATTGACAAGATCACCAAAATCAAAGTATTTTTCCACTAAGTAGTTGGTATTTTCTGAAAACATTTATTATTTTCAATAAAGTATGCGGAAATGTATACAAAAATCGGTTACATCAAACTCCTCCACACTTAATCATTTTATTTCCCTTAATAAAATCTCAACATCTGATTAAAAGAGTATATATTTTAAAAGGAAATTATTCAATTAATCATAAGTGTAAATGATTCAGTCATAGAAGAATATTATAAAAATGTAAAAAATAGTTTCGATTCATAATATATTTTAATCATGCCTCATATACAATTCAATTAAATACATTCATCCTCCTTTAAAACACACTTTTAAACCTTTCTAAAATAAGCAAGCCATTGGATGACCTACCTCGCCAGTAAATAAAATACCCGACACTCAATATATTTTAAATAAAATTTATTCTCAATCAAAGGTATATACACTGTTTCCATAGGTTTTAAATAAATATAGTTCTCTGCTTCAGAAAATTGATTTATAAAAATCATGAGGTATTTTCAATAAGGTTTATATTTCTCTCTGGCTAAGGGATTGTAGGTAAAGATGTGAAAAATAAACTCTGAGGCTTGAAAAGTGAGACTAAATTCTTTAAATAACACTTCTTGATATTCAAAATAAATCTCAATGTAAAATCATCCTCAAAAAGCTCTATCAAATTCTCTCATCACCACTATCTCCCTTAGATAGGTAGGGTTCACAAACCAATAAGTGAGTACAAGGTCCCCTTGTCTATATCTTTTCTTTTTTTAAACAAAACAAAGGGGGCCACTTTATAAATTACAAAAATAGGGGTTTGGAATCCTTTCTACCCTAAATGGACAAGAGGATCTCCCCCAAACTTAATTTCAGGAGGAGTCACAAAAATGTGCCATGTACTGTCAATTACCTCTTTTAAGCTCAAGTGAATATTCAAGAAAAGTTAAAAAGAATTAGGGTAGGAAGGGAAATGGTCTTGTAATATGTCTTCCTATCAAATTTTTTCATGTTTTTAGGGGATTTACGAAGATCATATATAGGGAAGGTCTCAAGATAAAGGGGTTGAAACATCTAATTCCTCAATAGTTTTAATGTAATTCAAAAATTATTCATGTTTTGAAAAGAAAACATGAAAATTCTAGTAGTCATGTATATCCTAATAATCTCTCAAGAAAGAGGGTATTAGGAAGAATATGATGAAGTGTTTAGAATACCTATCAGGAGTGGAAAAAAATAGAGGCAATTAGGTTGTGACTTGCATTTAAATGGTTATTCTAATCAATGTCATTATCCAAGTATTACAAGTTGCAATTTAAACTATATCACCAATCATTTTAAAACACTTAAGAACCAAAATAAGCATGCAACCTTTAAAAATTTCCAAATTTTAGTTTTATTATTTATAAATATGACTAACCAAAATATCTTTATGTTTTCAAATATATCTTCTATTAATGATGTCTCCTAGATGATGGTAATGTCAAAGACAAAGGTGGTTGAGAGATGCTCCCCCATACTTAATACAACACATGGTGCACCAAGTTCCACAAAAAAGCGGAGAAGGCAATGTGGGGACACAACAATGGACCAAGATGAGGGTATGTAATGGAAGAAGTAAAACGTGAAAGAAAAAGAAAACAAAAATACGGGAAAACAATACTCTCCTCGTGTCTAGGTGAAGGAAGATGGGAAGTGGTGGAGTAGTATATCCCAAAGCATTCTAGAGTACCTGTGATGGCCAGGGAGAGATAAAAAACTACATTACTACACAATAGAACATAGGAACAATATATCACAAAAAAATATAAATAAAATTAAAGTAATGTTCCCAAAAACTAGTCAGGGTCACCTCATAAGAGGCATCAACCGGTATAGAATCAGTCAACAAAGAAGGATCTGTAGCTGTGAAAGTGGGAGTCTTGGAAACTCCATTCAGAATATAAGTTGTAGTAGCTAGAGGTAGAGATACCTCGGCCTGTGGGAGGGATTCCATTTAGTGGGTGTCTGTAACGGCGAGTTCTGCAAGAGGAGTCGGGCCAGGACCTGTAGTGATGATGAGGAAAAATTTTGTGAACATGGCAGTGCCCGAAGATGGTATGGGGGAAGATGGAGGCGCGGTAGGAGAAGGAGACACCAATAGAATAGAAATCACCTGATGATGTAGTAGTAGCTCCACCATCCTCTCAATGTGGTCCATTCACTGAGCAGAGGTAGTCTACTGCTGAAGGAGAGAAGCATGCTGTTGCTCTAGACGAGCCAGGTGGGGATTGATCCTAGCTAGGTGGATGGGGATGGGGAGGTCAGCTGAGGGTGCAGAAGGGGAAGGGGTAGGGGTGGTCCAAGAGGGGGAATGGTAAAGGAATATGGGAAGGTTAAGGAATCTAGAAGGGGGGGAGGAGGGGTAGGGGCATTGGTAGGGGAATGATGTTTGGTAGAGGGTGGGGGTTGTGTCTGGGCAAGGATGTAAGCGCCCCCTGCTTTCAGACCAATCCCATGTGAATAAGCATGAGAAATTCCATCCGTTGGGGGGAACCTAACTGGTCATGGGGGAGGGAAGAATCCAAAACGTCGATATGGGGATCAAGTCGGGTGGTGTAAAACCCACCATTCAGGTTTCCCTGACAGCTGGTGAACATAGCTTGGAGGTCAGAGGCAACAAGGTAATGGAGGTCTGGATAGTCTTGCCTGATGAAACGGGTGAGAAGATCCATGTCATTGCCGATCACAACCCCCATATCCTCATGGAACAGAAAAAGGAAGGCACTAAATCACTAGTGGGTGAAACATAGTATAGGTTCAGTGATGAGGGTACTCTTCTGGGAAGTGGGGGTGTAGCAGTGGTCAGGACTAGCAATATCCCTCTACATGATAATGATCTTAGAATTATCGGAGAGGTTTAGAGTGGAGACCGGGGTTCGGGTGATGGGATGAAGATAGAAACTGCACCCTTGCCCAAACTCAATCATAGTAAGAGAGAATGGTCGACTGCCTAGCTTAAATCTGACCACCAGGACCACATTGCTACACATCTCGCAGTACTTGGTCCTGTCAAACTCAAAGGAAGAAGCAAACTCCAAAAATAAATCTTTGAAAATAGGATTGCTGACCTGGAAGATCATAAGTAGTGGTGTGTGCCTGAGGAGATCCTCTAACTCTCCCTAGATACCCAGATACTAAGGTATGCTACTGTTGAGATAATGAATTATCAATGGGATCAGCTGACGAGAGAAGTGTTGGACTCTATCGTGTGCCTATTATATGACCGTGAACACCATGCAAGGGTATGGGACACCCACAGTGGCAGGCCCAGGTGGTAAAATAGGAGGGGATGGCTCTAGGGGTGGAGCAGTTGCAGTTGATGAAGGCCCGCTTGATGTGGCAGCCGATGATGGATCAGCTACAACTAAGGAAGGCATAAGAGGTGTGGCAGGACGTGGCGAAGAAATGATAGTGATCGGAGGCTCCATGCGGGGTGGTGGAGGTGCGGTACTGGGACATGCATTGGTCGAGGCAGTGAGTGGTGGTAGGATGGCCAGTGGAGGAGGCTGGTACACCGGAAAGTCTAGAGCTGGTGTCGCCATTGGCCAGAGTTGTATTCGGTGAAAAGTGGGCCTCACACCCTCAGTAGCGCATGCGGGCCGCTTCCCATGTGAAGGGTCTCCATCTACCATATCATTATAAAATAAAGGAAAACAAAACAAAAGAAAAAAAAGAAGAAAAAGTGAGAAAAAAAGTAAAAAAGTACAGGATGTGTAAACCCAAAGTACACGACGTGTAGTGTAAGAAAACTTGTTGCTCGTGTGCTCTGGGTAGAAACATTGAGTGTGCATGCAACTAGCTAGGGAAGGATACACAGGGTGTAGATAGAAGACACACCGTGTATAGGAAAATGCTTTCATGGTCGTGTGGGTCTACTGGAGATGGGTTGACCCGTTGAATTGGGGTACACGACATGTACAAACATACATGCCATGTATGTAAACATGGTTTGCCTGGCTGCGTGGATAAGGTACCTGGGCTAGATGCGTAATGGTACATGGTGTGTACCGAACATACACACTGTGTAGTTTCAAATTCTGAATTATTCAGTGAGTGGCCGTGTACAGAAGTACATGGTGTGTGTTCTTCATAACGTGCCCGTGTACTGCGGGTAGCCAAATGATCGCCCGATCCATAAATCGACCTAAATGACTATGAAATATTGAAATAAAGTGTGTAGAAGGGCGTAACTTGATTAAGTATCACAATGCAGTAGAAATCATAAGCTAAAATGCAATAAATCCACATATTTGAAAGTGGGGAGGCCAAATGGTGTGTGGGAGAAGAAACAGGGGGTGGGGGGGTCGCACAACATGGGCTCAAGCTAGGTAGGGCACAACTTTTATAGCCAGAGTACACTGTGTGTACTCTAGAAGACATATTGTGTACTGCTTTTTTTTCAAAGAAATATATAATATAATTATTATAGTAAACTATATAATAATTAATATTCATAATTAAATAATATATATATATATATATATAATTTATTTAAAATAAAAATATTCCTGTAATGTATTGGGAACTACATGTTGTGTGTTCTAAAATTGGAAAAAGAGAAGTAAAACCATTGGTCCGGACCTTGGGGCAAGTTTTGAATTGGTGATCGGCTATTACAAATGGAAGCCCTCAACCACTAGAGAAAAGTTTGTACTTATGATCCTATTTATTATTTAAATATATTTAATGTACAAGGCCTATAATACAGAGTAGAAAGAAAATTCATAGCATGTGGTTTTTAATTAGACAAAAAGCAATAAAGCAGGGAGATTAGCCAAGTTTGAACCCAGGTCTTTTGGATCTAGGTCCGAGACACTACCAAATTCACCCACATGTATTACATGATTGTGATAATGTTTTCAATTTATTAATGAAAACTTTGTGCACATGACATATATCAAAATACTCGTCATGTGGTTTTTACTAAAATCGAAAAAATGATGGAAATGGGGTGGTTGTCAGGATTCGAACTCGGGTCAATTGGAACTAGGTTATGACCCTTGCCAACCGATCCATCCCATCATGGGTATTATTTTAATAAAATATATGTATAATATGAAAATTATCACACACTATGTGTAAGAAAATGTGAGATAAAAAGGAGGAACCCCATGCCGAAGGTGGGTTGGGAGGGATTTGAACCAATGATGGGTCGAATATAATCTAGTTACCTTACCATCAACATCGAAATAATTCATGTTTATTACTTAATTAATCTATATATTTATAATAGTAATAATGTAAATGAAAAGGAATCAGTAAATTCCATGTATATAGGTGTTACATGGCATGTATCCACTGGGTTGCCTCCTAGGAAGCGCCTTTTTTTAGGTTGTTGGATCGACCGACTTACCTCTGCTTACCGGAGATGTACGGTGGAGAGTGTTCCCACCGTGTCTTCCATGTGATGGTAAGTCTTCAGCTGCTGTCCATTCACCTTGAATGATTGACCATCCTCTCCATAAATTTCCACCACTCCATGATGGAATACTCATATGACTCGGAATGGTCCCAACCATATTGACATTAGCTTCCTTGGAAATAATTGAAGTCGAGAGTTAAGAAGGAGTACCTGAGCAGCAGTTTGGAAAGATTTTCATGAAATCATCAAGTCATGGATTTCTCTCGTCTTCTCCTAGTATTTCTTGGCATTCTCATACGCCTTTAATAGGATTTCATCAAGTTCCAAAAGTTGGATCTTACGCTTCTCTTCAGCTGCATTCAGATCAAAATTTTGGGTTTTGATAGCCCAGTATGCTTTGTGCTTCGACTCTAATGGAAGATGGCATGGATTTACATAGATAAGGGGGAACGGGAACATCCCCAGTGGTGTTTTGAAAGTAGTATAAAATGCCCACAAAGAATCGTCTAGCTTCTTGGACCAGTCTTTCCTTCAACTGTTCACCATTTTTTCCAGAATCCTCTCGAGCTCATGGTTGGAGAGATCCACTTGTCTACTAGATTAAGGATGATATGGCATCCCTATATGATGTTTTATGTCGTACTTAGACAATACTCCTTTCATCAATGTGTTATAGAAGTGGGTCCCTCTGTTGCTGATCAGTACACAGGGAATGCCAAACCTACTAAAGATGTGTTTCTTTAAAAATACCACGACCACCTTGGTCGTGTCATGTGTTGTTGCAGTGGATTCTACCTACTTGGAGATGTATTCAACAAAAACTAGGATATAAGTATTCCCGAAATATGGGGTAAATGGACCCATGAAATCTATGACCCAAAAATCAAAGATCTCAACCTCCAGGATGGGGTGTTGGGGCATCTCAACTCTACATCCCACATTACCTATTCTTTGGCACCGATCGTAATGGGAAACAAAGGATCAAGCCTATCTATGCATAGTGAGATAGAAAAACCTAGACAACAAAATATTTGTTATAGTACATTCTGACCCATGATGTCCTCAACTGGTGAGGTGTGATAGAATTCCATGCCTCCATGAATTTCAGTTTCCAGGATGCAATGACTGATCACCTCATCCCCCTAGGATCGGAATAGTAGAGGATATTCCCAAAATTACCTCTTGACATCAGATAGAAACATATTCTCTTGCTAGAAGGAGAGGTCGGGGTGGATGGAACCTATAACCAAAGAATTAGCAATATTAGAATACCAGGGTCTAGGTGATTCCTTGACTAAAAATATGTGATCATCAGGAAAATCCTTCATGATCTCTCGATCTTCCTCCTTCTCCAAATGTGCCACCTCTAGGTGGGATAGATGATCAGCAACAAAGTTCTTGCTCCCTCTCTTGTCTCAGATCTCAAGATCAAATTATTCTAGGAGGAGTACCCATCATATCAGTCGTGGCTTCACATCCTTTTTGTTCAGCAAGAACATGAGTGTTGCATGGTCCATATAAACAATAACTTTTGATAGAACTAAGTAAGAACATAACCTATCAAAAGTGAACACCACTTCCAGCATCTCCTTTGTTGTGGTGATGTAGTTAATATGTGCCGTGTTGAGCATTCTTCTGGCCTAATTGATGGGTCGGAATATTCGGTCAATCCATTGTCCCAGGATTGCTCCCACTATGTAGTCATTGGCATCTCACATCACTTAAAATTGTTCCTCCTAGTTGGGAGAAATCATCACTAGAGCTTCCACCATGAGTTGATTCAGGTGCTTAAAAACTATGGTGCATGGATCAAAGAACTCAAAAACGGCATCCTGGGTCAGAAGGTTTATGAGGGGTTGATCTATCTTTGAGAAGTTGTGGACAAACAACCTATAGAAACCTTCATGCACCAGGAAGTTACGGGTGGCTCTGATGGAAATTGGAATAGGACGTCGTGAGATGATTTCAATAATTTCTAGGTCTACTTATATCCCCTTCTGTGAGATTCCGGGGATAAGGACGATGCCACTCTGCACCATGAAATGACACTTTTCCTAGTCGAAAACCAGGTTAGTGTTCTCACACATTTCCAAAACCAGCTCTAGGTGCCGCAAGAAAGTGTTGAATGATTTGCTATAAATGAAAAAATAATCCATGAATACCTCAAGGATCTATTCTTCCATGTCATAGAATATATCTATAATGCATCATTGTATGGTGGAGGGAGCATTGCAGATGCCAAAGGAAATTCTCTATTAAGAAAAAATACCATTCGGGGAAGTAAATGTTCTCTTCTCTTGATCCTCGAGAGCAATGGAAATATGATTTTAGTCAGAATAGCCATCGAGGAAGCAGTAAAAGTTGTGCCCAGCTAGTCTTTCTAGAATCTAATCCATGAATTGAATGGGGAAATGATCTTTCTGTATGGTGTAATTTATCTCCTTGTCGTCCACAAAGACTCTCTATCCTGTGACAGTGTGTCTGGGGGTGAGCTCGTTCTTATCATTCGATATCACAGTGATACCCCCCTTTTTGGGTACCACTTGAAGGGGACTCACCCAAAGACTATCTGAGATGGGGTATATGATTCTTGCATCCAACAAATTGATTACCTCTTTCTTCACAATTTCCATCATGGGGGGGGGGGGGTGGGTTCAGGCGTCACTGTGGTTACCGATATTGATTTTATCTTCCTTTGAGAAGCACCTTGTGGGTGAAAATGGTTGGGTTGATGCCCTTTAAATCTGAAACAGTCCACCCAATTGCATGCTTCCGCCTCTTCAAAACCTATATAAGTGAATCCTCCTACTCCTATGATAATGTAACACTAAGAATGATGGGAAATGTCAGATGGTATCCCAAATACCCATACTTCAGAGAAGACAAAAGAGGCTTCAGTTCTAGTGTAGGCACCTTTAGAATCAAAGGTGAAAGTGGTTTCACATCTGCCCGCTACAGAATGTTGAGAATAATAGCACGTTTCTAGTAGTGCATGCCCTGGACTTCTAGGAATTATAGGTCTATTGGTGATTCATCAACTAGAATGTATGGAAAAACCAATTCATATGAGGTGAAAAAAACATACTAGGTTATACCCTTTTCTTATCAAGTGATCATCCATGGTGGTCACTGCATAAAATCCATTATTCTTTGAAAATGATTCTTTCTTGATGACTTTGATGACATTGTAGGAGACTCTTTCATCTCCTACTCGAAAAATCATCTCCCCCTGGTGTACATCGATCAATACCTTCCCAGTGGATAGGAAAGGCCCTCCCCAAATGAGAGGTGCCTCCTGGTCTTCCTCCATGTCGAGGATGATGAAATCTACCGGGAGGATTAACCTTCCCACCTTGACCAGAATGTCCTCTAATAACCCCTTTAGATATTTTATGGATCAATCAGTAAGTTGAAGGGATACTTGGGTTGGCTTCAGATTTTTGAGCCCTAACAGTTTAAATACTCCAAAGGGAATGAGCTTGACGCTATCCCCTAAGTCATAGAGGGCCTTCCAAAACTCACATGGTCCAAAAGTGCATGGGATAGTGTAGGTACCTGGATCCTAGAGTTTGGGAGGACTTTAATGTTGTGTGACTATTAGGAACTCCTTGGGTAGGTAAATGGTGCCCAGATCATGCATATTTCTTTTGTTGGAGAGGATATCCTTTATGAATTTTGTATACGTGGGCATCTTCATCGGTGCCTCTGCAAAATGAATGTTGATATGCAACTTTCCTGAATAATTCCATAAACTTGCTGAACTGGTGGTCCATATTTCTCTGCTTTATTCTATTTGGGAAGGGTAAGGTAGGATCGAAGGGGTTGACAACCTCATTTCCTTTAATCTTTGAAGACTCTTTCAGTGGGACTTTGGATGAGGAGGGGTTTTTAACTATACCTTCTTTATCAGTTTGGGGTGTAGGTCCACCTGGATGTGCTATTTCCTTATATTGTATCTCCTTTACACTCTGTAGTGTGACAGTAAGGGCCTCCTCCCTTGGGTCCTTCTCAATGTTACCCAGTAGTGTACCAGTCTACCTCCCTGATATTTGGCTTGCCAGCAAAACAATTTGGTTCTCTATGCCTCAAATGGAAGCCTCCAGATTCTGGAATATGGTCTCAGCAGTAGATATAAAGTTGTTCATGAGATCCTCTAACCTTGAGGTGTTCTCCTGCTGAGGTGGCTATGCAGCTGGTGGAGGTGGTGGTTATCGCGGCTGTTGTGGGTGAGGGTTTTGATACCCTTTCTGTAGGTAAGATCCTTGTTAGGGAAGCTGTTGTCTATGGTTCTGGCTCTAATACTGAGTATGACCATAGCCGGGCAATCTCTAGGATGGAGGATTATGTTACTGTTGGCCCCATATTGTGTTCTCTTGATCACGCCATGTCGGGTTCTGGTACCGCTGGTACCGGTTCGGCCCTCGGGTTTGAGTAACATAGCTCACCACGCTCATCGAAGGGCCGACTGTAGGTCCCATGCATTCTCCCAAGATGTGGTTATCACCATATTCACAACATTCCAGATGTTTTTCCGCATGTACTTGGGACATTCCCTTCATATTTAGCGCATCAATATTTTTGGACACAACGTCCAATTGGGTAGCAAGCATATTGGTAGCATCGATGTTGTGCATACCTAATTTTTGTGTGCCCCACTCGGAATACCACTGGAATCTGTTGGCAGACATATCTTCCAGTAGTTTGAAAATCTCTTTGGGGGATTTCTTCATAACTGTACCTCCAGCAGCAGCCTCCACCATAGAATTTATGTTCATCGTCAGACCTCCATAAAAGGGTTGGACCTACATCCAAAGTGGGAGTATGTGGTGTGGGCATTTGCGCAACATCTCCTTGAAGCGATCTCATGAATCATACAATGAATTCAAGCAGTGCTGCAAGAATTTGTGTATTTCGTTCCACAGAGTCACTGTCTTCGAGGGGTAAGAAGTATTTTGATGGGAATGTCTGGGATAGCTTCTCCCAAGTGAGGATAGATCATTACGACAATCATTTTATCAAGTCTTTCGCCTTATCTCTTTGAGAGAATGAGAAAAGGTGAACAAAAATGGAAAGTGTGGACACTCTGTGGTAGTAGAACGTGTCATAGACCTCCAGAAAATTAGAGAGGTGGGCATTGGGGTCCTCGTTGGGAAGGCTGCTGAACTGAATGGTGTTTTGGATCAACTGCAAGATAGTAGGTTTGATCTAAAAGTGTCGGGTCATCCCCAGTGGATGGATGATGCCTGTGTTAGCTTCATGAATATATGGTCATACTCCATGAGATCATGACATAGAAGTGGCTGATGAGGGAGAGGAGGCAGTATGTATTTCTATTCTGGAGGGGTGAAGTATGGCCCCAGACTTGGCTGTGGGAATGGCATCCGCTCTGGTTGGAGTTGTTAGAGCTGCTGCAAGCCATTTCCTGGAGCAAGGGGAGCTTGCAAGTTCTGATTTTCATTCAGAACAAATGGATATCTAGCTCCTTGGACAGTATATGGATCCCATTTTTCATTTTTCCCCATGTAATTATTTTGGTTGTGCTCGTCCATGAGTGCTCGTCGTCACCTCAAAAGTATCTATTCGATTTCTAGGTCAATTGGGAGAAAATTTGATGACTCACCGTTCATGGAAGGAGTGAGGTAGCTGCTCATACACCTATGGACTTTCACAATACTAAACAGACCAAGCGTAAATGAGGAATAATAAAGATAAACAGAAAAATATTTGAAAAAAGATTTTTGGGAATTTTTTATTTTTATTTTCACTAAAATTTGATACAAACTTGATTGAAACAAAGAAAAATGTAGCTATCAGATTCCATGGAAATATTGCGAAAATTTAGTTGTTTTTTTACCTAGGTATGTTATCAGTAAGGGGTCAATGCACAGGGAAAAGAAGTTATTTTTGTCTTTCTTATCTAGTTTGTACTTGATCCATTGAAGTGTACTGAATTTAGATTTGATTATTAAGGTTTTGATGAAAATATGATTGGATTTTAATTTCTTAGTGAATTACATAAAGGATAAAGAAAAACATGAGAGTTTTTGTTTTGAAGCAAATATGGAGGGAAATGTGTTGGGGTTGTGGATTTTTTTGAGGTTTTTTATTAAATAAAATTTCTTATGAGGTTGTGTTGTTCATGATAACCCAACACTATGGGTTTCAATTGTAACAAGGTTCCCTTGGTCCAATAAACTTATGTCTAGAACTAAGGAAACTGACTCATTGGTCTGGTAGTCAGTGTTTCATAGTTTTTTTTAGATTAGTCTATTTGTGATTCATTGAATACTTCCAATTATCATGAAAGTATTCATCGTTATTCTTCTTTTGAATCCCTAAAAATTATACCTTTGGTCTGGTTCAGAATTTTCAGTGATAAAAAGAAATGATTGAAGAAGAAGAATAAGGAAGGTTAAACAGAACAAACACAATCATAACAACTAGTTCAAATTAAAACTCTTTCATCACCCACAACCCCATCACACTGGGTATTTAGTTACACATATAAGAAAAGATGAAAACATGACCCACAATACCTGATGTGGTCGTTGTAGAAACTTCGAAGAGAGACGAGTTCTTTGGTAGAATGGTGGAATATCAGAGTAGTGGAATGATGGTGGCACAACAGCAGGGTAGTATAACCTTCGTCTTTCGGATCTTTTCTAATGACTCTCAAACCAGAGGCCAAGGCCTATATTTATAGAAAACATATGTACATGGCATGTATCCAAAGTACACACCATGTAGTATCGTTAACACGCTTTTCTCATCTTTTTCTCCACTGGTGGGTGGCATAACATGCCATATTTGACATGGAACATGGTTCCTCCTAGTAGGTGGAGGTACACGACGTATAGAGCCTCCATACATGGTGTGTACTCTCATACATCAGTCATCAATTGCTTCTAGAAGGGTGTAAATGGGGTGTATATGATGTAAATGACGTGTAAAGGTTAGTCGGCTACATGGGTGTGTAGACTTATTCTCAGCCACCAACTAATTATAGGAGAGGATACACGACATGTATATTATGTACACGGTGTGTGCAAGCTTCAGGAAACTTGGGCATGTACTTGGCCTAGCCAGTCCGTGTCTGAGTCTGAATGCACAGAACATGTAGATATGTACACGTCATATAGTTAGAAATTTTTCTCATTTTTCCCACGGTTTTTGTGTTTGTCCAAAAACCATCTTAAAATGAACAAGATAACCAAAATCAAAGTATTTTCCCACTAAGTAGTTGGTATTTTCTGAAAACATGTTCTTATTTTCAATAAAGTAAGTGGAAATGTATACACAAACTGGGTGCATCAATAATTCTCCACTGAAGAAGGTACACCAGTAGTCCTGAATTTTTTTCGACAAATTAAAAGTGTGCCTTCTTTAAATAATTTAATTTTTGAATATTTATTAATATGAAAAAAACTAACAAATACCTCAGTAAATGTTCCAATGACTCGATATATGTCATTAAAATAAACCAATGTAATGATATTCTATGTACCTTCACATTATTAGAAAAGTGAATATCTAAAAAGTATGAATACAAAAAAATGTATGTAAAAAAATAGTATCACACATGTGTAAGTTTTTAAAAAATAAAGATTTTATGATTCTCAATCAAAAAATATGTAACTTAAACTAATAAATAATATATTAATTCAAAATGATAAAAATGATCAATATTTATAAATTTAAATACCAAAGTTACAAATAAGTGTTTTAATATATATAAATTTAGCCAAATCACAATGATGTATGTTGGGTTTTTCAACCATAGAATTTTCAAATATAACTATTGAATATAAAATTTAACTTATAAATCATATAAATAATGAAAATATTTATATATATATATTTAAACATCGAAATTAAAAAACTAGTTTTTTCACATATGTGAATAAAAAAATATAAATATTTACCATAATAATTAGGAGAGTAACTTATTGTTTTTCCATATCCCTTCAACATGATCATTTCATAAATCATGGACTATGTCAACATTATAGTCATTTTTATCAATTGAAAATCACATAATATATAAAGAAACCTCACATAAATCCATAACACCATCATCATTATCATCATAAAAATGAATTAATTCTCCTTATAAAATGACAGAGCCCAAATCATTTGATGGTTCAGTAACACAAAATATTTTCTTTGCATGTGTCACCATGATAAATAGTTCCACTTTTAAACTAAATATTTTCAATTCAAATAATTTAAATCTATAATCATCATGTTTGACACCACTATTACTATCAACCCAGTTACACTTAAACACTTTTACTCAAAGTTTAGTATAATAAATTTCCCATATATCCTTATCAACTCAAAAATATGTTGTTGATATAGAAATTTAGTTTTTATCTTTTTCACTTGAAAAATACAGTACTTTAGAGATGTTCATCGCTCCACTATTTTAGTGGTACACTTTTTATCCTAACTTTTTGTATAAAATTTGCATCCATTAAAATCAAAACAAGACCATGTGATCACATTAAGAGATGGCCTAAATACTAACCATTTCATTGTTTCTAATGCAAATAAATTGGTGTTGACTATCTATTTAAAGCATAAAATAATTGTTTTTTATACTCAATCATAAATAAATTATCAATTCCATTCAGATATCATATATTTAATCCTACAATATGTGATGATATATATGGTTGAATCTCATCTGTGTTGTTCCAAATCAATAGATGTGTCTGCATCACTTCATCAAATGGAATGAACATTTCCTTTAAACTATGAATCCATCTACCTTGACTATCAAATTTTAAATATTGAGATCTATAGAGACCAATTTTATCCACTTCCTACATATAACTAGTAAAAAAAATAACCTCTTCTAATATATATTTTTTTACAATATAGGCCACTGATAAATGATTATTTTTAACATATCCCTCTAAAATTTTCATATATTTTTTGAAAGAATAAATCCAATGTAAATAAATATTCCTACATATTCTTAACTCTTGCACCAAATTAATCACTAGAAGAACTATTATATCAATAAATATTTGGGGGAAATACATTTCTAATTTAAAATATATGAGAGAAGATCCATTCTCCAACACATCAAAAAAAATTGGATCATTGACATTTCTACAAATGGATTTTAGAAAATAACATAACCTGAGGATAGTATTTCTAGCATGTATTAGTAATATACCACATAGTGTGTCTGGTATTAGTTATTGCATCAATACATTACAATCATGAGATTTAATACCTGTTAATTTAAAATATTTCAATAACACTAGATTCTTCACATTTGACTAATATCTATTAGGTACTTTAATACCATGAATACTTTAAAAAACATCATCTTCTCACTCTTACTTAATGTGTGATAGGATGAAGTTAGATACGTTATGTTTCCTTTCATAGCGGGAGTTGACTCCAAATGTATTCCCATGAATATCAAGTACAATATAGCATGTAATCCATCTTTTTTTCTTTCCATTTAAATATAATAAAAGTTTCAATAAAAATATTACATTTTTTTCTTCTCAACATACATAACATCAATGTAATGATTTATCCCTAAAAAATATCCAATAAGGTAGCTTGAATAAGATAGATGTTTTATTCCCTATATTTTTTTGATGACCATAACATCCTTTTTTTCTGAATGTAAAATCAATATTTTTCACCTTTTCATAATATTATTGAGATGAAAATAGTTATAAAGGATATTATATTCTTTTAAACCATTAAATGCATTTCTCAATCTGTGATAAGGATGGTCGAATCAAAAAAATATTTTATGTCTCATGTATACTATCTTTATTCTATTCTATAATTGATAATATTAAGTCTCTTCATAACAAACTTGACATGATTTATGTCTCTTAACATTGTATCCAATAACGTTTCCATATGAAATAAAGTGTTTTATAGTGAACATTTTTATTTCATAAAAATACTATTTACTATATGCATCAAAAATTGTTACACTTATCTCCCATGGAAGTTTCAAATCATTAATCGATGGTAAAAGATACACATTAATAACTTTTCTAGGTTATTTTGATCCAAAAATCATCATGCTCATAATAACATATTTCTTCTTCATAAATATCTATGGGTACAAGCTGTAAACAACTAAAAAAATAGGCCATGAACTATATTGGGTACTAAGGGTCCAATATGGATACATTCTATATTTTCACATTCCTATTCTAAGGATTCTAGCTTCACTTAAAAAATCAGGAATTTTTTATCAAATCTATTCCACTATTATGAATCATCAGGGTGACATAAGTTTGTATCATAGTTATGCTCATTTGTATTCCATATTAACCTTTTTTCACCATTTTTATTTTCAATAGACACTTGAAATGAGGAATTATTAGAATATACAAAATTTCTAAAGCAGGAGGTTTGGTGTTGGTACCTAAGAATGACTCAGAGCTGAATTTTCAATCCATATTCTATCACGATGTCCCAAATTTAGGAAATTTTGATAACCATTCATATTCCTTCTTATATAACACACAATAATTGGGGAAATATTTTAAATTTTTATAGACCAATCCCATTTGGATAGTAATTTCGTTGTATCATAATTGGAATCTAGTAGCTTGTTTCCTTCTATAGTTGACTCGTTTAAAAATCCAGTCAATTCAGAAAAACTTTTATCACACCACCCATTTTTTACTTTCAAGTAAACTAATCTCAGAAAAACTAATAACACCTAAAATTTTGTGCAGCCTAAGAATCGTGATTTTAAAAATCTATATACAATCATTCAACAATTTCTATATTTTTAGTGGTTTCTACACCTAAATCAGGAATTAATTCTTCAATATGATCCTCTATCTCATGATGAATATTTTCGTCAACATTTGATAATGTTTTTAATGTTATTACAACATGTTAGATCCAACATGTCAATTATGCTTCAAATGATAGAAAATAAGACAATATTTGATTTATCTAGAATTTAACATTATCATATTCAAACACTTCATGTATTGATAGAAAATCATATCTTTGTTTTGAATATTTCATTTAGAATATTCAAGAAATCATCAACCCCTTTTTCATATTCATTAGTGGTTATTTATAAATATATCTAATTATGATCTATCAATCACTGAATATCATAATATAAAAGGTGAACATATTAAAATATATAACCAATTAATATATATATAGGTAGAAAATTTTAAAACTAGAAAAAATTTAATAAAAATAATAAATTAACAATTTATTGATAAATATTTGATCAAAAAAATTATAATAAATGATCATACAATATCATTGAAAATTTTAAATACAAGTGATTAAAAGGAAATGAACTAACAAATCACAAATACTACATTACATAACATAACCCGATGTCATGTAATAACCATAAAGTAATCATATTTATTTTAATTTATTCATTCTGAATATATATATATGTGTGTGTAAATTAGTTTAATTTAATCTAATTTTTAATATTATTTAATAAAAAATATATTATATTTTATAACTTTATGGAAAAAAATAATTTTATATTAATATGTTAAAATAAATAAAAAAATTTATACAAGACTATATTAAAAAATTATTGTTTGTTGATTAAAAAGTGGCATAATATGTTGCTGTATTTATATTATTTACAATCATTTTGAGTAACCCTACTCCAAAATGGTGTATTATATTAGAGATGCTCTAATATCAAAACATGAAACTCAATATTAAAAAACCTATTAGTCATCATCAAGTTATCAATAAGGTTAACTATAAAAAATTAACAATAAAAAATTATAAATATAAACATCTATAAATACAAATAATTCCAATTGAAAAGAAATTATACCACAATAAAAAACCATTATAATCATAAATACATCAATAATCTGAAAATAAATATAACCATAGGAATTTATAATTGACAAATATATACACATAAACAAATAAAAGGATTACAATTTAAAACAAAAAAAATCTAACTAAATATTATAAAATAAAAAATAAATATTACACTTAAAAAATATAGATATTCAGGCTGTAAATCTGCTAGATAGAGATCCAAAATGTTGATTTATGAACCATAGATTGAAAAAAATAAAAAATATGGCTCCAAATAGAGATAAAATTTAAATATGGTAAAACCCAAACAAGATAAAAAATAGAGATTAATGGAATAAAGAAAGAAAATGATGAGTTGGGAGGATGAAATGGAGATAAAAAATGATGAAACCAAATCTCCAAAAATTCAAAGGAGGATGATTGAGGGAGACAAACTAGGTTGGAGAGTCATGAGATGAGATTATTAGGGTTTTTGGAAAAAGATCGATTGATGAATAGGGGTAAATGTTTGTGGGTTATTTTTTAAATGCCTTTTATATTGGTTTTTATTAAAACTTATATTAATTTTTTTTAATAATTTTATCAATTCAGTTTTATAAAAAACTGACATGGAAAGTTAAAAAAAATATTCATTGTCGGTTTTAATAAAAACCTGATATTAACTATCAGAAAAAATTGAATCATTTTTATTAAAAACTTGTCCTAATGCCAGATTGTTAAAATATTTAACATTAGTTTCTTTAAAACCAACGTTAAAAGTATTTATGTATCTATATTAACATTCATTTAAAAAAACAATGTAAAAATTTTGACATAGAACCATATTTTTTAACTAGTAAAGGGGAGAGTGTAAAACCACCATCATCGATCAAAGGTGAGAAATTTATCTCTCCCCCTATCAAGTCAAGGAAGAATCACTCTGAAGCTAGCTTCTTATGAGCCTCCCCTAATATTTAGGCCCAAAGTCCCCCAATAAGTGTGCCAATTTCCTCAACATTGTATGCCACTTTAAACTCATCAAGCACCATTTATCCAACTAAAAAAATAATATTTCTACTTCATAAATCTAAAGCTCACATCATATGTGCTTACTATAAAACTAACACTCATGTAGTATGACTAGTGAAATTTCTTGAATGCCTAATATGATCTTCCTTGATCTAAGATAAAGAAATATTTTCTCCATCACTTTACATAACAATACTTCGATTCCATAACTATAATGTAATTTGATGCATAACCCAATCTTCTATTTAGGGGAAACCATGGGTCATCCTCAGAACAACTATAAAATAACTACCCAGTATGAAAATTTACCTATTACTTGGAGGAATCAAATCACAATATTATCACCCATATAAAGTTCCATTCATGATACCATAAAAATATAATAGTATCCACTATAAACCATGTATAAGAAACACCTCGTGAGATCTGTGACCCTCAATTCCTACCGAATATCATCCATATCACCTTAAAGGGGATCCAACAACCATGGGTCACAACTTTGTCCTGAAAAACAACTCAAACTATAACCATATTAGGGAGTTTTAATCATGAATTCATGAAAAGGTTATCTTCCACTAATGGATCATTGTAACATATAAGGGGATAATTTAAATTATAAATAACTTGTAAATAAGATTCCAAACTAGGTAAAAAAAGTATCAAACTCTATCTCATCCTCAATCTTTTAAGGATCAGTCTTTACTCAGAAAACCCATTAGGTATTTATCCTCAAAATACACATAGTGAAAACAATGTATAGGTATTATCATTAACCCAGAGGGGACTACCATCCACCTAATAAGAAATATCTTCACTTAAAATAAAGGGTATGATATCCTCATAGAAATATGGGGGAAAAATATCTCAACTGATTTTCTCAAAACAATTCATAATCACTCACTAACTGGTAGAGAGAATCCCATCTATAAGTATAAGGTTTTCATAAACCTACCTTGGAAAAATATTTTCCCATCATCTGTTAACATACTATATTAAACATGATATAATGACAAGGTGTTGAGAATATATGGATAATCTAACATAAGAAGAACATGAATGATCCTAATTGACTGCTACATGATGAATGTTCTGGAATAATTTTCCTATAATCTGGGTTAAAATATTTGAATCAAATATTTTTTTAGAGTCTTAGAGATAGGATATGCTTATCATTATACCTATGTTGGTCTCCCTGGTCTGATAACCAAACTCAAGTCCATTTAAACATAATTTCCCTAAATTACCAAACTAGACTATATATGAAAACTAACTCTAAACTTTTTCCATAGGGTAAATCACTTTGATACTAATCTTACTCGACCCTACCCATCGAGGCCCCATATAGGATGATGGTAAGATGATAGTACCAACCCCATCCCCCCTTCAATAGGCCAGGGTTTGGTGACTAGACCTGAGTATGAATATCTTACAATATAGGAGGCCTTAGACTATAAAAACCTATAAAAAAGAATCTCCAATATAAAGGTAATATGAAATACTAGTTGGATATATATAATATACTTAATAGCGTATAATTCATGAATGAGATAATAAATTAAAACATACCCCTAATTAATAAATGGGAAACAATACATATGATAGGCCTCTGAAACACAAGGCACTATAAAGATCCTCTCTTCTACATGAGCTCACATGTAAGACTCTATCAATAATGATCACCACCACCATCATGAATCACCATGTCCGACGATGCACTACAAAGCATCACTAGATGTCAACCTTGAACAATCCAGGATAGATCCACATATATCCATCCCATATCTAAACATGTGTGTTGCTTACAGAGACACACCATGTGTGGGAATAAGGCCAATGCTAGGGTCTATATAAACATACCCAGTAGTACATCCTAAAAACCATAAAGGAAGCACAAAGAAATAGTCAACTTAACTCCCAGTATGAGAGGTGACTAAGAGGAAGGAAAAAAGGGAATCCAAAATACCATGTGAGATAAAAGGCTTGGAAAAAGAAATAACCAAGTGAAATTCAAAGAATAATAATTCTAAATATGCTCCTTAACATGAATTCTTATGTATAAAAGGAATATCTCAATCATCTAGACTCTAAACCTCAACATGCATACCAATAGGTAAAAAAGAATCTTGGATCATTGGGAAGCCACAGAACATCCGGTATTTATCTAGCTCTAAACCTCATTTAAAGGAAACCCTTGGGGTTCTAAGGAAACCAAAATCATATAGAATTCTACCCCATATAAACATAAAATAGTCACTCCAAATCTAGAATCCAAGAAGGGGAGCTCGCTCAACCCTAAAGCATGCTCACTTGTTGTGGTAGAACACACCACCCGAAGGTAAAGAATAATCTTAGATATGCCCAAAAAAAGAACCTAGAATAATTCTTCATTCATTATAATGTCTTTGACCAAGTCAAATATCAACATGAGTGACCTCCATTTAAATGTAGTGGAGGATGTAGCAACATTAGTAGTGTAGGGGGAATACTGACTCTGGTAGAGGATCTTGAACCCCAATTAAGATATTTAAATAAGGGTAATAATAACTCCCTAGATAGAGGTTCCCATGACCAATAATAGTTGTTGGAATACCAACCCTATATGATCTGTAGGTAAAGGATCCCATGCCTCAAACACTTAGGGTGAATTTTAACACTACCTAGGGATAGTATGAGGAAATTATGCGTGATGACTCTCCATCATTTGGGTGGGTTGAAATTCACTAAGACTTATTATAAATTAATCATAATATCTATGATTATATTTAACTAGATCATCTTAAATCTATCTAGAACCATATTAATGTTTTAAAAAGTAATTCCACCATCATTTTTTATGTGAAAAACTATCAGGATGGAATAATCACCCATTTGAATCTGAATCTAAGCACAAATATAGAAAGAGGCTCTAAAATAGGAAAAGTACATGATATGTCCATAAATGGTTTCCATCATGATAACAATTAGTCTATGAGATAACCAAACATTCTACACCCTTTAATTATATGAAAAAATACTCAAGATAGTCTCTTTACTTTCTCGAAAATCCACTTGATGAAATATATGCATTTGGTGAATGATGATTAAAATAAATAAATTTAACAGTACTTGAGGCTCATTCCATGAGTAGAATTTAGATAACCAGTATTGGATATCAATAATGTTTCTCAATATCAGGGTTATGATTCCATAGTTGGTTCATCAATATTATTTCATATTAAAATTTTACCCTTGGAATAAGAATAAATAATAATAATATCATTACTATTATTATTTTTATTATTATTACAAAATATAAAATTTTATAATAATAACTGAGAAGTCAATCACATCATTCTCCACCCCTCACATGGAAAAATTCATATATCATGGTCTTCCCTACCTCAACCAATATGGAGTCCCACCCATGGTGACCTCCTCTCCCATGGACGACCCAATGCAACCCTCAATGAACTGATCTCCCATTTATAGGAATTTTCATTTTCACTTAGTTTTCATAATTGTAACGACTTAGACCCGAACAACCACCCGAATAGTGCTAAACGGGTTGGGTATTACTACGTTAGGCGTACCTCCCCAAATGCCAAAGGCTTCCGACTATCATCAAGGGTCTTTATAGGTGTAGTGGAGAGGTTATACCCTCTTAGAGGATAATAATGGTAGTGGTCTGAGTATAATAATAAATATGCAGTGTAATAAACGACTAGTAAACTCGAACTAGACTTGCAGAGTAGCAGCACATTCAATATTGATAAACAGCGGAAGTAATAAATATAAAAAAAGTAGCCGAAAGTAAACACAATAGTATTATGATCACTTGTAACTACTACAGAACAAAAAACATACATCCAAATCAGGTCATACATATCTATATGTAAAGGCGCCAATGGCTAACCAACTATAGTTACAAAATAAGTAAGCATGCTGATATAGTAAAGAAATCAAAATAAGGTAAAATCCATCTAGGAAAGACCTCAAGGTCCATACCATCTCCATGAAACAGCTAATGCAGCCCATCTCCTGAAGGTGGCCTCTTTCCTGCACATAAATCAATAAAGTCTGTACGCGTCCCAAAGAGCCCGTATAGGGTGTGAGATGAATGTCAGTAGGATAACACCCAATGGTGCATACCTAATATAAGTGTTTAAGGAGGCATGTAGTTATAATGAAAATAGTAAACAATACGATGCACAATGGAACACAAACTCCACTAGAGCTCAGCAGCCACCATGGAGTGTCACCTGCTTCGGTCAACGCTGGAATATCTGTCATGTAACCTAACACCATGTGCCCACCTAACACTGCGTGTCTCAAGGATCGACATCCCAAAGGCATGCCCAAGAGATAGTAACTCGAAGGAATAACGATACCTATCCTTAAATAAGTAACCAGAGGGACAATAATGTCTGCCCTCAAATAAAGTAACTGGAGGGATAGCGATGTCTGCCCTCAAAATAAAGTAACCAGAGGGACAACGATGTCTGCCCTAAAAATAACAGTGAGCCTCTTCCCCCAACCTGATAGCCTCAACACTATCCCTTGAAGGCTCCTCACCTCCAATGCGGCTTCCTATGGAAAGCACCCCCAAACCAATAGTACCTAAACCGAAACTATTGGGGGCATCTACCCACATTAGTGGTCAAAACCACCTCATCATTGAGTCTCTCTGTGTGCACACTACTCATAGTTCTGGGTGAGCGGTAATCACCAAAATAGTACCCAAGCCACAACACCTCTGACACCTCATGTCCCTGTGACCATGTCGCTCAAGTCTGATGGCCTTGCCATCCTAGTAACCCGAGCCATGCCCAACCTGACAGTCATCCTGCCTCAAGTTGACGCCCATGACTCCCAATCCCGTGATCAAACCCACCCAAAGTAACTCAGTCAAGCCCAAACTGTGATCAACATCACTCAAGAATATCAGATCCATGCACAACACAACCCAAAGGTTCTAGAATATGCAATTCTACCATTAAATATATAAAACATTTAATCAAAACACATAAACAAGAAAAACAATCTAAACAGTTGTATGTGCTAACCAAGTGTTGTCCCATACTAGTACTGGGGTCTTTAAGGTCTCCAACAATTCATATCAAGGTTCAATACACCAAAATCAAAAGTTTAAAACAATAAAAAACAATTATAACCATTTTGGCATACCCAAGGTCATCCCATTTGTCAAATAAATAATTAATCATGAAATAGCAGGTCAATTAGGGTCTAACTCAAAATACACGAAAACACGCCACAGGCCACACCACCCAAAGGTTTGCGAAAACACAAAAAGAGATATGCACCACCTACCTGAGACTCATATGATGATACTCCTTTGATAACAGCCTCCAATTAGGTCTAAAATGCGGTAGATCTACAAAATAATCAAAACCGCTCAAACCCCTATAACTCGTTCTAGAACAGAAATCAAGAAGAACGACTCAAGTTGAATCAAGGCCTTACTGAGGGGGTTCAAACACATCCAACGGTGATCCAAACAGAGTTCATATGGATGATCGGAAGAAAAAAAATCTTCGGCCGACTCTCCCTTCTCAAACCTGTCGAACGGTTGAGTTTCTGCCTCAAAACGAGGATACTTCCCGTTTTAGCAAAAAAATAAAGTACATGGCGTGTACTTATAACTACACGATGTGTATCGTTTTACTGTTCATAAGGCGACTGATATTTCAATGAGGACTTTCTGACTGACTACACGGTGTGTACCTCTTTACCCTACCGATATCCCCAACACACCATGTCTATTCCCATACACGGACCCTCTACACGACATGTACAAATAGTACACGATGTGTACATGCTAAAAGAATTCTACCCAGCCCACAGGCCTACACACCCTGTATGGCCTCCACACGGTCAGGGGCACGCGACGTGTATATAACTATATGTCATGTAGTTAGAAATTACAATATGGTTATCACACGACATATACTTGGTGGGCACACGGCCGGTACTCACCCAACCCATACACGGAGTGTACTCTAGAGTACATGGTGTGTAGTCTAGAAATTTCTAGAATATCTTATATTTTCCTTGTTATCTCAGGAACAAGTTAAAATTTCAAATAAGGTTGGGATTTTACCCGTTCTAAAAACTCGGGTTCTTACAATCTCCCTACCTTATCATAGCTCATCCCCGGTCTGTCAAATGAATCCCGAAGATGGCACCGAACATACCACCCTGATCAAGTAACCCAGACTACCCCGGTCTCAAAGGTTCTGGCTAAATTATTCAAGGGGATCCCCAGTTTAGGAATTTCCTACCTCGTTCTCTACCTGACAAAACTCAAAACTAGAAAAGGTTTACTAACCTATTTTCTAAACACATGGTCCTCTCATGACGTATCGTCACCCCTGCACCTCATTGGTTCTCCTGTGTCATTCCTGACACCCAATGTATCCAGCACCGCATCGGTGTCTGCCTCCACGAGGTCCTTCATCCCATGGATGCTAAAATAAAACCTGATTCCATGCACCTCATGTAACCCGCATCCTTGATGCCCCGATGCCCACGGCACCTCATGTAACCCGCATCCTCGATGCCTTGATGCCTAAGGAACCTCAAGTAACCTGAATCCTCAATGCCCCTGATGCTACGCATATCATACATATATATAAATATATCACACACCCCATATGGCACCAATCCCACTGACCAGTATCTAGTCAGTCCACATAGATCATGTGAATCACGTGCACTCAAAACGGACATGCCTCTATAGGTCATGCGAAAAAGGAAAAACATAGAAATCACGGTCACACCCATGGTATACCTCTAACCATTGTCGTCTCACCAACAAGCTTAGCCTCTGGAAACTCCATGATGTGCACCTGACATGAAGTACGACTGCGTGATGCCTAACCTTTCTGTGGTGCTACTCCAGCCACTGACCACAGAACCCTTAGGTGGGTCTCGTTGTCTTTGTCACGTCTTCTGCATGCAGCTGAACTTCGGCTATCATCACCTGGTACCGAACCTGAACCAACTTCAAATGTCATCGTCTGTCCTGGTCTTTTCTTACTAGCTTTCTAAGAAGGATGGATGCCAAACATCTTCAGATGCCTGACCTATCCACATGTCCGGCACTCCTTTGGAGGCCTATCGCACTAAGTCCGAACATGTCCTCACGGTCCACACTGAAAAAAAACCACTGAAGAACTACTACGAGGTGGTATAGCTGAGTCCTTGGCCTGACTGCCTTGCTAGAACTCATCCTGTCCTCGCTTCTTGTTGTCTGAACCATCACTTAAATCCATCAACTGACCAACCTAGGGAATATCCCTCTGGTTTCCCTCTACTATGAGTGCCTAATTCACCGCCTCTGATAATGAACCCATCCTAAAGATATTCACCTGGATCCAAATGGCATGTCATAATCCATCCTCAAAGCGCCTCACTCTTTCTATGTCATCACTTACCATCCCCGGTGCAAAGTGAAATTACCCCATGAAAGTAGTTGCATAGTCCATGATGGACAAGTCCCCCTGTTGAAGGCTCAAGAACTCTTGAGCTCCCTTGTCCCTCATTGTCTCTGGGTAAAAGTTCTTGAAGAACCTATTCTCGAAGTCTTTCCATGATAGCCCCTCGTGTCTGCGATCCTGAACTAGCACATCCCACCAACGCTCTGCTGGTCCTCTCATCATATACATATCCAGTTTGACCCTCCACCCTAGAGGCATCTCGAGCTACTCGAAGATCATCTGTATGCTTTCTATACAGTTCTCAGTTGCCTACGGACCACCCTCACCCTGAAAAATCAGCGGGTGCTGCGACTGGAACTCCCTCATCAGATATGCCATTAATGGCTCTGTACCATGCACACCTCTATCGATCCCCTGAAAGACATGTACCAAGATATCTCGGAGATTCCCATCTAGCCATGTTCCTAACACTGCAAAACCCAGCTATTGTCATGCCTGCACTAGATCCTGAACCAGATCCTCTCCCTGAGCCTATACCTACAGCTCCTGCTCTGCCTGCACCGGATCCTGGACCTGATCCTACACCTGCGACACTGTATCATCACCCTCCTGACGCTCCATTTAAGACGTATAAGAGGAACCCACTAAATACCATAAATGGTCAGACAACACACACACACACACACACACATATAACAATATATATTCAAAACAGATAAGGAAAGTAGTAAAAGGTAGAAGAAAACTACCACCCTTACTCTTCCCCACTAAAATCATGCCCCATAAAATTCTGTCCTCATGGCCTCCTTACCCTCCCCCACTAGCGCCAAGTATCAAAAGTACCTCGGGCCATGCCCATCCTGAAAACCAATGTTGCCTCAAATCGACGACCTAGTCGCCCAATCCTGGTGATCAAAATCACCTCAACCAAAGTACCTGCCTATTGTTATAAGATCTAGACCCAAATACCCTGCCACATACAATTCTATAAATATACAAATAATGGAATAACACATTAAAATAAACAAGAAATTATATCATTAATTTCACCTATTCACATTTCAAAGAATACAAAGCATGGAAATTGACATTTTTCACATGGTATTATCACTTCACAAAGAATACGTGCAGTTTTGAAATTGAAATACCCTAAAAATGTGCCTATCGAAATAAAAACAAACAAGCCTTTCCATACTAGGACAAGGTCCAATTCTCCTTTACCGAACCGGGTCAAGGGTTACATATCACAATCAATAACATCAGGCACCAAATGATCCATCAAGGTGGAAATAATATAAACCGTAATCTGAGCAAAAGCAAACAGAAATTCCCACCCATGGAAACTTGCTTCATCCCTCATACCTGGGGCTACAGGCACCCAAGTACAAGCTAGAAACCCAGTTCATGTAACGACCTATATCCACTCTACCATATCTCAAATAGTAAAACCAGCAGAAAAATAAAAGAGAAGTCTCAATCTCATTAGTATCCAGAAAAACACTGTTACTAAATCCATGTAAAGAACTCCTCTAACACCACATTGTAATGACTCAGACTCGAACTACCCCCTGAACAGTGTTAAACGGGTCAGGTGTTACTACCTTAGGTACACCTCCCGGAATGACAAAGGCTGCCGACTAGTAGCGAGGGTCATTATAGGTATAGTGGGGAGGCTATACCCTCTCAGAGAATAATAATAGTACTGGTCTAAGTATAATAATAAATATGCAGTGGAATAAACGACTCAGCAGACTCAAACTCGGCCTATAGAGTGGAAGCACATTCAATATCGATAAACAGAGGAAGCAATAAATATAAACAACAACAGTGAAAAGTAAGAAAAATAGTAAGATGATCACTTGTAACTATTACTGAACCACAAACATACATCCAAAGCAGGTCATACATATCCATATATAAAGGCTCTAATGGCTAAACTGCTGTAGTTACAAAACAAGTAAGCATACTGATATAGGAAATAAATAAAAACAAGGTAAAATCCAGCTAGGAAAGACCTCAAGGTCCATACCATCTCCATTCAACAGCTAATGCAGCCCAGCTCGTGAAGCTGGCCTATTTACTGCACATAAATCAATAAAGTTTTCATGTATCCCGAAGGGCCCATGCAGGGTGTGAGACGAATCTCAGTAGGATACCACCCAATGTTGTGTACCTAATATAAGTGTTTAAGTAGTCATGAAGTTATAAGGAAAACAGTAAACAGTACGATGCACAATGGAACACAAACTCCACTGGTGCTCATCATCCACCATGGAGTGTCACCTGCTTTGGGCAACACTGGAATCTCTGTCATGTAACCCAGTACCATGTGCCCCCCTAACACTGTATTTCTCAAGTACCAACTTCCCAAAGACATGCCCAGGAGATAGTAACCTAGAGGAACAACGATACCTGTCCTCAAATAAGTAACTGGTGGGACAGTGATGTCTTCCCTAAAATAAAGTAACTGGAGGGATTGCGATTTCTGCCCTCAAAATAATGTAATGGGAGGGACAACAATGTCTTCCCTCAAAATAAAGGTGAGCCTCTTCCCCCTACCCGATAGCCTCAACGCTATCCCCTGAAGGCTCCTCACCTCCCACGTGGCTTCCTACAGCAAGAACCCCCAAATCCATAATACCTAAACTACAAATAACAGGGGCCTCTACCTACATGAGTTTTCAAAAACACCTCATCATGGATTATCTTTGTGTGCACAATACTCATAGTTCTGAGTGAGCGGGAATCACCAAAATTGTACCCAAGACAGAAAACCTTTGACACCTCATGTCCCTGAGACCATGCTTCTCAATTTTGATGGCCTTTCCATCTCTATAACTCAGGCAATGCCCAAACTGACAGTCATCCTGCCTCAATCTGATGCCCATGACGCCCAATCCCATAGTCAAAAACACCCAAAGTAACCCGGCCAAGCCCATACTGTGATTAGCATCACTCAAGAATATCTGTTCCATGCCCAACACAACCCAAAGGTTCCAGCATATGAAATTCAACAATTACATATGTAAAACATTTAAATAAAACACATAAATAGGCAAAACAATCTAAATAGTTATATGTCCTAACCTTGTGTTGTCCCATACCAACACTAGGGTCTTTAAGGTCTCCAAAAATTCATATCAAGGTTTAATACACTAAACTCAACAGTTTAAAACAATACAAAACAATTATAACCATTTTGTAATTCCCTTTCCAAAATGACCTGATAAGCAACGACCCCTCGTCTGGACTTGCTCAAGAAAACTGGTAAAAGGGAATACCCAAGGGCATCCCATAGGTCAAATAAACAATTAAATAGGCAATAACATGTCAATTAGGGTCTCGCTCAAAATACTTGAAAATGCACCATAGGCCATGCCACCCAAAAGTTTGCGAAAACACAAAAATTGGTATGAACCACCTACCTCAGACCCGTATGATGATACTCCTTTGATAACATCCTCCAATTGGGTATAAAACGCGGTAGATCTAGAAAATAATAAAAAAACCCAAACCCATATAACTCGTTCTAGAATAGAAATCAAGAAGAATGGCTCGAGAGGAATAAGGGACTTACTTAGGGGGTTCTAACACATCTTACGGTGATCGAAATGGAGTTAGGACGGACGATCGGGAGCAAAAACGAGCTTCAGTCGGCTCTCCCCACTCAAACATATCGAAGGGTTGCGGTTCTTCCTCAAAACAAGGAAACCACCCGTTTTAGTGAAAAAAATAAAATATACGGCATGTACTTATAACTAGACACCATGTATCATTTTACAATTCATAAGGAACCTGATATTTCACCGGGGACTTGCCGACTGAATACACGGTGTGTACATATGGTACACAGCGTGTACCACTTTACCCTGCTGACATCCCCAACACTCCATGTATATCCCCATACACAGCCCCTATACATGGCGTGTACAAATATTACACAATGTGTACATGCTAAAAGAATTCTACCTAGCCAACAGGCCTACACACCATGTATGACCTCTACACGGTCAAGGGTACACAGCGTGTCTATAACTACATGCCGTGTAGTTAGAAATTCTTACACGGTCATCACACAACATGTACTCGGTGGGCACACGGCCAGTACTCACCCAACCCATACACGGCCTATATTCTATAGTACACTGTGTGTAGTCTGAAAATTTCAAGAACAACCCAAATTTTCCCAGTTCTCTCAGAAACATGTCAAAATTTCAAACATGGTTGGTATTTGACCTGTTCTAAAAACTCGGGTTCAAACAATAATGATCCATGTTGTGTCATGAATTATCATATCTAAATCCCTACAAACTTTTTCATTCTCTATCCACATCATTAGGTCATTCCCAATCACATCATTTTAAAACCATCATTTTCAACGACATCCAATGATCATGTGATAAGTATAGAGAGAGAAGGCAAGTAGAGAGATAAATATAATAATTTAAAGTCATCCCTATTAATGAATCACAATCAATAATTCTCAATCACAATAATTAAAAACCAATAATAAATCATTATATCCAAGAATTACCTTACTAAGGGGTTTGATGAAAGTAATGGATTTAGTGATTAATAAAAAAATAATAATCAGTATCTCAGAATAGTTATCAAAGAATTGACCTAGGTACTTAAAAAAATGGAGAATAGTTTCCATGAAACCAAATAATTAAATTATATAATTCAAAAATTACAATACCTACCTTGATGCCAAATATTCATTACTTAAATTCTGATGTTGTTGCTACTTGATCAATGATTGATGTCATTGAAAACCCACTCTTGATCCTTCAATCTACCATCATTGCTGCTACCAATACCCAATATTTCCATGTCTCCCTCTCCCTAGGGGTATGCCAAGGATATAATGTGGTTAAACCTCAATAAAAAATCATAGGAGATATTAAATAGAGGTATTTTCTAAGTTAGGTTATTAATTAATTTAATTAATCAACATTATATTTATTCCTCTAACTGTACCTACAACATTAAACTATATTGGGACATAATGAAATACAAATTATATATTTATTGGGTTAATAACACCATTTGGACTCTTCTGAGGTCTAATTTAAGAAAAATAATCATTTAATGAAAAATAAATGTGTGCACGCTAAAAATAATATAATATATTTTTTATTATATCATTACTGAGGCTCTATGGTTCTTATATTTCTATGTCGACTTAGATATTTACCTTAAAAACATCATAGTAATATTCTAAATTTTTAAACATTGAAAACCAAGGTCTTAAACCACTATTGAACTCCTGGAATTATTATTATTTTTTCAAAAATAAATGTAAATTTTCCCATGAATCTTAAAATGCTTAAAAACCCATCAAATCCCAATCCAGGGATAGACAATACTCCCTGAGATCAATGGGACTATTGAAAAATCTTATGAGGTCACATGATAAAATAAATTTAACTTTTTACCATTGGTAAGGGCCTAGAAATCTAAAAAATCTATAAATGAGCTAAGTCTTGACTAGGAAAATTTTAGATTACGGCAAAAACATTCAACTCCAATTATAATTCTTTCTTTATCAACACATATGGGGGATTATGGTCGTATTTTATTAATTTATAAATAAGTAATATTATATGAATCAACATCATATGAATTGGAAATGATAATTAGTATGTAAACTTACTAATATTTTTTTGAGATTTGAAAGGATCCTTTATACTAGGGTATTAACTTTCTCTTCCTTCCAAGCCATCGGTGACCCAAACAAGGTGATACATTCAAGAATAACTGGTTAGAAAAAAATGGATTTTGGTGATGATTATCTTCTTAAGACTTATGAAAGATATGAACCATTAACAATCATTTATAAATATTCTAGAACTTATTCATTGTTTCATACACAATGTCTTGTCCCTCTAGTTAAGTATCACCAACCACAGTAAAAAAAGTGAAGATTGGAATAGTCTACCCAAAAAATATTAAGATATATATTCAGGTACATGATAAATAGATATTCTTATATGAAAATTAATCCGTTTTAAGGTGGTTATTCCCTAATCCTCTAAATTATAACATACACAGAAAATGCATGTGTTCATGAATATGGATTCATTGATATATTATCCCAACTGATTATTTGTGGTATACAATGAAACACTTCCCCTTAGATCCCATAGAATCTTAAAGGAATCTCACAATTGGTATGTGAATCGATGATCTCTATCGAATATTATTATATTGTACACTCTGTGTAGCTTCATGATATTATAAATATAAAAATTCCATGTATCCTTTACTTTGGTTTTATCTTTTATTAGTATGAAATATATCAACATAGTTATCCAATCAATAATAACACATATTTAATTATATCCTCATGGGGTATGAGTTAAATAATGACATCCTTGGACACCTCATCAAATTTCCAAGTGGGGATTAGTGGAGGTTGATGGATTCCATAGATCTTATGATGCCCTAATTTCAACTATTATCAAGTATAGAATTTCAAAAATATATTTCACTATATATTTTCCCAGGATAGGACACTAGAACCAAAAATTATGATCATAATATAGCTTAGTTATTCCTAGATAAACTACCCACTAAGAGTAATGTAAATCATTTATTTCCAATTTTCTCAAACAATTATAGACCACATAAAGCTTCCTAAAGTAGTATATGCCCTTAGGGGATAGTTTCCACTCATTGGTGGTCTCCCCCACATAAATAACCATTATAATAAAGTAAAATTACTCATCTCTTAATTGATCTAGATGAATAATATAAAAGAGAGAATTGAAATCTGAACATTGGATACAAACAATACCACTTCCTCTTCATTCAGTTAGAAATGAATTTCTACAAATAGGCTCATTAGCTTAAAATAATCATTATAATTTTTCCAATATTTCAACGACATCTTCCTACTAAGATAATTTCCAACAACATTACCATTTTCCAGTGTATAGGTGAGATCAAAATAAAATACATTCATGAACTTTACTCATCACCTTTTTGTGAGAGTCAAATATTTTTATTGAAGATATACCTCAAGATTTTATGGTTAATATAGATAAAAAATTATTCACTTGAGAGATATTTACATAAATATTTGAGAGCTACAAGATCACTTCTAACTCAAGGTAATGTAAGCGGAAATTCCTCACATGTGTATAGAGTTGGTGAGATCTATAAGACAACAGATAATCACCATGCATAAGCATGCACCCCAATACCATGTCTGATGCATCATAATACACCATATAACCTGTAACAGGATAATGCATTATTATAGTAGGGATTTATGTTAACCATTTCTTTACTTTATCAATGCATACCTCAAATTTAGGTATCCATAGAAATTTCACCCCTTTATAAGTGAGGGTGGTCACAGAAGATGCTTTCATGGATAATTCCTTTACAAGTCACTAATAATAACTAACTAGACCCAAGATGTTGTATATCTTGCATACATTTTTTGTTTCTTTATACGACATAAGAACCTTCAAATTCACAGGGTCAACTAAAATGACTTGTTCTGACACTCCATGTTATAATAAATTAACCTCTATGATCTAGATGCTAAAATTTGATAGCTTCAAATAGAGGTAATGATCAGGGAGTGTTCCTAGAATTGACATTAAGTGATGATCAGGCTCTTATTTGGACCTGGATTAAACCAAGATGTTATCCACAAATTCCATATCAAATAATTATAGGTATCAATGCAATATCTAATTTATAAGGTCCATGAAAAATTTAAGGTAATTGGTCAATTTAAATATCATTATCAAGTACTCATAATGAAGATATCTTCTTTTGAAGGTAGTTTTATGTATTTTAGAATCCTTTACCCTATATCGATGGTACCCTAATCAAAGATAAATACATAAAAACTTCTTTTATCATTTTATTTAATCAAATAGGTTATCAATGTGAGGAAATGGGTATTTATTATTGATACAAACATTATTTAAATTTTTGTAGTCAATGGACATATGAAAACTCCCATATTCCTTCTTAGAGAAGATTATATGAACATCCCATGGAGAGCCATTAGTCTAAATAAAGAATTTAAATTCAAGATATTCTAGTTATATCATCAAATACATCACTTTAACTAGTCTTATTATATATAATGACAATGATATTAGTTCTATTCCTGGAATAAGGTCAATAGTGAAATAAACCTCCCACTCATGAGGTAATCCATATAATTAATCAAGGAACAACTTAAGAAATCCTATAACCACGACATGATGATACATTATTGAATTCAATTCTTCTATATCTATCTAAAGTTATGATATCTTGTATACCAATCTACTAAATACTGGAAAAGGAGATCCTAATCAACAAGATATCAAGTCTTATTCACCTTCAAATAAATGATAATTTTCATCAAGAGTAGTGAAGGTTTCACTCTGATGATTGTAGTCAATATAGTTTTTATAATAAATCATCCATTCCATTTCAAGAATAACATCAAGGAAGTCAATTTATATGATGAGTAAGTATCATGTTATCTCCACCATGGATATGAAGATATGACCTAGAGGACATTAGAATCCATTTTCTTTATTCTTCCCAAAAGGGTTATATATATTTTTTGCGTATAACATGGTCTCACATGAATATTTAAAAGATTTATAATATTAGAATAAATAAACGAGTAAGAGGAACATGTATTGCATAAATCAATAGCCATGTATGATGAAATATGTATATTACCTCATACTATTGTAGTTTTTTATTAGAATTCTATGGAAAATATCTCCAAAATATGTAATTGTCTCTCTTTAGAGTGAGTCTAAGGCCTTCCACTGGTCTAAGTATTACTCCTTTATTGACCATTCCATATGATAAACCACCTATACCTCCATTAAATTCAAATAAATACCCCAATAATTTTGAGTTCTCTAATTTCATTTGAGATTCCTTGGGGGAATATGAACCCACACCACTTCTTTATGTGTGTTTTTTTTCTGTAAAAAAACTATAAAGATCTATTTGTTTACTACATGTAAGAAAAGATTTAATTTTTTCTTTAAAAAATGGGTTTTATATGACCCATTTGTTCATATTGAGTGAATAAAATATTTTTTCTTCCCATTGGTACTGATGATATAGATTATGTAGGGTACATTGAACTGTTTCTACTTCCCCATTTGAACTCATCCCACTTCCTCTTATTCTCATGAAAACCCCAAGAATTACACTTGGGATATGGGAAGCATTTTACATCCACTAAATCTTTTCATAGTATATCTCTAACATGAGATCTTGATTCATTACTTTAGAATAGGTGGGGATATTTTAAATTAAGACTTTATATTATATTTTCCATCAAATACCCATTTTAAATGGGTTGGTTTCCAGTTTATCATTTGATACCATATTTAGTGTTAACTGAATGAGATAAAAAAATTGGTTAATATATTATATAACTATTTTTTCCTATTATATTAAATCGTAATACCTAGATTTAAATAGTTACATTTTATTATGATATAACTACTGAGTAAACATTACCTTAAATTCATTATAATTCAAGTTCTCGTGCATTTTTTCCTAAAAAACATAACCCCTTTATTTTCTAACAGGACCCTTAATCATGAAAGTGTAACATTACACTATGATAGACTGGAGTATCTTTAGTAATTAAAATATCCTTTTGATATTATTTAACCAATATTCTACCTCCAAAGGGTCACTGGTTCTATAAAATAATGGAGGTTTATAGTAAAAAACCAAGAAGATTGATCCTTATATTTTCTTTCACTAATAATTTATATTTTAGCTTTGTAAACACCAAGAAAAATCTGTGGATTATAGTCTAAATTGTACACAACACATAATTAGTTAAGTTTTTATAAAATAGAGGATTATCATATGGAAAATTATATATAGTTCCCCCTAGAGTATTAACCTAATCTCTTGGAGGGGGTGTGATACTATAAAAAATAAAATAAGGAAGAAAAAATTATATAACTCATTTAAATCACTAATATAAAAATTTTCTATACTAATGGTTTAGAACCATTGGTATAGGTTCCCATACCCTTGGTATAGCCTATACCAATGGTTTGGTATGTTGTTGTGTGATTTGGCATTGGTAAAGACCTTTCCCAATGGTTTTCAAACTGTTGGGATGGGTAAATATAAAAAAATGTTACAATGGAGGATTGAAACCACAACCTACACTTTATATATCAAAGAATTTACAAATATCCTATAGTTACCTTTGTGAAAATATTTGGACATATATATATATATAATTTATATATTAAATTATTTGACGATATTCGACAAAATAATTCATAAAAAATGATGGTACATATCCCAATGGTTCTCAAAATCGTTGGGATAGTCCTTTCGCAATGGTTTTGAAACCATCAGGATAGACCTTTCACAATGGTTTTGAAACTATTGGTCAAAGTGGTCTCAAAGTACTATTTTCCAATGGTTTTGGAAAAACCATTGGGAAAAGTGGTGTCAAAGTAACCTTTTCCAACATTTTTTGAAAAAACCATTGGTAAAAGTGCACCCTTTCCCAATGGTTTTGGAAAACCGTTGGGAAAATTGGTCTTAATGTACCATTTACCAACAGTTTTGGAAATAACATTGGGAAAAGTGGACCATTTCCCAATGTTTTGGGAAAACCGTTGGGAAAGGTAGTCTTAAAGTACCCTTTCCCAACTGTTTTTGAAAAACCATTGGGAAAAGTGGATCCTTTCCCAATAGTTTCAGAAAACTATTTGTAAAAGTTGTGTCAAATTACCCTTTCCCAACAGTTTTGGAAAAACCTTTGGGAAAGGGTACCTATACCAATGTTTTGTATAAACCATTAGTATAGATGCATTAGTATATGTAAGATTTCTAGTAGTGAATTCAATTGAAATCAAGAAAATATTGTTAATAAAAATAAAAAATTCATATAAAAAATAAAAGGCACATAATTAAGAATTACGAAAGAGAAATAATATAAAAACAATTTTTTTAACTATGCATGATTATGTCACATAGTTTCTTAAACTGTATACTAACTATATGATCCCCAGTGGATAATTTGAATATATATCTGGGGTAGGGTTGAATAATATCCAAAAACCTGAACCAACCATGTGGGGTATACTGGGAACATTTTATAATATGCTAACTAGTTGGTTCATGGTTTGTAACCCATGCACCCTAATGGTGTGCCTTGGAAGCATCCTATAAGCTTCTATCCTCCAACTAAGATTTCTTCAAAAATAATTTGGTAACTAAACTCACAAAAATTACTAATTTTACAACATCACGAGTAAGAATAAGGCTATTTATGATCATTATTGTAAAGAGAATTTCTTACAACCCACCCCTCAAGTTCTAATGATCACATCATCTATCTACCTTCAATTCCCAAATAATATGTAGCATCCCTCCCTAGATTCCACTGAATAGGTGCCCTAATATGATGGATAAAAGAACTCAATCCCATCTCTAAAAAATATAGTGGTTGGTGACTAATAGTGAGCTCCTAGGGTGTGTCTTTGGTGAGACTATGACCTCATAGATGAGAGTATGCAAAGAAGTAAATGACATATAATAAATAGAAGAATCATAAGTTGGAATAAAATTACAACAAAATTAACGAAATATTCCAAGAATGATAAATAACCAAATATAATTTAAATAGATACATAAATACAAAATATTATTATGTTCAAAATGATATAAAAAATGAGTGTACAAGGAAGAAGGGGATACATGTATATACTGCATGCTATACAAAAACTACCAAAAGACTAAAAACGACTACAAAAAGAATATCAAGCATAGGATCATTCCTCTACCCACGGTCTCCATCATAAAACTGTTAATCAATCATGCATCAGAAGTTGAATTATTCCCTTTGTCTATACATGTGATCATAAAATATTATTGGGTGCCAAGGGTGGAACAAGAAGGGTGTGAGATACAATCTCAGTAAGCCACCACCCACAATGTTAAGGCCAATTCATTTTGTACAATAAATAAATTATTATTGTGTCATGATAATAAACAATGTAGGGTGAAGATAAATAGATAATAGAAACCTTGATTCGAGTTCCTAAATGGACACCCGAACGGTATCATCTGCTTCGGCCTAAGCAGAATGTCTGAAAGAGGTACTTGTGCAAGTTATAAATGTATACAAGGGGCCATTATAAACCAAGAAACTAAGGAATGAATATATCCAAGCCTCTGATTTGGATTTGGGTATCATTTCATGTCATCATAATAGCATGCTCCATTATTAATATGAAACCACACATATAACATATGGAATCCATCCTTCAAATCCATGGGTGGAATCCTGATCCCATCCAAGGGAATCTAAACAAAAACCCAATGGTCTCTATAAGTTTCTCTAATTAAACTAATTCCACCAAGTCCTTCCAAGGCAACCAATATAGGTATCCCTTGTATCAATAATGGCATGGTGAATCCAAATTCTATACCACGTATCTCATATAGGGGATTGGGTATCACCCGAGGCATGGCGTAGCCTTCTTGCCAATGGGTTCATCCTCAGTTTCTCTTCTAGGGAACCAATGTCACTCATGAGTATATAAGGACTTCCTAGAGAGTCTATACCTAGAAATCCAATGTATCACTCCTAGCGCATCAAGTATATCCAATCGAGCATGGAGATTCCATCCATCGCATCCTTAAATCGGGACCCATGTTCTTTTCCAACCCATACTAGGTGAGCCACGATAAGAAAATAACATATCACAACTTGGAAAAACATTCATATAATTAACATGTCATCAATGGCAGTACACTATCAAAATCCAACAAGCTTTCCCAAGAATATAATTCAAATAAAACTCACTAGACATATAATATATGTTCACATGTACTCAAAAACATTATTAATATCTCATGATATCATGATAAATAAGAAATAAAATTCAATACATCAAGCACGACATAAGGTATTTATCATAATGAACTAGAATAGGAATATTTTTCATGTAATGATTTATAAATCACTCACCAAAGGCAATATTAGATGTTCAAAATTAAGAAAATAAAATGTAACTCATGTGGAATTCAATATGAATCATCACACATAAACATTTAAATATATGGTATGAGGCATAAAGCTTAAGGACCTATCAATTGATCAACCATTCATTCGAATTCAATTCAAGAATTTGTGACATTTAGGAAAGAGTAACCCTAACATAGAAATTAAACATTTAAGGCATGGGTGAAATAGGCCATAGAAAAGTGTTCACACCCAAAGGGGTGGCCAATGATGTAAAAACACCATTCATATGTGTTTCACCATGAGGTAGGTTCATACATCACTTGGAAAACAAATTTAATTAATTTATTAAACTCATTCAACACGTCGTTGGAAGGGTCTGGTGAGCGGCCTAATGGAACATCATTTGAGAAGCGGAAAAATAGAGCAGGAAAGACCTACATAACCTACCTCAATGCAGTATCACTCCACTCATCCTTTATTGAGTCTTTATTTAACCTAGAATGGAAGAAAAATACAGGATTAGTCAAACTCTTTGAAAATAGGGTATAATTCATCACTTTTAAATAGAGGAATGGATGGAAGAGGAACCTTGAAAGAGAAGAGAGTGGGAGGAATAACTTACCATGGCCTTTCTATGGATTCCAATAGTGATGGATTCATGTGACGAATGGAGGAGGCATTACAAAGCTTATAGAGAGGTAGGAGGAATCTCACCCACGAAGGGTGGAGGAGAAAGAAACATGAGAAGGAGGAAAAAGAAAGGAGGGGTGAAAATCATCAAAGAGGGAAATTTTAGTAATTTCTCCCACAAAATAATGCTTTAATGTTTGGACGCACGGTTGGCCAAACCATGTGGAAACCGTGCATCATTCACTACATTAAAGGGGCACTTCACATGATCAGGCGCACAATTTATCTATGTGAAAACTATTCGAAATAGATTTTTCCCAAGACTCAACTGCAATACATGTCTATGCACCTAGATTCATTTAGTTTAAAAAAAATGGTATCATCACCTGCACTCCACATTCAATAACCACATGGTTTAGGAAAACCATGCGGGATGGTAAACACGGTTTCTCCTAACCGTATGACCTAGTCTTTTCTTCCCATTTTAGGGATCTAGGCTCTGAAAAATCCCCTGATGAACCAGATGCCTCATTGAACCTTTTAGGAAACTTTATCAGGACCGTTTTAGAGAATTTAAACAAAAAATAAATGGTCTATACCTTTGAGAAAATTTAGGATGTTATAACCTCCCCTCTATAACAAAACTCATCCCTAATTTTCCCTTCTGAGGGTGGTACACCTTCATATAAGAATAGTTCCATCCACTACACATGTACATTGTCTTTCCACTCCCAGGTCTCTTCTTTTTTTCATCCATGATACCCAAGTAGCCATTCCAATGGAACTGACCTTCATCAGAGAGCCTTCTTTCACTGATCAATGATATGTACGAGATTCTTCTTAAAAGACACATCCACCTCTATCTAGTTATCCTCAAGGTCAAATGAATTATATTGGTCATGATGATACTATCGAAGATGATATGTGTGGAAGATTCCATACATGGAACAATTCCATTGAGGTAACAATAACTGATAAGCTACCAGCCTGACTCTCTCCACTATCTCAAAAGACCTGACATAACAATGAAATAACTTACTGTTTCGTAGTTCCTTGAAACAAGTGTTCTAGTTTTAAGAATCACTGTTTCCAGGTGGTTTCCATTGGATTTATTTATGGAACTAGAAACTTCCAATAGTTCTTCATCTAAAGGGGACCTTCTTTTCCAAGGAAGGTTTTCGTTATGTTTTAATTTTACGATACTTAAGAATGTGCATTGGTCAAGAGGATGGGAGGTTGGACTCATCACATACTTTTGGGGGGAATTATTTTCTACTCCGAGACTTTCTTTGTAAATTTAAGATATTTTCCTGAATCCTTATTAATTCACCAAGCATAACATAAGTTTCCCTTGGAATTTACAATCAATTATTAACATGTGTAAAATTTAGAATCATCAGTATGCATTCAAGTTTCTTCATTAATGGAAATATTCGTACGTATTCAAGGTTTTCCATCAATGGTATCCTCTAATATACTGCTTAGAGATTATTTTAATCATCGTTGTGATGATACTAGTTTTTAAGCCACTCCTTGGGGCACTCTTGAATTTATTTTCATCAATGGGGACGAAGGATTGATTTGATCTTAGGATCATTCCCATAAAATGGGATACCTACATATCCTTGTAAAAGGAATCAGAACCCTCATAGTTAGTGCCACTAAATGGGACACATCATACCTTTTAAATTCATGTGATAAAGACCTATTCGTATATTTTATTGACATGTGGTATAGACATATAATCGGAATATTCTTAGTCAATGTTTGGTGTCAGACTTATGTTAAAGTAGCCCAAGGAACATGGAAAGGAAATGGGTTTCCAAGTAAGATTATTTTTGTTGGGAATAAGGAAAAGGGAGAATAGGGTTGATTTGAAGTGTTGGGTTTAAACCTCTAGGAGGCTTGCAACGTATCACATATGGATGGGAATCAAAGCCCACAAAGTTCAATAAGTCTCATAAGAGAGTATGGTCTTTTGAGAGAGATGAGTTTGGTATTACTTATTGAAAATGATTCCTTGATGATTTGGGGTTTAATTTGGGCCTTATTTCTAAGGAGGATGCCCAGATTAAAGGAATTAGGGTTGGATTCCTGAAGAGGATTTCTAGTGAGCTCGATCCCTAAAAATTCTTCCTACGTATCCTAGTTTGAATAGGAATCATAGTTCTCTTAGTTCTTTCTATTGTGAAAATGTTGTGACTATGAAAAATCTGTAATCCCACGTGAGTCATGCTCAGTGTGAGAAACAAGAGGATGTCAAAGATTCAACAAAGGCATTCACACTTTAATTTTTTCCTCCTCCACTGGTAGAAGAGGGTGAGGCGACGAGCCTTCCCTCTATTCTATATACATTAGAATAGGGTCCAATGTAAGGAGGAAGGGATGAAGGTTAGAGGCTTATACCAGGATGGATTTCCATGGTAACAAAGCACAATGAGAGAGGGAAAGGGTAACAAGATCCCCAATTCCCATCTCCCCTTTGGTCTTTGGCAGCGAAGAAGATAGGAGGAGCAATGATTCCACCTCCTACAAGAAAATATAAGGGATTATGCTAAGATGGTTTCCCAAAAATTGATCCTGGTAGGGGAAGAGAGACTTATATTTTATTTTTAAAAGGAAAAGTAGGTATGAACTGTACCTTCCCTACTATAGAATTGAGGTTCTGGGCCATCTCTTCGATAAGGGAGAGGCCAGGACCCAACCCTCCTCCAAACCGAGAACTTCTGAACACTGTTTCTGGGAGAAAGTTACATGTGAATATGGATATACAAACCCAAAAATACTCCATCAATCCTAACCCCATTGTGAAAAAAATGTGGGAAACCACTGACTGTGAAAATAAAAACCCATATAGGAGACATGCTGATGTGCCTTTCCTAAAGGTTTGATAAGTCAAGAGGTTTTCGGTAGAGGTCTCAACAGAATTCCTTTCAGACAAGGGAGCCAAGGAAGAAGAATCATTTTCGTGAATGGATTTGATGAAGGCTTGATGGCTTGTAGACTGAAGAGAGTGAAGAAAATAAGTGAATCAAGGAGGTGTGCCCAAGTATAGAAGGGCATGCATGTATGGGTGCACAAGTAGGTAAGGGATCACAAGTATGGGAACACAAGTAGGCTTGGGCAACCTGATATTCTCATAGGTTATGAACAACCTGTATGATAATACTTGGGCGAGACCTTGCTCAAGCCTTCAAGAGTATTCACAGGTGATCCAAAAGGTGGGATGCTCAAGTTCCTGTGAGAGGAATGGGTGGCATGCAAGTATTTCTAACTTGGGGAGGTTGGGCACTTTAGGTGCACAAGTTTTTATGGTTTTCAAAAACAAAAAAGGACTTAAGTCCAATGATCCTCCCTTAAATCCTCCACTTAAGGTGTTGAAAAACTACCTTGAATGTTTCTGAAGATTGGGGCGAAGTACTAGGGAAACCAGTGCAGCAATTTGGCTTCAGAGAAATTTTCCATACAAATGGGGGCCCCAAGGGTATATTTGTAGGTAAATAATTGACCTTGGGTGAAATACGTTGGGTGCGCAAGTGACCTGCATGCCAAATTGGGGTGCACATATACCTTACACGCTAAAGGTGTTTTGGCTAGACTAGTGAGAAAACTTTAGGACTTAGCCATAAATTATACTTTAATTCATCTCCTTTATGGTGGTGCATAAGTGGGTTGCATGACATATAGGGGAGCGCAAGTAAGTTGCGCGCCAAATGAGTTTTGGCTAACCTAAGGCAGCCAAAAACCAATGCCTTTGAAAATCTTTGACTTTTCTTCATGTATTACCTCTTTTCATTCTAATGGATTCCCTTTTTCATGGTTTTTAGACTCTTTGATGGGATAGAGTGTCAACAAAATCCCCCCCATAGAATTGGATATGAAAATGAAAAGAGGATCATATACTGAGGTAAAGAAATTAAGGAGAGGGAGAAAGGAAAAAATAAAAGAGAACTGGGGCGCGCAAGTGTTGGCGATCAAGTGGACTTGGGCGCGCAAGTTTTCAATTCATAAGATTTATGGAACATAGGGTGAAACGCGTCTCTTATATATACCGGCTTCGCTTCCGTAAAAATTCTCAAAAATTTCAAATTTTCAACTCTCGGCGTGAAATTCTTCTTTTATTCAAGCTCTTCTATTTCTCCATGATTCTTCTATACATTTTTTAGCTGCGCTATAAGTGAGGCGCCGTACTTGCATGCCGACTTATACTTGCACGCCTAGTTTTAAACTTGCGTGCCTTAATTCATTTTCCATTTTTTTGTAAAACACCATAAATGAACATACTTTTAAAAGTTTATCTCTATATTTTTTTGTAGGTTCAATGGCTCCCAAAAGAATTGGAACTGCTGATGAGATTTCCAGTAAGAGGATTGATAAAATGATGAATGTAGTTGGTCATGATTATTTAGAAATTTTCAATACCACCCTTCCATACTTATAAAAATATTTGAAGAAGTATAATTTCAACTTTCCTCGAAGCACCTATCTGCCTTTGTATAGCTATGGCCATTTGCAGGATTCTAACATTCTAGATCCAATGAACTATGACCCACATTATTGGTTTCAGGATTATACTAACTTCTCGTCAGCCAATGTTTCTATTGGGGGCTCATTTTCTAATGCTGAGATAGTAGAGAAAGATCATATTATGCATCATAGTCTGTGTGCTTCAGATTTGAAGGCACACACACCCGAGAAGAAACCACACTGCTATTCATCCATCTTTCTAGATTCTAACAAAGATCAGTCCAAGGGTTGGAAGAAAAGTTGGGACTTCTGCCCAGGAGGAGGTGTAAAACCCAGATGGATGTTGGAATACTATGTGTGAAAGACATGTGAAGAATTTTCAGATGATTTGAGAATCATCGGGATTTATAAGGCTATCTTGGTTGGGCAAACCTATGTGTATATGAATGATGATTTCATGCCAGATTTATTAATTCGATGGAGCCCAGAGACTAATTACTTCCATTTAACACGTGGAGAGGTAGTATTAGCTTGTGGGATGTTTACAAGATTTATGGATCTCCAATACTTGGAGATATGTATGATGAGTTTATTCCTCCCAAGGTGACATGGAATGACTCAGAGAATACACCATATTTGGTTTGTGAGTTAATGAAAATATTTAAAAAACTCAATAATTCAATCACCGTGAAAACTCAAACCAGGAGGGATATTCATCTGGAGGAATAGATGGAAATATTTTTGGTAAAGAAGAAGGAAAAGGGTTCCACTTACACCTATCCGACTAGCTGTCCAATGGTAGAGAAGAGAGTTACTCCTGACACCATTTAGCCAACATTGGATAAATGATAATTTGATAAATGGGGATATGAAATCAACTAAAAAATCCATTCAAAGACATGTCTGGAAGGTTTCTTATCCATGTGTCTTAGTGTGTATTTATTACTAGTCTAAGACTCTAGAGGAGGCGTGAGGCCAAAAACCTTTGTTATTTCAGCTACGCTGGCAGAGAAAAGGATGGTAGGGTTGACTACTCTTTTTTTGACCAATATTCAAAGGAGTTTGCTGCAGTTTTACAAAGGGAAGTCTCCCTTTAGAATATCAGGACCATTCTAAGTGTTGTGGGGATGGATTACTACTCACATTAGAACTTATTCTTTACAAAGTGGATTACAAGTTTTTGGAAGTTCTTTCTGACCATATGTTCAGACATTTTCTAGTATTTTACTATTATCCTTGAATGATTTTGAAATCAAGTCTAGAATGAGCATGAATAAATAATTCCATTTCTTTCCTTATTGGAATCTTCCTATGAGGCAATTCATCGATAATGGTACTGCCAGTTTGGAATTTAGGGCATATATGATATCTTGCAGAGATGGTGTGCTGGACACCAAAATCAATGAAGAAATCATATGTGAGGCCTATGCTCCTTATATATTTGTGCATCAATTAAAATTTCTACAACAGAATATTGTATCCCCTCTCGTTCTTGTCAGATTAGAGAAACACCCAATGGGTTCCTGACAACTATGGTAGGTGACATCTATAGAGGAGACTGGGGTAGTATTTAATTTTCCCGTCGCTGACACAGTTAGCAGATTGACAATCTGGTATGCTAAAAAATGGGTTGAATATTACTCTAAAGGGGTATTAAATCATGTCGTCCCTTGAGTGAGGATAAAGAGAAGTAGAATTAAGGAACCCTATCATTTGGAAGATAATTATTCATTATTAGGGGCCAAATTGCAATAATCAAATGGTGGAGGTGATGATGTTCCTAATTCACTGAAGGGAACTTGTAAAAGATATAACCCTTCTATTAGAATTAATAGAACCACTCCATCCATACCTACTGAAGTCGTATCATGGTGATCTGGTATCCATCATTCTAAAGAGCAGTAAGTTTGATTTTCTAATACTCTGTCTGTGACGTGAGTATTGGGAAGAAACTCAATTCCAAGGTTGTAGGATCCTCCTCACAACCCTCAGACATACATTCTGAATATATAAGACCGAAGGCTATTCGAAAAAGAAATAATCTGTACTGTGATGTTGAAACCATGTGGATGGATCTGTGAGAAGTACTAAATATTCCAAGAGAAGGGGATTTGTAGGCTTCTTTTGAAATTATTTTTATGGATAATCCCAATGATGTAGGGACCAATATTCAAGAGCTGGAAATGATCATATATTCCACTGATGAATCAATTCCTACCACAAATCTAGAAAAGGAAATGATAGATCATGGTAACCTTGAAGAGATCAATCCTTCATTGGATGAAGAGTGGAATGACTTTGTAGATCCTGAGGATGTAAGTTTTCTTTTCACTTTCATTCTCTTCCATTTTTCAACTTGAAATTTTGTGAAAACATTGTTACTTATGAGAAATATCATCTTAACATACAATTGGGTAAAAGAAAAACAAGTGAAGTTCATTCACCATAGTATATCCCTGGAGGCACTACTCTTGGAGGTATTGGGTTACCCCATGAATTGGGAGAAATATCTCCAGGTCAACATGCCATGTAGGGGGAAATAGAGAGGGTACTAGAATCTCTGATACCTATCTTTATAGATAATGATGAAAGTCCTCACAAACAAGAGAAGAAGCAAAAACACCGAAGAAAGAAGACCACAATTAAGCGCTTTCTTTGTAGTGGTAAGTCTCCCTGATAATCAAGAATTTTGATCATTATTCATGAAAAAGTGTTTAAAATTTTTAAGATTACAGGGGCTTCTTCTGTTTCATCCTTGAAAGAAACTACTAATAATATTCAAGGAGTTGTATAAGGTGTTGTTGAGCATACAGAAATTCCTGCAAATCCAATGGTTCCTGGAGAGGCATTGAAGCCAAAGAAACCAACATCTATTCCAAAAACTACTCCAATTCCCTCTATCTGAAGAGAGGAATATTATGGTAAATCAATAATACTTCATAAAGCATCAAATTCAACAATAGATAACTTCCATTCTATGATACTTTTAAGTTTATCACATGCACTATAACATCTGGAAGCAACTGAGGTTGACCCCACAATTATTTCTGAAGAAGCTACTCTGGGTCAAAGGTTTTGAGAGGAAGGTTGCGAAGCAAACACGCCAAGTGCTCCCACGGGTGAGAATAACCTGGGATCTAGGATATCATTGGATGAATTGACGAAACTTGGAATGTATTTTGAATAACTATTATAACCTATTAATATATCAAATTATTTAGAAGATTTTGGAGTTCCTTGTGTAGAATCAACTGGTCATGAGTTCTCATTATTAATCCTATTAATCTTCATATGATTAACCTTCTAACCATGGTTTATTGAAATATGTAGTTCCATATAAATAAATTTCTTATACAATGGTACTTGAATAAAGTGTTGATATTAACATCAACCCCACCATTGCAGATACATTAGATCAGGTTGATCTTGAGATAGTAGGTCTTCTTGAGATTCACTATGAAAATCCTGAGCATATTACAGATCGAACTCCTCATCCAGAGACATCAAACAAAATTGTTGAAATTGAGAACATTGGGGAGGATTATTCTCAAGATGCTGACCTATTATTAGGTAAGAGATACTAATATTGCGATTTCATTCAGTTTTGTTATCTCTTAAATCTAATCATAACCATAATTCTTGTTTTACCATATAGAGCTATCAACTTAAATGGATAGGTCTAGAGGTGAAGACTCTACATCATCCCAAACAACTTTGGAAGGTGGAGCAACCATTTTCTAAGAAGGAATAGAACATGGAACTTCTTTAAGTGCGTCAGTCCCAGAATATACCCCTCTGTATGGCAGTGATTCAGAATCAGACCGAGAACTGCAGAAGAATCTTCATATTTCTCATCACAAAGCATGGAAAAACATCTTGAAGATAATATCTAATATTCCCCTTGAGGATCTACCTTCAATAATTCCATGACATTCATATCTGTTTATCAGGCTAGGATTTGGTGGTTTTGAATACCGTGAAATTCATAATGTGGTGAAAGAGATTATCTGAAGGAGGGAGTAAGAGAAAAATATTCGACATGAATTGAAAAAATCCAAACATTCAATAAATATTTAAGACTTCTAAGTAGCACTGTCTCAAGAAGAGGCTAGTCATAATGAAAAGTTGAAGGGACTGAAGTAGATAATTAAGGAAAAGACTGTTCAATAACTACACCTTCAACAAGAGTTAGATATCATTACAGGGGATCTTGACCAACATCATAGCTCATTATGAGAAGTCCAAAAGGATGGTGAAAAATCCATCGCAGATGCTTGAGAATCACTTCATCATGATGAAGAGAGTGAGGCTTGTCAAATAGACAAACTACAAAAAGTAGTTGATGGGTCTCAAAAGGCTGTCAACCAAATTAGGAATTACGTAGAAATCCTTTTTAAATTTCTGAGAGAGAGACTCCAATTTTTAGATGCTCCTCTGTGAAACTTTTCTCTAAAGGTAAAAAGTATTTTGTCTTTAATCATTTATGTTTTCACATTTTCTAATTGCTTTTATTTTACCTAGTCCATTTGGCCCATTAAGCATAGTTTGATTTTTTTCTAGGGTTATATGGAAAACCCCACAAACTTTATATCTATTGAATTTTTATTTCTCAATATTACCTAAACCATAAAAAATGTACGTTTAGTGAGCTGGTACTCAACTTTTCTTTAGAGTTCCCTTTTGTGGGTTCTTAATATAATGACTACCAAATATTTTTTTATTGACAGTTTAGAGTCTTGCATGTTGGACTATAAAGGGTTAGTATTTAAAGTCAACTAGCTTTGAACATAAATTTGAAATTAAATCCCAAAAAAAATTTGTGGCTAAGAATTTATTTAATATTCATTAAATATTTCCAAGGGGAATCTTGAGCCATGATTTTATGGTTACCAAATTTAAAACCTCGGTCAACATAAGGGGTGTATTTTCCAAGAACGAAATTAAAATTATTTGACAAACCCGTTATGGAGGTTATGTTATATAGGGATAACTAGGGCATATGCTACATAGCCAAATAATGGCATATTTTGAATGACAGGCCTGTTATGTAGGCAACTCATGCAAGGCCACCTAGGATCACATACTGCATAGTCAAGTAAATGAGATCTTTGATGTTTAACATTTTGCTATTGGTAGATAGGGGAAAATAATATTTGTGTGACTCGAGACCATAGTAGGTGGTTTTTCCAAGGAAAGGAATTTTAAGAATGAAAAAGGGGATATTTTATACCCACAAAAGTCATGAATAGTAAAACCATTTCTATACAAATTTTGTGTATGATTAATGGTTAAAATTTATTAGAATAGAGAATTTAGAATATCATATTGTGCAGTTTTAAGTCATGCAATGAGGACATTGGTACTGTGAAGTTTTAAGCCATGCAGTGAGAACATTGTACTATAGAGCTTTATGTCATGCAGTGAGGACATTATACTATGCGGTTTTAAGTCAGACACTGAGGAAATTATACTGTTTAGTTTTAATTGATGCAGTTAGGAAATTGGGTGGCTTTAATTTAAGGTCTTTAGCTCTGACCAAAGGTATGAGATTCTCCCAATTTATTGATAATTTTTTTGGGAAATATACTATCATGTTTAGGTATGGAAGGGGAAATGGTAAACTGTGATTTGGGAATTTTTGGAAATGGGGAATGGTATGGGAAATGGGCTAAAATCATTAGAGGAAGTATCTTCTAAGAACAAAATTACCATTATTTGACAAAGTCGTTATTGGGATATATTATGCAGGACCAACGAGGGAATATACTGCATAGCCAAATAGTGGCATCCTTTGACTGACATTCATGTTATATAGGAAACATATCCAAGGCCGCCAAAGGGCACGTGCTGCATAGTCAGAAAAAAGAGATCTCAAAAGTTTTAGGTTCTATTGCTAAAAGCCGAAGAAAGCTTATGGAGATTTAGATTTTTTGAAGCATATAGTTTTGTTTATGGAGAAAGGTACCTGAATATGGAAAGGGTATTTCCACCCAAGATGTCCAAATAATTAGATGAATATGACTTTTACGAAGGTCTGAACCAAACATAAGAGGTATGGTGTCTATAGTTTTAGGTCATATTGTTGGGACCAGAAATGGAAACAATATATAATATGTGGCCAAGTGATTTCAAGGTTATTTCATATTTTATTGAACACATGGTGAGGTAAATGTGTAAGACATTGCCCTGAAGACATTCAAATTTTGAGAATGATAATGGGACAAGTATAATTGAATGACTGTTGAAAGTGCGGCCGATTTTCGCCTATCGACCGTTCAAAGTTCCGGTGCTCTGCTAATGTGTATAGCAGCACTCGGGTCGAATCCTCGGTGATGGTACTTCGTAATAGTCGATTGTTTTTAGTTGATTGTATTTTGATTAGGGGGGTTTGTTTGCAGAGCTTAATTGAAATGATTTATGGATGATGTTTGATTTACCAAATTGATAAAGATTGGGGTGAGTTCATCATTGGGAAGTTAAGCATGTGATATCCTTGAGCCTTACTTTGTATTGCATTAAATTAACACCCATGTCATAAGTTGACGTTGATTGGAATTCCTAAGTGTGAAGGCTTTAATCCAAGCCTTAACTTAACTTAGGGTTCTAATCTCAATCAAAACTTATTTATGGTAGTGTATTTATGGTTCCAATAATCCATGGAAACCACTTGTTAAACAAAACATATCATTAATCCATGACATATTAAGTTTAACATACACAATATTAATTTAAAGAATACTCATCGAGCAAAACTCTCAATCAATTAACATCCCCAAATTATAACTCACCCCAATGAGAGATTTACTCAGCCATTTGGGTGATTAATAATCTGGTTATAATGATTATTATTATAAATTAATAAGAGAAGAAAAATAAAGGGATAAGAAAAGAGTGGTACGTCGACACACACACGAAATAATTTAAGAATCAAAAATGGAATTTCGATTGAATGAGGAAGCTTAAGAAGGGAAGGGGATTGAACTGAATTTAAACTATTTTAAGAACATTAATATTAAAATACAGAATGTGGAAGAGAATAAGAGATATTGAAGAAGTAACTTGCATTAAAACAGAATTACAAAGAAAGAGAATTACAAGATTACAAAAATGAAGAACTCAAAAGTAAGTGAAAAGAAAGAGAGGAGGAAAGGTCTCTCAAGTTAAAACTTGAGTATGGCAGGTCCTCCCAAGCCTTTGGCAAAGCTTTGGTCGTGCCAATGTGATCTCCTCTCTTCTGAAATGCCAACCCCTCTCAAGGAGAGAAGGGAAGAGTATTTATAGCCCAAGGAGTGGACTGTTTTCATTCCCAATCTGTCCCTCCACTTGCATCGCCAATTTGACAATTCAGACAGCCGAATCTTCAAATATCTTCTTCTTAAAAGTTGTAGGCAATAATGTTGGCCGACTACTCTCAAAATTTGGAGTCATTTGGACGTAAGGATAAAAAGTTATGGCCGGTTGAATAAACAAACTTAAACTGTCCATTTCAATCCAGTCTTTTTGAAGTCCATAATGTGAAAGGGTTTTTGAATATAAATATGCCTTCAAATCCGAATGGTTTCTTCAACAAAGTCGGCTGTCTACATCCCCTCTTTCACACTGAAAAATCTCAGCTCGATTGGATGCTTACATCAGGAGATATGTCATGCATACTATACTGATTTTTATTCTCGGCCAGAATGGTGGGCTGGACTTCAAAGGTTTATTTGGGCCCCTTGTACTTCGATTTGGGCCATGAAATTTTTATCCAAGATGAAATGTAGTGTCCCCCGAATTATGGTGGAGATTGAAGGTCTTTGGACTTCTGGATTGAACCCAGTAAATCAATCTTCAAGGATGGTCCAGTTTGTTCACAGATTCTTTGGTCTTGTTTGTGAGGACCATATGACCCTTCAAATGGCAGAATTGGATCATGGTTCCTTCTAATGAAATGTTTTATATTGAAAGGAGAATCCTACAAAACAAGAACCACACAATTTGGATCAGTATAGTGATAGTTATAATTAAAACATTAAACTGACTCAATTTGACTACTTCTAAAAATGCTCAAATATTATACTTAATATTAAAACATTAATATTTCACACAAATTATGCACATTTCATATAAAATAAGTAAAGGGGGAATATAATAAGTTGTGAAAATATTAATAACATCAACTCCCCCACACTTAGATTTGCGCGTGTCCTCATGTGCAACAAATATAAAAACATGACAAAATCATTTTCACTCACCAACAAATATTAAAATTTTGTTTTCTCCAATCAGGGGAGGTTTAGAATATTTCACTCATCCATATTGAATTCCATCACAAATTTGGTTCACAATAATGCATCAGAAACAATTCATTTTTTCATGTTCAAGGTTTGAATTGGAAAATGTAGGCACTCAAAACTTACTCCTCTCAAGATGATAAAAATGTATTTTAGGAGGTTCACTCATTCACCAACAAAAAGTGAAAATCAAGAGTTTGTAAGAGCTCTCAGCTTCCATTCCCAAATCTAATGTGTACAAGAATCAAGAGGTCTTTTAAGGGGTTTTTCAGTGGGTATGGGACGGTAGGTATATAATGTCCAAAGGAAAAGAGGGGTTAAAAACACCAACATGGAAAAATCAATGCACATTTTTTTGAAATTTGATTTGAAAGGAAATAGAAACACATATTTACAAGGGCATGAATGTGTGATGAATGAAAAGTGATGGAGATAGAAAATGGAATAGGGTGAGATGATGGAATATGTACAACATGGAAGACTTCCAATAATGACACAATACAAGATGATTCAAGTGTTCTTTTTTTTTCTTTTTTTTTGCTTTTTTTTTTCGAAAGTTGTGCTTGAAACAAGTCTCACAGTCATCTCCCAACCCATGTTTGATCTTCTCATGGAACTAATTTTAGTAGTTATAACACGATCAAAGGTTGATGATGAATGATTTTTGACCCACCCAAGACACAACCCATTCCTTTTTTTTCATCATTTTTTTAATATAATTTTTTTTCATTTTTTTTGAACACTTTTCAATGACTTTTGTACAAATGAAAATTACACATATACACCCCAAAGCTCACAGAATTACAACCTCTCCCCCACACTTGAATGGATGCTTGCCCTCAAGCATATGATGACACATTGGAAATCAATGAAAGTACGCCCAAAAATGAAGTCCATTCCCCCCACACTTAAATTTCAATAAATTGTACAATGAAAATCCATGAAGATGTTGGGTGGGACAAGGTATTAGGCTTGTAATGTGGCTATCAAAAGAAAGGTTTTCATCGGCTCAAAGGGGCTTTCAAAAGTAGGATCAATGTAAGGGTAACGGGAGGCTATTTGGCTATTCTGATTCTCATGTGGCTTAGAAAATGCCTCTATCATATTAATGCACACAAAAGATGGAAATTCAGCTCGAAGGTCCACAAACTCAAGACTCACAATCAGTGGTGAAGACACACAATGAAAAAGATGGCCATAGATGACCTTGGCATGAAGGCTAATGTTATTCCTCACGGTAGGGGAGAATCATTTTCCACCAAAAATTGTTCATTCAAAATGTTTGTTATTGACACAAAATTGTTTACCCAAGTTTGAGATAAAAATTCAATATATTTGAGTTTAAAACAAGCCTTTGACTCCCCAAAATGGTTGGACAAAATTTCAAAACTAGATGGTGAGTAAGCATGACTCTTTTTTTGTAATTTTTTTTAAGTAATTGTGTTTTTTTGGTTTTTTTAGTTTTTAAGGTTTAAAAAAAAACACACACCCACACAAGAAAGATAAAAAGAAAGGGTTTGATGAATAAAGTGGTAACAAAATGAAAGAGAGAGGAAGAATAAGAAAGAGGTAGAGAGAGGAAGAGATAGAGAGAGAGTTAAAGGGAAAGAGGTGCCCCCTGGTTTGGATTTGGTGGGTCGCCATTTCCATCTAGTGGTGGGTCAATGGAAGTCGATGTGGAACCTGAAGTGAATGGCCTCTCATGGTGATGCTTTAACCGGTGTCCATTTACCGTGAATGTTCTTTTTGAAGAAGGGTCTTCGACTTGCACTGCACCAAATGGGTAAACATTAGTAATAATAAAAGGTCCATCCCAACGAGAATTCAGCTTACCTGGGTGAAGTCGAAATTGAGAATTGAAGAGCATTACCTTTTCACCTTCATGAAATACCTTTCGAAGAATGTACTTGTCATGGAGTGACTTTGCCTTTTCTTTGTAGAGAATGGAGTTCTCATACGAATCGAGTCGAAGCTCCTCCAATTCAGTCAACTGCAACAATCTTTCTTCACCAGATTTTTCACAATCAAAATTACATGTTTTGACAGCCCAAAATGACTTATGTTGGATTTCAACTGGTAAATGACAGGCTTTACCAAAGACTAGCCTAAATGGAGACATCCCAATGGGTGTCTTATAGGCTCTTCGATAGGCCCAAAGTGCTTCACCAAGTCTATCGGGCCAGTCTTTTCTTGTGGGCTTAACAATTCTTTCAAGCACTCTTTTCACTTCTCTGTTAGAAAGTTCAGCCATTCCATTTGTTTGAGGGTGATATGCAGTGGATGTTTTATGTACAACCCCATTCTTTTTCAAAAGTGACTCCATGGTTCTATTACAGAAATGAGTTCCTAAGTCACTTATCAAAGCACGTGGTGTTCCGAATCGATGGAAGATATGGGTTTTGAGGAACTCACTCACAGTTTGAGCATCATCTTTCCTAGTGGGTTTGGCCTCGACCCACCTAGAAACATAGTCAACAGCAAGGAGAATGTAGGATAATCCATTGGAAGGGGGAAAAGGTCCCATGAAATCGATGCCCCAAACATCGAAAAGCTCACAGAAGATTAATGGCTTTTGAGGCATTTCGTTTCTTTTGGAAATTGTGCCAAACTTTTGGCAAGTGGGACATGATTGACAGAACTCGTGTGAGTCCTTGAAGAGTGAAGGCCAAAAGAATCCAGAATCTAGGACCTTTCGAGAAGTCCTTTGTGGTCCAAAGTGGCCACCTCCAGGCATTGAGTGGCAGAATTCCAAGATGGAGAATTGTTCAGTTTCATCAACACATCTCCTAATTACCATGTCAGCCCCAGTTTTCCAAAGTTTATTATCTTCCCAAAAATAATGCTTTGAATCACTTTTCATCTTTTCTTTTTGTTCTTTTGAAAAATATTCAGGGAAAACACCAGAAACCAAGTAATTGACAATTGGGGCATACCATGGTAACTTTGGAGTGAGAGATGAGAGGTGTTCAGTTGGAAATTCAGGATCAATTATTTCAGAATGAGAAGAATTAGAAATTCTACTCAGGTGGTCGGCCATAGAGTTTTCTTTTCCAGGTTTATCTTTTATCACAAGGTCAAACTCTTGGAGCATTAAAATCCATCTTATTAGCCTTGGTTTGGAATCACTTTTCTTAAGTAAGAACTTTAATGCTGAGTGGTCCGTGAAGATGATGATTTTGGCACCTAAGAGATAGGGCCGGAATTTATCCAAGGCAAAAACCACAGCTAAAAGTTCTTTTTCAGTCACAGTGTAGTGTGATTGAGTTTCATCCAATGTTTTTGAGGCATAAAAGATGACATGAGGAATGTTTTCTCTTCTTTGACCAAGAACAGCCCCAATGGCCCTATCAGAAACATCACACATCAATTCAAATGGTAAGGACCAATCTGGGGGTTGGATTATTGGAGCAGATGTGAGAGCAGATTTGAGTTCAATGAAGGCTCTCTTGCAAGCCTTGTCAAAATTGAATGTGACATCATTTTGAAGTAAACGAGTGAGTGGGAGGGAAATCTTGCTGAAGTTCTGAATGAATCGCCGATAGAAACCGGCATGACCAAGGAAGGACCGAATGTCTCGAACTGATTTGGGTTCAGGAAGTGATTGGATCACCTCAATTTTGGCTGGATCAACTTGGATACCCTCTTGAGAAATTATGTGCCCTAGAACAATCCCATTTGAAACCATGAAGTGACATTTTTCAAAATTCAGCACAAGGTTGCACTTGACACACTTTTGAAGGACCAAAGAGAGTGAATTTAAGCAAGATTCAAATGACTTGCCATAAATGGTAAAGTCATCCATGAAGACCTCCATGCAATTCTCAATGAATTCAGAAAAGATACTCATCATACACCGCTGGAATGTTGCAGGAGCATTACAAAGGCCAAAAGGCATTCGCCTATAGGCATAGGTTCCAAAGGGGCAGGTGAATATGGTCTTTTCTTGGTCTTGAGGTGCGATTGGAATTTGGAAGTAGCCGGTGTAACCATCAAGAAAGCAATAGTGTGACTTTCCGGCCAATCTCTCAAGCATTTGGTCAAGGAAAGGAAGTGGGTAGTGATCTTTTCGTGTTTCAGCATTCAATTTGCGATAATCGATGCACACACGCCATTTGTTTTTCACCCGAGTTGTGACCACTTCTCCATGTTCATTTGTGACAACTGTTATCCCGCCCTTCTTAGGAACGACTTGAATTGGACTAACCCATTCACTATCAGAAATTGGGTAGATAATACCAGCTTGAAGAAGCTTGGTAATCTCTTCCCTAACTACCTCAAGTATGAGTGGATTGAGTCTTCTTTGAGGTTGCCTAATTGGTTTGGATGATTCCTTTAGATGGATGTGATGCATGCAAAGGGCAAGGTTGATTCCTGGAATATCATCTAGGGTCCAACCTAAGGCATTTTTGTTTTCTTCTAACACTTGAACAAGTTGGGACTCCTCAGTTTCAGAAAGTGAAGCAGAGATAATGACAGGGTAGGAGGGATCATGGAAAAGGAATGCATACTTGAGGTGTGAAGGAAGTGGTTTTAGATCAGTTTCAGCCTTGATTTGAGAGCTAGACAAGTTAGGAGTAGGATAAGGTATTTCAGATGGGTTTGGATCATTTTCCTCAACACTGTCCAAGGTGGAGCAGTAGAGATCAGAGTTGATGTGGGATTCAAGAGAGTTTTCAAGTTCCTCTAGATTGATGGAGTCTATGAATGAGAGGTCCACATCAACTTCACCATTTATGACTTTGTTAATCATGGTGCAGATTTCACAGGATCCTTTATCATTAGAACATGAAGAACATGGTGGATTGGGGTTCGATTGAATCTTAGAATTGTCCTCAAAAGCATGGATTGAGAATGCAGAGTGATCCTCAGATGGGTATCGCATGGCTTGGAAAATGTTGAACTTGACCAGTTGGTCACCGAATTCCATGGATAAGATGCCTGAGTGGACATCAATCTTGGTTCTCGCAGTCATGAGGAATGGTCTTCCTAGAATTAGGGGAGATCGAGAAGAGGTCGTCTCACCTTCCATGTCAAGGACATAGAAATCAGCTGGGAAGATAAGATCATTGACCCGAACAAGAACATCCTCAATTATCCCCTCAGGACTGGCAGTGCTTCGATTGGCTAATTGAATGACAATACCTGTTGGGTTCAAGGGACCTAGACCAAGGTTGGAGAAAATGGATTTGGGCATGACATTAATTGAGGCTCCTAGGTCTATGAGTGCATCATCAAAGTTGGAACTCCCTATTTGACATGGAACCGTGAAGGTCCCTGGATCTTTGCACTTCATGGGAATGGACTGTTGAGTTGAAACATTTTCAATGTTCCTAAGTTGCCTCTTATGGGTGCACAATTCCTTAAGAAACTTGGCATACTTAGGGATTTGTTTGATGGCATCTAAGAGGGGGATGTTCACTTCAACACGTCTAAACATGTCAAGCATTTTCGGATCAGGTTCAAAGGACTTCTTAGGCTTGGAGATGGCTTGAGGAAAAGGAATCGGGTTCCTAAGTGGAATGGAAGAAGGTGAAGGAGTGGATTCAAGTTCCTTTTCCAGCTTTTTGTTCTTTTCATTTTCTAGATCAACATCGAAAGGGGGGTTTGAGGATTTATCTTGAGGCATAGCAAGTTGCTTTCCTGATCTAAGTGCAATTGCACTTACATTGCCCTTAGGGTTGGGTAATGGTTGAGCTGGGAGTTGGGATGAATTGGATGGTTGTTGCTGGCTAAGGTGGGATGCAAGTTGACCTATTTGGGTTTCAATGTTCTTTAGGCTAGAACGGGTGAAGGAAGCAAGATCCTCTACAGTACTTTCCCATGGTTGTTTAGAAGAAGAGGCATGTCCCAAATTGGGTTGGCCTTGATTTTGGTTCTTGGGAAAGCGATTGTATTGGGTGGGGAATTGGGAAGGCTCGTTAGGATAGTGGAATCCAGGAGGAGGATTGTTCCTTTGGGGTTGAGGAACAAAAGGATAAGGTTGATGGATACCACCACTTTGACCATATTGGAACTGGTTTGGATTTTGAGGAGGGAATTGAGGAGGATGAGAAATGGGATTACCATACCTCAGAGGTGGGTTAAAGGTAGAAGAGAAGGGCTCAGAGTGGGGTTGGTTGAAGTTTCTAACAAACTGACCTGATTGTTGAGGGTTGAAGTTTCGCTGAGCATATGCCGCATTGAGCTCCATTGGACTAGATGAATCAGATGGATCATCTTGAAGTTGTGGACATGTGTCAGTCGGATGAGATGGAGAGTTGCAGATTCCACAATTCTTGATAGGTCCAGGGAATAGTGACTGTGGAGAAGATGAGGTTGGGGCTTTGGTAGCCACCGCTAGTTGACGCACAAGACCTGTAAGTTCACTCATCCACTCAGTCATCTTGTTGGGCTCTATGGATTGATTATCTTGGGCTTGTTTCACTTGAGCATGTGCTCGAGTATGGAATTGCTGCGTGTTTGCAGCCATGTTGCTTATGAGTTCTCGTGCAGCTGCAGGAGTTTTGTCAACAAGAGCACCACCACTTGCGGCATCAATGAGAGTTCGCTCCATAGCCAATAACCCCTCATAGAAGTATTGGATCAGGAGTTGGTCAGGGATTTGATGGTGTGGACAAGTTGCCACAAGCTTTTTGAACCTCTCCCAATACTCATGGAGTGATTCATTAGGGAATTGACGGATGCCGCTTATTTCCTTTCGGATAGAAGCTGTTCGGGAAGCGGGAAAGAACTTCTCAAGGAAAAGTCTCTTCATGTCAACCCATGAGTTTATGGAACCAGGTGGGAGGTAGTAGAGCCAAGACTTGGCAGAATCCGCTAGGGAAAAGGGGAAAGCTCTAAGCTTGATTTGTTCTTCAGAAACCCCTTGAGGTTTCATGGTTGAGCAGACCACTTGGAACTCTTTGAGGTGAAGATGAGGATCCTCACCAGCTAGACCATGGAAATGAGGAAGAAGATGAATCAAACCCGACTTGAGTTCGAAGTCAGCCTCTATGTTTGGATATTGAATACCAAGAGGTTGGTAATTCATATCAGGGGCAGCAAGTTCTTTCAATGTTTGTTCCCTAGGATTGGCCATATCTAATTCAATTGGTTGAATGAGGACTGGTTCTTGAATTATTTGAGTATCTCTTATGTTCCTCCTAAGTTGGCGAAGTGTTCGCTCAATTTCAGGGTCAAACAAATCCGAAGGATTGTTTGGAAGGCTACGGGGCATTCAGAGAGATTTTGGAAGAAAGAGGAAGACGGGTTTTTCTTTGTATTTTTTCAGTTTATGATTTTTAAGAGGAAGACGGGTTTTTCTTTGTGTTTTTTTCAATTTTTTTTAAACTTTTGTATTTTTTTTGGGTTTTTTTTTACAATAACCGGAAACTAATGACTACTTAAAGCACCATCCCCGGAAACGGCGCCATTTGAAAGTGCGGCCGATTGTCGCCTATCGACCGTTCAAAGTTCCGGTGCTCTGCTAATGTGTATAGCAGCACTCGGGTCGAATCCTCGGTGATGGTACTTCGTAATAGTCGATTGTTTTTAGTTGATTGTATTTTGATTAGGGGGGTTTGTTTGCAGAGATTAATTGAAATGATTTATGGATGATGTTTGATTTACCAAATTGATAAAGATTTGGGTGAGTTCATCATTGGGGAGTTAAGCATGTGATATCCTTGAGCCTTACTTTGTATTGCATTAAATTAACACCCATGTCATAAGTTGACGTTGATTGGAATTCCTAAGTGTGAAGGCTTTAATCCAAGCCTTAACTTAACTTAGGGTTCTAATCTCAATCAAAAATTATTTATGGTAGTGTATTTATGGTTCCAATAATCCATGGAAACCACTTGTTAAACAAAACATATCATTAATCCATGACATATTAAGTTTAACATACACAATATTAATTTAAAGAATACTCATCGAGCAAAACTCTCAATCAATTAACATCCCCAAATTATAACTCACCCCAATGAGAGATTTACTCAGCCATTTGGGTGATTAATAATCTGGTTATAATGATTATTATTATAAATTAATAAGAGAAGAAAAAGAAAGGGATAAGAAAAGAGTGGTACGTCGACACACACACGAAATAATTTAAGAATCAAAAATGGAATTTCGATTGAATGAGGAAGCTTAAGAAGGGAAGGGGATTGAACTAAATTTAAACTATTTTAAGAACATTAATATTAAAATACAGAAGGTGGAAGAGAATAAGAGATATTGAAGAAGTAACTTGCATTAAAACAGAATTACAAAGAAAGAGAATTACAAGATTACAAAAATGAAGAACTCAAAAGTAAGTGAAAAGAAAGAGAGGAGGAAAGGTCTCTCAAGTGAAAACTTGAGTATGGAAGGTCCTCCCAAGCCTTTGGCAAATCTTTGGTCGTGCCAATGTGATCTCCTCTCTTCTGAAATGCCAACCCCTCTCAAGGAGAGAAGGGAAGAGTATTTATAGCCCAATGAGTGGACTGTTTGCATTCCCAATCTGTCCCTCCACTTGAATCGCCAATTTGACAATTCAGACAGCCGAATCTTCAAATATCTTCTTCTTAAAAGTTGTAGACAATAATGTTTTCCGACTACTCTCAAAATTTGGAGTCATTTGGACGTAAGGATAAAAAGTTATGGCCGGTTGAATAAACAAACTTAAACTGTCCATTTCAATCCAGTCTTTTTGAAGTCCATAATGTGAAAGGGTTTTTGAATATAAAGATGCCTTCAAATCCGAATGGTTTCTTCAACAAAGTCGGCTGGATACATCCCCTCTTTCACACTGAAAAATCTCAGCTCGATTGGATGCTTACATCAGGAGAGATGTCATGCATACTATACTGATTTTAATTCTCGGCCAGAATGGTGGGCTGGACTTCAAAGGTTTATTTGGGCCCCTTGTACTTCGATTTGGGCCATGCAATTTTTATCCAAGATGAAATGTAGTGTCCCCCGAATTATGGTGGAGATTGAAGGTCTTTGGACTTCTGGATTGAACCCAGTAAATCAATCTTCAAGAATGGTCCAGTTTGTTCACAGATTCTTTGGTCTTGTTTGTGAGGACCATATGACCCTTCAAATGGCCGAATTGGATCATGGTTCCTTCTAATGAAATGTTTTATATTGAAAGGAGAATCCTAAAAAACAAGAAACACACAATTTGGATCAGTATAGTGATAGTTATAATTAAAACATTAAACTGACTCAATTTGACTACTTCTAAAAATGCTCAAATATTATACTTAATATTAAAACATTAATATTTCACACAAATTATGCACATTTCATATAAAATAAGTAAAGGGGGAATATAATAAGTTGTGAAAATATTAATAACATCAACTGTTTCAAAATACAGATTCTTTTATATTGTCATCAATGATTAAAGGAGACAAAGATGTTATTACCAAGAACAAAGTTACCATTACTTGACAAACCTATTATGGGGGCAGTCTTATGCAGATCCAACTAGGGCATATGCTGCATAGCAAAATAGTGGAATCTTTTGATTGACATGCCTGTTATGTAGGAAAATTATGTAAGGCCACCTAAGGGAACATGTTGTATAGTCAGGAAAAAGATCCCTTAGGTATTAGAAAATCTGTCACCAGAAACCGTAGGAAATATTATAAGGATCTGTAAATATTCAATATTAAGAGTGTGAATTATGGATGGGGTTATTCCCAATGAATATGGAAAATATTTGAACCAATATTGGCCATGAGTTAAACATTATTTACATAGATCTAACTCATATGTAAAATAGAGACTTTCTTTGTTTCCTCTGAATTAATATTATGATGTGCATTTTAAAGTCATGTAACGAGGACATTATACTGTGCAATTTTATGTCATGCAGTGAAGACATGAATAACCCCATAATAAATTAAGGCACCTTATTTATATAAATAATCCATTTACAAAATTACTAATCCCACTTGATCTATGCTCAGTGTGAGAAACAAGGAGCAGTAAAGGTTTCTTCTATAATATATATGTGACAAAGGTGAAGAATGGGGTGTTAAATTTCCCTGCAATTTTACATCATGTGGTAAGGACAACAACGAGCCGATATAAAAGGAAAGACATATTATAACTAGATTAAGGGATAAAACACAAGTATCACTATGTGTCTTCCTAGGGAAAGAATCAATTCATACACAGTTCTTAAAACATTCCCTATGTATATTTGATTCTTATACAAGAAATAAAGGGTTTTTATCATGATTGTGACCCATATTGGAGATCTAGGCATCTCTACATATAGAAAATAGATGAGTATCAAGCCGTACGTAGTTCATTAAAAAATCATTCCTCACTCTAATTGTGTTTGATATGAAGAATGGGGGATTTTGACACATTCTAAGAGAACGGAAAATCTTAAGATATAAAATGGTATAATGACCAATTCATATATCTTAAAGAAAACCTCTATATAGATTCGATTCATATACAAGAGAAGAAAAAAATAAGAAATTTTGTGACTGTGGATGGGCCCAAAATTGGAGATTTAGGCGTCTCTACGTATCTCATTGGAAAATGAGAATCAATCCATACATAGTTCTTGAAATAGGGTCTTTATGCAGATCAGACTTAGAAATAGGAAAGAGATGGACTCATGTACTACTAAGGAGTAGTGATGATGTCAATTATGTTTTCTTATGGAATCTTATAACGTCAAAATATAGAAAACTTTAGTTGTAAAAATGATGTGATGTAGTTTAATGTCATTCAACAAGGACTAAGATGCTACGAATTTTACCATCATGCAGCATGGACGCTTATAGTTGTTATGCAATTTAATGTCTTGAAACTAGGATATAGGGGTTGTGCAGTTTTAAGTCTTGCAGGAAGGACATGGTTCTGTGCAGTTTAAAGTCTTGTAGTGAGGATGTTGTACTTTGTAGTTTAAAGTCAGGAAGTGAGGACGTTGTACTGTGCATTTTAAAGTCTTGTAGGGAGGACGTTGTACTATGCGGTTTAAAGTATTGTAGTGAAGATGAATATGTACAACTACACAAAGTATTTCTTCAAGAATCTCACATTGGATGGGGTTGTAATAAGCTCTCCATCCATTGATATTATGCCATAAGCTCCATTTTTATAGAACTTATGTATGGAATAATGTCCTTCCCACTTTGGCTCATGTTTTTTAGTTTTCTTTCCAAGTATCATTGGTGTCTTGAGGACAAATACCAATTCTCCTTGAAGAAATGAATGGAGTCGAACATTCTTGTTAAAAGATCATGCTATTCTATTCTGATAGACTTCTAAATGATGCAATGTATGCAATCTTTTCTTGTCTTATCATTCTAACTAATTGAACCATTTTTGAGACCTCTGATTTGTAGATGACTGATCACAGATTGCAACTCTGAGTGAAGGAAATTGCATTTCAATTAGAAAAACTGCATCATATCCATATACCAATGAATAAGGAGTTGCTTGGGTAGTAGTACGGGTAGTTGTCTGATAAGCCCATAAAGCATTCAAAAGTTTATCGGGATAAGATTTCTTATCTTTATCCACCATTTTATAGATTATATTTGATAGGTCCTTGTTGAAGGACTCTATATTTCTATTGGTCACCACATGATAGCGAGATGAATGGTTGGTTTTGATATTATGTTCCTGATATAACTTCTTTACCTCAGCAGAAAAAAAATTGGTGCCATTGTCCATAAAAATAGTATGAGGGACAGAAAATATGGTGATGATATTAGTTTGGACAAAACTAACAATTCTTTTGGATCTGACTTCCTTGAGAGGTATTTCCTTATCCCATTTACAAAATATGTAGTAGCAGTGAGAATATATTTGAACTACTTAGCTGTGGTTGGAGGATACGACCCTACTACATCCATTCCCCATGTGGAAAATATCCAAAAGTATTTAGCTGTATCTTGCAACTCTGGGGGTTTATGAATGAAGTTGGTATCCACATGGAAAGGATGACATTTTTTAGTGAAATCTGTACAATCCTATTTCACTGAAGGAAAAAAGTATCCAAGCCTTCGGATCTGATCAGAGAGTCTGGGCCCAGACTGGTGGGCACCACAAACTCCTGAATGTACTTATTTAATGACAGTTGTAGTCTCTTCTCCATCAATACATCTGAAGAGGATTCCATCAAAGCCTTTCTTGTAGAGGAACATTTGGTGGTCTGGACTATCATAAAGAGTAAAATTGGTCTCTTTTCTTCAGTTCTGTTCTCTCTCATCCCTATCTAGTGAAAGTACCCCATTTTTAAGATATTCCCTGATGGATGTTCTCCATCCCATGGTATGACCATATGGTTCATAAATAAGGAAAATTTCATTAATTTCCTCCATTCTGGTTTGAGAAAAAGGTGAGACCACATGACGATGGGCTATACTTATGAATGTCTCATCCCAATTTGGATATTACAAGGCTAAAGATACATTATCCAGTGCATCTGCTTGATCATTTTGTGATCGTGGGACATAAGACAATGTCGGATCTGAGGGAAATTCATCCATTAACCCTCTGACGTAATCACACAATGGGATTAACTCTTCTTTTCCTATAGAATATTCTCCATTGATTTGTTTGATTACCAATTCTGAATCGCCTATCACCTTTAAAAGATCCATTTTCACTTGAAGGGAAAATTACAAACCTACGATGATAGCTTGATATTCTTCCTCCTTGTTCGTACCACCATCAGATAACAAGAAGGAATAAAGAAATACTACCTTTTTGGGGAAATAAAGACAATTCCTAACCCAACATTTTTGAGTTTAGGGTTTTCCATTCTCTTCCATGTTGGACTTCTGGAAGCACCATCAAAGTACATTTCCCATGATTTTGAATTATCTTGAATAGATAAGACCTATTCATTAGGAAGTTCAGTATTAAACGATGTATCTTCCGCATATGGATGCTCAGCAAGAAAATTTGTCAGATATTGTCCTTTTATTTCCTTTTGAGGAAAAAACTAGATATCAAACTGTTTCCAAATAACTTCCCACCGTGCCAAATGCCCTGTGAACATAGGACAACTGAGGATAAATTTGAGCAGGTTGTTTCAAGATACCAATTGAACCTTATGATGTTGCAGGTTGTTCCTTAATTTCTAAATTGCAAAGATTAATTCCAGGAATCACTTTTCAATACTTGAATATTTAGTTTCTGCATCAAGCATAGTTTTACTGAGATAATAAAGGTTGTTTTCATTCCCAGCATCATTCTTTTGGGCAAGGAAGGCACCTATTGATCACCCTAAACCTGTCACATAGAGAATAAGGGATCTTCCATTAATAGGTGGCATTAATACTGGTGGAATCAAGAGATATTTCTTGAGGGTATCAAATGCTTCTTGACAGTCTTCAGTCCATTGGTAGGTAAATCCCTTCTTCATTAATCTGGTGAAAGGAAAACACTTTCCTGCCAAATTGGAGATAATGTGCCAAATATAGGCCAAGTGTCCTTAGATTCATTTTTATTCTTTCAAATTTTGATGAGGTGACATACCAAGGATTGATTTTTTTCTTCTTGGGATCAACATCGATACCATGATGGCATACAACGAATCCAAGGAACTTTCCTGAGGTTACCCTGAAAGCACATTTCAAGGGGTTCATCTTCAAACAGTGTTGCCGAAGTTTATGGAATATAGATTCCAAATTAGCCAAGTTATTGGAACTTTGTATGGATTTGACCACCAAATCATCCACAAAACATTAAACAAATTTCCCTAAGAAGGGTTTGAAGATATGGTACATTGCACATTGGTATGTTGCAGTTGCATTCTTTAAGCCAAAGGGAATTACCTGATAGAAAAACACACCTTGAGGGGCTCATAAGGCTGTATATTCTTCATCCTATAGGGCCATACGAATTTGATTATACCCAGGTAGCCATCCATGAAGGAAAGTGCTTCATATCTAGTCATTGCATCAATTATAAGCTCTGTAATCGGAACTGAAAAATCATCTTTAGTAAAATGCTGGTTAAGATCTCTAAAATCAATGCAGACTCTAATTTTCCCATTCTTTTTTTTCACTGGGACAATAATGGACATCCATTTGGGATAATGAAATTCCCTAATAAAGTTATCCTTTATAATCTTATCAACTCCTACTTCAATTTTAGAGGCATGAGTCAGGTGTGTTCTTCTTGCTTCCTATTTGAATCCATGATGTTCTTCTGGAAACCCCAAAATATGTGTGGCTACATTAACATTAAGACCTGGAATTTCTATATAATTCCAAGAAAATATATATCAATGATACTTTACAAATGAATTAAAGACCTCTTGCTCTTCAGAGGTCATGGAAAAACTAATTGGAGTAGGGAAAAGGGTCATCCTTTGGTAATAAAGAGGCATTGATGTATTGAGAATCAATATCCTTGTCTTTATCTAGCATTGATACAATATATTCTAATCTGATTAGTTAAGGTAAGGCTTGTTGTAGTGTAGTGTATGAAATGAAAACCTCTCCATTTAGGATTTCATCATTTCTTAGTGGATCAACAGTTTCTTCCATGTTGTCAGGCTCAATTGTCGTAATTGAAATTATGGAAGTTACTGGAAAAGTTCCCAGATTTGGGTATACTATTTCAATTTGACTGATGTGTAACACATAATCTGTACTCAAATTCATAAATGGATTTTCTAGGATATTTTCTAGTCCATTTAGAGCATTAAATCTGGTTATTTCATTTATCATGGGCTTCATTCCTTTTGCATGATAAAACTATTCCTCAATGTATTTAGATTCACACGTTTGGAATGGAGCCTTGTCACCATAAAATGTCCCAATTTGACCATTGAAACTGTAATTAAGACATTGGTGGTATGACGAAGGTATGGTTGCATGTTGATGAAGCCAAGGACTTCCAAGAAGAATATTAAAGGTTGTATCTTGATAAAAAACCATGAAATCTGAATTAGACACAAGATCTCCAAATTGAGTTCTGAGTTTAATCTCGGCCAGAGGTTCTTTTTCATTCTTATCATAATCTTGAAACATTAAATACGAAAAAGACAAGTAAAATTCAGTTAGGCCCAATTGATGAAGTGTATGAACAAGAATTAGGCTGACTCCAGATCCATTGTTAATAAAGGATCGTCGGATGTCTATGTCATTAACCTATCATGAAAAATACAAGGGTCTAATATTCCCATGCACCACATCATTTTCATCTTCATCTGTAAATGATATGACTGCATGAAATTCTGCAGAATCATTATCTATACGGTAAACCTCAGCAGTAGAAGCTTTGGTTTCAAACTCTTTAGGACTTGATAAAGCCTTAATGAGTTCTCCTCGAATATCTTTTGATAGATTCAAAGAATCCATAATTGATAACTTGGCCAGTAGTTGAGCCAATTTTTTCAAGACATCATACTTTTTGTCCAAGGTTCTGCATTTCCCAGCATGAGGATGTGATTTTTCATGGGTTTTGGAATCTGATGCTTCTGATGTATAGGTACTCTATGTCAGAGAAGAAGCTAGAAATACTCCTGGCTTTGGTAAATTAGACTGGATTGGTCTATTAATTTGCTGAGAAGAAGATGGTGTGACTTCTAATTGTACTTCCAAAATAATTGTGTCAGAACAAAACCTATATTTCATGGAGGAAATTCCTTGTTCCTATTGAACATGCATAAGGTATCTCCCATGAGTTTCTGCCACATATATAGTTCAAGCTGGGGTAGAGTTAAAATGGTGGTTTCTATAATTCCCACGTCTTACCCTATATCCTTGACCTTGGCCTCTTCCTCTTGTTCCCCAATTAGATACAAGGAATTCTGGCACATTATAATCAGAATCATCATTGTCATAAGGATCTGTTAAATGGACAACATTAACATAACCAAAGATTAATTCTTCATCTAATGAAGATTATTATTGATAGGTTAATTCTGGTTGTTCCATTTAGCGGGGAGGTTCTCGTGCTTCTGAAACAAATAGAATAAAATCTTCCAGGGTCAAGGAAAACTTTGGCCTTAATAAGAGATCGTCTTCTTCTGACTGCTCTTTTTCCTTATAATCACTTCACTTATTTGAGGAATGACCTTCTGATGAAGGTGGTTTTTCTATGGCAGGAGTGGAAGAAGACAAAATTGGTTGTTTCAATGGTGTTCGTAAAATGACATTAGTTCGGTTGATCATTTTTCTGATTATCCAATCATCATATTTCTACACATTTTTACTTTTAACCTCATTCCATTAATATTATTCCTCTGGATCAGTATCAATAACACATGCTACTTGAGCTGATGAACTTTTCAGTTTTACATTCTGAGAGTCTACCATCTTTTTCAGGAGGTCCATGAAAACAAAGCACTCCTGGATGGGATTCCCTAACATATGGTAAAAGGGACAATATTTTGGAAGAACTTCATTTCCTTCTTTATTTGGTTTCTTCATCCTGAGAAACTGAACCATATTGTTTTCTAAGGCTGAGATGAAGTAACCAGGAACTAGTTCATTTCTGAAAGAATAAACTTTATTTTTTAATTCCTCAAACTATTTTCGCCTTTGATCTCATTGATCATCTTGACGAGGTGGTCCTTACTGCTCATGCTCAGGAGGCGGAGCCCTTCGATATGATGAAGGTTATGAAGTAGAAATATGTACAGGTTCCTACTTGACTGATACTGTAGCACCTTCTTCCTTTCTTATCCTCCTCCCCAGATTAGATGTAATTACACAAGTTTTAGACTTAGTTTCTATAATAGAGTCTTCAATCTGTTTAGAAATTGAAGTAAGGTCTCGAAAGCCTCATGTTTATTTCATAGGGATCAATGGTGTGCGTAACTCATCTTGTAGATTTTACACACAAATTGGCAGCAATTATTCTTGAGGGAGTGCTAGAATTAAGGAATATGTTAATCATTTCCATCGATCAAGGAAATCTGAAACTCTTTCATTCTCCCATTGTTTACAATTGTTAAAATAAAAAAACTATCATTTTTTGTATTGTTAGCTAACACTACTACAAAAATGGCCTTTATCAGCGCTCAAAATGGGCACTAACAGCGCTGTACAGCTCAGCGCTAATATAGGGGGTCCCTTTTATTAGCGCTCCAAAAATTGATGATAAATGTCCCTTTTTTTAGCCCTGATAAAATGGACCTTTATCAGCGCTTTTAAAAAGCACTGATAAGAGTCAAAAAAATGAAAAAAAATAAAAAAAATTATAAATGCGGGGGGAGAGCTTTTAATAGCGCTTGACCCCGCTTTATTAGCGCTAGGCAGCGCGCTGCCCTTACCACGCATCCTCACATGCACGCACCCCTTTTCTTCCACCCAAACTCGAACTCGCGACCTCCCCCATTTCATGGTTTCACCTTTACCACTAAGACATTTCATTTTGTTTTCTATTTAATGATATATCTATATATATAGTTATATTTATTCATATATTGATATATATTCATATTAATATAAATATATTTATTCATATATTAGTATATATATATTCATTCGAATATTAATGTATATTAATATTTATATATATATATATTTTTAGTTATAATATTTTATTTGTATATTTATTTGTATATTAATATATACTTATAAGATTAGTTTTAAATAAATTTATGAAAAAAATATGTTTTTTATGTGTGTTTATAAATAAATAAATACATAAATATATATACAACACACAGAGACACACACACACAGACACATATATATTTATGAATAAATACATATATATACGTATTTAAAAAGCCATAGAATGTTAAAATGACCATAACATATAATCGAGAAGCTCGTTTCAACTCCACAACTAGTAAAATCGAATAAAATGAGACAATATTCGATATGATATGTGGTACGGGCCTAACGGACATCCGGATCAGAAGTTATACTTGTTTGAATTTTAACAAATCAGGGTATCCTAAATAAAAACTCAGTTTTGGAGGCCTTCTGGCCCTTTCCTGTCCCCAAAAAATGTGACAAAATATTTTCTTGGGTCACTAGCGCATATATATCGTCACAGGATTCGATTTGATATGCTGTAGAGATCAAACGGACACTCGGATCAAAAGTTATTTCTGTTTGAAGTTTGAGTTACATTTTCAATTTATTTTAGATCTTTTGTTAATTTTTTTGATTTTTTGTGTCTTCAAATTGTTGTTAAATGATTTTTAATCAATAATAATTAGAAAATTATTAATTAAAAATATTTTTTAAAATATTTTAAATCCATTTCCCCTAAATTTCTTATATATTAAATGTAATAGTCTATTTATACGTATCTAAAACATATTTAAAATATGTATATTATATTTATATACGAATAAATATAATTATATAACAATAATTTATTTTTCATGATTTTTTTTAAATATAAATTTTTTCAGCGCTGATAAATCCCCCCTTTATCAGCGCTACTAAAATAATCACTGATAAAGGCCCCCTTTATCAGTGCTTTTTTAGGGCTGATAAAGGGGTAGCGCTTCCCTTGCCCATTTTTTGTAGTAGTGTAAATTGAGGAAGAAATTTAAGATAGAGATCTTCCCATCCAGTAATTGATTGATATTGTAAACTTTTATACCAGACAAAAGCTGGTCCTTGTAATTAATGAAAAAACCCACCTAAGCTTAACTTATTCTTATTGTTGAGAAGTTCCCATCATGGGATCACAACAAGAAACAAAATGTGTTAAGTATTGTTCCAGATCTCCCAAACCATTAATGATTGGGAATGTGGTAATCACAAAATTTTGTGGGGGAGGAATTGCATCCACCCATTTAGGGTAATCTCTCTTTTACGGCTGAACTAGTGCACATCATTCCTCCATAGATACCAATCGAGTTGTTAATACCTCAATTGGGTTCATAAGAATTTGGGGAACATCTTGATGAGCTGGAACTTGTGCAGGTATAAAAACTGGAGCTTGAGTTGGTGCAACAACCTGAAAAACCACTGATAGTGGTGCTGATATCTGCCTTGGATAACCCATGTGAATAGGCCTATCAGGATGTGTTTAATCCTACCATGATTGTATACCCAAGGGAGGTAATTCATTATATGCATCTATAATTACTATAAATCCTCTTTGCTGAGGAGCTCCTATAGGATGTGCTAGTTGAGGACCTTCTTGGGGAGTACATCTAGCAAAAATGTTGTTTCGAAGTAACTTTGTATTGAGTCTTTTCAACTCCTTCATTTCCTCTTCTTATTGTGAAAATATCTCTTCAAGAAAAAGAGATTGACCTTCTCCAATGGAAAAGTGAGATTCAATATGACTTTTTTCCTTTCCCCTTGTTAGACGCCTTTCGAAGAAAGGGGAGTTGGTTATTTGAATTCATACCTAGATTCTGGGTAAGCCTCTGATTTCGGGTGCACACAACTTCTTAATTTGCCTCGGTGTGTACCGTATTATGGACAAGAACTTCATCTTCTAATTCCCCTAAACTAGACTTATTTTTTGGAGGATCTTCTATAATAGTGTTAATGAAATTTAATAATGTGTAATGCATCGATGGAATTCTGTCAGTATTTTTGTGAGATCGTCTTCCATCGTGTCCTTTATGTGACTTCATCCTCTTATATGATGAATTCCCTGGAACTGTTTGGTGGACAGTAACCTGAAAGGAATCCTTGGATAGTTCAGTTGTATGTTTTTCATGTGGATTATTCCCTAATCAGATTAAAACTAACTTCCATTGAGGAGGAGATTGCAGATGTGAAAAAGCCCCCAGCTCTGCAGGCTGGGGTTGTTCCTATTATTATACTTCAAATCTTTGATGTTTTTTGAAAGAACTTGAATGTTGAATTAAATGATCCCCCATCCTTACAATCTAGGGTGATTTTTGAACTACTATGGATGAAATTCGTGCAACTGATCTTCTGATCATGCAGGTTTTGGTTCAGACATTAGCTGGGTGCATTATCCGAAAACCACTCAAATCACCTGTTTCGGAAGGTCACTGTGCTATTTCATACATTTTCATTATCTGACACTTGACATCCTCTAAGTGGGACGCCTACTCAAGATTCTCATATGCTTGATGTAAAAGTAACTCAACAAATTTTTTTCTTTGGGCCTGATTCTGTTGAGAAATAGTTGAGTCCTGTTCTTGAGTGTACATCTAATTACATACAAAATCTATTGATATTGGACAAACATGGGCAATAACATTACATGAGACCACCATTGGTGGACTTTTCAGATTTTGGAGTGCAGTGTAATGCAATGATCCATATTCACCCCATCCTATGATACGGACATTTTATGGGGAATCGGAAATTAACTCATGTAATCTCTTTAGAGCATTGAGACATGCACAATAAAAGGTTATCTATTATTTTTCAACCTTTGGATGTTGGTAAACTGAGAGAGAGGCCATGTCAGTTTGGCATTTCAACCCTTCTATTACCTTTACATGATTTTTATATTCATCATATGATAATACTTTGGTTTTCAAATGACAAATAGTTTTCCATATGTTGAGGCGGATGTCATGATTGTAATATTCTATCATCAATTCTAGAATTTTATAATGATAATTTTACAAAAGGACAGAACATGACTGGTATTTATCCTTTGGCCAATTGTTTTCTCATGTTTAACATATCTTTATCATACTTCACTAGAAGTTTCTCCACTTGGTCTAACCAAAGTGGATGCTCTATATTATAAGATAAATGACCCAAGGGAGGTTCGAGGAATGTTTGTTCCATTAAGATGTCTTTTGGTTGAGAAATTATTTCACCTCTAAATGATAAGGCATCAGACATGACTGGCCTTGTGTTTGCAAGTTCCTCAAGATAGGAGGGCTTTCTCGTCACTACATTGTTAATTATAGAATTTGTCTTGACAATGAAAAATACTACTGCAGAGAGGACTTTCACAGTGAATGCCATCATGGGGAGGATCACCATGATGGATTACAACAAGGGATAAGTCTTCTTGATCCTTGGTCTTCTGGTCACATGAAGGGTTTTCGTGGCTCTCATTCGAAGATAAGCACTCTGTATTGACCGAATTTTCATGAAGCAAGCCTTCAGGATGAAGTGTCTGATGATGAAATTCAAAATTACAACAACCACTCCCATAATTTGGTAATGGGAGGATAGGATCTTGAGCAGCAACAGAAAAATTTCTGAGGGCTTCAATAACTCCAGTATTAATAGAAGCCAAATCACAACTTCACTCTTGATTTCACAACAGTGTTTGGTGATACATCTTCTTGGATGTTCTCTTATACTTAAGGGGGCCACTTTCTAGGAAAAGTGGTTATTATGGGAAGGTGAATGTTCCTTCCTTGGATTGGTTACCGAAATAGACTGATTACCACCAATTGGAAAGGGTATATGTTCCTAATCTTTTAGTCCATATGATATGGGGGAGTATGCCCCGTGACCCTCCTAAACTAGAACAAGAGTGTGTATCTACTCTGGGATGGAATTCCAATGTGTCATCCCATGTGTGGGGACAAATTTAAGTGTATGTTCCCTTGATACTACTGAAGTAGTTATTAAAATATCTTGGCATGCTTCAAGAATATGGGCAAGGATTTGTGTCTACCCTTTTACCATTGATAAAATGTGTGGTGACTTCAGCCGCCGAAACGAGAATGTACTTCTATTTTGTATATGGAGTAGGTGTATGTGCCTACTCCTATCCTCCTTTTCCTATCAATGGTATTTACAGTACTCATGTATGGGGGAAAAGAGTTGGGTCTGCCCCAAATTTGTCGTCGGAGCTTTCCGACTGACTTCTCTGGGTGTTATCAAATGAGATTGTTGGCAGACATGATAAACATTGGCAGGTGTATGTACCTGCTGGCTATTTCCTGTTAAGTATGGTTGATGAACTTAATTTTATACTAGCTGATGAGACTGTTGACATAATTGATGATTGTAAACAGGTGTATGTTCATGTTTACCAGTTTCCACCACATTAGATTATTGGATTTCTTTAAATGAAGTCAGACGAGCCTGCTGAATGACTGATAACTTGCAAGTAGGTGTATGTGCCTATTCACGGTACTCAACCAAGTTTATTTGGTGGGATTGGTGGGTTGCTGTTATATGAGTCTGCTGAGTAGAAAAATTAGGACGAATGAGTTTATGTCCCCTCTCGTTGTTTCCCATTATGTTAAATTGATGGACTTCTCAAGAGGAGACAAAGGTGAGAACCTACTCCATGTTGACCGGATGTTGTCCCTGGCGGTTCATCTTGCCTTCCTAGGTCTAGGATACCTAGGAAAAATGACCAGAGGCAACACCCCCATCATGTTCAGGGTACTCTACCGCATGATTGTGGTCATGACTACTGGTGGGAGTCCTCAGGAAGGAATCCTCTATTCTTGAATTGAGGCTTTGAGTGACCTCCTGATCAACTTCTTCGTAGTATGGGAGGGGTTGACTATTGCGTTCTAGGGATAATGACCCAAAAAGGTTGAAGACAGTGGTAGACACTGTTTTATTCTTGATCATTGGTCTTCATTGGCCAGATGATCATGGATTGTTATTGACATGAAGGGCCTGTCGAGCAGCCCCCAAAGTCGGGATTGTACCGTGCTGGCGATATTCCTTTACAAGCACATTAGAGACCCGGTGTTGAAGATGTTGGGTTGGTGATGACATCCTTCCCGTGGATGGAGATCTAGTTTTAGAAACAGTTGGTAAGTTCACATATGTTGTCTTGGAGAAAGCCATTTTGGAGTGAAGGGAATTCTGAGATGAAAAACTTGAAAACAAAAATAAACTCCATTAAAGAAACAACTTTTTAGATGGATACATGGATTATTGATTCCTTTGTTTGGAATTCCTTTATCAATTGATAGAGGCCTTATAGGTGGGTAACATTATTAACTTGGTTAAGGATTCATGTTAGGTTCAACATTTTCATTTTTTAGTTCCTTGAAACTTGTGTTCTAGTTTTAAGAATCATTGTTTCTAGGCGGTTTCCATTGGATTTATTTATGGAACCGGAAACTTCCAACAGTTTTTCATCCAAAGGGGACCTACTTTCCAAAGGTAAGTGTTTGTTATTTTGGAACTTTATGATACTTAAGATTGTGCATTGGTCGAGAGGATGGGAGGTCAGACTCATCACACCATTTTGGGGGGAATTATTGTCTACTTTGGGACTCTATTGGTAAATTTAAGATATTTTCAGGAATCCTTATCAATTCCACAAGCATAAAATAAGTTTCCCTTGTAATTTACAATCACATATTAACATGTGTAAAATTTAAAATCATCAGTATGCATTCACGGTTAAATATTTTTGGAAATATTCGTATGTATTCGAGGTTTTCCATCAATGGTATCCTCTAATATACTACTTAGAGATTCTTTTAATCATCGTTGTGATTATACTGGTGTTTAAGACACTCAGTGGGGAACTATGGAATTTATTAGCATCCAGGGAGACAAATGGTTGATTTGATCTTGGTATCATGCCCATAAAATGGGCTACCTACGTATCCTTGTAAATTGAATTAGAACCCTGGTAGTTCGGTGCCACTAAATGGGACACATCATACCTTTTTAATGTCATGTGATAAGAACCTAGATATATAATTTAATGTCGTGTGGTATGGAAATCTAAGAGGAATATTCTTAGTCAATGTTTTGTGTGGGACTTACGTTAAAGCATCCCAAGGAACTTGGAAAGGATATGGGTTTCCAAGTAAGATTAGACCCTGTTGGGAATATGGCCCAAGGAGAACATGGTTGATTTAGAGTGTTGGGTTTGAACCTCAAGGAGGCTTCCTACATATATCATATGGATGGGTATCAAATCACATGTAGTTAGATAAGTCTCATAAGAGAGTATGGTCCTTTGAGAGAGATGAGTTTGGGATTACTTCCTAAAATTGATGCCTTGAGGATTAGGTGTTTAATTTGGGGATTATTCCTAAAGAGGATGCCTAGATTAAAGGAATTCGGTTTAGATTCCTAAAGAGGATATCCAGTGAGCTTGAGACCTAAAAAGGCATCCTACGTATCCTGGTTTGAATAGGAATCAGAGTTATCTTAGTTCCTTCCATTGTGTAAATGTTGTGACGATGATAAATCTATAAGCCCACGTGAGTCATGCTTGATGTGAGAAACAAGAGGATGTAAAAGATTTAACAAAGGAATTCACACTTTAAATTTTTTCCTCATCTACTGGTGGAAGTGGGAAAGGCGACGAGCCTTCCCTCTATTCTATTTACATTGGACAAGGGTCCAATGTAAGGAGGAAGGGATAAAGGTTAGGGGATTATACCAGGATGGATTCCCATAGTGACAAAGCGCAATGAGGGAGCTAAAGGGTAACAAGAGTCCCTATGCCCATCTCCCCTTTGGTATTTGGCATTGAAGAAGAGAGAAGGAGAAATGATGCAACCTCCTATAAGAAAAGATAGGGGCTTATGCCAAGATGGTTTCCCTAACATTGGTCCTGGTAGTGGAAGGGAGACTTATCTATTATTTTTAAAAGGAAAATTAGGTATGAACTATACCTTCCCTATCAGATACCTGAGGTTCTGGGCCATCTCATAGAGAAGGGAGGGGCCAGGACCCAACCCTCCTCCAAACTGGGAACTTCCCAACATTGTTTTTGGGAGAAAGGTACATGTGACTATGGATATACAAACCCACAAATCAACCATGAATCCTAACCTCATTGTGGAACAAATGTGGGAAACCTATGAATCTATAAATACAAACCCAAATAAAAGACACACGGATGTTCCTTTCCCAAAGGGATGATATGTCAGGAGGTTTTGGTGGAGGTATCAACATAATCACTTTCTGAAATGGGATCCAAGGAAGAAGAAGCTTTGCCATGAATGGCTTTGATAAAGGCTTGATGGCTTGTAGACTGAAGAGAGTAAAGAAAGTTAGTGAATCAAGGAGGGGTGGCCAAGTAGAGAAGGGCACACAAGTATAGGTGCACAAGTAGGTAAGGGTGCACAAGTATGGGCGCCCAAGTAGGATTGGGCGACCTAATATTCACTTAGGCGACGAACAACCTATATGATAATACTTGGAAGAGACCTTTCTCAAGCCTTCAAGAGTATTCACAAGTGATCCAAGAAGTGGGGATCTCAATTTCCTATGAGAGGAATGGGTGACACACAAGTATTTCTAACTTGGGGAGGTTGGGAACTTTAGGCGTGCATGTGTTTATGGGTTTAAAACAAAAAAAGGACTTAAGTCCAATGATCCTCCCTTAAATCCTCCGCTCAAGTTGTTGAAGAACTACCTTGAATGTTTTGGAAGATTGGAGCGATGTACTCGGGTGACCAGAGCTGCAATTAGGCTTCAAGGAAATTCTCCAGTAGAAATGTGGGCCCCAAGGGTCTATTTATAGGCAATTAAATGACCTTGGGCGAAATAATTTGGGTGTGCAAGTGACTTGCACGTCAAATTGGGGCGCGCCTGTACCTTGCATGCTGATGGTGTCTTGGCTAGACTATGTTAACACCTTTAGGACTTAGCCAAAAATTATACTTTCATTCATCTCCATCATGGTGATGCATAAGTGGGCAGCGTGACATATAGGGGTGTGCAAGAAAGTTTCATGCCAAATGTGTTTTGGCTAAACTATGGCGGCCAAAAACCTATGGATTTGAAAATATTTGAGTTTTCTTTATGTATTCCCTATTTTATTTCTAATGGATTCCCTTCATCATGCTTTTTATACTCTTTGACGGGATGGAGTGTCAACACTCACCCTTTCTCCTGATTCATCTTTGAACCAATTTAAACGTTACATGCAGAAAGAACCGACTCCCCACCTAAAACTTTAGAGGTATATGGAGATGATCAGTATAAGAATTCTTCCTTGACCGAGCTATAGACATATGCTTCTGAATCAACTGGAAATTCTCTAAAGTAATATGAATGATATGAGGATCTAGTAGAGATTTCTCACCTGACTCTAGCTATCTTAGAGGTGAACGGAATGGTCTACCATAGAGGGCCTCATATGAATCCATCTGAATTGTTTCTTGAAATATTTTATGGTAATAAAAATCAACCAGAGGAATATTATTTTCTCTTGAGCCTCTAAAATAAGGCATACATGCCTGAAGCACATCTTATAACACCTGTATCATCCACTATAATTACCCATTAGTTTGAGGGTGATATTCTATACTCAAGAGAACATGTAAACTTAGTACCTTTTGAACCCCTTGCTATAACCATGATTTAAACTGAGTGTCTCTATATGAAATGATATAATGGGTAACTCCATGAAGTTTCAATATCTCCCAGATATATAGCCTTCCTAGCTCATCAACAGAGGTGGATTCCCAGATCAGTAAGAAGTGCTCAACCTTGGTCAACCTATTGATGATCACCCATAATACATGACCACCTTGAGGGTATCTCAGAAATCCTATCATGAAATCTATGGTGATGTTGTTCCATTTCCACTCAAGAATGGATAGAGGCTCTAGAAGTCTAGCAGGTTGCTAGTGTTATGCCTTCACTTGCTGACAGGTGGAGAAACAAGTGATGAAGCATGATACCTACCTCTTCATACCTGGCCACTAATACTGATGACAAACATCCCTATACATTATGGAAAGACTAGGATAAACTACCCAAATAGAGGCACGTGATTCCCTCATCAATTCTTCCCATATATTAGATGGAACCCCAACATAGTCACGAAAGAGTACTGTTTCAATGCCATAAAATTGAAAATCAGGAGGTGGGTTATCTCTTGTGACTCTCTACCTCAAGATGAAACACTCATAATTGGATACCTACCTCATCTGGACCCACTCCAAAAGTGATGATGTCACTGATAGAGTTACTTATACTAGTTTCCCATGTTATTCTTGAATCTCTAAGTGCAAATTAGAGAATAGAGACATCATCTTCCACTCACTCCTGGATGCCTTGACGACTTGTATCTGTGTTTTATGGATCAAGGAATCAATTGTGGAATTTCCCTTTCTATGTGTGTAAGAGTGCTCAAATTCGAATGACTATAGGTATTCAACCCCCCTACGCTACCTCAGATTCATGTTTCACTATGTTGAGATGTATTTGAGATTTTATAATCCATGTAGATAATTAATCACTACCATAACATGTAGTACCTCTAATAGCATCGATCATGAACCGAAAATACTAGCTCGAGGTGGTGAATAGGGTAATTTTTCTCATGTGACATTAACTGATGGAAACCATATGCCACGAAACAATCACCTTTCATCAGAGTTGTACATAGATCCATATTTGAAGCATCACAATAGACTGTATAACTTCTGTCTGGACCTATTATAATCAGGATCAGTGATGAAGTGAGTCTTCCCTTTAACTCCCAAAAAGCTATATCACAAGATTCTATCCAGTCAAATTTCACACCGACTTTGCTCTAGCCTGTTAGAGTCACTTCTAGGAATGATAAGTCCTTGATGAATCACCTATAATAGTTGGCTATCCCGAAGAAGATATGTATGTCAAACACATTCATGGGATGCTACTAAGAAACCAGAGTTCTCACTATCTCTGGGACAACTTATACGCATACCTCATATATGATATGACCCAAGAAGTGAATCTTACTAATCCAAAAATATGATTTACTAAGCTTCACATATAGCTGAATCTCTCTCATTGTACCCAACAAGATCTCAATATGATAGGCATGGCCTTTCTTGTGTGAGAATACAATAAGATGTCATTTACAAAGGCCACTACAAATAAATCAAGATGTGGGTGAAAAAACTAATTCATCATAGCTAGAAATAGTATCAATGCATTCATTAGACCTAATAGCATGACCAGATACATATAAAATTTTTACCTTCTTCAGAACGCTATACGTGGTATGTCTGACGACCTCACATGCACCTGATGGTAGCCCAACCTCAAATCAATCTTATAAAAAATAGTTTATCCTTTGAGTATGTTGAAGAGGTTGTCTATATGGGGAAGTGGATATTTTTTCATCACTATAAGCTAGTAAAATTGGTGATAATCCATGCACAGTCTAAGGATACCATCCGTATTCATGGTGAAAAGGATTGGTGAACCCCTAGGTGATGTTTTGGGTAATATAAAAAAATTCCTCTATATCTTTGAATTTACACTTGAGTTCCTAGAGTTCTGTAAGGGCCATACTATAAGGAGGAATAAGCACTAGCGCTGTAGCTGGAACTATATCTAGATTGATGGTTAAATAAATCTCTCTCTTAATAGGTAAGCCAGATAAATCATCAGGGAATACATCCCTAAAACGATCCACAACTAGAGGGAACTCTACTAACTGCATCCCCTGATTGCTCATAAAGAGACTGATCGACTGTGTTGTCACTCTTCCTAGACTAGTATGTTTGGATCCAGCTCAGCATGCCTAGATATTCCATTCACCATTATAAATATATGTATAGCCCTCAGGTGTTTTGAAAGACACTCAACGATAATATAAATCCACATGGGAATGATAAGGAATGATCCATCCCATACTAATAATGGCATCGAAATTAATCATTTCAATCAAGAAGAAACTCCAGAAGAAATAGAACACACAAATTTCAAGTGGAAACTCATAAAATTGGCACATTCCCTCTATCTATCCCCTAACGGTGTGTTGAGATACATGACTCCATAGAAGTTCTTGATTGAAAGACCTGTAAATTCCAAAACCACAACATATATAGAGTGTGATGAACCTATATAAAAAAGGGCATAAATTTAGTAGGTTCTACCAGGATACCACCTCTATAAGACACCATGGCCTTATGAGGTGGATGAAAAGATAAATAATGGTGATGAATAAAAAAAGGATGGTTTGGAATAAATTAATTCAAGTCAATGAACTTATTTAATAAAAAATCCATAATGGGGAATAGGAGATGGAGGAGATAAGGGGATATATGGGTAGGGAAGGCTCTAGAATCACCTAGTCAGATGATGAATGGAAAATAACCCCTCTCATTTTTGTTATAATTTTAATGTTTAAAATAACCAAAATTTTCACTAGTCATATGGTTTAGTCACATAGTTGGTCTAACCATGCGATAACTATCTCTTAGGTTCTAGAATCCAAATATCTATATCAACATGGTTCAGTCATATAGTTGGGAGAACCTTGTGAATGATTCTATAATCCAAAATTCCAAACTAGACTATTTACATCTATGGTTAGGGAACTGTGTTACCGTGGTGATTTAATTATAATATCAAAAAAATACCATAATTTCAAAATAAGATGGGAAATAAATAAATAATAAATGAGATACCCAAAATTTATTACATGGGTGTAATAATTACATAGAGATCCTGTATTAGAGGAGATTGAGAATAAAGTACCACTTTATAGGTATGTTTGGATACCTTTCACATCATGACATGATTTCTACTGGATTATTTGATCCTATACTTTGGAAAAAATTATGTTTGGAATTGTGGGAGCCTAAAGTGAACAATTTCATGGTGTTGGTGGTTTGATAAAATTGGTATCAAATTCGAGGAATGTTTTTTGTTTCAATGAGAGCATTGGAACCCAAGGTGGTTTATATAGATATCCCAAATAGAAGGATGAGGAGAAAGAAATAACCCTTTCTAGGTATGTGTGGGTACCTATCAAATAAAGATACAATTTATAGGGGAGTCTTGAACCATTGACTATAAGAAATATATGAGGGAATATGGGATCCCAAAGCAGTAAATATTATTATATGGTTAGTATATTTAACTTAAGGAGATAACACTGCTTAATCATATACAATAGTATGTTATAAATTCAATTGGTACCACTATAATTCACATGTAGTAACAAGTCTTAATGATAATATTATAACAATGAGACTATATAATCGATTCTAAGATAATAGATACTAACAAATGAAAACCCTCCATTATTTATCTTTCTAAATGACATCAGGTTTCTAAGTCCAAGGCACCACTACATCATTTCTCAAAGAGTTCCCAATAGTAGAAAAATGTAGTTTGATTATCACTAAACCTCTACAAATGAATCATCTACCCTAAAACTATTATACCATAATTATATATAACTTTTAATAACATCTCAAGAATTTATACCTTGATATGAAACATGATTAATAATAAACAAGAGATTAAAAATTAGAAATGATATTAATGAAATATTATATTATTTTTAGAGAAAATAAAAAATATCATAACTAAGTTCAACTATATTAGACTAGACTCTACTATACTTAGAGTAATTATTCATTGGATAGTACCTCTTAATATGAATTGTTTTACCACAATGACAATATTTAATAATCCAGGACTGACTCTTATCCCTCTTATTTTTTCTAATTTCATTCCGCTAACTTATATGGAAGGCTCATCTCATTACACTATGTTCCTCTCTATTAGACTTTGACCCATTCCAAGAATGTAAAAAATTGGACTAAATGTAACAAACCAAAATTTTATAAGTGAAATTTCCCTTTTGACTTATTTAAATGTCTTATTTTATAAAATGTATATAAAAAACACATGCACTCCATTTGTTTTATTATAGACTATTGGATTTAAATGACTGTTAAGTATCATTACCATTGATAATATAATCGTTGAATAGTGATCACGTGACTAGTATAAATATAGGGTTTTAAAAAATCCTTTCGACACAAAAAAGGTGGTGATTTCCTCATCCTGTAGGATCGTTCCCTATGAATTCCATTCATAAAATCTTATGAGTGATATAAAATTCATGGTCTTTTCCATATACCAAGCGCAATATGAGATCCAATAACTTAAGCATTAATGAAACTGTTTATAGGATAAGTTCATGCTTATCAAGATCACAACCCAAACCTTGTTCACTGAATGACCCCATGACATCCCCACTATCACACATCTTTCTCTTATGGAGTATGCTATTATAATAAAGGGATATGTATGAAGACCCTATCATTATGATTATGTACATTATTTTTTTATAGAATAATGAATATACTTTCATTTTATTATGGTTTTTAAAGCATAAATAATATTTTTGGTTAATATTCAAATTGAATAAAGAAATATATTTTGATGAATTAATAAATAATATTTTAATAAAATATAATTATTAAATTAATTTTATTAAATATAAATTATCAGATAATTTTTATGAGACCAAATGTAATTTTTATTATGGTTTAATTTTTTTTTGTCAAAACCCTTCAATTTTCAATAAATAGCAGTTTTTAGTTTGAAAGTAAAAATTGAAATAATTAGAAAATAATTTTGATAAATGAATATTATTTTTGAATTAATAAGTCAAAATTATCCAATAATGAATTTTTTCATAATTTTCTGAGCGTTGAATTTTTGGGTAAAAATTAAATACCATATAAATATATAGTGTGTTTTATGACATCATAATGGCCCAATAGTGATGTAATAAACACTATAAAAGTGATATTCATCCAAATATAAGTTTTACAATTAAAATAATGTGATTTTAGATTTTTTTTGACTTATTTTAGAATGCCTTAGAGAATCCTTCGAATTGAATAATATAGTTTCTGATTCTAAGTTCATTTCTTTAATAATGTGACTCAACTCCACATAAAAAAGGTTAATATTTTAATATATTCGTCCCATGGCCTTATAAAGTAATTTTTTACACTCCTATTTGGAAGAAAAACCCTGGGAAAAACCATGGTATGTTTTTTGGTTTTTAATATTTAATTTTATAGATTCCAAAACCTAAGTTTGTGAAATATTGAACAATTCCCTTCTCATTTCCTATATAAAACCACCCATGATCCCACTTAGATTCACTCAAAATACTTATATAATGTCCATAATATATTATCCCCTCTCTTGAATCCTCCCAAGGTTCACCAATCTCTCAATAATTCCCTCTTCAATCTTTTGAAGTCACACACTCAAGTAAGGGTTCATTCCATTCTCATTTTAATCCGAGTTTCCGTATTTTGTTACACACCATTACTTTCATTTAAAAATTATGGGGTGTATTTTTGCAGCTCAAACATACTTATCTTATTATTTGTGAATGATGAGGGACCCATTTCTCTGTCATTAATCCCTCTTATGTATACCCATTACCATACCAAAATTTCGTAAGTGTTATGAGATTTATCATCATTCTTAATTTTTATTTATTAGGTTATGCCTTCTATTTACAAATTCCTTACATTGGTACATGTATTAATATGACCCTATTATAGTAAATTTTAGGTATACATTATGATATACCCCGGATGGATGATCCTGTAAGGGGCACGAGATCTCTAGGGTTTTTCCCAGTTGTTGCCTCCTTCCTTCCGCCTCAGATCGGCTCATCTCTCCACCTCGGATTTGATCGGAAATTTCGACGGCAACTTCTCTTTCACGGTGACATCATGAGACCTCTTGGACTCGGCCATCTCGACATTTCTCATTTCTTCTGTTCACTTCCCACCTCACTACGCCATCATTGGATATGGCTTCTTTTGGCAGCATGGTGATGGTTCAATAGCCAAGATCCAAGTGACAGGGTTGAGGGTTGCAGTCTCGTATCCGATGAGTGTGTGGGGTGTTCTATTGTTGTCTTTGTGTGGGATGGTTTTGTGGTGACTGGGGATTGAGGTTCTAATCTGAGATGGGGCTATTCCAGAAACTATGTTTCTTGGGGTAATGTCTTCAGTTTCCACATTTCTTAGCTTCGTTTTTAATTTTCGGATATGGCAATTGTTGTTCATGTGTTGGATTTGGATTCTGCGTTTTTTCTGTCGTTATGTTTTGGTGAATCTTCTATAGGGTCTTGGTTTGTGGTATCCTGTGACTTTGAAATCGTGGTGGAGGAGGGTTTCTGGAATTTGGATGAGTCTGTTGCGTTTGGTGTTCACGTGGACAACAACTGGTGACAGTATTTATTGTCTTTCGATGTGCTGCATTTTGTGTTGGTGGATCCTTGTCAGGTACTCATTCTTGCATTTAGTTGTGAATGGTTTTGGATGTGTTTTAACTATTGTGATTTACTCGGATACTTCTTCTTGTTTTGGATGTTGATTTGGATCGGATAGTGGCCAATTGATGCTAGGATTTGTTCTTAGTACACTTTTGTCTCTGGATTTCGTTTTTCTTGGTTGAGCTGCTGGTGTTCAGGTTATTGGCTATACAGTTTGCGTTGATCAGTAAAGGTGATGCTATTTATTGTTTGGCTGAAGTATGTGAAATGATGTTTTTCCATGGATATGATGTTATGGTGCTGTTTGTAGTGTGAGGGGATCCGAGCAACAAGTTTTTCTGAATTTTGGATGCTTCTTCCAGACTTTCTACTAGGATTTTCCCCAGATGAGGATTTTAGCAGGTTCTTTCATCATGTTGGACATTCTATATTTGGTAGTTTGAGAGGGTTTGGCTCTGCCATCGGTATCGCGCCCGTGCACCTTTTCACGGGACAACTTGTTCAACTGTCACGCACTTGTGGAGGTTACATACTTATTATGATGTTGGGGAGGGGTATTTCATAGTAGCTTTGTTTTGGGCTTTGACATTCGTTTTATGTTTATGTTTGTATGTCCTTGAAGTCATGTAAGGTTTCCCCCTTTTTCCATAAAAGGTGGCCTATCGAAAATTAATTAAAATTGAAGCCTTTGGGAGTTTCAGTCATTATGATATACCCCTTCTTCTCTCATCACCCCTTTTTATGATTTTTTACATGTCTTTATGCTGTCGAAATTGCACCATGATTTTCCATACTGAAATCATCGTGTAGTTAGTAACATACCCATTCCTCTCTCATGGGTGTTCAATTTTATACACATGTACCTTTTTATGAGGACTCACATGTTTGTAAACTACACCCCTTGATTGTGGAATAAATTTTGATGATGAATGAATCCATGATTTATGATCTATGTGGCACACTTAAGCATGAGAATGAAGTGAAATTGAAAGGTGCGCCCATAATTATATAGCACTATAATGCATTGGGTAATGTTTGATACCATGATACATCATGTTGGGAAAGGGGTTTACCTGATTATTTTATGAGAATTTCTCCACTATTATGTCTTGGTATTTTATCCTTGACCTATGATACAACATTTTAAGTTGTTGATATATTTCCATGTTATGATTATCATGATTTATCATGCCATTATGTTCATGTTTGTTTTATGCTCTATTGATATTCCTACAATCTAACATGTGTTGTCTTCCTTATGTTATTCTATGTTTATTCTACTAATAGGATTTATATCTCACCCATTTCTTATGTATGTCCTCAGGTTATCCCATGAAATGTTAAATATGAAGGAATGTTGCGGTCATGTAAAGGAAGTTTTCAATAATGGCGTTTTATTTCATGTTTTAAGTTGTTATGTAATGTTCCTAATTTCCCAATAAACTAGACTTATAGATATTTTGGGATGTATTAAGTGTAGTTTTATGTCATCAAATCATGTATGAATGTAATAAAAATAACAGGGTTGTTATAGTTGGTATCAAAGGAAAGTTTAGTTATTTCTGGGATTAGGATAAGAAAACTATGGTAAAATCCTCAAGGATAAGACTAAGTATAATAAAAACATCCATAAATATCGGTGAGTATATAGTAACTTGTTTATCAATAAAATACATCCCAATATAGATACAAACAAGTGGATGTGGCTCTAGCATAGATATATCTATGTGTAAAACCTGAAAACACTGCATTGATCAAGACTCAAACGGGAACAGGTGAATGAAAACAGGACTTGATGCACTTCTAGTTTGACACTCCTGGGGGATATGTTTTGATAAATTTTTAATCTTATTAAAAACCATTATTATGGGAAAAAAGATCACAAAAATATATGTTAGGAAATAGATCAATGATAACTTTGATTTAAGACTAAAAATTCAAAATTGAAGAAATTAAATGTAATTTATAAGTTACCTCTTTAATGTCATTGGATTCCCCTTTATGTGTTTAATAGTTTAAAATACTTACCTCTAATTTTGCTTTTATTATTGTCAATGGCTAGTAATAGGAGGAATCATGCTAGTAACCGATGTGAAGGTCAATGTAATGACTGCCCTAATGATATTCCCAATCTGATGAGGGATGGAATCAAAAAAATTGTCACGCTTCTCTCTTAGTTAACTAATGTTTTTAAGTGAAACTTGAATCAAGAGAAAATTCCAACCCCCCTAAGAAATAACAAGTCAAAATATAGAGATTATTGAGACATAGGCCTCCTATATTCAATGGATTATTTGATCCCTCAATCACCGAACAACGGATCAACTCTATTGAGAATATCTTCTCCATCCAGCAATGCTTTGAGTAAGAGAAGGTTCTTTTGGATGCATATCCTATAGAGCATGAAGTTGATCAATAGTGGACATTGATTAAAAATATGAAGTCTGAGGAAGAGATTGAGGTTATGGGATGGAAGGATTTCCGGAAAATGTTTATTGATAAATATTTTCCTTGAAAACTCCAACTTAAGATGCAAAATGACTTACTTTCCCTCAAGTGATAAGATGACGAATCCATCGGAACGTACAAGGAAAGCTTCACAAGGCTTGCATGATACGCCTCACGATTTGTTGTTACCCCTAAATGCAAGGTTGGCCTATTCATTAGTGGGATTAAACCAAGCCTACAAAAATTTGTGGTGATCCATGACTTTGATAGCTATGAGGAAATTGTCCAATTTTCCCTCAAATAAAAAATATGGATTGGAGAATTTCACAGGTATCACAGGGATAAGAAGAGAAAGATGGAGTCAAATTCTGGCAGTCTGATAGAGAGATCTAATGGTGAAAAGAAATTTCAACACCCAACTTTCCAAAGTTGTGGAAAGAAGCACCATGGAAATTTCTTGAAGGGCACAAGAAAATGATTTAGGTGTGGGAAGGAAGGGAACCTAGCCAGAAAATACTAGAAAGAAAAACCCTCTACTACAACGGAGGAAAGGAATTGTTCAACGAACCCTTAGCTCGTTGTTCATTGCTACAACTTCAAGGAACCAGAGAATTTCTCAGACCAATGCACTAAACCAAGGGTTATTGGAGGAAACCAACAACCTCTAAGGAAGTAAGAGAGAGATTTTTCCAACACAACTACTGAAGTGAATCCCGACAATGAAGTGGTGAAAGGTACAATAGTTATTCATTCAAGAATAGTGAACCTACTTTTTGATCCTAGTTCTAAATATCCTTATACCCTAAAATTTTAGTAGAACAATCAAAATACCACTACAAAGCATGAAACTAGAGATGATGGTGAAAATGAAAAATGAGACAATTATATCATCCCATGTATATAACTCCTCCCTGATCAAAATTTTTGGATGGAGCTTCCCGGAGAAACTTATCATACTTCCCTTAGTAGAATTTGATATAGTTATTGGCATGGATTGGATTTACTTATATTGATCCAATATAAATTTATGTGAGAGGGAAGTCACTCTACATATGAAAAACCAACCCTTGATTCTATACAAGTGAAAGGAGGAGGATGAATCATATTTAGCACCATAATCCAAAGCATGGATATTACTTCCATATGAGAATGCATATATTTCTCAAATAATCAATTCTAAAGAAGGAATCATCCTTCAATACATTCCTATTGTGTTGGAATTCACTGATGTGTTTCCAAAGTAATTTCCTGGTCTTCCTCTAACTAGAGATGTTGAATTATCGATTTATATTATACCTGAGGGATTTACAACATCTAAAAATCTATATAGAATGGATATTTTAGAACATTATGTGGTAAAGAAACAACTACAGAAGAATCTAGATAAAGGGTTTATATGCCAAAGTGCTTCACCAGGGGGTGCAGAAGTTCTATTAGTTAAGAAAAATGATGGGTAAATTAAAATTTTCATTGATAATCATGAGCTCAAAAAAATCACTATAAAGAACAAGTATCCTTTTCCATGTATTAATGACTTATTTGATCATATAATTGGATAAAAATACTTCTCTACGATGGATTTTCGGTTGAGATATTACCAAGTAAGGGTGAACAAGGAGGATATCCCTAAGAATTATTTTCATACAAGGTATGGGAATAATGAGTTCATACTGATTCAATTTGGACTCACTAATGCTCCAAAAATATTCATGGACCTGATGAATATAGTATTTAGATATAACCATGAAATAAAATTTGTAGTGTTTATTTATGATATTCTAACATAGTCCAAAACTAAGAAAGAGCGTGAAGAGAATTTATGTACTATGCTAAAGACCCTGAAAAAGGAAAATATTTATTCCAAGTATATAAAATTTGAGTTTTGGTTGAAATAAGTTCTTTTTTTGGGGAATATTGTTAGAAGAAATGAGATAGTGTTGGACCCTTAAAAGATTGAGGTAATTGAAGGATGGTCGATGCCAATATCTGTGACAGATATCTATAGTTTCCTTGGATTAGCTGGGTATTATCGTGGATTTGTGAGAAATTTCTCATCATTGCTAAACCCTCTAACCAAGCTAACACCAAAGGGAGTCATGTTTTCTTGGAATTATGAATGTTAAGGGAGATTCAAGGATTTAAAAAGAAGGCTTATCACTGCACTCATGCTCAAACTGCCCACAAGTGGAGAGATTATTGTTGTATTAAATGATTCTTAGAAGATGGGCCTGAGTTGCGTGTTGATGAAAAATGAAAAATTCATTGCCTATGCTTTAAGGTAGTTGAAATTTCATGAGAAGATCGATCCAACACATGATCTGGAGTTGGATCCATTGATCATCATTTTTAGAAATTTAGTGACATTACCTATTTGGGGAGAAGTGTAAAATATATACGGATCACAAAATCCTCAAGTATATATTCACACATTAAGATTTGAATATGAGAACAAAAGATGGTTAGAGATGAACAAAGACTATGAATGCTCAATTCACTACCATATGAGTAGAGTGAATAATGTGGCAGATGATTAATGTCAATAAGATTCAATAAATCCTTCATCGATAAGAATTGAGAAGGATCTAATATTCTTATACTTGAAGGGGATGGACATGAGAATCATAAAGGAATGAACATCATCAATCCTTTCAGAAATTACTGGTCAACCATATTATCTGGGGAGGTTAGAGGATGATCAAAGAGATGATGTGGGAATTCAAATGAATGTGGAAACTATTAGAAATGATAATTCATTAGAGTTCAATGTTAATAAAGATGGAGTTGTAAGATTTGTGTCAAGACTATGGGTACCATCAAATCCAGAATTAAAGGAGTTGTTTGATGATGCACATAACTCAACCTTCTCTATCCACACTGGAAGCACAAAGATGTATCAAGATATCTGAAAACACTATTGGTGTGACAATATGAAGAAGGATATTGCATAATATATATCATGATTTCTCGTAATTCTTCAAGTGAAGAAGGAAAGAAAAAAATCGAAGGGGATAATGCAAATAGTACCCATAACTACATCGAAATAGAGAAACATCCCTATGGAATTTGTCACAGGAATTCCTAATATATCTAGAAGAAACAATGATATCTAAGTTATAGTGTATTTTATTACAAATACTACACATTTCATTATGATTCGAGAGGATTTTTCATTCAATTAACTTGCAAGGATATACATTAGAGAAGTGGTGAGTCTCCATGGTATACCACTATTGATTGTATCTGATCAAGATCCAATATTCACCTATAAGTTCTGGAATATTCTCCAACGAGCACTAAATACTGAGTGAAACTTTGAAACAACCTATCACCCTCAAACTGTGGTCTAAACTGAGCAGACTATCCAAACACTTGAGGACATGTTGAGAGCATGATCAATGGACTTCAAAGGAGGATATGATCAAAATATTACTATGGTTGAGTTATCTTACAACAAAAATTTCCACTCAATCATAAAAATTTCTCCCTATGAAGCCCTTTATTGGAAGAGGTGTAGAACACCTGCATAATTGGATGATGTTGGGAAACAAAAACTGCTCGGTCCTGAAATTGTCGAGGAAATGGTGGAGAAGGAAAAGACCATTCATCTCCATATCATGTCTAATCAGAGTCGACCGAAAATCTATGTTGAAAATAGTCAACAAGATCTAGAGTTTTATGTTAAAGAAAATTTATTCTTACATATATCTCAATGGAAAAGAGTAATTATATTTGGGAATGAGGGAAAGCTTAGTCAAAGGTACATCAACCCTTTTGAGATCCTTGATCTCATCGGAGCGGTAGCCTACTGACTAGCTCTCCCACCTAAACTATCTCAAGTAAATGTTGTATTCCATATATACCTCTTGAGAAAATACATACTAAACCCCTATCACGTACTCAATATAGAGGTTATACCATTTGAGAATGACCTATCTTATGAGAAGAATCTAGCGAAGATCATAGATCGTAGAGACAAAGTTCTACAGAATAAGACAATGCACCTAGTCAAAGTGTTATAGAGAAACCACAAGTTAAAGGAAGAAATGTGATAAATGGAGGAGGAAATGAAATAGAGTTACCCTATTTTTTTAATGTGGGAGATGCGAATTTTGTGGGAAAAAATTCTTAAGGGGGGATTATTATGACAACCTAGACTATTATAAGTGAAATTTCCCTTTTGATTTTATTTAATTTCTTATTTTTTAAAATGGGTATAGAAAATACATGAACTCTATTTAATTTATTATATAAAATTATATTTAAATGACCATTAAGTATCATTAACATTTATAATATATCCATTTAAAAGTGATCACATGAATAGTATAAATATAGGGTTTTGACAAATCTTTTTGAAATAGATAAATGAGGTGATGACCTCAACCAGTAGGATCATTCCCTATGAAGCCCATTTATCAAATCTTTTGAGAGATATAGAATTTATAGGAATTTACCTAGACTAATTCCAAGATAATATCCCATAACTTAAGCATGAGAATAACCATTTATGGGTTAAGTTCAAGCTTATCGAGATCATGATCAAAACCATGTTCACTGAATGCCCCCATGAAATCCCCACCATGACACACCTTACTCTGAGGGAGTATAATGTTTAATAAATGGATATGTATCAATAACCAATCATTATTATTATGTACATTATTTTTGTATAGTATAATGAATATACTTTCATTTTATTATTATTTTTAAAGAAAAATATCATTTTTGGTTAATCACCAAATTGAATTAAGAATTCCATTTTGATGAATTAATAAATAATATTTAATAAAATATTATTATTAAATTACTTTTATTATACATAAATGATTATATAATTTTTATGAGAATAAATTTAATTTTTATTATTGTTTAAAAATGATTTTGTCAAAACCCGTCAATTTTCAATAATTGTTTGTTTTTATTTTAAAAGTAAAAATTGAATTATTTAGAAAATTATTTGAATAAAATGAATATTTTTTTGGAATAAAGATGTCCAAATTATCCAATGGTGAATTATTCATAATTTTTCGAGACAAATGAATTTTTGGGAAAAAAATAAATACTATATAAACATATATTGTGTTTTATGACATCATAATGGCCCAATAGTAATGTAATAAACACTATAAAAGGGATATTAGGCCAAATATAAGTTTTAAATTTAAAATAATATTATTTTATATTTTTTTGACTTATTTTACAAAGCCTTAGTGATTCCTCTAAAATGTATAATATATTTCATGTTTTTAAGTTAATTTCATTAATAATGTGACTCCCCTCCACATAAGAAAGGATAATATTTTAATATCTTCGAACCATGTCCTTATAAAATAATATTTTACACTCCTCTTTGTAAAAAATTATTGGAATGTTTTTGGTTTTGAATATTTAATTATATAGATTCCAAAACCTAAGTTTGTGAAATATTAAAGAATTCCCCTCTCATTTCCTATATAAACCCACACAAGCTCCCACTTCACATCACTAAAAAACCTTAGAGAATGTACTTACTCAATCCTCCCCTATCTAGAATCCTCCCAATTTTACCCAAGCACCTAAGAATCCCCGCTTCAATCTTTTGAAGTCACACACTCAAGTAAGGCTTCCTTCTTTTATAATTTTTATCCAAGTTTCTTATATTGTTGACCCATTTTATTTTCATTTAAAAATTATGGGGTATGTTTTAGAACCTCACTCATACATCCATTATTATGTTTGAATGAATAGATACCCATTTATATCTCATTAATTCCTCCCATGTACACCTTCTACCACACTGAAATTTCATAAGAGTTATTCTATTTTCCTCTTTCTTTATGTTTATTTATTTTGTTATGCCTTGTATTTCTAAATTCCTTAATTTGGGACTTGTATTTATATGAACCTATCACTATAAATTTAATTTATATATGATGAGATACCCATTCCTTTCTTGTCAACCCTTTTTATGAATTATTATTCCATGCCGTTATGCAGCTCAAATTGTACTGTGATTTTCCATTCCAAAATCATCATGTAGTGAACACCATACCCATTACTCTATCAAGGGTGTTCACTTTTACACACATATACCTTTTATTGAGTACATACATGGATTTATTCCACACCCCTTTATTTGGAATAAATTATGATGATGAATGAATCCATTCTTTATGATCTATGTGGCACACTTAAGCATGAAAATGAAATGAAAGTGATAGGTGAACCCTAAATTTTACAGCACTCTAATGCATTGGGTAATGTTTAGTATCATGATATGTCATGTTGGTGTAGGGGTTTACCTGATTCCTTTATGTTACTTTTTCCACTTTTATGTCTTGGATGTCTACCCTTGACCTATGATTCAATGTTTTAAGTTGTTTAAACATTTCCATGTTACGATTATCATGCTATATGATTCCTTTATGTTAATGTTTCTTTTATGCTCCATTGATATTCATATTGTCTAACATGTGTTTTCTTCCTCATGTTATTCCATTTTTATTCCCTTAATGGGTTTTATAGTTCTCCTCTTTCTTATGTATGCCCTTAGGTTATCCCATGCAATGTTAAGTATGAAAGAATATTAAGGTCATGTAATAGAATTTTTCAATAATGATGTTGTATTTCATGCTTTAAGTTTTTTTTAATGTTTTTAATTTTCCAAGACACTATACTTTGTGATTTTTTGAGCTGTATTAAGTTTCATTTTAAGTCATTAAATCATGTATAAATGTAATAAAAAGAGTATGGTTATTATACTAAAGGGTGCTCTTAACATCCATTAATGTAAAAATTTCTCTACCGTATATCATATCATCATAAATATTATAGTAAGAGGTATCAGAATTTTTTAAAAGAATAATTCTTTGTTTCTTATCTTTAACCCCAATATCAATATTTTTTAATTCAGTACAGATTTTATTACATTATTCAATATGATATCAGACTGTAGTATGGGGATACATTTTAAATTTTTAGAGTATTAATTTTTTTATAACCTACGACTATGTGACTTATCCATGTAATGAATTTAAAGTTTTAACTATATAGAATATGTAATGGCTTCATATATAACCTCATATAATACACTATCACCCAAAGACAATAAAAGTAAACTATGGGAATATTTTAAAATATCATAGGGGATATCTTTAAAGGAAACAAATGGATATCCATTAGTGGATAGAAATTTCATGTTCTTCTTGGGACTATGTAGGGAGTATACAATGCCATGATGAACTATTAAAAAATACATCTTGATACACTGCAAATTAAAATCACTTTCACCATTAATGTTTTTAATTTAAATTTTTTTCAACCCCATCACTATATTTAATTTTTATTTGACACCAACTATTGTGGATAATACTGTTATTTTCTATTGTACATATATATTCAAAATCCAATAAGGAAGTAGAATAAAATGGATGTTTAATAATCAAAAAATAATAAAATTATAATAGTGATTATTAAAATATTTTCAATACCAAAAACCAAATAAACATAATATAATTTGATAAGAATCCCCTAAAACTATAGATAATAAACATATAATAGTGAATAAAAATATAATATCATATTATTATACTTGAATTTTTAGTATAACAGATTCAATTATTTGGTTCATGACCAGAACCAAATTCTAATATATAAAATTTGAAAAAATGAAAAATAGATTCTCATTATATAACAAATCAATTTTACAAATTTCTCATTTCATATAAAATAAGTAAAAAACATTTATTCACTTAATAATAACAAAACTATTGTATGAGATATACATCAATAACAATAATAGAAACAACTATATATTATACAATGTCAATAATGAAGGAAATAAAACAATAAATAACAATATGATTTTTATATAATTAAATAAAAATTGGATCTATATTCATGGGGAATAATGATATTGGGTATTTCACTATGAAACAATAATGATTATAATAAATAGGACTCAAAAGAAGAAAAAACTTGAGAAACTATCTAAGAATTAAACACTTACTACTCTTGGAACTCATGATCAAACTGAGATAGAGGATACAATGTATGTTTACAATATAAATAGACTCACATGACACAATCATTCCATACACATACTAAATAAATGATTAAAAAGAATTCAATGAAAATTTAGAAGAATGATTCAGAACCTCCTTATTAAGTCTTGTGTTTACCATCCTCAAAAGTAGTTAACTCCTCGTGATAGAATAAAAACTAGAATCTTTATCTCATCTTTCTCATTATTCTTATATAGGTTCACACACTACAAACCAAACTTACAACATGATGTATATGTTCACCAATAAACCTAAATACATGTACTATAATACATCATGATAATATTAAATTATAAAACCAATATCTAAAACCAGTTCTAAGAAAAATTATCCAAAATCTCCTTCCAATTCTATCTATTTTTTCACATGGTAGAAAAAACATCATCATTTCATCCTATCCTTTAATGATGAATAAACCAGAATCCCACATCCTTTATTCCCATATTGAAAGAACTCAAAAATATGATAACATCAAATGAATATCACATAAACAAACTAAAATCTCTCAAAATGAATTGTACTTGAAAAACCCAAATTGTTGGTAGGATAACTGATACATCTGGCTTCATTAGTCAAGGTATTAGGTGCATCAATAATATTGAACATCTTAATTAGATAAAAATTGAATAGAAATTATAACATGAAAGGATATAGAATCTATATAATTAGTTCATTAAGGGTAGTCAAGTGGCTTTATGAAATTATCAAAATGGTAAGTTCAAGGATCAAACAAAATACCTTAGTGAAGAAACATACCAATAAGCCCAAAATAGAGCAACATGAACCATATGATTAGAGTTAATAAATGGATCATGGTGAATCCAAATATAATATATGGATATAAAGAGAGTAGGATAAAGGGAATAGACTCAAGGATAGGCTAAAAACATGGTCCATATCATGAGTCCCAATAAATAGACCCAAATATTAATATAGGAAATTCAATTTATTAAACAACCCCATACAAAATATAATAATTAATACAATAAAAAATACATTTTTTAAATTTTAGAATTGTATGTTAAAAAAATATTTTTTTATGAAAACACAAAAGTATTGTTTTCATAAAAACATTATTTGATAATTTCCTTAGAGTATTCATCACATTAATACATTATAATAGTTACCTTCAATAAATTGAACATATATATTCCAAGATCATATTCTTAAAATTATGTCTTATGTTCTAGATACATTGACCAAATTGGATACGAATTATGTTTGGCTATCATGTGTTTGGTTCTTATAAGAATTGAGACTGATTATCATCAAGTTAAAACTTAGTGATCATGAGAAATGTGGGTTATGAGGATATAACCACCAATTGGAACACCAAATAATTAATATATCATTATATGTTCTTATCTATGAGTTTGATTATTTTTCCTTAGTTTTGAGATCATTATCAATGATTTTACTTGTTTTCTTACTTAGATGCATGATGATAACAATTATGTATTTACTCACAGAGAAGAGATTTATATTAGATGAATCGTGGTTGATTTGACATTGATTGAATGATTAATAAAAAATTTATCATTTTTTATAGAAGAAGATAACTCTATCACTTTGATTCATATTTAAGTGTTTAAATAAAATCCATAACCATGGTATGTTAAAGACAAGAATTTCATAGTAAATCAATGAAAGAAAAATCAAGTGTAATGGATGATAACACATATATGCATCCTTCTAAATGAGATATCAGTTGAAAAATTGATTCTTCTACATGGTATCATCTATATGAAGGTTGTCATTATTTCTTGTATGACTTGTCCTTTTCTCTATGGGAGATAATATGTGTTGCTAAATGTTTCTTCTAGTCCATGGGTTGGACCTACTACTATTGAAAAATGATCCTAGAGGGTTACACACTAAGTATATCCAAAATTTTAGTATATTTAGTTGAATCTATGTTTAAGAATAAATTTTTTCCATTTTTTCAATAATATTTATTCAAGTTATAATTATCATAAATTCAATCACATGATTATTCAAGTTTAGGATAAGTTGTTTGAATTTTATCTCTTATTTACCCATAAGATAAATAAATATATTATTTATTTATTCATGGGATAAATAAATATAATATTTATTTATTTATTTATCTGATAAAAAATAAAATAAATACTCACTAGTTCAGTGGCTATAATATTTATTTTTATTGAATGAACATAATTTTATAGTTTAAGGTTTGATAATATTTATGGAAGGGTTTATATTGAGTTAATGATGAAATCAATATATATATATATATATAATATTTTAAATAAATAAGTATTTTTTTAAGGAATTATATTATATCAATACATATATCCTTAAATAATAATTAATTTATTATTATTTTAAATAAGCTGTCACGATGCTTTCATTAGGGTTAAATTAAAAAGAAAAGGAATTAAGTGATTTTTAAAAAAATTACATATGTATTTATACTAAAATATATCATTTGTTTGGAATGTTGTTCAAATTTCATCTAATTCTCCTCTCAATACCTTGAGAAAAAATTAGAGATAATCCCCCACTCAAGTTTTCATAGAGAGAATATAAGATATTTCTATATATTATTATGAATAAATGACATGAGGTGATTTATTGCCTTGTGGTAACACCTGAGATATTAATAACAACATTCATAGCTTCATGGAGAATTTGTGGATGTCGTAAGATGAATTCTAATTTCTATTCTTGAATTAATGACAATGTCTGATAGGCGACCAAATCAGCAACATCAACAGTAATATGAAATCTAATCAAAGATAAATTACTCAATGCATTTATTTTATTTAAATAATTAATTATAAATTATTTGTGATGATCATATTAAAAGATTAAAGTTAATTTTATTTATTTTAGACATAAAATTTACAAATGGGTATCCCGTCCTATGAATTACATTATGCACATATCCTTTAAGTGGTATAAAAGTGATCATGCTGATTTATAATTATTTTTGAAATTATATTTTTTAATAATCATCTTATAAGTATGGTTCTAGTTCAAATGGTCAAGACCATATGTGAATCATATTCTGTAAGGTCAATTACAAGACAAAGAGGATTATATTTTATTTAAAAGACTATATATATTTTATTTATTTATTTATTTTGTTAATATTAAATATAATAAAAAATATATTATAAAAGGGAGTTTTTGAAAGGGTTATAATGAGATTTTAATTATCCATTTTATGTTAATGTGTTTATATGTATATACACATTAAATGTAATATAAAACAAATTAAAATATTTTTGAGGGGTGTATGTTTTACTCCCCTTTTTCAATTCATGTAAAATTGATCCCCAAAAATTATAGACTCCTTTAAAAAATTAAAACAATAAATTGGGCGGTGGGATTAATTTTCTCCCTCACTTATATATTAATATATATTATAGTTTATATATAAATATATATATTAATAGTAGTAAGATTATAAAACAACTCCCACAAACTTAATAATTTTTAAGGTGGACTTAAGGATCATAGGTTAAACAAATAATTTAAATTAATTTATTAATTTAATTTAATTTAAAATAATTTAATGTTCATCAAGATGTATTTTAGTGTTTTATTCATTGATTTTTTTATTTCATTATGTAAATAATCTCAGACCCATGCTCTTGAGTTTGGGTTTTAAAACATATACTTTACAATTTGGCTTCGATGATAAGTGAGATGTCTCATGCTAAAATTTCTTATTTTACACATTATCTTTTGATTTTAACATTAAATATCACAATATAAAGAGTATAAGATTTAGTGTCTTTGATGATCAAATACATAACCAAAATTATTTTATTATACTTGTGAATATTTCTCCATAATCAAACCACTCTAGAATCCCTTATAGACTCCATAAAAGTTATATTTATCTTCATAAACTATATAAGGGAAAAATAAGTAAGGGGTGAACTCAAATGATTATTAAGGGAAAAAATCATCAATATATCAACATGGTTTAAATCATAAGAATTTTAGAAAACATGATCATAAGAGAAATATCTTATTAAATGAACATGGAACAATAATATTTGTCTATAAGGAATAATGGAATGACCTGTAGTCTCAAATGATCAAAAATATATCATGGAATCGGATTGTGAAAACATGATATAGTTAACATGGTACTTGATATAGTCACATAATTATATATCATAGATATTTTGGATAATAAAATTTATAGGAAATAAAAACCTGGTGGATTAATAATTTTTTAATGGATTCCCATAACATAGTGGGCTTTGGATAACAACACATCTAACCTCTTGATATTGGGATAAAAACACATATAACCTATTTTCCATGGGATAAAAACTAATTTACCCTATTCTTCATGGGATAAAAACCTCTGTACCCACTTGGGATTGGGAAATTAACCAATGAACCCTCTTTCTTCTCATGAGATATAAAACTTAAACCAATACATTAGAGGAACATATAGGACCCACCTATAAAATAATAATTTTCTTTACATACCTGTTCCAAGAGAACATGAAAACATATATATTTAAAACATTAATTAATTAACCCATCTAAAAGAGATGGGTTTCATGAAAACTTTAATAGAACATTTCAAAATAAATATATAGAAATAATGTTTATAGTGTTATAAGAATTTATCCCCAATGTAATATAAGGATAATTAAGTATCTCAATATTGATGAAAAAACCTTTTCAATCTCATTGGTTAAACCACTTCAGAAAATAAGAGGCAATGCCCCTTTTCTTTCTAAAATAATTAACAACTAACTTTATTTGGGAAAATAATTTAAGACATGTAAAATAAAATTTTTTATTAGAATTTTTATATTGTAAAAATAATTTCTTCACATGGAACATGTTAAGAGGATATTTTGGAAAACTTTTTTAACATTATCGTAAAAAGATGGAGTTATGGATCACATTAAAAAGTTATTTTCAGAAAGGCTAAGTGAAATATTTTAAAAAACTTCTACATTTAAAAATATTAATAAATAATGGATCCTTGAAAATTAAATAAATTTTATCTTGATAAAATTTTGAAGGAAAGATTAAATATATGATCATGAAAAGAAAAATATAGTTATTATTTTCAAATAACCTTTTTGAGCCCCAAATCGTAAAAAGGTTTAATAATAATTCATTTAAAAAGTGTTAATAAAAATTTAAATATCTCTAGTAATAATAAATATTTTTATTTTAAAATAACAAATGATAAAATTAGTGGGAATATAGAACCCAGATATGGAAGACAAAGAGCTTATCTGGAGAGGATTACAATTATTCTTAACCAAATAAAATTTTATATAGAAATAAGTCCATTAAAGAAGATTAATTTGATGTGAAAATGTAATTTTCCAAAAAAACATATGTATTAAATTCCATAAAATATCATAATTGGATATAAAAACGAATATTGTAAAATCTTTGTCAAATAGTAATAATTAGGACTCAAGAAAAGAGGTTGAGTCAAGAACATCCCTTATAACTTTCCATATTTCAAATCTATCACCCATGAAAAGTGGAACATGTGATGGATTTTTAAATACCATGAATTGAATGATAATTATATTAAAAATACCTTATTGGGTAGTATATATTCCACAAAATTAATATAAGTGTGGAATATGAATCATATCTTAATAAAGAGAAATTGAGAATAGGATACTCAAACCGTAACTCACAACTTACATAAAACTATTTTAACCTCAAGTATAAAAAATATAATTCTGTTAAAAACTTTTTTAATAATATTATTCATATATATTACCATTTTTATTATTTATTTATAATTATTTTTTAAACAATTACTAGTTTTTTATAGGTTATTTTCATCATCAGAAGTTTGTGATTTTTATTATATTTCACATGATTTGAAATTTTGATGTCGATCCCCATTATTTGATACCAAATTGATAATTCATAAATTATTCAAGGTTCTAGAATACATTTTTTTTTATTTTTTTTATAACGTTTTAATTTCATTAAATTGGAGTTTTAGTTATAGTTCTTGGATATGAAATGGGTGGTTTGCTGTTTTGGTAAATTTTAACGAACCAAGGGTGATATATTAATAATAAGTTAAATATTAATATAACCATTAAAAAAATTAATCCAAACATTATTTTTAATTTATATCTAATATTACCAAATTCTAAGTTTCCATTATCTTTCATTGTATAAATTTAGAGCATTTTTCATATAGGTGTTTCAACTAATCAAAACATGAACATACTATAATCGATGGGTGAGTATAGTTTAGAAAGCAATTATTTTTAGAATAATATCATTAATAAATAATCATAATGATATTATTTATATTTTTTAAAACTTTTTAATCATATTTATATATATTAATATACATAATAAAATATTAGAGAGATATAAAATGAAATATGTCACCTCTTTGAGGTGGTAGTCTACACATACATGTAGTTGATGTTTTCATTTTCTACAGAATGAGAGAAGGATATGAAATGGTTTATAATTAAAAAAATATTAATCATGATTTAAATATAATAATAATAAATTAAAAAAAAATTTAAACATCCATTTAATGTGGTAAAGTAACAAAATAAAAACTTACTTCATAACGATGGTCGACTGCATGTACATGTGTCAATGTTTTCATTTTTGAAATAAAAAATGGGTGAAAGTTAGGTAATTTTTATTCCCTAATAATAAAAAAATATAAGTATTTAAGTAATAGTAATGTAATTATTTTTTAATGGTTATGATATTTTTGGCTTATATACGTAGATAAGGAAAAATATTAGAGAGTTATTAGTACTTACATTGAGAACTTGAGCTTTCCCATGGAAGGCTTCTTAGAAATTGAGGGTATAAGACAGTTTCTCATGACCAGAGGATTGTGGTAGTGGGATAGGATTATAAGGGAATTAAAATTGGTATAGTTTATAGATGAATTATAATTTTTAGAGTGTATTTGAATTATTGGTAGAAATCCCCTTTTTTAAGATAAGGTAATGACATTTTTTGTAAATATAACCACTTAATATAAAAATAACACATATTTCACATGGAAATAAGGATATAAAGTAGAATATAGTGGATATGAAAGTCATTTTAGTTTATCCACACCTCAAGCAATCATTTTGAGGAATTTTAAAATGTTTTATCTCTTTTACACATGGTTAAACTCTTTTTACCTTAATTTAACTTTACTGTACTAACTACATTTTTAACCTCAGTAACAAATATTTATGACTAAAAATAAAAAAATATTAAATAATTAAGACATTATAATTTTAAATATTAGAAAAAATTAATCAAATAAAATTTCTAAGGGTGAATTAAATTACTTTTAATATTAGTTCACATATGGTGTAAAAACCATTTTTATAATAACAATATTTTAAAGCATAAAGATTTTGTTTAGGATAAAATTATAATTTTTTTTATTTTGATGGAATAAAATGATTTATTACTATAAAAAATACTTAAGTGTATTTAAAAGAAATATAAAACTGAATTCCATATTGATAATACATAATTAAAAGATAGATAAGAAACAGATTTTTTGTTAGGATAAATATTTCTTAAGTTTTCAAATTTTAAAATACAAGTTTTATAAATTCAACCTAGTATTTTTAAATGAATAATTTTAATCCTTAAATAAATTTTAGGTAATAAATTTTTTTTATAAGTTTTGAAGTGATACTTAGTTTATGTTAATGTCATAAAAGAAATGGTAAAGGTATAAATTGTACTTTTCACTATTCACTTAAAAATAGACTATTTCTGAGAAATAATAAAAAATCATCATAATATTTTATTTTATTATAAATCCAAATATTATGTTAATTTCACCATATTTAGATTCTATGATTTTGAAAATGTACTTTTAAATAAAAGCGTAAATATATAATAAAAATTATTTTCATAGAAAGGTATCTTTTTTAAAATATTAAATGATATTATTATTATAAATTATTAATTAGATATTAATTAATATATTTTTCTTATTATAAATGTATTTTATTTATAATATATTTATTGTCTCAAAATATGGCATATAAAAAAATCAAATTTCATAAAAAAATGATTTTTTAACATAAAATGATTTCATTACTTAGTTAGTTATAATAATTGATTTTCATAAGTTCATTAGTATTAAAAGTGACCTTTATTTTTATTTATATATACATTTAATTATGTAGTTGCCTTTATTTATACCCTCCAACTCAGCAACTATTTTATAGTAGTTTTATTAATCATAATAAAATGTGTCTTAATACATTTTAGTTTAGCGGTGCATATGAAGAACACTACTGAGCGTGGTATTTATTTAAAGTAAAATTCATATAAAATCTCATGTAGTTATATCCCCCCCATAAATAAATTGAATCATCAAAATTTTCACTATCACTTACTAATGAAGATAATGAAGGGTATTTAAAAGATAAACATGGATCAAGATATATTTCCAATGAGATATTTACCTTCCCATATTAGCTAAGGATAATAAAAAAACCTTTAACTATTACTAGAAATATATATATATACTCATTTTTCACAAACATTTTTGACACATTCACTATAGGTAAATAATCAATTATTGGTGGTTTTTAGCGATGGATTTCAAAACTGCCGCTGTAATGTTTCATTTTTTATTTTTTCTTAGCAGGGATTTTTTTGATAAACAATAGATAATTAATGACATATTTTCATAAAATGACTCTAATTCTTGGTGGGTTTTAGTAAACCAAAACTAAATTAATTTCGTTTTTGGAGAATTTAAAAACTGGAATTTACCATCAAATAACTATAACTTTTGATATGTTTGTCCTTTTTTGCTCCATGACCTGTCAAATCAAAGATTATATAAGGAAATTTAACAAAATTAGATAAAAATGTGATAACAATTAACAATAAAAAATATATTACAATTATAATAGAATTTCAAAAATCAAATTTAACTTTAAACATCCATAAGTTTTGATCCCAAAGTCTGTTTGGACTATAGGATCTTAAAATCAACACTTATAGTGAGATATATTACATAAATTGGGGAAACCTTGTTCCTTGTTTTTTTATCAGTCAGAAAAGGACTAGAAGGCCTATAAAACTGAGTTTTTAGTTACAATATCCTATTTTTTAAACATTCGATGGATTTTCAGCTTTGTTTAAGACAAATTTTTTATGTTTTTTTGGTGTTTTATGATTTTTTTTCATGAGTTTACATTCCTATCTATATGATTATGTGAAAACCGTAGTCGTCTTCCCTCTATCGGTGATTTATTTTTTATTTATTATTATATATATGCATATTTATTTATAATTTATATATGTTTATCTCTGTTTATTTATAATTATATGTAGTTATATATTTTTCGATATTTATATATACTTATATATACTTATATAAATTTCTTTAAAATAACAAGTATTTATATGTGTTTATATTTATATTTATATATATACATGCCTATATGTATATATATATATATTATTTATTATTTTCTATTTTTTATTTAGTAATTATTTTTTTATTATTTAATATTTATTTTATGTTATTTTTTATTTTTTATTTATGAAATACTATTTATTTTTTATTATTTAGTTTTTTATTTTTATTTTTTTATTTATAATATATTATTTATATTTTTATTATTTATTATATATTACATTTTTATTTATAAATTATAAATTATTTAGTTTTTATTTATTTATTATTTATTTAACATTTATTTGTTATTATTATTCATTTATTATTTATTATTTATCCATTATTTATTTTTTATTACTAATTTTTATTAATTATTAATTTTTATTAATTTTTGTTTTCTATTAATTAATTAATTTATGTTTTCAATTATTATTTATTATTTTTTTATTATTTATGACCTATTAGTTATAATCAATTAAATTTTTATTAGATTATTTTATTATATATTATATATTATTTATTTGTTATATACTTATGATTTATTAATTATTTATTTATTTAGGATTTATTTTTCATTTATTATTTATTTATTTATTATTTATTATTTATTTAATATTTATTAATAATTAATTATCAATTTTTTGTTTAATATTTACTACTTTAATATTTTTTATTTTTTATTTCTGAAATTATGGATATATTTTTACGTGTAATAAGTAATAAATTATAATAGTAAATAATAGAAATAATAATAAATAAATAATGATAAATATATATGTTTGAATATATATTTACATATATTTTTCTGTATATATATATATATATATATTAATGGCTGTTTAGTCACAACATGAAGTGCTTTCTTGTGTGGTAATGTCTTTATAGAATTACCAAGAGGTAAGAGGTTCACATCCTAGAATACACATATATATGATTTATTTATGCATGTTATAATAAATAAATAAGGTTTTAATAAGTAAAAAGTAAATACATAATAAATAACAATAATAATAATAAATAATAAAAAATAAAATTAATAAAACAATTGCTAAATCAATTGCACTACTGTGAAATCATTAGTTTTGATGATTTTTAAAAAGTTTCGTGAATCATTTTGAGACTTTGCATTTTGTGGCAGTTTTGGAAAACTAATGCAAGATCATTTAACAAAGATTTAAATCATCGATAAATACTTAAAAAACTAATAAAATGGAGTTTTTTCACTGTGTTTTAGTTCAAATATGATATAATTGGATTGACTTATAACTCCTTCAGTTTATCCTAGATTTCCCATGGTTATTTTCCTATTAGGTACTCTAACTATACCATAAAAATGTGATCAAATCATTCATAATGGTCCACAAAGATCATGTGAATCACCAAAGCATATCCCACATGATTTTAAAATCAGGTATGCAGTAAGGCCTCTATCAGGCAACAGGTGGAGATCGAGTTAATACTCAACCCACTATTCATGGGCTATTACCATTATGTTCTTCTGTACCAGAGCCTACATCTACTTGTAATATCTATACAGGGGTTTCATTTCTAGGAAAACCACACAGTCTCTACTTCATCAAAATTTTAATATATTCCCATAAACAAAGATTTATCCTTAAGGTTTTTTTAAATTTCTCTCATTTTAATTCCAAAAAATAACCAACTAATCCCTAAAATAATGAAACCTTACTTAGATACCAAGTAAATAACCTTAAACCCATGATCCTAGGTCAAGTGCTAGTAACACATTCTTTACAACCAGGATTTGATACCAAGTGAGATGAACCTAGATAAACTTTCATATTGTACACATTATCTTCAATTTTTAAACATTACATCTCACAAATAATACCAAAATCATAATAATAGAGGGTTTATTTTATTTTATGGTCAATAATATAATCAACTAATTTTACAATACAAGTGAACATTTCTCCATAATCAAACCACACTATATTCCCTTTTACACTCCTCATAAGTTATACTCTTCTTCACAATCAATGGAGTGGGAACATACGAAAGGGGTGATCTCAAATGATTAATAAGGGAAAATCTCATCAACATATCATTAAGGGTTAGATCAAAAGAATATAAGAAAGTTGAGTGTGGGAGATATATCTTATTAAAAATAATACAGAATAATAATAGTTGTCCACAAGGGTTAATTAAATAACCTATAGTTTCAAATGATCAGTCATATACCATGGAATTGGAGTGAAAAAGCATGAGACAAAAAACATGAACCATAGTATCATAACATAAGCATATAAAAAAGAAATGTGGAATACAAAAAATCATAATAAATCATAACCTAGTGGATAAGGCATTGTGGCACGATTCCCATAACAAAGTGGTCTTGAGTTGTCAAGAACCAGCTTGAGTCTTCCATCCATTAGACACTTGAGCCAATTTAGGATATGCCTGTGGGATGTTATCGATTCTCCTAGCTAGAAACTAGTTTTAGGGTCTCAGATTATGATCATTGGAAATGATTTCACTATTCGATAAACATTCAGATCAAGATAAATCATCCACATTAGAGTAATAGGAATATATAAATAGTATAAACTAGTGACTGAATAATAATAAATCTATCACAACATACATAATAACGTGAAATATTAATGAATAAATATCAACTCCTCACAACAATAAAGGATAAAAAAACCAATACACATATAACCCAAAATGTAAAGAAAAATACATCTATCTTCAATCTCCATGTGACCCACAATCACTTTCTTAATCCCATTCCAAACATCCCGGATAACCCATATCTCAAATCTAGGGGGAAACAAGATAAGGCACCTGATAAAAAACCATAATAATTGTATATACATACTTGTTTATACATGTTGTGAATGAAATCGAGCCTCTTAGTTAAGAACTATATAATTTCATCAATTCTTACAAAAGAAAATCTATTTCATGTCAATTTGAAAATATAATTGAGAATATGTTTTCAATCAAAATGACTGAAAACCCCAAAAAACACCGACACATTTCAAAAAAAAATATTTTATTTTTAATAAATGAAAACAATATCATGAAAACCAATTTCTAGCCTCAAACCCCTTTTTATAAAACACTCGACCTTCTTAATAAAGAAATAAGGGTGAAACTCAAAACCTTTCCTGAAAACTTCTAAAACACCAAAAGTGGACATCTTACTAGAATTTATAAATCAAGGTAAAAACCCATATTTCCTATATCAAAACATTTCCCAAACACCCATTTCAAAATGGAAACATTTTTATTCCCAAATCCAATTTCTATATCATTTTTACAAACCAATTTGAAAGTGAATAAAACCACTACTCAAACAAGGTTAAGAAAACATGGTACATAGAATAAAAATTTCAATCAAAATAATCCAAATGAAATTAAAGGTAACAAAATATTATCTATGAAAAGGGATGTAAAAAATGAATAAACACTAGAATCATCTAATTCATCCTATAAATTATATCTGCATCATAAGAAAACTCATAGGACTCAAGTAAAACAATTTAAACTAGTGAGAGAATCCTTAGGGTAACACTATTGTATCTACCTTATCCTTGATAGTATCTTTGAACCAACTGAAGATAAATATCCAAGGTTAATATTGAAACCATAGTCCACAAATAGATATCATGTTTTCTCCCCCAGTCTAATGACCATGCTCAATTACATTATCTCACTCAGTTTACTACGCCGACATTCTAGTTATAGCACACCCTCAACTATGGTTTAAATTTTCCAAATCTCTAACTGGTCTACTAGGACACCCATGAAATGTATCAAATGGAATTAGGAAATAACATGTGTCAATATATCAAATAAATAAATTGAACCTCCCATACCACACCATCATAATCCAAAACCCTGTCATATTTTATTTGTTACACATGAAACAAACAACAAGATCCTTGGGACACAAATCAATTTAATCACAAACTAATATCCCCATTTGGGTTATAATATAACAAGGGGCTCAAAAGGGACTCAAAATCACCCACACCATATGGAATCACCCAAAGTTCCAAACAAGCCTTTTTCAAAAGACTCTAAATGCCAAGTCTATTCTCATTGGTTTGAAGTCCCACTCTAAAATAGTCTTTAAAATTAGTTTTTTGAAATCCATTTAAAAATATATTCCAAAATAACTCACATGAAACCGTTTGGAAGAACCATTTCAAGAATCATAAAGTTTTTCATTAAAATCCCCAATGATCTCAAAATAACTGACCGAATTCAAGTCATGCCCCAAACATGGAAAAATCATTTTAAAACATTAAAATACATTTGGAACACATATTTCAATATTTCAAACGCAACACATCATAAAACATTCTTTATAATACCCAGAAAAAACCTTTCAGAAGTCTAAAACCACACTCCCCACATGATTTCACATCCCAAATTGGGTCAAAAAACATTTAAAAAATAGCATTTACATAAGAAAATCTTTTAGAAATTATTTCTATATGGAATTTCAAGTCTCACGTGAAATTATAAGTGAAACCCATTTTACCAAGATTAAATCCACCTCAAACCCATTTAAAATCCAACCAATCTGTCACATATAGATTAAATATTTTAAATAGGGAATTTAAGACTATTAAGAACTAAATGGAATAAAAATTTATGAAAGGGAACAAAAACACCTTTCTCAATTCAAGGTAAATGACGCAATGAGTCATCACCTATGACAGTGAATGATCTAACAAACCTCAAGGAATCATATTTAAGACCTAAACAAAAAAACCCCATGAATAAATAATCATAAAACCATAATATAAACCCTAAAAACCCTAAGGTTCATGGGAGGGGGATACCTAATAGAAAATGGAATAGGGGAGAATTGAGGATGAAACCTAGAAAAAAGAGAAGAAATTACCATGGAAACTCAAAGGAAGAAGGAATGGAATGCATTAAAATTGGAAATAATCGAGAGAGTAACCTCATATGATGCATTCCTAACATTTAAAAATGGTTGGGAGGGAGAAATAATCTCATAGGGATTTTAAAATCATAAGGGAAAAACTAGAAATTCACTTTTTATTTAATATAGACAACTTTAGTAGTTATGTTGCACGGTCTGATAAACCATGATCCAACCTTGTAGTTTGGAGTGCCTAAGAAAAATACATTTACATAGTTTCTTCTTAGAAACTTTCACAATTCATCTACCCATTCACCAACCATATCAAATGGAATTTCCTCATTTCATATCTTTTTAAAATTATAATCAGATGGTTTTACTAAAAATGAGTAATCCACACGCCTGAAAAACTCAAAAAAAGGAAGAGTAACATGGCTACTAAGATTTAATCAACCACATGGTATCCATGAATATCAGACAACACGTGTTCAAAAAAAATATAAACTTCCCCAAAAAAGGGTACCATCACTGATACACCTAAACTGTGCACCCCAAACATGGTATAGAAGAAAAAATTCCAAAAAATAAAATTCAAAGACAAAATTTTCAAAAATTAAAGTTACTATGAAAAATATCATTATAATAAAATCTATAGAGATATGGGGTGTTAAAACGTCCCCAGTATGCCACTTTTCCCCCATAAAGTCCCTAGAAAAACAGAATTATTTAGAAAGAGTTACAAGGCACACCCTATAGAACATGGTGAGTTGGATTAAAAACAACTATATGAGATATAAAGAAGGAAACTCTCAAAAATTTATGTTATCATTATACCAAACCATTAATGATAGAAAACTATTATATATCTCCATGTCAAGTTCAACCACAATCACATTCATAAATCCTTCAAGATAGTGGAAGATCATCTATCTCCCCAATAATTAGAAATATACTAAATGGTGTATCAAATGAGAACACAACCTGAGCAAAAACATCCTCTTTGAGAAATTATCTCTAAAAACTTCCACCAAGATCACTCAAATTCACCAAGCTTGAACGATCACCAAGGAACCTATTTTAACACCCAAAGAAAAAATGTTAAAAGGGAAAATCAACCCTAAGGACTCAACACCCACAAAGATCAAGCTACTAACAAAATTAACATGCATCTAATCTATAAGGGATAAATCATAAACATTATGTAACATGAAATGACATGAGATCCTAACCTAGGTCACCTTACTCTATGGGTAAACTAGAACTTCAACTTTAGAACATTATACAACAACAAACATCCAAAAATCTAGCACTAATGAGTGGTTAACTACCCAAGGGAAATATCCATTATAATTACCCAAGACCTAACCCAAAATTTCCCTCAAACCCATCTCAATAATAAACTAAATGTAAAATTCCCATGACACATGAAAACCCTGGAAACCCAAAGAAAACGTACCTAACACAATAGGGAATGAATCAAAACCCAAATAACAAAAGGCATCCATACAAGAAAGAATATCCACACATGAATATAAATTCACTACAATCCACAAGAGGGTGACATAAGAATCAAGAATTTATAACAAAATATGTTTCCCAATGCAATAAATCACTAAAGGTTAACACACTAAATCCCCCAAAATCATCCACACAGATTCAATATCAATCCACATTCCAAAAAATAACTCACGAGAAAGAAACTCCAAACCTTATTCACAATGATGGGAAGGACAATAATGCAAGTATCCATAAAGTAAAAATGGGGATTTGAATCCCCCAAATCTTTTTGGAGACTGGGAGGACTGAAGAATATAAAATGTCAATACTATAAAAAATAGAACAATCCATCCAAGTATAACCCCAAGGAACAACACTGAACTTCTTTTAACACCTTTCAAGGAGGAACATAAAAACCAAAAATATACATGATCAAACTTCTCATGAAAATTAAACAAAAAAACATATCCCATGATAAAGGGATAAAATTAAGATCAACTATTCAAATCAATAAAGGAATTCTCATTTCAAAACACCATCTGAATCCAAAGTTTCAACCACTTTTTAAATTTCAATCAGAAACCTGACTATTTTCCAAAAACACCCCTTGTTAAATATTTTTAATCTAGTACAATGGCACAAAAGTGTCAAAAATCATTTATAATAATGTCTAACCCCATTATTATTCAATGTAATCCCATAACATTTCCCTAAATTGAAATCTTAAACTCCGTTCCAAAAAAAATTCTAGTTTATTTCCTAACTTGGAATACTTAAAACATTATGGATCCATTAAAATAGATCCAATAATCCTTTTTAAAACCAATTAACTCTTTAGAAATTATTTCATTATTGAACTACTAAAATGACCCTTTTAATAATTTAAATCCTTCAAAAAATCAACCTCTAAGGTTAAACATTTTTTCACACAAAATGTTTTCCTTGGATTTACTTTTCAAAAGAACAGAACTTTTTTTAATAATAAAAAAAATTCCCCAACCCACTACAAAATAGTTTTCAAAGACAAAACATCTCATGGAATTACTCTCATCCATTCTAAAAAACTGTTTTCATCACATAACCAAAGTCCCCATGGGTTAAATCCAAGAAAACCATCATAACTCTAAAATCAAACCATATTAAACCATATTAATTTCCACAAACCCCAAGAAAACTACCCTATTTGACAACATTCTAATAGAATACTCCATTGGAATCGATTTATGGAGAAAGGGTGAAAACAATTCATAAGGGGAAACTATATTGGGACCATTTTGGCTAAAAGAGTTGGTGAACCATGTGTGAACCATGAAACATGAACTATTTTGGCTGCAGAGTAATTCTAGAGAAGCACCATACATTTTACCAGAATATGTGTGCTAGGAATGCATCTCTATTTTATTCACCACTATCACCATTGAAACTTGAACTGACCCCTAAAATCATTAATGTAGTCAACAAAGATAAAATAATCATCACAACATATCAAAATCCACTAAATATATCAAAATATGAATTCAAAATCAATACTTAATCCCAATAAAACCAGGAAATTCATGGTTAAGTATAATAAATAGATGGTCAATCACTTTACTATATAGTCCACCCGAGTCCTAATGATAATCCTAGTCTCCAGACTACCCTACCAAAAACCCTAATAAAAAGATGGAATCCTATGATACAATTCTATCATTAACTAACCTAATTATCTATCCATCAGTCACCTGATCCAATTCGGGGGATACTCGAGGAATGTACTTGATTACCCCAAGATGGAAACCAATGTCAGGGTCTCAGAACATGATCATTCGGAATGGCTTTATCCACATAATCAAGATAAAACATCCACATCAGAGTAAGTGGCATAAATAAATTAAAGAAACTAGAGACTGAACAATTACAAAGGCTTCATCACATATATAGGAACATTAATATAAATGAATAAACATCAACTCCTCATAAACCTAAAAGCTAAAATAGACAGTAGATATATAAACTAAAAGAGAACGTAAAATAAAAATACTACCTTCAATATCTATGTGACCCATAACCAGTCTCATTATCCCATGATAAACATCCTGGATAACCAACATCACAATTACAAGTAGAAACAAGCTAAGTAACCATAGAAAAAAACCATAAGAACTGAATATATAGAGTGGTGTATATAGGGTATGAGAAAAACTAAGTTCTATATCTAAGTACCATAGAGTTTGTGAAATTCTTACAAAATACATCTCATTTCATGCTAGTTTGAAAATATAATTGGGAAGAGGTTTTCAATACTAATGTACAAAAAATCTAAATCACACCCATATATTTCAAAAAATATATTTTATTTAGCTTAAATTAAAACCATCACCTGAAAAAACGTTTTTAGGCATCGACCTCCCTTTTTATAAAATACTATTGCTTTTAAATAAATAAGGAAGACTGGAACTCAAAATGATTTTATAAAAACATTTAAAACGCTAAAAGTGGACCAATTTCTAAAAGAAATAAATCAAGTTAAAAATCAATCTTTTCTCTTTTAAAACATTTCCCAAACACCCATTTTAAAATCAAATCATTTTTCCTTCCAAATCCATCTTCCATAACATTTTTACAGACTAATTTGAAAGTGAATAAAACCACTACTCAAATAAAAGTAAGAAAAATAGTATATAGAATAAAAAAAAGTTAAATAACAAAAACTGAAATAAAGGTTCCATAATCAAATCAACCATAGGGGACATAAATATGGAATTTACACTATAATCCCTTAAGTGATCCTATAATGGATATCAGTGTCATGGGAAACCTCCTAGGAATCAAGTACAATTGTCTAAACATACCACATGATCAATAGTTTAGAACTAATTAATTCACCTCATACCCAATAATTCCACAGAACCAACCAGATATAAAGCTATAGGGTTTACAATGTGTCTATGAGCCACATAAAACACTCTTGTTAGCTCCCTCAGTATAGCATCCACACTCAATTCCACCGGCTCACTCGTGTCAGCATCCCAAGTTTGAACACACTCAAAAATAAGGTTTTAATTTTCTTGACCTCTACATAGTTTGCAAGGAATATCATGACATATAGGGTTATAAAACACAACTCAACTCCCACACCCTCACAATCAATAACCCCATCACATATCATTCATATCAAATGAATAATTAAACACTCCCCTCATACCACAACTCACATAAAAAAATAAATAATATCCCCCCTTTCGTTTATAATACAAAATGGGGATTAGTAGGGTCTTACACACACCCACAATATTTTGGAAATCAACCAAAGTGAAATTGGAATTTTTCATAAGTCTCAAAATGAAAAGTCTCCTCTCAATGTTTTGAAGTCCAAAAATAAACAATTATTTGAAATCAATCTTTTTAAATCCTTTTAAAATTTATCTTCCAAAATAACTCACTAGAAAGGTTTGGGAAAAAATTCAAGAATTAACACAATTTTCATTGGAATCCCTGGTGGGCATAAAATACACAAAAAAATTCAATCCATGACTCAAATAGATTCAATACATTTTAAAATAACGAGATATATTTAAAACATCTCTTTCATTATTTCAATCATTTGGTATTTTAAAAAAACCACATAGAATAGTAATAAATAAACATTTGGAAGTCCAGAACTATACTTCCCACGTGATTTCATGAACCAAATTTGGTCAAAACATAGTTAAAATTACATATTTACTTACGACGATATTTTAGTAATTTTTATGACTTGGAATTTCAAGCCTCACTTGAAATTCCAAGTGAAAACCATTTTTCCAAGAGGAAAGCCACCTTGAAACCATTTAAAATCCAACCAAGCCATCAAATTAGGATTAAATTTATAAAATAATGAATTAAAAATATCTATACCTCAATGGAATTTTAATTTACAAAAAGTCATAAAAAACATACCTCATTTTAATGAAAAACAAGATGAAATTCATCGCTTACAATGGTGAATTCTCCAACAAGACTTAAGGGATCATCGTTAATACTTAAAAAAATAATCCCCCTATGAATAACCCATCAAAGCCACTAATATAAACCCAAAAATAAATGGGGTTCATGGGATAGGGAAAAAATTTAGAATATGGGAAGATGGAGAAAAGGGATAAGGAAAAAAATAGAAAAGAGAAGAAATTACCATGGAGAATTGAAGAAAGAATGATTATAATGACTAAAAAACAAGGGTAAGTTAGGGAGAAAACTCATAGAATTCAAAGATAGATTTTCTAGAAATAGGTAGATATGAAGAATACCTTATGGATCTTAAAATTGTAATGGTAAAAAATGGAAATTCACTTTGAAGTGAATCTAGACAACTCACATGGTTAGGTAGAACAGTTTGATAAAAAAATGCTCTAATAATATAGATGGAACTACCTAAGAAAAAGAATTTCACATTGTTTATCATATAAAACTCACATGGTTCATCTGCCCATGCTCAAACCATATTTAATGAAAGTACCCATTATAGATCTATATAACATGCTTGTCTCACGGTTTGTTTAACCATGTATAAGTCATGTTCTGGGAAAACTCAAGGAAAGGAAGAGATGCAAGGTTACTACTAATATTCACCCAAAACATGTGTTAAAAATGTATTTAATAATCTTATTCATATATATAACCTTTTAACTCTTAAATTATAATTAGTTTTTACAAATTTAATAGTTTTTTATAGTTTATTTACATCATCTGAATCTTGTAATTTTATTTATTTTGAACATGCTCTGTAATATTATTGTTGATCCCATTATTTTATTACAAATTAATAAAAAATATATTTTTAATGTAATAAAATAGTTTTTTTATAATGATATATAAAGTTCTATTTTAATTACCTGTGATTTTTAGTTACACTTCTTGGAGATGAAATCGGTGGTGTTCTTGTTTTAGTAATTTTTAATGAACAAAGCATGGTATATTAATAATAAGTTAAATATTAATATAATGTTTATATAAAATTAAAAAAACATTATTTTATATTTTATTTCTAAAAATAATAGTATTTATGTTTTTATATTCATCATGATATAAATTTACAGTATTGTTCATTGCGTGGTTAAACCATCCCAAAAAAGAACATTCTACAATCGATAGGTGAGTATGGTTTAGATATTGATTCATTTGGAATAATATAATTATTAAAAAAGGAAAATGATATTATCTATATGTTTTTAGTGTGATGAATTATATTTTAATAGATTTATATATATAATAAATTATTATAGACATAGAAAACAAAATGTGTCACTCTGTAGTAGTGGTAGTCCACACGTACACACAGATGATGTTTTTAATTTCCATAAAATGAGAGAAGGGTGGGAAATTATTTACCTTTTACATAATAAAAATCATAATATAAATATTATATTAATACAATAAAGATACAATTATAACCATCCATGTATTTTAGTAAGGGAAAAATAAAACATGCAATTTATAGAGGCAATAGTCTGCACATACGCATGACGACATTTTCATTTTTCTATGGAAAAAGGGTGAACAGTAGGTAATGATTTTTCCATAAACATAAAATAATATAAATTTATCAATAATATTTATATTATATTGTTTTAAATTATTATATTGGTTTGGAGGATAAATATATACAAGAAAAATATTAGATAGTGATTTGTACTTGTGTTGAGAACTTAAGATTTCCCATGGAGCACTTCATGGAAATTGGGGACATTGGACAATTTATTTTTACTAGAGTCTTATTGTAGTGGTATATGATTGTAGGGAAATTTAAATAGGAATATTTTACATAGTAATTATAATTTTTGTATGTGAGTTAAATGGGTGGTGGAAGGCCCCTTTGAAAATTGAAGGGAACTGAATTTTTGTAAATATAACCACTTAATATAAAAGGAACACATGTTTCACATAGAAAGTGAAATCCTAAGTGTAATATAATGGATATGAGATAATTGTTTTCCAATAAAATACTCAAACACTTATTTTGAGACATTTTTTAACATGTTTTATCTTTTTTACACTTGGTTTACCTTTTTTACCTTAATTTACCTTTATCATGGTAACTATATTTTTTCTTTGGTAAATAATTTGTATGAATAAAAACAAAAAATACCCTTATTACCTAATTGGAAAATTGTGATATAAAATATGGAAATTATTTTCTTAAATAAAATTTTTATGGGTGGGAAAAATTAATTTTAATGTTAGTGCACATAACATGGAAAACCCCATTTTAAGAAAAATTGTATTTGTACGCATAAAAATAATATTTAGGATAAAATTATAAATGTTTTTATTTCCATGAGATAAAAAAATTTATTGTTATACAAATGAGATTTTTCTGTCTTCACAAGAAAACCAAAACTAAGTTCTATCTTGATAAATTACTATTAAAGGGAAAGATAAAAAATATTTTTTATAAGGATAAAGATCACTTATGTTTTCAAAATGTAAAGCATGAATTTCCTAAATTAAAAAGAGTATTTTAGAATGAATAATTTTAATCCTTAAATATTTTTTCCATGAATTTTTTTATAATTTTTAAATTCATACTCAGTGTATGATAATGTCATAAAATCTATGATATATATCTGAATTATATTTTTCATTATTCACTAAAAAACAAACTATTTCAAAAAAATCAGAAAAATAGTCATAATATATTATTTTTATTATAAATACAAAAATAAAATTAATTTTATCAAATTAAAATTCAAAAATTTACAAGTTAACTTTAAATAAAAAATATATAATGAAAAAAAATTTCATAGTAAAGTGACTTTTTAAAAATATTAATTGTTCTTATTCTTATTTCCTATCAATTTATAATTATATTTGTGTTAAAATATAATCTATATATAAAAATATATCTTATATATAATATATTTAGTTTCTCAAAATAAAGAGTATAAAAAACTAATTTTACAAAAATAATGCATTTTAACATAAAATGATATTATTAGTTATTTAACCATTCCAGACGAATTCCATTTATAATTGGTATTATAAGTGAAATTTATTTTTATTAATACATATATTTCATAATTTGGTAAAATTTATTTATACCCTCTAATTTAATTGAAACATTATAGTAGTTATATTTATCTTAATAAAATTTTCAGGGTTTATTTTAGTTCAACATTAATTTTGAAAAAGGCTATTGAACATAGTATATATTTTAAGGAAAACTCATACTAAATCTTAGGGTGTTAAATTATGAATTTTTTTGAGGTATAACTACCTATATATATATTTGGATTTATATATTTAATTTATTTTAGTTATTTCATGGTTGAAATTTGAAACAATTATAATTAAATTAATATTAAGGATTTTTGTATCATTCCTCCATTAAATTATAAGGGCCTCTATGCCCATATTTAGTAATTTAATGTAATTTTCACAATCCTAGATCCCCTAACATAAATATGAGTCTATAATTTTAATGATGGAGAATACTTGATGAGGTGATTTAAGTGATGAATTTAAGTTAAATCCTAACAAAGGTGAAGCATAAAATAATTGATGATACTATAACTCGTATCAAGACATACTGAAGGAATTATTCCCCCTTGGGTTTATGTTGGTTTATTATTAATAAATATGAAAACTATTAGTTAAAATATCATTATCATATCACATATATTTATCTTTTAATGGTTAATAATTTAATATCATTACGATCACATAGTTTATAATAATGACCAAGAGAGCTCAGATTAAAATGGATTATTATTAGTAAGAAATATTTTATAGTGAAAAGTTGATTATTTATATCAATGTTCACATAGAATTATTAATAATCATTCTAGATAAATTTAGATTTCACAGACAAGGTTAATAAAAATCCATTAAAAATAAAATATTAATACATATCCCAACATTCATCAATTGTTTTAGAATAAATACATAGATTGAGGTGCTTGTATAATCATTATCAAAATATATTACATTTATCAAGTAATTTTATTTATAATAATTTGTTAAATTAACCAACTGATTATTAAGATAAATTGTCATGTGATAGTTGGTGAAATTTATAGGAAAGTATTGAATGAATATGATTATAATATTTAATATTCTGGGTGTCCACTCAAATGATCAAGGAGTTTTGAGTTAATATAGCTAGAAATATTAAAACATACATAAATACCTTTGAGTATTATTTAGTGTCAATATTTATTATATAATAATGGAAATATGTATCTTTTCCACTAAAATTTCATAGTGACGTGATATTTCGAATTCAATGGAGAAGGATGTTAGGATTTAATAAAATAATGAGAGACATAAATGATTTATTAATCAATAATGTACAAATTAGTAATCAAGATCTTATAATAATAATTTACTTTTTATATATAATGGATTGTAATACATAAATCATATTATCATTTTGATGTATATTGGATAAAGACAATGTCCTTACAAGTGAAAATATCCAAGAGTGGTATAGTAACTTACATATATTACTATAATAAGAAATGAAATATTATGTATTAGAATCACCATAGCCTATTTGAACACCATAGGAGCTAATGAGTTTTATAGATAGAATTGTTTTAGATACATGGATGATTATTTAGATGTAAAATTCATTATTATATCATTAATGCCAAGTGATATATAAATGTATCATAATGAAAAAGATACATACTCCATATTATCTCATATTCATAAGATTCAACAAGAGATACCTAGAAAATAGAGATATGACATATCCAAAGAAACATCATGTGAAATATAGAAGAGGTAGTATCAATTGAACCTCATTTACTCAATATGATATATTACATTGAGAATTTGGAAAATTTTGGATTCAATTTGGATAAGTGGTTATCCACATATCTCATTCTCATATCATTACCTACTTGCTTCTCAAGTTTTATTATAAATTTTAACAAGAAAAACTTAGAGAAATTTCTTATGGATATTTATATAGTGATTCACCAACTAATAAAGACATGATGAAATATAAATTATGATGATTTATGGTGAAAAATAAGAATTTTAAGGTTAAGAGTCCAATGGAAGTATTACTTCCAAAGGAACCTATTAGAAATTTCGACTCAGAATAAAATATTTAGTAAGAAACAAATGAGAAAAAACCATTTTTTGATATATAAATAAATTAAATTGGAGTAAGAACTATATTATAATTAATAAGGGTAGGATTCGGGTATATTAATTATTTAAACAAGTATTCCAATTTATACAAGTTGGGTAATAGATATTGTTTATGACTGGTACATTTGTATCTATAAAAGAGAACCGAGTAGATTTAATGAAGTGAAGTGGATCTTGAAGATATTAATGAAGTGAGGATTTATACATTAATTATATAATATTACTATTTAATATTTCCTTATGCACTAATTATTATACTTGTAAAATGTTATTATGTGTTTTTTATGACCATAATATTAATTATGTTTTTAGTTTAAGCACAAGTGAATTTATTTCATGTTTAGAAATAAAATGAAACCACGTGTTATAGAATACTACATTTAAATAATGTTTTAAATATATATTTGTACTATTTAATCCTATGTAGGCAATAAATTATGAATTAGATACACATTACTCATATTACATGTAGTTGTGGCATAGTTAGTGTGTTTATATAAACTAGAAGCATTATTAAAAGGTAAACTAAAAAGGGTAATTGGAATCTTTAGTGTTAAATTATTTGGTTATTTTTCAGTATTTTTTACAAGAAAAAATTTGATAAAGTACCTTTTATAATTAATGGATAAATAGTCACAAATATTTTAGAATTTGTTCATATAGTTCCATTTGGATTATTTGTAGTAAAATCTAGAGGCAGATTATCAAAATTTATTAATTTTATTGATGAAATCAGTATATATGTATATATATATTTGATGTGGTATAAATTAGATTCCATTAATATATTAAGAAATATAAAAGTATGGATAATCAATTTAGTAAGAAGATAAAGAAACTTAGATCACTGTAATGCATAGAATATCTTGAACAATACTTAATCTAAGTTGAGTCATGTAATTATTTCATACTACTTTTATGAAAATGTATTTAAAATGGTGGAAAACATGCATAAAATAATTTTCCAAAAAATTAAATAAACAGGATCACATATGAGTTATAGTATTTAAAGAAAAATCAAACTATCATATATATATATATATATGTATAAATATTTAAATTATTTTCTAAAACTATTCATAGAAATAAACATACACCACATGGAACAATTTTTATTTTAATTTTAACTCAAAAATATGAAAATTATTATAGAATAAAATACACACATATAGAAATATATCATATCTACAAAAGTAAAATTTGGAGCAATATATCCTTTAATGAGGTCTACGCTCATGATGACCAAGATTTGGTATAGGAATAAAAACTCCAACAAAATTAGTGAGAGAAGTAATTATAGAGGCATAAATACTGTATAAGTTGACTAAAGAAGTTAACTACCAAATTAATAAGGTTTTATTTTCATCAAGAAAGGTGAAACATTTTTAATTAGGTAAAATGAACCTCTATACTATAAGAATTAATAAATATTAATTAAACATATTTGGGAGGTTTGGTAGATAAATTCATTTATGGATTAAAAAAATAATCAAAGATATGGGATTTCCATTTTTTAATGAGGTAATAAAAAAATTTGGATCCAATATAAATAAAATTGATATATGTATTGATATAAATTTAGAGGTAGTTTTATAGTTTTTTAGTAATTTATGTCAAATACTTATTATTAATGAAAATAAGATGCCAATCTTACAATTATCTTATACTAGGTTAATCAAATGTTTCTATATGAAAGACTTAAATAAATAATTTTATATTATAGCGATCACGATATATGGATATAAATCAAATAGGATATTTAAAATAAGTCAAAATACATATATTTACAAGGTAATGGAAAATAAGATATAGAATAATCAAGAGAGGATTATTGCCTATCCAACATAGCATATAGAATGAGTAAAATTCCTATTTATTTGATGATTAAATCTATCATGTATGTCATAATACATACTAGTAAATATACTATATTTGTATTTATCAATAGTTAAAATACTACTAAAGGTATTATAGTTGTCTGAATTATATGTTCCTAGTATATGGAGAGGATAAGATGTTATTTTTTATGGGATAAACATACCCCCATTTCCATTAGGATCAATTTGACAAGATATCATATTTATGTTAATGATAGTGCTATGAGAAATATAATATCAAATTATCATATGTCCCTTGATTCAAAATAATCCATGTATATGAAATATTTTAATGTAGATAAATAAGAAATATGTATATATTTTGAAATTATTATCCCTTGAGAATTTTTTCTTAGGGAGATGATTTCACGGATAACAATATGACCATAGAGTTGAATATGGTAGTCCTAATGAATAAATACATATCTAAATAAAATCTTTAATATCATATGAGTGATAAAAATTTGAGAAATTTTAGTAGTTAGCTTTAATGAAAGTGATATTTTCTTAGATTTCGTACCCTAAAACCAAATTTATCACATAATTTTGATTACTAGATCATTTATTTGATATATAAATGTCATATACTTATCACTCATTAAATTTACTTCTCCATGGTCTATAAGATAATGTCCTTAGATTATTTATTACAATAATGGGTTATAGTAGTTCCCTTCAACAATGAGAACCTAGATATTCCATGATGATATTTTTAAAAATATATCATGCAATTTAGATACACCAGTCTTAAGAGACAAAGAAGATATCTAACTATGAGAAGTTGGGGGAACGTAAGCATTTAGATTCTTCTCATAAAGTTATCACTTGGTGATATCTAGGAAGTATGGTCCTGAGGATTTTCCCATAGATAGAAACATAATGTAATCAATACATAATTGAATGTTCCTATCTAAAATTATATGTATTGGTCCTTAGACTTGAGATCATTATCAATGTATGTTATGATTTGTATACCTATATGCATGTGAAAACCATGATTCAATTACTCATGGTGAATTATCTTATGTCAAGTGTTTCATAATTGGTATGATATTGATTTAATAATCAAGATAGAATTTTTCCCTTCTGAATTATAGAAAAATATATCTACAACCCTTTGATTTACAAGAATGTGTTTGAATAAAATCCATATCCTTGGTAATTTATATAAAAGTTCATCTTAGTAATTTGAAGAAGGATAAATCACATAGAAAGTATACTGACACAAATATGCATCCTTCTTGATGTGATATCAATTTAAAAATCAATTATATTGTATGGTAGATTTCATATAAAGGTTATCATTTTTGTTACAATAAATTATCATGTCGTATATGAGGGCCATAATTTTTTTTTCTATATATGAATCTTGGTCTATAGGTTAGACCTACCATCATTGTAACACCATATTTTTTATAGTATTTTTTCTTTTACATTTATTTTTTATATGTGGTATTATCTTGATGTGTAAAAGATGTTTCATAGATTTTTCATATTAAATTTTGAAAAATCTAACATAGATGATCTGAAATAGTGAGTTTTTATTGTTCCATTTGATCCCAAATAAATATTTTTTCTCATGATATATGAATCAAGGGAATTCATATTTTAGGAAGGAATTGGGTTAAGATATGTCAATGGATGTTATCTAGGAATAGGTATTCCATTGAGAAAGTAGGTTATGGATAATTGGTGTGGATCTATTTTAATTTATATCACTTATAAGTAAACCCTTTTTTTTGAGACATGATTCACTAAAATATTTAACTCAAATTCAACCAAATTCAATGAAATAAAAATAAAAATACAAGGCATGTCATTTTTTACAAGGCTCTCCCAGGATGTAGGTGGATACATCCTTGTTGTGATCAATCTTAATCTTGATTCATAGGCTCTTCACTAGTATAAAAAAAGTGGTTAAAATGATTTTTTAAAGGTTCCATCCACTACTCAAAACATACACTAGGATATTTTACTCTATAGTAAAGCATTGGGAAGGTTCGACTTCCACTTCCCTTAGGTAATATATTATATCCTATTAGATACAGATTATGTTATTCTAGATCAACCTAGTATTCACAAATGATACATTAATATAATTAGGGAGATAAATTGTATTATAGGATTATCTAGTAAAAAGGTTGATCTTCTTATTTATCAATCAAGATAAATAGATCTAAATATTCCCACATGCTCAAGAACATCATCCATAATAAAGAAATTACATAAACTGATTTGTTGGCCATGCTCATCACTTATTGAAACTCACTGATCTAATTCTCATAATTTATTCAATGATAACTCAAGATCATAATAATTTTTATAATTTATCTTAAATACCTACCCTTAGTCAATTTCATAATGGTTCTCTTAGACATAGTGTTTTTTATTATCTCTAACTATTAAACTTGTTCTTCTGTGACTGCCTCACTATTATCGGGTTATCTCGGTAATCTAGAATTAATTAAATTCTAGAAATAAATTACAAATCACTTTTGAAAATTTTTAATATGAGTTATAAAATATAATACTTTATATTTTTCCTTACTCAACGTTTCATGTGAGAATATTCCCAGGATCAGAGAATATTCATTTCATCATTTAACTATTACGTAAAATATAATTCAATAAATACCCATCTTATACTTTCAAATGATAAAATTAAGTTGAGTGTAATTCTTGATATATGATCAACATTTACTATGATTAAAAAATAAATGATTTTTTAATTCTAGAAAGTTATTGCAGTGATATCTTCTTCTTTATACTAGATTAACTTTGTTTAACATTATCTTCAACAAGCTCATGGCATGAATTCTCTCTGCATAGCACTAAAACATTTGATAATTGATTTTCAAAAAAACTTGTCCTAAAGAAAAAAATATTCATTTTCATGTGATTTAAGAAATGAGTACCAGTATAATATCATACCATTTTCATTCCATATGTATTTTTAGGAGAACACTTTTCATTAGATTCAGTTTCGATCACCGTTGGCATTTTTGAAATCATTGTATTTGAAAAATTCGATAAGTTTGAGTGATGATAAACCATGTCTAATAATCACATGAATTAGTTTCAATTAGAGTTTATTTATGATTTTTAATCCATTAAATATCAATTTGAGCATCATCAGATGAAATTTCCTCAAAAATATTAATTCTTAAATTTCTCAAAATTTTCATTCAATAAAATTATTAAAATTATGAAAATTGTTGAACCTTATGAAGTCCCATATAGAACTTATGAATTTACTCAACCATATGAAGTATCAAGGAAACTTATTAATATTTTAAATTATGAATTTTATGGAACTTTATAAATTCTATCTCAAACTTATAAATATTTGATCCTTACAAAGTATAGACAACCTTGTGATTATTTTTTTCGGTTATATTTTCCTCACTTCTGATTGAACCTTATGAAGTCTGTAATTAACCTTATAAAAATGTAAATATAACTTATGAATATTTTTAGACTTTGAGAATTTTTTAATCCCAACACAGAATTTATATAATTATTCAAATAAGCTCAAAATCACATTAAATAAACTTTGGGCCTTCTTAATCACTTTAAATAACCTCAAAACAACTTCAAATAATCATGGGAAATATGATAATAACTCTGAAACCCTTTAGATAAATTCCAATTTTTTTGAAGAAATTATATACTCAAGTATAATATTCCAAATATATTTACTTAATCGATAATATAGCTTCAACATGATTCACTATAACCTCTATCGACATTATTTTTATTAATAAATATATTATCCTTCATGTTGTTTAAGACGAGGATGGTTTCTTCAGAAATCCAGCCTCTTTAAACCCTTATCGATAACTAATGGTAATATTTCTCTAAATTCATGATAAAAAAATTCCAAAAAATGATATTTATTTAATCTAGTTATTAATAAAATATTTACAAGTTATTTTGAAAATATTTTAAAATCTAGATTCACTATCATCTTCTCCACTCATTATAAACTATTTTAAATAGTACCTCGATTTCAGAATATGTATTTCACATGAAGAAAATCTCCTCAATCATATTATTTAAATATTTTTCCTAGATCATTTTCAACCAGATATTACTTTCAAAAAACATATTATCATCTTCTGTACACATTGAATTTCCTTTACATAGATAATGTTTACAATAAATATAGAATCATCTTTAAAAATACATTTAGCTACTCTAATATCCTCATTGATATTTTTTATCTTCTTCTAAGTTACTCCATATTCAATGTTACCCCTATTGAAAATAAATGAAAAAGTGGGAATTTAAGGGAAGGTTATATCATCTAATCTTCAATATTATTCCACGGTTTTTAAAATGAAACATCTTTTATGACTTATATTCAAAATTACTTCCTGATCAAATTTTTTAACACGGTTATAGAGCCACATACATATTATCAATGAGTATTTAATTAATACACTATAAGTATATATGGGATAACCCAGTACAGAAAACAAGACTAAATAACATAAAACTTATAGATATCTCTAAATCTTTTCATCATGTGATACCACTTTAACATTATGTTAGGGGTGTTTTTGGCACTCCATTTCACAAAGATGATGATAAGACAAAGGGATAACACCCCAAATATAGTACTAAAGAATCATTTATCAACACCCATGTGTCATGGGGATTGTGTTCATTCCTTGAATGTAAAAATCTTCATCGGGGGCCACTTTTCCCTAGGGAGAGGGAGCCCTAGTGTTTCCGTACAAGTGTGTTGTATTCCTAGACCCCTTTAGGGAACATCATACTCTACTGAGACATGATCAACCCCCCTTTTGGATCTCTATAAAATTGATACCCCTCACTTACATTCATATAAAGGAAACCCTTCACTTGTATCAATAGAAGGGTGATCCTACACCTGCATCCATATGAGGGATACCATTTACCCACATCGATATAGGATGAACCTTCACCCATATCCATACAAGGGTGACCACTTAACCTACACCCATGTAAGGGATACTACTCCACCCTACCCTCCACTAGGTAGAAACATCTTTCTAGACCTATAATAGAGAGAAGCATCTGGGTATCCCTTATGAGGGAAAAACATCATCCCAACCCTTCACTAGGGATAAAGATCATGCTAGCCCTCACTAAGGTGAAACATCATAATAATTAAAAAACATGGAGATTATAGTATCCACTAAATGAATACTACATTAAATAATATACACTACATGCAACCCTAGGCGTAAATGAATTGAAAAAAAATATTATTTAAATATGATTATTATAACAAAAACATTGGGTTGGTGGGTATGAATATGAATAACTAAAAAAATTAAATACATACATAAATTATCTACGAAGTAAAAATAATTAATTCAATAAATAAAATTATATTAATTTAATTTTCATTACTAGGAAATTATAAGAATAAATTAATTTTATGTTATAGGAATACATTCTTCATAAAAATGGTTTTAGGTGTTTTATGTCAACATAATTAGAAATAATTTCTTACATTTTTTACAAATTTTTTTTAAAAAAATAAACCAATTTTTCTAAATTATCTTGTATAAATTATCTATGGGTTAATGTTTTTATATTTTTTAATAATATTTTATTTTTGGGTGAATGGTGAAAAATATTTATTTTACAAATATTGTCACTTATATGAAATTATAATGATATAAGAATAACTTAAAAGTTTATAAAACATTTATATAGACCAAAAATATATTTAATAAGTAATTAAATTCATATAAAAATAAAATTTTGATCTTTTAATTTTATTCTTAACATTTTGGAAATCTATGTAATGTTTTTATTTAAATAAAAAGGTTTTTTTCTAGTAAATTAATATTGTATTAAAATGGATACATTAAATTTTGGTTTAGTTTTAAAGACATGTAAGTATATTTTTATTTTAAATAATCCAATTAATTCCATTGGAATTAGTATTATATTATTTTTTGTTTTAAAATCATTTTTATGCTTAAAATAGTCATTTTCTAAAGACTATTTTTGTTGCGTTTTACAAAAATATTTTAAAAGTATTTTTTTACCAATTTAGGAAATTGAATATTCTAAAAGTAATATAATGTTTGGAATCATCATAATTAATATTAGGTAATAATTTCAACTAATTTTTTTCATAACGAATAATAACCAAGGTAAAAGTTCTTTTCTATAGTAAAGGTTAAAATGGGTTAAAAGGGGGATAAACTAAAAAGATATGGGTTTAAATGAACTAAAAACTCATATAAATTTTATTTACTGATCATATTTCGAACTTATACCTATAATAAAATAAATTTTGACAATTTTGAGTCACTTAACTTGAGTAAACAATATAATATATAATAATATTTCGAATATTTATAAGATTTTAACCGACCTCACTTATAAAAGGGAACCCCCACTCCACTCTTATTCTGACACTTTAAGCCACATGTCTCATACAATAACTATATAAATACCATCCTAGATTCCTTCTACAAATTATATATTTTATGATATTACCCAAATATTGTCCTAAGAAGGATTAAGTTGTAATCCAAAGGAAATTTATAAAGAATATGTATAAATCTTAACCAAGTTCTTTCATCTAATTTCATCTTCGACCTCATTTAGTTATGTCCCAACCATGCTGATATAAAAAAATCATTATATTCCATATACTGAAATTTTATGATGATGATATTACAACCTTTATTCACCTAATTTATATCAAATAGGAAATGAAATCATTTCTTGTGCGTACGTGCAGACTACAATATCGATGAATTGATGTATTTCGATTTTCATCACCACTTGTGGTGAACCCAATTCAGATACCCTCTTAAAATGGTACCTGACCCAAATTTCTGCATACCTGAAGGGCGTTCCTGATCCCCATGGGAATGTAACTGGAACCCAGACATCAAATAAAAACTGAAGGGAATGATTTCACCCAACCTGAAGTAACAACATGGTTTATATATATATAATAGAGAGAAATAATAGAAGAGATTATCATATGTTAAACTGAAAGAAGACAGAGGAAATTATACAAATCAAAAGAATTCACAACGTTCCAAAAGTACATGTCTAACCTAAAAGGAAAACTATAATTGAAAACTAACTACTCCTTGTGATATCATGGGGAAACTCCCACCATATCACGACCAGATACCTTGAAACAGCTAATAGGAACCTCACAACCTCATTGTGGTTCCTTTTCTTTCCCTAATTAGAAATACATTCAATGTTTTATGCTCCTCTAAAGAGGTTCATAGGGTTTGGCCTAAACAAACTTCTTAGGATCTCACCCAGGTGTTCCATATAAAGACTCTGAACCAAAATTTGAATAACACTCAACATTAATAAAAACAAGGAATGACAAATAGTTTAATAGTTCCTATATAAAAAACATGGAAAAGAATTTAATTTACCATTTTTTACACATTTTCAAAGTAATCTATTTAAAATAGTTTAAAATAATTTTATATTAAAAAAATTAGTCAAATCAAAGAATAACATGCATCACATATTATATGAAAAATGGAAGTATGAAATAAAAAAATAATAAAAAATAGCCAAATCAACCAAAACACATGTAATATCACACCAAGGTTTACTACATGTCAGGATAGATATGAAAATAAAACCTAAATATAGACAATAATGTGCATCAAGACTCAATATATATGCATTGAATATAGATATAAGTAGAACACCCTAGAAAGTGATCCCCCCAATAAGTCTATCAAGTCCCTAGAACAATGATCATAGGGAGCATAGGAACACCCCATGAGTGACCCCCCCCCAAATGGATGAGTACTATTACTAAAACTTCCACCCAAGTGACCAAGGCTTCCCATGTGCTCTATTTTCCTAACCATTTCATCAGAACCATGCTTTGAAAACCATTTTATAAATCCATTTCACAATTCTTTGAAAATACAATTTTTTTAACAAAACAAGGTAAAAACCCATATTTTCTAAAATACCCATTTCTATACACAAAAAACAAACAATCAATCATTATATTTCATTTATAAAATTTTTTATCAAAACCAAATCAATACAGTTAATCCAACATAAGATAGAGATGAATCCACTTATCTCAAACACAGGTCACACACACCCATAACGTGATCCACCAAAAAGAAATAATGAAAGACAACAATGGATGTCCCAAAATCAATCCTAACATATCATAATCAATAAAAAAGTGGTTTTTGGAGAGGAAAAAACACAATATACCTTAAAGAAACTTTCATGTCATACCATAACTAACACAATGGTTAGCCTCTAGAAGAATATCAGGAAACAAATCAAGAAATTATCAAAAATATTATCATCACAGATCAACGATCCAATAATACCACATAAAAATGCAACCATTATCAATGATAATGAATAATAATAAGGATTAATCACCCAAATAAATTCAATAAAACTATAATAGATATCAATCGCTGAACGAAACGATCTGAAAGGAGAGGAGAACCCCAAAATCACCTGGGATAGCTCCTAGGTCAAGAGCGAAGGGGTTGTCGCCGAATTGGCCGAATTAAATAATGATTCATATATTAAGTTCACTAAAATAATATTATATGATAATTACATGGCATGAAACCCTATTTCACATCTTGTAATCCATGAAACCAAAAAAGACTATAAAATACATCACCTCAGATTAAAAATCTGGATTACTACCATTTCACAATGTGTAATATTTTCACAGTGTGTAAAGCCTTCATACCTTGAAAAAAATCACAAAATCATTCTGGACACTAATACATGATTTGAAAATTTTACACTAAATGTAAAATATTCATGAAATTTAATCATTTACACAACATGTAATCTCCCAACATAGAGAAAAAACTATAGATTCGACACAAAAACCCAAACCACCACTAGTGTTCTCTAAACATGAGGAGTTACCCACAAACAATTTAACATATTTATACCTAAAATCCATTAATTCAAACAAAGATACATGTCACGACTCACCCCCTAGGGCCCATGCCGTAACTACCCCAAGCCCACCTTCCTTATGCCAGGGGCTATCGACTAGCACCAAAGACATAATTCCCTGAAACCAGGAATGCATTGCCTTTATAACATGTAAACATACAACCAAGCACAAAGAAAGATACAAACTCAAGTGAACTGAATAGTAAACAAAGTGAGTACAATAAAAAAGGGGCCAGAATACAAACCCAACAGGAAAGTACAAGGAAAACAGAAAATTACAAGATGGCTGATATGTAAAAAGCAGCTCCTAGATCGTCCACCTCAATTCCTACCTTTAGGGTAGGTACAAATTGCCTCCCCATCACTCCATGTCCTCGTGTCTCCTCTACCAACCAACATTCCATATGGTCCACCTCTGGGCATCGTCCAGTCCTGTTACTCCCAACCTCAGTCAGCGATGTCTGTCGTCTGCACCAAACTCAATGAAGTGTGGGTGTAGCTCGTGAAGGGGTGAGTATAATGATACTCAATAGAGACCCTGACACCCTCATGGTATCACAAATCCACAAATGATAAACCACAAGTATGAAATCAACAGATAACCCTAGTTATGTATATTCCCTTCATATACTTGAGTTTTCAAGTAATCCATCCCAATCATGAGGAAAACACAAAGATACTCACCCAGATCACACCAGGTATATATTTAGGTACATTAGTAGAGATGATTAGATGTATCTAATAAATCATCTTACTCCGTTAAGAGGCTCTGCTGCTATCCTGTACAAAATTGATAGGAGCTAACCTGCAGAGGATCGTTTGGAGGTGACCCACACATGATCGCTAGGAGATGATCCACACATGATCTCTAGGAGCTAACCCACACAGGATTGCTAGGAGCTGACCCACAGAGGATCGCTAGGAGCTGACTCACATAGGATCGCTAGTGTTGACCCACACATGATCGCTAGAAGATGACCCACACATGATCGTTGGAGCTGACCCACATAGGATCGCTAAAAGCTGACCCACACAGGATAGTTGTAGCTGACCCTCACAGGATTGCTAGGAGCTGACCCACACCGGATCTCTAGGAGCTGACCAACACAGGATTTATGGAGCTGACCCACAGAGGATTTCTCGGAGCTGACCCACACTGGTTTGCTACGAGATGACCCGCACAGGTTCTCTAGAAGCACTCTTCTCGTCACATCCAGCTACTAGGTTTCCACACTAGGCTTTTTCATCTCTATTAGAGTCCATTCCCCAGGCCACTAGTAGATTATCCAACTACCAAAATGTCCCACGAAGAATTATCTCAAAGGTTCGCCACATCGTAGGGGTCTCAACGCAACCGATGGTGCATCAATCGGATGCCCGGTCTCTGAGTTATTAGCCTTCTAGTCCCGGGGGCTCTGTTGGATTCCTGGTCCATCCAACCTGACCATACCCTATTATAATCCAAAACACTAGTGGGGTATAATCAAATGGATCGTTTCACTCTGATCATTCTAGCTCCACTGACAGTTCGACAAACAGACAGCATGTGCCAAATATATGGGCAAAATAGCGTAAATGGGTCGTAGTGGGTTTGGGTCCAGTCTGACCCGGTCGGACCGCCCTGGCCCAATTCGGCCTCGGCTAACCCGGTTTGGGTCGACCCAGACCGAGCCGCTGGGTCCGGCCCAGCCCTCTGGGCGGCTCGGGCTGTTGGGTTTGGCCCAGCCCGCTGGGTGGCCCAGCCCGCTGTGTCCATCCCGACAGGTCGGGATGGGCCACGAAGGGTCGCGGGTGGCCACGAGGCCGCGGAGGGTGCTTTAAGGGCGCGATTTCGTGGGGTGGTTCAGACGAGGAGGTTCGGCCGGAAGGGTACCAGCATCTCGGGTGGTGGCCCGAAATTCACGGCACCGATAGCTTGGAAGGTGGTCGGCCCGGCGGTGGCGGCTCGGCCCGGACGGTGGTGGCAGCGGGGCTTGGACAGCAGCAGCGCCTCGGACGGTGGCAGTGGCTCGTCCTGGAGAGTGGTGGCGGCTCGACCCGGAAGGGCGTTGATAGATCATGTTGCGGCTCGGCCCGGATGGTAGCGGCGACTCGGATGTCGGTTGCGACTTGGCCCGGATGGCGGCGGTGGCACGGGTCGGCTCAGCTGCGGACGACGTAGACCGGCGGAGGCTGCGGGCCGGCGAGGGCCGCGGGCCGGTGGCGACCGCAGACGGTGGAGTACCGTGGGTCGGTGGGGCACCGTGGCTTCTTTGGCGGTTCTCCAGTTCCACTAGTACCGACCATCGGCACCAGTCGCTATCACCAAAGTCGCCTTCTTTTATCGCGAAGGATACATCATTCATGAAGAATGACGGAGGTGTCGGGCCATGTTTTTTTGGACTGCACCCTCCGCATTAGACCAGTGGAAAGTGTCTCAACAAGAACAAGAATTTGTATGGAAGATATTTTAAGAACTTTAATCCCCATAACCTTCGTCAATCACTAATCCCATTCCAGTAAAAGAAACATAGAAGGGAAGAACATGAGAACATTACCCATACCTTGGATTGTTCATTGACGTTGGTGTGAGAAAAAGTTGAAGTTGTCAACGTTCATCTCGTCCTCCACGCACCTCCAATCCCGGGCTCGTTCATTGGTTCATCGTAATCGAAGACGTTCCTCGTTGGAGGGTGTCCTGAGGAAGAAGTCGAGGTTGGCATTCTTCGTTGGAGGGGAATTATTTGTGGAAGAAGTGTAATCCTTCAAGGGTTCTCCTCTCACAATTCCACCCAAAAAAATGAAATAGTTGCCAATATAATTAACTTAAGAAAAATTATGTTGGAACACTCACACAAGCTAGCTTAAATTAATGTGGTGCATTAGCATAATTAATGTGGAGGAAGCTCAAGAGGCTCCTCCACATTAAAGAGGGAGTTGAGAGGTTTCTACCTTATTAAGAGGGGAGTTCAAGAGGTTTAGGCCTCGTGTGGTCCCCACCACCATAACCTCTCATGGAAGGTAGGGCTTGGGTGGTCCCCACCACCATAACCTCTCATGGGAGGTTAATTAAGGTGGTCCCCACCTATGAAAAATCCACATGGGAGTTTCAAAACAAAATAAAATAAAATGTTACACACTTTATTTTATTTTATTCTTTTCACGAAAAACCCAAAAATTAACTTCTACCCTTGACATACTACAGTCGATGTGAAGGTCTACTTAAGCGAATACTAGTTCTGCGAGTTCAACGGTGCCCTGAGATTTCAATTCCTAGCACCGGTTCAAGATTTAGAAAAACCTGCTCGCACGTCTACTAAACGTACCTGAAAAAAAGTTCAGAAATTCATTCAGGGCACTCCGGGCCTTGGAATCACGAGCTGTCAATTTTCGAGGACTCGTAGAATTCCCATTTAATTTGAGAAAATAATTACATTTAAATTTAGGGTCATTAAATTATCCCAACCTCAAGTCTTTTCGTCCCCGTAATCCACATCACAAAACTAGGAAAACAAGTGGGGGTATTGAGCACGTATCTGAGCCTCCCACTCCCATGTTCTCTCCTGGAGGTTCTTGTGCTGCCAACGAACGTGCACCAGAGGTATCTACCATCCACAAAGTACCCACTCTTTTCAATCCTCAATCTCTACCGAAACCTCTATAAAATTCACCCCATTGTCGACGTTCAGCTCGCTGTGGTCGATGATGTGAGAAGGGTCATGCACATATCTCCTCAGCTGGGATATGTGGAAAACATCGTTCACCCGGTGCAAATGAGGTGGAAGAGCTAAGCATTATACAACCTCGCCAACTCTCTTGAGAACCTGAAAAGGTCCAACGAACCTTGTAGATAACTTTCCACCTTGATAAATCTCCGTAAAACTCATCGAGGTGAGACCCATAGAAAGACATGGTCCCCATCCTCGAACTCTAGAGGTCTCCATCTCCTATCGGCATACGACTTCTACCTGCTTTGTGCAGTCTTCATCTGCTCCTGGATGATCTTCACCTTCTCTGTGGTAGCCTATTCCATCTCTGGTCCCACTAGTGCTGACTCCCCTCGGTCAGTCCAGCAGAAAGGTGATCTGCTAGGTCGCCTGTAAAAAACCTAAAAAGGTGTCATCACAATGGTAGAGTGATAGCAGTTGTTGTATGAAAAATACAACAAGAAAAAGTGATCCTCCTAGCTACAACTAAAGTCGACGACAAAAGCGCACAACATATCCTCAAGGGTCTAAATGGTCTGCTCAGTTTGGCCATCTGTCTAAGGATGGAAGGCAGTGCTCAAACGAAGCTACGTCCTGAAATCCTCCTACAACCCCTTCCATAGTCGGTAAGTAAAATGTACATCTCGATGAGACACAATCATCGAGGGTACTCTATGTAGCCACACAATCTCCTGCACATAGAGTCATCCCAAGATCTCTACTGAACCCTTCTCTCTGATCGGGAGGAAGTGGGCCGACTTGGTGAGTTGGTCGATGATCACCCAAATCCAGTCATGACCTCTAGATGTACATGGATGTCCTGTCATGAAGTCTATGGATATCCCAACCCACTCCCACTCTGGGACCTCTAAAGCCTAAACCAAGCCTACTGGTACATGATGCTTCTCCTTCACTTGCTGAAAAGTGAGGCATCAAGAGACAAAATCTACTACTAATTTCTTCATTCATGGCCACCGGTGCTGTCGTCGGAGATCCTGGTACATCTTCACAACACCTGGATATACTGCTAAAGGGGATGTGTGGAACTCCCTCCACACTTCCTCATGAAGCAATATTGGTACCATGGTACGTCCTCTGAAGAGGATGATGTGCTCCCCACCTTCAGAAAATCCATCAGGTGCATGTCCTGTGAAAATCTGAGCACGTCGTGCCTCGCAGTCAGCGTCCCCACGATGCTCCTCCCTGAATCGCTGAAGAAGTTGGGGTGACTGTAAGAGACTGAAGGACAGCTAGTCCATCCCTATCCACAAAGGATATCTACAAAGCAGCCAGTTTATCTATCGCCTCACCTAGCAGTTGTATACCAGATCTCCTGATGAGTGCATCTGCTACAATGTTACCCTTCCCATGATTATAGATTATCTCGAATTCATATTCCTAGGGGTACTCAAGCCAACATAGTTGTCTCAGGTTCAGGTCCTTTTTATAGAAGATATACCTAAGACACTTATGATCAGAGTATACTATAAAATGTTCTCCCATCAGTTAGTGTCACCAAATCACAAGGCGAAATCCACTACTGCTAACTCTAGGTCTTGGGTACCATAGTTCTACACATGTTGTCTCTGTTATCAAGAACCATATGCGATAACTACTCACTCTCGCATCAGGACACATCCGAGTCCGGAACCTGATGCATCGCAATATAATACGTACCCTACGCCCTCCTCTGGAAGCCTCAAGATGGGGGCACTAGTCAGCCTCTACCTCATCTCCTGAAAACTCTGCTGCCATTTCTCCGACCAAACAAAGGGTTGCCCCTTCTTCTTCAACGTTGAAAGAGGTGTTGCAACTCTGGAGAAATCTGGCACAAATCCCCAGTAGTGTCCAGCCAATGCAAGGAAACTCCGAATCTTTGTCAAACTCTTGGGTGGCTCCCAAGCAAGTACCACCTCAATCTTCACTGGATCAACTGCAACTCCAGCCTCCAATATGACATGTCCCAAAAAGTGAACCTCTCGTATCTAGAACTGGAACTTTGAGAGCTTACTATAAAGATGGTGCTCTCAGAGTATGTCCATTACTACCTGTAAATGATTTTCATTCTCCTCCTCAGTAGTCGAGTAGATCAGAATGTCACTGATGAAGACTACTACGAAGCGATCAAGGTATGGCTAAAATATCCTATTCATGAGTCCCACGAACACTGTTGGAGAATTTGTTACACCGAATGGCATAACCAAAAACTCATAATGGCCGTACCGACACCTAAAGGCCATCTTCTACACATCCTCATCTCATACTCTGAGATGGTGATAACCTAATCCAAGGTCAACCTTTGAGAACCACCATGCTCCCTTCAGCTGATCAAAGAGGTCTTCAATCCTCAGGAGTGGGTACTTGTTCTTCATGGTCACCTGGTTCAGGCACCGATGGTCAACACAATGCCTCAATCTCTCATATGCCTTCTTAGAGAATAGAATCATGGCTTCCCAAGGTGAAACACTGGGCCGGATGAACCTCTTCCCCTGTAATTCCTCCATCTGTACCCACAGCTCACAAAGCTCAACGGGAGCCATCTGATACGCTGGTGTAGATATCAGTGCCATCCCAGGGTACAAGTCAAAGTAAAAGTCCACCTATCTACGAGGTTGTAGACCTGAATCATCATCAGGGAAGACATCTTCATACTGATCCACCACTACAGGATAATTCATACTCTCTACATCAACTGCTCTGAGGGTAAGGCTAGCCAACTGATGAGTGATCGGTTATACCCTCCTTCGAGCAAGTCCATACTGGACTGAAAAGGCTCCCTTTTCCCCGGTGAAGGTAAACCTGGTCTCATTCATGTGGACACACCACACTTTGCACCTAATATAGTCTATCTGAGCATGGAATGTAGATAACCAGTCCATACCCAAGATGAAGTTGTAAGGCCTCGACGCTGCTACTAAGAGATCCCAGTCGAAGCTCTCGCCTCCTAGAGTAAGCTCGCACTGGAATCACCAGAACATAATCATCGAATCTGCTCCTATAAGAGTCTCTAGCCGTAAGGATTGAGCCAATGGCTCTGTCAGAATCTCCGAGCTCCGAACGAGGGCAATGGCAATAATAGAATGACTGACACCTGTGTCTATAAGAACTACAAGTAAGGTGCAGTAGAGACAGATTGTACCTCATATAATCTCATTATCTCCATGATCGTAAGCCTCAACTACCAAGAAATAAGCTCTCCCCTATCCACCACCTCCCTGTGGTCAGGGTGGACTTCCTAGTGGTGGTGACGGTAACATCTCGAATCATCTCCCATTGCCAGCTACACGACCAGCTCCTCTGACATGTCTGCCTGCTCCCTACGGACCTCCTCGGTCGAATCTATGTATCTACCTGGGCGGTCCTTTGACCATCTGTTGATCATCAGTATTGTGTGTTGAACAGTCACAATCCATGTGACCCTACCCACCTCATGTCTAACATTTCCCACTCCTAGCATGACCATCTCTACCTCGGGTGCCTCATACAATCGACCCTGAATCCTTTGGTCATCCACCTGTAGGTCTGGTCCTCTTGGAACTCTATGTAATCTGTCTACTACCAGCTGCAGAAGACTCCACTACGTGACGATTGGTGGTGGGTCTCGCTACTGGTGACTTCTCATCATGAAAACTCTCCACTAAGAGGGCTCTCTCTAACACCCCCACCTGCATCGGGATACTGAGTGAGATCATCAAAGCCATGATCTTTCACCTGAGTCCTTGCTTGAAGGTTCGGGCCCTAAAGAAAGGGTCCCTCTCTATTTTAGTGTTGTAGCATGAGAGGTCAGTGAACCTCACTATGTACTGAGCTACAGTCATGATTCCCTACTGTAGATGAAGAAGTTCATGTATGCGCACTACGTGAAGAGTCGCTGGGACAAACTCTACCCGAAATAGGCTCTCGTAGTCTGCCCAGAGAAGCGTCACCTCATCAAGGACCTAGAGCATCAAGCTCCATCATCTTCCTGCTGCTGCCTGTAGAAGGCTGGCAGTAAGGATCACCATGAGATCGTCTGGTGTCCCTAACTATTAGAAGACTCTCACCATACCCTCCAACCAATCCTCTACTACCTATGGGTCCGTCTATCCCCTGAACCGGGGTGGCCTCTGGCACTGGAACTCATGAAACGTGGTCAAGTGGTGTGCACCCTCTTCTGTTGGGGATGGTGGCATTGGTGGCCCAACGGGTAATGGTACCATTGGTGCCTCCACTGGTGTCTCTACTAGAATAGGGACCTGAACCGAGGCCTCATTGCTCGGTGGTCTATTAGTGCGTACTACTCTCAAAACCCAAGTTGGATGTCTGTGTGGAGGCATCCTGAAAATATACAGGTGTTACACAGTCAATAAGTTATGCCTAGTGATCTGACTCAAAATATCACAGAGAAAACTTTTGGAAACACACACGCAATTAGTGTTTTCGTGCACTGAGTTGAAAATTAGAAGTCAAGGTCCTGGTGTATGGATACGTCAGCCACCACACCAACACTGGATTTCTTTAACTGATAACCACACTCACTACACTTAACAATGTTTCCATTAAAAGAATGATCAGATTCCATTGTTCTGTGGTAGAAATGACTCCTCTGATTCAAATTTGTCACGACCCGTCCCCCGGGGCCAGTGCCGTGACTACCACAAGCCCGCCTTCCTTATGCCAGGGGCTAGCGACTAGCACCAAATATGCAATTCCCTAGAACTGGGAATGCATTTCCTTTATAACATGTAAACACACAACCAAGAACATAGAAATATACGAACTCAAGGTAACTGAATAGTAAACAGAGTTAGTACAGTAAGAAAATGGGGCCAGAATACAAGCCTAATTGGAAAGTACAAGGAAAATTGGAAAGTACGAGATGACTGATAGTTGTAAAGAAGATCCTGGATCATCCACCTAGATTACTACCTAAAGGGTAGTTATAGATCGCCTCCTCAACACTCCATGTCCCCCTGTCTCCTTTGTGTACCGACACGCCGTATGGTCTACCTCCGGGTACCGTCCAGTCCTGGTACTCCCGACCTCAGTCAGCGATGTCCGTCGTCTACACCAAACACATCGAAGTGCGGGTGTATCCCGTGTAAGGGTGAGTATAACAATACTCAGTAGGGACCTCGAGATCCTCAAGGTCTCACAAATCCACAAAGGATAAACCACAAGTATGAAATCAACAGATAACCCTACTTAGGTATATGCCCATACATATACCTGAGTTTTCATGTAATCCATCTCAATCATGAGGAAAACCCAGAGGTACTGAATCAACTCACACAAGGTACATATTTAGGTATAGTAGTAGAGATGATTAGTTGTAACTACTAAATCGTCTTACTTTGTTAAGAGGATCTACATCTAACCTATACAGAATCTCTTGGATCTAACCCGCATAGGATCACTTGGAGCTGACCCGCACAGGATCTCTAGGAGATAACCCACGCAGGATCTCTAGGAGCTGACCCTCACAGAATCGCTAGGAGATGACCCACACATGATCGCTAGGAGATGACCCACACAGGATCACTGGAGCTAACCCACACTGGATCCCTAGGAGCTTACCCACACATGATCACTGGAGCTGACCCAAGATCGCTAGGAGCTGACCAACACTGGACCACTGGAACTTACCCACACAAGATTGATAGGATCTGACCCACACAGGATCGCTACACTACTGGAAATAAGCCCATTTGCGACGGGTTATTTGCGACGGGATATCGTCACGAATGGGCGTTTGTGACGGGGGTTCGTCGTAAATGACCCGTTGCGGTAAATGGCATCGCAACTAACACTATTTGCAACGGGTCCGTCGCTAAAAATATTTTTTGCGACGGTAATATGTCCCATCGCAAATAATAATCGATATATATTAAAAACTTTAAATAAGGCTTTTGCGACGGGCCCGTCGCAAATGTTATATGCGACGGGCCACGAATACCATCGCGAAAAAGTTAAAAAAAATTTAAAAGAATTAAGGAATTGCGACGAGCCCTTCACAATTGCCTATTGTGATGGGAAAATATTCCCGTCTCTATAGGCAATTTAAAAAAAATTAAAAAAAATATCTAATTGCGAAGGGATACAGTCGCAATTACCTATTGCGACAGGATGATTATCCCGTCGCAAATATGTATAAAAAAATAAAAAAAATTAAATTATTAATAAATTGTTTTAATTAATATTATAATAGTAATAATACAATTATAATTCATTCAAATATTATAACAAAAAATCATCCAAAAATTTAAAAAATTATAATTAAAATAAAATATTTAAAAATTTAAATATATATATATAACTTAATATTATAAAATATGAATAATATTATTAATCATATTAATATTGTAATATAAATAATATAATATAATAATAATAATAATAATAATATAACGAATTCATATTATTATAAACAATTAAAAAATTATAATTTTAATTAAATTTTTTGAAACCTTTTATGTATTAAAAATACTGAATATAATATTATTAAAATAATTAGATTATAAAAATATAAAAATTATCAACATTTGCAAAAAAAATATAAACAAATAATAAAATACTAAGAGTAATATTATTATTAATAAAATAATCAAACATTAAAAAATATACCAATAATAAATAATAATGTATTAAAAATAAATAGAAATTAAATAATACAATATTGACACCAGTATAAAGGAGACAAGAACTCTGAATAGAAAAAATGTCATATTTTAAATTTACAAAATTTATAACATCTAAACAATAACTAATCTGAAGGAGTAGGGGGAGGGGAGGATCTGCTGGTGGAGGAAACTCCATCCCTAAGGCATGAGTAAGTCGGCGCATGTACTACATCTGCTCCTACTGCTGCTGCTGCCACCGACTCATCTACTCCTCGTACACCGACTGCTGTCGTCAGCGAACCTCCTCATGCTGCTACTGCTGCCAACGCATCTCCTCCTGCTCCTTTTGGAGACTCTCTATCAACTCAGTCTGAGATTGCAACCGATCCTCATACTATGTAGCAGAAGAAGATGCACGAGCTCCTCTCGAGATGGACGTCGACATCGCAACACTTCCATAATAATCTCCGGGAGTCATTCGAGAGATGATACCAACTACCCGGACCTTCTCGAAGGCATATTGGGTCGCCTGCATCCATGCCGCCTCATCAAACTGATGGCCACTGGTCTGATCTGATGCCTCGTCCTGACCCTCAGGCTGAGTCTGTGACGCTGCGGTCTCATATGAATCCAGTAGTTGCAATTTAAAATTAAAATTGTGAATATATTATATGTAGTTAATTTTTAAACTTGAAAACAAATAATAATGACCACGATGTGACGCTGGTGATCACCTCTGAGCTCCCCATTAGCTGGATCACTGTACATCCTCCAATATATGTCGTACTCCGTAATATCGGGGAGCTCGGCAGCCTATAAGAATATAAAATAAATTGTTAATATTTAATGTTATATAAAATATTTATAAAAAATGTACGTACCAAATGCTGTCTATGAGTACTGAAAGTACTACTCCTAGCTCGACGAGTCACCTCCTGTCTCCCCTGATTCTGCCTCCCCACCGATGATCTCCTCTTAAAGTCACCACTCAACCAGTGTGCACATAATCCATCCCATACGTGGTATGAAATGTACTCTGGTCGATGTGCTCTACATGACTCATCAAAATCTGACACTCATGATTTTTTCATGGAATCTATTCTTAAATTTTGCAAAAACTGACGAAAGCGATCACGCATGACCACCGCCCATGCCTCATAATGGCGTTACATAGGGTGTCCTAGATCGGATACCATAAACCCTACAAATAATTCAAAATATCAAGTTATAAATGAAATAAATTTCAAAATAAAAATTATTTATTGATGTACATACCAACCAATGGCCGAACATGGCCTGCTGCACATCAACGAGAATATGCTCCCATGTTGTCCATGGCTGAAAAAATAGTTGCGCAAAATAGCACTGCCCTGTCCGAATACTATATGCGGAAAAATGTAAAAACAATAATCAAACATTTATTATCTAAATAGATTAATGAAATCTTAGTAAAATGCACAGGTTTTCACTCCTCCGGGTGGGTGGATCGAAACCAAGACGTGGACGTCGCTCGGGGATGGGGTCAGGAATCATCAGTCGTGAAAGACCGTACCCCCTCCGCATACCCCCTGAAGCGTATTCATGCTGAGGGTCAGGTGCCAGCAACTCGTCCACATCAAAAGATAGGTCAGCATCCGCCAACTCACAGAATGTGTTCTCGTCCATCTAAAACAGAAAATGAATGTTGTTAGCAAATAAGTGATAATTATTATTATATATACATATATATTAGTTATGATTATATATAACTACCATTGAATTGTATCAATATTAAGCTTCATCATCATCTTCATATCTATCAATTTCATCTTCATATTCCTCCTCAATATCATCGATATCCATTTGAGTTCCAGTTACTTCATCTGTTACCATTTCAAATTCATTTGTGACGTCATTACCATCATCATCATCATCACTGACTCTTAATTGAGAGGTGTCACCATCGATACTCATTTCTCTTTGTAACAAAGATTTATTTTGAGTACTCTCTTGAAAAACTTCAATTCCTTGCACTTCAGTGAAAGCACATTCACTTTTACTAAACTGATTGTCTCGAATTTTTATTTTTATTATGATCCACCAATCAGTCAAGTCTCTTGACGTAGCACAGTACTTTGCATAATAAACTTGATGTGCCTGTTGAGCCAGTAATAATGGTTCATTTACTGCAAGAACACTTTTACATTTAATATCGATGATTCCATGAGTCGGATGAACACGCACACCTCTCTCAGTATCCAACCACTGACATTTGAACATCGTTATGTAATGGTGTCCTAGATAACAGAGTTCAATGATTTCATCAATTATGCCATAAAAGTCAACTTCATTTTCTCTATAACGAGATCCTCTCAAGAAAACTCCATTGTTCATTTTTTTTATTCCCCATATGCATGTTTATGAAATCAAAAACCATTCACCACATATTCATTATAAGATTTCACCATTTTGGATAGTGGGTTACTCAATATACAAAGTCGTTTGTCAATTTTATCAACATGTCGAGACACCTGAAATTTTGTGAAATAATTATCAATATAGTAAACTATAATTTGAAGGAGATGTTAAAGTATGAAAAATTTATGTTACCAGTATTTGAAACCACTGAGAAAAAAAATTTGTTTGCGTTTTTCGAGAGCATCTGCTGTAATTTGTGGAAGTTGTTTCCTGATATTATTATCATACAATCTATAAAAACAATTTTATTTATTGAAACATAAATAATAGAATAAGTAATAGAAGCAATTATAGTACAAATGATGTCATCTCTTCACAGTTGAGCAGAACATACGTATGAGCTCTGTGATGTTCATCATCTGAAAGCCATCGTTCATGAACTCCACCAAAACCAAGCTGTGACTGGTTAAAAACATATAATTGGTTGTCGATTTAATCAATATTCCCCTCGTTCTGTCTCATGCGGTTGTGTTTTGAAGGATACTCAGATTCAAAATAGTGGGAGCAGAAAAAAGATATCTCCTCTTGCAAATAAGCTTCAGCAATAGATCCTTCTACAGATGCTTTGTTACGTACTTTTTTTTCAATTTTTTCATGCATCTTTCGAATGGGTATATCCATCAAAACTATATCAGACCTCCACATTGTGCTTCATATAAAAAATTTAATATCAAATATTCCATTGAGTTGAAGAAAGACGGTGGGAATATTTTTTCTAGTTTACATATAATTACAACAACAGCATCTTCAAGTTTGAATAGAGCATCGTAATTTGTTGTCGCCGCACAAATGTCTCAAAAAAAATATGATATGTCTGTTATGGAATCCCATATCACAAAATTCAACAGACCTTTTAATCCAATGGGTACAATTCTTTCCATTATATCATGAAAATCATGACTTTTTAATCCGGTAATATGACCATTATTTACACATATAACCAAATTGGAAGCACATCCATCTGGAAGTCTCAAATCTGTAATCCATTGACAAAATAATAAGAGGCTTTCTTTGGACAATGTATAAACTGATTTTGGTTTCATTAACCTTTCTGTTCTGACATTCTCAAACAGTTTGAGTTCTGGATGCCTGCAAATTTGAGCAAGATCTAATCGTGCATTTACATTATCATTTCTCTTTCCTAGTGTATCCAAAACATTATGAAAACAATTATCAAAACAGTTCTTCTCAATATGCATGACATCCAATATCTGGCAGACCAGCAAATCAGACCAATATGGCAAATCCCAAAATATGCTACGTTTTAGACAATTGTGTTCTTTCACAAAACCAGAAATTTTCTGTTGGTTTATTGTGGGTCCAAATGTGAGGGGAGGTATTGAATATACAACTGATTTTAACTCCGTACCTGATATCATTTTTGGAGGTCCATCACTTTCAACTGTGCATTTTCTAAAATGAGATTTGTTTCTGCGAAAAGGATGATCAACTAGAAGAAATCTGCGATGACAGTCAAAATAAAATGGTTTTTTCCATGGACGAGCATAAATTCCTTGTTCTCTCCCATACAGTAAGGACATGATTTCAGCCCAGGTGTACTCTAGCCAGATAACATGCCATAAACCAGGAATTCACTGATTGTCCACATCAATGCTGCTCTTAGTATGAAATTCTATTTCACAGCAACATCATAAGTAATGACACCAGTACTCCACAGTATATTTAATTCATCAATCAATGGTTTCAAATAAACATCAATATTATTCTTCGAATGTCTTGGTATTAGTAAGGTCAAAAAGATATAGGGCTCCTTCATCCACATCCATAGAGGTAAATTGTATGGAGTTAAAAAGACAGGCCAACATGAATACTGACTACCATAAGATCCAAATGGACAGAAACCATCAGTGGAAAGACCCAGTCGCACATTTCGGGCTTCTATAGCAAAGGATAGATGCACTCTATCAAAATGTTTCCATGAATCACCATCAGACGGATGATTCAAGCTTTTATCGGTTGAAATATTCGTTTTGTGCCATGACATCATTGTCGTTGTATTCTTAGACATGAATAAACGCTGATGTCTAGATGTAAGAGGAAAATAACCCAACTGTTTTACAGGAATCAATCCAAACTTCCCATGTTGAGCTTCTTTATACCTCAATTTCCCACAAGTGGGACAACTATCCAACGACTCATTTTCCCCAGAATATAAAATGAAATCATTTGAACATGCATCAATCTTCTGAAAACTATGTCCTAAATTCCGAACCAGCCTCTTACTCTCATAGTAATTTGCAGGAAAAACATTTCCTTCAGGTAACAGTGTTTTAACCAAAGAATATATATGATCAAAACACGTGTTTGACATTCCATTATCTGATTTGATGGCCATAAATTTTTCCACTACTTCTAATTTTCTAATCTTGCAACCAGGATATAACGCATCCTCAGCAGACCTCAACAACTCATAAAATTCAGAGTGTCCCAACTCAGGAGTTGAATCAATATCATCTTGAGTTTCTGTATGTTGAATAGATGGACCTAAAACATCATGTACTAAATTTTGAGACTGGGATGGATCCAGAATCACGTTAGTATCACCTTCTGTAGAACTGCGTTCACCATGTTGATACCAAAAAACATAATCTGGTTGAAAACCAAAACGCAAGAGATGTCCCCCAACTTTGTCATACGTGTCAAATGTTCTCAGTGCACATTTTTTACAAGGATATTTTATTGTGCCTTTTGAAACAAATTCTGGATTTGATGCCGCAAATGCTAAAAAAGTCTCCACACCCTCTATATATACTGGATTTAAACCCGAACCATTTGGATTTCTACGTTGATTTATCCATATGTGGTCATCTAATAATGACTATTGACGACCACTTTCTTCCATATTTTTCTATAAAATATAAAAGAATTACTAGTTTTGAATAATTTGTTAGAAAAAACACTCAAGCAAGGATAATTATAAAGTTTACATCAGATACGACTGATGCAAACTTATTATTGGGATAGACCTAAAAATTGACCCTTTAAGAATTGAACATGTTAAGAATAAAGCAAAACCTGTTAAAAATATCGATAATTTTAATATTTTATAAATTTTTTATTATTTTAATAATACTAATATTATTTTTTCATAAATATTAATTATATAATAATAAAATTATTACATTATTAGTATTTTTTATTATTAATATTAAAATAATATAATTTTCAATATTATGTTACAATTCTCCTTTCATCTGTGTGTTTAGCATTCTGTCTCCAAATGTAATATTTGCATTCACTTTCACCTCTCTATTGGTGAGTAGGTTGATAATTCTGAAAAAAATGCAAATATTACATGTGGAGACAGAAGTTTTCTTAAAACCAATAAAAAGATGAAAAGATAATTGAGAAAGTTAATTATCAAGCTAGTTTTTTCCAAATAGCTAATTATTTTTAAATATTCCTAATTTTTGGTAATAATTCCGAGTTATTGGTAATTATTCCTAATTATGGGTAATTATTCTTAATTATTGGTAATTATTCTTAATTATTGGTAATTATTCCTAATTATTGGTAATTATTCCTAATTATTGGTAATTATTGGTAATTATTGGTAATTATTCCTAATTATTGGTAATTATTGGTAATTATTGGTAATTATTGCTAATTATTGCTAATTATTGCTAATTATTGCTAATTATTGCTAATTATTTCTAATTATTGGTAATTATTACTAATTATTATTTAATATTCCTAATTATTGCTAATTATTGCTAATTATTGGTAATTATTCCTAATTATTGCTAATTAGTGGTAATTATTGCTAATTTGTGGTAATTATTTCAAATTAGTGGTAATTATTGCAAATTAGTGGTAATTAGTGGGAATTATTTCTAATTAGTGGTAATTATTGCTAATTAGTGGTAATTATTTCTAATTATTGCTAATTATTGGTAATTATTGGTAATTATTGGTAATTATTGGTAATTATTGGTAATTATTGGTAATTATTGGTAATTATTGGTAATTATTGGTAATTATTGGTAATTATTGGTAATTATTGGTAATTATTGGTAATTATTGTTAATTATTGCTAATTATTGGTAATTATTCCAAAGTATTGGTAATTATTCCTAATTATTGGTAATTATTCCTAAATATTGGTAGTTATTCCTAATTATTGGTGATTATTCCAAATTATTGGTAATTATTCCTAATTATTGGTAATTATTGGGAATTATTGGGAATTATTGGCAATTATTGGAAATTATTGGCAATTATTGGCAATTATTAGCAATTATTCGCAATTATTGGCAATTATTGGTAATTATTGGTAATTATTGGTAATTATTAGTAATTATTACTAATTATAACTAATTATTGTTACTTATTCCTAATTATTGTTAATTATTCCTAATTATTGGTAATTATTCCTAATTATTGGTAATTATTCCTAATTATTGGTAATTATTCCTAATTCTTGGTAATTATTCCTAATTATTGGTAATTATTCCTAATTATTGGTAAATATTGACAATTATTGGCAATTATTGGTAAATATTGGTATATATTGGTAATTATTGGTAATTATTACTAATTATTACGATGTATTGGTAATTATTGGTAATTATTACTAATTATTGGTAATTATTGGTAATTATTAGTAATTATTGGTAATTATTAGTAATTATTGGTAATTATTACTAATTATAACTAATTATTACTAATTATTGTTACTTATTACTAATTATTGTTAATGTCTTCTAATTATTACTATTTTATTGAATTATTCCTATTTTTTGTTAATTATTGATAATTATTACTATTTTTTTGAATTATTCCTATTTTTTGTGAATTATTTCTAATTATTACAAATTATTACTGATTATTACTAATTATTGGAAAATTTTACTAATTATTACTAATTATTACAAATTATATTCATTAATTTCTAATTTCATTCATTAATTACTAATTACATTCATTAACTACTAATTATAGTCATTAATTATTAATTACTATCTTTAATTAAAATTAATGTTATTAATTACTAATTACAGTCAATTAATTTTTAAATATTGTTAATTACTAATAATTAAATCTAACAAATCAAATTTAATACAAACTTAATACAACATTATTATATCTAATAAAAAATAATAAAAACTAATGTAAAAATATAAAACAAAAACATTAAATAAATATTAAATTAAAATTCAGATAAAAACCTTAAAATGGTTTTCGAGCTTTCAATTTTTTGTACTTGTAGGATGATCCCCGCAACCTCCTTGAAATTGGCTTGCAAAACAAAATTCACTCAACTCATATAAACTAGTAAGAAGTAGTTCAGATTCAGAAAACTTGTCAAGGCTGACTGTATTTATAGGTTAAATTATTTGCGACGGGGTTTATTGTGACGGGAATACCGTTGCAATTGGTATTATTTGCGACAGGACCCTCGCAAATAACCCCAACTGCATTTATTATGGGCGGCAATTAAAGGGGTTATTTGCGACGGGCCTCGTCGCAAATAACCCCTGCCGCCAGGTTATTTGCGATGGGAAGCCGATCCCGTCGCAAATAACATGTTACCGCCGCTGGTTATTTGCGACGGGTAGGGGATCCCGTCGAAAATATCTTTCGCGCGATTTGGCGTGCAAGTCGCGCCAAACCATTTGCGACGGGTGAGAATATCCTGTCGCAAATAACTCCTTATTTGCGACGGGGAATAATCCTGTTGCAAATACCCTGATTGCGTGTGTTATTTGCGACGGGACATATTCGTGTCGCAAATAACCCGTCGCTAATACCACTTTTTCCGTAGTGCTAGAAGCTGACCCACACAGGATCACTGGAGCTGACCCACACATGATCGCTAGGAGCTGACCCACACAGGTTCTTTAGGACCTGACCCGCATAGGTTTGCTAGGAGCACTCTTCTTTTCACAGCCAGCTACTGGGTTTCCACACTAGGCTTGCTCGTCTCCGAGAGAGTCCATTCCCCAAGCCACTGGTCGATTTTCCAACAACCACAATGTCCTAAGAAGAAGTATCTCAAAGGTTCGCCACGTCATAGGGGCCTTAATTCAACAGACGGTACATCAATCAGACGCCTGGTCTGTGAGTTATTATCCTTTTAGTCCTGGGAGCCCAGTTGGATTCATGATCGATCCAACTTGACCGTACCCCATCATAATCCAAATCATTAGTGGGGTATACTCAAAGGGACCTTCTGACTCCAAGGATTCCAGTGCCACTAATGGTTTGTCAAATGGACGTCAGGTGCAAAACATATGGCCAAAAGAGCATAAATGGGTCGTAGTGGGTCTGAGTCGGGTCCGACCCGGTCGGACCGACCTAGCCCGACCCTATCTGGGTTGATCTGACCCAACCCACTAGGTCCGGCCCGGCCCGCTGGGTGGCCCGGCCTATTGGGTTTGACCCGGCCCGCTGGGTGGCCCGGCCCTCTGGATCTAGCCGAGCAGACCGCGAGGGGACGCGGGGGGGCCGCGATGCCGCGATGGGTGCCGCGAGGGCACGAGGCTGTGGGGCGGCTCGGCCGGGGCGGTTCGACTGGAAGGGTGGCAGTGGCTTGGGTGGCGGCTCGGACATCGGATCGACGTCGACTCGACCCAGATGATGGTGGCGGTGTGGCCCAGACGGCGGCGATAGCTCGGACGGCGGCGATGACTCGGCCTGGACGACAGCAGCAGCTCGGCCCGGAAGGGTGGCAGCGACTCGGCCCGGACGGCGGCGGCTCAGGTCGTCTTGGCTGCGGACGACGCGGAGCGGCGGAGGCCGCGGGGTGGCGATGGCCACGCGGCGGTGGTGGCCGCGGATAGTGGAGTGTCGCGGGGTGCGGAGGCCGCGGTGCGGTGGGGCCCCATGCCTTCATCGATGGTTCTCGAGTTCCACCGGTGTCGACCGCCGGCACCAGTCACCGTCACCAAAGTCTCCTTCTTCCATCGCGAAGGATACATCATTCAAGAAAAACGACAGAGGGGTCGGGCCATGTTTATTTAGCCCGCACCCTCCGCGTTAGAGCGGTAGCAAGCGGTTCAACAAAAAAAAGAATGTTTATGGAAGTTATTTTAAGAACTGCAATCCCCACAACCTTCGTCAATCACTAATCCCATTCCCGCAAAAGAAACATAGAATGGAAGAACATGGTAACCTAACACCTACCTTGCATTGTTCATTGACGTTGGCTCGAGAAGAAGTTGAAGTTGTTGACGTTCGTCTTGTTCACCACACACCTCCAATCCCAGGCTCATGCTTCAGTTCATCGTAGTCAAAGACGTTTCTCATTGGTGGGTGTCCTGAGGAAGAATTCGAAGTCGGCATTCTTCATTGAAGGAGCGTTCTTCATGGAAGAAGTTTAATCCTCCAAGGGTTCTCCTCTCATAATTCCACCCAAAAAAATGAAAGAGGTTCCAACATAGTTAACTTAAGAAGAAATTATGTTGGCACACTCACACAAGCTGGAAAAAATTAATATGGTGCGTTGGCATAATTAATGTAGAGGAATCTCAATAGGCTCCTCCACATTAAAGAGGGATTTGAGAGGTTTCTACCTCATTAAGAGGGGAGTTCAAGAGGTTTAATCCTCGGGTGGTCCCCGCCACCATAACCTCTCATGGGAGGTTAGGATCGGGTGGTACCCACCACTATAACCTCTCATGGGAGGTTAATTGAGGTGGTCCCCACCTATGAAAAATCTACATGGGAGTTTCAAAAAAAATGTTACACAGTTTATTTTATTTTATTCTTTTCACGAAAAACCCAAAAATTAAGTTCTACCCTTGACCTACTGCGGTCGAGGTGAAGGTCTCCTTCAGCGAATACCGGCGCTGCGAGATCAATGGTGCCCTCAAATTTCAATTCGGAGCACCGGTTCAAAATTTAAAAAAACCCGCTCGCACGTTTGCTGAACGTACCCGAACAAAAGTTCAGAAATTTATTTTGGGCACTCCGAGCCTCGGAATCACACACCGTTAATTTTCACGGACTCATAAAATTACAATTTAATTAAAAAAAATTACATGGAAATTCTAGGTCTTTACAATACATCCTTGAACATTAGATCATTTTCCCTGGAAAATTCTCTCCATCCCTGGGAGTTCCAAAACGCGCCCAACTAAAGAGGGAAATGAAAGGAGAGAATATAAATACCTAAAAGTGGGTAATGAGAAGTTATAATTTCCCCACTATAAGACTTTATGTCATCGTGAATTCATGTGGAAGAATGATGTCCTGAAATGAGGTGATTATAGTCCTCCCTAATAAACTATTCACACTCCCAAGTCTCATGAGAATTTGATTCGTGTCGCCACAACACTCTAACTAATGAAATAAACTTCCCCCATAGGACTTTCACCTGATCATCAATAATCTCCACTAGTTTCTCCCCAATAGAAATTTTTATCTCTAAATCAATCTCTTCCCAACTCAAAACATGATAGGGACCAGGATGGTATTTAGTGAGCTGAGATATGTGGAAAATATTATAAATACCCATCAACTAAACTATAAATTCCAACTAATAAATAACATGTACAATCCCCTCAGTGACCCCAAATGATTAAGCATATCTCGAACCCAACTTTCCCTACTTCCCAAACCAACGGTGACCCAACTGAGGATATAATTTTTAAAAAACCCAGTAACCTATGGAAAACTCTAAAGAAAATTTCCTAAGATCGGTATATTATTTATTTTGTCTTCGATCTATATCCAAAAATAGACATATATTCTAAATCCTCACTGACATCTCCTGAACGAGACTCGGTCCCACCAAAGAGGCTTCTCCACCCCTTCCCAATAAAGAGGTGATCTGCATAGACAACCATACAAAGCCTTGAAAGGATCTATTCTAATCAATGAATGATAACTATTGTTGTAATAAAACTCAACCAATACTAGGTCAATATTACATAATCCACCAAAATTTAAGACATATGAATTTTTAATGTCCATTAGGATTTTAATAGAATGCTCTGATTGGTCATATTTCTATGGATGGTATGTTGTACTCAACCTAACCTGATTCCCCATCGCCTCTTGGATACTCCTCCAGAACAAAAAAAAAGTAAACCCTGGATCCATGTCTAAAATAGTGGACGAAAGAACCCATTTTATCCCCATAATATCATGTACATATATCTTACCTAGATCCTCAACAATTATGGTGTCCTTAATTGTAATTAAATGAGCTTGATTTTTCAGCTGATCAATAACCAACCAAATAGAATTCCTCCCTTGGGGAGTCTTTGGTGATAAAACAAAAAAGTCTATGGTAACATTTTCCCATTTCAAAACTAGAACTAGAAGAGGCTAAACTAACCCAAATGGTTTCAGATGCTCTGACTTTATCTATTGGTAGGTGCAACCTCGAGACACATAATCTGCAATGTCGTGCTTCATACACGACCACCAAAATTTTCGTAGCATTTCATAATACATATTTATAGTTCTTGGATGAATAGAACATGATTAAATATGAATGTTTAGAAAAAATATCCTCATTGATTCTGGGATGAAAAATTATCCCAAAAATAGAGAATAGCTTCTAAAGAGATAGATCAACCCAAAACCGTCTCCCAACCATATAGGGTTTATTGAATTCCTCTAAACTCATTATCCTACTGATAACTATACATAATGGACTCAAGGAAAGATGATGATAACTAAATATTATTCAAAACCATCCCTGAACATCATCTATGATCTAGGTGTAATTGAGAGAAAATACCCATTAGGTTCTACTCTTCCTTTGATTCCAAAATAGCATGTGATGGTAATTTCCTATTGTGAGGATCTTCAATGAGATCCCCTTACCTAGGGTGTAGGTGATATCAAAGTTAAAAATAATGAGGTATTCCACCACCACCTATATCTGATAAAAGATATATAACATACTCTTATGGTAAAAAAACTATGATACTCTCCCCAAAAAGATAATGTTTCCAACACTTAAGTGCTTGTATAACCCTAAAATATCTAAATCATGAGTGGGAGAATTCTTCTCATGTGGTCAATGCTTGTGATATCCTCATGCCGTCACATGATCATCCTGTATAATCATTTAACCCAGAAAAGCACTAGAAGTATCCCAGAAACCAATATACCCCTTATCGAGCTCAATTAATATCATAATATGATATGATGTTTGAAGTCATTTTAGCTCATCAAAAGAATAGTGACACTTTTAATCCCATATTAATTTAACCCATTTTTTTGGTAAGATCAGTCAAAGGTGACCCAAAATTTGAGAAATCCTTGAAGAACTGTCGATAATATCCAGTAAGACCAAGGAATATCTTAATCATAAAGCCTTTTTGTTGCTCTTCGTAAGTCAAAACAACCTTTACCTTCTCAGGATCAATTGATAATATATTCTTAGAATTAATTTTCCCTAGGAAATTTACTTCTTGGATAAATAAATTTATTTTTGAAAGATTTCCATAAAAATGGTGCCCCTTAAGATTTCCAAAACCAAACTAAAATTGTGCTCATGCTTGCACTCAGATCTCAAATAAACCAAAATATCATCCATGAACACTACCACAAAAGTATAGATATACTCATGGAATATTTGATTCATAAGAACCCTAAAAACTACATGAGTTTAAGTCAGGCTAAATGGAATCATAAGATATTTATAATGGGTCTACATTCTCTAAAAAATCATCTTTGGTAAATCAAACTCCTAAACTCTAAGTTGATGACAACCCAACTAAATACCGATATTCAAAAACCACTTTTCTCCCTTTAAATCGTCAAAAACATTATACACAAGAAGAAAAGGATACTTATTATTACCCATTACTCAGTTAAAATTTTCATAGTCTACACACAATCACAGTGAATCATATGCCTTCTTGCAAAATAGAATAGGGGTTTACCAAGGCAAAACACTAGAGAAAACAAAACCTTTCACGATCAGGTCATCCAACTAAATCTTGATCTCTTCCAACTCCATTGTTTCCATATGATAAGAAGCTATCAAAATCAGATACACACTTAGCACCAAGTCAATCATAAACTCTACCACCCTCTCTATAGGAAGGCCATAGAAATAATTTGGGAAAATTTCAAGAAAGTATCAAACAATAGAGATAAGGTCAAAAAGAATTCTTCAGTCTCAGTTACTACAATAGATAAGAAACTCCTACACTCTGGAAGGGAAGGTCCTGCATGACCAGACCTTAGATAACACTCTTCCTGAAACACATGTGAGCTCCAATCAGACAAAATAAATGAGACATGTTGATAATAGAAATCAACCTCTTAATTATGATAAATAATCTAATACATCTAGATGATTATGTTAAATAAAAATATATTATGAATACAAAAATACCAGACTAACTCTGCATCAGTTATCGACAGCCAACAAGAAAGACACTGAAACGCATGATCTTTTCTATTTCAAAGTGGTGTTAGAAACTAAATAATAAAGGACATGAGATCCATTCTAATTTTAAGAATATCAACAAAAAAACTATATATAAATGTTTGGGAAACACTGGTATCAAATAACACAATCACTACTAAAGATGCAATAAATTTGTCACCTCTCACTATCACTGGACCAACCTCTACATATGCTAGATTCTCATATACTATGTGGATGTGTTTCATTCTTGAGGCATATGGATAGATTCCTGTAGTCTTTGAAGTATCTAATGGAATCAAAGTAGCCTTTGGATCCAGCAATCCTTTACCATAACGAGGCGTAAATATATCTTGATAAAAACATTGTATATGGCCAAAACATCCATAACTGATACACATCTTCATAGGTGTAGGATAATAATGTCGATTTTGTCAGATCTTTACACACTTAAAAAAATATAGGGGCATACTAATATCTATACTAAAGGTGTATAGGAGGCCTTCCACTAAGAACCACCTCCACCACTCATGCGATGAATTTTCCACATCCTCATTTTCCCTTATGTTCCACTCAAGATGCCACTAGGTGGGAGAGAAGGGGAATAATAACTAACCTTTCCTTCCATATTTGTCTCTTCCATAATTTCCCTATATATAATATCGACATTGGTTGAATGTTTCAGTATAAATACCTATGATTTTACATCCGGTCTCAAACCATGTAGGTACTTCTAAGCCTTCATTTAGTCATTCTTTACTACCTGTGGAAACAAACTAACCTATCAAACCATTGTTAATGTTGAAATTGAATTCTCTCCATTACATAAAGATAATAACTCTATAGACTTCACCATAATCAACAAATCTAGAAAAAAAATGCTGGAAGAAGAGAGTCTTGATATCTTTTCATTCCAATCCCACATGCATATCTTCGTATACTATAGAATATGACCATTTCTTCCTAGGAACCTCAAGTCTTAACATTTCACCCTTCACCTTGATACTCTCATGTGTATCCAAGAATTTAAATATCTTATTGATCTTTTCCAAGAATTCCTCCACCTCTTTTTGTTCATTTATACCCTTAATGGATGGTGGATTCTCATGCATGAACTCTCATGGTCGTTCCCTTTCCCCTACATCTTCAAGATGTATCTAAAAAACTGTGTTCTAGACATGAGTTAAATTCTAGTCAACAACATGAACTTTCTTCATGATAGTCTCAATAAGATTCTGATCTATAGGTGGATCCCCTTGAGGATCATCCATTGCACCATCCAAATAAACCCATAGAAAACGCCTTGGAGGAATATCTCTACACACCAAAAGAGAATAGATGATAATACAAAATAACAATCTTAGTTAAAAATAGAAAATAATAAAAATTAAATGAGGTTAAGATAACTAACTCAAAATAGTAGACATACATCCCAACATACCATGGTATCTTGAGTCTCTTCGTAGCAATAAATGGTCGATAACTCTCCACAGCCTGCCTCTCAAGATCCGAAAATCCTATTACCAGTATATCAAACATCCCAAGAAAAGGAATATTGAGAAAATTCCACCACTAATATCAAATTGTGGTGAACCCAACTCAGATACACTGTCAAACTAGTACTCTACCTGAATTTTCACATACTCAAAGGGCGTTCCCCATCCCCATGAGCTAAAAACTAGAATCTAGGCATCAAACAACAACCAGAGAGAATGATTTAATATAACTTGATGCAATAACATGATATATATATAAGTGAAATAGTGGAAGATATGATTATATGCAATAACTAAAATAAGATAGTGGAGATTATACAACTTGAAATTAATTATAATATCCCAAAATATACATCAAAAATAAAAGGGAGACTAAAATAGATAATTTACTCCTCTATGTGATAGTGTGAGGTATCTCACACCATATCACTACTAGCTACCCAAACATAGTAGACAGAAACCTCACCACATCACTGTGGTGCCTTACCTTTACATGCATTGATAGACATACAATGGTATACACACCACTGAAGGGGTGGTACAATCTGGCTGAGCAGCCTACCTAGTGAGGTGTGTTTTGGTTTTGGTTTTCCGGTTGTCTTTTTCTATAGTGATTTTTTTTGGTAAGGTTAAACACTTTTACCCAAAATGGAATCCTTTGAAAATTGAATAAAAATCTACATTGGAGGAAGAATGCATCCCATATCATATCCAATCCTTATAAGTATAAACAAAAAAAAGTACAATCCAAAAATAGCTAGATCAGCCAAAACATAGATAACATCACACCAAGGATCACTACAAGTAAGAATAGATGGGACACTCATACCAAAACATATAAAATACTTCACATCAATCCACTAGATATATGCATAAAATCTAGAGAGAATATGAATAACCTAGAAAGTAAACTCTTCAATAAGTTCATAATGTCCATAGAATAATTATCCTAGGAAGCACAAGAACACCTCATGAGAGAACCCCTTGAAAAATGGATGAGGCATATTACTGAACCTTCCACCAAAGTACCCAAGTCTTTTCATGTTACCTATTTTCAAAACCATATTATCAAAACCATTCTTTGAAAACCATTTTAGAAATCCATTTCACAATGATTTTTAAAATATCCTTTTTTTACCAATATAAGGGGAAACTAATCTTTTCCCAAAAACCCATTTCCAAAAAAATCAATCAATCATTCCATTTCATTTATAATACATTGTTTCAAAACCAAATCAACACAATTCATCCAACATAGTCTAGAGAAGTAACCACCTACCTCAAAATCAGGTCACACACACCCGTAATGGGATCCACCAGCAAGGAAGAATGAGGGAAAATAATAGAGGCCCTAGAATCAATACTCACATATCATAATCAATTAAACATGAAAATCAGTTAGTGCAGATTATAGAACACAAGACACCTTAAAGAAACTTGCACACCACACGACAACCAAAATAAGGGTAATCCCCCAGAGGAAGATCATGCAATGGATCTATAAAGGATTAATAAGATTATCATCCAAGATAAAAAAATCCAATAACACAATACAATAATGCTACCAAGATGAATGAAAATGAATAAATAGAATGATTACTCATCCTGATAAACTAACCACAATCGTAATGGAGATCAATCACTAAACAAAGCGATCTAAGAGTATAGATCCCCAAAATCACCTGGGGGAGATCCTAGGTCAAGATGGAATATTTTACGATCAAATAAAATAAAAATCACCCTTTAAACACACTAAAATCATAGGTAGTTATAATTATATAGTGTGAAAAACCATTTCATATTGTATAATCCACAAAATAAAAAACACTAAAAAATGTGTCTCCTCGAATTAAAAATATGTATTTTTACCGTTTCACAACGTGTAAAATTTTCATAGTGTGAAACCCCATAATGAACTGATCCAAAATCATGAAATATACCTAGCCACAAATACTAAATGTGAATATTTTACACTTCATGTAAAAATTTCATGGAATTTAATCATTTACAAGGTGTGTAATCTCCCAGAAGACAGTAAAAACTCTAAATTTATCAAAAAAACCATAAACCACCATCATTGTCCTCCAAAATCAAGGATAACCCCACATAGACTTTAAAAAATATATTTATAGACTCTATTAATTCAAAAAAAACATCCACAAACTTTAGTTCATTTTACCAAAAAATTATATACATCCTTGTGAGTCCAAAAATGTGCCCAAATAAAAAGGAAATCAAAATGAGAGAAGATAAATACATGAAGGTGGTTAATGATATATTGCACCACCCATCATGTTTGGTTGTTATGATGGAGATAATATTTATGTATGATATTTATTATATAATTATGATTCGATAATTATAATATATAATATACCTTATCACTCTCCCATCTGTTTGAAAATAATAATGTTTCTTGTGTGTATAATTGCATTATCACCTCCAAAAAGTACTGTAATTCATTTTTAAATTACGATTTACATAGATTATATTAAGGATGGTTTTAATGATTAAATATAAAATTTATAATATTATTTTTATTCGAAAAATTTTAAATTTATATATTTCATTTTCATTTCATCCATTAGAAAAATAAAAATAACTTTTGTGTGTATGTTTGGACCACCGTCTCTATGAAGGGACATATTTCATTTTTCATACTTACTGTATATGGTTTGTTTTAAAATTATATTTAATATATAAAAATTAAAAATATTTCATGAATAATATTATTGATATTATGCATCAATAACCCCTTTGGCCATGGTCAATCTACCAAAGTTGTTTTGGGATTATGAAATTAACGTCCTAAAAACAACTTACACGAACTTAAGTAATTTAGTAACTATATAAGACATGGTAATAAATTAATTAAAAGAGTTTATGATAATATAATAAACCTATAAAAGGTTATTAATGAAGTAAATAATTAATATAATTTTTTATACAGGATTTTTTAATGTGTTTGACCAAGCAGGAATCCAAGGTAAGGGTTCATTCTACAATTTCATTTTCATTCTAGATTTTTTATGTATAAATTTCATTAAAATAAATTATAATATATTTCTATTTTAAAAAACATATATTTTCTTATCTTATAGATATATAGGATTTTTACATGTTTTCATTTCATTTTCATCTCTTCGGTACTTAATAAAATCGAGAAAATGTTTTTTTCTAGAAAAGTAGACCATATTTCTTTGTTGGTCGATAAACATTTTCTTCCATGACCAAGTTTCTTAAAATGTTCCCAAAAATGTTATTTTATATGATAAAATGATTATTTTATTTCATTTTAAACCTTTTTTTTCAATTCTTTAAAAGAAATCTTACTGTCTTTTCCAAATGTAATACTTTTGAATTTTTAGCTAAGTGTGATGGAAATAATTGTTTTAATGTTTACTAAATGAATATGTTTTCCCTATCAACATAACTATTATTTTATTTAAATATTCCCTTATTGTATTATATAAATTTTAAGTTAAAATGTTATTAAAATAATATATATATTTTTTTATTGTTTTCAAATAAACGATGGAATATTATTTTAAAGGTATTTTAATCTATGTCTGTATAATATGATGATTATTATTCTTTACAGGTGATATTATCTAATGATTAAATCCATGATATTTTTCTAACTATATTATGATCATGTTGTTATATTTATTAACTAGGGAAAATATTAGTATTTCAAATGTTAGTTTTTCAATACGAATGTTTATGATGATTATGTATCAAATTTGTATTCATTTCTTTCATACGATGAATGCATTGGACTTAGTACGTGAAGGTTGAGGATTTTTATAGCCCCATGATGCATCAGTGGGTCTCATGAGGAAAAGTAGAATCATTATTTGGAATATTATTTACCTAATTATGTATTATGTCATGGAAAAATTCCATGATAGAATGATTATGAAGTTCAACACTGTGCATTCTATCATTATAAATCTAGTTGTTTTTTTCCATGTGGTTATTTATGTTTTTAGGAAACAAATGTATATAATAACATTATAGGATTTTAGATATCTAGAATATATTATTATAGTTAATCTCTCTTTTATTATCTAGGAATTTTTTATTCTAAGATATACTTTTTTGTATGATTTCCCTTATTGAGTATCTAATATCACTCTTTTTGTTTTCCTTTCCCTATGATACCAAGAAGGGATATATAAATGATTTTAGGGATATAATAGAAAAATTAATAATGTTCACACAAGAATTTTAATTTTAATTTAATATTTTTAAATATGATGTGAGAATCATGTATGTATAAAGTATCATAAGACCACTAAAATATTTTATCTTTCATGATGTAAACTCTTTTATCTTCTTCCAATTTAATAATATAGCCACCAACTATGGGTTACTAGAGTTGGGGTGTTACTTTTGGTGTGAAAATAAATTTATTATAAATGGGAACTTTATTTAGGAAAACATAGGTTTTAGGACATAACCCTATAAATGACTATAGGTATAAGTCTATGTGTATGTTAATATCGTGATGTTTTTATAAGGTTGATAATGTGTGGTTTACTAGAAATGAAATCCCTACCTGGATATTGGGAAGTTGATGTGGTTGTAGAAAAGATTCCCCTAGGGGTAAACACCTTGAAAAATGTTGGTTGAGTATCAACTCAATATTCACTTAGTGCATGGATAGTGGGTATAAGACTACACACCTAGATAGACAATCTCGGAGGATAATCTTTTGTTTATTCATATTCTCTTTTCAAACCATTAATAAAAATTTGAAAATATTATTATTATTTGAAGATATTTCCAAACTACTAAGATAATGACTCTGAGATTATCAATATAGAAATTTTTAATTTATGTTAGTTATTGTACCATATTTATAATTATAAACTTTGTTTCATAATTTTATGAGATAATATAGTGTATGATATTGTTTATACATGGTTCCTAATAGAAGTAATGGAAAAAGTGTCAACACTGGTAATCAATGAATAAATTTAACTAGAGACAAATTCAACACATGTGATGTTGGATCTAAGAATTTTATGACTATATTAGGATTTTTGACTTAGGTTATGACCAATAAACTTTCCCATATGGAAAAAATAAAATTAAAACATGATTCACTGATGTTGGACCGATTTATATAGAATAAAATCCATCCATTAATGGAAATATTAATCTATTGACAATAGAATAGTGGATCAAGTCCCTTATAAGATATCTCTGGCTTTGATAATTAATAAAATATAGAAGTACATTCTAGAAGTGTATTATTTAAATGAATATTCTGATCAATGGTGGTCATTGATTCAAAATACAATGGGGGAGGAGGTGATAGATATAATGGGATATAAGACTTTTCAAGATATATTCCTCAAAAATACTTTCCCTAAGAAAAATAAGCATATTTAAAATGGAAATTCTTCATTCTAAGACAGAAGTAAGATGAACATGTTTCTAAATATGAGGAAAACATTATAATTTTATCAAGGAATGCTATAGAATTTGTGGATAATTTGTAGAATAATATTGATCATTTATTTTATGGGATTAATAAAAGCCTTTTCTGGGAAATAATCACTCAAAAATTTTGATAATATAATGATACAATATCAAGCTCAATTTGAGAAGGTATATAATTCTTCATGTCATATATTTTCAAAGAAAATCAATAGAAAAAAGAGGATGAACAAGCACTAAGAAAAAAAGAAATGATGAAAAATATGATAAGGGAAGGATGGAACTTACCACATGTGATAATTTTTGAAATAAACACCTTGGTACATTCTTGAATATAATGGGAGTATGCTAAAAGTGTGGACAGAAAGGCCATTAGACACATGAGTTCAAGGGTGAGAAAGAAGCCTTTAATGTCCAGTGTTAAAATATGGGTCACTATGAAAATAAATAACCCAAAAATCAATGGAATTTACCTCAGTAAAGGATAGGTGAGAAATTAAAAGCTTATATAGTTAGTACAGTTGAAGTTTAAATCCATTAAGTAGTGATAATAGGTTCCTTGATTGTAAACTCATGCTTTATTTGATTTTGAATATGTACACTCTTATATTTTTTAGTGGTATCTATTCCTCCCTTAAAACTATAAGGAAGGAATTTTAAATCAAGAAACCTGTGAGAACTAGGTTATATTGAGAATATATCAAGAAATTTATGTTAAGAATAACAACTATTCCCTAGTTACAGACATGGTTGTTATACCTATATTTCTCTTTGACACAATCTTGATATTTGGGGTTTAATTTGTTTTTAGGATTTATAAATTAGTAGGCAAAGAACAAAATAATCTATGCTAGAATGGTGGTATTATAATTTCCAATATTAAGTATTATATTATTTTTATGGGTGTTGTTATTAATGTTTTGTGAAGTAATGTATTATTTCTTCATAAGAACGTTTATTCATTTTGAGTATTATATTAACTTGTTCTAATAATTTTATGAGAAATGTAAAATAACTTTCCTTTATTTTATATATTTTATAATCCATTAATGGTTGGTTTTTATGATTTAGGCCAAAAAAATTACACTTAGTCATTCATCATTAGAATAAAAACTGGAAACTGATTAAAATACATAGTTAAATGGGAAAAATTCAATTTGAAACATGAAGGAAATTATGTAAGTTAATTTTATAATAATTCCTAAAACTTGAGAAATGGAAAATAAATCTATGAATTATTTTGTGGAATGTTTGGAATTAATTATTAAGTCACTCTTTTAGAAACACATTCCCAAGTATATATCTTATAAATATATATATATATTATTTATGAAATAATAAAATTTCTAATCATAACCTAGAAATTAAAATTGTTGATAAAATATATTAAAATATCATTAAATACTTAAAATAAATTAAAATTAAAAGGATTAAATTTCAATAAGGAGGGTATAATATAACACCTCAAGATTTTTGTATCCCTTAAATGAATACTAAGTTTAATAGTGTTCACTACATGCAATCCCGATCTTAAAGAGACCGCAAAAATATTATTTAAATATGACTTTAACAACCTAAACATTGTGTTTGAAGTTATGAATATGAATAATTAAATTATAAAATATATGTAGAAATAATTTTCTTATTATAAATATTTAATTTAATCAAAAAAATTATTACATTCATTTAAATTTTTTTTCTAATAAAAGTATAAGAATAAATTCATTTTATGCTATAAGAATACAATATTCATAAAAAAATTGTGTTGTTTTAAGTGCGAAAGTTAGAATTTATTTATTCCATTTTTAAAAAATTTAAATGAAAATTTAATTTCAATTTTTAATTTATCATTTTCAAATTAAATTATGGGGAATTTTTGAGATTTTTGAGAAATAGTTGATTTTAGGGTGAATAGTGAAAAATACTGATTTAATAAATACCGCCACCTCTATGAAATTACAATTATATAAAAATAAATTTAATGTTTATAAAAATAATTATAGAAAAAATATATATTTATGAATTAATATAAAGGGTATATAAACATAATGTTGAACTTATAAATCTTTGCTTAAAATTTTGGAAATCTAAGTAATTTTTTTATTCAAATAAAAACTATTTTTAGTTTTTATCTCATAATAAAGTATTAAAAAAGTTAATTTGGGTTTTAGTTAAGTTTTAATGACAAATAAATATATTTTTATTTAAAATAATCTAATTAATTCCATTTTAATCAATATTATACTTTATTTTTTCATAAAAGTAAATTTATGCTTAAAACAATAATTTTTCTGGAAACTTTGTTTATTGTATTTTACAAACATATATTAAAATAAGTTTTTTAAAATTTAGAAAATCAAAACGTTTAAATTTAAGTCCATATTTTTAATCATAATAATTAATATTAGTTAACAATTTCAACTTATTTTTTTGTCATAAGGAATAATAATTGTGGTAAAAATCCATTACTACGGTAAACGTTAAAATGGGTTAAAATGGGGTTAAACTAAAAAGATGAAACTTGAAAAAATTATATTGGTCAATAATATTTTTACATTATCCTTAAAATATTATAAATTGTGACAATTTGGATCCAATTTAATTGATTGAGATATTTGATATATATAAATATTTCAAGTATTTACAAGATTTCCACCCACCCCACTTATAGAAGGTCACTCCCTCTACACTCCTATTCACACCTTTTGAGACCCATATCTCATCCAAGACCTAAAAAAATACCTTTATAGATTCATTATAAATATCCTATAGGTTATTTTCTTCCCCTAAGACCGTCCTAGAAATTCTTATGTTGTAATCCGATAGAGGATTCCAAATAAGAGGTTTAACTCTAAAATGGGTTATTTCATTTTATTCACTCTAATTCCTCATTAAATTATATCATAACTATGGTGATATAATATAATATTTATCTTACATATACTTAAATTTTATTATGATAATGGTATAAAATTTATCCACATCCTTTCTATCAAATTTGAAATTTAAAACATTGCATGTGCATACTCATGGACTGCCGCCACCCTGAAGCAATGAATTTTGTTTTTCATCAATAACCATCATGGTTGGTTATTATATTGAATATAATATTCATGTCTGATATTTATGATATAATTATTATGCTTTAATGATAATAAGTAATCTACCATCTTATACTTCATTCATTGTAAAATGAGAATGTCGCTTATGTGTATGTGTGGACAACCACCTCTACGAAGCAATGTGATTAATTTTTCATTTCTGCTTCACATTTCTTGTAATAAGGATGTATTTGAGGAATAAATATTATACTTATAATAATATTATTATTATATAAAATTAAACCTCTATTTATTTTATTTCTTTTCCATCAATTAGAAAAATGAAAACCTCTTTCATGATGGACTACCATCTCTATAAAGAGACAAGTTTCATTTTTCATGATTCTATTTCATGATTGGCTCTCAAATATTATTTAATATAATAAATAGAAAATTTTCCTTGACTAATTTTCTGTATATTGTGTATCAATGACCTCATTGACCATGGTAAACCTACTAATTTGTTTTTGGATTATGGAACAAACATCCTCAAAAGATCTGACATGAACTTAATTGATTTAATAACTATATAAGAGATGGTAATAAATGAAATAAAAGGGATTGTGATAAAGAAATAAACTAGTAAAGGTTTATTAATCATGTAAATATTTGATATAATTTTATTATACTTTATTTTATAATGCATCCAACTAATAAAAAATATATGGTAAGAGTTTATTCTATAATCTCATTTTCATCCGAGCTTATTTATGTTTAAATTTAAATTTATTTAAATTAAAGGATCATTATCTTTTAAACATTATATATTTTTTATCCTTTGGTTATATCTATAATTTACATGTTTTCCTTTCATTTTACTCTCTTTTCTACTTAATACGATCAATAAAAGGTTTTTAAAGAAAATTTGACTTTATTTCCTCTTTGGCTAATGAACATTTTCTACCATGTCCATGTTTCTTAACATATTTTCATGAATGTTTGTTTCTATGATAAAATGATTATTTAAAATAACTTTTAAACATATTTGATTTTATTTTCAATGTTTTAAAAGGAATATTCTTGTATTTTTCTAAATGATATGATTTTTAATTTCTACCAAATGTGTGAATGAAATATGTTTTTAATGTTTACCGAATGAATGGGTTTTTTTCAACTATCATAACTATTTTTTTTATTTGATGCTTCACAGAAAAGTTTATATAGTTATTTTAAAATAATAAAATTTTCTCAATATTTTTGAAAATTTTATATAGCATTTTATCAAAATAAAAGTAAATTTTTCATGTCTTAAAGGAAAGGATCTATTGTTATTTTAAATATATTTTCATTTATGTTAACATACTTTGATTATATGTATCATTTACAAAGGATATAATCTAATGATACCATTGAAATTATTTCTGTAGATGTGTTATAATCATGTTGTTCTATTTATTTACCGGAAAAAATATTAACATTTTTTATGGTATTTTTTCAATATTAATTTTTATGATGATTATGTATTGAACTTCTATTCATTTATTTCATATGATAAATTCATTTCACTTTGTAAGTGACAGGAAGAGCCTATTTTAACCCCTCGATGCATCAGTATGTCTCATGAGACAAAGTATCTTGTATATTTTTCATATGACATACATAATTCTGTATTATGTCTTGGAATACAACCATGATTGATAGATTATGAGGTCAGACATTATGCATTCTCTCATTATGAAACTAGTTATTGTTATCCATGAGATTATTTATGTTTTATGTCATACATGGATATATTAAAATTTTATGATATTAGTTATTTGTAATATTTAATTATTTTTTATCTCATCCACATTATTCATACTTTATTTATTCAATGATGGATTTTTTTACGCTTTTACTTACTGATAATCTGAACACATCCTTTTTTATGTTTTCCATTCCCCTGGATACCAAAAAGGGATATAAGAATAATTTCGATGATATAATTGGAGAAATGGTAAATTTATCACTATAATTTTAATTTTTTCATACTATTTTCAAATTTAATTTGGGAATCATGTATGTTTCTAGTCTCCCAAGACTACTAAACTGGTTCATCCATCTGGAGGCAGACTCTTTTATCTTATTCCAATATATTAAGATAACTACTAGCTTCATGTTACTAAAGTAAAGGTGTTACCTTAATTCATCTATTAGGTAAACAAATCTTTCAATGCACCAATATTATAGAACTATACATCTACTAATTTTAATTATAGACCATCCCATTACTTATGGTTCTTACCTATGAATCTAATTATCAAGGACTCATACAAAGAAACCAAACAAACATGATCTAGGTATGCACATCAGAGTGACCCGATCGATTATGGATTACGTTTATAAATGAGTCTAGGGAATTTTCTTACAAGATAGGTAAAACCCTTAGGGGTATCAGATTCATTTAACCATTGATAATGAGGGTCCATATTTGGAGGAAATAAGAGATGTTTCTCCTGGAATAACATGCTCATCCTAGCTCCAGATTCCAATCTGTAATCCATGTTCTCATTTGATTTATTCCTAGATATAATCTCCAACCATGTTCTCATTTTTTATTAAATCACAGTGAATCATAAAATGATCCTAGGAGGGAGAATTATATTTGGAAAAAGTTCATGATAGTTTTTATTGAGAATTTTCATGGTAACACTCATCCATACATAATCCTTACTCATGCTCTCACTATTCCTTAGCGGCATCATGTGATTCCCAAATGCATAAAACATATTCAATCCTGTATTTTCTCCCCTTTCAGGACTTGGTAATTTTTACCACATGACATTAAATTGCACGATACAATAATATCACACCACCTTAAACCATGAAACTCAAACTACATGGGATTTGATTGCTATTAATAAAGATATGTAGAATGCATCATTGAGGTACAAACACAATATCCTAACCTAATATTTGAATTCAACTCTTCATTAGTCCATATATATGATCAAATAATTCTATTTGATTAATGGATAATATTCCCTATAGGTATATTCTAATCTTCCTCATCTTGGCCATATTCCTCAAAAACCTTGCACATTAGGCCATATTCTTGATGAGAGCATATCCTATTTAGTTGGTAATATCCCAACTATCTAAAAAATTATATATCTTATTGGGCCATATTCCCCATGAAACCAACCCACCCTGATTAGGTAATATCACCTTTAGGTCCAATCAAAAAGGGACAATAATGTATAATTCACACACCAACTATTACTGGGAATCTTCACCGATAAGTCAATTTTGTATAACTATAAACTACTTGGAATCGGTTATGGTTGCACAACATTAAAAGGATCCATAATATTTTTTATCGCATGAACCTAAAAGGTATTATGTGTCCTATTAATTGGAACCCAACTACTTGGTTTTTTATCCCTTTAATGAGGATATATAATAATAATTTCTTACTTGCATGATCCTGATACCATAAACATTTTTTATCTTCCTATATAATGATAAACTATAGAGTTCTAAACTGTGGCTTTAAACAATAACATAAATAAACCTATAAGAAAAATATAGTGAACCTATAATGAATATATTCGGATAAATCAATATAGAACCTATTATATATTTATAGAAATTGACATTTATGTAAGACCTCTGATATATAACAGATATTCACATCGATGTATACCAATAAAAAATCATTGACACACAGGTAACTAGTCCCGCACTGGGATTTGGGAAGGATTAAAAAATATATCTTAAATCGGTAAAATATTCCCAAAATAGGAAATAATTCCCCCTAAGAAGTTATGTAAGAGCTCATACTCCCATATTATTGACCAACGCCCATTTCGAAGTGTCTTTGGCTAGAAACCTCAGTGACCACCTTCCTTTGGAAAGTAGGTATGAAATTATGTTCCTGTTGAACCATCACAGATAAAAAACCATGTTAGAGATTATATAATAAATGAAATTATGAAATAAATGTGAAATATAGGTGATAAACTAATAACCAATTTCTTATATGAATTGACTATTCTGTTTCCCAATCAACACTCAATTTTTTCGAAAACAACAATCATGAACCATACATAAATCCTTTAATTGTGAAACCAATTATTCAAGAATGAAATTATTTGTGATATTGTATTGAATGGTTTTATTATTTTTGGTGTTCATGTGTTACAAGTAACCCTTTCAAGATTCGCCTTCAATACAATGTGATGGAGTTCTCGCCAGAGAATATATATTATATTGTATCTTCCACAAATGTTGTAGCTCCGATGATCAGTCGGACATTATCAATGATATTGTACTTTAAACAATAATGAAAAAGTGATATATTTAGGTAATATTTTTATAAAAAAACCATCCAACACTATAGGTGGACTATAGGATCCTACTTGTAGTGAATTCCCACACAGTCCACCTTATTGTCAGAAGGTTACAGAGTTGTTAGTGGAACCCATTGAAACCTTGAACAATTTTTAGAGATTTTACAATGAATTTGATAATGGTAACATCACTTACCTTAGGGAGGATGATGATTTCATAAAATATTCCAATTGTATCCATGAGTTACCCAACATTGATCCCACTAATTGATGTCACCACCAGTGTTTTATGACTTCAAATCTTTACCAACCTTTTGAGGATGCTATGAAGTAAGTCTCTACCCCAACCACTCAGACATAAGCACATAAGAGGTATCAGAAAGGATGGTGGAAAACAAAATATGGGTAATAGACTCATATTAACACCTATATTGAATAATTATGTAAGTATACTCCATAAAAAACTAGCGAGCAGGCTTATATTCTTCTTTACACTCAGCAAGTCTTCCAGAATACTCTAGTAGCACCAAAAGAACCATGTCTGCATATCCCAACATCCGATAAAGGTGAAACACATATAACTACCTCTACATATGAATATATTCTTTATATCTCGATAGAAAAAGGAGGATAGGAATATGACCATACATTAATTATAATAGTGGAATCCTATATATTTTTGTGGTTATAGAGAATTAGGCATATATTCCTACTCATATAGTGAGAAGTTCTAATAATAATCTTGAAATAATAATCATGGAGGAAAATCATCTATATATTTTGATGAACTATCAATGATAGGCATAAATTCTTATTCCCAAAGGTGGAGAATTTTTACAGCATACTCTAACTACAGTTAGAGAGTGGACCCACATTCCCACTCTGGTCTAGATGGATTATCAACATATTCTAGTAGGAACACAAAGACAAGCTCATATCCACACACCCATTGAAATGATTTACAAGTATAATCTGGATAAAATCTATTAGGGTCCCATAATCTTTCTCCAACCCAATCTATGGCCAAATTTTGGCATATTTTAGTGGTAGTGAAGCAGCAGGCATATATCCCCACTGAACCCAAAGAGGTCTGTTGGAATACTCTACTGAAAAATTAGGAGTATGAATATATTCCTAACTTAATTAATTCTAGAATCCATGAGGCCCTCCAACATATTTTTGTGGTAACCTAAGGATATTTTTAATCATTATCAATAGAAAAATGAAGCTTTTTATGTGGAAGTCCTTCCCAAGTTCTATCATTGACACTCTTAGAATATCACCTGAGAGAATTTTTTATGAAAATATTCATTGTATAAACATAGAAATTAATATAGAGAGTCCCTCTCATGAAATTTCTTCCCAACAAGATGGTTCTCCCATGTCAAAACTAATCCAAGAGTTCCATCATTTTGGAAAGAACTCAAAAGGATAGGGGAATCCATTTCAAATTCTTCACTGGTACCTAGAAATATATGATCTCAACCTGGGGATAATTTGACATGAAAACCATTATCTAAACCTCCTTTTGGTTCACCATTTTCTACATTGGATAAAATACCATATGACTCCCTTCTGTTTGAAAAAAAAATAAAACAATTATTTTTTAATAATAGAGCAATCTCTCATAGAAAATGAGGAAAAACCATGTATATGTGTTAGGAACTAGATTATAGAAATATAATAGATATATTATATCCCTTATCCACACAATATTATGACTTTATCTAAGTGATAAAGAAGGAATGCATACCTTTCCTATACCAAAATCTATTTTTGACCCTACATCGCTCTAAACAAGTATATCATATGGAGAGTATCATTTTAATGTTATGGAATTAAGAATACTCTATTACTAGATTGATTTCATAGACTTTTAAGTGGCTTAAATCTTATAGTTGAAAAATTAGTGAGACTATTTATAAAAAAATTTCCTTGTCCATATAAAATACCTTCATGAAATAAATGTCGATGTGACACCTGATGCTCACATCAAGGATTGTGGTGGATATTAATCATTTAATTTTAATATGTTCGTTGGACAACCCCATGAATTATTAAGTATCACATGCAACATCATTTCCTCTAATTGAGTCTCAATCCTAGGGAAAACATATTCCAACTATTCCATCCAGAAAAAACCTAACATTTATAAATCACGTAAATGATTAAATTGGTTGGGATGGTCCATTAATAGGTTCCTTTATCAGGTATCTAAGAAATTAGATAATTCCTTCCATATGATAATGATAAATATTGAGAATCCTGAAATAACTAAGTAACCCTTCATGACCAGTATCTCATGCTCAAGGAATTATCAATACCCACACATTCTAGAACTAATCACATAAAATATGAAAGGTTTCACTAAAAATCAGCTCTACAAAAAATATAGAAGCAATATTAGTTCATAGGGCTGGGATAAATCTTACCAAAATCCCCACCCCTGAGGTCATCAATACCATAAAAATATGATTTTTTTATGGTGCAAAAACCCAATCAACCCCAACCCATAGGGATTGGGTCTTTATTAAACCTCTTATTTAGAGGGTTTCTGTTTCTCTATGTTGGGATAGGATTCCCTATAAGAAATTCATTAATAATTTATATCAATAAATGATCTACCCTTATCTCAAGGTCACTCATGAAAAGAATAACTAGGGATTATCTGCAGATCACATTCTATACAGTGTATTCAGGAGACCATAAATAAGTACATATGAATCCCCATTGGGGTTATAAGATGAAATGTCCAATAAATAGGCCTCACACTAAGAATACTCATAATCTACAGTACCCTGAATCTAATCAATTCTCTTAATACTCTAAAATAGATGAGGATATCTTTCTTGTTGTAAGATATGCATCAGAAAATTTCATCAGTATTAAGTCCACAAATAAAACATATCCCAATATCGATGAAGGTGAATGAAAAGAGTAAAACTTTTCCCAGAGTTTTTCAACACTAATATGAATAAGGATAGTGTACATATAGTACATAAACATTAGGCCCAAAACACGGTGGATCCAAATGCCTAGAAGCCACACACCTATCGAGCTTCATTCAATGATAAATGGAAAGGGGTGGTTATATCACCCTCATCACTGGAAGAGGTTGAAATTCCTTCCATTTAATAAAAGTTATCCCAATAAAAAGATGAGATAAATGAATTGAAAGGACTCAATGTTGAGTTACATAGGGTAAAGGTTCCTTTGAATATATTCCCCAAGAATATGAGAATGCATCACCTTCAACATATCTTTTATAAACAAAGAAAAATGATCAATCAAAAAGATTTGTTCCTGAAAATTAGAACAGTTCCATGTCCAGAAAACTGTTTTTCTTTGAACTAATGGTCATGTTCCATCAATAGTTTTCTTTTCCATGAGAGTATTCGTAGACATTTTAGACAAGAAACCTCATGATATTTCAATTTGGATATTAGTGGCCAAAAAATGAAATCTAACTATATCAGGTTTCAACTGTCACCCCTACCCAGGTATTAGATCTGTAAGTCCTTAAACTAAAATTAATTGACTCAATTTAATCCCTTTCCACTTGATTAGTATTAATAGATATAAAAATTTCACTTGTAAAACAAAAAATAAAACCATATCCTGGGTGAGTGGATGATACTCTTCCTCCACCCATCTTTGGAAATCCCACATTCTAAACCTTTAATAGTATGGAGGTCCTAAAACATCACTTGATAGACTTTTTATCTCGATTCATCCCCATGATAGGAACACTTGAGCACTAAGAAGCTTCCAAAATTAGATGCTTCATTAAAAACATATAATAACTAGCCTATTTTTTGTATTTGAACTTGTCAGTTGTGTCTATTTAAACCAGGAAGACCTTCATTGCTAATCCCTTTATCAATGTAGATTAGTGATATGAAAAACGATGGTTATTACCACATAAAATATAAAAATGGTAAAATGAGAGGGTCTTTAACTTCATTTCTAGGTGGAAGGGTCTAAAATATTCTATCAACATATATCTTTCTCAATAGAAATTGTTGAATGTCTTCATATAAAATTTATGAGAAAAATTACAAACACCGTTAATTATCCTAGATTATCCAGGTGGATTTTGAGAATTTACAATCATACAACAATGCTTGGAGGATGAAATATAGTAAAAGAAGTCCAAATATAGGCCCAATTCTAACACCCAGGTATAAAGGTCTAGAAAACATGACATGGTAGGGGTCACACTTGAAACGATGCCAATAATGTCTCCAGATTTGAAAATAACACAATATCATGTCATAACTTTCCCTAAATGGGCACAACATTACCAATACCCTATTATGCAAGATAAGAATGCGTAAACCCATAAATGTATTGAATAAAATCCGAATAAAAATTATTCATTCCAAAAATATAAATTTCTACGATATTTAATAACTGAAATGGAGAAAACCCTACTCAAGCTATCAGATCCAAGAGAACTAAAGAAATTTCTCTCAATTACTACCTCAACTATTTTTTATATCACCAAATTTTGTGACATAACATTGAATATTGTTTCATATTTAAGGATATCCCATATAAGATGTTCAATTCGTGGTAGGTAAAATTGGGAAAATCTCTATCTTAGGTAACTTGTGTCTCTATCACTTCCTTAGAAGAAGAGGGATCATGGAAGAAAGTTACAGTAAGGGAGACACATAAATTTGATAACTAGGTGATAATGAAGTCATTATATTAGGCCCACTAAATTCTTAGGGTGAAACTAAAATAACCATTTGTGACCCCAAATCCTTTTTTGGTGCCCAATATAGTGATCCCATCACAACACTCTGAAGTACATTGTAATATGCATAAGAAGAATAAGGTACAATATGAAATATATATGACACTTCTCAACCAATACAAACCCTTTAGGATTTTTTTTATATCACCATTGGAAGGACTGGAACCACCCTCCCAAAATAAACCCTCATTAGATGAAGATTCATAATATAGCTCAATAAATGTCATTCATTTTGTAGTCCCATTATCTAATGAATAAATTACATCTAGACCTAAATCTCATAATAATAATTTGGGATAATTAGTGATAGGATGCATAAGATAAGTGGGTAGGGGGAGATGTAATCACGGTCGAGATCAATATTTTGGTCATGTCCTTACAGAATCCATATATACATGTGAAACTTGATGGAAGGAGGATCAGTTAGCTCAACATAAGAATTATTGTAATCCTAAAACATTTAAGGCTCATTCAAATCCTATCTTCTTTTTGGATCTTTTAATAAACATAAAATTATATAAATTTCATCATCCTATGGGTGGGAAAACTCAATATAACCCATAGGTGAGAAACAAACCATCCAATTCTAATCATAAGGAGAAGATGTTGATATAGATGACCTTGATGCCAAAGCTTTAAGATAAGGAATATCCCATTGTAAATAAGCATATTCCCTTGGTAAAAAGTATAACATTATTGAATAATTGGTCATTATTCCAACACAACTCAAAAAATTTATATTTGATTCACTATAAAATGAACTCAGAGGGGTACTCATTAACGTCCTATCAAATCCATAATAATTTAAGGTAGAGGTTACAACAGCTGAAATTTACCATCAAAAAACCCATCTATCCAAATGAAATGTGGTCATATCATTCATTGAAAAAGGATATAAGACTATTGTATGAGGATGCATCATGCCTATGCATGTACATGGTATTCTAAAAAATGTCAATATTCACAGATACTTGATAAAAAATGGATATATAATCAATATTATCCCAATTTGAACACTCTAATACTTAGGCTATAGAGAGTCCGACATGTCCCTATCAAGCTTAAATTTTCAAGGATATGATAAAAGTGATCACAAGATACCCATAATGGTTAAGATAGAAGAACAATTTATAGATATCATATATAAATATAACTTAATAGTTTTTTTACAAACACATGTTTCAAAACATTTATCAAGAGGCTTTGTCTTTATACACAAGATGTAGTTCCCTCATCATATCACCAAAGATTAAAATATTACACCAATGGATAGGTACGGATATTATATGATGATAATGCCCCTTTTGAATCATGTGAGTCTTAATACATAGACATGGGTCTATATAATAGGGAGTGAATGAAATTAATAGAGTTTGATGTTATCTAAATCACCTCCCCCAATGGATTGGAAGCATATCCCTTCTATCCATGGGGTGATCTCGATGGAGACTAAATTTTTTCTATCAACTAGATTATGGTGAAAATCCTGAATATTTGAAGTCAGCTATCCATGTGGGTCTCAGTAGATAATAATCTGAAAATCCAAATAGAATAGAGGAAGATATAGGTGTATATATTTACGTTCTCATGATCCTAGTGGCATCAGCTGAACCCAAGAAACTAAAAGGTATTCATGAATCTCAAGAATATAATAATTCCCATAATGATGATTCCCCTAATAGAGATCCAATCGTCTCTTAGTCATCATGACGTTGGAACATTTTATATCCCTAGTGATATTAGAGAGAGATAAAAATATTTCTAGGATACCCTAAAAATTATCCCTTTTCATAGACACCCTCAGGATGCAAAAGTCACCATCATTGTCCGTAGGAGGTATAAATACACCCATATTTTCTTCTAGATCCAAAGAATCTCCTTAATCTTCTAATCATGATGATATTAAGATACAGGAAGAGGAAGATTAGGATATTAGATATGACCCTCCATCATTCAAATAAGGTTTCTTTACTATCATTTATAAACTAAAATAGGTGAATATTGGTGAGAGGAGGATCCAAGACCTACATTGATCAGTATCACGATGATCCTTGAAGAGAAAGAGGGATATCATTCCTTCCTAAAACAGAATATGGATGTGTTTACATACAACTATATTGATATTCTTGGTATAAATATTTAGGTGGTTACCTATAACGTGGTCCTACCATAGAATAAATGTGATTTAAAAAAGGAAGTGATGTGAATGTGTCCCACCTACGCTGCCAAAGTCGAGGTCAGAGTTAATTAGTTAATCAAGGTCATTTTTTAGGAATGTACAATACTTGAAATGGTTGTACAACATTGTTTTGGTCAAGATTAAGAATGGGTATATTAGAATATTCCTTGAATTTAGGGATATCAAACGTCACTACCCAAATTATTAATTCCTCATTCAAATCATATACCTATTGATTGATATGATTATAAGCTTCCATGTCCTTTATTCTATGGAAAGATATTCTAGTTACAACCAGATCTATATATCCCAGGAAGATGAAGAGTCCATATCCTTTAAGTAACCCCAAAGACTTTACTATTATCATTAATGGCTATTGGTTTGAATAATTATAGTTCCACATACAAATACACCATGCATAGTATCTTTAAATCTTTACTAGGAAAGGTTGTTAAGTGTTATATAGATGACATGGTGGTTAAATATAATTGATTCTATGTTCATATTCGTTATCTAAAGATATTAATAATTTTTTTAGAAAAACAACATAAAAAATGAACTCCATGAAGTGTGTTTTCGGGGTGACATCAAGAAAATTTATCAACTTCATGGTATATCATCATGGCATCGAAGTGGGTCCTGATAAGATCAAAGTGATACTCAATATTCCCCCTCCTTGGAATATCAATTATTTAATAGTAATTTAAGAATACCTTATATATAACAAGAACATTATAAACAACTGTATTATCCATTGATTTCCCTTAACATGGTTCATTAAAATAGGGTCACTTACCATTGGGATCAAAATTATGAAGAATATTCTATCAATATCAAGAGATATCTCTTTCACCCATAGTTCTTGATGTTTTCAATTGAGGTAAAACCACTCATCTTGTATATAGTGGATTTATAGAATTATATTGGATAAATCCTTACTCAAATAAAATTATACATAAAAATAAAATAAATTTTTTTATCTTAGTGGGACAATGCTTGATGTTGACACTAAATATAATAATATTGAGAAGAATTACCACATGATAATCTTGGTAGTTCAGAAGATAATGCATTACCTGCAACACGATGAGGTCCATTTGATATCTATAATGGATAAAACCTCAATCATCTCATACTAATTGAATTCTTCCATGTCTGGAAGTCATCATTCAATAGTATGATATAGAATTTTTATTGCAAAAAGCTCTTAAGTGACAAGAAATGGTATATTTCCATGAAACACACTAAAGTTTATAAAATGTTCCAATGAATATAGAGATCCATAATGAGGAGGAATTCTATATCCAAGACACTTATAATATATAAGAAATTTAATTTGATAGTGATTCAAGTATAATAATAAAAAAATTGTTGGAAGATCCAAAGTTTAACCGAATTAGTCGAGGGATCATCTCCATCTCCCTGACTATTTTTTTGTTTCATTCCATTATATTTTGAAAGGGTGAGCAGATAACAAGCTAGAATATTAATCCCTCATCAGATGAATAGATAATTCCCATTAAATACCAGTGTCTCACCTAAAAACTATGAAGAATATGAGCTAGTAGTTAATAAAATCAAGAGTGAATATACCATCAAGAAGGATGAATTAATCCCCTTGATTTATTTTGTCTGAGGATTGATGGTGGAATTACATTTCAAACCAAATTTATCTTATGTTTTTTGTTCCAGTAATTATTATACCAAATCATTGGCCCATGTGTCCACAACCCTAGTTGACTCAGATCAAGATAAAATGGTCATATGTATCACGCATCATAGGATGATCTCACCATTCATTAGAAAAGATATGTAGGAAGTTAATAATATCATCACTTCTTCAGAGTGATATGAGTATATACCATCATCGATGGATACCAACATTATATGGATGTAACCGATGGTATGTTACCTCAAAAATAGAATCCTTCTTGTAGATCAATCCAAGAAAGAGCAGGTTCTTCATTGTGAAGTGAACTTCATACTCTATAGTGGACCTAATTATCAAAAATTACTCTACAAATAAGGATTTTATATATTTATTAAATTAATAGAAGGATATAATACTCTCACTATCAGTAAAAAGTAAATTTAGGAAATTTAGGAGCTCATTAGTGAGGGGCCAAACTCTCCCATAAAATTATAAGACTTGGTTATTTTTGGGTCATAAATGATGTAGGATTGTAAATAGTTTTTTCCATAAGTTTCATTTTTTCCAGATACATTCTAACATTATTCATTATCCACTACAGTTACTAGATATTTAAAATACTCTTAGTCATTTTTTATGGGTAATTGATGTTATGGTGACATATTTTCTTGATATAGTTAGGAAATTTAAATATATCCTTGATGCCACCAATTTATTTTCTAAGTGAGACTAATTTATATACTTTAATGAATTTAGGGGGAAATATATCATAAAATTCTTGAATTCAATCATAATTACCAAATTCAGTGTCCCTCACATAATATTAATGGGAAATGGGCCTAATTTTGTCTTTTACAAGTTGAAGATTTTGTATTTGTAGTATGACATCCAATCTAACCAATCGTCTACCTTCCATGTAGTAGATAATAGACAGATAAAGGTCCTAAACAAAACAATATCAAACATACTATATAAGATGGTAGGAAAAGTTATGAATTCATGGATAGATAAACTCATGAATTCCTTGTGGTATTATCACACCAAAACCTAAAACTCTATGCAGGAAACCCCATATGTACTTGTGTATAGGAAAAAGTAATTGTACCCATTGAAGTCCAGAAACCCTCATATTGAATTACAATCTTCTACCAGTTTTTTTGAATATGATCAGTCATAAATATTATTGGATGAGCTATAACTACTTTTTGAGAAAAGGTTTTACACATTTCATAACCTCAAAATCCATTAGAACCAGATCATACAAGCATTAAATAATAAATTATTCCTCCTCTCGTTTGTTTAGGGAGAGTTGGTATTATCTATTAGAACTCTAATGATACTAGGGAATAATCCTTCGAAACTAAATCCAAAATGGGAAGGTTCATAGGCCATACATTGAGTATTTATCAGTGGATCATACTCTTTTATCAAGATGAATGAGGAGTACATCATACCTACCACTAATGTAAGGTTTCTCATGAAATTATTTGAATAACTTCACATCGATTTACTTATATCTTGGTTACATGATTTTATACTATACACTAAAATTCCATGTTATAAGACTCTAAACTTCATAGAAAAAGTCCATTTCTTATTACACTAAATAGCTTCAAATTCATCCTTGTTGGAAGACATTAAACTGCATAACATATTCCATCCTATATGAATTTAAACTAGTCAGAGTATCCCATATTCATTGTCCTTTTCTCTTGACAGGAGGGCTTGAAAGATGTTAGAAATCCTATTTCATAACATACACCAAATAAAATATTCTAGATCATGATATTCATAGGGATCGTTGTTCTCTTACATTATAAATGTGGGGGCCATAACTAAATTAGGGGACCCAAATGTCATAGTTTTCCTAACCAGTGATAGGAAAAAATTCCCTCTCCCCACACATGATTCAGATCTATATAGAGAGCTTTTAATTATAACTATATATAGACCGATTCATTTAATTATAGGATATGTATTGATGATAAAATATTTGTGTCCCAACCATGAATCATCGCAACCAGAAACCCCTCTCTCTTCACACAAGATCCAGATCTTTGTGAGAGTCCAATTGGTATTCATTATTGGACCTTAAACTACATGTTAATACTCACCCCTTGCAAGAACCCTTGTGTGATAGAGATAATCTACCAATCAACTCTTGGTTCTCGTAATGCATGAATCATGTGATCTTGGTGATCATGGTTCATTTCCTTGATTGTTACAAGTGATATGCCTCATATTTGAAATTATGGATGTATTTTCATCCTTTACACAAGAAACTAAATTGTGTAACATTTAGACCATATTTCAGAACCTTAAACTGTGTAGTCTATCTTTACATGATATCCAGATCTATGTAAGAGTACATTTGAACATGAACCCCTATTTGTATAAAAATATTCATTTTGAAGAACTCCATGTGGAATTATTATTACTCTTATAATATATGTATTTATTTTTGGATCTTTTGTCATATTCCCAACCATAAATGTTTTCAAAAAAAAATCCCTCCTATGAAAGAGTTTGATCTAATTAAGGATCTTTATTCTCTTCCATTATAATTTAGAGGATACAACTACATTGGTTGACCTAAATATTATGGTTCACCTAAAAAATGATTAAAAATCCTTTGTATTATAAGAACTACTGATTTCATGATTTTTCCTCATAGGATATGTAGTTATTCATGAATCTATTATCCTAGGCCCAACCAAAAATTCTAGTAACTTCATCAGATATATTATCTTGAGTATGACTGATTAAACTATTCCTGGTTTTGATGCCTTAAAAGTTTTTAAAAAAATCCCTTGTGTCATATCTATATAGAAAATATCATAAGTATGTGTGGATTGATTCTTATCCTCGTAGAATATATAGAGGTTCCTGGATCTCTAGTCTTAAACCTAGCCTTAAATACGAATCAAATCCCCCACACCATCTTAGTTTTGGAGTTCCCACTCATTCATGTTGCATTTTATCCCTTGCTCGACACTGAATCTGGGTTATCCCTTTTTTCTATATATGACTCATATACATGTTGGACCCTTATTCATATAATTCATCATCCATGGGACTATACTTTAAATTACCCTATTTGAGAAATATGTGTAGATTGATTCTTTTTTTAAATGATACATAATGATCCTTGGATTTTTTTATCTTAGGTCCATTGGATAACCCCATCAGTATTATTCTACGTAATCAATTTTCCCCTCACCTACAACAAGTATATTACAATCACCTGATGCTAGAATATGATCATAATCCCATTTTCATTTTTTCATAATCTAGATCTATGAAAAGGATTCACCAAAATTATGTGTAGTTTGATTTATATCCTTAAAAGATACATAGTGAATCTTTGACCCTAAATATTAAGCCCATATGAAAATTATTATAATAAAAAATAGCCTTCTATATAAGATCTTGATCTACATGGGGGTTTTATTTTATTCCATTGGATATTTGACAATACAAATACATTTTCCAACCTAAATTTCATGGTTTACCAAAACAAAGATAGAAAATTTCCCTCTCCTGTATATAATTTAGATTTATGTAAAAAATTCATTAACTATGTGTGTATTGATTCTTGTTCACTAAAGATATGTAGTGATGCATGGATTTCCTATATTAGTCACATCCATAAATTCTAATAAAATCCCTCACTCTATCTGAGTGTCAAAATTCTCACTCATTCATGCCATGTTTTCTCTCTTCTTATCATTGAGGCAAGGGTGTTTTATTTTGTATTCATCAGATAGATCTACATGAGATAATTCACCTTTTACACACATGGTTCCAACTTTTGTGGGGGATGAAAAAACCATGTGTGTCTTGATTCCTATACTCACATGATAGATATTGACACCCAGATCCTTTATCCTAGGTCTTCGAACAAGTTTTTTTACTAATAAGTACTTTTCATAGAATGAGATATTATGTCCATATTTTATGATTTAAAACTTCACAACTCATGGTCTAAGAACTATGACCATAATCGTTATTAATTTTCTAAAAATATCATTATATTTTTAGTTAAAGTGGTGTGTATATAATCCCTTGGGAAATTATTGTTCAAAACTATGTGACATTAATCCTCAATTAGATTCAGGTCTTTTTCATAATCATACTTCATTCCTCAAATGATTGAATCGCTATAAATCATTCACAATATATGGTAATGAGTATACTCAATGCCAAAAGGAAACCTTTTATTATTAGTGTTTTGGTTCCACCATATATTTCCTTTTCATATAGAATCACCTCTCATAATAAGGGGAATATCTTATAATCTATTTATCGACGTCGTAGTATAACCCTTCATTAAAATATGATTAGTGGTCACCCCTAACATGTCATATTTTTTCATCCCATATTAAAAAAATTGAGTTTTTATTAATGAAATCCATAATTAGACCATTCAAGTGGATTCTAATATCCTGAACATTTCATCCTTGTGTATTTTAATTCTTGAAATAAATAGGTATGTTGTTTCAAGTCTAAGTTGCATTACATTAAAATACATGGTATTTGGTCAAAGAACCATGACCTTAAACTTTGTGAACCCATTACCCATGATATTTGACCCTAAAATTGGTAACACCCTAATGATGGATTTTTCCTAGTTCTTATTGGGTAAAACATATCAATTTTTAGTTAAAGTTGGGTGACCTTCAACTCTAACTCTCGATAGGTCCTAATTGCATGACCATGAATTATAAGTGAAAGAAATGTAAAAATTTTCATTTAAAAAAACCATAAATGGTTTCTTGACAAACATTAAAGTCTTTCTCATAAATATTTCCAAATTCAAGGGATTAGGAAAATAATATAGCCTAAAAACGAAAATGGAACAAAGATTGTGGATCCAACCATATGAACCTAGAAAAATTAAAGTTATGATCAATGGACCAACTAGTCCAGGAAAAATTTAGATAAATGATATGTCACATATTTTATCCCCTAATATGTGTTTAATATATGAAGGGTTAAATTTTAGTGTTCCATATTCCTCCTTGAATATCCTCTTTTTCAAAAAAATATCATTCCTCAAGTTACTGAATCCCCATAAATATTCCATGGTAGATTATAATGAGTATACTCAAATCCAAAGGACACCATTTCATGGCAATTTTTTGATTCCACGATAAATGGTCCCCGTATATATTGGTATCCCTCATTATAAGGAGAAGATACTATAATATTTTTATGCCTTGAAAACATCTTTCTGAAATCCACCATTCAAATATGATTAGTGGTCATCCCTAGCATGTCTCAACTCATCATATCAGATTTAAATCTTCTTGAGTCACGATATACAAAATCTATAATTCAACTATCCAAGTATATTTTAATACCATTAATATTACACTATTTTCTATTATACCCTCTATTTAAATAAATCGGTATGACTTTTCAGGTCCTAGTCACATGAATTTAAACCACACAACATGTAGTCCAAGAATCCTGACCTTAAAATATGTATACCCCTTCCCCAAGATAGACCATCCTATAATTATCCTATCCATCAGGATGGATATTGACTATTTATTGTAGGTTATACCAACTCTCTTTTTGTTCAATGTTTTATAACCTTAAACTCTATCTCTTGATAGGTTCTAATCACATGACCTTAAACTATAAATAAAAGAGATGAAAACATGTTCATTTAAAAACCCATAAAGGGAATCCTAGGAAAAAATAAATTCTCCACATCCTAAGCTTTCAACTTTCATGTACATAGGAAAAAGTAGGGTTCAAAAAAAGAAATATGAACAAATTTTGTGAGGACCACCATATGTTCCTAGAATAGTTAAGATATGCTCATTAAACCCACTATTCCAAGAAAAAGATAAACCAATAACATAACATGTCTCTTCAAAATAATGTTTATTTCAATATTGGATGATGTAAATTTTAGGGCTCCATAAATCTCCATGGATATACTCATTTACATAAATATACTTTATTCCTCATGTGTTTTAATCGACATAAATTTTTAATGGAAGATGGTAATGATTATACTCAGATATAAAGGAAACTTTTGTTGGTAATGTTTTGATGCCACCATGTATGGCGCTAGTATACAATGGAATATATCATTCTACGAAGAATATACATTGATCTATATATTCCTTACAAAATTATAGCAGAACCCAACATTCGATTATGATTATAAATAATCCATGGCATGTCCCATAAAATCATTTAGTTTTTGAACCTCCATGGTTCATGATTTATGCAATCCATAATTCAACCATTCAATAGGATTTGAAAACTTAAATGTTACACCTTCTTGCATCATGTTAATTTTAAAATAAAGGATATTCCATTTCATTATTGAACCTTTAACTATCATTGTCACATAAACCTAAACCTTATGATACAATGGTTTGACCAACATTAACATAAAATTCCCAACAAAAAAAGAGAGGAAAAACTTGTTAGGTTAGAAACCAATAAAGGGAATCCTAATAAAAAGTTGAGTCCCCTCCTTCAAAACCTCTCCATCAATCGTCTAGGAAAAAGTTAGGGCTACAATAAAAATACACAAAACTTATTGGGCCCACCCAATAGCACCTGCAAGATTCATGATATGGCCCCAAGGCCCCACAACTGAGGAAAAAGTTGGATCACTAATCATTTAGTGATACATGGGACATATATATGGAGATTTTAAGTATAAATTCAATGAACTAGATCCCTATTAAATATTGGAATATTAATTCCAGGATTTTCCACTTTGTGATCCTCATCATGTTAAGTCAACTTATCCATATCCAAGTAGCTCAGATCTAATATTATGGTGATGGTTTGTATGTCAATACCTGCATGTGAGTTATGCTTAGAAGTATATACCTTCCACATACAAGTATTTTAGCTCTGGTGTTATGGTGATGGTATATATTCATATAACATTGTTTGATCTATTCATAAAAGGAAACTACATTCTATATCAAAGTGGATTGGGCTTTGTGTTATAGTGATGGTATATATTCTTATACCCATCCCTGATTTATTCCCATAAAGAAACTATATTCCATACTTGATTGTATTATCTCTTGTGATATGGTGATGGTACATATTCCAATATAGGTCTGTGAGTTACACCCAACAGAAAATGTCTCCAACTCTAGTGTTTGGGAATATTTATTAGTTAACTCATTTAAGTGTAGTATTCAATTGAGTTTCATTTATTTTGATATTATTTTTTGAGAGTTTAATAGGTCACCATGGAGTGAAAAGAATTCTTAAACAGGGAATGAAAAGTTTGACAATGATTCAAAAGAAAAGGTTGGTATTATCATTCAATAATAACATTAGGAGAGGAATATCCGTAGGCTTTAATCTCTCACCTCCCAATAAAATTTTCAAAAAATTTCCTCCACATATCATGAATTATGGTAATTGATTTCTAAATTTCACCAACTTCACACGGAAGTCTTTCAAACCCTAAATCCTTTTCTTCTTAAAAATTATAGAGCCATTCCACTTTAGAATAAACACTCTATTTTCTTTCCATGTCTACTTTAAATAACCTCTAGTGATATTCTAACCTTTACTTAGAAGCATTCAGTTCCTATTGGAGAAGATTCATCAGAATGATTTATTCCCAATATAGATGCTTTTTCTTTATTGTTATCCCTTAGTAGTGGGATTCATCTAGGTTTATTACATCTTTAATATTGTCTTGTCATTATGTTGAATTTTCCCCCAATAAGAAGTTTCTATAATACCTACTCCCACTCCCATCATTTGATGGTCTATTTAAAAATATAATAAATTTTTCAGTAGTCAAGTCCTATATATCCTAGTATCATGAATAAGGCATAGAGATTTGGAAGATTTATCCCCAAATCATCAGGATGGGTTTGCATAACTAACATCTAAATGTCCCTATAAACATATCACTAGTTATTGAATTGAGTTTTTAGGGCCTCTTTATTAGAAACAAAAGCACTCTCATAAAGATAAATGTATTCAAGTACAAAGTCACTTAGTAAAGTTGTTTTTTCCATTACCCTTAGTTCTGCAAACCCTAATGTGACTCTGGTCATGGAATGATTTGGTGGTTGAGTTTGAGGATCTGAGATTTTATCCATGAGATCTACTACATGGGATAGGTTTTCTGATAATAAAGGATTAAGCCTCATATTTTAGTAGTTAAAATTCAAAGAAAAAAATCATGGATTTTAGAGGCACTCACCAGCTCTTTGGGATGGGGTTTAGTTTATCATTCATCACCTATGGTGATGGTTTATCATAATTTTTCCTCTTGGTATAAATGTTATCAATTGGAACCACAATTATCAATTATTCCAGGTCATGTGACACAACAGAGATTTCATCCTTCCCTACCATAGTTGGATCAGTTATTGGTTTGGTGTTTTTCTACATGTTGATGTCCTTATCAATTTTTAGTGAGATGAAATCTTGAATTAAATCATCTTAATAACCCTCAATATTTTCCCCAGATGGCCTACGAGGCCAACCTTTTCATACCCCTTGATATGTTTTGTTTCCACCTCAATGGAGGAGGTATCCTTAGTCATCCTATGTGGTGGTATCTCAGTGGTATTATTTATAAATAAAGTTGTGGGAGTTGATAATTTCAATCAACGCATCATATGGGGAGATGGTTAAATAAAAAATAGTATAAAATACTAATAACACCCAACCCCCCCCCCCCAATTCTCATTGAATTTCCTCACACCAATCATGGATAATATGAGTTATTGTGTATTCAAAGAGCGCATCTATCATGATGTCAGAATATGATAGTGTAAAGATATCTAGTATAAAAAGGTTAGATTAGAAAGGATAGAAAAAACCCTATTATCATACTCTATTTTTATACTCAAATTACTTATAAATTTTCTAGTAGAATAAATTAAGGAATCCACCTCCAGGGTTCCCTCCAATATGTATACCTTTATAGGAGGTGTAAGTCTACCTTGGGTCTCCCCTTCACTGTCCTCAGGATCCTCTTTAGACATTTCAATGGATCTAAATCTGGTAACAAAATAAAATTGATGTTAAACTTATGGGTTAATATGGAAGACCAAAGATAATATTGAAAACCAACCCCTTTCATCAAAAAAATTATGTTTTTTTAATGTATTTTCTTTCAAATGAAGTCAAATCTGGAATAGTGAAGGATTTTCCCTTTCCACTAAATCAGTTGGTTTGGGGTAGAATGGAAGGATAAACTTTCTACTCCATCATTCACATTAATTACTATTCAAGGGAGAGCTTATGTTCCTTTTAATGTGGATCATAATCTTTAGAGATACCCTATAGAGTCCCCCAATAGTATACTCTAGGGATTTTATCGATATAACCATTATCTCTACTCTCTGAAAATATATTACAATGAGATTTCAGAGATTACATGGGATCGGATAATTGTACAAAGGAAGAAACTTTTTAATTACCTCTCCTAATTCAATAAGGTTGTCTTATTCTTCATCTCAAGATTACTTGATCACCCCTCCAAGGGTTGCCCAATCCGCCCAGTCTTTCACTCTCATGGTGATTATAACTCTATTATCATTGGCGAAAATGATCATGTCCAGATCTCAAATACATATCATCACCTCTATAGGGTTATTGTGAATATTGAAATACATTGATTCTTTTATATTTTGATGTTGAGAAATATAGAAATCATTCTGTATAATTGCACACAAGTCCTAGGATTTAATAGTAGAGTGCCCATTTTTCCTAAACCATACAAAATATGGATATTCATAATTTGAGGACTCACTGGTCGGATTTTACCTAGGTCTTGATGAAGGGTCATGATCCTTTAATTTTAATTTCTTACAAGGTATCTGATAATCATTAGAGGCCACACCCTGTTATCATTGACTTGACTTCCTTGACCTAGTTTCTAGTAGAATTAATTCTTCAACCCTTTATTAATATATATAATCATATTTTGGATGACCTAATGAAGTATATACATCCCCCGCTACCTTCTTTTTATAACGTTTCCTAGTCTCAATCATACTTCTATTTGAGGTAGTGGATGCAGAAACCATAGGATCATTAGTTACTAGTATCTCATTGGGATATGAAGATACCCAATATTGTGAATATCCTTTCGTTATCCTAAAAAACACATTAAACCTAGGTATTTTAATCTTAACCCTAATGTTTTATTTATCTATCATGAAACAAAACTTACCTGATATCATTGGGTGTTATTCTATTTGAACTTCCATCATTGGCACCACCACCTTATTCTGAATTCATAATAATTGGTGAGAGAATCGATATGATGTGTATACCTTGAAAATAATTTAGTAGTTGACACAATACTTTAATAAAAAATCTCACATATCCATTTTATATGATTTATTATCATAGTCACCACTCTCATCATCAGTAATTTCATCAATGGGAGGGTCATTGTAAGAATAAAACAATAACTATAGATTCAAACTCCGAAGTTTTAAAACATTATCACCCATCAAATATTGTGGTATGATGCGAGATATGGCTTGGATAAATAGGTTAAACCTACCTCATATAACTATCACCATGTTAATCATCTCATATGCATTAAAATGTGGTACTGACTAGACCCATAAGATTTGGAATGTCTCCAAAAATTGAAAGGGTTCCTTCCCCTGATGGATTTGTAGAAAATGATGATATATTTTCGTAAGTATTGTCCTTAATAATCCAGTTTTCTTCCCTTAAAAATGTTTGGATTCCATCAAAAATGCTCTTGGTCATATTTCATTATAAGAATCATAGATTGGAAGCATGAATATTCTCATCCACATAGTTAGAAATACTAATAGTCAAGTTCATGTAAGGATATTGGGGTCAATATCATAACACCATTCTCCATATCACCCCCTTTAAATATTTTGACATTATGTTCTTATGATTCCTCATTTTTGTATTATGTAACGTCCTCTTGGATACTTTCATAAAATCACATCTTCAGAATCAATAATAAAGGATACCATACAAACCTAAAAATGATGTATGTTCATGGTCAAGGATCCTACCCATCAATTTCAATATCCATATAAATAAGTTAATAAAAATGTTCATTGATTATATCCCACCATAGATATGGTAAATATGAACTCATCATACATAGATTCGAGGATCAGTTCCCCCGAAGACCTTGTAAACATCCTAAAAATTGACTTATGCTTCCCCATGATCTAGCTAGAAATTGTTTATCGTAGGCCTCCAATAACTGAGTAGTTTGGGGAGAAGATAAGTGTTCTTGTAAACATATGTCTATGAATCTAATATGTACTCATAGATTTAAATTTCAATAAACTCATTCTCATACTCAAAACATGACTTTTGGGCATATAATTCCAAAATAAATTTAGATTTTATGCCTCCCCTTGGTTACATATCCCATTCTTACACCAATCACTTTCCTTGGTCCATTACTGATCAATAAAAGATTGAGCAGTATTAGAATGTTTCGAACATAGATTTGTGGTCCTGGTTGTTAGGTGTATCCTTGTTATTATGATGAACATATACATGAGATACATCTCCCATAAGGATGTGTTCCCCTTTTGAAGATATATTAATTCCCCCTAGATGATTGTGCTTCGAGATCCATAAGTTTTTAGAAGATTGGAATTAGGACTCAAGATGTCTATATCTGATAAGAGGCCATGGCCATATAAGGGAATAAAATAAAAATATAGATATTCTTGATGGTTCTTTTGCATGTATTTTTTCAAATATGACATATATGGTTTGCATAGAGTTCCATAATCAATTTCCTTTACAATTTCCTTTATATGAGCATTAGCTTCAGTATTATAAATGATCTTCAAATTTAATTCTATCTCATTCCAATAAACAATAATAATTCAAGTGAAGGATATTAATACAAATTACAAGGAAGAAAAATAAAACAATAAAAATCATAGTATAGACTTTTTGGGGATGAAATTTATCTAATGGAAAAATTTCAGCCTAGTGGGTTTACCCTAATTCCTCACTTTAGTTCTTCTATTTAGTGTGTCACCTTGATTCCATTACTTATTACCACACCCAGGTGCTTCACCCAACCATAATATCCTAGTAAATTCACCCAAGGTCTATTTACCCAAACCAAACTATCATGCTCATACCAACAGACCCCCAATATAATGTGATAAGGGAATATGAAAGAAAAATCCTGATCACCTTGAAAAGAATAGATGAATTATGTGAACAAATATTGTGAAAATATATTATTCACTCAATCCAAAGAAAAAGTGTGTAGAATAAAGGTAGGTTATTGTACTTATAGATGTGGGTGCCCTATTTTTTGACTAGATCACCTTTGTTTGGTGCACATATCCTCTCCATGCATACTACTGTGTACATGTTGATACTAGCATGAAATACAAACTATTCACTAACTCCAAGCACAAATGCATTACCTCTTATGAAAGATCCCATTCCTAAGTCACATTAACCTCAAAATTCAATCATCTTCATCCATATTAGATAAAATTCGGATGGGGGTATTTTATCAATCCCTTTCATAAGGATAAGGATAAGACAAAAGGATAACACCCCAACCTTGGTGCCTATGTAGTGATGTTCTACCTCCATGCACCTCGGTGCTCACACTCAGGCCCTAGTGGTCATTATTCCCTACTCTGGTGCTCATACCCAAGCAATCAGATTTAATATCTCTAGTTCCTATGTACAAGACTGTATCAATTCTCTATAGTATAAATGAATCACAATTCATAACACACTCATATCTCATGTTCCATAGTTATAAATTTTTCCTAAAAATACACCCCATGGGTTCTTATTTTCAATACACTATAAGATGAAGAGACACTCAAGGCTCCCTTTTTCTAGGTCTCCCTTTCTACACTAGGTAGCTAATACAGCTTAAAATGTAGTAGAATTAATCAAATGGATGAATTATTAAGTCATTTGATAGTAAAAAACTTTTTAAGATACCACTTTACCCCTAGTTATGTTACACTAGGGTGAAGGAACCCCCGTGTCAACATAATAGAGAGTTTCACACCTAAATCTATTTAGGGAACATCAGGCTAAGGTGATATGTGTTTAACCCCCTTCAAGGAACTCCAAATATGGGAGACCCCTCACCCGTATCCATTCAATGGAGATCCTTTACCTATATTTTTAAAAGAGAGACACTTCACCTAAATCAATATGAAGGAAAATATACCCACACATTGATGCAAGGGATAGCAATTTCCCATGGCCATAAAAGGATGTCAAGTTCACCTACACCCATGTAATAGAGACTACACTAACCTGCCCTCCACTAGTGTGAATCATCCTATTATCCCTCGACTAGGGTGAAACATCTAGCTATCCCTCACTAGTGTGAAACATCATATTCCCTTTATTAGGGAGAAGTATCCTTTTAACCATCACTAGAGAGAAATATAATGTTAATACCTATACTAGGTTGATACATATTTCTATGATCTAACATTAGGGTTCCATGTTTCCCCTAATTTTAATGATAGATAATTCTTCTACATAGAGTTCCTTCCTAGTCATCCAATTATCAATTCCTCCTACAAAGCCATTAGAAATATGAGATTAGAGCTTGCAAATCAGTATTAACCCCTTCAACCATGGATTACCTTGATAAAATGATTCGAGATAATTATCTCTACAGATTGGTAGAACCCTAGAGGATATCAAAATTTTGGATTCCCTTGATAATTAGGGTCTCTATCGGGAGGATACTAGAGAGGTCTCTCTTGGATATTCGTGATCATCCTAGCTCTCAATTATAATCAATGATCCATATTGCAATGGGATTAAATCCTAGGTAAAAGCACTAGTAATATTCTTATTGATGATTTCATCATTATGAATCATAAAATGTGATAGGGAGAGAGAAATATCATTTGGAAACATCCATGCTAGTTGTGCTCAAACACGGGTATGGCAACACTCATCCACCCATAAGCCCCACTCATTTTATCCCAATTCTTGAGAAGTATCATGGGTAGCATAAATGAATAAGCCCCCATTAAATCCTCTGTTATCACCCATTTCATGAAATAAACATCCTTTCTACATGATGTTAAACTACACATCCCTTCAAATAAAACTACATGGGTTTTGATTCATATAAGTTAGGATATTTAGGATGACTCTCTATGGTCAAAACCCAATCTCCCAGCCTGATATTCAAGATATTTATTAGTATATATACCTGAGGAAATAACACTCCTCACATGATGATCTATATTCCCTCTAGGATTATCTACATATTCATCATCATGTATATATTCCTCAAAAACCTTCCCTATTAGGATATATTCTTGAGTAGATCATATCATGTTTAGTGGGAAATGTCCCCACTTTCCAAACCAACTGAATATCTCATAAGGTCATATTCCTCAGGAAATAAACCCAACATCACTACGTCATATTCCCTTTAGTTTCAATCAAAAAAGGAAACTCATGTGTAATTATCACACCATCCATTTCTAAAAAACTTCACCTATAATTCCATTCTATGTGACTATGAACTATATGAAATTGGTTATGGATGCACAACCATAAAAAGTACCATAATGGTGATTATCATATAACCCTAAAAGTGATGATATGGCTCATTTAGTGGAATCTAATTACTAAATTTAAGATTCCTTTAATGAGGATAATTATGAAACCCATTTTATTGACATAATCCAAACACAATAAACATTTTATACCTCCCTGGATAATGATAAAATTCAGATCTCCCACCCAGGGATTTAAACATAATCATAAGTAATACAAAAAGAAGAATATGGAGAACCACTGATACATATAGATCAAACCATTTATAAAGAATTTATTATATATTTATAGAAATTAAAATTGATGAAAATACCTATGATATGTAAAAAATATACACATAGATTCTTGCTGAAAACCAATCACTGGAATAGGGGCAACCAGTCCCACACTAAGATTTAGAAACGATTAATGAATATGACTTAGATTTCTAAGAGAGTCCTAAAAGAGGAAATAACCAAACCCCACCCCCCCCCCCCAATTTATATTCCTTTCTATTAACCAACACTAATTCTAAATAATCACTTTCTAGAAACCCTAGTAACCTCCCACTATTAGAATGAAGGTATAAACTGATGTTTATGTCAAAGTATCATGAATAAATAACCATGTCAAAGTTTCTATCAGAAATATAAAGTTGAACATGGAATGAAATCTATTTGATTAACAAATAAAAAAACATACTATAGGAACTGTTACTTTTTTCCCAACTAATACACATACATCTATTGAAAATAGTTATATAAATAAATCAATCAAGAAACATTATCCTGCATTCATTTTTAATAAATTCATTAGAAACACTCAATTGAAAGATAAATAAATCCATATTTAACCTATTTTTTATACATCAACCATTACTAACCCTTTATAAATATATTTTATATAATCATATTAATAATGGAAAATTTTGATTGAATACCTCTACTGATTTCATATATGTTCCATCTTCATTCCATATTTTCTGGAAATAACTCATTGTAGAAAACATCCTCTTCAAGTAAGCTCCCTCTCAAGGGGTTTAATACATTATTTCTCATGGAAGTTAGTGTATTCCAGGGTGAGAACCACTTCTTTCTATTGAACTACTAAAACACTCATCTATATCGTCTATTAATTCATCTCATACAATTATATGCATGTTAGTACAAATAAATGAAATAAGATAATAAGAAGGAACTTCTTTGTTACTAATTAAAAAAATTAAGACAAATATTTTCCTCTAAACCAAGATCATCCGTACTTTTCAATATCAATATGGTGATGATTCATCATTATTTCATTATTGAGTTTTATACTGTGATCTTTCATTGGTTTCATGGTTAGTTTCCACTATTTAACTATTTTCTTATATGGGTTTGTTTCATTCATAACATTAAACAAGGAAAACTCATTTCCTAGTTCTTAAATCAAACTTTTCATTAATTATTCTTGGGTTTATTGAATGTTAATAGAATACATCATACCATTTCTAATCTATTTTCACCTTCCGTAAATATTCTTTTAAGTCATCGATTCATCACTTTTAGACAACTTCAAATGAAATTAAATATCTTCATGTGAAATAATTCATTTCCATTTAGAATTTCATTAAGTTATTTTTAACTTTTTTGTTATTTCAAATTGGGCTGACCAAAATATTAATCACTCATTTTTAACATACTTATATTTCCTATATTTTTCACATGGTTTCTTTATAGTCATAGTAAAAATGAATTTCCTTCCATCATATTCTGAATAAATTTTATTTCCCTATAGGAAAAAATTCTTGTGATATTGTTCATGAACTCTTCATTATAATAACTCATATGATCATATTTGTTATAGATTTATTATAAGCTTTAAAATCGATTTTATATTGGCAAAAAAATTTGATTTCTAGTCATTACATACTTTCTTTTTCTACTATTTCTCATTATCTCAGAATTTCCCCCATTGGATTCATGCCTTCCTCCTGGTAATAAAATTTAAAACCAACAAGTGTATGTTTTATTCCTAAATATTCCATAGATCTAGTTATAACCTTTAAATATGGTTTATTTATACATATTTTAATTATGCCTAAAATATTGACCTTTCTATCTTGGTAAAAGTTCCAACTGTCATTAATGTGGGATATAAGGTCATCCTAAAATATTATTCTCTTATTTTGAAATTATAGTTGGTTTCTCGCCATTTCTAAAAGCCCAAACTTCTCTATAATTTGAATCTGTAAGGATAGAGTTAGCTGAATAATTTTAATTTTTATTAAAAAAAGAGTTAAACTACCTCTTTTGTATTTTATTTTCTCTGTCCTATGATGATTCATCTTTTAATTATATAGATTTGTAAAAATATTATCCCATTTTATTCAAGGAATTATTAGAAACTTGACATTATTATTGTGTATTTTTAACATCTTATTATTTCGATTTCAATTTTTCTTTTCTATATTTCACAATATTTTCTTTCTCAGTAGACTTTATCTTGTATTTATTAACTTCATCAATGTAAATTTACCCTATTTTTGATATAATCCTCTTTACCTACACTCATTGTTTCATTTTATATCGACTACATATTTCATTTCTTTATGTTTATTTCCTTGTGAGAGTAAGCCTACAGTTCTTCTTTCAACATATACTATATATTGGTTTCTTAACCACCTCCATCTTCACTACTAGAGGTTCCATCAAATTTATCAACATGACCCCTAAATTTTATGAAAATTTCATACTGTTATTCTTTAAAATGGATTATTAATGTAACTTCATCTCATTCTTCTTTACTCATCAAACGTTTTATTTTAATTCTTGAATAATTCTTGTTATTGTAAAATATGTTTACCACTTTTGAGATTTTACACGACTTATTTTACTGAGGTTTTTCATCTTTTTCGAATTCTTCATACTCAGTATTACTAGTCTTTGGAAAATTGAAAAAAATCCAATTCCTCCATGTTTTAAAATTTTGAGAGGAAATTTACATTCATATATAATTTTCTTTTTTCTCATGTTCCATGACATAAAAAATACTATATTATCTGGTACTCTTTTTTTTTCCTCCTCATCATCTGGTTCACTAGATTTTTCATCATTTTCATCTTTGATTTTAATCTTTCACATAGATTCAAAATCAATTTGTTCTTTACATTTCTTCTTAAGTGTATAATACTTAAACTTTTCCAAATAAAACGTGAATTATGTGTACCTCATCAAGTGTAAGATTCTATTTTTCATCTAGAGTAGAGATCTTTGGATAAAATCTATTAGAAATGTTTTTTAATCAACTTCTTCACAATTGTATAATAATTAATCTTTTTATCGTAACCTTTGATATTTCTAACTATATCATTTACTCTTATAAAATATTCACCAATGATTTCTTCTTCTCCCATTTTTCAATCTACAAATCACTTTCTATAAACTTAAATAATTAATTAAATTTTAAATACTCTTCATATATTCTTCTAAACTTGTCCCAAATCCATTTTTCGGTTTGAACTCTCACCATATTAATGTTTACCTTCTCTGATAATGATATAATAATTATATTTTTGGTATTACCATAAGTTTATAGATTCTTCATACCAATAAAGGAAATTTTAGCAAATCATTTAATCAGTGGAAATCCAAAAGTTTTAGCATCAATAACCTCTTGGATAAGAGAAAATATATAATATAGAATCTAATTATTCCAACTATGGTAGTTTCGTACAGAAATGGTGGGAACACATTTAATATTAATGGAGTTTGGATTTTCCATCTTTATAAGGTGTTGATATTAATAGAGGAAACCTATGTTCTATGATACCACTTGACATTCCCTTGGAATGGGCGAGACACTAAGAGGGGGGGGGGGTAAAATCAGGGGTGTTGATCTATTATAATTTTTTTCACTTAAAAATAATCCTTCATTTTTATTTAAGATATGATCAACTTAAATATTTAAATTATCCTTACACAAATGTAATGAAATAAAGATAAACATAAGGAATAATGAATTTTATAAGTTTTGCCCTGATATAGTTGACTACATCCTTATTTTGTTCAGTTGTAATTTTGATCATAGATTTTCCAATCACTTAAAAAAGTTTTTACTATTTGTATTAAGAAAGTTTCATCCTCCACTCAACAGGTATACAAATATATTTTACTCCAGATAAAATAATAGGGAGGGTTCTACCTTCACTTACAATGCGTAATATATAGTCTCTTGCATAAAATAATTTATTGAAATTATATATATAGTCTCTTGATCCCTATGGTTATCGGCCTTGGGTCTAGTAATGTTATTGTTGAATCCATGGATCCTTTATTGTGTATTTAGGAATATTATTCTTCTTGATTCAGGGTTGAATGATTATTTTGATTTATGTAATTTTTTATCATGATTCTATATAATTTATTGAAATTACATAATCGGTAGGTGGATTTGATATCTTATATAAATTATCAAATTTTCTAATTATTTTTATACTGATTATAGTCTATAAAAGAATAGAATTGTATAATTCATGTGAAATTTAGGGAGCGTTCTACCTTCACTTACATTGCGTAATATATAGTCTCTTGCGTATGAAAATTTATTGAAATTATATATATAGTCTCTTGATTCCTATGGTTATTGGTCTTGTTTGTTGTAATGTCATTGTTGAATCCAAGGATCCTTTATTGTGTATTTAGGAATATTATTCTTCTTGATTTAGGGTTGAATGATTATTTTGATTTATGTAATTTTTTATCATGATTCTATTTAATTTATTAAAATTACATAATCGGTAGGTGGATTTGATATCTTCTATGAATTATCAAATTTTCTAATGATTTTTTGACTAATTATATTCTATAAAAGAATAGAATTTTATAATTCATGTGAAATTTAGGCTTTATAGAAAATTAGGGATTTTTACATAAATGTTTTTTTATTAGGAATTGGGAATTTCCAACTGTTATTGTTCTGAAATGGATTTTGGAATTAAATATGGGGAATTAAATGGGAATGGTTTTGTTTGAAAAGGATGGTGTTTTATAAAATTATTTATTAGTCAATTATTTTTTTATAATATTTTATTTAAACTTATTTTTTAAATGGGATAGATGGTTTGGGTGAAATAATATATATATTAATTGTGTTAATTTTTTTTGATAAATTTATTTTTGTGGACTTACTCTATAAATATGCTATGTTTGGATTTAAAATGAAATATGATTGTTGATATTCACAATATGGTGTGATTTTGTGCATATAGTATATTTTTTAAGACCTTTTTTTGAAACCTATAAGCTTTATACATGGTATAGAGGAGACTTAAAGTGTGTGTGTTAAGTTGAAAAATTATTGGAAGCATTAGGCTAAAATGTGATAATGCTTTCTTCAACATGGTAAAGTTAATAGTTTTGGGATGAGTAAATGGGTGATTACTTGGTTTATACATATGACTAGGTAAGTGATTACTTGATAATAATGGGTGAATATTGATTCGTATTCAATAGTTATCTCACAAATAATAATTGGATTGTTCCAGGGAATTCCCCAATATGGGTAATTTGGTTCTTCTTGAAATAGGGATTTCTATTGTATTTTAAGGGAAACTAGTATTTTATATTGATTTATAAAAATTGGGAGTTTTCAATATATCTTGGGAAAAATTATTTTTTCAAGAAAATTAATTTTTTTGGGAGAAAAGTGGTTTAGAAAAACTTTTGTAATTACACTTTGATTTAATATTATTAGAAAGAAATATAGAATTATTTAAAATAATGTTTTGATTTTTTTTTAAAATTATTAGATGAATCAAATGTTCTAATTTTAAAACCATTTTTTATTCATAAATTTTTATTATAATTTCTTTTTAAAATTTATCATGTATATAAGGGTATTGGTATCTTGGAGAAATCCTATTTAGTTTATCTCACCACTACATATACACTTTGGTTGACATGTAGATGTGGTTGGATGTAAAGAAGGTTAAAGTTAGACATCATTATTTATTAGTGGTTAGTTAAAGTTTCGTGTTGGACTTATGGTAAAAATATTGGTGGATCATAGTTCAGTAATTTTTTATTGATGTTAGTACGTGACTCGTCTATTTAATTATATGTATTGGATATGTGTTAATTTTTTAAATTAATTATCTTACCACTATTTAATGTTTTCTAATATGGGTTTTTATTCAAATACTATTTAAATTATCATGCATTTTTATGGTTTTATTTTTTAGGTAAAATCATTTCCCATGATTTCATTTATACCTCTATATTGTTGGTATCCTCTGATGATTGGGAAATATGCTTAAGGCCTTATTCAATTCTATCTTGGGCCTCAAGATTCATACTTATGAATTATAGTTCTCCAAAATGGTATTTGAGAATAGTTTTTGAGTCAAGTATTAATAATTTTTTATGTGGAGAATATGTTTGTTGGTACTTATAGAATACCCATAAAAATACATAAATAAACATTTCATGGTGAACTTTTAGGGTTTATAAAGTTCGGGTGGTGATCAGTTGATGATAACCTTATAGGATTTTTATTTGTACCATGTTAACCAATGATGGATCAAATAGGAAAGAGTTTATGAATCATGGTAAGAATGATTTGAACATCATCACATGAAATGGTTTTCAAAAAAAGGGTTTTATAGATAATAATGTATTTCCAAAGGCTCAAAGGTTTATGATGTTTCAAAGTGATTTTGGGATGGAAAATGTTGGGAAACATGTTGAAATCATTATGATTAATTGTTGGAAATAAAATTTTATAAATGAATAGAAACTACCCTAGTCATAGTGAAAATTGAGTATTTTTGTGATGATGGATGATATAGGGATTATGTGGTTTTGATGAGATATTTTGTGTGATGTAGAATATATCAACTATGAGAGTTCTAGTTAGATACTAAAAAGGAAATAAGATTTGGAGTATAATAATGTGGATCCTGGGATGGTGGGATCTATTATATAGGTTATTCAAAGGATTTATAGGGATTATAATCAGGATAAGATGAGGGGGGCATAAGGACTCGGAGTTTATAAAGTATAACCTTCCATATTTTAGGGTTGATTTTGGGATAGAGCTTATAGAGGAGTTTCTATATAAACATAATCATATATTCTAGTTCATATGTATTTTATGGAATTATAAAGATGATTTTGGGACGTATTTATCAAATTAACTGGCTAGTAGGTGGAAGAAAGTGATATAGGAATTCAACAGGTACATGGTTCTTGACTACAATAGATTTTAGAAGTTATTGAATAAAAATACTTCCCAAAAGAGTTTAATTTGGATAAATATTGTAAATTATTGGATATTAAACACGTTCACTTGTTAATGATGTAGTATGAATAAAAATTCATAGATATTTTGAATTATATACCATAGCTAGTGATAAAAAAAATCTCAAATCATAAATGTTCAAGATGTAATAATTAGAGGTATGGTCAAGGATTATACTGATAATGTTACAAACCTATGTGATTGTGGTTAGTGTGGATGGTTTTATAGAGGTATATATACAGATTATATAATAAGAGAGTTCTTTTATTCCATATATAGGTAGAGGGAAGAATTATTTTGTTGGATATAAGTGGAAGTGAAAGAAATATCAATGAAAGTAAGCTAAGATGTCTTACTTGGTTTGTCAGTGGGAATGGATGTGGGAATAATAAATTGTGGTTAAGTGAAGAATATAGAAACAAAGTCAAATAAAAATCCACATATCTTCCATTATTGTATGAAACATGGGGTTGTAAAGAAGTATTTTAATCATTTATTATGAGAAAGTAGGGACGACACATCAAACTAAGTGCAAGAATCAAGGATGTAGAATAATGATACAAGTAAGGTTGAGTTGGGTAATCATGGTTGAGTGAGCAAATTTTTAGGATTTTAAATCCAATAGAAGTATCAATATTTAGATCATCATAATTTCAAGATTCAATTTGATAGAAAATGTATAATGCAATTACACTTTAATAGATGATAGGTTGATCGAGATGAATTTCCAATATACAAGTGTGTTTAGTGGAAGGAGGATCACTCAGTGAGTTCAAATTTATAAATTATGGTAAAGATTTTTATATACCAAATGTATTTATTAATACTGAAAATTACAACCAGAGATTACTGATTGTTGTTTTCTATATATGGAGGACCATGTTAGTATGAGGTCAGTGAAATCAGATGACCAATTAAAACCCACTATAAAAATGGTTTGGGATCACATTTAAATTTTTAATGAGATTACATGAAAAGATTGGGACACAAGGTATTCTAGTCATAAGTTTTCATCTTTTTATTTTTTGAGAAAGAAACATGATAGTGTTCTCCCATGGATGTAGGATGAAAATACAAACCATGTAAATCAATGTATTTTTTACTTTAATTTACTTTTCTTTCTTGTATGATTGTGTTTATGTTTTTTTTGAAGACTATGTATGTGGTGATTTTTGGGGTAGTTTGGATTCCTATGTTTTGAATCACATTGTCAATGTGTTACTTCACATAAATTCTAGAGGGATCTGAACTTCTAGGAAATTGAAATAATAGAAAAATTGATGGTTCCCCTGATAGACATGTATGAATAACTGATAAATTTAGAGAAGGTTTGTCAAATTCATTGGTTATTTGGAATAAAATTGTAGAAAGGAATACCAACTTAGTACCATATTAATGACTCATACGTGATCTGTAGTTATCTTGAGTCTATGAATTTCAATTTTATGCATGATTTTTTGGTAATTTATCTTTTTTGTCTCTCTAGATTTATGGGAGGATATGGTCACTGTATTTATTAATTATATGGAAAAACTCACTTAGTATTTTAGGATGTTAGAAAATTAATTGTGAATGAATATCTCAAGTGGAGGGAAGTCTACGAATATACTATCAACACCTTAAATGTTGAAGGTAGATGAAGGCCTCCCAACTGTAAGATGACTTAGAAGAAAGAAAATAAATCCATAGATGGAAATAGCGGTAAATCCACTAGACCTAATTTTTTTAACATTAGTAAGATATGGAATCAAAATAAATATTGAGAAGACTATATAGTTAGTTTTGAAGGATCGATCTCCAGATGTTTTAGTTCTTTAAATTCAGTGTAGGATATTGGTTTTTCCATATTAAGTGTTAATCATCTAGTGGAATCATGGGTTGTTGATTATGGAGTTTCATTTCATTAAAAATCATAGTAGGTTTCCATGAATAATTATATATATTATAGATTCACTAAATTACATTTGGAATATGTTGAGGCTCTTTAAGTCGTAAAAAAGTGTGATTTGAATGTCTAAATACATAATGAAAAATTTCTTAAGTTGAATGAAGTGTGACTCATTCCCATGATAATATAAAATTATTATTTCTATAGGATAATTGGATAAATAATGATATGGAGTGAGTTTTATTAATGGTGTATGTAAAATTACTAAAGTTTCAATGGTTATGGAAAGGGGAGTTAAGGATGAAAACCTGTATACAAGTGAATGTTCATTTAGAAGTTCTATAGTCAGAAGTAAGACTTTTAAAATTCTATAGTTATAAAACAATTGTCTTGGTAATCTCAATGGGAAAAACAAGAATTATATAGAGACTAAGGGTGTACGAAATCTTGATCAAACTGATGTAAGAACTTTTAAGAGCTGTATACTTATGAAATAGGGTAAATTTTTGTTTAACTTCAACAAAATTAATCCTTTCACCATGAATCTTGAAATTCTTTATTCTAATGTTCATGGAGAAACTCTAGTTATTTCTTAAGGATGTTCAATATAATTTATCTTATTTATTGATGATGAAATATAAACCTCATAAAAGGGAGTTAAATATTACTTATAATAGTCAAATTAATATTCTCATTGCTAAGTAAAAATCAAAGGATCCTAAAGCTAACTGAAGAATATATATAGTGTAAAGTGATATTTTGATATCCACTATGTTTATTTAAGAATTATTTTATACTATATCATCACATTTATTTATCTTTACTAGACGTATTTATCTTTTAGGGGTGCACATACAGTTGATTCCATATTTAAGTAGAATAAACACTCTACTGGGAGAGAGAATTAATCAAGTATTTAACTGTATTTTCCATATAATTATGATTTAAAATGTATAAATATGATGGGAATTTTTAGTTATTGAAATGAAAATGTGTGATTTTTTATTATATTGGATTATTTAATTTAGTTCAGGTCCCAAATCGATGATGATTGTCGTAGATTTTATTTATCACTTAAGATGGAACTATCCAAAATTTTATGGGAGAGTTGGATATTATAGTTAGAATAGAAGGGTTAGTGGATGGTGTAGAGAGATATTTATCAATTCAGTTTTTAGGGGATATATTTTCATTCTATTAAAGTAAAAAAATCCATGTATACTACCTATTATTATAACTAATCCAAGCTTGAGCTATGTTTCAATTATAATTTTCTTTGTTTTTGGAGTTAATTTAGTGTTTTATGAAATAAATTTTGAGAGTTATGAGTTAATAAATATTAATGGCGAATAGTATGGTGGTGGAACATTCTATAATAATGTATTAAGGACCACTGGGTACCTGGTGGTTGGGTACCAGATACTCTATAAAAGGAAAAAGGTGTCTATGCCTCTAAACCATCCACAGGGTGGACATTGGCTTGGTACTAGATGGTCGGTGAGCAATCATGTGGATGATGAATAGTCACTAAGCACTTAGTATACTTCAATATATTTTTTAACATACATTTATGGAATTTTATAGTCATAGGATTTGGATTAATTCTTTGTTTTCTATTTCCCATGGCTGATTCATATGAAATTATCTTTCCCTAATATATATTTTCTCTCTATATCATTAAGTGATGATTTCTCATTATATTATTGGAATAATTTAGATCCATTAGTGATGTTAGATTCATTTCAATATGATATTTTAAATCAATATCCATTTGTATGAATGCAATGAGGTTTTCATGATTTCATGTTCTAATTATTCTTCCCGACTTCTTTTTTTGTTTAATTTTAAAATTTATTTTCTAGAAGATGAATTTTGACTTTATTCATGGTGTAAATCCTTTGTTAAGTTTTAGTTAGGTGACATATTGACTTATTTGGAATTTAATTATGTGATTATGTATTAATTTTGAAATTCTATTTAGATTTTTTGTTTTTTGTGAGCTTAATTCTTTTGAATTAAATTCAATTAATTTAGAATGATTTTATATGAGTTTTTTTTGTGGTGAATATATTTTATATGTATGTTTTAAAGATGTAAATGTGTTATAATGTGTGTGTAATGATGTTTAAATGTAAGTAACGGTGAATGAAATATTGAATTTAACTCTATTATAATTATAGGAATTAATAATTATATTATATGAGATTAAAGTAATATTTTATAAAAAAATTGAAGTGTTAAAGTGATGCTTGGAGATATTGAAATTTATACAATTATTATTTTAATTAATGTGAATAAATTTATTAAAATAATATGTGTTTGGTTATTCCTTCCATTTATGACATTTTAGTTGGTATCTTCATTGGCCAAAGAAGGTAGAAGGTTTCTTAGGTGACTAAGTTAGCACAGAATATATCTAATTTAATTCTATAAATGATATCATTAAATCATTTAATAGATTCATGATTTTTATATATTGTCATATTAAACACCAAGGAATGATTTGGAGTTGTGGTGGTTTGTAGTGAGTTTTTATTTGTCACCCATAATCTGTACACACATCATGTGAATACATATTATATGCATGATGTTGCAGGTAAATTAAAGAGGCATCAGTAGCTAGAAAATGATATCATAAAACATATTGGGGATAATTTGTTATGATTTTTGAGTCTTATAGAGGGATTTTCAGTATGATATATTTATTATTGTTTTATTTTTATTGTCCATAACTTTTCATTTGGATTTATATTTGAGTATTTTTTATATTTATAGTTCTTATCAGAATTTATGGGATGTTTTTATAAATTCATTCAGAACTATATTACTTATTTATACTGCTTATTGATATTATATTGTTTATTTAAATGTTTTTTATGGAACATTAGAGAGTGTGTCTCTCCATAATTGATACTTAAAAACTTTCAGTGTTAATCATAGTCCTCTGGTGATCAGGTATCATACTTAAGGTCATGTGACATTTCTCCTCAGGAGCACAGGAGGGACATTACAAAACAATTTCATATTATTCTCTTTTATACAGTCTTAATATTTTTATTATTGGTCGATTAGATATTGGGAATATATAATTGATATCGAATATATATGTGTGTGTGCCAAACTATAATAAACATTGTATAAGTCTATGTTTCCATGGAATTATGATATTGTATCTTTTTTATTTTTAAAAGATATTTTAGGGGTATAATAGTAATGTTAGGTAAGGGTGATTATTGAGTTTTTTATGCATCATTTTGGCCCATGGAAACATAGAATATATGTGTGATAATGTGATTGTGATCAAATAATAATTTGATTTTAGTTAATTCATCTAATTATCAATAAAATAATCAGTGTTTTCTTAAATTGGTTATTGATAATGTACTAGTTAACTGAAATATATGAGAAATATTTTAATGATGTAACATAATTAGTTTTTATTTGAAAAATTGATTTATAACTCTGTTCTTGAATTGATTCATGGTGTGATTGTTTTTAAAAAAAATTAATGTTGATTTCTAACTGGAATATTGTTTTATATAGAAGTTTGAAACCAAAGAAGCATGTCAATGAGCCTAATTGGAAGGAAGATGAGAATAAGCTTTTCGGTAAGAGGTATATAGAGGGAGATATTGAGTATGTTAATCCAATGGGGTATATGGACTCCAGTAGAGAAGAAAAGTATTGAAAGTTATCATAAAGTGATTCAATAACTAGAAGGGACACCATATCAAAATATAGTAGAGGAACCTATTGTGGGTCTAGATTTTTGATCACAACATCCAACTATCTTAAGGGGAGATATTGGGCCTCATTGATATGGGGAATAGATAAAATATTTGGATATTATTATTAAGTTTATTGATACACCATAAGAGAATAAAGTTTACCTTATTGTCTTTATAGTTGAGGTACCATCTCATCGTTGTTGGGATATTTTGGTTTAGACAAAGAGTAGCAAGAATTTTCTAGGATATATTTCCAATATCTCTTCATTGAGAAGTTCTACCCACAAACATTTTGTATTGATAAAGGTCGGGAGTTAAAAATGTTAAATAAAGGGAATATGTCCATTCTTGGTTATACTTATATGTTTATATACATTCTATATTTCACTCTAAACTTATTAAGAGATAAATATTAATAATATATCCATTTCAAGTATGGGTTAAAGTTAGATATTCATTTTAATGTTTTCTCATTTTTTACTTATTTTTAGAGAATTTTTGTATAAGGATATTATGGTAGAAAATGATATTGATGAAGAAAAAAATATATTTAATGGGAGTTTTTGGATCTAGAGGAAACAAAAATGGGAAATGTGGATTATTATCATCGATATAATAATCAAATAGGTAGTTAGGTAAAAATGTTCTATTCTTATTCTTCTAGAGTTAGGACATCATTGGAGTCTTATAAGCCTTGAAAAAAGGCCACACAAAAGAAATATATCCTAGTAAGATAAAGGAGTTTCACTCTTATGAAAAAGTGGGACATCATTAGAAATTTTCTTATAATAAATCACATAGGAGTTGAGGTTGCATTTCATATTCTATATAAGAATATCATTCATCATCCAGGGCATTAATTTTTATTGTGAACCAGTTGTCATATGGGAGGTCAGTCCATGTAGGTTGAAAGGTTTATCAGGGATAGTTTCAGTGGGAAGATATAGTATATTTAAGTTAGGTGTCCAAGGGGATGGTTCAATGTGTAGGGTTTGTACAATTATTTTTTATAGATCATAGACTAATAGATATTAGAGATGGGTATTCCATGATTAGAGTTATGGTGTTGGTTACCTATACTTGGGATATTGTTTTATCTGATTATCTTATTTCTCATTATTTGTTTTTCCTATTTTGTGTTTGACCTTGATGTGCATGTTGAGATTATGTCTAGAGTTTTTTCATTGAATAGTCTGGTAGAAAAAAGAGAGGAAACCTTTTGGAGATATCCATCATGTGTATCTTTTATCAGTGGATATGAACGTATTTTTGAATTACTTATTTTAGAGATTAAAGGATATGATTTATTATTATAATGGAGTGTCTAGAATAGTTATAATCACATATTGATTATTATTGGATAGAAGTAACCTTATTTCCATGATATGATGAATCATATGTTTATCAATGAGTTTGGGCCTAAAATTATAGAAAAGTTGGGTATAAATAGTGGTATCTTAGGATGGTCACATCTTAGATAAAATGGATGGTTTTTAGATTAAGTGATGGTGTTGGTAGTGTTTTATTCTCTTAGAGTTGACAAATATAAGGATGTATTACCTAAATATTTTATAGTATTGATGAAGAGGAGGGGACGAAGTTAAGGATTCTCATGGTACTAAGTACCAAGATTATCACTAGACCATCTTATCATGTGAATCTAGAAGAGATTCAGTAATTAAAAAATCTATTGGAAGAGATCGAATCTAAAGGGTTCATCATGAAAAGTTTGTTGTCATGGGGTACTCCATTTCTTTTTGCTAATAGGTAGATAGGGAATTCTGGTTGTGTGTTTTTATCACAATTTAAATAGGGTTACTATGAGGAATTAGTATCCTTTATCATAGATAAATGATTAATTGGATTGGATAAGAGGTGATCAGAGGTTTTTAAAGTTTTATTTTTGATCGGGATATCATTAAGTGAGGGTAAAATCTGAATATGTGATTAAGATAGATTTTGAAACAATATAATACTATTTTTGAATTCATGGTGATGGCATTCATTGTGAAAAACATATAAAATATGTTTATGGACTTGATGAATGGGTTTTGTATCGTTATATGAATTACATTAGGATTTTTTTATCAATGACATGTTGATATATTCATGATCATATAAGGATCAAAGGTATAATTTTTCTATCATCTTGGACACACTGAGAACTCATCAATTTTATGCCAATATATCGAAATTAATTTTTTTTATCCTGGGGGTGAAGTTCATTAGGAATATAATATCTGAATCTAGAATATCACTGGATTATAAAAAGTGGTTATTTTTTATCTTATAAGGTTACCACGAATTAATTTTAGATCCAAATTTTCTTAGGACTTATGGTTTATTATCATCGATTTATTTAGGTATTCTATCACCCATCAACACTAGTTATAATATTGACTTGAAAGGGTTTAAAATTTTAGTGGGATGATAGATATGAGAAAACATTTCAAGAGTTGAATATGAAATTGAAATTAGAACCTATAATATTTTTACCAAATCTAAGGAAGTTTTATGATGTATATTGTGATGTCCATATGTTGAAACTATAGGTTACAATTATTGGATTTATTGTCAATTGGAATAGATTTTAAGTTCTGTTGGTGGTTGAATATGTTTGGAGTTATGTTGAGGTAGAAGGAATTATACTTTAAAAATACTAAACGTTATAGAAATAACTCACACCAATATCACATGGCCCCTCCATGAAATAATTTTTAGGTTATAAAATGGAAAATTCCCCTCATTCATAAGGATTTTATTTGGGTTCATAAGATTTTAACCTTTGTCTCCTTTAAGAATAAGTAATCATTCATGCCCTGAATGTATGGGCACGTTATGTATTGTACATTATAAAATGCATCTAATTATAAATTAACACTATTAGATATAATAATATATAAATCATACGTGATATTCATCTTTGAAACATAAATAATATTACCTTGAAAAATTCTAAGTACATTGGTTCACACCATAAGATAATGATCATGTTGTGATGATGATTAGGAATATTTTGGTGGTATTATATATTTGGAGATAGCCATGTATTAGACCCTGTATCATGTCATATAAGACATGATTTTAGTATATCTTAGAAGAGTATTAAACGGGACTTCTCATGACATCTGGTTGTGGAGAAGAATTATGATCCATGAATATTTAACTCAGGGTTGATTAGCATTGAATAAAATTGATTCACTATGAAGAGAATCATTACACCAAGAAATGTTTATAGATCTAGAATGTTAAGTAAGTCACTTAATGTAATTATCATGTCTTAGATATGGGTTTATATTAAAAAATGTAGATCTAGTTCATTGTTTGAGAACACATCATGTTATGGGACACCACACTATAATCAGGTGCTTTCTTATAAGATTCACATCATGATAGAGGAGATCACATCATAATTAAGGTGAATTTGATAAATTACTAGAGTTTTAATCTATCTTAAAATTAATGGGATTTTCTCAACTTAATGGATAGTTAGTAGATAGTTTGAAGACCCCTTATGTGGGTACAAGTGAAAAAATCACTGGAAATGTTTTTGGATAATAAATCCTTATTTTATTAAGTATCAACTAAAATGTAAGACATAAGATAATATTAATAAATATATAAATATATAAGAATATTGAAAAATCTATAATGAAAAAGAAAGATAAGACTACTGGGGAAATTCTATTTAACATCAAAATATTGAAGGAAGAATAAAAGTTCAATGAAAACAACCATGTTTGATAGATATTACCCTTTTATAAAGAGTTATTATATGAAATCATCATGTCATTTTGTTTTTATTCCTTGTTTCAAATCATTGAGTAAAAAGACAATATTGGAGTTCCCAAAGGATTAATAGTTCTTATTTCCTAAATTTTTATAACCCATACATTTCATAGTGTTAAATCCTAATACATTGAAACTTCATCGGTGTATGATCCTTGGAATATCCCTTTATGGTGGACCAAGTAAAATACTTATGCCCCTACATTTAATTTTTTTCATATGAATATTATATGTGTGATTAACAATCAACAAGATTGATTTGTTATTGATAACACAAGGAAAAAATATAATGAAATGGAATAAAATTTTTACACCATAATTCACCCCCCCCCCATGTTAGGATATTTTAGGAATGTGGTTGTAAAAATTGTTTTTAGAGCCATTATGTTCTTACACATCAAATATGACTATGGAAGATTATTGTTAAGGAGAATACAATGAAAAAAATTGTGTCCCCTTGTTTTATTATTACCATTTATAGATATGGAATAATAAAATGAGATCTCAATTGAGATCTCTTGAACTTGATATTTTTTAAACTATAACACAAGGAATACAATTCATTAAATTTATAGAAACATCGATGACTGAGGTTGATAGGAATATTATTAATGTTTATGATAAAAAAACACTATAAATAGCATTATGAAATGGAATCTATATGATATTTATGATTTTTGAAATAGTAAAATCCATTAGAGAATAATTGGAAAATATTTATAAAAGGGAAAATATGGTGTAAGAAGATAAATTAAAAGTTATATAAAATAATATTTATGTTCCAAGTGTTATCCCAAATGATAATATTGATATTTTCTTTAATCATCTCATTGATTTTTTGGGATAAATTTGTTAACATAGTTATGATATTGGAGATGTTGATATTGTGAATAAAACTAGTATAAAACCTATAACTTTGTGAAATTCCAAGGTGTTAACTCCTGTAGAATAAGATCTCAAAGAAATTTCCATCGATAATATTCATTGCAAAATAGTGTCTTATGAAATGTTAGTGAAACTAGAGAGTAAATTCAGTTAACAATTAAAAAATGTTTTCTTTAAAACTGTGGATAATAAAGTGATATATGAATCAGGAGGTAATAAAAAAGATTCCAGTAATTAATTTCCTTCACTTGTTGTATGAATATTTAAGGGCGTAAAATAAGGTAAAGAGTCAAGATAACATTTTCACGATTTAGTTATGGAAAGGATATATATATTATTGAAATAATTCTAAGGAAGGTTGATAATGGAGCTAAATATGATATTAAATCAACACAATAGATAATGTCATGACCCGCCTTCAACAAAATAATGGAAAGGTCAGCAGATTTCCAAGCCCTTCCTTCTTTAAGTTGAAGGATAGATAATGACCCCCGAAACCCGCCTTCTATAGGTCCCGGAGTGGCGACTAGCACCAAGGGTATGGAAATTACACACAAATGGAAGGCATTACCCCTTTTTGTTTAATATGATCGGGATATAAGATGATGAAACCCAGCAACACCAAAGCTAAAAGAAAAGTAAAGCCAAAAGTAAATCATTACCACATGCATGTTCCAAAAGTAAAATCCACAAAGTACAAAAGTGACTACAAGGGTAAGTACCAAGGAAAGGAAAACAACAAATGCAACTGCCATAAAGGTCCGAGCTAGTATGGTCATGCGTGATCCCCAAAGTCCTCTTGGAAACCTGAAAGCAGTTGTTTATACATAGGGTGAGCATACAAGTACACTCAGTAGGTAAAACCAAAGACTCTTGTGCACAAGTGGGGGAACGTACTAAAGTTACGTGAGAAGCATACAACCAACACTATCAAGGAGTTCACCCCACTCACCGACTAAACTCACCAAATAACGCAAGTAAAGTAATATATATAATAAGAGCACATCGATGTTTGGGTACCCCTAACCACTTTCCCATTGGTTATTGAAGACATCCTACGCATTGGACCAATCCCGCCATTCTCACCGCAGTCCCACTGCCACACCCGCATGTACACACCTGGGCCACAACCGTAAGCAGTCCCACTGCCGAATCCTTCCTGCAAACACCTGGGCCACAACTGTCACACATAACCACACCTGCAAACACCTAGGCCAGAACAACCACCGCCGTGCCTGAAGACACCTGGGCTAGAAGATCCACTGCCACGCCTGAAGACACCTAGGCCTCATCCCTAAGACACTTGGGAAACCACCTACCCGCACACACCTGGGCCAACCACCACACTACCCTGCCCGAAGATTCTTGGGCTAAAAATGGACCTCAGGCCATCACATCCTGCCCGAAGATACTTGGGCTATCCGGGAAAGGGAGCAGAAAAGGAGCTAATAACGAGCAACTAATAATAGTGTTGGGAAAAACACCCACCCCCATGAAATGGGGGTGCTCGGCACTAAGTGATCAACTTGTATGGGGCGTGAGTAAGAAACAAAAAACTAAAAGTATATATATAGGTAACAAGAACTCTCCCAAGTTTAGGTTTTTCTTCAGCCAACCTAAAGAACACAGAAAACACTCAAGTCCGAGTCACAACTCTCACCAACAAAACCCATTTGTCCCATTCGTTTTCATGTTCAGTAATGATGTTTAATTAAGTTCTGCACCTACTTGGGCAACTAACACTATAAGCACAAACCAAGGAAAGGAATCCCGCCAAACGTCAATTTAAAAATTCACACCCGGTTCTCATGTAAAGTCACAACAACAAAGGGATAAGTGAGATCCCTCGAAGTACCAGAACCAAAGAAACCCCCCGAGACACTACCTCGTGTCCCCCAAAATGGTTTCTCATCAACAGAGGATCCCCCCAATTCATGATGTAAACAAGGTAACCACCCGGTCTTAAGTCTCACAACCACTGAATCCATAACAACAAGGGATCTTATCCCCAATTTCACAACCACCGAGAGTATAAATATAGGGGATCCCATCCCCTCCCACATCTCCAGCAGTTAGCCAGTAAAAGAAAACAACCAAACCACTACCACCAACACAAAGCAGGGCCATGCCTGTATTTTCAGATTTATAAGATTCAACACACTCCATGATTTCAATTTCCGGGTGATTTAATAAGGGGTTCTCACATAAGGGTTGATCTTTTTTCTTTCAATTTATTTATCTGGGTGTACGTGATTAACCAATTTCCTTTTAACAGCAAGAGTTCACAACCAAAAACAAGGCATTTAAAACATCACCAGGGGTTCACTAGTGCACAGATAAAGACCACAAACGGCCATGATTTTTAGTAGGCGTAATCCCGCACAATTCAGAAAGATGATCATAACATAAAATAGTATCAACGATCACACCCCCCCCCCTTATTTCATTACAGAATCAGTTCATTATCTTTATTTAGGTCTGGTTTGTCCAATTCTACAGAATCAAAAGCACGCCTGCCCCACATGATACACAAAAAGAAGAGGCGATGGAGAAATTCCCTACTTGTTGATCGGCGCTGAGAACGGTTGACGCTGAGCCTGGGCGCGGAATTCCATAGATAGCGATGTCGCTCGCTTGAACAAAAATTGGTTCTTCTGAACTAAGGTCTAGCACACACAGGGTGATCGAGAAAAGAAAAACCCATGGCGAACTATTTAGTTTATAAGGGTCGGGGACGGTTGAGATAACAACGGGAAACCACGTAAGGAGCGGGGGTCATGGGTTGACCACACGGCCCCACATATTATTAAAGGGTCGGGTAGTTTAAACTGACAAACACACTAGGTTAATTCATTAAATATTTAATTAAAACATTTATGGGCATTACCGGGTTTTAAAAAAATCTTAAAGGGGTCAAAATGGGGTTTAAAACCCAATTCACGCAAAAAGGAGTGCTACTTGAAAGACCCCGTGGGGGTAGGTGAGAGCCACATGTGGCTGACAGCTACCAGTAGCCGAGATCTATATGTGGCTGACAACTATCGGTAGTCGAGCTACCGGTAGGTTGCAGCTACCGGTAAGCCGCAGCTACTGGTAGACCGAGCAACCGGTAGACAGAGCTACCGGTAGTTGTAGCTAGCAGTAGACCGAGCTACCGGTAGACAGAGCTACCGGTAGGCTGCGGCTACCGGTAGACCGAGCAACTGGTAGGCCTGCTACCGGTAGGCTAAGGCTACCGGTAGGCCTACCGTTTGGCCAAACTTCACCAAGATTCCCAAGACCAGAAAACCCAACTTGAGATTTTTACAATGTAATGGACCCCAAAAACCCGGGCCATTACATAAGATACCTCTTAAACAATTCTTGTCCTCTAGAATAAAACAACCCAGAAAGAAATAGAGGGTCTGAACAACCGCCCCTAAAGATACCTCTTAGGAGTGAACCTCATGTTAACTAAAAACGCCCTTCTGTCAAGAACCAAACAACATATCATGTCAAACTGCCCAGGCATGTGGGGGGTTGGGGATTATCCTTTCCCATGTCAAGATATTATCTTCTTTGGGTGGAACTAACTCTCTCGCATGGGTTTAATCGCATCCACTGTAATGCGTCTTGATTAGGGGTCGGGTTCTCTCCTCCCCCATAGCCAGGGATTTTCACACACATTCAGAGGAAAGAAAAACAGTACATTTCATAGCCAATAAGACCAAAACTTTCTACCATAATAGGTATAACAAACAGAACATTAAAAAACATAAAACAACTCTGGGTACTGGGCACACATCTGTGCTTCCCTCTCCCATGTACTCTCCTCAATCCCACCATGTCTCCATAACACACGAACCAAGGGAATAGTCCGCGCATGAAGCACCTTATCTTTGCGATCCTTGATCATCACTGGTCTCTCCACAAAAGTCACGTCTTCCTTGATGTCCATCTCACCCCAATCAAGGACGTGTGAATCGTCGTGCAGATACCGACGGAGTTGGGACACATGGAAGACATCATGTATCCTCAGTAGCGGCAGTGGTAATGCTAGCTGATAAGCCACTTCGCTGACCCACCGCAACACTTCGAAGGGCTCGATGAACCTGGGAGAAAGTTTACACCCCTTACCGACCCTCCGTTTTCCACGCCGAGGGGAGACCTTCAAGAACATGTGGTATCTAACCTCAAACTCCAAAGGCCTCCTCCTAGTATCAGCATACGACTTCTGTCGGTCCTAGGCCGCCTTCACCCTTTTCCCGTATGATCTGAACCTTCTCTGTCGTGCTCTGCACCACCTCCAGGCCAAGGATTCCTGCCTCTCCTACTTCGGTCCAACACACAGGTGAACGGATTGGCCTCCTGTACAAGGCTTCAAATGGGGCCATAACAATGGTATAGTGGTATCTATTATTGCATGAAAACTCTACCAGGGGCAAGTATCGTACCCATGATCTTCCTGAGTCCAGAACACATTCCCGCAACATATCCTCCAAGGTCTGGATGGTGCGCTCTGTCTGTCCATCTGTATGGGGATGGAAAGTGGTGATAAGACGCAGCTGGGTTCCAAAATCATGATGTAATCCTCTCCAAACTCGTGAGGTAAACTGTGCATCCCTATCCGAGATTATAGACCTCATAAATCCATGAAATCTCACCACATCATCCACATACTTTCACGCCAAAGAATCCACTGCACTCGACTCCCTGATCGCCAGAAAGTGACCCTATTTCGTCAATTGTTCAACTACCACCCAGATGGCGTCGTATCCCCCTTGGACCTTGGGTAGTCCTGTGATGAAATCCATCGATATGTCGTCTCACTTCTACTCGGGGAAATCTAGAGACTACAGTAGGCCGCCTGGAACTTGGTGTTCAGCCTTCACTTGCGGACACACTAAGCACTTGGCCAAAAACTCTGCCACTGCTCGTTTAACTTCGGGCCACCAAAACTGTTTCTTCAGTCCCTAGTGAATCTTAGAAACTTCTGGGTGTACCGCCAGGGGTGAGTTGTGGAACTCACTGAGAAACTTGTCGCACATCACTTCTAGAACAAACATCCTCCCCTGAAAAAACATCTGGTTCTGACCATCCTCCGTCCAACCTTCCGGAGCATTCCTCTGGTCAACTCGGTCACGCATCACTTCGCACTCTGGGTCTCCCCAATGAGACTCCTCCACTTGCTGCAATAGAGAATATTGCACAGTCATCTGATACAGGAAAACTCTACCGCTATCCATCCTTACATCCAGGTGTAAGGCATACAATTCATCCATTGCCTTCCAGGTGTCTTCCGACTCTCGGACCGCATCCTTCTGCATCCTCCTGCTCAAGGCATCAGCCACTACATTCCCCCTCTCTGAAGTTTAGGAAACCTGAAAGTCGTAATCTTGGAGGAACTCCATCCACCTTCGCTGCCGCATGTTTAGGTCCAGCTGGGAGAAGATATACCTCACGATTTTGTGATCTATGAAGACCACAAAGCGTACTACGATGAGGTATTGCCGCCATAACTTCAGTGCAAAAATGACTGCTACAAGCTCTAGGTCGTGGGTGGCATAATTACGCTCATGATGGTCTTGCTGCCTAGACCCATAAGAGATCACCCCTTGTCACTACATCAACACACATCCCAAGCCTTGTCCTGAAGCGTCACAAAACACCTCATACGCCGCCCCTTCATCTGGTAATCTCAGCACCGGGGCACTAACCAACTTCTCCTTCAGATGGTTGAAGGCTGACTCGCACTGCTCGCTCCACACGAAAACCTGGTTTTTCTTGGTCAGGGATGTCAAAGGGGCTGCTACTTGGGAGAAGTTGGGTACGAACCTCCGATAGTAACCTGCCTGCCAGAGGAAACTACGGACCTCTGCCACATTTTTTGGTGCTACCCAAGAAACAACTGCCTCAACCGTTGATGGGTCCACCGCTACCCCCTACTCGGACACCATGTGCCCGAGGAAGTGCACTTCTCGTGTACAGAATTATCATTTCGACAACTTCCCATATAGTTGATGCTATCGGAGGACCTCCAAAACCGTCCTCAGGTGCTCTGTATGGTCCTCCTCTGATCTTGAATAGACCAAGATGTCATCAATGAACACAACTACGAACCGATATAGGTACTCCCAGAAGATGGAGTTCATAAGCCCCATGAACACAGCTGGGGCGTTCGTAACACCGAAAGGAACAACTATGAACTCTAAGTGTCCATATCTGCACCTGAACGCCATCTTTGGGATGTCACCCTATTTCACTCTTAGCTGGTGGTACCCAAACCGCAGGTCGATCTTCGAGAACCATCCTGCCCCTTTCAGCTGGTCGAAAAGATCGTCTATCCTCAAAAGAGGGTAGCGATTCTTGATCATCACCTGATTCAGCCTCCTGTAGTCTATGCACAACCAAAGACCACCATCTTCCTTCTTTGAGAACAATATTGGAGCACCCCACGATGAAAAACTCGGCCGAACATAACCCCTCTTCATCAGATCGTCAATCTAGATCCACAACTCCCGTAGCTCTGAAGGTGCCATCCGGTAAAGAGCCATCGAGATCGGACGAGAACTGGGCTGCAGGTCTATCCCAAACTCGATATCACGTCAAGGGGGTAGATTCGTCACCTCCTTAGGGAAGATGTCCATAAACTCACGGATGATCTCTGGAACCTCCACCATTTCAGCATCTACTAACTCTGCTGACGGCTCAACTAACAAGGAGAGGAGGGGTTCCTCTCACCTACTACCCTTCTGACTGCTCCGCTCGCCGGTGAAGGTAACACGCCGGCCGCCCCATGTTCGATAACACAACCCTTCCTCAGAAATAGTTGATGATGGCACACACAGAGAATAGCCAGTCGATGCCTAGGATGAAATCGTATGGCTGTATTTGTAGCAGAAGAAGATCCCTAACCGACTGATGTGGCCCTATCATCGGTCTGCATCCCCGACAAACAAACAGCAAGTCAGTATGACCTCCGACTGGTGTTCTCAACACCAGGGGAACTGGAAGACTCTCGGCATATAGACCCAAGGCACGGGCTAGACTGGGTGCAATAGAGGAGTGCGAAGCTCCGGTATCGAACAAGGCATAAGCAAGGGTACTGAACAAACTGATCGTACCTCAAACAACCTTCGGCCATGCTGGAACTGCTGCCTCCACGGCGTGTAACTGTCCACGCCCATCTCCTCTGCCCCTCGTCTGTCGGACACCTCCTCGACCACACCCCATTCGAGGTCCCTAAGGAGCGCCCTGAGGCCGGCCTCCACCTCCTACGTCTTCCCTCGGAGGAGCGGGAGCTCGCTGTCCCTACTGCTGCTGCTGGAAAGGCATGGTTGGAAGCTACTTCTGAAGCGGGTGGTGGGGATGTCTGCCACCTCCGTACTGTACCCGGTCTGGGCACTGACTCCAAAGATGTCCACGTCTCCCAAAGACGAAGAACCGCGGCCCTGGGCCCGAAGAAAAAGGGAGAGGACCAGGGGATCGAAACTAAAACTGTTTCGGCATGCTCCCTACTAGTTGGAACCTGGAGGGTCCTGACACTGGAGGTCTGGTGCTGATGGCCTTCCCCTTTGATGGTCCCAGTTGGATCCCCTCTCATGACACTCCTCCTAGAGCGTGCATCCTCTCCACCACTTTGGCTTTCTTCTGGACCTCCATGTACGTCGGTAGGGTAAAGGGGGTAACAACATACTGAAGGGAGGGTTGGAGCACCTCCTCTAAACGTCTTTCCCAAGATTCCTCATCTGGAAAGAGGTCCGCAGAAAAAAGTAGGAGGTCCTTGAACTTGATTCCTAGCTCCCTCACTGACATACTTCCCTATTGGAGGGATAGTATCTCTTGTCTCTTTTCCGCCTTCATCATCGAGGAGAGGAATTCCTCCCGGAACTCCCTCTCGAAATCAGCTCATGCCACCTCAGCCTCTCTCCTCTCCCCCAGGTAAAGCGTCCACCACTGACGCACCACTCCCCGCATCTTGCTGACGGCCATAGGAACCCAGTACTCGGTCGGGGACCAAATCAGACCGAAATCTATCACTAGCTCCTCTATCCAGCCTTTCATCTTCATGTCAGAGATGTTGCCCTCATACTTCTCGAGGGTCTGTCGCTGGAAGGCCCGAAGAGTCTTCTGCCGCTGGTTGTCCTCCTCCTCTCGATCAGCTCTCTGTCGATCGGCCAAAGTAGTCTCTGGGGCCTCGATCGCCTGTACCACACGTGGTCGCCTTCCAGGTGCCATATCTACAAGGTAAACAAGGAATTCATAAGCCCAAGTAGTTCAGAATATTGTTCTTAAAACATCTTAAAATTTTCATTTATTCTTAATTCACAAGAAATCCCAGAAACACGAGAACGCAAGTCATTATGATGCATATACCTTTCCTAGGTTCTCTACCCTGCAATCAGCGTGGCTTCACTTGGTCGTTCAGTAGGTCCAGAGTCCTTGCATGGGATCACGGGGGGCCCTAAAATTCCGTGTCCTAGCAAGTCTTCCCTGGCCTAATTCACGCACCAAGGTCACCCAACACTGTTGCCCTACCATCCCATGAAACCCTCACTATGCCTAACTCCAGACTCCATCCTATCTCTCAATCCTCACCTCTGATACCATTCTATCATGACCCGCCTTCACCAAAAGGAGGGAAAGGTCATTAGATTGCCAAGTACTTCCTTCTTTAAGTTGAAGGAGAGATAATGACCCCAGAAACCCGCCTTCTATAGGTCCTGGAGTGGCGACTAGCACCAAGGGTATGGAAATTACACACAAATGGAAGACATTACCCCTTTTTGTTTTATAGGATCGGGAGATAAGATGATGAAACCCAACAACACCAAAACTAAAAGAAAAGTAAAGCCAAAAGTAAACCATTCCCACATGCATGTTCCAAAAGTAAAAGCCACAAAGTACAAAAGTGACTATAAGGGTAAGTACCAAGGAAAGGAAAATAGCAACAGAAGCTGCCCCTAAGGTCTGAGTTAGTATGGTCCGGCACGATCCCCAAAGTCCTCCTGGAAACCTGAAAGCATATTTATATATGTAGGGTGGGCATACAAGTATACTCAGTAGGGAAAACCAGAGACTCTCGTGCAAAAGTGGGGGAATGTACTAAAGTTCCGTGATAAGAAGACAACCAACACTATCAAGGATTTCACCCATCCCACTCACTGGATATACTCACCAAATAACGCAAGTCAAGTAATATATATAATAAGACCACATCGATGTTTGGGTACCCCGCGCCACTTTCCCACTGGTTATTGAAGACATCCTATGCATCGGACCAATCCCTTCATTCTCACCGCAGTCCCACTGCCACACCCGCCCGCACACACCTAGGCCACAACCGCACACAGTCCCACTACCGAATTCCACCCGCAAACACCTGGGCCACAAATGTCACATGTAAAAACGCCTGCAAACACCTAGTCCAGAACAACCACCACCACGCCCGAAGACACATGGGCTAGAAGATCCACTGCCACGCCCAAAGACAACTGGGCCTCATCCCAAAGAAACTTGTGAAACCACCTGCCCGCACACACCTAGCCCAACCACCACACTACCCTGACCGAAGATTCTTGGGCTAAAAATGGACCTCAAGCCATCACATCCTGCTCGATGATACTTGGGATATCCGGGAAAGGGAGCAGAAATGGAGCTAATAACCAGACACTAATAATTGTGTTGGAAAAAACACCCTCCCCCATGAAATGGGGGTGTTCGGCACTATGTGATCAACTTGGATGTGGCGCGAATAAGAAACACAAAACTACATGTATATATATAGGTAACAAGCACTCTCCCAAGTTTAGGTTTTTCTCCAGCCAGCCTAAAGAACACAGACAGCACTCAAGTCCGAGTCACAACTCTCACCAACAAAACCCATTTGTCCCATTCGTATTGATGTTCAGTAATGATGTTTAATTAAGTTCTGCACCTACTTGGGAAAATAACACCATATGAACAAACCAAGGAAAAGAATCCCGCCCAACGTCAATTTAACCATTCACACCTGGTTCTCTTGTAAAGTCACAACAACAAAGGGACAAGTGAGATTCCTCGAAGTACTGGAACCAAAGAAACCCCCCGAGACACTACCCCGTGTCCCCCAAAATGGTTTCTCATCAATAGAGGATTCCACTCCAATTCGTGATGTAAACAAGGTAACCACCCGGTCTTAAGACTCACAACCACTAAATCCATAACAATAGGGGATCTCATCAACAATTTCACAACCACCGAGAGTATAAATACAGGGGATCCCATCCCCTCCCACATCTCCAGCAATCAGCCCGTAAAAGAAAACAACCAAACCACTACCACCAACACAAATCAGGGCCATGCTGGTATTTTAAGATTTATAAGATTCAACACACTCCATGATTTCAATTTCCGCGTGCTTTAACCAGGGCTAATCACAGAAGGATTGATCCTGGTGCTTTCAATTTATTTAGTCGAGTGTATGTGATTAACCAATTTCCTTTTAATAGTAGGAGTTCAAAACCACACACAAGACATTTAAAACATCAACAGGGGTTCATTAGTGCATAGAGAAAGACCACCAACGGCCATGATTTTTAGTAGGCGTAATCCATCACAATTCAGAAAGATGATCATAACATAAAATAACATCAACGATCACAACCCCCCCCCCCTTCTTTCTTTATAGAATCAGTTCATTATATTTATTTAAGTATGTTTTATCCAATTCTACAGAATCAAAAATACGCCCACCCCACATGATACACAAAAAGAATAGGCGATGGAGAAATTCCCTACTTGTTGATCGGCGTTGAGAACGGTCGAGCTGAGCCTGGGCGCGGAATTCCACGGATAGCGATGTGTCTCGCCTGAACGAAAAATTGTTCGTCTGAACAAAGGGCTAGCACGCACAGGGTGATCGAGAAAATAAAACCCATGGCGAACCCTTTAGTTTATAAGGCTCACGGACGGTTGACATAACAACGGGAAACCGCGTAAGGAGCGGGGGTCGTGGTTTAACAACGCAGGCCCACACGTTATTAAACGGTTGGGCAGTTTAAACCAATGAACACACCAGTTTAATTCATTCAATATTTAATTTAAACATTTATGGGCGTAACCGGGCTTTAAAAAAAGCTTAAAGGGGTCAAAATGGGGTTTAAAACCCAATTCGTGCAAAAAGGAGCGCTACTGGAAAGACCTCGTGGGGGTAGGTGAGAGCCACCGGTGGCTGATAGATACCAGTGGATGATAGATACTGGTAGCCGAGAGCTACCAGTGGCTGATAGCTACCGGTAGCTGAGCTACCAGTAGGCTCCAGCTACCGATAGACCGAGCTACCGGTAGACAGAGCTACCGGTAACTGTAGTTATCGGTAGACCGAGCTACCAGTAGACAGAGATACCGGACGGCTACGGCTACAGGTAGCCCGAGCTACCGGTAAGCCTGCTACCGGTAGGCTAAGGCTACCGGTAGGCCTACCGTTTGGCCAAACATCACCAAGATTCCCATGACCAGAAAACCCAACTTGAGATTTTTACAAAGTAATGGACCCCAAAAACCCGGGCCATTGCAGATAAATTTTCCCTTGAGATAAAACATGAAATCAAGAAATTTAACTAGAAATAGGTTTTAGTGGAAAAAATTTACAAAAAGAGGAATAAGTAGATGATATATATTTTAAATATGGTCCTGGATAATTTTTTTATATTTAAAATATGTTATTATGGAAATAGTTGAGAAAAATATATCAAGAGTAGAGGAAGGTAAAAAAATCCAAAGGAGTTATTCCATTGAAATTAGAACTTGAAGGAGATCATGAAGAATTGGATATTCAATATAAGAAAAACTAAAAGATTTATGGTATGTTGATGGAATCAGCAATATATATTGATCTACTTGAAGATGGATTTTCTTGATTGGAGAATGTTGTGGAAGATCTTGAGGCTTATCAAGATACCTCTAAATAAGTTATTGATTTAGTAATAGATATCAAAGATCAAGAAAAAATTATTGAATATCTTAATACAAAAATAAAATATTTAAGTAACACTGTCTAACCATTCAAATAAAAAGTTCTGTATTTTCAAAGGATTCTTAAGGATAGAGTAAAAGAGGATTGTCATAAAAGGATGTTAAATTTCCAAAAAAAATGATATAGAGCTAATAGATAGAATAAGAAGAGCTACAATCACTATTGAGGATATGATAAATGAGCATAATCCTATGCTTCATGGAAAGGGTGGTTCTGATTTTGAAGTTGAGATATTCAGGGCAAGAGGGGTTTCTCTAGTAGAAAAAGAAAAATATTGGCTACAATATTCAATCACCAATGACCCATCAACAAGAAAAGAACTACTTATTGTTTATAAATGTGTGGAGATGAAGGAATGATAAAGTCACCCCTGGATGAAATTCCAATTCTTTGGTTATCCTTTTCATAGAATAACCTGATACGTGAAGGTAGAGAGGTACTTGAGAGTTGAAACTCCCTTGAGTTGACATTGAAGGAGGATAACATATCCTGAACATGAATAAAAAATTATTTTTTTATAAATTTTCATAACTACACTAACTTTATCGATAAATAAATATATTATAGGTAATAAAAAATTAAAACTTACTCCAACGTTAGTCGAATGATAATGGTAGATAAATAACCAAACAAGATCCCCTTTAAAAAAATTATAACCTTTAAAAGAAGTGTAATATAATCTAATATCCTCTGATGAAGAAAATGAGGAGAAACCCATTAATTTAAATAAAACCAATTATTTGAGGTATTTTACCATTACATAACTTATTTTAAGTTAAGTAATGTTTGGTTCAAGACTAAAAAAATTTTTGGAAGTTTTTTTAAGTTTTTGGAAGCGTTTTAAAAGGTGTTTGGTTTGAGAATGGTTATAAGAAATCATTCTCAAGACTCTAAGAACTATGCGAGGTGTTTGGGGTCATTGGGTAGGTTCACGATTGGTATAAATTTAGAAAAAACCATACACATAACGATATGAATTTTATTTTTTTGAGACAGATACGATTCATATGGTTAGCACATGGTTTGCCAATTCGTAAGGCCTAATAATGTAGTAGAAAATTCATTGTAAGAAAATTGTCTTTAAAACATAAAAAATTTATGAAAAGACTCATTTGTCACCAATGAGCTAGGATCTCAATTTTCATGGCCCCTCTAGGTGAATATTGACATTCTTCGATATCTAGACTCAAATTCTGTTGATTCTTTGAGAATTTTATTTAATAAATACATTTTTTGGACTCTATTATTCCTTACCATCTTGGATATTCTTATTTATTCTTAAATAAAAATTATATATTATTTTTTATGCCCATATCTATGTGATAGAATATTTTTTTATTGGTTTTTCTAATTACTTGATATGTAAGTTGAAGGAATGTATCACATCCATGGGATCATCAAAAGAATCATTATTCTGAATGGATCCTAGATAGGTAGTTTTTCATTCATTCAACTTTCATAGGAATATGAAATCTCCCATGAATATGAATGATTTTTATATCTCATGGATAAAAATTATACAACCACAAATCCATTGAAACCCTACTATAATTTCCCCTAGTTTTTCTCATTCTGGTTTTTGGGATGTGGGTGAAACAATATGGGAATTGAAAATGGTGTTTTTAAAAAAATAAAACTTTATGAAAATCAAAGAGGTTTTGATGGGTTTTCTTGGAACAACATGGGATGTGTGCATTATTTTTCACTGTGAAAATGGATTATGGATGGAATTTATCATGATTAGATGAATATTATGGGAGTTTGGTTTATGAATGTATGTATGTGAGTGTGGATATGTAGAATTTACATGCCAAGAAGTTTTAAACAAACTAATTATTAATGGATTATAGGTGGATGTAACCATTATCACATGAATATTTTGGGAGTTCAATATTTTGAAAATTTGTGTAAGTGTAATCATGGAATTGATATTCCAAGATGTTTGGAAAACATATTTTTATTTATTTAGAAAAAATATTTTAAGAATTTTTTTTGATCACTTGGTTTAGGGTATAGAACCACTTTGTTAAAAATATTTATCTTTTTATATTTTTATAAAATGTTTTAAATTTCCTTTGATACATATCCTACTATTTCATAAAAATATGTACTAATATGATTCTTGTATTAGTGGTTTGTATGAAAATAATTTTGGAGTTTCCTACTAGGTTGTTATACATTCCATAACATATGCACCTTGGTGAATATATTGATGTTGTATTCTAGGACATATTAAGGGGATAAGTTTCATACTTCACTAGTAGATCACATTGGTAGTGGTTATTTTGGTTGTTTGAAGATGGATCATTGGTTCATGGTCAAGTCTTTGAGTTTAGAGAGGTTCCATCGTGGTAACATAGTCTTTTTCAACATTAGATTACTTTCTATTTTGGTTCACTTTTTCCCATTGTTACTTTGACATTATCTTGTAGATCATTTGATTTATTGGATATTATCTCATACTTAAGTATATATTTTTCTCTTTTATTGTTTATATGTTCACATTCATCTTGGTTCTTATGTATGGTTGTGTGTGTGTGTGTTTTTAAGGGTAAAATGTTCACTGAATCATTTTCTGATGCTAAACCCTCAATATTTATTATCAGCATTTGGTGTTTGAGGAATGTAACCTAAGGTTAGTAACACCTCAAACCCAACCCAAGATAATGGTTTAAGCAGGGATGTTATAAATGGTATCAGTTTGGTCAGTCCTTGTGTTGGGATAGTATACATGAGATAGAACATGTAGTGACTTTAAATGTGTAACAGAAAAAGGCATAGCTAAACTTTTTATGTTAAACGTTAAGTTACTAAGGTAGTTCAGGTATTAAAATTGTTCTAAACCACTTTTAGGCATGTTTTCAACTCATTTTTTTGGGTTTAGCTGAAAAGTGTTTGGAATCATTCATTTTTTAAGATACTTAACACTAGGAACAAATATTTATTTGGTTATTCGATTATGATACTATGATATTGTGATTTTCTTACCTAGAAATATTTTATTAAACCTAGGATAAAAATAATGAAACTGAAAATAATTGGAAAATTTTTATGCGGTTTTCGAATGAAAATTCCAATAGTGAGGAGGACAAGAAAATAGAGATGGGGTGAAACAGAGAATGTGGTTCCACCCAAACCATAGGGGAACTAGTAGTTTTTTCATATTATTGTGTAGTAATTGCAAGTTTGAGTGCTATATTTTACATGATTGATTATATGGTGGTGAGAAGATACACATATGGTCTCTTAATAGTGATTCTCTATTGTATTCCTATGGGAAACCTTTTAATCTATTGTAATAGTGATATGAGATGGTAATATATTTTCATTTTTCTTGATGGAAAGTTCATCATAGTCTAACCAAAATAAAATATAGTGTTTTATGACACTTTTAGGGGACAAATTTGAAACTAGACATGGATGGATTAGTTTTGAAATTCGTTAGCCATCAAAGGGTAAATACTAAACATCAGAGACAAGTGGGAATGCTTCAATCATTACACATTTAAAAGTGAAAATGGGATGATGTTTTCATGGATTTCATGATGATTTTTCCAAGGTGTTCAAATGGAACGGGTTCGGTTTAGGTTATTTTTGATTGGTTGACTAAAGTTTAAAATTTTATTTCAATCAATTAAACTTAGGTAATTTATGGACTTGAGAAGCTGTATGATTGAATGATTTTGAAGATTAGTGGGATATCCAATAGAATTTTATCTGACCATGATGCGAGTTTTACAACTATAGTTTTTCAAGTCTTTAAAGAGTATTTGGGTACACAATTGAAAGTGAGTATGACATATCATCTACAAGTGGATGACCTATCTGAATACACTATTTAGGTTCATGAGGATATGTTTTATGTATGTATTATTTATTATAGTGGATCATGGAAAGAAATTTATATTTGGTATATTTTGTTTCTAACAATGATTAAAAAATTTATATTCAGATAGATTCGTTTAAAGTATTGTATGGTTGGTTGTGTTAATCATCCTTGTATTGGAAGATTTCCATAGGGGTATTTTTCTTGAGGCCTAGCTTGGTATAAAATACTTCTGATTTGGTGAAGATTACTAGGAATATATTGGATATGGATCAATGTAAGAAGAAATGTTCTGCTAATTAAAGACATCAACCTCTAAATTTTAGTGTTGGAGATTATGACTTTTTGTGTGCCTCGCATTTCTTGGGACATTGATGATTTATCAAGCAGAGGAAGTTGGCATCATGGTTTTTTAGACTATTTGAAAATATAGAGAGGTTTGTAAATTTTTCTTATTTTTTGGTACTACCACTAAAGTATAGTTGAATTAATGATGTGTTCCATATATTTTATTTGAGAAAATATAAACAAAATCCATCTAATATACATAAATTGGATAATGTGGAGTTGGAGTTAGATGTATATTTTTTAGAGTGACTGGTATGTTTTGTGGATCATGGAGAAAATATTTTATTATGAAAAGTTATACCAATTGTGCAAATTCTTTGTAAGAATGGATCTTTGAAAGAGGATACTTCAGAATGATAAGAAAAAATGAGTTTATAATGGATTGAGTTTTTTGTTAGAGGTTCTTAATAACACTCTTAAGGAATGAAAAGATATATAGTGAAGATTTTGTAACAACTCTAGGAATGAGGTATGTTTTTTATTATAATTCTTCATGTTTTGTATTTAGTTTGTTATATTTTATAAATAATCTTTAGTGTTTTTGTGAAAGGATAGGGGTGGAAGTATAAATTGAAAGAATAATATTGAAAAAAAAACAAGTCCCTATTCTCTCCCAAAGAGCTCTTCAGAGCGCATTTCTCTCCTTTCTCACCAGAACTAGAGTGCTCTTCTGACCTCTTTTCTCCCGGTGAGCTCCCAAGAGTGATCTCCTTCCTTCTTCCTAAAGTTTCATCCCCTAATGTTCGTATTTTTATGTATTGTATTCTTATTTTTATTTTTCTAAGGTTTCATTTCCTTTTTGTTGCTTCCTTTTTTGTATAGGGTTTCATCCACTTCCCATTTTTGTTTTTTCCTTTCACCTGTTCTTCCTTAGGTTTCAGTCTCGTTTTCATTTAGGGTTTCTATCCCATTATATTTTTTCCCATTCCATTGTGGTTATGAGTTGGGGATCTGTTGTTTTTAGGGAATTTTATTTGTATGATGGTCTAAGTTTTTCTAGTGAAGGTTCATTGTTACTGATTTTTTATGAGTTTATTGGTTTTTTCTCGATCGTATCTTACCTTGGAGGTTTCTCCTGTGCATACTTCTCTCTGGCCTCTAAGTCCATCATGCTCTTTCCAGGTCGGTTGGGTGTGTTGGATTCTAAGAGGATTTGGATTGGTTTGTTTGTTGTGTTGGGGGTTCTATGAGATCCATCTTGAATTCAGGTGATGGTGGAATATTAGGTTGGTTGAGTGTTGTTAGTAATTCTCACATATCTCTATAAAGGCGCATTTCTACTCTTGATCTACTCTGGATTTGTGTACCATATCTCCTCCCTCAGTCAGTCTGGTGAGGTGGTGTTCACTGGAGTTTTGGGAGGTGTTGTTCAAGTGGATATTAGTGTTCTAGGATTCATGATCCTTTCACAATGGTGTATTAATGATGATGATGTTGGTGGTGGTGGTTTATAGTTGATGAAAATCCCAACATGGGAGGTGACAACGGTGATGATGGTGTCTGATATAGGTGATGAACGTTAGAGAGAGGATGAAAACGACGAGCAAATGAGGGTGACCTTAACGACATGACGACATATTGGCGGTGATGGTGTTTTTTAAGAGATATGATGATGGTGGAAAAGAAAATGTGGCCCTTTATGGTAGGTTTCTTGGGTGTCACAGTTTCCTCAGTCGATGTGAGATTTGTGGGATTTGTTGTGTGAATGGTATATTTTGAATTTTGAGATGCGGTTTATTTAACAGTCTTGGAATGGTGAATGGTTCTATGTTATTTTAAAATTTGTACTCTCTAATATGTAATGCATGTTTGTGGGGGTGAGAATTGATGTTGGAGGACGTTCTGTAGGTTCCCACATTCCCTAAAAGTGGATTTTTAATAATATAAAAAAAATTATTGTGGGGATGGAATAATATAGAGATAAAAACCATGTCCCATATTGTAAGGTATTGGGAACATGGTAGAAGGAAAAAAGGTGTAGGTTCAACTGGACTAGACTGCAGGTGTTCGATGTCTAGTCATTAGGTACCTAGTAGACTTTTAGATATTATTTTAATAGGTTCTTTTATGGAATTTCATGGTCATTATATTTATATTAAATATTTGTTTTGTCCATTTACATCGATTTATTCTTATGACATTATCTCTCCTAAATCTCATTATTTCCCTCTCCAGACTCAAGTGATTTTTTATAATTCAATTATTAGAATAATTTTGATCTATTAGAGGTATTAAAATAATTTTGATAAGATCATTGGAAACCCTGTAATTTTATGTGAAGTCATTGAGGTTTAATTTATTTCATGTGGAAATTCTTATTCTATTATTATAGTTTGGTGAAATTAAAGATTTATTATGTTAGAGGAGGGGCTTCATGCTTTGTGTGGATCCTTTTCTAAGTGTGAGGTTGGTTTCCTCTTCTGTTGTTTATAATTTTATTAAGTGATTATATATGATTTATGCACTAATCTTTTGATTTTGTTTTTTTTTTTAGCTTAATGTCATTAGAATAAAATTCAATTAATTTTTAATTATTCTATATGAGTTGTTAAGTGGTGAATATATTTTATAAATATGTATTAAATCTATAGATGTGATAAAATGTATAAAATGTTTTTTAAATGTAATTAAAGGTGAATAAAATCATGATGATAACGTTATCATTATTAGAGGAATTAATAATGATATTATGTCGGCTAAAATTAATGTTTTATAAATGTTTTTATGTGTTTAAGTGATCTTTATTTCTATATAAATTTATACTATTATTATCTAAATTGAAGTGAATTCATTCAAAAAAAATTCTTGTTATAATATTTGGTTTTTTACTCATTCCATGGATGAGATCTAAATTAATCATAACAATTTTTGAAATAGGTAGAAGGATTGTTATGTGAGTCAATTAACGCCTGAAACTTTTAATTACATGTTATAAATGATATCATTAAACCATTTAATAGATTTACTACTTTTTATATATGATCATGTTAAACATCAAGGTATGTTTGGGGTTGTGATGGTTTCAAATGAAAATTTATTTCCCACTCTCACTACATGAAAACCTTGTGTTTGTAAACACCTCCTGTGCATCCATATTATATGCACGATGTTGCAGGTAAAGTCAAGAGAGCTTAGTGGCTAGAAGATGATGTTAGGAGATAACATGTATTCAGTTTATTATACTTTTGGATTCATACAAATAGGTTGTCTATATGATTTATTTCTTCTCATTTTGGTTGTATTTTTTATGAATTTTAATTTATATTTATATCAGAGTAATTTTTGGATGTTTGATTCATATAGGAATTTATGGGATGTTGTTATAACTTTATTAATCACTATATTATTTTTTCCACTCCTTATTGATATTATATTATTATTATTTTATTTCACATGATATGGATCATTAGAGGAAAAATCACTCACCAATAGTCACTTATCACCCCTTGATACAATTTTACATCCTCTGGTGATTGGTGAGAACACCTTTGGCCATGTTATGTTTTTAATTAGTGAAATATTTATGGTGGGGTGGGAAATTACACGTTTAGTAGATAAGTATCCAAATGTTCTCCCATAATAACTATCTAGATTATCACTAAGGAGAGATGTGTGCATGTTTTCCATTGGGTAGTTCCAATTATTTTTCTAAGAATGTTGATAGTAACTTTAGGTTATTATTAACTGTAGAAATATATACCAAGTGATAGTGAATAAAAAATATGATTTAACTCAAATTGTGGGTATTTTTGACCAATTAAATGGATCTTGTTCATTTTCCAGGATTCACCTTTAGTATGGCTATCATCAGTTAAGGATAAAAGAAGAGGGTATTATAAAAATGGATTTGTTATGTTGATATATCAATTTCAAGTCCTTGGTCATTATTTCAAGAGTTACCAAATTACTTAATGTCTTTATGAATTTAATGGGAAATATTTTTCATAGATACCTTGAATTTTTAGTATTTATTGATCACATCCTTGTTTATTCAAGGATATATAAAGATCATGAATGATGCTAAGAATTTGTTTTATAAACTCTGTGTAAGAATAATCTATACACTATGTTTTCTAAAAATAGTGTAGAAAAGGGTCTTCCACATCGATTTTATTTATATTTATAATATTACTTAATTATTGACATCATTGTATGATACACTGTAAATAATTTTTTTTACGTCAATTATTTTAAAAAATTTAAATAATTATTTTCACATTGGTTATCAAACAAAACTTCATATAAACCCCTAACATAATTTAAAAACTTCTGAATTTTGAAGATCTAGTAGAAAATATTAGAAAACCCCAAAGAAAACAGCTTCACATTAAAATTCTAAAACAATGTTCACATCAAAACTTTTTTCAACTTACAACACCTTTAAAATTTGAATGTTAAAATTCAAAATCTATATTACAAAGATATATAAAGTGAAACAAAATAAAATTGTAAAATAATATATGCATTCTACTTGTAAATGATTTATCTTATTTCTATTATAAGAGTGAGGGTTATCAAAAGGATAAAAATTAAAAGGAAATTATTCAACATGTCCTCTCAATATAATTATAAAATAAATAAAATGAATGATTATAATAAAATTTAACCTTGTTAAATTTTATACCTATCCCAATTATAATTATTTTAAAAATAAATCTCATAACATAATATCCAAATATGATTACTCCTTCTTCATGATGAAACTTATATTTCCTAATAATTTAACAATTGAAAAAATACTTCATGAATGATTTCTTTCACACAACCATGTATGGTGCATAACTAATTAGTTTTCTTTTATTGTGGATAAAAATATCCAACATTGGATTTCATGATTCCAAAATCTATTAAAAAATAAATTTTTCTTTCTTTATCCTTCATTTTATTTTTTTATTTAAGAAATAAATTTCGGGTCTATGAATATATACCCAGATTTCATATCTTACTATATATGAAGTGTATAAAGATAACTCATAAAAACAAACATAGGTATTATGTTTGATCAAATTGATAGAATTAAAAGAATATGATTATTGAATTACATAGAAAATACTTGAATCAATATGATGGATAACATCTCTATTATTACAAGCTCCAAGATATCACTATTATAAATCATGATAATAATATTATACCCCTAAAATTTAGTGCTCATTTCAAGCTGATAAACATCTAACAACTTAAATGTGTATGTTGATAATTTAGAATGTCCATCATAAATGGTATTATGTGATATCGAAGGGGATACGACATATTTTTTTTATTAATAATGTATTTAACTTTAATATTTTTCTATATATATATTGAAAAAAATCATCACCAATTTGAAATAAATGATGAAGTCTTTGCATACCTCAGTGGTAAGTTATCTGTAAAGGTTTCAGGCACAACAGAACCATTAGTGAAAGCTTGTCCAACACAAATTTTTTCATAATCTGTAATTAATCTATGATTTACATGAAAAATAACATCTTGACTAAAATAATTGAATCTAATATTAATTAAAATATTAATCCTAGATCCCAATGGGAGGATCTCACATGTAATTTATAATTAATCTTTATATAGGTTTAGAATTACCTTGATCATGTAATTATTTCTTAATCAATCAATCTTTAGACCACTCTGGTAGTACCACCATTACATCAAAGGAATCAAGGGTAGGATCCCTCTAGTAGTGATCAAAAATTGATTTTGGAATCTTTTATTCTCACTATAAAATTCCCCAGGTTCTAGCAGAGATGAATCTAATTCTTGTGATTATTGATGTTGATCACAACTTAATCCTCCAAGACAATAATAATTCATTATAATGGAGGAGAATTGATATTCATTAATTATAGAATTTTAGGGATGGATCTATATAATTCTCTAGAGGATTATCTCAAGATTTCATTGTTCACGATGAAGGAATAATGGTTGGGCTTACATAAAATATCACAGTTGGGTTTATATAGTTCAAGAGTTGGAAAATAAATAATTTCTCAAAGGCACTTATTATTTTCTTATTTATCAATGAACACCATATCAGAATTTTCATATTATTATTATTATTATTTACTTAATATAAGGTATCCTCATGGATAAAATAAATATTATTTTTTTGAATAAATAAATTAATATTTATTCAAATACTATTTATTATGATATTTCTCTTGCGACCAGAAAACTCAATTTTCCAATCCTCCTTAATGTTTATCGATCCTTGAATAATGAATATTCATTTAATTAAATAAACACCACTATATTATTTTCTAACAAATAAATAAATTTTATATTCACATAAATAGTGAATTAATATTTATTAAATATTCATGTAACTAAATAAATAAATACTTTTTTACCTTATGAATAATTCAAAATAAATAAATATTTTATATTCATGTAATTGAATAACTAATTACAATGTGAATAAGTTTTTTTAAATTTTCAATTCACATATATATTCTTTTTAATAACTAGTGATTGAATATTTGTGATCAAACCAACATGAATAATTATTAAACCACATACAAGAATGTTACTTATCTAACAAGTTAGATACATATGAAATTTAACTAAGAATATGAATACACTTATTGTGCGACCCTCTATGACCCTTTCTTTTTGGCAATATTTTACACTCCCTAAGTTCCAAGGTTAGTGTCTAGTAATACCCCATGGTTCCCATAGAGAAATAAGTTAATGAAACAATGAAATGAAACCTCCTATGAATGTACCCTATGTAATAAAATACCTCTTTCAAGATATCTCTAATTAACGAAGTTTCAGGATAATGTACTTAACTTATGGGATCAATGTATCCTACTTCGAATTTCTAAAAGAAAACATTCTGACAACACTACCATGTCCATGGACTTAATCTAGTTGTTTAATTACTATCAAAGATTATAAGATATATGATTTTTTAATAGAATAAATGGGATAATGTCTCTCATTATTCATTAATACAACATCACTCATGATGTACCCAACATATCCTACATTTCTATGAGAACATGATGTAATGGTTTTCATCAATACATCAAATAATGTGACCCATGGAATTCATTCATAATAATCATGTGTTCTAGGAATTTGTATACACTTCCTCATATAGGAATATCTAATGACACATATAAATGTAGATTTCTTATTGACTGGTCATATTATCATAATCTCCTTTACTAAACATTACCAAGGACATGAACCATGAGTAAGTTTTTTAATGACCTATGAGTCTCCACACCTGATATCCTATATCATTTATGTCCCATCAAATGATATCATCTGTCTCTAGAACTTATATTTAAGAATAGTTTCATTGAACTTATAAGTTCTCATCATTACGTAGAACTATAATGACCTTTCAATTAAACAAGTAATTTTAGGATATTATTAGATAATATTCCATATAGAAGAAAAATCATGAAGTGATATGAAATTAAATTAATATTAAAATTCATGAATACAAGTAGCCATAAAGTACTTAGAAGTTGGTTCTAGGGAACCAACTCCAACATAATACCACTTGCACCAGTGCCAACTACTAGAAACTGTCATTTATCTAATTATCATATGATGTTAATGCTTATGATTAAATAATTATTTGTTTAAGGGGGCCACCACATTTTATTTTACTGAAAAAAATCTCATGGAGAATTTACCCCTTTGGAAAAAAATCCCTTGAGAGGTGATATTTACAGAGTATATGCTTCATCTGTTAATGTGACCCTAGATCCTTTGTGAGATCCACCATAGTAGTATTATCACAATACAATATGATATTATATTTACTATTAGGTACCACATAAATATCTTGAATGAAGTTGAAAATTCAAACTTCTTATTTAGTTGCATCATAATGCATTATATAATCAGACTCCACTATAGAATAATTGATAACTAGCTCCTTTGAACTCTTCCAACTGACATCTCCTTCTTTGATTATGAAGACATATCTTGTCTACAACTTTATATAATTTTGATATGTTTGGAAAATATAATTATTATATCCTAAAACTACTAGTTCCCCATCACCTTAATATACCTGGGAAAAATATTTATTATGTCTCAGATACTTAAGGATGTACTTCACATCAGACTAATTTTATTCTCCTAGATCAGTTTGATATATACCTATCATAGGTAAAGAGTAGGTAACATAAATCCGATTACATAACATAGAATACATGACATATCATATCATAGATTTGTTATGGATCTTTCTCATTCTCTATTTATCTCTACTATTATATCGGAGGACACATTTTCTTAGAGAGATATATACCATGTGAATCTAGAATTAATACCCTTTTGAATTGTTTCATACTAAATATATTTAGTATTTGGTAAATGTATTTACTTTTACATAGTATAAAAATAATTTTGGATCTATCATGGATGATCTCAATTCCAAGGATATTTGTTGCATCACCTAAGTCCTTCATAGTGAATCACTTGTTTAAATTGTCCTTAATTGACTTTAAGACAAGTATTTCATTTCAAATAATTAATATTTCCTCAACATATAAAACTAGGAATAAAACCTCACTCCCAATAAACTACTTATAAACACATATATAATATTTATTAATTATGGAAACAAAATATCATATGGATTCATCAAATTGAATGTTCCATGACCAAGATGATTTCTTCAACCTATAAATGGACCTCTACAAGTTTAATATCATACTGGTATTTCCTAGAGTCATAAACACTTCAGGATGTGTCATATGGAATATTTCTAAATTTTTCAAATAAAGAAATTTATTTTAACATCCATCTATCAAATATCAAAGTTATGGAATGCTGCTATGGAAAGTTCAATTCTGATGGATTTAAATATTGAAACTAGAGAAAAGTTTCATCATAGTCGATTCCATGATACTATTTAAACCCTTTAGCCATTATCCATGCTTTATATGTACTTAATTTATATTCCATGCCTATTTTTCTCTTTAATAACCATTTGAACTCAATAGGATTTACATCAACTAGTAGATCGACCAGAACCTATACATGGTTTTGATATATGGAACCCATATCAGAATTCTTAGATTCTTTCCATATTGATGTGTTTTATCTATATACCAACTCCTTGTATAAAATTCGATTGTTATTTTAAACTAATAATTAGTCACCATATTCGATGAAAATAAAACAAAGTCTTACTAGTTCTCTAACATCTCGAGTGCTTTTACACGGTACTTGTGTTTCAGGAGTAAAATCTTACACGAGGACCTCTGGAATATGTTCCTATACTAACTCTTGTGTATATTGAGCATCAAATTCATTGAAGTAAATATTTCTCCTATATCCTTCATGAGGATGTTCTCCCTCTTAAGAAAAATGACTTGTATTGAAACATTCATCTTCTTTTCTATGGAGTTTTATACAAAGTATCCCCTTATTTCATTGGGTTTCCCTATAAAGATACACTTTATGCCTTATGGTGTCAGTTTCATTCTAAATTTAGTTTTAAAAAATTCCTCACAACCCCATTCATGATTATTTTATAATATAGATTTATTTTGATACATTAATTCATATAGTATTACATCTTCCACCTTAGGTGGTACTTGGTTTAGAATATGTTTTGTAACCGGTAATGAATATCCCCAAAAGAATAATGGAATAATTTCATGGCTCATCATCGAACTTATCATGTTAATAAAGTTATTTTTCATCCATTCACTAAAACCATTCCACTATGGAGTATAATTAGGGTTTTTTGTGATAGAATCTCACACTTTAATAGAAATTCAATGAATTCATAGTTAATATAATCACCACCTCAATCAGATTTAAGATTCTTTATCTTCATAACAAGTTGATTTTCTACTTCATTCTTTAACTCTTATAATTTCTAAAAGTATTCATACATATATGTTATTAAGTAGACATATTCACATCTACTCAAGTCATCAATAAAACTAATTAAGTAATAATAACAACCACTAGATTCTACTAGAATAGTTTAACACACATAAGTGTGTACCAATTCAAGAAGTTCTATATCTCTTTCACCTTATCCACCAACAGGTAGCTTAGTTAGTCTTCCTTATAAACAAGCGTGAAAATTTTCATGTGGTTTTAGATCAAAAGAGTCTAAGTAACCATCTTAGTATATATTTTAAAAATTATTCTCATTTACATGACCAAAATGGTGATTCCACAATTAGGTGTGAAAACATTCACGAGAACTTGATTCTTTATCAATTATTAATACTTTGTGTCATAATTAATATATATAATGAATTTTATTTAAAGGTTTCATGCCATAAAATATGATGTTATTATAAAATAAATATATTTTATATTAAAACTATAAAATAAAAATGTTTTTATCAAAAAAGTATACAAAAATTATGCTCTTGTTATTAGTTGGTATACAACAAAAATCTTTTAAACATAAGGCCATCCTAGTTGGAAAACAAATGTGGTAGTCTCCAGTGGCTAGAGCAACTAGCCTCATGCTATTGGTAGTCTATAAATCTAAATATCCTCATGAAATATACTTTTTCCCTACATTTGAATATATATATCTGAGCACTCCAAGATATATCTAATAATCAATCTAGAGAAATAGAAATACTTCCCTCAATAAAAAATCACACATAAAGCTTCCCCTTACATCATTAACTGGGTGAAATTATTCTTTCGTTGGCCAAGATTGCCACATGAAAAACATAATGCATACTTTTACTTTTCTTTTCCATGGATCTTACTTTTCATGGAAGTATGGTTCTTGGGAACCTTAGACTTAGGATGAGTATTGTGTCCTTTTTCCTTATTCATACTTTTCTTATCCACCATAAGGAACGTTTCTTTTTCACACCCCATGTCTTTATAAGCTTTGTGAATAAGTATAAAGAGATATGAAATAGTCTTCTCATTGCTTCTCATATTATAATTAACAATATAATAATAGAAACTCTTAGGTAGTGAGTATAAAATTAGATTTATGTGTATCTCATATGGGATCATAAACCCCAATATGTCTAATTACTCAATGTATTCAATAATTTTTACTACATGAGGACTAGTCATCACTGACTCTCTAAGATTTTATGTGAACAATGCATCAGGGATCTCAAATCTAACTTGTCTCACCTTATCTTGATAAATATCATAAATGTGAGAGATGATTATATATGCATCCATATCCCCATGTTGTTTTAAAATATAACTATACATTAATGATAGCGTGAAGAATTGTACATCTATGGAATCATCCAAATGTATAAAATTGGGATACATCTCTTCCTCACTAGCTGATTTTCCCAAAACCTTGTAAATAGAGTTTTTGAGCACATATGATTTCAATTCTTGGCATAGTATAATGTGAAGGCACCTATAACATTCTTATAAATTAAATCTGGTGATAATGTTATCCTTCTATAATATGGATCGCAATGATATAGCCAAAGTCATGGGCTTTTCCCTTTCTATAATAAATAATTAATGAATTTCAATACTTTATATAGGTTATATGTTAGATAATTAATTTAATACAATTTATTAATCTCTTACTATTTTACTGAAACCTAATATCCCTCATCATTATTCTAAAATATCCTATCATAGGGATATCCTAGTGTAAAGTATCCAAATATCCCTTCTCATATCTCAAACGGAGGTTTGACAAGATACATAATGTATTTAGGTAAGTTTTACTTTCCAACTACTTTAACTCACAACTCCTTATTCCATTGAGTGGACTCCCCAATTCTGAAATCATATATTAGGATTTATTTAAAACTTTTCCTACTAGTTGTGCTTTCTTTCATAGAATTGATCAACCCTTCATTCAAGCTATGTTAATTTGTCCCAGAACTCAAGATATAGATTCAATGATAATTGAAATCACCCTAATGGAGGCTGGGAAAGTACTGTTAACTATGGTTTGAATTATACCAAAGTAATGGAAGGCTATACTGAGTTAATATATCATTTGAGGGATTTTTTTATATTTAAAATTCCCATTTTATCTTATCACATATTAGTTAATATTAAGTGTATTTTACTAAAGTGACTAACCATGTTTATATAAAGTTTATGCATATTATAATATTTATTTTACATCTATCTGACGTGATCATTAATTAATTTGTTTAATGATTTAAATATTCGTCAATAATTAATCATTAAATTGACATAAATAAAATAAATTAAGTGGTATGACCATGATCTTCTCTAATGGATTGTTTTTCTAATGGTTGATAAAATAATCCTTGACCCTAGGGAATTAACTACCAGAACCAAGCATGGTTCCAGTTCAATCATTCTACTTATACTCCTATATACCACATAAATTGGTTTTTCCTCAGCTCTAAACTCAAATTGCCTCCATTCTCAAAGGAGAACCATCCATTATATAATTTTACTCACACATAGGTGAGTGGAACCAAGGGATTGGTTGGGGGATTACATAAAAGAAACATTTAACATGAAGACAGTTATATAATGAGAGGAGATAAATGACTCATAGGTTATTGTTTAATTGAATAAATTACTATATAAACCATGAAATAATAAATTAAATCAACAAATAATATATATGGTATGGTCTATGCTCATTTTCATCCACATAACATACAAAAAATATATAAAAACACACTAGGTATCATTAACTTTAATTCATTCGTGATTATAAATATAAACATTCTTGAAATAATTCGATTAATTAATTAATTAATTAATTAAATTTATCTTAATGACTATCATAAGTCTCTTAGAGACCCTCATCACCAATTAAACATAGAAAATAAATGGATTGATTAGTATTTATAGGTGTTAGCACTAAAAAATGCATCTAATAAAGGAAAAAATTCAAAAATGACTGATCCATGAGTGTATTTATTTTTTTTGGATTATATATTAATAGTTGTGGGGCCAAAATGGATGTACAGATCAAAACTTATGGTCCTATTAAGTTGGAATTCATAAAACAGATAAAAGGGTGATTCTAGAGCAAATGAATTTTTTTCAAAAAACATAATCTTTTGTGAAATCCAATATTTATTGACACTAAAGCTTTCACAAAACTCAATATTTAATAAAGATGGTAACCTTGATGAAACGTATGCATCCTCATGAAGGTTGTTTCCATGCCATGGAAACTTGTCTTAAATGAAGATGGTAACCTTCATGAAATGTATCTCCGGACATCCCTGGAACCTAAAAATACCCCCCCCCCCCTCAAATTATCATTTTAAGGAGGACATGTTGAGATATTTCATCACAATCTCAATTATAAAAACACAAAATATTTTCATGAATTATGTAACTCATTTCCCCATGGGATAATATTTTATAAATTCCCTCATGAAAACCCTTCCATGTATGGGTATGTGTTTGAGGATGTTTTGAAAAACATCCATCCATGAAGAATATTGTTCACGTAAAATGAATTTTTATGTAATTTCAAATTTTCATGAAGTAGTGTTATTCATATACATTTTTATCCTTCCTTTTATAATGTAAACATTCATGAAAGTTGATAACCTTCATGAAATCTTTTTATTTTGAGAAACAATTCAACCAGGTATCTTAACATCATGCTTTCTAGTCCATACTATAGGATATGTACCCTTACGTTACCACTAGGTATTAGGGTTGGACATCAGTTTTGGAACTCTGGCCCAGTCACTTCACTATCTTCACTAATCCCCATGAAAAATGGGGAGTCACGCTATGAAATTTTAGGGCCTAGTCAAAAAAAGTTTGGGTTGTGACATATATATCAACACCTCTCATCCTGGATATTACGATGAGTTGACATACTCATCATGGCTCCCCAAAACACCTTTAGTCAAGTCATTAATATTGTTCTATTCATTTCACTATGATTTGAGGCATCCCACTTGCTTTCCTTTAATAAAATGAGTCTAAATAATCCTTAATAAATTATTGAAATCCCATCATCTAACTCCAATGCCAAGTTAACCAAAAAGGGATGCTTTGGTGTAATTCCCACGCCACCATCGCCATGCATCTTCCACCTAGCAGTCGTCACAGCATGAAGGTAAACTATAGTATACCCTATATGAAAAGAATATTATGCCTCATGTGACAAACTTGATATCCCTTATTCATCAATTATAAGATTCCTTATGTAATGATAATGAGATAACCCTCTTACAGTTCACATGGGCATCCTCCTAAGGTAGAAGCCCTAATAAAATTCCTCAACCCACCAGCAGGTTGAGAATCCCTCATGACCTGACATAAGTAGTAAATAATGGGCATACCTAGAACAAATTGTCTATATATACCCCTAATTCACCCAATCCACCACCATGGTCCTCATTAGGTGTAAGCCCCAATCATATCCCTATACCCATCACTAGCCTAGGATGCCTTAATGATTCAAAGTGTGAATGAAGGAATAGTAATCCCTTGTGTGTAAACCCCTAAATGAATCACTTATGCTCACAAGAGGCCCCCATGGGCCTCCTACTTATGTGTAAGTCCCAATCCTATTCCTTGATCTATCGATAGGTTGAGATTCCATTCTGATCTAACACGGGGAAGAAAGAATGAGTATCTTAATGCATAATCCGCAAACATCATGTCCTTTTCTATGATTTTAAACAATATCCTTACCCTATGCAGTGAAAATGGTATTACCTATTTAATACGCATAGTATTACTCGTGTAACAAACATGGGATTCCCGATGTAATAAGAGTAGGAATAAAAATGTAATGAACATGAGATACCTAATGGGGTAAGGGTGAGATGATACCACATCACTCAAGTATCCCAGTCATGTAATCTCTATTCATACCATCCATACTACTACCAGTTCCTAGGTAGCCCAATCATGTAATCTCCTTTCATACCTATTATTCTCCATAGTATCACCAAAGCAGCTGCCACACATGATCCCCAATCACATTGTTTTTTCACCTTGTAGCACTTTGGAAACTCCCACATGTAAACCCCACTAATACCATCATTTCTCCTAGTATCACCCAGGAATATACCATGTGTAATATTTGGAAAGACCATCATTGGTCCTAGAAAAATCTAAGAATCACAGTTGTGTAAGCCCAACTCATACCTTCTTCACCCCTAGTAACACCCAAGCATACCCTATGCGTAATCCCGACACTATCCCCAGTTTCACTCCTTTCATGAAACATGTGTCCTTACCACATGATGTTAAATAGTATGGATTAGTCATACAACATAACCTCAAAATTTCACTCGAACTTCATGGTTTTTGATCCATGTCTCGTAGTAGGGTACGTATCATACTTCCATGAGATTTAATCCCAATACTCTTGGGGCACCACATTGAGGTTCAATCTAAATATGTCAACACCAACATTTAATCAGTATGTTTTCCCCTCTGAGGGAAATAACTCCAAAGTGTGATTGTATCCCCTTATGACACACTCTACATCACCAATATATCCCCATAACACATTAAACCTTTGAATACCTTGTCCATACATGATATTAAACATGTGACCAAACATTATCCACAAGACATTAAACTTGTGACCAACCTGTCCCCACATTACTCTAAATTTATGACCCCACCATAGGATCTAGAATCTCTACCTCAAGCAATGAATGTGAGATTCTTGAGGTAAAAATCATTTGAATTATTATGCCCCTAGTGAAAATTACTCTGTAATGAATATGGGATGCCATGGATCTTACACTTATTATGCATAACTTACGAGATTCCCTTGACATAGAATGATAAAAACTTTAAAGGTTCCCAACACATCTAATATAAACATATGTATAGATGTTTCCAACATCATAATCATCTCTAAAAAAAATTACATTCCCTTTCAAAAAATAATATTGTAGTTAATTGGCATCCACCTTGAGATGGTGTCGGGAATGAGTTTCAAGAACGTGACTCAAATCTAGAATGGAGACTTGGACTAAGAAATGATCACTAATGACGAATCTATAGAAGGAGGAACTGAAATCCCATCATCATGTTTTGATGAAGGAGGGAATGTAACAGCCCGAGATTTTATGAAAAATATTCTTTTTTATTTCACTAATGTCTTGTGTTGTACGCTACACCAAAAGGAGCTTGCACAACACGCATCCATGACTTGCCTTGCATTACACGCAATCGCAACCTTCCTCGATAGCGTGTGTGGTACGTAATACTGAGTTTTACGAAACAATGATATGCTATTAAAATATTATTAAAACTAGCCGTTATGAATAGTAATAACCACTTTTTAAATTATAGAAATTTTAGCTCTCAAAATGGACTTCATTTTTGGATTCGGAGTATCGAATTTAGCCTAAGGTGAAATTTTGGTACTTTTCGGATAACTTTCATATTCTGATGAATAGTGAATATTACTAAATTATAATTAAAAACAACTTTTTTAATCGAAATAATTAATAGTGATAAATCATTAATTTGAGTGGTTTTAAAGTATATTTAGAATATATTTTTACAATTTAATACAATGTTGGTCATTGGATGTAATTTCACATTTAAACTAGACATAAACAAGTGTCAATCTTTTGATAGATATTGTTTCTTAAAAACACGCTATTTGTTTTAACAGCGGGATTTAATTACAAAATTAATTAATGCAACTTTTATGTTATGAATTTGGTAAAATAGACTTCATTTTTGAATTCGGAATATGAAATATAGGTTGGGATGAAATTTTGGCATTGTTCTGAAAAACATCAATTTTTGATGAATAGTGAAACTACTAAGTGGTAGTTAAAAAAACTGAATTTTTCATAAAACGTAATTTTACCGCTTCTGTGAATGGAATTTCAAAAATCCGAGAGACACGGTTGATGTCAGTAAGTAAAATGTGGTTCAATGAGATGAAAATAATTTTTGGTGAATAGTAACTTTTTACTTTTATTTACCACGGTTAAAAGTATATAGGGTAATTAAGGGTAAAAATGATATTATTATTACCCTAACACATGTCCTAATTCTATTGGACAAGTGTAATTCGACCAAAAACAAGCTTAGGAATAAAATATGACCATTTAGGCCCACTTGGATTAGATTAGGACATTTATTATTAATTTATTTAAAGAAGGGTTAAAATAGTTAAAATCAAAGTTTAATAAGTAAATCATTTTTAATATGGGGTTATACATAAGATACATTTGATTTTAAATATTCATTAGAAAGCTAAAAAGATTTACTACATGATGGTATTTTATTTGTAATTTTTAGACATCAAATAATTTAATTTATTTATGACACAATGATGATGCAGTAATTATCTTATTAATGAAATATTGACATAATTGATGTTATAAACACCAAAATAAATATAATTTGATACTTTTTATGAATTACACTAATTTTCTAGGTTACTATGATATATTATTGTTGATTTAATCAACTTGGTTTGAACATATAATTCTTATATGACTTTCACAAAAATCATATATCAAATAGTGTCAAAATTGACACAAAATAGTTTTTAAATCAAATATTATATTATTAATTGTTATTTTATTCGTAAAAATCTAAGGTTCGGCCAAATGACTTAGATAAGGATATATATTTTAATAATAAACAATTTGGGGTTCGTTTGGCATGTTATAGTAAGTGTATTAACCATATAGTGAAAGAAAACAAAAAGACATGGTAAAAGTTAAATTATTTAACTTAGAGTTAAATCTAATTGATAAGGTTAAAATAATACCCTAAACTTGTCTAAATCTTATTGTTTGATAGGATTTCGACCCATCCCCACTTTATCTTCGAAATAAGACCCTTTGGAACCATTATAAACCGATTTTTACTTTAATATAAAATAATATTTTAAGATATTCCTAAGGTGCCCCTCTCCTCCATTATAAAAGGACACCTCCTCCCCCTCCTCCTCACACCAATTTGAGCACTCATGCTCGGAAAAACCCTGAAAAAATCTCTTCTCCACTTCCCTAGAAACATCCTAGAGGTTCTTGTCTTCCTCAAAGACCAATTTTAGTGCCCTAAGAGGAGGTCTCAAAGAGGCACTTCAAAATAGAGGTAAATACCGTTACCAATTCTTTCATCTTTATTTCTTCTTCCACTTATTCTTCTTAGGTTGTTTCATTATGAAGTAATAACATCAGTATAACTCATATACGGATCTGTTATTATAAGTATGAAACAACCCTATTTCACCATCTATCCATCCTATGGAAAAAGAAATCACCACGCGTGCGTACGTACGGAATACCGTCTCCACGCCGTGGTGTAATCTATTTTCCACCACCACCTTACATGGATGGGTATAATGGTGTAAAGAATAAATATACATAGTTATTAAAACATCATATTGATTCTGATATATTTTATAATCCACTCCAATTCAATTCAATATTTATAGAAATGATATCATCGCTCGTGCGTACGTACGGACTACCGTCTCCACGACGCGATGAGATTCATTCTCCATGTTAACCATTTAAGAATGATTATAATGTATATATAAGAAATAATAATGAAATATATGACATTATAAATCTACTGGATTTATGTATATATATACATATGTATGTCATCTACTTACTTCCATTTCAATACAATAAGGAAAGGAAAACAGCGTTCATGCGTACGTACGGACTACCGTCTCCATGAACGGTGTTTTTCATTTTATTTATCTACCTATTATATATATATATATATACTGAATATATATGATATATAAATCATATTTTATATTCTGGAAGTGAGTAAATCATGATATAAGTAATAATGATGTCAAGAACAACAAGTCAAAACACCTACGATAAATGAAACGATTTTACCCAAAACGCTTCTTTAACATGGAATTTACAAAAGAACGGGTAATATAATGTCATAAGTGAACCATATATGATATCATAACAATTAATATGATTCTGTAATAAGTCAATAACATGATTTAAATCATTATACAGGAGGTTAGGACACTTACAAAGCAAGTCGGACCTAAGGTAAGGGAAATATCACAATCTCATTTTTATCCGAGATTGTTTGTACTTTGGTATTTACTGGGGTGTATTTTATCATCCACATCCATGTTTCATCAATATGTAATATTATTTCCATCCACCTACAATTGTTTAAATCCATTTTTACCCTTCAGTGAGTTTTTAGTAATATGTATGAAAGGAATCTTTTGTCGTTTTTCGTACGAGGTACTTTTTGACTTTTCCGACAAAAGTACGAAGAATGTTTTTTTAACTTATACGGCATGAATGGATTTTTAAAACAAAATTTCCAAGAATCTTCCTTTACAAGTTTTCAAGTTTATTTTTAATCAACTTATTTTATTTTAAATTCGTATGACATGTTATGAAAGGAAAAATGTTTTTAAAGAAGAAAGGATATTTTCCTCAGGAATGGAGTTCAAGTATTTTATCAAAATTATTTTCCATCTAAGATAATAAAGGGTTCTGTTTTAATCCCTATTATTACATTGGTTTGATTATGTTGTGATAAAAATATTTTTATGAATTCCTTTATCTTATATGAATTGTTTTATGATGTCATGTTGTTTAAGAATCCCATTTTTATTACATGGGTTACGCTATGATGTATGGTTTATGATTATGTGGCACACATAAGAAAGGATTCATTATGAGATGGGTGGGACCTATATCTCCCTCCAATGCATTGGGTAAAGATTTTATATCTCATGAGATAGACATGGCTGGAACGAAAGGTTATTTCGGTTCAGTGATACAGGACTGAAACGAGGAGTGAACTCGGTTCAGAAAGGGACTTTGTCCACTAAGATAGTCTTGGCAATGAGTCGTGACTAAAAAGAAATGATTTTCTATGATTATGTGTGCATGCCACAAAGTTTCAAGTTTCATGTTATGATTATGGGGATCTCATTTTCACTTCTATGATTTATCCCATGTTATGATATTATGAGCTCTTTTGCAGGTTAAGATTTCCAAAAGCTATGTTCTTATGTATATGATGTGATTGATATTTCTTTTGTTTACCCTTACTGAGCATTTGAGCTCACCCTTTTATGTTTTCTTTTCCCCAGGATATAAAGAAAGGTTTTTAGGTAAAAAAAAGGGAAGATCTTTATGGGAGATATTGAAGATCTTTCCCCACGATTAGAAGATTACGTTCCGAGTTTCCAAAGACACTAAACTATTACGATCCTTGTGTGTGTGTTTTCGTTATGTACTAAGTATTCCGCAAAAGTAATGTAATGTCCATGTATGATAAGCTTCGGGTCTCTACAGTTGGTATCAGAGGAAAGGTTTAGTCAACCTTTGGAAACTAGGATGCGAAAACGTTAGTGTGATCCCTAGAGATATTTCTAAGGTATGTCTAGGGATGTCCCTAGGGATAAGTATACGTATAGGTTATAGTAATAGAATTACGCTAACGATCATAGAATTAAACCTAAGATGTTGGATATTGAAGGTACTCCCCCTTTATTATGTTTTTTCCCTAGCATGATTTTTGCCTCTCACACTATTCTTTTTGGGTTTTAGACGATGGCTGGAACCCGAAGGAACCGTGTTGATCAATTCAATGGACAATGCAATGATTTCCCTCCTGAACAAACAAATGTTATGGGAGATGGAGTGAAAAATCTTATTGCTATACTTACACAAGCTATGAATCATTCTGGACTTCCAAATGAGCAGAGAAGGGAACAATATTCTATTGAGTCCTTCATGAGGCAACGTCCACCTTCTTTCAGTGGGTCTTCTGATCCACTTGTGGCTGAACAATGGATCAGTACTACTGAAAAGATATTTTCAGTTCTTCAATGTTCTGAACATGATAAAGTCATCTTAGCAGTATATCGTTTGGAAGGTGAGGCTGATCAATGGTGGAATCTTATCAAGAATACGAGGCCAAGAGATGAAATTGAGTCCATGGAATGGGACGAGTTCAAGAACTTGTTTTTCAGTAAGTACTTCCCTCGTATTCTTCGAACAAAGATGGAGAAAGAGTTTCTTGAACTGAAGCAAAGGGACGATGAATCTGTTGGTACCTATGAAGCAAATTTTACAAGACTTGAAAGGTATGCTTCTGGTATTATCATCCAACCTGAAAGTAAAGTTGATCGATTTTTCAGTGGCTTAAAACCAAGTCTTCGAAGGGAATTAGCTATAAGAGACTTCAGTAGCTATGAAGAAATTGTGCGTTGTGCTATCAAGGTAGAAATGGAAGTTGGTGTTACATATCCATCTCATGGTTTTGACAAGAAACGAAAGATGGAGTTCAAGGAGAAATCTCAGAATAATGGTGAAAAGAAGATGAATGTTTCCTTATGCACAAAGTGTGGAAAGAAGCATGGTGGAGATTGTCTTAAAGGGACTAGAAAATGTTTTAAGTGTGGAAAAGAAGGTCATCGAGCAGCTGAGTGTCGAAGTAATGGAAAAAGGGTTTCTAATGATGTGAATAAAGCAAACACTGCAGAGAACGCACCACCAACACTTCAATGCTTCAAGTGCAAGGAAATGGGGCATTATGCTAATAATTTCCCTAATCCAAGGGTTAGTGATGATCAACATGAGCAACCACTGAAGTCAAAGGACAAAGGGAAATCACATGCGATCACTATTGGCAATATTGAATATGACAACGATGTGGTGGAATGATTAAGTGTTTATGTAATGGGATTCCAAAATAATGTTGTATCATTGAGTATTGCAATATTTATTGATGTGGTATTCAAAGTGATTGAGATATTTTTTGGAAATAAGATGATATGCGCATAATGAAGACAAGAAAATGAAATGTTTAATAGTATTCATGAGCTCATGATTGATATAAGGACTAAGTGATATCATGGTTTGAGTATATAGAATTTTGAGGATTTTGGTATGTGGAAAGTGTTAACTTTTAACTGCACTCATGTTTTCACTAAGTTATTCAAGAGAATACACGATTAAGGACTTTGAATGTTTGGAATGTGACCAACAAGACATATCTTATGATATGTGGGGATCAACGATAGTATTAAATCTCTGGTAATCGTTGTCACTATATTATGAGAGTGGACTGCAGTATTATGTATAAGCCTAAAGATTAGACTGGATTATGTTGTACATAAGTTAGTATTGTTTAAGGATAGAAGATTTTCGATATTATTGATGGGATGTTATAGTAACGTAGTTGTAGAAAAAGGACAACCTGCAGGACGGGCGACAACCCATCGCTTCGGACAAGGCTGTAGGAATCGAACCCACAACCGAAGTGCGACTGGCCTTTATCGCCTACCACTGACCTACAGGAAGTCCCTGTTTAGTAGAAACTAGTGTTATTATATTAAGCAGTTTGATATATGAAGTATAAGCCCATTTTAGGAACCATATATGATTAATCCCACTATAGATCGACTTATGTATATAAATTTTGCTAACCTTTTGAGACAGATGGAATGACCCGTCATTCTATCACATGATCTGCTAACACTTCACGAATAAAAAATTCAACTTCATTTATTTAAGAGATGAAGTGGAAATTGTTAAAGGCACGAACAACAGTGAGATTGTACCAAAATAAAGTAAGTATTTATTCTAATTCAAATTTTTAACTTTAGGGAAATGATCTTGAAAACCAAAAATGTTGTCCTAGTTCACTTATACCTGATGAATCAGATGGTACCTTAGATCGTCACAAATTTATGGATTTGTGATTACTGGCTTTTCCATAGCCATGTTCTCTACCACTCTCCATCAGAACATGATGGTTAGATTTCTCTTCCATATCCATATTTTCACCTATGTGGAAACCCAGTGATTAGTTTATTTGGGTAATCGTTACATTTCATACTTTAGTTTTTAAAGCCAAGTTTTGGTATTCCTTTTTACGATGTGGGTTTCTATTAAAGAAACTTTCGAATAGTAAACCATTTATAACCCCGACGAATTTCGAGGGCGAAATTCATTTTAAGGGGCGTAGAATGTAACAGCCCGAGATTTTATGAAAAATATTCTTTTTTATTTCACTAATGTCTTGTGTTGTACGCTACACCAAAAGGAGCTTGCACAACACGCATCCATGACTTGCCTTTCATTACACGCAATCGCAACCTTCCTCGATAGCGTGTGTGGTACGTAGTACTGAGTTTTACGAAACAATGATATGCTATTAAAATATTATTAAAACTAGCCGTTATGAATAGTAATAACCACTTTTTAAATTATAGAAATTTTAGCTCTCAAAATGGACTTCATTTTTGGATTCGGAGTATCGAATTTAGCCTAAGGTGAAATTTTGGTACTTTTCGGATAACTTTCATATTCTGATGAATAGTGAATATTACTAAATTATAATTAAAAACAATTTTTTTAATCGAAATAATTAATAGTGATAAATCATTAATTTGAGTGGTTTTAAAGTATATTTAGAATATATTTTTACAATTTAATACAATGTTGGTCATTGGATGTAATTTCACATTTAAACTAGACATAAACAAGTGTCAATCTTTTGATAGATATTGTTTCTTAAAAACACGCTATTTGTTTTAACAGCGGGATTTAATTACAAAATTAATTAATGCAACTTTTATGTTATGAATTTGGTAAAATAGACTTCATTTTTGAATTCGGAATATGAAATATAGCTTGGGATGAAATTTTGGCATTGTTCTGAAAAACATCAATTTTTGATGAATAGTGAAACTACTAAGTGGTAGTTAAAAAAACTGAATTTTTCATAAAACGTAATTTTACCGCTTCTGTGAATGGAATTTCAAAAATCCGAGAGACACGGTTGATGTCAGTAAGTAAAATGTGGTTCAATGAGATGAAAATATTTTTTGGTGAATAGTAACTTTTTACTTTTATTTACCACGGTTAAAAGTATATAGGGTAATTAAGGGTAAAAATGATATTATTATTACCCTAACACATGTCCTAATTCTATTGGACAAGTGTAATTCGACCAAAAACAAGCTTAGGAATAAAATATGACCATTTAGGCCCACTTGGATTAGATTAGGACATTTATTATTAATTTATTTAAAGAAGGGTTAAAATAGTTAAAATCAAAGTTTAATAAGTAAATCATTTTTAATATGGGGTTATACATAAGATACATTTGATTTTAAATATTCATTAGAAAGCTAAAAAGATTTAATACATGATGGTATTTTAGTTGTAATTTTTAGACATCAAATAATTTAATTTATTTATGAAACAATGATGATGCAGTAATTATCTTATTAATGAAATATTGACATAATTGATGTTATAAACACCAAAATAAATATAATTTGAGACTTTTTATGAATTACACTAATTTTCTAGGTTACTATGATATATTAGTGTTGATTTAATCAACTTGGTTCGAACATATAATTCTGATATGACTTTCACAAAAATCATATATCAAATAGTGTCAAAATTGACACAAAATTGTTTTTAAATAAAATATTATATTATTAATTGTTATTTTATTCCTAAAAATATAAGGTTCGGCCAAATGACTTAGATAAGGATACATATTTTAATAATAAACAATTTGGGGTTCGTTTGGCATGTTATAGTAAGTGTATTAACCATATAGTGAAAGAAAACAAAAAGACATGGTAAAAGTTAAATTATTTAACTTAGAGTTAAATCTAATTGATAAGGTTAAAATAATACCCTAAACTTGTCTAAATCTTATTGGTTGATAGGATTTCGACCCATCCCCACTTTAGCTTCGAAATAAGACCCTTTGGAACCATTATAAACCGATTTTGACTTTAATATAAAATAATATTTTAAGATATTCCTAAGGTGCCCCTCTCCTCCATTATAAAAGGACACCTCCTCCCCCTCCTCCTCACACCAATTTGAGCACTCATGCTCGGAAAAACCCTGCCAAAATCTCTTCTCCACTTCCCTAGAAACATCCTAGAGGTTCTTGTCTTCCTCAAAGACCAATTTTAGTGCCCTAAGAGGAGGTCTCAAAGAGGCACTTCAAAGAAGAGGTAATTACCGTTACCAATTCTTTCATCTTTATTTCTTCTTCCACTTATTCTTCTTAGGTTGTTTCATTATGAAGTAATAACATCAGTATAAATCATATACTGATCTGTTATTATAAGTATGAAACAACCCTATTTCACCATCTATCCATCCTATGGAAAAAAGAAATCACTACGCGTGCGTACGTACGGAATACCGTCTCCACGCCGTGGTGTAATCTATTTTCCACCACCACCTTACATGGATGGGTATAATGGTGTAAAGAATAACTATACATAGTTATTAAAACATCATATTGATTCTGATATATTTTATAATCCACTCCAATTCAATTCAATATTTATAGAAATGATATCATCGCTCGTGCGTACGTACGGACTACCGTCTCCACGACGCGATGAGATTCATTCTCCATGTTAACCATTTAAGAATGATTATAATGTATATATAAGAAATAATAATGAAATATATGACATTATAAAGCTACTGGATTTATGTATATATATACATATGTATGTCATCTACTTACTTCCATTTCAAGACAATAAGGAAAGGAAAACAGCATTCATGCGTACGTACGGACTACCGTCTCCATGAACGGTGTTTTTCATTTTATTTATCTACCTATTATATATATATATATATACTGAATATATATGATATATAAATCATATTTTATATTCTGGAAGTGAGTAAATCATGATATAAGTAATAATGATGTCAAGAACAACAAGTCAAAACACCTACGATAAATGAAACGATTTTACCCAAAACGCTTCTTTAACATGGAATTTACAAAAGAACGGGTAATAGAATGTCATAAGTGAACCATATATGATATCATAACAATTAATATGATTCTGTAATAAGTCAATAACATGATTTAAATCATTATACAGGAGGTTCGGACACTTACAAAGCAAGTCGGACCTAAGGTAAGGGAAATATCACAATCTCATTTTTATCCGAGATTGTTTGTACTTTGGTATTTACTGGGGTGTATTTTATCATCCACATCCATGTTTCATCAATATGTAATATTATTTCCATCCACCTACAATTGTTTAAATCCATTTTTACCCTTCAGTGAGTTTTTAGTAATATGTATGAAAGGAATCTTTTGTCGTTTTTCGTACGAGGTACTTTTTGACTTTTCCGACAAAAGTACGAAGAATGTTTTTTTTAACTTATACGGCATGAATGGATTTTTAAAACAAAATTTCCAAGAATCTTCCTTTACAAGTTTTCAAGTTTATTTTTAATCAACTTATTTTATTTTAAATTCGTATGACATGTTATGAAAGGAAAAATGTTTTTAAAGAAGAAAGGATATTTTCCTCAAGAATGGAGTTCAAGTATTTTATCAAAATTATTTTCCATCTAAGATAATAAAGGGTTCTGTTTTAATCCCTATTATTACATTGGTTTGATTATGTTGTGATGGAAATATTTTTATGAATTCCTTTATCTTATATGAATTGTTTTATGATGTCATGTTGTTTAAGAATCCCATTTTTATTACATGGGTTACGCTATGATGTATGGTTTATGATTATGTGGCACACATAAGAAAGGATTCATTATGAGATGGGTGGGACCTATATCTCCCTCCAATGCATTGGGTAAAGATTTTATATCTCATGAGATAGACATGGCTGGAACGGAAGGTTATTTCGGTTCAGTGATACAGGACTGAAACGAGGAGTGAACTCGGTTCAGAAAGGGACTTTGTCCACTAAGATAGTCTTGGCAATGAGTCGTGACTAACAAGAAATGATTTTCTATGATTATGTGTGCATGCCAAAAAGTTTCAAGTTTCATGTTATGATTATGGGGATCTCATTTTCACTTCTATGATTTATCCCATGTTATGATATTATGAGCTCTTTTGCAGGTTAAGATTTCCAAAAGCTATGTTCTTATGTATATGATGTGATTGATATTTCTTTTGTTTACCCTTACTGAGCATTTGAGCTCACCCTTTTATGTTTTCTTTTCCCCAGGATATAAAGAAAGGTTTTTAGGTAAAAAAAAAGGGAATATCTTTATGGGAGATATTGAAGATCTTTCCCCATGATTAGAAGATTACGTTCCGAGTTTCCAAAGACACTAAACTATTACGATCCTTGTGTGTGTGTTTTCGTTATGTACTAAGTATTCCGCAAAAGTAATGTAATGTCCATGTATGATAAGCTTCGGGTCTCTACAGGGAACATCAAAAATCAAAATGGTAGAGGCCACCTTGATTTAAAAATAGGGAATATGGGGAAACTAACCAACCACCCATGAGAAGGTGAAACTAGTCTATGGTAGAAAACCACTTTGGGAGAAGAAGGGAAAAAAGGTGAATCGCTCACACCCGATGCATGGACATACCCCAATAGAATCAAAAAAATAGGTAATTACATGGAGTTAATTGAAAATTTATTAATTCTATAAAACTTATTAAATAGTAAATATATCATATGTTCACAATGTAATTAGGTTCTTAATGCTGCAATTAATTATTCTTTATGTAATTTAATTTTTTTCTTTACTATGTTACTACATAGTGTATAATAACAATCTAAATGCCTTGTACATTAATTTTCATGTATCCAAAATAAATTCTAAGGTAATCGATGTGTATCTTATTTGGCTTACATTATGTGTACTATTATGTTACATGCCATTTGTTTTTCTTGTCATGTGTCTATGTAACCCACCTTTGGACTCGACGTGTACTTCAAATGTAGTAAATAATTAGTCACATAGTTTTTACACTAGATAAACATTGTGAATATAATTAATGATATAGGTTTTCACTCTCACATGGTTTTATGACACATATTTGAAAATAATAAAAATAGACTTAGAGGAAGTTTATTATGAATTTCATCGCTAAATGGTGTAGACCACATAGAGTGTATTCTAGCGACACATCAGGAGGTCCAAAAGTACTTGTTCTAGGATAGCCCAGTCAAAAAGTGGTGTGAATTAAATGCATTATGTATTATAACTACTTGAAACATCATTTATCCCATGACACATCTAGGTGTAGAAAACTTGGGTCAACATTGTGTACTTTTGTCACATGTCGTGTAACCATACCTATCAGCCAAAATTCATGGCTTATCCTGATGGTATCTAGGATCATTTATCATCTAAACATAACCTATTTAAGATTATATTAAACTTGAATAAAGAAAATTAATATGTGGAAAACATGTTAATTAAGATTCCATATTTAAATAATGAATAATATATAAGAGAAAACGAACAACAATTATGTATAATCAATAAATGAATAAAAAATGATTAAAAACTATCATGTGACCCCTCTAATACCACTTGAAGGTTATGGGAATATAAGAAGATTTGATTGAGGAATATCTAATATGGATTTTTTCATTATCAATGACTAATATATGATGTACATGAAGAATAATTTCATAAACAAAGGAATTGAATCAAAGATTAATTAACATATTTATCCCAAAACCAAAATAGAGGATCGTCACATATAATTTATAATTAGTTTATATAAAAATTTGGAATTACCTTGATCTTTCAATTCTTTCTTCATCAATGAATCGATCGAACACACCTTTCATACCATCATTGTGTAAAGGGAATAAAGGCTAGATTCCCTCTACCAGTGACACACATGTGATTCACAAACCTCCAATTATTTCTATTGAATTATTTGGGTTCTAGTACAGATGAATATAATTCTTTTAATGATCATCATTGATCACAACTAAATAATTCAAGAGAATAAGAATTCATTCTAGTGGATGAGGATAACTGTTCTGTGTTATTTAGAGAATTCTTGGGAGGGTGATCACTAGTGATTGAGGGGATTCTCTTTAATTGTGAACAATAAATGAATGAAACTATAGATTGAATAAAATTTCATAAATGGGTTTATATGGTTCTAGGATTAAAAAATAAATAATTGCACAAGGGACCTTATTATTTTGTTAATTCCCAACAAACTCCATTTCTAAATAATAATATTATTATTATTATTAACTTGAAATTCTCTAAACTCATGGATAAAATACATATTATTTTCTTCATTAAATAAATCTATATTTATTCAAATAATATTTAATATTACATTTCTCTTCATACCATAAAACTTGGTTTGTAAATCCTCCTCAATATTTATCAATCCTTGAATAATGTCTATTTATTTAATTAAATAAATATCATTTTATTATTCTAAAATAAATATATAAATATTATATTTACCAAATTAGTTAATTAATATTTATTAACTATTCATGTAAATAAATAAATAAATATTTTGTTAACTTGTAAATAAACAAAAATAAAAAAATATTTCATATTAATGTAATTAAATAAATAATTACATGGTGAATAAATATTTATTAAATATTAAACTCACATATATATCTTCTTGAATAACTAGTGAATTAATATTTTCTATAAAACAAAACTGAATAATTATTAAACTGCATAGGGGAATAGTATGTATCCAACTTGTTAATCACATATGGTATTTAACTAACATTCCCCCATAAATTTAGTATGTGACCCTATTGACCCATTTCTATAGGGTATTATGTTACACTACATAAGGTCCAAGGTTTATAGCTAGAAAAATTTCTAGTCTCTCATTGAGTGATAGATTAATGTCATAATGAAATTTAACATCCTATGAATGTATATTTTTTAATATAATATCTATATTTTAATATTTATATTTGTAAAAGTGGAACACTCAAGAGAGTTTTGATTTGAATTTGAAAATAAAAATATTTGTTAAAATAATTCTAAAAGTTAAATCACATAATTTATAAAAATTATCAATTAATTAAAATAGTATAATTATATAATTTGATATTTCAAAAAGAATCTCAATAGTTTGATCAGAACTTAGTTAAAAATAAGTTTGAAAACTTTTTCAAAATTTTGCAACTAATTTACTTGTATCAAACACTTTATATAAGACAAAAATTAAATCCCACTATCAATTTAATATTTTGTTATTTTATTGAAAGTATATAATATTTGGTTTTAAAAAGATAAAGACAAAACAAGATATCACACAGAGGAAATAAACAAGGGGTTTAGTATTAATCTGAGACCTAATCTCATCCACCTAGAAATCACCTATCGCTAAGTAGTTGATTATATAATAAATAGATCCTAAACTTGGATAATGTTTTTAATAACAAATATATTATGATATTCCTACTTGTACACAAGCCTATTCCATATTTCATTATGGGATAAAATGATTCTAGGTCACACATGACCTCTTCTATAATTATATGTGGGTGTACAGAATAAAATATTGGAAGAGAGTGTCTAGAACTCTCTAGTTCAGTAAATAATAATTTTTTTAAATATATACATAGTGAATAAAAACACAGATCATAAGATAAGATAAAAATTAAAGATCAATAGATGTGAAGAGTTGATTTAGATCAATCGAATCATCTTCGGTTGTTCATAAGTCCTTGAATTTGTCTTTAAAAGATATCAACCAAGTTTTCACAAAAGGTTTGGGAAAATAAAGTTTCATGAGTTGTTATGAATGAATCATCTATGTATTATAGTCTCAAATACATTTTCCTCTATATTACAAGCTCACGTGCATGTTCCTCTATTATTCTCCATATGTGACACTTACTGTATCCATGTGTTTTTCTTCTTATTAAAGATAAATCCATCTCAAAGTATATATTATAGAACATTCATTGAATCCTTTATTTCATAGACTCTACAATTAATGCTTGAAAATTATACATTGGATATTTGGAAAAAAAACTCTAATACCTAGGTTAGGCACAACACGCTAGTCTTCACTTTTCCACGGTCACTTATTCTCACAGTTTCTATGCATAGTAATTTGGAAAGACAACTAGGAATGGTCCCTTAATTTATTTATGAGGTCACTATATTTGATCATGTGGGAGGTATTTTTCTTCTTAAGGTATGTATATTTCTTTTTTTTCGGTACTCTAATTCTCATGATATGTACTTTTCTTCTCATGATCAGTACTATACTTCTCATGGAAGGTACTCTTCTTCTCAGGTTCAGTACTATTCTTCATGCGGTAGGTTCAGTGCACATGAAGTGACCTAAAATTTAATGCATAGTTAGTACAAGAATTGGAAATAGTTCGTGTATGGTAAGTAGTTTATTTATGCAGTCAGTAAAACATGGTCACTTGTACTTCACGGTGAATAGAATTTGTTCATATAGTAGGTAATCATGATAAGTTATAGCCTTATCCATTTTATCAATATTTCCCTGAAAAAACATTTGACTAGCACAAAACATTAAATTCATTAATAAAAATATAAAAATGTTTTAGGATTATTAAAATAAGGAGATGTTCAACTAATCCAGCAATCACCACCTTTTATAATAAAAATCATGAAATCTAAAATGAAATGAATTGAATACATCAAATAATTATTCTAAATGAATTGAAAAATTTATTATTTAATATCCCATAGGGTTATCAAAATTAATTAATTCAACTGATTTCTCACACTTACTCTCTATTTTGGGATTATCAAAAATTTATTTAGAGTGAAAAAAATTGATAATAGGAAAAATATAAACACTAATGATAATAAAGAGTAGTATTCTATTCATATTTCAAAAGTTATTAAAAAAAATTACAAGATGTCTCTATACATAATTCTAATAAAAATAAAAAACTAGAACATCTCTGAAATATGAAGGAAGGATTGGATCCTTTCCTTTGGAAGTAAAGGCAAGGATAAAAGTTGTAGTCTGAGTTTCAGAGGTGGAATAAGGTTCACCAATAAATACACTTCTAGAAATAGGTCTCATATGTTGGATTTATTATCTAAGTGATAGACCTAATGGATTTAGGGTAGTGGAGGTAGTGGTAGGAGTTTAATACATAAGTATAGATGGAGGATCTAGAAAACCTATATGAGAATTGTAAAGATGGTGTTCTATAAACCTAGTAAAATCACTCACTACACAAAATCCATGCTATGAATCCTAAATAAATTCATATCTATTCTCCATGAAGGCTTCCAACACTTGGGTAAGAACCTTGTTCTTATTAACTTGTGACTTAAAATCTTTGGTCAAATGTGGAATCTTAAGAAACAAAGTAAGAGTTATAAACATACCCTTAAAATATGACTTGGTTAAGATTTAGCTAAGGTATAAATCAATGGATCTCTTGATTATTTCTCTATCTTTAGCAGCCTATTTGGAATATTTCTAGGAAAGTTCCAACTTTTGAGTATCATGTGTTTGAAAACCATCAAACAACACTTCACTGATCTTATTGAACTTATCAAACACAACTTTTAAATATTTCATAATGAGTTATATTGTTTTTCCTTCATCAATAGATGGTCGAATAAGAGGAGATGGGTTGGAGTAGAAGATTTAGATGTTGGGAACATGGAAATTAAATACCTATGGTCTTGTTGGAACCATCATCTAAGATAAATCTACCTATAGAGCACCTAAATGTTTCTTTAAATCCTCAACCTCATTTTTCATTAAATTCATCTCGATATGAAATTTTGGTTGAAGATGATAAATTACCAACACCACTATCTTTATAATAAATTCATCTAAAGTTGGATCCAAATAATATCCAAAATTAAGAAATGCTTCTTTAAATACATCAATCATATCTAACTTGAACTCATTCAAATAATCCTCTGTTATAAATAATGTAGATGGGATAAAAGTAGATGGATCATAAGCCTAATCTATACCATATAACCCATATATATCTTCTATTAATATATCTCTTTCATATTAATATTTAACTTTAGTGTTAGGATAATCGTCTTCTTTATGATCAACATGTTCAATATCCTCAACATCCTCAGCATCCTCAACAAGAGTAGTGCCTTGTTCAGCTTCCTCACCAGTCTTGGTGGGAGTAGGACCAAAAATTTCTTCTAGAGTAGTTTTAATTAAGGGTCTCAAAGGAGATGTATCAGGTCTATCTTGAGAATCAATATCATCTATTAGATATCTATTTATAACTATATGATTGGAAGGAATGAAAGGTCCACTATTTCTTGGTAGAACACCCCCATTATCATACTCATTAAATTATGGATAGCCTTAGACTAAAATAGTAGATCCTAGGGACTGCTACCCATTAGTAGATGCATTAAGTAAATATTTTCTCATAGTAATTATTATCAGAGGAAATATATATAATCCATTTATCTATTATTCAAAGTCATAAAAATAATCTCTATATGGCTTATAACCATTGATAGATATCTCAGTATCAGTAAGCTCATTACATTTCAACTCATCTTCTTAGGGTGGTATGGGTAAAGGTGAGTTTGGAGGTTTGAAATATTTAGAAAGAGAATTTACTCTATCATCTTCATGATCCACATTGTCTTCCTCATCAATAACCACCATCTCATCATCATCTTCTTCTACTTATTCTACTTCTACTTCTTTCATAATAACATCCACTTCATTATCATAATACAAAACATCCTCATCCGGTTTATGACCTAAATCTACTAGATCCATTATTCTAATAAGATATTTGATAGGATAACATTTCTCCTAATGGTTCTATGAACCATCCACCCACTATTTCTTCTACGGGTTATAGTTAAATCTCGTGTTCCCATAAATTATTTGAGATAGACACAAACCATTTAAATATGTGACCTTTTCCTCCCCCTCGGGTATTAAACCTTTAGAATCCAATAAAGATAAAGTGGGTTTTGGGTAAGGATAAGAACTAAAATTTGAATAAGGATTACATAACTCATTCATATGCCTCATAATATACCTTACCAAATTTATTTGGATGACACTTTTCATCAAAATATAGGAAGAATAAATCATGATGACTTATGATACGTAAGTCTCTTTTTATAGGATAGATCAAATGTTGTATGGACATATATTATAATATAAATTAACCATTTATCTCTATAGCAGTTGGTATTTTGGGGGTTCCATTCATAGTCATCTCTTATAGTTCACTTTGAAACATGAAACGTGCATGGTTAATTGGATAATAACTCTGATAATCCTCATTCTCACTTTTTTTATGAAAATTTTAAACCTTTCACCCAAAATTTTGAATAAAACTCCATAGGTTACTCATTTATCATTTTCATAATGATATCTATTTTATTTCTAGGTATAAGTTCTATAAAAAGTAAAATTCTTTTACAAGATTTGGGTATAAATGATTAATGTTCTCCTTGAACCATTCATTCCATCCCTGGTTTTAAATTTATTTCCAAACTGGTGATTCTCTTGACTCAACAAATTGGGCATCATCTTCTTTCATTGCACTTACTATATGATCAACTAGATGTGGATTGTATGGATTAGTTACATTGTTTATCCTACGAGTATACTTATTTGATCTTTTGATTGGAGGAATGTTGGCCGGAGGTGTGGTGATGAAATCATGCTTCAAACACATAATTTTCATGATTCAATTCAAATTTAAAAGGTTCAGATTAAATATATATTCATGATTGGAAGATTTAGGTAAGAATTAAAGGTCTTACAAAGGATATTTTAGATCACATGAAAGGTTTAGAAATGGAGAAATGGGTTTTGGGGTGAAATATTTTTTTTGATTCAACTTCTAATTAAATTTTTTAAATTCAATAATTTAGGGATAAAATAATAATAAACTATTATGAAAATACTACTAAAGATAATTTTCTAAAAATCATAAGAATTTAATAGACGTGGTAGGTATACTGGACATGTGATCATGATAGCTTAGATTGAATGGTATGTATACTAACCGTACAAGTAGCCTTGGACATTAACTATAGTGATCATGTGATAGATATTCCATGGTAGGTATAGTGAACATGTGAGTTGAGTTAGATGGTATGTATGAAGACTTTATGGATAGTTGTTCACAGTAAGTATACTAACCATGTTAACAAACACTCAGAGTTACTTAATTAACCATGGGAAATAAACTTCATGGTAACTTCTAGAAAATGATTTATAAATATGAGTTAATAATTTAAAATACTAATTTAAATAACATGAAATATTAAAACTAAATTGAAATAATTAGATAAATATTATCTTACCTAATTCAGGTTTGATATAATTAATCCTATCAATATTCAAATTATTTATAAATATATCATAAATTTGATGTTAAGTACGAATGAATTCAAGATTTATATCACCTTTTTTAAAATGATCTCTTAAAAAGTGATATCATATGTCATTGTGTTTTTTACTTGAATGTGATACAAGATTATTAGATATATTTATTTCACTCATATTGTCACGGTTTATAGTGACATGTAGAAATTGATATCTATATTATAGTAATGTATGTTTCATCCATATAATATGTGCACAACAAGTTCTCGTTGCAATATACTCAACTTCAACAATGGATAATGTAATAGAGTTATGTTTCTTACTAAAACAAGAAAGTGGAAAAAAGTGACATGTTCCAAAAATTATTTTTATAACTTACATCTACCAAAATCATTATTTTAATAACAAACTAAATCAAATTCCTATACTATAGAATAAAATTTTATTAATTTGGTTGTACTTTTGGGGTATTAAAAATTATTTTAATACCTAGTAAGTGTGATTCTGATGGATTTGATTAAAAATGTTCACACATGAAAAAACTAAACATAATAATTGATCGAATAATAGTTAAGTATAATAATCTCACAATCATACCTCTATAATTATTTTGATCAACAAGTTTCCTAGTTTCATCAAGGTCCAGTTTTATAGCTTCTACTTATGATTTTATCACTAACTATAGTACTACAAATAAAAAAACTTTTTAAATTATCCATAGTGTAATTTATTTGATTTAAAATAATTTCTACTTTATTTTAAAAAATTTGAAAATCATGAAGAATTTTAACTCACCCATTAAACTCATTTAAAATTTATTTTTCATCTTTTTTTAAAATTTAATACACAAAGAGTATTTGGTTGATCCAAAAATAATATCATCATAATATATTTTTACTAATAAAATATCTTTTTAAATTATTTTAATAAATAAAGTAGGTTCAGTTATACCTTTTGAAAAATATGAAATAAAAAATGATCAAATCCTATTATAGTAACATCCAAGAGATTATTTTAAACCATATAACTTATTTTCTTAATTTAGATACATAATTTGGTAGGTGAGGTTTTTTGAAATTCAGGTGTTATAAAAAAACCATCCTCAATTATATAATCATTTAAGAATTCACTCTTATAAACTATTTGATATAATTTGAAATCCAAATGTGTTGTATAGTAAAGAAATATTCTGATAGATTCAAGTCTAGATACTAGTGGAAAGGTTTCTTTATAGTCAATACCTTCCTCTTGAATACACTATTATGATACCAATATTGATTTATTTCTAATTATAGTGTCTAACTCATATACCTTGTTCCTAAACACCCATTTTGTGTTAATGGTAAGAATTCCCTTAGGTCTTTCAACTATTTCATAGACTCTATTACTTTTAAACTAATTCAACTCTTCTTGAATTTTCATTAACCATTATTCATCATAAATTTATTCTATGATGTTCTTAGGTTCAAGCTGTGAGAAAGAGTATTGATGTTTAACTTGGTTTATTATAGAATCTCATGTTTTTTCCACTATATAGGTCTCATAAGGAAGCATTTAAGGGACAATCTCTATGAGTCCAAATAGATTCTAGAATTTAAGTATTTCATACCACATTTTATTCTATAGGTTTTGGTTTAAATAGTTCATCATAACTGGTTGATTTTTCTATAAGTTTCATAGAATTACCACAAGGTTTTTCATTAATATCTAAATTAAAAATTTCATCCTCAAGGTTTTATAAAGAAGTATTAGGCTCATGTGGATCTGCCTCATTGAATTTGACATGTACATAATCTTCCAAAATCTTGGGAATTTTATTGAATACCCTATATGATTTACTAGATGTTTAATATCTAATTAAAATTCCATTATCTATTTTGCATGAAAACATTTCTAAATTCTCTTTTGTGTTGAGTATAAATACTTTACAACTAAAAAATCTAAATTATTTAACTATTGGTTTTCTATAATTCCATAAATCATATGGGGTATAATTTAAAAGTGGTCTAATAATAACTTTATTAATAATATATTAATATTTATTTACAGCCTCTTCCCAAAAATAAATAGATAAATCATGCTCATTGAGCATGGTTTGGGAAATTTATTAAAGAGTTCTATTTCTTCTTTCTATCACACCATTCGTTTGTGGTATCCTAGGAGTAGAAATGTTGTGACTATAACCATGTTATGACCTAGAAAAAATACCTATGTGTATCTAGAAAAGTCATCTTCTAGAACATAGGGATAGTGTTTCCCATTTAGTATAGAAACTCTAGAGGGTCCCAATAAGTCCATGTGAACCAACTCTAGGGGTTGAGAAGTTGAAACTTCATTATTTGGTCAAAATAGTATTTATTTCATTTCCCTTTTTGACATGGATTACATACTTTGACTTTTAGGAATTATATTTTAGGTACATCCTTGACTAATCCTTTCCTATTTAGCTCCTTAAGTCTGTGAAGGTTGAAATGGACTATTATCCTTTGAAAAATCAAAGAATCTTTATTAAATACACTTAAATAAGAAATATTTTTTGAAAATAATTAATTCAAATAAATAGCATAAACAGTTTCATTTCACAAGGAAAGTAATACTAAAGTATGCATAGAATCATAAATTTCTCAGGAATTATTTTTAATTTCAATATGGTTACCTTCATCAAATAATTGTGAGATGATAATAAGGTTATATTTCAATACATCTAAAAATAAGAATTTAAAAATTATAGTAGTACTATAGTTATTAATTTGACTAAGTCCAATTGTTTTCCCTCCGGCATTATCACTAAATGTGACATGTCCACCATACACTTTGACAAGGTTCTTAAATCTCAAGCAGTCCCCAGTCAAGTGTCTAAAATATCCACTGTCTAGATACTATGGATACTTACCAGTACTCTTCAAAAACGTTTCCTATAGTGATAATTAAACCAAAAATGATTTTGGTACTCATATTTTCCTGGGTATAGATATGTTAGTAATAAAATATTTAGGAATGCAGAATTTTTTAATTGGTTTCCTATAAGAATAATTTAAGCTTTTAGAAATAAAAAAATCAGGTCTAGAAGAATAATAAAAATTCACATACTTTTCAGAATCGGAGTTAGGAATAATTTTTTTCTTATATATCTTAATCTTCCTTAGCTGGTAACCAATTCCATTAGCATACATAAGTGTATTTTGTTCACCAATCATCCTATTAAGAGTTTATATACCATCTGTGAATATTTATCTATCCTTTTTCAATTACTCATTTAGAATATTAAGTTCATTATTTTATTTTAATAATTGATCATTTTTATTTTTTTCTATAGAAAAAACATATTTAATGCAAAAAATTATATCATGTTTTTCCATTAAACTTTTTTATTTATCCTTCAGTTCATTAAATGCTTCATATATCATGTTGAAATATTCAAATAAATATCCACTATAAACATATTCATAATTTTTTTAATTCTTATAGTGATTTGAATTGTGTTTGGGAGATTCAAAATTTATATTTTTTACCACATATGTTTTTTTTATAAAACACATATTAACTCTATCATTTTTGTCTTCTCTGCTCGAAATTTAATCACTTTATTTTTCCTCTTAGGTGCTCTATGTGGCTTTCATAGCCGTCTTATATCATTTACCTTGGTCCTCTTTATTTTTATTATATTTCATTATGGGGAATTCTTCTTTAATATATCCTTTTCTTTTACACTCATAATAGGTTATGTCATTATTGGAATCATCCTTTTTTCACTCTTTCCTCCAATTTCCTTTATTTTCATACTTTCTTCTATAATTTGATTTATTGGAGAAATTTTTATTCTTGTATAAAATGTTGAATCATAAAGCTAGGTGATCTATTTTCTCTACACTATTAGTTGGTGATTTATCATCATTAGAACTTTCATCTTTGATCTTACCTTTTAAATTTTATTCATAAGTCTTAAAGACTAATGACTTCATCCTCAGTTTATTTCCTTCCAATTTATTTACTTATAATTCATACTCATACATAATAAGCTTTCCAATGAGTTCCTTCACTTGTAACTTACTTACGTCTCATGATTATCTGATGGAAACAGAGGTTCCTATCCATATATCAGGTAGACAAATCATAACATGCATCACTAGATCATTATTTTCAATTTTATTCCCAATTGTATGCATGGTGTTAAATATCTCATTGAACCAAAGATACATGGTATAAATGGATTCATTAGGATGTATTTTAAATGTATCATATTTAATAGTATAAGTATTCAAATTAATTTATTTAACATTTGAGGTTCAATCATGAGATATAATAAGAGTATCCCAAATTTCAAAACAAACTGAATATGAAGATATTATATTAAATTATCCCTAACATATAGAACAATATAATACATTCATTTATTTACAATTTCAATCATATGTGTCCTTTTTTACATCACTCCAATAAACTATAAAAGCTTTTTATTTTAAATATTTTTCTTCAATAATAGTCATAATATCAAATAATGTGCTCTCTAAAGGGATTTTCAACTTAATATTCCATTGAACATAGTTTTTTCCATTAAAATAATGATTTTGGTTGGTGGTTGTTCCTTCTTGTCTATTATTGTCCATAAATATTTAAATTTAGTTCAAATTGATATTTAAGATCTTGAGGTAAAACTTGATCACAATAAAATTATTTTATAAGCCTCTGATACCAAATGTTGTTTAGAGTGGAACACTCGAGAGGGGGTGAATTGATTATCCAAATAAAAAATTCTATTGAAACAATTTTAAAACATAGATCTACTAATTTATAAAAACATCCAATTACTAAAACTATAGAATTATATAATTTTATATTTCAAGAATGTTCTTTAGCATTTTGATCATAACTTAGATAAAAACAAGTTTGAAAACTATTTCTAACTTTTGAAACTAATTTAATTATATGAAACACTTTATATGGGAAACAAATTAAATCCAACTATCAAAGTAATGTTTTGTTATTGGTTTGCTAACAGATATTTTTTTGGTTTTAAAATAAGTAAAAAATAGTAATAAATCACACAACATAAATAAAAAATGGGTTTAGTATCATGTCGAGACCTAATCCCCTCTACTAGGAAATTACCTACTAGAAAGTAGTTTATTATAAAATAAATAGATCAAAAACTTTGATCGGGTTTTTACAACCAACTATAATAATATATTATAGGATTATAAAATCCTCTTCCATAGTTCTTTGTGGGATAAAAAAAGTCCAGGTCACATGCAACCTCTTCTATTGTTATACATGGGAGTACAGAATAAATGATTTGAAATATAGTGTCTAGAACTATCTAGATCAATACAAGATAATATTTTTATACATAAACAGAGTAAATAAAAACTGAGCTCAAAAGATAAGATAAAAAGCAAATATTGAGAGATGATAGATGAGAGATGTGAAAATATGATGTATTTCAATCCAATAATCTTTGATTTTTCATGATTCCTTGAATTTTTATTTGAAATGGATCAAATGAGTTTTCATTGACGGTTCAACAAAAAAGAGTTTCATGACGAGTTTTGAGAAAAATCCTATGTGTATTACATGTGCATGTGCATGTTCCTATGTTATTATCTATATGTGACACTTACTATGACCATGAGTGAATATTATTCTTAAATATAACTCCACATCAATGTAGATGTTGGAGAACATTCATAAAATCCTTAATTTCATTGACTCTTCAATTAATTATTGAAAGTTATCCATTAGATATTTTTTCAGAAAACTATACTACTTGACATAGTAGGTTGGTCTTCACTTAGGCATGGTCACTTCTACTCATGGTTACTAGGCATAGTCGGTTTCCATGAAAGTTAGGAATGGTCAATTCATTCTTTCATGTAGTCACTATATTTTATCATGTGGTAAGTAATCTTATTCTTATGGTAGATGCATTTATTCTTTCATTTGGTACTATACTTCTCACATTAGGTAATTTCATTCTCACGGTCAGTACTCTACTTCTCATGGTAGGTACTTTTCTTCTCATGGTCGGTACTCTTCTTCAATTTTTCACTTGACTATTTATTACGGTAGGTATACCAATTTATGTGGTCACTAAACCAACAGATACAGTCTTTACAACACTTAGAGAAATTTTACTTACCTCTGAATGATAACTATATTTATTCTTTCGGTAGGTTCAGTACACATGTAGTCACTTGAACTAAAATGCATGGTCAGTATAAGACTAAGAAATAATTAGTGCATGGTATGTATTTTTTTTAATAAATTCAATACCATACAATCACTTTTCCCTCATGGTCAGTATAATTTGTTCATACATTAGGTATGTAAGGTACGTTTCAGACCTATCCATTTTTGAAATATTATCTAGAAAAACATTTGACTACTATAAAACATGAAATTAATTAATAAAATTTTAAAAATGATATTTTATCATTAAAATAATGAGGTTTAGACTAAGTTAACAATTTCTAATCAAGTAAGTTGATTCTATTGTCATCAACCTATGTGCTCAATGTCCCTTTCTTTGAATTTTGTAGAAAGGAACCTTTTCAAAACACCACCATGGACATGAACTTAATTAGGATGTTTGATTCCTATAAAAGTTACTATGATATATACTTCAATTAAATAACATTAGGGATAAATTATTTTACACATTATTCATTATTGCAACATTACTTGTGATGCAACCAACATATCATGCCTGACTACGAGCATATATCGATATGGTATTGATCAATACATCAAATCACATGACTCATGACATTCATTACCAATAATCAATATATCTGGATCATTAAAAAAATCCATGAATAGTAATATTCACTGACACATATAAATATGGATTTATTATTAATGGTTCATGTTCCCATAATCTCATGCACTAAAGATTACCAAGGGTGTGAACTATGAGAAAGTATTTCAAAGTCATATGAGTCTCCACCCATGATATCTTATATAATTTATGTCCCATAAAGTGATATCATACATTGATAAAACATATATTTATTAATACTATAATGGTACTTTTAGTTTCTCATCATAATGAGGAACTTTTATGATCTTTCAGGGTGACAAGAACTCTTAAGATATCATCATATACTATGTCACACATAATAACAATCATGATGGGATAAGAAATTTTGTTAACATTCAAATATATGAATAAAAGTAAATGTAAAGTACTTTGAAGTTGGTTTTATGGTACTAAATCCTACAGTAAGATTAGTCTATATGGCCAAAGTAAGAAAATTATAGCGCTTTATCCGACTATAGAAACCTCATTAGTAGGGAATGGTACCAATGTTAATAACCTTTATAATTTCTCTAAGTTGATATATATCAATCTACTTATGATGTAGGTAATTTCCAATATAATATATTATCTCTTATACTAAAATATGTTACTTTCCATCCTCATCATATAACACCCAGTAGATAAGAAACTATGTATGATGAGGTATGGGAGAAGGATATGTAAGTAAAGGTAGAGGAGTGGGACATGAAGATAGAGTTGGGGGAATGAGATATACAATCTGAATCTATCTTTCTATGTTTTAAAACATTAATTATAATGATGATATAATCCTCTCCTTCACCATCTCACTCATATTATGAACATTATCTTCTAAAGAATCTATTTTTTCTTTATATTAATCCTCCCTCAAAGATGTTTTAGAATGAAATAATAATTTTTTAATTGATACACCATATCCTCATACAAAACCCAAATGTTTAGGATATCCTAATTTATTAACCAAATTATACTTACAACCCTTAGGTATGAAGGTTTTCTATGTTCTCTGCTTCTTAATGAATTCCTGTATTGAATATTTGAAAAAAATATTTGTGAGTTGAAAAATATAAAGAGTTTAAAAAAATTAAATAACTTATGGATATATTTTAAGTTATTTTCATTAGTTCTTATATAAAATACATTCTTATTTTAATCAACTTCGCCCTTCTCTATTTTTCATGGATAACTATGTTAAAGGAGGGGAAATATATGTGGATCCTAAAGAATCAGATATCATTTTTCTCAAATTTTCCAGCTATCAATTATTCTTCCAATAATTTATACCCTCCATGAGATAAATCATGAGGGGATACATTTTTAAATTATTTATCTTAATTTAATATCTATAGTTCCTATTAATCAAGGAAAAAATAATTAATATGATCATTTTTGGTGATTTTTGGTGATTGTATAAAAAACTTATAAAATCATGAACTTATAAAAAATGATTCATATATTTTACTTTCAATAAACATGTTTCAGGTCTCTTCATCTTAAAAAGAACATATATCAAATGGTTTTTCAATTTTTTCTTACACCAAAAAGGAAATATAAAGATGGTGTTGATTTAAATACCCTCCATTAGCTAGAAACGAAATATAACCATCTCCTCTTGACTTATTTAGTGTTAGGTAAATCATATGTCATCTGGAGTGGAGAAAAAAATAAACTATATTAGTAAAAAAATGTCATGATAAATAAAATAATAATAAATAATCTTACTAAAATGGTCACTCATAGATGATATAGTGTCATTTTATCGACACTTCTCCAATTAAAATCCACATTCTTACTTTCAATTGAGCTTTAATACCCTAAAAATCATCAATTGTTTCAAATGTGTACCCTAATAGATATCCTATAATCATGGATATGAAAAAGTGATAATTTAAGTAAACATGTTCTGCCATATTTACCAATACTATAAGCTTTCTCTTTACATATATAAGTATGAGAATCATGTAAATAGGAATGAAGAGGCTCCTTAGTGGAAGTATGTATAGTGTCCTCCTTTTAAGATCGAGGTGACTAGGATATCTAATCACACATTTTCCTATGAAATCAAATTAATAAATAATTGGTAAAATATTATAGAAATATAACTATTACATATAAATTTGAATAAATATTAAAAAATGATAAAAAAACTAAACTAAACATGATCTTTATTATATTCATTAAAGTAGTTAACAACAATGCTAAAAAAATACAAAAAACTTTTATGAGACATGAGATGATATAGACAGAATAAATCAAAACATAAGTAAAAGATTATACAAATCACACTATTACATAAAAAATCAAATGAAAAATGAAAAATTATACAACCAAAAATAAAATAAATTAAACCTATTTTTATTCATATTTTTTAAAGTAGTTAAAAAAATGCTAAAAAATACTTTCTATAGTTATGAGACATGAAATTATATAGACATAAGAAAAAACTTGTGTAAACACTTATAAAAATACAATTATAAAATTGAATAAAAATTATAAAATGGCACAAATAAAACAAAATAAAACTAAACAAACTCTTTATCATATTTATTAGATTTTTTAAAAATAATGCTAAAAAAATAGTGACAACATTAATGAGACATGAGATGATATAAGAATAATAAAACAACTTAACTAAAAATTTATACAATTCAAACAGTTACATTTAAAATTGAATAATTATAAAATGATATTAACAAAAAAAATAAAAAAAATGAACTCTCTCTCATATTTTTTAGAGTATTTGACAAACTTTATAGAAAAAAATGAGATATGAGATGATATAGATAGAAGAAATTAGAATTTGAAAAGATAGAATATGTGAATTTAATAAACAAAAATCTTATAATATTTATTAAAATATGAGAATTAAATAAAAAATAAAATTATAAATATTATATCTAACATTTTTAAAATTTTTAAAAATTAAAAATGAAATAAATATATGGTATATTTAATATTAGGATATTACTAAAGTATGGTTTTCTATATTTATTCTTTAGGATAATTCCATTTGGAAAAATCCATGTCTATGATGTGGTCATAAATATCCTATAATAATAATTCTATAGATACAGGTAACTAACATTATTCATCATCATCATTTAGTTTTTCACCACCAAAATACTATTTTTTCCATTGAAAATGATATGAAAGGTGTCAATTAGTAGGATCAAGATTATAAAAAATTTGTTTCTCATTTTTTTCCATGATAGAAGGGTCATCTGTGTATACTATTGTATTCAAATTTACTAGTATCATTCCAAAATCATCGTGTTTAACATGATTATTATTGATATCCCCTTTACAATTGAACACAGGAAATCCAAATTTAATGTAAAAAATCTAAAATATTATTCAATAACTCTATGACATGACCGTAACACATATATTTGGTTTTTTTTCCTTTTTCTCTCCAAAAATGTATTACTCCATGGAATTCCAATAAACAAATATTTTGAACTTCACTATTGTTGTCCTGGTATTTAGTAAAAAAATGTATAGCAATTAATTTCATACCATGACCATGCTATCACATTTAAACTTAGAATTCCTACTAACCATCACAATGTTTCTAATGTAAATAATCTACCATACAGGGACTCTTTAAACCATATAATTTTTTTAGCTTTACTCATTCAATACCCACATATTTTCTTCTAAAGATAATATTGTTTTCACATATTAATATGTGATATTATAGATGGTTGGGTATTATCTATTTTATTCAAGATGTATAAATGTGCCTAATTTAGTTTCCTACATTCCATTGAATTTATATTCAATCCATAGAACCCATTTTTTCCAAAACTAATTACATATAGAGATTTAGGAAAATCAATCTACTCCAATACAGATAGTTAGTCTATATAAAACACTACCACCTCCTCATATTTATACTTATCAATAATGGAGGTTTCAGGTTGATATGGATTCTAAACAAACCCCTTTAATATATTTATATACCTTACAAAAGGATACATCTGAAGTAGATATACATGACCATAAAGATTTATTTCCCACACCAAATTAACCATTAAATGTACCATGATATCATGAAAATATGGTGGAAAGTGCATTTCTAGTCAGAAAAGTATTTAAACTGCGTCATTCTTCAAATTATTTAACAAATTAAGATCTATCACTTTCATATAAATGGAATTGAAAAATAACACTCCTTGATGATAATAGATTTGAAACATATGAGTATTATTCCACCTAATTCAATCGATATGAGTTTTTACATCATAGAATAACATTTATGAGATTTCATGCTAATTAACTTTAAATATTTTAATGATATGAAAGTTTTTACATAGGAAAAATAAACCTAAGGAACTTTTATACCATGGGGGTCTAAAAAACTAATTTTCTCCCCCTTGGATAATGTATGAAAAAATATAGGATATTATATTCATTTTTTTAGGAGTGGTATCTAAATACAAATGTATTTTCGTTGATAGTAAGTACAATCTTGTATTCAACCCATTATTAATTGTTCCTTCAATATCTAAAAATATTTCAATCAAATTGTCTTGCATAATATTCTCAACAAGAATCACATCAACGGATTAGACTTATTATATCTCTAATATGGAAGCTCAAAAAATATTGATCTTTTCTTTTAAATAAAACTATCATTACCAAATAATTGTTTCTTTCTAAATATGACATCAATGTTTTTCAACCTCTCGAAATATTGATCGATTAATAATGGATTCGAATCATTATAAAAATCACATGAGTCATTTTATCTATTTTTTTTTCTATACAATTGATCCGTAGGAAAAAAAATTAATGACATGTGTACAATATTTTTCTCTCATATTTTAGTTGATAACATGAATTCCTTTCATTGCAAAATGGAAAACTTTGATGCCCCTTGACACTATATCCACACAAATTTCCATATATTAGAAATTCTTTTATAGTTAAAATAATCATTGTATTAAATTTTAAATATTCTATTTTATAATAATCATACACTCTGATACATTCCTTCCATAAAAGTTTCAAAAAATTAATTAATAGTGAAAAGTAAACATCAATATCATTTCCATGTTTTTTTATCTAGAAATCATTAAAATCAATGATGATATATTTCCACTTCAAAATTCATGAAATGAGTTTTAAAATTCCAACAAAACAAATCATGAACAATATGTTGTTCTAAGTCTCCAATATGAATTCACGTCATCCATGCATAGTCCAAGACATATTTTTTACTTTATTTTTGAATGTAAGAAATTATTGATAAATTTTATTAAATTGTGGATAATTAGGTGGATGAAATAATTTTTTATCTCATATTCACACATCTGAATTTCATCTTAGCTTTTTTGTGTCATTTTAATTTTCAAAAAAATGTTCCAAATGGGGAATTATTGGAATATTCCAAATTTCCTTAATATGAGTCTTATTACATTGATGAATAGATAAATAAACTTATTATTTTTCTTTCAACTTATATCATGATGTCCCAAACTCAGGACACTCTCGAAGACCTTCATATTCCTTCCTATATAGTTGAAAATCATTAGGCTAGGCATGTGTCTTTGTGTACCCCAATCCCATTGAGCATTATATTTTTTCACATTATAATGTAAATTTGGAGGATCATTTCCATTAATAAGTATGCATTTAAATAGTTTAAAAACTCTATTAAACTCATACCTCTCCATCAATTACTAGATTTTAAGTTAACCAATCACAACACTTTTCATAAAATGAAAAAATTATATAACCATGAAAACATGGCTTTTCAGTGTCATCATATAGATGCTTAATCATCGATGCTTTCTAAATTTAAACCACTTCAAAATCATGAATAATTTATTCAATTTTATTATACTCATCATCTTTAAAGTCTCTATCATCATTAGATATTGAATTCTATCAAATTTAACCATTCCAAACTCAAGGATTGTAACTTGGATTAAAACCATTAAAAATTAAATGATATTAGACTTATTTTCTTTTAACTTTGGAATATTTATATATTTTATGCATGGATATGAAAATACGTTGTGTTTTGGAATATTTTATTTAGAAAATTCTAAGAAATCATCAACCCCTTTCGCATTTTCATTACATTTTTATCATGATGTAATCCAATTATAATTCATTATATCTTATAAAAAAATTAAGTATTGAATATAAATTACTATATTTTGATATTTAAATTCAAATTTACTCTCAATAATAAAAATATAAAATTAATTTATTAAAAACAATAAAAATAATGATAAAAAATTAAAAAACTAACAAACAAAATATAATATAAAAAAAATATAAAACATTTATATGTTATTTTTCATGTTGTGATTTATCTTGAAAGAATAATAAATATTTCACAAACAAAAAATGGCAAAATAATGGAACAATAATGAGAAAATGTATCGAAAGAAAAAATAAAAACAAACAAAAAAAATAAAGAAATGAAAAATTAAAGGATGAAAAATAAAAGAATGATGAAATAATTTCTAAAAAAAGGATCAAACTCATTGTACAACACAAAATTCAAACCATAAAATTACCAATTATATAATAACTATAAAATTATCATTCAAATTCCTAAAAAACCAAAATAATAGTAAATATATAACATGTAAAACAATTATTCTAAAAACATTGTGATAAAATATCCATGTTAAAAAACCAAAATAATATCAAACTCCTAATACAAGGAAAAAGGACCAGATAAATTTTTCCACGTGAACTAGTGTAAAACTAGCCAAGTAAAAAACATAACTATATAAAATAAATAACTTAAGGGATAACGGGTGATAGAATTAAGAGGTTGAGGATAGTGGGGAGAGGCTGAATATGGAAGTTGATAGTGACTGATAGAAGGTGAAGTTTATTTTGGGATGGTAGGATTAAAGATAGTATAGGTAGGGTTTTATTTGGGAGATAAATTAGATTAGGGGATGAGTGATTGAAATAAAAAAATTATCAAGAATGATAATTTAATATTTTTGAAAGTATTTTTGACATTAGTTATTAATGTAGTCGACATTAAAAATTGGTTTCACATGTCAGTTATATAATACCAACATGAAAAATAAAAACACATGCTTTTTCATGTATTTTATTAAATAAATGATTTAAGAAGCTTTTATAACATCAATTATAAGTGACTGAATTTATAAATGTGTCATTTTATATATATTTTCACAAAAAAACATTTATTTATTCACTAGGTAAATTTCATTGGTCACGTTTTTAGTAAAATGGATGTTTATTAATACTGGTAAGGTTAAGGTAGATATGTTTCTAGAGAGACCAATAAACATGTTTTATATTCATTTTTTCTAATAATTTTTGGATATTATCATAGATTAATTTATAAATTCTCAAAGTTGGACTCTCTTGTGACATATTTAACTCAGAACATAGTGAAATTCAAGTGGAATGTAAAATCTTAGGAGGAATTTATTTACTTTTAGAGGAAACTTACTTTGGTGTCAGTCCTAGTTCTCCTTGAATATGAAGTTTGGTATGAATTGTATCATGAAATGTCAATATTATTATTAGGATGTGCCTTAATACAAGAAAATAATGTTAAAATGTATGTTTCTACGTGTTTGAGACCTCGTTCAAAAAATTACCCTCTATGTGACTTTGACTTAGTCATTATTTTCAGGCTCTGAATAATTGGAATCATTATCTTTTTAGTGTGAAATTCATAGTGTATACATATCACAATAGCTTAATGTTTATTTTATTAAAGTGTAATCTCAATGAAATTCATCACAAGAGGGTGGGATACCTTTAAACCATATACATTGAGACGATGAATATGATAGGAAATGGAAATACAGAGGAGGATGCCTAATGTATGAGAATCGTGACTCTATAAATGAAAGAAGTTGAGGATAAATGGAAGGTAATTGGGTTATTGGTATACTTTCACATGGTGTTTATGAAGATGAATGATGATGTGATCCTCTCTAGCATATTGTAATATCCATTTTGGTAGAGAATGTGAAAGAAGGAAATTTGTTTGATGAGAACTACAAGATGATATGAGATTACCTAAATGTTAGGAAGACCATTGAGGAGTGGTTATTTGTAGTAGATTCATTCTTTTATTTTGGAGGATGGATTATGGTTCCCGCAGAATTCTGGGATGGTGTACTGAAATATTTTCATCATTCGAGATTCACAATGTATTCTAAGGCTACCATGATTTATCATAACATCATGTGATAATTTTGGTTGTTGAGAATGAATAATAATATATCTTGATTTGTATCTTATTTTTTGACTTTTTAACAAATTAAGGTGGAGAATCAATGACTGATAGGGTTTTTGTAACATCTATTGGTTCTTACATGGAAATAACAGTACATTTATATGGACTTCATGATTTGGTTTTTGAGGACACCATGAAATCATGATGGTGTTTGGGTTATTAAAAACATTTTATGAACCTAGTTCATTTCTTACCTCAATGATAATCACTTTGGGTTGATTATTTGAGAATGATTTACCTTTAGGATATTGTGAAACTTCATGGAGTCCCAAAGTCTATCTTTTTGGATAGAGATCCTTTTTACATCAATATTCTATTGGTTACTTCGTAATTCCTTAGTGATATAGCTAAAGATGAGTATAATGTATCATCCTAAAATATATAAGAGAAATGAGTTAATTATCTAAGTGTTAGGGGATATGATATGTTCTTGATTTCAAAAGGTCATGAGAGGGTCATCTTTTATTGATGGAATTTATTTTCTAAAAATAGTTATCAATAATTAATTCATATGGAACCATTTCAAGAATTGTATGGTCATCATATCAGTTTTCATTATGTTGGGATAAGATGGGAAAGTAGATTCTTATGAGACCCATTTTGGTGCAGGAGACTATAGAGTTGGTTAATTTAATTTAGAAGCAAGTCATTTAATCTTAGATTCAGCAGAAGTCTTGCATCGATCATTAATGATATCCATTGATATTAGATGTTAAGGATAGTTTGTTCTTGTGGATGAATTCTATATTGGGTCACATAAGGCTTGGGAAACAATGGTAGTTGATATTACGGTATATAAGGCCATTTGATATCAATAATTATATTAAAAAGTGAATTATAAATTATATTTTTTATAATATAATGAGGTAGTTCATAATTTTTTTCACATTTCCTAGAAAACGAACTATGATCTAAAACCCACTTCTATTTTGAGGTGGGAGGTAGTTGAGATTGAAAAAAGTGATTCATATGTAGATAGAATTATTTGAGTTATAGATTATGGAGAGAATATCCTTCATTAAAGGGGGATAAGTTTGGTTTCAGTTTTTTGGAATCATAGAATGATCCAAGAAGATACTTTTGTGAGGGTGACTAAGATGATGTAGTAGTGGTAAGCAATATAATCCCTTTACACAATAGGAAATCTACCAATATTCTTGACATGTACATTATAAGATGTAGTCCTATTTCTTGTTTTTTCATGTATCTTATTAATTAAATTATGTTTAACTATGTTCTATATGATGTGTGTTTTTATTTTCATATCCATTCTTCTCCATTTTCAGCTAAGAAAGTCTCAATTTATGTTTTTTCTAAAACAAATCTCAATATTCGATCAATACATATTATTTCATTCGAATGATGATAAATGTTAAGATCAAAAGAGAAATTTAAAATCATGAAAAATGAGCAGTCCTGACCTAAATAAGTTAGGTGCATATGGGTCTGGGATCATTATGGAATTTTCGGTTTAAACTTTTTTTTAATACGGGGCATAATTTATAAGCCCATCCCATTTTTAGTACATGTTAGGTATTCCCACCAGTGGTCCCAGATAGTCCAGAATCCATTATATAAAAACTAGGGTTTGGGTTTTGAAACAACCAAAACTTATGTCTAAAAAATAAGCAAAATCAACTAGGGTATTGGTGTCAAAACAACCAAAATAAAAAAACATGGGGTGGGGGGGAGGTCATCATATTCTTTGGTGTTGTGGTGGTGGTGGTGCGGAAAAGGAAATGGATTGAATGGTTACTAAATAACTCCATCGCTTGTGGTATATAGATATCTAAGATGTAGGGGGGTTAGATTGATGGGGATCACTGTATAATGTAGTTAAAGACATATCGGGGAAGGGGTAGGGCATATCGGGGGATAGGGGTGGCACACATCAGGGGTGGGAAGAATGGGGACTTGGAGAATGCCATATTATTGGGGAAGTGAAAATTGAGGCAGTTCACATTGTGGGGAGGGGATGGAAATGGGAATCGAGAGAGAGGTAGGGAGGGTAAGGGAAATTATGAGTAGGGGAAACCCTTTTTTATGTATGTGAAATAGAATACAGATATATCTTTTTTATTAAATAAAAATATATAGTCATATATACTGCTGAAAATAACCATTTTTATTTATTTTGAAAAAAAACACACTGAACAACAATCACGAAGGTCTGAAAAAGTGCAAGCCAAGTGCATCATTAACAACATGATGAAACACCTCCCTTGGAAAATACCCTAGAGTAGTGAAAGAGGACATACATTGGTCTGGTGAAGCCACGGATGCCAGGAAATCCGCAACCCTATTCCCCTCCCGCCATGTGTGAAAAACCTCAATGTGATGGCCCAAAAGATGTCTGCACCTTTTAATTCGATATTCAATTTTCCATTGAGTAGACCATGTTCCCAAGGGATCTTGACAAAGGATAAGGGAGTCCATCTCCACCGCGCTGAGATGAATGTGCCTCTGCTGACACAGCTCCAGACCAGAGGCCATTGCCTGAGCTTCTGCCTGCAATGCGTCACCCCTGCCATAGAAGGCTGCAAAGGCTGCAAAAACAACCCCCTTGTGATCGCGAATGACACCTCCGCCTCTCATATCCCCCCCCCCGCAGAGTGACCCGTTCATGTTCAGTTTCAACCTAGTGCACAGTGGGTTCTAGGGAACCCATTGGCCTTGCCCCAAAATGTTAGGTCGATTGAGGATGGAGGAGGTCGGGATGAGAGGTCTAACTGAAGGAGCAACATGACATGCAGTGCACATGCGACCCATGTCCAAAAGCAGGTTCCATGATTTGAAGATGAGATAGGTTCGTGAGCCTTTCAGGCCCTTGTGTCTTGCTTCGTTCCTAGCCACCCAGAGAACCCATCACCCTTCCAGAAAAAAGATGGTCCTTGCCTTCCTCTCGGGCCCCTTATCCCCTGCCCCTTGAAACCAAGTGCAGAGAAAAGCCTCTATCAGTCCCCCTTTCCTATTCCACCCAGAATCATCCCCTAAAGTCTTCCAGACCCAATTCTCCCATTCGCTATCAAAAAATATATGATCCACTGATTTTGTGCTTGGATTACAGCAACACCGACATTTAGAGACAGTACTCACTCTCATACATTGTATATTATCCTTAGTGGGAAAATCATTGTTCCTCACTCTCCAAAGCAGGAAATTGAATTTAGTCGGGATCTCTTTACACCACAAAATCACTCCCCATGGGTCTTCTGTAGTAATACCCCTCCTTGCATGGTTAAAGTCTTTAATGGTGAACCTCCCTGACACATTATCCATAAAAGTAAGTTTGTCCAGATCCCCATTGAACACAATGTTGTTTAAAACCAAGTGATGATCCTCCTGAAGGATATTCGAGAGAAACGTTGGATGATCACAAGCCTCTTTAAGAGAGAGATTTGAAGTAGGGAAGCCTGAAAACCGCAACCTCTTGACCCCCAGTTTTGGAGCCAAAAATTAAGGTCCCCCCATCCCACCATCCAAATAGAATGTTGATGAAGAAAGTCCAAATACGGTTGAACCAGTCTCCAAATATTAGAGGGCCTCGACCTTGGATCCTTCACATTCAGTCCATATCTGCCTTGCATAGTCCTGCCCCAAACTTTTCTCCCTTCCAAAGCCTCTCATGCAAGTTTGGTGTGAAATCCTTGCATGGTTGTGGATACACTCCTCATATTGATTCCCCCCTCTACAAAAGGTCTGGCCAGCCTCTTCCTGAAATCCCAATTATGTTGGCCTTCCATTTGACCATCCCAAATAAAAGACACAATGATCCTCTCAAAAGTAGCTACCACAGACTTAGGAACCTTCAAAGTGGACAAAATGTGCATGGGAATGGACACAAGGACACTATTCACGAGGGTAATTCGGCCTCCAAAGGAGAGGAATATGTTCTTCCAATTTAAAATACGCTCAGTGATATTTCTGGCTAGTTTTTCAAAATGATGGATTCTAATAGATAAAAGGCTCAGTCATATATAGGTCGGTAGGACTAATCTAAAATACGTAGGTTCACACAAATAGATACTAGTTCGTTTTTGGTTATAGGTTTAGGATCATTTATAAAACATGCTCATCTTGAACCATGTCTCTGGGCTAGGATACAAATCTTGTGTCTCTAGGACAATTTTTCTATCCATGTAAATTGATCATTTTTTTAATAAAATCCATTTTAAAGTTAACAAATAAATTTAAGGACTTCAGTAATGTGTATTTTTATATTCACATTTTGAGTGGTTTTTTCATCTATTCCTTTACATATACATATAAGTGGATATTTTTTGTGTGTGATCCAAATTTAATAATTGATACCTAATTGTAGCAAGTAAACACTATATCTTGAACTATCACATAGTTGGTACTCTAAGGATCCTTTATTCATTAGCATACTTAAAAGTTTAATTTCTAAATGTAAGAATTTTATTTTAACAAAACAAACTTCAATTTTCAATTTTTCAAAAACTTATTATCCTAACATGAAATTTTGTGATTTTTCTAAAATAATTGATTTTTAGATGAATAGTGAAAATACTCTTTTTTCCAAAATGGTGATTTTTATTAGCTTATCAGTTTGTAAGCACGAATTAAAATTTAATAAAAAAATCTCATTAATTTTGGTAATAATTTTATTCATTTTAAAGATATTATTTTTAATTTATAAAAACTATATTTAACTATATAAAACAAATGTAATATTTTAATTCTAATAAAAAAACATAATTTGGTATTTTCATTTCATTAAAAATTATTTTGATAAAATAAAATTATTACTTGATTTGAAAGAAACATAGAATTAATTTTTTTGTAATAAACATATTTATATTTTAAAAATAAAAAACATTGATAATATTATCCACACTTAAATTTTATGTTTAAAATGAACTTTTTCTTAGAAAAGGTTTTTATGTGTTATGTGCTCTAATACAAAAAATAATTTCTTAAACTCATAGAAATTTTATTTTAAAATTTTATTTCCATATTTTAAATAATCATGTTAAAACTATTAAATAATTTCAATTTTAATTTAGACAGTTAAAATTAGTTACCAAGGATGAAGGTGGAGTTTCCATGATAAGGGTAAATTAGGAAGAAGTGGTTTATAACTAGTGAAAATGGATAAAAAATGTTAAATGTAAGTATGATATTGGATGGTGGAGAGAGTATTGATGTTATCTCTTTACCCACAGGATTTTGGCCATTCATGGATCCTTATTCCTTTAATAATGGAGTGACATTATTGAAAAGTAAATATATTTTACTAAAATGCTACTCTATTCACAGATAAAAGGATCTCACCTCATCCCCATTTCTTTATCCATTATAAATATTTGGATAAACTAAAAATATACCCTAGTCTCTCCTCAACACCCTCATGTTTTTGAATCCTTTTTCTCACCAAAATACTAAGCTAAGTAGCCTTAAGGAGTTACCCAAAGAAGAACATCCAAGGGAGATGTAATACTCTCAATCTAATTTTTCTATTTCATTTCTTCTTATACACCCCTCATAGACCCTATATCAATGAAGGTATGATAACATAAACACTATTTCATTGTTTAAGTGTTATTTTATGAGTGGAATATTCATTTTATACCTTCATCCAATGTCATTGAGAAAAAAGAAAACATTGCTATGCGTGTGTACCGGTTCCATGATTTATGTGTTCAATTTCTTTTACAAACTAAAATGGAAGGTTCCAAAAGTTAATTTAATTAACTAATATGATATTTATAACACCATTAATAATTTGGATGAATAATATTGGAAATTATATATGTGTGATTAACAAGAAACAGTCACGAAAACCCTTGTTCTTAATAAACTTTATTTCATGATATGTTACATGAAGGTACACATGATATAATTCCAAAAGATCGTGAACTCTAGTATCATTGGGAATTAGGTACATTTTAAAGACCCATAAATTCGATATTAATTTTTTTAAAATTATTTTGGATTATTTCGAGTTTTCAAAAATTGACAGTGCTTCATTTTGAGGCCTGGTGTGCCTAGAACGGAATTTTAAACCTTTTTAAGGTATATTCAGTAAACGCACGGGAGGAATTTTATATATTTTGAACCGATGCTCTGATTGAAAATATGAGGGCACCGTTGAATCTGCAGAACCAATATTATCTTAAGAGAGGCTTAACATCAACCGCAGTAGGTCGGGTGAAAAAGTTATTTTTTGCAACTTTTAAAGAAATAATAAAATAACAAAAAATATTATTTTATTTTCCTACCTTCTGTTGAGTGGTGGTGGTGGGGTCGATGGGTTGTAAGGCCATTTAATGGATTGAATCTTCATTTATGTAACCACGCCATTGGGAATTAAGAGGTTCATTAATTAGAAACTCATTAAGGAACCTCATTAATTTTTTCGATGCGTTACTCACCCTCCCCTCTATTTAAATAGAGCTTCGGTTAGGGTTTTTGAGACGACTTCATCAAGTGAGGAACCTCTGGAGAAGTATCGCGGAAACATCCACTAACAAAGAATGCAATATTGTATGGCAACGATTCGGGATCAACGAACGCCAGATGCTTCATTTAGCGAGGACTCTTCTCCCTCCATGACCGCGAAGTCACCTCCATTTACAAGGTAGGGGTTTTGTTTAATTAAAATGAATTGTTTCTTTCCCTCATTCTTGAATGGAATTTTGATATGAATAAGTAATATAGTTTATCAATGTTGAATCAAATACTCTCGCTTGTTGTAATGCTAACGCGGAGGGCGTGGGCCAAACGAACAAGGTATGGACCCTTCGTCGCTTTGGTATTTTTTTGAGTTCTTCAGGGGTGGATTTGTCAACTTGACGGAACCTTGAACCAGGAGGCACCCAGCGACCACGGCATTCCAGGAGTCCCATAGGCGTAGATGGGATTGAAAATAGAGCTCTAGAGTGTTGTCGGAACCCTGTGGAAGTCCCGCTGGTGCGGCACCAACACAGCGGCGTAGGAAACCGGCGGCTGATGCATTCCAGCCATGGAAGAGGGTGGTGTCGTAGCGGACCAACAAAGGTAGTCGGCTCCCAGCTGGCCGCATTGGCGGATGGGCGGGGTGTCGTCGCATTCAATAGGTGGAGGCCACGAAATCAAATCCACAGTGAAAGGCGAGTGAAACCTCTCCCTGTAGGTCCCACAGACATCAAGGTGGCGCCATGTGGAAATTTCGGTTAAAGAGTTGAACGGCTCTTTGAGCCCTTCAGAAAGGAAGGTTGGGCGACCACTCACGCGGGACGCGCTAGCCGACGGGCGGGGCCGGTCTGCTGCCCAGCGGGCCGAGCCCACCATAGACTGGCCCAGCCAGTTCGGGTTGGGCTGGTCCCTAGCTCTGCCAGTTTGGGTCATGCTGGTCTGCGGCTCAGCCAGTTCAGGCTGGGCCGGGTCGGACCTGGACCCATTTTGACCAAGATACGCTTATAAGGCCATATCTCGCAAACCAGACGTTCGTTTGAAAATTTTATATTGCACTGGAATCCTTGGAATGAGATGGTACTTTTGAGATACACTAGTAGAGTTTTGTAAAAAGTTGTAGAATCGCTGAGTTGGATCGTACCTGAATCCAACCGCGCCCTCGACACAAAAATGACTAAAACTCTTAGACCGGGCATCAGATCGACATGTCGTCTGTTGTGTTGGAACCCTTATGACATGACGGATATTTTGGTTACTTCTTCATGGGACATCGTGGTAGTTAAGTCATGACTGATATCGAGAGGATCATATACTAAAGAACTCAAGTGCACTGGGTGCGGAGAATCTTGTGGCTGGCAGTCAATTGAATAGTGATTCTATGTGGGTTAGCACCTATCGATCCTATGTGGATTAGCACCTAGAGATCATGTGTGGATTATCACCTAGCGATCCTATGTAGATCAAAACCTAACGAGCATGTGTGGATCAGCACTGATCTTATGTGGGCCAGATCCTGGTTCGGTCAGTGCTCAACGATCCTGTGTGGGTCAACGCATACTGATAATGTGTGGGTCAGATCTTCTGTGGGTCAATGGGCGTTAGTACCTATCGATCCTAGGTAGGTCGAATCTTGTGTGGGTCAATGAGGGTTAGTACCTATCAATCATTGGTGGGTCGGACCATATGTGGGTCAGCAGGGGTTAGTACCTATCAATCCCGTTTGGGTCAGAAACAGTGCTATTTAACAGAATAATATGATCTAGCCTTACGACTAATCATCTATACCTATGTAGTTAAGTTATACCTAGTTTTACCTGAGTCTTTTCATTGTGTTTTTTGATTCAGTTCATGCTTTTTGGTTTTACTTTGTGGGTTTCTAAGAGACCTTTGGGGGTCTCAGTGTCCCTATTGGGTATTTTTATACTCATGCCTACACGAGCTTCACCCATACCTTTTTGTGTCTTGTGCGGACGACAGGCAGCCTTGACTGAGACTTAGGGATCTAGGACCTGATAGTGGATGATAGTGACAGTTTATGTGGAGAGCTGTGGATATGAGTTGTACCTACCCTTCAAGTAGGATCCTTGGTCGATGATCTTAGGATCTGTTTACTCTTTTCTGTTTTAGTGGTATCTTTCAGTTGGGCTTGTATTTCGGACCCTTTACTTTGAGTACACACTCTTACTATTGTAGTTTTACTTCGTGGTTGCATCTTTTTGTGTTCTTGGACTATGTGTTTGTATAGGTTTAAATTCAATGCCTTCTTGTTTTAGGGATACACCTTTCCGGTGCTATTCGTCAACCCCTGGCCTATGTAATGCAGGGTTGGGGTAGTCACAACACGGTCCCGAGGGGACGGGTTGTGAAAACGTGGTATCAGAGGAGTCGGTTCTACCGAAGAAATATGAATCTGATATTTCTAACGGAGAAATAGTGTTAAGTTTTTTAGTGTAGTTTTTAGTTTGGGGAGTCCAGTGTTAGTGAGGCGGCCGACGTATCCATACACCAGGACCCTAAATTTTGATTTATGACTCAGTGCACCAAAACACTGATTGGGTGTGTTTTGGAAATGTTTTTCTTTTGATCTCTTTTGAGTCAGATCACCAGGTATAACTTATTGACCGTGGTGCATCTGTTTCTTTTCAGAATTCCACCGCATAGACAACCATCCAGCATTTCAGAGAGAGTACACAATGATGGCCCACCGAGTGACGAGGCTTTGGTGCAAGTCCCTCTTACTATGTTGGATCTTTTGGGTGGTGTACCAACAACACCACCACTCTGAGGGCAGTAGTTTCTACCATCCCCACTAGTGGACCATGCACACCAACTGAGTGTGTTTCATGTGTTCCAGAGATAGAGACCTATGAGGTTTTGAGGTGAGACAGATCCCCAGGAATCTTAGGACTGAATGGAGGTTGTGGCATGAGCTTTCCATCTAATTGGGACACCAGTAGAGCAAATAGTGATCCTAGATGCTATCCTATTCCAAGGAACATCAGGGAGATAGTGCAGTCTGGTGCTCTAGATGCATGAGGAGGCGACACTTTCCTGGTTGTATTTCAATATCCTCTTCAGGGCGTAGTTCATACTAGTGACATTATTCTCAGTGCGTATCTAGGAGTTGTTGGACTTACAGTAGGGAAGAATATTAGTGGTCTAGTACAAGGAGAGATTCACTAACCTCTCACGCTACTCCACTGACATAGTACATGACCCTTTCTTTAGGTCCTAGACCTTTGAGCAGGGTCTCTGGCATTAGATCAGAGCATCGATGATATCACTCAATATCCCGACACAGACCAGAGTGCTTGAGCGAGCATTATTGGTGGAGAGATTCTTAGCTAATTAGGCACCAATGGTGAGAGCCACCACAAGACGACAGGTAGCTGAGTCATCTACCATGGGCATTAGGAAGATGATGGAGAGGTCCAAGCGGGCTAGAACTTCTAGGGGAAGACCTGAGGATGTAGGGTCGAAGGTGCAGAGCTCACGAGGTGGAGTAGGACAACAAAGGAGCAGATTATGCTTCATATGGGCGGGCATGGCCACATGGCTTGTGACTACCGACCCACCATACCAATGATCATATAATGGTCGAGGGACATCCAAGGTAGAGACCGAGGTTTGAACAAGGAGTTCTGTAGAACAACGGTTGTGGCATGGGAGCATGTTGTATAGTAGGTGGTGGATGATGGTTTGGGGTTCTACCACCACCACCCCCAGGTGGTCCACCCCGGCCATAGGAAGTAGGTGGATAGGGGCGAGATAAACTTAAGTTAGCAGAGGCCTATGACCACGATTCCCTAGAGATGATTCAAGGTACGATATGTGTCTATTACACCCTAGTTATAGCTCTTATAAACACAGGTTTTGGTCACTCTTTTATTTCCATGTCACTCGTTCGTATCTTAAAGATTCTGATGGAGCTGTTAGATTGATCCTTACGATTAGAGACTCCTACGAGAGAAGATTTGATGATTACAAACTGGTGTAGATAGTGTGAGCTCACTCTTAGAGGCAAGAGTTTCGGCTGTGATTTCCTAGTAGTAGCGTCGAGGCCTTACGACATCATTTTGGGTATGGACTGGCTATCCACATTCCATGCTCAGATCGACTGTTTTAGGAGAAAAGTGAAGTGTGTCTGTGAGGATGGGACCAAGTTTTACTTCACTGGTGAAAAGGAAACCTTAGCAGCAAAGAATGGACTTATTCTGAGAAGGGTTCATCTGATCACTCATTAGTTGGCTAGCCTTACCCTCAGATTAGTTGACGTGAAGAGTCTGAGTTATCCGGTAGTAGTGGACCAGTATGCTGATGTTTTTCCTGATGATGTTTTAAGACTACCTCCTCGCAGAGAGGTATACTTTGACATCAACCTGTACCCCAATACAACACTAATATCTACGTCAGCATATCGGATGGCACCTGCGGAGATTCATGAGTTGCAGGTATAGTTAGAGGACTTTCAAGGGAAGGGGTTAATAAGGCCTGGTGTTTCTCACTGGGAATCTCTTCTTTGTTCTCCAATAAATAAGATAGGAGTCTAAGTCGTTGTGTAGATTATCGGCGCCTTAACCAGGTGTCTGTGTATAACAAGTATCCACTCCCAAGGACTGACGATCTCTTCAACCAACTAAAGGAAGGTTGATGGTTTTCGAATATAGACCTTAGATCAGGCTATCACTAGCTCAGGGTACGTGATAAGGACATACCGAAGACAGTCTTCAGATGTCGGTATGTCCACTATGAGTTATTGTTTATTCCCTTCGACAAAACCAATGCTTCGGTAGTGTTCATGGGGATCATGAAAGGGATCTTCTAGCCTTACCTATATCACTTCGTAGTGGTATTCATTGCAGGCATCTTGATATACTCGGCATTGGAGGATGACCACGCCATGCACCTATAGAGAGTTCTGGATACACTATGAGAGAACTAGATTTATGGAAATCTCTCTAAGTTCCAATTCTAGATACAGGAAGTCCACTTCCTAAGGTATGTTATCTCGAAGGCTGGAGTTGGAGTGGATATGGTGAAGATAGAGGCAGAACTTTCTTGGGAGCCACCAAGGAGTGTGACCAAGGTGCGGAGTTTCCTGGGATTGGATGGGTACTACCGGAGATTCGTGCCTAACTTTTCCAGATCTCTGTCACCCTTTTAAACTTTAAAAAAGAGGGATAACCCTTTTTGTGGATGAAGAGACGTCCGCAGAGTTTTTAGGAGCTGAGGCAGAGGTTGACGAGTGCCCCAATCTTGAGGATACCAGAAGAGGGGGTTGGGTATGTAGTCTACTATGACACATCAGGGACTGGACTAGTTTGTTTCTTGATGAAGGAGAGAGCAGTGATCTCCTAAGGCTCACGGTATTTGAGATAGCACGATTAGAACTATTCTACACATGACCCAGAGTTAGCAGCAATGGTATTTGCACTGAAGATGTGGTGGCACTACTTTATGGGCGAATGTTTTACAGTATAATATGATCACAAGAGTCTCAGGTATATCTTCTCATATAAGGACCTGAACCGAAGGCAGCAATGATGGATAGAGTTCCTCCAGGACTACAACTTTGAGATAGTCTACACTCTTAGAAAGAGAATCGTAGTAGCAGGTGCACTCAGCAAAAGGTCTGGTCTACAATTTCTAAGTGTGGTGACAAAGCAGCTATACATTTTGCATTTATCCTTAGTGGATAGTGACAGAGCATCTTAACTCCTGTCAATGATAGTTACTCCCCCACTCTTTTAGAAAATTAGGGAGGCATAGCTTGGGGACGTTGACTGTGAGGCCCGACATGCACAGATATCTTCAGGACATGCTCCTAATGGATTTTTTGAAGGTGGGGAGCACGTCATTCTCTTCAAAGGATACACCCCGGTACCAGTGAATCTATGAGAGGAGGTGTTGAGGGACTTCCACAAATCCCCTTTGGTGGTACATCCTAGACTATCAAAGATGTACCAAGACCTCTGGAATCAGTACTAGTGGCCATAGATGAAGAAAGTGGTGGTAGATTTCGTATCACTATGCCTCACTTTTCAGCAAGTGAAGGCTGAGAATCATGTACCGATAGGCTTAGCTCAGCCACATGAGGTACCAGAGTGGAAGTGGGATGGCATATCCATGGACTTCATGATAGGAATACCATGTACGACCAGGAGCCACGATTTCATATGGGTGATCGTAGACCGATTCACAAATTTGTCCCACTTCCTACCCATCTGAGAATAGGGATCAGTAGAGATTTTGGGACCTCTCGGCATACATGTGATTGTACTACTTCACGGGGTGCCAATGGTGATCCTCTCAGATTGCAATCCATGTTTTACATTCTGTTTGTGGAAGGGATTACAAAAATCATTCGGGACTCAGCTACACTTGAGCACCGCCTTCCATCCTTAGAGAGATGGTCAGATAGAGTGGTCCATTCTGACACTTGAGGACAAACTTTGTGCTTGTGTCCTTGATTTTTGGCCATAGTTGGGAGGACCACTTTCCCCTAGTGGAGTTCACTTACAAAAATATTATCACTCCTCCATCGACATAGCACCGTTGGAGGCATTTTACGGGCAACCATGCAGATCTCCGTTCTGCTAGACATACTTAGGGGAGTCATCACTTATTGGTCCAGAGTTGGTATAGGCTACCACAGAGAAGGTTCAGATCATCCAGGAGTGGATGATGACTGCACAGAGCTGACAGTAGTCTTATGCTGACAGGAGATAGAGACCCTTAGATTTAGGCGAGGGAGACCATGTCTTCCTACAGGTCTCACCCTGATGAGGATTATGGAGGTTTGTCCAGGGCGGCAGGCTATCTCTGAGGTTCATCGGACCTTTCCTGATCTTTAGCAGAGTAGGCGAGGTGGCATACCATCTAGCTCTTCCTCCACAAATGCACCGGGTGCATAATGTTTTCCATGTGTTGTAGCTGAGGAGGTACATGCATGATCCATCACACGATATCGACTGGGGCTAGCTGGACATTGATGATGGGGTGATTTTTGTAGTGTTCCTAGTGGAGATAGAGGATCGACAAGAGAGGATCCTTCGTGGGCAGTCAATTCTTCTAGTGAATGTTCTTTTGAAGCACGAGATCCTCTAAGAGAGAAGATGGGAGTGGAAGCCTCAGATACATGCTCAGCATCCCCATTTGTTTCCCTAGTACTGTTGTATCTTTTAGAAACAAAAATCCCACAGGTGGAGAGAATGTAAAGACCCGTAAATTCTATATTAATTTTTTTAAAATTATTTGGGATTATTACGAGTCTTCAAAAATTCATAATGCTTGATTCCAAGGCCTGGTGTGCCTAGAACAGAATTTTGAACTTTCTTTAAGGCACGTTCAGTAAATGCATGGGTGGCATTTTCATCTTTTGAATCGGTGCTCAGATTAAAAATCAGAGGGCACCATTGAATCCATAGTGCTGGGATTCTCTTAAGGGGGGATTAACTTCGATCTCAATAAGTTAGGTGAAAAATTTATTTTTTGAAACTTTTAATGAAATAATAAAATAACAAAAAAAATTATATTATTATCTTACCTTCCATTGAGTGGTGGTGGTGGGGCTGATGGGTTTTCAAGAAATTTAATGACTTGAATCATCAATTGCATAACCACACCGTTGATAATTAAGCAGTTCATTAATTAGAAACTCATTAATGAACCTCAGTAATTTTTTCGATGTGTTACTCACTATCCACTCTATTTAAATGGTGCTCGCTTTGGGGTTTTTTACACGGCTTCATCAAATGAGGAACCTATAGAAAAGTACAGTAACACCTTCTACCAATGAAGAATGGAAGCTGGGATGGAAACGATCCGGGATCGACGAATGATGATAGCTTTATTGAGCGAGGACTCTTCTCCCTCCATGACCGCGACGTCACCTCCATTTATGAGGAAGGGTTTTTTTAATTCAAGTGAATTTTTTTTCCGTCTTTCTTGACAGGAATGTTGAGATGTAGAAGTAATATAGTTTATCTATGTTGAATCAAATACTCCTTCTTCTTTTAATGCTAACACGGAGGGCGTCGGCCAAACGAACAAGGCCCAGACCCTGCGCCGCTTTGGTATTTTGTTGCGTTCTTCAGGGGATGATTTCTAACATTGACAGAACCTTGAACCGGGAGGCACACGGCGACGATAGCATTCCGGGAGGCCCGTAGGCATAGACGGGAGTGAAAACGGGGCTCCAGAGCATTTTCAGAGCCCCGCAGAATTCCTGCTGGCAATCGGCACTAGAAGGAGAAGGAGGCGGCAGGAACTTGCCTGCCTCGGAAGAGGGTGGCGCCGCTTGACGCTGCGATGGACCCACAGGGGTGGTCAGCTTCTGGATTGCTGCATTGGGGGATGGGGGCGCATTGTTGTGTGTCACGGGTGGAGGTCTCGGCATTGAAGCCACAGAATAAGGTGATGGGACCCGCTCCCTACAGGTCAGGTGGACATCAAGGCGGCACCAAGTGGCACCACCAGTTAAACAGTTGAACGTCTCTTTTAGCCGTTCGAGAAAGAAGGTTGTGCGACCCCTTGTGCGGGTCGCGCTAGCTACCAGGTCGGGTCAGTCTGCTGCCCATCGGGCCGAGCCCACCGTGGCCAAGCCCATTCATTTTGGGTCGGGCTAGGCCATGTCGACCTGAACTGGGTCGGAGACGGACCGGGTTAGGCGGTCCAACCAGGGAATACCGGACCCGGACCCATTTTGGCCTAGATACACTTAAAAGACCATATCTCACAAACCATATTTCTGTTTGACAATCGTCTACGGCGCTAGAATCCTTGAAATGAGACGGTCCTTTTGAGATACTTCACCTATGTTTTGGAGAAAGTTGGAGTACGATCAGGTTGGATCATACCTGAGTCCAATTGGGCCCTTGGCACTAAAATTCCAATGACTCTCAGACTAGGCATCTGATTGACACATCGTCTGTTGCGTTGGACCCCTTATGACGTGACATATATTTGATTTACTTCTTTGTGGGACTTCATGGCAGTTGAGGGACAACAGATATCTTGAGGATCAAATACTATGGAACTCAAGTGCACTGGGTGCAGATAATCCTATGGCTGGCTGTCAATTAAATAGAAGTCTTGTTTGGATCATCACCTAGTGATCAAGTGTGGATCAGCACCTAGAGATCCTGTGTGGATAGGCACCTAGAAATCTTATGTGGATCAACACCTAGTGATATTGTGTGGATCCACACCGATCCTGTGTTGGTCAGATCCTGTGTGGTTCAGCGATCAACGATCCAATGTGGGTTAGTGCATACTGATCCTATGTGGGTCAGATCCTGTGTGGGTAAGTGGGGGTTAGTACCTATCGATCCTGTTTGGGTCAGCAGTAGTGATACTTAACAAAATAAGATGATATAGCCTTACAACTAATCATCTATACTTATGTACTTATGTTATACCTGGTTTGAGCTGAGTATTTTTTGTTCTACTTTGTGATTTTTATTATGCTTTTTGGTTTTCCTTTTTGAAATTTTGAGAGACCTTCAGGGGGTCTCGGGGTCCCTATTGAGTATTGTTATACTCACCCCTGCACGGGCTTCGCCCGCTCCTCGTGGTTTCTTGTAAAGATGACGGGAAACCTTGATTGAGACTCGGGGATCTAGGAACTGATGTTGGATGGTAGTGAAGGTTGATATGGAGAGCTTTGGAGATGAGCTATACCTACCTTTTATGTAGGATCCTTGGTGGATGATCTCAGGAGATGTTTTCTCTTTTATTTTGTAGTTGTATCTTTCAGTTGGGCTTGTATTTCAGACCCTTTACTTTAAGTACACACTCTTACTACTGCAATTTTACTTCATGGTTGCATCTTGTAGTGTTCTTGGACTGTGGGTTTGTACAGGTTTCAAGGAAATGCCTTCCCGTTTTAGTGATAAGCCTTTCTGGTGCTAGGTGTCAACCACTGGCCTATGGAAGGAAGGCTTGGGATAGTCACAGCATGGGTACCAGGGGACGGGTTGTGACATACACAACCTGAAAACATGATACATGGATAAAAAAATTATATAAAACTTCCTTAACATTATTCTAATATGGAATAGATTTTAAAAATGTATGGGATAACCTGGGGAAATATATAAGAAAGGGGTTATCTATAAAACCTAGTAAGGGATAAACAAAGCATGACATAGGGTAATGTAATACATGTGATCCAGTAGGCATAAAAATGTTACATAAGAGGTTAGAATCATAATCATGAACAATGAGACATGATAAGACATGATAGAATAAAGGAAACATGGAAATGTGGAAAAAACATAAGACATGAAATCATAAGCATAAGTCAAGGTTAAACACCAATAAATCATAACATAGGGTGCATAATATAACCTCCCATGCATATTTCATGTCATTTCATGAGATTAAAACATTACTCAATGCATTGGAGCACTATCGGGTTGCACCCTTCGTAACAATATCACATATATACATAAGTGATCCACATAGATCATATAAAATAAGAATGTATTTCAACTATATTAACCCCAATATTTTGGATTTTGGGTAACATACATGGAATTACCAAATTATAGAAGTATATGTACATATAGGTGAATACCCTTGAGTGAAAATGGGTACATGGATTCACTTCACAATCGTTTGGCATGAAAAATTGTAATGAAATTTCGGTAGCATAAAGGTAGTAATTAAAGATTCATAAAATGGTTTAATGATAGATAAATGGGTATATCATCATTTGGACCTAAAATGATCATATGATTTATGTGTAAGAACATATCCCATCATTATAAATTGGAAAAAAATGAATAAAAAATAAGGTGCTTGAATAAATAGGACAAGGAGAGGATCTCTTACTAAATTTAAACATAGTAATGACTTAGGTAAAGGTTATAATGAGAGGGGATAAATGATATTTAATTATAATAAAATTATTTTTATAGTAACAAAACATTTATAAACACATAAAAGCATAACCAATTGATATTTAAAAGGCTAAATAAAAATAATGTTCTTGAATTGAAAAGAAGAGAGAGAGGTCCCTTACATTTAGCCTAACAACAACTTAGATAAAGTTCCCAACAAGAGGTGATAAATGATATATTATTTTTTGAAAATAAATTTTAGATTAATGTTATGTTTATAAAGACATGAGAATATGACCAATTGAGATTCAAATGGCTAATTACAAAGAATATTATTTAATAGAAAAGGATTGAAAGATCCCTTAATTTGAGATAGTGTTTCTAAAATTTTGAGAGGATATTATTGTGATATTAGGGGAACGTTGGGAGGGATTTAGAGAATAATTGGTAGAGTAAGTTTGTCCTCAAAGGTTTTTGAGTGAATAGAAATGAGATTTTGGGTGGGTTTATATAGGAAAAGAGATGAGAGTTTTTTACTATTTCCTAAACTTAAATTTTAAACTCAATATAAAAAAGTAATCAAAAAAAACATACCATGTTTTTAGCATATGTTTTATAAAAAATATACGTGGTTTTAATTATTTTATAAGTAAAAGAGACTAAATCATTAAAATATTACCCTTGATGATGTAGAAGTTAGTCATGATCTTAAAGAAATGATTTTTAAACCTTGAAATATAATATTGGTTTTTGAGAATTCAAAAAGGTTTTATAAAATTAATAAAAAAAACTAAAAAATGAATTATTTTAAAGAGGAAAAATTATTTTTGATGAGGATACTCATTATACTATTTATTACATCATTTTGGGATTTTATGATGTCATTATACATATCGTATAATAATATCATATTTAAATTTTACCTGAAAATTTGACTGTCTCAGAAAATTATAAAAAATTAACCATTATATAATTTTTATGTTCTGAATTAAAAAAAATAATACTTATTTTCTTAATATAAATCTCTAAATATTTGAATTTACGCTTTTAAATCAAAATCCACATTTTTTGAAAAAAACTGGGTTTTTTATAATAACATTTTCTATCCCTTATAAAAAATATTTTTGACTTCATAAAATTATATTATCAACTATACCTAATAAATATTATTTAATATTAATATTCTATTAAAATATCATTTAATTTTAAAACTCATGAATTCTTCAAAAGGAATGTCTTATTTGAAATTTCTTATTACCCTAAAGTACAATTCGAGTTTGTTGTATTGAAATCTAATTTTTATCAAACTCGTTATTTAATATTTTATAAATAAAATCAATAAGGAATAAATATAATAATTATTTCATATAAAATAATATATATATATATATATATATATTCATGTTTTTAGGTTCGATATACATATCCATTTATTACACTAGTTAGTTCTCTAAGGGTAAGATGTGCGACGATGAGATTTTCTTGGGGTGGTTCGGCGAACATGGTTTTGAGTCATGATTTAGAGGAGCTTGAACTTCTCCCATAAATAATTTTTATTGTTATTTTTTTGTTTAATCTCAAATTTTACTTGGTCAAGTTAAAATCCCAAAGATACTATCTCCCTCAAAAACTCCAATAAGTAGTCTTTATAGGGAACGATCTTACTGGTTGAGGTCATCACTTATTTCATCTGTATCAATGGACTTTATCATAACCCTGTATATATACTAATCATATGATCACTGTTTTACTTCTATATTATCAATGGTTATAATGATTAATGTTATTTTAAATCTGTTAGGATATAGTATTCCAAATTAATCAAATTAGTACATAATTTTTCTATAACTTTATTACTTAATGGTACACCTATTCATTTTAAGGGAAGGAATTTCATTTATAGAATTTGGGGTCATGGAAATATTCCTCCATTTATAAATTTCACCCTAGAAATTTTAATTTTATACACTAAAATATATTATGGTAATTTATTTTCATCCCCTCTTCTGATTCCCAAGTTGCTTCCTCAAACTTGTGGTTCACCACAAAACTTTGACTAGGTGAGTTGTCCTACTTCATAGAACTGTGTATATACTATTATAATATCATCACTGGTTTCTCATCATATAAAGGATCATTATCTAATGGTACCACCTCTCGATTCAGTCCACATGAGGGGTATAATATATACTTTCTCAAGAGGTATACACGTAACACATCATGTAGCTGAGATAGGTTAGGTGATTGTATTAGTTGACAGGACCCCACTTTGACGTGATCAAGGATATTAAAGGGGCCAATGGACTAGGATATAACTTCTCCCCAAACCTCATGACTTTATTTTATGGTGATATATGAAGGAACACTTTATCTCCAACCTTATAATTTGGATCACATCAATGATTGTCTACATAACTTTTCTATCAAATCTGTGCAGATTTTCACATGATGAAGAATAGTTTGAACCTTATCTATCATATCTAGGATAAGATCATATCCCATCAACTTTGGCTCTCAAAATTAATCCCATCATGTCGAATGCTGACACCTATTTCCATAAAGAGCCTCATAAGGTTGCATTTAAATGCTCGAATGGAAACAGTTGTTATATCAGAACTCCACTAAGGGAAGGTGTTGACCCCAATATCCATGAAAATACATTGAACATGGTCTTATCATGTCTTATATATTTTTAATGGTCCTTTCAGAATGTATGTCCATCTTAGGGTGATAAGAAGTGCTGAATATTAGTTCTGTATTCAATTCTTCTTGAAGGATTCTCCAAAACCAGTAGATAAAATTATGATCTCGATCAAATACAATAGAGAGTGTCACTCCATGCAGTCTTACCAGTTCTCTTATGTATATCTTGGTTGTTTGGTCAAGATAGAAATATTACCTAATGGAAATCAAATGTGATGATTTCATAAGATGATACACTAGAACCCAAATGGTGTTATTACCTTTTGGGGTCATGGGGAGTCTTATGATAAAATCTATAGTTATATTTTATCATTTCTACACTGGTATGGGAAATGGTTTCATCATTACTTTTAAATTTTATTATTCCACCATGAATTTTTGGAATACCAAGAATCAAGATAAAAACTCCACTATATATCTCTTCATGTTATCCCATCATAATTTTTTCATCAATTCTCTATAAATCTTAGTTATTCCAAGATTAATAGAGAAGGATGAGATATGTGCATCATCTAAAAGTTCCCCCTTTAGTTTTGGATTTGATGGGACACATATCAAAGTTCCAAACCATAAAACTCCATACTCATCAAAGTTGAACTCTGGAATATTTTCTACCATACTCTATAGAAACTTATTATATTTCTAAACCTCCTTGATCCTATTGAGAATGGATTAGTGGGTAGTTACTTGAGAAAGGTATGATGGATATCCTTTTATTATTTATATATCCATCCTTTTCATGTTGAAGAATACTAGATCCCATGCAATCCTCATCATGGATAGTGTTGGAGGATCCTTTCTACTCAGAGAATATGACACATAGTTTTCTTTCCTAGGATGGTAATAGATTGAATAATAATAATCCTTTATCAGCTCTAACCACCTTCATTGTAACATATTAATATCCTTTTATGTGAATAAATACTTTAGGAATTTATGGTCAGTATATATATATATACCATGTATCACTAGAGAGGTAATGTCTCCAAATTTTTAACAAAAATATCATTAAAGACAATTCTAGATCATGAGTTAGGTAGTTCTTCTCATGGGTATTTAGTTGGTAGGAGGCATAGGATATCCCTTTTTCATTTTTCATGAGTACACAACCAAAGCCATTTTTATGTGCATTATTGTAAATCATAAATCTTTCCCCACTGGTGGGTAATGTGAGCACAAGTGTAGTGATTATCCTATTTATTATCTATTTAAAACATTCCTCAAATTCATCTTTCTAGAAAAAAATGAATACTTTCTGAGATATCTTGGTCAATGGGCTTGAACATAAGGAGAAGTTTCTCAAAAATCAATAATAGTACCCAGATAATCCAAGGAAACTATGGATTTTTATCATAGAGGTTAGTCTTGGAAACCCTTTAATTGTCTTCATGTTTTAAGGATCTATATATATCACTTAGATAGTTAGAAAATACCCCAGTAATGTTAATTTCTCCAACCATAACTCAAATTTATGGTACTTTTCATACAAGTTTTGTTTTGGAAATTTCCTTAGTATAGTGTTCAAATGCTCTGCATGCTCCTCCTTACTTTTAGAGTAGATAAGAATATTTTCTATAAATACTACCAAAAAATTGTTGAGATAATCTCTAAATAATCTATTCATCATTTCCATGAAGATTGATGGAGCATTTGTGAGTCTACATAACATCACGATGAACTCATAGTGTCGTACCTTGTACAAAAAGAAATCTTGGGGATATCCTCCTTCTTCAACATTAGTTAATAATATCCTGACTGAACGTCTTTCTTAGAGAAATATTGGGCTCTATATAGTTAATCAAACAAATCATCAATCTATGGTAGATGATACTTTTTCTTTATCATGATCTTGTTGATCTCACAATAATCAATCCATAGGTGTGTTGACCTGTAATGCACCGACCCCTCTAGACCGAAGTCGGTGAATTACTAATTACATTGGCATGATTACAAGGAATCAAATCCCGAAGGACTGAGTAGTTTAGTAGTATTGAAGAAACTAGATACAAACATGTAACTCATATTACATTGGTAAAGGTAACAAAATACAACAAATAACCCAAACTAAAAGACTGCATCCATGAGAACTCAAAAAATAGACTCCTCTTCATAACCTATTGAAGGTAAAAAATGAAAGAGGTGATCTAAAATGCTCAATGAGGGTTACAAATAGTGGAAGCATGAATCAACAATAATGGAATCATAAACAATTAGGCATAGTCAAAATGGCATGGTGAGTAAATGAAAAACACACACCTTTAATAAACTGAGAATGAAACAACATCCATTGGTTTTGTCATAGTGAAAACCACATGGATAGTAATAACTGAAAATGAATGAAGAGAATGATTATTAATTGGACATCATGTATTTGGAACATGATTCCACAATAACATCAAAATTGTTTAATTCTGTGGGTATAAACCTGTCTGATTTTTGGAAACAAACTCTAAGGGTTTATCGCCAACTAATTTGTCTCATGAGACCTGTCGATGCATCGAGGTGCTATAGCAGGCCCCACCCACCGCTACATGTCCAAATCATTATTTACACATTGATTTAATACAAGTACAATATTCCTTCTCAATATCTATATTTATTTGAGGATACAGATTCATTAAAGGATGTTGACATAAATAAAGATACTTTTAAATGATACCAAGGAAAAATTCTTGAGTAAATATTCCTTAAACAATCCAAAGTGTCCCATACCGCCTTGAAACATTCAAATAATAATACCTTAGAATATCATGAGAATAATAAGACTCTTGATATGATATAAAAAAGGGAAGTACATAAACCACAAGAATTAAATAAGTGGTGAACAATGAATATATCTCATAAAAGTTAATGTAAGATGAGAAAAATCATTTTTTACTTTCGAAAGAAGTGTTCTTTTTGAAAATCCTTTGTATTTGTCAGGATATCAGTTTGTAAAAATGAATATCCCAAAAAATAAAATAGTAGGACATTGAAATTATATTCTAGGCATAAATTATGTCCCACTGAAGTGAAATCATGTAAAAAGTTATTTTAAATAAGATTTAGATTTAAAACATTTTAAGGCGGTTTAAAGAATACATTAAAGAGGTTTTAAAGAGAAAAGGAATTTTTTATTTAATCAAACCATAAATGAACCAAAATAGAATTTAAAATGTGTTATTTAAAAAGATAAACTTTTTTTAAATCATTTTATATAGTGAACATAGAAGTAGGTAAGAATTTTAGAAGTTCCTTGAATCAAGCTTTCATTTCGGAAGAATTTTTGAAATATTATTTTAACCATGTAACTTACCACACAATAAAGAAGGATTATGATTGGTACACATATATATGAAATTCACATAGAATTTATGATGAGTACATAAGAATAAATAATAATTTCATTGAGGTGAATATAAAATAAGAGAAACCTGAATGAAAAATGGATGTTTGGGTGGAAAACCACCATGACATTGAAATCAATCGATTTGAATGCCCAAAAATTAAGAATCATAAAATGATACATTGAATACCATGATAATAAAGATATTAATGATATGAAACATCAATGGGCCATATAAAAACAACATACACAAGTAATATTAGTGAATATGAAAAATCACACAAAAATGGAAGTGAGATGAAGAAACCTCGTACCTTAAGTGCGAATTTATTCTACTCTTGAACTTAAGTTCCTAGAATATGGAATTATACTCATTAATAAATTAATTAATAACCTACTAGATAGGTATTTAGTTTATAATAATTTTTTTTCTTTCATTTTATCCCTTATTGATATGTTATTATATTGAATTTTGTCATTCCAGAGTGTTCGTTTTATTTATTTTCATAATCGGTTCACTTGCTATTAAGTAGTGAAGTTCATGTGGAATGGATTTAAATGTCCAGAATTGAAATTAAATAATATTTATGAACATACAAAAGTGTTAATGGTCATTTATATCATTTGGTTTACATGAAATGAGGATTAATCATTAAATTAAATATTAATGACATTCACTTAGATTATTTTAGTGGTATTTTGGTTTTTAGGAACCAGTTTGGTCATGGGATTTAATACTTTGTACATATACTGGTTAATGAAATTTAATTATGTTATAATACATATATTATAGTCTATTTCAACCATCAAAATGTTTTTATGACTAGTAATGAAGGAGAAATTGAAGAACGAAACTTCATTGTCCACGAAGGTTATAAATTGGAACCTCATGGACGTTGAAAAAATAAAAGGGAGGGAGTAAGAATATTGATGATGGTTCTTCCATTCACATGATATAATTACAGTATATAGATGATAAAGGATTTATCATGTTCATTTGGATATAGGAGTTGAGGATAGGAAAATAAAAGAGATGAACTTGAAAATAAAAGTAAAGTTGAGAGATCCCTTATGAAAATTCGGCAGCCTAACGGCATCGCTAAAAATTTCATAAAATGAATTGATGAGAGAAAAAATGTATATCATCATATGGAAATAAATAGTATAGTAATAGGAATTCATAATATCAAACCCCAACATATGATAATGGAAAATCAAATAGATTACATAAAAGAAGTGATGAATAAAAGAGGAGGGTGAAAGGTTCCCTTACCTTGTAGAGTAACTCCTAGAACATGAAGGTTGGGACCTTGGGAGCTTAAGGAAACCTTTAAAGGACTCATAGGGAGGTAAAACCACCAGAGCTTTGAGGATTATGTATGAGTGGGTATTTATAGAAAAGAGAGGGAGTTTTTTAATAATTTCAATGGGACACCTCATTAGTGGTTTTTGCAAAACCATGGGTTTTCCCATGGTATTTTCCCATGGTTTTAGCCACTTGGGACACACAATATCCTATTGTACTGTAAACAAGTCGAACATCCTTTTATTTTAATTATTATGTCATTATAATTTCATTAAACTACCGAAAACTCAAAACCATATTTTTACTATTCACAAAAATTCATGTATTTTAGAAAAATACCAAAAATTCACCCTAACCATTTTTGACGTGTAGAATCCAAAAATGAAATAATTTTTTTTAAAATAATTTTCTAAATATTTTTAATTTATTTTTTAAATAAAATAATAATTTATTCCAAAAAACCACTTTTAAACTATAACTCGTTTTAAAAGACCTTGAGTAATTAATCAAGGCCCTATAATATTATCTTATAATAATAATAAAATAAAGAAAAAAAATTATTATATTTTATGAAAATAAAATTTCATTTTAAATTATTAAATTATTCGAAAAAATTTAAATTAAATATTTATGTCACATAAAAATACCAATACTTATACTATGATCGTTTTTTCACTTTTAAGATTTCTAAATTGTATTTATACATTCATGGGTGAAGTTTGGATTTTTTTATATGATTTAATATTCATTACTATTCATTACTATTCCTAAGGGTATGTCATTATTCGTAAGGGTATGTTACTATTCACCAAAAATTATATTTGTCTTATCGGACTCTAAATATCTTACTGAATGCAATTGTGTATGTGAGTTTTTTAAAATTAGAAACACAGAGGTGGAAAATTATGTTAACTTTACTAGGTTATAAAAAAGTGTTATTTTTTAGAGACTCTGTGTTTCATGCATTCTATAATAAATCTATTTGTAAATTCTTGGGGTGTTACATTATTCCCTCCTTATAAAATTTTCATCCTAGAAATTTGAAATTGAACATCGAAAGTTATTGGTTGATACTTGAAAATTCCATAGTGAGAAACCCACATCAATAATACAGTTAAAATATCCTCTTAAGAAGAGGAAGGGAAAATGCATCAATTACTACAAAAAAGCATTCTAATTGGCCAACATGGTCATGGAAGAATAATCAAACCATAATTTAGTGACATTAACCTAAAAAACCTCGTAAATGATCAATATAAATCATTTCTTAAATGGTTAAAAAATCAAAAATATAATTATTCAAAGAATTATAATGAAGGCCTCTAAATTTCCAAGATGAACTTATCATTATCCCTTAATCAACAAGAAGCATATCTAAAATTCATATTCCAAAAATGTGAATAACATCATGATGTATTCTCTTGAAATATCATAATAACTTGAATTATCATAAAAACACATCAAAAAAATGCATTCCTTTTTATTTCATAAGTAAGATATATGTTATCGGATATATTCCTTAAATCCAAATGTTCTGTAAACTCAATCGATGATATCATAGAACACTTCTTGATATGTCAATAATCTGTTCCAAGGTAGTCAGTACTTATCTAAATAAATCATTTCTTCATCATTATCTCAACATGAGATATATATATATTAAGTGTGGTCTTTCTCTCGATTATGTGTTTTCTAAAAAAATTTAACTTCCTACTGAATCACTTCTCCTTTTTACCATTCACCATATGATTTCAAATCCTTAAATGAAATAGTACAACAGTAAAATCATTATAAATCTCATAATTCATAAAACCAGTATAATGCTAACAAAATATTCAAATTACATGATTCTTGACTATGAATTTGAATCAGTCTACTCCATCTATGGTGGCATCAAAACTTTATCAATGTCCAAAATCATTATTTGGGGTATATTCCTTTGACGATTGGGACTTTGATTTGAATTGTGTCCCATCTACTTGTAGTTGAAGAATTATGCATTGGAATCCATTTTCATACCCTTCAAATCATGAACCCGGTTTCCTTTTTATCCACACTTATAGAAAACTCCCATTCCCTTCAAGAATTTACCATGGTGATTATTTCCACAATTTTCACATGTGGAAAAACTCTTCCTTCCCTTCTTCCATTTATCCCCATATTTCTCTGCAATCCTCTCGTTCTCATTCTTCCCTTCAAATCCATAGGACTCAGAGAAGTCTTTAAAAACTATGTTAACACATGATATTATTTCCTCATATTATGAGGGTACTTGGGAGACAATCTTCATTTGAAAATATGGATTAATACCATTAGATATATGATCCTTCTTACGCTTCGCATCATGTTCATTGGTGAAGTTTTTATTCCATCTTCAAGGCGACATTTCTAATCAATTTACCTATTATATATTAGCTCATAAAATTATGAACTCTCTATAACTCTAATCATGGTATAGCACATAGCATAAATTTAAGCATCGTAAATCCTAGAACCATATTCTTTGGTCACTTTGGGGCATAAATCCTTCATATTGGGGGGTAAATAAAATTTGAATTATCCTAAGCATATCCCCTCGGAGTGTCAATCCAAGAGTGTAGCAAGGCCCATTGTCATGTACCAGGATACCCCAGGTCAAGCCTAAAACTCATTATATGTGTTTTCACTCCAAGGTACATATGTGCCACATCCACCTATACTTGTTTGTATCCAAACAGGGATATATTTGCTAAAAATATCCACATAATATATCCCTTACAAAAATTATAGTATGTTCTTTTTTATTTATCCACATTGGCTATATTAGGGATTTTGTTCCCAAACCTATGTTTTCTAAATCTAGTTCCAAAGGTTTCTACTAAACTTCCTCTGATACCAACTATAACGCCCCGACCCCTCTAGACCAGAGCTAGTGCATTACTAATTACATTGGCATGAATACAAGTAAGCAAATCTCAAAGGACCTAGTAGTTTAGAAGACTTGAAGAAACTAGATACAAACATTTAACTCATATTACATTGGGAAAGGTAACAAAATACAACACATAACAAAAATTAAAAGACTGAATCCATGAGAACCCAATAAATGGTCTTCTCTTCATAACCCATTGAAGGTAAACAAATGAAAGGGTTGATCTCAAATGCTCAGTAAGGGTTACGAATAGCAGAAGCATGAATCAATAATAACTGAATCATAAAAAATTAAGTATAGTCAATATGGCATGGTGAATAAATGAAAAACATTTGCCTTTAATAAACTGAGAATGAAACTACATCCAAAGGTTTTGTCATAGTGAAAACCTCATGGATAGTAATAACTAAAAATGAAAAAATTGAATGATTATTAATTTTATGTCATGTATCTAGAACATGACACCATAATAAAATCAAAACGGTTTAATTTTGTGGGTAGAAACCCATCGGATTTTTGGAAACAAACTCAAAGGGTTTGTCGCCAAATGATTTGTCTCATGAGACCTGTCGATGCATCGAGGGGTTATAGCAGGCCCCACCCACCACTGCATGTCCAAATCATTCTTTATAAATGGATTTAAAACAATTAAGACATTCCTTTCCAATATACATATATATTTGTGGATACAGATTCATCAAAGGATGTAGACATAAATAAATATACTTTTAAATGAGACCATTGAAAAATTCTTGAGGAAATAATCCTTAAACATTCCAAAGTGTCACATACCACCTTGAAACATTCAAATAATAATCCCTTATAATATTATGAAAATAAGGATACTCTTGATATGATATACCAAAGGTCAGTACATACACCACAATAATGAAATAAGTGGTTAACAATGAATATATCTTATAAAAGTTCGTGTGAGAAGAGAAAAATACTTTTTACTTTGGAAAGAAGAGTTCTTTTTGAAAATCCTTTGTATTTTTCATGAAATCAGTTTTTAAAAATGAATATCCTAGAAAATAAAATATTTGGACATTGAAATTATATTTTAGGCATAAATGATGTCCCACTAAAGTGAAATCATATAAAAAGTGATTTTAAAGAATCTTTAGAAATAAAACATTTTAGGGTGGTTTAAAGAATTCATTAAAGAGATTTTAAATCACAAAGGATTTTTTTTAACAAAACCATAAATGAACCAAAGTAAGATTTAAAATTTTTATTTAAAAAGATAAATATGGTTTAAAATAGATTATAGAGTGAACATCAAAATAGGTAAGAATTTTAGAAGTTCCTTGAATCAAGCTTGCATTTCGGAAGAATTTTTGAAACATTATTTTTAACATGTTACTTACTACAAAATAAATAAGGATTATGATTGGTACACATATATAAGACATTCACAGATAATTTATGAAGATTACATAAGAATAAATAATAATTTCATTGAGGAGAATATAGAATAAGAGCAACCCGAATGAAAAATGGAGGTTTGGTGGAAACCTCCATCACATTGTAATCAATCAATTTGGATGCACCAAAATTAAGAATCTTAAAATGATACATTGAATACCATGATAATAAATAGATTCATGATATGAAACATCAATGGGTAGTATAAATACAACATACACAAGTAATGGTAGTGAATATGGAAAATCTCACAAAAATGGAAGTGAGATGAAGAAACCCCTTACCTTAAGTTTGAATGTGTTCTGCTCTTAAAATTAAGGTCATAGATTATGTAATTATATGAATTTATAAATTAATTCATAACCTATTAGATATTTATTCAGTTTATCATAATTCTTTTTAGTTCATTTATGCCCTTACTGATATGTTATTATATTAAATTTTGTTGTTCAAAAGTGTTCGTTTTCTTTATTTTAATAACCGATTCACATGATCTTAAGTACTGGAGTTCATGTGGAATAGATGTAAATGTCCAGAATTGAAATTAAATAATATTTATGAACATTCAGAAGTGTTAATGGTCATTTATATTATTTTGTTTACATGAAATGAGTACGAATCATTAGATGAAATATTAACGACATTCACTTAGATTATTTTAGAGGTATTTTGATTATTAGAAACTATTATGGTCATGTGATTTAATATTATATACATATTCTAGTTATTGAATATTAATTAGGTTATAATACATATATTATTTTCTGGTTCACCCATAAAAATGGTTTTATGACCAGTAATGAAGGAGAAAATGAAGAACGAAACTTCATCGTCCACGAAGGTTATCAATTGGAACCTCATGGATGTTGAAAAAATAAAAGGGAGGGAGTAAGAATATTGATGATGGTTCTTACAATAAAATTATATAATTATAGTATATAGATGATAGTGGATTTATCATGTTCATTTTAATAGAGGATGTGAGGATATAAAAGGAAAAGAGATGAACTTGAAAATAAAAGGAAAGTTGAGTGATCCCTTATGAAAATTTGGCAGCCTAACGACGTCGCATAAAATCTCATAAAATGAATTGATGAGATAAATGGTGTATATAATCATATGGAAATAAAATGGACAGTAATAGGAATACATAATATCAAACCCCAACATATGATAATGGAAAATCAAAGAGATAACATAAAAGAAGTGTTGAATAAAAGAGGAGGGTGAAAGGTTCCCTTACCTTGTAGAGTAACTCCTAGAACATGAAGGTTGGGACCTTGGAGCTTAAGGAAACCTTGGGAGGTAATACCACTATATATTTGAGGATTATGTATTTGTAATGAAATAAAACGAATGGATGAGTGGGTATTTATAGAAAAGAGAGGGAGTGTTTTAATAATTTCAAAGGGACACCTCATTAGTGGTTTTTGGAAAACCATGGACTTTCCCATGGTATTTTCCCATGGTTTTAGCCACTTGGGACACATAATATCCTATTTTACAGTACAAAAGCGGACCATCCTTTTATTTTAATTATTATGTCATTATGATGTCATTAAACTACTGAAAACTCAAAACCGTATTTTTACTATTCATGAAAATTCAAGTATTTTAGAAAAAATACCAATAATTTACCCTAACCATTTTTCTGTGTGACGAATCCAAAAATGAAATCCATTTTTTGAAAATAATTTTCTAAATATTTTTAATTTAGTTTTTAAGTAAAATAAAAATTTATTCCAAAAAACTACTTTTATATTATAACTCGTTTTGTAAGACCTTGAGAAATTAATCAAGGTCCTATAAAATTATCTTATAATAAAAAAAAGTAAAAATTTTTTATTACATTTTATGAAAATAAATTTTCCTTTTAAATTATTAAATTAATCAGAAAATTTTTAATTTAAATATTTTTCTCATACAAAAATACCAATACTTATACTATAATTGTTTTTTCACTTTTTAGATGCCTAAATTGTATTTATACATTCATGGGTGAAGTTTCTATTTTTTATAGGATTTACTATTCATTAATATTCATTACCATTCATAACGGTATGTCACTATTCATAATGGTATGTTACTATTCACAAAAAATTAAGTTTTTCTTATTAGACACTAAATATCTTACTGAACGCAACCGTGTATGTGAGTTTTTCAAAATTCAAAACACAGAGGTGGAAAAATTGTGTTTACATGACTAGGTTATAACAAATTGGTGTTTTTTAGAGACTCGGTGTTTCATGCATTCTATAATAAATCTATTTTTAAATTCTTGGGGTGTTACATGACCCATCCTTCTTCATGGTGAAGAGGATTATTACACCCCACTATCAAAAACTCGGGCTTATAAAACCTTTATCTAGATTCTCTTATAGTTGTTTCTTTAGTTACTCAGGTTTGTTCAAAAACATCATTACTATATTGAGTCTTTGATATCTACAAATCTCTAGGTATAATCTTGATTGAAAATTCAACCTCTCAGCTAGGAGGAAAACCTAACAATTCTTCAGAAAACACATTAGTGTATTCCCTCTCAATGAGAATTTCTTCAAGAATTATATTTTAATTATCCTAAATGATTCAGTTAAGATACAATTTCTCATAGGGAAATAATATCCAAGATCGATATGTTGGTACTAAATAATGTTCATCCTCCTCCTTTAAAATGAAAATAATCACACGGTGATTTGTGATACATAGGGTGTTTTTCTTCTCTCAGTAAATTATGTTGGATCTATATAAAGAAAGATAGTATATTCCCTGAATAGTATCAAATTCCACTAAAGAGAGTATGGTAAAGTTCATTGGGAAGTTCATCAAATATGTGTGTATAGGTGAGGAGTAATATACTTGACATTCAATAATTCCCCCATTTTCTATTTTCAATGATAGCTATAATATCATGCTTTGAGGATGTGTTTGAATAGTTCTAACAAACTTGTGATATACAAAAGAATTCATATAACTATAATTAAAAAGTATGTTTTTTATTTTTTAATGAATAACTAGAATAATTATCACCACTTCATTTTTAGAATCCACCTTTGTGGTTTTGATGACATATGATCTCCCTTGATGCCTTGGAGGTTGTTGGTGTTGATTGTCTCTGACAACCATTGGATTAGGGAAGTGGTTCACATAGTATCCTTGTTCCTTACATTTAAAACATTAGACAATAGGTTGAGGGTTAACTAGAGCATTCCTCTCTTTCCATAATATTGGTAGGTTTATCACATCAGCAATCGCTAGCTGGGTACCCTTCCTTTCTGCACATAAAGTATTTCCGCATCCCTTTTAGGAAATTTGTGGTCTTCTTCTTCCCACACTTCTGATAAGTGGGATCTTGTAATTTCTTTCCCCCATTATATTTCTCCATCACACTACTATAATTTAACCCTCATTTCTTCTTCTTATCCATATGAGACCCTTGATATTTTATGATCACTATTTTGACTTTGAGGGAACATCATACAATTTCCTCATAACTATCAAAGTCTTGAATTTCCATGGATTTTTGTATAATGATATTAAGTCCACTAAAAAAGTGGTTAAATTTATATTTGGGGGTAAATAAAAATATATAGATGTATTATTAAATTCTTCTAAAATTTTCCTCATACAACCCAATAGATTCCTCATCCTTTTTTTGAAGATAAGGAAGTCCATATTCATTTTTAGTCAGAGAGTGTGAGAAAAATATTTATCAAAAAATAGTTTATAAAATTATTTCCACCCCATCATTTTGATATATTCCTTAGGCTAAATATTCTTTATCAATGTTGACCACTGATCAACTTATCCTTCTATATGATAAACAGCTAGTACAACCTTCTCTTTCTTAGATCATTGAAGTATGGAGAATCTTTTCTCAATGGAGTTGGTCTATTTTTATGTGATTAAGGGATCATATGATCTGCTGAAAGTTAGAGGCATCTATCACATAAAGTTCTCAATTGAATATTTTTCTTTATTAGGGGGATTTTGGAGTTCCTCTTGATTTAGGTTTTGATTCAAAACTCGAGTCAATTGAGAAATTATATCCTTGAAGTTTTTGATTCCTACTCCCATCAGTTTTGGAATATCATTTGGCTAATCATCACCTTGCCCCTCGCATTGGTTGTAGACTTGGTTCCTCCTATTTATAGCCATTGACTAGAATAAGTCAAAATTAGGGATTATTAATTTTAAACTATTGAACACCTAAATGGAAAACCATTAAAATAATAACTCATAAATTACATATATTCCTTAACTTATTAGTTTATTATGCTTTGACATAAGTGACCCATGATCTATTTCTTAACATAAAATCTTATAGACATCTGTTATTCCATTAATAATGGTTCATAATTAGGTTGTGAATTTGAAATATCATATCCCCCAAGAGTGTCAAAATAGGTTTTCAACAAGGATAATTGTTGTACACTAGTTCCTGAATGAGTCTATTTTAATGCAGTGTTTTTGGGGTTGTTACACCTAGGTACATTTATGCCAGAGCAACATCCACTTATAGTATCCAAATAGGGAAATATTATCTTGGAAACCACTTAATGTATACTTTACAAAAATTTAGGTATTTGTTTATGTGTTTATTCTTATCCCTAAGGCTTTAACTAGAGTTTTATAATCATAATCCAAAAAATAACTATATTGAGATCTGATACCGACTATGACAACCCATGTTTTTAATTCACATTATTTCATGACTTATTGAATAAAGTTACACATGATACAATACCATAAGATCATGAAGTATAGTTTATTTTGGAATTAGGTACATAAAATCACAACTTGATATGTGGATAACAACATTATTTTCCTTAATATTCTTATAATATTCCATAGCTTTTTGTACTGCACAGGATAACCTGGGGACATACATAAAAAATGGGTGATCTATACATACCATTAAGGGAATAAAAAAATAATGGAATAGGTTAAATAAATAATTGTGATACAAGAGGCATAAAAATTTAATGTAATAGGTGAGGATGATCGTCATGAACAATGAGAAATGATATAACATGATATCATAAATGTAACATGAATATGTGGAAACAAATTAAAACATTACACCATAACCATAATTTAATGTTAACAACCAAGACATAATAACATAGTGTTCTTAATATAAACTCTCTCGAATATTTTGTGGAATATCATAAGATTAAAACATTATATAATGCATTGGAGTTATATTTATGAAACCCTTTTTATTTATATTATGTACATATTAAAGTGAGCCACATAGATCACAAAAAATAAGAATTTATTTCATCTATATTAACCCTATAATTGAGGATTGAGGGTAACATAATGTAAGTACCTAATATAATAAGTATAGGTACATATAGGTGAATAACCTTGAGTGAAAATTGGTTTAGGAATTCACTTCACAATAATTTGGCATGAAACATCATAGTGAAATTTTAGCAGTATAACGATAATACCTAAAGATTAATAAAATGGTATAATGAGAGATAAAGGGTTATAAAATAATTTTGAAATCAAAAGGAAAGTATAAAGGATGTAGAATAACATATCCCAACATTATGAATTTGAAGTCAAAAGGAATAAAAGGAAGATGGTTCTTCAATAAATAGAAGAAGGAGAGGATTCCTTATTAAATTTTGGCATAGTGACGGCTTATGTAAAGGTTATAAAAAGAGGGGAGAAATGATATCTAATTTTAAGAAAATAATTTTAAAACAATGTAACATTTATAGTAAAATTAAAACATAAAAATTTGATCTTTGAATATCTAAATTCAAATAATGTGCTTGAATTGAAAACAATAGAGAGTGGTCCCTTACTTTCGGTATGGAAACGACTTAGGTAAAGGTCATAATGAGAGGGGATAAATGATATGTCATTATTATAACATAAATTATATATTAAATTTAGAGACCCAAGCTAGACGTACATGGAAATTACATTACATTTCCAGAATAATTAATACATAACAAGAACCAACACTCAAGGACCGTAATAGTTTAGTATCTTTCGAAACTCAGAACATAATCTTCTAATTATTGTGAAAAATCTTCAACATCTTCAAAAAAGATCTTCCCCTTTTGTTTTCTTACCTAAAACCTTTCTTTTAATCTTGGGTAAAAGAAAACATATAAATGGTGATCTCAAATGCTTAGTAAGGGTAAGAATAGAGAAAATAAAACAAATCATATACATTTGAACTTAAAAAAACATGAACATAAAGCTTAAACATCAAAATCTTGAGAAATAAATCATGGAAGTACATAAGTTATAGATCATAAAGGAACATTAATCATGATAAAATAGTGTGGGAATTAAACTTGTAATTTTGGAAAAACATTAAGCAGATGATATGATTTCTATAGTAGCTAAGACACTGTTTCCAAGACCATCTTAGTGGACAAATTCCCTTACTTAATCGAGTTCACTCCTCATTCCAGTCCTGTATCACTGAAGCAGATTAACATGTCATTCCATCCATGTCTATCTCATGAGATATAAATATTTACCCAATGCATTTGAGGGATATAAAGGTCCCACCCATCTCATAATGAAATCATTCTTACATGTGCCACAACATAAACATAAATCATTCATCATTACCCAAAGAATAAAATTGGTTTCATAAACATCATACCATCATAACATAATCCATATAAAACAAATGGATATCATTTCATCATAAGAATAGTGAAACCATTTAAATCATAGAGACATTATACTTGAAACATAAACATGATAAATAATTTCATCTTATATGGAAAATATTTTTGATAAAACACTTGAAATGATTTATTGAGGAAAATATCCTTTCTTCAAAATAATTTTCTTTTCACAAAATTCCATGCTATTTTAAAACAAAATGATTTTATTGAAAATAATCATGAAATATTGTAGATTAATATTCATTAATAAAAGGAATTATGAAACCGTAAAAATCTATTCATGTCGTATAAGTTAAAAAAACATTCTCCTCATACTTTTACCAGAAAAGTCAAAAAGTTCCTCGTATGGTAAACAAAACAAATATTCCTTCCATAACACAATGTAAAAGTCAAATAGGGGTAAAATGACTTTAAAAATACATGGAATAATATTAAACACTTAATTAAAAACATTCTTAGGGACATGGATGAAAAATATAGCCCCAGTAAATACTTACGTATAATCAATCTCAGATAAAAATGAGATTGCAAAAGTATCCATTAGCTTAGGTCCAATTTCTTCCGTACGTGTCTGAAACTCCTGTATAGTGGGTTTAAACATATTATTAACTTCTAAAAAACATAATAATATTTATGCTATCATATATGATTCACTTTTGACTTTATATTACCCGTTCTTTTGTCAATTCCATGTTAAAGCAGCGTTTTCGGTAAAATCGTTTCATTTATCGTATGTGTTTGGACTTGTTATTCTTGATATTATTAATAATTATATCATGATTTACTTACTTACAGAATCTAAAAAATTATTTATATATCATATATATTCAGTATATATATATATATAATAGATAGATAAACAAAATGAAACACACCGTTCATGGAGACAGTAGGCCATACGTACGCATGAACATTGTTTTCCTTTCTTTATTGAATTGAATCGAAGTAAGTAGATGACATATATATACATAAATAAAGTAGCATTATTATGTTATATATACCATTATTATTCATTATATATATACTTTATAATCATTCTTGAATGGTTAACATGGAGAATGAATCTCATTGCATCATGGAGACGGTAATTCGAACGTATGCACGAGCGATGATATCGTTCCCATAATTATTGAAAGGAATTTAAGTGGATGATATAATATCTCAGAATCATTATTATGTTATAATAACCATATATATTTATTCTTTACACCATTATACCCATAAAAGTAAGGTGGTGGTGGAAAACAGATTACACCACGGCGTGGAGACGGTATTTTGTACGTACGCATGCGCGGTGATTTCATTTTCCGTAGGATGGATAGAAGGTGAAATGGGGTTGTTTCATATTTATAATAATATATCATTATATTAGTTATATTTATGTTATTACTTTATAATTAAACAACTATAAAAGAAGAAGTTGAAGAAGAAAGAAACTTGAAAGAATCGGTAGAATATATTACCTCTTCTTCGATGCACCTCTTTTAAGTTTCCTCTTAAGGCACTAGAGTTGGTCTTTTGAGAAGAACAGAACCTCTATAATATAACTATAGAGGTTAAGAAGAGAAATTTTCTGGGTTTGGACGAGCTTTAAGGCTCAAAATTGAGTGAAGAGTAGAGGGAAGGAGGTGCCCTTATATAGGAGAGGAGAGGGGCACTTTTTGAAATCTTAAAAATATTAATTAATAATAAAATGAAACCACACTTAAAAACCTCCAAAAATGACTCAGTTATAATATGAGATGATATATGGTTGTAATATAATCAACCAATAAAATTTAGACAAGCTTTACGTTTATTTTAAACCTTATCAACTTGATTTATCATTATTTAATCTATTTAATTTTATTTGTGGTAATAAAATTCTAAATTTTAAATTGTTATAAATACATACTTAAATGTTGTAAATTTCCTATAATTGGATAATTTATAACCATTTAAATCATATTATTTAAAAATTTTAGTTTTTAATCATTTTTGTTATTTCTAAATAATTTAATAATATGTTATTTTTATAAAATATCAATATTGTCAATTTTGACACTATTCATTATTTGAATTTAAATAGAAACCACACAGAAGATATGTTTGAACCAAAATATATAATAGATTCATAACATGTCATATTGATCAAAAACATTCATGGGAAACACTAATTCGTTCATATATTATTTATTTTTATATTTTTAAAACAATTTATTTTGTATATCTCTTAATAAAATAATTACTACAACATTTTTGTATAATTATTTAATATACTTATTTGTTGCATAAAATTTAAAAATAAAATTCTATGTTTAATATAAATATATTACCTTTTATAATAATATTTTTACTTGAATTTATCATCTTAAAATCACAACATCTAAATTGTTATATTTATAAAATTATGAAGGTGACATCTTTGACATCATTTAAAATAATATAATATAAATGTCCTAATCGGTTTCATAAGGCTCAAAATGATCCACTAATAGACCCTTGGATGCTTAGGGTATAGATATACTCTACCAATAATGTTTATACAAGTTTATGGTCCTTTTGATAGGTATTGTTATTTTAATAAATACTATATTATTGATTTTTCACTAAATAAATAATTTCTACATCATTAATGTATAAGCTATTAAGGTAATTAAATATTTCTTAAAAATTACAAATAAATTACCATGATAAATAAAAAAATTATATCTTTCAAATGATTATTTATAATCTAATTTATATTTTGTATAACCTTATATTAAAAATAATCTAATTATTAAAGTTTGAGTGAGATATATTTCACTTTCCTTTAAATAAAATACATAAAAGGTCTTAATAAAATACAAGTGGGTTCCATTAGATTCCATTTTGACCCAAGTATTATTTAGGGACAAATATAATCATTCAATTATATTAAGAAAAGTGTTAGGGTAATTTTATAATATTATATTTACCCTTAATTACCCGATTTACCTTTAGCTATGGTAAATAAAATTTACCGTAGTTACTATTCATAATGCCTATAAATAAAAAGTATCTTATTAACATAATTTGGACCTACTGATTCCAAATATTTAATCCATTTTTCCAATTTCAAAACACAAAAGTTTCATTATTTAATTTAAAATTAATCCCGCTCTTGAGAAAGCAGGTTTTAAAAGTTAAAACATTGCAAAAGATTGAAATGATTTTACTTATGAATTCAATGTAAAATGAATTCTAATGAAATAATTTATATTAAATGGTTAAAATATATTCTATTAATACTTTAAAATCATTCAATATTATAATTTAACCATATAAATTATTATGATGAAAAAAGTTGTTTTTAATTAAAATATAGCGTGTTTTTACTATTCATTAAAATATGAAAGTTATCAGAATAATATGAAAAATTTCTGCAAAGTAAATTTTTATATCCTGATTCCAAAGAAGAATTTTATTTTGTCAAATTGAACTTATAAACATGTCAAAAACTGGATTTAACGTGGGTTCGCCATCAAAACGCGGCAAAACTGCATTTTTTGAAAAATACTTATTTTACCCAAAAAAATTATTTTGTTCTCATACCATGGTCTATAAAATGTGTAAGATGAATTAAAATGTCATAAAATTCAAAATGTGGTTTATATTATTTATAAAGTCTAGTTCATAATAATTTCATGAAACTCAGTATTGCGTACCAACGAAGCTATTGATGAAGGTCTCTCTTGCGTGCAACACAAGCCAAGAATGGTGTTTGCGTATAATATAAGTTAATACGGTGTTGCATATAGCACAAGATAATTTTGGTGTAGTGTAAAACACAATACATCAATGAAATTAAAAGAATATTTTTCATTAAATATCAGGGTGTTACATTCTACCACCCTTAAAATGAATTTGGCCCTCAAAATTCGTCAGGGTTATAAATGGTTTACTACTTGAAAGTTTCTTTAATAGAAACCCACATCGTAAAAAGGAATATCAAAACTTAACTTTAAAAACTAAATTATGAAATGTAACGGTTACCCAAATTATCTAATCACTGGGTTTCCACATAGGAGAACATAGGTGAAAATATGGATATAGAAGAGAAATCTAACCATCAAGTTCTGATGGAGAGTGGTAGAGAACATGGCTATGAAAAATCCAACAATCATAGAGCCATAAATTTGTGATGATCTAAGGTACCATTTGATTCATCTAATATGAGAGTACTAGGAGAACATTTTTGTTTTTCATGATCATTTCCCTAATGTTGATAATTTTTTTCACAAGGAGAAATACTTAATTGATTTCAATGTAATATAATTGTTGGTCATTCCATGAACAATTTCCACTTCATCTCTTATTTAAATAAATGAAGTTGAATTTTTAATTCTTGAAAAATTAGCAGATCATGCGATAGAATGATAGGTCATTCCATCTGTCTCAAACAAAAGGTTAGGAAAAGTTATTAAATATACATAAGTCCATCTATAGTGAGATTAATCGTATATGGTTCCTAAAATGGACTTATACTTCATATATCATACCACTTAATAAATTATAACTAATTTATACTAACCAGTGACTTCTTGTAGGCCAGTGGTATGTGATAAAGGCATGTCGCACTTCGGTTGTGGGTTCAATTCCCACAACCTTGTCCGACGCGACCGGTTGTTGCTCGTCCTATGGGTTGTCCTTTTTCTAAAACTATACTATTATAGCATTCCAGAAATAATATCAAAAAACAAGTTCTATCCTTAAATAATACTATATGATGACCAACATAATCCATTCCAATCTTTAGGCTTATCCAAAATACATCTGTCCAATCTCATAGTATAAAGAAAACCATTGCTTGAAAGGTCACAAAACAAGAAGGTGAATACCATCATTTATCCCCCATATATCATAAGATATATCTTGTTGATCACATTTAAAACATGTGAACACCTTAATTATTTATTCTCTTGAAACATTTATAACCATATAATCTTTGTGAAAACATGAATGATCCAAATATTTCTATATACTCAAACCATGATATCACTTTGTCCTTATATCAGTCATGAGATCATTAATATTATCAAACATTTCATTATCTTCTTATCCCTTCATTATGTTCATATCATCTGCTTTCCAAAAATACCTGAATAACATTTCATGGTTACCAGTTCCATTCAACATATATTTTCAAAAAACATAAGTAAAAACAATAGTGTAACAATCCTTAGATGTTTCTTTTTTCCAGAGTACCATGAAATTACTTATAAAACATTACTCTTGATAAACATGAAATCATTTTACTGCCTTTTTAAACCATTGACCAAGCTTCAATAATTCTTTCATCTCATATATAATTTTTTGTCTCTTCATCATCATCAATATAAATACTACACATACGACCATGATGATTTTCTTCATGATACTTTCCCTTAGGGAATTGGTTTGTATAATTCCCGTACATTCCATATTTAAAACATTTAACTATTGTTGATGTCTTACCAATACCATTATCCTTTTCCATAGTGTTAACTGAAACCTTTCCTTTGAAATTATTGGATTTGTGTCCTTATTTTGCACACCCAAATCATCTTCTAGTTCATTTTAAACATTCTCCCTGATGCCTCTCCCCACATTATTTACATGAGGATAATTGAACTTTCTTTCTTCTATGATCATCAAGAAACGCCATCTTTCTATTATTAGATGAGTCGGGCAACTTACCAAAGTTGAGATTATTGATCATATTTTGAGATTTATGATTAGGCATAATAACAATATGTAGACTTCCAGATCCAATTTCATTTGGTTTCTCATGAAGAATATCATTCCATTTTCCATTATATCCTCCATTATCATGAATCTTCCTGTTTCCAGCCATTTTCTAAAACCCAAAAAGAATAGTGTGAGAGGAAAAATCATAATCAAGGGGGAGTACCTTCAATATATAACATCTTAGGTTAAATTATAATATCGTTACCATAATTCTAGGACTATAACCTATACTTATACGTAACCTCAGGGACATCCCTAGACATACCTTAGAAATATATTCTAGGGATCTCACTAAAGTTTTCACATCCTAGTTTCCAAAGGTTAACTAAACCTTCCCTCAAATACCAACTATAGAGACCCAAGCTTGACGTACATGGAAATTACATTAATTTTGTGGAATAATTAATACATAAAAAGAACAAACACTCAAGGACTGTAAGAGTTTAGTGTCTTTGGAAACTCAGAACATAATCTTCTAATCATGGTGAAAGATCTTCAACATCTCCCAGAAATATATTCCCCTTTTGTTTTCTTACCTAAAACCTTTCTTTAAATCTCGGGGAAAAGAAAACAAATAAAGGGTGAGCTTAAATTATCAGTAAGGGTAAGCATGGAGAAAATAAAACAAATCATAAAAATTTAAACTTAAAAAAACATGAATATAAAGTTTAAACATCAAAATCTTGAAAAATATATCTTGGTACTACATAAGTCATAGATCATAAAGGAACGTTAATCATGATAAAATAACATGGGAATAAAATAGGTAATTGTGGTAAAACATTAAGGACATGATATGATTTCCATATTAGCCAAGGAACTACTTCCAAGACCATCTTAGTGTACAAAGTCCCTTACTGAATCGAGTTAACTACTCATTCCAGTCCTGTATCACTGAACCGGATTAACTTGCTATTCCAGCCATGCTTGTCTCATTAGATATAAATCTTTACCCAATGCATTGGAGGGAGATATAGGTCCCACTCATCTCATAATGAAATCATTCTTACATGTGACACAACATAAATATAAATCATTCATCATAACACAAAGAATAAAATGAGTTTCATAAACATCATCCCATCATACCTTAATCCATATAAAACAAATGGATATCATTTCATCACAAGAAAAGTGAAACCATATAAATCATATATATATTATACTTGAAACATAAACATGATAAATAATTTCATCTTATATGGAAAATAGTTTTGATAAAACAATTGAAAGTTTTCTTGAAGAAAATATCCATTATTCTTCAAAATAATTTTGTTTTCACAAAATAACACGCAATTTTAAAAGAAAAATATTTTATTGAAAATAATCATGAAATATTGTAGAGTAATATTCATGAATAAAATGCATTATGAAACTGTAAAAATCCATTCACTTCGTATAAGTTAAAAAAGCATTCTCCTCGTACTTTTACCGGAAAAGTCAAAAAAGTTCCTCGTATGGTAAACAAAACAAAGATTCCTTCCATAACACAATTTAAAAGTCAAAGATGGGTAAAAATTAATTTAAAAATTCATGGAATAATATTAAATACTTTATGAAAAACATTTTTATGGACATGTATGAAAAAAATAACCCGAGTAAATACTTACGTATAATTAATCTCAGATAAAAATGAGATTGCAAAATTATCCCTTACCTTAGGTCCAATTTCTTCCATACGTGTCTGAAACTCATATATAGTTTGTTTAAACATATTATTAACTTGTAACAGAACCATAATAATATTTTTTATATCATATATGATTCACTTATGACTTTATATTACCCGTTCTTTTGTCAATTCCATGTTAAAGTAGTGTTTTCGTTAAAATTATTTCATTTATCGTACGTCTTTGGACTTGTTTTTCTTGATATTATTATTACTTATATCATGACTTACTTAATTACAGAATGTATAAAATGATTTATATATCATATATATTCATTATATATATATATATATAATAGATAGATAAATGAAATGAAACACACCATTCATGGAGACGGTAGCCCGTACGTACGCATGAACGTTGTTTTCCTTTCCTTATTGACTTGAATCGAAGTAAGTAGATGACATATATATATATACATAAATAAGGTAACATTATTATGTTATATATACCATTATTATTCATTATATATACTTTATAATCATTCTTTAATGGTTAACATGGAGAATGAATCTCATCCTGTCGTGGAGACGGTAATCCTAACGTACGCACGAGCGATGATATTGTTCCCATAATTATTGAATGGAATTTAATTGGATGATATAATATCTCAGAATAATTATTATGTTATAATAACCATATATATTTATTCTTTACACCATTATACCCATCCAAGTAAGGTGGTGGTGGAAAAAAAGTTTACACCACGGCGTAGAGACGGTATTTCGTATGTACGCACGCACGGTGATTTCATTTTCCATAGGATTGATAGAAGGTGAAATGGGTTTGTTTAATATTTATAATAACATATCAGTATATTAGTGATACTAATGTCATTACTTTATAAGTAAAAAACTAAAGAAGAAGAAGTTGAAGAATAAAGAAACATGAAAGAATCGGTAGAAGAGATTACCTCTTCTTCGATGCACCTCTTTTAAGCTTCCTCTTAAGGCACTAGAGTTGGTCTTTTGAGAAGACAATAACCTCTATAATATAACTATAGTGCTTTAGAAGAGAAATTTTCAGGGTTTGTCCAATCTTGAAGGCTCAAAATTGAGTGAATAGGAGAGGGAAGGAGGTGCCCTTATATAGGAGAGGAGAGGGGCACTTTTGGAAATCTTAAAAATATTAATTAATAATAAAATGAAACCCTACTTAAAAACCTCAAAAAAATGACTCAATTATAATATGAGAGGATATATGGTTGTAATATAATCAACCAATAAAATTTATACAAGTTTTATGTTTATTTTAAACCTTATCAACTTGATTTATCATTATTTAATCTATTTAATTTTATTTGTGGTAATAAAATTCAAAATTTTAAATTGTTATAAATACATACTTAAATGTTTTAAATTTCCCATAATTGGATAATTTATAAACTTTTAGACCATATAATTTTCAATTTTTAGTTTTTTAAAATTTTTGTGATTTTTAAATAATTTAATAATATATTATTTTTATAAAATATCAATATTGTCAATTTTGACACTATTCATTATTTGAATTTAAATAAAAACCACACAAAATATATGTTCGAAAAAAAATATATAATAGATTTATAACATGTTATATTGATCAAAAAAATTAATGGGGAACATTAATGTGTTCATATATTATTTATGTTTATATTTTTAAAACCATTTATTTGGTATATCTCTTAATAAAATAATTACTACAACATTTTTGTATAATTATTTAATATACATATTTTTTTATAAAAACTAAAAATAAAATTCTATGATTAAAATAAATATATTATATTTCATAATAATATTTTTACTCGAATTTATCATCTTAAAATCACAACATATAAATTGTTATATTTATTAAATTATGAAGGTGACACCTTTGACATCATTTAAAATAAAATAATATAAATGTCATAATCCATTTCATAAGGCTCCAAATGGTCCAAAAATAGACCCTTGGATGATTAGGGTATAGATATACTTGACCAATAATGGTTGGTCATGTTTATGGTCCTTTTGTTAGGTATTGTTATTTTAATAAAAACTATATTATTGATTATTCACTAAATAAATAATTTCTACATCATTAATGATTAAGATATTGAGGTAATTAAATATTTCTTAAAAATAAAAAATAAATTACCATGATAAATAAAAACATTTTATCTTTCAAATTAGTATTTATAATCTAATTTATATTCTTTATAACCTTATATTAAAAATAATCTAATTATTAATGTTTCAGTGAGACATATTTCACTTTCCTTTAAATAAAATACATAAAAGGTCTTAATAAAATAAAATTGGGTTCCATTAGATTCAATTTCTACCCAAGTATAATTTAGGGAAAAATATAATCATTCAATTATATTAAGACAAGTGTTAGGGTAATTTTATAATATTATATTTACCCTTAATTACCTAGTTTACCTTTAACTATGGTAAATAAAATTTACCGTAGTTACTATTTATAATGCCTAAAAATAAAAAGTAGCTTATTAACATAATTTGGACCTACTTATTCCAAATATGGAATCCATTTTTCCAATTTCAAAACAAAAAAGTTTCTTTATTTAATTTAAAATTAATCCCGCTGTTGAGAAAACGGGTTTTAAAAGATAAAACATTTCAAAAGATTGGAATGATTTTACCTATGAATTCAATGTAAAATCAATGCTAATGACATAAATTATATTAAATATTTAAAATATATTCTATAAATACTTTAAAACCGTTCAATATTATAATTTAACCATATAAATTATTATGATGAAAAAAGTTGTTTTTAATTAAAATATAGCGTGTTTTTACTATTCATTAAAATATGAAAGTTATCAGAATAATATGAAATATTTATGCAAAGTAAATTTTTATGTCCTGATTCCAAAGAAGAATTTTATTTTGTCAAATTGAACTTATAAAAATTTCAAAACTAGATTTAAAGTGGGTGCTCCATCAAAAGGCGGCAAAACTGCATTTTTTGAAAAATACTTATTTTACACAAACAAAATTATTTTTTTCTCATACCATGGTCTATAAAATGTGTAAGATGAATTAAAATGTCATAAAATTCAAAATTTGGTTTATACTATTTATAACGGCTAGTTCATAATAATTTCGTGAAACTCAGTATTGCGTACCACCCAAGCTATTGAGAAAGGTCGCTCTTGCGTGCAACACAAGCCAAAAATAGTGTTTGCGTATAATATATGCTAATACGGTGTTGCGTATAGCAAAATATAATTTTGGTGTAGCGTACAACACAATACATCAATGAAATTAAAAGAACATTTTTCATTAAATCCCAGGGTGTTACATTCTACCCCCCTTAAAATGAATTTCTCCCTCAAAATTTTTCGGGGTTATAAATGGTTTACTACTTGAAAGTTTCTTTAATAGAACCCCACATTGTAAAAAGGAATATCAAAACTTAACTTTAAAAATTAAATTATGAAACATAATGGTTACGCAAATTATCTAATCACTGGGTTTCCACATAGGAGAACATAGGTGAAAATATGGATATATAAGAGAAATCTAACCATCAAGTTCTGATGGAGAGTGGTAGAGAACATGGCTATGAAAAAGCCAACAATCACAGAGCCATAAATTTGTGATGATATAAGGTACCATTTGATTCATCAAATATGAGGGTACTAGGAGAACATTTTTGGTTTTCAAGATCATTTACCTAATGTTGATATTTTTCTTCACAAGGAGAAATACTTACTTGATTTCAATGTAATATCATTATTGGTCATTCCATGAACAATTTCCACTTCACCTCTTATTTAAAGAAATGAAATTTAATTTGTACTTCTTGAAAAATTTGTATATCATGCGATAAAATGGTAGGTCATTCCATCTGTATCAAACAAAAGGTAAGAAAAAGTTATTAAATATACATAAGTCCATCTGTAGTGAGATTAATTGTATATAGTTCCTAAATTGGACTTATACTTTATATATCATACCACTTAATAAATTATAACTAATTTATACTAACCTGGGACTTCCTATAGGCCAGTGGTATGCGATAAAGGCCTGTCGCACTTCGGTTGTGGGTTCGATTCCCACAGCCTTGTCCGACGCGACCGGTTGTTGCTCGTCCTATGGGTTGTCCTTTTTCTAAAACTATACTATTATAACATTGTAGATATAATATCAAAAAACAAGTTCTATCCTTAACAAATATTATCTAATTTCCAACATAATCCATTCCAATATTTAGGCCTATCCGAAATACATCTGTCCAATCTCATAGTATAAATAAAATTATTACTTGAAAGGTCACATAACAAGAACGTGAATACCAACATTTATCCCCCATATATCATAAGATATATCTTGTTGATCGTATTTCAAACATGTGAATACCTTAATTACTTATTCTATTGAAACATGTATAACCATATAATCTTGGTGAAAACATGAATGATCCTCGAATTTCTATATACTCAAACCATGATATCATTGTGTCCTTATATCATTCATGAGCTCATTAATTTTATCAAACATTTCATTATCTCTTTATCCCTTCATTATGTGCATATCATCTGATTTCCAAATATATCTGAATAATATTTCATGGTTACCAGTACTATTAAACATATATTTTCAAAAAACTTAAGTAAAAACAATAGTCTAACAATCCTTAGTTGTTTATTTTTTCCAAAGTACCATGAAATTACTTATAAGACATTACTATTGATAAACATGCAAAAATTTTATAACCTTCTTAAACTATTGACCGAGCTTCAACAATTCTTTCATCTCATATATCATTTGTAGTCTCTTTATCATAATCGATATAAATACTACCCATACGACCATGATGATTCTCTTCATGAGACTTTCCCTTAGGGAATTGGTTTGTATAATACTTTTACATTCCATATTTAAAACATTTAACTATTTTTGATGTCTTAGAAATACCATTATCCTTGTTCATAGTGTTAACTGAAACCTTTCCTTTGTAATTACTGGATTTGTGTCCTTCTTTTCCACACCCAAATCATCTTTCAGTTCTTTTGAAACATTCTCCCTGATGCCTCTTCCCACATGATTTACATGAGGGAAATTGAACTTTATTTCCTCTATGATCATCAAGAAACTCCATCTTTCTCTTTTTAGCTGAGTTAGGAAACTTACCAAAGTTGAGATTATTGATCATATTATGAGATTTATGATTAGGCATAATAACAATATGTGGACTTCCATATCCAATTTAATTTGGTTTCTCATGAACAATATCATTCCATTTTCCATCATATCCTCCATTATCGTGAATCTTCCTGTTTCCAGCCATTTTTTAAAACCCAAAAAGAATAGTGTGAGAGGAAAAAATCACAATCAAGGGGGAGTACCTTAAATATATAACATCTTAGGTTAAATTATAAGATATTTACCATTATTCTAGGACTATAAACTATACTTATATGTAACCTTAGGGACATCCCTAGACATACCTTAGAAATATCTTTTAGAGATCTCACTAATGTTTTCGCATCCTAGTTTCCAAAGGTTAGCTAAACCTTTCCTCTAATACCAACTGTAGAGACCCAAGCTTGACGTACATGGACATTACATTACTTTTTTGGAATAATTAATACATAACAAGAACCAACACTCAAGGAATGTAATAGTTTAGTGTCTTTGGAAACTCAGAACATAATCTTCTAATCATGGTGAAAGATCTTAAACATCTCCCAGAAATATCTTCCCCTTTTTTTCATACCTAAAACCTTTCTTTAAATCCCAGGGAAAAGAAAACAAATAAATGGTGATATTAAATGCTCATTAAGGGTAATCATGGAGAAAATAAAACAAATCACATACATTTGAACTTAAAAAAACATGAACATAATGTTTAAACATCAAAATCTTGAAAAATAAATCTTGGCAGTACATAAGGCATAAATCTAAAGGAACATTAATCATGATAAAATAGAATGGGAATAAAACATGTAATTGTGGTAAAACATTAAGCACATGATACAATTTCCATAGTATCCAAGTCACTACTGCCAATACTATCTTAGTGTACAAAGTCCCTTACTGAATCGATTTTACTCCTCGTTCCAGTCCTGTATCACTGAACTGGATTAACTTGTCGTTCCATCCATGTCTATCTCATTAGATATAAATCTTTACCCAATGAATTGGAGGGAGATATAGGTCCCACCCATATCATAATGAAATCAATCTTACGTGTGCCGCAACATAAATACAAATCATTCATCATAACCCAATGAATAAAATTAGTTACATAAACATCATCCCATCATAACATAATCCATATAAAACAAATGGATATCATTTCATCATAAAAAAATTGAAACCATGTAAATCATAGATACATTATACTTGAAACATAAACATGATACATAATTTCATCTTATATGGAAAATAATTTTGATAAAACAATTGAAATGATTTCTTGAGGAAAATATGCTTTCTTCTTCAAAATAATTTTCTTTTCACAAAATTACACGCAATTATAAAAGAAAAGTATTTTATTTAAAATAATCATGAAATATTGTAGAGTATTATTCATGAAGAAAAGTCATTATGAAACCGTAAAAATCCATTCATGCCGTATAAGTTAAAAAATCATTCTCCTCGTACTTTTACCAGAAAAGTCAAAAAGTTCTTCATATGGTAAACAAAACAAAGATTCCTTCCATAAAAAAATGTAAAAGTCAAAGATGGGTAAAAATTAATTAAACATACATGGAAGAATATTAAACACTTTATGAAAAACATTTTTATGGACACGGATGAAAAAAAATAACCCGAGTAAATACTTACGTATAATCAATCTCAGATAAAAATGAGATTGCAAAATTATCCCTTACCTTAGGTCCAATTTCTTCCATACTTTTCGGAAACTCCTGTATAGTTTTTTTAAACATATTATTAACTTTGAAAAGAACGATGATAATTTTTATTATATCATATATGATTCACTTATGACTTTATATTTCCCGTTCTTTTTTCAATTCCATATTAAAGCAGCGTTTTCAGTAAAATCATTTCATTTATCGTACGTGTTTGGACTTGTTTTTATTGATATTATTATTACTTATATCATGATTTACTTACTTCCCTAATGTATAACATTATTTATATATCATATATATTCAGTATATATATATAATATATAGATAAATGAAATGAAACACACCATTCATGTAGACGGTATCCCGTACGTACGCATGAACGTTGTTTTTCTTTCTTTATTGACTAGAATCGAAGTAAGTATATGAAATATATATATATATACATAAATAAAGTAACATTATTATGTTATATATACCATTATTATTCATTATATATAGTTTATAATCATTCTTGAATGGTTAACATGGAGAATGAATCTCATCGCGTCGTGGAGACGGTAATCCGAACGTACGCACGAGCAATTATATCATTCCCATAATTATTGAATGGAATTGGAGTGTATGGTATAATATCTCAGAATCATTATGATGTTATAATAACAATATATAGTTATTTTTTACACCATTATACCCATCCAAGTAAGTTGGTGGTGGAAAAAAAGATTAAACCACAGCGTGGAGACGGTATTTTGTACGTACGCACGCGTGGTGATTTTATTTTCTGTAGGATGAATAGAAGGTGAAATGGGGTTGTTTCATATTTATAATAACATATCAGTATATTATTGATACTAATTTTATTACTTTATAATGAAACAACAAATGAAGAATAAGTGTAAGAAGGAAGAAACTTGAAAGAATCGGTAGAAGAGATTACCTCTTCTTCGACGCACCTCTTTTAAGCTTCCTCTTGAGGCACTAGAGTTGGTATTTTGAGAAGACCATAACCTCTATAATATAATTTTAGAGGTTTATAAGATAAATTTTCAGGGTTTGGCCAAGCTTGAAGGCTCAACATTGAGTGAAGAGGAGAGGGAAGGAGGTGCCCTTATATACGAGAGGAGAGGGGCACTTTTAGAAACCTTAAAAATATTAATTAATAATAAAATGAAACTCCACTTAAAAACCTCCAAAAATGACTCAATTCGATAATGATATGAGATAGGGTTGTAATATCATCAAACAATAAAATTTATACATGTTTTATGTTTATTTTAAACCTTATCAACTTGATTTATCATTATTTAATCTATTTAATTTTATTTGTGGAAATAAAATTCTAAATTTTAAATTGTTATAAATACATACATAAATGTTGTAAATTCCCCATAATTTGATACTTTATACACCTTTACACTATATTATTTTCAATTTGTATTTTTTAAATATATTTGTGATTTTTAAATAATTTAATATTTTGTTATTTTTATAAAATGTCAATAGTGTCAATTTTCACATTATTCATTATTTGAATATAAATAAAAACCAAATAGAAGATATGTTCCAACCAAAATGTATAATAGATTCTTAAATTGTCATATTAATCAAAAAAATCATGGGTCATATTAATTTGTTCATATATTATTTATTTTGATATTTTTAAAACCATTTATTTGGTATATCTCTTAATAAAATAATTACTACAATATATTTGTATAATTATTTAATATACTAATTTTTGCATAAAAATTAAAAATAAAATCTTATGATGAAGATAAATATAATAAATTTCATAATAATATTTTTACTCGAATTTATCATCTTAAAATCACAACATTGAAATTGTTATATTTATTAAAGTATGAAGGTGACATCTTTGACATCATTTAAAATAAAATAATATAAATGTCATAATCGGTTTTATAAGGCTCTAAATGGTCCAAAAATATACCCTCGGATGATTAGGGTATATATCTACTCGAAGAATAATTTTTTTTCAAGTTTATGGTCTTTTTTATAGGTATTGTTATTTTAATTAAAACTATATTATTGATTTTTCACTAAATAAATAATTTCTACATCCTTAATGTATAATCTATTAAGGTAATTAAATATTTCTTAAAAATTACAAATAAATTACCATGATAAAGAAAAACATTTTAGATTTCAAATTAGTATTTATAATCGAATTTATATTCTGTATAACCTTATATTAAAAATAGTTTAATTATTAAAGTTTGAGTGAGACATATTTCACTTTCCTTTAAATAAAATAAATAAAAGGTCTTAATAAAATACAAGTGGGTTCCATTAGATTCCATTTCGACCCAAGTATGATTTAGGAAAAAATATAATCATCCAATTATATTAAGAAAAGTTTTAGGGTAATTTTATAATATTATATTTACCCTTAATTACCCGATTTACCTTTAACTATTGTAAATAAAATTTATTGTAGTTACTATTCATAATGACTAAAAATAAAAAGTAGTTTATTAACATAATTTGGACCTACTTATTCCAAATATGGAATAAATTTTTCAAAATTCAAAACACAAAATTTGAAGTATTTAATTTAAAATTAATCCCGCTGTTGAGAAAATGGGTTTTAAAAGTTAAAACACTCAAAAGATTGAAATGATTTTACATATGAATTCAATATAAAATCAATGCTAATGACATAAATTGTATTAAATGGTTAAAATATATTATATTTATACTTTAAAACCATTAAATATTATAATTTAACCATATATATTATTATGATGAAAAAAATTTGTTTTTAAATAAAATATAGTGTGTTTTTACTATTCATTAAAATATGAAAGTTATTAGAATAATATGAAAATTTTATCCAAAGTAAATTTTTATATCTTGATTCCAAATAAGAAATTTATTTTGTCAAATTGAACATATAAACATTTCAAAAACTAGATTTAAAGTGGGTACTACATCAAAAGGCGGCAAAACTGCATTTTTTGAAAAATACATATTTTTCCCGAAAAATTTATTTTGTTCTCATTCCATGGTCTATAAAATGTGTAAGATGAATTAAAATTTCATAAAATTAAAAATGTGGTTAATAATATTTATAACGGCTATTTCATAATAATTCCATGAAACTCGGTATTGCGTACCACATAAGCTATTGAGGAAGGTCGCTCTTGCGTGAAACACAAGACAGGAATAGAGTTTGCGTATAATATAAGCTAATATGGTGTTGCATATAGCACAAGATAATTTTGGTGTATCATACAACACAAGACATCAATGAAATTAGAATAATATTTTTCATTAAATCTCGGGGTGTTACCTTAAAGGGATGGTTATAAATATATTAAAAACATAAACCACTAAGATTAAAAATCCTAATTACAAAAAAGGTGCTTGAATGGAAAAGAATATTAAAAGATTCTTAACCATGAGTGGGTGTTTCCAAAAGAATGGGAGGAGCTTGTTAAGAGCATACCTTGGGATATATATATAGATAAATGTGAATATTAAGGTCATGCTAAAAGGTTTTTGGGTGAAGATAAATGATATATTGGGTAGGTTTATATATGAAAAGAGAGGGGAGTTCTTTAATATTTTCTAAAGTTAGGTTTTGGACTCTATGTAGTAAAGTAATCAAAACCATAAAACTTCACTTGGTTTTAGACTACGGTATATAAAAAATTGTATTTTTTTAATTATTTTATTATCCTAAGAGACAAACTCATTAAAATATTACCCTTGGTGATGTGGAAGTGAGTAATGATATTAAATAAATGATTTTAAAACCGTAATATATAATATTGTTTTTGGAGGATTTATAAAGGATTTATAAATGATTTATAAAATTAATAAAATAACATCAAAAAATAAATTATTCTAAAGATAAAAAATGATTTTAGCCAAGGATTCTCTTTAAAGTATATATTACATCATATTTTGGCTTTTATGATGTCATAATACATACCGCATAATTATATTATATTTAATTTTTACCTGAAAATTTGAATGCCTTGTAAAATTATGAAAAATTAACCATTCGAAAATTTTATCATTCTGAATCAAAAAAATAATATTTATTTTATCCAAATAAAACTATTAATATTACAATTTACATTTTTAAATCAAAATCCCTATTTATTGAAAAATGTTGATTTTTTTATGATAATAATTTTCTTACCCTTATAAAAAAATATTTTTGGCTTAATAAAATTATATTATCATATATAATTAATAAATATTATTTAATAATAATATTTTATTAAAATATAAATTATTTTTAAAATTCATTAATTATTTAAAATTAATGTCTTAATCAAAATTTCTTATTGTCAAAAAATACAATTCGAATTTTTTTTATTGAAATATAATTTTTATCAAACTCATTATTTAATAATTTATAAATTAGAATCAATAAGGAATAAATATAATCATTATTTAATATAAAATAAATTATACATATTTAGGCTATTAGGGTCAAGATACATATCCCATTATTACACCATCAAACGAACTAATTATAAGGTGTGTGATGATGAGATTTTCTTGGGGTTGTTCAATGAACATAGTTTGGGTCATGATTTCAATGATCCTGAACATATCCCAGAAATGGTTTCACTTGTGATTTAGTTATTGAATCTCATATTGGGATTTGTCAGGGGAAAATCCTGAATATTTTATCTCCCTCATGAGCTCAAATAATTGGGTTTCATAGGGTACGATTTTATTAGTCAAGTCCATCACTTATTTCTTCTATATCAATGTACATTATCATAACCCTACATATATATTAATCATATGATCATTTTCCAATTCCTATATTATCAATGGTAATAATACTTAATGGTCTTTAAAATCTGATAGGATATGATATTCCAAAATAGCCAAAGTAGTGAGTGAATTTTAAATAACTTCATTACATAATGGTTCATTTATTCATTCTAAGTTAATGAATTTTATTTATAAAATTTTCATAGTTATAATGGTCATAGTAATTTTATCCATCTTAAATGGACTTATCGACGTACCTTTCTTAATTTGGGTCTATTTTTTGGATAATATTTGAAAATATATAAGTATTGTTATAATATATTAATAAAGGTCATAAACCTTTGTATTTATGGATATCATGAAGTTATTTTACACCACTTTTGACTATGATCAACAAACCAAAAGTGTTATAAAGAAATTAACTGAACTACCCTGAGTACCTAACATAAGCAGAAACCATATTAAAAATAAATAATGCAATATAATAAATGGACTATAAATAATTTAATATAGATGAATAAGGTTCATATGTATATATTTGACGAACATAATTTAATTATTTAAGAAGTCAAGCGCAAGTTCATAGTACATTCAAACCTGAGGTATGAGTTTTCATCTCAAATTCCTCTCTTTGAGAAATGTTTTATATTACACACTAATTTATTATATGTCCTGTATATAATTCCTAATTGATATATTATATCATGAAATACCATTCATTCATGTTAATTTAATTTCAACTTAAATAAATCTCTTTCAATATTTTTTTGCTCCTCAAGTTTCAAGGGTTTTCATCTCAAATTCCTCTCTTTGATATACGTTTTGTATTATGCACCAAATTTATTTTATGTGATGTATATTATAAATAATTGAGATATTATACCATGAAATTCAATTAATTCATGGTAATTAAATTTCAACTTAAATCTATTTCTTTCAATAAGTTTTGATGATTCTAATGTTGTAATGGTTTTCATCTCAAATTGTTCTCTTTGAGACATGTTTTGTATTATAAACCTAATTTATTTTATATGATGTATATACTACCTAATTGATTAATTATATTATTAAATACATTTAGTTCATGGTAATTTATGTTAAACTTGAAGATATATCTCTAAAGAGGTTTGGAGTCTCCTCAAACTGTAAGGGGTTTCCATCTCAAATTCCTCTCTTTCAGACCTATTTTTTATAATGCACATAATTTCCATTATTTGGTGTATATACTTCCTAATTGAGATTTTATATCACGAAACACCTTTTATTCATGGTATTTTAAGTTCAATTTCAATCCCTCTATTTCAATAGTTTTTGATTGAATTACTACCCAATCTATAAGTTTATTTTTCTACCACAATTTTCATTCTTTAGGACTCATGTTATATTCACCCCAAATTTCAATTTATGTGGTTCATAGATTTACATGGAATAGTTTTTACCACATTCATCATTAATTTTATGGGATTTATAGTTCTATATTTTTATTCATCCCTCATATTATTTTTATTTAATATTTACTAAAACCATTGTAAAAATTAATCTTTTCTATTGTGGAAAACAATCCTATGTTTTGGTAAAGTAAAAGTGTTTCTAGTCTCCTATAAAATACATCCATTTATGAATACTAGAAAGTGGAGGTTGTTGTGGAACATATGGACCTATGCGTACTTACCTTGAAAATGTTTGGTTTAGAATTGACTCAATTGTCACCCTGATGCATGATGGTAGGGCCTAATACTGCACACCTCTCTAGAAACTCTAGGGGGATATGCTTTGGAATATTCACACTTACTTTTTGAAACATAATAAATGGGTTTTACTACCATTTATGTGGTCTCCTAGAAATGATAACTATTGAACCTAATTAATATCATCCAGGGATAACCCAACACACTGAAGGTACCCTCTCTACTATATTTCATTGATAAGGTTTATTCTTGATACTTTGATGATACCCCATATTTCTAAGTTGATTGAGTGATTTTTTCCTAAACATCCACATTATTCTATTTAATGGGGATGTATTTGTTTTCTCTATTTCTCATTATATGGATAAGCATGTTTTTATTCATCCAAATGATCCTTAGAGAATGGTATTAAAGGTCTTTTTGAAACTTATAGTAAATGAATTGTACTCAATCAGTTGATGGTTGGGACCCATGTTATGAAAGGTCTTGTTGAATCTTATGGTGAATGCATTAGACCTAATCAAGTGATGGGTGGGGCCGAGAATTATATAGCCCCTTGATGCATCAATAGGCCTCATGAGATAAAAAACTTGGGTTTTTTTATCTACCTCTCCCCTTATCAGTATATTTTCTTGGTATATGGTCTTGAAAGAATGTTTTGTTATTCATCATTTTGTATTCCATCAATATAAGATCAATGATTATTTTTATCTACGTTTTGATTTATTGTCATGGTTATATAATTCCCTCGGTTTTAGTTTATTAAGGCTTGATTTTGTTTATTTATTTATTCTATATCACTTATTTTATGTATATGTTATGATATATTTAATTGTATACTTCTCCTCGCTAAGCATCTGAGCTTACCCTTGTTTGTTTTCCTTTCGTTAGGAAACCTAGAGGAGAACTATTTATAATTTTCAAGGATATAATGGATGTTCTAATAATGTTTTTATAATTTATTCATGATGTATCTTATGTTTTAAAATGTAACTTATGTATGTATGTAGTCTTCCAATACTACTAAACTATTGGATCCTACACTAACTCTTTTATTCTAAACCAATAATATAATATAAATACTAGATTTGGGCTTTTAGAGTCTATGTTATTACAGTTGGTATTAGAGAAAGTTTTGTAGGAACCTTGGGTACTGTATTTATATAAACATTTTTATATAGAATAATTTCCATGAGAACCCCTCAATATTTTAAAGGAACACTCTAGAAACATTAACAGTAATTTTACTTTACAATTCAATATCATGAGATAATTATGTGTATGCCATTGTAGAAACATGGAGGATAATGGGAGGAATGATAACTGTATCAACACACATATTCAATGTAGTGATGTTCCCCTTGATAAAGTAAATAAATATAGAGTTGAGGCTAAATATACCATAACTATATTTGGGAATTTAACCTAGTTTATGATAAATAATCTCAGCTGCATAGAGTGACCAGCTGATCCACAACATGGTGTAACTATGTTGGACCTCTTCATGTGACAACAACCTCATGAATTAGATAAAAATACTAATCCATTAGTATCTAAATAATGGATAAAATCCCTATAGAATACCTTTCCCACATTAAGAAGTAGTGAAAAGGAAAAAATCCATCGTGGTTGTATATCATCTGAAGGGGGAGACATCACCTCTCAGGCCATTTCAAGAACAACCCCCAGTAGCTCTCCTTAATGAAATTCTAGGAAGAATGAAAGATTAAACATGATCCATGGATAAGTAATATATCTTAAGAATAAATTATGTACCCATAGTACAACAATTCACTGATGTTTTTCTATATGAATAACATGGTCATCCACCTAAGTGTGATGTTGAGTTCTTAACAACCCAAGATTTTCATTCATAAATATTAAATATTTTTATATGATTATTCAATAAATTTCATAAATAATTCCCAAGGATAATAATTTTTTAGTTCCATTTGAGACTACATACACAATATTCTTATTTCATGAAATATATTCAACATCTCCCTTAAAGATCATCCCATTTAGTAATCTTCATAGAAATACCCTACTTAAACCACTCTTCATAACATGGAAAAAGGAAACATAAGAAATGATGATCTTAGGGTAAACATGGAAGATATAAAATGGTGATCATAATAAATAATAAGATAATCATTAGGTTATGAGATTATAAACATACCTTCAAATGTTCATACCCAATCTATCATGGATTATAAGAATAATCCATGGCATAAAAAAATTATCATTTCTAAATACATGAACCATAAGAATGAGAAATCATCATAAATCAATCATGAACCATGATTTAATGTCATATAAGTGTGGTTACATCATAAGTATAGGAACCATTTCATATGTCATGGTTAACATCTAATACCATAAAATAACGATTGATCAGGCATAAACACATATTTCTCATTTTATAATGGATCAATTATCATCACCTTTTTCATATGGTGGATCAAGAACATCCCTATGTTTCTCATATATAATCAAGAATAATGGCTTGTTTTCCAAAATTATCTCATGATATATAAAACTTTACCCAATGCATCAGAGAGAGATATAGGTTTTACCCATCACATAATGAAAATAATACATATATATAAAAAAATATCATAAAAAAATCACCATATAATAATCCATGAAAGGGTTTCATAATCACTTTATCATAGAATAACCCATATAAGGGAAATGGTCCTCATAATAATCTCATAAATTAATTATAGAATAACCCATGGAAAAGTAATGAGTTTCATAAACATCGCATCATAATAATTATAAACCTCCCAAATAAATAATAAGTATGGTACCATCATATTATATGCCCATTAAATATTAATTTAAATCAAATTATGATTTCTTAGATAGAAAATGACTTTGAAATGTCACTAGGAACATTTATTCATGAAAATAACCTTTTCACTTTGAAAATTAACTTCTCAAAACTAAGTGTTCCCAAAATATTCTGAAAATACTTTTATTTGAAAATATCCTTTGAAACATATATATTAATATTTAAAACATTGGTTTTTCATGATGGTAGGAAATTTTGTTCACATCATACACGTTAAAATAAATATTCCTTATACATTTTTGGCAAAAGAAAAAAGGGACTTGTTTAGAAAATGACATGAATATTCCTTTAAAAAAATTAAATATATATATATATATATAAGTAAAAATGACTTTAACCCATTATATTATAACCCTAAAAACATTCTTCAAAACCTTTTTATAAAATATAGATGTGTAAGAAATATGGTGTTCGACTGAAGAGAGAAATAAATTCATATTTTCATTAAAAAATAATTTGTAATTTTGAGTACATAAAGATAGGAAAATGAAATAAAAACATGTAATTTAAAAAAATAATCATAGTATAAGAAAATTCATGAGATCCTTGAATGGTAGATTATAATACATTATCATTGGAATCATATCTTAAACAATCCTAATAAACAATTAGATTGTAACATTATACCTTTACCACTTTGTTATCTTTTGAATAGTAAGTCCCATGAAAGAAAGAAAATTATATGGATATTTATATCACATAATTAACATTAAAATTATCATAAAACGCATTCATGGGAAGTATATACACCAAAAAAATGAAATAAGTGGTTTGTAATACATGTGTCCCATAGAAATAAAAGTGAGTCGAAAATCCCTTACCACTTTGGTAACTTTTACATCATAAGCCCCCATTATAGAATGAAATTAATTAAAACTTTATACCAAGAGAGTCTAGTTAGAAGAAATGCTTATGAAAATTTCTTAAGAAGAAATAAAAAGTACATATAAGAGTTGGACGAAATCAAACAAAAAAATGTCCTCATCCTCCTAACACATGCTTAGATATCATATTATGACATATCATTTCCATAATCAGAGTCACTGGAAGGATCCCACTTAGACTGAGATTTATCTTGATTAAAAATATCTGATTCCATCTTCCTTTGCATCTTCGAAGATGATCTGGTAGACACATTCCTATTAATTTTTGAATAATCCTTGTGTGGTCGCCGCTTTGAGGGAATAGAGGTGAAATCCTCACTATCATTCATCTTTTCCTTGCCACTCAAGATTACATCATTGAAATATGCACGTTTACCACTGATCAAAGCCTTAATAGGGGTGTAATTTCCCCTTTCATCCCCAGAAACATTCCCCAATTTATATGATAATTCATAAGATTGAAAGAGCTTTTGAATTTCCTGGTGGTAGTCAACACATCATTGTGCATCATTCTGGTCAGAGACATTAACCTGAGAGTGATCAGGGATCATCAATACCGGAGACTGTGTAACCTCTTTAACAAAATAAACCAGTAGGGCTAAAGGGTCACTATTAGATTTCTCTGGAGATAAATCCATCAACAGAACCTTACCTTTAAGAACATGAGAGTCAGGATCATTAACCACAGTGGAAACCAGTTCCTTGGGTGCATCACTACCATGAACTATGAGCTTCGACAAGGCCGCATCTTTCATCCTTGACTTCCTTCGGCAGAGCTTTGCAGGATGAACTCTCCTTCCACACTCCTCACATGTGACGTACTTCTGACATGTCTCTAAAGAGTGTCCAACATCCCTATAGTCATTGCAGAAAAGATGTTTTTTTTTCATATTCAACATCAATTGGAATGTTATCGGAAGTAATAGAAAGAGTTACCTTGTCAATAAATATGGAGCTAAGATCAACCTCCACAAACATCCTAGAAAAGTTACCAAATAGGACATATTCAGTCTCTTTATCGAGACGAATAGGGGTCCCAAATTCAATATCAATGTCATACAAAATCCTCTGATGCTAAAGGACTAAATTGAGTCCATGAAGACAAACCCAGACCTGAGAAATGACATTTCTTTCACACGAGACATTTAAGTCCAAAGACCATTAATGTAGATAAATCCAAATAGGTTTCAACAGTAGTGTCCCAATGCTCCAAGCATGAAGCTTCAAGTCATCTGAGGGAAACAGGAAATGAAAAAATCCAAGACCAAGAGAGACGCATTTACAATTAGAGAAACCCCATAAAATCAATGTTCGGTGAATCTAATCGTCAAGATTCCAGGGTTTTTCACCTTTAGGTAACACAATTCGTGAAATCAATGATTTTCCCCCAATTTTTAGTCTCTCAGAAAGAACTGCAGGTTTAGCTTCAACGTCAGCTGATGAACCCTTACAGAGAATCCTACCATGACATGAATATTTTAACATACCCAGAGAACAAACTCTATTCAATTTCGGTCCTGAAGTTATATTCTTTAAAACATCTTCATAAGATTGAGAGGGAACATTACCGCTGGATAGAACAAGATCCATCTTAGTATCCCACAGTGATGAAAACTCCTTCAGACCAGATGGTAATCATGACTCGCCATAGTTCAAATTCACAACATCAGCAGGTCGATGTAGAGCATCCTCGGATCTAGCGAATATATCTGAATTCAGATGAGGGTTGGCCAAACATTTCCACACGCTATTAGATCTATCAGGTAGATTTGGGGCTGAAGGAGGACCATCTGAGATGTAGTTCTTTAGTGCATCCTTAGATATGTGGGTATCTATAGAACATTGCGATTCTTTAGACACATCATTAGATGATAGTCCATGCATACGCATGGAGATGATAGTCCATGCGTACGCATGGACGTTGTTTCCATTTTCTCTATGGATAAAAAAAGAAATCTAAATAATATATTAAATTTAAAAAAAAAATATTTAATATATATATATAATATTTTAATTAAAACTATCTTTATTACCTTCCATTTAAATTTTAAGTGAATAAAAATTCGCATCACTTCGTGAGCTGGTAGTTTGTCATACACAAGAGCGACATTATCGTATTCCCAAGAAATGGAAAATAAGAAGGTATATATGGTATTATAATTAAAGAAGTATAATTATATAATAAATATAATATAAATATGTTAAATCAATTATTATATCCCATCATGAGAGGTGGTTATGGAAAAAGAACTACATCAGTTTGTGGGGCAGTAGTCTTCCATACACATGCTCGGTGGTTTCATTTACCACTTGATAGAAGAAGAGATGGATGTTGGTAATTAAATTAAAATAATAACATTTAGATATATTTTATGTACTTATGTTATTATATCATCATGGTTGAATAATATTTTAATGAGTTCTAGGAATTAAATGAAAATGCATGTTTAAGGATTGTCCCTCTTCTTTAAAGAACCCATTTAGGTTTATAACTAAAGCCTTCTTAAGAGGGTTTCCTAATAAAAATAAGGAAAATAAAATGTGGGGAGGGGGTAAGGAATAGATTTGGGTAGGTATTGGATGAACCAAAGGGTTTTTGAATTCTGAATAGGAGAGGAGAGGGAGTGGCCTTTTATAAGAGGGGGAGAGGATGCACTTTGAATTTTTGTAAAGAAAAAGGTTCAACCATATTTTAAAAATGAAAACTAGATAAAAAGTGGAAAATTATCAAACCTTAGATTATATAAGGCTGAAATATTTCCAAAAAACGGTATTTACACATGTTTATAGGTCATTTTACCCTTTTTATTTTTATTTTAACTCCCTCGTATACATGTTTTAACCTTAACAGTGATAATTAATTTTTACTATTTTCAATATTTATTTTGAAAAAAAGTTAAGTTGAAATTATTATTTAATATTAATTATTATGATTCAAAATATTTAATATATTTTTCCAAATTCCATTCATAGAAGAGAACAAAATAAATTTAAAATTAAACTCACAAACGCGATGAAAAAGTGATTTTCCAAAGAGAAAGTTTTCATAATATAGAAAGTTTTAATATCAAAATTCAATAAGAAATTGAATACATGACATAAATTTTATAAATAAATAAATAAATAAACTAATTTTAATTCTTTTTAAAATTTAAATAATATTTGACTTTATTAATTATTTAAATGAAAAATGCATGTATTAAAAAAATAGTGTTTTTCACTATTAACTGAAAAAATAATATTTTCAAAAAATTCTAAAAAATTCACCCTAAGATAATTTTAATATGTAAATTAAAAAAGTGAATTTAATTTTTAAAAATAATTTATTTAAAATTATTAAAAATTAATTTTATTATTTTTTCACAAAAATAATAAAAATTATTTTATGAGAAAACGGAATTTTCGAAGCATATAAAGACTACCAAAAACTAAGTACTTATTTATAAATATATTTTATTTATATAAAACCTTTATAATTAATTTTCAAAATATTATTATTCATATTCATACCACCACATTTAATGGATAGTTTATAATAGTCATGTTTAAATAATAATATTAATATTATATCATAGTCCATTAAAATTTGGCATTGCATGTAATACGAGATATCAAAGAACTAAAATTTATTCAAAAGAAATCATAAAATATCAGGTTGTTTCAAATTTCTCCATTGAACTCTTTACTTATGCAAGACCTATATCTAAAAATTCCTATAGAATGGAACCAATGGAATTGGTGGAGTGTAAGAAATAAATATCAGAGTTATCTGATGAGGGATTTATACACCCTAGTGTTTCTCCATGGGGAGCCTCTTTTTTATTTGTAAAAAAGAAGGATGGGTATATAATATTGTGCATCAATTAAAAGGAGATCAATTCCATTAATATTAAGAATAAGTATCCTTTACCACACATTGATGACATATTTGATCAACTTCAAGGAGCTCAATACTTTTCAAATATCGATCTTCTCTATACTTACCACCAGCTAAGGGTGAAGAAATATGATATAATTAAGATGAAATTTCAAATAAGGTATGACCATTTTGAGTTTATGGTAACTTTCAATGGATTATTTAATTTACCTTCCATCATTATGGATATGATGAATAGAGTATTCATGGATAATCTAGATAAATTTTTGGTGGTTTTCATTGAGGATATCTTGATATGCTCTAAGATATGTGAAGAGAATGAGAGTCATATAAAAGAAATTCTACATACCCTCAAAAAAAATTATATAGGAGACACCGTAATTGTGAATTTTGGATCAATGTAGTTTCTTTTCTTGTATATATTATCCTCAAGGATGGAATATTTTTTGACACTTCAAATATAAAGTTAGTAAAACTCAACTCCAAATCATTTTTTTTATTTTCTGAATAAACCACTTTTCGGTCAAGTGGGAACCTCACATTCAGATTCAAACATAACAAAACTAGAACAAAAAAGAAGAACTCAAAGATAACACATATGTCAGAAAAAGGGAACAACCTCAAGAGCACTAAAAAATCAAATTGAAAAGCATTGAACTATGAACCACCTCTCAAGTTTCATAATTCAAATTGCAACTTTAAAATAGAGCAATATCAAACTGCCTCGGAAAGAAGAACCTTGATCCACACGAGTAGTAAGAACCTCGATCTTCGAACCAAACAGAACACCCCTCTCATAACTACCTCCACACAGTTACTGGCCATCAACTGGACTCAGCACCTCCAGGACAGAATCACCATCACCCTTTTTCGATAATTCCATTGGAATAAGATACTACATACCAGTAAAACACATCACACCACCATCGTAGATACCAAAGAAGGAACAAAATATCCTTTCACGTAATCAACAAAAATGGGAAACAACACCAATGGAACCTAGAAAAGGGAAAATTCAACCAAAGACGTTCTCCCTAGAGCACCCACCCACTCACAGGAACACATCCCAAAGCCACCGCAGAATCCAACACACCCGACCAACCTAGAAAGGACCAATGAACCCGGACGCTAGAGTAGTGTGAGAGTAGAAAATATCTTCATAGTGAGCCATGATGAATCTGACACCAACAATCCCACCGAAAATAGATTAATCGAACCAACACCACTGAAAATCGAATGCAACTCCATTGGAAAATGTCATAAAAGGACCAGAGCACACACCCACATAACTAGGACAAAACCACCAAAAAAGGAAATCGCGGACCATCTGAATAAACTGGAAACCAAATGAGTAGATATTGCCAGCAGAGACAATCCCACACCACCGAATCGCAACCACCAACACCATCCAAAAACCACTAAAACACCCTCATACTAACCCAAAATAGAAAATCATAAGAGGATGGGAGCCAAAGCATAGGAGGGTGAATGGGCTAAGGGTAAAGCCATCGAACCTCGCACCAACACATTCCCAAACCACCGAAGTAACTTCGTGATAAAACAATATGGGTATTAGCACGATTTTTACTATGATAATATCAAAGTATTGAGAGTAAAGTAGCCACAAATTGACAGAAAACAAACAACTAAAGCAGAACTAGCAAAAACATACGCAAAAAGAATCATGAACGCCGCAAGATCTGGAAACAGAAAAGAGATGTGGGAGCACTGAGGAAGGAACACATGGTGGCCAATGCAATTAGTGGGAGAAACCATGGATTTATAACAATGATTAGTATTAAAAAGGATCATATATACAATGATATATTTAAGATGAATATGGTTATTTTTATGCAATGAGATCCAACATTATTTTTCCAAGAAATTATTAAACCATCCTTAAAAGGAATGATAGAGAGGTACCAACAGGATGATGAAACTTATTAAGAAATATTAAAGCAGTTAATGATGGTAAATGGACATAATTCATATATAGAGATGTAATGTTTAATTTTGAGACGATTTTATGTGTTCTATCTATACAATATTTGAAAAGGGAACTTCTTGATAAAAAACATAGCTCAAATTTCTCTGATAGCACAAATATATTTAGGGATTTAAGAGAACATTTCATATCGAATAGTATGACGTGGGAAATTGTAGACTATGTATCTAGGTGCTTAGTATTAAAGTAGGTAAATTTTGAAAAAAAACATCCTAATGGAGTCATGTAACCTATTCCTATACCTATATGAAAGTGGGGAAATATTACAATAGAATTTTACACGAGAATACTAAAGACTCCAAGGAGGAATGATGTAATATGGGTTATCATTAATAAATTTACTAAGACTGATCATTTTATAGAAATAAGAGAATATATTCCCTTTGATCCCATTTCTTGGAACTATATCAATGAAATCATACGGCTTCATGGCTAACCTCTATCAAATCTTGACTCTCAGTTCACATATAAATTCTGTTAGAGTCTTTAACGGGATTTTGAAATTAAGATACATTTAAAAACTTCCTATTATCCCCAAACTTATGTGTAGTCTAAAAGGAATATCTAGACATTGGAAGAAATTTTGTGATCATAATCATTTTACTTTCAAGGTATGTGGGATCAATGTCAACCTTTGGGAGAATTTTCATACAATAACAGCTTCCATTCAAGAATCTAGATGACACTATTTAAATCATTGTATATGAAGAGTTCTCATACTCCAACGTGTTGGGAAGAAGTTAGATAAATAAATCTAGTCTTCCAATGGATTTTGGAGTATAATATTATTATAGTATGGACTATATGTGATCATATTAATGCATCTTAGAGAAGATAAAAGAGTTATGATGATAATTGAATGAAAGAATTTGAATTTCAAGTGGGTGATTATGTATTCTTAAAGGTTTCACCATGGAAGGTATTTGTAAGATTTGTTAAAAAGGGGAAGTTTATCCCTAGGTACATTGGGCTTTTAGAAATACTAGAATAAATTCTAGTTATAGCTTACTAAATGGCTATGTCACCCAACCCTTATAAAGTAAAAAATGTATTCCATGTTTCATTATGAAGGAAATACATTCTAGAACCAATGAATGTTCTCAAATATATGGGAAAAGAGTTAGAGATTGACATTTATTTTAATTAAGAGTCTATCAAGATTCTTAACATCACAGAGTAAGTGTTGTGGAATCAAACAACTCAATTGGTGGAAGTCCTTTGGATAAATCATAAACCAAAGAGTAAAACTAAGATTATTAGGAATCCATAAGGAAGGAATATCCACATTTTTTAACTGCTGATATATAAACCGATTTTGAGGATGAAATTATTTAATGGGGGTGTAATACTTGGAACCCTATTGTAATAGGTAAACATCATATCTTAGACTATCACACAATGCACACTCTAAAGAACCTTTATTCATAATTATAGTTAAAAGTTTAATTTATGAATATTATAATTTTATTTTAAAAAATTAAATTAAATTTTACATTTACTATAAATATATTGGCTTGATAGGAAATTCCTGTTTTTTCTAAAACAATTGCTTTTTAGATGAATAATGAAAAATTCAGTTTTTTCCAAAAAAGTTACTTTTGTTACCTTATCAGTATTTAAGAGTGACTTAGATTTTTTTGTAACCTTTAAATTTATTTAAGGGATAAAATTATTTATTTTAAAGATATTATTTTAAATTTAAAAAAAACTATGCTTAACCTTATAAAAAAAGTAATATTTTAACTCTAATAAAAAAACTGTTTTGGTATTTTAATTTTATTAAATATAATTTCGGTAAAATTCATTTGGTTATTGATTTTAAGCCACATAAAATTTAATTGTTTTATAATGAAAAAATTTATTTCTTGAAAATAAAATAACATTTATAGTATTATCACACACTAAAATTTTATATTTAAATGACTTTTTTCTAAGAAACGATTTCCACTCGTTATGTGCACTAATAGAAAATTGGTTTTAAAAAATCATAGAAATTTTATTTTATAAAACTATTAATATATTTTAAATAAATATTTTTAAATTATAAAATAATTTCAATTTCAAATTTTCCCATTAAATTTATTTACTGAAGGTGAAAGTGGAGTTACAAAAGTAAGGGTAAATTGGGGGGAAATGGTTTAAAACTTATACAAGAGGCTAAAAAATGTAAAAAACTTGTATTATATTGGATGTTGGTGGTTTTATAGACATTATCACTTTCCTAATGACATTATTGGCCATTTTTGGTGCCTTTAGACATGAATAATAGAGTGAAATTATTTAAAAGTAAAGAGATTTTACCAAAGAAATCCACTCTCTTTACTTATAAAGAGATATCACCTCATCCCCATTTCTCCACACATTTGAAATATTTGGATTAAAAAAAACTATAAAATATTATCTCCTCAAAACCATCCCCATAAATTTTAACCCATTTTCTAACCAAAAAGTCAAAGCTAAGGAACCATAAATAGTTACCCAAGGGTGAACTTCCAAGGGAGAGGTAATACTCTCAACCCAACTTTTCTAGTTGTCTTCTTCTTCTACACTCATAAAGTCCCTTATATCCATGAAGTTATTATAACACCATAATTTTTAATATGATTAAATTTTATTATACTAATGGAGTATCCATTTTATACCTTCCTCAAAAATAATTCCTAAAAAGGAAAATGTTGTCATTCGTTTGTGCGGACTACCACCTCAGTGGATAATGAGTTTAATTTTCCATCACAAAATTAAATGGTAGGATCAAAATGTTATTTAATTTTCAAATATGATATTTTTTACACCATTAATACTCTATAATAATAATATTTTTCAATCTATATGTGTTATTAACATGAAATTGTCATAGTAACTTGAACCACCTTAAATCGATTTATCAAGGTACCTTTCCTAATTTTGGTCTATTTTTGGGATAAAATTTTAAATTTTATAAGTATTATTATAATGGATAAATATATAAAATAAATCTACACAATTATGTAGATCATAAATTTATTTTATAACAAATTTGACCACAATCAAAAAACAGAAAGTGTTACAAAGAAATTAACCGAACAACCCCGAGTAAAAGATGTAAGCAGAAACTATATTCATAATAAATACCAAAATATAATAAATGGATCATATAAAATTTAATAATTATGATCCTTTTTATTGGTTACATATTTAATTAAATTAATTAAATTATTTAATAAGTTAAATTCAATTGTAAAGTACATTGATACATGTGGTAAGGGTTTCCATATCAATTTCTTCTCATTGAGTCATGTTTTGTATTATGAACCTAATTTATTTTATAGGGATTATATACAGAATATTTGAGATATTATATCTTGAAATACCTATAATTCATGGTAATTTATATTCAACTTCTATCTATATCTTTCATGTGGGTTTTATGCTCCTCAATTTGTAAGGGTTTTCATCTCAAATTCCTCTATTTGAGACATGTTTTATATTATGCATCTAATTTCTTTTATGTGGATTATATAATACCTAATTGAGATATTATATAATGAAATATCTTTCATTCATGGAAATTTAATTTAAAATTAAATATATCTCTTTCAAAATGTTATGGTTCTCCTCAAGTTGTTAGGGTTTTCATCTCAAATTCATCTCTTTGAGACAAGTTTTTTATTATGCACCTAATTTATTTTATGTGTTATATATACTACCTAACTGAAATGTTTTATCACAAAATAAATTTCATTAATGGTAAATTATTTTAAACATAATGATACCACTTTCAATAGGTTTTTATTCTCCTTATATTTTATGGGTTTTATATCTCAATTTCCTCTCTTTAAGTCAAGTTTTTTATTATGCACCAAATTTCCTTTATTTGGTGAATATACTTACTATTTGATATGTTAAATCCAGAAATTTATTTTATTAATCATTTTTAAGGTCATTTTTTATTACATATCTCTCAATATGTTTTAATTTAATTTCTACCAAATCCATAAGTGGGTTATCCTATCTCAATTTTCATTCTTTGAGACTCGTGTTATATTCACCACCTATTTCATTTTTTAAGTGCATGTATTTACATGGAATAATTTTACCATATTACTCATTAATTTTAATGGATTTAAAAGTCCAAATTTTTATCCCTCCCTCATATTTTTTTGATTTTGTAGTTACAAAAACCATTTTAAAACTCAATATTTTCCATGGTGGAAACCCATCCTAAGTTCTGGTAAAGTAGAAGTGTTTATAGTTTCTTATAAAACAAATACTTTTCTAGACACTATAAATTATATATAGTTGTGGAATATATTTACATAGGGGTAGTTACATTGAAAAGGTATGTTTGATAACTAAATCATTCATCGCCCTGATGGATAATGAGTGGTCCTAAGACTGCACACCTAGATATACATTCCCTAGGGATAGGCTTTGGAATATTCACTCTCTTTATAAAACATGATGAATGATTTTTCCAAACATTTCCTTGGTATATTACCAATGTAAACTATTGAATATAATTACTATCTTTCATGGATAATCCAACACATTGAAATCAATCTCTCCCCTATATTTCTTTCATAAGTGTACATTCTATTACTTTAATGATAACCCATAGTTTAAGTTGATTAAAGGATGTTATACTAGACTACCACATTATTATATTGAATGGGGAAGTATTTTTTACTATTTATAATTATATAGGTAATCATGTTTTTATTTATCCGTATGTTCCTTAGGAGTGGTATGAAAGGTCTTGTTGACTCTTCTAGTGAATATATTATACTTAATCAAGTGACTGGTGGGTCTTAGAATTTAATATCCCATCAATGCATCGATAGGTCTCATGGGATAAAATAGATTGGGTTTTGGTGTATACCTCTCCCTATAAAATTATGGTGTCTTGGAAAAAGCCCTTGATATAATTTTTTTATGTTCAGCATTATGGATTCCATTAGTATGAGATCAACGATTATTAATTTACATGTCTTCATTTATTATCACAAATATTGCATGCCTTTTGTTTCAATTGATTATGAATTCATGTTGTTTATTTATTTCTTCCATATGAATTATTACATGTTTATAATATGATAAATTCCATTATATACTATTCTTTATTTAGTATTTAATCTCACCCTTATTTTTTCCCCATGAAACCTATAGGATTACTATGTTTAATTATATAGGATATGATGGAAGGGATAATAATGTTCTCGTAATGTTTTCACATTGTATCTTATGTTTTAAAATGTAATGTATATATGTATCTAGTCTTACAAGATTACTAATCTTTTTAATCCTATGTGAACTCTTGTATTTTGTACTAATAATGTAATATAACTTCCAACTCTGGGTTTCTAGAGTCTGCGTTGTTACACCAAATGTGGAATACCGATTGTTGGAAAGCTTTTCTATGTGAGATAAAACAACCCTACCATGAGACATATATATTGGTTGTTTTAATCCTAAAAATTATTTTATATTATAGGGAGATCATATATATAATTACATGCTCATGGATGTTTCTTTTGGTAGATCATAGAGAGTTCATCACACACTCATTTGGAATAAACCTTACGGATATCCAGTAAAAGAAAATTATAAAGATCAAAGTAACTTTATTTTTTGATGATATATATTTTGTTTATATTTTGTTTTGGTCATGAATTTATTTGAGGGTCAAAATTAAATAGATTGTCATTTATATTATTGTTTAGATTTTAAAACCCACTTTGATAGATCATTTTAGCCCAAATTGTTATAAGATCTTGATTTTTATAATTTTTTATGATGAAGAAATTTTCTTTATGTTATCTTATATGAATAGGTAAATTACCATAGAGGGGTAGAATTCATTATAGTGAAACATTTTATATGAAATTTTTTGAGTATAAGATAGATAAAAATATCTTTGGTGTACTTATGATTGTTTCTTTTTTATTCTATTTTTATTATGGATTCAATTTTTTGTTTCTCTCTTGGAAAAACATCATTAACCAAAAAAACATTCAAATTTATCTGTACTCACTCTATAAAGTTGAGGACAAATGATAAAAAAATATGTCATCATTCAATCGTACGCATGATTTGTTTTCTATGTGTTCATGGGTATACTCTATTTGAAATGAAGATTCATGTGTTAACTTGAGGATGGAGGTATCTTGTGTAGATAATTTTTATGGTGTTTTAGGATCGAAGGGTTGAGGTTTATCAGACCATGTACCATTATATTTATCTTAGGATTATGTCAATTAATGGGATTTATTTTTCTTATTTTGGATTGATCTGCATCAAAGATTTTATGAATGAATGCCTATTTTCACTATATTTTTATATAGATAATTTTTTTTCTTAGTTGGGTTATAGTTTCCCCAATTTATATCTAAAACACTTACCACTATATTATAACCACTAGTGTAAAAGGAAATGTTCTTTTAATATATGGTGTAATCGAATTAGGATAGAATAATATGATTGAGTTGTTACATAGGTTATGAATTATTAACTCATGTTAAATTTAACCCTTCTTTGAATGTTAAAATTTATTATGTAGTGTGGTTAGGTTAAAGAAGCCTCAAGTTTAGTTTTATGTGGTACTTGGGAATCTGGTATAACTTCAACGAGAATTATATCACTTGTTTCTAATAATTACTATTATTATATTATTTATTTTTGTGTTTCACTTGTGATTGATCATTATAGGGAATAATTCTCCTCAAGTGATACTTACAGACCTTAGACACATATCTCAAATATTTGGTGATCAGAGAGTACACTTAAGGCTATGTGACATTTCACATCGGTGGCATAATCATACAAATAAGAGACATTAAAAAATAGTGTCAATTTATTTTATTTTATGAGGTCCTGATATTTTTATAATTTGTATATCAGAGAGTCGGAATTGGGACTTGGTATAGATTTTAAGAGTGTGTGCACCCAACTAGAACAACCATGGTAGACTTATATGTTTCAATGAAAGTTTGATATTTTATTTGTTTTATTTAAAAAAATATATTTTGGGGGTATGATATGGATGATATTTGAGGATTATTAATGGGTTATTCATGCATTATCTTGTCAAAAAAATACATATCATAGTTTTATGCTCATGCGATTGTGATCTAATAATCGTATGATTTTAGTTAAATGATTTAATTATTAAAAAAACTAATTAATTTTTTCCTAACTAGATTATTAGTAATGTATTAGTTAATTTAAATATATGATATAGAATTTGATGATGTAATGTGATAATTTTTTAAATGATAAATTGATTTAGGATTATGTACAAGAATTTTTTCATGGTTATTTGTTTTCTAAAATTTTTATATTTATTGATAAATTGTGTGTTACATTTTATAGAAGTATGGAACCAAATAATCATATCAATGAGCTTCATAGGAATGAGGTTGAGAATTATATTTCTAATGAGGGTTATATAGAGGGATATTCTGAGTTTGTTCCTCTAGTGGGATATCTCGACACTAGTAGAGAATAATATTAATGAGAGTTTTCTTAAAGTGATCCAAAACCTGGAAATAGGACCATCTCAAGTGGTGGTAGTGGAGTATGATGTGGGTTGATATTTTTTATCACAAAATACACATATCATTATGGGATATGTTGGGTCTCATGAAGAAAAGTAATGAATGGAAGGTATATATAGGATTCTTGAGTTAATTAATGCACCATAATGGAAGAAAGTAAAGCTTGTTATCTTTAGACTCAAAGGGACACCCCAAAATTGATTGTATATTCTTTTCTATAAAAATATAATAAAGAATTTTTTAGGGAAGCTTTCAAGGATCTTTCATTTGAGAAGTTATACCCACAAACACTGAGAATTGATAGATTCTAGGACTTTGTGGAAAAAATCAATATAATATGACCAATCTTGATTATCCTTCTAGGTTTACAAAATTTATTCATTTTACTCAAAACATGGAAGAAAATAAGACTTCTAAATCAATTCATTTCAAATATGGGTTAATGTTATTGATTTATTTGAAGTTTTATCTCTTTTTTACATAATTTCATGGAAGTTGTGAACACAGATCTTATATTAAATAAGGATATTGAGAAATATAAGATAACTTTAATGGGTGTTTGTTGATCTAAAGGAAACACCAAAATAAATAAGGATTAGTATCATAGGGATAGAAGAAATTTTGGTTTTTAGGGATGAAATATTTCTTCTCCTTCTTCTAAATTAATAGTGTTATTTGTGTGTTAACATTGTGGTTAGAAAGAATATACCAAATATATATTTCTTAATGGGATAAATGAGTTTCATTCATATAAAAAATGGTACATATTTAGATATTTTATTTTATTGAATTTTATAGGGGTAAAGTTTATGTTTCATCTTCAATGAAGGCATATAATTAATGGTATAGTTCATTAAAGTATAACACTATCCATGTTGTTTGGGAGGTTAGGTCACTGAGGTGGAATGGTTTATCTAGTATAGGTTTAGCAGATAGATAGATTTTACGGATGTCATTAAACCTAAGGGTTGTGTTAAGGTGTAGGTTATAGTTAGTTATGTTTTATAGAGCCAAATCTAAAGGATTCTAGTGAGGAGTTTTCCATGATTGGAGGTATGATTTTTGTTACCTCTACTTTGGATAGTGTGTTGTTTGATTATGTTGTTTCTCATTATTTTTTTATTATTTGGAGTCTAACTATTATTTGGATTTTGAGATTATATATATATTTATATATGGATACTATACTAAAATATTAGATGAATCCATAAAATATGTCCATTATGTGTCATTGTAATTATTGTATATGGATTTCTTTAGGGATTATCTAATATAGGGGTGAAATTAATTGATGTAATTATTGGAATGGATTTCTTAGAACATTTCTAAGAATGTATTGATTGTGACTAGAGATTAGTGACCTTATTTACATATTGTGATAAATCCTATTATTTTTTGGGAGAGTGGGAATATATTACTAGCAGAGCCAACTATGATTTGTGGTAGTTAAGGATGATCACATATTAGATGGTAGGGATAGTTTTTATATTAATTATGGGTAATTTTAGGGTTTTTTATCCAATGGTTTATAAATATCATGATTTATTCCATAAATATTTGATAGGAATGGTGCTAGGGAGGTAGGTGGAATTCAGTATTGACATGGTACCATGTATCAAGCATATCTTTGTACCTTCTTATCACATGAATCTGGAAAAGTTTAAGGAAATAGAAAATTAGTTGTAAGTGATTTAATATAAATGATTCATCAAGAAAATTATGTCTTCATGGGGTACTCTAGTAATTTTTTCTAAGAGGTAAATAGGATTTTCTGGTCATGCATTAATTAACACAGGTTGAACCACGATACCATTAAGAATTATCATCCTTTTTCATAGATTGGTGATTAAACATATTAGCTGATAAGATATTGGTGGTTCTCAAAGTTTGATATTTGACTAGGATATAATAAATTGAGGGTAAAATATAACTTTGTTCCAAATAAATATTTTCAAATAAGTGATGATAATTTTTCATTATTATTTGTGCTATTAATGGTAAAAAACACACAAAATATGTTTATGGACTTAAATAATTTTTTTTATTTCTTTATATGGATTCCTTCATGATTATGTTTATCAATGACATGTTGATATACTCATGATACTATGAGGAACATGAGGAGTATTTGGAAATCATCTTGGAAACAATGAGAGTTTACTGATTGTATGAAAAGATATTGAAATTCATTTTTTGGATCTAAGAGGTAAAGTTCCTTGGGCATGTCATCTTTTAATATAGAATAGTAATCGATCTTGAGAATGTGGTAATTGTTATGAATTGATATATTCACAATAATTTATTTGATATCTGGAGTTTCTTGGTCCTTAAAAGTTACTATCAACAATTCATTTTGGACTTCACACACTTAGCGGAATTGATGACTACATTGACTAGAAAGGGTGTAAATTTTCAATGGGATGATAGATGTGAAGCTTCATTTCAAGATTTGAATAAGAGATTGATATCCAAAATAATTATAATTTTATTAAATCCATATATTTCCAATGAGGTATATGTTTATGCATCTATTTTAGGTTTAGTGTCTGTGAAAATATGAGAGGGCTAGGAGTAAAGTGTGCTTCTCAAAAGATGAGGCTACATGATAAGATTTACCCAACTCATGATCTTGAGTGATCCATAGAGTTTCAAGTGATTAAGAATTAGATAAAATATTTCTTTGAGAGGCTTTTTATATATACCAATCAAATGAGATTAAATTATATTCTTTCTTAATGAGTCTTGAATCTATGATATAGGATAAGGGTTAAATATCTTCAGTAATTTGATTTTGAGATTATAAATATTCTGGGAGAAGGAATTGTTGTTATTGATAGTTTAAGTAGTAAATCTCATGTGAATTTAGTTCAATAATTTAAGTATAAGTGGAATCTAATGTCACTTTTCTCTGAAGGTAAAATACTATAAAGGTATATACTACTCTCAAGAGACTAACAACAACACACCACATATAAATTAAATATTATAACTATACCTTATCTAAAATAACCTTCTAGAAATGAAGAAAAAGAACTATAACTCTAATTATAAACTTTCCCCCAAATCTATTTCAAAATGAATACCCTTAAAAATTCAACAAACCTATTTAAATAAAGAAACACTCCCAAATCAACAAATTCTAGAGTTTCACTACTTAAATCATTTCCATATTTATCATCCTTAAATTATAGGGTTTCTTTTTTTATCATCATATTACTATTATTAAATCATTTTCTATTTACACATATGATTTCAACATTGTATCATTAACACAACTCAACAACATATATTCAATAAATAATCAATAATTTCATAAATAAGAATATAGTTAAATGTGTTAAAATTTCCATATTCTTTAATATCTTTCTAGAATAACTATTTTAACCACATTTTCAAAATATATCCCATTTATCATGGGATACCACATAATATTAACATTATACATATGATGTGAACAAATAATTTTATGCATATATATTACATAAATTTATAGAAAAATTCAATACATCTCATAACAATACATGTCTAAGGACTATAATGGTTTATTATAGTTGGATACTAGATACATAATCTTCTTATTTTGGGAATTGTAATAAAAATATCCCATAAATATCTTCATATTTTTACCCTTATTAGACATAGAATACTTAAAACCTTTCTTAATATCCTAGAGAAAATTAATCATAAGAAATGGTGATCTTAGATGCTCAGTGAGGGTAAATAAGGGAGACATAAACTATAAGTGACTAAGATAATGATAGGGGTACGATAAAATAATTAAGTGAATATTATCAAAATAAAAGATTCTTATCCAAAAAATCTTAGATCATAAACTCCAAAATCAAGTCATAATTAGAAGCATGATCAATAAGGTTGTTAAGAAGAGATCATCATTCAAGATTCATAACTTAGGCATGTGGCATTGTAATCATATGAAATCATAATCTTGTGAATATAGTTAATTGCTATCATGTCAACACATACTCATGTGATCATTGATAGAAATCAATCATATTAATGTATGAAAATATGAACAAAACCATTCACGATAATGACCATGTATAATATTTTGATCATATTATGAAAGCGATCATACTCACGCATCAAAATGTGCACACAATTATTTATAATCAAGTTCATGCCTAATCTTGTGAGCATGATTAGAAGAAACATAATCATACATCAAAATCTTAAAAAAATTATTCACAATCATGTACACACTTATCATAATAATATCATGAGATATAAACATCAATTTATCTAATTTATTAGAGGGATATAACGAACCCAATCATCACATAATCATATTCCATTCATATTTATGCCTCAGGGTCATGAAATAAGTTTCCATTTATTCATAGATTAACTCATGAAAAAAATAGTTTTCATTAAATTTAATCATCATAATCAATAACCATTAAAATAAATAATAAGTATTTTATCATTAGATCATATCCCTAGTGACGAAAAAGTAGCATCAAAGGATTTTTTTTTCATATATTAAAATACCTTTAAAAGACCACTATTATATTTTTTAAGGGAATTGACCTTTTCATTTTGAAATCAATTATTTAAAATATAAAAAATTACATAATATTAGGAAAATACTTTTCATTGAAAATAATCGTGTAAACATGTAAATAAACCTTCAAATAAAATAATGGTTATAATAATGAGAAAATTTTTTTATACCGTATATGTTAAAAGAGAACATTATTTCCACACTTTTGCAAAAAGTTTCAATTGACTTGTTCAGAATATGTTTCATTAAAATGATTCCTTTTAAAAAATTATAAATAATTTTAAAGGTAATTAAAATGGTATTTTTAAAATATTTCATGTATAGGTAAAAAACTTCTATAAAATAATTTTTATGAGTGTGGATATAGAATAAAATGTTTAATGACCAAAGAGGAAATAAGTTCAACTTTTCATTAAAAACATTTTTTTGATCATTTTAAGTAATAATGAGAGGAAAATGGTAATAATATATAAAAATTACAATAATAAACACATTAGGATATAATATATGGTTTTTAAAGGATATTATCTATATAGTTTTCCACAATGTAAATTTATCATAGACAAACCTGAAAAGAAATGAGATTGTATCATAAACCCTTACCGTTAAGGAAATATCCGAATCAAACCCTCATGGAAGAGAGAAAATTATATAGATTTTTAAATATATATAATTCTTATGCGAATTATTATAAAATAAATTAATATAAAATAAAATAATGGGTATTACATACTGTACAAAAAAATAGGTGTTGAATATGGGATATGTCTCACAGAAATAAAAGTGAGGTGAGAAACCTTTACCTCATGTGTCATACTTTTCAGTATGTGTTAAAACCTCATATATAATAAATATGGATTTATTAAAAATATACATACATATCTTAAAATATATGATTTAATTACAACATCATATTTCCCATTAATTAACAATTATTTATTAAAATCACTATTTTGGGTGATAGTGTTTCATTTTTCATACATGTTTTGATTCAGTAATTCTAGTCCTTGTACATTGATCATGGTTAAATAATATATGGAATTTTAATAATTTAGTTATTATAATATTTAATCATTATATAATATTTTATAACTATTCATATAAAGTGGTGATGAAAAATGAATTGCATCACCTCGTAGAAACGATAATTCATACTTATACACAAGTTATGTGTCCAATTTTTGATAGATGGAAAAAATAAAGATAAATAATAATTAAAATTTAAATAATAATAATTATATAATATATTTCATATATATTCATTAAATATATATTTATGACCATCCATGTAAAGTAGAAATGAAAAATGAAACACATCGCTTCATGGAAGTTGTATGTCACACGTATGCACGAGCGACATTGTCTTTTCATAATAGATGGCAAAGTAAGATGGTTGATAATATATTATAATTAAATAACTATTATTATTTCATAAATATAATATATAAATTTTAAATATGACATAATAACCAACCATGAGAGATGGTGATGGTAAATGACTCATATAGCTATGTGGAGGCGGTGGTCCAAAAGTATACCTAAGAGATACTTTCATTTCTAATTTGATGGAAAGGAGGTGGAGAATTGTTTTTCCATAATAATAAACACATAAAATTATATTTTTTATAATTTATTATTCATTTTATTATAGATAAAATAGGTTTATAGTAAGTGGAATAGGAAATAATCTTTGGAAGAGTTGTTTTTGACGATTTCATGTTCTTTGAAGTACCTTTTGTGTATAACACCTTAAGCCTTCATAGGATGTTATTATCTGAATAAAATAAGATCTATGATGAAGGGAAGTAATATAGGAAGGAATTTGGTAAGTTATTTAAAAATATATAAGGCAAAAACGTTTTTTATAATAGTGGAGAGGAGGTTCCCTTTTATAAGTGAGGGAAAGGACACACATGGAATTACTTAAAAGTTTAAATAATATATATATCATAATCATGTCAAGTGGTACCAATTCACCCCAAATTAAAATATAATATGTTATAAGGTATAAATAAACTCAACCAATCACATTTAGAAAATTTTGGAATACATTTTAAGCCATATATTCTAGTAAAAACACTTTAAACTCATTTTTACCATAACCGGGATAACTTATCTTTTTTATCAAGATGAAAGAACTTTATGACAAAAATAAAATTTGAATAAAAAAATTTGAAATGATTATTCCAAATTTGGAATCATTTTTTTAAATTAAATTTAAATAGTTTATAAAAAATACATCTTATATAATGACACAAAATGAATGAAAATGACTTTTAGGAAAATACCTAGTTTAAGTGTAAAAATCAATTTACATTGAAATCAAGTAAAAAGGGTGGTTTCAAAAAAATCGTTATTTAATAAAATAAGGATTTTGTTTGTAATTTTTATTAATAAAAAGCCTAATATAACCTTCCAATAAAACCATTAAATGAAATGGCCCAAAAAATGTTTTAAATTTGAATAAAATATAACATATCTTCACTAGATTCGAGCTTGGGTTCCCAAATTCAATGTTTTAAAATATATAATTTAACTTATTAAACACGTATTTCTATAAAAACAACTCTTAAAAAAGGATAAACTCAAGCTTTTTAAATATTTTTAAGGATTTACCCTATAGTTTTAACCTTGTTTATCCTATTTTTCATGTTTTACCCTTACTAAGGTGACAAATCACTACCTTGATTACAATTCATAATGAACTACAATTAAGATTACCCTATCAAATTATATTAATTGTTATGATTCAAAATATTGAATCCGTTTTACAATATTCAATTTCTATAAGTTTAAAAAATAAATATTAATACAAATATATAAAATGTAACCAAAAATTGATTTTTAGAAAATTGTGTTTTTAAATATAAAAACGAACTTATACCAAAATCTTATAAAATGTTAATTTATATGGAATTATTTAGATTATTTCTAATAAAATGGATCTTAAGTTAATTTAAAAAAAATATAAAATATAATGGTACTTTTAGATAACTTGATTTAATTAAAATAAAAGATATTTTTACAAAAAAATGTTATTTTCACTATTCACATGAAATTAATTATTTTGTTGAAAAATAAAAAAAATCAACATAAGTTAATATTGAAATAATGATTTCAAAAATTATATTAATTAAAAAAATAAAATATCTAAATATACAATAAATTAATTATAATGTTTGTGAACAAAATGCCATAAAAACCATTTTTCAAGAAAACATATTTTGGAGCATATAGTGGCTTTAATTAAATAGAGAATTTTTTTTATGAATTAATAAATACAATTACATTTTTAAAACCTTTGTAAATATTTTTCATCATTTGGGTATTATTATTCATACCTTCCAATTTAACTTCTAGTTTATAATGGTCACGTCCAAATAATGTTATTTTTCTAGTACATCATAGTTCGCTTAAAGCTTGGTGTTGCATGTTAAGAAAGCTATCAAGAATAGTATTATTTTAATCTAAATTGTTAGGGCATTAAATTATACCCCTTTTAATAAATTATGATCTCAAAATATTTATCTTGGTAATTAAGTTTTATACATTTGAAAATATATTTATCAAAAACTCACATCATACAAAGGGATAATATAATTTCTATTACAAAGGGGAAGTGGGAAACATAAATATTGCCTAAAATAACACATAATCAAATTACTAGATAAGGATAAAATTAATTATAAGTATAAAAAAATTTCATGGAAGAGAAATATAATGTCCAAAGAATAATAGAGAGTGATATAGAACATGATCATGAAAATTTTAATGACCACAAAACCATAAATCAATAATGGATTAAGAAGACCATCAATTCATCATACATAAAAAAAAATAACATTTTTAGGTCAAGATCATTTTCTTAGATTTGAGGTATTATTTTAATATCAATATAGAGAACAAAAAAAATATACTTACCTAATTTTTTCCATTTCATAAGAACAATTTCACCCTTTGGTGGTGCTTCGATCAACTTCCACTTAATCTATTACTCTATGAAATTAATATATAGGATAAATTTTTCATGGATGAAGAGATAAAATTAACTAAAATCTATAAAATAATGAAAATTAATTCCTTCTATCCCTATATATTCACCAAAACCAAAATTGTTAGCATAGGTTATCCAATATGGATAAATATTTATGTAATGAAATAATACATTAATCTCAAAAACCTTAACAATATCACCCAAAGTTAAAATTAAACAATTCCATAAGTGGTTAACCATTACAATACTCCCAAATATGTCTAAAAAATTCAAAAAATAAAAAATTAAAAGGAATTTTACTAATGTTTCAAAATCAACTTAACTTTAATCTCCAAATAACGTAATGTAGTTCGTAATGTCAAACACCAAAAACGTGAATATCATGATCATAATTCTCTAAAACATGTTGATCCTTTCCCAAAATTACCTAATTATCCATAAAACCTCAATTAAAACATAAATTATTCCAAAAATTTACCCCACCCTTATTCCTTAAATAAAATTATAGACTATTGAATATATTCTATAAATCCAAAAGTAATCTTCATCAAAGATAACATAAATTATTTTACCTTCAAATCACTAATTGATTCTACGGGAATAAATATTATCCAATTTACCATATCAATATGAGTCATCTCTTTGATCCAACTAAACATTATTATCTAAACATCAGGCACATGTTAAGGGTTATATATCCCTTAATCATGTGTTTTCCAAAAATTCCATCTTACACCTAAATAAGTTTTATAGATTATAACTATTATTTAGAATATTCTTGAAAATACTTAATTCAAAACCACTATTGAATAATTTTTATATGTTTAATGATTATTTTAACTAGTAAATAATTGATACAACACTTCTATAAAATAATTTTAAAATAAAGATACATAAAAACTCCAATCATTTTCTTATAATGATTTGAATAGCATAGTCCCTTGCTTAGTATTGGAGTTATTACTTGGATAAAGGCATTGACTTGGATAATTCCCAAGTTCCCCACACATAGGACATTGAAATATAAATGGTACCATATGATGAAATTAATTTCCCTTCATTAAACTCTATATTTTTCCACATTAATTAATTTATATATGACCATATTTTCCACTCATAAAACCTCTTCTCATTATTTTAACATTAGTTTTTTTTTATTTTTTATGTTGGTTATTATCTGATGTTATTAAAGGCAACATTGTATATATGTATTAAACATTGGTAAAAAAAATTAACGTTGTAAATGTATCATGGAACTGGTTTTTTACATCGGTTATTAAATAACTAATATAAAAAGATTCTTTTACATGAGTTCCTACATAACTGACATGTAAAAACATCGACATGTAAAAAAATTGACATGAAGGCTTTTTTACATTGTTTATTTAATAACCATTTTAAAAAAAGTATATTCCAAGTCAGTTATATAGTAACTAAAGTGGAAAATCTTTGAAATAAAGTTTTTCCACATCGGTTATTTTAAAACTGACATAAAAAGTAGTTTTCCATTTCATTTATTTTGAAATCGTTGTAAAAACCTATAAATTGAGGTTTTTAATTCCAGTTATAAAATAACTGATGGGGAATTTTTTTAAAATAAATTCATTTAAACCTTCATATCCAGTTCCAATAAAAACAACAAACAAAAACAACAATAAACAAAAATAGAAGTAAAACAACTACCAAATAAAATTGTAAAATTACAACATTAAAAATTAAAATATTAACTAAAAATAAACTAGAATCTGACCAAAACAATTAGAAAATAAACATTTATAATTACAACATTTCAAATTACAAGACTAGATAAAAAACTAAATTACAACCAAACCTATAAATTGATTTTCCTATTCCACTTGTAAGTGTGTGAGATCTAGTGAACTATAAGGGAGAGTCATAAAAAGCTAAAAATTAAAAGGAAATTATTTGACATGTATAATGAATAAAACAAATAAAATATTAAGGAATAATTTATAAATAAATCTAACCTAATTGAACATCATAATTGTTCCAGATGTCATTAGTTCATACATAAATATTAACACATAATATCCACATTATTTTATACCTTATTGTTTAATAAAATTCTATTTAAATGATTTTTTCAATTCAAAATAACATTTTTAAGTAATATATCCAAAATGTACTAATTATAAATGAAAAATTCACCTTTACTTTTAAATATTTGATCTTGGTGCTCTTTTTCATTGTGGTGTTTTGAAATAAATTACTTCCCATATTAGATAATAATAAGAATGAAATAAATTTAAAATTAATTATAATATAAACAAATATTAATAAATTAATACTTACTATTCAGATACATTCTCAAAATTTCCTCACACATCTATGTGGATAGAGCATATCCAGTAAAGTGTCTTCTCCCTTGGATAAAAAAACGTAACATCCAATGATCACTGATATAAAATAAAATTTATTTTTAGTGGTTATTATGTTAAAAGATAAATAACACTTTGTGAGATTTATGTTTCATACTTCTCAATATAAGGAAAAATTCAACATTGAGTAATTATATTCTATTGAAATATTTGAGTAATATAAACTATTTTTTATTCTTCAATCATTTTTCGCGCTTCGGGTCAAATAAACTATGGGTCCATAAATTCATATACATATGTATTTTCATTCTACTCACCCATTTTATTAAGATACCTAATAAAAAACATAAATAAGTATAAATTTTAAACTAATTTAACGCAATGAAATATTTATGTTAATACTTACATAGAAAAAACATGCATTGTGTTAATTCCCAAGTTATCTTTAGTTACAAGATCTATGATATCATTTTTTGAAATCCCTATAGTCATTTCACACCCACATACATTATCTTACATTGGAATATCATAAACACTCAAAAAAATTTAATATCTTGATAATCAATCAATACTACTAGAATTTGTATCTGAAGTCATATTCAATTGTCTTTTTTGTTGGAAATATAGTATATCTTTAACTTAAAATAATTCATATAAATAAATAGATAAATCTATTAAATTTTAAATGTTAAAACAAATTTAACAAAAAAAATAAAAGATAACATATACACATACCACTATGGCAATATTTCATAGAAGTCTAGATAACCAAACTAATAAGTGGATGATACTTTATCCAATTGTACTCACCTCATCTATAGGTAAAAATACTCCAGTAGATATATCTATAATATCCTGTACAGTGACCCTATGATACTATGTATCTACTTATTTATAATGAATGGTATCTCTAATATAATATATCATCCCATATGAAACAATATGATATTGAGGATCATCAATATATAACTCACAATAATTTGGAAGTTGTGTAGGATGGGGTGTAAAAGTAGCATAAAAACAGGGGTCTGCAGGAGGAGGTGAAGGAGTGGGAGCTTTTGACGGAGGTGGTGGAGTGGGAGATACAGTCTGAAATTGTCTTTACATGTCTACAAATATAGACTATAACAATGCTCTAATATTATCCTCTATTATCACTTTAATATTCTAAAATTCATCCTCTAAAGAATTTTTTATAAATACCCTCCATTGAATATACTGATGAACGTGGTAAAACTTTTCTCACTAATACACCCACCGGGTATCCTCAAATATGACCCGGGTGTTCGAGCTTTCCCAATGATGCAGATAAAATATTTTTCCTACCCTCAGCTATAAAGACCCCTAGTATTCTCTACTCCTCAAGATAATATTATATAAATTATTTTTAAAATTCTATAATGATTAAAAATGTATAAATAATTTAATTAACTTAAATAAAAAAATAAATAATGTAAACATCTTATAATCCTCTTATCTATAACCCTCAACTCTTCCATAATATATTTCCTTTTTTTCTCATCCAAGTCCTCTTATTTTTCATGTTTAGTCGGGGGTGGAGGGGAAATTTCCCTAGATCCTAAAGACTTAGCTATTTGTTTTTTAATTTTTTTCATCCATCATTTGTTATTCAAATAATGTATGCCCTCCCTGAGATAAATTATGATGGTATATGTTTCTAAATTGGATCTTCTAATGATATCTCCTCGATTACTATAAATTAAGAATAATAAATCATTAATAATATCATTAATATAAGAAAACCTCTAACATTTTACATTGAAATTTCCAAAAATACTTCTAGTATTCTACATTCAACTAATTGTTTCCATGTGACTTAATCTATAATAGGATATATATCACATGTATTATGATGTTCCATATTCCCAAAAATGAAATAAAATGTGTGGTTTGATTTGAAATCCCTCCATTTCCTAGAATCCATTAGTTAACATTTCCTCCTAACTCCTCCAGTGTTAGGTATATCATATATATTCTGCTAAGAAGTGGGAAAACATATATTACTATAAACATTTCAAGATTATTAAAAAAAATAAAAAACTAGCTTACCAAAATTGTCTCCAACAACTAAGATAGTGTTACTTTGTCAATACTTCTCCAATCATTAAACAAAATACTAACTTTACTTTTCCCCTAAACTGATACAAAACTATTGAATTATTTTTCATTTGAACCTCTTAGAGTATCATTATCATCAAATTTTACCATTATCCTCTAGTCCTATATATGAGCCATTGATAATGTTGGTAAATGTGTGTTTCCACATTAAATAACCCTCAAACTCTTATTTGGCTATGTGGGAGTATATTACTCTTGTAAAGAATTATAGGAATTGTCAAGAAGAGCATGCGAGCATTCCTCCCCAGAGGTATGAGTACACTCATATCCAGAAGTATATATTTGATCAACTGGTTGATCTTTCATTATCCTTTAAATCAAAGAAACAAACAATTAGTACACAAATATACAAATTCAACTATTTTAATACTAATTTAAATAATAAATGCAAAATTATAAAACAAAAAAGTAAACTAAAACTTAACCCATTATTATTCATATTTTTTATAGTTAACAAAAATACTAATAACATTAATTATATATGAAATTTATAGAAAATTAATGAAAACAAATCCAAAATTAGTGTAAGAATATTAAAAATGTTCCTACCTAATAAATCATTTTATTTAAAAAAAAATTCAATATAATCCTATAAAATATTTTTGTTTTTATTTAACTTAATAGATTTAAAATAATTTTATATCAAAAAATTCATTAAATATATAAGTTATGTAATAGTAAACAAGGTAAAAAAATAAAAAAATATAATATAAAAAAACATTTTAAATTATTAGTATTAATATGTGTATTAATAATAAAAAAAATTAATATATATCACATTTTATGAATTTATAAAAGTTAATGAGACATAAACATATGTTACCTATAATATTAGGAATGTATTAAAGGATTGTTTTCCCAAAATCATTCTTCATGATCATTCCTTATGGTAAAAAACCATGTCTTTAATGTGCTCATCATTATTATATGTTAATCTTTTCATAAAAGTAGGTATCTCACATAAATCAGTATCTTCTTCAATTTTATCATCACCAACATATTGTTTTTTTGTAAAACAATAGACCACTGCATATCAGATTGATCAAGAACATAGAAATTTTTTTCATGTGTTTCCATTATAAAATGATCATTTTTGTCTTTAAATATATTTAGATTAAAAAGTTTCATTCCAAATTCATCGTGTCTGACACTGTTATTACTGATAAACCATTTGCAGTTAAACACTCGAACATTAAATTTAATGTAATTAAGCTCCCATATTTCCTCAATGACTCCATAATATGCACTTTATAAATAAAATGGGTTTTTTTCTTTAGAACTCAAAAAATGCATTGCTTCTACAAACACCAATACACCACTTTTTTGAACCTCACTTCTATTGTCCCGATATTTCATATGAAATGTATAGCCATTAATTTCATACTCAGACCATGTTATAAAATTTAAAATTGGACCACCCACTAACCATGTTAATTTTTCTGATGCATTCGATCAACCAAGCACGAGCTTTTTAAACCATGGAAAAAAAGTTTTGTTATGCTCATTCAAAATCCACATTTCTTTCTTCTTTGGATGAAATTGTTTCAACGCATTAATATAAAATGTTATATATGGTTTAGAAACATCTATGTTATTCAATATGTATAAATGTACCTTCTTTATCTATTCACCTGACAAATATTTTAATTTTAATCCACGAATCCCTTTTCCCCCATAATTAACTGATTCATGGTGAGAAGGAGGAAAACTAATGTGCTCCAGCCCAGAAAAGTATCATGTATAAAACTCTACAACCTCCTCATAAATATACTTTACAACAATGGAGGATTTAGTTTGATATATATTCTTAACATACCCCTTCAATATCTTCATATACCTCTCAAAATGATACATCCAACATAGATATATAGGTCTGTAAATCATTATTGCTTGAACCAAATAAACCATTAAATAAACCAATATATCTCAAAAAAGATGGAGGAAAATACATTTCCAATTTAAAAATTATATAAATTTATTCATTTTCCAAAATTTTCAAAGAATTCAGATCAATCACCATATTACAAATTGAATTGAAAAAATATCAGACCTTCATGATAGTCTTTCTAGAACATATAGTAAATATTCCATGAAATGAAACTGATAGAATTCATTTCATCATGACGTACCTATCAACTTCAAATCCTTTAAAGACACAAATTTTTTTACATTTTAAGTATAACCCTACGGTACTTTGATATCATGAAGACTATGAAAAAAGATGACTTTCACTCTCTTGGATAATATATAACAAGATAGACAAAGAACTGTTCACCTCCCATCAAGAGTGGGATCTAACTCAATATTTATTCACATTGATAGAAAGTACAAACATGCATTCAACCCATCTTTAGTCTTTCCACTAATATTTAACAATGTTCCAATCAAGCTGTCATAGATATTTTTCTCGATGTGGATGACATCAATGTTCTGTTTCACCCCATGATATCTCCAAAATGGTATATCAAAAAATATTGATTGTTTCTTCTAAATATTTCGGTCATTACCATATTTATGTTTATTTCCAAATGTCAAATCAAGGTTTTTTACCCTCTAAAACATATTGATCAGTGGATAAAGGTTTTGGAATTATTTCAAATTATTGAGAGCCATTGAATTCATTTTTTAATCTTCTATAAGATCGATCCCCAGAAAAAACATTCAATGACCCATGTATACTACTTTTATCCCATGATGCAATTGATAATATGAAGTCTGTTGTTCTTAAATTGGATATGATTTATTCCCCTTAACACTATATCTAGACAAATTTCCATACACTCAGAAGTCATTTATAGTGAACATAATAATTGCATGCAGTTGAAAATATTCCATTTTATAGGAATCATACACCCTAATACCATCCTCCCAAAAGAGTTTCAAATCATCAATTAATGGTGACAAGAAAACATCAATATAATTTCTGGGTTTTCTGGTATGGAGATCATTAAACTCAACCTGACATATTTGCGCTTCATACAAAATTCAGAAGATAAGTTGAAAATTTACAATAAAACATTCCATGAATTATGTGTGCTACTAAGTCTTTGATATGGATTTATTCCATCTATTTATAATCCAAGTCTGATATTTCTAACATCATTTAGAAATGTTGGAAACTTGTGATCAATTTTCTTCTACTGTGGACAATCAGCTAGATGATGTATTTTTCCATCACATATCCCCTCATCAGTATTACATCTTAACCATTTTGCATCATGTGAATTAGAAAATAAATGTTTCAAACAAGGAATTATAGGAAGATACCAAAATAACATGGTAAGGGTATCTGTAACCTCTAAATTATCCCGTTATTTTTCTTTCATCTTATACTATGATGTCCCGTATTTTAGACACTCTGACAAAAAATCATATTCCTTCCTATATAGCACACAGTCATTAGGTAAGGAATGTATTTTTTATACCCTAATCCCATTGGGAATAGTATTTTTTCACTTTATAATGTGAATCCGGAAGATCATTATCTTTAAGAAGAATATCTTTCAACAATTGTAGAAAATCAGTAAAACTTTTTTCACTCCAATCATGTTTCTCCTTCAAGTTAATCAATCATAACACCAACGGTAAACCCGTAAAATTCATACAAATAGGATAAAATGTTTTTTCAGCATCACCATATAGATGCTCAATTTTCAGTTCCTGGTTAATTTCCTCATATTCAACTTTATAAATCATTTCTTCAATTTTATCAGAGTTTCCATCTTACAAAGCATCATCATCAATAGATCTAAAATTCTTCCCAGTTTCACCATTCCAGATCTAAGGGCTATAAATCAGATTAAAACCATGAAAAATTAAATGATCTTTGATCTCTATACTTTTCAACTTCTTCATATTTAAACATTTTATGCATGAATAGAAAAAAAATGTCGTTGTTTGGAACATTTCATTTAGAACATTAAAAAAAAGCATCAACACCTTCCTCATATTCAATACTCGCTCGATATGGCATAATAAAACTTTGAATCATTATTACCAATGAAAAATATCAAAAATATATATCTTGTTAATATAATCTAATTTTATATTTATATGAAATATTCCATATTTTCAAAGTAAAACAATTTTGAAATATAAACTAAATATATGCTTATTTGAAAAATAAAATTATAAATTCTATTCAATAATGGAAGATAAGTTTAAATATAAATGATAAATCATAAAAATATACACATGGAAATAATTTAAAAAATAAAATATATTTAGATAATCCACCTTTATATTTATTTGAAATATGCCATAATTTTAAAGTAACATAATTTTGAAATATAACAAAAATATGTGCGCATTTCAAAATTATAATTATAAATTCTATACAATAATGGATGATAAGTTTAAATATATATTTTAAACCATAAAAAGATATGCATGGAAATATTTTTAAAATGTAAATATATTTAGATAAGCCAATTTTATATTTCTATGAAATATGCCATAATTTGAAAGTAACATAATTTTAAAATATAAAATAAATATATGTATATTTGAAAATTATAATTATTAATTATATACAATAATGGAAGATAATTTTAAATGTAAATGTTAAATCATAAAAATATATGCATGGAATTAATTTAAAAATTAAAATATATTTAGACTAAATTTAGGCATTTAATATACACAATCATTGGTATATTAGATATGCACGTTCATCAAGGTAGTAAGTTGTTTTGTCTAAAATGGATTCAATTACGTAACCATATGGAAGTGAAATGAAATTGGTGTGGGGATAAATGATATATTCTATTTCTAATAAATTTAATGATATTTCCCAAACTCAGCTAATTCTTTATAATAATTCACACACATTTTAATGATATTATTTTTGAGAAATAAGATAGAAAACCACTATGTGAAAATAAATCACCATCCACTAGTGTGATGTATTATTAACCCATCACAATTTTTTTATGTTAATGTATCTCATGAAAAAATCAATACATACGACTAAAACCCTTTAATCCATATAATAATTTACTCACATTTTATTTCACACTATATTTTAACATATTTCTATGAGATGTGGTATATGAATAATGTCCAAGGGTTACCATGTTGAAGTCATCTTCTATAATTTATCATAAAACTAGTCATGGTTATGGATTTCATGGTGTGAGGAACCATACTTGATGAAACAAAATTTTAAAATGATGTATTTCATCATATGCTACAATCTAAATATATCATAATAGGTATACAACTCTTTTTTTAAGTAGTTATTAATATTTCCTATGAAATCACAATAGTGTGTAAGACACTATGTTATAAATGAAACATGATAATATAACATGTTGAAATATATTTTGTGTATTTATAAATCTATATAACAGAACCCATCAAATTAAATGAAAAGACTGTGAAACTAGAGAATGAAATATGAGATTGTATGACAAATAAAATTGTAAAAAATGAATTTCATGATTGAAATTAAAACTACAAATCATGTGTTAATGATAACTTGTATCGTAAAACATATAAAACCCATCATTGTTCATCCATGAAATAATTATTAAGGAACATTCATGGAAATTCAGAAGTACAATAGAACATTATTGTGGCTTGTAGGAGAAAATGAAGCTATTGTATGGAGACAATTACATGTTCTAGATACAGATGTAATACAATAACATGAGGATATTAATCAATATAGTAATGTGATATTTTAATAAACTAATTCGAATTCAATGAGTTAAGGAATCCAAAAAATTGAACGACCGAAAGCAAGGCATGTGAGGCTTACTAGAGAGTTGCGAGTCAGTCAGATAGATGTGCTGATGAAAAAGTGGATGAATGAAGCTAGAAAATGAGGTTAGAGGCCATAAGATTGAAGAAACGATTTTAGGGTTTCCACGCGCGAGAGAACTTAGTTTCTCATTGCCCAATTGAAAAACACCCCAATGACTCAAAACATAAATTCATAAAATTTAAAATTATTTATCACATCGGTTATGTAATAACAAATGTGATAAAGAAATTTTAATTTGTTTTATCATGTCGGTTATTCTATAAATGATGTGATGAATTGATTTACCACATTACTTATATAATAACTGATGTTATAAAGCAATGAGATTTTCTTTATAACATTAGTTACTCTTTAACCGATATAAAAAAATCACTTTATCACGTTGGTTATTAAATAACTAGTGGGATAAAGCATGATACTTAATTTATCATGTCAGTTATAGAATAACTGATGTGATAAATTAATATACACATATTTTCACGTCAGTTATAAATAAACGACCTGAAAATCCTATTGTGATAAATAATTTTTGTACTAGTGTGTGTTAGGAAACTCACCCATGTTCCAATTGTTAACCATATAAAGAGATAAATGATTAGTCATAAATACTAGGTCTCAACTTCTATCTCATGTTTCACTTAATTAGCCCTCAGGATAACCATTCTATTGTCCGTAAGATTCATTATTAAAATTAATCTTCCTATTTCTAGTCATTGAATATAATAAAAAATAATAGTGTGGAAATTAATAATCAAAGTTAGAAATCATATAATCATGAAAATATATTTATAGGATGTCTAAATCATGAAAAAAAAATTCAATCGATGAAACCTTTATGTTTAACCTAGGTCATTCATAGTCATCATCTATTCAAATCCTTTATAATGGTTCATAAATATAATATAAATTTACCCGATCATATCTCACAAGAGTGTCCAGATAGTTGTATAATACTTTTCCCACTCATCATAAATTGGTGACAATCGAGTTAACACCCAATATGCCACATTCATAGTTTTTACCCATAGTTTTATATATGAAATAAACGCATCCACTTTGTAGAATCCAAACATAGATTTATTTTATAGGAAAACAAACTCTTTTCTGTACCATAACAAAGGATGTCTGTTTATATATTAGCTTATACTAAGGGTTCTCACTAAATTTTTCTAATATTAATCTCTAAAAATAATTAAACCCTACTTTAATATCTACTAAGGTGAAGCAAGAATTTCAAACATATATATTACATCATTTTACATTAATATTAAATAAAAATAACAATAATGCATTCCTGAGGACTGTAAAGGTTTATTTTCTTTAGAGACTAGATACATAATTATCTTATTTTCTAAATGCTCTTAAAAATATCCATCAAATATCTTCACCTTAGTACCATTCATATACATATGATACTTAAAAAAAATTATTCATATCTTGGGGAAAAGGAAACACAAGAAAGTGTGAGCTCAAATGGCCGATAATGGTAAAAAATGGATATTTCAATCATAAGATCATAATATGATAAAAGGGTTGTGATAATATAATCGAGTTCATGTTCTCAACATAAAAATATTCATACCCATAAAATTTTAGATAATAAATTCTAAAATTAAGTCATATCCAGGTGCATAACCAATAAGGGTTTCAAGCAGTAATCATCATTCAAGACTCATAACATAGGAATGTGGCATCATAAGGATAGGAAATCATGGTATTGTGGAAATATTCTAATAAAAATCATGTCCACACATAATCATGTGAGCATATATAGAAAGCGATTATACTCACATATAAAAATTTGAACATGTTTATTCACAATCATGTCTATGCATAATATTGTTATCATGGGTAGAAGGCGATCATACTCACACATCAAAATGTCAACATATCCATTCAGAATCATGTCCATGCATACTTTTCTGATCATAGATAGAAGCAATCATACTCATGCTTCAAAATGTGAAAAATTATATTAAATCGTATCGAAGTTTATCATTATCATATCATATGATATCAATATCAAATTACCCAATTAGTTAGAGGGATATAATGGACCCAACTATTACATAATCATAATATATTCATATGTATGTCTTAAGGTCATGAAAACATTTATCATTTCATCATATCTTAACCTATGAAAAATAAAATAGGATTAATTAGGATTTGATTGCTATAATCAGTAAACATCCAAAGAAATAATAAGGATGGAATCATTGGATCATGTACCTAGTGAATTATATGTAACATCAAAGTATGTTTCCATAAATAAAAACACCTTTATAATATCACCAGAACATTTCTTGAGGAAAATGACCTTTTTATTTTAAAATCAATAATTTAAAATCTAAAAAAAATCCAGAATATTTAAAAAAAATTATCTTTGAAAATATCCATGGAAATTTTTAAAGTAATATTCAATGAAAATAATGTTAATTATGGTAGGAAAATATTTTTTATACTATATATGTTAAAATAGAGAATTCTTTTCACACAATTGACAAAATTCAAAAACAACTTGTTTAGAAAATGATTCTATAAAAAGATTCAATTTAGAAAAATTAAATAAAGTAAAATTTAATTAAAATAGAATTTTTAAATCATTTCACGTATAGGTAAAAACATCAATAAAGTATTTTTTAAGGTCATGGATGAGGAGGAGAAACTTCAAAGACCAAAGAGGAAATAAGGTTGAATTTTTTTTTAAAAGTGTTTTCTCAGTGATTTTAAGAACCAAGAAGAGGGAAAAGGTACTAATATAAAAAAAATCCAATAATTAATATAATATAATAAAATATATGGTTTTCAAATGATAATATTCATATAATTTCCATTAATGTAAATTTTTCATTGACAATCCTGAAAGGAAATGACATTGTAACATAATCCCTTACTACATTGGTAATCTATTAATAAAAACCTCATTATAGAGAGAACCTTAGATAGATTTTTAAATCTATAAAATTTTCATGATAAGAATCATAAAATTTATTAATGGTAATTATATACACCACACAAAATAAAAAAGTGGTGAATATGACATATATTCCACAGAAATAAAAGTGAGACGGGAAACCCTTACCTCGGGTATCATCCTGTTTTGTATGCATTAAAAAATCATGTATAATAAATAAATATTTATTATACATATATTAAATAACTATATTAATGCATATCATGCCATATATTATTTAATTATAATAACTAATCACTGTTTTAATAACAATTCTTTCTTAAAATCATTGTTCCACGTGATAATTGTTTCATTATTCATACATTTTTTGATTTTGTAGTTTTGGTCATTGTATAATGATCATGGATCAATCATATATAAAATTTCAATAATTTCATAATTATTATATTAGATAATTACATACAATTTTATAACATTTCTAATAAAGTGCGGATGAAAAATTAATTACATCACTTCTTTGAGATGGTATTCCACATTTACACACAAGTGATGTTTCCACTTTTCAATGGATGGAACAAAATAAAGTTAAATAAAAATTTAGATTTAGAAATTTAGTATTATATAATTACTTTCATATATATATTCCCTAAATATATTCTTATTAACATCCATGTACATCAAAAATAAAAATAAATCACATCACTTCATGGAGGTGGTAGTCCATACATACAGATGAGTGATGTTATCTTTTCACAACAGATGGTAAGGTAAGAAGGTATATAAAATATTGTAATTATAGAAGAATAATTTTTTTATAAATATAATATAAAACATTAAATCTATCATAATAACAACCCATGAAATATAGTGATGAAAAATGAATCATTTCACTATATAGAGACAGTAGTCTACACGTATACACGAGCGATACTTTCATTTCCTATTTGATGGAAAGAAAGTGAAAAAAGGTAGTTAAATCATAATAATAACATAAAATTATATTTATAATACTATGTTAATCATGTTACGATGAATAAAATAGGTTTATAGGATGTTTAAGAAGAAATAAACTTTGAAAGGGTCAGGTAACATGATTACCTCTTCTTAGAGATACCTCATTTGTCTTACACGTTAAGAATTCATAGAAAGGTCTTATGGGAAGACCAGAAACTCTTGAAATAAGGTAAGGAATCTAGGAAGGTAATAGGGTAGGTTTTATATTATATATAAGGATACAATTTATTAATAATGGAGGAGATTATGTTCCCTTTTATAAGTAATGGAAATAAAGCACTAGGAATTACTTAATTGATTAAATAGTTTATATATCATAATAATCTAAAGAGGAACCAAGGCACCAAAAATTAAAATATAATATTTGATATTTTCTAAACAAACTAAAACAATAACATTTAGGAAAGGTTTTGATACATATTAATCCTTATCTACTAGTTAAAATAATGTAAACCCATTTTAACTTTTACTGTGTTAACTTAACTTTTTACCATGATAACATAATTATATGACCAAAAATAAAAGGGGAAATATAAAAAATTTGGACATGAAAATTAAACATTTTGAATCCATTTTATTGTATTCAATTTATATTTGTAGAAGATTTTTTTTAATATAATAACACAAAATTTGGAGAAAACAAATTTTTAGGAAAATAACTGCTTTAAGCATAAGAAGCATTTTACATTAAAATCAAGTAAAAAATTCAATTTTAATTTTTTTGTTATTTAGTAAATAAATTAAGGTTTTTATACTTTTGAATCAATAAAAAACTAACTATTACCTTCCTAACATACCATTAAATACAATGACCCAAAAAAATTAATTTGAATAAAATATAAATTATCTCCACAAAAGTCATGATTGGGTTCTCAAATTCAAAATAATATTTTAAAATAAATTATTTAACTCCATAAAGATATATTTGGTCAAAAACCACTCATAAAATAGGATAAAGTAAATTTTTATGGATATTTTAAAGGTTTACCCATAGTTTTAACCTTGTTTCAACTGTTTTACCCTTACCAAGGTGACAAATCTTTACCATGATTACAATTCATAATGACCAAAAATTAAATAGACCCTAATACATTATATTAATAATTATTATTAAAAATATGGAATCCATTTTACAAGATTAATTATATTGATGTGTAAAAAATCATTTTTAATTCAAATGTGTAAAATTTAGTGAAAATAGGTTTTTAGAAAATTGTATTTTTAAACATTAAAATGAACTTATATCAAAATAAAATATAGTGTTGATTCCTATTGAATTGTTTAGATTGTGTTTAATAAAATTTATCTTATTTTACTTTAAAATCAAATATAAAATATAATGTTACTTTTAAACTAATTTACTCAGAGAAAAGAAATAACAGTTTTACAAATATTGTATTTTTCACTATTCACTAAAAAATTAATCATTTCATAAAAAAAATAAAAATTCCCCCTAAGATAATATTTACATAATGAATTTAAAAACTATATTCATTAAATCAAATAAATATCCAAAAATTATAGAAAGTAATTTTAATTTTTGTGCAAAAAATGAAATAAAAACCATTTTTTCAAGGAAACATATTTTTGAAGCATAAAATAACTTTACTGAAAATTGTGTAATTATTTATTATGAATAAATAAATACAATTGAATTATTTAAATCCTGTATAAATATTTTTTATAATTTGGTTACTAGTATACATACCAACCAATTTAACTCCTATATTATAATGGTTAAATTGAAATAATATTATTTTTATAGTATATCACATTTTTCTTCAAGCTAGGTGTTGCGTGTTAAGAAAGATATCAAGCATAGTATTATTTTAAACTAAATTTTTAGGTTGTTATAACATATATATCATAATCATCATAAAAATGTAATATTAATAATTTTATTCTAAAGTAGAAATTAAATAAATAAAGAGAATAAATATAATAATCAAGACATGATAAAACTAAACTATGTAGAAATTAAATGAAAGAATAAGTATTTAACACCCCCCCCCCCAGACCAAAACTAAAAATTTTGATCTTCAGAGAACATATTAATACATATAATAAAATATTGAATACAATAACCTTGTCCTCAAATCAAAAAATTACATTAATCCCAATGGAATAGTATCAACTTATCATTTCAGATATATGTCTCAAAAGGTAGTCAAAGGGGTAGGTTATCAAAGGTTAGTGTGGTAAAAAAAATGAGAAAAGACTTATGGAATTTAATGGAAGGTTTCCAATCATTGTAATTGATGGAAAATACTTTTAACAGGAATAATAAATGGGATTTCTATAATTATATTTGAATGGGATAACAATTGAAATGATTAAGGATCAAAAAGGGTAACTTTAAATATTACATGGCATGCTAAGAAAACATATAATTCCAGAAGATATAATAAAAGCATATAAATCCCCTTCCGCAATCATGACAGTAAATTCCACATCGATAAAACTAAACCTAAGAACCAAAGAAACCAAGAGAAGTTCCCACCAACCTACTTCATGTCAATATGCATTAAACAATCAACCATCACCAAATATAATCACTATTGAAAACTTCCTCAGAAGAAAAATAAGAAATAATAAAAGAAAATAAATGTCAAGGGAACCATAAATGAATAAGGAATAAATCCAGTGAACAAGAAGTACATAGATATTTTATGGACACCAAGGGCCATAAAAAATGAGATCCATCAAAATTGATATCCAATACCCCTAAGGTTCAAAAGAAATAATGGGGATCAAACCAAAGAGAGGAGATGCCCTAAATTTATAATAAAAATTATAATGCATAGAATCATGGAATTATTTAAAGAATCATGGTGCAATTAATCAATTTCAAATGTGATAATGATTATCATGGTATGATTCTCTTTGGAACTCCTCCTTTTGAAACTAGATATATAATATCAAGTTTTATATGGTCATGGAAGGTCATAGTTTAATGCCTATCATCACACTACAACATCTGAATTCCAAAAATCATAGTGAAAACCATGTGTGTCAACCTCATAACTGATTAACCCAAACTAAGACCAAGATACAACCTATGGACCATAGCACAATTTTCTCCAATAAAATATAATCTAGTAATTGAACTGGGGATTCATGTCGTGTCGATTTAGTTTGAGATCTAGATTATCTATAGTGTAGTTTCAAATGGATTATTCTTATTTACCAAGGTTTCCAACCAAGTTACACTTATGAATCCATTTTTTTCATAGGCCAACTCTTACATAAAAAGGTTCTCATTTAAGTATAAAATTAATGTATATTATATATATTTATTTCCTATAGTGTAACCCTTACACATTACATAAAAAATCCGGATAACCTTCACATATACTTATGGATACTGTGATACATAGGGGTCTCTTTGATACATAAGGTTTTATTTGTGATATATATATTTATTAGTAAATTTAAAACTTGATACAAAAGAGTTTATAATTTTTCAAATATTCAATACGTAAGATTCAACATCACTTATAACTACAAAGATAAAGATATCAATATATAAGGGTCCATACAATTTCCAATATAGTTATATGTAAGGGTCACTCTACAACAAGGGGTGATATTTAAGGGTAACATTTATTATATATAAAAATACATAAGGTTAACTCTATAACATGGGTTGATGTGTAATGCTTACTTCGATAAGTAAGGGTAAATCTAAACATTTCCAAAAAAACGAGTGTAGAAACCCGACACACCAGACTGAAAAATAGCCCTCTTCTAGCCAACTCTTCACAAAAAAACAACTACGAACACACCATGATACTTACCTTATAGATGAAATCACATCTTTATTAACACCTTTTTCCTCCAACCTTCTTCCAACACCTCTAACACCCAAAGGATACAAAGTAACAGTCTATGAAATTATGATCCCTTAAACTAGATACCCTTAAAATGATTCTTGTCTTTAATAATCAAAACAAAACCCAAAAATGGGAATCTAACCCAAGAAAATGATAGGTAAGAACAAACCTTCACATAAAATTTCACTCAAATTATTCTTATCCTCAATAATTCAAAACAATTCTAAAAAAAGAAAATTCCAAATCATTATAACCATATTAATACACCTCTCAAAAAGTATAGACACACCACTAACACTTTCAAGGAAAAGGGTGAGGCTATGAATCTAACCAATTTCAATAAGAAAATTTCTAGAAATATCACAACCATAAGGGATAATTCTTAAACATGAAATTTACTGCTGAGGAAAAAATAAACATAACAAATAAAGACAACACCAACCACCCTGACTCACAACTGGTAACTTACTAACTACTTCTTTCTCCTCAACCAACTTCATTTAAAAATAATCACCCTTTTTTAATTATTTATAAACCATTTAAAATTATTTATGTTTATTAAAAATAAAACCTTTTAAAAACTTTTAGATTACTGTTTATTAATTTCAATAAGAGTGGATTTTATTTATTTAAAAGCAAATAAACACTCATCCTCCCCTTTTTTATTTAAAAATTGTATTTTAAAATCAACATAAAAATCAAGTGGAAGTTATTTAAAGAAAGTAGTAGAGTTACAAACCAATTAAACACATAACATCCCAAACCATAAATAACCAACCACCAAATATTGAGAGACACATTAAGCATCCAAACATTCATGTTGATGTTTCCCTATCCCAAAATAATGAATATAGTGTTGGATTTAGTTCCCTATAAACAATAACTTTTTACTTTAAATTACATATATATTCAAAGACTCAAATATTAAAAAATATATTATCACATGATTCGTGTTATTAAATGTAAAATTAATTTGATAATGTCCTAATACTATTTATCACATCTAAAAGTTATAGTAGTTCTTCACTATAATGAGGACAATGAATTTTTATGATAATATTCTTAAATATATATGTTTTATGGATAGATAAATATGAAAAGACATAGATTATGTAGGCTTTCATGTATAGAGGGATAATGAGATACTGAGACTTCTTCTCATAAAGATCGCACTAGGTAATCTCTAAGAGAGGAGGTTATGAGAACAGACCCACTAATAGTATTTCCATATTTTATATGTGTTATTAGAAATTCAAATTTATGTACGTATGTATTGGTCCTTAAACTTAAGATTATTATTAATGTATATTATGAGTCACTTACTTTTCTGTATTGATGAAAACTATGATAACATATTTTCTTCACAATGTAGGATGTGTTGGGTGTATCACAAGTGACATGACATTAATAAATAAGTCAAGAAAGGATTTGTACCAATTGATTTAATAGAAGTAGATATATTTATCCCTTTGATTGAAATAGAACTATTTGATAAATACATTACCATGGTAGAATATCAACATGTTTATTTCAAGAATTCAAAGAATGATATATCAATCATATAGGTTGATGTCAAAAAGTATGAAACCATATTGATGAAACATTGAGATAGATTGATTATATTATATAGTGAGTGTCCAAAGGAGGTTGTTGTCATCGTGAAATTTAATTATTTCTCTATGAATGCCTTAAAATGTTACTAGATTTTGATCTAAGATTTTAGGATAGATCACCTAATTCCACTGAGAAAGAGACCTAGACAGAAACACACTTACTGTATCTTGAATCTTAATTAAATTATATTCAAATTTAATAGTTTTAATAAATATTATTCTCATATTGTGGTTTAATAATTATTCAAGATGTGTTGGTTGTATTAATTCAATCGCTAGATATTCGAAAATATATATATTTCAATTGAATATTAAATAAATACTTATTTTAAAGCTATTTAATAATACAGGAATATATAATATTTATTCTCAGAGTAAAAAATAATTATATATTTGGTTATATGAATATTAAATAAATATTTATTCTCCAATTTTGGAATATAATATTTATTTATTTATTGAATGGATAATACACTAATATAAATTTATTTAAATAAATTTTTATTATTTAATGTTTGATAACTTCCAAGGGGGGTTGATGGGAAGAATTAAGGGTCTATGTGAAATGATATTTAAAAACCATTAGTTTCTCACAAATCAAGTATATAATAATATTTTAATTCAATGTGGGGTTTTATTTAGGATTAAGAGATTTGTTATGGTCTATTGTGATATACCTAATTTTTTAACCAAGATATATAAACTCGATTATATCACTTTGATAAGTACAGAAATCATTATGGAGAACACATTTCCTCTCTAGATAATTCTATCAAACCCTAGAGAGATAGAATCAAGAATGTTTTCAAAAATGAGAGGAAGGATTATCCTCATCCCTCTCAAGATATTGTGTAAATAAGTGAGAGATTTTCAGGTGTGGAAATATTCTAGTTGCAATCAATGGGAATTCCACAAGGTGATTAACCTCCTACACTATCATGAAAAGATCCATTTGTGATGTTCTCAGATTTGTGGACCATGTTTGAATGCTACTAGACAGATTCTTATCCTCTGATCCTTTATCATAATGATGGTATGAAAAGATTGATAAACCAATTCAATTATGAATAAATAATTTCAAGTGAATGAAATTTTTATCTATATAAATTAATTATATATTATATATTCAAATACCCTCTCTTTGGCTCTTCTGGGGTTTCTATCATCTAAATTTGATGGAAATTTTGAAGAAATTGATAAAAAAACCATCATTGGGAATGAGCCAACTAGTTACAATACACCCCAAATCCTTTAAGTGGTACCAAATAGGTCATGTATTAGTTTATAATTATTTATTAATTTTTGATCTATTTATGCATTTGATTGTTAATTTTTCGTTTTATTTTATTCATTATTAATTTGAAATTAGATATATAATGTTCATTTACTTTAATATGATCAAGAATAAGACATTACTGGATGAAGTAAAACTAAAGATACCTTTGAGAGGTTTCAGATATTTTGGATGAAATGCACATTTATATGGCATGTAACTGAAAATTACATTTCGTGTAATCTAGGGAACCACACCGGGACACATTCACATAAATCCTGACACACTATATGGGAAAATAATATGTGGTGTCATTGAAAAACAAAAATTATCAGGAATATGGAATATGTTATGTGGGGTTAAACAGTTTTTAGTTGGAATACACATCCTGTAACCCTGCATGGTTTTCATATTGGAATTTTGGAATATGTATGATAAATGTATGTGTCATGTAATTAATATACACCAAGTAATGATTGTTATTCAATCAATGTGGAACAAATGAGACTACACATTGTATAACTGGCATTCATGTCACACAACTCAGAAATGTTTTCATAAAAAACACATCAATTCTGTAGGAGTGTGATGTAGATGACCACATAAGGTAGTAAAAAACGTGTAGCGGATTATACATTTCATGTAACTCATACTCATTCATGTGAAATACACATCATTCCAAGTTGTAACTATGTGAATTAATTATATAGAATAAAAATTAATTATAGCACTAATATAAACTACATGAAATGTAACTGGTGTACATGCCTCATCACTGGGTTTTTAGAGTATTAAATACTTAATTAATTTTCACATTATTTTAGAACTACATGTTCTGTATGGTCATCACACACACTGTGTACTTCAATATAATTCAAGTGGTATATACCACATATATTATAGTGTTCCATGTTTCATAAATGTTGTGTTGAATACTTGGATTGAGTCACTGTACTTCACACCTTGTAATATCATGGCACGTTGTGTGTGATACATTCTGTGTAAGTATATAGTACATGATAAGGACTCTACCGAGCAGGTAACATTCCTTGCTAGTGATAGTACATGTCGTGTAGAAGGATATACATGGTGTTCCCTCTTGTATATGTTGTGGTAAATTATAGGTGGAATTAATAACATAACAAATGGGTACACATCATATTCCCTTTCAATACATGTCAAGTATGGACTAATTTTAAATGAAATTAATTTTTATTATTTATCTATAATTACATAGGATGGTTATCTCTCAGACTGTTTAGATAGACAATTAAGATCAAAGAATTTATTTATTTATCTATTATTTGAGTGATTTATCTTAATAAAGAATGAATAAAAATGACCGTTAGCTAGTGATATTAAATCCATAATCGTTGCATGCATGGATGATCATGATCTTGATCAACCAATATATTCATTGAATTTATGTTTAATTTTATATTTATTTCATGGGTTTATTATGAGATAAATATTTTATTAAATTAAATATAATTCCCTGTGATTCATCCATCATGCCTTTATTATGTCTAGGCATGTGTGTAAACAGTTTATTTTATGTAACCCCATATGTGATTCAAGTTGAACCCAAATAAGCAGATACATTAGATCTAGTGTAATGATAAAACTTGAACCAAGTTTGGTTCTCAGAGTTTTTCTTCTTGGGTCAAGAGTTAGTTTATCTTCCTCTTAATAAACGAATGGTAGTAATAACCCATGATCATTCCAAGTATATTTTTTTAATTTTTTTTAATGCATGGTTATTTAATTATTTATGATATTAATGTTTATTCATGATCAGATAAAGTAAATGAAATAAAAACAATGAAATATAGATTAAAATAATTAGATTGTGCACAAATTATATTATAATTCAAGGTTAATCATTTATATAAAATCCATATTATATTAACATGCATGTAAAAGGATAAAATAAAGAATATTTTTACATTAATATAAAAATATCACAGAGAAAATATTAAATATCTATAGCCTTCCATTACATCAGTTGAAATGCATCCATATTTCAGAGTGATTATCTAGAACATTTCAAGGATCTTCCAATTATCGAATAGTTTTAATTATATTTTTTGTTTTGACTTAACATAGTTTACATGAAGGGTTGACTACCCAAGAAAGACTTCATGTAACTGGGATGTAAGCACTAAGGAAATCTAAGTTTAGGATTTAAGGATTGGGGAGTCCACTCAGTGAATTAAGGAACTATAAGTCAATGCAATTGGAAATACCTACCTAACTAAATACTTTCAAATAATTTGTTAGTCCCAAGTCTAGATTATAAGAAGGGAAATATATATCCTTACCACTATAATATCCACACAAAAGGATATTCTAATGTTAATAGTGAGGGGTATTAGGAATGATAAAAAAGTGGGAGAATTATAAGATAATAAAATGATTATGTCTCACATATATTTTGGAAATTAAGATAAAGTAATAAAATATGATTTTATATAATTTATAAAATATAAAGCAAAACCATGGTAACATTGTGATCATTTCTTAAAAAATACCATGTACTCACCAGGAAAAATATTCGAGGGTGGTTTAATATTTTTATACACTACACTACTATTGAAAATTTTATATTATGTTACATATTCACCTATACCAGTATAGTCACCCCATCAAGTGAGTGTAAGTGAAAATGATACTTACATGAAACACATAGAGGATTCTTCTACTATCTGTTGTGTCATGCTATCAACTATATCTAAATATTTGAAGATTCAATAAAAAAACATGGATGTATATACTATGATATCTCGTCTTCTATATCTTGATAAGGAGAAAAATATTTTTAATATCAATGATATTTTCACTTCATTTTACCAGTATAAACCTGGAGACAGGTACCTACATAGTGGCATGGCCTTCAAAATGTTGAAGTACAATAATCAGTTAGAAAAAATAGCCTTCTTTTTGGATAAAAAATTATTCATTAGTATGATATTATCATACTTATCACCTAGATATTCCATATTCATCCAAAAATATAAGGCAAAAAATTTAGATAAGGTACTCCGAAATATTTTGAATATGCTTCACCAATTAGATAAGGAATATTGGGAATATGATTACTCAACCATTATAGTGAAAAAAAATTAATACTCGGTTTAAAATACTATGAATAGTTAAAATATAATGGTGTATTTATTGAATCTTTCAAAGAGACAAATGATTTAGAGGTGGTGTAGAATATTGGAAGCTATTTTCTTCCCATGTGTCATGAAAGGTCACTACAATAGGAATTAAAATGAATTAAAGAAGAATCTAGTAGTAAGATCCACTTTAGATATATCCATCATCGTGAATACTTCTTCTATCTTACTTATCAGGCATTAAATATAATATTTTTATTAAAATATAGGAAATTAGGATGTTTATAAAAATTATAATAAGAAAGGTGAATTCTCCCAAAATCCTAGAAAGGATTATTCCTGTGTCAGTAGTGAGAAGTAGACAAATTCATATTACCCAGCGGGTTTATTCTTATTAAAATGTTATTTTTTATTGAGTGTTAACAAAACATTTTTCTCAGATTCATATTGTAAAAAATGAGCCATTATATTATTTAAAATAAATTTTTTTATGGTACTTCATAATTAATAGTTTAGTAATAATTTATTCATCGACAATGAATGATGAATATAAAATATAATACATATATGAAGCTATGGAAAGAAAAATCATAGTCAAATAAAACTAAAGGTAATCATAAAAACACTAGTTATCATAAACCATTGTAACTAGAGGTAAGTCGCAAATATTCTATATTTAGTTTATCATGACCAAATAAACTTTTCTAAGGAGAAGTTAGATGTAAATTCCTATTCTCTATGAGATTTCCATAAGATATTTTAGGGGTTCCCAACAAAGAAATGAATAAACATCATAAAATATATTAGATCCTATAGGAGGGTTTGATAGAGTATACCTTAACCACATGTTAATTGATCATTAAAATTTAGAGTAAAGGTTTTACTATACTCAAATTACCTAATTCACATCATAGAGTTGGTAGTTTTGCAAGGTAGATCGATGAGGAGTCTTGTATGTATTTCAAGACTTACATTATTAATTTCCATGCATGTTTCAAAAATAAAATCATAACAGATAACCATATGTCATCTATATTAACTAAGGGAAATCATATGAGTTATGATATTATGGGAGTGAATGATGTCATATCATCATGTGTTTTATCGGAATATCTTGTAAAGATGGCTTAATATTCAAATTTACATCAAAGGAAACAAAATGTAAATCTTAGTTAATTATACTATAGTAACTTAGAATATTAACATCCTTAAGTCAGTGAGGTATTAGTCAAAATAGATTATACTTCCATGAGGAGATAACATCTCTTTTGAGAAAATGGGATTAAGATAAGATTTTATAATTTTTAAGCTCTAATAGCATAGTAGTTTTCATAAGAACACTAAACTCCATAAGTTTTAGTGGGTAGAATTTTTTGTGACACACTTATTGCATTGGAAATTTAGAACCACATAGATGGATTCATATTCATATATAAATTTGATATATCATTTGATAAGAAAAATTAATCACATAAGGAAGTAATAAAATGATACAATCTAGGATTTTCTAGTTCATATGAATTAAAAGTTGGATTCAATGTACCAAGATCTAGTTCTGTATTTTGGAAGTTTCACCGGTTAATGTAAATTCATGGGTTTATATTTAGTAAAAAATAAATAAGGATGGTGTAATATATAATTAATAAAGATTCAATAATTACTAAAGAATCAATTAATGTTTATAATTATTCGATAACATAACCCTACACTATTCATTATGCTAAAATCTATTATAATTATACTTTTCATTTAAACCTTCTATTGTTATAGAATATTCATTTGCAAAAATCATTTTTAGGTGCCAACCAGAGGTTAGTAAGAGTGATATTGTTTTCCCAGTCAAATATGTTGTTACCATATGGAAAATGGATGATTAATCTTTTAGTTAATTAAGAATAAGGATAATTTTTTCCAGAATGACTTAAGTAGAAACCTAGTTTTAGGGAAGAAGATCTATATAAATATATCTATGAGGATACTTAGATAAATTCATAATACATACAATGACATGGTATTAAAAAATACAAGATGGAATAATTTAGAACTGGATTATAATCCATGTCACATGGCATATAATCTCTCCCAGTTGATGTGTGAAAAACATAGTAGGATATTCTTATGATAAATATAATACAAGTTCCTAAGATTAATTTGGTAATATATCTCACATTTCATGATATGTACTGAGGTTTGATATTGCTTATGTTTACAGAATAAAGAGAGAATATTAAATAAAACCAAGAGAACTAAAAGGGTTGGTAGTCAAAACTATCTAATGATACTTGAGAAAGTAAAACTTGATGAGTACCCAGTAATTGGAGAAATGAGAATAGTAGTTATTAAGGGGATACAAAACTATCCTTCTTTTATATTACTTTTATTGAGAATCATAGTCATTATAAATTAATATGAAAAAGAAAAAATTATTAAAGACAGTGGTTTCCATATCTACATACGACTTTTGATACAGCTTAAGAAGAAATTTTATCACCATTTTGTTCTATATTTTGGAGTTCTACCAAGATAATAAAGTACTATTATATTATAATAAACATTAAATGATGTTATAATTTAATATTTTATGAATGAAAAGGGACAAAAGTTATATAATCAATTATTTCACTTTTTGAGGGATTTCACTAGAGAGATGTGTTGGACACACTAATTTTGTTCCAAAATATCCCATTTAATCATAAATTTTTATGCTCACAGAACCCTAAATTTTATTAACAATGGTTTTTCATGAAGTATATAAACTAGTATTATAAATTAATAGAAGTTTTTATAAGCTTTTTATATTCTATTTGAATAAATTGTTCTAAGTATTTAAGTCATACAATTTTTATTAAGTCTTAAAAAATTCTATTTTTTAGAAATTTTACTAAATATAGAAGTAATATAAATTTCTAAGTTATATGTTAATGTCTCTTATTGGAATTGATTTCTTACGATGATGGATTTGGATCATAAGTAAAGTTTAATGATGAAACTTTATGATATGAATGAAGTATTACGGATGGAAGGACAGACTTATGAAAAATAAATACAATTTAAAGGAGGTATTAAAATAAATAATTATGATTGTACCAAATCTATATGATCATAAATAAGTTATATGATCTGAAGTGAAGTCTTATGATCAAAATGAAGGCATACAATTAAGATTAATTCTTATGAATGAGATGAAATCAAATGATTAGAAGAAATTTATTATGATCATAATAAAGTCTTAAGATTGGAGGCCAAGTCATATGATCGAAGTAAATCCATATGATCAGAAGAAAGGTGTATGATAAAGGATTACGTAGTGACATAAATCATAAAAAATATAAAGACTTCTTAAATAAATTACTATGAATCTAATGAATTGAAAATATGGATATTTAATTATAGTTTCTGGTAACCTATTATCATAGCGATTTTTTTATAAAATTACACTTATTATTTAGTTTTATTGAAAGTGGATATATCTGAACGAGGAAATAAAATGATAACTAATGATTCTATTTCTAAGATATCATATAATTCCAAGGGAGGCCATTTATACACTCAACATATACCTCCAATTTTCTATTCTCAGAGAAGAAAGTCACATGTAAAAATTATATAGATTTATTTTTTAAGTATTTTATATTTACCATTGACTATTTGAATTAAAGAGAAAAGTTAAAATACAAAAAATTAAGAAGAGTTTTTAAAAAAAATCCCCATTCACATACACTGTATTTAAACTTATTTTTTGTTGTGTGGCTATGTCAATATAATATTTATTGTTTTATGATTTTAAGATACTTATATAAAAAATAATTTTTCTTTAAATATTCCTAAATTTATTCTCATTATCTAAATAAGTCCGGTCATATTTTAGTTTCTACTTACAAATATGTAAAAAAATATTCTTCCTTTTATACATCTACTTCTTTATAAAGTGAGAAGTTGTTTTATTGAGTGTGTAAAGGATGGGGATTGGTAATGTAAAGGGAGTGATTGGTTGAAAACTCTTAGACCTTTTCACTAAGTGGACATTTCTTACACTAATTTGAGTAGCCCCTCAGAAAATGAATGATTTATTAAAATCACTATACTAACATTAAGTGGTAGTGTATTGGATTGTGGGAAATTTAACTTCCTCTAAACAACTATAAATTACCCATTTTCTACTCTTTATTTTCTATTTTATTTTCCATTAAATATATAATAAAGATTGAGGGAAATATTTTAATAAGTTTTTAATTGGGTGGTTTAAATTTGATGTAAATTATAAGAACTCAATTCATCCCCCCATCTTGAGTCATTATCCAACTCCTACAAAGAATAAAATTTGTATTAGATCAATGACTTTTGAGTTCTCAACTTTTACCAATTGAAGTATAAAGATCAATTTCTAATTTTCTATAATCGGTCATTCCAAAGGTGTGATTTCTTTATTTAGAGAAATTTACTTCAATGGAGAAAACTATGGGTTTTGGAAATCTGGGATGATGATATATATGAAAAATCTTGGTTTGAAAATTTATTTAAAAGTTATAAAGCCTTATAAAATTCCTAAAGGATTACCTGAGAAGTTTGATTCTACTTAAGAATGTGAATATTTCTTGAACTCATAAGATATAAATACTATAATATGTGGTTTTGAACATTATGAATTTCCCTGATTTTCTTAGTGGGATACATCTTATGATATATGTTCTACTATTTATGTTTTTTTATGAAGGGAAAATAATGTCAGACAATATAGATACAACACTACAAAGATGAATTTTAGACCATTATGTGTTGTTGAAGGTGAAAGAATCACTCATATTAATGGAATATTGATAGGTATTTTTAAGGATGCCATCGTCTCGGGCACTATAATTCAATAACCATATCAAACATTTAAAGTTATTTGAGTTTTACCATTTAAATGGAGTAGAATTTCATCTCTAATAAGATAATCATCTCCAACTAAAGATATGAAAATAAATATTCTTATATGAACTATTATGATGTGCGAGACAGAAATGTAGGACAAAGTAGAAGATACTATATTAGTTAAAATGGATAATGCTACTCTAAAGGTTTCTACATAAAATTATGATAATAAAACTAAATAAAAATAATTATCTGACTCATCTGATGAAGAATAATCAATATTTTTAGAGTCTGATAATGAACATACTTATTTTTCAAGGAATTTTAAAAATATCTATAACAAGAGAAGATGATTCAAAAAATCCTTTACTAAGTACATTAATATTTAATAAAATTTAAGAGAATAGAGATCTAATAAATGAAAGAAATTTGGACACATCAAACTCTATTTTCCTTGGATGAAGGAGAAGAAAAAATTAGAAAAGAAGTTTCACAAAAAAATATGATTATGAAAAGAAGGATAAGAAGACTATGAAGTTTATTTTTAGATATGCTAAAGAATCTAGTGATGATTGATCTATTGACCTAGAAGATGAACATTCTAATCAAATAAACAAATATGTTCTTTATAGCTAAAACACAAGAGGTATACTCAATTTACTCACCCGAATTTAAATTTGAAACTGATAATTTCACAATTGAAGAATTAAATTAGTATTACTCAATGTTAGAAGATAAAAAATTAATCTTTTAATAAAAAATAACATGAAACATTAAAATTTATATGATGTTATTATTAATGAAAAATAAGTCAGAGCTAACCATATTTTTTATTTGTAGTCAAAATAAGAAAAAATAATCCTTAAATAGAATATGAAAATAAGACTAAGAGTTTATTATATTAATTTAAATACTTAAAATATGTTTATTTTTTTACTAAGTTGGATAATTACATTAATCAAATCCTTATTAATAAAAAATAAAATAAATATAAACATTGAAAAGAAAGTAAAGGTGAAAGTCCTAGGATATATAGAAATTACTCTTTCACTATATCTAAAGGAAAATACATGTCTACTATCACTTTGTTTCAATATTTAGTAATTGTAAAATATGAAAATTATTTCTACCTTAGAAAACTCAATTTTATAGAGTTAAAAATTCTTTTATTTCGAAGAATTGATCTAAACTCAAGGATGAAAATCTTGGTTTACATTAAAGTATTTTTATTCCCAAATATTTAGTTGCTAGCATAACTAGACCCAAGAGCATATGGGTACCAAATAATCATCTTATTTAACCCCATTTTAGTGAAAAATATATGGGTACTATCATGTAAAGTGGTACATGGATAGTGGATATTTTCAGTATATGAGTGGAGAATTTTTAAAATTCCACTCAATCTAAATGGTTGATAGAGGATATGTCACATTTAGTTATAATCCTAAAGGAAAAAATAATCATAGTTGGTTCAATTGGATATCCTAATTCAGTTCTTGTCAGTAAATTTTTTTATATTCAAGGCTCAAAATATAAACTAATAATTATCATTCAAATTTGTGATGGTGTATTTTTAGTTTATTTTTATAATAATTCTTATTATTATTTTAATTAAAAAAATACTTAAGTTTAAATCACCTAGAACTTAAAATTTTTACACCTTAGATCTAAATTATTTATGTAAATAGAATGAAAATGGGTTGAATTATTAAATAGATGAATCTTGGATTTATTCTATGAAACTTGGACATTGAAACATGTAATATTTGACAAATTTATCTAATAATAAATTGATATCAAATTTTCCTCAACTTAAATTTTATAAAATGAAATTATTTGATGCATGATAAATGGGAAAGTGATAAAAATCATCTTTTAGACCAATAAAATGGTTTTCTACTTCTAGATCACTAAAACATGTTCATATCTATTTTTTGGACCATTTATAACTATAATCCTAGGTGTAAGGTCTTTTATTTATGTTTTAGTTAATGGTTTTTCTAGATTTACTTAGGTTTCCTTTTGAGGCTTAAGAGTGAAGCATATTTTTTTTTTATAAATTCCTAAAATAAAGTACAAAATGAAAAAGATTTAATAATCTAGACATGATCATCCCAATATTGAATTACATATATTACCAGTGAATTTTAGTTTAAAAGCTTTAAAAAATAAAGAAAACTTAGTAACTAACAAAGTTCATTCCTTTCTAATCCAATGTAAATTTTCTATATGAAATAAGAAAATAATCAATATATAATAATTCAGCACACATGTTATTATTATAGATATATCATGTGTAACTCTTATCATCATAAGTTGGGTAAATGGAAACATAAAAAGGGTGATCTCAAACCCTCAGTAAAGTAAATATTATACTAGAAGCTACCATAGAATAAAAAAGATATGAATAATATAGAATGAAATAAATGATAATCAAATAATACCATATAACTCATAATATGTTCTTGAAACAAATTCATGTATGGAATAACAATGTAAATAATTTTTTTGATAACAATAACTGAATTCATGGTGATGGAATGCATAATATTGGACATCTTTATCATTACTATTAAGGCCTTAGCCAAGTCATTATTCTTGTCATTAAGGCCATAAATAAGAAATAATTTTTCTTTAATATCACAACCAATACATTATTCTTACATTTTGTAGGAATACGAAAAATAACCAAACATTTTTTCTCATGAGACCAAATGATGCAGATAGGGGCTATATAATATTGGGCCCCATCTACCACTTCATTAAATCTAGTATATTCAGTATATGAAAGATAATAATTTCAATATAATGCATAATCAACTTGAATTATGAATCAATAGATATTTTTATTGAGATACAAAAAATATGGATTTTCAATACTTTCCCAATGAATAAATGGGATATCATGGACATAGGCCATCCAGAGAAAGAAGGTGGATGGTTAAACAATACATATCTTAACTATAACACATATAATTACAATGGATATTGATACTGATGAAAAACACCTTAGAAAGAGTGATCTTGATATAAAACACTAAATACTATTAAAAAAGGTAAAATAATGATATAATCTGTTAAATATGTAGTATATACACCATATAAAAGAAGTCAGGTGTATAACTCAAAACATATCTCAAAGAAGTAAATTTTGTGATAAAACCCTTTCAGATTTGATAATTATTGAATAAACCCCAAATGAAAAAGGAAACATAAATTGAAACCATGAATATCATGAATAGAAAATTATTAATAATATAATATATCAAATATCTATTGATTACACCATATAAGAAAACATGGTTCACATTATGAAACATGTCTCTAGTAAATAAAAAATTGAGACCAAGAACCCTTATGGTAAAGGTAAAATAAGAATCAAACCAACATGATATAGATACCATGATATGTGCATTAAAATATCATGAAATAAAATATATTTTTTATAATTGAATTTAATTAGTTCAGTGAATACACCATAAAAAATAAATAATGGTGTGAAATATCGAATAGGTCTCAAGGAATTTAAAAGAGTCAAATAACCCTTACCTTAATTCCTGCTTAGTTGAAATGCGCTATAACAACATGTATAAAAAATAACTATCTTAATCGCCTATTTTAGAAACAAATTCATATATATTTTTCTTTATTCACTTAATTTATAAACATTTATTACAGATATATTAGTTGGTTATAGTTTATTTTCATCGTCGGGTGCTAGAAACTCTCATAACATATTTCATACTTATTTTTCAATGGTGTGGTATGTTCTAGTTTATTAAAAAAAATTCATAATTACAAAATTATCCAAAATAATATAATCATGGTATTTCAATGATTAATCATACCTTATATTAATTTGGGGAATGATACTAGTATGGTTTGTGAAAATTGAAAGTATGATGAACTAGTTTAGGCATGTTTAAGTAACAAAATGTGATATATTAATAAATATATTAGATATAAAAAACACCATTCTATAATAATTAAAAAATAATAAATACATTATTATTAAATTATATTATCATTACATGTTATTCCTTATTCATTCATAATATAAACATTATAACATCGTTTACGTTGGTGGTAAAACTGACCCAAAAAAGAGTGTGTTATAGTGATTTATTGAGTAAGGTATTTTTTTCTGTAATGATAATATAAATTTTATATATTAATTAAAATTAAATCAATATAATATATTTTCATTAAATTATTTTTTTAAACCATCCACAAAGGGTGGTGATTAAAAATGAAATTCATTATTCATGGATGCGGTAGTCTGTACGTACTCATGATTAGCATTTCTATTTCTCAAATAATGAAATTGAATGAAGGTATATGATAAATTATCATGTAATAATCATAATTTTAACATAGGAAACATATTAATTCATCAAATCCATCATTTTTAACATCAATGATAGGCAGTGAGGAAAAACAAACTACGTCATTTTTTAGAGGTCGTACTCTGCATGTACGCATGATCAATGTTGTTTTAATTTCTTAATTGATGGAAAGGACTAAATAATGGTTTATATATTAATATAATAAAATTTTAGTATATTAATACTTCTATTTTAACTGTATGAAGTTATCTAAAAAATATCTATAAGAAAAATAGTAAGAAGTAAATGCTAAGGAGTATGAAATACTCATATTGAGAAATTAATATTTCTCTTGGAAATATACTTAGAAATTGAAGCCTTAGGATATCTAATTGATATTATAGGATTATAAAATTTAGATATTATTATCCTAGGATAAAAAACTATATTTAATAGAATAAATTCTAAGGGATAGGTGTAGCATGAAGTGGTGGGAGTGATCCCTTTTCATAAGTGAAGAGATATGTAATTTTGGAAGGGCCAATTACATTCCAATAATAGTATATCACAATTCAAGAGTCAAATATGTAAGGTTGATAAAGCCTATAAAATTAATTTTAATTACTTTTTTAAAAAAATCAAACCATTTACCACATGATTTTTATTTTAAATTTTACCATTTTGGTTTTTACCTTGGTAACTAGTTTTTACACAAGTAATCCATATTTTACTAAAAATATAATATAAAACATATTACCAAATTTTGATGTGATGAAAATAAATATAAAAAAACATAATCAGATTAAATTTCTAAATAATTTAAATTAACTTTTAAATTAAAGCATTTAATGTATAGAGAGATGATTTTTATAGAAAAAACATTATTTTAACCATTAAGTGTTCTTAATATTATATAAAATTATTCACCAATTAAATGAGTGATAATATATTTTTATATATGTGTAAAAATAATTTTATATTAATTATATAAAATATATCAATTAAAAATATTATATAAAAAATCACCCAACATTAGTAAAATAATTCTTTGAAAATAACTCTTTCACCATTATCATGGTTATTAACTTTAATCTTAGTAATCATGATTTTATACCTAAAAATAAAATTGAAATTATCAAATAATATGAATATATTAATCTAAAATATGAAATTCATTTTTTAGATTTAATTTATACAAGTGATGGAAACAAATGAGTGGATAAAAACAGTTTTAAAATAAAATATTACTTATGTTTCAAAAGCGTTGAACATGGGTTTTATAATTTTGATAAAGTATTTTTAAATGATTTATTTTACCCCTTAAATATATTTTTGGTATCATAAAAACATTTATGCTATACTAAATTCATGATAGATTTATAAGCATACAACATTTCTAAAAACAATATTTTTTCACTATTCACCATAAATAAATTATTTCAAAAAAGTCCCAAAATTTCATCTTAAATGGATATTGTTATGATGAAACAAAAGTACATTTTTTTCAAATTTAAATTTTAAAATTTGAGAATTGATCTTTGAAATAAAAATATACATATATAATGAAAAAAAATTCAAAGGAAAAAAACTTTTTAAATATTAACTATTATTATTCTTATTTCCTGTCAATTATTAATCACATTTGGTGTTAACATATTATTTATATCAATAATATATTTTATCCATAATATATTTATTATCGTAAAATTAACTACATAAAAATCCATATCTAGATGGGTTTCATTTTAAATCATAAATCTCTATTTTTAGTTATTTAGCTATACAAATTGAATTTTATCAATGTCTTAATATTAATAATGGCCTTTATTTTTATTTTTATATATATTTCATAATTCAAACACCATTAGTTTTAACCTCAAATTTTATATCAACATTTTAATAGTTATATAATTTTTCTTGGATTGTGGTGCTTCAGTGTTTTATATATCACATTCTATCAAACATATAAGGTCTTAAAAGAATATATAATTTAAAATCTCGGGGTCCCCCCTATAAATAAATTTCATCCTCTCAATCCCAATTATAACATATTATTAGAATTGGTTAAGGGTATCTAAAAAATATATATAACTTAAGATATATTTTCATATGAGATTTCAAACTTAATATATTAGGTACGACTAGGGAAATCATATTTTCCTCTTATTATGGTAACTGATTGTTTCATCTTTACTTTGTAACATGTTGCTTGATACCCTCTTTTCTAGACATTAAACATCATTCATTTCCTTTGAGACATTCCCCTGAGTGTTTATTACAACATTTTTAACATTTATAAAATTTAACCACCCTTTCTTCATCATATTTTTCACTCGAACTTCCATGAAATTCCATCCTTCTCTTCTTTAGTGTTTTTGGGAATTCAACTATGATCACATTGTTAACTAAAATATGTGATAGCTGGTTTGGAATAACAGTATAATTATCACTCCATGCATTATCCTATTTGGTTTATCATTAGTAACATCACTGAATTTTCCATCATATCCATTGTTAACTTTGTTCTTCCTTGATCCAACCATTACTAAAACCAAAATAGTTAACATGAGTAATGAAAAATCAACATCATAAGAGAATTATGAAAAATTTAAACTCAATATATCTTATTCTATGACACCATCATGTTAGATTATTTTTCTTGTATTTTAAGTTATATAACTCTTGGTTTAACCTATGTTTCTTTAGGTTTGTTCTTTAATACACTTAATCCTCAAAAACAATAGTCCCAAATTACCATGGACTTTTCCATAATATTCTAAACCTAAAAAATCATTGAAATATATGATCCCAAAATTCAAATCACCCATTATCCATAAAACACATATCAATTCATATATACCTTAACTTATGAATCTCGATGTTTTAATCTATGTTATCCATGGTAATTATCCTATTAGTTTCTCTGACCAATATATTTAAATCCTTCATAAGCATTCATAAGGTGTATGTAAATCATATAAAGAATATCCCATAGGAAGTTCTAAACATGTGTGAAATATTAGGATCACTAATCATGCATCAAGTGAATATCGAGTTGATACTCAACCATCATTTTTCATGGTGATTACCCCTATATGCATTTGTGCAAAAAATGTATCCAATTTCTAGTATCTACACAGATATGTAATTCTACGAGACCTAAAACTCCATAATTTGATATAACAAAAGATTTATTCTTATACTTAGACTCTTACATAAGGTTTTCTATAATTTTATCACATATTATTACCCAAAAACAACTATAGAATGGGAGAAATACAATGACAGCCTTTATAAATGCTAGAAAAAAGAGATGATAAAGCTCACCATTAATCAATACTTTTTTTAGTGCTAATAAACACAAAACTTCATTAGTGATTTTTTAAAGTGCTAAATAATGGTGATTTTATCAGAACTAAAAACGTATTGATAAATCCTACATTTATTAGCGTTAGAAAAAAGCACTCATAAAGGGGTGCCATTATTAGTACTTTTGTTTTATCACTGATAAAGGTCCCCCTTTATCAACACTTTTTTAGAGTTCTGATAAAAGGTATATTTTAAAATATATAAATATATCATTAAAAATTATATATTTATATATTTATATTCAAATAAATATAATATATTTTATTAAATATGAATTATATATGACTAAATATGCATTTTCTCTTAATTTATAATATGTTTATTGAAAAATTAATAATAAAATAATTAAAATATAATATTATTTAATAATTTTCTAATTATTATTGATTAATATTCATTTTATAAGAATTGGATAAAATAAAAAATTAACAGATGGATGAATGATATAAGATAAATTAAAAATATGACTTGAACTTCAAACGGGCATAACATTTGATCCCAGTGTCCATTTAGGCTCTGCCACATATCAAATTGAAACATGTGATGATATCTATACCATGTTGACTAGGAGAACCTTATCGCTTTTTTTAGGCCAAGAAAGGCCTAGAAGGCCTCAAAACTGAGTTTTTAGTTGGGATACCCTAATTTTTTCGTATTCGATGGGATTTTAGCTTTGTTTAAGAGAGCCTTTTTTCCTTTTTAAATGGAGGCTGAATTTATTCCTAGGGATTACATTCATATAAATATTATGGTTATGAAATTTAATCATTTTTTATAGTGTAGTTTTATTTATAATTAGATATATTCATATTTTCTTATATTTACATAAAATAAATCAATTTTATAATTACACATTTAAACATATTTACATAAAAATGTACTTTTAAATATATAAACCATATGAAAATAAATATTTTTTTCATTTTATTTAAAATAAAAAATTATCCATTTTATTAGCTTATAAAAATTCATTAATATATATACACCTAAGTAATGTTTATATATAAACATGTGTGTGTCAAAAAAAATTATGTGTATATTATAATATATGTAAATAAATACATATTTGTGAATATTTGTGCATGCATGTGAGAAATATAAATGTGTGTGTGTGTGTGTGTAAATATGTGTCTATGTATTGTGTGTATACACCATATATAAATGTAATTTTATAAATCTGTCATTATCATTAAATATAGTATATAAATATATTTAGAGTAAAAATTTATTAATACATTATAAAAAATTATATCTAAATATAAAATTATGTGTAAAAATGTATAAATATATATATATATATAGACATATAAATGTAATTTTAAAAACGTATTTAAAATTAATTATATAAATCATATTTAATTAGTTATTATCCATTTTATTTAATAAACAGATATATATATATATATATGTATTTATTTATTTATTTATGTTTCAATTATATTATATGTAAAATAATATTAATATATAATATATTTAAATAATTTTTTGTATATATATATAGCACACACACCGACGTGCGCACACACATACACAAACATATATTTTATAAATATATTTATAAATAATTATATAAATAAATAAAAATATATATATATAAATATATATAAATAAATAGAAATATTTCAAAGTATAGAATAAAATACAGTTGTCAGTGGTAAAGGGGTTCTCACTATAGAAGGCAGGTTACAGGTTCAGGTCCAGGTGTGCGCGGGTGGGTGAGCAAATTTCTAGCACCGAGAAAGGTGGGTTATAAGAACTGTTAAAGTGGTGGGGGTGTGTGAGAGTTGGTGAGGGGAAATCAGGGGTAATGGATAGTGATTAGGAAGGGGTATTGTGATCACTAAAAATGGTTTTGTGTAAAAAAAATTGTTAGGGCTAGAAAAATAGTGATAAATACATACTTTATTAGTGCTAAAAAAGACCTTATAAAGGGTGATTTTATCAGTGATTTTTTATCACTAATAAAGGGTATCTTTATTAGTTATTTATTATAGTGATGATATTTTTTTTCTTTGGAAATCTCATAGATAGTCAGTGCTTTCTTTGCGATGATAAAGCCTCTTTCTAGTGCTATTAAAAGCGTGTTCTAAGTAGTGAAACAACATAAAGTATTCAATATTACCTCAAAAACCCTAAAGAGTTATCTATACCTTTAAATTATAATCAACCTGCAATATACTAACCTATGATTGTATATACAAAAATTAGATTTTATTCTATTGTAATTATAACCTTTAAAGTTATCTAAAACCAATTATAATACCAAATATAACATCCCAGACATAATAATTACATGGCTCAAAGTAAATAGTATATAATATACACTCCTACAACATTTTAGGTTTAGTAATTTAGAAAATTATAAAAACTCATTAACTAATAAAGATAATGTATTTATCATCCCATCTTCATTTTTTCCACTAAATAAGAAACTAATTAATCCATAATAATTCTTTAAAATCTCTCACAAATTATCCACATATACTATTCTTATAGACATATCATGTGTCAAACGTTTCTTCATAATCTAGAAAAATGAAAATATAAGAAGGGTGAGATCAAATGCTAAGTAGTGGGAAGCATATACCATAAGTTATCATATAATAAACAAGGCATTGATAATATAGTATGAAATAAATGATAACAAAATAATGCCATATATCTTATCATGTGAGTTTGAAACAAATCTGTGGTTGATATAACAATATAAATAATCACAAAGATAACAATAATTATATTCATGGAGATGGAATGTATAATTTATAACATCTTGATCTTTGACATTATGATTTTATCCAACACATCATTATTTTGATCAAGGTCAGAACCAATACATTTTTATCTCATGAGACTAACCAATGCATTGAGGGGATATATAATATTGATCCCCACCCATCACTTTATTAATTTCAATACATTACCTATATGAAAGATCTAAATTTCAATATAATGAATAATCAACTTGACTTAGGAATCAATAAAAATATATATTAATATTCAAAAATAAATAATTTTAATACTTTCCTAGTCAATAAATGGGTAATCTTGTACATAATACATCTAGAGAAATAAGTTGGATGGTTAAACAACATATATCTCAAGTGTAACATAAGGAATTTCAAAGGATGTTAACATAGATGAAAAAATCCTTTGAAAGAGTGAACTTGAAATAAAATAATCGATACCTTGAACAAATATGGAATCATGATATGATGTGTCTAATAGTTAGTATATTAATGTCGGTTCGTAACTAAAAACACGTCTTAAAGAAGGAAATTATGAGACAAAGCCCTTATTAATTAGATAACTCTTGACTAAAAATTCCATGAAAGAGGAAACATTTAGTGAAAAATGAATATCATGAATATAAAAATAATCAATATATAATAAATAAAATAGTAAATCATTATTCCATAAAAGGAAACATGGTTCATGTTATGAATCATGTCTTAATAAAATCAAAAATTAAGACAAAGAACCCTTATGGTAAAGCTAATGTAAGAATAAAAAGAACATAAGAGAGTTACCATGAAATAGTAATTAAATATCATGGAATTAAATATATTAATTATAATTAAATTATATTAAGGCATTTGATACATCAAAAAATTAAATTATGGTTCAAAATATCAAACATGTCTCATGGAATTGAAAATAAAAACAAATAACCCTTACCTTAATTCCTATTTAGTCAAAATATCATATAAACTCAAGTATAACACAAATAATTATCTTAATCACCTATTTTTATAACTTTATTCATATATATTACCCTTTATACACTTTATTTACCATCATTTATTAAAAATATATAAGTCAATTATAGTTTATTTTCATTATTGGGTGCTAGAAACTCTAATTGCTTCTAGTACTAGCTTTGTAATGGTGCAGTTGATTCTTATTTATTAACAAAAAATTAATCATTAATAGGTTATCCAAGATTCTAGAATCATGTTTTTTCCATCATTAAACATGTCTCATTTTCATTTGGTGAGTGATAAAGGTGTGGTTTGAGAAAATTGAAATTGTGAAGAACAAGTTTCAGTTTGTTTAACTATTAAAATATGATATATAAATAAATATATTAAATATAAATAAAATATTTAATGAGTAATTAAAAAATATTAAATAAATTATTATTACATAGTATTATATTATATAATATTCCTTTGTCATTCAAAATATAAATATTATAACATCGATAATGTGGGTGGTAAAACTAATCCAAACATGACCGTGTTTTCATGATTTATTGAGTAAGGAATTGTTTTTATCTAATGATAATATAAACTATAAATAAGAATAAATATTTCATAAATAATTTATATTTTAATTAAATTCTTTATTATAACCATCCATGAAGGCTAGTGATGATAAATCAAATTTGTCATTTGTGGAGATTGTAGTCTGCACGTACACATGATTAATGTTTCCATTTCTCAAAAAATGGTTTAGAGTGAAGTAATATGATAAATTATAATTTCAAAATAATAAGTGTGTCATATGAAACATTTTAATTTATAAAATCTACCTTTATTTCTATTTTTTATAGGTTATAATGAAAAATGAACCACATCATTTTGTGGATGCAGTAGCCTGCACACACACACAATCGATGTTGTTATGTTTTTGTTAGAGGATAAAAATTATTTAATAATAGATTATAAATTTATATAATAACATTAAAATATATTAACAATAATAGTATCATATATTATGGTTTGGAAGGTAAATATTAAGAATAAAAGGCTAAGGAGTAAGAAATACTAATATTGAGAACGTAATATTTCTCTTGGAAATTTATTTCCAAATGGAGGCATTAGCCTATATAATTCAAACCATAAGACTATAAAAATTATATAGTAATATAGGAGGAGAAAAACTAATATTTTTAGAATTAAATTATAATGTATAAGTGTATCATGAAGTGGTTTAAGTGATCTCTTTTCATAAGTGAAGAGAGTGGTAATTTTAGAAGTACCCATTACATTTCAATAATAGTATGTCACTATCCAAAGTTAAATGGATCAAAATATGTACAATAATAGATATTGGTCTGATATAAGTTCTATAAAGACTATAAAACTAATTTTATCACATGTTTTAAACATTTTCAAATCCTTTTTATAATTTATTTTTTTACATTTTACCATTTTTTTTTACCTAGGTATCTAGTTTTTTCCCACGTAATCTATAATTAATAAAAATGTAAGTTAACCCCTATTACAAAATTTAGTTATAATTAATATAAATTTAAGATCCATATAATATAATTCAATTTATAAATAAGTTGAAATTAACTTTTAAATTAAAAAAATTAATATATAGAAAATTAATTGTGTACAGAAAATGATGTTTTCACCATTAAGTGTTCTTAATCCTATATAAAATTAATTACCACCTAAATGACTGACAAAATATTTTTAAATATGTGAAAAAATAATATCAAATATATTAAATAAAATACAATAATTTAAATTATTAGATAAAAAATTACACAACATTAGTACAACAATTCTTTGAAAACATCCCTTTCACTATTATCATGGTCATTAACTTTAATCTTATAAATCATAATTTTATTCTAAAAATTGAAATTTTCTTTATTAAATAATATGAATATGTTTATCTACATTATTAAATCAATTTTTTATATTAAATTTTTCTAAGCGATGAAAACTAATTAGTGAATAAAAATATTTTCTAGAGTAAAATATTAACTAATTTTCAAAAATGTTAAACTTGGGTTTTATAAATTCAATATAGTATTTTTAAACTATTTATTTTAATCCGTAAATATATGTTTACTCTAATAAAAAAATTATGTAATACATACTTCATGATAAATTTATAAATATTACATTATTATTAAAAATTATATTTTTTCATAATTCACATAAATAAAAAATTTCATAAAAGTTACATGTTTTCATCTTATGATGATATTTTTATGTTCAATAAAAAAAGGAAGTTCATTTTTTCAAATTTAAATTTTAAAATTTCATAATTTAACTTAAAAAAACGAAAATATATAATGAAAACGGTTTTTATAAGAAAATAACTTTTTAAAATATTAAGTATTCTTATTGTTATTTCAAATCAATTACTAATAAAATTTAATGTTAACATATTATTAACTTAAATAATATATTTTATACATAATTTATTTCATATCTTAAAATTAATCTCATAAAATCCAATTTTTATAAAGGTTACATTTTAAATCATAAATCATCTTTATCGGTTATTTAACTAGACTAATTAATTTTATCAGTGCCTTAGTATTAATAATGACAACGATTTTTTTCTCTACTTATATTTAATAATTTTGTTACCTCCATTTTTACCCTCCAATTTTATGGATAAATTTTAATGGTTATATACTATTTTGTGGTTTATTGTGGTTTAGTTTTGCATGTATCACATGTCATGGAACATATTATTTCTTAAATAAATATATAAATTAAAATCTCAAAGTGTTAAAAAATATACTAAAATTGTTTCTTTGAGAAGTAACCATGAGGAGAGTTAAGAATCATTAATTCAGTTAATTTTTCTCAAATAATAAAATTAAAAATAACTTTTCTTAACCTATTAAACCTCAATATCATGGTGTCATTGAAAGAAGGTATAGGGCCTTACCAAAAATTGATGGAACTATATTGGGTAAATATAGCATGTCTAAACATTTTTTGTAATAAAGCTATTAACAAATAATTTTATTTCATATACATTGTTCTTATAAGGCCTATCTTAAAGAGAACTCCCTATGATATATGGAATAATAAAAAACCAAATGATGGATACATAAAAGTTTTTGGTTGTAAATTATACATCTGGAACAACAAGAAAAATCTTGGTAAGTTCAATCCAAAGGCTTGTAAAGGAATATTCCTTGGATATTATACCACTTATAAAACCTATAGAGTTTTCAACAAAATATCAAGGATAATTTAATAATCTACTAATTTCAAATTTGAAGAAAGTGGTCCCTTTGACCAAAATAAAATTCAAGTTGATAACCTAATATTTTTTTGAAAACTTGATACTTGAACCGATTTTTAAAAATAAAAAGGATGATTATATAGAACTTAAAAAAGTAAATAACATCCTTAAAATGGTGTAATATAATGAACTTGAAAGAGTTGTACATAGATATCCTAGAACCATAAAATACCATCCCTTAGAGATTTTCATAGGAAACCTAGATGAATTAATTAGAACTAGAATAAGTATTGAAAATATATTAGAGTTTTCTAATTTTATATCCTAGATAGAAACTAAAAATAGAGAATAAGACTGGAGGGATGAGATTCAATTATCAATAATGAAAGAAGAGTTAAACCAGTTTAAAAGGAAAAAGGTATGGGAATTAGTTGATAAACCATCTAATTATTCTGTTATTGGAAATAAATAGGTATTTAGAAATAAGTATGATTATTATAGTGAAATACCTATAAATAAAGGTAGATTAGTAGCTAAATGTTATAATCAAGATGAAGAAATAGATTATAAAGAAACTTTTTTACCCATAACTAAAATAAAAGCTACTAGGATCCTTATAGCCTATACATATCATATGAACATTAAGATTTTCTAAGTGGATGTTAAATATTCTTTTCTAAATTTATTTTAAATTTAGGAAGTATATGATGAACAACATATATCTTTTTAAAATTCCTAATTTGTAAAAAAAATCAAACTTACTAAATCTCTTAATAGTATTAAACAAGCACCAAGAGGTTGGCATGAAATACTATGCTTTTTTATTTTATCAAATGGTTTTACTTTAGGATTGTAAGACCCTAAATTATTTAATAATCCTTCATAAAAAGATATTTTAATTGTATATATTTATATTGATGATGCGATTTTGGGATCAATAAATCAAAAATTATGTAATGATTTTTCAAAACTTATGTAAAGAAAATTTGGAAATGAGTATGATGGGAGAACTAAATTTAATTCATGGATTTTAGATTTATCAAAAATATTTTAGAAATATTTTTAATCAAATTAAATACATATATGATCTACTTAAAAGTTATATACTTGAAAATGGTAAGGTTTATACAACTTCTATGAGTTTCAACATTAAACTTTATTTGTATGAATCTAGTAATTCATTGGATAATAAGATTTATAGAGTAATTATTTAAAGATTATTATATCTAACTACTTATATACCATAAACTATATTTCTTGTATATACGTCTACAATATTTCAAGAAAACCCTAAAGAATCTCATTTAAATAATACTAAAAAATTTAATGTATTTTGAAGGAACTATTTATCTTTCTCTAATTTTTCCAAAAACATATGGTTTTAATTTTTAATTTCAAATTCTGATGTCGATTTTGTGGTTATATACTGGATAGAAATATTATACTAGGAAACTTCCACTTATTAGTAAAATATTTAGTTTCATGATCAATTAATAAGAACCCCTATTTGAATTATCAACTACTAAATCTAAATACATTACATCTAGTAGTTTTTGTGCTCACGTGTTTTTGATGAAACAAAACTTGATAGACTTATGATTTAATTTTGAACACATACCAATTGAATGTGACCACACAAGTTCTATAAATATTTAAAAAAATCCAATAATCCATTTGAGAATTAAAAATATTTATTTAGGCTTTAATTTCTTGATATATAACATAATAAGGTGATAAATATATCTAATTCATTAATATTAAAAATTAGTTGGTAGATATATTTACAAATACCATAACCATTGAAAGATATTATTTCAATAAAATAAAATTAAGGATATTTGAGTTCAAGTAATTTTATTTTCACTATTAAAATTTATTCTTAACAATTTATTTATATAGATTAAGTAGTCTTTTATAGTTATTATTGGGTTTTTTATTTACTTGATTTAATTTCAAAATAGTATGTTCCACATCACTCAATTGATTCTTGGATTTATTTTTTCAGAAGACTTTAAATAGTGTTTATCAATATTTGGATCAAACCCACTTTATTAAGAACATTTATAGATTGTTATCTTATTTACCCAAATCCAAATATAATCCTTAAGACTTTGATTTCTCAAACCTTCATCCTTTAAAATATATTGGGAAGTCAAAAAGAGTTGATAAAGGTTCCTCTGGTAGTATTAATAATGTAAGGTCAAGTAGTGTTGAAAGGTGAGTTATACTAGTGAAAAATATTTACTTTAATTTGTTGATTGGTAAAAATATTCTCTTGAAGGTCTTGCGTATTTAATAATGGGATTTAATTTTATATTAGAATAATTCTAGTATTTTTTTAGAAAATGATATCTATGAGTTATAAAATAATTATCATTTTTCACAAGCTAGAGATATTTTTCAGTAGAAAGAGAATGGGAAAGTTTTTTCCATTTCTTATGTGTATATAGATAAGGATTTCCACTATAACTATGAATTTAGGTATCTCTAATTTTATTCCTTAATATGTGATTATAAGATAAGACCTTATGTCATCATGGAGTCATTGTTTGGTTCTCCTGTTGTTGAGAAGAAATCTTAAAAAAGACCTAAAACCCAATCAAAGGGTTCTACCCAAGTTTATTATGACTAGAACATCCCAAAGGGATGCTGAGTTTGAAAAAGTTCTCTTTCAAGACATAAATATTATTTATCTACTATTAAATGAAAATTATATAAATTTTCTTAGATATATGTTTCATTATATTCATCACTGGTGTTAGTCAAAATAAAGGCTCAAATTTTATCCCTATGAAAGGCTATTAATCCTGATTTTTGAGAAGATGGAAGTACATATATATAAACATAATGGTATCAAGTTCCAAAGAAATCAGACCCCATATTATGGTCATCTAATAAATATGTATCTATCCTAGAATACCTCCCTTAATGATTTATTAGTGAATAACAAATTAGATAAGGAAATGTGAGAAGATGATGATTATGAAGAGAACCCTCTTGTTATTAAGGGGGAGAGGTATAGTCAAGTTAATTCTTATCACACGTCTACTTTTGAGGGGGAGAATGCTATAAATAATATTTTATAGACTAATATTTTTAAATACACTATAATGGAAGGTAGTGATATTAATTTTTAGGGGCTAGAGGTTAGAGCAGACAGACCTATCAATCCAATATATAGTCTCACTGATCATGTGATGGTATAGTCTATACATGTGAATGATTTAGATTTAGATGTTGGGGATAAAGATTATACATATGTTGTTGAATATTTTCAAAGGATTGATGTTGTTTTAAATGATTTTTTTTGAGTTTACTAAGGCTGAGACAAGTGTTGAAGGTGAAGTAAAATATATTGTGATGGTCAGAGAAATTTAGAGGATTAAGAAAATTAAAATTATGAAGTTTATTTATTAATGAAGTACAATCAAGTTCCATGAGAGAAAATACCTACACCTGTTTGAAAAATAAATAGTTGAAGAGTTTTTTCATCTTGTAATATTTCAAATCTTCCCTCTCTTGATGTTTAAAAAGAACGTTATGCACCCTAAGTCAATAAGGATAAAACTCAATATGATTTTAAAGATCATGTTAAAACTATTCTTACTAGATTTTTTGATGACTTTGAGAATAATAAATGATACATACATGAGATCATGTCTAAGATTAAAGTATCAAAGTTTTAATTACAAATCTTGATGGATAATTAAGTCTCCAACACTGTTTTCAATAAAAGGATAGAAGTACTAGAATTTTAAAGTGATATACTTAGAAATATACAACCTATGATATCAGGTATCTCTACTATATAGAGGAATGATATTGAATATTTATATAATTATTTGAATGAATTTAAAGTTAACTCTATTTCCAAGACTGATTTTTATTATCTAAAGAAGATGAAAAACTCTTAGTTAGAATTAATCAAAATTATTCCACCTACTTAACATAATTCAATCTCTAAGGTATGATTTTATTAGTTAAAAGACTTGGTGAAATCCCAATATGTTGAAACTCAAATGTGTTTTTGTGATCACAATCACATAAGATATTTCAAACCCTTGGTTTGAGTATTTCTTGATTATAGTGTATAAACTTTATCTTGGGTAATTAATTGATCAAGAAGAGGATAAAAGAGGATCTTGGAGGGACATTTACAAGGTTCTAAATACCATGATATAATATATTCCCAAGAGGAGGACACAAGAAATTAGGTGGTAATGGAAAGAACCACCATACCTCCCAAAGTACCATTGGCTACTCAATGGCGTTGGACAAATGAATATTATTCTATGTGTATTATAATCCACATGTTTGAGGTTGTTGACTACCTAGTGAAGTCTATAGCTGCCCATAGAGATTTAATAATGACATCGGCTACTCGGTGGAATCAGACTGGCTGCCCAATATATTTGATCTAAATCTGTAAAGGAGAATTAAATTGTGGATTTAACATTTTGAATATGTTCATTAAAATCTTAGCTCAAGCCATGGTACCCCAAACTACTATAAAGTCTATAAATAGACTTAATTGGAGGCATGGATCTGAATAATGAAACTATACAACAACAATTATCCCCCAAAACAATTCTTGATTGGTACATGGTGTTCTTTTTCAAGAGATCTCTTATCAAGCTTTAATTCTCAAAAGGAAAAAATTGGGCTTTGGTGGATTCAATCCAATTTCATTTTCCTCTATTCATAATAAATTTTCTTTCTACCTTTTTTTAACTTCTTAAAGGACCTTACTTGTGTACCTTCTCTCTCTCTCTCTATATATATATATATATATATATATATCTTAATCTTTCATTTTCTTACAAATAATCTAGATATAGTTGAGTGATTTATAAAGGGGGTATAAAAACAAAAAATTACCTTCTATATATTCTCCTTTAGGTTCTCACCACTATTAAAGCGAGGTTTATTGTGTAACACCCTAAGATTTTATGAAATATTTTTTTTCAATTAAATTTAATTTCTTCGATAGCCTGCATAACATGCAGAACTGATCCTAAACAATCCAAGAAATATTATTATATGGTCGTTATAACATAGCCATTATATTAGAGGGTATTAATATGATTGAATCATTTATGAAATATATATATTAAGAACCTACTCAATATAAATTTATTGATAAATTCTTAGTAATTAATCACTCAATTTTTAGTAAAATAATTTTATTCTTCAAAAATACATTTTGTTCAAAAATGGGTTTTTTATTTTTGTGATAAAAATTTATAATTATTTTATAGAAATTTTAGAAATTTTATTTAAAGAAAATATATCATTTTTTTAATCATCATATCAAAATTATCTTATGGTGAAATTTTTATAGTTTTCTGAAATGTTTGATTTTTCACTAAATAGTGGAAATAGAGATTCTTATTAAAAAATATTTTTTTTTAATGTATTTAAAAGTAAAATTATATTTCTTATTGGTTTTAAAATACCACTAGATTCTTTTTTATTAAAAAAAATATTTTTTGGAATGAAATTTATAGTTAAATTTGACATAAAAACATTTTTATACTTAAAACTGCATCTTTATAAAAAGTTGATTTTCGTTGCGTTTTTTAATTTTAATATTAAATTAATTTATACCAATAATATAAATTTAATATTAAAAAATGGATTCCATATTTGGAAAAAATATTTCCAAATTTGGTCAATAGTTCCATTTTATTTTTGGTCGATATGAATAGAAACCATTGTAAAATTTATCACCTTGATAGAGGGTAAATTAGGTTAAAACTAATTAATAAGGCCATATTTTTCATCCTAATTAATATTTTATTAATTTAATAATAATTTTATCTCAATTTTATCTAAATTTATTTTTTTAATGAACAATTTTCCATGAAAATGATTTATATAATATTTAAGGCAAAGAAAGATACAAAGTGTCACTCTCTTATTTTAAATATCTCTTATGTGTCCACATAAAGGGGAAAAGCTAGTTATAAACAAATATAAATTTATATTTTGATTATAATAAAATCCTTTTCATGATGTAAATTTATTTATAATTTTTAGTGATTATATAATTACCTTAAATGTGTATGCAACACCGATGCAGTATTTCTTCAATTAATAGAAAAATAAAATAAATGATTTTAAAAATATTAGAAGTAAAATAATTTTAGTGAGTTATAGTGTTCCACTAATTTATATATAATTATTAATTTTTATTGTTGATTTAAATGATTATATTTAAATTCCACCTTTTTCTTTATAGCTTTTAATTCAAATTAAATGAATAGTGTCAAAATTGACATTAATGATATTTTATCCAAATAATATCTTATTAAATTATTTAAAAATTATTAAAATATTGTAAGGGGAAAATTGGGATAATATATGGTCAAAATTTCATCCATTTTCTATTTATATACCAATTTTTACCTTATAAGTAAATTCATAACTCCTTAAGAGGAAAAATATGTTATTGCGGATATGGTTAAAATATGTTTATTGAGGGGTTAAACCAAAATATAAGGTTTAAAATACCTCTTAAACCTATCCTAATTTTTTATCTGATGTTATTAAAACCATATAATACCTTATATTCAAATATATTTCCATTTATAATCATTCTTATTGATAATTACTAAGTTTTATTTTAAACATTTTAATAATTCCAAAAGTGTATATTCCCTCCCTTATAAAAGGAACCCACTTAATTTACTTATTTACACAACTTTGAGTAAACTATATCGACCAAGACCTGAAAATATATCTTATAAACATCATTATACAATTTTTTAGGTGTTTTTATCCCCAAAATAGTTATTAAGAGTAGATTTAAAGGAGTCCTTTAAATGAAGAAGTAATATCCCTAATCAATCACTTTCCTTTTAATTATTTTTTTACCTCTTATAAATATATGGTATATATCATCCAATAATAACATAAGTATCCAAAATATACTAAAATTTTATTATTATCATGAAACCGCCATTATAATCCCTCTTACCTATCAAAGGTAAAGTGAAAGTATCTCTCATGTGTATATACATCTTTCTGTCTCCACATAGCGATACAATTCATTTTTCATCACCATGTTTTATGGATGGTAATTATGATGGGTTTAATATTTATATTTATATTTATTAAATTATTATGATTATTTTATTATAATATCATATATAACTTCTCACCTTCTAGTCTATTAGAAAATGATAGCATCGTTCGGGCGTACGTGTGAATTAGTACCTCCACAAAGCGATGTGATTCATTTTTCATTTCTGATTTACATATATGGTAATATGGATGAATTTGATGAATATATATAATTTATATGATATAACAATGATTCTATAAATTTTAATTGATATTTACCTTTTCTCATTCCATCCATCAAAAAGTGAAAACAGCGTTCATGCATACGTATGACCTATCGTCTCCATGAACGGTGTAATTCATCTTTCTATATCTACCTTTATGGATGAATCTATATATATAATGAATATATATTATATAATAAGAATTTATATTAGTATTTTATATAGTTATAATAAATTTTAAATTATTATACAGGAGTTTGAAGAACTTTTGAAGTAATTCAAACTCAAGGAAAGGTATTTTCGTTCCACTTTTATTTATGTGAGACACATTCTATATTTAGAACTTGTTTGTTTTATATGGTATATATACTGACCATGAATGTATTCAATGATTATTATTATGAAAATTATGGATATTTACATCTTCATCTAAGGTTCTTTATTTCATAGGGCTTATGATTCAAAATTTACCAAAGCAATAAGGGTTTTATGTTACAATCTCATTGTTTATCATGATTGTTAATGATTATGTTTACAATGATGAAATTCCTTGATCTAATTATTAACAATGTCCTTAATTTACTTTTACTTGGATTATTTATAGAAAATAAATGTTTTAATTTCATTTTCCTCACCTTAAGTACTCAATAGACCAAAAATATGTTTTTAAGAAAAATATACTTTATTTCCCTCTTTGACGAAAAACAATTATACTATATCCATGTTTTATAAAAATGATTCCAATATTTTTTAAATATTATCCTATTATTGTTTAATGTAATTTTTACCCATGATTTAATTTTTATTAAATTTTTTAAAATAATCTTCTTATTATTTTCTGAATATTGTACTTTTTGAAATTTTTTATAAAAGTATAAAAGGAATGTTTTATTTTAACTGATATAGTAGGAATGGAATTTCCCACTGTTATGTCCACTCAATTATTTGAAGATTACTTTATTAATTTTCATGTTTATTTTAAAAGAAATTTTTTTCCTTAATATTTTCCAAAAAAATTAAAAAGGTGATTTCAAAGTGAAAAGAATATTTTCCTCAAGAAATTTTATGGTGATCTTTTAAAAAAAATCATCTATGATAACATACTTTGATGTTACTATTTCTTTACTGAGGATATGATCCAATTATACTATACTTATTCTTTCTTTGTTTGGTTTATGATTATAATGATGAGTTTTTTATAGAAACCAATTTATTTTCCATTGGTTACGTTATAATCTTAGTATTTATATTTGTAAATTAAGATTATTTGATGGTTGGGTCCATTAAATCCCTCCAATTCATTTCTTAAATATGGATAACTCCTGTGATAAGTATTTTATGCATTAACCTGATTTCATGTTCACAATTTCATTCATGGACCTTGTTTTCATGTCCATAAGTTAATGTGTGGACCTAGATTTCATGTCCATAAGATTAAACATGGGCCTAGTTTTCATGTTCATAAGTTTATGCATGGACCTGGATTTCATGTTAATAAGATTATTCATATACCTATTTTTCACTTCTATATGTTTATGTGAGGGCATAATTTCATATCCTTAACTTCATGAGTGATCATTTTTCTATTTATATATGTTCATAATGTTATAATATTATATTTTTTCACATTCCTATGTATATTTTATACTCTCATGGATCATGGTCATTGATTTACTTTATGATTCGTGTCTTATGAAATGATAAGCATTATGTCATGACTTGGTAAAATGATATATGTTATGCATAGTATGTTTTTCAAATTTAAGAACATGTTCCCATACCCTTTACGCATGTTATGCATTAATGATCATTGATATTGCATTTTTTACCCTTATTGAGAATCTAAGCTCACTCTTTGTTATGTTTCCTTTCCCTGGGTTATGAAGAAGGTTTTAAGTAGGGTATTTCTAAGAAGAGCATTATGTGGGAAGATATTTATGGGATATGTTGAAGATCTGTTAATAAATAATAAGATCGTGTATATATTATACAAATAGAATAAATCTTTATGTTCTGTGTGTGTATATTTGTAAATTGTATTGAGAATTCATCTAAAAAGATGTGATATCCATGTATAAATAACCTGGTGTTTATATCTTGTTTCTTAGTTTCTATTTAAACCAAGGGACTTCTTTTTTGTCAATAGTTTCCATTAAAACCAAGGGATTCTCTTATTCTTATTTGGTTATTGTTTTTTCAAACTAAGGGGGAAATATAACCATCTAAATCCTTATTCAATGGAGGATATTTAGGGGATCACTCTTGAGATATTAATGAACTACTTTAATTTTTTTAATTTCCACAATTTATTTTTCTATATGATTAAAGTTTTATTTTTTTTTCTTTAATTTCTTTTCTTTGATTGTTTTATTCTGATATTTAATGATTTTAGGATATTTTATTTACAGCATAAAAGAATAAATCCTTTACAATTTCATACCATTCTCATGGTGGGTGTTATTTGTGTCTCTAATGTGGAGGTCTTGTGTGATTTGGTAATTCCTTTAAAACAAAACTTCTACCAATTTCTAGGGAAATAATGACACAACTAGCCTATAAATACACTTGATACACACTTTGAGAAAAAAGATGATTTTTTTGGAGTGATTTTTGAGAGATGAGTCACCCTATTTCTGAACTCTTCCTTCATACAAATTTTTTTGTCGCATTCCCTCAAGTAACTTTTTAGTTTAAGCTTAATGGAGGGGAAAAACTACTTTATAAATTATATGTGTTTATGATTTACCCATATAAAAGATTCTAAATACCTACCACATAAGATATTTCATCTAGGATACCCTTGTAGTTTCTTCATAGAGGAATACGTGCATAAATATAATGTGAACTAACATCATTAAACTCTATAACTTTGGAAAACCCTACCCACTCACATAGAAATAAAATATTATACACAATTATTTCTTTTGAAATTGTTTATTTTATTCTTTCCAATTTCCCATCTCTATATAATATTTAAAATAGGGTGACCAGCTTTGTGAAAGATTATTTTTATAGGTGTCTAATTCTTCTTTAAATGAAAAAAACTTTTGAATGAATGAAATATTTCACGGGACTCTAGAATCTTGTAACACATGTTTACCCATTTTCAATAGTCCGTCATTTTAAAATATTGGGTGTAGGGTAATTCCTTTTAGGAAATATGTATCATATGGGCATCTCATGCATAAACCTCATATCAATGCCTTGAGTTGAGATACTCCTATTGGTTTCTTCATATGAATTGAGTCAAGATAATCCTATTAGTTTTCTCAAATTCTTTGATTAGAGATACTTCTCTTGGTATCCTAAAGTACCTTGAGTTTAGATCCTCCTCTTGTTTTCCCAAATTTCTTTAAGTCGAGATATTTCCCTCAGTTTCCTTATATTTCTTGAGTCGAGATACTCCTATTGCTTTCCTAAAGAACCGTGAGTGAAGATCCACCTCTTAGTTTCCCAAATTTCATTAAGTCTAGATAATCCTCTTGATTTCCAAAAGTTCCTTAAGTTAAGATCCACATCTTGGTTTCCTTAAGAATATTTAGTTGAGATCATCATCATGGTTTTGTAAGAATACCTCCACCTGACTCATTTTCTACAATAACCCAAAAAGGAATTATTCTACACAAGTCCCACACCTACCCATTTCTTGGTACCGTTCAACTTTTAGTCCAATCTGTATGAATTTAAACTTTTTATATGTTGCCATGGATGCATGACCTTAAAAGGCACCACTGCGGTCCTCATCACATGACCTTAAAATGTATGATGTGTCTCACTAAATGGAATTGAACTATATTGGTTTGATTCCATTCATATAGATACATAGTAATCACCATTCATAAACTAGATCCTAAATCTAGGACACCTCACATGTAACATGTATAGTTTTTTAGAATATAAAACTATGTTCGATAGTGTATGAGATACGTAACATTGAACACAAATAAACAAATGTTATTTTAATATGACCATTCTAACCTTTCCATTAAATTTTCATATATGAGTATGATTAACTAATTTATGAAATATATATATATCTTAAATATATTGATAAATTATTAGTAAATAATCAATAAGTTTTTGGTAATGTATTTTTTTCTTTAAAATATGTTTTCTTCAAAAAATATTTTTATTCCTTTTTATGAAAAAATATTATAATTATTTTATATAATATTTAGAAAATGTATTTGATAAAACAAACTCTAGTTTTATATCAGTATATCAAAATTAAATGAGGGTTATTTTTTAGAAAATATTGATTTTTCAATGAATAGTTAATAATATTTTTTTATGTAAAATTGTCATTTACATTATAAATGAATTAATTTATGTCCATGCATTAGTTTCATTTGTATTCAATGTAAAATAAGTATTCTTAAGTTATATTTAATTCAATTAATTAAATTTAGATCATATTTATACCATATTTTAATACAAGTTTATATTTATGAATAAAAACACTTTTTTTAATGAAAATTACTAGTTATATAGTTAAAGGGAAATCATCATTTCCTTGAAAATGGATTTTTCAAAAAACATATTTCCATCATGATTGCGGATTTTTTATCAAAGTAAATTCTTCCACCTCTATGATTTTATTTTGAAAAAATTGATTCCATATTTTGAATCATCATAATTAATATTAGGTAATAAGGTCAACTTAATTTTTTAATAATTTGAATAGTAACTTTAGTAAATATTTTCTACCATGGTAAAAGGAAAATAGGTTCATTGATGGTAAAAATAATTTAACAGAAGTCTAGAAAAAAAATTAACCCTAAAATTATGAATATTTATTTATCCTTTTAATTTAAATATTTATTATACTTATTCCTTACTATTTTTTACTTTATAAATGATTAAGTAATCAGTTTGATAAAAAAAATATTTTGATACGATAAAACACAAATTGTATTTTTGGGTAATATTCAAATTCAATAAACGAACATATTTTAATGAATTAATGTATTCTTTAAATAAATATTATTTTAATAAAATATTATTATTAAATTATTTTTATTAAATATAAATGATCATATAATTTTTATGAAGTCAAATGTAAATTTTATAAGGGTTTGAAAACTGTTATTGTCAAAAAAACCCAACATTTCTAAAAAAAATATTGATTATATTTTAAAACTGAAGATTCACTTATCTATAAAATTATTTGGTTAAGATAAATATTATATTTTTAATCATTACTTTGATATTATCCAATTCTTAATTTTTCATAATTTTCTGAGACGGGCTAATTTTCAGGTAAAAATTAAATACGGTATAAATATATTGTGTGTATTATAACATCATAATGATCCAAAATGATGTAATAAATACTATTAAATTTATCTGTGACCAAATATATGTTTTTCATTTAAAATAATATTATTTTTATGTTATTTTATAAATTTTATAAATCCATTATGATTCCTCCAAAACCTATAATATATTTTAAGGTTTTAAAATCATTTCTTTAAAGACATAACTCACTTCCACATCAGCAAGGGAATTATTTAAATAATTTATGACCTTATTCTTATTAAATATTTAAAACAACATCTTTTTGGAAGAAACCATGGGAAAACCCATGATAATGTTTTCAGTTTTTACTACTTTATTATATGGAGTCCAAAACCTAAGTATGAGAAATAATAAAGAATTCCTTACTCATTTCATATATAAACCCGTGTAATCTATCATTTATCTTCACTAAAAACACTTTTAGAACATCCTTACTCTAAAATCCTTTCTATAGTGTCCTCTAAAGGTTCCCTCAAGCTCTTAAGAAGATTCTTCCATGCATTTGGAATCACTCTCTTAAGTTAACGGATCATATCCTTCCCCTCTTTATTAAAGTATCTTCTTTATCTTATGTATTTTGTCTTCATTTCTTAATTTTTTTATATTTTTTTATATATTATCCTTACTATAATGTTTATGTCTAAATTATGAGAGGCCCTTTTCACTCTCATCAATCCCTTCCATGAACATTCTTACGCCCCCGTTATGCTGCCAAAATTTCATTGTGATTTTCTATGCCTAAAAACTATGTATTGAATACCCATACCCATTTAATATCAAGGTTGTTACCTTTATACACTTATATTTATTTTATTGGGTACTTACATGTATATATTCCTCGCTTCCTGATTGTGTAATAAAATGTGATGATAAATGATTCTATGTTGTATGTTCTATGTGGCACACTTAATCATGAGAATGAAATGAAAGTAATGGATGCACCTGTAATTATATAGAACTCCAATGCATTAGATAATGTTTTAGTCTCATGATACATCATTCAAGAGATTAGGTATTCAACCTAATCCATCATGTGGCTTTTTCAATTATAACGTCCTGACCTAGATGCCACTAAATTGGTGATCTAAGCTAGTGGGTCACTAAGCCTCAAGTGCGCCTCTCTGTATGCCAGAGACTGCTGACTAGTAGTGAGGGAATAGGGTGTGATAGTGGGAAGAATATTCCCTCATATTATAGTAATCAATAGTGGAAAAATAGATAAGTATCATACACCGTGGAAAGTAAACAGAGTGTAGAAGCAGTAAACAACTGAAAAAGAACATGTTGTAATAATAAATGCTATAAAAATCCCAAACATCTATGTAATACAATACAACACTGGTCACCCATTGGTCCTACCATACAGATAAAAGTACAAGAGAAACTAAATGTAAAATTATAGGGATTTACTACTAACTCTGATCTAGATGATGTACTCGGTCTCGAGACACTATCAAGCTGCACTAGCCTGATCAGAAGAACCAAACGAGTAGCTCCGCTCGATCATGAAACACTGGGCCTCAGCCCTATCCACAATGAAACACATGCTCAACATTAAAATCAAACATAAGGTCTAAACATACACTAAGTTTAATGTATAGGGGTGAAAAAAAATATCAGTAGGACACCCCGAAAATCAACCTATAATTTTTTTTCTCTAAGTGTATGAAAAAGTATAGTGCTCAGCCTCACTGAGATACTACAAAAAAAAGTGAACAAAACATGAAACCACAGTCGAACCCAGGGTTTGTAATCCCTGTAAATTGGGTATGTGCCACCATGGATGTCCATAACAATATACATACACATATATAGTCCCATACCTATACAAATATACATATATATGAATATTCATTGGTATTTTAATCAATAACATGAAATTAGGATAGCAGTCAAACCACGGGTCAATAATCCCAGTCAACTAGAAATCCTTTACAAGGGAATTGATATGGACGTCATGCCACTCAAGATATGTACCATTAAGTCAATCCCTAGGTCTATAATCCCAATCGACATATATGTATTTTTTCCAATTCCATAAAAGTCACTAAGCAGGGTATGTAACCATAGAAGGATACACTTCCTACCCTGGGTTCTCATGTACTCACCTCCAATCAATGAAACAAGGACAATGTATACCGATGGTCAATCCTATAAATAAATATTCTGGGAAAGACATCTAGACATATGTGGAGTCACCATGTTAAAAGATCATGTCACGTAACTGATCCAGAAGATCATTATCATTCTGATCAAATAACAACATGCCCAATAACCTGTCTAATCACTCAAGTCTTGGGATTCATCATCCCTCTAAGTCAGTCCAAGGAATCCCTCAATTGGATCCATTTATCACTCAGAGCACTCAAGTTATAACCCACTAAGTCCATCAAAGGCATCCCTCAATAGGATCCAAGCATCACTCAGGGTATAACTATAATCATCACATGATCCCATCTAATGAATCCCTCACTTTGATTTAAGTATCACTCAAGGCTTAAGTACAAACCACTATTGAGTTTGTACCTGGAATCCCTCAACTGGATCTAGGTTTCACTCAAGGTATACAAGTCATCAATCAACTAATCCCATAATGGAATCCCTCAACAGGATCCATGACTAACTCAAGGCTTAATTAAACTTCAACAGAGTCTATCCAAGACATCTTTCAACCAGATACGAGTATCACTTAGGGTAGAAACACTAACCCATTGATCCCATTCAAGTCATTTGTCAACTGAAATCAAGTGTCACTTAGGGTAACATATCTAAACATTTATTTCATCCCTGGAATACCTCAACTGAATTTAGTTAACACTCAAGGTTTAGTTATCATCCCACTCATTCATATAAATCAATAGCCTACTGATCACATCCAAGACATTCCTATAGCGGGAATCCAAGTATCGCTCAGGGAAAAACAACACATAAGGTTTAATATCCAGATACTAGGAATCACATATGTGCATACCAATATATATATATATATATATATAATCATGCTCAATATCCAACTCCCAGGTAATACCTATTGGTATACAAAAAATATCAGAAATAACATGGCACAGAAGCCGGATCCCAGGAAAGTATGTCTAAGAATCCCAATAACCAATATGGATCCTAGAGAGAACATCTAGGCATCCCAAAAGAAATAAAGACTCTATACATTAGGATCAATAGCCACCAACCAGGGAGAACCTCTGGATTCCATCACAACATCAACAATAACCAAGTCAAGATATACAAAAATGTGTAAGGGTGGCCCGAACACCCAACCCAACACTCTAGGCACATCCTCATGGGATTACCAATTTAGCATGGGTTCTAGGTGACACTCGAACACCATCTATACCCAAAACTGATGTAATAACTTAGGTTAGGTCAAAAAACGAGAACCTACTGGGTCCCTCAAGTCAAGCACTGAAAGTCATCCTACTTGGGATGTTTTAGATAAATGAAAGCAAAGGAATCCTACTTAGTATACTTATATGAAAAGGTAAAGGAAGAATCCTACATAGGATCCTCGAATGATAAACCACAGACATATCCTATAATAGGGATCCTCTAAATGATACACAAGTGAGGGATCCTACAAGGAACTCCCTAGATCATCACGTAAGAAAAGGCATCCCTCAGGGGATCCTTAGAAGCAACAGGTCTCGTAGACTCATAGTTCAAAAGGGAACGTCTCACAAGGGAACATCCTCAAAATAAAAATTTCACAGGAGATAGCTCATAAATAATTTCATATCAAAGTTCTCAACTAGGTTTCTTCAAACACCCAACCCATCATTAGCGCCAATTATCTCCCTCAGGAGATGACTAAATTCAATAAGTGGAGGAAGAATCTATACATTTAGAAAGAAGCCCTAAAATACTCATTAAGATTCCTAAAACCACTCCACGTGCTTCACCATTCTGATCTACAAGAAAAAATACTCAAAATGGACTAATCGCAGGTCCACAACTGACACTAGGGAAAGAAAACATGAAAATCCCTCAAAGGGTTATAATGGGTAGTACACGGCATGTCCCCATGCGTACACAATGTGTACTCCCATAGATCCACCTGGGTGTGTACCTCCACCAGCCTAAGAATGTAAAATCCCCAGGTACACGGTGTGTAACATGGGTACATAGCATGTACCCTATATGGGGTAAATTCCCATGTCCCTCAACTATATTAGCTATTTACCTAGACAAGTCGTGTACTTCTACATGGCGTGCTACACACACGGGGTCTGGTTGTGTACGCTACACATCTATGTATTCCTAAAGGGGTAGAAAACCCCGGAAACTTAGCTACGTGAATGAGTATTATTACATAGAGTGTATACCCCATAAATGGAATTTACTCCTTAAAACATCATCTTCCTCAAACAGAAAGAACACATGGTGTGTCACCTTGAACTACACGTTGTGTCACCTAGTTTCCCCAAACCGGAAACCCTCAGATCATCCAAAACCCATGTCTTCACCCCCAAATCAACAGATTCAGCCTCAAGAGGCCACAAGAAATCATAAACAGGATTTACAAACTTGGAACAATATATTTAAAGGGTATCTATTGTGAAAACTTAAATGGGACTACCTTTGGGTGGAAATCGCTAAAGCTTCGCTTGATTTCACTGTCTATAGTCGCCATAAGCTGACTCAGCGTGTTGAGGGCTTTGCAACGGTACCACTATTCCCTTTCCTCTCTCTATCTCTTTATCCCTTAACCTTGTCCCTCATGGTTGAGCAGCGTAAGAGGATCCAAAGGAGAGGTGTGTGTGTGAAGGAGGAGGAAATAATAGAAGAGAAAGAAAATAAGAAAAAGAAAAGAAAAAAAGGAGAAAAAGGGAATGGGCCTGCCCAAGCACCCGACTCAAGTTTAGGCCTCGCCTAGGATAAAATCCCCATTCCAGACTCAAAGGTGGAGACATAATCTAAATCTAATGATCCATTTTAAAGATACAGTGGAATGAACATGATAAAATAATTTAATTTTTAATTTGATAAATATTAATTATTAATTATTCCACCAAAATTCCAACGGCTCGGATTTCCACCAATATCATATCCTAGGTTAATCACCCTATTACAGGGCCAATGGAGTGGTCTTAAAGAATATTTGAGATTATCTTCTAGGGTAAAAAAATTAACTTTTCCCCTCATGAGTAGCTGACAACAAAAAATCAAATTTCTGCTCAAAACTGTAGTCCGGAAACAAAACGGGTACTTAAAAACTCCCCATTATAAACCTTCTCATCCTCGAGAAGTTGGGTGAAAGGACCTACAGCCACACTCCCATCCTGAGAATCTACACAACCAAGCTACATGGACTATCCAATGAACAGCCTCATAGTTTCAACAACTACCTTCTATGTAGAAGACGTTCAACTATGACAAATCTAGTACTCCCCACCATAAGAACACCCTTATCACCATCTCAATCTCAAACTCCAAGAATAAAATCTCATAAAAATTCCAATGTTTCAACTAAAAAAAGGGTCACTACCCTCAAACGGCTAAATGTTCACTCCCCACCATATGGATTTCCTTACATCGCTCTCTGAGCGCAACCACAACAGGTTCATTCCTCAATAGGGAAGAACATCTAGAATGAAAAAGGAGCTCAGAATAGGGTCGATGTTCCTTCAGCATACTCAAGACAAATCAAGATAGCACATGATTTTCTCTAAAATGAGTATACTAAGATTCCACCAAAGGTGTGTATGGATCCCTTTGAGCCACACTCACGTCCTATAAAACCTGACCAGGATTCATCCACGGGTCAATCCTCTCACGGTAACCCAACATTTCATGATGTCACCTCTACCATGAAAGAACATTTCAACATAACTTCTGGGATCCAATCCCATGGAAAGTCTTGAAGCATTGGTCCTCAGCTCACACCCATCCACTCACCGATTTAGATTCATACAATACCACGCACAACCAGCATGTATCTTTATAACCCGACCCATACTCCAGTGATTCATTTAGGTCACGAGCATCTACACATGCTCTAACTATTTTCGAAGCAGCAAAAAAACACTAGTCAACTAGTCCAGGTACTTAAATAGTCATTCTGGTTACACCTGGATCAAAAAACAAGCACCATAGGGGCTTCTTCAAAAGATGAAAGAATCAACATGCCTATAACGCATAACTCAAGCACCTATCGTGCCTCGATCACAAAACGAGCGCAAAACAAATCTCACTACCAAAAAGGAATCTAAAAACATGGTTCGGCCTCTCACGTTGATTTCCCTAGAATGAAAAATATTTCAACATACAGGGTTGTGAGTCTAAAGGAAGGGTCTCTAGGTCTCCCACCTAGGCCTACAGAAAAATCCTCATTGTTGGGTAACAAGGTCTAACCACTACTAGAATTCTAGGTATTTGCGATGAGTTATTTGTGATGGGATCCCATCGCAAATAATCTTTAGCGATAGGGTCCTATCGCAAATAGTTCATTGTAGAAAACAGTGTCACAAAAAATATTATTTGTGACGGTCCCATCACAAATTATATTTTTTGCGATGGGAAACTTCACTGTCGCAAATAAGTCTCTGATTATATACTTTATATATATATATATATAATTTTTTGTGATGGGCCCATCGCAAAAAGTACTTGCGATGGGGCCATAATGTCGTCACAAATAATTTTTTGAAAATATTTATTCATACTATTTGCGATAGGCCCGTCACAAATACTTTTTGCGACGGGCCCCTAATCCCATCGCAAATACCTTTTTAAAAAAAATTATTTAGGCTATTTGCGACTGGAACCCGTCGCAACAGATCCCGTTGCAAATAATAAATAAATTTAAAAAAAATAAAATTATAATTATTGAAAAATTAATTTTAATATTATTAAAATAATAAAAAAATATAAAATATTAAAATTCTCAATATTCACAAAAAAATATAAAAAAATAATAAAATATTATTATTATTATTATTATTAGTAAAATAAAAAAATATTAAAAAATATAATACTGAAGAAAATATATTTAATAATATTATGATTAATGAAACAATAATATTAATATTATTAAAATAATAAAAAAATAAAAATTATTAAAATTCTCAATATTCTCAATATTCACAAAAAAATCATTAAATATTAAAAATTAAATTATGTAATATTCGAACCAATTTAAAAGACAAAAACTGTAAATAGTTCATATTAGAACAAATGTTATATTCAAATGTTTTTAACATTAAAAAATCACTTGGGGTTGTCTTCTAGAGGAGGTGGAGGAGCTGGAGGAGATGGTGGAGGAAACTCCATCCCTAAACTACGAGTCAGATGATGCATGTACTCGATCTGCTCGTGATGCTACTGCTGCCATCAACGCATCTCCTCCTCGTGATGAAGCTTCTTCTACTGCAGCTGTTGACACATCTCTTCTTGCTGCTTCTGCAAACTCTCTATAAGGTCATTCTGAGTTCAGAACTGCTCTTGATACTGTGAGGCAGAAGATGATGCCTCTCCATGAGCTCCTCTCAAGCTAGACGCCGACATCACAACAGTACCATAATAAGTACCAAGAGTCACATGAGAGCTGATACCAACTACTCGGCCCTTCTCAAAGCCATACTGAGTTGCCTGCATCCATGCCACCTCATCGAAATTGTGGGCACTAGTCTGATCAGTCGCCTCGTCCTGACCCTCAGCCTTTGTTTGAGAGGTCGCAGCCTCATATGACACCTTCAATTCCAATTTGAAATTAAAATTTTGAAAATCTTATATGTGGTTAATTGTCAAACTAAAAAAAATAAGACTAACCACAATCTGGCATCCCCTCATCTAAAGGTAGCGCAACCTCCTCTATCTCACGAAATAGATCAGAGTCCATCTGAAACACAAAATGATTATTGTTAGAAGATAGTTGAAAATAACTATTGTATATAGATATATATTAGTTATGATCATAACCAGCATTTAACTATGTTAATGTTCACCTTCATCATCATCTTCATATCGGACGATGTTAATGTCTTCATATTCCTCCTTGGCATCATCAATATCCACATGAGTTTCAATTTCACCATCCCTTTTCATTTCAAATTCATTTGTAACATCATTAACATCTTCACCACCATCGACCCTTAATTGTGGGGTATCATCATCGATATTCACATTTCTTTGTGAAAAAGATGGATGTTGAGTAGTCTCTTGAAAAATTTTAATTCCTTCCACTTCAGCAGAACCACATTCATTTTGAGTAAATTGATTTTCCTGAGATTTCATTTTTATTATGCTCCACCAATCAATCAGGTCTCTTGAAGTAGCACAGTACTTTGCGTAATAAATTTTATGTTCCATTTGAGATAGTGAAAATGGTTTATTTACTGCAAGAAGACTTTTATATTTAATATCGACGATTCCACGAGTCGTATGAACATGCAAGCCTCTCTCAGTATCCAACCACTGACATTTAAACATCATTATGTAATTTTTTCCAAGATAACATAGCTCAATAATTTCATCCAGAATAACGTAAAAGTCAAATTCAGTTTCTCTATGATGTGATCCTCTCAAAAAAACTCCATTTTTCATTGTTTTTTTATTCCCCATATGCACATGTATGAAATCAAAAACCATTCACCACATATGCATTATAAGATTTCACTATTTTGGATGGTGGGTTACTCAATATACACAGTCTATTATCAATTTTATCAGTATGTTGAGACACCTGAAAATTTGTAAAATAATTATCAATATAATAAATAGTAAATTGAATTGATATTAAACCATCAATAATTTATGTTACCCATTTTTGAAACCATTAAGAAAAAAAATTTGTCTGCGTTCTTCAAGAGAAGCTGCTGTAATTTTTGGAAGTTGTTTCTTGATATAATTATCATATAACCTACAAATAAAATAAGTTTACATACTGTAACAGAAATTATAGAATAAGTGATTGAAGCACTCACAGTGAAAATGTTGTCATTTCTTCACAGTTGATCAGAACATATGTATGAGCTCTGTGATGTTCATCATCTAAAATTCATCGTTCTTGAACTCCACCGAAAATAAAATTTGGATGATTAAAAACTGATAATTTATTATCCATTACATCATAAACATTTCCCACATTCTGTCCCACGCGGTTTTGTTTTGAGGGATATTTAGATTCAAAATAGTGAGAGTAGAAAAAAATAAATTTCCTCTTACAAATAAGATTCAACAATTGAGCCTTCAACTGATTATTTGTTACGTGATTTTTTCTTCAATTTCTGCATGCATCTCTCGAATGGGTACATCCATCGAAACTATATTGGACCTCCACATTTAGATTCATGTAAAAAATTTAATATCAGATGTTCTATTAAGGCAAAGAAAGCAGGTGGAATGATTTTTTCTAGTTTACATAGAATTACAACAACATCTTCTTCCAATTTTCTTAGTTCATCATAGTATGTTGTCACTGCACAAATGTCTCGAAAAAAATATGATAAGTCTGTTATCGATATTGAATCCCAAATCATAGAATTCAACAAACCTCTGAATCTAATCGACATAAGTCTTTCCATTATAACATGAAAATCATGACTTTTTAATCCGGTAATATGATCATTCTTAACACATCGGCTCAAATTGGAAGCATAGTCATCTTGAAGTCTCAAATCTGCAATCCACTGAAAAAATAATAAGCGACTCTCTTTGGATAGTGTATAAGATGATTTTGGCTTCATTAACCTCTGTGATCTGACATAAATAGTTTTAGTTCTAGTCACCTGCAAATTTGGACAAGATCTAATCGTGCTTTTATAGTATCTTTGGTCTTACCTGGTGTATCCAAAACTGTATGGAATAAATTATCAAAACAATTCTTCTCAATATGCATGACATCCAACATGTGGAGGACCAAAAAATCATACCAATATGGAAGATCCCAAAAAATGATTTGTTTTATCCAATTATGTTCTTTCCCAAAGCCAGGAATTTTATGTTGGTTTACTATTGTCCCAAATGTGATAGTAGGTAATGAAAATACAACTAATTTTAACTATGTACCTGAGATCATTTTTGGAGGTTCATCCCTTTAAATTGTGCCTTTTCCGAAATTAGATTTGTTCCTTTAAAAAGGATGATCGGTTGGAAGAAATATGTGATGAAAATCAAAATATCAAGGTTTTTTCCATTGAAGAGCATAAAAGCTTTGTTGTCTTTCATACAGTAAGGACATGATTTTGGACCATGTGTACTCCAGCCAGATAACATGCCATATGTCAGAAAGTCACTAATTGTCCACATCAATGCAGCTTTTAATGTGAAATTTTGTTTCGCAGTAACATCATATGTACTGACACCATTACTCCACAATGCATTTAACTCATCAATCAATGGTTTCAAATAAACATCAATATTCTTTTTTGGATGTCCTAGGATTAATAAAGTCAAAATGATATAGGGATCCTTCATCAACATCCTTGGAGGTAGATTGTACGGAGTTATAAAGATAGTCCAACAAGAATACTGAATACCATAAGAACCAAACGGATAGAAACCGTTAGTAGAAATACCTAATCGCATGTTTCGGGCTTCTAATGCAAAAGACGGATGCAGACGATCAAACTGTTTTCCTAAATCACAATCAGATGGATGATTCAAGATTTTATCGATTGAAATATTGGTTTTGTGCCATGACATCATTGACTCTATGTTATGAGACATAAATTGTAGAGACCCAATGCTTGATGTACATAGACATTACATTACTTTTTTGGAATACTTAATACATGACAAAAACAGACGCCCAAAGACTGTATTAGTTTAGTGTCTTTGGAAACTCAGAATATAATCTTATAATCATGGTGAAAGATCTTCAACATCTCCCATAAAGATCATCACCTGTGGTTTTCTTACCTAAAACCTTTATTTATATCCTGGGGGAAAGAAAACATAAAAAGGGTGAGCTCAAATTCTCATTAAGGGTAAACATGGAGAACTTAAAAATAATCCATAAACATTTGAACGTAAAAACATGAACATAAAACATCAAAATCTTGAGTAATAACATAAATATTGACAGTACATAAGTCATAGATCATAAAGGAACATTAATCATGATAAAATAAAACATGTAATTGTGGAAAACCATTAAGCACATTATATGATTTCCATAGTATCCAAGGCATTACTGCCAAGACCATCATAGTGGACAAAGTCCATTACTGAATCGAGTTCACTCCTTGTTCCAGTCCTATATCACTGAACCGGATTAACTTTCCATTCCAACCATGTCTATCTCATGAGATATAAATCTTTACCCAATGTATTGGAGAGAGATATATGTCCCACTCATCTCATATTGAAATCATTCGTATGTTTTCCACAAAACAATCATAAATCATTCATCATAACCCAAAGAATAAAATGGGTTTCATAAACATCATCCCATCATGACATAATCCATATAAAACAAATGGATATCATTTCATCATAATAAAAATCAAAACATGTAAATAATAGAGACATTATAATTTAAACATAAACATGCTAAATAATTTCATCTTATATGGAAATTAATTTTGATAAAACACTTGTAATGAATTCTTGAGGAAAATATCCTTTCTTCTTCAAAATAATATTCTTTTCAAAAAATTCCATGAAATATTTAAAATAAAAGTATTTAATTGAAAATAATCATGAAATATTGAATAGTAATCTTTATGAAGAAAAGGCATTATGAAACCGTAAAAATTTGTTCATGCCGTATAAGTTAAAAAACATTCTCCTCGTAATTTTAACGAAAAAGTCAAAAAGTACCATGTATGGTAAACAAAAGAAAGATTCCTTCCATAACACAAAGTAAAAGTCAAAGAGGGGTAATAATGACATTAAAAATACATAGAAGAATATTAAACACTTTATAAAAAACATTTTATTGACATGCTTGAAAAATATAACCCCAGTAAATACTTACGTATAACCAATCTCAGATAAAAATGAGATTTGCAAAATTATCCCTTACCTTAGGTCCAATTTCTTCCATACATTTCCAAAACTCCTGTATAGTGGGTTTAAAAATATTATTAACTTGTAATAGAACCATAATAATATTTATGATATCATATATGATTCACTTATGACGTTATATTACCCGTTCATTTTTCAATTCCATGTTAATGCATCGTTTTGGGTAAAATCGTTTCATTTATCATACGTGTTTTGAATTGTAATTATTCATATGATTACTTAGATCATGATTACTTAATTCCAGAATGTAAAACATGATTTATATATAATATACATCCATAACATAAATATATATAATAGATCGATAAATGGAACGAAATACACCGTTCATGGAGACGGTAGACCGTACATACGCATGAACGCTGTTTTCGTTTCCTTATTAAATTGAATGGAAGTAAATGAAATATATATATATATATATACATTAATACAGTAGAATTATTATGTCATATGTTTAATTATTACTTATTATATATACATTATAATCATTCATTAATGGTTAACATGGAGAATGAATCTCATCGCATCGTGGAGATGGTAATCCGTACGTACGCACGAGCGATGATATCATTCCCATAATTATTGAATGGAATTGGATTGGATGATATAATATCTCATAATTAGAATCATGTTATAATAAGCATATATAGTTATTATTTCCACCATTATACCCATCCAAGTAAGGTGGTGGTGGAAAATTATATTACACCACAGCGTGGAGACCGTATTTCGTACGTATGCACGCGCGGTGATTTCATTTTACATAGGATTGATAGAAGGTGAAATTGGGTTGTTTAATATTTATAATATCATATCAGTATATTATATGTACTTATTGTATTACTTTATAATTAAAAAACTAAATAAGAGGAAGTTGAAGAAGAAAGAAACCTGAAAGAATCGGTAAAGGATATTACCTCTTCTTCGACGCGCCTCTTCTAAACCTCCTCTTAAGGGACTAGAGTTGGTCTTTTGAGAAGACCAGAACCACTAGAATGTTACTAGGGAATTTTATAGGAGTAATTTTCAGGGTTTCTCCTAGCTTGAAGGCTCAAAATTTTGTGAGGAGGAGAGGGAGGAGGTTCCCTTTTATAAGAGAGGAGAGGGGCACTTTTGGAAACCTCTAAAATATTAATTTATAATAAACCCAAAACCCACTTAAAAACTTTCAAAGTGACTCAAATTCAGATATTAGATAATATAGGGTTTTAATCTCATCAACCAATTAAATTTAGATATGTTTTTATTTTATTTTAAACCTTATCATTTTGATTTATCCTTATTTAATCTATTTAATTTTATTTGTGGTAATAATGTTATAAATTTAATATGGTTATAAATACTTACTTATGTATTGTTAATTATACATAATTAGATAATTCATGACATTATAGATCATATAAATTTTAATACCTAATTTGTAAATATTTTTGTGATTTTTAAACAATTTAATAATATAAAATATCAATAGTGTCAATTTTGACACGATTCATTTATTTGAATTTAAATAAAATCCACATAGAATATATTTTCGAAAAAAAACTTTTTAATAGATTAATAAAAATTCATATTCATTTATAAAATTCTTGTATCACATTAATTAGTTCATATAATATTTATTTTATTACTTTTAAAATCATTTATTTGATATTTTTCTTAATAAAATAATTAATACAACATTTTTGTATAATTATTTAATATACTTATTTGTTGTATAAAAATTAAAAATAAAATACTATGATGAAGATAAATATAATATGTTTCATAATAATACTTTTAGTTGAATTTATATTCTAAAACAACCATCTTTTAAAATTTTATCTTTATTAAAGTATGAAGGTGACAACTTTGACATCTTTTACAATAAAATAATATAAATGTCTTAATCTATTTTATAAGGCTCCAAATGGTCCATAATTCAACCCTTGGATGATTAGGGTATATATATACTCATCTGATAAGGTTGGTTCAAGTTTATGGTCCTTTTGATGGGTATTATTATTTTAATAAAAACTATATTATTTATTTTTTACTAAATAATTAATTTTTGCATCATTAATGTATAAGATATTAAGGTAATTAAATATCTCTTAAAATTAAAAATAAATTACCATAACAAATAAAAACATTTTAGATTTAAAATGAGTATTTATAATCTAATTTATATTCTATATAACCTTATATTAAAAATACTTTTATTATTAAAGTTTGAGTGAGACATATTTCACTTTCTTTAAAATAAAATAAATTAAAGGTCTTAATCACATCCAAGTGGGTTCCAATGGATACCATTTAGACCCAAATATGCATTAGGAATTAATATAATAATCCAATTATATTAAGACAAGTGTTATGGCAATTTTATAATATTATATTTACCCTTAATTACCCGATTTACCTTTAACTGTGGTAAATAAAATTTACCGTAGTTACTATTCATAGTGCCCGAAAATAAAAAAGTAGCCTATTAACATAATTTGGAACTAATGATTCCAAATATGGAATACATTTTTCCAAATTCAAATCACATAATTTTCAGAAATTAATTTAATATTAATCATGTTGTTAAGAAAATTAGTTTTAAAAGTTAAAACATTGCAAAAGATTGAAATGATTTTACCTATGAATTCAATATAAAATCAATGATAATGACATACATTATATTAAATGGTAAAAATATATTATATTTATAATTTAAAACCATTCAATATTATAATTTAACTATATAAATTATTACGATGAAAAAATTTGTTTTTAATTAAAATATAGCGTGCTTTTACTATTCATTAAAATATGAAAGTTATGAGAATAATATAAAAAATTTATCCAAAGTAAATTTTTATATCCTAATTCAAAAAATAATTTTATTTTTTAAAATTGAACTTATAAACATGTCAAAAACTATATTTAAAGTGGGTGCGCCATCAAAAGGTGACAAAACTATATTTTTTTAAAAATACTTATTTTACCCGAAAAATTTATTTTGTTCCCATACCATGTTCTAGAAAATGTGTTAGATGAATAATAATGTGATAAAATTAAAAATGTAGCTAATACTATTAATAACGTCTAGTTTATAATAATATTATAATAATATATCGTTGTTTAGTGAAACCCGGTATTTTGTGCGACACACGCTATCGAGGAAGGTCGCGATTGCGTGTATTGCAATCCAAGTCAGGGCTGCGTGTAGTGCAAGATCCCTTTGGTGTTGCATATAACATACTAAAAACTTTTTTTCATTTATACATTAAACAAAATCTATACTTAATGTTGCATAGAATAATTTCCACAAAACGAACTTGAAATTGTGTGTAACACGAGCCAAGAATAGTGTTGTGTATACTGCAAGCTAATCTTGGTGTAGTGTATAATAGAAGACATCAAAGAAATTAAAAATAAAATATCTCATAAAATCTCGGGGTGTTACATTCTACCCCCCTTAAAATTAATTTCTCCCTCAAAATTCATCGGGGTTATAAATCGTTTACTACTTGAAAGTTTCATTCATAGAAACCCACATCGTAAAAATGAATAATAAAACTTAATTTTAAAAAATGAAGTATGAAACATAACGGTTGCCCAAATTAAGTCATCACTGGGTTTCCACATAAGAGAACATAGGTGAAAATATGTATATGGAAGAGAAATATAACCATCAACTTCTGATGAAGAGTGGTAGAGGACATGGCTATAAAAAAGGCTACAATCACAAATCCATAAATTTGTGATGATCTAAGGTACCATCTAATTCATCTGATATGAGGGAACTAGGAAAACATTTTTGTTTTTTAAAATCATTTCCCAAATGTTGAAAAAAAAATTAATTAAAATAAATACTTACTTGATTTTGGTACACTCTCACTGTTGCTCGAGCCTTGAACAATTTCCACTTCATCTCTTAAAGAAATGAAGTTGAATTTGTCTTTCTTAAAGTATTGGAAGATCATGCGATATAATGATAGGTCATTCCATTGTCTCAAACATAAGGTTAGCAAAATTTATATACATAAGTTCCATAAATGGACCTATACTTCATCTATCGTCCTGCTTAATAAAATAAAACTAGTTTCTACTAACTAGGGACTTCCTGTGGGCCAGTGGTAGGCAATAAAGGACCATAGCACTTCGGTTGTGGGTTTGATTCCCACAGCCTTGTCCAACATGATGGGTTGTTGCCCATTCTTCAGGTTGTCCCTTTTTGTAAACTATATATTATAACATTCCAGAGAAAAAAAAAATCTATCCTTAAACAATACTATCTGATGTCCAACTTAATCCATTCCAACCATAAGACTTATCCAAAATATTTATTTCCAAACTCATAGTGTAAAGAGAACGATTGCTAAAAAGGTCATATAACAGGCATGTGAATACCATCATTTATCCCTCATTATCACAAGATAAATCTTGTTGGTCACATTCCAAACATGTGATTACCTTAATCATGTATTTCTTGAAACATTAGTTACCGTAGAACCTTAGTGAAAACATGAATGCTGTCAAAAGTTAACTCTTTCCACATACAAAAATCAAAAAATACTATATACTCAAACCATGATATCACTTTGTACTTATATCAATCATGAGCTCATTAATAATATCCAACATATTATTTTCTCATTATCCCTTCATTATGCTCATATCATCTGCTTTCCAAAAATATCTGAATAACCTTTCATGGTTACCGATACCATTCAACATATACTTTCAAATACTCAAGGAAAAAAAATAGTGTAAAAATCCTTAGATGTTTCTTTATTCTATAGTACCATTAAATTACTTATACAACATTACTCTTGATAAACGTAAAATCATTCCACTACCTTCTTAAGCCATCGACCGAGCTTCATCATTTTATTCCTCAACACTTCTTTCATATCATATATCATTTGTAGTCTCATCATCATTATCAACATAAATACTACCCATACGACCATGTTGATTCTCTTTATGAGACATTCCCTTAGGGAATTGGTTTGTATAATGCCCGTACATTCCACATTTAAAAAATTTAACTGTAGTTGATGTATTAGAAATACCATTATCCTTGTCCATAGTGTTAACAGAACCCTTTCCTTTGAAATTACTGGCTTTGTGTCCTTCTTTTCCACACCCAAAGCATCTTCCAGTTCCTTTGAAACATTCTCCTGGATATCGCATCCCACATGATTTACGTGAGGAAAATTGAACTTTCCTTCCTCTATTATCATCATGAAACTCATTCTTTCTCTTATTAACTGAGTCAGGAAACTTACCAAATTGATATTATGGATCATATTATGTGATTGATAATTAGGAATAATAACAATGTTTCACCTTCCAAATCCCATTTCATTTTCTTGATCATGAAGGATATCATTCCATTGTCCATCATATTCTCCATTAACATGAATCTTTCGGTTTCCGTCCATTTTCTAAAACCCAAAAGAATAGTGTGAGACACAAAAATCATACTAGGAAAACAACATAATCAAGGGGAGTACTTTCAATCTCTAACTTCTTAGTTTTGATACTAGGTAATTCATAATCATTATCATAATTCTAGGACTGTAACCTATACTTATACATAACCTTAGGGACATCCCTGTCCATACCTTAGAAATATATCTAGGGATCTCACTAAAGTATTCGGATCCTAGTTTCCAAATGTTAAATAAACCTTCTCTCTAATACCAACAATAGAGACCCAATTCTTGGTGTACATAGACATTACATTACTTTTGTGGAATACTTAATACATGAAAAAAACAGATGCCCAAAGACTGTATTAGTTTAGTGTCTTTGGAAACTCATAACATAATCTTCTAATCATGGTGAAAGATCTTCAACATATCCCATAAAGATATTCCCCTTTGTTTTTATTACCTAAAACCTTTATTTATATCCTGGGAAAAAGAAAACATAAAAAGGGTGAGCTCAAAATCTCAGTAAGGGTAAACATGGAGAACTTAAAAACAATCCATAAACATTTGAACGTAGAAACATGAAAATAAAACATTAAAATCTTGAGCAATGACAGAAATCTTGGTAGTACATAATTCATAGATCATAAAGGAAAATTAATCATGATAAAATAAAACATGTAATTGTGGCAAACCATTAAGCACATGATATGATTTCCATAGTAGCCAAGGCATTGCTGCCAAGACCATCATAGTGGACAAAGTCCCTTACTGAATCGAGTTCACTCCTCGTTCCATTCCTATATCACTGAACTGGATTAACTTGTCGTTCCAGCCATTTCTATCTCATGAGATATAAATCTTTACCCAATGTTGTCACGACCCGTCCTCGGGGCCTGTGTTGTCGCTACCCCAAGCCCGCCTCCCATAGGCCAGGGGCTGGCAACTAGCAGCAAAGGCATAAATCCTAATAAAAGGGAAGGTATTTACTTTATATAAGTAAAGAAACACCACAGAGTATGCAACCTGAAGTAAACACTAAGTAAATTGAGTACAAAATTAAGTGCTGGAAAGTAAATGGGCTAGTATACAGACCCAACTGAAAGTACAGTACAACTGAGAAAAGTAAAGTAAAATAGCTAAAAAGTAAATAGCAACCAACGAGACGTCCTCTGGAAACCCCACCTGAAGGGTGGGTACAGATGGTCTCCTCATCTCCTCAAATCCGTCCTTCCGCTCCATGTACGTCCTGCCTGATAGTCCATCACCGGATACCATCCCGCTCCACAAGCCTCAACCACGGTCAGCTTTGTCCGTCATCTGCAACCAACACAACGTAGTGTAGGCATAGCCCGTGTAGGGGTGATTATACGATACTCAGTAGGGACCCTGAGACCCCCGAACGCCTCCCAGAATCCACAAAGGAAAGATACAAACATGAAGTATCAACCAACTCTACTTAGGTATATACCCATACATATACCTAAGCCATAAATTCTAGTTCGACTCCAACTCAAGAGCCCAAGAACAACCCATACCCCACAGGAAAACACAACACAGTCCACACAGGAAAGCAAGTCAATCATATCGATGATAATGATTGAAAGTCAAGACTCAACTCACATAGGTATACTACCCATGAAGAGGGGGGGATATGATTAGTTGTAACCTCTGAATCATCCACTCTGCTGAACCCACGTAGGATCCAAGTATAGAATTCGTTGCTGCCGAACCCACGTAGGATCCAAGTATAGTAACCATCGTTGCCGAACCCACATAGGATCCAAGTACAGTCGCCATCACTGCCGAACCCACGGAGGATCCAAGTACCATCATCCTCGCTGCCAAACCCATGTAGGATCCAAGTACAAACATCCTCGTTGTCTAACCCATGTAGGATCCAAGTACAGTCGTCCTCGCTGCAAAACCCACGTAGGATCCAAGTACAGTCGTCATCATCGTCGCAGTCGCAGACAGCTCTAGGATTCCCGCACACAGCACGCTCAATTCCGGGAGGGTCTGCTCCACAAGCCAAGGGGGTCCATACATCAACTATCACGATGTCTAGAGTTGATGTATCCCAATGTTCTATCTCGTCAATAAGAACTCAACGTGACTGACGGTGTGTCAATCGGACGCCCGGTCTGAGAGTTATTGGCTTTTATGTCCCAGGGGCCTGGTTGGATTTTAAGCTAAAACCAACCCAACCATACTCCAACTACGTCCAAACCTCAAGTGGAGTAATCCAAAATAACTGTCTCTCTAAGAGAAATTCAACATAATTGACGACACGTCATTCGGATGTCTGGTCCTTAAGTTATAAGCATTTCTGCTCCAAGGGCCCGGTTAGTTTCGGTTTTGAACCAACCCGGCCGTACCTAAACTTTGCTGAAACCTCAAGTGTAATATACCAAAACAAATCTCTCATTTCAAGGATCCCTACACAACTAACGGTGTGTCGATCAGAGGTACTTATCCCAAGATATGGTCATTTAAAAAAACCTGGTCTGAAAATATGGGGTATGGGCCCGATCCGACCTGGCACAATACCCCCTAGGGCGGCCCGAACCGGGTCGACCCGACCCGGGTCCGGGTCTGGCCCGATTGGGTGCGGCCCAGCCTAGCCCGTGCGGCCTGCGGCCCGTCTCGAAAGTCGGCTGCGGCTCGGCTCTGGCCGAGCGGGGCGCGCTCCCTTTTTCTAGAAACGGCGGACCGAGTGGGGTCAGCCCTAAATGATGGTTGGGGGGTTACAACCCCCAAGTTTCCTGGTAACAGCCGGCTTTATGGTTGGTCGGTGAGCTGCTGTGGGACCCCTTCTGGGTCCCGTTTCCTGGAGACACTGGCGGCCGGCTTAGCCAGCCGCCCCCTACTGGTCCGTCGTGGCCTTAGGTCGCGGCTTGTCTCACCAGCGCGGCGCGACGGTGCCACGGCCCGCTCCTGGCCGCGACCTCCCTCGACCTCATTGGTGTCGCGTGACGGCACCCTACACCACCGTTGTGGCCCGCTCCGGTCGCGATCCTCTTCGTCCCCGAGCTGTGCAACGACATCGCGCCGCCTTCGCCTCAATCATCAACGAAATTAACAAAGAGGAGGGGAGGAGAATCGGTCATGTTCGTGCGGTCCAATCTCCTCCCATTACGATGATAACATTTGGCCAAATCTTAATCAACGAAGGAAGATGATAATACTTGAACAAAGAAATAACCCCTACCTCGTAAAGAAGTTCGCGGTTGTCAAGCGTTGCGGATGATGGCGTCGTTTCCATCGTCGTCGGTGTGCGCCCAAGGAAATGACATCTCCTCTTTTATCACGGAGAGAAGAAGAGGATTGCACATCGTTGATCTTCATGGATTCGATGCTCTACATCGAAGAGGTGTCATTCTTCGCGGAGAGTATGACGTCTTCAATGATGGAGGAGCTTCCTTCTTTCTTACACAAGGCTCTCTCCCCAAACTCCCACACAATAAGCCAACAAAATTAAAATAAGGTCACCCCTTATTTTAATTGTTTATGCCAAGAATTTTAAAATTCAAGAATTCAAAACACTTCATTAACTAATTTAATTGGATTAATTAATTGTATAGTGTGTGTTGGCAAGAGTTAAGAGGGAGAGAGAGAGAAGGTGGAAGGGTTTCACAATTAATTCCAAGGGGTTAAGGGGTTATGGAAAGTGAAAAGGTTAGGGCTCGTGTGGGCCCCACCTTACATTTATCCTCACATGGGTAGTTAGGATGCTAGTGGGTCCCACCCTAACTCCCCCATGTAGGATAAAACCACCTTATAAAAAGAAATAAAATTGTACCACAATTTTATTCACTTTTTGATTTAATCCACTTTTTTTTAAACATCTCCTCCCGAGCAAACTCATCTTCGGTAAAGGTCCTCTTAAGAAATTATTGGCACTGCGATTTCATCAGTGCCCTTGGATTTCAACTCCGAGCGCTGGTTCAAAAGATAGAAAAACCTACTCATTTGTTCACTGAACGTACCCGAGCTAAACTTCAGAAATTGATTCCGGGCACACCGGGCCTCGGAATCAGGTGCTGTCAGAACCTGCGTACTCGTATAATCCCAAAGAATTTAATAAAAAATTTCCCTTGAAATTTATGGGTTTTTACATTACTCCCACCTCAGGGATTTACATCCCCGTAAAGATACATCAAAAACTAGGGAAACAAATGAGGGTATTATGCACGCATATGAGCCTCCTGCTCCCATGTGCTCTCTTGGAGGTTCCTGTGATGCCACCTGATGTGCACTAGAGGAATCAACCATACACATAGAATCCACTCCTGTCGATCCTCGATCTCCACCGAGACCTCCACAAAAGTCACCATGTCATCGATGTCCAGCTCCCTGTGGTCGATGATATGCGTCGGGTCATGCACGTATCTCCTCAGCTGAGATACATGGAAGACTTCATGCACTCGGTGAAAATGAGTTAGAAGGGCCACTTGATAAACCATCTTGCCTACCTTTATAAGAACCTGGAATGGTCCGATGAAGCATGGAGATAACTTGTCGCCCCGACCAAATATCTGTAATCCACGTCAAGGTGAGACCAGTAAGAAAATGTGGTCACCATCCTCGAACTCTAGTGGTCTCCGTCTCCTATCAGCATAGGACTTCTGTCGGCTTTGTGTAGTCCTCATCCGCTCCTGTATGATCTGCACCTTCTCTGTCATAGCCTGAACCATCTCTGGTCCTACGAGTGCGGACTCCCCAGGGTCAGTCCAGCACAGAGGTAATCTGCAAGGTCAGTCGTACAATGCCTCGTATGGTTCCATCCTGATGGTGGAGTGGTAGTTGTTGTTGTAAGCAAACTCCACCAAGGGTAGGTGATCCTCCCATCTGTGACCAAAGTCAAGGACACATGCACGGAGCATTTCCTCGAGTGTCTCTCTGTCTGGCCATCCGTATGAGGGTGAAAGGCGGTGCCCAGGCGTAGCTGCGTCCCAAAAGCCTCCTGCAACCCCTTCCAAAGCCGGGAAGTAAAGTGAGCGTCACGATCAGAGACGATAGATGATGGCACACCATGAAGCCGTACCATCTCCTGAATGTAGAGGCGTCCCAAGATCTCCACTGAGCCCTGCTCTCTGATGGGTAAGAAGTGGGCCGACTTGGTGATTCGGTCGACGATCACCCCGATGGAGTCGTGCCCTCTGGAAGTACTCGGAAGTCCCGTCACGAAATCTATGGATATCTCGTCCCAAATCCACTTCAGGACCTATAAGGGATATACCAAGCCTTCTGGTACCTGGTGCTCCGCCTTCACCTGTTGGCAGGTGAGGCATCATGAAACAAACATTGCCACAACCATCTTCATACCCGGCCACCAGTGATGTCGTCTGAGATCCTGGTACATCTTCACTACTCCTGGATGTACCACCAATGGGGAAGTGTGAAACTCCCTCATCACCTCCTCCTGTAATGAAACTGGTACCATGGTATGTCCTCTGAAAAGGATGACATGCTCTCCTCCTACAGAAAATCCATCAGGTGCCTGTCCTGTGGATATCTGTGCACACCGCGTCTCACAGTAGACGTCCCCACACTGTGCCTCTCTGAACCGCTGAAGAAGTGGAGGAGTGACTATGAGAGACTGTAGGAAGGCTTCCCCATCTCTATCCATGAAGGATATCTGCAAAGCGGCTAACTGATATGTCGCCTCTCTAAGTAGCTGAATTCCCAATCTCCTGTTGAGAGCATCAGCTACTACATTCCCCTTCCCAGGAGTATAGACTATCTCAAAGTCATAGTCCTGGAGGAACTCAATCCATCGACGCTGTCTCAGATTTAGGTACTTTTGCGAGAAGATGTACCTGAGACTCTGGTGGTCAGAGTAGACTGTAAAGCACTCACCCATCAGATAGTGCCGCCACATCTTCAAGGCGAATACCACTACTGCTAACTCCAAGTCATGGGTAGTGTAGTTCTGCTCGTGCTGCCTAAACTATCGGGAACCATAGGTGATCACTGCCCGCTCATGCATCAGGACACACCTGAGTCCGGTCCCTGATGCATTGCAGTAAACTACATACCCTACTCCCTCCTCCGGTAGCCTCAAGATGGGTGCACTGGTCAATCTCTGTCTCAGTTCCTGGAAGCTCTGCTGACATCTATTTGAACACATGAAGGGTTTCCCATTCTTCATAAAAGTTGAAAGTAGTGCTTCTACTCTGGGGAAGTCTGGAAAAAATCTCTGATAGTACCCATCTAGACCTAGGAAACTCCGCACCTCCGTCACGTTCCTGGGTGGCTCCCAAGCTAGTACTGTCTCAATCTTCGCAGGATCCACTGCAACTCCTGCCTCAGAGATGAAATTCCCCAAGAAGTGGACCTCTCGAATCCAGAACTGACACTTTGAGAGCTTACCATAAATCTGGTGCTCTCGTAGTGTGTTCAGTACAACCCACAAGTGGTAGGCGTGCTCTTCCTCAGTAGTCGAGTAAATCAGTATGTCGTCGATGAAGACTACAACAAATTGATTGAGGTAAGGCTGGAAGATCATGTTCATGAGACTCATGAACACTTCTGGGGTGTTGGTTACACCGAAAGGCATAACCAAGAACTCATAGTGGCCATATCGACACCTAAAGGTTGTCTTCTGCACATCCTCGTCTCGAAATCTGAGCTGATGATAGCCTGACCTGAGGTCTATCTGCAAGAACCTGAATGCTCCCTTGAGCTGATAAAAGAGGTCATCAATCCTTGGAAGTGGATACATGTTCTTCACGGTCACCTGGTTCAGGCGACGGCAGTCGACACACAGTCGCAAGCTCCCGTCCGCCTTCTTTGCAAACAAAATCGGAGAAGCCCAGGGTGATACACTAGGTCGGATGAATCCCTTGCCCTGCAAGTCCTCCAGCTGTACCCGTAGCTCAAAAAGCTCAGCGGGAGCCATCCTATATGATGGATTAGATATCGGGGTGGTCCTAGGGTACAGTTCAATATAGAAGTCTACCTCTCTGCGAGGAGATAGTCATGGAACGTCGTCAGGAAAAACGTCCACATACTGATTAACGACAATAGGAAAACTCGGACTTCGCAGATCAACTGCTCCTAGGATGAGACTAGCCAACTAATGGGTAACTGGATGTCCTCTCCTCTGTGTGAGTCTATCCTTCACTACAAAGTCTCACTTCTCATCGTTGAAGGTGAACCTACTCCCATCTGTGTGGACACACCACACCTTGTGCCTAATATAGTTGATATGAGCATGGGCTGTAGATAACCAATCCATGCCCAAGATGGTGTCATAAGTCCTCGACGCTGCTAAAAGAAGATCCCAGCCGAAGCTCTCTCCTCCTAGAGTAAACTCACAAAACCGGCACCAGTGCGTAATCATCGAGTCTGCTCCCGTAGGAGTCTCTAGCCGTAAGGATCGAGCCAACGTCTCTGTCGGAATCTCCGAGCTCCGAACAAGGGCAGCGTTAATGAAATAATGACTCGCTCCTTTGTCTATAAGAACTTCAGCAAGGGTGGAGTAGACACATATAGTACCTCGAATCATCTTAGGTGCATCGTGATTGTAAGCCTCCACAACCTGAAGCTGAGCCTACCTCTGTCTTCCAACTCCCTATGGTCGGGGTGGATCTCCTGGTGGTGGTGGTGGTGGTAGAACCTCAAATCGTCATCCACAACTTGATACTTGGCCAGATCCTCTACCTCGTCTGCCTGCTCCATGAGGACCGCCACGATCAAAGCTCTACCGCTACCTGAGTGGTCCCTCAACCGTCTGCTGGTCCTCTGCAGGGCAGGTCGGGCAGTCACGAGCCATGTGGCCCTACCCGCTGCACGCATAGCACTATCTGCCTATCGTATGACTGGCTCTGTTGTGTGTTACCCGCACATCTGAACCAGTATCCTGAGGTCACCCTCCTGATGTCCTGGTCCTCTTGGACCTCTGCAACATCTGTCTACTGTCCGCTGTAGAAGACTCTGCTACGTGTCGCCCTGCGGTAGGCGGCGCTGCTGGTGTAGGCTCAGCACGAAAGCTCTCCACAATAAGGTCTCTCTCCAGTACTCATGCTTGCGTCAGAATGATGAGGGAGATCATGGAATCCTTGATCTCATGCCTCAGTCTCTTCTTGAAGGTCTGGGCCCAGAAGAATGGGTCTCGTACCATGTCTGTGGAGTAGCACGAGGGATCGGTAAACCTCGCCGAGTTCTGGGCTACTGTCATGCTTCCCTGCCACAGCTGTAGTAACTCCTGGATGCACACCGCACGGTGGGTGGCTGGAAAAAACTTTGAGCAGAAGAGGCTCTCGAAGTCCATCCAAAGCAGTGATGCCTCATCGTGCACCTGGAGCATCAGACTCCACCATCTACCTGCTGTTGCGTGTAGGGGACTCGCCGCAAGGATCACCATGAGGTCAGCTAGTGTACCAACTAATCTGAAGACTCGGACGATAGCCTCCAGCCAATCCTCGGCTGCCTGAGGGTATGTCTCTCTGTGGAACCTAGGCAGCCTCTGACGCTGAAACTCGTGAAGCGCACTCAGGAGACGTGCACTCCCCGCTGCTAGGGCTGGTGGCATCGGTGGCTCGGCGGGTAGAGGTACCGCCGGTGCCTCCGCTGTAATGGGGCCCTACACCGAGGCCACGTCGCTCGGTGGGCTACCATCTCTCACAAAGCTCGGAACCCTAGCTGGCTGTCGTCGTGGGTCCATCCTGAAAGGAAACAGGTGTTCCACGGTTAATACAGTATACCTGGTGAGATAACACAAAGTAATCACAAAGAAAACTTTTAAAACACAATTACAATCTATGTTTTCGTGCACTGAGTCGGAAATCAGAATTCAGGGTCCTGGTGTATGGATATATCAGCCTCCACACCAACACTGGACTCCCTGGACTGATAACCACACTCAATACCCTTAACACTATTGCTTCACATAGAATAAATTATCAGAGTCCTAAGTTCTGTGGTATAACTGACCCCTATGATACCAATTTGTCATGACCCGTCCTCAGGGCCCGTGTCGTTACTACCCCAAGCCCGCCTCCCATAGGCCAGGGGATGGAAACTAGCACCAAAGGAGTAAATCCTAATAAAAGGAAAGGAATTTCCTTTTTATAAGTAAACAAACACCATAGAGTATGCAAGTTGAAGTAAACACTAAGTAAACTGAGTACAAAAGTAACTGCTGGAAAGTAAATGAGCCAGTATACAAACCCAACTGAAAGTACAGTACAACAGAGAAAAGTAAAGTACAATAGCTGAAAATTAAATAACAACCACTGAGAAGTCCTATGGAAACCCCACCGGAAGGGTGGGTACAGATGGTCTCCTCAGCTCCTCGAATCCGTCTGTCCACTCTGTGTACGTCCCACCTAATAGTCCACCACCAGATACCATCCCGCTCCACAAGCCTCAACCACGGTCAATGCTATCAATTGTCTTCAACCAACACAACGTAGTGCGGGCATATCCCATGTAGGGGTGAGTATACGATACTCAGTAGGGACCCCTGAGACCCCCGAAGGCCTACCAGAATCCACAAAGGAAAGATACAAACATGAAGTATCAACCAACTCTACTTAGGTATATACCCATACATATAACTAAGACATCAATTCCAGTTTGACTCCAACTAAAGAGCCCAATAACAACCCAGTCCACACAGGAAAACACAACCCAGTCCAGAGAGGAAGGCAAGTCAATCATATCGATGATAATGATTGAAAGTCAAGAATCAGCTCAAACATGTATACCACCCATAAATATGGGTGGAAATGATTAGATGTAACCTCTGAATTATCCTCTATGTCGAACCCACGTAGGATCCAAGTATAGAATTCGTCAGTGTCGAACCCATGTAGGATCCAAGTACAGTAACCATCATTTACGAACCCACGTAGGTTCCAAGTACAGTCGTCATCACTGTTGAACCCATGGAGGATCCAAGTACAGTCTTCCTCGCTACCGAACCCACATAGGATCCAAGTACAGTCATCCTCACTGCCGAACCCACATAGTATCCAAGTACAGTCGTCATTGTCATCGCAGTCGCAGCCGGCTCTAGGGTTTCTGCACACAGCACGCTCGATTCTGGGAGGGTCCGCTCCACGAGCCAAGGGGGTCGGTACATCAACTTCCATGAAGTCCAGAGTTTATGTATCCCAAAGTTTTTTCTCATTAATAAGAACTATACGTGACTGACGGTGCGTCAATCGGACGCCCGGTCTGAGAGTTATTGGCTTTTCTGTCCCATGGGCCTGGTTGGTTTTTAAGCTAAAACCAACCCAACCGTACTCCATCTATGTCCAAAACTCAAGTGTAGTAATCCAAAAGAACCGTCTCACTAAGATAAATTCAACGTAATTGACAGCACGTCATTCGGACATCCGGCCCTTAAGTTATAAGCGTTTCCGCTCCAAGGGCCCGGTTGGTTTCAGGTTCGAACCAACCCGGCCATACCCAAACTTCTTCGAAACCTCGAGTGTAATATACTGAAACAGTCGTCTCGTTCCGAGGATCCCTATGCAACTGAAGTTGCGTTGATCGGAGGTCTGTAGCCCATGATATGGGTGTTTGAACGAACCTGGTCCGAAAATAGGGGCTCTGGACACGATCCGACCCGGCCCAATACCCCCTGGGTCGGCCCGAACCGGGTCAACCCGACCCGGGTCCGGGTCCTGCCCGATTGGGCGTGGTCCGACCCGGCTGGCACGGCCCGGCCTAGCTGGCGCGGCCCGGTCCCCGGCTGGGTGCGGCCTAGCCCGGTTGGGCGTGGCCGGCCCAGACCGTGCGGCCCGGCTCGGAAGCCGGCCACAGCTCGGCTCTGGCCGAGCGCGGTGTGAGGGGCGCGCCCCCTTTTTCTGGAAACGGCGGACCCAGAGGGGTCCTCCCCTAAATTATGGTCGGGGGGGGTTACACCTCCCCAGTTTCCTGGTAACGGCCGGAAATTATGGGCGGTCGGTGAGCCGCTGCGGGATCACTTCTGGGTCCTGCCTCCTGGAGACGTCGGCGTCCGGCTCATCCGGCCACCCCCTGCTAGTCCTTCGCGGCCTTAGGCCACTGCCTGTCTCAACAGCGCAGCGCGACGGTGCCGCGCACCACTGCCGCGGCCCTCTCTGGTCGCGGTCCTCTTCCTCCCCACGCGGTGCAACGACACCGCGCCGCCTTCGCCTCAATCATCAACAAAATTAACAAAGAGGAGGGGAGGAGAATCGGTCATGTTAGTGCGGTCTGATCTTCTCCCGTTACGATGATAACATTCGGCCAAATCTTAATCAATTAAGGACGATGATAAGACTTGAACAAAGAAATAACCCCTACCTCGTAAAGAAATTTGCGGTTGTCAAGCGTCGCGGATGATGGCGTCGTTTCCGTCGTCGTCGGTGTGCGCCTGAGGAAATGACGTCTCCTCTTTTATCGCGGAGAGAAGAATAGGATTGCGCGTCGTTGATATTCGTGGATTTTTTGCTCTACGTCAAAGAGGTGTCCTTCTTTGCGGAGAGGATGACGTCTTCAACGATGGAGGAGCATCCTTCTTTCTTACACAAGGCTCTCTCCCCAAACTCCCACACAACAAGCCAACAAAATTAAAATAAGGTCACCCCTTATTTTAATTGTTTATGCCAAGCATTTTAAAATTTAAGAATTCTAAACACTTCATTAACTAATTGAAGTGGCTCAATTAATTTTATAATGTGTGTTTTCAAGAGTTAAGAGGGAGAGAGAGAGAAGGTGGAAGGGTTACATAATTAATTCCAAGGGGTTAAGGGGTTATGGAAAGTGAAAAGGTTGGGGCTCATGTAGGCCCACCTTACATTTATCCTCACATGGGTAGTTAGGATGATAGTGGGTCCCACCCTAACTCCACCACGTAGGATAAAACCACCTTAGAAAAAGAAATAAATTTGTACCACAATTTTATTCACTTTTTTTATTTAATCCACTTTTTTTAAACATCTCCTCTCGAGAAAACGCATCTTCGGTAAATGTACACTTAAGCAATTTCTGTCATAGCGATTTCATTAGTGCCCTCAGATTTCAATTCCGAGCATTGGTTCAAAAGATAGAATAACCCACTCATTCGTTCACTGAACGTACCCGAGCTAAACTTCGGAAATTAATTCCAGGCACACCGGGCCTCGGAATCAGGTGCCATTAGAAACTGCGTACTCTTATAATCCCAAAGAATTTAAGAAAAAGCTTTCCTTGAAATGTAGGGGTCTTTACAAATGCATTGGAGGGAGATATAGGTCTCACCCATCTCATATTGAAATCATTCTTACGTGTGCCACAAAACAATCATAAATCATTCATCATAACCCAATGAATAAAATGGGTTTCATAAACATCATCACATCGTGAAATAATCCATATAAAACAAATGGATATAATTTCATCATAACAAAAAATCAAACCATGTAAATAAAAGAGACATTATACTTGAAACATAAACATGTTAAATAATTTCATCTTAGATGGAAAATAGTTTTGATAAAACACTTGAAATGAATTCTTGAGGAAAATATCCTTTCTTCTTCAAAATCATTTTCTTTTCACAAAATGCCACACAATTTTTAATATAAAAGGATTTTATTGAAAATAATCATGAAATCTTGTAAAGTAAGCTTTGTGAATCAAAGGCGTTATGAAACTGTAAAAATCAATTCATGCCGTATAAGTTAAAAAAACATTCTCCTCATACTTTTAATAGAAAAGTCAAAAAGTACCACATATGGTAAACAAAAGAAAGATTCCTTCCATAACACAAAGTAAAAGTAAAAGAGGGGTAATCATGACATTAAACATACATGGAAGAATATTAAACACTTTATGAAAAACATTTTATGGACATGGATGAAAAATAAAACCCCAATAAATACTTACGTATAAGCAATCTCGGATAAAAATGAGATTTGCAAAATTATCCCTTACCTTAGGTCCAATTTCTTCCGTACGTATCTGAAAATCCTATATAGTGGGTTTAAACATATTATTAACTTGTAACAGAACCATAATAATACTTATGATATCATATATGATTCTCTTACAACTTTATATTACTCGTTCATTTGTTAATTCCATGTTAATGCTTTGTTTTGGGTAAAATCATTTCATTTGTCGTATGTGTTTTGACTTTAATTATTCATATGATTAATTAGATCATGATTAATTACCTCCAAAATTTAAAACATGATTTATATATAATATATATCCATAATATAAATATATATAATAGATCGATAAATGGAACAAAATACACCGTTCATGGAGACGGTAGACCGTATGTACGCATGAACGTTGTTTTCGTTTCCTTATTAAATTGATTGGAAGTAAATGAAATATATATATACATAAATCCAGTATAATTATTATGTCATATGTTTCATGATTACTTATTATATATACTTTATAATCATTCTTGAATGGCTAACATGGAGAATGAATCTCATCACATCATGGAGACGGTAATCTGTACGTACGCACGAGTGATGATATCGTTCCCATAATTATTGAATGAAATTGGAGTGGATGATATAATATATCATAATTATAATCATGTTATAATAAGAATATATAGTTATTATTTCCACCATTACACCCATCCAAGTAAGGTAGTGGTGGAAAATCAGATTACACCACGGCGTGGAGACGGTATTCCGTACGTACGCAGGCGCGGTGATTTCATTTTGCGTAGGATGGATAGAAGGTGAAATGGGCTTGTTTTATATTTATAATATCATATAATTATATTAGTGATACTGATTGTATTAATTTATAATGAAACAACTAAATAAGAGGGATTTAAAGAAGAAATAAACTTGAAAGAATCGGTAAAGGATATTACCTCTTCTTCGACGCACCTCTTCCAAACCTCTTCTTAAGGGACTAGAGTTGGTATTTTGAGAAGACCAGAACCTCAAAAATGTTACTAGGGAAGTTGAGAAGATTAATGAGCAGGGTTTAGCCAAGCTTTCAGGCTCAAAATGTTGTGAGGAGGAGAGGGAGGAGGTTCCCTTTTATAAGAGAGGAGAGTGGCACTTTTGGAAACCTCTAAAATATTAATTTATAATAAACCCAAACCCCACATAAAAACATCAAAAGTGACTCAAATTTGGATATTAGATAACATAGTGTTCTAATATCATCATACAATTAAAGTTAGACATTTTTTGATTTTATTTTAAACCTTATCATTTTGATTTATCCTTATTTAATCAATTTAATTTTATTTGTGGTAATAATGTTATAAAATTTATATAGTTATAAATACTTACTTATGTGTTATTAATTATACATAATTTGATACATTATGAAATTTTAGATCATATAAATTTTAATTTGTAATTTTTAAATATTTTTGTGATTTTTAAAAAATTTAATAATATAAAATATCAATAGTGTCAATTTTGACACAATTCATTTATTTGAATTTAAATAAAATCCACAGAGAATATATTTTCAAAAAAAACATCTATTTAATATATTTATAAAAAGTCATATTCATCTAGAAAATTCTTGGATCCCATTAATTAGTTCATATATTATTTATTTCAACACTTTTAAAATCATTTATTTGATATTTCTCTTAATAAAATAGTTAATACAACATTTTTGTATAATTATTTAATATAATTATTTATTGTATAAAAAATAAAAATAAACTACTATGATGAATATAAATATAATAATTTTCATAATAATACTTTTATTCGAATTTATATTCTAAAAAACCAACTTTTAAAATTTTATCGTTATTAAAGTATGAAGGTGACAAATTTGACATCATTTAAAATAAAATAATATAAATGTCCTAATCTATTTTATAAGGCTCCAAATGGTCCATAATTAGACCCTTGGATTCTTAGGGTATAGATATACTCGACCAATAATGTTTGTTCAAGTTTTTGGTCCTTTTCATGGGTATTATTATTGTAATAAAAACTATATTATTTATTTTTTACTAAAAAATAATTTTTGCCTCATTACTATATAAGATATTAAGGTAATTAAATATCTCTTAAAAATTAAAAATAAATTACCATAACAAAAAAAACTTTTTTCTTTAAAATTAGTATTTATAATCGAATTTATATTCTGTATAACCTTATATTAAATATACTTTAATTATTAAATTTTGAGTGAGACAAATTTCACTTTCTTTAAAATAAAATAAATTAAAGGTATTAATCACATCCAAGTGGGTTCCAATGGATTCCATTTAGACCCAAATATGGCTTAGGAAGAAATATAATCATCCAATTAAATTGAGACAAGAATTAGGGTAATTTTATAATATTATATTTTCCCTTAATTACCTGATTTACCTTTAACTATGGTAAATAAAATTTACCGTAGTTACTATTCATAGTGCCCAAAAGTAAAAAGTAGCCTATTAACATAATTTGGAAATACTGATTCCAAATATGGAATCCATTTTTCAAAATTCAAATCACAGAAGTTGCAGAAATTAATTTAAAATTAATCTCGTTGTTAAGAAAACGAGTTTTAAAAGTTAAAACATTGCAAAAGATTAAAATAATTTTATCTATGAATTCAATGAAAAATCAAGGCTAATGAATTAAATCATATTAAATGGTAAAAATATATTCTATTTATACTTTAAAACCATTCAATATTATAATTTAACCATATAAAGTATTACGATGAAAAAGGTTGTTTTTAATTAAAATATAGTGTGTTTTACTATTCATTAAAATATGAAAGTTATCAGAATAATATGAAAATTTTATCCAAAGTAAATTTTTATTTCCTGATTCCAAAAAAGAATTTTATTTTCTCAAATTTAACTTATAAACATGTCAAAAAATAGATTTAAAGTGGGTGTGCCATCAAAAGGTGACAAAACTGCATTTTCTGAAAAATACTTATTTTACCAGAAAAATTTATTTTGTTCTCATACCATGTTCTAGAAAATGTGTTAGATTTATAATAATGTTATAAAATTCAAAATGTAGTTAATACTATTCATAACAGGTAGTTCATAATAATATTATAATAATATATCGTTGTTTACTGAAACTCAGCATTGCGTACTACACACGCTATCAAGGAAGGTCGTGATTGCGTGTGATGCAAGCCAAGTCAGGGTTGTGTGTAGTGCAAGATCTCTTTGGTGTTTCGTATAATATAATCAAAACATTTTTTCATTTATACATTAAACAAAATCTATACTTAATGTTGTATAGAATAATTTCCACAAAACGAACTTGAAATTCTGTGTAACACGAACCAAGAATAGTGTTGTGTATACTGCAAGATAATCTTGGTGTAGTGTACAATAGAAGACATCAAAGAAATTAAAAATAATATATCTCATAAAATCTCGGGGTGTTACATAAATAAATGTTGTAGCCTGGGTGTAAGGGGGAAATATCTCAACTGTTTTACAGGAATTGATCCAGACTTCCCCGGTTGAGCTTCTTTATACCTTGATTATCCACATGTGGGACAACTATCCAATGACTCATTTTTCCCAGAATATAATATGCAATCATTTTCACATGCATGAATCTTCTGATAACTAAGGCCTAGATTACGAACCAACCTCTTGCTCTCATAGTAATTTACAGGCAACACATTTCCTTCAGGTAACAGTGATTTAACCAAAGAATATACCTGATCAAAACAGTTGTTTGACATTGCATTATCTGATTTAATAGCCATAAATTTAGCAACCGCTTCTAATTTTATTATCTTGCAACCAGGATATAATGCATCCTTATCATACCTCAATAACTAATAAAATTCAGAAGGTTCCAACTCATGAGTTAAATCAACATCATCATGAGTTTCAATTTGTTAAAGATATGGACCTGCAACATCATGTACTAAATTTTGAAACCGTGATGGATCCAGAATCAAGTTATTGGTATCTTCTCTAGAACTGCGTTCACCGTGTCGATACCAAAAAACATAATCTAGTTGAAAACCAAACCGCAAGAGATGTCCCCCAACCTTGTCAAATGTTTCAAATGTTCTCAGAGCACATTTTTTACAAGGACACTTAATTGTGCCTTCTGAAACATATTCTGGTTTTGATGATGCAAATGCTAAGAAATCTTCAGCACCCTCAATATATACAGGATTTAAACCAGAACCATTTGGATTTCCTGACTGATTTATCCAAGCACGATCATCTAATAATGACTAATGTCAACTTCCTTGTTCCATATTTTTCTACAAAATACAAAATCATCACCGTTTTTGAATAATTTGAAATTATAAAACACTATCTGAAAAAAAAGATAACTAATTAGTACTACTTCTTAATAATTACCATTAATTAAGGGCGGCATAATTTCCAGTGGATTGAAGGCTACTCATTTGTCTGATGGCTCATTTACTTGCATCTTTCTCACACTGAAATCACAATGAAGAATCTGGTCAGAGGTACGCATATTCATTCTCGTATGCATGATAATGAATATGCGTAACTCCGAACAGATTCTTCATTGTGATTTCAGTGTGAGAAAGATGAAAGTAAATGATCTGTCACACAAAAGATCCCCCTATTCATCGATGAATTGTCTTCTTCCAACTGTCACGGCCTGAAAACATTATAAAAATATGATCCTATGAATGCATATCCAATCTCGTGCATACGATATTGAAAATGCCTATGTAGTATCATATTTTTCCTAATGTTTTGAGTTAGTGAGAGTTGAAAGGAGAAAAGTCATCGAGCAAAAGGAGTGTCGTCAATCCACTAGAAATTTTTCCAAGTTCTTAAAATTTATTAAAATTTATTAAAATTTCTTTCTAACAGTTCTTAATTAGTCATAACTAATTATTACTATTTCTTACTAATTATTCCTATTTATTACTAATTATTCCTATTTATTACTAACCATTCCTATTTATTACTAACTATTCCTATTTATTACAAACTATTACTATTTATTACTAATTATTACTATTTATTAGTAATTATTACAATTTATTTCTAATTATTACTATTTATTACTAATTATTCCTATTTATTACTAATTATTCATATTTATTACTAATTATTCATATTTATTACTAACTATTCATATTTAATACTAACTATTACTATTTATTCCTAACTATTCCTATTTATTACTAACTATTACTATTTATTACTAACTATTACTATTTATTCCTATTTATTACTATTTATTCCTATTTATTACTTTTTATTCCTATTTATTCATATTTATTACAAATTATTACTAATTATTACTAATTATTACTAATTATTACTAATTATTACTAATTATTACTAATTATTACTAATCATTACTAATTATTACTAATCATTACTAATTATTACTAATTATTACTAATTATTCCTAATTATTCTTAATTATTACTAATTGTTCCTAATTATTACTAATTATTCCTAATTATTCCTAATTATTACTAATTATTCCTATTTATTACTAATTATTGTTATTTATTAATAATTATATCTATTTATTACTAATTATTTCTATTTATTCCTAATTATTGCTAATTATTTCTAATTATTGCTATCTATTCCTAATAATTTCTAATTATTACTAATTTTACCTATTTATTACTAATTATTACTAATTATTCCTAATTATTAATAATTATTCCTAATTATTCTTAATTATTACTAATTATTCCTATTTATTACTATTTATTGTTATTTATTACTAATTATTTCTATTTATTACTAATTATTTCTAATTATTGCTAATTATTGCTAATTATTACTAATTATTGTTAATTATTACTAATTATTTCTAAGTATTCCTAATTATTGCTAATTATTGCTATTTATTGCTATTTATTTCTAATTATTGCTAATTATTCCTAATTATTGATAATTATTACTAATTATTAGTAATTATTAGTACTTATTAGTAATTATTAATATTTATTACAATTTATTATAATTTATTACTAATTATAATCAATTATTACTAATTATTATGAATTATTCCTATTTATTACTAATTATTCCTAATTATTCCTAATTATTACTAATTATTACTAATTATTCCTATTTATTACTAATTATTGCTATTTATTATTAATTATTGCTATTTATTTCTAATTATTGCTATTTATTGCTATTTATTACTAATTATTGCTATTTATTGTTATTTATTCTCATTATTGCTAATTATTCCTATTTATTGCTAATTATTGCTAATTATTGCTAATTATTAGTAATTATTACTAATTATTAGTATTTATTATTAATTATTAGTATGTATTACTAATTATTACAATTTATTACTAATTATTACAATTTATTACTAATTATTACAATTTATTACTAATTAATACAATTTATTAGTAATTATTACAATTTATTAGTAATTATTACAATTTATTACTAATTATTACAATTTATCAGTAATTATTACTAATTATTACTAATTATTACTAATTATTACTAATTATTACTAATTATCTGTATTTGTTACTAATTATATGTATTTATTACTAATTATTACAAATTATTACAAATTATTACTAATTATTTGTATTTATTAATAAATATTACTAATTATTACTAATTATTACAATTTATTGGTAATTATTAAAGTTTATTACTAATTATTACAGTTTATTACTAATTATTACCATTTATTACTAATTATTACATTTTGTTACCAATTATTACAATTTATTACTAATTATTACTAATTATTACAATTTATTAGTAATTATTACAATTTATTACTAAATATTACAATTTATTACAATTTATTAGTAATTATTACAATTTATTACTAATTATTACAATTTATTACTAATTATTACAATTTATTACTATTTATTACTCATTATTACTATTTACTACTTATTATTACAATTTAATACTAATTATTACAATTTATTACTAATTATTACAATTTATTACTAATTATTACAATTTCTTACTAATTATTACTATTTATTACTATTTATTACTATTTATTACTATTTATTACTCATTATTACTATTTATTACTCATTATTACTCTTTATTACTCTTTATTACTATTTGTTAATAATTATTAATGTTTATTACTAATTATTAGTATTTATTTTTATTTATTACTAATTATTATTAATTACTACAAGTTAATTATATAAGTTACTAATTATCGTTAATAATTATTAATTACTACTAATTATTAAAAATTAGTACTAAGATTTTCAATTTATTAGTACAAATAAATACTCATTATAGAACAATTTAAATTTAATTTAATTACAACTAATCAACAATAATAAATATTAACATAAAAATGAAATAAACAATAAATTAAATAAAACATAAATACCTTTAAGCTTGATTTTCTATTGATGTAGACGGCTTTACAACTTCTTCGTCAACAAAAAAATTAACTTAGATAATTTTCTCCTCTAAAATCAGAGTTTAGAGAGAAACAGGATCTAAGAATTGAGAGGAATGAGTGGAAAAACGGATGGGGGTATATATAGGTTAGATTATTTGTGACGGGACTATTTGCGACGGGTATCCTGTCACAAATACCTACTTCCGCATTAATTACTTTCGGTGGTTAAAAATTTATTTACGACCGGACCCGTCGCAAATAGTCCCTACCGACACACCTTTTGTGACAGGACGACATCCCGTCGCAAAAAACTATTAACCGCCGCCGGGTATTTGTGACGGGTCCCTTGGTAAATACTTCACTATTTGCGACGGTGGGATCCCACCGTCGCAAATAACCTTCAGGCGGTTTGGCGCGCTACCCACGCCAAACCTTTTGCGACGGGACACGAAATCTCGTCGCAAATAATTGGTTATTTGGGACGGGTCGTTACCCCCATCGCAAATAACCTCTTGGACGGAATTTTGGTGACGGGATTTATTCACGTCGCGAAAAGTCCTTTTTCTCGTAGTGAACCACCTAACCCAAAAGATCAAAACCTATCGAAAGTTGGTAAAGATCACCATGACCAATAAGGTTAAAAGATGAAAACATAGCCTAAAAGGGCCATGATCCTCTCTGAGCATCCTCAGAAGGAACTTCTCCCTGGAGGCCACAACCAAATACAAAGAGAAACCGAACAGACACTCATTGGGCATATGTACACAACAATACCCACTAGTTGTCCAGTTCAGAAGAGAAGTCATGTTATCTATTGGCATTGTATTTTGTGACCCGACTAGATAACCATATACCTGAGAAACAACACCCAAAAATGGTCACAAAAAAAGGAGTATCACGTTCCACATCGTCCTACAAGGTCATTGCACCTCCCGTGCACGAGGACTGAGTCATCATCCTCAAACCCCAAAATGACTCACTGTAGATCCACATAACCTGCCATTAGTGTAAAAGTATGTGTAAGCAGGCCTAGCTGAATAGGCCTCTGTTTTCAATAAAACAACACACTAGTAGGCCTATATGATGTGAATCATATGTGCCTAGTATAATGCATGAGACACCTCTTTCCACTGCTGGCCAAGAGTAAAATCCATCCCTGACCTCTTTCCAATGGCCAAGATCTAGAGATCCATAGTAAATCATAACATCTACACACAAAAATTGTGTCAGTCAAGGCTAAAATCATTGACAACTATAACATCACAAATCAGAACATCAATCTCAACCCATGGAAACTAGAACTTCCTACCAGAACAAATGTTCTCAACACACCAATTTGATATCCATCATAGGGTCCAACACATTCCTAATACTCCTATCTACCATATCCAAAATATTAATGACCAAAAAAAGAACTCCTCTGATACCACTTTGTAACCTCCCAACCTAGATTCCACTAAACTGGTTCTTCAAGCTGGTGGTTCACTAGGCCCCATGTGTCCCACCCCATATGCTAGAGGCTGCCAACTAGTAGTGAGGACCCAGGGTGTGATAGTGGGAAGGCTATGCCCTCATATCATAGTAAACAACATTAGAAAAATATCTAAGTATCTTACACAGAAGAAAGTAAACAGATTGTGGAAGTAGTAAACAACTGAAATAGAACATGTTGTAATAATAAATGTTGTAAAAATCCCAAACAGTTATGCAATACAATACAACACTGGTCACCCACTATTCCAACCATACAGATAAAATTACAAGATAAATTGAAAGTAAAAGTATAGGGCTTTACTACTAACACTGAGCTAGACCATGTACTCGATCTCTAGACACTGTCAAACTACACCATCCCAATCAGAAGAACTACACGAGCTGCTTCGCTCGATCATGAAACATTGTTCCTCAGCCCTATCCACCATGAAACTCATGCTCAACCTAAAAAATAAGATATAAGGTCTAGAAATACCCTAAGGTTCACATGCCGTGGTGAGAAAAAAACTTAGTAGGCTACCCCGACAAGAAACTTATAATTGTGCTGCTATAAGTGTTTGCAAAAGAAGAGTTCTCAGCCTCCCCGAGACACTACAAATAGAAGTAAACCAAACGTAAAACTATAGTCGAAACTAGGGTTCATAATCCCTATCAACTAGGAAAGTGGCACCATGTATGTCCATAAATATATAAGTACACACGTAAATTCCCTTACCTATACATATATACATAGGTATGAATATTTTGATACCACTTTGTAACATCCGAGCCAAGATGCCACTAAACTGATGCTCTGACCCGGTGGGTCACTAAGCCTCACGCATGCCCCCTGTATGCCAGAGGCTGCCGAATAGTAGTAAGGGCCTAGGGTGTGATAGTGGGAATATTATTCCCTCATATCAGAGTAAGAAACAGTATAAAAATACCTAAGTATTATACATAATTGAGAGTAAATAGAGTGTGAAAGAAGTAAATAACTGAAATTGAACATGTTGTAATAATAAATTCTGTAAAAATACCTAGTAGCTATGCAGTACAATACAACACTAGTCACCCAATAGGTAGGCCATACAAATACAAGTATAAGAAAAACTAAAAGTAAAAGTACAGGTCTCTACTACTAACTCCGAGCCAGACCAGGTACCCGATCACCAGACACTATTGAACTGCACCATCCTAATTAGAAGAACCGCATGAGAAGCTCCTCTTAATAATGCAACATTTTCCCTCATTCCAATCCACTATTCAACTCATTCTCAACCTGAAAATCATACATAATGTCTACACATACACCGAGGTTCACGTGCAGGGGTGAGAAATAATCTCAGTAGGCCACCCCGATAAGAAACCTATAACTATGATGCTATAAGTGTATGCAAAAGTATAGTGTTTAGCCTTCCTGGGACATTAATGAAGGTAAGTAAACCAAATGCACAATTACAGTCAAACCCAGGGTCTGTAATCCTTGTAAACTGGTAAAGTGCCACCATGGATGTCCATAAATTTATATGTGCACATGTATATTCCCATACCTATACATATATACCTATATATGAATATTCATTTTTATGTGAATCAATAACATGAATCCACAAGAGCATTCGAACCATGATTCCATAATCTCGGTCAACTAGACATCATGTGAAAGGGAATTGAGCTGGACATCATGCCTCTCAAGTAGTGTACCATTAATTCAAGTAGTGTACCATTAATTTGATCCCGAGTTCCTTAATCCCAGCCGGTATAAATCTACTTTGTCCAATGCTGGAAAAGTCTCTGAACAAGGTATGCAACCACAGGAGGATACACGTCTTACCTAGGGTTCTCATGTACTCATCTCCAATCACTAAAATAAGGGTATCGTATACCAACGGTTGATCCGGTAATAAATGATTTTGATAAAGACATCTAGACATCTAGGTAGTCACCATGCTACCACCTCATGTCAAGTAACTGATTTGGAAGAGCGGTATCATTTTAATCAAAGAACAACCAGCCAAAGAGCCTGTATAATCACTCAAGGCATAGAAGTCATCATCCCTCTATGTCTATCCAAGGCATCCTTCAACTAGATCCAAGTATCGCTTAGGGAACTCAATTTATAACCCACTGAGTTCTTCCAAGGTATCCCTCAACTGGATCCAAGTATCACTCAAGGTATAACTATAATCATCCAATGAACCGGTCCAAGGAATCCCACACTTGGATCCAAGTATTTCTCAAGGATTAAGCACAAACCACCATTGAGTCTGTCCTTGGCATCCATCAACTAGATCTAAGTGTCACTCAAGGTATACAAGTCATTAATCCGTTGATACCATCATGGAATCCCACAATAGGATCCATGAGTCACTCAAGGATTAATTAAAGTTGCACTGAGTCCATCCGAGACATCCTTCAACTATATCTGAGTATCACTCAGTTTGGAAACACCAACCAACTCAGCCCATTCAAGGAATCTATCGACCAGATTCAAGTGTCACTTATGGTAACATATCCAACCATTGAGTATGTCCCTGGAATCTATCAATTGGATCCAAGTATCACTCAAGGTTTAATTATCAACCCACTAAGGGATATAAATCAACAACTTAATAAGATCATCCAAAGCATTACTATAGTGTGAATCTCGGTATCAATCAGTGAAAAACAATATGTAAGGCTCAACAACCAGATGCCATGAATCACCTTTCTAGATCCCAACCAATATATATATATATATCACAATATATATATATATATATAATTATGATCAAAATCCAACTCCTAGGTAATGCTTATGGGTGTGCAACAAAGATCTGAAATAATCTGGCTCAAAAGCTGAATCCTAAGAAACCATGTCTAAGAATCTGAATAAGCAATTAATATCCCAAGGAGAACATCTGGGCATCCCAAAAGAAAGAAAGATTCCCCACGTCAAGATCAACATCCACAACTAGGAATCACCTCTAGTATCCATTGATGCATTATCAATAACAATGTAAAGATATAAACAAATGAGTTAGGGTGGTCCAAACGCCCAATCCAACTCTCCAACCATATCCCCATGGGCTTACAAATTATGAACATGTTCTAGGTGACACATGAACACTATCTCTACCCAAATATAATATAACAGCTCATGGTTAGTCAAACAATGGGAACTCATTGGGTCCCTCAAGTCAATCACTAAAAGGAGTCCTCCTTGGGATCCTTTAGATAAACTCAAGAGAAGGCATCCTACTCAAGATCCTTAGCTGAAAAGGTAATGGAGGAATCCTACATGATATCCTAGAACAATAATCCATAGATACATCATATCACAAGGATCCTCTAAACAACACACAAGTGAGGGATCCTATAAAGAAATCCCTAAATCAGCATGTAAGAAAAGGCATCCCTCGGGGGATCCTTAGAAGCAAGAGGTCCCATGGCCTCATAGGCCAGAAGGAAACGTCTCACAAGGGAACGTCCTCAAAAGAAAAACATAATTGGACATAGCTCATAGCTCATCTCAGATCAAAGGTCTCAATTAGGTCTCTTAAAAAACCCAACCCATCATTCATACCATGTATATCCCTTATGAGATGACTGAATTCGATAACTAGAGGAATAACCACTACATTTAGATAGAAACCCCAAAACACTCAATAAGAGTCCTAAAACCACTCCATGGGTTTCACCAATGTGATATACATGGAAAAATACTCATAATGGAATACTCTTAGGTCCAAAACTAACACCATAGAAAGAAAACATGAAGACCCCTCAAAGGGTTATAAGGGGTAGTACATGGCGTGCCCCCATGGGCATGCAATGTGTACTCCTGTAGCCCCACCTAGGCATGTACTTACATCGGCATTGGCGTGTACAAGCCCCAGGTACACGATGTGTAACACAGGTACACAGTGTGTACACTACATGGGGTACATGAATGTATCCCAAAACTGCATTGGCCATTTACCTGGACAAGACATGTACTTATACATGGTGTACTACATAGACGAGGTCTGGCTGTGTATATTAACATCTATATACCCCTACACAGGTAGACAAGCCCAGATACTCAATTACATGATCGAGTATCAGTGCATGGTGTGTATACCCCATATACAGTGTGTGCTCCTTAAAATATCATCTTCCCTAAATGGGAATAACACACAGCGTGTCACCTCAGACTATATGTTGTTTCACCTCGTTTCACCAAACGGGAAACCCTCAGATCACCCAAAACCCATGTTTTCACCCCCGAATCAACATATCTGGCCTTAAGAGGCCACAAGAAAGCATAAACAGGATTTAAAAATTGAAATAATAGATTTAAAGGGTATATATGATGAAAACATAAACAGTCCTACCTTTGGGTGTAAAAGACCGAAGATTCACTTGATTTCACCATCCACAGCCGCCATACGCCGACTCAGCATATTGAGGGCTTCGCGATTGTACCACTCTTCCCTTCCCTCTCTAACTCTTTCTACTTTCCCATTTTCTCCCTTGTTCGAGAGACGTAGGAGGATCCACATGAGAGGAATGCATGAGAAGTAAGAGGAAAGAAGAGAAAATAATGAAAATAAGAAAAAGAAAAGAAAAAGAAAAAGGAGAAAAAGGGGCTCGGGCTGACCTCGGTGCCTGAATCAAGTTTAGGCCTCACCTATCCTAAACTCCCCATTACGTAATCAATAAAGAATATGTAATATTAATCCAACACTTCATTCAAAATATAAAACTGAATGAACATGTGAGAATAATTTAATATTTAATTTGATAAATATTAATTATTAATTATTCCACCAAAATTTGAACAACTTTGATTTCCACCAAAATCCTGTCCTAGGGTAAACACCCTATTTAGGTACCAATGGAATAGTATGAAAAATTATCTGAGATCATCTTCTAGGGGAAAAGTACATTTTACCCCTCATGAGTATCTGACTTCAAAAATTCAAATTTCTTCTCAAAATTGTTATCCGGAAAAACACGGGTTCTTACATCCATCATGATTTCTTGTAAGTTAGTTGTAACCTATGTTTATGATGTAGTGTTTTAATATTTTTCCATATTTCCTGTGTTTCCTTTATTATTATCATTCTATATCATGCCTCATTGTTCATGTTTATGATTCTCACCCCCTTTATGCCCCATTTATATTTCTATTGTCTAGAATGTATTGATTTATTCATGTTATACTATATTTGTTCCCTTAATATGATTTATAGCATGCCCTTTTCTTATGTATGTCCCCAAGTTATACCATGGAATTTTAAGTATGATGTAATAATATGAAAATGTCAACGAAGTTTTCAATAATGTTGTTATATCAAATTTTCAACATGTTATGCTATGTACCTAATTCCCAAAGAAACAAGAATAATCAATATTTTGGGTTGTATTATGTGTAATATTATGTAATAAATCGTGAATTAATTTTTAATAAAGATAAGGGTTTTCATATTTGGTATCAAAGTATTGTTTAGTTATTTTTGGGATTATAATTTGAAAACTATAGAGAAAGACTTAGTTATATGACTAAACATAAGAAGATATCCCTAAATTTTTTAAAACTATAGAGTAAGATTTTTCCAAGATAATAATACCTTATTAGGATAATACAAGTGGATGTTCCTCTGGCACAGATGTACATAGGGGTAAATCCCAAAAATAATGTGTTAATCTAGACTCATCCAGGAATGGGTGCATGAAAATGGGCCTTACGGAAAACTTAGTTTGGCACTCCTGGGGTATATTCTTTGGTAAATTCACAAGTTCATTATGAACCATTATTAAGAAAATATTATTTCCCATAATTTTCTATGTTTGGAAATAGATAATGGGTGTCTTTTATTAAATCCATGAAATTCATAATTTAAAGAAATACGTGTCATTTATAAGTTATCCCTTTGATTTCATTGGATTCCCATTTATGAATTTAAAAATACTCATCCCTAATATTCCCTTTATTCTAGTAAATCATTTAAAATAGAAGAAATATATTGTTATTATTTGGTGGATTATGTGATTCGTTAGAATATTATTCTAGTACTTCATGCATAAACAAATTCATCATGAGTTCTCATTATTTGGAGAAGTATATGATATTGTAGTGAAAATTGAATAAAGGATGAAATTATACTTGTAAAGAAAGTATATTTATTTATTTCCATAGTCTAGATAGTAAAGGAATTTCTTAACTCTAGGAAAAAGTCTTGAAACAGAAATTTTGTCTTATTATGATCATTTTCGATGAATTAATGGTATTTTCACTAATTTTAGATTTATAGTTTTGTGGTCATTGACTTTCTCTGGACCATGTTCCCTATCACACTCTATTAGTTATTTGGTGGTAGTTTTATCTTCCATGTCTATGTTTTCACTTCCCAATAATTTTATCATACTTGGAAACCAAGTTATGTGATGACCATCATATTTCATTTTCACTCCTTTCATTGGGATGCTTTATTAACCCTTTTTACGATGTGAGTTTTTAATAAATATGTTTTCAAGTGTCCAAAACATTAATTACTGAGTTAAAGTTTAAATTTTGAGGACATAATTTATTAAAGTGGGAAGAATGTAGAAACCTGGGTTTTTTAAATATTAAAACTATGTTTGATAGCATATGTTATACACAACACTAAACCTAAACAAACAATGATTATTTAAATATGATAATTTTAACCCTTACATTAATTTTATTAATATGAGTAGGATTAACTAATTTGTGAAATATATATATTTCTTAAATATATTGATAAATACTTAGTAAACAATCAATCAATTTTTGGTAATGTATTTTTTTCTTCAAAATAGGTTTTCTTCAAAAATGATTTTTATTCCTTTTTATGAAACAAATATGATTGTTTTATAGAACACTTAGAAAATATATGTGATAAAATTAACTCCATTTTTTATATTATAATATCAAAATTAAGTTAGAGTGAAATTTTGGGATTTTTCAAAAAATATAGATTTTTCAGTGAGTAGTGAAAAAAACCATTTTAATGTAAAATTGGCATTTCTTTTGAAAAATGAATTAATTTAAAGGAAAAATTATTATTTTAATTTTATTTAAAGGTAAAATAAGTATTATTATGTTATATTTAATTTAATTAATTACATTTAAATAATTTTTATACAATATTTTAATACAAGTTTATTTTTATGATTAAAAACTCTTTTTTCTAAAAAATGTTTAAAAATGCATAATGTTTCTCCATTATAATTAATTAAAATTAAACATAATTAGAAATAGTTTAAATGAAATATTTAGATTAAATATATATATTTATTAATTTAAATTCATATAATGAATATAACTAGTTATATATTTAAATTAAAATCATATTTTCCTTGAAAAATGGATTTTTTTTTAAACAGTTTTCCATCATGCCTGCAGGTTTTATATTAAATTAAATTATTCAAAATATATTATACTATTTTTGATAAAATATATTAAATAATTTTATTCATAATAATTAATATTATTTAATAATTTCAACTTAATTTTTTAACAATATTAATAGTAATTGTAGTAAATATTTATTACCATGGTAAATGAAAAATAAGATTATTAAGGGTAAAAATAATTTAACAAGGAAAAGAAACAATGTCAACCTAGAAGTGTGAATATTTATATTTACTTTTCATTGAAATAATTATTATATTTATTCTTTATTTTTTTACTTTATAAATGGTTAAGTAATCAGTTTGATAAAAAATATATTTTGAAATGATAAAACATAAATTGTATTTTTGGGTAATATTCAAATTCAATTAAGGTATTTATTTTTATGAAATAATGGATTCTTGAAATAAATAATATTTTAATAAAATATTATTATAAAATTATGTTTATTAAATATAAACGATCATGTTGTTTTTATGAATTCAAATGTAATTTTTATAAGGGTTCGAAAACAGTTATTATTGAAAACCCCAACATTTCTCAATAAATTTTAATTATATTTTAAAAGTGAATATTTATATATCTAGAAAATTATTTGGTTAATATAAATATTTTTTTTGTAATCATAACATCAAAATTATCCAAATGTGAATTTTTCACAATTTTCTGAGATATTCAGATTTTTGGGTAAAAATTAAATACGGTATAAATATATAGTGGGTATTCTGATGTCATAATGACCCAGAAATGATGTAATAAATACTATAACATGAATACATGACCAAATATATGTTTTCCATTTAAAATAATATTATTTTGAGGTTATTTAATTAATTTTATAAATCCATTATGAATCCTCCAAAACCTATAATATATTTCGAGGTTTTAAAATCATTTCTTTAAGGAAATTATTCACTTACACATAAAAAAGGGAATTATTTTAATAATTTAATCCCTTAAACTTATAAAATAATTTAAAACATCCCTCTTCGGAAGAAACCATGGGAAAAAATAGGGTAAGGTTTGTGGTTTTGACCACTTTATTATATAGAGTCCAAAACCTAAGTTTGAGAAATAATAAAGAATTTCCAACTCAGTTCCTATATAAACCCACCCAAGGTCCCAATTATATTACCTAAAAAACCTTTTATCAAGTCCTTGATATTCCCTCTTCTCTCTACATTCCTCCTATGGTTCCCTCATCTCTCAATAAGCTCCTCCCAAGCATTTGAAATCACCCACTTAAGGTAAGGTATCGTCTCCTCCTCTTTATTCAAGTATCTTCGTTATCTCATGTATTTATCTTCATTTCCTAATGTTGGGAAATATTCTTATATATACCCCTTACTTTAAATTTTATGTATAAATGATTAGATACTAATTTCACTCTCATCAATCACTCCCATTAACATTGATCAGCCCTTGTTATGTTACCAAAATTTCCCCAGGATTTTTCATGCCAAACAATTGTGTAGTGAATACCCATACCCATTTCATATCAAAGGTTTTAAACTTTATGAACTTATGCTTATTTGATTTTTATATTACATGTATATATTCCACACTCCCTAATCGTGGAATAAAATTCTATGATAAATGATTACATGTTGTATGATCTATGTGGCACACTTAAGCAAGATAATGAAATGAAATGGATGGGTACACCCAAAATTATATATCGCTTCAATGCATTGGGTAATGTTTTAGTCTCATGAGAATTAATTCAAGAGATTAGGGAGTTAACCTAATCCATTATGGGAATTTTTACATCATGATTTCTTGGAAATTATCCTTGAACTATGTTTATTATGCAATGTTTTAAGATGTTGCCACATTTCCCATATTTGCTTTATGATTATCATGTTATATCATGCCTCATCGTTCATGTTTATTATTCTCACTCCTTTTATGACCCATTGATATGCCTATTATTTAACATATATTACTTTATTCATGTTATTACATGTTTATTCCCTTACTAGGTTTATAGCTCACCCCTTTTTATGTATGTCCCAAGGTTATCTCATGCAGTTTTAAGTACGATGGAATAATATGAGCATGTCAAGGAAGTTTTAAATAATGTTGTTTTATCCCATGTTCAAGATTTTTTTCTATGTACCTAATTCCTAAAGACATTATACTTCTCTATATTTTGTGTTGTATTATGTGTAAATGTATATAATAAATCGTGAATTAATGTGTAATAAGTAGGGTTTTCATATCTCACCTCCATTCACAAGATTCTAATGCCTCCCTGGATAGTAATAAATTCCATATTTATATATATATGGTTCAAAATATAGAGAAACAAAAAACATGAATCAAATGAATGTACAGTTTCCTCTTAAATTCATATTTTTAGTCAATCAACTTCATTGGTATTTTACTTGGGAATGATTTCATGAACATGTCTTTAATCTATAACATATTCCTAAAATATAAAATAAGGACCATTAAAGGATGAGTTTTCCTCCCATACTCTCAAGTGATAAAATGTTCCACCATCACCACCCCAGGTGATCAATATTTATCCCACCTTTGGAAAGCATAAGATACATGTGTGACCAAAACTACAAAAATGGTGCCACAATGATAAAAAAAATATATAAAAAATAATCAAGAAATTTCATTAAGTAATAACTATTAAGAAGAAAGGATTTATTACTCTAGAATACTCTTTAATTAAATGAACTCCTAATTATAACTTTCATTTAATTCAAAAGAAAATCTGAAATTACTAGTTTAGATAGACACAAGTAGTAACACATCATACTAAGAAATGTTGAAATCTAAAATAATACTTTGGAGAATTTATTTCAAAATCTATTATCTTAATAAATAGTTATCATAAATGGTATGCTTAATCAAGAAGTATCTAAAAAAGTTATCCATTATAATAAAAATATTTTAAACATGTTTCTCCATCAATTAAAACATATTATCATACTACTTATATTAATATAAAACAAAACTTTTAACTCCCATCATGATCTTCCAGTTTTTCTAACTAACATGCATTAAGCTTTTAATTATAAAACTAAACATGGAATATTATTAAAAGAAAATCATATCATGTCATGAATTTATAACAAAACATGTTTAAACGTGCATAAATAACCTTAAAATGAATAAAACATAATTATGAATACTACATCATGTCAATAATTTTTATCATATACAAACACACTAAACATATTTAAAAATTTAAATTTTAACTTAAATTTAATCTATGATAGTAATACATGCATCTTTTCTAAATTTATTACCCTGAAATCAGTCAGTTTTCACCTGAACATATTTAGTTGGTTGTCATAGCCCTTACATCAGATCATAGTAGGCCACTATACCCATGCCCTAGATGGTCCCTCTTTAATATTAAGGGTTCTGAAACCTTTAACAAGGGCCCTAAAAATCTATGTTTTATCCATTACCTCACTTATATCATAGGTTAAGTTAAATGAAACTATTTCCCTACCAAAATCATGCAAGCCTTTACTATGCCTAACTATTAACTCCATTATATCTATTAACCAAAAGATTTGATAAAACTTTTTTCATGACCTGCCCCAACTAGAACCCTACCCGATTCAGCAATGAAGATGAGTAGACTCCTAAAGCCTACATATGTTAATTCACAAGTTGGAAACTAGTATGAGGGTAACTGTTACACATATGCGAGGTATTACCCTCATAAATCCCAGTAAAATAAAGTAGAACCATAAATAAACTTCATATATATATAGAAAAGATAAATATTCACATAACCTAACTATCACTACATTTCATTTAATGTATTGAAATCAAGAAAAATGAATGAACAACCTCCTAGACTCCACTTTGGCTTCCCAAATAACAACATCCTCGATCTCCATCAAACTACCCAACAAAGAAACTCCAGAAGTATGTGTAGAGGTAAGAACCTGAGAGTACTTAGTAGGATCATATTACTAAAAAATTCATTATCCATGAGAAATAAAATCATTAGGATAGCTGTTAGTGAGATCAACATAATACAAGATTTAGCATAAATCAATAGTAGATCTGGTAAATAAATCATAGTTTAAGGTATACATGATCACCAATTTAGGATAAATTACATGTTACCAACACATTACATCAATTATACACTAGTATAACTAAATTATGGTGATGGTAGATTTATTATAATTATATAAGAATAAGGGAAAGGTTGGTAAACATGTCGCCACTCTTTTATCCATCATGTTCGACCTGTCATATAATCAACTAATATCAATCACATCATCACCATTAAATCATCATAATAGATCAATAATATTATTTTTATAAATAGAAAATAATTATTTTAGATTTATGGGGTCATATAGAAATAAAATAAAAGGCCTAGAATTATATATCCATCACAATTGATCAACTCTTCACTATTATATTCACATCACACCATCACCACATCACCATGCTTAACACACCACTGCCACATCCCAATACCACTTCCACATAATCACAACTGTAGACACATCAAAATCAGTACCACGTCACAACATCACTATCTCATAAACTTGTGCTATAACTAAAATCCATCATAGAACAAATACATGACATACCTTAAGCCATCATAGCATAGGGATATGTGTAAATTTCATTACCTTAAGTCATTATAGCCCATAAATAGGTGCATGTGTCATAACATTGTTTCTATATATCCCATACACACACAACACATCTTAATCCATTAAATCTTGAGTATATATATAAATGGATATCAAAACCAAAATCCATTACAACCTGTAATGTATATATATATATATATATGATAACCTTGATCCATTATATCCTAGGTATATATGCAGTATGACTTAGGGAATTATATACAATTAACTAAAATCTTTAAAAGTTTACATGAATGGCATCATAAGATCACAAACAAACCAATAAGAAACCAAATAATAAATAATCACATAAAAATAATAATCAATGCAACAACACAAGGTCTCATAAGGTAAATATTCAATACAATAACTAATAAATTAACCACATCATTTCATGATCTAATAACCATGAGTAAATAGGTAATATATTTCTACTAAGTATTATTATAAACACCATGAAAAATTATTATCTTTCCCATCAATTATTTAGTTACTCTATCCCAATTAATTAATTATTTAATTTAATACAACCACAAAATTACAAATAACCATAATGAAACCACAACCAAATCTTACAACCTCATACACTACTTTCCCAAGGCAAAAAAATACCAACATATAACCAACACTTCAAACCCAACTTATAGAACATATCCAAAACCTTTTATGTCTCCCATCACTAACATTTACCCAATACTCTCAACAACAAACCCACACTACCCCTTATCTACCTTACTCACCTTAACCAGAAGTACAACTAATGGAATAACCCCAAGAAGGAAGATTAGATCCCTCTCCACTAAGTTCTCACTATATGACCCCAAAACTAAAGACATCATCAAAGGGGAGAAAAAATACTAGAACGGTAGTAGATACTGTCAAGATAATAATAATAACACACCCCATCTCAATTAAAGTTTATAACTGACCCTTAGGTAAACTTATATTCCATAAATGGAATGAATGAAAAATCATTATATTCATAAACCTACCCCAAAATCTATCTCAAAATGAAAAATCTTAACAATTCAATAAACTCATTCAACTAAAGAAACACTCATGAATCCACAAAAACTCGAGTTACACTACATAAATCACTTACATAATTATCATTCTTTAATTCTAGGATTTCATTTTATTATCATCATGTTACTATTCTTAAATCAATTCTAATTTACACATATGACTTCAATATAGTATCATCAATATAACACCTATACATATATTTTGTACATTATTAATAGCTTCATAATGTTTAAATATTGTTAAATTTTCTCATCTTTCCATATTCTTCATTATCTTTTGAAACTACCCCTTTCAACTCTGTTTTCAAAATACTATCCATTTTTCATGATATATCACATAATATTAGAATCTTATATATATATATATTATAATCATTATAAAAATGTGGAATATTGATGAAAACTTACAATAGATGGCTCAAATTCTATTTATTATGAAGTCAAATATAGTTATATTGGCAAACCTAAGGTTATCTCCAAAGAGGAGTGATGAAAATATTTTTTCAATTTTATTTGGGGATTAGAGAAAGCGGTGTTTTGAATTTGTTTGGGTTCTGAAAACTAAGTGGAACCAAGAGATTAGAAGAAATATTAAGTGAAGGGTGATTGGGTCAGGTTTGGTTTTTTTATTACAATGTTATCCTAGTACTTAATGTTATTCAACTCTTCTTCTTATTAACTTCTGAGTGAGAGGATTCGCAATCGCTTCCCCTCTTACACTTTGTTGAATGATGTGGGTGAGGATGTCCCTAACTAATATCTAAGCTTGATCTATACTCATTACTAAACACTATAGGAAAAAATGGATTTTGTTACAGGCTATTTGCGATGAGCTCATCGATTGTCGCAAATAGTCCCTCAGTAAGGACTATTTGCGAAGTGATTCATTACCCATCGGAAATACTCTTAAAAAAATTATTTATAGTGGGAATGTTTTCCCATTAAAAATACCTTTGGCACACAATGTGTACCAAACCCAGTGAAAGGTGTTTATAATGGGAATTAATTCTCATCGCAAATACCTTTCGTCATTATAGATATTTGCAATGGGAATTAGCTCTCATCGCAAATAAACTTTCAGTAAAAGAATTTTTACGACGGGTCCCGTTGTAAATACTTTTTTACTGCCAACGTAATTATAAATGGTGGGTACTAATTGTGACGGGACCCATCGCAAATTATCTAACCTATATACCCCCCCCCCCCCCCCCGCCCCCCAACTGGTTTTTTTTTTGTTTTCTTCACCTATAAACTCACCTCTCCTCCTCTGCTCTCATATTCTTCTGCTAAAACTTTTAAAACTTTTAACGTTTACTAGGAATCAAATTTCAATCTTTGCATCCGCTAAAATATTCAGTTTTAAGGTATTTATTTAATGTTTCAAAATTTTAATTATTTTATTTTATTTTTTGTTAGTAATAATAATTATTAATTAGCAGTAATTAGATTTAATAATAATTACTTAATTTTATTTATCAGTAATTGGTTTTAAGTAATAGTAATTATTTTTAATTAGAAGTATTTAGTTTTAATTATTAATAATTGTTTTTAATTAGAAATATTTAGTTTTAATTAGTAGTAATTAGTTTTAATTATTATTATGTAGTTTTAATTATTAGTAATTAACAATAATTATTAGAAATTAGCTGTAATTATTAGAAATTTGTGATAATTATTTTAAAAATTAGGTAATTAGAAAAAAAAAATAGAGATAATAAGCAAGAATTAGTAAAAAATAATGGAAATGAGTGGGAATTAAAACTTAGTAATAATTTCTAGATCTTAGTAATAAATAAAAATTAGCATTAATTAATAATAATTTGTACTAATTACTAAAAATTAGTGATAATTATTAAAAATTAACCGTAATTATTATAAATTTACTAAAATTATTAGAAATTATAAACAATTGCTAAAAAATAGTGATAAATAGTAAAAATTAGTGATAAATGGTAATAATTAGTGGTAATTAATAACAATTAGTAAAATTTAGTAAAATTTATCGATAATTATAGGCAATTACTAAAATTTAGTTGTAATTAGTAACAATTTGTGATAATTACTAAATATTAGCGGTAATTAGCGGTACGTAGTAAAAATTAGCAATAATTAGAAGTACTTAGTAAAAATTAGCAGTGATTACTAAAAATGATTGGTAATTACTAAAAATTGGCAATAGTAACTAAATATTAGAGGAAATTACATAAAATTAGCGGCACCTATTAAAAATTAGCGGTAATTAGTGGTACTTAGTAAAAATTAGTGGTAATTAGCTAGACTTGGTAAAAAAATAACAGTAATTAGTAAAAAATAGCAGTAATTACAAAAATTAGAAACACTTAGAAAAAATTAGCGACAGATAGAAAAAATTAGCAGAAGTTAGTAAAAAGTTGTGATAATTAGTAAAAATTAGTGGTAATCACTAAAATTAGTGGCACTAACTTAAAATTAGTTGTAATTAGTGATTCATACTAAAAATTATCAATAATTAGTAAAAAACAAGTATCACATAGTAAAAATAAGTGGGACTTAGTAAAAAATTAATGGTACCTAGAAAAAAATAGTTTTAGTAAGCTGTACTTAGTAAATATTAGCAAATATTAGCAGTAGTTGGTAAAAATAAGCAACACTTAGTATAAATAAGAAGTACTTAGTAAAAATTAACAGTAATTAGTGGTACTTAGTAAAAAAAGTCGACACTTAGTAAAAAATAGTGGTAATTACTAAAAATAGCATTAATTAGTAATAATTAACGGTAATTAGTAAAAATAATGGTAATTAGTAAAAATTAGCAATGATTACTAAAAATTATCAATAATTAGCGGTACTTAGTAAAAATTAGCTGTAATTAGTGGAAATTACTAAAAAATAGCAACACTTAGTAAAACTTACCAGTGTTTAGTAAAAATTAGCGATAATAAGTGGTACTTGATAAAAATTACCAGTACTTAGTAAAAAATGTGGTGCTTAGTAAAAATTAGAGGTAATTAATAATAATTAGTGGTAATTACTGAAAACTAATAGTAATTATTAATAATTAGAGATAATTACTAGTAATTAGTAATAATTAGTAGTAATTCCTAAAAATTAGTGATATTTAATAATAATTAGCAGTACTTAGTAAAATTTAGTGGCACTTAGTAAAAATTAACCAAACTTAATAAAAATTAGTGGTAATTACCAGTAATTTGAAAAAATAAGCGATAGTCAAAATTAGCTGTAGTTGGAAAAAATTAGTGGTAATAAGTAATAATTAGTGGTGATTAATAAACAATACTTATAATTAGTAATAATTAGCAGTAATTTGAAATAATTAGTAATAACTACATAAAATTAGTAATAATTGGGGTTAATTAGTGGTAATTACTAAGAATTAGCAGAAATTAGTGGTAATTAGTAATACTTATAAAAAATTAGCAGTAATTATTAGTACTTAGTAAAATTTAGTGGTACTTAGTAAAATTTAGTGTAACTTAGTGAAAATTAGAGGGATTTGGTAAAAATCAGCAGTAATTAATAGTACTTAGTAAAAATAAGAAATACTTAATAAATATTTGTGGTAATTACTAAAAATTAGTTGTAATTAGTTTTAATTAGTGGTAATTGCTAAAAATAGTGGTAAATAGTAATTAGTAGCAATAATTTGTAATAATAAGTGGTAATTACTAAAATATAGTGGTAAATAGTGATTATTAGTAGTAATTAGTAATAATTAGTGGTAATTACTAGTAATTACTGGTAATTAGTAATAATTAATGGTAATTAGTGCTAAATATAAAAAATTAGGGGTAATTACTAAAAATTTGTGGCACTTCGTAAAAATTATCAATAATTAATCAAAATTAGTAGTAATTAGTAATAATCAGTGGTAATTAATAAAATTGATAATATTTAGAACTAAATTATAATTTTTTAATTTTCTATTCTTTTTAGATCATCTTTTTCTTATATCAAATAATTCATAAAAAATATTTTCTATTTTTTTGAGAAATATCGAATAAGGAAGTCAAAAATAGACTTTATTACATGATCTTGATTAGATAAATCATTACAAAATCTAAATGGTTCTAGTATAAATTTTATATATATTAAGGGTGATGATGATTTTTTATCATTTTCATCATCAAAACTAGAATTTGTTTTGAAGGGAAAACTAAGTGTCTATATAAGAAATGTGATCGGTGGAGGTTTAACACTTTTGAAAACATTGGGGGTCATTTATTGAGTTGTGGTTTCTGAAAAGATTATATATTTTTTGTATTATTATAGTGAACATAGTTATGGAGAAAATATTAACAAGTTGGTTCTAGATCCATCATGGTTTCAAACTTTAGTACATGATGTCGCTGATCCATATTTTGAAAAATATTGAATATCAAGATGATATTGATTTTACTCGTGTGTTAGAACCATCTTGATTTTATGAGTATCTAAAGTTTTCTGAAGATTCCTTATGTCCTGGTTTCAATATAAACAAATTTTAAGTAGTTAAAAAATTTATGGTTATTAAATCATATTATTGAGTGTCAAATAGCTATTTTCATCAGTTATTCTCTTTGGTTAAATCATTATTGCGTGAAGAAAATGTGTTTCCTATAAATTTATATAAGAGCAAGAGACTGGTTTGTAATTTGGGTCTTTGTTATCAAAATATTTATAAATTTTAAAATGATTGCATATTATATTATGGTAAAAATGAGTCATTAGTTATTTTTCCTACATATGGAAAATCGAGGTACAAAACAGCTCAACTTAGGAAGTCTGGATTGATTTCTATTAAACATTTAAGGTATTTTCTACTTACACCTATATTGTAGTGTTTATTTATGTCTTAGAACATAGAATAATTGATTTCATGGAACAAAACCAATATTTCAACCAGTAAAATATTAAATCATCCTTGTGATTGTAACCCAAGGAAAAATTGTGACTAGGTACATCCGTATTTTACTTCATAATCCCATAACATTCAATTGGGTCTTTCTACTAAAAATTTCTATCCATTTGGTTCTTTCATTAGTAAATATTATTATTAGCCTGTTTTTATAACCCCAAAAAACTTACTTCTCTGGATATTGATGAATGATTTATGTATCTTTTTAACTTTATTAATTCAAGGAAATCAAAAAAATAATATTGATGTTTATTTTAAACCATTGATTGATGAGTTAAAATTATTATGGAGTAATGGTGCCAATACATATGATGTTGTTGAAAAACAAAATTTCTTAATGAAATTTGCATTGATGTGGACAATTAGTGACTTCCCACCATATGGAATGTAGTTTTTATAGAGTACATGCAGTCTAAAATCATGTCTATATAGTATGAGTGATAAAAAAATGTTTAATATCATCAATGTGTTACAGCATTATTTTTCGACTATCATCACATATTTCTTCCTATTGATAATCCTTTTTAAAGGAATAGAAAATATTTCAAAAAAGTTATAATTGAAAGATATGAACCTCTGGAAATAATCTTAGGTATTGATTTAAAATCAATTATTTCCTCATTACCTCCTATTACCTTTGTATTGACTTTAAAGCAATAAAAAATATATGTCTTTGGGAAAGATCACAATTGGATTAAACGAATTATTTTTTGGGATCTTCCATATTGGTCTGATTTGTTGATCCATCACATGTTGGATGTCATGCATATTGAGAAGAAGTATTTTGATAATATATTTTATACATTTTTGAACACATCTTGTAAGGCCAATTAACGATTAGATCTTTCCCAAATTTGTAGGCAACCAAAACTTATGTTTTTAGAAAATGATAGATCATAGAAGTTAATGAAGCCAAAATTAGATTATAAACATTCAAAAGATAACAGTTTATTATTTTTTCACTGGAATGCGTATTTGAGACTACCATATGGTTATGTTTCTAATTTGGCTAGATGTGTCAAAAATAGTCATATTACCAGATTGAAAAGACATGATTGTCTTGTTATATTAGAAAAAATTATATTGATTCGATTTAGAGGTTTTTGGAATTTATAAATTTGGGATGCACTAAGATAAATATGATATTTTTTCACGATATATGTGCAATGATAATTGAATATAATGCACTTAGTATACTTCAAGAAGATATTGTTTTAATTTTATATAATCTGGAAAAAAATTCCACCAGCTTTATTTGATTCAATGGAACATTTGACATTACATTTTCTACCTGAAAAAATGTGTAGGGATGGTATAATTTTTATGGATGTACCAAAATAATAGATTTATGCAAAAACTAAAGAAAATAGATACATAAAATCCATTAGCTGAAGGGTCAATTGCATATCATTATTTATAGGAGGAAGTTTTTTCCCCTACTCACATTATTTCCTCCCTGAATATCCTTTAAAACATAATTGAATGGGCTATAATGATGGAAATGTTAATGATGAACTGAACATTAAACTATAATTTTTTAATCATCCTAGACTTGGATTTGGTGGAGTTTATGAATAAAGGCTTTCAGATGATGAACATCACAGGGATCATACATATGTGTTTCTCAACTATGAAGAAATGACATGATCTCTAGAGTGAGTTCTACTACCACATATTCTTTATTTTTTTTTGAAAATAAATTTATATTATTTTATTTTTATATTATATTATGATCATATCAAGAAATAGTTTCCACAAATTAAACCAACTACCCTTTAAGAACATCGACTACATAATTTTTCCTACTGGTTTTAAAGACTAGTAATATAAATTATTTATTGTTTAACATATCTAATAAATTTATTATTTGTTATATTTTTAGCTATTTCTCAAATTTTCAGGTATCACAACATACTGATAAAATTAATAATCGATTGTGTTTATTGAGTAACCCACCATACAAAATGATTAAATCTTATAACGCATATGTGGTTAATGGTTTTTTATTTCATACATGTTTATTTAGTGAATAAAAAACCAATGAATAATGGTATTTTCTTGAGCGGATCTGATCATAGAGAAAGTAAAGTTGAATGTTATAGCATGTTGGACGAAATAATTGAAATGTGTTATCTAAAATAAAATTAAGTAACAATTTTAAATGTAATTGATTTAATAATGATAGAGGATTGCATGTTCATCTACATCATGGAATCATCCACATTAAATATAAAGCCTTCTTGTAGTAAATGAACTATTTTTATTGTCTCATAAAGCACAAAAATATATTATACAAATTATTATGTTGTTTCAAGAGATTTAATTGGTTTGGGGAGGATTATAAAAAAGAAATTCCATGAAAATCAGTTTATGGAAAGTGAATTTGGTTCTATTGAAGTGAAAGAAATTAAAAATTTTCAAGAGTCTTCGCCATATACATCTTTTAAATGAATATACATGAATATTGATGATGACACCCCGTAGTTATGGGTTGATGGTGATGATGATGTTGATGATGTAACAAATTAATTTGAATTGATAAATGATGATAGAGATGAAACTCCTATAGAAATTTATGTTACCAAGGAGGAAGATGAAGATAATAAAACTATTGTATAGGAAGATGATGATGAATATGAATAATGAAACAATTACTTGTCAGTTATAATCAATATATATATATATATATTACTAATATTCAATTATTTTCTTAAAAATTTCTTTTCATGTTTCATATGGATGATGAGACATATGATGGCATCTTTCATAACCTCCAAGAGGTTGTACTACGTAGTGATTATCTTGATGATATTTAATCATACCCTTAGGTTGGAAGTGGTGTGTGGACTTAGAGGGGTCGTTGTCTTGCGAGATTGATGATTCCTGAACCTATTCACGAGCAACACACATATCTATATTTTGATCCATGTGGGTATAGACATGTTTGGTTGTGTAATTTAGTTAATTTTCATTATCATTTATTTTTAGTGATTTATTTATGTACTAATTTATTTATTATTTTTTATATTTTCCTATGATTTTTTCATATAGATGTTAGACATGGGAGTGCTATTCAGTAGAATTATTTTTTTGGAGTATGGCTTATGTGGGATCATATTCTCATTGAAGTTTGGGAGAGAATGTTTGATCATTGGATGGTATGTAAATATATAATAATTATTTTGAAATTTATTTAATTATTAACTTTATATAATTAAATATTTATAGGGTTTATGGTATCCTATCAATGATGGTATGAGGACCTTCATCTGGGAGTCCTGTGAGGCCTTTATGCGTGACCTATGTCATCAATTTTTTCACAATATTTGAAAGATATCCCAGAAGAAATCTATAAGTATATTTTTTTATAATAATTATTGTATCCATTGACCTCATTATATATCCTATCACTTTTAGGATATATTATGATCATATTGGTTGGAAGACAGTTTTTAGAGGAGATCATCATTAGGTCGGTAAAATCGGGGGAGACAGGAGGTCAATAATATAGCTTGTAGTCGTACATTCAGTATTCATTGACGACATCTAGTAAGTACATTTTTTTAATAATTTATATAGCTTAAATGTAAAATATTTATTTTATTTTTCATATAGGTATTCGAGTAGCCTGATATTATAGAGTTTGATGTGTACAAGAGGATGTACAGAGACCCAATCACTAAAGATATTACTGGCGTTTGACAGTTCCATATTGTGCCAACATTATTTTTTTAGTTTTAAAAATAACTAAAAATAATATTTTAACTATTTTAATTTGAAATTTTATTTTAAGGAGTCTTATGAGGCTATGACTTATCACACACATGATGATAGTTATTCTAAGACTGGGGGTCACACCACTAGTGCAGTGGGATTTAATGACATAATATCGATGTAGGAAACTCATTATGCCTTTGAGAAAGGTCGAGTTGTTGGTATGGGATCTCTCTTGATGTTTGGAATTTATTATGGTACTATTATGATGTCATTTTATAGCTTGAGTGGAGATCATGGGGAGTCATCATTATTAGTTTCATAGTATGAGGAGAAGCTAAGAGCTCAAAATTAAGTTATAGACATCCTGTGTAGAGAGCAGGAAGATTTTCGTCTGTAGTCAGAGTAGTAACATGAAGAGTTGAAACAAGCGCATGTATAGGAGAAGGAGAAGATGATGGATTACATGCGGCATTTGGCATAGGGTATAGGGATGGAGTTCCCACCACCACCTCCTCCAGATGACCCTCCCCCTCCCTAGTGATTTATGTATTTTTTAGATACATTTATTATGGAAAACATTTTAATGAACATTTTTTATAAATATTGTTATTAAGTCATAAATTTATAGTTCTAAATACTTTGTTTTTTTATATTGTTATATTTTGTTATATTTTATTATTATTGTGATGTTTTTTATTTACTATTTTTTTTATATTTTTATTTTTTTTAATATTTTTTTAATTATTTGTGATGGGACATTAATCCCATAAAAATGGTTTCTAAAATATTTGAGATGGGATTATTTTCTCATCGCTAATAAGTATATATATAAAACCATCATATATTTTGGATATGGTAAACCCCCCCTCATAAAAAAATTATTTTATGATGGGTCATCATAAAAAAGGTATTTGCGATGCGTTTTTCAACAATAGACCTTTTGCAGCAAGTTCCCTTCACAAATGTCTATTTGTGATGGTATCTTATCGTAAATAAGGTGAAATCTAGTAGTGATATGTGTAACAGTTCCATAAAATCACATTTAATATAATTATAAAATACCCAACTAGGTCTTATACTCCCTAAACAATCAAGAGTGTCCACCACCCCTTTTACACATGCTAAAAATTCCCATGCACTTCACCAATCAGTTATGGACTATCCCATAATATATAGTCTAGAACTAAGTGAATGGTGATTATGGATCATTTGAATGAGTAAATAAACAAATAAAATAATTAAAACTAAATATAATCTCATCTAATATTAAATAATTCTACTGAATATCAAAACTTGTTAAAAAATATATAGAATTTAATTCAATTAAGTGCAAGGGATCGGGTGTTACAAAAGGAGAACCTTCCCTTCCCCAATCAATCAATAATTACCCCTCCATTCAAAGGTTATAAAACATGAATTTAGAAGAATAAATCATTATATATCTTAATAAAATATAAAATAAAATGATGAAAATAAAATAGTAACTATAGTATCAGCCCCCGACATGGACTCATGACCCATGAATCAAACTCCCTTATTTTTTACCACCATACTATGTCTATAAATCCTTATTTTCCCTCATATTAATTTTTAGTCAAACTTACAAGATTATTTCACCTTTAATTCATTAATATCCTCCCCTTTCATCACAGTCTTAAAATGTCTAAGAAACATGTGACTTGTGCTTAGAGTTTCTTTATTTTAGATGAAAATATAAATAATGTAATTTTATAGATTTTATTTGAATTATTACATGTTGAAGAAAATGGTTAGATTGTACATATTTTGATGTAGCATCTCTAGCTTTATATGTGGAGTGAAGATGATTTCATCATGTATTACTTCACAGTATAATTTTTCAAAAAGGCAATGAAACCTATGTTAGGAATGAACTCTATATAGTCACTCTACATTGGACCCTTTTCCAAATTAAAATCCTCTATAAAATCTATATATATCAATTATACTCTACATTGGAACCCAATCTTGAAATTTCAAAATGGAAGGAACTTAATGTGGAAACACTACTTGGATGATGTAGAATTCATTTCCTTTGTTATTTCTAGTATCCAACAACTCTATATCGGTATGTGTCACTATAAATTTTGAAAAGGTATTGTCATCAGTCAACTCTATATGGGCAGATGTAGAGTTCAAATGAAATCTTCATGGGTGACATAGATTTAGTAGACTTTTCCATTTTATCACATTTTTATCAGTGATTCCAAAGTGAATTTTAACCTCTTCAAATCAAATTCGGGCCTTCAAAATAACCTCCATGCATCTTAGAATAACAAAAAAACACTTAGATATCATTGCAAACATTATTATAATAATTTCAAAGATGAAATAAACATTGAAAATAATATTTTAATACATTTATTAATTAAAATACATATTATTCAAAAATAATAATTTTGATATTTCACCAAGAATTACTCAAAATGGAGGGATTAAAATCATTTAAATTCAAGATAAAATGTATGAAAATATTTTATTATAAATTCCCTCACACATAACCCTTAGACTCCAAGAAAAGTGAACTTCTAAAAGATTACCCAAGAAAAATTCAAACAAAAACGATATTTCCCTTTTTCAATACCATGCTTCTCAGATTATCATGACTCCTTAATGATATTAATTCCATTTTCTTAATTAAAAAAATGAATTAATTTCTACTTTTTTATCCTCTCATGAACACTTATACCTACCCTCCCAAAAATATTTCACTTAATACCCAAGTATGAATTTTAAGAAAAAAAATTATCATTCCAAGTTCATGAAAGTTTCAATATGGGATTAATGAATTTATTCATTTCTACCTAATGAATCAATTATTTTTGTATTTCATGATATATTTTTATGATTTTTATATGGATTAATGGTTGGTAGTTTTTATTGAGAAAATTATAATTCATATTTAGAGGGATTGGCTATATATTGAAGAACAATGCATGATTTTCAATTTCCTTGAAGAATGGATTCCTTCCACTGCTTCTTCTTCTCCTAATGAAACTCCACCATTATAAATTATAAAATAATAATTCCCACCTTTTGTAATTTTAGCAGTAGAAATAATATCCTCTCTCTATTTTCTTTAGTAGGTTTTCATTTTTCGTTACTTTGGTTCTACTATTGAAGGTAGAGTGGGGATTTATATTTTCTTTCTTAGGTTTGAAATTTGTATTTCCCCATATTATGATGTATTTTCCTTCCATTAAAATTTGTTATAGATCATTTATTTCAATATCTTCATTACTTTTTTTTCAAAAACCTTCTCAAACTGGATTAATAGAATTCACAATTTTCAAATTAAATTTCACCTTATATAAAAATATTTTTATCCTTCAAATTAATATTCATATTATTGGGTGGTACACATTATATATCTTCAACGTGAATGACATTTTTCTTAACTTTTTTCACTTTTTATCATTATTTAATATTGAATTTATATCTGGAATTTTTTGCAGAATTGAATTTTCACAGGGAAAGAGAGGTTTCTTTTTACATAAAAGTAATGGTAGACTTCCATTCCCATATGGGTATAATATCTATGTTATATTCCCATTCTTCCAATTATTATTTTTCTCATAAAATATTATCACAAAATTTATAGATATTCATACTTCAACTCTAGCAGATTCTAAAAAATATCTTGTTCCAACTCACTTTCTCCCTCCCCCCGCACATGAATTCAGCTGAGATCATGCATAAAATTTAATATACATATAGGTAGGGATTTTTTATTATAATTTTGATTCCTAAAAAAATTATTCAAGTTTTATAAGGGATACAAGGGTCAAATGTAAAGGTAGGAAAAATATTAAATTTCATCGAAATAGGGGCTTAAAACTCTAAAGAATGCCTCAATCATGTATGGAAAAAAATCCTCAAATGCACCAATGTTTTGATTAGATTACTTAGAATGTTTTGGTTATTAAATAAATTCATGTTTCTCTCAATAAAAATATAATTTTAAAGAAGAAATCAAAATTGGTTCAAAATCCTCTTAGGTAAGTGATTAAAATATAAGACATTATTTCATGGAATGAAATTCAAAATTAAATTGCCTTTAAATGAAATTTCCACACTTATAATTTAAAAATAAGTAGATTCCATCATTAATATATAGTGATTAAATGGGTAAAATCAATTTATCATTATTATAATGGATTCAAAGTTTTAAAGGGAATTCAAATTACATAGAATGTGTTTAAAAATCACAATAAAATTGAAAACTAAATATAGAAAATTTCGAAAAATATAAAAAAGTTGAAAAAAATGAAAAATACTAAACTATAAAGATTCCCTCTCTAAAACATAAATAATGCAGTTTCCTCAATGTATTGTAAAAAATTCATCATGTAAAATATATTTTAAATAGAATCATAACAAGTAATCAAGTTTTAACTATAGGTGAAACTTGATAGGTCTTCATTAATAAATAGGTTGGAGGAGTGTGATATCCTCCAATGGATCTTGGGGAAGGTTTCCATGGAAATTCTTTAGCCTGTGACCATTAATAGTAAAGGGGTTTTCTTCTCCTTCTATCACAATTTGAACAACACTAAAAGGATACACATGAGTGAATATAATTATACCTCCCCATCTATATTGAATTTTACCTAGAATAATATTTAGTATTTAGTTATCTAGTATCACTTTTTCCCTTTAATTAAATTCTTTCTACTGAATGACTTTTTCATGAAATACTCTAGTCCTTTATTTTTAAATTATATAATTCTAAAAATATTCTCTTATAATTTTATTTATTTCTTATAGTTGTTATATTATCTTTTATCCATCTCTTTCTATGTAAAAATTAACTTCTCTTAAGGCCTAATAGGCCTTATGCTCCAACTCTACATCTATGTGATAGATATTTCTATAAATCATCCTTTATAGAGTCATTCTAATGGGGGGTTTTTTAATATGTACTATATTCCCATAATGTATATTCCAACATTTGGCTCTAATATTTTCAGTTTATTTTGATAGTTTTATCTAAAATTACTTCTATTTATCTTTTTGAAACTTCATATTTCCCATTTTTCTATGGGTTGTAGGGTGTGTATGTCTTATGATTCACTCTATATTTCCTAATTAAAGCCTCTATGTTTCTATTGTAGAAGTGGTTCTATTTATCACTGGTGATATATCTTGGTGTGATACCCTAGAACCACACTCCCAGATTTGGTTCCATAAACACTTACTTTAGATTTTAGCTTCGATACCAACTATATATTCTTAAGAATAACTATATCATAATTATATGACTTAAAGAAAATTTTGAATTACATACATTCTCAATAACTTTTAGGTTTAAATATTTATATAATTGGGATAAATCATAAACTAATAAATACCATTCCTTTCTTAACTAATGGAAAAAATTATACTATATAAAAAAACTACTTAATTCATAAACATTCTTCAATATCTATTAAAAATTGTTCCACATGTTATGTAATTATAAAAATTTTACATGTACTAATTTTATTCATAAACATGGGAATATAAATGTAAGGAAAGGGGTGAGCTAAAATTCATCGTAAGAGAAACATATAACTAGATCTTTCAAAAACAAAATCATGGTATAGATAATATGACACTAGTAAATAAAATGAATAATTCCATAATCAATTGAAACTAAGAGCATGATTTATCCATGAAAATAAATGAAAACATTGAGAATAATAATTAATAATCTCATACTAATGGAATGCATAATGTCGTACATCAAAAACATGTTATCAAGTCCTTATTCCAAGACACTAAACTTATTTAGGGATAGGTATAGACTAAATCCCAAGTTTTTTTTATCATGAGATCTGTAGATGCACCAAGGGATTATATGATGTCGGACCCTACCCATCACTTGATTAAGTCTAATGAATTCACCACAATAGTGAACAATACATTTCTTAGAATTCCATAAATAACATATGTAAAAATAAAAAGATAGCTATCCATATAATGAATGATACAAAATATCAATACATTATCAACCTATATTAGTAGTCAATAATCATAGAGAATATAAACACTTTCCTATCCAATAAATAAATTTTCATTTTAGTTGAACATCCTCCAATCAAAATTTTGTTGAATCATATGTTCACACTGCATAGGGAAATAATTATATGATTAATTAAATGCTAGAATAACATTTTCATAAACCATATATATAAATAAGGTTAATGGATACAAAAAACATATCCCCAATGAAACAAATGAATCATGTAATGGTGTTGACATAAATGGAAAACACCCTTGAAAAAATAAAGCTTCAAGTGGTATCACAAAAAAAAGTGATCAAGAATAGTATTGGTTGATATAGAAAGTTCAATCCCCTAAATTATAAATATATATATTAGAGGTTAAATCATGAAACTTAAACACATTTGGGTAAATCCTTTTTAAAATGATAAGGTAAATAGAAGCAAAAATATAAAAGATCTTTTAAAAAACATTTTTAACATTTATGTAAAATATAAATTTGCATGTCACTTTAAAAGGTTAATTTTGAAAAGGTTACATGAAATATTTTTAAAAAATTAACTTTTAAAAAGAATATAGAATAATTTTTTCTTAAAAATACATAAATTTTATCTTTTATAAATGAGAATATTAATACAAAACATATTGAAGTGAAAGAAAAATGCATTTTTATTATTTTTAAAATAGATTTTCTGAAACTCACATTTTAAGAAAGGTAAGAAAATATTCATTTGTATTAAAATATATTATTTCCCCATATAGGTATAGAAATTACTATATAATAAAATATTAGGGTGTAATAACCTAATCCTAGAAGAAAGAAGTTCATGATGAAACAATAGAACTCAAGGAAGGGATTCTTGAGTTATTAATATCCCTTATGAGCAACATACTCCTTGAAGTAAGAAATGCTTAAAAAAGGGTTTATATAGTATAAATGTGAATAAATAAAAAACCACATAATATAATCAAAGGGTATAATGTACCCAAATTATGTGAAATAAGTACAATAAAAGGTATTATAACTCAATGAATGAAAATTGAGTTACCAAAAAGCCTTACGTTTAGAGTAACAATGGAGTCAAAATCAATTTGATAAAAAGGATCTAATTTGGATTATTATTTACCATAAATAAAAAAATAATAAATATATGACCATAGGTAATGAATAAACCATTTAAATTAAAATATAGGGAAAAACATAAAAATGTCTCAAGGAATTAAAGTTTGATACAAAGAACCCCTGTGGTTTGAGTAACCTTTTAATCAATACCCATTGAAAGATAGGATTTTTATCAAATATAAAACTACATGATGTAAATATAATAAATGAAATTATATATCAAATAGGTATTATATACCCCATATAAATGAAATTAGGTGCATAATGCCAAACATGTCTCAAAGAGAGGGATTTGAGATGAAAAACCTTACATTGGTTTCCCAGTTACTCGACCATTATCTGACCTCCGAAATAATAAACATAAATATATTAATAACTTATATGAGAAACTTAATAAATAATACCCTTTTATAATTATTTTATAACCATATATTATGAATAAATTAACCTATTATAGTTTATTTTTATTATCAAGTATTAGAACTTTTAGTTTATTATTTCATATAAACTTCCTGAATACGGGATAGATTCTCACCAAGTTGTTTCAAGTACATCATTCCTAGAAAATTAAATATATAATAATCATTATTTTTAAATTATTAGAAAATTTCCATTTTCATTATGTGAAATACATGAATACAACTTGTGAAAATGGAAATCATGGTGAACTAGTTTTTGACATGTTTAATGATTGAATGGTGTTATATTAATAAATTTTCTAAATATTTACAAAACCATTCCATAATAATTAAAATATCTTAAATATATCATTATTGAATTATGTTACCATTATATAACATTCCATAACCATTTATGACAAAATATTTATAACAACATTTACATAGGTGGTAAAATCGACCCAAATGGTAATGTGTTATAATGATTTAATGAGTAAAGGGATGTATTTAGATAATGATAATGTGACCTATAAAGAGACTTAAAAATTTCCTTAAAATAATATATAATCCTTAAATCCATTCTATGAAACATCAATAATGGGTGGCAATGACAAATTAAATTCATCGTTTGTGGAGGCGGTAATTTTTTGTACGGTCAATTAATGATCTCATTTCTCAATAAATGGACAATGATGGTATATCAAAAATGATCATTTAATAATTTTATTCATTAAATTGAAAACATGTTTTTAAAAAAAATACATCCTTTATACCATCATTAAGTGGAGGTGATTCAAAACAAACAATATCACTTAGCCGAGGCAGTAGTCTGTGTGTACGCACAATCGATGTTATTTTATTTTCTTATTGATTTGAAAGTATGTAATAATTTTTGTCTAATTAATATAATGAAATTTCAATATAATAATTATAATAGTTTTATTATATTAATAATTTTATATATTATTTAAGAACTATTATAGTAAAAGAAAAGGCTGAGATAATGTAATACTCACGTTGGAAGCTTGAGTTTTCTCTTGGAAAACTCCTTGGAAAAAAAGTTTTTAAGAAAATTAAAGGTGACCAGAATCATATAGAAGTTTTAAATTGTTTTATTAAGATAAAATTGGTATATTTTAGAAAATAAATTCTAAGTATAGGTAAGTCTTTAAGTGGTGTAATTATTACCTTTTTATAAGTGAAGATAAGGGTAGTTTGGAATAAACCATTATATTTTTAATATTGTAACATTACTATTAATAGTTAAATGTATCCAAAATGGAAAAAAAGATAAGTTTAAAGTTATTTTTGTTCAAAAATCACCTCAAATACTCATTTTTTATACAACCTTTAGTGTTTTAGGTATTTTTATTTTAACTTTTTAACTTTTTCTTATTTTACTTTTACCTTAGTAATTAATTTTTAACCTTAGTAATTAATTTTAATGAAAAATAATTATATTTACCTTTTTATCTAATTTTATCCTTTTGATTTAAAATTTTTAAATAAATTTATAAAATTAAATTTATAAGTATTTGAAATGTTAATTTTAAAATAAACGCACATAACGCGTGAAAATAGTTTTGTAGGAAAATTGTGTTATTGAGTTTAAAAAATTGTATACAATATAATATTATCATAGATACTGATTTTTATAACATAAATTGGATTATAATAAAACAAATAAAATTTATTTGGATTAAAAAATAATCTGAAACCTAATTTCACCATCAAAACACTTAATTAGAAGAGAAGACTTCAAATAGTTATTATTAAAGAAAAAATTTAATTTAGTTCAAAAAATGATGGACATAGGTTTTTCAAGTTCAAAGAATATTTTAAATTGCATAATTTTATTCCTTAAAAAATATTTTTTTTACTTAAAATATTTTTTAAACTTCTACGATATTATTACATACTGATAAAATCATAAAAATTATAATTTTTGAAAAAATCATATTTTTTACTAAAAATCAATATTTAGAAAAACTCAGAAATTTATACTAAGTGAATTTTGAGGAGGGAAATTAAAAAACTAATTTATTTTTTCAAATTTAAATTCTAAATTTTTAATATTTATCTTTTAAAATAAAATACATAATATAAAAAATGGATTTTTATTGAAAATAACCTTTTTTGATATTAAAACGTATTAATTGGTTATCTTCCAAAGGTAATAACTTTTATGGATCTAAAATATTATTAGATTTTATAGATATATTAATAATTTTCTCTTAATATGTTGTGGTTTTTTATGTTGCGCGTAGCGTGTACTGTGAGTTATTAAATATAAAATCAGTTTTATAAGGTCTATAATTTCATATCATTCCATTCTACAGCTCTTTAATAAATTGCATCCTTGTAATTGAAATTATTTATTACTAATGAATATATCTAGGTACATTATCAACCAAGATATATCTTTAATGATATATCTATCATACTATCTTAAGTCATATCAAGATACTTATCTTTTTCTCAAACAATATTATACAATCATATGCTTAGGTATGTACATGTCCTAATCATATATTCTAAAGAACATTCTATTACCAAAATAACCTACATCTATACGTCATAAAACCATATCAAAAATCATATATTCTTCCAAAATAAATTCTCTCTTCAATCCTCAAATGGTATTAAAAACTAGTTCATAAAATAACATATTATCTTATATACCATAATCCCAAAATGTAATTAACCTAAAAATATCATGAATAAACTATCAATCCCAAGGTTACTAATACCATATTACTTAATTATTCCAAAATTACTCAACACTTTATTACTTAAAAATTAATAATATATTAAACCTAATAGTTATACATCCTCAACCATGTGTTTTTCAATAGTTATCTCCAAAAATATGACCATGACTTTAAATCACTCTTTATAATACCAATATTATTTAACAAATGTTTATAAAACATTAAAGTAAAATTATTGAATAAAAATATTTATATGTTTCATATAATCCTATATAACTTTTTTCTTGCACCAAAATCTCAATCACTAATAAAAATATCTAAAATAAATAAGATTTAATTTTTATTAAGATATTAGCCTCACTATATTAGGTAAGACTAAGAGGCTCAATTTTCAATCATATACTAATATTTAATCATTTAAGTATGCACCCGTGTTTGGATATAAGGTATAGGATTTTATAGATATGTACCTTCTTCAGCTTTATTTTTTTATCATATTTCAACCAACAACTAAAATAAAATTGGTTATGAAAACATCCAAAATATGAATATGAAACCATCAATTGAAAGATGTATTCTTCAATAAAACCATTATGTTTTTAACATATAATACTTTTGGTCAAACTATGACTCTCAATGTTAAATCATCAGTTATTCATGGCCATTTTTATATTATTTTCTCTAAATTAATTCATTTTCATCATAATTAAATCCTTTATAATGGTTCATAAATATAATTTGATTGAACAAAAATATATAATTCGAGAGTGTCTAGCCAAGTGTACAGTCTTAAGCCCATTCATCATGCATAAGAGTGATGATTGATTCAATTCTCAACCAACCATTTTGGAGTGATTAACCCTAGGTGAACTTGTGATATAACTGCATCCACTTTACAGTATCTAGGAAGAGATTTATTACTAGGAATACTAATTACTCAAGACTTTAACAATGTTTCTAGATATCATCCTATTTTTAGACTCATTTATAGATTTTTCTATAAGGTTCTAAAAACCTAAACCACTAATAAAATGTGCATCATTACCTTATAATTAAATCATATACTATCCCAAAGGGTTATCTATTATGATAAACATTAATTTATTAACCCTTAAATTGTCCTAAAAACATCCTAATATCAAAAATTATATAAACTCTACTCTAATATCAATTGTGACACCCCAACCCCACACTCCCAGATCTGGAGCCATAGAACATATTTTACATGTTTTATTCAATACCAATTAGAGATTCGCATACATAATTATCCCATAAATTACATGACCTAAAGAAATTATGCATTACATATATTCCCAAGACCTTTTAGGTTTATATCTTCATATAATTATGAAAAATTATAAATTAATAAATCCAAGGTCTTTCTTAAATAATGGAAATTTTTTACACTATATAAGAAACTATTTAATTTTTAAAGATTCTTCAACATCTTCTATAAATTTTTCCAAGTGGTATATCCTTCTAAACATGTCATGTTTATTAATTTTATTTATATTATAGGGAATGGTAAAATAAGGAAAGGGGTGAGATTAAATGCTCAATAAGGGAAATATATAACTGGATTTGTAAAAAACATAAGTGTGGTATACATAATATGATCGGAATAAATAATATAAATAATTCTATGATCAATTGAAATTTATATCATGATATAAAACTAACAATAAATTAAATCATGGATTAAAATAATGTATGATATCATATCGATGGAATGCATAATTTAAGACATTAAAATCATATTTTTAAGGCCTTTTTTGAAGTCATTATACTGATATGGGGAGTGGTATATAAGAAAACCCAAGTTTTTTTGTCTCATGAGACCCATAAATGCATAGAGGGGCTATATAATGTCAAAACCCAGATGTCACTTTGTTAATTATAATTAATTTACCATAATATTAAATAAGAAATTTCATACCATTCCTTAAAGAACCTCATTCTGAATAAAAATATGGCTATCCATATATTGAATAATACAAAAATTAAATAAATAATCAACATGTGTTAGTAGTAAATAATCATCAATAATTTCAATACTTTCCCAACCAATAAGTAAATTTTGTTTCTAGGTGAACATCCAACAATATAAATATTGTAAAAAAATATGTTCACAACATATAGGCTAATGAGTATATGGTTAATTCAATATTGGAATAGACTGATCATAATCTATAAGAAAAAAAGTGCATGGTTATAAAATAAAATATCCTAAGTAAAACAAATGAAACATATAAGGGTGTTGACATAAATTAAAAACACCCTCGCAAAAATAAATCATCCAACAATGTCATAAAAATGGATCAATAATTGAATTTTTTGATTCAATGAGTTCAATACCCAATGATAAATATATATATTAGAGGATAAATTATTAAAAATAGACCCCTTTTGGATAAATATTTTTGAAAATCAAAAGGAAAATGGAAGAAAAAAACATAAAATATATTTTAGGAAACATTTTTAACATTGACATAAAATAAAAAATTACATATTACATTCAAAGGTGAATTTTAAAAAGGTAATAAGAAATATTTTAAAAGTCGTTACTTTTAAAAAGAATCTCTAATAATTGATACTTGAAAATACATAAATTTTATCCTAAATTATTGAGTAGAGGGAGACAAATATATTAAATTGAAAGTAAAATCACTCTATTATTTTTCAAATACATTTTTCAAAACTCACATTGTAAGAAGAGTAAGAAAACATTAATTTGTATCAAAATATCATCCTTCTAAATAGAGGTAGAGAAATTACCATATAATAAAATATTAGAGTTTATGAACCAAAGAAACTAAAAAATAAGTTCATGAAAAAAACTATATAACTCAAGTAAAGGAGACTTGAGTTTTCAATATCTCTTTCGAAAATCATACCACTTGAAGTAAGAAATAATTCAACAAGGGGTTTTATGTGGTAGAAATCTGAAAAAATAAAATAAAACATACTATAATAAAAGGGTATAATTTACACAACTTGTGCGAAATAAGTACAAGAGAAAGTATTATAAATCAATGAATAAAAATTTTGTTACCAAAAAACCATACAATTGGGGTAAAAACTAATTCAAAATCAATTTGATAAAAAATAACATATTTTGATTAGTATTTAAAAATAATAAAAAAATGATAAATATATTACCATGGTTATTGAATACATCATTCAATGGAAAACATGGTGCATAACATAAATGGGTTTCAATGTGGACTAGGTTGTTGAGGGGTGTATGATAATTTGGAATCTCGATTGGCATAAAGAGATGAATTGACTTAACAAAGGCTCAGAGATGGTGAAATATCTGCGGAAACTTATCTTGATATCAAATGTCGACTATTTAATAAGAGGTTGGTGTAGTAGTATAATAGATCTACCTAATTTTCATGGACCAATGCTACTCTTATCTCAGGCCATGGTCCTTTTCTCTCATGTCATGAACATTCTGGTATGTCTCCTTCCTTCTTGAGGCCTTAGAGCTTTCTTGGAGTTGATGCACTTGTTGCTTGATGTGTTTGACCTTCTTTACTATATCTCCATGTTTTCTCTCACTTTTGGTTTGGTGTAAATTCATTACACCTCGATCTTGTATTGTTTTACTTTTGATTTAATAAATTTATCTGGAACATGAATTGGGCGACCAATTCATGTCTCTATTTGTGTGAAAAAAACATTAATAGGTTTCAAGGAATTAAAGTTTAAGATAAAGAACCCATCAAGATTGAGTAACATTTTAATCAAAACCACTAGAAATATATATATTTTATGGAACTTTAAATACCATTATTAAAAGATAATTCATGATATTATATCCCAAATAGGTTTCATATACACCACATAAATAAAATTAGGTTCATAATATCAAACATGTCGCAAAGAGAAGAATTTGTGATAAAAACCTTTACCATGTTTTCCCGGTTACTTAACTATGCTCTAACATCCTGTATAATGAACATAATTATCCTATTCACTTATATTAAAACATTAATATAATAATAATACTATTTTTATAATTATTTTATAACCATGTATTATAAATACATTGATCGGTTATAGTTTATTTTCATTATCGAGTATTAAAACTTTCGGTTTCCTGCTTCATATAAACTTCATAAAGACGGGATCAACTATCACTAAGTAGTTTAAATTTAATAATTAATAGATAATTAAATATATAATAATAATTTTTTCAAATTTATTACTTAATTATCATTTTTATATGAATGACATGAATATGACTTATGAAAATGGAAATCATGTTGAACTAGTTTTCAACATGTTTAGCGATTGAAAGGTGGTACATTAGTAAATATTGTAAATTTTAAAAAACCATTATGGAATCATTAAAATATCTTAAATATATCATTATTAATTGATACTATCACTATATTATATCCCATAACAATTTATGACATAATAATTATAACATCATTTACATAGGTAGTTAAATTGACCCAAATGGTAATGTATTATAATGATTTAATGAGTAATGGTGTGTATTTAGATAATGATAATTTTACATATACATAATATTAAACATGTAATAAAAATAATATATCTACATTAAATCCTTTCATGGAACCATCAATGATGGGTGGTAATGAGAAATTATAATTTTCTTTTGTAGAGGTGGTAGTCCATCATATGCACGATTAGCGATCACATTTCTCAATGAATGGATAGAAAGATGGTATATGGAAAATTATCATTTAAAAATTTTATTTGTTACATAGAAAACAGATTTAATTATAAATTTTATCCTTGATACCCACCTTGAGAGGAAGTGATGAAAAAATAATAATATTGATTTATGGAGGTGGTATTCTGCACGTACGTACGATCGATGTTATTTTATTTTATTAGTGGTTAGAAAGGATTGAATATTTTTTCCAATTAATATAATGAAATTTAAGTATAATAATGATACATTTTTCATTATATTAATAATTTTAGATATTATTTATGAAGGAGTAGAGTAAAAAAGACAAAGAGAAAGTAATACTCATGTTGGAAGCTTGAGTTTTCTCTTGGAAAACTCCTTGGAAATAAATGACTTAAGAAAACTAAAGGATACCAGAATCTTATAGAAATGGTATATGGTTATAAGAGGATATAATTTTAAAATTTTAAATAAGATATTATAAGGATATTTTAGCTTTGAAGTGGTGTAAGTGTTTCTATTTTATAATTGAAGATAAGGGTAGTTTTGGAAGTAACAATTACATTTTCAATAATGTAATGTTACTATTCAATGGTCAATAGATCCAAAATGGAAAAAAGAGGAGTTTTAAGTGAGTGTGGGTAAAAAAACACCCCAATAACTCATTTTTTAGATAACATTTAGTCTTTTATGGCTCTTTTGTTTAATATTTTAACTTTTACCTGAATCTACTTTTACCTTGGTAATTAATTTTTAACCTTATAAATTAATTTTAATGAAAAAAATAATATTTTACTTTTTACCTAATTTGAAACTTCTAATTTAATTTTTTTAAATAATTATATCATATAAAATTTTCAAGGTTTTCAAATTTTAATTTTAAAATAAACACACATAAAGCGTAAAACAGTTTTTTAGGAAAAGTGTGTTATTAAGTTTAAAAATTTGTGTATAAGATAATATTATCTTATATTCTGATTTTTATAACATAAATTGGTTTATAATAAAACAAGTAAAATTTATTTGGCTTTTAAATAAATCCAAAATTGAATTTCTCCATCAAAACACTTAATTAGAAGAAAACACAAAAAATGATTTTTATTAAAGTACCATTGTAATTTAGTTCTAAAAGTGTTGCACAAGGGTTTTCCATGTTCAAATAATATTTTAAATTTCATAATATTATTCCTTAAATACATATTTACATACTTAATATGTTTTTTAAAATTCTTGGATATGATTAAATAATGATAAAATCTTAAAAATTATAATTTTCATAAAAATAGTATTTTTCTACTAAAAATTAATATTTTTAAAAAGAACTAAAAATTTAATACTAAGTAAATTTGAATGTGGTAGAATCAAATATTTTTTAAATTTTAAATTATAAAATTTATAAATTTATCTTTTAAAAGAAAATAAATAATATTAATAAAATGGATTTTATTGAAAATATCATTTTTCAATATTAACTCATATTAATTTGTTATCATCTAATTGTAATAAATTTTAATTATTTATAATCATAGTCATTTTTATAACTTTATTATATTTTTATCATAATATTTTGTGGTTTTTTTACATTGGGTTTATCATGTAAAACATTTTATCAAACAAAACATTAGTTTTACAAGGTCTATAATTTTGGGTCATTACACTTGGAACTCCAAACCTATATATGGTGTTAACTTTGAAAAATTCACACACAACATGAGCATCGTCAATTTTAGCAGCCTTAGCTTCCACCAATTTTGAAACATAATCATGAATAATAAATATGTAATAATTTAAAAAATATATGGTAAAACGTATCATTAAATTAATTCCCCATACTTCAAAATTTTCACAAAATCTAATTGGTTTTGGGGTATTTATTATCTCTTTGAAATGTTTCCATTGAATTTGTATTTCTCACATATTTTGAAAAAATCATGTGAATATATAAACAAAGTGGGATAATAAATCCCTAAAGGTAATACATTATTTACTATCCTTTGAGTTCCAAAGTGTCCTCTACAGGATAGGGTATGATATAATTCAAAAAATATATATTTCACTTCTATGAAAACATCTCCTTATCAATTTATCATTAAATTTTTTCCAAATATTTGAATATTCTCAAATGTAAAATTGTGATTCATGTTTTAGTTTTTTTAGATTTTTTAGGGGTTGAAGTGATATGGGACCTAATAATTTCTCATATAATTGACCATGTCAGTATAGTATGGTATTTCTACTTCAATCAAGTACAAATTATCTCCAAGAATTTGACTATTTAGTTGTTCATGGTATAGAATTTTGACTTCAGTAGTGTTAGGAAACCTACTCGGGTGATTATCTACTTTGTGATTGTGTAGTTGATATGGGGAGCATCTAATTTCCTTAATACATATACAATGAACTAAGTTTTTTATTCACTTATTTTGGATAAAACTACTACCACAGTATTGTTGGAATCATCAAAAAGTAACTCAGTAGGTTTCTCCCAAATCGGTGGCTGCATTACCAATGGAGTGATAAATCTTCTCTTTAACTCATCAAATTATTTCATGCAATCATCATAAAAATAAAACCCATATTATTTGAAAAGTAACTTGGAAAGGTGAAAATAAATATTACTAAACTCCTTAATGAACCTTCTATAAAATAATGTGTGTCTTAAAAAAGATCTAACATGTTTTAAACAATTTGGGTTAGGTAGTCAATTTATCACTTCAAATTTTGATTTACCCGCCTCAATTATTTTTTGTGAAATGAAACTCCGAAGGACTATTCCTTTTTTTTAAATGATGTTAAATTTTCAAATTTCAAAACCATATTTTTTTGCAATTCATGTTTTGAAAACATTTTCCATATTCTTAAAGAAATGATCAAATGAATCTCTAAAAATAATAAATTCATCCAATAATACCTATGTATAGTCCTTAATGTGATTAGAAAATATACTTACTATAAACCTATGAAATGTACATGGGTAATTACAAAATCCAAATTGAATCTTTCTATAATAAATAGTAATAAAAGGACATTTAAAAGTGATATTCTCTTAGTCCTATGGAGAAATGGGTACCTGAAATTACATATATTAATTAATAATAAGTTCTCTTTACCAATCCATCTAGTATTTGGTTAATTAATTGGATATCAAAATTATCCATCCTAGTGACCCGATTTAACTTGTTATAGTCTATACTAATCCTCTAATTATTCTAAATTCTTAAAAGGATTGAATCATTTTGGTCATTCATTATAATATTCAGTCTTTTTTTCTTGGGTACTACATGAATGGGGTTGACCTATTATGATTCTAAAATGGGATAGATAATCCCTACCTCTAACAGCTTCTCAATATAGTTTTTAATAATATTTATAATGTTTGGATTTATTCACCTTTATGGATGCCTAATATGTCATGAATTTTCCTTAAGAAAAATCATATACATGCATATTTGTTTACTAATACCCATAATATAACCTAAAACCCAACCTATTTCTTATACATTTTCCATTAAAATTCCATTCAATTTATATTCTTAGGTTGTGAAGTAAATAGCAATGATCACAGGAAATTTATATCCTTCCATGAGGTATACATACTTAAAATCAGTGGGAAAAGTTTTAGGTTCCAAATTTACAGATTGTTCTAAAGATAAAATTATATTTGGGTTGTTAGCCTCTAAATCATGAATTTACTACATAAAAGATGATGAATCAACTTCATATTCCTATAATAAAGAAATATAATCCATCAAAAAATCATAATTTATATTATCCTCCAATCTAAAAATAAATTCTATAGAATTTTGGATAGCTTCATTATCTATGAGATTTTTAAGAATAAAATATTTCCCAAGAGGTAAAAATTCATGTAATATAATTGGATATTCACCTAGATAAATGTCTTCAATATTTGAAATTTTAATAATCTAACATTCATCCAAAGTTTTCCTCATATATTCAATGATGTTAAAGTGGACAGTGAAATCCCCAAACTCCATGGTGAGGGATCCTTTATATATATTGATTATTATCTTATCTATATTTAATAATGGTCTCCCAAAAATGATAAGTGAGTGGGATGGTCCTCTATATTCCTTATGATAAAAACATGGAATTTATGTATAGGTATCTAAACCCCAACAAAATCATCTTCCAATACACCTACTAGAAAAGTAGTGGATCTGTTCGAAAGTTAGACCACCACTTTTGTCGGTTTAAATTCTCACATCTATAAATATATAAAAACAAAGTTACTTATAACATTAATGGATGAACCTAAATCACATAAATCATCGTAGAAATTTATGTAACTAAAAGTTAAAAGGATAGAATATTTCCCTATATATTTATTTTTTTAAATTTATAGTGTGATTAAAGATGAGACACTTCTTCCAAGATCAATCCATTCATTCCTGTAATGTTTCTTATTTTTTTGTAAGTATCGTCAATAAATTTTTCATACTTTAAGATTTATTTGAGATATTATAGAAGGTTTAAGTTGATCTATACTTTCTATAAAGTTTATAATTTTTATTTTCTGATGTTATCCCTCCAAAATTATATTTTTTTAAATCATTGTAGATTGGAATGGAAGTAGAATGTTTTTTTCTCCCTTTTTTACTCTGTAATGGTTTTTATTATTTCTTTCTCCTTGGTATAACTCTCTCCTCTTCCTCTTATTTCTTTTTTATCTTGATAGATATTTAAAAATATATTCAAAACATCCAAATTAATTCTCCCCAGGTTATGGTTACTTGGGTTTATGTTCAGTTGTGGATGGTGGTGTAATTTATTTACCACTTATTTGGGTCATCATAATCACATTATCTTTAGGATTTTGTATTTATTGGGATAGAAATTTCCGTGATTTTTTGGATAAAATGTCTTAAAGACTTATTATCTAGTTTCTATACTCTCCTACTCATTTCTAAGCTATATAACTTCAGTCTTTTATTAATATTTTATAGGACATTATAAACTAGTTGAGGGATGATCAAAAGATTTATTTTTTGTGAAGGGGGTAGCTGATATATTTTTTGGTTATAATATTTCTTGTAAGGTTTTTCAAAATGTAATGGGTTCTAGAATTGGTGTTTTGTCTGCCAAGGTGGATATTGTTGAAAATAGATTTGAAAATGTGGTTTGGGCTAGTTTTTCTAATTTCCAAATCCATATTAGATATAGGAATTGTCTCAATATCTCTAGTTTTTTTGCATGAATTGCCTTGACTGAAAGGCTACTGCATAACTCTCCATGCCATGTACTTCAGCACATTAGTCGATGAAATGGGTATAAGATGAAAAAAACTTCAAACCTTGGATAGTGTTTGTTTCTCAATGTTTTTCTTCAAATCCTTATGTTTAAGAATATTGGTTATCTATTCATGTCTAGATTATGATAAGGGAGATTAATTAGAAGTTTTTACCTCATGGATACCCGTTGTTCTTATAACTCTTGTGCCAAATTATTTTGAGTTTTTCTTTATCTTCTCAATCAATCCCTTGGATTACACTAGGGACTTGTCTATCTAGGATCATCCTAATAATGTATCTAATAGGCTCTAATAATTATATAAAATATATTCATAAAAAAGATAATAAAACGATTCTCTTCAATAGTATAATGTTTTAAGATGGTATATAGATTCTTGAACCACTCTTAATACTCATAATGGGTTTCCTTTAAGGATTTTCCGATGTCATATATTTATATTCTTATGGAAGTGATTTTATATGTGGTAAAAATATTTTTAAAAATATTATTTGTAGGTTTCCCCAGTTATGAATTTCACTTGGTTGTAGGTTGTACAATCATTCTTTGGATGCTCCTTCAAGTGAAAAGAAAAATTCCTTCCACTTGACTTGATCCTAAAACACTCTACATGGATTCAAATTTTATCACACTAGGGTATAATCCTTGATTTATTTATTTGGTTCTTCACCTGAAAGAACATGAAATTTTGGAAATATTTTCATTAGACTAGTTTTAAATTTAAAATCATTTTTCAAAAGTAGGCATAAAAATTTGATTATTATGATTTACAAAGTATGGTACACATAGATCTATTTGGGTTTTATTTGGGTTTTCTTCCATGTTATTCGGATCATAGTGAATAATTTGTGCCTTATTAGTATCTGATAAGGAAATATCCTCAAATTGGTTTAAAAGTGAAAATTTATAAGTTTGGTGAGCAAGTTTCTTAATATATCTAGTTAAAAAGGGTATAATTGGATATTTGAGGATCTGATAATATAAACTATAGTTAATGATTTGGAACTACCTCCCTATAAATGGTACTAAGTTTTTTATACACCCTATTAAAGGGTGTCCCAAAAATCTATTTATTCTTAGGTTAAATGTAGTTCTAGTGGTAAACCTATGTCTATATCCAAAGAGGAGTACTCAAAATCAGTTGTCATTTTTCTTTAGGGTTAAATAAAGGGAGTGTTTTGAATTTTGTTGGGTTTTGAAAACTAAGTGTAAATAAGATATTAAAAACAATATTAATATATGGTTTATTGAGTCTAGTTTGGTTTTTCAATTGTAATGTTATCCTAATCCTTAATGTTATTCAACTATTCTTCCTTTTAACTAGTGAGTGATATGAATGAAAATTGCTTCCCCTCTCACCCTTTGTTGGATGGTGTGGTTCATGATGTGACTAATTAAGAAGTTTTCTTAGTCAAAATCCTTCCTATGTGTTTAATATTTTTATTGAATCGTCTTTAATCAACTTAGGAAGTACTTTATTGAGTCTTGTTCTCCATAAATAGACAAGACTGGCCATTACCCCTTTCACACATGCTTACAATATCTAAGCACTTCACTACTCAACCATGGACCATTATATGGACTTGAACTAAGTTAAAGGATATTATGTATCATTTGAATATTTGATTAAAAAATAAAAATAAAACCAAATACAATCATGTATTATATTAAGGACTATTGTTGAATATAGAATCTGTAACGACCCAAACTTTCATTAATGGAAAATCCTATTGATCTAATTAAATGTTTATTATGGTTATATAAAATGTAAAATTCATTGGTTTTATGTTTCTGGATTTTAAAATATCATTATGAATTGTGACCATTGCTAATATTGTCGTTGAACAATGATCACATGATTTGTATAAATATAGGTCTTTAACAAATCCAATTTACTCAGAAAAAGGAAGTGATGGCCTCATCCAGTAGACTTTCCTCATGTGAAGCCCATTTTTAGTAGCTCTGAAAGGAGGTGGCATCATTGGGATTCTCTCTTGACCAATCCCAAACCAAGCTTGAACATGTTAATCTTGAGCGGAACTGACTATGGGAGAAGTGGAAGTTAATAGAGATTACCACCCGAGAGATGTTATTCGAGCCACCCCAAGAGTTTGTCACCATCACACACCTTACCATTCAGTCTTATGTGGTTTTTATAAGGGTTTATGTAACAATACCCGAGCACTATGACTATGTACATTATTTTTGAATAAAGAATGTGCATTCATTTTATTATTGTTACTTTGTAAATAGTTTTTTTTTGTACAAATAGTATTTTTAGTTAATATTCAACTAAGAAATATATTTTGATGAATTAATGGATTTTTTAATTAAATAATATTTTAATAAAATATTATTATTATTATAAATATAAATTATCGTATAATTTTATGAATGCAATTGTAATTTTTATTAAGGTTTGAAAGTTGTTTTTGTCAAAACCCGTGAATTTTTTATAAATATCAGTTTTTATTTTAAATGAAAAAATTAACATATTTATAAAATTATTTAGATAAAATGAATATTAAATTTTTTAATAAGGACGTCTAAATTATCCAATGTTGAATTTTTCATAATTTTTTGGGACGGTCGAATTTTTGGGTAAAAATTAAATACCATTTAAATATATAATGTGTTTTATGACATCATAATGACCCAATAGTGATGTAATAAAATAATATAAACATTATTTTCGGACAATATATGTTTTAACATTAAAATAATGTAATTTTGGGTTTTTTTGATTTATTTTACAAAGCTTTAGTGGAACCTTCAAGGCTTATAAAACATCTTGTCTTTTTAAATTGTTTTCCTTGAAAGTGTGACTCACCTCCACATAAGCAAACCTATTATTTTAAGAATTTAGGACATTGGACTCATAAAATATTGTTTTCCACTCCCCTTTGTCAAAAACCATGGAAAAAAACCATGGTCTGGTTTGTGGTTTTGATTTGTTTAATGTGAGGTGTCCCAAACCTAAATAATAAAGAATTCCCTCTCCTTTCCTATATAAACCTACCCAAGCTCCCACTTACTATTCACTAAAAGCCTTTGGAGTTTGACCAAACCCTAAACTCATCTCTCTATAATCCTCCTAAGGTTATACAATCTCCTAAGAAGCCTCTCTCAAGCCTCTCCCAAGCCTTTGGGATCGCACTTCCAAGTAAGGGATTTCTTCCTTTCTCATTTTTGTCCAATTTTCATTAAGTTGTTTTGCCCTTTTGTTTTCAATTACAAATGTTGGGGTATTATTTTGAACCTCTCCCATATTGTCCTCTTTATATTTGTATGATGATATACCCCTTTATATCTAATTAATTCCTCCCATGTACACCCATTACTATGCCAAAATTCCTTGAGGGATTTCTCTCTCCTCTTTTACATCCTAGTAATTCTTTTGTATTATACATCTAAATTCCATTACTTTTGTTGGGACATGTATCTATATTAACCCATTACTATAAATTTCATGTATATATTATGAGATATCCTTTTATATCTCATTAACCATTTTCATGAATCCTTATGTCACGTCGTTATGCTGCCGAAATTGCACCACATTTTTCCAAGCCAGGATCATTGTGCAGTGAATACCATACCCATGTCACTATCAAGGTTATTCACCTTTATATATATACATATTGAATGGTACTTTCATGTATTTATTCCACATTACTTAATCATGTAATAACTTATGATTTTGATTGATTCCATAATCCATGTGGCACACTTATACATGAAATGAAATGTTTAAGAAGGGTGCGCCCTAATAGCGCTCCAATGCATTGGGTAAAGTATAGTATCATGATAAGTCATGTGAAATGGGTGTTGACTCATGACAATTCAAGTGCAACAAGGTTTTACTCATGCATTATCTGCAATGAGTGTTTACTCATGCTCCATATACAATGATCCTTGGCTCATGCTAATTCCATGTTAAGTGTTGTTGCCACATTTCCATGTTAGGATTATCATGCTTTATAATGCCTTTATGTTTATATTTCTCTTATGCTCCATTGATATGCCTATTTTCTAACATGTATTGTATTCCTCATGTTATTCCATGTTTATTCCCTTACTGGGCATTATATCTCACCCTTTTCTTATGCATGTCCTCAGGTTATCCTATGCAGTGCTAGGTACGAGGGAATGTAGTGGTCATGTAAAGGATGTTTTCAATAAAGATGTTGTGTGTTTTATGTTATAAACTGTTATGTAATGTTCATAAGCCCCAAATACACTAGAACTCTTGATCTTCCATGTTTTATCAAGTTAAGAGTTTATGTAATAAATAATTTTTTAAGTTTGTAATAAAAGAGCAGGGTTGTTATAGAATCTAGTTAACAAAATAGAGAGAGAAATTTATTATATCAAGCACAAGGGAACAAGAATTATAAAAGGATAACCTTAATTTCCCCGATCAATTAATAATTACCCCTTTATTCAAAGGTTAGTATACATTAATATGGAATAATAAAGGATTACATAACTTAATCAAAAATAAAATAAAATAAATAAAATAAAATAGTTATAGTAGTAGAAGTCTCCAACGTGAACTCATGACTCCCAACTCAAACCCCTTGCTTCTTTCAGCATATTCCTCTATTTTTAGAATTTTGGTTTCCCTTATCTTCATTCAGGGTGAGACTTACAAGATTAATGCACTTTTAGAGCTTTAATATCATCCACTCTCATTGTGGTCTTAAAATCTCTAAGAAATATATGGCTTCAAGTTAGAGTTTTCATATCTTAGTTGAAAATACAATCATAGAATTCAATTGATTTTATTTGATGTATTCCACACAGAAGATGGTGGTTGTATTTAATGGATTATAATATGGTATCTCAAGCTTTAGGTGTGGAGTATAGATAATTTTGTTGATTATTCCTTTAGAATACATTTTTTCATAATGGTATTGAACTCTATATCAGGAATGAACTTTACATGGGAACTCTAAATCAACCTTTTTCCAAATTTATCTCGCTAATCAACTCTATGTGGATTGATTTTACTCTACATTGGAACCTATTCTTGAAATTTTGTAAAGGAATACACTCTATGTGGTAACTCTATATATAAAATGTAAATTTCATTTCCTTTTTCATTTCAGATTTCCCAAAAAACTCTACATTGGTTGTTGACTCTCTGAATTTCGAAAATGCATTGGTAGCATTCAACTCTAAATGGGCCAATATAGAGTTCAAATAAACTCTACATGTGTGATTTAGATTTCCCATACTTTTATATTTTTCCTCATTTTTGTATAGTTATTCAATAATTAATTATAACTTCTTGAAATAAAATACAGACCTTAAAATCACCATCAGACATCATGTAATATTAATAAAACACACAATGTTAAGTGTAGGATTTATTCAAATAATTAAAAATATGAAATAAATAATTAAAAAAAGTTTTAATCCTTTTATCAGGTAAAATATATATTATTTCCAAACCTAATAAATGTTATATTTACATAATAATTACTCTAAATATTGGGATTAAAATCATTGTAACACAAGACAAAATGTATGAAAATATTATCCTGTCAAATATTAATAATACTTTTAAAATGAATAAATTAAATAAATCAAGAGAGAAACTATAATTATCAATACATGATAAAATAACTAAAAAATAAATTAAATGAAATAATAATCATATAACATCCTTTCCCATGCACCAAAACTCAAAACACGAAGTCCAATAGAAGGAAGAAATATATAGAATAATAAAATAATAAAATAATAAAATAGCCTCTTCCCCTAAACCAAACAATCACATTGATCCTAATGTAAGATTATAATCTTACCATATCAATGATAAATCTAAAAATTTAGGTAAAGGTGTAATTTATCTAAGTTTTGAATATCACAAAAAAGAGTTAGATATTATAGAATTCAATATAAGGGTTTCAATCTGGGGTATTGATTCCAAACAAGTTTAAGGGGGCCAATAAAAATGGTTCCATTTTTTAGATTCAAAGCGGGTAATAATTTCAAGGTTTAAGGAACAACAAGAATAAATTTAAATATTACACAACATGCCAAGAACATATATCATTATAAAATGTATAAAAAACATAAAAAACCCTACCATAGTAGAGATAAATAATTCCATATTGAGAAGAAATAATCCAAGAACCAATGAATCTATGTGAATCTCCTACAAACCTTCTATATGTAAATACTATTCAAAAAATCCAAAAAACCCAAATATAATCACTATTGTAACCTTACTTATAATATGAATAAAAATTATTGGTGGAAGATAGTTGATAAGGGAACCTTAAATCAAGAATAAATCAATCATATGAACTGGAAGGCCATAGATCTTCCATGAGCACCAAGGACCATAAAAAATGAGATCCGAAACCACCTAAGGTTTGAATGAAATGAGTAAGATCATAACAAATGGATAAGATAGCCTGAATTTATAATAAAAATTTGGATGCATGGAATCAGAGTGTTATGTGAAGCCTCATGGAACAATGGGTTAGTTTTAAACACACTTCTAAGGATCATGTTAGGGTCCTTTCAATAGGTCCCCCTTTTAAAACCCATTTAAATCTCTTAAATTTTATATAATAGAGGAAGGTCATGACATAATGACTATCCTCATACTGTAATATCTAAATTTTTTAAAATCAATCCACAAACCTTACAAATCCACCTAAAATCCAAAACAAGACGATGACACAACCTATACACCATGACAAAATGATCCCCAAGAAAACAGAACCACAGAATTCGACCAAGGATTCTTTCCACATAGATTCAATTTGAGTTCTAAATTTTCATAAGTGTAGTGGAAAAGTGATTACTCTTACATATCAAGGTTTTTAGTTGATTTAATCTTATGCATCCCTTATTTCCATGGGTTGAAACTTATATATCAACATTTTCATTTTAGTATTAAAGGAAATCCTCTTACATATTGTAATTTCTTTTAGTTTAACCCTTAAGAATTGAATAGAATGTCCTGGTAACCTTTATATATACCTCTAGAGACTGCGATACATAAGGATCTCTAAAACATAAGGGATACCATGTGATATATATATTTATACATAAAATTAAACCTTGAAAATGTGAGAGTTCATAATTTTCCAAATATTAAATATGTAAGAGTTAACTTCACTTCTAACTAAATATATAAGGGTATTAATATATAAGGTTCCATACTTTTCCAAATATAGTGATACATAAGGGTCACTCTAGAACATGGTGCAATATATAAGGGTTACTTCTATGATATAAAATAATACATAAGGGTCATTCTACAATATGGGGATATAAATGAGGGTTATATTGATAAGTAAGGGTAAATCCAAACTTTATAAAAATTGAGTTTGAAAAACTGACACACTAAACTACAGAACTACCCTCTTCATCCAACTCTTCATGGTCTAACACATATGGTCGCATCACAATTCTTCCCTTCCATTTGAAATATCATCTTTAACAACGCATCCCTTTTTCCAACCTTCTTCTGACAACCCCAACACTCAAAGGATGCAATGTAATGGTCTAATAACATCTAAGATCTTATAATGGAGGATCATTATACTGATATTTTCCTAGAGGACTTTTCTAGATTGCCACCATGCTGAGATGTAGAAACTTTCTATTTATTTGGTACATTGGATGAATCTAATTTCATTAAAATCATATCACTTAGAACTAATAAAGTTGTGGGAATTAAAGGTGCAACTAGATGGTTTGGAGCATAAGGGATTCATTCAACTGAGTGTTTCCCTTTGGGAAGTGACAATTTTATTTTCCAAGAATTTTGATGGTAGATTTAGGTTTTGTATTGACTATTGAAAATTAAACTAAGTGATAAGGAATAATAAATATCATTTTCCTAGAATCAAGGATATGTATTACCAACTAAAGATATATTGTTGGTTTTTCAGGATTGACCATTGGTATACCTATCATTGGTTAAGGTTTAAATAAAAGGAAATTCCAAAAATGGATTTATGAGGTTGATATATCCATTTTGAGTTATTGGTCATGCATTCTAGAGTTACCAATGCACGTACGGTATTTATGACTTTAATGAATAATATTTTATATAGATACCATGATTCAACTATGTTGGTATTTATTGATAATATCCTTATTTATTTGAGTCCATGAGAAGGTAATGGGAGGTACCAATAACTTGTTTTAGAAACTCTATGAAAGTATAATCTATACGATAAGTTTTCCAAATTCTATTTCAGGATTTGAGAGGTGAAGTTCCCTTGTCATGTGGATTTTGGAAAAGGAGTTTTTTAATCACGATAAGGTCAAGGAAGTGATTTTTCTAGAGAAACTTAAAAGCATGTTTGAGATTCATAGTTTTCTAGTATTTTCTAGATATTATCATAGATTCATCTAGGACTTCTCAAAATTAGATTCTCCTTTGAAAATTTAAACCAATAAAGGAGTGATATTTGAGTGGAATGGAAAATTTCATGGGTAATTTAAGGATTTTAAGTGGATACTTACTTCAATATAAGTTCTTATTCTCCCAAAATTTTAATTCTAGTATGAATTGTATTATGATGTATCAAGATTGGTATTGGGATGTGTCTTGATATATTAGAATAATATTTCTTATATGGTTTTAGGAATCTTATACCACATTAGAATAAACACCTTACACGTGACTTAGAATTAATTTTTATAGTTTTGGATATAAATAATTTGAGTTATTATTTTTTTGATGAGAAATTATTAGTGTATATAGATCACAAGAGATAAAATTATATTTTCTCTTAGCGTAGTCTCAACCTTAGGCAGTGTATGTGGGTTTAATACCTTTAAACCTTTTAATTTGAGGTCATGTATATTATAGGAAAGGTAAATATATTAGAGTATACCTTAATAAATAAAACTATTACTTGTTTATTGAAGGAACCTAAGGAGTAGTGGTAGATAATTGGGTTATTTTCATACTTTCAAATGGAATTGATGAACATAAAGTATGGTGTGTCCACATATATCCTTATTGTATCATCCATGTTGGCGAAGCAGGTGAAGAAAGGGGAGTTATCTAATGAAAAATAAAATTAGATAAAATATTCCCTAAATGGTAAGAAGGAAGTCGAGAAGTGTTTAGTTATAATAGGTTCAGCCCTTTATTTTAGAGTAAGTATGATGGTTCCCATGGAATTCCAGAATTATTTCTTGAAAAAATTTCAACATTTGTGATGGGTAGTGCATCCAACAGCTACCAATATGGATCAAGATATCAAGTTTTGGTTTCAATGGTCTAAAATTAATCACAATGTTGTTAGATTTATTTCTCATTTTCTAACTCGCCAACAACTGAAGGTAGAGAATCAATGATCAGTGGGGTTTTTTAAACATATATCATTTTTGATATGGAAATGGGGGGGGGGGATTTCAATCAATTTTAAGACTAGGTTATTTAGGTCACCATAAAATAACATGTTGTTTGGATTATAATGGACTAGCTCATGAATTTAGTTCATTTCTGACCTCTATGAGAAATACTTTCAATTAATGAGCTGGGATGGTTTTATGTTAAGGATATTTTTTTACATCAAGGATTCCTAAATCCTATAGTATTGGATATATATCCTTAGTTTACATCAATATTCTTTAGGGGAATATAGAATTTTTTGGTATATAGTTGAATATGATTAAAACATATTATCCTCAAATATATAGGCAAAAAACAGTATTATCTAGGTTTTAAAGGATATGATATGAGCTTCTGTGATTGATTTGAAATGGTCATGGGAGGACCATCTTCCATTGGTGGAATTTATTTTATAATAATAGTTATCATTCAATGATTCATATGAAACCATTTGAGGAGTTATGTGGTCATCATTTCATCCAATATTATGTTTGGATGATATGGGTTAGAAGACTCTTTTTAGGGACCATTTTAGTGTAGGATACTATAGAGTGGGTAAAATGATTCATAAGTATGTAATTTCGGCTCAGATTTGGAAAAACTCATACACCAAACATCAATGATGAACTTTGATATATGATTTTACGGATAGTTTGTTATTGAGGGTGACTACTGAATCGGGGTATAGAAAAATTCCAAAACAACAAAAGTTGATGTCATAGTATATTGGGCCTTTTGAGATCATTGAGTGGATGGATGAAGTGTCTTATATACTTTCTTTACCATAATGTTATGTCATGGTTCATAATTTATTTTCTTGTTTCCCAGTTAAAGAATTATCAACTAGACCCCACTACTATTTTGGAGTGGAATGTAATTGAGTTGGAACTTGATTACTTTTATGTAGAGAGATATATTTGAGGTTTGGATTATAGAGAAATTATCCTTTAGGGAAGAGGATTCCTTTGGTTTGAGTTTTGTCGCAGCGCGAGATGATCTAAGAAGAGACATGGGAGAGGGTGGTTTAAATGTGGAGAGAGTGGTTAGAACTATTATTTATAATATTTTCTAATAAATTTTATATGGGGGAATACCAATAGTGGATAGAATTATAATGATCAATTATTAGAAAATGTGTTGGTTTTATAATTGTTGTGTAAGTGGGATGTAATCTTGATGTGTAAAGGAAATATAATGTATTTTCATGTTTAATTTTGAGAAACAGATTATAATATAATATAAAAACAGAGTTTTAATTATTCAATTGGATATAGAATGGGTAATTTTCCATGGGGATCAGGTTTCATATGAATCTAGATATTAAAGTGAAATTGGAAGGGATTGTGACATGTCGTATAGTTATTGGAATGACCCTATTGACCATGAAATCTTGATTGAAAATCTATTAGTTCCTATATGATAAAATTAATGTACTATAGACCACACATGGATACAATTTAATTTCTAAATTTAAACTAGTATGTTTTATACGGTCTCATGTATGGCCCCGAAGACCGTTCATGATGACAATGCATTCGAGGAAAAGTAAAGTTATTTCAGATTTAAATGCATGAAACTCCTCTAAAGTTTATTATTTTTATTCCTAAAACTCCTTTGATTATTTCAAGGTAATCCTAGGATTATTTTTTATGTATCTCAATATCTCTTCATTGGATCATGAATATGGATCATTGGGATGATTTTGAATTTCTAGGTAAGACATGGATATTATTATCTCTCTTGATTCAACTTGTTTTTATCTCATATTAAAAGATTTTGGTATTTATTATATGGATCCTTTTATATTTATTGAGGATTATCAACCTTTTGGTTATGTATTGAAGGATTCATTACACTGGTATGATTTTAGATCATGGTTTTGGGGAATTTTTAAAAATGACACAAAAAGGTAGGTGACTCCAGCCTCTTCTATGAATTGGATAATTTTTTTCTATGTTAATGATTTACTATGGTCTATGAAGGACTAAAATTTCATAATTAATGTGAAATTATAGCTTTATTATAAAATAGATATTTTTAACATTTATGCATTATTAATGGAAATTGGGTATTTATGACCATTTTTGTTTTGAAATGAATTTGGAAATTAAAATATTGGTTTTATAAGAATTTGTTTGTCTTGTTTGGTTTTGGATGATTTCATGTTCTCAATTTTGGGTTCTCTTATATTTGTTCTACTTCGGCATGTTTGGTTTGGTGGAATCATCAGTGTTGCAGTAGCAGCGTGGACAAGATGCAACAGATTCATTTTCTTTCTCATGGTCATTTAGTGATGGTTTCTTGAATCATATTTTTACCTTCATTTTTGGATTTGGATGTTCTGATGTTCATGTGTTGGAAATGGTTGTATGTATTTTTTTCATTAATTTTATGTTTTTTGTGATTTGTCTTTGGGTGTTCTTTGTTTTTTGGATCTGGATCTTATATGTATTTGTTGTTCGCAGTTGATTTTAGCATTTTTTTACACTTTTATTTTGAATGTGTTTGAAGATTATAGAGTTAGTGAACGTTTGATGTTGCGAATTGGTGGTGGTTCTCATTCTACGGTTGTTTTTTTTTGGCCTTGGTAGTCTACAGTTCAAAGGATTCCACAATCAGATCGTCTACATGAGGCAACTCCCGATGAGGTTTAGGGAAAGAAGTTTCCACTATACCTCTTCTTTACGAAATTGGATGTTTGAGAGGGTATGGCTAAATCCATTGGTACCAGGCCCATGTTTTTTTTCACAGGACAGCTAGTCGATCAATAGTGTAAGGTGGAATATGGATTTCATAGTTTTTAATGTCGATAGGGGCTTTCCTCATGTAGTGTAGGTTGTTTGGTCTTGGAATTTTGGACCGTTGGGGCATTTTTGGCTTGTTTATGTCTTTGATGTCATGGTGGTTTCCCTCATTTCCCTTAAAAGGGGGTTATCTTATCTTAATAAAAAAATTAATTTTCTGTCAGTTTATCTTGTAAAGAATTTTTTTTAAAATAAATTACAACATTAAATGATGTTTTTCTAAGAAAATCTTTTTATGTGGTTTGGAAATGAGATTGATTTATTGGGTGAAATGATATTTTATGTATATTATTTATAATTTTTATGATAAAATGATTTAAATGGAATTACTTTGTGAATGAGTAAACTTGTACATGAACCAGGCCTTTCAAAATTGATCCAAAAAAAGATCTATTTATTAATCGTTTATGGTCGAACCAACCCTTACCCAACCCATTTATTAATTGGTCAATGAAAAAAATCTTGATTAAAGGACCATTTAAAATTTTCTACATATTTATTAAGAAAAACTTATAATTTTATTAAATTAAATAAATTATATATATATATATATATCATTAATTTGGATTATTAAATACATCATTTAATATTTTTTAAAAAAAATAACATTATAATATAGCTTAATTGGGTCTAGTTGGTCAGTACCTGGTCACTTATTAATGCTTGATCCCAACCCTATTATTAATTAGGATTTAAAATTTCAAACTTTTAATAATCGATCAAAAATTATAATAAGCCCTTATTTTATTCAGTCCTATCAGGTTGGGCGGGCCCTTTAACCCATGTACTAGTCTAGGAATGAGTTGTGTTTGGATTTTGAATGAAACCCAATGTTTAGGATTCATCGAACAATGTGGGTGTGCGTGTAAAATGTATTCTGGTGAGACAATGTTTTGAAACCTCTATGATTAATCCATGGTAAAGTAGAGTCTTAGTGACAGTGTATTAAGGTGATCAATGATTAGTATAACTATTCTAAAAGGCGACACCCCTCTTTTTTGTGGTAAAGAGGATGGTTTGGGTTTGTGTGAATGGGTGAAAACTTGGTTTACACATATGAATAGGAAACTGATAAATCAATGACGGTGAGAGAATAATGTATCATACCTCAAATCTATCCATAAAAAATATAATATTTTGATTATTAATTCCATAGAATGGGGAATTGGATTCTTAGGGAAATAATAATTTTCCTTTGTATTCTAGGGAAAACAAGTATTTTTCATCGATTTATGAAAATGGGGTATTTCTATTGGATCTTGGACAATGTTTTGTTATTTAAAATATGGGTTTTTAGAGATAAAACATGATTTTTTGAAATTTTAGGAATATCAACTCGATTTAATGTTTCAAAAAAAATATTTAATTCTTTATAAAATAATGTTTTGTTTTATTTTTGAAAATTTTCATATTAATTTTTTTTTTAAGTTTTTGATTTATCATTATTTATTTTCATTTATTATTGAAATTTATCCTACATGTAAGTGTATTGGAGTCTTAAGAAAGTCCTATTGAGTTTATACTCACCCCATATATATGCACTTTGGTAAACATGTAATCATTGTAGGACTTGATGTATATAAAGGTAAAAAATCATTCTTTGTTAGTGGTGAGTTATAGTTCCATGTTATAGTTATATAGGAGATGGTATATCTTATCTCAATAATTTTATTATTTATTTTAACATGTGTCTGACCAGTTTAATTCGATTTAATTCATTTTTGTTGGTTTTTTAAAAAAAAATTATCACTATTGTATAAAGTTTTTTAAGATTATTTTTAATTAAAATAATTTTTACTTTATTATGAATTGTTTATAGTTTTATTATTGAGGTAAAATTATTCCCCAATGTTTATTTTATCCCTCGCCACTTATCAGCAGCCTAGAGCTATCGAGGAATGTGCTTGAGGCCATGTAGCATTTTGGCTCAGGTCTTAGGATTTGGTCTCCTGGGTCAGGGTGTTACATGCACTAAGAAATGATCCAATAGAATCATACACTAAGTTTATCTAGAATCTTAGTAGATTTAAGTCAATCTATATTTAATAATATATTTATTCTCTATTTTTTAAATGATACTTATTCAAGATATATCGATCATAAATTTAATTACAAGATTACTCAAGTTGAGAATATGTGATTTCAATTTCATATATTATTTATTCACAATATAAATAAATATAATATTTATTCACTTTAAATATGAGTGAATGTGATATTTATTTATTTATTTATGAGATAAGTGACTAAAATAAATATTCACAAGTTATGTGATTATAATATTTATTTTTATTAAATAAACAAAATTTTATTATTCAAGGTTCGATAATGGCTATGGGGGGATTTAGATCAAAATGATTATTTAATAAATATATTTTTAATATCATTTAAATAAATATTTATTGATTTATTATCTAGTACTATGTAGAATGTGATTAAATTCATGACATAGATGATAACGCAGGAAAGCGGTGACATGGGCATGATGCAGGCTCAGTGATGTAGGAAAAATGATGCTACCATGACGTTGCACTGTTATTATAACCTAGAAATTGAGCCTTTTAACCATTTAATGGGATTCATGGTCACTAGGCCATTAGGCTATTAAAAATCATAGTGGACTGGATTAGTTTTGGTCTTATCCCTAGGAGAAGGATGAGGTCTGACCCATGCTAGTCTGGTAGGTATGTGTGTGTTTCCTTTTCTTATAAACCCTAATATTTTAAGTAAATTAATTTATTTATTGAATAAATGATATTAGATCAATACATTTCACCTAAAATAATAATTTTTTTATAATTATTTTAAGGGATATGACATGGGATTTTTATTAGGGATAAATTAAAATAAAATGACTTAAGTGAAATTATTTTAATTTTAACATAAGTATAATAATTAAAATATATCATTTATTTAACATTTAATTCCCATTTAATCTAATTATCCTCTCAAGTCCTAGAGAAATAATTAGAGAGAATTCTACCACCTCTTTCGAGTTTCTAGATATGTAATGAAAAAAACATAAAAATTCCTTGAACATGTGTGAATATTATTAGAGGAATTATCATTTAGATTCCTAAATCAATGAAAAAATCAGCATGATTAGAAATCGAGGTGGTGACATAAAAAATTAGAGGAAATCAAATCAAAAATAAATCACTTTATATATTTATTTTATATAAATAGTTAGGTATAAATTACATATGATGATCCTATTAAAGTACTCAAATCAATTTCATCATGTCTAGATAAAAAAGTTTTAAATGGGTATTGCATCCCACTACTTTTATTGAACCAAAATCCTTTAATAATAAAAATCAATTTAATATGTAACATAAATAATTATAATTTTACACTAGTTATACTAGATTAAGGGCTGATATGTTTGGACATAGCTTATTACATATCTTTGGGATTACATGCTCTATTGGGGAATGATATATTTTTCAATGTTTGATGATAAAATAAATATATAAAATAGAAAAAAAAAATAAGTAAGAAAATAATTACTTTAAACTACCAATACCTCAATGTATAAAAGATACAATCAAATGGTTCACTAAAAATAGTGTAAAAAACTTTATGGACATCATGATAGTGACCTCTAATCATCATTTCATGTCAAGTTTAGAAATTTATAAGTTACCATTCCCATTGTACTATATTATAAGAATAGTTTAGTGGTGATTTGAGGGTGTTTATCCATGGGGAACTCTAAGTAAATCTTAATAACTTCTAAATTTTAGATTTAATGTCATTTTTTTTAAAAAAAAGAGTTATTGTGTAATTTAAAAAAAATATTAAAATAAATAATTAAGGGATTTTATTATTTATTCAGGTTACATTCAATAAATTATAAAATATAATTCAATTTAGTAAGATTGGAAGAATATACTATATTTTAAAAGGAAATGTCTTGTGTTGATTGTACATGAATACACTATTTTATGTAATGAAATATCTAGGTCAAGATTATGGATTCCCTACCTTTTAAATTATTTAAGAAAAAGTTATTTTATTGAAAAAAAGTTAGAACCAATACATAGGAATTCCAAAAGAAATAACCTATTATTCTATGATTCCCAATATCCCACACTTTCAAGCCTGGTGTCAATAACAACAAAAAAAGATTTTATATAATAGCTTTGATAGCAATTACAAGTGACCTAAACTCAACTATTGCATTAAAATATCATTAATAATTATTGAGTCACTATACTCCCCAAACAATTTTAGTTTTAGAGATTTATAGAATTAAGATAACTATTGAATATCAGCACCCATATTTTCCATTCAAATGGAATTTTCTCACTAAATAAATTTTTTTAAAAGCTACTCTTGCACCACTCAGATATAAACCTCACAACCTGTATAATTGATCTTACTCATCCATAAACCTATGAAGAGCATTTGAAAATGTGATATGAGCACAAAAATATTAGTAAGGTTCTTTTAAAAGGTATGGATCTATTAAACCTTTGAAAATTTTGAGAAAATATTTAAATTAATGTTCCTTTAAAGTACTAAAAACTTTTAGTTTTTTTTCTTCTCTTTAAACAAGAAATAACATTTTCACCCAAAAAGGGTTTATAAATCAGTATAATAAACCATAATAAAGGAAGAAAAATAGTTTTGAAATTTTATTAGAGAAGTCATGAAAATATTGAAGTAAAACCTTATTTCTTGACACACAAGTCATTTAATTTAAATAACAGCATATATTTTTTCTAAAAATGCAAAAAAAAATTATCCATGGAAGGATCCAAACTCCCTTTTCCTAAAAAACCAATATCTTTTCATAAAATAAAAATATTTTCAATAAAACTTATTTAAAGCATAGAAAAATCATAATAGTATCTTGAGTCACTATATTCATCATACTTTTATCATTGAATCACCAAATCAGATAATTAAAACTTTATATCTTAATGAAATCACCTAATACAATAATTCCAACTTCATCATTCTTGTTGAAATCACCTAACTGGGTAATTCTAACATCACATCTTAATAGAATCACCTAATCAGATAATTCCAAATTCATCATTCATAATTGAATCATATAACTAGATAATTACATCATTATTTTAATATTAACTTATATCTAGTTAACTTAATTATAATTATCCAATGAATTGGAGGGTTTTAACAGACCCACCTATCATATATTGTACATAGTCCTTTAAGGGTTTGGGTTCACTCCCCATTCCATATTTTTATCAATAATTTCCAAGTATCATATCTTAAATCAAAACATTCAATAGGTTTCATTATTTATCATTATAAAAACCATTTTAATAATAAAAATCTTTTAAATATTTCCCCTTTTATTTCATAAACATCAACATTCAAAATTAATCCATACAAGGAAATCATTTAAATAAATATAGAGTTCATTGATGAAAACTCAAGAAAAGAAACTTCTATGAAATAAATACATTAAGACATAAAATATGGTTTTAAAATAATAATAACTAAAGTCTATAGAAACCTTATGTGAAACATAATTTAATATAACTCATAAAGATATCTTCATTTTAAAGGAAATATGGTTTTCTATTGAAAACATAAAGAATTGGAGTTATTTGAATAGAAATAATTATGAGTATAAATCAATAATTTTAGAAGAAGATATCATTACCCATAAAGGATATTTATTTCAAATGATAAATAAAAAATTATTTTAAAATGAATTACATTGTTTTAATTAATAGTGCATTAGTTTTAATAAGAAACAACCCCTTACCTTAATTAATTTAATAACTCAAACTATTCTTATACAGATTCCTTTCCTTAGATATAGGATCCTAGGAATAGAATCTCCCTTCCTCTCACTCTCTATAATGTAACCCCAACTAAGGAAATAAAATTTTCTCTAATAATTTGATCTCCCCTCATCTAAGAGAGAAAAATGATCTTCTTTTATAACCAAACCTATCCTTAGTGTGTAATAAAGATAGAGATCATGATAAGATCTTGTCTATAGCTATCTTTCTAAAAGTGATATCCAAAATAAAATACTCATAAAATCCAATCCTTTCACTATCAAAGTAAATTTAATTTCAAGATGCATGTTGGGAAATTAACATGAGTATTTGTGATACACTCTTGGTCATAGTTATGTATTATCTTGAGATTTAATTATTTATTTATTCATTCTTGGATTTTTTTGGGAGTTTAAGGCTAAAAACATTTATTTTTTGGGAAATATTCCCTAGTGTATGAGTAGTGAATGGTTAGTAGAAACTATGTGGATGACCATATGAGTGGGATATTTGTGGGATAATAGGGTTTTAAATGGCTTTACTAGGGTTTTTTCAAACCATAAGGGTGTTTCCAGAAACCATATAGTTTTTTTGGATGATAGTGGATCCCATGTTTTTGGTGAATGGTTTTCCTAACCACATAGTTTGTACATGGCAGTAAAAATAGATTTTTACCTTTTTCCCCTTGTTAATTTTAAAGGGATATCTCCTTTATGTCTTCCCCAATGAATTTTTATCTTCTTACACTTCTTCTTGGAGCACTCCTCCTTCGTATTTTGGTATAATCCCTTGGTTATTTTTTGATTTATTCAAGTTAATCTTGAGTTCTTGTGGTTTTCCTCTTCTCTGTCTCTCATCTCGCCTTGTTCATCCATTGACATGGAGTATGGAACCCCTAGGTTGAATTTTGGATTAATCTAGGGTATTTTATGGGTATTTTTTTGTTTTTTATTTATTACTTAGGTGAGTGAGGACTATTCTCACTTGATTCGGGTAGTTTCTATTGAAGGTGGTAATTTTTTATTTGGTATCAAGGTATGTGTCTCAATTTAAGGTCATTTTTCCATGGATAACATTTTAGTATTGATTTCCATTGGTTTTTGTTGATTAAATTAACTTAGTTTATATTAATAATGTGGATTATCCATGTTTGATGTGAAACATAGTGTGTGTTTTCAATTTAGGGTGTTAAAGTGAATTTTAAAAAATAAGTTATTTAAGTGCATGTGATGTATTTGATAAAATGCATTAAGGAGGATTTTTATTTTTAAAAGGATTTTTAAAGGGGTTTTGAAAAGTGTTATACCTTGAGAAAGATGTTTGGTTATTATGGGATGTTTGATTTACGAAATTGTCATTTTTTAGGTGTGTATATGATTATCATGTGTGGAACATGGGAGACCATGAGTGTGTGTGTGGAAACTTAAACACATGGAACCTTAGGAAATTGTATGGACTAGCTAGGGTAATTTATCCAAGTGAATGAGAGTTAATTTTGGATTAATACTAAAGGAGCTCCCAAAATGTGTTTATGAGGATTGATAGTTCCCATGAAAGTATTATTGGAATTAGGGAATTATAAGAGATCTTATAAACATATTTCATATGCATAGCCGACTAGCAAACTATGTCTTAGACCAATCCATGCTAGGCCCTAGTGGTTAGATCCCGTGATGCAATTTTATTGTGCCCTATTTGGATTATACACATTTCTGATTGTTTTATTCCCATGTTTCCCCTTTTTGGTTATATAATGTAGTTTATGCATAAGTTTATTCTTGTACTTATTCTTTTTCCATTTTTGGGTGATTTATGCATGTTTATTTTTGGGTGTCTTACTTCCTTTATACATAATCCTTTTTTATTCATATTTTTGATATATGTTACATTTTAGAGAAAAAATAAAGGGATTTATAAAGTGATAATTTCATGTGAACTTATTTTTAAAAGTAAACTTGGTTTTGAAAATGAGTTTCAAACTAGAATAATTGGTTTTCATGAATAAATTACTTACAAATATTAATAGTGTTATCTTGCTGGGATTTGTGCCTTACACCTTGTATATGCCTTTAGGAATATGTAGAGTTTTTTTTCAAGGATATAGGTAAGGGTAAGGTAATCCTGAATCTCAGTGGACCCTCTTGATTATCAACTATATTTTGTATCTTTGGGATGTCATGTATTAGCCTTTTTTTATTTATTCTTGTTTTGATATTTTTATTGGATATAATATTCATATGTATTTTTTATAAATTGTGATGTGGTGATGTTATGATATCTTCTATATTCATTATTGTGTTTTCTATATTGTATATTTATATCTATTGATTCTTTTATTATGGTTGGAATAGTTTTCTAATTCATGGATCTGACATATTGGATTATTAAGGGAGAAACCATTCCCAAATGGTTATTTGTGATTCCATGGTTCTTTCCACTATCTCATGGAGATAGAGAATGCACTTCAGGCCTTATGGTAGATTGGATTGTGTGATGGGTCGGGTTGACCCAGACTTTTTCATTAGAAAATGGTATCATAGGCTCTTGTTATTTAGAGGTTAGGGGTAAACATGATATAGGACCATCAAGGCTCAAGAGGTAGGTTAATATAAGTTTCTAGAATACTATATATCATTAAAAACCTCAAGTTTCCATGAATTTATAAGAATTATGTTTTAAATTTGAACCCAGTTTTGGGTTTGTTTAATGAGATTTAACATTTCTCATTGTTGGTTATGGGATTTGTAATGAACCCAATAGCAGTTTTGATAATTTTTTAGTTTCAGGGTGAAATTAGGAAGAAAAGTAGAGATTCATGGTTAGTTATAAAAATTTGGATCCCATGTGGAAAGTTCTATAATCCTTCAGTTCTATTTTGTAGAGTTGGTGAATATTTTTTCAAATTGTGCAGCCAAACCACACACAATGGAAGAAAGTTTATTTTTTTGATTTTTTTACCCCTTATTTTTTCAAAAAAAAATATTTTTATTTTGATTGTTTGAGACATATTTTAGGGATTTATTTTGGTTTGATTGATGTTATTAGATATTTAATTTTGTATTGAATAACTTTTTATCATGTGTTTCATAGACAATTCCTCCCATGAAGAACTCATCTAGGCAAAGGGAATGAGCTATAGAGAAAGTTCCTTAGGTAACTCCTTTAGTTGATCTTGATTTGGTGGAATCAATGATCCAAATGATTCATTACTTGGTCAAGGATGGAAAAAGAGGTCATGGATAGACAATTGACCATGCTCACAATTTTACTAATTAGAATCCATCGGTCTTTCATGGTGACAAAGTTACTCATGATCCTGAGGAATGGATCAAAAAGATCGATCATGTATTTCTTTATTTGAATACCCATGGAACCTTGAAATTTGGATTTGATACTTATATGTTGAAATTAATGGGTACAAAATAGTGTTAATTTATGGTGAAAGTGAAGACGCATGAGGATCTAACCTAGACTACCTTCAGAAAGGATTTTAATTAGTAAGTTTTGCCTGATACACTTAGGGTGGTAAAGGCTCATTAGTTTTTGTTGGTGGAATAAGAAGACCATTGAATAATGAACTATGCTACTCACTTTTCTAAGTTAGTTCATTTTTCATATGAACTTCTAGAAATTGAATATCTTAGGGTGATTTGTTTTGAAATGCGTCTCAAGTTTGAGATAATATTGATTATTATTCTCCTTTTCCTAACAACATATACATATTTAATGGATAAAGTGAAGATGGTTGAAGTGGAATTAATAAAGAAAACAATACTCAATGGGTTTTATTTAGTAGTTGGCAGTACACATAGCTCTTCTTATAGCTAGAATATAAAGTGGGATAAACCTCACTAGAGTAGTGTAAAGGGTGGTCACCAGTCATCAAGTTTGGTACAAGTGTGTTTTTATAGGCATTATATGATGACTTTTTACTGGTGTGGGAAGTCTATCCATACCCAACCTAATTTCCCAAAGGCTCCGAGGAAATTCCATAAGTGTAGAAATCTAGGTCATATTCATAACTTATTTAATACCTCCCATCAGGGGAGTGGAGTTGGTTCTTTTTTTTATAATGGTTTAAAAATGAAATTAGATGCTTATAAGGTTGTTGGATCACAACCTTGGTCTAGAGGATATTCTCAACCATCTAAAAAGGAATAGGGTGGGTCTAAGTGAGGACATATCTATATAGTAGATATGGCACATGAGGACCCTGATTTTGGACCAAAAACCATGATAGGTATGGTTTTTATTGATTCTTACTTGGATTTATATTTTTTTATATGGTTTTCTTACATTCCTTTATCTCATTAAATTTTATTAATACTTTTTGTATGAAAGTAGGGTTGATACCATTTGTGATGAATCTCTTTACCTCGTTGGGAAAGAATAAGGATATGTGTTTTAAATTCCTGGAGTGTCATGTTTTAATCATTGATGTGGAGGTAGTGTGGGACTTCCTCATGTTGGACCAAGATGTTTTTTATCTCATCATAGATATGGATTGGATTATATGTTTCACATCTCAAATTTATTTTTATTTCCATGGGGTCCAGTTTTTATCTTCTGATAGGAGAACTAGTATCTTCCAAGGTGAGTGGAATCAAAGGTAAGTGAAGTTAGGTCCCATTTCTCTAGATATGGGGTCAATTTAATGTTATTTATATAGGTTTTTCTTAAATTTTATTGATCAAGGTTCAGATGTTTGTCTTCCAGTGTTTTTGGACCAATCCACTGATGTTTTTCTGGGTAATTTTTCTAGGTCCCCCCATTAAGAAGTCAATTTCATTATTGATTTTCCCTTAGGATTATCCCCATCTCTATTTAAGGGTGTTTTCCGTGTATACACTTTTAATCATGATATCCTTTGGTTTTTAATGACTAAATTTCCTTAAGTTTGTGTTATTAATGATGAATTATCCAAGTTGAATTTGATTTATGGTGTGTGTTAGAAATTTGGTGTGTTGAAGTGGATTTTATAAAAGAAAGGGATTTAAATGAAAATTATGTTCTTTATAAAATTTCTCAAGGAGAATTTATAATTTTCAACGGATTTATAAATGGATTTTGAAAATTTTTATACCTTGATAAAGGTGTTTGATTATTATGGGAATGTTTAATTTATGAAATTGGAAATTGTTATATGTTTATATAATGCGATGGTGTGATGTGTGGAAGAACTTTGGTGTGTGTGTGTGTGGAAACCTAGACACTTTAAACCTTATCCTATATCATTGACTAATTGGGGAGATTTATTAAAGGGAATAAGAGATATTTTTTAAGTAATTTGATGGGAGCCTCCAAAATGTGTCCATGTGGAATGAGAGTACCCATGGAAGTATTCTAAAGACTGAGGAAGACGAAGAGATTTTCAAAACTTATCATATGTGCTTATTTTTTTAGATAAATATTTATTAGACTATGTGACACTATACCCTAATGGTTTGAGCCCATGATATAATTTTTTTATGCCAAGTATCACTTACACACCTTTATGCTTGTATTTATGCCCATGTTTACCCTTGTTGGTTATATGATGTAGTTTATGCATATATTTATTCTTGTACTTATGATTATGTCATATTTGGGTGAGTTAATCATGTTTATTGTTGGGTGGATTACTTCCTTTTTACTTAAGCCTATTTATTCATATTTTTTAAATATGAAATGTTTTGGAGAAAACCCAAATGGATTTCTAAAGTTATTTTTTTCAAGTGAAATTGTTTTTAAAAGTGAGCTTGGTTTTGAAAATGAATTTCAGATAAGAATTATTGGTGTTCATGGATAAATTTCTTATATATATTCATGGTGGTATATTTTTGTAATTAGGTTTTAACGTTTTGATATATCCTTTTGTTTTGATAAATTATTATTACATAAAATTTATTTAAATTCAATTTTGTTTTAAAAAAAATTATTTCTTACTAAAATGTATTCATATTTTGTTATGTTATTGTTTTAACTTTTTATTTTATTTTTTTATTTAAAAATAAGGCACAATTTAGGTCTACCTCATTGGAGGTAAAGCCATATAGGCTCGCACAGAGCTGATTCAAGCTAGCATAGTACAAGCCTGGTGTGTGCATGCCTATTTCTAAGGCCCAACGTGTCACCCACATTGTTTGGGCTTTGTTCGCCCATAGTGAATGTGTGTTGTTTTTAAACTTCAGTATGATTAGTGCCTCATGAATTATATACCACACATGACCTATATCATATATTCAATGTGGGACAAAAAATTTCCCTTGAAATTCAATCTGGTTCATTGATCTCCTCTGTGCTTCGCTCCAGTTGTCAGATCTATTATCCTTTACTTTCATTTCATATTTCTATATCACATAATTTATTTTTTAACTCCCACAATTTCATTTCTTCTCTCATGCACCTCTACTTGTCTATCTCTTGTAAAGCAGTCTGGTGACCCTTTCTCTGATGACATCTTCATTGGTTCATGTTTTCTCCTGCTTCTCTTCTTCATCTCTAGTTTTTTTTATTTTTCTTCTATTTTTCTTCTTACCTCAAGTAGTATATCAACCTACTTAATATCATTCGATTGTTCACTGGTTTCTTATACACCATGTGATAAACGCAATGACAGTGGGTATCTCAACTGGGTCCCCCTTCAAAGCCTCTCTATTCTATTTTCTCTTGGACTCACCATTGGAAGAACTCAAGGGTGAGATATTTAGACACCGTTGGTTTTTAAAGAAATGGTGAGATATTTAGATAATTTTGGTTTTTAAAACAAAGGTGAATCTTTTAAAACTATTGTTTTATACCAATGGTAATAACTTTTCACTATTGAACCCTATTTTTGGTTTCCACTCTTTCTTTAGTTTTCTGATCAAAAGCCTTTGGCATAAGCATCTTGTTGCTCTTAAAGTGGATCTTACCATATTTTATTGAATTTTTTTGTTCTTGTGTTAATTGTATAATATTATTTAATTTGTTTCACTTCTTTTTTATTAATTAATTAAATTTTGAGTTTTAATTTTTTTTCACAAAATTTTAATCATGTTTATGTACAACATTTATGTGTTTTTATATTTCTTCAGAAACATAGAAATAAATGTGTCTAAATATCCTTTTGTTTGATCTTATTATTTTAATATTCCTTGAGCAATAAAAGTTTTTCTTTAGTCATCTGTAACTTTAATATATTGTTTTAAAAATTTATCTTATGTTTTCACGGAGCCACCATTGGAACCCAATGGTGAGACATGAGTCATAGTTGGACACCCAATGGTGATTAATTTTTTATTGTTCTCATCGAACTATTTTGTGATAATATTCGTGGATATATTTTTAGTTTTGATTAGTTCATTTTATTTTTGCTAAAAAATTCATCGGTTGGTAATTCTTTGTCTTTCCACCGCCAGAATTTTCCAACGGTGAGTAATGACTCACCATCAAAGTTTTCCAATGGTGAGTGATGTATCACTATTAGACATTTTCAATGGTGACAAATGTATCATCACTCTCTACTTTCAATGATGAGTAATGTCTCATTGTTGGTTAAAAATTTGGTTTCAAAATTTGCATGTTCCTAATTTTAGTTATTTTTGTTAAAATGAATTGCATTGATTAATGTTTATTATTTTAGTTTGAAATATAATTTAAACATTGTTTAAAAATATTTGTAGCATTTTTATTGACAGTTTCTCATGTATAATGTTTTCTTATGATGATCTATTTTTCTAACATTTTGCTACATATATAAATTTTCATAATTACATTTTTATTTGAATTAATTTTCAATTGTGATTTGTTTAATAAATATTACTTTTAATATATTATTTTCTTTTTAATATTTCATGAATAAATATTTATCTAAATGTGTTTATTTTCAACATGACTTCAACAAAATTAAGGTAACAGTCATATTATTTTATTAATAAACTCTAACAAGTGTAGTTTATACATTGGATACAGACATGCTCCAGTTGATTTTTGTTTTAATGTATCGGGATATTTCATCAAGAATAAAAAGACAAGTACTAGTGTAGATACCTATTGTGGTAATGATATGATAAACATTCCTGTTACTCTCAAGTATAATCAAGAAACTTCTTAGACTTATGTTCTTTTGTTTTGATCACCAGGGATCTCCATCATCTTCATCTTCCTCCATTGATGTGATCAAGGAAAAGTAGTTGCACCAAATTTCTACATCATCGCCTCAAATATTATTTTATTTTTTCTGATATTCCTCCATTGTAATTTTTTCAATCACCTATTGGTTCTCTATAGTTCTTGTTTAATATTTTTCCATCCAAAATCTATCATTGGGTTACTCCTCTTATATAAAAGGAAGTTCGGGTTATTCCTCCTAGAAAAAAATGAAGGTTGGCTATGACTCCATCAAAATTCAGGGGTTATACCACCAGGTGTGAAAAAGGTAGGTTGGGTTATACCACCAGATGTGAAAAAGTTACATATGTATTTATTGTGATCATATTATCACTCCACATCACTTTCACATCACATGGACACTATTAGTGGTGGTATCTTATTGGGCTTTGGCTCACACCCTACTTACACCCTTGGGTGTAACTAGACTTGGTTATTTTTGTTGTCGCAGGTTGGGTACAGTTTTTTTTGTTCCAGTGGTTCGGGTTTCTAGCAGGTCCTTGGTAGTAAAGTCTTGTGGAGATATCATAAGGGTGTTTCCCCTTGACATAAGGGTTTTTGGGCTGTCCTTATTGTTTTTTTACCTTGGTAATGGTCTTTAAATGTAGTTTTAACTTATGTAATTCAGTCCTGAAATTTTGTAAAAGATGGTTTTAGTTGAAAAATACAGATTTTTTTATTGAGTTTTTTTGTTGTTTAATGTTTATAAAATCAGGTAAATCATTCCCAATTATCATTATATGATACCCGGGCACTTGTGCCAGCCCGTGGGGATCGGGAACGCCCTTCGGGCCTTGTCACGGGCTGGGTTTGGTGTCGATTTTGGCGGCGACCAGATTTGGTTCGTGACACTAATGTCATACCAAGGGACTTAAAAATTGGTATTAGAGGGTGGTTCCTTTTTAAGGATTTGGTTTTAATAGTTTAATTATATATTTCTTAACTAAACATTATCCTAGATTAAAAAGTATAAGGAAAAATCCACTACTATGTTATAGCTAATCATAATTTCAAGGTGTTGAATCCTGTCAAACTACCTCACTTCAATGGAAGTGATTATGTCTACTGGAAAGACCAAACAGAGGTATTTATTAAAAATATGGGTCTTGATTATTGGGGTATAATTTCAAAACCCTATAAATTTCCTAAAGTTGACTTAGAAACTCTTACTAGAAATGATGCTCCAAAATGTTTTTTAAATTACAAAGTTATGAATTTATTATACTATTATTTAAGTAGAAATATGTATAGTCATATTTCATCCTGTAAAAATGATTATAACATTTAGAGGACTTTGAAATTCACTCATCAAGGAACTAACAAGTTACAGAGAACTAAGATAGGTATATATCAAGCTAAGTTTCAAGATTTTAGGATGACTGACCAAGAAATAATTAATGATATGTATAATAGATTCACTAAAATTTTAAATAGTGTGGTTGCTCTCAATAATACTATGAAGAATGAATCTCTCATTGAAAGACTTATTCGAGCTCTACCGAAATGATGGAATTCAAAGAAAGTTTATATTGAAGAAAGTAAGGATTTCACTGAACACTCTTTGGAAGAGTTGATAGGATCACTACTTTAATATGAGATGGAAGTGATGAATGAAAATACTAATGACCATAATAAAAGGAAAGGTATTTCATTTAAATCAAATATAAATTTTATTGTCAATTATTATGATTCTAAGTGACAACAAAGTGAGAAGGATAAAATTGAAAATTTGACCAAAGGTGTTTACGAGTACCTAAAGGGTAAGAGAGGATTTAAGAAGCATCAAAGAAAATATTTTCAAAATGTTGACAGAAAGGGTAGTAAAAGAGATAAAACTGGTAAATATGATGCTTCGGAATTAATATGTTATGAGTGAAGGAAAAGGGGGCACATAAAATCAAATTGTCCCAAACTAAAACAAAAAGGAAAGGAAGAAAATAAGAAGGAACAAAGAAAGGATTATCAATTTGGATAGAGTTTTATAGAACAATCATACTCAAGTGATGTTGGTTCTAAAAGTGAAAAAGAATTTGAAAATCTTGTTTAGATGGCTACTACTATAAATGAGGAACATTCTAACTATAATTATAGTTTTGGTTATAAAAATGATATTGAAAATTAAGATAAATAATTAACTTCTCAAAATGAAAATTTTCCAAGTGACATATTAATAATGGTTAAACTTTATAAGGAACTTCAAAGAGAAAATAAGAATATTAAAGAAGAAAATAAAAAACTGAAATATTCTATTTTAAGAAATATAGAATAGAAAAAGGTTATAGATTCTGAACTAATCAAATTTAAATATTAGAATATCAAGATAAAATATTTCATATCTAAAAATAATGATGATCAACATAGAATATTTAAACTATTCTATGATGATTTAGATAAAATTGAAAATGAATGTAAGCATCTTAAACATGAAAATAAGAAACTAAAAATTTTTGGATCATGTTCAAATATGAAAATATGTGATGAACTCTAAGTTATTCAGAAATTGAATGAAAACCTTAAAAATAAAATTATTGATTTAAAGGAAACCTTATCTATATTTTTTCAAGTCCAAGAGAAATTTAATAAAATAATGGCTATGAACAAACCTAAATATGATAAAAATTATTGTGGTTATAATTCTCATTTTCCCCAAATGAATAAAACTATTTTTTTAATGGTGTTGGGAATATTTCAAATTTCACTTTTTTAAATTTTAACATGAATGGGAATTATGAAAATAACTTTTCTTTAAATTATATTCAATATTTAGGTCATACTAATACATTAATTTTTTAAAATATGCCTACAATGTTACCCTATAATACATGTCTCAAAGTTTTATGGTTACCTAAATATATTTTTTTCTAATATAGTTAGACCCAAATTAGTCAGGGTACCAAAAAACTATCTTCTTGATTTGTTTTGAATGAATCATGCATAAAGATTTCCAATATCATATGGTATATGGACAGTATGGGCTCCAAAAAGATTGTTCAAATCCTATTGAACCTAAAATGTTTACCATGTCTAGATAAGTTTATTTTTAACCATCATGTATAATATCTACTATAATATAATTAGATAGTCTAGCTTACAGAATATATGATATATTTTTATAAAATCATTATATTTCTAATTCTAGTCATGTGCTTTAATTTCTATCTCTGTTTTCCTTAGCATGTAAAATTTTTCTAGTTTACATATTTATGACTTTAATTATAAATGTGCTGATTATATATTTAATTTTCTCTAAAAAAATTCACAATATTTTTCTATCTTTATTTAAAGATGCAAGAACTTAGGGGGAGTTTCCCCTTGTTTGTTATTTGAAATAATGTACTGCTATATAATGTTTAAATAATTTTTTAGACAATTATACTATAAAATCATAAAATTACTTAGTTTTTTTGAAATTATTTTTCAACAACTAATCTAGGAATTTTTTAATACACTTCTAAAATTTCTATTTTCCTTTATATTTTAGTTTTTCATAATTCCAAGTTGAAATTTTTTTTTGGAATCCTGAATTTTTTAAAATAATCAATTTATTTTTAAATTGACTTAATTTTGATAATAAGATTTATTTTGTTGATGTTTTTAAAACTAAAATTTCTATGTATAAACTTAGGGGGGTTTTATCAATAAAACCATTTAAAGAAAAGAAATTGTTTATTTCTTTTGAAAGTATTTTGTTTTATCTAATTTTTCATGAAATTCGGTTTTTTTCATTCAATGTAACAATGTTTTGTTCATTTATTGTGTTTAAAATTAACATGTAAAAAAACATAACTTTTTTGTTTTATGTAAATGTTCTATAAAATATCGATCACTGTGATTTAGTTGTAATTTGATCATTTTGGTTAAAATTATTTTCTAAAATAACACTGCTTCAATTCTTCTTTCATTGAATATTTAATTTTTTTTCATTTTTATAGTGGTTTATTTTTATTTAAATGGGATTATCTATTTTATGTATTAATGTATGTTTTGAATTGGGTATGATAGAATCTTAACTTATACCTAGTATAATTTTTGTTTTGATAAATCTTTTCAATTATTTGAGCGTGTATTCTAAAATTGAAAGTTCTTTTTTATATTTTGATTACTTTTTATCAAATAACATTGTCTTTTGGAAAGTACTTCTATCTATTAATATTTTAATAGTTCTGTATCTCACTGGTATTTTCTACTACACTTAAATGATTATTAGATCATAGTGTTTAAAATTTTAGAGTTAAACTATAATAATCTATTTTTTATAATATTGTACCTAAATGTATTACTTCACTTTTTTTGTCACTATTTTTAAAATTTTACTTTTTAAAAAATATAAAATGGGGGAAATTTTTAAAAATATTTATTAATTTTCTATTTTATATTGTTTCAAAAATTAATAAATATTACAATTTTTAATTTAAGAAAAGGGTGATATTGTTTGTAATTGGGTTTTGACTTTTTGATATCTCCTTTTGTTTTCATAAATTACAATTACCTAACATTTATTTAAATTAAATTCTCAGCATAGTGTATGTTTGTTGTGTGATGGCCCTTGTCTAAGGCCTAACATGTCACCCACGTAGTTTGGGATTTGGTTTCCCACATAGCATGTGTGTTTTTTGGTTCTATAGTATGATAAGAACCTCGTGAATTATATACCATGCATCCCTTTCATCATATATTTGATGTGGGACACAAATTTGTCCTTGAAATTCAATATGGGTTATTGATCTCCTCTGCAATTCACTCCATCCATTTGATCTCTTCTCTTATCCTTTCATTTAATCTTTTTATATTGTGTGCTTCATTTTTGAACTACTACAATTTCATTTCCTCCCCCACACACCTCTACTTGTCTTCTTCTTGTGAAGTGGTCTAGAGACCATTTATTTGGCATCATCTTCTCAAGTTTAAATTTTCTCATGCTTCTCCAATTTATCTCAAGTTTTTTTTCTTTTTCTTCTATTTTGCTTCTTCCCTCGAGTAGCAGCTCAACCTTCTTCATATCCATCAATTTTTTGATGGTTTCCTGTACACCATGTGAGAAACATGGTGACACTAGGTATCTCAAATGAGTTCCTCTTCAAAGCCTCTTTATTTTGGTTGATCTTAGACTCATCATCGGAAGAACCCACTGATGAGATACTTAGACACCATTGTTTTTTAAATCAATAGTGATACATGTAGATACTTTTAGTTTTTAAAAGAACAGTGATCCTTTTTGACACCATTGGTTTATACCAACAATGAGAACTTTTCACCTCTAAACACTTTGTCAAGTTTCCTCTATTTATTTAGTTTGTTGATCAAAATAATTTGGTAGTAGCATCTTATTGATCCAAAAATAGATCTTTCTATTACTTGTCGAATTATTTTGTTCCTATATGAATTGTCTAATATTATTTAATCCATTTAACTTATATTTTGTTAATTGATTTAGTTTTTTTTAATTTTTATCAAGATATTTTAATAATGTTTATATACATCATTTATTTGTTATTATATTTCATCAAAAACATGTTAGTAGATGTTTTTAAATATCCTTTTGTTTGATCTTATTATTTAAAGATTCTTTGAGAAATAAATTTTTTTCATTAATTATTTGAAATTTTAATATGTTGTTTCAAAAATATTTCTTAAGTTTGAACTAAGCCACCATTATAACCCAATTGTGATACATGAGTCACCATTGGACACCCAACAATGAGTAATTTTTTATTGTACTCATTGAAACATTTAGTGATAAGATGCATGGATATATTTTTAGTTTTGATCAATTCATTTTATTTTTTCTAAAAAATTCATTGGTAGGTAATTCTTTGTCTTTCCACCACAAAAAGTTTTCAACAGTGAGTAATGTCTAATTGCTAGACATTTACAATAGTGATAAATTTCTCACCACTCTTTGTTTTCAATGGTAAGTAATGTATCAACATTGGATAAACATTTGGTTTCAAAATTTTTATTTTCTTAATTTTAGTTAATGTTGTTAAAATTAATTACATTGATTAATGTTTATTATTTTATACTAAAATATAATTTCAACAATGTTTAAAAATATTTGTTGCATTTTTAGAGACATTTTCTCGTGCATAATGTTTTCTTACGGTGATTTGTTTTTCTAATATTCTACTTCATGTATAAGTTTTCAGAATTATATTTTTATTTAAATTAATTTTCAATTGTGATTTTATTAATAAATATTATTTTTAATATATTATTTTTTCTTCTAATATTTCATGAATAAATATTAGTCTGAATGTGTTTTTTTTCATCACAACTTCAAAAAAATTAAGGTAATGGTCGTATTATTTCATTATTAAACTCTAAAAGTGTCATTAATATATTGGATATGGACATGATCTAGTTGATTCCTATTTTAATATATTGGGATATTGCTTTAAAAATAAAAAAGACAAGTAATAGTGTAGATGATTAATGTGATAATGATATGATAAAATTTCCTAATGCTCTCAAGTCTAATCAAGAAACTTCAACAACTTATGTTATTATGTTATGATAACTGAAAATATTCATCACATTCGTATTCCTCCACTAATGTGATTAAGTAACATGAGATGCACCATATTTCTACATCATCTTCTCAAATATTATTCCGTTTGTTTCTTTTATTCATCAGCTATAATTATTTCAATCGCCTTTTTGTTTTATAGAGTTATGATTTAACCTTTTCCTATCCAAAAGTTTTCATTGGGTTATTCGTCATATATAAAAGGAAGGTTGGGTTATTCCTCTCATAAAAAATAAAGGTTGTTGTGACTCTATTAGAATTCAGGGGTTATACCCCCATGTGTGAAAAAGGTAGGCCTGGTTATACCACCAGGTGTGAAATAGGTACATCTATATTTGTATAAATCATGTTATCACTCCCAATAAAAAGTGAGGATATAGTACATATCGATATCCTCAAGGATTTTAGTAGATTGAAGAGAGGACTAGGATCTTGGTGACTTGAACCTCTATAAAAATATCATGTGTTATATTTTTTTCTACAACATTTTACATTGTTTTATATCTCTAAGAATTTGTAATTTGTAATAATAAATAAAAAGGAATATTCACACCCTTCCCCATCTAGACACTATTTCCATACTAAGGGACATAACAATATCCTACTAGGAATTGTTCCTCACATCCTATATATTCTTTTGGGTGTATGCAGACTTTTTTTTACAGGATATAGGTAAGGGAAAGTGCACTCTACATCTTGGTGGTCCTTCTTGATTATTGACGTTCATGGTTGTTTTGTGATGGTGTATATGTGGTCTCATGGAGTTATCTTATATAGAGTAGTTTTAAGATTTTTTATTGTTTGGATGTGTTTTATTGGGATTTTTTATTCATTCTTATTTGATATTTTTAATGGATATCATGTGTATATATCTTTTTTATAAATTATGATGTGGTGAGGTTATGATATTTGTTATATTCATTGATGAATTTACTCTATTTTAAATTTATGTAGATTAATTATGAATTTATGGTTGGTTTGGTAATCTAATTAATGGATAGTTTGTGCTGGATTATATGGTAAAAAATTGTTCATAAATGGTTATCTGTGATTCCATGGTGCTTGTCTCGAACTTGTGGTGATCATAGTGTGCTTCAGGATTTATGGTGGAATGGATTGGGTGAAGTGATGGGTTTAACTTGGATGTTTTTTTATAAAAATGGTATCAGTGGATCTTTTTATTTAGGGGTTAGTGGTAGATATGATATGGGACCTTCGGGGCTTAATAGGTAGGTGTAGAGGAATACTTGTATAGCTCTTCATCATGTCAAACCTCAAGTTTCCATGGATATAAAGGAATTATATGTTAAATTTGAATCCAATTTTATGATATTTTGATGAGATTTGATATATCTCATCATTGGTTGTGGTATTCAGGTAGAACCCATGATCATTTTTGAAAAATTTAGAGCTTTGGGGTGAAATGGGGATATAAAACAAAGGTTAAAAATTTACGTTCATGGTAAGTGGTAACCATACAGAGCCTATATAGATTGGTCTTCATTATTCCAGTACTATTTTTCACAATTGGTGCATCATTTTCAAAACTATGTTCCCAAAATATACATAGCGTAAAAAAGTTTAAATTTTTTATGTTTTGAACCCTTTATTTGAAAGTGTTGTTTATATTGATTTTGTTTGTTTGAGGCCTATTTTAAGGATTTATTATGGTTTGATTTATGTTATTTAAGTTTAAATTGTGTATTGAATGAGTTTTTATCTTGTTTTTTATATACAATGCCACTTGTAAGGACTTAAACTAGGAAGAGGTAAGGAGGTTCCAAGAATGTTTTACAGCTGACTCCTTCAATGGATCTTGATTTTGTGGAATCAATGATCTGAATGATTCGGTCCTTAGGACTACAGGGAAAAAGAGGTCAGGAAAAAATATTATACCATGAATAGATGTTAAATAAGAAAAATCCATTGATCATCTATTATGAAAAATATGACACCCTGATATTTTAAAAGAAGAACATTTTGTTCAATAGCGTATACAACACACAACAACAATCTTAAATGACCCTGAAATATATTATTTAAATATTACCACTATAACCTAGTTGTTGAATTAGAGGTTAAAAATAGTATTATACACATTATGAAATATACTTGAGAGTCCTAATCAAAACAAATTTATTGATTAATTCTAAGTAAATAAGCATACAATTTTTATTAAAGTCATTTTATGCTTCAAAAATATGTTTTCTATAAAAAAATATTTTTATTATTTTTTATGCATGAATAATACAATTAATTTCTACCAATTTTAGTAATGGTATTTTATAAAAAATATATTATTTTTTTAATTATTCATATCAAAATTATCTCAGGCTGAATTTGTTTTTTCTAAAATGATTGGTTTTTTAATGAATAGTGAAAAATGTCAATTTTTGTAAAATGGTCATTTCTTTTCATTAAATAAAATAATCTAAACTATGATTATATTTTGGATTTGTTCCAAAAGTTACATATGATCCATTTTATTTAAAATAATCTAATTAATTTTATTTTAATCATTAATTTTCATGATTTTGGTATAAATCTATTTTTAGGCTTAAATTGTATTTTTCTATAAGATGTTTTTAAGTGCATAATGTTTTTTCATTTTAATTAATTAAAATAACCAATAATTATGAATTATTTAAATTAAATTTATAGATTATATATCTATGTATATTAATTTATATTAATATAGATAATATTACTAGCTATGGAGTTAATGAAATATCATTTTTTCCTTGAAAAATGCATTTTCTTGAAAACCCGCTTTTCATCACACTTTTTGGGATTATTATAAAATGGGTTTATAACACTTATAAATGTCTAATTTGATAAAATTTATTCCATATTTTTAATCATCACAATTAATATTAGTTAATGAGTTCAACTTATTTTTTTCATAATGAATTGTAATAATAGTAAAAAATTAATTATCATACTTAAGGTTAAAACAGGGTTTTGCACATTACATATGCCTATGTTAAAGTTAATTTCTCACAAACATATGATTTTTATTTGATAAATTGGATTTAATATTTATAATTAGTGGTTCCAAATTATCCAATAATTCTCATTTTATTTTCAGTCAAAAAGGATAGATTACCCATGTAAAAAAACTTGTTATCGTGGTAAAACTAAAATGGTACAAGTGAGTCACTTTAAAGGTAAAGGGAATAACATGATTAAAATACGTTTATTTTTAATTTTTTAGGTTTTTATGAGCCTTATATTTCCTAAACTTTATTATTTTATGATTTTTTAGGCACTTGGATTGAGATTGAATTCCCATTATTGAATAGTTTTGGGTATTTACAAAAATGTCACTCCTCACTTATAAAAGGGAAACCACTCTCATCTCCTATCCATAATTAAAGAGCCTTTTTTCAATAAATACCTACCAAAATAACTTACTTACTACCCTTTCCATTTCCCATATCTTTTTTTTATAAAACCCTCCGAGGATGTATTTTGGCGAAAATCTAAAGAGGTTATCCGAAGAAGAGTTATCATTATTAATCAAGTGTTTTTTTATTTCTTCTTCCACACCCATAAAATGTTACTAAACCATGATGATATAATAAAATCAATATCTAACATATACTGATATGTTTTTATGCTAATTATATACACTATATCCATCTCCTCTTCCATCAAATGGGAAATGAAATCATCGTCTGTGTGTACGGTGGACTACCGCCTCATGAACCGATGTACTTTATTTTCCATAATCACATCACATGACTATTTATGATTTTAGATTTAATGTATATGTATGATAATCATGAAATATTTATCATTCTGGAAAATTAATATATCATATATTTTCTTACCTTTCCATTTACTGAAGGATGATCACATCGTTCATGCGTGTGTGTGGATTACCACCTCCACGAAGTGATGTGATTCATTTTTCATTACTGAATCACATGGATGGTATTTGTAATTATATTTAATGAAATAATATTATTTTTATAATATAATTATCATTATTTAAATATAACATAACACTTACATTCTTTTCATTATGATCATTGAAAAATGGAAATGTTACTTATGCGTATAAACGGCCTACTACCTCCATGATTGTAACATAGTTCATTTTTCATGATGATATTTCATGGTTGGTTTTAAAAGTAAAATTGATGTATAAAAATTATAATTATTTCATGATTATTATTTTGGGGATGATGGGTTAGGGACCTCTTTTACTATAGTTAACCTATTGATGTCATTTTGGACATATTAACCAAATATCATCAAAACATCTGATGTGAACTTAGCCCGGATGGCCTGAAGGCCTTCTTTTTATTTGATTTTGGATAATCCCTCTTTTGAAGGGGAACCCTTATAGGACCCGTAGTCCTAAGTCACAAGGCCCATACACAACTCAATACATGACCTCAAAGGCCCAAGACCTTGACACACTTGAAATAGTCCCTCCCCAACATCTGCATCTTGAAGGTGCCTTAGCTCCCCACCTCGCATGGCTGATTAGATAGCTTTTCTCCATGCAAAGATGCACAGTGCCTAGTCCCGATGGCAATTTCTATACCCTCTCATTCTTCCAATCTGGTTAATTTTTCTTTTTGGTTGTTTCTATTTTTTTGCTTTGAATCCTCATTTGGGCCTGCTCCTATGTGTTCTATGCTTTTTTTGGTCTTTTCTATGGCCCAAAATCCCTGTGGCCTAAAGGCCCTACAGCCTGAAGTCCCTATGGCCTAAAGGCATTTGGTGGACCAAAGGCCCTGATACCCGAAGGCCCAAACCGGTGTCCTGAAGGCCCAAATCGGATGAATAGTGACAACTACTATAGTATCGAACAGTACCTGCTACAGTACTACTACAATGGCCTAAAAACTCACCCTCACCTAGATTTGATATTCGATCTCTTGGATGCCAAGCAGGATCCTCTACCACTCGGGTACAGGCTCGTTGACCAAATGTGGGTTGCTAACACCGACTCCCAGCAGGGGCCCCAATCAAGCCCAAGTGTGCACCACATTCCCTAGCTAAGCAATGGATTTGAATTGGCATGTGAATAATACATATAGTGTCTAAGTCTGGTGGGAATCGAGCTGCATGAGTTCCCATGGAGAGTGAGGGGTACAATCAGCGGGTACCACTCGGCTAACACCCCATGGGTGATGTGAACTTAATTGATTAAGTAAATAAATATAACATGATAATAAATAAAATAAAATAAAAAATAAACTTAAATAAGTTTCTTAAGAAATTAAATAATTAACATAAGTTTATTATTCAGTAATATAAATAACATACGTGATGAGCCCGACCTGAGGTAAGGGATTTTGTCTCAATTTCCTTTCATTAAGGCATATTTTATTGTTATGCACCAATTTATTTTATATGGTGTATATACTGCCATTTTATATGTTATATCATGAATCCTTTATAATTCATAGTATTTTAAGTTTCAATTAAAATTATTTCTTCTAAAGGGATTCTACTTGAAAGTTACCAATTGGTAAGGGGTTCCATAACTCAAATTCTTTTCATTGGGTTATATTACTTCTTCATTATCTTTGATATTTAAAGATTATATGTAAAATTAATTTTGATTATTTTTTTATTTATTTACACTTTTTTATATGTATTTAAGTTTTATTCACATTATTAATTCATTGATTAATTCTCACTTCAACGACGTGATATTTGTAAGATATTTCATCCTGATATCCACTCTATTGAGACATATTTGGTATTATGAACCTATTTATTTATATTTGGTGTATCTAATACCCATTTGATATGTTTTATCATGAATATATTTATATCTGTGATATTTAATATTACATTTGATGTTATTTCTTTCATGGTGGTTATGATTCAAAAGTTATCAAAGTGGTAAGGGTTTATTTCACAATATCATCATTATTCGGGATTGTTTATGTTTTTGTCTCCACTAGGGAAATTATTTTTTATCTCTATCTTAAACCCAATATATTTTTTTATCCTATATTTGTTTATATAAATTAAAATTTTTCCTTTCAATTTTTTCTCTTTAAGTACTGAAGATACAGAATTAATTTTTTTAAAGAAAACTGGCCTCATTTTTACTCAGTCGGGAATATTTATCTTCCTCAAAATGTAAAAAAAGATGTTTTTTTAATTATAAAATTATTTATTAAAATAATTTTTACCGATATTTAATTTTTTTAAAATAAAATTAATCTTCCTATTTTTTCCAAATTAGTTATGTTTTTAAGCTTTTTAAAATATTGTTAAAGGAATGTTTTTATAACATGAACAGAATTACCTATCATCATAACCACTCATTGATTTGAAGCTTCCTTTACAAGTTTAAAAAAAAATTAGAATAAAATTTTTTATTTAATATTTGAGAAGTATTTTAGACTTTAAATAAGTTATTTCAAAGTGAAATGGTATTTTCCTCAAGAAATTTTCCAGTGATATTTTTAAATTATTTTCATCTATGTTAATATTCTTTATTTAATATTAGGATAAAGATATACTATAATGATACCATATAACTTATTTATCTAGATGATTTATGGTCATTTTTACTGGGTAAAGTATTGATATTTTGTATTCTAGTTCTTCCAATATGGGTAGTTATTTATTTTTAAGGCATGTTGATTAAGTTGTATTGATTATTAATATGATGAATACATTGGAATTATTAAGTAATGAGTAGGGTTCAGAATTACATAGCCAAAAGATAAATTAGTGGGTGTAATGAGACAAAATAGTATGGGTATTTGTCCAAGGACTTACCTATTTATGTAATATGACTTGTAATGAGGATTTGATGGCATGTTTATGATGTTAGAAATTATGTATTTCATCATTATGAGATTAATTATTGATGTCCATGTGATTATTTTAATGGTTATGATATCTATAGATATATTTCAAGCTCATGTGATTATTTATATAGAATTATTTGATAATTATATTTTCATACCATATTATTCTTCATGATCAAATTATTGATTAAATGATAAGTGTTTTTAGTTATTCACTATTACATATTGATTATGCCTTATTTATTCATGATATCTTCCACCATATGTAACCCTTACTGAGTATCTAAGGCCACCCTTATCTTGTTTCCTTTCCCCAGTATATGAAGAACGAATATTTGAATGATTTCAATGATAAAGAATATTTACTCTCACTATGTTTTCTATTTTATGTTTTCAAAAGTAATGTGATATTCAAGTATGTATCGAGTTTTCTAAGACCACTAAACTATCCATTCCTTTAGGATGATATTCCTTGTATCTAGTGCCTATGTAATAAAGCAACCTCCAACTCTGGGATACTTGGTTCTAGGTCTTTACAATTTTTATCAGATGAAGTTTAGTATAAACCTTGGGAACTAGATTTTTGAAAACATTGATTAGCGAACATGACCTTATAACTGAATTTGAAGATAATTATAAGTATAGGATAACTTCATAATGATTTGGTAAGGTAGAGATTATAAAGCTTTCTTAGGAATGCATATCTATCTAGATATTTCCAATAGATGTGTTTTTTTCATAGATTTATCTAGTGGTAATAACACAAAAAAGTGTTGGTTTGAGAATATATCGTCCATAATTATAGTACATGGTGAGTGTGACCTTGCTGCACACCTGGTTTGCTACTCCCATGGGATATTCTTTGGTTAATTCACATTTTCTTTAAAAGAAATTATGAAATATTTAAAAATATTTTCATGGTTTATAGATATTATAAAAAACCAATTTTATGATTCTGATATTAAAAATGCATAAATTTTCAATTTATATTTAGTGTAACATTAAAGATTTTTTGGTTATAAAAATCATGAAACATATAATGATTATTCCATAGTAGTTTTCATTCATGGTTATAAAGCATATGTTGAATGGTATTGATGAACTGGAAAAGTGATTTAAAGGTAAGGTTATATTTTATGGAAAACACATGATTGAGGGAAATATATCCCTTAATATGTGCCTAATGTTAATTTAATAATGTTTAGTTGGGATAAAGAGATGATTAACATTAATGAAGTAAATCAAATATTATTGGTGTCCTTGAAAATTATTAGTAATTCGGTTAAAAATTAATTTATGATGGAGTTTTATTCATGTTCTAATTCATGTAACATATTTTATAAGATGTTATTTTATTTAAAGAATGAAGATATAGATAATTTTGGAAGTAGTTATCATTTAATTTAGGTTTCATGGTGATCATGGTATTCAAATATTTGGTATGTGACATTAAGAGTGACTTTATAATGTTTAAGGGATTAATGTTAAGTTTATTTTTTAAATTATGTTACCTTCTTTTTAAATTTTTAAATTTTGAATTTGGTCCGATGTATTTTGGAAGGGTTTTAAGAATAAATAGTTATGTAATGGATTAATTTTAACTTTGGGTGTTATTATTGAGGATTTAGATATTAATGTATTATATTAGATAACTTATACTAACCATTTTGGTTTTGGTAAATATTTAGAGATATAAGGAAATAATTTTTACTCTTTTATTGATCTTATGATCTGATAAAAGAAAATTTTGGTGATTTAGGCATAAAAATTTCATGTTGGATATTAATTTCTTGGAGTAAGAAATGAAGTGTAAATTTATCAAAGTACAACCAAAGGATTAAATTGTTCTTATGAAATAAAAATATATCAATAAGTATATTTTCTGGTTTTCTATACCTTGATAGAAAAAAAATACATAAACTTTAGTAAAATGATCTTGATATAAAAAATTTATGCATTTAACTTCATTTTCAATGAATTAGTCGTCTTTTCACCAATCACAAATTTTGGAATTATGGCCATTAAATTTCTTCTAACTGTGTTCTCTATCACTCTATATTAGTATTTATAAATTATTTTCCGCCTACATTTATATATTTTCACTTCCCATTAATTTCATCCTATTTAGAAACATTGTTTTGTGTTATTATAGATGTCCTTCAAATTTCCCTTTGCCTCTTTTTAAGATGAATTTTAATTAACAACTTTAAAATGTGGTTTTCTATAAAGAAATTTTCAAATTTAAAAGCCTTGATTACTAAGAAAAAGTTCAAATTTAGAGGATGAAATTTATTAAAGGTTTGTATAATGTAACACCCTGATATTTTAAAATAATAACATTATGTTTGATAATATATATGAAATGTTACAATAAGATTAAACGACCCATAAAATATATAATTTAAATATCACCCTTATAACCTAGATATTGAATAGGTGGGTAAAAATATTATTAAGTTCATTATTAAATAAACATAAGGATAATAAAAAATAAAAATATATTTATTAATTCATATTAAATAATCATACAATTTTTGGTAAAATAATTTTATGCTTTAAAAATACGTTTTCTTCAAAAAAATTGATTTTTGTGCATGGAAAGTATAAATAATTTATACCACTTTTAGTAATGTTATTTTATAAAAATGATATAATTTTTGAAATCATCATATCAAAGTTATCTCAGGGTGAATTTTTTGCATTTTTCTGAAAATATTGGTTTTCCAATGAATAGTGAGAAATATCAATTTTTGAAAAAACTACCATTTATTTTCATTAAATCAAGTGATTTACAGTTATATTATATTTTAGATTTGGTATTAAAGTTACATATGATTCATTTTATATAAAATAATTTAATTAATTTTATTTTAATCATAAATTTTCATTATTTTGGTATAAATCTATTTTTATGCTTAGAAACGCATTTTTTCTGAAAACTATTTTTAAGTGCAAAATGTTTTTCCATTTTAATTAATTAAAATAAACCCTAATGTGAAGTGATTTAAATGGAATTTATATATTATATATCTATATATATGAATTTAAATTCATATAATGAATATTACTAGTCATAGTGTTAATGTAAAATTATCTTTTCCTAAAAAAAATGTATTTTTCTGATAAACAGTTTTTCATTACACTTTGAGATGTTATTATAAAATGAATGTATACCAATTATATGGATTGAATTTGGTAAAATGGATTAAATATTAGTAATAATAATAATTAATATTATTTAATAAGTTAAATTTAGTTTTTTTATAATGAATATTAAAAATAATAAAAAAAATTAATTATCACAGCTAAGGTTAAAACGGGGTTTTGTGTGTTACATGAGATTGTGTTAAAATTAATTTTACAAAAGAATATGATTTTTATTTTATAAATTTTATTTCATATTTATAATAATTGGTAAAAATAATATAATAAGGATTATTTTATTTTTAGGCTTAAAGGATAAGTTGCCTAGGGAAAAACCTAGTTTCTGTGGTGAAAACTAAAACAGTAATTGTGAGTAACCTTTGAGGTAAAGGGAATAACATGTTTAAAACATGTTTGTTTTTAATTTTTAATATGTGTACCAACCTTATGTTCCCTCAAATCCATTATTTATCAATTTTGGATGAACTTGGTTTGATATTGGATTCCCATTATTGAATAGTTGTGGGTATTTCTAAAAATGAAACTCCTCACTTATAAAAGAAAACCACCTCTTCTCTCATATATACAATTAAAGAGACTTTTGGTTAGTCTAATACCATAAAACATTTCTTCTTTAATTACCTTAACATTTCTTAGAGTCCTTTTTTTAATATAAAACCCTCCAAGGATTGATTTTGGTGTAAACCTAAAGAGGTTGTCTGAAGAAGAGGTATCGTTCTTAACAGAGCATTTTTGTTTTATTTCTTCTTAAAAAATATTAAAATATTATTCAACCATGATAATATAATAACATAAGTATCTCCTATATACTTTGATGTTTTTATGTTAGTTTCATAACCTATATTCATATCCTCTTCCATCAAATGGGAAACAAAACCATCATTCATGTATACAGAGGACTACCACTTCACGAAGTGATGTAATTCATATCCATAATCACCTCTAATGGATATTTATGATGATGGATTTAATGTATATATATTATAGTTATGATATATTTATAATTATTTAAAATTAATATATCATCTATTTCCTTACCTTTCCATTCATTGAAAGATGATAATGTCGTTTGTACGTATGTGTGGATTACCACCTCCATGAAGCGATGTGATTCCTCTTTCATTACCACATCACATGAATGGTATATATAAGTGTATTTAAATAAATAATATGATATTTGTGATATAATTATGATTATTTTAATATTAAATAACACTTAACGTCTTTCCATCATGGTCATTGAAAAATATAAATGTCACTCATGCATACGTACAACTTATCATCTCCATAATTATAACCTAGTTAATTTTTCATAACTATGTTTCATGGTTGGGTTTAAAAGTATAATTTATTTATAAAAAATCATAATTATATCATGATTATTATTCAATATATGATATGAAAATGACTTTTTTACCATATTCAACTTACCAATGTCATTTTGGACATATAAACTGAAAATCGTCAAAACATCTGACAGTGAACTTAATTGATTGAGTAAATAAATATGACATGGTAATAAATAAAATAAAAGGAATAATAAACTTTAATAAATTTATTAATAAATTAAATAATTAATCTATGTTTATTTTTCATGAATATAAAGAATTTATGTTGATTCGGACCTGAGGTAAGGGATTCTGTCTCAATTTCCTTTCATTGAGGCATATTTTAATATTATGCACCAATTTAATTTATATGGTGTATATACTGACCTTTTACATGTTATATCATGAATCCTTCATACTTTATGGTAAATTATGTTTTAAATTATAATTATTTCATCAAAGTGTATTTGATTTTAAAGTTACCAAGTGGTAATGGGTTTCATAACTCAATTTATTTTCATTGGGTTATATTACTTCTTCATTGTCTTTGATACTCTAATATTATGTGTGTAATTACTATTTATTATTTTATGTTGTATTTTCACTTGTTTTATATGTATTTAAATTTTATTTACATAATTAATTCATTGATTAATTCTCACTTTAATAGTAATATCTTTGTAAGATATTTTTTCTCAATTTTCACTCCATTGTGAAATATTTGGTATTATTCACCTATTTATTTATGAGGTGTATCCACTATACCTTTAATATGTTTTATAATGAATTTATATATATGCATGGTATTTAATATTTCATTTAAATTTATTTCTTTCATGGGTTTTTCTATTCAAAAAATACTAAAGTGGTAAGATTTTATTTCAAAATCTCATCATTATTCCGAATTGTTTATTTTTATCTATCCATTAAGTAAATTATTTTATCTATCTATATTAAACCTAATATATTTTCTTCTCATTTAGTAATTTATGTAAATTAAAACTTTTCCATTTAATTTTCTCTCTTAAAGTACTCAAGATACTGAAATAATTTTTTAAAGAAAAATGAACTTGTTTTTATACTCTATTGGGAATAATTCTCTTATGTGTCCATATTTTCCTTAAAATGTATAAAAGTATGTTTTTTAATATTATCAAAATATTTATTCAAAACATTTTTACCCATTTTTAATTTTTTTTTAAAAATAAAAGGAAACTTCTTATCATTTCCCAAATGAGTTACTTTTTAAACTTTTTAAAACAGTATGAAAATAATTATTTTTTATATCATTAAAATAATTACCCACCATCATGACTATTAATTTCCTTGAAGATTACTTTACAAGTTTATAAATTTATTTATAGGGAAAAAATTCCTTAATACTTTAGAAATATTTTAGACTTTAAATAATTGATTTCAAAGTGAAAAGGGTATTTTACTCAAGAATTATTCTAATTATATTTTTAAATTATTTTCATCAATGCCAACATACTTTCTTGAATATCATGATTAGTATATACTCTAATGATACCATAAACCTTATTTATATGGATGGTTTATATTAAATTTGAATGGATAAAGTATTGATATTTCATATGCCAGTTATTCTAATATTAATAGTTATTTATTTTTAAGGCATGTTGATTAAATTTTATTGATTATTAATGTGATTAATTATTTTTAATTTTTAACTGATTGGTGGGATTTGAAATTAAATAGACCTTTGATGCATCAGTGGGCCTCATGAGACAAACTATTTTGGGTATTTTGATGAATCCTTTTCCATTTATGTAAGATGTCTTGTCACAAGTCCTTGTTGATATTTTTATGATTTTTGGTATTGTGAATTCCATCATTATGAAATCATTTATTGATATCCATGTGATTATTTTAATAGTCATGATATACAGGGATATGTTTCAAGCTCATGTGATTATTTATATGGAATTATTTTATCATAATTTATTCTTTCCATATTATTCTTTGTGACCAAGTTATTATTTAAATGAAAAGTGATTTTAGTTATTAATTATATGATATTAATTATGCATTATTTATTCATGATAAATTACATTGTATGTAACCCTTATTGAGAATCTTATCTCACCCTTATCTTATTTTCTTTGCCCAAAATATGAAGGAGTCATTGAATGAGTTCAAGGATGCAGAATATTTACTCTTACTATTTTTTTTATTTTATGTTTTCAAATACAATGAGATATTCAAGTATGTATCAATTCTTCTAAGACTACTAAAATATTTAGTCCTTATAGATGTATTTCTTTGTGTATAATTCCAATGTAATAAAGTAATCATTGGATCGGGGCTACTAGGTTTGGGGTCTTTACAACAAAGGTACCCATGAACCTGAGGAATGGATCGAATGAATCTAGTGTATATCTATTTTTTTAAAATCTGGTAAAAATGGTGGGAAAATATATTGAAAGTGAAAAGTCGGGATAATCCCACCTATACTTCCTTAAAAGGTATTTTAATTAGAAATTTTATTCTAATTACACTAAGGGTGGTGAAGGCTCATGATTTCGCGATGATGGAGTAAGGAGACCATTCTATAATGGAGTCTACTTCTCTATTTGATGAGTTAGTTAATTTTTCACTTTAGATCATTATGAATGACTGTATCAAGCTGATAAATTTTGAAATAGGTTTCATGTATGATATTGGATCAATTCTTATTATTCTTTTCCTATTTACTTATGTTGAGGTGGTGGATAAAGTAGTGATGGATAAGGTGGATTTAGTAGGGAATAAAATCCTCAATGGGGTTTCTTTAGAAATTGATAGTAGTCAAAGATCTTCCTCTATATAGAAGAGTAAGTGGGATAAACCACATTAGAGTAGTGTAAAGGTTGATCAACAGTCATCAATTTTGACTCCAGTGGCTTATTTTTTGTGTGAGTGGGTGGCTTGTTACCAGTGGGGGAGGTTTTTCCATATCGGACCATATTTCCTCAAGGCTCCAAGGACATGCACTGGTGTGGGTGATCATGTAATATTCATCACTTATTTAATGCTTCTCTTCAATAGATTATAATTGGTTCTTCTATTTATAAGGGTTCATAGGTGTATTCAGATACATATATGGGTTTGGTATATCTCATTTGGTCAAGTGGGGATTCTCAACCAACTAAGAGGTCATGGGTCCAAACTGAGTCTGTGCATCTCTATATAGTATATATGTAACTTGATGACTCCGATTCTGATATGGACACCATTAGAGTTGTGGTTTTTATTGCTTATTCCTTGGATTTATCTTTGTTTTATATGATTTTATCTCATTCCTTTGTCTAATTAATGTTTCTTGATTCTTTGGGTGTGTGAGTGGGGTTGATTCCATTTATGATGTCTCTCTTTACCTTTTGGGAAGGGAAAAAGGGTAAAGGTTTATGTTCATAGAGTTTCACATTTTAATCACTGATGTGGGGGTATTGTGGGTCTTCCTCATTTTGGACCAAGTCATTTTTTATCTCATCATTGGTATGGATTGGATGATCTATTTCAAAGCTTAGATTGATTGTTATCACCATAGGGTCTAATTTCTATCTCATGGTGGAAGAAATCGTGTATTCTAAGGTGAGTGGGATCCAATGTAATGGAGGGAAGGTCCCATTTCTCTGTATGTGGGCTAGATTTTTTATTAGTTATCCAGGTTCTTCTTTGATGTAGTTGAGTAGGGTTCAGATGGTATTCTTTTAGTGGTTGTGGACCAGTACCCCAAGGTATTTATGAATGATTTTTTTGGGTTTTCACCCCAAAAAGAGGTCGAATTATGTATAAATTTACTCCTCAAGATGAGACTCATCTCCTTATTATAATACTAGATAGATCTTTTTTAGTTAAAAAAGTTAAGGGTTCAGTTGGAGGACCTTGAAAAAAAGGGTTTATCCATGCTAGCATGTCACCATGGGCATCTCTAGTTCCTTATGAAAATAAGGCATACAAAAGTCTCAGAATTTTCATAGAATATCATAAGTTAAACAAGGTGACCCTTAAAAAATACCTATTACCTTTAATAAATGATATTTTACATCAACTTAGGTGGGTATTGTGGTTCTCAAAAATTGACCTAAGGTCTAGGTATCATCCATTGAGGGTCCAGGAGGAGGATGTTCCTAATACTGCCTCTAAGAGTCAGTCTAATCACTCTGGGTATCTGTTTATGTCATTTGCACTTACCAATACTCATATGTGATTTATATCATTTATGAACCATATCTTTTATTTCTTTTTTGAATCTTTAATAGTCCTATTTTTATGGCATCTTGGTGTATTCCAAGATGAGGAGGTCTATTGAGACCATATGAGAATCATTTTGGGAACCTTAATGGAGAATTTCCAATATGTTAAGTTTTACAAGTACCAATTATGTATCCAAGAGGTAAATTTTCTGGGGTTATGTGATTTTCAAGGGATTTTCATAGAGCTTGATAAGATCCAAGTGGTCATGTATTGGGAGTATCCCAGGAACATGTTTAAGATCATGATATTTTCAGGATTAGTAATAATTATAGAAATTTTTTTAGGACCTCTCCAAGATAGATTCTCCCTTGATAAAATTGGATAAAAAGGGGTGAATTTTTATTGGATTAATGAGTTCCATATTTCTTTTGAGGAGTTGCAGGTTTGTTTTACATCAACTCCAGTATTGAATCTTCTTAAGCCTGGGAAGGAATATGCAGTGTATTGTAATGCATTAGGTATGGGGTTGGGGTGTGTGCTAATGAAGGATGATCATGTGGTGAACTATGGAAATTTTCATCTATGACCACATGATATGACTTACCCCACCCATGAATTAGATTTGTAAGATGAGATACATGCATTGAAAAATAGCTGACATTACCTTTTTAGGGAATGGTTTATAGTTTATTCAAATCATAAGATCCCCAAGTATATCTTCACCTAGAGGTAATTGAACCTCATACATAGAAATTGGGTTATGTATCTTTAGACCATTTATTTTTATATCACTTATACCCCTAGTAAGGGTAATGTTGTCAGTTATGATTTCAGAAAACATTACTGATCCAGACAGTAAATAATCAATGGATTAATAGAGTTTGATGGGTTTATTTGTTTATATGAGTTTGGAGGTATATGATGATAGAGAAAATGTGTTCTTGAATATTGTTAGGGTCATGACCTATATTTTTTATCATGTTTAGTTTGATCATTCATACAACCCTAACTAGTCATAGATTAGAAGAGTTTTAAATAATGGGAATACCTCAAGTGATTGGTCTTGATCTCTCGATGAGACCCATTCCTTCAATAAGTGGTTAGTGGTTCCTTTAACCTTGAGGCAGGAAGGGATGCATGAGGGGAATTATTCAATTTTTTTTGTTCACCAAGGGATAACATGATGTTTTATACTTTTAGGATTAAGTTTTAGTGTCCTGGGATGAAATGGTCAATTATAGATTTTGTATCCCAATGTTTTACCTATTAGAGGACCAAAGATGATAATCAAAGGATATCCAGGTTGCTTCATCTTCTTCCCATTTTGGTATATAATTGGAATTATATCTTCATTGTCCTTTTGATTGGTCTACATCATAATGGGAAATGTGTAATCTTAGTTATTATAGATCAATTTATTAAGTTATACCACTTTCTTCCCATTAGGAAGTCGACAAAGGTCGAGGAGATCAAGAACCAGTATGTCTGAGAGATCATCAGGCTTCATGGTGTGACCTCAGTGATAGTATCCAACTAGGATTACTATTATACTTATTAGTTTTGAAAGATTCTATAGGAATATAAGGGAAACTAATTTAATTTGTCTATGGATTATCACCCACAGGCGGATATTTAGACTGAGCAGGCCATGTAAATTCTTGAGGATATTCTTCATGCATGTTTTATTGACTTCATAGGTTTTTAGGAAAGTTATTTTTAATTGGTTAAATTTTATTACAATAATAGTTACCTAGCCTCAATAAAGATGGCCCCTTTTGAGTAATTTTATAGGCATTTGTGTTGGTCCCCATCATGTTGGGTTGAGCTAGGTTAGGGTTCCTTATTAGAAATGAGTGTCATATAGGAGATGACGGAGAAAGTGCAGTTGATTTAAAAGAGGTTAGGAATAAATCAATGCTTCCAAAAATCCTATTTTTATCATCATCATCACCCATTAGAGTTTAAGTCTGATGATCTTGTGTTCCTCTGGGCATATTTTTGAATGGGAAATCATCTCTTGGGAAAGTAGGGGAAGTCTTCCCAATGTTATGTTAGGCTATTTCAGATTATTGGACATCTTTGGAAGGTAGCCTATTCGTTGGGATTTCCACCATGGATGAAATTGATTCACAATGTATTCCACATATCCCAGATAAATAATTTACATATTGAACCATCTCATGCAATAGAGTGGGATGATTTGGAGTTAAATCCAGACACCACCATTGTGGAGTAGCCTATTTGTATCCTAGATTATCATAACAAGGTGGTATGTGTTAAGTAGATCTTGTTGGTCTGTGTGATTTAGAAGCGTGGTGGAGATATCTGTGAGACTTGGGAGTGGGAAGTTTCAATGTGGGAGTTGTGGTCTCACCTATTTTATTCTAATGATCCTTGAGGACTTTCTAAGGGAAAAAAGTGGCATAGTGAGGAAAATTGTGATACCAACCTTGTAACGACCCAAACTTTTGAATAATGTGTTGCTTCCTAAAAATGTATGTTTTACTATATCATAATAAATAAAAATATATAAGTATAAATTAAATTTAACCATCGGGTTTTGATATTTATATGACTGTTGGTTAATATGACCATTAGAAATAATAATAATTTTTAACATTATAATTATTGTTTATAAATAGAAATGGCAATGTATAATTAATTCATAAAGAAGATTTTATGGCCTCATTCAGTAGACTCGGTCCATATGAAGCCCATTTGTTAGATATAAGGAATGAGGTAGCATCACTAGGCTTCACTCTGGACCAAGCCCAAGTCGAGCATCAACATGTTAAGATTGAATAGAATTTCCTTCGGGAGAATTTCAAGTTAGTGGACATTACCACTCGGGCGATGTTATCTGAGCCACCCCAAGAGTCCATCAACATCGCACATCTAACCCTTCGGTTGTATGCGGGGTTTTTAATGGGTTATGTTTCATGTCCGGAGTTACTTAAAATGTAATCCCCTTGTTTTAATAAAAATTTTATTTCATCATTTCTATTTTAAGAATAGTTTTGCTTTAAAATTATGATAGAACTTGATAAATTGATTTTTTGGGTAAGAATTGTACTTTTATTAATATATTAAAATAGTTATTTATTTATAATGTTTATTATAATGAAATAGTGTAATAAAAACACACCTTTTTATTTATAAATAATAAAATAACTTTTTTTAAGTGTTGAAAATTTTACAATGCATGTCATTGTGCATTTTATGTCTGCTATTATTTGTAATAATAAAGTGTTTTTATAGTTAAAAGTTAAATTTCTCATATATAGAGATTTATTAAGATAAAATAAATTTCATTTTGGAATTCAGAATGTCGATATTAGGTTACAGTGAATTTATGATATTTTTATAAAATAATTTATGTTCAATAAATAGTAAAAATACAGTTTTGAGTTTTCAGTATGTTTAATGACATCATTAGTGATGTAATAATGTCGGTAAAATATTGAAAAATAAAATAAGATATGAGGTGTCCCAAAAGGTCAATACCATAGGAAAATACCATGGTAAATCCCATGGTTTTTCAAATACCACTAATGAGGTGTCCTTTGAAATTAATAAAAAAATCCCTCTCTTTTACTATAAATACCCACAAATTCCTCCGTTTCTCTTCATTCCAAATTCATCCTCCACAAAGTTCTAATAGTTCTACCTCCCAAGGATCCCTCCCAAGGTGTCCCCAATCCATAAAGGTCCTAATAATAGAGTTTTAGAAGTTACTCTTCATAGTAAGGGAATTCTCAACTTCTCTTTTCCATTCATGTTCTCTTTTATGTGGTGTGTATTTCAAGTTCCCATACCATGTTCTTATTTCCATTTTATTTTGTCCCTCTACTATATTATTAGTCTTTTATGAATGGGTGACCCCTATTGTAACAACCCTAGAATTTAAAAATAGATTTAATACAGAATGCATGAAACACTGAGTCTCTACAAAGCACCATTTTGTTATAACTTATCTAGTAAACATAATTTTTTCACTTCTATGATTTGAATTTTGAAAAACTGACATACACAGTTGCGTTTAGTAAGAAATTTAGAGTCTTATAAGACAAACATAATTTTTGATTAATTGTATCATACCCTTATGAATAGTAACATACCCTTATGAATAGTAATTTGAAAAAAAAATAGAAACTTCACCCATAAATGTATAAATACAATTTAGACATCTTATAAGTGAATAAACGATTGTAATATAAGTATTGGTATTTTTGTATGTCATAAATATTTTAATTAAAATTTTATGGTTAATTTAATAATTTAAAATGGAAATGTATTTTCCTAAAATTTAATCATAAATTGTTACTTTATTTCCTTATAGTTATAAGATAATTTTATGGTACCTTGGTTAATTTCTCAATGTGTTATAAAATGACTTATAGTTTTAAAGTTGTTTTTTTTAATAAATTATGGTTTTATTTAAAAATTAAATTAAAAATATTTATAAATCATTTTCAAAAAATGGATTTCTTTTTTTTAATTCTACACATTGAAAAATGGTTGGGGTGAATTTTTTGGATTTTTCTAAAAAACTTGTATTTTTTATGAATAGTAAAAATACAGTTTTGAGTTTTCGGTATATTTAATGACATCATAATGATTTAATAATTAATATAAAATTCTGGCTGACTTGTGTACATTAAAATATTAAATGATGTGTTCTAAGTGGCTAATAACAAATGAAAATACCTTGGTCAAGCCCGTGGTTTTTCAAAAAACACTAATGAGGTGTCCTTGGAAATTAATAAAAAAAATCCCTCTCTTTTATTATAAATACCCACCCATTCCTTCATTTTGTTTCATTACAAATGCATAATCCTTGAATATATGGTATTTTTACCTCCCTATTAGTCCTACCAAGTTGTCGTCAAGTCCCCAAGGTCCCAACCATCATGTTTTAGGAGTTACTCTACAAGGTAAGGGAATTCTCAACGTCTCTTTTTCCATTCAAGTTCTCTTCTTTGTGGTATGTCTTTCAAGTTTCCATACCATGTTCTTTTTTCCATTTTATTATGTCCATATACTATATTTTGAGTCTTTTATGAATGGGTGACCCCAATCCCCTATCTTTTTAATGTTTTCTAAAACCATGTTTAATAGCTGTTATGCTACAGGATTTTCGTCTCAAAATCTCTAACTTTTTCAATCACTCTTATTATGTTATTATCTTTATTTTCAATTGGATTATGTTGGGATATGTCATTAAATATCACCATTACATTAAATATTATTTAATAATTATGAGATACCTCATTTTCTCTCATCAGTATTTTTTATGAATTTTTAAGTGATGTTGTTAGGCTGCCTAATTTTCGTAAGGGATTTCTCAACTTTTCTTTTATTTTGAGTTCCTTTCTTTTCTTTTATTTTTTATTTCCTCACCTCATTTCATCCAAATGTTATTATAACTCCATTAACTTACATATACTATACTTTTGTTATTATAATGGGATAATTTATCATCATATCTCATTTCCCAATCATTTATACTAAAAATGAAAACACCATCTAAGATGTGTTATTTATCACATTCAAGGATGAAAGGTTTTCAATTTATGTTATCACCTTAAATTATGGTAATGAAACCATTTTTATGTTTTAACCAGAATATAATAAATATTATATAGCTTATATAATGTTATTTAATTATTTTTTACAAATGATATTAATTTATAAATCAAAATGAGTTGATTGTGATCAAAAACCACCAATTAACCCAAACAATTATCTTTAAAGTTTTATATAATAATTCATCATCAATACTAATAACCAAATGATTTTTAGAACTATTTAATCTTCTGTATGTTAACTAATAACACATAACTTCAATTCTGGGCAACCATTATCGTATTACATGTTTATCCTTACATGTATATAAGTAAACCGATCATGAATACCAAGGAAGAAAATGATCCCAAACAATAAAATTAAACCTCTTAAATGAATCAAGAAGGCCATGAATGAACTTAATAAGGATATAATAAATCAATTAATTAAATAATATTTTCTTGAAATATTAATTAATGAATTTAATTTGGTTATCCAGGACACTAAGATCAAGTGAATAACACCATTGGACTTAAGGTAAGGGTTTATTCATCTTACTTCCATTTTTGTGAGATATTTCATATTCAATACTATTACATGTGAATGGTGTATGTATACTTACCATTGGTGTTTCATATCATGAATTTATTTATTTTAATTATATAATATTTATCATTTTATGATTATTAATTTTGGTTCATACAATTCAATTGATTACAAAGTTGTAATTATTTTCTACCCAAACCTCCATTTTCATTCGGATTTATCTTATTCTCTACTAACCTCAATATAATTTTTATTTATTCTTATGTAATATTCATAAATTATATATGAATTTTCTATATATTTTTATCGATCAGAATATTTCTTTATCTTATGGGGATTTACATGTTTTAAAAGAATCTTTCAAAAATTCTTCTGAAATGCAATCCAATTTCAAATAACTTCTTGAATTTTTACCTATTTTTTAAGTTCAATATATAATATATTTAAATCCATATTTATCTTTATAAAATCTCACATTTTAACAAGAAAAAACTATTTTGGTTCATTTCTAGTTTTATGAAAGAAAAAATGCCTTTTTTCTTTAAAATATATTTAATGAATTCCTTAAACCGCACTAAAATATTTTAATTCTAAAGATTCTTTAAAAACACTTTTTACATGATTTCACTTCAGTGTGACATAATTTATTCCTAAAATGTAATCTCAATGTCCTTATATTTTATTTTTTTGGATACACATGTTTAAATCAATATTTATGATAAATAAAAATGATTTTCCAGGAGAACTCTTCTTTCTAAAGTAAAATATATTTTTCTCACCTCATTTTAACTTTTATGAGATATATGTCTTGTTCACCACTTATTCCTTGAATGTGGTTCATTTACTTCCCCTTGGTATATCATATCAAGAGTCTCATTATTCTCATGATATTCTAAGGTATTATGATTTGAATGTTTCAAAGTGGTATGGGACACTTTGGAATGTTTAAGGACTATTTCCTCAAGAATTATTCAATGGTCTCATTTAAAAGTATCTTTATTTATGTCAACATCCTTTATTGAATCTTGTACTTCATTGAGTTTTATATCCTATGATATCATCCACCATGTTTTATTTAATGGTTTATTATTAGTTTGACTGTGGAAGTGCTATCTTGAAACCATTCACCATATTACTCTGAATGGTTAGTGTTTATGATTAATGATTAGAGAAAGTTATTTAAATTCATATGTTAGTTTCAATATAAATCTGTATGTTTCTTATTTTTATCTCCATTAATAATAGGAATTCATTAGACTTAGTAAGTGTTGTGTGGGGCCTGTTATATCCCATCGGTGCATCAGTAGGTCTCACAAGACAAACTGTGGTCTTGGCACAAGGCCTTGACAAAATGGATATTTATGGTCCTGGCACGAGGCATTGACAGTATGGTTATGATTTCCCACATTATGAATTACCTCATTATGAAAATATTATTGATAGTTCATGTGGTTATTAAACTATTAGAATACCCATGATTATGTTTTATTATGGAATTATTTATTCAGATCTTAATCATACCATATTATGTTCAAGATTATTTTTTTAAAGGCATGTGTTTTTTAGTTATTCATCATGCCTCATGTTTATGCTTATGATATATTCCACTATATTTCATAAACTTACTGAGCATTTGATCTCACACCTTTCTTATGTTTTATTTTCTCAGGATATGAAGAATTTTATTATGAATGACCTGCAGGGATAAATTTATAGTTGTGGATATTCCCAATAAAACTTATGTGTTGTATTTCATTTCAAGTTGTAATGATGAATTTATGTATGTATCTTGTTTCCAAAGCTACTAAACAACTCAGTCCTTTGGGATGCATATTCCTTGTTTATATTCCAATGTAAAAGAATAAGGCACTAGCTTAGGGAAACTGGGGTCAGGTCCTTATAGTTGGTATTATAGGAAGTTTAGTAGAAAACGTGGAAACTATATTTAGGAAACATATATTAGGTAGAAAATCCCTAAGATATTTTTTGAGGATAAAAATACAAGAACATACTGGTATTTTGGTAAGTAATAGATTATGTGTATGTTTCTAGAAAATAAATCTCTATCTGTATACTACATGAGGGCGTGGTTCTGTTACAGATGTACCTAGGAGTAACAACTCTAACAAGGTGTTTCGGGCTTGACCTAGGGTAACCTGGTATATGAAAACGGGCCTTACTGCACACCTATTTTGACACTCCTATGGGATATTCTTAGGATAATTCACATTTTTTTACATACCATTAGAAAGGATTTATTCTTCCAAATTAACCAAAGTATATGGTTCTAGGATTTACGATGCATAAATTTATGATATGTACTATACCATGTTTTGAGTTATATAATGTTCATAATTTTATGACCTAATATAGCATATGGAATTGACTAGTAATGGAGCTAAGAATAATTAATGATAACATCACCAATGCATGTGATGTAAATAGTAAGAAGGATCATATCTCTCATAGTATTAAGCCATCATTTCAAAGGAAGATAGTCTCTTATGTATCCTCATCATATGAGGATGTAGTATCATGTGTTAAAAAGGTATGTAAAGAATTATTTAAGTCCTATGCTATTAAAGGGAAGAAAAATAATAATAGGAAGGTAAAGAAAATATGGATAAAGGGAATAAGGGAAAGAAGTGTTTTCCCACATGTTATAACTGTGGAAAGAATCGCCCTGGTAAATGCTTGAAGGTAATGAGTGTTTTTTATAAGTGTGGAGAAAAATGACACCAATTTCATGATTGTAAGGGTAAAAAAAGGTTTCCAATGTGAAATGCTTCAACTGCAAGGAGATGAGACACTATGTGAATCAATTTCCCAAGTGTCAAAGGAATATACCTCAAATGATGATTTTGGATAATGATCAAGTTATGATTCTGCTGCAGATGAAGTAGAATGATTAATATGCCTATTCAAATCATGTTATTTTAATATTTTTTTCAATAAAGTACCAGTTATAAGAATTATAGAATATATGAGGATTATACTACAATACTTTTTCATTAAGGATTTAAAACCATAAGTTGAATGGTACTAAGAAAAGATATTCATTGGAAGTTAAACTTTTTGGAAAATGCATAATTGAGGGAAAGACAACCCTTAATATATATCTGATGTTGAGATAATGATGAATAAATGATTGTTTCGGATAAGTATTAACTACCTTGGAATGGATTGATGACTTTTCAAGAAGTGGTATATGCTATCATTGATGGAGTTTACAATAATTTTGGATTTAAGGAATATATCCAATAACATTTATCTTACTTAAGGAATATAGAAAAATGTATGTTTCCAATATGGTTTTTACAATAATTCAAGTTATTTCCATATTTCAAAAGGATACGTTATAAATTTATTCACATGTTTAGAATGTGAAAATTTATAGCTGCTTCATGTTGATTAAGGTTTAATGATAATTTCATCTTGGAAATTCAGAAAACTTCATTCTAAATTGTTGAATCATTATATTTTGGAATGTTTAACCATTTACGAAATGGTTTAAGTTGATCATTGTATGAGATTTTATAGGTTAATGTATTACTTCACCATATGGCGTAACATGTGCTAAGTGGGGAAGTATATATAGTTCATGGTGCAATCAAAGGATGAGTTTGTAAATAGAAATGTATATTTATACTCTTATAGAGTGTAATAATTACTCAACTCAAGGAAAAGAGTGATAAATAAAAAAAATTCATGTTATCATAATATTTGATAATATAAATGAATTTTTTTTATATTATTTTATAGTTTTGTAGTAATAAACTTTCATCTAAACATGTTATTTGACACGTTCCATCAAAACTTCATAGTTTGGTTTTTCTTCCATGTCCAGGTTTTTACTTCCAACTAATATCACCCGATTCAAAAGCATAATTTTTGTGGTGACCACCTCATTTTCCTTAACCCCTTTTTAGAAGGATATTTTATTAACCCTATTTTCGATGTGGGTTTCCCACAAGGGAATTTTCAAGCATCAAACTTTAACTTTTTAAATGCGGTTTTAAATTGTCAAGACGCAATTCAGTTGAGGGGGGGATAATGTAACACCCCAATAATTTAAAAATAGATTTAATGCAGAATTCATGAAACGCTGAGTCTCTACAAAACACCACTTTATTATAAACTATCCAGTAAACATAATTTTTCCACTTCTATGATTTGAATTTTGAAAAACTAACTTACACGGTTGTGTTCATTAAGACATTTAGAGTCTGATAAGACAGACTTAATTTTTGATGAATAGTAACATACCCTTATGAATAGTAACATACATGTATGAATAGTAACATACCCTTATGAATAGTAACATGCCTTTATGAATAGTAATGAATAGTAGCTTGGACAAAAAAATCGAAACTTCACCCAAGAATGCATAAATACAATTTAGACATCTTATAAGTGAAGAAACAATCATAGTATAAGTATTGGTATTTTTGTAAGTCATAAATATTTTAATTAAAATTTTATGATTAATTTAATAATTAAAAATGGAAATTTATTTTCGTAAAATGTAATCATAAATTTTTACTTTATTTTATTATGGTTATAAGATAATTTTATGGGACCTTGATTAATTTCTCAAGGTGTTATAAAATGACTTATAGTTTTAAATTTGTTTTTCTGGAATAAATTATGATTTTATTTAAAAAATAAATTAAAAATATTTAAAAAATTATTTTCGAAAAATTGATTTTATTTTTTAATTCTACATGTCGAAAAATTGTTGGGGTGATTTTTTGGGATTTTTCTAAAAAACTTGTATTTTCATAAATAGTAAAAATACAGTTTTGAGTTTTCGGTATATTTAATGACATCATAATGATGTAATAATTAACATAAAATCATGGTATTCTTGTGTACATTGAAATGTGATATGATTTTCTCCATGTTTCCAATACCATGGGAAATCCCATGGTTTTTCAAAAACCACTAATGAGGTGTTCTTTGAAATTAATAAAAATAATTCTTTCTTTTACAATAAACACCCACCCATTCCTTCATTTTGATTCATTCCAAACTCATCATCCAAGAATATATAGTATTTTTACATCCCTATTAGTCCTCCAAAGGTTTCCTCAAGCCCTCAAGGTCCCAACCATCATGTTTTAAGAGTTACTCTACAAGGTAAGGGAATTCTCAATGTCTCTTTTTCCATTCAAGTTCTCTTCTTTGTGGTGTGTCTTTAAAGTTTCCATAACATGTTATTATTTCCATTTTATTCTGTCCCTATACTATATTATTAGTCTTTTATGAATGGGTTACCCCTATCCCCTCTCTTTTTAATATTTTTTAAAACCATTTTCAATAGTTGTTATGCTGCAGAATTTTCGTCTCAAAATCTCTCACTTTTTCAAGCACTCTTATTATGTTATTCTCTTTTAATTTCAATTGGATTATATTGTGATATGTCAATAAATATCCCCATTAAATTAAATATTATATAATAATTATGATATAAACCTTTTTATCTCATCAAAATATTTTATGAATTTTTATGCGACGCTGTTAGGCTACTGAATTTTCGTAAGTGATTTCTCAACTTTTCTTTTTATTTTGAGCTCCTTTCTTTTCTTTTCTTTTATATTTTCTCACATCCTTTCATCCAAATGATATTATAACTCCATTACCTTAAATTCACTGGATTTTTTTTGATACGGTAATAATTCATCATCATCTCTCCATTACTATTATTTTATACTAAAAATGAAAACACCATCTGAGATTTGTTATTTATCACATTCAAGGATAACGGGTTTTCAATTTCTATTACCATCTTCAAGTATAGTAATGAAACAATTTTGATGTTTGAACCAGACTATAATACATGTAATATAACCTATATAAGGTTCTATAATATTTTTTTACTGATGATATTAATTTATAAATCAAATTGAGTTTGTTTTGATCAAAAACCACCAATTAACCCAAACAATTATCATTAAAGTTTTATATAATGATTCATCTTCACTCCCAATAACCAAATTAATTTTATAACTATGTAATATTCTTTATGTTCAATAATAACATATAACTTCAATTCTGGAAAACCATTCTCATATTACATGTTTATCCTTACATGTATATAAGTAAATCAGTCACGAATACCGAGGAAGAAAACACTCCCAAACAATAAAATTTAACCTCTTAAATCCATCAAGAAATACAATAATTATATTAATAAGGATATAATAAAAAAATTACATAAAAAGGAGGTTCTGGAAATATTAATTAATGAATTTAATTTGGTTATCCAGGACACTAATATCAAGTAAAGAACAGCATCAGACTTAAGGTAAGGGTTTCTTCATCTCACTTCCATTTTTGTGAGATATTCTGTATTCACTACTATTAATTGTGTATGGTGTATATATACTTACCATTGTTGTTTCATATCATGAATCTATTTATTTTAATTATATTAAATGTATCATTTTATTATTATTAATTTTAGTTTATACGATTCAATTGATTACAAAGTTGTAAGTATTTTCTACCTGAACCTCCATTTTCATTTGGGTTGCTCTTACTCTCTACTCACCTTAATGAAATTCTTATTTATTATTATGTACTACTCATAAATTATATTTTAATGTTCTATATATGTTTACCAATTATAATACTTCTTTATTTTATGGGTAGTTACATGTTTTAAAACAATCTTTTCAAAAATTCTTCCAAAATGAAAACCTAATTCAAGGAACTTCTTGAATTCTTACCCATTTTGAAGTTCATTATATAATCTATTTCAAGCCAAATTTGTCTTTAAAAAATCAAAAACTTTAACATGAAAAATATATTTTGTCTCATTTCTGGTTTTATTAAAGCAAATATTCCTTTATGCTTTAAAATATCTTTAATGAATTCCTTAAACAACACTAAAATGTTTTAATTCTAAAGATTCTTTAAAAACACTTTTTACATGATTTCCCTTCAGTGGGACATCATTTATGCCTCAAATTTAATCTAAATGTCCTAAAATTTTATTTTATGGGATATAAATGCTTAAAAATAGATTTATGACAAATACAAATTATTTTCCAAAATAACTCTTCTTTCCAAAGTAAAATAATTTTTTCTCACCTCACTTTAACTTTTATTAGATATATTCCTTTTTCACCACTTATTTCTTGCATGTGTTGTATGTACTTTTACCTTGGTATATAATATCAAGAGTCTTATTATTATCATAATATTCTATGGGATTATGATTTTAATGTTTCAAGTTGGTATGAGACACTTTGGAATTTTATGGATTATTTCCTCAAGAATTTATCAATAGTCTCATTTAAAAGTATATTTATTTATGTCAACATCCTTTGTTTAATCTTTTAATTAATTGAGTTTTATCTCCTATTATATCATCCACCATGTTTTATTAAATTTTTTATGATTAGTTTGACTTTGGATGTGCTATCTTGAAACCATTCACCGTATTACTCTGAATGGTTAGTGTTTATGATTAATTATTGGGGAAAGTTATTTATATTTCATATGTTAGTTTCAATATGAATGTGTATGTTGTTTTTGTTTATCCAAATTCAAAAGAGGAATTCATTGGACTTAGTAAGTGTTGGGTGGGTCCCTCTATAGCCCTTCGGTGCATTTGTAGGTCTTGTGAGATAAACTATGGTCTTGGAATGAGACCTTCATAAAATAGATATTTATGGTCTTGGCACGAGGCCTTGATGGTATGGTTATGATGTCCTGCATTATGAATTCCCTCATTATTAAACTAGTATTGATAGTTCATGTGGTTATTCTACTAGTATAATACCCATGATTATGTTTTATTATAGAATTATTTATTCATCTCTTAATCCTTCCATATTATGTTCAAGCTTATTTTTTTAAAGGCATGTGTTTTCAGTTATTTACCATGCCTCATGTTTATGTTTATGATATCTTTCGATGTATTGAATACCCTTACTAAAATTTTGAGCTCACCCCTTTCTTATGTTTTATTTTCTCAGGACATGAATAATTTTATTAAAAATTACATGTAGGGATAAACTTATATTTATGGACGTTTCAAATGAAACTCATGTGTTGTATTTCATTCCAAGTTGTAATGATGAATTTATGTATGTATCTTGTTTACAAAGATACTGAAATACTTGGTCATTTGGGATGCATATTCTTTTTTTATATTCCAATATAATAGAATAAGGTGCTAGCTCTGGGAAATTTCTATTTTTAATGTTTTCTAAAACCATGTTGCATAACCGTTATGCTGCAGAATTTTTGTCTCAAAATCTCTCTTTTTCTCACAGAATTCTTTTATTTTCTTTATGTGAATAAAAAAACCTCTTTCATTTATGGGGATATTAATAAAGACATAAAAATTATATATTTTATTTTTTAATTGAAATACATAAACCCCTCATTCCCTTCTTGTGGGTTATAAATGACATAATGATCATGTTTTAAGCACTTCTTACAACATCACGATTTTGATATGAAACCCATTTCTTTTATTCTATTTGGGTTATTTATGAAATGTTTGATTATTATCTATGTGTATCACATGAAAATAAATAAATATTAATGTTTCACCATGATAGTTCTCTAATTAATTGGGTAAAGAAATTAATCTCTTGAGATGAAAAGTTTTATGATACCTCGGTGAATTACCATGGTAATTTTTATGACACCTTGGGGGGTGGACCTTTGTGATATGATTATTAATGTATAAATTAAGTTTTGTAGCCAAATTTTCAAGTTATGACTCAAGTTATTATTATGATAAGCCTCTTTATCATTCTTTTATGATTTTCCTCATGTTCTTATTTATATTTCTCATGTTTATATGTAAACTATTTCATTTATTTTCCTTTACTAGGCCTTATACTCACTTTACTTTAATGTATGTCCCATGGTTATGAATTGAAGTAATTTTACATAGGATTAACAAATTAAGAATCCTTTCAAGTGGATTAAAATAATTTTATATGTTTTCATGTATTATGTGCCTAATTTTCAAGACACTAAACTTTAAATATCCTTTATTTGTAAAATGTAATGAAACATTATTTAATAAAAAGGTGAGATGCCATATTTGGTATAAAATTATAGTTTAGTAATTTGTGGAAATTAGGATTTGAAAACTTTATGAAGAACCCTATAGAAATTTATAATATAGGAAAACTTCCTAGTATTTTGGTGAAATATTAAGTAAGTGGTTTCCAAACAAATAAATCCTTATCTGGATAAGAACAAGTGGATGTGGATATGGAATAGATATGTCTGGGGGTAAAACCCAAAAACAATGCTTTGAGCTAGACTCAAACGGGAAATAGTGCATGAAAATGGGCCTTGATACACTCCTAGTTTGACACTCCTGGGGATATTTTTGGTTAATCACAAGATTTTTATGAATCATTCTGAAGGGTTTGTAGATAAATTTAATTTTTGTTTTAAGTAATAAGTTTTAAGACATAAAAATCCTTTACAGATAAAAGAATCTTAAATGGAATAAGTTTCCAACTAAGAATCTATTCTTTTAGAAAATGGTGGGAAATGGTAAAAATTGTGAAAATGGTGACCACAATGGACCATGCACTGACAAACCTCTGATGGAAGCTGGAATGGAAACATTCATGAGAATGATGAACCAAATGACTCAAGTTATGGGAAATAACTTGAATCAAGCTGAGAGACCAATTTCACCATGAAGGGAAAAACTTTCTATTGAGTCCTTTATGCATCAACTGCCACCAATGCTCAGTGGATCTACCAACCTATTGATTTCAAAATATTGGATAAGCTCTATCAAAAAAGATGTTTTCTATACTCCGCTATTTAGAATAAGAAAAAGTCACCTTTGTTGTTTACTACTTAGAGGGATAAGTTGATCAGTGCTGGGCGCTGATTAAAAACATGATTCTAAGTTAGGAGATTGAAGCAATAGAGTGGAAAGAGTTCATAGGTATCTTCTTCAAAATTTATTTCCCTCGTTCGATGAGAAAAAAATGGAGACAGATTTTCTTGAGTAGAAGCAGAAGGAGAGTGAATAAGTTGGAAGTTATGAGATAAACTTCACAAGACTTTCCCATTACACCTCAAAAATTTTCATGGATTCTAAGGGGAAGGTTAATAGATTCTTTTGTGAACTAATAACTCATCTGTAGAATAATCTAGCCAACCGAGACTACGATAGATATAAGGATATCGTGTGGGGTACTATGAAAGTTGAACTGGAGTTTGGTGAGATGCAGTGGTCTCACAAATCCAATGAAAAGAAGATATCAATGAATCCAGCCTTATGGGGAGCTTTGATCAAGGAACATGAGGAATGAAAATGAAACTTCCCACATGTAATAAATGTGGGAAGAAGAATTTAGGGAACTACCTTCCCAGGAGTGGAAAGTTTTACAAGTGTTAAATAGATGTTCATATCTCTTAGAATTGTCATAGTGAGGTGAAGCCTTAACTTTTAAAAACTAACAACAAAGGGAATATGGTGCAGGCCCAACCAGAAGTCCAATTATTCAAGTTTGGATAGCTAGGGTACTTTGAAATTAACTTTCCAAATCCAAGGGAATTGGAGTGGAATCACCATCATCCTTAGCAAAGGATAATGGAGAAAGGTCATGCTTTTTCTATCATGAAAACTGAATTTGAATCTACAAATTATGTAGTTACAGGTACTCTTTTTGTTCTCTCAAATATAGCAAGTAATTTTTTTATTCTGGTTCTACCAATTCCTTTATTTCCTTCAAGTTTGCTAAGAATATAGAATAAATCCCTGAACTTCAAAAATTAGAGTTATCAATCAAGATTCCTAGAGGGATTATACAAGCATAAACTGTGTTTAGAAACTCTAGTGTTTACTTTAGCGAGTAAAATCTTATCACAAATATTGTAGTCATTCCCATGTTGGAATTTGACATTATATTAGGGATGGACTAGCTCTCAAAGTATAATGTTAAGATCAAATTCAGAAGCAAGTAAATCTCAGTAGTCTTGAATTGGAAACCTATAGTTATCTTCTAATGAGAGATTTCTCAACCACAGCTTTGTCCACCTCCTATACCCTTGTTTATGGAGTTTATTGGTGAAGATGAGGAATTAAATGAGAGTATAAGGATAGAAAATTTCCTCATCATCTAGAAATACATTAACGTGTTTCCTGAGGAGTTACTCAGACCTCCCTTAGAGAGAGAGGTAGATTTATCCATTGAACTCATACTAGGATCTCATCTAATATCAAATGCCCCATATAGGATAAAAATGTGGAGCTAGAAGAATTAAATAAACAACTCCAAGATCTTTTGGATAAGGGGTGTATCCAACTGATTGTTTCTCCTTTGGGAACAACTGTTCTATTTGTGAATAATAAGGATGGATCAATGTGGTTATGCATTGATTATAGAGAGCTAAATGGGATCATAGTGAATAATAAATACCATCTTCTAAGAATTGATGACTTATTTGACCAGATTCATGGGGCTCAATTCTTCCCCAAGATTGATCTTCAATCTAGTTATCATCAATTGAGGGTGAAGAAAGAATATATTCCAAAAACAGCCTTTCAATCAAGATACGGGCATTATGAGTTTGTTGTCATTCTCTTTGGACAAACTAATCCACCTAATATTTTTATGGATTTGATTAATAGACTTTAAGGAATACCTTGATAACTTTGTAGTAGTTTTTATTGATGATATTCTAATATATTCCAAAATTCATGAGGAGCATGAGGATTATCTAAGGGTTATTTTGAAAACTCTATAGAAGGATGGGATTTTTGGAAAGTTCATTAAATGTGAATTTTGGTTGCAACAAGTTTCTTTCTTGGGGAACATTGTAACCAATTAAGGAATTTCAGTTGACCTTACAAAGATAAAGGTTGTACAGGATTGGCCTAAACCTATAACAATAATTTAGATTCATATTTTCCTTGGATTAGTGAGATATTATATGAGGTTTGTGAAAAACTTTTCATGAATTTCTAATCCACTAACCAAGTTAACTCAAAAAGAGGTCAAGTTAATCTAAAAAAAGGAGTGTGAGGAAAGTTTCTAAGATCTGAAGAATATATTGGTTACTACACCTGTGTTAACTCTACCCTCAAGCGGAGAAGGATTCGTTATTTTTAGTGATTAATATCTAAAATGGCTTGGGTGATTCCTTATGAAAAATGAAAAGGTGATTTATTATGCATCTCGATAGTTGAAGACTCATGAGAAGAACTATCATATGCATGATCTGGAGATGGTTGAGGTTGTTTTTGCTCTAAAGATATGGAGGGACTATCTTTATGGGGAGAAGTGTGATATATACATAGACCACCAAAGTTTGAAGCTTATTTTCACACAAAAGGAATTGAACATAAGACAGAGGAGATGGTTAGAAGTTATTAAAGACTATGATTGTTCAATTCATTATCATCCCAAAAGATCAAACAAAGTCATTTATGCATTATGTAGGAAAGGCCATGTTGTTCTATCCATGATGAGGATTCAAATAGATCCCTTGATCAAAGACCTAGTGAAACTGGACATGGGAATTTTAAGGTAAGGTACATCATCAACCCTATCCCAAATGATTTATCAAACATCATTACTAGAGAAGATCAAGAAAGATCAAAAATAAGATCCTTTATTACATAATAATTTTGAGGTTGTGAAGGATGGGATGTTTCCTGAGTTCGATATTGATCAATAAGGTGTACTAAAATTTTGTACAAGGATATGTGTTCTATATTTTCCAAGAATAAATAAGGATATGATGGATGAATCTCATAGCTTTACTTTCTATATACATCATGGAATCAAAAAAATGTATAGATACCTTCATGGTCACTATTGGTGGGATAACATGAAAATGGAGATTGATGACTACACTACAAGGTGCCTGGTGTGTCATCAAGTGAAGGCAGAGTAAAAACTTCCTAAAGGGGTATTACAACCTCTATCCATACTAGCATGGAAGTGGGAAAATATATCGATGAAATTTTTCATTGGTCTCCTAAGAACTTCCAAAGGAAACAATTTGATATGGGTTATAGTGGACCATTTCACTAAGACTGTCCATTTTATCTCTATTCGAGAAGATTTCTCTCTTAATAAACTTACCAGTATTCACATGAAGTAAGTGGTAAGGCTACATGGGGTACCACTTTCTATCGTTTCTAATCATGGTCCAAGGTTCACATCAAAATTATCTAGAATTATTCAACATGATCTGAATACTAAATTGAATTTTAGTATAGACTATCATCCTCAGACTAATGGTAAATCTAAAAGAACTATTTAGACACTTGAGGACATACTAAGAACATGCTTAATGGAATTTAAAGGTGGATGGGATCAATGTTTCCCATTAGTTGAGTTCTCTTACAACAACAACTTCCATTTGAGCATTCAAATGGAACCCTATAAATATTTGTATGGTAAGAGATGTATAACTCACACTTGTTGGGATGATGTAGGTGATAGAAAGCTTCTAGGTCCTGATCTTGTGCATGAGATTATAGAAAAGGTTCATGCCATCCTAAAACACATCAAGGATTCTCAGAGTCAGTAGAAGAGCTATGTCAAAAACTATTAAAGGGACTTGGAGTTTGATGTTGGTGAAAACGTATTTCTTTTAATTTCTCCATGGAAGAGATTCATGCAGTTTGGAAAGAAAGGGAATCTCATCCCTAGGTACATTGGACCCTACGAAATCCTTGATCATATAAGAGTAGTGGCCTATTGTATTGAACTTCCTCCAAATATATCTCAAGTTCATGATTTATTCCATGTATCACTCTTGAGGAATTATATATCTGACCCTTCACATGTACTAAATCTAGAGGTGGTACAATTGGAACACAACCTCTCTTATGAGGAGAAGTCGGTGGAGATATTGGATTATAGAGACAAGGTTCTACGCAACAATACTACCCACCTTTTAAATTGTTTTAGAGTAACCACAAATATGAAGAAGCCATATGGAAACCGTAGGGGACTATGAGGTAGAAGTACCCACACCTTTTCTCTTCTGAGGGTACGAGTTGAAATTTTGGGGATGAAATTTATTAATGGGGGAAGAATGCACTGACCTGAACTTTTGAATAATATGTTGTTTCCTGAAAATGTATGTTTTACTATGTCATAATCAATAAAAATATATAACTATAAATGAAATGTGACCATCGTTTTTTGACCGTTATATGACCATTGGTTAATATGACCGATGGTTAATATGATCATTGTAAAAAATAATATTTTTTAATGTTATAATTATTTTTTATAAATAAAAATTATAATGGTTAATTAATGAAGAAAGAAGAGTCGATGGCCTCATCTAGTACACTCAAGCCATATAAATCCCATTTTTCAGAGTTGGGGAAGGAGGTAGCATCACTAGGATTTTCTCTAGACCAATCCCATGTTGAGCTTCAACATGTTAAACGTGAACGGAATCACCTTCAGGAGAAGTTCAAGTTAGTGGAGATTACCACTTAGGCGATGTTATCTGAGTCACCCCAAGAGTCCATCACCATCATTGTTGACGCTCCTTTTCATCACAAAGTCCAAAGTAATGTAAATGGAAATACCTTGAAACCAAATTGATTCATCCTTTGAAGAAAACACCAAAAATCGACAAAGGAATGAAAAAGGAGTCAAAGGACCTTGGGTAAAGCAAGTTCCCTCATGGTCGCGCAAGTACACTTGCGCGCCGCCTAATGGTCACGTAAGTGACTTGCGCTCCCTCTTTGAAAACCGTCTGGGGTCTTCTATAGCCTATAAATACCCCCGGTGGGCCCCCCATTTAAGGAGAAATTTTTCCAGAATTCAGATATAGAGCTCTGAACACCCAAGTCTCTTCTTCTGGTCTTCCGAACCCTTCTAAGGTAATTCTTTACCTATAATGGAAGGTCTAAACAAGAAGAGTAAGGTCTAAGTGTTATAATTCACTAACACTTGCACACCTAAGGTGTATTACCCTTAAGATAAATGAACATACTTGTGTGTTGCCTTACTTTTTCACCAAAACTTGCACGCCTCTCTTCTGGAAGTACCTCAATATAATTCTAAATGCTTTGGTCAAGGATCACCCAAGTGTTACCCTACTGGTTAACAATTGCGCAAGTACCCATGTGTCGTGCAGGTATACATGCGTGACCAGGACTTGCGCGCCCACGCAGTACCTGCTTGCCTGCCAGGACTTGTGCGCCCCTACCTTTTTGGGTGACCTTCTTGACCATTTAACCCCTCTTATACCATTCCACCTCTCCTATTCATGATTAAATCTTTAAGAAATTCTTCAAATCCATTTATGGCATGTTTTCTTGATTAACTTCCTTATCTGAAAAGAATTCTATGGAATATCTCTCAAAACCTAGTGATTTACACATCTTTATGTCACTAAAGATTGAGATTTCATTCATTCAACCTCATCCTTTAAGATGAGAGAACCCCTTAAATTGGGCCTCCTTTTCAGGAATAAGCCCCAGTCATAATTATCAAATCTAGGCATCCTTCTTAGGAGTAATCCCCAAGTCCTCTTTAACCTGGGCTTCCTTTTCAGGAGTAAGCCCCAGTCTCAAAGTTCACAAGTATGGACATCCTCCTTAGGAGTAAGCCCCAAGTCCTCATTAACCTGGGCCTCCTTTTCAGGAGTAACTCCCAGTCATTATTCTCATTAATTTTGGGCATCCTCCTTAGGAGTAAGCCCCAGTCTTAATTTCCTTTTGATTTGGGCTTCTTTTTCAGAAATAAGCCCCAGTCTTAAAGTTCCCAAATATGGGAATCCTACTCAGGAGTAAGCCCCAATCTCAAATATGGGCATCCTCCTCATGAGTAAGCCCCAGTCTCAAATATGGGCATCCTCCTCAGGAGTAAGCCCCAACCATAATTCCTTTAACCTGGGCTTCCTTTCCAGGAATAAGCCTGAGTCTTAAAGTTCCCAAATATGGGAATCCTCCTCAGTAGTAAGCCCCAGTCTCAAATATGGGAATCCTCTTCTGGAGTAATCCCCAGTCTCAAATATGGGCATCCTCCTTAGGAGTAAGCCCCAACCATAATTCCTTTAACCTCGGCTTCCTTTTCAGGAATAAACACCAGTCTTAAAGTTCCGAAATATGGGCATCCTCCTTAGGAGTAAGCCACAAGTCCTCATTAACCTAGGTCTCCTTTTCAAGAGTAAGTCCCAGTCATAATTCCCATTAATTTTGGGCATCCTCCTTAAGAGTAATACCCAAGTCCCCTAATCTGGGCATCCTTTTCAGGAGTAATCCCCAATATTAAAATTCCCAAATATGGGCATCCTCCTTAGGAGTAATCCCCAACCATAATTCTCTTAACCTGGTATTCCTTTTCAGGAGTAAGACCTAGTCTCAAATATGGGCCTCCTCCTTAGGAGTAAGCCCCAAGTCCCTTTAATTTTCAAATCCCTTTAGCCTGGGCTTCCTTTTCAGGAGTAAGCCCCAGTCTTAATTTACTTTTGATCTGGGCTTCCTTATCAGCAGTAAAACCCAATGATAAGTCCCCTCCTAACTTGGGCATCTTCCTTAGGAGTAAGCCCCAAGATTAGAGTATCCAAATCTCCATGAAGCACATATAACTTTATGGACCATGTTCCTGGATTTCTTTCCTGAAGTAAATCTTAATCCTCGTCTATTTGGGTAGTCATACACACATAATCCCCACATCATTGCATCTTTCGTGGTACAATTGTCTGGTTTCACCAATACCTCTTGTTTCTCACACCGAGCATGACTCACGTGAGCTTAGAGTGTAAAAGTAATCATGACATCTTTCTTTGAGCCATCAATCATGCATAAACATCATACTCCCTTACTCAAACTATGTGGGTTCTGATTCCTTTTCCAAAAACAAAGGATATATAGGTAGCCCATCTGCGGGTACGATCCTAGCTCTGAAATAATCAATGTCCTTCTGAATGAAAATAAACTTCAAGTGCCCCACTGAGTGGCTTTAAAACCAGTATGGTCATCATAATGACCAAGATACTTTTAAGTATCAAAGGATACCATTGACTAAGAATCTCTAACAAATACAGATGATTCTCTATCGATGAAGAACCTCGAATAAATATGAAAGATTCTCTAAATTTCCTATATATCAATCATTGATTGTCATATCTAAAGGAAAACTCCTTTTATACTTGCTAATGTAATAAGGATTCACGAACATAACTTAAATCTATAAAGAGAGTCCTGGAGTAGACAATAATTCCCCTCAAAAAGGTGTGATGAGTCTGACCTCCCATCCTCTCGACCAATTCAAATTCCTAAGCCTCATCACTCCACAACTAATGAGCGCCTACCTTTGGAAAGTAGGTTCAAATGGATATGTAATCATTGGATGTTTCTCGTTCTATGAACAAACCCGTTAGAAACTTCTTGGAATGTTTGAACCTTAAATTGATGAGGTCATCCCCAATTCCAGAGGGAAATAAAAAATGGTGAACCCGACTTGAATTCTTAACCACGTTAAAATGATGTTTTTCTTATTTGTTAGGCCACTATTTAAAACTCAATGAGAGGGATAACAAAAACAATCATTGACATATGTGATCATCCAAAAGATGTAATGGCTGAATTTATATTGATTATGTCTGTTATATCAAACAGGCACTTTTTTCAAAGATCTTCTGCATTTCCAGAATGGCTTCTCTTAAGTTCACATCTGTGAATACGTCTGCTGTGAAAACTTCTCCTACAAATGCCACTACTGCTACTCCTGTTGGATCATCATCCGCTCTGAGGATGATATCACCTACTCAGCATCTTCAACGCTGGGTATCAAATGCATTGGTTAAGGAGTACCATCAAAACGGTACTATTCCAACTCTGGAGGCTGCCTGACAAGCCCTCCAAGTGAACAACTCAAACCGGTCATCCGGACAACGATGACCAGTGATCAAGAAGCAGGCAGTGCTAATCACCGTCTCCAACTGTTTTGGTTCGTTATCCCTGGAATGCAATCACCATTCACTCCCATATTCTGAGGAGGTGAATGAGCAGGCCCCTTAGGGCCTTAATGCAAAGAAACAAGAGTTCTTCCCAAGGGATCCTATAAATAATCACCGCCAGACTCGTGCGGCAGTGCGCCCTCAACATGATGAGGGTACTGAATCCAGGCGTTCGGCTCAGGTTCCTCGAACCCGGGCAGGCAAGACGAATCGCCAGAGGCGAAGTCCGATTAACAGTGAGTAGGTTCTCATGTCTTCCATTTCTGGATAATTCCACCAACCTAACTTGGTGGAAAGAAATGAGCAGGCACACACACCTGCCCGTTTTAATTCTACTATCTAGCAGACTCGTCTGGCAGCATCACGCCAATCCCGCCAGGCAATTCTGGTGGAGTATTATAGGCAGGAACATACACCTGTTTATACGTCATCAGCTAGTCAGTAGGCTCGTCTGACTACATATGATGGATCTCGTCAACCACGTTCGGCGAAGTGCAATCAGAAGGCACATACACCTTCCAGTACTGATCAAGCCTACCAACAGTCTCACTTGGTTGCATTTTGAGAAGTCATTCGGAAAGCTTCAGCGAAAAACAGGAGGCAGACTCAACTCTCTGCCCCTACACTTGAGTACTGTCAGGATTCACTGACAGGAAAAGGAGGACAGGAGCAGGCACATACACCTACTCCAAGCACAGAATGGACTTATATCCCTGTTCTAGCAGCTGAATTCACCAAGAATATTCTATCAATGGTGAAAGATCATAAGAAAATCCCTGCTCATATTCTGGATGCTTTCCAGGATATTATAATAGCTTCAGCAACATCTCAAGGAAAGACACACAAATCTATCCCAAGCAGTGGAGTGACACATCAACAGTTCACTCCGGAGCAGATACACACATATGTTTCAGTCCAAGAGGGTTGTGGGGAATACTCCCCCATATCATACGGACAACCAAGTTAGGCACATACACCTGATTCGAGTAGAGATCGTCAGCCTAACCTGGTCATCTCTCCTGATCAGGCATATACACCTGCTCATAGCAGCCACTTTCATCAACAAGTGGTTTCCAAGGCGAGTAAGAAGGCATATAAGAAGAAGACCCTACCAGCACAATCAAGAGATCAAGATCTAATCTGTAACAAGGCGATGCTCAATGCTGGAGTTCTTGAAGCCCTCAGAATGTTATCTGTTGGAATTCAAGATTCTACTCCCTCAATTCCCAATAGTGGGAACATTAATTCTGAAGGTCTTCAACAGAAACTTCCTCATGAAGGCTTGATTCATGAAAATTCGGTCGATCTCGAAGTTTCATCTTTAGATGAGAGCCACAGGAACCCTCTGTGTGGTCAGAAGACCAAGGAGCAAGAGATCTTATCTTTTTCTGTAACCCACCATGGTGGTCCTCCCCATGATGATGAATTTTGCTGCAAAAGTCCTCTCCGCAGTAGTGATGCACGTTGCCCAGAAAATGCTCCAGTGGACAATGTAGTGCCGATAAAGCCCTCTTATCTTGAGGCACTTGCAAATGCGAAACCAGCCATGTCTGATTCTTCATCGCTATCAGGTGAAATACTTTATCAATCAGAAGATAGCTTAGGGTGTGGGTCATTCTCCGAACCACCTCTAAGTCATGCATCTTCTAGTTTGATCAGTGATTTCTCTACCAATCTTGTTGAATCTGATGAAGCAACAAGGAAGCACCAACTCTGGTCAAATCAGGTAGAAGAATATTCATTGAATGATGAAGAGGAAATGCTGAACATGAGAAAAAAACTGGCGGAAGGTGAAGTTACATTCATGTTTTGGCCTCTGGTTGACTCTCAGTATGACATTCCAGAGATGTTGACAGAAGATGAAATTCATGATATTTGTCTCAACATATGGAAAACTCTTTGTGAGTTGAAAAAGAAAGTATTATCTTATGATGAATATGAAAATCATGTTAAGATAATAAAAGGGTTACAATGTCAAATTGACTTGGCATCTCTATCAGTCTCTCGATATCCGAAGGCTGAAAATTAGCAGAGAGCCTTTCAGCGTTTATGCCTTGGCGAACTAAGAAGATTGCGCCAGTTAATTGCCAATGCCCCATCTGGTATTCATGTCATAGTATGGGGTGTTCATGGAGCACTACATTTCATGGTGCTCTCCAGTCAGCAAAGCCTACCAAAAATGGTCTCATGCAATGTTATTGCCCATGGTCGGCCACAAATACCTGGCTTTTTTTGTAATCAAAAGCTTTCCCAAAAACATGCTTCAACTAGTTCCTCTCAAAATCAAGAATACATAGAACAAGTTGTTGAATTACTCCTGTATCAAGCAAACAAGAATATTGAATAGGCCTCTCGTATGGAGAAATCACATCATCAAGTGACAAAAGTGTCAGAAATAATCTAACGGTCTTTCAATCCGGGTGATAAAAGTGGATGTCGATTGATGCATCCAACTAATTTCTGGACTAAGGTCCGCAAGATCAGGAGAGATTTTAAGAAAGTCTCAGAGATAGCATGTCAAGAGCCTCCCCATCTTACCAGACTGGGGACTCTTTTAAACCAACCCTCAGAATCAACAAATAGGATTCTAGGAGTTGAGCAAAGGCAGCAGGAATAGCCCCAGTCCACCGGACTGGGGACTTTTCCAAATCATCAACCCCCTCCTTAAAGAAAATCAGTCTTCTCTCGATTGGGGAAGAAGCTACAAGAGGAACAAAGAGACAAATTATCAGGAGATTATCTCCAAATTACGGTTCGCCAAGAAGTTCCTAAGGGATCGAATCAACAAAAGTCAATATCTCATCAAAGATATGGAAGGAGACAATATCGCAGGAATGTCGATAGGAGGGATGCAATGCATTATGCATCAATCAATGTCATCAATGCTGTTGTTTCTAATCCACCAGATGAGGCTCATTCAGAGGGATCAAATGAAGAGGTTCCTGCTCAAGAAGTTGTACGCAAAGACACAAATGAAGAAGGTGTACGTACACGAAATCAAAGGATTACTCAGAACCTAGGTAATCCTTCAAGTAACCCACTTTCCCCTCTCTGAAAGGTATCAACCAAGGGGAAGGGAAAGAATTAGGTTACATATCCTTACTATGGAGAAGGCCAATCACTCTCACTAGAGCAAAGATTTGCGCAACAGGAGGAAGAGATGAAGGAATTGAGGAGGTTGAATGCAGAACTACTTCAGGGAAGTCTTCTTCCTAAATGTGCTGGAGTCAGTCAGCCAAGGGAATTTGTTGCAGCTACTGAGATGGATCAAGAATATCCTCCTCTATCAATAAACCCTCACAAGTCTAATCCTATGGGTCAATTGAAAAAATAGTTGGTGGTGCTACCATCAGTTACAGAACCAACCACCATACCTGTCCAAGCTCCAGTTATTGCACCTACCCAAGTCCAAGTTCAACCGAATGTTTCTCAAAAGATAATAACTACCATTGAGTAATTAACAGCTTGGTTAGAGACTATGTAAGGGAAGCGTTCATAGGTTCAACCAGAAAAGAGATCTTACCCTGAATGGGTTGATTCAGTCTCTCCCCCATAAAGTTTTGGGAACCCTATATTCCCTATTTTCAATGGATCAGGCGACCCTAAACAGCATTTGATGCATTACGTGTCTTTTTGCAATCCTATGATGGGAACTCTGGAGCAGCAAGAAGCAGTGAAACGCAGATTCTTCATGCAAACCTTGCAAAGACCAGCCTTTGTCTGGTATACAAGATTTCAATCCCGGTCAATTACCAGATGGGAGGATCTTCGCCAAAGATTCCTCCTCCAATTCAGCTCAAATTTTCCAAAGACAATAGTTTCTGATCTTACAAACTGTAAGAAAAGGTAGAATGAAAGAGTCTCTGATTTCATTGCTCGCTGGAAGGGATTAACATATTCCCTAATCTTAGCACTCCCTCAAGAGGAATTGTTTCCAATCTGCATGGAAAATCTTCATGACGAATTACGCACACCACTGATCCCTGTGAAATACACAGGAGGGTTTCGAGACCTTACTTCAATCGCTCAATAGATTTAATATTCTCTTATACAGAATAAGGCTAAATCTCGTGTGATTCCATCAACTCCAGGAAGGAGAATGGGTAAAGCAGAGACTGCTACAGTTATGCTTAAACAAGCACTTGTACCTGCTTCTACTTCAAAACCTTCATCTTCTAGAAGGGCTCCACCTCCTGAGCACCAACAACAGAGACCGTTTCGTCAAGATGATCAAAGAGATAATAGAAGAAAACAATTTGAGGATCTAAAGAGCAAAGTTTACTCTTTTCGAAATGAACAAGTTCCTGGCTACTTCATTTTGGCTCTGTAAAATAATATGGTTTAATTGTCGAGGCCCAAGAGGCCAAACAAGGAAGGAGATGAAGATCATCCCAATTATTGCCCCTTTCATAAAATTTTGGGGTATCCCATCCAGGAGTATTTTTTCTTCAAAGACCTCCTGCAAAAGATGGTCGACTCGGGACAAGTCAAACTGAAAGGTTCTTCAGCTCATGTAGCATGTGTTTCTGCTACAGTTCCAGAGGAAGAAGGAAAATGGAAAGAAGTCAAAAGAAAAAATTAACAGAAATATGATGATTGGATGGTCAGAAAGATGATCAACCAAACTCATGCTATTTTACGAACACAATTGAAGAAACCAATTGTGCCTTCTGCCATGAATTCCGCAACAAAATCCTCTTCAGAGGGAAAATCCTCAAAAGGGCGGCATAATTACAAGAAAGAGTAACAATCAGAAGAAGATGAGTATGTGTCAAATCCTAAGCTATCTTTGAATCTGGAAGATTTCATTCCATCTACTTCGAAGCCATGGGAACTTCCCCACAAAACGGCACAACCTAAATAGGTTAATCAGGCAGAGTCTTCATCGGATGAAGAGTTGATCTTCGGTTCTGTTAATATGATTTAATTAACATATCCATATGCCAGTCGCAGTTTCGATTTTGATGAGCATGAATTCTCTGTATCAAACAGAGGAATCAGAGGAAGTTCCAGAGGTTCAGGATACAGGAGAAGACGTGGATCTTTCAGAGGTCACTATTCCAATTCTACTCCTGCTAGAACTGTGTATGTGGTAGAAACTCATGGTAGAGCCCTTCAGTGAGCTCAACAAGAACAAGCATGTTCTTCCACTAATAGCAAACTCAGTCCTGGCACAGTTATTCTGAAATATCGGTTGAAGGTTCCACTTTCTTCTTCTCAGCAAGTAAATAGACCTAATCGGTCTAATCTTCCAAAACCAGGAATATTGCCAACTCCTATCCCGATACAAGATGTATCAACTTACAAAGCATCAACTTTAAAGGCACCTGCTAAACCACATGTTCATGTTGGGAAACGCAGACCTATGGATCAAAATTATGATGTATTGAAACACCTAGACCAAGTACCATCCAAGTTATCAATTCTAGATTCTTTGAATCTATCAAAGGATATTCAAGAGGCACTCATCAAAGCTTTGTCAAGTCCTTAGGAGTTTGAAACTGAAATTGCTGTAGCTGAAGTCTATCACGTAGAGAATAATCCTGCGGAATTCCATACAGTGATATCTTTCACAGATGAAGATGAAGATTATTCTGTGCATGGACACATTAGACCTTTGTATTAATCTGGCAAGGTCAATGGCGTAGACATCCAAAGAGCTTTCATTTATAATGGTTTAGGAGTCAACCTCATGACCATTCGTACACTTTGGTGATTGGGCCTCACGGAATCTGATTTATCTCCTTCTACCATGATGTTACAAGGATATGATAAAAATGAACAAGAACCATTGGGCGAGATTACACTCAAAACTCAGTTTGAAGATCTTGTATCTAATTCAGATTTCATGGTTGTTGATCAAGTCTCAGCCGTCAACATCTTGCTTGGAAGACCCTGGCTACATCAACATGCGGCTATCCCTTCATCATACCATCAATGTCTCAAGTATTGTTTTGATGGTCAAGTTGGGACATTGTATGGTGATAAGGCCCTGTTCAATACATGTGAGTCTCAATAAATTGAGGCGGAATTCTATCACATGAAGGGAAAAGATAAATCCACAACAAGGGAGATTACCAAAGTTAATGATCCATATGGTTTGGCAAAGATTCCAGTAAATCCATTTGTGCATGTGAGTACAGATTATGTGTTTCAATCAGTCAAATTGACAAGATAGACCCAAATCAAAATACTCTTATGGAAAGATCCATAATGTCAATTATGACAATCGAGCCAGACAACATGGGAGAAAGTGGTAACCCACCAAGCAGTGATGAAAGCCCAAATAGTGACGTCTTCATTTCATCTGCTGAAATCCAACAAGTCTATACTTCTCCAATCAGTCCAGAAGAAGTTATAGCAACATCAGAGGTGAACATTGATGTCGATTATCAATCCATCATCTCCTCTTTATTTCCCAAGGAAGACCCTTCATCATCAATCGGGTCAGAAATGGAAGCTTCTTCTTCCAGATGTTCAAATTTTAACATCTCTTCTAATCATGGAAATTCTGCTTTATCATCTACTATGCAAGTAGAAATGGAAGAAATAACACATGATGAAGAAGAAGAGGAAGATCTCAGAGATGCTCCTCCAGTATTTGAAGAGGGTATCTCTACCACCATGGATGAACTCAGAGAAATAAATTTGAGTACAAAAGAAGATCCACACCCCACTTTAATCAGTGCGGCCATGACTCTTGAAGAGCAAGAGATGTATATTTCTTTTTTAAAGAAAAATCGATACATATTTTCATGGAACTATAAAGAGATGCCCGGTCTTGATCCTGATGTTTCTACTCATCATTTGGGTTTACCAGAAGAACATCAAGGATATAAGCAAGCCGCGAGAAGAACACACCCAACTTATGCTTCCAAAATTGAAGATGAAGTGGATAAGCTTATCAAATCTAACTTCGTCAGAGAAGTTCAATATCCCAAGTGGTTGGATAATATTGTCCCTGTAAAGAATAATAACGGAAAAATTAGAGTTTGCATTGATTTCAGAGATCTTAATCAGCATTGTCCAAAGGATGATTTTCCAGTTCCGATTACAGAACTTCTGATTGATGCAACAGCTGGCTATGAAGCACTTTCCTTCATGGATGGATATTCTAGATATTATCAAATTTGAATGGCTCCAGAAGATGAGGAATCCATAGCCTTCAGAGCCCCTCAGGGTGTGTTTTTCTACCAGGTAATGCCCTTTGGCTTAAAGAATGTAGGCGCAACATATCAGTGTGCCATGCATCGTATCTTCAAACCCTTTTAGGGAAGTTTGTTGAATGTTATGTGGATGATTTTGTGGTCAAATCCAAACAAAATTCTAATCACTTGGCTGATTTGGAAGTCATATTCCACAAGCTTCGATAACATAATTTAAAGATGAACCCCTTAAAATGTGCTTTTGGGGTAACCTCAGGAAAATTTCTCAGATTTGTTGTACGCCATCATGGTATTGAAGTCGATCCTGAGAAGACAAAGTCAATCCTTAGTATCTCACCTCCTTAAAATTTTAAAGAATTAAGAGGACTTCAAGGACACTTATCCAATATTTGGCGTTTCATCGCCAATTTGGCAGTCAAAATTTTACCCTTCACCAAATTGATGAAGAAGGGAGTCACTTACCAGTGGACTGAATAATGTCAAGAATCATTCTATATTCTCAAGAAATACCTCTTGAGTCCACTGGTACTCATGCCACCTGTTGAAGGAAGACCACTTATCCTCTACGTGACATATTTAGAGCGATCATTGGGTGCCTTTCTTGCTCAAAAAAATGATGTTGGGAATGAAAACAGCCTCTACTACCTCAGTTGGACTATGCTTGAAGCAGAAACCCGGTATTCAAGTATTAAGAAGTGATGTCTGGCATTAATATTTTCAATTCAGAAGTTGAGACACTACCTGCAACATCACGAGGTCCAATTGGTATCTCGCAATAACCCGCTCAAATTCATCCTTAGTCATCCAATGCTTATAGGACATCTCGCAAGGTGTGAAATTATTTTGCAGCAATTCGACATTCAGTATGTGTCTCAAAAGGCAATAAAGGGCCAAGATCTGGCTGATTTTCTTGCTGAACATCCTTCAGTAGAAGAGACATCTTCAGATATTGAACTCCCTGATGAGGAAGTCTTCTCTATTCAGGATAATCCTCAGGCATGGGAAATGTATTTTGATGGTGCTTCCAGAAGTCCAACCGGGAGGAAAATGGAAAATCTTAAATTCAACAAAGTTAGCTTAGGAATTGTGTTCATTTCTCCATAAAAGGCAGTGTTACCTTATTCCTTATTATTATGGGAAGGTGGTACCAATAATAAAGCAGAATACCAAGCTCTCATCGCAGACTTGGAATTGTCACTTCAATCACAAGTGAATCACTTAAAGGTGAAAGGCGATTCAGACCTGGTAATCAAACAATTCAATGGGGATTATGCCATCAGAAAAGAAGAACTAATCCCTTTGTATGATTACGTTAGAGAGTTAATGGAGAAATTCTCTTCGGAACCGACATTTTCTTACATCCCAAGATCACAAAATGCTCAAGCTGATGCACTGGCTAATATAGCCACAGCTCTGGCGGATCCAAATCGGGACAAGACAACCATCAGTATTTCCCACCGTCGTGCAATTTCACCTTATGTTTGAATCAGAATAGAGGAAATTAATGAAATTAGTCCCATTCCTGAACCATATGGTCATACTACAGGATTGATGTCACCTATCAGGGAATGCCTTCAAAATGGAACACTTCCACTTGATAGAGCCGAGAAAGAACAAATTCGGAGATGTGTGGTCAATTTTACTCTTTATGATAGCCCAGATCACTTAGAGAAAATTCTCTACAAACATGGTCTTGATGTAGTTCTCTTCAGATGCATTGATGGTGAAGATATAATGGTTGTCATGAAAGAAGTGCATGCAGGAGTTTGTGGTGCTCACCAGTCTGGACATAGACTGTCTGATCAGATTCGAAGGCTTGGATACTCTTGGCCTTCAATGATACAAGATTGTGTTGATTTCACAAAGAAGTGTCATTCATGCCAAGTACATGCCAACTTCATTCATCAACCTCCAGAGTTGCTTCATATAGCTAAATACTCGTGGACATTTTCCACATGGGGAATGGATGTGGTGGGACCTTACCCTTCAGCTACGGCCAAACAGTTTAAGTATATTCTTACTGCTACTGGTTTCTTTTCCAAATGGGTAGAGGCAGTACCTCTCAAGGGAGTCGGTTCTAAATGCATTGTTAGCTTCATCAATTCTAACATCATTACCATATTTGGTGTCCCTCATACCATAATAATGGACAATGTCACCAACTTCTATTCATCCGAGATGAAGAAGTTGTACCAAGAATACAACATCAAATCCAACCATTCATCTATGTATCATGCAGCGGCCAATGGCCAGATAGAAGCCTTAAACAAGACTCTATGAAATATACTGCAAAAGATGGTGGATAAAGATAAGAAATCATGGCCTGATAAACTCTTTCATGCTTTATGGGCTTATTGGACTACCACCTGCACTGCAACACGGTCAACTCCATATTTACTAGTATATGGAATGGAAGTCTTCTTTCCCATTGATGTTCAACTATCCTCGCTTAGAGTAGCCATTTGTGATTAGTCATCTACAGATGATCAATCTCAAAAGTGATTGAATGAATTGGAACGGTTAGATGAGAAAATATTGTGCACTTTGCACCACTTCGAAGTCTATCAGAATCGAATAGCACAAGATTTTAACAAAAAAGTTCATCTTCGTTCATTCACTCAGGGAGAATTGGTATTAGTTCTCAGAACTCCAATTATACCAAGAAAGAAACCTCCCAAGCTTGAGCCAAAATGGGAAGGACCTTATTCAATACATAAGGTATACTCCAATGGAGCTTATTCATTAATCTCGATGGATGGAGAACTCATCACTACTCCAACCAATGCCAGATTTCTGAAGAAGTATTTTGTATAAACACAAAATATATCATCAATGGTCCGGTATGATCTTAAACTGCACCACCATCCAGCAAGACGTTAAACTGCATAACCAATGGTTTGTGCATATGACCTTAAACTATTCGCATTTTTTCATCCAACATGACATTAAACTATGAAAAAGTACCTAATTTGTCCAACATGACATTAAACTGTGTCTCCTTCATCATCCTTTATATATTACGTTAAACTATATAGAATTCCCTTACGTCTAGCAAGATGTTAAACTGCATAACCAATGGTCCATGCATACGACCTTAAACTATTCGCACTTACATCCAACATGAAGCTAAATTGTATTGTCCCTTTTTTGTCCAACATGATGTTAAATGTTGTACTCTTTTTTCTTTACTACAAGACATTAAACTGCATAGTTCTCCTTTTGTCCAACATGACATTAAATTATATTTTCCCCATGATCCTAACTACATGATTCTAAACTGTATAGAAAGTCCTTTAATACGTCCTACATGATATTAAACTGTGCTTTGTCCCTGATACATGACATTAAACTGTGCAACACCAATAGTCCTAACTGCAAGACTTTAGAACTGCATAGTCCCTTCATATGTCCTACATGACATTAAACTGTGCATTGGTAGGGTTGTTTCTACATATTGTTTCTCACACCGAGTATGACTCACGTAAGCTTAGAGAAAACTTCAACCATAACACTCTCTCTAGGCTACTAACCATGTGTAAGTCCCAACATTTTTTTCTAGGTCGTTGTCCCCAAGGACAACTTGATCACTAATTCATTATTTAATTGAACTACGCGGACTTTGATCCTTGCCTTCTGGGCTGGGTACGTAGGCAACCTCCCAAGGTTCAATCCCAAAACCAATCTCTTCACATCGGTTCACCACCATCTCATACGATGTTGATTCGTGAAACTAACCCTAGAATCAATATCTTTACATTGGTTCACTTTCTTCCTTGTTATACGACGTTAAACTATACAACACTTTTGTCCAGTATGACAATAAACTACAATATTCTTTGATACCCTCACCTGATAGGGAATCATTATTTACATTGATTTTCAATCATGTTATATTCCAAAGACTACATGCATACATGGCAATGCTCGAACCTTTTATCTTGGGTTAAACCATCATTACACTAAAGTCCCCTTTCACCCTTCACATGTACGAACCTAATTTGTACAGTGGGTAGTTCTAGAACTACGGGGGATTGATTCCCATTCTTATGGGATATGTAGGAATTTTCGAGTGTCCCTCGAATCCATCCCCAAGTCTTTTGGCCTAACCCCAAATTCCACTTTCATTCCCTTGGCTGAAAAGTCCCCATGAAAACACATATTGTGTATTTCTTATAATGTTCCAAGCTCTATGACCCTAAACTAAGATCTCCAACCCTTTTTTCCTGCATGACGTTAAACTGTAGTTTAAGAACTACGTATGGTTTTATTCCCATCCTTATGGTATACATAATGAAGTCCAAAATTTCAATTAAGGACCCAGCCACAACATGATTATGGTTAGCATTGATCTGTGTATCTCTGCATACATTGGACAATACCCATATTTATGTGTCATAATCCTAACCTTAAATATTTTCAGATCTTCATAACCCTTTTCTTGACTTCTAGTCACAAAAATGTCAAATTTCTTAGAGTTCTTTTGCCTGACTATGCAGTACGTGCCCTTAGGCGGCCTTGCATAAGCAGTCTCCATAACAGATTTTTCAGCCAAAAGATACTATTATTTGACTATGCAGCCAATGCCCTTAGGCGGACCTGCATAATTCAACCCCCTAACAGGTTTGTTAAATAATGGTAACTTCATTCTTGGGAAGAAAGCCTCTTTGGTCCTTATTTGTCTTAAATGACAATATGTAGGGATCCGCAAAAATGGTCATCCTTAACATACTTGTCCCATATCCTTTTTCATGATCTGAAACTATTAAAGTCTATGGTTTATATTCTCCTTCCCTACATTTGGGTCATACCTTCGTAAGAGTGATATCCATCCATTTCTTCGATAATCTTGTTTGGAAATATCTTCTCCATATTCAAGTACCTCTTTCCATACAGCAAACTCTATAATTTGGCAAATTTGAATCTCCATAAACATTCACTGGCTTTTTAGCACTAGGAAAGTAAATTTCTGAGAGTTCTTTTGCCTTACTATGCAGCATGTGACCTTAGGTGGCCTTGCATAAGTAGTTTACATAATGGACCTATCAGCCAAAAGATGCTATTTATTTAACTATGCAGCCAATTCCCTTAGATCGCCCTGCATAATTCAACCCCCTAACGGGTTTTTTAAATAATGGTAACATCATTCTTGGGAACTACTTCTTCTAATTCCTTTTAGCTCTTTTTTATATCATTCCTCAGATTCAAATATTCTTAAGTCATAGTTTACATATTTTCCCTCATACTTGAGTATGGTAATATGTTTTCAGATAAATTGTCAAGGAATTGAGTCAATTTTAATCCATTTCGGTCAAAGCTATTTCAACCTTAAACATTATCCTCTTTATGTCCGACGTGCATGACTTTAAACTGCCCAAAAAAGACAAAGGAACTCTGAATAAAAGTCAAGTTCTAGCTCACTAAACATACATTTTGTATGATTTAGGTAATATTGAGCAATTAAGAGATTCAAAGTTTGTATGGTTATTTATAATAATCCTAGTAAAAATAAAACTATGCTTACTAGGCCCATTGGATTAGGTAAAATTTAAATTTGGTAGCAGGAAAATACGTGCACAAGTGATTGAAGATGAAATAATTCTTTCCATTTGATGCATAAGAATTAGAGGGACATCCACAGATTGGAGCCTCTTATTTTTTTCAGGAATTACAAAAGACTTTCAACATAACTCTTCATTTGATTTACGGCATCCCGAGCTTCATCAGCAGCCACCTGGAATTCATTCATTCAACTGGATACCATAAGAGATGCAATGATACTAGCTCTTCTTGGAACAATTGTAAAAGAATGTTCTTGAGTGCGGTTTGAGAAAATTTTCTGCTGATCAAATAGTGACTCTGTTTCTGTTCAAGAGACTTGGAATATGGATACATGGATTTGAGAATGAAGCTTTGGAAGTAAAGATCCATTTGGAGAGAGTACTCTTTTCAGATATTGTTCTAATACCATATTTGTCTTCTCTCCACCAACCGGCAGTAGAAAACATTTCATCCCATGGGTTTTCCATTTTCATATCTGCAATGAAATGGCATGCAGGAAAAATTTGAAATTCCATGACAATTTTGTTGCTATTAATGCACAACATAACCAAAATAGAGGAGTAGAAGTGCAGCTAAATCTCATGCATATAGTTCTTTACATCTGGAACATTGAATCCTTGTAGATGACCATGACCATACAGGGGAAGATAGATGCTCTCTGGGAAGTTAAGATGATATTTCTTCAAGTACTTAGCCAAATCTGGAAGAGTGATGTCACATATATCATAGTAATCATGGCCAACAATATTCATTATGTCATCTATCCACTTGTTATCCAATTCATCAGTCATTCCAATTCTCTTGGGATCCATTGGATCAGCACAAAAGTTGAGTAATTAACTCTTAAAGTAAGTTAATTTTTCATAAAATTTGTGAAGGAATTTGAAAAAATGGCTAAGGCATTAAGGCGCACAAGTCTAATTTTGACCTGAAAGTATGGATGTGCCGCGCAAGTATCACCGCGCAAGTCTAAATACCTATACCACAGCGCGACAGCAAAGAAACATCATAAAACATAGCAAATTGCGCGGGGAAGGAAACTTGCACGGTGAGAGCTCGAAAGTTTGAAATCTGGATGCTTTTTACGGAAATGGGGCCGCATATTTATAGGTCAGGTCGCACCCTTGCACGCTGATGCCTGCGTGATCAATACTTGTGTGCCGCCCTATGCACCATCAACACTTGCGCGCCACCTTTCCTTTGGTTTTCTTACTTTCCTCAGAGTCACATCCTCATTTCATTTGGATCCAACTCTGAGGGGGGACTGTACACTCCTTTTCATCACAGAGTCCAAAGGAATGTAAAGGGAAATACCTTGAAACCAAATTGATTCATCCTTTGAAGAAAACACCAAAAATAGACAAAGGAATGAAAAAGTAGTCAAAGGACCTTGGGTCGCACAAGTTCCCTCATGGTCACGCAAGTACACTTGTGCGCCGCCTAATGGTCACGCAAGTGACTTGTGAGCCCTCTTTGAAAACCGCCCAGGGTCTTCTCGAGCCTATAAATACCCCCGATGGGCCCCCCATTTAAAGAGGAATTTTTCCAGAATTCAGATATAGAGCTATGAACGCCCAAGTCTCTTCTTCAGGTCTTTCAAACCCTTCTAAGGTAATTCTTTACCTAGAATGGAAGTTCTAAACAATAGGAGTAAGGTCTAAGTGTTAGAATTCACTAACACTTGTGCGCCTAATGTGTATTACACTTAAGGGAAATGAACATACTTGCGCACCGCCCTACTTCTTCACCAAAACTTGTGCACCTTTCTTCTGGAAGTACCTCAAGATAATTCTAAAGGCTTTGGTCAAGGATCACCCTAGTGTTACCCTACTGGTTAACAATCGCGCAAGTACCCATGTGTCGTGCAGGTATACATGCGCGACCAGGTCTTGCGCGCCCACGCAGTACCTGCGCGCCTGCCAGGACTTGCACGCCCCTAACTTTTTGGGTTCCCTTCTTTCCCATTTAACCCCTCTTATACCATTCCACCTCTCCTATTCAAGATTCAGTCTTCAAGACATTCTTTAAAGCCATTTATGTCATGTTTTCTTGATTAACTTCCTTATCTGAAAGGAATTCTGTGGAATATCTCTCAAAACCTAGTGATTTACACATCTTTATGTCACTAAAGATTGATATTTCATTCATTCAACCTCATCCTTTAAGATTAGAGAACCCCTTAAACTGGGCCTCCTTTTCAGGAATAATCCCCAGTCATAATTCTCAAATCTGGGCATCCTTCTTAGGAGTAAGCCCCAAGTCCTCTTTAACCTAGACTTCCTTTTTAGGAGTAAGCCCCAATCTCAAAGTTCACAAGTATGGGCATCCTCCTTAGGAGTAATCCCCAAGTCCTCATTAACCTGAGCCTCCTTTTCAGGAGTAATTCCCAGTAATAATTCCCATTAATTTTGGGCATCCTCCTTAGGAGTATGCCCCAGTCTTAATTTCCTTTTGATTTGGGCTTCCTTTTCAGGAATAATCCCCAGTCTTTAAGTTCCCAAATATGGGCATCCTCCTCACGAGTAAGCCATAGTCTAAAATATGGGCATCCTCCTCTAGAGTAAGCCCCAGTCTCAAATATGGGAGTCCTCCTCAAGAGTAAGCCCCAACTATAATTCCTTTAACCTGTGATTCCTTTTCAGGAATAAGCCCCAGTCTTAAAGTTCCAAAATATGGGCATCCTCCTCAGGAGTAAGCCTCAGTCTCAAATATGGGCATCCTCCTCAAGAGTAAGCCCCAGTCTCAAATATGGGCATCCTCCTCAGGAGTAAGCCCCAACCATAATAATTTTAACCTGGGCTTCCTTTTCCGGAATAATCCCCAGTCTTAAAGTTCCCAAATATGGGCATCCTCCTTAGGAGTAAGCCCCAAGTCCTCATTAACCTGGGCCTCCTTTTCAGGAGTAAGTCCCAGTCATAATTCCCATTAATTTTGGGCATCCTCCTTAAGAGTAAGCCCTAAGTCCCTTTAATTTTCAAATCCCTTTAACATGGGCTTCCTTTTTAGAATCAAGCCCCAGTATTAATTTCCTTTTGATCTGGGCTTCCTTCTTAGGAGTAAAACCCAATCATAAGTCCCCTCCTTACTTGGGAATCTTCTTTAGGAGTAAGCCCCAAGATTAGAGTATCCAAATATCCATGAAGCACATATACCTTTATGGACCCTGTTCCTGGATTTCTTTCCTGAAGTAAATATTAATCCTCATCTATTTGGGAAGTCATACACACATAATCCCCACATCATTGCATCTTTCGTGGCACAATTGTCTGGTTTCACCAATACCTCTTGTTTCTCACACCGAGCATGACTCACGTGAACTTAGAGTGTAAAAGTAATCATGACATCTTTCTTTGAGCCATCAATGATGCATAAACATCATACTCCCTTACTCGAACTACATGGGTTCTAATTCCTTTTCCAAAAACAAAGGATACGTAGGTAGCCCATCTGCCGGTACGATCCCAACTCTGAAATAATCAATGTTCTTCTGAATGACAATAAACTTCAAGTGCCCCACTGAGTGGTTTTAAAACCAGTATGGTCATCATAATGACCAAGATACTTTTATGTATAAAAGGATACCATTGACTAAGAATCTATAACAAATACAGATGATTCTCTATCAATTAAGAACCTCAAATAGATATAAAAGATTCTCTAAATTTCCTATATATCAATCATTGATTGTCATATCTAAAGGAAAACTCCTTTTATACTTGTTAATGTAATAAGGATTCACGAACATAACTTAAATCTATAGAGAGTCCCAGAGTAGACAATAATTCCCCTCAAAAAGGTGTGATGAGTCCGACCTCCCATCCTCTCAACCAATGCAAATTCCTAAGCCTCATAAGTCCACAACTAATGAGCTCCTACCTTTGGAAAGTAGGTTCAAATGGATATGGAATCATTGGATGTTTCTGGTTCTACGAACAAAACCATTATAAATCACTTGGAATGTTTGAACCTTAAATCGATGAGGTCATCCCCAATTCCAGAGGGAAATAATTGCACACCTTACCCTCAGGTCATATGTGGGTGTTTAAAGATATTATGTTTCAAGTCACTAGTTACTTAAAATTTAATCCCACTGTTTTAATAAATTTTTTATTTTATCATTTCCGTTTTAAGAATAGTTTTGCTTAAAAATTATGATGGAATTTGATAAATTGATTTTTCAGGTAAAAATTGTACTTTTATTACTATATTAAAATAATTATTTATTAATAATTTTTATTATAATGAAATAGTGTTATAAAAAGACTCATTTTATTTAAAAATGATAAAATATATTTATTTTTTTTAAGTGTCAAAAATTTTACTATGCACGTCACTATGCATTTTCTGTTCACTATTATTTTTAATAATAAATATTTTTATAGTTAAAAGTTAAATTTCTCATATGTATATATTTATTAAGATAAAATAAATTTCATTTTTTAATTCATAATGTCGATATTAGGTTATGGTGAATTTATGATATTTTTATAAAATACTTTATTTTCCGATGAATAGTAAAAATACAATTTTTGAGTGTTTAGTATGTTTAATGACATCATTAGTGATGTAATAATGATTTAATAATTATTTAATAATTATTTAATAATTATTTAATAATTTTGGTCAACTCTTGAGGAATAAAATATGATATAAGGTGTCCCCAGTGGCCAATACCATAAGCAAATACCATGGGCGTAATAATGATGTAATAATTTTGGTCGACTCTTGTGGAATAAAATATCATATAAGGTGTCTAAAGTGGCCAATACCATGGGAAAATACCATGGTCAAGCCCATGGTTTTTCAAATACCACTAATGAGGTGTCCTTTGAAATTAATAAAAAAACTCCCTCTCTTTTATTATAAATACCCATTGATTCCTTCATTTATATTCATTCCAAATTCATCATCCATGATTTTTTTCTATTTATACCTCCAAAGGAGTCCTACCAAGGTGTCATAAAGCCCTCAAGGTCCTGATCATAGAGTTTTAGAAGTTACTCTTCAAGGTAAGGGAATTCTCAACTTCTCTTTTCCATTCAAGTTCTATTTTATGTGGTATGTTTTCCAAGTTTCCATACCATGTTCTTATTTACATTTTATTATGTCCCTATAATATATTATGATTATTTTATTAATGGTTAAACCTTATCCCCCCTCTTTTTAATTTTCTCTAAAACCTTGTTGCATAGTCGTTATGCTGTAGAATTTTCGTCTCAAAATCTCTCTCTTTTTCTCAAGAAATTATTTTATTTTCTTTATGTGAATACCCAAAACTATTTCATTTCAATAGGTATTCACCAAGACATAAAGATTATATATTTTATTCTGTAATTTACTTACATAAAACCCCCATTCATTTCCCTTGGGTTATAAATGACATAATGATCATGTTTTTAAGCACTTATTAAAACATCATGATTTTGATATGAAACCCATTTCTTTTATTCTATTTGGGTTATTTATGAAATTTGTTATTATGATATATGTGGATCACATGAAAATAATTACATATTAATGGTGCACCCTGATCGTGCTCCAATGCATTGGATAAAGAAATTAATCTCTAGAGATAACAAGTTTTATGATACCTTGATGAATAACCTTGGTAATTTTTATGACACCTTGGGGATAGACCTTGGTGATATGCTTATGAATGTATAAATTTTGTTTTTTATCCAAATTTTCAATTTATGAATCCAGTTATTATTATTATTATTATCCTATTTATCATGCCTTTACGATTTTCCTCATGTTCTTATTGATATTGCTCAAGTTCACATGTAAACTGTTTTGCTTGTTTTCCTTTACTGGGCCTTCTTCTCACCCTTTCCTTTGATGTATGTCCCCAGGTTATGAATTGGAGTAATTTTACTTAGAATTAATATATTAATAATCCTTTCAAGTGTATTAGAATAATTTTATATGTTTTCCTGTATTATGTACCTTATTTCCAAGACACTAAACTTTAAAAATACTCTATTTGTAAAATGTAATGAAAAGTTATATAATAAAAAGGTGGAATTACATACACTTGGCCATCGATACATATAATATTAAGGTTTATTTTTTTATTCATTCTTGGAGTTTCTAAGATTTGGAGCTTCAGAAACATGTTTTTGGGAGAAATAGGCCCTGGTTCATGGGTAACTCACAGTTAGTAGAAACCATGAGGCTAACTGTGTGAGGGGGGTTTTGGGATAAATGGGGTTTTTCATGGATTAATAATGGTTTTTATAACCATTAAGGTGTTTCCAAAAACCATATAGTTTTATTTTTTGGAGATATTGGCTTTTGCATGGTTGGTGAATAGTTTTCCTAACCATGTAGCCAAACCATGTGGTTTGTCAAGGTAATTAAAAATAGATTTTTACCATTTTCTTTTGTGAATTTTAATGGTCTCTTTCCATTATCCCCCCCCCCCCCACAATGTGTTTTTATCCTCTTCCCCCTATCCTTGGATCCATCCTCCTTTGGATTTTGGTGTAATTCCTTGATTATTAGTTTATTTCTTTAACAAAATCTTGATTTCTTATAGTTTTCCTCCTCTTCTTACCTCATCTCACCTTATTCTTTTATTTCTAGTGAGTATGGAAATCATATATTTCATTTTGGATGAATCCAAGGTTTATTATGGGGGTTTTGTGTTATCTATTTATGTATTAGTTGTTTGAAAACTCTACCTACTTTATTCAAGTGGTCTTTATTGAAGGAAACAAGTTTTTGTTTGGTATTAAGGTGTGTACACTACTAGAAAGGGGATCTTTCCCCACACATATATCCCTACGGTTTAGAAAAACCATGGGGATATATATTTTTTTATTATCTATTCCCATGTTTTTAATAAAACCATGTGAAACTTATAACCAATTCCCCGAATACCATCACGCTCCTCCTCTCCCTTCCATCACGCTCCTCCACTCTTCCATCGCGCTCATCCTTACCCTCACTTTCATCACCCTATTCTTCTTCCTCACTTCCCTGACTCCCGACCCTCTCCACCCCTCCTCAACCACCACCTCCTGGCCATCTGACCTCTTCCGCTTGGCCCTCTCCTCCCCTCGTCGACCTCCGCCTCCCAACCATCCGACCACCGAGTCCCGGCCATCTCCACCCCTCCCCGGCCTCCGCCTCCACTCCCGACCTCTTTCCTGGCCTTCGCCTTAGCCTCAAAATCTCGGCCTCCACCTCCCTGCCCCCAGCTCCAGTGACGTCCCCCCTCTTGGACCCCTCTCCTCCCAGCCTTGGCCTCCACCTCAACTTCCCCCAGCTTCGGAAACGTCCTATCCCGGCCTCCGCCTCCCTGTCCCCATCTCCATCATCTAGGTATGAAATTTCTTCTCCTTGTTTTTCCATTGGTTGAGATCTCTTTCGTTGAGTTGGTTTTTTGAGATATCATCTCTCAAACTTATCATGCTTTCAATATAAAGCTTATGACGGACTTCAACATATTTTTTTGATCAACAAGTGAACCTAGAGTGAGGTTTGGAGTAAAAAGGTGATGCTAGGGATCATTAGGCCCCACTCATTTTATATTAGATGAGTGGATGAAGAGGAATTTGGGGTTGTTTGGTCTCATATCTTTCATGCTTTTCAGCCTCTATATTATTTTCAGATGTTTTGGAATCTGGTGATTCATGCATTGAAATATATTTCTTTTTAATTTTCTTTATTTTGATCCCTAGAATTTAGCTCTATTCCAAGAATTTCAGAGTTCTTAAGAATTTTGGTGATGCATTCAGGGTGTTCTTATAGGCTGATTAGTTGGAAATGACAAGGAAGAAACCCATTCAGGCTAGATTATGTATTTAATCAAGACTATATCAAACTCTCCTAGATTTAATTTAGTTTAGTTTTGATTATGGTACCAGTCTTATCCCTAAGATTGTTTACGAAAGTAATACTATGTATTTTCATCACTTTAACCTTTTAGAGAATCACATGGATTGATGTCTCAAAATTTATATAGTGGTTTTATATATACTTCATTTCCATTTGTTGATGAATATTTATGGTCCTATAGAGTATATTACTAATTCGATGCTTGAATTATAATTATATGTTGTTGTTCTAGAGCTAAGGATGGAAGCTCTTCCACAGCTTTGCGAGATGGGTGGTGGCTTTGGCAGGAAAGAAAGGGGTGGAAAGGAGCCCCCTCGAATCTGTTTACTAGTGTTGTAGTTAATTCACCAACTAATTATGGTGTAGTGAGTCTAGGATTATCATTTGGGATGGGGGATCTATTAATCATCCTTCAGATATATTGTAGGATTCAATATAGAAAGTAAATTCGATATTTTTTGTGAATCCCATAATGGTATGGAGTAATGGAGGATCCTTTAGGAAATCCTATGTTAAATTTTTAATCACTCAGGGATAAGGATCTTTTGGTAGTAGTTCTCCCTCATGGGGTGGGGTGAGGGGAGATATAATCTCACTATCCTCCTCTATAATGAGTTTTTTAAAGTATTAATGATACCACTCTTTCTAGTGGGAGAGGGTCTACACATAATTCACAAAATAGGGTAGGAATTTGTTCATGAGTTTCTAGAATTACTGTTATAGATTGACCCATCTCTTTATAGGAATCCATTCTAACAGACTCTAAGATAGGGGCAGTTATGCAAGTAGTTGAAACTAGTAGGGAGGTGTATTGACCTAAGTTTTCATCAGATGATACTTAGATGAATTTTATGTTTAAAAAATTATTAAGACATTATTAGGGGTAAAAAGGTAATTTTACTATAGTATGCAACTTCACAAATTTTTTTTGATGGTTTCTTTGGTTCCATAATGTGATGTTTACCCCAAGTCTGTTTTTTCATATAAAATAGAGTGTCAAGGATCTTCATAAATAATATAAAAATATACTATATTATTTTTAGTCCATGCATTTTATGTTTTTTAGAGTTTCTTATATATCTTAAATAGAGTCTCATATTGAGAAACCAAGATAGAGATTGAATCTGAAATGTGAATTTTAACATATTCACGGCTTAAGATTCATTTTAATTGGGACTCTTGGGTGTTTTCCATCATGAGATGATTAATTAAATAATTTAATTATTTAATTAATTGGTTATTATACTGAGAAACCCATGAATTTCTTTATTTAACCCATATTAGGGTTAGTTTTTCTATAACCACATGAACCTTAGAGGGAGAGGAAGAAGAAGATGGAGTGAGGTCTTGGTGGTGATGACAAATTAGGGAAGAAATATCAGTTTTTTAGGGATGTCGATAAAAAGTAACTTGGTTGTGAAGTAGAATCAAATCAACATAATTTCACTACCATGGTAGGGAATTTATATATATGTATTTATCCCCATTTTTTCTTGATTTGAACATGGAATAATTTTCTTTAAATTGAATCAATATTCAGGTAGCAGATTGCATTTTAAGTTATGATATTTAGTTGAAATTATGATATTGGGATAACTGATATTGGGACTAGAAATGACTTCTTTGTTTATTTATTGTATGAGAACGTAGATGATTCCTGATCATACAGGATCATCATTTCCATTCTTGTGGTTTCTTCTATTTCTCCCACCATTATTGACATGTGCATCACTAACATTATATTTTAGTTGATGATTTAACTAATATCACAAATTTATTTTATTTCACAATTAAAATAGGTTACATATATTTACATTGTGTGTTCTCCATGTAGGATTATAGCATGAGGATGGATTATAGGATAAGATAAAATGGGATAGGGGAGTCTGGATTTGGGGTTTCTTCATGAATAACGATATGCACATTGACAAGATTGTGATACGAATCATCAATCCAGGTACCAAAGGATAGAAACCACTTTACAAAGGTTGCATTATCATGTTTAGAATATCCAAAGGAAATTGAAGTGATATATGAAGAAAAATAAGAGGAATTATAAATGAATCAAGGACTAGAGTAATGTTTAGATCTTATAACCCAACTACATGGTGTATAGTTCTAAAGAACACACATCATGTACTTTGGTAAGCAAAATAGCTAGGGATTCTAGGATATGTTAAACACCACACATTATGTGGTTAAATTATACAATATGTTACCCTTATCTAGATATTTTTTGTGTATAGGGAATATGCACCCAGGAAGCCCAAGTAGCCTCACAAACCTTGAGGTTTAATACCATATTCCATTTTTCCTTGATAGAACATGACCTATGAAGATGGAGAACCTGACAACTATCCCTATGGATCCTACACACCATGTTAACCTCTCCACACATATTATAGTCATGTTTCTACTTCCCCTGTTTGGGTTTTGTACATGGGATATCAATTTCCTAAGGTATATATGATGTTTACCTTGGTAACACATCGTATACCTATACCAAGACTATACGGTGACCTAGAATCTTCATTCAGAATTATATTTTTACATATAACCAGTACCTTAAAAGTGACCCTACACATTCGACGTGATGGTGGAGCTACTTATGAAGATAGATATGTGTCATGTTCTGAATCTAGCATGATCGATCATATCAGCATTATAGTAAACAGGCTTATCTATTAATAATTCTTGGTAAATAGAATCCCTCCTTGATGATAAATTTACATTAGGGAATAATTTCATCTCACCATTCCTAGGAAGGGTTAGAAATTTACCCCATGGGTTTGGGGCATAAGATCCTATACCTATAGATCAGATAGGGTTGGTATTCCACCCACCATTATGGGGTGTGATATCCTCAATATATGTATTTTGTATTAACCTTGTCTGAATAAGTAATGTAATTTGAATAAAAAACCATCAAATGATAAAAATGTATAAATAAGGGAAGAAGTTATGGAGGTGTAAGGATTATTATCTTTTCCAAAACCTATAGTAATAATATAAATGGGAACATTTACTAGAATTAATTGAATGGAGAAAGAATCCCTTGAGCCTAAACACCCTATTCTAAGTGACGTTCCTAAAGAAGATTCAGTGGCCTTAGAAGATCAAATCCAAACTGAGAATGAAGGGAGAATATATAGGTAGGATAATATATAAGTTTACCTAACTCCAATTGTCGAATAAAATAACATACAAATAACTTAAACCTGAAATCTTCTCTAAGAGAAATCATTCTACTACAGTAAACACATTTAAGGGTTTTTAGTTGGACCACAGATGAAAAGATGGAACTGATCCAAAAATATAATTTGGATCTTATTATATACTCTAAGGAATAAATAGAGACATTGACAATCAATCCTTCACTAAAGTATATTGATTTAATATAAAATCAAATGATATAATTTGATACATATGAGGAATAAAAATAGTGTATCAAGAAACAATATCAATTTTTTTCCTTGAGTATTTAATGAAGGGAATATTAATATGGAAGATTTTATCAAGACCTAGGACAAGATGGTATATTTCTTTGAGGACCTCATTAAATATGATCCAAATAATAGGGTAAGTTATATTACATATAGATTATATTGGTTGCAAGACTCCAATATTTTAATTTTTTTAGACAGGTCAAATGATTCCCAATATAATTTAATTTCATGTCTGGTTTTATCTTTTTATGTGGGTTAACACAAATAACAATAAATTTGGTCTTCCTAAAAATCAAAAAAAAATAATTGATGCTTTAATGAAGGGTAATAATATGAGAAAATAAATATTAGAGAATTAAGAAATTATTTGATTAATAATGTTTTGTTTTATGAAATTATTATAAAAATGAGAATTTGATATTTCAAAGAAGTTTATAAACTATTATTATTTTATTTAAGATGTTCATTATTTATTAAATTATTTTAGTTGATTTAACATGTTAATATTTGACTATAATAAATGGGTAAATATTAATTAAATTAAATTAATGAAAAAGGATATATGATTTTGAATTATGACTTGTTAATTATTTGAGTTACTTGGAAAACTTTACATTAAGGATAAATATAGAATTCTCTCTCAATAAAACTCATAGCAGAGCCTTTCCCTTATTCCTAATCCAATCTTCTAGTCTAAACTCAAGGAACCATCCTTGATATTTAGAAGAGTGGAAGTATTATAACCCATAGCTTACGATGGAGGTATTCCAACCAAATAGATCAAGTCTAATCCAGTTAACTCATCATTCAAAATTAAATGAGGGTACACCATAAGAATCCAATATAGTAATTGATGACATTTGATACAAAAGACATTACCTAAATCCTAAGGTAGATTCCCTTGGTCATTTCACTTCAATTCCCCTCATTTTCATTTCTTATGAGACCCTAATCACGGTGTGTGTAAAATTTAGTGTTCAATATTAATCTAATAACATGTATTTTATTTTTCAATTGATTTTAAATTCATTTATTTTACCAAAATTACCTTTTCCTTTTTAAGAGTCATGTTGTGACTTGTTCCACTTTGTATGCAGTAGGTGTTTCTAGGTAATTATTTTATTAAAAAAATTCATGAAGTGATTTAGTTTATTAAATTCATATTCTGGTATATTTATACCAATATTTGATACCCATGATTGTTTTATATAAATTTTCTAAATGATTTTCATTAATTATTAGAGATGAAGTGGTTTTCTTTAAAAATTTTCCCTCTTTGAATTAAAATTTTACCCATGGAAAATATTAAATTACCTGAATATGGGGCTCGTTTAAAATATTTTTGATGATGGTTGAATGTTTTTATCTCTCCCTTTCTTTTTAAAAGAAATAACCCATGTTTAAGGATGTGTTTTAATGTTAAAAGTTGATTTTTTTATGTTACACCTAAGGGAGGAAAAAAAATTATCTCTCCCTTAGTTCAACTATAATGACACATACCACTCTATCATAGACATGAAACCTTTCTTGGCCCATTATGGTTTACCTTTTTGATCATCCCTTTATAGGATAGAGGTGATAATTTTATCTCTGATACTGAAAGGGTTGAAATTGGTTATAAAAATAAAGGAACTTTCAATACAAATGTGAATTAACTATTATTTTTTATGTTCTAATAGTTTTATTTTCTATAGTACATATCCCTTTTTTAATTATGGTTTATATTGTTGATTGGAAGATAACTTTGGGCCACAAGATCATTTAAGTTGGGTATTAGGTGAGGAGCACTCGAGGAGAGTACGATGTCGACCAGGGGAAAACATCATACCCTCTATGTTTTGGTTTCATAGGGATCCTCTCAAGCCTCCCAGACCTCTGAGCTGAAAATTTCTCATGCTGAAGCAGTTGAGGCAAAAAAAATAGTTTTATAGGAGCGTGAAAGAAGTAAGCTGATGACCGAACATTTCATGAAATCTATGGAAGTTTTGAGTCAATTGATTCCATAAAAAGTTTTTGCTACTTTTGAATCATATATGGTGTCAATACGCTCATTAAATGATGCATCGGGTGATGCTAATGACGGTCGCAATGGCAACGAAGGCGGTAGTGATAGAGCTGTTGGTGGTGAGGATGTTGCAAATGCTTTTGTTGGTGATGAGGATGTTTTTGATGATGTTGTTGGTGATGAGGTTGTTGACCATGTTGTTGATGATGATAATGATGTTTATGATGATGGGAATGGACATGGGGATGGGGATGTTGGTGACGGAGGGATATTAATCTCCTCTATTTTTGACTTAGTAAGGAGACTTGTGTATGTACTTTAAGAACTTGAATTGAATTTTTATATGGATGAGAATGGTTAATTTGTTTTCTTCTGAAAATTTCTATATAAATTTTTGCATAAATTTACATAAAGATAACATTAGAATACTTAGTCATGCATATGGGTAAGCAATGGCCTTACTACCATAGAATACTTAGCTCTAAATGATATCCCATATAGTGACATTGGATTCCATTTATTATCTCTTTATTTTTCATAAATTATTAAATTGACAAGTCTAAATTAATGTAGGTAAAAAAGGAATATATTCCTCAGTTGTTATTTCTAAAATTTTCATTTTGTGAAATCTAAAGTTGTTCTATTGATTGAACTGGTTGGGTTTTTTGAGATCCCAAGTCCTTTAATGATATGGTACATGCTGGAGATTTTTTTTGGGTTATAGGTATATTTGTAAGAAGGGTGCAGGGGGGAAGGGGGATGGGTGTAGGGGATATAATGATCATTAATGGAACCATATTTAATGAAATGGAATGTAAAAAAATTGAATTGAATGCTCAAGTGTATGGTAGTTTCATGATACAAAGGATTGGCCTTACCCGATCATTATATAAAATTTATCATAAAGTAAAATGTAGAACATTTTATATGATGCCATTATTATCTATCCAAGATGATTTTATTTTCTCCACCTTTCCAATAAAATCCTATGATCAATAATAATAAAGTTAGGCCGGCTCACTGCATTCTTGCATGTACTCTTGTATTTTTTTTACTCTCCATTGGGTTTTTCATGGTTTATGAAGTTACACAAGATATTGTTTAAAATAATTCCAGATTAATGTAATCACACACTTTGTGTAAAACATGGAACATGTTATAAGATCATGTATACAATGATAATCATGTGTTTCTTTTGTTTATCATTTAAGAAAAAAATGCAATGATTTTTCCGGATGTCTGAAATATTGTGACAGTTCATTTGATCTTTCCAATGCCCTGAAGCATGATGTTCGTGATGGATAACTGAGCTTTAGAGGCAAAAAAGTATGCAAGGTAATTCTTTTTATACAGCCATGGTTTCTTTTTTTCATTTTGGTTTTTTTTGTCTATACAACTCAGTGTTCATAGAAATTTTATAAGCTCATGTTTGGATGGATATTTGAATGTGTTTGGTTTCATGATGTTACTTTCAGCTAGGTTGTAGGTATGGGATTACATGAATCTTGTCTTTCCAGAAGGTATGTTTCACTAAGGTGTGTTTTTTACATGTGTCTTCAAAGAATTATCATGGTTGTTTTCTGTTTATGATTGTATTTAGTAATCTATGTGTGTATATTGTTTAAAATATAATGAATATTACATTCAAACTGCTCATAGCACAATAAAAGAAACACCTTTCAATTTTTATTCAAATGAATTTGTATGCATAATGAACTCGACAACCAGTTTAAACTATGGAAATGAATTATGAATACAGTTTAAACACCTTTCAATTTGTATTCGAATCATATTAATTCAATTCTATACATGTTTAGGGAAACAAGAAAACAAGGGTGTGCTGATATCAACATATATGACTATGTCATGCAATATTTTCTTAAAAAAAAGGAAATTATGACCATTTTTTGGTATTACAACACATGAGATCTAAAATATTAGGCATTTATTAATCCTATATTATTTAATATTTGAATTTATATAACATAAAACATCTAATAATTTTCCCAATACTATTATGAAGGTTCTATTATTTTTAGTAGCAGCATTAAACACAAGGAAATTGATGATCAATCCTAATATTCCAATATTTGACACCATCAAAAACAGGTTCAAATACATATTTACATTATTATCACTAGAATAAGACTAGAAGTGGTTAAGTAGCATTGCTTACATTAGCACGACTTCTACTGTAACCTTTATATTAGGAGTTCTTACACTAGTATCCCATACTAACAACAATGTTTTAATTGGAAAAGTTTACATATTTACACATTTGGCTTCGTTAGTAGGAAAATTACACTAGCATTTCTTACAGGAGTAGTATTCATAGTAGAAATGTTTATAATAACATCATTATAGTAGTAGTGATTACACTGTTAGTTCTTAGACTATAAATGATTACACAGGAACTGTTCATAGCAACATTACCTATACAAACACCTTTTCATAATGCATATGTCTGGGAAATACAAGGGTGACAAATATGGGAAACATGGGAAGAATCCTGATGAAGCTCTATCTACAATGACATGAGCATCCCACTCACTGGTGATGGCGAAGAGGACAGGGGGTGTGTGTTGTGGGAAGAGGGGGGAGGGTGTGCTGGGTAAGGGGGTTACAAGTATTCGGGGGGCTGGTGCTAGAGAAGAGGGTAGGGATGCTGGGGAAGAGGGCAGGGGTGGGGGGAGGGGGTAGGGGCAGGGGGAGGGGGTTTTCCAGGAGTGTGTAGGGGGAAGGGAGGGGGGTAGTCTAGGAGAGTGCAGGGAGGGGGCTGTCTAGGAGGGGGTGTTAAGGGGGGTGCAAGGGGGTTCTGTCCAGAGGGTAGAGTGGGGTGTGTGAAGGGAGAGGGGATGTGTTGGGGGTATATCTAGGGGGAAGGGCTGTATTGGGTGAGGAGGGGGAGGGTTTACAAGTATTCAGGGGGGCTGGTGCTGGGGAAGAGGGCAAGGGGTAGGGGTGTGCAAGGGGGGAGGGGGTGTGCTGGGGGGGTCTGTCCAAGGTGGAAGGACCCATGAGGCATTGAAACTCAAGACAAACTGATTATATACCATTAATATGAAGAGTGATTCTTAATTAATATGACCCTAATATTTGACAATATCATTTTAAATCTTGGATCTATTTCTCCCTTGCTTGTAGGAACATGATTGGATCCATGAGGCATTGTGGTTCTTATATGTTAGGCGGTGACTTGTTTAATCATAGGAGACAGGTATATTGTAGTTGATTTTTTATTTTATTTTCTTTATCGCATCATCTACTTAGGCCTTTAACCAATTTATACATAATTAGGGTACTTATATTATGTGAAGGGAGCCAGAAGGGCACTGGAGGTGGCTACGCGATTTTCTTTGCAGGGGAGGGAGATCGGGGTAGTTGAGGGATTGATAGTGTGTTTTATTTTTGTCTGATTTTACTGTGTTGCTTTTATTTATTTTATTTTCCTTTGGAATGGATGTCTAACATATGGATGGGTCATGCTGAAATTTTATTTATTTTCTACTGCTATTTTCATTAATCGTTTGTGGGGGAAATCATTCCCGAGTGGTGATTCCTTGATGCCCAGACACTCGTTCCCGCCCATGGGCATAGCCCATACACCTTAGTTCATCCTAGTATTCCTATATCAGAGTCTATGTCTAAACCATGAGAAGGCCTAGGAAACAAGGATAATTAGGGAGGGGTTGAGAATGTCTAGAAATGAATTGTGAATTCCCGTGAATAAGGATCAAGGACATTGGAATTTATAATGATCAAATATGGGAGACTATGCAATATATATTGATTCTGAAAATGTAATGGGTATAAAAGGTGGTGAAATGATAATGCATTGGGATTAATAAATGGAAATTCACATTCATAACCAATTTGATAATGTAATATCAGATCATGAGATACTATACATTGTTGGAGCTGATTATTAGACTCCATCCCAATGAAACTATAGAAATACTTTGGTGCCAAAAAATACTCTATCATACACTAGATATTTTGGTTTGAAATTCCCAATAAAACCTTAATTGACCTCATAGAAGGGCTCATGATTTGTTAGAAAATTACAACCAGGGGAAAGATAGTTATTCCCTTATCACATACCCTGAGTGGAGTTCCATACAACCCTAAATACAACAATATCCCCAAAAGAAATACCTAAGATTGTCTGAATCTACCTTCATTCTCTGATACAATGTCAGGAACATGGTGAATCTTCCCAATGGTTATTCTATGAAGATTTTGTTCATTCTTAGAGCCACCCCACACAGTTTTTTTTTTCAGGGAATTCTACTCATCTGGAAAAGGACTAGTAAATGCCTCATGATAATTGGGTTCTCTGGATTGACTTGTCAATCTCTGCTGGAAAATACTAAATGCCCCTTTTAAGACTTTAAACTTTCAAACATATCGCACCCAGAAGAATAGTTATGATCAGCTCTGTGATAGTATTCCAGGAGTCTTGTGATCAATGTTGAGACTGACTAATCATAATTTCTGGCGGTGGGGCGATGACCGGAATATTGCCCCACATCCTCCTGCTCCCTTCGCTCCTGGCCAAAAGATGCTTCCCCACGGATGTTGCTGGACCGGACCAACACGCCGCGGTCACGTCACGGTCACGCTGTGGATACGATGCGGTCACGCCACAGTCAAGTAACAGTCACGCTATGGTCACGTCATTGTAATTCCGTGATTTGGCCCTGCTCTAGGACGACACCCCGCGATGGTTCGCAATTCTGTCAGAATTCTATGTATGATACCTAGATAGAGTTTTAAATACATTACCCACCCGTAGATAATGGGGAGGGAGGCCCTCAGGTAGAAAATATATGTATTGAGTCTCTCATGAAAATATTTAGTCACCTGTAGACAACATTGGAGATAAGGGTGAAGCTTGCTACTTGTATTCTACAAGGACCATCTAAGTGCTCGAGGGACATCATAGTAAATATTGGACAATAAGAAGACTTGAGAATACTTTTATAATGATATTTTTATTTGGAAAAGTGTCCTTCAAGGTTTGATATTTTTATGGTCCCGATGATCTGAAGAGTATTTTGACCCTTGTAGAGAAAATGCTTCTACATTATCTTTTTTTTCTATGTGAGAACAGTAAACAACACACAAATCATATAGTTTAGTTGGATCTTTCTACAACAATGGGGAATCTGATGGATGATCAGCTCTTTGATAGTATTCCATGAGTCTTGTGATCAATGTTGAGACTGACTAATCACAATTTCTGTCGGTGGGGTGATGGCCAGAATATTGCCCCGCCTCCTCCCACTCCCTTCACTCCTGGCCGGAAGATGATGCCTCACAGATGTTGCTAGACCGGGCCAACTGACCGTGGTCATGCTGTGGTCATGCCACGGTAATGTTGTGATTTGGCCCTACTCCAGGACGACACCCCGCAGTGGATTGTATTCTTGTCAAAATTCGATGTATGATACCTAGATAGATTTTTAGATACATTACCCACCCATAGTTAATAGAGAGGGAGGACCTCAGGTAGAAAATCTCTTGATTGAGTCTCTCATGAAAATATTTAGTCACCTGTAGACAAAATTTGAGATGAGGGTGAAGCTTGCTACTTGTATTCTACAAGGACCATCTAAGTGATCGAGGGACATAATAGTAAATGTTGGACAATAAGAATACTTGAGAATAATTTTATAATGATATTTGTATTTGGAAAAGTGTCCTTCAAAGTTTTATATTTTTATGATCCCGATGATCGGATGAGTGTTTTGACCCTTGTAGAGAAAATGCTTCTACATTATCTTTTTTTTCTATGTGAGAATAGTAAACAACACACACCTCATATAGTATAGTTGGATCTTTCTACAACAATGAGGAATCTGATGGATGATCAGCTCTGTGATAGTATTCCATGAGTCTTGTGGTCAATGTTGAGACTGACTAATCCCAATTTCTGTTGGCGGGGTGATGGCCGGAATGTTGTCTCGCCTCCTCCTACTCCCTTCACTCTTGGACAGAATATGTTGCCCCGCGGATATTGTTGGACCAAGACAACACACCGCGGTCATGTCGCGGTCATGCCACATTCACGCCGCGGTCACGCCGCGGTCACGTCGCGGTCACACCACAGTCACACCGCGGCCACCTGCAATCCAACCCACACCAGCCACCACACCAGCCCCCACCCCCCCAGCCTCCTGCAAAACACTCATGGCATCCCTCTGCCGCCTGCAAAATAGCCCCAGCCACCAGTTCCAGCCCACACCAGCCCCCTTCCATCCCCCTACCGCCTTCCATCCCGCCCATACCAACCACTCCAGCCCATACCATCCACTGCACCAGCCCCCAGCCTCCTGCATTCCAGCCCACATCAACCTCCTCCCACCTACAAAAAACCCCATACCACTTGTTACATCTTGTACTATCCCCTTTCCAGCCCCTTTCCACCTGCATTCCAACCCGCACCAGCCACTCCAGCCCAAACCAGCCACAGACACCAACCACAACAGCCCCAAACCCCAGCCCCTGCACATCACCAACCCACACCCAGATCCACAACAAACCAGCACCCCATCCACCAGAAAACCACTACCACTACATACATACAAAACAACCAGCCTGCAAAACCAGTACTCCATCCCCCATCCAAACCACACCTCTTGAACATAAAAAATAGCAGGCCACCCCCAGAGGAAGCCAGCGAAGGACCTTTCCAAATAAAATTTCCAAGGGTTTCTTCAATGGATTTGACCACTCTCTTGGGTAAAATGAAGTGATAACACCAATAATCTTGCATACTAAAAAGAACTGATTGAACACGCTGTAACCACCCAGCATAGGACATAGAGTTATTTGTCCAAACTTTAACTCTTCAAACAATTTTCTCTTCCAAGACCACACAATCAGAAGCTCTAAGATTGGAAGTGATGAGGGGAACTCCCAGATAACAAAGAGAAATATACCCCTTCCTAACCACCATAACAGCCTCAATAGAATCACAAACATCAGGAGGGTTACCAGCTGCAAACATTAGGGACTTCGAAAGATTAACATTCAATCCAGACATGGAAGAAAAAATATCCAAAGCATGCGGATGAAGGCATTTTTTGCTGGAGTACCATGGTTCTCCTTTTTCCCCAGGGAGATTACGTATCATTCATTGTGAGGTGGTTTATAATAAAATAACAAGTCATATTACTAACTTCCAGAACCACTTTTTATCCTTTGGTGGAAGAATTACACTAGTGAATTTCATCCTTAGCTCCATTACGATTCATGTGTTATCAGTCCTAATGGCTTCGAAAGTGGTGTTGGGGAATATTGAAAAGATAATGACTTCTTTCATATTATATTCTCATGGGGAGGGAAGATTTTCCTAGGGATGTGTGGATGAGGATGGTCCGACTAGTGGTAGATTGTGGTATCAACTTATGCAGTGTCGAGGGATCAATTCACATTCTGCAAGCTAAGTTTTCTTAGGAGTTTCTTGAAGGACGTTCTCTACGGGGAAATTTCATATCTGTAAAAGTATTGATATGGACTTGAGGATCCAGGGGGAAGGTCTCATGGATGTGGAAGGAGTTTCATGGGAACATTCTAGTTCTCAAGAAGCAATCTTGGTGGATTTTGGAATGAAGAAACATAAACATCTAGTTTGACAACTGGGCAGGTTCCCCTCTTGGATTTCCAGGTTTTCTGACTCCCAACATTTTGTTTTCAAAGACATGTTGTTACCCCTATTTTACAAAGGTTGTTCTTAACCACCAACAAAGTGAATGTTTTGATAAAATTATTATATCTTCTTAAATGGAATGTCCAGTCTTCATGAAGTCTCCAATGGGGGTTTTCCTGGCCAAGATTTACAGGTCTATACATCATATTTCAAATGGTATCACTAGTGGTGAAAATTTGTACTGGTGTAATGAAATACCGATTAAATGTAACTTGTTGGTTTGGTGGATCAATAACCATTGAATTCCTATAAATGAAACTATCAGAAGCAGGGGGGAGGGTGCAGGTGGGGTGTCTAGGAGGGGTTGTCCAGGGGGTGTCCAAGGGATGTCTAGGGGGGTCGGGGGGTCTATAGGGAAGGGGTCAAGGTGAAGGTGGGGTGTCTAGGGGGGCTATCCAGGGGGGTGTCCAAGGTATGTCTGGGGGGTCTGTAGGGTAGGGGGAGGGTACAGGTGGGGTGACTAGGAGGGGGTGTCTAGGGTCTATCAAGGGGGGGTGTCCAGGGGGGCTGTCCATGAGGGGTGTCCAGGGGGTGTCTAGGGGGGAGGGTTGTCCAGTGGGTGTGTAAGGGGGTTGTCTAGGGGGTGCAAGGGGGTTGTCTAGGGGGGCATGGTGGTGTTCAAGGGGTTGTTCAGGGGGCATGGGGGTGCAGGGGGGTGTCCATACCTTCTGAACATTTCAAAAATAAGACTCCACTTTATTGTATCAAATTCCTTTGAGATATCAAGCTTTAAATCAAAGTTCCCATGTTTAACCTTTCTCTTCATGATGTTAACACATTCAGAGGTAGTTCTAAATATTCCTACTAGGGATAAAGCCAAACTGATTTGAAGAGATAAACCCATGAGCAATGGGACCTAACCTTATAGTAATAATTTTTCTAATTATTTTTGGAAAGTTATTCCCAATAAAAATAGGTTTGAAATCCTTTACATCCAGAGCATTTTCCTTCTTTGGGATTAGGTCAATAAAATTGGAGTTGATTCCATAGGGAATTGAGGCGTGGTTAAAGAAATCCCACATAGCGTTAAGGAGATCATCATGAACTATGTCCCAGTAGAACATAAAGAATTTATTTGTGATCCCATGAGTACTAGACACGATCTCAAGATTTAGAGAAAAAATGGAACTTTTAACCCCCTTCTCATCAATGGATGAAATAAGCGAGATTTTTGTATTGGTGTAGCCCGATATGGTTAACCACACTCCAATGTAGGAAGGTTGTATTTTTTGCATCCTCTATCAGACTTTTTTTGGATTCAATAAGAGATAAACTATTAGGATGATTTTTCATTAAAATTTATTTAGGAATTACTTGATAAGTACTTTTTTCTTCTTTGAACACTTTTTCCATATCTCCTTATGTTTTAACTGGTGAAAACAATGCATTGTGTTTCCATTGTTTTTGCATTCTGGTTTGCATTGTTTCACAGTGGTTTCACAGGGGGGTGGGGGCTTGGTGCAGGGAGGGGGGCTGGGTGCAGGGGGGATGGGGGGGCTGGGAGTAGGGCTGGGTTCAGGTGGTACTGGGGGTTCAGGGGGGGTTTCCAGGAGGGGGGTAGTGGGGGTGCAGGGGGGTGGACAGTGGGGGTGCAGGTGGGGGGGGTGGTGGACAGTGGGGGTGCAGTGGGGGGGAGGGGGACCTAGGTGTAGGGGGTAGTGAGGGGGCTAGGGGGCTGGGTGCAGGGGGTGGGGGGGCTGGGTGTAGGGCTAGGTGTAGGTGGTACTAGGGGTGCAGGGGGGATGTCCGCGAGGGGGGTAGTGGGGGTGGGGGTGGACAGTGGGGGGGGGAGGGGGACCTGGGTGTAGGGGTAGTGGGGGCTTGGGGCTGGGGGCTGGGTGCAGGTGGTACTAGGGTGCAGGGGGTGTCCAAGAGGGGGGCAGTGGGGTGCAGGTGGGGGGGTTTCCAGGAGGGGGCAGTGGGGGAGGGGGACCTGGGTGCAGGGGGTAGTGGGGGGCTGGGGGTGCAGGTGTTGGGGGGCAGTGGGGCAGTGGGGGTGCAGTTGGGTGGGTGGAAAGTGGAGGTACAGTGGGGGTAGGGGGACCTAGGTGTAGGGGATAGTGAGGGGGATGAGAGGCTAGGTGAAGGGGGGATGGGGGGCTAGGTGCAGGGTTGGGTGCAGGTGGTACTAGGGGTGCAGGGGGTGTCCAGGAGGGGGGAAGTGGGGGTGCAGGTGGGGGGGAGGGGAACCTAGGTGCAGGGGGGTAGTGGGGGGGCTGGGGGGCTGGGGGCTGGGGGGATGGGAGGCTGGGTGCAGGTGGTACTGGGGGTGCAGGGGGGCAGTGGGGGGTGCAGTATGGGGGGTCCAGGGGGTGTCTAGGGGTGTCAAGGGGGGTGTGTAAGGGGTTTCTATACAGAGGGGAGAGTGGGGGTGTGGAAAGGGGGAGGGTATGTGTTGGGGGTCTGTCCAAGGGGGAAGGGAGGGGCTGCAGGGGGTCTATCTAGTGGGGAAGCTTCTATTTCTAGGAAAAGAATATATACCCATGGTTTGAGAACTGTGGGTAAATATGCTACTGCAGAACCCTCTATACCCACATTTTTTAAACCGTGGGTAAATATGCGTTTGTAGAACCCTCTATACCTACGGTTTCCTTAATCGTAGGTATCTAATTTCTTCTGTAAAAATGTATACCCATAGTTTTGTAAACTATGGTCATAGATCTATGCCCACGGTTCTGGTGAAATGTGGGTAAGTTGAAATTTCAGTGGGATATACCCACGGTTTCTATAAAACTATGGGTATAGGTCAATATCGACACCTCGGGAGCCCACGGTTCACCAAACCGTGGGTATAACCTATACCCATGATTTAATGAACTATACCTAAGGTTTGAAACTGTGGGTATAGGGCACTTTTCTAGTAGTGGTGTCTCTATTTAAGGGTGTTTTTCCACGAATAACCTTTTATTCTTGATTTACTTTGGTTTTTTATTTATCAAATTTCATTTATTTTTTGTTAACAATTATGACATGTCCATTTTTTATGTGATTCATTGTGTGTGTTGAAAATTTGGTTTGTTAAAGTGTCTTTTAACAAAGGAAGTGATTTAAATGCACATTTTGTGTTTGATAAAATGACCCAGACGATTTAGGGTTTAAAATGAATTTTTAAAGGGGTTTTGAAAAGGTTTATACCTTGAGAAAGGTATTTTATTATTATGGTAATGTTTAATTTATGAAATTGGAACTAATTATGTGTTTACATAATTTTCATGTGTATAACATGGGAGGAATTGGGTGTGTGGATGGAAACTTAAACACTTTAAACTTTATCCTATTTCATAGATTGGATAGGGTGATTTATCCAAGGGACTAAGAGTTACTTTGGGAGGAAGACAGAGGGAGCTTACAAAATGTGTCTATATGGATCAAGAGTTCCTATATAGGTATTTTTGGGATCAGGGAAAACCGAGAGAGCTTCCAAAATTTTTGCATACACTTACCCATCTAGCGAACAATGTCTTAGACTATTTCACACTAGACCTAAATGGTTAGATCCTATTATGCAATTTTCTTGTGCCTAGTCTCACTTATACACCATTATGATTGTGTTTTTTTACCATTTTTTTTCTTGTTGGTTCTATGAAGTTGTTTGTGAATATTTTTATGCATGTGCTTATAATTATTCCATGTTTGGGTGAGTTAAGAATGTTTAATGTTAGGTGGATTAGTTCCTTTTTACTTTATCCTTATTTATTCATATTTTTAAGATATGACATTTTTTTGTGGAAAAAAATGAATTTTTGAAGTTATTTTTTCAGGTGAAATTATTTTTAAAAGTGAATTTAGTTTTGAAAATGAGTTTCAAACTATAATTATTGGCCTTCATGTATAAAGGTATTGCATAGATTCATGCTAGTATCCTACTGAGATTTGTGCCTCACACCCTATATATACCTTTGGGTATATGTAGACTTTGTTTTGTTGGACACAAGTAAGGGTAAGGGAACCATGCAGCTAGATGGCCCACCTTGATTACTGGCGTTTGTGGTTGTTTTGGTATGGTAGAGATATGGTCTCATGGAGTTATCTCATATAGAGTAGTTTTTATATCTTGTATCATTAGGATTCCATGTATTGGACTTTTGTTATATTTTTTTTTTGATTTAACCAAACATTTTATGTATATGTATTGTTTATAAATTTTGATGTGGTGATGTTATGATATCTATTATAGTCATTGTTGTGTTTTCTCTATTGTATATTTATATCTATTTATACTACTTTTATAGTTAGTGTGTTTGTCCAATTCATGGATGGTTAATTCCATATTCTCAAGGGAAAACCCACTCCCAAATGCTTATATATGATGATCTGGAGCTTATCACTAGTTTGTGGAGATTAAGGATGTGCTTTAGCCCTTGTTGTGGAACAACTTGGATGATGGGTTGAGTCAAACCATACCAGTTCATTAGAAAATGGTATTAAAGGCTCTTGTTATTTGAGTGTTAGGTTTAGATAGAAGATAATACCATCAAGGCTCAAGAGGTGGGTGTGGAGGAGTGTCTGGTAAGCTCTATATTGTGATAAACCTTGAGTTTCCATAGGTGGTTAGGAATTATGATTTAAATTTGAACGTGATTTTGTGTTTTTTATGAGATTTGAAGCTTCTCATCCTTGTTTGTGGGCTTTGGGGAGAACCCATAAGCAATTTTGAGAAATTTTGTGTTTTGAGTTGAAATGGGGAATAAAAGCGGTGGAACACATATTAGGAGCATGGTCGATGTTAATCATACGGAGCCCATACATATAGTTCTATAATATTCTAGTTCTATTTTTTATAGTTTTCACATGGTTTTCCAAACCATGTGGCCAAGCCATGCATAGTGGAAAAATAAGTATATTTTTTATATTTTTATCCATTTTTTTAAGTGTTGTTTGTGTTGATTTTGTTTATTTAATACCTATTTTAAGGATTTATTTTTATTTTATTGATGTTATTTTATGTTCAATTATGAATTGATTTAGTTTTTATATTGTATTTCATAGGCAATGCCTCCTAAATAGACCTTATCTAGGTTAAAGGAAGGATTTATAGAGAATGTTCTACTAGGGACTCCTTCATTTGATCCCAGTTTAGTGGAGTCAGTGATCCAAAAAAAATATTCCTTAGGATAGAAGGGTGAAATAGTTCAAGCGTAAATAGTGGTCCATTATCAAGAGTTTACTAAGAAGAATCCACTTGTCTTCTATGGGTACAAAGTTAACCATGATCTTGAGGAATTGATTGAAACAATTGAGCATATCTTTATTTTTATGAATAACCTTAAGACCATAAAATTTGGATTTTTTACTTACATGTCATAAGTATCAAGTAGAAAATGGTTGGAATCCATAGTGAAAGGAAATAGGCATTATTTTCTCACCTATACTACTGTTAAAAAGACAATTAATCAATATTTTTATCCTAATAAACCGAGGGAGATGAAGTCCCTTAAGACTATGATGATGGAGCAAGGAGACCAATCAGTAATGGAGTATATTACTCAACTTTCCAAGATAGTTCATCTGTCACCTAATCTCTTTGTGAATGGCTATATCAAGCGATACATTTTGAAATGGGTCTCATGGACAAGTTCATAACGATTCTTATTTTTCTTTATTGACCATCTTATACTAAGTTGGTGGATAAAGTGGTGATAGATATGAAAAACTTTGGAGGGAAAAAAGTCTCAGTAGGGTTTCCTAAATAAATGTAACTATCTATATCTATTCCTCAAGCTAGAAGGGGAAGTAGGATAAACCTTATCAGAGTAGTGGAAAGAGTGATGAACAATCATCAAATTCAATACCAGTGGATTCTTTTTGGAATAATTCAGTGACTTGTTACAAGTCTGAGAAGTCTAGCCATAAAAGACTTGATTTCTTGTAATATCCAAGGATGTGACACCGGTGTGGGTATTTTGGTCATATTTAGTGCTTCTTTAATACTTCCCATTATGGGAGTGGAGTTGGTTATTATATTTTTAAGGGTTCATAGGTGTGGTCAAAAACTTATATGGGTGTGGGATCTCACCCTTGGTCTAGAGGGGATTCTCAATCTGCTAAGAAGGAATAAGGTGGTAATAATCAGGTAACCTCTATGTAGAAGATATGGAACCTCAGAACTCTAATTATAGTCTAGACACTATGATAGGTATGTTGTTTATTTCTTATTCCTTGGATTTATCTTTCTTTTATATGTGTTCATATCATTCCTTTATCTCATTAAAGTTACATGATTATTTGGGTATGAGAGTGATTTTGATACCATTTGTGATGGATATCCTTACCCTATTGGTAAGGAATAAGGAGAAAGGTTTTAAGTTCCTGGTTTGTTGTGTTTTATTCTCTAATGTGGAGGTCATGTGGAATGTCCTCATGTTGGTCCTAGAAAATTTTTATCACATTATTAGCATGTATTAGATGATCAATTTCAAATCTTGGGATGATTGTTATTATAGAAAGGTTCAGTCTTTATCTCTTGATTAGAGCACCCATGTCTTCCAAGGTGAGTGGGATCTGAGTTTAGGGAGGAAAGGTCACATTTTTCTAGATGTGGGATCTATTTCATGTTAGTTATCAAGTTTTTTCGTTGATGTTTTTGATAAGGGTTCATATGTTCATCTTCTAGTGGTTATGAAATGGTACACCAAGGTGTTTTCAGATGATTTTTCTAGGTTTCTGCCATTTTGATTTGTTGAGTTCACTATTGATCTTCTCCCTAAGAAAATCCCCATCTCTTTTCCATCATATAGGATGGATCCTACCAAGTTTAAAGAGTTAAAGGTTCAATTGGAGGACATTTAAAGTAAATGGTTTTTCTATCCTATCATTTCACCATGGGCATCACCAATTATTTTTTCTAAGAATATAGAAAGGAGTAACTAAATTTTCATAGACTAATATAAGTTAAACCAGGATACCATTGTGAATAAATACTTATTTAATTGAATATATTATATTTTTGGTTAACTCAAGGGAGCCCAGTGGTTTTTGAAAATCTACCTAAGGTTAAGGTATCACCAGTTGAGGGTTTGCGAGGAGGTTGTTTCTAAGATCGCCTTGAAGAGAAGGTATGAGAACATTTAGTATCTGGTTATTCCATTTAACCTAAAAAATTCTCATGTGGTATTTATGGAGTTGATGAATCAGATATTTCATCTCTTTTTACACTCCTTCATAGTCATGTTTTTTTATTACATCATGGTGTATTCCAAGATAGTGTAAGACTATGGAGACCATCTGAGAGTCATTTTTGGAACCTTAAAGGAGAATAACCAGCCCTCTAAGTAATCAAAATTATAGTTCTATATCTAATAGTGAAATTTTCTAGTCCATGTGATTTTTATGATATAGATTTCATTGGACCATGAGAAGATCCAAGTGGTCATGTATTGGGAGAAGCCCAATAATGTGTTTGAGATCAAGTGTATTTTAGGATTGTCTAGATATTATAGTCATTTTTTTGGGAATTATCCAGGCTAGCTTCTCCCTTGACAGAGTTGACTCAAAAAGGGATGAAATTTGAGTGGAGTGAGGAGTGCCTGTATTCTTTTGAGGAGTTTCAAGTTTTTTAACATTAGCTCTAGTTTTGATTCTTTCCTATCTTAGAAATGGATATGCAATGTACTGTGATGCCTTGGGTGTTGATTTGGGGTGTGTGTTGATATAGGATGATCATGTGGTTGAATATGGCTCTCGTCAACTGCACCCACATTAGAGTAATTACCCCACCCAAAACCTAGGGTTGGTAGTTTTTATGTATTCATTGAAATATTAGTTTCATTACCTCTTTGGGAAATGGTTTACTATTTATTTAGAACATAGGATCCTGAAGTATATCTTCACCCATAGGGAACTGAACCTCATACATATACATTAGGTAGAGTATCTTCATAACTTTGATTTTGATATCACTGATACCTACATAAATGGTAATATTGTCTCTAATTCTTTAAATCATAAAGTTAATGATCTAGGTAATTAAAGAATCATTGGATGAGTATATTTTGATGGGTTTGTTTTTTGATATGAGTCTAGAGGTATATGAGGATGTAGATTATGTGTTATTGAAAAATATTTGAGTCACTCCCTCTCTTATTTATTGGTTTTGGTGTGATAAATCATCTAAATTTGACTTCTAGTATATTGGTAGAGTTTTAAATAGTAGGGAGACCTTGGGTGATTGGTCACAGTCTCCTGACAACACGCTTTACTTTAAGAAGTGGTTGATGGTTTCTTCAACCTCAAGGTAGGAGGTGATGCGTGAGAAGAATTATTTTGTTTGTTCTATTCACCCAAGGGATACTAATAGGTTTTATACTCTGAGGATTCGGTAATGGTGACCTGGTATGAGATAATTGATTACAGATTTTGTATGCATATTTTTTTACCTTCTAGAGGATCAAAGATGAGCATAATAGGCCATCCATGTTGCTTCAACTTATTCTTATTTCTGTATGGAATTAGTATGAGATATCTATGGAATTTTTTATTGGCCTACCTCATAATCCTAGTGAGAAATATGTTATTTGGTTGATTATAGACCGATTGACTAATTCAACCCACTTTCTTCCCAATAGGGAGTCGATGTGGGTATAGGATCTCAGTGACCTATAAGTTTTAGAGATATTAATTCTTCATGATGTTCCCCTAGTGATAGTTTTCAACCAGTATACCCATTTTACTTCTAAATTTTGGAATAGTCTCTAGGTATCCATGGTAACCCAATTAAATTTGAGCATGGGTTGTCACCCATAGATGGATGGTCAAAATGAGTGAACCATCTAGATTCTTGTGGATATAATTTGTGCATGTTTTCTTGATGTTAAGGGTTTTTGGAAAATTTATATGTTTTTGGTTTAATTTTCTTTAAAAAAAATTAATATGCCTCAATCAAGATATCCCCTTTAAGGTTTTGTATGGGTGTCCATGTCGGTCCCCATTATGTTGGGATGAGCTGGGCGATCACTCCTTTTTAGGGTTGATTCTCATCCCTAAGATGAAATAAAAAGTGTAATTGATTCAAAATAGGTTAGAAACAAATCAATGTCACTATAAATTGTATTTCAATCATTATCACCACCCGTTAGAGTTTTATGTTAGTGATTAGGTGTTCATCTAGGCATCTTTTTGACTGGGATATCATCACTTGGGAAATTAGGGGAAGTTGGTTCTATGTTATATAGGGTCCTTTTAGATTATCAAGTGACATGGGAATGATTCCTATTATTTGTACTTTCCACCAAGTATGACCTAGATTCATGATTTCTTCCATGTAGCCCAGTTAAAGAAGTATTGTTGGGGCCCATCTCATGTGATAGAGTGAGAATATTTGGAGTTATATCCCAACACCACTATTATGGAACAACCTTCTCATAGCATAGATTATCATAACAAGGTTATCTATGGTAAGTTGATCTCATTTTTCAGTGTTCTTTGGTAGTATGGTAGTGATATCTATGAGTCTTGGGAGAGGGAAATTTTAGTGAGGGAGCAGTGGCCTCGTTTTTTTCTTTTAATGAGCCTTAAGGAATTTCTAGGGGTACAAATTGGTATGGTTGAGTGAATTTTGAAATCTATTGGATCAATAGTATATATTATATTGAGATTTATTTATTTTTTATTCATTCTTAGAGTTTTTAGGAGTAGAGGTTTAAAACATTAGTTTTGGGGGAAAATGGACCTAGCGCACAGGTAGTGCACGGTTAGTATAAATCATGCGGCTAACCATGAGAGAGGGGTGTTTGGGAGATTTGTGGTTTTACATATCTTGAGCATGGTTTGTCTAATCATGAAAGTGTTTCCAGAAACCATATAGTTTGTTTTTTGGGGAAAAGTGTCTCTTTCATGGTTGGATTATAGTTTTCTTAATTGTGCGGTCAACCCATATAGTTTTTATAGGTCATTAAAAATTAGATTTACATTTTTTTCCTTGAAAATTTTAAAGGTATGTCTCCCTCATTTCCTCCCCCATGCATGTGAAACCTCTTCCCCTTATCCATGGAGCTCTCCTCTATTGAATTTTGGTGGAATCTCTTAGTTCCTAGTCAATTTATTCAATATAAGATTTATTTCTTGTTTCTTTCCTCCTCCACTTCCCCCATATCACATTTTTATTCCATTTCCATGGATTATAGAAACCCTAGATGTCATTTTTTCTGAAGCTAGGGTTTTTAAAATGGATTTTTTTATATTTTTTGGCTTAGGTGCGTGAGTAATCTAACTCTTTAATTCATGTGTTTGTCATCGAAGGTGAAAATTTTTGGTTTGGTATCAAGGTAGGTGTCTCTATTTAAGAGTTATATTCTATGGATAACCTATGATTCTTGATTTCATTGGGGTTTTTTATTAAGTTTCTTTTATTTTGTTTTAATAATGATGAATTATACATGTTTTATGTTAATCATGTTGTGTATTGGAAATTTGGTGTGTTAAAGTGGATTTTAACAAAGGGAGTGATTTAAATGAACATGATGTGTTTGATAAAATTCCTCAATGAGGATTTAAGATTCTAAAAGTATCTATAAAGGGTAAGGAAGGCTCGAGACTAGGCAAGCCTTGTCCCCCAAAATTTATACCAAAAGGAAAGAACAAATAGAGTGCTACAAGGAGGGGTTACATAATCAGGTGTGCAACTCACCCTTCAAGTCAGAGTCCACAGACGAGGAGCAGGGGGTGTGGCGAAAAAGGACCACAATGAGAATCTCTCCACAATGGCTTGTTTGGATATATCTTCCGTGTCTGCATTCGCCCCCCGATAGGTGTGTGCCATAGTGAGATTCATCCCTTGACACATGGTGAGGCATTCCATCCATTGGGTGAGGATCCTCTAGGGAACCTGCCTAGATCTGTTTTTGAGAGCATTCACAGCAAGCATGGATTCAGACTCAAGCCACATGAAGCTCCACCCAAAATTGATAGCATACTCAATTTCTTTTATCATTTCCCAAAATTCAGCTTCAAGGGCACACCCATCACCAATGAAGTTCTGGAAACATCCTTTGATGAAGCCCCGATAGGTGCAGAAAACTCCACCGCATCCAACGGGACCCACTGCACCAAGGGTCGCACCATCCACGTTCACTTTAATACAGGAGGGAAGTGGAGGGATCCATCGAATAAACTTGGTAATCATGGGTTTTTTTCCCCGCCAGAGACACCAAGCAGCCGAAGGATGATGAGCTCACTAACATCATTTTCCATATGGCATGTCTGAATGTGGGAAGCCGCATAGACAGCCATGTGGATCATCACCACACCACCATGAATGGAAATCAATTTCTTATTGAAGGAAGCTACATTACGAGCGGTCCGGATATAATAGATAGTGGCTAAAACAGCAACCAACAAGAGGTTTCAGACCTATTCACTATAATCCCATTTGGACAGGTTGGGCAGAAGCTCGAAGAGAGGCATGTCTAGGCCAGCTGGGAATCGAAAAATCTGATGTAAGTAGCCCCAAAGTTCCGAACTAAATATTCATTGAAGGAAGGTGTGCTAAATATTTTCTTCTACACCAAGGAATAGGAGGCATATATAGGCAAGACTGTGTCTGGATTTCTGCAACTGGTTGTGCATTGGTAGCTGATTCTTCCAAATTTTCCAAAGAAGGAGATGGCTAGATGGAGGGATGAAGTTCCTCTTAAATTTGGAGAGCTAGGTCGGGGGAGGGAATCCCCAGGCATAGTTGTACCGATAATATTCCTTATCAGTTAGTCACCCAACCAGGTTGGGTTTCCAGATCAAAATGTAAGAATTGACGAAAGCATAACGTTGGATTTGAAGCAAGGATTCATTTGGGAGGAGGACTTCAATCTGGTCCATCCATGGAATGAATTCCACAATGGAAGGATTTATAAAGGGGTTATGAAAATTATTATACCTTGAGAAAGGCGTTAGATTATTATGGTCATGTTTTATTGATGAAATTGTCACTTATTAAGTGTTTATATGATTGGAATGTGTGGTACATGGGAGACCTTGGGTGTGTTCTTGGAAACTTAGACACTTGAAACCTTAGAATATTATGGACTAGCTAGGGTGAGTTATCTGAGGGACCGAGGGAGCCTCTGGGAGGAAGACTAAGGGAGCTTCCAAAAATTTTCCATGTGGACCGAGAATGCTCGTGGAAGTATTTTTTGGCCTTTGGAAGGTTAAGAGAGCTTCCAAAAAAAATTATTCTTAGATGGCTAGTGAACTATATATTAGAATAATTCATACTCTATCTTAATAGTTATATCCCATGATACAATTCTATTATTCTTGGTTTTTATTATATGCCTTTATACTGGTTTTTATGCCCATGTTTCCCCTTTTTAGTTATATGACATAGTTTATGCATATTTTTATGCTTGAAATTATGATTATTCCATGTTTGGGTGAGTTAAGAATGTTTATTATTGGGTGACTTAATTTTTTTTTACTTAATCTATTTTTATTAATATTCTTTAAATATTAAATGTTTTATAGAAAAACCAAATGGATTTTTAAAGTGATTTTTCAAGTGAACTTGTTTTTAAAATTAAACTTGGTGTTGAAAATGAGTTTCAAACTCAACTTATTGGTTTGAATTCATAAAGGCATTACATAGATTCATGGTAGTATCCTACTGGTATTTTTTCCTTAAACCCTTCATATGCCTTAGGGTGTATGCAGAGATTGTTTTTTAGGACACGTGTAAGGTTAAGGTAACCCTATAACTCAATGGATCATGTTGATTATTGAAGTTCATGGTTTTTTTGGGGTGGTAGAGGCATGGTCTCCTAGAGTTATCTCATGTGGAGAATTTTTGAGATTTTGTATCATTGGGATGTCATGTATTTTCCTTTTGGTATTTGTTCATGATTTGATCTTTGGAATCAATATAATATGTATGTGTTTTTTTATAAATTGTGATTTGGTTATATTATGATATCTTCTATAATCATTTTTGTGTTTTCTCTATTGTATATTTATATCTTTTGATTATGCGTTTATGGTTGTAATGGACATCCAATTCATGGATGGATCATCCTAGATTCTCATGGGTTAAATCATTCCTAAATGGTTATTTTTCATTTCCCTAGTTCTTGTCACCAGTCTGTGGTGATTAGTAATACACTTCAGACCTTGTAGAGGAACATCTCATGTAATGTGTCGGGTTAACCCAAGTTGTATTTTTATAGAAGTATTCTATGTATGATGCGCTACAGGCCAATAAAAATATAATTATGAGACACTACTACATATACTATCGGAATCCATGGTAAAGAAATATGTTCACATATCCTTTGTGAATGCATACACAATGCACCTTAGGCATATGTATTCATGAAACTCATTTGAATGTTACTCCCTCTATATTATTATGGACTTCTCATGTAAGGGAGAATAACCCAGAATAGATCCCATGTAAGATTCATCGATAGTTGATGCATAAGGGTGAACTGAAATTCCTTACATAAGGGTATGTTGTACCTCATATAAGGGTGACATGACTCCTCGTGAAAAGGTAACACAATTATCATGTAATGGTAATATGGATCTCATGTTAGGGTAACCTATATATGGAGTCTTATGAATTAAGTGTGTTCTCTGTTCTTTATCTTACATGTGTGGAAAGGTTTGGGTTCAAGCAATAAAAACTAAGATCTTGATAAGGATTCATCTAAAATTAATTTATTAAAATATAAATGTTTTTTGTTATACATGTATCATACTACACTGGTTCCTTACTTACAGATTTTCTTCTAGCCTTTTAAAATATTAAATTTTTTCATGCATGAACAAACACAACAATGCTTGTGATCACACTAAGATTATACCTAGTCCAATCTTCTAATTTTCCCCTAAAATATTCTATAAACTCTAAAAAAATATATCTCATGGAGGAAGATCGCTCATAAGATTATAGATATGCTAAATACTATTAACAGAGCATGTAGATAGATAAAATAGGGTTTCGTAAATGTTGTCCTCCTCACTTGTGTCATGTTCTACCAATTTCAATCTCCTTCATAAAAAAATCTACTCAAAATCCATGTAATTTTATTACCCAATATAGAATATTATTTATATAAATGTGTGTGTGTAATTTTTTCTCACCTGGGGAAAAAGATGATGAGCAGTGTCATTTAAAACAAGTCATGCACGTATTTAAAATATTGTGAATAGTGCTCACAAAAACCAATCCAACATCAGTTTCATGGTCTAGATAGGGATTTTTTATATATAATGATGTAGATTTAATGACTCAATAAATTCCATATAGATCTGATGTTATCCATTGGTTTCCTGTTCCAACCCGTATGCTAAGAGGTTAAGCACCTTATGCCCTCGCCCTTAGCGTTGCTCTATGTTTCTCACCTAGCACATGCTTGATATCATTATAAACTATGTCATCAACTATGTCCATATGGTTGATGATTAGTTATCCAACCTTATGGAAGACCTAATCTCCCATATGTCTAAGTTAGTTTTCCCCCTTTTTAAAAATAGGATAAATATACAAGTTTCTTTGCCAAAAAAATTAACTTATTAAAATTTCATTATTTAGATATCAATTTTATATTCCAATATAATTTCCAAATTTCATAAATTTAATCTCATTCTATAATTATAATTCTATAAAATATTAAAACTTATAATCCATTTACTTATTCTTAACATATTTTCTATATATTTTTTAACAGTTAGGGGATAATGCCCCTTATTATTAATTAAAGAAAGTCTTCTTTTCAACTAGGTTGAGAGGTAACCCATACATGAACCAAAGGCCCAGTGGATCAAAGGCCCAAAAAATTTGATGACCTAAAGATCATGTGGAATTAAAGATAAAGTAATGACCAAAATGGAGGTTCCAGCAGCCCAAAGGACAAAAATGGAACCAGGCCCAAAGCAAGCAGTATGCAGCATGACAAAACTCCTGTCAAACATCACATCACCCCTCCCATTGAAAATTACCATCGCACCATGAATCCAGTCTAAAATTTTCATTTCCCCTACCATAAATCATTGAATCATGTTGACCAATGCTTCATGGAATAGAACCACCCCATCCATAGATTTGGATGGAGGGATGATGGCTTCCAACACACCCATCTCTCTTTCAAGCTGCCCACTCGGTGATGCATGTGAGGTCCCATCTTTCACTACCTGCCTGATGCTCCACATCTATAAATTGATCCAAAGGTTATAAGGTCACGAAGTAGGGAACCCATCTATATCACATATTTTTTTCAAGTAGATGGAAGGATGAATGATAAGTGTCATCATGTTTATCCCTCAAATTGAGGTCTCCCACCGGTAGTGCTTCTGCACCACCTTCCAAATGTGGTGGGTCACTCTCTTAGAAAACTTCACACCATCTTCTACTCATCGAAGTTATACTAAAGAATGTCCAAAACTCCCTATGTTCTTCACACGAATTCCACTTTCCACAAAAATTCAACCCACAATAATTCCAATCGACGTCGTCACCATTGATGATCAGTATTACATCGGATGTGGATTCCCTCTTATCAAAAACACCATTCATGATCTAGATCAGACCACCCCCATCAAGACATAGTCACCACCATCAGTCTTCACCAGATCTAGATACCCTCCAACCAAAAAATCTGATCACACTTTAAATCAGACTACCCTCATCGAGTCATAGACATCATCATCAGTCTCACACCAGATCTGGATGATCACCCACTAAAAATGATAGTCACAATTTAGATCAGTCTGCCCCCATAAAGTCATAGTCATCACCATTAGTATAACACTATAATGGTTCACCCTCCAACCAAAAATTCTAGTCACACTCCAGATCTAACCACCCTTTTTCTAAATACTTGAAAAAAATCACTAATCAAAAAATATTTTATGTTCTCCTTCTAAAAATACCTTCATAACATCTGATTAACGTGACATAGTCCACCAGCCACTCTCAAAGAACACAGCCAAGTCCAATCTTCACCGAAGTAGTCAACGTTGCAACCCACAACCAACTGATCAGCATGAGGTAACTCTTCTATAGAAGATCACCACACTTATCGGATGTCGTTTCTCCCCCCGAAGGGGGATCCCCTAATTATTAATATAATCCATTTTTTATATATTTTAAACATAATTTTTAATTTATTATAATTACCCTTAATTATTATCTTACCATTAGAATATATTAACAACTATCATCATCATGAATATAATTCCCTATTTATTATAATTAATTCTATATTATTTTTAGATTAAAATTTTATATTCTATATTATTTCTTAATATTACATCAAAATTTATATTTTTCATTATTTATCATTAAAAATTTACAAATAATCAATTAAAATACAACTGCATAATATAATTTTCAAATATAGTTAATGTATAAATTTTATAATATGAATTTCGTAAATATAATTTTTATGTATAATAAACACACATATACATATTATTTCTAGGATGATAAAATAGATATAGTTAAATATGTACTTTTATTAAATGAACATTTTTAATCAAAAAATATAACTTCTTCAAAATGTAAGAGACATAAAATATAAATTTTACACAAGAATTAAAAGTTATTTTAAAATAATAAAATTAAATTACACCTAAATTAAATTTTATTAAGATAAACCAACAATTTAAGAAATAAATTTGAGGGAGATCATTATTTTACAATATATATAATCACACATAATTATCATAGATAACCAAAAATATATAAATAACTCTTAAAATATTGAGAAAACATAAAATATCTAATCATATATTTATCTTTTATTCCCAAATATGTTATAACAATTTTCACTCCTAGTAGTCACCTACCATTAAATATTCATATAATTTTTCTTTCAATAACCATTCATCATATCCTATTATTTCACTCAAATAATGGTTACCATGTTTCCTCTTTTATTCATTCTCTCTATCATCATCTTTAGAGGAGTTATTTTCATGGAAGATCATGATGAGGCATTCTTTGATCTTGTTTTCTTTATTTTTATTTTCATTTATCGTCCCATTGTGCTTGTAGTTATATTCCTTATTACTATATTTTCATGTCCCTTGTAAATACATACTTATGAATTTATGAAAATTTGTTTACATATGTAAATATGAGGTGTTACATTCTTCCCCTTTAAATAAATTATTTTCTTTCAATTTTAAATTTTTCTTACCAAAATGAATATATCATGACATAATTGTAATCATAGATCATGATAGGTAATTTCTGATTTATCACTAGAAAACTTAGTGCTTATTAACTAAATATTTTAAAAACCGTGTATGTAACAGTATAAGACTCACACTTTTGAATGAGTTTCCAAAATAATACCTTGATAGATAGGTGATAAGACTCAATAGATATATCATCCTTTTTTAAAATACTTTTTGTACCTTCAAGATAAAGAATATGTGAAAATATACTTACCTAATTTTATTCCATTCCATAAGAATAATTTCATCCTCCGGTTGTGTTTCAATTAGTTCTTACCTTTGATTCATCTCACATGAAGAATGACCCATATGAATTTTTTTCGTCCCTGAATCATGAAAATCAAATTTTAATGGATCATAATATCCATAAAAGGATAAAAATGTATTCATACTATTTCTATCCATTTACCAAAATCAAAATGGTTAGTGTGAGTATATAAAATAAAATCATAATAAACCATATTATGAATAGAATAACTACTAATATTTCATTAGCTATGTCACATTTCATTCAACTCTTTTAGTTTGTCCTCTAAACCACCCAAATAACCATAATTATCCTTAACATATTAACCTTTGAGGTTATATAAGACTTCCATATTATCATTCCAAAGTAACATATTAACCCCTGAAGATCGCTAGGTATTTTAAATTATGCTCATCTAACAATATTCTAACCTTTAATTTATCTAAACCTTTTCTCTGATACCAATTGTGACACCCCAAGCCCCACACTTCTAAGTCTAGTGTCAAAACAAATAAGAAATCCTTATATTCTAGATTTTATACCAATTGAAAGTGATCCAAACTAAACCATTACATCACAACATCGTTAATTATTTTTGAGTCACTATACTCCCAATACCTTTTTAGTTTTATAGCTTTAGATAATTAATATAAATATTACATATCAAAATATATATTTTCTATTCTAATGTAATTTTATCTCTAAAGAAAACTCTCTAAAAGCTACACCTACATCATGTTGGATTTGGTGTTCAAGAACCAAATGTTTGTACTATATATTGAATTTATATTAAAATAAGTGAATAAAAAATATCTTATTAAATATTTTTCATTATTCTATTATTATTTAATGTAATAATGTTCTAGAGTATATTTTCATTGAAAAGGTTATATAAGTTTCTTGTTATGATGATAACCTTGAAATGCTATGATGATGTTCTTAAATATTGTTCTATGGCTGGATAACATTCTATGATGGGACACATAGTATGTTGACTATTAGGTGTGAGTACTGATAAGTAAATGAGACTTTATCTCATGAAGTTTGAACTTGGTAATCTTTGAGATAAGAGATTATGAGAATAGACCCACCTCTAAGAAATCCACATGTTTATATGTCATTATATATTCATATATATATATATATGAGAGTGTCTAATGGTTATTAGATTTTAATATTATTATTAAATCATATCATGACTCACACACTTTGATGTATTTATATAAACAATAATGACATATCATTGAGGAGAAGTTGGGTACATTGGGTGTGTCACAAATGATATGTTATTAATGAATAAGTATAGGGGCTATAATTTGGGTCCTCACTATGTAAATTTGATACACTAATCGGGTTAGAACCATCAACACCATCAAAAAATAAAGATCTTAAGACCAAGGTAATATTTCTTCTTATGCTTTAAATTAACTATAAATTATTAAGAAAAAATAAAATCTTTGGGTTCCAAAAAATAATTTTTCAATATTCTTTTTAAAAAAATCATTGGTCATAGCATTCACGTTATGTATATTGCGAATGGTCTATTGAGTATAAAAAAATGTGATTTTTCCATAGTCCCAAAAGGTGCTTCTACTACATCTAGAATCATCATGTGGTGTCAAAGGTATCATGTTAAATTTATAATTATTTGTTATTTTTTTATCATTTACATATTTAAAAGTTGGTTTTCATTTCAATAAATTTGTTCTTATAATCTAATCATCACGATCTCTTATTCCTCCCTTCATTTCTCCCTAATTTAATATAGATCCAATTAAATATTAATGAATAAAATATTAAGAACCCATCCGGAGGTGTGGTTGATTCTAGTCATGTATCAAAATATAACATGATGTGTGGCCTAAAGGTACACATTATGTACCCATGTTCAATTCACCAAGAAAACTCTTGAATAAATTCAGAGTTTTATGAATTAAATACACATGACATGCATTAAATAAACACCATGTGTTGACTGGTCTAGGTAGGCACACAAATATCCTGACTACACATTGTGTAACTCGCTTACACACTATTTTTGTAGCAAAAAAGACATGGTCCAAGCTGTTTCGTGCATTTATTACATGACATGAATAATCGTAACCATGTAACAAGGAGATTACACAACATGTACTAGATTTACACATTGTGTACCTTATAAATGTCCATTTATAGATACACATTTAGTCTCTATATGTATATAAAAAATATATGAAAAGTGATATGCATGGAATTTAATTGGATGTACATATCGAGTACCCAACATGTTTATGAAAAAAAAAGTATTACTCCATAAACCTCATTATTATGTGTTCTATGTGTCACTTATTGACTTGTACATGTTATATGATGAGTTTTATATTATATTAAATGCTTAATTAATTTATACACAAAATATGAACAACATACCATGTATTTTCATAATACATCGACTACTCTCTGTGAAGAATTACATGATATGTTAATTAACATGTGTTCTATGTGTCATTTTTTGAATCATACACACCATGTAATTATGTGATAAAACATGTATACTAAATTCTACATGAGTATAATATATAATATCTTAATACATACCAAGTATTTTGAACAGATACTCATCAAGTTGCTTCCAAATACTAGTTGTGTACTTATTATATTAAATTTTAAATAAAATTAATTTATTTTATTAATTTAAAATCATAGTTGATTGGTATCTCTGGGATATGTTGGATGGTTATTGTAGTAAATTTAATTAATTGATTAATAAAATAATTAATTTAATTAATTCTTATGTATTTATCTTAATAAAATAATGGATCGAATTGAATTCTAGCTAGTTATGTGTATGGTTTCTTTTAGTTTGATTATTGCATGGGTTTTTTGAAATTATTTTATTAAATTAAATTGATGGAATGTGATCCATATATACCTTATTATGTATGGGCTTGTGTGCTTATCATTTATTTTATGTAAACCCCCTTTTTGGTTTCTTTCACCTATGAGTAAAGTAAAATAATTGTAAGGATAGAGCTCCCAAGTGCATGTAGTTGGTTTGAGATAGAGACAAGGTGAAACCAAACCAAGCAGATACATAGGAAAAAGGTGGAATGCAGCAAACTTGAGCCCAAAACAGATCAAATGAATTTTTTCCCTAGGTTTAATAGTTTGTTTAATTTCCTCTCATTAAACAAACTTCTAGTTAATTCTCACAATCATTACATGTTTTATTTATTTTATTTTTTTATATTGCATGATTTATTTTAAGAATGAAAGACAGTGATCACATAAATAAAAGAATTGATATGAAAATATGGAATTAAAATAAAAGTATTATGCATAAATATTTTATCTATATATTTATTTATAACTTAAATAAAATATACCTAATATTATTAAGACATATAAAAGATAAAATAAAAAAATTGTACATAATAAAAAAAACTCAAGTTAATATTAAGTCATTACACCTTCCATTATCATAATTAAGATGAACTCATATTTAAAGTGTTGGTTCAGCCTATTTTGAAGGAAATTTTAATTATTATAAAGTCTTAACTTAGATAGTGGGTCAACTTAACTGAGTGTGTATTGGGTTTAATGGCCTTAGTATATCCAATAAAAATTTAGAGGCAAGTGTTGAGAAAATATGATTCAGGATTACTGTATTGGGGATTCCACTCAATGGATTAAGGAACCTCCAATTTATAGTTGGAAATATCACCTACTTAAATACTTTTATATAAATTTTATAGGCCCTTTAATGACTATAAGAAGGGAAATATAGATCCTTGCCACTATAATTTCCAAGTGATAGGTCATTCTGAGTTCAACGGTGAGGGTCATTTAGACTTGATAAAATAGTGGGAAAGTTAATAAAATTAAAATTATTATGTCTATCATAATTTTAATCAAGTAAAGTTATAATAATATAATTTTATACCATTGTAGAATAATGAAAATTTTATCAACCACATTATCACTATGATAAATTATGGATAAAGACCACCATATAACTAGAAGTAACTTACAAGAATGGCTCATATGAATAACATGGATAAGTCTCTCCAAGATTTTATCACTCTACTTTACCAATTTGATAAGGATATAAAGTTAAAAAAGCCTTATGTTCTTATGGTGAATAGAAGGAAAGTTCAGGAGAAGATATCCAAGACTAACTAAAAATATAAAGCTTCTTCACAACTCCCTTCCAAGAAGAGGAGGATCAATGGGAATGTAATATAAAAAACACTAGTTGTTTTGTATGTATCAAGACAGGCCATTGGAAGAAATACTACACCCAAAAAAACGAATCTAGGATAATATTTAGTTTCATTTGTTATCGAGTGAAATTGATCTATTTCTAAAAATTGGTTATCATATACAACATGTGGTTCCCGCATATATATTCTAATATAGGAACCAAGTATATTCTGAAAGATTATCTAAGGTGAGGCAAATCTATGAGAATCCAATAGAACTATACTTATTATTGTTTCTATTGGAGATTACCACCTCATGTTACCTACTATAATGATCTTGGTTTTGAAATATTTCTATTATATATCTCCAGTCACTAAAAACATTATTTCTATGTCCAGCCTTGATAAATATGGATTTAATTTGAAAATAAGTACTGATTATTTTATAAAAAAATAATTTTCTATGGTAATTCATGTTTAAATAATGTTCTTTAAACATTGTATTACATAGAACAAGTAATGGAAATCGATAAAAAATAGTTCACATGACTTATATCACATCCAACTATGGAGTCACCAGATAGGTCATGTAAACAAAAATAATTTGACCATATTATACCAAGATGGGTATTTGGATTCATTTAAACAAAAACCATTTAGTTCATGTCATTTAAGTTTAGAAGTAAAAATATACAAATCCCCATTTAGTGGAAAATGTGAAAGGGGAACACATCTTCTTGAGTTGTTCCACACTTATATGAGTGGACTATTTCTAGTTGAAGCTTGGGGTGGGTAGTCATACTTAATAAATTTTATTGATGACTTTAGTAGATATGTATATGTCTATTTAATGAGGTATAAGTTATATTACTTTCATAAATTTAATAAATATAAGAATGAATTTGAGAACCATCTTGGTGAGAATATTAAGAAACTTTCTTCAGTCCATGGCAGATAATATCTTAATTAATACTTCATTGGTTATTTATTGTAGTTTGGGATTCTATACAACTCAAACTTCTTTAAAAACCACAATGGAATGATTTAAGTGAAAGGAGGAACCATTTCCTATTAGACATAGTGGGATCAATGATGAGTCATAAGATTCTTTTATTGTCTTTTTGGGGATACATATTGCAGACAGTAGTACACATTCTATACTAAGTGATGACTAAAATGAAAAATGGTATTCTATATAAACTTTGGTATGTAAATAAACATGTGTCATTTCATGTACAATTGTGAAGTTATGAATAATTTTTTAAGAATATTTTTGGAAACAAACTTTTTCCCCAAGGCACTAAATGTATCTTTATAGGATAACCCAAGGAAACAATGGGATGTTACCAATATGACCCCTTGGATAAGAAATTTATGGTTGAAAGATGTCCTACAATACTTGATAGGGATAATATCTCTAAAAGATATAGTGGGAGTGAGATATACTTCAATAAAGTCTAGGATTAAGATACACAAGAGTTGACATAGGAATAGATTCCATAAATCCCCATGGAAAAGGAATTTATGAAGACATAAGTATTTCATAAGAGTAAGAGAGATGTTAGAGAACTAGAATGATATAGTTTTATAATTATTGAGGATAGTGGCTCATTATTAGTTTAAAATAATGATCTTATAACCTACACGGAAGCATTTATTCACACAAAAGCTTCCAAATGGTAAGAAGCTATAAATTCTAAAATGGATCACATATACGAAAACTAAGTCAAGGTTTTGGTAGATCATTATATGGATATAAATTACATTGGTTATAAATGGGTATTCAATAAGAAACTAGTCATGGAAGGAAAATTCAGAACCTATAAGGCATGTATAGTTGTAAAATGGTTCAAATAGTGTCAAGTCATAGACTATGCCAATTTTTTCCAGTTTCTATATTAAAATCATTTAAAATTATATTTTATATAGAATCTTACCAGGACTATGATATTTTAAAGATATATTTAAAAACACATTTATTTAATGGGGACCTTTAGAAAGATACTATATGAAATAACAATAAGGGTTGTTTACTACAATGGATTCCAATAAGGTATGTATGTTTCATAGATCCATTTATGGATTAAATAAAGAATCTAGGTCATGGAACATTTTATTTGATGAATCCATAGAGAAATTTGATTTCATAAATAATGAATGTGAGTATTATTTATATAAGAGGTTTATTGAGTGTGTAGTTATTTTCCTAATAGTTTATGTTGATGAAACACTACTTATTGGAAATGAAATACATGTATTATAGTCAGTTAAGGCCTACTTATACACATTCTTCTCCATGAAGGACTTAGGTAAAGCAACAAATATTCTTGGGATCAAGATTCATAATGATAGGTTCAAGAGGATGTTTGGACTAACTCAAAGTATGTACATTAATAATATACTGAATATATTTGATATGAAAAAATACAAGAGGGTATTTCTACCAGTGTCACATGGAATTCATCTCTCTAAGAAAATGTGTCCTTGGAAATATGAGGAGAGACACATTATGGAAATGACACCATATGCATAAATGATCGGGTCAGTCATATATGTTATTTTATGTACCAATTTAGATGTCTCATATGCCTTAATTATGGAAGGAAGATATCAAGTTGGGTCAGGTGACCACCATTGGATGGAATTCAATACTATCTTTAAGTATCTAAGGTGTACTAAGGATATATTTTTGGTCTATAGAGGAGATGATAAGCTAGTCATCAGAGTATATGAAGATTATATTTTCTAAATAGATCAATATGATCTTAAATTATAGTTGGTATACATATTCACTCTCAATGGAGATGTTGTAGTTATAAGACCTCAAAGAAAGTCATTGTCACTAATTATACAATGGATTCTGAGTACATTGCAGCTTGTGAGGTGGATAAAGAATTTGTTTGTGTTCTCAAATCCATCCAAGAGATTTATGTGGTTCCTAGCATTAAATACACTATTATCACACTCTATTGTGATAATATTATAGTGGTGTCTCTTGAAAAGGATCCAATGTCACATTAGAAGATGAAGCACATACTTTAAAAATATCATCTCTTGAGAGTTTTTTCTCAGAGAGGTGATGTCATAGTGAGAAAATTTTATACAGAAAATGATGTGAAAACCCCATAACTAATGTCTTAAATTAGAATAAACTTGATCATCATATGAGATATATTGGATTGAAATTAATTAATAGTTATCTTTAGTTCAATTGGGAGTTTATTGGAGTTGGTGTTCTAGAGAAAACTATTATTACTTTAGATTTCATGTATATTCAAAGAAGTGAATAAAAATATCATATTAAATATTGTTCATTATTTTTCTTGTCTTTAATATAATAATTTTAGAGAGTATATGTCACATTGAAAAGGTTATAACAGTTCCCTATGATGATGAGAACCGTTAAATGCTATGATGATATTATTAAATATTTTTCTATGGTTGGATAACATTCTATGATGAGACACATAGTATATTGACTATAAGGTATGGTTACCAGTAAGTATATGATATTTTATCTTATGAAGTTCACACTTGGTAATCTTCAATATGGGAGATTATGAGAACAGACTCACCTGTAGGAGATCTACATGTTTATATGCCATTGTATATTCCTATCTACAAGCATGTGTAATGGTCCTTAGAATTTAATATTATTATTAATGCATGGCATGACATACTCACATTATTGTATTTCTATAAACTATAATGACATATGATCATAGTGAAGTTGGGTATATTGGGTGCATCATGAATGATATGTTATTAATGAATAAGTTAATAAAGAATTTATCCCTTCCATATTTATGGAATATTATATCTCATACCTTTGATTGAAATGGAATCATTAAATTAAATTCCATGGACATTGTGTATTAATGAGTTAATTTTATATATTCAATGAAATATGTATCAAGAATATAGGTTGATGAAAAAAGTTTACAACCTTTGTTAGGACCAATAGGGGCCTATATACACTGAGAGGGGGGTGAATCAGGGTATGGAGATTATTTTTCAAAATTATTCATGCCCCACTGGATCTTGACCTCTTTATTACAAGGGTCACTTTGTTTTCACTTGTGTGTTTATTATGATCACTTATTTTCTTCTTTATCTGATGATGATGCTTTAAATGCAATGCAGGGAAGTAAGCAGGAAGACATAGAGATTTTTACTTGGTTCACCCTCACTGGGCTATGTCCAACGAGCATACGCCGACAAGTTTCCGATCGTACCAAATTCTACTATTCCTCACTATATGTGGATACAAAGGTTCTGGAATAGTCACTCTATCCTAGGCTCACTGCCTTTACAAGGTTTGGGGTCAGCTCACTGCTTTCCTAAGGGTCACTCTCTATTTCTCTCTCTCTGGCTCACTGCCGGTGGAGAGGATCACTTTCTTCCTCTTCCTTTGCTCACTGCTCTGGAAAGGATCTACTCACAGTTTATAGACTTGTAGGTCTCTTAATTATCACTAATGAATACATTCTATATTTTATGCGGATGCTCTGTTGAATTTCAACTTTCACCCATAGATGAATCTCTTTTTGCACCAAAGGTATCGGGCAATCTTCCAGCTTTTGCACAGACCCGAAAAGACAGGCGTGCTCCAACAATACCTGGCACCCTTCTCCAAGCCCAGTGCGCAAGTCCCAAAATGGCGTGTAAGTCTTTGGTACGCAGGTCCAAACCGGCCCACAAGTGTAACCAAAACACTTGCGTGATGCTTTCTTCCCCAAATCCAAACTTGCATGACCCACTTCCTTTTACACCCAAACCGATTTTGGTGTGCAACTGACGACCGACGCACAACTCACAACCGGCACACAACTTAAACTTGCTTGACCACACACCACCTACGCGACTACCACACCTGCGTGATAGGAGCTATGATTTTCTCTAAGTGTTGATCTCATCGTGAATGAGGAGGGGTCGATATGTATTTATAGGAATTTTGACACCCTGTGCCACGGTGCGCAAGTCTCCCCTCGGCGCGCAGGTTTTGGAGTGCAGGTCCATCCACCCAAGTCTTTGTCGCGCTACTCACTTGTGCGACCACACAAATACTTGCACAACCCTCTTTCCTTTTCCATATTTTGAAGTTATGATCTTGAAAAACAATATGTGTGAAAGTTTCCAATCCTCCTAGGCACTGGCACGCAGGTCCTTTCTCGGCGCACAGGTCACTTGTGCGACCAACCCAAAACTTGAGCAGCCCTTATCCCTTTTACATTTTTCCATGTTTTGATCTTTAAAAACACTAGGCACTTAAGTTCCCTTTCATTCAAGTACACAACATGCAATTATCTTTTCCAAAACCACTTTTCTCCATTTTTCAATTTTTCAGGCCCAAAAATTTGGCAAACACCGGAAAACGGTGCCACCTTGTATCTGCTCTTTTTGTACCGCCTCTAGATAATCCATTCCTTTTTCAATGTTCTTGAATCAAACATGGATCGTTAACCACATCCCTTGAACTCGACATGCCACCATGAAATCCCATTTGTCAACAAATTTGTATGTCATGGTTTTCTTTGTCAACAATCACAACACTGATGTCCACTTTGTCAACAAACAAAATCACCTCAAAAATGATTCAATGATACCTTGAGGGATTTTTTCCCAACAATCTCCCCCTTTGGGTTTGTTGAAAAATCTTACATAAAAAGATACATCATTAATTCTTCAGCCACCATTCACCTATTGCGATTCTGATAGCGATCAAGGATTCACTCAACACATACTCTAAGACCACATGAGCAATGCTTGGTGTGAGAAACAAGAGTAAATGAAAATTTCATCAATGAATCACTCCATCTCTGACACCCACTATTGACACCAAACTGATACCAATTTTTTGGAAATATTCTTACCACATTCCAACACCACTCTTCTGCTTTTATCGCGATCCTCAACTGTCATGATATATGTTCTTTGATTGATCACTTCTAGCATCATCAGATTTAAAATGCTCTCCCTTTCTCATTGCTCTCCCCCTATATAGCTTCTCCACCTGTCATCTTATCCACATATCATTCACGAATTATTAAATTTCCACATTGTCTCCCCCTTGAACAATCACTATTTTCTCCCCCTTTGTTAATGAACCAAAAGGTCAATCCTTTGCAGTCTGTAACAGAGTAGATAACACATATCAACACATTAGGGAAAAACACATCATACCTCAGAGAGATGGGGGTGGTTCTTACATACACACTCTTTTATAAGTGTGGGGATTTGACTAAACTCCCAGAGCCATTCGATGCCTCTCAAAAGTTTCTTTGGGTAAGGCCTTTGTCAAAATCTCTGCAACCTATTGTTCTGTAGGAACATACTCCAACTTCACGATTCCTTGCTCAACTTTCTCCTTGATAAAATGATACTTTATCTCAATTTTCTTTTTCCTTGAGTGATGGATGGTATTTTTGCTGAGATTTATAGAACTTGAGTTATCACATTGGATTCCGATTGGAGACTTCACTTCAACTCCCATATCTTCAAGATGCTGCTTCATCCACAATAATTGTGTTCATTATTGAGTGGATGCAATATACTCAACTTCTGCGGTGCTCAATTAAATGCAATATTACTTCTTTCTTAGCCATGAAATACACAATCCACCAAGATAGAATGCACCACATGACGTTGATTTTCTATCATCCGCTGAACCAGCCCAGTCTACATTAGTATATCCCAATAACTCTATCTGAGATTTGTCAGTATATGTCAAGCTGAAATCCATTGTGCCCTGGATATACCGAAGTATTATTTTCACTAAAAGCATGTGGATTTCCTTTGGATTACTCTGATATCTCTTTTCTTGGCATGTGGTGAAAACAATGTCAGGCCTTGTTGTAGTTAAGTATAATAGACTTCTAATGATTTGCCTATATTCTGTGATATTAACTGTTTTTTCATCCTCATCTTTTGATAATTTCATCCGGGTAGCAACCGGAGTCTTCATATACTTGGAATTATCCATTCCAAACCTTCTTAAAATCTCCTTGGCATATTTGGATTGAGAAATGAATGTTCCATTCCTTCCTTGTGTCACCTGTAGACCAAGGAAAAACGTTAGCTCTCCAATCATTGACATTTCAAACTCACTTTTCATGAATTCGGAAAATTTTCTGCACTGAGCTTCATCTGATCTGCCAAATATTATTTAATCGACATAAACCAACACCATAATCCTTTGATTACTATTTTTTTTGAAGTAGATATTGTAATGAACTCCCCCATGCTGGAAACCAAGCTTCTTCAAGTTCTGATCAAGCCTTGAGTACCATGATCTTGGTGCTTGTTTCAGCCCATACAACTCCTTCTTCAGCCTGTAAACTTTGTTCCTATCCTCATGAATGAGAAAACCATCTGGTTTCTCAATATATACCTCTTCTTCCAGAACCCCATTTAAAAATGCAGATTTGACGTCCATCTGGAACACTTTGAACTTTCTTTGCACTGTTATGGCTAAAAATAATCTGATTGTCTCCAGCCTTGCAACTGGTGAAAATGTCTCATGAACATCAATACCCTCTATTTGGGAGTATCCTTTACACACCAGTCGTTCTTTGTTTCAAATCACTGTTCCATATTCATTCATCTTATTAAGAAAGACCCATTTAGTCCCGATGACGTTCTTATCTGCTGGCCTCGAAACAATCTCCCACGTCTGATTCTTCTCAACCTGATTTAGCTCTTCATTCATGGCTTAAACCCAATTTTCATCTTCAACTACATCAGAAAAGCATTTAGTCTCAACCTGTGATAATAATGATGTCTGCTATAGTGATTTCATTCTTCTTGTCTGAACTGGATCTGACTGATCACCAATGATATTCTGCCTGACAATTTCAGCTTGACTCTTTGGCTTTTGTGTAGATAAGGATTTTACTTATTCGTACTCACCATATGTATCTTCTTTTGAATCAACTTTAGCCACTTCTTCTCTCCTTGAGTCTCTTACCACTTCCTCATTTTTAACAAAAAAACTTGTCACTGTTTCATTGTTCAATGACGTCATTTCTTTGAACATCTTCTCTCATATTTTTTTTATACACACCTTTGATTTTCTCTCACATTTTCTTGGTATCCTCTCCCACAATATGTCTTCCTGATCAGAAACACTCATCCTTTATATCCCATTTATATCATTCATCTGATTAGGAAATAGAGATCTACCCCTATGTTACGCAACACTTCATGTGGTTAGACCCATTTACATTCATCTTCTCCTCAGAATTGAGCCATTAAAAAAATCTCTAAGCCTACTGAGTTGGAACTCAGTGTAGGAAACAATAGATAAAGTTAATAACACAATCACTTCCTATTTTTCTTAGTTTCTCCCTTTCTTTTTCAATTCTGGTACCTGATTTGAATCAATTGAAAATCTAGATCATATCACTTCTCCACTTCGCATCCTTAGATGCCACTTCCCCTTGGATCGTATCTCCCTAAAACCTGAAACATGTGAATCATCAGTTAATATAATTTATATACATAGGGAGAGGGGCTCTTCTGGACTCCTCAAGATGAGGATTGCAGTTGATCCTGATGGGTCAACCCTTTGATTCTTTCTTACAGAGCATCACATTCCTTCCTTGCTTATTCTAGCTACCTAGCCAACTTCAACTGCTGATCTGGCCATATGACCAAGAATTCATCACCTGCATGCTGAGTCTTTTTCTAATATGAAGATTATATAGGCCTGGTCTTTCTCACCATTTGGGGTTTAAACCCACTGGTACACATTTCTGTCCTTGATGTTCCACGAAAATTCCATTTCCCTTGATTCCTTCACTGAGAAGGAATATCTTTTCTTGCCATCTTCCCATGCTCCTTTCTCCATGGTAGGGATCTTCCTCTTTACTCCACTTATTGTGGTGGCACACGACATGCAAATTTTTTAATGCATTCTTTATTTATTATTCTTTTATCATATTTCTGAGTTACCACCCTATTTTTCATTGGTGGTGGGTCCTCCACTGAATGTACATTATTCTTACTCACAGCCGTAGCATTTCTGCCCTTTTTCTTCCAGATTTCTTCATGTTCTTTCTTAGAGGGAGGTTGTGAGTGTGACAGAGGAGGTGACAGATACACCTTTCACTCAGCTCCATGTGATTCCCCTGAGGCTCTAAGACTATTCTTATCCTTACCACTTTGTCTCCCAGTGTATAATTTCTCATTATGCATCACTGGAGTTGAGAATCTCCTTTCAAGTTCCTTTTCCTTTCTTGTGTTCTTCTTGCTTCAATTTCTTTCCAAATGCCCATAATCTGAACATATAAAACATTTTACATCAAGTTTATACCTCATATCATCATTTCTCTGTCAAGATGTTGAAACATATTGTGTTCTTCCTCTGACATTGAGCTCTTGAGCTTCCTGACACATACTCATTGTGTGTCCCTTTCTTCCACAGTAATAGCATCTGATGAATGTTTTCCCTTGAGAGACTCTTCTCTCTGATTTCTCATGATGATTCTTCTTATTCTCAGATTTAGTAATGTTTCTGTTTTCACATCCTAAAATGTATTCCAAAGCCTTTGGACAAAATCTTGATGTGTGGCCATGAATCCTGCAAAAATAGCACATGTCATCACTTCTTTTTGTAACTGTCCTCTTAGGCCTATCTCCAGCACCTACAGGTTTTTCTCCACTCCTGGAACTGTTCACCGATTTCATTCTATCATGCATGGGAGGGGATTCATCAAATACAATGATAGATTTTCCCAAACTATATGGTCTTTGAGTTGAGAAAATATTTTGTTGTTTCTCCTCAGAAATATCATACTTCCTTTTCATTTTATCATCACCTTCCAAAGGAAAATCGAATAGTAAGTTTAGTGCATCCTTCAAATTAGGTTTTCCTTTATCCTTTGATATCTCCATTTCTTTCTTGGATTTCTCTATCACTTTCTCCAATTTTTGAATCTTCTTATCTCTTTATTAAAGTTGATCATTGACTTCTTTTCTGAGATTCTTCCCACTACTCAACTCATCTTCTAGTTCTCGTGTGAGCTTTTCCACCATGTCACTTTTCTCCTTCACTTTCAATTTTTCTTCTTCAATATAATAAAAAAAACATGAATTATCTTGTTGTATCCTTTGATTCTTATGAACTAGTTCAGATATTTGTGTATCAAGATCGTCATTTTTAGATTTTAAATTCTGAATCTCATCTGAGTTCAGATTCTTCCCCTTGTCACTAGCTTTTGATTTTTCCACCTTTGAAGATCTCTTTCACAATTCTTCATTTTGAGAATCATTTTTCTCCTTTAGATCAGTAGCTAATTCAATAAGACTTTGATTCAAACCTATTATCTTGTTGATCTCAGTTTCCAGTGCTTGGATCTGAATATCTTTAGTGTTCATCTCTTCATCCAATTTCTGATCCAACTCATTTGCCTTGTGGACAACATCCACTTTTCGACTTCTTGGTGTTTCTTCATCATCAGTGCTTCCAACATCACTTGGAAAATTAGGTTCTTCACTAATTCATATAGCATAATTGAATGAGTAAGTATTTTCATAGTGTGATTCATCCAAACAATTCTTCTGTTCACTACATGATTCCTTTAAATGAATCACACTCTTTCCATTGACACTTCCGCAGTGGGTAATACCACCAGCCTTCTGCTTCTTCTTTTATGTTCTTCCCTTTTCCATGGAATAATATGATAAGAGAAGATTTTATCTTTAGATTGAGCAATTGACAGAACCAATTCAGAGCAAACAAATCTAATAAAATAAACATTTCCTCTAATACCAATTGTTAGGACCAATAGGGGCCTATATACCTTGAGAGTGGGGGTGAATCAGGGTATGGAGATTCTTTTTCAAAATTCTTCATGCCCCACTGGATCTTGACCTCTTTATTACAAGGGTCACTTTGTTTTCACTTGTTTGTTTATTATGATCACTTATTTTCTTCTTTATCTGATAATGATGTTTAAATGCAATGTAGGGAAGTAATCAGGAAGACATAGAGATTTTTACTTGGTTCACCCTCAATGGGCTACGTCCAAGGAGCATATTCCAACAAGATGTTGGTCATACCAAATTACACTATTCTTCACTAGATGTGGATACAAAGGTTCAGGAATAGTCACCATGTCCCAAGCTCACTGCCTTTATAAGGTTTAGGGTCAGCTCACTGCTTTCCCAAGGGTCACTCCCTATTTCTCTCTCTCTGGCTCACTGCCGGTGGAGAGAATCACCTGTTTCCTCTTCCTTTTCTCACTACTCTAGAAAGGATCCACTCACAGTTTATAGACTTGTAGGTCTCTTAATTATCACTAATGAATACATCCTCTATTGTATGTGGATACTCTGTTGAAGTTCAACTTTCACCCGTAGATGAATCTCTTTTTGCACTGAAGGTATCAGGCAATCTTCCAGCTTTTGCGCAGCCTCGGAAATATGGGCGTGCTCCAACAATACCTGGCACTCTTCTCTAAGCCCAGCGCGCAAGTCCCAAAACGGAGCACAAGTCTTCGGTGCGTAGGTCCAAACTGGCGTGCAAGTGTCACCAAAACACCTGCGCGATGCTTTCTTCCCCAACTCCAAACTTGTGTGACCCACTTCCTTTTACGCCCAAACCGATTTTGGCGCGCAACTGACGACCGGCGCACAACTCACAACCGGCGCACAACTTAAACTTGCGCGACCACACACCACCTTTGTGACCACCACACCTGCGCGATGAGAGATCTGATTTTCTCTAAGTGTTGAGATAGTCGTGAATGAGGAGGGTTCGGCATGTATTTATAGGCATTTTGACACCCTGCGCGACGGCGTGCAAGTCTCCTGTCGGTGCACAGGTTTCGACGCGCAGGTCCATATGGCCAAGTCTCTGTCACGCTACTCACTTGCATAACCACACTAATACTTATGCGACCCTTTTTCCTTTTCCATATTTTGAAGTTCTGATCTTTAAAAACAATAGGCGCGCAAGTTTCCAATCCTCCTAGGCACCGGCGTGCAGGTCCTTTCTCGACACACAGGTCACTTGCGCGACCAACCCAAAACTTGCGCGACCCTTATCCCTTTGCCATTTTTTAATGTTTTGATCTTGAAAAACACTAGGTGTGAAAGTTCCATTTCCTTCAAGTACATGATGCGCAAGTCTCTTTTCCAAAACCACTTTTCTCCATTTGTCAATTTTTCAGGCCCAAAAAATTGGAAAACATAGGAAAACGGCGCCACCTTGTATCTACTCTTTTTGTACTGCCTCCAGATCATCCATTCCTTTGTCAAAGTTCTTGAATCAAACATGGATCATTAACCACATCCCTTGAACTCGACATGCCACCATGAAATCCACTTTGTCAACAAATTTTGTATGTCATGGTTTGCTTTGTCAATAATCACAACACTGATGTCCACTTTGTCAACAAACACAATCACATCAAAAATGCTTCAATGATACCTTGAGGGATTTTTTCCCAACAACCTTCTTGATGATATTTCATTATAAACTAATTATATTACATAGTGATCATTCGTATGTGGTTTTTTTCAATGGGACATATCCTCCTCTTCTGTAGGTGCCATGTCCATTACTAGATAGAAATTTTTAAATTTAGGAAAGTCTATCTAATGTCACTAAGGAAGAGGTCTATAGGGTCACACACAAATAATTTCCTTTTATCTAAGTTAAATATTATTTATATTTAATAATTAGAATAAATATTATTCTTTCGGATGAGAAGTAATATTTATTTAGGTTTTAATAATCAACAACAAATATTGAATAAATATTTATTCACAAGGTAATTATTTAATTATGAAAATATATAATATTTATTTATCATTTTTTATTCCTATGGTAATAAATAATTATTTATTAAATAATTTATTTATTTATTCATGTGAATATTAAATAAATATTTATTTTCCAAACTGTGAATATAATATTTATTTATTGAATAAAGGAATAATATTTTTAAAACAAAATATTCAAGGGTTCAATAAATATTAAGGATACTTAGTGGAACAAATTTTTTTTGGTGATAAATACTTATTTTACATACTTTAAAATAAATATTTATTATTCTGTATATTTTCACACATCACATGTAAAATAATATTATTATTATTTACATGGAGGGGGGTTTGTTGAGGATTAATTCATAGTTAAAGTCCTTTTGGAAATTAATTAGAATTAAACCCTAGACCTAGTTCTATTTATAGACTATTATGTAAATAGAATAAATATTAATTGTTGTATAAAAAAATTTCCTTTCAAGATCTCCCTTCTCATCCATTCTTCTCTAGACTGAGAAGAAAAGGGAAAATCCTTCATGAATGAAGGAACAAAATGCAATATCTCAATTTTTTGTAAAGGTGTGGATACTTTTAGTTTTATTTTAAATATTTTTTATCTCTATAAATATGCCCAAGGTTTTAGGGAAGGCTTTGAGATATTTTGGGATTGTTCGGAGCCCAGAGTTATAGTTTTTTCAAGAATAAGCATAGGCACATGGTTAGCACACGGTTAGTAGTAACCATGAACTCAATTGTGCAGCCTATAAATCAAGGAGCATGGTTTGTTTAATCGTTTAATAAAGGCCACGCACCCATGAACAACCTATAATAAATTTCAGGTGTAAGTTTCATGGTGTGTGCATGGCTTGTCTAACTGCACTCCAAGATCATGCGGGGGGTAGGGTATGAGATAGTGCCAAACTCACGGTTGTCACATAGTTTGTCTAATCATGTGCATGAACTATGAAATGTGTGGATGAAGGACAATGGGAGATGCATATTTGGCACATGATTTAGAAAACCATGTGGCTAAACCATGCACCCCATTAAAAAGGGTAAATTTTCCATTTTTCCCACCCATCCCTTAAAACTATTTTTTCTCCTTTCTCCTCCCTCATTCACACATAGTAGTCTCACCTTTGGGAAGCTCTCCCATTTTTCCTCCCTAGTATTTGACATAACTTCTTTATCTAAGCTTGGAATTGACTGCCATTCATTTCATTGGATCACCCTTGATAATTCTATGATTCCTCTTGCTTCCTTCTTCATTTTCTCTTTCCAAAATTTTCATTATCTCTATGCAGCCTAACATACCCTATTTGGGGTGTTTATCTAGTTTCTTTGATTTATATCATTCTAGCCCAAATCAAAGTCTAATAATGGATGAGGATTCATCTACCTATATAAGGTATTTGTTTTATTCCTTTTCCCTGAAATTATTGATTTCTATAGATTGTTGTCATTGTTTCTCATGTTGTACCTTCCACGTATTGCTCCTAAAATAATTAATACCTTAAATTAATTTCCTAGATAATTTCATGATGTTCCTTAACCCATTTTATATGGTTATAGGTTAAATACCTCAACCCAAACCACCCCCTTGAGGTGGGTTCGATTAAATTCCTTTGATTATTGTTCTTTCCTTGTGACTAAACCACCCCTTGGGTGTTTTGTGATTTCCACTTTCTAATGGAAGTCATAAATGAATGAAATGATCTGTTAAGTGGTCAAATTAATATATTGGTCCTTCCTCATTTATAAATGGGAAAGTTAACAAAATGTATGTGATGAATTGAAATTATAAATGGCATGGGAATTAGCATATCCCCTTTGATCCCTTGTATAATTTGTTCAATAATGGGTATTGTGCTATGGAACCAACCATGGGTATTAAAGTTAGAACCAACCATGGGTATTATGATATGGCACCAATATCACGATATGAATCCAATGATCCACTAGCATATTTTTGTAAATTAGGATGCCTTGTATTATCTCCTTGGATTTGTCTTGATGTCCCCAAGCACAGACCGCCATGATTTTTCTCCTTAGGCTCCAATCAAGCCTTTATCAAGGTTACCTTGTATGAGTTCCTTGAACATGAAGAGGATTCCCTAGTATTTGGTCGTGGGTTCTATACTTAGTAGGTATGATACTTGATATAACCATAATATGTCAAATTTTTTGGTTTTACTTAGTTTACTTCAGTATATAGTTTTCCTTACTTGTATACTACTCATGCCATAGCTTATACTTGTAGACTGAGCTAGATCATATCATCATTTTATATCTTTATTCTAGTTATACCTATACACTATTATAGATTATACAGAGAGACTAGATTTTTTATAGGCACCATTGGTGGGGTCTTATTGATTTTTACTCACACCATGTTTGGGCCATGGATTGGTACCTAGAAAAACTTCTTGGATGCAAGTAGGGATAAGGGAAAGCACCCAGTTATGGATTCTTGATCTCTTTTGTATAGGATTTCAGGAGTAGATGACTAAGAAAAATCTCAGGATTCTATTGGTGATATTTTTTTGGTCTTTTGGTTATTTTTTTATATACATATTGTATATATTCCTACTATCATATATGTTTGATCACTTTTTTATAGATATGAAATAATCTGATTACACTTGTTTATCATTATTAGATGTTTTACTTTACATTAAACTATTTATTATATTCTACTACCATATTACTTCCAATTATTATCAATTATTTACCATTATGCACCACTTTGAAAAGGTGGGTACAGTCTCCCCATCATACCACCTTAGACCGTTATTGTTAGTTAGCATCCTATAGTGTACAGGGAGTCTCACTTGAGGTCATGTAGCCACCGAGTCGGGTCACTTATTAGTGGACTAGTCTTGGGATGTCACAAATTTGTATTACATATTTATTTTCTTTGACTTAATATTTTTGGTTTGGTAGAAAAGATACTTGGATGTGTCAAAAATTGGTAATGAAACTATGCTTTGGGAGTAGCTAACCCACATACAGGGAAAATGAAAACTTTCCTAGGTTTCTTTTTTTATAGTTTCATTTATTTCACCATAGGATGATGCACATGATTTATTAAAATTATTATCAATATGTATTTTTTTACCCTTGTCTTGATATAGAAATAAATATTCATTCATGCATCATTATAGACAACTGATAAATTATATGTCATGAATATTTCATGTCATATTTATTTTATTGTGTGCATTTCCTATTGAATTTCATCTATTCCTTGATTGTTTTAATTTAAATTGTGATAATGTTTCTTGTAATGAAAAGGATAAATAATTGGTTACTTAAAATTTATAGATCAACCTAAATATTTTTTCCCTGAATAGATTGATAGTGGAACCTTAACTAACCAACTATGATATGCATTATTCATGGAACTTTAGTTACATGGAATGAAATTTTAGTTGTTTTTAATTAAATGTATGCCAATTATAATTTATAAAGTGTTGGAATATAAAATTAGGAATGGTGATCCATATAATTGAACCATCATTATGGACTTTTTACATCTTGATACCTGATGTAAAAGTATGGTTTCGGTTACATGAAGTGTCGATTGTTGCTTATAAAGATTATTCCTTTATAAATTGGGAATGGTAAATCATCCAAATGAACCATTATATATATATAGTATTATTCAAAATTTAACTTTTAAATGAAATGGTTGTTGTTAAATGGGGATTCCAATTACAACTTAAAGGGTTCTTTCCTCTATAACTTGGAATTGATGCCCCATATAACTGAACATTTATGATTAATAAACTGATTTCTTCCTTAACTTGACATTAGTAGAAAGTATTTAGGTTAGTATATTCTGGGTAGCAAGACCTTATATATGTTATTTTCCTATCAGTGATCCATTTTATCTTATGATAATATTTGAGGAATGTTCTTGGCCTTATAGATATATGTCTCCATGACATCCTCAAGTTGAATGCCAAGAAGGTGGTGATTAATATACTTCTGTGGTGGTGGGACCTAACCCACCAATAGTTCCACTAGAAGTACCTCTAGTAGTACCACCTACTATAACTGTACTAGGAACTAACCCTAATCTTTGATAGTATTTATTGCGATTAGTGAATTTTATGGAGGTAGTTCCACAATATTCACCTACTATGTTAGAACTGGTGAAAGAGTTCTAGTAGTAGCATCCACCTACTTTCTCAGGGTATGGTGACCCCCAGGATGCTGAGTCATGGATAGATTCTATTCTATCTATCTTCAAGCATATGGAGATGCCTCTAAAAATGAGGGTCAATCTTATTGTTTACAAGCTATTTGGATCTTCCAAAAAATGGTGGGATGTTTTAAATCAATCATATCAACACTAAGGCATGGTTTAGAGGTATTTTAAATCTAGTTTTTATGATTAATTATTTCTATAAATGATAAGGGATGAATAAGCTAGGGTGTTTATGTACCTATGGAAGGGTTCTATGTATGTCATATACTATTAAAATTGGTTCACTGAGATTCGTCACTTTGAACCAACTCTGGCTGGTGATGAACTATCAAGAGCAAGATAGTTTGAGGGTGGTAACATGTATTCCATCTGAGCATAGGTTAAAATCTTCTAAATGGATACTATCTCTAAAATAATGAACCATGACCTCATCACCAAGCATAACCTGAGGGAGGCTGAAGTTGTCAGGCATTGTGGTTGAGTACTGAGGTAGGGAATTGGTTCATCCAGTAGTAGAAAGCATCGCTTTGAGTTTTCTCATGAGGGAAGTATCATCTAGGGTGTGCATAAAAGTATTTTTATGGTATACCACCAGTGTGGGAAGAAGGTTCATATGAAGCCTAAGTGTGATAGAGCCCCAATATAGTGTATATCATAAGCCCTAATTTTCCATATTTATATATATTTTTGTAACTTTTCTCTTATGTCCATTGGAAGAGGATTTACACCAGATTAGAGTTCTGTAGAGGGATTATTTTCTCCGCATCAGGAAGAAAGATGTATTACTACCGGTCGATCAGGACAAGGTACTGGTCATGGACGAGGAAGCCAAACTTATGATATACAGAATCAACAGAGTGGACATACTCAAGGAGGTCGAGTTATAGCTCAGGGCCATGGATCAGACCTGTTACATTCAGTACATTCTATAACTGAGGAGAAGAGTCCTGAGCCATATATAGTTTGAGTTACGATGCTAGTAGCCTCTACTTTAGTTTATTATTTATTTGAAACTATTACTTCAAATTCATTCATATATGTGGTTATTATAGAGAGATTTGGTCTCAAAACTGAGTATTTTTGTGGAGTGATGATTCTTGACACCCACCCACTATGAATCTGGTCAAAAATTGTTCATCGTTGAAAGGATTTTCCCCTTGATATAGGCATATATTGTTTCTTCTAGAATCTTCTCATCCTTGAGATGACTGGTTTTGACATAATTCTCGAGATGGATTGGTCATTTACCTATTACTCCCACATTGATAGTTATCACTAGTGGGTGTCCTTCACATCATCCAAGGGACATAGTTACATTCATAAGGGTGAATGAGATGTTTAGGAAAGTTGATCTTGACCTAAGAATCATGGGATGAGTGGGGTGTCATCCCATATTTCTAGTATTTATCTAAATTATTAGGGAATACTTCAGATAGATTTCTCTTTAGTGGGGTATCTCTTCAAAGATGTCTTTCCTAATGAATTTTGAGGGTAACCTCCTCAAAGATGGTTGATTAGTTATTTGAGATAGGTAGGATGAATATCCTTTTATTATTCTGATATCCATCGTTGTCATGTTCAAGAAGATTGGATCTCTTTCAATCCTCATCATGTGTAAGATCTTGTGTTTTGAACTAGATGAAGTTTCAAAGGGAATTTGAAATTTTTCATTGGTGGATGAGTTGTTTTGGAATCTAGGAATTTGAGTGAGGTTGTAAGGTTTTGAACATCCATAAGTGATGTTTTCAGACATGGGTTATGATTCAGTGGAATCTTGGGGGTTTGGGAAAACATAGAAGGAAGTGAGGTTGACATGGGATCTTGAAAACTATTGCAGCTAGCCATTCACATCGTGAATTCCTTTCTCGATGAGAATGTGTTTCATGAGGTGCATCCAGGGAGGATTCAAGATGTGAAGTCCTGGGGGCTTACCCTGAGGCATTCATGATGTTAATATGGTTCAAATTTTGAATCATGCAAGGTTTTTTTTTTAAATATAACAAGGGATCTACCCCTTCTTTATTCTTTAGGCTATGAGGGGAACCCAAGAGGTCCTGATAACAGATCCTATCCCTCTTCTAAGGATCATTTGATCTCATCCATCTAAGATCCGATTAAAGAATCATTCATCATGTTGGATATACCTTGTCCATTTTTCGATTCTTCTGATATCTCTTGATTCAACTAGAGTTAAAGGCAGATAAGGGATAGGTAGAACTCCCTTAGTATAAGGTAGGTGATCTATGGATTTTCCCTTAAATTATAGCTTTTTTATAAACTACATCATTGTGTCGCGCACTGGAATTCTCATACATCACCCTTAAAATGTAAAATTAATAATGTAGAAGTTAATTTCTTGGATTAAATAACCATTTTTCTTCTAATAAAATTGTTGTAGGTTGTTCACCTCAACCCAAACCATCCCCTTGGGTGTGTTGATTTTATGATCATGACATATGCTTCATCTAGAGGATTAAAACACCCTTTTTGGGTGATTCTTATCATTATAATTCCCTTAACTTTCAATCACCATTTTAGGTGTGATGATTTATCCCTAAATAAAGGGATATTTAAATTGATTTAATCAATTTTGGAATGATTACCAACATGGACCGTTTTATAATAAAACCACCTATGAGGTGCGCTGTCTTCTTAGATAAAAGGGGAATTTAAATGGGAATATTTGAATAATGAATGGAATGGACCTTCCCATGGCCTTCTTATTTTTCTTATAAATGAAATATCCCAAATGATATGATTGAATTGAGTTATGGAATGCTTATAGACATGGATAGTTTGAGTTTAATTAAATTAAGTGAGGTAGGTAATGTTTTCTCACATGACCCTCTTAGTTATTAGTAAATTGAATTGAATTAAAAATAATGATCATGGAGAATTTTTTCGGTATGTATACTTTCATGGCCTATGATATACCTTTGCATGTATGGTGAAAACTATTTATGAATAGTTCACCTGGACCTTGTTATATGTATTTATAACACTCTGGCATGGAATCCCTTATATATTGTGTTACTCGGACATGGAGTTCATTATATATTGTGATACTCGGGAATGGAGTCCCTAAAGCATGGAATTCCTTGTATATTATGATACTCGGGCATGGATTCACTCAAGCATGGTGTCCCTTATGCATTGTAATACTCAGGCATAGTGACCCTCAAGCATGAAATCCATTATGCATTCTGATACTCTGGAATTGAGACCCTTGTGTATGGAATCCCTTATATATTGTGATACTATGGCATGGAATCCCTAAAGAATGGTCCCTTATATGTTATGATACATGGGAATGGATTCCCTTATATATTGTGACACTTAGGCATGGTATCCCTTACTAATTGTGATACCCTAGGAATGGTGTCCCTCGTATTGTGATTCATGGGTGTGGCACCCAATGCATGGCATACCTTATCCAATATGTGATCCTCTTACATGGATTCCTTGGTGCTAAACCTTGGTCTGACACTATTTCATGTATATCTATGCAAAAAAATGTATGCCATATGAATATATATAAATGATGGTAGGTGTGTATAGATATTCTAACTTAGGCCGAAGTAGGTATGGTCGGCCATGTGTTCTTAAAGAACTTAAGCCTAACTTATTTACATTTATTTATTTGTTTAGAGGTTTATTGTTATACCTAAACTTTTTTGTATTTTATATTCATGGACTTAATAGCTTTTGACACCATTTGTGGTCTCCTACTAAGTAAATCTCAAACCTTGTTTGGACTTCCATTGCATTGGGGTTCCCAAACAGACGTTATTCTTTCAGGACTAGGTTCTAGATTCAGCTTGATTGCTATTTGTGTGAACCCAGCTTTTTTATAAGGTATGTATCCTTTAATTTTTTTTTTGAATCATTATTATTTTTTTTTTTGACCTAATATGAATTCCTAGTGAAGTTGTGGAGGGAATGAGGGTGTTCGGGGCTAGTTCAAAGCCCATAACCCCAGCCGGTGGGAGAAACCACTAGGCCACATGGTTAATAGAAACCATTTTCCCTAGTCCAAACTGTTTCTCTTAACTGTGTAGGGAGTTTCAGTGTTCAGTAGTGGGTTTTACAATTTTCTATAACTGCTTGACTCAGGCCACATGCCCATGTGAGTTTGTTGTAGTTTTTAACAGAGGAAAATATCATGGTTTCCTGAACTGTGTGCATGAATCGTGCTAGGGGATATTTAGGTATTGTAATGTGCATGATTGGCGCATAGTTTGTCCAACAATGTGTCCAAACCATGTGACCTCTATAAGTGAGAAAAAATTTCCATTTTGACCTTAATTTTCTTATAACTTGAACCCCATTTCTTATTTCCTCCTACAATTGATAGGAGGCCTTCTTCTCCTCCCTTGAGAGCTCCTCAACATGCTCTAATATAGGTTCTTGGATTTATTCACTATCTAACCTTATAATCAAGATCTTATCATCTCGTTGGATAGCTATTAGTATGTGAATCAATACTTAGATCCATTTCATTGTTTGTCTTTCACTTGATGATTCTATTTTGATGTAGGCTCATATTCCCTATTTTTAGGGTGTTTGTATATTCTTTATTTTTCTTCTGATCTAGACAAACTAAGGGTTGATATTGGACTAGGAATCTACTATAGTCATAAGGTAGGTTTTCTATGACTTTTCCCTAAAATTATAATCATTTATAAATTTTCATCATTGTGCACATACCGATTTCACTGGGAGGTGCTTCCAAAATTGATATTCCTTAATTATAACTATTTAACTTTTATTTTAAATCCTTAATTAAACATTTTCTTTATGTAATTATAAGTTGGGACCTCAACACCATCCACCGAATTAGGATGCATACAATTTTATTCCTTTTTCCCTATTTTTGAGATTATCTGAGACACCGTTCGGGTGTGATTTAACCTGGCCTTGTTAAGGTAAGTTTCCCATTATGATTAAATGAATCTTTAAATTGTTAAATGGAAAGTATATTTATAGATATCACTTGTCCTATTCAAATTATAATTTAATTTATTTGATATTGGTTTCATTTCCTTTAACGCTTTTCATGTTTAACAAAAGGTATGGAATGAACCTATTAAATGTTTATAAATTATGGTGATAAATGGTTTTATATCCTTGATACACCTTATCCTGATTATTGAAAGATAATGGAATAAACCTATAAAATTATTAAATGGAATGAGTATTACATGGACTGTGATTACATATGATATAAATATATTGAGTATAAGGTGCATATTGACTTAGACATTTTTCATCATTATAGGAATGGTCAGACTTGATCCAACATTGGATTCCTGTGTGAATTCCTTGATCACTCAGAGGATGTCATTCCAATTCATTGATCCAATTATCACGGGAGATAACCACCATGGAATATGGTCATTGTCTTTATATGTGAATGCCTTGGTGTGGTACCAATCATTCCATTGAAATTTTTATGGATATTATATTACCTTGGATACACTATTTGGATTCATCTTGATGTCTTTGGACATGAGGTGCCATGGATTTACCCCATTGGGCCTAGTTATTCTTAGCCTTATATTACCATGAAAGAGTTCCATGGACTCATTTAGACTCATGTGTAGTTTAATTCCTTGGGTGTTCCCCTTAGATTACACTCAGACCCCTTATATCCAAACTACATGTGAGACTATTATGAGTTGTCTTGACCCCTAAGGTCAAGGATGCCTTGGTTACACCTTGGATCCTTTATTATCATTATATCCTATTATAGTACTCTTGATACATTATTACATGATCACCTTATTAAAAACTGATTCATAATTAATTATATGGTTACATGTTTAGACACCAGCTGAGGATGAAGCAGGTACGAGTTGTTTATTTGTATTGAATTAATTTTATATACCTACACATTGTATAGTTTATATTCACAGACTAGATTGTATAGACATCATTAGTGGTGGCCTAATATGATTTATCTCACACCTTATTCAGGCTTCCATTGGTACCTGAGAAGATTATATGATAGGAGTTGTGCACAAGGGGAATCATCTTTCTTTGGACACATGACTTGCTTGTTTTTCCTAGGATGGGATCTTAGTAGAAGATGATTGATACAGAGCTTGGGATGATTGGATAGTTTTTATCATTTTGAATCTTTTGTATAGAATGTACTATAATGATTACTTTCTTCCATGTATGTCTACATTACCTTTTATAGAGACATCATATCACATCATCTTTTGTATATGATATAGTTTTTATTTGTTGATATGGTTATTTATTACATGGATTTTTATGATTACTTCTATTTCCAGTCTTATTCATTATTATTTTTTCACTATTTTTTATTCATCTATTATATCACTATTGTGCTCCACTATGACCCGAGGGAATAGTCGCCTCACAGACACACCATAGGCCCTCACTGCTATTCAGAATCCTCTAGTGTATGGGGATGTGCGATTAAGGCCATGTGGTGGATCGGGTTCAGTTACTTTGGAGTGAAATAGGTATGGGACATCAAAAAGTGATATCAGAGCTTTTTTTATTTTTTATTATCATTTGGTAAATATATAAAGGTTATTAGAAACATGTTGTAACTTGGTCATAAGTCTTTCTTGGGAGTAGAAAACCCACGTTCGGGATAAATATCAAGTTTCTTAGGAATGGGAAATTGTTTTTATGCTTTTTTATTATTATAGTTGATATAATTTCACTATTAAGTGATGCACATGATTGTGATCTTTGATATGATTTATAGAAATTTTACCTCGACCTAGTCTGGTAAGGAGAATTATTACATGCATCATTATAGGTAGCTATAATTCACATTCCATGCATATTCTATTCCATATAGGTCTATTTTATTGCTTGAATTTACTATGTTTCCTATGATTGTTGAGTGATCCATGGTTATTATATATGTTTTTGTTACTAAAGTATTCTGTATAGAAGAAAAATTGATCATTTAAAATGTCATCATCAATCTAAATAGTGTTTTTCTATATAGGCTGATGGTGGCATATTAAATATCTATTCTAATACTTTTAATCTATATACCCCTAGTTACATGAGATGGGATTTGGATATGATTACATGATTACCAATCTCAATTATAATGTGTATGGACCCTTATAAATTGGAAAGGGAAATTCAATGAGTCAAGCTATCATATTTTACTTGTTACATTTTGAGATTGAATGTAAGATGGATTAGTTGTAATTAAATGGGTGTCAATTTCAGTTATAAATTGTATGGGCCTTTATTATCTAGGAATGAAAATCCATTTAAATTGAACATTGTGCTATGTATAAAATCAATTACAAACATAAAATTAGAATTTTGACTTATAAATGAAACCATTTCCAATAAATGGAGATCCCAAATGTAATTTAAAAAGTGTTTTCCTCCTTGAATTTAAATTTACCCTTCCATATACTAGAACCCCTATAAATCAAATCTTGAATACTTACAAATACCTTATACTTCTAAGCGGGTAGTCGAGGTAGTACGTTGAGTAGTGATCCCTTTTCCTTATGTTTCTTTCACTAGTGATTCTATCTAATTTAAAATCTTGTTTTGAGGCATGTGATTGGAATTTGTATAATTATTCCACCATGATTTCTTCTATTCATGTGCTAGGAAGGTGGTGATGATCATGCTCTGAAGCTGGTGGGCCTTGATCCATTAGTGATACCTCTAGTAGTTCCACCTAAGGCACCACATGATATTCCCAAACTGGGTATTAATGCTCAGCTTTGATAGGGTTTTATACATATGATGCATTCTATACAAGGTTCTCCACAACTTGTACCTATGATGTCTGATCTGACTTGTGAGTTTTATCAGTAATATCCACCTATCTTCTTGAGGAATGGAAGTCCACATGCTACTAAGTCTTGGATATATTTCATCTTATCTATCATTGATCATATGGAGACGCCTCTATAGAGGAGGGTCAATCTCACCACCTACATGCTATGTGATTTGGCCAAGCGTTAGTGAGATGTGATTACTCAGGATAGTCTTCATTAGGGCATGGTCTGGGTGGACTTCCAGACTAACTTCTATGATTACTTTTTTCCTTTATATGCTGATAGATGATCAATCTAGGGATATCATCCACCTGGAGTAGGTTGTTATGTCCATCATGGAATATTTATCTCATTTTACTGGGTTCCAATACTTTTTCACCACTTTTGGCTAGTGATGAGATATCGTGAGTGAGATGCTTCAAGGATGGCCTAACAATTATTCCATCCACTCATAGGTGAATGTATTTTTCCTATCTATATTTTCAAAGACCATTAATCAGGATCTTATCACTGATCAAAACCTGAGAGAAGCTAGTAGTATTGGGCATAGAGGGTCAATGTTGAGATAGGGCAGTGGTTCTTTTGATAGTAGGAATCATAGCCTTGAGGTTTATCGACAACGTAGTAGTATCCAGAGTATCCACACTGGAAGCTCCATTATATTCCATCAGTCTATATGGTAGGGGTAATGTAAAGTCTTAGTGTGATAGAGACCTGGTTGAGTGTTGTTACTTCAATGGTATGGGTCATTTTTAGATGTTTGGGTGGACCTTTTTTCCTATTTCTAGTGGAAGAGGACATGTACTAACTCCACCTTCAGGATCAGGATCAGTTATTCCACATCAGGTAAGAAGATATAGTAGTATCATCCGAACAGTACAAGGATGAGGTTATGGTCATGGTTTCCAGACTTTTTATTATCAATACTATTAGAGAAAACCTACTTAGGGTAGTCTAGTTATAGATTAGGTCTATAGATCAGGCTAGTTTCATGCATTATAGCTGATACCCAAGGATTAGAGTATAGGATCATTGACTTTACAATGTACTATTCTAGTAGCCTGTAGTATTGTATATTGTTTATTCGATATAGGTGTTTCTCACTCCTTTCTCTATTTATCAAATGTGGATAGTATCAGGTAGTAAATTCAATATTTTTTGGGGGTGATGACCTTAGACACACCATTGGGTGTGGTGTCAGATGGAATACGCCAATGTAAGGACTTCCCCCTTGAGGTAGGAAGTTATCATTTATTATGGGACCTATTTATCCTTGAGATGACGAGCTTCAATGTTATTCTTAGGATGGACTGGTTGGTTCCCTATCACTCTTATGTGGGTTTTTATCACCATAGGGTATCGTTTATATCACTAGAGGGTGATATTTATCTTTACAATGGTGAGTGGAATGTCTATACCATTAGAGCAAGACCAGAGTATCATTGTTAGGGTAGATTGATGACCCAAATTTCTAGACTTTATATGGAGAAGCAAGGTTTACATTAGGAAGAATTCCCTATGATAGTAGATCATTACAAGGATGTCTTTCCCAATTATTTTTTTTTATTACCTCCTGATAGAGAGGTATATTTTATGATCAATCTTATTCTAGGAGCATATCCAGTATCTATTCCTCTATATATGATGGAACCTACTAAGATCTATGAGCTTAAGAGACTATTGGAGTATTTAGAATCAAAGGGTTTTATATAACCTAGTACTTCATCTTGTGGTTAACCTATGATTTTTTCCAAGAAGGTGGATGGGACCCTTAGGTTATGTGTGGACTACTAACGGTTAAATCAACTTATAGTTAAGAACTGGTATCCATTTCCATGAATATACAGTCTCTTATACCAGCTCTGAGGAGCTAGATTTTTTTCAAAGATCGACCTGATATCAGGCTATCATCATGTGTGATTCATGACTTCAAATATACCATATAAAAATTTCCATATCTAGTATGTTTTATATGATTATCTGGTTATGTTGTTTAGTCCCACGAACACACCCTCTATTTTCATGGACTTGATTAATAGGGTTTTCCACCCCTATCTGGATTCCTTTTTCATGGTTTTTTTGGATGACATCTTGGTGTATTCTCATACTCAAAGTGACCATGCCAAACATCTTGAGATAATTTTTAATACACTGAGAGAGCATCATCTATATCCTAATCTTTCTAAATTCTACTTCTGGATCGACAAAGTTTACTTCTTGGGTCATGTTATCTTGGAATCAGGAGTACCTATTAACCCAAAGAAGTTGAGTGATATTGTTTTCTAAGAGAATCCCATTAATGTGTATGATATATGAATTTTCTTAGGGATTTTTGGATATTACAATCATTTCATATAGGAATTATCACACCTTTTTCACCTCTTATTGGTCTAACTAAGAAGGGTGTGAAGTTATTGTGGTCTGAAGTGTGCGAGAAGGCCTTTTAAGTGATTAAAGGAAGGCTTACTTCTACACCAATTATGATTCTACCATATCATAGTAGAGTAAATACAGTGTTATGTGATGCATCTAGCATCTATTATGGTGTAGTTCTAATGTTGGAGGAAATATTAGTTGTGTATGGTTATTTCTAGTTAATACATCGTGAGTGTAATTACCCAACGCATGACCTCGAGCTAGTAGTAGTTGTCAATTCCTTATGTTTTTTGAGACACTATCTTATGGTTGAGCTCTTGTTGGTGTATACAAACCACAAGAGACTCAAATATATCTTTTTTCAGTGTTAATTTAATCTTAGACGGTGAAGATGAGTCAAATACCTTTAGTTGACTTTGAGCTTGCTTTTTGCTAGGAAATGGAAATGTCGTGGCTGATGCACTGATCCGGAATACTTAGGCACAATCTGTGTAGGAATATAGTGATAAATAAAAATTAATGGACCTCTTTTCTAAGATACATATGAAGTTTCATGATATTCATGAGCCACCTTTTATTACAACCTTATAAATTACCTCTTCACTCTTTGATAGGGTGAAGAGAATGAAATTTTATAGTCCTAAAGGGTTAATCCTATGGGAGAATATTTCTGGTGAGAACCCACCTCTAAATTGGTCTATTGATGGAGAGGAAATCCTATATATAAATGGGTGTATCTGGGTTCCTGCAAGCATGAGAGTGGATCTAATGTGAGAGTTTCATGATTTTCATTGGGAATTTCATCCAAGAATCTCCAAGATGTATTATGATATGCACCATTAACATAGGTGGTCTGGGATGAAACATCAGGTGACAGGTTTTATCACTAGGTATTCTACCTATCATCAGTTGAAGGCTAGGCACCAATGTCCCAGTGTCTTGTTACATCCATTACCGATCTCAAAATGGAAATGGCAAGATGTTGCGATGGATTTTGTGGTTGGATTACTGAGGTCACCTCAAGGTAGTGATGTGATTTGGGTAGTCATGGATCGACTGATAAAGATAGCCCACTTTTTTCCTATCTAGGATACTTTTTCAGTTGATGAGATGGGAAGACTTTATGTTTTTGAGATTATACGACAACATAGGGTCCCTTGTACTATCATTTTAGATAGCTAGGGACACTTATTTCACATTGAGGTTCTTATAGGGGTTATAGAGAAATTTGGGTACATAGATGATTCTGGGTATAGTGTTTCACCCTCATATTGATGGTTAGTTGGAATCGCCTATATAGGTGTTGGAGTACATGTTTTGAGTGTGTTACCTTGATTTTAATGATTCTTGGGAAAATAATATCTCTTTTGTTGAGTTTTCCTACAATAATAACTATCAGGTGATGATTCAGATGGATCTATATGAGGCCTTATATGGTAGGTCATGTTGTTCACCTATGTGTTGGTTATAAGTAGGAGAATAATTGATACTAGGTCCTCATCTCATGAAAGAGGCTTCGTAGTAGGTTTAGTTGATCATAAAGTGTATGTCTTCTGCTAAGTGTAGATAGAAATATTATGTTGATCACTATTGATTATCTTTGAAGTTTGAGGTTGGGGATCATGTTTTCCTATGGGTATCACCCAGGCTTGGGAATAGACGGATATAGAGGAAAGATAAGTTGTCACCTCACTATGTCAGGCCTTTTGAGATCTTGGATAGAGTCAGGCTGGTAGCCTATGGGTTTTTATTACCTCTATAATGACCTGAACCTCTCTGGTCCATTCCTTTGTAAAAATATTGTGTTTGAGGTGTTCTGGGAGGTCAAGGTGACTTATTTATAACACTTTTCAAGATTTATAGTTATATGAATAGTGTTTCTAGGAAGGTAGGTCATCTATCATTAGGTCATACATTAGTAGATCATCTATCGGCAGGTCGTCTATCGATAGGCCATCTATCGGTAGGTCATATATCGGTAGGTTGAACAATGTTTCTAGGATGGTAGGTCATCTATCGGTAGTTCATCTATCAGTAGGCCATCTATTGGTAGGCCATCTATTGGTAGGTCATCTATCGGCAGGTTATCTATCGGTAGGTGTACATTGTTTCAAGATCGGTCAGTGAATAGTGCTTCCATCATCCTATAGTTTCGCCCCTTTGATGTTATCTTTGATGTAAAATGAATTCAAAGCCTTATTTTAAGGGATTTAAGGATAATTCAGAGCCCATAACTTCTATCTTAATTTTCCTAAGGGTTTGTGTCCCTTTAATCAGTCAAACTGTGTAGTCTTGACCAGATCTGCTTTTAATGGCAAATCTAAACTGTATCAAAACCACTTCTCTATTTAGATTTTCAAAAGGGTCGAGATACCTTCTGCCCTTTTTCTTAATTCTCCTTTATCTTGGTGTGAGGCACCCTGAACCTTTATTCTTAATGATTTGTGTGATTGTTATATCCTTGGATAGTTTTTCCCTTGGAGCTTTTCCTGATGCATGTGAACCCCCTGTTTTGGTGCAACCAGGAAGTGTTGATCTATCTTCGATATAATGTATGTTTTAACTTTGTTCTTCTAGGTTCCTAGATATGTTTCCTCCCATTATCCTTGCCATGTTATGGAATGTGATCTCCATGTTTCTAATGGATCTTTCTTGGGTTTTGGTTGATGTGTTCATGTCACGGCGTCCTCAGGTGGATGCAGTCATTGCGGGAGAGGTGATCGTGATCCATTATGTTGGCCCATTCTCATGAAAAGAATTTCGAAAACCTTTTGAGGTAGGGGATCTGTGGCTTCTATATTTTATTTATGTACATTTGTAGAGTTATCATGATTTAGCCACTAAATCATAATGAAATTGATATAATAAATATTTGAACCAGATTAAATAATTGGTATCAATTACCTAGTGATGTTATTGCCTCTTGATTTTCTAGATAGTGTGATATCTATGATTTTCTTGTTTATTATGTTGTTCTTGATGGAAATTGGTAAAGAAAATAAATCTGGGATTAATTTTAAATTAATTTTCCAAATATAAATAGGCATGTTTAATGAATCTAGTTGTTGTTGTTGTAATTTGATGATAATCAAATTGATGTAGTTATGCATGTTTAATGTAATTTATTGATAAACCTGAACCATGTTGATTATTTTTTATTAAATTCATGTCAAATTAAATGTTTAATTAATTTTTGATATCTTGATATAGCTATTTTTTTAGGTTTCTCATAGTTGGAACCTATGATAATGAATTAGTTAATTCAAGATGGAATAAAGAACTAATTGTGTCATAAATATAATGCCTTGTTGGGTTTGAGTTACCCACTTTATTGTAAAGGAAAAGTTCTTTATGCTTGGATCCATGAGATCTCATTGTGTGTGAAGGTTGAATGCCTTCTTTGGGGCTAAGTGCCCAGTTTCTTTGATTGTTTCATGCTTCTTGTGTTGTGGTATGATCTTGGGATGGATGATCCTGGAAGGATGTGGTGGTATATGGGGGAAGGGTGGTCCAGTGGTGGTGGTGGCAGAAATTGATTCCTAGAGTGGAGAGATTCATTGGTTTATGCATGTGGGTGTTGGGGAGGACACTATGGATGATGGAATGGGTTGAAGTTGGGATTACCTGTCGATGTGAAAGTGGTTTCTATTGAACCTGTTGTTTATTTATCTGTTTTACCTTTCCAACTACTTGAGGAAGATGGTCTTGATTACCCTCCTTCCAAAATATGTGAAGACGCATGGGGTATTCCACATGCCTTCCATGTTTAGCTTCTCAAGGATGTATGGGTCTACACTCCTGTTATAGGTGTCAAAGACATGATGGGTAGTTCATCTACTAACCGTGTTGAGCCCCTTATGTTGGTAGCTTAGAATTATTTCTTAGAATACCTAGAAATATGGAAAGTGAAGATGTTATTAATAAATGATTTAATGAATGACTGTTTAACCAGTGAGGTTGGGGCTTGTTGGGATGAAATGTCGAGGTAATATTTCTAGGAAGTCATGGACTTAGTTTGGTTATTCCTAGAGGGCATGGATCTTGGTTGGAATGGTAATGGGATGTAATGTGGTAAATGTTAATAGTTAATTAATCTTTAAAGAATTAATTAACGTAAAGTGAAACTAATAAAAAGGGATGAAGTAACTTAATATAGCTCTTTAAATGGTTGTGTACTTATAGGATATCTAGTCTTAGCAATGGTAGACATGACTTTGAGAGACGTTAGCTACAATTGAGTCTAAGACTAGGTTTTTCCCATGTTTGGTTGTGATCTATATTATACCATGTACTTTTTTTGTTTCTATACACTACCCCACCCTATTGGTTGGGGCGACTGACACCCCGGGGATTCTGAGCCCTGGGGGGTGTTTTCCCCAACATCCCAGTGGGAGGATGGATGGCTGCCTACCCCCTTTGTCCCCACTCTCTTCTCTTGGTAGTTACTTATGTTGGTATGCATGGTGGTTAGTTTTCCCCATATATGTGTGTAGAGGTATGTAATGGCTTGTGGTTATTTCATACACATATATTCTAGATATAGTTTCCTAAGTGATACTATAGTTATAATGTGTATAGGCTTTTATTTCTTGAGGATCCTTACTCAACATATAGGTTGTAGTGGCTTAAGATATAACACCCAACGTTTGATACACGTTGTGTGGGGTGTGGTGGCTCTCAGAAACTACCTGGTTACTTTTGGTTTTGTGGTTTTGGTGGTGAGTTTCACAGGGTTCATGTTGTGGTGTTACGCCTAAGTGTATTCGGGCTATCCTTTTTAGAGAGAGATGCTCAGGATGTGTGATGTTGGGGAAAATCGGCAAAGCAGTGGGGAAGTAGTAGTGGGTTACCCTTTAAATTCTTTATTATATTATATACTATTGTATGCGATACTTGGTGAGAGTATCCATGGTGAGGATGATAACATAGTATACCTGTTTAGGTGAAGAGTTAGTTTCACTTGTTGTTCATTGTGCTTTAGCATGATTTATTTACTTTTGAACAAGAGGCTTTGGGGAGGATCCTATTGAGTATACTGTTATACTCACCCTATGTTATATAAACTATTTTATCAGGTTTCTTGGATCATGTTGGAGGTGAGGCTAGTTACTACTAGCTTGGGGTTTCAAGAGTTTTTCGGGCTTCGTGGTCACTACCGTTTTACATTCTTTTGGTACTTTCAGTTTTCCCTTTCAGTTTTAGTAGTCTTTTCATGACATTACATATATTTACTTGGTTTTCTTTTATATTTTAGTCTGAGTAGGAGTTGGTTGGTGTCTATCTTATCTCTCTTTTCCTCGTGTTTTCTCTTATAGGGTAATGCCTCCCATCTGTGTGTTTGTTATACCCTCGGTGATAGTCACCAACCCAGGGCCTACTAGAGGTGGGACTTTAAGGGTCATTGTCTCTCTTATCACATTGTCAGCCCAAGAGGGGTACACCTTGTGGGTAGGGGTCATAACAGAGTGGTATCAAAGATCTAGTTGAGGGATTGTATGGAGTTTGGAGTTAGGCATTGGTGAGGTTTCATGGGTTGGTAGGGAAACGATGTCAGTCAAGTTCAGAAAGTTCTATGAAAACTAGAGACCGACTGAGACATAGGTATTTTGGGCCCCTGTGATCTGATGCATAGACATTTAAGTTTACAGTGGCTACTAAATGAGGTGATACTATTTATAGGGTAGAGACCTAGGAAAGGATCATGCATCATTATACTTTGCGCTTGTGTTTGAATGGGTAGACATTGTGATATGTTATCCTAAAATGAATAAAATAAAAAAATTAACTAATGTTAAATTCATCCATATTTTAGGTTTAGAAGTTATAACTATTATTCCTTTTGAAGGTATGGATCAGTTCAATGTTCTTATCAGGTTCTTATAGAAGATGTCTAGTAGGTTGCGCTAGTAGATCACGGCAAAGTAGAGGTTGACGATAATGAAATTTGGAGGAGCAAAATATGAGAGTTTCAATACTAGAGTTTGAAGAAGTACGAGGGATCTATTTCATATGTAGTCACAGAAGACTATTTGGAGGAGGTAGATATAGCTTTTAGTTTTATCCATTCTCAAAAGTAGCACTGGGTTTCATTGGTTGTGAAGATGCTTCGTGGGGTAGTGAGGAATTGGTGGTTCTTATTCCTTAGGGATCGAGAGGAGTCAGTAGTTTCATGGAAGAAGTTACTAGAGCAGTTCAGTGCTGATTTTATTTCTTCAACCACAAAGTCGGAAAGTCACCAGGAGCTGCTTACACTTTAGTAGGGGAGATCAAGTGTGCGAGAGTTCAGGATCTATTTCAGGAACATTATGAAATATGCTTCAGACCTTTACAGATAATGAGGATAGGGATAGGCATTTCAAAGTGTCTTTACATCCATATATCCAGTGTCAGGTCACTCCATTTATACTGAAGACATATCTTGAGGTGCTGGTGAGGTCAGAGGTCATCGAGAGGACATTAGCCAGAATTGGATCGTCACAAGGGGGAGTCATCTGGATTCCTCACGAAGTTGATCTATGTTCTGGGGTTCCCTATTTTTAGGGAAGAAGATTTTATGTTTGGTCAGGGGTAGGTCCCAACCCTCAATGTCTTGTTTCTCTGGGGCAGTAGCTCTTAGGCCTATGCTAAGGGATCAGGTGCTTGTTTTTCTTATGGAGGATGAGGTCATAAATAGAAAGAGTGTCTGACCTTTCTAAGAAGTCAGCATATGTTAGGTGTTCCACTTTAGGTTTCTTCATTAAGGCAGTTCCAACCAAGGCAACAACAGTAGGTTGAACTAGTTTTAGATCAGTAGAGAGAAGATGGGGTAGGTAGAGGATATCCCTGGGACACTCCTCATCCTCAAATAGTAGAGAGAGTCCATGTAGTTGGTCATCGTGAGGGTCATATATGTTTTGGAGTAGGTTGTGGTTAGCTTCATGTGTTAGTGTTGCCAGCTCCAGGGGAGCCATACGTTTTTTGAGGTACCCTTTGATTGTTTTCTACTTTGGTGTATGCCTTATTTGATTCAAGAGCGGCATACTACTTCATATCACCTTCCCTTTTCCATGCTTTGGGACTTGATTAGAGAGACTTCCAGTGCCCTTTCCATTGACTATTCTAGTTGGATTTTGAACTAACTTGTTTGAAGTATATAGAGATTATGAGTTAGTGATGGAGAAGCACCACTCTTGAGGAGATTTCCTATATTTTCAAATATAACCATATTATTTCATCCTCATCATGGATTGGTTTTATTCATTGCAGGCTATCATGGATTGATTTAATATGTAGGTGGTGTTCTTCGATACTGATGGAGATCCAGTTGTGTTTATTGGCGAGTGAGACCCTTGGATGGGTTAGAGGCATGTTCCATCTTTTTCATCTTTGATGGTTGATTTGATGTTGAGTTCATTGGAGGTTCAGCAGTCGACGTTTACCAAGGTCATAGAAGAGTACCTTAATGTCTTTATAGAATAGGTTTTAGCATTACCCCCTCGACAAGAGATTGAGTTCGAGATCGAGCTACAGCCAAGCATGTCTCTTATCTCAATGTCTCCATATAGGATGATGCCTTTTGAGTTATGGTAGATACATATATAGCTCAATGGTATATTACAGTGTGGCTTTTTTCAGATAATTATGTCACTGTGGGGTGCACCAGTTTTTTTTGTGAATAAGACTGATGGAAGTTTGAGGTTGTGTGTCGATTATCGTCAATTTAACTGAGTGACAGTGAAGAACCACTATCCTCTTCCATAGATTTATGATTTATTCGATCAACTAAAGGGTGAAAGTTGGTTCTAAAATATTGAATATAGTCAGGATATCATCATATGAATGTGAATGATGAGGATATCCCAAATACTTCTTTCCATTATCATCATGGGAATTACAAGTTCATTGTGATGTTGTTCGGTGTGACGAATGCTCCAGCTGTGTTCATGGGGTTGATGAACATTGTGTTCCATGTGTTCCTAAATAATTTCATGGTGGTCTTCATCAATGAAATCCTTTTGTACTTCATGTCTGAGGAGGATCATAGAGAGCATCTGTGTGTTGTTTGGGGAGTTCTTCACCACGAGAAGCTATTTGGGAAGTTATCTAAGTTTGGGTTTTGGGATCGAGAAGTCTGTTTCTTGGGGAATGTTATATCCCAATAGGGAGTAGTTGTGGATCCATAAAAGATAGAAGTAGTTTTTTCTTGGGAAGACCCTAAGATAGTGGAAGAGGTAAGAAGTTTCCCTGGTCTTACAGGCTATTATAGGAGATTCATTGCCGATTTCTCTCGGTTTGTGACTCCTCTGACAGCATTGACCAGAAAGGATCAGGTGTTCATATGGATTGATCAGTGTCAGGAATCTTTTGAGTATCTAAAGGAGAATTTGGTTAGTGCTTCAGTTCTTTGTCTGCTAGTATAAGGAGTTTAGTTCGAGGTTTTCTATGATGCTTCACATCTGGGGTTAGTTTGTGTTCCGATGTAGTAGAGATCGATTGTTTCTTATGGGTCCTAGCTGTTACATACTCATGAATGTAACTATTCCACTCATGATCTTGAGTTGGTGGTAGTGGTGTTTTCTATAATGTTTTGGATACATTTCCTCATTGGTGAGCGTTTCATGGTCTTCATTGATTATAATATCCTGAGGTACATTTTCTCCTAGCATGTCTTGAACTTGCGACAACGTCGATGGATTGATTTCTTATAGGATTACGACTTCAAAATTTTGTATACACTTGGTAAGCGGAATATTTCAGCCAATACACTGAGTAGGAAGTCACCTAGTGATACAGTGTATGAATCAATTGATTCCTATAGAGTAATAGAATAACTTTCATCATTACATCTCGATATAGGAGAAGTTGGCGGCAAAGGTTATCTTCTTCATATGATGGTGTAATCATATCTACTGTAGCAGGTGGAGGAATACCAGTTGGGGTATCTTGAAGTGTAGGTAACCAAATTGTTTGTGGTGAGGCCCTTGATGGATGGTCTAAGGATGAACAACATCGGGTATTATTTTAGGGAAGGATTTTTGTTCCTTTAGCTATGTGTGAGATGGTTCTCAGAGAGTTCCATAGTTCACCCTTAGTGGTACATCATAGCATGAGAAAAATGTACTGAGATTTGAGTAGTTAATTTTGGTGGCCTGGGTTGAAGGATGCAGTTACAGAGTTTGTGTCTCGATGTTTGGTCTTCTAGAAGGTGAAGGTCGAGCACTGTGTTCCCGGTGGTTTTATCCAGCTATTATATGTTCCTCAGTAAAAGTGGGAAGACATATTGATAGAATTTGTAACTGGTTTTCCTCAATCTTAGGGATTCTATGATGTTATATGAGTAGTATTGGATCGTTTGACAAAATTATCCCACTTTATAGCGATCAAGGAGTCGATCTTAGTGGAGGTTTTTTCGAGGTAGTATCTAGAGGAGGTGGTGAGACTCCACGGAGTCCTAAGGACGATCATTTCTAATCAAGATCCTCGTTTTACCTCCAGGGTGTGGAGAGGTCTTCATCATGTTTTAGATTCTAAGTTATTCCTTATAACTACTTTTCATCCATAGATAGATGGTCAGACAGATTGGACCATCCAGACTCTTGAAGACATGTTGTGCTCTTGTGTCCTGGATTTTAGAGGTTCATGGATGACACACTTACCCTTGGTAGAGTTCAGTTACAATAATATTTTTCACTCCACCATCGGTATGGTTCTATTTTAAGCCTTTTATGGACAACATTTCCATTCCCCATTATGCTTTACTAGGTTCGGAGAGTCATCAATTATCAAGCTAGAACTAGTACAGAACACGATATAGATGGTTCAGGTGATTCATGAGGGGATGAAGGAAGCACAGGATCATCATAAATCCTATTAGGATCATAGGAGGATAACTTTAGAGTTTGATTTTGGGGATCATTTGTTCTTGAAGGTGAATCCCCATCATGGGTAGTGAATTTTTGGTCATGAGAGTAAGCTTTCTCCCTGATTTTTTGGGCCTTTCAAAGTGTTGGCTCGTGTTAGAGTTGTGGCATATCGGGTAGCACTTCTCCCACAGATGAGTAGGATACACAATGTTTTTCATGTGTCACAACTCTTTCATTATCTTCATGATGAATCTCACATCATCGATTGGGGAAAGATCAATGTTTATGAAGATGCGACCTTTCAGGAGTGGCTTGTAGAGATTTAGGACTACAAGGAGAAGGTGTTGTAAAGGTGTGATATCCCCCTGGTTTGTGATTTGTGGTAGTATGGGGGTTTAGAGGAGAGTACTTGGGAATGTTTTTCATAGATACGTTCTCAATACCATGAGTTTTTTTAGGTTTATCTATTTTCTTATAATGATTTTCATTTTATGGTTTTAGACCTTTCCTGTTTATGAGATGGCTTTCTATTGTTGCTTGTTATGGCTTGCTCTCTTTTGAGAGGTATCTCCCCTGGGAGAGTGTTTAAAATATGTTTGTAGTTATAGCATGGTTTTGTATTGTCCCTTTTATGATGTGTTTGAGATCCTGTGGTGGCGAGAGCCTTGAGAGGTATCTCACAGGGTGGATGTTTCGATGACCCCTTTTTTGTTTCCTCTCTAGGTTGGTTTTGGATTCTCATGGATGAGAATTTTTTTGAGAGGTATCTGATGTAATGTTCAGGATCTCTCTGGTCCATTCCTTTGTGAAAATATGGTGTTTGAGGTGTTCTGTGAGGTCAAGGTGACTTATTTATGGCAAATTTCTAGTTATGTGAACAGTGTTTCTAGGATGGTAGGTCATTCATTAGTACATTGACCAGTGTTCCTAGGATGGTAGGTCATATATCAATAGGTCATATATCGATAGGTTGAACAATGTTTCCAGTATTATAGTTCATCTATCTTTAGTTCAACTATTGGTAGGTCATCTATTGGTAGTTGTACAATGTTTTAAGATCGATCGGTGAATAGTGTTTCTAGCATCCTATAGTTCCACCACTTTGACGTTATCTTTGACGTAAAATTCATTCAAAGACTTTTTTTAAGGGATTTAAGTATGATTCAAATACCATAACTCCTATCTTAATTTTCTTAAGGTTTTGGGTGACTTTACTCAGTCAAACTACGTAGTCTTGACTAGATCCTCCTTTAATGGAAAATCTAAACTATATTTAAACTACTACTCTGTTTATATTTTCAAAAGGGTTGAGATTATTTCTACCCTTTTTCTTATTTATCCTTTCTCTTGGTGTGAGGAACCCCTAACCATTGTTCCTAAGGATTTTTATGATTGTGTTATCCTTGGATCATTTTCCACTTTGAGTTTTTCCTACTGTATGTGCACTCTCTGTTTTGTTGCAACTAGGAAGTGTTGATCTATCTTCGATATAAGGTATGTTCTAACTCCATTCTTCTGGGTTCCTCAATCTATTTCCTCTCATTCTCCTTACCCTGTTATGGAATGTGATATCCATGTTTCTAATGGATCTTTCTTAGGTTTTGGTTGATGTGGTTGTGTCGTAGCATCCTTGGGTGGATGAAGTCATTGTGGGAGAGGTGATCTTGATCTATTGTATTGGACCATTCTCATGAAAAAAACATTGGAAACCTTTAGAGGTAGGGGATTTTTGGATTCTCTATTTTATTTACGTGAATTCATAGAGTTAGAATGATTTAGCCACTATATCACAATGAAATTGACATAATAAATATTTGAATCGGATTAAAGAATTGGTATCAATTGCCCAGTGATGTTATTGCCTCTTGATTTTTTAGGTAGTGTGATATCTATGATTTTATTATTTAGCATGTCATTCTTGATGGAAATTGGTAAATAACGTAACGATGGGATTAATTTTAAATTAATTGGCAAAAGATAAAGTGGCATGTTTAATGAATCTGGTTGTTTTTTTGTAGTAATTTGATGATAGTCAAATTGATGTAGTTATGCATGTTTAATGGAGTTGATTGATAAACCTAAATCATGTTGATTATTTTTTATTAAATTCTTGAAAAATTAATTGTATAATTAATTTTTGATAGCTTGATATGGCTAGTTGTTTAGGTTTCCCATAGTTAGAACCTATGATAATGAATCAGTTAATTAAAGATGGAATAAAGAACCATTTGAGTGATAAATATAATGCCTTGTTGGGTCTGAGTTACCCACTTTCTTGTAAAGGAAAAGTTTCTTATTCTTAGATCTGTGAGATATCATTGTGTGTGAAGGATGTATGCCTTGTTTTGGGGCCAAGAGACCAGTTTCTTTGATTGTTTTCTACTGCTTGTGTTGTTGTATGAGCCTGGGATGGCTGATCCTAGAAGGTTGTGGTGGTATATGTGGGTAGGGAGGCCCAATGGTGGTGCTGGTGGATGCAGTTGACACCTAGAGTGGAGAGATGCATTGGTTTATGCATGTGGGTGTCAGGGAGGTCATCAGGGATGATGGAATGGGTTGAAGTTGGGCTTACCCATTGATGTGAAAGTGGTTGTTGTTGAACCTGTTGTTTTTTTATCTATTTTACCTTCCCCGCTGCTTGAGGTAGATGGTATTGATTACCCTCCTTCTAAAAGATGTGAATATTCATGGGGTATGAAATGTGCTTTCTGTGTTTAGCTTCTTGAGGATGGATGGGTCTACACTCCTTTTATAGGTGGAAAAGACTCGATAGTTAGTTCATGTACTCACCGTGTTGATCCCCTTGCATTGGTAGCTTAGAATTATTTCTTATAATACCTAAAAATATGGAAATTAAATATGTTATTAATAAATGATTGAATGAATGAATTTTTAACCCATGGGGTTGGGGCTTGCTGGGATGCAATGTCGGGGTAATATTTCTAAGAAGTTGTGGACTCGGTTTGGTTATGCTAGGAGGGCATGGATATTGGTTATAATGGTAATGGTATGTAATGTGGTATATTTTAATGGTTAATTAATGTTTAAATAATTAATTAATGTAAATTGAAACCGATAAAAAGGTGCAAAGTAAATTAATATAGATCTTTAAATTGTTGTGTGATTATATGATATCTAGTCTTAGTAGTGGCATCCAGGAGTTTGAGAGACGTTAGTTGTAGTTGAGTATAAGACTAGGTTTTACCATAGTGTGGTTGTGAGATATATTATACCATGTACTTTTTTTGTTTCTATATGCTACCCCACCCTGTCAGTTAGGGAGACTGTTACCCCAGGGATTCTGAGCCCTAGGGGGTGTTTTCCCCAACATCTGAGTGGCAGGATGGATGGCTGGATACCCCCTTTTTCCCCACTCTCTTATCCTGGTAGTTACTTATACTAGTATGCGCGGTGGTTATTTTTACCCATATATTTTTGTAGAGGTATTTAATGGATTTTGGTTATTTCATACACATATATTCTGGATATAGTTTTCTAAGTTCTACTATAGGTATAACGTGTATAAGCAGTGATGGCTTGAGGATCCTTACTTGGTGTATGGGTTGTAGTGGCTTGAGGTATAGTACTCGACATTTGATACATGTTGTGTGGGATGTTGTGGCTCCCCAAAAATACTTGGTTACTTTTTTGTGGTTTTGGTGGTGAGTTTCACGTGGTGAATGTTGTGGTGTTACGCTCAGGTGTCTTCAGGCTATCCTTTTTTGCGAGAGATGCTCAGGACGTACGATGTTGGGGAAGATCAGAAAACCAGTGGGGAAGAGGTATTGGGGTACCCTTGAAATTATTTTATGTGATACTTGGTGATAGTATCCATGGTGAGGCTAGTAACATAGTATACCTATTTAGGTGATGAGTTAGTTTCACTTGTTGTTCACTATGCTTTAGCATGTTTTCTTTACTTTTTCATGATAGGCTCTGGGGAGGATCCTATTGAGTATACTGTTATACTCACCCTATATTATATAAATTTTTTTTAGGTCACTTAGAGCAGGTTGGAGGTCAGGCTGGTTACTACTATCTTGGGGTTTCAGTAGTTGTTTGGGCTTCGTGGTCACTGTCGTTTTACTTTCTTTTGGTACTTGCAGTTTTCCCTTTCGGTTGTAGTAGTTCTACATGAAATTACATATATGCATTTAGGTTTCTATTATATTGTATTAAGAGAAGGATTCTGTTTGTTTCTATCTTATCTCTCTCTTCTGCATGTTTTCTCTTTGATTATAATGCCTCTCATCTATCTGTTTGTTATACCCTCGGTGCTAGTCGCCAACCCGGGGCCTACTGGAGGCGGTACTCAGGGGTCATTATCTCTCTTATTACATTGTCATCCTAGGAGGGGAAAACCTTGTGGGTAGGGGTTCATGACACCTCATAGGTACCATTCCATGTATGATGTCTTCTATATTTCATAGTTTCACTATTACTATGTCGGCACATCTCGTACTTTTGATCCTAAGGATGTTGAGTTAAATGTTGATACTTCTTTTGACAAGTATCCCATACACAATGTTGATTGAATAATTAAGTATCTCTAAGCCCATTATTTTCCTTTATTATGGGTGTTATGGAAGCAAGTCTCTGTATAAGATTATACTTGGGAGCAGGAGGTCGGCATATGTGCTCAGTGGCCGGAGTTGTTCTCAAACAATGTTCTACCACCTTGGAAGGGAAACTTGGGAATGAGTTTCTTTAAGGGAAGAATACTGTAAGAACCCAATTTTTCTATGAGGTATATATCCTTTAATTTTCTATCTAATTTTTTGGTTTTGACCTAATATGAATGTTAAGTGAGGATATGGAGGAAACAATGTGTTTGGGGCATGTTCTAAGCCCAAAAAGCTAGCTGATGGGAAAAACCACTGGACCTCATGGTCATTAGAAACTATGTATCCCAATATGCATGGTTTCTCCTAACCATACAGGGAATTTTATTGTTCAATAGTGGGCTACATGGTTATCCCTAACCATGAAACCTAGGTCACACACCCATAATAGGTTGTTGTAGTTTTTAACAGAGGAAAACAACATGGTTTTCACATGGTTTCCCAAATTATTCAAAAGAACCATGTGGGGGGTATTGAGGTAGTGTAATGTGTATAGTTGGTGCCTGGTTTGGCCAACTATGTGGCCAAACCATACGACCCCTGTAAGTTGGGAAAAATTACCATTTTACCCTTAATTTTCTTATATATTGAACACATTTTCTTATTTCCACCTACAATGGATATGAGACCTTCTTCCCCTCCCTTGAGATCTCCCCAACATAATTCTTGGATTTCTTTTTTTTTTCTACCTTGGAATCAATATTTGATCATCTCATTAGATATCCATTAGTAATTGTTTCAAACCTTAGGCTCGTTTCATCTTTTATATTTCTCTCAAAGATGCTATTTTTATATACGATCATATGCCCTATTTTCAGGGAATTTTTTGTTCTAACATTTTATAATTATCTAGGAAAACTAAAGGAAAAAACTATATGAGTCATCTACTCTAGGCATAAGTTAGGTGGTCTATGACTTTTCCCTAAAATTATTGTCATTTATAAATTTTTTTCATTGTGTGCATGCTAGTTTCACTAGGCGATGCTTCTAAGATTCATCTTCCTTAATTATAATTATTTAGATTATGATCTAAGGCCTTAATTACACGTTTTAATTATTTCATTGGAGATTGGGACCACAATTTCACCCACCAAATTCAGATGTGTTCCTTTTTATGCATTTTTTCCCATTGATGAGATTATTTGAGACACCTTTCGAGTGTGATTTAACTTGTACTTGTTAATGTAAGTGTTCCATAATGATTAAATATATCTTTAAATTGTTAAATGGAAAGTTTATTTATAGATATAACTTTTCATATTCAAATTATAATTGAATTTATTATATATTGTTTTAATTTGCTCTAGTGATAAATGGTTGCATATCCTTGATACACCTTGTCATGATTATTGAAAGGTAATGGAATGAAACTATTAAATGATAAAATGGAATGAGTATTACATGTACCATTATTACATATGATATAAATGGAATGATTATAAGGTTCATATTACCTTGTACCTTTTTCATCTTTATAGGAATGGTCAAACTTGTGCCATCCTTGGATTCCCAATAGAATGCCTTGAGCACTCAGAGGACATAATTCTAATTCATTGAGCCAATTTCCATGGGAGATACCCACCATGGAATTTGGTCATTGTATTATTACATGAATGACTCAATGTAGTACTAATGATTCAATTGAAATCATTTGTTGATATTATAATGCCTTGGATACACTCCTTTGATTCATCTTAATGTCTTCAGACGCACGACATCATGGATTCACCCTATTGGACCCAATCATGCTTAGCCTGGGATTACCATGTATGGGTTCCATGGAATCTGTTATTCTCATTTATAGTGGAATGTCTTGGGTATTCCCATTGGATTACACTCAGACCCCTTATAGACAGAATTCGTGTGATATTATTATGAGTTGGCTCGACCCCTGAGGTCAAGGATGCCTTGGTTACACCTTGGATCCTTTTTTATCATTACATCATGTTACAGTACTATTGATACCTTGTTATATGATCACATTATTACAAAATGATTCATAATTAATTAAATGGTTACATGTTCATACACTAGTTGAGGCTAAAGTAGTTATGAGTTTTTTATTTTTACTTATTTACTTTTATATACCTATACACTGTATAGTTTATATTCACATACTGTATTGTATATACATTAATGGTAGTGGCCTACTAAGATTTATATCACACCCTATCTGGGCCATCATTGGTACCTGGTTAAAGTATATGATCATAGGTGTGGAAAAAGGGATGCATCATGTTTTGGACACATGAAGTTCTTTCTTTCCTTATGATGGGAGCTTGGTAGCATATGAAGGAGCCATAGCTCAGGTTTCTTGGATAGTTTTTGATATTTTTTTATTATTTTGTAAAGCATGTACTATACTGATTTCTTATTGTCATGTATGACTGCCTTTCCTTTTGTAGAGACATCAAATTACATCATCTTTTTTATATGATACAGTTTCTAGTAATTAATATGGTTGTTTATTACATTCATGTTTATTCTTACTTCTGCTATCGGTCTTATTTATTATTATGTTTCTGCTATTGTTTATTCATATATTATATCATTATTGTGGTATCCCCACAGACACACCCTAGGCTCTCATTTCTAGTCGAAAACCTCTGGTGTATGAGGTGGCATGCTTGAGGACATGGGGAAAATTGGGTTCAGTTCCTTAGGAGTGAATCGAGTTCGGGACATCACACTATTATTCTCAGATATGGGAGTTAGGAGAAAAGGACTGAGTCGAAGCTCAGGATGCTCATGGAGTTAGCCCTTTGGTATTTTGTTCACTTTTATTATACCTATATTATACTATATTGTATTTACTACTGTATTTTTATTATTTTAGATTACATAACCTTATCTTTACATGCATTCATGGTTGTATATTTGGTGTTGTCAATTTTATCATTTATTGTTATCTTTATTTGCTCAATATTTTATTTATATTGTTTCCACTATTAATTGATTTATTAATTGATATAAAACTATAATAATTTAATCATGAGGGTATATTCTCTCCACCATACCACCTTTAGATCCTCACTACTAGTCTGAAGCCTCTAGCATACGGGGAGGCATGCTTGAGCCCATACATTAGGAAAAGACCAAGTGGCTAGGGATGGGATTGTGTTTGTGTTTTTTTATTATAGTTGATTATTATTTAACCTTGAGTGATTGGTTTACTTTTTATGCTTGCTAATTTATAATATTATGGTGTTTTCCCCTTTTCTAGGTATGGAAAGGAAGTATTGTTACATGTATTATTATAGGCACATAGATATTCACATGCCATGTATATTCCATGCCATGTAGGTTTCATTACTTGACTTCCTAATAAAATGTTGGACATGCCTTGTGTGTTTTAGCAGCATGCTTATCTGTATAACATGTTTAGGTGATTATTTAGCATTATTTTCTTATATACCATGCTTTTTTGGTTTTTTGTTTATCTATCTATATCATTTACTACCATGTGATAGCATGCCCTGTTATAATTGTGATATGCAATTGGTTATTAAAGTTTCAATAACAACCTAAATGGTCTTTTCTCATATATTTTGATTATGGAACATTAACTAACCAATATTGGCATGTTTGATCCATGAACCATTGGTTACATGGGTTGAAACATTCATGGTTGTGATTAAATTGGTGAAAAAACAATTTATAAAGTATATGGTCCTTTATAAATTGGGAATGGTAACTTATATAATCAAACCATTATAAATAGACTTTCTATATTTTGAAGTCAAATATTAAAACCTCATTGAAACTTCATGCATTACAATTATGACGTATAAAGGAAAGTATGTTTATTATTTGGGAATGGTAAGAAATCTAACTGAACCATGGTATATGATGAAATATCATTATTAAAGATAATGGTTGCCTTTATGAATACTAGTACCTACATAATTTGGGCATGATGACCCGTGTAATTAAATTCTTAAATGCACAATTGGACCCAAGTAGGTTAGTTGGGGCATGTTTTTTATGAGATAACCAATTAAGGGTGTTTTAAAACTTTAATAATTAAATCAAAAACTATTTGGTGGAATTTATATGGACCCATGTTGGATATTATGGGACCCTCAAAGGTTGCCTTTTTTATATTCCTTAGTACTTAATCCCATGGGGGTATGTTGATGTTGTAAGAACCCGGTTTTTTCTGTGAAAGACTTTGGAATATTCTTGATGATATTACAGAGCAGCGCCTTCAGACGGCGTGCGATTCCGAGCCCCGGAGTGGCCGTAATTAAATTTTCAGTGCGTTCACACAGGAAATGATAAATAAATGGGATAACTCCTAAACGGAGTTCCGTATCAGAGATCCGAGTGTACAGATGGGTCAGGAATAGGGTGTTTACCCTAGGAACGACATAAAACTTGTCGGCACGGGACGTTTGGACCCCTCGCCCGCTTCTAAAGAGTTAAACGAATTAATTAATTAATTAATTAATTCGTTTAATGGATAAACGCTAGTATCTCTTAAACAGTGGCTCGGATTGGAAAACTGAGGGCACCGTTGAGTTTGGAGCGTGCCTTTTACCCTAGGAGGGGTGTAAGTTTCGCGGGCGCGGGCTGTTTGTGAAAAATGGCCCCAGGGGCGTTTTCGTAATTTGGCGGCCTCGGGCGCTAAGTTTAATAACTTTTGAACGGGGTATCGGAATAAAATTCCGAGACTGTCGTTGCGCTCAGAGCGTGGTTCTTAGTCTAGGGGAGGCTAAATCCCGACCCCGTCGGGAGTTCGGGTTCGGGGCTGTCGGGCGGGCGTTTAAGTGATTTGTACTTAAACACCCCCCTTCTTCTTCTTCCTCCTCTTCTTCCTCAAACCCTCATCCCCCTCCTTCACCTCCGGCGAGGCGAGATCCGATGAGGAAACTCTGGCGAGGTGCGATGGCGCGCGGCGGATCGCGCGGGAAGCGCCGGGCGAAGCCCAACGAGGTAGGCGGATTTGAGTTTTCCTCCCCTTCCCCTTTTTAATCCATATTTATGCTCAATCGCTCCATTGGATCCTCGAAAAAATCCCGTGGTTGCGTAGATCCCGTCCCGAGATTTCCGGAAAGCTATCCGGATCGAAATTTCGACCACCAGATTGTTCCCGGTGGTCCTTGGAAATTTTCCGGTCACGGCCGGTTTCCGCCGAGGGCCGAAGGCGGCAGACGGCGGCGGCGCAGGGCGGCGCGGGGCGGAGCAGGGCGGTCGGTCGGGGCTTCGAAGGCGGCGGCGGCGCTTCCGGGAGGCGGCGGCGGCCTTCGGCAGCGGCTGTCGGAAGCCGGCCGTGGGCGCCGGCAGGCGGAGGAGAGGGGGGCCGCGAAGCGCGCGACCCCCGTGCAGCGACTGCGACCCGCAAAACGCGGGTCGCTGTGGGGATTCAACCGGCCGTGAGGCGGCCGGTCGGCTGAAGCAAGCCGCGGCCAGCTGGCCGCGGTGGGGTGAACCGGACCCGCGGCTGAGCATCGGGCCGGCTGTGCAGACCGGGCCGGACGGCGCGGGCCGGCCCAAGCAGGGCGGACCGGCCGGACCGGGCCGGTCCGGCCCAAGGGGCTTTGCCCCTCCGTCTTCGGACGCCCGTATTTTGGGCTACGGGCGTCCATTTTGCGCGCCGTCTGCGGCAGCGCGGAGCTTGAGTCAAGACAGAGTTTTTGAGATGGTTTCGGGAATTTTTAATTTCTGAAACGTGGGGTCTCGGAGACGCGACGCGTCTTTAAGTGGACGAGCGTTCTTCCGGAAAATCTTGTTTTGGACGGCGCGGACGCGTTCGACGTCCGTTTTGAGCGCCGTCAGTTACGTTGGGACCCTAGCATCGAGGCGGAGGTTTCCAGGGTAGTTTCAGGCGTTGAGGCCAAAGTTGAGGTGTGGGCCCCACGACCCGTCTTTCGAGCTGCGTGCAGCGTTTCACGCCTTTTTCACCGGATGTCTGTTCGGGGTGTGCGAGCAGTCGATGTTGGGTGTTTTTCCGAGGGCGTCGCGTTGGCGCAGTCTACCCACTGTAATTCCATACGATGGTGCGGGCCCCACGAGGGCCGTTTCGGGAGTTGACGGTGATTTCCAGCTTTATCACCGGGCGACCGTTTTGGAAAAGTGAGTATTCCATTTCGTGTACTTTTTCGAGAGGATCGCAACGGTGTGATCCGTTCATTGGGTTTCGGGACCAGGATGCGGGTCCCACGTGGCACCGCTCGGGTGCGGTGCGCCGGGATGCACCTTTTCCTCCGGATATCTGTTGCACTCATGTGAGTAGTGCTTTTGACGTGTTTTCCCAAGGGGATCGCAATGGTGCGATGCGCCCAACTGTTTTCGGGGCTGAGGCTCGGGATCATAGGACGTCGTTCGGGCGTGAGGCGGTGTTGGCGACTTTTCCGTCGGATATCCGTTTTAGGCGAGTAAGTAGTCGATCTCGCATGTTTTTCCGTGAGGATTACAACGGTGTGATCCGTTTGGCTGTGCGGAGCCTCTTGCACGATCTCGGGAAATGTGGAAGCATGGAAGGTGCTCCAGTGGTGGTTCGCCCTACCTTGTATATGGCGGACCCTTGGCGTGTGATCGCGCACTCTTTGGAGAGTGATGTAAATGCTTCACGAGATGTGGCTGGTCGTGCCTGGGCCTTTGCGGTGGACTCGTTATGTCACGCCTTCGCATTGACATTGGGTGCTGTGTGCACAATGGCCCTTGGGCTGAGACTGTGGTATACTCTGGGGGTATATGGAAATTCTTGGAGGTACATGTGGTTGTTCGTACCTGAGAACGTTGGTGCGTTTAGTTGGGGTTGATATGGGGCCACATATTGTGTGGGCCCCACGTTTGTACCGGGTTATGCTTGCATACTTGGACCTCTCGCGACGTAGAGGGTCCCTCTGTGGGTTTGTTTGACCAGCAGGGTGGAGTTTTCCCTCTAGCTTGGTGCTGGTTTATTGGCCAGTAGGGTTGAGTGGTCTCCCCCTGGTTTCGTTCTCGATGGATCGGCCAGTAGCGGTGCTAGTGGCACCCTGTGATGGAACAGGCGTTGAACCCCTCGGGGTGAGTTGTGCTGGAGTTGGGTGGTTGCGCGATACCCACTCCGTGTTTGGTTGGACAGTGTTGTACCCTCCAGTAGAGATGGGCAGAGCGGTTCTGAGTTTTACCCTCCAGTAGGGCTGGGCAGTGGGTTACTCATCGACTTCCTCGGGCTTACCCTCCAGCAGGGCTGGGCAGTGAGTTGCTTACTGACTTCTAGGGTCTACCCTCCAGCAGAGACTAGGCAGTGGGTCACCCGACGCTCTTAGGGTCTACCCTCCAGCAGAGACTGGGCAGTGGATCACCCGACGACCTCTTAGGGTTTACCCTCCAGTAGAGACTGGGCAGTGGGTCACCTGACGACCTCTTAGGGTCTACCCTCCAGCGGGGCTGGGCAGTGGGTCTCCGGATGATGTGTTATGGTTTACCCTCCAGCAGGGCTGGGCAGTGGGTCACCCAGTATTTTATTATGGTTTACCCTCCAGCGGGGCCGGGCAGTGGGTCGTCGGTTGATGTATTATGGTTTACCCTCCAGCAGGGCTGGGCAGTGGGTCACCCGATATTTGGTTATGAATTACCCTCCAGCAGGGCTGGGCAGTGGGACACCTGTTAGCATTCCAGACTCAGTCCTCTCGACTAGGCTAGTCTGTGGCTTACCTCTGTGATTACCAGAGCAGGACCCTTGGTTGTATGGGTCGGTGATGGAACGGCTTAACTTTGAGAAGACCTCTCAACTGCAGGGCAGTGATGAGGTGTGGTAGGACTTTCCTAGAACTCTCAAGTACGAGGGGCGCTTTCCCTACCGAGACGCGTTCTTGTGACGCGATCTAAAACTGTGTGGGCGAGTCAGTGCCGCCCAAAGCGGATAGTGTCGAAGTGCGGTGATTGAGCCCCTTAGATTGTAGTTCGGGGCAGACGTGCGGGATGTTGGGCATCGATGGAGTTTCTTTTGGGACTGTTGGCGACTCTTTTCTTGGGCTGAGCTATGGGAAGGAGATCCCATTATGACATTGTTCGGGCTTCTTGTTGAGCATATGGACCTGTATATACCTTGTTCTAGTACCCACTTCTTGGGTTTGTTTACTCTCCATCCAGGAGAGGCGAAGACGCGCGGGGTATGCCACGTGATTTCCATGTCTAGCTTCTCATGGTTGGACGAGTCTACTCTCCTGCTATAGGCAGCGAAAGCTCGACGAGAAGTACATCTTCTCACCGTTACTAGCTCCTTGTGTTAGGACAAGTCTTCTACGTTTCTCTTGTTGGGTTGAGCTGGACTCTTTACTTCACTTTCAGTTGTACTCCTCTACTTTTCCTGTTCGCTCTACTGCTCACCCTTCGGTACCTCCTTTGTTGCTCCCTCGAGCCTTCGGGGTATCCTACTGAGTATTTTTATACTCACCCCTGCTTGGGCTTTGCCCGCACTTGGTGTGCCCTTGCAGATGATGGACAGGTGGAGTGTGACTTCAGTGGAGCGTAGGAGCTTGGGAGCTTGGACCGCATGCGGTGGTCATGGCCGGGTTCCAGGTGGGAGACTCGTCATCTGTTTCCTTTTTGTTTACCTGCTACCGGGTTGTGGCACTTTTTGGTTGGGCGCGTGTTGTTCCCCTTTTCTTTTCAGATTTTACTTTGTACTATTTAGAGGTCTATGGACATCTGAGGTTTATATATATAGCATTTGTTCTTTTTACTCTGCTTGTTCTTTCTTTACTCAGCACTTTTTCATTGATTTTGCTGCGTGTGTGTGTACAGGTGCTTAGGCAAAGGCCTCCCCAAGTTGTTTTGCCTTCGGCGCTAGTCGCCAGCCCCTGGCCTATGGAGGCGGGCTTGGGGTAGTTGCGGCTCGAGCCCGGTTGGGGTCGGGTCGTGACAAAGTGGTATCAGGGGTAGTTCATTCCTTGGGACGTTGTGCGGATGTCCCTAAAAGAGGAATTGGCTGGGATTTAGGGAAACAGTGTTAACGTGTCTCGAGAGCGGCTCTTAGGCCAGGGAGTCCAGTGATGGTGCGGCGGCCGACGTATCCATTCACCAGGACCTTGATAACCCGCTTGTCGACTTGGCATGTTGAGACACTTGTTGCAGGGAAATTTTTTTGTGCATCACGTAGGATTGAGTCTTTGACTGTCCTTTTTGAGTCATCTCCCCATCGTTGTTGTTATTGGTATATACATATATGCTCATCTGACCGCGACACTCCTTGATAATATTCAGGATGTCTCCGCGAAGACAGCCAGCCAGGATACCAGTTTTGGGTACGTGACGACGACCCTGTGAGCTACGTGGCCTCAGTCCAGGACCCATCATGTGAGCCCTTTTCTCCGGGTGGGCTGGTAGTAGTACCCCCACCTGTTGAGCAGCAGACAGTTTCAGCAGAGCAGGATGAACTTGAGCGCAGGTTGAGCGCGCTCCGTGAGTTCCAGCTGCAGAGACCACTGAGGTTCAGTGGTGAGCCAGACCCTCAGGCAACAGAGGTTTGGCTCGAGGTAGTGGTTCGTCTTTTCAGGCTTGTGCAGACGCCGAAAGATCAGAGAGTGGCTTTGGCAGCCAGCCTTTTCCATGGATCAGCTTGGCGTTGGTGGAGTCTGGTGACTCATCTTCTTGATGAGTCGTCACCTTCGTTGGACGACTTCCAGTTGTTGTTTCGAGAGGATTTTTTCCCTCCTACTTGCGCTCCGTTCGGATTCAGGAGCTCCTGCAGTTTCAGCAATGAGGGATGATGGTGGCTGAGTACGCGGCTAGTTTTGCAGAATGTGCACGCTTTTACCCAGACTTGGTCCCTGACGACAACTTCCGAGCGCGGAAATTTGAGCAGGGTCTCCGCCAAGAGATTCGTATTGTCATAGTACCCTTGGGAATTTCCACATATGTCGGGGTGCTAGAGCAGGTGTTAGTGACAGAGTGCTTCCTGTCATGTTTTTCGGATGGTAGTGGCAGTTGGCGCGACGGAGCCGGGATGTCTGCCATAGCTAGCAGGTTCCGGAGGATAGGACCTCGATGCAGGTGGCCTTCCCACTGCCATTTTTGGAGACGTGGTCGTATACCACTATGGCGAAAAGGCGCAGGGCCTCAGCCGAGGATGACCTACCATGAGTGGTTCCCAGGCCATGGTCGTACACCACAGTGGCACCGGAGGGCACCAGTGCAGCGCCTTCAGACGGCGTGCGATTCCGAGCCCCGGAGTGGCCATATTTAAATTTTCAGTGCGTTCACACTGGAAATGCTAAATAAATGGGATAAATCCTAAAAGGAGTTCCGGATCAGAGATCTGAGTGTACGTATGGTTCCGGAATGGGGTGTTTACCCTAGGAACGACATAAAACTTGTCGTCGCGGGATGTTTGGACCCCTCGCCCGCTTCTGGAGCGTTAAACGGATTAATTAATTCGTTTAATAGAGAAACGCTAGTATCTCTTAAATGGTGGCTCGTATTGGAAAACGGAGGGCACCGTTGAGTTCGGAGCATGTTGTTTACCCTAGGAGGGGTGTAAGTTTCGCGGGTGCGGGCCGTTTGTGAAAAATGGCTCCAAGGGCGTTTTCGTAATTTGGCGGCCTCGGGCACTAAGTTTAATAACTTTTGAATGGGGTATCAGAATAAAATTCTGAGACCGCCGTTGCGCTCAGAGCGTGGTTCTTAGGCTAGGGGAGGCTAAATCCCGACCCCGTCGGGAGTTCGGGTTCGGGGCTGTCGGGCGGGCGTTTAAGTGATTTGTACTTAAACACCCCCCCCCCCCTTCTTCTTCTTCTTCTTCCTTTTCCTAAAACCCTCCTCCCCCTCCTTCGCCTCTGCTGAGGCGAGCTCCGACGAGGTGTGATGGCGCGCGGCGGATCACGCGGGAAGCGCCGGGCGAAGCCCAACGAGGTAGGCGGATTTGAGTTTTCCTCCCCTTCCCCTTTTTAATCTATATTTATGCTCAATCTCTTTATTGGATCCTCGAAAAAATCCCGTGGTTGCGTAGATCCCATCCCGATCTTTCCAGAAAGCTATCCGGATCGAAATTTCGACCACCGGATTGTTCCCGGTGGTCCTTGGAAATTTTCCGGCCACGGCCGGTTTCCGGCGAGGGCCGAAGGCGGCAGACGGCGGTGGCGCAGGGCGGCGCGGGGCGGAGCAGGGCGGTCGGCCGGGGCTTCGAAGGCGGCGGCGGCGCTTCTGGGAGGCGGCGGCGGCCTTCGGCGGCGGCTGTCGGAAGCCGGCCGCGGGCACCGGCAGGCGGAGGAGAGGGGGGCCGCGAAGCGCGCGACCCTCGTGCAGCGACGGCGACCCGCAAAACGCGGGTCGCTGTGGGGATTCAACCGGCCAGAGGCGGCCGGTCGGCTGAAGCAAGCCGCGGCCAGCTGGCCGCGGCGGGGTGAACTGGACCCGCGGCTGAGCTGCGGGCCGGCTTTGCGGACTGGGCCGGCCGGCGCGGGCCGGCCCAAGCAGGGCGGACCGGCCGGACCGGGCCGGTCCGGCCCATGGGGCTTTGCCCCTCAGTCTTCGGACGCCCGTATTTCGGGCTACGGGCGTCTGTTTTGCGCGCCGTCTACGGATGCGCGGAGCTTGTTTCAAGACGGAGTTTTTGAGATGGTTTTGGGATTTTTTAATTCCCGAAACGTGGGGTCTCGGAGACGCGACGCGCCTTTAAGTGGACGAGCGTTCTTCCGGAAAATCTTGTTTTGGATGGCGCGGACGCGTCCGATGTCCGTTTTGAGCGCCGTCAGTTGCGTTGGGACCCTAGCATCGAGGTGGAGGTTTCCAGTGTAGTTTTAGGCATTGAGGACTAAGTTGAGGAGCGGGCCCCACGACCCGTCTTTCGAGCTGCGTGCAGCGTTTCACACCTTTTTCACCGGACGTCCGTTCGGGGCTTGCGAGCAGTCGATGTTGGGTGTTTTTTTGAGGGCGTCGCGTTGGTGCAGTCTGCCCGCTGTAATTCCGCACGATGGTGCGGGCCCCGCGAGGGTCGTTTCAGGAGTTGGCGGTGATTTCCAGCTTTATCACCGGGTGACCGTTTTGGACAAGTGAGTAGTCCATTTCGTGTACTTTTTCGAGAGGATCGCAATGGTGCAATCCGTTTGTTGGGTTTTGGGACCGGGATGTGGGTCCCATGTGGCACCGCTCGGGTGCGGTGTGTCGGGATGCACCTTTTCCTCCGGATATCCGTTGCACTCATGTGAGTAGTGCTTTTGACGTGTTTTCCCGAGGGGATCACAATGTTGCGATGCGCCCGACTGCTTTCGGGGCCGAGGATTGGGATCACAGGACGTCATTCGGGCGTGAGGCGGTGTTGGCGACTTTTTCGTCGGATATCCGTTTGAGGCGATTAAGTAGTCGATTTCGCGTGTTTTTCTGCGAGGATTACAACGGTGTGATCCTTTTGGCTGTGGGGAGCCTCTTGCGCAATCTCGAGAAATGTGGAAGCATGGAAGGTACTCCAGTGGTGGTTCGCCCTACCTTGTTTATGGCGGACCCTTGGCTTGTGATCGCGCACTCTTTGGAGAGTGATGTAAATGCTTCACGAGATGTGGCTGGTCGTGCCTGGGCCTTTGCGGTGGAGTATTTATGTCACGCCTTCGCGTTGATGTTGGGTGATGTGTGCACAATGGCCCTTGGGCTTAGATTGTGGTATACTCTGGGGGTATACGGAAATGCTTGGAGGTACATGTGGTTGTTCGTACCTGAGAACGTTGGTGCGTTCAGTTGGGGTTGAGATGGGGCCACACGTTGTGTGGGCCCCACATGCGTGCCGAGTTCTTCTTGCGTACTTGGACCTCTCGCAATGTAGAGGGTCCCTCTGTGGGTTTGTTTGACCAGCAGGGTGGAGTTTTCCCCTGGCTTGGTGCTGGTTTGTTGGCCACCAGGGTTGAGTGGTCTCCCCCTGGTTTCGTTCTCGATGGATCGGCCAGTAGCGGTGCTAGTGGCACCCCGTGATGGAACAGGCGCGGAACCCCTCGGGGTGAGTTGTGATGGATTTGGGTGGTTGCGCGATACCCACTCCGTGTTTGGTTGGCCAGTGTTGTAACCTCCAGTAGAGATGGGAAGAGCGGTTCTGAGTTTTACCCTCCAGCAGGGCTGGGCAGTGGGTTACTCATCGACTTCCTCGGGCTTACCCTCCAGCAGGGCTGGGCAGTGGGTTGCTCACTGACTTCTAGGGTCTACCCTCCAGCAGAGACTGGGCAGTGGGTCACCTGGCGCTCTTAAGGTCTACCCTCCAATAGAGACTGGGCAGTGGGTCACCTGACGACCTCTTAGGGTCTACCCTCCAGCAGAGACTGGGCAGTGGGTCACCCGACGACCTCTTAGGGTCTACCCTCCAGCGGGGCTGGGCAGTGGGTCACCCGTCGTCTAGTTCCAGGTCTACCCTCCAGCAAGGCTGAGCAGTGGGTCGCCTGTCGACTTATTCCATGTTTACCCTCCAGCGGGGCTGGGCAGTGGGTCGTCGGATGATGTGTTATGGTTTACCCTCCAGCAGGGCTGGGTAGTGGGTCACCCAGTATTTTATTATGGTTTACCCTCCAGCGAGGCCGGGCAGTGGGTCGCTGGTTGATGTATTATGGTTTACCCTCCAGCAGGGCTGGGCAGTGGGTCACCCGATATTTGGTTATGAATTACCCTCCAGCAGGGTTGGGCAGTGGGACACCTGTTAGCATTCCAGACTCCGTCCTCTCGACTAGGCTAGTCTGTGGCTTACCTCCGTGATTACCGGAGCGGGACCCTTTGTTTACGGGTTGGTGATGGAACGGCTTGACTTTGAGAAGACCTCTCGACTGCAGGGTAGTGATGAGGTGTGGTTTGACTTTCCTATAACTCTCAAGTACGAGGGTGCTTTCCCCACCGAGACACGTTCTTGTGACGCGATCTAAAACTGTGCGGGCGAGTTAGTGCTGCCCAAAGTGGATAGTGTCGAAGTGCGGTGATTGAGCCCCTTGGCTTGTAGTTCGGGGAAGACGTGCGGGATGCTGGGCATCGATGGAGTTTCTTTTGTGACTGTTGGAGAATCTTTTCTTGGGTTGAGCTATGGGACGGAGATCCCCTTACGATGTTGTTCGGGTTCTTGTTGAGCATATGGACCTGTATATACCTTGTTCTAGTACCCACTTCTTGGGTTTGGTTTATAACGACCCATACTTTACATACATTGTTAATACATCAAAATTGAAGCATACTTATTAAAACATATAACAAACCCACGAAAGGACCGTATAGGTATAGTGTCTTTAGAAACTGGGAAACATAAACAACTGGTTCATAAAGCATCAACTTTGCCTCCCACTTATTTCATCATATCTAGAGTCCCTTTTTGGCATATCCTACTTAATAATCTTCTTCCTGACCTGGGGAAATAAAACATACAAAAGGGTGAGATCAAATGCTCAGTAAGGGTAAACAAAAGAAATATCAATCACATTGTATACATAAGCACATAACTTTTGGAAATCTTAACCTGAAAAAGAGATCATAATTTCATAACATGGGATAAATCATGGAAGTGAAATGTAATCACAATATTCATAACTTAAAACATGAAACTTTGTGGCATACACACATAATCACAGAGAATTATTTCTTGTTAGTCAAAACTCATTGTCAAGACTATCTTAGTGGACAAAGTCCCTTTCTGAACCGAGTCACCCTCGTTTCAGTCCTGTTTCACTGAACCGGTATAACCTACCATTCCAGCCATGTCTATATCATGAGATATAAAATCTTTACCCAATGCATTGAAGGGATATATAGGTCCCACCCATCTCATAATTATACCATTCTTATGTGTGCCACAAAATCATAAATCATACATCATTACATAACCCATGTAATACAAATGGGAATCTTAAACATCATGACATCATAATACAATTCATATAAGATAAAGGAATTAATAAAAATAATTACATCACAACATAATAAAATCAATGTAATAATAGGGATAAAAACAGAACCCTTTATTATCTTAGATGGAAAATAATTTTTATAAAACACTTGAACTCCATTCTTGAGGAAAATATCCTTTCTTCTTCAAAAAAATTTATCCTTTCAAAACATGTCATACAATTTTAAACTAAAAGAAGTTGATTAAAAATAAACTTGAAAACTTGTAAAGGAAGCTTCTTGGAAATAAGGTTTTAAAAATCCATTCATGCCGTATAAGTTAAAAAAACATTCTTCGTACTTTTTTCGGAAAAGTCAAAAAGTACCTCGTACGAAAAACGACAAAAGATTCCTTTCATATATTTTACTAAAAACTAACCGAAGGGTAAAAATGGATTTAAAAAAAATTGTAGGTGGATGGAAATAATATTACATATTGATGAAACATGGATGTAGATGATAAAATACACCCCAGTAAATACTTACGAAAAAACAATCTCGGATAAAAATGAGATTGTGATATTTCTCTTACCTTAGGTCCGACTTGCTTTGTAAGTGTTCGAACCTCCTGTATAATTATTTAAATAATGTTATTGACTTATTCCAAAATCATACTTGTTTTTATGATATCATATATGGTCATATTCTTAGCTTCTTAGTAGTAATATTTCATTTCTACTTGTTATTCGGGTTTTTATAACTTTTTGTTCTTATGCGTGTTTTGTCGAATAAATTCTTATTCTTATCTTTAGGTTATAGATACATCATTTCCAGAATGGTATTAGTGTAATATATATCATATTCATTCATTCAATTCATTTATATAATCATTATGAAATGAAGATCATGTAGAACGAGTCGCATCACATCGTGGAGACGGTATTCCGTACGTACGCACGAGTGATGATATCATTCCTATGATCGTGGAATTGTATTGGATTATATGTATACTATTTCAGAATCAATATCACTTTATAATAGTCATATATAGTCATTATTTACACCATTATACCCATCCAAGTAAGGTGGTGGTGGAAAATAGATTACACCACGGCGTGGAGACGGTATTCCGTACGTACGCACGCGCGGTGATTTCTTTTTCCGTAGGATGGATAGATGGTGAAATAGGGTTGTTTCATACTTATAATAAAATATCCGTATATGAGTGATACTGATGTTATTACTTCATAATGAAACAACTAAAGAAGAATAAGTGGAAGAAGAAATAAAGATGAAAGAATCGGTAACGGACATTACCTCTTCTTTGAAGTGCTTCTTTGAGACCTTCTTTTAGGGCACTAAAATTGGTCTTTGAAGAAGACCAGGACCTCTAGGATGTCTCTAGGGAAGTGGATAGGAGAAAGTGGCAGGGGTTGGCTGAGCTTGAAGGCTCAATGTGGTGTGAGGAAGAGGGGGAGGAGGTGCCCTTTTATAAGGGAGGAGAGGGGCACCTTTGGAATAACTAAAAAAATTATTTTATTATAAAGTCAATTTCGGTTTTAAATAGCTCCAAATTGATTTATTTCGAGGCTAAGGTGGGGATGGGTCGAAATCCTCTCATCCAATAGAATTTATACAAGTTTAGGTTCCTATTTTAACCTTATCATTTAGATTTAACATTAAGTTAAATAATTTTACTTTTACCATGTCTTCTTGTGTTCTTATACTATAAGGTTAATAAACATACTATAAGCAGCCAAAAGAACCCCAATTTGTTTATTATTAATATATATAACCTTATCTAAGTCATTTTTCCGAACCTTAGATTTTTAGAAATAAAATAACAATTACTAATATAATATTTGTTTTAAAAACTATTTTATGTCAATTTTGATACTATTTAGTAATTGATTTTGGTGAAAATCATAACAGAATTATTAGTTCAAACCAAGTTAATTAAATCAATACTAAAATGTCATATTAACCTAGAAAATTATTGGAATTCATAAAAAGTCTCAAATTACATTTATTTTGGTGTTTATAACATCAATTATGTCAATATTTCATTAATAAAATAATTACTGCATCATCATTGTGTCATAAATAAATTAAATTATTCAGTGTCTAAAAATTACAAATAAAATATCATTATGTAGGAAATATTTTTAGCTTTCTAATTAATATTTATAGTCGAATTTATCTTATGTATAACCTTATATTAAAAATTATGTACTTATTAAACTTTGATTTTAACTATTTTAACCCTTTTTTAAATAAATTAATAATAAATGTCTTAATCTAATCCAGGTGGGCCTAAATGGTCATATTTTATTCCTAAGTTTGTTTTTGGTCGAATTACACTTATCCAATAGAATTAGGACATGTGTTAGGGTAATAATAATATCATCTTTACCCTTAATTACCCTATTTACTTTTTATCGTGGTAAAAAAAAGTAAAAAGTTACTATTCACCAAAAAATTATTTTCATCTCATTGAACCACATTTTACTTACTGACATCAACCATGTCTCTCGTATTTTTGAAATTCCACTCATAGAAGTGGTAAAATTAAGTTTTATGAAAAATTCAGTTTTTTAACTACCACTTAGTGGTTTCACTATTCATCAAAAATTGAAAGTTTTCAGAAAAATACCAAAATTTTACCCTAGGCTAATTTCGATATTACAAATCCAAAAATGAAGTCCATTTTGAAAAATAAAATTTATAAAATTTCAAAAAGTGGTTATTACTATTCATAACGACTAGTTTTAATAATATTTTAATAGCATATCGTTGTTTAGTGAAACTCGGTATTGCGTACGACGCAAGCTATCGAGGAAGGTCGCGATTTCGTGTAAAGAAAGCCAAGAAAGTGTTGTGTAGAAAAAGATTCCTTTGATGATTTATATAACATAAAAGTCTCGGGTGTTACATTCTACCCCCCTTAAAATGAATTTCGCCCTCGAAATTCGTCACTTTGTAACAAACAGATGAGGATACCTCTCCCTCATCATATCCTCAAACTCCCATGTAGCTTCTTCTAATTGGTGGTTCCTCCATAAAACTTTCACCAATCGAGTGGTCTTGTTTCGTAGGACTTTTTCGCTATGATCCAGAATCTCTATCGGTTGTTCTTCAGAAGAAAGATCTTGCTCCAGCGGTACAACTTCTGAGCTGAGTACATGTGAAGGATCAGGTATGTACTTTCTCAGGAGAGATATATGGAACACATCGTGAACTTGAGAGAGATTCGGTGGAAGCGCCAATCGGTAAGCTACCTTCCTAACACGATCCAGTATTTCGAAAGGACCGATATATCTAGGGCTCAACTTCCCCTTCTTTCCAAATCTCATAACCCTCTTCCAGGGAGATATTCGTAAGAACACTTTACCACCCACTTCAAACTCTAGGTCTTTTCTTCGGTTGTCGGCATAACTTTTCTGTCGACTCTGAGCTGCTCTTATGTGTTGTTGAATAGATCTGACCTTTTCTACCATTTCATCAATGAGATCAGGTCCTAATAGCTTTCTTTCTCCAACTTCATCCCAGCAAGTTGGAGTCCTGCATTTCTTTCCATAGAGAGCTTCATAAGGAGCCATCTGAATACTGGAGTGAAAGCTATTATTATAAGAAAATTCCACCAAAGGTAGGTGTTGATCCCAACCTCCTTTGAAATCCATAGAGCAAGCTCTCAACATATCTTCTAGGGTTTGAATTGTTCTCTCAGACTGACCGTCTGTCTGAGGATGATAAGCAGTGCTGAAACTCAACTTTGTATCTAGAGTATGCTGAAGACTTCGCCAGAACTTCGAGGTAAATCTCGGATCCCGATCAGATATAATAGAAATTGGTACTCCATGCAATATTACCACTTCCTTTACATATATCCTGGAAAGCTGATCCAGAGAGAAATCCTCTCTAATAGCAATGAAGTGTTCAGACTTTGTAAGATGATCAACTATGACCCAGATAGCATTATTGCCTTTGGATGTTTTAGTAAGTCCTGTGACAAAGTCCATAGTAATGTTTTTCCATTTCTATTCGGGTATGGGTAATGGTTGTAACAACCCCTTAGACTTCTGTCTCTCAGCTTTAACTTGTTGACAAACCAAGCATCGAGAGACACATTCAGCAACATCTCTTTTCATGCCATCCCACCAAAAGTACTCTTTCAGGTCCCTATACATCTTCGTGCTTCCAGGATGAATAGATAATGAAGAACTATGAGCCTCATCCAGCAGCTCCTTCTTTAATTCGGGGATGGGAGGAACACAAACCCGATTCCTGAACTTTATTATCCCATCACAATCAAGGTTGAACTCAGGAACATTTCCCACCATCTTTTGTAACTCGGAATCTTCTTTCACCATAAAGGTAATGCCTCCAAATCTTTAATGCAAAGATTACCGCAGCTAACTCCAAATCATGTGTTGGGTAATTTTTCTCATGGATTTTCAACTGTCGTGAGGCATAATCTATGACCATATCATTTTGCATAAGAACACACCCCAATCCCTTCTTGGATGCATAACTTTAGATCACAAACCTTTCTCCACTACAAGGCAGTGTGAGCACAGGTGCACTGGATAACCTTCTTTTCAAATCCTTGAAATTCTCTTCACATTCCTCCATCCAGACAAACTTAACTCCTTTCCGAGTCAACTTGGTGAGTGGATTAGATAATCGTGAAAAATCTTTCACAAAACGTTGATAATATCCAGCCAAACCAAGAAAACTTCGGATCTCAGTTATTGTTGTTGGTCTCGGCCATCTTTCGATAACCTCTGTTTTTGCTGGATCCACAGATATCCCCTCTTTTGAGATTATGTGACCCAAAAATGCAACTTTTTGAAGCCAAAATTCACACTTGGTAAATTTGGCATAAAGCTTCTCCTTTCTCAGGGTCTTCAATATAATTCTCAAGTGATCTTCATGTTCTTCCTTGCTCTTTGAATAGACAAGAATATCGTCTATAAAGACTACCACAAATTGATCAAGATAGTCTCTAAAGACTCTATTCATCAAATCCATGAAGATAGCAGGGGCATTAGTAAGACCAAATGGCATCACTATAAATTCATAGTGTCCATACCTTGTACGGAAAGCCGTCTTTGGTATATCCTCCCTTTTGACCCTTAATTGATGATACCCTGAACGAAGATCAATCTTGGAAAAGTATTGAGCTCCTCATAGTTGGTCAAATAAGTCATCAATGCGTGGAGAGAGGATATTTGTTCTTGATAGTGATCTTGTTATGTTCTCGATAATCAATGCACAGTCTCATTGATCCATTTTTCTTCTTAACAAATAGAACAGGTGCTCCTCAAGGTGACGCACTAGGGCATATGAATCCCTTATCAAGATTCTCTTGGAGTTGCTTCTTCAATTCCTGCAACTAAATTGGGGCCATTCTATAAGGTGTCTTTGAAATAGGAAAAGCACCCGGTACGAGTTCTATTGAGAACTCAACTTCACGATTTGGTGAAAGTCCCGGTAATTCCTCCGGAAAGACATCATCAAACTCCCGTACAATGGGCATATTCTTAATCGTGAGTTTCTCACCAACCATTTGAGATAAATAACCTTCATTTAGTGGAATCAAGACCCATAATATGGAAGAAATTTCCACTGGAAGGTTATGTTCATCCTTGCATTGATAGACGATCATAGATTGATCTGGAATATGAAATGTGACTTCCCTTCTTTGGAAATTGATATGAGCTCCATATAAAGAAATCCAATCCATGCCAAGAATCAAATCAAATTCCACTATAGGAAGGATCACAAGATTTGCAGGAAGCACTTTCCCACAAACTTCGATCGGAGAAGAATTATAAACTTTTGATGCGACTGTTGTGCCATTAGGTGTTGTCACAGCTAACTCAACATCTAATTGTTGAGGTAATACAGTGATACCCTTAGAAAATTCTTCAGAAATAAAAGAGTGGGTGGATCCAGAATCAAATAAAACATTTGCTACTTTAGAGTGGATGGTAAGTGTACCTTTCACCACATCGTTATCGTACTCCACATCGCTGATAGAAATTGCATGTGACTTTCCCTTGTCTTTAGCCTTAAGAGTTTATTGACGTCGACCATCATCATCAACCCTTGGATTAGGGAATTTATTGGCATAATTCCCCATCTCCTTGCACTTGAAACATTGAAGTGTAGTAGGTTCATTCTGTGTATCCCTTCCTTTGTTTGCATCATTAGACATCTTCTTCCCATCATCGCGGCATTCAAATGCCCGATGACCTTCCTTTCCACATTTGAAACATTTACTTGTCCCTTTAAGACAACTCCCTCCATGTTTCTTTCCACACTTTGAGCATAAGGGAAAGGTCATCTTCTTTTCAGTGTGCTCTTTAGATTTTCCTTTGAATTCCATTTTCCTCTTCTTATCAAACCCATATGACTGATGGGTTACTCCAATCTCCATCTCGACTTTGAGAGCACATCGAACGATTTCCTCGTAGCTATTGAAGTCCCTTATGGATAACGCCCTTCGAAGACTTGGTTTTAAGCCACTAAAGAATCGATCGATCTTACTCTCAAGTTGGATAATAATACCATAAGCATACCTTGCAAGTCTTGTAAAATTTTCTTCATAGGTACCAACAGATTAATCATCCTTTTGCTTCAGTTCAAGAAACTCTTTCTCCATCTTTGTTCGGAGAATACGAGGGAAGTACTTATTGAAAAATAAGTTCTTTAACTCATCCCATTCCATGGACTCAATTTCATCCCTTTGCCTCGTATTCTTAATAAGATTCCACCATTGATCAGCATCTCCTTCCAAACGATACACTTCTAGGATGAATTTATCATGTTCAGAACATTGAATAACTGAAAATATCTTTTCAGTAGTACTAATCCATTGTTCAGCAACTAATGGATCAGTAGACCTGCTGAAAGAAGGTGGACGCTGCCTCATGAAGGATTCAACAGAATGTTGCTCCTTCCTTTGCTCGTTTGGAAGTCCTGCATGATTCATAGCTTGAGAAAGTTGTGTGAGCATGGCTACAAGATTTTTCATTCCATCTCCCATAACATTTGGTTGCTCAGGGGGACAATCATTGCATTGCTCATCGCATTCCGCATTAACACGATTCCTTCGGGTTCCAGCCATTGACTAAAACCAAGAAGAATAGTGTGAGCAACACTAATTATAATAGGAAAACCACATACTCAAGAATAAAATTTCACACTTAAGGTCTTATCCTAGGTTATTCATGGCCATTTCTAAAACACTAATATTGTTTTCTATGCTTAGACTTATCCTTAGGGTTCTTACTAAGGCTTTCACATCCTAGTTTCCAAAGGTTGACTATACCTTTCCTCTGATACCAACTATAACGACCCATACTTTACATACATTGTTAATACTTCAAAATCGAAGCATACTTATTACAACATATAACAAAACCAAGAAAGGACCGTATAGGTATAGTGTCTTTAGAAACTGGGAAACATAAACAACTGGTTCATAAAGCATCAACTTTGCCTCCCACTTATTTCATCATATCTAGAGTCCCTTTTTGGCATATCCTACTTAATAATCTTTCTCCTGACTTGGGGAAATAAAACATACAAAAGGGTGAGCTCAAATGCTCAGTAAGGGTAAACAAAATAAATATCAATCACATTGTATACATAAGAACATAACTTTTGGAAATCTTAACCTGCAAAAGAGATCATAATTTCATAACATGGGATAAATCATGGCAGTGAAATGTAATCACAATATTCATAACTTAAAACATGAAACTTTGTGGCATAAACACATAATCATAGAGAATCATTTCTTGTTAGTCAAAACTCGTTGCCAAGACTATCTTAGTGGACAAAGTCCCTTTCTGAACCGAGTCACCCTCGTTTCAGTCCTGTTTCACTGAACCGGTATAACCTACCGTTCCAACCATGTCTATCTCATGAGATATAAAATCTTTACCCAATGCATTGGAGGGAGATATAGGTCCCACCCATCTCATAATGATACCATTCTTATGTGTTCCACAAAATCATAAATCATACATCATTACATAACCCATGTAATACAAATGGGAATCTTAAACATCATGACATCATAATACAATTCATATAAGATAAAGGAATTCATAAAAATAATTCCATCACAACATAATCAAATCAATGTAATAATAGGGATAAAAACAGAACCCTTTATTATCTTAGATGGAAAATAATTTTTATAAAACAGTTGAACTCCATTCTTGAGGAAAATATCCTTTCTTATTCAAAAACATTTATCCTTTCATAACATGTCATACAATTTTAAACTAAAAGAAGTTGATTAAAAATAAACTTGAAAACTTGTAAAGGAATCTTCTTGGAAATAAGGTTTTAAAAATCCATTCATGCCGTATAATTTAAAAAAAACATTCTTCGTACTTTTGTCAGAAAAGTCAGAAAGTACCTCGTACGAAAAACGACAAAAGATTCCTTTCATATCTTTTACTAAAAACTCACCGAAGGGTAAAAATGGATTTAAAAAAATTGTAGGTGGATGGAAATAATATTATATATTGATGAAACATGGATGTGGATGATAAAATACACCCCAGTAAATACTTAAGAATAAACAATCTCAGATAAAAATGAGATTGTGATATTTCCCTTACCTTAGGTCCGACTTGCTTTGTAAGTGTCCGAACCTCCTGTATAATGATTTAAATAATGTTATTGACTTATTCCAGAATCATACTTGTTTTTATGATATCATATATGGTCATATTCTTAGCTTCTTAGTAGTAATATTTCATTGCTACTTGTTATTCGGGTGTTTATAACTTTTTGTTCTTATGCGTGTTTTGTCGAATAAATTCTTATTCTTATATTTAGGTTATAGATACATCATTTCTAGAATGGTATTAGTGTAATATATATCATATTCATTCATTCAATTCATTTATATAATCATTATGAAATGAAGATCATGTAGAACGAGTCGCATCACATCGTGGAGACGGTATTCCGTACGTACGCACGAGTGATGATATCGTTCCTATGATCGTGGAATTGTATTGGAGTATATGTATACTATTTCAGAATCAATATAACTTTATAATAGTCATATATAGTCATTATTTACACCATTATACCCATCCAAGTAAGGTGGTGGTGGAAAATAGATTACACCACGGCGTGGAGACGGTATTCCGTACGTACACACGCGCAGTGATTTCTTTTTCCGTAGGATGGATAGATGGTGAAATAGGGTTGTTTCATACTTATAATAACATATCAGTATATGAGTGATACTGATGTTATTACTTCATAATGAAACAACTAAATAAGAAGAAGTGGAAGAAGAAATAAAGATGAAAGAATCGGTAACGGACATTACCTCTTCTTTGAAGTGCTTCTTTGAGACCTTCTTTTAGGGCACTAAAATTGGTATTTGAAGAAGACCAGGACCTCTGGGATGTCTCTAGGGAAGTGGAGAGGAGAAAGTGTCAGGGTTTGGCCGAGCTTGAAGGATCAATGTGGTGTGAGGAAGAGGAGGAGGAGGTGCCCTTTTATAAGGGAGGAGAGGGGCACCTTTGGAATAACTAAAAATATTATTTTATTATAAAGTCAATTTCGGTTTTAAATAGCTCCAAATTGATTTATTTAGAGGATAAGGTGGGGATGGGTCGAAATACTCTCATACAATAGAATTTAGACAAGTTTAGGATCCTATTTTAACCTTATCATTTATATTTAACATTAAGTTAAATAATTTTACTTTTACCATGTCTTCTTGTGTTCTTATACTATAAGGTTAATAAACTTACTATAAGTAGCCAAACGAACCCCAATTTGTTTATTATTAATATATATAACCTTATCTAAGTCATTTGGCCAAACCTTAAATTTTTAGAAATAAAATAACAATTACTAATATAATATTTGTTTTAAAAACTATTTTATGTCAATTTTGACACTATTTAGTAATTGATTTTTGTGAAAATCATAACAAAATTATTAGTTCTAACCAAGTTAATTAAATCAATAATAACATGTCATATTAACCTATAAAATTATTGGAATTCATAAAAAGTCTCAAATTACATTTATTTTGGTGTTTATAACATCAATTATGTCAATATTTCATTAATAAAATAATTACTACATCATCATTGTGTCATAAATAAATTAAATTATTCAGTGTCTAAAAATTACATATAAAATAGTATTATTTAGGAAATCTTTTTAACTTTCTAATGAATATTTATAGTCGAATTTATCTTATGTATAACCTTATATTAAAAATTATTTACTTATTAAACTTTGATTTTAACTATTTTAACCCTTCTTTAAATAAATTAATAATAAATGTCTTAATCTAATCCAAGTAGGCCTAAATGGTCATATTTTATTCCTAAGTTTGTTTTTGGTCGAATTACACTTATCCAATAGAATTAGGATATGTGTTAGGGTAATAATAATATCATCTTTACCCTTAATTACCCTATTTACTTTTTACCGTGGTAAAAAAAAGTAAAAAGTTACTATTCACCAAAAAATTATTTTCATCTCATTGAACCACATTTTACTTACTGTTATCAACCGTGTCTCTCGGATTTTTGAAATTCCACTCACAGAAGCGGTAAAATTAAGTTTTATGAAAAAATCAGTTCTTTAACTACCACTTAGTGGTTTCACTATTCATCAAAAATTGAAAGTTTTCAAAAAAATACCGAAATTTCACCCTAGGATAATTTCGATATTCTGAATCCAAAAATGAAGTCCATTTTTAAAAATAAAATTTATAAAATTTCAAAAAGTGGTTATTACTATTTATAACGGCTAGTTTTAATAATATTTTAACAGCATATCGTTGTTAGGACGAGTCTTCTACGTTTCTCTTATTGGGTTGAGCTGGACTCTTTACTTCACTTTCAGTTGTACTCCTCTACTTTTCCTATTCGCTCTACTGTTCACCCTTCGGTACCTCCTTTGTTGCTCCCTCGAGCCTTCAGGGTATCCTACTGAGTATTTTTATACTCACCCCTGATTGGGATTTGCCTGCACTTGGTGTGCCCTTGCAGACAACGGACAGGTGGAGTGTGATTTCAGTGGAGCGTAGAAGCTTGGGAGCTTGGACCGTGTGCGGTGGTTGTGGTCGGGTTCCAGGTGGGAGACCCGTCAGCTGTTTCCTTTTTGTTTACCTGTTGCCGAGTTGTGTCACTTTTTGGTTGGGCGCGTGTTTTTCCCCTTTTCTTTTCAGCTTGTAGTTTGTACTGTTTAGAGGTCGATGCACATCTGAGGTTTATATATATAGCAGTTATTCTTTTTACTCTTCTTGTTCTTTCTTTACTCAGCACTTTAGCATTGAGTTTGTTGCGTGTGTATGTACAGGTGCTTAGGCAAAGGCCTCCCCGAGTTGTTGTGCCTTCGGCGCTGGTCGCCAGCCCCTGGCCTATGGAGGCGGGCTTGGGGTAGTTGCGGCTCGAGCCCAGGTGGGGTCGGGTCGTGACAGATGTCATGTAGGGATGGATATTTAGAGTGTTAGTATCCACTTATATGATGTTACGTATAAATGTATGGTGGAATATTACTAAAATAGTTCTTTAAAATTAATAAAATACCTTTTTAATGTTTTTATCTATATTATTATGAAGATTAAATTAACTAAAATTCCAATTATAACTTAAAGGGTGTTATCCTCTATAGCTTAAAATTGACTTTTCTTTTAACTAAGCCAAATATGAGAATCTTATGGATGAATAAAGTGGATAAAAAGAATTTATGAGCTAAATTGCCTAAAATATGACAAGATGTCAACTAAATAGATAATGTTTTAAAGGAATTTTGATAGATCTTTCTTGTTTTGCCTTGTTATGTTAACTAAATAAAGTACTATGTACTTATTCCTTATGACTGTCACTTGATATTATTGAATGTGAATTAGTTAAATGGATTAAAAACAACCTTAATGTGGTGTTCCTAGTTTTGACCCTATTTTAAGGGTAATTTTAATATTTTTATGAGTTCTGCCTTAAAAAGGAATGGGTATGTTTCTTGTAGGTATTTTTTGACTGCTTCTTATACAATGAGATTAGATGTTAGGTTGGTAATCCTAGTGACCTTTTCTGTATGACATGGCTATAAGGTCAATGCTTGTTCCTTGGTATGGGGTTAGCCTGGTCATGGTATCACCCTCGACACTTAAATTCTTTCTAAGTTCTTGTGAACCATTTTAGACGTGAGGTGTCATTTAGGTGTCGGTTGTCCTATATAGGAATCTTGGTTTCTAAAATGACACCCAGGTCAGATGGGTATTCATGTGGTGAAATGGTCCCTTTTTAGGGATGTGGTCATTAGGCAATGCACCAGTCTATAGGTTTATCCATGAATAGGACATGGTCAGCTACTTAGTAGGTTGTGTGACCCTTCTCCTTCTTCTTCAGTGATAGATGGCTTTGAAGGTCATCAGTTGGATTAAAAATCATATGGAATAATGTGACTTTGGGATAAATATTTCATACAATCCATCAAATGTTAGGATGAATAGGGTTGATATGCCTATGGATAGTTTCAAATGATGTGTCATTGGGTTGATAAAAACTCTAGGTATTATGCATTGATACATGTGGTACTTGTCGAATTGATAAAATGGTATGGTGGACCGTATGAGTTCATTGGAAATTGTTGAATCCTTAAGTTGTATGACTGAATCATAGGTCATCTCCGAGGCAGAGTGATATGGGTGATAAAGGAAATATGACTCATCCCCAATTCTTGGGGTGATGTTCCAAAGAGGATCGGGTGTTTTGACATGTCGATTAGCTTGTTTTTGCTTACATACCTAGTACTAATGATAGGCATGATCATGGATTCTAGGATCATCACGTTTACATCTAAAGTGAAAATGACCTAGTTCACTTTTAAGTAATTAGTTGTTATCTATTTCGAGCTAGCACATGATAACAGTATGGTGTCCACGTCCAGGACCCACAATCTGTGGTCAATGGAACATGTGCTATGGGATGAGATCTCATTTTTAGTAATTCAAATACTCATACACTCTTAAGGTGTGTATCATCATGTAGATCGTGTTAAATTTTATCCTTCTATATATATGGATCACAAATTGGGAGGACATTTTGTAAATAGTCGACATTGATTTAAATTACCATGGGATTTGTGATTTTTGAAATGTGTCGGTGCTTGCAATGCAGTACGATGATGGTATGGTTGGTTGTGTGTGAAACCATTGAAAACATTTCTATTCAAGTTGAAGCTCACTATATGTGCTTGAGTGATCATGGGATACCTTAGGTGTTGAAGGCATCATGGTCATTTAAATATTACATGTTGGTAGGATCATCCAATATTTTTATAAAGGGAATCAGGTAGAGATAGTTCGACTGTTCTTTTTGTGTGTAGTTGGCTAATGGTTGGTTTAAAACCATGTCATACACTTCATATTGGATATTACAGGAGTGTCTCGGATCTTCTTGGTAATATTTTATATCCTCTTGGTGTACTCTTGGCTCATTGATGATCATGCCCCTCATATTAACATCATCCAAGGTGCACTAAGATATTGTTGATTATACACTGAGATAAATTAAAATGCCCTTCTATTTTGATAAATAAACTTCATTAGAGTTATTCTATGGAAGCATGGTTGTTCATAGGGGAATGGTTAGTCCTGAGTGATACTTGGGTTCCTAAATAGGAATGACTTAGATGGAATCATGGAAACCAGGTTACTCTTGAATTGACTTTCATTGGTCTCAGTCAATACTTTGATGTGTGGATGTTTTAGCTATGTATTGATGTCTCGCTTGTAATAATAAGAGTATGAACTAACTTTGATGAGCTCCTTGGACTCTAGTTGATAATTATGAGGTTATCTGGGACTTCAGTCAGGCTCAAATGTGATGTTTTGAGGGTGAAAATTCAAGTGTGTTGGGTCAGGTATACACCCATGTTTGTGATGTCGCACGACAACATAAATTAATTTTTTGTCTAGTGACACCACCGGATGCTAGTTATAGGCCTCAGTGAATTTTCTTAGAGAAATATCAGGGTACCTTTGTTTAAAGGCATTGGGATATAGTATATTAAATTCATTGGTTATCTAAGACAATCATTTTTAATGCAGTCGACCATATTTTGTTCAACTTGAGGTCTCTTTTTTTCATGCGGCTAGTGAGGGACCGCTTCATGGAACATCGTTGGGATGAGGTGAGTGTAGTTCAAGTAGGAAGAGGATTTTCATGATGGATCAACCAGAATAAGTGATTTTTATTAGGATTCAACCATTTGATCAAGCTAAAAATCATTCCATGAGCATCATTAGAATGATACATGCATGCTTAAATAGGAAATTTTGATGGTGGATGTATCATGTCTCTGAGTTTTCCATTAAATGGTAGAACCTATGGTGGGGATCACCATAGGCTGAATGATTAAATAGACAAAGACTTGATCATGTAATTGTTGTCTTAGTATTTTAGTTTTTGAATGTGAGCATTGGATCAAGTTTTAACATCATTCATATTGTATGTTAAAAGTGATGTTTGAGGTGTGTTGGGAGTTTGGAAACAATACGCAGTCATTTACACATAACTTCATGGACCGAGTAGGTTGGGTGATTGGTTTTTTCTCCAAATATTCTTGGTAATGAAAAGTTATAAGGTGGGGAGACTGTATGATCCCATGTTTTGAACCAGATGAAGTTTCCAAGGGAATTTGAAATTTTCCATTAGTGGATGGTTCTTTTTGGAATATGGGAATTTGAGTGAGTTTTTGAGGGTTTGAACATCCATACATGATGTTTTTATATGTGGGTTGGGATTCTCTAGAATCCTGGGGTTCAGGAAAACATCAGAGGACGGGCGGATGGATCAGGCTGCTGAAAACTATTGCATCAATCCATTTACATTGTGAATTCCTTTCACAAAATGAATTGGTTTCATAAGGTGTAACCAGGGAGGATTCAAGACATGAAGGTCTAGGGGATTACCCTGAGTAATTCATGATTTGAATCTAGTTTAGGTCATGAATCGTTCAGCACCAATTTTTTTAAAAGACAACATGGGATCAGCCCCTTCATTATTCTTCAAGCAAAGGGAGGGCATTCGGGAGGTCTTAGAAGTAGCTCATATCTCTCTCTTAAGGATCCTTGGTTCTCCTCTTCTCAACCTCTAACTAAATCATTGTTTTTCATGTTGGAAAGCCCTTGGAAATTTTTTGATTATTACGATCTCTCTCAATTCATCTTGGATTGAAGGCTGATAATGGACGGCTGGAACTCCCTTGGTATAAGGTAGGTGGTCTATGACTTTTCCCTTAAATTATTGATTTTTCATAAACTATGTTATTATGTTATGCACCGAAATTACCATGCATCATCCTTAAAATTTAAAATTAATCATGTAGAATATAATTCTTTGGGTTAAATAACCCTTTTGATTTTAATCAAAACATTGGATGTTGTTCACCTCAACCTAAACCACCCCCTTTAGTATGTTTCTTTTATGACCATGACCAATGCTTTGTCTGGGGAATTAAAACATCCTTTTTGGTTGATGCTTTAAATACTTATAATTACAATTCCTTACACTTCCAATCACTATTTGAGGTGTGATGATTGGTCTCTCAAGTAAGGGATGTTTAAATTGAATTCAGTGATTTGGGAATGATATCCAACATGGCCCATTTTATAATAAAACCACCTATGAGGTGAGCTATCTTCTTAGATAAAAGGGGCATTTAAATGGGAATATTTGAATGATGAATGCAATGGACCTTCCCATGGCCTTCTTATTTTTATTATAAATTAAACATCTCGAATGATATGATTAAATTAAGCTATTGAATGCTTATGGACATGGCCAATTTTAGTTTAATGAAATTAAGTGGATTAGGGAATGTTTACTTGCATTACCCTCTTAGTTATTAGTAAATTGAATTGACTAAGAAGAATGATCATAGATAATCAGTTTGGCATGGATACTTTCGTGGAAAATGATATACCTTTTCATGTATGGTTCCAACTACTTATGAACAATTAACTAATCCCTTGTTATATGAATTTATGATACTCGTTCATGGTGTCCAGTATATATTGTGTTACTTAGGCATGGCGTCCCTTATATATTGTGATACTTGAGCATGGAATCCCTTATGCATTGTGATACTTGGGCATGGAGATCCTCGGGCATAGTTTCCCTTATACATTATGATACTCAGGCATGGAGACCCTTGGGCATGGTGTCTCTTATGCATTGTGATACTCATATATGGTACCATAGGGCATAGAGTCCCTTATATTTTTTGATACTCAATCATGTAATCCCTCAGGCATGGAATCCCATATATGTTTTGATTCTCAGGCATGGCATCCCATATATATTATGACACTCAGGCATAAAGTCCCTTAGGCATGGAATCCCTTACAAATTGTGATACCCTAGGCATGAAGTCCCTTTTATTGTGATACATGGGTGTGGTACCCTAGGAATAGAATCCATTATCTGATATGTGATCCCCTTATGTGGATACTTGGTGCTAAACCTCAAGTCCATGCCATTCCATGTATATATGTGAAAATTATTGTCTGATGTATGCATATATATACATGATGGAAGGTGTGAAGAGATATTCCAGTTTAGGATAAAGTAGGTATGATCAGTTAGGTGTCCTTGAGGAACCTGAGCCCGACTTATTTACATTTATTTATTTTTCTACGGATTTATTGATATACCTTCATGCTATTGTATTTTATATTCATATACTAGATAGCTTTAGACATCGTTGGTGGTGGACTACTAATTATATCTCACACCCTGTTCAGACCACCATTACATTGGGGCAGCCAAAGAGAAATCATGGTTGTAGGACCATGTTCTAGATTCGGTATGCTTTCTGTTATTCTCATATATGGGATTTAGGAGCAAAGGACTAAGTCAGAGCTCAGGATTCTCATGGAATTATCCATTTGGGATTTTTTTCACTTTTATTATACCTATATTGTACTGGATCCTACCACCTTCTATATGTTTACTATTTTAGATTTTGTAGCTTCATCTAGACATGCATGCATGGTTGTATATTTGGAATTTTCCATTTTATCAATTATTATAATCTTCTATTGTTCTATATTTTATTTATACTATTTCAATTATTGATTGATTTATTCATTATTATACCACTTTGATACTCTAATCATCAGGGTATATTCTTCCCACCATGCCGCCTTTATACCCTCACTGCTAGTCAATGGCCTCCGGTATATGAGGAGGCATGGTTGAGGCCATGTGACCAATTGGGTCAGGGCACCATTTTAATGGATCCCGTATCAGGGTGTTACATCATGGATAGGGTTGCGGGATCCTTTCTACTCAGATCATTTTTCACTTTGTTTTCCTTTCCATGATGGTAATTGATTAAACAATCATAATCCTTTATCATCTCTAACAACTGTCATTGGAACATATTAAGCTCATTGTGTGTGAATATATTCTTGAGTATTTTATCATCCATATATATGTCACACTTATCCTCATAGAGATATTGTCATCAAATATTCAACTTGAAGATCACTATATCTAATTCTAGATCATGTGTGGGGTAGTTTTTGTTCATGGATCTTTAATTATTCATAGGAATATGCTATCAATTTTTCATCTTGGATGAGTACACAACCCAATACCTTTTTGGACGCATCATTGTAGATCAAAAATCTTTTCCCACTGGTAGTTAATGTGAGCATGGGTGTAGTGATTATCCAATTATTCAACTTTTTAAATATCTCTTCACATTCATCATTCTAGAAAAACTTGACACCCTTCCTAGTTATCTTGGTTATTGGTCTTGAAAATCATGATAAGTTTCTCAAAAATCGATGATAGTACCCATCCAATACAAGGAAACTACAGATTTCTATCACAGAGGTTGTTCTTGGACATCCTTCAATTATCTTGGTTTTTGAAGGATCCATAAATAACCCTTTTATGGTGATAAAATTCCCCATGAAGGTTACTTTATCCATAAAAAACTCACATCTACTATACTTTTCAAAAAAAAATCCTTTCATAAAGTATTCAATACTACATTCAAATTCTCCTCGTGTTCCTCCTTACATTTGGATTAGATGAGAGTATCATCTATAAAGACTTCCACAAACTTGTCAAGGTATTCCGTAAAAACTCTATTTATAAAATTTGTGAATATTGTCAGAGAATTAGTGGGTCCAAATGGCATCACTGTGAACTCATATTGCTCATACATTGTATGAAAAGATATCTTTCAGATATCCTCCTTCTTCACCTTTACTTGATAATATCCTAAATAAATATCCACCTTAAGAAGTATTGGGCTCCATATAACTGATAAAATAATTCATCAATATATGGTAGAGTATAATTTTTATTTATCATAATATTTTTTAGCTCATGATGATCAATACAGAGGTGAATTGACCCAACTTTATTCTTAACGAAGAGGACTGATGCACCCCACGGTAAATCACTTGGGAATATAAACCCTTTTTTCCAGATTCTTCTATAAATACTTCTTTGGGTCCTCAATTTCAAAAGTGACCATTCAATATTAAGTCTTGGATATTAGAAAATATCTGAGTATATTTTTTATTGATAAATAGACCTCTTTTCTAGGAGTAAGTTCATGAAATTCCTCAGGAAACGCATTAGTGAATTCCCTCATAATGGGAATGTCTTCAAGGATAATATTTTCCTTAGTCTCAATAATTTTGAGCAAGATACGCTTGCTCATAGGAAAATAATATTTATGCTTGAGATAATTATACCAAAGGAGATTCATCCTCCTCCTTGAACTTTTATAGAATTGGAGGATGATTTGAGATATAGAAGGTGATTTTCTTCTCTCAACAATTTGTATTGGATCTATATTAGGAAACCCAATACCAACCCAAAATTACATCAAGTTATGCAAAAGGGGGTATCAAAATATTTTTTGGGAAATTAATATTCCAAAATTGTACAGGGGATGTATATACTTGGGATGCAACAATTTACCCATTTTCCATCTTCAATGATAACTCAACTTCCATGTTTTGAGGTTTTGTTTGGATAGTTCTACTAAACTTGTGTGATATAAAAGAATGCGTAGAATCAAAATCAAATAGTATGTTCATTATCCTTCAATGAATATGTCACAAACCCCTCTCTCCAAATATACCACAATTAATGGAGAGAGATAATGAACTGTGAGTCCCGCCTTCAGTAGTCCCCGGGTTGGTGACTAGCACTGAGGGTATGAAAATCTCATATATGGGTGGCATTTCCCCCTATAATATAAATAGGATCGGGATATAAGATGAATGATCCAAAAACAACTCCAAGACATAATATAAAACAAATCCAAAAACAATCTCATAATGCATGTATAAAAATAATTGATACATATAAAATTCTCCAAAGTAAATACCCAAAGTAAAGCTAAAGTAGATATATAGCAGTTATCCAAAGGTCTGAGCTAGTAATGCCCAGCACAGTCCATGTAATCCTCCTAGAAACATGAAAATAGTTTTATATACATAGGGTGAGCTTAAAATTATACTCAGTAGGAAAAACTAAAGTCTATTGTGGACATATGAAAGAAGCATACTAATGCACCTATGAGAAAAAAGCAGAACCAAACAGCACTTATCAATGTATACTAACCATCCCAACCTCACCAAGGCACGCTCACCAAATAACACAAACCCAGTAATATATTATAATAATAATCACATTGATAAGGTCACCCCACACCACTTACCCACTAGTATATAGCTATCACACCAAACTTCATACATCTTGGCACTCTCATCTCTTCCATATACCACACTGCCCCATAAGCACGATCACAATACACCTCGATTGCAGACACCTAGGCTCACTTCCCCATAAGCACGGTCACAAAACCTCTCGACCGAAAACACCTAGTATAAAACACAAATACTACCACAACAAAAGTAGTAGGGTATCATGAACATGTAGGACATTAACCCCATTCCCTCCTCCTACCATGCATGACCCCCACAAAAATCCGCCCCGCAAGCACGGTCATATCTCACTAGAAAACACATGGGTTGTCACATCTCACCCACAAACACCTGGGATATAACATATCACCCAAAGACACATAGTCCATCACAACAACCATCTAATGCACTAAAAAACCTCCAGACATCACAGCATTTGCAATACCTACCTCGCCTGGAAGAGAGAGCAGTAAAGAGCAGGTACACATCCATCTATACTCTTCACTAGATGTTGGGAAAAACAACCCTCGCATGACTATGTTGGTGTCGTCTCATAGTGATAGGCATGGTTGGGTTGCGTATAGAAATCACAAGAATGTAAAATTATATATATATAATATCAAACACTTAAGCCCAACCTATGGGTTCATAAAAAAATGAACCAACTCACAATACCATCACATATGCTACCACCTCTAAATGCATAACATCCCACAACAAGCCACAAACCCCATTTCACATTTCCAACCAATTTCATTTAATCATCCCATTATTTTAATTATTTAGCATCAAACATGTTTAATCACACAACCAACCATTTAATTATCCATTAACCAAACCAACCCAATCCATTCCAAACATTATTGAATAATTATTTTTTTATTCCATCACTACTCGGGCATCTAGCACAAGGAAACCACCACTTTGATTCCCCAAAATCATGGACAAAAAAACCATCATCCCCACATTACCCAACCACACATCTCTATCCCAAAAGCATTGCCATGAATCATAACACATCAAGATCATTTCACAAATTTACAAAGGGGATTTTATCACATTTCACTATATTTTAGGAGCATTGTCACACAAGCCAAAATCCTAGGGTAATCATTTCATTAGCTAAATATAAGTGTTTAATAAATTTACATTTTAGGGTGATATCACAATAATCACAACCAAAGTGGAAATCACATCACATATATCCAGCACAAACAAAGCCCCCAACATCCACAATTTTCATCAGGTCATCAAGCCTATAAAATTCACAATATCACAAATAATATCAAAGCTATAAAATCATGAGAATTAACCCCCATTTTCCCTTTTCAATTCAATTAACCAATTATTTATATTTGATTAATCAATTAAAACCATAACCCATGGATTAAAAAAAGTAAACCCCTCCCGTATGATACACAACAAGGAGAAATAAGGGAATCCCAGCCTCAAAGAAGCTTTTCTGACACGCTGTGCACCGCAGGGCGAATAAGAACACCCACAAACTACAAACACACCATGAGAAAACATGGATCAACCTACACCAAAACTAAAGACCATAAAAAACAACCCAAAACAGACCTAAAACCATAAAAAATCATTGCAGTGAATCCTCAGGAGAAAAACGGAAGAAAACCTACCATGAAGGGAGAAGAACCTACCATTGATCAACCACAGATTGCCAACGAACAACCATCGGGACCAACAGATCAAATAAGAAGGAAGAGGGCTTGAATAACTCCTGAGGGTTCCTAGGGTTCACCCAAAATGATATAAAGAATAATCCACATCCTAATTATTGAAAATTTAGTCGGAAAATAATTTTAAAATTGCACTAGATCGGGGGTTTACACAACATGTAATCCCCTTTCACATCGTGTAATCCTTGGGGTTCAGTTTTTCTAAAAACATGTATGGATTTTTTATTATTTAACCCTAAAAATATAAAATTCATGAATCATCCATGGAAAATGAATGAAACCAAATTTGACGTCATGTAATAAACTTACACGGCATGTATTTCTTGCATCATCTCTGTTGCACCTCCAACTCCCATGAAAACTACTGAAACCTCCCCCAAACACCTCCAACAACCAAAACCAGCAAAGTAATGGACCAGGAGGGCATAAAAACTTACATTAGACACCTCTCAAATAAATATCATCCTAGATAATCCAAAACCAATCCCATAAGAAACGGGGTCCAAACAACCATCCCATGAGATACCTCTCAAGGATCTCATCATACCTTAAATGCTACCACCAGCTAAACACGCCAACCCAAATGGACACAAAACACACTGCAAAGCTATAAGACACCTCCTCTCACACAACCAGACTAATACATCACCACTATACAACTATCTCAACTTCCATATAGCCCAAACCAACAACTGTTACAACCAACGAACTGCACCATCCTGAACACATGAATCGTAGAATTCCATCTTCTATGTCAAGATATTATTTGATCTAGGCATCACTGACTCACCTTCACAAGTTTAATCACATAGAATTTAATTAATCTCAATTAGGAATCATGTCTTTCCCTTTTCATACATCATGAATTTATCACACATTGCACCACACACATCAAAAACCAAGGAAAATAGCTCATCTCATAAAACAAAAGGATCCAAACATCACATCATGAAGAAAAATAGAGAAAATAAAAACCCAAACCAACTTTAGGTACTGGGCATGCATTTGTGTCTCTCTCTCCAAAGTACTCTCCTTCAGGCCATCATGCCTCCACAACACATGAACCAAATAAATGGTCCATACACAAAGTGCCTTATCTTAGAAATACTAGATCTCTATTGGTCATTCCATGAGCATTGCTTCATCTTTGATATCAAAATCTCCCCATTCAATGACATGGGATTCATCATGAAGATACCGATGAAGCTAAGAGACTTGAAAGACATAGGGATCCTCTCCAATTATGGTGGAAACACCAACCGATACGCCACCTCACTAACTCACCCTAACACCTCAAAGGGCCAAACAAAATGGGAGAAAGCTTACTCCCTTTTCCAAACCTCCACTACCCACTTTGAGGGGAAGCCTTCAAGAACACATGGTCCCCAACCTCAAACTCCAAGGGACACCTTCTATGATTAGTATAAAACTTATTTTGGTCCTACACTTCTTTCATACTCTCATAAACAAGTTGGATTTTCTCTATTATGCTCTGCACCACATTGGGACCAAGAATGGCTATCTCCCCAACCTCTATCTATTATAATGAAGAATGAAATGGTATCCCATAAAAATCCTCAAATGAAGCCATGCAAATGGAAGATTGATAGCTATTATTATAAGAATATTATTCCAAAGGAATGTGTAATTCCCAAGATCCACCAAATTCCAAGACACACACTTGCAACATATCCTCCAATGTCTGGATAGTCCGATCCGTTTTCCCATCTATTTGAGGGTGTAAAGAAGTGTTTAGGCATAACTGAGTTCCAAAATCATGTTGCAATCCCCCCCATACTTGTAAGATAAAACATGTGTCCCAATCCAAGATAGTGGACCTAAGAAATCCATACAAACACACCACCTCATCCACATACCTCTTATCTAAAGAATCCACTACACCTAACTCTTTGAGCCCTAATAAGTGAGCTGATTTCATCAACTGGTCCACAACCACCTAGAGAGCATCACAACCTCCTTGAGATATGGGTAAACCTATGAAAAAATCCATCTATATTTCATCCCATTTACACTTGGGAATATCCAAGGGAGACAAAAACCCACAAGGAACGCAATGATCAGCCTTTACTTTCTGGAAAACCAAGCACTTTTCCACAAAATCTTCCATTGTATGTTTCACTTCGGGCCACCAAAATTGCACCCTCAAGCCACGATACATCTTATAAACTCTCTGGTGTACCACCAAAGGTGAGTTATGAAACTCACAAAGGACTCCATCTTGCATTAAAATTTAAACAAAAAACCTTCCTTGAAACAACATCCAGTTCTGACCATCCTATGATTATCCATCTGGAGCATCACCATGGCCAACATGATCGCACATCACCTCTTTTTATGAGTCCCCCCACTAAGACTCCTCCACCTAGTACATCAGAGAAGATTGAATCTTCATCTAAAATAAATGACATATACCATCATCTAATCATTCATCTAAGTTCAAGGTTCCCCACTCCACCATTTCTCTCCAAGAATCCTCAGACTCCCGAACAACACCCTTCTACAACTTCCTTCTTGAAGTGTCAGCCACAAAATTCTCCTTTCTTGAGGTGTATGAGATCTAAAAATAATAATCCTAAAGAAACTCCATCCATATACATTGTCTCAAGTTTAGATCATACTGGGAAAATACATACCTCAAGCTCTTATGATCCATAAAGACCATAAATTGCTCCCCAATGAGGTAGTGTTGCCACAACATCAGCATAAACATAACTGTTGCTAGCTCTAGATCATGGGTGGCATAGTTATATTTTTGGGGATGTAACTTCCTAGACCCATAAAAGATCACTTTCTGCTACTACATCAGCATTAATTCCAAGCCCATACAATAAGTATCACAAAACACCTCAAACAACACACCTCCTCTAGAAGATGAAGCACTAAATAACTTCCCCTTCAGGTAACTGAACACTTCCTATAACTAATCACTCTACACAAAATCTTGGTATTTCCTAGTCAAATCTATCAACGGGTATAAAACTTGAGAGAAATAAGGTACAAACCTCTAATAATAGCCTACGAGACCAAGGAAACTGTGAACCTCTGTCATGTTATTGGGTACTTCCCAAGAAACAAATGATTCAACCTTTGATGGTTCTACTACCACACCCTACTGAGATACCACATACCTGAGGAAATGAAACTCTTATGTCCAGAACTTTCACTTGAAAAAATTTCCATAGAGCTGGTGGAGTCAAAGAACATGCAATAAAGTTATGAGATGCTTAGCATTTCCCACCTATGACTTCGATTATATTAAGATATCATCGATGAATATGATGAAGAATTGATCCAATAAATCATGGAACATAGAGTTCATAAGCCCCATGAACATGGATGGTTCATTCATAACACTGAATGGCATGACTACAAACTCAAAATTATCATACCTGCATCTGAAGGTAGTCTTTGGGATATAGCCCTCCTTCATCCTCAAATGGTGATATCCAGACCATAGATCGATCTTAGAAAATCAACTCACCCCTATTAGCTGGTCGAAAATACTATCTATCCTTGGAAGAGGGTAGCGGTTTTTGACCATCACCTGATTCAACCCCCGATAGTCTATGCATATCCTCAGACTATCGTCTAACTTCCTTGTGAATAGCATTGGAGTACCCCACGGTAACATTCTAGGAAAGACAAAACCCTTCTACATCAGATCATCTACCTGAACCCTCAACTCCCATAACTCAGAAGGTTCCATCCAATAAGGATCCATAGAAATCATAGAAGCATTAGGCTATAAGTCTATCCTAAACTCAACATCACTTCAAGGGGGTAGCATCAAAACCACCTCGGGAAAAACATATAGTAACTCCTCAATGACCCTGGGGACCTTCACTATCCTCATGTCCATTGATTCCACCAAAAACTCATACAACAAGGAAAAAAGGGGCTCCAAACACTAACTGCCCACCTAAAAACCCTATCTCCAATGAAAACCACTCATTTTCCATCCATATCTAAAAACAAGACTCTCCTCTAGAAGTAGTTGATAACAACATATATGGAATACAACCAGTCGATGCTAAGGATGACATATTATGGCTACATCTATAGAAATTAAATATCCCCATGGGGCTGATGTGTCCCCATCAACAATCTACACCTTTGACACACATCAAACAAGATGGTCTAACATCCAACTAGCATATTCAACATTAGTGGTATGGGAAGCCTCTCTAAATATAGTCCCAGAGAATGGGCTGGAGTGGATGAAAAAAAAGTGTGAAGATCCTGAATCAAACAAGGCACAAAGGTACTAAACAAACTAATCGTACATATGATGATCTCTGGACCCTTTGGAACTGATGCCTCCATTTCATGAAACTAACCATGCTGAGATCTTCTACCTATATACTCATGACCACCTCCATGAACACTCTTGGTTCATGGTCCCTAAACATGAGGAACATCCTAAGGTCAACCTCTTCTTTATCCATATCCCATTGGTGGAGTAAAAACCTACTACCCCCGCTGCTAAAACAGCCTCATTAGAAACTACTATTGAGGATAGTACTAAACCTTCCCACCTCCACCAAACTGATCTTGAGGAACCACTAGACACTAGTTCTGGTGATTTCTATGAACCCCACAACCAAAACACACTGGCCCAAAACTCCCAGGAAAATCATGGAATCCACTAGACCTAGAAGGCCAGAAAGGAAGCTACTGAGGTCTAATCCCTTCTAGTCAAAACCTAGAATTCCCTGATGCCTAAGACCTTCCACTAACAACCCTGCTCCTCAAGTAACCCTATTGGTTATCCTATCATGAAAAAACTTCTAGTGAGTGCATCTACTTGATTACCTCTGAATTCTTCTAAACATCTAGATATGTTGGCAATGTAAAAGGAGTTACTTCACACTAGATAGAAGGACAGAGTTCCTCCTCAAGACATCTCACAAGAGACTCCTCATCAAGAAAAAGATATGGGGAAAATGAAAAAATTACTTAAACTTGATTCCCATCTTCTGCAATGACATGATCCTCTATTGAAGAGAAAGAATCTCCTACCAATTTAGTACCTTCATGGTCGATGAAAGGAACTATACCCAGAACTCCTTATGGAATTCGACCCACAAAACGTTTGCCTCCTTCCACTCTCCCAGATATAGCATCTGCTACTAATGCATAGATACCCACATCTGACTGGCTTCCAAAGGGACCCAGTACTCTATCAGTGCCCGAATCAAACTGAAAGCGATCTCAAGCTCTTCCAGCCAGCTCTCTGTCTCCATGTATGAAACACTTCCCTCATACTTCCCCAAATCCTTCCATTGGAAAGAGTGCAATGTCCTCTACCACTGATCATCCTCTACAACTAGATCAACCCTATGGTGATCAATTGAATTATCCTACTAAACCTTAGCTACCTGATCCATGCACGAACGATGAATGGGATCCATAGATGAAAGGAAAACAAGGATTTACTAAGCCCGAGTAGTATGGAATTTCATTTAAGATTCATTTTAACTCATTTAATTCATTTTTTATTCATTTAAACATTCCCAAAATAACTCAAATCGAATAAGAAAACAAGGAATTATGATGCATGTACCTTTCCTAGGTCTCTTCCCTAAAAGTAGGTTCATCTCACTTGGCCATTAATTAAGCTCAAATTCTATGTGTTGAATTAAGGGGGCCCTAAAATCTCATTTCCTAATTGGTCTCTCAAGCCTATTCCATGCACCTAGGTCAAATGTAACTTTTTTCATACCAACTCATGCAACCCTCATTGTTCCTAACTCCAAAGTCCATCCTATATCTCAACTATCACTTTTGATACCACTTTTCCATGACCCCCTCCCTCTAAAGATACCACAAAGAAGGGAGAGAGATAATTACCCCTGAGTCCCGCCTCCAGTAGGCCCTGGGTTGGTGACTATCATCGAGGGTATGAAAATCTCATATATTGGAGGCATTACCCTCTATAATATAAATATTATTGAGAGATAAGATGGATCATCCACAAAAAATATAATACACAATATAAAATAAATAAAAAACCATCCCACAATGCATGTATAAAAAGAATTGATACAGATAAAATTCTCCAAATTAAATACCCAAAGTAAAGATAAAACAGTAATAAAATAGCTATCCAAAGGTCTGAGCTAGTAATGCCCAGCATGGTCCATGTAATCCTCCTAGAAACTTGAAAAAAGTTTTATATATGTAGGGTGAGCATACAAGTATACTCATTAGGAAAAAATCAAGTCTCTCATGCACATGTGAAAGAATCATACCAATGCACCCATGAGAAAACAGCAGAACCAAACAGAACCTATCAAGGTATACTAACCATCCCAACCTCACCAAGGCACGCTCACCAAAAAATGAAACCATGTAATATATTATAATAATAATCACATCGATAAGGGTACCTAGCACCGCTTTCCCACTATTATTACTCTCTCACACTGAATTTTGTGTGTCCTATAACTCCCATCTCTTCTATATACCACACCACCCCACAAGCATGGTAACAAAACACCTCGCCTGCAGACACCTAGGCTCACTGCCTCCTAAAAACAACCATAACACATCTCACCCAAAAAACACCTAGTACACAACACAACCACCACCATAACCAGAGTAGTAGGGTATCATGAACATGTAAGACATCAACCTCATTCCCTCCTCCTACCATGCACGAACCCCACCAGAAGCTTCCCCACAAGCTTGGTCACGTCTCATTTGAAAACACCTGGGTCATCACATCTCTCCCACAAACACCTGGGCTATCACATCTCACCTAAAAACACCCAGTCCATCACAAAAACCATATAATTCACTAATATACCTCTAGAGACCATAGCCTATGAAATACCTACCTCACCTATAAGAGAGAGCGAGAGAGAGTGTGTACCCATTCATTTTTACTTCACATCAGATGTTGGGAAAAACACCCACGCGTGAATATGTGAGTGTCGGCACATAGGACTCGACATGGGTGGGGTGCATATAGAAATCACAAGAATTTATAAGTATATATATATAATATCAAACAATCAATAACAACCTATTGGTTCACAAACAAACAAACCAACTCACAACATCATCACTTTTTCTACCACCTCTAAATGCATAACATCCCACAACAAGCCACAACCCCCATTTCAAATTTCCAACCAATTTCATTTAATCATCACATTCTTTTCATTATTTATAATCAACCATGTTTAGTCACACAACCCACCATTTAATTATCCATTAACCATTTCCATTCCATTAACCAAACTGATCCAATCCATTCCAAACATTATTGAACAATTATTTAGTTATTCCATCACTACTTGGGCATTTGGCACAAAGCAACCGCCACCTCACCGCCCCAAAAACACAGCCAAACAAACTACCTCCCCACCACCCCAAAAGCATGGCCAAACAAACTACCTCCCCACTGACATAAATGAACAGCCAAAAAAGCTATATATCCCACATGCCCCAACTACACATCATCATCCCACAAGCATGGCCACACATCACAGCACATCAAGATCATTTCAAAAATTTACAAAGGGAATTTTATCACATTCCAATTTATTTTGGGGTCATTATCACACAATACAAAATTGTAAGGCAACCATTTCATTATCCAAATATAAGTGGTTAATAAATTTCCATTTTAGAGTGATATCACAACAATCACATCCAAATAAGTAATCATATCACATATATCCCTTGCAAAAAAATCCCCCAACTGCCACAATTTTCAGTGGGGAATCAATCCCATACAATTCCCAATATCAAAAATAATATCAAAGTTGTAAAAAATGTGAATCAAACCCCATTTTCCCCTTTAAATTCAATTAACCAATTATTTATATTTTATTAATCTGGCATAACCATACCCCATAGATAAACAAAAGTAAACCCCTCCCACATGATACAAAATAAGGATAAACGAGGGAATCCCTGCCTCAAATAAGCTTTGTCGACTTGCTGCACACTATAGGGTAAAGAAGAATGGCTGTAAACCACAACTACACCATGAGAAAACACATATTAACCTACAAAACTAAATACCATAAAAACGCAACCCAACACACACCCCAAACCATAACAACATCATCACAATGAATTCCCAGGAGAAGAATGGAAGAAAATCTACCAAGAAGGAAGAAGTACCTACTATGGATCAACCACATATTACCAACGAACAACCACTGGGAACAATAGATCAAAGAGGGAGGAAGAGGGCTTGAAGAAAACCTCAAGGAACCTAGGGTTTTCCCAAAATAATAGGAATAAGAATCCACAACTGAATAAATAAAAATTCATCCAGAAAATAATTTTTAAACTACACTGGATCGGGGGTTTACAAGATGTATAATCCCCTTTCACTTAATGTAATACTTGGGGTTCAGTTTTGCTAAAAAATGCATTGTCATTTTATTATTTAACCCTAAAAATATACACGTCGTGAACCAGCCTTGGACAAGATATGAAACCAAATTTCACGTCATGTAATACACTTACATGGTATGTATTTCCTACAGCAGCTCTGTTTCACCTTAAAATCCCCTAAAAACCCATGAAAACCTCAAACAACCAAAACTAGCAAATTAACAGACCAGGAGGGTACATACCATTATAGAATAACTAGTATACCTATCTCCACTTTTTTCATGATCCACCTCAACAGTTATAATTTAATAAGATTTCCCTTACTCTCTAAATTCATAGAGGTTGTTGTTGTAATTTATTAACAACCCTTGTCTTGGGGAAATGATTTGAATAGTGTCCTTATTCCTTGAATTTGAAACATTAGACAATAGTTTGAGGGTTGAATGGAGTATTACTTTCTTCCATAACATTGGTGGGTTTCTCCCATTTGTAATTTCTAGATAAGTTCCCTTACTTCCCATACCTAAAGTATTTCCTTATCCATTTTAGGAAATTTATGGGATACTACTCCCCATTATTTTGACAAGTGGGGTGTTGGAATTTCTTTCCTCTGTGAGATTTCTCTATCACACCACTAGAATTAAATTCAATTATCCACTTCATATCTCTATACTTATGAGACCCTTGAAATTCCCATATCTCCATTTCAAATTTGAGGTCACATTAGACAATTTCCTCATAGCTATCAAAATCTTAAATGGATGAGTCTTTTTGTAGAATCATCTTTAACCCACCAAATAAGCGGTCAACTTTACTTTTGGGGTAATGAAAAGGCTGAAGGAGTATCGTGAAAGTCTTTTGATTTTTTCCTCATAAACCCTGATGGATTCATCATTATTTTTCTTAAGGATAAGGAAGTCCCTCTCTATTTTCATTCAGAGAGTGTGAGTAAAATATTTTTCAAAAAACATTTTTTGGAATTCCTTCCACTCCATCACTTCGATCTCCTCCTTTATCTTTATATTTTTTTACCAACATCCACCATTGATCATCTTCTCCTTCCATATGATAAACATATAGAACAACCTTCTCTTACATAGGTCATTAAAGGATGGAGAATATATTTTCAATGGAGCTTATCCATTATTCCGCAATTAATGGATAGAAATATCCACTGAAAGTTAGAGGTCTTTGTCACATAAAGGTATCAATTGCAAATTTCTCTTTCTTTGGGGGATTCAGGTGTTACTCATTATTTAGGTTTCTATTAAAAACCTAAGTCAATTGAGAAAGTATTATCTTGAAGTTTGTGATTCCTACTCCCATCGGGTTCGGTATCTCATTTAGGCATTCATCACATTTCCCCTCACATTTTTTATTGACTTGTTTCCTCTTATTTTCTGAAATTAACTAGAAAAAAGGGTAAATTATATATTAAATACATAAATGGAAAACCATGAAAATTAAATGGATAACTCATAAATGATATATATTACTTAACCTAGTAATTTATAGGTTTCAATCTAAGTTTCTCCATGATCAATTTCCTAATATAAAATTGTATTGTTATTTTTTTTCCTTCATAATAGTTATTAAATGGCTTGTAAATTTACCAAAACATATCCCCTAGGAGTGCCAAACCAGGTGTGTAGCAAGGATCATTTTTCTACTCCAGTTGGTGATTTATTTTAGCTCAATGCACCATTTTTTGGGTTATTACCGCTAGGTATAATTATTCCAAATCCACATCCACTTGTAGTATCTAGACAAAGTTATATTTTCTTGGAAATCACTTACTCTATTATTTACCAAATTTTAGGGATGTTTTCCTATGTTTATTCTTATACCTAATGCTCTCAATATAGTTTTCTAATCCTAATCTCAAAAATAATTATACATTCCTCTGATACCAACTATGACAACCCATATTTTATTACACCTTATTTCATGATTTATTACATAAAGGTACACATATTATAATCACAAAATATTGTGAGGCCTGGTGTCTTTGGTAAATTAGGTATATAGAACATTAACTTGAAAAATGGGTACAACATCATTATTTAAAAACTCCAAAAAATTCCCTTATATTACTTGGATATTTTAAAACTGCATGGAATAACCTGGGGATGTACATAAGAAAGGGGTGAGCTATAAATCCTGGTAAGGGAATAAAAAAATATATAGCATAAGTTAAAGTAGTAAATGTGATCCAAGAGTCATATCAAGGTAACATAAGATATGTTGGAACCATAATCTTGAACAAAGAGGCATGATATAATGTGATAACATAAAAGCAACATAGAAATGTGGAAACAATATAAAGCATGACACTATAAACATAATTCAAGGATAATCACCAAAGAAACATAACATAGTATGGTTAGGATAACCTCTCATGAACCATACATGGCATCTCATGAGATAAAAACATTACCCAATGCATTAGAGGTATATATAATTTTAGTCTCAACTTTTACTTTTATATCATGTACATACATAAGTGTGTCACATAGATCATGCATCATAAGGATATATTTCATCAATTTTAACCCCACTATTAAGGATTGTGGGTTAGATACATGTAAATCCCCAATCAATAAAGTATAGTTACAATTAAGTGAATACCCTTGAGTGTAAATGGATATGGGTATTCACTACACGAATGTTTGGCATGGAAAATCACATGATAATTTTGGTAGTATAACAGATGTACATAAAGGTTTATAGAAGGGGTGAATGAGAAAAAAGTGGGTCTCTCATTACTTCGGATTCATGAGGATAGTAAGAGGGATGTGTAAAAACATATCCCAATATTGTACAATTGGAAATCAAAATTCATGACATAAATAAGGTGCTTGAATAAAGAGGAGAGGATCTCTTACCTTGAGAGGATGCTTTTAAAAGCTTGGGAGGAGCTTTTGAAGAGCTTGGGGGAACCTTGAGAGGGGTCTAGAGAGATAAGGGCAAATAAAATTCGTACTCCAATGGTTTTTAGTGAAGAATAATGGGTGGTTGGGTGGGTTTATATAGTAAAACAGATAGGAATTATTTATTAATTTTTAAACTAAAGTTTTGGACTCTCTATAGTATATTAATACAAATCACAAACCATCGCATGGTTATTTCCCATGGTTGTTTCCAAAAATGAGTATATTTCATTATTTTATAATTATAAGAACCAAACTCAATAAAATAATTACCTTAGTGATATGGAAAGGGAAAACATATAGATTTTTTATGTGTTTTTTGAAAAAAAAATAATGTGCCTAGGTCAAAAAAATCAAAACAATGTTTGAAAGGCGGCAGGGCCCCTGTCGCCTTTCGGTTAAGTTAAAAGGTGTTAGAGGCCCTACCACCTTTCGGAAAAAATAAATAAATAAAATAATTACACATGTTTTTATATTTATAAATATATAGGTTTTTATATTATGATATATATATATATATATATATATATATTGTGTTTGTTTTATTTTGTTTATAATTATTTCATTAATATTTGAAAGTGAAAATGTTATGATTTTAAGCAATAGCTTTTGTGACATGTAAATAAGCTTTTACATATTATATTTATGATTTTTTTATTTTTAATTATGTTTTATTTTCAAGTATGTTCCCAGATGTATCGTTTCTTTCTAATCTAACTAATCTAATTATTTTGTTTCCTATGTATCTTATTAGAAATCATTTATACAAGGTTTTATTATACATTTTGTTTAGTTAAATACTAATTTTTTGTCATTATTACATAACTATAATATTATTATTCATTATAAATATATACATTATAAATATATAAATTATAAATATATACATTACAAATATATACATTATAATTATATATATATTGTTTTGTTATATACTTACTATATTGTTTTCTTTCAATCTTTCAATTCATTTGTTTCAAGTAGTCAACTTTGAAAGCTTATAAAAAATATAATGTGTCTAAAATATAAATGAAAATTGAAATAGTGGCTAAAAATGTAAAAATGGTTTATAGTAAAACGAATTTATTCATTTTAATAAACATAAAACATATACATGAATGAGTACAATCAATTTCCATGGTGATGTTTCATCCCACATGGTGGTGTGCGAATGGGACACCCGTATCGAGATTGTTGAGCTTCATGCTGGGGTGGAGTCTGATGACTTGGAGAGAGTTGATCCTTGGGCACTGAAACATCGACCACCGGATACTCTGTTTATGTCTGAATGGGAGGAGGTCTCAACTATATGTCATCCTGCAAACCCAATACTTCTCCCACTAGGGTAGTAGAAACACTTTTTCACAAACCAATTTGGGACATCATCTGAACCGACACCTGACCCGGTCTATGGCATGGCCCGAAGGGTGTCCCTGATCCCCACAGGCTGGAAACAAGTTCCTAGATATCAACAATAAAACATAGGAAATATTTCACCTGACTCTATAATTATAAAAAACCAACAAAATAAATAAACCAGTACTGAAAATACACAACCAAACATGGAATAGGCAATTATTCAGATTTAATTTTTACAACATTTAAACTAAACAAAAGGGATCTACAAAAAAGGGGGAACAAGACATAATCCAAAAAGACCCATATAATAAGAGGATCATTTCCCTCATGCCACCTTCATAACACCTGCAAGGGGAAACCACCAGCATCCTAAACTACCATTACCAAACACCTTTCCTTTACCTGTGTCAGACATAACCAAGTCAACTTACACCCAAGGGTGTAAGTAGGGCGTGATCCAAAGACCAGTAGGATTCCACCCAATAAAGAGATTCCATGTTATAAACATTATAATACAAATAAACTTGTAGTTTTATAAAAGAAATACTAGAAACATTTCATAGAAAATAACTTTAAAGAAAACATGCTTACTTTTGAGATAACCACAAAGTATACCACATCCCGACGATAAGTATGATATCCCAAGAGAGCACCAAGTCATGGGAGATCCCTATAGGAACTAGCTAAGAGTGGGACCCTAGATACATTTTATCTCATTATAAAGTGGTATAGTAATCATGGAAATCCACATTCTCGTGCACGATCTACTAGAGAGGAGAAACATCCAAAATTATAGTGTTCCCCAATAATCATCAATGTTTAGTTAGTGTTTTCATTATCACTACCACTAAGTGAAACTGGGCTGAATCCACTTCCAAATCACTAGAATACTAGTCCTAGTCTACCAAACTAGTCACCAAGGATTCCCTTTTTCCTCGTTTCTCATTTCACATGCCACATGAATCACTACTTGTACACACACAAGCCAAACAATATAAACATGTATATTAAATCACAGTTTCCACAACCAAAATCACTTTTGAATCTAGGAAGACACCAAAACCATTTAAAAACATGTTTCACACCACTTTCACAATTTACTAGACATGTCACACAATTTATAAAATACATTCCATATTCACAACAAGGGTCCGCACTTGAAAAACACCCAATTTCTTTTAAGAAACCATTTTCAATCCACACACATATCAAAACCCTTAAAAAACACATTCCTCACCACACACATAAATCATATAACACATTTAAATATTCAAGAAAGCATATTAAATTCGTCAAATAGTGTTTAAGGATGGAATCACCTACCTCAAACCAAGAAGCTTCTGGAAAATAGTGCAAAACTTCAACTGCACCTCAATCGCATCTTACAAAAGAAATATCAATCCCTATACATCAAGATTAAACCCAAAATATTAAGATCTAGGCCTAAAATTGGCACCCTACCCACTAGAAAAGTGAAACCCCAAATAAAATAGGAGAAAATCTTAGAATATAGGAGAAAAATAAGAAAGAAGACACTTACTTGGAGATCCGAAGAGAAATCACACCAAAAATTTCACCAAGAAAGATCCCAAAGGAGAGGAGAAGGAGTTAGAGGTGTGCATAGGGTATAAATACTAAGTGGGAGGAGAGTTAGAGGGATTTGGGGTTAAAATTAGGAAGATATAAAACCCAAAAAATTAATTTTTATTGACCTGGACAGGTCGCACGGTTAATCCAAATGGTTTGAAAAACCATGCAGTGATTATGCTCCCCTTACTATACAAGAATAACCTACTACATGGTTATCCTGAATGGTATGACTTACTGTGTGCAAGTCTTGCGGTAGATTCTTCCTCAAACCGGCCACCTACTGCATGGTTACCTGGGAAAGGGCACATGGTTTCCACTAACTGTACGCCACATTCTATTCACCCAAATTTTCTCACTTTTATGCAAGAACTCAAAGAAACCCCAAAGGGAAAGAGGTAGACCTAAAATAAACAAAAAAATACCTCAAAAGAAATCATAGGCGTGATAATTCTCCCCACTATGAAAACTTTTCTTCCTCAGAAAGTCAACCTAAATCTTGATTAGATAATAAAAAGGGGTATTCCTACTCTACCCACAGATTGTGCTCCCAAGTCTCATGAATATCATTATCTTATTTCCAAGGATCCATACTAGAGGAATATACTTCCCATGAAGAACCTTCTCTTGGGAATCCACTATCCGCACTAGTCATTCAAATATAGATAAATTGGGTTCTATTTCCAATTCTTCCCAATTTAGCTCATGAGACGGATCTGGGTTGTATTTATCCAATTGGGAGACATGAAATACATAATGAATTGACATAAACTAAGAGGGAAAATCTAACAAGTATTCCACCTTTCCAACCCGCTCAATCATCTAGAAAGTTCTAATATACCTCAGTGTTAGCTTCCCTTTCTTTCCCAAATGATGATGACCCAAATGAGGTTCCACTTTCAAGAAAACCTAGTTTCACATAGAGAACTCAAGATCTTAGTGCATCTGATTGGCATAAGATTTGTGGTGAATCTGATCTGTCAATAATCATTTCCTGATCAAATTGAATTTCTCAGATATCTCTTGAAAAAGGCTCAGCCTCAATAGTGAGGTATCACCTATCTCAACCCAATACAAAGGATACCGACATGGACGACCATAGAGTGCCTCAAAAGGATCCATTCGGATAGAGGATTGGTAGCTGTTATTATATGAAAATTTGACCAATCCCAAATGGTTATCCCATGATCCTCTGAAATCTAGGACACGCGCTGGAAGTATGTCTTCTAAAATTATATTTCCCCACTACTTTTGGCCATTCGTTTGTGGATGGTATGTCGTACTCATCTTGATTTGAGACCCCAATGCCTTTTGAAGGTCTTCCCAGAACTGAGATTTAAAATGGGGGTCTCTATAAGAAACAATTTCTGAAGACACACTATGAAGCCTTACCACCTCTTAAATGTACAACTAGCCCAATTCTTCTAACTTGGATGAATATTTTATTGGAATAAAGTGGGAATATTTGGTAAAATGGTTAATCACCACCCAAATGGAGTTCCTTTATAGAGGTGTATGAGTCAAGACAATAAAAAATCCATGGAGACCTTTTCCCACTTCTAGTTTGGAATGGGTAGTGGCTAGAGTAAACCAGAGGGCCTTTGATGCTCTGCTTTTACCTAATGAAATTTATAACATCTCAATACGAATTCAGTTATATATCACCTCATTCCTGGCCACTAAAATTTTCAATGAACATTATAATAAATATTTGTATCTCTAGGATGCACAACCCACTATGACTGGTGGATATCATGCATCACCGCCTTCCTTAGAGACAACAGCACCATAAAACATCCCTTAAAACATATAACTCCCCTGGGAGAAAATGTCCAATCGTGTGGTGTCTCCCCGTCATGAAGAAATTGTGTAGAATGCTGGAATAGCTCATCACCATGATGCTCCCGGTGAATCAGCTCGAGAAGGGAAGGGGAAACTGAACACTAGCCAAGAACACACCTCCACTGTGCTCCTTAGTCTCCAAGTGCATCTGGGAAAATGGCCCCATCAAGGTCCACTCATCACTAGACTTCTTCAATTCCTTCACTGGCACTTTTCTACTCAAAGAATCTACCAAAAAATTACCTTTCCCAGGGTATAGACTATATCGAAGTTGAACCCCTATAAATACTCAATCAAATAACATTTCATCAAGTTCAAATCCTTTTTGGAGAAGATATAGGTTTAATATTTTATGATCATATTAGACCACAAATTTCTCCCCAAAAAGTTAGTGATTCTACATCTTCAAGTCATGAATCACCACTTCTAATTCCAAGTCATGGTTCGGGTAGTTCTTTTCATGTGGTCAGAGATGACGAGAGCCATATGCCACCACATGATCATCTTTTATGAGAAAACATCTGAGACCCATACCAGAGGCATCACAATAAACCATGTATCCCTTTCTAGATTTTGGAAATATCAATACAGGTGTGGTAGTCAACCACCACTTCATCTCCTTGAAGGATGCTTGGCATTTAAGACTCCATTCAAACTTCACCCCTTTCTAGGTGAGCACTATCATGGATGAATCAAGTCAAGAGAAGTCCTGAAAAAACTGCATGTAATATCTTACCAAGCCTAAAAAACTTATGATTTCCAACACATTATTTGGATACTCACATGACATAACTACATTGATCTTCTCGAGGTCCACTGAAACCCCTTGTTCTGAGATAACATGGCCCAGAAACTTCACTTCCCTTATCCAAAAAGTGAACTTAAAAAACTTGGCATAAATTAGTTGATCCCAAAGAGTTCCCAACACAATCCTCAAATTCTGATCATGCTCCTCCTAGGATCCAAAATAAACTAGGATTTCATCCACAAATACTAAAATGAAGGATTATAGATAGTGGTGGAACACCCTATTCATAAGATCCATGAAAACCCATGGAGTGTTCATCAACCGGAAGGGAATGACCAAGTACTCAAAGTGGTCATACATGCTTTGGAAATCCATTTTTGGGACATCCTCCTCTCTCACCCTAACTTGGTGGTAACCAAAGTGCAATTATATCTTAGATAACCACCCTTCCCCTTTTAACTAGTCAAAAAAGTGATAAATTCAGGGAAAAGGATACTTATTCTTGATGCTTACCTTATTCAGTTTCCAGTAATTGATACACAACCAAAGAGACTCTTTGGCCTTTATTGTAAATAGGACTGGGGTGTCCCAAGGAGAGACACTTGGGTGAATGAACCCTTTGTATTCCAAATCTTCCTATTGTATCTTTAATTCCCTCAACTCGGTGGGGGTCATACGATATGAGGGAAGAGATATAGGTTGTGTCCCCAGTGCTAAATCAATTGAGAACTCCACATCCCTCCCTATAGGAATACCTAAAAATTCATCTAGAAATACCTCTGGGAACTCATCTACTACAAGAGGTAATCTTCTCTTAGGAGCACCACCATCATCCTCTATCATGAGCGATGATAACTGAAAAACAATATTACCTAATTCTAGGAGTGGAGGTCCAGTACAACCTGACCGAGGATCCCATTCTCCAAGAAAAACTTGGGTATTCCCATTAGATGCCACAAAACTTAATAGCCACTTATAACAATAAATATGCACATGGAATCACACCATCCAATCCATGCCAAGGATTAAATAAAAAAATTCCATATCCAAGACCATGAAACCCACTCTTGCTCGACCCTTATCATGGTGAGTGCATAAGATGGACACCTAAGACCATGTTCTTTCTTCTTACCCAATGGCATTACCAACTCCATTAGATAAGACATGAGCACGATTGGAAAATTAAGAACTTTCACAAGGTGGGAAGAGATAAATGAAATAGAAGCACCAGTATCAAATAAAAAATATACTATAGATGATTCAATCAAAATGGTACCTTGAACTATTAACGATCTTGCATCTGTTCCTACCAGTGCCTGATCTACTGCATGAAGATGCTTCACCTCACCCTGATCCTGAGAACGACCGCTAATATGTGGCTCCGACCCAAACTAGATTTACCTAGAAGATGATCTGGTCCTACCACCATGACCACTGAACCGAGATCCCACTATCCTAGATGGATTTGACTGATCTAACATCCCCCTAGAGGCCACATATTCTACCCCACTCTAATAAAAATGTGTGTCCCTATAGAATCATTGCAAGTTCCCCATCTCTCCACATCGGTGATAGGTTTTGTGAGGAGATGTGCATGTGGGTCCTTTGTGCCCTACCTTACCACACTAGTGGAACACAACATACCCTGCATTGGAATCCATATATGATGACTTCTGGGAAGGGTGTCCTGAACTACCACTTACTTTTTTCCCCTGCTCATCTCTCTTCCTCTTCTTCTTGGGCGAACTACCACTACCCATTGTTGAAATATTCCCCATAGGAACTAGACCTTCCTTTGTGGTCAATCTTCACTATAAAATCTTGATCAACTACTTCAGCATATGTCTTTTGCTTAAACAGAAAAACCTGAGAATAAATCTTTGTCTGCAAACCCCTTTCTAACCTCTGAGCCTTCATCTACTCATTAGAAACTATTTCAGGTGCATACCAAACTAGCTCGACAAAGTGGTCGGTGTACTCCATTACTTACTAGTCCCCTTGAAGTAGATTGATAAACTCTCGGGATATATCATAGACCGAGACCTCATGGAAATACTAGTCATTAAAGACAGCCTTGAAGTCTTTCTAGCACATCTACTCATTTTTCCCTGTTTGGACCACTGAATCCCACCATCTTTGACTGGGACCTTCTAATAAAAATGAGGTTCATCTCACCCTGAATTCCCCAAGAGTGTCAATTAATTCAAACATGCATTCTATCTTCTCAATACACTCCTCACCTTCTTGAGGTTCTATGCTACCTCAGAATGAAGGGTTTTTTTTAAGGAACTATTGGGTTTTTTCCTTCCTAGGACCAGGTTCAGTTTCTCTAACTGGATAAGGACCAGGACCCACTCCCTATCCAAAATCCTGAACATCTCAAACCACAAATTCCACTAATATCTGATCAATTGGTGAGGAATAAATCTCTCCGACTTCTTCCTGTGGTTTCAAAGGAATTCTCTGAGGAGGCATTTTTCTAAAAAAAGCAATAATCACAAGAAAACCCATCAATAAAACAAATATAAAAAAATCAGAAAAAATAAAAAATAAAAATAAACCAAACAGTCTTCAGCTTGTACATAATACATGGAGGAGAAGTAAAATAGAAATCCCCAGCATCCCACGGTGACTCAAGGTCTGTCATGAGATGTTCTGGCCATGCACCCTACTCATAACCATAACTTCAATCATAGACAGTTCTAGCTCCAGTCTATCTAGAATCATCCCAAATAACATGACCCAAAAAGAGTGTACTCATTCTGATACCATTTTGTCACAAACCAAGTTGGGACGTAATCTGAACCGGTGCTTAAAATAGTTCATGGCATGGCCTTAAGGGCGTTCTTGATCCCCACGGACTAGCAACAAGTGCATGGTTATCAATAATAAAACATGGGAAATATTTCACCCAACTCTATAATTATAAACAATCAAAAAAATAAATAAACCAAGACTGAAAATACACATCCAAACATGGAATAATCAATTTTTTGATTTAAGTTTTACAAAATTTAAACAAAACAAAAGGGAACTACAATAAAATAAGAACAAGACACAATCCCAAAAGCACCATATGACAAGAAGAGCATCACCCTCAAGCCACCGCCACAACACCTTCAAGGTGAAACCACTAGAATCTTAAACCACCATCACCAAACACCTTACCTTTACCTATGTCAAACATAACCAAGTCTACTTACACCCAAGGGTGTAAGTAGGGTGTGATCCAAATCCTAGTAGGATGCCACCCAACAAAGGGAATCCATGCTATAAACATTATAAGACAAATAAACTTGCAATTTTATAAAATAAAGACTAGAAACATTTCATAGAAAAAAACTTTAAAGAAAACATGCTTGCTTTTGAGATAAACACAAATTATACCGCATCTTGATAGTAAGTACAATATCCCATGAGAATACCAAGTCATGGGAGATACCTATAAGTAATAGTTAGGAGTGGGACCCTAAATATATCATATCTTGGTGTAAAGTGGTATTGTAACCCTGACAATCCATTTTCTCATGCATGAGCCACTAGAGAGGAGAAACATCCAAAATTCCAGTGGTCCCCAATCATCATCAATGTTTAGTTATTGTTGTCATCATCTATCTTTCTAAGTGAAACCGGGACAAATACACTTTTGAATCACTAGCATACTAGTCCTATTCTGACCACCTATTCACCAAGGTGTCCCTTTATGCTCATTTCTCATTTCAAATGCCACAATAATCACCACTTACATACACACAAGCCAAAAAATATAAACATGAATATTAAATAACAATTTCCACTAACAAAATAACTTTGGAATCCAAATTCACACCAAAACCATTTTAAAACATGTTTCACACCACTTTTAAAATTTACTAGGCATGTTACACAATTTATAAAACACATTCAGCATTCATAACAAGCATCCACACTTGAAAAACATCTAATTTCCTTTAAGAAAACCATTTTCAAGACACAAACATATAAAAACCATTCTAAAACACCTTCTTCACTACACACATAAATCATAGAACACATTTAAACATTAAATAAATCATATTAAATTCATAAAATAGTGTTTAAGCATAGAATCACCTACCTCAAACCAAGAAACTTCCAAAAAATTATGCAAAACTTCAACTTCACCTTAATTTCACCATAGAGAAGAAATATCGAGCCCTATACATCAATATTAAACCCAATAGATTAAGATATAACCCTAAAATCAGCACCCTACCCACTATAAAAGTGAAACCCCAAAGAAAAGAGGATAAAACCCTAGAATAGAGGAGGGAAACAAGAAATAACGTGCTTACTTGGAGATCCAGAGGGAAATCACACCAAAAATTTTACCAAGAAGGGGCCTAAGGTAGAGGAGATGGAGGGAGAGGAATACCTAGGGTATAAATCCCAAGTGGGAGGAGAGTTAGAGGGATTTGGTGTTAAAATTATGGAGAGATAAAACCCAAAAATATAATTTTTAATGACCTGGACAGGTTGAATAGTTAGTCCACACGGTTTGACAAGCCATGTTGCGACCATGCTCCCATTACTTTCCAAGAAGAACCTATTGAATGGTTATCCTACATGGTCTGACTTACCATGCGTAATACATGTGGTAGCTTCTACCTTAAATCAACCACCTATCACACGGTTACTTGGGCAGGGATGCACGGTTTCCACTAATCGTGCGACAACCATGTGCCACATTCTGACCACCCAAATTCTCTCACTTTTCTGAAAGAACTCAAATGAAACCCAAAGGGAAAGATGTATCGAAAAAATAAATAGAAAAATACCTCAAAAGAAATCATGGGTGTGATAATTCTCTCCACCATGAAAACTTTTCATCCTCAAAAAGTCAACATGAATCTTGATTAGAGAATAAAAGGGGGTATTCCTGCTCTACCCATGAATCCCTCTCCCATGTCTCATGCATATCATTACCATGTTTCCAAAGGATCTGGACCAATAGAATAGACTTCCCATAAAGCACCTTATCTTGGGAATCCACTAACAGCACTGGCCGTTCAAAAATGAATAAATTGGGATATATTTCCAATTCTTTCCAATTTAGCATATGAGATAGATCTAGGTTGTATTTCTTCAATTAGGAGACATGAAATACATCATGAATTGATATCAACTAAGAGGGAAAATCTAAGCGATATTCCACCTTCCCAACCCGCACGGTGATCTTGAAAGGTCTGGCATACCTCGGTGTTAGCTTCCTTTTCTTTCCCAAATGAGGTGCCATTTTCAAGAACACCTAGTTACCCATAGATAACTCAAGATCTCAGCACCTCTAATTAGAATAAGTTTTTTGGTGACTCTAAGCTGTCAATAACCACTTCCTAATAAAATTGACTTTCTTAGACGTTTCTTACACAGGGCTTGGCCCCAACAATGAGGTATCACCTACTACAACCCAATGTAAAGGAGAACAACATGGACAACCATATAGAACCACAAAAGTATCCATTTAGATAGAGGATTTGTATCTGTTGTTATATGAAAATTTAACCAATCACAAATGGTTATCCCATCATCCTCTGAAATCTAGGACACACACTCAAATCATGTCTTCCAGAATCTTATTTTCCCACTCTGTTTAGAAATCAATTTAAGAATGGCATGAAATACTCATATTGATTTGTGAACCCAATGAATTTTGAAGGCCTTCCCATAATTGAGAGGTAAAATGGGGATCTCTATTAAAAACAATTGTTGACGGCACACCATGAAGCTTTACCACCTCCTAAATGTACAACCGGCCCAATTCTTCTACCTTCGCTAAATCTTTGATTGGAATGAAGTGGGAATATTTGGTCAAACAGTAAATCACCACCCAAATAGAATTCCTTCCTCGAGTTTTATGAGGAAATCCAATAATAAAATACATGGAAACCTATTCCCACTTCTAGGTAGTAATGGGTAGTGTCTGGAGTAAACTGGAGGGCCTTTGATGCTAGGATTTTACCTACTAACATGTATTGCATATCGATGTGAAGTTAGCTATATCTATCCTCATGATTGGCCACTATAATTATTTAATAACATCATAATACATCTTGGTAGCTTTAGGATGCACAGCCCATTGTGACTAGTGGCTATCCAACATCACCACCTTACTCAAAAACAACAGAACCATAAAAAGGGCCTTGAAACATAGAACTCCCTCAGGAGACAATGACCAATCATGAGGTGTCTCCCCACGATGAAGAAAATACGTAGATTGTTGGCATATCTCATCACCAGGATGATCTTGCTGAATCTGCTCTAGAAGGGAAGGGTCAACTAAACACTGGTCAAGAATGCACCTCTACTATACTCCTTGGTCTCCAAGTGCATCTGGGAAAATAGCCCCATCAAGGTCCACTCATCAATAGAATTCTTAAATGCATGTGTTGGCACTTTTCTACTCAAAGTGTCTACCACAACATTACCCTTTCCTGGGGTATAGACTATATTGAAGTTGAACCCCTGCAAATACTCAATCCAACTGCATTTCCTCAAGTTAAAATCTTTTTGGGAGAAGATGTAGGATAATATTTTATGATCAGAGTAAACCAAAAACTTATCCCTAAAAAGATAGTGATACCACATATTCAAGGCATAAATCACCGTAGCTAATTCCAAGTCATGGTTTGGGTCATTCTTTTCATGTGTTTGGATCTTGTGAGAGCTATATTCTACCACATGATTATCTTGCATGAGAACAAATCTAAAACCCATGCTTGAGGCATCATAATACACCATATAGACTTTTCCAGATTCTAGAAAGATCAATACAAGTGCGGTAGTCAACCACTGCTTTATCTCCTCGAAGGATGCTTAGAATTCATGACTCCATTCAAACATCACCCATTTTTCGGTGATCTATTTCATGGATGAAGCAAGATGAGAGAAGTCACAAAAAAATCACTTATAATATCCTGCCAGGCCTAGAAAACTTCTAATTTCAAACACATTCTTTTGCTGCTCCCATGACATAAAATCATTGATCTTCTTGGGGTCCACAAAAACCCCTTGTTCTGAGATAACATGGCCTAGAAGCTTTACTTCCCTTATCCAGAAAGTGCACTTCAAAAACTTGGCATAAAGGTGGTGATCCCAAAGAGTTCCCAACACAATACTCAAATGGCTTTCATGCCCCTCCTTAGATTCAGAATAAACTGGGATGTCATCCACAAATACTACAATAAAGAAGTCAAGATACTAGTGAAACATCCTATTAATAAGATCCATGAAGACCATTGGAGCATTCATTAACCCAAAGAGCATGACCAAATACTCAAAGTGGTCATACCTACTTTAGAAATCTATTTTTGGGACATCCGGCTCTCTCACCCTGACTTGGTGGTAACCAGAGCACAATTCTATCTTAGAGAACCACCTTTCCCCTTTTAACTATTCAAAAAATTCATCAATTTGGGGGAAAGGATACTTATTCTTGATGGTTACCTTATTTAGTTTTCAGTAATCAATACACAATCGTAGAGACCCATCAGCCTTTCTCACAAACAGAACTGGGGAGGCCCATGGTGAGACGCTCGGGCGAATGAACCCTTTGGATTTCAAATTGTTCAGTTGTATATTTAATTACCTCAACTTGGTGTGGGACATATGATATGAGGGAAAAGATATAGTTTGTGTCCTTCGTTCCAAATAAATTGAGAGCTCCACATCCCGCTCCGTAGGAAAACCTAAAAAATCATCAGGAAATACCTCTGGGAACTTATCCACTACAAGTGGTAATCCAACCTCAGTAGCACCACCATCATCCTCTAGCATGATCAATGATAAATGAAAAACAATATTACCCGATTTCGGGAGTAGAGGTCAAACAAGACCTGACTAAGGATCCCATTCTTGAAGAAAAACCTAGGTATTCCCACCAGATGCCACAAAACTTACTAGCCACTTATAATAGTAAATATGCACCTGGAATCACATAATCTAATCCATGCCAAGGATTACATCAAAAAGGTCTATATCCAAGACCAGGAAATCCCACTCTAGCTCGACCCCTATCATAGTGAGTGCACAAGATAGAAACCTGAGACATTTCTCTTTTTTCTTACCCTTTTCTTACCCAATGGAATTACCAACTTCATCTCATAAGACATGAGTGTGGTTCGAAAAATCAACAAGTTCAGAAGATGAGAAGAGATAAATGAAATTGAATCACTAGTATCAAATAAAATAGTTGAGATGGATGATGCAATCAAAATGGTACCTTGAACTGTCAAAGTTATTACATCTAGTTATGCTGGTGCCTAATCCACTGCATGAAGATTCTTCACCTCAGCCTGATCCTAAGAACAATCACTCGTCTATGGCTCCAACCTGAACTGCCTTTTCCTAAAAGATGATCTAGTCCTGCCACCACGACCACTGAACTGATATCCCACTATCCTGGACTACTCTGACTGGGCTGACATCCCCTTAGAGGCAACATATCTTGACCCACTCTAATAATAACATGTGTCCCTACAAAATTGCAGCAAGTTCCCCATCACTCCACATAAGTGACAGGTTTTGGGAGGATATGTGCATACAGGTCATATGTGCCCTACCTTTCCACATCAGTGGCACACAACAGACCCTACATCGGAAGTCGCAAATGATGAATATCAGGAAGGATGTCCTAAACTACCACTTACCTTTTTCCCATTCTCATCTCACTTCCTCATATTCTCAAACAAAATTCCACTTCTTATTGCTGAAATATCCCCATAGGAACTAGACCTACCCTTGCGGTCAATCTTCACCATACAAGATCGATCAACTACTTCAGCATAGGTATTTAGCTTGAATAGAAAGACCTGAGAATAGATCTATGGATGCAAACCCCTTTCAAACCTCTGAGCCTTCATCTACTCATTAGAAACTATTTCGGGTGCATGCCAAACTAGCTCGACAAAGTGGTTGGTATACTCCATTACTGACTGGTCCCCCTAAAGGATATCCATAAACTCCCAGTATCTGGCATAGGCCAAGACCTCATGGAAATATTAGTCATTGAAGACATCCTTGAAGTATTTCCAGCTCATCTGCTCATTTTTTCCAATTAGTACCACTGAGTCCCACCATCTTTGACTGGGGCCTTCTTACAAAAACAAGGCACATATCACCCTGACTTCCTCAAGAGTATCAAGGAATCTAAACATGCACTCTATCTTCTAAATTCACTACTCTACTTCCTAAGGTTTTGTGATACCTCAAAACGAAGGGGGTTTATTCTTAAGGAACTCTTGGGATTTATCCTTCCTATGACCAGGTTCATTTTCTCTAACTAGATTAGGATTAGAACTTGCTCCCTATCCCAAATCCAGAATAGCATGAATCATGGTTTCCACTATTCTATAATAAATCAGTGAGGGAGAACTCTCTTTGTATTCTTCCCATGGTTTTAAAGGAATTCTCTAGGGAGGCATTTTTCTACAAAAAGAAATAATCACAAGAAGAAACATCAATACAAAAAATCTAAAAAAATAGAAATAAAAAAATACAAATAAACAAAACTCATCATGATAACATAACAACCAAACCACTTTACCCCCCACCTAATATACATGTACAGTCTTCAGCCTGTATGTCTCACCTATAGGAGAAGTCAAATATAAATCTCTAACATACCATGGTGACTTGAGGTCTGTCACGAGATGTTCTCACTAGGCACCTTGCGTGCAGCCAGAACTTCGAGCCCTAATAGTCGTAGCTCCAGTCTATCCAGAATCATCCCAAATAACATGAACCAAAAAGAGCATACCTACTCTGATACCATTTTGAAATGAACCAAGTTGGGATGCCATTTGAACTGGCACCCGAACCAGTCTATGGCATTTCCCAAAGGGTGTTCCTGATTCCCACAAACTACACACAAGTTCTTAGGTATCAACAATAAAACATGGGAACAATTTCACCTGACTCTATAAATATAAACAACAAACAAAATAAATAAACCAAGACTTAAAATACACAACCAAACATGGCATAAGTAATTTTTCCAATTTAATGTTTACAAAATTTAAACTAAATAAAAGGGAGCTAAAACAAAATGGGAACAAGACACGATCCCAAAAGTGCCATATGAAAATAGGTGCATCGCTCTCAATCTGCCACCACAATACCTACAATGGGAAACTGTTAGAATATTGAACCACCATCATCAAACACCTTGCCTTTATCTATGTCAAATATAACCAAGTCTACTTACACCCAAGGGTGTAAGTAGGGTGTGATCCAAAACCTAGTAGGATGTCACCCAAAAAAATACATTCCATGCTATAAATGTTATAAGATAAATAAACTTTTAGTTTTATAAGAGAAATACTAGAAAATTTTCATAGAAAAAAACTTTAAAGAAAACATGCTTTCTTTTGAGATAACTACAAATTATACCACATCTTGAAGATAAGTACGATATCCCAAGAGAGCACCAAGTCATGAGAGATCCCTATAGGAACTAGCTAATAGTGGGACCCTAGAGATACCATATCTTGGTGTAGAGTGGTATAGTAACCATGACAATCCACATTCTCATGCATGATCCACTAGAGAGGAGAAACATCTAAAATTCTAGTGGTCTCCAATCATCATCAATGTTTAGTTAGTATTGTCATCATCAATCCCTTTAAGTAAAAATAGGTTGAATACACTTTCAAATCACTAGAATACTAGTCTAATTCTATCCACCTAGTCACCTAGGATTCCCTTTGTGCTCATTTCTTATTTCGCATGCCACATAAATCACCACTTTCACACACACAGGACAAAAAATATAAACATGCATATAAAATCACTATTTCCACAACTAAAATAAATTTTGAATCCAAACACACACCAAAACCATTTTAAAACATGTTTCTCACCACTTAAACAATTTACTAGACAAGTTACACAATTTATAAAACACATTAAACATTCATAATAAGGGTACACACTTGAAAACATCCAATTTCTTTTAAGAAACCCATTTTTAAGCCACACACATATCAAAATCCTTCAAAAACACCTTCTGAACCACACACGTAAATCATAGAACACATTTAAATATTCAAGAAATCATATTAAATTGTTCAAATAGGTTTAAGCACAAAATCACCTACCTTGAACCTAGAAACTTCTAGAAAATGGTGAAAAACTTTAACCACATATCAATAGCACCTTAGAGAAGCAAGATTGAGCCCTATACATCAATATTAAATCCAAAAGATTAATATCTAACCCTAAAATCATCACCCTACCTACTGTAAAATTGAAACCCCAAATAAAAGAGGAAAAACCCTAGAATAGAAGAGGAAAACAAGAAAGAAGACACTTACTTGGAGATCTTAAGGGAAATCACACCAAAAATTCCACCAAAAAGGATCCCAAGGGAGAGGCATTACTAGGGTAAAAATATTGAGTGGGGGAGATTTAGATGGATTTGGTGTTAAAATCAGGGAGAGTGAAAACCCAAAAATCTGATTTTTAATGACCTGGATAGGCTGAATGGCTAGTCCGCACGGTTTGAAAAAATGTGTGGCGATAGTGATCCCCTTAATTTCCAAGAATAAATTACTACATGGTTATCCCATGAAATCTGAATTATTGTGCATAAGACATGTAGTAGCTTCTACCTTAAACCAGCCACCTATCACACGATTACCTGGGCAGGGGCGCATAGTTCCTACTAACCGTGCGATAACTATGCACCACATTTTTTACACCCAAGTTTTCTCACTTTTCTACAAGAACTCAAAGAAAACCCAAAGGGAAAGAGGTAGACTAAAAATAAATATAAAAATACCTCAAAATAAATCACAGGTGTGATAGAACTTCTATCATCATAGGGGGGAACTATATAGGCTGTGAAGGATCAGGCATAAAATTTGGAGGCATGGGAAATGATCCCTAATAGAATCTCGGATAATCTTCACATAGAGAAAATTGTGGATATAATTATAATATATATGGATCTCATGTCTCCTGATGCACATCCCCAATCGGTTGAGGCTGGGATGCTAGAGGGTCGATCTCTGCCTTTGGAATAGGTGAGGCCTCATGTGCAACATGATGCGGTATACGCCATCGTCTTCAGGGCTCTTCAGCATCAATAGCTGCTGGAGGAAGTTTCTGAGTAGGAACCTCTACTCCCTTGGTAGTAATGTCATCTCCCTAGGTTAGATTATTGAAGATACTATCATGAAATACATGATAAGCTAGAATCAAACCTAGCATTGCATCATGGATCACTATCAAGATAGAAACCTCCTCCTCCTCTGGATCACTCATGCGGATAATATGTTGTGCTTGAGTGTGCTGTAAAGAGATTAAAAATGAATTATAAAATAGTGTAATAAAAAACTAATGGAAATTTATTGACTTACCATATCCTGAATCCCTATACCGTGTCGATTAAGATACAATAGGACTTCAGTCTATACCATGGATCATACTCAACCTATTATGATAGATGGAATCTCATTGTAGGTACACCCTGGATATGAATTGGTTCCCGTCTTCCCCAGAGTTTGAGATAATAGGAATGTTTTCAGTTCCATTCGACATCCTACCTCCCTGAAAACTTCAATACATGAAGCTCATGTGACTGTCTTGATGGTAATGGAATGCGATAGACACATAAAAATTAGTGCATGACTCTATTAGTCCAGTGCCACTTAATAATATGAAAGTGAGTGAGTGGAACTACATCCATAGCATCGTGAATTCTAGTGATGTAGTATGTAGGAAATTGGTTTAATAAAACCATGTATAGAATCCATGAAATCTGAAATGACATGTGATATTTTTCAAAAAATATTGTTGCTAAAAACCAAAAATGATGATATTATGAAATTTTTTAGTCAATGAAATATTTATATACTTACATCGGTGGGTAGGAGAATATTCAATATGAGCTGGTATGTACCCAAATGGTTTGTCGGAGATGATGAATTTGTGCTCCTAACTCCTCCTATAAAATACAACATCAAAAGTGATAAATAATAAGAAATTAAATTCAATAACTCCTACTAGAATTAGAAACCAATAGATATGAGTGATTATAATAGAATCTATGTGGAGCGTCGTGTAACACCTCTATAGGTAGTGGTTGACCATCAAGATCAGGGTAGATTGAGGGGATGTACTCTCATTCCCACATATAAAGAAGGATGATTCATCCCCTAAGATCCTTGTGATCATAGTGGCATGTTGTGTATAATACTCTATAAGTGTAATATAAGAACGCGGATCCCCAACTATATATCCCGGTCTGATAAAAGTCTTCCATTATCCCTAAATACATCATGTACGCATGTATACCTGAGTGATCAGCAAATAGTGTCCCTCCAATGATCTATAATATGTAGACATATGATAGTCTTCTCATCAGCATCATCGGTTAAATGTGAAAAGTGCATCTCAAGCCACCTTATATATATCGACCCACCATTTGTAGCAGCAGAATCGGCCAATATTTCAATGCCTAAAAATCTTTGAACAAGCTCAATCCAGTCTACATGGGTGGGTCCAATAACTATTTCCACCTAGATAGGAAGACTGAGAAGGACTACCATATCCTCGAGGGTGATGGTCACCTCTCCCTCAAGCAGGTGGAATGTGTGTGTCTCTGGTCTCCACCTCTCTATGAGGGAAGTAAGAAGGTGATGATCAAGGAATGTGAAATTAGATATCACAATGTCGTAGAATCCAGCACAGTGTAGGTATGGTATAATAGTGGTCGACGTCATCATGTGATGATGATGGTGCAATCAACTCACCTTGATCCATCGAACTGGATGACCCTCTATCATGATGTGGGAAACATGCATAGCTTACTCCGTGAGTAGTATAGTATCCACCATCTGTATGTAAAAAATGAAATAATTGTTAAGTGTAAAATTTAAATATAATGTTATGGTCAGTATAATGTTATGACTTGTATAATGTAAAATATGACATGCTTATTCTCATTTTTTTAGGAAGTTTTTTTTTACCAAAAGAAAAGGGAATGTCTTCATGTTTCTAAAATCATATTTCTAAAGTGTTTTTGAGATATTTGTTTACCTAGGAAAGGGTGTTTTGTAAGATATGGTTTTATATATATATATATATATATATAATTTTCCTTTGTTATCTAAAAGTTTATTAGAAAATGGTGTGACTTCTAATTTATGTATGATTTCTCACATGATGGTATGTTTCATGATTATTTTTTCACATGCTTGCTTTATGGTTTAGCTATGGATAGTTTTATTATGCTTTCATGTCACCTCACATGCACTTTTCATATTCTTTTTAATCTGAATATGAAAATATTATTATTATTTGATAGTAAAAGTATTCATAAATGTCATAAAATTATACAAAATAAAGGATCTTATATTAACACCATATAATTAACAGTATGAGAAGATCACATTCAAGGCAATACATCATTGTGGCTAAGAGTGTGAACTCGATCTAGTAATGTTAGGGAATCATTTCCAATTATGTCCTTCTTGATGACATATGTTGCATCTCAAATATTTCCTTTGTTCTTGAGTCCAGTCCATCTCATTCCACATCGTGTTGGACTTCAGGCTCCCTCGTTTACACAACCTTTTGATGTTAGGTATCACTGTCGGCTAGTCTTCAAGCATTGGGAAATATCAAAACTCCCTGATAAGCATCCATGGTATAGAATAACTATTAGCAATGATGTTCATCTGGTACACTGGATCAATATATGCTTCCCATGATATGTTTACATAGGCACATAATAAGATGGAGTGTGTGCATGAAAATCATAATTCCTGGAAGTTTCCACATTTACATTGCCTTGCTTCCAGTAATACCACCATTTTTTCACCGCTGTGATTTGTGATGGGGTCTATACTCTCTTGAAATTCAAATTGAGAGTCTTATCAAGGGAAAATGCACACTAAATAACCAGAATATTCTTCATATTTCTTTTCAATCTCTCATTGAAAGTGTCTTCCATACTTTATCCCATATTGAATCCTATCGGAGGCTAGTTTTTATCTATCAATGAAGTACTTCCCACAATGATAAATTTTCTCCTAAACTAGGGAAGTTATAGGTAACTTTTGAAGCCCCTTGAAGACACCACTGATTCACTCCACAATGCTTGAGGTCATGTGTTTGTATATCTTTCCCCCATCATATGCCAATGTCCACTTTTTTTAATCTACATCATATAATCATGCACTTCTTGATTAGCCTTTTAGATTTTTTCAAAGAATTATTAAAACCACTATTGATTTGGCTCATATTCTACACATAAGTGGTCATATTTCACATAAATTGATTTTATCTTTATGTTGAAATATTAAAAAATAACAAATACATTGCATTATAAGCCTAAAAATTATCCATTGACATTACAAAAAGGTGTGAAGTAAGGGATGAATCCTCTAAATCATGAGATTAAAAAATCATATGTGCAGTTAACCCTCTTTTTTATCCAATTTTTCATTTTCATCATATGTTTATTCCATGTTAATCCAAAGTTAATCATTGGTTAATCATTGGTTAATCAGTATTTAATCAATATTTAATAATTAGTTAATTATTATTTAATCATTGGTTAATCAGTAGTTAACCATTAGTTAATCATTTTTTAATCATTAGTTAATCATTAGTTAACCATTAATTATTCATTAGTAAATCATTCTTTAATCATTATTTAATAATTTCTTAATCATTATTTAATCGTTGCTTAATTATTCTTTAATCATTCCTTAATCATTATTTAATCATTATTTAATTGTTCTTTAATCATTACTTAATCATTAGTTAATCACTAGTTAGTGATTATTTATTCATTAATTAGTCATTAGTTAATCATTAATTAATCACTCTTTAATAAATACTTAATCATTAGTTAATCATTAGTTAACCATTAGTTAGTCATTAGTTAACTATTATTTAATCATTAGCTAACCATTATTTAATAATTAGTTAATCATTCTTTAATAATTCCTTAATCATTATTTAATCATTACTTAATCATTACTTAATAATTAGTTAACCATTAGTTAATCATTAGTTAACCATTAGTTTTTTTAAAGGGTGGAGGGGCAAATTCCCATTATTATTAAAAGGAAAAACCAAAGTACAGAGGAGGGAGGATAAGAAACACCAACAGAACCAACAAATACAAGGACTAAAAATAAATAAAATCCTCAAGCACTTTGAGAATGAGTGTGTATGCTATGAAAAGAGTAGCTCTCACCCCTACCACAAGAGTGATGACCCCTCCTTCTAGTATTAACTTCCATCCATGGACCACCTCTATCATCTGGAAACCCAGTGTCAACATCATCCCTCATCACAACAGCATCAGGTATTCCAACCCCATCTTTTCTATCATCATCACTACATGTGGATGTCAGCAGTGCAAAAGCATTATGTGTACTTACCTGTAGTTCAGCCCTCTTCTTGGCAGATTAAGCAGTCACACAAATATTAGAGGCCTGTCTTTTGATATTTTCATCTCCCTTATCTATCAGAGTTGGGGTAATATGGATATTAATTCTTTTTCATGGGATAGAATTGGCCCTCTCCTCAGGGGACTGAGCATTAAGATCACTCGACTGGGTGGGAGGGACCTGCCTTAGACTAGGCTTGGAAGCTTTTCCCTTCATTTCGATCGAAGCCTCACTAGGGGCCTCAACTGTTAATCCCCAAAAAGTTTTCCCCACAAGTAGATTAGATCCACCAACACCCAGGAGGTTTATATTTTGTTTATAATATTTTGAAATAGAATAAGAAATCATTTGGGGAGAATTGGTGTTCAGAACATCTGAGTTCTGCTATAGAATAGATATAGGCAGAAATTCTAGAGAGTTTACAGTTCTAGGGATATTTAATCCAACAGTATAAACAGCTATAGTTCTTGGGTATTTGTTGAGTCAATAAGGTTTCCTTATGACTTTTACATTCCTCTATGGTTTTAAAATCACAAACACTCTATCTTAAGGAAAATTATATTTTCCCTAAGAATTATCTTAATAATGAAAATTTTCCTTCCCCAAAGAAATTTATCCTTACCTATGTTTTCATTATTCATTTTATAGTTTCTCTAAATCTAACTCATTTTATTCCAAAGTCTAAAATTCAATTTCACATTTAAAAAATTAGAATCCTATAAATCCTTGGTTATAAAGTATTCTGTTTTTAGACTCTGAATTTTCTGAAATTAAGACTCTGAATTCTATGAAATTAAGACTCTGAATTCTCTGAAATTTAGACTCTGAATTCTCTAAAATTCAGACTTTGAATTCTCTGAAATTCAGACTCTAAATTCTCTAAAATTTAGACTCTGAATTCTCTAAAATTTAGACTCTGAATTCTCAGAAATTCAGACTTAGAATTCAGACTCTGAATTCCTCAAAATTTAGAATCCAAATTCCTCAGAATTTATACTCCTAATTCCTCAGAATTCATACTCCAAATTCTTCAGAATTTAGATTCCGAATTCCTTGAAAAACAAAATCTGAATATCCATGAGTTATAGTCTTTGAATGTTTATTTTCTTAGACTCTGAACTTTATTTTTCCTAAGACTAAAAAAAAATTTAGTTAAGAAACCTTATTTTTATTACACTTGTTATAGTTATGAAATGATGTCTTACAATCTATTTCTAACTAACCGTTGTTTGATTGACATGTGTACAAGCCCCTCCGAGATTCAAGGAAAAATATAACCATTGGAGGAGGGAGTAGAACTTTGGAAAAGTTCCTATAAATAGGATCTCATTTGAATGAGCTCCATGACTATTGATCACTCTATAGATTGAATGATGCTAAAGTGATTTATAGAGAGAAACTATCATGTTTTGTGTGTACCGAATGCCTTGTTTAGCTTGCTTAGTGATTGTCACACCCGAACTTTTAAGATAATATTATTTTATGATTTCATCAGATTTTGAAACTTTCTATCGAGCTGCGACCAAGCCTGTTTTAAATTTTTTTCATTTTGTTGATGAATGAATGCTTCACCCTTGACATCGTCTGGTGCATGACATGGCGTATTCAAAGCTACGTGACTTTGCCTAGGTCATCGTGCGGCCTGCCTCAAGACAAATAAATAAAATGAGTTTTAATGATGTATTTTAAAATTATAATTATGGTAATTATTATTATTATTATTATTATGTTCACCAAGTTTATTAATACAGGGTTTTTATAATTAAGTTATTATTATTAACTTTCTATTAATTTTGTTAAGTATATTAAGTTTGTTAATATCATATTAAGTTTATTATAATTTTTATTATGATTATTATTAATAATAATAATATTGTTTAGTTTATAATAATTATTATTAAGTTATTATTATTATTATTATTATTGAAGTTTATTAAAATCCTTATTAAGTTTATTATTATTATTATTATTTATTATTGTTTTATTTATTTTCTTTTATTTTATTTTATTTTATTTTCTATCTTATTTATTTCTTTTCTATCTTTCTTTCCCTTTCTTTTCTTGTTTTTTCCATGTTATTCTTCCTCCCTGTGCGTCGCGCACAGCCCCCCCCCCCCCCTCCTTCACTCCCTACTCGCAACCCTAGCTGGCGCACCCTTCCTCCCATGCGTACCTTTCTCCGGTGAACCCCCCCCCCCCCTTCATCTGCCCTCCCTCTTGTGACCTGCCTTCGGTGAGCCACCACCGGCGCACCCCACGACCGGCGACCTCCCCTTCCTGATCGTGCGCTCCCCGTGACCAGCGGCCTCCCCTTCCTGCTCATGCGCACCCCGTGACCGGCGGCCCCCCTCCTGCTCATGAGAGACCCTCCCCCTCGTGTGACTCCACCGGTACGCAACACCTCCGACCGGACTCCCCTTGCGCGTGTGACCCCAGCACATAACCCTCCTTGTCACACTCAACAAACCTCCAACAATTCCTTCCGCAAGTGTGTTTCACTCTGACAGGTTGTTTTCTTCCTGTAGTAGAGTTGCAGATTGGGCTTTTATGTTTTCAGGATCGCTATTTTAGTTTTATTGTGTTGTTTTTTGTTCCAATGCTTGAATTAGGGTCAAATTATGGTTTCTTGTAGTGAGATTGGCACGCGATCAAATTTTTGCGTCAGAATTCTAAGTTTCGACACCGATGGTAAGTGTTTCCTCCTATAAGTTTTGTTTGATGAATTAATTTGCTTGTTTAAATAATTTAAGATGTCCTTTAAATTAATTTTTTGAGTGTGAATTGTGTTTATTTGGTGAATTATTTTACTTTCTTAAATAAATTTAGTGTTATGTGATTAATTTGTTTGGTGTGAAACTAGTATTGAAGAAGTTCGGTATGCCTTGGTATTTTATAGCATGTTTGTATTTAATGGGGTGTGTTTTTGGGGAAAACCCATGTTGTGTTTTTTTAATGTTAATTTATAAATCGTGAAGGTGGTTGTTTGAAATTTTTTGAGGGATTCAAATGATGTTTGGAATGGTTTTTAGTGTGCATTTGATTTTAAAAAGAAAAGTAATTTGGGTGTTTGAGGTGTGTCCTATGTTGCATTATTCATGGTTGTTTTATGACTTTTGTAATTGATTTATTTAAGGACATTAAAGCTGCAAATCTAGTTCTGCTTGAGGGTTGGGTGTGTTTTCTTTTTCTAGTACTGTTTTTAGGCGTTGCGCATGAAACTTTTCTGTGGAAAAACCCATTCTAAATTGTTTATCTTTTTTTTAACTGTGCAGTTCATCTGTTATAATGTGTGTAGGCTGCAGTTGGTGTTTTGGTGTTGCATCTTGGCGTGTTTGGTTTTTAAAAGGATGTTTTGAATGTTTTTCTTTTGGTCCAAACCCTTGATGCGTTATTTTTAAATGTTTTGTATATTTTTTAAGTGTTTAATTTTTTTATTAAAATTATTTGTGTAGTGCGTTGGCCTCGCTACGGTTGTTTGGGGCCACGGGTTCGAGGTATCATACATGTACATGCATAGGGTAAGGCATATATATATATATGCCCTCTTTGTACATATTCCTTCATGGCGCGGGGAATATGTGCAATGCAGCTAGGGGTGTATATATATATATGTGTATAAATGCATGTGCGTGTATGCGTCAAACGTGGGTTCGAGTGGTCGTCGACAAATAACGACATGTTTGAGGTAGGTCCCCTATGCCTATGCTTTTAATTTGAAATTCATAATTGCTTGATTGTTTTAAAAATATGTTTTAAACTATGCTATATACACATGCTATGGAATCTGATTGTGATTGCTATAAACTATTATTCCTTTGTTTTGGAAATTGAAATGTATTTCAAACGCCGTTGGTCTTAAGTGACTTTTCTTGAAAAAATTGATTTCTTAAGTGGTTTTGAATTGGTAAGGTGTATTTCCAAAGTTGTTTTGACCTTTTGGTCGGTTGATTGTAAAAAGTGTTCCCTTTATGTAATTAAGCCCGTTTGGCATCTAAATAATGTTTTATGAAAAATAAAAACCTCTCTTGAGGCACGCCCCCCTTGGTTTTAGAAAAATGATTTTTTTTAAGTTGAATGTGTTATCATGTGCCTAATTTGATGGTTATGCATTGTGTGACGTGAAATAGGGGGAATGCGCTCAAGGAGGGAGTTCGGTGGTGAGATGTTGAATGATTTTTATAAAAAGAGAGTTTTGTGTTCATATATGTTTTCTTGATAAAGAAAACTCACCACCACTTGAAATAGAGCACAATGGGAAACCCGAGTATCTAGGTGGGTGACCAGGACTAGTACGCTAGATGACACAGAAGAGGTTTGTCCCAGTTTGTCTAGCAGGATTGACGCAACAACACTAACTAAACATATGAATTTCTGAGGGTCGTGGTCTTCTAAGCCACGTTTTTTGAGGTTCGTGGCCTTCTGAGCCACGTTTTCTAAGGGTTTTTGTCTTCTAAGCCATGTTTCACTGAGGTACGAGGTCTCTAGGTTCCCACTTGTTCTAGATACCTATAGGGATCACCCATGGTGCTCATTTGTGACATTCTTCTAGCGATGTAACTTTCTTTTTAGTTGTTTCATACTTGATGTCTTTTTGTGAAAACCATATTTTAATCCAAACTGGTTTCGTTTCATTTGAAACGTTAATGCATGCTTGGAACCTATTTTGAAAATGTAGTGGGAGTGAAATGCTTTACTTGATAATGCAAACTCGTTACTTGGATTTGAAAATAAGGAAAACATTATTTTATTATATATTATTTTTCAAACAGGCATGATTGGATTTCTTACTAAAGGCAGGGGCATAGGACGTGGTTACATTTTGTCATTCCTACTGAGCATCTCGGTGCTCACGCCTACTTTACTTTTCAGTTACAGGTTTCATTCTTGGATCGCTTTTGGGAGAGAGTGTAGTTGACGTACCGTGGTGATCCACGGGGTCACCTGAGGTATTTCACATTGCTTTGTTTATTCCTTTTTCCGCTGCCACGTTGTTTAATTTATTTTCCTTTATTTATCTGCTTGTTCAGTTTATGTTTATTTATCTTTGTTATGGGCCAAACCATTCCCAACTGGTTTATTTTGATGCCCGACACTATTTTCCAGCCTTTGGGGATCAGGAATGCCCTTCGGGCCATGTCGCGAACTGGTTCGGGCATCGGGTTGGATGACGACCCGACCTGGTTCGTGACAAAATGGTATCAGAGCAGCCCTTGTTAATTGGGTTGTCAAGTATCTTGGTGATTAGGTGTGTCAGGACTCAAGAGGTAGGTGTGGGAAGGACGTCATGAACCCTTGTCCGTCTCGAGACTCGAGTTTCCAGGGGTAGTATGGGATTTGAGTTTTTATTTTGTTGGGTATGTGTGGATGAGGGATGATAAGGGAAGTGATCCGGTGTTACGCGACGAGCCTTCATGGAGTAGCGACCCATGTACAGCCTGAGTGCACGGTTCAAGATACTTCCTGTGGTGGATGCCTGCTCGTAGCATCGTCTGCTAAGCCATGTTACCAGGTTGGCATAACCACTAGTCCCTTTTTTTGGAAATTTTGATGTGAGTTATGTTTGACCTTCATTTTGGTTGGTGGGAGTAGATCTCAAAAATGAAAATGGATTTTTGTGAAGGTGTTTTAATGGAATATGGTTGTTGGAGTGGAAATGGTTTCTGAAATAGAAAATGTTTTAGAATTTTGAAATGTGTTTCTTTAATGATAAGTGACTCTCTCAAATTGGATGGGAATTTGTGCTTTGTGCTTAATGGTCTGTTTTGTAAATGAGTAGTGTCTTGAATTGACCCTTGGTATTCCTATGATTAATCACATACATTGAAGTACGCATGTGGCAAGTGGGGAAATTGGTGATTTGAGTGGATGGGTGCTTGAGCTAGCACAGGGATATGTATGTGTGAGACTTCATGGGATACCAATGGTGGATATTTAAGTTATTTTGTTTGCTGAAAAATGGTTTTCAAATAGGGTTTTTCAAATGTTTATAAAAGTGAGTGAGAAATTTTTTAGCATTCTCTTTTCATATTGGGTATTATTTTTCGTGGGTTCTTGGTTTTGACATATTGAATTGTGGTTGGAATAGTGATTTGAGTTTGAGCTTTTGTTTGTGATTGAGGTGTGGAATTTTGATTTATGATGAGTTTTGATTCGGATTTGTGCCTCTTGTTTTTTAGTATGCTGCCCAGAAAAGTCCCAGAAGTTTCTAGTGAGCCACTTCTAGTTGTTGGTTCTACCCAGACTCTTAGTGGAGTAGTGGAATTGAATTCTTTTTGGTTATTGTCCAGCTTCTGTGGTAATCGTGATCTATTGATGGTAGCGGACTGGCTTGGTGAAGTTATTGGTGTTTCCAGGTTATTGGAAACTCTGAAAGCTATGAGAGTTCGTGTTGGTTCGGGTCCGTTTGAAGGTGCAAATTTGGATTGGTGGAGGAAATAATCCCAGCTTCGTTTCATGATGGTATGTCTTGGAAGGCGTTTAAGACCACTCTCATCCGATGGTTTATACCCAAGGAAGTGAAGGAGAGAAAAGTGGCAGAACTAGTGGGTGTCGAGTAAGGCCAACGAGCAGTGAAGGCCTACATGGGGCATTCCAAGGGGTTGATTCCATTTTCTACAGAGGTAGCGTCGTGGAATTAGTTAAAGTTTATATTGTGTGGGGTCTTCGTCCAGGGTTCTAGGACCATTTCTTTTTGGTGTTCGAGAAGGTTCCCCATCCGATGACGAGAGCGAATCGGAGGAACCTATCTCAGATAAGTCATCTTGTCAATCTCATCCTCTATTAGTTAGGCCACCCTCTTGTTTGCTTCTAGTGTGCTCGTTTTGGGTACTTTAAGTCTCCTTGTCATCACCCTTCGAAGGTTTTTCGTTAGTGTGGCCTTTTGGGAAAATTGGAGAGGTTTCGTTAGCGGCATCATCAGCAGGAGTCTCGACCGAAGGATGTCAGCTCCTGACTGCGGGGCAGCAGATGCTTCAAGACATCAGAGCTCTAGCCATAGGTCTCAGAGTGAATCTCTTCACGCAGTCAGGAATTGTTGGGTGTGGGGAACCTTGGTTTAAATTTTGTCTCGAGTTCTAAAATAGGGATGATTTAAATTTCTCTATTCAAGCTCCCTCATCTTTGAAGGTTCAGTTTTGATTTAAGTGGCATAAAGGTATCCTTTTCTCGTTGTGGTCTTTATTCTTTGAATACCCCACTTTTGTTGTAAGGAGGAATGGTGATCTCGTTTTCTTGAAATTCTAGTAGTTGTGCCTCCTCAAATATGAGATTTGGATTTTTCTCTTTATGGTTGTGAGTCTCAAGATGATTATCTCTCTCGTGTGGCTAGCTCCATTGGTGACCCGTTCTTGTTTTAGGATGTGCTCGTTTTGGAGACACTTGCGTCTTGGGAAATAATGAATAGGGTTTGGTCCGCTACTCGGTTTGGAGTCTTTCATCGATGACCCCATGTGGTGGGGGTCTAGTTTATGCGGAGAGTTCATGGGTCGGTTTGTGCTGGGTTTCTCGTATTGTTCTGTGTTAATTGGCTTAAGATGGTCAAAACTTAAATAGTGGGGAGACCCGACCCACCATGAATCTTGAAGTGCCTTCTTTGAGGTTTGGTCTGTGTGGAGGTTCCCTCTTGGATCAAGTTCGCAAGTCCAGAGTTATCCCATACTAACAGTCTCAATGTCAGTTGTGCTAGTCAGGTTCTTGTGGTGGGGAGAACCCTCCTCATTTCCTGATGGTTCTTCTCTTTTTAGTTTCCCTCAGAGTTGGTCAGGTGTGACTGATGGAGTGAAAATTCATACCGAGTTCGTGATTTTGTTGGCCTCGTTAAATTTCAAACTCGAGTTTGATTCTTCATTTGGCTGGGTGACTTTCTAGGGGCAGAAAGTTTTAGTGGTGGGGAGAATTGTCACACCCGAACTTTTAAGATAATATTATTTTATGATTTCATCAGATTTTGAAACTTTCTATCAAGCTGCGACCAATCCTGTTTTAAATTTTTTTATTTTGTTGATGAATGAATGTTTCTCCCTTGACATCGTTTGGTGCATGACATGGCGTATTCAAAGCTATGTGACTTTTCCCGGGTCACCGTGCGGCCTGCCTCAAGACAAATAAATAAAATGAGTTTTAATGATGTATTTTAAAATTATACTTATGGTAATTATTATTATTATTATTATTATTATTATTATTATTATTATTATGTTCACCAAGTTTATTAATACAGGGTTTTTATAATTAAGTTATTATTATTAGCTTTCTATTAAGTTTGTTAAGTATATTAAGTTTGTTAATATCATATTAAGTTTATTATAATTTTTATTATGATTATTATTAGTAATATTATTATTTTTTAGTTTATAATAATTATTATTAAGTTATTATTATTATTATTGAATTTTATTAAAATCCTTATTAAGTTTATTATTATTATTATTTATTATTGTTTTATTTATTTTATTTTATTTTCTTTTATTTTATTTTCTATATTATTTATTTATTTTCTCTCTCTTTTTCCCTTTCTTTTCTTGTTTTTTTCCCTGTTGTTCTTCCTCCCTGTGCGTCGTGCACATCCCCCCCCCCACCTTCACTCCTTGCTCGCAACCCTAGTCGGCGCGCCCTTCCTTCCCTGCGTACCCTTCTCCGGTGAACCCCCCCCTGTCCACCCTCCCTCTCGTGGCCTGCCTTCGGCGAGCCACCACCGGCGCACCCCACGACTGGCAACCTCTTCTTCCTGCTCGGGCGCTCCCCATGACCAGTGGCCTCCCCTTCCTACACACGTGCACCCCGTGACCGGCGGCCCCCCTCCTGCTCGCGAGACACCCTCCCCCTCATGTGACTCCACCGGCACACAACACCTCTGATCGGACTCCCCTTGTGCGCGTGACCCCAGCACAGAACCCTCCTTGTCGCACTCAACAAACCTCCAACAATTCCTTTCACAGGTGTGTTTCACTCTGACGGGTTGTTTTCTTCCTGTAGTAGAGTTACAGATTGGGGTTTTATGTTTTCAGGGTCGCTATTTTGGTTTGATTGTGTTGTTTTTGGTTCCAATGCTTGAATTAGGGTCAAATTATGGTTTCTTGTAGTGCTATTCGCATGCGATCAAAGTTTTGCGTCGGAATTCGAAGTTTCGACACCGATGGTAAGTGTTTCCTCCTATAAGTTTTGTTTGATGAAGTAATTTGCTTGTTTAAATAATTTAATATGTTCTTTAAATTAATTTATTGAGTGTGAATTGTGTTTATTTGTTGAATTATTTTACTTTCTTAAATAAATTTAGTATTGTGTGATTGATCCGTTTGGTGCAAAACTAGTATTGAAGAAGTTTGGTATGCCTTGGTATTTTATAGCATGTTTGTATTTAATGGGGTGTGTTTTTGGGGAAAACCCGTGTTGTGTTTTTTTTATGTTAATTTATAAATCATGAAGTTGGTTGTTTGAAATTTTGTGAGGGATGCGAATGATGTTTGGAAAGGTTTTTAGTGTGCATTTGATTTTAAAAAGAAAAGGAATTTGGGTGTTTGAGGTGTGTCCTATGTTGCATTATTCATGGTTGTTTTTGACTTCTAGAATTGATTTATTTAAGGACATTAAAGCTGTGAATCTAGTTCTGCTTGAGGGTTGGGTGTGTTTGCTTTTTCTAGTACTGTTTTTAGGCGTTGCGCATGAAACTTTTCTGTGGAAAAACCCATTCTGAATTGTTTATCTTTTTTTTAACTATGCAGTTTGTCTGTTATAATGTGTGTAGGCTGCAGTTGGTGTTTTGGTGTTGCATCTTGGCGCGTTTGGTTTTTAAAAAGATGTTTTGAATGTTTTTATTTTGGTCCAAACCCTTGATGCGTTATTTTGAAATGTTTTTTAGATTGTTTAAGTGTTTAATTGTTTTATTAAAATTATTTGTGTAGTGCGTTGGGCCTCGCTACGGTGGTTTGGGGCCACGGGTTTGAGGTATCCTACATGTACATGCATAGGGTAAGGCATATATATATATGCCCTCTTTGTACATATTCTCTCATGGCGCGGGGAATATGTGCAATGCATCTAGGAGTGTATATATATATATATGTATAAATGCATATGCGTGTATGCGTCAAACATGGGTTCAAGTGGTCGTCAAAAAATAACGACATGTTTGAGGTAGGTCCCCTATGCCTATTCTTTTAATTTGAAATTCATAATTTCTTGATTGTTTTAAAAATATGTTTTACACTATGCTATATACACACACTATGGAATCTGATTGTGGTTTCTAGAAACTATTATTCCTTTGTTTTGGAAATTAAAATGTATTTCCAACGTCGTTGGTCTTAAGTGACTTTTCTTGAAAAAATTGATTTCTTAAGTGGTTTTGAATTGGTAAGGTGTATTTCCAAAGGTGTTTGACATTTTGGTCGTTTGATTGTAAAAAGTGTTCCCTTTATGTAATTAATCCCTTTTGGCATCTAAATAATGTTTTATGAAAAATAAAAACCTCTCTTGAGGCACGCCCCCCTTGGTTTTAGAGAAATGATTTTTTTAAAAGTTGAATGTGTTATCATGTGCCTAATTTGATGCTTATGAATTGTGTGACGTGAAAGAGGGGGAATGCGCTCAAGGAGGGAGAGTGGTGGTGAGATGTTGAATGAGTTTTAGAAAAAGAGAGTGTTATGTACATATATGTTTTCTTGATAAAGAAAACTCACCACCATTTGAAATATAGCACAATGGGAAACCCGGGTATCTAGGTGGGTGACCAGGACTAGTACGATAGATGACACAGCAAAGGTTCATCCCGGTTTGTCTAGCAGGATTGAAGCAACAACACTAACTAAACATATGAATTTTTTAGGGTCGTGGTCTTCAAAGCCACGTTTTCTGAGGTTCGTGGCCTTCTAAGCCACGTTTTCTGAGGGTCGTGGTCTTCTAAGCCACGTTTCACTGAGGTACGAGTTCTCTGGGTTCATACTTGTTCTAGCTACCTATAGGGATCACCCATGGTTCTCATTTGTGACATGCTTCTAGCGATGTAACTTTCTTTTCAGTTGTTTCATCCTTGATGTCTTTTTGTGAAAACCATATTTTAATCCAAACTAGTTTCGTTTCATTTGAAACTTTAATGCATGCTTGGAACCTATTTTGAAAATGTAGTGGGAGTGAAATGCTTTACTTGAAAATGAAAACTCGTTACTTGGATTTGAAAATAAGGAAAAAATTATTTTATTATATCTTATTTTTCAAACTGGCATTATTGGATTTCTTACTAAAGGCAGGGGCATAGGACGTGGTTACATTTTGACATTCCTACTGAGCATCTCGCTGCTCATGCCTACTTTACTTTTTAGTTACAGGTTTCAGTATTGGATCGCTTTTGGGAGAAAGTGTAGTTGACGTACCATGGTGATCCACGGGGTCACCTAAGGTATGTCACATTGCTTTGTTTATTCCTTTTTTCCACTGCCACGTTGTTTAATTTATTTTCCTTTATTTATATGCTTGTTCAGTTTATGTTTATTTATCTTTGTTATGGGACAAACCGTTCCCAACTGGTTTATTTTGATGCTCGGCACTAGTTTCCAGCCTGTGGGCATTGGGAACGCCCTTCGAGCCATGTTGCAGACCAGGTCGGGCGCCGGGTTAGATGACGACCTGGCCTGGTTCGTGACAGTGCAACTCTGATTGTTGCTATATACAATCTAGGACTTCCAGGGCTAGGAAGACAGAGGTGTTGACTGCCTTAAAGTTCGAGGATTTCCATGGATAGGAAGACAGAGGTACCAACTACCTTAAGTTTTAAGGGCTTGCAGGGATAGAAAGACAGATTCTGATATTCCTATCAAGGGATTAACCTAGTGTGGGTAAGACCGACTTTCTTGAAAGCATAAATCAAGGGACCTTTATCCAAATTTGTTAGATACCATTCTCTTTGGGTTAATAGATTTCTTACTTGTTACTTGTTTTATTTCAAGTTTATTTCCACAATATTTTGATAATGGAATAAAGTATAACTTTCATATACTTTATTTTACTTTTTTATACTCTGATAAGTAAGATTCTATATGCTTTAATGTTGAATCTTTTCCTTGTAAAATTTCGTTAAGTTTCATTTTCGGAACCATATTTCTGGAACCTAGCAAGATTGTAGAACTAAAGAAGGTATTGTGAATTTACCTTGTTTAACTTTGTTAAACATAGTTTTTCTTAAGGTTAAAAATGAAAGTTTTTTAACTTACAATTCACCCCCCCCCCTTTGTATTTGAGCATCTACGTTCATATTTCGATCCAACAATTGGTATCAGAGAAAGTATCTAAAATACTTATATTCATATATAAGTTTTATTTCTCAAGTTTTTATTGTTCTAAATATTTTCCTTTCTTAGGGATTTTTTTCTTGTTTACAAACCTTTACTGTTAACAAGTTTCTGTGGAAATATTTTTCTCTTAAGATGGAAAGAATGAATATTGGTTCGATTGACAATCTAAATCCTACCAGACCACCTATATTTTATGAGAATGATTTTGAATATTGGAGAAATTGTATGAAGAATTTTTTTATTAATACTGGAGTGAAAAAAAAATTTATGCTTACTGGAGATTACAAGATTCCAGATAAGGAAGTCGGAACTTTCACGAATCAAGAAAAGTCATAATATCAACTAAACTACAAGGTATGCAATACTTTGTTGTGTTTCATGACTAGGAATATATATAGTTAGATTTCTTCTTGTGAAGCTGCTAACTATATCTGGAAGAAATTATAGGTTACTCATTTTGGTACATCTAATCTTATGGAAACTAGAAGAGCTATTCTTAGAGCATAATATCATGGATTTATATTTCCTTATGGAGAACCAGTATGTAAGGTACAATAAAGGTTTATGATTATTGTTAATTGTATAAAATCTATGGGTGAGAAAGGCTTAGATGATGAGGCACTTTTGGACAAGATTATAGATATCATGCCTAATGAGTGGCAATCTAAGAGAACGACTATTGAAGAGAATAGGAAAGTATCTCAAATTACTCTTGATGAGATTTTTGGAACTCTTCTTCAACATGAGACAAGAGTTAAAAGAGATGCTGATATGAATAAGAATAAGAATGGTAATAGAAGTGTAGCCTTTACTACTATTAAATCCAAGACTCCTAAAAGGGTTATAAGATCTAAGTCTAAGAAAGTCACTTGTTATGAATGAAAAAGAGCAGGTCATAGCAGGCCGGATTGTCCAATGCTTAAGAAAAACGATAGAAAAGAAAATAATTCTGATAGGAATAGAAAGAAGTATTGCAAGGATAAAGCTAAGAAAGTTTTGAAAGCCAATGACAACTGGAGTGCCAGTGGTGGTGACTCTTCTGATGAATCCTCATAGTATGCATCTTCTGATTAGAAGAATCATGGTCTACTAGCCAGACTACCCATTGAAAATCATTGTCTAATGGCCAAGGTACACAATGAAAAATCTATCACAAATTTATCCTTGAATGAAAATTATACTGATGATAAATACTATAGGTCTTCAGATGAAGAATATTCTTCTAATGAAGATAATATATTACCTACTTATGAAGAAGTACCTAGGTTTTCTAAAATTCTTGATAATGAAAATTATAAACTCAAGAAAAATCTTGATAAGGAAAATTCTAGAATTTCTATTTTAACTAAAGAAGTATCAGATCTTTCTAAATATCTTGATAAGAAAATTTTTTATTTTAAAAGTATTTCTAAAAACCTTAAGGAAGTTAATTCTGAGAAGGATAAACTTTATAACAATCTTGAAAATTTAATTTATAAGAAAAGTATTTTATATACTATCTCTAGTTCTAAAAATAATGTTTTTTAGGATAAAAACTTGGTTATTAAACTAAAGTCAGAAATATTTTCCTTGAGGAAGTGTTTGTCAAACTTTACCTCTGGTAAGGAAAACTTTGACAAGATGTATTCCCAAATTTGACCTCTAAGGAATAATTCTGGATTTGGTTATACTCATTCTAAACCAGTTTTCAGTAATAACTATTTTGTTTCTCAAAGTTCTCAATTCTACACTAAATGTCAGTGTGGTGGAAATTGGTCAAATAATTGTTCTTTAAATAAAACTCAGCCTTTAGGTTTTCATAAATCTTATTTTTCTAAGAAAATGTGGATTCCTAAAATATTACTTTCTAAAATTTCTGGATCCAAGAAAATTTGGATTCCAAAAGTCTAATAATCTTACTTTCAGGAAAATAAAGATAGTACCAATAGAAATACATGGTATATGGATAGTGGATGTTCCCATCATATGGTTGGTAACAAAAAATTCTTTGAAAATATTATCAAGGTAAAAGGAGGAAAAGTAACTTTTAGAGATAATTCTTAGGGAAAAATTATTTGTATAGGTAACATTGTTCTTCTTAGAAAAACTTTGATTTCAAATGTTTTATTTGTTAAGGATCTTAAGAAAAATATCATTATCATAAGTCAATTATGTGATGAAGGTTACCTTGTAAATTTTAGGAATGATAAGTGCTTAGTAAACAATTCCAAGGAAGAGTTTATTCTTTCTTACCATAGGTAAGAGAATGTATACAAACTAAACTTAGAAGACCTTAGGAACCAATATCTACCTTGCCTTGGTGCAATGGAAGATCAATCTTGGTTATGGAATAGAAGGTTAAGACATTATAACCTTAGGAACCTATGTAAAATCTCTAAGAAAAGACTTGTTAAGGATATACCGGATCTTAGATATGATTCTTAAAAAGTTTTTAATCCTTGTCAATATGGAAATAAACATAAATCAATTTTTAAATCAATCATAGAAGTCTCAACTACCGATGCATTATAGTTGGTGCATATGGATCTTTTCGGTCCAACAAAAACTTGTAGCATTGGAGGAAAATATTATGTATTTTTCTTAGTTGATGGTTACACTAGATTCACATGGGTCTATTTTCTAGAAAATAAATTTGAAGCCTTTTCTTATTTCAAAATTTTTTGAGACCAAGTTAAAAATGAGAAAAACATTCCTTTGATAACTATTCATAGTGATCATAGAGGAGAATTTAAAAATTCTTATTTTGAAACTTTTTGTAGTAAAAAAGGCATTACTCGTAACTTCTAAGCACCAATAACTCCTCAAAAAATGGTGTTGTTGAAAGAAGAAATATAATTCTTCAAGAGATAACTAGAACCATGTTGAGTGAATATTTAATAGCTAAAAACTTTTGGCCTGAAGCTATAAGTACTACTTGTTATACTATAAATTGAGTTTTGATTAGACCTTTTCTTAATAAAACCCCCTATGAATTGTGGAATGGTAGAAAACCTAGACTTTCCTTCTTCAAAGTATTTGGTTGAAAAAGTATTCATTTTGAATACTAAAGATAATTTACATAAATTCGCATCCAAATATGATGAAGGAATTTTCCTAGGCTACTCCACAACTTCTAAGGCTTATAGAGTTTTTAATAAAAATACTTGTACTATTGAAGAAACAGTACATGTTAAATTTGATGAAATTGATCCTTTTGTTTTTAAACAACATCAACCTACATCCTCATATGTGTTTTTAAAAACTGATTATCAACCCTTGATTGAAGATCCTTCTAATAAGGAAAATGTTCAAGAAAATATTTCTGAAGCATTTACCCCAGAATATTTCCTACCATATGTTGATGAAAAGGTTTTACAAAACCCAAATTAGTTGTTTCTTAAGAATCATCCTAGTGATAGTATCATTGGAGATGTAAATCAACCTGTAAGGACTAGAAGTTCCTTAAGAAATGAAGTATAACATCTATTATTCCTTTCCCAATTAGAACCAAAAAGCACTGATGAAGCTTTAGGTGATGACGATTGGATAAAGGTCATGCAGGTGAGCTAAATGAATTCAAATGGAATAAAGTTTGGACCCTGGTTGAAAGAACTAAGGAAACATCTATTATTGGAGTAAAATGGGTCTTTATAAATAAGTGATATGAAAATGGAATCATAGTAAGAAATAATTATAGATTAGTTTCTAAAGTATATAATTAACAAGGAATAGACTATGAAGAAACCAATGCTCCAGTAGCTAGACTTGAATCTATTCATATTTTACTTTCCTTTGCAGCATTCTTTAATTTCAAACTTTTTCAAATGGATGTTAAGTGTGATTTCATTAATGGATATGTTCAAGAGGAAGTTTTTATTGAAAAAACTCCTGGTTTTGAAGACACAAAACATCTTGAACATGTTTTCAAACTTACCAAAGCTTTATATGGACTTAAACAAGCCCCTAGAGCCTGGTTTGATAGACTTTCATGATTTTTGTTACAAAACAATTATGTTAAGGGAAATGCTGATCCAACCCTCTTTATAAATAAAGATAATAAAAATGTTTTTAGTGTTCAAATTTATGTTGATGACATTATATTTGGTTCAACTTAGTAATATTTAACTGATTCGTTTGAAAATCTAATGAAATATGAGTTTGAAATGAGTATGATGGGTGAGTTAACATTTTTCCTAGGTTTTCAAATTTCTCAAAAACCAGAAGGAACTTATATATCTCAACAAAATTATATTAAATACCTTCTTAATAAGTATGGATATGAAAATACTAAGAGTATTAGTACTTCTATTGGTACCTTAAATTCACTTGATCTTGACGAAGCTAGGAAACCAGTAGATCAAACATCATTTAGAGGTATGATAGGAAGTTTACTATACATGATAGCTAGTCATCTAGACTTAATGTTTTCAGTATGATTATGTGCAAGATATCAATACAATATTAAGGAATACCATTTAAAGGCAGTGAAAATAATTTTTCTCTATTTAAAGGAAACCATGGATTTAGGACCCTTTTATATTTCTAGAAATGATTTTGTTTTAAAAAGTTTTTCAGATGCTGATTTTGGTGGATGTAGAATGGATAGGAAAAGTACATCTGGAACTTTTCAATTCTTAAGAGATTCATTAGTTTCTTGGTCATGTAAAAAACACTCAATATCAATTTCTGTTGTTGAATCTAAATATTTAGTAGCTAGAAGTTGTTGTGCCCTAGTGTTGGGGATGCAACACACACTCACAAACTATGGTATAAGTTTTACCAAAACACAGATATTGTGTGACAATAGTAGTGTCATTGCCTTAAGTAAAAACCTTGCACATCACTCTCATGCAAAACACATAGATATTAGGCATCACTTTCTTAGGGATCACATGCAAAAAGGAGATATCATTCTTCAATTTATCGGAACGCAAGATCAACTTGCTGATATTTTCACAAAATATTTATCCTCTAATAGATTTGAATACATTAAACAGAAGTTAGGAATGATAACCATAAGGTAATATTCCATATTAAATTTTTGTTGAAACCTATATTTTTATAGTAAGAAACACCTTTTCATAGGGGGAGTACATTTGCTTGTTAGTCTTTTTTTTTCTTCCTCCTTTTCAAAATTTTCCTTTCACAAAATTTTTGTAATCAAAAATTTTCATAATCAAAATTTTCTTAATCAAAATTTTCTTAATCAAAATTTCCCTAATCAATTTTTTTTCATAATCAAAATTTCTTAACCAAGATTTTTTTAAAAAAAAATTAAAGTCTAAAGTTCTTCAAGAATAATTTTCCTCATTACGGATAATTTTCCTAGAAATATAGAAGATATGTTTCCTTTATTAAATTTTTGTAATCATCTTTTTACATGTTGGTATTTACATTTTGTTTAAAAATTTCAGATTCACATTTACTTAAATCAAAATTCTTTATCTTAAAAAAATCAAAAGATCAAAACCTACCAAATTCTTTCTTTAGCTATCATCTCAACTATAAAATCTGATCAAGAGTATTTCAACCATTGGATCAATAAAAGAAGATAAATTTTCACCTCAAACACATATATAAATACCCATCGACGGTTGTCCCACATCAGTCTTCAAATCTTTGGCGTGCTAAAGTTCTGCTCCTCTACTTAAGGTTGTTCCGAATCTTCAAGTTTTACTCAATTCCAAATGTTTGTGCAAGCCTATCCTCAGAAAGAAATGTCATAAGAAAAGGAAATATTCAAATGGAAGATATACAGATAAAGGTTAGTTGATCCGAAATTCTTTTCTAAGTATGATTCTATTATTTCAAATAATATCAAGCTAAATGGCTGGGAGAACCTATGTGTTTCCAAACCAAAGGCACAGGATCAGGTTTATTCGGAGTTTTTGGTTAAATTCTATGAATCAGTAAGTTTCTTCATTGAAGTAGGGAGAGATAAGTTTTCCTTCAAGAGCTATGGAAAGATCTACTCTCTTTCCTACAGTAAGGCTGCAAGCTTGATTGGAATTCCATATGAGGGTGAAGCAGAATTTTTCACCAACAAGCTACCAAATGTAGCGGGATCTTTTGATAAGGATAAAGATGTAGAATGTCTTGGTCTTTTAGTGGTGAAGACTCTGAATATTATTCATATATCTAAAAACCTCTAGATTCTTGAGTTATGGGTTCAAGGTTTTATCATTCTGAGAAAATGGGATGAGAATACCCGGAAGAAAAGTGACATCTATATTCTAGATTTCCTGGTCAACCTCAGGAAGATAAATTTGTTGAATTATGTCTTCATCACAATTGATAATATCAAGAATAGAACTTTTAAATCTCAAATTATCATGTATCCGGCTATTCTCTCTAAGATTATAGTTCTTTGTCTTGAGTCATTCAAAATCCTTTGTAGTTCTAAACTAAGGAATTTCAAAGTGATGTTATTGAGTGATGATACTCTAAGGATAATGAAGGTTGGATTTTCTAGTGAATCAAGAGATTTATATGATTTGTATGAATCAGAAATCAAAGCTCTTTCAAAGAAAATGAAAGTGGATGAGACTTCCAAGAAGGGTGGAAAGAAGAGAAAGTCAAAGGAACCGTAAAAGAAATAAAAAATTCCTATGGGTAAGGAAACTAAATCACTAACACCTAAGACAAAGAAGAAAAAGACTTATCTAGATGAAGTAGTTTCCAAATGGAGATAAGACAAGAAGAATAAGAAGGAAGGGGGCCTAGTTTTTTCTTGGACTCTGCTAAGGAAAAATCTTTAAAGTTGAAGGATGCTGAGAATCTTGAGAAGAAATAGAAAGAAAAGAACCATAGGAAAAAGATGTTGGAGGCTGAAATTGCTCAATCCCTTCTCATGGATGCTGAGAAAGATTCTGAACAAATTCATGTACTGAAATCCTTTTTACAAGAATAAATTCATGTGACTTCAAGAAAGAAGATGGTGATTCTGAAACCAGAACAAGAAGAAGAAACAGTTCAAGAGGAAGAAGTGGAAAAAGAAGAATAATAATAAGTAAGTGGTGATACAGATGACATGATAAGGAAAGTATAGGCATATCATGAGAAGGAAAGTCCTTCTGAAAAAAATGTAAATCTGAACTTCTGAAGTTGAATATTCAAAACTTTCTACTCTAGTAAAAGAATAAAAGGTTCAGGAATAATTGAATAAACTATCTGAAGGAGAGAGTAGCAACCATGACTTTGTTCAGCTAGAGGATATTGTGGCAGGTTCTGAGAAAGAAAATCTTAAGGAAGACAAGATTGTTCAATTATCAGATAGTGAGCATGAATTGACCAAAGTAGAAGAGATCATTTTGAAAGATGATAAGGGAAAACAGGTGTTGGCTGATACACCTCAGAAATCTGTAGTGAAAAAAAAAGATGTTGGTGGTTTGTTGAAAAGGAAAGTTAAAGAGATAGAAAAAGAATCCTCACCAACCAAATAGTCTGATTCAGAATCATCCTCTCTTGGACATGATTTTTTAGTTCAATCTTTGAAGAAGTTGGTTGATATTATTCCCTTATTTCTGAGTATAGACTTGAGGTTTCGGTTGCTTCAGTATTCGTTTAATCAGAAATCAAATTCACTTACCATGCTTATGGATAAGTTTTTCAGTATTGATGCTGATTTTAAAACCTTCTTCATTGGATATGAATCCCACAAAATATCGTGCAAGTAAATCACAAAATGGTCAAGGAAAACAATCGAAGAGATGATAATACTTGATGATTTTCAAGAAAGTGTGAAGGATTCTTTTGAAACCGAATATGGGAAGTTCAAATATCTTACTAAGAGTTTTGAGGAAAAGCTAAGTCTCGAACAGACAACTCATAAGCAGGAAGTCAAAGACCTGAATGGGAAGCTTAATTCAGTGGACATGAATTGGAAGAGGGAAAGGGATCTCAGAATAGAGTTTGAAGAAAATATTTCTAAGTAAAAATATCTTTTTAAGGCTCAAGCAGATATTCTTAAGGCTCGAGAAGAAAAGATCAAAGCCGTAGAGAAGAAAAATAAAGATTAGGATCAGTTGCTCAAGCATGTGGAAGAAGATCACAAGGAGATAAAGAAGAATAAAACCATCGTAAAGAAGTTAATGCCGAAGGAGAAATAAGGATAATTTTTCCCCAATCCGATCTTTTGTTGTACTTACTTCTTTGTATAAATTTTTCCCATCATAATAAAATTTTGGTTGTTCATCATGTGTTTTGTTGTATAGTACTAATTTTTCAGGTACCATATTTTTTTTCCATTCTCTTTATTAATTTTTGAAAATCACAAAGGGGGAGAAAGGAATGATAAAAAAGAATACTAAGTAAAGAAGTGAATTCCCTAAGGGTGAGTCTATCTAAGGGGGAGTTTCATCAAAGAGTGTTTCCTTATACAAGAAAAGTAAAAATCTTTTTAAGGAATTCAAGAATACAATCCTTATGGATTTCAAAACCTAATGGGGAGTTAGTCATATTCACCATGATTTATAAGTAAAGGGAGATAAGTTTTTATTTTCAAGCCCATAAATAAAAACTCTAAGTCCTTATATTATTTTTTATAAGGATGTTTGTGCTTTCCAAAAAGGGGGAGATTGTTGAGTCAATAAGGTTTCCTTATGAATTTTTTATTCTTCTATGTTTTGAAAATCACAAATGCTCTATCTTAAGGAAAATTATATTTTCCCTAAGAATTATCTTAATATGAAAAAATTTCCTTCCCCAAGGAAATTTATCCTTACCTATGTTTTCATTGTTCATTTTATAGTTTCTCTAAATCTAACTCATTTTGTTCCTAAGTCTAAAATTCAGTTTCACATTTAAAACCTCAGAATCCTATAAATCCTTGGTTATAAAGTATTTTGTTTTTAGACTCCGAATTCTCTGAAATTCAGACTCCAAATTATCTAAAATTCAGACTCTGAATTCTATGAAATTCAGACTCCGAATTCTCTGAAATTCAGACTCTGAATTCTCTGGAATTCAGACTCCAAATTATTGGAAATTCTAAATCTTAATTCTCTGAAATTAAGACTCTGAATTCCTCAGAATTTAGACTCCAAATTCCTTAGAATTCTAACTCTGAATTTCTTAGAATTCCAACTCTGAATTCCTCATAATTCAGACTCCCAATTCCTCAGAATTCATACTCTGAATTTTTCAGAATTTAGATTCTGAATTCCTTGAAAAACAGAATCTTAATATCCATGAGTTATAGTCTCCAAATGTTTATTTTCTTAGACTCTGAACTTTATTTTTCCTTAGAGTCTGAAAATAGATTTAGTTAAGAAACCTTATTCTTCTTACACTTATTATAGTTATGAAATGATTTTGTACAATTTGTTTCTAACTAATTGTTGTTTGAGTGACTTGTGTACAGGCCCCTCTGAGATTCAAGGAAAAATATGATCGTTGGAGGAGGGAGCCGACCATTGGAAAAGTGCCTATAAATAGAATCTCATTTGAACGAGCTCCAGGACTATTGATCACTCTAGAGATTTCATGCTGCTGAATTGATTTCTAGATAGAGAGACTCTCATGCTTTATGCGTACTGAACACCTTGTTCAGCTTGCTTAGTACGACTTCGATTGTTGTTATGTACAATCAAGGACTTTTAGAAATAGGAAGACAGATGCTCCGAATATCTTAAAGTTTGAGGATTTCCATGGATAGGAAGATAGAGGTACTGACTAACTTAAAGTTCGAGGGATTATGAGGATAGCAAGATAGATTCCGATATTCTTATCGAGTGCTTACCCTGGTGTGGGTAAAATATACTTTCTTGAAAGTATAAATCAAGGGACCTTTATCTAAGGTTATTGGATGCCCTTCTATTTGGGTTAAAAGATTTCATACTTTTTACTTGTTTTGTTTCAAGTTTATTTCCGCTGTATTTTGATAAAGGAAGAAAGTATAACTTTCATATAATTTCTTGTATTGTATACTCTGATAAGTAAGATTCTATATGCTTTAAGGTAGACTAATTTCCTTGTAAACTTTCCTTAAGTTTCATTTCTGGAACCATATTTCTGGAACCTAGAAAGATTGTAGAACTAAAGTAGGTCTTGTGAATTTACCTTGTTTAACTTTGTTAAACATAGTTTTCATTAAGGTTAAAAATGAAAGTTTTTTAACTTACAATTCACCCCCCCCCCCCTCTTGTATTTGAGCATCTATATTCATATTTCAATCCTATAGTATTTAATCTACACACTTTATTTATAGGAGTTAGAGTACTTGAGGATATACCTTGTCCTTGATGGGGCTTGGGGTCACAGTTTGACTCCAATGAATCTATAATTGTGTAGTTGAAGTGATCATTTTTGTTCTTGGTCTTCCCTGAGGTCGTGTCTACTAATACATTCTTCACTTTTCTAAATTTTGATGCATGATACTCTTTCCTAAATTGATCATAAGACTCTTCTTGTGCTAAGAACTCAATATCTGATTGAATATCATATGAATCTATATCATTATGATGAACATCCATTTGCTTAGTTAGAGAATACTTGAAAGAAGGATTCAATTTAGCTTTGTCCTCCTATTCTTATAAATCTTCCCATATAGATTTAGATTTGTCATTTTGTTGAAGGGAATTTGGGAAATTCACATCTTTCTATAAGACAAGAGTGGAGTCCTACCTTGGGATTTTACTACAGTCCCTTTTTTTCTAGTTAGGCTGAATCATATCTTCTTAAGGGGTTTCATGGGTTATTAATTCATTGGGAGACTTATGAAGGTCAACATTTTCATCCTTCTTCGGGACATGAACATCCATATCTTGGGAAGGTTTACCTTCCCTCCTTCTACAATGTGTTTCATCATGACCCTTCAACATACATCTAGTGTATGTGATATTTGAATGATAATTGGACCTGGAATGTCCAATAATACAACACACTTCACAATACAAAGTCATTTTCTCTTATATAATTCTCATATTTATTTCATCTTGAGGGGTGGAGAAACCCACCTTATCAATCAGAGCAGAACCTAAATCAATTTCAACTAAGATGTGGGAAAAGTGACCAAAATAAGTTTTTTCAGTAGCCAAATCCATCTGGATTGATATGCTTATCACAAATGCAATGTTATATAGAATTTCAGAATGCCACAAGACCCAGTTTAAACCACATATCTTAATACAAACTTGAGAAAACGAATCTTTAAAATCATATAAATTAAAATTCAAATTCTACTCCTAACCCTAAGCATTTCTGGTTTGAGGTTTATGGATCCAAAACTCCATGTACAACATTTCAAGTCAGCATAGGGGAATAGCATATGAAAGAAACCACTCCCCATAGAGACATATTTTAATTACTTGAAACTCCAAAATGGAATCTAGTCTAGCGACAAGATCATAAATTTTCCAAGGCCGCATACCTTTAGATAAAGAAATTAAGAAGATAAATGATTTTTCTCAAATCTCTAACCATTCAAGGATCGCTCCATCTGAAGCTGAGACATGAGCTATTGTTACCTTTCTGACTATGTGTTGTGCAATATGGTTTTCCATAAAGATAAAGGAACCGGTGGGGATCCCCAAATAGGAGAAAACATTTAGATGTTCTTCATATTTCTAAACATTTGTCAAGACCTTCGAAATATGAGAGTCGTGTTGGTGATGAGAATCATATGTGAAAAGGTTTATGATTTGTGGATGAATTGGGTCCACCTAACCCTCAATGAGGGTTGAGGGTTCTTCAACTCCTTCCTCCATCATTCCCCTCATTAGTTAACAATTAGTTAATAATTATTTAATCATTATTTATTTATTTTTTAATCATTACTTAATCATTATTTAATTATCATTTAATCATTACGTAATTATTCTTTAATAATTACTTAATTATTAAAATGTTGTTTTAATCATTGTTTAATTATTCCTTAATCATTACTTAATCATTGGTTAATCATTAGTTAATGATTATTTATTCATTAATTAATCATTAGTTAATCATTCTTTAATTACTCTTTAATCATTCCTCAATAGTTCTTTAATCAATACTTAATCATTACTTAATCATTACTTAATCAATATTTAATAATTAATTAATCATTACTTAACCATTAGTTAATCATTAGTTAATTATTATTTATTCATTCTTTAATTATTCCTTAATCATTAGTTAATCTTTATTTAATCATTACTTAATCATTAGTTAATCATTAGTTAATTATTACTTATTCATTAGTTAATCATTAATTAATCATTACTTTATCATTATTTAATCATTCCTTAATTAATCTTTAATCATTACTTAATCATTAATTAATCATAATTTAATCAATACTTAATCATTACTAAATCATTAGTTAAACATTCTATAATCATTAGTTAAACATTACTTAATCCTTAATTAATCATGCCTTAATAATTAGTTAATCATGTGATATTCATTGGTTAATTATTATTAACTAATCATTATATGTAATCATTTTTTAATCCTAAGTTCTTAATTAGTTAATCTATACTTAATCATTACTAATAATAACTATTATTTCAAAACTATATATAACTAACTAAACTACTTAATAAATAACATATTTAGAACTAACTAAAAACAATTCAATTAAATAAATAAATAACTTTAAATTAAAGAAGAAAAAATACCTCTAAATAATTCTTTGCAAAAAATCAGGACTTCTTTTAGGATATCAGAACCACCACGCACAAGGAAGGATACTTTTAGAGAGAGAATGTGTAGAATCTAGAGAGAGGATGGGATTTTGAAGTGAGGAGTAGGGGTGCCCTTTTATAGGGGATTAAGGGAAAGGAGGAGGGGGTGCCTCCTTACACCTATACCTTAGGTGAAAGGCAGAACACCATCATCCTCCATTCGCTTTATTTTGGGTGAAAGATGGTTGACCCGTTGTCGCCTTTTTGACACAATGTTAAAAAAATCTAACCTAGACGCATTTTAAAAAATGAAAAAAAAACCCATAAAAAACATAGAAAAAAAATTGTTCAGGGATACTCTTTATAGTATATATTACATCACTTTGGGGATTTTATGATGTCATAATACATAGTATATATTTATACTGTATTTAATTTTTACCAAAATTCAACTTTCTTTGAAAATTAAGAAAAAGTCACCTTCAGGTAATTTCAATGTGATGATTTCAAAAATAATATTTATTTTATCCAAGTAATTATCTAAGTATGAGAATTTAGACTTTTAAATTAAAAATCCACATTAAAAAAATACTAGGTTTTTTTACAATAATAGTTTTCTGATCTTTATAAATATTATTTTTGTCTTCATAAAATTATATTATCATTTACATTTGATAATAATATTTTATTAAAATCTCATTTATTTCAAAAAATTATTGAATTCATTAAAATAGTGTGTCTTGAGTGAAATTATATATTTCCCAAAAATGTAACTTGTGTTCTGTCGTATCAAAAAACTATTTTTTATCAAATGTGTTTCTTAATCATTAGTCAGTATGCACCTATAAATCATAAGTCGGTATGCACCTATGAAACTATATATTTTCAATAAATGATGATATTATGAAATTTTTTAGTCAATGAAATATTTTATATTCTTACGTAGGTGGGTAGGAGACTCTCCAACATGAGTTGGTATACACCCAAATGGTTTTTCAGAGCGGATGAAGCTGTGTTCTTGACTCCACCTATAAAATATGACATCAAAAGTGATAAATAATAAGAAATTAACTTCAATAACTCCTACTAGCATCAGAAATCAATAGAGATGAGTGATCATACTAGCGTTTATGTGGAGCATCATGAATCACATCTATAGGCAGTGGTTGACCAACAAGATCAAGGAAGAGTGAGGGGATGCTCTTTCATGCCCAAATCTAAAGAAGGATGATGCATCCCCTGAGATTTTTTCAATCATATCAGCATGTCATGCACAATACTCTTTAAGTGTAAGCCAAGCATTTGGATCCCCAATTGTATGTCCCGGCCCGATAAAATTCCTCTAGTAGCCCCAGATACATCAGGTGCATATGTATACCTAAGTGATCAGCACACAGTGTCCCTATAATGATCTATAATATACAAGCATGAGTGTAATGAACCGCCAATTATCATTGGCTTGAGAGTTCAACGAGTCATTACTAGACCTTAAGCGACATCCCCAAGACGCCAAAGGCTGGCAATAAATGTCGAAGGGTTTCAAATACAAGTTGGGGGACAATTTACCCTTTTAGAAATAACCCATAAACCAACCCAGCATAACCAAACATTCACTATATGATGCATGAAAAAATGAAAGAACAACAAACAACTTCATTTATAGCAAACCACATCAAATTACACAACAGTGGAAGACCAAACTAAGCATCAAAGTACACAGCGGATGAACAACTCATGACTCTCAAAAGAAACTACAACTTCATGCTCCACAAGCTTTAAGCTCCACAACATCTCCCAAGCATCACCACGAGCCACTAGCAACAAGATGTTTTACCTTTTTCTATGTCTTGGAATAAGACATCTGCAAAATCACCAACCTTCCAAAGCAGGGGTGAGTATAAAACTCAGTAGGTTTTCTCCAATGACTTCCCTACTCATTCCACTAGGATAGAAGAGTTAGCCACATTTATATAAAAACAGTTTATATAAAACATTTTCTCAAAAATCAGTTTATAACTAAATATAAACAAGTTTCCAAAACCATACATAACCAAAGGCATTCCAAGAGAAATTGAAACCAATTTTCCAGCAAGTTATTTTTCCAGAAAAAAAAACCAAACAAGCTTAAGAACCATTTCACAAACATTCCTTTTTCGCACACCCAAACCATTCCACAAACCCATGCAACCAACCATGCATGATACTTGGAAGAGGGGAGAATCCCTAACCCTTATCCATCCCAACCATGATGGGGGAGACTTACTACCCTTATCAAACCCAAATGCACATGAATGCTGGACGGGGGAGAGCCCTAACCCTTATCTATCCCAACACTGATGGGGGAGACCCCTAACCCTTATACGTCCTGAATGCAATATAAATGTTTGAAGGGGGAGATCCCTAACCCTTATCCATCCCAACACTGATGGGGGAGACCCCTAACCCTTATTTTTTCCACATACCCTTCAACACACACAATCATCATATCAACTAACAAGTGTGTTCAACCAATTCAAACCATTTCAATAAAACTACCTTTTTATTAAAAAACAATTCCATCAAAGTCATTTCAATCTCAAACCATTTAAATAAAACACCCTTTTTATTGAAACCCATTTTTCATCAAACCATTTATGATTTCAGAAAATCCATAATTTAAAATCAACATTTTAAATTCAAGAAGCCAAATCACTTTGCACAACAATTCCCCAAAATTTCACAATTTCATCAAAACCATAAATCATCACTAAAGAAGATTTATTCCATGATTTTCATAATCAAATCCATTCAAACAAACCAATTTGAAATAATTCCAATTATTTCTACTAAGTGGAGTCGAGATTGAAGCCTCCTACCTCAAAGGTTTTGATGAAAACCCTAACAAATAGAGAACGCACAAGAAAACCGGGTTGATTCTTCAAAACTTGCCTTAGATCTCTTATCCTAGAAAGATCAAGACCAAATATAATCATATTTGGAATCCATACACTTAGATCTGCCCATAACGGGTGTAGATCTAAGAAACCGAGAGAAGAGGAGAAGTAGATTAAGTAGATCTAAGAAAATGATCAAGAACGATGAAGAACGATCACATACCTCAAGAATCTAGCTTTGATTCGCCAAGAGAATCCTTCGGATCACCTCTGGAATGAAGGGAGCACCTTCTATGACCTTAGGAGAAGAAAAATCCTGAGTTAGGTCTTATTAGGAGGAAAAACGAGCCACTTAGAGGCAAAAACGCGTGAGATCCACCTTTATAGGATCTCGTTTAAGTGGTCGCACGATTTTCTGGCACGGTTAGACAAACCATGTGCTAACTATGTGTTAGCTGCTGCCTCGGCCACCCTTCTCACACGGTGTGGCCGCACTATTAGACAAACCATGCACCAAACGTGCGGAAGCTACTTCCTCCAAGACCTACTACACATGGTTTGGTCGCACAGTTTAGACAAATTGTGCGCCGCCCGTGTGACTTCCCCTTTTTCCTCAAAACTTCATTCCAATTTCTCCCAACTCTCCCATTCATCACCCTTAACATTATAACCATTAAAATCATCAAGAAAGGGCTACATACCAGAAACTGGGGGTACTAAATTCTCCCCACCATTGGTATTTCCATCCTCAGAAAGTAGAAAACCTTCACCCAGCTGAAAGAGTTCCGGCCACTGCTCTTTCGTTTCCTTTTCACGTTCCCATGTCTCTTCCTGAATCTGACCATGCTGCCATAAAACCCACACTAGACTAATGATTTTTCCATACAATACTTTATCTTAACTATACAAAATCCATACTGGGATATGTATCAATAAAGCATCCGGCTCTAGGTCAACATGATCCCATCTGATCACATGGTCAGGATCAAGCTAATACTTTTTCAACTGAGAAATATGGAACACATTATGCACTGAATTAAACTGTGGTGGTAATTCCAACTGATATGAAACCTCTTCAACCCATTCTAGTATCTCAAAAGGTCCAATGTATCTAGGAGATAACTTTCCCTACTTCCCGAAACAACGATGTCCAAGCCTTAGAGAGATCCTCAAGAAGACATGATCACCCACAACGAATGACAACGGTCTTCGATGGTGATCTGTATAAGATTTTTGAAGACTCTGAGCCATACCCATCCTTTTTCTAATCAAATGAATCTTCTCTATTGTTTCTTGGACAAGGATCGGACCAACTAGTGAAGTTTCACCAGTTCCCACCCAGCATAGTGGAGAACGACAAGGACGCCCATACAATGCTTCAAATGGAGCCATGCGTATTGAGGCTTGATAGCTATTATTGTATGAGAACTCCACTAAGGGTATATGCTCCTCCCATGAGCCACCAAAATGCATTACACAAGCCCGCAACATATCTTCCAACGTTTGTATCATCCACTCAGATTGCCCATCCATCTAAGGATGATACGTCGTGCTCATCATCAACTGAGTCCTAAGGGCTTGCTGTAATGATTTCCAGAAATGAGATGTGAACCTCAGATCTCTATTTTAGACTATAGAACCTGGTACACCATGCCTCTTTACCACTTCTCAGATATATATTTCTGAAAGATCTTCCACCATATGATTTTCATGAATTGGGATGAAATGGGACGACTTGGTTATACGATCCACTGTCACCCAAATGGCATCATGTTTCTGAACCGTTCTTGGAAGACCTGTAACAAAATCCATTGTTATTTGATCCCATTTCCACACTGGGATGGGTAAATATTGTAACATACCAGCTGGTATTTGATGCTCTACTTTAACCCGCAGACAAGTTAAGCACTGTGAGACGAACTCGGCCACCTTCCTTTTCATGCTGCTCCACCAAAACTGCGTCTTCAACGCCTTATACATCTTATATGTGCTTGGGTGTACAGCCCATCTTGAATGGTGGTAAGCATGAAGGAGTTGTTCCTGAAAAACCATAGGTACAACCATCCGATCTCTAAAACACAAAATTGAACCCCCATCAAGTTTCCAATCATAAATGGTCTCCCCACCATTGAGTTTTGAACTTTCAACTAGACATTCTGCATCAGATGTTTGTGCTTCATTGATTATCTTTACCAAATCAGGAACAAGCGTAGCTGAAAATAAAACTACAACATCACCTCGGTTTTCATATTCCACATGCATGTCGGCTAAGATTGACATCAACTTCCATTCATCTGAAGCTTATTTCGCTAACTGAACAAATGAATTTCTACTCAATGCATCCGCCACCGAATTTCCTTTCCCAGGTGTGTATATCAAGTCAAATTCAAACATTTGGAGATACTACATCCACATCCTTTGCCTTGGATTCAAATCTCACTATGAGAAAATGTGTTTCAAGCTTTTGTGATCTGTAAACACAGTAAATTTCTCACCAAAGAGATAATGTCTCCATGTTTTCAAAGCATGGATGACTACAGCTAACTCCAAATCATGTGTTGGGTAATTCTTCTCATGAAACCTCAACTGACTTAAACCATAAGCAATCACATGATCTATTTTCATGAGAACACAACCCAACCCTGATCCTGAAGCATCACAATACACCACATACCCCTGTCCTGATTCTAGCAAGATCAAGATGGGTACCGATGTAAGACGAACCTTCAGTTCCTGGAAAGACTTCTGAAATTCTTCTGTCTATTGGAATGGAGCATTTTTCTTTTTCAGAGCTATAATTGGTGACGCTAGTCATGAGAAATCACGCACAAGGCATCGGTAGTAACCAGTTAGACCAATAAAACTTTGTATATAGAACACATTCTTCAGTTGTTGCCAAGAGATAACAGCTTATATATTTTTCTGATCAATAGAAATGTCTTTCTCATAAATGACATGGCCAAGGAAACGTACTTCCTGTATCCAAAAATCACACTGTGATAATTTGGCATAAAAACAATGTTCTCTCAAGATTTGTAACATTGTTTCTAGGTGCACCTCATGATCAGCCCTTGTCTTTGAATACACTAAGATATCATCCACAAACACCACAACAAAAGAATCTAGATATCGCTAAAATATCTGATTCATCAAATCCATGAAGATCGTTGGTTCATTCATTAGACCAAAAGGCATGACTACATATTCGTAGTGGCCATATCTGCTTCTAAAAGCTGTCTTTGGAATATCCTCCTTCTAAACTCACAATTGGTGATATCCTGATCGCAATTCAATCTTGGAGAACCACTGAGCTCCCCTTAATTGATCGAACAAATAATCAATGTGTGGAAGTGTATATCTATTATTTATCGTAACTTGGTTAAGCTTACGATAATCAACACACAGCCAAAGAGTTCCATATGCCTTCTTCATGAACAAAATTGGTGTTGCCCATAGAGATGTACTTGGTCGAATGAAACTCTTGCTTTCCAGCTCCTCTAACTGCACTTTCAATTCCCGTAACTCTGTTGGTTCCATTCTATAAGACGAAAGGGAAATAGGACCGGTCCCCAGAAGTAGATAAATCATAAACTCCACTTCCCTTAGAGGTGGTAACCATGAGAAGTTGTTGGGAAAGACATCTGGAAATTGATCCACAATGGCTGGAAAACTATTTTCCTCAATCTCTTCCATTGATGCCAAAGTCAATGATGACAGTTGGTAAGATATCGTTCCCACCATTGGTGCCAACAATCTCTTTTCACATTTCTTTACTATCCTCTCTCCTCTAAAGAGATGGTTGATGTCGTCCTCAGTCGTGAAACTAAACATTATCCTATAACAGTCGATGTGAGCCTTAAACATTGTCAACCAATCTATACCCAGGATTACATCATAGACATCCATGTCCAACATTGAGAAGTCCCATTTTAATTCATCTCTATTTACAGTTATAGCACATGCTCTACACACAAAGTCTTGACATTCTCTTTCACCAAGAGGAGTTTTTAGTTTCAAAATAGAAGACATCATTTCCAGCTTTAAACATAGAAAATCAACAGCACAAGAAGCAATGAAAGAATGTGATGCACCAGTATCAAAGAGCACTTTCACAAGGGTAGAATTCAAAAGAACCATACCTCTCACCGTAGATGGTCCATCCTGATCATCGACCATTATTTTCTCAGCTCTATACAATTACTCCATCGTTGCACTACTCTCCTTGTTGCCTTGTTGAAATTTCCTTGGTTGAGGATTCATGGTATTTTGAGAATCACCATGGCTAGATTTGTTATGCTGATGAGACTGACTCTACTGTCCATGTCCTCTCAAAGCATATGATGCATGCGATGCCTAAGAAGTGTCCCAAGCACTCGACCTAGGAGCACTGTGACAATAGCGCTGAAGATGTCCCATCTTGTTGCAGTTATGACATGCTCTAGGTTGCACCGTACACTCTCACTTTATGTGGTCAGTCGAACCACATTGAAAGCAGCCTACTTTGCTCTGGGGTCATGGAGTAAGTTTCATTGATCCCTCCATTTGGTTCTGATTTACACTTGCACTGTGGAAATAGGTGTCCCTTTTCCTCTTATTCCCAGAGGTTGAGTTCCAATCGTTTCTTGTAGGTATCACCATTCCTCCTCCCATAAATTCGGAGATATCACGTTCAGCAATAGTCACTTTGTTCACCATCTCTATATAATCCATAACATAGAGCACTACAATCTTCAATTAAATCTCTTGCCTTAGCCCCGATTTGAAGATGTGTGCCTTCAACGATGCACTTGCCGCAACCTCTGGTGAAAAACGAACTAAATTCATGAATTTAGCCACATACTCGGTGATAGAGAGACTCTTTTCTTTCAGGCTAAATAAGTTTGTCATTTTCTGGATCTTGAACGTGTGAGGACGGAATTGTTTGTTGAACAATTCTTAAAAATCCTCCCATGAAAGGCCTTCATCTAATTTAGCCTGCACCACTAAATCCCACCACTGACGTGCAAGATCCTCGAGTATATACATCACTAACTTTACTTTCAGCTCTACTAGTGTGCTAATGAAATCGAAGATACGATTAATCCTACTTAGCCACACCTCCACCTTTTCGGGTTCAGCATCACCCCGAAAGTTTGGTGGATTCTGCTTCATGAACTGGATGGTATGATCCATATGCCTTGGTTAATTCCTCCAGTTCCTCGTATCCATAGCTTGAAAATCTTGGACAATACTCTGAACCATCTCTTGGTTCACCCATGGTTCAGGTGCAACCACATTCTCCGCAGCTTCTTCGGGTTGGTTTCGATGACGCCTACCGGGTGCCATTTTCTAAACTAACAACAAACTCCATCAATATCACTCTCTAGAAACTGATGTCTTAGCATTCAAAATCTATCACATTATCTATCACAACATTGTTTTCAAAACAACATTTTTCCCATGTTCAAACTTTTTTGAAAATATTCCTCATGCTTTTTTAAAATCAACCCATTTTCAAAATACACCAAATACCCTGTTTTCAAAATCTTTCACTTGAAAACAATTTCTGCATTTTTCAAAAATCCGTACCTTGTGCAAAATCCTTACTCATTCCTCACAATGAGATGTGAAATCCTAGTGGGAATTCATTCCTCTACAATTAATTTCATGTTTCTCTCATTGGCTAAACCCATGACAAAGAGATTTCCAACATTCTAGAAGTATATCCAAAACACTTATGTACCCAACACCCTAGTAACTTGAAGTTCAGCATAAACGGGTTAGCTATGTCATTTTATGCTATACATTCCAAGTTCCAACAATCCTAATCCTATCTAAGATTTCGACCCAAGGAATAGACAAGGAAGAATTTCAACTCCAAGACCAATAACATCGATGACCAATTGTTAGGAAAGGACCGAACAAGCTAATACCATTTGTAATGAACTGCCAATTCTCATTGGCTTGAGAGCACAACGAGTCATTACTAGGCCTTAAGCGAAATCCCCAAGATGCTAAAGGCGGGTAATAAATGCCGAAGGGTTTCAAATAAAATTTAGGGGACGATTTACCCTTTTAGAAATAACCCATAAACCAACCCAGCATAACCAAACATTCACTATATGATGCATGAAAAAATGGAAGACCAGCAAACAACTTCATTTATAGAAAACCACATCAAATTACACAACAGCGGAAGACCAAAATAAGCATCAAAGTACACAGCGGATGAATAACTCAAGACTCTCAAAAGACACTACAACTCCATGCTCCACAAGATCTAATATCCACAACATCTCCCAAGCATCACTACAAGCCACTAGTAACAAGATGCTTTACCTTTTCCTGTGTCCCGGAATACAACATATGAAAAAGCACCAATGTGCCAAAGCAGGGGTGAGTATAAAACTCAGTAGGTTTTACCCAATGACTTCCCTACTCATGCCACTAGGATAGACGAGTTAGCCACATTTATATAAAAATAGTTTATATAAAACATTTTCTCAAAAGCAGTTTATAACTAAATATAAACAAGTTTCCAAAACCATGCATAACCAAAGGCATTCCAAGAGAAATTGAAACTAATTTTCCAGAAAGTTATTTTTTCAAAAAAAAACAAACTTAAGAACCATTTCACAAACATTCCTTTTTGGCACACCCAAACCATTCCAAAAACCCATGCAACCAACCATGCATGCTACCTGGAAGAGGGGAGAATCCCTAACCCTTATCCATCCCAACCATGATGGTGGAGACTACTTACCCTTATCCAACCCAAATTCACATGAATTCTTGATGGGGGAGAGCCCTAACCCTTATCCATCCCAACACTGATGGGGGAGATCCCTAACCCTTATCAGTCCTGAATGAAATATGAATGTTTAACGGGGGAGATCCCTAACCCTTATTTATCCCAACACTAATGGGGGATACCCCTAACCCTTATCCATCCCACATACCCTTCAACACACACAATCATCATGTCAACTAACAAGTGTGTTCAACCAATTCAAACCATTTCAATAAAACTGACTTTTTATTGAAAACCAATTCCATCAAAGTCATTTCAATCTCAAAACATTTCAATAAAATTCCCTTTTTATTGAAACCCATTTTTCATCAACCCATTTACGATTTTAGAAAATCCATAATTTAAAATCAACATTTTAAATTCAAGAATCCAAATCACTTTGCACAACAATTCCCCAAAATTTCACAATTTCATCAAAACCATAAATCATCACTAAAAAATATTTATTCCACGCTTTTCATAATCAAATACATTCAAACAAACCAATTTTAAAGCATGCCAATCAGTTATACTAAGTGGAGTCGAGAGTGAATCCTCCTACCTCAAAGTTTTTGACGAAAACCCTAACAAATGGAGAACGCACAAGAAAACCGGGTTGATTCTTCAAAAATTGCCTTAGATATCTTCTCCTAGAAAGATCAAGAACAAATATCATCATATTTGGCATCCATAAACTTATATCTACCCATAAAGAGCATAGATCTAAGAAACCGAGAGAAGAGGAGAAGTAGATCTAAGTAGATCTAAGAAAATGATCAATAATGATGAAGAACGATCACATACCTCAAGAATCCGGCTTCAATTATCCAAGAGAAGCCTTCAGATCACCTCCAGAACAATGGGAGCACCTTCTCTGACCTTAGGAGAAGCAAAATCCTGAGTTAGGGCCACTTAGGATGAAAAACAATCCACTTAGAGGCAAAAACGCGTGAGATCCACCTTTATAGGATCTCGTTTAAGTGGTCGCATGGTTTGCTCGCACGGTTAGACAAACCGTGCGCTAAGTGTGCGTTAGCTACTGCCTCAGCCACCCTTCTCGCATGGTTTGACCACATGGTTAGAAAAACTATGCGCCAACCGTGCGGAAGCTACTTCCTCCAAGACCTACTACGAACGGTTTGGCCGCACGATTTAGACAAACCGTGCACCACCCGTGCGACTTCCCCTTTTTCCTCAAAACTTCATTCCAAGTTCTCCCAACTCTCCCATTCATCACCCTTAACTTTATAACCATTAAAATCATCAATAAAGGGATACATACCAAAAACTGGGGGTACTACAATGATCATAATGCATTACAGTCTGCTCATTAGCATCATTAGGTAAATGTGAAAATTGCATCTCAAGCCACTTCATAGACATTAACCCGCCATTTGTAGCAGCATCATCAGCCAAAATTTCAACACCTAGAAATCTTTCAACAAGCTCAGGTATTTCTTCAAGGGTGGGTCCAATAACTACTTCCCCTTGGATAGGAAGACCGAGAAGGACTTCCACATCCTTGAGGGTGATGGTCATCTCTCCCTCAGGCAGGTGGAATGTGTGTGTCTTTGGTCTCCACCTCTCTAAGAGGGCAGCAAGCGGGTGATGATCAATGAATGTGAAATTAGATGTTGTAATGTTGTAGAAGCCATCATGGCACAGGTATGGTATAATGGTGGTTGGAGTCAGCATGTGATGATGATGGTGTGCTCAACTCACCTTGATCCGTCGAACCGGATGACCCTCTATCACGGCGCGGGAAACATGTATACCCTACTCAGTGAGTAGTATAGTATCCTCCATCTGTATGTAAAAAAATGAAATAAATATTAAGTGTAAAATGTAAATATAATGTTATGGTCAGAATAATTTTATGACTAATAGAATTTAATACATGATGTGTTAATTCCCATTGTTTATAAAGTTTTTTTTTACCAAAATAAAAGGGCATGTCTTCATGTTTATCAAAGCATATTTCTAAAGTGTTTTTGAGATATTCTTTTACCTAGGAAAGGGTTTTTTGTAAGATATGGTTATATATATATATACACACACATTTTTCCTTAGTTATATAAAATTTTATTAGAAAATAGTGTGCTTTTTAATTTATGTATGATTTCTCACATGATGTTATGTTTCATGATTATTTGTTCACATGCCTGCTTTATAGTTTATCCATGGATAGTTTGATTATGCTTTCATGTCACCTCACATGCACTTTTCATATTCCTTTTAATGTGAATATGAAAGTATTATTGTTATTTGATTGTAAAATTATTCATAAATGTTGGAAAATTCTATAAAATGAAGGATCTTATATTAAAACCATATAATTAATAATATGAGAAGATCATATTGGAGACAATACATCATTGTGGTTGAGAGTCTGAAATCGATCCAATAATGTTAGGTAATTGTTTCTAGTTATTACTTTCTTGATGACATATATTTCATCTAAAATGTTTCCCTTTTTCTTGAGTCTAGTCCATCTCATTACACATCCTATTGGACTTCGGTCTCCCTTGTTTACACAACATGTTGATGTTAGGTATCACTATCGGCTAGTCTTCAAGCATTGGGAAATATCAAAACTCCCAAACAAGCGTCCAAGGTGCAACATAATAGCTGGTAATGATGTCCATCTAGTACACTAGATCAACATATACTTCCCATGATATGTTCACATAGGCACATGTTAAGATGGCATGTGCGCATGCAAATCGTAATTCCTAGAAGTTTCCATATTTACATTGCCTTGCTTCTAGTATTACCACCATTTTCTCACTGCTATGATTTGTGATGGGTTCTATACTATCTTGAACTTAAAATTGAGAGTCTTAGTGGGGGAAAATAAACACTAAATAACCAAAATATTATTAAATGTTCTTTTCATTATCTTGTTGAGAGTGTCTTCCATACCTTAGCCCATGTTTAATCCTGTTGGAGGATAGTTTTTTTCTATCAATGAAGTACTTCACACAATGATAAACTATCTCCTAAACTAGGGAATTTATAGGTGACTTTTGAATCCATTTGAAGACACCATTTATGCACTACACAATGTTTTTTTTCGAGTGTTTTTACTTATTCACCCCATCATATTTCAATGTCCATTTTTGTTTTAGAATATACATCATATAATCATACACTTCTAGATTAGTCTTGCAGATTTTCTCGAAATATTCTTCAAAACTCCATTGATCTAGATCATATGCTACACATAATTGATCATATTTCACATAAATTTATTTTATATTTATGTTGAAATAGTAAAAAATAACAAAGACATTTCATACCAAGCCTCGTGATTTCCTTATTCACAGGTTCTTTATGGAATGTTTTTCACACATTACTAGAAATGTATTTGATGTAGTACTGATTATGTGAATTTTGGGGTCTCCAAGTATCAAGATTTGCATCTATTTCCTCATTGATTACTCGGTGATGATCATATATCAAACAAACACCCTGAATGCGGGTGAAATGGTTACTAATACATACTAAAAACCAACCCCATGATTCGTATTTTTTTTTCTCCACAATGTAAAATGAAAGCAAAAGAGGTAAAAAGTTTCCATATTGGGTTGACTAAATCAAAAATAAACCCTTGTATTTTTCATATAGAAATGTTCCATCAATCTGTGTGAACTGTTTACTAAAAAGAAATGTGGAAATACAGTGGAGGAATGCCTAGAACAACTGATGAAATTGAACATGAGATAGATCAAGTCAATTATCTTGAGACACATGTTTGTTTGTATGAATATGGAAGAAAAATTGGTCTTTGTGACTTAGTATGGCTATAAATTGTTGCAAAACCCGATATGAATCATCCCAATCACCATAGATCTTCATAATGCCTTCTATTTCTTCATCCATGCCTTATTATAAGAAATCTTATAACTAAAATTTTGTTGTGTCCTCTATTTAACAAGGGATAAAGGAACATCTTGGTAGATCCTAATCATCTCGATGACAATAGATGACACAAATTCAGCATCCAATGAAGCATGATCTTATGTCAAGTTTGGCTGAATACAAGTATGAGTTGCCTTAATCTTTGAAATTCTTCAACCTCCCAATACAATATCCGGAATCACCCTCAAGTGAAATTTGTAATCATCCTCATACTTTTCACACCATGTGATGTATTTTTTATGTCTTTATTCCTAAACTAAATATCTATAGTGCCTCTCTATATGAAATATTTTTAGCATGCTTTTCAATGCATATTTACTTGGAAAATCCAATCCAACATATAATGTTTTGTCCAGCTCACTAAACCTATCCACTACAACTCCAGGAAACTCAATTACAAGTGTGAGAAAATTATAGTCAATTTCAAGTAAATGTTCCATTGCTTCCTACCAAGATGCATAGAGTGGTGGATGATTTATTATGGGTTGAGGTTGTTTTAAAACTACTTCATTTCTAGAAACTTCCTCCCCAACTTTTGTTGCTCCCTCCTCATCAGTACAGTTGTCTTTGTCTATTCTATCATTAAAAAAATCCTCATTGGAAGTTGTATTTACATGTATATCTGGGAAACCATCTAGGTTTTCCTCTTCTACATCATAGGGATGAGCCTAAATTTATTAGGGTGGGCCATCTTCGACCACTATTATAAGTCAACATCTATGTATAATTGGAAATTGTTGTTGTACAGTAGAAACCACAACATATAACTCCATCATGGCACCATCTGACCACTGGGAAAATGAATTTATTACTTAGAACCATTGTTCACCAATTTCCAATAGACAAGCTATATGTCATAGTGTAGCCGGAAATTTCAAATGTCTATAGATAATAAACTTGATCTCTTTATTAGGTCTCAGACTTAAGAAAACATGAATTTTGTCTTCAAGTTCAATTAGGGTTACACAATCAAATTTCCTAACCATTATTATTGGTTATGTGCTATAAGAAGCTCCTTTCTCTGTTTGAATGACCTCCTTGTAGTAGTAAACATGAGAAAACATGACTCTCTACATTAAAAATGTTTTTTGATCAAGATTATGATGGTGTAAATAATATTAACAATGAGGTTTTACCATATAATCTTTATGATACTTAAATTTTAGAATGTCTTTTTATATCCTAAAATATGATGCTAATGTTTTGTTATATAAAAGTTAATTAGAAAATAAGTCATATAATATTTTGGAAACCAGGGTAAAAAAGAAGAGAAAACACCAAATTAGTTTATTTATCCTTGATAAAATGAAAATTATGATCTTATAAAGTGAAATGGATTAGAATAAACATATTAAATAACACATGAATACTCTACCAAAGACAAAAATACCTTGGTATTTTTCAAAAAAATAGATTTTGGATGAGATGAGCCTAAATTCATAAGTGAAGTAAAATCCTACTTATTTTCAAGTGGTAGCTTAATAACATCTTCTAAATAGATGTAATTAACTTTTGAATTTTCAAAAGCATCCATCCATATAATAACATATCTTAGATGTTATCTTAGATTTCATTAGAATTCTAAAAACTTTTAAAAATTCAAAAGTTAATTACACATATTTGGAAGTTTTCATTAAGATACCACTTGAAAATAAGCTGGATTTCACCTCACTTTTGAAGTTAGACTCATCTCATCCAAACTCTATTCTGTTAAAAAAATTCAAGGTCTTTCTTGTTTATTGTAAAGAATTAATGTGTTTTTTAATGTGTTTTTTATTATCCATTTCACTTTATATTATCATGATTTTCATTTTATCATTGATAAATAAACTGATTTGTTGTTTTCTCTTCTTTTTACCTCAGTTTCCAAAACATTCTATGAATACTATTGATAATGAGGCTTGAATATATAATCTTTATGATACTAAAATTTTATAACATATTCTTATATCCTAAAATATGATACTAATGTTTCATGGTACAATTTTTAATCTTCCTAAATGTTTTTCACTAGTTTATAAAGAAAATATGAATCATCTAAAGCATATCCCCCAAGAGTGTCAAACCAGATGTGCAGTAGGGCCCATTATCATGTACCAGGTTACACCGAGTCAGGACCAACGCACCTTATCAGAGTTATTACTTCTAGATATATCTATTCCAGAGGCACATCCACTTGTAGTATCCAAACAAGGATTTTATTTCTTAGATAACCATATAATATTTATGCTACCAAAATTTTAGAACATTTTATTATATCCTAAAATATGACACTAATGTTTTTTAGTACAATTTTTAACTTTACTAAAGATATATTCAATGATTTATAAATATAATTTGAATCACCTAAAACATATCCATTGAGATTAAGAAATGGTGTGCAATAAGGGATGAATTGTCTAAATCATGAGAGTAACAAATTATATGTGTAGTTAACCATCTTTCTTATCCAGTTTGTCATCTTTCTTTATATTTTTATTCCATGTTAATCCAAAGTTAATCATTGGTTAATTATTGGTTAATCAGTAGTTAATAATTATTTAATCATTAGTTAATCATTATTTAATCATTAGTTAACTATTAGTTAATCATTATTTAACCATTAGTTAATTATTAGTTAATAATTATTTAATAATTAGTTAACCATTAGTTATTCATTAGTTAATCATTCTTTAATCATTCTTTAATAATTTCTTAAGCATTCTTTAATCGTTACTTAATCATTCTTTAATCATTCCTTAATAATTATTTAATCATTAATTAATTATTATTTAATTTCTACTTAATAATTGGTTAATCACTAGTTAGTGATTATTTATTCATTACTTAGTCATTAGTTAATCATTAATTAATCACTTTTTAATCAATACTTAATCGTTAGTTAATCTTTAGTGGACCATTAGTTAATCATTAATTAACTATTAGTTAACCATTAGTTAACCATTATTTAATCATTAGTTAATCATTCCTTAATAATTCTTTAATAATTCTTTAATCATTGATTAATCATTACTTAATCATTAATTAATCATTAGTTAATCATTAGTTAATAATTTGTTAATCATTATTTATTCATTTTTTAATCATTACTTAATCATTATTTAATCATTCTTTAATCATTACTTAATTATTAAAACGGTTTTTTAATCATTACTTAATTTTTCCTTAATCATTACTCAGTCATTGGTTAATCATTAGTTAATGATTCTTTATTCATTACTTAATCATTATTTAATCTTTATTTCATTACTCTTTAATCATTCCTTAATCATTATTTAATCAATACTTAATTATTACTTAATAAAGATTTGATCCTTAATTAATCACTACTGGAAATTTGGGCTATAGCCACGGTTCTAAACCGTGGCTAGTATTGGTGTGGCTATAGGTCTGACCCTATAGCCACGGTTTTGAACTGTGGATCTAGGCCTATAGCCACGGTTTCAACCATGGCTATAGGGTCAGCCCGATAGATGCCAGTAAAAGCCACAGTCACCGTGGCTAAATCCCTATAGCCACGGTTCCAAACCGTGGCTATAGGCCTTTCCACTGCATAAAAAAAAAGCCAGCACGGTGAACCGTGCTGGCTGTTGGGAGGACTGCCCCAGCACCCCCCCACCCCCTGCTCCTGCACACCTCCCTGCCCCCTCCCCTGCCCTCCCACCTGCACACTCCCCTCCCCCTGCCCCCCCCCCCACCTGTCCCCCCCCACCTGCACACACCCCTCCCCCTACCCCAGCACACCCCCCTGCCCCCCCACCTGCACACCCCCCTGCCCCCTCTCCCTGCCCCCATCCCCCCACCTGCACACCCCTCCCCCTGCCCCAGCACACCCCCTAGTACATCTATAAAAAAACATTTAGATGAGGTTAATAAATTCATGTTAGATTTAGACAATATTAATGTTTATTTAGATGATGAGGATCCATAAATAATCATATTAATAACTCTTTAAAATAGATATAGAACACTTGTTATGACCATGATGTATGGTTGAGTCTATTTAACATTAGAAGATATCAAATCATCCCATCTATCTAAGTAATTGCATTCTAGAACAAAAATAAAAGGTGAGGATAAGATTTTTTCACAAGGGGGAGACCTTAAGCTAAAGGTAAGAAAAAACAATTCAGTAGGGACAAAAATAAGATTAATAAATAACCCAAATCTAGGACAATCTCTATGGATTGAAAAGTAATATGTTTTCACTATGGTAAACCTGGGCACATTAAGCCCGAGCGTAGGAAACTCATGTGTGAGTTAGAATCCAAACAGCCCACTAACCTGTATTTTCTGGTTGATTTAGGCTATGACATTTGTTTAAATCTTGAATGTGTCCATTTATACACTCAATCAAGAGTGGGTCCTAGAATCTAGTTATTCTTTTCATATTTTCCAATAGAGAGAGTCATTTTTAGAGATGGTCAAAAAGAGAGAAGTATATGTATTCTTAGGAAAAAATAATAGGTGCAAGGTTGAGGGAATATGATCCATTATTATAGAGTTAGATAATCAATCCATCATCACCTTAATTAATGTATGGTGGGTCCCCATCCTTTAATGAAACATAATCTCCTTAGCGGTCCCCACTCCCCTTGCAGCCCCCCTCCCCCCTGCAGCCCCCCACCCCTGTAAAGCCCCCTGGACAGCCCCCCTGTAAAGCCTTTCCTGGACATCCCCCCCCTTCCTGGACAGCCCCCCCTCCCCCCAAAAAAATAGCCCCCACCCTCTCCCCTGCACAGCCCACCCCCCCTGCAGCCCCCTCCCCCTGCAAAGCCTCCCCTGGACAGCACCCCTCCCCCCTTGTTGGGTTGAGAGGGAACTAGATGTTTGTTGTTGGGATTTGGGTGAGGGTTATGGTTGTTGTACTTGAGGGTTTTGTTGAGGTGATGTTGGATGGGGTTGGGATACTCTTGTTAGTGCAGGGTTTGGATGTGTGTACATGGAGTGTCTTAGATCTGGTGAAGTCTGATGTTATGCCTTCCATTTTTATGTCTTTGGTTTCTGGACTCGTGAGGTTGTTGGCTATTGTTTCATGTGGTTGGAGTTGGTTGCGGGTGGCTTTGTGGTAATTGCAGGTGTGGTTTCATGTGTTGTGGGACTCTATTCTTATCAGGACTTCAGCCAGTTATAGGTAGCCTTGATTTTGTGGTGTTGGGGTCTATGGACAGAGCTACTGGTGCTTCTAGCAATGGGTCTTCTGCAGGGTAGAGGGGATGTGTTGGCGGTGCAGCTGTTGTGATGCTTGGGATGGTTGCTGGCTTCCGTTGTTACTGGTTGTATTTCCTTCCACTAGTTTCTCGTTGAGGCGTGAAGCATGCTAGTTTTGGAGCATCTTGAAGTGGATTTGATGGTTTTTTTTGGGTTTTTGTGTTTTGTTTTTCTGGTGTTGGTCTCGGATATCTTTGGTTGGGTTCTCATTATAGGTTGTGTCTGGTGCATCTTAGTGTGTCTGACCCATAGAGGTGTGTTCTTCTAGTTTGGCAGGGGCTATTGCAGATTAATGCTTCCTCATTGGTTGTTGTTTTATTCTTGCAGGTCTTATGGCTGCCCTTGTGCTGGATGCAGGCTCGGTTGGAGTGGGATTCCCTTGAAAGGTATTTGGTTTAGGCATCTTGTTGTGAGGATTGGTATTTTTTCATGGTTGTTCATTGGGTAGGTTGTAGTATTTTGCAATGTTTCTTGTTTGGATATTTTTTTGATGGTTTCTGAGTTGATGGTTTGGATGGGTTTCTCGGTGCAGGTGGTTTCTTGATGGGGCATGTGGATGGTGTGTGTATCTTGGTTAGTGAGGTTGCATGTTGTCTTTTTTAGAGTAGGTTTCTAGGATAATTTTGGTTGTGGCTTGCTTCTAGTGTGCTCGTGGATTGGTGGGGTGAAGGGAATAGCGTGCCTACTCTCCTAGGTTTTCTATAGGTTCTTGGGGATTCCTTGGTCATTTATTGGTGGTCGTGCTAGGGCTGGTGTAGGATAAGGTTTCCGGTGGTGCTTGGGTGTTGATGGATGGAGGAGTGGAGTTGGCTATTTTGAGGTGTAGATTAGGACGGTTTGGGAGTAGTTTGGTTAGAAGTCTATTGGGTGGGTGTCAGCTGGTTTGCAGGTTGCTTTGCATGGGGCTGGTCTTTGTTGGGTTCGGTGGTCAGGTGTCATGGGTGTGCTAGAGTTGTTATTTTTTGTCACATGGTGAAAGTTTTTATAGGTTATTTTTTTGTTTGGTGCGGTGTAGGCTCATATGAACTGGTGTGTGGGAGTGGTTTCTTATAGGTGCTTAGGGTATGGTCGTTGATTGGGGGGATTCCAGTTTCTTTTCTTGTTGCTACTTTATTGGAATTCAAGTGGAGCATTCTTGGGTGGTGTTTCATGAGTGAGTGTGTGCGTCTGTGTGTGTGTGAGTGAGTGGATTGGGTAGTGTCAGTGGTTGGTGGTGTTTTAGAGTGTGCGTTTATCGGTTTGGTTGATATAGATTCTGAGTTTGTCTTGTTCCTTTTGGGAATCTTCTTTTCACTTGTAGGTCTTTCTTGCTGGGTTCATGGGTTTTTCTGTCACTAATTTCTATGAGTTCATAGGTGATGTCTCTACAGTGCTCAAGTGCCACTGGATGGGAGGGGGATCCACCCTGTCTCTTGTTAGTTTTGTGTGTACCCACCTCCTACTGGATGCGATTAATGGTGATGCTAGTTGCCTCTCTTGGAGTATGGAAGGGCTTGGGGTGGCTCTTAGATGTTCTCGTATTCCCTAGTTTCTGTTACTGGTTCTTTCAGTCTATGACTTATTGGTTATTTCTTTATGATGTCATGGTTTTGTTACTGTTTTTTTTTTGCTGCATTCGTGGATGTTGCTCTGCCAGTTTGGAAGCGAACCTCACCATCCGGTTTCTATTTGGTTGGACATCGTAGGGTCTCGTGTTCGCTTATTTTCTTGGTTTCTTGGTGTTTAATGGGCACTTTTCTTGGTTCCCATGTATTGATATGGTTGAGCTATGAATTTGGGTTCTTGGGTCAACTGTCGTTTCACCTTTTAGTGATCTGTTGTAATTCATCTTTTCATTGATATTTATAGTACTATTTTTGCCTTGCAAAAAAACAAAAAAAAATTTAAAACTTCTAAAAACCCTAAAAAAATCTAAAAATCATAAAACACCTTAAAAATGAAGGTGGAAGGGGGCTGGTGTGGGATGGATGTGGCTGAAGCAGGGCCAAATCACGGCATTATCGTGGCGTGACCGCGGCGTGACCGCGGCCTGTTGGCCCGGTCCAGCGACATCCGCGGGGCAGTATCTTTCGGCCAGAAGCGAAGGGAGCAGGAGGAGGCTGGAATGTTGGTGGCAGCGGGCTGAAATGAAGGTGGAAGGGGGGTAGTGTGGGCTGGATGTGGCTGGAGCAGGGCCAAATCACGACATTACCACGGCGTGACCACGGCGTGACCGCGGCGTGACCGCGACGTGACTGCAGTGTGACCGCAATGTGTTGGCCCGGTCCAGCGACATCCAAAGGGCAGCATATTCTGGCCAGGAGTGAAGGGAGCGGGAGGAGGCGGGGCAATTGAATTGCAAAAACCAAAAACATGCTAATATATGGTATTATATAAAAAATTCCATTCAAATCAACTACGCTAATCAAAAACATACTAATATGACTAGAACTAAATCAAACATCATCAAGCCAATTTGAGTAAAGTGGAACCAAACCAAATGGTTTTGAAAAAGATAAAACTGAACCAAACTGAAAATAATGTAACCAAACTCACTCAAACCAATCAAAACTGAATTCAATAAATCATAATTGAGCATGAAAAAAATGAAACTAATGAAACATACTTGATTGGATCTAAAATTAATTTAATTGAACCGAATAGCCCCAAATCGAACAAAATGAAACTGTTAAAATTGACATAAACCAAAAAAAATGAACCCAATAAAAAATAACTTAACAAACCTAACCTAGCCCAAACTGAACCAAGGAGTCGGGCCTTGTGATGAACTTTTAGAAGGCCTCATGCCCACATGTTGAGAGGATATCCCAGTCATGTGGTGCTTCACTTTCCTCAACAAGATCCAAAACGCACTGCAAAAAACAAATGGATAATGAAGACCACCGATGGGTAATAGATAAATATGCATGAGTAACAACAGATTTAAGATCGCTATTGTATTTTAATTGAGTGTGGTCACTAGAATGCATCATGCTCATCTAAGTATGTTTTAAAAACAAATGGATAATGAAGACCACCGATGATGAAAAATGGAAGAAAACTTCCTTTGGAAAATTTTAAAAAAATGAATTTGGAAACACTATTCCCAAGAAGTTTTTAAAGAAGGCAGATCATACATCCTTGGGTAATAAACCTAAGAAGTCTAAGCCAAGTGCTAAATATAAAAGGATCAGTTCTTCTATCATGGAAGAAGGATAAAAACTTAGATTCATGCCAAAAAGCCTTGCTTGTATGTGAAAATAGAGGCAAGAAATAGAAAAATGGAAGATTTGTCCAAGGAGAATATAAATGTAGGTGGAAGGGGGCTGGTGTGGGCTGTATGTGGCTGGATTAGGGCCAAATCACGGCATTACCACGGCATGACCGCAGCGTGACCATGGCGTGACCGCGGCATGACCGCAGCGTGTTGGCCCGGTCCAGCGACATCCGCGAGGCAGCATCTTCCGGCCAGGAGCAAAGGGAGCGGGATGAGGCTGGAATGCTGGTGGAAGGGGGCTGGTTTCAAGTGTTGGGGTGATGGTGCAGGCTGATTTGAAGGTAGAAGGGGGGCTATTGCGGGCTGGAATGCTGGTGGAAATAGGCTGAAATGAAGGTGGAAGGGGGCTGGTGTGGGCTGGATGTGGCCAAAGCAGGGCCAAATCACGGCATTACCGCGGCGTGACAGCGGCGTGACTGCGGCATGACTGTGGTGTGATCGCGGCGTGACCGCGGCGTGTTGGAGTTTTACCAATGGGGGGACGGTCATGATAAGTTGATATAAAAACATTAGATAGAGGGAAGAGATAGATATTAGAGGTAGGAGCTGTTGAGGACAATAAGTTATGGGAATATTGTTAGATGAGCCATGTACCAAACGTAACTAATGGATTTCAGCTTTAACACATGTATTTAGGGGCCCCAATGATCCAATCAAAACACATTCATGTATAATTGGACAACTAAGTGAAGTGATACTAGTTGCAGAGTATAAATATGAGAGATGATACATAATCATTATTCAATTCATATGCGTTTTAAAATGGTTAGGCCATGAGATTAGGTGTAACTGTAATATTATAATAATAATAATAATAAACCATAAATATTCTAAATTATAGGTTTATGAGTCTATATTCCCTTAATATTTTTTAGTTATATACCCAGTATGATATCAAAATTAGCATCATGGTGTAGATGATATGTTTTTTGAGTCATAATACCAGCATAGAGTTGATATGAACAGATTATCATGAGTTTGTACTCATCATGATTTTCTACATTAAAGATCAACTATCATTAGTTCCCAGCTGTTTGGAAAAAATTGTAGTCAATCATTCTAGAGTATGTCTCATCCATTGCTATCTATTTAATCTAGTGGGGTTTTTCCATTGGATCCTACTAAAGAAATTTTTATCTTTTCTTGTATAGTATATATTCATCAATAGTTAACATTTACAAATATTTTTTATTACGGAGTTTGTGGTCAGTTATATGCTCTAGGATCCACTATTTTAGATGATTCAGTTGATGTAGTAGAATCATGATGTCTTTCTATTGTATTTTTTGTGTCACCTACTTAATGTGACATTTTTTATAAAGATACTACTAGTTGAATTAATGAACTCTATTACTTCATATTAGATGATTCCTTTTAATTTTATGTAAATTCAGGTATAAATTGATGGTCTATTGAAGTGTGGTTTCGTTCTTCCAAGTGTGTCCTCTTGGAAAGAATCAGTTCAATTTATAATATAGTGTAAATGATGTATGTGTTTGTCTATAAATTATCCTCACCTGAATCATGGGATTCTAAATAATCACTTCCCTCTAATATAGATTGATGAATTATTTAATTAACATGTCCACAACTGCACCCCTCCACCCTCCCCCCTCCCCCCTGCCCCCCTCCTACCTACCCCCCTACAACCTGCCCCACTGCCCCCTTCCCCCTTCCCCCCTCCAACCTGCCCCTGTTCCCCCCCTCCACCCCTCCACCCTGCCTACTGCCCCTTGCCCCCCTCCACCCTCCCCCCTGCCCCACCCCCCCCCCCACCCTGCCCCTCTGCCCCTGCCCCCCCCCCCACCCTGCCCCCCTACACCCTGCCCCATGCCCCCCTCCACCCAGCCCCCTAGCCTGCATAGCACTCCCTGCACCCCCCACCCCATGCCCCCTGTCCCCCTCCCCCCCTGCCCCCTTCCCCCTTCCACTCTACCCCCTGCCTCCCTCCACCCTGCCCCCTACCCCCTGCCCCCCTCCACCCAGCCCCCTAGCCTGCACAGCCCCCCCTACCCCCCTCCATCCATTCCCAGTTGCTAAATAATATTTTTGTATTATGTAAAAGTGTTTTATGAACCTAATTTTCCTATGATACTAAACATTTAGATCCTTGAATGTATTATTATGTCAAAGTACCCTTGGTATCCAGTGACTCACTAGCTAGATAAGCATAAAACACATGTTCCCCATCAAGATGAGTGCTATATTAAGCCTTGAATATACCTTTGGACCGAGACTCTAGAAGTTCACTATGGAATTGCCTCTATTTCCTAGACAATGTGTTTTTTAACTTTGAACTGTTTTTCAGCAGAGAACCAAATAAACTCTAACAGCACTATGGAATTTCTTCTGTTTCCTAGACAATGTGTTGTTTAAATATCACATCCCATGTGACATAGTCACACAACATGGGACTCATCTTAAAAGTCTAACGGCACTTAAAGAGTGTCTTGGTTCAAACAATCATTTTAATAAAAAGAGGGAAACCCCCTACAGGGATATAAAAAGGGTCAAGTATGTTGTGTCACTCAAACTTCAAAAAGTTCTCCTCTATTTTCAAAACACCTCATGAATTTCATCATAAGACCAAAAAAATTCCTAAAATCCAATTTTGTTTTAAATAATTTCCCAAATTATATAATGTATCCCCCCTTCCCCCTACACAGAACCCCGGATAGCCCCCCGTGCACCTCCGAACAGCCCCCCCCCCCCCTGCACCCCCAGACAGCCCCCCGTGCACCCCCGGACAGCCCCCACGTGCACCCTCGGGTAGACCCCATTGTATGAAACTTCATAGGGGTATTTATCGATTCCCTAATTATTCATTTGTTCAATTTCTATTTCATTTTTATGAGATTTATTTTCCCACAACACTCCCCATCACCCCCTTCACACCCCCCTCATACTCTTTGAATCTATGTCAAATTGTGGCCAATGAGTGGGCTCAGAAAGGCTAAGTGAAATTTAACTAAACATGTAAATCCAAAAGGCATGGGTGGTGCAATGGTAATATTTCGGAATGACTCATCCGTACATCGGATGTCCATGCCGAAGGAAAAGAAAACAAAAACAAAATAAAAACAACATAGTATAAAGACAAAAAAAAATGAAACACACAAATTAATCTCTCCACTACCCCGATCTCCCTCCCTTGCAAAGAAAACCGCATAGCTGCCTCCAGTTCCCTTCTATCCCCCTTCGCAGAATATAACTACCCTCCATCCGTAGAAAGCAGTAAAAGCCTAAGTGGCCAATGCGATAAAGAAAATAAAATAAAAATTAAACAATAAAATACTTGTTTCCAGTGAATAATTATATCTCTAGTTTATTGCATTTTGCTATAGAAACTTAATGATCTTGTGGTAACCCACTTTGATTGTTGCAAGTGAGGATAAAGATTGACAATGATTAAAACCTTTCAAAGTAAAACCACATGTAATTGGCCAGGGACTGATGACTATCACTGAGTAGGCATATTAAATATATGGGAGAACTTAAACTAATGAACCTATATATTTTCACACATATTTACAAGCACAGTAGAGTAATTTGGAAGAGTAAAAAACTGAAATTTTTAAATGCATGCAAAACCTATAACATCCCACAACAAAGTATAAAGCACTTAATCAATGTAAAGAGGAAAAAATATAGGCCCAATAACTAGTATGTAGGTCTAATCTAACCAAAATAGATAATAAAGTCTAATCATGAGGCCTCCATTCTAAAAACAGTCTAAACACCACATCCACCAAGCACCAATACACACCATCTACACTATGTCTGCCTAAATCTCCATAAAAAACAACCATTTTCATAATACATTATATGTTCAAGATGAACCCACGTAAGGGTTAGTATAAATATAACCAGTATCACACCCCAAAATCAATAATTAAAGCACCAATAAGTAGTTATATTGAAACAAAATAATAGAGGGTAAAGAATGGTGGATGGGGATGAAGACAGGGGATTACCACTGGTTGAGGGGGAGAACCGTCAGGAATGGAGGAGGAGGGGAGGAAGCTCGGATCAGCTTTGCTGGAGGAGGGTCGGGGTGAGGAAGGTCGTGGCGAGGAGGGGTCAAGGGTTTTCAAGGTTGTTGGGGGGTGTCGACCTCGGCATCATAAGAGAGGCTTTGGGGAGGAGGCATCGGGGAGGAGGGTCGCAGCGAGGAGGAGGGTCACAGTGATGAGGCTTCGGGGAGGAGGGTTGCGGCGAGGAGGCGTCGGAAGAGCGGCGTCAACGAGGAGGGTCGCGGCGAGGAGGCGTCGGGGAGGAGGGTCACAGCGATGAGGAGGGTGCGGCAAGGAGGCATCGGGGAGGAGGGTTGTGGCGAGGAGGAGGGCGCAGCGAGGAGGCTTCAGGGAGGAGGGTCACGGCGAGGAGGAGGGTGCGGCGAGGAGGAGATCACGGGGGAGAGAAATGGAGAGGGTAGGAGGGTCGAGGAGGAGCCCGACAGATTTCTGGGGAAAAAAGGGCACGGCTGATTTTAGGCACGGTTTCATAATTAAACCATGGCTATAAATTGGTTATAGCCACGGACCTATATAATTGTGGCTATAGGTCCGTGGCTATAGCCTTATTTTGTAGTAGTGAATCATTACTTAACCATTATTTAATCATTAGTTAATGATTCTTTATTCATTCTTTAATCATTCCTTAATCATTAGTTAATCATTATTTAATCATTCCTTAATCATTCCTTAATCATTAGTTAATCATTACTTATTCATTAGTTAATCATTACTTAATAATTCTTTAAGCATTACTTAATCAATCTTTAATCATTACTTAATCATTAGTTAATCATAATTTAATCAATACTTAATCATTACTAAATCATTAGTTAAACATTCTATAATCATTAGTTAAACATTACTTAATCCTTAATTTATTATTCCTTAATAATTAGTTAACATATGATATTCATTAGTTAATTATTATTAGCTAATCATTATATATAATCATTTTTTAATCCTAAGTTCTTCATTAGTTAATCTATACTTAATCATTTCTAATAATAACTATTATTTCTAAACTATATATAACTAACTGAACTACTTAATAAATAACATATTTAAAACTAACCAAAAACATTTAAATTAAATAAATATATAACTTAAAATTAAATAAGAAAAAATACCTCTAGATGATGATTCGCAAAAAATTGATACTTCTTTTAGGCTATCAGAACCACCACGCACAATGAAGGATTATTTTAGAGAGTGAGTGTTTGGAATCTAGAGAGGAGGAGATTTTGAAGTGAGGAGTGGGGGTTCCATTTTATAGGGGCTAAAGGGAAAGGAGGAAGTGGTGGCGCCTTTCTCCTTTACCTTAGGTGAAAGGTGGCACACCATTAGTCTCCTTTCACTTTATTTTGGGTGAAAGATGGCTGACCCTTTGTCTCCTTTCCGACACAACATTAAAAAAAATCTAACATAGACGCATTTTAAAAAATTAAAAAAACTATAAAAAACTTAGAAAACAAAATTTTGTTCATGCATACTCTTTATAGTATATATCTCATCACTTTGGGAGTTTTTTGATGTCATAATACATAGTATATATTTATACCGTATTTAATTTTGACCCAAAAAAATTGATTTTCTTCAAAAATTATGAAAAAGTAACCTTTAGGTAATTTAAATGTGATAATTTCAAAATAATATTTATTTTATCCAAGTAATTCTCTAAGTATGATAATTGAGACTTTTAAATCAAAAATCCACATTAAAAAAATACTGGGTTTTTTTACAATAACAGTTTTCTGATCCTTATAAATATTATTTTTGTCTTCATAAAATTATATTATCATTTAAATTTAATAATAATTTTTTATTAAAATATCATTTATTTCAAAAAAATATTTAATTCATTAAAATAGAGTCTTGAGTGAAACTATATATTTCCCAAAAATATAATTTGTGTTTCATCGTATCAAAAATCTAATTTTTATCAAATATATTGCTTAATCAAAAGTCGGTATGCACCTATAAATCATAAGTTGGTATACACCTGTGAAAATATATATTTCCCAAAAATGATGACATTATGAAATTTTTTAGTCAATGAAAGATTGTATATTCTTACGTAGGTGGGTAGGATACTATCCAACATGAACCGGTATGCACCCAAATGGTGTGTCAGAGTTGATGAAGCTATGTTCCCAACTCCACATATAAAATACAACATCAAAAGTGATAAATAATAAGAAATTAAATTCAATAACTCCTACTAGCATCAGAAACCAATCAAGATGAGTGATCATACTAGCGTCCACACGAAGCATCATGCAGCACCTCTATAGGAAGTGGCTGGCCAACAAGATCAAGGAAGAGTGATGGGATGCGCTCTCATGACCACATATGAAGAAGGATAATGCATCCCCCGAGATCCATTTAATCATAACAGCATATCATGCCCAATACTCTATAAGTGTAATCCAAGCACGCAGATCCCCAACTGTATGTCTCGGCCCGATAAAAGTCCTCTAGTAGCCCTAGATACATCATGTGCACATGTATACTTGAGTGATCAGTGCACAGTGTCCCTCTAATGATTTGTAATATATAGGCATGGTCATAACTCATGAAATTATTCTTTTCAGCGTCATCGAGTAAATGTGCAAAGTGAATCTCAATCCACCTTATAGATATTGACATGCCATCTCTAGCAGTAGCATCAGCCAAAATGTTGACACCTAGCAATCTCTAAACAAGCTCAAGCTAGTCTTCATGGGTGGTTCCAATAACTATTTTCCTCTGGATAGGAAGACTGATAAGGACTTCCACATCCTCTAGGGTGATGTTCATCTCTCCCTCAGGCATGTGGAATGTGTGAGTCTCTAGTCTCCACCTCTCTAGGAGGGCAGCAAGCAGGTGATGATCAAAAAATGTGAAATAGGATGTCGTAATGTTGTAGAAGCTAGAATCATGTAGGTATGGTATAATGGTGGCTATAGTCAATGTGTGATAATGATGGTGCGCTCAACTCACCTTGATCCGTCAAACCGGATGATCCTCTATCATGGCGCAGGAAACATGTGTACTCTACTCAGTGAGTAGTATAGTATCTATAACAACCCTGCTCTTTATTACACAATTCAACATGATTTATTACATAAAAATTCACTCAATAAAACTATGAGGATCAAGAGGTCTAGTGTATTGTAAAATTAGGAACATTACATAATTACTTAGAACATAAAACACAACATCTTTATTGAAAACTTCTTTTATATGACCACAACATTCCTTCGTACTTAGCATTGCATGGGATAACCTGAGGACATGCATAAGAAAAGGGTGAAATATAAATCCCAGTAAGGGATTAAACAAGGAATAACATGAAGAATACAATACATGTTAGGCAATAGGAATATAGATAGAGCGTAAGATAAACATGAACATAAAGGCATGATATAGCATTATTATCATAATATGGAAATGTGGCAACAACATTTAACATGATATTATCATGATCTAAGGCTCATTGCACATAGAGAATGAGTAAACCCTAATTTAACTTTAATTATCATGAGTAAACCCTCATTGCACTTGAATCATCATGATACTAATCTTTACCTAATGCATTGAAGCGCTATCAAGGCGCACCCTTTATAAACATTTCATTTCATGCATAAGTGTGCCACATAGATCATGCAACATGGATTAATTAAACGTCATAATTTATTCCAAAAATAAGATATGTGGAATAAATAAATATAATTCCTCAATAAACATGTACATGTTCAAAAATATGAATACCCTTGATAGAGAAATGGGTATAGTGTTCATTTACATGATGATTTTGACATGGGAAATTTTGGTGTAACTTCAGTAGCATAACGACGTCAAATAGAAATCATAAAATGGGTTGATGAGAGAGAAAGGGGTATCTCATCATTTATATGTGAAATGGAAAGTAATGGGTTCATGTAACATAATATCCCAATACATTTAATGGAATTTAGATGCATAATATAAAAGAATTGCTTGAATGTAAATGAGGAGAGAGAAATTCCTTACAGAATTTCGGCATGGTAACAGGTGTACATGGGAGGCATTAATGAGAGAGAAATAGGTCTATTTCCATTCAAATATAAGGATGGTGGTACGGGGGAGGTGAAAAATCATACCCCAACATTTTTATTTGAAAAAAAGGGTATAACAATATAAATAAATTTGGACAAAAAATAGAAAGGAAGAAATCCCTTACTTGGAAGTGTGATCTCAAAGGATTGGGAGAGGCTTGAGAGAGGCTTTTTTGGAGATTGGGATGCCTTGGGAGGATTATAGAGAGATGAGGGAATAGGTTGGTCTATCTCAATATGGTTTGAGTGAAGAGTAATGGGAGATTGAGGGGGTTTATATAGGAAAGGAGAGGGAATTCTTTATTATTTAGGTTTTTGACACTACACATTAAACTAATCAAAACCACAAACCATCCCATGGTTTTTTCCCATGATTTTTTCTAAAGGGGATTGAAAAACATTATTTTATAATTCCAATGTCCGAAATTATTAAAATATTAGGCTTTATTATGTGGAGGTTAGTCACACTCTCAAGGAAATCATTTTAAAATGTTAAAATGTTTTATAAGTCTTGGAGGGTCCACTAAGGCTTTCTAAAATAAATAAATAAAATATAAAATCACATTTATTTAAAGGTAAAATATATATTATCCAAACATACCCTTTATAGTATTTTATTACATCACTATTATGTCATTATGATGTCATAAAACACATTATATATTTAAATGGTATTTAATCTTTACCCAAAAATTCAACTGTCTCGGAAAATCATGAAAAATTCATCGTTAGATAATTTAGACATCATGAATCCAAAAAAAATATTCATTTTATCTAAATAATTTTCTAAATATGTGAATTTTTACTTTTAAAATAAAAACTGACTTTTATCGAAAATCCATGGGTTTTGACAAAAACAGCTTTCAAACCTTAATAAAATTTACAATTGGATTTATAAAAATTATATGATAATTTATATTTAATAAAAATTAATTTAGTAATAATATTTAATTAAAATATTATTTAATTCAAAAATCCATTAATTCATCAAAATTGATTTCTTACTTTAATATTAACTAAAAATACTATTTGTGCTTTAAAAACTATTTACAAAGTAACAATAATAAAATGAATCTATATTCTTTATTCTATAAAAAAATAATGCACATAATCATAGTGTTAGGGTCTTGTTACATAACCCCTTATAACACCTGCATAAGACCTAAGGGTAGGGTGTGCGATGGTGACGGACTCTTGGGGAGGCTCAAATAATATCACTCAGATGGTAATCTCTATTAACTTCCACTTCTCTAGTAGGTGGTTTCGTTCAAGATTAATGTGTTGAAGCTCAGATTGGGTTTGGTCAAGAGAAAATCCCAGTGACGCTAACTCCTTTCCGAGCTCCGACAAATGGTCTTCATATGAAGCAATTCTACTTGATGAGGCCATTACTTCCTTTGTCTGAGTAAATTGGATTTGTTAAAGCCCGATATTTATACTAATTATGTGGTCACTATTCAATAGCTATATTAGCAATGGTAAAAATTCTTAAAAGTTTTTTAAAATCCAAAAAACATAAAACCAAGGAAGTGCATATGTTTTATATAACTATTTTACATAATAATACATTTAATCAGATCAAGGGTAATTTTCATTAATTAAAGTTTGGGTCGTTACAATCTTCCCACCTTAAGAAATTTGGCCCTAGAAATTTCCTTTTCCTAAAATAAAACAAATAAGGGTAACTCTCTTTCATCACTTCCTCTAATTCCCACGTTGCTTCTTCAAACTTGTGGTTTCGCCGCAACACCTTGACAAGGGGCATTGTCTTATTTTGTAGAAATTTTTCCCTACGATCTAAGATCTTCATTGGATTCTATTTATAGAATAGTTCATTCTCTAATGGTACCACCTATGTATTGAGTACATGTGATGGGTGAAGTATGTACTTCCTCAAGAGTGATACATGTAATACATGATGTACTTGAGATAAGTTCAGTGGGAGTGCTAGTTGATAGGCCACTGCTCCAATGTGATCAAGGATCTCAAAAGGGATGATGTACCTCAGAATAAGCTTTCCCTTCTTCCTAAATCTCATAATTCTCTTCCATGATGATATGAAGAGGAATAACATGTATCCAACATCAAACTCTAGGCATCATCGATGATTATCAAAATAGATCTTTTTTCAACTCTGAGCGGCTTTAATTTACTGCTAAATGGTTTTAACCTTCTCCACCATTTCTTCAAGAATTTATAGACCTAAGAGTTTTCACTCTCTAACTTAATCCCAACATGTTGGTGTTTTGTACCTCTTCCCATACAAGGATTCATAAGGATCCATTTGGATACTTGAGTGGAAATTGTTATTGTAAGAGAACTCAACCAGAGGAAGATGTTGATCTCATCCTCCTTTGAAGTCCATTGAGTATGCTCTCAACATGTTCTCAAGTGTTTGGATAGTCTACTCAGATTGGTCATCATTTTGAGGATGATAATCCAATTGAAGTTTAGCTCAGTATTCATATCATGTTGAAGACTATTCAAGAACTTATAGGTGAATCTTGGATCTCAATCAGATACAATAGATAGTGGTACTCCATGCATCCTTACCACTTCTCTAATATATATATGTGTCAGTTTATCTAATGATAAATCCTCCTAAATTTCAATGAAGTGTGCGGTCTTTATAAGACAATCCACAACAACCCAGATAGCATTATTTCCTTTGGATGTCTTCAGAATTATAGTGACAAAGTTCATGGTGATGTTCTCCCATTTCCATACTGGTATGGGTAATGGTTGCATCATCCCCTTAGACTTCTACCTCTCAACCTTCACTTGCTGACATACCAGGCACTTTGATGTATACTCAGTGATCTCATTCCTCATGTTATCCTACCAATAATTCTCTCAGATATCTCGATACATCATTTTGTTGCCTGGGTGAATGGAGAAATTCAAACTACGTGCATCATCCAAAATTTTATTCTTTAACTCTGGATTTTATGGAACATATATTCTTGTCCCAAATATCACAATTCCTTCTTCATTAACATTGAACTCTGAGGATTTCCCTTTTCTAATAGTTTCCACTTTCTTTTGAATTCTAACATCATCCTTTCGAGAATCCTTTAACCTTTTCAAAAGAGACGGTTGAGAAATCATTTGTGAAAGGATTGATGATGTTCCCTTATTTATGATTCTCATGTCTATCTTCATAAAATCTAATAAGATTGGATCCTTTTCAATTCTCATCAATGATAGAATCGTTGGGTCATTTCTACTTAGATCATCTTTCACTTTGTTCACTTTCCTAGGTTGGTAATGGATTGAGTAGTCATAGTATTTGATCAGCTCTAATAATCTTCGTTGGTGCATATTCAACTCTTTCTATGTGAATATATACTTGAGGATTTTGTGGTCCATATATATTTCACACTTCTCCCTAAATAGGTAATGTCACCAAATTTTTAAAGCGAAGATTGTTGTAGCCAACTCCAGATCATGTGTTGGATAGTTTTTCTCATGAAATTTCGATTTCCTTGAAGCATAGAAAATGACTTTGTCATTTTGCATCAACACACAGCCCAATCCCTTCTTCAAAGCATCACTGAATACCAAAAAAAGTTCTCCACTTGTGGGTATTGTGATCACGAGCGCAGTAATAAGCCTCTTTTTCAACTCCTTGAAGCTTTCTTCACATTCATCACTCCAAGAAAACTTGACTCCCTTCTGAGTTAGATTAGTAAGAGGGTTTGACAATTGTGATAAATTTCTCACAAATCGGCGATAATATCCAGCTAACCCTAGGAAGCTACATATATCTGTTACCGATGTTGGCCTCGACCATCCCTCAATTGCAGCTGTCTTGGAGGGATCCATAGATATCCCATTGTTTGTGATGATATAACCCAAGAATGAGACATCCTTCAACCAGAAATCACAATTTTTTTACTTTTCATAGAGATTCTCCTTTCATAAGGTCTCTAGTATAGTGCTTAGATGCTCCTCATGATCCTCCTTGGTTTTGGATTATATTAGAATATCATCTATAAAGGCTACCAAAAATTTGTTGAGGTAATATCTAAAGACTTTATTCATCAAGTCCATAAATATTTCTAGAGTATTAGTGAGTCTGAAAGGCATTACTATGAATTCATAGTGCCCGTACCTTTTACAAAAATTAGTCTTGGGGATATCTTCATTCTTCACCCTTACTTGGTAATATCCCAACCGTAGATCCACCTTGGAGAAGTATTGTGCTCCATGTAGTTGATCAAACAATTCATCAATTCAGGGCAGAGGATACTTGTTCTTTATCGTGATTTTGTTGAGATCGTGATAATCAATGCAAAGGCGCATTGACCCATCCTTCTTCTTGAAAAATAGGACCAGTGCACCCCATGGTGAAGCACTTAGGCATATAAACCCTTTATTCAGATTCTCCTGTAGTTGTTTCTTTAGCTTCTCAATCTCCACAATAATAATTCTATATAGATTCTTGGATATTGTAAATTCCCTAGGTATAAGATCAATTGAGAATTCAATATCTTTTCTAGGAGGAAGATTGGGAAATTCCTTAGGAAACACTTCAGTGAATTCCCTCACAATAGTCATGTCTTCAAGGATGGTTGCTTCCTTAGACTCAATCATATGAGTAAGATACGTGTGCTCATAGGGAAGTAATATCCACGCTTGAGATGATGGTTCTAAATAAGATTCATCATCCTCTTTACACTTGTACAGAATCGAGGGTCGATTCTCAATATGGAGAGTGATTTCACTCTCACAGAAATTTATGTTGGATATATATAAGTAAATCCAATACATGCCAAGAATTTCATCAAATTATACCAGAGTTAGTATGACAAGTTTCTTCAGGAAGTTAAATCCACAAATTATGATAGATGAGGAGTTATATTCATGGGATGCAATGATTTCCCCATTTTTCATTCTCACTGACATCTTTACTTCCATGATTTTTGGTGGTGTTGGGATTGTTCTACTAAACTTTTGGGATATAAAATAATGCGTAGAACCAGAATCCAAAAGAATGTTCACTATTATTGAATGAATAACTAGTGTAATTGTCACCACTTTGTTGTCGGGGTTCACTTCAGTGGTAGTGGTGGTGAAAGCTCGCCCCTGCTGCCTTGGAGGTTTTTGGTTTCCTCTGAAAACCCTTGGCTTAAGGCAATGGTTTGCAAAGTTCCATGGTTCTTTGAAGTTGAAGCAATGAAAAATGTGTTGAGGGTCTAACAGAGAATTTGCAGGTGCGGGTTTTTCTTATCGGTAGTTAATGGCCAGGTTCCCTTCTCTTCCATACCTAAAGCATTTCCTTGTCCCCTTTAGGCAATTTCTGTGGTGCTTCTTTCTGCACCTTTGGAAAGTGGGGTGCTGGATTTTCTTAGCACCATTGGATATATCCATCGAACCTCCAGAATTAAATTTCACCTTACGCTTCTTATCCTCATGATAACCCTAAGATTCTCTGATCTCTATCTCGACTTTCAGGGAACATCAGACAATTTCTTCATAGCTCTCAAAGTCACAGATCGATAGGGATTTCCATAGCTTAGGTTTTATCCCACCAAAGAAGTGGTCAACCTTGATTTCGGGGGTAACGATAAAGCCGGAGGCATATCGTGCAAGCCTTGTAAAGTTTTTCTCGTATGCTCTGATGGATTCATCATCTTTTTTCTTGAGGGAAAGGAAGTCCCTTTACATCTTAAGTCGGAGGGTACGAGTAAAATATTTATTAAAAAACATTTTCTGGAAATCCTTCCATTCCAATGCCTCAATATCCTCCTTAGGATTAGTATTTTTTATCAATGTCCACCATTGATCAGCTTCACCCTCCATATGATAATCATCCATAAGTACCTTCTCTTTTTCAGAACATTAAAGGATGGAGAAGATCTTTTCAGTGGAGTTGATCCATTTTTCGGTGATTGAGGTATCGGATGATCCATTAAAATTAAGAGGCCTTTGTCGCATGAAGCTCTCGATTGCAGCTTATTCTTTCTTAGGGGTGTTGAACGTTCCTATTGACCCATGTTTCTATTCAAAACTTGAGTTAATTGAGAGAGTATCATGATAAAGTTTGTGATTCCTTCTCCCATCGGATTGGGAATCTTATTAGAATAGTCATCACATTGATCTTCACATTGATTATTAGCATGAGTCCTCCTATTACTGACCATTGGCGGGAATAAAAGGAAATTTAGGGGTAACACATAAAGGGGAATACAATGAAAAAAAGGGATAACTTATAAATTACATTTATTTCCTTAACTTATCTATGTTATCCATGATCTACTTCCCAACATATATTCTTAGGGACATTTTTTTAATTCCCTTAATAATGGTTCATACTAAGCTTATGAATTTACCAAATCATACCCCCAGGAGTGTCGTAACCAAGAGTGTAGTAAGGCCCATTTTCTTCTACCATTTGATATTTGAGTCTAACTCAAAGTGGTGTTTTTGGGTTTTACCCCTAGATACATTTGTGGTAGATCTGCCTCTACCTGCTTGTATCCAGACAGGGATGTATTTTCTTGATAAACCACTTACTCAATACTCACCAAAATTTAGGGATGTTTTTATTATACTTAGTCTTATCCCTAAGTCTTTTACTAGGGTTTTCTAATCCTAATCCCAAAAATAACTAAACATATCCTCTGATACCAACTGTAACAACACTACTCTTTATTACACACTTAAACATTATTTATTACATAAACTTGCATTTAATAAAACTCTGAGGATCGAGAGGTCTAGTGTCTTGGGAAATTAGGAATTTTACATAACAGCTTAGAACATAAAACATAACATCTTTATTGAAAACTTCTTTTACAAGACCACAACATTCCTTCATTCTTAGCATTGCATGGGATAACCTGAGGACATGCATAAGAAAAGGGTGAGCTATAAAGCCTAGTAAGATAGTAAACAAGGAATAACATGAATAATACAATACATTTTAGTAAATAGTAATATAAATGGATCATAAGAGAAACATGAACATAAATACATGATATAGCATGATTATCATAACATAGAAATGTGGCAACAACATTTAACATGATATTAGCATGAGCCATGGCTCATTGCACATGGAGCATGAGTAAACCCTAATTGCACTTGAATTAGTATGAGTAAACCCTAATTGAACTTGAATTATCATGATACTAATCTTTACCCAATGCATTGGAGCACTATCAGGGTGCACCCTTTATAAACATTTCATTTCATGCATAATTGTGCCACATAGATCATACAACATGGATTCATTAAACGTCATAATTTATTCCACAAATAATATATGTGGAATACATAAATGTAAGTCCTAAATAAATAAGTACATGTGAATAAAGGTTAATACCCTTGATAAAGAAATGGGTATGGTATTCATTTACACGATGATTTTGACATGGGAAATTTTGGTGTAACTTTGGTAGCATAACGACATCAAATAGAAATCATAAAACATGTTGATGAGAGAAAAAGGGGTATATCATCATTTATACATGAAATGGAAATTAAGGGGTTCATGGAACATAATATCCCAACATATTTAATGGAATTTAGATGCATAATATAAAATAATTTCTTGAATGTAAATGAGAAGAGAGAAATTCCTTACAGAATTCTGGCATGGTAACGGGTGTACATAGGAGACATTAATGAGAGATAAAGAGGTATCGCATCATTAAAACATAAGGAGGATGGTATGGGGGAGGTGAAAAATCATACCCCAACATTTTTAATTGAAAAAATGGTATAACAGTATAAATAAATTTGGACAAAAAATAGAAAGGAAGAAATCCCTTACTTGGAAGTGTGATCCGAAAGGCTTGGGAGATGCTTGAGAGAGGATTCTTGGGATCTTAGGGTGAAATGGGAGGATTATAGAGAGATTAGGTCAGATTTTGGTCAAGATACAAATTTTTTGAGTGAAGAGGAATGGGAGATTGAGTGGGTTTATATAGGAAAGTAGAGGGAATTCTTTATTATTTAGGTTTTGGACACTAAACATTAAACTAATCAAAACCACAAAACATCCCATAGTTTTTACCCATTTTTTTTTCCAAAGGGGAGTGTAAAAGATTATTTTATAAGGAAAATTGATGAAATTATTAAAATATTAGGCTTTCTTATGTGGAGATGAGTCACACTCTCAAAAAACCATTTTAAAATGTTAAAATGTTTTATAAGTCTTGGAGGGTCCACTAAGACTTTGTAAAATAAATCAAAAAAATATAAAATCACATTTTTTTAAAGTTAAAATATATATTGGCCTAAAATCCCTTTTATAGTATTTTATTACATCACTATTGGGTCATTATGATGTCATAAAACACGTTATATATTTAAACGGTATTTAATTTTTACCCAAAAAATCGACTGTCTCAGAAAATTATGAAAAATTAACCATTAGATAATTTCAACATCCTGGATCCAAAAATAATATTCATTTTATCTAAATAATTTTCTAAATATGTGAATTTTTACTTTTAAAATAAAAACTGACATTTATCAAAAATTCATGGGTTTTGACAAAAACATCTTTCAAACCTTAAAAAAAATTACAATTGTATTCATAAAAATTATAAGATCATTAATATTTAATGAAAATTAATTTAGTAATAATATTTTATTAAAATATTATTTAATTCAAAAATCCATTAATTCATCAAAATAGATTTCTTAATTGAATATTAACTAAAAATATTATTTGTGCTTTAAAAACTATTTACAAAGTAACAATAATAAAATGAATATATATTCTTTATTCTATACATAAATAATGCACATAATCATAGTGATAGGGTCTTGTTATATAACCCCTTATAACACCCGTATAAGACCTAATGGTAAGGTGTGTGATGGTGACAGACTCTTGGGGAGACTCAGATAACATCGCTCGGGTGGTAATCTCTATTAACATCCACTTCTCCCGTAGTTGGTTTCGTTTGAGCTTAATGTGTTGAAGCTCGGCTTGGGATTGGTCAAGAGTGAAGCCTAGTGATGCTACCTCCTTTCCAAGATCTGAAAAATGAGCTTCGTATGGAGCAATTCTACTGGATGATTTCATCGCTTCCTTTGTCCGAGTAAATTGGATTTTTTAAAGCCCTATATTTATATTAATCATGTGGTTATTTTTCAATGACTATATTAGCAATGGTAACAATTCTTAACAATATTTTAAAATCCAAAAAACATAAAACCAAGGAAGTGCATATGTTTTATATAACCATTTTACGTAATAATACATTTAACACTACTGGAAAGATGATCTTTCCCAACACTTCTATACCAATGGTTTGTAAAAACCGTTGGTATAGCTACCATTTCCCAACGGTTCACCAAAACTGTTGGGAAAGCCATAGATTTCCCCACCTTTCCTAATGGTTTGGAAAACCGTTGGGAAAGGGTCACTCTTTCCCAACGATTTATGCTAAACCGTTGGGAAAGGGTGTGTTTTGAGCCTCTTTCCCAACGGTTCACCAAAACCGTTGGGAAAAAACACCCAAAAAACCAAACTTCGGTCTAAAAACTCAATCCACCCCTAACCTATCCCAACGGTTTTCAAAACCGTTGGGATAGGTTCTTTAATTTTTTTCCAGGTCTACTAACTGAGAACATTATATAAATCAAAATTTTAAATAATTATGATAATACATATATATATTTATGAAATTATGTTTACAAAAGTGATGTTAGCTTAGTGGTTAAGTCGTTCGATTATAAACGAGGGGTCCTGGGATCAAATCCCAGCGGATGTTTTATTTTTGGAATTTATATACCAACGGTTCCATTACCATTGGTATAGATTTCATATTACCTATACCAACGGTTTCCAAAACCGTTGGTATAGGTCTATACCAACAGTTTTTGGAAAACCGTTGGTATAGACCTATCCCAACGGCTTACTTGGCTACGGTTCTCCAAACCGTTGGTATAGGCTATACCAACGGTTTGGAGGCCTATACCAACGGTTCCAAACCGTTGGTAAAGGTTAGTTTTCCAGTAGTGTAATCAGATCAAGAGGAATTTTCATTAATAAAAGTTTGGGTTGTTGCAGTATCTTCCATCTGTATATAAAAAAATGAAATAAGTATTAAGTGTAAAATTTAAATATAATGTTATGGTCATCATAATGTTATGACTAGTAGAATGTAATACATGAAATTTTTATTTACATTATTTTATAAAAAAATACCAAAAGAAAAGGGCATGTATTCATGTTTCTCGAAGCATATTTCTAAAGAGTTTTTAATATATATTTTTACCTAGGAAATAGTGTTTTGTAAGATATGGTTTTATATATATTTATATATATATGTATATATTTCCTTAATTTTCTAAAATTTTATTAGAAAATGGTGTGATTTTTAATTTATGTATGATTTCTCACATGATGGTATGTTTCATGGTTATTTTTTCACATGCCTGCTTTATGGTTTAGCGATGGATAGTTTTATTATGATTTCATGTCACCTCACATGCACTTTTCATATTCCTTTTAATGTGAATATGAAAGGATTATTGTTATTTGATAGTAAAAGTATTCATAAATGTCAAAAAATTCTACAAAATGAAGGATCTTATATTAACACCATATAATTAACAATATGAGAAGATCACATTGGATACAATACATCATTGTGGCTAAGAGTGTGAACTCGATCCAGTAATGTAAGGGCATTGTTTCCAGTTATGACCTTCTTGATGACATATATTGCATTTCAAATGTTTACCTTGTTCTTGAGTATAGTCCATCTCATTCCACATCCTGTTGGACTTTGGTATCCCTCATTTACACAACCTGTTGATGTCAGGTATCACTATCGGCTGGTCTTTAGGCATTGGGAAATATCAAAACTCCCCAATAATAATCCAAGGTGTAGCATGATAGTTAGCAATAATGTACATCTAGTACAATGGATCAATATATGTTTCTCATGATATGTTCACATAGGCACATGATGAGATGGAGTGTGCACATGCGAATCATAATTCCTGGAAGTTTCTACATTTACATCGCCTCACTTCTAGGAATACCACCATTTTTTCACCGCTGCGATTTGTGATTGGGGTCTATACTCTCTTGAACTTCAAATTGAGAGTCTTCTTAGGGGAAAAGTCACACTAAATAACCAGAATATTCTTCAATGTTCTTTTCAATATCTCATTGAAAGTGTCTTCCATACCTTAGTCCCTATTAAATCATGTCAAAGGCTAATTTGTGTCTATCAATGAAGTACTTAGTACAATGATAAATTGTCTCTTGAACTAGGGAAGTTATAGGTAACTTGTGAAGCCCCTTGAAGACACCATTGATTCACTCCATAATGTTTGTGGTCATGTGTTTTTACATATTCCCCCCATCATATTCCAATGTCCATTTTTTTGAAATCTGCATTATATAATCATACACTTCTTGATTAGCCTTACGGGTTTTTTGAAGCGTTCTTCAAACCTCCATTAATCCAGATCATATTAAATATAGAAGTGATCATATTTCATATAAATTTATTTTATCTTTATGTTGAAATAGTAAAAAATAACAAAGACATTTCATACCAAGCCTTGTGATTTCCTTATTCATAAGTTCGTTAGGGAATGTTTTTTACATGTTGATAGCAATGTATCTAATGTATTATCAATGATGTGAATTTGGGGGTCTCTATGTGTCAAGATTTTCATTTATTGCCTCATTGATTGCCTGATGCCAATCATATATCAAACAAATGCCCCGAATACGGTTGAAATGGTTGTTGATACATTCCAAAAACCAACTCTATGATTTGTAGTTTTCCTTCTACACAATGGAAAATGAAAGCGGAAGAGGTGAACAGTTTCCATATTGGGTTGCCTTAATCAACAATATGACCTTGTAATTTTCATATAGAAATGTTCCATCAATCTATATGAACTGTTTGCTGAAATGAAATGCAGAAATACATGGGAGGAATCCCCAGAACAACCGATGAAATTGAACATGAGATAGATCAAGTCAGTTGTCTTGAGACACATGTTCATTCATATGAATATGGAAGAAAACTTGGTCATTGTGTCTCAGTATTTCTAGCAATTACAGTAACACCCAGTACGATTCATCCCAATCATCATAGACCTTCATAATTGCCTTCTATTTTTATATCCATGCCTTATATAGGATATCTTATAATCGAAGTTTTTTTGTATCCACTCTTTCACAAGGGCTACAGGAACATCTTAGAAGGTCTTAATCATCTCGATGATAATAGATGACACAAATTCAGCATCCAATGAAGTATGATCTTCTGTCATGTTTGGCTGAACACAAGTATGAGCTACCTCAATCTTTGAAATTCTATAACCTCCAAATGCAATGTCCAAAATCAACCTCAAGATAAATCTACAATCATCATCATACTTGTCACACTATATGATGTATTTTTTATGGATTGATTCCTGAACTAAATATCTACAATGCCTCTCTATATGAAATATTTTTAGCATGTTTTTCAAAGCATATTTACTTGGAAAATCCATTCCAACATATAATATTTTTGTCCAGATCACTAAACCTATCCACTATAACTCTAGGAAACTCAGTTGCAGGTGTGATAAAATTGAAGTTGATTTCAATTAAATGTGTTATTACTTCCGACCAAGATGCATAGAGTGGTGGATGATTTATCGTGGGTCAAGAATTTTTTACAAATACTACATTTCTAGAAACTTCCTCCCCAACTTCTGTTTCTCCCTCCTCATCAGCATTGTTGTCTCCTTATATTACATCATTAAGAAAATCCTTATCAGAATTCGGATTTACATGTATATCTAGGAGATCATGTAGGTTTTCCTCTTCCGCATCATAGGGGGGATCCTTAATTTCTTGGGGAGGGTTTTCTTTAACCACTCTTGTAAGTCGACGTCTACGTATAATTGGATGTTGTTATTGTACAGTAGAAACCACAACATATAACTCCATTATGAAACCATCGGACCACTAGAAAAATAAATTTATTATATGTAACCACTCCTCATCATCATCCAATAGACAAGCTAGATGCCATAGTGTAGCTGGAATTTCAAATGTTTATAGCTAATAGACTTGATCTCTTGATCAGGTCCCAGACTTAAGCAACCACGAATCTTGTCTTCAAGTTCACTTAGGGTTACACAATCATATGTCCAAACCATTTTTGTTGGTTTTGTTCTATAATAATCTACTTGCTCAGTTTGAATAACCTCCCCATAGCAGTAGACACAGGAAAACATGACTCTCTATGTTAAAAATGTTTTTTGATCAAGATTATGATAGTGTAAATAATATTGAAAATGAGGGTTTACCATATAATCTTTAAGATACTAAAATATTATAATGTCTTTTTATATCCTAAAATATGATGCTAATGTTTTTTTATATAAAATTTAATTAGAAAATAAGTCATAGAATATTTTGGAAACCAAGGTAAAAAGAAGAGAAAACACAAAATCGGTTTATTTATCCTTGAAAAAATGAAAATTGTGATCATATAAAGTGAAATGGATAAGAATAAACACATTAAATAACACATGAATGCTCTAACATAGACAAAATACCTTGTTATTTTTCAAAAAAAATAAAGTTTGGATGAGATGAGCCTGACTTTGTAAGTGAAGTAAAATCTAGCTTATTTTCAAGTGGTAGATTAATAACATCATCCAAAGAGATGTACTTAACTTTTGAATTTTAAAAATCTTTCATCCATCTAATAACATATCTTAGATTTTATCTTAGATTTCATTAGAATGCTGAAAACTTTTGAAAATTAAAAAGTTAAGTACATCTCTTTGGAAGATGTCATTAAGCTACCACTTGAAAATAAGCTAGATTTCACCTCACTTTTGAAGTTAAACTCATCTCATACAAACTCTATTCTGTTGAAAATTTTCAAGGTATTTCTTGTATTTTTTAAAGCATTCATTTGTTATTTAATATTTTTGGTATTGTCCATTTCACTTTATATGATCATAATTTTCATTTTATCATTGATAAATAAACTGATTTTGTGTTTTCTCTTCTTTTTACCTCAGTTTCCAAAAAATTCTATGAATACTATTGACAATGAGGGTTGAATATATAATATTTATGATACTAAAATTTTAAAACATATTCTTATATCCTAAAATATGATAAAAATGTTCCATAGTAAAAATTTTAATATTCCTAAAGGTATTTCAGTAGTTTATAAAGAAAATATGAATCATCTAAAGCATATCTCCTAGGAGTGTCAAACTAGGTGTGCAGTAAGGTCTGTTACCGTGTACCAGGTTACTTAGATTTTGGCCCAACGCACATTTTTGGAGTTGTTACTCCTATGTATATATGTTCTAGAGGCACATCCACTTATAGTATCCAGAAAGTGATTTGATTTCTTAGATAACCACATAATCTTTATACTACCAAAATTTTAGAACGTTTTCTTATATCTTTAAAGATGAAACTAATGTTTTGTAGTAAAATTTTTAACTTTACTAAAGATATGTTCAAAAATTTATAAAGATAATGTGATTCATCTAAAACATATCCATTAACATTAAAAAAAGACATGCAATAAGGGATGAATCATCTAAATCATGTGAGTAACAAATCATATGTGCAGTTAATCCTCTTTTTCATCCAGTTTTTCATCTTTCATTATATGTTTATTCCAAGTTAATCCAAAGTTAATCATTGGTTAATCAGTAGTTAATCATTAGTTAATCATTATTTAATCATTATTTAAACATTAGTTAATCATTAGTTAATCATTAGTGAATCATTAGTTAACCATTAGTTAATCATTAGTTAATAATTCTTTAATCATTCTTTAATCATTCCTTAAGAATTATTTAATCATTACTGAATCACTATTTAATCATTACTTAATCATTCTTTAATCATTACTTAATTATTCTTTAATCATTACTTAATCGTTACTTAATCACTAATTAGTGATTCTTTATTCATTACTTAATCATTAGTTAATCATTCTTTAATCACTCTTTAATCAATAGTTAATAATTAGTTAATCATTTTTTAACCATTATTTAATCATTATTTAACTATTAGTTAATCATTAGTTAACCATTAGTTAATCATTAGTTAATAATTCTTTAATAATTCCTTAGTAATTCTTTAATCAATACTTAATCATTATTTAATCATTAGTTAATCATTAGTTAATCATTAGTTAACCATTAGTTGATCATTAGGTAATCATTATTTAATCATTTTTAATCATTACTTAATCATTATTTAATCATTCATTAATCATTATTTAATCATTATTTAATTATTCTTTAATCATTACTTAATTATTAAAATGGTGTTTTAATCATTACTTAATTATTCTTTAATCATTACTTAATCATTGGTTAATCATTAGTTAATGATCCTTTATTCATTACTTAAAAAATGAAAAAAACCCATAAAAACTTAGAAAACAAAATTTTGTTCATGGATACTCTTTATAATATATATCACATCACTTTGGGGCTTTTATGATGCCATAATACATAGTATATATTTATACTGTATTTAATTTTGACTCAAAAACTTGATTTTCTTAAAAAATTATGAAAAAGTAACCTTCAACTAATTTTGATGTGATTATTTCAAAAATAATATTTATTTTATCCAAGTAATTCTCTAAGTATGAGAATTTAGACTTTTAAATCAAAATCCAAATTAAAAAAATACTGGATTTTTTTACAATAACAGTTTTATGATCCTTATAAAAATTATTTTTTCTTCATAAAATTAAATTATCATTTACATTTAATAATAATATTTTATTAAAATATCATTTATTTCAAAAAATTCTTGAATTCATTAAAATAGAGTGTCTTGAGTGAAACTATATATTTCCAAAAAATATAATTTATGTTTTATCGTATCAAAAATCTATTTTTTATCAAATATATTTCTTAATCATAAGCCAGTATGCACCTATAAATCATAAGTCGATATGCACCTATGAAACTATATATTTCCCAAAAATGATGATATTATGAAATTTGTTAGTCAATGAAAGATTGTATATTCTTACATAGGTGGGTAGGAGACTATCCAACATGTGTCAGTATGCACCCAAATGGTGTTTTGGAGCTGATGAAGTTGGGTTCTTGACTCCACCAATAAAATACAACATCTAAATTGATAAATATTATGAAATAAAATTCAATAACTCCTAATAGAATCAGAAACTAGTAGATATGAGTTATCATACTAGCATCCATGCGGAGCGTCATGCAACACCTCTATAGGCAGCGGTTGACCACCAAGATTAGGGCAGAGTGAGGGGATGTGCTCCCATGCCCACATATGAAGAAGGATGACGCATCCCCCAATATCCATGTGATCATAGCGTCATGTCATGAATAATACTCTGTAAGTGTAATCCAAGCACGTGGATCCCCAACTATATGTCCCGGCCCGATAAAAGTTCTCCAGTAGCCCCAAATACATCATGTGAACATTTATACCTGAGTTATCAGCACACAGTGTCCCTCTAATGATCTGTAATATATAGGTACGGTCATAACGCATGACAGTCTGCTCGTCAACGTCATCAGGTAAATGTGCAAAGTGCATCTCAAGCCACCTCATAGATATCGACCTGTCATCTGTAGCAGCAACATCGGCCAAAATTCCAATGCATAGAAATATCTAAACAAGCTCAGGTCAGTCTTCATGGGGGGGTCCAATAACTATTTCCCCTTGATAGAAAGACTAAGAAGTACTACCACATCCTCGAGGGTGATGGTCATCTCTCCCTCAAGCAGGTGGAATGTATGTGTCTCTGGTCTCCACCTCTCTAAGAGGGCAGCAAGCAGGTGATGATCAACAAATGTGAAATCAGATGTTGTAATTTCGTAGAAGCCATCATGGCACAGGTATGGTATAATGGTGGCTGGATTCATCATATAATGATGATGGTGAGATCATCTCACCTTGATTCGTCTAACCGGATGACCCTCTATCACGGTGCAGGAAACATGTGTACCCTACTCAGTGAGTAGTATAGTATCCTCTATCTGTATGTAAAAAAATAAAATAAATCTTAAGTATAAAATGTAAATATAATGTTATGGTCAGCATAATGTTATGACTAGTAGAATGTAAGACATGACATGTTTATTCCCATTGTTTTATAAAGTTTTTTTTACCAAAAGAAAAGGATATGTCTTCATGTTTCTCAAAACATATTTCTGAAGTGTTTTTGAGATATTTTTTTACCTAGGAATGGGTTTTTTGTAAGATATGGTTTTATATATTTATATATATATAAACATTTTTCCTTTGTTATTTAAAATTTTATTAAAAAATGGTGTGCTTTTTAATTTACATATGATTTCTCACATGATGGTATGTTTTATGATTATTTTTTCACATGCCTGCTTTATGGTTTAGCCATGGATAGTTTGATTATGCTTTCATGTCACCTCACATGCACTTTTCATGTTCTATTTAATGTGAATATGAAAGGATTATTTTTATTTGATAGTAAAAGTATTCGTAAATGTCATAAAATTCTACAAAATGAAGGATCTTGTATTAACACCATATAATTAACAATATGAGAATATCACATTGGAGGCAATACATCATTATGGATAAGAGTGTGAACTCTATCCAATAATGTTAGGGCATCATTTCCAGTTATGGCCTTCTTGATGACATATATTGCATCTCAAATGTTTCCCTTGTTCTTGATTCTAGTCCATCTCATTCCACATCCAGTTGGACTTCGATCTCCCTCATTTACACAACCTGTTGATGTTAGGTGTCACTGCCGGTTAGTCTTCAGGCATTGGGAAATATTGAAACTCCCTAATAAGCATCCATGGTGTAGCATAACTATTAGCAATGATTTCCATCTGGTATACTGGATCAATATATGCTTCCCATGATATTTTCACATAGGCACATTCTGAGATGGAGTGTGCGCATGCAAATCTTAATTCCTAGAAGTTTCCATATTTACATTGCCCCGCTTCCAGTGATACCACCATTTTTTCACCGCTATGATTTGTGATGGGGTCTATACTCTCTTGAACTTCAAATTGAGAGTCTTATCAGGGGAAAAGGCACACTAAATAACTAGAAGATTCTTTAGAGTTATTTTCAATCTCTCATTGAAAGTGTCTTCTATACCTTAGCCCCTATTGAATCCTGTTGGAGGCTAGTTTTTATCTATCAATGAAGTACTTCACACAATGATAAATTGTCTCCTAAACTAGGGAAGTTATAGGTAACTTGAGAAGCCTCTTGAAGACACCATTGATGCACTCCACAATGTTTGTGTTCATGTGTTTGTACCTTTCCCCCATCATATGCCAATGTCCAATTTTTTTTTAATCTACATCATATAATCATGCACTTCTTGATTAGCCTTGCAGATTTATTCGAAGTAATCTTCAAACCTCTATTGATCTAAATCATATGCTATATAGAAGTGATCATATTTCATATAAATTTATTTTATCTTTATATTGAAATAGTAAAAAATAACAAAGACATTGCATACCAAGCCTCACGATTGCCTTATTCATAGGTTCATTCTGGGACATTTTTCACATGTTGATAGAAATGTATCTAATGTATTACCAATGATGTAAATTTGGGGGTCTCCATGCATCAGGGTTTGCATTGATTTCCTCATTGATTGTCTGATGTTGATCAGATATCGAAAAGACACCCCGAATACGGGTGAAATGGTTGTTGATACATGCCAAAAACCAACCCCATGATTCATAGTTTTCTCTCTGCATAATGGAAAATAAAAGTGGAAGAGGTGAATAGTTTCCATCTTGGGTTACCAAAATCAACAATACACCCTTTAATTTTTTGTATAGAAATGTTCCGTCAATCTGTATGAACTGTTTGCTGAAACAAAATGCGGAAATATAGGGGAGGAATGCCCAGAACAACTGATCAAGTCGGTTATCTTGAGACACATATTCGTTCATATGAATATGGAAGAAAACTTGGTCATTTTATCTCAGTATGTCTAGTAATTACAGAAACATCTGATACGAGTCATCTTAATCACCATATACCTTCATAATTGCCTTTTTTTCATCCATTCCTTATTATAGGAAATCTTATAACCAAAGGTTTGTTGTATCCACTCTTTAACAAGGGCTATAGGAACATATTGGAAGGTCCGGATCATCTTGATGATGATAGATGACACAAATTTAGCATCCAATGAAGTATGATCTTGTGTCAGGTTTGACTGAACTCAAGTATGATCTGCCTCAATCTTCAAAATTCTCTAACCTCCAAATGAAATATCCAGAATCACCCTCAAGAGAAATCTACAATCATCCTCATACTTGTCGCACCATATGATGTATTTTTTATGTCTTGATTCCTGAACTAAATATCTATAGTGCCTCTCTATATGAAATATTTTTAGCATGTTTTTCAAAGCATATTTACTTGGAAATCCATTCCAACATATAATGTTTTTGTCCAAATCACTAAACCTATCCACTAAAACTCCAGGAAACTTAGTTGTAGGTGTGAGAAAATTATAGTTGATTTCAATTAAATGTGTCATTGCTTCCAACCAAGATGCAGAGAGTGGTGGATGATTTATTGTGGGTCGAGAATGTTTTACAACTACTATATTTCTAGAAACTTCCTCCCCAACTTCTGTTGCTCCCTCCTTATCAGCATTATTATCTCCATCTATTCCATCATTAACAAAATCATCATCAGAAGTTGGATTTACATGTATATCTGGGAGATCATGTAGGTTTTCCTCTTTCGAATCATAGGGAGGAGTCTCAATTTCTTGGGGCGGGTTGTCTTCAACCACTCTTGTAAGTCGACGTCTACGTATGATTGGACGTTATTGTTGTACAGTAGAAACCAAAACATATAACTCCATCATGGCATCATCTGACCGCTATTAAAATGAATGTATTGCATGGAACCACTACTCGTCAGCATCCAATGGACAAGCTAGATGTCATAGTGTAGCTGTAATTTCAATTGTTTATTGCTAATAGACTTGATCTCTTGATTAGGTCCCAAACTTAAGCAACTGTGAATTTTGTCTTCAAGTTCACTTAGGGTTACACAATCAGATGTCTTAACCATTTTTGTTGGTTGTGTGCTATAAGAATCTCCTTGCTCGGTTTGAATGACCTCCCCATAGCAGTAGACACAGAAAAACATGACTCATGTTAAAAATGTTTTTTAATCAAGATTATGATAGTGTAAATAATATTGACAATGAGGGTTGACCATATAATCTTTATGATACTGAAATTTTAGAATGTATTTTTATATCCTAAAATATGATACTAATGTTTCTTTATATAAAAGTTAATTAGAAAATAAGTCAGAGAATATTTTGGAAACCAAGGTAAAAAAGAAGAGAAAACACCAAATTGGTTTATTTATCCTTGACAAAATGAAAATTATGATCATATAAAGTGAAATGGATAAGAATAGACACATTAAATAACACATGAATTCTCTACGATAGACAAAAATACCTTGGCATTTTTTTTAAAAATAGAGTTTGGATGAGATGAGCCTGACTTTGGAAGTGAAGTAAATCCAGCTTATTTTCAAGTGGTAGCTTAATAACATCTTCCAAAGAGATGTACTTAACTTTTGAATTTTCAAAAGCTTCTATCCATCTAATAACATATCTTAGATGTTATCTTATATTACATTAGAATTATGAAAACTTTTGAAAATTCAAAAGTTAAGTACATCTCTTTGGAAGATGTTATTAAGCTACCACTTGAAAATAAGCTGGATTTCACCTCACTTTCGAAGTTAAAATCATCTCATCCAAACTCTATTCTATTCAAAAATGCCAAGGTCTTTTTTGTCTGTTGTAAAGCATTCATGTGTTATTTAATATATTTGGTATTGTCTATTTCACTTTATATGATCATAATTTTTATTTTATCATTGATAAATAAACTGATTTGTTATTTTCTCTTCTTTTTACCTCAGTTTCCAAAACATTCTATGAATACTATTGACAATGAGGGTTGACTATATAATCTTTATGATACTAAAATTTTAGAACATCTTTTGTATCCTAAAATATGATACTAATGTTTCATAGTACAATTTTTAATCTTCCTAAAGGTATTTCAGTAGTTTATAAAGAAAATATGAATCATCTAAAGCATATCTCCTGAGAGTGTCAAACCAGGTGTGTAGTAAGGCTTGTTATCGTGTACCAGAAAGGGATTTGATTGCTTCGATAACCACATAATCTTTATGCTACCAAAATTTTCAAAAACATCTTCTTATTTCCTAAAAGATGAAAGTGATGTTTTGTAGTACAATTTTTAACTTTACTAAAGATATGTTCAATGATTTATAAAGAGAATGTGAATCATCTAAAACATATCCATTGACATTTAAAAAAGGCATGCAATAAGGGATGAATCATCTAAATCACGTGAGTAACAAATCATATGTGCAGTTAACCCTCTTTGTCATCCAGTTTTTCATCTTTCATCATATGTTTATTCCATGTTAATCCAAAGCTAATCATTGGTTAATCAGTGGTTAATCGTTAGTTAATCATTCGTTAATCATTAGTTAACCATTAGTTAATCATCAGTTAATCATTTGTTAATCATTAGTTAACTATTAGTTAATAATTAGCTAATCATTCTTTGATCATTCTTTAATCATTCCTTGAGCATTCTTTAATCATTACTGAATCATTCTTTAATCAGTCTTTAATCATTCTTTAATCATTACTTGATTATTCTTTAATCATTACTTAATCATTAGTTAATCACTAGTTACTAATTCTTTATTCATTACTTAATCATTAGTTAATCACTCTTTAATCACTCTTTAATCAATACTTAATCATTAGTTAATCATTTGCTAACCATCACTTAATCATTAGTTAACTATTAGTTAATCATTAGTTAATCATTAGTTAATCATTCTTTAATAATTCCTTAATAATTCTTTAATCATTAGTTAATCATTAATTAACCATTAGTTAATCATTAGTTAACCATTAGTTAATCATTAGTTAATCATTCTTTAATCATTCTTTAATCATTACTTAATCATTTTTTAATCATTCTTTAATCATTACTTAATTATTTTTAATCATTACTTAATTATTAAAACAGTGTTTTAATCATTACTTAATTATTCTTTAATCGTTACTTAATCATTGGTTAATCATTAGTTAATGATCCTTTATTCATTACTTAATCATTAGTTAATCATTCTTTAATCACTCTTTAATCATTCCTTAATCGTTCTTTAATCAATACTTAATCATTTATTACATTGGTCAGGGGAGGGGGAGAAACAACGAAAAACCTAACTAAATGCGCGCAGGGAGGCTCGAGACCGAGACCTCCTGAAAGACCACCATAGGGCGCAACCACTAGGTTGCGCCCATGGGGCACAATCAATATTTAATCGTTACTTAATCATTACTTAATCAATATTTAATCATTGATTAATCATTACTTAACCATTAGTTAATTATTAGTTAATCGTTCTTTATTCATTCTTTAATCATTCTTTAATCATTAGTTAATCATTCTTTAATCATTCCTTAATCATTAGTTAATCATTACTTATTCATTAGTTAATCATTCTTTAAGCATTCCTTAATCAATCTTTAATCATTACTTAATCATCAGTTTATCATAATTTAATCATGATTTTATCAATACTTAATCATTACTAAATCATTAGTTAAACATTCTATAATCATTAGTTAAACATTTCTTAATCCTTAATTAATTATGCCTTAATAATTAGTTAATCATATGATATTCATTAGTTAATTATTATAAGCTAATCATTATATGTAATCATTTTTTAATCCTAAGATGTTCATTAGTTAATCTATACTTAGTCATTACTAATATTAACTATTGTTTCTAAACTATATATTACTAACTAAACTACTTAACAAATAACATATCTAGAACTAACTAAAAACAATTCAATTAAATTAATTAATAACTTTAGATTAAATAAGAAAAAATACCTCTAAATGATGCTTCGCAAAAAATCGGGACTTCTTTTAGGCTATCGGAACCACCATGCACAAGGAAGGCTTCTTTTAGAGAGAGAATGTGTGGAATCTAGAGAGAGGAGGGGATTTTGAAGTGAAGAGTGGGGGTGCCCTTTTATAGGGTTTTAAGGGAAAGGTGGGGGGCACCTTTTGCCTTTACCTTAGGCGAAAGGCAACACATCATCGGTCGCCTTTCACATTATTTTGGGTGAGAGACGGCTGGCCCGTTGTCACCTTTCCAACACAACATTAAAAAAATCTAACATACACGCATTAAAAAAATACAAAAACCCATAAAAAATCTCAGAAAACAAAATTTTGTTCATGGATACTCTTTATAGTATATATTGCATCACTTTGAAGCTTTTATGATGTCATAATACGTACTATATATTTATACCGTATTTAATTTTGACCCAAAAATTCGACTGTCTTAAAAAATTATGAAAAAATCACCTTCAGCTAATTTCGATGTGCTGGTTTCAAAAATAATATTTATTTTATCCAAGTAATTCTCTAAGTATGAGAATTTAGACTTAAATCAAAAATCCACATTGAAAAAAATTGTGTTTTTTTACAATAAAAGTTTTCTGATCCTCATAAAAATTATTTTTAACTTCATAAAATTATATTATCATTTACATTTAATAAATAATAATAAATAATAATATTTTATTAAAATATCATTTATTTCAAGAAATTCTTGAATTCATTAAAATAGAGTGTCTTGGGTGAAACTATGTATTTCCCAAAAATATAATTTGTGTTTCATTGTATCAAAATCTAATTTTTATCAAATATATTGCTTAATCATTATAAAGTAATAAAAGATAAATATAATCATTATTTTATAAAAAAAATATACAAATTCATACTGTTAGGGTACATAATCATTTATTACACCAATGAATGTCGTAAGAGTAAGGTGTGCATACGGTCGATGATTGGTTGGCCACCCTTGTGTGGTGTTATCTCCATGTCTAGGTTGGCTAGCCCCTTTTTTAATTGCAAATATATATAAATTCTTTTGCCAGAAAATAGACTTACGAAATTTTCATTATTTAGATATCAGTTTTATACTCCAGTTTAATTTCCAACTTTCATAAATTTAATCTCATACTATAATTCTAATTCTTCACAGCAGTTAGAGGTGCAAGTTCCATATAACAAGGTAGATGCAACAATTGGGGTGCATGATCTGGTGGTTCTAAGATGCCTTGGCATTCCAGCTCGTTTTCCACATCCGCAAGGCGTGCTTGAGGTCTTCTGGACCTCACCATTCATGGACCGGATAAAATGTAACATTGATGGGGCTTCCAAGAGTAATCCAGAATCTACAGGAAATGGGGTGATTTTTAGGGATTACAAAGCTGATTTTGTGGGGTAGTCTTTTTGGATCTAGAGGCATTGCAACAACCTTAGAAGCAGAGATTTTGGCTTTGATAAATGCATTGAACATGGCCAAGCAAAAAAGGTTGGAACAAGGTATGGTTTGAAGGTGACTATAATACCCTGGTTCAAACAGTAAAAAATAGACAACTTCATATATCATACACTTACTGCCCAATGGATTAATTGCCTAAAACCCCTCTCAATAATGTGTTTTTTTATTACACATGTTTTTCGAGAAGCTAATTATCTTACAGATGGTCTAGGAAACAAAGATGTTGGCATGGAGGGTTGTGTTTTTTATGATCATATTCTTAATGAGCTCATGCCCCATTTCCAAAGGAATTATTATAAGATTCCATGTTTTCAACTTTTAAACATTTTGCTTTCTTTAATTTAAGAGGCTCACCTTGGGTTAAGTACTCACCTTTTGAGTCAAAATATCATACTATAATTCTAAATCTATAAAATATTAAAACTCATAATCCATTTACTTATTCTTACATATTTTCTATATTATTAATATAATCTATTTCTTATATATCTAAAATATAATTCTTAATTTATTATAATTACCGATAATTATTATTATCTTACCATTAGAATATATTAACTATCATTATTGTGAATATAATTCCTTTTTTATTATAACTACTTATATACTTATTTTAGATTAATATTTTATATGCTATATTATTTCTTAATATTACATTAAAATTTACATTTTTCGTTATTTATCCTAAAAAAACCGAATAATTAATAAACATACAACTGCATGATATAATTTTCAAATATTGTTAAAAGTAGAAATTTTATAGTACTTTAAATATAATTTCATGTATAATAAACACCCATGTACATATTATTTTCCAGGATGATAAAATAAATATAATTAAAGCGGTATTTTTATGATATAACCATTTTAAATCAAAAATGATTTTACCTCCTAAGGCTCATTGATGCGAGTCCATGATCATTGTATCGTCTTTTATCATATTGGTACAGCTTAGAGAGTTCACGGAATCAACCTCATGGTAGTTTTTTCTCTCTTATTGGGAGGGGTTGAATGACGTTCACCACACACACTTTCACATTCGTCCACACTCGCTCGAGAGAGTTGGAAGACAAAGGATAAAACATGCATCATTCATACTCACTCCCACCCCCACATTCACACACAACGGGCTTCCACGTGCCGCACGAGTACTCTTTGAAATGCAGAATCATGTGTTGACTCAGGGATGGAGGCAGCTCATGAAGATTGGCGCCATAGTGGTTGAGGATCGATGAGTGTATGTTTAAGGGACCACAGACCATTGTATTTTGGTTAGGCTTATGTTAATTGAGGTATTTAGGTCAGGCTTGTGCTAATTTAGAAACCTTCTTAGCATTATTGACTCGGGTTAAAGTTAACCCTTTTGTGAATGCTGAAATTGATTGTGTGGTGTGATCAGGTGAAAGAAGCCTCCACCTCGGTTGTGCCAATGTCGATGCATGTATTTTTTTCTCGTTGCGTATGATGTTTTTAGGCGACAGACATACCGTCCGAGGAAAGCTATCAGAGACATTGAATGCTTGCAATATGGAATGATTCAAAGCGAGGCTCCGTCAAGTCCAAGTTCTCATCATCTTCGGCGCACCAGTTCCGGTGCCTTGCTGCAGCAAAGGAGCTCACCTTACCCGTTTCTTTTCCTCCATTATCAATGCATGGTGAACACTTAGGCCGGGAATGACTGAATACGAACTCTCCCATGTCAATTGAAACCTCGGCCTTCTCTTCCGGTCTCTCCGTGTTCATGAAGGGGACGAATGAGCTCTGCACAGGAACAAATCACCTGTAAGACTGCGTTTGGTTTTTTAAATAATTTCCAAAAGCAAATCCAGACTAGAAATGGTGTTAGAAGTGTACCTGTGAAAAAATTATGGGATACCGCCTATGAGTTGCGGGTGCAATACTTGAAAGAACTTGAACCACCTCCGTCATAGAGGGACGAGAATCAGGATCTAACAGAAGGCACTCCTTGGCCAGATAGCCCATTATTTGCATTTCTTCTGCTGGGAAATTCCCTTTCAAACGTGGGTCGGGCAACTCGGTTATTACTCGTTTACTATCATGTAAACGTGGAGTCGCCTGCAAAATTCGGAATCGGAACAGTCGTCATATAAGCACTCGGTATACTGAGACAGGGAGGTTTCAAAGAAGTTTGATATCATAATGGAATGGACCGGTCAATCCCAATTATTATTTGAAAAAAATTATAAAAAAAATTGACCTTTTATTCATAAATTCAAAACTATCATTACAATTTTTACTAACTTTATTTTTATATTTTTTTAAAATATTATAATTAGTTATTTCAAGTCCATTTAACTGCTGACCCTCGAATTTGAAGGGTCAGAAAAGAGGGGGTTAAGGGGGCAGGGGATGACCTAAAATACCATTAATGGTCATCCCATTCTCCTAAAAAAATCTTCCAAACAATTGGCTGTCATTGTAAGCCACCGTTTCATTTCATACTGTTAGAAGATGTGAGTCCCACATCGATATTTAGGTATCATGTCATCTTTATCATTCACTATAAATAAACACCAAGGTCTCCCCCTTAAAGAGAGATCTTGGGTATTGAATCCATTCTAACATGGTATCAGAGAGCGTCAAATCCCAAACTCTCCCTTTCCCTCTCTTTTTTCGAGAGAAACCCTACCGATGATATTCTCCCCTTGGGGGGGCGGCGGCTCTCTGGCCAAAGGCCATCGTCACATCGGCGTCGCCCCCTACCATCTCCCTCCTACACGCATCCCTCCCACGTCGCGACGACCCCCCTCCTGTGCGTTCGCACCTCCAATGCGACCACCCCCCCTGCGCGCCAACTCTCTGTGCGACGACGCTCCTCCAGTGAGACCACCACCCCTGTTGCGCATGCTCCCTTCCTGATCCAGTCGCGCACGACCCAAGCATCACCCCTCCCTGATCGAGTTCTCATCCGCTCCTTGCTTGCGCACAATCTGTTACAAAATGAATTCTTTGTCTCTATCCGCAAAGTTGGACGTCGTTTCACCTTGGCAATTTGGGTCCATAAAGTCGGGCGCCATTTCACCCGGTTGTTTTGAGGCCGTTTGTCAGTCATTTCATCCAGCATCATCAAGCAAGGGTCGTCCTCAGCATGAGAGTTCTACGATGATCAACTTTTATTTCACAGTCATGGGCAGGAGCACAACAAGTGAAGCAAAATAGTGGGCAGTGCATATGAGGATGCTATTCTTTTTTTTTTTTTTTATGTATTCAAGGTGGGCATGTCGAGCTTGAGGGGGAGTATTAGGAGTGCAAGTGTTTCTTTTTTGTTTTCTTGTGCATCCAAGCTAGGTACACCTAGCATGAGGGGGGGTTTAGAAGATGTGAGTCTCACATCGATATTTAGGTATCATGTCATCTTTATTATTCACTATAAATAAACACCAAGGTCTCCCTTAGAAAGAGATCTTGGGTATTGGGTCCATTCTAACATGGTATCAGATGGCACCGGCAGACACGCCTTGCTGGAGCACAGCGGACGGGAGGGGAAAGAAAAATGTATCGGGTGTATCTCTTTGATACCATGTAGAATGGTATGAATTCTCTACCTTAAGAAGAGGTGGAGACATTCTTTTATAGATGGAATAAAATAATTACAAGTCGGAATAATCCGATGTGGGACTCGGAAAGACACTTAACCCGGAAATACAATTACCAAGTCTAACAATTTTCATGAACCAAATACAGCCATTGGGTCCCAGATTTTTAGATAATGATCAGAAACAGGAAGTGAAACAGATAAGCCATCATTGCGACGATGTGCATCAATGAGCCTCATTAATATCTCATTAAACTTGCAGCGTAACGACGCTTTAATGACGCGAAAAAGAGTAACGACGCGACGTGCTCTTATTTATAATTCGACAGGCCGGAAAAAGATGGATTAAAGAAATTGGAGGATTCTCTGGCGAACCTCTGACGGACTTCTACCCCAGTGAAGAATGAAGAACGCCGACGGAACTTCTACTTCGACGTCTTTCGAATATCGGAGCCGGAAAGCGACGCCGACGTATTAACCCCTCGAGGACGAACGTGCGGCAACGAACTTCAAAAAGGTAGGGGTTTTTATTTCGTTCTTTCCCGTCCATTTCTAAACGGCGAACGCGGATTAACCCACGGACAGGTTAATCCCCGGATCATGCGTTATAACGGGAGGGTGATTTTTCTTTTGGGGTGATTATTCGGGATTAAATCTTGGCGTGAATGATTGAACGCAAACCTCCCCGAGCCTACCCTTGTTTAAACTTCTAACGCGGAGGGCTCGGGCCGACACAAACAAGGCCCGAGCACCTCCGCTCGTGTGTTCATCGTGGCCAATCTTTCGAATCGACGACAAGGCAGTTTTCAGACCGTTGCGGTGGAGAGGACGATCCCAGGAAAACGCAGGCGCAAGCGGCACAAAGAACGGACCACAGGTGCAGACCCGGTGATCTGCGGAAGAATCTGTCGGCGCGCCGACGCCGGCGGTGGCACCGGCGACTGCCAGTGGTGGCCCGCGGCGGTGGCCGCGGGTGGGAGGCGGCGCGCCACGACGGACGAAAGGTCGCGGCCAGACCTGGCCGCTGTGCAGCAGGAGAATCCGCCAACTGGAGGCGGCGAACACGCTTGCATGATTGCGTCGGAGGGCAACGGGCCGCGGTCGCTTGACTGCGGTGGAGGAGGCGCCCTGCGACGACCCGCGGGGCGATGGCGGGGCACAGACGCGGCTCCCGACCGCGTCCAGCGAGGCGGACCGGTCCACCTCTTGCGGACCGGACGGGCCACGAACCCCCAGCGGGCCGGACTAAACAGGGTCGTCGGGCGACCCGGCGAGCTGGAACCTCTGCCAACCGGGCCAAGTCCAGCGAGGCCTATTGGGCCTGGCCCACTGGCCAGGCCGGACCAGACCAACCCCGACCCACAAGGTCAGGTCGGGTCCGTCAGAATGAACCAGGGTATGTGGAACCCCCGGGCCGGGTTGGTCAGGTCGGTCCGACCAGGTCAGACCGGGCCCCGTCGCAACCGCCCCCCTAGTTACTGAAACGCATGTATCTTGCAAACCGTACGTCCGATTGACGAGCCGTTTGTGGCGTTGGGACCCTCTCGACGAGGCAGATCTTTTGGCACGTTCTATGGTGACTTTCGTGGATGTCAAGATGCGACGAATGGCTTGAGGAGCGGTTCTCCCAAACGCGTTACGTGCGGAACCTTGCGGCTGACTGAGACCTGAAGACTGCTGACTTCCGACACTACGTGACTCGACGTCCCAGTGGGAAGCGGCTCTGTGTGACCCGGCAGGCCCACGGTGGGAAGCGGCTCTGTGTGACCCGGCAGACCCACAGTACTCGACAGGAGGAGTACCTCAGCAGACCACGGTTGGAAGCGCATCTGTGTGACCCGGCAAGCTCACTGTACTCAATAGAAGATGAGTTCTCAAGCAGCCGAGGTGTTCGACGATTGCGACCGATGATGCTACCGTTACTACCCTAGAATATACCTGGTGTGAGTTGTCTTGTGTTTCGTGCTTTACTTTGAGAAATTGCGGTGTGTTCTTTCTTTTTTTGTTTTGGGGTCCCTACTGAGTACTGTGTTACTCACCCCTGCACGGGCTCCGCCCGCGCGTGTTGTGTCTGGTGCAGACGACCGACGTTTCGACAGGGGTGTCCAGGGAGACGGGACGAACGGACGCTACGACAGTGGACTTGGTGGCCTAGGACCAGGCGGAGCCCAGTAGGACCGGGCGGACAGGACGTACTACTTCAGCTTCCAGTAGCTTCCCTACTCTCACGATCAGGTGGGGTTTACTGCGGATGGCCATCAGAGCACTTTGTGTACTTCACAGTTTTTCTTGGGTTTGTATTTTGACCCACTTTCTTTCAGCTGTACTTGTACTCAGTTATTCAGTAGTATGTTGTTTCCCTTTTGTGAGTTGGGACTTGGTTGGGCGTGTGTGTGCGTACAGGTATCCAAGCTAATGCCTCCCACTTGAAGGTTGACGCCTTCGGCGCTAGTCGTCAGCCCCTGTCCTTCGGGAGGCGGGCTTGAAGTAGCTAGACTAGAATCCCCAGGTGGAGATTTCCACTTTTGAAGCTGCAAATCACTTGCAGGATGTAGAGGGTGAATTCCCCTTACTTCAAAGTGAGGTTGAGACATTCTTTTATAGATAGATTAAAATGATTACAAAGTGGGGTAATCCGATGTGGGATTCAGAAATACCCTATATCCAGAAACATATTAAACCGGATTCAACACTCCCTCCCCCTCAAGTTGGACATGCCCAGCTTGGACCGAGAGTCTCACAAAAAGAAGGATGACATCGAACAAGACCATACACACTCCCTCAAACTGGGTTGTTGATGTTGTGGATACCCAACATGGTACTAAGAGTGTCACGAACCAGGCCAGGTCGCCATCTGACCCGGCGCCCGACCCGGTCCGCAACATGGCCCGAAGAGCGTTCCCGATCTCCACGAGCTGGCACAAGTGCTCGGGTATCAAATGAAACACGAGGGAACGATTTACCCGATTTAGAACTATAAAAAAAACAATATTGACCCAAAAACCATATCTGAAAAATTTATCCAAACACCTTTAATAAATTCAAAATTTTAAATTTTTCAACTAAACAAAAGTCCAAAAAGGACAACATCCCCAAGGGAAACCAAAACGACACCACAAACCTCCGTGCAACACGAGGATCAACATCCTCAAGCGGCCGCCACCAAGGTCCACAACCAGGACCACTAGAAGGCCAAACTGCCAACATGACACTTCCTGCTTTAGCCTGAAACAAAGAGACAACAGAGTCTGCATACACCCAAAGGTGTATGCAGGGTGTGAGCTAAGCCCAGTAGGATGCCAACCGGGTAGAGATTTCATGCATTAAACATTAAGTGACAAATAAATTTGCAAGCTTGTTATTTTATAGAAATGCTAGGATAATTTTAAAGAAAACTTTAAAACAGAACGATTTTAAATGGGTGCAACTTAAAATATAAAGCAGTTTTGAAATAAAGCAATTTTAAAGGCAACACACTTACTAAAAAAAACTACCAACCCAACCTACCGTACGCCGACGGTAAGTGCAAAAATAACCATTGAGCACTAGTCACAGGAACACCCCTAGGTACTAGTTAGTTGTGGGGCCCTAGGTACCTCGTATCTCGGTGTAAAAGTAACCACGACAAAATAGCCAGTAACCTTCTCGTGCACGAGCCACTAGTAGGGAACATACCCATAACCTAGTGGTCCCCAATCATCATCATCACAGTTTAGTTAGTGTTGTAAGCGCCAATCTTGCTACGTGAAACTGAGGCCAAACCCCACGGGATCACTAGCATACTAGTCCTAGTCCGCCCACCTAGATACCCGGGTTTCCCTTTTGTGTGCTCAAACAAGTTCTACATGTCATAAAATACCATTTGCACAATTCATCCACCAAACCAAGCATAATATAACACAGTCCACTATTTGTACATGAAAATTCATTTTAGAAAACAAAGGCACATCAAAACCATTTCCAAATATATTTCGCACCCCTTTAAATAATTTATCAAACCGTTATAAAAATTATAAAACAATTTCAATGAACATCCTAAATGATTTTATACCAAAAATACACCCAAACTCCACTTTAAAAATTAGTTGCACATTACTGCTAAATCAAAACACATTTTGCAGCTTGCACATAGTTTAACAAATAAATCGCATACTTTACAGAATGACACCAAGTGCCACACGAAGGCTTGCACACACAAAAACACTCAATTTTGTACAAAACTACCACTTTAACAATTAAACACAAGCTTAATCATGCTAATTAAAACTTTTTTTTTTCACCGCGCAATTAATTTAACAAACAATTTGAGTAATTCATAAAATGTTAACAAAAGGTGCAGCAGAAATTTCCACTCAAAATATACTCTGTTTCATTTAAACACCACTTTAAAACCAAACACACAATATATTTGTGTTAAAAAAAATGGCGCGAAACCCTATTCGCACCTCGACCGCACATCAAGCCAGCAAGAGTGAGTATAATACATTAAATTTGGACCCTAAGAAACAAGAATAATCCTTGTAATGGACATCCTACCCGCTGAAAAAAAAAAACAAAACAAAAATCAAAGGAATGAGGGGAGGGACCTAACCGAAGGGGTGCGGTGTGCGTGGAAGGAGAGAGACGCACCGGTGGGGGATCTGGAGCCGCGCCAGCCAGCAAGAGGGGGGGGGGGGGGCGCCGGGTAGCCGCTCCGGAACAGGGCCACGCCGGTAGAGGGCTTTGCACCGGCTCAGTTTCCGCTGGAAGAGGGGGTCGACGCTGGAGAGGGGAGGTTGCCGCACAGCAGCACGTCAGGAGGAGTTCGGCCATGAGCGGTGTGCGCAGGAGTGGAGGGGGAGGTGCGTGATGGGTAGGGTAGGGTTTCAGGGGGGGGGATGGGGGGTAGCGCCTCGTGGTGGGGAGGGAAAAAAAGAGTTGATTTCTCTCTTTTTTTTAAACACTCATTAACACATAATAATAATAGTAATTTCATAATAAAAGCCACATCCTTAAAATAATAACATTGTTGATTAGAATATTAACAATTGCAATGATAATAATAAATAATGATAATATTATTAATTAGAATATTAACAATTCTAATGATAATAATTAAAGATTATAATAATAATAATTTATGGTAATAATATTAATACCATTAATGATATTAATAATTTTGTAATAACAATTATAAAAATAATGACTCAATAAAATGTTAACAATATTAATAATGATAATTTAATAAAATCTATATTCTTAACACTATTACTAATAATGATAATAATAATAATAACACTAATTAATAATAATACTATTATTATCTATTAAATTACTAACAAATCTTTCTCATTCTATATTATTTTTTTTTTATTTTTTTATTCCTCCACACATTTAAATTCTTTTCATTATCATTAATTCACATATATATATATATATATATTTTTGGTTAATTGAATGGCGGGCGGGTCACACGGCAGCGCTGGCAGAGTCGCACGGCTTCGCAATTATGTTTCGTCCGTGCGTCGCACGCTGTCAAGCCCCGATGAGCCGGGCGAGGTCGCGTGTCAAAGCCAAAACATGTATTTCTTTAAATAAGAACTCAAAAGTTTTAAGTCAACTTCAACCCGAACTACCCAGTTCCCTGAAAAATAATAAAATAATTTATTTAAAGACGACAGGTGTGACAAAGAGTCCAGACGAGGTCCCAAAAGGCCTTTGGTGAAGAGCAAGCTGATTTGTCGTCGGTATGTTGCCGAAACTGACATGGTACTGCTCGAGATGATGGCGAAAATAGTGACAATCCACCTCGATATGCGTCATTCGTTCATGGAAGACGAGATTAGAAACAATCTTTGTGGCTGCATGATTATCACACAAATATGAGCAGACGTCGGCGGAGGAAGTCAAAGAATCTCAGTAGCGATCGTGGTCATCGCACGGTATTCAAACTCCGCACTAGATCTGGTGACTACAGTCTGTTTCTTACTGCGCCAGGAGATGAGGTTACCTACCAGGAAAACGATAAACTCAGAAGTAGACTTTCGGGTAGCAAGACAACCAGTATAGTCAGCATCACAGAAGCCCTCAACATTCAGATGATCGTGATGTGAGTACCGAAGACCACGAGAAGGGTCTTTCTTGATGTATTAGGCAATACAGAGGACATCATCCGACTGAGATTTGGTCGGATGCTCCATGAATTGGCTAACTTTACTGACAATGCAAAAAATGTCTGGATGCGTCATGGTGAGATAATTGAGTTTTCCAACAAGACGATGGTAGCTCTCTGAGTGAGAATAAAAATCTGTATTGTCATAGAGAGACCGTTCCTCAAGCTCAAGAGGAGTGTCAACGGCAATTTCCTGAGTCAAACCAGCATCCTGCAAGATATCCAAGGCATATTTCCGTTGTCAAAGAAAGACGGTGTCCGTAGAACAGAAGACCTGAATGTCAAGTAAGTATGTTAGCGGACCGAGATCTTTAGTGTGAAAGTGGTGGTGAAGATGACCCTTTCGTTGAGCGATTCCAGCTGAGTCGCTTCCAGTGGTGATGATATCATCAACATACACCACCAATAGGATGCAGCCGGAGGACGTCGTGCAGTAGAAGATGGTGCGGTCATTCATACTCCGAGAGAGCCCAAATGTAGTGACAACGGTGCTGAATCGGCCAAACCAAGCATGAGGAGACTGCTTGAGGCCATATAGAGAGCGACGAAGTTGACAAACATGAGAGTCAAGTCATGAGGCACGAAATCCTAGAGGTTGCGGAAGATACACCTCTTCAAGAAAGTCATAGAGGAAGACATTTTTGACATCAAGTTGATGAAGGGGCCAACGATGATGAGCGGCCAGAAAGATGGATAATCGGACAAATGTCATCTTTGCAACCGGAGAGAAGATGTCAAAATAGTTGATACCATATGTTTGAGCAAAGTCCTTCGCCACAGGTCTGGCTTTGAAGCGATGAAGAGTGTCACCTGCATTGAGGCGAACCGTATAAATTCATTTGTTGTCGACCGCCTGTTTACCTGCCGGAAGGGGGACCAGATCCCAAATATGATTGTCGTTCAAAGCTTGCAATTCATCCCGCCTTGCTTGAAATCACCCCAGGTGAGATTTGGCGTCACCAACCATGCGAGGAATAGATATTGTCTCCAAAGCGGAAAGACCTTTGTGTGAGGATGTGTAAAGAGGAGTATTCTGGCAAGAACGGGTACTTTTCCGTAGTGCAATGGGTAAGTCGTCTGTTGTCGGGGCATGAGCATCGGACGAAGCTAGGATGATGGTGTCCTCGGCCTGGACGGGGGATACATTCGATGGGCGACGTGAGTAGACAGTGTCAAACCGGTGATCAGTGTCAAACCGGTGATCAGCAGAGTGGGACACCAGAGGGAGGTGGATGAAGAGATGAAGACAATCATCGATGTTGGTGTCTGGATAGGGAGAGGAAAGAGAGAAAGTAGAGATCTCAACAAAAGATACGTCGGCAGAGATAATATACCGCTGTAAGTCTAAAAAGAAGCATCGGTATCCGCGTTTAGTGCGGGAATATCCGAGGAATATGCAACAGAGGGATTTGGGAGAAACCTTGGAGAGGTTGAAACGAGTGTCACAGACATAACACAGTCACCCAAACACAGAGAGTGGAAGTGAATGAGGAGGGATAGAGAAAAACAGAGTCCGAAAAGGAGTCTCCCTGAAGAATAGAAGAAGATAGGCGATTTATGAGATATGTAGCAGTAAGATTGACATCCCCCCAAAAGAGAAGAGGCACCTGCACGTGGAATAGGAGGGCACGGACAGTCTCCAAAATATGACGATGTTTACGCTCGGCCACTCCATTTTGCTGAGGTGTATCGAGGCAGGATGTCTGATGAATGATGACTTTATCCTTGAGAAACTGCTGAAAGGAAAAGGATAAATATCCACATCTATTGTCGGAGCAGAGACATTTAAGGGAGGTGACAATTGAATATGAATTTCATGATAAGAGGTCTAAAAGGTAGAAAACACTTCAGATCGATCACGAAGAAGGTAAAGCCATGTGATACGCGGGTAGTCAACAATAAAGGATATATAATAACTGTACCTTGACTGACTAGGAACCTTGCAATGGCCCATACATCGGAATGAACAAGGTCGAAAGGGTTCGCTGCACGCGTTTCCAGTCGAGGAACATACGTCACCCGATGATGTTTAGCAAACTTGCAGGATTCACAATGGAAGGAAAGGTGTGAACTGAATTGGGGGGCAAAGCTTATGTAAGACGAAAGCCAGTGGATGACCAAGATGAAAATGTAGGTCGAGGGCACGAGCAGAGCTGGATGAGTAAGCAAGAGATGGTGGGGTATCGAACATGTACACCCCATCCCTAAGATGACCTCAACCAAGTTCTCGATTCATCCGTATACTGGTGCCTCTGCAATTACTGTTGGTAATGGATTAACAATCCTCATTGCAGGATTTGACACATGTCTTTTGACCTCGTCTATTCACCTGGCTTCAATCGCTCATGTTCCTCACAGTCCGGCTAGGAACCTTGCAAGGGCCCATACATCGGAATGAACAAGATCGAAAGGGTTCGCTGCACGCGTTTCCAATCGAGGAACATACGTCACCCAATGATGTTTAGCAAACTTGCAGGATTCACAATGGAAGGAAAAGTGTGAACTGAATTGGGGGGCAAAGCTTATGTAAGACGGAAGCCGGTGGATGACCAAAGCGAAAATGTAGGTCAAGGGCACGAGCAGAGCTGGATGAGCAAGCAAGAGATGGTGGGGTATCGAACATGTACACCCCATCCCTAAGATGACCTCAACCAAGTTCCCGATTCATCCGTATACTGGTGCCTCTGCAATTACTGTTGGTAATAGATTAACAATCCTCATTGCAGGATTTGACACGTCTTTTGACCCCGTCTATTCACCTGGCTTCAATCGCTCATGTTCCTCACAGTCCGTTTAATCTTATTTCCGTCACCAAACTCACCAAAGACTTCAATTCTGTCCTTGAGGAAGAACCGATGACGGAGCATGGGACAGCTGCTCAGGCGGCCGCACAGACGCAGGGATAATGCGTGGGGCAGCCGTGCGGGAAGGCCGACAACTGAGGTGAGGGGGCGGCCTTGCAGGAAATTTGGCGACCGAAGGTGGTGCCGGAGGGCCGAGCGAAAGAGCCAACCATTGAGGAGTCGATGGGCGCTTAGGGAGGCGGGCCGATCGAGGGGACGCCGGAGGCGTTGGCTGGGAGAGCAGCGGGAGGCGGACCAAGAAATGGCAAGGGAGGCAGGCGCCAGGTTACCGTGTCGGAGGCGGGGCCGAGAATCGCTGAGGAGGGCTGGGGCGGGAGACCGCATTGGAGGCGGGGCCGGGAATCACTGAGGGAGGGAGCCGGGAGACCGCGTCAAAGGTGAGGTCGTGAAACACCGAGGACTGCACGCTGGAGGTGTTACGCACGGTGGGTCGACGGGTGTCGACGGGAGGATGTTGCTGACAGGTCGTCGGGCGTCCAGCAGGAGGAGCCCGTCGGGTGGAAGTTGCGCGTACGCAGGGAGGAGCCGGGCGCAGCGGGGGCAACGAGCAGGGAAGGGGGTGCGGCGCCGGGATAGCCGCAGGGAAGCGGGGCCGGGAAAATGCCGGGGGAGGTGAGGCCAGGAAACTGCGCGAGGAGGTGGGCCGGGATGCCGCGGGAGGAGGCGGAGCGAAGGGTTCTGCCTGGAGGGAGGCGGGCCAGAACGCCGCACAAGGGAGGCGGGCCGGGATGTCTATGCGTCAGAGGCGAGACCATGAGGCGCTGAGAGAGGCGGGGCCGGGCACCGTGAGGGAGGCGGGGGGCCGGGAGATCACGTCGCTCGGGCAGGAGGGTTTCGCCTGGAGGGAGCCGGGGCCGGGCGTAGCCGGGAAGCTGGAGGGAGGGCGGTCCGGGATGCGTTGTGGGAGGGCGAGGTCGGGTGACGTCGGGAGGCCGAAGAAAGGGCGGGGCCGAGCAAAGCCGGGAAGCCGTAGGGAGGGCGGGGCCGGGTGAAGCCGGGATGCCACTGGAAAGGCAAGGCAGGAAACGGGAGGGCGGGAGGGTTCCGCCTGAAGGGATTCTTCAAGAGGAATGAAGGTGAATTCCCCTTACCTCAAAGTGAGGTTGAGACATTTTTTATAGATAGATTAAAAGGATTACAAGGTGGGGTAATCCGATGTGAGACTCAAAAATACTTTTTACCCAAAAACATAATAAATCGGGTTCAATAGTACTTATAATCCAACAAAATGTGATGATGTTGTAAATCCCCTACAGGGGATTTTCAGCATCAGAATTGGATATCTCCACCTGGGGTTTCTAGTGCAGTCGCTTCCCTTTAATGAACCACTGATAGTGCCCGGTACTTTTCTTTGAAGTTGCAACTCTTGTATAGTGAAATGCGCCACATGATGTTCAAACTTGTTTGTTGAGGTTGTTGTCCCTATAATCCAACAACTGGAAATCTCCACCTGGGGATTCTAGTGGAACCGTTTTCCTTTTACTATAAGGCCCGACATGATGTACTAATTTGTTAAGGTTGTTATCCTTATAATCCAGCAAAATGCAATGAAGGTGCAATTCCCCTACAGGTGATTTGGAGCTTGAGAAGTGGAAATCTCCACCTGGGGATTCTCCTCTAGCTGCTTCCCTTTGAATAACCAGTGATAGTGCATCGTATTTGTCTTTGAAGTTGCAACTGTTGTATAGTAAAAGGCGCCACATGATGTAGATATTTCTTTGTTAAGCTTTTTGTCCATGTAATCCAACAAAATGTAATGATGTTGAAAATCTCCTGCAGGAGATTTGCGCATCAGAACTGGTTATCTCCACCTAAGGATTCTACCGTAGCCCTTTCCCTTTTAAGAACCACTTATAGTGCACAGTTCTTTTCTTTGAAGCTGCAACTATGGTATAGTGCCCACATGATGTACAAATTTGTTTGTTGAGGTTGTTATCCCTATAATCCAACAACATTGAATTAGGCTACAAATCCCCGTAGCATCACAATTGAAAATCTCTACCCGGGGATTCTAGTGTAACCGCTTCCCTTTGAAGAAAGGGTAATTGTACACTGTACTTTTTCTGAAATTGTAACTCTGGTATAGCAAAAGGCCCCACATGATGTAGAAATTTCTTTGTTCACGTTTTTGTCCTTATAATCCAAAAAAATGTAATGATGTTGGAAAGCCCCAGTAGGGGATTTTCACGATTGGAACTGGAAATTTTCATCTAGGTATTCAATTGTAGTTGCTTCCCTTTGAAGAACCAGTGATATTGCACGATATTTATCTATGCGGTTGGAACTTTTGTATAATGAAAATTGCTTCTATGATGTATGACTTTGTATTTCTTATATGTAGATATAAATGTGAAAACAATATGTATGTACATATTGATGCTAACGCAAGGGACAAGCTTGATGCTAAGTCCAAGTCATGTTTCTTTATTGACTATGGTGCAGAGAAGTTTGATTATCGCTTTTGGGATGATCTCAACAAGATGGTCATCAGGAGTCAGAATTTGATATTCAATGAAGGTGTCATGTACAAAGATCGCCATGCAGTTGAAGATGAAAATGAGAACATTGAATCAGAGTGCAAAGAGCAAGTGGAGCTTGAAGGTGTACCTAATCATGAGACATCGAAACCGGTGGAACCTATTACTCCTGTGCAGAAGTATTCACCATCCTTACATTATTTGTTATTGACTGACGGTGGAGAATCAGAATGCTTTGAAGAGACAATGCAGTTAAAAGAGTTGAGCAAGTGGGAGTTGACTATAAAGGAGGAGATTTCTTCATTGCATGATAACAACACTTGGGAGTGGACACCTTTGCCAAGAGGAAGAAAGCATTGCAGAATAAATGGGTGTACCGAGTCAAGGAAGAACATGATGGCAAGAGGAGGTTCAAGGCAAGACTGGTGGTGAAAAGCTTCCAACAGAAAGAGGGAGTGGATTTCACTGAAATATTCTCACCAGTAGTGAAGCTTACCACCATCCGGGTGGTTCTTAGCATTGTGGCATCAGAAGACTTGCATCTTGGGCAACTTGATATCAAGACCGCTTTTCTTCATGGAGACCTGGAGGAGGACATCTACATGCAGCAGCCAGAGGGATATGTTGAGTCTGGAAAGGAAGACCTGGTGTGCAAACTCCAGAAGAGCTTGTATGGGTTGAAGCAGGCATCTGGGCAGTGGAACAAAAATTTTGATGCATTCATGACTAAAAATGCATACAAACAATGCGACAAATGTTGCTACATCAAGTCCTTTGGTGATGAATATATTTGTTGGAGTATGTGTAACTTCCTGCCCCACTTCCTTTGTAACTTCCCTTTGTAACTTCCCTTGTAACTTCCTCTTTCTTTTCTATAAATGAAGGTCCTCTCCTCACCTTGAGGTAAGGGGGATTTCTGAATTAACATGGTATCAGAGGGCTAGGTTCCATCCTAACTTAACCCCCCGCCCTTCAATTCCCCCCCCCCCCTCTCTGTTATGTAAAAAAAGTGAGAGGGAGGAAAAGAAAAGTGAACTGTATATAATGAAGCAGCAGCAGAATTACAATAGCAGGAAGACAACAGAAAAACAACAATAGAGGGAGAGAGATAGAAGACCCGTGGAAGACCACTCCTCCAGGGGCCACCCCTTGCTGGACGTCCCAACGCACCAGCCTCACACAGCAGCTAACTGTGCTGATTTCCCAGAAATGAGTTCCCCCTTCCACACACTGGCCCCCCTCTATTTAAAGGCTCTCCCAGCCAGCTAACCACCCAACCTACTAACAAACTCTAACAACCTACTGCCACCTGTCACCAACTCCTAACAAACTAACAAACATTAACAAACAACCCAAAGACAACACTGCCCCTTGGCAGTTGTACACAGGCAGCCCCCACGCCCCTTAACAAACTTTCCAGCCACTGCTGCTTCTCCCCCCCTACACGGGCAGCAGCCCACTCAAGTCAAATAACATATATTCCTAACAATTCCCTCCCACCTAAAAACCACCTTGTCCTCAAGGTGGAACAAACTCAACATTTGCTCGGCTATGCATTGGGACAGCAGCACCCGGTGGCGGCTTTGGTGGAGGCCTCAGTAACCAGTCAACAAGGATTTCCCGAGTTGGAACCGGATCGAGAAGGCCAGTCTTCAAGGTGGACCTACAAAGCGCACGGCTCCGGCTCCTGCAACATACATTCCTAATTGCTTCTCTCAGAAGTTCAAGTGCCAGTGTCGGTTCTTCAACCAGAACATTTCCTCTATGAACCAACAACCAGCTGCCTATAGGCTTAACCATTAAAACTGCAGCAGCTAAGTCCATCATTCTTAACAAAGGCCCAACTAAATGTAGCGTCTTGGAGGATGATTCAACACCACCATTGCAGATATAAGACATAGCGGCAAACACATCATACATTGTGGGTAAGTGGATGATCTTGTTTCTCTTCTGCTCCAAGGCTGTTGTTAAGGACCAAGATAAATTGTTATTGCCAGAGTGCAATGCAATCTGAAAACTCTGCTTAAGGCGAGCCCAAGGTGGAGGCTTGGGCAACAATGCATCTTGGTCTTCCCTTGCTGCATCCAGCCATTTCCTTAGAGCAGAAATCTGCTGCTTATCACTGGTTTTACAATGCTGGCTTATGTTTTTAAATCCTCCAGGACTAAACCTGTTACAGTGATGTCTGGGGAAAAAGGTTGGAGCCCCCAGCCTCCATACCGTATCTTCTGATAGCACCACAAGACCCTTCAACACAGATTTAGATTTAGATGCAATCAGTATGGAAGTTTGGACATCCAGCATCTTTGCTTTCAAAGGGACTTTAACAATGCCTAACTCGGTTTCCTTGTAGCTAAGTGGACGATGTACATACATTTCCCTTGCCACAATATCACTCCAACTTGGAAGTTCGTTTAGTCCCAAACTAGAGAAAAATGGCAGGCTTGAAGACGTCAACTTTTCAGGACAGCCTTCTACCTGCACTCTTACCATAACATCAGCAGTATTGGGTGCGTAACGCAGCTCTATCCAGAATGGTGGTCCTCGAACCACTATGTCTCCCTTAACAGTGAAACTTTCCATTTCCGTCTCCAATAAATGAGTCATAACATGGTCATGTTTCTGTGAAGCAGTTCCGGTCGCCCCAACACTACTAGCATGCAGTGCTGACTGAGGACCCTGCAAAGGTCCAGCCCATGGCTGCGGTCGTGGCCTCTGTGCATCGTTTTCCACTATAGGAAGACCCCTTCTAAACAACTTGTGTGTACACTTTCCAATTGCTGTTACGACGAATATTTCCACCTTTAGTTGGAAACAATCGGAATCACTCTGCAGAGCAAGCTCACTTTGGTTGTCCCACTCCCGCCTTTCCATGCTAGAATTTAGGACTCCAGTCTCCTCGGATGAATCTGGATGTGTCTCGAACCGCTCCACACTACTCCTTTCCAGTTCAACCTTATTTGAATTAAGATCAATATATACCTCTTCCGGCAGCTTAGGGATGGAAGCAAACTTCTCCTTGTCATTCCCATATTTTTCCAGAAGCACCGGCTTAAGTTGCTCCCAACTCACTCCAGGATTTTCAAACTGCCATAACAAGAACCAGCGTAGAACCATGTACTCCATACTTAGCTGCGCCCAATGTATTTTCATGTTCTCTGCTATTTGTAAAAAAAGGAAATATGCCTCTGCTTTCATGATCCACCCTAATGGATCTTCTCCAGAAAAATATGGCAACTCAGCCTTCTTTGTCTCAATCCTAGAACCATCGATTGGAGCAACATCTTCTATTTTTAAACTTGCGTCTAGACTGCTGACTACCACCGCTTTGCCACTGTCAAATGCACATGCAACTTCTGTCTCACCTCGTTTACCAGACTCAATGCAGTGAAATTCTTGCGTGAACTGTCCTGAATCTCCTGATCGTCCAACGTGAGCCTCAATTGGTTTCTTCTGCAGCTCACACTGAAACTCACAGATTTTCCTATCGATCTCAGCCTGCCTCCCAGCAAAAGCTTTGAAAAATGTTTCAAACTCCTGCATCTTGTCACCTGTATAATTTTTCCCAATTTGATTCTTATATCACAGCTCTTCACAGGTGGAAGAGAAATTTTGTGCCAAGAGAATTCTCCCTCTATCTCTCTGTTTTTTTTTTTTTTTTTTTTAACAGCTTCCTTAAACAAGCCTCGCAACTGCGTTAAAATTTTTGCCCGTCCGTCTTCAGTTCTAGTGTAGGATACGTACCGCGGCCCAAACATTCTCCCAGTCGCGCAACCCTTCTCCGCTGCTCACACAGTCGCCTTGGCAGTGATCTCTCCTAATCCGCACGCATCACTTGCTGCAACGCGTACCCCGTGCTAGCTCCTCTCCTCCAACAACCAGCGAGCTCGGTTCGTCAACTTGCTTGCGCGGATCTCCCCAGTTGCTTCCGTTTCCTCCATAACGGTCGCGCCTCACAGTGAACAGCGGTAGCACTGCTCGATTCTTCCGCAGCGGCTACCGCGTTTTCCAGCTACGTTTGTCTTCCCTTGCAGCGAACCTCTTCCACGATCGTTTCCGGTTGTTTCCGGTTTTCAACTTGCTACAACAACTGTTCTTCGTCAGCGGCTTCTCTCTCTAGCGAATTTCCCCCAGCAGTGAATCATCCTTCTGCGTTCCGTTCTGCTCCAGTAGAACTCGGCCAGCTCCGACTTCCTTTCCTCCAATGAAAGTCCACTGCTCTAGCGCCTCACTCCAGTGGTGATCTTCTTCTTCTACTCTCTCTTTCTTGCTGCTACGATTTTGCAGCAGCGTTCCTCCTCTTCTTCGTTCACGTGCCTCCAGCAGCGTAACGGGTGGATGCCAAAAAAAAATGGTCACCGTCCAGACTGTGCGTCAACAACTCCTCTCTCCTTCGATTGCCTCTTCCGCGCAATCAGCTCCCCAGCGGAGTCGCCAATTGTTATGTAAAAAAAGTGAGAGAGGGAGGAAAAGAAAAGTGAACTGTATATAATGAAGCAGCAGCAGAATTACAATAGCAGGAAGACAACAGAAAAACAGCAATAGAGGGAGAGAGATAGAAGACCCGCGGAAGACCACTCCTCCAGGGCCACCCCTTGCTGGAGGAAATGGAAGCAACTGGGGAGATCCGCGCAAGCAAGTTGACGAACCGAGCTCGCTGGTTGTTGGAGGAGAGGAGCTAGCACGGGGTACGCGTTGCAGCAAGTGATGCGTGCGGATTAGGAGAGATCACTGCCAAGGCGACTGTGTGAGCAGCGGAGAAGGGTTGCGCGACTGGGAGAATGTTTGGGCCGCGGTACGTATCCTACACTAAAACGTTGAAGGACGGGCTCAATATCTTCCACGCTGCAGTGAGGCGCGCGTGGTAAAAGAAGAGGCACTTACACTAGAGTTGCTGGAGAGGAAGTCCAACGCGGTTTTTAAAAAAAAAACAGAGAAAATCAGTTGTGCAGAATTACCTTTTTATGTGATACGAGAAGCACCTTTCTACTTGGGTTGGCCGAACAGAATGACAAGAGTTTCGCTATTTGATTTTTCAGGTGATGATCCACTTAGTTGGATCATGACAGCTGAGGCATATTTTAAGGAGAATCGGATAACGGAAGGAATGAAGCTGCACTACGCCCAGTTTTACATGGAAGGTACTGCTTTACTATGGTTTTTGTCTTGGCACAGTGCTGCACTGAACTCATGGGAAATTTTTAAACCGGCATTGCTGGAGAAATACGGAAACAATGAGCAGCAGCCTGGAACCAGATTGAAGCAACCTGAGGAGGTAATGTTTGCCCTTAGTTCATGCGTGAATTTGCAGGAAGAGTTTACAGAGGAGGAACAGTTCGTTCTTGGTTCGCCTTCAAAGCTATTTTTCAGAGCAGTTGCGAGTCCAAAGCAGGAAGTGCCGGAGATTCGTTTGGAGCTAGGCAAAGTGGTAAAGCATCAACAACCGGCACGAGCAACGCAAGAACCTTTTCCACAAGCCATGCAAACAGGGCTGACAGGCTTGAAGTACTTCCAAAATGAACAGGTAGGGGTCGACTGCTGTGAGTTTGTTGCGCAGAGAGATAGAAGACCCGTGGAAGACCACTCCTCCAGGGCCACCCCTTGCTGGACGTCCCAACGCACCAGCCTCACACAGCAGCCAACTGTGCTGATTTCCCAGAAATGAGTTCCCCCTTCCACACACTGGCCCCCCTCTATTTAAAGGCTCTCCCAGCCAGCTAACCACCCAACCTACTAACAAACTCTAACAACCTACTGTCACTTGTCACCAGCTCCTAACAAACTAACAAACATTAACAAACAACCCAAAGACAACACTGCCCCTTGGCAGTTGTACACAGGCAGCCCCCACGCCCCTCAACAAACTTTCCAGCCACTGCTGCTTCTCCCCCCCTACACGGGCAGCAACCCACTCAAGTCAAATAACATATATTCCTAACACTCTCTATCTAGGTTCTTTGCTTTTCCCCCGTGGGGGGCGGCGGCCTCAAATTCCTGTAGGGTTACCGTCGCCGCCCCTCCGCCTCTGCCCTGCGTGGCTCCCAGGCGGGTCTCCCTTCCCATTCGGCGCGTCGCAACTCCTCCCGCGCGGCTCCCTCCTGCGGTTTCCCGACGCCCCTCAACAAACTTTCCAGCCACTGCTGCTTCTCCCCCCCTACACGGGCAGCAGCCCACTCAAGTCAAATAACATATATTCCTAACACTCTCTATCTAGGTTCTTTGCTTTTCCCCCGTGGGGGGCGGCGGCCTCAAATTCCTGTAGGGTTACCGTCGCCGCCCCTCCGCCTCTGCCCTGCGTGGCTCCCAGGCGGGTCTCCCTTCCCATTCGGCGCGTCGCAACTCCTCCCGCGCGGCTCCCTCCTGCGGTTTCCCGACGCCCTCCCGCTGCGCCATCCGGTTCCCTCCACCGCCCCCTGCCGGCGATCCCTTCCCGGCGGATTTCCCATCCTAAGCTCTGTCCGGCGGCCCTCTCTCCCGACAACCCTCCTCCTTGCGCACGCCGGCCCGCTCGTCGCCGCCACATCCCGCCGCGCCTCCTGCCGTCTTCCCTCCCGATGCGGCGTATCACGACGACTTTCCTCCCTCCCGCGGCGGCTCCTGCATGCGATGGCTCCTGCGCCTCCCAGCCGCGACCTCCCTTGCCCGGCTGCTCTCTTCACCAGCGGCCTCCGAGCGCGCCTCTCCAGCGCCTCCAAGCGCGACTCCCTTGCCCGCTTGCTCTCTTTCACCAGCGGCCTCCCATCCGTGGCGATCTTCCCCCTGCCGGCGATCTTCGACAGCCGGCCTCCAGCAACCGGCCTCCACCCTTGTCGGCCCCTCCACGCCGGCGGCGTCCTCCGGCTTCCAGCTAGTCCTCCCCGCTGTCCTGCTCCTTCGCCGACCTCTCTCTTCCAGCAGCCAGCCGGCTCCAGTTTCTCCCAGCGGCTGCCCGACTTCAGTTTCGGCTCTCCAGCACCTCCTGCGGCATCCCCGCCTCGCCGGCATCTCCCGGCGACTCCCGGCAGCCGCATCTCTATCCGCCGGCACGTCCATTCGCTGGCGCAGCAGCTCGACCACCTAGGATTTGGGCCCCGTTGGCGCCGCCAGATCCCGCAACACTTCTGCAAAATCCCTGCCTCCCGTCGCCGGCCCCGCACGTGCGGTTTTCCCGGTGCTAGTTTGTTTTTCCCGACGTTTCATCAACCGGTCCCACTAGTGCGGCATTCCTGGCGCTCCGTCAACCGGTCGGTCTGAGTGGTTTCTTCTGCTGCGCCCGCATCCTCATCCATCCCTCATTTTGAGGAGGAGCTGCGATCGTGAGGGGGAGCATCATCCTTGCCGCTTTTATCTTTTATTTTTGCTTTGTCTTGTTTTGTCATCAAGTTGGGCATGTCCAGCTTGAGGGGGAGTGTTGCGGTCTTTTTATTGATTTGTCTGTTTTTTCATTATGTGTCCAAGCTCGGTACACCTAGCTTGAGGGGAAGTGTTGGAGTATGTGTAACTTCCTGCCCCCACTTCCTTTGTAACTTCCCTTTGTAACTTCTCTTGTAACTTCCTCTTTCTTTTCTATAAATGAAGGTCCTCTCCTCACCTTGAGGTAAGGGGGATTTCTGAATTAACAATATTATATTGCTTCTGTATGTGGATGACATGCTCATTGCAGGATCATGTATGCAGAGGATTGATGAGTTGAAAGGACAGTTGGTAGAAGAGTTCGAAATGAAAGATCTTGGAGAAGCTAGCAAGATTTTGGGGATGAAGATCAAGAGAGGTCGTGCGGCTGGAACCTTAATGTTATCACAGTCTCTACTCCCCTTGGCGGGCCATTTCAAACTCTCAAAGGAGAATCATTGAAGACGACATAAGAGGTTGAGCACATGGCAAAGGTTCCATACGCATCAGCTGTTGGAAGCCTGATGATGTATGTTATAGTCTGCACTCGACCTGACATTGCTCATGCAGTGGGAGTTGTGAGCAGGTATATGGCTAACCCTGAAAGCAACATTAGGAAGCTGTGAAGTGGATACTGAGCTATTTGAAAGGCAGCAAGGAGGTATCTCTGTGCTTTGGGAAAGAAAATTCATTGCAGGGGTATGTGGATGCTGACCTTGGAGGCGACGTCGACAGTAAGAGGAGTACCACAGGTTATGTTTTTACCTGTGGAGGAACTACAGTAAGCTGGATATCACAATTGTAGAAGGTGGTGGCTTTATCCGCCGCTGAGGCAAAATACATTGTTGTAACAGAAGCTGAGAAGGAGATGGTCTGGCTGAAGAACTTCTTGAATGAGTTAAGAAGAAAGCGAGAAGAGAATGTATTGCACTGTGATAGTCAGAGAGCGATACATCTTGCAAAGAACACGGTATTTCATGTCCGGACAAAGCACATTCATCTGAAGTATCATTTCATCAGAGGTTTGATACAGGATGGGTTGCTGACATTGCAGAAGATTTGTGGAACCAACAATCCAGCAGACATGTTGACGAAGTCAATGGTAATACAGAAATTGAGGCACTGTTGTGCCTCTGTTGGTCTCCACTGATGAACGGAGGATGAGAAGCAGAACAAGAGAGGACACAATGGGAGCACAAGAGGAAAACAACTTGTATTTCATAAATCGGCAGCTTGAAATTGAAGTTGAGAATGGAAAGCACGCACACTGGTAAGTGGAGAAGAGGAATTGCTCAGATTAAATAAGTTGTCTTGGTCAGTGACATCGAATCAAGTCAGCGTTGCGGATCAGGCTCCGAGTGGAAATATTCTGCCACTCCGTGAACGTAGGGATTATTCCCGAACCACGTAAATTTTTGTGTCACGAGTGTTTCTTTTTTCTCTTTTACTCTTCTTTGAATCGTTGTTTTGTCGTTGCAGCTCCCAGCGTTTCCGCATCAAATGTGTAAGGTTCAACTTTGTGCGGTGAGTAGATTGTCGAGATTTCCCGTCTTTCGGTACACTTAGTCGAGGGATGGAACATCCAGAGGTTTGAATTTCGCTGCACAGGATCCTGGTTCCAATGATCGCATGGCTCCCCCCTTCCGACAAGTGGTATCAGAGCTTGTGGTCCAGTGCTTGCTCAACACACTCGGAGACTGCTAAGGTTTCACTCACCCTTGCTTCGACACTATTTTTGCTTTTAGTGGAGAGTTTACTGTCGGAAAAAGGTATGGCATCGGATGAAGGTAAGGTTCGGGTCCATAAGTTTGATGGAATGGATTTTGGCTTCTGGAAAATGCAATTGGAGGTTGTTATATAAAGTTGATGGGGGATAATAACTCTTAACAAGTTGCAGGAGTTAATTTCTAGAGAATAAAAATTATAAAAGATTACCACTGATTCACCCCCCCCCCTCAATGATCGCATGGCTCCCCCCTTCCGACAAGTGGTATCAGAGCTTGTGGTCCGGTGCTTGCTCAACACACTCGGAGACTGCTAAGGTTTCACTCACCCTTGCTTCGACACTATTTTTGCTTTTAGTGGAGAGTAGACTGTCAGCAAAAGGTATGGCATCGGATGAAGGTAAGGTTCGGGTCCATAAGTTTGATGGAATGGATTTTGGCTTCTGGAGAATGCAATTGGAGGTTGTTATATAAAGTTGATGGGGGATAATAACTCTTAACAAGTTGCAGGAGTTAATTTCTAGAGAATAAAAATTATAAAAGATTACCACTGATTCAACCCCCCCCCCCTCAGTGGGGTTCTCACGATCCTAAGAAACTTCAGAAAGCATCAAAGTTTTTCCCGTGAATGTAAGATACCTTGTTCGAACCACGTAAATCCCTTGTGTTTCTTTTGCTTCTTTGAATGCTTGCGAGTTTTGTGAGTTCGCTTGAGTTACGTGTGAGGCTCAACTTTTTGCGGAGAGTAGGTTGTCGAGATTTCCTGTCTTTCGGTACACTTAGTCGAGGGAGGGAACAACCAGAGGTTTGAATTCCGCTGCACAGGGTCCTGGTTCCAATGATCGCACGACGCCCCCTTCCGACAAGTGGTATCGGAGCTTGTGGTCCAATGCTTGCTCAACACACTCGGAGGCTGCTAAGGTTTCATTCACCCTTGCTTCGATACTATTTTTGATTTTAGTGGGAGTTTACTGTCAGCAAAAGGTATGGCATCGAATGAAGGTAAGGTCCGAGTGAATAAGTTTGATGGAATGGATTTTTGGCTTCTTGAGAATGCAGTGGATCATCTTCTGATTCAAAAGGTCCTAGATATTCCATTAATTGGTGGGCGTCCGGAGAACATGGAGAACGCAAAATGGGAACGGTTGGACGGGAAGGTGCTTGGGTTGGTCAGAATGTCCTTGACGCGAAATGTTAGATTTAACATCCATGAAGTGAAGACAACAGTGGAGCTCACGATAGCTCTGATGAATATGTACGAGAAACTTATGACACTTAATAATGTTGATGCAGCAATTGTTTGGCATGAAGTTATCAGAAGAAAGACCAGCGACGAATCACATGAAAGATTTCAATATCAAAGCTTGTGGTCCAATGCTTGCTCAGCACACTCGGAGTCTGCTAAGGTTTCCCTCACCCTTGCTTCGACGCTATTTTTGTTTTAAGTGAGAGTTTACTATCAGCAAAAGGTATGGCGTCAGATGAAGGTAAGGTTCGGGTCGATAAGTTTGATGGAACAAATTTTGACTTCTGGAAAATGCAATTGGAGGATCATCTACTTCAAAAGGACCTAGGTGTGAATCCGGAGAAAATGGAGAATGCAAAATGGGAACGGTTAGACAGGAAGGTGCTTGGTTTGGTCAGAATGTCATTGACACGAAATGTTGTCATTAACATCCATGAAGTGAAGACGGTGGAGCTCACGATAGCTCTAACGGATATGCACGAGAAACCTATGACACTTAATAAAGTGTTGATGTGGTGGTTCTTCGACATAAGGTTATCGGAAGAAAGACCAACGACGAATCATGTGAATGACTTCAATATGATATGAGGGCAGCTCAAATCGGTGAAAGTGAAATTCACAGATGATGTATGGATGCCGCTTCTATTATCATCGTTTTCGAAAAGATTGGATGCAATGGTAGTGCACTCAATGCTAACGGACGAGAATGAGAATGGTCACCATAGAGGAGATATCGAAAGAAACCATCGAAAGATAAATCTCAAGAAAAGAGCCAAAGCAAGTCGAATGGTCTCTAGAAATGTAGAAGTCGCAAGGAAAACTCCAAAAAGACATCAACTTCTGGAAGTTCAAATTCCGTTGGTACCACTGAAGGAAGCAACTTACTGTTGCTCAATGTCAACGTTCAAGTGGAATCATGGGTTGATTCTGGGGCATTTTTCCATTCAACGGCGGAATATGGATGCATGGTGGATCATGTATTTGAAAGTTTTGGCAAAGTTCATCTAGTGGATGATTAAGCCTTGGATGCCGTCGGAAAGGGTGATGTGAATATCCAAATGAAGAATAGTGGGTCCTTAAGACTCAAAGAAGTTAGGCACATCCCAGGTTTGTGGAAGAACCTCATTTCTGATCCCAGGACTGTGGAAGAACCTCATTTCAGATCCGAAGACTATGGAAGAACCTCATTTCCGTAGGACAATTTGATGAGGAAGGCTATAAAACAACTTTCTCAAATATAGTCTGGAAAGTGACTCGAGGATCCATAATGGTTGCAAGATGAGTAAAGAATGGGACCTTGTACTTGACCGGAAGCACAAATGGAATTGCAATGATCGAAACTACATCATCGAAAGATCCAGAGGTTTGGCGTTGTAGGCTTGATCATCTCAGTGAGAAAAATATGAAAGTTCTAAAGGCATGCTGAAGCTTGATCACACGATCGGAAGGTGTAAAAGTTGTGCGCAGAGGAAACAGAGAAGAGTGTCATTTAACTTAGATGAACTAATAGGAAAGGGCCAAAGGGGGTTGTGTAATAGTTGTGTGTAGTGTTTGTGTGGGCGGTCCAAGGGAGGGGATGGGTATAAGGTGTCAGGGGCAATTTTGTAATTGTTATGTATAGTGGTTAGGGCAGTTGGTAGGAGAGCGAGAGTAATAAATACTGGGGGCTATGAGAGTGGGTGGGATGTCTTGAATTTGGATTGTCTTCTTCTCAACAGAATTAGGAGGCACGACCTTGGCCCTGGAGCACCAGCCCTGGGGGAGTCCTCTAAATCTTCTTCTACTTGAGTATTCTTCTAGACCGATCGTCTTGTACCTGCAAATACAGTGAAATGCTATTGCTTTTCCCTTGTGACAATCTCCGGTAGGTTGTGGATCACCAGTGGAAGATCGGAATAGAGACTAGAGCCGTGGAAACGAATTTGAAACGTTCGTTGCAAATTTTAGCGGCTGAGATGGACGAATATGCTAAGGCAACTGCAGAGTTCCAAACGCAGCATCATGCACCGAAGAAACTACTACATGACCGGCGAGGTGGATGCAGTGAAGAGGGGGTACGTACACACACGATAGCTGGTTTTTCCATTTGCCATCCTTCGTCGGGTACCTCACATTTGCTGTTGTCGAAGAACCAGACAAGGAATTTACCTCGTCTGTAAATTCTGAAAGCAGAGAAGTCCGATTCAGTCACGCTTCGGCCAGTAGAGAACGAGCGGAGGTGACATGAGTTACAAACCCTGGAGGAGCTTATGCGGCAGTCCGAGCAGGCACGTACTCAGGTTCTTGTCGCTTCTTTCGATCATCATCACCCTTCTCTTTCTTTGAAAACACTGGCTGCAGAGGACACACAACTGAGTGTTCCACCAGTTGCTCCTGGATTTTTGAAATCTCTAGATGAGGCTGCCAGTTTGAGGCAGCATCATGCACCGAAGAAACTACTACAAGACCGGCGAGGTGGATGCAGTGAAGAGGAGGTACGTACACACACGACTGCTGATTTTTCCATATGTCATCCTTCGTCGGGTACCTTGCATTTTCTGTTGTCGAAGAATCAGACAAGGAATTTACCTCGTCTGTAAATTCCGAAAGCAGAGAAGTCAGATTCAGTCACGCTTCGGCCAGTAGAGAACGAGCGGAGGCGACATGAGTTACAAACCCTGGAGGAGCTTATGCGGCAGTCCGAGCAGGCACGGAATCAGGTTCTTGTCGCGTCTTTCGATCATCATCACCCTTCTCTTTCTTTGAAAACGCTGGCTGCAGAGGACACACGATCGAGTGTTCCACCAGTTGCTCCTGGATTTCTGAAATCTCTAGATGAGGCTGCCAGTTTGAAGCAGCACCGTGAGCTCACAACTGTGCTTCTGGACCAAGCAGAAGCATTCGCTGAATTATCAGTGCGGCAGAAAACTCTGGTTCGGCTTAAAGAGCCAGTGACTGGCTCCAAGCGAGCTGCGTGAGTAGCTCAAGATGGAATGCATGCAGATTGCTGAGGAACTGAGTCCGAGAGTCTCTCCAACTGCTCAGGTTTCTTGTGAGGATTACATTCATAGTCCTTAAGATGCCAAGAATGTTATTGAAGCAATTACTTCGGACAAGGAGTTCTGCTGGAGCAGACTCAGTGAAGTGGAGGGCTCTTTCCTGAAAATTCTTTCGGCTTCTCATTTTATGGCAGCTCGTTGTAAAGCTAGGGTGGACTTACAGCGCTTTCCCACTCTGCTCCTGTCTGAAGAGCCAGCTCCAACGGTTGTACTAGGGAGTTTCACTCAGTGGCTCGCAAAAGATGCTGACGCTGGGGTCCGAAGTCTGTTGCAGAAAAGTTGTAGATGCACTGACTTATTGACCATGGATAATTGCCTTTTGTCGAAGATGTTGAGATGTTTGTTGCATCATGTAGCTAAGTTGCCGTGGTACTGGCTGAATTCAAATCAACATCATTTGCTCAGCCTGTCTATATGGAAGACATGGAGGATCGCCAACCACCCCATCAGAAGGAATCTCATCAGCGAATTCCGAATACTATTGCTGTGACTCCTCAAAGTCCTATTCTCCGCACAAGTGTTTATGAGAAGTACAGCATGGATGAATTTCCTCTCGGGACAAATGCAATTGTTATTGTTCTTACATACACAGGATACGATATGGAAGATGCCGTGATTTTAAACAAGTCATCTATGGATCGGGGTTTTTGCTGTGGTCAAATTTACCAGACTGAAACTATTGACTTGGGAGATTGGGTCAGCAAGTCAGAGCACGGTCACAGTATATTTAGACGTGTTGTTGATAATGTATATAATGAGGCTACTGGTATCACCCATGGACGCAAATTAAAGGGTTCAGACTATTCCATTGTTGATTATGTTGCCGGTGATGTGAAAAACAGCGTCTTGACAAGTTGTGGCCAGACATGGACATGCCATTTGCTGGTGTTACTGGGATGCGGCATGATCTTATTTTAAATCCCCGTGCATTTCCTTTCTGGATGACAATAGCCATGCTTTTGGAATCTATTGCTGCCATGGGAGGAGGCAGTTTAAATAGAAAAATTGTGGATGTGACGCCGTGTGCAATCTCCATAGGAGACGATGAGGGAGGGTGTTTGCTTGTTGAAGAACTTGGCTGTTTGCAAAAATCTCAAGGCTTCAACTACCAAGGCGTGGAGGTACTGTACAGTGGAATGCTTTCTCTTCTGGTTATGATGGAACTGATTGCTGAGCCTGCTTCACTGCCTTTCTCAAATGATGGATTTTACACATCTACAATGATGGTCAGTGATGCCCCACTAATGGTGCTGAACCATGTTGCTTTAGGCATTCCAAAGGGGTTATTGGTTGCAATGATCAGCCAGGTTGGTTCAGGCAAATCGTCCATGCTGAATTTGTTTCTGGGGAAATGCTGTGTTAGGTGTGATGCTTAAGCTGCTGGAGGGTTGGGTATGCTTCTGTGTCTGGATGAGTGCACAGCCAATGTTGATACTCAAACTGCTTTGATACTGACACAAACAGGCCTGGTGATTTCGAAGGTTCTGTTGCGGAATCGAATGGATGTGGATTTGGTGCTGGAGATAGTTTTGACAAAACCAGTTTGTCTGGGTGGAATGCAAAAGAAAAGTCAGAAGAGACTCAGGGCTCTGACTGGGGCAAGACAAAGGCATCTAGATGGAGATGGGGGGCAAGTGCTGGCATCGGGTCGTCTGATCGGGTTTTCAAGGCTAGTGATGCTAATGCTTCTGAAGCACAAAATGAAAATCAGGAAACTGAATGGAAGAAATAAAAAAGTGACAGGGACCAACAGCAGGTGGAGGCCAAGGCAAACATTCCCAAGTCCGATAACTTTTTCACCTTGAGGAAAAGGTGTAAGAGTTGTGTGCAGTGTCCGTTTAGGCTGTCCAAGGGAGGGGATGGGTATAGGCAGTCAGGGGGCAGTTTTGTAATTACAGAGTATGGTTAGGGGAGTTGGTAGGGGCAAGAGTAATAAATACAGGGGGCTGTGAGAGTGGGAGTGGATGGGATGTCTTGAATTTGGATTGTATTCTGCTCGGCAGAATTAGGAGGCATGGCCTTGGCCCTGGAGCTCCAGCCTTGGGGGAGTCCTTTCTTCTTCTCTATATCTTTTTCTTCTACCTTGAGTATACTTCCAGATCAATCATCTTGTACTTGTACATACAGTGAAATACTATTCTTTTTCCCTTGTGACAATCTATGTTCGAACATGGACGGAAGCCCAGAGCTTAGAAGTTGGAACCAGTTCATTCAGATGTTTGGGATCCTACCCTTGTTCAGCCCCTTGGTGGTGCCCTTTACTTTGTTACTTTTATTGATGATGCTACAAGAAAAGTTTTGGTTTACTTGTTAAAGCATAAGTCTAATGTCTTTCAGGCTTTCATTCAATGGAAAGTCATGGTGGAAAGAGAATGTGGTCAGAAGTTGAAATGTCTTTGTTCCGACAACAGTGGTTAGTACACCGGACATAATTCCAAAGCTTCTGCCAGAAGACGATGCCTGAAACACCACAGTAAAATGGTGTGGCTGAACGGACAAATCGGATATTGACACCACAGCATCTGATTGCACTCAGGAATGCCTAAGAGAATTTGGGTAGAGGCAATCAGTACAACAGCATACCTTGTCAACAGGAGTCCGGCATCAGCTGTTTGGCGTGAACTTCCGGAGGAGCTACAGTTTGATAAACAAACGGAAGTTAGTCATCCTAAAGTCTTCCAAAGCTTGGCATATGTGCATATTGATGCCAAGGATCAAGACAAGCTCGAGGAAAAATCCAAAGCATGCTTTCTCATTTGGTATAGAGATGAAAATTTTGGATTTTGGCTATGGGACGAAGACAGACGACAAGTCATTCAGAGCTAGGATGTTCTCTTCAATGGGAAGGTTTCGCTGAAGGACAAGAACTTAGCGGAGAAAGAAGAGTTGAGAGCAATGAATAAACTATCAAAATCCAAGTTGATTGAAGTAAACATACCGGAAGGGAGCAAGTTCCAAAGAACTCAAATGGAAGTACTAAAAGTTCGAAAGTGAGACCAACATAAGATGCACCGAAAGTTTAGCCAGTTGAAGCTCGAGCGAGAAAGTCAAAAGTTAGGGCTTTGGAAGAAAGAGCAAAATCGAACAATTCAGAACATCAGATTCAGTTGAGGAAATCAACTAGTCAGAAGACCGATTCAGAGGTTTGGGACTAACATGAGTTTCTTACTTTTAATGGATGCAGGAGAACCCAAATGCCTGAAAGAAGTGGCGACACTTGGTGACTTGAAGCGTAAAGGGATTTCAACAAAAAAAGAGTTGATTTCTTGGAGATATTATCACCAGTAGTTAAACATGCAACTATTCAGACAGTGTTAAGTATGGTGGCATCGGAATGTCTGCACTTGGAATAGATGGATGCACAAATAGTTTTCCTTCCTGACAATCTGGAGGAAGAAATCTATATGAAGCAACCAATGGGTTTCACGAAAGAAGGGAACTGAAGCAAGTGCAGCAGAGACAATGGAATGGGAAGCACGATGCTTTTATGTCGAAAGAAAGATTCGAAAGGTGCAACATAGATCACAGTTGTTACCAAAAGCAATAGGATGATGGGACATTCATCATACTGCTCTTGTATCTGGATGACATGTCATTGGCGAGTCCGGAGGTTTCGCGGATCAAGAGCTAGAGTAAGTTGTCTGAAATATTCGAAATAAAGGATCTTAGACAGGCCAAGAAAATCTTGGGAATGAGAATTGAGAGAGATAATAAGACCGAAACATTGGTGTTATCCCAGAGAGATTACATCAGCGGTAGGAAGCTTGACGTATGCGATTGATTTGTACTCGATCGGACATTACTTTTGCAGGGGGTTGTAAGTTGCTTTATGTCGAACCCTGAAAAGAAACATTGAGAAGTCGTTAAGCAGATCATTCGATACTTGAAAGGGTCAGAACAAGTTGCTCAATGATTTTGGGAATAAGATCCGTTGTAAGGATTTGTGGATACAGACTTCGCTATAGATTTAGATACCCGGAAGAGCACGACGGTTTTGTGTTCACCTACAGAGGAACAACGATCAGTTAGAATTCACGACTGCAGAGAATTGTTACTCTTAAGTGCAACTGAAGTGGAGTACGTAGCTACAACGGGAGCAGGGAAGGAGTTGGCCAAGTTGATGCGCTTGCTGAAGGAGCTCGGAAGAAGTCGGGATGGTGGAGTCTTATTATGTGACAATCAGAGTGTGATTCATTTGGCTCAGAATCCCTTATTTCATGCAAGGGCGGAGTTATTGATCTGATGTACCACTTCATCAAGAACATGTTGGAGGACAAGTTGTTAACCGAAATCCAAAATCCGACACATTTTCACTAAAACGTTAGTTCAAAAAAGTTTGAAACAACATTCCATCTTAGTGAGACTTGGGTGAATGGAAAAAGGATGGAGAACACTGCATACTGCGAAGAGCAAAAGGAAATTTGTTTATGTGCCAAAGTTTTGGAGAGTTGTCAAAGGCTTCCTTCAAAGAGTCTTCAAGTGGGAGATTGTTGGAATGTGAAGTCAGTTTCAGTTCATCGGATTCATCTCACCGGATTTGATTCACCGGAAGTTGAGTCGGCTCGATGTGTAGACTGGGCAACAAAACCTCTCTCCAGGAGGCAGTGGAACCATCGGAAGTTCGTATCTTCCGCTGGAATCATGGAGATCCAAAAAGTTTGACGAACAGGAGTCTTTAGAATAATGATTTTGGAAGGGTTCATCGAGGCAAGCGGGCAAGGCCAAAGGGAAACTGGAGGTCACGAGTCACTTACCAAATGGAGGCATCTCCATGAAAGTTGGAGGACGGTGTAACTAGGACGACCAGCTGAGTACTCCTATAAAAGGAAGTGGGGACCCTCTGAACAATGCAACCTCCTGATTCAGAACAGTGCATCATCAAAGAGCACAGTAGATAAAAATTTGCACAGTGATTCCGATCTGATTGTGAATCATAGTGTTAATCTTTAGTAATGAATTTTTATTGACAGATTTGTCAGTTTGTAATTCTTGTACTTTCGGTGAATATAATAAAAATGTTAAAAATGAGGAGCAAGTAACCCAATACCCAAGATGCTTCTCTAAGGGAGGTCTTGGTGTTTATTTATAATGAATAATAAAGATGACACGATACCTCAAGTCTGATGTGGGACTCGACACAACTTAACCTCTAACATTCCTCCTCAAGTTAGGTCTACCTAGCTTGGATACATAAGAAAACAAAAATAATCATCTTGGACACTCCCCCTCAAACTGGACATGCCCAGCTTGGAATACAAATTCAGAAAACTAATCACAGAAAAACGCATCAAAACACTACAATAAAGAAGCCCGATGGTGGTCCAGGTAGCCTGATGGAGATTCAGGCAATGGTGAAGGGGCCCGACGAAGATCCGGAAAGCCCGACGGAGATCTAGGCAATGGTGAAGGGGGCTGACGAAGATTCGGAAAGCCTGACGGAGATCCAGGCAGTGGTGAAGGGGCCTGACGAAGATCCGGGCAATCTGACGGAGATCCAGGCAGTGGTGAAGGGACTCGACAGAGATTCGGGCAGTGAAAAATAAGTATGACGGTGATCCGGACACCTCAATGGTGATTCGAGTATTGATGGGGGAAGTCTGACGGTGATCCGAACAGCTTGACGGTGATCCGAACAGCTCGACGGTGATCCAGCGCAAGTCGCGAAGGCAAGCGGTGTTGGGAGTGGGGGGGTCGGGGCTGTCACGACCGACAGAAGGAGTTGCACTGGGAAACGCAGGGGACGACACTGTTGCCACGGTGGAGGGCCTGGGGCCGCCGCCCCCAACAGAGGAAAATCGCTGAAAAACCTAGGGCGAGAGGAAAAACGGGAGGGAGGTTTTTAGGTTATACCTCCTATGATACCATGTTAAAATGGATGAGCAAGTAACCCAATACCCAAAATGTCCCTCTAAGAGGGACTGTGCCGAGTCCCACATCGGATTTGAGGTATCGTGTCATCATTATCATTCATTATAAATAGAAAGCCACAATGTTTCTCCCGTGGATGCAGGACACATTGTTTGAACCATGTAAATCTCTTGTGTTTCCTTCAATGCTTTGAATGCTTGTGAGTTTTGTGAGTTCACTTGAGTTGTGTGCGGGGTCCAACTTTGTGCAATGAGTAGGGTTGCAAAGACTTCCTATCTTTTAATACACTTAGTCGAGGGAGGGAACTTCCAGAGGTTTGAATTCCGCTGAGTAGGGCCTCCAGTGTACGAAATTTCGGTGGACTGGGGGCCCTAGTTCCAATGATCGCACGACAGCCCCCTGCCGACAAGTCAGTCTTTGCTTCCTTCAAAAGCTAACTAGCGTGGACAACAAATCTAACACAACAAACTTCAAGCATCGCCACTTACTTTAACAGCTGCCTTATCAAGCATGATATCCAATCATAACTCTCTCCAACATAACATATATTGACAACAAAACATATATTGTCATGTATTCATATATTGTCAACAAATCCAACAGAAACCCTTAGAATTCCAACAAAAAACACTTGAAGAAAAGAGTAGGCCCAAAACTTTATTTATAGAGAGATACGAGATGGAAGACCTAAAATATAAAGGAAATACAAAATTCAAACAGGGGGAAAAGGGAGATTGGATAAACCTAATCAAACAAATATTCTAAACACCTAAATACTCTAACAATATCAAAGATTTATAATTGCATCATATAAGCTTTTATACAAACCGGAATGAAGAAAATGTGTTCGGAAATGCTTTGAAGAGTGGGAAAAAAGGAAGTATTAAGTTCCTTATCCAATTATTTTTATTCTCATTTTCTAAAATATACTTTCAATTTACACGATCCAGCACAATCCAACACATTTTTTAAAATATTTTTAAAAAATAAAAACAAAAACAGTTTTCAATGACTCAAATGCAAAATGACACTGTGATCTTTTAAGAAGGGGAAAAGATTATCAACTCTGTCACTTCACTTGCAGAAAGATGATGATAAATTACTCATACCCATAAAACAAGGCTCTGCTGGCTTTTATCTGACGATTTATGTATAGGATGCCGACCAGTGACCAGCTCAAGGAGAACTACTCCAAAACTGAAAACATCTGACTTACGGGAAGCTCTTCCAGCAATGGCGTATTCTGGTGCGAAATACCCAAAAGTTCCCTGCATTCTGACCGGAGAACTAGAACAGCTTGGCAGATCATCAGTTCTCAAGTGCTTAGCCATACCAAGATCGGTTATCTGCGAGCATAATTTGTACTAGTCAAGAGGAAAATATGATAAATGTCAAGAGTGAAAAGGCTGAGAATGATTCTTACTTTAGCTTCCAAATTTTCATCCAGCAGAATGTTTGTGGATTTGACATCTCTGTGCAAAATTCTGGGCTTCGCAGCTTCATGAAGATATTCCAAACCCCTTGCAGCTCCAAGTGCAATCGCGACACGGGTAGCCCATTCTACATTTTTCCCAGAATCCCTATCAACATAATCTCTTAGATTACCATTCTGCATGTATTCAAAAACCAATAGCCTCTCAGCATTTTTTCCTTGGTATTCCGAACAATATCCAAGCAACGGCACCACGTGACAATGATGAAGTTTGGATAGTAGTTCAATCTGCAAAGTAAATCAATTACGTCAATAACATTTTATTTAACCAGCAGAATAAAACATAATAGCAGGTTGATGAATACTTCTCGTAAGAAATCAGTGTCCGCTTCAGACCCTCTTTGACCTTTAAATCTTTTTACTGCCACAATCTGACTATCTTTGAGCTGGCCACGATAAACACAACTGCTGCTCCCGATTCCAAGCAGATTAAGATTCGAGAACTTATTGGTAGCATTTTCCAAGTCATGGTATGAAAACTGAATGATCGTCCCACATATAATTCCTGTTTTGCTCCTCAATACAGAAGATGCCTTGCTAAAGCACCCTGCAGAATATAACAAAAGAGTTTGGACATGTTGGGACACCTACGCAGTCGGACAATTTCACTGTAGCAATCTTATTATAAGAGATGATTGGGTCAATGAGCACTGCAACTGTGTTTGACAATGCGCATCACTTACAATAAGTCAGTTTGGAAAAAACAACTGGTACTTGTTCTGTTTACTTATACTGTAAGCATTTTTTGAATAAGTCCTACCAAACGCAGTCTCCAGCCACATCAAATGCAATACAAAAATTTACTAGCAACACAGTGAAACAGAGGTCTCCTAATTCACAAATCCCAGCCTCCAGTACACCCAAGGCCAGCTCCCTTGCTCTCTCATGTTATGTGAACCTGTGAATTTAGGACATACTCAACAGCAAGCTAAACATGACTAAAATCCATGGATCCAATTTTCCACCCACTCAAAGGGATCCAGGTAGACCAAAAGTAATACGAAGGCAGGGAGTTCCAGCATTCAACCTCAGCCGCAGGCTGAGGGTAACCCTTACATATCAACATCTTAAAACTTTAGGTGGAAGGGACAGGCTGCTGAGGTGTAGGGGTGGTAAACTGTTCTTCAGGATTTGTTGCTGATTGTAAGTTGGTATATATCTGTTGTGAGTTGAGAGGGAAGGACATTCAGTTTTAGTACCAGCTTTGCTGTAAGAAGGCTATGGCCTTGACCTTGGAGGACATTTCCCAGGGGAGTTCTTCCTTCATCTTCTTCTTCTAATTCTTATGGAATGCTCTTTATTGTTGCTAGCTGTAGAGAGCGAATTCCTCTTACATCAATGTGAGGCGGAGATATTCTTTTATAGATGGATAATATAAATTACATGGAGGGATATTCCGATGTGGGATTCGAAAATACCCATTATAATAAAATGGGGTTCAACACTCCTCAAGCTGGACATGCCCAGCTTGGACCAAGAGTCCCGCAAAAAAGAAAGACAACATCGAACAAGACCATACACACTCTCCCCCTCAAGTTGGGCTGCGGATGAGCTTCTGGGAGGCCTTTTGTGAAGATGTCAACAAGTTGATCTGTCGTTGAAATATGGCCGAAACTAATATGGTTCTGTTCGAGATGATAGCAAAAAAAGTGGTAGTCCACTGTTGGATTGGTGTTGCCCGATCCGGTTGGGTCGATTGCTTGTGGCCCGCAACTGTCACGGGTCGAGCTGTAGCAATGCTGACCACTGTAGCGGAGCGAGCTGTAGCAATGCTGACCACTGTAGCGGAGCTGACCGACCGCCACCGACAGACACTGTAGCGGTGCGGACTTCGGGGTCAACTTCACTGTAGCGCTTTTGACTTCCAGCCGGCAGACACTGTAGCGTTTTTGACAAAGTTGGCCGTCGATCACTGTTGCAACGCGGACTTACTATTTCGGAACAGTGGACCGTCTTCTTCATCTGTAGCCCATTTCAGGCTAGGGTTTACTACTGAAAAAAACCTCTGTAATTTGTGCTCCCGAATAGTGAAATATCCTGCCTCTCCCATGGATGTAGGGATTATTCCCGAACCACGTAAATCGTTGTGTCCTTTGCTTTCTTTCTTTCGTTTTTCTTGTTTCTGTCATTGTGTCTCCCGGCGATTCCGCAACAACTGGTATCAGAGGAGGTTCCGAATTCTCCAACGATAGCTCTGGATGAAGGCAAAGTGAAGATCAATCGCTTCGATGGAACTGATTTCAGTTTCTGGAGGATGCAGATCGAGGATTATCTTTATCAGAAAAAGATGCACTTGCCACTTCTGGGTGTGAAGCCAGCGGACATGGAGAAGTCGGAGTGGGAGCTACTGGACCGACAGGTTCTGGGTGTTATGCGCCTAACGTTGGCCAAAAACGTGGCGTTCAACATCAGAGAGGAGAAGACGACGGTGGACCTGATGAAAGCACTCACAAATATGTACGAGAAGCCTTCTGCGGCAAACAAGGTGCATTTGATACGACGATTGTTCAACCTGAAAATGGTTGAAGGGAGACCTGTTGCAGATCATATCAACGAATTCAATACCATCATAAGTCAGTTGTCATCGGTGGACATTGATCTTGGTGATGAGGTATGTGCTCTGGTTTTACTATCTTCATTACCAAAGAGTTGGGAAGCAACTGTAACAGCTGTGAGCAGCACTTCAGGGAATACGAAGATGGCTCTAAAAGATATACGGGACCTAATCCTTAGTGAGGATGTTCGAAGAAGAGAATCAGGCAGATTCTCTGGTTCTGCTTTGAACGTTGAAGGAAGAGGAAGGTACCCACAGCGGGACAATCGCAGAGGACGATCGAAGTCAAGAGGAAAAAGTAGAGACAAGGCAAAGGGGTCTGATCCTACCTGCTGGACATGCGGGAAGAAATGACATGTCAAGAAGGAGTGCAGAGATAACCGGAAGGGACCTGAAACCAGTGGAGCAAACACTGCAGCTGAAGGAACTGATGACGTGTTGCTGCTGAGCGTGGACAGCCCGATGGAGTCTTGGATTTTAGACTCTGGGGCGTCTTTCCATTCTACATTGGAGAAGGGTTTCCTGAACAACTTTGTTTCTGGAAAGTTTGGCAAGGTGCATCTTGCTGATGACGAGCCCTTACAGGTTGTGGGTAAAGGAGATGCACAGATCAAGACCAACAGTGGGAGTTTGCTGGTTCTGGAAAACGTGAGGTATATCCCTGGCTTGAGAAGAAACCTTATTTCTGTTGGACAACTTGATGATGCAGGGTTGAGTACCACATTCAATGGTGGTGCATGGAAGAGCACCCGAGGAGCTATGGTCATAGCTCGGGGAGCAAAGAATGGCACCCTGTACAACCTGACAGAAACTTGCATGGACATGGCTGCATCGCTAGAAGCTATCGGAGGTTCTCAATTGTGGCACTACAGACTCGGCCACATGAGTGAAAAAGGGATGAAGGTGCTGGCAACAAAAGGGTTTCTACCAGAGCTGAAGTCGGTGGAAGTAGGCTTATGTGAAGATTGCATCTTTGGAAAGCAGAAGAAGGTGTCCTTTGCAAAAGGAGGCAGAACACCGAAGGCTGGAAAGCTGGACCTGGTGCATACAGATGTTTGGGGGTCTGCACCAGTACCATCCCTCGGAGGGTCACAATATTATGTGACATTCATCGATGACTCAACGAGAAAAGTATGGGTTTACTTTCTGAAGAACAAATCTGATGTGTTTAAGATGTTTCAGAAGTGGAAAGTCATGGCGGAGAACGAGTCAGGAGCAAAGCTGAAATGTTTGAGGTCTGACAACGGTGGAGAGTATGGCAGTCAGGAGTTCAGGGAATTTTGTTTTGAAAATGGAAGTCGGTGGGAGAAGACAATCTCAGGAACACCACAACAGAATGGTGTGGCAGAGAGGATGAATAGGACACTGAATGAACGTTCCAGGAGCATGAGGCTGCACTCAGGGTTGCCTAAAACCTTCTGGGTTGATGCAGTGAACATGGCAGCGTATCTGATCAATAGAAGTCCATCTGTGCCAATGGGAGAACGCCTACCCAAGGAGCTCTGGTCTGGTAAGGAGGTAAAACTCTCACATTTAAGAGTCTTTGGCAGTTTAGCTTATGTACACGTTGATGCTAACTCAAGGGACAAGCTTGATGCTAAGTCCAAGCCATGTTTCTTTATTGGCTATGGTGCTGAAGAGTTTGGTTACCGGTTTTGGGATGATCACAAGAAGATGGTCATCAGAAGCCAGAACGTGGTATTCAATGAAGGTGTCATGTACAAAGGTCGTCATGAAGCTGAAGATGAAAATGGGAACATTGAATCAGAGTGCAAAGAGCAAGTGGAGCTTGAAGGTGTGCCTGAGCTTGAGAGATCCGAACCGGTGGAACCTACTACTCCAGTGGAATTGAAGAGATCATCAAGGGTGAGAAGGCCTGTGCAGAGGTATTCACCATCATTGCATTATCTGTTATTGACTGGCGGTGGAGAACCACTTTGAAGAGGCAATGCAGCTGGAGGAGTCAAGCAAGTGGGAGCTGGCAATGAAGGAGGAGATTTCCTCATTGCATGACAACAACACTTGGGAGTTGACATCCCTGCTGTAGAATGGGAAAATGAGAGAAACTGTACCCCCAAGGTGTATCTCCAAAGGAGCCCTTGGGGTGTATTTATAACAAATAATAAAGACCACACCGGACCTCAAGTCCGATGTGGGATGCAGACTCCAACACTCCCCCTCAAGCTAGGTGAACCTAGCTTGGACACATAATGAAAAGAAAACAATAAAACAGACGCTAACACTCCCCCTCAAGCTGGACATGCCCAGCTTGATGACAAAACAAGACGAAAACAGAAGAAACGAAAATAAGAAAAATGTTGTTGATGCTGCTCCCCCTCAAGATGGTAATGTGATGCCGCTGAAAAAGGAGGGGTCGTCTCCGGAAAAGTGCGGGGCCGGACATCAGAGCGCCGGGAAATCCACACTGGCGGGTCGGTCGTCAGAGCGTCGGGAAAATCCGCACTACGGGCCGGTCGTCAGAGCGCCGGGAAAACCGTAATGTTGGGCCGATCGTCAAAGCGCCGAGGAATCCGCTCGGGAGGGCTGGTCGTCAAAGTGTCGAGGAAGCCGCAATGGCGGTGTCGGTCGTCGAAGCGCCGGGAAATCCGCAGTGGCGGTGCCAGGAAATCCGCAGTGGCGGTGCCGGTCGTCGAAGCGCCGGGAAATCCGCAATGGAGGAGGCTGACGATTGAGGCGGAAATGTCGCGGGGAGCAGAAAGAGGCGGCTCGGGAGGCCGGCAGCTGGAGGAGCCGGCAGGAAGGAGCAGCGGTTCACCGGAGGGCAGCAGTGCGATGCCGGAGGGAGCAGGGATCCGCTGGGATGGGGCCGTTGCGCTGGAGCGAGGAGCCGCCTGCTGGGAGGGCCGGGATGGATGGAGGCCGGCTATCGGAGGAGTTGGCAGGGAGAGAAATCTGTCGGCGAGGGAGCAGGAGGCCGGGAGGCGGCGCTGGAAGTCGGAGGAGGCCGCCGGCGTGGTTAAAAAAAAAAGAGCCCGGAGTGCCGGGAGGCATGGGAGCCGCAAGCTGCTGGGCGAGTGCGCCGGGAGGAGAAGGGCGGCGAGAGAGAGGGCCGCCTGGAGAGAGATGCTGCGGGAGGAGCGCCGTCGGGGCAGGGTGGCCGCTGGATAAGGGAGGGTCGCGCTCGGGAGAAGGGAGTGCGCCAGACGGGAGGCTGCCGCTCGGGAGGGATGACCGGCAGGAGGCGTTGCGGGATCTGGCGGTGAGAGCGAGGGCGCCGTCGGGGCGAGGGAGCCCCGAGGGCGAGGGCGCGGGCGCCGGACGAAGGCTTGCTGGGACGAGAGCGCACCGCGGGAGGACGGCGGACGCCGGGCGCCGGGCGAAGGCCCGCTGGGCGAGGTGCCGCGCCTGGAGGGAGGCCCGCCGGGAGGTGGAGGCGTAGCGGGAGGGACGACTGCCGGGAGGAGAGGTGCGCCGGGAGGGAGGGCCTGCCGGGAGGAGAGGTGGCCGCCGGGAAGGGCGGGCCGACGGGATGCGCAAAGGAGGAGCCGCGTCAGGACCGGGCCGTCGCGCAGAGAGTCGCGCCGAGGTCGTCGGGTCTGGACGCCGGAGAGCAGCGGGCGAGCGCGACGGCAGGGGCGAGCGCGACGGCAGGGGTGAGCGCGACGGAGAGGCGCGGGCGAGCGCACCTGAGGTCCGCCTGGGGAGGAAGCCGGCACAGAGGCGGGAAGCCGAAGGAGGGCAGCGGCGATCCACCGGGAGAGGAGCCGTCGCCGCGGGGCCGGCGCCGGGACTGCGGCGGAGCAGGGGGAGATCACCGGGAGGGAGAGGCCGTCGGGAGGGTTGCGCGCAGAGAAGGCCGACGGGAGATCACCGGGAAGGAGGGGCCGCGTCGGATGGATTCACGGAGGGAGGGGGGGGGGCGGCTATTTGGATTGGAGCCGCCGCCCCCCGGACGGGGAAACCCTAAACGAAGGGAGAAAAAAAATCAGGAGGGAGGGTCGGGGGTAAATCCCTCTGATACCATGTAGAATGGGAAAATGAGAGAAACTGTACCCCCAAGGTGTATCTCCAAAGGAGCCCTTGGGGTGTATTTATAACAAATAATAAAGACCACACCGGACCTCAAGTCCGATGTGGGATGCAGACTCCAACACCTGCCAACAGGAAAGAAAGCATTGCAGAACAAGTGGGTCTACCGGGTGAAGGAAGAGTATGATGGCAAGAGGAGGTTCAAGGCAAGGCTGGTGGTGAAAGGCTTCCAACAGAAGGAGGGAGTGGATTTCACGGAAACATTCTCACCAGTAGTAAAGCTTACCACCATCCGGGTGGTTCTCAGCATTGTAGCGTCAGAGGATTTGCACCTTGAGCAGCTTGATGTCAAGACTGCTTTCCTTCATGGAGATTTGGAGGAAGATATCTACATGCAGCAGCCAGAGGGATATGTAGAGTCTGGAAAGGAAGACTTGGTGTGCAAACTCCAGAAGAGTTTATATGGACTGAAGCAGGCACCGAGGCAGTGGAACAAGAAGTTTGATTCATTTATGTCTAAAAATGAATATAAACGATGTGGCATGGATCAGTGTTGCTACATCAAGTCTTTCAGTGATGAATACATTACATTGCTTCTGTATGTGGATGGCATGCTCATTGCAGGATCATGTATGCAGAGGATTAATGAGCTGAAAGGGCAGTTGGCTGAGGAGTTTGAAATAAAGGATCTTGGAGAAGCTGGCAAGATCCTGGGAATGAAGATCAAGAGAGACCGCACAGCTGGAACATTAATGTTGTCACAGGCTGATTACATTGGGAAGGTTTTGAGAAGATTCAGCATTCTGGAAGCAAATGCAGTCTCTATTCCCCTGGCGAGCCACTTCAAACTATCAAAGGAGCAATCACCAAAGACGACAGAAGAGGTGGAGTACATGGCAAAAGTTCCATACGCATCAGATGTTGGAAGCCTGATGTATGTCATGGTCTGTACTCGACCTGACATTGCTCATGCAGTGAGAGTTGTGAGCAGGTATATGGCTAACCCTGGAAAGCAACATTGGGAAGCTGTGAAGTGGATACAGAGGTATTTGAAGGGCAACAAGGAGGTATCTTTGTGCTTTGGGAAAGGAACTTCATTGCAGGGGTATGTGGATGCTGACCTTGGAGGCGATGTCGACAGCAGGAGGAGTACCACGGGTTATGTTTTTACCTGTGGAGGAACTGCGGTAAGTTGGATATCACAATTGCAGAAGGTGGTGGCTTTATCCACCACAGAGGCAGAATACATTGTTGTAACAGAAGCTGGGAAAAGAGATTGTTTGGCTGAAGAACTTCTTGGATGAATTGGGAAGAAAGCGAGAGGAGAATGTATTGCACTGTGACAGCCAGAGTGCTATACATCTTGCCAAGAACCCAATGTTTCATGCCCGGACGAACCACATTCAGTTGAAGTACCATTTTATCAGAGGTTTGATACAGGATGGGTTGCTGACTTTGCAGAAGATCTGTGGAACCAACAATCCGGCAGACATGTTGACAAAGCCTATGGTGATACGGAAGTTGAGGCACTGCTGTGCCTCTGTTGGTCTCCACTGATGAACGGAGGATGAGAGGCAGAATGATGGAGGACCTGATGGGAGCACAAGAGGAAAACAGTTTGTATTTCATGAATCTGTGAATAGAAAGCACGCCACTGGTGAGTGAAGAAGAGATGGTAGCGAAAAAAATGGTAGTCCACTGTTGGATTGGTGTTGCCCGATCCGGTTGGGCCGATTGCTTGTGGCCCGCAACTGTCGCGGGTCGAGCTGTAGCGATGCTGACCACTGTAACGGAGCGAGCTATAGCAATGCTGACCACTGTAGCGGAGCTGACCGACCGACACCGACAGACACTGTAGAGGTGCGGACTTCGGGGTCAACTTCACTGTAGCGCTTTTGACTTCCAGCCGGCAGACACTGTAGCGCTTTTGACAAAGTTGGCCGCCGATCACTGTTGCAACGCAGACTTACTATTTTGGAACAGTGGATCGTCTTCTTCATATGTAGCCCATTTCGGGCTAGGGTTTACTACCGAAAAAAACCTCTGTAATTTGTGCTCCCGAATAGTGAAATATTCTGCATCTCCCGTGGACGTAGGGATTATTCCCGAACCACGTAAATCGCTGTGTCATTTGCTTTCTTTCTTTCGTTTTTCTCGTTTATGTCGTTGTGTCTCCCGGCGATTCCGCAACAGTCCACCTCGATATGCTTCGTCCGTTCATGGAAGACGGGATTCGATGCAATCTTCATGGCCGCCTGATTGTCACACCAGATATGAGCAGATGTTGGCGATGGGAAACCAAACTCATGTAGGAGATGACGAAGCCAGAGGATCTCAGTGGTGACCGTGGCCATGACACGATATTAAGCTTCCGTACTGGATCTGGAGACGACTGTCTGCTTCTTGCTGCGCCATGAGATGAGGTTACCGGCCAAGAAGACGGAAAATCCAGAAGTAGACTTGCGGGTAGCAAGGCGACCAGCATAGTCTGCATCACAGAAGGCCTCAACATTCAAATGAGCGTGATGTGAGTACTGAAGACTACGAGCAGGGTTTTTCTTGATGTATTTGACAATGCGGAGCACAGCATCCCATTGAGATCTGGTCGGATGCTCCATGAACTGGCTCACTATGCCAACATCACAGGCAATATGTCTATTCGTGTCATGGTGAGGTAATTGAATTTGCCCACCAGACGACGGTAGCTCACTGGATGAGGAAAAGGTGTCGTGTCGGCATAGAGAGAGTGTTCCCCAGGCTTAAAAGGAGTGTCCACGGTAGTCGGCTGACTCAACCCTGCATCCTGCAAGATATCCAGGGCATATTTCCATTGGCAGAGAAAGATGGTGTCCGCAGAACGGGAGACCTCGTACGGTAAAAGACGGTGTGGTCCTTCATACTGCGAGAGAGGTCAAAGGCGGTGACAATAGTGTTGAAGCGGCCAAACCAAGCACGAGGATACTGCTTGAGGCCATATAGAGATCGACGGAATCGGCAGACATGGGAATCGGCTCCAGAGGCACGAAATCTGGGGGGTTGCTTCAGATAGACCTCTTCATCAAGAAAGCCATGGAGAAAGGCATTCTTGACATCCTGTTGATGAAACGGCCAATGATGATGAGCTGTCAGAGAAATGGATAAGCGGACAGAGGTCATCTTGACAACTGGAGAGAAGGTCTCAAAATAGTCGATGTCATATGTCTGAGCAAAGCCCTTCGCCGCAAGTCGGGCTTTGAGCCGATGGAGAGTGTCATCGGTATTAAGACAGACCATATAAATCCATTTGCAGTCGACCGCTTGTTTTCCTGCGGGAAGGGGGACCATATCCAAGTATGATTGTCATCCAAAGTCTGCAGTTCATCCCGCATCGCCTGTAGCCACCGGGTGAGATTTGGCATCGCCAACTGTGCGGGGAATAGATATCGTCTCCAGAGCTGACAAACCTCTGTATGAAAATGTAAAGAGATGAGTAGTCTGGCAAGAACGAGTACCTTTCTGGAGCGCAATAGGCAAGTCATCTGGTGCTGGGGCAAGAGCATCGGACGAAGCTGGGACGTTGGTGTCCTCAGCCTGGACGAGGGCATAGTCGATGGACGACGGGAGTAGACCGTCCCAAAGTGATGATCAGCAGGGGGAGACACTAGAGGAGGGTGAGTGATGAGAGGAAGGCACTCATCGATGGTAGTGTCTGAATGGGGAGAGGGAAGAGAGAACAAAGCCCTCTCAACAAACGATACATCGGCGAAGATGATATACCGTCGTAAGTCTGGAGAGAAGCAGCGGTATCCACGCTGAGTGTGTGAATATCCGAGGAAAATGCAGCGGAGGGATTTAGGAGAGAGTTTGGAGAGGTTGAGACGAGTGTCACAGACATAACAGAGATATCCAAACACACGGAGTGGAGCAGTGGGCCTGAAGGAGTGGGCTTCCTTCACCAACTATTCTCACACAAAAATACTCTGCAAAAACAGTGGTGGTTTTCCTGTTTCTATTCTGTAATGTCAATCTCTGTTTTCCTGTAGTTGTTTTTGTGCAATAAAACGAAGCAGCGCATTCTTTCTAGTTCGTCTTTTTTCGAAACGATCTATTGTTTTTCTTTTACTAAGCTCATAGTCATAACAATTTCCACCTTGAGACAAGGTGTTTCTTCAAGGGGTTCGAAATGATACGAAGGCGGGGAGTTCCAAGATTCACCCTCAGCCTCAGGCCAAGGGTACCCCCTTACATCAGCCTTAGGCCAAGGGTACCCTTACGTATCAGCCATTTAAAACTTGCCCTTGGAGAAAAGGATGGGATACTAATGTACAGGGGTAGGGTGGTAATATGTACTTCAGGATTTGTTTCTGTTTGTAAGTTGTATATAACTGTTGTAAGTCGAGAGGGGAGAGCATTTGATTTTAGTACCAGCTTTGCTCTAAGGAGGCTACAGCCTTGGCCTCGGGAAACATTTCCCACGGGAGTTCTTCCTTCATCTTCTTCTTCTAATTCTTTCGGAACGTTCTTTACTGCTGCTATCAATATAGTATTTACAGTTGATTCCAAAGCCTGGTACAACAAATCTCTCTTAGATTCTTCTGTTAAACACCTAGGGTCCTATCAGAGAGGATCGCTGCTCCTCTCTTATAGAATCCTAACATTACGAAAATGAATGCCAGAGGATAATGGTTTAAAATTATTAATTTTAAAAAATCACTAAAAATGAAATAAACAATTCACAATCAGGCACAAGATATCTTGCACAAATTAAATACAAACAATCATTTTAAAGGCAAAGAAATGGGGTCATCCTAAGAATAGAAGAATAATTTACCTGAAAATTGCTGAGAAGAAAATCTCGCATTGCATTTTGGTGCCGATGTAGACTTGTGGCCAATAAGCTCAGTTGCACTATTGCAACTTGTCTCGTTATCTGATGAAAATACTGGTGACTGAAGAGAGATTTTGTGTTTCTGCCGGAAATAGCATAGCAAAGAGGCAAGAAACATTGTTGGGAGCATGACACATAGTAAGAGGATGGCCACCACAGATTTGCTAAAAACACTCTTTCCAGAAGTGTGAGGCTGGCCAAGGGGTCCTGTCAAGAAAAACCAGAAGCCCCGCCCCACAGTGAAAGCAGGGGAAATTTTTGTGGTCCTGTTAATCCATATACATATACACTGTACTATGAAATCTCCAACCATATTTGGGAGTGCTTAAAGCCAAGTATACTTTATGTTGATGAAATCATTTGAATCAAAAAAGCAAAGATATAGGCCAAGTATGCTTCAATGCTGATGAAATCATTTGAATCATGAAAGCAAAGATACAATGTGAGTTACATCACAGAACAGCAACAAATATTGATATCATACAGAGAACTTGAGCTTGCAGATCTAACAATTGGACTCTTAATTGGTTGGCTGACACAAGCAAAAAAGATTTTTAAAAAATGGGTTTAATTTTGTCATTTAGAAAAGTTAATTTTTATAAAAACAATTAATTTGTGTAAACTACTATTTTTTACTCAATTTAGTGTGCATGGAAGGTGGTGCAAGAGGTATACCTCATGGGTGGGATGGGACCGATAGAGTTTCACGGTTTGGGGGTACGCCCCTTGACCCCCTACATTAGTTTTTCTGTTTTCGCTTTAGGCCTTTAATTGCTTTTTCTTTGGGGGTGGGGAAACAAGAAGGCCTCCCACAAAAATGCTTTGTGTATTTTTGTAGGACCATTTCAAAAACACTTGAATTAACCTACAGCTAAATTCAAACCTAAGCAGGTCCAAATCGTACAGCTCATCCACCAGCAAGGCTAAATTCATTTTGGACCCTTCTATAAATAGACCAAAATTTATAAGGTGGCTTCCACAAAAACTAACAGTTTAACGTACAAGTCAAAGGTTTTGAGCCTATTTTACACTGTTAGGCTCAAGGATGTATGAGAGACACCCTAAGAGGGGGGTGGTAGGAATTCAAGAAGGTGCAGTAGTGAAAGGACATTGTTCCATCCGTTGTACTGTGCAACTTTCGACTCCCTGTAGCTTTCCTCAATCTGACTGTCTATCACCAATAAAACAACATTGTTCCTTCTGGTAATCGCAACACCTTCTGAACTTTCAGTGAGATGACCATCGGCTGAGCATCCAATGGAAGAACATCATCTTCCGAACAGCACATTGTCTATCCACTAAAGCCTGTTGTCGTTGAACTGACAAGGCCGAAGAGATATCAAGAGTTCCTCTTACCGATGAACTTACCTTAGCACTTGAAGAATCCTCCCAATCCCAACACCACTAACAAGGCACGGTCCAGGATTACATGGAACAATTTGAGTATCTGGCTTCATTGCTATCGCGGCAACCTGAGTAGCAGGACGTCGGCTATTTCCTTCATAGTCTACATGATGAAATACGGAACTGGATACATATCCACAACCCAATACGATTGGCACGACGCATTAAACTTGTAGAAATGGGAGAGAGGTGAACAGAATACCCAAGATGCCTCTCTAAGGTAGGCTTTGGTGTCTATTTATAATGAATAATAAACATGACAAAATACAAAATCCGATGTGAGATAGAGACTCCAACACTCCCCCTCAAGCTAGGTGTACCTAACTTGGGCACATAAAGAAAACATACCAAAGCAAAGAAAAACAAAGCAAACAAGAAACACTGCAAAACACTCCCCATCAAGTTGGACATACCCAGCTTGATTACAAAACAAGACGAAAAAAAAAATCATCTGCGATCACAGTTCCCCCTCGAGATGAAAATGATGGATGATGGAAGATGTCACTGAAATAGCCGGATTACATCAATGACGCGACAAGTCGTTGAGGCGCAGCAGAGGAACCGCGCAGGGGGCCAGTCGACGGGGCGCCGGGAAAGCCGCACATGCGGGGCCGGTCGACGGGGCGCCGGGAAAGCCGCACAGGTGGGGTCGGTCGTCGGAACGCCGAGAAAACCGCACAGGTGGGGTCGGTCGACGGAGCGCAGGGAAAGCCGCATTGGCGAGGCCGGTCGACGGAGCGCTGGGAAAGCCGCACAAGCGGGACCAATCGACGGAGCGTCGGGAAAGCCGCACAAGCAGGGCTGATCGATGGAGCTTCGGGAAAAAGAATGTCAGGCGCGGCCGACCAGATCTGGTCGGACGGGAGGGAGCAACGAATGGTAGAGCAGGGTTACCAGAGGTCGTCTGACGATGGAGACCCGCGAGAGACGGTGGTGGCTGGCCGGGATCTGGCCCGTAGCAAAGGGAAGGTCGGCGCAGAGGGGAGGCGAGTCGTGCGGGAGGGACGTCGCACAGGAAGAGGAGGGGGGTCGCACTGGAGGTACGTCGTCGCACAACGAACCGCCACCAGGCCATTGAGTGAGGGGAGGATTCGCCGTAGGAGATATCGCACAGGGACTCAGTGTTGAAGAGTCGTCGGCATCGTGGGTCGCGCAGACTGGAAGGGGAGCCACGTCTGGTGGTTGGTGGTTGGTGGTCGGCGACTCGTCGCGCAAGGAGGCGTCGCGAAGGCAGGCGGCGCGGGATGACCGGGATGACCAGGACGAGGCGCAACGGCTGACGGTGTTCCCGTCGCGAGGAGTTGCTACCCAGGAAGGGGTGTCGTGTCCGTCAAGAGGGGTCGCACCGGGAGACGCAAAGGGCAGTGCTACTCTAACGATGATCCATTTTGCACTTCTTTTATCTCGTAATTATCGCTGCACCAGTGAGTCAATCATTTTACGGTCCCAACAAGTGGTATCAAAGAGAAGGTTCTAACCCGGTGTTCACATTTTTGGGTATTAATAATTTTCGTAAATTTAAGTATGCTCTGTGATTGCGACTCCGATTGATCTTTCACATCAGAAAAAAATTATTGAGATTATTAAATACACCGTTGTGAAACGGAGGAGGTTCTGGACTGACAGCGTTTCCAGATGGCAGGGAAATTCGAGATCGAAAAATTCAACAGGAATAATTTTTCGTTGTGGAAAATGAAGATGCAGGCAGTGTTGCGGAAGGATAATTGCCTACTGGTAATTGGCGAAAAGTCGGCAGCTATGACGGAGGAGAAATGGAACGATATGGACGGGAATGTTATTGCCAACATCCATTTGGTTTTGGCAGGCGGGGTCCTATCGAGCATTGCGGAGAAAAAGACAGCAAAAGAAATATGGGATACTCTGACGAAGTTATACGAGGCCAAGTCACTGCACAACAAAATTTTCCTAAAAAGAAAATTGTACACTCTTCGGATGGCGGAGTCATCATCGATGACCGACCACATCAACAACCTCAATACCCTGTTCGCTCAACTCACGACGTTGGCTATAAAATTGTGGATACTGAACGTGCAGAGATTCTACTCCAGAGTTTGCCAGATTCGTATGACCAACTCATTATCAACCTCACCAACAATATCCTAACGGATATACTGCTCTTTAATGATGTTGCAACCGCGGTTCTAGAAGAAGAAAGTCGGTGCAAGAACAAAGAGGACAGACATACAACTTCGCACCAAATAGAGGCTCTGTCAATGGAGAGAGGAATGATGATGGAGCGTGGTTCCATTCCATTGGGAGCGAAAATCATGGCAGGTCCAAATCAAAGAGTAAGAAAAAGAATATCACATGTTTCAATTGTGGCAAGAAGGGGCACGTCAAAAATGATTGTTGGAATAAGAAGAGTAATGAAAAGAGCTCTCAGGGGAATGTGGCGAGTACTTCAAGAAGTGGAGATATACTAGTCAGTGAAGCGGCAACGACTGCTGGGAGCAGACAACATCTCAACGATGCATGGATTATCGACTCAGGAGCAACATGGCACATGACGTCTCGCACCGAGAATGGAGTGATGAGAATTGTGAAGGGCGCACTTGTGGTAATGAAGGCGGAGAAGATCTCAAAGAACTTGTACGTGCTTATGGGTGAAACATACAAGGAGGCGGAGATAGTTGTTGCATCAACTACTTCGACGGAAGCGTTAACGACGTTATGGCATCAGAAACTTGGCATATGTCAGAACGCGGAGGCCTGAAGATTCTTGCGGATTAGAAGTTGTTGCCTACTCTTACAAAGGTATCCTTACCATTTTGTGAGCATTGTGTTTTGAGCAAGCAACACAGGTTAATGTTCGGGACATCAACAACACGAAACAAAGAGATCTTAGAGTTGATTCATTCCGATGTTTGGCAAGCACCGGTTATATCCCTGGGAGGAGCAAGGTACTTTGTATCATTTATTGATGATTATTCCAGGAGATGTTGGGTGTACCCAATCAAGAGGAAGGAAGATGTTTTTGAAGTCTTCAAAACATTCAAAGCGCAGAAGGAGCTTGACTCTGGAAAGAATGTCAAGTGTTTAAGAACTGAATGGTGGAGAATATACAAGCGAGAAATTTGATGTTTTTTGTCAACAGGAAGGAATCAAGAGACAGTTCACGGTGGCGTCCACTCCTCAATAGAATGGAGTGGCAGAGCGGATGACCAGAACCCTGTTGGATAAAACAAAGGCGATGTTGAAGACCGCAGGAATTGCCAAATCATTTTGGGCAGAAGCACTGAATATGTTATGTGATCAACAGATCTCCTTCAATAACGATTGATTTGAAAACACCGATGGAGATGTGGACTGGTAAACCCGCTGACTATTCTCGGTTGCATACTTTTGGAAGTCTTGTATATGTATTGTTTAATGACCAGGAAATGTATCTTCTTGGGGTACGCTGATGGTGTGAAGGGGTATCGTTTGTGGGACCCCACTGCCCACAAATTTATCATCAGCAGAGATGTCATTTTTGCAGAAAACAAGGTGCAAATGACAACTGATCAAAATATGGAGAAGGAAAATACAGAAACTACAACAGTCAAAGTAGAGGGAAAATCCAAGGAAAGAATCAGTTTCCTCTGAAGCATTACCAGAGCACGATGATCAAGTACCGGTTGAATCTGGACCACGACAGTCAACTCGGGAGAAAAGAGCACCAGTATGGCACTCAGACTATGTCACTGAGAGCAATATTGCGTATTGTTTATTGACGGAGGATGGAGAGCCATCTTCTTTTATAGAGGCGACCCAGAGTCCAGATGTATTCTCATGGATGGCGGCGATGCAGGAGGAACTTGAAGCCCTGCACAGAAACAAGACTTGGGATCCTATTCCATTACCTCATGGAAGGAAGGCTATCGGAAACAAATGGGTCTTTAAGATCAAGCAGATCAAGCAGGATGGAAAAGACCGGGTGAAAAGATATTGTGCAAGATTAGTGATCAAAGGATTTGCTCAGAAGAAAGGTATTGATTTCAATGAAATATTTTCTCCTGTTGTTAGACTGACGACCGTTCGGTTAGTTCTAGCGATGTGTGCTACATACAACTTACATCTAGAGCAGCTGGATGTGAAGACTGTTTTTCTCCATGGTGATTGTAGATGGGTGAATTCCCCTTACCTCAATGTGAGGTGAGGATATTCTTTTATAGATTAGGAAACCAATATACAAGACGGGTAGGACCGGGCCGTCGCGCAGAGAGTCGCGCCGAGGTCGTCGGGTCTGGACGTCGGAGAGCAGCGGGCGAGCGCGACGGCAGGGGGAGCGCGACGGAGAGGCGCGGGCGAGCGCACCTGAGGGGCAGCGGCGGTAGGGAGAGTTGCCGGGGAGCCGCGCAGGGCAGAGGCGGGACACGAGGTGGAGGGCCGCCGGGTAGCCGCGGGAGCAGGAGAGCTGCCGGAAGGGAGGACTGGCAGGAGCGGCGTGGGGCAAAGCCAGAGGGGGGGGGGGGGCGGCTATGTGGATTGGAGCCGCCGCCCCCGGACGGGAAAACCCTAAAAGAGGGGGAAAAAATAGGGAGGGAGGGGTCGGGTTAGCAAACCTCCTCTGATACCATGTAGATGGGTGAATTCCCTTTACCTCAATGTGAGGTGAGGATATTCTTTTATAGATTAGGAAACCAATATACAAGACGGGTAAGTCCGATGTGGGACTCACCCATTTACACTTAAATGGGTTCCAACAGTGATCTTGATAAAGAGATCTATATGCTCCAACCAGAAGGTTTTTCAGAAGAAAGCAAAGAAAACTTGGTTTGCAGGTTGAACAAATCACTGTACGGTCTCAAACAGACGCCGAGGTGTTGGTACAAGAGATTTGATTCTTATATCATGATCCATGGATACGACGGACTTCATTCATATCCTTGTGCATATTTCAAGGGTTCGGATGGTAATGATTTCATCATTCTTCTGTTGTATGTGGATGACGTGTTGGTTACAGGCCCCAACAAAGATCAGATCCAAGAGACGAAGGCACAATTGGCTAGGGAGTTTGATATGAAGGACTTGGGACCAGCAAACAAGATTCTTAGGATGCAGATTTATCGAGACAGAAATAATGGGAGGATTTGGCTATCAGAGAAGAATTACTTACAGAGAGTCTTGAAACGCTTCAACGTGCAAGACTGTAAGCCAATCTCTACCCCTCTTCCCGTTAATTTCAAGTTATCCTCAACGATGAGTCCTAGCAGTGAAGCAGAGAGGATGGAAATGTCTCGAGTACCGTATGCATCAGCAGTGGGTAGTCTGATGTTCGTTATGGTTTGTACTAGACCAAACATTGCACGTGCAGTGGGAGCAGTTAGTCGGTATGTCACATACATGACATATTTTAAAGGTATTTTTCATTTAATTTACATTCTTGCTTTGTTTTGGGGGTTTTCCATGCATTTTTGAAGGAAATGGTGGGTTTTCAAAATTTGGGCCAACCTAAGAGCTCATTTCCAAGTTTAAAAATAAATTTTGTTTCTTTAATAGCTCCTTCGTTTGTCAACCTTTTTCACCCATTCAACTTCCAAAATGACCTCCATTTAACTATTAAAACCACCAAAGAAATTTGGGCCCCTTAAAAAATCATTAGCATCTTGGATTTGGGTAATCAAATTAGGTGTTGGGCCAACCCGAAAGCTCATTTCCAGTTTTAAAATGTTTTTTTAATTCCTTCATAAAATATTCATTTTTTATCCTTTTTCGGTGATTCCACCTCTCACATGTTCCCACTGAACCCAGCCGCACCCCCATCTTCGTTTTCCCCTCTTTGAAGCTCGTATTCATCTCGAATTAGGGCCGAACTTCTCCAGCTCCAAAAAAACGTCCAGATTTCTCAAGTAAGTTGGTTCCCTTCCTTCCTCCTCCTTTTTTCTTAGGGTTTCTTCTTTTTTTATTGAATCCCCAAATGTCCAGAAGCTAGGGCTTCGTACCTAGGGTTTTAGTTTTGAGTTTCTTGGTCCAATCCTCTGGTTTTAGGTTCAATCTTACTCCCTTGCGGTGCGGTGAAGGTGCGGTTGAAGTGACGAACAAGGATTTGGGGGTTTTGACTCTTTTGGTAGGTGATTCCATATGTAGGTATTGTAGAATGAGTTGGCTTGCTATATTTCTGTTTTCATTATGTTCCTCCTCCATTATTTTGATTGTGAAAATTGATTTGGGTAGCATTTTCAAAGTGGTTGATTTTTAAGTGCCAATTTTGTGTGAAAATGGGTGTTTTACATGTGCAACTCATGTTGTGCCTCTTGGTGTTGTTTTATAATTCATGGATTGGATTTATAAAAATGTTTTGATGCTGAAATTTCTGGTTTGGTATAATATTGGTCTCCATTGGGTTTTAAATGTGGGATTTTAAATGAATTTAATGTGCAAAATTTGATTACTTTTCTTGAAATTGTTTTATGGAAATTATAAGTGGTTTATTGAGTTATATAAAAGGTGCAAAGAATGTGTAGCTACTGTTTTGAATGTGTGTGACCAGAACTGATATTATATGTGAAAATTGATTTTGGTAGCATGTGGTAACTATTTGAGCACAAGACGGGAAACCCGGGTAACTAGGTGGGCTAACGTGTACTAGTACGCTAGTGAACGGAGGGGTTTTTACCATGGTTCACTTAGCAAGTCTGACATGGATAACACTAACAAAACTATAATGGAGATGATTGGAGACCACTAGGTTATGGGTATGCTCCCTACTAGTGGCTCGTGCACGAGAACGAATTTTATTATGGTTACTTTCACCGAAGTACGAGGTACTTGGGGCTCACAACTAACTAGTTCCTAGGGGTGTTCCTATGCTTGGTGCTCGTGGCCTTTTTGGTATTTATCTTTGCCTTATGGTATTTTGGGATATGAAAACCAGTAGCGTGCATGTTTTATTAAAATGCACTCATTCTTTAATGTTATCCCCATTGAAAGTTCTTTTCATTTCAAAGCTGCACTTTTAGAAATAAATGCTACCATTTTCTGTTTATAACTCTCGCAAGCTTTTTATTTTAGAAATAAATGCTACCATTTTCTGTTTATAACTCTCGCAAGCTTTTTATTTTATAATGCCTGTAACTTGGAATCCTTGGGTGATATCCTATTAGGCTTAGTCTCACACCCTACTTACACCTTTGGGTGTAAGTAGACTTGATCATGTTTGACACAGGCAAAGGCAAGGCCTTGGGCGATGGCGGTTCGGGTTGCTAGTTTCTCTCAATGGTGCGGTGTTGTGGAGACGGCTCGTGGGTGATGACCCCTTGTCGCGTGGAGTCTCTTGGGATGTTTTTCTACTACTTTTATACACCTTTGGACCTCTTGTGTATTGTTTAAACCCATATACTCAGTTCTGAATTTTATTAAGTCTTGTTTGGCATAATTTTTCAGATTTGGATTATTGTTTTTTTTTTGGTTATTTTATGAATCCAAACTCGGGTAAATCGTTCCCAAATGAATTTTTATGATACCTGGGCACTTGTGCCAGCCCGTGGGGATAGGGAACGCCCTTCGGACCTTGCCACGAGCCAAGTTTGGTGCCGGTTTGATGGAGACCAAATTCGGTTCGTGACAAAATGGTATCAGAGCCAGGTTAACGTTTTTGAGTTATATTATTATTTTGGGATGAGTCGGGCTAGACAGGAGATAGGACTGTCGGGGTTCAGAGTTTTGGTCATGAGTAGGGTGTCTGGCCCGTACCCCTCGTGACAGACCACGAGTCACCATGGGATGTCCGAATTGTTTGTTTATGTTCACTTCCAGGTGAGACGTGTGGGCTGCAGACTGCACGTGGACATCGAGGGTGGTGAAGTAGTTTATTTTACTGTTTTAATGTGTTTGGCTTATTTATATATGATGTTATTCCTGAAATTTTCAGAACTGTTGTACTGATTTTTTTTCCTTGTGACTGTTGCCTTTTGTAGCAACATGCCTCCCCGGAAAGCTCCCACGCACCCACAGGAGGAAGCCGGAGAGAGTTCTCCTACACCACTCGATCAAAGGATGATAGAAGCCATGGTCCGAGCTGTCCAGACTCTGGGACAGGGAGGGGTTCTGGCTCCTACTCCAGCCAGAGAAGATGAGTCTGGGCCCAGGAAGGATAAGGCCCAGGAGTTCATGAAAAATAAACCTCCTTGTTTTCGAGGTAGCTCGGAACCTCAAGAGGCAGAGGAATGGCTCGAGAAGATAGAGCGTATGTTCGAGTTCCTGGACACACCTGAGGAGGTCCGGGTGAAATGTGCCTCTTTTCAGCGAGGGTCCCAGCCGTAGGTGGTGGGAATCAGTGCTTCAATCTGGGAAGCATGAAAACATGAGCTGGAGAGATTTTAAGGCCATCTTCAACGAGCATTATGGTCCAGAGGTTCTATCCTATGCCAGATCTCGAGAATTCATGGATCTTTCCCAGGGAGATCGTTCAGTAATGGATTATGCTAACCGTTTTGCTAAGTTAGTGCGGTACGCGCCTGAGATTGTTTCAAGTGAATACTTGAAAGCTCAGAAATTCAAGAAGGGACTGCGACCAGAAATTTACTCACAGGTCTTCCCATTCAAGTTAGGAACTTATGCTGAGGTGGTCGATCGTGCTTGTATGGTAGAGATTGATCAAAAGGGGAAGTCTGGGATCTTTGGAGGGGTATCTACTATGGGCACTGGTAGCTCTGCTGAAAAGAAGAGGAAGCGGGAAGAGCAGGGAAAGAAGGGAGGTGGCAGTTCAGGCCACTCTTCCAGGCAGTTTTCATCAGTGGCTTCAGATGTGAGGATTGTCGTGTGCCACCAGTGTGGGAAGACAGGGCACATCCGTCCAGCATGCCCTCATCCTCCGAAGACCTGTTTTCAGTGTGGAGGTATGGGACACGTGCAACGCTTTTGTGGGATAGCGCGTCCACTTCAAAGTGGGGCAGGATCTGTTCCTCCCAGAGGAGTTCCAGCGCAGTTCGAGCCATCAAGGACAGGGGGATCTCAGTTCGGTGGTCGTGGCGGTAGGGCTGGATCATCTTTTGGGCAGAGCCAATTTAGGGCAAAGCCACAGGCAGGTGGTCGTTCTCAGGCAGGGACCAGACATTTGCATGTTGTGGATCAGGCACCAGCGGGATCTGATGCAGGACCTTCGACTGTTCGAGGTACCATTCTGATTGCATCTTCTATAGCTGCAGTTTTATTTGATACTGGTGTTTTAGTTTCTTTTATATCTGCCCGTCTTGTGAACTTGTTGAGCCTTCCAACCGAGCTTTTATCTGTTGCAATGGAGTTAGTAACACCGCTGGGTAAGAAAAAGGAGCAGGGTCTTAGGTGCCCGTCGTGCACACTCTCTGTCTCAGGAGTCGAGATGGAGTGGGATTTCTTGGTCCTTGATATGGACCTGTTTGATGTGATCCTCAGCATGGACTAGCTGGTGCGCTTCCAAGCGCATATTGACTGCTATCGGCGTCGACTTAGCTTTATGGCACCAGATGGGAGTCCTCAGTTATTTCATGGAGAATGAGATCCTCGGTCGGGTCGCGCGGGACCTCCACTCCCTGAGTTGGGGAATCTTGCTTATCAGTTGTCGTCGCTCGCACTGGAGGATGATGGTGGTGTCTCTCAGGGCGGGTCTCATGTAGTGGATGAGTTCCCAGAAGTCTTTCCAGATGATTTCTCAGGCTTACCCCCAGAGCGGGACGTGGAGTTCTCGATTGAGTTGGTGCCGGGAACACAGCCTATATCTCTTCCCTCATATCGCATGACCCCCACTGAATTGAGGGAATTAAAGATACAGCTGGACGATTTGGAATCCAAAGGATTCATTCACCCGAGCGTCTCTCCTTGGGCCGCCCCAGTCTTATTCGCGAAGAAGGCCGATGGAACCCTCCGGTTGTGCATCGATTATCGGAAATTGAATAAGGTGACCATCAAGAATAAATACCCTTTGCCTCGGCTTGACGATTTGTTTGACCAACTGAAGGGGGCAAAGTGGTTCTCCAAAATCAACTTGCGTTCGGGATACCACCAGCTCAGGGTAAGAGAAGCAGACATTCCGAAGACGGCTTTCCGAAGCAGGTATGGTCACTTCGAGTATCTAGTCATGCCTTTCGAATTGACGAATGCCCCGGCAGTTTTCATGGCGCTAATGAATAGGGTGTTCCACCAATATCTCGACTCATTTGTAGTGGTATTTGTGAACGACATCCTGGTTTATTCTAGATCTGAGGAGGAGCATGAGCACCACCTGCGGGTTGTTTTGAGCACCTTGCGGGACCATCGCCTGTATGTCAAACTCTCGAAGTGCACATTCTGGATCAGGGAAGTGAATGGGGCATGTCGTCTCAGAACATGGGGTTTCAGTGGATCCTGAGAAGATTAGGGCAGTTATGTCATGGGAACAACCAAGAAATGTGTTTGAGATCAGGAGTTTTCTTGGCCTGGCAGGTTATTACAGGCGCTTTGTCCGGGACTTCTCGCGGCTCGCCTCCCCCATGACCGCACTCACCCGAAAAGGGGTGAAGTTTGAATGGAGCCCACAGTGTCAGGCATCCTTTGAGGAGTTGAAGCAGCGGTTGACCACCGCACCTGTGCTGATTTTACCAGAGTCTGGGAAGGGCTATGTGGTTTATTGTGATGCGTCAGGTATGGGCCTTGGGTGTGTACTCATGCAGGATGACCATGTGGTGGCTTATGATTCTCGCCAGCTCCGGCCGCCTGAGAAGAATTATCCGACTCACAACTTGGAGTTGGCAGCGGTGATGCATGCTTTAAAGACTTGGCGACACTACCTCTTTGGGGAGAAATTTGTGGTCTATTCTGACCATAAGAGCCTAGCCTACATTTTCTCTCAGAAGGATCTCAATCTGAGGCAGCGTCGTTGGATCGAGTACTTGCAAGGATTTGACTTTGACATTGTCTATACCCCAGTCAAGAGTAATGTGGTGGCAGACGCTTTGAGCAGGAAGGTACCAGTGCAGGCATTGAGGAAGTCCAGCGATACGTGGACTTTGATGGGGCTCTTCGCCCAGATGCACTTGGAGAGCAGGGAGCATAGCGGAGGTACTTTCTTGGCTAGCATTCAGTTGACTCCCGCTCTTCTGGAGTTGATTCAGCGGGAGCAGCCTGATGATGAGCTGTGTCAGCGATCTATGCAGTTGTTTCATGGTGGGGAGACTCCTTCTGATTGGTCTCTGTCTCCTGAGAAGATCTTGTGCTTCAAGAGCCGTGCAGTGGTGCCATTGTCTCTGCGGAAGGTGGTGATGCAGGATAACCACCAATCTCAATGGGTAGTCCATCCTGGTGCAACCAAGATGTATTACGATGTTCGTCGCCAGTTCTGGTGGCCAGGTATGAGACGGGAGATAGCCGATTTTGTATCGAGATGCTACACTTGTCAGCAGGTGAAAGCAGAGCATCAGAGACCATCTGGCCTACTTCAGCCATTACCCATTCCTACCTGGAAGTGGGACGAGGTCGCCATGGACTTCATTATTGGATTGCCTCATACACCTCGAGGGAGGAATGCTATCTGGGTAGTGATTGACCGTTTGACCAAGTCAGCTCACTTTATCCCCTATCAGAAACAACTGCTGACGGCACACCATGAAGCGGGCGAATCAGATTCTGGAGGACATGCTTCGCGCATGTGTGTTAGATTTTGGAGGTGCATGGGATTGGTCGAGTTTACTTATAATAACAGTTACCAATCCTCTATAAGAATGGCACCCTTTGAGGCGCTCTACGGTCGGCCTTGTCGGTCTCCTCTGTGTTGGGATGAGGTAGGTGAGACATCACTGTTGGGACCGAGCCTTGTGCAAGAGACATCTGAGAAGGTCAAGTTGATCAGGCAGCGTTTATTGACAGCTCAGAGTCGCCAGAAATCATATGCTGATAAGAGGCGTCGAGATCTAGAGTTTTCTGTGGGTGATCGAGTATTTTTGAAAGTGGCCCCTCGTTTAGGTCACCGTCGCTTGGGGAAGCAGGGAAAGTTGACGCCAAGGTATGTCGGACCTTTTGAGATCACCGAGCGTATTGGTAAGGTGGCATATAGGTTGGATTTGCCTTCTCAGTTGACATCCATCCATGATATTTTTCATGTCTCCCAGTTGAAGAAATACAACTCGGATCCGTCCCATGTGCTGAATTGGGAGGAGTTGGATATAGAGCCTAATTTATCTATTTTTGAGCGGCCAGTGCTAATAGTAGACTCCCAAGAAAAGGTGCTTAGGGGAAAGTCTATTCCACTGGTCCGAGTTCTTTGGCAACATGAGAGTGATACACACGAGACATGGGAACGAAAGTCATGGGTTGAGGAAGAGTACCCGAACCTGTTTTCCAATCAAGCATCGGGTTGACTTTCCGGGGCGGAAAGTCCTTCATGGTGAGGAGAATTGTCACATACATGATATATTTTAAAGGCATTTTTCATTTAATTTACATTCTTGCTTTGTTTTGGGGGTTTTCCATGCATTTTTAAAGGAAATGGTGGGTTTTCAAAATTTGGGTCAACCCAAGAGCTCATTTCCAGGTTTAAAAATAAATTTTGTTTCTTTAATGGTGGACCCCATTTAAGTTTAAATGGGTATTTCTGAGTCCCACATCGGACTTACCCTCCTTGTAATTAGATTTACTCATCTATAAAAAGAGTATCCCCACCTCATATTGAGGTAAGGGGAATTCACCACTATCATGGTATCAGAAGGATCTTAATCCCGACCCTCCCTCCCAGCGGATTCCCAGTTCTGTCCGGCCCCCGCCTCTCTTCCCCCCTCTGGCCTTGCCCTTCCCGCCGGCGGCCACCTCTCCTGCCCGACCCTTCCTCCCGGCGCGGCTCCACCTCCCGGCGGCCCTCCCTCCCGGCGCGGCTCCACCTCCCGGAGGCCCTCCCTCCAGGCGCGGCTCCCCTTCCCGGCGGCCCTCTCCCGGCGGCCCTCTCGCCCAGCGGCTCCCCTCCCGGCGCCCTCTCCCAGCGGAGTTCTCCCGGCCCCCGCTCCCAACGTGGCTCCCGGCCCCGGCTTCTGGCGCCCTCCCGCGGCGCGCCCTCGCCCAGCACCGCCCTCGTCCCAGCAGCGCTCTCGCCCGGCGCCCGCGCCCTAGCCCTCGCGGCGCCCCTGCCCCAGCCGCACCCTCGCCCAGCGCTCGCGCCCTAGCCCCGGCGGCGCCCTCGCCCCCGCACCGCCCTCGCCCAGCGCCCGCGCCCTGGCCCCGGCGGCGCCCTCGCCCCCGCACAGCCCTCGCCCCCGCACAGCCCTCGCCCCCGCACAGCCCTTGCCATACCTTGCCTTGGACATTTTGAAATAAATCACAATTCCTGAAATATATAAAACAAAGAGTTAAATATTAAAAAAAATATCTCAAAAAAAACAAACTAAAAAATAAAAAACATAAAAAAACATGAAGAAAACATAGCAGTAAAAATAAAAACATGGGTGACTCAAAAAAAATAAGGGGCGGTCGAGGGAGCTTGGTTGAGTTGCGGCAGCCGAGGGAGCTCGGCTGGGTCGCGGTGGTCGCTGTGGTCTGACACCGGGTGGGTCACTCAGCTCGCGGGAAGAGTAGAGTGTTGCACGTCGGAATGGGAGGTCATCGTTTGACCTCAAAAGCAATATTTTCAATTGGGGCGTATCAGTTGGCAGGTTAAAAAAATGCAAAAAAAAAATCAAAAAGGCGCATTGGCGCGCGCCACGCGCCACAACGCGCCATCTTAGATGTGTCATGGCGTGGCGCACCACTGTCTGACACTGTCTGGCGCAAGTCGTGGTGCAATGGCGCGCGCCATTAATAACTATGGACATCTACCCAAAGCAGCCATTCAGGGTATTATCGAACATATCGAAAGCTCACTGACAACTTATATTGGGTTGGCATACAGCGCCAAGTTTTACAATATGTCCAGCACTGTCCGACCTGCCAACAATCTAAGTATGTTCACTTCATTGCATTGAAACGCCCCTTCATCACAAAGGGGGTGGCTGGTATCTTTGTAAAGGAGATAGTCCAGCTTCACGGTGTCCCTAAATCCATTATCAGTGACCGTGATCCTTTGTCTATAAGCCACTTTTAGACAAAGCTTTTCCGGTTGCAAAGAACACACAGATGAGTTTTGCTTACCACCCGCAAACGGATGGCCAAACCGAAATCGCCAACCGCTGTTTGGAAACTTATCTCAGATGTTTTGCGGGCGACCAACCCAAGGGATGGGTCTTTCTAGTTACCATGGGCGAGTTATGTTACAGAACCCCTTGACATTCATCCCATCAACTCCACTCCTTTTGAAGTGGTGTGCAGGCTAAAGCCTCAAACCATTTTTTCTTTTTCTCCCAAGTACAAGTTCATGCAGTGGCTTCTGCCCTATGGGACCGCGATGAGACTCTTCAACAGCTTAAGCATCACTTATCCCATGCTCAAAGCTACATGAAGCAGCGGGCTGACCAACACCGCTGTGAGGTCACTCTTCAACAGCTTAAGCATCACTTATCTCATGCTCAAAGCTACATGAAGCAGTGGGCTGACCATCCATCCTGTGTTTCACCGTCTTTCAGCTAAAAAAGGCTATCGGGAGCCATATTCTGCATTCCACCTTGCCAGCTCTGGAGGCAGACCTTGCAGGCTCCCTGGAGGTGATCCTTGCCTAGTGTGCCAGCAAATTAGGCCTACCCCCCAGCTTTTGATCAAGTGGAAGGCACGGCCTGACGAGGATGCCACATGGGACGATAAACTCATCATTCGCAATCAATTCTCCGCACGCAGTCTTGAGGACAAGACTGCTCTCCTGGGGGCGGCGAGTGATGGAGCAGGGGACACACCTGCCCTGAAAAGTTTATTCCAGGAGGAGCAAATCAGTCCTAGCAGGCAGTTAGTTACTTGTGGTGGTCCCCCCCCCCCGGTGCAGTTGTGAGAATATTCTCCTGTTAGGGGAGGGAGGTGGAGTAGTGAGTGTTATTCTGTTGTAACACCCTTGGGATTGGGCGGGGAGTATTTCCCCTGTTTCTCTTCTCTTCCCTCCACCAGACTCCGTAACCCTCCTATAGTGGCACTTAATATACTGAAGGGGAATTTTATGGGTCGCAGTCTCTTTCAATGATCCTACCAAGTATGTAAATATTTACCAGTCTACAGCCACACTTGCATGCCTCTATTGTTATATTGTTGCAGATAGGTTGGTGGTGGTGTTGACAATGTTATCCGGATGGTGTTCGGGATTGATTGCGATGCAGGCAATAGAGGCAAACTAGTGGCATGTGTTTCCCTTTTTCCTTTATTCCCAAAGTTGTGCATTGTGGTTGCTTGGGGAATTATTGTTGGTTTCTTTGGTATTTGTGTACGTTTGAGATTCATTCATACCCTATTGATTACTTTAGTCATGGATTTCATCTATAAGCATGTTTATCTGGGTTGTCATGTAGTGGTGTTGGATGTTGCAGGTTACATAGATGGTAATGCCCCTTCCAAAAGTGACTTGTACCCTCGGTCTTAGTTGTCCTCTAACCTATTAGAGATGGGCTTAGAGGCAAACTAGTGGCATGTGTTTCCCTTCATTCATACCCTATTGATTACTTTAGTCATGGATTTCATCTATAGGCATGTTTATCTGGGTTGTCATGTAGTGGTGTTGGATGTTGCAGGTTACATAGATGGTAATGCCCCTTCCAAAAGTGACTTGTATCCTCAGTCTTAGTTGTCCTCTAACCTATTAGAGATGGGCTTAGAGAGACACCTAGCCGGTCTCGTCGCCAACCCAAGACTTCTACGCTCAGTGCTAGTAGTTAACCCCTAACCTATTAGAGATGGGCTTAGAGAGACACCTAGCCGGTCTCGTCACCAACCCAAGATGGGGTTCCTGCAAGGACGGGTAATGTTAAGATGGTATATCAAACATTAAAAATTTCATGGTGACTAGCCCTGGACAGCACTTCCTCGACCCAATGTAGCTTGGTTTTCCGTTCTCCGTTCATTATCAAAAAAAAAACTCCATATTCACGTGACCCACCAAATTACCCAAAAAATAATAATCAAAAAGCCTAATTCACTACATTAAATGTTGATTGCTCTATTGACTAAAAAACACTGCACTGATTTAATCAAGCCCTATTCAAGATTAAATGGAGATCTAATGCAAACAACTATAAGTCAGGCCCTCCAAGAATTGGCCAATAAAATGTTTACTTTGGCCTGCTATTCCTATCAATTAATTGAACAGCAGTATCAGTAGAAAGGAACAGCAGTATCAGTAGAAAGGAAAATTTAACAGAAAGGTGGCATCATTATCCCGAGAGAAGCCTAGTGAAGAGTAAACAACACTTATACCAAGTGCGCAGTTGCAGGTTCTAAAACAGCTATCTTCCGGAACATCAGCATGGCCTTCAGGAAATCCATCGGCATCACAAATACATGTCAGTACACCTTTACCGCCTGCAGTTAATTGAGGCCATCAGAATCCAAATATTACTGCAAACGTCTGAATGTAATAAGGAACTAGGAGTCTGGTTGATGGAAAAAAAGGTTAAGGGAGAGAAGAAAGTGAGGAAATTACCGAGACAAAAATGTTCGGTTGCCAAAGGAAAAAGGAAACGTGATTCTTTCTAGAAAGTCTTTTCCACCAAATATGAGATACCACTTTCTTCTATTTATGGAGGGAACTTCCTTCTAGGGAAGGAAAGTCCATTAAAATATTTATAATGTTCTTTCTTTATTGTTGAATTTAAACATTTTTTAATTTTTTTTAAATAAAAATATTATTATTTTATAAAAATGTAATTTAAAATTTTTTAATTGATAAAATTATTATTTTAAATAAAAATTATATATGTAACTTTTTTATACATTTTTATTATTAAAATATTAAAAATAGATTTTGTTATTTCGATTTATATTTTTGTTATATTTCCTATTATTTTTTTATACAAACCAAACAATTGTTTTCCATCAAACAGCTTTCATTTTCCTCGTATATCAAACATTTTTTTTTAATCACATTATCTCCTTCACTCGTTTTCTGTTTCTTTTATTTCATTTCCTTCAAAAAAAAATTCTATCAACAAAATATAACCTAAATGGAATTATTTTTATCTTGTTACAGTTATGGTCCATTGTTTAGTTCCAAAAGTGTAAAGCCTGATTTGCATTACCATGAAGGTTCTAATGGATATTTAATTCTAAGACCAAATATAGCCTGCAACATGATGACGGGATGCGGGGGTTTTGGGAAAGGGCATTTCACCAGTGAACCAAGCAGCAAGCTCTCGGTAGCTCTAATTCCCCCATGATTGGAAGAACGTCATGCATTTGATAATACTACTCATGCTAATAAACTGCACTATTATTTTCAATAGTCTATCTAATAAAAAATTCACAATTAAAACTTCTGACCTGTAGGATGAAACCTCCCGAAAAAATTTCTCAGAAAATGGGATAGTGAAAACAAAGCACATTAAAGGGTGGTTTGGAAATTTAACAACCCACCGTCAGTCACGGAAGAGAGGTCAAGGTGTTCCATAGAAAAAAAAAGTTTCATAAAAAAGTTGTGGCTAAAGAATTTGTTAAACCCAGTTTTATTATATTGGGTATTTCCAAGTCCCACAGTGAACCAAGCAGAGCAAGCTCTCGGTAGCTCTAATTCCCCCATGATTGGAAGAACGTCATGCATTTGATAATATTACTCATGCTAATAAACTGCACTATTATTTTCAATAGTCTATCTAATAAAAAATTCACAATTAAAACTTCTGACCTGTAGGATGAAACCTCCCGAAAAAATTTCTCAGAAAATGTGATAGTGAAAACAAAGCACATTAAAGGGTGGTTTGGAAATTTAACAACCCAGTCAGTCACGGAAGAGGTCAAGGTGTTCCATAAAGCCCTTGGGGCTAGAAAAAAAAGTTCCATAAAAAAGTTGTGGCTAAAGAATTTGTTAAACCCAGTTTTATTATATTGGGTATTTCCAAGTCCCACATCGGAATAGACTACCATGTATTCCTTTTTACTCGTCTATAAAAAAATGTCTCCACATCGGAATACTCTACCATGTATTCCTTTTTACTCATTTATAAAAGAATGTCCCCACCTCACATTGAGGTAAGGGGAATTCGCCATCTATATGGTATCAGAGGGTACTTCATAATTATTTCCCCACATCGGAATACTCTACCATGTATTCCTTTTTACTCATTTATAAAAGAATGTCCCCACCTCACATTGAGGTAAGGGGAATTCGCCATCTATATGGTATCAGAGGGTACTTCATAATTATTTCCCCACTCCCGTCTAGGTTTTTTATTCTCCCCGCAATTTCTCGTGCAGCCTCCCGATTCCAACCAGCCCTGCCGTCCCTGCGGACTCCCGGTTCCGATCTGGCCCCCGCCTGAGAGGCGACCTCACCCCATCGCAAACACCCCCCCCAGCAGCGCCCTCCCGTCGCGAACGGCCTTATGCGCCTCCCGATCCCGACGGCCCACCCCGCCTCCCATGGCGCTCCAGCATCCGTTGCGCCTCCCGTCGCGGCATCTCGATTTTGCGAGGCCCCGCCCTCCGCAATCTCGACGCCTTCGCCTGGCCGCCCGCGATCCTCCTCTCGCGGCGCTTCTCCCCGACGGCGCCCCTCTCACCCATCCTCTCGTGGCTTCCCAGTCCCCGCTAGCCAACACCCTCCTCAAGCGTCACCCACCTCCGACGCCCCTCCCGGCTTCCGATAGGCCCCCGCTTGAGGGGGAGTGTGTGTGGTCTTGTTTGCTTTCATCTTTCTTTGGTGGGACTCTTGGTCCAAGCTGAGCATGTCCAGCTTGAGGGGGAGTTTTAAACCCAGTTTTATTATATTGGGTATTTCCGAGTCCCACATCGGAATACTCTACCATGTATTCCTTTTTACTCATCTATAAAATAATGTCCCCCCCACCTCACATTAAGGTAAGGGAAATTCGCCATCTACATAATTGATCAAGAACTACCCACAAAATGTCCCAAGGATGGTTGAGATGTTACAACAGCGATGCCCAGAGGCCAAAATTTATTTTATTTTAAGATCATAGGAGAAGTCCCAAAATCCGGGTCAGAGATGCTACTGACCTTAACTGACATTCCCCAGAAACCAAAGGTTGACAATAAATGTGGAGGGTTTAACACAAGAACAAGAGGGGGAACGTTTACCCTTAAACACGCACACACAACTACACAGAAGATCCAAGACAACAATGAACATATAAACAATGCAAGAGACAACTATAAAATGATGCATGAGATAGTATCCAACAACTCAGAGGAATCAACAAGAGTCAGGGGGAAATAAAAGAACTAGCCAGCAAAGACTCCAAAGCAGCGACGGACTCAGGCACCAAGGTGGTGCCACTCTAAACGCCAAGACACAACCACGTGCCAAGTGATGCGGAATCGTCGGGAGACACAACGACAGAAATGAGAAAAACGAAAGAAAGAAAGTAGAGGACACAGCGATTTACGTGGTTCGGGAAAAATCCCTACGTCCACGGGAGAGGCAAAATATTTCACTATTCGGGAGCACAAATTATAGAGGTTTTTTTCAGTAGTAAACCCTAGCCCGAAATGGGCTACATATGAAGAAGATGATCCACTGTTCCGAAATAGTAAGTCCGCGTTGCAACAGTGATCGGCGGCCAACTTTGTCAAAAGCGCTACAGTGTCTGCCAGCTGGAAGTCAAAAGCACTACAGTGAAGTTGACCCCGAAGTCCGCACCGCTACAGTGTCTGTCGGTGTCGGTCGGTCAGCTCCGCTACAATGGTCAGCATTGCTACAGCTCGCTCCGCTACAGTGGTCAGCATTGCTACAGCTCGACCCGCGACAGTTGCGAGCCACAAGCAATCAGCCCAACCGGATCGGGCAACACCAATCCAACACCAAGCTCCATCTCCGAACTTCCATGACAACCACTATCAAGGTGCTCCACTAGTGAAGTACGAGACTTGTCTCTTACCAGTATCACGAAAGACAACGTCTACATATACACCGGGGTGTGCAAGGATGGGTATAACAACCCAGTAGGCAACCTCAAGAGACTTTTCTCACATGTCATTAAGACCAAAATCATGTTAACTCAGTTTTATAAAACAACGAGAGGGGTATCAAAAGCAGTTTAAAGAAATTTATACAAATATAAACAGACGGATAAGCAAGTTTTACCAAAACAATTCTAACCCAAAAAAAGGTGATCAAAACAGTTTTCCCAAAATAAACTTTTCTTTTAAAAGCAGCAGAAAGGGTTTATTCAGACATCAATTACATGATTCACTCGCACACCTGTGCAACCCAAACCTCCCAAAATGATCTTGTGATCACAGTGACTTCCGTCCATGATCCCTTCATAAGTAGTTCATTTAAAGCATCTTGACATGTCAAATTCCATGTACCCACGCACACACACACTCATGCATAACCTAGACCTCCAAAGACGGTCCTGTGACCATGGTAACTTCCGTCTAAGATCCATTTTCCAGATGCACAAGAAAACAAGCAATCGAAGCCAACCCATCGTTTCCATATCCCATGTGGTGTCACCCACATCCCCAAAACCAAGAACGAGAACAATCAGAGGGTTTTCCCAGCAGAGTTTCAACAATAGAATTTTCATTCAAATAGAGAGCATGAAAGTCTTCACATTCCAAGAAAAAGTGAAAGAGGGGAAAACCCACCTACCTCGGATTCATTCGACACAGCAATTCTTTGGATAATCTCGCAGATCTAACCCCTTCCTTCTGTCACTCTTTGATTTCCACGATTAAACGCTCGAAGAATAGTGGGAATCGGAGTCCAAGCGTCAAAAATAACTGAAAATCGCCTAAGGGAACCCTGGATGTCGAGAGGAAGAGAAAGTAATGAGAACCGGAAGGAGCGCTAAAATTATAAAACCGGTTCGACCTGGCACTATTCACGGCGTGAAGCATAGATTCATATCGTGAATCTTCAAGATGCCACATACATCGAAATTTAAGTCGCCTCGGCTTAAAATCTCAAAAACCAGTTCAGGTCGTGAACGGGTCTACCCAGAAAACCATTCACGCACTAAATAAAGTCACGGTGTCTGCCCAAAAATTGTTCACGTTGTGAATAACCATTCACGGCATGAACCAGTTCTTGTAGCCAGATTCCAGTTCCCCTTCTCTTTCTCCTCCCGAACACCTCTAGCATTTCAACCCCAAACACTTCAAACTTAAAAGTAACAGTGAGAAACAAGGACATACCTACCGATGGTACTACATTCTCCTCACCATTGGGCTTTCCATTCTAAAAAAACTGGAGGTATGCGGCGTCTTTGAAAAGCTCAAGTCATTGCTCCAACATAACCTTCTCTCTTTCCCAAATTTCCTCTTGAATCTAATCATGCTATCATGATTGATAGATGCGAATGGATGCTGGGAGTAGGTTGTCATGAGCTGGTTTAAGAATTGGGATGTTATTTCAAAAGGGTATGATATGAGGGAGAGTTTTAACTGCTAAGGACAGCGTAATAAATGTGGGGCAGTGTAATAAATGTTGGACAGAGTTGTTAGTGTAAGGGTTGACAGTTGTATAACTAATAGGAGGGACTAGAACCTTCAACTGTTGGGGACCTCTTTAAATAATTTGGTTGGGGGCAGCTTGAGGGATACAGATTGTTTCCTAAAAAAGGGATTTGTTGTGCAAATAGGAGGGGTTGCGACCTTCGGCCTCGAGGTGTGATCACAGGAAGTCTTTTTTTCTACCTTTCTTCTACAATTCTTTTTCTTCTTCCCTAATTCTACTGTAAATTCTATTTGTAATTATAAAAGATATCAATAGAAACTCTTGGTTTTTCTCTCTATGACTTGAACACCTATTAATAATACTCTTAACAACGAAATAGATCTCCTTCGCAAGGTCTTTTCTTGCCCATACAGAATTCGGACCGGTTCATGGATAAACATCGCATCCGGCTCAAGTGTATGGTCCCAATTGATCACATGACTAGGATACGGCCGGTACTTCTTCAATTGAGACACATGAATTCGGACCGGTTCATGGATAAACATCGCATCCGGCTCAAGTGTATGGTCCCAATTGATCACATGACTAGGATACGGCCGGTACTTCTTCAGTTGAGACACATGAAACATATTGTGGACCATAGTTGTCAAATCGCGCTGTAGCGCTCGCGATTGCGCTGGTGCAGTGCAGAGCGGTGCCCCGCCGCTCCTGGGGGCTGAGTCGCGTCCCAGTACGCTATCGCGTGGGTCGCGCCGCAATAGCGGCGTCGCGGGTCGCGCGCGACCTTGGCAGTCGCGGCCGCGCTGTGTTTTTGCGCGCAAAAAACCGAGTTATTTCCCCGCATCTGGTATGCTTTGGCTTGCGTCGCCGCCGCCGACCCCTCCTCCGACTTCGACCACCCCGATGACAACGACGACCAGGCTGGTCGTCATTTTTTCCCTTATCCCCAACAACGATGCTGAGGCCGAGCCAGTCGGGCTTTAATTTTTTTTATTTTTCCCATGTTAACGTCGGGCTCCTGCTGCCTCCTCCACACTTTGCGCCCCTCATCTCTTTTATTTTGTTTTTTGTTTTTTTGTTTTTTTGTTTTTTTAATTTACTTGTTAGTTAAAACGTTCCATTTTGCACCCTTTTTTTGTTTTTTTTTATTTTGTTATTATATATGTATTATTTTTATTCCGTTTTATATTTTATTTATCATATTTTAATTTTTCAGAATATATATGTGATTAGAATTATATAATTTAAATTATATTAATTGACCCGCGATTGGATAAAAAAGCGGCCGCGACGCGATCCGCGTCGCCGCTATCCAGTTCTAGGACCCCACCGTGTCGCGCCGCGATCCGAGATTGATAACTATGTTGTGGACAGCATTGAATCACAGCGGTAAGGCTAACCTACATGCAACATCGTCAATCCATTTCAAAATCACAAACGGGCCAACATACCGTGGAACCAATTTCCCTTGTTTTCTCAAGCAACGATAACCAAGTCTCGGTGACAATTTTAAAAAGACATGATCACTCACATTGTAATAAATGTTGGATAGATTAGTATAAGGGTTGACAGTTGTAATACTAATAGGAGAGACTAGAACCTTCCAACTGTTGGGGACCTCTTTAAATAATTTGGTTGGGGCCAGCTTGAGGGATTTGTTGTGCAGATAGGAGGGGTTGCGGCCTTCGGCCTCGAGGTGCAATCACGAGAAGTCTTTTCTTCTACCTTCTAAAATTCTTCTTCTTCCCTAATTCTACGGTAAATTCTTTGTAATTATAAAAGATATCAATAGAAACAACTCTTGGTTTTTCTCTCTCTAACTTGAACACCTATTAATAATACTCTTAACAACGAAATATATCTCCTTCGCAAGGTCTTTTCTTGTCTATACAGAATTTGGACCGGTTCATGGATAAACGTCGCATCTAGCTCAAGCGTATGGTCCCAATTGATCACATGACTAGGATTCGGCCGGTACTTCTTCAATTGAGACACATGAAACATATTATGGACAACATTGAATCTCGGCGGTAAGGTTAACCTGCATGAAACATCGTCAATCCATTTCAAAATCACAAACGGGCCAACATACTGTGGAACCAATTTCCCTTGTTTTCCCAAGCAACGATAACCAAGTCTCGGTGACAATTTTAAAAAGACATGATCACTCACATTGAAAAACAAAGGTCGACGGCGATGATCTGCATATGATTTTTGTCCGCTCTAAGCCATAGCCATCTGCTTCCAAGTCATCTGGATCTTTTCTATAGTCTCGTGGACAAGACTGGGTCCAATCAGTGAAGCCTCTCATGTTTCCGCCCAACAAAGTGGAGAACGGCAAGGACGGTCATACAATGTCTCAAACGGGGTCATATGTATCGTGGGCCTGATAACTGTGTATGAGAACTCCACAAACAAGAGATGATGGGTTTGTAGGGTGGGTTTGTTATATTTGTTAAGGAGAATATTCTGGATCGGCGTGTGGGGTTGGGATTTTGTTATATAAGCCGGGAGGGGGTGAGTAAGAAGGCAGGGAATATTTCATTTGGGAAACGGCCTTCGTGGCTTGGGCGGGAGAGTCAATGCCTCCTGAATTCTCCTCCTCATTCCTCTTATACTACACAAGTCGTCACTTCTTATGTTGCACGAGTATCTAACATTTGGTCCGACCTTCCGTCCACTCCTCTCCCCTCCACCCGCGACGTCGTGCACTGCCAGAGGGGCACCCTGCAATCTCGATGTCTACTACTACGCTCGGCCGGATGCGGCACGCGCACCGCGTGATTTCTCCTTTCCGCCCAGAGGAGAAACGTGTGCGCCTTGCTCGCACAGGTCTGATGGCGCGCACGACGTCTACTACTGTGCACATGCCAGTTCTTCGAGCAGAGGAGGCACGCCCCATCGGACTTTGTCAGTGAAGGGGGCGCGCTTTGTCGAACGCCCTGCTGCCTTCCGACGCAAAGCGCCTTGCCGCACCCAGCTGGCACGGTGCGTGCAAGCAAAAAAAAGAAGAAAAAAAGAGAGGTCATTTGTTGCTAGCTCACGTTAGGAAGAGCCGCATCAACTCAAGTGCGCATTACAGCGTCTCAATCCCGCACAGTTCCTCTCGTTCCGACGCCCACTCACTGCGAGGATACCTCCACACCACCGGCAGGTTCACTGAAGGACTAGGCCGACTTGAAGCCTTGCTGGAAACCTGGGGACACGAGCAGACTACCTTCCGACAAGCTCAGGCGCACGACATTGTTGAACTCACCAAGGCCCCGCAACCGGACGAGGCGCGTTCATCACTAGTGACAGAGGTCTCTTCCTCGCGCGCACAACAATCGGACAAACCCTCAGTGCTCGACTTGCATGCTGGTGTAGTCGCACTCACTGTCCACTCCAGATCAGGGCAGCAGCCTCTTGTTCAACGGGTGGAGCTCCCAGTTTTCACTAGCACGGATCCAAAGGGTTGTATCGTATGCGCTGAGATGTATTTTTGTATTCACCAGACCACCGAAGCGAACAAAATTGCCCTAGCTCAGTTACGTATAGAGGGCATCGCTATTCACCGGTTTACAATTCTAATTGAAGTATACCCGACTTTAACGTAAATAATGTTCAAAGAGAGTTGATCGAACGTTTCAAGACCGCACCAACCGGATACAGCTTTTCTCCAACCAACCAAACACGAAGAGGCGGCCGGTAATGGAGCTCGTCGCGAGCCTCCTAGTCACACCACCCCTGACGAGTGAGGTGTTCAACACTTGACCACCCAGGAATGGGAGGATCAGCGCCGCAAGGGTCTTTGCTTCCTATGCGGTCAGCTCTACAAGCCCATGCACAGGTGTCCCGATCCACAATTGAGGGTATTGATACTAGGAGAGGAAGATACTAGAAATGAAGAAGGGGCATCGGAGTGGGGCCCCAGAGGCAATCCACGCCAACGAGGAACCAGTTCCCCACATTCAGCCTTGAGGACAAGGCTGATTTGAAGGGGTGGTCAGTGGTAGAAACCAAGTCTAAACATGATGAGTAATAAGGGGTAAAAGGGTCTTTTTGTAGGGTGAGTTTGTTATTTTTGCTAGGATGTTATGGATCCGCGTGTGGGGCTGGGAATTTGTTATATAAGCCGGGAGGGGGTGAGTAAGAAGACAGGGAATATTTTGTTTGGGAAACGGTCGTAGGCATGGAAAATGTCCTTCGTGGCTTGGGCAGGAGAGCAAGTGCCTCTTGAGTTCTCCTTCTCATTCCTCCTTTATACTATACAAGTATCACTTCGTCTGTTGCGCGAGTATCTAACAGATCTTCCCACGAGCCACCAAAGTCCATGACACATGCCCGGAACACATCTTCCAACGTCTGAATCGTGCATTCTGATTGCCCATCCATATAAGGATATGTCGTGCTCATGGTCAATTGACATCCGAGATTCTGTTGCAAAGAGCACCAAAACCAACAAGTGGATCGAGGATCCCTATCAGAGACGATCGAAACTGAGATACTTCATGTAGCTAGACCACTTCTCAAATATATAACTTTGTAAGATCTTCTATCGTATTGGACTCTCTAATTGGGAAAAAGTGTGCTGATTTGGCAAGTCAGTCCACAATCACCCAAATAACATCATGTTTTCGAAGCGTCCGTGGTAGACCGGTAACAAAGTCCATAGCAATCTGCTCTCATTTCCCAACAGGTATAGGCATAGATTGCAGCATACCCGTTGGTCGTTAGGCATTTCTTAACATGATCTCCAATCTTTGTTTTCATACCTGACCACCAAAAATGAGCTTTTATCGCTTTGTGCATTTTCTGAATGTCCGGGTGAATCTCCAATTTTGAAAGGTGATATGCTGAAAGAATTTGTTCCTGACAAGATTGAGGCACCATGATTCAGTTTCAAAAACGCAATATCGATTCTGAATCGCCAGTCCAACCATCCATGGTCTCTTCCCCATTTAGGCTTGACTTAATGGTAATGCAATCAAGGTCTGGTCGTTGAGCCTCTTTGACCAAATTGATTAAATCAGGAACCAAAGTGATCAAGAAGAAAATTGCATTCTCATTCAGTTCGGCACAGTCCAAATGCATATCAGCAATAACACTCATCAATTGTCATTGGTCACGAGCCTCTCTAGCCACTTCACTATAAGACTTCCAACTAAAAGCATCAGCCATAGAATTCTCTTTCCCAGGTGGGAGATATTTCATTCCTCGTCGTCGCCTCAAATTCAAGCCTCGTTGAGAAAAAATATGCTTCAAACTCTTATGATCAATGAAGAATGTGAACTTCTCGCCAAAGAGATAGTGTTTTCAAGGCATAGACCACTGCCGATGAGGATGGGTGTCAAAGTGAGTCGAGCTTTAAGCTCCAAGAAGGATTTCTAACAATTATCATGCCATTTAAATGGAATTCTCTTATGATCAATGAAGACCGTGAACTTCTCACCAAAGAGATGGTGTTTTCAAGGAATAGACCACTGGTGATGAGGATGGGTGTCGAAGTGAGTCGAGCTTTAAGCTCCAAGAAGGATTTCTGACAATTATCATGCCATTTAAATGGAATTCTCTTCCTTGTCAATGCGGTCATAGGAGAAGCAAGCCTAGAAAAGTCTCGAACGAAGCGACGATAATAGTCTATCAATCCAAGAAAACTTCAAATCTAGAAAACATTCTTGGGCGGCTGTCAAGAAATAAGTGTTTTGATCTTCGCAGGATGAGGATGGGTGTCGAAGTGAGTCGAACTTCTTGAATCTAGAAGTCACACTTAGAAAATTTAGCATAAAGTTGCAATGTGCTCAAAACAATCACTAAATGATCCTCGTGATCATTTTTATTCCTAGAATAAATCAAAATATCATCAACAAATACCACCAAAAGAATCGAGGTACCTGTGGAAGATACGGTTCATCAAGGCTATGAAAACTGCAGGTACATTCGTCAGACCAAAAGGCATAACCAAAAATTCGTAATGCCCATATCGACTCTGAAATGCCTTCGAAATATCCTCTTTCCTAACACTGGGTTAATGGCATCCCGATCGTAGATCAATCTTAGAGAACCACTTGGCTCCCTTCAATTGATCAAATAGATCGTAAATGTGTGGAAGAGGATATCAATTCTTAATCGTAGCTTCGTTCAGTCTACGATAATCAACACATAATCGGAGTAAACCGTCTGCCTTATTTACGAACAAAACTGGAGTTGCCCAAGGTGATGAGCTAGGTCTAATGAATCCTTTGCTTTTCAATTCTTCAAGTTGGACCTTTAGTTCTCGCAATTCTGTTGGAGTCATTCTGTATGACGGAAGCGACTAGTTCCCAAGAGTAGATCGATAGTAAATTCGATTTCATGCTTGAGGCGGTAACCCCGAGAAATCATTCGAAAAGACATTCAGGTATCGATCCACTATAACAGGAAGAATCACATTCTCGGTTTCATCTGCAGCTTCTTAAGTCAGTGATGCCACCTGGCCACAGATGGTCCCATCCACTGTTACTAAAAGTCCCGCTTTGCCTGTGTTAATATCCCAATCCTCCTTGAATCCGTGGATTGTACCTCCCGATTTGGTAGACTAGTTCTTCGGTGCCCTACTGCCCTGAGAGTAGCCCTCCGTCTTAAGTTTGCTTCCTGCGCTAGAGTTCCTGCCAACACTTGGATGGACAAAGGTGTCCCCTCCACTAGGATTTCCTGCCAAATTACTCTCTTCGACCAGCGCCTTGTTCACCATTTCGGTATAATCCATCAGACATAACATAACTACTTTGGAGCATACCTCAGGCCATAGTTTTGCCTCAAATATCCGAGCATTCAATGTTTCACTAGTTGCTACCACCGATGCGAAGCGAACCAAGTGAGTGAATTGGGCAACATATTCAGTCACTGACATATGTTTCCTTGTTTCAGCTAGAAGAAGTTCGTCGTCTTCGCCGGATAGAAGATGTGCGGATAAAACTTTTTATTGAACACCTCCTCAAACCCTTCCCAAGTAAGTTTCTGATCCAACTTCGCTTAAACCGTTAAATCTCACTAGTGCTAAGTCCTCCAACATGGAGGTTGCTAGCCTAACTTTCATCTCAGCTGAGGTTTTGAGGAAGTCAAACATTTTGTTTATCCTACTCAACCAAATTTCCGCTTGTTTGGGTCCTGAATCACCTCGGAATGTCAGTGGATTCCGCTTAAGGAAGTGATTCATGCGAGAATGTTCCTCTTCCCGAGGTCAGCTAATAGCTTGAACGACTGCACAATACTCTGAACTTGTTGGTTCACCTATGGTTCGGATGGAACCACATTCTCTGCCACAAACTCTTTGGTTCTCGTTTTCCTTGGTGGAATTTTCATTCTAAAACCACATTAACAATTTCCAATTAATTTCATTTTCATTTTTTATCCCAGGTTTAATCATATATATCAAGGCAGAATAATCACAATATGACAGTATCAAAATCAAATAAGGAAGTCTCTTCACCCATACATGATTCCTAACACTCATCGTCTAAACTCAAGACGATGAATTAACAACACGCTTAAAAGGTTAGTTACGTCTTTTTATGCTATACATTTCAAGTCCCAGCACGTCTTATCTCCTTGCTACTATCCCAACTCAAGGACCGACCACTGATACCATTAGTAACATCTCTGCCCAATCCATTGGCTTTGGGTTTGTTGGATTGGTGTAGCCCGATTCGTTCTGGCTGATGATTGGGCCGATACTTCTGGCCCATACACTAGGTCGTAACTCCACAAGTCGAGCTTTGCAGTGAGCTCATTGGGGGTTGCAGGGGGCAACGCACCCCTGCTCTGGGGGTTCAGGGGCCGAAGGCCCTCGGTCCAAATTTGGGGGGGTACTGTAGCAACTCTGACTAACTGTATCAGAACTGACCGGCCGACACCAACAGGACATTGTAGTAGTGCGGACTTTGACACGACTACTGTAGCACCGCGAACTTCCAGACGTCGGGTACTGTAGCACCGCGGACTTCCAGACACCGGTCACTATAGCACCTTGAACTTGGATAGTCGTGGAACATTAGAGATGTGGACTTTCAGCCGCCATTCACTGTAGCACAGTGGATTTTCTGTGCGGTTAGTGGAATAGTATTTCGTCCTCCTTAATAGCCCATTTCAGACTAGGGTTTTGTGTGTGTTTGATAACTCTAGAACTCCCTGTAATTCTGTGCTCCCGAAACTAGTGATATTTCCATCTCTTCGTGGACGTAGGGATCATTTTCCTAACCACGTAAATCTTTGTATCCTATGTGATTCTTTCTTCTGACTTTTCTTCATCTACAAATTTTTTTCTGTCATTGCGACTCCCGACGTTTCCGCTACAAGGTCGGGTCAGAGGGTTTAACATAAGAATGATAGGGGAAAGTTTTATCCTTAAACATGCACACACAACTACACACAAGAACCAAGACATCAACGAACATATAAACAATGCAAGAGGCAACTATAAAATGATTCATGAGCCAGTATCTAATAACTCAAAGGAATCAACAAAACAATATCATAATAACAGCGGAAATAAAAGAACCAGACAACCAAGTCTCCAAAGTAACGACAGACTCGGGCACCAAGGTAGCACCACTGTAAACTCCAAAACACGACCACGCCACTAGTGAAGTACAAGACCTGTCCCTTATATCACGGAAGACGGCGTCTACATATGCATTGGGGTGCATATGTAGGGGTGAGTATAACAACCCAATAGGCAACCCCAAGAGACTTTTTCCACATGCCACTAAGACCAGAATCATGTTAGTTCACAGTTTTATAAAACAGCTCGAGGGGCATCAAAATCAGTTTAAAGCAGTTTATACAAATATAAACAGATAAGCAGGTTTTACCAAAACTGTTCTAAACCAGAAAACAGGTGATCAAAATAGTTTTTCCAAAATAAACGTTTCTTTTAAAAGGAGCAGAAACAGTTTATTCAAACATCAATTTCATGATTCCGCTCACACACCCGTAAATATAAACAGACAAAGCAGACTTTACCAAAGCAGTTCTAAACCAGTAAACTGATGATCAAAACAGTTTTCCCAAAATAAACTTTTCTTTTAAAAGCAGCAGAAACAGTTTATTCAAACAACAATTTCATGATTCTGCTCACACACCTGTAAATATCAACAGACAAGCAGGATTTACCAAAGCAGTTTTCCCAAAATAAACATTTCTTTTAAAAGCAGCAGAAACAGTTTATTCAAACATCAATTTCATGATTCCGCTCACACGCCCGTAAATATAAACAGACAAGCAGGATTTACCCAAAGCAGTTCTAAACCAGAAAACTGGTGATCAAAACTGTTTTCCCAAAATAAACTTTTTTTTAAAAGCAGCAGAAACGGTTTATTCAAACATTTTCCCAAAGCAGTTCTAAACCAGAAAACTGGTGATCAAAACTGTTTTCCCAAAATAAACTTTTTTTTAAAAGCAGCAGAAACGGTTTATTCAAACATTTTCATGATTCCCCTCACACACCCGTGCAACCCAAACCTCCCAAAACGGTCCTGTGATCAGGGTGACTTCTGTCCATGATCCCTTCATAAGTAATTCATTTAAAGCATCTTGGCATGTCAAATTCCACATACCCATGCACACGAACACACCCGTGTATAACCTGGACCTCCCAAGACAGCCATGTGATCATGGTAACTTCTGTCCATGATCCATTTTCCCGATGCACAAGAACACATGCAACCCAAGCCAAACCAAGAACACCCATCAAAACCTCTTTAATTTACCGAAGTTTCCTTTTTCAAAAACAATCATTTCCAAATCCCATCAAAAACGAGAACCAGAGGGTTTTCCCATCAGAGTTTCAGCAATAAAATTTTCATTTAAATAGACAGAAATAAATTAGAAGCATAAAAGCCTTCATATTCCAAGAAAAAGTGGAAGAGGAGGAAAAACCACCTACCTCGGATTCGTTCGGTGCAATGATTCTTTGGATAATCTCGCAGATCTGACCCCCTTCCTTTTGTTTCTCTTTGATTTCCATGATTAAACGCTTGAAGAATCGTCGGGATTGGAGTCCGGGCATCACTGAAAATCGCCTAAGGGAACCCCAGATGTCGAGAGGAAGAGAAAGGAAGTAGTGAGAATCGGGAGCGTTTGAAATTATAAAACTGGTTTGACCTGGCACTATCCACAGCGTGAATCATAGATTCACGTTGTGAATCTTCGCAATGCCACATACACCGAAATTTAAATCACATCGGCTTAAAATCCCGAAAACCAGTTCACGTCGTGAATACCCTTTCACGTCGTGAACGAGTCTGCCCAGAAAACCATTCACACCCTGAATAAATTCATGGCACTGCCCAAAAACCGTTCACGTCGTGAAGACCATTCACAACGTGAACCAGTTCCTGTAGCCAGATTCCAGCTTCTCTTCTCTTTCTCCTCCCGAACACCTCCATCATTTCAGCCCCAAACACTCCAAACTTAAAAGAAACAATGAGAAAAAAAGGACATACCTCAAACCAAGGGTACTACAAACACTCACCCGGATGCTAGGTTTACCTAACTAAACGATAAATGGAAACCTTTGACACTCGTCGTCCGATGGATTTCACCCACTTGTGTGGCTTTGTCCTTTTTTGCAGTAGCTACTTAACACCCCGAGATTTTGGAATATATTTCTCTTTAATAAATAAATGTGTCTGATAGCTTGTGAAGCACACAGCCCTGAACTTATGTGAATAATGCTTATACAATATAAAATGAAGCATGTTATATGGTATTTAAATGAAATATAATTGTTGAAAATAATTTCTAATTCATTTAGGGAATAGTATTGATCATAAAGAACTATTTTGAAATATTTTGTTTGTGAACTTGTTTTTGTCATCCATGTTTTAATTAATTCAGAGTACTAAACTTATAAAAAGTATTGTTTACCCAGGTAGAAAATGAATTCATTGGTTATCAATTAGAAATGAAAATAAAAGCATTTGAAGGTAAAAATAGATTTTCTGAAAAACAATTTTTATGCGTTACGATAAATTAAATTGATCAATATAAATGATTTTACTGAAATGTGAAGATAATATATTCAATCAAATAAGTTACCTTTCATTTAATGATTTTTACTAGGCGGGGAATGGGAATAAATTCAGTTTTATGATTAAAAATACAATTTTCTAAAAAAGGCTTTCGTTGCGTTTTGCACGTTTATTTTAAAATGAATTTTCACCACTTTTAGGAATTGAATTCGATAAAATGGTTTCCATATTTGAAACCAGCATGTCCAAATTTGGTAATGAGATCACTTTCATTTTTTTGTCATAATGGATAATAACTATGATAAAAATTGATCACTTCGGTTGAGGGTAAATTTAAAATATCACTTCGATAAAACTAAAAGATAAATTTAAAATATCAATTAAACTTGTCAAAATTGATTGGTTTAAGAGATTTCAACTTTACATTATCTTACTTCGAACCTTTGGTCATTTGGTGTCACTTGCACTTGAATATGACTGTTATTTTAAAGTTTTAAGTATTTACAAATTTGTCACTTCCCCTCACTCCATCCATCACATCATTTGAGTCATCTAGTTCGACCAAACTCTGTTCAAATCTCTTCTCAACTTCTATGACCACGTTCTAGACCATCTTAACATGATGATTTTTTTTTCATGTTCGTCACGAAACGATTTGATTTGTCATACATGGTTGGTCATATGGATGGATTTTTTTAATATATATGATATTTATGATATTATTATGATTCTGAAAAGATAAATTATTATTTATCTTTTTTTTCTTTCCACTCGTTGAAAAATTAAAGCATTACTCGTACATATGTAAGGATTGTCGTCTTCCCAAAGTGATGTAATTCATTTTTCATCATTATCTCATATGGCTATAAAAGTGTATATAATGAATAAATATGTTGCTTATATAAGTGTATATAATGAATAAATATGATACTTATAAAAAAGTGTATATAAGGGAATGTTATAGATTGTAAGAAAAGTGTGAATATGGTTCTGGTATAGATGTATAATAAATCTAAATTTATTATACAGGAGCTGAAGAGCGCATACGAAGAAAGTCAGGACCAGAGGCCTATGTAGCACTGATACGTGTAAATGGGTTGAGTATCGGTGTCAGACACTTCTTCGACACCGACACTCGTCTGACACGCGGATGACACGTCTGCGACACACAAGAAGAGAGTCGGAAAAACCATACCAAGTCGCTCCGCTCCTAAGTTCCTCACCGGCTCGCGTGTCCCGGTTCTTGTCGCCGGCCTTCGCTCCGCAGCCAAAGTCGTCATCGGTCATCATACCACACCGATCGAGCAAGGCGTCATCGGTCATCATACCGCCTCCATTTGCAGTTCGGCTCAATCTGCAGGCTGCAATTCGGCTCGCACATCCCCGTTTTCATCATATGATTATTCATAATTTTGTATTTAATTAAACTTTTATCATATTTTATTTATTAAAAATATATTTTAATTGACATGTTGCAAAGTGTCGGAATTTCAATTTTTTTTAATTGCGTGTCTGCGTGTCGTGTCGTGTTGTATCGCGTCACGTGTCAGTGTCCGTGCAACATTGCTAGAGGCATGTTGCGAAAACATCGGGAGTCGCAACGACTGAATAGGTTTGCAGATAAAGAGAAGACAGAAGAAAGAATCACACAAGACAAGAAGATTTACGTGGTTCGGGAAATGGTCCCTACGTCCACAGAGAGAGAGAAATATCACTATAGTCGGGAGCACAAAATTACAGGGAGTTTCAGGATTCTCAAGCACACAGAAACCCTAGCCCGAAATGGGCTAATAATAAGGACGAAGCATTGACCGCACAGAAAGTTCGTTGTGCTACAGTGAAAGACGGTTGGAAGTCCACATCGCTACAGTGTCACGGTCACCGAAGACCAAGCTACTACAGTGGCCGATGCCTGGAAGTCTGCGTAGCTACAATACCGTTGTTCTACAGTAATCGTGTCAAAGTCCATACTGCTACAAGCTCACCGCGGAGCTCGACCCGCAAAGTTGCAGCCTGGTGCACAGTATGGGCCACAAGAATTTAGTCCAACATCATCCAATCGGATCGAGCTACACCAATCCAACAAGGCAAGGGAATACGATACAATCACATTTCTTTTCGGAATTATTTATGCTTGAATCTCCTTTGAGGAAAATATATGCTCTTTATCTCTTAAACCCAATAAATTTTCTTCTTATCTGGTTATTTTTTGAGTTTTTCATGTTTTCCTTTCATTCTCCTCTCTTTGATTCTTAAAATAATCGAGAAAATATTTTCAAGAATGTTCTTTTTTATGATCAAATGATTATTTAAATCACTTTTCAACCATATTTGATCGAAAATCATTCAATCGGATCGAGCTACACCAATCCAACAAGGCAAGGGAATACGATACAATCACATTTCTTTTCGAAATTATTTATGCTTGAATCTCTTTTGAGGAAAATATATGCTCTTTATCTCTTAAACCCAATAAATTTTCTACTCTGGTTATTTTTTGAGTTTTTCATGTTTTCCTTCCATTTTCCTCTCTTTGGCGCTTAAAATAATCGAGAAAATGTTTTTAAGAATGTTCTTTTTTATGATCAAATGATTATTTAAATCACTTTTCAACCATATTTGACCTTCTTTTCAAAGTTTTAAAAGGAATCTTCATGTTGTTTTCCGAACGAGATATCTTTGGACTTTTTACCAAAAGTGTAAAATGAGTCTTTGTTTCAATGTCTACCGTACGAACGATTTTTCCAGTCGTCGTCATGATCATTCTTTGATTTGAAGCTTCCTTTACAAGTTTTCAAGGTTATTTTCAAAGAAAAGTTTTTTTTCAATATTCTGAAAAATTTTAGTTTTAAAGATACCAAAGGAATAGGATATTTTCCCCTATTTTCAAAGAAATGATCAAATGCTCTTTTAAATGTATTTTTCATCTATGTCAACATCCTTTGATATTTCTTATGATCTAATGATACCATTCATGTTCTTTCTCCGGATGACTTGTGATTATGTAATGATGAAATATTTATGAAATGTTTTTCTTTTCCACAGGTTATGTTGTGATGAATTGATTAATGTTTTTATAATATTATTGCACACATATGTATGGTTTTCATTATATGACGGGTTTATGTTGTCCACTATGATGGTCTTTGGAGTGAACTTTGACTAAGAAAATGATGGGATGGGGAGCGAACTTAATCCACTATGGGACTTTGTCCACTATGATAGTCATGAAAATGAACATTGACTAATGAAACGATTTTTTATGCTTATGATTATGCCACGATTCCTATGACATGTTCTTGTGTTTATGATGTGCTCTCATGGATCATGATTGATTAATGATGATTTTTCACTCTTATGACTCATGTCTTTTAAAATACTAAAGTTTTATGTCATGATTTGTGATTTATGATGTCGATTGGGCATGAACTTCGTAAGTTATGATCATATTCTCATACCCTTATAAAATTTTATGCTTACATATGATCATCGATTAATATCCATCATGTTTACTCTTACTGAACATGTGAGCTCACTCTTTCATATATTTTCATTTTGCTTGGGATATGAAAAAAGGTTTTAAGTATGATATGTCTAAGAAAGGCACTGTGAGAGAATAACTTTATGGGAGATGTTGAATATCTTTCATGAAATAAGTTGATTGTGTATATAGTCTTCAAAAACACTAAACCTTTACAGTATTATTGTGACATGTATTGAATATTCATCTAAAATGACGCAATATTTATGTTATGCTCGGGTCGCCTTAGTTGGTATCAGATGAGGGTTTAGTTATTTTTGGAGATTAGGATATGAATAATATGAGGATAGAACTTAAGACAACCTATGATGAACTAAAAGTGATATAGGGTGAACCTAAGTGTCATAGGTTGATAAGGTGATAGGAATCAATTGGGAAAAAGAGGGAAAAACAGTAGAATTCAATTGATTTACGGTTAGAGAAGATAGGAATTGCAGGAAACAGAGAAGGAGAAAAGAAATGGAAAAGAGAAAATAGAAGAGGAAGGAGAAGTGGAGAAAGAAAAGAAGCTCCCTGGGAGACGTTGCACCTCAGGCCTGAGGTCTAACCCTTTGTTCTGAACATCAGAACTCCCAACACAAACCCGTCCCCTGATACCCTTACACAAGCAGCCCTATGCCCACCTTCCTATCAATTCCACCACATTGACCTTGTCCTCAAGGTAATAAACTTGACAACCTCTCTTGCTCGCTGGAAGGCTAATTCTTCGTTCTGCAACCATGTTGCCCCTCCCAATCCTTGATAATTCTCCACCTCCCATAGCAGTAGAAACCTTTCAAAAAAATGTTGATGGATAGTGTTTCCAATATTACTCCCTAAGAAAAACTGTAACACCAAAAACCATTGTTTCAGCTTCGAGCAACCGCTCCACTTGTCTATATTAGAACTAGGATTGGAAAGGTTTCAAGCCTACCGCATCGTCCTCTATATGAGTTGTTTGTACCGAAAAAAACTGTCAAACTACCGCATAAGTGCTAGCCTCTGGCGGCTTTTGCAACTCATGCTTCGACTGTTCCGGAAGCTCTACAGCAACCCGCGCTTGCACCGGCACCCTCAGCAGCATCTCTTAATACGGTTGTCCAGGTCTGGAAATTTCCTTGGCACATGATAGCAGTCCGGTTTTCGCCTGAAACACAGAAAAATTAACCTCAGCTTGAGTAATTTGAACCACGAGTTCTTCCTCTACCGCACAACCATATTTTAGGAGGATCTCTTCTTTGAGTTGTGGCCAAGAGAGCTCGAGCTGAGTCGCTTCCAACGACATAAACCAATCTCCAAAAGTTCCTGGCATACTCAGTCGTGCAGCCCAAATTTTCAAATCTTCCCACGTTTGGCGGACTGTAAAATAGTTCTCAGCCTCGGTGATCCAAGAATCAAGGTCTTCACCAGTAAAAATTGGCATCACCACTGACTTGGTCGCCCACTCTGGCCAAACTGACCTGTATCTCCATGCTCCTGGCCAAACTGACCTGTATCTCCATGCTCCTGGCCAAACTGACCTGTATCTCCATGCTCCTGGCCAAACTGACCTGTATCGCTTGGAGTTCTTACATTAGAAACTTTGTATGCACCCCCTTGTTCAACATCTCCTGCCAGTAAAGGACCGCTGTGTTATCAACTACAACTAGGCACTTTCTTGAATCAGCTACTTATTGCGAGTTGGTTGCTCCCGTTGTGTATCGTCTCGTTTGTGGCGTCTGCTCCTCCTCCAAGTCTGGATGAACCAAAAATTCAACGCGGCGTCAAGACTTCCTCACTATCAAGATTTTCTGCTTCGTCTGATCAAGATTTTCTGCTGCATCATTTTTTTTTTTTGTTGCGTCTAACACGACTGCCAACCAAGAACTTGCCCGAGCCAAACTCTTCACCACTGCGTGTCGGGGGAAACGTCACTTCTACTGTGAACCAATTCCTCAACTGCCTCCATTTTTTTTCCTCTTCTACTGTGATTCCTCTGCGTCTTGAGTTTTGCTGCGTCTCGTAAGTTCCCCTGTTGCGTCAGAGAATTTATTTTTTTCCACTGCTGCATCAAATTCAATGCCTCCAATCAAAATCCTGTTGCACTGCTTAACCTTCTACGTTGCTGCATCCAGAAATGTCCAGTTGCTGCAACTCGACTCTCCATCTGAGTGGTCTTAACTTCTCCGTCAATCTCCTTTTCAAGATCAAGAAGCTCTTTCTTCTAGTTTCACTCTCTAGAAACCTCTCAATGAAAAGCACCAATTGATAGAAATCAATTGGGAAAAAGAAAGAAAAACAGTAGAATTCAATTAATTTACAGCTCCAGAAGACAGGAATTGCAGGAAACAGATAAGGAAAAAAGAAATGGAAAAGAGAAAATATAAGGAGAAGTGGAGAAAGAAAAGAAGCTCCTGGGAGACGCCGCACCCCGGGCCTGAGGCCTAACCCTCCGTTCTGCACAGCAGAATTCCCAGCCAACGATCCCCCCCCCCCCGACTGCCCCCAACCTCCCTATTTAATCCCATCCCACCGCCTAAACAGTGCCCCGAGCCGAAGGGTCACATAGCCTCAAGCTCCGACTGCCCCCAACCTCCCTATTTAATACCCCATCCCACCGCCTAAACAGTGCCCCGAGCTGAAGGGTCACATAGCCTCAAGCGCGCAGCCCCGTACGTCAAAGGTTATCAACTAGCAGCTGGGGTCCATGGTGGAACAGTGGGAAGACTATACCCCCCATAATCAGAGTGCAGCGCAGCGGTATTGATAGGAATCAATTGGAGGAAGAGAGAAAAGCTGCGGAATTCTATTAAAAGAAGCAGAAATACGGAGGAAGAAGCGGAATATAATGGAGAAGATGATAGGAAGAAGAAGATGATTCCTATGGAAGGCGCTGCTCCCAAAGGTCAGGGCCTAACCCCCTGAATTTCCAACAGCAGCTGAAAACCAATGCAAATCAACCATCCCCCACATAGCCCACGACTCCCCTTATTTAAAGGCTCTACTGGAACCTTCTAGAGAGTCATCTTCCAGGTGGTAATTACAGCTCAAGCTACTTAATAGTCTACAACACCTAGCACAACCACTAACCACCCCACTAACAACCTTTTATTGTATTTACAATACTACCCCTGGCTAACAACCACTCCCCCCAAGTCTTGGGCAGCAGCACCCCCTTCACGTTCCTATCAGGTATAATCATAACAAACAATAGCGGAAGCATATGAAATAACTGAACGGATGAAGAATAAACATCCTTCATATAAATAACCAAGTGATCTCATGCAACAGAGTCATATACATATGATGATCATGGCATGCTATACAAAAAGACCAAAAGAAACTATCCCCAGATACCATCACGGGCCACCCCGTCCTGTTCTCCTACTCCTATGCAACAAGCAATCAAGCATCATCAAGTGGGCGCTTGCCCCTTGCCCTACCTGCATCTATGAAGTCTGCCCGGGTACCCAATAGCGACCCGAATAGGGTGTGAGACAACACACAGTAGGCCACCACCAACGGTGTCTATAACAAATCTAATTCGTCCATATAAGTTGAAGCAGCGTGCGGATATAACAGGAGTACAAGTGATAATAATAAAAGCAATATTGTTCGGTCTATCAAGACTCACTATGATCAAGCAACTAAATCTATCTATAAAACATGTCAAGCAACATCAGCGGCCTACGTCGTGTAATCATGTATCAGGCCTGCATGGGCAACATGGGCCAGGGTCCAAGGAGTAGAAATGCCCAGCAACCGAGTAAGCTAAGTAGATCAAGTAAACAGGATCCAAAGAGTAGAAATGTCCAAGGCATTCTAATGGGTCGAATCCAAGGAGTAGAAATGTTCAAGACATCCTAATAAGCTGATTAAACAGGATCCAAGGAGTAAAAATGTCCAGGGCATCCTAATGGGTCATCGGATCCAAGGAGTAGAAATGTTTAAGCCATCCAAATAAGTAAGTAAAATAAGTAAACAGGATCCAAGGAGTAAAAATGTCCAATGCATCCTAATGGGTCATCAGATCAAAGGAGTAGAAATGTCTAAGGCGTCCTAGTAAGCTGATTAAACAAGATCCAAGGAGTAGTAATGTCAGAGGCATCCAAATAAGCCAAGTAAAATAAGTAAACAGGATCCAAAGAGTAGAAATGTCCAAGACATCCTAATAAGTCATCAGATCCAATGAGTAGAAATGTCCAAAGCATCCTAACAAATCAAGTAAATCGGATCCAATCAGGATCCAAAGAGTAGAAATATCCAAGGCATCCTAATAAGTCATCGGATCCAATGAGTAAAAATGTCCAAAGCATCCTAACAAATCAAATAAATCGTATCTAATGAGTAAAAATGTCCATGGCATCCAAGTAAGCCAAGTAAAAGAAGTAAACAGGATTCAAGGAGTATAAATGTCCAAGACATCCTAATGGGTCGACGGTGCCATACCGCAAACCCTCCATTATCATTACACCCAATTCATTCACCCATCATAAACCATTACATTAATCATTTAATCAATTCCTTCATAATCATATACAAGCCAAGGAATTACTCATTTCATAGAGGAAAAGGATTACAAGAAAGAGCAAACCAATGTGAGACTCTCCAAAATACACATAACTGGGTCCAACACTCCCCCTCAAGCTAGAACAGGTACAGCTTGGAAGAAGAGTCTCACAAAAAAAAAAAGAGGAAAACACAAAGACCGAACACACCCCCCTCAAGCTAGGTCGTGAATTTGAGGATGCCTAGCTTGGTGCATAGAGAATCCAATCGAGCTTCCTGCAAGCCTTTGGTGAAGATGTCGGCAAGCTGATGAACAGTTGGAATGTAGCTAAAGCTGGTATGTTTTTGTTCTACGTTATGGCGAAGAAAGTGGCAGTCAATCTCAATATGCTTCATGCGTTCATGAAAAACTGGATTAGAATAAATCTTTGTGACCGCCTCATTATCAAGCCAAATATAAGCAGAATTCTGTGGCGGGAAACCAATTTCATGAAGGTAACGAACCCATAGAATTTCAATAGTGACCGTAGCCATCGCACGGTATTCAGATTCAGCACTGAATCTGAAGATGACAGTTTGTTTCTTGTTTCGCAGGGAAATTAAGTTACCGTCCAGAAAAACCGCAAACCCAAAAGTAGATTTTCGGATAGATAAGCAGCCAGCATAGTCGGCATCACAGAAGGTCTCAATGTCCAGATGATTGTGATGTGAATATCGAAGACCGCGGTCAGGGTCTTTCTTAATGTATTTGACAATACGAAGGACAGCGTCCCATTGGGATTTTATCGGATGTTACATGAATTGACTGACCTTACTGACAGCGCAGCCAATATCCGGACGATTCATGGTAAGATAATTGAGGTTGCCCACAAGACAACGATGCTTATCCGAATGAAAATATGGGTCAGTGGCGGCATGGAGGGACCGTTCCCTTGGTTCAAGAGGAGTGTCAATGACAGTTGCCAAAGACAAGCCAGTATCCTGCAAGATATCCATGCATATTTTTGTTGTGAAAGGAAGATGTTGGTTGGAGAACGGGAGACTTCAATGCCAAGAAAATATGTCAAAAGACCCAGGTCTTTAATATGAAACTGTTGTTGAAGATAAGCCTTAAGATGGATAATGCCGTTTGAATCGCTACCAGTAATAATGATATCATCAACATACACAACCAACATGATTCACCCAGAGGACGTTTTTCGATAGAAAACAGTGTGATCCTTCATACTCTGAGATAGACCAAAGGGTGGTGATGACGGTGCAAAATCTGTCAAACCACGCACGAGGAGACTGCTTAAGCCTATAAAGAGACCGACGAAACCGACAAACATGAGAACCGGTTCTTGAGGCAAGGAAGTCAAGAGGTTGTTAGATATATTTCTTCTTCAAGAAAACCATGGAGAAAAGCATTCTTGACATCAAGTTGATGAAGAGGTCAATTATGAGCAGCTGCAAGAGATATAGACAATCGAACAAAAGTCATTTTAGCAACCGGAGAAAAAATATCAAAATAATCAACACCATATATCTGAGCGAAGCCTTTTGCCACGAGACGGGCTTTAAGGCGATGAAGAGTACCATCGGCATTTAGATGGTTTGCATAAATCCATTTGCTTCCAACCACCTGTTTACCTGCCGGAAAGGGGACCAGATCCCATGATTGTCGTCCATAGCCTATAATTCATCCCGCATTGCTTGAAGTAAACCAAGGTGAGATTTACCCTCAGCAGTCGTACGAGGAACAGATATCATCTCTAGAGCGAAGAAGTCTTTGTATGAAGTTGTGTATAGAGGATTATTCTACCAAGAGCGAGTACCATTCTGCAATGCAATCAGCAAGTCATCGGTGTCCGTAGCATGAGTGACGGACAAAGTCGGGGGAATGGTGTCCTCAGTCTGGGCAGGGGACATGTTCGATTGACGAAGAGAGTAGACTTCTAGCGAAGATCATCTGATCGGGTTAACGGAGGCAGAGGGGGGTGGATGGTGAGAGGAAGACAGTCATCGATAATGGTATCAAGATTGGGAGAGGGTGAAGAGGATAACAATGGAGAGTTCTTAATGAATGAGACATCAGCGGAGATGATATAACACCTCAAGTCAGGAACATAACAACGGAGAGCCTATAAAGAAAATTTAGAGAGACAGGGGATGAGTGTCATGAACATAACAAAAACACTCAAACACACGAAGTGAAAGAGGGTGAGGATGAAGAGAGAGGAACAAAGCCGAAAACGGACCCTCCCCCTGAAGGATAGAAGAAGGAAAACGGTTGATAAGATAAGTGGCAGTAAGAATAGCATCCCCCAAAAAGAAAAAGGCATTCGCTTGTGAAATAATAAGGCCCGAGCAGTTTCCAGATTACGCTCGATCACGCTCGGTCATACCATTCTGCTGAGGGGTATCGGGGCAGAATGTTTGGAGGACATCGTGATCTTTGAGAAATTGCTGAAGAGAGGAAGATAAATATTCTCAACCATTGTCCGAGCGTAGACATTTAATAAGCTTGGAAAATTGAGTGTGAATTTCATGGTAAAAAGTTTTGAAAATATCACACACCTCTGAACGATCACGAAGGAGATATAGCCATGTCATCCAAGAGAAGTCATCAATAAAGGATATATAATAATGGTACTCTAACTGACCGGAAACCCTACCCATACATCAGAATGAATTAAGTTGAAAGGATTAGCCGCACGCGTCACCAAACAAGGAACATAAGTCACCCGATGATGTTTGGCAAACTTACAGGATTCACAATAGAAGGAAAGGTGTGGAGAGAAATGGGGGCAAAGCTCATGTAAGACTGAAGTCGATGGATGACCATGGCAAAAATGTAAGTCGAGGGCACAGACGGAGGTGGATGAGCAAGCAAGGGATGACGGGGTATCGAACATGTACACCCCATCACTAAGACGGCCTTGACCAAGCTCCCGATTCATTAACCGCTTCTGAAAAACAACACCAGAAGATTTAAAATAGCAACACAATTTAAGTCCTTTGTGAGTTTACTGATGGAGAGAAGATTAAAAGGACTGTGAGGAACATGAGTCACTGAAGTCAGGCGAATAGGAGTCAAGAAACATGTGTCAAATCCTGCAATAGGGACTGTAGATTCATCAGTAACAGTAATTGCAGCGGCACTGGTATACGGATGATAGGTAGTAAGCACATACCTGCATCACCTGTGAGATGATCAGAAGCATCAGAATCAAGCATCCAAGTTGTCGGTCGACGGGATACACAAGCGGTAGAGCCACCAGTCTAAGTCGTAGAGGCTGAAGAGGAGGCAAGTGGCAACACAGTCCAAGTTGTGATGGATATTGGATGGTGGCGATGATGCTACCATGTGTTTATGAGGCGAGACAACAGTAGGGGCGGAGCCAGAAATCCAGTAGGAATAGTCGAAAATGGAAAATATGGCCTCAGCAGGAAAGGTTGATGACGGCGTGACGCCGTAGAGAGACGTCATAGGTGAGCAGGGGCGCCGGGAGGCCAGGGCTTGGAGGGCTATATGCGTTCAGCAGGAGGTCGAGGTTGAGGTGCGCCTAGAGGAGTCACCTGGTGATGCATTCTGGCTGGATGTGCAGGCCAGGAACTAACAGATCACGCCTCAGGTCGTCCGGATCTCGAACCACGATCAAGGAATGATGTTAGTGTCAAGGCGGGGAGACGCAATCACCAGGGAAGCCACATGGGTGGTGGCAGGGCCGGCCCTAAGGCAAGCCCAAAGAGCCCATGGGCTAGGGCAACACACAAGAAAGAAAAAAAATACAAAGGGGCATCAATTTTATTAGTTTACTGTAGCTCTCAATGTATTTAGGGCAAAATTTTTAATGTGGGTCTGGGGCAACGGAATTCTCCGGGCCGTCATTGGGTGGTGGTGCGCGCCTGAGAGAAACGTGTGCTCGGGAAGGAACGTAGCTAGGACTGTGGCGCTGAGGAGAGAGCGGCGGGACGCGCCACGGCGAGGTAGGTCGTCAGCGGGTGTGTGGGCCTGGTGGCGGGACGCGGCAAGGAGTTGTGAAGGGCGGAGGGAGCGGTGACGCAAGGGGGGTCGTCGACGGGACACAACGAGTGGCGAAGGGCAATGATGGGGAGGGGTGCGGTCACACAGGAAGGGGCGACGGGAAGGGAGGTTGTCGTGCAGGGGCTCGGGGGTTGTTGCCGATCTCAGAGGAGGTATGTCGCTATGTCGAGGGTTGTAGCGCAGGAGGGGAGTCGTCACGCAAGAGCCTTCGTGCAAGTGGGGTGGTGGAGAAGGTCGTCGCGCAGGGGGGCGGCTCGGAAGGAGCCATCGCGCAAGGGGCGTCGCAGAAGCTATGTCAGGGCACAGCGGAAAGGAAAAAAATTGGGATAGAGAGGAAAAAACACGATAGGAAAGGGTTTACACCTCCTTTGATACCATGTAGAACTGTACTCCTTACCTCAATGAGAGGCGAAGCCCTTTATTTATAGATAATTGGGTCCAACAATATACAAATGATATACAAATGACAAGGTGTTATAAGGTCTTTACAACCTCCTTTGATACCAGTAGAACTGTACCCCTTACCTCAATGAGAGGCGAAGCCCTTTATTTATAGATAATTGGGTCCAACAATATACAAATGATATACAAATGACAAGGTGTTATAAGGGCTTTACAACCTTTAACAATTCTATTAATTATCATATTCACTTCTCAATTATGTAAAGCGAGCTCGGCATAATCACGATAAAAAAAAGAACCCACCTCGTGGGTGGTTCGGATTGAGGTCGACAACCTCCACCTCAGATGTGCTTGCACCGGAGGATTCGGAAAGCCATCTATTTTTTATAGTTGTCCATATACTTCCACTGTCCCGAGGAGAATGTGTAGGTTGTGTGTCGTCTACTAATATCAACATGTATAATAACTTTATATTCATTATATAATTGTTCTAAAAAATAAAATATACCATCAAATTGAGATTCATCGTCAAAAATAATTTCTAAAAATGTTTTAAAACCAGTGTCTTTACATCTTGGATCCAATATAATTGTCATTCCAAATATTATTCGTAAGCCATATATATAAAAACATACATTATATCTGTTAAAACATGTAAAACTAAAGGCGATGTAGGAATATATACATGTGAAAATAATCGAGTTGATTTTTCAAATACATGCAAAAAACCTTTATAATCGAGTCGATTTTTCAAATAGAATGTGTAGGTTGTGTGTCGTCTACTAATATCGACATGTATAATAACTTTATATTCATTATATAATTGTTCTAAAAAATAAAATATACCATCAAATTGAGATTCATCGTCAAAAATAATTTCTAAAAATGCTTTAAAACCAGTGTCTTTACATCTTGGATCCAATATAATTGTCATTCCAAATATTATATGTAATGGATCAAAATATTTATCAAATTTTTCTTTCATGACATTAATAATGAGTATATAATATTCGTAAGCCATATATATAAAAACATACATTATATCTGTTAAAACATGTAAAACTAAAGGCGATGTAGGAATATATACATGTGAAAATAATCGAGTCGATTTTTCAAATACATGCAAAAAACCTTTATATAATTTAACTTGACCCCAAACATTTTCTTCAGGGATAATAGCCCTTTCACGTACTGTTGTAGATTGAAAGAATAAATCTACAGTTTTTCTTTGATTTAAAAATAATTTTAACATATAATATGTGGAATTCCATCTATTTTCTACATCTAATTGTAATTTTCGTTCTTTCATATTTTCTTGTTGACAAATCATTCTATATACTTGTACACGGTTGGCAGAACTATTAATAATGCTAATGCATTTTCTAATAATACCTACAGAATCTTTATAAATAGATAAACCATCTTTAACAATCAAATGTAAAATATGAGTACAACAACGAACATTAAATATTTTTCCATCACATGGTAATTGTAATGCAGATATAAGATATGTCACTGTATTATTGTAATAGGATGCATTATCCGTAGTAATTGTAAATACTTTATTTTGCAAACCTCATTCAGAAATATGATCTCTTAATGTAACACCTAGTAATAAAATGAGTCGTAATGCATTAATATTCCATATGTTGATTAGACGTCCATAAATCAGAAGTTAAACAAACACGTTCATTTAATTCTTTAAAAATATTTGTAATATCTCATTAAATATTGTTAAATTTTTGTAAAAAAAATATAGTAGTATTTCCCGAAAAAGGTTTATATTGAATAAATGCTCCTTGAACTAAATTAGTAAAATCTAGACATTCACTAGTATTAAAAGGTTTTCTTTTTTAATTATATAACCAATTATCATATATTGTGCACTTATAGGATCATAAGAAAAATTACTTAATTTATTAATTCCTAATTGCATTTGTGTTCTAATATCGGGATGATTGCTTCTAACATGTGCATTGGCATGTCTTTTAAGGTGACTAGTGCCACTATTAGATGAACCACTAAGTAACTTGGCACAATATTTGCATTTTTCTTTTAACGTGCTTGTACCCTTGAATTCATTGACATAATTTTTTTTAAAATGATCTCAAACATGAGATAGATTTTTAGGCCTAGACGACGATGCGGCTTGAGGATAATGAGATGAAAATGAAATATCAACACTAAGTGAACCAATTGATTCAGAATCAACAAATTGACGGAGATCCATTTAAAAAAATAAAATAAATTATAAACGTCAAAATAATAAATAAAATACCATATTGAGAGTGTATGATGCAAACACGAAGCTGATATTGATATTCACGTTGCACGCACGACTTGCAAAAATAGAAAAATCACCACAATGTCGTTTGCGTAGCGCTAACAACAACCCAGTCCCAATGGAAGAGATGGACAATTTGGAGTAATAAAGGTAAAAAAATGAGAGGTGGTTGTGTTGTTTATAATAAAAATCATACACTTTTTTTTGTTTTTTTTTTATATCAAACGGTCATTTGACCGTTTGGTTTTATTTTTTTACCCACCCACATCTAAAACGGTCATATGACGGTTTACATTTTTTTTTAAGTTATGTGGTGGGGGGGCAAAATAGTTAGCAGCGACGTGGGTGGGTGGGGAGGCGTGCAGCACAAGGGTCAAGGAGGCAGGCGCCTCTTTTTTTTAAAAAAATAACATGGTTTTTTTTTGGTTTCGCCATCAAAAAAAATAAACAAAATAGGGGTTCGGGGGGCGTGTCATGCGCTTTATAGTGGGTCGGGTCAGCCCAACCCGACCCGCAGGCCTGCTTGCATAGGCCCGAGCCCGACCCGGGCCCGACTCGGGCTTCGCCGGGCCAGGCCGCTCGGGCTTTCGAGCCGCCGGGCTAGAATTACACCCTTAGGTACACCTGTTCTTTTTGTTAAGAAATAGGGGTCAATGCATCTTTGTATTGATTATCGAGAACTTAACAAGATTACTATCAAGAACCATCCACTACCCCGTATTGATGATTTGTTTGATCAACTGCAAGGAGCTCAATACTTTTCAAAGATTAGTCTTCAATCTGGATATCATCAGTTGAGGGTCAAAAAGGACATCCAAGACAATCTTCCGTACGAGGCATAGACACTATGGATTTATAGTGATGTCAATTGAGGATTGTGTTGATGACCATGAGGAAGGAGAAGTTGTATGCCAAATTTAGTAAATGTGAATTCTGGGTGCAAAAAGTATCATTTTTGGGTCACGTATTTACAAGCGAGGGTATATCGATGGATCCCTCAAAGATGAAAGTTATTTAACATTGGCCCAGACCAACCACGGTGACCGAAATTCATTGTTTTTTGGGTTGGTTGGATACTATCGACGTTGTGTGAGAAATTTCTCACAGTTATCAAATCCACTAACCAAGTTAAAGGGAACCAAGTTCCTTTGGACAGAGGAAAATGAAGAAAATTTCTAAGGAACCGAAGAGAAGATTGTTCGGTGCACTTGTGCTCACACTACCCTGCAGTGAAGAAGGGTTTGTAATCTATAGTGATGCATTAAAGGTGTGACATATATACTGATCATAAAAGCTTGAATTCTATATTCACACAGAAAGAGTTGAATATGTGTGGATGGGTCGGAAACGGTAATTTTTACATTGAAGATATGGAGGCATTATATTTATGGTGAAAGGTGTGACATATATACCGATCATAAAAGCTTGAATTCTATATTCACACAGAAAGAGTTAAATATGCGTGGTTGAAACTGATTAAAGATTATGACTACTCAATATATTACCAACTTGGGAAGGCGAAAGGTGGTTGATGTTTTGAGTCGGAAGGGACCATGCTAGTTTGTCCACGATAAGGATTGAAAGAGATTTAATACTTATAGGTTTGTTGAAGATGGGCCTTGAAATCATAAGGGAGAAAGATAATGTGGAGTTGCAAAAGAAAGGAATATTCCTGAGTTTAGTCATAATAGTAATGGAATGATAAGGTTCACGAACAGAATATGTGTCTCGCCAATACCAAAATCGAAGGAGTTGTTACATGAAGCTCATTGTTAATCATTCTTTATTCATCCTAAAAGTACAAAGATTATAGAGATCTTAAAAGGCATTTCAGGTGGGACAACATAAAGAGAGATTTGGAGTCTGCATCCCACATCGGACTTGAGATCCGGTGTGGTCTTAATTATTTGTTATAAAAGAACCTCAAGGGCTCCTTTAGAGAGCCTTAGGGGTTCGAGTTTCTCCTATTTTATCATTCTACATGGTATCAGAGAGAAATTAATCCCGAACCCTCCCATTTTATTTTTTTTCCCCGTCTAGGGTTTCTCATAATTTCCCCCCCCCCACCATGGGGGGCGACGACCCCTCATGTAGGGCTAGGTTTATTTTCTGTCGCCGCCCCTCCGGGCTCGATTCCCAGGCGGCCTCCCGGCGGATCCCTCCCTACTTCGATTGTCCCTCCCGACGAGGCTCCCGCCTCCTTGCGCGGCTCCCTGGTGCGCTCGACGGCTGACGACCCGAGGCGGAGGATCCGCCTCCTCCTGACGCGGCCTTCCCTCCTGCGATGGACGAGGCGGATAGCGGATCTCCTCCCGGCGACGGCTTCCTTCCCTGGCGTCTCCTCCCCACTGCGCGCACCGGCCCTGCCAACCCGCGCAACTCCCGTCCCGCCTCCTTGCGCGGCTCCCAGCGGACCGGCTCCTAACCTCCCGCGCGACTCCCGGCTCCCGCATCCCCTGGCACTGCTCCCTAGCGACTTCGCCCGACGGCCCGCCTCTTCGCGCCACTCCCTGCCGGCCTCGTCCAGGTGCTCGCCCGGCAACTCTCGTCCATCTCGTGGCTCCCTCAACCCCCTGTCGGCTGGCTATCTCTCCCAAGCGGCGGATCTCTCCCAGCCAACCTCTGTCCGGCGAATCCCTACCTCACAGCATCCATCCCGTCGGATTTCCCCTGCGGGCATCTCCCTCCCGACGGCTCTCCCGCAGCACTCCAGGCGGACTCCTTCGCCTTCCATCCCAGGCCCGACGCCGCTAATCTCCCGTCGGCCAAGCCCCCTGCGTTCCTCCCTGCGACAGCCCCCCTCCTCTTGCGCTCCTATTCCGACAGCCGGCTCCCGTTTCTCCAAGCGGCTGCCCTGCTTCCGTTTCGGATCTCCGGCACCTCCTGCGGAATCCCCGCCTCCTGTCGTCGGCATCTCCTGACGACCACTTCCTCCACCGTGGCGCAGCACCTCAACCGCTTTGAATTTGGGCCTTTTTGGCGCCGCCAGATCCTGCAACGATTCTGCGGAATCCCCACCTCTCGTCGTCGGCCCCCGCAAGTGCGGCTTTCCTGGTGCTAGTGTGGATTTCCCGGCGTCTCATCGACCGGCCCCACTAGTGCGGCATTCCTGACGCTCCGTCAACCGGTCCGGTCTATGTGGTTTCTTCTGCTGCGCCCGCGACATCATCCATCCAATCTTGAGGGGAAGCTACGATCATTGCTTGTTTCCTTATATTTCGTCTTGTTTTGTAATCAAGTTGGGTATGTCCAGCTTGAGGGGGTGTGTTTGCAGTCTGTTGATTGTTTTGTTTTCATTGGTTTGGTTTGGTCTCTTTTCTTTATGTGTCCAAGCTAGATACACCTAGCTTGAGGGGGAGTGTTGGAGTCTGCATCCCACATCGGACTTGAGGTCTGGTGTGGTCTTAATTATTTGTTATAAAAGAACCTCAAGGGCTCCTTTAGAGAGTACACCTTGGGGGTTCAGGTTTCTCCTATTTTATCATTCTACAAGAGAGATTGCAAAGTATGTATCTCGGTGCTTGGGAAGATACAACCCTTACCCCATACCTGAGTGGAAATGGAAAAACATCACCATAGATTTTGTCGTGAGACTCCCCAAGACATCTAAAGGGTACAATGATATTTAGGTTACAGTCGATTGCCTTACGAAATCAGCACATTTCATTGTTATCGGAGAAGATTTCTCTCTCGATCAGCTCGTCGGGTTATACATTAGGGAAGTGGTAAGGTTGAATGGAGTACCAATCTCAATCGTATCTAATCGAGATCCAAGGTTTACCTCGAAATTTTGGATAAGTCTTCAGCATGCTTTAGCACTGCATATCATCCTCAGACTGATTGTCAGTCTGAGAGGACAACTCAAACCCTAGATGATATGTTGAGAGCTTGTTCTGTGGATTTCAAATGAGGTTGGGATCAACACCTTCCTCAGATCGAATTTTATTTCAACAATAGTTTTCACTCAAGCATTCAGACAGCTCCTTATGAAGCCCTTTATAGAAAGAAGTGCAGGACTCCAACACACTGAGATGAAATTGGGAAACAAAAAGCTATTGGGACCTGAGCTAGCCGAGGAAATGACAAAGAAAGTTGAAGTCATTCAGCAGTATATCAAGGCAACTCAGACTCAACAAAAGAGTTGTTTTAACAATCGTCGGTGAGATTTGTAGATTAAAATGATCGAATTTTATTTCAACAATAGTTTTCACTCAAGCATTCAGATGTCTCCTTATGAAACTCTCTATGGAGAGCCCTCTATGGAAAGAAGTGCAGGACTCCAGCATACTGGGATGAAGGTAGTCTATCGCTTAGTGCTTCCTCCGAACTTCTCTCAAGTTCACGATGTATTTCGTGTATCTCTTTTGAGAAAGTATATATCAGATCTTTCACATGTACTGAACCCAGAGAGGTCATATCATTGAAACATGATCTTTCTTATGAAGAACCGGTAGAAATCTTGGATCGTAGAGATAAAGTGTTGAGGAACAAAACTACTCACATAGTTAAGATTCTCTGGAGAAAGCAAAAATCTTGAATCGTAGAGATAAAGTGCTACGAAACACGACTACTCACCTAATTAAGATTCTCTGGAGGAATCAAAAATTTGAGGTGTTAGAGGATGTGAGTCTCACATCGAAGTTGAGGTATCATGTTATCTTTACCATTCACTATAAATAAACACAAAGACCTCCCTTAGAGAGGTATTTGGGTATTGGGTTACTTGTTTCTCTATTATAACATGGTATCAGAGCAGGTTCTCTAACCCTAGCCCTCCCTCCCTAACCGCTCCGCCGCACCTCCTTGTGCATCTCCCTCCCTTAGAGAGGTATCTTGGGTATTGGGTTATCATGTTATCTTTACCATTCACTATAAATAAACACAAAGACCTCCCTTAGAGAGGTATCTTGGGTATTGGGTTATCATGTTATCTTTACCATTCACTATAAATAAACACAAAGACCTCCCTTAGAGAGGTATTTGGGTATTGGGTTACTTGTTTCTCTATTATAACATGGTATCAGAGCAGGTTCTCTAACCCTAGCCCTCCCTCCCTAACCGCGCCGCCGCACCTCCTTGTTCATCTCCCTCCCTTAGAGAGGTATCTTGGGTATTGGGTTACTTGCTTCTCTATTATAACATGGTATCAGAGCAGGTCCTCTAACCCTAGCCCCTCCCTCCCTAACCACTCCACCGCACCTCCCTTTGCTTCTCCCTCACAACACGACAACCCCCCCCCCCCCACGCATTTGATCTTCCCTACGCCACCTCTTCTCTTGTGGTCGTGACAGCTCCCACCGTCCCCCTTCTGAAAGAGGTGAGCCCAAAAACCCAAGGTACCTCTCTAAGGGAGCCCTTGAGGTTATTTTATAATGAATAATAAAGACCGCATTAGACCACAAGTCCGATATGGGACGCAGACTCCAACAATTTTATTAAAATATTTTTTTATTTCAAAAATCCATTAATTCATCAAAATAGATTTCTTAATTGAATTTGAATATTAACCAAAAATACTATTTGTACTTTAAAAAAATCATTTAAAAAGTAACAATAATAGAATGAAAATATGTTCATTATTTATTATATACAAAATAATGTATATATCTCTATTGTTGGGGTCTTAATACATATTTCTTTATTACACCAGCATAAGCACTAAGAGTAAGGTGCGCGATAGTGGGGCTTTCATGGGGTCGTTCGGTGAACATGGTTTGGGTCGTGATCTCGATGAGCTTGAACTTCTCTCGTAAACGGTTTTGTTCATGCTTAAGTTGTTGGATCTCGGCTTGGACTTGGTCTAGGGCAAAGCCCATAAATATCATCTCCCTCGAAAGCTCCGATAAATGGGCTTCATAGGGTACAATCCTACTAGATGAGGTCATCACTTCTTTTATCTGTATCAAAAGGATTTGTTAAAACCCTATATTTATACTAGTCATGTGATTACTGTTCAACAGTTATATTATCAACGGTAATGATACTTAACGGTCATTTAAATCCAATTGGATAAAATAAAACATAAGTGCATGTGTTTTCTATATCCATTAAATAAAAGAGGAATTTTATTCATAACAATTTGGGTCGTTACAGGATATGTCTAAGAAGGGGATTATAAGAGAAGAATTTTGCAGGAGGTGTTGAAGATCATTCGTGAAATAGGTTGATTATATATCTAGTCTTTTAAAGACACTAAACTTTTACGGTCCTCAAGACTATTGCACTGATAAACTCTCTTGTTGATGACGATCAATGACCGGCGGCGGTCGCGCGGCCAACGAGCGGCCTCAAAAATGTTGGGTGAAACGACACTCAAAATGAGCGTCCAAAAGGCTGGGAGAAACAGTGCCTGACTTGCAAACCCAAAAGGTCAGATGAAACAGTGTCCGGCTTGTGGACCTAAGAGACCAAGTGAAACGACACTCGACTTGTGGGCCCAAACGTAAGCAAGTCATCAATGATGGTGCAACAAAAACGAGGTCGGACGAAGATCCAGCCAGTAACGGAGAGGCCCAATGAAGATTTGGGTGGGGGGGCTACACACCAAGAGCAGACAAGGCTAGTTGGGGCAACACGACAGTGACAAATAAGCTCGACAGAGATTCGGGCAGCCCAACAGTGATCTGATAACATGGGCGTTGTCCAACAGAAGGTGGCACGCAAGGACAGCAAAAGATGGCACGCAAGGATGGCTGAGATGGCGTGGCTTGATGAGCATATCAGGAAAGCAGCCAAAGAAAGATGCGACTGGAGGAGACTGCGATAGGAGTCGGGCACCCGGGCACAGAGAGGCTTGGGCATCGGAGGGGACTGCTCAGTTAGGAAACAGTAAGAGAAATCTCAGAATCCATACCTCCAAATGTGGTTGACTTTATTTATTGGAAAAGTAATGCAGAAGATAAGAGGGAGATTTAAAATTTAAAATACATGGGATAAGTCTTACCCGGTCAAACCTAACCTAAAAATCTAAATATCTAAATACTCTAACAAAGATATTTATGAAAAGGATAAATAAGTAATTTTAATATACTAATATCTTAGCACTTTAATATCTAAGAGTTTTGGGTAGTAGATACATATCATTTTGTGGTAATGTAAGTGGAAAAAAGAAAGACTTAAAAGATTAATTGGTACTACTTATATCAACAAGGTGTATACTTCTTTTCATAAAGTTACCTGATAAAAACTCCACAGTTAAATATGTTTGGCCTGAAAAAAATTCAGGATGAGTGACCTCAAGAAGTTTTCTACAAAATATGTGAGTTCAAAGCACATTAAAAGAACTTGCGTTGGGTTGTGGGGGGTAAAGTCATAACAAATAGTATCAAAGTCAAACTTCATCAAAAGTGCAGTAGCATTGCCTAGGCTTGAGGTGTGAGGTCCACAATGAGAATGTTATGCTTTAAAGAGGAGAAAGTATAATGCCCATAGAAAAAAAAAAACTTAATAGACCAAGGCGTTGCTCTTGTCAACGTGGTCAGCTTGATAATAACTCGATAGTTAAGCATATTTGACTTGAAGTGATTTCAAAATGGATAACCACTTGTAGGGTTTTCTTAGAAAGTGCATCAGTGAAGACAAATCACAAAACGGACTCATGTTGGTCCAAGGATAGTTGTTAGTCCAATAAGTGACCCTAGAAGGTAACAGGCAACAGTCGGGCAGGAAAGACAACTGAGGGTGTTAAAAGAAGCCTTCAGGGTAGAATAGTTAGGTTCATGACCGGAGGAGGTTGGATCGTGACAAGTAACATCATCAAGTCAGTTTAGAAACAAAAGAGAATTTGATATAATAAAAATCTAAAAAAACACAATGCCTAGTTGCACAGCTGCAGGAACTATAGTAACTGCATGAAATTTCCAGAAGAAAATATCATCATCTTCCATAAGATACCTGGAGTACAGTGGCAAGAAATGGAACAGTTGGTAGAATGAGCTAAGCCTTCACTGCCATTATATATAGGAGCACAAGTGCAGGTCCAATTGTTTAAGAGAGATGCAGAATACCTCTCATCTGCACAAATGTAGACAACAACGGAAGTAATCCATTATGGATTAAAGTAGACATAAGTTTTTGGTGAATAAGAGACTTGTTGCGCATATTATGATAAGTTAACAGCCTTAAAATACCAATAGATTTCCAATTATGTACGTTGAATTCCCAAACATTAAGAAACTAACAATTAATATGTTCAGTGGAAGGTGAGCGCAGTTTTTTGTTGTGAGTGCAACTGTTACACATAATATACCCACCGCATAAAATTGGCTGGATCCCAATCAAGCTGATAAGACAAGTTGCAACTATAACTTGAAGCTTCATAAATTTTAGTCCCTGATACTGAACCAAATAAAAAGAAGACAGTTAATAACATTTTTTTCCCGTGAAAACATGGCCAGAACATAATGTTATTATTTTTTTTTACTGCAACTAGTTATTTGAGTTGATTGATTGAACATAATGTTATTAACTGGCTTCCCAATCACCTAGCCTAATTGAGTGGCCAATATTGCTTTGTAGCTAAACTCAATTAGGCTAGGTGATTGGGAAGCCAGTTAATAACATTATGTTCAATCAATCAACTCAAATAACTAGTTGGGGTAAAAAAATAATAATAAATTTAAAAAAAAAACTTACAAGGTGAGCAGCAAATTTTTCTGTTTACGGATCAAAAATATAGGACAAGTAAGGTATATGCTCATTTGCAGCTTCATCAAATTCTCAAAAACTGGGTCACAAGTAACAGAAATACTGGTGAGACTAGTTTATAGATGCTAAAGGCAACGATAAGGAAGAAAAATGATGATACAAAAGAATACCTTTCTTCAAAGGAACAACCGTATTTCAATGAGCAAGGCTATATATTCTGCACACCTTATGAATTGAGCAATTGGGGCCTAAAAAAGAGAGAACTAATTTTCATTATCTCCCTGAAAAGGATAAACAAAAAGGAGATTCTAGATACCAGACTTTATAAACTATGATTTACTCTGTCAGCTAAAGCTGTGAACTGCTGAACTGATGGCATTGCAACTCACACGCCAAGTATATGAAATGCAATCGCATGTTTTTGAATGAAATGTAGAGCCACATAAATAAAATAAATATAAACAAAATTAGAAGTATTGATTCATTGCCAGTATCACATCCAAGTGGTTTAAAACATGATGGGATTGAAATGAAAAAGAAAAAAGAAAAATAGGATTGCCCAAAAAGTTAAAACAGGGACTAGAGAGAAAACAGGAAAAGGAAAAGGCATATTGAGCTAAAAATCCAGTTTGTCTGGTAAACTGAAGGAGATAAAAGAGAAAAAAACAATGAACTGAAATGCCATTTACTTACTTTTAAACGTTGGATTTTGCAATCAGTAGAGAGAGCAAAACTTCACCAAACTGTCAAAGGACTGAATCAATCAAAGGAAGGAAACCAGTCACTACTCAGGAATGCAAGATCAGGAACTGCGCAGTGGACACTTCCAAGGACAAATTCGTCATATAAAGATTGATGGAGTTTCGGACAAGATCCTAGAAGGGGGAAATGGACACGAAGCAGGTTCATCAACCCTTAGTGTGAAAGCAACCTTTTTGCTAAGCAGGAAAGAGACATATCAACTATCAAGCAATCTACGGAAGGTAAGACCCCCAACTTTTTCAATCAACTGATTGACTTGAAAATGTTGGTAAGCAAGCGGTTTAAATACTTTGCTTCGAAGACATCTAGAGCCTCCGCGTCATCACTCCATTACCGGGTGTCGGCAGTCCAGACTTCAAACAACGGCACGCATCAAGCCGTGGGCTGGGCCCCTGTAGTGAACGCGATGAACCGACGAACTAGTAGGCCTTTCCATTGATGTCTTATCAGAAAGCGTGATGATCTGGCGGTGTTCCGAATTGTGAGGTGTAAATTATCGTCGTGCTTAGTGTTACTGGATGCTGGACCAGAACAGTGCTAATTGGTCGCTGGAGTCAGATACGTACATTTAAATAGCTACTGATTTTAAGCAATGTCATATGATCGCAAAGGTCCTTCATCCGACAGTCGCCGGATTCGTGGGGAGAAGTGTGAAAAAAATAGGGTTCTTTCTTATTTTATGCCCTCCGGCTGAGACAGAGCTTTCCTAGTCTCTCTCTGCATCACAGCAGGATGCTGGACGCAGTCAACGAGCTTCATGTGCTGATGGAACAGACTTCCAGTGGTAAGTACGAAAAAAACCGCACAATGCGTAGAGACGAAATAAGCCGACGACGAACCAGATAATCAGATTACTGAAAGCAGGAGGGCGAAGTGCATTGAAAAAAGTGAGGGAGGGCGGGTGCCGAAGATTCCTGCACCCCACGGTGTTCCGGAGCAGCCGAGCACGTGGCATCCCAGGGGAAGAGGACTCCTGACCGTTGGAAATAAATATCGGCTGTTTCTCGACTACCGTTTACAGTGGAAAAATTTGGGGTAGGGGGGTTTTTAATTTTTTTTTTTTATGAAAATGGGTTCCCCATTTTATTTCTTAAGAAAATGGGGGCGTCTAGCGTCATTTGAAGTGACGCTAATGACAAAAAACGTCATAGCGCCACTTGAAGTGGCGCTATGGCGAAAATGGATAATTATTGATCAGCGCCACTTGAAGTGACACTGATCTCCATCCACGACTATAAAACCCCCCTCCCCCCCCCCTCCTCATTCCCTCCACTCTCCTCATTCTCCTTCTTCCACTATCTTCATTCTCCCTCCCCCCTCTCGCTCCTCCTCATTCAATCGAGGACCTTTCTGCAAATTCGAAGTTCTGCAAATTCGAGGTAAGTTTTTATTTACATTTCTTTAATATTTTAAATTGTTTATTTAATTGTTTAGTTAATGTAATTAGATTATGGAATTTGTTTATTAATTTATTTGTTTACTTTATAGAATTAGTTTAAAACCTAATTATGTATTAGTAGTTAATAATTAATTATAATAGTGAATTAATTATTTTTAAGTAGCAAAGTATTTAATTGTAATTAGTTATTTAATGCATTCTAATTAGTTAATAGTAGTTAAATAATTGTAAGTAATTAACTAATTAATTGTAATTAATTAATTAATCAATTTTAATTAGTTAATTAATAGTAGTTAATTGTAATTAGTAATTAGTTAATTGTAATTAGTTAATTAATGAATTCTAATTAGTTAATTAATGAATTCTAATTAGTTAATTAATGAATTCCAATTAGTTGATTAATGAATTCCAATTAGTTAATTAAGTAATTCTAATTAGTTAATTAATGAATTCCAATTAGTGAATTAATTAATTATAATTAGTGAAATAATTAATTCTAGTTAGCTAATTAATGATTTCTAATTAGTTAATTAATGATTTCTAATTAGTTAATTAATGATTTCTAATTAGTTAATTAATGATTTCTAATTAGTTAATTAAGTAATTCTATTTAGTTAATTATTTATAATTAGTTAATTAAGTAGTTGTAATTATGTAGTTAATCAGTTGAACTTAATTAAGCAGTTCTAATTAAACATAATTAATCAATTCTAATTCGGTTTAATTAATCAATTCTAATTCAACTTAATTAATCAAATCTAATTCAACTTAATTAATCAATTATAATTAATTAACTGTAATTAGTTAATTAATCATTTCTAATTTATTAATTAATGAATTATAATTAGTTAATTAATGAATTCTAATTAGTTAATTAATCAATTATAATTAGTTAATTAAGTAATTCTATTTAGGTAATTATTTATAATTAGTTTATTAAGTAATTCTAATTAGTTAATTAATCAGTTCAAATTATTTAGTTAATTAATTCAAATTATGTAGTTTATTAATTCAACTTAATTATTCAATTATAATTCAACTTAATTAATCAATTATAGGTCAACTTAATTAATCAGTTATAATTAGTTAATTAAGTAATTTTAATTAGGAAATTAATGAACACTGATTATGTAATTAATGAACACTAATTAGGTAATTAACTAAATTTAATTAGGTAGGTAATTAAATCTACTTAGGTAGTTAATTAAATCTATTTAGGTAGTTAATTAAATCTACTTAGGTAGTTAATTAAATCTAATTAGGTAGTTAATTAAATCTAATTAGGTAGTCAATGAAATCTAATTGGGTAGTCGATGAAATCCCATTGGGTAGTCGATGAAATCCAATTGGGTAGTTAATGAAATCTAATAAGGTACATAATGAAATTAAAAAAGGTAGTTAATGAAATCTAATTAGTTAATTAATGAAGTATAACTAGCGAAGTAGTTACAGTAATTAGCGAAGTAGTTACAGTAATTAGCGAAGTAGTTACAGTAATTAGCAAAGTAGTTATATTAAGAATTGTTTATATAATATATATTTGCATTCCATTCTAAGTATGATAATTTATTTAGTTTGTCATCTACCTTGACCTCAGTTTGTAATTGTAGTTATGAACTTGAATTTAGTAGTTGAATATATTTTTTACATATTAAGTGTTAGAGTTGTCATGAACTGAAATTCTTGCTTGAGTAAAGTATCCCCGGATAGAGGGGCTTTGGGTCGGACCACCTACTTTCCTGGAGGCTTGCCTTGTCTAGGAAAGTGAATGGGGTTGGCTATCTGTCGCTCTGGGCTTATTCATGTTGAGTTTTTCAAGTTCAGATAACTCTATGCTTTTACATGACGTGTTCATGTACCTCATGCATATGATGGATGTAGATATGTATGAATATGTTTGACTTACTATTTTTGGGTAAATAACACAAACTTGTGGGTTGTGTAAAGCGAGTTACACATCAATATGGTTTGAACATATTGATTTGGTGGAGGGACTAAGATTCCAACATAAATTACATAAATTCTAAAAGCATGCAGACATAATTAGATTGTTTGATCATATGTGATTAATAACGAAGGTTTATTTTAGATAAAAAAGATGACTGCTTATATTTATTGCAACGGAAAAATAATTGAGACGGAACAAGGATGTAGTTATAGTATACAACCAGAAGTTGTTGTAATGCTTGGAGGTAGTACAACTTTGGGAACTCTTCAAAAGAAAATTCATCGAAAGTTGAAACTGACGAGTAACCAAGCGATATAATCTATCATATACAGACATCTACAATATGTTGATAGATTTTGGCATGTGGCTTATCCGATAACTGATGATGAAGAATGGGAATACGTACTGTCATTGGTCAAGTTTCTACCTGCCAATCAAATGATGGAGTTGTATGTGACCATATCTACAATGGAGGTCCCATCGACATTGGAAGTTGGGTCATCACAATTTCACGAGACAATGTCATCTGCTCCTTTTAGAACACATCAAGAAGTTCCATCAGCATTAGTACCATCATTTCCCTCGGCCACAATTTCAATAGATAGTCCCCCACATACTATAGATGCGTTGGTTGATGATTTTGAGGATGATGACACTTTAGAAGAAGAAGATGAAGAGGAAGCTGAAGAGGAAGAGGAAGCGCATGCGGAAGAACAGTCAGTGCCTACTCATGTGAGGTTTAACCGACCGTTGAACCATCCCCCACCATTGAGTTCATGGTCGACGGAAGGCATGAATCGCTTGCCAGAATTCAATTGGTCAGTTGTTACTCATACTTTAGAATTTCCAGGAATCATTGGGGGCACAGATCGAGCGGCAGATGAAGGTGTTTTGTACATTGGAAGAGAGTTTGACAGTAAAGATGCAATGAAAAATGTGATAAAACAATATCACATTGACAAACATTACTCTTATGTTGTAAAAGAGTCAAAAAGATCTTATTATTTGATCCGTTGCGACAAATATGATTCGAACTGTCAAATGCGTATGTGAGCTATAATTGATAACACTTTTCACAGCTGGCGCATCACAAGATTTACTCCACACACATGTGTGAACCCAAGCTTGTCACAAGAACATTCTTCATTAGATGTTGACTTTGTTTCAACAATTATTGTTGAAATGATTAGATCTTGTCAAGATGTTCCTGTTGTTCTTGTGATGAAGCGAATCAAAAAACTTTTTGGGTATCAGATCTCTTACTGGAAGGCATGGAAAACACGTCAAAAGGCCATTGTGAAAGTGTATGGTGATTGAGATGACTCTTATCGAGTTTTACCACAACTTTTGGAGCTTTTACTCCACAACAATCAAGTGATCTTTCAGTTAAATACCATTGAATATGTTAACCAATACAACCAAGTTGATCAGTCAATGGTTGTTTTTGATAGATTGTTTTGGACATTTTTACCATGTGTGACTGCTTTTAGGCATTGCAAGCAGTTTATACAAATAGATGACACATTTCTGTATGGAAAGTATATAGGAACTTTATTGATTGCTGCCACACAAGATGGAAATAGAGCCCCTCTACCTTTGGCATTTGCAATTGTGGAGAAAGAGAACTTCTCGTCATGGAGTTGGTTTCTCGCATGTCTTCGTGAGTTTGTTACGGGCGAGGAAGGGATTTGCCTTATCTCAGATCGTCACCGTGCAATCAAAGAGGCGGTACAATCTGAGGGACTTTCATGGAGACCACCTTATGCGCATCATCAATACTGTATTCGACACATTGCTAGCAATTTACGAAAGAGATTCAAGAATGAGTCGATGAAGAAAGCAATCTTAAAAATTGGTATGAAAATCATTTTTTTGTATTAACAAATCCTATCATAGTTATGATCATATTTGTTTAGTTTTTTTCTTGTATGATAGCATACGAGCCTCAACAACAAAGAATGGAGGAGCGTCTTCAACATATTTAAAGAGTTAATCCGGAAGTTTATGATTATATGATGCAAATTCCAAAACAGAAATGGTCGTTGGCATATGATGATGGGAGGAGATATGGTCATATGACTACCAACATCGTAGAATGCATAAATGGGGTTTTCAAGGGAGTTCGAAAATTACTAATCACATGTAAATATGAATATTTAATTATATGTTGATCAGAAAAACATAATTATAATATACTATTAGTATAATGACTTAAATCTAAATTGTAGGTTTGGTACAAGAGACTTTCTATCGTAGTGTCAAGTATTTTCTGGAACGGGGAAAGCAAGCTGAAGAGGGCTTGAACAGAGGGATGCGTTATGGACACCATTTCCAACGTGATTTAGATACAGTTCTTTAGGAAGCTGCAACTTATCGTGTCACCGCATTTAATCGTCCAGAGCAACGATTTGAGGTCGCTGAGCCCGGTGATGTTGTGGCTTGTAGCAATGGTCAGATCCAAATTGTTTTACTGGAGAAGCGTTACTGTGAATGTGTCAATTTTCAAGCATTGAGATATCCTTGTGGCCATGTGATTGTAGCCTGTGGTTAAGTACACGTATCTTGGGAGCAGTTTGTTGATCCAGTTTATCGACTTGATAGTATCAACTCATGCTACAATACTCCGTGGATGCCAATCGGAGAATATCAAAATTTTCAGCTCTCTGATGACACGCCCACACTTCTACCGAACATCAGTAGACTTCGACCTAAAGGGAGGCCAAAGTCGACTCGTATTCGGAATAAGATGGATTGGCCAACTGAACAGGCACCTGGATGAGGGTGCAACATATACTGCCAGGAGGGTCATATGAAGACACGTTGCCCTAGAAACATAGGGCAATCATCTAATGGTTAAAATGATTTTTGTAATCCATCAGTTACTGTAAACATATTGTACATGTAATCAATATTTTCCATCGATGAGTTTTGAAAGCATTCATAGTGAATATATCATCATCATTTAAATAAGTGGTTGTTGTTTTAGAAAAATAACAAGAAATTTTAAACTATATAAAATATAAGATCGAGGATTTAACAAAATATGAGAATTATCTAGAGTGAATAATAGTGAAGAATAAATTGAGGATATAATAGAATATGAGACTACTAGCCTAGAAAATGACAAATAAAGATATTCAAACATTATGCCCCTCTCATCCTTTTCTTCATAATTGTAAAATAGAGTGATGGACATAAATAATTGATATTCTTGAAAATTATTAAAACATTATGCCCCTCGTTTTCAACCATGAGAATGGGTTTTCTCCAAAAAAAACATTGATTCATTCTGCAACATTGGCAATTCCCCTCTTTAGTCGACCCAGTGAAGAACCAACTGTCATATATTCATTCAGAGGTCGTGAATATGTGATATTTGGTTTTTTACTGGGTCGACTAAAGTTACGATGTAGAAGGAGGATGTTTTTTCATGTCAACCGTACATGGATCAAAGGTTTTTTCATATTCCTTCTAAACGATGTTTACTGAGCATATTGAGTTGGAGAATCAATCCAAAACTTTATATGTTGAACATATCATTAATTCCTTTAATAATTTTGGTCAATTATTGTGACGTCGACATCTTTCAAAATCCAATGTCATCGTTGAATTTTGAAAGCATTCAAAGTGAATATATCATCAACTTTATATGTTGAACATATCATAAATTCCTTTATATATTGAACATATCCTAAATTACTTACACGCTTCTTTCATAAATTACATGATAAATTTCATACCTTAAATGATAAATGTGATGACTAACATGAAATTAATGTTTTACTATTTGTACAATCAGATAGAGCAACCACTATTATTTGGTCAGGAGACGCATTTGTCGCGTCTTGTGTTGGCGCGACGACCTGTTCGACAACTTGCTGTTCGGAGATCACATCATTTTCATCACGATGCGCCCCCGACAACTATTTCTCCATACCTTAGACGTGCAGGATTTTATGGAGTCACTATGTGTGACTTCAAGACTATTGATCATCATTTGTTTGCGACATTGGTTGAGAGATGGCGGCCAGAGACACACACTTTTCATCTTCCAGAGGGGGAGATGACCATTACTTTAGAGGACGTCATCTACATGCTTGGTTTGCTCATCCATGGACATGTAGTTACGGGTTCCACTAGTGGCAACTGGGCTATCATCATACAGCGAATATTAGGTATTGATGTCGTTGGCGTACGAGGTGTCCTCGTGGGTTCGCGATTGCGCATGACATGGCTTGATGAGCATTTCACTATCATTCCTGATGACGCAGACGAGGAGACGCTCATTAGGCATACACGTGCATATATTCTGCGACTACTCGGAGGCATGTTATGCGTCGACTACTCCACCCTTTTGGTACACATGATGTACCTCCCATTACTTGAGGATCTTGATCATACAACTACATACAGTTGGGGATCCGCTATATTAGCACATCTGTACAGATCCCTTTGTACCAGTTGTCATGAATATGCACATCAGATTATTGGTTGTATGGCTTTAGTACAGATGTGGGCCTGGGAGTGTTTTCCACGCATCGCTCCTCAAGCTATCGCACCTCTTGCTGCAGAGCTATTTCAGGATTGTCCTCGTGGACGATGGTATGTTTACTTCATTACTTTCATTTATTTAGTACTTCTGTTTTTTTTATCAACTTAATGTGTATTACTATTTTGTATCCAGGTGGAGTCAGTCTCAGAATCATGCACACACACCGAGACATAGTGTGCACAAATTTCGACAGATATTCGATGCATTAGTGCGAGCTGATGTAAGTCAAGTAGTAATTTTTTATATTTCGTTATCACTATTTTAAGTTCTTACAATGTAATCTTACTAACATTATCTTGCTAATATGTTACTTACTTTTTGAGTTTACATTTCAGGTTTCATGGACTCCATATACAGGTTATGTCTATGCATCACTTCCATCATACTGCACAGCTATGATTGGAGATCGTGCTGCAGTGGTGCCACTCATCCACTTCCATATCATTGAGTGGCACTAGCCCGATCGGGTCATGCGCCAGTTCGGTTATATACAACATATCCCGATGGCACCAGGACAGCCAGAGGGGTTTCATTCGATTGTAGTTACAGGTAGACAGTCGACGAACTGGCGGCAGTTTCATGCATCTCATATTGAGCTGTGGGACGCGCGTGCCAGATATGGTATTTCTCGATATGGATATCCCACAGCACAATATCAGTTATCTGCTCAGGGGGATTATGCAGATTGGTATCGACGTCATACCATCATGCATCTTACACGTTAGGGGATTGGCATTCAGCAGATGGTAAACTTATTAAGATATATTATATTTGTTTAACTCTTTTATGGTATTAATTTGAATGTCATTTCATTTTCAGACAGACAACATTGATTATCTTGCACATATCACACATCCTCAGGAGGAGGCATATATTAGACGTGATGTAGTTCATCGAGATGTGTTGGCTCTCTACGACCATATCCGGATGATACGAGACAGTTTTTATGACGAGGAGCCACAGGTATATCCCGATCCATATCCTCCAGCTGGAGCTCCTGAGGGTGAGGGTGATGATGTGCCTGCTATGCCTGCTGATGACGATGTACCGCCACCACCGCCGCCAGCTGATAGACGGAGATGAGGACCTCGGGAGGGGCATAGGCGGCGAGATAGACATCCGAGAGCACCTCCTGCAGATGTGGCAACACCACATAGAGATGATCCTGCCCAGCTTATTGATGAGGTTGCACAGTAGGGAGACGTTTATAGACCACATCTATCATCTCCGATGACTACTATGGACTACGAGCTGGATCAGGTGACACAACTTGTGGCAGCCCCCTCTCCTCCCGACGAGGACTTCTTCAGTATGCCATTTCTACCATTTTTAGGAGCCTCAGGACCATATGGCTCGATGCATGATTATGGACAGTCATCAACATATAATTTTGGGCAGTCATCCATGCATGATTTTGGTCAGCCCTCTACACAGCATCATGAGGAGGCACCGGATGCACCAGAAGCAGAGGATCCCGTTGATAGGACACCGAAGCGACACGTACATCAGACATGGGGAGGACGTGAGATTCAGACGCCACATTGTGGTACCGGGGGGCATCGACGTTGATTTATTCAGATGCCATGATATATATGTTAAAAACCCTCTTTATTTAGAGAAATGAATGTTATTTAGACATATAATTAGAAAATAAAATATATAGTATATACAAAATAATATAAATGAAACTTTAAACATTGATTAAACGTATAAGAAATACTCTAAAACAACATAAAACATGGATTAAACATATAATAAATAGTTGAAAACAAAAAGATTTTCCAAAAAAATTGTTAGTGAAAAGTAATCTATAAGCTTTCAAAAGCGCCTACTTGAAACTTAAAAATGGTTCAAGTACATGATTCTGAAAGACTATAAAATATATACTATGAAATGAATAAAAAACAGAAACTTTAAACATTGATTAAAAATATAATAAATAGTTGAAAACAAAAGGAATGTCAAGTACGTGATTTTGGAAGACTATAAAATGAGGATACTATTATTACAATGAGCTGTTCTTATATGGTTATCCAGTATTTCAATTTTTATTTATATTTTAGGCATACTTTATATTTGATACCTTTCAAAGTAGGCTTCTTGAAAGATATAATTAATTATTAAATTTAAAATAGAGAACTTTAAAAGCATATAAAATATACAGTATAAAATTAGATATCCAATTCATGGTAAGAAAGACCACAAGGTCCAAAAATGGTGTGTTTATGTGGAGGTTTTGGTATTTGTTGCAGTGAATTGGATATCAAAATCTATAATGGATATCAAGAAAGGTTGAAGCCTCCTTTCGTTTTGGGGGGAACACCACCACAGTGTCTTACATGCAGCTTAACTGTTCAATTCAGTTTCATTAAATCTGGACAGTCCCTCATTTTTACCAAAATATCAGTCACATATCCAAATTAACCCCCCAATTCTGACGCCCCTGGTTTCATACCATTCAACAAAGGAGAGACGTCCATGGTAAACCTCTGAGTGAGAGTGGAGGAAGACACACTTACTGTTTTAGATAAAACCCTTATACTGTTTTAGATAAAACAGTAAGTGTGTCTTCCTTCACTCTCACTCGGAGGTTTACCATGGACGTCTCTCCTTCGTTGAATGATATGAACCCATGGGCGTCAGAATTGGGGGGTTAATTTGGATATGTGACTGATATTTCAGTAAAAATGAGGGGCTGTCCAGATTTAATGAAACTGAATTGAACAGTTAAGCTGCATGTAAGACACTGTGGTGGTGTTCCCCCCAAAACGAAAGGCGACTTAAACCTTTCTTGATATCCAGTATAGATTTTTATATCCAATTCACTTCAAAAAATACAAGAACCTCCACATAAACACACCATTTTTGGACCTTGTGGTCTTTCTTATCGTGAATTGGATATCTAATTTGATACTGTATATTTTATATGCTTTTAAAGTTCTCTATTTTAAATTTAATAATTAATGATATCTTTCACTAAATTTTTTTTTGGAAATTTCTTTTGTTTTCAACTATTTATTATATGTTTCATCAATGTTTAAAGTTTCAGTTATATCCGTGTAATAGTTTATGTTTTATAGTCTTTCAAATTGAAAGCTTATAAATTATTTTTTATCAACATTTTTCATTAAATTCATTCTGTTTTCAAATATTTATTATATGTTTAATCAATGATTAAAGTATAATTTATATCGGTGTTATAGTTTATCTATTATAGTCTTTCAAAGAAAAGTATTTGAAACATTTTTAAGTTTCAAATAAGTGTTTCTGATTTCTTAAAAAATATTTCTCATCGACGTTTTTTATGAAATTCCTTTTGTTTTTAACTATTTGTTATATGTTTAAAATACAATTATTACAAATTATTATAAGTAATTATATTTGTAACTATTACAAATTAATATAATTATAAGTTATTATAATTATAAATTAGTTATAAATAATTAATTATCATTAATTAAATTACAAATTATTTATTATTAATATTTGATTATTACAAATTATTCTATCTTTATATATACATTATATATTTATTCTATTTATATTTATATAATTATAATAAATATATAATTATAATTATAAATATTATAAATATATACTTATAACTCTAAATATAATAAATATATAATTAAAATAAATAATTATTATAGGCATATATTAATTATAATTACATATTTTTTATAATTACATATTTATAATGTAAAAAATATATATAATGTATATATATAGAATTATATATTTACATTATGTAATTATATATTTATATATACATTATATATACATTATATATACATTATATATACATTATATATAATTAAAATTGCATATTTACAATGCAAAAATATATATATAATGTATACATAAATATATAATTACATTTACTACATTTATTATATTTATTACTTTTATAACTTTTATTATAATTATATAGTTATTATATTTTTGTATTTACTATATTTATATTTTATATAATTATTATATTTTTATTTTTACTATATTTATATATTTATTATTTTTATATATTTATCATAATTATTATATTTATAATTATAAATTTATCATAATTCTCTAATTATAATTATAATAATTCTAATATTATATTGAATATATAATAATTATAAATATAATAATTATAATAAATATAAAAATTATCTAATTATATTAAATGTAACATAATAAATATAATAAATTCAAAAAAAATTAAAAAAACAGTATAGCGCCACTTGAAGTGGCGCTAAACGCACCCATTTACCTAAATAATCTCTACCCTACCCCATTAAAATAATAAAAAAATTAATTTAACCCCCTCAGCTAAATTGCCCTTTACGGTGCAATCAATCAACATGTTAATTATTTTCATTTTTTATTATTAAATTATGGGGTTTCTGAGTTGCTTAAAATTAAATTTTGGGAGAATGAGGGAACAAAATTGGCCCCTAAGGTCACGTAAGGACCTCCCTAATTATATGAACAGTGATTTTTCATTGTTCATAAGACTGCCGAGGGTCCTTGGTATTATGGGCCAGTTTTGATCCCCGATTGTCATTCTCCCTTAAATTTTTATTTCAAAAAACAATTTTGTGGAAGATTGGGAAACCTAAGTTCAAATCAAATGGTAGTTAAACATATAAATAAATCACAAAATCGTTAAACACTATACTAAGATTAATGGAATCAATCTCCCTATATAACCTCCATTGACGTGTTACCTTGGTATTTGGATCATCCTTGATAAGATCTTCAAAATGATTTGTCATCTTGTCCTGATTCGAGATATATTCTTCCAAATTGATCTTCCTATTGTTGAAGTATCGTGCTAAAATGCAGTATTGTTTGTTAATCTAGTTCCTTTGATCCCCATTAAAATCAATCTGAATCATTCTTTCATAAATTATGTTAACACCCCCCCTTGAAGCATTGGTTTGGAAAACTCTTTTTAGTATTTATTTTTTAAAGTGGAGAATGAGGTTCAAACGTTTTTCTTTTTCTGCTTCCATATTTCGTGTCATTCTCTTCAAATCTCCAGCAAGCTCTGATTCCTGAGACACCAGCCTGTAGTTAGTGATCTTAGACAGTTCGGGTTTGCCAACACTTTTAGCTTCACTCGCACTAATGTAGCCTCTCTGCACTTGAAATGAAGCTTCCATCTTCTTTCACAGCCTTTATTGGTTCATTTGATTTTATGTTAAATGAATGAAGCTGGTCTTTTAGATCTTATTACGGTTTTATCAATCTTTTTGAAATACTCGATCGGTATTTTTATAGACCACGTTTATAAAAAAATTTCTAAGGGAGTAATGTTTGCTTATAATTCCCTAAATCGGTTTTGGATGTCACGTACCTGCGGGGACTATTCACCGCGATAACATTACTGACATAATTTTTTTTTTAAACATTTTTAATGATTTGATTATTTTTATTGTTTTTTTAATTATAAATTATACTAACAATATAACTAAATTTATGTTATCATTAATAATAAATATAATTATATTGAATTTATAAAAACATGTAAAAAATAAATTAAAATATAACAAATATAAATTATACAATCACATCTTTAATAAATATAATACAAATATTAAATATAAAATACTTTTAGTAAAATAAATATATTAAAAATTTATAATAATTATTTATTTATTTATAAATTTATTCATTTTTATAGATATATTTATTATATTTATAAAATCTGTATCGTATGTAATTGAATTTATTAGAAATATATTTATGATATAGAAATATATTTGTTTATGAAATATAAATGTAAATACGAATAAACATATTTCTATATCGTAGATATGTTTATATCAAAAATGCATTTATAAATATAATTATAACTATATTCATTTTTATAAATATATTTTTTAAATTTATAAAAGAATGTACCATGTATATTTTCATTTATTATAAATATATTTTTTATTGATATTGTAAATACAATTATATTTATTATATAATATTCTATATCATAAATGCAAATATATCATGAATATAGTTATATTTGTAATTATATAAATACATTTCTATTTCTTATAATTGTAAATTTATTTATTATATTTATAACAAATGCATCATATATAATTACATTTATTATAATTTTTTTAATGCGATAAAAACAATTATATTTATTGTATATTTTACATCATAAATGAAAATATATTATAAATATATTTTCTTAAGAGGGTGGGGTCCAAAACCATTTTTATTAAGGAAATAAAGCTCTTTTTTTAACTTGTTTGAGAGGTAACTATTTCAAGACTCGAAGGTCTGGTGACCCATAGACCAATTACAATATGATAGCCTGAAAGTCCTATAGTTCGAAATCCCCTTTTCTAGCTCCAAAGATTTGTTTTTTGGCTTAAAATCCCCTTTTATGAATAGTATTGCTACAATACCATGTGAAATCTCTCCTAGATTGGGGGGCGTTGAGGGTTGAACCCCCGACCTCATGCAAACAGGGTTGCCTTACCGCTTGGTCAACACCCCAGCTGCAAATATATTATAAATATCGTTATATTTATAGTTATATAAATATATTACTATTTGTTATAAATATAAGTATTTTTTTATAATTTAAATGCAAATAAAATTTATTTTTTATATTTATTAGAAATGTTATTCTAATTATTATAAATTTAAATATATCTATTATATTAAAAATGTTTTTTATTTATTGTTTGTATTACATTTATTAAAAATATGATTATATAATTGATATTTGTTATATTTTATTATATTTTTTACATATTTTTTATAAATATGATATAATTGCATTTATTACAAATAATATCACAAACATAGTTATACTATTAGTATAATTATGTTTTTTATTATAATTGAAAAGCCAATAAAAAATAATAAAATCATTAAAACGTTAAAAAACAAAAAAAATCAATTACATGGGTATTGTTCACGAATGAACAATGCCTACGCCCAAGACCCATTTAGGGAATTGTAAACAAACCTCACCCCTGAGGTAAATATTTTATAAATAAATTATATGAAAAAAATCTATCAAAAAACACGTTGTATATGAAAACAATCAAACGACACCCAAAAACATCACAACTCCATTAGACTAATCAATCTCCACAATAGGCCAAAAGTCAAACCAGTTATCGAAGTTAAACTTCATTGGTCATTTACACACATGCAGGATCAATTAAAATCGACTGAGAGCACTAGTTTCAACCGATCGATAGAAATTTTTTACTTTAAATTAAAACTAAAACTGAAAAATGATTAGTCTATAACCAGCATAAAACAAACCGGTTGGCTTATATTAGTTAAAACTAGTTCAGATTGGTTGATGAAACATGAAAAAATTACACGATGCAAAAGAGTTTCATAAAAAAAAAGAATAAAATCATTAAGTTTCATAACTAAAGGTTCTAAGATAATGCGAAGATAGAGAAAAAATAAACACTGGAGATATAATATCTCTAAAAAAATGATATATTCAATATTAAAATGAAGGAAATAACTTGATGAAAAAACCAAGTTATCAACATTGAAAATATTTAAAGAGATCTAATAATGCAAGGGGGACTTTCAATGTGGTTTAATTACTTATGTTCACTTAATCACCACATATGTTCATCATGTTTTGTTATATTAAAAAATCAATAATGATTTAAGTTATATTAAACCTAGATCATATAAAGGTAGTCATCATTTTATAGGACTTGGTGTCTTAGAACCAACTTTTATTTAGTGGTGATAAAGAGTCCCTTTATAAACACTAAAAAAACATTGATAAAGGTGGTTCTTTATCGACACTAGTTTAGCACGGATAAAGGATCCCTCTTTCAGCACTTTTAATAGCGCTGATAAAGGGGCACACTGTTGTAGTGTGATGTTAAAATTACAACACACTACAACAACAAAAACATCAAATACAAGAGCAAATGCAAAAGTAAATATAGAAGTAAATGCATAATTTAATTAAAATAAAATTTACTACACAAATACAAGAAAAAAACATCATATTATAGACATTTCAAACATTAGTTTGTACAATTACATGAGTAAGTACATATTATCACATACATTCAAAAATATCAACGTTCCTTTGTCTTTGGTACTCGACCCCCGATTATGATATTAGTTACTGAACAAACCACCCTAGCTCGAGCAAAAGAATACACCTGTAGAAGAAATAAATTCTTATGTTAGTAATACTATAAAGAAATAAATTAAACACAAAGCGTCAATTTTAAACTAAAAACATATACTTTGAGCCATACAAGACACACAATGTATCAGATTGGGTTGCAGTTGGTTCTTACACGTCACACCATTTCTTTCTGTTCACAAAAGCAGATGCTCTTGAATTGGATCTCATATATGGTGATAAAACTCACTACGAATGGGAGCCAATTCAAGAGGATGTGCTTTTTGAGAACAAGCCTTCAATTGTCACACCGTTTCTTATTCATCTTTAAGCATTATCTCAGTGAACATTAACTATATAAGTATAAGATAAAAATAACAAGGAAATTAATTAAGTAATATTAAATAAAATGATGAGAAAACAATTTGAGCTAGTTTGCTTGGTTTTGATGATATGATGTTCCTTTTAAACTAAAAGGACACTTATATATTGAAAACACACACTTCGAGTCATATCGACCACATCATATGTCAGATTGAAATGCGATCAATTTCTATACGTCATAAATGAACTATGGATCATTGTCTTAAAGTTTGAAAACAATATGAGCTCATTTTCTTGGTTTTGGTTAGTGACGTGCATTTTAAACTAAAATGATACCTTTATACTAAAAACACACACTTTGTGTCATATCAGTCACATCATGTGTCAGATTGATGTGCGGTTGATTATTACACATCACAAATACACTATGAACTATTTTCCTAAATTTTGAAAACAATCTGAGCTTGTTTTCTTAGTTTTGTCTATTTGATGTGTGTTTTAAACTAAAATGACACTTATATTGAAAACACACACTTCAAGTCACATCGGACACATCGTGTGTCAAATTGGTGTGTGGTTAGTTCCTACACATGAAAAATGAATTATAGATCATTGACATAATGTTTTAAAAGAACCCAATCTCGTTTTCTTGGTTTTGACTATATGACACAAGTTTTAAACTAAAATGACACCTTTCCATTGAAAACACACACTTTGAGTCATATCAGTCGCATCGTGTGTCGGATTGACGTGAGGTCAATTCTTATACGTTGCAAATTAATTATAGACCATTTTCCTAAAGTTTGAAAACAATATGAACTCATTTTCTAATTTTTGGCTATTTGATGTGTTTTCTAAACTAAAATGACACTTTTGTATTGAAAACACGCACTTCGAGTCAAATCGACCACATCAGGTGTCAAATTGACATGTGGTCAATTATTACTTTTCAAAAATGAATTATGGATCATTTTACTAAAATTTGAAAACATTATGAGCTCATTTTCTCAGTTTTGGCTATGTGATGCACTTTAAACTAAAATGACAGTTTTATATTAAAAACATGTACTTCGATTCATATCAACCACATCGCATGTCAGATTGGTGTGAGGTCTATTTCTACAAGATAAATGAATTATGAATCATTTTCCTAAAGTTTGAAAATAATATGAGCTCATTTTCTTGGTTTTGGTGATGTGACACACCCTTTAAACTAAAATGACACATTTCTATTGAAAACACTCACTTTGAGTCATATCGGTCGCATCATGTGTCAGACTGATGTTTGGTCGATTCTTACATGTCATAAATGAATTATTAACCATTTTCTTAAAGTTTGAAAATAATCTGAGTTCATTTTCTCAATTTTGGATATTTGATGCGTGTTTTACACTAAAATGACACTTTTGTATTGAAAACACACACTTCGAGTCATACCAACCACATTAGATTTCAAATTGATGTGTAATCAATTCTTATACGTCAAAAATGAATTATGGACCGTTGTCCTAAATTTTGAAAATAATATGAACTCATTTTCTTAGCTTTGGAAATGTGATGAGTTTTAAACTAAAATGATAGCTTTATATTGAAAACATGTACTTTGAGTTATATTGACCACATCGTGTGTTGGATTGGCGTGCAGTCAATTCATTCACATGAAAAATGAATTATGGGCTATTTTCCTAAAGTTTGAAAACAATCCAAGCTTGTTTTCTTAGTTTTTTTTGACGTGACACTCCTTTTAAACTAAAATGACACTTTTCTATTAAAAACACGCACTTTGAGTCTTATCAGTCACATTGTGTGTCAGATTGATGTTCGATTGATTATTACACACCAAAAATGAATTATGGTCTGGTGTCTTAAATTTTGAAAATAATTTGATCTTGTTTGCTCAGTTTTGGATATTTGATGCGAGTTTTAAACAAAAATGACACTTTTGTATTGAAAACATGCACTTCGAGTCATACCGACCACATCGTGTGTTAGATTGATGTGTGGTTGATTCCTACAGTTGTCAAATGAATTATGGACCATTTTCTTAAAGTTTTAAAACAATATGATCTCATTTTCTCAGTTTTGGCTATATAAATAATTTTAAACTAAAATTACATTTTTATATTGAAAACACACACTTGAGTCATATCAACCACATCGTGTGTAACATCCCCAACCCAAAATCCACTAATTGGTCCCTGATCCGAGTCACCACATGACCTCAATTGTGCCTCCCCATACACCAGAGGCTATGGGGGTCTAATAGAACACATGGGGAGACTATACCCTCTTTATCAGAGTAAGCCACAAAAGATGAAATACGAAATAAAGGAAATAAGTAAACAATAATTATTGATCATGAAACCATTTCTCAAAATTGGGTACAAGCTCACAACCAAACAATAAATATGTTATGTCATGTCATACAATGATAAGCGTAAGGAAACCCAAAATAAAGACAAGCTAAAAAATTCCCAAAATGGGTCCTGACTCCAAGTCCAGATCCCTCATCCATGCACATCCCACACTCAAATCAACCATCTAGAATAGGCCATTTTCCCTTGTCCAGACTTGAAACCATGAAGTCTTCTCGGGTACCCAATGACAACTCCAACGGAGTGTGAGTACAACATAGTAGGTCAGCACTAGTGGTGTCTACAAAATATCCCATCTAAACATATAGTGTATGCAGGTACAAAATGAATAATAAGATAAACTGATGTCGTTAGTTAACAAGGTTCACTTTAGTCACTTTCATCATTTATTCCATGGGTTAGCCATTTTCATCAATATACTTTGGCCTATGCTGGTCATATAAACTACACATAAGGGGGGAAAGATCAAGTTCCCTACATCACTAGGGAAACATTACTCAAAACAATACATAACACTTAACTTGGAGGCTAAGTCCAAGTATTCATATCTCATGAATTCGTTAGGGGCATAGAGCCTCATTTTGATTCCCTAACCCATGCATTATAGGGGTGGGGTTTAGAGCCTCGATCTAACCCGACCCGTGGGCATAAAGCCTCAAGTCAAATACCCCACATACCACCAATCCATGTGCCCATGATTTTTTAACCATTCAACACATATACCATCTACAAATCATCACTCATTAAACACATTTACCATTTACAAACCATAGTTTATTAAACACATATGCCATCTTCATGCCTTAACCCATTAACACATTTACCATTTACATACCTTAACCCATTTAACACATATACCATTCATAATTCACAACTCATTAACATATGAACCATTTATGCGCCTTAACCCATTATCACACATACTGATTACATACATAACTCATTTAACACATTTTCATTATACCAAATACCCCCTTATGCCATGTTATTAACTAAACACCATTCTTATTGGTTTCCTTTCATAAACCCATGTTAACATGATAAACATAAATATCATAGGTTTTATCTCAATAAATTTTTGTTTTCATATTTAATAACCCAATCCCATGTCCATGAATGCGGCACACCCCATGGGTGGCCTCTTTCCCAGTCTGATCAACCTCAATGCATCTCACGAGGATCATGACAGGTTCAATTAATCATTCACCCAACCAATTCATCATTTCATACTAAGGAAACCAAAGTGGAAAACACAATTCCACAAATTCACAAACACATACACATAAATAAATCAACAAGACCATGGGATATAACTTGTAGACCACTTACCTCGATTCTGAAGATGAATGCTCGCTTAAACTTAACCTTTGATTCTGAAACAAACCACCTTTAAAGCCCCACCCTAGAATCTACTGTAAAAAGAGGGTTTTAGAGATTTAGAAGAAGAATAATGATTCCATAAGCCTTAATCCAGAAGAATTAAGGAAGAGAAGTGTTAGAATCACCCATATATTTGATTCAAACCCAATGGTGCTCCAAATAGACTAGAAATGAGGGAGATCAGTCCTTGAGAAGTTTTTGAGGAAGAGTTCATCACCCTTGGATACTGTAGGAGTAATGAGGAGGAAATTTGGGTAATAAAGCTTAAAGACTGAGGGGGGGGGGTGTTCAATTTCCCCATCTTTAATGAGGTACACGATTTGACCACACAGTTGGACAAACTGTGTGCCAAGCATGTTCCACCCTCTGTCCAAGAGGGGGTCAGGTCGCACAGTCTCCTAGGAAGCCCACATAGTTGGAAAAACTATGTGGTAACTGTGCAGGATGGATCTATCCAAGCCCGTATAGTTTCATATCCCCCTTGAACAGTTCCACCAACTGTGCACCACCTCCTCCAAGCAAGCAAAGTTAAAGCTCACGGTTACAACTAACCACATGCCAACCGTGATACGTGCACTGAATTACAACTTTTCCTCCTCTTTTATGTCCCAAAACCTCAAGACACCCCCAAGTCACCTCATAGACTTAAGAAAAATTTAATTAACCAACTTAAAGGGATTTAAACCAAAATTTAAATAAGAATATACCTCATCATAAGTTTAGGATCTTACAACCTCCCCATCTTATAATGAACCATCCTTGAGACACACTCCCAAACATCACTAAGTCTCCAACGTAAAAAGACCGGGCTACTGGGCCCACATATTTTCCTCCCTCTCTCTTTTATCCTAAAATTTACCATGTTTCTACAATACTTGTACCAACGACACATTCATGACTTGAAAGACTTTCTCACTATGATCCACAATATAAACTAGATGCTCCTCAAAGGATACATTAGCCTCAAGCTCTACATCATCAACATCTATCACTTAGGAAGGGTTAGGGTGATACTACCAAATATGTGACACATGAAAAACATTATTCATGAAAATATACTACTATGGAAGATCCAATTGTTATGCCACTAATCTGATCCTCTCCACAATCTCAAACGACCCCACGTACATGGGTGCCAACTTACCCTGTTTTTGAATCCGATGGTGACCCAACCTTGGAGACACCCATATGAACACACGATCACCCACAATAAACTCTATAAGAACCATGTTCCTCTCCCAAGATCCACCAAAGTCCATGACACATTCCCTCAACATGTACTATAGCACTTGAATAATATGCTTTGTCTGCCTGTCTATTTATGGGTGGGAATCCATACTCAAAAACACCTGGGTACAAAGAGCCTTCTATAAACCCTACTATAAGAATGATGTAAAATGAATATCACAATCCAAAACTATAGTTTTTGGAACCCCGTGAAACCACACTATCTCCTGAACATACAAATCACCCAAATATTCCATAGTGAAGGTCTCTCAAATTAGTAAAAAATGTGCCACCTTGGTAAATAGATCCACAACTACCCATATCACATCATTCTTATGAGGAATCCTCAGAAGACCAACAAAAAAAATCCATAATGAATTCATCCCACTTTCATTTCGGAATAGGAAACTATTGTAAAAAACCACCCAATCACTGATGCTCGGCCTTCACTTGCTGATAAATGTAGCATTGTGTCACGAAACCTACAACCTCTTTCTTCATCCCTGACCACCAATACTATATATGGAGATCACGATAAATTTTGGTTAAAACATGATACGCTACCCACTTCGATGCATGAAACTCACAAATAAACTCTTCCCGCATGCAAGTAGGCATGAAAAAATTACCACAAACATAAACAATCTCATCGTCATTAACAATCCAATCGGCAGGTGACTCCCAACTTTCAAGATTTTACCTCAAGGACAAACACTTTGGATCATCATACTACCTCTCCTTGATCTGGTCTATAAGTGTGGACTCAACTGCCAAGGATTCAAGGTTCATCTGCCCTTGTCCATCTTGAACCTCTAGATGCGTCTCAGCAAACAACACCAGCATCCTCCACTCAGAACTAGACTCCTAAACCACCTGAGTTTGAGTCTTCCAACTCAAAGCATCTGCAACACCATTTCTATTTCCCAACGTGTAGACTAGCTCAAAAATAAAGGAATGCATGTACTCAACCTATATTCACTACTGAAGATTTAAATTATGTTGGGAGAATATGTAATTAAGGCTTTTATGATCATTACACACAGTAAACCTTTCTCCCAATAAGTAATTCCACCAACAATTTAAAGCATAAACAACTACGACCAACTCATGATCATGAATAGGGTAATTCCACTCATGAGGCCTCAACTGTTGTGACCCATACACCACGAACCAATAATCCTTAATTAACACTTTCCCAAGACAAACACCAAATGCATCACAAAACAAGGCATACTCTTTACTTGAATTGGGTATGATCAGAATTAGTGTAGTTTTCAACTGCTTATTTAACTCATGGAAATCACACTCACATACTCCAGACCATTCAAAATTGATTTCCTTCTTAATCAATCCCAAAAGTGGATCTTACAAATGGGATAATTCCTTGATGAATCCTTAATAATAGTCTACCAAACCCAAAAATCTCCAGATATCAAAAACATTCTTGGGATGCTCCTAAGAAACAACTGCTTTCAATTTCTTTGGGTCCACTAAAACACCTTCCCCGGAGATGATGTAACTCTATAAATATACCCTTTCAACCCATAAATGACATTTAGATAGATTGTCATATATCTGTAAAACCTTGACCTTTTATGGAGATGTCTTGGGCTTGTTTACAATACTCTTTTGCTTTGGGTTGAGTACTTTTCATTTGGTTTTTACCTTGGGGTGTGTTTGGGTGAAAATTTGAGAAAAACAGAAGAAAGTGGGCAGTGCACAGTTGGTGCATGATTTTCCCTAACCATGGGCCCTGTCCCCGAAAATTGTGCAAACCTAGATAAAGAGGGTTTGCATGGTTGGTACACAATTTTTCAAACCATGCACCCTAAAAGGAGAAACTGTGAACCCCCTAGAAGAGGCACACAATTAAGGTGTACAGTTTGGAAAACCGTGTGCCTCTGCCCAACAAACCATGCACAACTTTTTAATTAACCTGAAAATTAATTTTTAAAATTATTGAAACCCCCATATTAACCCCTAATTGGCCCTAGTTCGACCCTAATCTCTCTTTCGTGATTTTGGAGGCTCTTAGATATATTCCAAGACTTCCCAACCTCTGTTATTGGTGATTCAAAGTCTGTATTAAAGATTTGCACCTTCCCTAGTAAGTGAATCCCATTTCGATTGGTTTCCCATCTCTTTCCCATACTTCTCCCATCCTTGAAATAATGTTTATCTACTCTTGATTCTAGATATAGATCCAATTTTATTAGATCTTTATTTGTTTAATTGTGGATCTAGATTTTAGATCTAGATCGCATTCTTCATTGCGTTCTTGATTAATCTTCTTCAAATTGGGGATTCTTCTATTGGTGATCATTTGTTAATGAATTGAGGTAGGTGGTCTATAATTTAAATCCAAAAGTATTTATTTCAATTATGTGTATGTAATTTTAGAATTTATATTATAAGATTAAAAATTTAATTTTAAATTTAATTAATTAATTTAGTGAATTAATAAATTGAGGGAGTTATGAAATTGGGAATATTAGGATTGTGAATTTGAATAATTAGTTATTGAATTAATTATAGGATACTGAGATTATGAATTTGAATAATTAATTTTTGAATTAATTATGGGATATTGGGATTGTAAATTTGAATAATTAATTGTTTAATTAATTATGGGATATTGAGATTGTGAATTAGAATAATTAATTGTTGAATTAGTTATGGGATATTGAGATTTTGAATTTGAATAATTAATTGTTGAATTAGTTTGGGATATTGAGATTGTGAATCTGAATAATTAATTGTTGAATTAATTATTGGATGTTGAGATTGTGAATTGATTAATTAATTGGTGAATTAATTTATGGAATGATGGGTATGTGCAATTGTTGAATTTGATTAATTAATTGGAGAATTAATTAATGTGATAAGTGTGTGTGGGATATGGCCTGCTTCGTCAAAAGCCCATAGTGTGATAAAAAAGGATGAATAGTAATAATGGCATTCATATGTGACAATTGTGTGTGTGGGACATGGTCTGCTGTATCAAAATCCCATAGTGTGATAAGAAATAATGAATGGTAATAATGACATTCACATGTGATAATCATGTGTGGGACATGGTTTGTCGTATCAAAAGCCCATAGTGTAAACTGAAATGATGAATGATAATAATTAAATTCATATGTGAATTGTGATAATGAATGGTAATAATGGAATTTAGGTATAAGATATTCCTTAGGGATAGTTCAGACTCAGGCACGAGCTGACATTGGTATTGAGAGTTCGGGTGTTCTCGAGAACTTGGGTGTTATGTGGTTAAATAAAGAGTAATTGAACAAGTGTAAACTTTTTTACTTTATTGATTTTGCTTATTATTTATACAAATACATACATTGTTTTGCTGAATATTGTTTTAGATACCGTTGGTGGTGGCCTACTGAGTTGTACTCACACCCTACTTGGGCTGTCTGATCGGTACCCAAATAGACTTCATGTTTGCAGTACATGATAAGATAAAATGCCCTATGTTATATGGATGAATTAGGATGGAACTTGGATGAGTGAACCAGATGTGGTTCAGGACCCGCTTGGGAGTTTTCAGTGTCTTTACTTTTGGGTTTTCATTTTGACACTTTGCATGTATATTGGAAAGGCATATCTACTGTTCAGATTTGATATTGTATTTCCAGTTTTGGTTATCTTGTGATGTTGGTACTATCTTGGTTGTGTTTATGTGTCATTTGGTTATTTCTTATTTATTTTTGTTGTGGTATTACTGTGATAAAGAGGGTACAAGTCTCCCCATGACCGACATTAGACCATCACTACTAGTCGACAACCTCTGGTGTACAGAGAGGTGCACCTGAGGTCATGTGGACCAACGACTTAGGGAACCGGTGTGTGTGGCACCCAGGCCAGGATGTCATAAAGTGGTATCAAAGGAAATTTATTTTCATTTATTTTGTCTTACTATTTGGTAAAGGTAGTCAGGAAACTAGGAAGAGTAAGAACATGGAAATTAGCTCATGCATGGGAGTTATAAAGTTATGTACGGTGGTAAACCCAAGTAACCAAGGTGGGATTACTATTTTTGATGTGTGTTGTTAAAGTTGGATGTTATTTCACCTTGGGTGATGCACTTTTTGTGTGATGTGAATATTGTTTCTAAGATTTCTAATATTTGACTTATGGTTTGGAATGACATAAGAGTTGAGTATGCATGCATCATTCTAGGTACTCAAGATTATTTTGTGACATGAATCATTTTAGGAACACATGGGAAATGGGTTTTGGGTAATTTTTTTAACTTGAACTATTTTTCCTTGATTGTGAAATTGAATTGAAAATGGTGCCTAATGTGAAAATTAAAAGTGGTAAAATGATGAAAAGTATGAATAATTGGGTGTTTAAAAAATAAAATTGAATAATGAATAATGTGTTTTCCCTTTGTTAACCATGACCTATATGTATGATGATTAAAGGTAGTGATAACGCCTCAGTTTTGACCATGTGGTGAAGTTTGGGAAAATGAATTGTTATAAATTAATGTGAAAACCCTCTTGTGAAAAGTGTTAAAGTTGTGTTATGTGTCTTGAGAATCATGTTTGGAATTATAGAGATATGCCTCCACAATGACACTTGTTGAGAGGATGATATAAGGATATGGCTAGAGATGATATAACAGTAGTGGAACCTGAGGCAACGATAGTTCCAGGTGAGGAAGAAAGAGATTAGTTCTATGAGGACTTTGTCCGCTTCATACAGTTTATAGAAAGAGACCCAGAGTGAGTTATGAAGAGCATGTTTGACTTGATGTGTGGGTTTTAGTTGTAATACCCTTTGACTTTTACCATAGAGGGTGGACCTGAGGCAATAGAGTTCTAGATTGAGTTTATCCAAACTGTACTTGACCATTTGGAGACTCCTAATGAGAAGAGGGTCAAGTTGTATACTTATATTCTACAAGGATCAACAAAGAACTAGTGAGACATTCAATATTGGATTAGATAGGCTGAAGGTATATTATATAAGTACTTCTTAGATAAGTTCTTAGAGCACTTATATCCAGATACATTGAGGCATGAGAGAGAAGTTGAGTTTATGAGGTTGACTATAGGGGTATGTCTATAATGGACTTTGTTGGATGCTTTATAGACTTACAGTGCTTTGATTTAGCATTGGAAGGGGACAAGACAACTATTATGAGATGCTTCTAGGATGGAATTAAGTGTGATATTAAGTCCCAAGTTAACCTCTTTTGGTTAAAGAAGTTTGATGAGGTGGTGGATCAGGATCTCATAATTAAGGGGAACCTGAGGGAGACTTCTAGTAAAAAACAGGTGGTTTAAACTAGACGATCATGAGGTATGACTTCTAAGAGTAGGAAGCGTCACTACGATAACATTATCGAGGGTAATGGGAAGCAGAGTACCCAGATAGATGAATCAGTTGCTCAGGATCTTAATCGAGTGATTTGTCACTAGTGTGGTAGGTCGAGAAACTTCCAGAGATAGTTCCCTTGACCACCGATAGAGTACCAATCTTGCGGCAACATGGGACATCTACAAAGGTCCTATAGGAACCCATATTAGACAAGTAATTATGGAGGATCTAGATAGAACCAGAGTGCGGGGAGGGGATCTACTATATTTTATAAGTCTGACAGTTAAAGTTCTACTGGCTAAGGCGGTAGAGGTGGTGGACAAGGTGCTTCTGTGCAAGAGTTCTTGTATCAACATAGTGGTGTAGATTAGGAGAATCAGGTTTCATCATAGGGAATAGGGGTAGGATTGTTACATGTTATTCAACATATACTTGTGGATAGCAAGTCTAGACCATCGATGGTGAGAGGTGTTATTCTTGTAGCTTCTATGCTAGCTAGTGCTTTATTTGATACTGGTGTATCTCACTCCATTATTTCTACACATCTTACGAATGGTTTGATCTTGGTATTAGAGTTCATGAGTTGAGTTTTGACGATAGATACAATATTGGGAGTATGATCTAGAAACATCTATTTATGCAAGGGATGTTCTCTTGAGGTTAGGGAGTATTGTTTTCTTTGGGATCTTTATATCCTTGACATGTCAGGATTCGACCTAATTATGGGTATAGACTTGTTAGTAGCATAAAAAGTCCACATAGATTTTTACCATAGGAGAGTGATGTTTACATATCCTGAGGGTGACAAGTATATTCATCATGGAGAGTGGGATATCAAGGTGGGATGTGTCAGGCCAATTCACCAAAAACTGGAGGATCTTACCAACCAGGTTTCAAGTTTGTTGTTAGATGATAGAGGTGTAAAGTAAGATGTCTTTCCACATATAGTGGATAGATTTGGGATGTGTTTACTAAATATTTCTTAGGGCTTCCACCTGAGATAGATGTGAAATTTATGATTGAGCTCATGTTGGGGGATGAGCTAGTTTATATTCCACCTTACATAATGGCACCAATAGAGATTCAAGAGTTCAAGAATCATCTAGAGGAGTTATAGGATAAGGGGTTTATCCAACCGAGTATGTCACCTTGGGGTTCTCTTATGTTGTTTGCTAAGAAGGTTTATGGGACTCTACACTTACGTGTTGATTACTAGAAGTTGAATTAGATGATAGTAAATAACCAATATCATCTTCTGTACATCAATGATTTGTTTTTATAGTTGAGGGGAGCTTGTGTTTTCTCCAAGATCAACTTGAGATTAGGGTATAATCAGGTGAGAGTGCATCCTTTTGATATATCTAGGACTACTTTTAGAAGAAGGTATGGTGTTAATGAGTTAATTATAATGTTTTTTGGACTAAAAAAATGCACTAGTAGTCTTTGTGGCCTTAATGAATAAAATATTTCATCCGTACCTGGATCAGTTTATGGTAGTATTTGTGGATGACATCTTGGTGTACTCCAAGACTCGTGATGATCATGACCAATATCTTGACATCATATTGAGTACACTGAGAGATCATCATATATACACCAAGCTATCTAAGTTTCAGTTTTAGATTGACTGAGTACACTTCTTGGGTCACATCATCTCTGAGGAAGGTGTTGGTAGACCTAGAGAAGGTTCAGGCAGTTTTTTATTAGGAACAACCCAAGAATGTTTTCAATATCCATATATTTTTGGTATTTTCTAGATATTATCATAGATTCATCTAGGGATTTTCCCATTTGGTATCACCACTTTTGGGTATGAACAAGAAGGGGATAAAGTTCGAATAAATGGAATCATGTGAGAATTCCTTCTAGGAGTTGAATAAGTGTTTGAAATTAAAACTAATTTTGATCCTACCTGAGCCAGGTAAGGAGTATATAGTGTTTTATGATGCTTATAGGATCAGACTTGGAGTAGTGTTGATACAGTTAGATCGTTTAATGGAATACGTGTCTCGATAATTGAGGCCACATAAACGGAACCACCCTACGCACGACCTCGAGTTGGAAGTAGTTGTTTATGATTTAAAGTGTTGGAAACATTATCTATTGGGTGAGAAGTTTATGGTGTATGAATATCACAAGAGCTTAAAGTATATATTTTCATAGTGATATTTGAATCTTCGACAACAGAGGTGATTTGATTATATGTAGTCATTTGATTTTGAGATGGCATATATGTATGGAAAGGGAAACATTGTTGTTGATTATTTAAGTAGTAAAACTCAGACAAAGGCTGTTCAAGAGTCTAGTGCTAAGTGGAGATGATGACTCTACTAGCCGATATGTATGTTGTATTTCAGGAGAGTCAAGAGAAGATGACTCTCGTATCAGTTTCAGTGGAGTATTTACTTTTGATACGGATTAGAGACAAACAATATGAGGATCCAAAGTGCTTGACCTTAATGGAAAGTCTTGAAGGTGGGGAGTTACCTTCTGATTGGAGTATAAATGAGGATGAAATCATCTATGTCAAGAATTGGGTAGTTGTTCCTATGAGCATTCATAAAGAGCTTATAAGTGAGTTCCATGCCTCGAAGTGGGAGGTATATCCAGGTGTGACCAAAATGTACCGTGAAATATGATGACAGTTTTTGTGGTTGATCATGAAAAAGGAGATATTAAGGTTCATGACATGATATTACACCTGTCACCAGGTGAAGGCCAAGCATAAATGGCTTGGTGATTTACTACAACCATTGACCATTCTAGAATGGAAGTGAGATGAAGTGAGTAAGGAATTTATGGTGGGTCTCCTGAGGATGCCTCATAAGAATGATGTTATTTGGGTTATTGTAAACCGCTTAACAAAGGTAACACATTTATTGCTTATATGAGAGACTTTATTAGTAGATCAGTTGGGAGAACTATATGTTCGAGAGATAGTATGTCTACATGGGGTGCCATAGACTATAGTTTTAGAACATGACTCGTGTTTTACTTCATACTTTTGGCAGGGCTTACAAATTTACTTGATATTCAGGTTCTATTGAGTATGACTTTACACCCAAAAATGGATGGGCAGTCAGAGCGTACTATACAAGTGCTAGAGGATATGATGTGAGTCTATGTTCTAGTCTTTGGTGGGTCTTGGGAGAAACACCCAGCACTTGTGTAGTTTTTCTATAAAAATAGTTATCAGGAAACTATACAGATGAAACCATACAAGGATATTTATGGTAATCCATGAAGATCGCCTCTACATTGGATGGAGGTGGGTGAGTCAGAGATATTGGGATCAAGTCTCATGTAGGAAACATTAGAGCATGAAAAAATGATTCGAAATCATATGGATACAGATTAGAGTATACATAAGTCATATGCTGATAGACATCGACAACCCCTAGAGTTTATAGAGGGTAATCGTGTATTCTTTCGCGTGTCGCCTAGATTGGGTAACCGCAGGATATGGAGACATGAAAAGTTGTCACCCAGGTTCATTGGACCATTTGAGGTTGTGGAGAGAATTAGGCTGATAGCATACCAATAGGATCTTCCAAAGAGATACAGTGCTATGCACGATGTTTTCCATGTGTCACAACTTTGGTAGTATCACCCCAACCCTTCTCACATGATCAATGTGGATGAGCTTGAGCTTGAGATAGATGCATCATTTGAGGATCAACTTATACATGTGTTGGATCACAGTTATAAAGTATTACGAGGAAATACCATGCCATTAGTTCATGTATTGTGGAAACATGGCCATGTTTAAGAGGAAAATTGGGAGAGAGAAACATATATACAAGATCTGTAGATTGATCTTTTTAACTCGGAATCTTAGAGATGTTTGAGAGTACAACTCGAGGATGAACTGTTATAAAGTGTAGAGATTGTAAAACCCTGACCTTTTTTGGAGATGTCTCAGGCTCGTTTACAAGTACTCTTTTGATTTGGGTTGAGTACTTTTCATTTGGGTTTTACCTTGGGGTGTTTTTGGGTGAAAATTTGAGAAAAATGGAAGAAAGAGGGCAATACATGGTTGGCACATGGTTTTCCCTAACCACGTGCTTTGGCCCAGAAAACCATGAAACCCTAGACATAGAGGGTTTGTCAAACTATGATTCCTAAAAGTAGAAATTGTGCACCCCCTTGAAGAGGCACATAGTTAAGGTGCACAGTTTGGCAAACCGTGCGCGTCTTCCCAACAAACCGTGCGTGGCTTCTTAATTAACCCAAAAACTAGTTTTTAAAATTCCAAAAACCCCCATATTAACCCATAATAATCCCTAGTTCAACCCTAATCTATCGTTCATGATTTGGAGGCTCCCGAACAGATTCCAAGCCTTCCTAACCTTTGTTCTTGGTGATTCAAGGTCCAGATCGAAGATCTACACCTTCCCCAGTAAGTGAATCTTATCCTAATTGGTTTCCTATCTCTTTCACATTCTTCTACCATACTTAAAAGGATGTTTATCCACTGATAATTATATATCTAGATATAGGTTTATTAGATATTGATTTGTTTAATCATGGATCTAGGTTTCAGATCTAGATCATGTTCTTCATCGTGTTCTTGATTAATCCGCTTCAAATTGGTGAGCGTTTGTCAATGAATTGAGGTAGGTGGTCTATAATTCAAATCCCAAAGTCTTGATTTCAATTAAATGTATGTAATTGTAAAATTTCTATTATATGATTAGAAATTGAGTTTTAAATTGAATTGATTAATTTAGGGAATTGTGAAATTAAGAATATTGGGATTATGAATTTGAATAATTAGTTATTAAATTAATTATGGGATATTGGGATTTTGAATTTGAATAATTAATTTTTGAATTAATTATGGGATAATGGGATTGTGAATTTGAATAACTAATTGTTGAATTAATTATGGGATATTGAGATTGTGAATTTAAATAGTTAATTGTTGAATTAATTATGAGATATTGAGATTGTGAATTTGAATAATTAATTATTGAATTAATTATGGGATATTAAGACTGTGAATCTGAATAATTAATTGTTGAATTAATTATTAGATTTTGAGATTGTGAATTGATTAATTAATTGTTGAATTAATTAATAGAATGATGGGTATGTGAAATTGTTGAATTTGACTAATTAATTAGTGAATTAATTAATGTGATAATCATGTGTGGGGCATGGTCTACTAAATCAAAATCCCATAGTGTGATAAGAAATGATGAATGGTAACAATGGAATTCACATGTGATAATTGTGTGTGTGGGACACCGTTAGCTATATCAAAAGCCCATAGTGTGATAAGAAAATATGAATGGTAATAATGACATTCACATTTGATAATCTTATGTGGGAAATGGACCACCGCATCAAAATCCCATAGTGTAAACTGAAATGATGAATGACAACAATGACATTCTCTCTAAATCATTTTTTGTCACAATGTAATTCATATGTGAATTATGATAATGAATGGTAATAATGAAATTCAGGTATATGATATCCTTTGGGGATAGTTCAAACTTTTCCATGGGACAAAGTAGGTATTGAGAGTTTGGGTGTCCACAAGAACCTGAGTGTTATGTGGTTAAATAAAGAGTAATTGAATAGGTGTAAACGATTTACTTTATTTTTTTACTCATTCTTTATAAAACTGCATATAATGTTTGTCTGGATATTGTTTGAGACACCATTGGTGGTGGACCACTGAGTTGTTCTCACATGCTACCCAGGATTCCTGATCAGTACCCAAATATACTTCATGTTTGGAGGATAGGATAATGGCAAAGGACCTGTGTTAGATGGATGACTTGAGATAGAGCTTGGAAAAGGGAACTAGAAGTGGTTCAAGACTTTCTTCGGAGTTTTTAGTGTCTTTATTTTTGGGTTTGAATTTTGACACTTGGAATGTATATTGGCATGGCATATCTACTATTCAGATTTGATATTGTATTTCTAGCTTTGGTTATATTGTGATGTTGGTATTATCCTGGTTGTGCTTATGTGTCATTTGGTTATTGCTTATTTATTTCTGTTGTGGTATTACTCTGATAACGAGGGTATAGTATCCACAATATCTAAATTAGAACCTTACTACTAGTTAGAAACCTCTGACATATGGGGAAGCATGCCTGAGGTCATGTGGACCATCGGCTTGGGGTACCAGTGTGTGTGGAACCCAGGCTGGGACATCATAATAGCCTATACTCTCTTAGTGTACTCAGGACAATGTCAAGATGTTTGGCATGATCACCATGAGTCTTTGAGTACAACAAGATTTCATCCACAAAGAAAACTAAAAATTGATCTAGATACGAGTGAATATTCATATCATTAGATCCATAAACACTGATGGCATATTGGTCAACCTAGATGACATCACAATAAAATCATATAAACCATACCTACTCCTGAAAGTTGTTCATGGTATATCAGAAGGTCTCACCCTTAACTAATGATATCCTAATTCTAAATAAATTTTGGAGAACAATGAAGCACCTCTAAGCTGGTAAAAAAGATCATCAATTTGCGGAAAAAGGGTTTCAATTTTTAACCATCATCCGATTCAACTTCTGATAATCGACACAAAACCACAACATCCCATCAGCCTTCTTAGAAAACAAAACTGGAGGTCCCCAAGGTGATATACTCATATGAATAAACCCTTTATTATCCAATTCCTTCAACTAATTTTTAAGTTCCTGAATCCCTACTAGTGTCATTCTATAAGGCGTAATAGAAACAGGTTCTACTCGAGGAAGCAACTCAATCATGAACTCAACATCTCTCTAGAGAAGCAACCCTAAGAAGTCATCAGGAAATACATCATGAAAGTGATCCACCATAGGAGGAAAGACACCCTAATATACCCCCCATCATCAAGTAGAAGACATTCCACTTGGGCTATGAGCTCACCCAATTACTAACAAACTGGCCCTACATGGCCTTCTTGGATATCCCATTCCCCATAGTGAACATAAGTATCCCCTCTAGGAATGTGAACATTACCCTATGGTGGTAAAAGTCAATATGGTCATAATACAACACCATCCAATCCATCCCCAATATTAGATTAAAACCCAACATCATGAGTACAAACAAGTCTCAAAGGAAACAATACCCACCAACCTCAAGGGTGCACTCCTTACATTGCCAGATATTTTCTTCCCATGCCCCTAATGGTGTATCAATCAACATAACTCCACACATATGTTCCACCACTAGACCAAAAAAAATTAACAAACGAAAAATATATAAAATAGTGTGATAAACCTATATCAAATAAAGAACTAGAAAGCATGGAATCTACAAGAATCGTACCTCAAACTATCGATGGTCCATCCTCACCACCTCTAGGTGCAGGCCAAACTACATGATGCAGACATGTCCTCCTACCCTAGGCTCTGGTCTGAGTTCCTGGTGCAGCACTACATTGATCATAAGGACACCCTTGTCCTAGAGTACCATGTTCTCCGCCCCGGCTAGTACGACCAGTATAACTCCAACCTCCTATCTGGTATGGGGTAACCAACCCCTACTTACACTCTACATCGACCCTGATCCTCCATCGATTCTCATCTATAGAGGGTTCCTATAGAACCTCTATAAATTCCCTATCCTACCGCATTCTCAACAATCAATTGGTAGTCAGGGACACTGACCATGCATGTGTCCCGACCTACCACACTAATAGCAGAAAACTCGATCACTACTCTGAGAGGCTGGTCCTCTTCTCTAATTACTCTGTCCACCACCACCCTAGTGAAAACCCTCAAAATAATGCTTCCTAATATTGGAAATCGCATCACTAGATTACCCAACTAGAACTACATGTCCACCACCAAAAGCCTCCTTGAGGTTACCTTCTAAAATGAGAGCATGATCCACCACTTTAGAAAACCTATTTAAATGGAATATATTCACCTAGGAATTGATCTCATGTCTAATTCCATCCTGAAAATGTATTTTTGTAGCTTCCTAATCCGCTGCCAACACTGGAACAAAGCATTTCAATTTGGTGAAGCGACCAACATAATCCATCACTGTCATAGTCCCCTAGGTCAACCTCATAAACTCCATAGAATTCTCCTTCCTCAAGGTCTCCAAATAGAAATGTTCCAGAAACATTTCCTAGAAATATTTCTATAACATACCATCTGACTACTCAATTTGAACTAGAATATACCACTAGTGCTTTACCAGTCCTTGCAACATATAAACCACAAACTTGAACCTCTTCTTAGGAAGAGTATCCAAGTGGTAAATAATCATTTGAATAGATTCTATCCAGAACTCTACCACCTCAAGTACACCCTCTTTAGAAAATGTTAGGTGATGTAACTAAAACTATCTAGTAAAGTCAAACATACTTAGTACAACCCGCCCTAGGTATCATTCCATCATCTGTATAAAATGAGAAAATTTCTCATAGAACTTCTCCTCCCCTATATTAGCTTGGATCAACGGGGTTTCCTACTCTGCTACTAGAGAAGCATTCTCAACTATATCCTTAGGTCTCCCAACTGACACACGTCATTGTGGCGACATCTCTATACAATTCCAAACACACATATCAAAATATATAACATAAAGCTTCCACAATTTCACAAATTAAGGATCTCTACTAGCCATAAACAACCCATTTCTCATACACAATACCAATGGATATAGTTACATCTCTATCACTACCCTCAGCCATCCCTACCACGAGTCATGGTCAACATGGGGTAAACCCACTTACATAGTCACAAGTCTTTCATTATACACCCTTTTTAACCATTTTTCCTTCACAAAATAAATATTTTTTTCTTTTATGCACCTTTCTATATTTCCAGTTTGTCAAAAAAAGATTTCAAATCATTTATAACTCTTCATTAGGCACTATTATTAACCATTATATTACACTCTTCCCATTTACCTATTTGTATCATCTTTATTAGACACCATTTATTTCAAATTTTTTTCAGGTAAAATGATAAGTATTATATCCCTCACATCCCACACGCCTTTTCCCCATGTGTTCCTACCATGATGTAGGTCACATATATCCATAGGTTCCTAAAATGATGCATGTATGCACATCCTCGTACCATTTTGGGTATAAGAAAAGATATCATAAAATAATCACATCACACAAAAAGTGCATCACCCAAGGTGAAATATCATCCAACCGTAACAAAAAACATCAAGAACAACAATCCGACTCTAGGTACATGGGTTTTCCTCCATACATGAGTTAGCTACTCCCATGTACGAGTTCATTTCCAAGACCCAACACATTCTAATCTCTCATCTACCATTCTCAAAATAGTAAGACAAAAAAACCCCTCTGGTACCACTTTATAACATCCTTGGCCCGCAATCCATTAACCATTTCTGTAAGTTGGGTCACCACATGACCTTAGAAGCACCTCCCCATATGCTATAGGATACCGACTAACAATGAGGGTCTAATAGAATATGTGAGGAGACTATACCCTCTTTATTAGAGTAATCCACATCAGATGAAATACAAAATAAAGGAAACAAGTAAACAATAATTATGAATCCTAAATCCATTTCCCAAAATTGAGTAAAATCCCACAACCAAACAATAAATATGCCATGTCATGTCATAAAATGCTAAAGGAAACCCAAAATAAAGACAAGATGAAAAATCTGCAAAATGGGTCCTGACTCCAAGTATGGATCCCTCATCCATACACATCCCATGCCCAAATCAACCATCTAGCATAGAGACCTTTCCCTTGTCCTGACTTGTAACCATGAAGTCTGCTTGGGTACCCAATGATGGCCCAAGAAGGGTGTGAGTACAGATCAGTAGACCACCACCAATGATGTCTACAAAATATCTAGTTTAAAAAGATAGTGTATGCAAGTACAAAATGAATAACAATATAAACATAAGATAAACTAGTGCTATTAGTTAACAAGGTTCACTTCAGTCACTTTCATCATTTGTTCCATGGGTTAGCCATTTTCATCAATATACTTTAGACTATGTTAGTCATATAAACTATGCGTAAGGGGGAAGGATAAGTTTCCATAAATCACTAGGGAAACATTACTCAAAACAATACATAACACTTACCTTGGAGCCTTAATCCAAGTATTCATATCCCATGCATTCGTTTGGGGCATAGAGCCTCAATCCGACACCCTAACCCATGAATTATAGAGGTGGGGTTTAGAGCCTCAGTCCAACCCAACCAGTGGGCATAGAACCTCAAGTCCAATACCCCACATACCATCAAGCCATATGCACATGATTCTTTAACCATTCAACACATATACCACGTACCAACCATCACTCATTGAACGCATTTACCATTAAAAAACCATAGTTCATTCAACACATATTCCATCTTTATGACTTAACCCATTAACACATTTACTATTTACATACCTTAAACCATTTAACACATATAACATTCACAATTCATAAATCATTAACATATGTACCATTTATGTGATTTAACCCATTATCACACATACTAATTACACACATTAACTCATTTAATACATTTGAATTATACCAAACCCCCCTTATTCCATGTTATCAACTAAACACCATTCTCATTGGTTTCCTTTCATATACCCATGTTAACATGATATACATAACTATCATAGGTTCTATCTCAATAACCTTTCATTTTCATATTTAATAACTCAATAACATTTTCATGAATGTGGCACACCCCATGGGTGGACTCTTTCCCGATATGATCAACCTCAACACATTCCACGGGGATCATGAGTGGTTAAATTAAACATTTACCCAACCAATTCATCATTTACTACCAAGTAAACCAAGTGGAAAACACAACGACACAAATTAACAACCACACACACATAAATAAATAAAAAATACTATGGTATATAACTTGTAGACCACCTACCTCGATTCCGAAGATGAACACTTGCTTAACATTAGAATTTGATACGGAAATAAACCACTTTTAAAGCCCCAACCTAAAATACACTGTAAAAAGAGGGTTTTAGAGATTTAGAATAAGAAGAATGATTCCAAAAGACCTAATCTATAAAAAGGAAGGAAGAGGAGTTTTAGACTCACCTGGAGCTTCGATCCACACCCAACGATGCTCTAAATGGCCTAGAAACGAGGGAAATCGATCCTTGGGAAGTTTGCGAGGAAGGTTTCATCACCATTGGATTATATAGAAGGAATGTAGAGGAAATTCAGGTAAGAAATCTTAAAGATCGAGGGAAAAAATGGTCAATTCCCCCATCTTTAATGAGGTACATGGTTTGGCTGCACAATTGGCCAAACCGTGTGCCAATATTGAGAAACCCTATGTCCAAGAGGGGTTTAGGTCGCATGGTCTCTTGGGGAGCCGACACAATTGGAAAAACCATGAAATAACTGTGCAGGATGGATCTATCCAAGATGACATGATTTCACCTCCCCCCTTGCATGGTTCCACCAACCATGCACCACCACCTCCAAGCAAGCACGATTAAGGCGCATGGTTACTACTAACTATGACCAAACATGCAACCTGCACTGTATGACCACTTTTTCTCCTCTCTCATGTCCTAAACCATCGGGACACTTCAAATTCACCTCATAGACTTAGGAAACATTTCATTAACAAACTTAAAGGTATTAAAAACAAAATTTAAACAAGAACATGCCTCATTAGAAGTCCGGGATCTTACATAATATGTTAGATTGGCACGAGGTTAATTACTACATGTGAAAAATGAATTATGGATAGTTTTTTTATAAATTTTTAAAATAATCTGAGCTTTTTTTATTGGTTTTGGTGATGTGATGTTCATTTTAAACTAAAATAGCACATTTCTATTAAAAAATGCACTTTGAGTCATATTGATCACATCATGTCTCAGATTGATGTGTGGTTGATTTGTGCACATAAAAAATAAATCATTAACCATTTTCATAAAGTTTGAAAACAATTAGAGCTCATTTTCTTAGTTTTGGATATTTTATGCATGTTTTAAACTAAAATGACACTTTTGTATTGAAAACACGCACTTCAGGTCATACTGACCACATCGGGTGTCAGATTGACATGTGGTTAATTCATACATGTCACAAATTAATTATAGACCATTTTATTAATGTTTGAAAACAATCCAAACTCATTTGATCAGTTTTGGTTATGTAATGAATTTTAAACTAAAATGATAGTTTTATATTGAAAACATGTACTTCGAGTCATATTGACTACGTTGTATGTCAGATTGGAAAGAAATCAATTACTACATATGAAAAATGAATTATTTATCATTTTACTAAAGTTTGAAAATAATCCAATCTTGTTTTCTCAGTTTTAGCGATGTGATACATTCTTTAAACTAAAATGACACCTTTCTATTGAAAACACACACTTTGAATCATATCAGTCACATCATGTGTCAGATTGATGTGCGACTGATTCTTATATGTCATAAATGAGTTATGGACCATTTTACTAAAGTTTGAAAATAATTAGAACTTTTTTGATTAGTTTTACCTATTTGATGCATGTTTAAAAATAAAATGGCACTTTTGTATTGAAAACATGCACTTTGAGTTATATAGACTACACCAGGTGTCAAATTGACGCGTGGTTGATTCCTACAGATAAAAAATTAATTATGGACTATTTTAACAATGTTTGAAAACAATATAATCTTTTTTTCTCAGTTTTGTCTATGTGATGAATTTTAAACTAAAATGAAACTTTTATATTGAAAACACATATTTCGAGTGATATCGACCTCATCGTGTGTCATATTGTCATGTAGAAAATTCATATATATGAAAAATTAATTAAGGATATTTTTCTTAAAGTTTGAAAACAATCCACACTCATTTTATTGGTTTTGTAAATGTGACATGCGTTTTAAACTAAAATGAAACCATTATATTGAAAACACACACTTTGAGTCATATCGATCACATCATGTCTTGGATTGATGTGAAGTCAATTCATAAACATCAAAAATGAATTATAGAACATTGTCATAACATTTTAAGACAATTTAATCTCATTTTATTAGTTTTGGTTATTTGATGTGTGTTTTAAACTAAAATGAAACTTTTATATTGAAAACATGTACTTTGAGTTATACCAAAAACATCGGGCATTAGATTAACATGTGGTCAATTACTACACATGAAAAATGAATTATGGATTATTTTCCTAAAGTTTGAAAATAATAGGAGCTCATTTTCTCATTTTTGTCTATGTGACATGTGTTTTAATCTAAAATCAAACTTTTATATTAAAAACACATACTTCAGGTCATACCAACCACATCATGTGTTGGATTGGAATGCTATTAATCCCTACACATAACAAATAAATTATGGATCATTTTATTATATTTTGAAAAAAATATAAGCTCATTTACTCATCTTTGGATATGTGAAATGTGTTTCAAACTAAAATGAAACTTTTGTATTGAAAACACACACTTCGAGTCATACCAACCACATCATTTATCAGATTGATGTGCGGTAAATTACTACACATAAAAAATTACTTATAAATAGTTTTCCTAAAGTATAAAAATAATATAAATTTTTTTTCTTACTTTTGATCATGTGACACATGTTTTGAATGAATGTGTAAATTTTAAAAAATAATTATCAGATAAAAATGATAATGAAATTAATTAAAAATATATATAAAATGATGATAAAATTAACTAAATAAGTAGTAGGAATTAACATGTTCATGATGTCTATATACATTTTGACACCTTGTATTTTTCCCATCTGTTTCTAAACAAATCGATTTCCCACATTATACCTCTCCTTGAGAAACTGATCAAAAATAATATATAAGCATTTTGATACTAATGCTTCATACCCCAAATATATTTCTAAGTTCATAGATAGTACTAGATCAAAAAAATAGTAGGTAATCACCTAAATTTAATGTCGAAAAACATTTCAACACCATGTACGCTTCCCAATAATCTCTAAAAAGAATTAATTCTTCTTTTGAGTAGATAGGTTGTTGGAAATCTTGGCAGTACTGAGAAAATATAGATAAAAAAATGATTAAGAAATATTTTTAATGAAATTTTAATTACCTTTAGAAATTACCAGTTTGGGGATGCTAGTCTTTTGATGGTATATGATATCTTTCATAAATTTTCAAACATAATATCTACAATCATTGTTGTTCTCTTACTTTGAACACTATAGAAAAATTGACTAAAATAAGTAAATTGTTTCAAAATATGTTTTGATTGTTAAATATTTTTATATATACCTTAATATATTTTCATTTGAAGTAATCCATAGGATTATTATTTTCATTCACCGACCTCATACCATGATTTAAACTGTATTTACAGATCTCCATATCATAGGAACATTCTTGTTTAAGCACAAACTGAAATATATAATTTTAAGTTTATCTATAAAATGTTGAATGAAGTGCAATACAAATTCACAATACATATCATTTATGATTGGTTTGATGGAAATACATGTATAGTATCCAAAAAATAAATATTTGGGGTATCCAAATTGATTTCTATTAGCATCCTGTACTTTCTAATAAAACAAAAACAAATAATTAATGAAAAAATAAAAATATATTTTATATGATTAGATTTTAGAGTTTTACCCCTACATTTTAGGCATAAAAAAGAGTCTATCATATATTATTTTCTTCTCAAACACCTCATTTATATTATATTTTTTCTTATTAATTTATTTCAACTCCAAATTAATTTCACCCATAGAAACGGTATAGGGATTAATGAATCAAAATCATGCTTTGTAGGGTTTTCCCTTTATATAGCAGTAATATAAATGCCTGTAGAAAATATGAATAGTTTTTAACTTTAATGAACATATTAGATCATTTTTTGGACAAACGTACTATGAAAATGTACCTTATGTACGTATTCACAACTGAGACTCCCAACCATTCAAACTTTAAAATCTCATTTATACTCTCAAGACCAACCATTTCTATAATACAAGTTCCAAATATTTATTCTTTATATGAAATTTAGGTAACATTTACATATTTGAAAGTGGTTTCTATATGAAATTATAATGATAATAAATGTTTTAGTGGAATTGGTGGGGAGAAGGTGCTCCCATAAGGTCATTTTGTTTTCTTGATTGATTCACTGGATTGTCTTGATCTGACTTTCAATATCCCTATCATTTTATTAATCTATAATATCATATCACACTTTATAACTTTTTTCATTAACTATTATAGGTTTTTCATTTGAAAAAATTTATTAAGGACATACCTCATGTATATTTATAAGATTAGATGGCTATGCAACTAAAGTTCCAATAGTTTCATCAATCATTGTAATATCCAGATCATCAAGTGGAATAGGCAACTCAACACTCGGCTCTTGAGATACTTAAATCACCACTCTCATGTGATATTTTGGGAGTTCTTTATTGTGTATTATTTATCCCAGGATATTATACACTATAACCCTCATAACAAGGTGGTGCATGGGTGTTAATAAATAGAAATCACATAAAACCTTATCCTATAATATTTTTGTAATATAAAGTTATCGAAAGTTATTTTATTCACATTTATGAGAAAGAGTAATGAAAAAATTAATTACTTAGGGTAAGGTATGTGGTTGAGGGGAATGACTAGCCTCAAAGCTAGTGGAGTCATTTGGTTATTCACGTGTTGATCTTTGTTCCACTATCAATTCTATTTAATCATTTCACATATATAGGTTTTCCAAACTAGACCAAAAAATAATATCTTAAAAAGAATCTATTTGCACCTAAAATCCTTTCATCATCTGATATGCAGCTTCTTGAAGTTTTTTTATCTTAAAATATGTTTTAGGAGACAATCCAAAACCTACACCTCTAATGCGATCATATTTTTTTGGCCACTTCAAAGACATTGAAAGTAGTTTTTCTTCTGGTAAGGTTGTGACCGATTCTTATGTGTAAAATGTATAAGATACATTTAAACATAAATATATTTTTTTATATAATACTATTATAAATCATACAAAATTAATATTATGTCATACTTACACATGTTTACCATACTGCTTTTGTATTTTCATCAACTAGTTTACCCTCCTTATTTATGCAGACCTCCTTCCACAACACATGATGTGGGATGGAAGTGGATTCAGTTTTTGATTCATAAATCTATATATAAACAAAGGAACATATGTTGTTTCACATCACATAAAACTTTTATCATTGATTTAAAATACACACAATTTTATTCTCCAGTGAAGTGTACCCCATCCTTGCTTTGCGATAGGGGTACATTGGTTTTGATGCAAATTATTTATTTTCAAAACTCCTTTTTTGTTGCATAAATTAAATTTTTTGAATCAAATTGGATAAAATAAATAATGTAAAATAATATATTATCAACTAAAATGAACCTAAAATGATTTCTCATCATGGTTACTAATGAAAGAATTCCATTTTTTCTGCTTTATAATGTGTGCATAAGTAACTAGTGGGTGAAGCTTTACTTTTCCCTCAATATCCCTAAGATGAAACTTAGTAAGAAGAGTCTGAAAGCCTTTATGGTATTTTCTAGCAGCAATTTATCCATATTTCTTATGAAAATATTCTAAAATAAACAAAATTTGAAAGCGATAATGATAATTAAATAAATGTTGTATTATATAATTTTTTAGTAAATAGAGAAAGTATATCATAACATTACCTTAATATATTCACAAAGGGGTTCTTCATTCACGCTAGACACGACACCAAGAATCTATATCAATTGGAACATTCATTCTCATTGTGACCCCAACATAACTAATGAACATTGACTTGTTAGGGTCAATAGGTTGGCCGTGCTGATTCCAACCAACCTCAAATTTTATACCCTTTCTTCTTGACTTGATAATTCTAGTTAATATAGTGATGCTACATTGTTCTTGATTTTTTGTCAACATGTTTTTGATCCCCTAATAATTATGTAGTTTCAAAATCAATTGATTTTTCTTCCCTGAGATTGGTAACATCATCATGTCTATAAGTCATTGTATGCATGAGTATTCAAACATTTAATTTAGATTAAGTTAATACAGTATAGAACACATAATATTATGAAAAAATATAGTATATTAAAAAACACTTTAACCTTCCCATTGAACTCTCTTTATTTTCTTTAAAGTTTGAATGGATTTGGATCCTCTATCAAGAATCTAAATCCCCTCTTTGTGGTCCCCTCTAAAATACAAGACATTGTCTACATTAGGACCACTATGGAATGATTGTGATCTAATAATGAAAGGGTCATCCTTGATTGAACTTTCATTTGAACCCAAAGTTGTTTTAGTCTTCAATAGGATAATTGATCAATTCTTGTTTATTAGATCCGAGACATAAAATACTTTCATTTCTTGTGATGCCATTATAAATGGCTCATCCTTTTCCCCTTTCACACTGAAATTCACCTTCATGAATCCCATTTCATAAAATTTTATCACACTCTTGTTGTCAACCCATTTTCAATGGAAAATCAACACTTGAAATGCTGCATAATCCAAATCATATATCTGTTTGATGATGCCGAAATATGACATATTCACATAAATTGGATTTCAATCCTTGGAACCAGATATGTGCATTAATTACACTATAAGCACAACTCATCTGTTTTTCATCATACTGTGGTTATTATGTTCTTTTGTATAGAATGTATAACCATTAATTAAAAAATGATTGTAAGATATAAAATTTTAATTTGGTCCCTTCGCTATCCATTGAAGTATTTTTACAATTGAATTCTGATTTTTAGATAACTCCTTATAAATATGTTATCGACACCATCCTATAAACTGATGATTATGCATATTTTATATTCATCCTTTAACCCTTGATGGATTTAAATGTATAATAATCACTTTGTGGACTTCAACATATGGATCAATATCTTCACTATTATGTAAAATGTAAAGGTTATATTTCTCCCACTATGTGATGGTAATTGTAACAAAATCTCTTCTAGAAATTCCTTCACCAATAAAGCATCCACTGTGATGAGACTTTGGGAGATCGATTCTATAGATACCCTGCTTTTTCTTATATTACTATTACATCATTTTAATGATAAAAAACATAAAAAAATTACACAACTAGGATCCAAAGGTTTAGTGTATTGAAAAAACTAGTACCATACATAAATTTTAAAACATAAAACATAAACATTTATTTAATTCCTTCTTATCTAGCTTCTTATTATCCCTTGTTTTCTCCTTAGTACATATAGTCACATGAGGATATACATCAAAACGGGGTGTGATAAAAAGCCCAGTAAGAGGATATATAAGAACATTAAACAATATAAAATGGGGTGAGAATAATAATTATCATCATAACATATTCATAGGATTATAATCATGAGAGGAAACATTAATAAAATACTTGGAATGTGGCAATGCATAAAAATGAAACATCATGTCTTAGTGGTTAACTACCACACATAGTTGTGAAAAAATCTAGCATTATGTTCACACATAGTTCAAATTTTCTAATTAGATACATCACATTACCCAATGCATTGGAGTTCTATATAATTCTGGGCACACCTGTCACATCATAACATTTACATTGCGTAATATAATTCTGGGCACACCCATCACATCATAACATTTACATTATCATGCATTCCATATAGAACATGTATCAATAATAAACATAAAATAACCCATGTAAAGGAATGGGTTTCAATTTATAATCATACATTCATAAAATTTGGGTTCCCAAATGAAATAGGGAATAACATACTTGAATCATCAACCTTGAGTGAAGAAAAAACAATCATGATAAGTAAAAGGTGTATTTTTTGAAAGAAGAGTTCTTTTGAAAAATATTATTCTTGTCATAAACTCAAGTAGAAAACATTTATATTACATAAAAGGTAATATAATGATTAATAAATTATATTTAAGGAATTTACATACTGAAAATGGGGTGAAAGAGGGAAAACCCAAAGAAAGAGAGTTGGGTTTGAGAATTCCCCTTACCTTTTGTCTGAAAGCTTCCTTCATGTTAATATCCTGTATAATCACATTAAATTAATTAATTAACAATTAAATAAAATTTTATACATAAATATGATTAATTATGGTTTTATTATGTTCTTTTATGGGCCTTTGGATGAGTTATATAGTTTAATTTCGTCGTTCAGGAGTGTTTGTTTTCATAGTTTTCATGATCAGTTCATTTGTATACATGAATGGAAGTTCGTTTAAAATGAGTATGAACATACAAAATTATTATTATATGTTATTAATTATCATCTATAAGATTAAATTATCTTAAAAAGTATTTTTTATATACCATGAGGATGATTCATTAGATAAAAGTTAATGATGATCATTTTAGGTTAATTTTGACGTTTTTTCGAACACAACGAACTCATTTTGTTTTATCATTTAGTATTATGAGTATAAGTTATTTAAATAACATAAAAAGGGTTATAAAATAAACATTAAAATCCATTTAAAACCATTTAATGGTCTTATTAATATCCTTGAATATCTTTAAGGAAAATGAAAGTGCATCGCCCACGATGTCGGTAAATTGACACATAACGGGTGGTGATTTCATTTTTAAGATAAAAGAGAGAGAGGGAGGAGTTTAATATTGAATATTATATTAAAATGATATAATTACAATATATTTAAGTTAATGGGGTTATCACTCCATTTTTATTAAGGTAGGTAATGAGAAAATAATAAAAGAAATTGAAATTGAAAGGAATTTAAAAGAAAAAGAGAGAGGATTTACCTCTTGAATTATCCTCTTGAGATCCTCCTCAAGGCACCTAGGCTTGGTCTTTTGATGAGACCAAGAGATACTGGATGTGGGAGAGGGTATAGTAAAGAGTTTTTGGAAGAATTTGGGTAAGTATCAAAGCTTGAGAGGTGTGAGGATAAGAGGGTGTGATGGGTGGTATTTATAGTGGAGGAGAGTAGTGTTTTCTTAATATTTTAACCATTAGTTTATTATTGTGATCAAGACAAGAAATAATGAGGATTATTGTGACTAAATATAGTAATTAGTGTATGTGAGTTCAAACCAATGGTCAATTACATCATCCATGACTCAAGCATGACTCAAAAATTTCTATTTTTAGCATTTATTGCAAATTATCATATTTTACTATTAAAAAAAATTCAAGTATTTTAGAAAAGTCAAAAAAATTAACCCTACATTTTTTTGATGTATAGAATTAAAAAAAAACTCCATTTTATAAAAATAATTTTCTAAATATGATTGATTTAATTTTTAATTAAAATCATCATTTACTTGGAAAATACAGATTTTAAAATTATAACTGATTTTGTAACACTTCAAAAAATTACTTAAGGTCTCATAAAATTATCTTAAAATCATAAGAAATAAAAATATTAATTTATGAATACATTTTATGAAAATAAATTTTCTTTTAAATTATTAAATTAATCATAACATTGTAATTAAATATTTATGACTTATAAAAATACCAACACTTAATTAATATTTTTTTAAAATATTTAATTACTTATAATATGATATAATTATATCATATTTTCAATTATAAGATGAAAAAATTTTATTTATACTTTCATGGATGATTCTACTATTCATTTGGTCAGTTTACTATTCATAAGGGTCATATTACTATTCTAAGGTCAAGTTAATATTTCATTAGCATTGGTTCCTTGACTTCTAGAAATAATTTTTATTTCATTAATTATTCATTTATAAAGTTTTTATTTTGGTCTATAAGTGATTTTATGTGATTTATACTATGTGACATTACTATAAAAAGGGAGAAATTTCATTGATAAAAGTTTGGGTCATTATAGATCTTATCAATATCTGATAGGTAATCGGTAAAAATTCAACAGCTTCTTCAACAATATATCATTTTTCAATACAACCTTATGGATGAATTCGATTCACGACATAGCCTTTCAAAATATTCATATATCATTCAATGGGGTACATCCATATGTAATGGATAGGACCACATTGTTGAACCTCACTAACCAAGTGAACCATCAAGTGGACCATTATATCAAAGAATAATGGTGGGAATAATATCTATAATTCAAATAATATGACTATAACATCCTTATTCATGATTGGTAACTTCATAGATTCTATAATTTTACTATATACATCTTTAAAAAATAAATAGATTATAGCTAATGTATGTTGTAAATTTTTAGGAAGAATGCAATGTAAAGTGACGGGCACCAAATCTTGCATCAAAACATGGAATTCATGTGATTTTTGTCCCTATAACATCAAATTAGTCATTGAAAAAACATTATTTGTATTTGATGAATACCCCTATAGAAATTTTACACCATTAAGGAAAATGAAAAATTGAAATTTCTATTTTCTAGATAGAGTGTAAGCTATTAGAGGAAGAAAAGTCTGACTTTTACCCTTCATCGGTGCCAAATATTACCTTATACCCATTTAAATCATGTTCAACCTAGATTTGATGCCATATTTTGTTTTTCTAGGAATATTTAGCTACATGCCAATAACACTATTAAATGAAAATTGATATCTTTTTCCAACCTAATTTTGTAAGGTTTTTCAAAAATAGTTTATCAAAAATAGTGCCAATATCTTTTAAATTATTGAACAATTGATCACATGTTAGTGGAGATGACGTTGTACCTTGGTAATTTTTTATTGATTTCCTAAAAATACAGTCTTCCAGGAATGTTTTAACCAAAATTAGTGTGTGGATTTTTCACAAATGGGACACCCCAACATTCCTTTAATGATATAGCCTGAAAAATTTCAATAAGTAGGAAAGTCATTTATCATCCAGTAAAACATGGTTCTCAATGTTAATTATTCACTTCTATGAGTATCATACATTATAACACATGTATCCCACATCAATTTCAGATATTTTATCAATGGATCCAAATAGTCATCAATATCATTATCAGGTTGTTTTGGTCCAAATATAAGCAGAGACACCATAATGTATTTTCACTTCATGCATGACCATGGTGGAAAATTATTATTTACCAACATAATTGGCCATGTACTATGATTACTACTCTGTATAACAAAAGGATTTATTCCTTCCATAGATAACACAAGACAAAAATTTTCTCATCACATTTCCAAATTCGGGATACTCATAATCAACTTTTTTCCACTGAGGAGAGTCTAATGGATGATGTGGTTTCCCATCATTAATTCTTGTATCTATATGACATGTCAATTATCTCATGGTTTTCTAACATCCATATAGTCTTCTAAATTATGGAATGATAGGAAATTACCATACAACCTTCAAATGAATTGATTCATCTTTCTTATATCGATTCACGCCACACTTAGGGAAGTTTATGAGTGATTCATAGTCCTTAAGAAACACAATGAAATCATTTAGACAAAAATGTATTTTTTAGAGATCATTCCCATTGAATGTATAATTAATTTATCATCATATTTTTGACAAAGAAGTTAATTTTCTTTTAGTATCATATCATTTAGGAGTCCAAGTAGTTGTATAAAGCTGGTGTCACTCAATTCGCTGCCAGCTTTCAAATTATATAACTTCAATACAGTTAAAATTGTTGTGCATTTAGTATAATCAGTATACAATGGTCTCTTATAATAACTATTTAACTTCTAAAATAACTTTGTACAATCATGAAGGTCATCTTCAATTTCCCTTGTAATTTATTTCATACGATCTCCATCATCATTTACATTGGAATTCATATAAAATGATCTATAAACTATAGTATCATCCTAATCAGTGTGCACATTTAGTTTTCCCCATTTTTAGTCCAATATTTATAGATATGATCTATTCCATGACAGATCAAATGTTCTTCCAACTCTTTCGAACTATTTTTTCTTGAATAAAAATAATGTAAACATGGATAAAGGATTTGAGAAGGGTCGTATGCAAGCTCTATTAAAAACTTGATGCACTCTTTAACTCAATCTCCGTACTATTTTATCACATGATTAGCATGCATCCATTTTTTATTCATATTCATCCTATTAAGTTAATAAAATATTCATTTTTCACAATAAATAAATAAATACACATAAGATATCCATAATTAAAGGAGAAAGTTATAGAAAATTTCAATAAAGGAAACCCAATATTTTAATGTTATCGGTTATGATTCCTGACAAGTTACCATTTTACACAAGGGTGACATGAAAAGAAACAACCTGGGGTAAACGTGCGGTTTTTAGTCCAAGTTCTCAATTTGATGTTGTGTGGGACAAAAAGGTGGCAATAAATATATTTTAAATTAAAATTTATTTATTATTGGATGGAATAATTCCATTGGAAATTCTTGTTCTTTCTTATCATTTAATCATGACCTAGCTTTATAAATTTGTGTAAAAATATATTTCCTTAGAATATACAAGGTTATGTAATCATTGGATTTTGACATAGGGTCAAGGAGCTTGGAATTTCATGAAACGAATGGATATTGATGACCTTAGTGAAGTTGTATTACATGTTACTATGTTTTTATATAGATTATTATAGACCATGTATTATAGGAATACCAATGAATATATTTGTACTATAGCCCACCGATGAACCCCTATTTCAAAGATATTGAAGTTATCAATCTTAGGTATATTTCACACATCCTACAATATCCAAAACCTCTATTCAATTTTCTTAAGAACACCAAAAATTCATTCCATTAATAAACTTTCCAAAAATATTAGTTAGGATGGATTTCACATCATTGAGATTCACAACATTTTGATTCCACCTTTAACAATGACACATATCACTATAATATATCTACCAAATCTAGTATTAAAAACCTTTATAGGTATATCCAAAAGTGTATACCCATTCTTAATAATATCCATACCAAATGTATTGTTAGGGGAGGTTATAATAAACATTATAAAATTATTCCACTATCTTCTAATCCTATATGTGTATGAGATAAATTTGTTTTAAATTATAAATTTTTAGGGGTTACACTCAAACCATTATTAATGATACACAATATATAATAATAATAATAATATTGTGTGCATGGTTTAATCAAAATAAATAATGTAAACTAACCATGATTTTTTTTCCAACAGACCATGCATTTACTATAAAATCCCAGTTGTTGTCTGTATTTTATAATTATAAATTTAAACTTTCTTGAGATGCTTTACACACTAAAAACCACCTATTAGAGGCGTGAGTTAGCTTCTTGAAACATGTTTTAATGAGTTTTACTCATTCTATTACTTGTTTCTTTATAAAACGTCTTAAATTTCATGGCAATTCAACAACTAAATATGTCATTTTCATAATTCATAAGAAAAATCAATCAAACTCATACCCAATATGACTATTTAAGCACATTACACATGGTACAAACCTAAATTATCAGTTTTAAATCCATATGACACTTGAACCAATCTATACCCCTCAAACATAATGTAACGAATTTAATATAAGCAATTCCATACTAAATTCAATCACCAAAAAATATTCTAACTAAAAGCTTCATCATACCTAATAAAAATCATTACCAAAACCAAACGCTTTCATAATGAATGAAATAATAACCAAAACCATTTTCATATAACCAAAAAAATCACAACCTAATTATATTAACCCAAAATAAAATGAGTTTAAAATTGAAATATCATAAAATGATTTTAAAAAAAATATGTACTCACTCAAACAAGACATTACACCTAAAATGGGTTAAGAATAATCAAATTTGTTTCTTAAAATTTAAGGAAACTCATTTATTTCCAAGAAAACATTTGAAACCAAAGAAATAAAGAAATTTTCAGCTTTAAATGCCTTAAAATCTTTTTATTACAAATAAAACTTCCCAAACAAGAAATACAGCCATAAATTTAATTTATAAACACTTCAAAACTCGTTCAAATATTCCATTAGAAAAAAAATTATGTATATATAAAAAATAATAACCAGTTTAATATATGCAAATGAGACTTTGTTCAATAATAATTACTTTTCCTCACTTTAAAAAGCCAACTTATAATTTAACTAAAGAAATAACCAACTTCAAATATTTCTTTAAAACATTGCATTGTATAATAAGAATCATTTAATAAAAAATTTGAGTATCCTTTATAATAAAAATTAATAGTTTCCAAAATCACTATACATGAAAATCATAAAATTTAGATATATACATGAAAACTATAAATATACATTAATCAAACACTTACAAACATTTAAAAGAAAAAAACATGAGAATCACTCAAACATTTCAATTATAATAGGTTCAAAACACATTAATAGAAAAATTATGAATCCAACATTCTTAAAGTAATTCACATACATAAAGAACACTTTAGAGTATACCCAAAAACCTTTTCCTTAGACTTTTCAGGACATATTTCTTGATTATAAATCATGTATTCTCAAACACATCCCTATAGAAAACCATAATCTATAGATACTCCAACTCATTCAAACTAAACACCACTCAATTTTTTTAAAAAAACATCATAAATAATCTTACCAAATTACTAGAATTAAAACATTCATCATTATAATAAATGAAATTAAAAAATTGAGTTTTCATTCCCATACCAATTTTTTAAAACAAAAAATATTTACTCAAAATGAATACTTTCAATATATATATACTTAAAAACCAAATCAAATCAAATCAAATCAAATCAATTACAATATTTTTTTTTCAAATGATACTAGTTCTTATCTAGTTAAAGATACTTTAGATAAAATTACACAAAGTACCATGAAACCAATAAAAGTAAAGAGAATCCATAAAATCACCACTAATCACCTATAACAAACCTATTCAAACTAATTATGTCAAATATAATTAAAAATGATACACAAAAATTGAAAAATTAAGTATCAAACCCTCACTAATTAGAATTCCACTGTAGATTTTTTTAATCAAGGTTATGTTGTTGTTCAATGATATTTAAATTGGCACATGTCATGTTCAAAATATGAATGGAAATCATCCAATGGATTCTGATCATATAAAAACCCTTCTGAAATATCATAAAGTAGCAATAATGAAATAAGTTTCAATTTATTCTATTTATAACATCATGTTTCCAAAATCAATTTTATAGATACCAATTTAACCCAATATTATCACATTTAAAAACACACAAACACTAAAATTGTTTAATGAAATAGGATTTATTTAACGAAGGTTCCAAATGGGCTTCTAAAGTAAATACAAATAGAAATTTTTAATAATGATCTACTTGATTTTTTTAAAATCATATAATCCACAACTCTCTTTTTAGAGTACCAATAAAGCCTTTGGAACATTTATTAGGAATAAAAAATTTAAATCCCCTTTTATTTAATAACTTTTTAAAATTTAATTTTATTTCCAAAATAAATTTTAAAACCATATGTTTTTTTATTCAATTAAAACTATTATGAAGCGTCATAAAAAACACATGAATGGTCAAATATATAAATTATAGATAACTAGAGAGGGAAACCCATCAAAGAAAATCTATAGGAATTTTTTGTAACCAAAATCCAAAATTAAATTACACATCAACCTTAAAACAATTTTTTTTACTAAATCACATACTAGACTAAACCCATTTCAAATATTCAAAATCACTAAAGGGAACTCTTTAGATATTTAATCGGATATATAAAAAATATACCACCAAATTTAAATTGAATTTAATTGTAAAACATGAAAACCTACCTTTTTAAACAAAATAGAAAAACTAAACCTTTTAAGTTTCTATGTAACACTAACTATTACTCACAAAATACACATAATTCTTAAAAAAATATGTGATAAAAAATTCAAGCATCCAAGGTATTTTATGAAAAAGGGGAAAACATGGAATTGATTACAAGGAACATTCATAGATGAAAAAAGTTCATAAAAATGATAATAAGATGCTCTTAAATAGAACTTGAACACCCTACGAATTGAGACATTAAAAATTTAGAACCTGAACCCAACTAGGGTTTAGAAAATAGTGCAAAGTAGCGAGGGAGGAGAAAGAAGGACATGGATGGAAATAATAACATACCTTAGGATTTGAGAGGGTTGATTCTTTCAAGAGAAGGTCGAGGGGGAGAAACGGCATAACTGGGATTTTGCAAGAGCTTGAACGGCGTGACAGAAATCAGTTCGGTTAGGGTTATTTTTAAAAGATCAGGGAGGGTTGTATCCACATTTCCAAAAAAACGTTGATAAAGAGGGGTTTTATCACCACTAAAATAATAAGTGCTAATAAATACATATCTTTATCAACACTAAACAAGCATTGATAGAATCCATCTTTATCAGCACTAAACAAGCACTAATAAAGATCTATTTAATTAATTTTAATCATATAATTAATATAATTAAAAAATTTAGATGTATATAACTATAAATAAATAAATAAAACCAGTTGGAGTGACGCATGAGTGGTAAACCCCATAATACTGCATCCAAAAGACCAAGTTTTGAATCATGATAAGCCCCTTAGGGGGATTTATGATGTAGGCGGTGATGCAGGCATGACATAGGCAGGTGGTGATGTAGGCATGACACGAACATGCGATGATGTAGGCATGGCACAACACTGGGTCTTCGGGCCAATATATTGGGCCATTTGACATTGGGTCTAAGGGCTATGTAACGGGTATCCCTCTACCTAGATAGAAAGAGGTATTTGCTTTCATAATAAAAAGAGGTTTCAACCATAAATTTTTTAAAAATAAAATAATAAATAAAAATGTATATAATTATAAATATATTAAAATAATTTTAAATATGTATTTATAAATATAATTATAGATATATAATTATAATTATAATTATAAATAAATATATTTATAAATATTTGTATGTAATTAAAAATATATTTACATCATTATATATATTTATATAATTATACATATTTAACAAATAAATATAAATATAAATATATTAAAAATATTCATTATTTAAATATTTATTATTATAATTTTATAATTATTTAAATATATAATTGTTTATTTATAATTATATAAATAATTTAAAAAAAAAATATATATTTATTTATAATTATAAATGTATAATTTTATAAATATAGTAAATATATATTTATAAATACATTTGAAAATAAATATATTTGTAATTATATTTATAATTATTTATTTATAATTATAAATATATTTATATCATTATATATATTTATATAATTATATATATATTTGATAAATAGATATAAATATAAATATAAATATAAATATAAATATAGTAAATATATTCATTATTTAAATATATTTATTATAATTTTATAATTATTAAAATATATAATTATTTATTTATAATTATATAAATAGTTTTTAAAAAAATTATATTTATTTATTTATAATTATAAATATATAATTTTATTAATATAATAAATATATATTTATAAATATTTATTTACAAATATATTTTTATCATTATTAACGAATATATAATCTTAATGAATGAATGAATGTTAAAAATAAGTGAAAATGAATAATTAATATATATATATTAAATTTATTCATTTTTATTAATAATTTTTTCATTAAAAATTATTTTCAATAATTTTGTAATTTATTAATTTTTAATTAATTAATTTATTTATTAAAATTTATTCATTTTATATATCTATATTTGATAAATACTATTTATTAATATTTATAATTTATATATATGTACATTAAATCTATTCATTTTTATTAATAATTATTTAATTAATAAAAAGTTCTATATTTTTTAATTTAAACTTTTTTAATTTTTATTTGTTTAATTATTTTAGTTCATTCATTTTATATATCTATATTTAATATATACTATTCATTAATATTTATAATATATATATATATAATTTATTAATACTTATATAATTAATAAAAAATTTCATATTTTTTTAATTTATTAATTTTTATTTTTTTAAATTTTTATTTTTTTAAATATTTTTAATTCTTTTTTTGTAACAACCTATTACTGTTTTCAGGTATTTCTAAACCCCTCTTTTGATCATGCTTTGGTTGGGTCTCATTTAGGGGCGCTTCAGGTGAAATTTTGGAAAATTTGAAGGGCTTTTTTAGCCATGCACGATTGGCACACAATTTTCTCAAACCGTGAACCCTACGTGTTCAAACTGTGTAAACCCAGAGATTAAGGGTTTGCACGGTTGACACATAGTTTGAAAAACCGTGCGGTCCTGCCTAGGAAATCATGCGTGCAACTTTTAATTAATCTGAAAATTCATTAAAAATTCCCAAAGCCCCCCTTTTATCTCTTACTTAGGCTTAACTTGACCTATAAAGTTTTCTTAGGTCTTTGGGGCTATCAAGATCCTTTTTTGTCTCTTCCAAACCCCATCCAAGGTTAATCAAAGTGTGACAATCGTTGTTCGGTCCTATCCTAATAAGTTTCCTCTTTCTGTTCTCTATCTCCCGCTCTCTTCTCCTCTCTTCCTTAGAGATTATTAGATTTACATGTTGTTGGAGGATCTAATCTATGTTGTTTTAGATCTTGAATCTAGGGTTTATTCTCAGATCTTCATTGCTGACATTCTTCATTGGAGTTTCCCGTTTAGGGCTTTATGATTCGTGATCCTGTGATCCTCAGGCAGGTGGTTCCATTTAGGATAGAAAAGTTATTTAACCCTAAATTGCTTGATTTATGTTAAATTGTTTTCAATTGAATTGTGAAAACCAAAATTTTCATAAATTAGGATTTTGATTTTATTTGGCAAGAAATTGGACCCCCCCCCAATTCTCATGAATTGGGGTGTGATTTGTATTTGATGGAAATTTTGGAAATTAAATTGTGGTATTTAAATTGTGAAATTTATTTCAGATTTGTATTTGATGAAAATGGATTACATTGTTTTGATAAAAACCCATTTGTTTTATCTTGAAAAAATACATGATTTGATTAAAAACTCATTCTGGGTTTTAAATGGAAATTGAAATATTGAAATGGAAAAATTGGGTTGAATTGTATTTTAAACACTTTTGAAATAAATTGCCCATTATTGAATGTTTTTTGAGCACATGAAAGCCTAGGTAGTTAGTGAGTTATTTGGGATAAACACATTAGTTTGTAATTTCCATAGCAATAGATTTACGCTTTACAAATCTAAGAGAAACTTATAGGAAAATATTATCTTCAGTGGGATGTCAGTCAATCCTCTTTGACCAGTGTCAGAGGGATGTGTGTGCACATTGTCATTGTCATTATATAAGTGTGTGAGGATCCCATAACCTAGAAATATCACACCTCTTGAAAAATGACCATGTTACTCATTATTAATGCTTTGATATATATTCCATTGTTTGTATACTGTTTTACACATGCCTCATAAATTTATATAAACTATTTTATATAAATTTTTTATTAAGATGTTGCTTGAAATATTTCCATCATTTGAAATGTAAAGTATGATTTGTTTAAATATTCTTTTGAAATGTGATGCCTGTTTAATTAAAATTGAAAGTTTTATTTAGTTAATTAATTGTGGCATCTTATTATATAATTTTTGGTGAGACCCTACTGGGATTTTAGCTCACACCCTAATTGTGCCATAGGGCATTTGTAGATTTCCTCCTACTAAGTTTGAGCAAGGGGAAAGCACCAATTGGAGGTGGTAGTTTCTGTTGATCTTTGGGCTTGAGTTGCTATGTTTTTTGGGAATTGGGTGGTTTATCTTGTTTTTTGGTACTTTGTGCTTGTACTTTGAGTTATTTATACCTATTTGGATTCTGGTACAGTTCTCATTGTGGAGTTTTCTTTTGTGCATACTGACTTGTATCTCTTGATTCCATTGCGTTTGTGGAAAATTAATTCCCACATTCATATTGTATAATTCTTGGTGCTTGTCACTAACCCATGGGGATCGGGAATACCCTTTGGGCCATGTCAGGACTAGCTTGGGTATTAGGGTACCCGGGTATCTGGGCTGGTTCGTGAAAAGGGGTATCAGAGGTGCAGGTTAAGCATCTTGCCTTGATGTCAGTATGTAGTTATGTAATCTTGTTAGGACTTAGGAGGTATTTTCAATTGAGTGCCTACCATCTCTCACCACAATGAGATTTAAATCACCAGGGGTGGTTTTTGAAATATGTCTTGAGGATTAGTTCTAGTCTTTTACCTACTTTTTTTTTGATTTGGATAGGATGGAATATAAATCCTATTTATCTATCCATGAGGTCAATTTCCCTGATTGCTCTATTTGAGTATTAATATAATGTATTTAATGTTATATGATGGTGTTGTATAGCATCATGCCTATGAGAAGACGTGTGAATCAGATCCAGGAGGAAGCTACTAATAAACCACAATGAACAAATCCTCTCATGGACCCGAGTCTAGTTGAGATGATTGTGCGTACTGTCCAAGCTCTGGGATATGCACCACCACTAGTGCCCATTCAAGCTCTAGTTGTGGAATCATAGAGTGATGTTTTTTTGGAATTGTTCTTAGGATTTACTTTTCTAGAATCCACCAGTATTCAAAGGATCCAATGATCCTCAATATGCTGAGGATTGGTTGAGTAGGATTGAGCATTTGTTTGAGTTCTTAGAGACACCTGATTAAATCAAGGTGAAGTGTTCCACCTTTGTGATGGAGGGACCAATCAGAATATGGTAGGACATAATGGTAAAAAAATAAGCATGCGGTATTAGAGTGGAAATACTTAAAAGTTATTTTCACTAACTGGGTCTATCTAGAGTCAATGGTGTTGGCCAAGGTTATTGAGTTTTTCAAACTTGAGTAGGCTGACAAGACTGTGATAGAATATGCAAGTCATTTTTCTAAGATTGTATAGTTTTCACCTGAGATTGTATCAAATGAGAAGATTAAGACTCAACGGTTTGATATGGGACTTTTATCTGATATCCATTATTAGGTTTTATTACTGAAGATTCATTCTTATGCTGATGTGCTAGATAGAGAATTGATGGTCGAAATGGACCTATCTGGAAATTTAGGGTTGATAGGAGTTCCTTTTTCTCCCTATGGAGGTTCTGTGAATTCTTATAAAGGGAAGAGGAAGCATGATTATTCTCATAGTGGTTCTCGAAAACATTTTTTATAGACCTCCTATAGTGCCTGGTAGAGGCCCTTTGATTTGTTACCAATGTGTAAAACCTAGGCACTCAAAATAGGTTTGCACTGAGGCACCCAAATTATCTGTTTCACATGGACACTCAGGTCACCTTCATAAGTTCTTCCATGTCTATTATACTCCACATAGTGGCACAAGATCATCAGTGCCTACTAAAAATGTAGTGAAATTAGATTCTTTAAGGACTAAGGGGTTCCATCCACATGCATTAAGAAAAAACCTTATTCACGTAGTGGAAGAGTCTCGAGAGGAAGAAAATATGGGTCTAGTGACTATGAGAGGTACCATAACTATAGATTCATCATTAGTGACTGATTTATTTGATAATGGTGCATCTCATTAATTTATTTCAACTCATGTCATGAATATTATTAATCTTCCTACGAAAATTTTATCTCATGTGATGATATTACTACACCACTTGGAACAAAGATAGAGCAAGGTCTCTATAGTCCTACTTGTGTTTTCGCATTATCGGATATTGAAATTTCTTGATATTTTTTGGTTCTCAACATGAAACTGCTTGACGTCATTTTCGGGATGGATTGGATCATTACTAATAAATCTTGGATTAATTGTTATCTTTTATGGGTCTACTTTACTATACCTAATGGGGTGTGTTGTTTCTTTCAAGGATAATGGGGCCCTAGGCTAAGTAGAGATGAAACTTATTATCCAAAGTTGGGGAAAGTGATATTAGTGTTTTCTTTTGATCTAGAGTGGGAATCCTTGAGCGATGATCTACCTCTAGTGGCTATGAAGTTTACCAATATTTTTCCTTCTGACTTCTCTGGTTTGCTGCTAGTAAGGGAGGTAGATTTTTCTATCAACTTAGTGCTAGGTACCCAACCAATATATATTAATTCTTACTACATACCACCAGATGAAATTAAAGAGCTAAAGACTTAAGTGTATTATCTTTTAGAGAAATACTTTAAGTTCCCGAGTGTGTCTCCTTGGGTGGAACATATTCTTTTTGCGAAGAAATTTGATGGGTCACTTCACCTTTGTGTGAATTATCAAAAACTCAATCAAGATATAGTAAATAGAAAGTATCTATTACCACATATTGATGATTTTTTGATCATTTAAAATGGGAAAAGTGGTTCTTGAAGATTGATCTTTGATCTAGTTATCATCAGTTGAGAATAAAAGAATTTGAAATTCAAAAAACTGCCTTTCGGAATAGGTACGACCATTATGAGTACCTTTTCATTCCATTTTGTCTAACCAATGCTCTTGTTATTTTTATATATTTAATGAATAAGAAATTACATGATTATCTTGATACTTTTGTGGTGGTCTTTTTGGATGACATCCTTGTTTACTCTAAGTTTAAGGAGGATCATATGCTCCATCTAAGATTAGTTCTAAAATTGTTGAGAAATCACTAAATTTATTCTAAGATATCAAAATGTGATTTCTAGATTCAAGAAGTGAAGTTTTTGGGACACATGGTGCTAGAACATAGTATTTCAGTTGATATTGAAAAGTTGAAAGCTGTTATGACATGAGAACAACCATGATTTTTTTTCAAGATTTTGAGCTTCTTGGACTTAGCTAGATATTATCATCGACTCATTAAGGAATTATCTAAGTTAGCTTCTCCGATGAATGCTCTAACTTAGAAGGGGGTAAAGTTTTATTGGGATGAAAAATGTTAGAATTATTTTTTTGAGCTAAAACTTATTTTGACTAATGCATCGGTGTTGACTCTTCTAGAGGCCGAGCAAGGCTATGTAGTCTTATGTGATGCATAAAGTTTAGGTTTGGGCTATGTTATTATGTAAGGTGATCATTTTGTCGCTTATGGATCTCATCGATTTAGGCCACACAAGAAGAATTATCCAACCCATGACCTTGAACGTGCGATTGTGATGCGCGTTCTTAAGAGATGGAGACATTACCTTTTAAAAGAAATGTTTACCACATATTTTGACCAAAAGAGTTTGAGTTTTATCTTCTCTCAAAAATATTTGAATCTCTTCTAGAGGTATTGGGTGAAATACATGAATTATTTTGACTTTGAAATCACCTATACCCTAGGGAAAGGGAATGTCATCGCAGATGCTTTGAGTATGAAACTTATAACCCATGCCATGAAAGAATCATTAGAGGTGTAAAAATTGATGGATCTTTTTGTAAAGTTTCATATTAGAGTCCAAGAATTATGTGAAGAGGTTTCCTTGGACAATGTTCAGTTGAAATATGCTCTTCTTGAGTTGATCCTTCAGGGGGAACAACTTGGTGATAAGTTCCATAGCATTATAGACTCTCTTTATGGTGGGGAGATAGTTATTGAGTGGTCATTCTCTATAGAGGGAATTAAATGTTATCAGAAATGTCTTGTGGTACTATTAGCAGTCATAAAAGATGTGATGTGGGATTTCCATAAATCCCAATGGATTGTGTACTCAAGAACCAAAAATATGTTCTATGACATGTGGTGTAAATTTTGGTGGCTAGGTATGAGATGAGTCATTGTTGATTTTATCTCTCATTGTTATATATGCCAAAAGGTCAAGGCTGAGAACCATAGACCTTTAGGTTTTCTTCATCCACTTCCAGTGCCTACTTGGAAGTGATATGAGGTTTATATGAACTTTTTGGTTGGGTTTCCAAATTCTTAGAGAAATATTAATGTGGTATGGGTGGTGATCGACAGGGTGACTAAATCGACTTACTTTATACCCATTCATGATGAAACCAAAGTTGAAGAACTGGTAAATCTCTATGTGAAATAGATCTTTCATTTTCATATAGTTTCATATGATATAGTATCTGATAGATATTCCCAGTTCACTTCTCACTTTTGGAGAGGCCTTCAGGTGGCATTGGGATCTCAGGTTTATTTAAGTATGACATACTATCCACAGCGAGATGGACATACAGGAAGAGATATATAGATTCTTGAGGATATACTTTACTCCAGTTTTCTCAAATTTTGTGGATCTAGGGATGAACATTTGGGGCTAGTTGAGTTTTCTTATAACAATAGTTACTAGTCCGCAATCAGAATGACTCCTTTTGAGGCCTTGTATGATTTTCCTTGTAAATCTCCATTATGTTGGTTAGAGATCAGTGAAATTTCCTTTTTTGGATGAAGATTGGTTCAAGATATGACAACAAAGATTTAGTTGAGTCATCAGAGAATGTTGAAGAAATAGAGCCAGTATAAGTCTTATACTGATCTCCGTCACAGGCTATTGTAATTTTCAGTTGGTGATAAGGTATTCTTGAAAGTTTTACCTCGGTTGGGTCATCGACGACTTGGGAGGCAAGGAAAACTTGCTCCTCATTTTGTGGGACATTTTGATGTTGTTAAGAAGGTGGGTAAAGTTTCTTAACATTTATCACTTCCACTAAAGATGATGTTGATACATAATTTGTTTCATGTATCTCAGTTATGGTAGTATCTTTCTGATCCATTTCATGTTTTGAGCTGGAGTGATCTTGATGTCGAGCCTGATTTATCTGTGACAGAGCATCCAGTCAGGATAGTTGATTCTAAAACCAAGGTACTTAATGGGATGAAAATATATTTGGTTTTAGTGTTATGACATCACCATTATAATTATCATGAGATGTCGGAGAGGGAGGCACTGATGAGAGAGCAGTGGCCTCATCTTTTTGACATAGAATCTTCTTACAGGCTTTCTGGGGACAAAAAATTTCTATGGTGGGAAGGTTGTAACATCTTGTTATTGTTTTCAGGTATTATTAAACCCCTATTTCAATCATTATTTGTTTGGGTCTCATTTAGGGGTGATTCAGGTGAAATTTTGGAAATTTTTAAGGGATTTTGGGTTGTGCACGATTGGGGCATGCTTTTCCCAAACCGTGTGCCCTGCTAGTGAAAATCGTGAAAACCCAGGCAGTAAGGACTTGCACGGTTGGCACACAGTTTTACAAATCATGTACCCACCAAGTAAAAACCATAAAACCCCACCACCATGGGTGCATTGTTAGGGCATACTATTTGAAAAACCATGTAACCCTACATAGGAAACCATGCACACGACTTTTAATTAATACCAAAATTCATGAAAAAATTACAAACCCCCATTTTTATCCTCTTCTTGGGACTAAATCTATCTAGAACATTTTATTAGGTCTTTGGGGCTCCCAAGATCTATTTTTGTCTCCTTCAAATCCCATCAAAGGTGAATCAAAGTGTGGTCGTTGTTGTTTGATCCTTTCCTGGAAAGTTTCCTCTTCTAGTTCTCTATCTCCCACTCTCTTATTCTCTCTTCCTTAGGGTTTATTATATCTCCATGTTTTTGGAGGATCTAATCTAAGTTGTTTTAGATATTTAATCTAGGTTTGATTCTCATATCTTCATTGTCGATGTTCTTCGTTGGAGTTTCTCATTTAGGACATTGTGATTTGTGATCCCATGATACTGAGGTAGGTGGTTCCATTTATAATGGACAATTTATTTAACACTAAATTTCTTGATTATGTTAAATTGATTTCAATTTAATTTTGAAAAAATAAATTTTCATAAATTGAGATTTTGATTTTCTTTGGCAAGAAATTGGAAAAAACCTACAATTCTCATGAATTGGGGTGTGATTTTCATTTGATGGAAATTAAGGAAGTTAAATTGTGAAATTGATTTATGAAATTGATTTAAAATTTGTATTTGATGAAAAAAAATTAATTTTTTTGATAGAAACCCATTGGTTTTATCTTGAAAAAAGGAATGATTTTATTAAAAACTAGTTTTGGTTTTTAAATGGAAATTGGAATATTGAAATGGAAAAAATTGGTTGAATTGTATTTTAAAAAGTTTTGAAATAAATTTCCCATTATTGATTTTTTTGAGAACATGAAAGCCTAGGTTGAGTATATCCATACTTCAAACATTTCAATGTGATAAGAACATGAAAGCCTAGGCCTTGTTATAATCGGACCCTAGGTTGAGTACCAGGCACTAAATTTCTTTGTGATTTATTCGCAAAAAGAACATGCAATAAATATGACTTCAAAAATTTCACCATAATCTATACTTGAGAAGGATAAACTTCTCACATGTACTAATTTCCAAGAATGGAAAAGGCACTTACACATTATCCTATTCCATGAAAATAAATTATATGTGCTATAAAACCCTATTCTTGGAGCACCTGGCCAAGAGACTAGTGAAGAAGAGTTGTTTCTCTATGAGAAACATTTGAATGATGCCACAAATGTTCAGTGTTTATGCTATCATCCATAACCAATGAGCTTCTAAAATAACATCAGGATGTGGATGTGTATAGCATGATGTCTCACCTTTTGGATCTCTATCAAGATAAGGAAATATAATAGAGATAAGGGATCTACAATTCTTTGTTTACAACCAATCTTGGAGAGTTGGAAACATCTGGGCCTCATGTAGCCATGATTATTGGCTACATTGAATGCTTAGACATATTAGGGATTAAACCCATAGATTATTTGTGCATAGATGTCATAAATTCCTCACTAACCAACTCCTTCACTAGTTTTATTTTTAATTATAACATGAGAAATAATGAGAAGAGTCTTTTATAACTTCTTACTCTGATTCGCCAAGTGGAAAAGGACACGGGACATGGAAAACCCGCATTACTTATAGTGAATAAAAAAATGAAGAGCAAGGTAAAGGATACTAAGACTCATAAAATTTCTAAAGCTTCTAAGCACCATCCTTTTAGGAAGAGGAATATCTAGAGGCAAAGAAATGAAAAGGAATCATTATGTTTTTAATATGAAAATTAAGGCCACTGGAAGAGGAACTACACCCAGTAGCAAGGGGAATCTAAATGTTACTTCATTATCGAGTGTGATATTTCAATATATACACATTGGGTATTAGATATGGATTTTTTTTCTCACATCTATATCCAAATACTGGAACCAATCATATTTTGAAAGATTTCTAGAGGATAGGTGGATTTGCAAGCTACCAATGGTGTGAGGCTGGCTGTTTTATCCATTGAAGTCTACCACCTTTCATTTACATAAAGAATTATATTGGTTTTAAGATATTTTTATTATGTACTTATTATTACCAATAATATAATTTTTGTATCTTACCTAGATACAAATGGTTCTATTTTCAAATTTGGAAATAAAAGTTGTTTATTTTATAAAGAAAACATATGTTATGGTATGAAACATTTAAATAAATATATTTATGTATTAAATTTTGAAAACTAAGTATTGGAAATTGATAAATAATCATGTTCGCATTACTCATATAACACCCAACTATGGAATCACCATCTTGGTCATGTAAATGAGAAGCGTTTGATAAAGCTCTATCAAGACAGTTATTTAGAATATTTTGATCTAAAACCACTTAAAAGATGTCATGTTTGTTTACAAGGAAAAATGACCCAAACACAATTTTTTGTACATGATGAAAGGACCACATAGCTTCTATTGGTATACATTTATGTGTATGGATCATTTCTAGTAGAATATAGATGGTGGGAATTCTTACTTCATAACTTTTATTGATGACTTGAGTGATACGACTATGTCTACTTGAGGAGGTACAAGTATGATTCCTTTGAAAAATTCAAATAATTACAGAGTGAAATATAGAATCAAATTGGAAAGAAGATAAATAATTTTAAATAAGATCAAGTTGGTGAATATCTTAACCAAGAGTTTATTAACTTTTTATAAGAGTTTTGGATTCTATATCAACTCACTCCACCTTAAAAACCACAGTGGAATGGTGTTAGTGAAAGGAGGAACTATACCTTTATAGACATATTAAGGCTGATGATGTTTCATGCAGATCTTCTATTATCCCTTTAGGTATATAAATTACAAATGGTGGCATACACACTAAATTGAGTACCAACTAAAGTGGAAAAAGAAATTCCCTTTGAGTTATAGAGTAGAAAGAAACCTATTTTGTCACATACATATGTCTAGGGTTATAGAGCATTTATTAAGGCCTTATCATACAAAAAACTATCACCCTAGGGTACAAAGTGCATATTTATATGAAATTTTAAGGAAACAAAGTGATAATACCTATACAACCCCTTAGACAAGAAAGTGACCATCACAAGACAATCCATCTTTATTGAGAGGGATTACATCCTCAATAAGGATAGTGGGAAAAAGATTGAATTCAATTAATTTGATTCTCAAGATATATAAGATTTAGTACAGGAACAGATTCCCTATGTCCCCATGGAATAAGTTGTTCCTAAAACACAAGTAATGTGTATGAGAACAAAAAAGGTAAGAGAACCAAAGATATTTTTTTTCTAGTCATTAAAGACAGTGAATCATTATTGGTTGATAATAATGAACCTCTCTCCTACAAATAGTTAATAGAGAGCTCAGAAGCTACAATATAGAAAGATTCCATGAATTCTGAAATGGATTCCATGTATCAAAATAAAGTTTGGGTTCTGTTTAATCCTCCAGTTGATGTAAATCCTATTGGGTGAAAATGGTTATTCAAGAGAAAACTAGACATAGAAGGTAAAGTAAGTACCTATAAAGTAAGGCTAGTGGATAAAGGGTTCAAACAACATCAAGGAATTGACTATGATGAAACATTTTCACTAGTATACATGTTTAAATCCATCATAATTCTACTTGCTACAACTACTTACCATGACTATGAAATTTGGAATATGGATGTTAAAATAACTTTCCTTAATGAGAATCTTTGGGAAGATGTATATATGAAACAACCAGAAGGGTTTGTGACTCTAAGTGATTCCAAAAATATATGCAAGTTTCAAAGATCCATTTATGGATTAAAGCAAGTATCCGGGTCATGGAACATTCGATTCGATGAATCTATAAAAGATTTTGATTTCATTAAGAATGAATATGATCCATGTATTCACAAGAATTTTAGTGGGAATGCAGTCATTATGTTATTAATATATGTTTATGAAATATTAATTATTGAAAATGACATACCAGTATTACAGTCCGTTAATGACTGGTTATACAGGTATTTATCCATGAAGGAGTTAGGAGAATATTCCTATATTCTAGGGATTAAGATCATTAGTGACAGATATAAAAGTCTTCTTGGATTATGTAAAGTTACATACATTGACCAAACACTAAATATATTTAGTATGGAACAATCCAAGAGGGGATTGGTTCCAGTGTCACATGGTATACATATTTCCTAGAGAATGTATCCTCAAACACAATAAGAGAAAGAGGGAATAATTAAGATCCCATACACTTCAGTGATAAGATTAATCATTTATGCTATGTCATGTACTAGACTTGATGTTTCCTATGCATTGAGTATGATAGGGGTGAATAACATTGGTCTTCTATCAAAGATATCCTTAAGTATATGATAATAACTAATGATATGTTATTGGTGTATAGATTAGATGAGGATCTAGTCATCAGGGGTTATACCGATGCTAGTTTTCAAATAAATAAAAATGATATAAAGTCACAGTTAGGATATGTTTTTAGTCTCAACAGATGAGCTGTGAGATGGAAGAGTTTAAAGCATCCAGTTTTTGTTGATTCTATAGTATATTCCAAGTATATAAAGGCTCCTGATATATCCAAAAAGCCATTTGGATATGAAAATTTATCAAGGATCTTGATGTGGTACCTAACAATAAAAACCCTATCACATTATATTGTGACAATAATATAACAGTGAATCTTTCAAAAGAGACAAGGTCACACTAATAGAAAAAGCACATACTCTGGAAGTATCATCACTTGAGTGATTTTTCTTAGAGGGGTGAGGTTTCAAAAAGTATATTTTTTTATGAAAGAAAACGTGGATGACCCCTTGACTAAAATATTATCTCAGTAGAAGCATGAGTATCATATGAGAGCCAGAAGACTGAAAATTATTACCAATTGTCTCTAGTGTAAGTGAGATTCTATTAGATTTGGTGCCCTAGAACTAACTTCTATGTACTTTATGATTACCTATATTCATAGTATTGAATATTAATAAACTACTTAACACATAATTATTGTTCTAATATGTGACATGTCATTTTATAATATCCTAAGAGTAACTATTACACTGAAAGTTCATAGAAATTCCCTGTTATGATGAGAATCCAGAAGTTCCATGACATTATTCTTAAATATATGTTCTATGTAATGTCTCGTGTTTTGAACCAGTTAAAATTTAAAAAGGAATTTGAGTTTTACTTTTGGTGGATGGGTTGAATCTTAAAGTGATCTTTAGAATGTAAATTTGATCATTGGATCACTTAATTGTGATGTTTTTAGATAGGGTTTAAATCCTGAGATGTGTCTTGTGAATTTTGATGGGTTTTGAGAGTGTCTGTATTTGGAAGCTCAGTTTTTTAGAAAGACAAGGGGAGGTGCATGGTTAGTGCATGGTTAGTGCTAACCATGCATCTCAACCATGCATCTCAAACATGCATATCAACCATGCATCTCAACCATGCATCCCTATAAGGGGTGTCACATGATTTTTCAAACCATGCACCCAATGTTGTACAACCATGCATGAGGTCTGTAGAAAATTACAGAGGGGATCACATGGATTATGCATGGTTTATCAAACCATGTGCCTAGTCATGTGTGTGTGTGTGTGTGGGGGGGGGGGGGTTCTCCTTGGATAGTGGCACTACACAGTTAGCATATGACTTTCCAAACCATGTGTTCAATCCATGAGACTTTTAAAAGTGAAAAAAAGATGATTTACCCTACATACTTTATAATTTTTACCGTCTTTTTATCTTCTTTTAACACACAACAACCCCCTTGGGAGCTCTCCCTCTCCCTCTTCTCTAGGCATAGAGGTATCTCCCATGTTCGGACTTGGATTCCACCGACATTTCTCACATTGGATAGCTAATGGTAAGTGATTAAATCCTCTTTTTTTTTTCTTCATTTATCTTTCCTTATTAGATTATATTTACATGTAACCTCATATGCACTATTTTCAGGGAATTTTTCGAATCTTCCTATTTCTCTCATTCTAGGCAGAACCAAAGCTCGATAATAGACAAGCGAGGTTTAGTAAGTATGAGTTAGGTAGTGTATACCTTTTCCCTTAATGTATTGGTGTTTATATATTATATCATAGTTCCACATGCCAAAATTTCCATGCGTTTCTTCCAAATTGAGCAGCACCTTAAATTGAATGTTTTAAATCATGTTTTAGATGTTTTATTGCCCTTTTGTACAATTAGAGGTCACCAAACTGAAACCAAACCATCCCTTGAGGTGAGTTAATTTAAATTTCTATAACTATACCACCCCTTTAGGTGATTTGGGATTACAACCCATTATTGAAATCCATATATGAATTAAAATTAAGTGTGAAAGGTTAAATACCTCTTATGGAACCTTGTCATTTATAAATGAAAGGGGATGATGAAATGGATCAATTAAAAATTATTAATTGAGATAGATGAAAAATTAGATCATGCACTTTATGTAAATGGTCGGTAATATGTCATGGACACTAACATAGCCCCTCCTTATATCACTTGTGAGTGAATTGATTGATGATTATAATGTGATGAATTCAATTGTTAAAAAGGACATGAATGTTAACATGACCCCTTCCTTTTATTAATTATAAGTGAGATGAAAAAGTAATTGAATGTGATAAATTAATTGTTAAAAAAGTCATGGACACTAACACATACCTTTTAAACCCCTTGTATATAATGGGTTATGTGGGATACTTCGATATGGCACTGAAATCGTGACATGGAATCGATGATTAATTTATATTAAAAGCCTTGGATTATAACCTTGAATCAAAATTTCTTGTACCACCTTGTATTTACTCTTTGGGATCCTCCCAAGTCTATCCTGAGTTTTCAATGGACAAGCTCTATAGACTCGAAGAGGAAACCTTGGTCAGTGGTCCTGGGTCCAAGCCCTTGTAGGTATAATACATGATTATTCATCATATGTCATAACTGCATGATACTCGATATGCCGGTGTAGTCCATAACTAATGCATTTTCTATTTTACAGTTATTCATCATTTATAGACTACTTGTTATAACATGTGCTTATAGACTGTATTTCATCACTTATCTTTACAACTTTATTACTGTTATATCTTCACACTGTTACAACTTATATGACTAAACTGGATTTTTTATAGACAACATTATTGGTGGCCTACTGAGTATATCTCACACCCAATTCAGGCTGCTGATTGGTACCTGAACAAATCTCATAGTTCTAGGTTATATATTGGACTATGATTAGTGCTATTTTCATTTATGGACAAATATTAGACTTTGGGGCTTGGAAGTAGTGAATGAGTATATACTCGGGCTACCTTTTGGATACTAGAGTCCTTTTTTTCTTTAGTTTAGTAATTATATATATATATGTTATATTCTTGACAACTCATACTTGTCTCAACATGTTCATTCATGAGTATTCATTAATTATTTATTGATTTACAGTTATTATTATATTTTCCACCTTTATTTATGTTTTCTTATATTGTATTTATTACTGATTGAGAGGGTATAGTCTCCCACAATACCACCTTTAGACCTTCACTTCTAGTTGATAGCCTTTAGAGTATGGGGAGGCATGCTTGAGGCTTAGTGGCGAACCAGATCGAGGATTTGTTCTAAGTGGATCCCAAGTTGGGACGTTAAAAATTGTAATATAGATTATTTTTATTTTTTCTTACTATTTGGGTTGGTATATAGGAGACTAAAAGTATATCAACACTTGGTTAATAAATCATGTTTGGGTCTGACCTACCACTACACAAGGGAAATATCAAGTTTCTAGGGATGTGATTGATGTTTATATTGATCATTATTACAATTGATTAATATTTCACCTTGAGTGATTGGTGTATTTCCATTACATACTAATTTATAGATTTCTACCCTTGTCCCAGTATGACAAGGAGGTATTGTTACATTCATCATTATAGGAACTTATAGATTCAAATTCCATGCATATTATATGGAATGTAGATTGTATTGCTTGACTGCCTGGTGTTTGTTGGATGTGATTGATATGATTATTAAGCATTTTTATTTGCATACCTTTCTTAGGAGATTATTCAGCATGCTTTCCTGTATAATATGAATCTATGATTTCCTACTTACATGCCTATATTCATTTCTTGTGATAGCACGACTTGTTATAATTATGATATATGATTGGTTATTAAAGGGTCCTCATTAACATAAATGGTATTTTCCCATATATCATGATTGTGACACATTAATTAGCCAATTATGACATGTTTGAGCCATGGACCATTGGTTATATGGGCTGAATCACTTATGGTTGTGATTTAATTGGAGACAATAATAATTTATAAAGTGTATGGACCTTTATAAATTAAGAAGGGTAACCCATATAGTCAAACCATTATATATGAAATTGTTATATTTTGTGATTATAGTAAAAACCTGGTTATAGTTACATGAATGCCAATTGTATCTTATAAATGAAAGTACCTTTATAATTTGGGAATGGTAATTCATCTAATTGAACCATGATATATATTGAATTATAATTGTTATAGGAAATTTTTTCCTTTAAATGAAGGTGTAAATTTGAGAAAGATATATAAAGGTTAATACCTCTATTATTTGGGCATGAAAATCCATATGACTAAATTTTTAAATGAACAAATGGACCCAAGTAGGCCAGTTGGGGCATGTTTCTTATGAGATAAACTGGACTCGAACCAAGTAGGTCGGTCTTAACATGATATGATTATGAGATAAATCCACTAATGGTGTAATTAATCCTTATTAAAATAACTATTTTTGGGTTTCACTTAGATAGACCCAGGTTAGAATAACGAGACTCTAGTAGGTCAACTTTATCTTTTATACTTTAGTGCATGACCCCATGGGGGTATATTCATGCTTTGTGGGATGTATATTTAACATGTCAGCTTCCAATTATATGAATTTCATATAAATTTATAGTGGAATCTTACTCATCCTATCCCCCTTAAATGATAAAAGACCACTATTTCCTATTTTTATTCCTTATTTATATTAGGACTGGGTTAGTTAAAATGTTAGTTTCAACCTAAAGGGTGTTTTCCTCTATGTATTGCGAGTGAATTTATTTTTCCAAGCCAATTATGAGAACTTATGACTAAATTATTATATTGTTAAAAGGAAATTATGAGATAATTTTCTTAATATTTCATGGAAACAACTAGATAAAATGATTAGTATAGTTTGTTTTTATAACTAGTGCCTAATATTACTTATATGTGAGATACTTAAAATATTTAAATAAATGAGAATATGTTAAATTACTTAAAATAAAACCTTTTATAGGTTTTTATAATGTGAAACCTTGTGTAAGGGTTAACTTTAGTTTCCTTGGGAGATTCCTTGAATGGGAGAATGATTGTTTCCCATAGATCTCAGTTGGATTATTTTCAGCTTTTTATTGAATATAATGTATAAGTGATAGATCCTAGTGGACTTTGGTGTGAATCTAGTTTATTAAGTAAATTCCTTACATTAGAAATGAGGGGTTATCCCATTGAGGTAGCACCCTTAGAAATGGGAAACCAATAGACTTTGCAACCAAGTTCCTAAGCATGATAAGTGTGCTCCATCTGATCGTTTGAGTTGGGTAGGACTTTTAGTTGATGAAACAACACCCCAAGGTGGTGGGTGGTTGTCTGGTAAGTTATACCTTAAGGGGTTATTACCATATAAAGATACCCAGTGATTGTTAGATTCTTATCCTTTTACTTTAAAGTCTTGAACCTCCAGGGAGCAGTTCCTTATGCAGATGCTTGAGAGGATCAGGGACCTATAGCCTAATGCTTGTAAGGTAATGTAATTACACTTATGTTGACTAGTCTAAAACTTTCATGTTGGTGATATCTTTATCTTTCTTTCATATTTACCTATTTATATAGAGTTTACAGGTTCATTAGACTCTATAAAATAAAGGCCTGTAAGTGGGTTGTGGTTCTGAGGTGAGAGACCTTAGGGATAGGTGGATGAACCTAGTGGCCCTCTTTGAGCATGATCAGTAGGGATAGGTGAAAGAACTAGAGACCTTAAGTTTCAAATTAGACCCTATTAGGTCATCTATTTTTCATTTGATAATACACAACCTACAAATATGTTAGTTCAGAGTTACATTTTCCTTAAGGGAAATGATCTTGGTTTTATGATTGTTTCTAGACCGATGCACGAAGGTGCTTGAGTTTTTCATTATAGGCATGGTGATGCCTAAGTTTTCAAGGAATCACCTAGGGTGATAGGATATTGAAATTGTATTTTGGGGTACGAATGTTTTGGTGACAATCCCAGATGATCGATGTTTGCTCAGTTGATGCTTCCTTTCTAAAATGACACCGTGATATGGGCGGTCATGCGATGAATCATGACACAGGTGAGGTGCTCGATTTTTAATATGATTTACAATATATATCCTAGTGTGTTATATACCAATATGATGGTTAGCACAATCAGTTGGGTTATTGATGGAAAACCTATAGAATAAATATTTGGGTTTTGAACCAGGTGGTACAAGATATACACCCATTGTGCAGGACAAGTTTTTTTTCATACTGATTGCACATGAGAGATAGTTGATGTGGAATTTTGATGAGTGGAAAAGTGAGGGATGAGGATCAACATTTTAAAAATGATGATTACGAGCATGGTGACCTAAATATTTAGGTAATTTAAATTAATTACCCCTATGTTGAGGGCTATTTTAGAAATGAACTAGGTGTCATGAGATGGTTAACTGTGGTTGGACCTGGACACACATGGTCGAGATACATGGTGTTGGGGGATTCTAAAAGGAAATTACAAATTATTTTAAAATAAGCATGGATGATATAGAGAGAGTGAGACATACATATAAATGGAATCTTAGTGCACTCCTAGTTTAGTGGAAATCATGACCTATATCTTAATATTGTTCTAAGTACGATGAGAGACCATCATCTATACGCCGAGATACTTATCTATCTTTTCTGTTGATTGATGGAATTCTTGGAATTGAACTCAAGGATTAGATTAAAAGTAACCTAGATGGTGTGTAGTACCCATTTTCCATTTAAGGTTGGTTACCTTCATTATGTTTTAAAAATTAGTGAATTCCATGGAAACTATTTTCGGGGTGTAGGAATGAATGGTGAATGATGATTATGTTTGTGTTAGGGATGTGTGGGTTTTTAGCCATACTGATTTTTATATATGGGAGGGATATTTCATGGGATATGGTGATCAAGTTCTATTTTTTTAGAGCGATGAAAAGGATTCTCCTAAGGTGGGAAGCAGTACATTGTCACCAATGGATGACCCTCATGTGAGAAGGGCCGTGAGACCTTGAGACTGGTCATTAGATGATCATTTCAGATCTTGTATGCCATTGAATGAATGAAATCATGTATGAATGGAATTATAAATAAATTCAATCAAATCTATTGACTACTTATTTTTGACCATGGTTATAGACCTAGATCCTTTGGTGGCATGGTTAGTCCAGAGTAATACCTGGATTCTTGGGTAGGAATGCCATACTCAAACTCATGGACACCAGTCAATTTGTTGACCTGAACACTAGGTGAGATATCACATTTGGGATTAGTCAATGTTTCGATCTATTAAAATCTAGGTTATATACTAATGATCTACTTGTATACTATGAATTATATAATTCTTTTTATAATCTCTTTAAACTCTTGTAAATTTGATCCTGAGGTTATCCTAGAATTTTGGTCGGGATTGATTGATAGTTATTATATGATGAACCATGGAATTTGGATCGAGAATGTGATGATTCTTGTATTATAGCCTAAAAATTGTTTTTAACAAGGGATGGTTCATCCCAGATACGCCACTGGAAGTCAGTTATGGACTTCGGTGAGCATGCTCAAAATTATCATGGCGTGCCTTGGTTAAAGGCATTGGAATATGGTTTTGATAATACATTGGGTTCTGAAGTAAATATTTTCAAAGATAGTAAACTGAAAGTGGATTTAATTATGTTCTCTTTTTTTTATAAATTTGGCTAGGTGAGGAACCACATCAATCATGTTATTAGGGAAACCCGTGTAGTGAATGAGTCGACTGAGGGTTTTCAAAGAAAAACTAGCACAACCAGTTAAACTTGTTCAATTTAAATTCAACCATTTCAAGATAAAAAGGGACCAATATTAGATTCCTCTTGTGTGACTAGGTATCACTAGTGGATAATCATTCTAAATGTGTTATTAGGATGCTGGGACTATGTTTTAATAAGCAATTCTGATGATGGGGGCACCATGGATCAAAAGTGTTCATGGAAGGCTAGAGCCTATAGTGGGGATAACCATAGGATATATGATAAAATATACAATTATGTGATCATGTATAAGGTTTTACAGGCTTGGGTAAGTATAATATTGATGTTTTAGTTTTGAATCTGAGTGTCGATTTGAGTTTAGTAGCTTAAGTACCACATGTTTAATGTAGCACTTATAGGTGCATTGGGTATGAAAAACACAACACCACCATTTAAGTGGGAAACCAAGTAGGTAAAGTGATGTTTTTATTGTTTCCACAAGGATTACTGGGTATTATAATTTTAAAGGTGGTGAGATTGTAAGGCATCATGTTTTGAACTGGTTAAAATTTCCAAAGGAATTTGAGTTTTTTGTTTGGTGGTCAGGTCAAATCTTAAACTGAGATTCAAAATGTAAATAAAATCATTGGATCACTTAAATGTAATTTTTTAGATGGGTTTTAAGGCTTGATATGTGTCTTGGGATTTTGAATGGGTTCTGGGATCATTGGGATCTGGAAGACCAGTTTTTGGAAATATAAGGGGAGGTTCACGGTTAACGCATGGTTATATCACAATTAGTGCTAACCATGCACCTCAACTGTGTGTCCCTATAAGGGGTGTCACATATTTTTTCAAACCATTCAATTGATTTTGCATGATCATGCATAAGGTCTGAAAAAAAATCATAGGGTATCACACGTCTTGCGCACGATTTGTCAAATTGTGCACTAATCCATGCAAGGGGGTGGGGTGGGGTGGGGGGTGCTCCTTGGGTAGTGGAACCGCATAGATGGTGCATGGTTTTCCAGACCTTGAGACCTAACCATACAGATCTTAAAAGTGTAAGAAATGAATTTTTTTACACTACCACCTTTATAATTTTCCCCTATATTTATTTCATTTTCATGAATAGTATCCCCCTTAGGCCATGGTAGCTCTCCCTCTCCCTCTCCCTCTTCTTTAGAAATGGAGGTATCTCCTTCATCCAGACTTAGATTAGACCTCCATTTATTGAATTATACATCCAATGGTAAGTTCTTCAATCCTCGTCCTTCTTTTCTTTATTTATCTTAATGTATCTGATACTATTTCCATGTGCACTCATATACCCAATTTTTAGGTTATTTGTCGATTCTTATTATTTTTATCATGACAGGCCAAACCAAATCCTGATAATGGATGAGTGAGGCTTACTAAGTATGATTTATGTAGTCTATAACTTTTCAATAAAAGTATTTTTGTTTATATCTTGTATCTTATTGTCACACACTGGACTTTCCATGTGTTACTTCCAAAATGAGTAACACCTTAAATTAAATGTTGTAAAACATGTTTTGGATGTTCAATTTCCCTTTGATATGGTTAGAGGTCACCAAAATAAACCTTAACTACCCCTTGAGGTGAGTTCATTTAAATTCTTATGACTATTCCACCCCTTTGGGTGAGCTGGGCATGCCACCCATGAGTGGAATCCATATATGAATTTAAAGGGAATGTGAAAGGTTACATACCTCTCATGGTACCTTATCATTTATAAATGAAAGGGGGTAATTAAATGGATCAATTATAAATTATGAATTGAGGTGGATGGATACTTGACTTATGAAATTTATATAATTGGTTGGTAATGTGGAATGGAAACTAACATGGCCCCTCCTTATATCACTTGTGAGTGAATTAATTGATGATTATAATGTGATGAATTCAATTGTTAAAAAGGACATGGACATTAACATGGAACCTTAATTTTATTACATAGAATTGAAATGATAAAGGAATTGAATGTGATGAATTAATTGTCAATAATGGTATGGACACTAACATGGACCTTTTTAAACCCCTTGTATAAAATGGTTTATGTGGGATACTTTGGTATAAAACTTACATTGTAGTATGGTACCAACATCACAACATGGCATTGAAGATTCATTTATATAGGATTCATTGGATTATAACCTTAGATTCAACTTTCTTGGAAAAATTTGGATTTACTCCTCAGGATCCTCCCAAGTATGTCCTAAGTATTCTATAGACAAGCTCCATGGACTCAAAGAGGATTCGTTGGTTAGTGGTCCTAGGTCCTGGGTCTTGGACCTTGTAGGCCCGATAAAGGATTATTCAGCATATTTCCTAGCTGATTGATAATCAATATACCATCGTATACCATATATAATTCTTTGATTTGTTTTATATTTATTCATTATTTATAGGTTGCTTCTTATAACATGTTCTTATAGACCGAATTGCATCACATATCTTTACATATTTATTACTAATATATATGCACACTGTTATAACTTATATGCATGATCTGGATTTTTTATAGACACCATTGGTGGTAACCTATTTATTATATCTCAAACACTATTTGGGTTGCTAATTAGTACCTGAACAGATCTCCTGGCTGCAGGTTTGGTATTAGACTATGCTCTGTGTTGTTTTCATTTAAAGACTAAGATTGGACATGGGGGATTGGAAGTAGCGACTGAGCATGTAATTAGGCTGACTTCCAAATATTGGATTATTTTATTTGTTTATTCCTTTTTTTTAGTTTATTCCTTTTTTATATATCTTCTGTATGCTTGATTGTTTTTACTTGTCTCAAAATGTTCATGAATGAGTATTCATTCATTATTTATTGTTTTTTACTTATTATTATATTATCCTACCTTTATTTATGTTTTATTCCACTATATTTATTATAGATCTAGAGGGTATAGTCTCCCCATAGTACCACATTTAGACCCTCACTGCTAGTTGGAAACCTCTGGTGTATGAGGAGTGCGCTTGAGGCTTAATGTCAAACCGGTTCAGGGATCAATTCTAAGTGGCTCCCAGGTCTGGGTGTTATACTCTATAGCTAGATGAAATCATTTCATAGACACAAAGGATACAATATATAATGGATGGAGACTCATAGGTATTTGAGGAACCTTCTTATGATTTATTCCCTTAGTAATTTCTAGTGCAGAAGATTATAAGAATGAGGCCCTCCAATTGGAAATCCACATTTATATGTGTCATTGGATGCTCCTATCTGAAGATGTGTGTATTTTCCTTATAATTTAATATTATTATTAATGGATGTTATGATCCATGTACTTTGATGTGTTTATAAAAACCATGTTGATATATATTCATAGTGAAACAGGATACACTGGGTGTGTCACGAGTAATATTTCATTAATGAATAACGAGAGAAAGGATTTTTCCCTTCTTTAATGAAAGTTAATATATCAGAACCTTTGATGGAAATGATATAGCCTAAATAAATCCATGGACATGGTGTTTTGTTGGAAAGTTATATTTCTAGAAACACAAAGAAAAAGACATCGAGCACATGAGTTGATGACACCAGTATGCAACCTGCTTGATTAGAGATATTATGATAAAGAGATTATATTTCATAGTAAGCATCTGTATATGGTTTTATTTAATTACAACATTAACTTCTTTATCTATGGGTTCCTTAACATGTTTCTTGATGCTAACCTTAGACTTTGGCCTTATTTTTCTATTTCCACTGAGAAAGATGCCTTGATGGTCACATACTAAGTATATCCAGAACCTCAGTAAAATAAATAATATTATTTATTATTTAACATGCTGAATAAATATTATTCCCAAGCATGGTTTAATAATTATTCATGTTTAATTAATCACATATATTCTATCATAAGTTATTCGAGAGAATATTTTGGGATAATAATATTTAAAAAATATTTATTTTCTATTTAGTGAATATAATATTTATTTATTTATTAGTGAATAATGGAGTGATATATATTTAATAAATAAATAGTTATTATTAAATACCTGATAAATATCATGGAGTAATGAAAAATTGAGTTTAATGGTCTAGTGATAAATAATATATATTAAATATTATTTAAATAAATAATATTTAATTTAATTTTATAGCTTTTTTCATGTTAATAAATAATAATAAAAAAAATAATATTATATTGATGGGTTTTTTCATGAATTAAATAAATAATAAAGGGAACTTTTTTAATTATTATTTTCTAACCTTAGCAGTATATAAACCCAATTATATTTTTTTCTTAGGGTGTCTATTTTCATTTTTTGTGTATAATGATCAAAGCCCTAGAGAGATCCCACTATAAGAACGCTTTTAATAATGGAGTTTGATCCTCCTCTACCACTAATCTTAAGTCTAGATAGATTAAAGAGAACCCTTTATTAAATATATTCTTAGGGTGATCAAATACAAACAAGTCACACGTTAGGATATACTATGCTGGTACCTAGAGATTCCTACGATGATGTTCATAGGTTCATGGAGCACATGTGGATCACTGATGGAGAGAATCTACTCTTAATTTCTAAAATTCAATAAAGATATGACTTAGAGACATTGTTAGATTAATCAACAAATAAATAATTCATTATAAGATAATTCTTAATTGTTTAAATTAATTATAAATAATATGTGATGATCCAGTGATTTGGTTCTAGTGTTCACTTGTCAATTAATTTATGATTCAATTCCATTTCTCACAATGTTTATCATTGATGTACATATCAGATTAATAATTGACTATGACAAAAAGTTGAGCTGGGCATGCCCTATTTGGTGCTTCCGTTGTGCCTAAAACCTTTACATTTCAATTTTTAATAATTTCACAACCTGTCTCCTAGGGCCCATGCTGTGACTACCCTATGCCAGCCTCCCAAAGTCCAGGGTTGGTGACTATCACTGAAGGAATTATCCCATGAGTGGGAGGCATTTTATTGAGTACCTATATGCATGCACACATAATCACGCCCCAAAAAGATGAAAAGGAAAAAATTCATGCCACTAAAACAACCACTGAGTAAAGGTATAAGCTGTAAGTCAAATGGGTCAGAATACAAACCCAACAAAAGAAAAACTGAAAATAGTAAAGTACAAAAGATCTCTGAAAGGTCGTTGGTAGAAGGACCCCACCTATAGGGTAGGCAATGAGTGGATACCGAAAGTTGTAGAAGTGTGTCCTGCATGTCGTATCTCACCGGGCACCGCCTGGTCCCGAGCCACCAAGGTCTCTATCGAAGCACCTATCATTTGCACCAAACACAACATGTGCGGGTGGAGCCCGTACATGGGTAAGTAACACAATACTTAGTAAGTACCCTGAAACAAAAGGGAAATACCACAAAGGAAAGTATGCACAACGTACTGTTAGCTCACACAGGTATAATATAAAGTATGGAAATAAAGACTATCAGTTTAACACTGAACACCTTGGACTGCCGAGGTACTCATTCTTGATGAGTACCGTGGGTCTACTGGGCCACACAGAGCCGCTCCCCACTATGGGTCTGTCGGGTCACACAGAGCCGCTCCCCACTTTGGCCATCATAGATGGCCCACATAGGGCTTCTTATAGCTGGTCCACACATGGCCGCTTATAGATGGTTCACATAGAGATGCTTGTAGATAGTTCACACATAGCCAATTTTAGCTGGTCCACACATATCCACTTATCATTCAGTCCTATAGGGTCACTTAGACTCACTTGTCAGTAGTCCTTGGGTAACCATCCACAGGATTCCCTCACGTAGTACACTTGATTTTGGTAGAATGCACTTCTTAATCCATTAGTCGAATTTCAACTTCCATGAAATCATATTTAGATAATTTCAAAAGAACCATATCATTGTGAGGGTTCCAACGCCGTAAACAGCTCATCAATCGGGTATACGGTTTGAAAGTTATGACCATTTTTTTGAAAGGGGGTTGGTTGGGTCAGGGTCCGGTCCGACCCGGTTGGACCAGGATGGCCACCCCCTATCCCATACGTAGTCCCCGATGGACCATGTTCCAGTGCATGCCACAACCCACAGCCATAGGCCGCTCCTCCAACAGGGCCGGGTGGCCTCATTCGTCTTCGCTAGCCATCAGCCTGCATGTCGGTGGCCTCTGCCACACTACCGTAGCCCCAGCCAACCACGACCTCCACCTCGGTGCACCGTCATGGGGCGCCGCCACCCACCCACGAGCCTCAGCACCGGTGCACCGGTGATATCTTCCACGAACCACTGGGTCCACTCTAGTGGCCTGTTTATCGAACTATCTGTGCCCCCCAGACTTCTCGGGTCGCCGTCTTCCCTGCTACCACATCGAGGTTGCCTTGCTGCTGATTCAGAGGTGTGGTCATGAAGATCACAAGAACACCCAAATATGGAAGAATCAGGTCCTTGTTCGCATCGGCCCGATTCCTTCACATTAGAGTTTTTGAAACATGGGAAGAGGAGATTAAGGTTTTATCCACAAATAACATCAATGCAATCTCTGAGATAAAACAACCCTCCTGAAAGAACAAACAACCTACAGAAAAACCTATTCGTGGGCTTACCTGCATTCATTGTTTAGAAATAAAGAACAAGGAATCAAGTATCAATCACAAGACACCCTACCCAGTTGGAGTTCGATCATAGGAAGAATCCGTCACTGAAGGCAATCCGTCCATGAAGGTCCTCGATCCATCGTCGAGGGAGGTATCTCTTGAAGAGGAGGGGGAGTGATCAAGTCATCATCATTTGTTTTTCATCATTTTTCAACAGATATACTTCAGATATTTAGAGTGTTTCTCCCAACATGTCAAAGACACACCCCCAATTAAAAAATTAAACGAGGAAACACTTTTCCATTACCATTCCATTGCAGTGCCGTTATGATGTTTCATTTATGAAATATCATTTCAGTTTTGTTGAGTTACAACACCATTTCTTTGTAACAAATTCATAAGTTCAAAATAAAAATAAAATAATAAAGTTTATTTTATTTTAATTTTTCTTAAAAAAGTCCAAAAAATATCTTTCACCCTCGACCGACGCCGATTGAGGTTAAGCTCCGCCTAAGGGAAACATGCCCTCAGGAGCTCAATGGTACACTTATATTTACAATCTGAGTTACTTTTTAGGAGTTATAAGGATCTGAAAATAAAATAGTTGTTACTTAATTATTTTATTTATGGTCAAAAACTAACTTCCACTATAGGCCCGCACCGGCCAACGTTAGACCCTTTATTGGTGAATCCCAACGTTCTAAGTTCAACAGTGCCCTCAGATTTTTGATCCAGGCACTAGTTTAAAATTTAGAAAAACCCGATCACATGATTATTTAATGAACCTAAAAAATAGTTTGAAAATACATTCCGGACACTCCGGGCCTTGGAATTACGTGCCGTATTAGATCCTAGTCTCGAAATAATCCAATTTAATTTTCAAAAAAACATTTACATAGAATTACAAGGTATTAAATTACTCCCCCTTTTAGGGATTTACGTCCTTATAAGCCAAAATGAAGGCTAATAAAACAAATGAGGGTACTGAGTATGAATCTGAGCCTCCCACTCCCATGTGCTCTCCTGGAGATTCTCATGCTACCCACAAACATGCACCAGAGGAATCAACCATCTATAAAGGATCCTCTCCTGTTGATCCTCTATCTCTACTGGGTACTCCATGAATGTTGCCCGATCGTCAATCTCCATCTATTTATGGTCGATGATGTGAGAAGGGTCGTGCACATATCTCCTCAGCTGGGATACATGGAAGACGTCATGCACCCTCTCTAACTGCGACGATAGAGCCAAGCGGTACGCCACCTCTCCCACTCTATATAGTATCAGGAAAGGTTTGATGAAACTCAGAGATAACTTGCCACTCTGGCCAAATATATGTATCCCTCATCGAGGATAAACTCATAAGAATACGTAGTACTGCTTATCGACTCCAAGGGTCTCCATTTCCTATCGGCATAGGACTTCTGTCAACTCTGTGTAGTCTTTATCTAATATCGGATGACCTACACCTTCTTAGTGGTAGCCTGTACCATCTCTGGACCCATGAGTGCTAAATCCCCTGGGTCTGTCCAACATAATGGGGGCCTTCATAGTCGTCTGTATAGTTCCTTGAACGGTGCCATACCGATGGTGGAGTGGTAGCTGTTGTTGTATGCAAACTCCACTAATGGTAGGTGGTCCTCCCAACTACGACCAAAATCAAGGATGCAAGCATGAAGCATGTCCTCTAAGTTTTATATGGTCCACTCCGTCTAACCATCATTATATGGGTGAAAGGTTGTGCTCAAGTACAGTTGAGTCCCAAAAGCCTCCTGCAATCCTTTCCACAACTGGGATGTAAAGAGTGTATCATGATCTGAGACTATCATAGACGGGACTCCATGGAGTTGAACTATCTTTTACACATAGAGGCATCCCAAGATCTCTATTGAACCCTACTCTTAAATGGGTAGGAAGTGAGCCGACTTGGTAAGTCAGTCAATGATCACCCAGATATTATCGTGGCCCCTAGATGTGCATGGTAATCCCATCACTAAGTCCATCGAGATACCATCCCACTTCCACTTCAGTACCTTATGTGGCTGGGCCAAGCCTGATGAAACTTAATGATCAGACTTCACTTGCTGACAAGTGAGGCACTGCGAAATGAACTCTTCCACCACTTTCTTCATCCCTAGCCACTAGTGCTGATATCAGAGATACCAATACATCTTTTCCACTCCAGGATGTACCGCCAATGGGGAGGTATGGAACTCCCTAAAAACCTCCTCTCGCAATTACACTGGTACTACTGTGCGCCCTTTGAAAAGGATAATGTTCTCCCCACTTATCGAAAATCCATCAGGAGCTTGTCCTGTGGGAAACTGATCACATCGGGCCTCACAGTCAGCATCTCCGAGCTGGGCCTCCCTAACTCACTGTAAGAGTGTGGGGGTGAAAACCATCAACTAAAGGTAGGTTGTTCCATCATCATCCATAATGGATATCTGCATCACAGTCAACTACTTCGATGCCTCACTCAACAACTGCAACCTAGATCTCATGTTGAGTGCATTTTCCACCACATTCCCCTTCCTAGGAGTATAAAATATCTCAAAGTCATAGTACTGGAGGAACTCTAGCCATTTCCGCTGCCTCAAGTTTAGGTCCTTCTGGGAGAAGATATACCTGAGACTTTTGTGGTTGGTGTAGAAAGTAAACTTCTCACCCATCAAGTAGTACCGCTGCGTCTTTAGAGCGAAGACCACTACTTCTATCTCAAGGTCATGGGTCATGTAGTTCTTCTCATGTTGCCTCAACTATCGAAAACCATAGTAAATCACTACTTTCCCCTACATCAGGACACAACCCAGTCTGGTCCCTAACATGTCGTAGAAAATTATATATCCAATGCCTTCCTCTAGAGGATGCAACATAGGGGCACTCATCAGTCTCTAACTTAGCTCTTGGAAAATCTATTGGCACTTCTTTGTCCACATGAAGGGTTGTCCCTTCCATGTCAAATATGATAAGGTTGATTATACCCTAGAAAAGTCAAGCACGAATCTCCAGTAGTATCCAACAAACCCCAAGAAACTACGAACCTTAGTCATGCTCCTGGGTGGCTCCAAATCAAGCACTGACTCCATCTTCGCTAGATCCACCACAACTCCAGCCTCTGAGATGACGTTTCCCAGAAAGTGGACCTACCAAATCTAGAATTAGAACTTTGAGAGATTCCCATAAATTTGGTGCTCTCAGAGAGTATCTAGGACTATCTGTAGATGTGTCACATGCCCCTCCTATGATGTACAGTACACCAAGATGTCATCAATGAAGACCACGATAAACTGGTCAAGATAAGGCTGGAATATCCTGTTCATAAGTCCCATGAAAACTTCTGGCGCATTGGTCACAACAAACGACATCACCAAGAACTCATAGTGGCCATACCGACATCTAATGTCTGTCTTTGGTACATCCTCATCCTGTACCCAAAGATGATGATAGCCAGACCCGAGGTCTATCTTTGAGAACGACCTCACCCCTTAAGTTAATCGAAGAGGTCATCAATAACAGACAGTGGATATTTATTCTTCACGGTCACCTAATTCAGGTGTCAATAGTCAACACATAGCCTCAAGATTCTGTATACCTTCTTGATAAAAAACACCAGGGTTGCCCAAGGTGAAATGATGGGCCTTACGAACCCCTTCCTCTACAAGTACTCCAACTGCACCCTCAGCTCCCGGAGCTCTGCGGGAGCCATCTGATATGCAGGTGTAGATATCGGTGCCATCCTGGGGTATAGTTTGATGTATAAGTTGAACTCACTACAAGGAGGTATTCCTGGAACATCCTCAAGGAATACATCCTCATACTCATCCACCACTATAGGTAACCAGGTAATCTCCTCATCAACTACACTATGGGTGAGGCTAGCCAACTGGTGAGTGATCGGTTGCACCCTTCTTTGAGAAAGTATGTCCCGTGTTGAAAACATCCCCCTTTCATCGGTAAATGAGAAACTGGTTCCATATTCATGGATACACCACACTCTGTACCTAAAACAGTCAATCTGAGCATGGACTGTGGATAAATAGTCCATACATAGAATGATATCATAAGACCTCGATGTCCCTACTAAGAGATCCCAACCAAAGCTCTCACCTAATCTCACACTGCCAGAATCAGTGTGTAATCATCGAATCCCCTCCTATAGAAGTCTCTAATCATACAGATCGAGCCAAAGAATCCACCAGAATCTTCAAGCTCTGAACAAGGTCCATAGAAAGGAAAGAGTGACTGACACATGTGTCTATAAGAACTACATCTAAGGTGGAGAATACATAGATCGTACCTCTGATCATCTCTAGAGTGTTGTGGTCATAGGCCTCCATCGCCTGAAGCTTATCCCTCCCCTGTCCACCAGCTCTTAGAGCCCGTGGCAGACCACATGGGGGTGGTGGTGGTAGCACCTAAAACCTTATCCCATAGCCTGCTGCTCTTCCTACTCCTCTACCACATTCACCACCCTGCAAACCTTCTCGCTCGAACCTCTGCCTCTGCCTCGACGGTCCCTCGACTGTCTGCTGATCATCTGCGTAGTGAGTCTGGAAATCACGAGCCATGTGTCCCTACCCACTACATGAGAAGCACAACCTAAACCCCCGCTGAATCCCTTTACTTTGGGAGACCTGTACTACTGACCCTGAGTCCTAGGGTCATCCCTTGAAAGGCCTGAACTGCTTGGGTCCCCATTCCTGTTGCTTGTTGACCACCACTTGAGACTTTTTTCACCTTGTATCTACTGGTGGCTCCACCTATCGGTGCCTGATCTACTAGGAAGATCTCTACAAGTAGAGATCTATTTAGCACCTCAACCTGAGTAGGTATGCTAAGATTCACCATGGATGCCCTGATCTCCTTGCGCAGTCCCTAATCAAAGGATATATCCCTGAAGAATAGGTCTCGCACCATGTCTGTAGAGTAGCAAGAAAGTTCAGTGAATCTCTCTAAGTACTCTGATACTATCATGCTACTCTGCTGTAGGTGCAATAGCTCCTGTATTCACACAGAGCACAACGTTGTTAGGAATAACTCCTCCCTAAAGAGGCACTCAAATTATATCTAGGCGAGGGTCACCTCATCATATATTTGAATCATAAAGCTCCACCATCTCCCTGCTGATCCCTGAAGAAGGATTGTGACTAAGATCTCCATCTGGTCAAGAGGAATTATCACTAGTCAAAAGACTCATGTAACCGCCTCAAGCCAATCCTCTTCCAGCTAGGGGTCAGTCTCACCCTTGAACCTGGGAGGTATTTTCCTCTTGAACTCATGAAAGGCACTAAGTCTGTGTGAATTCTCTATTGGTAGCACTGACATTAACTACTGATCAATGGGTGGTGGTAACACTAGCACACCACTTGGTGGGGCCATCTCTTGCACTGGCCCTTGAACTGAAATCTCATTGCTAGGCGGGCTGTCCTCACGATCACGCATCGGAATCCTGGATGGTTGTCTACAAGGAGGCATCTTGAAACACATCAAGTTGTATCACAGTCAATAGATTATACCTGGCGAGCTGACTCTGATTCAAGAAAAACATGAGGAAAAAATCAATTCCTATATGATGCATGCAACTAGTGGTTTCATGTAACGATTCAAAAATTAGAATTCAGGGTCCTAGTGTATGGATATGTTAGCCACCACACCAACACTGGACTCCCCAAACCTGAAAGTCGAACTCGAAACATTCAAAACTGTTTCCACAAAACAAAACCATATAATCTTGGTCTTTAAGGCAGAACCAAAATCCTTTAATACCAATTTATCATGACCTGTCCCCCGAGGCTTGTGTTGTGACTACCCCAAGCCCGCCTCCCAAAGGCCAGGGGATTGAGACTAGCACCAAAGGCATTATCCCATGAGTGGGAGGTATTTTCCTGAGTACTTTTATTCATGCACACACAACCACATCCCAAAAATCTAAAAAGAAAAAACATGCATGCCACTAAAAGAACCACTGAGTAAAGGTACAAGCTATAAGTCAAATTTAACAGAATAAAAACCCAAAAAAATACAAATTGAAAATAGGAAAGTACAAATTATCTCTGAAAGGTCATCGGTAGAAGAACCCCACCTATAGGGTAAGAAAGGAGTGGCAATCCTTCAGAGGTTCAGATTGTTTCTCCCAATGTGTCAAAGACACCCCCGGTTAAAACATTAAAGGACGAAACACTTTTTTGTTACCGTGGCGCGGTAGTGCCATTATGATGTTTCATTTATGAAATAAATTTTTTAGTTTTGTTGAGTTAAAATGCCATTTTTCTGAAATAATTTCAAAAGTTCAAAATAAAAATAAAATAATAAAGTTTATTTTATTTTAATTTTTCTTAAAAAATTCTAAAAACTATCTTTCACCCTCGACCTGCATCTATTGAGTTTAAGCTCCACTGAAGGAAAAAAAACCCTCACGAGATCAATGGTACTCTCAGATTTCCAATCCAAGTTACCATTTAGGAGTTATAAGGATTTGAAAATAAAATAATTATTGCTTAATTATTTTATTTATGGACAAAAACTAACTTCCACTGTTGGCCCATGTCATCCAATGTTAGACACTTTATAGGTGAATCTTGATGCTATGAGTTCAACGGTGCCCTTAGATTTTTGATCTGGGAACCTGTTTAAAAGATATAAAAACCCGCTTGTACAATTATTTAATGAACCTAAAAAGTAGTTTGAAAATACGTTTCGGCCACATTGGGCCTTGTAATTATGTTCCGTCTCAGAACCTGGTCTCAAAATAATCCCATTTAATTTTCAAACAAAATTTTACATGGAATTATAGGGTATTGAAAACAATTATTTATATACTTATTTAATTTTTTAGTTTTAGTTAAAAATGGTTAAGGTTACCAAAATCAAATCAAATCGAGAAATCGAAAAATAAAATATCTATTAACCAACTTGAACCAATTAAACATTTTAAGAAAAATTTTACTGAGATGAGGTATTTATATTTGATTGGTTTATATTGGTTAATTTAATCCTACACACCCCAAACACCATAAAATAAAAATTCCAACACACCAACTATAACATATGTTCATACTAAAACACCAGTTTATATGAAAAAATGACACTATAGTTGCATCTATAATATGGGTTTTATCCTAGGAATTGTATAATTTTAGTACACATTCTGGCCTCTGGGTTTTGGTCTTCATGAGTGTAATTAATAAATTCAAATAAATAAATAATAATATTCAATGGTCCAAAATTATTCTTTTTTAACTTTGAGGTTAGTCATGATAAACTCTAGTTTGAGATAGGGGGATGAGGTCGTGGGATATTTGGAGATCTAGGAGAGCCGATGAAAGTGTTCTTTGATGGATGTTTCAAATGAAGTTGGTGAATACATGACCATCACCAATGGACGATCCAATCAAGAGGCAATACCACCTATTTTGAATTATTCATTCTGTTATTTTTGATTTTTAAACTCTAGAACTATATTATTGAGTATTGTTCTCAAATTCATGTCCCTATAAAATTATTTATTTATTTTTTTTGAATTTATATTATTATTCTTTTCTTCTTCATCATTGGTGAATATTTTTCCAATGATAACTGGTTAAACTTCACACCAAAACACCACCAATTTTATTTACAAATTTTCTACATCATTTTTTTATTCATGCATCCTCCAGTGGCCTTCACTATAGGTAGTAGTTTGATGTATCTTAACTTGAATAAATGAGAAATTGGTATAGGGTAATGTGAAAAATTGATTCTAGCATGGTGGTGACATACAAGGAACTCAAGAGGATCAATGATGGGTTATTTTTTAAGTGAAAGATAGCTAGAAAATCACCAGAGGCGCAACATCAACAAAATAATCCCTTGGTGGTGTTTCAGGTGTAGTCAGAGGAAAAATCAGTAATAGTGATGTGTTTTCTAAGAATTTAGAGTTTCTAAGATTTGATTAAGTGATAATATTTCATGTAGTTCCTTGAAAAAAATCCATGTATCCCCAAAAAATACTAGGGTTTCAATCTATGTCAAATATAAAAAGGTGTATATTTTCAATGTACATGTTGTGTGGTCCTAGGTTTCCCGTCTCAGTGTGTAGAGGGGGTATATGTCGAGCTTTCCATTTGGAATCTCATGCCATATGTGACATATCAACTTTCATGTAACTTAGACCTAAACAACTTGGGTTGTGGAAATACATGCTAAGTACTCTTGAGATTACCACAAACTGTATACCTCATCAGACATGCCATGTAAGTCAACTTCTATATGAAATGTGGGTGACAGTACATGATAAAGCTTAAATTAAGAAGCCACACATCATGTAACCCCAAAGTACATGTCGTGTACCTTCCCAGACTCAGATATTTTCATATTTTCTTACCCAAGACTTGGATTTGTACACATGAGTAGTCCATCCAGAGCATTTTTCCATGTAGAACACAATGGTACATCTCTCAACACTATAAAAGGTTGTACATAATGTGATTCAATAAGTTTAATTTCCTTAGATATATAGGGATAACGTTGGGGATCATGCATGATGATCAGAGCTGACACAAGGTTCAGAACTACCATAACATTGAGCTAGTGATAGGGTGCGTGTAACAACCCTCACATATCTTAATAAGTAAACTTCTTTAATTACAACATTTAAAGTATTCTTTGTGTGGGTTTAAATATTAAAGGGATCCTGGAGAATAATGGAGGAATATGGAGCAATAAGGAAGATAAAAGGGGAATAATACTTAGGTTTAGGGACCATTGGGTACCCAATGGGCTCTAGGTGGACCAGGTGGTTCTATTTTGAACCAACGGATACCTGATTCTTTCTAGCACTTACTCATAAGTTTTCTAGGAAAAATAACAAGAAGGTTTATTTTGGTCTTTTATGAGGTGAACTAAGATCAACAAAATATAAAACATTATTTTCATAATTTAATCATTACAACTCAAAATTAATCTCACAATCCTAGAACCCAAAGGTTAGTGTCTTTGGAGATAGGCTCCAATCAAAATCTTATTACACACTATTGCTTCAACATCTCCCATAATCAACTCTGCACAGGACTTACTTTTATATATAGTCCTATATATAATTCCTTGGGAAATGGAAATAAAAAGAAAGTGTGAGCTCAAATACTCAATAAGGAAAACTTATCCTTGAGCCACAATGGGTTAGATCATAAACTTGTGAGAAAACATAAATCAGGGGATAGATATATGATTAAAAGGACCATGGAATTATAAGATATATTCACAACCAATGATAGAATATCATGGATCATGGTATGAGATGAATGAGTCATCATAGAAGCATAAAACATATACCATGGCTTGGAAACATGTGAAAGTAAACATAAACTATTGAAACATAATGTGGGAATGCAACATAACATAGAGAAGTGTCATAATATTAAGAATAGGTAATCATAAATTTGTGAGAAAACCCAATCATGTACATGCATTAAATTGTGAACAAACCTAATCAGGTCCAAGCATTATGATATGAGAAAACCCAATCATGATCACGCATTAAGCTGTGAACAAACCCAATCATGTCTACACATATTAATTATCTCATAAGATATAAAAATTTAACCAATAAATTTGAGGGAGATATAAGACCACACCCATTATATAATGATATAACATATTTATGTATGCCACATGAAAATAATAAATCATCTTATCTTGGAAAACCCTTGAAAAAAATTAGTTTCATATCATTTCCAAACAGTATCACATAACACGACATAAATATTATATCAATTTTCACCATAAATTAAATCTTACAAAAGGAACTTAAAATCATTTAGAGGATTATCATGAAAATTAATTTATAATAGATATTTCTTTTTTTGGTATAAATAAAAATGGAAGTGAAATTAAGCAAAGGATTTTATCAAGTCTTTTTCAACATAGTTGTAAGAAAAAAATTATAAGTCATTTCATAAAACCATTTGAATAGAGGGAAAAAGATGAAATTTAATTACTTAATATTACAAGAATTAAAATTATTAAAACCTTGAATATAAATGAAATTAAAGGCAATACATTTGGAGTGAAAGTTATAAATTCGTGCATGAAAATAAAATTCCTTTATTATTTTAAAACACCTTATTGGAAACCCACATCACTAAAATGGATAAAAAACCTATATTTAAAGAAAGTAAAGGGAAATATAATGATCCTAAGATATAAACCATATTTTGGTTTCCAATTAATAAAGTATAACAATGGTGGGAATAAAAATACAAACATGGAAGAAAAAGTTTCATTAGAAAGGGAAATAATTATTCATAAAAACGTAGCATTTTTAGGAAGGAGGAAATTGATAAAAGAGGAATATTTTGATGAAAAAAATGAAAATTATCTAGGTTAAAAATGAAAACATAATATATAATATAAAAATGGAAGTATAAAATAATATTGAAAGTGATTATTCAAGGAAATTAGTTATTAACTCAATGAAAGAAAACCGAGGTGTCAAAACCATTATGACTTTGGTATCTTTTGAATCAAAACTCCATTAAAGAGAGAACATGAATGTAAATTTAAATACCATGAATAAATATAAAATCATGATATATTATTCCAAAGGGGTAGTATATACACCTTATATAATAGTATTGGTTCACAATATAGAACATGTCTCAAAAAAGGAAAATTGAGATAAAAAACCCTTACCTCATGCCCCGACTCACTTGGTGTGTGCAACCATCTTCATGAATAACCAAATTAAGTTTGTTAAATACTTTATTCCAAAAAAATTAAACTATATTTTATTTTTAAGGCACATTTATTATTATATGTTACTTATTTATATAGTTTTTTCTCTCCTCCACCACTAGTGGTTGTTTGATCAATTTTTGTAATGACCCAAAGTTTAATCAATGAAAATTCCATTATTATAATTATTTCATATAGTATAATCACATAAAATCACATTAAGTACATAATAAAAACTTTATAAATGATTAATTAGTGAAATAAAAGGCATTTCTATAAGTTAAGGAACATATACCAAATGAATAGTAACTTGGCCTTTGGAATAGTAACATGACCCTTATGAATAGTAAAATAGACAATTGAATAGTAAACTCACCAATGAAAGTATAAATAAAATTTATCCATATTATAATTGAAAATATGATATAATTATATCATAGTATAGGTAAATAAATATTTTAAAAATTATTAATTAAGTGTTGGTATTTTTGTAAGTTATAAATATTTAATTACAATTTTATGAATAATTTAATAATTTAAAAGAAAATTTATCTTCATGAAATGAATTAATAAATTATTATTTTTATGTCTTATGATTATAAGTTAATTTCATGAGACCTTAGTTAAATTTTCAAAGTGATATAAAATCAATTATAGTTTAAAATTTGTATTTTTTGAGTAAATTATGATTTTAATTAAAAAATAAATTTATCATATTTATAAAATTATTTTTATAAAATTGATTTAATTTTGGAATTATAAACATTGAAAAATGGTTAGGGTTATTTTTTGGGATTTTTCTAAAATACTTGATTCTTTTTTTGTGAATAGTAAAATATGGTAATTTACAATATATATACATTATAAGTTAAATACACTATTCATTGATTCATGGATGATGTAAAGACAAATAGATCTAAATAAAATGATCTAATTAATTTATTTAGTCTCAATAATCAACACTATTACTTATCTTGATCAAAATAATAAACTAATGAATTAATTAATGAGAAAACACCCCTCTCCTCCACTATAAATACCACCCCTCACCACCTCTTCTCCTTACACATATCAAGACTAGAGACTTGTCCAAATTCTATTAAAATATCATCCCAAGTACCTTCCCCATGCTTAGGATATTTTAGTCTTAATAAAAGACCAAAACCAATTCCCTAATGAGGTTCTCAAGAAGAAGGAATCAAGACGTAAAACCATCTTCCTTTTCATTTAATTTCTTTGAAGTTTCTTTATTTTCTTTTTATCTCCTCATCTTCCCTCATAAAAATGGTATGATCACTCCAATACCTTACATATAATTTAATTTTTTTATTCTAATGTAATAATTCATCATCAACTCTCTTTCCCCCTCCTTTTATACTAAAGATGAAAGCATCATCCGTGATGTGTTAATTTATCACATTCAAGGACGAAAAAGTTTTCAATTTCCATTACCATATTCAAGGCTGGTCATGAAACCATTTTTTTGGTTGAACCAGATTATAATATATTTATTATATCTTATTTAATTTTATGGATTCATTTTTTACATGTGATACTAATTTGTAAAACAAAATGAGTTCATTGTGATCGAGAACTGCCAAAATAAACCCAAACGATTATCATTAACTATTTATCTAATGACTCATTCTAATTAAATAAAACCAAATTATGTATAATAAAAATTTAACCTATATAATATCATTAATAACATATAAGTTCAATTATGGATAATTACCCCCACTTTATACGACCTTTCGTACATGTATACAAGTAAACCGATCATGAAAAACAAGGAAACCAACACTCCCAAATGATGAAATTGAATCTCATAAACCATAAAAGGCCATAAATGAACTTCATAAAGTTATAATAAATCAAATACATGTATAAATGGTTCTATAATTATTAATTAATTAATATAATTTGATTATCTAGGACATTAAGATCAAGTGAAGAACACATTCAGACTTAAGGTAAGGGATTCTACCCGAACCTCCATTATTCCTTCGGGTTACTCCTTCTCTATTTTTACCCAAATGAAATTCTCTTTTATTTTTATGAAAATATTCTTAATATTGTGTATATCTTCCAAAATCATATATCAATATCCATTCATCCTTCTTTTTTTGGGGATATTCATGTTTTTAAAAGGTTCCCTACTCTATTCTTCCCGATAAGAAAACTCGATTTAAGGGAACTTCCCAAATTCTTACCCAATTTCAAGTGAACTCTTTAATATATTTTAAGTCTCAATTATTTTTCTAAAATAACTCATTTTATTATGGAAACTTTCTTTTTTTACTTCTGGTTTTATATAAAATATTATTCCATTTTTTTCTTTAAATTCTCTTTAATATTTTCCTTAAACCGCACTAAAATGTTTTAATTATGAAGTTCCTTAAATAATATTTTTACATGTTATCGCTTAATTTTGACATAAATAATCATGATCTATGCCTATTTTCCTTTATTAATTTCCATTTATGATTTAATTCCTTTCTTTCATGGACAATTTTATGATACACCCATTTATTAATCTTTATGACATGATTATGATACCCAATTCTCTCCATGGGTAACCCTTATATTTGATTACTTATGTATGATTATTTATGTGGAAAAAATATTCATGAACATTTTATAATGGGTTATCCCATATAGTTATCTAATATATTGGGTAATGTTTAGTCTCATGAGATGTTATGTGTAATAGTATTGGTGGATATCCTTGACTCATGCTCTATGTGCAATGGTCTTAGTGGTTAGCCATGACTCATGCTCCTCTATGTGTAAAGAGACTTGAATCATGCTAAAGTTATGTTTTATGTTTCTACCACATTACTATGAATTCATGATTATATGATTCTATTTTATGATTCCTTATATTTAATCATGTTCCAATACTTTTTATATTGTTATGTTATGCCTTCTAACCCATGTGTTAAGCTTTGTTCTTATATTTATTAACTTACTGAGATTTTAGCTCATCCCTTTGTTCATGTAATCCCTAGTTTATCCTATACCGATGTAAGGGCTCAAAGGAAATTAGGACATCTTTATAAAGATTAAATAAAAGATGCTCTTATTTTGGAATCATGATGTTTAATTATGTACCTAATCTCCAAGACACTAGAATTTATGATATTTAGATTATAATTTGATGTTTAATTATTATTAAAATCATGTAATGATATGTGTAAATGGATAGGGTTTATATAGTTGGTATCATAGGAAAAGTTTAGTTATTTTTGGAGACTAGTAATAGAGCACTTTAGCAAGAACCCTAGGGATAAGACTAATTATGAGAAAACATCCATAAATTTTGGTAAGTATAGAGTAAGTGGTTTATCAAGAAAATAAATCCCTATCTGGATACTATAAGTGTACATGGTTTTAGAATATATGTAACAAGGAGTGAAAACTCCGACAAGGTGTTTTGGGCTTGACTCGGGGTAACTTGGTACATGAAAATGGGCCTTATTGTGCACCTAGTTTAATACTCCTAGGGGATATGATTTAGTAAATTCATAAGCTCATTATGAACCATTATTAAGGGAACAAAAAAACATCATAAGAAAATATTTTAGGAAATATATCATCGATAACCTATATTGAAACCTAGGGAATCACAAGTTAGGATATACTTTTCCTTTACAAGTTTATCCATTTATGTTCAAAGTTTACTTGTATTATTCTCATTAGTTAAGTATTCAAGCCCCCTAATTGAACTTTATTTTTCTTAGTTAATGGAGGGAAATAGAATAACACGTGCCAATAATCAATGTGATAGGGAATGTGATGATTGCTATAATGAAATTCCAAATATGATGGGAACAAGTGCTCAAAACTTTATGATAGTACTTGATCTGCTGGCTCAAATTATGAATAAGAACTCGAATCATGTGGAAAACCCTCCTTATCCAAGGAAATAGCAAGTTGTATTCAAATCCTTCATGTGGAAAAGGTCTCCCATGTTTGGTGGATCTTCTGATACCCTCCTCACAGAATAGTGGATTAACTCCATTAAAAAGATATCCTCTATCCTCCAGTGCTTATAGGAAGATAAAATTGTGCTAATGGTTTATCCTTTTGATGGGGAAGCTGATCAGTGGAGGGAACTAATAAAAAATATGAAGTATAAGGATGAAATTGATTCCATGGATTAAGAGAAATTCAAGAAAATGTTTTTCAATAAATATTTTCCCCGAATCCTCCATCTCAATATGGAAAGAGATTTTCTAGGAAATAAGTAAAAGGAAGATGAGTCTATTAGGGCATATGAATCAAACTTTAAAAGGCTTGCAATATATGCCTCATACCTTTTCATAAACACCAAAATCAAGGTAGATCGCCTCTTTAGCAGACTAAAGCTGAGTATATGAAAAACATTGGCAATTCTAGACTTCAACAGTTATGAGGAGATTGTCCATTGTACCCTTAAGGTTGAAATAGAGATAAGAGACTCTCAATGGTCTCATAGGCCCGGTGACGAAAAGAAAAAAATGGAGTCTAATATGTGTGGATCAGTAAATAAATCCCATGATGGAAAGAAGACCAAACATGTTAGAATTGTGGGAAGAAGCATCATGGGAACTGTCTAAAGGGAACCAAGAAATGATTCACATGTGGAAGAATGGGGAAAATTTCTAAGAACTTCTGAAGGGACATGAAGAATTCCACTAAAGTAGAAGAAGAAAGGAAGGTCCAGATCAACACTCAGCCTATAGTGTAGTGTTTCAACTATAAGGAACACATGTATTTTACAAACCAATGCCCTAATCTCAGGGTTGTCAAAGGAAATAAACAACAACCTCCAAGGCAACAAGGAAGGGCATATGCTATCACTACTACTGAGGTAGAGCCAAATAACGATGTGGTGACAGGTATGCTGGTTATTCATTCAAGAATAGCAAACATACTATTTGATTCTAGTTCTACACATTCTTTCATATCTTTCAAGTTTAGTATAACTATTCAAACACCACCTCAAAATATGGAGGTTGAGTTATCTATGATAACAAAAAATGGGGAAATTATTGCATTAAAAGTATATAACTCCTCCTCGGTTAATGTTTATAGATGAAAGCTCACAGAAAATCTCATCATACTTCCTTTGGTAGAGTTTGATGCTATATTGGGCATGGATTGGATATCTTTATACAAATTCAACATCAACTGTTGTGAAAGGGATATCACTCTTCACATCCCAAAGAATCCTCCAATTCTTTACAAGAGTAAGGAAGAAGATGAATCTCCTTCAGAATCATCATCTCAAGTGTGGATTTTTCTGCCTTATGAGAAAGAATATCTCACTCAAATGATTTATATAAAGGAGATGATCATGATCGAAGGCATACCCATTGTAAGGGATTATACTAATGTATTCCCTAAATAATTTCCTGGTCTTCCACCTGATCAAGAATTTGAGTTCTCAATTGAACTTATTCCTGGATATCTACCATTATCAAAGACACCTTATATAATGGCCACTGTTGAGCTAGTAGAGCTGAAGAAGTAGTTACAGGATAATCTAGATAAGGGTTTTATACGCTTGAGTGCTTCACCACGGGGTGCGCCAGTACTCTTCATCAAGAATAAGGATGGTTCAATGTACCTATGCATTGATTATTATAAGCTCAAAAAAATCATGATAAAGAATAAGTATCCCCTTCCTCAGGTAGATTACTTGTTTGATCAATTACGTGGGGCCAGTTATTTCTCTAAGGTAGACCTTCAGTCGGGATATCACCAATTAAAGGTGAGGAAGGAAGTTATTCCCAAGACTGACTTTCGAATGAGTTATGGAAACTATGAGTTCATAGTGATGCCTTTTAGACTCACTAATGATCTAGCAATTTTCATGGACTTAATTAATAGTCTTTAGGTATTACCTTTATTTTTTTGTAGTCTTTATCAATGATATTCTGATATAATCCAAGAGCAAGGAGGAACATGAGGTGCATTAGAATACTATGTTGTAGACTTTTTGAAGGGAGAAACTCTATTAAAAGTATATTAAATGTGAGTTTTGGAAGGAGTAAGTATCAATATTTGGGCATGTTATTACCAGTAAAGGGATATCTGTGGACCCTTCCAAGACAAAGGCAATTGAAGAGTGGCCCAAACCAACTTCTATAATAGAGATTCATAGTTTCCTTAGACTAGATGGGTATTACTGATGATTTTTGAATAACTTTTCATGATTTTCATACCTAATAACCAAGATTACATTGAAGGGAGTGAAGTTTTTATGGACTCAATAATACGAGGAAAGCTTTAAAGAGCTTAAAAAGAGGCTTATCACTACTCCAATACTCACACTCCCGACAAGTGGAGAAATCTTTGTGGTGTACAATGATGCTTCAAAGAAATGTTTAGGCTGTTGACTGATGAAAAATGATAAAGTGATAGCATATGCCTCAAGGAAGTTGAAAATTCATGAGAAAAACTATCCTACGTATGATCTAGAGTTGGAAGCTATGATATTCACATTGAAAATCTGGCGACATTATCTCTATGAGGAGAAGAGTGTGATATATATTGATTATAAGAGTCTCAAATATATATTCACACAGAAGGAGCTTAATATGAACCAATGAAGATGAATATAGCTCATCAAGGATTACGACTACTCAATCCACTACCATCATGGTAAGGAAAATAAGGTGGAAGGTTCTTTAAGTAGAAATGATCCTGCATATTTATCAATGATGAGAATTTAGAAGGATCCAATATTCTTATATTTACAAAGGTTCGACATGGGAATCATTAAGGGAGGAAAATCATCAATCATTTCTCAAATAATTGCTCAACTATCCATTATGGAAAAAATAAAGGATGCTCAAAGAAATTATGTGGAAATTTAGAAAAAGGTGGAAGCTATAAATAATGGGAAATCCTCTGAGTTAAAGATAGATGAGGATGAAGTCATAAGATTTGGGTCATGACAATGTATACCATATAATACAGAGATAAATAAAGAAATTTTGAATGTCACATATAGATCAACATTCTCTATTCACCCAGGAAGCACAAAGATGTATCAAGATATCCGAGAGAACTTTTGGTGGGATAATATGAAAAAGGAGATTGTTGAATATGCATCAAAGTGACCAGTATGTTAGTAAGTTAAGTCTAAAAGGAAAAAGTATAAAGGGATGATGCGACCATTATCTATGAAGTGGTAAAACATAACCCTAGACTTTTTCACTGGACTTACAAAGACATCCAGAGGAAACAATTCTATATGGGTTATTCTGGATCATCTTAAAAATATAACTTACTTTATTGAAATTCGAGATGAATTATCACTGGATCAACTTTCATGGATAAACATCAAAGAAGTGGTAAGTCTACATGGAGTACCACTATCTACTGTATCTGATCAAGATCCGAGATTCACCTCCAAGTTTTGGAAAAGTCTCCAACATGCTCTGAACATCAATCTGAACTTCAGTATGACATATCATCCTCAAACTTATGACCAATCTAAGTAAACTATTTAGACACTAGAAAACATGTTGAGAGAATGTTCTATGGATTTGAAAGTAGAATGAGACCAACATATACCTCTATTTGAGTTCTATCACAATAATAGTTTCCACTCAAGCATCCGAATGGATCCATATGAAGCCCTTTATGGTAAAAGGTGCAGAACACAAACATGATGGGATAAAGTCAGTGAGAATAAGCGGATATGACCTAAAATGGTCAAAGAAATGGTGGAAAATGTAAAAACCATCCAACAATACATCAAGGAATCTCAAAGTTGAAAAAATAGTTATGAAGACAATCGTTGACAAGACCTTGAGTTTAAAGTTGGAGACACAATATTCCTCCGAATATCTCCATAGAAGTAGGTCATGAGATTTGGGAATAAAGGGAAACTAAGTCCTAGGTACATCGGCCCCTTCGAGATCCTTGATCATGTTAGAGATGTAGAATATCGACTAGAACTTCCACAAACCACGTCTAAAGTACATGATGTATTCCATGTACCCCTCTTAAGGAAATACATACTGGATCCCTCACATGTAATGAATTTAGAGGTGGTATAGTTGGAGAATGATCTTTCTTACGAGGAGCATCCAGTGAAGATCTTAGATCATAGAGATAAAGTTCTATGCAACAAGACCACTTTCCTAGTCAAAGTAATTTAGCAGAATCATAAGTATGAAGAGGCAACATGGAAACTAGAGTAAGCGATGGAGGAGAAGTACCCAAAACTATTTTCACCTTAGTGTGTAAAATGAAATTTCGAGGGTAAAATTTCATAAGGGGGGACGAATGCAATGACCCAAAGTTTAATCAATGGAAATTACCTTATTATAATTATGTCATATAGTATAATCACATAAAATCACATTAAGAACATAATAAAAACTTTATAAATGATAAATTAACAAAGTAAAAGTCATTTCTAGAATTTAAGGAACATATACCAAAGGAATAATATCTCAACCTTTGGAATAGTAACATGACCCTCATGAATGGTAAACCAGACAATTGAATAGTAACATCACCAATGAAAGTATAAATAAAATTTATCCATCTTATAAGTGACAATATTATATAATTATATCATAGTATAGGTAAATAAATATTTTAAAAATTATTAATTGATTGTTGGTATTTTTGTAAGTCATAAATATTTAATTACAATTTTATGAATAATTTAATAATTTAAAATAAACTTTATCTTCATGAAATGTATTCATAAATTATTATTTTGATTTATTATGATTATAAGAAAATTTTATAAGACTTTAGTAAATTTTTCAAAGTGATATAAAATCAGTTATAGTTTAAAATCTGTTTTTTTTGAGTAAATTATAATTTTAATTAAAAAATAAGTTTATAATATTTATAAAATTATTTTCATAAAATGGAGTTAATTTTTAAATTCTAAGTGTTTAAAAATTGTTAGGGTGAATTTTCGGGATTTTTCTATAATACTTGAATTTTTGGTGAATAGTAAAATACGGTAATTCACGGAATATATACATTATAAGTTAAATACACTATTCATTGAGTAATGGCTGATGTAAACACAACTGGATCAAACTTAAATGATCTAATTACTGTATTTAGTCTCAATAATTAACACTATTTCTTTTCTTGAGCAAAATAATAAACTAATGAATTAAATAATGAAAAAACACCCCTCTCCTCCACTATAAATACCACCCATCACCATATCTTCTCCTCACACATCTCAAGCCTTGAGACTTGTCAAAATTCTTCTCAAATATCCTATCAAGTCCCTCCACCACTCCGAGGTGATTTTTTTCTTAACAAAATACTAAAACCAATCCCCTAAGGAGGTTCTCAAGAAGAAGGAATCAAGAGGTAAAACCTCTTCCCATTCTTTTAATTTCTTTTCAAGTTCCTTTATTTTATTTTTCTATCATCACCTACACTCATCCAAATGGTATGATAACTTCATTAACTTACATATACTATAATTTTGTTATTATAATGGAATAATTCATCATCATCTCTATTTCCCTTTCTTTTTATACTAAAAATGAAAACATCATCTGTGATGTGTTAATTTATCACATTCAAGAGTGACGAAGTTTTCAATTTCCATTACCATATTCAAGGATAGTAATGAAACCATTTTTATGGTTTAAACAAATTATAATATATTTATTATATCTTATTTAATGTTTTGGATTCATTTTGTACATGTGATATTAATTTGTAAAACAAAATGAGTACGTTGTGATAAAAAACTACCAAAATAAACCCAAATGATTATTATTAACTATTTAGCTAATGATTCATCATAATTCCCTAAAACCAAATGATATATAAGAATAATTTAACCTATATAATATCATTAATAACATATAAGTTCAATTCTGAATAATTACCCCCACTTTATACGATCTTTTGTACATGTATACAAGTAAACCGATCATGACAACCAAGGAAGCCAACACTCCTAAATAATGAAATTGAATCTCTTAACCCATCAAAAAGGACATAAATGAACTTAATAAAGTTATAATAAATCGGATACATGTATAAATAGTTTTTAAATATTAATTAATGAATCTAATTTGATTATCCATGACATTAAGATCAAGCGAAGAACACCTTTAGACTTAAGGTAAGGGATTCTACCTGAACCTCCATTATTCCTTCGAGTTACTCCTCTCTTTTTACCTAAATGAAATTCTCTTTTATTTTTATTTACATATTATAAATTTTTTGTATATGTTCCAAACTCATGTATCAAGATCCATTCACCCTTCCTTTTTAGGGATATACATGCTTTTAAAATCTTCCCTACTCAATTCTTCCCGATAAGCAAGCTCGATTTAAGGGCACTTCCCGGATTCTTAACCAATTTAAGGTGCACTATATAATATATTTTAAGACACCATTATTTTTCTAAAATAAATCCTTTTATTATGGAAGCTTTATTGGTTCACTTCTGGTTTTATATAAAATATTATTCCCTTTTTTTCTTTAAATTATCTTTCATATTTTACTTAAACCACACTAAAATGTTTTAATTATAAAGTTTTTTAAATACTATTTTTACATGTTATCACTTCACTTTGACATAAATAATCATGAAATATTACTATTTTACTTTATTAATGTCCATTTATTATTTAATTCCTTTATTTCATGGACACTTTTATGATACACCCATTTATTAAGCTTTATGACATGACTGTGATACCCAATTCTTTCTATTGGTAACCCTTATGTTTGATTTATTATGTATGATTCTTTATATGGAAAAAATATTCATAAACATGTTATGGTGGGTGTTCCCAGATATATCTCCAATGAATTGGATAATGTTTAGTCTCATGAGACATTATGTGCAACGGTCTTGGTGGTTAGCCTTGACTCGTGCTCCATGTGAAACAATATTGGTGGCTAGCCATGACTCATGCTCCTCTATATAAAAAGAACCTTGAATCGTTCTAAATTCATGTTTTATGATTCCACCACATTACGATGAATCCATGGTTATATGATCCCATGTTATTATTCCTTATATTCAATCATGTTCCATGCCATTTTATATATTTATGTTATTCCTTCTAACCCATGTGCTAAGATTTATTCTTATGTTTATTCCATTACTAGGCTTTTAGATCATATCTTTGTTCATGTTATCTCCAAGTTATCGTATGATGATATAAGGGCTCAAATAAATTTAGGATCTATTTATGAAGATTAAATAAAATATATTATTATTTAGGAATCATGATGTTTAATTATGTACCTAATCTCCAAGACCCTAGACTTTACAATCCTTGACTTGTAATTTTATGTTTAATTATGTTTAAAATCATGTAATAATATGTGTAAAAGGATAGGGTTGCTATAATTACTCTATGTATTCTTTGGTGCATTGACCATAGTAAATAAAGTTATAGAATAGTTTCATCATATCTAAAAGTTTCAAGGTACTAGAAATAAAGGTTTCATAATTATTTATGAGGTTCCATGCTCATTCTTTGTAACTTTGAGGTACAATTCATAAAGACAAAATGTAAAACATGTTTTTATTACCTTTATGGTAAAAAAATATTTTATTAATATTGAGTTTAAATATTAATATTACCATTCCATAAAGAAAACATTATTTATATATTAATATCATATCTTTCCTTAAATTAATTTTCCATAACCATCCATGATAAAAATTCATAGAATTATTCATATAGGTAGTTAAACTAACCCAAACAAGAATATGCTAGAATTAATCAAATTAGTATGATTGTGAAATGATTTTATTATAGTATCATCATTATAAAATTATAAGAGCATATAAAATTATTAATTATTATATAATATTACCAGTATTTAATATTTATTAATAATTCATTATATAGTCATTATAAAACTGTTCATATAGGTGGAAAAACCAACCCAAATAGGAGTATGTTATAAAAACTGAATGAATAAGAGTATGGCATTATTTAATGGTAAAATTACTTTTATAGAAGATTAATGATTTTAAGAACATGTCAATATAGTGATAAATAATATTTAAGAATAGGTAAATGAAGAATATATTGAAGAATGATTAAAGAGAATAAAATACTTACGTAGAAGGATTTAATCTCATATTGGAAACCTCCTTGATTATGAAGGGATTTGGGAAATTCATAGAAGATTAATGATTTGAGATGGATGAAAAATTAGAGATGGATGAAAAATTAGATCATGCACTTTATGTAAATGTGTTCATGCATGAGTATTAATCTTCTATGACTATACCACCCCTCTAGTCCTTTTTTTTCTTTAGTTTAGTCATTTTATATATATCAGCTATATTCTTGACAACTTATACTTGTCTCAACGTGTTCATGCATGAGTATTGATTAATTATTTATTGATTTACAGTTATTATTATATTTTCCACCTTTATTTATGTTTTCTTATATTGTATTTATTACTGATTGTGAGGGTATAGTCTCCCACAATACCACCTTTAGACCTTCACTTCTAGTTGATAGCCTTTAGAGTATGGGGAGGCATGCTTGAGGCTTAGTGGCGAACCATATCGGGGCTATGTTCTAAGGGGATCCCGAGTTGGGGTGTTATAAATGCTAATATATATTCTTTTTATTTCTTTCCTTACTATTTGGGTTGGTATATAGGAGACTAGAAGTATATAAAAACTTCATTAATAACTCATGTTTGGGTCTATCCTACCACTACATGAGGGAAATATCAAGTTTCTAGGGATGTGACTGATGTTTATATTGATCATTATTACAATTGATTAATATTTCACCTTGAGTGATTAGTGTATTTCCATTACATACTAATTTATAGATTTCTACCCTTGTTCTAGTATGGCAAGGAACTATTGTTACATTCTTCATTATAGGCACTTAGAGATTCAAATTCCATGTATATTCCATGGCATGTAGATTGTATTGCTTGACTGCCTGGTGTTTGTTGGATGTGATTGATATGATTATTAAGCATTTTTATTTGCACACCTTGCTTAGGAGATTATTCAACATGATTTCTTGTATAATATGAATCTATGATTTCCTACTTACCTACCTATATTCATTTCTCGTGATAACATTACTTGTTATAATTATTATATATGTTTGGTTATTAAAGGGTCCTAATTAACCTAAATGGTGTTTTCCCATATATCATGATTGTGACACATTAATTATCCAATTATGACATGTTTGAGCCATTGACTATTGGTTATATGGGATAAATCACTTATGCTTGTGATTTAACTGGAGACAATAATAATTTATAAAGTGTATGGACCTTTATAAATTAAGAAGGTTAACCCATATAATCAAACCATTATATATGAAATTGTTATATTTTGTGACTAAAGTAAAAACCTGGTTATAGTTACATGAATGCCAATTGTATCTTATAAAGGAAAGTACCTTTATAATTTGGGAATGGTAATTCATATAATTAAACCATGATATATATTGAATTATAATTATTATAGGAAATTTTTTCCTTTAAATGAAGGTGTAAAGTTGAGAAAGATATATAAAGGTTAGTACCTCTATTATTTGGGTATGAAAACCCATATGACTAAAATTTTAAATGCACAAATGGACCCAAGTAGTCCAGTTGGGGCATGTTTCTTATGAGATAAACTGGACTCAACCCAAGTAGGTTGGTCTTGACATGATATGATTATGAGATAAATACACTAATCACTACCACAAAAACAGTTTTTCGCAGCGCCCCCTTTTATCAGCGCTAACGAAAAAGAGCTAATAAAGGGGGGTCCCTTTATCAGCGCTTGTTTAGTAGCGCTGATAAGGGGGGGGGGGGGGCTTTATCAGCGCTTTTTTTAAAAGCGCTGATAAAGGGTCGGCTTCAAAAAAAATTTAAAAAATATATTAATATATTAATATATAAATATATTTATATTGTTATATAAATATAATATATAATTTTTAAATATATTTTAGATAAGTATAAATGTACATTTACACTTATTATACTTAATATATAAGATATTTAGTGAAAATGTCTTCTTAAAAAATTAAAAAAATATTTTTAATTAATAATTTGATAATCATTATGGAGTAATAGTCATTTAATAACAATTTGAGGACTAAAAAATTAAAAAAATTAAAAAAAGATCCAAAATATGTTGAAAACGCAACTCAAACTTCAAACGGCCATAACTTTTGATCCGGGTGTCCGTTTGAGCTCTACCACATATCAAATCGAAGCCTGCGACGATCTCTACGTCGCTGTGACCGGGGGGGGGGGGACCCCAGTTAAGCATTTTTCGAGGCCAAAAGAGGCCCAGAAGGCCTCCAAAACTGAGTTTTTTGTCGGGGTACCCAGAATTTTTAACATTTTGTGGATTTTCAAACTCGTTTAAGGGGGTATTATTGGCTTTTTTTGGTGGGGACTGAATTTATTCCAAGGTATTACATTCATATTGATATTATTTCTTTGAAATTTCATCCTTTTTTATAATGAACTGCTATTTATAATCAAATATATAACTATATGTACATATTTTTTATATATTCGCACCTAAAAATTAAAATTTTTAAATAAATAATTAAACATATTTACATATAAAATATATTAGCTCTATCTAAATAATAAATAATAAACATTTTATTTAAAATACCAATATATGAATATTTATATACCTATATATTAATCTAACTATATATATATATATTAATCTAACTATATATATATATTAATCTAACTATATATATATATACATTAATCTAATAACTATATATATATTAATATAACTACATATATATATATTAGTATTACTATAAATATATATATTAATATCACCATAAATATATATATTAATATCACTATATATATATATTAATATAACTATATAACTATATAAATATATATTCATATAAATATATATTCATATAACTATATATATGTTAATATAACTATATATATGTTAATATAACTATATATATGTTAATATAACTATATATATATATATTAATATAAATATATATTACTATACGAATAAATATAACTAAATATATATATATATATATAGATATAGATATATATTAATACCACTATATATATATATATTAATATTACTATATATATTATAATATAACTATATATATATATTATAATATAACTATATATATATATATTATAATATAACTATATATATATATTAATATAAATATATATTACTATACGAATAAATATAACTAAATATATAAATATATATATATAAAGATATCATGAATTGGAAAGCAAATCAAAATAGAGTAGTGGTAAGGGCTTAGGCGCGCAGGGGGGAGGTCTCGAGTTCAAATCCTGGTGGAGGCAGGGGTGCGCGCGCATGGGGAATATTTGAGCAAACACTGTTAAAGGATGAAGGGGGGTGCGTGGGGTGCTGTATAGGGGCCGAAAAGCGCTGTAAAAGGGGGGGGGGGGGGGTTCAAGCGCTATAAACCCCCCCCCAATTGGAAGTATTTTTTTAATTTTTTTTAATTTTTTTTAACTTTTTTTAAATTTTTTTAACTTTTATCAGCGCTAAAACGAAAGCGCTGATAAAGGAAGCGCTGATATAGGACCCCTTTATCAGCGCTAAAAAAGCGCTGATAAAGGGGTACTTTTATCAGCGCTTTTTTTAGCACTGATAAAAGACCCCTTTTATCAGTGTTTTTTTTAGCGCTGATAAAGGGGTCCTATATCAGCGCTTTTTGGAGCGCTGATAAAAGGGACCCCCCCTTATCTACGCTGGCTTTATCAGCGCTTTTCTAGCGCTGATAAAGGCCATTTTTAGCGCTGATAAAGGCCATGTTTGTAGTAGTGAATGGTGTAATTAATCCTTATTAAAATAATTATTTTTGGGTTTCACTTAGATGGACCTTGGTTGGAATAATGAGACTCTAGTAGGTCACCTTTATCTTTTATACTTTAGTGCATGACCCCATGGGGGTATATTCATGCTTTGTGGGATGTATATTTAACATGTCAGCTTCCAATTATATGAATTGCATATAAATGTATAGTGGAATCTTACTTAACCCATCCCCCTTAAATGATAAAAGACCACTATTACCTATTTTTATTCCTTATTTATATTAGGATTGGGTTAGTTAAAATGTCCGTTTCAACCTAAAGGGTGTTTTCTTCTATATATTGTGAGTGACTTTATTTTACAAAGCCAATTATGAGAACTTATGACTAAATGATTATATTGTTAAAAGGAAATTGTGAGATAATTTTCTTAATATTTCATGGAAACAACTAGATAAAGTGATTAGTATAGTTTGTTTTTATAACTAGTACCTAATATTCCTTATATGTGAGCTACTTAAAATATTATAATAAATGAGAATCAGTTAAATTACTTAAAATAAAACCATTTATAGGTGTTTATAATGTGAAACCTTGTGTAAGGGTTAACTTTAGTTTCCTTGGGAGATTCCTTGAAGGGGAGAATGATTGTTTCCCATAGATATCAGTTGGATTCTTTTCAGATTTTTATTGAATCTAATGGATAAGCGATAGATCCTAGTGGCCTTTGGTGTGACTCTATTTTATAAAGTCAATGACTTACATTAGAAATGAGGGGTTATCCCATTGAGGTAGAACCCTTAGAAATGGGAAACCAATAGACTTTGCAGCCAAGTTCTTAAGCATGATAAGTGTGCTCCATCTGATCATTTGAGTTGGGTAGGACTTTTAGTTGATGAAACAACACCCCAGGGTGGTGGGTGGTTATATGGTAAGTTAGACCTCAAGTGGTTATTACCATATAAAGATACCCAGTGACTGTTAGATTCTTATCCTTTTACTTTAAAGTCTTTAACCTCCAAGGAGCAGTTCCTTATGCAGATGCTCGAGAGGATCAAGGACCTATAGCCTGATGCTTGTTAGGTAATGTAATTACACTTATGTTGACTAGTATAAACCTTGCATGTTGGTGATCTATTTACCTTTATTTCATATTTACCTCTTTATATAGAGTTTATAGGTTCATTAGACTCTATAGAATAAAGGCCTGTAAGTGGGTTGTGGTTCTCAGGTGAGAGACCTTAGGGATAGGTGGATGAACCTAGTGGCCCTCTTTGAGCATGATTAGTAGGGATAGGTGAAATACCTAGAGACCCTAAGTTTCAAATCAGAACCTATTAGGTCATCTATTTTTCATTTGATAATACAAAACCTACAAATAGGTTAGTTCATATTTACATTTTCCTTAAGGGAAATGATCTTGGTTTTATGATTGTTTCTAGACCGATGCACAAAGGTGCTTGAGTTTTTCTAGATCGATGATTGCTCAGTTGATGCTTCCTTTCTAAAATGACACCGTGATATGGGCGGTCATGCGATGAATCATGACACAGGTGAGGTTCTCGATTTTGAAGAGGATTTACAATATAGATTCTAGTGTGTTATATACCAACATGATGGTTAGAACAGTCAGTTGGGTTATTGATGGAAAACCTATAGAAGAAAGATTTGGGTTTTGAACCAGGTGGTACAAGATATACACCCATTGTGCGGGACAAGTTTTTTTCATACTGATTGCACATGAGAGATAGTTGATGTAGAATCTTGATGAGTGGACAAGTGAGGGATGAGGATCAACAGTTTAAAAATGATGATTATGGGCATGGTGACCTAAATATTTAGGTAATTTAAAGTAATTACCCCTATGTTGAGGGCTATTTTAGAAATGAACTAGGTATCATGAGATGGTTAACTATGGTTGGACCTGGACACACATGGTCGAGATACATGGTGTTGGGTGATGTTAAAAGGAAAGTAAAATCTATTTTGAAATAAGCATGAATGAGATAGAGAGAGCGAGACATACATATAAATGGAATCTTAGTGCACTCCTAGTTTCGTTGAAATCATGACCTATATCTTAATATCGTCCTAATTACGATGAGAGAACATCATCTATGTGGGTTTTTAGTACCCATTTTCCATTTAATGTTGGATACCTTCATTATGTTTTAAAAATTAGTGAATTCCATGGAAACTATTTTTGGGGTGTAGGAATGAATGGTGAATGATGATTATCTTTGTGTTAGGGATGTGTGGGTTTTTAGCCATGCTGATTGTTATATATGGGAGGGATATGTCATGGTATGTGGTGATCAAGTTATATTTTTTTAGAGTGATGAAAAGGATTCTCCTAAGGTGGGGAGCAGTACATTGTCACCGATGGATGAACCTCATGTGAGAAGGGCCGTGAGACCTTGAGACTGGTCATTAGATGATCATTTTGGATCTTGTATATCGTTGAATGAATGAAATCATGTATGAAGGTAATTATCAATAAATTCCATCAAATCTATTGATTACTTATTTTTGACCATGGTTATAGACCCAGATCCTCTAGTGGCATGGTTAGTCCAGAGTAATACCAGGATTCATGGGTAGGAATTCCATACTCAAACTCATGAACACCAGTCAATTTGTTGACTTGACCACTAGGAGAGATATCACATTTGGGATTAGTCAATGTTTTGATCTATTGAAATCTAGGTTATGTACTAATGATCCACTTGTATACTATGAATTATAGAATTCTTTTTATAAGATCTTTAAACTCTAGTAAATTTGATCCTGAGCTTATCCTAGAATTTTGGTCGGGATCGATTGATAGTTATCATATGATGATCCATGGAAGTTGGATCGAGAATGTGATGATTCTTGTATTATAGCCTAAAAATGGTTTTTAACAAGGGATGGTTCATCCCAGAGACGCCACTGGAAGTCAGTTATGGACTTCGGTGAGCATGCTCAAAATTATCATGGCGTGCCTTGGTTAAAGGCATTGGAATATGGTTTTGATAATACATTGGATTCTGAAGTCAATATTTTCAAAGATAGTAAGATGAAAGTGGATTGAATTGTGTTCTCTTTTTGTATTAATGTGGCCAGGTGAGGAACCACATCAATCATGTTATCAGGGAGACCCATGCAATGAATGAGTCGACTGAGGGTTTTCAAAGAAAAACCAACACAACCAGTTAAATTTGGTCAATTTAAATTAAACCATTTAAAGATAAAAAGGGACCAATATTAGATTCCTCATGTGTGACTAGGTATCACTAGTGGATAATCATTCTAAATGTGTTATTAGGATGCTGGGACCATGTTTCAATATACAATTCTGATAATGGGGCACCATGGCTTGAAAGTTTTCATGGAAGGATAGAGCCTATAGTGGGGAGAACCATAGGATATATGATGAAAGAGAAAATTTTGTGATCATCTATAAGGTTTTACAGGTTTGGGTAGACATCATATTGATGTTTTAGTTTTGAATCAGTGTGTTGATATGAGTTTAGCATCTTATGTACTGCATGTTTAAAGTAACACTTATAGGTGCATTGGGTGTGAAAAACACAACACGACCATTTAAGTGGGAACCCAAGTAGGTAAAGTGATGTTTTTATTGTTTCCACAAGGCTTACTGGGGGTGATAATTTTAAAGGTGGTGAGATTGTAAGGCATCATGTTTTGAATTGGTTAAAATTTCCAAATGAATTTGACTTTTTTGTTTGGTGGCCGGGTAAAATTTTAAACTGAGCTTCAAAATGTAAATAAAAGAATTAGATCACTTAAATTTAATTTTTTAGATGGTTTTTAAGTATTGATATGTGTCTTGAGATTTTGGATGGGTTTTGGGAGCATTGGGCTCTGGAAGACCAGTTTTTTAGAAAGATAAGGGAAGGTTCATGGTTAACGCATGGTTTTATCACAATTAGTGCTAACCATGAACCTCAACCGTGTGTCCTATAAGGGGTGTCACATATTTTTTCAAACCATTCAATTGATTTTGCATGATCATGAATAAGTTCTGTAAAAAAAATCACAGGGGATCACATTTCTTGTGCATGATTTGTCAAATTGTGTACTAAGCCATGCGAGGGGGTGGGGGGGGGGTGCTCCTTGGGTAGTGGAACTGCATAGATGGTGCATGGTTTTCCAAACCATGAGACCTAACTATACAGATCTTAAAAGTGTAAGAAATGGAATTTTTTACACTACCACATTTATAATTCCCCCTTATATTTATTTCCTTTTCATGAACAGTACCCCCCTTAGGCCGTGGTAGCTCTCCCTCTCCCTCTTCTTTAGGAATGGAGGTATCTCTTTCATCCAGACTTAGATTAGACATCCATTTGTTTAATTATATATACAATGGTAAGTTCTTCAATCATCTTCATTCTTTTATTTATTTATCTTACTGTATCTGATACTATTTCCATGTGCACTCATATACCCAATTTTTAGGTCATTTGTCGATTCTTATTATTTCTATCGTGACAGGCTAAACCAAAGCCTGATAATGAATGAGTGAGTCTTACTAAGTATGAGTTATGTAGTTTATACCCTTTCCCTAAAAGTATTTTTGTTTATATCTTGTGTCTTATTGTCACACACTGGAATTTCCATGTGTTACTTCCAAAATGAGTAACACCTTAAATTAAATGTTGTAAAACATGTTTTGGATGTTCAATTTCCCTTTGATATGGTTGGAGGTCACCGAAATAAACCTTAACTACCCCTTTAGGGTAGTTCATTTAAATTCCTATGACTATGCCAACCCTTTGGGAGAGCTGGGCTTGCCACCCATGAGTGGAATCCATATATTAATTTAAAGGGAATGTGAAAGGTTAGATACCCCTTATGGTACCTTATCATTTATAAATGAAAGGGGGTAATGAAATGGATCAATTATAAACTATGAATTGATGTGGATTGATACTTGACTTATGCACTTTATATAAATGGTTGGTAATGTGGAATGGAAGTTAACATGGCCCCTCCTTATATCACTTGTGAGTGAATTAATTGATGATTATAATGTGATGAATTCAATTGTTAAAAAGGACATGAACATTAACATGGAACCTTAATTTTATTACATAGAATTGTAATGATAAAGGAATTGAATGTGATGAATTAATTATTAATAAAGGTATGGACACTAACATGGACCTTTTTAAACCCCTTGTATAAAATGGTTTATGTGGGATACTTCGGTATGAAACCAACATCGCAGTATGGTACCAACATCACAGTATGGCATCGAAGATTCATTTATATAGGATTACTTGGATTATAACCTTATATTCAGCTTTCTTGGAAAAATTTGTATTTACTCCTTAGTATCCTACAAAGTATGTCCTGAGTTTTCTATAGACAAGCTCCATGGACTCAAAGAGGATTCCTTGGTCAGTGGTCCTAGGTCTTGGGTCTTGGACCTTATAGGCCTGATAAAGGATTATTCAGCATATTTCGTAGCTAATTGATACTCAATATACCAGCGTATAACATATATAATTTTTTTATTTTTTTATATTTATTCATTATTTATAGGCTACCTGTTATAACATGTTCTTATAAACCTAATTTCATCACTTATCTTTATATATTTATTACTAATATATCTGCACACTGTTATAACTTATATGCATGATATGAATTTTTTATAGACACCATTGGTGGTAATCTATTTAGTATATCTCACACACTATTTGGGTTGCTAATTGGTACCTAAACAAATCTCATGGCTAAAGGTTAGGTATTAGACTATGCTCTGTGTTGTTTTCATTTAAATACTAAGATTGGACATGGGGGCTTGGAAGTAGCGACTGAGCATGTAATTAGGCTGACTTCCAAAGATTGGATTCTTTTATTTTTTTATTCATTTTTGTCAGTTTATTCCTTTTTTATATATCTTATGTATGCTTGATTGTTTTTACTTGTCTCAAAATTTTCATGCATGAGTATTAATTCATTATTTATTGATTTTTAGTTATTATTATATTATTCTACCTTTATTTATGTTTGATTCCACTATATTTATTATAGATCTAGAGGGTATAGTCTCTCCGTAGTACCACATTTAGACCCTCACTGCTAGTTGGAAACCTCTGGTGTATGAGGAGTGTACTTGAGGCTTAGTGTCAAACCGGTTCAAGGATCCATTCTAAGTGGCTCCTAGGTCTGGGTGTTATACTCTATAGCTAGATGAAATCATTTCATAGACACAAATGATACAAGCTATAATGGATGGAGAATCATAGGTATTTGAGTCACCTTCTTATAGTTTATTCCCTTGGTAATTTCCAGTGCACAAGATTATAAGAACAAGGCCCTCTAGTTGGAAATCCACATTTATATGTGTCATTTGATGCTCTTATCTACAAATGTGTGTATTTTTCTTATAATTTAATATTATTATTAATGGATGTTATGATCCATGTACTTTGATGTATTTATAAAAACCATGATGATATATGTTCATAGTGAAATATGATACACTGGGTGTGTCACGAGTAATATTTCATTAATGAATAATGAGAGAAAGGATTTTTCCCTTCTTTAATGAAAGTTGATATATCAGAACCTTTGATGGAAATGATATAGCATAAATAAATCCATGGACATGGTGTTTTATTAGATAGTTCTATTTCTAGAAACACAAAGAAAAAGACATCAAGCACATGAGTTGATGACACCAGTATGCAACCTTCTTGATTAGAGATATTATGATAAAGAGATTATATTACAGAGTAAGCATCTGTATGTGGTTTTATTTCATTACAACGTTAACTTCTTTATCTATGGGTTCCTTGACATGTTGCTAGATACTAACCTTGGACTTTGGCCTTATTTATCTATTTCCACTGAGAAAGATGCCTTGATGTTCACATACTAAGTATATCCAGAACCTCAGTAAAATAAATAATAATATTTATTATTTAACATGCTGAATAAATATTATTCCCAAACATGGTTTAATAATTATTGATGTTTACTTTATCACATATATTCTATCATAGGTTATTCGAGAGAATATTTTGTGATAAGAATATTTAAAAAATATTTATTTTCTATTTAGTGAATATAATATTTATTTATTTATTTATTAGTGAATAATGGAGTGATATTTATTTAATAAATAAATAGTTATTATTCAATACCAGATAAATATTATGGAGGAATGACAGATTGAGTTTAATGGTTCGGTGAGAAATATTATATATTAAAATATTATTTGAATAAATAAAATTTAATTTAATTTTATAGCTTTGTGCATGATAATAAATAATAATAATAATAAAAATAATATTATAGTCATGGGGTTTTTCATGGATTAAATAAATAATAAAGGGAAATTTTTTAATTATTATTTTCTAACCTTAGTAGTATATAAACCCAGTTATATTTTTTTCTTAGGGTGTCTATTTTCATTTTTTGTGTATAATGATCGAAGCCCTAGAGAGCTCCATCTCTAAGAACGCTTTTAATAAGGGAGTTTGATCCTCCTCTACCACTACTCTTAAGTCTAGAGAGATTGAAGGGAACCCTTCATTAAATATATTCTTAGGGTGATCAAATACAAACAAGTCACACGTTAGGATCTACTATACTAGTACCTAGAGATTTCTACGATGATGTTCATAGGTTCATGGAGCACGTGTGGATCACCACTGGAGAGAATCTACTCTTAATTTCCATAATTCAATGAAGATATGACTTAGAGACATTGTTAGATTAATCAAAAAATAAATAATTCATCACAAGATAATTCTTAATTGTTTAAATTAATTATAAATAATATGTTATGATCCTGTGATTTGGTTCCAGTGTTCACTAGTCAATTAATTTATGATTCAATTCCATTGCTCACAATGTTTATCATTAATTTACATCTCAGATTAATAATTGACTATGACAAAAAGTTGAGTTGGGCATGCCCTATTTGGTGCTTCTATTGTGCCTAAAACCTTCACATTTCAATTTTTAATATTTTAAAGACCCATCCCCTAGGGCCCGTGCTGTGACTACCCTATGCCAGCCTCCCAAAGTCCAGGGTTGGAAACTAGCACTGAAGGAATTATCCCACGAGTGGGAGGCATTTTCTTGAGTACCTATATGCATGCACACATAATCACGTCCCAAAAATCTAAAAAGAAAAAAATGCATGCCACTAAAACAACCACTGAGTAAAGGTATAAGCTATAAGTCAAATGGTCCAGAATAAAAACCCAAAAAAATAAAATAAGAAAATAAGAAATTACAAAAGATGTATGAAAGGTCATTGGTAGAAGAACCCCACCTATAGGGTAGGCAATGAGTGGCTACCGAAAGTTGTAGAAGTGTGTCCTGCCTGTCGTATCTCACTGGGCACCGCCTGGTCCTGGGCCACCAAGGTCTCTATCGAAGAACCTATCATCTACACCAGACAAAACACGTGCGGGTGGAGCTCATGCATGGGTAAGTAACACAATACTCAGTAAGGACCCCAAAACACAAGGGAAAGACCACAAAGGAGAGTATGCACAATGTAATGTCAGCTCACATAGGTATAATCTAAAGTATGGAAATATAGACTATCATTTGTAACACTGAACACCTTGGACTAATGAGTTACTCATTCTTGATGAGTACCATGGGTATGCTGGGCCACACAGAGCCACTCCCCACCATGGGTCTACTAGGTCACACAAAGCTTCTCCCTACTTTGGCCATCATAGATAGTCCACATAGGGCCGATTATAGCTGGTCCACACAGGGCCGCTTATAGCTGGTTCACATAGAGGCACTTGTAGTTGGTTCACACAAAGCCACTTGTAGCTGGTCCACACATGTCCACTTATCATCCAGTCCTATAGGGTCACTTAGACTCACTTGTTAGTAGTCTTTGGGTAACCAGCCACAGGATTCCCGTACGTAGTACGCTTGATTTTGGGAAAATCCACTCCTCAATCCATTCATCGAATTTCAACTTCCATGAAATCATCTTTAGACAATTTCAAAAGAACCGTATCATTGTGAGGGTTCCAACACTATAAAAATCTCATCAATAGGGTATATGTTTTGAAAGTTATGACCATTTTTTCGAAAGGGGGCTAGTTGGGTCAGGGTCCGGTCCGACCCAGTCATACCAACCCGACCCGACCTGGGTCCACTGCTCTGACTTGGGTCTGACCCAGTTTGGATTCAACCAAACCCACTATGCCAGCCAGCTCTCCTCCAGTCCGGAAGTCAGGAGGCTTTCGAATTGTGCCACCATGTAGTCGGATGAGGCTAGCTGCCCCTGTCCCATATGTAGTCCTTGCTGGACCACGTGCTAGTGCATTCTGCAACCTACAGCCACATGCTGCTCCTCCAATGGGGTCGGGTGGCCTTGTTCGTCTCCTCTAGCCATCAGACTACATGCCAGAAGCCTCTGCCACACTACCGCAACCCCAACCAGCCGCGAACTCCACCTCAGTACACCGTCATGGGGCGCCACCATCCGCCCGTGGGTCTCAGCACCGACGCACTGGTGATATCTTCCACAAACCACTGGGTCCACTCCAGTGTCCTGTTTATCGAACTATCTGTGCCCCCCAGACTTCTTGGGTCACCGTCTTCCCTGCTACTCCCTCGAGGTTTCATTGTTGCTGATTCAGAGGTGTAGTCATGGAGATCACAAGAACACCCAAATATGGAGGAATCAGGGCCTTGTTCGCATCGGCCCGATTCCTTCGTATTTGAGTTTTTGAAACATGGGAAGAGGAGATTAATGTTTTATCCACAAATAATGCCAATGAAACCTCCGAGATAAAACAACCCTCCTGTAAGAACAAAAAACCCACAGAACAACCTATTCGTGGGTTGAACTATATTAGTTGTTTAGAAATAAAGAACAAGGAATCAAGTATCAATCACAAGACACCCTACCCAGTAGGAGGTCGATCATAGGAAGAATCTGACACTGAAGGCAATTCATCCATGAAGGTCCTCGATCTATCGTCAAGGGAGGTATGTCTTTAAGAGGAGGGGGAGTGCTCAAGTCATTGTCGTTTGTCGTTTGTCGTTCATCAACGGAGATCCTTCAGAGATTTAGAGTGTTTCTCCCAACGTGTCAAAGACGCACCCCCAATTAAAACATTAAATGAGGAAACACTTTTCCATTACCATTCCATTTTAGTGTCATTATGATGTTTCATTTATGAAATAGAATTTCGGTTTTGTTGAGTTACAACGCCATCTCGCTGTAAGAATTTCATAAGTTCAAAATAAAAATAAAATAATAAAGTTTATTTTATTTTAATTTTTCTTAAAAAAGTCCAAAAAATATCTTTCACCCTTGACCGACGCTGATTGAGGTTAAGCTTTGCCTAAGGGAAAAATGACCTCAGGAGCTCAACGGTACACTTAGATTTACAATATGAGTTACTTTTTAGGAGTTATAAGGATTTAAAAATAAAATAATTGTTAATTAATTATTTTATTTATGGTAAAAAAATAGCTTCTACTATTGGCCCGCACCGGCCAACGTTAGACCCTTTCTAGGTGAATCCCAATGTTCTGAGTTCAACGGTGCCCTCAGATTTTTTATTCGGGCACTAGTTTAAATGTTAGAAAAACCCGCTCACATGATTATTTAATGAATCTAAAAAATAGTTTGAAAATACATTCCGGCTACTCCGGGCCTCAGAATTACGTGCCGTCTTAGAGAATGGTCTTGAAATAATCCCATTTAATTCTCAAAAAAACATTTACATAGAATTTCAAGGTATTAAATTACTCCCCATTTCAGGGATTTATGTCCTCGTAAGCCAAAATGAAGGATAATCAAACAAATGGGGGTACTGAGTATGAATATGAGCCTCCCACTCCAACATGCTCCCCTAGAGATTCCAGTGCTACCAAAAAACATGCACCAGAGGAATCATCCATCCATGAAGGATCCTATCCTGTTGATCCCCTATCTCCACTGGGTACTCTGTGAATGTCTCCCTATCATCAATCTCTATATATTTGTGGTCGATGATGTGAGAAGGGTCGTGCACATATCTCCTCAACTGAGATACATAGAATACGTCATGCACCCTCTCTAACTGTGACGATAGAGCCAAGCGGTATACCACCTCTCCCACTCTACGTAGTATCAGGAAAGGTCCGATGAACCTCAGAGATAACCTGCCACTCTATCCAAATATATGTATCCATCATTGAGGATAGACTCATAAGAATACGTAGTCCTGCTCTTCGAACTCCAGGGGTCTCCGTTGCCTATTAGCATAAGACTTCTGTCGACTCTGTGCAGTCTTTATCAGCTATCGGATGACCTACACCTTTTTAGTGGTAGCCTGTACCATCTCTGGACCCATGAGTGCTAAATCCCCTGGGTCTGTCCAACATAATGGTGAACTTCATGGTCATCTATATTGTTCCTTGAATGGTACCATACCGATGGTGGAGTGGAAGCTGTTTTTGTATGCAAACTCCACCAATGGTAGGTGGTCCTCCCAACTACGACCAAAATCAAGGATGAAAGCCTGAAGCATGTCGTCTAAGGTCTGTATGGTACACTCCGTCTAACCATCATTATATGGGTGAAAGGCTGTGCTCAAGCACAGTTGAGTCCCAAAAGCCTCCTGCAATCCATTCCACAACTGGGATGTAAAGCGTGCATCATGATCTAAGACTATCATAGATGGGACTCCATGGAGTTGAACTATCTTATACATGTAGAGGCATCCCAATATCTCTTCTAAACCCTACTCTCAAATGGATAGGAAGTGAAACGATTTGGTAAGTAGGTCAATGATCACCCAGATAGTATTGTGGCCCCTGGATGTGCATGGTAATCCCATCACGAAGTCCATCGAGATACCATCCCACTTCCACTCCAGTACCTTAAGTGTCTGGGCCAAGCCTGATGGAACTTAATGATCAGCCTTCACTTGCTGACAAGTGAGGCACTACGAAACGAACTCTTCCACCACTTTCTTCATCCATAGACACTAGTACTAACATCAGAGATTCCGATACATCTTTTACACTCCAGGATGTACCGCCAATGGGGAGGTATGAAACTCCCTCAAAAACTCCTCTCGCAATGCCACTGGTACTACTGTTCACCCTTTGAAAAGGATGATGTGCTCCCCACCTATCGAAAATCCATCAGGAGCTTGTCCTGTGGGAAACTGAGCACATCGGGCCTCACAGTCATCATCTCTGAGCTGGGCCTCCCTAACTCACTATAAGAGTGTGGGATTGACAACCGTCAACTGAAGGTAGGCTGTTCCATGATCATCTACAAAGGATATCTGCATCACAGTCAACAGCTTCGATGCCTCACTCTGTAACTGCAACCTAGATCTCATGCTGAGTGCATTTCCACCACATTCCCCTTCCCAGGAGTATAAACTATCACAAAGTCATAGTCATGGAGGAACTCTAGCCATTGCCACTGCCTCAAGTTCAGGTCCTTCTGGGAGAAGATATACCTGAGACTTTTGTGGTTGGAGTAGACCATAAACTGCTCACCCATCAAGTAGTACTACCGCATCTTCAGAGTGAAGACTATTACTTCTAGCTCAATGTCATGGGTCACGTAGTTATGCTCATGTTGCCTGAACTGTCAAAAACCATAGGCAATCACCACTTTCCCCTATATCAGGACACAACCTAGTCTGGTCCCTGACGTGTCATAGAAAATTACACATCCAATGCCTTCCTCTAGAAGATACAAGATATGGGCACTCATCAGTCTCTTCCTTAGCTCTTGGAAACTCTACTAGAACTTCTTCGTCCACATGAAGTGCTGTCCCTTCTATGTAAAATATGATAAGGGTGATTCTACCCTAGAAAAGTTAGGCACGAACCTCCGTTAGTATCCAGCAAACCCCAAGAAACTCCGAACCTCAGTCACACTCCTAGGTGGCTCCCAAGAAAGAACTACATCTGTCTTAGCTAGATCCACTGCAACTTCAGCCTCCAAGATGGCATGTCCCATAAAGTGGACCTACCGAATCTAGAATTAGAACTTTGAGAGCTTCCCATAAAGTTGGTGCTCTCCGAGCATATCTAGGACTATCTGTAGATGTGTCACATTCCCCTACTATGATGCCGAGTACACCAAGATGTCATCAATGAAGACCATGATGAACCAGTCAAGATAAGGCTGGAAGATACTGTTCATAAGTACCATGAAAACTGCTGGGGTATTGGTCACACCGAATGAAATCACCAAGAACTCATAGTGGCCATACCGACATCTAAAGTATGTCTTTGGTACATCCTCATCCTGTACACAAAGATGATGATAGACATACCTGAGGTCTATCTTCGAGAACCACCTCACCCCTTCAGCTAATCAAAGAGGTCATCAATTATAGGTAGTGGATATTTATTCTTCACGGTCACCTGATTCAGGTGTCGATATTCCACACATAGCCTCAAGCTTCTGTCTACCTTCTTGGAAAAAAACACTGGGGATTGCCATGGTGAAATGATGGTCCTTATGAACCCCTTCCTCTACAAGTCCTCCAACTGTACCCTCAACTCCCGGAGCTCTGCAGGAGCCATCTGATATGAAGGTGTAGATATCCGTGCCATCCTGGGGTATAGGTCGATGTAGAAGTTGAACTCCCTACAAGGAGGTATTCCTAGAACATCCTCAAGGAAGACACCCTCATAATCATCCAACACTATAGGTAATAGGGGACTCTCCTCATCTACTACACCAAGGGTGAGGCTAGCCAACTGGTGAGTGATCGGATGCACCCTTCTTTGAGAAAGTTTGTATTGTGTTGAAAGCATCCCCCTTTCATCAGTAAAGTAGAACGTGGTTCCATCTTCATGGATACACCACACTCTACACCTAAAATAGTAAATCTGAGCATGGACTGTGGATAACTAGTCCATACATAGAATGATGTTGTAAGACCTCGATGTCGCTACTAAGAGATCCCAACCAAAGCTCTCACCTAATCTCACACTTCCATAACCAGTGTGTAATCATCAAATCCCCTCATATAGGAGTCTCTAATCATACCGATCAAGCCAACGACTCCACTAGAATCTTCAAGCTCTGAACAAGGTCCATTGAAAGGAAAGAGTGACTGACACCTGTGTCTATAAGAACTTTAGATGAGGTGGATAATACATAGATCGTACCTCTAACCATATCTAGAGTTCCATGGTCATAGGCCCCTATAACCTGAAGCTTATCTCGCCCCTGTCCACCGGCTCTCGGAGCCCATGGCAGACCACATGGGGGTGGTGGTGGTAGCACCTCAAACCTTAGCCCATAGCCTGCTGCTCTTCCTACTCCTATGCCACTTTCACCACCCTGCAAACCTTCTCGCTCAAACCTCTGCCTCTGCCTCAATGGTCCCTTGACTGTCTGCTGATTGTCTGTATAGTGAGTCTGGCAATCAAGAGCCATGTGTCCCTACCTGCTACATGAGAATCACAACCTGGACCCCTGCTGACTCCCTTTACTTTGGGAGACCTGTACTACTGACCCTAAGTCCTGGGGTCATCCCCTGAAAGGCCTGACCTACTTGGGTCCCCATGCCTACTTCCTGCTGAACACCACTTGAGAATTTTTTCTCCTTGTGTCTACTGGTGGATATAGCTGTCAGCGCCTACTCTACTTGGAAGCTCTCTTCAAGTAGGGCCCGCTTCAGCACCTCAGCCTGAGGAGGTATGATAAGATACACCATGGATGCCTTGATCTCCTGGCGCAGTCCCTAATTAAAGGAAATATCCCTGGAGAATAGGTCTCACACCATGTCTGTAGAGTAGAAAGAAAGTTCAGTGTATCTCTCTAAGTACTCTGATAATGTCATGCTACTCTGTTATAGGTGCAGTAGCTCCTGTATTCACATAGAGCGCAACGTTGTCAGGAAGAACTCCTCCCCGAAGAGGTACTCAAATTCTATCCAGGTGAGGGTCGCCTCATCATGTATTTAAATCATCAAGATCCACCATCTCCCTGCTGATCCCTGAAGAAGGATCACGACTAAGATCTCCATCTCATCAAGATGCATCCTCACTAGTCAGAAGACTCGTGTAACCTCCTCGATCCAATCCTCTTCCACCTAGGGGTCAGTTGCACCCTTAAACCTAGGAGGTATTTTCCTCTGGAACTCATGCAAGGCACTAAGCCTGCATGCGTTCTCTATCGCTAGCACCGACATTAAATTCTGATCAATGGGTGGTGGTAAATATAGCACACCACTTGGTGGGGCCATCTATTGCACTAGTCCTTGAACCGACACCTCATTGCTAGGTGGGCTGTCCTTACAATCATGCATCGGAATCCTGGATGGCTGTCTGCATGGAGGCATCTTGAAACAGATCAAGATGTACCATAGTCAATAGATTATACCTGGTGAGCTGACTCTGATTCAAGAAAAACATGAGGAAACACTCAATTCCTATATGATGCATGCAACTAGTGGTTTCATGTAACGAGTCAAAAATTAGAATTCAGGGTCCTAGTGTATGGATACGTTAGCCACCACACCAATACTGGACTCCCTGAACATGAAAGTCAAACTCGAAACATTCAAAACTGTTTCCACAAAACTAAACCATAGAATCTCAGTCTTTAAGGCAGAACCAAACTCCTTTAATACCAATTTGTCATGAACTGTCCCCCGAGGCTTGTGTCGTGACTACCCCAATCCCGCCTCCCAAATGCCAGGGGCAAGCGACTAGCACCGAAGGCATTATCCCATGAGTGAGAGGTATTTTCCTGAGTACTTGTATGCATGTACACACAACCAAGTCCCAAAAATCTAAAAAGGAAAAACATTCATGCCACTAAAACAACCACTAATTAAAGGTACAAGTTGTAAGTCAAATTGGATAGAATAAAAACCCAACAAAAGACAAACTGAAAATAGTAAAGTACAAAAGATCTCTGAAAGGTCATCAGTAGAAGAACCCCAACTATAGGGTATGCAAGGAGTGGCGATCCTTCAGAGGTTCAGAGTGTTTCTATCAACGTGTCAAAGACACCCCTAGTTAAAACATTAAAGGAAGAAACACTTTTTTGTTACCATGGCATTGTAGTGCCACTATGATGTTTCATTTATGAAATAATTTTTTAGTTTTGTTGAGTTACAACACCATTTTGCTGCAATAATTTCAAAAGTTAAAAATAAAAATAAAATGATCAAGTTTATTTTATTTTAATTTTTCTTAAAAAATTACAAAAAATATATTTCACCATCGACCCACACCGGTTGAGTTTAAGCTCCATTGAAGGAAAAAATACCCTCATGAGATCAATGGTACTCTTAGATTTCCAATCCAAGTTACCATTTAGGATTTATAAGGATTTGAAAATAAAATAATTGTTGCTTAATTATTTTATTTATGGCCAAAAACTAACTTCCACTGCTGGCCCATGTTAGCCAATGTTAGACACTTTATAGGTGAATCTCGACTCTCTGAGTTCAACGATGCTGTTAGATTTTTGATCTGGGCACCAGTTTAAAAGTTAGAAAAACCTGCTTGTACAATTATTTAATGAACCTAAAAAATAGTTTGAAAATACGTTTTGGCCACTTAGGGCCTTGGAATTACGTGCCGTCTCAGAACCTAGTCTTGAAATAATCCCATTTAATTTTCAAACAAAATTTTACATGGAATTATGGGGTATTAAAAACAATTATTTATATATTTATTTAATTTTTTAGTTTTAGTTAAAAATGTTTAAGGTTAACAAAATCAAATCAAATCAAGAAATCGAAAAATAAAATATCTATTAACCAACTTGAACCAATTAAAAAATTTAAGAAAAATTCTAATGAGATGAGGTATTTAGATTTGATTGGTTTATATTGGTTAATTTAATCAACACACCCCCAACACCATAAAATCAACATTCTAACACATAAACTATAACATATGTTCATACTAACACACCGGTGTATATGAAAAAAATGACACTATAGTTGCATATATAATATGGGTTTTATCCTAGAAATTTTATAATTTTAGTTCACATTCAGGCCTCTGGGTTTTGGTCTTTATGAGTGTAATTAATAAATTCAAATAAATAAATAATAATATTCAATGGTCCTAAATTATTCTTTTTTAACTTTGAGTTTAGTCATGATAAACTCTAGTTTGAGATAGGGGAATGAGGTCGTAGGAGATTTGGAGATCTAGGAGAGCCGATGAAAGTGTTCTTTGATGGAGATTTCCAATGAAGTTGGTGCATACATGACCATCACCAATGAACGATCCAATCAAGAGGAAATACCACCTATTTTGAATTATTCATTAAGTTCTTTGTGATTTTTAAACTCTAGAACTATATTATTGAGTATTGTTCTCAAATTCATGTCCCTACCAAATTATTTATTTGTTTATTTTGTAATTTAGATTATTATTCTTGTCTTCTCCATCATTGGTGAATATTTTCCCAATGATAAATGGTTAAACTTTACACCAAACACCACCAATTTTATTTACAATTTTTCTACACAATTTTTTTATTCATGAATCCTCCAGTGGGCTTCACTATAGGAAGTAGGTTGATGTATCTTAACTTGAATAAATGAGAAATCAGTATAAAGGTATGTGAAAAATTTATTCTAGCATGGTGGTGACGTACAAGGGACTCAAGATGATCGATGATGGGTTATTTTTTAAGTGAAAGACAGCTGGAAAAAGATTACAAGAGGCGTAACATCAACAAAAGAATCCCTTGGTGGTGTTTCAGGTGAAGTCAGAGGAAAAATCAGTAATAGTTATGTGTTTTATAAGAATCTAGAGTTTCTAAGATCTGATTAAGTGATCATATGTCATGCAGTTCCTTGAACAAAATCCATGTATCCCCAAAAAATACTAGGGTTTCAATCTATGTTAAATATAAAAAGGGGTATATTTTCAATGTACATGTTGTGTGGTCCTAGGTTTCTCATGTCAGTGTGTTGAGGGGGTATATGTCGAGCTGGAAATTTGGAATCACATGCCATATGTGACATATCACCTTCCATGCAACTTAGACCTAAACAACTTGGGTTGTGGAAATACATGCTAAGTACCCTTGAGATTCCCACACACTGTATGCCTCATCAGACATTCCATGTAAGTAAACTTCTATATGAAATGTGGGTGATAGTACCTGATCAAGCTTAAATTAAGAAGCCACACATCATGTACCCCCAAAGTACATGTCATGTACCTTCCCAGACTCAGATATTTTCATATTTTTTACCCAGGACTTGGATTTGTACACATGAGTAGTCCATCCAGAGCATTTTTCCATGTAGAACACAATGGTACATCTCTCAACACTATAAAAGGTGGTACATAATGTGATTAAATAAGTTTAATTTCCTTAGATCTATAGGGATAATGTTGGGGATCCTGCATGATGATCAGAGATGACACGGGATTCAGAACTACCATAACAGTGAGCTAGTGACAGGGTGCGTGTAACAACCCTCACATATCTTAATAAGTAAACTTATTTAATTCCAACATTTAAAGTATTCTTTGGGTGGGTTTAAATATTAAAGGGATCCTGGAGAATAATGGTGGAAGATGGAGCAATAAGGAAGATAAAAGGGGAATATTCCTTAGGTTTGGGGACCATTGGGTACCCAATGGGCTCTAGGTGGACTAGGTGGTTCTATTTTGAACCACCAGATACCTGATTCTTTCTAGCAGTTACTCAAAAGTTTTCTAGGAAAAATAACTAGAAGGTTTATTTTGGTCTTTTATGAGGTGAACTAAGATCAAAAAAATATAAAACATTATTTTCATAATTTAATCATTATACCTCACAATTAATCTAACAATCCTAGAACCCAAAGGTTAATGTCTTTGGAGATAGGCTCCAATCAAAATCTTATTATAAATTATTGCTTCAACATCTCCCATAATCAACTCTGCATGGGAATTACTTTTATATATAGTCTTATATATAATTCTTTGGGAAATGGAAATAAAAAGAAAGTGTGAGCTCAAATACTCAACAAGGAAAACTTATCCTTGAGCCACAATGGGTTAGATCATAAACTTGTGAGAAAACATGAATCAGGGGAGAGATATATGATTAAAATGACCTTGGAATTATAAGATATAATCACAACCAATCATAGAATATCATGGATCATGGTATGAGATGAATGAGTCATCATAGAAGCATAAAACATATACCATGGCTTGGAAACATGTGAAAGTAAACATAAACTATTGAAACATAATGTGGGAATGCAGCATAATATAGAGAAGTGTCATAATATTAAGAATAGGTAATCATAAATTTTTGAGAAAACCCAATCATGTCCATGCATTAAATTGTGAACAAACCTAATCAGGTCCAAGCATTATGATATGAGAAAACCCAATCATGCTCACACATTAAGCTGTGAACAAACCCAATCATGTCTACACATATTAATTATCTCATAAGATATAAAACTTTAACCAATAAATTTGAGGGAGATATAATACCCTACCCATTATATAATGATATAACATATTTATGTATGCCACATGAAAATAATAAATCATCTTTTCAAGGAAAACCCTTGAAAAAATAAGTTTCATATCATTTACAAATAGTATCACATAACACGACATAAATATTATATCAATTTTCACCATAAATTAAATCTTATAAAAGGATCATAAAATGATTTAGAGGATTATCATGAAAATTAATTTATAATAGATAGTTCTTTTTTGGTAGAAATAAAAATGGAAGTGAAATTAAGCAAAGGATTTTATCAAGTCTTTTGCAACATAGTTATAAGAAAAAAATTATAAGTCATTTCATAAAACCATTTGAATAGAGGTAAAAAGATGAAATTTAATTAATTAATATTATAATAATTAAAATTATTAAAACCTTGAATATAAATGAAATTAAAGACAATAAATTTGGAGTGAAAGTTATAAATTCGTGTATGAAAATAAAATTCCTTTATTATTTTAAAACACCTTATTGAAAACCCACATCACTAAAAAGGATAAAAAACCTATATTTAAAGAAATTAAAGGGAAATATAATGATCATGAGATATAAACCATATTTGGGTTTCCAATTAATAAAGGAGAACATTGGTGGGAATAAAAATACAAACATGGAAGAAAAAGTTTCATTAGAAAGGGAATGAATTATTGCTAAAAATGTAGGATTTTTAGGAAGGAGGAAATTGATAAAATAGGAATATTTTGATGAAAAAATGAAAATTATCTAGGTTAAAAATGAAAACATAATATATAATATATAAATGGAAGTATAAAATAATCTTTAAAGTGCTTAGTCAAGGAAATTAGTTATTAACTCAATGAAAGAAAACTGAGTCGTCAAAACCATTATGACTTTGGTATATTTTGAATCAAAACTTCATTAAAGAAAGAACATGAATGAAAATTTAAATACCATGAATAAATATAGAATCATGATATATTATTACAAAGGGGTAGTATATACACCTTATATAATAATATTGGTTCACAATATAGAACATGTCTCAAAAAAGGAAAATTGAGATAAAAATCCCTTACCTCATGTCTTGACTCACTTGGTGTGTGCACCCATCTTCATGAATAACCAAATTAAGTTTTTTAAATACTTTATTCAAATAAATTTCAAGTATATTTTATTTTTAAAGCACATTTAGTATTATATTCTACTTATTTATATAGTTTTTTCTCTCCTCCACCACTAGTGGTTGTTTGATCAATTTCTGTAATGACCCAAAGTTTAATCAATGGAAATTCCCTTATTATAATTATTTCATATAGTATAATTACATAAAATCACATTAAGTACACAATAAAAACTTTATAAATTATTAATTAATCAAATAAAATGCATTTCTAGAAGTTAAAGAACATATACCAAATGAATAGTAACTCGACCTTTGGAATAGTAACATGACCCTTATGAATAGTAAACTAGACAATTGAATTGTAAACTCACCAATGAAAGTATAAATAAAATTTATCCATATTATAATTGAAAATATGATATAATTATATCATAGTATAGGTAAATAAATATTTTTAAAATTATTAATTAGGTGTTATAATTTTTGTAAGTTATAAATATTTAATTACAATTTTATGAATAATTTAATAATTTTAAAAAAATCTATCTTCATGAAATGTATTCATAAATTATTATTTTTATGTATTATAATTATAAGTTAATTTTATGAGACCTTAGTTAAATTTTCAAAGTGATATAAAATCAATTATAGTTTAAAATCTGTATTTTTTGAGTAAATTATGATTTTAATTAAAAATTAAATTTATCATATTTATAAAATTATTTTTATAAAATTGATTTCATTTTTGAATTCTAAATGTTGAAAATTTTTTAGGGTTATTTTTTTGGGATTTTTCTAAAATACTTAATTTTTTGTGAATAGTAAAATATAGTAATTTACAATATATATACATTATAAGTTAAATACACTATTAATTGAGTCATGGAAGATCTAAACACAACTAGATCGAAATAAAATGATCTAATTAATTTATTTAGTCTCAATAATCAACACTATTACTTATCTTGATCAAAATAATAAACTAATGAATTAATTAATGAGAAAACACCCCTCTCCTCCACTATAAATACCACCCCTCACACCTCTTCTCCTCACACATATCAAGCCTTGAACCTTGTAAAAATTCTATTAAAATATCCTACCAAGTACCTCCCCCATTCTAAGGAGCTTTTGGTCTTAATAAAATACCAAAACCAAATCCCTAAGGAGCTTCTCAAGAAGAAGAAATCAAGAGGTAAAACCATCTTCCTTTTCATTTAATTTCTTTAAAGTTCCTTTATTTTCTTTTTTATCTCCTCACATTCCCTCATAAAAATGGCATGATAACTCCAATACCTTAAATATAATTTAATTTTGTTATTCTAATGGAATAATTCATCATCAACTCTGTTTACCCCTCCTTTTATACTAAAGATGAAAGCATCATCCGTGATGTGTTAATTTATCACATTTAATGAAGACAAAGTTGTCAATTTCCATTACCATATTCAAGGCTGGTAATGAAACCATTTTTTATGGTTGAACTAGATTATAATATATTTATTATGTCTTATTTAATTTTATGGATTCATTTTGTACATGTGATACTAATTTGTAAAATAAAATGAGTTCATTGTGATCGAAAACTGCCAAAATAAACCCAAACGATTATCATTAACAATTCATCTAATGATTCATTGTCATTACATAAAAAAATGATATATAATACAACTTTTACCTATATAATATCATTAATAACATATAAGTTAAATTCTGGATAATTATCCCCACTTTATATGACCTTTCGTACATGTATACAAGTAAACTGATCATGAAAAACAAGGAAACCAACACTCCCAAATGATGAAATTGAATCTCATAACACATAAAAAAGGACATAAATGAAATTAATAAAGTTATAATAAATCAAATAAATGTATAAATGGTTCTATAATTATTAATTAATGAATATAATTTTATTATGCCTTCTAACCCATGTGCTAAGCTTTGTTCTTATGTTTATTCACTTACTGGGATTTTAGCTCATCCCTTTGTTCATGTTATCCCTAGGTTATCCTATTAAAATGTAAGGGCTCAAAGGAAATTAGGATATATTTATGAAGATTAAATAAAAAATGCTCTTATTTTGGAATCATGATGTTTAATTATGTACCTAATCTCCAAGATACTAGAATTTACAATCCTTAGATTGTAATTTGATGTTTAATTATTATTAAAATCATGTAATGATATGTATAAAAGGATAGGGTTTCTATAGTTGGTATCATAGGAAAATTTTTGTTATTTTTGGATACTAGGAATAGAGCACTTTACTAAGAACACTAGGGATAATACTAAGTATGAGAAAAAATCCATAAATTTTGGTAAGTATAGAGTAAGTGGTTTATCAAGAAAATAAATCCCTATCTGGATACTATAAGTGGACATGGTTTTGGAACAAATGTAACAAGGAGTGAAAACTCTGACAAGGTGTTATGTTCCTGACTCAGGATAACTTGGTACATGAAAACGGGCCTTACTGTGCACCTAGTTTGACACTCCTGGGGGATATGATTTGGTAAATTCATAAGCTCATTATGAACCATTATTAAGGGAACAAAAAAATTCTATAAGAAAATATGTTAGGAAATAGATCATCGATAACCTAGATTGAAACCTAGGGAATAAAAAGTTAGGATATACTTTTTTTTACAAGTTTATCCCTTTACGTTCAGAGTTTACTTTTATTATACTCATTAGTTAAGTATTCAAGCCCCCTAATTTAACTTTATTTTTATTAGGTAATAGAGGGAAATAGAAGAACACGTGCCAATAATCAATGTGACAGGGAATGTGATGACTGCTATAATGAAATTCCAAATATGATGGGAAGAGGTGCTCAAAACTTTATGATAGTACTTGATCTCCTGGATCAAATTATGAATAAGAACTCGAATTGTGTGGAAAACCCTCCTTCTCCAAGGAAATAGAAAGTTGTATTCAAATCCTTCATGTGGAAAAGGCCTCTCATGTTTGGTGGATCTTCTGATACCCTCCTCACAGAACAGTGGATTAACTCCATTGAAAAGATATCCTCTATCCTCCATTGCTTATAGGAAGATAAAATTGTGCAAATGGTTTATCGTTTTGATGGGGAAGCTGACCAGTTGTGAGAAATGATAAAAAATATGAAGTCTAAGGATGAAATTGATTCCATGGATTGAGAGGAATTCAAGAAAATGTTTTTCAATAAATATTTTCCCCGAACCCTCCATCTCAATATGTAAATAGATTTCCTAGGAAATAATTAGAAGGAAGATGAGTCTATTAGGGTGTATGAATCAAACTTTAAAAGTATTGCAAGATACACCTCCTGCCTTTTCATAAACAACAAAATCAAGGTGGATCACCTCTTTAGTAGACTAAAGCTGAGTATATGAAAAACATTGGTGATTACATACATCAAAAATTATGAGGATATTGTCTATTGTGCCCTTAAAGGTTGAAATATAGATAAGATACTCTCAATGGTATCATAGGCCTGGTGAAAAAAAGAAAAAAAACGGAGTCTAATATGGGTGGATCAGTAAATAAATCCCATGATGGAAAGAAGAACAAATATCCCACACATTAGAATTGTGGGAAGAAGCATCATGGGAACTATCTAAAGGGAACCAAGAAATGATTCACATGTGTAAGAATGGGGAATATTTCTAAGAACTGCTGAAGGGACATGAAGAATTCCACTAAAGTAGAAGAAGAAAGGAAGGTCCAGATCAAAACTCATCCTATAGTGTAGTGTTTCAACTGCAAGGAACATGGGTATTTTACAAACCAATTCCTTAATCCCAGGATTGTCAAAGGCAATAAACAACAACCTCCAAGGCAACAAGGAAGGGCATATGCTATCACTACTACTGAGGTGGAGCCAGATAACAATGTGGTGATAGGTATGCTGGTTATTCATTCAAGAATAGCAAACATAATATTTGATTCTGGTTCTACACATTCTTTCATATCTTTCAAGTTTAGTATAACTATTCAAACACCACCTCAAAATATAGAGGTTGAGTTATCTATGAGAACAAAAAAATTGGGAAATTGTTGCATTCAAAGTATATAACTCCTCCTCGGTTAATGTTTATAGACTGAACCTCCTGTAAAATCTCATCATACTTACTTTGTTAGAGTTTGATGCTATATTGGGAATGGATTGGATATCTTTATACAAATCCAAAATCAACTTTTGTGAAAGGGATATCACTCTTCACATCCCAAAGCATCCTCCAATTCTTTCCAAGAGTAAGTAGGAAGATGAATCTTCTTCACAATCATCATCTCAAGTATGAATATTTCTACCTTATGAGAAAGAATATCTCACTCAAATGATTGAGACAAAGGAGATGATCATGATCAAAGGCATACCCAATGTAAGGTATTATACTAATGTATTCCCTGAAGAATTTTCTAGTCTTCCATCTGATCAATAGGTTGAGTTCTCAATTGAACTTATTCCAGGATATCTACCTATATTCAAGACACCTTATATAATGGCCACTGTTGAGCTAGAAGAGCTGAAAAAGTAGTTACAGGAGAATCTAGATAAGGGTTTTATATGCTTTAGTGCTTCACCATGGGGTGCGCTAGTAATATTCATCAAGAATAAGGATGGTTCAATGCACCTCTAAATTGATTATTATAAGATAAACAAAATCATGATAAAGAATAAGTATCCCCTTCCTCAGATAGATTACTTGTTCGATCAGTTACGTGGGGACAATTATTTCTCTAAGGTAGACCTTCAGCCGGGATATCACACATTAAAGGTGATCAAAAAAGTTATTTCCAAGTTTGAACTTAGAATGAGTTATGGACACTATGAGTTCATAGTGATGCCTTTCAGACTCACTAATGCTCCAGCAATTTTCATGGACTTAATTAATAGTCTTTAGGTATTACCTTGGTTTTTTGTAGTCTTTATCAATGATATTTTGATATTCTACAAGATAAATGAGGAACATGAGGAGAATTAGAATACTATGTTGCAGACTTTGTGAAGGGAGAAACTCTATGAAAAGTATATTAAATGTGAGTTTTGGATGGAGGAAGTATCATTCTTAGGGCATGTTATTACCAGTAAAGGGATATCTGTGGACCCTTCCAATTCAAAGGCAATTAAAGAGTGGCCTAGACCAACTTCTATAATATAGATTCATAGTTTCCTTGGACTAGATGAGTATTACTGATGATTTGTGAAGAACTTATCATGATTTTCATACCCAATAACCAAGATTACATGGAAGTGAGTGAAGTTTTTATGGACTCAAGAATGATAGGAAATATTTAAAGATCTTAAAAATAGGCTTATCACTACGCTAATACTCACACTCTCGACAAGTGGAGAACTCTTTGTGGTGTACAATGATGCTTCAAAGAAATTATTAGGTTGTTTGCTGATGAAAAATGATAAAGCGATGGCCTATGCCTCAAGGAAGTTGAAAATTCATGAGAAAAACTATCCTACATATGATCTAGAGTTGGAAGCTGTGATCTTCACATTGAAAATCTGGCGACATTATCTCTATGAGTAGAAGAGTGAGATATATATTGATCATAAGATTCTTAAATATATATTCACACAGAAGGATCTTAATATGCACCAGTGAATATGGATATAGCTCATCAAGGATTACGACTACTCAATACACTACCATCATGGTAAGGAAAATAAGGTGGAAGGTGATTTAAGTAGAAAGGATCTTGTATATTTATCAATGATGAGAATTGAGAAGGATACAATCTTCTTATACTTACAAAGGATGGACATGGGAATCATTAAGGGAGGAAAAACATCAATCATTTTTCAAATAATTGCTCAACCACCCCTTATGGATAAAATAAAGGATGCTTAAAGAAATTATGTGGAAATTCAGAAAAAGGTGGAAGCTACAAAGAATGGGAAATCCTCTAAGTTAAAGATAGATTAGGATAAATTCATAAGATTTGGGTTATGAATATGTATACCATATAATCCAGGGATAAATAAAGAGATTTTGAATGTCACACATAGATCAACCTTCTCTATTCACCCCAGAAGCGCAAAGATGTATCAAGATCTCCGAGAGAACTTTTAGTGGGACAATATGAAAAAGGAGATTGTTGAATATGCATCAAAGTTCCTGGTATGTCAGTAAGTTAATGCTAAAAGGAAAAAGTCTAAAGGGATGATGTGCCCATTATCCATGAAGTGGTAAAACATAACCCTAGACTTTGTCACTAGACTTACATAGACATCCAGAGGAAACAATTCTATATGGGTTATTATGGATCATCTTACAAATATAAATTACTTTATTAAAATTCGAGAGGAATTATGACTGGATAAACTTTCATGGATATAAATCAAAGAAGTGGTAAGTCTACATGGAGTACCACTATCTACTGTATCTGATCAAGATCTGAAATTCACCTCCAAGTTTTGGAAAAGTCTCCAACATGCTCTGAACATCGATCTGAACTTCTGTATGACATATCATCCTCAAACTGATGACCAATATGAGAAAACTATTTAGACACTAGAAAACATGTTGAGAGAATGTTATATGGATTTTAAAGGAGGATGAGACCAACATCTACCTCTATTTGAGTTCTATTACAATAATAGTTTCCACTCAAGCATCCGAATGGATCCATATGAAGCCCTTTATGGTAAAAGTTGCAGAACACCAAGATGATGGGATGGAGTCAGTGAGAATAATCTGATAGGACCTAAAATGGTCGAAGAATGGTGGAAAAGTTGAAAACAATCCAACAAAACATCAAGACATCCCAAAGCTGACAAAATAGTTACGAAGACAATCGTCGATGATACCTTGAGTTTAAATTTAGAGACACAGTATTCCTCTGAATATATTCATAGAAGTAGGTCATGAAATTTGGGAATAAAGGAAAACTATGTCCCAGGTACATCGGCCCCTTCGAGATCCTTGATCGTGTCGGAGATGTGGCATATCAACTAGAACTTCCACAAACCATTTCTAAAGTACATGATGTATTCCATGTACCCCTCTTAAGGAAGTATATTCCAGATCCCTCACATGTACTGAATTCAGAGGTGGTATAGTTGGAGAATGATCTTTCTTATGAGGAGCATCTAGTGAAGATCTTAGATCATAGAGATAAAGTTCTATTCAACAAGACCACTCACCTAGTCAAAGTAATTTGGTGGAATCATAAGTATGAAGAGGCAACATGGAAACTAGAGTAAGCGATGAAGGAGAATTACCCAAACCTATTTTCACCTTAGTGTGTAAAATGAAATTTTGATGGTAAAATTTCATAAGGGGGGAATAATGCAATGACCCAAAGTTTAATCAATGGAAATTACCTTCTTATAATTATGTCATATAGTATAATCACATAAAATCACATTAAGAACACAATAAAAACTTTATAAATGATAAATTAACAAATAAAAAGTCATTTCTAGAAGTTAAGGAACATATACCAAAGGAATAATAACTCAACCTTTGGAATAGTAACATGACCCTTATGAATAGTAAACCAGACAATTGAATAGTAACATCACCAATGAAAGTATAAATAAAATTTATCCATCTTATAAGTGACAATATTATATAATTATATCATAGTATGGGTAAATAAATATTTTAAAAATTATTAATTAATTGTCGGTATTTTTGTAATTCATAATTATTTAATTACAATTTTATAAATAATTTAATAATTTAAAATAAAATTTATCTTCATGAAATGTATTCATAAATTATTATTTTGATTTATTATGATTATAAGAAAATTTTATAAGGCGTTTGTTAATTTTTCAAAGTGATATAAAATCAGTTATAATTTAAAATCTGTATTTTTTGAGTAAATTATGATTTTAATTAAAAAATAAGTTTATAATATTTATAAAATTGTTTTCATTAAATAAAGTTAATTTTTAAATTCTAAGTGTTGAAAAAGTGTTAGGGGGTATTTTCAGGATTTTTCTATAATACATGAATTTTTGGTGAATAATAAAATACGGTAATTCACAGTATATATACATTATAAGTTAAATACACTATTCATTGAGTCATGGATGATGTAAACACAATTTGTGTGAACTAAAATGATCTAATTACTATATTTAGTCTCAATAATTAACACTATTTCTTTTCTTGAGAAAAATAATAAACTAATGAATTAAATAATGAAAAAACACCCCTCTCCTCCACTATAAATACCACCCCTCACCACATCTTCTCCTCACACATCTCAAACCTTGAGACTTGTAAAAAATCTGCTCAAATATCCTCTCAAGTCCCTCCACCACTTCGAGGAGATTTTTTTATTAATAAAATTCCAAAACCAATCCCCTAAGGAGTTTCTCAAGAAGAAGGAATCAAGAGGTAAAACCTCTTCCCTTTCTTTTAATTTCTTTTCAAGTTCCTTTATTTTATTTTTATATCATCACCTACACTCATACAAATTTTATGATAACTACATTACCTTAAATATACTATAATTTTGTTATTATAATGGAATAATTCATCATCATCTCTATTTCCCTTTATTTTTATACTAAAAATGAAAACATCGTCTGTGATGTGTTAATTTATCACATTCAAGGGCGACGAAGTTTTCAATTTCCATTACCATCTTCAAGGATAGTAATAAAACCATTTTTATGGTTTAAATAGATTATAATATATGTATTATATCTTATTTAATGTTTTGGATTCACTTTGTACATGTGATATTAATTTGTAAAACAAAATGAGTACGTTGTGATAAAAAACTACCAAAATAAACCCAAATGATTGTAATTAACTATTTATCTAATGATTCATCATAATTCCGTAAAAAAAATGATATATAAGAAAAATTTAACCTATATAATATCATTAATAACATATAAGTTCAATTCTGGATAATTACCCCCATTTTATATGACCTTTCGTACATGTATACAAGTAAACCGATCATGAAAACCAAGAAAACCATAGCTCCCAAATAATGAAATTGAATCTCTTAACCCATCAAAAAGACCATAAATGAACTTAATAAAGTTATAATAAATCTGATACATGTATAAATAGTTTTTTAATTATTAATTAATGAATCTAATTTGATTATCCATGACATTAAGATCAAGGGAATAACACCTTTAGACTTAAGGCAAGGGATTCTACCCGGACCTCCATTATTCCTTCGGGTTACTCCTCTCTTTTTACCCAAATGAACTTCTCTTTTATTTTTATTTACATATTCTAAATTTTGTGTATATTTTCCAAAATCATGTATCAAGATATATTCACCCTTCTTTTTTAGGGATATACATGTTTTTAAAATCTTTCCTACTCAATTCTTCCTGAAAAGCAAGCTCAATTTAAGGACACTTCCCAGATTCTTACCCAATTTAAGGTGCACTATATAATCTATTTTAAGACACCATTATTTTTCTAAAATAAATCTTTTTTATGGAATATTTCTTGGTTCACTTCTGGTTTTATATAAAATATTATTCCCTTTTTTCTTTAAATTCTCTTTCATATTTTACTTAAACCACACTAAAATGTTTTAATTCTAAATTTTTTAAATACTATTTTTACATGTTATCACTTAACTTTGAGATAAATAATAATGATATATAACTATTTTACTTTATTAAGGTCCATGTATTATTTAATTCCTTTATTTCTTGGACACTTTTATGATACACCCATTTATTAAGCTTTAGGACATGATTATGATACCCAATTATTTCTATGGGTAACTCTTATGTTTGATTTCTTATGTATGATTATTTATATGGAAAAAATATTCATAAAAATGTTATGATGGGTGTTCCTAGATATATCTCCAATTAATTGGGCAATGTTTAGTCTCATGAGACATTATGTGCAATGATCTTGGTGGTTATCCTTGACTCGTGCTCCATGTGAAACAATATTGGTGGCTAGCCATGACTCATGCTCCTCTATGTGAAGAGAACCTTGACTCGAAATAAAGTCATGTTTTATGATGCCACCACATTACTATGAATCCATGGTTATATGATCCCATGTTACCATTCCTTATATTAAATCATGTTCCATGCCATTTTATATCTTTATGTTATTCCTTCTAACCCATGTGCTAAGCTTTATTATTATGTTTATTCCCTTACTAGGCTTTTAGCTCATCTCTTTGTTCATGTTATCCCCAAGTTATCATATGATGATGTAAGGTCTCAAAGAAAGTTAGGATCTATTTATGAAGATTAAATAAAATATATTCTTATTTTTGAATCATGATGTTTAATTATGTACCTAATCTCCAAGACACTAAACTTTATAATCCTTGACTTGTAATTTTATGTTTAATTATGGTTAAGATCATGTAATAATATGTGTAAAAGGCTAGGGTTTATATAGTTCCTCTAAGTATTCCTTGGTGCATTGAACATGGTAAATAAAGTTATAGAATAGTTTCATCATATCTAAAATTTTCAAGGTACTAGAAATAAAAGTTTCATAATTATTTATGAAGTTCCATGCTCATTATTTGTAACATTGAGGTACAATTCATAAAGACAAAATGTAAAACATTTTTTATTACCTTTATGGTATAAAAATATTTTATTAATATTGAATTTAAATATTAATATTACCATTTCATAAAGAAAACATTATTTATATATTAATATCATATCTTTCCATAAATTAATTTTCCATAACCATCCATGATAAAAATTCATAGAATTATTCATATAGGTAGTTAAACTAACCCAAACATGAATATGCTAGAGTTAATCAAATTAGTATGATTATGAAATGATTTTATTATAGTGTCATTATTATAAAATTATAAGAACATATAAAATTATTAATTATTATATAATATTACTAGTATTTAATATTTCTTAATAATTCATTATATATTCCTTATAAAACTGTTCATATAGGTGAAAAAACCAACCCAAATAGGAGCATGTTATAATAACTGAATGAATAAGAGTATGGTATTCTTTAATGATAAAATTACTTTAATAAAAGATTAATGATTTTAAGAACATGTTAATATAGTGATAAATAATATTTAAGAATAGGTAAATGAAGAATATATTGAAGAATGATTAAAGAGAATAAAATACTTACATAAAAGGATTTAATCTCATATTGGAAACCTCCTTGATTATGAAGTGATTTGGGAAATTCATAGGAATCAGAAGATCAATAATTTGTAAGAGGTTTGTTTGGAAAGTAAATGAGGTAGAGTAATGGGAGGTATTTGAAATTTTATAGTGGATTTGTAGGGGCAGTGGAAGGATCCTATTATAAGTGAAGGGGATTCCATTTGTGTAAATACTAAATACTTAATATAAAAAGAAAGTAAAATTTTGAGGCATGTGGTTTAAAATTTGACTAAAAATGAAGTAAATGTTATGCAAGGATGATAAAGTCCCCATACACTCATTTTAAGATAATTTTTTAAGATTTTTTATGTTTTTACCCTTATTTTAACAATTTTACCAATTTTAGACTTTACCATGGTGACTAATTTTCATATAAGAAATTTATTTTTATGCTGAAAAATAAAATTGAAATTATCACATAATTTGGACCTTCTGATTCCAGATATGAAATGAATTTTATTGAATTCAAATTTTAATGGTGTTAAAAATTAATTTTAAAATAATATATGTATAAGGAATTAAAATAATTTTTAGAAAAATATATTTTTAAGCATAAAAACGAGTTTATGATAAAATTATGAATGTTGTTTATTTATGATGGTTTTAGGCACAACAGAAGCACATGATTGGGAATTACCAGATTAAATTTTATCACAATTGATGATTATTACAAGATGTACATGATGTTTAATGTCATGAACAACTGAATAAATTCAAATATTAATTAACAAAAAAACATCAAAACCAAAATGTAGGATCATCACATAATGATTTATAATTAATTTAAGCAATTAAATAATTACCTTATGATGAATTATTTATTTATTGATGAACCTAACAACATCTCTACATTTTACCATCATTGTGTCATAGGAATCAATTATAGATTCCCTCCAGTGGTGATCCACATGTGCAACACGAACTTCTGAGTGACGCAGTAGGAATCCATGAGTGCTTGTGTGGGAGATCCTAATGCTTGTGTTGTTTTTCTTTGATCACTATAAGAATCAATTTTAAGGAATATAATTATTCTCTCTAGAATCTATAGGGGTGGTGGATAAGGATCACTTTCTATTCTTTAGAGTTGTGTTGGAGAGGAGATCTCTAGTGTTTGAGAGGATTCTTTGAATGTCATTGTGCATAACCAAAAAGGCTAGAGATCCAGGTTAGAAATAATATAATTGAGTATAAGTAGTGGTAGGGTTTGAAAAAAATAATTTCACATGATCCCTTATTATTTCTTTAATCCCCTTAGAACCCCATGCCTATAATAATAATAATAATAATAATAATAATTATAATAATATTATTATTATTTCATAATATGTAAAAAACCATCAAATTAATTAAATAATATTTCTTGAATAAATTGTTTAAAATTTATTCAAACAATATTTAATATATATTATTTCTCACCAGACCTTTAAACTCAATTCTTCATTCCTCCATAATATTTATTGACCCATGAAAAATTAATATTTATTTAATAAACAAATATAACTACATTATTCTCCAATAAATAAATAAAATTTATATTCACTAAATAATAAATAAATATTTATTAAATATTCCGATCATAAATATTATCTCGAATAACTAGTGACTGAATATACATGATCATTCAAACATGAATAATTATTAAACCACATGTGAGAATAATATTTATTCAACTTGTTAAATAATAACAATATTTAACTGAGGTCCTGAATACACTTAGTATGTGACCTTCTAGGAGCCTTTCTCAATGGAATTAGGAAGAACCATATAAATTCCAAGGTTAGAATCTAATAATGTACCATATCTCCCATAGATAAAGAAGTTATATATAGCAATGAAATACAACCACATATAAATGCTTACTGTGTAATATAATCTTTTTATTTCAATAACTCTAATCTATAAAGTTACATGTTGGCGTCATCAATCTATGTACTTGATGTCTCTTTCTTTTAATTTTCAGAAATTAACTTTTCCTTGATCACCATGACATGGATTTAATTATGGAAAGTTTTCTCACTGCAACTTCAACCTTATGAGAAAAATCCTTTAAGAGGTGATACTTATTGATTATTTTCTTTTTTTAGTGTGACCTTGGATCCTTTGCAAGAGACACCACTATAATATTATCATAACATAATGTGATATGGTATTTATTTTTAGGCACCACATCAATCTATTGGACAAAGTTTCATAAACTAAAAATTTCTTTAGTTTCTTCTAAATCTACTATATTCTTAGATTCTGCTATAGAATCAGAGACAACTAGCCATTTTGAACTCTTCCATATTATAGCTCCTCTGTTGAGAATGAATGTAATGTCCCGTGTTTTGAACCAGACTAAAATGAAATGAAAATTTGAATTTTGGTGATTTACGGTTAGACCATTTTAAAAACTGGGATTTACAACTTTTTTTTGAAAACTGGAACACTATAGTGTGATTTTGTTTAAATAAATAAAATTAAATTCAGATTAAAAAATAAAATAATTTTTTTAATAGTAATAATAATAATAATATAATAATAATAATTATTTATATTACTATTATTATTTTTAATATTATTATTATCTACTTTTGTTTTAAGAGAAACCCCAAAGGGGTTCTCTTCCTCACCCTTACACGACCCCCTTGGACGAGACCCTGCCATGAGCGACGCCACCTCCCAGCTCCCTCTCGTTCATATATTTTCTACCATATATCCTCACATTTCCTCTTTGAAACTTTGTGGTATGGTCTCAACATATTCTTACTTAGGTTTTATTGGCCGATTTTACCCTCCCCTTCACCCTATTCGGTTTTCCTGAACCTAGGGTTCAGATAAACTGAGTTTTTGATTTTCTATTTCCATGTTAGGGCTTCAAATGGGTTCCTTGGGTTGGATTCATTTTGTTATGAAAATTACCGTGGAAGGCAAAATGATTGGGCTCAATTTAGGTTCATCAGTCACTATTGGTGGTAAGTTTTATCCACTGCCTTTAGTTTCCCTATTTTATTTGGGGTCATTGAGTAATTTTAGAGCCCCTGGTAATTTTATTATAGTGAGTTGATTATCCTTGAGGTGGTTTCGAGTCACCAAAGTCAAAAGCAACTCACTGCATATGCATAGGTAAGAATATATATAATAAGTTCTCCTATTATATGTATATATTCTCATGGTATCATGATTACATATAAGGGGTCTGGTGTTCTTATGTATATATATGAAAAAAGAATACTTTTGTGGGTGATAACGAGATTATGCATGTGATAATATATATAAGGATCCTCTTGTGCATGTTCAAGGACATGAAGACACGTATATAGGGATTGGGGTGTATTTATATATATGAAAAGGTGAATATTCCCAGAGGATGGATAGAGTAACATAGAGTTGTCATTGATAAAAGTGTTAAGCACCGAGTGCTAAACTTGGTTCTTCATTTGAGGTAGGGTCTCTTTCCACACCCCTTTACTTTTAGAAATGCATTAATTGATTACTTAATACACCATTCTTAGTTTTTAATTAATTCAATTTGGTTTTCAGTTTAAAATCCTCCTTGATAAAGTTAGTTAAATGCATAAAAGTGAGATATGTTTTGTTTGATAACAAAGTCATGTTTTTTCAATAAAACCCCTCCAATAGAGGTGTTCTACCTTCAAGATAAAAATGTAGAGATGAAATTTTATGCTTCCTACCTTATTGCCTTGCTATTTTCTTTATTCTTGATTTATAATTGATTAATGAAATGTTTAGGTTCTTGAACCCTAATAATATAGTTGCTATGTCTCAATGAGTTAAATGAAATGGTTGAGGTGAATGGAATGGTTAGAATGAATTAGGAAAGTTGGTAGAATACCTTAAGGGTACCAAAAGTGAACCCTTTGGAACGTTTACCTTAAAATTAATTTGCCATGTTTAGGAAAATTGAGTGAGAATGACCTTTAATATGATGGATCATACCAAATGGAATGCCTTGAATAAATGTTTTATCCATAATTAATTGTTTAACTTTATTAAATTGTTTGTTTTGTTCTATCATGTCTGTTGTGGTCTTCGCTTATAGAGAAACCTTTTTTGGGGTGTTCTCCTTGCCTCTTAGACAACCCTTTGGGTGTGCCCAACCTAAATGGACTTTTTTACTAATTATTTGATTTGTGTTTGAACTTTGGGTGAGTGTGTGGTAGCATGTACTAATTTCCTAAATTTATAACTTGATTTAAAAATGGGAATTGAACTATGGACCGAGCCTTTGACAATGTATATGTCTAGTTCCTATTGTTTAGCCTTATGCATTTTATTGTGTATGTATATTGTTTTTATGAAAGTGGTTTGGCTTGTTTTTATTAAAAAAAGGGTCAAGAATGATATCTTTAGACCTTGAGATGTCATTGATGACATATGGTTAAAGGCATGATAATTCCATGTGACTCTGGTTGCATTTCAATATTAGAACTTATGCCTTGTTGCTAAGCCTCTTGCTTGAACCTTGCTTATGTTTATTGCTTATTGCTTAGTGATCTTGATTATAGCCTTGGGTTACTTTTGTGGTAAATTAATTATTCCATATTGATGTCTTGGATTGTTTTACTTGATATCTTAAGTAGCTTGTGGCTCAAGGTACTTGTTTGATATCAAGATTTATGTATATGGTTTCCATGTGATTTATGTATTGATGTTTTCCTTGAAATGTGGCTTGGAAACTATTGTTCACTTGATATGGGTCAGGTGAGAACATGGGTTTCGTATTAAGCACTCATAGATGGACTCTCATGCTCAGGTAGTTATACCACTATGCGTTAGGGAAGCGGTATTTTAGGCTCACCAGGCAAGGGCTCCCCCAGGCTTTCTATTATATTATTGGGTGATACCGATTCCCTAAGGGGAAACTGAGGACGAACCCATTGGAAAGATGACTACGCTAATCCTTAGGTGATACCTGATCCCTTATGCGTGATACCCAGGATAGAATCATGGTTACCATACCATGAACGATACTTGTACCTTTGAAAGGATCACCTTGGACGGGCTCAATGGAATGGATGTAACATTGCGATACCTCAGGGATGGTCTCAGACTCCACTACTGGATTTGATGGATTGTTTGAACTGTATTGATTGATTGCTTGGGTTAATTTGTTGTGCTATACTTGTTGATTCTATTTATATTTGAGCATGTACTTGTGACTTTTCTCTCTTTATTATTAGCATACTTATGTGATGACATGGTAAGTAGACCCCAAGCCTAAGTAAAATATTGGGGGTGAACCTCTTTGAGTTTCCTTGTTACTTTTGGAACTAGTACACATATTATTCTTGCACAAGTACCTCTTTTCTATTTTTTGACTTGGGTCGAAGCAGGTGGTATGAGACGAGTGTCCATTTAGGAACGCAGACCAAGTTTCTATTACTAATTGTTATCACTATGTATTTATTTTATATGTAACACTTCTTAATTTATATTACATTTTCTGGATTGGGCTAGATGCTGTGGGTGTCAACCTACTGATATTTATATCTCACACTCTGCTCAGGTACCCTTGGTACCCAAGTAGACCTTATAATTGCAGGATCTTGGCTGACCACTATATTTCTTGTACCTAGGATTTAGGATCAAAGGACCGAGCTGTATCTCAGGATGATCATGGAGATCACCCATGGGGATTGATTTCCTTTATTTATTATTATACTGTGTTCGAAATCATGCTGTATTGTTGACTTATTTCAGTTATGTATCATCACTATGAAATGAATTCATTTGTTGTATAATCTGGCGTTGGCCACTTTTATTAAATTGTTAATTATTTTCTTCCACTATATTTTCAATTATTTATTACTATTTATACTACTGTATGTTCTTATTATGATTCTTCTATCTAATATATATTGTTAATCACTATGCATACTCTGATCTATGAGGGCATGGTCTCCCCACGGACACACCCTAGGCTCTCGCTGCTAGTCGGTATCCTCTGATGTTTGGGGAGATGTGTTTGTGGTCATGTGACCCACCGGTCTAACCACCGACTTAGAGGTGATCTAGGTCGGGACATTACAAAGTGGTATGAGAGGCATTTTTCCTTTATATTACTATTTTGGGTTATTAGACAAGAGACTAAGAATGTGTTGGTGCTTGGTTAATAGTCATTCCAAGGACTGATCACCCCATGTACGGGAAATGACAAAGTGGCCAGGTCTGAGAATCAATGTTCATGATTTTCAATATTACAGTTTATATGATTTCACCTTGACTGATTGATGTAATTTCCACTGCTTATGGATTTATGTAATGTATGGTATTTTACCCTTGTCCTCTTAAGGCAAGTATTAAGCATTAAATGCATCATAATAGGCATATAGGGATTCATATGTCAGGAATATTCCATTCCATGTTGGCACATTCATAGGTTTCCTACTGATATGATTGAGTTCCTTGAATGTCATGCCATGTTGTTATGTTTATTAGCATGCCTGTTTGTATAACCTTATTAGGTATTTATTCCATGCTTCTGTTCCTATATCATGTATTCCCTATGTTAGTTTCTTGTGATGACATGATATTTTTGTTTTTATATAATTGATTTCAAGGGATAAATGGGTTGGTTGTAATTAAATGGGATCCAAATGCCACCTGTAAAGTGTATGGGGGATTTATGGATTGGCAGATGGCTGCCCATATGACTGGACTATTTAATATATGCAAGTTGTATTATAAAATGGTTTTAAATGTAAAAGTATTGGAAATGGAACCTGTAGTGGTTTCCTCTGTTTAAGAACCTCATGTAAGGGTAAATAAAGCTTCTTTGAGTTTCCTTAGAACAAAAGTGCCAATATTTTCTGTAGGCAGTATTTCTTTTAGTAGTGGCTTAGATGATCATATTTTCAGTCTAGTGACTTATTTTAGCATGAAACAGCAATAGGATCAATGATTATTCTTCATAAGTGGATAACCATGGTAGGTATCACCCTTATAACTTAAAAGCCTTGCGAATTCCATGAGTTTTCTATCTTTTGGTGTCGTTCGTGTGCCATTATCACTAGTTGGTCCCCCTTACTTAAAATGAAACCCTTGTTTGGATGGGTGGCCATGTTTTTCTTGGCCTTTGATTTGGGCTTGAGCACCTAGTGATGATATGTTTTAGCTATTTATACATGCCTCAGGTATGGTTGGCCTCTTTGTAGGTTGCTTGACCCTTTCTTTTCCTTAGTGATGGATGAATTTATACGACGTCATCCAAGTTAATGGTTGTACGGGGAAATATGATGATTGGTTAAATCCATTGTAAGGAACATATGATACTTGAATGCATAAGGATGACAATCTATAGATAGTAATTAGGATGTTCCAGTTGATTATGAAATCTCGGGGTAATATGCATTGGTATACATGGTAATCGTCAAGTGTTTAATGTTGCGATGAGATGGTTGAGTTCGATAGGCTTATTGAGCCTTGTTCTGTTGTGTACCTACTCGGTCATCTCTGTAGTAGAGTGACAAGCGAGTTTAAAGGAATTAGTTTCATCCCAATGATCAGGGTTACTTTCAAAGGATCGAGTGTTTTGACATGCCGATTGGGTTGGTTTTGGTTTTCTTTTCCAGTGTAATGATGTACATGAGAATGGATCAAAGTAGTGTCACATGTACGTTCAAGTTAAATTTTAACCTAGCGCACTTTTGAGTGGCTGGTATCTCTCTTCTTTTCGATGATCAGGACACTCCTAATATGGGGAGCATTGTTTCAGTTATGATAGATGTTCCCTTCTGAGTAGAAGGGACACAATCATCGAGGACCATTGGAAATGGTCGGTCCTTCTTAAATTCCTTAGGGTTTGGTGAGATTTAAATCATATCGGTGCTTACTCGGAAACACGACATTAGTGTGGTTGGTAGTGTATGAAACCTTTGAGTAATGTCGTTGGTTGTGGGTGGTCTATGGTGGTTAAGATTGAATGATCATAGGACACCTCAAGTGGTAAAGACTGGATGATCATTTAATGATAGTGCGTCGACTGGTGAAGATTAGTTTCTTTCAATACGAGTTGACTAGTTATGGTTTGACTATTCTTCTTTCCAGTAATTGGGTGAGTTTGACTGGAAACATTTTGAATACCTTTAGTGTATTCTACTAAGCAATGAGAATTTCCCTTATCTTGAAGCCATCCTTGATTCACTAAGAGAGCATCAGTCTTATGCCATGATAAAGCTTTAAAGCTGTAAGGCTTGTTTGAGACCTCTATCAGTGTTGCATGCTGGATTCATGGTTATTATTGAGTCTTTATCATTCTAAGTAATTCATGGGATACAATGTAGGAATACCTTGAATGAGATCTTGGACACCAACCATTTATTCTGACTTGACTGCCAGATGAATGTCGTTCTGGGCTCAATCAATGATCCAATGTTAAATCTTGTCTCAATACCGACATGTCACTTATAGACATGGAGTATGGACTACATTTACATAGTTCCTTAGACTCCAGTAAATTAATATGAGGTTATCTTAGGCTTGTAGTCAGGCTCTGAGGTGTTTCTTAAAAGGGGTAATGTGTTTAGTGGACTCAATATGTGTAATACCCTTGTTCGTATCAGGGAACATCATTGGAAGTCGGGTAATGGATTCAGTGAGCATGTTCATTGTAAATTAAAGGTTCCTTAGGATATCACATCATAGTTTTGTTTGTAATATGCCGACCATTTAAGCCGAGCATCTCGTGAAGGGTTAGCCAGATGGGGCTTGAGTCATTCCCCTTCTTGTTAAATAGTTATAGTCATAAGGAACCGTTATTTTTAAGCATGATTCCAGGTTAGAGTGAGTGTTATCTAAAGTGTCGACAATGTCTTTGAGGAAATCTTGCATGACTAGTTTTGGTTAGGTCCATTAGGAATTTAACTGTTTTCTTTAAGTGAGGTTGGTGGGTAGATGACTGCTTGATGGTTTCAAATAATTCTAGAATCATTGTTATAAGGTTTAAATGCATATTTAGTAGGAAATTCTAATGGTGGAGGCACCTTGGCTCAGAATTGGACCTTTTCTAAGTTAAAGTATAAGGTGGGAAGCACTAATGGCTAGAAGATTAAAGAGATATTGAAGTGATCATGTATTATTTAAATGATCTCAAGCGAGTTCCATTTCAATATTTTTGTTGGAAGTAGGGTGTTGTATTGAGTTTAAATGGATTAAAGTTCCAAGTGCTTAAGAAATGATGGAAGGTGTGTTAGGCATTTATAAACATAATCTGATCGTTTGAACAAGACTTCACGACCCTTGTAGGTCAGGTGAACTATTCGTTGTTTTTGAAGGATTCTCGGGGATTATAAGTTCTAAGGTGGGAAGTTTGTAATGTCCTTTGTTTTGAACTGGACGAAAATGCAATGAAATTTTGAATTTTGGTGATTTCTGGTCGTATAGTTTTAGAAAATGTAATTTACAACGTTTTTTTTGAAATTGGAATACTCTAGTGTGTTTTTTTAAAGAAATAAAATAAAATTATTTTTTTTTTAAAAATAATTTTTTTATAGTAAAAATAATAATATAATTGTTGTTATTATTATTAAGATTAAGATTAAGATTATTATTATTTTTAATATTATTATTATTTTTAATATTATTATTATTTACTTTTGTTTTAAGAGAAACCCCAAAGGGTTTCTCTATTGATTATTAGCATACTTATGTGATGATATGGGAATTAGACCCCAAGCCTAAGTACAATCTTGGGGGTGTAACTCTTTGAGTTTTCTTGTTAATTTTGGCACTAGTACCCATATTTTTCTTTCACAAGTACATCTTTTCTAATTTCCGACTTAGGCCAAAGCAGGTGGTATGAGACGAGTGTCCATTTAGGAACCCAGACCAACTTGCTATTATTAATTGTTATCACTATGCATTTATTTTATATGGAACACTTCTTAATTTATATTACACTTTCTGCATTGGGCTAGATGCTGTGGGTGTCAACCTACTGAGATTTATATCTCACACTCTGCTCAGGTACACTTGGTACCTGAATAGACCTTATAATTGCAGGATCTTGGCTGACCACTATATTGCTTGTACCTAGGAGTTATGAGCAAAGGATCGAGATGAATCTCATGATGCTCATGGAGATCACCCGTGGGGCTTGATTTCCTTTCTTTAATATTATACTGTGTTGTAAATCATGATGTATTATTGACTGATTTTAGTTATGTATCATCACTATGACATGCATTCATCTGTTATATAATCTAGCATTGGACACTTTTATTAAATTGTTAATTATTTTCTTCCACTACATTTTCAATTATTTATTACTATTTCTACTATTGCATGTTCTTGTTATGATTCTACTATCTAATATATATTGTTAATCACTGTGCATACTCTGATCTATGAGGGCATGGTCTCCCCACAGACACACCCTAGGCTCTCAATGCTAGTTGGTAGCCTCTGATGTTTGGGGAGATGCTCTTGAGGTCATGTAACCCACCGATCTAACCACTATCTTAGAGGTGAGCCAGGTCGGGACATTATCAACTGGTATTAGAGGCATTTCCCCTTTTTCTTACTATTTTGGGTTAGTAGAAAAGAGACTAGGAATGTGTTGGTTCTTGGTTAATATTCATTCCAAGTACTGATCACCCCATATACGGGAAATGACCAAGTGTCTAGGGCTGAGAATCGATGTTCATGATTTTCAATATTACAGTTTATATGATTTCACCTTGATTGATTGATGTAATTTCCAATGCTTATGGATTTATGGAATTTATGGTATTTTACCCTCATCCTGTTAAGGCAAGTAGGAAGCATTAAATGCATCATAATAGGCATATAGGGATTCATATGTCTGGAATATGCCATTCCATGTAGCCGCATTCATAGGTTTCATACTGATATGACTGAGTTCCTTGAATGTCATGCCATGTTGCTATGTTTATTAGCATGCCTATTTGTATAACCTTATTAGTTATTTATTCCATGCTTCTGTGCCTATATCATGTATGCCTTATGTTATTTTCTTGTGATGACATGATAGTTTTGTTTTTATGTAATTGATTTCATGGTATAAATGGATTGGTTGTAACTAAATGGGATCCAAATGCCACCTATAAAGTGTATGGGGGATTTATGGATTGGGAGATGGTTTCCCGTATGACTGGACTATTGAATATATGCATGTTGTATTATGAAATGGTTTTAAATGTAAAAGTATTGGAAATAGAACCTGTAGTGGTGTCCTCTGTTTAAGAACCTCATGTAAGTATAGATAAAGCTTCTTTGAGTTTCCTTATAACGGAAGTGCCAATATTTTCTATAGGAAATATTTCTTTTAGCAGTGGATTAGATGATCATCTTTTGAGTCTAGTGACTTCTTTTAGCATGAAACAACATTAGGATCAATGTTTTTTCTTCGTAAGGGGATAACCATGGTAGGTATCACCCTTATAACTTAAAATCCTTACCAATTCCATGAGTTTTTTTATCTTTTGGTGCCATTCGTGTTCCATTGTCCCTAGTCAGACTCCCTTACTTAAAATGAAACCCTTGTTTGGATGGGTGGTCATGTTTTTCTTGGCCTTTGATTTGGTCTTGAGCACCTAGTGATGATTGGTTTCAGCTGTTTATACAAGCCTCGAGTATGGTTAGCCTCTTTGTAGGTTGCTTGACCCTTTCTTTTCCTTAGTGATGGATGACTTGATACAACGTCGTCCAAGTTAATGGTCGTATGGGGAAATATGAAGATCAGTTAAATCCCTTGTATGGACCATATGATACTTTAATGCATAAGGCTAACAACCTATAGATAGTAATCAGGATGTTCCAGTTTATCATGAAATCTCATGGTAGTATGCGTTGGTATACATGGTAACCATCGAGTGTTTAATGTTGTGATGAGATGGTTGAGTTTAGTAGGCTTATTGATCCTTGTTCTATTGTGTACGTACTCGGTCATCTCTGTAGTAGAGTGACATGAGAGTTTAAAGGAATTAGTTTCATCCCAATGCTCAGGGTGAATTTCACAGGATCGAGTGTTTTGACATGCCGATTGGGTTGGTTTTGGTTTTCATTCCCGGTGTAATGATGTACGTGAGAATGTATTGAAGGAGTGTCACATGTACATTCAAGTTAAATTTTAACCTAGCACACTTTTGAGTGGCTGGTCTCTCTCTTCTTTTCGATGGCCAGGACACTCCTAATATGGGGAGCATTGTTTTATTTATGATAGACGCACCCTTTTGAGTATAAGGGATACAATTGTCGAGGACCATTGGAAATGGTTGGTCCTTCTTAAATTCCTTAGGGGTTGGTGAGATTTAAATCATGTCAGTGCTTACTAGGAAACATGACATTGGTGTGGTTGGCGGTGTATGAAACCTTTGAGTGACGTCTTTGGTTTTGGGTGGGCTATGGTGGTTAAGATCGAATGATCATAGGATATCTCAGGTGGTAAAGACTTGATGATCGGTTAATGATAGTGCGTTGACAGGTGAAGCTGAGTTTCTTTCAATGCGAGTTGATGAGTTATGGTTTGACTATTCTTCTTTCTATTAATTGGGTAAGTTTGGCTGGAAACCTTTTGAATACCTTTAGTGTATTCTACTAATCAACGAGCATTTCCCCTATCTTGACTCCATCCTTGATTCACTAAGAGAGTGTCGATCTTATGCCATGATAAATATTTAAAGCTGTTAGGCTTGTTTGAGACCTCTATCAGTGTTTCATGCTGGATGCATGGTTATTATTAAGTCTTGATCATTCCGAGTAATTCATGGGATACCATGTAGGAATGCCTTGAACGAGATCTTGGACACCAACCATTTCTTCTGACTTGACTGCCAGATGAATGTCGTTCTGGGCTCAATCAATGATCCAATGTGAAATCTTGTCTCAATACTGACATGTCACTTATAGACATGGAGTATGGACTAAATGTACATAGTTCCTTAGACTCCAGTAAATGAATATGAGGTTATCTTAGGCTTATAGTCAGGCTCGGAGGTGTTTCTTAAAAGGGTTAATGTTTTTAGTAGACTCAATATATTTAATACCCTTGTTCGTATCAGGGAACTATTCACCCGAAACTATTCAACCGATTTGGGCCATTGGGCCATCGGTTTGGGCCTACGGGTCTCTGTTGGAACCATGGTCTTCTATGCATGATGTGGAGTCTGGTTTGTGTTTGTTTTCAATTAGCAGTGGAAGTTCATAATGTGTACCTGCAAAGAGGTCATACAGTTCAAGCAAACAACAGTATTGAAGGTGGTTCCGTTTCCCAGTGTTTGCCAAATTTTTGGGGTAAAAAATTTGGAGTTGGGTGAGCATCGCGAAAAGAGGTTTTTCTTGAAGATCATATTTTTATATGGCAAAGGCATGAGTTTCGCGAAGATGGGATGCATGGATTGGATTTCACGAAGACCAGAAAAATGGAGGCGGTGATGCTTCGCGATTACGTCAAAGCTTCGCAAACGGCAGAGTTGAAGCGCATCACGACGATGAAGGGATTTGCGAGGGAGCTTCACGGAGAAGGCGTGAAGGAATATTGACGGTGATGCTTCATGATTACGACAAGCTCCGCGATCGGAAAATTTCCGTATCGCTTCGCGATTTAGACAGAATTCCGACGTAAACTCTAGAGCTTCTCGATTTGAGATGACGTGGCGTTGACTTCGCGCATAAAGTACGAGGGTCGGTGGAATCACCTATAAATAGAGGCCGACCCCCTCAAGAGAAGTAGAGAGATTTTTCAGAGAAAATTCTTTGCTCTCATTTCGTGAAGGATGTTCGCGAAGGCAGTGTGGTTCACGAAAGAGGAGCTTCACGGCGGCTATTCTAGCTCCGTGAAAGTCGTGTGCCCCGCGTTGGCTCGGTGAGCTTCACGAAGAGGCAGGAGCTCCACGACAGCCGAGCATTGCGAAGTCTTGTGCATCACGAGAGTGCTTCATGATTGAGCTTCGTGAAAAGGCAGGGACTCCGTGAAGGCTTGGTTGAGCTTTGAAATATTGGGAGCCTTGCGAAGTAGGGTACTTTGCGAAGGCCCTTTCCAAAGGCTGTTTTCCCAGTGGACAAGGGAAAAAGAGGTATTCATTAGTGGATGAAATTTGGACTTTAACAGAGCATCAACTCAGGACTCTGATGCAAGCAAAGTCTCATTATGAACAGGAGACAAAGAACTTCATGTTTATCTATTGAAGAGACCTTCACGTCTATAAACTGAGTGAGACTTCACCAATGGTAGTGATCTAGGGGGAGTCAACAGGAGTGACCCGAGGGACGCAATGAGCTATCCCTGAACCTTTGTAAGGGCAGTGAGCCTGGGACATAGTGATTGTGCCCGAACTTTTGTAGTCTACAACTAGTGAAGCATAGTGGATTTTGGTACGACCGAAAACCTGTCGGCGTATGCTCCTTGGACGTAGCCCTTAGTGGTGAACCAAGTAAAAATAGTTGTGTCATCTCTCTGCATGTTAATGTTTCATTACTGATCATATCCATCATGCAGGTTTAACGGGTTCCTACCAACGTGGGAACAAGATCCATAACTTTAAGAAGAAAAAGTTGACACCCTGATTCACCCCTCCCCTCTTAGGGTGTCCAGGGGTCCTACAAGTGGTATCAGAGGGTAAAGGTTATTGGCGTTGAATCTATCTTTTGTCACCATGGAGAATGCAGTCAATGTTAGGGGAGTTCCTCTCTTCGATGGAAGTAATTTTCAGATCTGGAAGAACAGGATGAGATCTCATCTAAGATCTCTTGGAATGGAAGTTCTGTTTTCCAATATGCAAGGAATACAAGTCACTGATCCAACCGGCCTGGCTATGACTGACACAGACAGGAAAATTCTTGATGTAGATTCTAAAGCACAAAATGCAATCACCGCAGCTCTTTCTGATCAGATGTATCTAAAGGTGATGAGTTGCGCTTCAGCAAAGTCTATGTGGGATAAACTTGAAAACATTTATGAAGGTGATAGCAAGGTAAAGGAGGCAAAACTTCAGATTTTACACAACAGGTTTGATGATATAAAGATGCATCCTAATGAGAATGCTGATTCATTTTTCAATCGAATTACTGAAGTAGTGGGAGCAATTCGAAGTCTTGGATAAGAAATCAAAGACATTGATATTGTAAAGAAAATATTGAGAAGACTTCCACCCATGTACAATGCAAAGGTGTCATCCCTTGAAGAAAGAGATTTATCTAAACTATCTCTGGATGATTTGTTAAGTAGTTTAGTGGCATAGAAGATGATAGTCAAACCTGAAGATTCCACGACTCGCGTGATCAAGGAAATGGCATTCAAAGCCATGGAAAATATGAAGATTTTAGAAGACAATGGTGGTGAAGATGATGAGGAAAAATAAATTCTTTCTCTCATCACCAAGAAGCTAAAAAAGGGGAAAGGTAAATTTAGAGGTAAGCTACCTCTTGCATGTTTCCATTGTGGAAGAGTTGGGCACATTGCCTCTCAGTGCCAAATAAAGTTAGATGATGATGATAGTGAAGTTGAAGACATTGAGAAGCCTCATAAAAGGTTTTTCAAAAAGGGTGACCTCAAATCTGGAAAGAAAATGCAGAGGAAGAGTTTTGTCTGTGAAGAAGAAGATGATGATATTGAATTTTGTGAGGAAGAAGAACCAGAATTTAAAACCGGAAACCATGCATCCATGATGGCTACCACTGAAATATCAGAATCCTCAATCAATAAAGGCAGAGATAATCATATTACTACTATTGGTAATCCAAAGATTCAAATTAAGGATGCTTTCTCCAAGCTTGAGAGTAAATGTAAGAGATGTAATAAGTGAAAGGAAATGGTGGAAGAATCATCAGAATATGTTGATGAACTTGAAGTTGAAATTGAATGTCTGGAAGAATTTGTGAAATTTCAGTCAAAAATCCTTGAAAGCAATGATGATGTAGTGGATCTAAAGCTGAGAATTGAAGAGCAGGGAAAGGTTATCAATGATCTCACGTCCAGACTGGAAGAAAAGTCCAAGACTGTTGAGGGTCTTGAGGAGGAAGTTGTTACTCTTAGGAGAAAACTTGAGACTGAATCATTTTCAAAAGAATCAATAAAGAAAATACAGTTTAGAAGATTCTCAAATGCAGAATTACTGGCAAGAGACAAGTGTGGTTCAGATGGGGTTGAAAAAATCTTGAGTGTTCAAAGACCCGCTTGCATGGGAAAGAGTGGAATTGGCTGTGAAGCTGAGACATCAACTTATGGAAATAAAGATAGCCAAAAGAAAGACAAAACGAAGGTTGAACATGTTGAAACATTGCCTGAAGTGCTGAAAAAGAAACCCTCAATCCAAACTAGAAGGAGAACTGACAATTATCCTCAAACATTCAGAAATGACAGGCAGTTCAACTATTTGCCCAAAGATGAAGGTATGAGGAGAAATTCAGGTGAGAAGACATTTCCTCTCGTGAAGTGTCAGTTCTGTGGCTATCTGGGCCATACCATGTCATATTACGAAGAGGCAAGGAGCTACTTGAATGGAGAAGATCTGTGAAGTCAACAAAGGAGACTGATTTCATATCCTCTATCTTATAGAAGAAATATCTTATATGGTTACTATTTTAATTATGCTAACTTTGGACATAAATATATGTATTGCAGGAAGCGGTACGACAGGAGAAATTCATACAACACTCAAAGAGGGACCAGTTTTCATCCTCCTGAAGATGTTGTTCTCACAAACAGTTTTTCCCCTCTAGAAGAAGATCATGGGTATGAAGAATCAGATTATGTGGAAGAAAGTATTAAAAGGCCATCAGTATCCTATTCTCAATCCATTATCTCATGGAAATAGAAGAAGAAGATCGAGAAATCCAATCTTGCAGAAGTGGCACTCAAAGCTACAAAGAGCAGCAGCACCTGGATCCTTGATAGTGGATGCTCTTCCCATATGACGGGAAATGCTGAACTTTTAAAAAACATTGAAAAGAAGCTTGATGGAACAGTAAGTTTTGGTAATGATGGTGCTTTGAAGATTAAAGGCAGTGGGAATACTGCTCTCGCCAACGGGGAGATGAAAAAGACTGAAGTTATTTATGTGGATGGTCTACGCCACAATCTCCTTAGTGTAATTCAACTCAGTGACTCAGGGTTCATAGTAACCTTCAATCAAAAAGGCTTCACTATAAAAGGAAAAACAGGAAATTCTCTTATGAAAGGCTGTAGAACAGATGGAAACTTATATCAGGTTGACAGCAAAGTGAACTCTTTCTATTTGTCTGTTGAAGAAGAAAACAATTTGTGGCATCGAAGGCTGGGTCACATTAACCAACAAGACATGTAAAAGATATCTAAGCTGAAGATAGTCATGGATATTCCCATTCTAAAACATGAACAGGAAAAGTCTTGTGATGCTTGTATTTGTGGGAAACTGGTTTGTAGTTCATATCGGCCAAAGAAGAAAAGGGCATCACATCTTCTTGATCTCATTCATACAGACGTATGTGGCCCAATAAATGTTTTTGGAACCTATGGAGAAAGGTAATTCCTTCTTTTCATTGATGATTATAGCAGAATGGCTTGTGTGATGGTCATTCACAGGAAACGACAAGTCCTTGACTTCATGAAAACATATCGGCAAATTGCCGAGAATGATACTAGATGAACAATCAAAGTGTTGCGATCTGACAATAGAGGAGAATACACGTCCATTGAATTTGAAAATTATCTGGAGAAGCATGGGATACAACATGAGGTAGCTACTATGAGAACTCCACAACAAAATGGTGTTGTTGAACGTAGGAATCGACAGGTGAACAACATGACACGAACTATGCTGATTGAGAGTCGTATTCCACAACATTACTGGAAAGAGGCTGTTCAAGATGCAGTGTACATTCAGAATCGAACAGGACTTTATATGGGTGAGACAAAGACACCATATGAATTGTGGCATGGACGGAAGCCTTCTTTAAAATACTTTCGTGTCTTTGGAAGTAAATGCTTCATCAGGAACAAAGAAGGAAATCAAGGGAAATATGGCGACAATGCAGATGATGGAATTTTCCTCGGTTACTCAATGAACATCAAAGACTACAAATGTTTCAACAAGCATTTATGAAGGATTGTGGAAAGAAGTGATGTTAAGATAATTGAAGAGAAAAGCAAAAATGCTTCAAAGACGTCATATGCTGATGTGATAGAAAGTCAGGAAGAAAGTGAACGTGAAGAAAATACAAATGCAGAAATAGGGGAAGTTGTTAAAAACACTCAACAGTCACATCATGATGTTGACTCAGAAGAATAATCTGAAGAAGAAACTGTGGCTGAAGAGAATGCTACTGAACCTCGCAGGAGAAATCGAAGAGCTGAGATTGACCCATCCAACATAATTAGGGATAGGAGTGCACCCACTCAAACAAGAAGGATGAGTAATAACACGCAATCTTCATTTCTATCAGTTGTAGAGCCATCCTCATTCGAAGAAGCTGCAAATGATGAATCTTGGGTGAAAGCCATGAATGATGAATTAGATCAGATTGACAAAAATCAGACATGGGATCTTGTCCAGAGACCCGAAGGTCACAATGTGATTGGTACCAAATGGATCTTCAAAAATAAGTTTTATGAGCATGGAAGTGTCATAAAAAACAAGGCACGACTGGTATGTAAAAGATACTCCCAGATTGAAGGCATTGATGTTGAAGAAACCTTTTCTCCAGTGGCTAGACTAGAGTCAATCAGGCTTTTCCTTGCCATGACACTCCAAAGAGGATATAAAGTATATCAAATTGATGTCAAGACAGCCTTCTTGAATGGTGTACTTGAAGAAGAAGTCTACATTTAACAGCCAGTGGGCTTTGTTTTGGGTACTGATGAAACAAAGGTCTGCAAACTGAAGAAAGATCTATATGGTTTGAATCAGGCACCACGGATGTGGTAATCACGACTGGATTCATATCTCAAAAAGATGGAATTCAAAAGAGGAGGAGTTGATCACAATCTCTATATAAAGAATTCTCCAAAAGATCAATTCATGGTTCTAGTCTACGTTGATGATATCATATTTGGTGGTAGCAGGCAGAAATCAGTGGACGAATTTTCCAACCACATGAAATATGAATTTGAAATGTCTATGATTGGGGAGCTCACATATTTCTTGGGGCTGCAGGAGATTCAAAAGAAGGAATACACTTTCATTTCTCAGGAAAAATATGCAAGAGAGCTGATGAAGAAGTTTAATATGCAAGACTCCAAACCAATGTCAACTCCGATTGCAGTTGGAACTAAACTTGGAAAGCATGAGGATGTGGACTCTATTGATCCCACCATGTACAGGAGGATCATTGGGAGCCTACTGTACCTGACAGCGACACAACCAGATATTGTCTTTGCCACATGCCTTGTAGCCCGCTTTCAGAGTAATCCAAAGGAGGAACATATGGCGGCAGTAAAAAGAATCATGAGGTACATTCAAGGTACACATAACTTCAGGTTATTTTTTGCTGTAGGCAAGGACAGTGAATTATCAGCGTTTTCTAATGCTGACTGGGCTGGTGATGTAGTAGACAGAAAGTCTACTAGTGGTGGAGCTTTCTATATTGGGCAGAAATGTGTTGGCTGGTTGATCAAGAAACAAGAAAGTACCTCTCTTAGTACTACTGAAGCTAAGTATATCTCTGCCACAAAGGCATGCACTCAACTGCTATGGATGAAGAAACAGTTAATAGATATTGGTGATGAGGTAAAGCAACCAATGGTTATTTACTCTGATAAAAAGAGCACAATTGATCTTACGAAGAATCCTGTTCAGAATTCCCTTACAAAACATATTGAAATCAGGTATCACTTTATCAAAGAAAAAGTTGAACAAGGGGTGATTAGAATGGATCATGTGGGAAGTGATAAGCAAGTGGATGATATCCTGACCAAGCCACTGTCTGTGGCTGTGTTTGAGAAGCATCAATTGAACCTCGGTGTTCAGCCACCTCCCAGTGCATAAGGAGGTTACGCATTACCCATCTCCCCGTTTGTGATAACTGTTTTTATCTGTTTATGGCTATAATGCAGGTTTATGGGGGAGATACTATCTAGGGGGAGTATGGTTTGAGCTGAACATTGAACAAATTACTGGTCTTTGGATTTATTATCAATGGGGGAGAAAGGAGAAATGAATAAACTCTGGAACCCAATTCAATCTTCTTCTCTTGTTTTCTACACCGAGCATTGCTCACGTAGACTTAGAGTGTTGGCTGAGTTGAGTCTTGTGTTTTTGGTTTTCACATGGATGGAGATCTGTTGAATTTATTTTCTGATTTCCAACAAACCCAAAGGGGGATATTGTTGGAACCATGGTCTTCTATGCATGATGTGGAGTCTGGTTTGTGTTTGTTGTCAATCAGCAGTGGAAGTTCAGAATGTGTACCCACAAAGAGGTCATACAGTTCAAGCAGACAACAGTATTGAAGGTGGCGCCGTTTCCCAGTGTTTGCCAAATTTTTGGGGTCCAAAATTTGGAGTTGGGTGAGCATCACGAAAAGAGGTTTTTCTTGAAGATCATATTTTTATATGGAAAAGGCATGCGTTTCGCGAAGATGAGATGCATGAATTGGATTTCGCGAAGACCAGAAAAATGGAGGCGGTGATGCTTCACGATTACATCAAAGCTTCTCGAACGGCAGAGTTGAAGCGCATCGTGGCGGTGAAGGGATTTGCAAGGGAGCTTCGCGGAGAAGGCGCGAAGGAATGTTGACGGTGATGTTTCTCGATTACGACGAGCTCCATGATCGGAAAATTTCCGTGGCAGTTCGTGATTTAGACAGAATTCCGACGTAAACTTTGGAGCTTCGCGATTTGAGATGACGTGGCATTGACTTCATGCGGATAGTTCGAGGGTCGGTGGAATCGCCTATAAATAGAGGCCGACCCCCTCGAGAGAAGTAGAGATATTTTTCAGAGAAAATTCTTTGCTCTCGTTTCGTGAAGGAAGTTCGCGAAGGCAGTATGGTTCACGAAAGAGGAGCTTCGCGGTGGCTATTCTAGCTCCGCGAAAGTCGTGCGCCCTGCGTTGGCTCGGTGAGCTTTGCGAAGAGGCAGGAGCTCCGTGACAACCGAGCATTGCGAAGGCTTGTGCATCATGAGAGTGCTTCACGATTGAGCTTCGTGAAAAGGCAGGGACTCCGCGAAGGCTTGGTTGAGCTTTGCAATATTGGGAGCCTTGTGAAGTAGGGTACTTTGCGAAGGCCCTTTACAAAGGTTGTTTGCCCAGTGGACAAGGGAAAAAGAGGTATTCATCAGTGGATGAAATTTAGACTTTAACAGATCATCAACTCAGGACTCTGATGCAAGCAAAGTCTCATTCTGAACAGGAGACAAAGAACTTCATGTTTATCTATTGAAGAGACCTTCACGTCTATAAATTGAGTGGGAATTCACCAACGGCAGTGAACTAGGGGGAGTCAACAGGAGTGACCTGAGGGACGCAGTGAGATATCCCTGAACCTTTGTAAGGGAAGTGAGCTTGGGACAGATTGATTGTGCCCAAACTTTTGTAGTCTACAGCTAGTGAAGCATAATGGATTTTGGTATGACTGACAACCTGTCAGCGTATGCTCCTTGGACGTATCCCTTAGTGGTGAACCAAGTAAAAATAGTTGTGTCATCTCTCTGCATGTTAATGTTTCATTACTGATCATATCCATCATACAGGTTTAACGGGTTCCTACCAACGTGGGAACAAGATCCATAACTTTAAGAAGAAAAAGTTGACACCCCGATTCACCACTCCCCTCTCAGGGTGTCCCGGGGTCCTACAGTCTCAAGGGCCTCTGGGTCACGTAGACCATGGAGTAGCCCAGTTCACATAGAACATGCCCCAGAAGAGGATCAGAGCAACATGAGTAGCAGCCACCAAATGCAGAGCTAGCCAGATTGGAAGAATGAGAGGGTATGGAAGCCGCCATCGGGACTAGGCACCATGCAGCTTTGTACGGGGTAATGCTAGCTGATCAGTAATGCAAGGTGGGGAGCTAGGTGATCAATGACGCAAAAATATGGGGAGGGGTAGTTCAAGTGGTCTGGGACTATGGGTCATGTATTGGGCATGGTATGCATCTAGGCCTTCGGTTCATGTATTGTGGGTTTGTTGGGCCTTGTGACTTGGGCCTACAGGTCATTTACAGGTTCCCCTTCAACCCTTAAAAGGGGTATTATCCATAATAAAATAAAAAATAAGACCTTTGGGCCATTCGGGTAATGGATTTGGTGAGCATGTTCATTGTGAATGAAAGGTTCCTTAGGAGAAGGCATCATAGTTTTGTTTGTAATACGTTGAGCATCTAAGCTGAGCATCTCGTTAAGGGTCAGACGGATGTGGCTTGAATCATTCCCCTTCTTGTTAAATAGTTACATTCATAAGGAACTGTTCTTTTTAAGCATGCTGTCGGTTAGGGCGAGTGTGATCTAAAGTGTCGATAATGTCTTTGAGGAAATATTGCATGACTAGTTTCGGTTAGGTCAATTAGGAATTTGAATGTTTTGTTTAAGTGAGTTTGGTGGGTTGATGACTGCTTGATGGTTTCAAATCATGCTAGAATCATCGTTATAAGGATTTAAGGAATGTTTAGTAGGCAAATCCAATGGAGGAGGCACCTTGGCTCAGAATTGGACCTTTTATAAGTTAAATCCTAAGGTGGGAAGCACTAATGTATAAAAGATTAAGGAGATAATTACATGATCATGTATTAGTTAAATGAGCTCAAGCAAGTTCCATTTCAATGTTTTGGTTGGAAATAGGGTGTTGGCTTGAGTTTAAATGGATTAAAGTTCCAAGTTCTTAAGAAATGATGGAAGGTGTGTTAGGCATTTAAAAACGCAATGTGACCATTTGAACAAGACTTCATGACCCTTGTAGGTCAGGTGAACTATTCGTTGTTTCTGAAGGATTCTCAGTGATGAGAAGTTCTAAGGTGGGAAATTTGTAATGTCATGTGTTTTGAACTGGAGGAAAATGCAAAGAAATTTTGAATTTTTGTGATTTATGGTCGTATAATTTTAAAAAATGGGATTTAAAACATTTTTTTAGAAATTGGAATATTGTAGTGTGATTTTGTTTAAAGAAATAAAATTAAATTCATTTTTAAAAATAAAATATTTTTTTATAGTAAAAATAATAATATAATTGTTGTTATTATTATTATTATGATTATGATTATTATTATTTTTAATATTATTATTATTTACTTTTGTTTTAAGAGAAACCCCAAAGGGGTTCTCTTACTCACCCTCGTACGAACCACCTGGTCAAGTCCCTGCCACGCATGATGCCACCTCCCAGCTCCCTATTATTCATTGATTTTCCACCAGATCCCTTCATATTTTATTTTTGAATATTTGAGGTATTGTCTCCACATCTTCTTCTTTTGGTTTTCTTGGTTGATTTTCCGTCCCCATCTCCCTATTCAGTTTGGCCAAACCTAGGGTTTGGTTAACCCAAGTTTTTGATTTTCTCTTTCAATGTTAGCGCTTGAAATGGGTTCCTCAGGTCAAATTCATCGTGTTTCCACAACCACTGCTGAAGGCAAGCTGGTTGGGCTTGATTTCTATTCATCAGTCACTATTAGAGTTAAGTTTTATACACTGCCTTCAGTTTTCCTATTTTATCTGGGGTCGTTGAGTAATTTTAGAGCCCCTGGTAATTTTATTATAGTGTGTTTATCATCCTTGAGGCAGTTTCAAGTCACCGGAGTCAAAAGCGACTCACCGCGTATGCATAGGTAAGCATATATATAATAAGTTCTCCTGTTATATGTATATCCTCCCATGGTAGTGTGATTATATATAAGGGGATAAGTGTGATTATGTATATATATGGAAAATGCATATGTGTGTGGGTGATAATGGGCTTATGAATATGAGCATATATATAAGGATCCTCTTGTGTGTGTTCAATCCCATGAAAACACATACATAGGGTTTATTGCATCCTTATGTATATGTAAAGGTGTATATTCTCTGAGGATGAATGGAACAACATAGAGTTGTCACTGATAAAATTGTCAATAGATGAGTGTTCGAATTTATTCTTCTTTTGAGGTAGGGTCCCTTTATGTGCCCCTTTAATTTTAGTAATTCATTAATTAATTACTTAATACAACATTCTTAGTTTTTAATTAATGCAATTTGGTTTTTAGTTTAAAAGCTTCCATGATAATGTTAGTGAAATGCATAAAAGTGATATATGTTTTGTTTGATATAAAAGTCATGTTTTTGTAATAAAACACCTCTAACAGAGGTGCAATGCCTTAAAGCTAAAAATTTAGAGATATATTTTTATGCCTCCTACCTTATTGTCTTGCTATTTTCTTTATTCTTGAGTAATAATTGATGAATGACATGTTTAGGTTCTTGATCCCTTGTAATGTATTTTCTATATCTCAATGAGTTAAATTAAATGGTTTAGGTGAGTGGAATGGTTAGAATTAATTAAGCAAGTTGGTATCATCCCTTAAGGGTAACGAACATGAACCATTTGGAATTTATAACTTAAAATAAATTTTCCATGTTTAGGAAAATTGAGTGAGAATAAACTTTAGTAGGATGGATAATACCAAATATAATGACTTGAATAAATGTTTTATCTATAATGAATTGTTTGACTTTATTAAATTTTTTAGTTTGTTCTATCATGTCTGTCATGTCCTTCACTTATGGAGAAACCCATTCAGGGTGTTTGACTTGCCTATGGGCCACCCCTTTGGGTGTTCCCAACCTAAATGGCCTTTTTTCCTAATACCTTGAGTTGTGTTTCACCTTTGGATGAGTCTGTGGTACCTTGGACTAATGTACTAAATTTATAACTTGATTTAAAAATGGTAATTGAACTATGGGATGGGCCTTTGACAATGAATATGCCTAGTTCCAATTGTTTAGCCTTATGCATATGCTTGTGTTTGTATATTTTTTTTCCAAAGTGGTTTTTCTTGGTTGTATTAAAAAGAATACAGGGTCAAGCTTGATAGCTTGAGACTGTGAGATGTCATTGATGACATATGGTTAAAGGCATGCTAATTCCATGTGACTATGGTTTCATTTCATTGTTAGATCTGATGCCTTGTTTATAAGCCCATTTCTTAAAACTTTCTTATGTTTATTGCTTATTACTTAGTGATCTTTATTAAATCCTTAGGTTACTTTTGTGCTAAATGACTTATTCCATGTTGATGGCTTGTATTGTTTTACTTGGTAGCTTAAATAACTTTTGGCTCATGGTTCTTGTTTAATAGCATGATTTATGTATATTATTTACATGTTATTTATGTATTGATGTTTTCCTTGAAATGTGACTTGGAAACTATGGTTCACTTGATACGGGATGTGTGAGAAAATGGGTTCTGTATTAAGGACTCATGGACGGACTCCTGTGCTCAGGTGGTTATACCACAATGCACTGGGGAAGCGGTGTTTTAGGCTCACCAGAAAAGGGCTCCCCCAGACTTTCTATTATACTATTGGGTGATACCCATTCCCTAAGGGGAAACTAAGGATGGACCAAGCCTCAGGTGATACTCAGTCCCTTATGTGTGATACCCGAGAAAGACTCATGGTTACCATAGCATGATCAATACTTGTAACTTTGAAAGTATCACCTTGTATGAGCTTAGTGAGATTATATATTTTGAGTTGATTTACCGTAGAGATACCTCAAGGATGGGCGCATACTCCACTACTATATTTTAAATATTGTTTAAACTACATTGATTGATTTCTTGGGTTAATTACTTATGCTATAATTGTTTCTTCTATTTATATTAGAGCATGTACTTGTAACGTTTTTCTCTTGTTTATTAGCATACTTTTGTGATGACATGAGAATTAGACCCCAAGCCTAAGCACAAGCTTGGGGGTGAACCTCTTTGAGTTTCCTTGTTACTTTTGGAACTGATATACATATTATACTTGCACAAGTACCTATTTTCTAATTTCTAGATTAGGCCGAAGTAGGTGGTATGGGACATGTGTTTGTTTAGGAACCTAGACCAAGTTGCTATTATTAATTGTTATCACTCTGCATTTATTTTATATGGGACACTTCTTAATTTATATTTCTTTTTCTGGATTGGGATAGACACCATGGGTGCCGAACTACTGAGATTTATATCTCACACCATACTCAGGTACCCTTGGTACCCGATTAGACCTTATAATTACAGGATCTAGTTTTACCTCTATATTACTTATACTTGATAGTTAGGAGTAAATGATCGAGCTGGAGCTCAGGATTCTCATGAAGATCACCCATGGGGCTTGATGTTATTTATTTATTATTATACTATGTTGTAAATTATTCTATATTGTTGACTACTTTCAGTTATGTATCATCACCATAATATGCATTCATCTGTTGTATAATCCGACATTGACCACTTTTATTAAATTATTAATTATTGTCTTCTATTTATTTGTCAATTATTTATTACTATTTCTACCACTGTCTGTTCTTGTTATGTTTATATTGTCTATTATATATTATTAATCAGTATGCACACTCTGATCTATGAGGGAATAATCTCCCCATGGACAAACCCTAGGCCCTCACTGCTAGTCGAAAGCCTCTAGCATTTAAGGAGATGTGCTTGAGGTCATGTGTCCCACCAATCCGACCACCATCTTAGAGGTGATCTAGGCTAGGACATTACAATGAAGACATATTTTTACTATGAATTTAGATCATTTTGATTTATTTGAAAGCTAGAATCAGTATTAACCATTTGACTAGATTTTTATCCCATATATACACCAAGAATATATCCTTAGTTTTTCTCCTATACTTAAGGATAAACTTAGTAGTAGACCAATTATGTTCACCTAGATCAACTTGATATCTTCCCACCATGCTCAAGGAATAGGTGAATCAATCCTAGTAAATAGCATGGAATACATGATTGATCCTACTACATATGTAGATGGGATATTAATTATCCTCTATTTCTATCCTCTTATGTTTGAGAACACATTTTCTTGGAAATATGTATACCATGTGACATTATGACCAATCCTTTATTGGATTTTTCCATACAAAATATATTTAGTATCTAGTCAATGTATGTACCTTGACTTAGTCCAAGAATCCTCTTAGGTCTATAACAAATGATCTTGATTCCTAGAATGTAGGATAATTCCCCTAAGTCCTTCATGGAGAAACACCTATTTAACTAGTCCTTAACTGACTATAAGACTAGTATTCCATTTCCAATAAGTAATATTTTATCGACATATACTACTAAGATAAAATCCACACTCTCACTAAACCACCTGCAAACACATGACTCACATTCATTCTTAATGAAACCAAATTATTTTATAGCATCATCGAACCGAATTTTCCAATGTTCTATATACTTTCTTCAATCCATAAATATATCTCTGTAACTTGAACACCTTTTTGGTATTACTTGGAGTCATAAAATCTTATTTTTGTGTCATATAGACATCTCCCTGAAGGTTACTATTAAATAATTCAATTTTAAAATACATCTAACAAATTTTATAGTCACAACAATATTTTATAACAAGTATAATTCTAATGGATTTAAGCATGGAAACACAAGAAAATGTTTCATAATAGTCAATGCATTGATATTGTCTAAAACCTTTAGCAACTAGCCATTATTTATAGGTATTTACCTTAAATTTTATATCTAGTTTTCTCTTGAATACCCATTTAAACCCAACATGCTTTACATCAATTTGTGGATAGAATGGAACCCAAATTTGGTTATGATATATGGAATACATATTAGAATTCATGGATTCTTTCCATCTTAAAAATTCTGAGCTCTTTACTACCTATTTAGAGGAGATATGTTCATTATTTCCAATCAATAACGAGTCACCATCTTCAGTGACTAGAAAACTGGATATTTGTAGTTCTATTACCTCTCTGGTGCTCCTACTTAGTACTTGTGTTCCAGTAACAACTTCTTTTATGTGGACCTATGTAATTTGTTTTTGTTTAAACTCTTGTGTATCTTGAGCATCAACTTAATCGATATCCTTCTTGAGGATATGCTACCTCTCAAGATAGATAACCTATCTTGAGATAATTACTTTCTTATTTGAGGGATTTATAGATATTATCCCCTTGTTTCCTTAGGATACCCTATAAATATACACTTTATTCCTTGAGGTGATATTTTTTTACCTGATATGGCCTTAATAAATGCCTCTCAACCCTATACATGAGTGTATGACAAAATAAATTTTTTTCCATACATTTATTCATATGGTATTCCATTTTCCACCTTAGTTGGTACTTTTTTTTATAATGTGTATAACAAAACGAAATGAATATCCCCAAAAGGATAATAGAATATCTGCATGACTCATCATCGACCTCACTAAGTCTAGTAAGTTATGGTTCCTCCTTTCACTAAAACCATCTCACTATGGTGTATAAGGTGGAGTGAGTTGAGATATAATCCCAAACTATTGTAGAAAAATGTTGAACTCTTGGTTAAAATATTCACCACCTTTATTATATTTAATATTCTTTATTTTCTTACCAAGTTGATCCTCTACTCAATTATTTAATTCTTGGAATTTATCAAAAGACTCAGACTTATACCTCATCAAGTATACATAACCATATCTACTCAAGTCATTAATAAAAGTTATGAATTAAGAATATCCACCTCTAGCTTATATAATAAAATGTCCACACACATCAATGTGTACCAATACAAGAATATCTATGGCCCTTAAACCTATTCCATCAAATGGTGGTTTAATCATTTTTCTTTATAAACAAGCATGTCATCTTTGAAGTGGTCTTAGCTTAAAGGAGTCTAAACAACCATCTTGATATAGATTTTTTAGAAGCTTCTTGTTTACGTGACCAAGATGGTGATTTTGTAACTGGGTGTATATGAGTCATGTGAAAAATATTATTTATCCATTTTCAATACTTGGATTTTTAATTTAATTCATAAAGACCATTATTTAATTATTCCATAACATAGAAAATGATGTATTTGTTAAAGAGGAATTATTTATTTCCAAATTTGAAAATAAATCCATCCATGCTAAGGTGAGAAACATAGATAATTTTCTTAGTAAAACTTGGCACAAAATAACAGTACTTTAAAACTAAAATCTGTATCCAAAACAATAATTCATATTCCATTGAATGCTCAAAGATCCACCTCTCCTCTAGAAATATTTTAGAATATAATTGGTTCTTGCATTTTCATAAATATGTGAGCACAAAAGTTTTATCTAATACCACATGTGTATATATAGAAATATTTTACTTAATTACAAACACACCTTTAGTTCCCCCTTAATCATGTGTATATTTCTTCTTCCACTGGCCTAACTTTCCACATTGAAAACATATTGCACTTTGTTCCTTTTCCCATCTTTGAATATTATTATTCTTGAAAGGACATTGCTTGGGAGCCTTATAATTGGAATGATTATTGGGACCCTTTTACTTGTTCTCCCTTTTCTTGTTCACTATAAGGACCTTAGGTTTTACATTCCCCATATCCTCTTCAACTTATAGAATGAGATTAAATAGTTCTGAAAGATTCTTCTCACTATTTCCCATGTTGTAATTCTTAATGAAATTAGAAAAGGATTAAGGTAGAGAGGAAAGGATGAGATATGTTCATAGCTAATTAGGGATATTAAATCCCAAGATGTATAAGAATTATATGTAGCCAATAATATTGAATACATGTATCCTAACTAGCATTGAATCTCCAAGAATTTATGTGAACAATGCATTAGAGATCTCATATCTCTCTTGTCTCACCATCTCTTGATAAAGATCATGAAGGCAAGACATGATTCTATACACATATATATCCTCATGTTTCTTTAAAAGCTAATTAGAAATAGAAAATAACATGAAATATTATAAATATATAGAATAATCCATATGTTTCATGTAAAGAGATAATTCTTCCTCACTGAACTCTTTTTTAGGTGCTTTAGGAATAGGGTTTTCAAGCACCTATATTTTCCTTTCATGGTGTAGAATAATGTAAAATCACCTTTTCCATTCCTGAAAATTAGTGATAGTGAGAAGGTTATCCTTCTCTAGTATGGATCACAGTGATATAGTTGAATTCATGTGGGTTTCCATTTCTACAATTAAGCAGTTTATAATTTTAGTACTTTATTTGATTTATAAAATTTAGATAATAAATATTAAATTTATTTGTCTCCTACTATTTTATCAAAACCCAATATCCCTCACCATTGGTTTTAGAGTATCCATTTGTATGAAATTATAGTAGTAAGGAACCATATTCCCCTTCCCATAACCTTGAATTAATCTTGATAAGTTATTTGATGAGTTTTAGGGAGGTGTAATATGACAACTATATTAAATTGTAGCTCCTCAATCTGTTGAGTTGACACCCCAATCCTGAAATACTAAATAATAATTTCCTCAAATCTTTCCTCCTAGTTACAATAATATTTTCTTAGGCAGTAAATCCTTGATGTGAAATAAGTTTAAGTCAACCCAAAACACAAGATAAAATTCCCTGATAATTGGAAACACCCTAACTTGGGTTGGTCAAGTACTTAAAACCATGATTTGATTCTAAATTAAGTAGTGTCAGGATATAAAGAATTAATATATGTTGTTGAATGTTTTTTATATTTATGCATAAATATTCTATTATTATATTTATCACATTCTAGTTAATATTAAGTTGATTTAATTAAGTGATCAACCATGTCTTATATAAAGTTCATGCATAATTTAATTTAATTTATTTCTATCTTGCATGCTTGTTAATTCATTAGTTTATGTTTTTGCGACAGAACATCCATAACAAAATTAACCATGAAACTTGAAAAAAATAAAATAATTAAAAGTGGTATGATCATGAGACTTTACTAATGCTTAGTTTATCTAGTGTATGATAAACTAATCCTCAACCTAGGGGGAAAACAACTTGAACCATTACTTGGTTCATGTGATAAATTTTCACACGTCCACCCTTATAACTCCTGGATTGGTTTCAACTTGGATATAAACTTGAACTTCCTCCATTCTCCTTAGAGCTCCATCCATTACATAATCTCTATTCACATGCTGGTGATGGGAACAAAATGATTGGTTTAATGGGTTTACATAAAAGGAAACCATGGGCACACAATCCCATACATAATGAGAAGAGGGATGCCATGCATGAAATCAATTTAGTTTAATAATAATAATAAATTAAAAGGAAACCACTCATATATAAAGGTATGGTCTATGCTCATGATAATCTACATGCAATAAATTATACATTTAATAAACTAGCATTCATTCCTAGTCATTATTATTTAACATAAATCAAACTCAGATCAATTAATTATCTTCATTAATCAATAAAAACTTTTATATTAATTCTCATCCAAATGCCCTTGATATTATTATCCATCATTATTTTAAACAAGTTAAACAATTTATTTTAATTTGAGTAAGTACAAAATATGTACTTTTAAAGGAAACAAGATGAGTACCTATCCGAATTACCCAACATGTATGATGGTTTTATATAGTTTACTCATATAGCATGTAACATGAACATCTTATCACATATTTTCATGACATGTACTATCAAATAAATTACACATAGACATATGTTATTTATGTTTCATGTTATAATTTTAATGCACATAGAGTAACCAGTGTATTATGACTTATACACAATATGTAGTTTCGAATATTATGTAGAAATTAATTAAACATTTAATATATATATATATATATATATAAACCATTAAATTGTGTGTACGAGTCAAATAAATGACACACAAAACACATTTTAAAAAGGTTTAAATATTATAAAAAATTAATTTTAAATTCTTTTTAAACATGTAATATACATAATGAGTACTATCTGGCTACACGTCTTGTATATATCTTATCCATCTATCCACAGTACACGCCTAGGGAATGGGTGTGTTAGACTTCCATGGATGTTAATGGAGTAAATAACATATACCTAAGCTAAAAGTCATGTGGTCTCAAAGTTACAAGGTTAACAGTCACACATACCATGTAATAAACACATGAATCATCTTTGAGTAATGGACTACATGTTATATATGTAAGTTACACGTTGTGTAATCCAATTAACCATATGATAGGCCAGACTGGTTAACACACAGTGTTTATTAATTACATACCACATGTCATTAATACATGATGCTCCAAATTGATTAATGAGTCATACTAGTACATTAAACATGGGTACACAACATGTTCCTCCATGCCACATGCCTTGTATTCTCGTGTTATTTGACCCAAATATTTAGCATGTACAAATGAATTCTTAAAATGTTATTCATTCATAATTAATCTATTTTTGTTATATTTGAGAGAACTAAGAGGAAGAATAATATATCTCATGATTTGGGTTTAAATAATGACTAAATTTGATTTTGAAAATTAATGATAAATTAATAAATCAATCAACGATCTTTAAATAATTATAAATTATCATGCAGCCAACTCTGATACAACTTGATAGTTATCGGTGCAGTAGAAGCATGTGATTGGGAATGAACAACTCAAATTTTGTCATAATAAATTACTATTCTGAGATACACATGATGTAGAATGTCACAACCAATGAAATTAATTCAAATATTAATTGAAAAATGAAATCTAGAACCACAACACAAGATTATCACATAATGATTTATAATTAATTTAAGTAGCTAAAGAATTACCTTGTAAATAATTATTTATTTATTGATTAATTTGAGTTGTACCATTGTTACATTATAGGAATCAAGTTTATATTTCCTCCAATGGTGATCCACACATACACCATGGGCCTCCAAGTGACGCTATAGAAATCTATGAGTCCTATCATGAGATACCCCAATGCTTTCACCAGTCGTCTTTGATTTATATAAGAATCTCATCAAAAAATGACTCTCCTTGTTCTATTTTGAATCAAGAGGGGTGGTATACGAGGACTTATCTCTATTCTTGAGATTTTTATTGGAGAGGATTTCTCTCGAGATTGAAAGGATTATCTAGATGTCTTTGTGCACAACCAAAATGCCTAGAGATCCAGGTTAGAAATAATATAATTGGGTATAAGTAGTGTTATGTTTAGAAAATAGTAATTGAACATGTTCCCTAATTATTTCCTTAATCACACAGAACCCCATGTATATAATAATAATAATGATACTATTATTTCAAAACATGCATGAAAAAGTGAATTAATTATATATTATTTTTTGAATTAATTGTTTAAAATTTATCTAAAGAATATTTAATATATATTATTTCTCACTGGACCATTAAACACAGTCCACTATTCCTTCACAGTATTTATCGATCCTTGAATAATGACTATTTATTTAGTAAATAAATATCACTAAATTATTCATCAATCAATAAATAAATATTATCTTCACTAAATAACAAATAAATATTTATTAAATATTATGCTCACAAATATTCTCTCGAATAACCAGTGAATGAATATATGTGATTAAACAAACATGAATAATTATTAAACCACACACATAAATAATATTTATTCAACTAATTGAATAATAATAATATTTAACTGTGGTTCTAGACATACTTAGTGTGTGACTCTCTAGGCACCTTTATCAGTAGTATTAGGAAGAACTGCCTAAATTCCAAGGTTAGTATCTAGCAACATGCCAAGACTCCCATAGATAAAGAAGTTAAATTTCATAATGACATACAACCTCATATGAATTCTTACTGTATAACATAATATTTTTTTGTCACAATATACTCCATCTAAAGATACCCCTCTTGGGTTGATAATGAAAGGAGAGAGATAATGACCCCCAAGTACAACCTCCAGTAGGCCTCAGGTTGGTGACCAACACTGAGTGTCACGACCCGCCCTCGGGGTCCGTGCCGTGACTACCCCAAGCCCGCCTTCCATAGGCCAGGGGCTGGCGACTAGCACCAAGGCGTAAATCCCGGTAAAAAGGGAAGGCATTGCCTTTGTAAAGTAAACAAACACCACAGAGTAAGACAGCGGAAAGTAAACACTAAGTAAAAACAGAGTACAACTGAAAGTGAGGAAAAGTAAATGGGCCAGTATACAAACCCAAACTGAAAGTAAAGTACAACTCGAAAGGGAAAACAACAACTATAAGTAAAAGCCGCTACACCGAGCTGTCCACTGGAGATCCCACCTGAAGGATGGGTACAGATAGCTCCACTGCTCCACGGGTCCTGTTGTCCGCTCCGAACACGTCCTGCCTAGTGGTCCACCTCCAGGTACCGTCCTGCTGCTCTGCAAGCCTCAACCACGATCAACTCTGTCCGTCGTCTGCAACCAACACAACGTAGTGCGGGCATAGCCCGTGCAGGGGTGAGTATAATATACTCAGTAGGGACCCCGAGACCCCTTAAGGTCTCTCAAAATCCACAAAGGATAAATCACGAAAAAAGGTACAATCACGAAGTAACAACCGACACTGCTTAGGTATATGCCCATACATATACCTAAGTCATCAATTCCATCACGCTCCATCATCCGAGCCCAAGTACAACTCAGTCCACACAGGAAAGTGAACGTATTCCACACAGGAAAGCAAAACGAAATCCACACAGGATAGCACAACACAATCCACACAGGAAAGCAACTGGATTCAGCTCACACAGGTATACTTCTCGAAAGACGATAAAGATGATCTCTGATCCATCTAAGTCGTCGGACCCACGAAGTATCGATAGGTAACTAACCCCCGCAAAAGACCCACATAGGATCGGGCCCACATAGGACCTGTAGGCGCTGGTTCACACAGGACCGCTGAGCGCAAAGACCCACACAGGATCGGACCCACACAGGATCAGGCCCACACAGGACCTGTAGCACTGATCCACGTAGGATCGCTGAGTGCTGTAGTCATCGTCGTCAAATCCACACAGGATCTCTGTACTGTCGTCGTCGCAGTCACAGTAGCAGTAGCAGTAGCAGTAGCAGTAGTAGTCACAGTAACAGTCGCAGCCAGCACTAGGGTTCCCGCACACAACAAGCTCGTACAGGAGGATCCGCTCCACGAGCCGAGAGGCTGATACATCAACTGTCACAAAGTCCAGATTTGATGTATCCAAAAGTTCCGTATCGTCAACAGGAATTCAACGCAACAGACGGCGGGTCGATCGGACGCCCAGTCTGAGAGTTATTGGCCTTTTCGTCCCAGGGGCCCGGTTGGTTTTTAAGGAAAAACCAACCCGACCGTACTCCACCTGCGTCCAAACCTCGGGCGGAGTGTGCCAAAAGATCCGTCTCACTAAGAGGAACACAACAAAGCTGACGACATGTCAATCGGACGTCTGTAGCTCAAGATATGAGCGTTTCTGCTCCGAAGGCTCGGTTGGTTTCGTGAACGAAACAACCCGACCAAAATCAAAGTATTCCGAAACTTTGAGTGCGATATACCGAATCGACCGTCTCGATCCAAGGATCGCGTAGCCACTGACGGTTCGTCAATCGGAGGTCCGTGGCTCAAGTTATGGCCAAAAGACCGAAGACGACATGAAAATGGGGGGTCCGGGTCCGGGCCGACCCGGCCCGGCCGGCGGCGGTCCGGCGCGGCGGCGCGACCCGGCCGGCGGCGGCGCGGCCTGGCGCTGCTGGTGTCACGCGCGGGGGGCATGGCCCCCGCTTCCTGCTGGCGGCGCGGCTTATAGCCGCGCCTTTTTGGAGAACCGACCCCCATCGTGGGGGCCTGCTTGAGGGAAACCGGGGGGCCACCTGCCCCCCTTAATGAAACCGCCCCCCTCATAAATGGGGGGGCTTTAGAGTTGACTGGGGGAATTAATTTCCCCCGGTCTTTGACCTTCCGGCCGGCCCACCTGGCCGGCCGGTTTTCTTCAACGGGACCGACAAAGCCGGTCCCCTTCCGGTCTCCAACGCCGGCGGCCCGGCGAGCTGCCGGTCCTCTCGTCCCGCCGCGGCCCGGAACCGGCCGTGGTGTTCGTCGTCCGGCGTGGTGCGACGACACCGCGCCCGTCCGCCGCGGCCCCGCTCCGGCCGCGACGCCTTTGGTTCCCTTCAACGCGGCGCAACGGCGTCGCGTTCTTGATAATCCATCCACGGCGCGACGTGACGGCGTCGCGTAAATAAGCCGGGCGATTCCCGCGTGGTGCGATGACACCACGCCTTCTCTTTCATCATAAGATTATACAAATAACCAAGAACAAAGGAGGGGGATTTCGGCCGTGTTTGTGCGGTCCGACCCCCCTCTCGTTAGATGATAACTCTTAAATATTTTATCACAAATTATCATTCTAGAACCAAGAACGAGAGTAAGGAAATAAACCACAACAAACCCCTACCTTGGGTTCAAGTTCGAAGATCGTCAACGACCCGCGGAAGACAACGTCGCGGAGGTCAGGTGTCGCGGTAATCGTTCGTCAAATCCGATGACGAAGAGGTACGTCCGAAGAGATACGTCGTTGGCGAATCTTCGTAAGCCGACGAAGGAAGTCCGAGGAGGAAGCGACGTTCCCTTTCGTTGACACGGAAGGCATCGTCGATCTTCGGATACAATCGGCTACGAAGAAGAGAGGAGCGGCGTTCTTCGTCGGAGTTCGAAGGTTCTTCGCGTTCTTCGTCAAGCTTGGAGAAGAAGAAGGAGAAGGCTTCAAATCTCTCAAGAGGCTAGAGAATTATAACCAAATAAAATAAGCTAAGAGCTTATTTTATTTACTCAACCAACCCTTTTGAATTTCAAAGGTTTGAAAAATATTAAACAACTCAACCTAATTAATAAGCTAAGTTGTCAAGATCAATTAAAAGGGGAGTTAAGGGAGTTTTGAGAGGAGATGGTAAGTTGGGTTTTGTGTGGGCCCCACCACACTTAATCCTCCCAAGGGAGGTTAAGTGGATGTGGGTCCCACCTTTAACTTCCTTTGAGAGGAGTTAACCAACAAGTAAGAAAAATAAAAAGTGTTCCACATTTTTATTTAACTTTTTATAATTCACCCAAAAACTAACTTTCGTCCCGCAATAAACGCAACTACAGAAAAGGTCTCCTTAAGCGAATATCGGCGCTGTGAGTTCATCGGTGTCCTCAGATTTCAATTCCGAGCACCGGATCAAAATTTAAAAATTCCCGCTCGTTCGTTCACTGAACGTACCCGAGCCAAACTTCGGAAATTGATTCCGGGCACTCCGGGCCTCAGAATCAGGTGCCGTCAGAAACCGCGCTCTTGTAAAATTCCAAAGAAAATTAAGAAAAAATTTCCCTTGAATTTTATGGGTCTTTACATTACTCCCACCTCAGGGCTTTACGTCCCTGTAAAGATACATAAAAAACTAGGGAAACAAATGAGGGTACTGAGCACGCATCTGAGCCTCCCGCTCCCATGTGCTCTCCTGGAGGTTCCCGTGATACCATCTGATGCGCACAAGAGGAATCGATCGCCCACGTAGGACCCGCTCCTATCGATCCTCTACCTCCACCGGGACCTCCGTAAAAGTCGCCCCATCGTCAACGTCAAGCTCCCCATGGTCAATGATGTGTGTCGGGTCGTGCACATATCTCCTCAGCTGGGATACGTGGAAGACATCGTGCACCCGGTGCAACTGAGGTGGTAGAGCCAGGCGATAAGCCACCTCGCCAACCCTGCTGAGGACTTGGAAGGGTCCGATGAAGCGCGGAGATAGCTTGTCGCCTCGGCCAAATCTCCGTATACCACGTCGAGGTGTGACCCGCAAGAAGACGTGGTCGCCATCCTCGAACTCTAGTGGCCTCCGCCTCCTGTCAGCATATGACTTCTGCCGGCTCTGAGCTGTCCTCATCCGCTCCTGGATGACCTGGACCTTCTCTGTCATGGCCTGGACCATCTCCGGTCCCACAAGTGCTGACTCCCCAGGGTCTGTCCAGCACAAAGGAGATCTACAAGGTCGGCCATACAACGACTTGTACGGTGCCATCCCGATGGTGGAGTGGTAGCTGTTGTTGTACGCAAACTTCACCAAGGGTAGGTGGTCCTCCCAGCTACGACCAAAGTCGAGGACACATGCGCGGAGCATGTCCTCAAGATTCTGAATGGTCCTCTCCATCTGACCATCCGTCTGAGGGTGAAAGGCTGTGCTCAGACGTAGCTGTGTCCCGAATGCCTCCTGTAACCCCTTCCAAAGCTGGGAAGTAAAGCGAGCATCTCGATCGGAGACGATAGATGATGGCACACCGTGGAGCCGCACAATCTCTTGAACGTAGAGACGTCCCAAGATCTCCACTGAGCCCTGCTCTCTGATGGGTAAGAAGTGTGCCGACTTGGTGAGTCGGTCAACAATCACCCAGATGGAGTCGTGATCTCTGGAAGTGCGTGGAAGTCCAGTCACGAAGTCCATAGATATGCCGTCCCACTTCCACTCCAGGACCTCCAAGGGCTGTACCAAGACTGCTGGTACCTGATGCTCTGCCTTCACCTGCTGGCAGGTGAGGCATTGAGAAACGAACTCTGCTACTGCCTTCTTCATGCCTGGCCACCAGTGCTGTCGTCTGAGATCCTGGTACATTTTCGCCACTCCAGGATGTACCGCCAAAGGAGAAGTGTGAAACTCTCTCAGCACCTCCTCTCACAAAGCGACTGGTACCATGATACATCCTCTGAAAAGGATGTCGTGCTCTGCTCCAAGGGAGAAACCATCAGGTGCATGTCCTGAGGATATCTGTGCACGCCGTGTCTCACAGTCAGCGTCCTCACGCTGTGCCTCTCTGACCCGCTGCAGTAGAGGAGGGGTGACTGTGAGAGAATGGAGGAAGGCTGCTCCATCTCTATCCACGAAGGATATCTGTAAAGAGGCTAGCTGCTCCGTCGCCTCCTATAGTAGCTGAATGCCCGTCCTCTTACTGAGGGCATCAGCTACTACGTTCCCCTTCCCAGGAGTATAGACTATCTCAAAGTCATAGTCCTAGAGGAACTCAAGCCATCGCCGCTGTCTCAGGTTCAGGTCCTTCTGCGAGAAGATATACCCGAGACTCTGATGATCGGAAAAGACTGTAAAGCGCTCTCCCATCAGATAGTGTCGCCATGTCTTCAGAGTGAAGACCACTACTGCTAACTCCAGGTCATGGGTAGCGTAGTTCTGCTCATGCGACCTCAACTGACGTGATCCATAGGCGATCACTGCCCACTCCTGCATCAGAACACATCCGAGTCCGGTCCCTGATGCATCGCAGTAGACTACGTACCCTACTCCTTCCTCAGATAACCTCAAGATAGGTGCGCTGGTCAATCTCTGTCTCAGCTCCTGGAAGCTCTGCTGACATCTGTCTGACCACACGAAGGGTTTCCCCTTCTTCATCAAAGCTGTGAGTGGTGCCGCAACTCTAGAGAAGTCTGGCACGAATCTCCGATAGTATCCAGCTAGTCCCAAGAAACTCCGAACCTTAGTCACGCTCCTGGGTGGCTCCCATGCTAACACAGCCTCGATCTTCGCAGGATCCACTGCAACTCCCGCCTCAGAGATAACGTGTCCCAAGAAGTGGACCTCACGTATCCAGAACTAGCACTTAGAGAGCTTACCATAAAGCTGGTTCTCTTGGAGTGTGTCTAGTACAACTCGCAAGTGATAGGCGTGCTCCTCCTCAGTCGTAGAGTAAATCAGAATGTCGTCGATGAAGACTACGACAAACTGATCAAGGTATGGCTGAAAGATCCTGTTCATGAGGGCCATGAACACTGCTGGAGCATTGGTTACGCCAAAAGGCATAACCAAGAACTCATAGTGGCCATACCGACATCTGAAGGCCGTCTTCTGCACATCCTCATCTCTGACTCTGAGCTGATGATAGCCTGACCTGAGGTCTATCTTCGAGAACCACCGTGCTCCCTTGAGCTGATCAAAGAGGTCATCAATCCTCGGTAGCGGATACTTGTTCCTCACTGTCACCTGGTTCAGGCGACGATAGTCAACACAAAGCCGCAGGCTCCCGTCCGCCTTCTTGGCGAACAATATCGGGGAAGCCCAGGGTGAAACACTGGGTCAGATGAACCCCTTGCCCTGCAAGTCCTCCAACTGTACCCGTAGCTCTCAAAGCTCGGCGGGGGCCATCCGATATGCTGGAGTGGATATCGGGGCTGTCCCGGGGTATAAGTCAATATAAAAGTCTACCTCTCTGCGAGGAGGTAGCCCTGGGACGTCGTCGGGAAAAATGTCCGCAAACTGATCCACCACTGCAGGAAAACCAGGACTCCGCACGTCAACTGCTCCAAGGATGAGGCTAGCCATCTGATGAGTGATGGGCTGTCCTCTCCTCCGCGGAAGTCCATCCTGTGCTGCTAAGGCTCCCTTCTCGCCGGTGAAGGTGAACCTGCTCCCGTCGGTGCGTACACATCGCACCTTGCGCCTAAAACAGTCAATCTGCGCATGGACCGTAGATAGCCAATCCATGCCCAAGATGACGTCGTAAGGCCTTGACGCTGATACAAGAAGATCCTAGCTGAAGCTCTCGCCTCCTAGAGTGAGCTCACACTGCCGGCACCAGTGCGTAATCATCGAGTCTGCTCCCGTAGGAGTCTCTAGCCGTAAGGATCGAGCCAACAGCTCTGTCGGAATCTCCGAGCTCCGAACAAGGGCAGTGGCTATGAAAGAGTGACTCGCTCCTGTGTCTATAAGAACTGCAGCAAGGGTGGAATAGACACAAATAGTACATCGAATCATCTCGGGTGTGCCGTGGTCGTAGGCCTCTGCTTCCTGGAGCTGTGCCTGTCTCTGCCCGCCAGCTCCCTGTGGTCGGGGTGGACCTCCTGGTGGTGGTGGTGGCAGATCCTCAAAGCATCACCCACCACCGGATGCTCGTCCAGCTCCTCTGCCTCGTCCGCCTCCTCCCTGCGGAACGCCACGGTCGACCCTCTGCCACTGCCTCGGTGGTCCCTCAACTGTCTGCTGCTCCTCGGCACGGCGGGTCGGGCAGTCACGAGCCATGTGGCCCTGCCCGTCGCACGAGTAGCACTGCCTGCCTCTCGAAAGACTGGCTCCTCGCTGTGTGCCCCGCACTGCTGAGCCAGTGTCCTGAGGTCGTCTGCCTGAGGGTCTGGTCTGCCTGAACCCCTGAGTCATCCGTCGACTGCCTGCTGCAGATGACCCTTCCACGTGCCGCCCTGCGGTGGGTCTCGGTGCTGGTGTAGACTCAGCAAGGAAGGTCTCGATCAGAAGGGCCCGCTCCAGTACTCCTGTCTGAGTCGGTATGCTGAGGGAGATCAGCGATGCCCTGATCTCGTGTCTCAAACCCTGCTCAAAGGTCTGGGCCCAGAAGAATGGGTCCCGTACCATGTCGGTCGAGTAGCACGAGATATCGGTAAATCTCGCCGAGTACTGAGCGACCGTCATGCTGCCCTGCCGCAGCTGAAGAAGCTCCTGGATACGCACCGCACGAAGGGTGGCTGGGATGAACTCCGAGCGGAAGAGGCTCTCAAAGTCTGTCCATAGTAGAGATGCCTCATCGTGCACCTGGAGCATCAAGCTCCACCATCGTCCTGCTGCTGCGTGTAGTAGGCTCGCAGCGAGGATCACCATGAGGTCTGCTGGTGTCCTCACTAGCCTAAACACACGTACCACTGCCTCCAGCCAGTCCTCGGCTTCCTGGGGATCCGTCTCCCCGCGAAACCTGGGTGGTCGCTGGCAATGAAACTCATGCAGTGCGCTGAGGCGACGTGCATCGTCAGCGGCTGGTGCTGGAAGCATCGGGGGCTCGGCGGGTAGAGCTACCGCCGGTGCCACTGCTGACAAAGGGCCCTGCACCGAGGCCTCGTCGCTCGGTGGGCTGTCGTCACACTCGACTCTCAGAACCCTAGCTGGCTGCCGTCGTGGGGCCATCATGAAAAGGAAACAGGTGCGCCACGGTCAGAACAATATACCTGGTGATCTGATATAAGTAATCACAAAGAAAACTTTGAAACACACATGCAATCAATATTTTCGTGCATTAAGTCGGAAATCAGAAGTCAGGGTCCTGGTGTACGGATACGTCGGCCGCCGCACCAACACTGGACTCCCTGGACTGATAACCACACTCAATACGCTAAACATTATTGCTTCACATAGAAAAGATCAGAGTTCGCGGTAGAACCGAACTCCTCTGATACCAATTTGTCACGACCCGCCCTCGGGGTCCGTGCCGTGACTACCCCAAGCCCGCCTTCCATAGGCCAGGGGCTGGCGACTAGCACCAAGGCGTAAATCCCGGTAAAAAGGGAAGGCATTGCCTTTGTAAAGTAAACAAACACCACATAGTAAGCAAGCAGAAAGTAAACACTAAGTAAAAACAGAGTATAACTGAAAGTGCGGAAAAGTAAATGGGCCAGTATACAAACCCAAACTGAAAGTAAAGTACAACTCGAAAGGGAAAACAACAACTGTAAGTAAAAGCCGCTACACTGAGCTGTCCACTGGAGATCCCACCTGAAGGATGGGTACAGATAGCTCCACTGCTCCACGGGTCCCGTTGTCCGCTCTGAACACGTCCCGCCTAGTGGTCCACCTCCAGGTACCGTCCTGCTGCTCTGCAAGCCTCAACCACGATCAACGCTGTCCGTCGTCTGCAACCAACACAACGTAGTGCAGGCATAGCCCGTGCAGGGGTGAGTATAAGCTACTCAGTAGGGACCCCGAGACCCCTTAAGGTCTCTCAAAATCCACAAAGGATAAATCACGAAGAAAGGTACAATCACGAAGTAACAACCGACACTGCTTAGGTATATGCCCATACATATACCTAAGTCATCAATTCCATCACGCTCCATCCTCCGAGCCCAAGTACAACTCAGTCCACACAGGAAAGTGAACGTATTCCACACAGGAAAGCAAAACGAAATCCACACAGGATAGCACAACACAATCCACATAGGAAAGCAACTGGATTCACCTCACACAGGTATACTTCTCGAAAGACGATAAAGATGATCTCTGATCCATCTAAGTCATCGGACCCACGAAGGATCGATAGGTAACTAACCCCCGCAAAAGACCCACACAGGATCGGGCCCACATAGGACCTGTAGGCGCTAGTTCACACAGGACCGCTGAGCGCAAAGACCCACACAGGATCAGACCCACACAGGATCGGGCCCACACAGGACCTGTAGCACTGATCCACGTAGGATCGCTGAGTGCTGTAGTCGTCGTCGTCGAATCCACACAGGATCTCAGTACTGTCGTCGTCGCAGTCACAGTAGCAGTAGCAGTAGCAGTAGCAGTAGTAGTCACAGTAACAGTCGCATCCAACACTAGGGTTTCCGCACACAGCAAGCTCGTACAGGAGGATCCACTCCACGAGCCGAGAGGCTGATACATCAACTGTCACAAAGTCCAGAGTTGATGTATCCAAAAGTTCCGTATCGTCAACAAGAACTCAACGCAACAGACGACGCGTCGATCGGACGCCCGGTCTGAGAGTTATTGGCTTTTTCGTCCCAGGGGTCCGGTTGGTTTTTAAGGCAAAACCAACCCGACCGTACTCCACCTGCGTCCAAACCTCGGGCGGAGTATGCAAAAAGACCCGTCTCACTAATAGGAACACAACAAAGATGACGACATGTCAATCGGACGTCTGTAGCTCAAGATATGAGCGTTTCCGCTCCGAAGGCCCGGTTGGTTTCGTGAACGAACCAACCCGGCCGAACTCAAAGTATTCCGAAACTTTGATTGCAATATACCGAATCGACCGTCTCGATCCAAGGATCGCGTAGCCGCTGACGGTTCGTCAATCGGAGGTCCGTGGCTCAAGTTATGGCCAAAAGACCGAAGACGACACGAAAACGGGGGGTCCGGGTCCGGCCCGACCCGGCCCGACCCCCCTGGGTCGGCCCGAACCGGGTCGACCCGACCCGGGACGACCCGAACCGAGTCCGCCCCGGCCCGACCCGAACCGAGTCCGCCCCGGCCCGACCGGCAGAGGTCCGGCGCGGCGGCGCGGCGCAGCCGGCGGCGGCGCGGCCTGGCGCCGCTGGTGTCACGCGCGGGGGGCATGGCCCCCGCTTCCTGCTGGCGGCGCGGCTTATAGCCGCGCCTTTTTGGAGAACCGGCCCCCATCGTGGGGGCCTGCTTGAGGGAAACCGGGGGGCCATCTGCCCCCTTAATGAAACCGCCCCCCCTCATAAATGGGGGGGGGGCTTTAGAGTTGACCAGGGGAATTAATTTCCCCCGGTCTTTGACCTTCCGGCCGGCCCACCTGGCCGGCCGGTTTTCTTCAACGGGACCGGCAAACCCGGTCCCCTTCCGGTCTCCAACGCCGGCGGCCCGGCGAGACGCCGGTCCTCTCATCCCGCCGCGGCCCGGAACCGGCCGCGGTGTTCGTCGTCCGGCGCGGTGCGACGGCACCGCGCCCCTCCGCCGCGGCCCCGCTCCGGCCGCGGCACCTTTGGTTCCCTTCGACACGGCGCGACGGCGTCGCGTTCTTGATAATCCATCCACGGCGCGACGTGACGGCGTCGCGTAAATAAGCCGGGCGATTTCCGCGTGGTGCGACGGCACCACGCCTTCTCGTTCATCATAAGATTATACAAATAACCAAGAACAAAGGAGGGGGAATTCAGCCGTGTTTGTGCGGTCCGACCCCCCTCTCGTTAGATGATAACTCTTAAATATTTAATCACAAATTATCATTCTAGAACCAAGAATGAGAGTAAGGAAATAAACCACAACAAACCCCTACCTTGGGTTCAAGTTCGAAGATCGTCAACGACCCGTGGAAGACAACGTCGCGGAGGTCGGGCGTCGCGGTAATCATTCGTCAAATCTGATGACGAAGAGGTACGTCCGAAGAGATACGTCGTTGGTGAATCTTCGTAAGCCGACGAAGGAAGTCCGAGGAGGAAGCGGCGTTCCATTTCGTTGACACGGAAGGCGTCGTCGATCTTCGGATACAATCGGCTACGAAGAAGAGAGGAGCGGCGTTCTTCGTCGGAGTTCGAAGGTTCTTCGCGTTCTTCGTCAAGCTTGGAGAAGAAGAAGGAGAAGGCTTCAAATCTCTCAAGAGGCTAGAGAATTCTAACCAAATAAAATAAGCTAAGAGCTTATTTTATTTACTCAACCAACCCTTTTGAATTTCAAATATTTGAAAAAGATTAAACAACTCAACCTAATTAATAAGCTAAGTTGTCAAGATCAATTAAAAGGGGAGTTAAGGGAGTTTTGAGAGGAGATGGAAAGTTGGGTTTCATGTGGGCCCCACCACACTTAATCCTCCCAAGGGAGGTTAAGTGGATGTGGGTCCCACCTTTAACTTCCTTTGAGAGGAGTTAACCAACAAGTAAGAAAAATAAAAAGTGTTCCACATTTTTATTTAACTTTTTATAATTCTCCCAAAAACTAACTTTCGTCCCGCAATAAACGCAACTACGAAAAAGGTCTCCTTAAGCGAATATCGGCGCTGCGAGTTCATCGGTGTCCTCAGATTTCAATTCTGAGCACCGGATCAAAAGTTAGAAATTCTCGCTCGTTCGTTCACTGAACGTACCCGAGCCAAACTTCGGAAATTGATTCCGGGCACTCCGGGCCTCGGAATCAGGTGCCGTCAGAAACCGCGCTCTTGTAAAATTACAAAGAAAATTAAGAAAAAATTTCCCTTGAATTTTACAGGTCTTTACACTGAGGGTATAAAGAAAGTCAAACATATGAGGGACATTACCCTCATTATAAATGTTGGATCATGGAATATGATGTAAACCACTAAACAAATCCATAACATAAAGAAAGTAAATAACTATAATGTCTCATAATGAATGTGTTATCACGTGAATAAAAATGAAAGTCTCTAAGTAAAGTACCAAAGAGGAAATCCTACGGTAGCATCTTGATAGCTCCAAGCTCCAAGCTAGAAGTGACCAGCTCAGTCTAAAACTCCCTCCCAATAACCTAAAAAATGGTATATATATATAGAGGTGAGCATAATAAGTATACTCAGTAAGATCATACCTAAGAACTCTCATGTAAATGTGAGAAAAACACATTGATTCCCCAATAAACAAACAATAGAATAAACAAGAACCTATCAGTCAACTAGTTCCCAGATTCACCAAGGATCAATCACTAAATAATGCATCCAAGTATAACAATATAAAAATAAGCATATTGAGAAAGGATACCCCACACTACTTCCCCACCAATTTTCTACTCTCAATATCTAAAGTCATGCATCCTGGAACTCCCATCCCTTCCATATCTATCAACCTCATGCCACCAAAATCCTCATCATAAAGAGAAACCCCAAATCTCAACCCATTCCACAACCATCACATCCTCATAATCCTATAACCACTACCATAAACCAGAATAGTAAGGTATAATGAACATGAAGGACATTAACCTCATTCCCTCCTCCTACCATGCATTAAAACCACTTTAAACCACACTAACCTCTCCTAAATCACCACCCACGGTGCACTATAACTGAAAGTCATCATATCCGATGCATAACCACACCTAGAAGAGAGAGTGGGGAATAGGGAGTAGCCAACCATCCATCCTCGCTAACATAGATGTTTAGGGAAAACACCTAAAACCCAAAACCTTTGGGTGTCGGTGTAAACACACAACGTAGGTGAGGTGAATATAGAAATCACAAGGAAAATACAATGTATAATAGTTACACATAATCCAAACCTATGGTTGCACACAAAAAAACCACCCAAATACTCCCACCTCTACATCAAAATGATCACACACAAACATTACTTCTATAACACTATCCAACCATATTTTCCTAAGCACAAAACCATACATCAATTTCATAGTTCCCCTTTAACCAAATCAATTACCAACTATTTTCATATTCATTTATCATATTTCTATATTAAAATTAAATATCATTATCCCATTTACTATCCACCATTCATTCAATTCCATCCCCCAAAACATTTAGTTTTACCTAAGTTCATTTAATTTAATTAGATCTTACCACTTTTCAACCATTCCATAACTACCAGGAAACTACCAAGACAATACACAATGATATCAACCATTCCCACACCAACTCCATGCTCCCATATCACACAACACCACCATATACTGGATCACTACACAACTACATTGTATATTATCCCACATCTTATCTCATGACAACCAACCATGATTTAACTGGATAACACATTATGGTTCAACATGATTACCACAAACACCAATAAAATACCCATAAGGTCCACACACATCACACAAAACAATAAAAAAATAACATAAAATACACAGTAGAAAAACTATCTTTCACAACACCACATTTTAGATTCAATAAAAGGGATTTCATAACTTTACTTTATTATTTAGCATGGGAATTATCACACAATTATATTTTTACATGGGCAAACAATTCATTAACCATTTACAAGTTCTTAACCTTTTATTCAGGGTGAGATTAAACAATCAACACAATGATGGTTTTTCAGTCATAATAAATTTAATATAAAATAGGTTTATAATAGCCATGTTTTTTATCAACATTAGAAAGTAAGCATAATTCTATTAGAAATATCATCAAAAAAAGTAAATGCAAGAAAATTCTCCCATTCTCATTTAATTTTAGGATAAGAAAATTCATTATCTTATTATGTCAACCCATAATATCCACCCAAAGGAAGAAAAAAGTATGTAATTTCTATATATTCACATAAAATAAGGAGAGAAAAAGGATCCCCAACCTCAATCATCCCTTTTAAATTCACTGTGCAAGGGAAAAAAAATGAAGAAGAAATGTACAAAATACCGAAAACAGACCAAGGAGATGTATATAGCCTATAACCGACCATCCAAAATCATTATTTTACCAAATAATCACCAAAGTCAGTTGTTCCCTTTACACCATTCCTCTCCGAATGAAGAACAGAAAGGAAATAGGAAAGAGTTGAGAAAAGAACTCACATAGAATCACCAAGGATTGATATCCCAAGGATGGGGTTGAAATATAATGAAAGGGGGATGAAATACCTCCTAGGAATGAAACTGGATCACCCAAGAACTGAGAGAAATTTTACATAATGATAAGGTTTGAAGGGGTTTAGGAATTTATAGGCAAACTAGAAATTATAAGATCACATTGCAATACCTTTCACTACGATGGTGTAAAGGAAAGAACCAAACTGTAATGGGTCTAGTCAAAACTACATATTAGAAACACAATAATGTCTATGACACATATTTATAAACTAGGAGAAGTACCATGATGAAAGTAAAACCACCACGCTATAAAATTAAATTGATAAAAATTTTATGCCGCCACCTAGTTCTATGATGCGGCTACCCTGAAATTGATAGAACCACAAAATTCCTCCTCTAAGAATATAAACTATAGCCTAGAAGCCACATCACAGTTATACCAAAAAAAATAGAACCACCAAAACTCACCTCCCTAAGTCTCTGCACCATAACATATCTCTCAAAACTGTAAACACCCCATTTAAGATGAAACATAAGCCTTTATGCCAAAAAATACTTCCCCAAATGAAATTTCAGTTACAACTCCACTATTAACTCCTTAACTACTTCAAAAATTCCCTCAGACACCACCATCACTTGAATTATCACGAAATAACCAGTTATAAAGTATGAACTGTTACATTAGATTCATCACAAATAATTATCATCCTTGAGAATCAAAACTAAACCTGGATGTAGTAAAGAGAAGGGTGGGGTGGGGGGGGGGGGTCTAGAAAACCACCCTATTAGATACCTCTTAGGGATATAATTATAACTAAAACAATTAAACTTATCAAGAAAATAAAGATAAAATAAAAAAACAACCAAAACCCTCTCACAACACCACATTAATCACACAAATCAAGGAAACCCACCTTCTATATTAAGATATTGTCTACTTTGGATGGAACTGAATCATCCACATGGTTTTAAAACATGTTGTAAACATAATACATTTTGATTTGGAAGGGGTTTACCACCCATTTATATGGTTGATCTATAAAACATGACACCAGAAAGGGAAAATATCATATCTTATAAATCAATAAGACTCAGTAATCAAAGAAAAAGAAAAAAGAAAAAAAATCAAAACAACTCGGTTTACTAGGAATGCATCTAAACCTCATGCTCCCAATTACTCTCCTCCAGGTATCTATGCCTCAAAAACACATGAACTAAGGGAATGGTTCATCCCAAAAAAATCTTCTCTCAAAAATCCTAGATATATACTATTCACTCCAAAAACATTGCATTGTACTTGATATCCAACTATCTCTAGTTGATGACATGGGAATCATTGTGAAGATATCGATGAAGCTAAGATACGTGGAAGAAATATTGGATATTTTTCAACTATATATGAAGATATAACTAAAAAAACCACAAAAACATGCTACATAACCTAAAAAGGTTTGAAAAACTATGGTGACAACTTACTTCCCTGATAAAAAATTATCTACCCATAATGAGGGGAAACCTTCAGAAACACATGGTCTCCAACCTCAAGATCTAAGGGTCTCCTCCTCCAATATATATAATACTTATGATGGTATTAAAATTCCTTAATTATCTTATGAATCATCTGGACCTTCTAAATCACACTTTTCACCACCTCATGACCAAGAACAGATGACTCCCCAACTTCAGTCCAGTACACCATGGATTGAAACAAACTCCTATAAAACACCTCAAATGGTGTAACAACCTGAGATTTTTATGAGATAGAGTTTTTTCTAATTTATTTGATGAATTTTATTTTACTCTAAATTAAGATAATCTAGTGCTACATGCAACACTGTCTTATCTTGTGGTATACACAACACTATTCTTGGCTTGTGTTATACACCATTTCACATTCTTTTGATAGAATTCATTTCACGCAAGACCAAGTTTAATAGCATAACTAAATACTATTATGTTACCTTATAACCTATCCATTATAATGGTGGGTATGAAAAATATTAATTGAATTATGAAAATATGCTTCACACATGTATATATAATTAATTATTTGATGAGAAATTAATTATAAATGAAAATAAATCCTTTTTTTAAATAAAAGGAAATGTTTTTTTGAAAAACTATAAGTGAGTTTATAAAATTTTAAAATAAATTTTGATGGATTTTATTAATTAAATATATATTAAATATATTAAATATAATATTTAAAATTCATATTATATTTTTTCTAGACATGATATAAGAACAAATTCCATTTTTTAGATAAAAGAAGTATTTTTAAAAAAATGCAGTTTTGCCGCATTTTGATGGCGTACCCATTTTAAATATAGTTTTTAATACCTTTTTATATTATATTTGAAAAAATAATCTTATTATTTTTAAGCGGGATTCAAAAATTTACTTTTGATTATTTTTTGATATTTTTCTGATAAGTTTTAAGTTTTGATGAATAGTAAAAATATACTAAATTTTAATTAAAAACAAATTTTTTCATTGAAATAATTTATATGGTTAAGTTATATTATTTAATGGTTTTAAAATATAAATATATTATTTTTTTATCATTTAATATAATTAGGTCATTAATATTAATTTTGTATTGAATTTTTATGTAAAAACATTTCAATATTTTGTAATGTTTTAACTTTTAAAATTCAATTTTTCATTCGAACAAGAAGATTAATTTTAAATTAATTATTCAAAATTTTTTATTTTGAATTTTTAAAAATTTATTCCATATTTGGAATTAGTGGGTCCAAATTATGTAAATAAATTTCTTTTATTTATGGACATTATGAATAGTAACTTCAGTAATTTTTATTAATACGGTAAAAAGGTAAATCAGGTAATTAAAGGTAAAAATAATATCATAAAATTACCTTAACACTTATAATAATATAATATTATTATTTTATTTGGGCCTAAATAATACTTGGGTCAAAATGGTATCCTTTTGAAGCCACTTGGATGAGATTAGGATATTTAATTTATTTTATTTAAAGAAAAGTTAAATATGTCTTACTAAAATTTTAATACTTATATCAATTTTAATATAAGGTTATGTAGAAGATAAATTCAACTATAAATACTCATTTGAAAGATAAATTTTTTTTATTTATCATGGTAATTTATTTTTAATTTTTTGGAAAAATTAATTATCTTAAATTCTTATACATTGATGATGCAGAAATTATTTAATTGATGAAAAATATATAAAATATTTTTTTATTAAAATGATAATAACCATTAAAAGAAAAAAAACTTGACCAAATATTATTGGTCAAGTGTATCTCTACCATAATCAACCAAGGGTCGATTTATGAACCATTTAGAGCCATATCTAAAAGATTATGAAACTTATAATATTTTATTGAAAGTGATGTTAAAGTTGTCACATTCATGTTTTAATACATGTAAAAATTTTAAAGTAGGATTTTTCAGAAGATATATTCGACTCTAAGTGTTATTATAAAATCTAGAGGATTTATATTATTCATAGTTTTTTATTTTTAATTTTTATTCAAAAAATAAGTATATTAAATAATTTCACAAAACTGATGTTGTAATTATTTTATTAATGGAGATAACAAATAAATGTTATTAAAAATATTAAAATAAATATAATTGGTATAATTAATATATCCAAAAAAAATCTCTAGATTATATTGTCCTCTTAGGAATATAATTAAATATTTTTTTCAAAGTTAACTTGTTATCTTTATATTTTTAACAATCAATGAATTGAATAGTGTGAAAATTGACACTCTTGATTGTTTATCAAAATAATATATTATTAAATTATTTAAATATCATAATTTTTTTTTAAAATTATATAATAATTATTATATGATCTAAAATGTTCTAAATTACTCATTTATGGTCTAAATGACATTAAATAAGTAAATATTGTACCCTTTTAATATTGAAATATTTGTTACCTTAGTTAAAAATTAAATAGAATAAATAAGTGTTAATTAAAATGATAAGGTTTAAATTTACATAAAAACTTTTCTAAAATTTATTGGTGGATGATATTACAACCTTATCTAATCTAATCCTAGAAACTAGGACATTTTGTATAAAAGGGCACCTCCTCCCTCACTTATTCACTTCACTTTGATCCTTAAAGCTCTGAAATCCCCTAAAAATTTCCATTATCAACTTCCATAGTCACATTATATAGGTTTTGATCTTCTACAAATACCAACTCTAGTTCCTTAATAGGATATCTAGAGGGATCATGTCGAAGAAGAGGCAATCTTCTTTACTGATTCTTTCAAACTTATTTCTTCTTCTACGTCCTCTTCATGAGTTATTTTCATTCTAAAGTAATAAATACAGTATAAATTGTATACTTAGATGTTATTATGACTATGAAACAACCATATTACACCTTATATCAATTCTATGAAAAATGAAATCACCATGCGTGCATACGTATAACTTACCGTCTCCACGCCATGGTGTAATCTATTTTTCACCACCACCTTACTTAGATGGGTATAATGATGGAAATAATAACTATATATGATTATTATAAAATTATATTGATTATGAAACAAAATATATACGATCCACTTTCATACCATTTCATAATTATGGAAATGATATCGTTTCTCGTGTATACATACGTCTTATCGTCTCCACAATGTGATGCGATTCATTCTACATGATATCCATTAAAGCATGATTATATAAATGTATAGAGTGAATAAATATGATATATATTATATTAATATAATTTTTTAAATGATATAACTATAACCTAATAAGAAGAACCAAAACGTATTTGACAAAACCTGTATAAGAAAATGAAGCAATTAATACCTGAAAAATGAGTAATAATGAAATGTTATTAATAAACAGATGATAATATGATCATGTATGATATCATAAAAATGAATATGATTCTAGAATAATTCAATTAAATTATTTAAATAATTATGCAAGAGGTTTGGATATATACAAAGGATATCATACCTAAGGTAAGGGATAATTTCACAATCTCATTATTATATGAGATTGTTTATACATAAGTATTTACTGGGTTATATTTATCATCCATGTCCATGTTTGCTAAATATGTATTCCAAAATATTCTTTATATTCTTATAAAATTATTTAAATTAAATTTTACTAATTGGTGAATTTTTATTAAATGTTATGTAATAAATATTTTGTCATTTTCGATAAGAGGTACTTTTTGACTTATCCAAAAAATTACGAGAAGAATGTTTTCTTTTAACTTATATGACATGAACATATTTTTACATTTTCATAAAAACTTATTTCCATGAAGATTAATTTACAATATTTAAAGGTTATTTTAAAATAAATTATTTTCTTTTAAAATTGCCTGTCATCTTGAAAAAAAAGAAAACATTTTTGAAGAAGAAATGATATTTTTCTGAAGAATTAATTTCAACTGTTCTATCAAAATTATTTTCCATATAATATGGAATTATTTAATAGGGTTATGTTTCAAGTATACTATCCCTATTATTCCTATGTTTTGATTGTTTTTATTATGTAATTATACTTATGAAATATGTAACACCCCAGGTAAATAAAGAATATTACATTTTCACATTTATCCATATTTGTGAATAAAATATAAATATTACTTTAAAGGGGACGCTATGCATGATGGCGTACCCAATATGCAACAATGAGTTTCTTGGGAATCTTGCGTTGCACTCTAATAATAAAATAATATTATTTTAAATGGTAGTTAATGCCTAGCCGTTGTAATGGCGGGAATGAACAGAACTAACTAAAAAATGATTATATATGTTTTTCAAATATTTTTACTCTTTACAATAAATGTTATAGGATTAAAAATGCGAATGAATCCAATTTTAAGCGTAAACATTCCAATATTCTTTAAAAGGTCGATTAACCGCCTTTTGATGAAAAATATCTTTTAAATCCACTTTTTGACAATTTAATGTGTTATATTTGACAAAATAAAATTCTTCTTTAGAATCGGGACATAAAAATTTACTTTGTGTAAATTTTTGGTATTTTTCCGAAAAAGTTCAATTTTTAACGAATAGTGAAAATGTTGTATTTTAATTCAAAACCTCTTTTTAATCTAATTTATTTATATGATTAGATTATCTTTTGAATTGGTTTTAAAGTGAAATTAGAATATATTTTTACCATTTAATCCAATAGTGTTCGTTGGAATTAATTTCGCTTTGAAATTGGACTTAAACTAGTGTCAATCTTTTGATACATTTTGTTTCATAAAAACACGCTATTTGTTTTGACAGCGGGAATTAATTATTAAATTAATTAATGCAACTTATATTTTTTGAATTTTGTAAAATTGAAATCATTTTTGAATTCGGAATATCAAATATAGCTTAGGGTGAATTTTTGGTATTTTTTCTGAAAAACTTCAATTTTTGATGAATAGTGAAACCACTAAGTGGTACTTATAAAAACTGATTTTTCTGTTTAAATGAAAATTTTCCATCTTTGTGTTTTGAATTTCAAAAATCCAACATACATGGTTGTCATTAAGAAGTAAAATGTGGTTCAATGGGATTAGAATAATTTTTTTGGTGAATAGTAACTTATTAAGTTTTTAATCGCGATTAGAGGTAATTAGTGTAGTTTAAGGTAAGAATAATGTTTTAATAAAATGAAATGACCAAGACACATGTCCTAACCTCATTTGATGAGTCATGGCCGACCAAGAAAATCCATGGGTCAACTTGGGGACCCCATGGAGCCACTTTGGTTGGAAAATGACATAACTACCTTTTTATTTAATGTTAAAGTAAAAATGACACAAACATGAGATGTTTTACTAAAATAATTTTTTTACATGGGGTTATACAAGTCATATTTTTGACTATAAATATTCATTAGAAAGATAAAAAGATTTACTACATCATTATATTTTTTTTTATAATTTTTAGACATTAAATAAATTAAATTATTTATGACATCTTGATGATGCAGCGATGACCTCATTATTTAACGATTTAAATAAAATGGAAAGATAATGTAATATCTAAGACCTACACTTGTCCAAAACCAATTGGATGGGTGGATTTAGAACCCTTATCACCTTATACTCGAAACACATCAATGTGGGACCATTAAAATCTGAAACTCATTCTAAAATAAAGTAACATTTCTTTACTTTCCAAGAGTTCCCCTCCTCTCCTCTTATAAAAGGCCCCCACCTCTACCTCCTTACCCACACTTTTAAAGCCTTTGGATCAGCCAAACCCTGCCCATTTTGTCTCTAAAAATCCCTCTCTAACTCCTTGAAGCCTCACTTTGGGAAGAAGTCTTCCCAAGTAAGCCTTTGATCTCAAACCAAAGGGAGTTACCCGATTTTAAGGTAATGACTTCACTTGTGTCCTTTTGTTTTATTTTGCTTCTCCAACCCCCTAAACTCTTTTTATTAATTTCTTTTTTAAAAACTACAGTATCTTAAATATACTAGGATTTTTTTATAATAAGTATTCTAGCTACACTTACACACACCTTCGTCTAATGGTTAAAGAACATAAAGTTTCTGTGGTTGGCGATTTTCTGCCTCACAAAACGATGATTGTTCAATATTCTTTTAACACCTTTAAAGGTGGCCATTATGATGTCACTATATTTTATATATGATATATATGGTATTTATGTTTAATATATTCTACTGTATTTTATATTTAAACCATACCTTTATTCTTTTCATGTTGTGTAAATGCGATAATTTCATATGAGGAAGTGTGGACTACCGCCCCCTCAAGTGATGTGACTCGTACATGCAATACATGGAACGTATAAAGAATGAAATTAATGAACATATGTGACCTATATAACATATATATTATACTGGAATTATAATATATATATATATATATATCATTTATTTTTAATTCCGTTAATATGACAAAGAAAAAATGAAAGTAGCGTTCATGCGTACGTACGGCCTACCGTCTCCATGAACGGTGCTTTTCGTTTTTTATCTCCAAATTATATGGAATAGTATAAAATGAATATGTACTAGATATATATGATATTTTAATCATTAATACTATTCTGGAAATTATTTACTTATAACTACATGGACAATCATTTTTCAAACAAGTTCATTTTTGACTCATGTACCAAACATCGGAAAAAACGTCTGATATGAACTAACATTATTAAAAAATTATTATAACATTATAATATGTGATATGAACTGAAGAATAATATCTAAAGTAGGTCCTTAGGCAATTATAAATTGACCAAAGTTTATTATTCAGGAATATAAAGAAACGAACAAGACAAGTTGGACTTGAGGTAAGGGATCCTACTCCTCTCTTTCTTTTTAAGTACACTCTTTTATGTCATTCCTGTTAAAGATCATATTTCTTGTTATTGGGATGTTATTTTATATTAATATTACTGTAATTTTTATGTTCATATGATGATAGACCATATTCTCTCTCATCAATCCATTTTGGAAGTTTTGAGTGGCGCCGTTAGGCTGCCAAATTTTCGTAAGCGATCTAACCTCTCTCTTTCTTTTTAAGTACTCTCCTTTATGTCACTTCTTTTAAGATCCTCTTTGTTATATTGGGGTATGTTATTTTATATTCATCTTTCTGTAAACTTTATTTTAATATGATGAGAGACCCTATTTGATCTCATCAATCCATTTTTTTATGTTTTAAGTGGCGTCGTTAGGCTGTCGAGTTTTCGTAAGGGATTTTTCATCTCACTTTTATTCCCGTGATATTTATGCTACATTTGCCACAATTTCCTTTGAGTGGTGTATGAACTGCCCATTATTTTACTCATTGTGTAATATACTTTAATTTATGAGTATTTACATCAATGTTGTATTTTCCTTCTTTCACGGGGAGTATGTTTCGAAAGATACCCATGTCGGTAAGGGAACCTTTCACCCTCCTCTTTTTAAAAGACTTCTTCTGTTATGTCTTTTAATTCACATACTATTATGTTGGGATATGTTCTTATATATCCTTATTGATTTAAATTTTATGTCCATGTGATGAGATACCCTTTTTATCTCTCATCAACTCATTTTCTGAATTTTGTAGTGACGTCGTTAGGCTGTCAAATTTTTGCAAGGGAACTTCTTAACCAAAATTTGATTATTTGGGATAAACATGAACTCCTTGAATATGTCATTCTATAAATATGTGTGAATAACCTCCAATTGTTTTACACTTAATATCCACTTATATTTTGTGTATTCGTTTGTCACACATAATTATGTAATTGATTTGTCCTTAAACCAAGGATACCGTCTTTGTAAGGGACTTCGTCTCAATCTCCTTTCATTGAGGCATATTTTGTTTTATACACAACTTTCTTTTATACGGTGTATACACCCCTTTGACTTTTACATTTATCCAAAAGGAATCTTTGTTATATGAATCATTTTACAAAACGATAAAAGGGAATGTTTTTGTCATACGTATACGGAGACAATGACTTCTCCACTGCCGTGACCATTATTTGAGTTTCGGCTTCCTCTACAAGCCGTACCTTCTTTTTAAAAGAAAAATAAATACCATGTTTTACTTTTATTTTATTTTGGTATTGAAAATGGTTTTCATAAGTTTTTTTATATCAATGTGTTGTATTGATATCTTGTGATTGAAATGTGGAAATGTTATGTTTCCTTTATGCATGTTTTATGTGATATGATTATTTTATGGTTCTTGGGTATTGTTATGAAGACGGGTGGTTCCGTGATAAACTAAGGGCAGGTGAGCCCGATATAGTTCTCCAATGCATTGGGTAATGCGAAGAAGTGAAACGTTAAGGTTTCTCTGAAGAGATTTAGGGAATATACTGTGGTGGGTATTCCAAATGTAACCAAGAGGGTTACTCCCTACGTAAGAATGTTTTTAATGCCTCAAGTTACCTTTTTGTCTTATGATTTCTATGATTTATTCATGATTTTATGAGTTATTTTAAAGTACTTATGTTTTATGGGTAAAGTATGATTTCATTCTTATGTATACATGTACTCATGTTTCCTTTCCATATTTTTATATCCCTTACTGAGCTTTTTATGATCATCCCAAGTTTTTGAAATGTTTTCAAAGGTCAAGGGAAGGGTACATGATATGATGATAGTGTCAAGGAAGTGTCAGAAAAGAATCCATGTTTTATTTTAAATATGTTTCCGTTGATGGGAAAAATGAATACTATGTTTTATGTAACCACTTTTTTTTAAATGTGGAATGTAATGCAAGTTTTATGATCTAATTATCTAAAACTCTAAACCTGAAAAGATCCTCAATGTGTAATCTTGTAATAACTCAAGATTAAGTAAGGTTTAAGTCTGGGGCCTTATAGTTGGTATCAGAGGTCGGTTTAGATAACTTTAGAGGTTAGGGCATCTTCTAAGCATAAGTGACATTACCATAATGGTTAGGATTTCAGAAAGAGTCCTAGTTTTAGATAAAGTGAATAAGTAAGTATATCTTAGTGGTTATATTCCTTATTAGTACATGATGGTTTTGTTGATATTCTCACACTGACATTTCTGTTTTTAGTGAATGGATGGATCTAGCAGGAACCAAAGTGACAATAGGTTTGAAGGAAACTGTGGTGGTTCTCTGATTAAGAGACTGGATGAAATGGGGTATTCAACGAGGAAACTCATGGTTGTTCTAAACCAACTATCAAGGAGTCATGATCATCCAATTGAACCTTGGTATGTTCTGTAATGCATCATGTATGAGATGACTAATCGATGTGGAAGTTCAGGTTATAATTATAAAGGTAACCATTTGGGTTTATATGATCCTTACTTTTGAGGTAATTATGGGTTACTATATGTTATGATGGAAGTGAAAGGCATGAGATAAAATTAAGGTTAAATTATGTTATGGTTATTTTTGATGATTTTATCTCTTTTTGGGGAATTATTTGAGAATTATATAGTTTTGGAAAAAGGACAACACGCAGACCGTGTGACAACCCGTCGCGTCGGACAAAGCTGCGGGAATCGAACCCACAACCAAAGTGCGACTGGTATTTATCGCCTACCACTGGACTATGTGAAGTCCCTGGTTAGTTTGACTATTTTTTTTAGTTAGATGATTTTAAGAATCAAGAGTAAGTTAATTTTGGGTTATCTATGGAAATGATTAACCTATCATGGAGGATATGTGATTAGGTTAATTATTTTTCAATATGAGAATTTAAGAGCAACTTATGTTATTTGGAGATAAAAGTTAATTTGTACCTTGTAAGACTTTGTGATTAAATCCTTCAAATATTTGGGTTTCAATCTTAGTTTGGTTTAATTTGAATAATTTTATGGACAAATTGTTTATCGAATGGTCCTTGTTGAACTTTGGGTTTTGTTGGACAAATTTTGGAGATTAAGAATAGATTTTCTTTTTATAAAGGGTTATCATTTTCTGGATTATCTGATCTTGTACTAACCTTTTTGGTTTTGGTTTTGGTTAAAGTCTAAAGACATGGGAAGTATATAGTTCTCTTTTTTGGATTAGGTGATTCTCTAGAAGTTTATTATAGTACACTTAATGTGAACAAGTCTTCCTAAATACTCATCTTTTGGAGAAAATATGAGTTTGTCTAAGGAATCTAATAAAAGTTGAAAGTCAACATGATAAGTGATTATGTTTACTTATGAATAAATTCCTCAATAAAAAGTAACTTAAAACAAAAATGTTGTCTATTAACTTTTCCTACTGGGGAATCGAATGCCGTTTAACCCATCACAAGTTTGTGATTTTCTTGTGGTTAACTTTCTCCTAAACATGTTTTCTATCACTCTCCATCAGAACATGAACCTATGTTTTCTCCTCCATGTCCATGTTTTCCTACATAGAATCCTAGTATGGGTTAACTCAGGTGACCTCTGTACTTATCTTTCTTTATTTTAAAGTGATTGTTTTACTAACTCTTGTTCCGATGTGGGATTTTCAATGAAGTTTCCAAGCCCAATTTTAAAAATTGTGAGGACGCAATTCCCAAAAGGGGGGAAGGATGTAACACCCCAGGTAAATAAAGAATATGAAATTTTCATATTTATCCATATTTGTGAATAAAATATAAATATTACTTTAAAGGGGACGCTATGCACGATGGCGTACCCAATATGAAACAATGAGTTTCTTGGGAATCTTGCGTTGCACTCTAATAATAAAATAATATTATTTTAAATGGTAGTTAATGCCTAGCCGTTGTAATGGCGGGAATGAACAGAACTAACTAAAAAATTATTATATATGTTTTTCAAATATTTTTACTCTTTACAATAAATGTTATAGGATTAAAAATGGGAATGAATCAAATTTTAAGCGTAAACATTCCAATATTCTTTAAACGGTCGATTAACCGCCTTTTGATGAAGAACCTCTTTTAAATCCACTTTTTGAAAATTTAATGTGTTATATTTGACAAAATAAAATTCTTCTTTAGAATCGGGGCATAAAAGTTTACTTTGTGTAAATTTTTGGTATTTTTCCGAAAAAGTTCAATTTTTAATGAATAGTGAAAATGTTGTATTTTAATTCAAAACCTCTTTTTAATCTAATTTTTTATATGATTATATTATCTTTTGAATTGGTTTTAAAGTGAAATTAGAATATATTTTTACCATTTAATCCAATAGTGTTTGTTGGAATTAATTTCACTTTGAAATCGGACTTAAACTAGTGTCAATCTTTTGATACATTTTGTTTCATAAAAACACGCTATTTGTTTTGACAGCGGGAATTAATTATTAAATTAATTAATGAAAATTATATGTTTTGAATTTTGTAAAATAGAAATCATTTTTGAATTCTGAATATCAAATATATCTTAGGGTGATTTTTTGGTATTTTTCTGAAAAACTTCAATTTTTGATGAATAGTGAAACCACTAAGTGGTACTTATAAAAACTGATTTTTCCATTTAAATGAAAATTTTCCATCTTTTTGTTTTGAATTTAAAAAATCCGACATACATGGTTTTCATTGAGAAGTAAAATGTGGTTCAATGGGATTAGAATAATTTTTTGGTGAATAGTAACTTATTAAATTTTTAATCATGATTAGAGGTAATTAGTGTAGTTTAAGGTAAGAATAATGTTTTAATAAAATTAAATGACCTAAACACATGTCCTACCATCATTTGATGAGTCATGGCCGACCAATACAATCCATGGGTCAACTTGGGGACCCCATGGAGCCACTTTGGTTGGAAAATGACATAAATACCTTTTTATTTAATGTTAAAGTAAACATGACACAAACATGAGATGTTTTACTAAAACAATTTTTACATGGGGTTATACAAGTCATATTTTTGACTATAAATATTAATTAGAAATATAAAAAGATTTCCTACATCATTATATTTTTTTTAATAATTTTTAGACATTAAATAAATTAAATTATTTATGACATCTTGATGATGCAATGATGACCTCATTATTTAACGATTTAAATAAAATGGAAAGATAATGTAATATATAAGACCTACACATGTACAAAACCAATTGGATGGGTGGATTTTGAACCCTTATCACCTTATACTCGAAACACATCAATGTGGGATCATTAAAATCCGAAACTCATTCTAAAATAAAGTAACATTTCTTTACTTTCCAAGAGTGCCCCTCCTCTCCTCTTATAAAAGGCCCCCACCTCTACCTCCTTACCCACACTTCCAAAGCCTTTGGATCAGCCAACCCCTGCACATTTTGTCTCTAAACATCCCTCTCTAACTCCTTGAAGCCTCACTTTGGGCAGAAGTCTTCCCAAGTAAGCCTTTGATCTCAAACCAAAGGGAGTTACCCGATTTTAAGGTAATGTCTTCACTTGTGTCCTTTTGTTTTATTTTGCTTCTCCAACCCCCTAAACTCTTTTTATTAATTTCGGTTGTAAAAACTACAGTATCTTAAAAATACTAGGATTTTTTTATAAGAATTATTCTAGCTACACTTACACACACCTTCATCTAATGGTTAAAGAACATACTGTTTCTGTGGTTGGCGATTTTCTGCCTCATGAAACGATGATTGTTCAATATTCTTTTAACACCTTTAAAGGTGGCTATTATGATGTAAATGTATTTTATATATGATATATATGGTATTTATGTTTACTATATGCTTCTGTATTTTATATTTAAACCATACCTTTATTCTTTTCATGTTGTGTAAATGCGATAATTTCATATGAGGAAGTGTGGACTACCGCCCCCTCAAGTGATGTGACTCGTACATGCAATACATGGAACGTATAAAGAATGAAATTAATGAACATATGTGACCTATATAACATATATATTATAATGGAATTATAATATATATATATATATATATATCATTTATTTTTAATTCCGTTAATATGACAAAGAAAAAATGAAAGTAGCGTTCATGCGTACGTACGGCCTACCGTCTCCATGAACGATGCTTTTCGTTTTTTATCTCCAAATGATATGGAATAGTATAAAATGAATATGTACTAGATATATATGATATTTTAATCATTAATACTATTCTGGAAATTATTTACTTATAACTACATGGACAATCATTTTTCAAACAAGTTCATTTTTGACTCCTGTACCAAACATTGGCAAAAATGTCTGATATGAACTAACATTATTAAAACATTATTATAACATTATAATATGTGATATGAACTGAAGAATAATCTCTAAAGGAGGTCCTTAGGCAATTATAAATTTACCAAAGTTTATTATTCAGGAATATAAAGAAACGAACAAGACAAGTTGGACTTGAGGTAAGGGATCCTACTCCTCTCTTTCTTTTTAAGCACACTCTTTTATGTCATTCCTGTTAAAGCTCATATTTCTTATTATTGGGATGTTATTTTATATTAATATTACTGTAATTTTTATGTTCATATTATGAGAGACCCTATTCTCTCTCATCAATCCATTTTGGAAGTTTCGAGTGGCGCCGTTAGGCTGCCAAATTTTCATAAGAGATCTAACCTCTCTCTTTCTTTTTAAGTACTCTCCTTTATGTCACTTCTTTTAAGCTCCTCTTTGTTATGTTGGGGGATGTTATTTTATATTCATCTTTCTGTAAACTTTATGTTAATATTATGAGAGACCCTATTTGATCTCATCAATCCATTTTTTTATGTTTTAAGTGGCGTCGTTAGGCTGTCGAGTTTTCGTAAGGGATTTTTCATCTCACTTTTATTCCCGTGAGATTTATGCTACATTTGCCACAATTTCCTTTGAGTGGTGTATGAACTGCCCATTATTTTACTCATTGTGTAATATAATTTCATTTATGAGTATTTACATCAATGTTGTATTGTCCTTATTTCACGGGGTGTATGTTTCGAAAGATACCCATGTCGGTAAGGGAACCTTTCACCCTCCTCTTTTTAAAATACTTCTTCTGTTATGTCTTTTAATTCACATACTATTATATTGGAATATGTTCTTCTATATCCTTATTGATTTAAATTTTATGTCCATGTGATGAGATACCCTTTTTATCTCTCATCAACTCATTTTCTGAATTTTGTAGTGACGCCGTTAGGCTGTCAAATTTTTGCAAGGGAACTTATTAACCCAAATTTGATTCTTTGGGATAAACATGTACTCCTTGAATATTCCGTTCTATGAATATGTGTGAATAACCTCCGATTGTTTTACACTTAATATCCACTTATATTTGGTGTATTCGTTTGTCACACATAATTATGTAATTGATTTGTCCTTAAACCAAGGATACCATCTTTTTAAGGGACTTCGTCTCAATCTCCTTTCATTGAGGCATATTTTGTTTTATACACAAATTTCCTTTATACGATGTATAAAACCCTTTGAATTTTACGTTTATCTAAAAGGAATATTTTTTATATGAAGCATTTTACAAAACTAAAAAAGGGAATGTTTTTGTCATACGTATGCGGAGACAATGACTTCTCCGCCGCCGTGACCATTATTTGAGTTTCGGCTTCCTCTACAAGCCATAACTTCTTTTTAAAAGAAAAATAAATACCCTGTTTTACTTTTATTTTATTTTTGTATTGAAAATGGTTTTCATAAGTTTTTTTATATCAATGTGTTTTATTGATATCTTTTGATTGAAATGTGGAAATGTTATGGTTCCTTTATGCATGTTTTATGTGATACGATTTTGTTATGGTTCTTGGGAATTGTTATGAAGATGGGCGGTTCCGTGATAAACTAAGGGCGAGTGAGCCCGATATAGCTCTCCAATGCATTGGGTAAAGCACAGGAGTGAAACGTTAAGGTTTCTCCAAAGAGATTTAGGGAATATACTGTGGTGGGTATTCCAAATGTAACCAAGAGGGTTACTCCCTACATAAGAATGTTATGAATACCTCAAGTTACCTTTTTGTCTTATGATTTCTATGATTTATTCATGATTTTATGAGGTATTTTAAAGTACTTATGTTTTATGGGTAAAGTATGATTTCATTCTTATGTATACATGTACTCATGTTTCCTTTCCATATTTTTATATCTCTTACTGAGCTTTTTATGCTCATCCCAAGTTTTTGAAATGTTTTCATAGGTCAGGGGAAGGGTACATGATATGATGATAATGTCAAGGAAGTGTCAGGAAAGAATCCACGTTTTATTTTAAATATGTTTCCGTTGATGGGAAAAATGAATACTATCTTTTATGTAACCACTTTTTTTTTAAATGTGGAATGTAATGAAAGTTTTATGATCTAATTCTCTAAAACTCTAAACCTGAAAAGATCCTCAATGTGTAATCTTGTAATAACTCAAGATTAAGTAAGGTTTAAGGCTGGGGCCTTATAAAATCCATTTGTTTTACATGGATTGTGGTATGATGTAATGATGTTTAAGAAACCCATTTTATTCCTTAGGTTATGCTATGATGAATGATTTATGTATTTTTGGCACATGTAAGAATGATTTAATTATGAGATTGGTGTGACTAATATCTCCATCTGATGAATTAAGTAAAGATTTATATCTCATGAGATTTACTAGGTTGGAATGATAAATGATCTTGGTTCAGTAATACAGGGCTGGAATGGGAAGTAAACCTGATTAAGTAATACAAGGCTGGAATGAGGAGTGAAATCGGTTCAGTAATGGAATTTTTCTGCTATGATGGTCTTGGAAATGATCCTTGACTAATATGAAATTATTTTATATGCTTATGTGTATGCCACAAATTCCATGTCTTATGTTATGACTTTTGGGAATATGTTCATTGATTCTTCATGAACTTTTATGATTTATCCCATGACATGATATCTTGATCTTTCATATACAAGATAAGATTTTCAAATTTTATGTTCTTATATATTATGACTATGATATGATTGATATCTATATTTTTTACCCTTACTGAGAATTTGATATCATCCTTTTAATATGTTTTCTTTTCCCTAGGATATAAAGAAATATTTTAGGTAGGAAAACTAAAGGGGAAGATCTTTATGGGAGATGTTGAAAATATTTCACAAAATTATAAGAATGTGTTCCAAGTTTTAAAAGGCACTAAATTAATATGATATTTGGGTGTGTGTTTGTGTAATGTATTAAGTATTATGCAAAAGTAATTAAGTGTATATGTACATCAAACTTGGGTCGTTAGAGTTGGTATCAGAGTGAAGGTTTAGTTAACCTTTGGAATCTAGGATGCAAAAACTTTAGTGAGATCCCTAGAGATATTTCTAAGGACATGTCTAGGTATATCCCTAAGGATAAGTATAACTATAGGTTATAATCATAGAATTTTGGTAATAATCATGAATAACATAGGATTAAACCTAAGGAGTCACAGATTGAAATATTATAAGTAATTTTCCTTGGTTATACGATTTTCATCTATGATAATTGTTTCTCACACTTTTATTTCTGGTTTAGTCAATATTTAGAACTTAATAGAACATGGTTAACATTGAATGTTTTAGATGTATAAAGTATGGGAATTTTGAAAATTTATTTCCTAAGTGGAAATATCATAAAGAGAATCATGGAGGTGGTACAATTACAGGTTATACTACTAAGGATAAAGAGATTGTAAACAACATGTGAAAGGTATGAGATGTTCTAGCATTATTGTTTACATTAAACCTAATAATCTTGGTTATATTAAGTTTTAGGAACCTTAATACATGATTCATATTTTATTAAATACTAAGATGATGGATCCTGAGTAATGGTTTAAGAATAAATTTGGATGATTGAGGTGTATATGTTTCAAAATTCAAAGATTATGTTATACGAGTCATGAAATATATAAGTGTTTTCAATATAAGTTTTTCATTAAGGACTAGAAAGGATATGTTTAATAGTTCTAAAGACCTAAAAAAGTGATTTAAGGGTAAGTTGATATATTTGGAGAACACATGATTAAGGGAAAGATAACCCTTAATATATCCCTTGTGTTAAGATAATGATGTATGGATAAAGATATGTTGGATATGAATAACTAAATTGGATAATGATGGTTTCTTGGGGGAACTAATTATGGATTTGTTTTCAATAGTGTTATGATATCATGGATGAAGTATACAACTTTTTGGGACTTAAGGAATATATCTAATAAGATTTGGAATAAGGAAACATGCATGTTTTCAATAAGGATATAAGGTAATTCAGGTTATTACCATAACTCAATAAAATACATGATTAAGGTGTTCACATGTTTGGAATGTGACCAACAATTGATACCTTATGATATTTGGGGGATAAATGTTAAGCTGTGTTAGTGAACCTCTTTCTAAAGTTTTGGATTTTCAGCTTTCATAAGGATTGTAAGGCTATCAATTAATGGAAAGTTTAAGTTAAACTTCCGATGAAGTTTGTTAGAATAAAGTATTATCTCACTATAGGTGGACTTATTCATATTTTATAACTTATTCTAACCATTTTTTTGTGAAAAATATAGATGAAATGACCTATAATTCTATTTATAGGTCACATGATCTTCTAACGCTTTATAAATGACAAATTCAACTTCATTTATTAGAATAAGAGATGAAGAGGAAATTGTTCAAGGCACAACCAATGGTGAGATTATACTAAAATCAAGTAATTATACCTTCTCATTCAAATTATTCAACATTAGAAAAAAGGGATCATGATGTAAAAGGGTGTCTTATTATCATCATTTTTGATGATATCAATGACCTATTTCACACTTCTTTAGTTCATGTTTTTTTGTTTGTTTACTTTCTTTGGATCACCCAATTTCTTGTGATAAATGATCTTTATCAATATCTATGATTATTTACACTTTTCATCCATACCCAAATCTTCACCAATGTTTTCATACGTAGAGACCTAGTTATTATTTACTTTGGGTAACTGTTATTTTATGACTATTCCTTTTTAAAAGGAAGTTTTAGTCATTATTTTTATGATGTGGGTTTATATGAAATAAACTTTCAAGTATAAATCCTTTGATAACCTAGAAAAATTTTGAGGGTGAAATTCATTTTAAGGGGGGTAGAATGTAACACCCCGAGATTTTTATGAGATAGATTTTTTTTAATTTATTTGATGTCTTGTGTTGTATGCTAAACCAAGATAATCTTGTTCTATAAAAAACACTTACTTAGGTTGTGGTATATGAAACACTATGATTGGATTGTGTTACACACAATTTCAAGTTCTTTTGATAGAATTCATTTCATGCAAGACCACGTTTAAGAGAAAAACTAAATATTATTATGTTACCTTATAACATATCCATTATAATGGTGGGTATAAATAGTATTAACTGAATTATGAAAATATTCTTTACACATGTATATATAATTAATTCTTTTGTTAGCAATTAATTATAAAAGAAAATAAAAACTTATTTAAATAAAGGAAATATTTTCTGAAAAACTATAAGTGAGTTTATAAAATAATGAAATCACTCTTAATGAATTTTATTAATGAAATATATATGTATTATATTAAATATAATGTTTTAAATTCATTTTATATGTTTTATATACATTATATAAGAATAAATTCAGTTTTTTCTTAAAAAAGAATTATTTTTCAAGAAATGTAGTTTTTCCACCTTTTGATGGAAAACCCATTTTAAATATAGTTTTTAACACTTTTTTATATTATATTTTAAAAAATAAACTTATTCTCTGGAAGAGGGATATAAAAATTTACTTTGGATGAATTTTTAATATTTTTCTAATAAGTTTCACGTTTTGATAAATAGTAAAAATATATTAATTTTAATTAAAAACAACATTTTACATCAAAATAAATTATATGTTCAAGTTATATTATTTAAAAGTTTTAAAAAATATATATATTTTATTTTTTATCATTTAATATAATTTAGGTCATTAATATTAATTTTACATTGAATTTTGATGTAAAAACATATCAATCTTTTGCAATTTTTTAACTTTTATAACCCGTTTTCTCATTCAGAGAATGATATTAATTTTAAATTAATTACAGAAAATTATGTGATTTTAATTTTTAAAAATGGATTCCATATTTGGAATCATCGGGTCCAAATTATGTAAATATATTTCTTTTATTTTTGGGCATTATAATTAGTAACATCAGCAATTTTTTATTAATATTATAAAAAGGTAAATCGTGTAATTAAAGGTAAAAATAATATTAAAAAATTACCTTTAAACTTTTCCTAATATCATTTGATTATTTTTTTACTTAAATAATCCTTGGTTCAAAATGGTATCCTTTGGAAGTCACTTGGATGAAATTAGGACATTTAATTTATTTCATTTAAAGAAAAGTTAAATATGTCTTACTCAAATTTTAATAACTATAACATTTTTAATATAATATTATAAAGAATATAAATTAAACTATAAATACTAATTTGAAATATAAAATGGTTTTATTTATCATTTTATTTTATTTTTAATTTTTAGTAAATAAATAATTACCTTAAATATTTATACATCGATGATGCGGAAATTATTTAATTGATGAAGAATCAATAAAATATTTTTTATTAAAATGATAATAACAATTTAAGGATAAAAACACTTGAGAAAATATTATTTGTTGATTATATCTCGACTATAATCCTCCAAGGGTCGATTTATTGACCATTTAGATCCATAAAGAAAAGATTATGACCCTTATAATATTTTATTTAAAGTGATGTTAAAGTTGTCACATTTATGTTTTAATACATATAACATTTTTGATGTTAGATTTTACAAAATATATATTCTAATATAAGTATTATTATGAAATATATAGAATTTATCTTCATCACAGTATTTTATTTTTAATTTTTATTCAAAAAATAAGTATATTAAATAATTACACAAAACCGATTTAGTAATTATTTTATTAATGAAGATAACAAATAAATGTTATTAAAAATATTAAAATAAATATAATTTGGGATAATTAATATATCAAAAAAAAATTATATATCACCTTAAACTCTTAGTAATATAATAAAACACTTGGTTTGAAGTTAACTTGTTATCTTTATATTTTTAATAATCAATGAATTGAATAGTGTCAAAATTGACACTATTGATTGTTTATCATAATAACATATCATTAAATTATTTTAAAATAATAAATAATTTTCAAAAATATATAATAATTATTATATAGTCCAAAATTTTCTAAAGTATTCATTTATTATCTAATTTACATCAAATAATTAAATATTTTATCCTTTTAATATTGAAATATTTATTACCTTATCGAAAAATTAAATAGAATAACTAAGTATTAATTAAAATGATAAGGTTTAAATTGATATAAAAACATATCTAAAATTTATTTTTTGATGATATTACAACCTTATATCATCTCATATTCTAAACTAGTACATTTTTGAGATTTTTGGATGGGTTTTGATTTTATTATAAATTAACATTTTTAGAGATTCCAAAAGTTCCCCTCACCTCAATTATAAAAGGGAACCTCCTCACTCACTTATTCACTTCAATTTGAGTCTTAAATCTTGGCCATTCCCTGACCATTTACATTAAAAATTTTCCTAGTCACATTATATAGGTTATCGGTCTTATCCAAAGACCAACTCTAGTGGTTTAAGATGAGATCTAGAGGGAGCATGCTGAAGAAGAGGTAATCTCCTCTACCGATTCTTCAAAACTTATTTCTTCTTACACATCTTCTTAATGAATTGTTTTAATTATAAAGTAATAAATATAGTATCACTTATATACTTATATGTTTTTATGATTATGTAACAATCATATTTCACCTTCTATCCATCCTACAAAAAATGAAATCACCACACGTGCGTTTGTACGACTTACCGTCTCCATGCTGTGGTGTAATTTTTTTTCACCACCACCTTAATTGGATGGATATAATAGAAATAATAACTATATATGATTATTATAACATGATATTGATTATGAAAAAAAATATATACCATCCACATCCATACCATTTCATAATTATGGGAATGATATCTTTGCTTGTGCATACGTACGACCTACCATCTCTACGATGCAATGCGATTCATTATACATGAAATATATTAAATCATGATTATATAAATATATAAAATGAATAAATATGATATATATTATATTAATATCATTTTGGAAATGATATAACTACAACCTAATAAAGATAACCAAAACTTATTCAACAAAATATGCATAAGAAAATGAAGCAGTTAATACATGAAAAATGAGTAATAATGAAATGTTATTAACAAACAGATGATAATATGAACATATATGATATCATAAAAATTACTATTATTTTGGAATTAAATCATTATATAGGTGGTTAGGATACATACAGAGGATATCAGACCTAAGGTAAGGGATAATTTCACAATCTCATCATTATCCAAGATTGTTTATACATAAGTATTTACTGGGGCATATTTATCATCCATGTCCATGTTTCCTAAACATGTATTCCAAAATATTATTTCTAATATTATAAAATTGTTTAATGTAAATTTTACCCATTGGTGAATTTTTATTAAATGATATGAAATGAATCTTTTTTCATTTTCTATAAGAATTACGTTTTGACTTATCCGACAAAAGTATGAGAAGAATTTTTTCTTTTATCTTATACGACATGAATAAATTTTTATGTTTTCATAACACCTTATTTCCATGAAGATTACTTTATAATATTTCAAGGTTATTTTCAAATAATTTTTTTAACATTTCATTGAATTTTTTAAAAAAATAAAACATTTTTGAAGAAGAAATGATATTTTCCTCAAGAATTAATTTCAAGTGTTCTATCAAAATTATTTTCCATCTAAGATAAAATAATTTAATAGGGTTATGTTTCAAGAATACTATCCCTATTATTCATATGGTTTTATTGTTTTTGTGATGGAATGATATTTATGAAGTCTATTTGTTTTAAATGGATTATGTTATGATGTAATGATGTTTAATAAACCAATTTTATTCCTCGGGTTATGTTATGATGAATGATTTATATTTTCATGGCACACATAAGAATGATTTCATTATGATATGAGTGAGACCTATATCTCCCTCCAATGAATTGGGTAAATATTTAAATCTCATGATATATATAGGGATATAATGGGAAATGATATTGTTTCAGTAATATAGGGTTATAATGTGAAGTAAATCCAGTTTAGTAATACAGGGCTAGAATGAGGAGTGAACTCGGTTCAGTAATGGAAATTGTCCGCTATGATGGTCTTAGAAATGAGCCTTGACTAATATTAAATGATTTTATATGTTTATGTGTATGCCCCAAATTCTATGTCTTATGTTATTAATTTTTGGAATATGTTCATTAATTATTCATGAGATTTTATGATTTACCCCATGACATGATATCATGATCTTTCACATAGATGATAATATTTTCAAATGTTATGTTCTTATGTTTTATTATTATGATGTGATTGATATCTCACTTGTTTACCCTTATTGAGCATCTGAGCTCACACTTTTTATATGTTTTATTTTCCCCAAGATATAAATAAAGGTTCTAGGTAGGAAAACTAAAGGTGAAGATCTTGATGGGAGATTTTTAAGATCTTTCACCAAATTAGAAGAATCTGTTCCAAGTTTCAAAAGGCACTAAACTAATACAGTCTTTGGGTGTGTATTTGTGTAATGTATTAATTATTCTGAAAAATTAATGTAATATCTATGTATGTCAAACCTGGGTCGTTAGAAATGGAGACAAGTTGATGGATGAGTGGTAGATATTATTGTAGGTAAACTCAACCAAGGGAGAATGATTCACCCATAATCCACCAAAATTCAAGATGCATGACTGCAACATATCCAATATCTGGATGATCTGATTTTTTTACCCATCTGTTAAAGTAGTGATAAGGTGTAACTAGGTTTCAAAAGAATGTTGCATTACTATCCAAGCTTGGGAGGTAAAATAATTATTCTAATTTGAGATGATGGACCTTATAACTCTATGTAGTTTCACAACCTTATCCGCATACCTCTTTTCCAAAGTGTATATGATACTTTAATTCCTAATGGATAAGAAGTGAGTTGACTTATTCAGCCAGCCCATGATTACCTAGATAATATCATACCCTCCCTGCTCCCTGGTTAATCTTTTGAAAAATTACATAATTATGTCTCCCCATATCTACTTAGTGACATCCATGGGCTGTAATAGAACACCAAGAACAAGATGATTTTCCTTCACCTACCTCAAAACTAGACACCGCTCCATAAACTTTGCACTACCCATTTCATCCAAATCCACAAGAACTATATCCTTAAACCATGTTATTTTTTGGATACTTCTAGGTGCACTTATAAAGGAGACCTATGAAACTCATAAAGGACTCCCTCACACATCAACATTTGGACAAATAACCATCTCTAAATTATCAACCATTGTAGGTCATCCTCTAAACACCCTTTTTGAGTGTCACCATAAAAAAATCAATACCACATCACTTATACCTCTAGATTACCCCTTTGAGACCCCCCACTTATAACTTTCAGAAGGATTTCACTATCATCTAAAATAATCAACCCCACCATCAACCACTATTGAATTGAGGTGTATGGTGGCTAACTCTTCCATCACCCTTCAAGAATCCTATGATTAATGAATGACATCCTTCCATGACTTCTTAATCTGTGCATTATTCATGAAATTTCCTTTCCTTGATGTGAAGGAAATATCAAAATCATAGTCCTAGAGAAACTCCATCCACCTCCATTTTCATATATTCTAGTCTCATTAGGAGAAAACATACCATAAACTCTTATAATCATTGAATACCCAAAAACCTTCACCAATGAGTTAGTGTCACCAAAGATTTAGGAAAACCACCACTGCTACCAATTCTAGATCATGAGTGGTGTAGTTACACTCATGGGAGCATAAATATCTGTACCCATAGGATATCAATGACTACTGGTACATCATGATGCAACCCAAAACCAAACATTAATCATTACATAACACCTCAAAAATTACCCCCTCTTTAGGAAATTGAAGAACTGGGGAACTAAATAAATACTATTTTAGGTAGTAAAAGGATGTCATAAACTAATAAATCCAAACAAAATCTTGGTCCTTCCTAGTTAAAGATATAAATGGGGCCACAACCTAAGAAAATTCAGACAAAAACCTATGATAATAACCTTAAAGGACAATAAAACTGCAAACCTTCACTATAATCTTGGGTACTTCCTAAGATATAACCACATAAACCTTACAGGGATCCATTTATACTACTTATTAGGAAACCATATATCCAATTAAATTTACCTCCTACATCTATAACTTTCACTTGGAATAATTTTCCATAGATTTGTTGGTGTTAGAGAGTCTGTAAAACAATCCTTAGATTCTCAACATGATTCTCCTCAAACCTCAAGTGTATAAGAATTACATCAATGAACATGACCACAAACTAGTCTAGGAACTCATGAAATATAGAGTTCATGAGTTTTATGAACATTTCCAGTGTTTTTGTGGCATCTAATGGTATAACTACAAAGTCTAAGTGTCTATACCAACACTAGAAGTTAATATTTAGGATATCTTCTTCCATTACCCTAAAATAATGAAACATATAACATAAATAAATATTATAAAACCATATATATCTTCTCAATTATTCAAAAAGATTTTCAATCCTCATAACAGGGTAACGATTCTTGATTTTCACTTGATTCAGCCTTCGACAGTCTATATATAGCCTTAGACTACCATCATCTTTCATGGTGAATAACATCAGGGCACCCCATGATAACAAATTAGGCTGGATAAAACACTTACACATTAGATCATCTATATAAACTCTAAAATTCCACATCTTAGAAGGTTCAATCTAATAAGGGTCTATCAAAACAAAAGAGACACCCAATTATAACTCTATCCCAAACTCGATGTCACAGCAGGGGGTAATAGTGTTTCAACCTGAAGAACCTTTGTGGTAATTTTTTTAACAAAGTTTTTGTATTTGTTAACAACTAACCTTTTTTGTATAATAATGTTTTTTTTCAAGAATCATACCCAATCCATTATAATAAGCTCTTTATGAAATTTGAAAGTTGTTTAATGTTCAAAACCAAACATAAAGGGGGATAAAAGTTTTTTGTTTCCCAGAAACAAGTTTCCAAACTCAAGTTTTGAAGTTTCTAAGAATAGAATTTGTAATGATGTTGAAGAGGTTTATTAAAGAAAGTGAATTCAAAAGTTAGAAAGCTGTCAAAATTTCTAAAAAAAATTAGATGATGCTTTTATAATCATGAAGTTATCATAAATCATGAAACATACTCACGATAAAAGATTTTAAATAATTTGAGGAATCATAAATATTGTGTTGGTTCCAAAAGTACAAGACTCAGAGGTTTCAAGATGTTAGAATTTTTAAGGATGATAAAGTTTGAATAATTTCAAAGTTGTAGAGTGAATAATTCCATCAAAATGAGATGAAAAATAAATAGAAATCATAATGAGCTGAGAAAGAAACAAAAATCGTAATTAGATAAGAAAGAAATAGAAATCATAATGCATTGAGAAATAAATAGAAATCATAATGAGATGAGAATGAAATAGAAATTATAATGAGTTGATAAAGAAACAAAAATCATAATGAGCTGAGAAGGAAACATAAATCATAATGAGATGATAAAGAAATATATTCGTAATGAGCTGAGAAGGAAACATATTGCTAATAATCTGAGAAGGAAATAGATTCATAATGAGATAAGAAGGAAATATATTGTAAGGAGTTGAGAAGGAAACAAATTTGTAATAAGATGAGAAGGAAATATATTATTAATGAGATGATTAAGAAGAAGAATCAAAAATAATATTTTATAAGTTTTATGAAGATTTGAAGAGGTAAAAACTTTAAATTCAATTTTTCATAAATCTCAGAGAAATATGAGGAGTATTGAAGAAGTCAAAGTTGGAGTTTAAATGTGAGTGATTTTTGGAGTTTTTGAAATATGTGGAAGTGGGTAAAGTTTTTAGGTTTCCCAATATTTATTTTCTAAGTTACCTATTAATATTTTCTCAGATCTTTCATTCATTTTAACTTTTTAGGAAATCATAAATGGTAGAGAAATGAATAATTGGAAGTGAAAGTTCCCATCGAACTGAGGAAGATCGTATTGAACATTTGAGAACAGTTTGAGTTTTTTTAGATTACGAATGAGTTCATCATATTAAGTCCATTGTATTGATTCAATAAAATTGAGGAAGATCATACTGAGTGTTTTATCAGTGTTTGATAAGTGTAGATTGAGTAAGGGAGAATCATATTGACTTCATTGGATTGAGAAAATCAGATTCAGCCAAATCAGACTGAGTATTTGAATTGAGAAAATGTAGAGAAGCTTCAAAAAAGACTTTATTCTTTTGTTTGGATCAACTATTCTATAATAAAATATTATAAAATGATGGGAGTTAGTATAATATTTCCCATAAAAAGATAAAAGGTGTCTAACAGGAGTTGTCACAATTTTTATTCACTTCTTTTTTATTGTGAATTTCCATAGACCCACAGGAGTGTCTATGGAAATGATTTAGGTTCTCAAATTGAGGATGAAACTTGTAAATATTGTGTGATTTACTTTATTTCCTATTTTTATGCATTATTTTTTATAAAAGATGATAAGTAAATAAATCTTAACAGATTGCAGGTGTTAAGTTTTGAAATTTATTGAAACTTATAATAAGTATAACAACAGATTCAACCCCCCTTCTCAGTTGTTATTTGATCTTTTGGAACATAAATTATCATCAGAGTGAAGGTTACATTGTTGAATCCTTATCATAGATAATATAAATTCTATCAATAGTAGAGTAATTTCTATATTTTATGGTAAAAATTATTATGGATAGAAAAATAGGATGATTCTTTATCTCCTATCTCTTAGCCTGTAAGCTATTTATGCTACTACTATTGGTTTTCCAACTATTGATAAAGATGATCCTATGAATTTTTCTTATAAGAGAAATATAGAAGTTGATGTAAAGGATATAAATGAAATCCTTATATACTTATCAGAGAATGTTTATCAGAATGTTATGGGTCTGAATACTTCAAAAAGTATGTGGGACAAGCTGGAAAGTATTTTTAAAGGGAATACTAAAGTGAAGGAAGAAAAGATACAAATTTGGCATAGTAATTATGAAGAAATCATAATGAGATATGAAGAAACCATTGATGAATACTTAACTATAGTAAATGAAAATGTCTACAACATCAAAGGATTCATATATGTCCTGGAATATTTTACAATTATGAAGAAACTTATGCAAAACATCCCAAACAAGTTTAATTCTAAAATTTCCTATTTAGAAGATAAGGATGATTTATCTCTTCATGAATTGCATAACTTTATTTTTTGATTATGAAATGTAGAAAGATCTAATTTTTTAAAAGAAGATGAAAGATGAAATATATTTTGAATCTATGAGAGAGATGAAAATCCAAGATGTTAAAGAATCCAATCCTTGTGAGTCTGAAGACAAATAAGATGATAAGTTGAATGATAAGATTATGTATCTTATCTCTAAAAACTATTGGAAAGGAGGAGGAAAATAGGGAGGTAAAATTCCTCTAAAATTTTTGAGTGTGGTATAATTAGACACTTGGCTATGAATTTCCCCAAGAAAAAAGTTATAGAATATCGATATGATTCTGATAAAATACCTTGATGGAAGAAGTGGAACAAAAATGATAAAGAAGAAAAGTTATCCAACAAATTTAAAAATAAGTTTACTAGAAATAAAAGAAGTATGTTGAGTAAGAAAACTGAATTAGATTTAACTGAAAACAATTCTTTTAAATATGAAAGTTCATAAAAATTGAGAACCTTCATTGAAAAAGTTGAGATAACAAAATATTTCTAAGATAGTGAAGAAGGTAGTGAAGAATGTTATAGAGAGTATTAACTCAGAACCAAACTTATTTCATGTCTTGAGAAAAACAAAACTTTCAAGAAATAAATTAAAATAATTAAGAAACATTGTGAAGAAGTTATTGATGGAAGAAAATATGTCATCAAGCAAGAGGAAGAATACTTCAATGATATATTAAGTTACAAAATTAGAATTACTGAACACGGAAAGATGGTTGAAGGTCTCAGTAAGAATATGGAAGCTAAAGAAGAAGAAGTTAGCAAGTTTCAATCAAAACTTCTTGAGTCTGAAAGTACCTTGAGAAAGATGAATGAAAATTTTAACAAAGCTTCAGAAGTAAAATCTAAGACGTTTAAAGTTTCTGAGAAGGATCAATACGAGAATTAAGTAAACAATTCACATACCAAAATTAATGTTTCATCTAATTATTTTAAAATTTCAGGTTCTGGAAAAGTTTTTGGGAAATTTTGGGTGCAGAAAGGATGTGAGAAACCTATAAAATCTAAAAAATTAGAAAAATCAATCAAAATAAAAGCTGGTCAAAATCCTGAGTATGTTAGAGTTGAAAGAAGTTACCAACCTCAACAAAGTTTCTATAGAGAAAGATCTTTCTTAAATATAAAATCAAGATTTGATGGATATTGCTAGTGTTGTGGAATCTATGGGCATAGAGCTTATAATTTTTGGCAAAAATTATCTCTACCTAGAAGAATGTTTAAGAAAAGTGGAATAAATAGTGAATATCAAATGAGTAACTTTTCTAACTTATAGAAAGATGAAAAGGTGAATTATCAAGATGTTAGAAAATTTCAACAAAAAATAAATTTGAATATTTGGAAGAAGTTTATGGAATATGTAATCATGATGGTCATCATTTCAAAATATGTATGAGACTCCTTTAGGAACAATTTTCTTATGATTGAAAAGAAAAATAAGCTAAAAAGAAGAAAGTTGAGGAAATATCTTTTATTGTTGAGACAACTTTGAAAGAAAGTAAAAGGAACAAACCATGAATTCTTTGTAGTGGCTGTTCTTCACATATGATAGGTGATATAAAAAATATTGAAATATGTTGAGAGTAATGATAAAGGATAAGTTACCTTTGGTAATGATAGTTCCTTAGAAATTAAAGGAATCAGAACGATTGAGATTTAAGCAGAAAAGTTGAAATCTAAGAAAGTTTTATTTGTTGATGGGATAAAACACAACTTACTTAGTGTAAGTCAACTTTTTTTATGATGGAAAAAAATTTGTTTTTAGAAAATATTTTTGAATTATCCAAATTTTGAAATATATAAAAGTTATTATAGAAGGAGAAAGAACCGATGTGAATCTCTTCCAAATATGAGAATTCGACAACTATTGTTAATTGAGTACTGAAGAAGAAAAATAATTATTGAACCGAAGACTTTGGCACCTTGTATAGAAAATTATGAACAAAAATTATGAAGTTTATGCCATTCAAAATTTTATAGAATTGAAAATAAGAGAAAAATATGTTTGTGTAGCTTGTCAAAAAGGGAAGATGACTAAAAAAAGTCATAAAAGAGTTGAGATTCAATCTATCAAACCACTTGAGCTTATTACTTATGATTTATGTGGGTCTATTATACATCAATAAACAAAAGAAGATTTATACTTTATCACTTTTATTTATGATTTCATTCAGATGAAAAACATCATGTTTATGAATCACAAGTTAGAGTCTCTTGAAATGTTCAAATTCTCTAGAAAAGATATTGATAAAGAAATGAGGGTTTCCATAAAAAGGTGAGAATAGATAATGGTACCAAATTCACAAGAAATAATTTTGAAACTTATTTGAGAAATCAAGGTATTAGACATTAGTATAGTGATCCCTATACTCCAAAATAAAGTTGAGTAGCATAAAGAAAGAATAGAAGTTTGGTGTAAATGAGAAGAAGTATGTTAGCTGAATACAAACTTTAAAAATTATATTTGAGAGAAGCTGTTAGTAATGCTGTACATGTTCAAAATATATGCTTTTTGAGATTAGAAACCAACATGAATCCTTATAAAATGTGGTATAACAAAAAATCTTCATTTAAATATTTAAAAGTTTTTAGAACTCCATGTTTTCTCAAAATAAAAAATAAAGATCTGGGAATGTTTGATGAGAAAGATGTGGAAGAAAATTTTATGGGTTATTCAATAAATGAAAGAAGTTATAAATTTTGGAACAAACATTTACAAAATTTGATGGACTCATATGTTGTTAAAGTAATTGAAAATAAAAATTTCTTAACAAAAGTTGTTGAGAATACTGAGGATGATAAACTGGAGATTTATAAAAATAGTGAAAGTAAGACAAAACATCCTTATCAAGATTCAAAAAATTCATATGATGTGGAAAGTTTAGTTGGGAAAGAAACTTTGAAATTTACTACTTTAAAAAAACATTTTGAGTCTGAAAAAATTATTGGAAATCAGAAGGCTCCAATTCAGATAAGAAGAAAGTTGAGATTAGAAAACCAAACTTCACTTATCTCAAAAGTTTAACTAGAATCCATTTCTTAATAGATTCAAAAAAAATAATGGGTGGATGCTATGAATTAAGAGTTGGAACAAATTGAGAAAAATTAAACATGGAAACTTATTTCCCATCCAACAAATAAATTTTTTATTGAAACAAAGTGGGTTTACAGAAACAAATTGAATGAACATGGAGAAGTTTCAAGAAACAAATCCATAATTGTTTGTAAAGGCTATACATAGGTGTAAGGTGTGGATTTTGAATTTTTTTACCTATTTGAAAGATTAGAAAATATTAGAATGTTTCTTTTAGTGACCATACATCAGAATTACAAATTTTATTAGATGGATGTAAATTCATCTTTCTTAAATGGTGAGATTGAGGAAGAAGTTTACATTGAACAACATTGTGTTTTTAAACTTTATAATGATGAAAACAAGGTTTGTAGATTAAAGAAAGCCTTATATGGATTGAAACAAGACCCACATTCCCGGTGTTCTAAACTCAACAATTTTTTGAGAATATTGAACTTTCTAAAGGAAAAGTTGATAACAACTTATATGTGAAAGATATTGACTTTGGAACTATAATTGTATTTATTTCTACTAATTAATTTTTTTATTTGTATTAAAAGTCCAATTTGTAAAATAGTGGGAACCATACAACAACATTCACTCAGCATTATACATGACCTTTAGAAATAAAATTTCACCATACATATTTAAAAATTTAAAAATTTAAAAAAACTATAATTGTAGTAATTTATGTGGATGATATAATTTTTACTGGGGATAGAAAAGTTATTTGTTAAACATTTTCGGAGGAAATGAATAAGAATTATGAAATTCCTATGTTAGGAGAATTAACTTTCTTCCTTGGCTTATAAGTTCAATAAAAATAAAAATACATTTTCTTATCTCAATAAAAGTATTCCATGGAATTGTTAAAGAAGTTTGGGATGAAAAAATCCAAAGAATTTTCTACTCTTTTATCTGTGAGAAAAAAGTTGAGTAAAAATGAATACATAAAATGTATGATTTAGAAATATTTTTGGAAGCTTATTGGAAGTTTACTTTACCTTACAGCCTCAAGACCTAATATTTTTTATGCTGTGAAGTTGTGTACCAGGTATTAAAGTAATCCAAAATAAATCACTTATATTGGTAGCAAAGAGGATTATGAGATATTTTAAAGTAACAAATTCACATGGATTGTTATACAAAATAAATTGTGAGATGAAGTTTCATGGTTATACTGATGCTGATTGGGCTGGGGATTGTAAAGATAGAAAATTAACCTCAAGAAGAACATTTTTTTGGGGTGAATGTTGTGTGAGTTGGCATAGTAAGAAAAAAAGTACAGTAACTTTCAGCATAGTTGAATCCGAATATATTGTAGCTACTCAGGCTTATAATCAAATGTTGTGGATGAAAGTTCATCTAGAAAACTTGAAACTGAACGTTACTAAACCATTAAAGGTACTTTGTGATACTCATAGTGCAATTGATCTTTCTAAAAATCCTATCTAATATTCAAGATAAAAACAAATTGATATAAAGTTTCACTTCCCAAAAGAGAAGTTTACTGCTGGAGATGTTATTCTAGAATACATCTCAATAAAGTATCAAATTGGTGATTTTTTTACAAAATCCATACCGTAAGAAAGATTTGTTGAATTGAGGCTGTAACTTCATGTTAAAAATACTCCAATGACTTCTTATACCTCATAAGGAATAACCCCCACCGTGATTTGGATTATATTGACAAAGGGGGATAGAAATTAAGAACTTTATACTTTGTAAGAAGTTTTTACTTATCTTTCTTTTAGGAATTTTAATTTGTGGTTATCATAAAATAGGGGATAGGAAAAGATAAAAGTGAGGGGGATTTTATCCTTACATGGTTCCAAAATTTACTTTCCACCAAGGGATGTAATTCCATCAAAAAAATTACTTTATCTAATAGTGTGGTTTTAGGAAACTCTCTTTTGAAAAAGGCTATGTTTTGATAAAAGTCAAAAAACTTGAGTTGTAAAAAAATTCTAAGAGTTGGAAAAGTTATTAACAAGGGTTGTCAGCAAATCCAAAGGGGAATATTGAAGAAAATTTGCGGTAATTTTTTTTAACAAAGCTTTTGTATTTTTTCTGAAACTAAACTTTTTGTGTAATAATGTTTTTGTTTTTTAGGAATTGGACCTAATCCATCGTAATGAATTCTGTAAGAAAGTTGAAAGTTTATAAAATTTCAAACCTAAACATAAATGGGGTGAAAGGTTTTTTGTTTTCTAGACATAGGTTTCCAGACTTAGGTTTTGAAGTTTCTAGGAATGGAATTCATAATGACGCTGAAGAGGTTTATTGAAGAAAATGAAGCCAGGAGTTAGAAAGTTTTCAAAATTTCTAAAACAAATTCAGACAATGCTTTACTAATCATAAAATTATCATAAATCATGAAACATACTCATGATAAAAGATTTTGAATAATTATAGGAATCATAAAGATTATGTCAGTTTCAGAAGTACCAGACTTAGAAGTTTCAATATGTCATAATGTTTAAAGCTGAAGAAGTTTGAATAATTTCAATGTTGTAGAGTGAATAATTCCATTGAAATGAGATAATAAAGAAACAGAAATTGTAATGAGATGAGAATGAAACATAAATCAGAATGAGTTGAGAAATAAATAGAAATCATAATGAGATGAGAAAGGAATAGAAATCAAAATGAGATGAGAAGGAAATAGAAATTGCAATGATATGATAAGGAAATAGATTTTTAATGAAATGAGAAGAAAACAAATTCCTAATGAGATGAGAAGAAAACAAATTTTTAATGAGCTAAGAAGGAAATAGATCATAATAAGCTGAGAAGGAAACTAATTCGTAATGAGATGATAAAGAAAAATATTTGTAATGAGATGATTATGAAGAAGACACAAAAAGAAGATTCTAGAAGTTTTATGAAGAGTTTATGGGGTCAAAACTTGAAATTAAATTTAGCATAGATCTTGGAGAAATCTGAGGAGGATTGAAGAAGCCAAAGTTGATGTTTAAAAGTGAGTGATTTTCATAGTTTTTGAAATCTCAAGAAGTGGGGAAAGTTTTCATGTTTACCCTCTTGCTTTTATATATTTCCCATAAATACTTGCTCATATATTTTGTTCATTATAACTTTTCATGGAATAAAAAAATGTAGAGTACTGAATAATTAGAAGTGAATGTTCCCATTGGACTAAGGAAGATCATATTGAGAATTTGAGAAAATTTTGAGTTTTTATAGATTAAGAATGGGTTCATCATATTGAGTTCATCATATTGAGTTAATCAAACTGAGGAAGATCAGAATGAGTGTTTGATCAAAGTTTAAGAAGCACATATTGAGTAAGGGATAATCGTATTGACTTCATTGGATTGAGAGAATCAGATCCATCCAAATCAGATTGTGCATTCGAACTGAGCAATTATCGAGTAGTTTCAAAAAAGTATTTATTATTTTGTTTGGATAAATTGTTTTGTAAGTAAATATTATAAACTGATGGGAGTAAATATAATCTTTACTATCAGGAGATAATATGTATCTAATGGGAGTTGGAACAAGTTGTATTCACTTCTTCTTAATAGTGAATTTTCATAAACCCACATGAGTGGCTATGGAAAGGATGTAGGTTCTCACACTAAGGTTGAACCTTGTAAATATTGTGTGCTTTACTTGCTTTCATAATTTTTCATTCACAAGTTTTTACAAAATATGATAAGGAAATAAATATTAAAAGGTTTCAGTGGTTAAGTTTTGAAAAGTATTGAAACTTATAAAAAGTATAACAATTGATTCAACCCCTCTTCTCAGTTGTTATTCAATCCTTTGTAACTTCACAAACACATTGGGTAAAACATCCATAAATTTATCAACCACCCTAGGAGTCTTTATAATCTAAGTGACCATTGAATTCATTTAAAACTCTTCCATCAAGGAAAAAATTTGATCTACATGCCTATTGGCCATCCGACAACCCTATTTTTTAATGAAAACTACATGCTGAATATTTATATTAAATATCACAAATCTCCTATAAAAGTATTTGATAACCACACACTTGGAGTATAACTAATCCATGCCAAGGATGAAATTGTATGGGTGTATTTGTAGTAAGAAGAAATCCCCACATGACTGATTCTTCCCCATCATCATTCTATACCTCTGGCACACATTAAACAAGAAAGTCTGGCCTCCAACTAGCATAGTCATTACCAGGGGCATGGGAAATATCTACACATAAAGTCCTAAAGAATATAATAAGGTGTTTTTAATAAAGGAGTTTGGGGATAATAAATCAAATAAATTATACACGAGAGTAGATGATAAGATTATCGTACCTCTAACAACCTCTGGCCCCTCTAGTACTGGCATCTCCATGACATGCAACTGTCTATGCCAAACTCCTCTGACCTGATGCTGCCGACCAAATCTGTGAACATTCTTAGGTTATGATCCTAGAAGATGGGTAATATTATATGGCTGTCCCATAATTTCCCCATCTCCTCAAGATAGAGTATAAGTCTACTACATTTGTTGCTGATACAAACCCACTGGAATCTATTGTTGGGGTTGATGTTGAACCTAACTTTCAACACCATGCTTAGCTCCAAGGACCACTAGGTCCTGATACCAATGATGAAAATGACCCCTATAAAAAAATTACAGTAATCCAAAACCCCCAAGAAAATCATGAGAACAGCCGGATGTAGAAAAAAAAGGAAGCTACTGAGGATGGCTCCCTACTGGTCAAAACCTCGAAGGACTCGACATCTGAGATCATCCAATAATAACTTTGATCCTCAAGGAACCCTTTTGGATCCCATATCATGAAAATTCACCACTAAAGTGAATTTTATCGATCACCTCCACCTTCTTTTACACCTCCAAATACATCAGCAATGTAAATAGAGTAACCACATACTGAATAGATGTGAAAAGCACCTCCTCAAGGCACTGTGAATGAGAATCCTCATCAGGAAAAATATCAAGGGTGAAATGAAAAAGTTCCCTAAAATCGATCAAAAGTTCTTAAAACATCATGATCCCATACTAAAGATAAATCAACTCCTATCCTTTACTACCTTCATCGTCGATGATAGGAATTCTATCCAGAACTCCTTATGGAAATCTGTCCATAAAATACCTCATTCTGCTCCCCAGTATACAATGTCTACCAATGATGCATTACACCCCTCATTTGACTGACTACTAGCAGAACCCAGTACTCCACCCAGGCCTAAATAAAATTGAAGGAAATATTAAGCTCCTCTAACCAGTACTACATCTCCAAATTAGAGATGTTTCCCTCATACTTTTCCAGATCTTAGCATTAAAAGGTACACAATTTCCTCTACCACTTCTCATCCTACTCATCTAGATTAACCCTCTAATGATCAACCTCGTTATCTTGCTGAACCTCAATAGCTTGAACCTCATGCAGATGACATACATGGGCTATAACTAAATTGGACATAATTCTTTTTAATATCTTGAATTCACCCCATTTTATCACAAGCATAAAAAAGAGTGATTCATGTACCTTTCCTAGGTCTCTACCATATAAGAAACATACCTTCACCTAGAATGTTTGTAAATATTAAGGTCCTTATGTTGGATCATAGGACCCCCTAAAATCCTATGTTCTAGTCAGTCTCCCATGATTATGCCACATGATAGGTTAACTAACACTACTGCCCTACCAAACCCATACAATCCTCACAAAGCCTAACACCGAGATCTTTTCTATCCCTCTATCAACACTTTTGATACCACACTACCATGACCTCCTACCTATAAAGGTACTCCTCCTAGGATGACAATGAAATGAGATAGATAATGAACCCATGAGTCCCGCCTCTAGTAGGCCCCAAGTTGGCAACTAGCACCGAAGGTATAAATAAAGACACATATATAGGAGGCATTACCCTCATTAGAAAAGTAAGATTGGGGAATAATAAGTCAACCACCAAAAAAATCCACAACATAAAGAAAGGAAAAACTCACAATGTCCCAAAATGAATTTGATGTCACACAAATAAAAATAAAATTCTCTAAGTAAAGTACTAAAAATGAAATCCTATAAAAGTAACTCAACCACTCCAAGATCAAAGCTAGAAGTGCTCAGATCAGTCTCCAACTCCATCCTGATGACCTGAAAAATATTTTTTATATATATATCATGGTGAGTATAACATGTATACTCAGTATAATCATACCCAAGGAATCTCATGAAAATGTGAGAAGATAATACTAATGCCCCAATGAAAAAACAACAAAATCAGCAAGCACTTATCAGTCAAATATATCTCAGCCTCACCAAGTATCACTCACCAAATATCCCATCAATGTATAATAATATAAGAAGAAGAATATCAATAAAGGGTACCCCACACTACTTCCCCATTGCTTTTCCACTCTCCCAACCCAAATTTGTATGTCTTGGCACTCCCATCCATTCTGTATCCTTCAGTATCATGCCACTAAAAATCTAAACTTAATGGGAAATATCCAGCTATCAAATCATGCCACAACCTTCATATCCTCATTATCCCATAACTACTTACATAAACTATAATAATAGGGTATTATGAACATGAAGGAAATCAAACCCATTCCCTCCTCCTACCATGCATGACCCCCACTATGAACCACACCATCCTCATATCAATCGTCACCCCTAGTGCACTATAACCACGAAACATTATAGCTTGTGTATAATAACCCCACTTGTAATAGAGAGTAGGGAAGAGGGGGGTAGTTAGCCACCCATCCTCATCTATATGGATGCGTAGGGGAATCACCTGATACCTAAAACCTTTGGTAATTGGTGTAAAAATAAATAAATTGGGGTAAATATAGAAATAAAAATGGAAATAAAATGTATAATAGTTACATACAAGCCCAAACTATGGTTCCACACCACCAAACCACCCAAATACCACCACCCCACATTTCCATGGTCACATGACAAAATTTATTTCATAACACTATCCGCCCATCAAGTCCCAAGAACACAACCACAAATCAGTTTTATAGTTCCCATTTAACCAAATCAGTTACCAACATTTTATATACTCATTTATAATCTTTACATATTCAAATTAAAAATCATTATCCCATTTACCATCCAAAATACATTTAATTATATCCCCCAAACCATTTAGTCCAAACCAAGTTCATTTAATTTAATTTGAGCTTACCACTTTTAAATCATTCCATAACCACCAAGAAATTACCAAGACAACACACTAACTCCATTCTACCACATCAAACTACATCAACACAACCTAGATCACCGCTCAACCACATCACACATCATCCCGTATTAGATCTCATGCCAACTGACCATGGTTTCATCAGCGAACACATTGTACCTCAACCTGGTTATCACCAACACCAGTAAAAGCACTACAAGGTCCACACACATCACAAAAAACAATGAAACAAGAAAATCAAACACATAAAAAAACAATATTTCATAACACAACATTTTAGATTCAAAAAAAGGGTTTTCATCACTTTACTTTAAAATTTATTATGGGAATTCTCACAAAATTTTAGATTTCCATGGGCATCCAATTCATTAACCTTTTATAAGTTCTTAACATTTTATTTAGTATGAGATCAAATAATCAACATAATATGGGTTTTTTTAATCATGAAAATTACAAAAAAAATCAAGGCTTCAAACTTCCATTATTTTCAGAAACATTAGAAATCAAGAATAATTCCATTATAAATATCATAAAAATTATTAAAATCATGAAAATAATACCCTTACCATTTAATTTTAGGTTAATAAAATTAATTATCTTATTATGTAACCCCATACTATCCACCCAAATGAAGAAAAAAGCATTCAATTTTCATATATTCACATAAAAAAGGATAGAATGAATATCCCCTACCTCGATCATCACTTTCTAATTCACCATGCAAGAAACAATTGAATAAGATACATAAAAAATATTGGAAATACATAAAGGGGATGTCAATGGCCTAGAAAACATCATCCCACAAAATTCTCTTACCAAATAATCACAAAAAATAGTTGTTACCTTGATAATATCCCTCTTAGGATGAATAAAAGAAATGAAATAGGGAAGATAAGGTAAGGGAACTCAACTAGAATCACCAAGGATTGTTCTCCTAAGGTCAGTTTTGAAATTCAATTAAAGGGGGGATAAATTCCTCCTAGGGATTTACCTGAATTGCCCAAGAACTAAGAGAAAAGGTGGAGGAATAATAGGGTTAAAATAAGTTTAATAATTCATGGGAAAATTTAAAATTTAAAGAACATGACAAAACAACCTTTACTACAATGTAAGGGTGATGGAATAGGACAAGGATAATATGTAAAGAAAGGTAACATGCCACAATGAAGCTAGTCAAATACACATATGAGAAACATGATGAGGTCTACGCTAAAAATCTGATAAACTAGAAGAAGGACCAAAATTCAAGTGAAACCACCATGATGAAAAATTCAATCACCTAGAAGGAGTTCACACTATAGACTAAATTTGTGACAAATCTTCCCTAAAATCAACAGATCTATAAAAATACCTCCTCAAAGACTCAACTCTATATCTTATAACCCATGCTGTATCTATTCTAAAAAATTACAATCCATTAAAACCCACCTATATAAGGTTACATGCTGCAAATTATTCCTTTATGATACAATATAAGCTTCCAAACTATAAAATCATTCCCTAACTAAAATTATAGCTACAAATACATAATTTACTCTTCAAATTCATCAAAACATCCCTCAAACACCACCACCACCTAAATTCTCACTAATAACATGTCATAAAGTCTGGGTCATTATACTTTTATTCCGATATATCTAATCAAGTAGGTTACATACTGGTGTCATCAATATACGCACTTGATGTATCTTGCTTTGAATTTCTAGAAATGAATTTTACTTTGATCATACATGGATTTAAATAGGATATTAAATTCCCATAAAAGCTCCGGAGATATCAAATTCTTTTTAGGAATAAAAGGAATAAATATTTTTTCACATTATTCATTAATTAAATATTATTCATAACACACCCAACATATTCTACTTCCCTGTGAGAATATGTCATCACAATTTTCTTCAATAAATCAAATCATGCAACTCATGATATTCATTAATAATAATCATAAAGTATAAGGACAATTACACATGTACATAAATAGTAATATCCAATGACAAATGTAAATGTGGAATTCCTACTAGTGATTTGTGTTTTCATTATCTCTTGCACTGAAAATTACTAATGGCATATAATATGATAAAGTGACTCAATTTCCCATGAGTCTTCACCCCTAACAGCCTGTATCATTTTCATCCCATCAAATGATATCATCTAGTTATAGAATATATATTTAAGAATATTGGAATGTCACTTCTTGGTTATCATAATAGTAGGGAACTTCTATGACCTTTTAGTGTGACCGTTACTCTTAGGACATTATCATATACCACATCATGAAAAAGAACAATCACAATGTAATAAAAATTTCATGATTAAGTATATAGAATTTGGTTCTAGGGTAATAAATCCAATAATTTACATGACATTAATTTGTTTATTATTAATAAAATAAGATTTATGTGACTTTAAAAGAAATCCAAAACCGAATTCTTCCTTGTGAATACTTTATTAAAAGTAAAAGACAACAAATAGTTTTTTTATTACGATAAAATATTAATTTAGGCTCCAAAATTTTGAAAATAGGTTTCTAAATTCAAAATAATATTTTTAAATGAATTATTTTACTCCATAAATACATCTCTGGTTGATAAAAATGTTTTATAAACTTTAAAGTAATGCTTACATAATGATAAAGTCATAAAATCAATGATATTAATAAAAACTGCATTTTTTCACTATTCACTTAAAAATCAACCCTTTTAGAAAAATCCAAAAAATTTATCATAGGTTATTATTAACATGATTAATTCAAAAAACAATATTCATTTTATCAAATTTAAATTATAAAAGTGATATAAATTAAATTTAATATAAAAACACATAATTTGGAAAAATATTTTATAGAAAAATGTATTTTTAAGCATAAAATGAATTTAATTTTTTAAATCACCAAGTAAAAACCATTATATGAATATTAATTTGTTTTTTATATATATTACCAAAAAATATTATTAAAATAATTTTTATTAGTGATTAATTTAATTTATTAACATAAAAAATACATTATACATATAATACAGTTTTTTTGAAAAATATCTATTTTTATCATCAAATGATTTTATCATTATTTATCACTAATTTATAATAAATGTATGAATGATTATTAATTTTTAATATGTGTAAATAATATATTTCAGCAAATTTAATAATCTAAATAAGATGAATTTATCTTTTACATACATAATTGAGAAAACGGTTTTAGTGCAACAAACTTTATACACTATGATTATATCACTATGTAAATGAACATTTTACATTTACAAAAACTATGTTATAAAAATAGATTAAATTTTTATTGAAAATAATATATTTTTAATACGAGTAATTACATTTTTAAATAAAAACAATAAATAGTTTATAAAGTTATTTTATTATAAAACATGCTACTTTATGTGTAAAAAAGTGATTCATAGAGTAATAAAACAAGTACAAAAAATATGGTAAAAACCAATTAGAAATTAAATGAACTATAATTTAAATTAAAAATGAATGATTAAATATTATTTTTGTGTAAAATTATATTTAACCATTCATCATATGTTTCACATAAAATTTTATATGACATGAATTTTAATATATTGTGACTTTGTAACTATGAAAACATGTATCAAACTATGTTAACCCTTAAATTAAAATATCAAAAATTTCCATGATTATTTGAAATAATTTTTTTAATAAAATTAACTTAGTTATAAAATAAAACTATATATACAAAAAGAATCATGAATATAATAAAATAGATATAAGTATACATATATAAAAAAGATGGAGGGTGAAAGCAGGACAACACATGGGCTAGGGGTAGGAATTGCACCCTTGTCACCCTTTGATGGTGGGTTTGAGCCCCGTAGACTCACCATATACGATTGGTTAATGCCTGACCTATGAGATATTCTTATTAATAAAAAATTTTAATAAATAAAATTCCATTATAGTTAAAAAATATACAAGGAAACAAATTAGGTGGTAATTTTGTACATAATTTTTTTATTAATATTATTTTAAAAAAGGAATGAATTTAATATTTACATATTCAATTTAGGATAAAAATATTCATAGGAAATTTTAGATGTTACGCTATACCTCAAACAAATTGTGTCATCACAATTGTAATTATTACTCACTAATGAAAATAGTTAAGGGTATCCATAAGGTAGACATGACTCAAGATATAATTTCAAATGAGATTTTATCCTTGCTATCATGTATAAGACTATGAAATTCATATTTTAACTCATAATGAATATATATTGATATTTTCATTTTTTATAACCATTTATTCCAAATATACTTCCTTGGTTATAAGAATTAGGGAATTATAGAGACATAACTTTCACAACTTCATTTTCAAGATCCCGTTTCAACCAAATACCAAAAATAAATGATTATGTTAATAATAGATAAACATAATAAAATCAATCATAAGTGTATTATTTTTTAATACCTTTATTTAAACCCAAGATACATTTAATTCAACTATAGCACTTTTTATTAACCCCCAAGGTTATCTATAATGCTCAACTTATATTCTCAAAATAAATTAATCTTTTATCCCAATTAAACATAATTACCTCAACATAAAATCACATATAAACCCAAAGGGTTTTATATACCTCAATCATGTATTCTTATTAAAACCCAACAACCATCTCCCAAAATATCACTAACCACCTTAAATTCCAACACATAAGACCTCAATTAGAGAAGAGTTATATACCTTGGATGTAATCATCATACCACCTAATGTTTTCATCAATAATTATATATCCAAAGTTTTAGGTGGTGAATAAATATACTTATAAAACTTTCATGATATGAAAGAATCTGAAGAACATGAATCAAATAAGATATTTATAGATCTTGAGTGAAGAATATGTGAACCTTTCATCACTTCATGATCTACTTCCACCATAGTGATTATGTTTTCTCTTCTTTATTCCCTTGGTTTTAGCGATTTATGATGTTTATTATCCTCATTATACCTTGTATTTGGAAATTTATTTTCATAATACCCAATTTTTTTACATACATTTAATTATTAGTGTCACCGTAGGAAGAACTTTATTTCCCTCCATTGTGTTAACCAAACTATTCATCTTTCCTTAAATTTATTTCTCTATTACATTCATTTTCTACATGTAAAATATATTATAGTTCCTTTGAGACATCTCCATTAGTGCGTTTTCCCTTATTATTTACATATAGGAAGTCAAATCTTCTTTCATCCATGGTCCTTATCACATAAACTTTCCAAAAAATTTGTTTTTTCTCTTTTTTGGAAATTCAACAAGGTTTGAGTTATTAATCATAATTCTAAATAGCGTATTATGCATAACCAAAATATTTTTCACTCCAACTTCTATCCTATTTGGTTTCTGATTGGAGAAATCATTGTATTTTCCTTTAAAACCATTGTTAAATCAGCTCCTCTTGGTTCCAACCATTCCATAAAATTAAGAAAAGTGTGGGGTGTTAATTCTTATAAAAGTCACACTATATACTTAAAGGAAATAAGTCATAAATTCCATGTATACTATAACTTATGAATCTATAGGTTTCAATCTAGGTTATCTATGGTTATTTTCCTATGTGATTCTGTAACATAATCAAGTATTATAATATTTTTACATCCTTAATAATAGTTCATAAAGATCATGTGAATCAACCAAATATATCTAATGAGAGTGTCAAATATAGTTTACAGTTATTACCACTTGTTTTACACCAAGTGAAGATCGAGATAAACTGAAACCAAATTTTTTTAGAGTTATTACCCCTAAGTGCATCTATGTTAGATATTGAATCTGCTTATTTGTATCCAAACATGGACATTATTTACATGAAACCACAAACTATACACTTTACCAAAATTTCAAGATATTTCCTATATTTAGACTCATCCCTTGGGTTATACTAAAGTTTTCTAATCACAATCCCCCAAAATAACTAAAAAAATATCAAAAAAATAACTAAACTCTACTCTGATACCAACTGAGGAAACCCAAGCTAAACAACATGTAAATCCTACATTATTTTCATAATTTAATAATTAAACCTTATAAGTAATATTTAAATCCTATAAACCAAATATTTAGTGTCAAGACCCCCTCCCCCAAAAGGTATCCCTCCCGAGATGGAAATTAGAGAAGGGAGATTATTATACTCGAAGCCCGCCTCTAATGGGGCATGGGTTGGAGACAAGCACTAAGTGTATATCTTACACACAAATGGTATTAATTACCCTCTAATATTTTAGGAATGAGTAATAATATATACCCACAAAACACATATTTTTCATAAAAAAGATAAAAATATATCCCAATACATGAATTTAGTGTCATACAATTGAAAAAAATACAAAATAAACTACAAGAACCAAAAGAAATTCCTCAATAGAGAACTCAAAGCCGAAGTAGATCCTGAAAAACTCCACAAGGTAGTAATGTCCTTCCTGATCACAAACCATCTTATGTGGTCCTAAAAAATAGTTTATATATACATAGGGTGAGAATAACAAGTATACTAAATAGGATCCTCCCCATAGTCTATCATGAAAAATATAAAGAAATCATATTAAATCCCAGTAAAAAATAGTGAAACCAACTCATCACCTAATCAAGTATGTTAAGTTCTCAACCTCACCATGGATCTCTCAGCAATTATCACGTATAAGTAATAATATAATATCCAACATAATATAAAATAAAGGTACCCACCACCCTTCCCCAATGGTTTGCTGATCTGCCCCAATATCTCACATCGTAATCCATCACTCTCCAAAAAGAAAGCCTGCCCAAAAACTCTTGGGACACTATAACATACCATTCACCTCATGCATCACATAATATCATCATAAACACATATCATTCACTACATAAATCACATCATCTCTTCATTAACATCTACATCTCTAGATAGTAACCAAGTAGTTTCCCAAGGATAATACAACCCGTTCGTCATGTATTATACCTCAAGCTATCACAACCCTCACACGACATAACCATAATAATCCTTAGAATAATATAACTAGAGATACATGTTCATGAAATAACCAAATTCCATTAAAAACATATACACACATATATGGGAAGGATAATGAACATAAATACCATCACATAATACTACTAGGAGAAGAGAGTGGGGATATTAGGGGTAGTTAGACACCCATTCCTCTCTAACTTGAATATTGGGGAAAACAATCTCCAGAGTCCACTAGTGTTAGTCACTCTACAAAAATGGATGGGGTTATGTATGAAAATCACATAATATAGGAATACCCATATATCTCACAACCATACTATGGGAAATTACCTATCCTTAAACTCAACTGCAACTATCATCTCTCAACAACTGACTACCACCACTAAAGACTAGATATCTTATAAGCACACAAGCATTTCAATACTTTCAACTATTATTTATTTTAAAATTTAAGAATATATTAACTAATTTATCATCCATTAATCAATGTTATTCCATTTACACTTTTCATTAAAAACCAACCAAAAGGCATACCCTTCAGGAATAATCCAACAAATTTCATGGTTCCTCAAGAGTTATCATCATTCAATATTCCATTAAAGCACAAAACACATGGGTTTAATTATTTAACAATCATTAACATTCCATAATTCTAGGTATCTAAAATAAAATATGCACAAACTATTATAACCAATTGCATTGAGAAGTGGGGAAAGGAAATAAGGAAAATAAGAAACACAACCATATAAAATTTAATGTAGATTCATAAAAAGTAAGAATACCATATTTCATCACTTCATACAATGGGAAATACTAGATTCAAACCACTCCATTAGTCCTAGTTCCATTTCCAAGAGCACCATGAATATCACCATGCATCCTACCAACACATGTATCAACTATGACCACAAACCTAGGTCTCACTACCCATATATTTCAAAACCATCATCCATCCTAGGCTCACATAAAATTTCATAATAAGGATCATATCTTTATCAATAAAACAAGGTATAAAATAAATAACAAAATTCAATAGAGCATCTAGGCCCTAAAAACAGTCTTCATAAGAAAACTTGCTCACTCATCCCCACACAATTATCTTTATCAAACAACCAATTAATTACCATATTGAATTAACCAATTCATTTATCATAGGTTACAACCATAGGTAACATAAGGAATTATATATCCACATCTATGAGTTTTTTAAAACATTATTCCAAGTATTACTTCCGGTTTCATCAATCTATAAGGAATTTTTTTTTCAATTAAACACGCATATAGCATCACTTTGATTTCTATCAAATTATAAGGAATAATGGTAACTGATTAAACATTCCTTTATTCTTTATCCAAAAATATTTCTATCTTTATGATCTTTATCAAATTTCCAAGTAAAAAAACATGATAAAACATAACATTAAGCTAGATAACACACTATCTATCAAATAAAGAGGCAAACCATTATCACAACATAAACATATAAAATCACAATATATCAAAGCTAAAACTGATTATTATTTAATCTAATTTTCTATTTATTAAGGTTAATTACACTATTACCCAAATAGATAAAGCATGATAACTTTATGATTTCACATAAAATAATAAAAGAAAAAAATCAACAACCTCAATTTAAAAGCTCAAATTTCACTAACTAAGAATGGATGATCGAGGTTCAACAACCACTAAATTTAACACCACCAAGATGAAGAAAATTTCACCAAAACATAACATCCGTAGGCCACTAACAACCACACTTAGGTCTCAACCCCCCATACCAAGGGAACTGTCATAATGACCACTTGAACAAAGGAAGAACTAAGGGTGGAAAAAGAGAAGTAAAAGGATACCCTGATTCAAAAGTGTTTTATTATCCATGAACCAGGGGTTAAAATATTCAAGGATTTGATCAAAGGGAACTAGGGGATGTAAAACCAAAAATTACTAATGAAAACATATATAAATGGGGCCTTACAGAGATAGAACAACCAACCATGCCCTAGGTTTATCCAGTGCGTCTGGAATTCAAAGTAACACTAAATGGAGGGGAATAAATCAGTTAATAGAGGAGAAGAATCAAATTGAAAATGCATTTAAGAACCATCAAGTAAGATAAACATGTTTATAATTTGAAACAGATGATATCCATGATGTATGTTGATAGTTTCATCTATTTCAAAATAAAAATAAATGCTACCATGAATTCCACCACATCCTGGCTGTGTCCATTGTGTTCTTGATAATTTCATCTAAAATAGATTCCACTAGGGCATGTTTCCCATACCCAGGACTTTTCCCATCACTTCGGCCTCTAACATGGCCAAAAAGATGTTTTCCTATCCTCATTTTGGATACGAGTACCTCTAAGATACCATTCCTAGTGCCACACCCACCATGGGCATTTTAAGTTAGCATTCCAGATAGAAGGAGCACACCAAGGACAAAATGGACTCCAAAATGGAATTACAAGTCATGTTGGCATCTTTGGTGTACTAACACCACATGAATAATCCAAAAAAATATCTACTATGGCCACCACTAGGGCATGGTGACCCTTTGAAATCCAAAACACTTATCAATCCTCCAAAATAACTCTAAAATCCATCTTGACACCACAAATCCTTGAGAAAACAAAGAGTAAAGGTTATAAAGATCCATACCATTACATTAGGGTCTTTAGATATATTCTTAATAAACATATAATTAAAAATTATTACTTTAACATATCTTATAATTATCTATATATAGGCCCCCCTCTACACATAGTCCTATATATAATTCTGTGGGAAATGGAAAATAAAAGATGGGGTGATCTCAAATTATTAGTAAGAGATACTTATCAACAAAATGCAATGAGTTAGATCATAAAATTTTGATAAAACATAAATTAGATGAGAAATATTTGATTAAAAGGGACTTGGAATCATAAAATACAATCATAAGAAATGATAGAATACCATGGGTCATCGAATGATATAAAACAAGCATTATGGAAGCATAAAACATATACCATGGATTGGAAACTTGTGAAAGTAAAAATAAACCATGGAAACATAACATATGAATGTGGCATAACAGAGAAAAAGTGTTATAAAATTAAGCATAGGTAATCATAAATTTGTGAGAAAACCAAATTATTATAATACATTAAATTGTGACAAACCCAATCATGTCCATGCATTATAATGTGATAAAACCCAATCATGGTCAAACATTAAGTTGTGAACAAACCTAATCATGTTCACACATAATCATTATACCATTAGATATAAAACAATAACTAATGCATTAAATGGTGATATAGGAATTAACTCACCACATAATGGTATACCATAATTATGTATACCATATGAAAATAATCAACCATCTTATCATGAAAATCCATAAAAAGAAAAATGAGTTTCATATCATTTCTAAACAACATCACATAACATGGCATCAAGATTTGATTAGTTGTTTCCATAAATTGAATCTTACAAAATAAGTATAATATAAATTAAATGATGATAATAAGAATTAATTCATAAGGGATATATCTTTTTTAGGTATATAATAAAATGTAAGTGAAATCAAGAATATGTTTTTCTAAAGGATTTGGAAACATAGTTGTAAAAAAATTATAATTTCTTTCATAAAACCATTTGATGTGGGGTAAAAAGATGAAATTTTAGACCTTAATTTTACAAGAATTATAATTATACAAACCTTGAAAATAAATAAAATAAAAAATAATAAATGTAGAGTGGAAGATATAAATTCACATGTGAAAATGAAATTCCTTTATTATTTTAAAATACCTTATTGAAAACCCACATAATTAAAAAGGATGAAAAAAACTATATTTAAAGAAAGTAAAGAGAAATATAAGTATCACATGAGATAAAACATATTTTGGTTTCCAATTAATAAATTAGAACATTGGCAGGAAGTAAAATATATACATTGAAGAAAAAATTCCATTATAGAGGGTAGGGATTATTCTTTACAACATAGCATTTTTAGGAAGGAGGAAATTGATCAAAGAGGAATATTTTGGTAAGAAAATGTAAATTATGTAGGAAAAAAAGAATAAATAATATATAATAGATAAATGGTATCATAAAATAAACTTTAAAGAGCTTAGTTATGGTAAGTATTTTATGAATCAATGAAATAAAATTGAGTCAATGAAGCCATTACAACTTTGGTATCTTTTGAATCAAAACTCCTTTAAAGAGAGAACATGATTAAATATTTAAATACCATAAATTATTACAAAATCATGATATATTATGTTAAATGGGTATTATATACACCTTATAGAATAAGATAAGTGCACAATATAAAACATGTCTCAAAGAAGGTAAATTGAGATAAAAAACCCTCACCTAAAGTCCCAAATAACTTGTTGCATGAATATAAATTCCTAAATAAAAAAATTAGGTTTATTAAATAAATTTTACAAAAAAATTCATGTTTGTTTAATTTTAATTTCTATTAAGTATTATATTCCTCATTTATATAGTTTTTTTCTATGCTCAACCATAAGGGGTTGTTTAGTCAATTCCTATAACACTACTTCAGTGTGTTGGATGTGGTCAAAGAAATTATAGAATAATTTCATCATATAATTTTTTTTAATTTACTATAAATATAATTTTTATAATTATTTATGAAGTTATAACTTCATTATTTGTAACTTTTAGGTATAGTTTTTAAAAACAAAATCTAAAACATATTTGTTTTAGTAACCTTTATCATACAAAATGTTGTTTATTAATGTTTTCTTTAAATTTTAATATTAACATTATATAAAAAAACTTATTTACATATTAATATAATATATTACCATAAATTAATTTTCCATAACCATCTATGATAAAAATTCATAACATCATTCATGTAGGTAGTTAAACCAACCTAAACAAGAATATACTATAATTTGTCAGATAAGTATCATTAGGGAATGATTTTATTATAGTATCATCATTAAAGAATTACAAGAACATATAAAACTATTTATTCTTATATAATATCACTATAATTTAAGATTTCTTAATCATTCATGATATAATCATTATAATACAATTCATGTAGGTGGTAAAACTGAACTAAAGAGGAGTGTGTTATAATGATTGAATGAATAATAATATAATATTATTTAAAGATAATATCACTTTTATAGAAGATTAATGATTTAAAAAAATGTTAATATAGTGATAAATAAAATATAGAAAGATGTATAATAAGGAGATATGGAATAATGATTATATAGAAGTAAATACTTATATAGAATAATTTAATCTCCTATTAGAAACCTCCTAGATTATGAAGTAGTTTGGGAAATTTATAGGGATGAGAAGCTCAATAATGAAGAAGAGGTTTATTTGAGAAGTAAATGAGGCATATTAATTATATTTTTTCAAATTATTGGATTTGATTTTAAGGAGTCTGGGAAGTATCCTTTTATAAGTGAAGGGAATGATATTTTTTTGTAAATACTTAATTCTTAATATAAAAAGAAAGTCAAATTTTGAGGCTTATGGGTTAAAATTTGTCTAAAAATTTAGGAAAGGTGAGGGTAGTTAGAGAAAATATTCATCCACTCATTTGAAGATAATATTTTATGATATTTTATTTTTTTAACCTTGGTTTAATACTTTTTTCACTTTTAACCTTTACCATCATGATTAATTTTTACATAAATAATTTTTTATGCCTGAAAATAAAGTTGGAATTATCACATAATATATAAATTATGATTACAAATATGAAATAAATTTTATTTAATTCAATACTATAAGGTGATAAAAATTAATTCTAAAATAATAAATGTATAATGATTTAAAACAATATTTAGAAAAATATATTTTTAAGCATAAAAATGAGTTTAGGAATAAATTATGAATGTTGTTGATTTACATGACATTAGTTTGTTTATTATTAATCAAGGAAATGTTATATTACTTTAAAATCAAGAAAAAACCAAATTATACCTTGTGAATAATTAATTAAAATAAAAATACCAAAAATATTTTTTATTAGGATAAAACATTACATTAGGTTCAAAAATTTCAAACATAGGTTTCTAAAATTGAATGATGAATCTTACACAGTGGAGATTGAGGTGGATTGGAATAACACCTAATTTTTTCATGGAATTACTAGTAAGAGACATCTCACCAAAAAATGTAAGAACAACAATAGAAGTCAGAGAGGAGGATTTCTTGAACTACATTATGATATTGGTTGAAGGTATGGAAAATTATATGTTGTATTATATTGTAGATGGGGGTGAGATAAAGGATGTGGTTTTCATCTCGATTTAGGAGAGTACACTTGGCCCATATGGCTTTCCTGGGTATTTTTTTTTTGTGGATGAATGGGAAATCATAAAACCCCATGTGGGGGATGTGGTTCATAATTATTTAAGAGGATAAGGTATTACAAGGTATGTGTGTGCATAAAAGGTAGTTATTATCCCAAATATTAAGGATACCATGACACTCAATCACTATAGGCCTATTTTACTTTTCAACTTTTCCTATAAAATTATGGCTTGAATTATCAATAGATGACTCAGACATCTAATACCAAAGATGGCTTTAGAGGAACAACATGGTTTTGTGAAAGGGTGAATCACCTAAGGGGAAATAGTGATAGTAAAAGATATAGTGTATGAAATCAATAAAAAACACTTGGTTTTAATATTATGATTTATGTGGACATGGATAAGGCATATGATTAGTTAGAATGGAGTTTAATTATTAAAGTCATGAGAGTGTTTGGTTTCAGTGAATGGGCTGCTAAAATTTTATTTAGATGCTTCACCTCACCATAGAAATCTATATCCATGATGGTAAGGGGATTTGGTTTCTTCAAGTGTTAGAGTCCTATGGAAAGGGGACTTGATGTCACCCAATCTCTTTATTATTGCACATGAGTCCCTTATAAGGAATGAAAAATGTGGTTTGGAGGAGGGAAAGATAAAGACTTTCAGAAACAGTAATGGGAATGGTTTGGTATCACACCTCATGTTTGCTGATGACATTATTTTTTTAATTAACAGTAGGAACAATTCTATCAGTGGGCTTAATAAAATAATAGAATCATATGGAAAATTGAGCATCCAAAGGATCAATCAAAGAAATATAAATGTGTTCATCTAAAATAAGTGTTCAAGAAGATGCAACAGATCCATCGAAGATAAATTATGAATGCAAAGGAATGATCTTCATATGGTATATCTAGGAGATCCTATCTCAGATGAAATAATTAAACATGTACTATTTGAAGACACCATAAACCAGATCATGGGGAGAATATGCAACTTCAAGAAAGAGTTACTATCATTTAGAGGGATGATAAAACTGGTTAATAGCGCTATCACTTATATACTGATGCATGCGCTATCTATCCTCAAAGAACCAAAGGAAAATATAGAGAGTATTGAAAAAATTCTAGCAGCCTTTATATGGGATGATAATCAGTCTGGGAAATGCCATTGGGTTTCATAGAAGAGAATGGATAAATCAATCACTGAGGAAGGTTTAAATCTACGTAGTGTGGTGGAAACCATGCATTCCATTCAAGCGAGTTTGGAATGGGACATAATTGAAGGAATGTTTCTATGGGAAAAAGTTATGAGGAACAATTATGGAGAAAAGTGGAACCTTTGTGCATATTGAACACATAGAATTTCAATCATAACATAATGCATGATCAATCATTTATATTTGCTGAAAGATGATTTACAATGGGTTATGGATCACAATGATATCAATTAACAGGAAGTGAACAGGGTTAGTGGGGATATTTATTTTATCAGGAACCTAGTCCTTGGAATTACATTAAGAGAATCTAGCCATTACCCTACTTTTATCAACAATACTCTAAACTACCAACAAAAAATGCTAAATGATAATATTTTCCTGAATGATGTTTTGGTAGATAATTTTATTCAAGATATCCTATTGGGTTGTTCAATATTATGTATTTTAAAGGTTTGATGCATGAAAATAGTGTGCATGATGAATGGGATCCAAAAATATGGTTCAAGCAGATTATAGTGAAGATGATTTTTTTGGTATAGAAATTAAGGAACCATGCACTTCCAATGGATGATAACATGTAGAAGAGGGGTGTTTCCCTTACTTTGAGATTCAAATGTTTCACAATTCCAAGATCACAAACCGTTTTGAACCTCTTATTCAAAAGTCATTAGGCGATCGACATATGGAACTGCATGGAATAGGAGATGGGTCTTGTTGGTGATGGGGAAATAGTCACTCAAGTCACGGTGGACTGGTTCCAAGGGTATACCAATAGGGGTGGATAGGAAGGTACATAGTCTATTATTCATCATGGTGTGTTGGGTTATCTAGGAGGTGAAAGACAATGCAAGGTAAGGCATACGGTTCTACTATATTTTCTTTAAGGATAATATAATGTCCTATGTTGAATATCTTGGGCTGCTCATCAATGGCGCAATGTCTTCTGTGATGCTAAGAAAAATGCTTCCAAGAGTTTTCACTGATATGGGAGAAAGGGGATGTCAGAACATAGGGATATGGGTTAAATGGATAATTCCTTGCATTGGTTTAAAAATTAATTTGGATAGATTGTGTGCATTTAAGGCCATGAGAGGGGGAGGTCTCATGAGGGATCACAAAGGCTTGATGATTTTGGGATTCAATGCCTTATATGGAGAAAGAACTTCATTGGGGGAAAAGTATAGAGTGATAGACCTATGTCAATCTTTATATAGTCTTTAAAACATTAAAATTATAGAGTTAGAGACAAAATCTATTGTGATGGCAGGACTTCTTAAAGGTAAGGATAGTTTCCCATGGGAATTGATTTATCAGATTAGAAAGTATAGGAACCTCATTAATCAAGATATCAGTGTTGTAAAAATTTGGAGGGAGGGAAATTATGTAGCATATATTTTGGATAGAATAGGGGACCCATATGAAGGTATCATTTTTACTATTGTACCTGGTCCTTACCAAATGACTCTTATCTCATTATAAGGATGATACCCTAGGGCTTCTTCACTTTCATCCCTTATACGTTGGGGATTCTTTTTCTATAAATAAATAATAAAAAAAGGAATTTTGAGTGCATTAATTTACTCCTTAAATAAATTTTTAGTTGAGAAAAATGTTTTATAATTTTTTAAGTCATGATTATATCATGATAAAGTCATAAAATCTATGGTATTGGTAAAAAATGTATTTTCACTATTCACATAAAGATCAATCTTTCTAGAAAAATCCCAAAAAATAAAAAAAAGATAATATTGAAATTATGAATTAAAAAATAAAGATCATTTTATCAAATTAAAATTATAAAATGCATAGAAATTAAATTTAATATAAAAAACATATTGCCGAAAAAATGTTTATAGAAAAAATATTTTTAATCATAAAATGAATTTAATCATATTAATTACCAAGTAAAGGCCATTAGATGAATGTTAATTTATTTTTTATACATATTTACAATAAATTTTATTAAAAATATTTTTTATTAGTAATTACTTTAATTTATTAAGATAAAAATACATTACACACATAATACAATTTTCTAAAAAATATATATTTTTACCATAAAGTGATATTATCTTTATTTATAACCAATTAATGATCAATGTATAAATTATTATCTATTTTTTATATGTTTAAATAATATATTTCATTCAATTTAATACTCCAAATAAACCAAATTTATCTTTCCAATATATCATTGAGAAAACAGTTTTAGTACAAAAAACTTTATACACTATGATTATAAATCTATGTAAATGGCCATTTTTGTAATTATAAGAATTATATTATCAAAAATTAATAAAATTTTATTAATAATAAGATATTATAAATATGATTAATTAAAATTTCAAATAAAAATAATAAATATTTCATAATGTTATTTTATTATAAAAAAAGTTACTTTATGTATTAAAAATTGATTTTTAGAGTAATAAAACATGTACTTAAAATATGGTAAAAACCATTTATAAATCAAATAAACTATAATTTAAATTAAAAATTAATGAGAAATTATTATTTTTGTATAAAATGATATTTAACCATTCATCATATGTTTCACATAAAATTTTATATGACATTTATTTTAATATATTATGACTTTGTGACTATGAAAACACGTATCATACTTTGTTAACCATTAAATTATAGTATATAAATTACCATGATGATTTAAAAATAAAACTTTTAATAAAAATAATGTATTTATCAAATAAAACTATATATGAAAAAGGAATCATGAATATAGTTAAAGATATATAAGAATACATATATAAAAAGGATGGAATATGGAATTTGGACATTACATAGACTAGTGGTAGACGTTGTATACTTGTCACCCTTTGGTCATGTGTTTGAGCCCTGCACCCTCACTAGATGCGATGGATTTTCAACCAACCTGTGGTATGCTCTTTTTGATAATTTTTTTAATAAATAAAATTCTATTTTACTTGAAAAATATATAAGGAAACAACTAAGGTGGTAATTATGTACATTAGTTTTTGGTTAATTTTATTTAAAACAAAAAAGGAATGAATTTAACATTAGAATATTCAATTTTGGATAAAAATATTCATTGAAAATATGAAAAGTTAAATTTTAAACCCTAAAAGTAAACCTAATATAAGATGGTATGACTATTCTTCCCCATTATCAGTTTTTCTATTCCATTAGAGCTCCTAAACCCCTCCATATTACTCTCCCATGAAATCCTCCTTAAACATTGATCCTAGTGGTTTTGACTAGTCTCCAAGGCTAGGTTCCAATAAGGAAAGGTATTATCTACCCTTATATCCCTTCCGCTTGTTTTATTTTGATGAAAATAGGTGTAGCCCACCATTCTGAAATTCTAGGTATTTCTAAATCCTTTAGATCCTTTGGTTTTCTTCCAGGTCACCTGGTGTGGGGGCTTTTCACAAGTAAGTATAGGGTAAACATTTGGTTTTAGTTTATGGATTTTCTATCCATGGATTTTCACTAATATAAAATCCCATTTTGGTGGTTCTATTTATACTTGGGTTGGATAATTTCCCATATTGATACCAAATGAAGCTACAATACCTATTTTTGTTGGGAATGTATCTCTTCACTTTCATACTCCTTTAAGGATGTGTTAACATCCATATAGGTTTGAGTGAATTTAATTTAAAATTTTATTTTTAATAATAATTGGACTCTTAATTTATCATTTATGATGATTTTGTTGGGTCCCATGAACAAATGATCACTAAAAGTTATCCTTCTAAACTTACACTATGGAAATGAAGTTCAAAAATGTCATGAACTAGTATAGGACAATCATGAATCGAGCACCTAAGCCAGCCCGTGACATACCCAAGGGGCGTTCCTAATCCCCATGGGATAGAAAGAAGCACCAGGGAATAAATATAAACTTTTGGGAGTTATTTCACCCAATAAACATAAAATTAAACATGATACTTCTCATAAAAATATAGCATGACCACCCATACTCCAGAGGTGCATGCTCTATTAGAAAAGAATAGTTTTACAATAACCAGAACAAAAAAAGTATAAAAATAAATAAAAATCCCACACATAGAGAATCATACAACTTAAATAGAAAAATATACATGAGGAGTTATTTTGGTTGATATGAAAATAACAAGGATTAATTATAATAATAAGGATAATAATAACAATGAGATAAGGGCAATAGGAAATAATAATGTCTACTATCACAAATAAAAAGGTAATGTAAGAAATATAAAATAAGTAAATACCAATGATCATGAGAATACCTAGGATCTCAAGGGAAGGTCTATAATAGTACTAAGCAAGATCAAACATATTGGTACTCTTGATACAATCCAATCTCCCTAATTATTGGTCATACCCTACCTGACCTAACTGAGGGGAAAAAATCCCCATGAAGAGCAAAGTTCTACTAGGTTCTACTAGCCAAAGCATGATCCTAAGCTAGTGTAGCATGTTCTCTAATAAACTACACTATCCACACTTGGTTCCCTTGATATACATAAAATGGAGGTGGATTAATTCAATAGAAACAAGAACTCATACAGATATAAATACATATACAGATATAAATATATGTATAATCACCCAAAACCAAAACTATAATCAGAGTCTCTACCTCAAGAACCCCTTAGGGTATGATCCATTATTCAAAAAGCATAGGCACATGATAAACACATCTCATATCGATATCAATTTCATTATTTAAAAACAAACAAGGAAAGGGTATGTCCCATGGGTGTATTTTCCTTATAAAAACCCTCTTTATAAGGTGCCAAACAATCCTCATAATAATATATGAATTAAAAGACTAGAAAACCAACTTTAATAACTGATATCAAGTACTTTTAAGTATTCAATAATATTCTAAACATTTGAAACCACCCTTTTAGAGGACCAAACATACCTTAAGATTCAATAAGTTCCTTTATAAATTTATTTAAAGGTAAAAACTACTTTTATGATTGTTAGATATCCTTATAAAAATTATTTTAGAGATTTAAGGAACACTTATAATGTGAGGTTAAATAAAAAAATATTTATACTATGTGTTTAAATTGAAAAACCTTTCACATAAAATAAAAATTAAGTGAAAAATTTATTTTCTTTCTACATAACTCTTAAAAAAATTTAATAATATAATTTCATAAACAAAACATACATTTAAACATGAAAGAAATCATGTTTCTATAAGTTAAATGACAAATAAAAGGGGTACCATACCTTGAATTGAATCTGAATAGTTCAGAACTTCAAAAATGGTATGGATGTAACTCGAAAGACAACCCACAGATCCAAAATGAAAAGAATAATATGCACAAAGTCAAACCCTCACTATAGGGTCTGAATAAGGAGGAATAAAATAAGGAAAAAACAAAGATAAAAGAATAAATTAGAGGAAAAAAATAGAAAAAAATAAATTTGACCTTACCTTGAGTGAACTAATTGGATAAAATGGAATAAGATCCAAAATTTTAAATAAGAAAAATAACAAAAATACTAGGGCTCCCTCTTGTAAGGAATCACAAGAGTGAGGGGAAGATAGGCCCCCAAAAGGGGTTAAATTGGTAGAGGGAGAAAATGTGAAACACATTTTTTTTAAAACCCCCACATGGAGATTTCCATGGCCTAGGCAAAATAGTTGAGACTCACTCCCCAGGGATCACTATAGAGAGGTTATCCCTCTCCATTTCCCATAACATCATTGCTTGAAACCCAAGGCTTCACACATACTACCATTCCCAGTTCTATACCGTGGGGGTCCCCATGGACTAGACAAAATGCCTGATGGGAGGGAATCACAGTTTTGGAACCATAGTTTAGGCACTCCCAAAGACCCAAATCCTGATGCAAGTCCCCCGAAGTGACTCTAAAGCCCAGGGTCCACCACAACCAACTCTATGGGTGTGGTCTTTTTGAGCGTTTCCCAGAGGGAGAATCCTATCCTAAAACACCAACTAAAATTCCCTATGCCTAGATATATCTTTATTTTTACACAATATAGCCTCACCATGTCCACCTAAAATGATCTACTTGAGTGTTTTGGCAACTATTTCCCATAGGAAACCCCCTATTCTCACACTATGAGAATATCTATGGTGTTGGGTTTCCTGTGGTCCTACCCAAAATTTCCATAAAACCCAAAAACTCAAGAAAATAAAGGAAATGAACAAATGATAAATAAAATAATAAAAATAAACATAGTAAAGGTGTGATAATTCTCCCCACCATAATGATTTCTTCCCCTAGAAAGCTTTAATGGTTTTAGTTTATCATTAGAAAGGATAAAAATCAACCTCTAAAACAAGACTTGATTATAAAAACCAAGGAGCATTATGAACACCACTAAAAAAGTATAATATTATAACCAAACTAAGATAATAATATATCCTAAAGAACCTCAAAGGCTACAACTAACAACCAGATACTCCTCCATCAAAACAAACATCTATAAATGTCTCTAAGCTAGATCACCAATAAGATCAAGGTCAGATCAACTATAGGGGTTTCCACACCATATTATAATTCCTCTAAAACAAATATTCTCTATTGGAAATCAACCCCAACTAATGGATAGAAAATAACGAGAATAAATCAGGAACAATATAAACATATCCCAAACAAAACCATCAATGATTCAGAATTTACACAAGAAACAGATTCTACAATAAGGTATAATTATTTCCATACAAAAAGTCCATTACATAACACAAAGATTAGGGAAAGAGAGATATCATAAATAATATCTCAAACAATCACCTAATCAAAACCAGGTTTAGTAGGTTGAGCATGGAAATCTCTCAAAGGGGTATATCTGGCTCCACTCCCTTTCCATCTGAATAATGGAACTATTCCACTGTAATGACGCAAAATTTTATTAATGAAAATTCCTCTTGATATGATTAAATTTATTATTATGTAAAATTTTTATATAAAACATATTCACTTATTTGGTTTTATATTTCTTGATTTTAAAATACTATTAATAATTGTTACCATTTCTAATATAGTCGTTGAATAGTGATCACATGATTAGTATAAATATAGGGCTTTAACAAATCCAATTTACTCAGACATAGGGAGAGATAGCCTTATCCAGTAGAATTTATCTACATGAAGTCCATTTTTTGGATCTCGGATATGAGTTAGCATCACTAGTCTTTGCTCCTGACCAATCCCAAACCAAGATTCAACACATTAATCTTGAACAGAACCACCTACGGGAGAAGTGGAAGTTAATAGAGATTACCATCAGAGTGATGTTATCCGAGCTATCCCAAGAGTTGGTCACCATCGCACACCTTACCCTTAGGTTTTATGCGAGTTTTATAAGGTGTTATATAGCAAGACCTTATATCTATGATTATGTGCATTATTATTTTTGTATAAATAATATACATTCATTTTATTATTGTTACTTTGTAAATGTTTTTTAAATCACAAATAGTATTTTTAGTTAATATTCAATTAAGAAAGCTATTTTGATGAATTAATGGATTTTTTAATTAAACAATATTTTAATAAAATATTATTACTAAATTACTTTTTATTAAATATAAATGATCGTATAATTTTTATGAATACAATTGAAATTTTTGAAAACAATTTTTGTCAAAACCCATGAAATTTCAATAAATGTCAGTTTTTTATTTTAAAAGTAAAAATTCACATATTTAGAAAATTATTTAGATAAAATGAATATCATTTTTGGATTCAGTACCTCGAAATTATCTAATGGTTAAATTTTTAATATTTTTTTGAGACATTTGAATTTTTGGGTAAAAATTAAATACCGTTTAAATACATAATATGTTTTATGACATCATAATGACTCAATAGTGATGTAATAAAATACTGTAAAAGTTATTTTTCGGCCAAAATATGTTTTACCTTTAAAATAATGTTATTTTATATTTGTTTTATTAATTTTATGGTGCCTTAGTGGATCCTCCCAGACTTACAAAACATTTTAACTTTTTAAAATGATTTCGTTGAGAGTGTGACTCACCTACACATAAAAAAGCCCAATATTTTAAGAATTTATGCCATCAAACTTATGGAATAATTTTTTCCACTCCACTTTGGAAAAAACCATGGGAAAAACCATGGGTTTGTCTGTGGTTTTAAATATTTAATTATATAGATTCCAAAACCCAAGTTTGTGAAATATTAAAGAATTTCCCTCTCTTTTACTATTTAAACCCACCCAATATCCCTCTTCACTTCACTAAAAACCCTTGGATCATGTCCCTAATATTTTCACCTCTCTCTATAATCCTCTCAAGGTGCCACAATCTCCCAATAATCCCCTCTCAAGCCTCTCCTAAGCCTTTGGGATCACACTTCCAAGTAAGGGATTTCTTCCTTTCTCATTTTTGTCCAAATTTATTTATGTTTTTATACCCATTTATCTTAAATTATAAATGTTGGTTTATGATTTGACACCTCCCCCATACTGACCTCCTTATATTTTAATGATGAGAGACATATTTCTCTCTCATTAATGCCTTCCATGTACACCCGTTACCATGCTGAAATTCCATAAGGAATTTCTCTCTACTCATTTACATTAAAGAAATTATTTTATATTATGAATCTAAATTACATTAAATATGTTGGAATATTATGTTCCATTAACCCCTTACTGTTCATTTCATGTATAAATTATGATATACCCCTTTCTCTCTCATCAACCCCTTTTACGATTTCTATTTGATGTCATTATGGTACCGAATTTACACTGAAATATCCCATGCTAAAATCATCGTGTAAGGGAATACCATACCCATTTATCTATCAAGGGTATTAAACTTTATGAACATGTAATTGTTTATTGAGTACTTAAATTTATGTATTTCATAGCTCTTATTCGTGGAATAAATTATGATGTTTAATGAATCCATGTTGTATGATCCATGTGACACACTTATGCATGAAGTGAAATGTTTATAAAGGGTGTGCCCTGATAGGGCTCCAATGCATTGGGTAAAGATTAATATCATGATATGTTAAGTTAAATGAGTGTTTAATCATGTTAATTCAAGTTAAATGAGGGTTTACTCATACTCCATGTGCAATGAGCCTTGGCTCATGCTAATATCATGTTAAATGTTGTTGCCACATTTCCATGTTATGATAATCATACTATATCATGATTTTATGTTCATGTTTCTCTTATGATTCATTGATATGAATATTGCCTAAATTTTATTTTATTCTTCATTTTATGCCTTTTTTACTCCCTTACTGGGCTTTATAGCTCACCCTTTTCACATGTATGTCCTCAAGTTATCCCATGAAATGCTAAGTATGAGGGAATGCTGCAATCATGTAAAGGAAGTTTTCAATAAAGATGTTGTATTTATATGTCTTAAGTTGTCATCTAATGTCTCTAATTTCCCAAGGCACTAGACCTCTCAATCCTCCGAGTTGTCTTAAGTTCAAGTTTATGTAATAAATCATGTTTAAGTGTGTAATAAAGAGCAGGGTTGTTATAGTTGATATTAGAGGATAGGTTTAGTTATTTTTGGGACCAGGATTAGAAAAACCTAGTGAAATCCTTAGGGATAAGAATAAGTATAATAAAAACATCCCTAAATTTTGGTTAGTATTTTTTAAGTGGTTTATCAAGAAAATACATCCCTATCTAGATACGAGTAGGTAGAGGCGGATTTGGCACAGATGTATCTAGGAGTAAAACCCAAAAACACTTCTTTGAGCTAGAATCAAATGGGAACTGGTGCACGACAACGGGTCTTGCTACACTCTTGGTTACGACACTGCCATGGGATATTCTTTGGTAAATTTATAATCTTAGTATGAACCATTATTAAGGGAATTTAAAAAAATTCCCATAAGAATATATGTTGGGAAGTAGATCATGGATAAAATAGATAAGTTAAGGAAATAAATGTAATTTATAAGTTATCCCTTTTTTCATTGGATTTCCCTTTATGTGTTACCCCTAACATTCCTTTTATTCCAGACAATGGATAGTAATAGGAGGACTTAGGCTAAAAACCTATGCAAAGATCAATGTTATTTCTGTTCTAATGAGACGCCCAATCCTATGGGAGCATGAATCAAAAACATTGTCATGATACACTCTAAGTTAACTCAAGTTTTGAATAGAAACATGGGTCAAGAGGAACATTCAACCCCCCCCCCCCCAAGAAAGAACAAGCCGCAATCTATAGATTCATGAGACAAAGGCCTCCAAATTTTAATGGATCATCTAATCCCTCAATCACCGAACAATGGATCAACTCTTTTGATAAGATATTATCCATCCTTTAATGTTATAAACAAGAGAAGGTACTTTAGGATGCTTATCGTATGGAGGGTGAAGATCAATGATTGACATTGATAAAAAAATATAAAGAATGAGGAGGAGATCGAGGCATTGGAATGGAAGTATTTCTGGAAAATGTTTTTTTATAAATATTTTCCTCGCACCCTCTGACTTAAGATGGAAAGGGACTTTCTTGCCCTCAATAAAAAAGATGACGAATCCATCAAATCGTACAAGGAAAACTTCATAGGTCTTACACGATATGACTCCAGCTTTATTGTTACCCCCGAATACAAGGTTGACTGCTTCTTTGGTGGGATAAAACCTAGACTATGAAAATCCCTAGCAATCTGTGACTTCGAGAGCTATGAGGAAATTGTACGATGTTCCCTCAAAGACGAAATGGAGATCGAAAAATCTCAGGGGTATCATGGGGATAAGAAGCATAAGGAGGAATTTAATTCTAGAAGTATGACGGATAAATCCAATAGTGCTAAGAAATTCCAGCACCCCACTTTCCAAAGGTGAGGAAAGAAGCACCCTAAAAATTACTTGAAGGGGATGAGGAAATGCTTTAGGTGTGGAAGAAAAGGGAACCTGGCTATTAACTGACAACAAGAAAACCCCGCTACTGCAAAAGAGGAGTGGAACACTCTATTAAACCCTCAACACACTATTCATTACTTCAACTATAAAGAACCACGGCACTTTGAAAACCAGTTCCCTAAGCCAAGGGTTTTTGAAGGCAACCAACAACCTCCAAGGTAGAAAGGGAAATATTTTTCCATCACTACCACTAAAGTGAACCTCTAAAATGAAGTGGTGATAGGTAATCTAGTTATTCATTCAAGAATAGTGAATATAATTTTTGATTCTGGTTTCATGCCTTATTTTATATCCCAAAAGTTTAGTATAACTATACCAATACCACAAAAAATCATGGAAGTAAAGATTTTGGTGAGAAAGGAAAATGGGGAAATCATTGCAACCCATGAATATAACTTCTCCCCTATCAAAATTTGTGGTTTGAACTTCCTGAATAACCTCTTCATACTCCCTCTGGTGTAATTTAATGCAATTCTTGTCATGAATTTTCTTTCCCTATATAGAGATAACATAAATTTCCATGAGAGGAAAATCACTCTCCATATGACAAATCGAACCCTGATTCTATACAAGTGTAAGGAGAAGGATGAATCTTATTTAGCACCATCATCTCAAGTGTGGATATTACTGCCCTATGAACATGCATATATTGATTAGATGATTGAGTCTAAGGAAGAAACCATCCTTGAAGACATGCCTAGAAGAGATGTTGAATTTTCAATTGATCATATACCTAGGGAGTTTCCAATATCCAAGACTCCGTATAGAATGACTATTTTGGAGCTTAAGGATCTGAACAAACAACTATAAGAGAATCTTGATAAAGGGTTTATATTCCCAAGTGATTCACCATGGGGTGCACCAGCCCTCTTTGTCAAGAAGAAGGATGGGTCAATGCTTCTTTGCATTGATTATTGTAAGCTCAACAAAATCACGATAAATAACAAGTATCCTCTACCAAAAATTGATGACTTGATTGATCAGCTATGCGGAGAACAATACTTCTCCAAGGTGGATATGCGGTCAGGATATTATCAAGTAAGGGTGAAGAAGGAGGATATCCCCAAGAGTTCTTTTCATACAAGATACAAGAACTATGAATTCATAGTAATGAATTTCAGACTCACTAATTCTCTAACAATCTTCATGGACTTGATTAATATAGTCTTTAGAGATTACCTCAACAAATTTGTGGTAGTATTTATAGATGACATTCTAATATACTCCAAAACCAAGGAGGAGCATGAGGAGCATCTAAGTACTATACTAGAGACCTTGTGAAAGGAGAAGATATATGAAAATTACATCAAGTGTGAGTTTTGGTTGAAGGAGTTCTCATTCTTAGGTCATACCATCACAAGCAATGAGATATCTATGGATCCCTCCAAGACAGCTATAATTGAGGGATCTCTAAGGCCAACATCGGTGATAGATATCTATATCTTCCTGGGGTTTGTAGGATATTATTGCTCATTTATGAGAAATTTCTCACAATTTTCCAACCCTCTTACTAATGTAACTTGGAAGGGAGTCAAGTTTTCTTGGAGCGATGAATGCGAAGATAGATTTAAGGAGTTGAAAATGAGGCTTATCACTACGCTCGTTCTCACACTACCCACAAGTGGAGAACTTTTTGTGGTATTTAGTGATGCTTCAAAGAAGGGTATGAGCTATGTGTTGATGAAAAATGACCAAGTCATATCCTATGCTTCAAGGCAATTAAAAGTTCATGAGAAAAACTATCCAACACATGATCTTGAGTTGGCTGCAGTAATCTTCACTTTAAAAATTTGGTGACATTACCTCTTTGGGGAGAAGTGTGAAATATATACGAATCACAAAATCCTAAAGTATATATTCACACAGAAAGAGTTGAACATGCTCCAACAAATATGGTTAGAGATGATCAAAGACTATGACTACTTAATCCATTACCACCCTTGGAAAGTGAACAAGGTGGAAGATGATCTAATTAGAAAGGACCCAATGATTCTATCATTGATGAGAATTGAAAAGAATCCAATCTTCTTATATTTGATGTAGACGAACATGGGAATCATAAATAAGGGAATGCCATAAATCCTTTCACAAATTATTTCACAACCATCTCTTTTGTAAAGGTTAAAGGATTCTCAAAAGAATGACGTGGTAATTCAAAATAAAGTGGAAACTATCAAAAAATGTAAATCCTTAGAGTTAAATGTTAATGAAGAAGTAATTGTGATATTTGGGTCAAGACTATTTGTTCCATCAAATCCGGAGTTAAAGAAAGAAATTTTGGATGATGCACATAGTTCAGATTTCTCCATTCACCCAGGAAACACAAAGATGTATCGAGATGTTTGAGAGAATTATTAGTGGGATAACATGAAGAGGGAGATCACTGAGTATACATCAAAGTGTCTGGTATGTCAGCAAGTGAAGGCTAAAGGGTGGAAGTCTAAGGGAATGATGCAACCATTACCCATACTAATATGGAAATGGGAAAACATCACCATGGACTTTGTCACCGGATTTCTGAAGACATCCAAAGGAAACAATGCTATCTGGGTTGTTGTGGATCTTCATACAAAGAATACACACTTCATTTCAATTCAGAAGGATTTCTCATTAGATCAACTAGAATGAATATATATAAGAGAAGTGGTAAGTATGCATGGAGCACCACTATCTATTGTATCTGATCGAGATCCAAGATTCACCTCTAAGTTCTCAAAGAGTGTCCAACATGCTCTGAATACTGAGATGAACTTAAGTACGGATTATCATCCTCAAACTGATGTCCAATCTGAGCGTATTATCTGAACACTTGAGGAAATGTGGAAGGAATGCTCAATGGACTTCAAAGGAGGATGGGATCAACATCTTCCTCTAGTTGAGTTATCTTACAATAACAATTTACACTCAAGAATACAAATGGATCCTTATGAATCCCTTTTTGGGAAGAGGTGCTGAACATTGGAATGTTGGGATGAAGTTGGGGAGTAAAAACTCCTAGGTCTGGAAATGGTCGAAGAAATGGTTGAGAAGGTTAAGACCACCCAACAACACATTAAACCTGATCATAGTCGACAAAAGAGCTATGCTGATAACTATTAATGAGACCTAGAGTTTGATGTTGGAGACATGGTATTCCTCCGCATATCACCATGGAAGAGAGTTATGATATTTTGGAAGAAGGGAAAACTTATTCCAAGGTACATCAGCCCTTTTGAGATGCTTGATCGCATTGGAGTAGTGGCCTATCTACTAGAACTCCCACCAAACCTATCTCAAGTACATGATGTATTCCACGTATCACTATTGAGGAAGTACATACCTGACCCATCGCATGTACTCAATCTAGAGGTGGTACCATTGAAGAATAACCTCTCCTATGAAGAGAAGCCGATGAAGATCCTAGATCGTAGGGAAAAATTTATACAAAATAAGACAATGCCCCTCGTCAAGGTGTTGTGGATTTTTTTTTGAAGAAGCAACGTGGGAACTAAAGTAAGTGATGAGGTAGAGTTACCCACGTCTATTTTAGTGTGAGAAAAGTAAATTTCGAGGGTGAAATTTCTTAAGTGGGGAAGATTATAATGACCCAAAATTTTATTAATAAAAATTCCACTTGATCTAATTAAATGTCTTATTATGTAAAATGGTTATATAAAACGTACCCACTTATTTGGTTTTATGTTTTTGTATTTTAAAATACCATTAAGAATTGTTACTGTTGCTAATATAGCCATTAAACAATGATCACATGATTAATATAAATATTGGTCTTTAACAAATCCAATTTACTCAGACAAAATAAGATATGACCTCATCTAGTAGAATTTCTCCATACGAATCCCATTTGTCAGAGTTCGGAAAGGAGGTTAAATCACTAGGATTATCTCTTGACCAATCCCAAGCTGAGATTCAACATGTTAAGCTTGAATAGAATCACCTACAGGAGAAGTGGAAGTTAATAGAGATTACCACCCGAGCGATGTTATCCATGCCACCCCAAGAGTCTTTCACCATCTCACACCTTACCCTTAGGTATTATGTGGGTGTTATAAGGTGTTATGTAACAATACCCCAACACCATGATTATGTGCATTATTTATTTTTGATAAATAATATACATTCATTTTGTTATTGTTACTTTGTAAATGGGTTTTAATGAACAAATAGTATTTTCAGTTAATATTCAATTAAGAAATATATTTAGATGAATTAATGGATTTTTGAACTAAATAATATTTTAATAAAATATTATTACTAAATTAATTTTTATTAAATATAAATTATTGTATAATTTTTATGAATATAATTGAAATTTTTGAAAACTGTTTTTGTCAAAACCCATGAAATTTAAATAAATGTCAGTTTTTTATTTTAAAAGTAAAAATTCATATAATTAGAAAATTATTTAGATAAAATAAATATCATTTTTTTATTCAGGAGGTCGAAATTATCTAACAGTTAATTTTTCATAATTTTCTGAGACAATCGATTTTTTGGGTAAAACATAAATACTGTTTAAGTACTTAATGTGTTTTATGACATCATAGTGACCCAATAGTGATGTAATAAAATACTATAAAAGGTATTTTAGGCCAAAATATTTTTTACCTTTAAAATAATGCTATTTTAGATTTATTTTATTAATTTTATAGTGCCTTATTAGACCCTCCAAGACTTATAAAACATTTTAACTTTTTAAAATGATTTCCTTGAAAGTGTGACTGACCTCCACATAAGAAAGCTTAATATTTTAAGAATTTTAGACATTTTAATTATAAAATAAAATTTCCCACTTACCTTTTTCAAAAACCATGGGCAAAAACCATGGGCTGGTTTGTGGTTTTAAATATTTAATTATATAGATTCCAAAACCCAAGTTTGTGAAATATTAGAGAATTCCCCTCTCTTTTACTATATAAACCCACCCAAGATCCACCTTATCTTCACTCAAAACACTTGGATAACATAACTACTCTGAAATAATCTCTCTATAATCCTCCCAAGGTGCCCCAATATCCCAAGAAGTCTCTCTCAAGCCTCTCCCAAGCCTTTGGGATCATACTTTCAAGTAAGGGATTTCTTCCTTTCTCATTTTTTTCCAAATTTCTGTATATTGTTATACCCATTTATTTTTAATTAAAATTTTTTGGGTATGGTTTTTCACCTCCTCCATACTTATATCCTTATTTTTTAATGATTATATACCTATTTATCTCTCATTAATTCCTCCCATGTACACCTGTTACGATGCCGAAACTCCGTAAGGAATTTATCTCTCCTCATTTACATTAAAGAAATGTTTTTATATTATGCATATAAATTCCATTACATATGTTGGAATATTATGTTCCATGACCCCTTACTATACATTTTATATATAAATGATTAAATACCCATTTATCTTTGATCAACCCATTTTATGATTTCTATTTGATGTCGTTATGCTGCCGAAGTTACACCAAAATTTCCCATGCCAAAATCATCGTGTAAGGGAATACCATATCCATTTCTATATCAAGGGTATTCAACTTTATGAACATGTACTTTTTTGTTTATGAATTACATTTATTTATTAAATATCCCTTATTCGTGGAATTAATTATGATGTTTAATGAATCCATGTTGTATGATCCATGTGGCACACTTATGCATGAAATGAAATGTTTATAAAGGGTGCGCCCTAATAGCACTTCAAGGAATTGGGTAAAGATTAGTATCATGATACGTTAAGTGAAATGAGGGTTTACTCATGCTAATTCAAGTGCAATGAGGGTTTACTCATGCTCCATATCTCATGCTAATATCATGTTAAATGTTGTTGCCACATTTCCATGTTATGATAATCATGCTATATCATGCCTTTATGTTCATGTTTCTCTTATGCTCCATTGATATGCCTATTGCCTAACATGTATTTTATTCTTCATGTTATGCCTTTTTTACTCACTTAATAGACTTTATATCTCACCCTTTTCATACGTATGTCCTATGGTTATCCCATGCAATGCTAAGTACAAGGGGATGTTGTGGTCATGTAAAGGAAGTTTTCAATAAAGATGTTGTATTTTTTGTATTAAGTTGTCATGTAATGTACCTAATTTCCCAAGACACTAGACCTATAAATACTTAGAGTTTTATTAATTACAAGTTTATGTAATAAATCATGTTTAAGTGTGTAATAAAGATCAGGTTTGTTATATCCACTTTTAGCATAGTCCTTTTAGTATAAAAGTTATGAACTTTATTTTGAGAGACTCAGTAAGCTCAATGAGACCAAATATCATTTTAAAATTACATATCCATTATTCCATATCATAAGGATCCAACTGGACATAAAACAGAGGAGGTTTCAGCTTCTGAAACTCTAGAAGGAAATCTCTAGGTTGATCAATTGAAGGGTTTATTTGAGGGAAACCACTCATTGCTTTCCCTTGAAAATTCATGGAGACTTGATGGGGAAATATTCTAAATAACCATAAAAAGAAAAAAACTCAACCAATAATCATCCAATATTAAACCATACACAACCAAAAGTAATTCTCAATATAAAAAAATACTAAAAAAACCAAATAACTACCACTTATGTGAAATTAAAAACTTTCTTTTCAATTTTTTTAAAAGTCTCACATCACAGTTTCTAACATAATAAAATATCATTTAGAAATCACTATATTTTTTTTCATAAATTTATAATTAAAATCATTTACCCACTTAAAAATACTGTATTCATTTTAATTCACCTTTGATAAATTCATTTCAAATATAAAAGTTTCACATTTTACCTATATAAAAATTTATATCATAAAACTCCTTTATGATTTTTAAATTCCAATTCCTTTATTATTAAAACCATAATTTAATTTTTTAAAAACAAAATCCACTTCCCACAATTTTAAAAATTCTCTTTATTAATGTCAAAACTAACTACTTCCATTTAAAAATCTAAACCATTATTCAAAATGTCATAAAACCCAATACAGATTGCTCAACACACCATAAAACATGAAAATTTACTTAATAGGGAATAGTGGTCATGCATGACCCAACTACATGGCTTGGGAGACTGTGGGTGAGTTGTGCAGTTTCCACTGAGAGTTACACTAAACCAAATACTTAGGCTCAACATGGTTTTCTGAACCTTATGAGATCAAAATCCTTTAAATAATCCATATATCATCAAAAAAAATAAATTAAAACCATTAATACATAAAAAAATACCATAAAAAAATTAATAAGTCTATAAAACAAATACTCACAACTCAAAATACCCTAGTAACTCAAGGCTTTGTATGAGAAAGAGCTTTCAAGGATCTCCCCACACCAACAACTCAATTTTTGACATCCCTATCTATACTATAGCATTACTGAGAAAACAAAAAAGGATGCTCTTAAAACTAGTCCCTCTTAAGAATCTAGGCCCTGATAAGATGCTCTTAAAACTATTCCCTCTTAATAATCTAGGCCCTGATAAATTTTTTTCATGAACCAGTATAGGACATCCCTAAATTAGGCACTTTCATATGGACCATGAAAAATCCTAGGGGTGTTACTAGTCCCCATGGGCTAGCAGCAAGCACCGAGGCATAAAATATGAACTCATGGGAATGATTTTTCCCAATAACCAAAAAAATTAAACTCATGTATTCCCATTAAAAATCCTCCATGACCACTCTATACATAATAGGTCAATACACCAACAAAAAAGAACAATTTTATAATAATCAAAACCAAATAAAGCATAAAAAATAAATAAACATCCAACTCCAAGTAAATCATAAAACCAAAATGGAAATAGGTACATGAGGCATTGTTTTGGATGATATGAAAATAATAAAGAGAAATCAAAATAATAAGTATGAAAGTAATGATTTGATTAGGGAAATTAGAAACAATAATGCCTACTATCATAGATATGAAAGAAATGAATCCAACATAAAATAAGAAAGTACCAATGATCATGGGAATATATATGAGATCATATGAACATATATATAATAGTATTAAACAAGATCCACCATATTGGTTTTCCTGATGAAATCCAATCACCCTAACACTCGTTCATACCCGACCTTGAAAAAATAAGGGGGAAAATCCCCAAAATAGATCTGTTCTATATGCTATCCTATTTTTAATAAATGATGATGAAGAAGAAAAAATAACTATAAAAAAATTCTCACCCCAATAACCCTTATGGAATGAACCCTTATTGAACAATAATAAGCACATGGAACACACATCCTATACTGAGGATAATTTCATTCTTTAAAAACAAAAAAGGTATGGTCACATCCCATACCAATTTTAAAAACCGATTAGACCTCATGATCATATTCAGATTCAAAGATTACAAAACCAACTTTAAAAACCAATATCAAATACTTTAAAGTATTCAAAATATTCTCAAAATTTTAAATCTCCCTTCTAAAGGACCAAACACACCTTAAAAATTAAAGAAGTTCCTTTTAAAATTAGTTTAAAGGAAAAAGCAACTTTCATGATTTTGAAATTCATTTATAAAATCTATTCAGGGAATTTATCGAACACTTGGTGTGAGTGGTAAAATAAAAATAGATTTATACTATGTGTTTAAATTAAAAAACCTTAGTCATCACATGAAAATCAAGTGAAAACCTAATTTTATTTTTATATAATCCTAATTTTTTTAATATTATCATTTCAAAACCAAAACATATATTTAAACACACAAATAACCATGGTTATAGAATTTAAAGGTCAAATTCAAGAGATAACCTACCTTTAATCAAATGAGAATAGATTAGAACTTAAAAAGTAGGATGAATGTAACCTAAAAATATTCCATACATCCTAAATTAAAAGAATAAAAAGCAATAAATTCAAAACCTCACCCTAAAATAGGGGGAAAAAGGCCTTAACATGAGAGAACAACCTAAAAAAAGATCTAAAAAGACCCAAAATTTCAAAGTATAAGAAGAAGAAAAATTCTAGGGCTCCCACCTAGAAGGTGTTACATGAATTAGGGAAATATAAGTCCCCCTTGGTGGAGGAAAAAAAGTGAGAACACATTTAAAAAAAACCCTCACACTATGGTAATCTCCATGATATAGAGGTCACTATAGTCCAACCAAAATGGCTATGACTCACACCATAGGGAGCACCATGATGAGGTGATATCTTTTCATTTCACTCAGTAACACTTTCCAATACCCATGGATTCACATATACCACCATGATTAACCCTATTCTATGTGGGTCCTTATAGCCTAACTAAAATTCCTAGTAGGAGGGAACCAAAGTGTAGGAGCCTTTGTTTTGAACCTTAAGCACCCAATGCTTGGCATGAGTTCCTCAACAAGATATTGAGACCCTATGGTCCACCACGCCTTACTTCATGGTTGTGGTCTCCTTGGGAATTTCCCATAGGGTGAACCCTCACTTGAAACACAAGAAAAAATACCTTTTGTTTAGGGCTCTCCCCTTTTCATCACTATAGAGCCCTACCACGACTGCCCAAAATTCCATGTTTGTTTCCCCTAGGAAACTTATTTCTCTTACACTTATAGAATCTCCAAAATATGGGTATCCCCATGGTCCTTTCCAAAGTTCCCAAAAAATAAAAAACTCAAGGAAATAATGGAAATGATAAAATGAAAAGTAAAATAATAAAAATAAATAAAGTCAAGGTGTGATAAGAAAATTAGTGAATAAAAGAAACCAACATTCTGATGTATCTAAAACTAGGAAGATAGGTCACCATAGGAACACATTGCAACACTTAGGTATAAACTAAACAAGAAATTTTGGAAGAAAAATGATATCTAGAAATAAAATAAAATAACACAAGTATTTACGTAGTTCAGACTAAGTCCAACTCCATGGGTGAAATAGTGTAATACTTTTATTAAAGAAATAGAATATTATTATAATTTTTAATAGTTTAGAGAACAAATTTCCCTATCCTAAATTTTAAATTAGGGTCTAGTGATGGGTTTTGGGCATTCATAAAATGAATTTTTAAATGTAAGAAAACCCATGTAATGCCTGATCTATCTTCAATTGTATCAATATACAATGAAATGAAGAACATATCAAGCATACTTGTACTGTTGAATAATATAATTTTTACTATTTTACACATGTTTTATGGAGATCACCAAAGAAGTAGATAAAATATTCTTACCTCTATGGGAGCACACCAAAATTTGGATCCTCATTTGGAAATAAAGGATTCTTGTTCACCGAAGGGGTGTTAGTGCCTTATCTATGAGAGAAATGATGATTATGCGTGAAGATTTTTTTAACTATATTTCATGAAATAAGGGTATCTACAATAATGGGTACTCATTCATTTTTATAAGACATCCTCAATGATCTTCATTATCACTAACATTAGACATATTAGGTTCTATTTCATGGAAATCACATGTTAATTCCCATTGGATTTTGTTACCATTTAAATGTTTCAAATGGGTTTTTATGCCATAAATGAATCAACTCTTTAATTTCTAACTGATAAAACCATGAAGGGGATATGTGGAAGTGCCAGCCATATTCCCACGTTATGTTAGGTTCAATATAGTCTCAGGATATATCTCATGCACACTAAAATATATTGGCACCAAAATATGATCATGATTATTCTTAAGGATACATTTGAAACAACATATCCTCAATATCTTGATATGAATTAAATACATATATCTTTTTAGTCACATCCAAAAATCTATCACTTGCACTAAAATACCACAAGGTTTTGTGCCAAACTTCACAATTAGTTATGAATCCATTCAAAACTCTTCTGGATTTAGTTTTATAACACTCTCTTCATTTTATACCAAATATTTTATTTAAAACTTAATATTTATTTAAATTGATAACTATGTGACCCTATGAGGCTTAGTAGCATTGAAAAAAAAGAAATCCCAATTTCATAAATTTAATGAAAGAGAAACCTCTAGTAAAGCATTATTACTACTCAATCTACTAATAGGTCTGGTGTGATCTCAATAAAACATACACATATCTCTATAAAAACATATACACCAAAATATATATCATATAAATCATATGAATACCTATATAATTACTTTTTCTATGAAATATAGTGACCACTAAACATAGAACATGTCAATATAATACAATTCATATCATAATTTCTTGATTCTTAGAAATAGACAAACCGGGTCTATGAATATATCATATTTCATTCATTAAACAGATGATTACATCACATTTACCTCATCCAAGTAGTTAAGAACATCATGTGTGACTGTTTCTGATGGTAAAATCTAAGGGCTCCCACATCCATGATGGTTCGATGTGAATCATCATTAAAAACCCACTTTCCAAAGGTAGGTGGTCTCTAGGTAATATATCCAATGATAATTTAGAGTGTGCTTTGGTTGAGTGGGTGGGAGGTCAGGCTCATCACACCTTTTTGAGGGGATTATTTCCAACTCTTAGTCACTTTTACAAATTTAAGTTATATTCATGAATCCTTCCCAAATACTAGTATGAGACTAGTTACCCCTATGCTAATAGTTTTCCATTAACATGTATCAATGTGAATAACTAGATTTATTAAAGGTTATTTATCTTTGTTCTTATTAATTATTGATGATTAATTTTAAGGTTCTATGGTTTATAAACACATATATAGGAACTCTAGAGTTTTTATCCATCCATGGAGGTATTGGTGATTTTAGGATTGGGCCTATGAAAAGGGTTTCCTACATATCCTTATGAAAAAAATTAGAACCCACACAGTTCGATACCGCTTAAAATGAAACATCATATATTTTAAGGTTACATAAAGAGGACCGATCCATGTAGTTTAACTTAATTTAGTAAGGATGATTAGGAAAAATATGCCTAACAATGGAAGGTGTGGGACTTACACATGGATGAATAATTTTGGTTGACCCCGAATGGAATATATCCTAATGTGGTTAGGTTTTTTTCATGGAAAATGGACCTATGAAGTTTAGGATTGATTTGTAAATAAATAATATGGCCCATTAAGAATAATTTGGTTTTGTTTAGAATATGTCCTAATGATGGAAATATGGTGATACCTAAAATGAATATGGCCCTCCAGGTGGGATATGGTTTCATCGATAATCTGGACCAATTAGGAGAGTTCCCAGGGAATATGGACCTTGTTAAAGAGATGTTCAAATTCATGAGGAATATAGCCTGGTGAGGATGGATGAAAGTAGATTCACAAGGAATATAAACCCATGAATATAGGAAATGAATGTCTGAATAAGTTCAGTTTTAACCTTTGAGAGGATTCCTTTATACCCTACTTAACAAGAATCACATCTTGCATAGTTCATGGTGTATTGTTTAAGGTTGTGTGATATGAACACACCATAAAATTTAATGTCACACAATACCTACATTGGTGTCATGAAAAGTGAGACAACAGAGGATCGAGTGAGGCTTACACATATTGTGATTCCCTAGGATACCTAAACCAATGAGTGGATTAGGTGAATCATAGAGGGTGGGGGATTAAAACTACTAGGAGTCCAACCCACCCATTTTCTTTCTTGTTAGTAGGTAGGGAGAGATAAAGGAGGGTCGTTCATAGTCTGGGGATTGGAAGGGTAAATGTAGGTCTTACACCATCTTTTGGATGCCTCACTAATTAAATGGACTTGGGAATACACCAAGTGACCAATCCAATTAAATTATTGTTAGGTATGAATTAATTATGATTCATTTCCTAGGGATGAACTCATTTATGTCCCTTCAATAGATACCCTCTTAATCATGGGAGTGCATGATTTCAAATTCCTCAAGGACCTTATCAGTTAAGGAGGACAAGTGGGAGATATATTTTATCAAGGGTGTGCATGATCAAAGAAGGAACACTCTAGCATGCATGATAGCCTGATCATGTATGCCTAGCAGCTCTGGAGGTGACCATGATAATTGGTTTCCCAAATAAGAGACTTGGGTAAAGGTATGATATACAATTGAATCCAATGTGTTTATGGTGCCCTAACATGGGAGCAGAAGTGGATGGTTCACCCTCATGGGAGTTTAGAGAAATATTAACCCTAGTGTGGGCCCACCAAAATATTTTTTACTATTGAGGGTTAGAGGGAAGATTCTCCCTAGTGAGGGTGGGAAAGAGGCTTAACCTTAGTAAGAGAAATAAATGGGGTTTTCTCTAGCAGGGGTGAGTAAGAGGGTTCACCCTAGTAAGGGGGAACTAGGGGATTCACCCTAGTGATTCCTGGGATAAGTTTCACCCTAGTGGTACTAAGGAGAAATTATTACCCAAGAGATAGAACTTGGGATAGCTTCAACCTAGTGATAGGGAATTTCCAAAGATTACTTTAGATGAAAAATGCTCAAGTACATTTGTGGGTAAGGGTTTTTCACCCAAGTATTGTTGAATTAGGGTGGAACTAGTTTCCATTGAATGTTCTTAGAATTTTAAACCCTTGGGAAACTTGATTACCCAATATTTTGGTTAATTTACCTTGATTTTAGAATTAAATAAGCTAATTGAAGGGTTTTGAAGACTTGGGCATGATATTGGGGAGATCATAGCTTTGGTCTATCTGTTTATCTTCTAAAATGTTTCAAATGAGGAGCTCAAGGGTCCTATTTATAAAAAAATATGGGACCCTATGTAAATGTGATTTTGTGCATAAGATTTGTGAATAGGTTTTATTGGCACATGCTAGTGGTTTGCACAGATTAACTTCAGCTCACATATTGGGAGAACTCAAGGGAGTTTGGGAGAAACTATGGTGTATTCCTTAGGTCTTCTTCTTTCATCTTCCCAGGATACTCATCCCTATTCAAGGTATCATTATTCATGAAAAGAGGAGTGCCAAAAAAACCCCTCATGATTGAATCGAATTGAAATAATGGAGATTTAATCTTAAGGTTAAAGTGACATTAGAATGGAAATATTTTCTAAATAGGGGAACATTTGGTGCTTAAGGTTTGATTAAAGCTTTCTAGTGTTGTATGTTACCTGTGCACACTAATGTCACACATTGATGTTGTAAACATCATATATGAACTAAAATATCATGAAATTCTTATAAATAATGGATGTAGTGGGGGGATCTCTGTTCCTTGGGAATAAGTGAGTAAATCAAAAAAACACCGATGTGTTCCCTAGTGCTTCGTGCTACATTAAGGCACAAAAACACCCACTATAATAACCCAAGATATTAGAATAAATATATATTTATTAAATAAATACTATGTTAGATAACTTTCTATACACAAAATATTGAATTAAAATGATCCACAATATATTATATGAATATTATTGAGAGAATTTAAGACTAAAAAACCTCCAAAAAATAAAAAGATTATAATCAATTAGAAATGAATTCAAAATTGTATTAAGAACATTGAAAGATTAAATAGTAAATTTTTCAATAAAATCTATTTTTATTTATATATTTTATTTTTGTTTAAAAAATAAATGTATAAATTTTAGAATTTGAATATTTTAAAATTTACTTCATTTTTGAATTCAGCATGTCATAATTAGCTTAGGGTAAATTTTTGGGACTTTTAAAAAAATATTTAATTTTTTAGGTGAATAATGAATAATAATTTTTTACTAAAACCGCAACATGTATGAATATATCTAGAAGAAAGTATAAATTTAAAATTTATTAAACATTTTTCATTATCCAAAATGTATTTAAAGAGTATGGTGATTCATTTAAAACTACTAATTTTAATTAGGTTCGCCTTTGATTAACATTTCAATGACTTAAGTAATATTTTAGAATAAAAAAAATATTTTAAGTATTTTATTTCAATTAAATATTATTTTAGAAAAATTTTATTTTTATAACTCCTGAGACTCTACTATAGCAGTTAAGTACCATATCTTGAACTACCACACAATGTATCCTTTAAAGAGCCTTTATTTATGACTTTATTTAAAATATTAATTTTATAATATGTAATTGAATAAAACAACTTCATTTTTGAATTAATAATATTAAAATTATTTCAGTATAAATTTTTTATCTTTTTCTGAAAATGCCAGTTTTAGTTGAAAAATACGATTTTCACAAAACTTGTAAGTTTTATGACCTTATCGATATATAAGAATAACATATAAGTTTTAAAAACCTTTTAATTATTAAAATATGAATTTAAAAAATTATAATATGAATTTTAGTATATTATTTGAACATATATATCCTTTGTCCAAAAATTTTAGAACTAATTAAATCGATATATCCTATGTTACTTTAATAAAAAACTACTTTGGACTTTTTCATTAAATCAAGTATTTTCAAGATAAATTTGGATTTTTATTTGATTTAAAGCCTAGTATACATTATTTATTTTACAATAAATAAATTTATCTCATTTAAATCAGTATAAAATATAATTTTATCTTATATATAAATTTTAAGCATAAAAAATGTAATTCCTCTAAAAAATATTTTTACGCGATTAAATGTATTTATTTTAAAGTTAACTTTTCACACCATTAGAAATATTATTTGATAAAATTATTTTCAAATTTAAAATTATAAGTATCAAATTAGGTAAAGAGTTCAATCGTAATCTTTTTCATTAAAATTAATCACTATGGTTAAAGTAAATTAAAGTAAAAAATAAAGAGTAAAAAAAGCCATAAAACACTCAAAGTTGTATAAAAAAGGAGTGGTTGTGGTTAGTTTAAAACCAAACTCATTTTACTATCCTCTTTTGTCCATTTTTTCCTTTGACACTTGAATAATAACCTTACATTATTGAAAATGTAAGCATTACTCCCAAAACTACCTTCCCCTTCACTTATAAATGGGTAACATTTCCATGACTTCAAGACTCACCTATGTTTAAAATTTCTTTGTGAAACTATTCAATTTTTATACTTCTATAACCATATCCCACTTTAAAAATATTATTTTCTCCATTATTTAAGGCCCTCATTTCAAAGGATACTTCCAAGGAAAATTCAAGTCCTCGACATGGGTATTATCAACTACTTAGTTTTTATTCTTAATTATATTCATTAATTTTTTTATAGAGATAATAATATAATTATATTAGTACCATTTATATACATTAATATTACTATATTAATGTAATTATCATTTTTTATTCATATACCCCATCCATTAATAAAAACAAAACTGTTGTTCATGTATTGTGCAGACTACTACCTCCACGACATAACATATTTCATTTTACTTCACTACCTTACAAGGTTGGATATAAGTATGGTATTAAAGGATAAATATGATTTTTATGATATCATTAAGGTTCCAATATTTCAAATTATAGAACCAATTAATGATATTATTATAGAAACCCAAACTTTTTACACACAATATTACATGATTTTTAACATAAATATCCATTAAATAAAAAACATGGATCAAATGTCCTAGTGTATTTGGAAGAATAAGTATATAATTTTTTTAATCTCCATAATTATATCCTAAATCCATTTTATCTCCAAAAACTTCATGGGTTGACCTGGGGATATATAGACAAAAGGGTGAGCTAAAAAGCCTAATAAGGGAATAAACATGATAAAGAAACACAACATGTGAGTCAAACGTATAAAATGATATCATAAAATATAATGATCATGAGTAATCACATGGAATAATAAAATATATATAATTGTATCATAATATCATGGAAACTTAGTAAATGTGATAGGAAAAAAGAACATAACATAAACATAAGTTAAGGATAACTGCCAAGACAACATCACATGGTGGACATAGTCCCATTGTGGATTAGGTTTACTCCCTAATACCATACATGAAATATCACGAGGAAAGAAAATTACCTAATAAATTTTATTGATATCTAGGCACACCCATCATAACATGTACATGATTATGTTTTCCACAAATGGAAATCAATCTTAAGTCATAAACATAAAAATTACCCATGGAAAGAAATTAGTTTCATTTGAGAAAAGAACTTATGGAATGTATTAACCCATAAAATGAAGGAATAATAATATAGTTATATATATTATATATGTATATAAATATTTTAAAAGTATTCCATAACATTAAATAGAGACATAAAATGAGTTAGAGAGAGAAAGGTTATAACCCAAAGAAAAAGGGTGGTTCAGAGATATCTCTTACCTTAAGTATTGTATTTCTTCATACTCATTAGAAAATAATGTATAATAAATTTATATTTATTATATATTTATTATATAACCATAATAATATATATCATATCGATTTTATTTTCTTACAACATCTTACCACCTATTTATTAACAATTCTTTATTAAAATCACTATTCCGGGTGATAATTGATTCGTTTTCATGCATGTTTTGATTCGATAGTCTCGGTCTTAATACATTGATCATGTTTCCTTAATCTCATTAATTTTAACCAAGATATTAATATAATTTATATTATATATATATATATATAGTTTCATCCATAAAAATTTGAGATAAAAAATGAATTACACCATTCATGGAGACAATAGTTTGTACGCACGCATGAACGCTGTTTTCATTTTTGACGGATGGAACAAAATAATGGAAAATAATAATTAAAATTCGAATATACATAATAATATAAAAAATAATATATATATATATATATATTAATTTCATCCATATAACTAACCTTGAGAGGAAGTGATGGAAAATGAATTCCATTGGTTCATGTGGCGATAATCCTCTATACACATAACTGGCGATTTCATTTCCCATTTGATGAAATGGGAGATAGATGTAGGTGATTCCATTAAAATATTAACATATAAGTATATTTATTATAATTTTTTTGTTTTTTAATCAGGATCTATGAATATTTGAAGAAGTTAGAAGAAGAAATAAAACTAAAACATTCATTTAAAGAATATAACTCTTCTTTAGAAAAAATCATTTTCTTTATATATTAAAACCTCCAAGGTTGGTATTATTCCTAAAATAAGACTTAAGTAACATGGGTAGATATTTTAGTAAGTTATTTGGGTAGGTATTTTTTAAGATAAAAGGATTTTTATCTATGAAGAAAAGAGGAGATGGGGTTTCCTTTTATAAGTGAGGGGGGATGCAGTCTTGGAATTACCTAAAATACTAAATTAATATAAATTCATTTTCATAGAAAAAAGGATCCAAACTGATATAATTTGAATATAGGATTATTATGGGTCTAAATACTATCATAAAATAAAATTTGGACAATTTTATAACAGTTTTTTACCCTTATCTATTTGTTTTAATTCACGTTAACCCTTTTTGACAATTACCATGATAACAAAGTCTTTTACTATTTAGGGGTCAATATAGTTACTATAAATGAAAAATTGGATCATAATTGGATAATAGTTGATATTTTAAAATATATAAAAATAACTTGGTAAAATTTAGGATTTTTATAAATTTTAAATCATTTATTAAAATATTATTTATTATAAAATAACATTAATGTCATTTTTGGAAATATTTTTTTAATTTGACTTTGAAAACAACATGATAACAATGGAATTAAAATATAATTCAGTAAAAATACATAATATTTTATTTTTTTTCAAAAAATTCATGGAATACAATAATTCATTCAAATTATATTATTTTTAACATTTTTAAAACCATTTATTTTATTTTTCTATTAATTAAATAAATGTTGTTCGACGTTGCGTAAGAATTTAAGATAATTGTTTCATCCCTAAAAATTAAAAATAAATTAGAATGATAAAAAATCATTTATCTTTAAAATAATTATTTATAATAGAACATAAGTTTTCTTTATTCCTATCATAAAATATTATTAAAATTAAAAGTAAGAAAGTGGCATTTATGACTGTATCTTTTAATTATATATTATAAAGGTCAAAATCAAATAAATATGGCACCAAGTTGTCATATTTTATAAAATTGGATGTAAGTGGCTTAAATACACTCATAAAATAGAATTTAATAAATTGTCGTGACAAGTTTTAGTCTTTATCATATTATTTTTAACCTTAATTACCCGATTTTTCCTAACCGTGGTGATAATTATTTATTACGATTACTATTCATAATGATAAAAAATATAAGGGAACTATTTATAAAATTTGGACCTTCTAATTAAAAATAAAGAATAAATTTTAAAAAATTCAATTTATAGAAGAGGCATAAATTAATTTAATATAAAAATTCAAAATGCAACGAAAATCAGTTTTTAGAAAAATGCCTTTTAACTATAAAAATGTTTTTATACCAAATTCAAGTATAAAATTCTTATTGAAGATCATAATTGGATTATTTTTAATAAAAAATAACTAATTAAATTTTAAAACTAATATAAAATAGAAATTTTCTCTGTAAATACTTAAAATGAAAATACAATTTCCAATAAAAACAGTATTTTTACTTACTAAAAAAAACTTTTCAGAAAAATCACAAAAAATATCTCCAAATGAATTTTGATATTATGATTTCAAAATTGAAGTTCATTTCTTCAAATAAATTTTCTAAAAGTTTCATAAATTAATTGTGATATTTTCTCACAAAAATGTAATAAAATAATTAAAAAAACAATTTTTTTAAGAATAAGATAACTTTACTAAAAATTGAGTTCTTATTTCATAATAATTAATCAATAAATTTTTATTATGTAGGACATTTATATATATAGTTCATAATGTGGTTAATCCTATTCACACCCGCCAATTTAATAGCTAGTTTATACTATAATATTATTTCATGGTTCATTTAATCTTGGTGTCTCATATTATATACGCTATCAAATATACTATTACTTTAAAATATAAAAATGTTATAGTGATAAAAAAACTACAATCATTAATTTAGTCATTTAAAAGAATCATTCTAAGAATATAATATTTTATTAAAATAGTGTAATATTTTCATATCCATTACTTCTTATTATACTCCCTTCCAATTATAATATATCACACTAATAAAAACTATATAATATTATTATGCTTATGGTATAATGATATTATAATAAAAACATCTCATAATCATTCATTAAATCAGGGTATGTTCATGTTTGGGTCTGTTTAACCACCCACTTGAACAATAATATGAATTTATATCACGGATGAGTATGAGAACTTATTTACTAGTATAATATTATATAAATGTGAAAATTATATTTTTTATTCTTCTAGAGATATTATATAAATATCTAATTTATTAATTAAGGAAACACTCTTCGTTCATCAAAAATCACCAAAACATGCTTATTACTAGATTCATCTTAAAGGATAAGGTCTAGAAAACTCATGAAAGGATTTTGAAACATCATAAATTATTATAAATAATCCTTAACAGTATGTTTAATGAACTATTAATAATAAAATTTTAAATAATAATGAATAAGAATATCTCTATTATGAAAACAGTATAACAAATCAAAATTATAAACACCAATGTGGAAAATTGAAAGAATTCATATAGAAAATGACTATTTATGAAGAGTATAGATGAAAATTTATACAAGTAAGGTTATGAATAAAATTATTAATATAACCATTTTTATGATACAAGAGGTTAAAGTATGTTCATGGAAGTTAGGATAAGAGGTAAGGGTTTTCTGTCTCAAATTCCCCCCTTTAAGATATTGTTTGTATTATGCACCAAATTTATTTTATGTGGTTTATATAATACCTATTTTTGATGTTATATCATGAAATGAATGTATTAATTTTATTTTAAGTCTAGATTTAATCTGTCACTTTCAATAGGTTATGATTCAATTACTACCCAAGCCATAAGTGTGGGTTTTTTGTCTCAATTTTGATTCTTTGGAACTCAAAATATAATCACCGCCAATTTTCTTTTATGTGGTGCATAAATTTATATGAAATATTTTTTATCATATTACTCATGAAATTTAAGGGATTTAAAATTCAATATTTTTGTCCCTCTCTCATATTACTTTGATTCAAGAGTTACTTTTTCCATGGTGGAAAAACCATCTTTAGTTTTAGTGAAGAAAAAGTGTGTGTAATTTCCTTGAAAATACATCCCTATCTAGATACTAGAAAGTGTATACGATTATAGTACCGATGAACATAGGGGTAATCACCTAAAAATGGGTTAGTTTAGCATTAAATCAATCATTACCCTAATGCACGATGAGTTTACTTAATACCGCACACATGGTGAGACACTCTTGGGGGATATGCTTTAGAATATTTAAATTCTATTAAAGAACAATGATAAAGGATTTTTCCAAAAATTTATTTGGTCTCTTACCAAGGAAAAATATTAAACCCAATTACTATATTCCAGGGATTACTCAACACATTTAAAATACCCTCACCCCTATATTTATTTGAATAGGACGCTTCATGTTATTTTAATGATACCCATAACTTCTAAGTTGATTAAGGGATGGTATCATAGACATCTACATTATTCTATCGAATAGATAAGTATTTTACTTCCATATTTCTCATTATATGGATAGCCATGTTTTATTTAGATTATTAGGGACTGTTATGAATGGTCATGATGACTCTTATGGGGAATTCTTAAACTTAATTAAGTGATGGGTGGGGCCTAGAATTATATAGACCCTCGATGCATTGACAAGTACCATGAGAAAATATGTTAGTTTTTTGTGTATATCTATTCCTATAATAGTATAAGTGTATTGGAATAAATCCTTGGTATCATGTTTTGATTCCCAACATTATATACTCCATTAGTATGAGATCAATTTTTATTTTTATCCAAGTTTTCATTTATTATCAAATATATAGTATGTCCTCAGTTTTATTTGATCATGGATTCACATTGTTCATTTATTAATACCATATCACTTATTCCATTTTTACATTATGTAAGATTACACTGTATGCTATTGAGAATCTGAGATCACCCTTATTTATTTTCCTTTTCCTATGAAACCTATAGGAGGACTATGTGTAATTTTTTAGGGATATGATGGAAGGGATAATAATGTTCCCACAATGTGTTCATGTTGTATATTATGTTTTCAAATGTTATGCATTTATATATATAGTATTACAAGACTACTTAGTTATTCAATCTTATGGGAACTCTTGTATGATGTACAAATAATGTAATATAATTATCAGATCTAGGTTTCTGGTGTCTGGGATATTATAGTTGGTATCAGAGTAAGTTTATTAGAAACCTTGAGGACTATATTTAGAATATCAAAGTTAGAAAATACAAGTAATATTAAAGACCCTAAATATTTATAGGTAACACTCTAGAAATCATAATAGGAATTTTATTTTACAATTTAATGTTAAGAGATAATTATTTTTATGCCATTTTAGAAATATGTCAAATAAAATAAGGAATGGGAATAATATCAAAAACCCTAGTAAATGCATGAATATTACCCCTAAATAAGTTAATGAATATTGATTTGAGTATAATTAGTTCATAAACATATTAGGGTAGTTGAACTTGGTTATGAAAAATAATCTCACATGCATAGAGCGACCTACTAATCGACAAAATGGTGTAAATGCTAGACTGCTTCATGCAATAAAAAACTCCAACATTCAGTGGATCAACTAATCCATTTTTAGCTAAATAATAGATAATGACCATAGATAATATCTTTCTCACTTTGGGAAATAGTGAAAAGGAAAAAGTTATCATGGTGATTTATCATCTAAAGGGAGATTTATACCAATGGTGGTTGTTAATTAAAAACACTAAAGAGTAATATGAGATCAAGTGAATGTAATAGGTAACTGTTAAGGTGGTATTCTATGAAAAATAATTCCCTCATTAATAGAGAGATAAAATTGAAAGGAATTTACCAATCAAAGGCAAAATAGGGAGGAAAATATTTCTGAATATAAGGCTAACTTTAAACGGTTTTCTATGTACACAATAGACTATGTATGTAGACTAGAAAGTAAAATTGATCATTTCTTTTATGTGTTAAAGATAATACTTTAAAGGGAATTGGTATCTCAGACCTTTTAATTATATGAGGATATATACTCAAGCACCATTAATATAGAAATATAGTTCTCCATGATGTATGTATTAAAGGGAAATCATGAGAAGAAGTGTATGAATGAGCATCATGGGAATAAAAATGTGGATAAGGGGAATAAAGGAAGGATGTTATTTACCTCCAATCATAATTTTAGGAAGAAATACCTTGGGGATTTCATGAAGGTAACATGAGTTTGTTATAAGTATGGAGAAAAAATCCATCAAGATCATGAATGCAAGGGAAAGTAAAAAGGTGTTGATGTTTAATGCTTTAACTATAGGTAGAAGGGAAATTATGAAAACAAATGCACCAAATGTCAACATAATTTACCTTAAAAAAGGACAATGGATAAAGGTCAAGCTTATGTGATTATCACAACTGAATTCAAAGTTCTTAATAACATGTTTGAAGGTACTTTAATTGTTGCCTCATATTTAGTTAATGTTTTGTTTGATTAGGGATATTCATGCTCTTTTATATCTTCCATGTTTGTAAAAAAGATTAGATACTTCCATATCACCCTATTAAGGTATTTATAGATTAATACACAATGTGGGAGTCTTATTACAACAAAAATGTGTTAGGAAGTTCCAATTATGATGCAGTGGAATACCCTATTTGTAAACCCATTTAATATACCTATGGTGGACTTTGATATGACCGTTAGTAAGGATTATATTTAACATTATAATGAAAAAATTTATTTATAAGAGAATGAGATTACAATTCATGAAGGTGAAGTGAAATCTCTTGTCTTTACTCTACAAAAATAGCATATTTGTGGTGGTTTTTTAGAGGGATTATACACAACCCCCTTTAAATTCATTTTCTATATAAATTAGATGGGGTTATGCACAACCCATACTAATAATAAAATTTATAGGGGGTTAACAAACCCACATAATTTTTTATCATTATTTTCTAAAAAATTGGTTGGATTTTAGAGGCGGTTATGTCAAAACCACTGCTAATTTAATAATTAATGGTTATATATATTTAGTAGGATTTTAAAGGATATATATATAATGGAATTTGTTTTTTAAAAGAAATAGTGAGGGTTTAAAACCCCCTATAATATCTTTAACTGGAGAGGGTTTTGAACCCCATCTAATTTAAGAAATTAGAGGGGGTTCATGAATCACTCTGAATGCCTTAGATTAGAGGGGGTTTTAACCCCCTCTAAATTATTTTCTATTTTTAAAAATGAATCCCATATAAATTAAAATTTTATAATGTATATTTATGTGTGCACATGTGTATATATATATATAATATTCATTTGGATTTTAAAGGATATATATATATATATATATATGAAGTTGGGTTTTTAAAAGAAATAGCGGGGGTACACAACCCCCTATAATCTATTAAATTAGAGGTGGGTTTTGAACCACTCAAATTTAAGAAATTATAGGGGTTCATAAATCACCACTAATACCATATATTATATGGGGTTTTGAACCCTCTCTAATTTATGACATTAGAGTAGGGTTTTGAACTCCCTTTAATTTAAAAAATTATAGTAGGTTCATGAACCATCGCTAATCTCTTAGATTTAAGGGGATTTTAACCCCCTCTATTTTTTAAAAAATAAATCCCATATAAATTAGAATTTCATAATATATATGCATGTGTTCGCATGTATATATATATATATACTATATATACACAATATATAAATGTATTTAAATACATTATAAACACACACACACACACACACATAAAGACATTCTATACATACTTTAATTAAATACTTATACATATAAACACAAATGTATACATATATAAATATTAGTATACATAATATAAATGTAATTATAAATATATTTATTGAAATATATAAAATTTATATGTGCTTTTATAAATACTATACATTTATTGAATACATTTATATTATTATTTATAGTATACGTATATTATATTAAATACATTTATATTGTATATTTATGTATGAATACATTTATATTATATTATTTATAAAAATATATATAATATAGACACAATTAAATAAAAATAAAAATAAAAATAAAAATAAAAATAAAAATAAAAATAAAAATAAAAATAAAAATAAAAATAAAAATATTATAATTATATATCTAAAATATATAAATATAAGTATATGTATAAATATATTTATATATGTAAAATATATTTATATATAAATGTACGTAAAATTTCATCTATATAAAAAAATTATATTATATTATATGAATATATATAATTTTATATTATATATATAACAATTAAATTAAACATATATTATTTTAATTATTTGTATATAAAATATAATATAATATAAGTATATTAAATTGTATACATATATTAATATATAATATATATACACATGTAAATGTATTCATAAAATATATAATATAAATTTGTATGCATATAAATATGTAATATATATATTATCATTTTAACTTTGTACGTATAAATATAATATATATATATATATATATATTTATAATATATTTGGGCAATATATAAAGATATAATATACAATATATATAATTTTATAAACATATAAATATAGTCAATATATAATATATATAAATATATTATATAATTATATTATATAATTATATATACATATAAATAAATATATAAATATATTATATATAAATATATCACATATAAATATATCACATATAAATATATTATATATAATTGTATATACTTATAAATATAGTAAATAATATATATATTATTATTGAAATGTATTTAAATATATTAGGAAAATAATATTTATTTGAAAAACAATCCAATATATATAAATATACTAGTGTGTGCTATATAAATGAAAATAAAATTATGATAGTGGTAAGGTGGTGGATTCATGGGCATTGGGTGTGGCATTCGATGCAGGGTTCGATTCCTATTAAGATGGAATTTTATGTAGGGGAAGGGTGTGGATGGTCAAAGAGTGTTATTGAGCCGAGGGTATGGGAGAGAGGCAACCGTAGTGGGTATTGGAGAACTAGAGGGAGGGAGTGGGAACTGGAGGGGGCCTGTGGGGTGGGACAATGAGAGAAGGGAGTGGTGGGGGATAAAAAAATATTACCTAATTAAAAAACTCCACATTTAGGGGTGATTAAAATCACTCCAAAATGTGTGATGAATTAGAGTTTGTTTTCTATAAAAGCCAATAAATGTGCTTCTCAACAACAATTAGGGGCAGTTAAAACCACCCCTAAAATTAATGAATTAATTAGAATGAATTTAACCCCTTCTAAATGAACAATTTTTAAAAAATTAGAACAAAATTAGTGGGTTTTTAAACCCCCTATAAAATAACTGCTGCTAAATGCCACCCTACTTTACTAGTGCTTTCTAAAAACCGGATCTTACAATATAGGATGACCACTTTAGCAATAGTTACCCATAACTACTGCTGAAGTTTTTAGAGGAGGTTACAACCCCCACTGATCACCCCATTTTTTTGTAGTATTATAGGGGAATATTCATCATCTAAATCATTTTAGTATCCTACCCTAGTAGCTCTAATTATTGAAATTATAGGCAGAGAGGAAGATAAAGTGTGATCTATGGATGATGAAATATCTTAAGAATAGAGTATATACAAATGTTACAAAAATTATTTGATGTTTATTCAAAATAATTACATGGTCATCCACCAGAGCATGAAGTTGAGTTCTTTATTAAACTCATTATTAATGCAAATATTATATCTAAAAATCCTTATAGAATGGAACAAATGGAGTTTGTGGAGTTAAAGAAATAGTTGCATGAGTTGAGTGATAAGAGATTTATACACCTTAGTGTTTCAATATGGAGAGCCCCTATTTTATTCATGAAAAATAAGGATGGTTCTATCTAACTATGCATCGATTATAGGGAGATAAATTCCATTACTATAATGAATAAGTATCCTTTACCAGACATTGACGACTTATTTTATCAACCTAAAGAAGCCTAATACTTTTCAAGATCGATCTTCACTCTAGTTATCACCAGTTATGGGTGATCAAAGAAGATATACCAAAGAAGAAATTTCAAACTAGGTATTGACATTTGGAGTTAACAGTAATGCCTTTTGTATTCACTAATGCACCTTATGTATTTATAGGTATGATGAATAGAGTAATCAAGGAGTATATTGATAATTTTTTTTCTTGGTATAATATAAGAGCTATAAAGAAGATGAGAGTCGTCTGTAAATAATTCTAGATACCAATAGAAAAAATGAATTATATGGAAAATATAGTAAGTTTGAATTTTGGATCAATGAGGTTTCTTTTCTTTTCCATATTGTCTCCAAGGATGGGATATCTATTGACCCTTAAATGACAAAGGTAGTGAAATAATGAACTACACCGATGAACATAATAGAGATCCAAAGTTTTCTAGGCTTAGTAGGTTATTATCAGTAGTTTGTTCAAGATTGTTTCTAGTTGGACAACCCATTAACCAAGTTAACATATAAAGGGGTTAAATTCACATGGTCAGGGGAATGTGAGTAAAGTTTTGAAGAGCTAAATAGGAGACTAATTAATGCATAGATATAAAGTCTATGAGCAGGTAAGGAAGGATTTGTTATTTATAGTGATGAATAAAAGAAAGGACTTGAATGTATCCTTATACAGAATGATAGGGTAATGGACTATGCATCAAGGTAATTAAAAATTCATGAATATAACTGTATAACACATGAACTTAAGTAGGCATCTATAATATTTCCTTTGAAAATACGGAGACACTATTTCTATCGTGAAAGATGAGATATATATATTGACCATAAGTGTTTGAAGTATATCTTATCTCAAAAGGATCTCAACATGAGTCAAAGAAGATGATTTTAACTACTCAAGGACTTTGATTGCTTGATACACTACCGCCCTAGGAATGAAAACAAGGTGACTGATGCATTGAGTAAGAGTCACCATGGAGTTCTAACCATGATGAGGATTAATTAGGATCATATGTATAGAGATATAGTAAATATGAATATGGTTATTTTTAGTCAAGGGGAACCATACTTCATTTTCTATGAAATTTCTAAACTATACTCACTAGAAAATATAGAGAAGTCCTAAAAGAATGATAATAAATTATGATGGAAGATTAAACCAATAACTGATTGGAAGTTGATAGAGTTTATCTATATAGATGTAGTGTTGATGTTTTGAAAGAGTAATTCCATTCCATCCATACCATAATTGAAAAGGGAACTACAAGATGAATCATATAACTAAAATTTCTCCATATAACCTGATAGCACAAAGATGTATAGAGATTTAAGAGAATATTTATGATGGGATTGTGTGAAGTGAGAAATTATGGACTATATGTCCAAATGCATAGTATGATAGTAGGTGAAGGATGAAAGAAAATATCCTAAGGGAGTCATGAAACCTTTTTACTACACTTATATGGAAGTGAGACAATGTTACAATGGACTTTATCACTGAAAACCAAATGAATCCAAGGAAGAACAATGGTATATGGGTCATCATTGATTATATTACCAAGTCTAATAATTTTTTATCAATATGAGAGGATATACCCCTTGAGTTGCTTTCCTAGATCTATGTTAATGAAATCATAAGGCTTTATGGGGACCTCTATCAATTGTATCTGACCACGACCCACAGTTCACATTGAAATTATGGAAGAGTATTCAAGGGTATCTCAACATTGAGATACATTTAAGCACCTCCAATCATCCCTATAATTATTGGTTATCTAAAAGGACTATACATACTTGGGAAGACATTCCGAGGTCATGTTCTCTTGACTTCCAAGGCATATGGGACCAATATCTACCTTTGGTGGAATTTTAATAAAATAATAGCTTCCATTCGGGAATCCAGATGAAACCATATAAAGACTTTTATGGGAAGAGGTGTCATAGTCCAACATGTTGGGAAGATATTGGAGAAAGAAGGTTGGTTGTCCTAGTTTTTTAGAGTATATGACTCTTAAAGTGAGTGCTATTCTAGATCATATTAAACCTTCCCAAAGAAAACAAAAGAGTTATACTGTTAATTGAAGGAAAGATTTGGAATTTTAAGTTGGGGATCATGTATTCTTGAAGGCATATCTATAGAATGGAGTTGTAATATTTAGTAAAAACTAGAATTTAATCCCTGGATACATTGGGCCTTTTGATACACTAGAAATAATTGGGGTTTTAGATTACAAATTGGCTATGCAACCCAACCTTTATAAAGTACATGAATTCTTCCATGTTTCATTACTGAGGAAATACATGCCATATCCAATTCAAGTGCTCACATATGTGGGAATAGAGTTGGATCCTTAATTTTATTATAATGAAGAACTTGTAAAGACTCTTAACACTAGAAATAAAGTATTGTAGAATTAGACAAATCGATTAGTTAAATTACTTTAGAGAAATCACAAACTAGAAGAGGAAACTTGGGAACCTGAATAAGCTATGAGTAAGGGATATCAAAACATGTTCAATAAATGATATATACCTATATTTTTAGGATGAAATTACTTAAGTTTGGGGGGGGGGGTGAATGTAACAATGAGACTCTACTGTAGCTGGTAAACACCATATCTTAGACTATCACACAATGTACCCTTTAAAGAGACTTTATCAATGAATTTATTTTAAAGATTAATTTTATAATTTTAAATTCACTAAAATGACTTAATTTTTGAATTAATAATATCCAAATTATATTATTATGATTTTTTGAGTTTTTTTTCTGAAAAAGTCTATTTTTTGATGAAAAAACATAGTTTTCACGATACATGTATTTTGTATAAATTAATCAATATACAAGAATGACTTAAAAGTTTAAAATATATTTTTATTAATAAAATATTAATTAAATTAATAATAATATTTTTTTAAAATATTTTTTGAACATATATATTCTATTTATAACATTTAATAACTAATTAAAATGTTACTTTAATTAAAAAACTACTTTCAGTATTTTCTCTAAATTAAGTATTTTTAAGGGAGATTCATTTTTAGATTTCCTTAAAGGGATAATATTATTTATTTTTTTTATAATAAATAAATTTATGTCTTTAAAATAAGTATCCAAGATAAATTTATCATATATATAAATTTACAGCACAAAAAATGTTATTCCTCTAAAAATAATTTTTACATGATTAAGTGTATTTATTTTAAAATCATCATTTCACACCATTGGAAATATTATTTTATAAAATGATTTTAAAATTTTAAATTATAAGTATCAAATTAGGTAAAAAGGTCAATATTAATATTTTTCATTAAAATTAATTACTAAGGTTATACATTTATTACCAAGGTTAAAGTAAATTAGGGTAAAAGATAAAAAGTTAAAAAATCCTAAAAAACTCAAAGTTTTATAAAAAAGGAGTGTTTTAGGTGAAATTATACCCAAAATAGTTTTTAAATGCTATTTTTTTTTCATTTTTGGGCCTTTGACACTTGAATAGTGACCTTAAATTATTGAAAATATAAGTGTTACTCCCAAAACTACCCTTCCCTTCACTTATAAAAGGGTAAAATGAAAACCACTTAAAGGCTCACCTCTCATTAAAATTTATACATGAAACCATACCATTTTTCTTATCATATAACCCTCTCCCACATTAAAAAAATTCTGGTCACCACTAATTAGAATAATTCCCTCATTTCCAAGGAGACTTAAAAGGAAAATATAAGTCTCTAACGTGAGTATTATCAACTACTTAGTTTTTCTTATTAATTATATTCATTAAAATTTATTCTAGGAACAATAATATAATTATATTAGTATCATTGATATATTTTAATGTTTCTATTTTAATGTTATTATCATTGTTTATTCATATACTCCATCCATTAATAAAAACAAAACTGTTTGTGCGTTGTGCAGACTACCACCTCCATGATGTAATGTGTTTCATTTTACTTCACTGCCTTAAAAGGTTGGATATAATGATGGTATTAGAGGCTAAATATTTTTTTATTATATTATTACGTTTTTAGTATAGAAAATTAGGGATCCTATCAATGATATGATCAACAAACAATCATTGTTAATTTAATCATTTAAAATAAGCATGCTAGGAAGATAATATTTTATTAAAATCATGTTAGATTTTTATATCCACTATATCTTATTATAATTACTTCAAATTTTAATATATAAAACTAATAAACACTATATAATATCATTATTTTTATATTATAATGAAACTACAACAAAACCACCTCATAATCATTCATTAATTTGGGGTTTGTTCATGTTTGGGTTGACTTAACCACATACTTGAACAATAATATGGTTTTATATCATGAATGAATATGAAAATTTATTTAATGTTATAATATGATATAAATTTATAAATATTTTTTTTGGATATATTATATCAATATCTAATCCTCCAATTAAGGAAACACCCTCTGTTCATCAAAAACCACCAAAACATGCTTATTACCGACTTAATATTTAAGGATACGGTCTAAAAAATCATTAAAGGATTTTTAAACATAATAAATTATTTTAAATAATCCCTAATAGTAACTTTAATGACCTATTAATTATGTAATTTGGAATAATAATCAATACAGACACTGCTATTATGAAACTATTACAAATGATCAAAACTATATTACTAATTTGGAAAATTGAAAGAATTTATGTAAAATATGACTATTTATGAAGTGTATAGATGAAAATATATATGATTATGTTTTGGAATAAAGTGATTAATATATCCATGTTTATGATACATGAGGTAAAATTACGTTCTTGGAATCCAGGATAATAGGTAAGGGGTTTCCATCTCAAATTCCTCCCTTTGAGAAATGGTTTGTATTATGCACCTAATTTGATTTATGTGGTGTATATAATACCTATTTGAGATTTTATATCATTAAATTAATTTATTCATGGTATTTTAAGATAAATTTTAATCCCTATATTTTAATAGTTCATAATTTAGTTTTTACCCAAGCTATAAGTTGGGGTTTTCCATCTCATTTTTTATTCTTTGGGCTCATGTTATAATCACCTTATATTTTATTTTGTGTGGTGTATAAATTTACATAGAAGAATTTTTTTCATATTAATCATGAAATTTAAGGGATTTATAATTCTATATTTTTATCCCTCTCTCACATACTTTTGATTTAAGTTTTACATTTTCTATGGTGGAAAAACCATCTTAAATCTTGGTAAAAAATGTGTGTAATTTTCTAGAAAATACAACCCTATCAGGATAATGTAAAGTGGATGTGGTTGTGATATAGATTGAACTAGGGGTAATAAACCCAAAAAATGTTTTTTGAGAATTGAATTAATCATCACCCTGATGTTTTCGGAGTGGGTATAATGTGTGATGAATGGGCGTAAGACCACATACCCGAAGAGAAACTCACGAGGGAAATTTTTTTGGACTATTTACACACTCTTAAAGAACCATGATAAAGGATTTTTACTAAAATTTCTTTTATATCCCACCAATGTAAAATATTTAACCCAATTACCATCTTCCATGGATGACTAATCACATTGGAAGTACCCTCACCCCTATATTTCTTTAATGTGGGTACTTCATGTTATTTTGAAGATACCCCATAAATTCTATGTTAATTAAGGGATATTATCATATACATACACATTATTATATTAATTAGGGAAGTATTTGATTCATGCATTTCTCATTATATATATAGCCATGTTTTATCTAGTAAGAGGTTTCTTAGGGAATGGTATGAAAGGTCTTAATGAATCTTATGGGGAATTCATTAGACTTAATCAGGTGATGGTTGGGGCCTAGAATTATATAAACCCTTGATACACCTATAGGTCTCACGAGACAAAATAGGTTGTATTTTTGTGTATACAACTTTCCATAATAGGATAAGTGTCTTTTCAAAAGGCCTTGATAATATGTTTTGATGTTAGAAATTATACATTTCATCAGTATGAGATCAATGATTATTGTTATCTATGTTTTAATTTATTATCATGGATATAGAATTACCTTAGTTTTAGTTGATTATGGATTCATGTTGTTCATTTATTATTGACATATCAATTATTCCATGTTTATTTCATATAATCTTCCATTGTATGCTACTCCATACTAAGAATCTGAGCTCACCCTTATTTGTTTTCCTTTCCCCAAGTATCCTAGAAGAGGAATATGTGAAATTTTTAGGGATATGATGGAATTAATAATAATTTTCTTTCAATGTTTACATGTTTTATCTTATGTTTTCAAATATAATTTTTGTATACATATAATATCCCAAGGCTACTAAGTTGTTCAATACTACGAGAAATCTTGTATTCTGTATCAATAATATAATATAACTACCAAATTCAGGTTTTTGGTGTCAAGGATGATGAAATTTTATCTTTATTTGGAAAACACATGGAATATATTTTGTCATGAACCGACCCATGCTAGGGCTCAAGCCGTAACTACCCCAAGCCCACCTCCAGAGGCCATGGGGTGGTGACTAGCACTGAAGGCACAACAAACTCGAGGAGGCCTTTGCCTAAAAACCTACACACACATACAAAAAAATCAATGAAAAAGTACAGAGGGAAAGGATATAAAGAAACAACACCACTATAAATAAACCAAGCATGCATAAAACTCTAAACAATACAAGTATGGTAAAGTAAAAAAAATAAAAAAGGGAAAAAATACACACCCAACCAGAAACAAGACACAAACCGGTAGTGAAAAAAAGTAAAATAGTTAAGAGAGCCCCACTCCTAGATCCCAAGCTATGAAAACCATACATTGTCCAAGGACCCATATCCCTATGCTCCTCTTAAGTCACAATAAACCTCTCCATCATCTTCATAATGCACGACATGTGCGAGAAAATCCCATGCAGGGTTAAGTATAAGAATACTTAGTTGGATACCCCGAAAAGGCGAAGGGGGAGCTGTAAGAGATACTCAGAAAAGGAAAGCAGTAGATAGGATAAGGCATAGTAAAAGGAGTGTAGCTCAACCTAAAAAGAGAGTGAATTAATCTCATCCAAACACAAGGAGGTAGAAACGGTGAGGGGATGAAATTATCATCAAGTCTTCACTACCTATAGTAGGAGAGTAGACTCGTCCAACCATGAGAAGCTAGACATGGAAGGTACGTGGCATACCTCGCACGTCTTTGCATCTCCAGGAAAGAGAGTAACCAAAACCCAAGGAGAGGGTAGTAGAAATAGAATATATATATGCTCAGTCAATGAAACCCAAATAAGAGAGTAAGGGGATCTCCATCTCACAGCTCAGACCAATAAGAAGAGTATCCAACAATCCATAAGTATCCGCCGATGATACCTAAAATCCCAAACATCTTCCATGAACTACAATTAAAAAAGACTCAATCACAACACCTTGACACTATCCGATTTAGGGGCACTATCTCACCCTCACGGTTTTAGGTTGCGTCATATGGATGCATCTCGGTGGGGAAAGAAACCCTGTTTCTCGAGATTCCAAGGGTACGTCAAAGCACATATCATCACTATACTGCACAATCAAGAGGTCATGTCTCAAGGTCAATGAACAATTCCTATCCAGGATGGAGGGTTCCACTCTCATCATCGGGTATCTGCGCCCTAGTACATTTGAGGGGATCATCACCCGGAAGTCAACAGGGAACCACTACCTGACCCCAATGAAGGGTAATTCATTAGAGGGTACTGCCCAAAAAAATATTCATTGACAAGACCCACTACCCATCCCCTCTAAAGTTTAGTACACTAGAGGGCACCTGAAACTACCATCAGGGACCCACTGCCCAACCCAGCTAGAGGGTAAGCCTGAAACTGCCATCAAGGACCCACTGACCATCCTAGCTAGAGGGTAAGCCTATAACTTCTCTATCCATTCCTAGTGAATGGTACCTCTCAGAAAGTATCAAGACACTACACTGGCCATCTCGGCTGGATGGTACCTCTCGAAAATCATCGAGGAACTAAAATGGACATCCCTGCTGGATGGTACCTCTTGGAAAGCATCGAGGAACTACACTAGAAATCCCTACTTAATGATACCTGTACAAAATCCAACATGTAACATTCACATCACATATAATAATGTGGTAAAAAATGAGAATGGGGCCCACACGATGTGTGACACTACCTCATCACCTATCCGTTCATCTAACCATTCTCGGGTACTAAATTGTGAACAAGTAACCCTAGGCATTCCAGTGTACTTCCAGAGTACGTGATACATTTAGTCAGAGGGACGACGAGAGAACGACACTCATTATTTATCATAAGGTCCAATAATGTAATTTCACTAACATGCCTCCTCCAACGGCCTCAGAACATTTTATCACATCTCTTCATACATCTTCTCCACTCTCACAAGAGTTAATGCTAACCAAGCCGCAAGTTCTCTTCAAACATTGAAGAAAGATATTCCATCGATATAATATCATGTTTCCATAATTAATGAGATCATGAAAAAGGATCTGTACATACAAACAAGTCACACCATTGCGATCTTTGTGGAAAAATTCACAAGATTGACTATTCATTCTCCCCAAACAGACATCTGATGGAAAAGTTGTATGCCACCGCAGCACGCCCGAGCCGGGATTTGTCGGGCCCACATGATGTATTTGGTTTAAAATGAAAAAATTGGTCTTGAAAAGTCATACTAAAGACCATGTTCACACCTCTTCTAACAACACATTAATCAGACATCACATGCAAATGCCATGTCTGAAAGAAGAACTCTAAATAATAATAATTTATATTATTATTATTATTAAACTTAGGAATTTCATGAAAACGATACATGAAACCAAGTATTAAAATTCCAAAACTGGTCTAAAAAGATCCATATCAATGAGAGGAATGTGTGGCCATAGAAGACACATCAATCGAAAGCCCGAATTAGGAGATGCAACCATTTGAATCCATCCTGCCCCGACCCAAACCGGTCTATCCCATTTTGGCTGGACTGCTCCACCTAGGCTGGCCCAACCCATTTCACTAGCCCGCAGTCCAGCTACATAACCCAACCTACCTACTCCTGGCATGTACCATTGTCCCTCTACCTTTATAGCTATCTAAATTTGTGGCTAGCCGATAGCTTCAACACGCCAACCCCCTCACGACCTGGCCTCCTATCGCCCCGCCTAACCGCGATGTGGATCTGCTATCACCCCCTGTCCTCCATTATCCAAAACTGACCGCCCTACTATTCCAGATGAATTCAATTCTAGATCTGTGCCCTGATGTGCTCCAGTTCTCACCCTGTGCTCTACCTCATCCGCTTCCGCTGGCTCTCGATTAACCGGCTACTTCCAGTTCACCCAGCACAGCTGTACCACCACTTGCGGTCACCGCTGTGCACCACCGTGTGCTGCCGCTGTCGAAGGTTCACAGTTAGTACCTTAAAGGGACTACTATACCTTCTCTGATAGCCCAAAATTGAATCCTCAAACAAATATTCAATCCCCATGACAAGAGCTTCATAGCTCTAGCCTCTGCTCGACGATCCAATGGTGAATTGATGCGTCCAAAAGTGGGCGATGAATATCTATAAATAATGAATGGATTTCAGATAAATTTATAGTTTTAAGTATGAATTGATGGACATGTTAGTGAAGAAATCAATGATTGATAAGGAAATGAAAAATTAAATGGATAAAGAATGGATTTTCAATCAAGAACTTCAATCAGAAAATAATATTGGAAGAATCCTACCTCGGTTGATCCATTTATCACTATCGACGGAGTCGTCACACTCTTTCTTTGATCCACTAAGGTTACTTCAACTAAATCTCCTCAATTTGAAAAATAATGTATGAGATAGAGAGAGATAGGATTAGGTCTAACCCTAATACTGAACTCTTAAGATTCAATTTATATGATCCCCGTTCGACACAGAATCTGAATCTCCCACACCCCCTCGTTTTAAGTCGTGCTTAGGTAAAACACCCCATTATGAACCCAAAATTGGTTTTAGACTTCCAATATGAGTCTCTCATAAAAATTTATTTGATTTGGTGTTCTAGATAAAATAATAAGGTTTAATTATTTTATTTACGATTTTTCCCCTGAGTGACTTTTCTCACAGAAGTCCCGCGCCAGCAAAAGTTATGTCCTGCCTAGGGTGAAAACCATGATCTGAACTCAACCATAGCCTCAGATTTTTGATCTGAGTTACTATTTTAGAGTTATTTCTTTTACTTCATGTTCATAGTATAAAATATACTTAATATTTTATAAAATTAATTCTGATCACATTGGGCCTCGTAATCTCATGCCATCCCAGCTCCTAGATCTGGAAATATATGTAGAAATATTGAAAATTATTACAAGACAAAAACTGGGTCTCTAAATCATTCCATCCAATTTTTTCATCCCCAAAAAGAAAAACTAGGGAAAAAACTCAGGATATTGAGCTCACACCTGTCCCTCCCTCTCTTATGAAAACCTTCACATTTTCATGCTACCACAACACACAAACTAATGGGATGAGTCGTCCTCATAAGGTATGGTCCTATCGATGACGTGTGTAGAAACATGGACATATCTCCTCATCTATGACACATGGGAGATGTCATGATCCCAATCCAGCTATTGGGTGTTGGGAAAGGCAGTAGGTAACATCACCATCTCTTTGCACGACCTCGAATGGCCAGATGAAACTCGAGGGATAGTTTTCCTCCTTGGCTAAACCTCTACATTTTTCTTTACAACTAAAATCACTATTTGTACCTAGAATAAGGTCACGTTATTCCCTCATTCAAAATATCCATAGGGTGAAACACCTATGGATATATAGTCACACAAGATTTCAAAGTTTATGTATCATAACCGAGACTCTCTTACACACTTGAGAAGCGAAGGAGTCAACAACATCGACTGAAGAGAAACTGTACCCTCCTAATCCACCAGGGTTAGTTTTAGGGAAGCTAACTACTCTGAAACTACCTACACATGGAGAGCCTGGGACTTCCTGCTAAGGGAATCTGCTATAATGTTTCCCTTTACCAGTGTATAGACTATCTCAAAGTCGTAGTCCTACAAGAAGTTCAACCAGCATCTCTACTTCAGGTTCATGTCTCTCTAAGTTAAGACGTACCTAAGACTCTTGTGGTCTATGAAAATCACAAAGTGTTCTACCAGAAGGTAGTGTCTCTACACTCTTAGGTTGAATACTACTACTTCCAAAACCACATAGTGAGTCACATAGTTCTCTTAATGGGGTCTCCATCACTTTGACCTGTACTTGGAAACTACTGTATCAAGGTTGATGTTGAGAAAAAAAGGCACCAACAAACATGGTAGGTGAGTGAACTCATCCAACTACAAGAGGATAGACACAGAAAACACATGACACATCCCATGTGTCTTCACCTCTCTTGGAAGGAGAGTAACCCCAAAATAGACACACCGCAACACCCACTAGTGTCATTCCAAGAAAAAGGAGGTCTAACAAAAAAACTACACCAATAATTCCATGACCTTCTTCGAAACTCCATTGCACAAATATACCATGAACACACAAGTTACAGGGATTCATCCACCTCACCTAGATACTATCCGCTTTGGGTGGCACTGGCTCACCCTCAGGATTTTTTTCACATCACAAAAACACATCTTGGTGGGGCAAGGACCCCTCTTCCTCATGCATTCAAAGATACATCGAACAAAATTGACACAGGGTTACACCGACGCCTCACATCACCTCGATAAAACCTCAAGAAAGAAGCAGGGAGAAAAGAGTACTTCATAAAGCTTCTAACAAGTTATAGTATAAAAAGTAGAAAAGAAAAAGGGCGCACCTCTTATCATATCATGCTCTGTAGGATCGTAGACATCCAAAGATTTCGGATTCTTGTGGCCCTAGGTGCCAACTTCCTGAGCCTGATGTGGGCCACATGGTGGTAGTGGATAGTCCATATAACATCACCCCCACATCTATCTTATACTGCTCCTATTCTAGCACCGCCTCCCTGGGGACCACCCTATCCCCTCCTGAGAGAGACCTGATCACGATGATACCTTTTCCATTGTGGTTTATCTGCCATCTATCCGAGATGCTCAGTACACCTGGTCAGGCAGTCTCGTTCCATGTGACCTCACCCATCATAAGCATAACACCAGCCCTCTCTAGGATATCCTCACACTCTACACAGCCTCAGCCCCATAAAACTACGTTCCTGAGACTGATTATGGGGAGGCCTCTTTCATCGAGATCTTGTCTTCTGATGCCTTATAGCTAAGGCATGCATCTCATCTCTATTATGCCCCATTCCAAAACTAGCTGTATGGTGTCCCTCTGAAATAAAGATCTCTATCACCAGTGCCTGCTCCAACACCCTGCTATAAGTGGGGATGAAAAATGGTGATATGATAGTATATCTCTCTCTATGGAGTCCCTGATCAAACTTTTGTGTTCAGAAGTATCCATTACATATCATGTCTAAATATTAATGAGAAAGGTTTGTGAATCTAGATGAGTACTCGACCACCATCATCCCTCCCATGCTGAAACTGCAGGAGCTCCTAAATCTGAATGGAGTTCAAATAGGAGGGATATTACTCCTCATAAAAAAACTAATGGAAGTCATCCCATGAGAGTGCCAACTCATCTAATATTTGAGTAACTATGATCTACCATCACCTAGATGCTTCATGGAAATGGATGGCTGTAAAATCCACCATTTGATCTATCAATGTCTGTGAAATATTGAATATAAAGACCACTGAATCTATCCAAACCTCTACTGCCTGAGGCTTTGTCTCCCCATATAACTTTAGCAGTCTCTATACTTGGAACTCGTGAAGCGCACTCCACCTGCACACGTCCTCAACCTACTCTATTAGGGTTGTATACTTCTCAACAGGTGTATGTGCTACTACCTTTCCACCTAAAGGAAAGGGATCACATGATGGATCTTGAATTGAGTTCTCATCGCTCACAAGGATTTCATCATGAAACAGATCTAGTATCCTGGCTGGAATCACCGAGGCATCCTAAATGTTATCAAGGCATACCACAGTTAGATGAGAATATATATATATATATCAACAATAATGGAGAGATGACTAAATAAGGACAGTCAAAGACTAAATTCTATATGATGCATATACCATTGTTCCCTATAACAAGTGTCTTAGGGTGACAAGTTGACAAGCGGGTAACCAGGGTCCTGGTGAATGGAAACATTAGCCGCCTTTACCATCACTAGACTCCCTGGCCCGAGAGACACTCTTGAGACACTTTGAAACTATTTCCCTAAACCCAACCAAGAAATTTTTAGGGAAACATTTAAACAACATCCAAAGGGTCGAACCACCTTTGATACCACTTTTTCATAACTCAACCCATGCTGGAGTTCAATCAACAACTACCCCAAGACCACCTCCATAATACAGGGGGTGGCGACTAGCACTGAAGTCATAACAAACTCGAGGTGGCCTTTTCCTAAGAATCTACACACACACACAACCAAATCAATGAAAAAGTTCCAAGGGAAAGGGGATAAATATGCAACACCATTATAAATAAACCAATCACACATGAACTATTAAATAGTATAAGTACAACAAAGTAAACTGAAAGGAAAAAGGGGTAAAATACACACCCAACCAAGAAAGTTCCACAACATGGCAGTGAAAAAAATTAAAATAGCTGAGAGAGCCCTGATCTTGGATCCCAAAATATGAACACTGTACACGGTCCAAGAACCTGTATCCCTATGCTCCTATGATGTCATGATCAACCTATCCATCATCTTCATAAGGCACAACACATGTGGGAAAATCCCATACAAGGGTGAGTGTAAGAATACTCAGTAGGATACCTCGAAAAGAAGAAGGGGGAGCCATAAGTGATACTCCGAAAAGGAAAGTAGTAGATAAGACAAGGTACAGTAAAAAGAGTGCAGATCAACCCAACAAGAGAGTGAAGTAATATCAACTAAACACAAGGAGCTAGAAATGTTGAGAAGATGGACTTCACATCGAGACATTTCTACATATAGTAGGAGATTAGAGTCATCTAACCATGAGAATAAAGACATGGAAATCATGTGGAATACCCCACACATCTTCACCTCTCTTGAAAAGAGAGTAACCAAAACCCAAGGAGAAGGTACTGAAAATAGAATATATATATATATATATATATATATATATATATACTGAGTCAGAGAAACCCAAACAAGGGAGTAATGGGATCTCCATCTCACAATTCAGCCCAAGAAGAATGAGCAATAGTTCATAATTATCCACCATTTATGCCCAACATCCCACATGTTTTCCTTGAACTAAAAGTCAAAGGGACTTAATCACCACACGTTGATATTATCCGCTTTGGGTGGAACTGTCTCACCCTCATGTTTTAGGTCTCATCACATGGGCACATACCCATTGGGAAAGCATCCCTATTTCTTGAGAGTTAAGGGTACGTCAAAGAACATCTCATCACTATGATACACAATTGAGAGGTCATGTATCAAGGTCGAGGACCCATGCCTAATCTGACTTTAGGGTTCCACTCTAGTCATCGAGTATCCATGCCCTAGAACATCAGGGGGGATCATCACTTGGAAGTCGATGGAGACCCATTGCCCATCCCCACTGAAGGGTAATCTGTTGGAGGGTACAACCTAGAAAGTGTTGTCGATGGTACCCACTTCCCAACCCTGCTGAAGGGTAGTATGATAGAGGGTACCTGGAAATTTCATCGGGGACCCACTGCCCAGCCTAGTTAGAGGGTAAGACCAAAACTGCCATCAGGGAATCACTACCCAGCCTGTCTGGAGGGTAATTCCAGAACTACTATGACCATACCTATTGAATGGTACCTCTCAAAAAGTATCTAGTAACTACAACGGACACTCATGCTAGATGGTACCTCTCGGAAAGCATTGAGGAACTACACTGGCCATCCCTACTGGATGGTATCTCTCGAAAAGAATTGAGGAACTACACTGGCCATCCCTGTTGGATAGTACCTCTGTGCAAGACAACCTAAAACATTCACATCACATCTCGTAAAGTGGTACATGATTAGAATTGGGCCCACACGATGTGTGACCCTGCCTCATCACATGGTCGTTTACCTAACCTTGTTGGGTACTAAATAGTGAACAAGTTCCCCTAGGCAGGTAAGTGTACCCCCAAAGTACATGAAACATTTAGTTAGAAGGCTGACGAGCACATGACACTCGTCGTTGATCCAGAGGGCCAAAAACATAATTTCATTAACACTCCTCATCCAATGTCCCCATGACATTTGACCACATCTCTCCATATATTCTTCTCCACTCTCACAAGAGTCGATGCTGACCGAGCCACATGTCCTCTTCAAACATAGCAGAAGGATATTCCATTGATATTACTTTCATGTTTCCACAATTAATGAGGTTAAAAAAAATATCCACACATAAAAATGGATCACACCGTTGTGATCTTTGCAGAAAAACACACAAGATTGACTATTCATTCCCCCCAAATAGACATCTAATGGAAAGATTGTATGTCGTCACAGCATGCCTGAACCGGGATTCATGATTGCCACACCTCATATTCAGTTTAAACAATTGAAATTGGTCTTTAAAATTCTACCTAAAGACTAGGGTCATGCCACCGTTGGTGGTGCATTAATCAAATGTCGGATGTAGATGCCACGTCCGAAATAAGAACTCCAAATAATAATAATTTATATTATTATTATTAAACTTAGGAATTTCATGTGACTGAGCCATGAAACCAAGTATTAGAATTAAAAATATATTCTAAAAATATTCTTTTTGATGAGAGTAATGCGTGGCCATAGACGATGCGTCAATCAAACACCCAGATTAAGAGATACGACCATTTGAAGCCATACTAGCCCAACCCAAACCAGTTCAGCCCGTTCTAGCTAGACCGCTCCACCTGGACCGACCCAATCTAGCCGACCTAGTCCATTTATCTAGTCTGCGGACCAACTACACATCCTGGCCCACCTGATCCTGGCTCAGCCCATTGTCCCTCCACCTCGCTGGCCAGCTAGCTTGCTGGCCAGCTGACCGCATCAACGTGACGACCCCCCCCATGACCCGACCTCCTGTCACCACTCGGCCACACTGCTTGGCCGCAAAGTGGATCCGCCATCACCCCCATCCTCCATGTTCTCGATCTTACCGCCCTGCTATTCCAACCAACTTCACCACTAGAGCTATGCCCTATCGTGCTCCAGGTCGCGCCTCATGCTCTGCCTCAGCCGCTTCCACCGATTCCTGACCAATCATCCGCTACCGGTTCACACAGCATAGCCGCACCGCGACGCCGCCATGTGCCGTCAATAGAGGATCTCTGGTTGTCCCTTCCATAGACCATCATACCTCCTACAATAGCCCAAAATTAAATGTGTGAATAGATCTAAGATCCCTATGATGAGAGCTTCATAGTGCGAGCCTCCTCTCGATGATCCGACGATGAATTAATGCGTCCAGAAGTGGGAAATGAATATCCATGAAGAACGAATAGATTTCGGATAAATTTATAGGTTTAAGCATGGATCTATGGAGTTTTTAGCATAGCCATTGATTATTGATAATAAAATGATGAATTAAATGGAAAAAGAATGTATTTTCAATCAATAACTTCAATTAGAAATTAAAAGTGGACTAATCCTACCTCGATTGATTCATTTATCGTTGTCAAAATGTTCATCACACTCCTACTATGATCCACCAAGGTTTCATTGAAAAAATATCCTTGATTCAATAAATAATGGATGATATATATATATAGTGAGAGCGATTATTAGGGATAACCCTAATATCGAACTCTTAAGATTCTATTTATAGGAGCCTTTCTCGACATGGAATCCAAATCTCCTGAGACCCCTAATTTTAAGACACACTTAGGTAAAAAAACCCCATCACAAACCCAACAACGGTCTCAAAATTCCAATCTAAGTATCTGATCAAAATTTATTTGATTTTTCATTTGAGATAAAATAAATAAGTTTAATTATTTTATTTACAATTTTTCCCTTGGGTGACTTTTCTCATAGAAGTCTTGCACCAAAAAAAGTTATGCCCTACCTAGGATAAATGTCATGTTCTAGACTCAACCATGGACTTAGATTTTTTATCCCAGTTACCTTTTGTGAGTTCTTCCATTTCCTTCATGTTCATAGTATAAAATATACTTTATATTTTATAAATTTTTTTCTAGGAACATTGGCCCTTAGAATCACACGACGTCTTAGAAACTCACTCTGGAAATATATGTAGAAATATTCCAAAGTCTTACAAAAAAATACAGGTCTCTACATCATTCATTCCTTCAAGATTTTCATCCCCAAAAAGTAAAACTAGGAAAACAACTCGAGATACTGAGTTCACACCTGTCTCTCCCATTCCTAGGAAAACTGATACATTTCCATGATGCCACAATACATAAACCAAAGGAATGGGAATCCTCATAAGGTCTTATCCTATAAATGACATGCATAGAAACATGATCTTGTCTCCTCAGATGCGACACATGGGAGATATCATGTGGCCAGTCAAGCTATTGGGGGTAGGGAAAGTCGGTAGGTAACCTCTCCATCTCTTTACACGGTCCCAAATGACCAGATGAAACTCATGGTATAATTTGCCTCCCCGAAAAAACCTCTACATAACACGTTGCAAATAGAATCACTGTTTATACCTAGAACAAGGTCACATGATTCTATTCTTAGGAATATCTATCTGGTGAAACAGTTAAGGATATCTGGTCACACAAGATTTCACAGTCGATGCATCACAACCGAGACTCTCTTACACACTTGGGAAGTGAAGGAGTCAATGCCATCGATTGAAGAGAAACTGTACCCTTCTACTCCACCAGGGTCAGCTTTAGGGAAGCTAATTACTCTAAAACTCCCCGTACCAGGTGATCTCGGGACTTCCTACTTGGGAAATTTTCTACAACATTTCCCTTTCCCGACGTATACACTATCTCAAAGTCGTAGTTTTGTATGAAGTTAAACCAGCATCGCCACCTTAGGTACAAGTCTCTATGAGTGAATACATACTTGAAACTCTGGTGGTCTGTGAAAACCACAAAGTGTTCTCCCAGTAGGTAGAGTCTTCACACCCTCAGGCCGAAGACTACTGCTACGAGCACCACATAATGAGTCACATAGTTCTGTTCATGGGGTCTAAACACCTTCGACCTGTACTTGATAACTACTGTATCAAGGTTGAAATTGAGTATACAGAGGTACCAATGAATAGGGTAGGTGAGTAAACTCATCAAACTGAAATAATCTAGACACATAAATCATGTGGCATACCCCACATGTCTTTGCCTCACTTGGATAGAGAGTAACCCCAAACTAGACTCTCCTCTATACCCACTAGTGGAATTACAAGAAAAAGGTGGTCAAGAAGAAAATTTCACTAGAAATTCCAGGACTTTCTTTAACAATCAATTGCACAACTCTACCATGAACACACAAGTCACTAGGACTCATCCACCTCACCTTGATACTATCGGCTTTGGGAATCACTGGCTCACCCTCAAAGTTTTTTATGTATCACAAAAATGTGTCTCGGTGGGGGAAGGAACCCTCTTCCTCATGCATTAAAATCTATGTTGAATGACACCGACATGTGGTTACATCGACACCCCGCTTTACCCTAATAAAACCTCAAGTAATAAGAAAGGATAAAAGAGTTCTTCACACAGTGTCTAACAAGTTCTATTGAAAAAATTAGAAAAGAAACAAGGCGTACCTTCTATCATCTCATGCTCAGCAGGATCATAGACATCCAAAGATTATGGCTTCTTATGACCCCAACTGCCAGCTTTCTGAGCCTGACATGGGCTGCACGGTGGTGGTGGTGGATGGTCCTCATAACATAGTCCCCCACCTCTATCTCCTCTTGATCCTCTGCCAACACCACCTCCCTTGGGATCACTCTATCCCTGCCTAGGAGATCCTTGACCACAGCACTGCCTCTACTGTAGTGGTTCATATGCCATCTTCCTGAGATTCTAAGTACGTCTAGTCGATTAGTCTCATGCCATGTGACCTCGCCCATCACAATCATAACACTATCCCTCTACATTCTATCCCCATGTTCTAGACTACCTCGTCTCCATACGACTATGTGCGTGAGACTGATTATGGGGAGGCCTATTGCATTGAGATATTATCATTCAATGCCTGATAACTGTGATAGATGTCTCAGCTTTATTGTTCCCACTACCACAAATACCTATTTAGAATCCCTTTGACATAAATATCTCTATCACCAACTCCTACTCGAGCACCCCAGTATAGGTGAGGATGCACAAGGGTACTATGATAGCATGTATCTCTATGCGGAGTCCCTGTTCAAACTTATGTGCTCAAAAGTAGCCATCACAGATCATGTACAAAGAGTATCGAGATGGTTCTATGAACCTAGAAGAGTACTTAACCACTGTCATCCCTCCCTAGTGAAACTTTATGAGATCCTGAATCTGAATAGAGAGAAAATATGAGGGGAAGTACTCATGAAAATGCTATTGGAAGTCATTCCATGAAAGTTCCAACTCATTGAGTATCTGAGTAACTAGGATCCACCATCATCCAGCTACTCTGTGGAAAAGCCTGGATGCCAAAGCCACCATTTGACCTATCGGTGTTCATGCAAGAATGAAGATGCATACCACCAACTCTATCCAAACCTCTGCCGCCTGAGGGTCTGGCTCACCATGGAACCTCAATGGTCTCTATCACTAGAACTCGTGAAGCGCGATCAGCCTAGACATGTCCTCAGCCTGCTCTACTAGTGATGTTTACTGCTCAACAGGTGGAGGTACTGCTACCTTCCCATTTAGAGGAAGGGGATTACATTATGGATCCTAAAACGATACCACATCACTCATAGAATCATCATCATGAACCAGAGCTGGTATCCAGGCTGGTTGTCTTCGTGGAGGCATCCTGAATGTTATCAAGAAGTACCGTGGTAAGATGAACAAATATATATATATATATATATATCAATAATAATGGGGTACTGAATGAAGAATTATAGTCAAAGACTCAATCATATATGATGCATGTACCATTATTCCCTACAATAAGTGTCTCAAGGTGTTGAGTTGAAAAATAGGTAATTATGGTCTTGGTGAATGGATATATCAGCCACCCATACCATCACTGGATTCCCAATCTTGAGAGCCGCTCTTGAGACACTTTGAAACTTTTCCCTAAACCAAACCAAGTCATTTTTAGATAAATATTTTAACAACATCCCAAGGGTCAAACCACCTTTGATACCACTTTTTCATGACCTGACCCATGCCGGGGCTCGAGCCGCAACTACCCTAGGCCCGCCTCCATAGGCCAGGGGGTGGTGACTAGCGCCAAAGGCACAAAAAAACTAGAAGAGGCCTATTCCTAAGAACCTATACAAACACACACAACCACCCCAATGAAAAAGTGTATAGGGAAAGGAACTAAAGATGAAACACTACTATAAATAAACCAAGAATACATGAACTGCTAAACAATACAAGTATAGTAAAGTAAACAGAAAGGAAAAAGGGAAAAAATACATGCCCAACCAAAAAAGTGCCACAACGTGGAAGTGAAAAAAAGTAAAACAACTGAGAGATATGTGATCCTAGATCCCAAGATACAACCACCATAAGTGGTCTAAGCACCCGTATCCCTATGCTCCTCTGAAGTCACAATCAACCTGTTTGTCATCTGCATAAGGCTCGACACGTGCGGGAAAATACCATGCAGAGGTGATTATAATAATACTCAGTAGGAAATCTCGAAAAGGTGAAGGGGGAGACTTAAGAGATACTTAGAAAAGAAAAGTAGTACATAGAACAAGGTACAATAAAAGTAGTGAAAATCAACCCAACAAGAGATATAAATAAGCTCATATAAACACAAGGAGATAGAAATTGTGAGAAGATGAACTTCTTATTGAGTATTCGCTACCCATATAAGGAGAGTAGACTCATCCAACCATGAGAATCTAGAAACGGAAATCATGTGGCATACCCCATGCATCTTCACCTCTCTTGGAAGGAGAGTAATCAAAAACCAAGGAGAGGGTACTGAAAATAGAATATATATATGCTCAATCAAAGAAACCTAAATGAGAGAGTACAAGGATCTCCACCTCATAGATCATCCCAATAAGAAGAGAAACCAATAGTACAGAAGTATCCAGTAGTGATTCCCAACATCCCACAAATCTATACTAAACAAGAAGCCAAAGGGAATCAATCACCACACCTTGATACTATCTGTTTTGGGAGGCACTCTCTTACCCTCACAGTTTCAGGTCACATAACATGGGTGTGCCTCGATGGAAAAAAGAATCCCTATTTCTTGAGATTCCAAGGGTATGTCAAATAACATATCATACCTATGTTTCAAAATTGATAGGTCGTGTATCAAGGTAGAGGATCCATGCACAGTCCAGCTGGAGGGTGCCACTTTAGTCATATGGTATCCGCACCCTAGTATGTCAGGGGGGATCATCACACAGAAGTCGATAGGGACCCAATGCCCAGCCCCACTAAAGGGTAATCCACTGGAGGGTACTGACTAGTAAGAGTCATAGATTGGACCTACTGCCTAGCCCCAGAAAAGGGTGGGATGCTGGAGGTTACCCAGAATTGCTATCGGGGATCCACTGCCCATTCCAGCTGAAGGGTAAGCCCAAAACTACCATCAAGGACCCATTTCCCAGCCTAACTGGAGGGTAAACCCAAAACTACTCTGGCCATCCCTGCTAAATGGAACCTCTCAGAAAGCATTAAGGAATTACACTGGTCATCCCTACTAGATGGTACCTCTCTAAAAGCATCGAGGAACTACACTGGCTATCCCTGCTGGATGGTACCTATATACAAGCCAACCCAGAACATTCACATAACATATCATAAAGTGGTACATGATATGAATGGGGCCCATAATATGTGTGACCATACCTCATCACCTAGTCGTTTACCTAACTATTCTCAAGTACTAAATTGTGAACATGTACCCCTAGGCATGCCAACGTACTCATAGAGTACCTGAAACATTCAGTTGGAAGTTCAACTAGTGCACAACACTCATCGTTGATCTTGGGGGCCAAAAACATAATTTCACTACCACACCCACTCCAACGGCCCCAGAACATTTGACCACCTCTCTTTATACATCTTCTCCACTCTCACAAGAGACAATGCTGACTAAGCTATGGGTTCTCTTAAAACACAGTAGAAGGATCTTCCATCGATATTACTTTCATGTTTCCAAAATTAATGAGTTCACAAAAAAGGATCCACACATCCAAATGGATTATACCGTTGCGATCTTTTCATAAAAACACATATGTTTGAGTATTCATTCACCTCAAACAGACTTCTGATAGAAAAGTTATATGTCACCATAGCACGCCCGAGTCAAGCTTCGTGGGTCCCACACCTCATCTTCAATTTAAACACCCAAAATTGATCTTGAAAATTAGGCCTAAAGACCAGGGTCATGCTGTCACTGACGGAACATTAATCAGACATCACATGCATATTCCACGTCTGAAATAAGAACTCCAAATAATAATAATTTATATTATTATTACTATTATTATTAAACTTAGGTGTTTCATGAAATCGAGCCATGAAACCAAGTCTTAAAATTCCCAAAATAGTCTAAAAATATCTGTCTTGATGGGATGAATGTGTAGCCATAGATGGCATGTCAATCAGATGCCCAGATTAAAAGATATGTCCATTCAAAGCCATCCTAGCCCAACCAAAACTAGTCTAGCACATTCTGGCTGGACTACTCTGACTCATTCTGGATGGACCGCTATGAAAGGTCTAGTTTGTTTAGTTGGCTTGTGTCCCATCCACACAACTTTTCCCGACCCATTGTCCCTCCACGTTGTTGGCCATTCGACTCACTGGCCAACCGACTCACTGTCCAGCCGACTATGTTATCGTGGCGATCCTCTGCAACCCTTCCTCCTATGACCCGTCATTCGCCTCGCCTGGCTGCGACGTGGGTCTGTCTTCACCCCCGAATGCTGTGCTTTAGACCTCACCGCCCTGCTACATTGTCCAAATACACCGCCAGAGCTGTGCCCTGATACACTCCAGGTCACACCCCATGCTCTACCTTAGCCGCTTCCATTGGCTCCCGACTAATCAGTTGCTGCCTGTTCACGCAGCATAGTCGCACCACGACACTGCCAGTTGCGATCACCGATGTGCGCCGCCACCGTTGGAGGATCTCCAGTGGTTATTTTGCAGACCATCGAACCTCATCTAATAGCCCAAAATTGAATTTGAAAATAGATCTGTGATCCCCACAAGAGCTTCCCAACACCAGCCTCTGCTCAATGATTCGATGGTGAATTGATGAGTCAAAAAGTGGGTGATGAATATCCACGAAGAACGAATTGATTTCAAATAAATTTATAGGTTTAAGCATGGATCAATGACCGTGTTAGTGTGACCATCAATTATTGATAGGGAAATGACGAATTAAATGGACAAAGAATGAATTTCCCATCAATAACTTCAACCAAAAATTAAAAGTGGAAGAATCCTACCTTAATTGATCTATTTATCACTACCGACACGTTCGTCACGCTCCTACTTCGATCCACCGAGGTTCCGAAGAAGAAATATCCTTGATTATATGATGAATGAATGATATATATATATATAGAGGGAGAATGAGAGAGAGGATTAGGCTAACCCTAATCCCGAACTCTTAATCTTCTATTTATAAGAGCCCCGCTCGACACAGAATCCAAATCTCCCACACCCCCTCATTTTAAGTCACTATTAGGTAAAAAAAACCATTATGAATACACCGACAGTCATGGACTTCTTATTTGTGTCTCCAATAAAAATTTATTAGATTCATCATTCGAGATAAAATAATTAAGCTTAATTATTTTATCTACAATTTTTCCACTAGGTGACTTTTCTCAGAGAACCCTCATACCAAAAAAAGTTATGCCCCACCTAGGGTAAACGCCACGTTTTGGACTCAACTGTGGCCTCATATTTCTAATATAAGTTAAAATTTTATATTTATTCCATTTCATTTGTGTGAATAGTATAAAATATACTTAATATTTTATAAAATTAATTTCGGGCACACCGGGCCTTGGAATCACACGCCGTATCAACGCCTAGATCTGGAAATATATGTAGAAATATTCTAAAGTATTACAAGGAAAAACTTGGGTCTCTACATATTTGTTTTATAACAAACCAATTCATGCAATTAAAATAAATTATATTCATAATTTTATTTAATACAAAAAAATTTATGTTTAAAAGCACAATTTTCTTATAAACTATTTTTGCTTGCTTTGTTCATTAATTATCAAATTATCTTTGTCACACATTAAAATTTAATTTTATAAAATAATTTTCAGATATGTAATAGGTACAATCTTAATTTTTTAATTAAAATTAATTATCGATGTTTAACCTTAGTTAGTGTAGTTAAAGTTAATTATGGTAAAAGTTAAAAAAATTAACAGAAAAAACCTAAAATCACTAAAGTTGTCTCCAAAATGTATGTTTGAGATGATTATAGAGTATAAAATTCCAAAAATTCTATTATTTACCACTTTTGATCCTTTTACCATGGAAAAGTGTCATGCCATTATTGAAAACTAAGAAGTATTTACAAAAATTCCATTTTCTTCACTTATGAAAGTGGATCACTTCCACCACTTCATGATACAATTATTACTTATAATTTCATCATAAAAATCTTCCATTTTTCTCATATTATAATCCTAACTCAATTTGAAGAGCCTATGGTCGCAATTATTTATCCCAAGTCCTCTATTTCCAACATGATTTCCAAGGGAAATCTCAAGTTCTCAACATGAGTATTTCTTACTACTTAGAATTTTATTCTTAATATTAATCTTATAAAATTTTTCTATACACTATAGTATAATGAAATAAGTATTATTAATATATTTAAATGTTATTATATTAATGTAACAACTATCGTTCAATCCTTTCCATCCACTAAGAAAAACAAAACAACATCGATCATGTGCATATTCAGACTGTTTCCTCCAAGAAATGACGTGGTTTGTTTTTCATTACCACTATTCATGGTTGATAAAAAGGATATATTTTATGAATGAATATGTTAAATATTTAAAAATTACTATTTTTAAATTATAATTTTTCTTATACCTTCATTCCATCCCATTTTTTGAGAAATGTAATAGTTAATCATGCATATGTGCAGACTACCGTATCCATGAATAATGAATTTAATTAATCATATCCAACCCACATGGATGGTAATAAGAATGAATTTTATGAATTTAAATGATATTAATGAAAATTTTAATCTTTTTTATAAGTTATATTAGCATTATATAAAAATACACCTTCACTCATTAACTCATTATAACACACTCTGGTTTGGGTCGGTTTTACCACCTTTGTGAATGATATTATAATGGTTATATCATAAATGATTACACAATTTTATATAATGTTAATATTATATAATATTAATGTGTTTAATTTGTTTTAATTATTATATAATTTTTTTATTAAATTTTAATATATTTATTAACATACCAAATTTTTATCGTTAAACACACCAAAACTAGTTCAACACAGTTTCCTTTTTCACAAACCGTATTCATATATTTAACCTAATGAAATGGGACTTAATTAATCCATGAAAAATATTATTATTATAGGATTAATAATATTTTAATGATGAAATTTGAACCAATAAGTGATAATTGACACTTTCACTATGAAACTAGTATGAAACAAACAATAAAAATCCTAACATTTAATGATGAAAATAAACTATAACCATGTAACATATTTGTGATAGATGGTTATAAATTATATGTATAAAATTTAATATATTTAAGAAAGTATATAAAATTTGTGATTAATATAGTTATTTTCATTGTATAGGAGATTATATTTTGTTGGACTAAGCGGGATTTAAGGTATGGGGTTCTTCATCTCAAATTTAATTTCTAGAGACATATTTCATATTATACATCATAATATATTTGATATGGTGTAATTAATACCTAATGTATGTATTTTACCATATTCATGTAATTCATGGGGTTTTAATATCCATATCGTTCTCTTTCTTTAAATGTATTTTAATTCAATGTATATCAAGGTTTCTAGTGGTTTTTGTATCTCAATTTTTCTTCAATGAGATATGATGTATATTCACCACTTATTTTTTTTGTGTATATATATATATCATCCATGTATTTATTTTATCACAAATTTTTATGAAATATAAGGTATTTAAAAATCCATCTTGATATCCATTTTAAGGGTTTTAGATCCTAGTGTTACTAATGTCATATGGTATTTTGATAACTAAAATCTCATTTCATTGAGTTATAATGCATATTTCTAAACTTTTTTTATTCAATTATTGTTTGATTCCACACAAATATTTTATTTCATGTTACTTTATCTTCCCTTATAGGTATAATATTTTTTTTAATTCAAATATTTTACCTTAATGAATTTATTCCTCAAAAAGTATATGATCACTGAGAATTATTCCCACATATTTTAATGAATATTTATCCTTTTTGTCTATATTTAACTTTCCCTCCAATTACCTCCTTTATATTTGGAATCCTAATTATGTGTCATCTTATGTGACATTAATATTTCTCTTATCCTCTTTTAAATATGATGTTTTTTTACTCTTTTTATGATGTTGGTTTTCAATAAAGGTACTACAAAATATTTAAAAGGTTTTCCATCCATTCGAAATCAAATGTTTTTTATGTTCAACTCAAAATTTATTCTAAAAACTTTATATAATTTTCAAGGATCCATTATTAAACATAATTTTCAAAAATTAAAAGTTTTAAAAAGTTTTTACTTCACATTTTTGAAAATTCTTTTTGAATATGACCTGTAAGTTTATGTTTAACGAGTATGGTATTTTTTCTTTCTAAAAACTCTTTTATAGGTTCTCTTGCTATATGATAATTTTTCTTAAAAAAACTTACTTTCCAAATTTAAAATGGGTTTTCAAAACATTTATAACTCTATTACTTTTAATATAAAAGGAAATATTATTATTTCTTTAAAAATTAAAATTTTATTTTATTAAAAGGAATTATTTATTTTAAAATTTCTTTTAAATTCTTGTGTTTTAAGAAAGAATTATTCAAGTGTTTTTATTTATTATAAAATATTTTTTATGAAATCGCCTTTATTTTATAAAAGTTAATTTCAGAAAAAATTATTTTTTATTTTTAAAGGATAAATTATATAATTTTCTATCAAGGTAAAAGTATTTCATTTTGAAGATAAATTTTTCAAGGATTTATCTAGCCTTTAAAAAAGGGATATTTCCTCTAATTTTTCAAGTGATCTATCAAATTATTTTAAAAATGAATTTTTATTCCATGTTAATATCCTTAATGATACTTATGTTACACCAGGTATATTTTTTACGGTCCCATCAAAATTATTTCTCTAGATACCGTATAGAATACTTTATTAAAGTTTTTTCATGAAACTTATCTATTTTATATGGGTTAATTAGGCGATGTTTGAAGTATGAATGTTTTTATTTTCTAATAGAAAATATATTTATAGATTATTTTTATGTGATTAATGTGGTCCTTTATCATCATCCATTGAATTGATTAAGTATATATATCCATGATATAATTATGGGAATCAAGAATTGATGCTCACTCCATTATGAGAATCAATAAGTTAATACTGCTCCACTATATTTTGAGAATAAAGTAGTGATTCATGATTTAATATGTTATAAGAATTAAGTATTGATTCCCAATACACTATGTTTATGAGAATCATGTAGTGATTATTACTTCACTTTGTTTATGGGGATTAGGTAGTTGTTGAGGCCAAGAGTTGTTGAGATGTTTTTATGTGAAGTTGGTGAAAGAGGTTAGAGTGGATATGATTCATTGTGTTGGATTTTGTTGTCAATTAATAAATCATGTTCAAACTCACATTTATTGTGAGGTTAAGGTGTTTTGTGACCAATTTATATGATGCTTAATTCAGTTCAAAGTGTTTATATATCATGAGAAGAGTTCATGATGCTAGAAAATTTAAGGGAGTAGCAGAAGGAGTAGCCATACACAAAAATGGTATTATTCTATAATAGTTTATTGTATATGATGTTATGAACAATAATTGATGTATAAAACACATACAACTAACATGAAGTTTGACTATGTCACAACAAAGGTGTCCACACCAAGTTTATTGATTTTCAGGAATTTAGTGGTTCTGGAAATTTTGAAACCTTCATGCCGTGGAGTACAATTTGTGATGGCAGAAAAATAGAAAGTAGGTTCTTAAATTATATAATATGAGACCACACCGAAAGTAACTATATGAAAAGGTTTTGAGTACCTAGAAAATTTGATACCTCTACACTATAGTGAATATACATTCCATAATACACGACAATATGGAATTCAATGGATTTAGAGAATTTGGGACCTCCACATCATAGCCCATTTTCCACATCACATTCTAGAGAATATGTGGAAGACCATGCTAAAATGCATGGATCAAGATTAAAGTGAGTTAAATGGATTTTTTTGGGTTCCACTATAATTTTTAGGACCTCCACACCACAACACAATTTTACACTATAGTGTGTCCATATGGGTAGTTTTAACAACAATTTTGATTGGATTCATATTTTAAATTTGGTAGTTATTTTATTCTACTATAACTACCAATTAAAATTGAATGGTCAAGATTAAGATGTTAGATTATCTAATGGTTGTGATTGAATAAGGGTATTTGAATTTGAAAATCAAATTAAAATATATATTTTTATTTAATAAGGGAGTGCATATTTGATTGCGTAGAAAATAATGTTAAGGGAGAAGAATAAAGGGATAAAAGGGAGGTAAAAAAAATATATTATAGATATGTGAAATAAAATGATTATTTTTTGTTATTATTCAAAGAATAATAAAGGAAGAATATGAAGAAGAAGATAAAATTAGTTTTTCATATGGGTTGTGCATATAAAGTGAAGAAGCAACTTGTTTATGTGTAAGATTCAGGTATAATTTCTTCTTGTTTCATAAAGTTCAAGTACAGTGGAAGTGAATTTTTTTATCTAGGTTAAATAATTATTTATATGGAGTAAAAAAATCCCCAATAGTTTGGTATTATACCTTGGATACATGTCTGAAGAAGTTGAATTTTAAAAAAGGAAGAGTGGACAAAAATATCTACATCAATGATGAAAAATAAGAAACTATTCTTGTTATTGTTTATGTAGATAACATCATATTTACTAGAAATGATGAAGAATCATGTGATAAATTTTCTAAGTAGATTAAGGAGATATTTTAAATGTCTATGCTTTGAGAGATAAAATACATTATTGGATTACAAATCTCTCAAAATAAAGGGTACATTTTTATTTCTAACGAGATGTATGATAAGGAAGTCTTGAAAAGTTTTGGAATGGAATATTCAGAGCTTGTTTCTAAAACTATTTAAGTGGGAGATAATTTTTTAAAATATGACAAAGGATAGGATGTTAATCCTGTAGAATTTATAAAGTTTATTTTATGTTTGTTATATCTCATAGATTCAAGGCCATATTTATTGTATGATATTACACTTTTTGCAAGGAATCAAAGTGCACCAAAAGATTCTTATTTAGTGATTGGAAATATTATTCTCAGATATATTAAAGGAACAATTTATTTGGGATAAAATATGAAATCACAAGATATATTGATCTATTTGGATACACAGATGGGGATTGGGTAGGTTTTGTTGATGATATAAGGTTAACATTTGGTGAAGTTATATATCTTGGAGATAAGTGTATTTGTTGGAACCCTATGAAAAACATTTATGTGATTTTAAGCATTACTAAAGTAGATTATGTAGGTAAAACTCATTCCATGACTCAATTAATATAGATCAAGACACAGTTGGAATATTTGAAGGTTTAATTGAAGTTTCCAATTATCTTGGGACATGATAATAAAAGTGCTATAAATTTATCAAATAATATAGTTCAATATTCAAGAAGAAATAAAATTTATATAATATATCATTTCATAAAGTTAATTAAGGAGTTAAATGAATTAAAAGAGGTATTTATTCCTATTAAGTACACAATTTCTAATGTGTTCACCCAGCCATTGACAAAGGAAGAATTTTAGAATCTGAGGTTGATATTGGAAATTTAACCTCATCCTTCTCAATGCTAAGGTACATTTATTTTTCCCCTATAACTTCTTATATTTGGATATTTTTATCAAAGTGAGAGAAAAAATGAAAATATAAATCTTTCTTTATATCTATATCCTTGATGTTTGTAAAAATGGTGGAAATATTTTTAGGGGGGAACATTTATTTCCACGCGTTTCACCTAAGGAAGAGAATATATTTTGATAGAGTTGTTAAAAGGGTAAATCTATGATTTCAACATTTTTTCATGTGTGTGAACTTTTCTAATAGTTTATTGAAGCACATGTAGGTTTTTGGTTGAAAGACTTGATCATCATGAAAGGTGAAGATATTCAGGTTTGAATGTTATAGATCATTGTTATGATATGGAAAATATGGTATTATTTATTCAATAGTATTATTTCCTACATCAAGTCAACTCATATTGGCTTATAATTATTTAATGGTGATCCATATCAAAGTATATAGGATTTTGTAGTGATATATGTTCCTTATTTGATAAAAAGATCTAAAGGGTGAGATAGTTGAGACTAAGAGGTGTTGAAATGTTTTTATATGAAGTTGGTGAAAGAGGTTGGAGTGGATATGATTCCTTATATTGAATTTTGTTTTCAATGAATAAATCATGTTCAAACTCACATTTATTGTTCAGTGAAGGTGTTTGGAAACTAATTCATACATTGCTTAAGTTGGTTTAAAGTGTTTATATATCATGAGAAGAGTTCATGATTCTAGGAGATTGAAAGGAGAAATAGACAGAGTTCTACACCACAAAGCATTGATTTTCACCATAAAAGTTAATTTTAGATGATGTTATACACCATAATTTATTTCCACACTATAAACAGATAACATAAATTTATAATACACTAAAGAATAAGTGTCAACATTAACTTTATCAATTTTCAGGAATTTGGTGTGCTATAAATTTCAGGAGCTCCATGCCATGGATTACTGGTTGTGATGGAAGAAGAATACAAAGGAGGTTATTGAATTCTAGAAGATGAGACTATTCCATAAGGCACTATTGGTTGAAGTTTTGAGTACCTCTAAAATTTGGGGCCTCCATACCATAGTGAAGGTATACACCACAATGAATGATAAACTGGAATTTATTAGCTTTTTCAAATTTGGGACCTCCATGATACTGCTCATTTTCTAGGACTCAGTCAAGAGGAAATGTGAAAGACTATGTCATAGTGCATGGATCATGATGCAAGGGAGTTCGATGGAGTTTTTGGTTCCACTGTACTTTTAAAGAAATCCACTCGAAAATCCAAGTTCACATCATAACATGTCCATAAATTTTTAAAAATAACCAGTTTTAACACCCACCTCATTCTGTATTGGAAGTGGTTGCATCATGAAATTGTATATTTAGGAAAATTTAGGTAGTGTTAATAACCATGATTACATGGCTTCATATTTAAATTTTGGAAGTTATTTTAGCCTATTATAACTAATAATTCAAATTTAATGGTAAATATTAAGATGATATATAATCTAATGGTTTTGATTGAATAAAGGGATTTGAATTTGAAATTTAAATTCAAATCTATTTTTTTTGTTGACGGGGTTTACTATTCAGAGTTGATTGTGTGGAAAATAATGTGAAGGGAGAATAATAAAGAGAGAAAATAGAGAGATAAGAAGAATATATTATTGATATGTGCAATATAGTGAATATTTTTTTATTATCCAAAGAATAATAAAGTAATAACAAGAATAATAAGAAGATATAAGTGGTTGTGTTCATGTACCATGTATACAAATTTAAGGAGAAACTTATTCCTATTCAAGTTTGAAGGAGAATTTATTATTATTTTATGTAGTGAAATTTGAGTGGAAGTAAAAAAATTCAACACACTCAATAACTTGGAAGAAGTATATTTAGTTGAATACTCTTCAATTCTTTTGAAATTCTTATCATTATTAGGTCCAGGATAACCTTATGTGTGAAAGATGCACTAAATCATAATCAAGAGACATGAAAATGTGATTTTCAAGGTTATAACTTACTTGTTGTACTCACATGATGATTCTAGTGGGTAGTGTGATCCTGGATGAATCCATATCACACCATAAAATATCCTTCTGACATTGAGAGGTAAACCTTGTAAATATGGTATGTTCCCTTATGTTGGTGTGTGTTTGGGTGTGTTGTAGGAATCATCACTACAACTTAACTGGTGGTGAAATTTATTTCTAAAGAAATATAAAAATAGTATTGATCACTAAATCACCCCTCTCTATGAACTTACATTGATCCTAAAGTGGTTATACAGTTGTGATTACTTTTACACCATGGGAATCAAGAAGTGATTCTTGATCCACTATGTTTATGGGAATCATATAGGGATTCCCAATTGACTATGGGAATAAAGTAGTGATAACTGATCCACCTTATTATGGGAAATTTGTAGTGATTAATGATCTACTATTTTATGATTTATACACCTATTTTTGTGATATAGTTTACTATTATGATTCATTTACATGATATTCCATATATTTATGCCTATGATTATGCTTCAGGGGTATTTTTTATTTTCTCATGTTTCCACACTATTATTTCATGGTATGTGTTTTCTCTTTTAAGATAAACATGTCTTTCTATAATGTATTATGAAAAACTCTTACCGTTCCATGTTATTTTTAATAATATATTTATCCCATTCTCATGGTTTCTCATATTCTTAACCCTTGATGACATGTTGATTATTTTTTCCCCTCATCATGATTTTGATGACACCCCTTATTTTGTTTCATCTTCCATAGGAAATTCTTTATAGGAGTATATTTAGAAAGAAGTTTTATATAGAGTTGCTTTGTGGGGGGGGGGGGGTGAAGTAATAAAAAGGAAATATTAGTATAGTGGAACAAACATCATTTTTAGATGAGAAATACATGGGAGATAATCCTAAAAGACACTAAAAATTTATGTTTCTGGGATAGTGTGATTATTTTGTAAGATATAATTTTTAACTTATGGAATTGATGTAAAATAAAAATATGATTAGATTGGATCACTATATCCATTAGTTTTTCCATTCCCTTAGCACATTGATACTGGGTGTGGAGGATTTTTTGAGTCCTCCGGACTTGGGTGAGGCTGCACACAGATGACTATAAGAAATGAGGTTAGGTGAAGAATTTTCATAAAGGACCATGGTGAAGGAACTAGGTAATGGAAATGAGAATAATATTTATACTTAGTCAAATTTTTACCCCAGTGGTTCAAGATGTTTCCTACCTTTACCTTTGTGATTATATCTTACATTTCCATCACATTTATAATGAATCACTATTTTTTTTTATTTTATAGAAAAAAATATTGACTTAGACCAAAGTCCCTATTTCAGATATTTATGTTTCTACTCATATCGAGGAGATGCTTAATATTATTAGACTAGACCACTATTATCAATGTAATTCCTTCATAACATTTCTCATAAATATCCTGTAGAAACATCATCAAGAATACCCTATTTCTAAGATCATATTACTATATTGGCATGGTAAATTGATAGACATGACCATACTAAGGCCAAGTGATTATAATCCATGATTCTGATTCATGGAGTACACTAATGTGACATGAGCCAGTGTTTTCTCTAAGGGTTTTTATATTAACAAAAGGGATCTATCCCAGTATGCTCAATGTATCACACTGTAGTGGATCCCAACACACAACCTCACATATTTAATCCTAAGATTCATTATTGAAAATCCATTTTCCATCACTAAAATACCTACCAATTTAAGGGATAGAACGACAAGTGGGATCTACATACAGGTAAAAACTTTGATTTAGGTCTAGGGTTTTTGTTATAATGGAGCCTACATACCAATAAATTCCTCCTAATGTATGGTTAAGTAGACATAAATTTATGGGATTGTAACCGAGTAATAAGTGTACTCATCCTTGGGGATATGCATGAATAATTTGTTCCCCTAAAAATGATATAGGGGGATTATGATAAAATAACTCCAGTGGGACTTGAATTATTGAAGCTTCCTTTGGATATTATAGGGAAGGAACCTCAATCATGAGTTGACATCCAATTTTAATTATTGATGAAGAACTTCATAAAACGCCATTGTAAATGACCAAGTTAAAAGAATTAAAAAAGATTCTTCTTTAATGAAAAAGTAGGGGATCTTGGGAAAGTATTGGCCTATATTAGAACAGGGTCACTAGAAGAGTGGGATTACATTGTTAATCAAGAAATCCCTAATTAGGCCTAACTAGAATTATTTTTAGTGATATAGTTAATAACCTATCTACTTCCAGTTCACGACACCCAAAAAATGTTAATATTGGAACATTTATCAGGGAATTCAAGTTAGTGCATAGAGAATATGTAGGGTTGAAGGCACCCATGCTAGAAAATATCCAATAGTTCTTACTGCAAATTTACCTCGGAAATACCCTTTTATGTATTTTGGTTCCATTTCAATTGTTGTGGGGATGGTTAGTAGTACATTTTAATTCATATGCACTCCACACTGAAATTAGAATCCATGATTTCTAATTTCCCCCCTTTATCCAAGTTGTCTCTAGCATTAGGACTCTATCCCTAAAGTATAAAGAATCTTTAAAAGTTATGATTTTATCATTAGAATTCAACTTCTTCCCATAAATTCATTCCTCCCCTAGGATAATTATTTACAATGACCACAGTGAGTATGAAGCCTGGTCATACATGATGGCTTAATGAGAGTATGTATTGTTGGCATCGTTAGATGGAGAGATGATCCATGAGGCTTATAAAACTTACATTTTTTTATAATAGTTTATATTACTATAACAAGTGAACATGTCATCACAAAAATATGTTTAGGAAGAGAAACATCTAATGGTGCCCATACAACTATGAGTGGCAATGGCCCAAAAGGTACCCCATACCAAAATTAAATTTCTACCCTTGAATACATATATTGGATTGACACAGGGGTATACCACTATTAGATCTAATTATACCCTCAAGTGATGATGGTGAATAATGTTACTTAGGTTATCATTGTAGAAACCCTAGTTCGGGGGAAGCAGACTACCAAAATTTCTCACCTAGAGTATGAAAGTGATGAATCCCCAGATTTATCAGGTCATCCCCAAACATGCTATACATATTTAATTAGAGTGTAGGAACTAGTGAGGCCTATGTTTGGGTTGATATGGTCTAACCACCACTGTTGAGAGGATACCTAGTCTCCAGATAAGGGGTATAGGTTTGGAAAACAACTTAAATTGAAGTATACCAAATATTCCTCTAGATTGGTCAAGGATTCCTTGAAGTATATAAACACTAAGGCTACCAAATTCTAGACAAATGGTACCTCTTACTCTAATATCAAGTATTTATTGGAGATCTTTCAGGTTGGTGTCTATATTCTTCATTTTAGGGATATAAAGGCGTATCTAGATTTCTACTATAAAATATACTCTATGTAGGTGAGAAAATAACTTCAGAAGATAGTGATACTTGTTCATTATACCAAAATATTGATCCACACCCTGAGATGGGTGATATAAATAATGTAATGGGGCACCAATGAAGGGGTAGTAGACCAATATACTGGAAATTGGGATGAATTTATCAATCAAGATTACATAAGTCTCATAAATAATAATTTATTCTTGATGGGAAAACAATTTTTTTACAAAAAAATCATCTTAATTTATAGAGGGTAAATATGGATCCACAACCAATGAAGCCTCTAAGTTTTACTTTGACCGACAGTCCCATCGATGTAGAGAGATAGTCTTCTTAGAAGGAAATAGAATTATCCTTGGGTTAGCAAATCATGAAAAATGAAATCAAGGGATAACTTTCACTCTTTACCCCTCATTTATTGGTGTTTATAGAAGAACATCATCTAATATAAAATGACCACACAGAGAAAAGTCACTATCCAAATACAACTTCCCGCATGGTTTGTTTTAAACCCCACCCTTAATTTTTTTTGGAACATAAATGTGTGTATATGAATACTGACATCGAGGTTCATTAGCTACAAAATTAACCTATCTCTCCTCCCTAAAAGGATCCAGATAAAGTCCCAAGGATACTAAAAAGGGTGTCTTGAGTGACCCTCATTCATTTTCTCCCAAGATTACGTCCATTAAAGGTAAAACATACATGCAGTGGTAATCCTACCTTCTCCTGTTAGTAGAGGAGGAAGATGAGAAGGTGCAACTATGTACAATGAAAAAAATATGGAATTATGAAATAATTTTTTACTCAAATCATATATACTTTAAAAGGGATTCATTTTAATATCTGAGGATGAAGTGAAAATTGATTATCTTTTTCCAAGCATTGATACCCCTACCTCCTTTTATAATCCCAGGAGTTTCATGAAGGGACTAAAAAGACATATGCTTCCTCTCTTAATTTGAACACCATTATATATGGTTCATTTCCTATAAAATTATTTTATATGAAAAATCACTAGAGGTCCAAACACATGAAGCTATCAGTATTCAAGAATTTCCTAAGGCGGTCTATTAACAACCTTCTAGTAACCCACCTTATCTGGATATTTCTACCCAAAATATTGAGGAGGTTGTTTTCATATAGAAAATTGATCCACAATTGGAGATGATAATACTCCCACTATAACTGCAAACAAGACTAAATCGATGATTGATATTCCCATAATTACCCATGATGAGACACCTATTGGGAGGAATAACCATAGGGATTTTCTGACTATGGTGATGTCGAAAATAGAGGCCAACACGTAAAAAAAATAAGGTGAGTGTTCATATTGACTTTTGTTAACCTTGGAATTTCCTAACTGACATGCACCTATTATCTCATTGGTAGTACTACTATCACAAGTGATCATTCCATCCTTGTAAGTTACCACTTTCATGTCTCATTAGTAGGAGCCTATGAAGGCTCGGTCTTTCCCAACACCAATAGACTTGGAAGGAGTTATTGGGGAATTTTTCCTTAGGGACCTTTAACTGAGCGATTTCATCCCAGAATATGTCCCACCTTAAGATAGTGAAAATAAATTAGAATAAGTGTTTATTAACTTCTACTTCACCACTCTTTAATGTGCCTAGGCGAACATATGGAAGCTGATTTTTGAGACCCCCATAACTAATCTATGAAAGCATCTATAGTGAATGAAAAATGAATTTGTCTAACTAAGAAGAAAGTGTTTACATTATTAATAAATTTATGATAAAATAAATATGATACTTGAAGAATTAGATTGAGAATAGGAGGATTAAATGTCCCTATTTAAGGTAGAATAAAATTATTATTATACTAGACTCTGAGTTGTGATGATTCAACATGAATTCAATTGCTTGTGGGTAGCCTTATAACAAAAAAAATATTGGTTGATGAAAATGATTACCACTTAATCAGTCTTTAGTAGGAGTTGAATTCCACTAAGAGGGAACTGCTGGAACACCAAAAGATCATAGAGGAGGCTTGAAATGAAGAGAAAGGGGTAGTTACTAAGGCAGAGAGTCTTCATCCTTCCAAGGAGGTTGAAACTACGAAATTAACAAAGATTTATAATAGTATTTATGGAGCCTAAAAATTTATTGGAATACTATGGGATTCCATTGACGGTATTTTTTGATGTATAATTTTCATGAATAGAGACTTTAATTTACAGATTCTTCTATTTCTCCTTTTTAATGAAACAAAATTTGTAGTACTAAATCATTGGAAATCTTATCACCTTTGTTCCCTTATTATTATTAACTCATAATAAAATGAGAAACCATGAAGGGTAACTACAATATATCTTGAAACCATAAGAATATTTAAATAAAATGAAAAAAAATCCAATCATGGTTCCTAAAAACCTAATTCAAATTTTTTTTCCTTTTGGCATGGCTCACCAATGAGTATAAGCTCAAATACCATCCCTATAAACTAAATTTGGTCCATTTTGATGAGTGATATGACTTAATATGATGATGATTTTAAAGTGGAAATTTGAATTAGGAGTCCAATGTTCAAAAGGGTTTGAAAACTTTAAATCTATATCTTTACACGTTTCATGTGGGTCCTATGAATTGATATTCTAAGGACGAGGTAACATACAAATGATCTATGTTTCACTTAGGCTAAGGGGAATAATGATCATTATTTAACCTTTTTTCATGGTTATATGGTGGTCCCTATAAGTTTTTCCATATTATTTATTTCCATAAAGTTTTCCTAAACCTCATATATAGGAGACTTAATGGGTTGGGAATCAAATTTTACTTAGATCACCCTTTACAGGGTTTCTACCTAATAATTTTTATGAATTTTCCTAGTTAAAATGATGATTTTCGTAGATCATGTGATATGAATGTCCAACGAGTGGAGACTTGAATTTTTCCCAAGATTACCTTTGTGGTTTTTCATCCTGGTGAGTTATATGTCTCTTTCCTTGTGCATTTTGAGTCCATGGAAGAAAAGAAAACGTGGATGATATTTTAAAGTTGGATAGATTTAACCAAATTATGAGGTGGTATTTATAATAAAATGAGTGAAGAAAAACCTGATGTAAATATAGAGCCTAATTTTTCTAATGTAGAAAAACATGATGAATGGAATACATAGTTTAAGGCCATAGTGCTTGGACCATAGGTTTTTGATGTTTATGGTCAAAAAACTTTGACCATATACCACTATATATTAAGATCATATAGCTTTGACCAAACATGTGGGGAAATATATATAGAGAGGTTAAGACAAAACATGCCATGAATGAAGGTTCCATTACAAAAATTAGTCCTTGCATGGAAATGGGGCATTCAGTTTATAGTCATGAAGCATGGACTATTGTGTCATATGGTTTAGGGTCACATGATAAGGACCTTCAATGATTCAGGAATGAGATTCCACATCCCTACTTTGAAAATGGGTACAAGTCACAATGGACTAACATCATGGATATTGAATCCACTATAATAACTATATTATAGATTATGTAAATCATAACCCAAGGATGTATGAATTAGGGATGATGATATGGGGAATGTATGCTGGGGGTGACCCCTGACTGCATTCGAATGATATGTCTCACTATAATTTGGTGAGGGAATATGAAGATTAGAAAACCTTATCCTTATAATAAAAACATGATGAGGGAGATGGACCATTCCCCAATTGTGAATGTTATAAATGTCATGACCAATGAAAAATTTCCATTTAATATTGATTTAGGAAGCCTGAAACCCAGAGATAATATTTTTTATATTAAATTTATAATTAATTTATATTAGATATGAAGAAATAATTCCTAGTCTTAGGATATTTATTCAATGAATATTTTGATCATCCAAAACCCTTTTTATATTACCTTAATTGTATAATAAAGGACCAAAGTAGATCCCCTCTAGTTGTGATCCACATGTGGTCCTTTTATATCCAAACAATCATCAATGGAATGTTAAGTGATAGTGCAGTGGATCAATTATCTTGTGTTGTTTGTCTTGATCAATACAAGAACATTTAGTCTCGAAAGATTCTATCTCATTCTTCTTGTTCTTGAGAGGAAGATAGGAGGTGGAATATAAAGGGAATTATATTGTTCACAACAATTCTAAATTCCTGATTAACCCTACATAGTAGACATAGAAATATTTTTATAGATTTATGTTTTAGGTTAAAATATTATTTAATTATAAAAATACTCTTAAATAATAATAATAATATTATTTTATGTATTTCACTAAATATCTCAATAATAAATATTATTTTACAAGTTTTTAAATTAATATTTATCACCGAATATGATCTTGGTCCACTCATCATCCTTGACATTTATCGAATACCCGAATAAATATTCTATTCAAAAATAAGTGAATAAATATTTATTAAATATTCAATAAATAAAATAAATATTTTATTTATAATCTATATAATAAATATTTATTTAGTTTATGTAATCAATAAAAACTGAATAAAATTATTCCTTGATCTTGATAATAATATTTCTTCTAATAATTAAATTTAAAATTTATCGAGGTCAATGGAAACACTTAAAGTGTGACCCTAATGGATTCTTTGTCCTTAGCATTAGAAAAAATTACCTAAAGTATAACATTAGTGTCTAGCAGTGGGTCAAGGAACCCAAGAGATAGAAGTTAATGTAGTAATTTCGATAACCTCATATGAGAACTCACTATGTGATATAATTTATTTTTCACAATATCTCACCAAGAAGGTTTCACATCAGTGTCATAAACCTATATGCTTGATACTTCTTTCTTTGACTATCTAAAATAAACTCATAGTTACACCATGGCCATGAAATTTAATGATATGTCTCCATTTCAATAAAAGGTACTAGATACCAACTTCTAAAAATATATAAGGGACAAATCATTCATTGATATATCCATTAACAATATATTATTCATGATGTACCCAACATACCCTACATCTCATGAACATATAACATCATGGTTTTTGTCAGTAAATCTAAGTGAGTGAGTAATGATATGCATTAAAAATAATCTTATAGTATAAGGACCATTACACATGCTTGGAGATAGGAATATCTAATGACATGTAAACATGTAAAATTACTACTGTTGGGTATATTCTCATAACCTCCCATATTGGAGATTACAAATTATGAACATCATGAGAAGAAGTATCATAAAAATACATGCAGTCACACCTAATACTAAGCATTCGATGTGTCTCATAATTGTATGTTATCTGTCCATTGATTTATATTTAAGAATATCATCATGGTGTTTCAAGGTTCTCATTATAGTGGGGAATTTCTATGACCTTATCAATACGAAAAATACTCTAGGACATTATTACTTTAAAGACATGAAGAACAATGAAAAATATATAATTATATACTTTATTAATATTAAAATATTCTAATATACATGTAATCCAAAGTATAAATAGTCGGTTCTAGAACACAAAATCCAACAGACTCTCACTTGAACTAGAGCCAAATGCCTATGAATTTCTGTCTGCTAGACCTCACATGATTATCATATTTTCAATGAGTTAAGGATTTAGTCAAGGGGTTCTCTACATTATATTATATGAATATTTTTCTCAGAATAAATTAAACTATTTGATAAAAATCCTTCAAGATATGATACTTCCAAATTATGTGCTTCATTTACTGATATGACCTTAGATCCGTTGCAAGGGACACCACAACAGTACTATCAAAATAGAGCGTGATGAGATATTTAGTTCTTGGTACTACATTAATATATTGGATAAAGTCTCATATGAAAAATTCTTCTTTAAATTCCTTGAAATCTGAAATATACTTGGACTCCACTATAGAATTTATGACCATAATTTTCTTTGATCTCTTTTAACTCACAACACCTCCATTGAGAGTAAAGATATATCCCATCTAAAATTTTATTTTATCTTGATATATTTGGAAACTAACATCTACATATCCTCTGATGACTAGTTCCTCATATCCTTTACAGAACATGAACATATCTTTAGTATACCTTAGATACTTAAGGTTAGTCTTGACTTCTATCTAATAGTAGTCACCTGGGTCAGCTTGATATATTCCTACCATACTTAAGGAACATGTGAAATTTAACCTAGTACATAACATAACATACATGACTAACCCAATAACCGATTCATATGGAATCCTTATCATCCTTTTTCTTTATTCATGTGTTTGAGGACACCTTTTCTTAGAAAGGTGAATTCCATGTGACATTGGAAACAATACTATCTTATATTTTTCCATACTTAATCTCTTAAATATCTTGTCAATATATTTACCTTGACCTAGACTGAGTAGTGGGTTTTCAAAAATTTACCCTACAGGTAGAAGCATTCATTGTAGTACATGTAGGGATCTAATCCATAGGGACCGAAGAAGAAACCTATAAACACTAAGATTTTATGGAGGATTCGCTATGAAGTGGCCAACCATGGTGTTGATTATAAAAATAATTCTAAAATACCTAAGATAATGGATTAAATTTAGGAATAAAACACTTTATTATTTAAATGTAAAAAATTAATGAATATGAGTTGATCCTAGATTATCGCTTGGGGTGGATCAGATGTATTTTTTTCTTAGTAAATTTTAGATAACTAATTCAAGATATATCCAAACAACAATATAATTCTACAACATCATTAACCAGTTTAGTACTTACACAATTCCAAGGCTAATCACCGATTAACTTAGAGGATTAATTTAATGATCACTCCATGTAATTGGACTTCACTAGCACTCAGAATGTTTCATCATTAAATTTTGTGAAGATGAGGAAGAAATTAATCATCAAATGGAAATATTAAAAAAATGAATTGATTTAAAATATTAAATAACATTAAATAACATCTAATACATACCATTTTTACTCCCTTGTATCAACCCATAATATGGTTATCCCTCCATTGATTCTATTATATCAATAGAAGTGGGAAGTAGACTAATGAGGTCAAAATTGAAGAAGAAAAACATTAAAATAACGATCACTCCACTGTTGTGTGAGGAATTTTCAAAAAATATAATGTGAATAGATTCACTCTCTATGAAAATGGTATAAAATTTATATGAATAATAATATAAAAGTTTAATAATAATAACTTTTATTAATAAATTAAATTGATTTGAGAAACATACATGAAAGAAATTGATGATACAATAACAAAATGAAAGAGTGAAATTACAATTTAATGAAAAACTTGAACCCCCCAAATACCTTCAACAAAAGAACATTATATATAAATATATTGTTCCTTAGGTCAGCCACCCAATAATATATTCCCTCCAAATTAATTAGGAGAGTCAAAAGGTGGGTGAGAATAAATTAAATTGGGAATTTCAAAGTTGACCATAAAAATAGAACCAGATTCATCCCCCCTATTGGTGTGAAAATAATTCATTGTAGATGGAAAAATATTTGATGATATTTTAATATAAATATATTCTTTAAGGTTTCCTATAATATATGTAAAAATCTCATGATAATTGGATCATTAGTTTGGATGTTATACTCGAAGTGGGGGGATGATTTTATGGGCCATCAAATATGGCACACAAATTAAATGTCAACTTGGGCTCCCTGAATCTCCTTGAAAACTTTAGAATTATCTCTTCCCATATTTTAATGAAATTATCCCCATAATTTTATATTCCTACAGTTAAAATTTGAGCTTCTTTGGGCTTGAATTTTGGGATCCACTTTTATTTGATGGGCCAAAGGTCCATTATGATTTGTCTATAAATTTATGTGTTAATGAAAAAATCTTCATATTCCCTTGGGATTAATCCATATATCCTAAGAGAAAAAATTTTATAATAAAAGTGATAAATAATATCCCAAAATATAAAATTAAAATAATGAATATAATGTTTTCCACAAACATATGATTGATTGGGCCCAAATTTACACTATAAACATGAATTTCACATGTGATGAGAAATGAAGTACAATTTAAAAAATAAATTAAAATTTATTTTTATGAACTTTGAAAAAATTGAATATTAAAATATAATCAATGAATATTATCCTATTTCGGTGTCTAATCACACCCCAACTTGATTTTTTCGAGTCTTGAGAAAAACAAATCTTAAAATTATGAAATTTAATTCCCTTTTCCAAAACCATTTTAACATAAAATACTGGCAAAAAGACATCATTACAATCATGAAACCTATAGATATAATTTCAAACAAGCTAGGTTCACAAGAATATCCAAATCCCAATCCCATTCCTTTGTTCAAATTCATCTCCACATTTCATCCAATTTCAATTAAGCAGAATGAAGTTTTGTGTATCTCAAAAGACATGGGGACCTTTTTTTTGTTCAAGGTGAGACAAATTGAAGTGATAGGTGGGAATCAAATTAAACCTTAAGATGAGTATCAAATTTTATATTTTTTAATAATTTTATTTTCTTTATTTTTGTTTTTATTTTGTTTTTGTTTTTGTTTTTTTTTTATTTTTTGTTTGTTTTTTTGAACCATAATAGTTATGAAAAGACTAACTCTGAAAAAAATGGATTCATGGTCCACAATTGTTGGATGCCACACATTTTGTCAATTACATGAACTAAAATAGATTTGTAAATACTAACTCTAAGTAAGACAATTATAGATTCGTGATGCCCAAGTGTTGGATGCCACACATTTTGAAAAAACATTGCTCTATGTAGGGTTTTTTAATTTTTTTATTGGATACTCAAATTAGACTAAAAGTGAACCTAAAACTATGCTATGATGAAAGGGACCCAATAACTAAAACTCACACCCAAAATCTAAAATATGCGCATTGTAAATTTTTTATTAAAAGTATGAAAATTTTAATAGTGAAAAATAACATCAAACAACTTCAATTTCCAAAAAATATGCTCATGTATTGCATTAAAATCATAATCAAGGAATTAAAAATTATTTGAAATTTAGATTTTATGTTTCATAATGTAAATTAACACATACAAGGATAATGAATTAATTTTTTTCATTGAATTGTGTTTTCATCATAAAAGCCCTTTTTTTCAAAATCCCATATTTTCACTCCACCAAAATTATAATGAAACTATCCTTAGTTTTGACAGAGAAGAGAAGGGAGAAATTAGAATTAAAAAAAAAGAGGGTGATAAGTGATTTGAAATGAAATCATGGAACAAAATCACCTAGATTAAATTTTATGACCCATTAAAAAGAAATTGAACACTTTGTCCTTAGGTCATAAGTAGACTCCACAGGGATGCATTATGGTTGGTTTTAAACTTTAGAAAGCATGGGTTTTATTTGGAAATACTAAAAATGGTTTAACCGACAAATCTCACACATAGAAAACATTAGGTCACATAGGAAACCCCGTGGGGGTTCTCTTAAAAAACAAAAACAAAAACACACAAAATAAAATATTTAAATAAAAAATGCAGAAACTGGGTTGCCTCCTAGAAAGTGGTTTGTTTAAAGTTGTTATCTTTACTTGGACCCTACAACTTATTCATTATCAACTTTCAAAATTTTAATGATTTCATTTTTCACCACTTCTACAAGATTTATATTGATTCTCCAATGGGATTGGTTGGAAGGTTTTGAATTTGATTCATGAAAAATAATATGTGTCCTAGTGAAAGGGCTAATCCTATGAATATTGAAATGGGTCCATCCAATATCTTTCCAAATATTTCATAAGACATAAAGTATAATTTTCTCTTCCTTATCTTCAAGAGAATATGAAGTGATGATTGAATGTTTTTTATTATCCCCTATGATGGAGGAATTCAGAGAGTATTCATGGACCTTGAATTCGAAATTGGGTTGGATAACACTTTAAAAAATAGGTTGGGACTTAGAATTGAAGTCAGTTTCATTTTCAAAATTGATCAATAAATTTAGTTCCTCTTGAATAGTAGATTCAACCACCAAATTAGATGGATTATTTTCCAGAATAGGTATAGACTCAATGCTCATTATTTCTACAAATGGTTCATTCATTGGTGGTCCTAAAAAATCATCAATGGATCTATATCCAGGAAACTCAATCTATGATGTCAAATTTCCATCTTATAAATATAGAAAACCAGTTTATTCTTGGTTTAAACATCATTCAAAAATTCCTTCAACCACTTCAGTTATCCCAAATTCAATTTTTTTCATAATTATTTTCATGATCTTTTTTTGGGAATTTAGAAACCCCACACATTGGTAAGGAAGGGTAATTTAATGTAGGGATGGGTTCCCCAAAAGTTTTAATGATTTGTACTTATAATATAAAACATGAAACCTCAGAATTTATTATTTCCATTTGATGACATAATTGTTAAAGAAATGTTTGAGTAACAGATTGGATGGGAGGTTAAACATTATGAATTACACTAATATTGATCTCTTCAATCATCCTTGAGAGGGTTGAAAACTGATACTTAAAAAAATCATTATCCAAGTGATTTTATATCTCATTAGGTGTGGGGTATTCATTTAAATTTTGATCAAAGAAATTTCATATCACTACTTGAAATAGGGGTTATCCCCACATAGCTATACCCATGATTTTATAAACCATGGGTATAGCCTGAATAGATTTAGTCTATACCCATAATTTATTTAAAACCATGGGTATAGATATTCTATTCCAACGGTTTTTAAAAAACCATTGGGATAGAGGGGATAATATTTTTCCCCACTCACCCTCCCCCCTTCACTCATTGGGCCTCACCCCTCTATAGTTCCCCCCCCCATATTTCCCTCACCTTACATGCATCACCCATTATCCTCCTACAGTCAATGCACATCCCTCTTCTCTTATTACTCTATTTGAGTTATGTTTCCCTCACCCAAAGCGTATCCCCCCCAAGGTCGAGAAATGTATCCCTCACCCAATGACCAATACTTCTAATGGTCCAACATTATCCCATGATTGAGTGTTTTTTCAGTTCTTTTTTTATTTGGTACTGAGTCCCTAGTCCTTCTTCTGGTATAGTTAATTGATTCTAGTTTAGTTTGGGATTTGTTCATTCAATTTATATCATTTAATATTTTTTTATTTATCTTTGATATCTAATTGATTTTGGTTTTGTTTAGATTGGTTATATTAAACACAGTTTGGTTTAGTATACATGATTTTAGGTTCATTTGGTTCACTATTAAAGTTATGAATATTTTGGTTGGGGTAATCTCAATTTTTTAGTTTTTAAAGAAGTGTCATTTCATAGTTTTGTTGATTTTGGTGAGATATTGAAGTTGAAATGCCTTTGTATTGAAGGAGTAAAACTTGATATTGTTTATTTTGAAATTTTTTTCATTACATTTGTGGGGTAGCTCAACTTCAATTTCATATGGATTGAAAAATTATAATTCAAGTTTGAGCCACAGTTAATATGAATTAATAGATATATTGGGACGTGGTTTGGTGTTTATTGGTTTTGAATTGGGATTTTGAAATATTGAGTTACTCAATATCCATATCATTATTAATATTAATTATTTAACCAGGTGTTGATTATTTTCATGATTTTTCATAGTATCTTACCCAAAGATGAATATAAATGGAATCTAATTCTCAAAATAAACTCATGTTATATTGGTGATTATCTATTAGCCTATGCAACCTTTGTTTCCCTATAGTATTTGTTGATTTGACCACCAAACCCTAGTGAATAGTGCACATCATCACCACTTCACTCTAATGACGTTAATGACTGCTATTTTTCACATCCACTAGAAAATAATTCTATGTATCATTCATCAGAGTCCATGTAACTCATAAAATTTTACACTTAGTATCACCTACTCCAAATTTTTGTTCAGTAGTCAATAGCTTCCCATTTCATCTGCTTCATTAATTCCTTCTTTGTTTTTCTATCTCTTAGTATGCTTTGATGAATTTTATATTAAAATTATTTTTAATGAATTTTTTAATTATAGTTTACATTGTTGATTGGAAGATAATTTTTTTCTTGTGTAATAAAATGGATATAAGCTGGATGTATCATACCAATCATATTTTAACTCTGTTTCAAAGGAATTTGGATTTTTTTAGATTTTTCATTTAGAAATGATTCATATGGAGGTTGTTTATAGTATCTATGCTATAAATATGTTGGAAGACCCTGGTTAAGACAAGAATAATTTATATACCATTTAACAAAATTTAGATTTCAAACAAACTATTATGTTTGGTGTCACCATGGAGAGACAAGTCAATATTCTACTGTTCATGAATGAAAAGAAAAAAATGGCATGGATAATTTCATATTTGATCGGTTTCTACTTGTGCATCATCCTTAGAGAGATAGTATTCCAGTGAAACAAATCAATGATATCAATACACAAGAGGAAAATACTAAAGATGGTGATGTTGAGAGAGTGAAAAATATAATGGATGATTCTAGAACTCACGTATATCAGGAATGTAATAAAATGACAAAGTTGGAATTTTTAATGCAGTTATATCATGGAAAAACCATATATGGAATTTCTAATACCGACATTTATTATATTCTTACCTTTTTGAAGGAATTTCTTCTTAATGGTGCATATATACCCTCAAATCATTACAAGTCATGAATGTTAATTAAGAATCTTGGATTTACTACTAATAAATTTCATACTTGTCTGAAAGATTGAAGTTTATTTTTGGAGGAAATAACTGACCGTAATGACTATAAAGAATGTGGTACATCTCGATGGAATGAAAATACAGATGTAACACCATCTCGTGTGCCACAGAAAGTCATGTGGCACTTTCCGTTTATTTCCACACATCAAAATCTATTCATGGCTGTAGAAATCTCATCAAATATAAAATGGAATGATGAAGAGATAATTAAAGGTAATGATGATTTGGTTCATCCTTTAGATCGATTATCATGGCAGGAAATTGATGCACAACATCCTGATTTTTCAACTAAGGTGTGTAATGTCAGGTTGGGTCTATCTTGTGATGGTTTTAATCCTTTTGGTCATATGTTTACTGCTTAAAAAATGTGGCCAGTTTTTATTCATGTTTATAATATTCCTCCATGGATGTGTATGAAAAAACTTTCACTTTCTTGATTATACTGATATCTGGTCCTTCTGAACTCAATAATGATATAGATGTCTACTTTCAACCTTTAATAAGAGAGTTTAAGCAGCTTTAGGATATGGGTGTGTGGACATTTGAGGATGCATATGTATATTTTATATGATTTTATAGGTGTAGTGTGGTTTTTTTTCTATTGGAGGTGCTATTTTTTGGACTAATTTTATGGTATTTGGTTTTTTAGAGATATATGCTTTCTTTTTTATAGGTTTTGGGCTATTTTGGGCTGATAGAAGGGGGATGCTACTTGGTGGGGAGTTAAGACTATACCAATGGTTTTATAAACCATTTTTATACATTTTTCCTATGGGGTTATCTATACCAATTGTTTATCAAACCATTGGTATTGATATATACCAACAGTTTCGGATTAACTGTGGGAATGATAAAATTTCTATAGGTTATACCCATGGTTACTATGAAAATCGTGGGTATAGATCTATACTGACAGCTCTAAATCCCAAGGTTTCTAGAACTTTTGGTATAGGCTATACCAACAATTTTGGGGGATATACCCACAGTTTAAATCCATGGGTATAGGGTGTTTTCCAATAGTGCATGTTAGGTGATTCCCAGTATCGATTTTGAATTTGATTCAATCCAGAGTTTATGTTTGGGTAATGATGAAGATAATCCATTAGAGTAGTTAGAAATTAGTATGTTATATTTTTAGGACACAGATAAATAAAAGTGGAAAAAATAAGAGATATAGGGGTGATAATAGAGAATTTGGGGTGATAAAAGAATGTAAGTGTCTAAGATAACTTAATTGGGTCCCCATAAATAGCTCCAAAATTTGGTTACACCCAAATTTACCCTATATGTAGATGTAGTCATTGTAGTACATGTAGGGATTGAATCCATAGGGACTGAAGAAGAAACCTATAGACATTAATATTTGATAGAGGATTGGCTATGAAGTGTCCAACTATGGTGTTGTTTATAAAAAGAATTCTAGCATATCTAGGAGAATGGATTAAGTTTAAGAATTAAACACCTAATTATTTAAATGGAAATAATTAATTAATACGAGTTGATCCTAGATTATCATTTGGGGTGGATTGGATGTATTTTTTTTCTTAGAAAATTTCACACCTCTAATTCAAGATGTATCTAAAAAATGACGTAATTCCACAAAATCATTCACCAATTTAGTCCTTACACAATTGAAAGTATAATAATCACTCCACTTAGAAGATCAATTTAATGATCACTCTGAGTAATTGTATTTCACTAGCACTCAGAATGCGTCATCGTTAACTTTGGTGAAGATGAGGAAGAAAATTAATCATCGAATGGAAATATTAAAATAATGAAATGATTTAAAATATTAAATAACATGAAATAAAATCCAATCCATACCATTTATACTCCCTTGGATCAACCCATAATATTTTTATCCCTACATTGATTCTATTATATTAATGGAAGTGGGAAGTAGCCTTATGAGGGAGGTATTGAAGAAGAAAAACATTAAAATAACAATCACTCCATCGTTGTGAGAAGAATTTTCACAAAAGATAATGTGAATGGATTCGATCCTTAAGAAAATGGTATCAAAATGATATGAATACGAATATAAAAGTAAAATAAGAAGAACTTTTATTAAAAAATTAAAATGATTTGAGAAAATTGCATGAGATAAACTGATGATGCTATTACAAAATGAAAGCGTGAAATTACAATTGAAAGAAAAAATTGCACCACCAAAATAACTTTACCAAAATCTCTTTATATAGGAATATTATGAACCTTAGTTTGACCCCCCAACAATCAATTCCCTCCCAATTAATTAGGATATTCAAAAGTTGGGTGAGAATAAAAGAAATAAGACATTTTAAATTTGACCACAAAAATAGGACAAGATTCACCCCCTATTAGTGTGAAAATAATTCATTATATATGGAAGAATATTTGATGGTTGTAGAATATAAATATATTCTTATAGGCATCCTATATTATATTTTAAAATTTCATTAAAATTGTATCATCCTTTTAGATGTTATACTCGAAATGGTGGGATGATTTTGTGGGACATAAAATTTGTCCTACAAATTAGATGTCAACTTGGGCTCCCTGAATCTCCTTGAAAACTTTAGAATTACATAAAATATAGTTTAATTAAATGATACCTATAATTTTATCTTTCTTAATTTAAAATTTTATCTTCATTAGGCTTGAATTTTGGGCTCCACTTTTATTTTATGGGTATAAAGTCCATTATGCTATGTCCATAAATTTCCGTGTTATTGCAAAAAATACCATCTTCCCTTAAGATTCATCCATAGATCCTAAAATAAAAACTTTTACAATAAAATTGATAAATAATATCCCAAAATATAATATTAAAATAATTAATATAATTTTTTCCACAAACAGATGATTTATTAGGTCCAAATTTTCACTTTAAACATAAATTTCACATGTGATGAGAAATGAAGTTCAATTTATAAAATGAATTAAAATTGATGTTTATAGACTTCGAAACAATTTAATATTAAAATATAATTAATTAATATTATAATTTTTAACTCTATAATCAGGTATCCTCTTGGATCTATCATGATGGATATTTTCCCCAAGAATACATGCTGATTTTCCTAAGTCCTTCATAGAGAGGAATTTATTAAACAAGGCTTCAACAAACTATAAGACTGGTATTTTGTTTCCAATAATTATTATGTCATAAACTTATACTATTAATAAAATTACTACAATCCCACTAAACCTCTTATATCCATATGGTCTATATTCATTCTTTATTGTACCAAATTTCACCATCCCTTTATCAAATTTAATGTTCCATGACATGGATTATTTCTTTATTTTCACACATTTTTGGAATCCTTTGGAGACTCAAACCCTTCAGTTTGTGTAATATAGACATCTTACTAAGGGTTCCCATTAATGAAGGTTTTTTACATCCATTTTCCAAATCTCATAGTCACACTAAGATGCAATTTAAAGTGGAATTATGCTGGGTTTCAATATTACAACTGGTGAAAAGGTCTCATTATGGTCTATGCCATGAACCTATTTGAACCATTTTCTAACTAGTCATGCCTTATAAGTAATGAATTTTCCATCTATGTATAGTTTATTCTTTGATACATATTTGTAACCAATGGGATTTACATCCTATGAAATATCCACTAAAATATAGACTTGGTTTTGGTACATGGAATCCATTTCATAATTCATAACTTCTTTCCACTTGGATACATATATTCCACTTACTAACTCCTTTTAGGTTACATAATCATTATTATTGACTAATAATGATTAAACATCCTTGATGACTATAAAATCATACCGCTCTAGTTCTATAACCCATCTTGTACTCCTACACAATACTTGTGTCTCTAGATCTTCTTCTTTCATGGGGTATTGTGGAATTTTTTCCTGTGTTAACTCTTATATTCCTTGATCTTGGAATTGATAAAAGTATATCAAATCCCCACTATCTCTTTTAGATATGTTATCCAACTCAAGGAATATGGAATGTTTCTATACCATTACCATTTTTTCTAAGGGTTTGTATAGGTAATATCCCCTTGTTTCCTTGGGGTATCCTATAAAGGTGCACTTTATGAATCAGGGTTCATGTTTGTTATCTAAAGAGGCCATAAAAAACAACTCACAACCCCACACATATAAGTACGAAAATACAAGTTTCTTTATAATCTAAATTTTTTATGAAATACCATTTGTATCTTTCTTTGGAACTTGGTTTAGTATTTTTGTTGTTGTCTATAATTCATATCCTCAAAAGGATAAAGGAAGATTCATATCACTCATAATCACCATGTTTAACATGGTGAGGTTTCTCTTGTTTCTTACACCATTACACTGAGGTTCATAAGGGGGTGTGAGTTGAGATATAATCTCAAACTCCCTTAAATAATCAATGAAGCATTGATTATGATATTCTCCACCATATATTGAGTATAGTTTCTTAATATTTTTACTAATAAAGCTCTCAAATTAATTATTTAATTTCTTGAATCTCTCAATGGAATCTGACTTATACCTCATTAAGAAGACATATCCATATATACTAAAATCATCAGTAAAATTTATGATGTATGAGTACCCAACCCCTAATTTAGTTGGAATTGGTCAATACAAATATGTATGAACTAATTCAAGAATCTATTTGGGACTTTTACCTTTTTTTCTAAATGGGGATTTGATCAGTTTTCCTTATAAACATGCATGACATACACCAAGGGGTTTTAGTTCAGTATAATATAAATAGCCATCTTGGGATAATTTTTTCAAATGATTTTATTTACATAACCTAGATGGTGATGCCATAGTTGGGTGTGGTATGAGTCATGTGAAGTAGTTTCATTATCAATTTCCATTACTTGGTTCATGTAATCTAACACATAAATATTTTTATTTAAATACTCATTACCATAACTTATGATATATTTATAAAATAATCAAAATTTATTCCAAAAATTGAAAATAAATACATACATATCAAGTTTGGATATATAAATAATGTTTTTGGTAATGGATGAAACATTATAACAATATTTCAAAACCAAGATCATTCTCTTCGGCAATATAAGGTGGTAGTCCCTAGAAAGTCTTGCTCTATTGGATTCTCATTGATCTACCTACCCTCTGTCAATCTTCCATAATATGCTAGGTTTTTATATCTGAATACATATGTGAGCACCACATGATATATTTAATATTCAATTTGTATAAATTGATATATTTCATTTAATAAAAAATTCACCTGAATATTCTCCTTGATTATTTTCATGGGTGGAATTTCTATTCTAGTGATCCTTCTTACCACATGGGAAACAGAAAACATCATGTACCCTTACATTCCATTGATCTTTCTCTTCTTGGAAGGGTGTTGCAAATAATATTTAAAGTTAGATATTTTTACGTAGAATTTCATTTTATTCACCATAAGGGCAGAAGGATTTTCATGATTTGTCTCCTTATAAACTTGGAAAATCTATGTGAGAAGATCTAGAAGAGAATTATCTATGTTGTTCATATTTAAATTAACAATAATGCAGGACAAGCTTTGAAGAAGTGATGTAAAAATGAGATAAGTGGATGGGTATTTAGGATATTTAAACCTTAGAGCCTCTAAAAACTCAATGTATCCAATTAGTTTGACTATATGAGGCCCAAATAGAACACCTTCTCCAAAATTACTCTAAAAGAGTGACTAGGATATCTCAAATAATTCCTATTTGGCTATATTATGATATAGACCACAAATATATTGGATCATTCTATGAGCATCCTTGCCTTCATGAGACTTCATGAATTCACTAGACATGGATGGAAGTATTAAACACTGAATATTGATCATGTCACTCAAATTTTTATCATATATAGGGAACTCTTCATTAGTATCATCTTTTCTTCGTGGATAAGAAAATTCAGATTCTTGCATGTAAGATTTCTGTTCATGGCACAATATAACTTGTAGGGTTTTGAACCATTAATGGAAGTTACTACTAGTAAGGAGATGGTATTTCTACAATATTCATCATAGGGATATTTTGGATGATTATTTTTACATTATTATACAATTATAAAGGGTAATATTATAATTTTATTACTTGATTATAATTTATGTGTGGCATGATAATAATTTTAATTTTATTAAGTATCCCAATATTTTATCAAATCCCAACATCCATCACCATTTGACCCAGAATGCATAGTTTCATATAAATTATAGTGGAAAGGATCCATTTACCCTTTATCATAACCCAAGTGAGGTGTAGATCAATTAATCAAAGGTATTTACGTAGGCAGGTCTTTGGAAACTATGGTCCTACTACTCCTTGATCTATAGAGTAGACTCCAAAATCTAGAAACCCTTACTCAAATTTTCTCAAAACTTACCTCTAAGATATACCAAGTCTAGTGGGGTATACTTCTATTGATGTAAATTTGTTAAGTCAACCCAAAATTTTTGTAAGAACTCCATGATAAAAGTAATTGTGCCAACATGGATCAGTCAAATACTTAGTACTTTGGTTTTCATTAATAATCAAGTAATGGAAGGCTTAGTCTGACTTAATATTATATCAAGGGATTTTGTTTACTATTCATATATTTTTATTGTTTTATCCTTTAAATTTATTTTAAATATTAATTGGATTTTTCTTTAGTGGTAACCATGTTTTGATAAAACATTTATGCACAATCCATTTATTTAAATTCCATATTTTCATATTAGTCTATTTATTTACATGATCATGTTTTTGAATCCATAAAATAAATGATGAATAATAAATAAATAAATAAATAAATGACTTGATCATGAGATTATCTAATATTTTATTTATTAGGTAGAAAATAAATCAACCTATGACCTAGGGAAAAACTCATTATGCAGGTATTAGCATGAGTTGCAGTATTCTAACTGTGTATCATATGGGTTATCATCATCTTGGTTCTATCTTGAACCACCTCCACACAACTTGGGATACTCATTTTATTACATGTATTTATAACTCACACAAGGGTTAGTGGAACCAAAGTATTTGTAAAAGGGAATTACAAAAATCACCTTAGACATTCAGGTCCTACTTAATAAAGGAGGTAGGGATGAATCGAAGACCATTATATTTAATTTAATATTATATAATAGAAAAAACATGAAATTAAATTAAATAAAACCAACACATACATAGGTCTTGGTCAATATAATGATCAGTCATACACATATAATGAATATGCAAAAGTACACTAGAAAACATTCACTTCTATTCATTATTAATTATTAAGATAAATGTGATTATATTAATTAATTATTTCCCTTTCATCTTAATGACCATATGAAGTATCTTGGAGACACCCATCATCAATGAATTCATGGAAAATAAAACAACATGGCCAATAAATACAAATAATTACAATATATTAATTTACGATTTATTAATTCTTTAAAACATTTATTATATAGTCAAACACAACTGAATACAATATTTTAATTAAGTTTTAATGTTATAATTAAATATTTTAATGAAATTTATTTTATTTATTTATTATGAGACAATACGGTATGTACTTATAGGCTACACAACATGTCCCTCAATTACCATTTAATCAAGATATACTCCCAGGGCTTTAGTGTGTACCTCATCCATACTAAACAGTGTGTAATAACTAGATACATGTCGTGTGTTATACTTTCTATGTTTCAAGGATAACTTTTTTAGGATTTTTAATTTATCTCAATCATATTACATGACACGTACTCATAAGATACATGTCATGTGGTCCATATCCAGTGTGTCCATGAAACATTATATTTTACTCGGCATATACCTCAGCTATAGGAATTAATGTGTAACATAAAATGAATAAAATCTACATGGTGAGTATCTCATTAATTATACAGGCTTTCAGTATCACATAGCTATAAACTTTGTATTTGACCACACAGTTAGTGAACATTTTACTACTATACCATATAGACTACTCGATGAGTACACTAGCTACACACCGTGTAATTTAAAAATTCATGTTCTTGATTAGTTTGGTCAACATGTGGTGTATAATAAATGAACCACATGTTATTAATTTTGGGAGCATCTTGTATCCCATGAAATGTCCAGGTGCAGTGCACTTGGGTACACAACATGTACTCTGGTTACACGCCGTGTAACCTAGTCTACCAGCCATAATTATTGACACTTTTCAATGGAATCTCCAATCATTCTCCATCTGTTCTTAGACTTTAAGAATTATGAATCTTGAAATATGAAAATTAAAATTCTGAAATCATGTTAATCAAACTTCTTATTAAATAAGTAATAATCTGAAATGAAATATCTAACTAATATTGCACATAATCGATTAATAATAAAATAGAAAATTATAAATTTAAAATGTGATTGATATGATACCAATTGAAGGTTCTAGATATAGAAGAAGTGACTTTTTGGCATAAAAACATAAAGGTTATTATTGGATTTGATGGATCATTCACTAATTGTGAAATATTTAAATGTCATTACCAATGAAATTTTTCTATCAAATATTGACTTTGGAAGCCCAAAACCTGGAGAGGATATTTTTCATATAAAAATTATAATGAATTTATATTATATCTAAAGAATGAATCCCAAGTCTTAGGATCATTCTTTGATAAAGATATCGATCACCTGAAAACCTTTTCGGATTACCTTCACTGTGTAGGGAGGACCCAAAGTAGATCCCCTATAGTGGTGAATAACATGTGGTCATTTGAACTTCAAAAAATCACTAATAAAATTCTAGTTGCTAGCATAGAGGATCAATAATCTTGTGTTGTTCATATTGATCACTAAAAGACACATTGGGATTAGAGGATTCTCTCTTGTTGATCTCATTATTGAGAGGAAGTTAGAAGGAATAATTTTGAGAGAATTATATTGTGCACAACAATTCTCAATTCTCGATTAATACCACAAAATAGACATAAAAATATATTTATAGAGTTTGGATTTAGGTTAAAATATTATTTAATTTCACAATAACCCTTAAATAATATAATATATATTATCTTACCCCATTCTATATAATAATAATAATATTATTTTATGTCATTCACTAACAAGTACCATAATAAATATTATTTTACCAGATTTTAAATTAACTTTTATCACCGAATACGATCTTGGTACACTCATCTTCATCATTATGTATCAAATAATCGAATAAATATTTATTAAATTTTTATTCATAAATAAATATTCTATTAAAATCCTAGAGAATAAATATTTATTAAATATATAATAAATAAAATATTTACTTAGTTTATGCGATCAATAAAAACTGAATAAATAAATATTTTATTCATAATTCAAAGAATAAATATTTATTTAGTTTATGCAATCAATAAAAATTGAATAAAATTGATATTCAGTCTTGGTAATAGTATTATTTCAATAATTAAATTAAAATTTAATCAAGATCTATGGAAACAGTAAGTGTGTAACCCTATTGGATTATTTTTTGTTGGCATTAGTTGGGATTTACTAAAGTCCAAGATTACTATCTATAAATGGATCAAAGAAAACAAGATAAATAAGTTAATGGCGCAATGTTGACAACCACATACAAGTGCTCACTGTGTAATATAATCCATTTTCACAATATCTCATCAACCAGGTTACACATCAGTGTTATAAACCTATATGCTTGATATGTATTTCTTTGAATATCTAAAATAAACTCATCGATACACCATGGTCATAAAATTTAAAGTGACAGTTCCATTTCAATAAAATTACTTAGATATCAACTTCTATAAATATGGAAGAGACAATACCTTCATTGACTTATATATTAACAAAATGTCATTCATGATGCACCCAACATACTTAATTTCCCATGAACATACAACATCATGGTTTTGGTCAGTAAATCTAAGTTCATGTATCATAACATGCATTAACAATAATCTTAAAGTCTAAGGACCGTTACACATTCTTGAAAATAGGAATATATGATAACATATAATATTGAAAATTTATTATGGGAGGGTCTACTCTTATAACCTCTTTTTTTTGAATATTACAACGTGGAAACATCATGAGAAGAAGTCTTATCCTCTCTTGAGTACTTGATCCCAAAAATCAACATTATATGTGTCTCATCATAGCATGTTATTATACCATATAACTATATTTAAGAATATCATCATGAAATTTCAAGGTTCTCATTATAGTAGGGAACTACTATGTCCTCATCAATGTGACAGATAATCTAGGACATTATTATATTAAATTCATTCAGAATAATGAAAAATATATTATAATATGTTTTATAAATATTAAAATCCTCAAATATATATAATCCAAATTAAAAATAGTTAGGTTTATAACCCCAACTGGGGGAACATATATAGGTCCATATGTGGGGAATGTATGTATTGTGAAACAGGGTTCTCCCTTGTATTCTAATAAACTCATTACCAATTATTATAAAATATTAGTGCAAATTCAAATATGATGTAAATGAAGTAGGTTCATTGGAAAGAGGACATTCCCAGAGGGTTTGATTACTCTAAACATTACATATTCATGTATTAAACCAATTACCTTAGAAAAAATATTATATGTCCTTAATCTAATTTTTTACTAGACCGGTGGGTTCCATGAGCATAGATCAAATTTTTCTAGGGCTATATGTTGGGACCCATAAGATTTTTGTATTTTCTTTTTTTCACTCTAACTTTTTCATAAGACCTGATTGTGGAGATATTACCGAGTGGAGACTAAATTTTTTCTTAGTTTTCCATGACATGATTTCAACCTAACAAATTTTATGTATCTTTATTTAGCAGTTTAATCCCTTTTGATTTAGACTTTCATGGGATAGAGTTTAAGGTTATATAGCTTTGACCAAAAGATGTTGAGTTTAAGGTCACATAGGTTTGACCAAAATGTGTTGAGTCTAAGGTCTTACAAAATTTTTTCACAAAAGGGTGGAAGTCTATATAAGAAGAGAAATGAAAAACCTGATGTGAAGAAGCTTTATGATATTATATATTTTATTGAAAATGGGTTAATTTAATTTAAGGTATTAATACATGGATCAATGCATAAAGGGTAAGTGTAATGAAAAAACTCAATTTGGAGATCAAGGGACAAGAAAATACGAACAACTTTTGAAAAGAGAATAAATATATTATAAATATGACTCAAGGTTTTGGATCATTAGTGGTCACGTGGTAAAAGTATGAAAAGGATGATCACTAACCATGTTTGAATAACATGTTCCATTTCGACACCATGTAGGCATAAAAACATTGGAGGGATTGTTACTTAGGATGAAAACATGACTTTGGTTGGTGGTCCATATCAGGTGTGAATATATAGATCCATATGAGGTTCATGTATTCATATCCAAACAAAGGTGTCCCTTGGAGTCAAATACACTCACTAACAATAATCATGATAGATTTTTGATGATCTGAGACATTTGAGAAGTGAAGTATGGTTAGTCTTGAGATGACCATGTCTAGGCAGTTATAGTCTTCTAGAATAGAATGAGAATGGTTGATGGTTGTAGGAGGCCCAAACACATGTTATTTCATTAATAAAGAAGTGTTTTACCTTGGTGTGGGATTTCATATGTCTTACAATCCCACATGGACCTAGATATCATATAGGGTAATCAAGTTATCTTGAATGGGTTAACTTGAGTAGTTTATTGTTATATAGGATAGATCATGCAACGTGTAGTTTAATATCATGTGACAAAGACTTATATTTTTTATAGTTTAATGTTTAGGGGAAAATACACATACATCTTTCAGTTTAACTTTATGCAAAAAGGATTCAGACATCATACAGTTTAAAGTCATGCGATAAAGACTCAAATGTCATGTAGATTAACATCACGTGACAAGGAATAAAATGTCTGTAGTTTAACATCATGATACAAGGACTCATATGTAATTCCCTATTATAATGTTATTTGGTTCTTGTATATGGGATTAGGATGTTAGATCTATGCATCACTACATATCCTAATAGAATAGGAATCAAGCCATATTAAGTTCTTGAAGAGAAATCCCCTATATAGATCTTTATCATATACAAGGATATATATATTTTTTGATTTACACCTAGTCCTAGGATGAGGGATCTCAATTTCATTATGTATCTTGTGACAATAGGAATCAATCGATGCATTTTTCTTAAAGTCATAGTGTAAGAGGTCACTGGGAAGGAACACTGTGACACTAGGATGGGGGCATTTTTAATTTCTCAATGTTGGTACATAGAGAAGTGTATATTGTAGGATCCTACTTAGATCTAGCTAATGAATAGGGGAGTGTCATTCTGGTTAAATGAATTTTTAGCTAAGAGTAGTATTGGAGATCTAGGTGTTACTACGTATCCCGTAAAGACGAGAATCAAGCCATGCACAATTCTAACAAATCCTTTTTATTGTAAAACCCAGGTAATGTTAAATAAATATTTTTCCTATAATATTAATATTCATCAATTATATTTTATAGATTTATATTCATTATAATAATATTAGGTAATTTTTCAATAAAAAAGAAACAAGCTTTATTTCTAACTAAATTGGGTTTTGATGCATTATATGGATTTATTTAAAAATATAATTTAAGAATTTTATAATATTTATTTTATAGAAATGATATAGTTTTTAATTAATAATATAAAAATTATCTTAGGTTTTTGGGGGTAATTTTTTGAAAAGGTTGATTTTTTGGGTGAATAGTAGAAAATACTATTTTTTTATTGAAAACTGTCTTTTCTTTTGAAGATTTACATAGTTTAATTTTTTTTTAAATTGATTTAAAAGTATAAATAATTCATTTTTTATGGATAAACCAATTGAGATAATTTTAATAAATTTTATGCTTTATTTTGGTATTAAACTTTTTATACTTAAGAAGACAATTTTTTTTCTAGAAAACTGCTTTTCATCATGTTTCATAGGTTTATTTTTAAATTAAATTATCTCACTTATGTGAATCAAATTTGATAAAATTTATTCTAAATTTGGAATAGAAATAATTGATATAATTTAATTTAGTTAACTTAATTTTTTTTCATTATGAATAATAACCATAGTAAGTATTTTTCACCTCGGTATAAGAGGTAAAAGTGGGCTAAAACTATAGGATAAAGCATCAAAATATCTCTAGAACATGTCTTTATCCGATTGTATGAGTGTTTTTTTCTAAATATACCTTTAATGAGTTAAATTATGTATTTTAAAATATTATTTTTAATTTGGAAACCTAAGCATGACTTTTGTGAAGATAGGTTATATTTTATTCAAATTAAAAATTATTTTTGGGTATTTTCATTTAATAGTATGGTTGAAAGATTTAATTTGGTTTTGGATTGATAAAAAGGTCTAAAAAAATTATTTTTTTATTATTTAACTAAAAAAATTCATGTAAACCAATTTATTACTTTATTTCAAGGTAAACAATTTTTACACTTAAATCCAGTATTTTTCTAAAAATTTCTTTTCATTCGTTTTATGTTCTTATATTAAAATTAGTTTCTTAAAAATATATAAATTAAACCTGATAAAATTTAATACAAATTTGGATTCATAATTTCTAATTTTTTATAATAACAATTTTTTTATAATTAAGTCATCATGCTAGAAAGTTAAGTTATCATGGTTCAGGTTAAAATGAGTTTATAGTGGTTTGACTAAGAGACAAGGATTAAAATGTACCAAAACATTTATAAATGTTATTTTTTGAGTTTATTTATACCCTATTATAGCTTATATTTTAATACGTGGTTCCTTTTTTTCACTTTACATGATTATGATATATATATTATTTAATATTTTAAGTAATTCCAAGTGTGTCCTTTCCCTCACTTATAAAAGGGAACCTCCTATGCTCTCTTCCTCACACATTTTAAGGACTATATTTTAGTGAATAACTACAAAAATACCTTAATAACATCCTTTTACATGTCTTAGAGTATTTATTTTTTTTCATAATACCATCCTTTGGGGGATTAATGTATAAATCAAAGGAGGTTGTCCAAAGATGTGGTATAACTTTTAATTGAATGTTTTAGTTTTATTTCTACTCCTAAATACTTAAAAAATATTATAACCTTTGTAATATAATAACATCATTATGTACCATATAATAATATGTCATTATGTTTATGGAATAACCTTTATAAATCTCCTCTTCTATAAAATGGGTAATGAAACCATCATTCATGTGTACATCAGACTACCACCTTGTGAAGAGATGTAATTAATTTTCCATCACTTCCAATCATAATTGAATATAATGATGAATTTAATTTATTTATATTATATTAATTACATAAATATTATTCTTTAAATATAATATATAATCTATTTGTTTACCTTTATATCTGAGAAATGATAATGTCGCTAGTGCGTACGTGTGGATTTCCACCTCTATGAAGCGATGCGATTCATTTTTCATCTTCACATAATAAAGATGGTATATATAAGTGTACTTAAAGATATAATATTATATTATTGATATAATAATTATTATTTATAGATAAAATAATTATTACCTTTCCCCCCTTGTTTTTTGAAAAATGGAAACGTTACTCATGCGTACGTACGACCTACCATCTCCATGATTATAATCTAATTCATTTTTTATAAAAATATTTCATAGTTGGTTTTAAAAGTATAATTAATGTATTAAAACTAAAATTATATCATTATTATTATTCTTGATATTATGTAAGAATTAACTCTTTGACTATAGTCAACCTACCAAAGTCATTTTGGACATATGAGTTGAATATTATCAAGACATCCAACATGAACTTAATTGATTAAGTAATTTAATATAACATGATAATAAATAAAATAAAAGGAATAATAAAAATGAAATTTTTATTAATAAATTAATAAATTAAATAATTAACATAATTTTATTATTTTAGGAAGATAAAAAACTTATGTGACTATCCAGACTCATTGTAAGGAACACTTTATCTTAAAACCACATTTTAAATATTTTAAAGACTTATTTTATAAATATTTGTCATCAATGTACATATTATTAAAATTATTTTATGGATATATTTATATGAAAATAAATTAATTATATAGGATATTTTATGTCTCTTTTTACTTTCTTTTAAATGTTTTCAAAATGAATCTTCTTACATATTTTATATGGAATTTTTTGACTTTCTTTACATAATAAGAAAATTAATATTCTATTTTAATCTATAAAAAATCATAGTATTTTCCTACCACTATAAAAATCATTTAATTTTTAGATTCCTTTATAATATTCCATATTTTATTCAAATTAAAACTCTCCTCCCCTTTTTTTTTTGAGAATTTTAGTTTAGAAAATTAGATTTTAAAGTTAATAGATATATCAATATACAAAAATGTTTTTCTCATGGGTTAAAAAGTATAATTTTATGAGTTTGATTATGGAAATTCATGATTTTATGTGTTTCATTCATGTTATGGTCCTTGTAAATTTTTTATAACAATGGATTAGCATGATATGGATCTTCAATTCATTGGGTAATGATTATGTTTTCTGATGAATTATATTGGAAGTTGATCATGTAGGTTATTCCATTTGTAAGGGTTCTTGTAAATGTTATTATAAGGGTTATAGGAAAATGATTTACTAAAGAACATAAATTAATTTTATCCAATTGATAATGAGTTTTCCTAGAAATATTTTGATTTCACAAGGTAACCTAGTCACGTTTTATTTAAAAGTATTGATTATTCCCTTTTAGTGTAAAAAGTTATGCTTTTAATATTTCTTTTCAAGGGTTCTCAAGTTTTATAAAAAAACCCTCATGATTATCATTTTCCATTATGTTTTCTTATAAAGTGTTTTATGAAAAACCTTGGGAAATAAATCTGATTTCATATGTAAGTAAATGATTACCTGAATTCAAATTTTATTATGTTAAAGGAAAACTATCTTTTATGAATTGTATGGAATTATACCTGATTGAAAGATTGAAATTAATATTAACTTAGGGCTAGATGCTAAACCAATATAAAAAAACATTATTGAATGGATTAAGTAGAAATTTTTAGAATTGAAAAGGTTGTTACTAGTGTTTCTTGATAAGGGATTCATTCATCCTTTCACTTTACCATGGGGTAATCCTATTTTTTTTTGAAAAAACTAAATATGGTTCTATGAGTATTTTCATTGATTATAGATATTTAAATAAAATTAATATTAAGAATGAGTATTCATTTCCTCATATATACCATTTGTTTTATCAGATCTAGGGCGCTCAATATTTTTAAAAGGTTAATCTATAACCCAGGTACCATCGGATGAAGATGATAGAGGATGACATCCCTAAGAAAACATCTCATACTAGGTATGGGAATTATGATATTGTGTTTATACCCATTTGGTTGATGAATTATATAGTTGTATTCGTGGAACTTATTAACAGAGTTTTCCATGAATTATTGGATAAATATATGGTTGTGTTTATTAATGACATTTTGATATATTCTAAAAGTTATTATGACAATGAGAAACATTTTAGGGTTGTTTTAAAAACCTTTAAATAAAATAATTTATATGGAAAGTTTATTAAATGTGTGTTTTGGTTGTGAAATATTTCTTCCTTAGATATATTGTAAATAAATATGGAATAAATATTGATCCAAATAAAACTAAATTGGCTGAAGAGTGGCCAAGACCAAAACATTTCATAGAAAATTGTTGTTTTCTTGTTTTATTTGGTTACTATCGATGGTTTATTTCAAAATTTTATCATTTATCTAGTACAATAACTAAGTTAACACAAAAAGGAGTGAAATTTTTCTAGATTAAATAATTTGATAAAAGTTTGTAGTAATTTAAAAAAATATTAGTGAATTCTCCAGTTTTTTCCCTACCATCAAGAAATGGTGAATTTGTTATCTACATAAATGCTTCTTTGAAGGGAATTAGTTATGTTCTAATGTAGAATGATTGGGTAATTTATTATGATTAACATCAATTGAAATATCATGAGATAAAATTACCCTACACATAACCTTGAGATGGTTTCTGTAGTGTTTTATTTAAATATATAGATACATCATTTAAATGGAGTAATGTGTAAAATATATATTGATCATAAAAATTTGAAGTATATATACACTCATAAAGAGTTGAATATGAGATAAAGAAGATGATTATAAAGAATTAAGGATTATGACTGAATGATTAATTACCATTTAGGAAAAGAAAATAGAGTGGCCAATGATTTAATTCATAAACATAATGCATCATTAACTATGTTATGTTTTCAACATGATCCATTGGTAAATGATTTAGTGAATGTTATTCTATAAATTATGTATGCAATAAATCCATCTATTTTGTTTCAGGTGTTATTTGAATCATCATTTTCAGATAGAATCAAGAAAGCTTATAAGGAGGTTCTTTTTTGTAGGAAAAGGTAGAATCAGTCAAGAAGGGTAAGTTTTAAGAGTTTAATATTGATGAAGAAGGTGTTATAAGACTTTGAAAGTTATTATGTGAGCCCTGTGATTCTATGTTAAAGAAAGAACTTTTGAGTTAGTCTCATAGTTCTCTATTTTTTGTTCATCCTAGTAGTACTATGATGTGTAGAGACCTTTGGAAATATTTTTGGTGTGAAAAAATTGAAAAGATATATTTCTTACTTTACCATGAAATATTTTACTTATCAATAGGTTAGAGTTAGATGATAATTACCTAAGGGGATGATTCATCCTTTTCCAATTCCAAAATATAAGTTGGAAAATATATCTATGTATTTCATGGTTAGATTAACAAATACATATTGAGTTAATAATATGTTCTGGGTTATTGTTGATCATTTAACTAAATCTCTGCTTTTTTCCTTTATATTCAAGATACTATGTAATTAGACTAGCTTTATCGATTGTATCTTAATGAGATAGTTCAGTTACATAGAGTTCCTATCTCAACTTTATTTTTCCATGATCCCATGTCAGCTTCAAATTTTTAAAAGTGTTTTTTGAAATCATTGGGTATTGAATTAAATTTCACTATATCTTTTTATCCTCAATTTGAAGGATAGTCAGAGAAAATGATTTAGAATTTGGTAGCCATACTTAAATATTGTTCAATAAATTACCAATGTAGTTTGGATCGAAAAATTTCATTAATTTAATTTTATTATAGAAATAGTTTTCATTCAAGTATATAGATGAAACATTTTGAGGTGTTATATAGTAAGTGTTTTCAGACCATAACTTGTTGGGAAGAAGTAGGTAAAATTATGCCATTGGGACTCGAACTAGTAGAAGAAATGGTTGAGAAGGACAAGATTATTTAACAATATATGAGTATGGATCATATCAGACATAAAATTTATGAAAATAACTGGAGGAGAGATATTTTATTTGAGGTAAGTGATCATGTTTTTAATAATGTACCTCCATGGAAAAGTGCTATGAATTTTGATTAAAAGGGAAAGTTAAGTCCATGATTCACCGGATCATATGAAATCATGGAGAAAGATGAATTAGTTTCCTATTGAGTGGAATTTAATCTGATTTTATCTTAGGTAGATTATGTATTTCATGTTTTTTTAAGAAAATATATGCTAGATGCATCTCATGTTTTAATCCATGAAGCAGTACAGTTGGAAAAGAATACTCCATATAAGGAAAAAATTGTTCAAATTATTGAATATAAAGAGGAGGTTTTATGGAACAAGGTGATTTACTAGGTTAATGTTTTGTGAAAAAACAATATTATTGAATAAGAAACATTCAAATCCAAAAATTCTATTATGAAAAAATATTCCCACTTTTTTAAGTAATGAAATAAAATTTTAAGGACATAATTTACAAAAGAGGGGAAGAATGTAACAACCTAGATAATGTTAAAATAAATAATTTTCATGTCTCAATAATTTTCATCCATAATATTTATAGATTTATATTCATTATAATAATATTAGGTAATTTTATAGTTAAAAATAAAAATGATTTATTTCTAAGCAAATTGGGGTTTCGTGCATTATATGGTTTCATTTAAAAATATAATTTTTAAATTTTATAATTTTAATTTTATAAAAAGTAGAATTTTTTTAATTTATCATATCAAAATTATATTAGGATTTTTTGTTTGTTAATTTTCCAAAAAATTTAATTTTTGGGTGAATATTAGAATATATAGTTTTTTATTGAAAATTGTCTTTTTTTGTATTAAGAATTTAAAAAGTTACATTTTGTTTTAAAATGGTATAGATGTATACTATGTTCATTTTTATTATGTATAATACAATTTAGATAATTTTAATCAAATTTATGGTTGATTTTGGTATAAAAGTTTTTATACTTAACAAGAAATTTCTTCTTCTTCTTAAAAACTACCTTTTGTCACATTTTGAAGTTTTAATTTTAAATTCAATTCTACCACTTTTGTGAATTGAATTTGATAAAATTTATTCCTCATTTTGAATCATAATAATTAATATAATTTAATATACTTAACCTAAATGTTGTTCATTAGGAATAGAAACCATAATAAATATTTTTCACCTTGGTAAAAGAGGTAAAACTAGGATAAAACTATGGGTTAAAGCTTTAAAATCCCTCTAAAACTTGTATTTATCCAATTTAATGTGTGGTTTTTGACTAAATATATGTTTAAAAAGTTAAATAATATATTTTAAAACATTATTTTGAATTTGAGAACCCAATATTTAATTTTTTTGAAGATAAGTTATATTTTAATCAAAATTAAAAACAATTTTTGGGTGTTTGCATTTTATGGTATGGTTGGAAATTACATTAAGTTTTGTCATGTTACAGAAGTTTAAAAAAATTAATTTTTTTTATTATTTTACTAAATTTTTTTTAAACAAATTTATTACTTTATTTCAAGGTAAATATTTTTTTTTGTTTAAATGAGGTATTTTCCCAAAACCTGTGTTTCTTGCTTTCGGTGTTCATATATTAAAAGTAATTTCTACCACCTATAGAAATTGAACCTGATAAAATAGATTAAAAATTTGGAATCATTATTTAAAATTTTTATTAGAATATACCCTTTTTTTGTTCATATAGTTAATTTATCATGGTAATAGGTTGAGTTATCACAATTAAGGTTAAAATGAGTTTGAAACAGCTTAACTAGGAGAAAAAGATTAAGATATATAAAAAACTTGTCTAAATTTGATTAATTGAGTTCATTTCAATCATATATCTATTTATCTTTGAATATGTGGTTATTTGGTTCCACTTGGCATAATTATGATATTTATATTATTTAGTCTTTTAAGTAATTCCAAGTGTGTCCTTTCCCTCACCTATAAACGGAACCTCCTCTCCTCTATTCCTTACACCTTTTGAGCACTATAGTTTAAATAAGGCCTACCCAAATACTTTACTAACATAATTTTACATATCCTAGAGGTATTATTTTTTATAAAATACCAATCTTAGAGGGGTTAAGGTATAAATAAAAGGAGGTTTTCCAAATAATAGGTATAACTTTTAACCAAATGTTTTAGTTTTGTTTATTATTATACCTCCTTAAAAACTATTCTAACCATTTTTATATAATAAAATTGGTTTCTATCATATAATTCGATGTTTTTATTTTTATTTAATAACATATATCCATCTTCTATCCCATCAAATGGGAAATGAAACCATCGTTCATGTGTATGATAGACTACTGCCTAACGAACTGATGTAATTCATTTTCCATCAACACCTCTAGAAAATAAATATAATAATAGATTTAATGTATTTATATGATATTATGGACATAAATATCACTATATAAAGATACTATTTTATCTATTTAATTACCTTTATATCCATTTAAGAATGATAACATCGTTCATGGGTACGTGTGGATAACCACCTACATGAAGAAACATGATTCGTTTTCATCACTAAATCATATGGATGTTATATATAAGTACATTTAAAGTTATTATAATATATTTAAGATATAATAATAATTTTTTAAATTGAAATTAATTCTTACCTTTTTTCCTCATGTTCGTTGAAAAATGAAAACATTACTCATGCATATGTATAACCTACCATCTCCATGATTGTAACATTATTCATATTTCATAACCATATTTCATGGTTTGTTTTAAAATATTAATTAATGTAAAAAAATTATAATTTTTTCAATATTATTATTCTGTATATGATTTAATAATTACCTATTTTACCATATTCTACTTACCAAATTAATTTGGGATATATGAACCAAATATCATCTAAACATTTGATATGAACTTAAATGATTAAGTAATAGAATATAACACAGTAATAAATAAAATAAAGGAATAATAAACTTTAAAATGGTTATTAAGAAATTAAATATTTAACATAAGCTTATTATTAAAGAATATAGAGAACATACATAATGATTCATACTCAAGTTAAATGACACTTTACCTTAAAATCTCATTCTAAAGGTTTTATAGATTTATTTTAAAAATATTTCTATTCCATTTACTTGTACTTAAAATTATTTTATCTATCCATTTATATATATATAAATAAATTTTAAAGGACATTTTATTTCACTTTTTTACTTTCTTTCAAAGGTTTTCAAAATGAATCTTTTTATGTATTTTATACTGAATGTTTTGACTTTGCTTATAAAAGGAAAAAGGAATGTTCTATTTTAAAATATATGACATCATTATATTCTACCACCACTATAACTATTATCTTATATTTTTATTTTTTTAAGCTTCCATGTTTTTTTTCAAAGAAAAACTCTCCTTCCCTTTGTTTTGGGTATTTTAGTTTTTAAAATTTGGTTTTAAAGGAAAGGAATATATCAATATCTGAAAATGTTTTTCTTATGAGTTAAAAAGTATATTTTTATGATTTTTAAGATATAAATAATGGTTTTTATGTGTTTCATGTATGTTATAGCCCTTGGAATTTTATTATTCTGATAGGTGATCTTGATATAGCTCATCAATGCATTACGTAATGATTATATTCTCTAGAAAATTATATTTGAAGTTTACCATGTAGGTTATTCTAGTTGTAATGGTTCTATGAAGATGATGTACCAAGGAACATACATGACTTTTATATGTTTATGACAAGTTTCCAGGGAGATATTTTGATTTAATAAGGTAATTTAAGGATATTTTTTAAAATTATTGATTATTACCTTTAGGGTAAAAATGAATATTCTTAAGAAAATGTTTTTCAAGGGATATCATGTTTTATAAAGAAACCCTCATGATTATGATTTTGCCTTTATGTTTTCTTATGAAGTGTTTTATAAAAAAATTAGGGTATTAGATCTAATTTCATGTGTAAGTAAATTATTATTTGAGCTCAAATTTTATTATGTTAAAGGAAAACTCTCTTTTATGATCTCATGGTATTGAAATGGACTAACGTGTTTCTTTCTTCCTTTTTATATTTCCCTTACTTATATTTTTGTAATCATCTTAAATTTTAAATTTTTTAGGTGGTTTTAAGGATGAGTATTTACAATGATGGATTAAAGTTGAAAATCATGAATATTTTTCATGAAAAGAAACCTTGTTACATTTTATAAGTTTTTTATTGTGAAAAAATGGATTCTAATAGGAAGTGTACAAATTATACTGTATAGGTTTGTTACATAAGATTTATGACCTAATTCTATAAAAATATTAACCTGAAAAGATCTTTGGGAATGAAATAAAATTAAATATTATTTAAAAATGAAAATAATATTTGAATAAGGATTGGTTCCTTATATCTGTATAGATCAAACTCATGTAAAGGGGATGAAAATTGTGTTTCACTTTAATCGAGGGATACTGAGAAAACTCAAATTGGAAGGGAATACTAAAAAATAAGGAATGGGGAGGGGGAGGTTTATTCATGGTTTGGCCTAGGATATATGATCTTGGCATCACTATGTATCTTATGATAAGAGAAATCAATCCATAAATTGTTCTTGAATAGGGATTTTTGTTTTAATGTAGATCAATGCACATAAATAAAGTTTTTAGATCCAAATCTCATGTAAATAAAGTTTCATACTGATAGACCCTCACAAATGGTTTGATAAGTCATGCATGATATAATTTATGTTTCATAATTTAGCATCATTTGACCAGGACATAACTCCTCCCCTTTTGATTATGGTGCACGTCAATCATGCAAACCGAAGTGAATCATGAGGACCTCTATGCTCATGTGGTTCATGATTGTTTTGATAAATAAGATATGATTGAGATATAATCCTTGTTAACTATGTGCACATGATAGGGATAAATATAAATACAATGGAATTTTACTTTCACCTTTTCAATAAGAAGTTTATCAAAAGGATTCATTTTCATCTTAGCATTTGATAATGACAATTTGGATCCCCACACCAAGGGATCTTAAATAGACCTAGATCTCATGTAAGGGATTCGAGCCATATAGGGTTGTCTATTTTGAGAAGTTTAACATCGCCTAGGGGAAACTGAATGTTATATAGTTTAAATTAATGATTCCAGAATAAAATCCCATATAGTTTAAAGTATTATGAAAAAGACTAGGAGAACTCACCAAATGGGAAGAATAGTGTGTAGGGGGACTTTTCAATATTAGATATTATCTAAGGTAGGGTTATTAAATCCTTGTGAAAATAGAAAAGAACTTTTTATTAGGTAAAAACCAAGGTTGGGTCTAGGATATTTGATCTCAAGAATCACTATGTATCCTGATGGAAAATGAATCAAGCCAGAAATAGTTATTAAGAATATATATATAGATCCATCTCTTATATAGGGGAAAAAGGTATTTTAATCAGAATTGGTTGATGAAGAAAAATACCACATTACAGGATCTTTCATAAATCTATCTCATGTGCAGGATATGGGAATTTTAATTATTTAGGAATATACCAAAATGAATCAAGACCATAATAAGTGGTTTTGATATCAAAATGTTTTTTTATAGTTGTGAAATTGTAGTTGTGACCAAAGTAAGAATCTCGGACATCATAAAATATCCCACAAGAGTGGGAATCAAGCCACATATATTTATTTATGAAGGGTGTGGTAGGATTCCAATTCCAAGGGAATAATATCCTCTTGAATGAGGATGATGTTTGTACAATTTAACATCATGTGAGGTGGATGATGTACCTCAGTTTACAGAATTGTGACTAGGAATTTAACTATGCAGTTTAACATCTTACAACAAGGGTGGTCAATCTTGTGTAGTTGCAATTCATTCATGAGGATAGGATATTGAGTTTAACATCATGAAACTAGGGCATTATGATATGAATTTCAAATCCATATAGCTAAAAATTTCACCTCATTGTTTAACATCACGTGGTAGAGATGTCTATGAACTGATGTAAAAATCATGAAAAAAACTTCTTCAAGAAACTTTCATTAGTGGGAGGCGTGATTTTTCCCCCATCCATTATGATCAAGGAGTAACCTCCATTGGAATAGATCTTATGTATGTCATAAGGACCTTCCCACTTTGGTTTAAGTTTGGTGTCTTATTCCTAGGTATCATTGGAGTTTTGAGAACCAATACTAGACTCTCAAGAATAATGAGTAGAGGTGAAATTTATTATTAAGTCTCATAAAATATGGTTCTAATAGACTTATAGTTTGGGTGGTTTGTGAAACCTATTCTCATCAAGCCACTCTAACCCATCATTTAACTTCTAGGAGTTTTTATCTTCTGAGAGATGACCATAGACAGAAATACAGAGTGGGGGTAATTAAACTTTGATGTGAAACACCACCTTTATTCTATAGTTAAGTGAACAAAGGGTTTATTGTATGGTAGTATGAGTTATGGTGCAATAATCCTAGATGGAATATAGGATTTTTTCCAACCAATAATTTTTATTTTTTTCTACCACATTCTATGACATGTTTTATATAATCTTGTTAAAGGCATATATCTATCCATTTTCCACATCGTAGTAGTGGGATGAGTGGTTGGGATGGATTTTATATTCCTGATACAACATTTTCAACTCGAAAGAATATAAATTAATGTTATTTTCCTTCAATATTTTGTGAGATACACCAAATCAATTTATGATGTTAGAATTTTCAATTTCAATTATATTATTTTTCTCGACCTCCTTGAGGGTTAAAACCTCATCTCATCTAGAAAAATATTTAGTGATAATAAGGATGTACTTGAAGTAACTAGATATATATATAGGGGATATATCCCTATGAAATATATTCCTTATATGGAAAATAGACAAAAATATCTTACAGTGTGAAACAACTCTAGGGGTTTATGGATAAAGTTGGCTTGTATTTTATAGGCATGAAATTTGGTGAATTGCATGAAATATTATATCATTATTGGAAAAAATTGGCATGTATCCTAATTTGATCAGATATCATATCCCTTGACAGATGAGTACCGCAAGAGAATGTTTGAACTTCCTACATGATGGATAGGGTTTCTCTTCCTTTGCTGCATATGAGAAGTACCCTATCAAAACCTCACTTTAGAGAATTTTTTGTTTAATTTAGCTATCATAAGGGATGAAGTTTGCAACTCAATGCAAAATCTATTCCTTCTTGTCCCAATTATATGGAAGGATCCTTCTTTGGTGATAGTATATTATGGGGGACATCCTCTAGTAGTGGTATCAGTTGGTGAAGATATTGTATCATCATGCTCCAAGAAAATGTTTATTTCATTGATTTCCTCCATGTAATTAGTAATGAGTCCAAAAGCACCCTATGGCATGTGATGAAAATAACTATTTTATCCTGGTATGGATTGGACAGATCCATGGTTGCATTATCGAATGCATAAAAATGGGCATTATATGAGTGAGGGTATGATTCAATGTTTTAATGAAAGGGAATCTACCATCAATCCCCTTATGAAATCATGGTGGGGATATAAGTATTCCTTCTTAATGGAATATTCATCATTAATCTTCTTAATTACCAAATTTTAGTCACATTTAACATTCAAATGGGATAGCTACATCTGTAGGTATATCTCTATCCTATAATGAGATCCTGGCACTCCGCCACATTATTGGTGACACCTTTTTATAGTAGGAAGTAATAATGTAGAACCACCTTGTATGGGGAAACAAAGACAATACCTAGAACAACTCTATTGAGATTTAGGTTTTATATTCTTTTCTAAGTTAATTATATAGGTTCCATCAAAGTACATATCTTACATCTAGGTATTTTCATGGATAGAGAAAATATCTTTATTTGGGATATTAGTGTTCACCACCATTCATTCCAGGGCAGGGTGTGCTATGAGAAAATTAGCCAGTGGCTACCCTTTGATTAACTTCTATAATAAAAATTGAATATAAAACCACTATAGGATAATCTCTCCTTGATCCAGGAATCTAATCAATATTAAAAAATTTAGTATGTACTTAATTAGTTCAATATGAGAGACCATGCTGAACTCATGGTGCTGTAAGTAGTTCCTCACCCTTTGAATTAAAAAAACCAGTGTGAGGAATTTCTTCTCAATATTGAAATATCATGTGTGGACATATGGAATTGTATTTCAATAATAGTAGAGAATGATTTCTTTCATTGAATAATTTTTATGTATGAGAATAGAATATAAAGACCACTCCATGGTAGCCATATATAGGATGAGTGGTTTTCATTCTATCAAAAACATCAATATCAGTGGGTATAAGATATATTGCTAGATATTTTTAAATTATTTTTAACTATCTTTATCCAATTAGTAAGAAACCAATTTCTTCTTCATATTTATAAATGAGAGGTACTATTGAAAAATATTGGCTATGAAACACATGCTGTTAGTAAATAACCCCTAAATTCCTCTCAATTCTTTATGGTTTCAAGAAGGTGTAATTTCAAGTATTATACTACTCTTCCCTGGGTCAAATTTAATTCCATGATGGCATACCATAAACTTGAGGAATTTTCCATATGTCACCCCAAAATAAAACTTCAGAGGGTTCATCTTCACTATGTGCTTATATAGTTTACTTATAACTATTACAATATTGATAATATGATCACAACATTGTTATAATTTTACTACTATACTGTCAATTTTTTTTTGTTATATTTATTATAGAAAGATTGAATATGTGGTGCATGATGCATTGATACGTGGAACCTACATTTTTCAAACTGAAGGGTATAACATGGTAATATTATAATCCTTGGGTTACTTTAAAAAGAAATGGATTCTTTATCCTTAGAGTCCATTTTGATCTATTTATACAATGAATATCCATCTACAAAGAAAAGAGGTTGGAATCTCATAGTTGTTTTAATCAAAAGTTCTATAATTGGAACTGGGAAATAAACCATTGGGAAGTGCCACTTAGGATCCCTAAAATCAATCCAAACCCTAATCTAACCATTTTTTATTAACAAGGATGATGTTGGAAATCTATTACAGGTAATAAAATTCCAAAATTAAGTTGTATTTTAATATTCTTTTCAATTTTGTATTTGAATATAATAATTTAAGATAGATTCATCCTATTGGAAGCTAATTTAAAACCTTAATGATCATCTGATATGCCTATATGGTGGGTCGGAACATTGGGATATTTCTAAGAATTTATATATAGTTCTATGTGAACATATCATAATTCTATTTCAATAATGAGAAATTAATTTATTTTTATTTAAGAGTTATGGTGGCACAAATCAATGTGGGTTGTGGGTCCTCCTCTTTATATAGACTTGCTTGTTTGAGTTCATCGATCATGGTAGAGGCATCTTCCTAAAATTTTGGAGGGGAATCTCTAAGATTGTCTTCATCCACTTCTTCTATCTCAATTTCATTAAAAGAAAGAGGTAAGGTGACATTTTGATTTCTTAAGAGTGATGAGGAAATTTATCAAGGTTCCAGAGAGGCTGGTTTAGATATCTTCTTACTAGGGTGTATCCTAAACAATTTGACCCTATACCTCACTATCATGAAGTGTAGAGGTTACACTAAAATCTGGATATTTAGGGAATTAATAGAGGGTATTATTAACTCTTAGAGATAATTGAGAAATATCTGTAGGCACCACACATGATTATGTGATGGAATATTTGGAATATGTTGATAATAGAAGGAAATATATATCAGGGGAATTGTCATTTATATCATAATTTTACCCCTATTTTATCTAGAAATGTGTTGTCGACATAGAAGATACCATGAGAACTATGATAGATTTAGTATCTTGATATCTTTCCATATATGAAATGATTAATTTAACCTGATTAATGGTAAATACATACTCCTCACTCAGCTCATTCAATGGATTGATAAAAGTTATTTCCAAGTTGTTGGGGGTAGTAATATGAGTATCGTTGTCTATTACTATCTACTTACCCTCACTTTTATAGAGTCTCACATCAATATACTAGGATTCAAGAGACTAAAAGGGGGCGTTATCACAATACAACATTCTAAATTGTTAAATTATGGAGAACATGAGGCATTGATAGTATGACGAAGGGACTGATACATGTAGATGAATCCATTATCTTCTTAGAAAAGCATTGAAAGTCATGTTTTTATGGAAGACCATGAATTAAGAGTTATATGTGAGATCTATAAACTAGGATTTGATCTAGATCTGACTCAAAGGTTTCTGATAAATCTTATCATATACTTGGATTATCATATTAGAGGGAGACAAGCCAACCTCATTATAGCCCAAGCATTGGAGATTTTAAATTGGTATGAGTTTGATCCCAGATCTATTATTAATGGTTCAATATATTTCAATGTCATAAATTTTTCAAGAAATTTTCAAGAGTATGATGTGTCCCTATACAGAAACCTCCCAATCTTGCTCTGTAAAGATGATAACTACATGACACTCCATGTAATTTATATTTGAATTGTAGAATTCAGCTGTTGTTATCCAACCAACTTGAGGTATTAAAATGTCCTTAATGAGTGATTCCAAAATATACTTTGGAAGGTAAAATATTTCTAATATTGAAATTTATATTGTGATGATAATGATATATTTAAATATAACATACTTCTAGTCTAGGGGAATTTATTTTCCATAAGGATTCTATTCCATGGTTTGAGGCATAGAGGTCAATACAGGCTATACTGATGACTCAATTCTCTAGAAAATATTTTGGGGGAATATATATTATTCATGTATTAGACTGAATTGATATTTTCATAGTCTAACGATGATAGGATTGGGTCTGTCTTTCCAATCAGTCATATAGTATAATGGGTTTTGATCAAGACCTAGAAACTTCAAGAGTGGATCAATTCTCCCATCAAGAATATTTAAGTGAATGTATATGTGTTTCTATAACACATATGGATTCACAGGATACATGTAATAAATTTTAGGACTCTTGGTGATATTTATATTGACCATGTTTTCCCTGACCATCTTGTCCCTTTCATATTGATACTCTATATACCCAATTTTTTTCTAGGGACTTTAGGTTTATATTTTAGTTATTCATCAGATAATGGGTCCACTAAGTAGATAACATTGATTGTTCCATATAATGACTCTTCATCTATTGAGGATTATATTTTTTAGGGAAGTTCTCATGATTGAAACACCAAAGGTATAAAGTCTTGGAGAGTCTATACTATCTTGGGCACTGATGTGAGTTCCTTTTCCTGTGTCATACCATTATTTCATCGACTGCACTAACTATTGGAATACTATGATGATGAATGGTATGTGTTAGTTGTTTTGAGGGGTAGTTGGGGCCACAAATGATTTGTTCAGTTGGGACATAGGGGTTACATGTTCTTGTTCAACTGAATTTTTGTCTTCCAATCATCAAACTCTCTCACATTCTTAATTTTGACTTCCTACCATTCTCTTCTCTCATTTGGTGAAATGAAAAAAATATAGCTACCTATGCTAGGTGTTTTCTTAAATTGAAAATCCTAGAATCAACCATAATTTGAAGTATTTATTTAAATAAAAAATATTCCGTAATGTTATGCCCCAATATTTGATGGAAGGGGTAGTAGTCTTGGTGGACAATGAGACTGTCCTCATTGGGTTTTTATTCCTATAGAAACTTGAGATTTTTTTTATAGTTCTATGATAAAGTATCCTAGAAATTTATTCTTTAAAAAATAATAGATTTTTTTCTTTTGATCCTCAAATGGAGGATACCATTGGTCCTTACTATCATCCTGATGAGGACATTTTTATTGTTTCTACCATTAAGAGGTAAAAGTTGTATGATTCTATACATGATTAGGTTTTGGGGTCAATGATAATGATGAATTGAGTGTAATGGTTTCCATTTATTATTTACTAGTTATCTTTCCCTGAGCTATTCTAAATAGTTTAGGCTTTTCCATTTTTCATTGAATAATATCCTCCATAATTTGTGCAACTATTACTAGCTCTTGGAATCCATCGAGATATTTCAGTGGGATTAGCGATGTTTTCAACTCATCACCAAGGTTCTTTACAAAAACCTCTAGTAGTTTATCCTATATGAAATATATATTGAGTGATCTTGTCATAAATTTCCATTTAGATATGAATTAAGAAACCCTATCATTCTCACAATGATTTCAGTTCAAGAGGCCAACAACCACCATCTTTCTTAGTGTTGTTCTAAATTGATAAAGAAATTATCAATATATATTTTTACAATCTGTAATGGACCTAGTCGCTAAACTATTGTACTAGATAAATGTCATACCTACTAGAGTATTCACTAAGAATCTAACTTTAGATACTTCTTTCCACTTGAGGATTACTATTATGGGGACACATCTAGACTCAAAATGTGAGAGGTGATTTTTAGGGTTTCTAGTTTCATTAAAGATAAAAAATTTGAGATGTGTTTCTCTAGATTGAAGGGGAATTATTCTATAAATATCCCAAGGATTGGAGCTAACTCTTCATTATTAATAGAATATCAACCATTAAAATTATTAATTACCAACTACGAGTCACCTTTAACATTTAAATGTGATACGTATAGCTACAATGATAACTACTGTCTTATGATGAGAGTTTGGTACTCCGCCTCATTATTGGTGAAGCCTTAAAATGGTAGGAAAGAATAATGTAAAAACACCTTATAGAGGGAAATTAAGTCAATACTCAAACCAACTATATTGAGCTTCAGGTTTTCTAATATTTTCCTAGTCAGACTTCAAGAGGCTTTATGAAAGTACATTTTCCACATCTGGGGGTGTGTCATGGATTAAGGAAAACTCTTCATTCAAGAGATAGATGTTTATTATCATGATTTATAGGTAAGGGTATGCTATAAGAAAATTTTCTAACACTTTCCCTTTCATTACCTTCAATTATATGAATTAAATTTATAATTTCTCTAGGATAATCACTCATTTATCCAAGCATCAAGTTAAAATTAGACAGTTGAGGATGTACTTGAGTGAATCAATGAGAGAGACCAAGCATACCTCATGGTGCTATAAGCAGTGCCTCAACTTTTTTATTGTGAAAATAAATTTTAGGTAGTTATTATTGATGTCGAAATATCATGTGTCAATAGCTATAATTATCCCATTGAGATAGAAAAGACTGTTTTCTATCCTCAAATCATTTTTCTATGAAATAAGGGCATAAAAAATGATCTATAGTGTATATAGATAGGATGAGTGTTTTCTCATCTATCAAAGACCTTAATATTGGTGGGAACAATATATATTTCTTGATATTTTTGAAGGTATCTTGAAAATATTTTTCCCATCAGTTATAAAATCATTTCTTTAGAATATTTATAAAGGGTGGAACTTATTGACAAGATTAGATATGAAATTATAGATGTAAGAAATGAAACCATGTTTCCCTCTAAATTATTTGAGGTCTATAAGATGAAAAATTTCTAGTATTACACTAGTCTTCTCTAGGGTAACTTTGATTCTGGAGCAGTTTACCCCAAATATGAGTATTTTTTCAGACTTCATCCCAAAATCACAATTTATAGGGTTCATTTTAAGATGCATTGACAAAGTTTGTTGATAATTATCTCAATTTTAACAAGATGATCACAAAAATTCTGTGATTCAATCACCAAATCATTGACATAACATTATGGAATCTTTCCCAATATGGGATTGAATATGTGGTTCATGGCATGTTGATATGTGGCACCTATATTTTTCAAACTAAAGTGAATAACATAGTAAAAAAATAATCCTTGGGGAACTCTGAAAGTAGTGAATTCTTCATCATTTAGGGCCACTCTGAAATATTTTTACCATGAGTATCCATCCATAAAATAAAGGGATTATAAGGAAATAGTTTTATTGATCATAAGTTCTATAATTGGAACCAAGAAATCATATTTCTGGTAGGTCCAATTGAGATCCTTGAAATTGATGAAAACTCTAACCCATCTATTATTTTTCTTAATGAGGTGATATTGGTGATCAATTTTGGGTACTAAACTTCCTATATGAATTTGGATTTGATAATCTTATCAACTTAGGCTTTGACCTTAATAGTGTGGAATATATACATCATCCTTGTTGTCTACTTGAAACCACAATGAATATTTGGATTGCATAGATAGTGGATGACCACATTGGGATATGATACAGAATTTTTTGTATAATTCTAGGAGAATATGTCATGATGTTGTTTCTATGAGAAGAAATATATTTATTTATCTTCAAGATTAATTTTTTTTGCAAATTATTGTGGGTCTCAAGTCCTCCTCTATACTTAGAATTACTTGTCTGAGCTCATAAATTTTGGTAGAAACACTTTCTTCAAATGATGGAATGGTATCTCTAAGACCATCATCCTACACTTATTCTATATTTATTTCATCATAAGTGGGAGGAAATTGTAAATTTTCATTTCTTGAGAGTTATAGAGATATTTCTCTAGGTTTTGGAGAGGCTGGTACAAAGATCTCTTCACTAGGGGAATCATGAACAATTTCACCCCCTCCCTCATTATCATATAGTGCAGAGGTTGCACTAACATAGTAAGATTTAGGTAATGAATGGAGGGTAATATAAAATTTTAAATACAAGGTATAAACATCCTTGAATCTCACACATGATGATGTGATGAAATCTCCAAAATCTACATATAATATAGGGGAATCTTCATTGAGGGAACTATCATTCCTATAAAAAATATGCCCCTTTTTTCCTATAAATGATCAACTAGAATAAATGATACCATGTGAAGTAGAATAGATTGTGTATCTTGGTATCTTTCTGTATCTATAATTATTTATTTGGATTGATTAATGGTAAATACATACTCCTCATAGAGCTTATTCAATGGATTTATATGATCCATTTTTAAGACATTGAGGGCATTAATCTGAGTATCATTTTATATCAATGGAAACTTTCTTTCTCCTTTATAGAGTCTCACATCTATATAATATAATTAATGGAAATAAAATTGGGAATTATCACCATATAAAACTACAACTTTTCCATTAATAGAGGACTTTAGGCATTTATGGTATAAGGATGGCTCTGCTATGTGTAGATGAAGTCACAGTCTTCTTAGAAAACCATTGAAATCCTTGTCTTGATGGATGAACATGAATTTAGAGTTAGATTTGAGATCCCCAAATTGGGATTTTCTCTTGATCTAACCAAGATGGTTTGACTTTCTCCTATCATATCCTTGGATCATCAGATTTGGGGGAGATAGTTCAGACTCATTATAGACCAAATGTAAGAGTATTTAGACCAGTATGAGGTTGATCCTCGATCCCTTATCAAAGAGGGCTTTATGGATATAAATTTCATTAATCTAGATAAAAATTTACAAGGGTATAATGTGTCCCAATATGACAACCTATTTTTCATTATTTATAAAGGAGATAATCATATGACACCCCATAAAATCAGTCTATAAAAGATATAATTCAGAAACTTCTATCTAAACCTCAAACTATTAAGGGATTAAAAGGGCCTCAATGAGTTATTTCTAGACATTCTTTAAAAGATAAAGGGTGTCCAAGATTGAGAGATTGGTTGGGATGCTAATGATATATTTCAATATATTTTAATTTTGGTATAGGGGACTTCATTTTCCACTAGGAGGCTATTTCTTGGTTCAAAGATTAGAGGTTGATGTAGGATATGCTGATGAACAATTTCTATGAAAAATATTTGTGTCCATGTCCATTGTTCACATATTAAGCTAAGTTGATTTCTTTATGGTGTGACAGTGATCATATTAGGGTTACCTTACTAATCAATCATCTAATATAAAGTGATTTGATCAATATCTAGATGACTGAAGAGTGAATTTGTTATCTTGAGCATTTTTAGGTTCTTGTCTCAATTTTTTGGTATAATATATGGATTTATAGGATACATGGACTAAATGTCAGTATTCCTACTGAGATTCTTGTTAGCCCCATAATCCCTAACTGCCTTAACCCCTATGGATTGTTGCTCGCTATCCCCAATTTTAGATAAGGAATTCAGGTTTATATATTAGTTTTTTATCTAGGAATGGGTCCACTTAATGTAATACATTTATTTATCTATATAACATCTCTTAATTTGATGAGGGTTTCATTTGTCAAGGAAATGCCTATGATTGCAATGTCAGAGGTAGAAATTCTAGGATATTTTGTATTGGTTTGTGAATTTATTAAAGTTACTTTTCATGCACATTTAACTTATTATGTAGGTTATTATGAATCTTAGAAAACTGTGATCATGAAGGGGATACTTCAACTATTGTAGGGAGATTTAGGATCACAAAAATGTGATCCAGAAGGGGATTCTTCAACTGGTTTTTAAGTATTTCATGTTCTCAATCATCTATTATTTGTTCATCTAATCATATCACTTATACACATTCTTATATGGATCTTAATTCCATTATCCTTCCCCATCTGGTGAAATGGAAGAAAAATGAGCTACCTGGGTTGGTGGTTCTCCCAACTTTAAATTCCCAGGATAAAGCATCCTATAGAGTATTTATTTGAACAAAAAGAACTTATGGATGTTATTCCCCAACATCTGATGGAAGGGACAGTAATATGGGTGGTCAGTGAGAGCTACCTCATTGGGTTTTCTAATCTCTAAAAACGTGATAAACTTGTTTTCTAGTACCATAATAAATTATCCTCTTACTTTCTCCTTTTAAAAAGAATAGATATTATTCTTCTGATCCTCAAATGATGGATTCCATTGATCATTCCTCTCATCGTAATTGGGATGTTATTTTTATCAGTATCATTCTTAGGGAGGTTCTATATGATTTTGTATGATTTTTTGTGTCAGGGTTGGTCATGACAATGGATTTAGTGTAATAGTCATGATTTCTACTTTACTGGTTCCCTTTCCTTGATCTATTGGATTTGGATTAGACTTTACCACCATGAATCAAATTGAATCTTCTATCCTTTACACAACTATTTCCATATCTTAGAATATAATGGGACATTTCAGCAAGATTAGTTGTGTTTATAACTCATTATAGAGATTTTTCATATAAATATCTAGTGGTTTATCTTGTGGGAGATATAGATTGAGTGAGTATGATAGACTTTTCCATCTAGAAATTAAGTCATAGATCCTCTCATTCTCACACGGATTATATTTTGAGTGGCCAACGATGGTTTTTTATTACCATTGAGATAAATTGATAGAGAAACTACTAAAAGAGTCATTCCAAATCTATAATATACCCAGTTGGCAAACTAATGCACCAGATGAATGTAATCCTGTTTAGTGTTTGCATGAAGAATATGAGTATAGATACTTCTTGCTACTTAAGGGATCCAATCATGGGGTCACATTAGGTTATGGAATGTGGTAGGTACTGATCTAAGTTTCTAATGTTATTAAATATCATAAAGGTTGGATTTCCAAAATTGTATGGTGATCGATACCCTTCAATACCCTTCAATTAGGAAGTTTTAGATTCTATGGATTTGATTAGTTTTGACAAGATTATAGGATAAAAAAATACATGAGTAGAGGAAACATGTGGGTTCTAATTTTGTCGACCCACATGTGTCGGCCGCTAACACCTAGCACGAGATTATTAGGAATAGTTCACCTCACATGGATTTGGTTAGTTCTCTAGAAGATGAATTTATTGGTAATTTTTTCCTATTGAATTTATTACATCAATTTCCCGGATTCAAAACCTACTGTATGCTTAAGGTCTAGTTACATTTTTTGAGCATATTTCTCTAATCGGATATGTATCAGAGGAGAAAGATTGACCTACAACTATGTGTTATACTTAGCATTAATATTGGATTTCAGTAATTATTTTTTTATCTATATCAGTCTCACTAACTTAGCCTCATATTATGTAAAACTCTCCTCGATAATGAGATATTCGGTCTCCTCGGGTGGTGGGTGGGATATAGCCACACCCTTTCCATTTTATTTATTGAAGTTTTCTGAGTGGGATACAATTTCATATTTATAAGAGCCTCTATATTATGAATCTATATTTGGTGATAGGTATACACAACTTCTTTGATTATTTTAGTGTATATTTTATTCTAGTGAGTAGATTACCCATCATGATCATCTATTTGGATATCACGCTCTGAGTCATTTGTAGGGGTGAAACAAATGACATTTATCATTGCATTATATTCCATAAGAATCATATATTTTTATTAATGATAAGGATATATTCCATACACTAGGAATATATCCAATGAAAATATAAAATAATCCTTTATTATTTCCATCTTGATGGGTATTTTGGCCTTGCAACCTCTATGGGGTTCACTTTTCCTCTTAAGTGCTCTCCTAAAAGTGAACTATGGATGATGATTATAAGGGAGTCCCCAAACATTCTTATTGAGTGTGACATGAATTATAGTGGTGTGTCACATATTATATGGAACTAATAGGGTGGTTTTTGTGAAAATTCTCCTAATCTATAGAAGAATGAATTCCTTAGTTGGGGAGGGGGAGATGGAATTAATTCCCCCAACCCTATGGGCTGGGGTTTTCATGACTCTTACACCATTATGTCTTGAATTATATGGGGTTTTGATGTCCCCATGGGTTTATGTCATGTTTAAAATGATGAAAATTCCCCTAGCCATGCGGGTTGGGGGTGATCCAGTATTTACATGGGGAAAAATATTGAAACAACTGATGAGTGACCGATCATGAGGCCACTAGAAAACATATTTTTTAAGCATAATTAAATTTAGTAATAGTGTACTCAGGTTTTCTCTAGATAGGAGTGTATTTTGGGTGTGTTTTTCTCTTATTTAGCAGGTTTAGAAATTAAAATAAACAGTTAAATTAGATTAGTTTTTTATTAAATTTCTAATAAAGTAGCATAAAATTAGATATCCCCATATTTACCAGTTAAATCATTATTCCATTTCTCTCCTCTATTCACTATCTAGTAAAATGAAACATCATATGATTACGCACCCCTAGTTATTTTTACTTAATAATAGAGATGAAATAATCATTGTAATATCTAATTTCACCTAGCCTAATAATCAGATAACTCAAATCAGTTCGAGTTGATCACACTTATTATGATTGTAGTAGTGAAGAAGCTCCATGTGACTTGTGTATGCAAACCAAGGAGAAAAGAAGAAGAGTTTAAGTGATATGAATAAAGGTAAATATCATAATATTAAATATATTTAAACGAATCCTGAGATATAAATAGAATATAATTAACATTTAAGTATTTAATTGATCAATATATGATAGGGGAATCTACACAACTCATCCACTAAGAGATTAGTGTTCAATAACTAGAGTTATTACATTAGAATTGAAAGAAAATAGGGGAAAAAGTATCACCACAAATCTAGATTGAAGGAAATTGTAAAATCAACCCTCTCTTTAGTGAATAGTTGATCTTTAAAATAGAGAAACCGGATGGCCTCACATGTAGTATTTGGATATCCTACATGAGTCACACATAATCCTCTATTATCTAATTATTTTTATAACTTTGAAAATATTCCTCAACCTCCATGGAAAGCTTCCTCTTATTTGATAATACCACATTTAAATCTCGAGGGACCAAATCCTTGGAGGTAGTAACTTCCTAAATTATTTAGCATTGGGGATATTCTCCCATGATCAATATCTATACGTATTCTAAGAGAATCAAAGGGAAAGAGAGTTATTGCATCATGGGTGTAGTGGAATTAGATGTGGAAGCCTCATACAAGGTGAATTTTATGAAAAAAATTGATCTATGTGCTAGGTCGATCTTGAACATGAGTTGATGGGATTGGTGAAAATGGTCCTGAGTTTGTGGGCCTGAAGTGATAGGATTAATCTACTATATAAATTTACCTATATAGAAGAAATCAGGTAAGTGGTTCATTAGACTAAGTAGTTATAAAATTTTCCTTCGTAGATATGGACCCTACTGGTGGGATTTGGAATTTATTATCATTACTATGAAATATTGGGATTCAATTCTAGGCTTGAGTGAAGTAGTGAACAACAATAGGGCTAGAACCGGTTAGTGCTTCCTTATTTTGTGTAAGAGTTCCATCGAACACCTAATGTTTGTGACTTTTCATAAATTTGAGCATCATTAAATAGGATTTAATTAGTATAATTCTACCCCTAATGGTCCTATTTATTTGATTAGTAAATTTATAGAGATCAACCTATCTTCAATTATTATCCTCCAAGGTTGATAACAGTTCATATGAACATGGGGCTTCTTGTGTGGGGTCTGGTGCCTATAAGGGAGTTCGGGTCTAGTATCAAGTGGTGGAACCTAATGAGGATGATCTTGGGAAATTATACTAGATAGGATCTTGGACTGATATTAGTGAAATGGGTGAGAGGGGGTTCTTCAGCACACATGCAGACTGGCTTGGCATGAACTAGGTGAAGGTTGTATTTGGTTAAACTCATTGGGGGAAATTAATTGAAAAACTCAAACACATCTTTTTTTAATACACAAGTCATAAGAATGTGGAACATTAAGGAAATATTTAACATCAAGACTTAATAAGGAATATATAGACAATGAACACATATCCTAAGTCTAATTTTTGAAATCTTCTGTCGAACTCAATTCTTTTATGAAGTGAAATTGTCTTTACATGGGTCTTAGGTTGGGTTAGCCTCAACAATATCTGATCATTCTTTAATGGAGTTAGGAATCTCGATGTCTTCTAAAATAATCTTCATTGCAATAATGAGTTCTTAAACCATATTTTTTCTTTTGTTCTTGTGTTGAGTTGTGATATTTTTAAAAAAATTAGAATTTGGTTCCTCAAAGCCATAATTCCTTCTTTAATCGATGATAAAAAAGTACAATATCTTTTGATTTGAGATTTCCTTAGTGTTACATGAATTTTATTGATCCCATTGAAAAATATTACATTAGTGAATATCCTAATCATTAAATTCTCTATTCATCACAAGTCACTATTTGATCTTAGGTGGAATTCATTATTTTTAAAGATCTGCTTTGATATTTTGGTCTCGATGACTAAACCTCCCTTTCAACTGGCCTCAATCCATATTTAATCTTCACTCGTTGATTGTCTATAGACATGGTATGTCGATTATCTCATGGTTAGTATGAGGTATGGTCACTTGTTTGAGGAATGTATAGTTGGACAAAAAGGAGGAGGTGCATGAACTATATGTTGTAGTAGGTTTAGATGGAATCATGCAGTTGGGTGAGAGGCTTTGTGTCATTAGTTGTGAGGGTAAGGCATGATCACTTAAAGAGATAAGTCATGGTTGATTGGAGATGCTCATTATGGTAGGTTTCATTGTGTTGGAATGGTTTTTTGGGCCTTATCATGGTAGGTTGAAAGTATTATTGAAGTTAATATACTAACCATGGGGATATAGTGTAGAAACTTCAATATTACGGGTTTTTGAGTGACTATGAGTTGATCTTGAGGTTAGTTGACTTCCAAGTGTGGTCACTTCATGTATTTTCCAATTTTGAGCATGGAATATGACTTAATTCACATGAATTTGGTATAGTTACCATGCCTCCTTCATGAGATAACATGACTTTTCCATTTTTTCAAGTTTCCTTTTCTACATAAATTAAAACACAATATGTGGTATTATTAAATCTTTAAATTTTTTCAATGAATTATTTATAGTATTTAAACTCCAAAATTATTTAAAAAACATAAAATTAAAATTAGGTACCTTCAAAAAATTAAATTCCAAATTCAAGGTCATAATATGACTTTACAATTAAATTAAAAAATTTAATAAATCATGTAAAAATCAAGTTTTAATACATTCAACAAATTAATTCCAATTTTCACAATATTAAAAAAAATCAATCAATTACCTTGGGTTAATATGATTAAGGGGTTATTCATCAATGAAAATTGGTTAAAAATCATGAAAATTTTGTTTCTCATCACTCCCCTACACTTGAACTATTTAACTCCCAAGAAATATAGTAAATTCAACTATTTGAATTGATATTTTTTCCTTGAACTAAATTTACAATACATAATAGAAGAAAATCATAGGTTTCTTCATTGTTTGAATCATAATGAATCATTATGACTTTAATTCTCTAACTCACTTCAATTCTATTATAAGTTCTAGTTCTTGGTTTTAAATAAAATAAATCCTAATAGAATCAATATTTTAGTAAGTGGAGCCTTTCCCAAATTCATCTCCCCAAATATTTCTTTTAAAAGTTCATTTTTTCATTTCCTTAATACTTCCACAATGAAATTCATATATATCATCTACCCCTTATTCATAAAATTATAGAAATACTCAAATATTTTCATACCCCTTTTCAATTAGCACTTATTAAATTTTCCCAGTTATATTTATACAAAGAAAATATTGAATGAGTTTAGCTAAACCTGAATCTAAACTATCCCAAGATAATAGATATCCCTTGATACTAATTTTAATAGTCAAGAAATAGAATTAAAACTTGGGTAACCTACTCTTAGATCACTCAAACTCTTATTTGATGGATAACACACACACACACACACACATGTTCTTATGTTGAATTAAGAAGATTTATATATTAGATCTCATCTTTTTATTTTTATCTAGTTAATATAATATATCTACTTTTCTTTTAGGGAGGATCCCTAAGGCACTACTCAATCAATAAGGTCTAGTTACTTGGGTTTAATTTCATCAGTTTAGTTCCATCAAGTTATGATTTTGGTTCCACTAAGTCCTTTATCTTTTACAACCCTTTCATCATTTCTAAAGTAAAGACTTCCATGAAATCCATGGTAAGTTCATTAAAAAATTATTGAATTTTGATATTTTTCCAAACCAATGAACTTCTTCCACTTTATCATAACATTATTCCTCTATAGGAAATCATTATAATAACGTTTTCCTAACCTGAAGTAACTCTAGAAATAAAAATAGAAGCCATTATATTTTATGTATAGGTTTTTAAAACAGTTTTAAACACTATTTTTTTTATTTTAATCTTAAAACACACATAAATAAAAGAAAAAATAAAAATATATTTACATACCAAGATACATTATCATCTTACCAATAATTATCTTATACATAATTATAAATAATTTGCGCATGCATTTTTTTCTTTAGAGAAAATCGATTTAAATAATGAATATCCAAACCAATATGTGGAAAAAGGACAACCTTTTAACCCTTATTCCAATGACAGTAAGAAGGATATAAGACTTATATATTGGTTATTTTAAAAAATATTCATGAAATATTTTCACTTCCCATCCACTCACCTTAAATGGTTTATTTGAATCTCCTCCTTTGATTTCAACTACACTAAAGGGAAAACTATTAGTCACTATGTATGGCCTGATCCACTTGAAATGAATTCTTCCAGGAAGGAAATTCATTCTTGATGAGAATAGTAACAATTTTTAACCAATCTCAAAGATTCTTTTCTGGATGAACATTTCATTGATAGATTTGGAATTCTCCTTGAATAATAGTGAGTTATCAAAATATTCTATTCCTAGTTCTTCAAGTTCCATTATTTATAACTTCCTACACTTTATAGATTTTCTAAACTATAGGTTTACCTCATTCATTACCCAGTAATCCTTGTGCTACCACTCAATAGGCAATTAAAAGTGCTTTTTGTAAATAATTATATAAGGATACATACTTAAGGGTTTTTTATAGGCAGTTTTATATGACCATAATGTATCTTACAAATTATTACCCCAATATTTTTTAGTGTCTTGTACTATCTTCTCCAAAATCCTCTTTATCTCCATATTAGAAACCTCTACTTTACCATTTTTATATGGGTGGTATGCAGTTGTGGTCTTGTGATGCACCCCATACTTATTCATCATCTTATCTATTATCTTATTACAGAAGTTTGTGCCTTTCTCACTGATTATTTCTCTTAATATTCCTAATCTAAAAAAATATTTGATTTTAAAAATTCAATGACAACCTCATAATCATCAATTATAGTTGATTTTTACTCAATACAATTTGAAACATGTTCCACTATTAATATTATATAGTAGAAACCAAATGAGATAAGAAATTGACCCCTTAAATCTAATCTCCAGAAATCAAATATTTCCCAAAAAATTCAAAGGTTTTTGGGATATTTTATGTATTTTAGACATTCCACTAGTAAAAAAATAATTTCCACAGGCTTTAAAAAAACACACGAGTCTTTTATAATTAAATTTCATGTTAAAAAAACTTCTAAAACCTTATTATCACATCTCTTTGGTCCAAAATGTCCTTCAGATACAAGTGCATAACTAAATGTAAGAACATATTTAATATTTACCCTAAGGATGCATCTTATTATTACCTATTCATTACAAATATTTCAGAAATATAGATCTTATTAGACATAATAATTTGAATTGGATTTTAATTTAGGTTCTTAATTATTGGTAAATAAGGGGGCACATTTTTTATGACTAGAAAATTGACTAGATCATCATACCAATGCACTTGATTGGATTTGTATAATTTCTCACCATGGAAGGAATCATCCAAGTTCATCTCTATAAGTGGTTCTACCTTGAAAATGTAAGGTAATCTACTCAGGTGATCAAAAACTATATTTTCAAAACCATTTTTTCCTTTATTTCCAAGTTAAAATCTTACAACAACAATATCCACCTCACGTGTATTGGTTTTTCATAAGACTTTTTGATTAAATATATCAATGCTTCATGATTAGAGTAAACAATTATCTTACTTCCTAATAGACAACACTAAGATTTTTATAAATCCCTAAAAATTGAAAAAAACATTTTTCTGTAGTTCTATAATTTATTTTGACTGTGTTCAAATTTTGATAATTGTAGGCTATCAATTTTGGGTGCCCTTCAATTTTCTAAGACAACACAGCTACTATAACCTTGTTAAAGGAATCACACAATATCTCAAAGGGGAAATTAAAATTTGGTGGATAGATTATAGGGCTATGATCAAGAACTATTTTAACCTATAAAAATATATCCTACATGAATCTTCAAAACAAAGTTTGTCTCTTTATCAATTAGTTTATTTGATAGAAAAAAATCTTTTTGAAGTCCCTAAGAAACCTTATGTTAAATTTAGCATGTCTTAAAAATGCATGAATGTGTTTCATAGTGGAAAGGTAAGGTTGGGTAGATATGACATCAATTTTGGACTTATCTAATTTAATTATATCCTTATAAATTATGTGGCCTAGAAATTTTACTTTTTAACCATGAGATGTGTTGGAATCCTCATGTATTAATAATGTTTTAGTGATCACAAATCTCATTAATGATCCCAAATATCATTACTGATCACTAATCTTATTCAACCTAATTAAATCCTATAAATTATATCCAATCATGTGTATTTATGTTTCAAGTTCAATCATGCTTTATAATGGTTAAGCTCAATCCATTTCATGCATATTACTGTTTAATTCTGAATACTGTTATTTGCCTAAGTACAAGACACCATGAAGCCAAACACCATGAAGCCTGACACAGTAAGTCAGACACCGTGAGCAAGACACTGTAAGCAAGACACAGTGAGCTAGACACCGTGAGTAAGACACCATGAGAAAGACACCGTGAGAAGACACCATGACACTCATACCATGGAACTCAAACACTGTGACACTCAGACCACGACACTCAGACACCATGTGAAGGGGACACCGTTTGCATAACATACTGTGACACCGTTTCTTAAACTATTTTGTTGTCTTTCAATTTAATGTCTAACATTCATATTTGATGCTTTTAATGCACTAACATAATTAATGTTTCTTTGTATACATAATACGAGGTACGAGGCACGAAACACATGGAACATGTCAGCTAAAACACATGCATTTGAATATAAAGAGTGGAGAGTTCCCAATAACCATAGCACGTGATATTGAATGAAAAAAAAGCCTGTGAGCACAACTGTGAAGAACACACTGCAAGATTTTCAAAGAAAGCATTGTCACATACATGCAATCCGACACTACTGAAGAACATATGAAGAACACTGGAATCCAGAGAACACCTTTAAATTATCAAAGCTTGTGAAGAACACAAGATGAATTACGACACTCTATTTTTCAATACAAAAGCAGAGAAGGACTCAGAAGCATTTATATTGAATCAAAGGAGTCCAGATCTGCACTTCAAATCAATAGAGCATTCTAAAATCAAAGCTACTCTCTCTCGGTGATTCTTTTACTTACTTTTGAGTAGTGTGTGTACTCTATATATTCCATACACACACTAACTCCTGTGATAAACTAAAGGATTTCTAAATCCTTACATCAAACACTTTATACTTTTGTTTACCCACGAAAACTGTGGAAGAGGTCCCTATGTGGACTGGTTATTATTTTTGTTTACCCACAAAAAATGTGGAAGAGGTCCCTATGTGACCTGGACAGTCTGTGTTCTATTGTTAACCCCGATCCAGGGTGTGGATAAATGTTTATTTATATAAACTGCTTGGTGGCAGGTGATCACCAAGTAGAGCGGATTTGGTCTCAAATTGACACTGAACCACTTGTTTTATATCCGCTGTGCTATTTAAATTTAGTCTTCTCTGTTTTTCTGATTTATTACATAATCTAGAAAACTCTAATTTCACTTTGATAGTTAGTCATGGAAAGAAGTTATAACTGATTTGTCCTAGTAGGATAACTTTGAAAGTAATATTAATAATACATATTAAGATTACTGAGAATTAATCAATCTTCTAAGAAGTTGTTTAAATAGTCAAACTCTTATAACAATATAAACATGATTAACTGGGCTGTATCTATTTTTGGGGAAAACCATTTCTTTTAAAATAATATTTTTGTAACATAAATTTTTATAGTTACTCAATTCACCCCTCCCCTCTTGAGAAAACTACTCCGACCAACATTTGGTATCAGAGGTTGCTTTATTAGGACTCTGTATAATCTTACTCAAGTGTTATTGTAGTTGTACTTTAAATATCTGTAAATTTATATTAATTCTAAAATTCTAGCACTTTTAAAGTAATTTGTTAGTATGAAAAATATATTGGAAGGTGCTGCAACCAACATACCACCATTCTTTAATGGAACAAACTATGCTCAATGGAAAATTAAAATGAAAATGCATCTAGAGAGAATGATATTTGAAATTTGGTCATCTATTATAGATGAATACAAACTCCCTGTGACTGATAGAATTACATGGGATGAACCTACCAAACTTTCTTACAATAAAAATTTCAAATCCATGAAGGATCTGTACTATTCCTTAGGAGATGAAGAATTTAATAGGATTTCTGCTTGTAAAACTGCCCATGAAATTTTGGATACCTTGTCTGTCTCAAATGAAGGCACATCTACTGTAAAGGAAATGGGACTTAATACTTATACTATACAATATGATAATTTTAAAATGAAACCTGATGAGCCTATTTATAACATGTATCTCAGGTTCAATGATATTTTCAACACAATGATTTCTCTTGGAAGAGAAGTCACTTCCAAAGAACAGATCATGAGAATCCTTAGATGCCTACCTGACAGATGGAGGGGAACCTCTGTCTCAATTAGATAATCATGTGACATCAGAAAGCTACATATAAAATAACTCCTTGGGAAACTGATGATGTATGAGGAAGACCTGAAAGTCAACAAAAAAGAGGAGGATGAACCAAAGAGGAAATCTATAGCATTCAAGACCACCTTCTCGAAGAACAAAGACAAAGGGAAACTGGAATCTTCTGTAAAAAGTTCCACCACTAAAAAATCATCACGTGGCAATTATGAGGAGATGGATCAACTGGCCAGAAGATTCAAACAATTCTACAAAAATAAAAACTTTTTCAGAAAGCCTAACTTCAAGGGCAAGTATGATCTAAAAGGGAACTGGAAAAAAGGACTGGAAAATAAGTGACAAAACTGATTAAATTTTATGCTATGAATATAAGCGCAAAGGACATATAAAGGATGAGTGTCCAAAGATCAAGTATAAGAATAAATATGAGGATAAGGATAAGAGGTACAAAAAGGAAATGAAGGCAACTTGGAGGGCCTCTGAGGATAGTTCAAGTGACTCAGAGACATCACATGATGAACATGATAACAAATCCAATATGTGTTTTATGACAAACACATATGAGGTAACACTGAACTCTTATGTACATAATTCATACTATTCTGAAGAGGAAAGTGACTATGAAAATATGAGTAATGAAGAAATGTTTGAATACTATAACATGCTTGAAGAGACATGCAATGAATTAAAATATAAATATAAATCATTGAAGAAACAACATGCTCTCACTGTAAATGTCAAATCTGAACTTACTACTGAAAATGAGAAAAATACTTAACTGCTCAAAGAAAACAATGAATTAAAAATGTCTAATGAGTAATTAAAAAGTGACTTAGAAAAGTTTACTAATGGAAAAAATAACCTTACCCAAATTCTAGGAAAAAAAATTTCCCCCAAATATAATACTGGAATTGGTTATTAACCTGGTAAAAGAAACCTTGGTAGAATGAATTTTGTTTCAAAATATTGGACATATAATTTTGTTCCCGGTTCTGGACACAACTCAACTAGTTCAAGTCATGTTACATACTCTACTGTTTCAAGTTTTTGTGGACCAAATGCAGTTTATTTTTCAAACACTTTACATAATGCTTATAAGAAACCTATGAGACAAATATGGGTTCCTAAAGCACTTATTACTAATGTTACTGGACCCAAACAAGTATGGGTACCAAAATCTGTCTTTGCTTGATCATGTTATAGGAAAGCTGCTTAAAGAACTCCTCAAAAAATCTATGGTACTTGGATAGTGGATGTTCAACGCACATGAAAGGAGACTACTCATGCTTCAAGAACCTGATAAACGTAGATGGAGGACATGTCACATTTGGTGAAAATTACAAAGGGAAGATCATTGGCTTAGGCTAAAATGGTAACACTGATTCAATTTTAATTTCTAAAGTACTGTTTGTTAATGGCTTAAAATATAATCTGCTTAGTATCTCACAATTATGTGATGATGGATATCATGTTAAATTTGAAAATGATGCCTGTAATGTATTTAATTCTAAAGATAAATTATTATTTTCTACATAAAGGAATGAGAACATTTACTCTGTTAATTTAGATTCCTTAGCTTCTCAAAATGTTTCATGCTAAAGTATATTTCATAAAGAATCTTGGCTCTGGCATAGGAGACTAAAACACTGTAATGTTCAGTCCCATAGAAAGCTAACTAGAAAAGTCTTAGTTGAAGACTTACCCAAACTTGAGTTTCCACATGACAAAGTGTGTAATCCTTGTCAAAAGGGAAAACAACACAAAATCTCTTTCAAATAAAAGAAAGAAGTTTCTACTTCTCAACCTCTCAAATTGGTTCACATGGATTTGTTTGGACCATCTAGAGTTTCTAGTTTAAATGGAAAGCACTATGTTTATGTTCTGGTAGATTATTTTTTTAGATATACCTGGACCTTTTTCATTTCTCACAAAAGTGAAGCCTACCCTTATTTTACTATGTATGCCAAGTATGTAGAAAATCTTAGTGGCATTAAAATTAAATCTTTAAGAAGTGATCATGGCCATGAGTTTTAAAATAAAAAGTTTGAATCCTTATGCTCACAAAATTGTTATAGTCACAATTTCTCTTCCCCTAGAACACCTCAGTTGAATGGTGTTGTAGAAAGAATAAATAGAACCCTGCAAGAAATTTCTAGAACAATGCTTAGTGAATATGACTTACCTATTTACTTTTGGGATGAATCTGTTAATACAACATGGTACATAATCAATAGAGTCTTGATTAGACCAATTCTCAAAAAGAACCCGTATGAACTCTGGAATAATAGGAAGGCTAAGGTTAATTACATTAGAGTTTTTGGTTTCAAAGTCTTTATTCTCAACACTATGTATAATCTTGACAAATTTTCATCCAAAATTGATAAAGTAATTTTACTAGGTTACTCAATTTTAAGTAAAGTTTATAGAGTATTCAATAAGAGAACTAAATGTGTGGAAGAATCTGTTCATATCATGTTTGATGAAACAGATCCACATGAGCCTAGAAATATCCTATAAAATATAGAGGATGATGCATCAAATCGGAACATCAACTTAAAATCCTCAAATTATTCTGTGAAAGAATCTGTGAAAACTTCTAATTCTGTAAATTCTCTCCAATCGAGTCATAATGAACCTAAATATGTTGATGAACCTGAAATAACTACTCCCTATTTTTCTAGAAAGGTTAGAACCCTTAGAAATCATCCATTAGATGCTGTTGTAAGAGAATTAGAGAAAGGAAGATAAACTAGAGCTTCTCTTAGAAATCAGGTTGAACATAAAGCCTTCTTGTCACAACTTGAACCTAAAAACATTGATGATGCCATCAACGATGAATTTTGGGTAATGGCTATGCAAGAATAACTTAATCAGTTTGAAATAAACAAAGTTTGGAAACTTGTTGAAAGACCCAAGGACACTTTCATCATAAGCACTAAATGGGTGTTTAGAAATAAGGTAGATGAAGTTGGAAATATAGTTAGGAAAAAGGATAGATTAGTTGCACAAGGCTATATTCAAGAAGAAGGAATTGACTATGAGGATACCTTTTCTCTAGTAACTAGACTTGAAGCCATCAGAATCCTACTTTCCTATGCTGCACATATGAATTTCAAACTATATCAAATGGATGTAAAGAGTGCATTCTTAAATGGGTATATAGCTGAGGGTGTCTTTGTTGAACAACCCATTAGATTTATAAATCCTCATTTTCCCAATCATATTTTCAAACTATGAAAAGATTTATATGGTTTAAAACAATCTCCAAGAGCTTGGTATGAAAGATTGAGTAATTTTCTTATTTCCAAAGGTTTTACAAAAGGAATAGATGATCCTAACCTCTTTATAAAACTAATTTCTAATGATGTTTTAGTTGTTCAAATCTATGTAGATGATATTATTTTTGGATCTTCAAAAAATTCATTAGGTATTTATTTTTCTAAAATGATGCAAAACAAATTTGAAATGAGTTTAATGGGTGAACTAAAATTTTTTATTGGATTTAAAATCTTTCAAAATAATGATGGAATTGTCTTAACTCAATGTAAATACACTAGAGATCTTCTAAAAAATTTCAGATTGGATAGCACTAAAATTAGTGACACTCCCATTAGTACCACCTGTAAGTTGGATCTTGATAAAGATGGAAAATCTGTTGATCAAACCAATTATAGAGGAATTATTGGAAGTTTACTCTTCTTAACTGCTAGCAGTCCGGTCATTATGTTTAGTATGTGTATGTGTGCTAATTTTCAATCAAATCCTAAATAATATCATCTAAATGTTGTAAAGAGAATTTTCAAATACCTCAAGCATACACCCAATCTAGTACTGTTCTATCCTAAAGGACAATCATTTGAACTAGTTAGTTATTCTGATGCTGACTTCAGTGGCTGTAAGTTATATAGAAAGAGCACCTTTGTAACATGTCACCTTTTAGGCAAGTCACTAGTATCATGGTGTAGTAAGAAACAAAATTCTGTTTCATTATCTACTACAGAAGTTGAATACCTAGCTGCTGGCAGTTGTTGTGCACACATTTTGTGGATGAAACACACATTACTAGATTATGGATATCAATTCAGACATGTACTAATAAATTGTGACAACACAAGTGTTATTAACATCTCAAAAAATCCGATTTCACATTCTAGGAGAAAACATATTGATGTAAGACATCACTTTTTGAGAGATCATTATCAAAAAGGTGATATCACCTTGGAATTCATTGGTACTGAATATCAACTTACTGAAATATTCACTAAACCATTAAAGTCTGAGAGAATAGACTACATCATACATAATCTTGGCATGATAAATATCAAATAGATATATTACTTGTCTTACTGTTCAATATTTTACTATGTTTTACTTTACTGTTTCATGATTACGGTTTCTTAGTTACTGTCTCTCATGTTTATGGTCTCACCATTAGCACTTTGTACTCACGGTCTGACACTTAATGTCTCACCGTAACGCGCACTGAAAAGGCCGATCACTGTCTCACCATGACGTTCACTTACTATCGCACTATGACGGTCGATCACTGTCTCACCGTTACAACTAGTTACTGTCTCACCGTGAAAATTATTTATGATTTTCTTTAAACCCGTATCGCAGTAATTTTTATTTCACCTCTTTTACTTTCCCGTGTTTTTATTTTTGTGACGTTTGACATTACCAAATGATAAAACAAAGAGTTTCACTCAGTTCTTCACCCGGACTTTCTCCTACTCACTCGTTTCGAACCCTCTCAACCTTGCAACCCTCTTTCTCTCTCTCTCAAACCTTCAGTGGATTCCAAGAATGAAATGACCATCATCATCCACACCTGAGAAGCACCGCCCAAAGAAGAAGAAGATAACACCTAAGCTGACGCCCGAAGGACCGTTGAATCCGAACATGGTAAATCGAAGCGTTGTTCCTAAGAAAGAAATTTGCCCCAAATGGATTTTATCTATAAAATCTCTAGTCTTGAAATTTTTAAAAGAACAAGGCTGGTTAGAATGGTTCTCAAGGGAGAACAGACCTATCTATCCAAGGTTAGTAGCTCAGTTCTACCAGTATGCACAGTTCTCTTTTGACTCTGGTGAATTTTTTGTTGTGAGGAGCTAGATTAATGGCCAAAGATGCTCCTTCTCATCAAGGTTATGGGATGCATGACTTAGGATACCTCATGAAGGAATTTGTGATGATTATCAGAGAGACCCTCCTCCTACAACTGATTTCTTTGACCTTGAAGATTCTCTGAAAACCCTAACCGGAAATGGCTCCAAGAGAAGGGCCATAGCTGCTGAACTTGATGGGGAAACAAGACGGATATTTAAGTTTGTTCAAAATATGGTTAGTCCAAGGAAATGTGACTTTGTTGCATTAAATTATCAATATGTGTTCTTAATTCATCTTATGAAAAATGGATACAAGATTATCCTATGAAAGTACATCATTCACTATATGTGTGAGTTGATCGAGGTTACATCCAAGTCCACCTCTCTATTATACTCTCAGCGTATATCAGCCATGCTTGTTGAAAAAGGTGTAGTTTGACCTAATTAATAAGTGCTTATAGACTATGAGTACTGTCTCTATAAAGCCACCATCAGGAGAATGAAGATTAATTGGAATCCTTGGAAAAAGGAATGGGTGGAAGACAATGATAAGGTTTATTAGAAGTTTAATCCTGTGGATTATCCATCAAGGCCGAAAGAGATTTCTGATCCTATTTTGGAACCAGATGAACTTGGTGAGTATTCAAAAGAAGAGGAAGAATATACTAAAGTACCTCATATGGAAGAAGTTACTATTGAGGAAGAAAGGATTATTGTTCCTCCTGTTGTTCTTGAAGAAGAAGTCCCTACCCCTAGAGATGATGTCAATCTAGAAATCCAACTGGAGGATGAAAAAGAATTAGTGGTCCCAGAATCTGAGCAGCATGCCATGGAAGAGCCTATAGTAGAAGAACTCCCTGGTGTACAAGAAGTGAATCTAGAAGAACTCCCTGTTATGAAAGTATCAAATCTGTAAGAAATCCCTAAGGAACAACCTGTTCCTGAAATAATACCCTCTGATGAAGAGAGGATGGAGATAGCCTTTCAAGGGAAAGATAAGAGATGAATGAGGAACTTAGAGATGAAACTGTGGATTTAGACTATGCTCCTCAGCCTCTGAATCCTGAAAAGGAAGCACCTATTGAGGGGGAGGAAACCCAAAATCTTGAGTCTGATGAAGCCTCACATCCAACTGAATCAAGTCCTATGGACACTCAATAAAAATTTCCTTGTTTTTATTATGTGAGTGAGTATCAAAAAGTTACTGCAACTGAGCCTGATCTTTCTTCCCTATTTTAGTTGAAGTCAGTTTCTATCTTTTCCCCTGAGAAGGAACCAGAACCAGAACCTGCCCCTATACCACTTCCTGAACCCGAACCTTTACCTGAACAGCTTCCCTTTGTCAGTAAGGATGATTTAAAGGATTTTGGAGATACTATCTTATCTGGAGTAGTGAAGCTTCTGAACTCCCAACCTCGTGCTGTGACAAATCTTAGTGAGAGAGATGCCTCACTGATTTTTGGAGAATATCATTTGGCAAATACAACCTAAGATGCTCCATGAAATCCAAGAAGTTTGAGTTGAAAATACTTTTCATAGTAATGAAGTCACAACCCTGAGAAGCATGGTGGAAGACATACAGAAAGAGCTACATTCAAGATCAGAGCCTATTACGAATCTTTTAGAACCTACTGTTTCTCAAATATCTCGAGATGTTGTGTCTCAGATTCACCCTTACCTATTATCCTTCGATTAAAAGATTTAATAAAGGCACAAATAGTTGTTGAAGGAAATGATAGAGCTTTTGGTGAACCTGAATAAACTCACTGATGAGTACACCATTTGTCTTCAAAAGGTACTGAATCAGCTCAAATCTCTGACCACAGCCGTGAAATCTTTTAATAACTCTGTTGAATCCTTTACACCTTCCTTGGAAAGTAATTTGCTCAGATCTATAGTCAAATAAGATCTTCAGAATTCTTTCAGTGGCTTTAATGTGGCTTCTTTCTCTGAAGTTTTCAAGAACAGTGATAGAGTTCACGACCTTGTACAAATTCATTCCAAGATTGCAAATGATTCCCAGCAGGATATTTCTAAGAAAGTGGATTTCTATTTTAACCTAATTTTCTCCAAGATTGATATGAACAACCACTTCAAATACCTTGTTGAGTATCTTCAAATTCCTCTTGTAACTCAAGCCTTCAAAAACCAAGTCCAGAAGCTAACTGAGTTTACCAGATTGTTGGAAAAGTTCATGTAAAACAAATATGACTTTGAAAAATCCATGCAGTATGGAGGATAAATTATTTCAGACTTCATCAAACTCCTAAGACCTTATCTTCATGTACAAAGTACATCAATTATTGCTCTAGCAGCTTCTCCTCTCAGACCTGGACTACCTACATTCACCTCTGCCTTAGCCTCAACTACCATGGTTGTTGGCCAAGCTCTTCATCAGATCAGGCCTGTAATTCTTGATCAGTAACTACCTCGATCTTATACTACTCCTACCTTGGATCCCTTAATCTTTGAAGGTATCCCTTCACCCTCTCTATCTACCACCTCTCTGCATTATTCTATATCAACCATTTCCCCTATGGATTCCTCTTCTGCTACTGATAAAGGAAAAGAGAGGGCCAATCCCTAAAGAAGACCAGTGCTTACTAATTTTTGATGGGGATGTCATTATTTTATGTATCTCTATTTATTTTTTCCATCACTGTTTACTCTTAATGGAATGTGAACTTTTTGATAATCCCAAAAGGGGGATAAGTTTCTGCATAAAGTTTCTATATGTTATTTTCTCTATAGTTGCATCAAATTTACACTTTAAATGGTTATGATTTGTGATCGTCAAAAAGGGGGAGATTTTTGGACTCCTTATGTATTAATCATGTTTTAATGATCACAAATCTCATTAATGATCCCAAATCTCATTACTGATTAAAAATCTTATTCAACCTAGTTAAATCCTATAAATTATATCCAATCATGTTTATTTATGTTTCAGCTTCACTCATGCTTTATAATGGTTAAGCACAATCCATTTCATGCATATTACTGTTTATGTCTGAATACTGTTATTTGCCTAAGTACAAGACACCGTGAAGCCAAACACCGTGAAGCCTGACACCATAAGCCTGACACTGTGAGCAAGACACCGTAAGCAAGACACAGTGAGCAAGACACCGTGAGCCAGACACCGTGAGCAAGACACCATGAGCAAGATACCATGAGAAGACACCGTGACACTTAGACTATGACACTAAGACACCATGAACAAGACACCCTGACACTCAGACCATGACAGTCAGACACCGTGATAGTCAAACCGTGACACTCAGACACCGTGTGAAGGAGGCACTGTTTGCATAACATACTATGAAACCATTTCTTAAACTATTTTGTCGTCTTTCAATTTAATGTTTAACGGTCATATTTGATGATTTTAATGCACTGAAATAATTAATGTTTATTTGTAGACATAGTATGAGGTACGAGGCACGAAACACGAGTAACCTGTCAGCTAAAACACATGCATTCAAAGATAAAGAGTGGAGAGTGACCAACAACAATAGCGCGTGATACTGAACGAAAAACAAGCCTGTGATCATGACCATGAAGAACACTCTGCAAGATTTTCAAAGAAATCATTGTCTCATACATGAAATCTGACACTACTAAAGAACATACAATGTACAATGGAATCTAGAGAACACCTTTACATTATCAAAGCTTGTGAAGAACGCACGCTGAATTACAAAACTCTGTTTTTTCAGAAAAAAAACATAGAATGACTCATAAGAATTTTTGTTGAATCAAAGGAGTCCAGAGCTGCACTTCAAATCAGTAGAGCATTATAAAATTGTATCTACTCTCTCTCAGTGATTCTTTTACTTAATTTTGAGCAGTGTGTGTACTCTGCATATTCCATAGACACACTGACTCATGTAATAAACTAAAGGATTTATAAATCCTTACATCAATCTCTTTATACTTTTTTTTACCCATAGAAACTGTAGAAGAGGTCCATGTGTGGCTTGGTTATTATTTTTGTTTACCTAGGAAAACTGTAGAAGAGGTCCCTGTGTGACCTAGACAGTCTGTATACTGTTGTTAACCCCAATCCAGAGTTTGGATCAAAATTTATTTATATAAACTTCTTCATGGCAGGTGATCACCAAGTGGAGTGGATTAGGTCTCTTCTTGAGACTGAACCACTTGTTTTATATCGACTGTGCTATTTAAATTTAGTCTTCTCTATTTTACTACTTCATTGCATAATCTAGAAAACTCTAATTTCACATTGATAGTTAGTCTTGGAAAGAAGTTATAACTGATTTTTCCTAATATGATAACTTCAAAAGTAATATTAATAATACATATTAAGATTTATGGTAATTAATCAATCTTCTAAGAAGTTGTTTAAATAGTCAAACTCTTATAACAGTATAACCTTGATTAAATGGGATGTATATATTTTTGGGGAAAACCATTTATTTTAAAATAATACTTTTGTAACATAAAGTTTTATAGTTACTCAATTCACCCCTCCCCTCTTGAGTAAACTACTCTGACCAACAAGATGGAATTTCTCAAAGTTAAAAACTAGGTTATTTTCGATTCATATAAATAATTTTTTTCAAAACTCTCGGGAAAAGTTTAAAAAAATTCCATAAAAAATAAAACCATCCAATAATACCTCTAAATATTTATTAATCAAATTTGAAAATATTATCACCATATGCCATTGAAAGTTAATTTTGGTACTACAAAGACCGAAGGGCATCCTCTAGTAATAAAACATTCTAAAGGGGTGGGTGAATGTGGTCTTATACTAGTTTTTGGAGATATTAGAAACTATAAATACCCATAAAATCCATCAAGGACATAATAGTGACCATTCCATGATAGTCTCTATAAAATTTGGTACACAAAGGGAATATGGTATTTGTCCTTTCATGTCACATGGTTCTATTTCTATTAGTTAATTTAGACTCTCCAGCTATTCTAAATTCTTAAAGGTAATAACTAATTATTTTCATTTTTTAGAATTTTATATCCAATTTTATTTGGGACAAATTGAATGGGATTTACTAATTGGGATATTGGGTATATGATTCCAACTCCTAAAATTTTGTCTACTTCCTTTTTTATAACTTCCAAGAGGGTTGTGTTGAGGATCATTTGGGGTTGTCTCAAAGGTTTATACTTGGATTCTAGAAAAATCCAATTCATATAGGTGGTATAACTAATACATGGAATTTCTATTAGTTTTTAACATATTTTCTTAAATGTTCTTTATAAATTCCCAAAAATTGGTTCCCTTGACAGGGTTTTAGATTATTTGAAATTATAACTAGAATTTTCTCATTTTTTTTCTAAAAGAGAATATTTTATATTGTATGGTAACAATATTAATTATAATTGTAGGGGGGGGGGTTAATGATGTTTTCAACTCAGTTTTATCTATGCTAGTAGTCTACACATATAAAAAAGAAGTGTGAGTGATAGTTTTGATAAAATCATCAAACTAAGTTTCATCAATTTCTTTAAACAGTTAAGAACATAAAGATAATTATAGATTAAGTTCATTTTAAAAAATATATTCATATGAGAAATCATGTATTTATAGACATTTTTCTAATCGAATAACATTATTACCATTTCACTCTCTTATTTGGAACAATAGTGCAATTTAAAGTGATTTAATGTGAAGACAAATTGATCCTTATGGGTGCATTTCACATAATTAAGAATATTAAAATTTATTTTATTTTCTCCAAAATTCATTTAAAGTATTCCATAATCCACATTTATTATTATTTTAGAATTATGAAGAAATGAACTATCTAAAATGATAATAGAGAAAACTTTACATCTTTATTCCTCTATATTCATAATATAGAAGTCAACATGGAAAAACAATTCTTTGACACTTACCAATATACTCCATAGTACTCTAACAGGGCATGTTGTGGTTCAGTTAGTCAGTTTCACAAGAAATCAGGTGGATTTTAGCTCATGTGTCTATAAGAATGAATAAAATGAATAAGGCCTTACATTAATAGATTATGTAAAATCCCATAGTGTATTGGGAATGGTGAGTTCTTGTCACGACCCGTCACCCATGGCCAATGTCGTGACTACCCCAAGTCCACCTTCCATAGGCTAGGGGCTGGCGACTAGAACTGAAGGAGTATGCCCTAAAACTAGGAAGGAATTTCCTTTATAAACTATAAACCCACACAAACAAGCACACAACAAGATAATAACTCAAGAAAAATATATAGTAAAAGAGAGAGTATGGTAAGAAAAAAGGGGCCAGAATACCAGCCCAACTGGAAAGTATAAGAAAATGAAAGTACAAGTAAACTGGAACAACTCATGTGATCACCTGCCAAGGTTTCTAACTGAAGGGTAGGTATATCTCTCTAATGGTTATCTCTATGGTACACCTCATCTAAGGTCAACCTCCGAGATACCTCCAGTCCTAGTACTCTCATCCTCAGTCAGTGTTTTCCGCCGTCTGCACCAAACTCAATGAGGTGCGGGCATAGCCTATGCATGTGTGAGTATAACGATACTCAGTATGGACCCCGAGACCCTCAATGTCTCACAAATCCACAAAGGATAAACCAAAAAGCATGAAAACAACTAACAACCCTACTTAGGCATATGCCCATACATATACCTAAGTTATCAAGTAAACACATCTGAAACATGAGGAATTACAAGCCCCAAATCATTATCCCAAAGCTCAACTATTACACAAAGGAAGGAACACCAAGAAGGTATGTACCACACATGTAATCCACATTGAAGAATACCACCAAGGTATTACTACGAAAGATAGAACCACATAGGTACAGACTCAGCTCACACAGGTATAACTTAGGTACAGTAGTAGAGATGATTAGATGTAACTACTGAATAATCTTAATCTGTTAATAGGAAGACCCACGGAGGGTCATAAATCATCATCATACCCACATAGGATCCTAGTATATCGTTATAACCACACAGGATCCTAGTACATTGTCAGTATGTAATCATACCCACACATGATCCTAGTACAACATCAATACATCGTCAGACCCACACAGGATCCTAGTACAGCATCGGTACGTCGTCAGACCCACATAGGATCCTAGTATATCATCAAACCACATAGGATCCTAGAGTAGGCCCACATGGAATCCTAGAGTGGTTCCATGTGGGACCCTCAATCACAGACCCACAAAGGATCCCTTTCTCAAGTCACAGCCAGCAACAGGTTTCCCGCACTAATCTTGCTCATCTCCGGGAGAGTCCGCTCCTCAAGCCACTGGTCTAAACTCTAATAGTCACAAAGTCCCATGAATAATTATCCCAAAGGTCCTCCACGTAATATGAGTCTAAAAGAAACAGAAGGTGTGTCAATCAGACACTCAGTATGTATGTTATTAGCCTTTTAGTTCCAAGGCCCCGGTTGGATTCATGTTCGATCCAACCCAACCATACCCCAACCTTATCCAAATCTCAAGTGAGGTATACCAAAATGACGAGCTCACTCCAAGGTTTCTGGTACCATAGAAGGTTCGTCAAACAGATGCTCGGTGCCAAAGTTATGGACAAAAGAGCGTTAATGAGTCAAGGTTGGTCCGGGTCTAGTCCGACCTGGTTGGACCGACCCGACCCAGCTTGGGTCGACCCATCCCGCTGGGTCCGACGTAGCCCGCGTTGGGCAGCCTGATCTGCGGTGGGCGGCCCAACCTGGTGGTGAGGCGGCCACGATGCGGTGCTGGGCTGCGAAGACCGTGAAGGACACGGAGGCCATGGAGTCCATGAGGGCCACAAGGGCCATGGAGTCCACGGAGACCGTGAGGCGGCATGGAGGTCATGGAGGCCGCGGGGCGGCAGAGGCCGTGGGGCGGCAGAGGTTACAGGGTGGAAGATGCCGCAGAGGGGTTGTGGAGTGGCGGGGACCGTGGTACGGTGGGGCGGCCGCGGTGCGGTGGTCCGCCGCGGCTGGACGGATGGCCTTCCATCTTCTCCGTGGAGTACGGTCGTGCGCCGCACCTTCACTGGAGACCGGTTTAGCTAGCTGTTGTCCATTCGCCACTATGGCACAAAATTGTCTTCTTCCACCATGAAGAACACACCAATAACGAAGAACAACGGAGGGGTCGAGCCATGTTTTTTTCCCTCACCCTCCACGTTAGAGCGGTAGCAAGTGGCTCACCAAAAACCTTGAATGAAGAATGTCACACTCTACAACCCCTGGAAATGATTATTCCCAAACCCATAGAAAAAGAAATCATCCGCAGATCAACTAGTTAGAGAGTTTATCTGCATTCTTTGTTTATAAGGGAAGAACATTGGAATCCATAATCACACATAATAAAAACCCTACCTTAGAGATTTGTTGACATAGGTCACGAGGAAGGAGATGATTTCGTTGGGGATAGATGGACATCGGTGACGTCGACGTTTCCTTGATCATTAGTTCATTTTCATTGAAGACCTTCCTCATTAGTGAGAGCATTCTTCGTTGGGGAGCATGTTCTTTGTTCGATAACGCGTTCTTCGTCGGAGAGAATAATCCTCTAATAGTTCTCGTCTCCCAATTCCACCAAAATGTGAAATAGCAAACTTGTTAATTTAAGTTTCTCAAAATAAATTATGTTGGCACAACAAAGTTGGCATAATTAATGTACTGTATTGGCACCATTAATAATCTCATTTAATTGGCCCAACTAAATGGATTTGTGTTGTAATAATTAAAGTTTGAGGAGTTGAGAGGTTTTCTCTCATTAAAGGGGTTCTAGTGGTCCTCGCCTCTCAATTCAAAATGGGGGTTAGTTCAGGTGGTCCCCACCTCTTAACATCCACACGGGAGGTTTAGGCTTGGGTGGTCCCCACCCCATAACCCATGTTTAGGGGTTTCATAAATAAAAATGTTAAAATTTTTTATTTTATTTTATTCTTTCACTAAAAGCACACAAATTATATTTCACTCTCGACCCACTACGATCGAGGTGAAGGTCTCGTTATGAAAATACTAGTGTTGTGATTTCAACAGTACCCTTGGATTTCAATTTTGAGCACTAGTTCAAAAGTTACAAAAACCCGATCACATGTTTAGTGAACGTACCTAGAAAAAAGATCATAAATTCATTCTGGGTACACCGGGCCTCAGAATCATGCACCGTCAATTTTCACGGACTCGTAAAATTCCCATATATTTTTTGTTACGAACATTTACATGGAAATTCTGGGTCTTTACTGTTCTCATATGGTGTAAGGGATCATGAATGTACTTAGATCTTGTATTTTACAAGGTATTTATGGTGTAACAAGAGAAGATACATTTCTACCTATTTTGTTTTCATTTTCTAATAGTAACATTTTCTTGGTGAACATTTATTTGATACAATTTTCATACCTTGGGATTTGTCAAATGGATTCCTATAAATAAATTTTTATTTATATATTTTTGAAAATTTCTAAAATATCTTATTATAGAACCTCTTTACATAATTTTCTGGGCGGGTTTACTCTAAAAGGGAAGGTAGATTGGGGCTAATTTGAGTCTTGAACCATATAATTTCCCTTTTCATTATTTATTAAGGATATTTTTATTAGTACTTCTTCCTAAGGTTCCTTCTCAAGGATAGATTCTTCATTCTCAGTGAGTTTTCCATTTCTAACTTTAGTCTAATATGTGGATTCTTCACTATTATTTATCTCTTTTCCACTACTCAACAAAATGGAACTAACATTTCCATTAATTTTAGGAATTTATTGAGTAGTAATATTACTTTAAACTTGATTTTTAAGCCATTTATAGTGAACATTAACTAGATTCACTTTCATAATAGATCCTTAAGTACTAATCCATGAGTACTAAGAGTAGTCTGCTAAGTGGTGAGAGTCTTAACAAGTTATTTTAGAAAGTAATTCATGGAATTTTCTTGGGTTTTTACTTATTGATAGATTGTAAGGGGTAGAGAGTTTCCGATTTAGAAATGTGGTGGTTATAAGTCATGCTTGAAGGTTGGAATTTTATGATGTTAGTTTCCAGATCAATATTGATTATTAGAATACTCTATGAATACTTTATTGATTTTTGGTTGTTGTTGATATGGTCTTTGGTACATGGATTTATAGCTTTTAGTTCCTTGAACTTAAGTGTATAAATTATTGTAGTGGTCCTAATAGAAGAAAAGTTGGAAGACCCTTGGAGGTATAGTAGGTGTTGTTTTCTATATCTTATTCATAGCTAGCTGTCTTACAGGAGGTTTTAGTTCATAAATTTTATTTTTAGGTAAATGGGAGTTGTACATTTTTACCACATATATTTCTCTTATTGTAGTCTTTTTTACAAATTGTTAAGAATTTTGGGGAATACTTTTGACCAATTTTATGACATTGACATGTAACTTTTCGATTAGTTTTCCTACATAGGAAGCATTTAGAAAGTTTTATCATTTTCCATCAATTCATTGTACAATAATACTATAAAATTATATTATTTGAATGGTAAATGAGGGTAGAATGTTTTAAACTACTTGAATCATCCATAGAATTCATACAGGTTTTCTCTACTAGCTTGCTTGATTCCATAAATTTCTTTCCTTAGCTGGGTACTCCTCATGCTAGGGGAGTGTTTATAAAGGAATTTATTCTATAGATTATCCTAAGTGGTGAATTATCTCAGAAATAGTTTGTAGATAAACTCCTCGGACACTCTTTTAAGAGATAAGGGAAAGAACTTCCAGCTGGCTTGCTCTTATGAGACTCCACTCTGTTTGAAATTACTAAACACATTAGAAAACTCTCATAGATGTTAGTTAGAATAATTTCCATCCAAGCCTTAAAACTTTGGTTGGTGTTGGATCATTATTATTCTAATTTTAAAGTATTTTTGATTATATATTTGTTTAAGTTTATTATCATTATTGAAATTTGGTTAAAAAATTCTCATAAATTTATATTTAGTTGAGCTTAATTGTCTTCTACATTTTCACTACTAATAGTAACTCTAGTGAAAGAAGATTAAGAGGATGGTGATTTAGTCAATGGAATAGTGAAAAACTTCCTTTCCAATTCCTTATAATTTCTTATGTTCTGAATTATTTCTAGGATAGTTTGTTCAACCACTAGATAAAAACCATTTATGCTTTGAAAATGACACTAGATTGATGAATGACCAACTGTGGGGCCACCAAAAAACATTTTTTTTGAACTTGAATTAAATGCATTAATAGTAGACTTGGGTTGTATCTAGAGAGGAGTGTGTTTTGGGTGTGTTATTCTCCTGTTTATTGGTGTTGTAATATTAAATGAATAATTGAATTAAATTGGGTTTTAAATAAATTGTTAATTAAGTGGACTAACCTTTGATATCCCCTCTATACCCATTAATTCTTTGTTCAATTTCCCTCATATATTCTATCTCTAGTCAAATGAAACCTCATCCAATTACCCACCCCTAATTATTTCAGCTTAACCAAAGGGATGAAATAATCACTATAGTCTCTAATATCACCTATTCTAGTAATCAGATAACTCTAATCACTCCTGGTTTATCACAATGCTTATGATCACAACAATGAAGAAGCTCTAGGTGGTCTGTGCATATAAACATGAGAGAACAAAAGGATATTTCAAGTATAAACAATAATAGGAAATATCCTAATATTAAATGTTTTAAACAATTACCAAGAGATGAATAGAATATAATTGATATTTAAGTATTTAATTCATCAACAAGGGAAAGGGGAATCACCTCAGCTTAGCTACAAAGGCCTTAGTGTGCCATCTCTATAGTTATTACAACATAATTAAAACAAAATAAAGAAAAATAGTATCACCAAAACTATTGATAAAATAAATTATGGAACCCCAAATCTTCAATGAACTATTTAACTTTAAATTAGATAAATTTATAGAACTCACATATAGTAGCTCCACATCCCACATGAGTTATAAAGACTCCTCTTTTCTCTATAAATTTCAATTAATTTAAAAACATTCCTCAATTTATATGAAAATATTCTTCTCCATCAATGCTTCTTATTTTGTAGTTTTAGGTCCTAGGTCCTTTTAGGTAGTTACTTCTTAAATAATTTAGATCCATAGAAGTTCTCCCATGATATATATCTATATGTATTCTCAAATAATTATAGAAAATTGATTTACTATATTGTGGGTGTAGTGGAATCAAATGTGGAAGCCTCATATGCGGAGAAGTTTGAGAAAAAGTGATGAACATGATAGATTTGGATTATTATTGAGTTGATGGTCTTGGTGAAAATTTCCTTGAGTTTGTGGGCTTGAAGTGATGGGATTGAGTTTCCACACAAATTTACCTTTGTATAAGAAATCAGGTATGTGGGTTATTTATCCATGTGGTTATCAAATTTCCTTAACAGATCTGGACTGAGTTGTTGGGATAGAAAATTTGTTAACAAGCCTATGAAATATTGGGATTTAATGCTGGTTTCAGTGGGGAAGTAAAAAACAACAGGGATAGAATTGGTCTATTCTTCCTTGGTTTGTGAAGGAGGTTTATCAAACACATGGTGTGTGCGATTGACCATAACATTGAGAATTAGTAAAATTTGTTGAATTAAAAACCTTTAACCCCCCAATTATCCTCTCATTTTGATTCATTAAATTTAATGATCTCAACATATCTTTGATTCTTATTCTTCTAGGTTAAAAATTGGGAGTGTTAACCTAAGGATGTGTGTGGGGGGTCTAACACCTAAAGGGAATTTGATCCTAGTATCAAGGGGTGTATCATAAAGAGGATTATGTTGGGTGTGTCTTGGGTGTGTTTTATAGAGAAGATATTGGAGTTCCATCAAGTGAAATGGGTGAGACAGGGTGCTTCTATGTACATGAATACTTGATTCGAATGAACTAGGTGAAGGTTTCCTTTAATTAAACTCATTGGGGAAATTAATCAAACAAATCCCATGAATCATTCTTTACTCAAGATAGAACCATAGGTAACTTTGAGGACCATATTCAAAATCAATCCAACATAGGGAACACATATAACATAAACACACATCCTCAATATAATTTTGGATAACTTCCACCGAACTCAGTTCTTATTTGAAGTGCAGTTGGATTTTTATGGGTACTAGGTTAGGTTGTAATCAACAATATCTGATCATTCTTTAATAGAGATCAACATCCCAGTGTCTTTTGAAACCATATTCACTATGGTAACAATTTCATCAAGGAGATATAATCTTCAATTCTTATGTCGATCTTAGACATTTTTAAAACTTAGAATGAGGTTCTTCAATGTAATAGTTACTTATTAAATTGGTGATAAAAAATAATAATATTATGATTGGATATTTATTTAGCCTCAGTAAACTCTTCTCAATACCATCATTAGAGTTTTCATTAGTGATTATCCTCATCTCTGAATATTTGAACTGGCATGAGTCGCCTTTTAACCTAAGGTGGTATTCATTCTTATTCAAGATCAATTTTGAGATTTTGGTCTTAGTGATTTGGCTTCACTTTTAGCTAGAATTGATCTATATTAAAGCTATGCCTATCCATTTTTAATAGTTTCAAAAATTCAATCATCTCACAGTCAGTACAAGGCGTGGTCACTTGGTCGAAGAAGGCATGATTAACCACAAAGAAGGAGGTGCAGGAACTAGATGTTGTAATAGTTTTAGATGTATTCATGTAGTATGGTAAGAGGATTTGTGTGGTTAGTTAATAGGGAAAGGAATGGTCAGTTTAAGAGGTGATTCATTTTTTTGGAGATACTCTTTATGGTAGGTTTCACTGTGTTTGGATGGTAGCTTTGCCCTTCTCACGGTAGGTTGAAAGTGATTATGTAGTCAGTTTACTGACCATAGAGATGTAGTGTGGTATCTTCAATACCACAGTAAATTGAGTTATTTTTAGATTATATTTCATTCAATTTAATTACACATGCATTCTCTTCATGCCTTTGCTAATTTTTGAGCATTGTCATTGATTTTATTTACATATAGTTGTTACAGTGAACATATATTCTTTAAGACATGGCTTTTCATTGCCATTTTTTATGGTTTCATCATATTAATATATTAAAATGCAATATGCAGTATCATTAAATCTAAAAAAATTCTTAATGAAGGATTTATATAATTTATTTAAAAAAATGATATAAATATTTAAAAAAATTGAGTGCCTTAAAACAATTAAATTCCAAATTCAAAATCAAATTATGGATTCATAATTAAATTAAGAAACATAACAAAACATATAAAAATGAGGTTTATCAATTCAAAAAATATGTTCTAATTTTCACAATATTAATAAAAAACAATGAATTACCCTAGTTTTATCTAAATTAGGGGTTATTTATCTATGAAAAATAGTTAAAATTTTGTAAATTTTGGATCTCATCTCTTGATCCTATGAGTTTTTGGGATTTTATCTAATAATGAGCTTAATGGAGGAATTTTTATAGGTATTAACTATCATTTGATGATGTATTCTATATATTTAGAGGTTTTTCCATCCCCAAAACAAAGATTACCCCTCCCTTTTCAATGCCTGACATTATAACTTCTCAATTTCTTTCTCACATTGAGTATTCCATTTTTTGTATTTGAGGTTATACTACCCAGGTATTCTTTTATTATTATTTATATACTCAATATATAGTCAATTAATACAGGGGGTCCTAAACACTTGACTTCCCAATCATCATCATTAATTCCCCTAAGAAATTAGTTTAGTAATTAAAAATTACTTAGACTATCAATGAAATAACTAACAAGTGTAGTATGTAGATGTCAAGGCTGAACTGACATATAATGGTGTAATAAACATAATATGATTATGAAAAATTGGAAACAATAGATTAAGTGTTGATTTGAAACAATCAATAAAAGAAAACTCACCAAACTTTATAATCAAAATTTATGAACCATTAAAGTATAAATTAATAACTTGCTCTAGATGTTATCGAAATTAGATCATAATGTGCCTGCTTTCAAATATAAAAAGCACTATTTTATGGATGGTCCTTTTAGACTCAAATAATTCATTTAATCAAATAAATGGGTAATCTAAAATTGTATTTAAATATATTTACCCCATCCTGCCTAATGGGAATAAAATGAACATAAGTCACTAGTTAATGTCTTTAATGGTGAACCCCATCAAACCATAATGGTCATGTAAGGAAGAGAAGAATAAGATTTTAAAATAAAATAATAAATGAAAAAAACCATTTAGAACTCAACATTAAATAACACCCCACCGGGTACAATCCCTTCTCAATACATTTCTTATCATGAAGAATGTATACCCCTCATGTTAGTCATGAGGGAGTGTAAAAATTAAATAAGAAAACGAATGAGGTAGAAAAACTTCATCCTCTCAGTAGTAGTATATATTCCTACAATATCTCTCTAAAAATCTTGTCTCAACTAGACTTTCACAACATCTATTCCTTCAATTTATAGGCCAAAAAATTCGAGATATTTCTTTGTATCTTCAATTTATCTTCCCTTTTTTTCTCTAATATTTATATTTGCATCAAACTCCACTTTGAATATCATTTTGAATATATCTATTTATACTCATGGATTATCCTCTTAAATAACACTTAAAATACATATCATTTATCCATGAGAGAGAGAAGAGTTTGGCCAAATCAGTGTTTCTTATAAATCTATAATATCTATTCATATATCTCAGCCTATATCTCCACTAAAATTTTACACCTCCCATCATTATCTTCATTAGTTTAAACCCTCCTATAATCCTTAGATATACCCATTCAATATCCATGTGAAACACTCTCTTTATAACTCCCATGAAATAAGTTGGTTGCATGTACATGAGATAATAATTCAGACTTTTGAAATATCTGTACCAGATATGTAATCTACGACATGGAAAAGGACTACGGTGAAATCATTCTAAAGTCATTAAAAATCACATCTCTAGAAAATATCACACCTCTATGATATTTAGATAGACCATGCCATAGTTTTAAAATCAAGTTTACCCATAGAAAAAATTCTTCATACCCTTACATAGACTTATCTACAACAAAAGATAGTTACCATGGTGAAAACATCTATCTAATACATGAAATGGAAAACTCTTTCATTATATATGATGAAATAACAAGACACCTTGTAGACTTATATGTATACTATACCTCTTTCAGATACCCATGGTTAAAAACAACATCCTATGACATAACCATTATTTTCATATCAGATCATACATGGCACTATAATGAAATACCAACCTAGAAGCATAGAATCCTTTGATTTTATAGTTGTATTTAGGATCCATGATCTTCATATATGGTGGATCTATGATGTAATATGGTTGGAAGTTTCCTAAAATAGTGATGAGATAATGTACAAGGTAGAAGACATGTGATATGAACCAAAACGATGTCATTGCAGTATGTGTGAAATGCCTTAGGTTATTTCCGCGTCCCACTTCGATACTCCAGAGGGGAGGTATATACTTAATAAGTGACCCTGCTTCATCAGTGGACCTAAAAAATCTAACATGAGAGCTGAGAGGATCTTAACCACCACTGATCCAAAGACCACCAGTGAAGTTATCCCCACCCTACTACACAGATTTGATCCCCATGCGCCGATGCACTTATGCTCATATGTGTGCACATCATGTGAAACCATTACTCATCCCATTTTCGCATACAACCAGATATTTATATGGTGTGCTTGGTTGGATACCCCTCTTAGGTTGGATATGTGTATTTCTCCCACTAATTGAGGTTTTAACCTTGTTGGTCAATTTTTTTTGGCCAAGTCTCACTATTCTCCTTTGTTATTTGTCACACCCAAACAACCTCAAAATTTATCTTAAAATGATACGATTTTAATTCCTTTTCTTATATTTTTTTATAAATAAATATTAATATATTCACTACCTAAATATGAATAAAACAGAAATAAATGGGAAATAAATGACAATTAAATTAAAATCTTAATGAGATTAAACTAAAAAAAAGTAAGCATAAAATGAACTCATAAAATCCCCCATACATAGAAAATTCTTGTTTTTGAGCATACATATGAAACAAAAACTACAAAAGGTCACCCATGATACCATTATAAAAATTAAAAGTAACAAAATTCAATGATTTTCAATAGGTTAGGATATTTTGAGCATCAAATAATTTTTTTTTCAATTCCCCATTTACTCAAAGAAACTCATAAACATTGCATTTTACTCTTCCCCTTTTAAATAAGTAGAGAATTTTATAACATAAATTGAATCTTATTAATTCATTATTATTAAGAATTCCACTTATGATTCAACTCACATTAATTTTTTCCTCTTATTACTCAAGGTTAAATTTTAATTGGATATATTCTCATACCTTGATACATTCACGTATCCCTAATATTGTATTGGATCTAAAATATCAACTTTTTAAAGACAATCATCACAATAAAGGTTATAAATATGTGAATGTATCAAAAGTTAAGTACAGATAAACCCCCCTCAAAGTAGTATCATCGCCCTTTACCATCTCAAAGTAAATGTTATGAATAATAAATACAATGAAAGAATTCCCTGTTGTGTTTTTTTGCAATTAATTTTTTGTCATATTTTTTTTATTCAAAAGATTTACTTAGAGAAGGTATCACATCCACAAACCAACCCCAAATTATCTAGATAATTTGTTAATTAGTGATGATTTTTGACCATCCAAAGACACAACCTATGTTTTTAAAAAAATTGTTTTTTTCAAGAGGGGTAGAAATAAAGTGTAATAAATTAAAATCATGAACCTTATCAAAATCCTATTAAACTCCCAAAACAACATCCATTAATGGAATACATCCCTTTACACTATTTAAAACCTCTCCCCTACACTTAAAATTTAAATATTATGAAAAAAAGAGTAGGGTATGAAAGGATAAAATTAGATTGTAATGTGGGACCTTCCTATAAAAGTATATTCATTGTTTCTATACATAAAAGTTTTATAAGTATTAAGTTTTTTCTAAAGGGTAAAGGTTTCTATAATAAAATTTCCTCAATAATATTAAATGTGACTTTGTACAATCATAGATTCAATAATATTTTTAATACAAGTTATAATGGTGACATTTACCAAGATTAACTTAAGAAATATATTAATGAAAGAATTGGTAAAATTTGACTAGAAGTCCTCTTGGGAATGGAAACCTACAATTGGGACAATTACTCATGGAATTAATAGTAATAAAAATCAATAAAAATAAAATTTATAAAATAAAATCTTGAAAAATGGGAGGGAAATTTCATAAACACTAATTAACAAGACCCCCTGAATCATGATTCATCAAATCAACACCCCTATGATTATCTATAATCATTCACCCCCCATTTTACTAATTCAATACTATTATAATTTGAATCTAATACATGGAATAATGGGTTTACTAAGTAATTTTTCTCCTAGATCAAAATTATAACAAATATCTAAGTTTGGGTATGAAAATATTAATTAAAGATCAAAAATAGAAATAAAAACATGTTGGGGATTAACATTGATTAAAAACATCAAATTGATACCCCTATTGTACTTTGAATATCTGTTTTTTATTTTTCTTTCCACCTTGATTGTTATGCCTTCAATCATTATGAGCATGAAAATCAAAAATAAATAGTGAAACTATAAGTATCATTCTAATTAAAACTGAAAAATATATGGTGTTATACTACTTCCTAAACTTTTTCCTGAAATATAATTTAAAATACCTAAAAGTTAATTTCCATATTCTTAGAATGAAATAAAAAATATGGGTTGTCTTGTGGGAGTGATTTTGTTAAGGTTTTTTTCAACATTAACTATTTTAAGTCAAGTGATTAGGGGAAGGAAGTATATTACTTGTTTCAAATCAACTAATGGATGAATTTTTTATTCCTCCAAGAAGATGGATTCCCTTCCCTTTTTTAAAATCATCATCACTATTAATCAATTTAAAATATTTTATACCTCTATGGGTCTAATAAATTGGTGTTTAGATCATCTTAAAAAGTCTGAGGGTTGTTTTTGGACTACCCAAACCTACTACCTTTCCTTGAACTCTTCTTTTTATATATATTTTCACTACTTTCCTCTTTCATTTTAAGAATCCTTATTTCATTCCATGCCTTGTTTGCACTCTTATCTTACTTCTCAAAAATAGATATATGATATATGTTCTTGATGATAATATAATATTCAACTTTTCTCATGGTTTCCTCACTCCAATAATCCTCCTTTTATCCAAAAATTTCATTTCCCTGTGTATATTAACATTCACTTCCTCATCTATAACTCATAATCTTAACTCTCCACTTTGAAAAATAATCAATTCCCTCCTCATAACCAAGAATGGTATTCCCATAATTATTGGAGTCTTATCCTCATCAGTTTCAATCCCTTAGAAGTCCACTAAAGTAAATATTTTCCACTTTCACTATAACATATTCAATAAATTCTCATGAACATCTCACCGTGGTGTCTAAAATTTGAAGAAAAACTCATGTTGGTTTCATCTCCTATAATCCCAAGATTTTTAAAGTTGAGTATGAAATTATGTTTATAGTCACTCATAAATCACACAATTATTTTCCAAACTCATTAGACCCCATGTTAATAGGTATTGAAAAGCTACTTGGGTCTTGTTGATTATTTAGTAATCTCCTGGATACCAAAATCGATAGTTCCCTTATCAATGGTATGGAGAAAAATTCCTTAAGATTCCTCATGTTAAACATAATACCTTTAATAAATATTGGGTAATTATGAATTTACTCTCTAATTTTAGAAAATGGTATGTTAATATGCAATTTTTTGAACATTACTAGAAATTTACCTCACTATTCATCCATCATTCCCTTCTTTATTATACCTGAAAAAGGTAAAAGTGATCTATAGGGTAGTGGTGCTTACTCCCATACCACTTCGATAGCTTATTTCACTTTTTTTACTTCCTTCTTCCTCAAACTTTCATTTCCTTTTCAACTTTCCTGACCTGTTATTTTATGACTTCTTTAACACTATTTTTTTACACTCCTATAAGTGATATATTTTATATCCTCATGTCTTGGAATATATGTGTCTCCCATAAAGACTCCTCTTGGTCTCTCTTTAATCTAGTTAGCTATATAGAAATGTTGGATTTCAACATTTCTCATAGTATCCCTTTTTTCTGTGAGTTATCCTTAGTCTTCTTGATGGAATTCCTTGAATTCATCATGAAGGTATCCAAAATTTCCTCCATAGTGTGGATTTGACTAGTGACTGAGGGACCTTGAGGTTTTTGATACGCTTTTTGTCTTGGTTGAAATAATTTTCATTGAATTTGATAAGCTTTATTTTATTATTATTGTGGGCTCTCACCGTATTAAATTTTTTGGAAATTAAAATCAACGTAATTAATATCTTTAACAAAAATACCTCGGTGTTTCTTAGGCCCATCATACTGTCCAATTTCATTAACATGGAGTAAATTTATTCCACCTTCCAGCCTTGATCCACTATGTTTACACCTCTCTTACATCCTTACTCTCTTTTCCATTACAAACTAGTACTTTTAATTTCATCAAGTAACTCATAGATCTTCTCAGGTGACTTCCTCTACGCTGATACTCTAGTAGAAGTGTCATAAATCTATTGGTTACTATGTGATAAACACTTATAAAAAGTATACACGAGTAACCAAATTTATATTCCATGGTTAGGGCATATTATAATTAAATATTTTAAAAATTTAACATGAACTATGTAGAAATTCATCATTTATTTTATTGAAATTAATAATGTTTACCCATATTTCCATTAGCTTAGATGGAGGAAAATATTGAGTAAAAACGTTTTTACAAAATCATCCCATATGGTGATGGAGTGTGGGGGTAGAATTTCAATCCAATCCCATGCTTTTTACTTAAGTGAGAACATAAATAAACAAAGTCTTAGTAAATTTCTTGTCACATTGTTGAACTAAAATGTGTCACATAACTCTAGAAAACAACCAAGGTTAGCATTGGGGTATTCAAATAGTAGCCCAACAAATTGAATAGAATGTTTAATCATTTACATCACCACCAACTTGATCTCAAAATGGGTACCCATGAATAGAGGTATAATAATTATTTGTTAGGCCCCCACACAAGAAGGGTGACCATACTCCATCAAAGTGCACATTTATTGATCTTTCCATTGAATCCCATGGTTTAATCCTTGGTTGTGTTCCCTCATAGTTATTAACATTTCTTGATTGTCCCTATTTTGTTTTCACAGATTATTCTTGATATCCAGACTGTATGCAAGATCCTATTATTATTTTTACCATATGTCAAGTACCTGTGCATTATAGTTATACCTGAAACCACAACATGACAAGATCAAGTGTAAAAATGTAAAAAAATAATAAAATAGAAAATTCCCAAAAATTCTAAGAATCTTTAGTAACTATTCCCTGTTAATGAATCCAAAAAATTGATCGTCCCAATTGGAATTGTTAATTATATTGGGATATCAGTTTAGTAATTTATAAACTCAAAGAAGATACAAAATTACTAATGAGTTTATTATGTGGAAGTATAGCCTTATCCCATAGATAATAGTCTAAAGTCACTTAGAATGATTATAAAAAATTAAAAAAATATTGATTTTGGTTTTTAAATATTCAATGAGAATGCATACCAGGATTTTAAAATAAAATTTCATGAATTATTAATGTTTTATATGATTTCCTAGTCTAGATGTTGTTGGAATTGGATCATAGTGTGCCCCCTTTTAGATGTTCACACCCTCTATTCTAGGGATTATACTTTTTTAATCTCATGTACTTCAGTTAATCGAGTATGAAGGTAATGAAAAACCATATTTAAACATAACAACCCCCACCCACCTAATGGTCATATAATGATCATAAGTTTATAGTTATTGTATTTAATGGCATACCTCATTCCACCCCTAATGGTCATGGAAGGAAGAAGAGGATAATATATGAAAATAGAATAATGAATAAAAAAACCCATCTATAATTAAACATGAAACCACACTTCACTAATTCCCATTAAAAATTTACTTGAAACTAAATGGTTACCCCCTCATGCTAGTCATGAGGGAGTGTGGAAAGAAAAGAATATAAGACCTAGGAAACAACACTACAACCTCTCAAAAATAGAAGAAACACCTATAGTAGCTCTCCAGAAGTCTATTTGAAAAGTTCATTATTTAAAAAACAACACTCCTCTCTATTTATACAAAAATTCTTATTAAAATAACTATATCTTTATATCTTCAGGTCTCCTTTATCATGGTTCATATATCTACTTATTTATCTCTTCCTTTGGGTTAGCTATAATATTCATTAGATATATTAATTTGAATTGGTCATCCAACTGAGAATTATCCCATACAGAAATAACCCTCACATATCTCATTTTGAAAAATATATGTAGTTTATATGAATAAGATAAAGAGTTTAATATTTCATCCTATATCTCAAATAAATATTCCTTTAATATTTTATCTATCATCCATATTTTGTAGAGCATTTCAACTCCTTATATATATGCTATGTCCCATGTGCACAATCCCCTACTCTTCCCAAAACAGATCTATGAACACATTCATGGGGAGAAAATTTAGATTATTTGAAATATCTATAATAGTTATTTAGTATATGATGTAGCCTAATAATAGTGGAATAAACTCTCTTTATCTTCTCCTTAATTATGGATTAAAGAAGGTACTATGGTTTAGGGATTCTACTAACTTAAAAACACTATCTCTTTTTATTTATGAACCTTTACAAAATAATACACCACTACACTATATACCCTATGTTCATTAATTTTTCATACATATTATTACTCCATTATAGTGAAATCTATGATCCTACATTGAGAAATCTCTTAAAAAATAAAAAATCATCTCTATTGTTTTTAAGTTCACCATGATCTAGGTGAAGTATTCCATATAACCTTCATCCATTTAATGCATACATTTATTCTTCAGTGTTCCAATTTATAAATTAATGCTCATTTTGTAGAATATTACCTATATTATATATTTATTAAGGATCTATGACACAAATCCAAACTTCCAATGTCACGTCCTTTGATTTTTTAGTGCATCCCTAAGATCCATATCATTTTCCATAGTGGTTCTATAGTGTAATATGGGAGATGATTCCATAAAATCGAGGAATGGGAATTTCTTAGGTAGAAGACATTTAATTGGGATAATAAATAATGACATTTCAGTAAGTGCAGAGCACCCAATTTCTTTATTTAATCCCACATCAAAACTCCTGAGGGGAGGGCTCTACTTAATTAGTGTTCCCACTTTATTATCAGCTTAGAATAATCTATTACAGTAGTTGAGGGACTCTTATCTACCACCACACTTGACCCCGAATTGAATCTATCCCCCATTTACAAATGAACCTGACCACCATTCTCCATGGAACATATGCTCTAGTGTGTGTACTTGTACAACCATTTCTTGACCCATTTCCACATGTGGTTGTCTCTTCCTATAGTGTTCTTGGATAGTTACCCATTATGGGTTGTCTATGTGGCTTTCTCTCACTTGTTGAGGGTTTACTACTGTTGGCCTATTTTTTTTGCTTCATCCCACTTTAGTTTCCTTTTCCATTTCATCTTGTAATGAATAAAAATTATGTTGTAAATTCATCAAATAATAACCATTAAATATTATTTATTTTATTTTTGAAAAATAAAATTTAACCCAAAAATAGAATATAAATCAATAAATAATGAGAAATTTTAACCATTTAAATTAAAAACATAATAAAATTAAACACAAAAAAAAATATTTATAAAATAAACTCATCAAGTGGGAATTTACTAAAGAGACCAGTTAGAGAATGAAAATACTAGGCTTAAGACTCATCTCGAGGTGATGAAATTTCACAAAACCCTTCTAAGAGGACTATACTTATTAAGGAGTGGAGTTAAGTGTAATTATATATTCTCTCCCCATCCTCTTATATTTACATTAGAAGGGGAATCAATGACTAGCTATAGAAGAGATTTTAAATCACATAGGCATGCATGATGGAGTTATTCATGCTATCCTTCTAACTTTGGGTGTATTATAACTAAAATGGAATCCAATTAAAAATAATGGAAGAGTTATATTATTATATTAATATGGTTGGTGGAATCCCCATAAGACATATGAATCAACTTTAAAATATGATAAGTTATCCACATATTCACATGAAGATAGTGGATTCATTCTTCTATAAGATCATTTGAATTTTCATACACAAGAGTGGCCATGCCCCAGAACATAATTTGTTTGTTATTCATAGATATATCTTTCCTCGTGATCATAACATTCTCCTAATCTTTTGGAAGAGATTCCTAAACTTGATATAAACAAAGTGGTAATTTCCTAGCTTCCATGTCAAGGGGACTAAGAATATTTAAGATCACTTCTTTTGGATTAAAGGATAAATGTTATGAAGGTGGAATAAATAATGAATGTTTCCTTAGACCATCCATCCATCATGATATAGATTCACTAGTTACCAAGGAGATACCCATTGTGACATGTCTTAAAATTTCAAGCATCTCTTAATATAAGGGAATATTTAGGGTAACATAAACAAGGGGAGTCCTTATAATTGAAGTGAGATATTGTTATAGGGAGGAACTTTATAGAAGTTTCCATATTGAGGAAATCCATGGTGAGTGATGCCTAATGTAATGTAAAGGGGATGCAATTCATTTTGATTGATCTTTTGTCCATGGGGAGGGTTTTTATAACTCACATTTTGAGAAGAGTTCTCATGATCAATATGTATTCCATTATGAGAAGGGATTTCATGAATACCACTGATTTTCATTTTTGATAAGGATTTATCAGATTCTATTAACATTATTGAAAGATGTTTCACTTCTTTAAGGTCATCATATTTTATCTAGTTAGGGCTATGATCATGTACTTGAGTTATGCATTTACCTTGATAATATTCCCTTTAGGATGCTCCCTATCATGTAGTTAAAGCTGGGAATTATATATAGTGTCCTTCACAGATAGTTACACTCCTAAATGACTCCCATGCTGCTATCATAATATGCTAAAGATCATCTTTATATTGGGATGGGATATGAGCCTACCCTTTAATTAATATCAAAATATGCAGGTGAGTTTCCTTAGAATAGAAAAGGGGTGTATGCCTACCTTTTGGATTCCACTGTATTATACCATTGGCCCTCCTTGTATTTACAGTGAGTAGGGATGTGGTAATTCTCCCCAAAAAATTCTAGAATATACCAATAAGTTAGAGTAGTGTTGGGAAGAATATAATATTGTTATGACGTGGTTGGAAGAATGTTCGGGCTAACTCTAATTGGAATGGGTATATGAGCCTGATCCAAATATTCATTATTTATAGGAATACACTAGTGATCCTAATAAATAGAATTAGAGATATGATCCCACTCATGGGTAGCTCTCATAATATGATGATGTGAATTTGAAACATTGGATGAGGTATTAATATGACCCTTTCCCCTATTAACCTCTAGAAAATGAAATATTTGTTAACCAACTTGAACCAATTTTCCAATTTAAATAAAAATTTATTGATATGAGTTAGTTAGATTTGATTGGTTTAACTTGGTTAACTTAATCATATACAAACCTAACACTAGATTGTTGATATACCAACAAATCTACTATAACATATAGTCACATTGGAACACCATTGTAGTGCCCAATATTTTTGTGGTTTGAACCTTTATAATATTTTAAATAATATTCTATAGATTAGTTTCTAACATATTTTTATAGAAAAGTATCACAAATTATTTTAAATAATATGCTTAAATAATATATTAATTTTAGGTTATGCATGTGTAGTCATGTGAAAATGTCATTTCCTTCTAAAATGAGCCTCATATGAAAAAACTGACACTATAATTGCATCAAGAATAATGAGTTTATACTATGAGTGCTATAATTTTAGTTTGAATCTCAGCCCTTGGGTTGGGGTTATCACCGATGTAATTATTAATTGAAATAAATAAATAAATAAATAATTATATTTATTATACCTAAATTATTATTTTTTAACATTGGGGTTATCCATGATAAACTGTAATTTGAGAGAGAGAGGGTGGGAGGGAGATCATGGTAGAATTGGAGATCTAGAAGAGTTGATGAATGCATTATTCAATGGAGAACATCAAAAATTTTGGCTTGAACACAATCATCACCTACAAATGACCCAATCAATAAGTAATAACGGATATTTTGGATTCTTCACTCCATTATTTATGATTTTTCAAATCATATATTATACTCTTGAGTATTACTCACAAATGCATATCCCTAAAAAATTATTTATTTATTTATATTTTTGAATTTTGATTTTTCTTCCCATGTTCTTCATCATTGGTGAATCTATTCTAAATGACAGAGGGTTAGGATTCACACTAACCACCAAAAATTATGTATAAAATTTTTCTTTATTTTTTATCCTTTGAAAATTCTCTAACTTCCTTCTATATAGGTGAAAATTCAACAAATATTAACCTGTATTAATAAAAAATCAATATATGGGTCTATGAGAAATAGATTATGTCATGAAAGTGATGTAAAATAACTTACGAAGATTGATTAAGGGTTATTTTTAGGTTATTTATGGTGATAAATTTCTCACCAAAGGCATAACATCGATAAATGTGATCCTTGGTGGTGTTTTAGGCATGATCCAAGGTGAGATTAGTGATAATGATGTGTTTTTTTTGAGAAAATAGACCATATGGGTTCTAATTAAGTAATCATATGATGTGTAGTTCCTTTAACACAAGATATGTACCCCCCAGTGGTAGCTAGGGTTTCTATTTTAGTTAAATATTACATGGGGAAAATTTTTGAGTACACATGTGTGGTCCTAAGACTTGGGTTACTATGACACTTTCCAAGTACCCTTGGGAGTCCCACATGCTGTGTACCTCATCATACATTCCATATAGGTAAAATTATACATGAAATGTGGGTAAAATTACATTACTGGACTTGGGTTAAGAGACTATACATTTTGTACCCCCAAGTACATGCCTCATACCTTCCCAGACTTAGTGATTTTCATATTTTCTCACCTGAGACTCAGATTTGGACACAAGAGTAGTCCACCCTGAGTATTTTTTCATTTATAATGTGATGCTTCATCTCTCAACACCATTAGAGGTGGTATTAAAGGTGATTCATGAAGTTTACTTTCCTCATATCTTTAGGGATGCCGATGGAGATAAGGCATGCTGATTGGAGCGAACATGAGTTTTAGAACAACCCTAGCAGTGATCTAGTAAGTGGGTGCATGTAATGACCCCAACCTCTCTTAACAACTAAATTTATTTGATTCCAATATTTAAATTTTTCTTTGAATGTTTTTTAATCTTAAATGGAGTTAATAGAAAAACAAAATAATATTGAGAAATAGGGAAGAGAGAAGGATAATACTCTTTAAGTTTGTGGATCACCAGGTACCTAGTGGGTTCTAGGTGGCCTGATGGTTTTGTTTTAAAAAACTAGATACTCGATGCTTTCTATTAGGTACCTAGAAGTTTTTTGAAAAAAATGATGTCAAATAAGGGGTATTTTTTCTTTTATTAGGCGACCCATTCTAAAACACATATAAAATATTATTTTCACAATTTAATAATCACATCTCACAAGTAATCTAACAATCCCAAAATCCAATGTTTTAGTGTATTTAGATATAGGATAAAATAAAAAACTTATTACAAAATTTTAATTAAACGTCTCCCATAATAAACTCTTCACATGAATTCCTTTTATACATTGTATATAATTTATTGGGAAATGGGAAACAAAAGAAGGTTTGATCTCAAATGACCAATAAGGGAAACATATTAATGTGACACAGTGGTTTAGATTATAAAATTATGAGAAAACCTGAATCAAAAGAGAAATATTTGATTAAAAGGAACTTATAATTATAATAGATAATCATAAGTAATGATAGAATATCATATATCATGGAACAAGATAAAATAACCATCTTAGAAGCATAAAACATATATCATGGCCCAGAAATATGTGAAGGTAAACATAAAACTTGTAAACATAATGTAGGCATGTGGAATAACATATAAAAGTGTCATAATCTTAATCATGGGTAATCACACCTTTTTGATCAAACCCAATCATACCCACACATAAAATCGTGAGCAAACCCAATCATTTCCACGCATTATGATGCGACCAAACTCTATCAGGTCCATGAATAATAATTATATCAAGTTGTATAAAACATTAACCAACAAATTAGTGAGACATACATGACCTAAACCACCACATAATGATATACTATACCTTATTATTACATATTAAAATAATAAATCACCTTATCATGAAAACCCGATGAAAAGAAAAATGGGTTTCATATCATTTCTAAATGGTATCACATAACATGAAATCAATATTATATTGGTTTTCAGCATAAATAAAATTTTAAAAAAGGATTATAAAATCATTTAAAGGATTATCATGGAAAATAATTTATAAGAGATATCTTTTAGAGGTAGAGAGGAAAATAGAATCAATATCAAGAAAAGGAATTTGTTATGGATTTTTCATCATAGTTATAAAACAATTATAAGTAATTTCATAAAACCATTTGAATAGGGGTAAAAATTTGAAATTAAAAACATTAATCTTAAAGGAATTGAAATTATATAAACCTTGAATATAAATGAAATGAAATTTAATAAATTTAAAGTGAAAGATATAAATTCACATGTGAAAATGAAATCTATTTATTATTTTAAAATACCTTATTGAAAACCCACATCATTAAAAAGGGTAAAGAAACTTCTATTTAAATAAAGTAATGGGAAATATTAATATCATAGGAGATGAAACATATAATGGTTTACAATTAATAAAGGATAACATTATAAGGAAAAAAATACAGACATTGAATAAAAATACCATTATAAAGGGAAGAAATTATTCTTAACATCATAGAATTTTTAGAAAAGGAGGAAATTGGTAAAATAAGAATATTGTTATGAGAAAATGTATATTATCTAGATAAAAATAGAAAAAAATCACAAATAATAGATAAATTGAAGCATAAAAGAAACTTTAAAGATCTTATTCAATGAAAGTATTTTTTAACTCAATGAAAGAATATTTAGTTGAGGAAATCCTTACAAATTTGGAATCTTTTGAATAAAAAACCCATTGAAGAGATAAAATAAATGAAACTTTAAATACCATGCTTAAATATAGAATAATAATATATTATGTTATATGGGTAGTATATACACCTTATAAAAGAAGATGTATGCACAATATAAAACATGTCTCAAAGAAGGAAAATTGAGATGAAAAACCCTTACCTCAAGTCCCAACTCACTTGGTGTGTGCATCCAACTTTTTGAATTATCAAATTAATTTTATTAAATTCTATCTTTAGAACATATTTCTTGTATATTTAATTTTTATGGTCTATTTAGTATTATATGTTACTCATTTTTTTAGTTTTTTTCTCTCTTCTTGATAGCTAGGGGTTGTCATATCAATTCCTCTAAAATTGATTCGTTGTGTTGAGTAAGTTCCTTGATTTTATAGTATAGTTTTATAATCTATATAATTTTTAGGGTTCTATAAATAAAAGTTCCACAATTATTTATAAAGTTCCATGTTCATTATTTTAAATTTTGATGTATGATTCATAAAGAAAAAATATAAATTGTATTTGTTTTGATAACCTTTTTCAAACAAAAGGTTTTATATTAATATCAAGTTTAAATATTAATATTTACATTATAGGAACAAAAAATTATTTACATATTATAATAATATCTTACTAGAAATTAAATTTTCATAACCATCCATGATAAAAATGCCTTGCATCATTTATATAGGTAATTAAACCAACCCAAATTGGAATATAGTGTAATTAATTAGATAAGTTTAATTATGTAATGATTTTTTATAGTATCATCATTATTGAATTACAAGAAAATAGAAAATTATTTATTATTATATAATATTATCAGAATTTAATTTTTATGAATCATTTATTATATAATCATTATAACATAGTTCATGTAGGTGGAAAAAACAACCCAAAGAGGACCATGTTATAATGAATGAATGAATAATAATATGGTATTATTTAATGATAATATTACTTTTATAAAAGATTTAAAATTTTAAAAACATGTTAAAATTTTGATAAATAATATTTAAGAATATGTATAAAAATAATACATAAAATAATGATTTAAGTGAAAAAAATAATCACATAGAAGGATTTAATCTCTTCTTGGTAGCCTCCTTGATTATGAAAGGATTTGAGAAATTTATCCAGAACATAATCTTAAGAACATGGAAGAGGTTTATTTGGGATGTAAATGAGGTAAAATAATGGTAGGTATTAAAATTTTTAGAGTATATTTGAAGGGGTGGTATAATTATCCTTTAACAAGTAAAGGGAATGTAATTTTTTAAATAGTTAATAGTAAATATAAAAATAAAGTCAAATTTTAAGTCATGTGGGTTAAAATTTGAATTAAAATAAAGAAAATGTGAGGTGAGGTTGATAAAGTCCTCATACACTAGTTTAAAGTTAAGTTTTAAAGATATGTTATGTTGTTACCCCTGTTTTAATACTTTTACCAATTTTATCCTTCACTCCAGTCGCTAATTTTTATTTAAGTAATTCATTTTTACACTTAAAAATAAAATAGGACTTATTAGATAATTTGGAATTTTTAATTCTAAATACAAAATCAATTTTATTGAATTCAGTTTTTATTAGGGATAAAATTTAATTATAAAATAATAAATAGAAAAAATATATTTTCAAGTATATTAATTATTTTTTGATAAAATTATGAATGTTTTTGAATTACATGAAATTAATCTGTTTATTATTAATCAAATAAAAGTTATACAACTTTAAAAGTGAGAAATAATTGAATTCTACCTTATGTATACTTCATTAAAGGTAAAATACCAAACATAGTTTTTTATTACTATAAAATATTACTTTATATTCCAAACATTGATATCTAAATTCAAAATAACATTTTAAAATGTATCATTTTTCTCATTAAATAAATAATTTGTTGAGAAAATTATTTTATAATTTTTTATCTCATGCTCACATCTTGATAAATACATAAAATCTATCATGTTAGTAAAAATTATATTTTTCAATACTCACATAAAAACCAATTTTTTCTGAAAAATATAAAAAAGTCATCATAGGATAATACTGACATTATGAATTTAAAAATAATTTTCATTTTTAAAATTAAAATTCTAAATGTTATTGTAATTAAATTTAATATAAAAACACATAATGTGGAAAAACAATTTACAAGAAATTCTTTTCAAGCATAAAATGATTTTAATCTTATTAATAACAAAGTAATGACCACTAGATGAATGCTAATATATATATATATATATATTACAAATAAAATTTATTAAAATCATTTTAGTACTGATTAATTTAATTTATTAAGATAAAAATACATTACTTTTATAATGAAAGTTTATGATAAATATCTCTTTTTTACCCTCAAATGATATTATCTTTATCTATAAATTATTGGTACTTAATGAATGAATGATTTTTCATTTTTTTAAATGTGAAAAGAATATTTTTAACTAAATTTAAAACTCCAAATAAGAGGAATTTAACTTTTAAATACATAATCGAGGAAATTATTTTAATGTAACAAACTTTATATACTATGATTATAACACTATGTAAATTACCATTTTATATTTATAAAAACTATGTTATAAAAAATTAATAAAATTCTATTGAAAATAAGATATTATAAATATTAGTAATTAATCTTTCAAAGAAAAAGATTAAATTTTTTATAATGTAATATTATTATAAAACCTACCACTTTATGTGTTAAAAATAAATTTTTATAGTAATAAAACATTTATAAAAAATATGGTAAAAATCCTTTATAATTTAAATTAATAATAAAGTAAATTAAAAATTCATGATAAATTTTTATTTTTGTGTAAAATTATATTTAAACTTTCATCAAATTTTTCACATTAAATGTTATATGAAATTAATTTTAATATGGTACAAATTTGTGACTATGGAAACATATATTATACTATGTTAGCCATTAAATTATAATGTCTAAATTACCATGATGATTTGAAAATAAAAATTTTAATAAAAGAAATGTAGTTATCTGATTAAATTATATAGGTAAAAATAATCATGAATATATTAAAATAGATATATGTATACAAATATAAAATGATGAAATATAGAAGTAGGTAAACACGTAGGCTTATGGTAGGCATTGTGACCTTGTCACCCTTGTTTGGTGGGTTCGAGCCCTCTGGCCTCACTAGACATGGCCAGTTTTCTTCCAGCCTATGGGATATCCTTTTTGATAAAAAATTTTAAAAAATGAAATTCGATTATTTATGAAAAATATATAAGGTAAAAACTTAGGAGGTGATTATATAAAAAAGTTTTTGGTTAAAATTATTTAAAAAAAGGGATGTATTAAGCATTTATATATTAAATTTAGGATAAAAATATTCATTCGAAATATAGGATGTTACATTCTACCCCCTTTAAATAAATAACATCCTCAAAATTTTAATTATCAATCACTAATGAAACTATACAAGCGTATCCATAAGGTATACATGACTCAAGATATAATTTATAACGAGATATCAACCTTACTATCATGGATAGGACTATAGAACTCATCTTTTACAACTTATGAAACAATTTCAAGATTTTAAATGTTTATAACAATTTGTGCTAAATATACTTCCTTGGTAATAATAATTAAGCATTTCTAAATACATACCTTTTACAATTTTTTTTCATGATATAATTTTTGAACCAAATACTAAAACCAAATGGAAATATAAATAATAGATAAACATATTAAACCCAATCAGAATTTTCATATCCATTAATACCTTAATTTCAACCTAAGATACATTTGATTTGAATATATATCTTTTTTTGACTCTTAAGGTTATTTATGCTGCTTAAATTATATTCTCAATAATAATTAATTTGATTTACCAATTATACATAATTACCTCATCAGTAATTAACACATCGAATAAAAGGATTATATATACCTTAATCATGTATTCCAATTAAAACGTAATAAACATCTCTCAAAATATCACTAATCACCTTAAAACCAAATCACATAATACCTCAATCAGAGAATAATTATATACCTTAGATTCAATCATCACACCATTAGGTGTTTGCATCGATAATTTAATATCTAAAGTTTTAGGGGGTGAATCAATATTATCAAAAAAATCTCATGGTATGAAATATAATTAAGAACTAGAATAAAATTTGACATTTAAAAATCTAGAGTGAATAATAATAATTACCTTCACCACTTCATGATGTACTTTATCTATAGTGATTGCATTGGATATTCCTTTTTCCCCTAGTTTTTTGAAGTTGATGTTTTCAATTATCCACATTATCTATTTTATTAGGAAACTTATTTGTATATATCGCAATCTATTTGAATTTAAAACATAATTTTTTTAGTGGAACCTTAAGAAGAAATTAATTTCTAGCCACTATGTTAACCAAACTACTTATTTTTTATCAATTGTTTGTTGATCTATTCCCTTCCTTTTCCACACATAAAAAATCTTCTTATTCATTTGAGAAATTTACCCAGGGGATTCCTCATATATTCTTGACATGTAGGAAATTAAACCTTCTTTCATCTATGGTCTTTATCACATGAAATTTCTAGAAAATACATTTTATCTTATTTATAAGTTCAATTTGCTTCAAGTTGTTAATCATAATTTGACATATATTATTAGGCATAACAATTAGATTTTTCCCTATAGATCTTATCCCATTTGGTTTCTTATTTGGAAAATCATCACATTTTCTTTCTCACCCATTGTTAACTTGGTTCCTCTAGGTTCCATCCATTTATAAAAAATAAAATAAAGGTAGGAATGGGAATACTTATAAAAGGAAAACTATGAACTTAGAAAAAATAACTCATAATGTAGTTTTTACTCTCTATTATTAATATATAGGTTTCAATCTACCTTATCCATTCTCATTTTCCTATGAGGTTATCTAACATAATAAAATTTAATAATAGTTTTACATCATTTATAATGATTCATAAAGATCATGTGAATCAACCAAGAATATCCCTTAGGAGTGCCAAACCAGGTGTAAAGTTTGGCCCACTTGTTGTGCATTGAGTGAAGATATAGTTAATAACCAACCAATTTTTTTCATATTTATAACCCCTAGGTGAATCTGTTCCAAATAATGCATCTTATAGTATGTATCTAGATGGGCATGTTATTTCTAAGTACCCACATACTCTATAATTTACCAATATTTCAGGATATTTCCTATATCTAAACTTATCCCTAGGGTTATCACTAAATTTTTCTAATACCAATCCCAAAAAATAACTAAACTAATCTCCAAAAATAACTAATTTATTTTGATATTAACTAAGGTGACCTAAGCTAACAAACATATATTCTTACACTATTTTCACAATCTAATCACTATACCTCACGAGTAATCTCATAATCCTAGGACCTAAAGGTTTAGTGTCTTTAGAGATAGGATATAATCATCATCTTATTTCAAATTATTATTAAACATATCTTATAATAAATTAAATATATGATTCCCTTATACACAAAGTCCTATATATAATTCTATGTGAAATGGAAAATAAAATATGGGGTGAGCCAAAAATACTTATTAAGGGAAACAAATGTAAATGCCACAATGGGTTAGATCATAAACTTGAGAGAAACAATTAATTAGAGGATAAATATCTGAATAAAAGGACCTTGAAATCATAATAGATATTCATAAGAAATGATAAAATATCATGGATCATGGAATAAGATAAAATAACCATCAAATAATCATAAAAAATATACCATGGATTTAAAAAATGTGAAGGTAAACATAAACCATGGAACCATAATGTATGAATGTGGAATAAAATATAAATGCGGCATAATATTAAGAATACGTAATCATAACTTTTTGATAAAACCCAATAATTCCCAAATATTAAATTGTGAACAAACCCAATCATGTCTACACTTATGATGTGAGAATAGAGAATCATGTACATTTATTACATTATCAATAAACCCAATAATGTACATGCATAATTATTATCTCATGATATACAAAACTTAAAAAATGTGTTGGAGGGTGATATAAGACCCCACCCATCACAAAATTATATACCATAATTATGTATACCACATGTAAAAAATCAATCATATTATCATGAAAAATCCATGAAATGAAAAATGGGTTTCATATAATTTACAAATGGTATCGCATAACATGACATCAAGGTTTGTTCAGTTGTCACTATAAGTTTATTATTCCAAAAGTAAAATAAAAGAATTTAAAGTATGATAATGAAAATTAATTCATATGAGATAGATCTTTTAGAGGTATATTGTAAAATGGAAGTGAAACCAAGAAATGGATTTTCTTAAGGATTTTTCAAAATAGTTATAAAAATAATATATAAGTTACTTTATAAAACCATTTGAATATGGGTAAAAAGATGATATTCAAAACATTAATTTTATAAAAAAATAAAATTATTTAGACCTTGAAAATAAATTTAATTTATGATAATAAATGTGAAGTAGAAGATATTAATTTTTTCATGAAAATTAAATTCCTTTATTATTTTAAAACACCTTATTAATAACCCACATCAATAAATAGGAGAAAAAAATCTAAATTAAAAGAAATTAAATGAAAATATAAATATCGTAGGATTTAAAACATATTTGGGTTTCCAATTAATAATGTATAATATTGAATAGAATAAAAACATAGACATGGAAGAAGAAGAGAAATGATAAAAGGTAGGAATCATTCCTAAAAACATATCATTTTTTGGATGAAGGAAATTGTCCACAAAAGAATATTTTGATGAGAAATTTTAATTTATCTATAAAAACATATAAAAAATCATATATAATATATAAATTATAGCATAAAATAAATCATAAATATTTTAGTCAAGAAAATTGTTTATGAATCAATGAAATAAAATCGAGTGGATGAAACCTTTACTACTTTGGTATCCTTTGAATAAAAAACCCATTAAATATAGAAAATGAATGATTCTTTAAATACCATTAATAAAGATAAAATCATGATATATTATGTAAAATGGGTAGTTTATACACCTTATAAAAGAAGATAGGTTCCCAATATAAAACATTTCTCAAAGAAAAAAATTGAGATGAAAAAACCTTACTGCAGGTTCTTACTCACTCAGTAAATGCATCTAAATTATTAAATAACCAAATTATGTTAATTGAATAATTTATTTATAAAATTTTCAAGTATTTTTAATTTTATGGTTTAGTTATTATTATATGTTACTCATTAATATAGTTTTTTTCTCTCTTCTCAGTTGCTAGGTTTTTTTCGATCAATTCCTCTAAAATTTAATAAGTGTGTTGAATATGGTCAAAGGAGTTATAGAATAGTATCATCATCTAAAAAACATTAATGTTTCTAGAAATATAATTTATATAATTATTTATGAAGTTCTATTCTCATTCTTTGTAACTTTGAGGTATGATTCAAAAATGAAAAATCTAAAACATATTTGTTTTAGTAATCATTATCGTACAAAAGGTTGATTGTTAATATTGAATTAAAATATTTATATTAATATCCTATAAACAAAACATTTATGTATATATTAATATCATATATTACTAAAAATTATGTTTCCATAACCATCCATGATAAAAATTCATATCATTGTTCATGTTGTAATTAAACCAACCCAAACAAGAACTTGGAAGAATTAATTAGATAAATTTGATTATGGAATGATTATATTATAATATCATCATTAAAGGATTATGTGTTCATATATAACTCTTTGTTATAATATAATATTACCATTTTTTAATATTTCAAAATAATTCATGATATAATCATTATAACACTTTTCATGTAAGTGGTAAAGTCGATCCAAACAAGAGTGTATTATAATGAGAGAACGAATAAGAATATGATTTTATTTAATGATAATATTACTTTTAGATAAGATTAATGATTTTAAAAATAATAATATATTGATAAATAATATTTAATTAGAGGTAGAAGAAGAAGATACGGAAGAATGATTAAAGAGAAGAAAATACTTACATAAAAGAATTTAATATCATCTTGGAAACCTCCTTGATTATGTAAAAAACTGGGAAATTTCTAGGGACCAGAAGCTCAATATCACAAAATAGGTTTATTTAAGAAATAAATAGTGCATATTAATGGTATTTATTTAAATTTTTGGAGTATATTTGAAGGGGTCGTGGATGAATCCTTTTATAAGCGAAGGGAATGACATTTTTGGAAATACATAATACTTAATATAAAAAGAAAGACAAATTTTGAGATATATGAGTTCATATTTGACTAAAAATTAAGGAATGGTGAGGGTTGGTTGATAAAGTCCCCATAAAATAATTTAGGGGTATGTATTGAATATATTTTAGGCTTTAACCTTTGGTTTAAAACATTTACCAATTTTAACCTTTACCGTCTTGACTAATTTTTACAAAAGTAATTTTTTATGCCTAAAAATAAAATTGAACTCTTCAAATAATTTTGAAAAATTGATTCCAAATATGAAATCCATTTATTTGAATTTAATATTTAATGGTGATAAAAAATAATTCTAAAATAATAAATTTACAACGCATTAAAATTGTTTCCAAAAATATATATTTTTAAGCATAAAAATGAGTTTCAGATAAAATTACAACTTATTTTGATTTCAATGACACTAATTTGTTTATTATAAATAAAATTATATTTAATTGGATTTAAAATAAATAAAATCTAATTTTACCACATGAATACTTAATTAAAAGAAAAAGACCAAAAATAGTTTTTTATTTGGATACAATATTACTTTAGGTTCCAAAATGTCATGCATAGGTTTATAAATTACAAATAATATTTTTAAATTCATTATTTTACTCCTTAAATACATATTTTTTCATTAAAAATATTTTTAAAATTTTTAATCCATGCTCACATCATGATGAAGTCATAAAATCAACAGTATTGGTAAAAATAGTATTTTTTCACTATTCACCTAAAAAGCAACCTTTTCAAAAAAAAAATACTAAAAATTAACCCTATGATAATATTGAAATATTGAATTAAAAAATAATTTTTTTATTAAATTTAATATCTAAAATTTATAGAAGTTAAATTTAATATAAAAATAAATAATGCAGAAAATAGTTTATAGAGAAAATATTTTCAAGCATAAGATGAATTTAATCTCAATCACCAAGTTAATACCATTATATGAATTTTAATTTTTTTTTAATATATTACCAATAAATTTTATTAAAATTATTTTTTAGCAGTGATTAACTTAATTTATTAAGATAAAATGACATTACACATATAATACGATTTTCGGAAAAATACCTCTTTTTACCGTTAAATGATATTATTTTTATTTATAACCAATTAAAAATTAATGTATGAACGATTATTCATTTTTTTATAAGTTTAAATAATATATTTTATTAAATTTAATTATCAAAATAATAGGAATTTTTCTTTTAATTACATAATCTAGAAAATATATTTAGTACAATAAAATGTATACAAAATGATTACAAAGCCATGTCAATAACCATTTTACATTTCTGAACACTATATTATCAAAACTTAAAAAGATTTTATTAAAAATAAGATATTATAAATACGAGTAATAAAATTTTCAAATAAAAACAATAAATATTTTATAATTTTATTTTATTATAAAACATAATACTTTATATATTAAAAAGTAAATTTTTAGTAATAAAACATATACAAAAAATATGGTGAAAACAATTTTGTAATTAAATGAACTATAATTTAAATTAAAAATGGATGATAAACTATAATTTTTTCATAAAATTATATTTAACTATTCATCATATATTTTATATGAAATGTCATATGACATTACTTTTAATATGTTACTACTTTGTAACTATTAAAACATGTATCGAAATTTGTAAATCCTTAAATTTCAATGTATAAATTACCACGATGATTTAAAAATAAATCATTTAATAAAAGTAATTTTTCTTATAAAATAAAACTATTTATGTAAAATTAATCATGAATATATTAAAATATATATAAGTACACATATATAAACAGGATGCGAGATGAAAGTAGGACCAAACTTAGGCTGGTGGAAAGTGTTGTGCCATTGTTTTCCTTCAATCATGGGTTTGAGCCCTGTGGCCTTGCGGGACACGATGTATTGTCTCCTGAATTTTGGGATACCATTTTTGATAAAAAAAATTAGCAAATAAAATTATATTATACCTGAAAAATATATAAGGAAACAACTTATGTGGTAATTAAAAACACAATGAGAACAAAAAAGGGTTCAATCAGTTGAGGGGAAAAAGGTGATAAGTCATTTAAAAAAACCCTTACACCATGGAAAGTTCCATGACATGGATATATCCTTGGGAGTTAAAAAATGACTAAGAACTACTCCCTAGGGAGAACTATAGAGTGGTTCCCCATCATTGTTTCCCTTAGCAGCACCGCCTGACACCCAAGGGTTATCACAGACAACCACACTAAGCTCGACACCGTGGGGGTCCCTATAGCCTGGCTAAAATGTCCAGCAGGAGGGAATAATAAAATAGGAAATTACATTTCAAAATCTAAAAGAACCTAATATTCCTAATATGAGTCCCATGACATGTCACTAATAACCTGGGGTCCACCACTCCCATATCTCATAAGGCCTCTTAATACCAACACTTACTACCTCAGCCTCAAACTTCTTCTCCTTTATTATACTGGATCTCTATTCATCACTCTCAAGAATTGAGGAAGTATAATTAACCTCAAACACTCATGGAAAGACTTCCCCAACCCAAACTTCCTACCTCATCACTTTTATATATGAGGTTAGATTAAACTACAACAACCTTAGCTAAAGATCAAGATGGAGGCCTATTTCAAAATACCAAGTCTTCAAGGAATCATCTAAGGTAAACTATAGATGATAAGGAACTATGTCAATGGAATTGTTAATATACTACAACAACTATTGATCACCCTATTTAAGGATATAAAACTCTATCACCTTATCCAATTTCATGGACCTAGGGAAAAAATATTTGACAAACAAGGCCTTAAAACCTTCCCAAGAAAATACTTTCCATGGTTACATATGAATAATAGACTCCATCTACTTCAAGTTTGGACCTTACAATATAACGGTTGAGAAATTTATTTTTAGACACTCAAGAATCTCAAGGAGGAAAAATATCCTTTTGACATTGAAAAACCATTATTATACCCCACAAGGATATTTATTACCATAAAAGAGATGATGGTTCAACTTCCAAAACTCTAGAAGGAAATCTCTTGGTTTTTCAACTGAAGGGTTTACTTATGGGAAACTACTTTTATATTTCAATTGAAAATCAATTATAACTTAATGGGGAGATATTATTAATAAAAAAAATCACAAACATAGCAAAAAGTCATCCAAACTCAAACCATACACAAATAGAATTAAATAAAAACCCAAAACATAAAACCATAAAACCAAATCACAACCAATTAAGATAAGTTAAAATATTTTGTTTCAAACTATTTTCAAAATCCCATATCCTAGTTTCTGAAATCTTAAAAAATCATTTAGAAATAATTTAAATTTTTTTCACACAAACCACATTAAAATAATTTACGAACTTTTATATACTTATTTTATTTTAAGTCACCTTATAAAACCTCTTTTCAAATATCAAAATTTCAAATTTTAAATATAAAACATTATTTATTTCATAAATACCCTTCTTGATTTTCAAATCCCAAATCCTTTCTTCTTAAGAACATCATTTAAATTTTTAAAAACCAAGTCCACTTTACACTATTTGGAAAAGTATCTTTATTAATTTCAAAACTAGTCACTACTATTTAAAAATATGAACTATTTTTTAAAATATCATAAAACCCAATGAAAATAGATCAACACATCACACAATACAAATTTACTTAATATAGACTAGTGTTCATACAATGCCTGATTGCATGGATAGGTGGACCTTGTGTGAGTCATATAGTTTCTATTGAGAGTTAAACTAAACTTTACACTCAGTCTCCACATGGTTTTCTAGACCATATGATCTCACCATGTGCCACTAGTTGAACTCCCATTTCTATCCCCAAAAATATAAAAAACATTTAAATAATCCACATATCATTAATAAAATTTTAAATAAAATCTATACTAAACAAAACATACCAAAATTAAGTAAATAAGGTTAAAAAACAATGAATCATAACACAAAATTCCCTAGTAATTCCGGGATCTACATGATAAAGAGCTCTCAAGGATCTCCCCACACCCACCTATAGAGTTCTGACATTCCTATACCCACTCTACCATTATTTAACAAATAAAAGTGGTTCTTCTAAAACCTAGTCCCTCTGAAGAACCTATGTTAAGAAAACATTTTTTATGAACTAGTCTATGTCACCCCTGAATTGGGTACCTTAGCTGGACCATGACATATCCAAGGGGAATTCCCGATCCATGAGCTGTATGAAATCACTAAGGAATCATATATGAACTCATGGGAATGATTTCAATAAACAACCATAAAGTTAAACATATAAATTCCCATCAGAAATCCATCTTTACTAGTCCATACATCAGAGGTATATACACTAGTGGAGAAGAACAATTTTATTATAAGAAGTACAAAATAAAGAACAAAAAAAAATAAACATCAAACACCAAGTAAATAATACTGAGAATTATAAATAGATATAAGAGTCATTGTTTTTTATAATACAAAAATAATACGAAGAAATCACAATAGAGTAATAATGAGATAAGGTAAATGGGAAATAGTAATGTCTACTATCACAAATACGAAGGAAATATAGCTATAAAATAATAAAGTACCAATGATCATGGGAATTATAATGAAATTATAGAGAAATCTATAATAGTATTAAATAAGATCCATCATATCATAAAACCTGATCCAATATAATCAACCTAACATTCAGCCACACCCTACATAGCCTAATTGATGGAGAAACTCCCTAAGCTGAAAATATTCCTACTAGGGGCCACTAGTTAGAGAATGATCCTAAAATTGTCTCACATGTGTTATCATAAATTCAACTAGACAATATTGGTTCCCATGATATATGTAAATTGAGGTGGGATAATTAAATTTAAACAAGAACTAGTATAAATATAAATACATATACACAAATAAATATATATATAATTATACAAAACCATAAATATAAACAAATACTCACCCCTGAGTACCCCTCATGGAAGTACCCCTTATTTAGAAAAATGTAGGCATAGGGAAGACACATCACATACCAAGGGAAATTTCATTATTTTAAAATAAACAAGGAAAGGGTACCTCTCGTGGTTTCATCTTCATTATGAAAATCCTCTTTAAATGGTGACAACTAGGAATCATAATCATCTCTAGATTAAAATACCATAAAGAAACTCTAAAAATCAGTATCTAATACGTTTAAGTATTCAAAATATTATAAACATTATAAACCACTATTCTAATGGACTAAGAACTCTTTTAAAATTCAAGAAGTTCTTTTTAAAATTATTTTAAAGGACAAAACACCATTCATGATTTTAAAATCCTTTTACAATAGCTATTAAATATATTTATTGTACCCTTGGTGTGATAGGTTAAATAAAAATAAATTTATACTATGTGTTTAAATTGAAAACCCTTTTATATTAATGATTATAACTTGAAAAACTCATTTACATTCTACATAATCCTCAAACACATTTAATACTATCATTCCAGAACTAAAAATATATTTAAACAAGAAATAAATCATGGGTATAGAATTTAATGGCCAAATATATGGGGAAACCGACCGTGTATTGAATGTTAATGGTCTATAACTTGAAACATGAGATGAATGTAACTAATAAGAGATTCTTCACCCCCTAAACATGAATATTCACAGGTTACAAAGTCAAACACTCACCCTAGGATTTTTCTAAGAAATAACACAATAAGTAGAAAAGAGAAAAATAATAATAAAAATGATAAAAAGAAGATAATATAGGAAATAAGACATTACGTTGAGAGAAATACATAGAAAATGATGGAAGAAGCCCCAAAATTTTGAAGGATAAGAAGAAATAAAATCTTATGGATCCCTTATAGAAAGAATCTTTTTGGGTGGGAGGAAAATTATGTCCATAAATAGTGGTTAAATTAATAGAGGTAAAAAAGGTGATAACTACTTTTTTTAAAAACCTTGATGTTTGGTAAGATATACTGCATAGATATCACTAGTTGCTAGTCAAAGTGACTAAGGAATGATCCCAAGAGAGAACTATAGTGAGGTTCTGCATTATCATTCCCCTTAACAACACTACATGAAACCTAAGTATTTACATGGACCTCCATGCCCGACCCTACACTATAGGGGTCCCTAGGCCTTGCCAAAACACCCACTAGGAGGGTAACACCATATGAGAGCTATTTTTTTGATCCCCTAAGAACCTTGTTCCTATCATGAGTCCCTATATACAATAATGAGACCCTAGGGTCCACCATACCATGATCATTAGGCAAGGTCTCCCCATGAATTTTATATAGGGAGAACCCTCACCCAAAATGCCATCCAAAATGACATGTCCCTTAATCTATACCGTTTTCCACATATTAGAGCTCCAAAATTACCACCCAAAATTATTTTCATATTTCCCATAGTAAAATTCCCTCCTATCACACTATGTGAAGATCCAAAACATGGGCCTCCTCATAGTCTTGTCCAAAATTTATATAAATCCCCAAAACACTTAAAAACAGAGGCATGAACCAAATTATAAGTAAAATAATAACAAAAAACAAAGTTGGGGTGTGGCTAGAACTTTAAAAAATTAAAGGATCCAAAATTATAATGTATTAAAAATTGGGAATATAAGTCACCCAAAACACACATCAAAAACCTTAGGTATAAATCAGATATGAATTTCTAGAAGAAAAATTATAGAAAAAAACAAAATCAAAGAAAAATAAAAGTATATAAATGGTTTAGAATGAGTCTAAATATTTTTGGGGAATGATGAAATACCTTTTAAAATTAATTAAAGATAACAGCATTGTGAAATATTTCATAGAACAAATTTCACCACCCAATAATTTAAATTAAGGTCTAGTGATGGTTTTCAATTATTCCTCAAATGAACTTATAAGTGGAAGCAAACCCATGTAATTCATGATCTTTCTTAAATAATATCAATATGCTCTGAAATAAATAACATATAAATTACACCTTTATTGTTGAATAATCCATCCTTTACTCTTTGACATACATTTTATGAAGATCATTTAAGAAAAAAAATAAATCTTTCTACCACTATGGTAATACACCAGCCTTTGGATCCTAATTCACAATGAAAGGATTCTCGATCATAAAAGGGGTGATATTAGATTCTATGTGAGAAAAATGATGATAAAGTGTGAAGTTATTTTTGACTATATTTCACGCAACATAGGTATCTTCAATGAAGGGTATTAATTATTTTTTATAAACTATCATTTGAGCTCTTGATTATGATGAGAATTGGACATATCAAGTTTTATTGTATTCAACTCATTTTTTAATTCCCATTTAAGTTTGTTACCATTTAATTATTTAAAATGGTTTTACATGACATAAAAAATAAATTTTTTAATTCATAAATGATGAAACCATGTAACGAAGATGTGGTAATGCCTTCCATAATCCCATGTTACATTAGGTGAAACTTATTCTCATGATATATCTCATACACACCATACTATATTGGCACCAACATATTCTCAAGATTCTTATTATGTATACATTGGAAGTAAAATATCCTAAATCACTTGATATTCATCACATGTATATATATTTTTAGTTTAAATACAATAATGTTTCATTTACATTAATTACCATAAGATTTTTATTTAAAATATAACAACTCCATGTGAATACATCGAAAAATATTTTGGATATGGTTTTATATTACCCACTTAATTTTATAAAAAAATAATGTAAACAACTTAATTCTTATCCAAAGGTTTACTTTTTTGACCTTATATTCCTTTTTATCACTTAAAATAGATATAAAATACTGATTTAAAAAATGTTATCAAAGAGTAGCCTCTAGAAAATCATCAGTACTACTCAAGGTACTAATAAGTCTAGTGTGATTTCAATCAACCAAACTCATATCCCTATAAGGACATGAACACCAAAAATATATCATATAAATCATATATATACCTATATAATCTCCTTTTATAAGACCTAGAGTGACCACTAAACATGTAACATGCAAATCTAGTATATTCTATCTCATAACTTCTTGATTCTCAGAAATAGATTGACCTGGTCGATGAATACATCAAATGTCATTCATCAAATAGACGAGTAAAACACATATCCATTATCCAAGTAGTTAATAACATCATATTTTATTGTTTTTTATCGGAAAATATAATGAATCATATATCTATGATGGTTTGACATGAATCATCATTACAAACTAGCTTTCTAAATAAAGGTGGTCGCTGGAGTTTCTAGCCAGTGACACTTCAGAATGCATGTTGGTCAAGAGGGTGGGATATCAATATCATCACAAATTTTTTATGGGATTATTTCCTACTATTAGAATCTATTACATATTTAAGTCATATCCTTGAATCCTTCCAAAATCCTAGTGTGATATTGGTTACCCTTGTGCTGATATTTCATTGATAACATGTATAGATGTAAAATTCTGTATATATGAGAGGTTTTCAATCTTTTATATTTACAAATTAAAAATTCTTAATTTTAAGGGTATATAGTTTAAAGCCACACTACTATGAAATTTAGATTTTATTTACATATAGAGAGGAATTAAGTGCTAATGGTGTCGAGATCGTTCCCATGAAAAGGGATTCCTAAGTATCCTTATAAAAGGAATTAGAACCCATATAGTTCAATGTCACATAATGAGACACATCATACATTTTAAGGTCATGTGATAAGGAATGATCTATGTATCTTAACATTATGAGGTAAGGATCATTAGGCTGATATGACTAGTAATGTCGAGTGTGGGACTTATGCAAGAACGAATCTTTCTGTTTAACATTGAATATAATATTGCCTAATGAGGTTAGGCTCTTTTCATAAGGAAAATGTCTTTAAGAGGTTTGTGATTGATTTAGAAAGTGTAAATATATTCTACTAAGAAGAATATGGTTTCATTAGGAATATGGACTAAAAAAAATATGAATAAATATGTCCATCTAGGTGGGACATGGTTTCATTGAGAATATGACCTAATGAGGAGAGTTCCCATGGAATATGGACCTCATGAAATGGATGTTTGGATTCATGGAAAATATAGATTGATGGGAAAGAATGAAAGTGTATTTATAAGTAATATATCCACATGAATATAGATAATGGAAGGTTGAATATGTTGGATTTGAACCTTTGGGATACTTCCTACTTATCCTACCTGATAGGAATCAAATAACACATAGTTCAAGATGTACATTTTAAGGTCACATGAAAAGGTTGTACCACATAGTTTAACATTATGTGGTAAGAACATTGGTGTCATTAAAGGTGAAAAATATAGGTTTCAGTGGGGATTATTCACATGGGGATACATTATAATACCTAAACCAATGCGTGTCTTATGTGAAGGAATATATAGTTATATCTTAAACCTAGTTGAAATACCACCATCACATATTCCTACCAGTTAGTAGGAAAAGAGTGATAAAGGAGGCCTGATCTTAGTCAGGGGACTATAAGGTTAAATGTAGATCATATTCCATCTCTTAGTTGCCTCTATCATTTAATGGGATCAGTCATCCACCAAGTTCTCATGCCAATTATATTTTGGTTGGGGTTATTAAGATTAGGTTTCATGGCCTGGGGATGGATTCACTGATATCCATATGATGAGGTCCCTCATTATATTGGGAATGCATGATTTAAAATTACCTGAGGAATGTATTAGTTATGGAGGATTAGTGAGAGACACCTTTTATCAAGGGAATTCATGGTTTAAGAATGGACACTCTAGAATTAATTTAAGCCTTATCATGTATGTCTAGTGGTTCTAAATGATGCATTGATAATTAGTGTCCCAAGTAAGATACTTAGGTAAAAAAAGGCTCTAAAATTGATACCATGATGTTTATGGTACCCTAGAATTTGAGTTGAAGTGGATGATTCCCCCTTATGTGTTATTGAAGATAAATTCCCTCTATTAATGGCCCACAATATTTATTTTAACCTAGTGAGGGATATAGGAAAGATTTGTCCTTATGAGGGTGAGTAAATAGGATTCACCATAATAATATAAAACAAGGGGGTTCACTCTAATAAGGGTAAGTAAGAGGGTTCTCCATAGTAAGGGTGAGCTAGGGGATTCACCCTAGTGATGGTTGGGTGAAGTGGCACCCTAGTGGTAATAGGGAGAAATGATTATCTAGGAGATATGACTTGGATACATCTTTACCCTAGTGATAAGAGATCTCCATGAATTCCTTTATATTAATAACAATTATGTTCATTTGTGGTTAAGTTTACTTCCCCCGAGTATTAATGAAGTAGGGAGGAAGTGGTTTCTCATAAAGGTTATTAGTATTTCAAAATCATAAACAGCTCAATTACCCTATATTTTGGTAAATTTACCTTTTTTAGGATTAAATAAGCTACTTGAAATTTTTTGAATACATTTAATTGAGACTTGGGTTAATAGAGCCTCATTATTTCTCTTTTTATTCCAAAAAAGTGTCAAATGAAGAGGACACGTTTAACAACCTGAACTTTTATAATGTCCCCTTGTGATTTAGTTAAATTAATTATTATATATTATGGATATAGAAAACACATGCACTTCATTGGATCCATTATATCCTATAATATTTAATAGAACATTAAGTATCATTACCATTGATAATATATAAATTGAAAAGTGATCATATGATTAGTATAAATATAGGGTTTTGATAAATCTGAATAAAAAAACAAAGGAAGTGATGGACTCAACCACTAGGATTATAATCTATGAAGAATATTTATTAGAGATTCATAGGGAGATATAATAACATGAATTTTCCCTTGAAGTAGACGAAGATGAGATCCAGAAACTTAAGTTTGAGTGAAAACATTTACGAGATAATTTTAAGCTCATTGAGATCACGACTGAACCCATGTATGCCGAACCACCTCATGAAAGTCTCACCATCACATACCTTACTCTTAGGGAATTTACTAGTATATTAAAGTGATATGTATCAAGGCCCTAATAATATGAATATGTATATTATATAGAATAATGAATATATTTTCTTATTATTATTTTTAATTTATAAATGATTTTTATTTTGATACAATAGAACACAAATTTTATTTTTTGGGTAATATTCAAATTCAATTAAAAAATTATTTCAATGAATTAACAAATTTATGAAATATATAATATTTTCTTGAAATATTATTATTAAATAATGATTATTAAATATAAATGATCATATATTTTTATGAAGTCAAATGTAATTTTTATAGGGGTTAGAAAACTATTATTGTCAAAAAACGAAAAATTTCAAAATAAATGTTGATTATTACTTTAAAAGTGAAAATTCACATATTTATAAAATTATTTAGATAAAATGAATATTATTTTTTTAATAAAAACATTGAAATTAACTAACGGTAATTTTTTATAATTTACTGAGAGTCTAATTTTTGGGTAAAAATTAAATACGATATAAATATATGGTGTGTATTATGAAATCATAATGACCCAAATTAATGTAATAAATACTATAAATGGTATAAATGACCAAATATATGTTTTAAATTTATAAAAAATATGATTTTAAGTTTATTTTATTAATTTTATAAATCCATTATGAATCCTCCAAAACCTATAATATATTTTAAGGTTTGAAAATCATTTGTTTAATGAATTGACTCACTTTCACATTAGCATGGGAAATATTTTAATAATTTTCACCATTTTTCTAATAAGACAATGAGAAACACACAAATTTGATAGAAACCATGGAAGAAAACCATGTGAATGTTTTTGGGTTTGTTTATTTTATTATATAGATTCCAAAATCTATGTTTGAGAAATAATTAAGAATTCCCCACTCATTTCCTATATGAATCTACCCAATATCACATTTATATTCACTAAAAAACTTTAATCCCCATAAATACTCTTACCTAAACTCTTTAGAGTCCTCCCAAGATTCCTTCAAACTCTCAAGAAGATCCCCTAAAAAATTTGTAATCACCCTCTCAAGGTAAGGGATCTTCCACTCTCTTTTTTATTCAAGAACCTATTTTATGTTATACCTCTTAATTACTAATTGTTATTTTTTGAGGTATATTTTTATATATCCATATTACTATATTATTTTTTTCCATGATATGATACACCATGTTATCTCTAATTATTTCCTCTAATGAACCTTTATGTACACCCGTTACCATGTTGGAATTTAGTAAGAGATCCTATCCTTCTTTTATATATTCAAGTATCTTATATATCTTATGTATTTTATATTCATTTAATAATGTTGGGATATATTCTTCCATATACCCCTTAATTTATAAATCTATCAAAATTATTATCAACCCCTTCCAATCTCATCAATCCCTCCCATTAACATTCATATACCCCATTATGCTGTCGAAATATCACTGTGATTTTCCATGACAAACAATTTTGTAGTGAACACCCGTACCCATTTCCTATCATGGTTTCTCACCTTTATTCACTTATACTTATTTATTTGAGACTTACATATTTTTTTTATAAACTCCTTGATCTTGGAATAAAATAATATGATGAATGAATCCATGTTTTATGATCTACGTGGCACACTTAAGCATGATAATGAAATGATAGTGATGGGTGCACCCAAAATTATTATAGCACACTAATGCATTCGATAATGTTTTATTCACATGATACATCACGAAGGGGATTAAAGAGTGAACCTAATACACTATAGGATTTTTTTACATCATGATGTCTTAGAAGTCAGCCTTGACCTATGTTTATAATTGAGTGTTTCAAATTTTTTCCACATTTCCCATGTTTCCTTTATGATTATCATGCTATATCATGCCTCATTGTTCATGTTTATGATTGTCACTCCTTTTATACCCCATTGATATGAATATTTTCTATCATGTATTAATTTATTCATTTTCTTCCATGTTTATTCTATTATTTGGATTTATAGCTCACCCCCTTCTTATGAATGTCCCCAGGTTATCCCATTCAGTTTTAAGTATAAAGGAATAATATGAGCATGTTAAGGTAGTTTCCAATAAAGATGATGTATTCCCTATTTTATGTTGTTATTTAATGCACCTGATTCCAAAATATACAAGAATTATTTATCTTCTGGGTTGTATTATGTGTAATATTATGTAATAAACCATGAATTAATTTGTAATAAAGAGAAGGGTTGTTATATTTTTTATCAAAGGAAAAGTTTAGTCAGTTTCGATATTAGGATTAGAAAAATCCAGCAAAAGCCTTAGGGATATAACTAAGTATAAGTAAACATACCTAAATTTTGGTAAAGTATAGTGTAAGTGTTTTATCAAGAAAATAAATCCCTATCTGGATAATATAAGTGTATGTGGCTCTAGAGTATATTTACATAGGGGTAAAACATAAAAACACCATGTTAAGCTATACTCAATCAGGAACTAGTGCATGGTAATTGGCCTTCCTGCATGCCTATTTTGATGCTCCTAGGGAATATGCTATGGTCAATTCACAAGCTCATTATAAACCATTATTAAGGGAACATAAATTCCTATATGATTATATGTTAGGGAATAGATCATGGAAAAATATAGATTAAATCCTATAAATTCATACATTAATAAAATACAGGTATTATTTATGTTATCCTATTAATTTCATTGGATTCCCATATATTTGTTTGATAGTCTTAAAAAAATATCATCCCTATGTCTATTTTGGATGAAATAAATGAGTAGAACTAGAATCAAATAGTGAAAGATGGGGCTATCATTCATAGTTCTATGCATTCCTTCACATCATTCAAGATTAATAGAACTATCCAAACACCACAAAAAAGCATGGATGTAGAGTTATCGGTGAAAATGGAAAATGGGGAAATTATTGAATCCCAAGTATATAACTTCTCCATTGTCAAATTTTTTGGGTTGAAAGTTACAACGAACCTTGTGATACCCCCTTTAGTATAATTTGATGCAATTATCGATATGGATTGTCTTTCCTTAAATAGAGCCATCATAAATTTCCACAGGAAGGAAATCAGTCTCTATATCATGAATCAACCCCCGATTATGTACAAGTGCAAGGAGGTGGATAAATATTCTTTATCACCAATATCTCAAGAATTGATATTATTGAACTACAATCATGAATATCAAGCTCAAATGGTTTAATATAAAGAAAGGATCATCCTTAATGACATTCCCATTTTGAGGGAATATGATGAAGGGTTCCCTGAAAAATTTTCTAGCATTACTCCTAGACGAGAGGATAAATTTTAAATTGATCTTATACCTTGGGAATTACCATTATACAAGACTGATTATAGAATGGATGTTGTGGAGATAAAGGGTTCATACACCCAAGTGGTTCACCTTGGTGTGCACTTGTCTTCTTCATCGAGAATAAGGATGGGTCAATGAAACTTTCAATGATTATCATGAGCTAAATAAGATCATGATAAAGGAAAAGTATCCTCTTCCACTAATTGATGGCTTGTTCGATCTTCTACGTGGATCATAATAATTCTCTAAGGTGGATCTTCAGTCAGGATATTATCAATTAAGGGCGAAAAGGAGGATATCCCCAAGTCCACTTTTCGTACAAGGTATGGGCACTATGAGTTCATATTAATGCCATTTAGACTCAATAATGCTCCTGAAATATTCATAGATTTTATGAATAGAGTCTTTAGAGATTAACATAAAAAAATTGGTAGTATTTATAGATGATATTCTAATATACTCAAAAATAAAGGAGGAGTATGCGGTGCATCTGAGAACTGTTCTAAAGACATTATGAAATGATAAGATTTATGAAAAGTACAAAAAATGTGAGTTCTAGTTTAATGAAGTCTTATTATTGGGGAATATTATCAGAATTAATGAGATATTCATATAACCTTCATATATAGAAGAAATTGAAGGATTATTGAGGCCAACATCTATGATATAAATCTATAGTTTCATTGGGTTAACTGGGTATTATTGCCAATTTTTGATAAATTTATCATGATAGTCAAACAATAAAACCAAGATAACTCATATGGGAGTCAAGTTTGTTTGGAATGATGATTTGAAAGAGGGAATAAAGGAGTTAAAAAAGAGTCTTATCACTATGCTTGTACTCACATTACCCACAAGTGGATAATTTTTCATGGTATTCAGTGACACTTTGAAGAAGGGATTGGGATGTGTGTTAATAAGAAATGACTAAGTGATATCCTTTTATTCAAAGAAATTAAAATTTCATGAACAAAACTGCCCAATACATGATCTAGAGTTAGATGCAATGATCTTCACATTGAAAATATGGAGATATTATCTCTTTTGGGAGAAGTGTGAAATATATATAGATCACAAAATGCTCAAGCATATACTCACACAGAAGGATCTAAATATATACCAATGAAGATGTTTAGAGTTGATCAAGGACTATTACTGGTAAATCCCCTACCATCCTAGGAATGAATATAATGTAGTATACAATATAGGTAGAAATGATATAGTAATTTTATCATTGATGAGAATTGAGAAGGATATGACCTTCTTAGATTTGAAAAGGATGGACATAGGAATCATAAAGAAAGGAACATCATCATTAATTTCACAAATTATTTCTCAACCATCCCTTTTGGATTGGTTAATGTATCCTAAAATAGATGATGTGGGAATTCAAAATAAAGTGGAAGCTATAATAAAATGGAAATCATTGGAGTTCAATGTTAATAAAGAAGGAGTTGTGAGATTTGGGTCACGACTATGTGTACCCTAAAATTCCAAGTTAAAGAAGGATATGTTGGGTGATGAACATAGTTTAAATTTCACCATCCATTTAGGAAGCACAAATATGTATCTATATCTCTAATATAACTATTTTTGGGACAATATAAATAAGGAAATCATGAAATATACATCAAGATTTCTTGTATGACAACAAGTGAAGTTGGAAAAGAAAAAATCCAAGGAGATGATGCAACCATTACCCATACCTACATGGAAATGGGAAAACATCACCATGGAATTTGTCACTGGTCTTCTAATGAAATAAAGAGGAAGTAATTATATATTGGTTTTTGTGTAATTTCTTACAAATACTTCTCACTTTATTTTAAATTGATAGGAATTATCAATCAATAAAATTTCAAGGATATACATTAGATAAGTGGTGAGGTTGTATAGAACACCACTATTGATTGTATCTAATAGAGACTCAATATTTACCTTTAAGTTCTGGAAGAGTATGCAACATTCTATAAATACCAAGTTAATCTTAATCACAACTTATCACCCAAAACAGTTAGCCAATCTGGGCAAACTATCTAGACACCCGAGGACATGTAGAGATCACACTCAGTTGACTTAAAAGGAGGATGAGATCAACATATTCCTTCGTTCAAGTTATCATACAATAATATTTTCCACTCAAGCATCCAAATAGTTCCATATGAATCCCTTTATGGGAATATATTCATAACACCTTCATGTTGGGATGAATTTTGGGAACAGAAACTTCTAAGTCCTGAAATAGTCAAGGAAGTGGAAAAAAGGTCAAGACCATTTAGCAACATATCAAGGATAGTTAGAGTAAAAAAAAGAGCTATGATGAAAATTGTCGATGATACGCAGATTTTGAGTTTGGAGATAAGGTATTCCTCCATATATCTCTATGGAAGAAAATCATGAGATTTTGGAAGAAAAGAAATCTTAGTCCAAGACACATCGGTCCCGTTGAGATCCTTGATCGTATTGGAGAGGTGGCCTATCAATTATCACTCCCACCTAACCTATATCAAGTATATAATGTATTTAATGTATCCATATTAAGGAATTATAAACCATACCCTTCACATTTACTCAATCCAAAGGTGGTACCATTAGAGAATGATCTCTCAAATGAGGTGCAATTGGTGAAGATCTTAGATCCTAGAGGAAAAGTTATATGGAATAAGAAAATGCACCTGGTAAAAGTGATGTAGAGAATCCACAAGTTTGAATAAGCAATGTGGTACTTTGAGAAAGTGATGAAACAAAATTACCCTAATCTATTTTAGTGGGTGAAATGAAAATTTTTATGGTGAAATTTCTGAAGGGGGGAAGATTGTAACAACCCAAAATTTAATAAAATTCCCCTTTTGATTTAATTAAATGCATTATTATATATTATGGATATAAAAAACATGCACTTACTTGGTTTCATTATATCCTTTCAGATTTTAAAGGTGTTTAAACATCATTACCATTGATAATATAGCCATTGAATAGTTATCATATGATTAGTATAAATATATGGTTTTTATAAATCTGATTGACACATAAAAAGTAAGTGATGGAATCAAATAGTAGGATCATACCCTAAAAGACCATTTATTAGTGCTTTTGAGTGAGATAACATCATTGGGCTTTGACCTTAATCAATCCCAAGCCGATATCCAACAAGTACAAGTGAAACCGTTTGTGGAAGAAGTTCAAGCTCATTAAGATCACGCCCCAAACCATGTATGTTAAACCACCTCATAAAAATCTAATCATCATACACCATAGTCTTAGGGAATTTCTTCATGTAGTAAAGGGATATGTATCAAGATCCAAATAATATGAATATATATGTTTTATGTAATAATAAATATATTTTCATCTTATTATTGTTCTTTTATAAATGATTTTGATTTTTATATAATGAAAAAAATTATATTTTTAGGTAATATTGAAATTCAATTAAGAAATTTATTTTGATGAATTAATATATTTTTTAAATAAATATTTTTTTATTGAAATTTTTTTATTAAATATTTTTTTATTAAATATAAATTATCATATAATTTTTATGAAGTCAAATTAATTTTTATAAGGGTTGAAACTGTTACTAGGTCAATTACATCCACCATTGTGGAACAAAATACAAGGAAGAAAACTATAGTAAATCATAGGCCCATGTACTTGACCCCTTGTCCTACCCCCCAGCCCACCCAAACCCTTACCACCCCACCACCAACGGTGGGGCGTAAGGGTTGAAAACTGTTATTGCCAAAAAATTCAGCATTTATCAATAAATTTCTATTATTATTTTAAAATATAAAATTCACATATTTAAAAATTATTTAGATAAAATGAATATTATTTTTAAATAAAAACATAAAACTTACCCAATGGTTAATTTTTCATAATTTTATGAGTTTGTCAAATTTTCTGTTAAAAATTAAATACTGTATAAATATATGGTGTGTATTATGACATCATAATGACCCTAAATGATGTAATAAATAATATAAATGGCATTAAAGACCAAATATACATTTTAAATTTATAATAATATGTTTTTTTTATTAAATGTATAAATCCATTACGAATCCTCTAAAACCTATAATATATTTTAAAGTTTTCAAATCATTTCTTTAAGGGGATGACTCACTTACACATCATAAAGGGTAATATTTTAAAAAGTTATGCCATTTTAATAATATAATAATAAATAAAATCCTTATTTGGAAGAAATCATGGGAAGTAATAATGGGAAGATTTGTGGTTTTTGTTATTTTATTATATATAGTCCAAAACCCATGTTTGAGAAATGATAAAGAATTACCCACTAATTTCTAATATAAACCCACCCAACCTACCATTTATATTCAATAAAAAAATTTATAGAACTTACTTAATCATACCTCATCGCTCTATAGTCCTCTAAAGTTTCCCCCAAACTCTCAAGAAGATCCTCCCTAACATTTGGAATCACCCTATCATGGTAAGGGAGCTTCCATTGTCCCTTTTATCCAAGAACCACTTTTATGTTATGCATCTTAATTCCTATTTTTTCTTGTTTTGGGTATGTTGTTATAAATATATATTATTTTATTATTTATTTCTATTATATGGGATACCCTATTCAATCTCATTATTCCCACCCATAATCCTTTATACACACCCATTACCATGCTTGAATCTAGTAACATGTCCTCTCTTTCTCCTCTTTATTCAAGTATCTTCTTTATATTATGTATTTAATATAAATTTAATAATTTTGGTATATGTTCTTACATATCCTCCTTACTATCAATTTTATTTATAAATGATTATAGTCCCCTTTAAATCTCATCAAGCCCTCCAATTAACATTTATATACCCTCATTATGCTGCCGAAAATTCACCCTCACTTTACATGCCAAAATATTGTGTAGTGAACACCCATACCCATTTCCTATAAAGGGTGTTAACCTTTATGAAATTATACTTATTTATTGGGTACTTAAATATATTTATTTCACACTCCTTGATCTTGGAATAAAATATGAGTATGAATGAATCCATGTTATATGATCTATGTGGCAAACTTAAGCATGAGAATGAAATAAAATTGACAGAGGTGACCAAAATTATGTAGTTCTCCAATGTATTGGGTAATGTTTTAGTATCATGAGATGCAATTAAATGGATTAGTGAGTGAACATAATCCACCACAAGACTTTTTCCATCATGATGTCTTGGAAGTTAGCCTTGATCTATGATAATGATGCAGTGTTTCAAGTTGTTTCAACATTTCCCATGCGGCCTTTATGATTATAATGATATATCATGTCTCATTGTTCATGTTTATTATTATCACTCCTTTTATTCCCTATTAATATGCCTATTATCTAACATGTATTACTTTATTCATTTTATTCTATTTTATTCCCTTATTGGGATTTATAGATCACCCATTTCTTATGTATGTTCCTAGGTTACCCCATGTAGTTTTAAGTATGAAAGTATAATATGATAATGTTAAGGAATTTTTTAGTAAAGACTATGAATTACCTATTTTAGGTTGTTATGTAATGTAAAATACAACCATTCCATATAATTATGAGTTGAGGTGGAATTTCTACTGAGCCTTAAGATACATCCCAAAGGCGCCAAAGGCTAGCAATAAATGCCAAGGGATTCAATACAATTTACAGATGATTTTACCTTTGAGAAATAAAACAACCCAACCAAACATGCCATAAAAAAAGACAACTACATGATTCATGATAACAATGTAATAAAACTCAATGTAATACCATTGATATCAAAACCAAACTATAAAAAATTACCATAGTGGAAGACTACCAACATCGAAGAACAAAGAGAGAGAAAAAACCAACAAAAACCAATGTCTCCCAAGAAATAGATTCTTAACTCCAAATTTGGAATATTCTCCAACTCCATAGTGCATGAAAAGTATCAAAAAGAAAAACTAAACAAGTTTGATACATTACCTTTTACTATGTCCTAATAAACGATAACTACAAATCATCAAATTTCTAATGCATGGGTGATTAATGAATCTCAGTAAGCTTTCCCCAAATTACTTCCCTATGCATACCACTAGGATAAAACAAGTTAGATCATTTATATAAAAAAATTTATATAAAGAACTAACAATAGTTTATATAAAATATCAGTAGTTTAACCAAGAATAAAATTTTACATACTAAAAAATCTTCTAATAAAAATCAACCAAAAAATACTTTAACCATTTCACATTCCTTTTTGGCATACCCTTTCAATGATTCACAATACCCCCAAACCTGAATGCTTCACTAATAATTCCATATTCATGAGTAGTCTCTCATCCATCCACTAAGTCTTCACTAAGTGACCAATCACATTATGTCCCAATGAAACATGCCCCTTATCCATGGTCACATTCCTTTATACCCCAATGGTACACACCCCTTATTCAGGGTCATGTCAAAAGCATGAACTCACACAACCCATGTATTCCACACACATTTCAAACCAACCATTCAAACCCATTTCAATAAAACAATTATTATTTTTTAAAATCTTTCAAGAAAACCATTTTCATAAATCTAATAAATCTCTATTTTAATATCAATATTTCAAAATCAATATTTCAAAATCAATAAATCCATGCAATTCTCCCAACCAATTTACAAAAATCCAAAAAACCACAAAATACTCAAACCATCACTAAAGATGCGTTCTAACATGATTTTTACCCGAATTTCACAATAAATTTCATGAAATTAAATCAAATTTAAACTAAGAATTAAATTTATAAGAAGGGGATTTTAGATTCAATGCTCCTACGTTTGGAATTATGGTGAAAATGAAGAACGACATGAAAATACCCACAAAACTGGGTTGAATATCCAAAAACCTTACTTAAATATCTTCCCATAACATAAATAAGGAAAAATCGAACCATGATTAGAATAAAACTTGTTATATTAATCCTTAGGGGACTATATTTAAGAAGTAGAGAGAGGGAATGAAGTATATTTAATAAAAACCATGAAAAAATACCACAAATGAGGACTTACCTATGGAATCAAGCTTCAACACACCATGAAAATCCTTCAGTTCAGCTTTTGATCAATGGGTGAAGACTCCAAATCATTTGGTAGGAATAAATCTCAAGTTAGGGATGAAATGGAGGAAAAACTAGGGTTTTAGATTTAATTTTGATCCAGACACAGTATTTTAGTATCTAGTTTTTAAACTATGGATGGTTAGTCGCATGGTTAGGAAAACCATGCACAAACCATGCACTAAACTCTACCTCAAGTAGAACCTCTTATGGTTGGCCTGTATGGTTAGAAAAACCATGTGCCAACAATTTCAAATATATCTGTCCCACTTTTTACAATTTCTCTTGGGCTTCCACATGGTTTGGCCAAACTGTGTGCCTAACCGTACACCTTAACACTATCCCCTATCTCATTGTGCCTAGACTCTTGTAGGAGATTCACAGTTTCCAAAAATCATGCTCAAATCATGCACCATTATAAAATACCCAAAACATTTCCAAATTCTTCCAAACCCACCAAAACATCACCCAAACACATTACATACATAAAAATCATAAAGAAAGGGGTTACTTACTTGAAACCCAATGGTGCTACATTCTCCCCACCATTGGAAATTCTATCCCTAGAAAGTAGAAAACCAATGCTATCCTGAAAGAGTTTAAGACATTGCATGACCATTTCTTTCTCATGTTCCCAACTCTCTTCCTAAATATGAACATGTTTCTAAAAAACCCATACTAGACCGATGATTTTACCATGAAAAACATTCTATTACCTATCCACAATCTACACTGGCATATTCACCAATGAATAATACGACTCTAGGTCAACATGATTCCATAAAATCATGTGGTTAGTATCAGGCTGATACATTTTCAACTAAGATACATGAAACACATTATGTACTACACTAATCCATGGGGGAAAAGACAACTGATATTCCACCTCACCCACATGTTCAAGTATCTCAAAAGTATATATGTATCGAAGAGATAACTTTCTCTACCTCCCAAAACAATGATGTACATGCCTTGGAGAGATCCTAAAAAACATACGATCACTCACCTTGAATGAAAGCAACCATCGACAATGATCTACATATGATTTATGATGACTCTAATCCATCTCCATCTATTTCCTGATCAACTGAATATTCTCCATTGTCTCTTAGAAAAGGCTCGGCCCAACCAGGTATGTCTCACCTGTTTCCACCCAAATAAGTGGAGAACGAAAAGGACAATCATACAATGCATTAAATGGATCCATATATATCATGGCTTGATAACTTTTTTTATATAATAACTCCACCAATGATACATTATCTTCCCATGAGCCACAAAAATCCATTACAAAATCCCACAAAAAGTATTCCAACATTTTTATCATCCATTTGGATTTTACAACTATCCGAGGATGATACTCTGTACTCATAGTCAACTGAGTCCCAAGGGATTTTTGTAAGTATTTATAGAAACATGATGTAAACCTCAAGTCACTGTCTGATAATATCAAAACCAATATTCAATTCTTCTTTACCACTTTACTGATATAGATTTTTGACAAGTACACCACCATATGAGATTCACAAATAGGGATGAAATGGTCCAACTTCATGATCTGATCTACTATCACCCATATGGCATCGTGTTTTCAAACCATTTTTAGGAGACCTGCTATAAAATCCATGACTATATTCTCCCATTTACAAACAGTAATAGGTAAAGACTACAACATACCTACTGGTCCTTGATGCTCTACCTTAACCTATTGACAAGTTAATCATCTCAAAACAAACTCATCCACCTTTATTTTCATTCCAACCCACAAATTTTTTTCATTAAATACCTTATAAATATTCTGTATTCCATGATGAACAACCCATTTAGAATGGTGGTAAGTAGGAATAAGTTGTTCCTGACAAGACATAGATAAGTCCATTAGATTTAAAAACCACAAAACTGAACTCTCATCCAGCTTACATTCCTTAATGGTCTCCCCACCATTGAGTTTTAACCTCATAGTGATGCATTTGAATCAGACATTTGTGCCTCTTTAACTGTCATAACTAATTCAGGAACAAAATATACTGGAAATAAAACTACAACATCACCTCGGTCATCACATTCTTGGTTCATGTCTTCTATCACTGACATCAACTACCACTGATCTGAAACCTCTTTTTTCCAACTGATCATGTGAATTTATTATTAGTTCAGTTTCTACCATATTTCCTTTACCCTATGTATACATTAGGTCAAATTCAAAAAATTTGAGATACTTCATCCATATTCTTTGTCTTATATTCAAATACCTTTGTGAGAAAATATGTTTCAAGCTCTTATGATCTGTAAAAACTATAGATTTCTCACCAAATAAGTAATGATGTATAGTTTTCAAGGTATGGACTATGACAACTAACTACAAATCTTGTGTTGGGTAATTATTCTCATGAAACCATAAATGTTTTGAGCCATAAGAAAAAACATGGTCTCCCTACATGATAACACATCCCAACCCAGATTTTGAAGCATCACAATACACCACGTACCCATGTCCTGATTTTGGTGAAATCAATATTGGTGATGTTGTAAGGAGACCTTTAATCTCTTGAAAGGATTTATTACATTCATCTTTCTATTGGAATGGAACATTATTTATTTTAAAATTTGTCACATGTGAGGCTAGTCATGAAAAATCATGTACAAAGAATCGATAATAACTAGCTAGACCAAGGAAAATGCATATCTTAAAGATATTCTTTGGTGGTTTCCAAGAGATAGCAACCTCTATATTTTATGGATCCACAAAAACACCTTTTTTAGAGATTATATGGACAAGGAAACATACCTCTTATATCCAAAAATCTCACTTTTATAATTTGGAATACATAATATGATCCCATAAGATTCCCAACACTGTCGCCAAATGTTTCTAATCATTAAACATTTTCCTTGATAGATTAAATGTTATCCACAAAAACCAAATAATCCAGATATATATGAAATATTTAATTTTCTCATTCTATAAAAACAACCTGTTCATTTGTAAAACTGAAATTCAATAACACATATTTATAAGAGATATATTTACTCCTGAAATCCATTTTCAGAATATCCTCCTTTTGAACCACAAATTGGTGATATCCTAATTGCAAGTAAATATTAGAGAAATAATGAGATCTCCTAAATTAATCAACTAGATCATAAATGTGTGGAAGTGGATTCCGATTCTTTATCATATATTGATTAAGATTACAATAATCCATAAACAACTGAAGAGTTCCATCAGCCTTTTTGACAAACAAGACAGGTGCAACCCACAGAGACGTACTCGACCAAATGAACCATTTTCTTTCTAGATCTTCCAAGTGTGCTTTTAGTTCCCTTAATTATGTTGACTCTATCTGATAAGATGGAAGGGAAATTTGACTGGTCCCATAAATAAGATCAATCATAAAATCTACTTCACTTGTGGGTGGAAACACTGAGAAATTATCAGGAAAAACATCCAGAAACTGATCAAGAACCATTGGAAAATTTTTATTATCAATATCTTCCTTCTATTCCAAAGTTAACAGTACCAATTCTTATGATATCATTCCAACTATTGGTTCCAACAAGTCCTTTTTACCTTTATTTACATTCTTGTCCCCTCTAAAGAGATGATTGATGCCATCATCAGTCATATAATCAACTCGTTATGTATAATAGTCAATGTGAGCCATTAGCATTGTCCACCAATCCATACTTAGGATTATATCATATTAATACATCTCAAGCAATAATAAATACTATATTAGCTCGACTCCATAAACAATTAGAGAACATTCTATACATATAAAGGCTCGAAATTCTCTTTGATCAAGAGCAGTTTTAATTTTCAACAAAGAAGGCATCATTTCAACATTTAAACTCAAAAAATCAATAACATAAGAAGCAGAAAAGGGATGAGATTCACCTATATCAAACAAATCTTGCACAAGGATAGAATTCAGAAGAATCATACCTCTCATATTTGATAGTCTAGGCTGAACATCCAAAATAAATTTCTCATCTTAATATAATTTCATTCTTGTGTAAATTTTTTCTTTATTTACCTATTGAGATTTACCTTGCTAATGAGTCATGGTATTTCTATAATCCTCACGTCTAGATCTATTCTACTGATGGGTATTGTTTTTCTGCCCTCATCCCATCAAATTATATGATGCCTGTGACACATGAGAAGTTTCTCGAACACCCAACCTTGAAGCACTACTATATTAACTATAAAGATTCCCCATATGATTTTAATTTTGGTATTCTCCAGGTGGTTCCATACACTCTCACTTCATGTGGTCGAATGAACCACATTAGAAATATCCAACTTTTCTCTTGTGTATTGGATGATGATTTACCGATCAAACCATCTGATTCCAAGTCATTTCACTACCTTGAAAAGATGATTACCTCTTATTCTTACTCCCAACATTAGAGTTCCCAACATTTACCATAGGTATCAACATGATTACTCCACCCATAGCTCCTAATATTCCCCTTTTTTCACTATCTCCCTATTGAAAATCTCAATATAATCTGTTATAAAGAGCATTCCTATCTTTGCGTGAGTCTCCTATTGCATCCCTGATTCAAAAACATGTTTCTTCATAGACGTACTAGAAGAAAATTCAAGTAAAAAACATACTAAATTCATGAATTTAGCCACATACTCTATCACTATGAGGCCCTCCTATTTCAAGTTGAATAAATCCATTATTATTGCAATCCTAAATGTATAAGTATATAATTGAATGTTGAACAATTCTTAAAAATCTTCCCATGCAAGGCATTAGTCTAATTTAACATGTACTTATAAATCCCACCATTAGCGTGCAAGATCCTACAGTATATATGTTGCTAACTATAATTTTAAATCTATTGGTGTGATAAGGAAATTGAATATATGATGCATCCTATTCACCACACCTCTTCATTCTCTAGTTCTGAATCACCCTAAAAGATGGGTGGATTCTGCTTCTGGAACTGGATGAAATGATCCACTTTCCTTGGTTCATCCCTCACATATCATAATATTTCATTCAAAAATTTAAAATTTTCCACGTTGAACAATTTCTAAAAATTTCCCCATGATTTTGAAAATCATACCATTTTTAAAATAATTATTTCATGCATTTTCAAAATCTCACATTCGAAATAAACTTTAACAATTTTCAAAAATAAAAAAATTTGTAACAAATCATATATCATTACTCAAAATGAAATATGTACTCCTAGTGGGAAGAAATTTCTATGATACATGTCATGCTCGTCTCATTGGCTAAACCCATGATAATGAGATTCTAATTCCTATAAGTGTATCTAAAACACTTATGTACCCAACTCCCTAGTAACTTTATGTTCTGAAAAAAATGGTTAGATATGTCTTTTTATACTCTACATTTCAAGTCCAAACAATCCTACTCATTTTTATGAACCCAACACAAGTAATAAATAAAAATGAATTTCCACTCCATGACCAAGAAAATGATGACCAAGTCAATGTCCAATCAAGACTAATACCACTTTCAAGATAAGGACCGAATAAGATTATACCACTTGTAACATATCACCCTTCCTCATTGGCTTGAGTTGATGTGGAAGTGCTACTAGGACTTAAGAGACATACACAAGGCACCAAATGATTATAATAAATTCCAAGGGATTCAATACAATTGGGGAATGATTTTCTCTTTTAGAAATAAAACAACCTAACCAAACATGCCATAAAAAAGAATACTACATGATGCATGATAACAATGTAAAAAAACTAAAAGTAATAACATTTATATGAAAACCAAACTATAATAATGAACCATAGTGGAAGAATACCAACATCAAATTACAAAGTGGGATACAAAACAAAAAAAACATAAAGACTCCAAAGACATATCCCCATAACTCCAAATCTGCTCCATGCTCCAAATCAACAATATATCCTAAGTGTCATGAAGAACCACTAAAGAAGTGTAATAATTTACCTTTTACTATGTCACAATAATTGATATCTATTAAAGTACCAAAGTACCAAATCATGGGTGAGTAATGAAACTCAGTAGGGTTTCCCCAAGTGTTATCCCAACCCGCGCCACTAGGATAGAACAAGTTAACACATTAATATAAAATAATTTATAAAAAAATTGAAAACTATTTATATAAAAGACAAGAAGTTTAACCACCAATTTTTTTTCCATACTAAAAAAGTTTCTAGTAAAAAACCAAACAATACTTTAACCATTTCACATTCCTTTTTTTTGGAATTTCCTTAAGATGATTCAAAACACATCCACACATACATGCTTCGGGGGAAATTCCATACTCATGAGTGTTTTCTCATCTATACACTAAGTATTCACTGAGTGGAGAATCACCTTATGTTCCAATGACACATGCCCCTATTCTAGGGTCACATCCCTTTTTACCCCAAGGGTACATTCCCCTAATTCCCTGCCACGTCGAAAGCATGAACTCACACAACCCATGTATGAAAAAACCATTTCAAATCAACCATTCCAAACCATTTTAATAAAAATATTATTTTATTGAAAACATTGTAATAAAACCATTTTCATAAATCCAAAAAATATATATTTTAAAATCAATATTTTAAAATCAAGAAGACCTAGAACTTTGTACAACAAATTTCCACAAATCCAAAAATCCAAAAAACACTCAAACCATCATTAAAGAGAGGTTTTACCATTATTTTCACACTATTTTCACAATAAATTCCATGAAATTCATTAAAATTTAAACTAATCCGTGAATTTCTAGGAAGAGGATGTGAGAGTGATGCCACCGACCTCGAGAATTAGGGTGAAAATGAAGAACGATATGAAGACAACCACAAAACCAGGTTGAATCACCAAAAACACTCTATAGGTCTCTTCCACTTACATAAAAATGCAAAATATAATAATGACTAGAATCAAACTGCTTAGATCTGTCCACAATAGACTAGATATAAGAAACTGAGATAGGGAAAAAGTTGATCTAAGAAAAATCATGAAAAGCTACCATAAACGAGAACTTACCAAGGGATTCAGGCTTCAACACACCAAGAAAAGACTTCATATCAGCTCCAGATCAATGGGGGAAGACTCCATATCCTTTATGAGGAATAAATATCAATTTAGGGATGAAATAGAGAAAAAATGAGGGTTTTATATCTAATATCAACCTAGATCCACTTTTTTAGGATCTAGTTTTTAAACTGTGCACCTTTAGTTACACGGTTAGGAAAACCGTGCACTAACCAAGTTCTAGCCTATTATTTATAGAGAACCTTGCATGGTTGGCCCACATGGTTAGACAAACCATGCTCCAAAAGTACAAAAGATATCTATCCAACTTTACACGGTTTCTCCTGGGCTTCTGCAAGGTTTGTCCAAATCGTGTGCCTAACTGTGGACCTTCCCCTTAGCCCCTATCTCACTGTGCACGATTTCCTATAGGATTTTTAGAGTTTCCAAAAACAATTTTCAAACCATGGACCTTTAGAGAAGACTTAAAAACATTCCAAAAATCTTCCAAAACCTCCCAAACTTTACCCAAAAACTTTACATACTTAAAGAGAATAAAGAAAGGGGTTACATACTTGAAACCAAGGGTGCTACATGTTATGTACCTAATTCCCAAAGACACTATAATTATCAATTTATTATGTTTCATTCTATGTAATATTATGTAATAAATCATTAATTAATGTGTAATAAATATAATTATTATCATAACAAGGGTCCTATTTATAAGAAAATATGGGACTCTAGGAAAAAAATGGTTTTATGTGAAAGAGTTACGTGTAAGTTTGACCTATGCATGTAGTTTGTGTGCTTAGGTGGTGGGAACATATTTACTTGGGGTGGAACATGTTAGTAAAACTCTAGGTAGTTTGGGTGAAACCATGATTCCTTCTAGGGGCCTTATTTCTTCACCTTCCCAATACATTTATCCCTCTTCAAGGTATCATTATTATTGAAAAGAAGGGTCAAAAAATGACCCCCTTATGATTGAATATAATTGGAATAAGGGAGAATTAATCTATAAGTCAAGGAAACATTTTTGTGAAAATATTTTTTTGTAAAGGTGAATATTTAGTGCAAAAGGATGTAATAGTTCATGCTAGTGTCATGTGCTACTTATGTACACTAATGTCAAGAACTGCCTATGTGAAATGGTTTCACTTTCTTCCCAAGAGCATGTTAACCCATCACACAACACTTTTAAATAGTGTATAAGGACCCCACTCCATTCTTACCTTGGCTATGATGTGAGTGAATCAGTAAATCACTTATGTGCACCCTAGTGCTTTATAGTACATTACAATATCCACACATATGCCCGATTTTCCCTTCTCTTTGCACAATGATGCTAGGTGTATAGGATTTTTCTATTCATATCAATTGGGTAAAATAATTGAGTGAGTATATGAATTGATGAAAATAGGTGATGAAGCTGGATGAATCACTTATGGGATGGTCCTTGTTGAAGGACATAGAAAAAGGTTCTGGGAATGTTTTTTGTACTAAGTCAAAAAATTTCCTCAGCAGTTAAAGAATTTACCATCTTTTTTACTTCCTTCTCTTTAGTATTTTTATCTTTCATTTTCATAACTTTTATGATGAATGGATATTTTTTATTATAGAGGAAAAAATATAATGGGTCAGATCATAGTCACTACTTCATATATTGATTCTACAATTCATATTAAGGATATGCTTGAGATTATTTGACCAAGATACTGTCATCAATGTGATGCCTTAACGTGTATCATAAATATCCAGAAGAAATACCTTCAAGAATAGACAGTGTATTAGATACTTCCACTATATTGGCATATTATTTAGATAGACTTTCTCATCCCAAGGACAAGTGATTACATGACACACTTTTTGTTTTCATAGTACACTAATGTGATGAGAGATAATATTTTTTCCAATTTTCATTATATCAATGAGGCAAGATATATCCTACTATAATTCATTCATCACACTTTATAAGCTTTGGAAACACAAAATCACAAATTTGAGTCTAATGCATATTATTGAATGTACATTTTCCATTTCACAAATACCAATTAATTAAAGGGATAAAATGTATGGTGATATATATATGCAAGAGGAAGTGTTTGGCCTAAATGAATGTGGGTATAATAGGTTCTCAAGAAATTTTATGAATTCAAATCCAAGCTCGAGGAAGTCACTATTTATATAGTCGTCTCAATTTATCAAACATAGATATAAAAGAACTCTGATTTCATCCCATGTTTATTGAACTAATAGATCCCACATAGAAATACCTTATACTTGATTCATGGTAAACTAGGTATCAGTTTATGGGATATGTACTGAGTCTCATGGGTTCTTATTATTGTGTCCATATATGATGAATTCATTCCCTTATTGAAAACACAGGGGATTCAAAGTAAAATCCTATATTGGCCCCTAGATTGTTGAATATGGAATTGGAGATCATAGGGATGGACCCCTGCCTTTGTGTTGACACCCACTTTGAATTATGGATTAGGAAATTTTGAAACCCTAGGGGAATGGATCATGTTTTAATAATGTAACGAAATTCCATTTATTGTAAAAGTGATGGATCCTAATCATGTATGTACCGTATTGGAATAGGGTCACTATTAAGAGTGGGGTTACACTATTAATCCTAACATCCCTTCCTGGACCCCACCAGTGAGTTTTTTAGCAGTTTGATTAACTACCTATCTACTTCTGATGTTAAAATCCCTCAAAAAATTAGGAAAATTTCATTTGTCTTAAAATACAAGTTGATGTAGGGAGAAAATTTAGGGATGATATTACTCATTTTAGGAAATATCCATCAGTTCCTTCCACATTTCTACATAGGAATTGCCCCATTCCTCATTTTGTCAGTATTTCAGGTGTTTTGGTCATGGATAGCTGTTCATTTTAGTGTATATGCACTATATAGTTCAATAAAAATACTTGATTTTTGATTTATACACTTTATCCATGTTTTCTATGACATCAATACTCTATCCCTAAAATATGGATTGACTTTAAAAGTTATGAGTTTAGCTTCATATTTTAAATTCTTCACATATAGTGATCCCCCCACAAGGGTAGTAATTTATAATGGCCATAATTAGTATAAATCCCAACCATACATGATGGATTAATGAGACTATTCATTAGAAAAATCGGTATATAATGAGATAATATATGAGGAATATGTGCCTTATCAGTTTTCATTAAAGTTTAGGTGACTAAAATAGCTGACCATGTGACTTCCAATAGATGTTAATGAAAATAAGCATTTTTTGGTGGTAATATAACTATGGTTGATGATTTCCTAAGAGGCCTTACCATTCATGATTAAATTTCCTTCCTTTAATGTGTCTATTGGATTGATGCAGGGGTATTCCGAAAGAGCTCGCCTAGTGAATGACCATGATGAATCACCAGAGTCATTAAGTAATTTATAATGATTTTTTTCATGTTGAATTAGAGTAGAGAAACCAAAAAGACCCAAGTTTGGGCCGAGATAGTCTGACCGCTATCACCAGGAAGAGACCCAAACTCCAACTACCCAAGCCCTTGCTAAGGAGGAGATACATAGAAAAACACTTAAATAGAAGGATAAAAAATATTCATCTTGATTGGATGAGGAGAACCCAGACTATATATACCTTTAGGTAACCAAATACAAGTAGAACATGCTCCCCTACTATGATATCAGGTATTTAGATACGATCCTTCATGATGGTTTCCATATTACAAAACATGAGGATATAAAGGCACCTCAAGATTCCAACTATGAAAGTTTCCTAATAGATGTGGGAATGTACCATTGAGAGTGGGAGATTTTTATTTATTCTAAATAAATCTATATCATTTCCATGATATAGGTGAATGAAATTATGGAATGTGGCACCATCGAAGGGAAATCGAAAAATCCACCAGTGAGGGGGATAAATTAATACGTCCTGAGGATGTAAGTCTCACAACTGAATAATTATTCTTGATGGGAAACTATATTTGGTAAAAAAGACATATTAATTTGTAGAGGGTGGAGAATTAGATGCAACCAATAATGTCTCCATGGTATACTATGGCTAGAAGTCCCATCAACATTGAGTTCCAGTCACCTATGGAGGCATGGGAATTATCCCCAGATTAGCAACTCTTGAAAGATGAAATAGAGTGAGACAATTATCACTCTCCCCTTCAATACCAATGTTTTTAGAAGCACACCATCTTAAGTCAAATGTTGGTGGAGAGAAAGTTGGTGGCAAAAATTATCTTCCATTATGGTTAATGTTTAACTTCATCCTTGATTTATTTGGCACATACATGTGTGTATCTGAATACTAACATCAGGGTTCATCAACTATAGAATAAACCGCTATATCCTATCTAGAAGGATCCAAATAAATCCACAAGGACACTAAAATGGGTGTCTTGGGTGACTCTTAGACCTTTCCCCCTAAGATTGCATTCACAGTGGGGAAAACACAGGTTGTGGTAACACCACCTGTTCCTAAAATTAGAGGAGGAGAAGGTAAAAGTATGAAAACTGAATGAAACTGTGGAATTTTGAAACAATTTATAACCACCCTCTTCTCTATTTTAAACAGTGAATATTGTATTTACTAATGTTAAGGTAACAATGAATGATATTTTCCAATAATTTTGACTGATACCTCTTTAGACGATCTGAGGTGTTTTGAGAAGGTTCCAAAAAGGAATAAGCTTCCTCACTATATTTAACCACCCATACATATAGTTCATTAAATATAATGTTTATTTTCTATGTAGAACCACTGGAAGAACCAAAAAAATATCAGTATGTCAAACTATCCTGAGGTGGTCCATGAGTGTATTTCTAATAACCCAACTTAGTTGTAAGTTTTTTCCGGATATATTGAGGAGGTAGATGTCATTTAGGGAGATCAATACATAATTGGGGTTGAAAGCGTTTCTTCTACAACTACAACCATGAATACATTAATGGTTGATATTACTAGAATTTCCCATAAGGAGACACCTATTGAGAGAAATTTCATTATAAGGGGGTATCCTTTGAGTAAAAACACTAGGATGATAAAAGGCCTTTAACATAATTTTTCTTTAGAAGAAGTTTGATCCCTCCAAGGGGGAACTAGAGGAACACCAAAATATATAATAGGAGTCCAAATATGAAGGAAAATGGGTGGTTTCTAAGGTATAGGGTGTACATCCCATTAAGGAGGCCAAAAACAATAGGTTAACCTTAGGTCAAAATAGTTTTGATAGACCCCATCAATCTATTGGAAAAATATGGACCACCATAGTGGGCCTTTTATAAGATATTATTATCATGAAGAGTGAATCCAATTTTTGGATGGTCATATTTCTCATTTTTAACGAAAAAAACTTTGCTGTTCTGAATTCCTATCAATATTTTTTCCTTTTTCCCATTTATATTATTAACTAATAATAAAATGAAATACTATGAAAGGTAACTCCAAGATATCTTGAAACTATTTGAATATTGAAACACCTTGAGAAAATATAGTCATGGTTACCAGTTACCTGATTAAAAAGTGATTTATTTCAACCATGGATCAAAAATAGGTATAGAAATAAATTCCATCACCATACACTAGAGGTTATCCATTTGGATGAATGATTTAACACAATGTGATAAAGATTAAAAAGTGTAATTTGGAATGTTGATTCCAAGGTCCAAGAGGGTTTGAGAACCTAGAAGATACATCTTTACACATTTTGTTGGTCAGAGTGGATACTCAAGATGGGGGTGAATTGATTTCCAATTAAAATTTCTGTTAAAAACTTTTAGGATTAAAATCACCCAAATTAAAATAGCCCAGTTAATTAAGGTAGTAGAGATATAAGTGATTTATTGTTCAACAGGTTTCTTAAAGGTTGATTACTCCTCAGCTGAATCAGTATGAGTACTAATTCAACTTTCGAAACAAGTTTACTACAAAAATCACATATACACACTAACCAGAACTAACGATCAAATTGAATGTAAAAACAGATTTCTGTCTTTGAAAATATAAGTTCCGGATAAATGTAAAACAGAGTAATTGAAAGTTGAACACAAAAATTTAAACAAGAGTTTCAGTCTTAAGACAAGACCTAATCCTATCCAATTGATGATCAACTTCCACCAAGAAAATATATTAAAAATGATACACAGCCTATATCAGGATTTATAACAGTTTTCAAACTGTCCAGGTTTGGAAACCTCTACCATAGTTCTACGTGGAAAAAATAAACTATCAAGCCACACTAGGCTTCTTCCCCAGTTAGGAATGGGAAACAAATGTAAAGAGATTTTGGTATAAGGATTTTCAGTATACCTCAGTTCAAGCACAAGAGTCAGTGTGTGTATGACATACACATTGATCAAAAATGTAAAATACTTAAACATAGAAGAGCTAAAGATATTAGGAAGAAGTTTAGAATGCTTTGTGTGTTGGAAGATCAGCTTTGGACTCCTTGAAATGAAGGAAATGAAGTTTTGGTCCTTCTCTGCAAGTTGCCTCTAAAACAGTGTGTTGAAACTTCTAGGTTTTGACTTCTAGATGTAGAGATGATCGGCTTCTTGGGTCAGAAGCTCTTTGTAGCACACCACCACAACTTTGAAAATGTTCTTTTTCAAAAGATCTTTATGAAGCTCCAGGATCTTCAGAATGAGTTCTTGAGTGCTCTTCTTCTTTTTCTTATTTTAGGTACTATATGTGTCTCTCTTATGTGTGTATATTCAATATATTCAATAATTGATATCTGTATCTACTCACATATATATATATACTTTTCCAGCTCAGATTTTTCTCATTTGATTCAGTCAGGGGCCAACAAGAGAAATGATTCATCCATGTGTGGTCTTCCTCGTACCTCGTAATATCTCCTGATAGGCCTGCAAATATCATTAAATAATGTCAGGTGATTTAAATTGTCCAGACAAGACCGTTATGATAGTATCAATAAAATTGGTAAATTAAATAATAGGTTATCATTAGACTGGTAGTAAATTCATGTCACACGGTAGACTTCAACGGTAGGCTCTTCAATTGTGGACTTCATCGGCAGGCTCATAGTAGACCTTTAATAGTAGGATTCAGTTAGTAAGATTGATCAGTGGTAGAATTCCATCAGTAACCTTCTAACGGTAGTTCTGTCAGACTACTTCAACTGTGACCTTTCCAGCAGCAGACTATCTCAATATGTAACTTCATCAACGGTGGAGTATGTCTATCAGCAGACTTCTACTAACAGTAGAATTGCACAACAGTGGAATACATCAATAGTAGGAGTTGTCTAGTGGTAACCTTCTACAAATAGTATACATGTCCAACGGTAAACATAAACTGTGAAGATCTTAATAGAATACTTGAGATAGAGTTTGACAGGGGACTTCTAACAGAAGCCTTGTCACAACAGTGACCTTGTAACAATGACTCTTTGTCTATAAGCTTTGATAAGAAGAGAAATAGTAGACTTTTGATAGTGACCTTATACCGGCAGCTTATAACAGTGATCGTAGATCTTAAACGGTGACCTTTTATCAATAGTGACCTAGAGTAACAGTAAGCTATAATGGTGACCTTGAATAGAAGGCTCTTACCAATAGACTTTAACAGTGAACTTATACTCAGAGAAATGTAAACTGTGAGATGATGAAACAAAGTCATGAGACTAAACAAATATAGATTATTCAGGATAAATAATATAATTACATATTAAAAAGGATTAGAAAATGACTCAATATATCATGATTAGTATTTAAACTTGATTTGGGATTATCAAAACAGGTGATTCCAACAATCTCACCCTTTTTGATAATCACAAATTATGCCAGTATATATTAATTATAGATATCACAGATAAACATATAATATAGTTACTAAAAAGAGATAAAAAAGGAACCTTAGTTCAGTTGTGATTTCTCAAGTATCAGAGATTAGTAAGAGTGTAAAATCAGAAAAGGTCCATAAAATCAAAGCATTTGGTATGATTAATAAAATCATAGAAAATCACAGCATTTGGTATGAGTAATAAAATCACAGCAAATCACAACATTTTGTATGAGTAATAAAATTATAGCATTAGTACCATTTCTCCCCCTTTGTGATTAGAAAAAAGAAACACAAATATAGATAATAGAGAATACTTGTATTAATGGAAGTACATTACATGACCCGAAAAGAATACATAGTCCCTATCAAAATACATAAAAAAAATCAATCCACAACATCCGTAGAAAATTGTTCTTTCCCATTGGAAGAAGAAGATGGAGGATGAGTTGGTGGGTCAACAGGTTTAGGAATTGCTGCAGGAATGACTGGAGGGGCAGCAATAGAAGATATTGTGTGTCTATAGTGGGTAGCATTCTGAGGTACCAGTGGAGTAAGGCTTCTAATGGCCTTAGTAGGAGACATCATGGAAGAACTACTAGGTTGAGATGCAGGTAAGGAAGGAGGGATTATGACAGGAGTACAATACACATGGAGAAAGGGTAGGAGAAGGTTTCTGAAGTCCATAATAATGCTGCCTCCTCTTTCTATAGCTGATATGAAATCATCCTTGTTCTCCATAAAATTATTAAGGCTGGAGTCAACTAGCCCAGCTGAGTGACTTGTTCCTTGAAGGATCTAGTGACTGGTGGAATCTTGAGGTTTTCCAACAGAATCTTGAAATGAGCATCCATCTGATGCTTGGATTAAATCCTTTTATAATAGAAATTAATATGTTACTTTATAATCTTTTGGTCTTGGGAAACCTCTCTCATAAAGTGACTAACTACCTTCTAAACTTCATTGGTAGTGGAGATAATCTGAGTCACAGATTGAGGGTTAGGTGCACTGACACTAGAAATCTTTTCTAACTCTTCACTGACCAGTGTCCTGAAAGCTGACAAGTCCACAGGTGGTGCAGTGGAGGTTGAAGCAGAGGTAGAGGCAGTCAAAGGTTTTATTGAGAAAGCAATAGTTTTCTTAAAGGACTTGATCAACCCACTGATGAGCTTCTTCATATCTTCATCCTGGCCCTTCACATGAGCTTTCATGGATTCCTTAAAACATTCAAACACTACAACCATCTGTTGCACCACATTTTTGATGTAGTGAATGTCTTTGTCTGTTTGGACCCTTGAAGCCATTAGAGCAGTCGGGCTCACCACTGACTATCTTAGAAGTTCCACAAACTAAGAAACATCTTTGAGTTGATTCTGGCATTGAGATACTTCTTGGGAAAAGCTGGCTTGAATGGAATACCTAAATCTAGCCATCTCAGAGGCAGTCATCTCTTGAATTAAGCCCATTGCGTTTTCCATTTCAGAGGCCATGTTATCAAACATCTAGTGCAGATCTATTTTTAGTTTTTCTAGATCATACTTAGTGAAAAGGTTCTCAGGAATGGGAACCACTGGAGACACTGCAGTAGGTTCTAAAACAACAGGTACAAGGTGTATTTTTCTTGACATATCACAATCTGAATAATCATAATCCAACCCAAGTACCAGATGTCCAGGGTCTTTTGACCATTCATCAATGTCATGAAGAATAGATACATAACCAATATTATCCCCCTCACATGGAGCTTTCTCCTGAGTATTCTCCTCTGCTAGTTCTGCTCTAGGTAATTCCACAACCTCCTCTTCAATTCTAGCAAATTCAACCTCTGTCTACTCTGTTGGTTCACCAGTGGGGTGTGTCACAACCTTCACTGAATTATCAATGATCTCTATTTCAATGGAAGTAGATGCCACTCCTGATTCTTTATCAGACACTGTCCTGTATGTATTACCTATCAGAGGGATCAAACTGAGCTCTTTTTCATCACTGTTCTCATCATCAGCTTCAACAACAACATCCTCCTTTCCTTCATCCCTATCACTATCCTTCTTTGCCTCACGAGTAGAATGGTCTGACTCAGTAGCCTCATCCTCTTCAAAGGTGTCTCTGAAAATATTCTGAGATACTTCTTCTTCTTCACTGGTCTTAGTATCACTATATCTTAGAACAATCTCCCTTCTTAGCAGTTCTTTTGGAGGGCTAGGTGCTCTGAAAGCTACTGTCCTGACAGAATGGTAAGGTAAATTAGGATCACTCCCATCATCAATGGGGGTGTTCTCTATTTTAGGTTCCACAACTCCTTCAATTTCCTCCTCATCATCTGAATAAGCCAGTTCTGGCTTATCAGGCTTCAGGACTAGATCTCTCTTGTCTTTTGGCCTAGATGGGTGAGTAGTAGGGTCAAACTTTTCATACACTTTTCCTTCATCATTCACGCATGCCTTCTTCCAGTGATTCTAGCTAATTTTCATTAATTTGAAAATAACCTTGGAGATACAAACACTATTCTTAGCCACTATCATTTCATCTTTATTTCCATCCACACCCTTTACCTTTTGCATTACTAAGATTAGCTTGTCATGGAATATGGCATTGGACTTTGAGATTTCCTTAGTCATATCCTCCAATTGTTCCATCAGTAACCTACATAGGTTAATCTTCTCCCCATGCTTCATAAAGTACATCAGGAATATGTCCTGATACTTCATCACTACAAAATCCCCAATCCTGGGACTAATCACATGCTGAATGAACTTAAACAATAGTATGTCTTCTCCATTTATCTCAGCTGCAATGATCTTCCTTGATTTTCCATTTTCTGCCAGCTCTTCCAGAGCTTTTTCATACCCAAAAATTTCACTGTCTGGAGGAGCCACTCCAGAATAGTATTCATAAACTCTTTCATGAGGAAATCTCAAGCAGCCATCCCACTCCATAGACGAAAAACTGACTTCGTTGCCATTAACTCGAGATACCAGCCAATGCACATCATCTTCCTCTTCTAACTTCAGGTATTCATAGAATTCCTTCACAAGATTCGGGTAGTATGGTCCATTGTTGTTGGAAAAGAATTCAGTCCATCCTTGGGAATCTAACACTTACAACACTAATGACTTGCTCAACAACAACCATTCTTCAATCAGCTCCTTCTCAGCAACGATTTCTCTCTTTGTCAGATGCTGGTTGACAGGTCCTTTCGGGGAACTACTGCTGCCACTAGACTCAGCTCAAGTCCTCTTTGGCCTTGGCGCATCCTCATTATCAGTCTGGGGTCGCTTGGTTCTAGCCATGGAGATTGAAGGAAGTTAGAGAGTTCAAACGAAGAGTTAGAGTATAGGGATTTCGAGATCAAGGTTTGAGATTGAGGAAGAAAGTGGATTGAGATATGTTCGTAGTCTTAGTTTTATCATTTAGGGGAAAAAATAAAACAGAAATAATATATAGAAATAAAACAGTTTGGATTCCTAAAAAAATAACCAGTAAAATTAAACAACAAGGTATCCAACAGTGGGGTCCCTAACAGTGAGGTGCACTGGTGAGGTGCAACGGTGAGGTTCAATGGTGAGGTCCAATTGTGAGGTCCAACGGTGAGGTCCAATGATGAGGTCCAACGGTGAGGTCCAATGGTGAGGTGTATCAGTGAGATTCAACAGTGAGGTGTCATATACTAAAATTACTCATACCTAACCCATGTTTGATGTAAGTTAACCTCTCAGAATTCAAAGTCTTTGTGAATAGATCATCCAATTGATGTTCAGTACCAATGAATTCAAGAGTGATATCACCCTTTTGATAATGATCCCTCAAAAAGTGATGTCTCACATCAATATGCTTTGTCCTAGCATGAGATACCAGATTCTTGGAAATGTTAATTGCACTTTTATTGTCACACTTTATAGAGACATGTTTGAATTGATATCCATAGTCTAGTAAAGTGTTTTTCAGCCACCGAATTTGAGCACAAAAACTACCAGCAACGATGTATTCAGCTTCGGCATTGGATAATGCAACAAAATTCTATTTCTTACTACACCATGATACTAGTGACTTGCCTAAAATGTGACATGTCCTAGAGGTGATTTTTCTATCTAACTTGAAACCAACAAAATCAGCATCAGAATAACTCAACAAATCAAATGATTGTACTTTTGGATAAAACAGTCTTAAGTTGGGAGTATGTTTGAGTTTTTTAAAAATACTTTTTACAGCAGTTAAATGAGACTCTTTTGGATTGGCTTGAAAGAGAGAACACATACATACACTAAACATAATCTCAGGTTTGCTAACTGTAAGATAGAGTAGACTCTCTATCATACCTCTGTAGTTGGTTTGATCCACTAGTTCTCCAGCTTCATCAGCATCTAACTTACAAATGGTACTCATAGGTGTGTCACAACCTTTAATACCATCCAAAGTAAAATGTTTTAAAATATCCTTAATATATTTACTTTGATTCAAAACAATGCCACTTTTATTTTGAAATATTTGAAATCTGAGGAAAAATTTGAGTTCCCCCATTAAACTCATTTCAAACTCATTTTTCATCATTTTTGAAAAATCAATACAAAACGAGTTTTTAGAAGATCCAAAAATAATATCATCCACATAAATTTTTACTATCAAAACATCTTTAGAAATCCTTTTAATAAAAAGAGTAGGATCAGATATCCCTTTGGTAAAACCATTTGAAATAAGAAAAGAGCTAAACCTATCATACCATGCTCTTAGAGCTTGTTTTAAACCATATAAAGCTTTAGAAAGTTTAAAAACATGATTTGAAAATGGGGATTTGTAAGACAAGGAGGTTGTTCAACAAACACATCCTCAACTATATACCCATTTAGAAAAGCACTTTTAACATCCATTTGATAAAATTTAAAATTAAGATGAGCTGCATAAGCAAGTAGTATCCTAATGGATTCTAATCTAGCTACAGGTGAAAAGGTCTCCTCATAGTCTATTCCTTCCTCTTGACTATATCCTTGTGCAACTAACCTAGCCTTATTTCTGAAAATATTTCTATACTCATCAAATTTGTTCCTAAACACCCATTTAGTGCCTATTGTCAAAGTGTCCTTAGGTCTTTCCACTAATTCCCAAACTTTTTTTCTTTCATACTGATTTAATTCTTCTTGCATAGACATTACCCAAAATTCATTATTGATAGCATCATTAATATTCTTGGGTTCAAGCTGTGAAATAAAAGCTTGATGTTCAACCTGGTTTCTTATAGAATATCTAATTTGTGTTCCTATATTTAAGTCACCTACAACAACATATAGATGATGATTCTTAAGAGTCCTAATTACTCTATGAAGGGTTGAAATTGATTCTTCATTTTTGTCTGTTGGTTCAAAATCAGCAGGTGCAGATTCTAGAAAATTCCTAGAACTAGACACTTTTACAGGGGATTCACTATCATTATCATTATGGTTCAAAATTTACAAATCTTCCTCAAGATGTTCAAGAGATGTTTTAGGCTCATGTGGATCATTCTCAACGAATTTTACATGAACTGATTCTTCTACACATTTGGTTTTCTTATTGAACACTCTATAGGCTTTACTTGAGATAGAATAACCCAAGAAAATTCCTTCATCACTTTTGGGAGCAAATTTGTCAAGATTATCTTTAGTATTAAGAATAAAGACTTTGCAACCAAAAAATCTAAAGTAATTAACCTTAGGCTTCCTACTGTTCCAAAGCTCATAAGGGGTCTTCTTTAGAACAGGTCTAATTAAAACTCTATTGATGATATAACAGGCTGTATTTATAGCTTCATCCCAAAAATAAATAGGGAAGTCATACTCATTAGGCATAGTTCTAAAAATTTCCTGAAGGGTCCTATTCCTTCTTTCTAAAACTCCATTTTTTTGAGGTGTCCTAGGTGCAGAAAAGATGTGACTATAGCCATTATGTGAGAAGTACGATTCAAACTCATGATTTTCAAACTCACATCCATGATCAATTCTCATGGTCTTAATTCTAAGTCCACTAAGACTTTCTACAGACTTGGAATATTTGATAAAATAGAAACAAGCTTTACTTTTGTGAGCTAGAAATTATTCCCAAGTATACCTAGAAAAGTCATCTACAAGAACATAAACATAGTGCTTACTATTTAAACTTGAAACTCTTGATAGTATAAACAAATCCATGTGAACCAACTCAAGTGGTTGAGAAGTTGAAACTTCTTTCATTGGTTTGAAAGAAACTTTGTGTTGTTTTCCATTTTGATAGGGATTACAGACTTTGCTAAGTGGGAATTCTAATTTAGGTAAGTCTCTAACTAATAATTTCTTAGATATCTTCCTAAGTGAGTGCACATTGCAGTGTCTTATCCTTCTGTGCCATAACCAAGACTCTTTATGAAAAGCATTTAAGCAGGAAACATTTTGTTTGGCTAAATAATTTAGATCAACAACATATACATTCTCATTTCTACATGCAGTGAAAACTTAAACATTTTTTGAGTTAAAAACATTGCATGAATCATTTTCAAACTTAACATTAAATCCATCATCACATAACTGAGATATGCTAAGTAAATTGTACTTTAATCCATCAACAAAAATTACTTTAGAAATTAATATTGTATCAGGGTTATCAATCTGGCCTAAGCTGACGGTTTTTCTTTTTACATTGTCACCAAAGGTGACATGCCGACCATCAACGTTGATTAGACTCTTTAAGAAATAATAGTCTCCTATCATATGTATTGAACATCCACTGTCCAAGTACCATAAGGTCTTACAATAAATTTTTATACAATTGCCCTGCAAAACAGATTAAACATGGGGTAATTTTGGTACCCAGATCTTCTTGGGTCCAGAAAGGTTAGCCAGTAAAACTTTAGGAACCCATATTTTCATTAAAGGTTTTATAAAATCAACAAACACATTTTGAGACATAAATACTTTGTTAGTTCCTTTATAAAATTGTTTCTCAAAAGATGGTCCAGAACTAGAACTAGCAGCGAACTGTCCAGTTCTTTGAAAAAATTTGGTTTTGCTAATTTGTCTCTGTCCGGGCTGATATACTAGACTAGTTTTATACTTTGTAGGAATATGTTTTCCTAGAAACTGAGTCAACGTATCCCTACCAGCAGTGAACTTCTCAAGATCATTTCTTAATAGTTCATTAGATAATTTTAACTTTGTATTTTCCTTTAGTAGTTTAAAAAATTTCTCTTTTTCTATATCCAGATTTGATTTGTAATTTTTGTTTAAAGCATGCTGTCTTTTTAATGACTTATATTTTTTCTTGAGTTCATTAAAAGTATCCTCAAGCATTTCGCAATAATCAAATAATTCTTATTTATTCAAATCTTTATTATTATGAGATTCACTTTAATTCAAATAATAATAAGTATTATGCACATGGGAATTAGTTATTACCTTAGATTTCTCTATCATAAAGCATAGATTGTCTTGTTTGTTTTGTTCTGAGTCTGAAGCATCAGATCCACTCGAACTGTCTTCTAAAGCACTCCAAGTTTATTTAATATGATTTTTATAACCTTTGCCATTTTCATAATATTTTATCTTGAATTCCAACTTGGGTAAGTCTTATTTCACATGACCTTTGCGTTTACATTCATATCATACTATTTCACTTGTGTTATCATTCCACCTCTTGTCTTTCTTCCATTGTCCTTTATGATCATAATTTCCTTTGAAGTTTGACTTCCTAAAGAATTTCTTCTTTCTTTAGAATCTTTTGAATCTTTTGGCAAGTTGTGCCATCTCATCATCACTGTATGAATTTGACTCTTCACTTGTAGAACTATCTACAGGTGCTTGAATATTTTCTTTGTCTTTGATTTTTGAGGAAGAAGTCTTGAATGCTACTGACTTCTTTCTTAGTTCTTCTTTTATTTCTTGATTCACCTTAATCTATTCTATATACATCATTAGTTTTCTAATTAGCTCCTTTACAGGTAGCTTACTGATGTCACATGATTCTCAGATTGATACAAAAGTGCCTCTCCATCTGTCAGGTAGGAATCTAAGTAGCCTCATGATTTGGTCTTTGTTGTCAACTAGTTTTCCAAGAATATTCATAGTGTTTACTATCTCATTGAACCTAAGATACATTTCAGAGATAGATTCATCAGGCTTCATCTTAAAATTATCATATTTAATAGTATATGTATTTCATCTAATTTCTTTAACATTGGTTATTCCTTCATGAGAAACAACCAAAGTATCCCAAATTTCATAAGCTGTCTTACAGGAAGATATTATATTAAATTCTTCATCACCCAAAGCACAGTATAAGGCATTCATTGCTTCACAATTATTTTTATAAATAGTTTTAGTTACATGAGGCCATGTGTCCCTAGCAGTAGCAGGTAATACATGTTTTTCTTCAATTGTGTCCCAAATTTCATGTCCTAATCTTTCAAGATACATTTTCATTTTCAATTTCCACTGAACATAATTATTTCCATTAAATAAAGGTAGTCTGTTAGTAGTAGCACGCTAAAATCAGTTATCCATAGAAAACTAAAAGATTAAAGAACTGAAAATTTAGATATAACATAAATTTTGAGATTTTTAAGATACAACTAAAATCACAGTTGAAAAGAAATTGAAAATCTTGAAAAACTGGTTTGATGGTATGAATAAAGAAACCTATGATACCAAATTTTGGTCATAGTGGATACTCAAGAGGGGGGTGGATTGAGTTCCAATTAAAATTTCCGTTAAAAACTTTTAGGATTAAAATCCCCCAAATTAAAATAGCCCAGTTAATTAAGGCAGTAGAGATATAAGTGATTTATTGATCAACAGGTTTGTCAAAGGTTGATTACTCATCACTTGAATTAGTATGAGTACTAATTCAAATTTTGAAACAAGTTTACTAAAATAATCACATATACACACTAACCAGAACTAACTATCATAGTGAATGTAAAAATAGATTTTTGTCTTTGGAAATATAAGTAGAGGATAAATGTAAAACAAGGTAATTGAAAGTTGAACACAACAATTTAAACAGGAGGTTCAATATTAATCCAAGACCTTATCCTCTCCACTTGGTGATCACCTTCCACCAAGAAATTATATTAAAAATGATACACATCCTGTATCGGGCTTTACAAAAGTTTTCAAAATTTCCAGGTTTGGAAACCTCTACCACAGTTCTATGTGGAAAAAATAAACTATCAAGCTACACTAGGATTCTTCCACAGTTAGGTGTGGGAATAAAATGTAAAGAGAGTTTGGTATAGTTATTTTCAGTATCCCTCAGTTCAAGCACAAGATTCAGTGTTTGTATGACATACACACTGCTCACAAATGTAAAATACTTAAACAAAGTAGAGCTGAAGATATTAGGAAGAAGTTTTGCATGCTCTGTGTGTTGGCAGATCAGCTCTGGACTCCTTGAAATGAAGTAAATAAAGTTTTGGTCCTTCTCTGCACGTTTCCTCTAAAACAGAGTGTAACAACTTCTTGGTTCTGAATTCCAGATGTAGAGATGATCAGATTCTTGGGTTAGAAGCTCTTTGTAGCACACCACCACGGCTTTGAAAATGTTATTTTTCAACAGATCTTTATGAAGCTCTAGGATCTTTATAATGAGTGCTTGAGTGATCTTCTTCTTTTTCATAGTTCAGGTACAGTATGTATCCCTCTTATGTGTGTATATTAAATATATTCAGTAATTTATGTCTGTCTCTACTCATATATATATATATATATATATACTTTTCCAGCTCAGATTTTTCTCATTTGATTCAGGCAGGGGCCGACAAGAGAAATGATTCAGCAATGTGTGGTCTTCCTCGTACCTCATACTGTCTCCTGATATGCCTGAAAATATCATTAAATAATTTCAGGTGCATTAAATTGTCCAGACATGACCGTTATGATAATATTAATAAAATTGGTAAAGTAAATAATAGGTTATCATTAGACTAGTAGCAGATGCATGTCACATGGTAGACTTCAATGGTAGGCTCTTCAACTATGGACTACATCGGTAGGCTCACAGTAGACCTTTAACAGCAGGCTTCAGTCAGTAAGATTGATCAGCGGTAGACTTCAATCAGTAAGCTTCTAACGGTAGCTCTGTCAGACTACTTCTACAGTGACCTTTCCAGGAGTATACTATCTCAATAGGTAACTTCATCAACGCTTGAGTATGTATATTAGTAGATTTCTACTAATGGTAGACTTGAATAATAGTGGACTACATCGACAGTAGGAGTTGTCTAGTGGTAACCTTATACTAATGGTAGACATGTCCAACGATAAACTTGAACTGTGAAGCTCTTAAAAGATGACTTGAGAAAGAGCCTTACAGTGGACTTCTAACAGAAGCCTTGTCACAACAGTGACCTTGTAACAACGTCTCTTTGTCTGTAAGCTTTGATAAGAAGAGAAATAGTAGACTTGTGATAGTGACCTTGTACCGGTAGCTTATAACAGTGATTGTAGATCTTCAATGGTGACCTTTTAGCAATAGTGACCTAGAGTAACAGTGATCTAAAACGGTGACCTTGAACAGAAGGCTCTTACCAGTATCCTTTAACAGTGAACTTATACTTAGATAAATGTAAACTGTGAGCTGATGCAATAAAGTCATGAGACTAAACAAATATAGATTATTCAGGATAAATAATAGAAATAAATATTATAAAGGATTATTAAATGACTTAATATATCATGATAAGTATTTAAACATGATTTCGGATTATCAAAACAGGTGAGTCTAACACATTTCACATGGGTCCTCTTGAATAATATTATAGAGATGAGGGAATTGGTGAATGATCTATGTTTTTTCTTGGACAAGGATACTATATATATCAAATTTACTTCTAATTAGGTTATATGGTGGAACCTGTGAGCTTTTTCATCTTCTTCATTGTCCTAAATTTTTCCTAAGACACATATTGTGGAGACTTAGTAGGTTGGTACATGGATTGTTCTTATTTGAAAAGTTGTTTTTACTATATCATATGAGATTCATGTCCTATGAGTGAAGAATCAAAATTTTCCCAAGATTACTTTTGTTTTTTTATCCAAGCGAGTTATATGACTATTTCCTCAAGTGTTTTTTAGACCATGAAATATGAGCCAATATGAATGATGTTTTAAGGTTAGACACCTTGGACCAAAAGATGAGGTATTCATTACAATAACATGAGTGAAGAAAAACCTAACATGAATGCACAGACCAATGACATTAATGTGGACATCCTCAAGGAATGAAGCACATAGTTTAAAGTCATTGTTCTTAGACTATAGGTTTTTGGTGTTTAAGGTAACACATATTTGAACACATACCATTGTAGTTTAAGGTCAAATAAATTTTAAAAAACATGTAGGACATAAAGTGAACCAGGATTTTTTACACATATATATTACATTATTTTAATTGAATATTCAATATATAACATTATGATCCATGCCAGAATCAGAAAGGTTTACTGTATTTAGATATTTTATATATAAACATATTTATTAGGTAAATTTTCCATCATCTCTTATAAATTGATTCTCACTTTGAACCATTCTAGATATACTATAATTAAAACCTTCTTTCCCAACCTAGGGAAAAGAAACATAATAAAGCGTGTGTTCAGATACTCATTAGGGGTAAAAAGATAGTTATTAATCAATGATCATATAAAAGCATTAGATATGTATTAGGGTATGAGATTATGATCATAACTTAAAAATTTTATACCCAATTTATCATGGATCATAACAATGAATCATGACATAAGTATTAAGAATTTGAAAGTCATGAATTATAAGAATTAGAAATCATCACTGATCAATCATTAACCATGTGTTAAAATCATAAACATACAAATATTTCATAAAAGTATGGCACCATAATAAGCATAAAAAAATTACATATGTCATGGCAAACTACTGAGTACATAAAAAAATAGTGGATTAGGAATAAAAACCTTTACCCATATCATAATAGATCAAATATCACCCCCTATTTCCCATACTAGATTAGATATCCCTATATGTTTCCCATAGTGTATCAAGCGCATCAAATAATTTCCTATAATAATATCATGTGATATGAAGCTTTTCCCAATGAATTGGTGGGCTATATAATTCCAGGACCACCCATCACATAATAAAAACTATACATATGTGTGACAAAAGATCATAAAACATTCATCATATCAACATATCATAACCTGTGGAAAGGAAACATGCTTCATATACATTTCATCATTTCATCATAGAATAACCCATAGAAGATAAAATGGTTTTATAAAAATATCATAATAACAATAACAAAACATAAATATAAATAATAATTATGGTATTATTGGATCATATCCCCATTAAAGAATAATTAACATCAAAATATGTTATCATCGATGAAAATTCCTTTAAAAGATCTCTAATATTTCTTAAGGAAACACCATTTTCATTTTGAAATCACTTATTTAAAATCCAAATATTCCTAAAATTTTATAGATTTAAAAAAAATAAACTTGTAGAATTGTAAAGGAATATTCAAATCTTTGAGTGCTCAAGGTTATGGGAAATTCTGTCCATGTCGTGTACGTTAAAACAAATATTCCTTTCATATTTTTGGTAAAAAAATCCAAAGTACCTCATTTGGAAAGTGAAAAGAATATTATTTTGAAATATTTCTATAAAAATTAAAACTTGTAAAAAATTAATTTAATGATTCATAGGATAATATTAAAAAATTCTTGAATTTTTTTAAAGAAAAGATGTATGTGGAAGAAAAATATTCCCGACCAAATAGGAAATAATGTATGCTTTTCTCAAAAAGAATTTCCTGGCCATTTTAAGTACCAAAGAGGGGAAAATGGTATTATTAATTTAAAAATATGTGAATAAATAGAGTATAACAAAATGAAAAATAATTATTAGAAAATTATCATATATAAATGGAAATACAAGTATAAATAATCTTGATTAAAATGGGATTGAAATATAAATCCCTTACCTCTAGTCTCATATTTCTTCATACATATTTGAAACACCTATAAAATAAATATAAATTTATTATATATGTATTATATAACCTTAATCATATATTTTATACCATATATGATTTTATTATAACATATTATCACCCACTTATTAACAATTATTTATTAAAATCACAGTTCCAGTTGATAACTTCTTTATTTTTCATGAATGTTTCAGTTCAATATCCAAATTCATATACTTTCATTATGGTTTTATCATATATATAATTATAATAATTTCACGAGTACAATATGAAATAATTATATATACTTTTATTACTATTTATTTAAATTAGTGATGAAAAATTAATTACATCACTTCGTGGAGACAGTTGTCCATACGTACGCATGGGTGATGTTTCTATTTTTAGATAGATGAGATGAAAAAAGGTGTATAATAATTATCCTTTAGAAAACTACAAAAATATAATGTATATATCATATATATTCAGTAATTCCCACATTACAACCATAAATTTTAAGTGGTTATGAAATAAAAATGCATCTCTTCGTGGAGGTGTAAGTCCGTACGTACGCAAGGGAAATGTTTTCTTTTCCCATATGATGAAAAGAAGGAGGATAATGTTTATTAAATAATCTTAATAATTTTATTTTTATTTTTAAGATACTGAATTAATTATTTTATAATGGACACCATTTATATATAAGTGCTAAAAGATAAAATAAAATTGAAAATAATAGGTTAAGAGTTATACCTCTTCATTGAGGAACCTCTTTTGGATTACACCACAATCCATTAAAGGATGGTATTATAGAAATACCAGAAAAAATAAGTCATAGGGAAGATCCTAATAAAGTATTATGGTAAGTATTTTACAATATGAAAGGTTAAAAAGGTGTTAGGATGATATGATAATATAAAACCTTTAATAAGTGAGGATAATGACACTATTGTAATTACAAAAACATTTAAATTATTATAAATTAATTTTTATAATAAAATTGACCTGACTTGATATATTTAAAATATAGGAGGGTAATTCAAAATAATCTAATCCAATATTATTTATACAAGTTTAAGGAATGTTTTAACCTTTATATATTAGTTTTATCCCCTTGTTAACCCCTTTGACAATTACCACAATATCAAAGTTTTCAACTCTTTAAGGGTTAAGAATAATAATATAAAATAAAAAGTGACTCATAAATGGTTATTTATTTATATTTTAAACCATATCCCATTAAATTTTCAATTTATGATATTTTTATAAATTTGAAATAATTTAATAAAATATTTTTATTATAAAATATCATTATTATCATTTTTAGAACAATTCATTCAATTTTACATTAAAGATATCAATATAGTTATAGAATATGAATATAAATATTTCACACCTCAAAAATATGTTATATTTATATAAAAAATCCGTGGAATAATTTAATTCACCAAAATCATATTTTTTTAAATATTTTTGATCCATTTATTTTATTTTTCTTTTAATTAAATAAATATTTTGTTGCGGTTGTGTAAGCATTTAAGGTAATTGTTAAATCAATAAAAATTAAAAATAAATTACTATGATAAAAAATTAATTAATATTTTAAATAGACATTTTTAACTGAACATAACCTCTTTTTATCCTTTTTACAATGTATTAGAGATATTAAAGTCAATAAATTGGAATTTTTTATTTATTATTTTCTTAAAATAATATAAAGGTGATAATAAAAGAAAAATGACACCAAGTGGATATATTTTTGAATATAATATAGTAAATGGTTTAAATACCTTTAACTAGTAAAATTTGGGTAGGTGTATGTGGTTTTTTAAACCTTAAATTTTGTTTTAACCCTTTAATTATCCAATTTTATCCTTAACCACAATAATAACTTTTTTCAATATTAAAGGGTTATAATTTTACTAATAAGGTAAAAATTTAAAAATAAATGGAAAATTAATGATTATTTATACTATTTATCATACTATTTACCCTTTTTAAATATTTTTATGATTTTTAAATAATCTAATAAAATATATTTAACATAAAATAATATTAATGTCATTTTAAGAACTATTTACATAATCTGACTTTGAAAATAACATGAAAATAGTGGAATTAGATTATAATCCATTAAAAGATAAATAATACATTATTATTAACTATAAAATTAATTTTAAACCATAATTTATCTATAAATATTACTTTTTTTTTGTTTTTAAAATCATTTAATTTATTTTTCTACTCCTCACACACACACTATGCCAGTGTGGTGTAAGCATTTAAGGGAATATAATAAATAAAAATTAAAAATAAATTACCATCATAAAAATAAATTAATAATTTTTGAAACATATTTTTATATTAATTTATAACATATTCTCATCCATATGTGAACATATAAAATAAATTAAAATTAAGAGAGTGATATTGTGGAATTTTCTTTACTTAACATAATATAGATGCCATTATCATGGAGAAATGGCACCAAAATTCCATATATTATAATTTAGTATGGATATTTTCGATTTAATACTATTAAATAATATAAATTCAAGTGTTGCGTTGATTTTTAGTCCTTATCTCATGGGTTTAACCCTATTTTACCCATTTTATCCATAGAGAGGTGACAAATATTTACCATAGTTACTATTCATAATGATTAAAAATAAAAGTGAACTATTTACAAAATTAGAAAAAAATTAATGAAAATATGGTATCTATTTTTTACTATTCAATATATTTAAGTTGAATAAAACAATTCTAATATAAATGTGTAAAATGCAATAAAAATATTTTAGAAAAAATGCGTTTTTAAGCAAAAAAATGAAATTATAGAAAAACCATGAAAATAGATGATTTAAATGGAATTAATTATATTATTCAAAACCAAATCTATCATATTTTACATTTATACCAAATAAAAAATATAATGTTAATTTTTAATTACTTGATTTAATGAAACTAAATGGAAATATTTGAAAAATTAGTATTGTTTACTATTCACTGAAAAATCAATCGTTTTAGAAAAATCTCAAAATTTCACCCAAGGTTAATTTTTATATGACAAATTAAAAAATTATTTTCATTTTATAAAAAAAAATTAAAAAAATAAATAGAAATTAATAATAATTTTGACACAAAAAATTCTATAGAAATCACTTTTGAAGAAAGTTTAGTTTTGAAGAATAAAATGACTTAAAAAAATGAGTGATTGTTTATTAGAAGTTAATCAACAAATTTGTATTGATTAGGAAAATTATAAATTTATTTTGTAATTATTTTACTCATATTAATATCCTTTAGTTCAATGACTAGGTTATACTACTAATTTTGTCATATATTTCAATTTTCTTAAAGACTGGTGTTTCATGTTAAGAAAATTATTGACCTTATTATTATTTTATAATAACCTTTTAGGGTGTTAAATTTTTACCCCTTAAATAATTTTCACTCTAAAAATTTTTATATTGGTAAAAATTGTTCAAAATTTGAATATACTATTGTTGAAAACCCACATCATAAAAAGGGATAATAAAACTTTCTTTAAAAAGTGAAATTGGAAAACATAAAGGTTACCTAGAATAATATAAAATCGGGTTCCTAGATAATAAGATAATTGGTGAGAAGTTAAAATATAGACATGAAGGATAAAACTAATTTCCAAAGACTAATAGAGAGTGATAGAGAACATGGTCATGTGAATGTTAATTACCAAAAAACCATGAATCAGTGAGGGGTGAAAAGGCCATCGATTCATAAGAAATAAAGGCAAAATAATAATTTTTTTATTTCAAGATATTATTCCTAAAGTTGGGGGATTTTTTTTACTACCACTATATAGAACACAGGTAAATACACTTACATGATATCTTTTCCCAATTTCATTCTTTGTTTGTGCTTCGATGAATATACACTTTATCTCTTACTCCAAGAAATAAAATTTCAAGATGATTTTTTTAGGAATAAAGAACCAAAATTTACCATTAATGGATCATAAGATCCATAAAATAATGAATAGTCATTCCTTATGTCTCTAGATATTTACCAAAACCAAAATAGTTAGTATATGTTATCCAATATAGATAAATTTAATTCATTAATTTCTAGATCCTCAAAAATCCCATAGTTCAACTTAATCCATTCCATAAATTGTTAGCCTTAAGACTCCTCTAAAATATGTCTAAACAAATTCAAAACTCAAAAAACCGAAAGATTTGATCACATATTTTTTAAGATCAACTTTAATATTTGTACCTCGACAAAATGAAGTAGCTCATAATGTTATATACCAAACATGTGAATACCATGATCATGTATTCTATTTAAAAATACTAATAACCTAAATCATTATAAAACCTAAATGAAAACAAATATTCTTACAAAAATTCAGATAATTTTTTTCAAAAAATAAAATCATAGATTATTGAATATATTACATAAATCAAAAAATTCAATAAACATCATCAAAGATGACCTAAATCACTTTTTCACCAAATCACTAACAAATTTCAAGGTTACCAACACTATCCCATTTACTTCATCAATTTAAATTATCAATTTATCCCAATTAAACATTATTAATTCAATATCAAGCACATATTAGGGGTTATCATTCCATTAATCCCATGTTATCCAAAAATATCACCTTACCACTAAATATATTTTATTGGTTAAAAAATAAAAACTAATATGGAGTAATCCTTAGATGTTTTATGATTCGTAAAATTAGAATATCATTTATATAAAATTTCTACAAAATAATTATTGAATACAAATACTTAAACACTTAAATAATTTAAACTAAAAAAATTTCATAACATAGGCCCTTCCTTAGTTTATGTGGTAACCCTTGGATTAGGTCATTGACTCTGATAATTCCATAGTTCCCCATATATAATTAAACAAACACCTTATCAATTCATTACTCTATAACCTTAATTTCCATATAGAAACCATATTCTAAATCATTTGATATGTTCTCCTAGGTTCCTTCTCCAACATTCTTAACATGAATGAAATTGGAATTTCTTATCTCCATGATCATTTCCACATAAACATCCCTAAAAGTCTATTTCCATATAATTTTATGTGTTGGAAAACTCACTTATGTTTATGTTGTTAATCATATATATTTATAGTGGATTAGGAATAATCACATGGTTTTTATTTAAAGTTCCCATATCATTTATTTTCTCAAGAGGAAAATCATTTCATTGTCCATTACATTCATTTTCAACATGATTCCTCATGGTTCTATCCATAGACTAAAACCAAAAATCATAGTATGAGAAACAATAATTATAGTGAGAAACCATTTAATTATGAAAAATAATTAATATGATGTCTAAATCTTGGTATTTTACATTAAATATATGACACCTTTGGTTTAAAATTTATAGTGTCCCTTTATTTTTATACATAAAATTCACATATCATTTATAGAATACTTAATACATCAGAAAAATTTGTCGAAAGACCATATTAGTCTAGTGCCTTTAGAAACATTTAAACATAAACACTAGTGAATAAATGAGCTTAATCATCTCCACCTAGGTTTGTAACTCCCTGACCCAAGTTACCCAGAGTCGGTGCATTATTTTAATACATTGACTTGATTACAAGGAATCATGTCCCAAAGGGACGATCAGTTTAGAAGTCCTGGAAAATAGATTACATATACGAACGTTACATTACAATTTATAAAATAAAACACAACATAAATAATCCTTTGAGAATGCAATTATTCCCCTAGATTAAACCTACATATCAATCATAATACACTTCTTCGCATCCTGGAAAAAATAAAACATAAGAAAGAGGTGAGCTTAGATGCTCAGTAAGGATAACAATATAGTAGAAACTATCATAAATAAGCATAAACATTTAGTTCATTGTATAAGACCAAAAAATAATCCTTTTAAACATAAAATCTATCATAATATGGAAAATATAAATCAAATAATTCCTTTTACTTATTCACATGGATATTTTACTAGTTGAATAACCACATGTAATATCTATAGTTAGTTTCATAATGGTGGAATGCATAATGCTAAACATCATAACCACATAGTCAATGCATCATTCCAAGACTACAAATAATATTTTTTTAAGACTTGATACCAAGACACTAGTTTGTCTCATGAAACCTACTGATGCATCGAGGAGCTATAGTAGGCTCTACCCGTCACTTACTAAGTCCAATGCATTCCTCATATAAAAATGTGGAAACATAACATAAACATTCGTATTAAAACTAGAATATGAAATGTCAATAAAATAGCACATCCACATTCAAACATATCATAACTCATTCAATACAATATGGATGATTATATTATAATAAATCAACCTCAATCCAGAATAATATCCAATAAAGGATGTTGACATAGTTTTAAATGATCAGTAAAACTATTTGAGAGAAATATCCCTTTTGTGAAATCATTTAAAATTCACACATTTATAAATTAAGTCATTTAAAATGTATTTTTGAATAAAATTTTCCCATACCACTTTGAAACTTGTGAAAGTAATTAACATTTTTAAACAATCTTGTCCATATAAATAAATCCTTAAAATCATTTGTAAAACATTGACATTAATTAAAAATATTTAGAAAAATAAATCATTAAACCATTTAAAATGCTGATCTAGCTAAAGAGTCACTTTTAAAAAACCTTAAAATATTCATTTTGATAACATTTTTTTGAAACATGGACATGGATGACAAAAATGTCCCAGTAAATACTTACACATAAACAATCTCAAATAATAATGAGATTGAGGAATTAACCCTTACCTTTTACTTTCCATTGGTCGAGGGTACGTTTAACCTCCTCTATAATGAATATAGTAAGTTATTAAATTATAACAGAACCATATTAATATTTATGATATCATACTTGATTCATTTATGGCTTTATACTACCCATTTAATAATAATTTCTATGTTAAAATAGCATTTCGGGTAATAATCACTTTCTTTATCATACGTGTTTTAACGTGTTATTCTTGATCGTATAACTTATAACATTATTTAAATGATTTCAGAATTTAAAAAATTATTTATGTATCACATATATATTCATAATATAATTATGTACAATAGATAGATATATGAAATGAAAAACACTATTTATGGAGATGGTAGGCCATACGTACACATAAACGCCATTTCCGTTTTCATATCGTATTGAACAGAAGTAAGTGAATGAGATATATGTAAATACAATAAAACACACACACACACACACACATATATATAAATAAAGTATAATTATTATGTCATATATTACATACTTATTAATAATATATATATATTTATAATCATCGTTGAATGGTGTACATGGAAGTGAATCTCATCACGTCGTGGAGACGGTAAGTCTACATACACACGAGTGATGATATCATTATATTGATGGTGAAATAGTATATAATTGGATGGTATATTATATATAAATAATCATTAACATGTTATATTTAATATTTACATCAATTATACTCATTATTATACCCATCCAAATAATGAAGTGTTGAATAACAAACTACACCACGACGTGGAGACGGTAAGCCGTACGTACACACATATGGTGACTTTGTCATTAATAGGATGGATAGAATAATGAATATATATTTACCATATTTATAATAACATCATAGTATGTATAAGGTTATGTATTTATTATTTTTTCATAGAAACAATAAAATAAAGTGGAAGTGGAAGAAGAAAAGAACTTTGAAAGAGGTGATGAAATAATTACCTCTTCTTTGGGTGCTTCCTTTTGATTTGAACCAAAGGGATACTTAGGTTGGATTTATGATCAATGTAATTCCTATAGGATGAATTTAGGGTAGTTGGGAGGATATTATATTAGGGTATCATCGGGTTAAATGGATTTTTAGGTGTAAAATTAAGATAAGGGGAAATACCCTTTTATAAGAGAGGTGAGGGACACTTTAGGAAAAACTTGAAATATTATTTTATTATAAAATAATTTTCGGTTTATAATGTCTGAAAATGGATTTATTTAGAGTCTAAGGTTTTTATGGGTTGATAAACGCTCAACCAATTGGTTTTAAAAAAGTTTAGGTCACCATATTAACTTTATCTTTTAGATTTAACTCTTAGTTAAATAGTTTAACTTTTACCATGTCTTCTTGTATTCTTACACTATATGGTCAATAAACTTACTATGAAAGAACAAGAGAACCAAAAGTGGTTCATTAATGAAATATATATCATTATATAAGCCTTTTGGCCAATTCATATATTTTTAGAAATATTATATCATTTAAAAAATTCGTAATTTTTTTAAAAACTCATTTATGTCAATTTTGACACTATTTAGTATTTGTTTTTTTTTAAGTCATCACAACTTAATTACTTCGAAAAAATACATTGAATCAACCCTAACATATCATATTCACCTAGAAAATTCTTGGATGGCATAAAAAGTCTCAATTTACATTTATATGTACATTTATAAAATCAATTATTTTAATCATTCATTAATAAGGTAATTACTGCATCATTATTGTGTCATAAATAAATTTAATTATTAAATATATAAAAATTATATATAAAGCACCAAGATGTAGAAATTTGTTTTATCTTTCTAGAGAATATTTATAGTCAAATTTATCTTATGTATAACTCTATATTAAAAATGGTTTAGTTAATAAAAATTGAATTTAAAAGTTTTAACAATTCTTTGAATAAAATATTATAAATCTCTTAATCTAAAATAAATGAATAAAAATGGAACTTAGTTTTTACATAAGGTTTATTTTGGTCTAGAAAAACTTATCCAATAGAATTAAGATAAGTGTTAGGGAAATTATAATATCCTTTTTACCTTTAATTACCCTATTTACTTTTAACTGTGGTAAATAAAATTCAAAAGTTACTATTCAAAAAAATTATTTTCATCATATTGAACCAAATTTTACTTACTGATGTTAAATTTTTCTCTAGTATTTTTTACATTCAATTCATAGAAGTGGTAAAATTATGTTTTATGCAAATTTGCAAATGTTAATAGAATGTGGGTGAAAGACGATAAAAAGATAAATAAAATTTTATACATATAATCTTATTATAAAATTACTCCAATAAATTAAATTCAAATAATATAGGTATTATTTATGTATTATGACTTTAAAATAAATTTAAATTAAAAAATATTTATTTAAATAAAAAGCCGGTTTTACATAATAACATAGTGTTTTTTCACTATTTATCAAAAATTGAATGTTTTCAGAAAACTACCAAAAAATCTTCCAAAGTTAATTTTGATATTCCAAATTCAAAAATGATGTATGTTTTATCAAATTAAAAACATAGAAGTTTCATTAATTAATTTAAAATTAATTCCAATTGTCAAAACCAGAAAGCGGGTTTTTGAGAAGTAAAAACTATCAAAAGATTTATATGTGTTTATGTAAAATTTAAATGTAAAATTACTTCCAATGAAAAAAATTGGATTAAATGATAAAAATATAATCTAATTATACTTCAAAACCATTAAAATGTATAATTAAATACTATAAATTATTTTGATTAAAAAAGTTATTTTCAATTAAATTTAGTATTTTTCACCATTCATCAAAATATGAAAGTTATCAGAAAAGTACCAAAAATTTATCCAAACTAAATTTTTTATATTCCAATTCTAAAGAAGAAGTTTATTTTGTCAAATTGAATATATAAAATTCTCAAATATTGTTTTTAAAAATGTTTTTCCATTAAAAGGCGGTAAAATTGCATTTTTTTATATTACTTATTTTATCTAAAAAAATGGATTTGTTCTTATATTATGTATAAAAAATAAACAATATGGATGTTAAAATTATATGGATTATATAAAATTCAAAATTTAGTTAATACTATTCCTAATCACTTTTTAAACGGATAGTTTGGTAAGTCATTGTGCGTTTGAACTCAGTGTTGCGTGTAGTGCAAGCTATTGAATTACTTTAAAGAGATAACGTACTATGAAATACTGGGGTGTTACATTCACCCCTACTTTAATAAATTGCATCGTCGCAATTTAAAATTTCTATTTGAAAATAAAAGGTTAAAAATAGAAAATACCTTTTTGGAAAACTCACCCCAGAAACAGGGTTAATAAAATTTAGTCATAATAAGAGGGAAATGGAAATGAAAAAGTCACCACCAAATTAGGATTTCTAATAGAAGAAGATTGGTGGAAATTTGAGACACATAATTGGAGGAAATACATAAATATTATAGGGAGTGATTGAGGTCATCAATCACAATCAAGTGAACAATAAATAGAAAATTGAGGGCTCAAAGCCATAAATCTATGACAACTTAAAATATTATTGGTTCATCAAAACATAAGGTATTAGGATAAAAAAATTTTTGGTTTTAAGATCCTTTCCCTAAAGTTTAAGAATTAATTTCTTCATAGAATAAAAAAAATACTTGACAAGTAGAGTTTAATTCTTTAACTATTTTTTTCCACAAACTCATCTTTCAATTCAAAAGATAATAGAACTCAAAAATATTTTATTTATCCTAATATTATAGGGTTTAAAAAAAGAATTTATAATTCATCTGTGAGACCATTAAAAAAACTACATTATACAAACCAAGATATTACTTAGGCTAATGGTTAGTGATACACACTTTTTGTCCTTCAGTTGTGGGTTCAAGTCTTACAGCCTTGCCGGATGTGATGGGTTGTGGTCCGACCTCTAGGTTATCCTTTTTATAACAATCCAAAAATAATCTTGAAATATTTTTTAACAATTATTTAAATAAAATATAATAAATTTCCAAATATAACCTAAATGAATAAAAAAGGATGTTATTTTAGTCATAAGGTTGATTTTGGTCGAAAAACACTAATCTAATAGAATTATGACATGTGTTAGAGTAATTATAATATCACTTTTACCTTTAATTACCCTATTTACTTTTAATCATGCTAAATAAAATTAAAAAATGACTATTCACAAAAAATTATATTCATCCTATTGAACCACATTTTACTTACTGATGTCAACCATGTCTCTTGGATTTTTCAAATTCCATTCACAGAAGCGGTAAAATTACGTTTTAGGCAAATTTGAAAATGTGCCTAGAAGGTGGGTAAAAGATGGTAAAAAGTTCAATAAACTTTTATACATCTAATATTATTATAAAAATTACTCCAATGAATTAAATTAAACTAATATAGGTATTATGTATCTATTTTTAATTTAAAATAAATTTAAATTAAAAATAATTATTTAAATGAAAAGTCAGTTTTAAATAATAACACAGTGTTTTAACTATTCATCAAAAATTGAATGTTTTCAGAAAAATACCAAAAATTCACCGAAAGATAATTTTGATATTCCAAATTAAAAAATTATTTCTATTTTATAAAATTCAAAACATAGAATTTTCATTAATTAATTTAAAATTAATTGTTGTTGTCAAAACCAGAAAGCGGGTCTTTGAGAAGTAAAAACTATCAAAAGATTGATATGTGTTTATGTACAATTTAAATGTAAAATTACTTCCAATGAAAAAAATTGAATTAAATGATAAAAATATAATCTAATTATACTTTAAAAACATTCAAATGTATAATTAAACACTATAAATTATTTTGATTATAAAATTTGTTTTCAATTAAAATTTAATATTTTTCGCTATTCATCAAAATATGAAAGTAATCAGAAAAGTACCAAACATTTATCCAAACTAAATTTTTAGGTCCCAATTGTAAATAATAATTTTATTTTTTCAAATTAAATATATAAAATTTCCAAATATTGGATTTAAAAAGGGTTCTCCATTAAAAGGTGGTAAAATTTTATTTTTTGAAAAATACTTCTTGTATCAGAAAAAATGGATTTTTTCTTATATTATGTCTAAAAAACACATAATCTAGATTTCAAAATTATATGGAGTATATAAAATTCAAAATTCAGTTAATACTCTTCATAACAACATTTTAAATGGCTAGTTTGGTAAGTCATGGTGCGTTCGAACTCGGTGTTGCGTGTAGCGAAACTGTTGAATTATTTTAAAGAGATAATGTACTATGAAATAATGGGGTGTTACATTCTCTCCTCCATCAATAAATTGTGTCCTCGCAATTTGAAATTGTTCTTCAAAAATAAAAAATAAAAAATAGAAAATACCTTTGTGGAAAACCCACATCAGAAATAGGGTTAATAAAATTTAGTCTTAATAAGAGGGAAAGGGAAATGAAAAATTTACCACCGAATTTGGATTTATAATAGGAGAACATTGTGGAAATTTGAGAAACATAAATGGAGAAAAAAAGAAATATTTATAGGGATTTATTGAGGTCATGAATCACAAACAAGTAAACAATAAATAGAAAATTGAGGGCTCAAACCACAAATCTATGGTGACTTAGAATATTATTGGTTCATCAAAACATAAGGAATTAGGATAAAGAATTTTTGGTTTTAAGATCCTTTCCGTAATGTTTAATAATTAATTTCTCCATAGAATAAAAAAAATTACTTGACAAGTAGAGTTCTATTATTTAACTAATTTCTACTACAAACTCATCTTTTATTCCAAAAGATAATAGAAGTAAAAAATATTCTATTTATACTAATTTTATAGGGTTTCAAAAAATATATATTTATAATTCATATATCAGACCATTAAAAAAACTATATTATAAAAACCAGGACATCACATAGGCCAGTGGTAGGTGATACCCCCATGTCATCCTTCGGTTGAGGGTTCAAGTATCGCAGTCTTTCTAGATGCGATGGGTTGTCGCCCGACCTCTGTGTTGTCCTTTTTATAACAATACAAAAATAATCTTGAAATATTTTTTAACCTTAAAAAATAGTATCCAATGTCCAACTTAATCCATTCCAACCTTTAGACTAATCCAAAATACTTTTTTCCAAACTCACAGTCCAAAATTTATAAGGAAGTTAAACATAATGAAGATCTCTTTTGTCACATAACAACATGTGAATACCTTCATCATGTATTCTCTTAAAAAATGGAAACACCCTGAATTAGAATAATACCCTATTGATTATATCTATGCTACCTTATTCCTTATAGAATACGTGATATACTCCTTATATCCAAAAATGTTGTAAACTCCAATAATTATGGAGTAAACAAACAATTAATTAGTTTCACGGTAGTCAAGAATATCGAATATAATTTATCCAAATCAATCATATCTTATTTTGAAATCATTATCTCAGTTTTAGAGACATATTAAGGGTTTTATTTCTCCCAACCATATATTTTCCAAAATGTTTAACTTGAAATTGTGTCACTTTACTTGGAACCATACAATCTCAAGTCCTTAATGAAATAATACTGTAACACAATCCTTATATACTCTATAATTCTTATAATTTTTACATCATTAATAAAATACTCTAATTAAATAATTATTTACCAACATAAGAAAACTAATCATTCCTCTTCGTATGTGGTAGTATCATAACTTGATTATTATCCAATAGTATCATTTGGGGTATACTATGATGATTGGGACATTGATTCATGTAGTGTCCCTACTCCTTAAAGTTGAAGCAGAGTTCATTTGAAACCTTTTTCTTACACTTACAATCACAAACTTGGTGTCCTTTTTCTCCATAATTATGAAAAACTATCATTCCATTCAAGCATTTACCAAGGTGATTCTTTCCACAGTTATCACATGAGGGAAAATCCTTCTTTCCATTTTCCCCTTATGCATCTTTTTCTCTGCCTTCATCTTCTTCTCTTGTTTCCCTTCAAATCAATATAGCTTATAGAATTCATTACTTATATTATTAGCATATAATATGATTTATTCATATGATGAGAATACGTGGGAGACTATTCCCTTCTAAATGATGTCTTAAGACCATGAAAGATATGATCCATATGACTCTTTGGATCATGTGTATTTCCCGACTTCTCATTCACTCTACTGGGCGTCATTTCTAAATGACAACATACACTAGGTTAGATCATATCATACTATATAATCCAAAAACTAAAAAAATTCCCAACATTAATTAAATATTTTTACACATCCAGCCTCATAATCCTAAAAATGGTTTCCTTGCTAGGATATTTACTCATAAATCCTTTATAATGGTTTGTAAAGAAAATGTGAATTATCCTAAGCATATCCCTTGGGAGTGTCGTAACCAAGAGTGCAGCAAGACCTGTTGTCGTGTACCAGTATACCACATGTCATGGCCGAAACTCCTTGTCAGAGTTTTCACTCTGAGGTACATCTGTTCCAAAGCTACCTCTACCTACTCATATCCGGACAGGGATGAATTTCTTGGAAACTTAAAAAATCTCCACACTACCAAAATTCAAGGGAGTTATTTTATACTAATCCTCAAAGTTTATCTTAGGGTGATGTTCTCTAATTATAGTTTTTCTAAATATATCTTCCAAGGTTTTCACTAAAATTCCTCTGATACCAACTGTAACGCCCCGACCCCAGTTACCCAGAGTTAGGGCATTATTTTAATACATTGTCATGATTACAAGGAATCATGCCCCGAAGAGATGATCAGTTTAAAAGTCTTGGAAAATAGATTACATATACGAAAATTACATTACAATTTCTAAAATAAAACACAACATAAATAATCTTTTGAGAACACCATTATTCCCCTAGATTAACACTGCATATCAATCATAATAAACTTCTTCGCATCCTAGGAAAAATAAAACATAAGAAAGGGGTGAGCTCAAATGCTCAGTAAAGATAACAATATAGCAGAAAATATTATAAATAATAATAAACATTTAAGTCAATGTATAAGACCAAAACACAAGGCTTTTAAACATAAACTTCAGCATAATATGGCAAAGATAAATCAAATAATTCCATTTACTTATTTCCATAGATATTCTACGAGTCGAATAATCACACGTAATATCAATAGATAATTTCATAATGATGGAATGCATAATTCTGGACATCATAACCACATAGTCAAGGCCATGTGCCAATACTACAAATAAGATTTTGTCAAGGATTTGTTCTAAGACACTAGTTTGTCTAATGAGACCTACCAATGCATTGAGGATCTATAGTGGGATCCACCTGTCACTTACTAAGTCCAATTCATTCCTCATATGAAAATGTTGAAACATAACATAAACATTCATATTAAAACTAGCATACGAAATGTCAATAAAATAACATATCCATAGTCAAACATATCATAAATCATTCAATACAATATGCAAGATTAAATTATAATAAATCAACCTCAATCAAGAATAATATCTAGTAAAGGATGTTGACATAGTTGAAAATTATTAGTAACACTCTTTGAGGTAAATATCTTTTTTGTGAAATCATTTAAAAGTAATTCATTTATAAAGGAAGTCATTTAAAAGTGATTTTTGAATCAATGTGTCCCATAAAAAATTGAAACTTTTGAAAGTAATTAACATTTTAAAACAATCATGTCCATATAAATAAATCCTTAAAATCATTTTTAAAACAAGGACATTAATTAAAAAGATTTAGAAAAATAAATCCTTAAACCATTTAAAATACTGATCTTGCTAAAGAGTCCCTTCCTCAAAAACTTAAAATATTCATTTTGAAAACATTTTTATAAAACATGGACATGGATGATAAAAACGTCCCAGTAAATACTTACACATAAACAATCTCAAATAATTATGAGATTGAATAATTAACCCTTACGATGTACTTTCCTTTGGTCAAGGGCACGTTTAACCACTTTTTTATTGACCATAGTATGTTATTAAATTATTACAGAACCATATTTGTATTTATGATATCATAATTGATTCATTTAAGGCATTATAATACCCATTTTATAATAATTTCTATGTTAAAATAACATTTTGGGTAATAATCACTTTCTTTATCATTCATGTTTTAATTTATTATTCTTGATTGTATAACTTATATCATGATTTAATTGATTACAGAATATAAAACATTATTTATGTATTAGATATATTCATAATATAAGTATGTATAATATATAGATATATGAAATGGAAAACACCTTTTATGGAGACGGTTGGTCGTACGTACACATAAACATCGTTTCCGTTTTCATATCGTATTGAACGGAAGTAAATGAATGAGATATATGTAAATACATACATACGTACAAACATACAGACACACATACATACACACATACATACATACATACATACATACATACATACATACATACATACATACATACATACATACATACATACATACATACATACATACATACATACATACATACATACATACATACATACATACATACATACATACATACATACATACATACATACATACATACATACATACATACATACATACATACATACATACATACATACATACATACATACATACATACATACATACATACATACATACATACATACATACATACATACATACATACATACATACATACATACATACATACGTACATACATACATACATACCCCGACGTGGAAACGGTAAGCCGCACTTACGAATATACGTTGACTTTTTCATTAATAGGATGGATAAAATAATGAATATGACTGTAACATATTTATAATAACAACATAGTTTGTATAAGGTACTGGAGTTATTATTTTTGCATGGAAACAAAAAAAGAAAGAGGAAGTGGAAGAAGAAAAGAACTTTGAACGAGGTGATGAAATAATTACCTCTTCTTTGGAAGCTTCCTTTTGATTTGAATGAAAGAGATCCATATGTTGGCTTTTTGATCAAATAAAGGTCTCTGGGACTAAGTGAGGGTTTTTGGGATGATATTTGAGCAGGGTTTGGCTGATCTAAATGGCTTTATAGGTGTGAAATTATGAGAAGGGGAAGTACCCTTTTATAAGGGAGGTGAAGGGAACTTTAGGAAAAACTTGAAATATTATTTTATTATAAAATAATTTTCTGTTTCTAATGGCTCTAAATGGATTTATTTAAAGGATATAGTGGTGATGGGTCGAAAAACTCTCAACCAATAGATTTTAAACAAGTTTAGGTCACCATATTAACCTTATCTTTTAGATTTAACTCTTAGTTAAATAGTTTAACTTTTACCATGTCTTCTTGGATTCTTACACTATATGGTTAATAAACATACTATAAAATGCCAAGAGAACATAAATTGGTTCATTAATGACATATATATCATTATATAAGTCTTTTGGATAAATCTTACCTTTTTAAGAATATTATATCATTTTATAAAATAGTATTTGTTTTAAAAACTCTTTTTTGTCAATTTTGACACTATTAAGTATTTTTTTTAAAGTCATCACAAATTAATTACTTAGAAAAAATACATTGAATAAACCCTAACATGTCATATTAACCTAGAAAATTCGTGTATGTCATAAAAAGTCTCAATTTACATTTATTTTGATATTTATAAAATCTATTATTTTAATCTTTCATTAATAAGGTAATTATTACATCATCATTATGTCATAAATAAATATAATTATTAAATATACAAAAATTATAAATAAAATACCATGATGTAGGAAATATTTTTATCTTTCTAATGAATATTTATATTCAAATTAATCGTATGTATAACTCTATATTAAAAATGGTTTAGTTAATAAAATTTGAATTTAACACTTTTAACACTTCTTTAAATAAAATATAATAAATTTACTAATCTAACCTAAATCAATAAAAAAGGATCTTATTTATGTCCTAAGGTCGATTTTGGTCGAAAACACTTATCTAATAGAATTAGCACATGGTTTTGGGTAATTATAATATCATTTTTACCTTTAATTACCTTATTTACTTTTAAATATGGTAAATAAACTTCAAAAGTTACTATTCACACAATTATTTTTATTCTATTGAACCACATTTTACTTACTGATGTTAGAAATTTCTCTCGAATTTTTGAAATTCAATTCACAAAAGCTGTAAAATTTTGTTTTATGAAAATTTGTAAATGTGCCTAGAAGGTGGGTAAAAGACAGTAAAAAGTTCAATAAACTTTTATACATTTAATATTATTATAAAATTACTAAAGTGAATTAAATTTAACTAATATTGGTATTATGTATCTATTTTTACTTTAAAATAAATTTACATTAAAAATAATTATTTAAATAAAAAGTCGGTTTTAAATTATAACACCGTGTTTTTCACTATTTATCTAACATTGAATGTTTTCAAAAAACTACCAAAAATTCACCCAAAGATAATTTTGATACTCCAAATTAAAAAATTATATCTATTTTACCAAATTCAAAACATATAATTTTCATTAATTAATTTAAAATTAATTTCCAGTGTTAAAACCAGAAAACAAGTTTTTGAGAAGTAAAAACTATCAAAAGATTGATATGTGTTTATATACAATTTAAATGTAAAATTACTTCCAATGAAAAAAATTGGAATAAATGATAAAAATATAATATAAATATACTTTTAAACTATTCAAATTTATAATTAAACACAATAATTTATTTTGACTAAAACATTTGTTTTCAATTAAAATTTTGTATTTTTTCACTATTCCTCAAAATATGAAAGTTATCCGAAAAACACCAAAAATTTATCCAAACTAAATTTTTTTGTCCTGATTCTAAAGAAGAAGTTTATTCTTTAAAATTGAATATATAAAATTTTCAAATATTGGATTTAAAATTGGTTTTCTATTAAAAGGCTGTAAAATTGTATTTTTTGAAAAATACTTCTTTTATCTGAAAAATTGTATTTTATATTATTTCTAAAAAACACATAATATAGTTGTTAAAATTATATGGAGTATATAAAATTCAAAATTCAGTTAATAATATTCATAATCACTTTTTAAACGACTAGTTTGGTAAGTCATGGTGCGTTCAAACTTGGTGTTGCGTGTATTGCAAGCTATTGAATTACTTTAAAGAGATAACATACTATGAAATCCTAGGACGTTACAAGGTTCTTCTTGATGAAACAAATTCTGAGACACATCAAACATAATACATATCTTTATACCTTGGTGGAAGGAAACATAAAAATGGTTAAGCTCATATGATCAGTAAGGGTAAAAAAGGGAGATACATAAGCATAATCATGATAATAAGGGTATGAGAATATGATCACGACAATAGAAGATCATACCATGCATATCAAAGATAATAAACATGAATTATGAAATAAATCATTGTAGTTTATAAGATATGAATCATAAGGAAATAAATAATATAACCCATGAAAGCATAACATAGGAATACAACATGTAATTGTGGTAGAAACAAAAGCATATATAATTATTTCCATAGTAGTCAAGGCATTACTATTGAGGCCATCTTAGTGATCAAAGTACTTTATTGAATCGGGTTTACTCCTTATTCCATATCTATATTATTGAACTGAGTTCACTCCTCATTCCAACCCTATAACATTTAGTTGAGTTCATTTTTCATTCTATACATGTTTATCTCATGTGATATAAATCATTACCCAATGCATTGGAGGGAGATATAGGTCCCACAAATCTCACAATGAAATCACACAAACATGTTCCACAATATCATAAATAATCATATCATAACCCAAGAAATGAAATGGGTATTATAAAAATGTAATCATATCATAACCTATAGAAAAATAAAGGTTTCATAATCATTTTATCATAAATATAACTTGTGAAAAGAAGCGGTTATCAAAAGCATATAACCTATGAAAGAGAAACATGTTTCATAAATATCATACCATCAAAACATAAAAAATTAAAATAAATAATATGAATTTAAAAATTGAATAATCTCCCTATAAAGGAATGATTAACACCAATGGATGTTATCTTATATGGGAAATAATTTTGAAAGATCTTTCAAAAACATTTATTGATGAAAATATCCTTTATTCTTTGAAAAAATGCTCTTTAAAACATAAAAACCTTTTGAAAAATATTTTTTTGAAAATAAACTTGAAATCTTATAATGAAATTTTGAAAACCTTTTTGAAACCTTTTTCTTTGAAAACATATAAAGATTTATTGAAAATATTTTTGAAAACCATTTCTTTGAAAGTAATTTCCAAACTTATAAATAAGTCTTAAAATAATTTTGAAAAGTGTTTTCCTTAAAAAATTATAAATGAAGATTGAAAAAATTTCGAAAAAAGTTTCCTTTATTTTTTTAAATAAGCTTGAAAAAATATTTTAAACAATTTTCCTTGAAATCTTATAAAAAATCATCAAATTTTTTTGAAAATAATTTACCTTGAAAACTTATCAATGAATATTTGGAAACATTTTGAAAAAACATTTCCATGAAAAACTTATAAATGAATCTTGGAAACATTTTGAATTTTTTTTTCATAGAAAACTTATAAAGGAAGCCTTGAAAAAAATTTGAAACCAATTTTCATGTTTCTAATACCTTATATGGTTTTAATATGACTTTATATTAACTTCTTGTTAATAATTATATGTTAAGGTTTCACTTTGGGTATTATCCACATTGTTCTTTGCATGTGTCTTAATTTTATATATCTTGGATACTTATACTTATATCATGATTCATAGAATGTAAAAATGATATAAATATAATTTATATCCAGTAAATGTGTATTATAATAATCTACAGAATATAGAAGTGTGAAATGGAATACACTATTCATAGAGACGGTAAGCCATACGTACACATGAATACTATTTCTTTTTTTTTATTATCGTATTTTTTGGTCGGAGTGGATACTCAAGAGGGGGGTTAATTGAGTTCCAATTAAAATTTCTGTTAAAAAGATTTCTCTTAAAATCCCCCAATTTAAAAACTAAGTTAAACTGTAGTGAATTTGTAATACTGTAATGGTTCGATTAGGTTCTCAAAAGATTTATTAGGTCTCAGTTAATTTAATCAGAAGATAAAATTAGCTTTCGAAACTAACCTACTGATTTACAATAGTTACAAACACATTCTAGATTAACTATCAAAGTAACTTTAAAACAAATTGAATTTCAAAGTAATTAGCAGCGGAATATTCAATATAGGTTAAAAAAAATAAGTAAGCACATCAATTTTTAACAAGAGGTTCAGTCTCAAGCCGAGACTTAGTCCTCTAAAAAAATTTATTTAAATCTGATCCACACCCTAGATCGGGGTAAACAAAAGTGAAAATACTATCCAGGTACTAAGACCTCTACCACAGTTCTTCGTGGGAAAACAAAACAAAAGCACACTGGCTGTCCAGGTCTTGACCTCTACCACTATCCACAGTGGGATACAAAAGAGTTATGGAAGGTTTGTGTGAGGATTTAGAGATCCTCTAGTTTAGAACATGAGACTGTGTGAGTATAAAATATACAGAGAACACACACTGCTCGAAAATGTAAATAAAAGAATCACAAAGAGAGTAGATGCGAGTTTAGAATGCACTATTGATTTGAAGAGAAGCTCTGGACTTCTTTTTATTTGTAAGAAATACTTTTGAGTCCTTATCTGGTTTTTTTTTGGAAAACAGAGTTTCGTTTTCTTCCTTGGTTTTCAGGTTCAGCTTGATCAACTTGAGTGTATGAGCATCTCGTTGTAGTTCTTCACTCCTTGACTGAAGTTTGGTTTGTGTTCTCTTATTGTATGAATTGCTTCATGTATGTCCAGTGTTATTCAAGTATGGATGTAGTCTTTATGTATGCACCACTTTACAACATTCTTTTTCCCTTTTTGTGCATGTATGTATGTCCGGCCTTTGTCATTCCTTATATAGCTTTCAGCTCAGGCAATGGGAATTATTACATTTTTACAGGTATGAGGTACAGTTCCCTGACATGACAACAACTATCATTAAATAACATTAATTGCATTAAAATCACCAAATATGACCGTTGTTTAATAAATAAATAATGCTGACAAAAGTAGAGTTTAGGAATCAGTGGATGGTAAGTCTTTCATCAGTAGATTTCTGTTGGTAGATATGTAATGGTTGACTTTGTATAGTAGTGAGCTCCTATCAGTAGCTCATTTTCCTTATACTGGTAGATCCTTGTATCAGTAGCTGTTACTCCGTGTATCAGTAACTCCATGTACCAGTGACTCCTTCTATCAGTATCTTTGGTCTATCAGTAGCTTGTCTTTATCGGTAGCTCTGTTCTGTTCCAGTGCTAAAGTGCGTATTGGTGGACTTGTGCATCAGTGAACTTTCTCTAATGGTAGACTAGCATATCAGTAGAGTTTTTATCAGTAGCTTGTGCATACTGGTAGCTCCGTTCTGTATCAATGCTAAAGCGTATACCAGTAGACTTATGCATACCAGAAGACTTGTTCTATCGGTATCTCATCTTCTATCGATAGATGTCTGTATCGGTGGACTTGATCTATCAGTGACATGTGCTTACCGATGGACTTATAAATACCAGTAGCTCTACGTATCGGTGACCTTTTCTTATCGATGACTATGTCAATCGGTAGACTAACTACTGGTAGATCTATATTAGTAGCTATAAGCATATCAATGACTTAACACTTATCTGCTTTATGCAAAACATATCTGATTGAGTTAGTATTATTTCAAAATTCATATAAACATAGATAAAAATTGATTAACATATTTTAAAGATTATTTTCATATTATTATCAGCTTGATAATAGAATTTCATAGATTGAAAGAATTAATATATAGATAATCATTATTTGGGATTATCAAATTATGTGAAAGCATAATTGGGATTATCAAAATAGGTGAGGTCAACAATATCCCCCTTTTTGATAATCACAACTTATGATATTATAATCCCAAAATAATTAGAAATGTATTAGAGGATATAACATTAAATCCAATTGTATAAGTGAAAACAATATATTATAAAACACATATATCAAAGGTAAAATATGAAACAAATGTACCAGAGGGAAATGAATTAAGCTAATAAAATATAGTATTTCTCCCCCTTAGACATAAAATATATCATTTCTCCCCCAGATATGTTTCCCTTAGATAGTATTTATCCCCCTTTGTGATAATCAAAAAGTGGTACAAGAAGGAAAAATAGGTGAAAAGAAGTAATAGAGAGTAAAAGAAGGTAAAATCAAGTATATTCTTTGGAGGAAACACTTACAAAGAAATACATAAATGAAACAAAAATAAATACAGGTTATTCCTATCAAAAATCCTATCCACTGATCAATCTATATCCTCAGCATGATATTTCCCCTTGGGATCAGAAGAGGATTCAGGTGTGGTGGATGCAGGTGGAGGCTTAGGAACACCAAAGATGATCAGCGGTGGCTAAGCTACTAAAACTATTACTGGCCTATACTGTGTAGCTCTCTGAGTGATCACAGGAGTAAGGATTCGGATGGCTTGAGCATGTGTCACCTGAGCAGGAGAAGTAGTAGAGGTAGATGCAGGTAAAGTTGGAGGTATAATCACTGGTCGAGTATCAACATGCAAGAAAGGAAACAATATATTTCCGAAATCCATAATTATTCCTCCTCCTCTTTCCATGTCAGAAATGAAATCATCCTTGTTTTCCATGAATTTTTCCAATGCAGGGGTCAAATCTCTAAGATTTCTGACTTTTTCTCTGAAGACCTAATTTACTGGTGGTAGCTTCATGTTTTATAACAAAATCATGAAATGGTTGTTACGATGATGCTCATAAAAACCCTTTGGAAATAATAATCTACCTTGTATTTCACCTCTTTTTGAGAAACAAAAGCTTCTCTCATATAGTCTTGAACAATCCTCATGATATCTCTAGTGGTATCTCTAATAGAAGTTACCACTTTGGTCAGATCAGACAGAGCCACTGGTTGATGCTAAACCAATCTCCTCCTTCATCAAAGCTCTAATCTGATCCAAATCCACTGATGGTCTGGAAGAAAGAGAACTAATAGAGAAGGTCACAGTTTCCTTGAAACTCTTAGTCAGCTCACTAATAAGATTTTTCACTGTAGAATCTTGGGTGCTGACATTCTTTGTTATGGAATTCTTAAACTCCTCAAAAATTGAGACCTTTTGGCTAACTACACTCTTCACATAAGCCAAATCCTTGTCTGATTGAGATTTTGAACTCATATAGGATTCCAAAGAGACAACTGATTTCTTTAGAACTTCAACATCCTTTTCTAATCTAGATATCTGATTCTGGAAATCTGTGACTTCATCTACTATCTCTGCTACAAAGGTTGATACATTACAACCAAAAGAGAGTTCAAAAGACTTTTCCAAATTGCTCATATCTTCAACAAAGCGATTCTTTAAGTCATCAATATAAGCACTCAAAGACTCTTTCAGTTAATCCTTTAAGGATGGTAAGTCATCCCTGGTGATCATACTAGAAGGTGCAACCACGACATGTGCTATTTAAGATACTATACTGGACACAGATTCATTCATAATCTATTGAATATATGACACCAGTGAAGATTCCATTTTCCTTATTTCTTCCACAAAACTGCTTTTGAGATCAGACTTGAGCTTATCCAGATCATGTGTTCTGACCACATCTTCAGGTAATATCTCAGACTGAATATCATAATTGATTTTTGGTCTTTTAAGGGATGTATCATTTTCAGAATCTGGATAATATAATCCACAAACTACAAACCCTGGGTCCTCTTCCCAGTCTTCAAACTCAACAGCCACTGAAACATTTCAAAAATTGGTTGGATGCTCCCCCTCAACTGGTGCATTATCTTGTACAACAACAGTACCCTCAGCTTCTTGGTCTTCCTCATCAGAATCCTTCACAACCATCTCCATTTCTGCAACAGCAAGAGGTTCCTCTAGAACAGTTATAGATCCTTCTTTTTTAGCCAAAACAATCTCACCAGGTATAACTGAGCTTCCAACCAATGGACTCAGACTTGAGCAAACTGAAGAAGATGCTCCAGATTCAGATTCGCCTCCTTCTTCAGTCTTTGGGGTAGGTTTTTCCTTCTCATCAACATGTGCTTCTTCTTCATGAACTTATTCTTTATCTTCTCAAGCAACCTCTTCCCGATATACTTTCTATTGGTATTCCTCATCCACAAGTGCCTCTTTATTGCTTATACCGAAAATAGTTTCTGTACTAAGTAGGGTCAAAGAAGCACTCCCCTTTTCTTTTAATACAATTTCAGGAGTTGTGCTAGGAGGCAAGTCTGGATCTCCTCCATCTACTACAGAGGAATCTTCCTCTTCTGAATCATCACTATACTATGGATCTTCTTCATCAGGTCCTAGATGTGGATCCCTCACATACTTAGGTCTTGAAGGTTGATACACATGATTGAACTTATCATATAACTTTTTGTCATCAGTAACCCACTCTCCTTTCCATGGGTTCAAGTTTATCTTCATGTATTTACATACAGTGCTTGTGATACAGAAGTTGTTTCTTACCAATACTGTCTCATCCTGAGACTCAGCTACTCATTTTAACTTAATCATTACTGAGATCAACTTGGCAAAGAATAAGGCATTGGTCTTTGATTTTGGCCTGATCATATCCTCCATTAGAATCATTAGCAGCCTGCACAGATTTACTTTCACACCATGTCTCAAGAGATGTAGCAGATAGATACCTTGATATCTCAAATTTGCAAAGTCCCCCTCCTTGGAATTAAAACATGATGAACAAAATTGGACATAAATATGTTCTCTCCATCCATTTCAACATCCATGACCTATCTTTGCTTTCAACAACCGGTGATCTTTTATAAGGCAGTCTCATAATCAAATATGTCGCTTGTAGGTGGTACTGATTTCGAGAAATATCTAGAAACACCTTCGTGTGGAACCTTCAGGCATTCATCCCACTCAATAGAAGAAAAAGCTATCTGCTTTCCATTTACCCATGAAACCATTCTGTTTTCTTCATCGGATTTCTCAAAACTTACAAACTCATAGAACTGTTTCACCAGCTTCGGATAGTAGGGTCTAATGTTGTTAGAAAAGAATTCTACCCATTTCTGATCTTCCAGTACCTCTAGAAATAATGATTTATTGGGCAACAACCATTCCTCACATAGCTCTTTTTCGATCACAATAACTCTATTTTGTAAATGTGGGTTCACTGGTCGCCTCCCCAACCTTGTTCTACTAACACAGCTACTTCCATCTTGCTATTTCTTCTACTTCTTCACATTCGCCTCATCAATTTCATCTCTGCCAGTAGGCATTTTTGTTTTTGCCATTTCTGGTTCGAGGAACTTAGGGTTTTCATAAGATTCAGGAGCTAAGGATTGAGGGAAAAGGGTTTGAGGTGGATTGAGAAGTAATTAGGACTTAGTTTTATCATTTATAAATCATATAATAAATAATTAAAATATAATAAGTAAAGTATAAATGATACAGATTCTGGGGGAAGACATAAGTTTAAAACAACACATACTTATTGGTAGGGTATACCGGTGAGAATTTCTAATGGTTAGATCCACCAATCAGTGAGGTATATCAATGAGGTCTATACCGGTGAGGTATATCGGTGAGGTTTCATACTGGTGAGGTATATTGGGGAGGTTTCATACCTGTGAGGTATATCGGTGTGGTTTCATACCAGTGTGGTATATCGATGAGGTTTCATACCGGTGATCTATCATTCCTAACTCATGTCTAATGTAACTTAACCTATCTGAACTTAACGACTTTGTGAAAATGTCAGCTAATTAATGTTCAATACATATAAATTCAAGAGTAATATCACCTTTTTGGTAATGATCTCTCAAGAAATGGTGTCTTACATCAATGTGTTTGGTCCTAGAGTGAGATACAGGGTTCTTTGAAATATTAATTGAACTAGTGTTATCACAGTTTATTGAATCATGCTTAAAATCATATCCATAGTCCAAAAGAGTGTGTTTCATCCACAGAATTTGTGCACAATAACTACTAGCAGCTATATACTCTACTTTAGCTGTGGAAAAAGCAACTGAATTCTGTTTCTTACTACAACAAGATAGTAAGGATTTTCCCAATAAATGACATGTTCTAGATGTTCTTTTTCTATACAACTTTCAACCATCAAAGTCATCATATGAATAACTCATTAATTCAAAAGATTATCCTTTCAGATAAAATAAACCCAAATTTACAGTATGTTTAAGATAATTAAAAATTATTTTAACAGCAAGAAAATGAGATTCTTTAGGATTAACTTGAAATCTTGCACACATGCACACACTAAACATGATATCTGGTTGACTAGCAGTAAGGTAAAGTAAGCTTCCAATCATACCTCTGTAGTTTGTTTGATCCACTGGTTTCCCAGTTTCATCTGCATCCAATTTACAGATATTACTCATAGGTGTATCACTTTCCTTAATACTATCCAAATAAAAACGTTTTAAAATATCCTTTGTATATTTAATTTAATTCAAAATAATTCCATTATCATTTTGAAAATTTTTAAATCCAAGAAAATATTTGAGTTCTTCCATTAAAATCATTTCAAATTCATTTTTCATACTCTTTGAAAAAATAGTACATAAAGAATGTTTAGAAGATCCAAAAATAATATCATCAACATAGATTTGTAATATCAAAACATCTTTAGAAATTATTTTAATAAAAAGAGTTGGATCAACAATCCCTTTAGTAAAACCATTTGAAATAAGAAAATTACTAAGTGTATCATACCAAGCTCATGGAGCTAGTGTTAAACCATATAAAGATTTAGATAGTTTGAAAACTTGTTTTGGAAAATGAGGATTAGTAAATCTAGGTGGTTGTTCAACAAAAACATCTTCAATTATAAAACCATATAGAAAAGCACTTTTAACATCCATTTGATATAACTTGAAATTTAGATTAGCAGCATAGGCAAGTAGAATCCTAAAAGCTTCAAATATAACTACAGGTGCAAAGGTTTCCTCATAGTCTATTCCTTCTTCTTGACTATATCCTTGTAAAACTAACCAATCTTTGTTTCTAACTATATTTCCAGACTCATCAACTTTGTTTCTAAAAACCCATTTAGTGCCTATTGTCAAAGTGTCCTTAGGTCTGTCAACCAATTACTAGACTTTGTTTCTTTCAAATTGATTTAGTTATTCTTGCATAGCCATTCCCCAAAATTCATCATTAATTGAATCATTGATATTTTTAGGTTTTAACTATGAAAGAAAGGCTTGATGTTCAACCTGATTTCATAGAGAATCTCTAGTATGTGTCCCTCTATCAAGATTACCAACAACAACATCCAAAGGATGATTCTTTATAATCTTAGTTGATCTAGTAACGGTAGGACTAGAAATTTCAGGTTCTTCTCTATGTTCAGGTTCACCAGGATTAGATTCTGGAATGTTTTCCAGAATTGGTTGTCTTTACTGCAGGTTCATTGGGTTTATCATTAAAGTCTAGAACAGACAGATCTTTTTCATTATTTTCAAGAGAGGACTTAGGTTCATGTGAATCAGTTTCATCGAACTTGATGTGAATAGATTCTTCCACACATTTGATTCTTTTGTTAAAGAATCTATAGGATTTTCTAGATAAATAATAACCAAGAAAAATTACTTCATCACTTTTGTATGTAAACTTTTCAAGATTATCATTTGTATTGAGAATAAATACTTTTCAACCAAAAACTATAAAGTAATTAACCTTAGGTTTACTATTGTTCCAAAACTCATAAGGGGTATTCTTGAGAACGGGTCTAATCAAGACTCTATTGATAATATAACAAGCTATATTTATAGCTTCATCCCAAAAGTAAACAGGTGGGTCATACTCATTAAGCATGGTTCTTGTAATTTCTGGAACGGTTCGATTTCTTCTTTCTACTACACCATTCTACTGAGGTTTCCTAGGGGAAGAAAAGTTGTGACAATAGCCATTGTGTGAGAAATAAGATTCAAACTCATGATTTTCAAACTCATAACTGTGGTCACTTCTCAGGGTCTTAATCTTAAGTCCAATTAGGTTTTCTATAGACTTGGAGTATTTAATAAAGTAAGAACAAGCTTCACTTTTTCGAGCTAAGAATTATACCCAAGTATATCTAAACAAGTCATATACTAAGACATAGACATAGTGCCTCCCATTTAAACTAGAAACTCTAGAAGGTCCAAAAAAGTCCATGTGAACCAACTCTAGAGGTTTAGAAGTTGAAACTTATTTCTATGATTTAAAAGAAACTTTATGTTGCTTTCCTTTTTGACAGGGATTACAAACTTTTTCAGTAGGAACCCGAGTTTAGGTAGGTCTCTAACTAAGTTATTCCTAGTCAATTTTCTAAGTGAATGAACTTTGTAGTTTCCTAATCTTTTGTTCCATACCCAAGACTCTTTATGAAAAGCATTTATGTAAGTATTGTTTTGTTTAGCTAAAGAATTCAAATCAACAGCATAAACATTTTCATTTCTCAAAACAGAAAATACTAAAACATTTTTAGAATTAAAAACATTACAAGAATAATTTTCAAATTTAACATTGAAACCATCATCATATAACTGAGAAATACTCAACATATTATAGTTAATTAGATCATCAAATAATACTTTGGAAATTAAAACTGAATTAGTGTTACCAATCTGGCCTAGGCTGATGATCTTTCCTTTAGAGTTATCACCAAAGGTGACATGGCCTCCATAAACTTTGATTAATTTTTTAAAGAATGAGTAGTCTCCAGACATATGCCTTGAACATCCATTGTCCAAGTACTATACCATCTTATTATAACTCTTTAAGCAAGTCTCCTACAAAACAGGTTTAAATAGAAAATGATTTTGGTACCCAGATTTTCTTGGGTCCAGAAAAGTTAGAAATCAAAGCCTTAGGTACCCAGATTTGTCTCATGGGTCTCATATAATATAAAGAATCAATAGTTTTTGAAAAATAAACTTTATTTTATCTATAACCATATGAATAACTAGTTGAAACATATGAATTTCCAGAATTATAACTAGAAGCATTCTGTCCAGATTTTGGAATGAATCTAGTTTTAGTAATCTGTCTATTTCCAGGATGATAGCCAATTCCAGTGGTATATTTTGGTGCCACTTGTTTTCATAACATTTATATAAGTTTATATTTTCCATTTGTGATTTTTTCTAAGTCCTTCTTCAGTTTCTCATTAGACATTTTCAGTTCAGTATTTTCCTTAAGTAATTGAGCATTCTTTTCCTTCTCGATATCAAAGGAATATTTAACAGAACTGGTTAGAGAATGCTGTTTATTTAAAGTTTTATACTTGTCCTTAATCTCATTGCAGGTTTCTTCTAGCCTCTTACAATATTAAAATAACTCTTCACTAGACATATTTTCAGATTCAGAATTAGATTCAACTCCAGAATAATATGAATATAAATCAGGAGTGTCCAGTGTTACCTCAGATGTGTTTGTCATAAAACACATATTAGATTTTTGAGATTTTTCATCCTGATTAGAAACAGAATCAGTTGAACTATCCTCTAAAGCACTCCAAGTTTCTTTCATAGATTTCTTATACTTGTTTTCCTTGTAGTCATATTTCTTTTTGAACTTAAATTTTGGACAGTATGCTTTTACACGTCCATTCCTTTTGCATCCGTAGCAGACAATTTCATCACTTTTATCAGGCTTATTCTAGTCCTTCTTCCAATGACCTTTGTTATCATATTTTCCTTTTTAATTTGATTTTCTGAAGAATTTATTCTTCCTATAGAACTTCTTGAATCTTCTGGCTATCTGATCCATCTCTGCATCACTGTCAGATGCAGTCTCATCACTACTCAAGATTTTAGTAGGTATGTGAACATTCTCCTTGTCCTTTCTCTTTGAGGCAGTAGACTTAAATGACACTGAATTCCTCTTTGGTTCATCATCCTCTTCCTTGTTGACCTTCAACTCTTCCTCATACATCATTAGCTTACCAATTAATTCTTTAACAGGTAGTTTGCTGATGTCTTAGAATTCTCTAATGGAAACAGATGTGCCTATCCATCTTTCTGGAAGACATCTTAATATCCTCATGATTTGTTCTTTTGTAGGAACAACTTTACCAAGAGAGCTCATAGTGTTGACAATCTCATTGAACCTAAGATACATGTCAGAAATGAGTTCATCAGGCTTCATTTTAAAATTATCATATTTAATAGTGTAGGTATTCAATCTCATTTCCTTAACATTGGTTGCTCTCTCATGGGAAATAGCCAAAGTGTCCCAAATTTCATAAGCAATTTTACAAGTAGATATGCGATTAAATTATTCATATCCTAAAGCAAAATACATGGAATTCATTGATTTAAAATTATTATTATAAGCTGTTTTAGTAGGTTCATCCCAAGTAGTTCGTTTATATTATGAAATCTTATATTGAGTTTCTACAGCAGTCTAGATGTCAAATCCCATACTCTATAAATGAATTTTCATTTTAAGCTTCCATTGGGCATAATATGTACCATTAAAGAAAGGTGGCCTGTTGGTAGAAGCACCTTCAAGTCTATTATCAATAGTTGGATAGTAGAAATGTATTTAAAGAGATAAAAATTTTAACTAATAGAAATTTAAGATCTTTGAGATACAACTAAAATCACAGTTTAAAAATAGAGTGTTTCTAAAACCTTTAACAATAAACACCCTCTGATACCAAATGTTGGTCAGAGTGGATACTCAATAGGGGATGAATTGAGTTCCAATTAAAATTTCTATTAAAAATATTTTTCTTAAAATCCCCTAATTTAAAAACTAAGTTAGACTGTAGTGAATTTGAAGAACTGTAATGGTTCTATTAGGTTCTCAAAAGATTGATTAGGTCTCAGTTAATTTAATCAGAAGATTAAATTAGCTTTTGAAACTAACCTACTGATTTACAATAGTTATAAACACTTTCTAGATTAACTATCAAAGTAACTTTAAAACAAAGTGAATTTCAAAGTAATTAGCAGGGGAATATTCAATATAGGTTAAAAAAAAGTAAGCACCTCAATTTTAAACAAGAGTTTCAGTCTCATGTCGAGACTTAGTCCTCTCAAAGAATTTATATAAATTTGATCCACACCCTGGATTGGGGTAAAAAACAGTTCAAAGACTATCCAGGTACTAAGACCTCTACCACAGTTCTTAATGGGAAAACAAAACAACAACAAACTGGCTGTCCAGGTCATACTTGAACTCTACCACTATCCACAGTGGGATACAAAAGAGTTATGGAAGGTTTGTGTGAGGATTTAGAGATCCTCCAGTTTAGCATAGGAGACAGTGTGAGTATAAAATATACATATCACAAACACTGCTCAAAAATGTAAATAAAAGAATCACTAAGAGAGTAGATATGAGTTTAGAATTCTCTCGTGATTTGAAGAGCAGCCATGGACTCCTTCTGATTTGTCAGAAATACTTCTGAGTCCTTATCTGGTTTTTTTGGAGAACAGAGTGTCGTTTGCTTCCTTGGTTTTCAGGTTTAGCTTGATCAGCTTGAGTGTATGAGCAACTCGTTGTAGTTATTCACTCCTTTAATGATGTTCAGTTTGTGTTTTCTTATTGTATGAATCGCTTCGTGTATGTCCAGTGTTCTTCGAGTATGGATGTAGAATTTCTGTATGCACCACTTTACAACATTATTTTTCCCTTTTTTTTTCACTTACGTATGTTCGGCCTTTGTCCTTCCTTATATAGCTTTCATCTCGGGCAATGGGAATGATTACCTTTTTACAGGTATGAGGTACGATTCCCTGACATGCCAAAAACTATCATTAAATAACATTAATTGCATTAAAATCATCAAATATGACTATTTCTTAATAAATAAATAATGCTGACAAAAGTAGAGTATAGGAATTAGTGACTGGTAAGTCTTTCATCTGTAGCTTTCTGTCGGTAGATATGTAATGATGGAATTTGTATAGCAGTGAGCTCCTATAAGTAGTTCTTTGTCCTTGTACCGGTAGCTCCTTATATCGATAGCTGTTACTCTGTGTATCAGTAACTCTATGTACTGGTGACTCCTTCTATCGGTAGCTTTGGTCTATCGGTAGCTCATCTGTATCAGTAGCTCTGTTTTGTTCCAGTGCTAAAGTGTGTATCGGTGGACTTGTGCATCAGTGACCTTTCTATAAATATAGACTAGCATATCGATAGACATTGTATCACCAGCTTGTGCATATCGGTAGCTTCGTTCTGTATCAGTGCTAAAGTGTATACAAGTAGACTTATGTGTACCAATAGACTTTTTTCTATCGGCAGCTCAGCTTCTATCAGTAGCTGTCTGTATCGGTGGACTTGATCTATCATTGAAATGTGATTAGCGGTGGACTTATACACACAGGTAGATCTGTGTATCAGTGACCGTTTCTTATCAGTGACTATGTCTATCAGTAGACTAAGTACCGGTAGATCTGTATCAGTATCTATAAGCATATCAGTTACTTAACACTTATCTGCTTTATGCAAAACATATCCGATTGAGTTAGTATTATTTCAAAATTCATATAAACATAGATAAAACATTGATTAACATATTTCAAAGATTATTTTAATATTATTATCAGCTTGATAATAGAATTTCATAGATTGAAAGAATTAATATATAGATAAACATTATTTGGGATTATCAAAGTATGTGAAAGCATAATTGGGATTATCAAAACAGGTGAGGTCAACAGTATTGAAAGAAAAAAAGAAATTGATATATATATATATATATTATAATTACAGTGTAATTATTAAGTCATATATATTATATACTTTCACGAAACCTATCCTTAATAAATTCCATGTAGTGAGTGAACAAATAACATCACTTTGAGGGGGCGATTGTCTACACTTCCTCAAACAAAATTATCATATTTACACAAAATGGAAAGTATAAAGATATGTATTTTAGAAGGATTTAATAAGATTAAAGGAATAAAAAATATAATATATAACATATATAAAAATACTTTTCATTATGATTTCCACCATGATAGGAAATAAAGGAAAAATGAAAAATCATCATTTTGTGCGGTGATAGTTCGCCATACACGTAAACAGTCTGTTCGTTACCCATTAGATGGTAGTGTGTGAAAGTGTAGTTCAGACCCTTAAAATAAAAAAAATCATAGTATATTGAGGATTATGGTGTTGTTATGCAATCATGTAATAAGAAGTTTTCAGGGTGTGTAGAATTGAAATAATATAAAAGAACTCAAGGAAGAATGTTACCAATTATTTGGGTAACTTATTTTGGTTTGAACCAAAGGGATTCCTTGGATTTATTTCTTCCCAAAGGGAGGATTATAGGATGAGGGGAGGTATATTGAGGATATATTTGGGAAGATATTTTTAGAGCCAAATTTTCTTGAGATGTGTGAGTAAGTGAGAGGATAGAAGACTTTTTTATAGTGGAGGAGGAGTGACACTCTTGTAAATTTTCGGAAAAGGAATTCCATCCACGTTTTCCTTTGTCAAGTGGATCAAATAATGGAAACAATTAAAAAAAAGGGTGTATAAGGTCTAAATAATTCCAAAAAATAGACCCTAGAAAATCTTATAGGTTGTTTGGTCCCTTAAGATTAATGTTTAGTCCCTTATTAAACTTAATCTTACCTTAGTCATTGTAATTAATTTTAATTACTTCCACTAATATTTTTGGTCAAAAACTAAGTTGAACTAATTATAAATTATATATTATTATGATTCTAAATATTTAATCAATTTTTAAAAATTCCAATAATAGAAGTTTCAGAAATGAATTAAATTTAATCATGTAGTCGGGTCAACAATGAAGGTTTTTAAAGTAAAAACATTCAAAAGTTTTCTATGTTTTTATATTCAATTTCAAAGAAAAATTGATTAAAATGACCCACATTGGATTAATTTATAAATATATTATCTAATTAAACTATGAAACCAATTTAAAATATAATATAACCTGATAAATATAATAGATGATAAAATAGTTTTGAATTAAAATTCTATATTTTTCACTATTCATCCAAAAATGAATTTTCTCCAAAAAAATTCCAAAAATTCACCATAAGATAATTTTTAATTTATAATTTCAAAAATGAAGTTTATTTTATAAAATTAAATTTCTAATTATTTATAAAATTGATTTTATTGTTTTTAACAAAAGGACATGAATTTTTTTTATTTGAGATTACAGTATTTTCAAACATATAATGACTTCACAAAAAATTATATTTTTCATTATAAATAAGTTTTATTTATGTAAATCCATTATATATAATATTTTAAAATTAGTTATTACTATTCATATTACTTTTTTTAAGGACTAGGTTACAATTATATCATTTAAATATTTATAACAATAAAATGATACTTTTTAGAAACTAGGTATTGCGTGTAATATATGCAAAGTAGGTGTTGCTTGCAACACAAGACAAGTTAGTTACATGTGAATGTAATGTTTGACTTAGTTATTTAATATAAGAAAACAATTTTTTAGTGTTGTGTGAAATTCAAAATATCAACAAATTAAATTAATTTGAAAACATATTTCACAAAATCTTGGGGTGTTACAACTTTGGTCATCTATGATCATCATATATTCAAATCCTTCATAATGGTTCATAATGAAAATGTGAATTAACCCAATAATATCTCTTAGGAGTGTCAAACTAGCTGTGTAGTAAGGGAACACTCACCATTCACTAGAATTACGTTTAATATATATTGAACCAAATATTTTTAGGGTTATTAACCCTTAATTAATCTGTACCAAAACCACATCCTCTTTTAGTATCCAGATGAGGGTTTGTAGCTAGGAAAATAACACAATATCTACCTTATAAAAACATTAGAATGTTATCCCATAATCAAACATATACTTGGGGTTTTCACCAAAGTTATCTTATCCTAATCTCTCAATATTAGCTAAACCCTACTCGGATACCAATTGAACTAACTCGAGATTTTCATACATAAATTTTACATCATTTTAGATTAATATTCAATACATTACACTACAATCCATTGCATTACCATAAAAAATTTGCGAATTTTGACTCTAGATATATAAATATATTATTTATTGACATTCCAAATCATCTCACATAAATTGATTCTCACTTTGTTCCCTTTCAGAAAAACCCTACTTAAAATATTTCTTCATAACCCAAGGAAAGTAAACATAAGAAAAGGGGTGCTAAGATACTCAGTATGTAAACAAAAGATATAAATTGATGATCATATCCAGGATTAAGATAATAATAACGGTATGAGATTATGATCACAACATACTAAGTTCATGACCAATTTATTATGGATCATAATCATGAATAATGAAAAAAATATTTATCATTTTAAATACATGAATAATATGAGTGAGAAATCATCACTTATCAATCATGAACCAAAATTTCAAATCATAAGCATAAAAACATGTCATTAAAGTGTCGCACAATCATATAAATAAAACCATTTAATATGTCTTAATTAACAAATGATACTATAAAATCATAGTTTATCAAGAATAAATACCTATTTCCTATATTATAATGGATCGTGCATCAACACTCATTTCTTATAGTGGATCTGGAATCCCTACCTAATTCCCACAGTAAATAGATCATATAAACTTACTTCCCATAATTTTCTCATGAGATATAAAGCTTTATGTAATGAATTTGTTGGATATATAATTATGGTACCACCCATCACATAATCATAACCATACACATGTGTGACAAAATATCATAAAACATTCTTCATATAATCATAACATAACCCATGGATAGGAAGTAGGTTCTATAAACATTTCATCATTTCATTATAGAATAACCCATGGAAAATAAATTAGTTTCATAAAAATATCATCCTCATAATCTTAAAACATGTAGATAAATAATAATTAAGGTATCATTAGATTATATCCCCAGTAAGGAATAATTAACATCAAAGGATGCTATCATAGAATAAAATTCCTTTAAAAAATCATGGGAATATTTCTTGATAAAAATACCCTTTTCATTTTGAAATTAATTATTTAAAATACAAATTGTTATAAAATATTATAGCAATATTTTTATTTGAAAATAAAATTGGAAACATGTAAAAGAATATTAATGGCTTTTAGTGTTCATGGTGGTGAGAAATTATGTTTATGTCATTTATGTTAAAACATATATTCCTTACATATTTTCGATAAAAATTAAAAAGTACATCATATAGAAATAAATAAGAACATTAATTTGATATTTTATAAATTATGAAACATGATAAAAAATTAATTTAAACATTAATAAGATAATATTAAATAAATATTATTTTTTTAATTAAAACATGGACATGGAAGAAAAATATTCCCAACCAAAGATGAGATAAAGTATATTTTTCTCAAAATCATTTTCACAATAATTTAAGTACCTAAAAGAGGAAAATGGTTTTATTAATTTAAAAATACATGAATAAACATATGATAATAAAATTAAATGTATTTATAAGATAATTATCATTAAATTTCCTCATCATAACTTCCAGTAAAAATAATCCTCATTAAAATAGGATTGAAACATAAATCCCTTACCTCTAGTATCATATTTTTTCATTCGTTTTTAAACCTAATAAATGTTAAATATTTAATTATTATAAATTTATTAAATAAACTTATTCATATATATCATACTATATATTATTTACTTATATCATATTATCACCAACTTATTAATAATTATTTAATAAAACAACTATTTTGGGTGATAACTACTTTATTTTTCATGCCTATTTCGATTTGATAGTCCTGGTACTTATAATTTTATCATGGTTAAATAATATGAATAATTTTAATAATATAATTAGTATCATATTAAATAATTATATACACTTTTTAACTATTCATTTAAATTGGTGATGAAAACTGAATTACATCACTTCATGAAGAGGGTAGTCCGTATATACACACGAGTGGGGTTTCTGTTTTTTGATGGATGGAATGAAAGAAAGGTAAATAATAATTAAAATTTATAAATACATAATAATATAATAAATATCATATATATTCAGTAATTACATCTTTAAAACCATCAATGTGAAGTGGTGATGAAAAATGAAACCCACTCCTTTGTGAAGGTGATAGTTGACTCGTAGACACGAGCACTATTTTCTTTTCCCATATAATAGAAAGGAGGTGGATAATGATTTTTCCATCATCATAATAAAAATTAATTATACTTAATATATTTAATTAATTATTTTGGTATGGATATCATAACTTTTTAAGTGGTAAAAGAAGAAATAACATTGAAAGTACTCGATTAAGAGATACTCCTCTTCGTTGAGAAACCTCTTTTGGATTACACCTTAAACCTTACAAGGATGTTATTTTTGGAAATAATATAAGGTATAATACAAATATAAGTAATATTGGAAGGTATTATGGTAGCATGTGACTGAGATATATGGCTCAAAAGTTGCAAGGAAGATAGGAGAAGAGATGACCTTTTATAAGTGAAGAGAGGGGCACTCTTGGAATTACTTAAAGTATGAAATTAATATTTATAATAAAGTGGATAAAATTTAGATATTTAAAATATATGATTATTATAAGTCCAAATAATATCATAAAATAATATTTAGACATGTCTATGGGATTTTCTAACCTTTATTCCTTAGTTTTAACCCCCATTAACCCTTTTGACAATTACTGCAGTATCATAGTTTTCTACTCTTTAAGGGTCAATAATGTTACTATAAAATGAACAGTGACACATAAATGGGATAGGGTTCATATTTTAAACCATATACCATTAAATTGGTTTAAGATAGCAGATTTATGAAATTAAATTTATTTAATAAGTCATTTCTTATTATAAAATACCATTAATGTCATTTTTGGAACTATTCATTTACTTTAACTTTAAAGTTACAAAGATAGTCATGGAATTAGAATATAAACCTTTAAAACATACCAAATATGTTATATTTATATAAAAAATTTATTTAACACAATCATTCACCCATTTTTTATTTATTTTAATATATTAAAAGTTATTTATTTCATTTTTCTATTAATTGAATGTTTCTTTACGTCGGTGTTGCATAAGCCTTTAAGGTAATTTTTTAATAAATAAAAAATAAAAAATAAATTACTATAATAAAAAATTAATTAATATTTAAAATAAATATGTATAACCAAACATAACCTCTTTTTACCCTTATGAAAAAACCTAACTGATATTAAACTCAAGAGAATGAAATTTTTTATTTTTTATTTTATTAAAATAATATAAAAGTCATTATCATTGAAAAATGGAACCAACTAGACATATTTTCAAAATTAAGATTGGATATGGTTTAAATAACTTTAAGCAATAAATTTTTTATTGGTTTAAGTGGTATTTAAAACCTCATATTTTTGTTTAACACCTTACTTAACCAATTTTATCCTTAACCACAGTAAGAACTTTTTCAATATTAAGGGGTTATAATTTTTCTTATAAGGTAAAAATTGGATCATTGATGGATAAGAAATTAAATTTTAGAAAAAATATCATCTTAATTTTCCTTTCAATTTTTTTTTATGTTTTTTAAATAATTTAATAAAATATAGTTAGCATAAAATTATTTTAATGAAATTTTAAGAACTATTCAAATAATTTTATTTTGAAAACAGTATGAAAAATTTAAATTCAATTATAATCTATTTAACCATAAAACATAAGTTATTATTAACTATAAAAATATTATGGCACCATATTTCATCAAAAAAATATTTTTTTCTGTTTTTAAAATCATTCACTTTATTTTTACATTGTTTGCATAAACACTATGTCAACATTTTGTAAGAATTTAATGTTATTATACCATAAATAAAAATTAAAAAAAATTTATATTAATAAAAAATAATAAATAATGTTAAAAATAAACTTTTATATTTGTTTATAACACATTTTCCCCTATTTGAACATATTAAAGAAATCCAAATCAAGAGAGTGGTATTTTTGAATTTTCTTTACTAAAAAAATTTATATGTCATTATCAAGAAAAAATGGAACCAGAATTCTATATATTTAATTTTATATGAATATGTTCGATTTAATCCCATTAAATTAAATAAAATCAAGTTTTGGGTTGATTTTGAGACCTTATCTCATGGTTTTGACCATGTTTTACCCATTTTTTCCCTATTGAGGTGATAAATATTTACCATGCTTACTAATAGTAATGACCAAAAATAAAAAAAACCTATTTACCAAATTTGAACATCATGATTCCAAATACAGTATAAATTTTTTAAAATCTAATTTCTAGAAGTTTTATAAATAGACTTTTATATAAATGCTTAAAGCATAATGAAAAAATGATTTTAGAAAAATGTGTTTTTAAGCATAAAAATTAACTTATATAAAAATCATAAAAATGATTGATTCAAATGGAATTAATTAAATTATTATAAATAAAATGGACCATATTTAAAATTAAGACAAAATGAAATCTATAATGGTAATTTTTAATTAGTTTATTTAATGAAATAATGATAGTATTTGAAAAATTGATATTTTTCATTATTCACCGACAAATCAATCATTCTAGAAAATTAAAAAAAATCACACTAATTTAATTTTGATATGATAATTTTAATTTTTTTTTTAATTTTATAAAATAAAATTTCTAAAAGTGGAATAAATTAATTATAATTTCTCTGAACAAAATAAAATTAATATCAATTTTTAAGGAAATGAATTTTTAAAGCATAAAATAACTTCACAATAAATGAGTGCTTATTTCATAAGAATTAAAATATATTTTTGTATTTAGTAATAAAATTATAAATTTATTTCAGAATTAAAATATTCATATTGATACCTACCAATTAAATGTCTAGGTTATAATAATATTTATATAATATATCCGAATTATCTTAAGGCTTGGTGTTGCATGTTAAGAAAACTATCGAGATTGTTATTATTTTAAACTAAAATTTCAGGGTGTTATAGAACAATTTATCTAGTAGGGAAAGAAAAAATTCATTGTGAATAAAGGGACCATTACTAATTATATAATATTACATAAAAGGGAGTATTAAATTTATGGTCATTGAGCTTGGACCGTTATGTTATACAATTTTGGGTCATATGATGAGGACTGTAAAAGGCTTAAGAATGATGTGTTGAATACATGATTTAAAAATTTGTACAATGCATGGAGATTTAGCATCAAGGATATTAAATCCACTTAAATAGCTAAATTATGTATTGTGTAAGTCATGACACAAGGTGGTTCAAATCATAGACGATGAAATGGGACTCATATACAGGGGATGAATGCAGAAAAATATTTAAAAAATGGGTACATCCACAATGGTGTAATAGAATTCAAATATTGGATGATCTTCTCCATAGTATGAACACATTCCTCTAGTTGGAAGGTTATATTGGGATCATATATGCAGAGCCATATGAGGGCCATGTATGGATAACCAAACAAAGGTGTCCCATGGAGTTGAATAAACTTGTTATTGATAACCAAATAATATTTTTTGGGATTAAAACACTTGGGAAGTAAATTATATTCATTGAAAATAGTATATTATTGTAAGGTTATAATACCTTGAATATTACATAGTTTTTTTGTCGAACACATTATCACGGTTAAAATATATGATATGTTATTACTAGAATTTTTTATGGACAAGTGGGGTCCAGCAAGTATAGATCATATTTTTATAGGGCCATATGGTCGGCCAAAAGGATTTTCTATTTTTAGTATTTTCCCTTTAACACTTTACTAAGCCTATAATTTAGAGTTATTTGTGATTGGAGACTAAATTTTGCTATGTTTTCCCTTATAGGATTTCTATCGGTTAAGTACCGTGTCTCTTTATTTAGTAGTTTATGATCTTGGAATTTAGACCATAAGGGGAAAGTGTTTAAGGTCATAAATATTTGGCCAAATGGAATTGAGTTTAATGCTGTAAAAAATTGACCAAATTTATTGAGTTTAAGATCATACAACTTTGACAATAAAAGGGATACAATTAGTACAACTAGATCAAAGAAAGACTAAATGTGAATGAAGGCATATACTATTGTAGATTGTATAAAAAAGGGTTTAATTATGTTTATGGTCTTGATTCATGGAATAATTCATAAAAGTGATGTGAAAAAAATATCCCATTTTGGTTTTCATGGGACAAGAACACCCTAATAACATTTTAATAGAGAATTAAATTTTTGTAAATCAGACTTAAATTTTTTGGATTATGAGTTGTGATATGGGACATGTATGAAAAGGATGAATGCTGGACATGTTCTAATAACGTGTTCCACTATGATGTCACTTCAGTGTATGGTGATTAAAATAACTCCTCATTAGGATGAAAATATGCCTCTAGTTGGATGACTGTATTGGGGGTGCATATATAGATCCGTGTGAGGGGTATGTTTGCATAGACAAACAAAGGTGTCTCTGGGATATGAATACACTTTCTAATGATATCCAAGGAATAATATTTGTGATCCAATACATTTAAGTAAATAATATGTTTTTTGAAATTAGGATTTATAGGCAAGGTGGTGGAGGTATCCTACTCTTGATCCAACTATGGGTAGGCTATTACCGTCCTCTAGAAAGGAATGAGAATGGATGATGGATACGAGAGTCCCAAACACTAGGGTTTTCAAACATGAATAATTGTTTTACCCAGGTGTGGGATCCCATATATCATGAAATATCAAATGGATTTATCTCTCAAATAGGAAAGTTGAGTTATCTTACACGGTTTTCCTTGAGCAGTTTGTGATAGTGCAGGATGTAGCTTGTATTGTGAAGTTTAATATTACATGTAAAAGAATCAAAGGTTGTGTATTTTAAAATCAGGAAATATAGAATCGGTTTTCTTATAGTTTAACATCATGTGAAAAGGAATCATATGTATTTTATTTTAAAGTCATGTGATAATGACTCATATATTAAATAGTTTAGAGTCACGCGACAAGGGCTTAGATGTCATATGATTTAACATCACGTTGAAAAGACTCAGATGTAACACCCAATGATAAGGATACTTGGATTTTTGTATCTAGGCCTAGGATATGATATCCAAGTATCAATACATATTATAATAGAATAAAAATGAAGCATCAAATAGCTATTGAATGAAAATTCACTATATATATATAAATCAAGATCATATATAGGGAAATGTGCATATTTTGTATTTTTAGCTAGTCTTAGATGAGGGATCTAAATGTTAATATGTGTCCTATCATAGTATTAATAAATAGAAACATATTTATAAATTTATTAGTGTCGGAGGATATTGTTACAAAACACTCTGACACTATTATGGGGGAATTTTTTCTTTTTTAATGTAGGTATACAGACAAGTATACGCTAGAGTATCCTATATAAATCTATCTTATGTGTAAGGGATATTCATATTTTATTATGGATTTTTTTTCTAAACTTAGGTATATATATCTTGGCATCACTATGTATACTGTAATGATGAGAATCAATACATACATTATTCTTCCCATGGCTCTTATATATAGATCAAACTCATATACATGGGAAGAAAATTGGGTTTCAAAGTTAATACTGTGGTACTGGTAAAACTAATCTTGGAGGGAAAGCCCAAACACTAAGAACAATTGGGTAATTTTTTGATTTATTTCCAGACCTAGGATGAAATATCTAGGTGTCACTATGTATCATGTTACAATAGGAATTGATCCATACATAGTTCTTAAATGGGGTATTTTTTTAAATGTAGATCAATGCGCAAAAATATCATACATGGATCTAGATATCTTTTATGTAAATGATATCAATGATATACCATACCAAATGGAATGATAATTCATGTATGCTATACTTTATATTTTTCAATTTAATTTCATTTCACCAAGATGTAACTCCCTAACTCTTGAATATCATGCACTTTAATCATACCAACTACAGTAAATCACCAAGGCCTCTAAGCTCACATGATTCATGATTGATATGTTAAATAAGAGATGACTGATAGATCACTTGTATTGAATAATTGAACATGAAAGGTGTGAAATGGAAATTTAGAGGAATCTTACTATCAGGTTTCCATGAAGAAGTTTTAAAAAAAGAGTGTTTTTTATCTCAGAATATGATAATGACTATTGGGATTAACACACAAAGGGTTATTACACATATCTAGATCTCATTTAAGGGATTCAATCTATATGAGGTAGGTAGTTCTAAGTAGTTTAAGCTCCTACAGGGTGGACTAAAAGTTATAAAGTTTAACATTTTGTTTCTAGTATGAAATAACATGTAGTATAAGGACTTTCAGAAAAGATTAAGGGAACTCCCTAAATGGTATTATTGGTTTGTAGGGGAACTTTTAAACATTCAATATTACATGAGGTAGGGTTATTCAAACATTGGTATTAATAAAAGGGTTTATTATTGGGGAAAACCCATGAAAGGGTGCATGGTAGGTGATCCCGAGCATCACTATATGTCTTCATATAATAAGAATAAATCCACATGTATTTATTAAGAGTATCAATATAGATTTAGATTATATGAATTGGAAAGGGTTTTTCTCTTAAGAGAAGGTTGATGAAGAAAGAATCCTACACCACTGAACCCTATATAGATCTATCTGATGCATATGAGAGGGGTATTTTCATTATTTTCCAATAGACACCCAAATGGATCAAGACTATAAGGAGATTCCTTGGTATTAAAATGGTTTTTATAGTGCTAAAATTGCATTTGGACCTAAGGTAAGAAGCCTGAGAATCACTATGTATCCCATGAGAGTTGGAATGAATTCAAACATATTTCTTCATGAAGGGTGTGATAGAATGATAATTCCAAGGGAAGAATATCCTATAAAATAAGGATGATGGCTATGAAGTTTAACACCATGCGGGGTGGATAATTTCATATAGTTTAAATACTTTGAATTGAGACTTTGATTATGTAGTTTAACATCATTCAGTGCGAATAATAGAGCTTGTATAGTTTCAAGCTATGCAGGGTACTCAGATATATAGTTTAACATCATGCAAATAGGATGTTGTGATATGTAGTTTAAATTCATACAACCGTACAATTTATTTTCATTTAGTAGGGATGTTTTTGAAATGATATGAAAACCATGTAAAGAAATTTTTTAGGAACCTTTAATTATTAGAAGGAATTATGTTCTCACTATATATGGTGATCAGTGTGTAAGATATATTATAATAGATATACTATGTGGCGTGATTCCCTTCCCACTTTGTTTTAGGTTTTAGTTAATTCTTCCTAGGTATCATCAGAGTTTTGAGAACCAATAAAAACTCTCCTTAGAGGAATGCGTAGAGGAAAAATTTCTTATTAAAGTCTCCCAAAATACTATTTTTATGGACTTCCAAATTATGTTGTGTGTGAAACCTCATCTCATAGAGCCAATCTAACTAATAAATTCACTTATGATATTGTTTTTCTTCTGATAGAAGATTACATATAGAAATTTATGATGAGGGAAATTAAACCTCAATGGGATACACTACCTCTATTCCATAGAGAAGTGAATATAGGTTAACTTTCATTTAAGTATGGATTGTGGTGCAATGATCCCACAAGGGATACAAGAGTTTTTCCATCCAGGAAATATTGTTCTTATCCACCATCTACTGGAGTATATTCGAAAAAGTCTTATTGAATGAATCTATCTATTAATTTACTATTTTATGATAGTAAGGTTAGTGGTCATACTGAATGTTATATTCTAGATATAACATTTTCAACTTGGAACAATATAAATTTATGGTGTTGTTTGTTATTATTGTGTAAGGGACACCAAATCTAGGATAATTTTAGAATAAATGAAGTTGATGATATTATATCTCCATAATTACTTGAAGGGTATAAACTCATCCCATTTGGATAAGAAGTTGTCGGTTGGAAGGATTTACTTTAACATTATGACTATAACTGTGGGTTGTGGCCCCATGACATCAATTTTCCAAATGAAAAATGTCCATGAATATCTGATGATGTGCAAAAACTCTGGGGGTTGATGAATGAAGTTTTCATGTATTTTATGAGTATGACACTTCCCAGTGAATTATATGTAATATGTCATCACTGGTTTGAAATAGTTAAGTCTGTTGATTTGATGGGAAAGCCTTGTCCCTGACTAAGGAGTCCCATAGAAGTTTATATGAACTTCTTCAATGATAGTGATGATTTATCCTCATTCGATGCATATAAATAGGAAACCATAAAAACCTCATTTATATACGACCTTATGTTTCGTTGGGACTCCATAGATGATTATGTTTGTTTCCCAATGTCATATTTTTTCCTTCTTGGCCTGATATTAAAGAAGGGTCCTTCTTTGGAGATAGTCCATTATGGGGGACATATATCTATTAACAATATTAGTTGATGAGGATATTGGAGCATCATGCTTGAGGGATATGTTGGCTTCATTGATATCTCTATGTCATTAGAAATGAGTGGGGAAATTACCATGTGGTGTGTGATGTAGATAACTACCACATCTTGACCAGGATCAACCAGTGTCAAGGCTGAATTAGCCAATGCATTAGCACAAGAATTCTATGAGGGAGGGTATGTTACAATACTGTCTCGAAGGTGATATTTTCTTTAATACCATTATGTAATCATAAATGTATCCAAATATTCCTTCTTGATGGAATATTAACCATTAATCAACTTAACTAATAACTTTGAGTCACCTTTAACAACTAACTAGTCTACCAACAACAACAGGGATAACTATAGGCATGTAATGAAGTCTTGGTACTCTAACTCATTATTAGTGAAAGCTTCAAATAGTTGGAAAGAATAAGGTAGAACCACCTTTCCTAGTGAAATAAATTTAATACCTATAAAAAATCCATTGATCTTTGGGTTTTTTATTCTTCTCCCAGTTAAACTTTAATAGCCTCTATAAAAGTACATCTCCCATATCTCAAAAGAGTCATGGATATAGAAAATATCTTCATCTAGGTGATTTATGTTCACATGCATTCTTTATAGGATAGGGTGTGCTATGATAAAGTTTTCTTGCACCTTTCCTTCAATTTCCTTCAGTGATACAAATTGAATATGGAAATTCTACAAGATAATCACCCATTAATCCTAGCACACTATCAATATCAAATATTTCAGGTTTTACTTGAGAGAATCAACATGAGAGATTAAGTAGCCATTATGGAATCTCAAGTAGTGCTTTATATTTTCTTCTGAAAAATAATATGAGGGAGTTCTTCTCTATGTTGAAATATCAATTATCAATATCTAGCATTATCTTTATAAAGTATTGTATTATTTGTTTCCTTTCAAAAATTTTATGTGTGATAAGGGAATCAATCAACGACTCCATGGTGTCCATATATTGGGTAAGTGGTTTCCCATATATCGATGGAATTTGGACCAGTGGGTGAAAAATATATTTTATGGGATTTTTAACACTTCTTAACAGTCTTCATCCCATCAATAAGCGACTCCTTTATTCATCATCATCATAAAGGGGAGGAACTTACTGAAAATAATGTCTATGAAATACGTGATGTAAAAAAGGTTTCCCTAAATCCATACCTATTATTAGTTTTTAAGGGGTGGAATTTCGTGGATTAAAATAGTCTCCATTGAGCTAACTTTTATGCCATAGAGGGAAACCAAAAATTTGGGGAATTTTTCAAACATCACCTCAAAATTTTAATTTATAGGGTCTATCTTCAAGATTTGCTACCACATCTTCCTGATAACTATCTCAAGGATAATAAGATGATCAAATAATTCCTAGGATTTGAAAAAAAACATCGACATAACATTCTGCAATCTTCCCTAGGAGGGGATTGAATATGTGGTCTATGGAACATTGATATATGGAACCTATATTTTTTAACTAAAAGTCATAACATATTATTAAATTAATCCTTGAGGTACTCTAAATATAGTGGATTCTTTATCTTAAAGGGACACTCTAATATGGTTGTACCCCACGTATCTTTCCACAAATAAAAGGGATTGGTAGCCAACAATTACATTGATTAGAAGTTATATATTTGGAAATAATAACTAGTATTTTGAGTAGATATGGTTGAGATATCTAAAATCGATGAAAACCCTAATCTTCCAATTATTTTTCTTAAATAAGACGATGTTGGTGAGCCATTTTTGGGTTATAAATTTTCTAGATGAATTTATATTTTATATAATAATCAAATTTGGAATTTACCTTAGTAGTGTGGGGAGGATGAATCCCCCTGGATGCCTTCTTGAAACCATAATGATCATATAGTGAGTGGAAACATTAGGATATTGTCTAGAAATTTTTGTATAATTCCATGAGAACATATCATTATGATTTTTTAAGATGGAGAAATACATTTCTGGCTATTCAAGATACATTTGGAAATAAATTAATGTGGTTTGTGGGTTATCCTTCATACCTAGTATTACTTTTTCGAGCATTTTGATCTTGATATATACACCTTCCTCAAATGTAGGAGGATAATATCTAAGATCTTCCTTATACACTTCTTCTGTCTCAATGTCATTGAATATGGTTGGTGGGGGGATTTTTATTTACCGAGAGTGATGAAGTGATTTCTCTAGGTTCTATAGAGTCTAGTGTAGAGATATTCTCACGAGGAGAATCCAGAAAAATTTCACCATCTGTATCACTATCAATTATTATAGAGGTTTCACTGAGATTTTTTATATTCATATAATTAATAGAGGGAATTATCATCTTTTGGTGATGAGGAGAATCATCCTTTGGTACCCCACATAATTATGTGGAAGTATCTCTAAAATCTATTGATAATAGAGTGGCATGTTCATAAAGGGAATTGTCATTCTATTAAAATCACACTCCTATCTCATATGGAAATGTGAATATGGACTAAATCATACCATGAGAAATATGATATATTTATCATCCTGGAATATTTATATATATATAATTATTTAATTTTTTGATTAATAGGTAATACATACTCCTCATCGATCTCATTCAATGGATTCATATGATCCATTACCAAGCCATCAAGGGTAGTAATAAAAGTATCATTTTCTATTATTGGATACTTACCTTCCATTTTATAGAGTCCCATATCTATATACTGGGATTCATGTGGCCCAATAGGGGCATTATCACTATTCAAAACTATGAATTATCCATTGATAGATTACTCGGGGCATTGGTAGAATGGGGAATGAAAAACTATGCGAGGATTAGGCCACAATATTCCTAAAAGAGAATAGAAATACATGTTTGGATAGAAGATCCTAAATTCAGATTCAGATATGAGATACCCAAATTGATCTTTATGTTTGATCCAACCTAGAGGTTTCTGTTCACTCTTATTGTATCCTTGGATCATGAGATTGGAGGGAGACAAGTTAACCTCATGGTAGCCTAGACATTAGAGCGTCTAGAACAATATGATGTTGATCTTAAATGTTTTATTAATGAGGGATAAACATATATTAATGTCATCACGATTTTATGAAATATACAAGGTTATGATGTTTCTTGGTATTTCAACCTCCTTTTCTTTCTCTATAAAGGAGATAATTGCATGATACTCCATGGAGTCAGTCTCTACATGGAATTATTCACTTGATGTTATCTCAATATTAAATTCTTGAGATCTTAAAAGGACCACAATGAGTTCTTATTTTAGTCCCTTTGAAAGGATAATGTAATCCAAGATTAAAATCATGGTTGGGATAATGATTAATTATTTCAATATATTGTATTTTTGGTATAGGGGGATTCATTTTCCACAATGAGGCTATTCCCAAGTGTTAGATTTGAAGGTAAATGTAGGCCATGATGTTGAACCCATTCTCTAGAAAATATTTGGGGCCATGTATATTGTTTATGTATTGGGTTTAGTTGTTTTTTCCTATAGAAAAATGTTTAACAAATTGGAGTGTACTTTCCAATAAATCATCTATTATAAAGGTATTTGATCAAGATATAATTGACTCAAGAATGGTCAGCTCTCCTGTTGATCCTATTGAAGTTTATGTATCTATGTTTCAGTGGTATATATAATTTTAGGGGAGACATTAGCTGAATTTAGGTATTATTACAAAGATTCATATCACACATTTCATCGCCAACTCCCTTAGCCTTTGAGACCTCTTAGTCACTATCCCCAATTTTGGTTTGGAACTTTAGGTTTATATGTCAGTTCTCCATTAAATAATTTTTCCAAAAAGGGGATGAAATTTACTGATCCACATAATTTCACTTCATCTAAGGGGGGTTTTTTTGGTGGGTAAGTTCTTATTATTACAAGACTAGAGTTAGAATGTTTTGGAGAGTTTTGTACTATCTTGAGCATCAATACAAGTTCCTTTTCTTATAAATTCCCCTTCTTATATAGGATATGCCAAATCTTGGAGGATTTTGATGATGAAGGGGATGATTCATATATTATATGGGGAGTTGAGGCCATAACTTATTAGTTCAACTGGGTCTCATTCAACTATTATTTTTTTCATCTAATAACCTGACTTTCACATGTTCTGATATGAGAATTCCTACCATTCACCTTCCTTATATGGTGTAATAGTAGAAAGACAATGAGGGTTTTCTCCAATTTACTTTCACAAAATCCACCATCCTCTAGATTATGAATTTAATGAAAAATAACTCTCACATTTTATGACTTAATATTCAATGGAAGGGATAATAGTCTTGGTGGTTTGTGACATTGATGTTGTTGGGTTTTCTGGCCTATAAAATGTTGGGAAAATTGTTTTGTATCACTTCAGTGAAGCTTCCTAGAAATTTATTCTTTCTAAAAGAAAAAATCTTTTTATTTTGATCTTTAAATAGTGGGAAATATTTTTCGTTCCTCTCATTATGATTTGGATTTTGTTTTTTTCAATATAGTTCAAAGGGAGGTGTTGAATGATGCTTGACAAGCTTAGGTTTCGGGGATGGTGCTTTTACTAGATTGAGTGTAAATATAACAATTTCTTCTTTAATAGTTCCCTTTCATTGATATGATGGTGTTATATTATACTAGAACTTTGTTCATTGAATAATACCCTCCATACTTTTCACAACGGTTCCGGGATCTTGGAATCCAAAGAGATATTTTAGCGGGATTAGCTGTGTTTTCACTTTATTATAGATATTATATACATAGAGCTCCAGTAGTTTCACATATGGGTGATAAATATTGAGTGAGTATGTCTAAACTTTCCATCAATAGAAAAATTTTATTACATTATCATTCTAATTATCTTTTTATTTAGAGAGTTCAATGATTGTATTCATTCATGTCATTGAGATAAATAGATAGAGAAACTACTAATAGTTTTCTTTACAGTTTTTAATGGACCCAATTAGAGAACTACTACACTAGATGAATTCCAACCTATCTAGAGTCTTCATTAAGCATATTAGTTTTGCTACTACTTGCTACTCGAGGACTACCATCACGTGGCCACACTAGAACACAAAATACGAGAGATGTTGATCTTTGTTTTATGTTACATTAAAGATTAAAAATGTTTGGTTTCTATAATTTTAAGGTTCTAAATGCCCATCTATATCATCTAATTGGGAATTTATAGATTCTATAGAGTTAAAAACTTCTAGAAGGATGGATAGATGAGAAGATTCTTGAGTGGAGGTGACGAGTGGGGCCTTCTATGGTCAACCCGCATGTGTCTACTGCTGGAACCTAACATGAGCTATTCAAGAATAGTTCACCTAAAATGGCTTAAGTCATTACCCCATAAGAAGACATTCTTGGAAATTTTTAGCCTCTTGGATTAGTTACACCATTCTTAGGATCAAGAACATGTCTAATGGTTAATGTTTTCTTACATCAGGTGAGAAGCTTTATCTTTTTGGATATGTATTGGAGGGGAAAAATTTAACTCCACATTGAGTTATACTCAGTAAGAATTTTACTTTGATTAATTTTTCCTCGAGCTATCTTGGCATCACTAATTCAACCTCATATTGAGTGAACCTGTCATCAAGAATAACATATTTAGTCTCCTCAGGTGGTAGGTGGGATGAGGCCATACACTTTCCCTTTTCTTTGGCTGAAGCTCATTGAGCAAGTGAAAATTTCATTTTTAAAGGGTCCAGAATATTCCAAGTCTATCTGTTGTGTTGTGTTCACACAAATTAATCAACTATTTTGTTGTTAATAATTTTACAATTATTATGTTCTTCATAATTATATTCTATTATGATATCACACTTTGATTCAATCACAATGTTGACATCAATGAAATTTACTGATGCATAATATGACATTAGAATCTTGTATTTGTCTAAACTATAGGGTGATATTTCATCCTATGAGTATTTATCTAGTGATAGGTTATAATATTCCTTTTTTTACTTTCCTTCTGGATAATCCTTTTGGACTTGCGACCTATGTTGGGCTTCACCTTTCCACTTGAACACTCTACTAGAAATGGTATATAGATGATGATTATAAGGGAGTCCCTAATCATCCTTAATGAGCAAGTCAAGAATGAGAGGGGTGATTTATGTATTTTAGTTAATTGGGTAGAAAGTTCTTATGACGATTCTATAAGTTTCAAGAAGAAAAACTTCCTTAGTGGAGTAGGGGGTGATGGTATAAATGACCCCAACCCTATGGTTAGAGGATTTTCTATCTTTAGAAATAAATATTGATCCACCTTTTTTGAATACCAATAAAATATCTTCTCAAATTTTCACTCACGTCAAGTATTCCATTTTGGGGCTTCGGTTTTAGTGGGATTCTAATATAAAGACCAGTCACTGTATATGAACCTAAGTCCTACGATGCATCCCGTGGTAATGAAATTGCACAACACCCTTCTAGGAGGACTCCACTTTCTTGGGAGTGTAGTGAAGTTCAATACCCTATCCACATCCCATTATTTTATATTTAAATTGGTAGGGGCATCAATGAATAGATGGAATAGAGAAATCAAGGCATCGAGTTAGGCATTATTGAGGTCACTACAATATCTTATTAACTTTGAGTTTAATGAAACTAAAAAGGAATCCAAGTCAATATGATGTAAGTGTTCTCCAAATTACATTATATTATTGGTTTACTCCCTATAAGATAGATATCACTTATTTAAATGGTTATAAGTCATCCATATATTAACATGAATACAATGGATAAATTATTCTATTATATCCATTGGATTTTCATAATAATAAGTTTCTATAGGCCAAAAATAGATGGTATGCTGATATAGACTAGTTATTTCCTAATAATAATAGCATTATACTTATCTTTAAGAAGATATTTATCTACCTGGTATAACTAAAGTGGTCATTTCTTAGATATATTATTAAGATGGTTATGAATCTTTGAGATATCTTCCATTTCAGTAAGGGATATACTTTTTGAAGGTGGCATGGATAATTACCATTTATTTAGACCATCCATTGATCTAGATATAGTATCATCGATTACTAAGGAGGTTATTGATGTGGCAAGCCTTAAAATTTCAAGAATATCTTGATATGAGGGAATATTTAGAGTAATATTGACAAGGGGAGGAACTTCTTGTCAGAGTGAGATACTTCTGTTGGGAGGAAAATTATAGTGGTTACCATGGGAAGGAACTCCATGGAGAGAAATACGCAATATACATAAAGGGGGTGGAAATTCTTTCCAATTGATCTTCTATCTATGAAGAGGGTTTTCATGACTCACATCATGAGAAGAGTTCTCAAGATTTATATACACACCATCACAAGGAAGACCTTAATAAATATATATGATTTACCTTTCCTATGAAGAGTTATCAAGTTATACTTACACCATTTAAATATGTCTCAATACATCATTAATGCCATTATTTTTTGGGGTAGGGATATGAGTCTTCTCTTGGGGTGTTCATTACCCTTGGAAAGATCTAATTTATGAAATTAATTATCAAGTAATTAAGGATGATCATTATACACAATGGCCTTCATAGATAGGTACCCTCCTTGGCGACTCATGTATTATTTTTAGAATATGTTGATGAATGTAGTTAGGCTTGTAATGGAGATGATCCTACCCTTTTCTAGACACCAGAGTATGTCGATGGGTCTCCTTAGAATAGGAAGGGGTGTAAGATTGTCTTTTGGATGTTGTTGGAATATGTTGTTAAACCTCGCTGGATTTATAGTGAGTAGAGATATAGGTTTTCTCTTGAGAAAATTCCAGAATATGCTGATGAGTTGTAGTAGTGTTGGTAGGAGTATAGGTCTGCTCAGAAATGGTTAACAAAATGTACCAGAAAACATCAATTGGAATAGGGATATGAGCATGATATTGATCATCATAGTAAGCTAAAATATACTAGTGGTCCTCCTAAATGGGAGTGGGGTTATGATCTAACTCTTGGTTAAATATTTGAATATTTTTATGATATTCTTAAACATTGGTTGGGGAAAGAATATGAGAATTTATCTTATTGAACATTTAAATGTTTTGGTGGGGGAATTCTATAACTATTGTGGCTATTAGAATTAACTGGTAGTCTCGTGAGGAATAGGCTATGATATGATTCCTCCCTTCAATTAATGGTAGGATATGACTTATTTTGTGTGGATAAGGATATGGGACTTATCATTGGTTTTAATTAAAATATTATGGAAGGATTCTTCAATAGAAGTGGTGATAAAAATCCACTCCATATAATTGATGAATTGAAACCCCTAATGTTCTCTCTTGGATTCTCGGGTTAGGGTGAATAGAGAATAGAACTCTTGGGAGGAATCCTCAATAGGTTACTAAGGAGATTATTCCTCACAATTCTGGTGATGATAGTGGTTTTTAGGGATATTACTAGGATAATCTTGAACCTTGGTGATGCCTTAATTGATCTTTTGATCTTCCTCCAAAAGATAAAGGAGGTGATTTCTACCCTACTCTTGGGAGAGGCACATAAAGTAGTTCTCCATAGAAATGGGTGTCTATAGTTTTTTATTACCTATCATTGAATATATAGTTGGTGGGGATTTATATTTAGAAGGGATTTAGGAACAACCACTATCCTCGATATAGAATCATTTAAATAGTTTTCCTAAAATAATGTTCTCACCACTTGCTACTAGAGACACTATATAGGTAACAACTCCTTCAGGTTTGATAGGGCCCCTAATTTTTTAGTTGCTAAGGCATATGTTTGTTATTAAGGTGATTAAATCAATTTGGATTAAAGTGAGTCTTGAGATGGTCACCTAAAACAATCATAAGACAAAAAAATCTTTTTAATACAACATCACAAGTAAGAATCATATCTTAACCATTAATTTCATAGTTAAAGGATTCACATCGAGTTTACCATTTTAATTTTGAAAGTAAAATTTTATAGCTCTCACATCAGTAATAGTTTGAAGTGAATCTTCATTGTAGACTTACTTCCCAAATAAATATGGTCATTTGTGTTTTAGGATAGTGATACATTATAATGTGTATTGGTCAAAAGGGTGGGAGTTCGTGCTCATCACGCATTGTTTAGGGGATTATTGCATACTCCTGAACTCTCTTATAGATTTGAGTTATATCTATAATTTTTTCCAAAATCCTAGTACAGGACTGGTTACCACTATTCCATTAGTTGGTCATTAACATGTATCAATGTGGGCATCAATATATATTATAGGTTCTCCATATTTTTTCTTTACTAATTAGAGATGTTTGATTTTATGGTTCTATGCTTTAAATCCAAACAACTAAAAAATATAGATTTTATCACCATATATGGTGGAATTAAGTATTTATGGTTTCAGGATCAGACTCATGAAAAGGGATTCTTATATATCCTTTATAAGGAATCATTACCCTCATATTCCAATTACACTTAACAATACATGTTGTATTTTTTAAGGTCGCGTGACATGGTTAAATCTGTGTAGTTTAACATTGTACAATAAGGATGAAAAGGTGAATGATTAATATAAATGGTGGGTGTGAGACTTATGCATGAATGAACCTTTCTGTTTGACATGGAAGAGAATATGGTCTAATGAGGTTTGTTTGTTTTCAAAAGTGAAATTTCCCTTTGAGATTTGGGATTTATTCAGTAAGAAGGAATATGTCCCATTGAGCAGAATATAGTTTTATAATGACCAAAATTTTTCTTCCATGACTTTTACATAACTTTTAGGATAAATAAGATAATATTAATACATTATAGGATCAAAAGGTTTAATATATTGGGAAAATTAGGCTCATACATCACTTGTAGATAATAAAAATTAAACATTATTTAAATAATTCTTTTTTATCCTCATAAAATCAACCATCTTTTCCTTAGTACATGTAATCACTTGTGGATATACATAAAAAAAATGGGTGAGCTAAAAACCCAATATGGAGAGGAATAACATACAAGGAATAAGAGACATGAATCAATCGTACATGGGAGAGAAATATCATAATCATCATGGTTATAAGGGAATAATTTTTAAAAGGCATGGAATGTGGAATATTCATAATAATGAAACATCATAACATAGTGATTAAATAACATGTATATTTGTGAAAAAGGATAACATCATGTTTATGAATAAAATATATGCATAGCTCATAAAAAACAATTATTAGCAGAGATAGCATAATTTTCTTATATAATACACATAATATCATGAGATACGTCATGTTTCCCAATTCATTTAATGGATATATAATTCTGGGCCCACCTGTCATATCATAAAATGTTCATAATCATTCATGATGTTTGGGAAGAGAACATATAACAATCATAATCATGAAATTAAACCATATAAGGGAATTAATTTAATAAAGGTTTCAGAAATAATACCTTCATGAATAACCTTTGGGGTTTCAAAAAAAGGGAAATCATATTTTGGAATAAATCATCATCATTGTTCTTTTAAGAAGAAGAAACTTGAGAGGAGTTAAAGATTGTTTTGAAAAAATTAAGTCTTTGAAAAATCTTTAAAATTGGATTAAAATAATTTTGAAATATATAGAAACATGTAAATACATATAAATAAAAGTAAAATAATATTTAAATAACATTATAGAAATATCCACACCTACAATAATATGAAAGAGGAGATAACTAAAAAAGAAGGAGTTGGGTTCAACATTCCATGACATTAAATCCCAATTTATTTCATCACTTTTCCGATACCTATATAATAAACAATTTTTTTTTAAAACATGGAACTAGAAGTTAATTATGTTAATTTTTATCACTCTTGATCTATTATAATAATTTGATTATATTTCATAATTCCCATTAATGCTATATTTTCCTTTAAATATCCTGTTTATCTTCGATTTAATGATATAGATTTATTGACACATATAAATTATTTTATATAAGATTAAAAATACATATATTTATACATTTATATATTATAAATAATTTATTATAATCATCTATAATTTTTGTGATAATTATAGAGTTGATAATTTCCTCCGGGCCAGTTAACTGACTGTTGACGAGACATTATCAAAAGAGGATGAAAGAGAAGTATGAAATATAAATACATCATAAATATTATCATTAGAGTATGTTAAAATAACTAGTATAATGTTAAAATAACACTCGATTAATCTTAGTATATTTGGATTTTAAAGGAATTCAGGAATAGAGGAAGATAAGAGGAAAATGGGATAAACAATTTATGAAACCTTACCCACTTTTTTGTGTTCCATATTTTCTATAACACTAAAATCATTGAATTATAAGAGTTGAGTGAATCTAGAACATCTATTAGGATTATAAGGGGATTTAGAGTGGGAATTTCAGCATAGTTTTGGATTTATTAAGTTAGAGGGAAGCAGATTTCATAAGGGATGGGGATGAGGTATTTATACTTGATGAGAAGGGTGTTTTTTAGTTATAATAATGAATAAATTATAATATCCAAGGTAAATGTTTAAATAATAATATTCTTGACATTATAAAATATATTTGAATAAAATAAAATGATTTTAAGGACTTTCAAACCCTTTATAATTAGAGTTTATTAGTTTAATCAAAAGGAAAGAAGAAAGCATAATTTTTTTTAGAGAGACACTTTAGACTTTTTGAATTTGGAAATTAATTTTTAGGTTTGAAAATTAAGTTTGTTATTTTTATATAGAAAATTTATATTATTAAATTGATTTTGGTCTGATAAAATCAATTTAAAATTTATTAATTAATTATTCCATCATTATTAATTAAAAAAGCACATTTTATTTGAAAAACAGTATTTTTACTATTTATGTAAAAATTATAGTTTCTTAGAAAATTATTAAAAAATCAACCTTAGTAAATTATGATGTTATTATTTTAAAAATTATATTAATTTAATCAAAGTAATTTTCAAACATAGTTAATTTTAATTTTTAATATAAAAATTATCATTTTTAAAAAATACCCCAAAATGCAATTTATTGAAAAATGATTATAATATATTTGGGGTTTTAATCTTGGTATTTATTTTATAGAATTGAAATATTTATATTTTCTTAAATTACTCATATTATTATAATTTATTTGGGTGTTTAATCTTGGTATTTATTTTATGGAATTAAAATTTTTATATTTTCTTAAATTACTCATGATAAATATTATTAATATTTTATTATTTTAAGGTAAAATTACAATTCTCAATGGTCAGATTACTATTCCTTATACTCGCATTATTATTCTAATAGTAATATTACCTCCTAAAAATACCTATTTTTTCCTTCACTCATCATTCACTAAAATTAATCCCTAGGTTCTATGTTTTCCTTTTATAAAATTTCGATTGGTTTTCTAATATTTTTATTATTTTTCATAGTGTTTTTCATGGGAGAGATTGTTCTAAAAGATAGAGAGGATCTAAATTTTTCCATTATAGTTTTATATTTTCTATTTTTTCCCACTAAAATATTTGGTATTTTAATGGTTTTAGATATTGGGTAATGTAAATATATCCATTAATAAAATAAAGTGTGTCCATTTTTTCTATATGTTGTTATTGTATAATACTATACAATATAATATAATGAAAATTTATTTAGGAAACAAAATATCATTTATAAAGTTTGTGTCATTACTTCTCCCCCCTTTAGAAATTTCATCCCCAAAATTTGAACTCATATTCTCGATTGAGAATAGATGATGGTAGTTATGCATCATTATTTCCTCCAATTCCCACCATTTTATAAAAAATAAATGGTTTGGACAAAATATAAGTCAATAAAGTATAAATAATTTATTTTCATATGTGAATAAATTCTAAAGTAATATTTTATAGATAATTATGTTTATCTTATCCTTATTCTGGATTGATGCTTCTAGGATTATATAATTTATTCTTTTCAAAATTTAAGATAAATAATTAATTTAGTTATATATAATTCATAATGGGTTGTATAGAGATTATGATTAACCATGGAATATCCCTCGGGAGTGTCAAACTAGGTGTGTAACAATGCCTATTTGTCGTGGACTAGGTGATGATCAAGTTAATACCCAATCTTTCCCTTTTATGGTTACTACCCCTAGATACATCTTTTCTAGATCCATGTCCACTTGTAGTATCTAGATGGATATTTCATTTCTCAGTAACTACATTATCTTATACTTTACAAAAACTTCAATATGTTTTCCTCAAAACAAAAATATGTCCCTAGTGATTTAACTAATTTTTTCTAGTCCTAATTCCTATATAAACTAAACATTTTTCTAATACCAACTATAGTAATATATCTTTTTCTTCTATTACTATTGTATCATTTTAGGATATGTAATACAATAATATAAAATTATAGGATCAAAAGGATTAGTATCTCAGAAAAACTATGCTCGTTCACCACTTATACATAATAAAAATTTAATATTATTTAAATATATATTCTTTATCCTCTTAAAATATCTCATATTCTCTTTAGTACATGTAATCACTTTAGGATATAGGTCAAAGAAAGGGGTGAGGTAATAGCCTAGTAAGGGGATGAATAACATAGAAGGAATAAGAGACATGGATTAATAGTATATGAGTGAACATAATAATCATCATAATCCTATAATAAGCATGGAATCATCATCATAAGTATGATGGAATCATTTGAAAAAGGCATGGTGCAACACTAGAGACTCAACTATAGTAGGTAAACACCATATCCTAAACTATCACACAATACACGCTATAAGGATCCTTTATTCATTAGTGTATTTTAAAGATTAATTTTTGAATGTTAGAATTTTATTTTATTATTTATTATTTAATTAATTATAAATATTTTATATTAATATGAATCTTTGAAGTTTTTCTAAAAAAATTATTTTTAGGTGAATATGATAATATACTGATTTTACTAATACTGTGAATTTTATGCAACTATTAGTATATAATTATAAATTAGAAATTTATTAAACACTTTTATTGTAAAAATATATATTTTATATTTTAAATTATACATTTTAAAATATTAATTATAATTTAAAAACCGATGATAGAAATTTTATAAACCAAGTAACATTTTTCATAAAAAGTTGTTTTAATGTATTATACATTAGTCATATTAAAATTAATTTTTAGCACTAAAATTAATTGAATCAGAAAAAATGGAATTAAAATTTATAATAATTAGTTCCAAATTATCACATAATTATCACTATATTTTCATTAATAAATATTAGATATCCTTAGTTACAAATTAGTTATTGATGTAAAAACTATAATGTTAAAAGTAATAATTTAAGGGGTAATGTGGTCGAAGAATGATAAAAACATATCTAAAATTGAGTGTAGGAGGTTTAGATCTAACTTATATATTACACAATAAATTATTTCAAATTTTTAAAGCCACATTACATGTTTAACTTGTGATGTCTTTATATTAAGTTGAAATATTTTCAAAAATTCCATTCTCACTTCTTATAAAAGGGGCCTCTCACCACCCCTTCAAGTCACTAATAAAAATTCACTTTCCTTAAAAAAATATTACCCATTTCCCTTATCCTAGAATAATATTTCACTCTATAGATCTTATTATTACAATATAATATCCTAATACCATACATTATAATTATCCTCTAAGAGAAATACAAAGTTCTTAAAGTAAGTTTAATCTTTTTGCTAACATATTTTCCTTTTATTATTAAATTTAAAATATATTTTTCCCAATATTATATGATGAATTAAGTAATTATAACATGATTAATTTATTTACAAGGATTCATATAAGGATTTAATTTTATGATAAATATTATTTTTATGATATCATTAAGGTTTTGTTGTGACACATTTTTGAACCTATTAATGATACGATCAACAAAAAATCATCATTAATTTAATCATTTGAAATAGGCATACTAAGAGGATAATATTTTATTAAAATTGTGTAACTTTTTAATATAAATTACTTATTATTATAATTATTTAAAATTATGGAATATAAAACTTTTAAAAACAAAATAATATCATTATTATTATGGTATATTTATATTATAACAAAACCACCTCATACTCATTCATTAAATCAGGGCATGTTTATGTTTGGATCAGTTTAACCACATAAAAAAGAAATAGTATGAATACATATAATGAATTAATATGGGAACATAATTACTGGTATAATATTATAAAAATTATTAAATAATGTTTTGTTTTTAGAGATGTTATATCAATATTTAACTCATTAATCTAGAAAACACACTTCGATCGTCAAGGATCACTGAAATATGATTGTTATTGATTTAATATTCAATGATAAAGACTAAAAAACTCATGAAAGGAATTTTAAAAATCATAAATAATTATAAATAATACCTAAAAATAACTTTAATGATATAGTAATTATGAAATTTGAATGAATAATGAATGCAAACACTGCTATAATGAAACTAGTACAAACAGTCAAAACTATAAAAACCAGTTATGTAAAATCGGTAGAATTCATAAAGAGATTGACTATTTATAAAGAGTATAAATGAAAATAGATATGAGTATGTTTTTGAATTCAGTGGTTAAGATTTATATGTTTGTGATACAGGAAGTTAAATTACATTCATGGAAGTCAAGATAAGAGGTAAGGATTTTCCCGTCATAAATTCCTCTCTTTGAGAAATGTTTTATATTATTCACCTATTTTAATTTATATGGTATATATATAATTTCTATTTGAGATGTTATATCATGAAATACCTTTATTTATGGTATTTTAATACCAATTTTAATTCATCTATTTAAATAGTTTATGATTTAATTACTATACAAGCCATACATGGGGTTTTTTTCGGTCTCAATATTCATTCTTTGGGACTTATATTATAATCACCACTAATTTTCATTTATGTGGTGTATACATTTATATTGAAGAATTTTTTCCATATTAATCATTATATTTAAGGTATATACAAGTCTATATTTTTATCCTTCTCTCATATTTGTTTATTCACGAGTTACCAAAATCGTTGTAACACTCAATCTTTTTCATGGTTGAAAAACCACCCTAAGTTTTGGTAAAGAAAAAGTGTATGTAAAATTTCCTATTAAATACATCGATTTATAGATACTAGAAAGTTAGTGAGACTCTATAATAGATTCCCATAGGGGTAATCACCCTAAAAGCGTTGGTTGATCATTGAGTTAATTATCATCCCAATGAATGATGAGTGGGCCTAAGACAACACACTTGATGAGACACTCTTAGGGGATATGATTTGGAATATTCACAAGCTCTTAATGAACCATGATTAAGTATTTTTACTACTATTTCATTTTTATACTACCAATTTAAACTATTAAACCCAATTACCATCTTCAATTGAAAACCCAACACATTTTAAGTACCTTCACCACAATATTTCATTATTAGGGGTACTTAATATTAATTTTATGATACCCTATACCCTATAACTTTTTTATGGAATGTTCTTCTAAATTCCAAATTATTCTATTAAATGGGGAAGTATCTTATTTCCATATTTCTTATTATATGGATAACTAAGTTTTATCCAGTAAGTGGTTCCTCAAGAAATGGTATCAATGTTCTTGATGACTTTGATGGAGAATGCATTGGACTTAATAAGGTTATGGATGGGGCCAAAAATTATATAGCCCCTCATTTCATATATATGTATCATGAGACTAAAAAAGTTATGATTTTGTGTATACCTCTTATCATAATAGGATAATGTCTTGGAATAATGACTTAACAACATGTTTTTATGTATGGAATTATGAATTCCATTAGTATGAGATCAATAATTATTGTTATATATGTTTTTATTTATTATCATGAATATATCATGATCTCAGTTTTAGTTTATTATGGATTCATATTTTTCATTTATTCCTTCCATATATGTTATTCCATGTTTATGTTATCAAAGATTCCTTTGTATTATACTCCTTACCGAGCATCAGAGCTCACCCTTATTTTTTTCCTTTCCTCAGGAAAGCTAGAGGAGGACTATGTGTAATTTTTAGGGATATGGTAAAAGGTATAATAATGTAATTATAATATGTTCATGAAAAATATTATGTTTGGAAATTTATTTCATGTATTTATATTGTCTACCAAGACTAATAAACTGTTATATCTTTAGGTAACTCTTGTATCCTTTACCAATAATGTAATATAACAACCAGTTCAATGTTTGTAGAGTCTAAGATGTTACAGTTGGTTGGAAGTTTTGTAGGAACCTTGGGAACTAGATTGGGACAAACCAATTTATATAGTAAAAGTTCTATGAAAAACTCTCAATATATCTAGGTATCACTATAGAAAATATAATAGGAATTATATTTTACAATTATGTGTCATGAGATAATTAGGTGTATTGCATTTAAGAAAGATGGTGAATAATGGGAGGTATGTGAACCATATAAACACCTATATTTATTGTAGGGATATTCCCCTTGAACAAGTTAATAAATATGGAGTTGAGACTAATCAGTTTATAACCATATTGGGGAATTTGATTTATGTTATGACAAATAATATCACTCTCACAGAGCGTCTTACTAATCCATAACATGGTGTAACTATGTTGGACCGCCTCATGTGACAAAAAAATCAATGATTTATTGTAACTACTAATACATTGTTAGCTGAATATTGGATCAAATCTCTAGTAATGATAATTATCAATTTTTAATTAGTGAAAAGAAAAAGTTCTTCAATGTGGTATATTATTTGAAGGTATATGTAAACCAATGGTGGTTGATTATTCATAACAATAAAGAGGAATATTATATCAAGTTCATGGAATAAGGAACTTTTAAAAAAGTTTTGTATGAAAAATACTTCCCTAATGAGTAAAGAGTTGAAATAGAAATGAAATTTTCCAATATTAGACAAAAGGAGTAAGAAGGTGTTGCTTGATATGAGGCTAAATTTAAATGTTCTTATAGGATTGTGCTGGAATATGTTTGTAGACTAGAAAATGAGATTGATCATTTATTTGATTAGTTAAATCTAAGCCTTCAAAGGGTGTTGGTCTCTCAAACATTTTCTTCATATGCGGATATTGTATCAATCACCATTAAGATAGAAAAGGGGTTCCCCAAGATGTATGTATCAAAGGGAAATTATAAGAATAAGAGTTTAACTGAGACAATGGGACAAAGTTGGAATAAGGAATGGTGGGATTTCCCACTTGTGATAACTATGGGAAGAAACACCCAGGGGATTACCGGAAGAGAACCAAAGTTTGTTAAAAGTGTAGAGAAAAAGTCCATCAAGCTCACCAATTTATGGAAAATGATTTTTTTATGTTTATTACATTGAATATAGGGATAACAGACATTATGTGAACCAATGGCCTCAATTTCAAGGCACATTACCTTATAAAAGGTTAAGGGAGAAAGGCATAGATTACATGACTACCAAAACTGAAGTAGAAATTATTAATAATATGGTGGGAGATACTTTATTGTTACCTCAACATTAGCTAATGATTCAATTGATTCAACATATTCATAGTCTTTTATATCTTCCATGTTTTGATAAAACATTATATACTTCCCTAGAACCCCATTACGGGAGCTATCAATCAATAAACCAAGTGGGAATCTTATGAAAACAAATATATGTCTAATAGTTCCAATTATGATGCATTGACACAAACTAATTTTAAAACTCGTTATTATACCTATGGTTGAATTTGATATGATCTTTGGTAAGTATTTTATTTCAAAGTATAACACAAAAATGTATTTCCAAGTGAAGGAGATTAAGATTCACTAAGGTTAAGTGTAATCTATTATCTTTAGAGGGGAAACCTCATCATCTAAATCATGTCCATATCCTCCCTCGGTAGCTACCCTTAATGAAATTATGGGTTGAAATAAGATCAAGTTTGATATTTGGATGAGGAAGATAAGCTAATATTAGAGGATGTACCTATTGTATAAAAAATCATTAATGTTTTCCAAAAATAATTATTTAGTCATTTACCAAATCTCAAAGTTGAGTTCTCTTTTGAACTCATTCTTGATGCAAGTATTATATCTAAAACTACTTATAGAATGGAACCAATATATTTTTCGGAGTTAAAGAAAAATATGTAGGAGTTGATTGATAAGGGATTTGTATACCCTATTTTTTCACCATGGGGATCCCCTATTTTATTCATGAAAAATAAGGATGGGTCTATCACATTGTGCATCAATTATAAAGAGATCAATTCCATTACTATAAAAAATAAGTATTCTTTAACATGAATTTTTGAATTATTTGATCAAATTGATGGAGTAAAATACTTTTCAAAGATCAATATTTTATCTAGTTATCATAAAATAATGGTGAATAAGGATAATATACTAAAGATGTAATTTCCAACAAGGTATGTACATTATGAGTTCATGACAATGCCTTTTAAATTGAATAACACACCTTTTATATTTATGGATATGATGAATGGAGTATTCAAGGAGCATATTTATGAATTTTTATGGCATTAATTGATGATATCATGATATAATATAAGAACTATTAAGAGCATGATATTCAACTATAAATAATTTGGGAGATCCGCATAAAAATGAATTATATGGGAACTATAGTAAGTGTGAATTTTATCTCAATGAAGTTTCTTTTCTTGGTTATATTATATCCAAGGATATGAAATATTTTGACCCATTAATGGAAAATATAGTTAAATAATTTCCTACACTGGTAAACATAACTGAGATATGAAGTTTCTTAGGCTTAGTAGGTTACTATCAGTAGTTTGTTCAATATTTTCCCAATTGGACAACCAGTTTACCACGTTAACATGTAAAGGGGTTAAATTCACTTGGTTAAGGGAATGTGATGAATGTTTTGAATAAATGAAGAGAATAATTATTAATTAATTAGTACTAACTCTTTTATCAAGAATGTAAGGATTTTTAATATATAGTGATGAATCGAAGAAGGGACTTGGTTCTGTATTTATACAAAATGATAGGGTTATTTTCGATTCATCCAATCAATTGAGAAACCATGAAAAAAACTATCCAACTCATGAAATTGAGCTGGAAGTTGTAATATTTACATTGATAATATGGAGGAACTACCTCTATGGAGGAAGTGAAATATATATAAAATCCAAAAGTGTTTGATGTATATATTCTCTCATAAGGTGATCAACATGAGGCAAAGAAGATGGTTAGAACTAATCATGGATTATGATTTCCTAATACACTACCACAATGGGAATGAAAACAAGGCGGATGATGCATTGAGTATGAGGTAACATGGGGTTTTATACATGATTATGATTAATAAGTATCCTATATACATAGATATAGTGAATATAGATATGATTATTTCTAGGAAATAGTTGCCTTCATTAATGTTCTAAGAAATTTCTAAACCATCCTTACTAGAAAATATAGATAATTTCCTAAAGGATGATGCAAACTTACAAAGGAAGATTAAAGGAGTAAATGATGGGAAATGGAAAAAATTTATCTAATGATTTAGAGTGTTGAAGTTTGGGAAGAGGTTATATGTTCCTTTTATACCATAGTTGACCTGGGAACTACTAGATGAAGATCCTAGCTCAAATTTCACAATACACCCTGGTAGAAAAAATATGTTTAGGGATTTAAGAGAAAATTTCCTGTGGGATGGTATGAAGTGAGAAATTTCAAACTATGTGTCAAGATGCTTAGTATTTCAGTAGGTGAAGGTTGAAAGACAATATCATAACAGATTTATACAACCTCTTATAATACCTATATGGAAGTGTGACAATATTACAATGAAAATTTTCATTGGAATACCAAAAGACTTCAAGGAAGAATGATGTTATATGGGCCATCATTGTCCCACTTTCAAATTACACACTTTTCTTAGTAATAAAAGAAGATCTACCACTTGAATTAATTTCCCAAAATCTATATCAATGAAATGGTAAGGCTTCATGAGGCACCTCTATCAGCTGTATCCAACCATAACCCTTAGTTCACATAGAAATTATGGAAGAGTATTTAAGTGGATATCAACATTGAGATACATTTATGCACCTATTATCATCCCTAGACTGATGGTAGTATGAAAATAATATCTATACTTTGGAAGACATACTGACATCATTTTCTCTTTCCTTTTAAGTTAAATAGAATAAATATTTACGTTTTGTATAATTTACATACAATAATAGCTTCCATTTGAGCATATATCTAGAACCATATGAAGCCTTTTATGGGAAGAGGTGTCGTACTCCAACCTATTGGGAAGAAGTTAGGGAAATAAAGCTAGTTGGCCTAGATCATGTATAGGAGATAACAATTAAAGTTTGGATTATTCAACATCACATTAAATTATCCAAAACAAGACAAAAGATCTATTATGATAATCAGAGGAATGAATTGGAATTTCAAGTTGGGGACCATTTATTCTTGAAGGTTTCACTATGGAAGGGATTCATAAGATTTGATAAAAAGGTGAAGTTAAGTCCTAGGTACATTAGAACATTTGAAATAATATAATGAATTAGGGTTATAGATTACCAATTGGCTATGGAGTCTAACCTTTATAAAGTAAATGACATCTTCCGTCTTTCAGTACTGAGGAAATATATTCTAGATCCAGTGAATTTGATCACATATGGGGGTATTGATTTGGATATTGACTTGTCTTATAATGAATAACCTGTGTAGAATTATGATGTTGGAGAGAAAATATTGTTGAATCGGAAAACTCGATTAGTGAAAGTCCTATAGAGAAATCACAAACTAGAAGGGGAAACCTGAGAGCCTGAAGAATCTTTGAGAATGTTATATATAATTTTTTTACTAGATAATATATACCCTAGTTTTGCAGATGAAATTATTTGGAGGGGGAGAATGTAACACCCAAGAGACTACTGTAGTAAGTGAACACCATATCCTGAACTATCACACAATGCACACTCTAAAGAGACTTTATTCATAAGTGTATTAAGAAGTTTAATTCTTAAATGTTACAATTTTATTTTAATAAAATAGACTTAATCTTTTAATTATTCAAAAATATATTAGCTTAAGATGATTTTTTGGGATTTTTATAAAAAATTATTTTTAGGTGAATACTATAATATACTAATTTTACTAATATTGTGACTTTTATGCCATTATTAGTATATAATTATGAACTATAAATTTATGAAACAATTTTATTGAAAAAATATGTATATTATAATTTAAATTTTAAATATTTGAATATTAGTTTTAATTTATAAAAACATTATGGTTATTTTAGAACTCAAGTATCATTTTTCTCAAAAATTATTTTAATATATTATAAATTTGGCATATTAAAAAAAATAAATTTTTTTAAAAATTGTATAAAAAATTGATTTAAAATTTAAAATCATCATTTATAAATTATCTTATACGAATCACTTTATTTTTAGGCATAACGATTAAGTTACATTAGGTAAAAACTAATTATTGTGGTAAAATCTATAATGGTAAAAGTAATAATTCAAGTATAAAGAGTTTAAAACATGGTCAAAACATTTATATAATTGAGTTTATGTGGTTTATATCTACCTTTTCACTTCATATATCTATTATTTCCAATTTTGGAGCCACTTGACATGTTTTACATGTTATCCCTTTATATTATGATGAAATATTTACCAAAATGTCATTCTAACAAGTTATAAAAGGGGACTCTTACCATACATTCATGGAACTCCTAAAAATTATGTTTCCATGTAAAATAATACACTTTTTCATTACCCTAGAAAAATATTTTACTCTCTATAGCTTTAGGTCACAATAGATTAACTTAATCCCTTCCTTTCAAAGGAATCCTCTAAGAGAATCCCAAAGTTGTCAATGTAAGTTCAATATTTTGGCTAACTTGTCTGACAGATTGAAAATTTTTATATTTTGGTTTTGGAGGAGGCCTTGATAATTTAATATCCAATTTGGATACTTGAGTGATGGGATGCTCTACCATTGAGGATGGATTGTTTATGATATATTATCATGGGAGGAGAAGTGGATGGTTCAGCCTTATGGGGCCTTGGAGATGGATTCTCATTAGTGAGGTCCCATCAAAGAAATTTTTTCTTACTAAGGTATATATGGATGATTTTTCATAGTCATGGAGTCCAAATAGGATTTACCCTAGTAATATTGAGAATAAGTTTTCCCCTATTAGCATCAATTTAGAGGGGTTTAGTTAGTAAGAGTGATCTAGAGGCTTCACCCTAGTGATTCTTGGGAGAAGTAGTACCATAGAGGTACTAAGGTAAAATGATTCTTTGCAAGAAAGAATATGGTGACAACTTCTCCCTAGTGATAGGGTATTTACATAGATTCCTTTTTATGAATAATGATTAAGTTCATTTTTGGGTAAGGGATCCTCACCCTAGTATTGATTAACTAGGGAGGAAGTGGTTTCTCATGAAGGTTATTTATATTATATACCCTTAGTAAACTTGATTACCCTCTAGTTAGGTTAAATTATGTTGTTTTTAGGATTAAATAATCCATATAAAGGGTTTTGAATACTTTTTCATGAGACTACATTGAGTTTATCTTCATACAATTCCTTCATATTCCAAAAAATATCAAATGAGATTCCAAAAAGTGATATTTATATTTCAATGTGGTTCCTTAGGTTAAAATGGTTTTTCACACAAGACATTCACATAATTTTTACCTATGTACAAATCTTACTTGTGTAATTGGTGCATGTAGATTAACTTGGGTGCACATGTTGGGAAAACTCCATGGGGTTTGGGTAAAATCATGCTTCCTTTTTTTGGGACTTATTCCATCACCTTCTAAATATATTCACTGCTATTTAATGTATCATTATTCTTGGAAATAAGAGTGCCAACATTAACTCAAATAAGAATGGCTATGCACTTCCTTAGTATAATTAAATCAAGGATAGAAATTTATTTTCTCATTATATGATTGGAAAAATCCATTCTTGATTTTTCTTTGACTGATTACATGATCAACAATATACCCAACTAACCCAATTTATCTAAACCTCATGGTCTGTGTAATAAATTTATCAAAGTATATAGGTTTTCCTAATAGTTATCTCATAAAACTAAAATATTAAGGATTTATAATAATCATACATCCTTAAGCATATCAATTATAACATGAAAATCCATGAGAGAAAATTTTATGTGTTATTATAATTAATAAGTCTCAAATTATTACAACATGAATTTATTCTTCATATCTTGTATAAGACTTTTTTATAATGATTATATGATTCTATTCATTCTAACCTTAATATATCATTAGAACCAATAATACTTCATGATAATTATTGACTAGGGATAACTAAAAGTCATACATTAATGAGAGATTATCATTTTAATATTCATGTAAAGTAAATTTCACCACACATGAATGAATAATAAATGAAGATTTAATTTATTCGTAAAATCAAAAAACATTTTCAAACATTACATCAATCTCATATGTATTGTATACTAATATATTTAACATAACCCTTGTGGTTCTCCTGTAATAATTGTATTGTATAAGGATTTTCTATATTATCATCTGTAGCCACGTAATAGATCTTTACCTCAACCCTCATAATGGTCTCCTATATAGGATGGTTTTTTTAAAAGACGTTTTCATTCCTTTAGTGATATCAGGTTTCTTTAGCCAGAACAATAGTTCTATTTTTATCACAGTAAATCTTGATTTCTCCCTTGATGCTAAGAACCACCCAAAGTTTAGAAATAAACATATTGATTCAAATAACTTCCTTTGTAACCAATAATATAATGATTTAATATGCCTTTGTTCTCGGGTACTCTATGATGGATTATTTATAACAATTCTAAGTGATCACTCCACCATTTAGGTAAAAAATGATACCATAGTGAGATCTCATATAATATCAATTAGATTGGAAATTTACAATAGTTTAACCCTTTAAACCAAACTCATCATCTACTCCAAATAATGAGAACATATCCTTATTTCTTCTCAAGTAATTTAGGATATTCTCAATATCAATCTAGTGAGTCTCACTAGGATTGGATTTATATCTAATTTTAATGTTTAGAGAATAGGTGACATCAAGTTTAGTACACAACATGATTTACATAATATATAATATAAGGTAAATAAAATGAATTCAATCCATCCTTTACTCCTTATAATTATATTGAATCATTTTACGATTCAAGTCATGTAGCATTGTTAAAGACCCCTTCTTAGAGTTATCCCTGATGAAACACTTCAGAAATTTACCAATGTATGTGTCTTGAGAAATTATAATAAACCACTTTGATATATCTCTATATATCTTCATAAAATATTTATAGGCTGATTTACCCATGATTTTCATAGAAAATAATTTTCTTAACCACATATTTATAGAGTGTAGAGTAATGCTGTTATTTCTAATAAGAAGTATTACATCTATATAAAATATCAAAAACATCAATAAACTCACACTAACCTATTTATATACACAAGAATAATCCATGTTTTCAATGAAACCAAAATCTTTGATAGCATCACGGAATCAGATATTCTAACCCCAAGAATATTTCTTTGGTTCATAAATGGATCATTGAAAATTACATATCATAATAGACACATTTTGTTCTTCAAAAAATTTATATTTTATCATATAAATTCTATTTACTAAATTCCAATTGAGGAAATAAGTTTTTACATCAATTTGATAAATTTCAAAATCAAAATGAGCTTCTATAGCAATAAATATTCAAATGAACATTATTATTAAAAATAGTGAATATGTTTTTTTCTAGTAAATACCATGATTTTTTAAAATATTTACCACTTGACATGCTTTATAGGTATACTATCTACCACCTATGTTAGTTTTCTTAGAAAAAACCCACTTTCACCATATGGGTCTCACCCATTCTGGTGAATCCACCATGTTCCAAACCAGGTTAGTATAAATGGAGTCTATTTAAGATTTTATGGAGTTTATCCATTTCTTAGAATCAATACTCTCAATGTAATCAGGTTATGTAGTATGTTCATCTTCTATTAATTTTAATTCATCATCATTTTTTCATAAGAAATCTATATACCATGGATTACTAAAGAATTATACTTGACCTTAAAGGTTCTTGTGTAACTTAAGACAATTTTCATTCTATATCCCTTTATGTAATTGGATCAACATCCATCTCAAAAACACTTCCTACTTTCTTTTTGGTCTTAAACATCTTTTTTTTCAAATTTCCTACCACTGTAACCTCTAATCACATGTTTTTTCTCAAAGATAACACTATGTCAAGACAAAAACAAATTGTTTTTTGTACAGTTATGAAAAAATAACCCATAAAATATTTGGGATAACCAATAAATAATAAATTTTCTGATTTAGGGATAATTATATCAGTATATAAACTTTATTTGAGTGCTTCACAAACCCAAATCTTAATAAATTATTTTGGTATGTTTCCCAGTCCATATCTCATATGAAATATTCATGACTACTTTAGATAGACCAAAATTAAGTAGGAATAAAATAGTCTCTATTGCATAACCATAGAATATAATAGGAAGGTCACATTGACTCATCATTGATCAAACCATATCCAATAATGTCCAATTGCTACTCCAAAACACATTATCCCACTATGGTGTTATGGGATGAGTGAGTTGTAAAAAAATCCATAATCTATTATATGATCAGTGAGTTACTAGCTTAAGTATCCATCACTATAATCCGATCGATTAATCTTAATATTTTTTTTTGTAGTTGATTTTGTGCTTTGTTCTACAAGTATTTGATCTTTTAAAAGGATTAATACTTATGTATCATTATAAACACATATCTATATTGGATAAAGTTATTAGTAAAGGTAAAAAAGTACATAAAACCACCACTTTCTTATGTTCTCTTGGGTCCATTTAACCCTTTCCACTATAAGGTTCTTTAGTCATCTTTCTTAATAAACAAGATTTTCATGTATCAAAAAATTTATAACCAAATGGTTCCAATAATACACCTATATTGATTATTTGGTACTGTTTATCATTTATACATCCAAGGAGACAACTCCAAAGGTATGTGGTATTAGAAACAACCTCGACCATATTATTCTAATTACTATAAATAGGATTATCCATATCTAGAATATATAAACCATTAAAAATATTCCTTATTCCATAAAACATTTCCTTCATATATTTAGAAAAAAACTTGTTCTTAGAAATTAATGAAAAAAAATATTTTCCAAAAAAATAAAACAGTAAATTTTCTATTTATGGTGGGAAAATTATAATAGTTCTTCAATTATAGGAAAAGTAAACTGGGTAGAATTAGATCATAATTTCTAACTTATAATGCAAAAAATATTGATCCATTACCAAACTAAAGATATACTTCTTCCATCATCATTTTCTTCCTATATTTGAATCCATGTTTATCAAAAAAAATTGTAATTCACACCTAGTTATGTAATACCATTGAGTCAAAGTCTATGAAATTGATCTTTATAACATTCACAATCAAATTATCCAAATTATTCTCTTTGAGAACCACTTCTAAAACATAGATACCAATAAAAAATAATTATATAGGTCATACCTATTAGGGATCTCAATAACATTATCCCGAAGTTTTCTATAATCTATATGAAATAAATTTATAGGACTTAGAATCAGGTTTTATATATTTTCATCAAATATTTTTAATGAAAGTGATACAACTAAAAATGAAGAACTAGTCGATCATATCCTTTTAGTGAGTTAAGATACATATTTTATTATGTTTTGGTCCACTTTAATGTTTCTCTCATTAATAGAATATTTTGGTTGGTAATTATTTGAATCTTAATAGTTCTGATTTTTAGATAGCTGAGAAGCTAAACACTTCATTAAAATCCATCATATGAACTCACTCAACTATATTCATCCAGTAACATAATATTATAAGGGTATATTGTCTAGTGTAACCAAAACAAAAAAATGGTCACGTAATCCAATTACGTATATCCATTACTTTCTTTCATGACATAAGATAATATTGGGGAACTCAAATTTAGCACAAACTACTCTGTTGGATGATTGAGGTCGTGAAAAGTGTGACTTTAAAAGTAATATCACACTCAATATTTGAGGAGATTATTTATATTATCACCAATTTAATATAAGTAATATTCATATTAAATTTATATTATTCCATTACAAGAAATACTCATCTTCTCATGTTTTTTTATTTTGTGTACGCATGATTCTGAAAATTTAGTTTTGGGATCCCTATTACATTCACCATATTAATGTGTTCCCAGCACATTAATGTGTAACCCTTTACAAAACCAACAATAAATTTTACTAATCATAATATAGAAGCTAAAAATATTTATAAATATCTAAATTCATCCTTTTCATATGGTATATGATCATTTCATGTTAAGGTTTAGAGCTATATGAGATTTTCAATTTCCACATGAGTAAGACCATAGACAAAAATATCCAATCTCAAATTTTCTAGAATAAGGAATAAGCCTCTAGGACAAAGGGAAGTTTGACCCAAAGTACCTTTACCAAGGATACTTTACTCAAGGAAGAATAGAATTCATAATAATTATAAATCCTAATATGTAAAAACTATGACTAACAAATAAATTTAATCTCATAACATTAATTATAAATTAAATTCAAGGTATATGGAAACTAAATATTGTAAAGACAAACCTAACATGTATTGAATGGATAGACATTCCACTAGAAGTACTTTATCATATAAATTAAGTATAAACAATATTGACTATTTATAATAATTTTATAAACAAGAATATTCTAAATAAATTAAAAAATAAATAATTTATTTATTTATTTACTAAAAAATGAGATATAAATATGAATTTTTTATATTAAATTTATCCATGAAAAATACCATTTTACAATGATAAAAACTTATCATTCATAAAAAAATTATAATCTATGAGCATAATAAGAAAAAATATTAAATTTATTTAATTTTTTACACTTGAGAATTACTTAATGCTTAATATATTTAAAGGATTAATGCCACACTATGTTGTATCACAACATAATGTCAATCTGAGTATCTTACACTATGTTGTCTTACAACGTAAGAAGAAGTAGTGGATTTACGATACTCTGTTTTAGTGGAAAATTATACATGTTATGTTTTGATACAACATATGTTTCCCCTTAAAATATATATTATGTTATTGATATAATGTAATGTTTATATCGATTATAAGTTATGTGATAGAATAATCATAACCTGGGAGGTTGTCATGAGAATTCATTATTTCATGTAATGTCAAGTTCTTTCAACAAAGATTACATTATGAAATAATGTAATATCAAGTTCCAGTAAATGATATGTTATAATATAATAATACATTTAGGGTATATCTTGATATTATATCAACACTTAATGTATTATCAAGTATAGTTTCTCACATTACATTATCATATAACTTAATGTTAGGTAGGATGATCCAATCATGTTACAATTCAAATGTTCTTAAAAAAATAGTAAAAGTAATATATTGAACTATTAAAGAAAAAGAATATGATACTACTGATGGGTTTTTTGAATTCATCAAATTAAAATGGTAATAAAAGAAAAATCTTATAATGCATTATCTAACTTCAACATTATTAGCATGAAATTAAATAACGAATATGTCAAGTATAATCGTATTGTCAAATAATCCGATATTTAATATTTGATTTACTTTTGATGGAGACCATCGAAATATAAAAATATATTCCCAACTCTATAAAAAAACATCAACCTATAAATAATTATTAATAATGATAGGATTAATGATTGCTTAAGGAGTTCTAGTGCCTTCACTGTGATACAAATGATGATCAAGAGTGAAGAGAGTTTCAACTAGATTGCATGAAATGATTGTATCTCAAATAAAAGGAACTATTTTACATTATAGGCTATCCTCATTAATCCTTATTAAATGAAGAGTTTAAATCATATTTAGTGAAATCACATGGATCTCATACATTACTACCTATTAGATTTTGTTACCATTTTAATGTTTCAAATAGTGTTATCATTCCATAAATAAATCAACTATTTGATTCATAACTAGTGAAACAATGTGGTGAATATTTTTTAGTTCTAGTTGTAAGCCCATTTTATTTTAGTTGAAAATTTTTCATAGGATACATTGCATGAACATTATACTATGTCGGAACCAATGTATTCTCATGATTCTTCTAAAGAATACGTTGGAAACAATGTATCCTTAAGATCATGTTATGAATAAAAAACATATATATTTTTAGTGAAAATCCATAACCTAACTATTAAAATCAATTTCAATAGCTGTTGGTGTTCACAGAGAGTATACCCCATGGATCTGATTACAATGGGAATCCCTTCACTTAGTCAGATATATGCACCACCTTAACTCCTTCTAATGAACTACAAACACTTTTGAAACATCATGAGTTCTCCTTACACAACCTATTGAATAACCCTAACATAACCCTCATGAATATTGATATTACCATATATAACTTCAAAACTTAATATAAAATAAGTTTTTTATGTTTATTAAATTACTCATTTTATACTAAGGATTATTTTTATTTCAATTATTTTCATATACTTTCTTTCAATTATTGGGAATTTTCCACTTCAAATTTACCATATCCATATAGTTTTAGAAATTTTAATTTTGAAATAACTCTTTTTGGAAGTTACAATACTTAATCAAAAAATTATTTTCACATGGATGTACCAAAAAATATCCCAATTTATATTCATTTTTAGTATACATCATAAAATTATCCCTCAACATCCTTAAATCCATTCTTCTCTCAAACTTCTTCTGTGACCGCATGGTTCCTCTAACATGATTTTAATCTTCCCATATTTGATGAGGTGCAATAACATCCCAAATTATCATGATATATATCATTGGTTAGTATATTTACTAGATTCCAAAACCTATCCTCATTCTATGGATCTATCATTCTTCTTAAAAAAATATCCAAATAAAGTGACATTTCAACTGAAAATGCATCATTATAAAGTGAAACATAATATTTTTGAATAGATGAATCACACTTTGTGAATAAAATGGAAACATCTCATCCTCTCACATTCTTCCAAGATCCTCTGACAATCCTTTGATCCAAATAAACTTTTTAATGGATTTTATAAGTGTAATTCACTTTGAATCCATTATCGAGAGTGAAATTATTGGTTAATGTTTTGATATATAACTCATTGTTGTGACTCTATATGTGAATACAAAATCAGTGGTGCTACTCCAAGTGTCTATATATCCCATAATATCTGAATACAAAAACCTATGTAGTTTTATTTTTTTCTATATCAAAGATTGAAACTTTTGAAACCATTTAGATACAAAAGGATCCATTTACCACTTTTCAATGTTCTCTTCTAGGATTATCCATGAACTCCTAATAACACCCACTGCATGAATTATATTCATTCATGCACAATCCATGACATACATAAATCTTATTACTACCAATGTAAAAGAACCTTTTCCATTTACTCATCCTTTCCTTCCATTATAATTTACTTATCCTTATATAGCTTAATGTTCTGGATCATGGGAGTGATAAATGGTTTCAGATCACTCATTTTTATGTAGTTAAGAAACTTATAAATGCATTCATATTGAGTTAGAAACATGATTATTTGAATTTTTGTCCCTAATAATACACATTTTTACTGGTATAAGACCCTTTAACTTGAAACTTCTATACAAATAAACCATACAATCCCCAATCATTTTTTTCATTAGTTTAAAAATAATCCCGTCATCCATATAGAGAAGTAAAATGATGAAACTCCCATCACCATGCACCTTATAGTAACCATAATGGCCTATATTACTATGTAAAACGTTTCATTCATCCATAAAGGCATTGAAACTATGGTTATACTACATTATAATTTGATTCAATCCATAAAGAATTCATTATAGAGCACATAAAATATTTTTTTGATGTTTATCCGAAAAATCCTTTAACTACTCCATGTAAACATCTTCTCCTAAGTCCCCATGAAGAAATGTGGTTTTTATATATAATTTATCTATATTTAACCCTTCTATATAAACCAAACTGATCACCATATAAATAGTCATGTTTTTAACAATTATAGAAAATATATTGGAAAAACATACCCCTTATATTTATTGAATACTCTTCACAGAAATACTCAACTTGTATTTCTTTATACCATCCACTTACTCCTTTAGTGGATAAACTCATTTTTTAAATTTATATCTTCCCAACATTTTATTACATTAGATCCAATTTCCATAGAAAATTTAATAAATCAATTTCATTCCTCATAGCTAACTAACCCCCATGGACTTGAGTCAGTTAAACTTATAACCTATTCAAGAATTCAAGGTTCTCTCTTATTTGTGATAATTCAGAGGTGAATTTTTCTTACTTATCTTTGATCTTGGTGTATAATCTTGCTAGACCTATGAAACTAACTTTGTGGATAAACTCTTTTTGAGGCCAATTCTTTCATAGCTTTACCTTCCTAATATCTACCCTATTTTTTCACAATCCATGACCTTTTCAATACTTTTTCCTTTGAAACAACATAAAAATGTGGCTTCCTTCCAAAATTTCGTCAAGATAACCAAGTGTTTACAGAACAATAATAATATCTAATTTATCAAAATATATCTTACATCCAAATTTATATTTTTTCAGACCTAACCATGTGGATAATCTTTGATATCATCTATAAATTCCACTTGGTTCTATTTATTCTATAATATCTCTTCATTAATTTTTTTATTTTGATTAACATATGTAAGTTGTTATCCTGGATAAAAAAAATACAACACCTTTGTAATTATAACCTAAAAATAAACACACTTATGAATTAGATTCAAAATTTTCCCTTTCATTTTCATCAACAAGGAAATGGGTGAGTGATTCAGGGAATTTGAGATAGGAAGTTTCAATCTTTCTTTTAGACGAACATTATTCTAGATGCTCCTACCCCATTAGAGAATAAGAACTTCTATTCACCAAGAATGAAACATAATTTATGGATTCCAACAAATAATCCTTAATAAAACCATATTGTATCCACTTGATTCTTTATTTTTCTTCTAAATTCTAATACATTCTACCCATGATTTCATTTTTTTCTAAAGTACATGGTGTTGTCTTCTCAAGCCTTATACCCCTTTTCTAGTTGAAAATTTAGAATTCCATAATTCCATATTCCATAATATTTTCAGACCTCATACATTTTTGTTTTCTTCCAGTATCATTTCCCATCATGGATCTCCATCAAATGAAGGTTTCAAAAACTCCTGACTTGTTATTTAGAAAGAACACCAAAACATTTTGTTCTACATAGTCATAAAATGTAACATAGTTTAGTAAACCTCCATGATAACGTACCGTAGCTATCCCTCATACATCGGTATGAACCAAACCTAAATTTTGATTCTTGGTTGTATTACCTTCCATTTGGAATGACACTTTACACTAAATCCCAAGGATTCAATCTTCACATGTTTCATACTCCATTATTATAATCTTCAACATTCCTTTAGTATAATGGAAATTCATCCCTTTCAAAATTAAGTGACTAATATGTTCATGTTATATCTTTTTGGAAGTTATTTGTTTAGTATGAATTGCACCTTCAAAAACTCCCACTAGGTAAAATGTTCCATCCTTAACTCCTTTGGACACCATGATAAAACTTCATATGACTTTCCATTGTCCACATAAAAAGGTTGTATGAAAACCTGAATCATTTTCCTAGTTATCTTACTAAAAAATATTACTTTCTTAACCCTAGTATGTGATGAAATCCTTATAACTTTTGTAAGCATCAATTATTTTTTCAAAAAGAAACATCACCCTTTCCACCAATATCATGAGTTTCATTTTCTAGAAAATATAACATTGAGAATATTTCAAAAGTATAATTTCACATATTCCTTCACTCATATATAGAGTAAAAGTAATCTCTAGAATCTATAATCCAAGACTCAGGTAAACTGGAAACACTCAATAAAATACCTCTTAAATATTCCAAAATGGGATTTATAGATGCAATTTAGGAAACATATCTTCCAGAATTTAATTTTTTCTCATTTCAATATTTCATTGAATGAGTTTTCTTCCCATAATTCCAATATATGAGACTTCCTTCACCTAAACTACTCAAACCTTTACTTATTATTTATTTTCCTTTTATATAACTCTTTTGTGTAATGGAATTTCCTCTAACTTTTATACAATATACATTTACAATAGATTCATCGATATTCTTCTATAAAAAATAACCATTCAAAATTATATCTCTATCATTCAAAAACACTAATTACATCTTACCATTTAAGTTAATCACCACAATAATAATCACAGCCCCTAATTCCAAGAATTATGGAAGTAACAACAACACCTAATTTGGATTTGATAAATTTAACTTTATTGATTCCAACTAAATCTGGATTATGTTAAAGTCATTAATATGATCAGTCTCTAGATTTTCCTATGACATTCTCATATATATTATCCTCTAAAATAGAAACACTTTATTTCTTAGAATTTTATTCTTATACATATTAGTAATAGTCTTTATATATTCTAAAGTTTTCTTCACTTAATGGATGTTATAGAAACTTTTTAGGTTAGTGACATCCAGATTAACCCCATTTATTTCTTTTCCAGTATTCACCATTATTCCTTCTTCATTTCTTTTAGTTTTATACTAGTCAATGGAAGATCAAGTTCCTTATATAATTTGTAATACTCTATATACATCTTCAAGAATATAAAATATGTTTGATAGAACAACTCCATTTATAAATCACCCATATCCAATGGCATTACATACAGAATCAATGAACTCCCATTGAATCCAAAACACCTAATAGGGATGAAGAAATTATTACTAGAATTATACTACAAGGATAAGGGTATAATGATGCTAATAAACAATGATATAAAACACCTTTTCCATGGCTCAATCATATTTAAATATTAAATCTTTCTTTTATATCACATTTTTGGGTCCTATGAACCACTAATCACAAAAATGTTTCCTCCAAAACTTATATAGTGGAAACAAAGTTTGAAAATTTTGTGTCTCGAAGGAACCCATGTTCTGAGATATTTAGAACTGGGAAGAAAAGGCACCACAAACATGAACAACAATGGTCATGTATAATATAGATAAGAACTTATGAAAGATAAACGATAGAGAAAAGAAAATATAAAAAACATTACACATATTTTGATGGTTGAAACTGATTCCTACTCCAAGGGGAGAACACTATAATACTTTTATTAATGGAATATAAGATTTTTACAATATCAAACAATTTATAGATGAAATTTATCCACACTAAAATTTAATGATGGACCTAGTTATCACAACCAATTTCACTACCATATAATCTATATAAATATTATATTCATTTGATCTAATCATTCGGATAATTCCTTAACATTGTTATAAAAAAACACCACCTTAACTCCCCCTTCTTGTGATCAATGAATGATTTTGAAATACTCTCATATTCTCCTTACATGAACTCATGAAGATCCCTATTTCAACCTTCATGAGTTACAATACCTCCTTAGATTGACTCTTATTCAAGATATTTTCATCTTTACACTTCCTATTTTCTAACTCTCTAGGGATTCATTCAGTTTCATTGATTATATTGTTCTAGCTTATGAACATCATGAACTTTTAATTTTCATTCTATCACCTCCCCCTAGTTATAGAAATTTGACAACTATAATCACTAATTTATAGAGTCAGAATACTTAGTTAGAAGGATGGTGGGTGTTATAACTCTTTACCTCTTATGATGTTTTAATGATCATAAGCACTTATCTATGTTTTTGATGGCTTATTTTAGGTTATTTCATTCTCCAATTAATTGAATTTAGTGAATATTTGATAAATTAATTGGATTTTTTACGAATTAATGAATATATTTGAAGAATATTAATTGAATTAAACAAGCCATTGATGAGCGATACACGATCTATAGAAGGCCTTTGAATAAAGTAGATGATATCCCTCTTAAAGCTGAAGGTGTACTAGCTGCACTAATTAGACAGTGTAGGAAATTTACCAACTAGTACATTAATGAAAGAAATCATTGTGTGAAAAATACCTGTAGATCAGCTAGTAAAGTGACACTGACTAGTAAATAATGAATAAATAATTGAATCATCCTATAAAAGTCCACCAACTAGAAAATGGATGTGCATTGACTCACTAGTGAAAGATGTATAAAAGTAGTGGTCTATTGGTAATCCACCGACTACCCGATGAGGGCTACTAGGTATCTGGTGGTGTCAGGAATGGTTCACTAATGCTGTATTTATAATGGTTAGAAAAGGATATTCTTGGATATTTAATTCCTTAACATGGACTGAAGGATTATATAATGTTACCAGTCATCTTGGAGGCTATAAATATAGGCCTTTGGGGATAGGATCTCTATAATGGACCCGATCAATATCCTCTTCATCAAATCAATTTCAAATAACCAAATTATTCTATGAGCCCTCCTATCAAAGATCCAACTTGATTTTCTAAATCTTAAATTATCCCACCATTGTCTCTCTCTCTCTCAAAATCTTATCCATACTACAAGAGAGATATAAGACCAAAATTGTAACATATTTCTATTAAGAAAATAATTTTTTATCATCCCATTTTATTTCTTTGGTTCATGGGCCTCTATTAAAATCAAGGGAAGTGGTTCTGGATCTCCATTAAAACCACGTGAATTTTTTATTAGGTGTATATTAAAACTAAGATAATTTGGTTCTTGGTTCTCCATTAAAACTAAGGGAAATAGTTCTTAGGTCTCCGTTAAAACCATCATAAGTGAAAAGTTTTATCATGGTTTCTCTCAATTGTTGTTCTATTTTACATTATTTTGGTTCTGTATAGAGGATGACCAAGGTCGTCTCTCAAAGGAGAACATAATTATAAAAAACATATTAAAGTTATTTTGAAAATAAAATAAAACAACGCAAAAAAATACATAAAAGGATGGATAGTTTCTATTTGTAAACCTAGATGAATTATTATGGAATAAGATTGTATTTTTTTTCTTTTTTTGAAATATGATTGGTATAATGCAATGAGAAGATATCTTTTTTTAAACTATTTTTAGAAAGAATAATCAATCTAACTATACCTTTAAATTACTTATTAATCATTATAATTTAAATTAATATTCACTTAATTATGATTCCCTAATTTTTTAAACCTTTAACTCTATAATAATTAACTTTACCAAAAATATGAAGTGAATTAAACCCTAGGCCAACTTTGGAACACGCAATAAAAGCACCCAACTTTAGTTGTTGTTTTAAGGCAAGTGTATGGTCATGGTAAATTAAGATCTTAATTCATTTTAAAAAAGGGAATGATTTGATTTTTGGGGTTATATTTGAACTCTATAAATTTATCCCATGGTTTTGTTTTACTAATTAATATCACACTCTCAAAATTCACATAATTCTCAACATTTCTTGTTTTGTATAAATTATTCAGTTTCTTGATTAGTTTTATTTAAATAAAAAACACAATTCATAGGTCATATTACGTGAATTACAGTAAATCATTGATTCAAAATAAATTAATGGAGAGGGTAAGAGGTAGATCGATTATTAAAAATATCTAATCATCCAAGGGTGGTGTAGTCATCGTAGACTGAATGTCCCAAAAGCCTTAAATTTTTATTCATTTATGATAATCCCCCTATTAAGGGTTGAAGGGGAACCCTTTAAACTGTGAATGAGGATATTTGGCTAAAAATTATAATCCAATTTGAACTACCTATTTGACATTAAAAATTCATGAAGAAACTATCATTTTTGAAGTTTTATTTGTTAGGGATTTTGTTCTCAAGCATATCTCCAAATTTTATCCCAATCAAGCATGTTTGAAGAAGTTATGACCCTAATATTGACATGATATCCCATCTTGAGAGTCCATCCCACATTTAACTTAATGGCCCATTTAGTCCAAAAAAATTCTTGATTTAGCTACGATTTCCTAAATCAAAGTTGTATACAATTAAGTTAAGAACACATTTTTTAAATTTTAAATTAAAATTATTCACAATAAAATAATTATTTTTAAGATACTATAATGAATTTTAAAGGGAAAACTATAATTTTGATCAAATTTTTAAATGAATTGTCTAATCCCAAATACTTTTTAAATAAACATATTTAACACAAAGTGAATAAATTATGTCATTTATTATAAATAAAAAATCCAAAAAAATTGTTTTATCATAAAGGTCATAATAAGAAATATTACCTTAATTTAGGGGTGAAGTTGTGTAGGCTACACTAGATCACTAATGTATGGAACTGAACAACCAATGTAATGATGGTAGAAGTCTTGGTGTAAAGAAGAACCACTAGCTAATTGGTGGTGAAGACAGAAGTGCCTCATCCTTTAGATGTCAACTGGTAAGATGGTGGAGGAGCACTGACTAGATGGTGAGATATGTATAAAATAAAAGGTCTCTAGGTACTCCACTAGCTACCCGGTCGGGGTTATCAAGTATCTGGTGGTATTAGGACATGTTCTCCATGATTTCATTTATAATGGTCAAAAAAATGTTCCACTTGGATATTTAATTCCCCATATCAGTATGAAGGATTCCATAATGTTCTTGGGAATCATTGAGGCTATAAATAGAGTCCTATGGTTCTAAATCTCTAAAAAATACTTTAGAGACATCCTCCTGATCAAATTAATTCCAAATCCTTAAAGTATTCTCTATTCCATCCATTCAAATAGAAAACCTTCTTTTCTAAATACTAAAGGCTCTCATCTCTATCTCTATCGCTCTAAAAATTGTATCCATCCTCCCACAAAGATAGAAGACCAAACTTGTAATATATTTACACTAAGAAAATCATATCTTCTCATTCCACCTTCAATATTTGGTTTTAGGGTCTTCATAAAAACCTAGGGATATAGTTATTTGGTCTCCATTAAAGCCGAGGGAAATGGTTCTTAGTTCTCCATTAAAAAAGGGAAATTAGTTATTAAGTGTCCATTAAAACCAAATAAAGTGGTTATTTGGTCTCCATTAAAACCAAGAAAAGGTCTTAATAAGACATATATCTCTGATTGAGGGGTGGAGACATTGGGAACCTTGTTTTCTATTTTTGAACTTTTTATAAAATTGTTTTTTCTTTCTCTTTGGTTTTCAATTACATAATTCTAATCTTGATATGTATAAAATTCATAAATTGAATTATTCCTCTATGATATGTGCTTAAACACTCTACTAACATTGATATTAACTTCTTTATTATACAAATTAAATCTATCATTTATTTATTAACAAATTAAACCACTTTTATTATTTCATAATTTCAATATAAATTTATTTTAAAATTTCACTTTCATTTTATCTCTTTATTTTTATAAAAGGAAACTATCCCTCTTTGACCATTCTACTTTGACCAATAGTGGGAATCCACTATATTTTTGATGGCCATAAAGTGGTAGAAAACCCCCCTAGGGGTTTGGTGGGGGTCCACCACAATAAAAATTCTCTTTATTAGTGATTATTTTTGACATTTTTTATTAATTTTATTTCACTAACTAATCTGGTGTTAATAAAATTTGGTATCACTTTCTAGAGTTCTAATATAGGATACAAATTATCAACTTGAATTATCTTTTATTAACACTTTTTAAAGCACATGATTAATTTATTATTTATCAACTTATTATTATTAAGTATTTCATTATTTTTATCATTATAAATTATAAAAAATTATTATTAAAATACCACATCAACATAATTATAACCATAAATAATTTTATAAAATTTCATTTTTTTGGACAACTAAAAAATATATTTCCAAAAAATATTAGTACAGAATGACATAAAGACAAATCCAAAAATAAAAATCATTATTCTATAAAAGAAACTGATAATAAAGACTTAACATCAATCCTATAAATAGAACAAAAGACCATTACTATAATCCAGAACAACTAAAAACTGCATACAAAATAATCCAAAATTAGTAGAAACCATTCAAATATCCACATAACCAATTCATCACATCTTGAAACATATCCCAAAGTAGTGCATAAAACCACTTCTATATAGTAATTACACTTCAGAAAATATATCTTGAAGATTAAAAAACCATCCTGATAATGATTACAAACAATAAGGGATCAACAAACCAAAAAAACTATAATAATGGTCCACCATTCCAATTTACTAATGCATAATTCAAAAGATTCACAATACTAAAAAAAATTCTAAAAAACCCCTAAGAGATACCAAAAAATTTGTATAACCCTTATTATAGGAATAAAAACCCCACAATTCTTAGCAGTTCAGGATATAGATGGAAATAAACATCATTCAATAAATCTGTTAGATAGTATGGTAATATTATCAACACAAATGAATACATAAAATCCATCATTTGAATCCTTTACCACTATAAATTTTTTTAGGAACATTGTATTAAGTTTGATGCCTCTAAAGTTCACTAAATATAATAATTCATTGAAAACTTTTACATTTCATGCATCTGGGGAAAAGTTTTATATAAGGGATAGTGCCTTGACCATTATAGGATTCATCACAATAACCTAGAAAAAAAAGTACAAAAATTTATCATTAAAAAACACATAGTACTAATATAATTGAGTGTTTAATACCATGTATATAATGTTATTACATAGTAAAATAACATATTATCATTTTATAGAAAATATAAAATTATGTTTCAATTATAGGGAAACTAATAATATAAAATTGGCCATAATTTTATTTAGTAAATATATTTGAAGTTTTTTAAATTTTATTAATGTTATATTATGAAAAAAAACTATCAAATAAAAATTTAAATTGACCACTATTCATACTAAAAGCCTTATAAAAGATGAGTCTTTTAAAAACTCACAAGAATTAGAGAACATTAAGTGATTACAAATTTCGAAAACCATTTATTCCTCTAAGATGAACTTAAGATCAAATAAAATAGGATTATAAATTATAGAAGAAATTTATATATGACTGTATTATATATTATAGACTATACATCATTTAAGTATTATTTTATATCAATTAATGAAAATTGGTTAGAAAACTTATCCCTTATGATAAAAAGATAGAAAAAAATAATATACATTTATTTTATTTCTAAAAAACATTAAAAAAATACATTCTAGAAGAATACCAATTAAATGAGTGGTAGAAAACCCCTTTTTTAATAATAAATCTAAAAAAACTTATAATAAGTGATGAGTGATATAATTTGATTTAAGTAAATTTTCCCAAACCAATTAATTCCAAAACTCCTCATACACCTCAATAAATATGTCTATAAGTTCATATTTGAAGAGAAAATTATTACCTTGAAATAAATATGGCATTGAATCATTCATCATTAAATAGTAAATAACAATCACATAGCTTGGATTCTCGATTATATTCTTGGACTTAAGATACCAAAATGATATTTTCCTTCCAATAGGAATATATTTTTGAATTCTAATATGATAAAACATGCCTAAAGTAATAAATTCAGGTATCAATTGTGTAAATGGTTTAGAAATAAAAATAAAAATAAAAATAAACTACAAATTATACCTTTGTATATTAAAAGATACAAATTTTATTTCATCTTCTCAACTCAATTCAATTTAAATCAATAATGTAGTTATTAGAATCAAGAATAATATCAATTTCATGTAAAAATATGATTATAAAAGATCATACAATCAAGTAATAATTCATAATAGAATCCACAAGAAATAATCATTCATAGTACCCTACATACTAGATTCAGATAAAATAAGATCCTACCAAATGATAAAAAAACATATCCTTAAAATAAATATTTAATGTATTTCTAAGAAATCAATATTCAATAAAAAAATAATTAAATAAATAGAATATTAGGGGAAGATTTAGTAATAATATATTGAAAATAAAATCAACCAAGATTAAATTAACCTTTAAGGAATAATAATAATATAATAATATCAAAATAAAAGTAAAAATAATAAAAATTAGCATCCTATAGAATAATAAAGCTTCAAATATTAAAATATTTCTGAAAATAAGAATCTAGAAAATTTAATCCTTTTAAGAAATATCCCTTAGAAAACTAGAATTCAAAAGCCAACATCAATAATTAAAAAATAGAATTCAAAAACCATAAAACCCATATTTCTTAGACACCCATTATGTATAAATTTGTATGGAATTTACCCAAACAAATCATAATGAAAGGAAAAAAATGGTATATTCCATTACAATTAGTAATAAGATTAATGGAAGTAAAATATAAAATTTTTAGATAGACATTCCATATTGAATTATTCTAATGCAATCATGTTATATGGATCCATTATAAAATAAAACTTTCCGAATCTGAGTATTGTGAATAGGAAACAAAAAAATTAACATTGAACAAGTTTAAAATTATTAAACCCTAATGTAAATCATCCTCATGATATACTCTATCTATGTTTTTTTCTCAATTTTTTTATTCTCAAAATAAATAAAAATAGATTTGTTGAGTTAAAGTAAAAAAATATAGTATAAAAATATTTCATTGTCAATGATGTTTTTAAATTTATTAAATAAATTAGGAAACAACTATTTATAACTTATTTGAATATATAAAAATTCTAAAAAAATTGACCCCCTCATTACAACTAGTTTTTCATGAAGAAAGAGAGGTCAAAATTTAGTGAATATGTTTTATTGAAAACATGAAATGAATATATAAATTCATTATGAACCTATAAATTTTCATATTTGGAAAATTTTAGCTTAGATTACTCTATAAAATTATATGAATAGGTGGCCACATGGCCTCAAGTGTATCTCCCCATATGCTAGAGGCTGCCAACTAGCAACAAGGGTCTATGAGAGTATAGTAGGTATACTATGCCCTCATAATCAAAGTATGGATTAAAATAATCATAATAATTATAAACATTAGAAGTATAATTAATTATAATTGAGTAGTGAAATAAGTAAATTAACTAGATTTAATAAATATAATGGAGGAAACCATATCCAATGTCATATACAATGAGATGTTTATCATGTTATGCTATATAAAAAGGGAGATACATGGGACAAAGAGCAGAACAAATATATTACATGCTATTAAAAAATAATATAAATCTCAAAATCAATATCCAATAGCATCATTAGTAAAATCTTGTTCATCTTCACCCACACTCCATAATATCATAGTAATCATCCATCCAAAGATGGACCCTTTTATTTTTCCCTACATGTAACCATGAATTCTCTCTGGGTACCCATTAATGGTTGTAATAGGGTGTGAGATATACTTAGTAGGCCACTACTAGTGGTGTATAATGACATACAATCCACAAATATATAAATAAGTAGTGTTCTTATAATAATATAAATTGAAAATGAAATATTTGATACCCATATCAGTCCAAGATCCTAATGAGACACTTGACCAATACCACCAGCATCGACTTAAGATGGAATGTCTTTAAAAGGTTTCTCATTTTTTATTTTATTTATAAAAGTGGCTTAAGACCCAAACCATGGCCAAGTCGTACCACATGGACCACAATAGTGTAAGGTATGAACATGTCTCATGTCATTACACTTGATAAAAGAAATAAAAATAAGGTCATCATGTATAAGAAGTATTGACCAAATCCAAGTATGTTTTTTGAATTAGAAGAAACTTAATTTGGATTAATTAATCAATTTACTCATGGAATATAGATCCCATCCATGGTTTTATGTATGAGAAACCCGTGTATCTATCCAGTTACACTATGAACCCACTACCCTACAACCCCATCTATGGAATCCATCATAAGGGTCCATGTATCGCTCTATACTTTGTATGAAGTAATTTTAAATTTGAGTTCACCCTTGGTGGTCAATGTAAAGAGACTAAGTGTTACTCATTGGATAATAATAAGCACTACCTTAGGTGTCTATCCCTAGCATTGAATACTAGGAAACCAAGTATTACTCCTAGAATAAAGTTAATATTTCGTCCAAGTGAGACCTTCTATGGAACTCATATTAGAACACATGTATTTCCCAAGGTGTGATGTAAATAAATTTAATAAATCAATTTAATTTAGTAATCCTAGTGATTTTTTCCATGGAGTCCCGAGTAAGAAACCATGTATCACCCTCTACATGTCATAATGTATGGTCATGGTCTCTCAGTCTAACCATAATGTTAAACATCACATTTAATTTAACTAGCCATATCATATATAGGAGAAAATTCTAACTCACCTTATAAGGTGGGTCAATCACCTAGAATAGGGTTAAAAGGCCTAGTAGGGATTAATTCATTTCATTTAGTTCAATTAATCCATATCACTTAATTAATTATAACCTCTTAATTACTTGGGGAAAGGATCACAACTCAAAAAGTGAATCAATTAAATGAAAATCATGCCTATTTTTTATATGTTGGAAACACACCAAAAGGTATGGTTCTAGTTGGGTTACTAAACCCCCATTGATGATTATGGGTCATAGTGATTCTATGAACATAGGCCCACACATTTAATTCAAGATAAAATCATTTTTGTAAGTGACACACCAAAAGCCCGGTGCATGGCAGAATGACACGAAATATAAATAATTATACTTTTAGGTAAAATCATGAGACCACTTACCTTTTACATTTAGTTGATGAATCATCTATTTTTGGACTCTAATTTAGTCTAAATCATGGGAAATTTAATAAATATATGAACAACCTAACAATAGATAAAACAAACTCAAATGGATTTAACATTCTATATGACATGATAAACAAATTAAGGAAGCAATAGGATTAGAGAGATTAATATTATCTATCCAATGTAATCGAAAGAAAAGGAATCATGCACTATATGAATAACATAGCACAAATAAGAAGTTGTAGGAAATGGAGAGATCTCAATCTACTAAGGAAGTACTGCACTTGGAAAGGGGTATGAAAGGAAGAATAAAGTTTAACATAAAAAGGGGGAAATAGGCATTATATAATTTTTTAAGAGGTTTAATGATTTGGATACACAATTTTTCAAATCATTAAGATAACCATGCTCATATACCGATTAATTGGCACTAAGTGTGTGGGATGGGTATATAATTTTTCATATCGTATTCATCTCATGTGGATCCCCTTTGTAGTTTCTATGAAAATTCTTGAATACCCTTGTGTCCAACATTTCATCGATTACAAATCATACTCCTCATCCTTATGGGGATGTATGGTTGAGCTGTAATGTAATGATCCAACCCAGAATACCATCTAAACAGGTACCCAATGTGATTCACCACTAACCCAAAGAGCGTTCCCTATCTCCACGGGCTGACAACTAGCTCATGGGCATTAATAATTAACTATTGGGAATGATTTATCCCTAAAAATACTAAAATAAAATAGAAAAATATAGAAACATCATTAGATATATATTATCCAATACATACATATGAAGGTATAAAGAGACACTAAGAAAACTGAAAGCGAAACATAACAACAAAACCTGCCTCCTGGTGGTCCATGACCACAAAACATGTCCCAAGTCACCCACCCTTGGTCACCCAAGCAGGAATCCACAATGGAATATGAGAGAATAGACACCTTCTATAAGATAATAAAAGGATGAAAACACCAAAAGGTATAAGCATGGTGTGAGATAAAGAGCCTAGTAGAATTCCACCAAAGATTCTAGGTAGTTACTTCATAAGGTAATTAAAATATGACAAAATAAGAGTAAAAATAAGAGAGTAAGAGGATTATTTTAAAAATAGAGTTTTAAAAATTTAAAAATCATTTATCAAACTAAACCTGTAAAACATGCCACTTAACTATTTTAAAACTAAAAATTTTCTTCAAAATCTTTGAAACCCGTTTTAAAATCTAAATTCAGATAATCAAGAAAAGATGAGAATATGAACATGATATGGAAATAAGAACAAGGGTCAATAAAATAGACTCATGGTGCATAATAATAATAAATAAAGTAATCAAGGGAATACCAGTTCCAAATGGTGAAAAATAATGCTATCATGTATCGAGAATAAGTATATGGATGTCATGGGTACAACTTAGGTACAATAGTGAGTCAACCTCAGAGTAGATAATAAAATTAATACATGACTACTGTTTTGTCTTACAACAAGTCTCATGGGTCTAAAGAAAACCAGTTCCACACACACCCGCTTTCATGGATTCAAGTCCATAGCCAGAACCTTTCACATTCTCTATGGATCCACTAGAATGGTGTGATTCCACTAGTGAAGAATATATCTTGGTCATACCATCTGAATATCTAGGTTCCCATGACTTGTAAAAACAGGTTAGTGAGGTAATCGAGTTATGAGGATCAAATGGGGATCCTTATCAAACATGTAAACTATCCCTAATAACACATCTCACTATCACCCCCAATTAATTCAATGTAAATAATCCCTTTTCAACACCCAATAATGGGAAGTATAAGAATCAAGAAATATAAATTAAGGGATTATCACAAGAGACGATTATCATAAATTTCTAACCAGACCATCAATAATCATCAATTCAATTCAAATATTTTCAAATAAATGAACACTAAAAAAGGGTAACCATACTCGATCCTTTTCCCAATTAATCTTTATAATTCCAAACTGAAATTTAAGAAAATAATTTATTTCAATGAATCCATAAATTATTTAAAGAAAGTATTATAATTTTAAAATGATTTAATAAATTTCAAAAGATTGGTTTACACTTTCTTTTCATGAAGATTAATCATTTATTTCAAATAACCCAAGAAACCCCATTTAAAAACAAGGTCAAAATCACTCAAAGGGGGTTATTGTTAATTAAATAAATTGATGCATTTAAAACTATTTAGAAAACCTTAAATATTTCAATTCATTTATTTAAAATCAAGGAATTTCATTCAATAAATTAAAACACGACGAAAATCCCTCAATTTCACCAAAACACTCCTTAAGAGCTATTTAAAAATAAATCAAAAAAAATTATGAATTTATTAATTTACCAAAGGTGAGTGAAATCAAATTAATAGCCATTTAATTCATGCTATTTTCAATTCAAAGGAAAATTATTCAAAGAATATTTCATGAGGATTGAAGTGAACTAATTTCATAGAACATGTGTTAGAAATTATGAAACATGTATCTTTGAATTATCATGAAACAATGAATCAAAAAAATAAGGAAAATCATAGAAACACATACTTTGGAAAATAAGAAATCCCACTGCAATGAATCCGAGTTGTTTCTCCTTTGAGGGAGATCACTAGATCTAAGAAGATGGATCTTGAAAAAAGAGAGAGGAGATCCTAGATATATAATTCCACACCAATCAATCTAGATCCAAAAAATGAGAGGCCATCACAACAATTATGAATAAGGAATCAAGAGAATAAGAGAGATCCAAGATTAAGAAGAAAATAACTCACAAAAAAAAGAATATCTTCACTTAAATTGGAGCTTAGATCTACCAATAGATGATGTTTAGAGAAATGGATCTAGAGGGATTCCAAAAGACAAATAAATTATTTAGGTTTGAGTGTGAGAATTTTAGAGTTAATTAAGGTGGTTTTGTGATTGTAATTACTATTTTCATAAATTTAATTATCACATGCATGGTTTGCTGGGAAAAGTCACATGGTCAGTACTAACCAAGAGGCTCAACCATGAAACATTTCTCACATAGGCTGCACACTTAGTTTGACCATGAACAAACCCTATGAATAGGCTGAAAACTTAGTTTAACCATTTAAAAACCATGCACTAACCATGAAATAACCATGCAACCCATGCTGCACACTTTCTTTAACCATGCACAAACCATGAAAAGGACAGAAAACCTTCAAAAAATGCTTTGGTAAAATAAAAAAAAACAACCTGTAAAGATATCAAAACATTGGGTACTCAAATAAATGGGTCAAAACACATAAAAACAAGTAATGGGGTGTTACAACCTCCTCTTCATAGGGATTTTTCCCCAGAAATCTTCCAAACTGAAAGATAGAACACTATGACGCTATGAGAACTCCCTCAAATATCTTGTAAGGTAAATAGTCTATGGTTCAGATGTGGGATTCACTCAAAGGTTAAAAACACCGAAGACTCCAAGATCAAAACATAAATATCATCACGTCTCCAAACAAGAAAAATAATGGAGACCTAGCAAAGGTTTCCCTACCATTTAAAGATTCACCAAAATGGTGTAACATAAGAAAAAAACATTCCTTAAACCCAAAGAAGTGACTTAAACCACTCAATAAGGGGAAAACCTAAGATCAATCTTACAAAATCAAGTTAAGTAACTTACAAGGATTTATACCATGGTTAATTATTCAATAGTAACATAATATTTTCAAAACTAAGCCTCATACCACTATGAGATCGTCAAATCAATCGCCAACACTACCACGTTCCTGGTCTATCAAAAATCCACATCATCCTAGTTACCTAAGTACATTCCCAAGGTCTATCCAAGTCTAACTGGAAAGAGATTTGACATCAATGACAATGTAAAATAGGGAACTATACTCTCATGAGGGAGATCATCCAATATATCCAAACTGATATCTAACCATAAAGTCAAAAAAGAGAAACACCTAGGAACAACAAACAAGATATCTAGAAACAAAACAATTATAATATTACCAATACAAATATAAAAACAACCAAGGTACACAAGATATCATTCAAAAAGATCCCCAAATAAAAGATTTCAAAAAACAGATAATCCATAAGAAGGAATAATCAAATAGTTTCTACTTTGAAATCAAAAACAATGTTGGATCAATATTAACCCAATATGGAATCTAAAAGCTGACAACCAAAATATCCTCCACTATGTGAAATGATTCAATCCAAGTCCTATGGATGGAGCCCTATTATCATGAAGTGTATACTATCCCATATTTAGGTGCTACTATTCTTGACCGAATTTTCCATTTTCGATATAACAACTTGAAAAAACTCTAAAGTTGGCCTCGATTTCCACACAGCCTACAAACCTTTAATTATTTTGAACACAAATTCATAGAATTACCAGGTTCTCCACACTAAAAACACATGGTATTCCTTTTCTTTTCCCAAGGAGAATCTACAACCTCAATTGGGAATGTGTCATTTAGCCATTCCAATTATTTTTTTAGCTCCACTTCTGCTAAAAAGAACCTTTCAAGCATATTTGGATAAGAGATCAACCATTACACATGCATGGTGGTTAAAAGGGTTCGGTGAAGATCTTTTATAAATGATTCAAGATTTCTAAATTCATTACTAATATGATTGGGAATGAAATATACCAAATGTGAGAACTTCTTATCATACATAGAAACTGATAGATCATCTTGACTAAAACTCAATAACTCAGAAAACTTCTCCTTCTTCACTTCTTCAACATACTGACATTGAATGAAGTCTGACTTGAATAATTCCGAATAAATTATTTCATACATACCATAGGTAATCAAAACATACCACAAATCATAGAAAGGTCCCTCAAATAATGAGTGGACATACTAGAACTTTAGAGATTCCAGACTCTTGAGAGTATCAAAGATCACATCAAATTCTTCATGCCACTGCACTACCTCAAGAGAACCTCATTCACCTTTATAAGAAGGTGCATGAAAACTGAAGAACTCAAGGATAGGGTTTCAAGGATGTAAGGTAACAGGATCCACCACTTGATATGTAGTATGGGTAGAGTCATCAACAAAGGGTTCTGCTTATAGAAAATATAAAGAACTACCCATAGGGTCAGGCCATTAGACTGGAATTCTATCATTCTTGATAGAATTTTTGGGAGACATTTCTGAATCATAAGAAAACATTGGCATATAAACTAAATCATCAAGGAACACTCAAACATAGAATTTTTTTTAAATAAATTCATGACCCATTTTAATAAAAACTTTTTTTTATTTAAAAATACAAAAGATTTAACCTTTTTTAAAACATTACTCTTTCCTTTCAAAGTGATAAATCTTTCTATAAATCAATTAAAATTTAAAAATCCCTTTACCTACTAATGTAAATTATCACATGGTTTCAAAATCATTAATCCCAATTTCAAATTATCAAAACCATTCTTATTTTAAATCTATTACAAACCAAAATCTCTTATTAAAACATTATTTTATGACATGACATAAGATTATTTGATAATTAGTTTTCCAAACCAAACATTTCATAAAACTAATTTTTTTCGCCATTGAAAACATTTCTCAAAGATATTAACAAAACATGTTTTAAGATAAAATTTAGTTTTCATAAGGTATTTAAAATTATTAGTAGGAGAATAAATATGAAACAACCACAGAAGAGCATGAAATAATCCAAATACATAACCCACATAACCAACATCACATAAGTGAAGTCACTTGTAATAAAATGGATTAGGTTTCAAGTTTACTACTAAGTTAAAACTGAAAAATTATTGGTTGTATGGGATGGTAAACCACACACCAACATCATAACTATTCATGTTTATATTTCAAAAACATCCACACTGATTCCTCACAGCTTAACAGTCAATGAAAATATAGTTACATTATGGTCATCCTTCCATTCTGGTACAAAAACTCATAATAGATTCCACAAATCAAAGATAGTCTTATTGGGAATCTAAATATAATTTGTCATTAGAAAACCAATAACTCAAAAGAAAGGCTCAAGTACCAACATCCCTGGTAAATCAAGTATCATCAGGAAGGGGTGGTGATCAAGCACCCGCTCACAGACTACTTCTTGAGTCCTAACACATTCTTAATATTCTTTCTACCATGACTCATCCCAAATAACATAAGGATTTCCAAGTCAATTATTTCCCTTTTAAGGAAAGACCTGATCTGATAAGATTTGTAACAAACCAACCTGGAATACCATCTAAAACATTACATGAGCCGATAACCCACTAACTCTAAGAGCGTTCCCAAACTCCAGAGGCTGGTGACTATCACCTGGGCATTAACAAATAACCATTGGGAATAATTTTCACCTCAAAAGACTACAAAAAAGAGTATAATTTAGAAACATCATCAGATATATATCAATAAATACATACTTATCAAGGTACAAAGAGACAATAAGAAAACTAAAACCAGAACTTAACAACCAAAACCCAACTCCTAATGGTCTATGACCACCCATATTATCCCAATTCACTCACCCTTAGTCTCCCAATCATGAAACCATAAAGGAAAATGAGATCACAAACACCATTTATAAGATAATAAAGGAATGAGAACACTAAAAGGTATAAGAAGGGTGTGACCTAAAGTTCCCAGTAGTAATCCACCAAATATTCTATGCAGTTACTTTATAAGGTAATTCAAATATTCTAAAAAGAGGATTATAAATAGGAGAGTAAGACTATTAGTTTAAACAGAGAGTTTTAAACATATAAAAATAATTTATCGAACTAAACCTACAAAAAATTCCATTTCACTTTTTAAAAACTAAACATTTTCTTGAAAATATTTGAAAAATATTTCAAAATCTAAAGTCATATAATCAAGAAAATATGAGAATATGCACCTGATATGGAAACAATAGCGTTACGATGCACAATAACAATGAATGAAGAAAGAAAGGAAACTCTGGTGCCAAATGGTGAAAAATAATGCTATCATGTATCAAGATCATGTATATGGATTTCATGGGTACAAACTAGGTATGATAGTGAGTTCACCTCAGAATATCTAATCAAATTACAACATGACTAATTTTCTGGCTTACATCTAGTCTTATGGGTCTAAAGAAAACATGTTCTACACACACCTGCACTACTGGCTGAAATTCTATAGCCTAAACCTTTCATGTTATATATGGACCCACTAGAAGGGTGTGAGTCTTCTAGTGAAGCATATATCTAGGTCATCCCATATAACTATCTACGTTCACATGACTATTCAAAAGAGGTGAGTGAGTTAATCGAGTTATGAGGATCATGTAGGGATTATTATCAAACATGGGCACTGGACCTAATAACACATCTCACTCTCACCCCCAATTCCCTCAATGTAAATAATACCTTTTTAAATACCCAAAAATGGGCAGTACATGAATCAAGAAAGTCACATTAAGGGAATATCACAAGACATGATCATCATAAAGTGCCAAAATGAGCCATAAATAATCACCAATTCAATTTAAATCCTTTTAAATAAACCAAATTTCAAAAAGGGTAACCATACTCACTCCATTTCCCAAATCATATTTATAATTCCAAATAGAAATTTAAAAAATCATTTATTTCAATGAATCCCAAAGGAATTAAAGGAAGTATTACAAGTTTAAAAGGATTTAATACATTTCAAAACACTATTTTACACCCTCTTTCTATGTAGATAAATCATTTATTTCAAATAACCCAAGAACAACCATTTCAATACAAGGTAAAAATCATTCAAATGGGGTTATTGGTCATTTAATAAATTCAACTATTTAAAAATATTTATAAAATTATAAATAGTTCAATTAATTTAATTAAATTAAAGGAATTTCATTTAATAAAACAAAACCTTGAGCCAAAGACCTCAATTTCACCAAAACGCTCTTTAAAAACTCATTAAAAATATATTAAAACAAAATTTTCATTTATTAATTCACAAAATGGGGAGAGAAATCAAATTCATATCCATTTAATTCATGCAATATTCAATTCGAAGGAAAATTGGTCAAATAAGATTTTATGAGGAATGAAATGAATGAATTTCCTAGAACATGTGTTAAAAATTAGGAAACATGTATCTATGAATTATGAAGTAACAATGAATCAAAAAATGAAGGAAAATCATAGAAACACCTACTTGGAAAAATAAGGAATCCAATCACAATGAATCTGAGATGGTTTTACTTTAATGGAGATCACTGGATCTAAGAAGATGGATCTTGAAAGAAGAGAGAAGATCCAAGATCTACAATTCCACATCAATCAATTTATATCCAATAAAATTAAAGGCCATCATGACCTTTAGGTTGATTGAATCAAGAGAAGAAGGTATATCCCAGAATAACAAGAAAAGAACTCATTGAAATAGAATATTTATGCTTCAATTAGCACTTTGATCCACTAAAAGATGATGTTTGGGGAGAAAAAATTGCTCTAGAGGGATCCCAAAATCTAAATAATTGATTTAGGTTTGAGTGTGAGGAGTTTAGGAATAACTATAGGGGTTTTAGGATTTTAATTAAAATTTTCATTACATTAATTATTATGTGCATGATTTGATGGGAAAATTCACCCGGTTAGTACTAAGCATTCGACTTAACCATGTAACATTTCACACTTAGGATACACACTTAGTTTCACCATGATACTAGTATGTAATCTTAGTTTAACCACACTAAAACCATGCAACTAGTTTCACACTTTGGTTAACCATGCGCAAACCATGCACAAACCATACAAAGACTAAGAATACTTTAGAAAGGATTCGATAAAATACTGAAAACAACCCGAAAAAAGATCCAAAAATTGGGTACTAAAATCCCTGGGCCAAATCACATAAAAAAGTAATGATATTTTACATGAAAAGTTACTAATAATCATGTTATAAATAGGAAACTGTACCTGTTCCTAAAAAAACTAGGTCTCTGGGATCCGCATGAGACCTATACACTTCTGAACCCTTCCTTAAAGCTTTAATAACATCAATTAGAAGGAAACACAAATATTTATAATAACATTTAAATTATTCATACCTCATTAGAAAATAAAATATAATTAAATATCCCCTTTTTAAAACAAATCATCCTCAGATTTCCTTTTCGAGGGTGGTAAAGTATCATATGAGAATAACTCCATCCATTGAGTTTATACATCAGTCTATCACTTATAGGTTTCATCTTGTATATGAATGTGATACCATAACACCTATATTAGAGGAACAAACCTTCCTTGGATAGACTTTGTGCTCTAATACATAATACATATATGATTCTCCTCTAAGGAAACATCTATGTCCAACATAACCTCATTTGGTTGTAGAATATGAGATGGACCTGAGTGATAATTACATAACTAAGATACATGGAAGACGTCATGCATAACTTAGTACCTATGATGTAAATTCAACCGATAGGCTATCAAACCAACTCTCTATATAATTTCAAAAGTACCAACATAATGATGTGAAATATTACCCAGTCTTTGAATCCCTTTATGCCCCAGTTAAGGTGAAATACACAAGAATACATGATTACCAACATCAAACACTAGGGTCCATTTGTGGTTATTGGAATAATACTTCTTCATAGACCGAGAAATAACTCTACACTTCCTAATAAGATATACCAACATTAAAGTCTCCTAAATTATATTAGGTCCTAGTTTCACAACATCTCTATCCTTTAACAAGTTAAGGGGTGATCATCATGACCTAACATATAAATACTTATAAAGAGATATCTATATAGTGACTTGGAAGATATTATTGTAAAAGAAATTTGTAATTGGTAGGTGTTTCACCCAAGAACCACCAAAAACGAGGATGGATTACCAAAACATGTCCTATAGTACTTGTATCGTACATTCATATTGATTGTCAATCTATGAGTGATATGCCATACATAGTAGTACATGTGAAACTAGATCCATCTTCAACCCCAAACCATGGTGTAAAATGAGAATCTTTGTCTAATACACTAGTTAGTGGAACTTCGTGAAGGTGTATTATCTATCTAAATTATAGAATTCTTAGTTCATCCACTTAAAAGGTCTCTTTGATAGTAAGAAGGTGAGATTTTTTTTTCAATCTGTCAGTGATTACCCATACCGCATGACTGACTCAAGGGGACCTAGATAATCCCATCACAAAATACATTGTGACATTATCCCATTTTTACTCAGGAATGAGAAATGACTATAAAATCCATGTTGGTCACTAGTGTTCCACTTTCACTTTCATACAGGTGGAACACTGAGTGATGAAACTAGCTATCACATTCTTCATACGAGGGCACCAATACTGGTGATGTAAGTCATGGTATATCTTTTAAAGGATATGAAGTACTACCTAGGAAGAATCATGAGAATTTCACATAAATTCCCCTCGGATATACATAAGAAACTATATGTTTTCATAAAAGAAAAAGACCTCATCCTAATCAATGATCCAACTAGTGGGTCCTTTCCTAAAATGCTCTCCTATAGGACCAAAACCTTGGGATCAGAAAGATGCCTCATCCTCAATCTATCCAAAAGTGAAGAGGTCATTGATAATGCTGCAAGTAATGGATATACATGATGGTCTTAAACCTCTAAATTCATATAAAAAATAGCTCCATTAGTTTCAACTCAATATTTTCTCCCTAAACTTCCCATGTATGAGTCTTCAAGCTTAGAAAATCTAAACAACAACTCATTTTCTAGGAATATATGTAAGATAAAAATAGAAGGACCATAGGTACTCAACACATCTTTTATTCTAGAGATTCAAGTTACAATATGTAATGACATAATTGATGATTTTTTTAGTTTTTGTATACTTGAAAACACACTCCCAGTAAATAATTCCTCTAACAATGTAAGGAATAGACCAAATATTCTAGATCAAGATCATGTTTCAGGTAATTCCACTCATGAAGCATGAAATGATGAGACCCATAAACTATGACTTGATATCACTACATCATAATGACTCCCATATCAATGCATAATGAATCAAAATAAACTACATACCCTCTACTAGTTTTAGGTAAAATTAGGATTGGTGTTGAAGTTAATATCCCTTTCCACTCATGAAAGGATTCCTCGAATGCTTCAGAACATGTAAGCTTGACACTTTTCTTGGTAAAGTTTATGAGTGGTGCTACAAGATGTGAGAAATACTTTATAAGTCACCTGTATTATTCAACCATACCCTAGAATCTTCATATGTTAAATATGTTTTTTGGTTTCTCCTAGGAAATAAGAACACTCATCTTCTTTGGGTCAACTGATACTTCTATCTTTGAGATAATGTGACCTCAGAAGTGGAACTTATCAATATAAAAGTGTAATTTATTGATCTTAGTATACATACAATGCTCTCTTAGGGTTATCAAAATGATATCAATATTTTTGGAATATTCATGATGAGTATGTGAGTACACTAAGATATCTTTCATGAAGACTACCACAAATGAATCCACGTATGGGTTTAAAAAATGATTCATCAAATCCATGAATATAGTTGGAACATAATAAGACCGAATGACATGACCAAATACATATAAAATATATATCTACTATGGAATGTTGTAACTAGTATATTTGGTGGTCTAACACTCACTTGATGGTATCCCAACCACAAATTGATCTTGGATAAAACCCTCACTCCTCTAAGATAGTCAAAGAGGTCATCTATATATTGAAGTGGATAACTGTTCTTAACCATTTGTTGGTTCAACCGATGGTAATTCAAATAAAGCCTGAGGTAACCATCCACCTTCATAGTGAAAATGACTGGTGAAACCCATGGAGAATTATAGGGGTATATAAAAGCATTGAATTCCAAATCCTCTAGTTTGCTGTTGAGATCTTGGAACTCAATAGTTAGCATATTGTAAGGAGTAATGGATACCTATGATTCTCCTAATACCAGCTCGATAGTAAGCTCTACATCTCTCTTAGGAGGTAGTCAAGAAAATTCTTTAGGGAAGACATCCCTAAATCAATCTACCATAGGTGGCTAATCAGCATGACATGTTACCTGATCATTTATATAAAGGATACAAATCTTGGCTATCACCATGACAAACCAACAATGCTTAGATAAAAATCTATCCATTGGGACTTTCCATTCACCCTGGTGAATATAAATATCACCCTTTTATGCTATGAAGTATACCCTCTGATAATATAAATATACATAATCATGATAAATAACCAACCATTTCATCCTAATAATGATGTCAAAATCTATCATCTTGAGGGGAAATATGTCCCATAAGAAATGATACCTTCCTATCTCAAGGGGGAACTCCTAACATTGGAATAAAACTTCTAATCGAATTCCATATAGTATTTTTAGTGTCATTATTTCATTGTAATACTGAATCTCAATCCTAAGGATCTTTATAATAACATCAATTATGAAAGAGTGGGAAGTGCCTTCATTAAATAAGTCATAAACTTTAGTATAAGCTACTAAGATCCTACCTCTAACCATAGATGTATTGACACTATAATCCTTAGGGATATATTAAAATATATATATCTGGACCTTTCCACAGTCTTGATATACATCCAGACTTCTCTGGGAAGTCCTTCTTTACCAACACTACAAATCCTATGTCTAGATCCCTTGACCAAGACCACCTCCTTAGCCTAGTCAGTTAGTAGTACTCCATCTCCCAACCCGATGAGGGTTTTCTAAACTCACTTATAATCATAGAGTCCATTAATATCTTCTACTATTATCCTCTGGAGAAAAATATCTAAAAATAACTAAAGATGAACAATATTTATGCAACCTTGAAACTCAATTGGGTCCTTAATACATTGGGTCTTCATGTCTCATGGTTTGCTGAACTGATGTCAAACCACATGGTTACCCAATCACACACTTGGTCTACTACTGATCCCACATGAAGGCTAAAAAAGAAACTTCCAACTATAAGTAAAAGCAGTTCTAGGTCTTTGAGCCATACTAACCAGGATCACACTCCCAACCTAACTCAACTTATGCTCAATAATGAGTGCCTGATTCACTATCCTAGTATGATTGTCAACCAAAATACATTCACCTATGATCTGATTTCATAGAAGAGACAATCCTAAAATCACCTAGCCCTATATAACTCATCACCTAGAAGGATCAGTTACAAATAATGGAGATCCATGAAATGCATGGAGTAGTGCATAACTAATAATTCCCCTTATCCAAGTGTGTAAACTCTATGGATCTATCAACCCTTACCATCACAGGGTAGAAATAATTATTTCATGCTGTCTAGAAATCCCTCCAAACCATTTACTAATGACAGTATTCCTAGGTAATAACATCCCTCCATCACTTGGTAGAATATAAATGAATATACATGGGGAGATTAACTCTCCTACCAAGAGGTGTCTTAAGATGATTGAAAATAGATATCATGGACTCTATCCATGACTCCAAAACCTATAAACCTCCATACCCATAAAATTTAGATATATGCATTTATTGAAACTCACACATCAACTCTTCCATAGTAGGGGTAGGTTTCTGGGCTCCCCGCATGGTCTACATTAGGTGAAGGGATCCCTCTAAAAATTAGGCATCGGTGCCCTGGTCAGGGATAATAGTAGTTGCCACAAGTGGTACTACTGGAGGTAATACAGGTGGTTCATGGTCCACCACCTCTAGATCATGGTCATCACCACCCTCCAATCGTATTACTCAAGGACATCATGGTAGAATATCTCTAAAAATTCCAAGAACATGGCTCAAAATAGATTTTATAACATAATATATCATGATAAAAGAATAAAATAGGTAAAATCCTTCTTATATAAGAGTCACTCCTCACCTCCTACTCCTAAAGCTAGATCTAGGCGATGTATAAGACCATAATAAATCACAAGATATACTACATACTTCCCACTACTAAGGTTGGTTCTGGGTTAAGTTCTCTATTCCCTATTAGTGGTTCTAGTATACAGGGTTTCAATTGAATGTTATAGACAAAAACACAATTAAGTTTCAATTTGCATCACCATTTAACAATAAAAATTTCATTAATCATTATGATTTAATAGTTAGTAATAATTTATGTATATAAAATGGTCTAGTTAGATTTGTTACTATTCCCCTTCTATTAAGTACTATTCTTTACAAGTTTCAATTGAAACATCAGTTATTTTAAACAATATTTTTATATTCAACCACAGAATATAATAATGTCTTATATAAGGGTTTTTTAAATTGGATACCCTTCCTAATATATAAATACCCATACACATTATAATTATTTTTTCAACCCATTTAATCACAACCATAAATGTTTTAGCCCATGAAACTAGTGGTCCATGGATTAAACATTTCATAATTGTTTAATTAAGGTTCCACCGTCAAGATATATTGGAAAAAACATTTAATTTTATGTAGATACTTTAATAACAAATATTATATCATCAGTACAAAAAATGACATACAAAGCAATAATACTATTAAACTTGAAAATAATCATTGAAGCACAATATACAGATAAACATAGAACATAATCAGGAAGTTATGTAATTCAATGTACATGGAATGGAAAATTAATGACATGTGACCCACTATGTTCTTAAAATGATACATGAGCCTAATACCTCATTTCCATACCAGGATAAGGGTAAAAAAGTGTCCATGTCAATAATAATATTTTCCAAATATCATGTGAATCACCCAATGGTGGAATTGGTAGGTCAATATAGATATAACAAAGAAAATGACATTTGGGGGGGGGGGTGAATTTTCATTTTCAAAACTATGAATTTTTTTGAAAACCTATCTTATAAACCAGTGTTCCTTTAATTTTCTCTCATATATGAGTGGGAAGTGAAATTAAGTAAATAAAATGAAAAGAATTATGTATAGTGGTTTAGAGATCAAAGATAAATCATTCCACTCCACCAATAGTTAACTCCACAAGCTTAGTTATTTTCACTAACTCCTATTATCCTAATATCTTCAAAATCCATAATCGAGTGTAGGCAGTTGACACCTTTAAAATAATGTTAAATAAATTCTTCTGATTCTTTTACAAGGAATCGAATATCCAAAACTTAGTAAAAGAAGTTTAAACTTAGCAACGACTAAGTATGAGAAGAAAAAAATCAAATAAATAAAAAGATTTTTATTTTTGTGTTGGTATATGATAAACTTCATAGTTCACAGAAGCAACTGATAGATGAAATCAGATCTTCAATATATCATGACAACAAATATATCTTTGATGTTTGCATAATATTTATTTAAATAGTTGCAATGAAAACACTAGATAGATGTTTAAACATGAATGTATCAAAACTATATCTTTACCAAAATCTACTTCATTCTTACATAGGAAGATGTAACAAATAAATAAAATAATAGTAAAGATAACAACCATAAGCAAATCAGAGTGATCTAAACATTTAAGTCACCAAAGTGTATCTATAAAAGAAATAAAACATAGATTTTTCCTATATATATACAACTATATATGTTTTATATATTACATCTCTTATATATATATATATCTGATGAAAAATATATCTATATTTATAAAGTAGGTCACATAGATCCGGGTCAAAGTAGCTCAAGAAATATCGCACAATAAATCATGAATATTTGAATTCAAACACATTCAAGAGAGTCTTAACTTCTCATAAGAATAGTAATGTTTTACTCCATGGAATAACATCATTTAAAACAACCATAATAAACCTTTGAATTAGTTTTAAAACATATTTTAATCAACCTTTATTTCCTTCAAGACCATTGTAGAAATATTGGATAATATCACAAATTTAAAACTCCGTCATTGAACAGTCAAAGGTAGGGTTCCTTCAAGTAATGAAAAGACACCAAATGTAGGGTTTACAATGTAGGACTGTTTATAAAAATAGGTTTGATGTAACGTATGTTTTTTTCCTCAAACATAGGGTTTCATACTTATGTAGTGTTGATTGATCATACTTTCTATTTTCTCAAATATAGGGTTCCATAATAATATAGGGTTGATAAACCATACTTTTCTGACAGTGTAGGGTATATGATCTATACACACTATTCCAAACATAGGGTTTTTTCCTTATGTTATGCTTGCATATGTAGGGTATGAGAAATGTTTCTAGAATTTTTTAAAACAAATTCCAAACATTTTAACAAATATTCCACACAAATCAAAGACTTGAATATAATTCTATAATAAATATTTCCATAAATATTAATTTCTTAAAATTAACTTAATGTAATTTCATTAGTGAAAAAATGTGGGTTTTTATGATAATAAAAATAAAAAAATTTAGTAAATTTTTGAATCAACACATGGTAAAAAATCATCACCTTTTTGATAATCAAAAAACCCATATCATAAATAAATAAAACATTTAAAACATTTTTTGTAAAAATCCGAAATAAATTTTACACCTTTAACTTTGTATAATATTTAAAAAATTGGGTACAACTGTGAAATCGGCACACGATGCAAGGAATAAAATTACGTTAAATTTAAATACTGGGGAATTAACCCCACGACCTGCCCTCACCCCCCAAACCCTTACCACCCCACTACCAACAGTGGGGCATGTATAATATTTATTCCATAAAGAAAACTCTTCCACCAATATAAGGATTAAAACTTCTTATATATTAAATGAAATGGGGATAAACACATAATCTTAGAGAACTATAAACTTCTCCCACTTTATTAAACCTCTGTGAAATTTTTCTTTTGTAGAAAAACTTATCCACTAAGACAAGGATATTATAAGGAATGAATTTTCAAACATTATGAACATGGTAATAATAATGATTCTTTTTCCTTTAAACAAAAAACATATAAAATTAAATATATAAATTCTCCCCCATTTTGTGACATCAAAAAGATAAGATCAGTAATTAACTCCCCATAAATTTATCCTTAAAAAAATTAAACAAGGAGTATTTAAGAATTAAATGATTATTTTTTGAAAATCCCCCTAAATGATATCATATTTATTTTAATGAAATTTATTCATAAATAAAGATAAAAATTAGTTTCATTCTTTCATTGAAAAAATAAAAAGTAAAAAGAAATTTTGAATCAACTAATTGCACTATTTTTCACTTAAACAATATATTTAATAATAGTTTATAACATTGATTTTAATATGAACATAATAAAAAATAAGAGTTAATAAGGAGTAGAATATTATTATAAACCCTCTAAATTGGGAAATTTTCGGTTATATCAGCTAAAATTCTTGATATCTCTTGTAATATGTTTTGAATATCTATTTTTCTTTAATAAGAAGTAGACAAAAACTATTCAACTAGAAATAAATTCAGTTTATCAGGATTGATCATTGTAAAAACTTATCTTATAAGCAGCTCTATTTGACTTTGTATTTCTACTTTGAAAAATTAAAAATATACTTTTGAGATCAAACTATCTTTTGAATTATGATACTCTTTTTGTAATAATCAAAAACAAATTTTGATACTAATGTTTTCTACATATCATCATAAAAATTTCTATATGCATCCAAATCATCCTCCAATTTTTCTTGTTCTTAATTAAAATATCATACTTTAAATAGAACAATTTCATAAGATATTTGAAATGAAGAGACTTTTGGTTCATCATAACTATGAACTTCTCAATTTCTTTTAGAATTATTATAACACAAATCTTTAATAAATGAAATAGAATATTCTTTCAACAGGTCAAAATCATTACCATGTGTCCCCTTGTTAGAAATATTTTCTTTAGAACTTAAATAAATTGACCTCCTCATCTTTCATTTTATGATTTGTAACATTAATTTGAACAATATATTTCAAAGAAGAATAAGAATACAATGTTTTTAAGAATAATATAAAATGTTTGATTCTGAAAAAATTACAGAAGAAATTTCATTTTCTTGAGATAAAATATAAAAAAAATCATTTTAAAAAGACATGCTACATTAGAAGAGTTTTCTGATTAATAACAAATTAAAATTTTAAAATATAATAGATTTTGAAAATGAAAATATAAACATTTCATAATAAAAAATATATTTTTAAAATATTTTACAAAACAACCAAAAACATGATATATATATTAAAGAAGAATTTTTTATTAAACTTTAATAAATAACTTTATTTACTTGTATAACATAATTATTGTACCAGAATTATACAAATATTAAAATGAAACAATTCCAAGATTAGTGACTTTAATACTAAGGATTCTTGATAACAAAGTACTTTAGAGTTGTTCACTCCTCCATTAGATACTTTAACATATATGCATCGATTGGCCACTTAATGATTTAATGATATAGATTAGTGGTATTGTCCTACAAAATATCAAAATAAAGTGATTTTTGCTACATATATTCTTTTGGGCCTAGCCATGTTAGAAATAAAATTTTGAGGTAACAAAAAAAGTTTATTTTGAGTAGGAATTCTATAATTTAAGAAATATTTTGAACAATAAGAACTTTTAATACCAAAAATTTAAGGTTTTATAAAAAGATATTAATTATAATAATGAAAATTAGTACCACAATAGATACATTTAATAGTATACATGTTCTTACAATTTAAATTTGTAACAAAATATTTTTTATATATTTTCAGTCTTTCACCATTACTTCATATTCTATGTTTTTCTTTCGATATTTAATTTTTTTCCTAGGATTTTATTTAAATATTCTGATCATGTTATTAACATACTAGAATCTTGTTTTAAATAATCAACTTTAGTCATTAATTATTTAATCTAAATGTTATATAGACCACATGAAATTTTAGAATCCGTAGATTTCAAATCTATAACCTATTTTGATAAATTTTATTTATATAATAGAACAATAGCATAAGATTTATTGAGTTTTCTATAGTATTTATTTAACGATTCATATTTTTCTTATAACATAAAAAAATATTCTTTTAACACATCATAATAAAAAAATTTATAACTAGAGTTTTGAGAGTAAGAGGATTGTACCTCCTCAGTATCGACCATTATATATATAATTTTGTTCTCATCTTCTGAATTTGCATAAGATTAACCATGTGAAGTAGAAGAACTACTCCAATTAGCTTTTATATCTTTCTTTTCCTTCCCTGTGTAATTTTATTTACCTTGATCTCTGAGTAAAGTATGATTATCCTCTGTATGACTTATTTCCTTAAAATCACAACATCTATAATATTCAATTCCTTTCCCTTTTCATTCTGTATAAATTTTCAAATTTTTTATCATGATCTAATAGATCATTATCTAAATCTATACAAATTGAATCAAATGATTCATCATTTTTAGTTATGAGAGTGGATTCTTCTTGTATTTCAGCTTCAGCCTGCATCTTGACTTCATACATCATCAAAGTTCTAATCAAGTCCTTCATTTCCAAATTCTTTATTGATGTAGACTTTCATATAGCTTCAGATATTCTATTCCACATATGAGGTATTACTTTGATTACATTAAATGATTGATCTGATTGTGAAATTGAATTTCATAAAGAAGTAACATTGTTGACAATATCTATCAACCTTCATTCCATTTGATTGATAGTTTCATTCTCATCCATTTTAAAAGTATCCAAATTTACCTTTTCAGTAGTGTATCTTAATTGTATTATTTTATAAATTCCTTCATAGGCAATAGAATTTTTATTTAATAGATCATATGAAGTATAATATTGAGATACTCGATTAAATTCCTTAGTTACTAAACCACACAAAATAGCATTCATAGCTTTTGAATTGAGATAATATTATTTTTCTTGATCAGTAATCCAATATCCAAAATCTTTTTTTTGATTCACATAACACTACTATAAATACACTCTATTCCAACACACCTATACCAATGGTTTTCACAAAACATTGGTATATGATTGTTTAGAGATAGGTTTTTCATTGGTCTCAGATAACCATTGGGATAGGACCACCCTATCCCAATGGTTTTAGTAAACCGTTGGGATAAGGTCCTTTCTACAAAGGTATCCCAATGATTTTTTAAAACCATTGGGATATTTGTCCCCAAATACATAGTAGGCCTCCTCATTCCCCCTCCACCAACATGTTGCCCTAAACTAAATCTCCCATATTACCTAGCCTATAAACCATCTTCATAGTGGTCTATACATATTAATTCAAGCCATTTTTTGTTCTACAACTTCAAATATGTAAGTTATAACTTAGTTATAAAGTTCTACATAGATTTATTTTTTGTTTTTTGTTTCTATTTTCCCTAAATTATGGATCCCTTCTTCTTCACAGTGTAAAAACCATTATTCCCAACCAAGGATCCATATAAAGTCCTTTTTTGTTGTTAATGTTCAAATTGATAAGATCTAGTTGAGTTAGATGTTCTACCTCCATTTATTTTTCCTTTTTTCATTTGTATTGATTTTAAGATAGGGTTGTTTTTTTGTTTTTTTTTGGATTAATAATTTTGGTGCTTGATAATTTATACCTCCATTGAATATATTTTTTGTTAATGCATATAAAGATTGAGTCTCCTAGTTGATATTTTTTACCTTGGTTATCCATTTTGTTATAGTTTCTTACATCATTTTTTTATCGTCACAAATCCAAAATGTTAGTGGGTTTTAATATTAACTTATTATTCTAGGACATAGTAGGAGATTCATCCCATTATAATGAAAGGTTTTTTTCTAGATTTTCTAGGGTGGATGGTCCCTTAAATTTTATCTAAACTTATATTCATTTTTATTCTTGGTATGATGGCCACATTGGGAAAGTGGTTTTTTGTGATAATCAATTGAGTCAATATTGCCTAGGAGGTCAAGTATGAGTATGTGAGACTCATTAGAAACAAGAAATATAAGTTAGTTCTGATAAAGCTTTGTTCTATTTGTGTTTATAATTATGTTAAGTCATGAAGTGATGCCAATAATTTGAATTATAACTCATATAGGGTTCTTTCCCCCAAATAGGGTGTTATATTGCCTTGAGAGGTAAAACAATGTAGTGTTTGGAAATTGTATCTTGATTAAACAATAAGTTCATTTGATGTGTGAATAGCGTTTATAGGATAATAAAGAATAAGAGAACCCATGTTTTTTAAATTAGTTTGGATTCAAATGATCTTACATCAAATATCCAAATTCTAATCCCATATATATGAATATCAACTATACAAACATTACTTTTTAAAGAGGGTGAAAACTATTTACAAAATTTCATTTTCGAACTAGGAGGAACAAACCCAAATAAACATGGATCATAAAAAAATACGGGAAAAGGGTATAAGCATAACATATGACATGAGTCAGCATAATATGGTGGTAGTAGTCGGTGTAAGATGTTGTATAGTGATGCAGTATTGATTGAAAATGAATTTAATGATATATACATTATATATTATTATTTTAATAAAGATTTAATTTTTTGGCTCTATAATACTTGTTAAATCATGATAATGTTGTTTTTATACCTATTATTACATTTTGGGTTTCATTGCAAAATTATTGAGAAAAAATATAGTGCTAATAAGGGGTGTTTCATAGCTATGATATAAAGACATCATCCACCAATATGGTCTTTATACAACGTTTTTACATAAAATCCACTATGTTTTGCATAATCTCCCAATTTATTCCTTTATGATGACCCACTAAATAAACTAATTTGAAATGAATTGATCAAACCCAATGAAAACTTAATTATACCAAACCAACCTAACTACTATTGAAAATAAATGAACTAAACCTATCAACCCTTTATACTAAAACCCAATTGAACTAACAAATCCTATCAATATCATATCTATACCGACTAGATCAGAACAACTAAAATCAATTGAAATGACTTTATTTGATCCAAGTAGACTTGACTAGACCCGAACAACACTAAATTGCATCAAACTGAACTAGAATAAAAATTATTGAACTAAAGTGAACCTAACTAAAAGAAATTCTTTAGTAATGATAAAAATGAACTTAGTTGAACAATTCTCATTTACATAACAAAACCTATTTATAGATTTTTTTTTCTTTCATATTATGATTCTCATATAGAGTAGTGTATTAGTTATGGTCTTATATAAAATGAACAATTCTCATTTATTTGTATATATTTTTTTATTAAACATTAATTTTATTGAATTGTTTTCACAAAATGAATTATTACATTTTTTAACATAATGGATAGAAGTTGAATGTGTGAAACCGATCAGATATCAAGTGATTTTCAAAATAATTTGTAAAGTTTTTTGGATTTTTCATTTGACAATGATTTAGATAGTGGTGACATACACTACCCATGTTATAATTTTGTTGGAAGACCTTGGTTGAACCATGAAGAAGTTAGATACTATACAACAAACTATGATTTTCAAAAAACTACTATGTGTGGTATCACAATAGGGAGAAAATGGAATCTCAAAATGATGATGATATGAATGAGAGGACTGGATTGTAGAATTAGTTATATAAACAGTTTCTATTTATTCTTCATCATGAGAAAGAAAGGATTTTGACCCAAGAAGACTTCGATACGATCACACATGATGCATCTAATAAAAATGATGATGTTTATAGGGTGGAAAATTTGAATGATTTTGCCACAAATCCAGTATATTGGAAATGTGGTAAAATGAAAAATCTAGAATTTGTAAATATATTGTTTCTTGGGAAAACAATGTATGGGATTTCAAATACCTCCCTTTATTACATTATTACCTTCTTGAAGTATTTAATTCCAGATGATGTAGATATTCCCTCAAACAACCATATGGCATGGAAGTTAGTTAAAGAAATTTGATTAAAAAAACAAATTTCATGCTTTCCTGAAAGATTAAAGCTTATTCTGGGAGGAAACCACTGAATGAAATGATTGTATAAAATTTGAAACATCCTGATGGAATAAAAAATATGATGGAACACCATCCCATGTGTCACAGAAAGTAATGTGGAACTTTCCATTTATCCCTAGACTCCATAATATTTTCATGTCTGATGAAATATCAATAAAAATTAAATGGAATGATTCTGAGAGAATGAATAACAATGAATAGTTGGTTTACCATATAGATGTATTTGCATGCCAGATATTTGATGCTCGGTATCCTAATTTTTCATCTGACATGCGTAGTGTGAAGATGGGCCTTTCATGTGATAGTTTTAATCTGTTTGGGAAAATTATTACTTCTCACAACACATGACCAGTTTTCATAAACATTTATAACCTTACCTATGAGTTTTTATGAAAAACCATTCACTTTTATGATTATTCTCATATCTGTCCCTATTGATCCCTACAATGATATAGAAATATACATTAAACCTTTAATAAAAGAGTTGAAACTTCTTTGGGATGTGGGTGTGAGCACATATGATGCTTTTTCAAAAGACATATTTTAGATGCATGATGTTCTTATGCGGACGATTAATGATTTTCCTACTTATGCAATTATATCTAGAAGAAGCATGAAAGGAAAACTATCATGTCCATTTATTATAAATAATACTCAATCCAGAAAACGTAAATAATGTGGTAGATTTAGTTTTATGTGACATCAAAGATTATTTCCAATGGACCATCCATATAGAAATAATCCTCTAAGATATGAAAATACCATGAAGACCAATGATCCACCTCGTTGTATGTCTGGAACTGATGTGCTTAATGAATCGAAAGATTTTATTTTTTCATTTGAGAAGGGTGAAATAAAATCTAGAAAGAGGAAGAATGTTTCCAATGATTCATGCTACAATTGGAAGAATAGGAGTATCATATTTGAGTTTCCTTATTGGTTACCTAATTTGTTAATTCATTTCTTAGATGTAATTCACATTGAAAAGAATATATGTGAAATGTTGTTTTTTATTATTCAAAATTTCAAGGTAAAGAAAAAAGATGATTTACGATCTCAGCATGACATGGTAGATTGGGGGATCAGACCAGAATTGCATCCTATTTGTATCAGTGAAAATAAATGTCAAGTTCCATGTGATTCTTATGTGATAACACCCATAGAAAAAAATAAACTTCTAGATATACTAGATACTATTAATGTTTCTGATGCCTATTCAAGAAATATATCAAAATGGGTCAATCGAAGAGATTTGAAGCTGAAATATTTGAATACGTATGATTATCACATCCTTATACATGAGCTTAATCCAATATTAATCCATAATATTTTGTCCAATAATGTAAGGATGTAAGTTATTTGGTTGTGCCATTTTTTTAGGGATCTTTGTGCTAAGAAGTTGTCCATGTCATTAAAGAAAAATATGTTGGTAGAGACACCATTAACTTTGTGTGAGTTAGAGAAAATATTTCCTCCATAATTTTTCACATTCATGTTGCATCAGACGATCCATCTTCCAACTGAAATACATATCAGAGGACATGTTTTCTTTCATTGGATGTATCCAATTGAAATAAATATGTACACATTGAAATCTTATGTCTGGAATAAGAATAATTCAAAATGTTATATCATGAAAGGTTAGTTGGCTCAAGAATTTATGGATTTCTACTCATTTTATTTTTATGATCTTACTACAAGAATGAACATACCAATAATAAATGAAGAATAATGGTATAAGAAAATTGAACCAAGTTTTCCATCACTTCCGAAAATAAGTAGAATTCTCAAATCATATAAATCAATGACATTGAGGCTTGAAGAGTGGGAGATGACACGTCGCACAATGTTGTTCAACTGTGATTTTTATTGATGAATTAATCTAGATAGTTAATTGAACTCATATATCTTATCTCATATCTTGTAAGTTTACATAACTATTAAACTATTTCTATTCTTATCTACATATAACATAAATAAATGATAAATAGAAAGCATATTTATTTATATATGATAAAGAGAGGGAATTTTCATAGAAAAGAGTTTTCTTCTTGGTTGAAATTGAAGGTAGAAATATTGTTGTAATAAATAAATAAATTAAATATTTAATTAATTTTAATATTCATTTATATTTTAGGTATCAATTTTTCCTACTGACTCTGCCTTTGTGGAAATAGGAGCTTTGGATTTCGGTCCTAATACTGTGGTTCATGAATGTAAATAAATTGTTATCAATTGGTTCAAATTTATTATCATTGAATGAGAAAAGGACACGAGAACACAAAATAATGGTGTTATGCTAATTGCCACAACAGACTTTTATGACAGTGCATCAGATAATATACCTCATTTTTAAAATGTTTCTTATTATGGAGTCATTTAAAAAAATATTGTATTATTACTCTCATGGTCAAGTCACTATGATGGAATGCCAATTATTTCATTCAATTATGAGTAAGGGAATATTTATTGATGATTTTGAATTTTTATTTATTTACATGACTCACACTCCTGCTACTGATGAATCATGTGTATTGGAATCAATGATAAAACATGTTTTTTATGTCAAAGATCATATTTGAAATAAATTTTGTGTCATTATTGAAGTAATTATAAGACAAGATTTTGATGATGGTGATGATGGAATTGACACCATACCTATAGCCATTGGACCCAATCCATATATTACTTATGATGAATCTAATAGATCAATTGTCACAGTTGATTGTGAACCTGAAGTTGAGGTAGGAAATATATAGAATCATCCATCCATGTTCTCTGTTATTTTGGTTTATCACAACTTGGGTTTTTAAGGTTGGTACTATTAAAAATGATTTAATATTTATTACAATTTTTTTTATCTGAATTGACATTAATGTTAATTTTCAATATTTATTGGTTGTAGTTTTATTTGAGTTACATTTTCTAATATTGAATTGAACTGTATTCAAACATAAAAAAACAATTGAAACAATTAAAATAGAATAAAAAATAAAGTAATTGAATATGATATATTAAACTTATTGATATGAAAATTAAAAAAATGAAAATAATAACCTAACCAAAAAATATCTAAATTACCGAACTGAAAATATAAACAAAATTATCTAATATAAATAAGTCATGTCTCATATTTTTTTTTGGGTTACACATTAGTTATCATTTTCTAATTACTTCTATATTTTTTTTCAAATGAAGGAAATGAAACCTCTTGGGGAGAAGTAAAGAAAAAGGATGCCATACAAAATCGTCAAATGAATGAGATGAGAATTCCTCCATTAGTGCCTGTTATGAGTATTTTATTTCAAATATATATATATATATATCAATAAAATATAATTTCATGTGATTATTATTTTTAAACTTTTATACATGATCCACCACTTGAGTTCCAGTTATTTGATGTGTATCCTAGTAGTGGTCCTAGTACTCAGGCCAGTAGTACGATGGGGGGGGGGGTACGAGAGCTAGGTGCTCTAGTCGGTGTACCTGATAAGACCTTTCCCCTCCCAATGATGTACAATATTCCACAAAATTTTATCATGTTGTGTTTTTTGGGACACACGAGATATTTAGGCCTCCTGTATTTCTATCAGCATTTACATCTGATCCTTCTCACCCATCTTTACCGTATTCGATAATGATTCTAACTCCTCATCCATATCCTGTATTTTTTCATCCATTCATTCCATATTCTTTACCATATACTTATTTCTCTATGAGCTTCTACATTCCTTCTTTGACTCCTTCTATAACGTAGTCTATGCCTAAGAAGAATACACTATGACCCACTCCACCTGTACATGGTGATTTTCCTTTAGTGCTTGTGGATCCAGTGGGTCCCGTTGATCAAACTGTCGTAGGTATATTTTTCAACCCTAATAAATTTTTTACCACAATTTATTTTCATTATAACATGTATTGATATAATATTTGTTTTTCATCTATAATAACTAAATATACTTATAGGTGGTAGGGGAGTACATGAATGCGTACGGTGAGGAACCACTGCATGTTGTTGATGGTGGACTACAATGAAGACAAACAAATGATAAAAACATATAGCAACAATGTCGGAGTTTTTTAGCGACGCCTGCCGAATACTCCACTATCATTCCCGTCAGCCCACTCTCATGGAGACCATTTCCAAAAAAATTCAATGATAATTTTTGGGAATAGATATGGGTAAAAAAATATATTGGATTTAATGTAATATTTTTTTTATTTATATGAATTAATATTTTAGTTTCACCTTCATTTTAATTTTCCCAATGGTGAGGTTGCATAACCATCACATCTAATGGAATTAGGAGAGATTTTGAGAGCCTATAAGCTTGAGTTGTATATTGGATAGCATGATAGATTTGGAACAGAGTTAGGGGCGGTACCCATCATAGATGACTATCTGATAGAACAATATTGGAAAATGATTAAACATTGGATGACTACCAAATTTAAGGTATTAACTACATTTAATGTTTTTAAATGAAAATTTTCATAGTTTGAATTAATACTATATTTTGTATTATTGAAATTTATTTAGGAATCATTCAGAAAAAAAAATTGATGCTAAAAAATACCTCCACACATTGGGGCATACTACGTTGTCAGATCATGAGAGGAAGTAGGTATAATAGTGAATTACATTTTTTCTTTAGCACTTTCACCTTCTTTTATTTCCCCTATAATTCATTTGATTTCTAATGTTTTGATAAAATTTTAGTTAATAAATTAATTATTGGTATCATTTTTTCAATTACGGTTTCCTAAATTCAATTTTATAGTAGAGGTAGGTATTTAATATTGAAGGATGTGTGCCTCGAGAAAAACTGTTTTGGTCAAGTAAAAAGAAAAAATATGGAAGTGCAGTTAACGAACCAACATAATAGTAGATTGTAAGTCTTAATTTATTGAATTAAAATTTTAATATCTATTTTTAACTTAATAATTTATTTCTATTCGGCATAGGATACTTTTTAGGTCCTTGATGCCAAGGTACCTGACAATTTTGGGCCAAATGATCACTTACATCAAGTTTTGGGAGATGAGCACCATGGTAGAGTACACTGTTGCCCAAGGAAGATTATAGACCCAATGGGGTATTAGCCATATTTAGGTACCATTTTAAGTATCACTAATTTGTAAAAGTTAAAGGCACAGGAATAACATGCCAAAAAATGGTCACACAGGTGGATGCAGGGGTTGAAAGGGAAAACACTGAATTTATGAAACTAATGAATGTTTTATATCCATCACATCCACCAGAGACTAGAGTGGATTAGGATTAATATATTTCATTGATGAATTCATTATATAGTGCACTAGGTGGAAGTCTTAGTGGTGTTCAAAATGATTTTCTTCTTGGTGATGATGGTGGTGAGGATGATGGTGATGAAGAGGCTGAGGATGAGGATGATGTCGAGACTAATGTTGTGGTGGAGGCTGAGGTTGAGGATGAGGGTGAGGATGAGGGTGAGGATGAGGATGGGGATGAGGATGAGGATGATTATGGAGACAAATATGAGGATAAGGATGAGTTTGTTGATGATGGTGATGAATGTGATGGTTATGCCGGATAGATTGATCCATTACATTTTTTACTGATATTTATGACCTTTGATGTTTGATGATTTTATTTAACTGGATATATTTGTGATATTTTGTATATTTGTTATAAATGGTTAAATGAATCAATTGATTTTTTTGATATCATTATTTATGTATCAGTCTATTGGTATTTGAGGATGCTCTACTATTTTCACTGCAGGTTTTGTTTTTTGAGGATGTTTTGTTGGTTTCATTGCAGGTTTAGGATGTTCTGTTGGTGTTTTGATTGCAGTGTGTAGTTAGTTTTGTTATTTATTATTTTCTATTTTTATTACTGGTAGTTCTGATTATAGGTGAATTATGTTTTAATGTTTTTTGGTAGTGGTGGTTGTTTTATTTTGTAGGTAGTGAATTATGTTCTTTTAGTAGTTATTTTTTATGTGCATTTATATGTATTAGTTATTAGTGAAGTCGGTTTTCTACTTCCATCTGAATATAGTCCATTCAAATCCCCATATTAAACAATTTTCATTGATAATTGATATAGTTTCTTTCATAAGGGATGAATATTATCCATTCCTATTAACCTCAGATGTGTATTTAGAGGAATTAAACCACTATAATAAATATTGTTTGATGTTACATGTGGCTATTGGTTTAACGATAGTTATGGTGTATTTCCTCCCTTGACTCTCCCCTCTACGGATTAATAGACTCATCATTTTATGGTGGATGATATACTTTTATTTATCCATAATAGATAATTATTTGATATTGTAGGACCCTCAATGGATAATGGGTCTGTAGTGACAAATTTAAATTAATAAAAAATTGTTTCTTTAGGGGGATCTATATCATACATTCCCTGTGTAAGATATTAAAAAATAATTTATTATAAATTCTAGAAATCATGCAAAATTAATATTGGATTGCCATTTGTGGATGACCTAACAAGCGGTATCTGACCATTTTGTGATAGTTTTAATAAAAGGAGAAGTCGATATTACCAGAAAATAGTATTCTCTATGCTTGTGTTATTATGTTTTCAAAATACTTAGTGGATATAGTATGATTTATAATGGGTATGGTTAGTGCCATGATTTTAAGAAGATATTGGAACTCAAGTATTATTAATCAAAATTATGTAAAGCTTTAAATGGAATATGGAGAGTTTCAATATAGACGAAGTGGTCAATTGACATACATAGTATTTCCACCATGAATTTTAGTTCTCAGGTTCTAGCAAGCCTTATTCAAATGCCATTCCTTGTCATGACTGTACCATGTCATGCTACTCACATGCCCTTTCATGCCTTCCCAACACCACACTATTATTCACTTTAGATCCCATACACACACCATACAAACCCTAATTCTCATTCCCACACCAACCATGATCCCATATTAAGACACCCTTTTCTCACACACCCAATAATTGTACATGGGAACCCTAGGGGGTTATGAGAGAAAAAAACCACCCATACCTCTTTTAGATAATAAAGATTGCCTAGCCTCTCCATTTAAACAAAGGTTGATACCAAGATCCATTTATATTCATAGAGTTATAACAAGAGTTACTAAAGAAGAAATTTTTATGCCAAATTTTCTAATCCTATCCATAAGTTTATTTTTTAAATAAAAAACATGGAAATTTAATTAGAACTATTGATATTTGGGTCATCCAAAGGTTTTGACACCCAAAATATTATAAAAATACCATTTCACCTAAGACACCACCATGGAAAGGGTAAAGGTACCCTCTTGATAATATCTAAAAAGAAATAATGTTGGTTGAGATGTGTGGGCTTGGGATCAAGAACCTAATAATCTTTAATGATGGACTTCTTAAAAAATATACATGGTCTCTATTAACCTTAGATAACCCCTACCTTGAGATGTTATCAAGAAGGTTCAAAAAGAGACATCTTAATGGGTATCACGATTATCTTTAATCCTCTATTGGGGCCTATATCAAACATTCCTACAATAAAGTTATGCATAATTAAAAATGGATGGTGTCCAAAAAATATAATCTTAATGGTTGGCATAAAAATTTGGCTGGAAAAACTAATTCATGAAACGATGATCAATTCATTAGGAAGGATTCAAATGAAATTTTTTGATTTGATGGAAATTGAAAATAGAGATGATGATATTGTGCATCATTTAGTTGATATGGAGATCAAAAGGTATACCTTTCTTGATTTAGATACACTTATATAGACACATAAAAGAAATAGATATACTAATAAAAAGGAATAGTACATGAAGAATTGTGTTTTCTCCTTCCCACCACCATCATGGTTGATGGAATTTATGTTTCCTTTCATAAATCCCTCCAGGTTTATCATCATTTGGAACATTTGGAAAAACAGGTTGTCTACACATGATCATTTTAAGGGAGTTCCGTAAAAACTTTCATCAAGATGTTACCCATGCTATCAAACTAAGGAAAATGTCCAACACTTGTTTTCCAATTTCAGTTTTGTTCAGAATATTTGGAACTATATTTGCAGAATTTTCAATATCGAAATCCAAACAACCATAAGACTGGAAAATATCATGGAAAATATTCCGAAATTAGATCTAAATGGGAAGGTTTAAAACCTATTTTTATGTGCTATTGAAGCTATTTTTATGTTCTATTACAGTGGTATTTTTTTGAGTTGTTTTAAGTGTTGTATGAAGGTCTATGAAAAGAAGGGGAGGCTACAAGATTTTGTTCAAAATTCTAGGAAAAACCCATACCAATAGTTTAAAACTATTGGTATAGTGATGAAAAACATATGTATACCAATGATTTTAATAAACCATTGGTAAAACTCTATACCAACAGTTTATCAACCTCTGGTAAATTGTGTAATGATGCTACATACCAATGGTTAATTAACTATTGGTATACATCTATACGAATAGTTATTATTAAACCGTTGGTATTCTAGAATTTAGAGTGTCCTAAACCAATGGTTTATCAATAAATGTTGGTATAGGACTATGCCAAATCCATACTACCCAATGGTTTGGAAACTATTTGTATAGGGTATACCATTGATCTTCCAGCCTATACCGATGGTTTGAAACCATTAGTATACACTGACATTCCGGTAGTTTAAGGCTTAATAATATTTAAATAAACCCCTATTCCAAGATTTTTCAAAAAAATAATCATAGGGTATTTCCAACATCCATAATCATTTCCATTAAAATAGGGATCATTAATCATTGACATACATTATCTAAAATCATTTATTTCATGATTTATTTGTCTAAATCTTCCACTCAGTCTTGTTAGAGCCAGTAAAATAATTTTTAGAACCTTTAGATACCACTTGTTGATATCAGATAAGTAAAAGTATACTATAATATTAGAGCCTTGCCTTTGATAAAAAATGTTCGGGTGGGATAGATATAACAAATACAAATACACAAGAGGGGGAGGGGAGTTGAATTGTGGTTTTCAAAACATTGAATAATTCATAACACCTCTCTTGCAAAGCAGCGTTCCTTTCCTTTTCAATCAAAGATGAGTGAGAAATAAAAATAAGTAATGAAAATGAACACAATGATGTACAATGGTTTATGGAACAAAGATCCCTTATTACACTCCACCATTGCTTAAATCCACAAGCTTGGTGATATTCACTATGTCCTCTTATTCTAAGACCTTCAAAATCCACAACTAAGTTCAGGTTGTTGGTACCTTTACAATAAGTCTAAATAAATCCTTCTATTTCTTTTATAAGGAACCAAATATCCATATCATAGTAAAAGAAGATGACACATAACCAAGACTGAGTATAAGAATCCAAAACACAAATAAATCAAATGATTTTGACTTGTTTGATTGTATGGGTTAAACTTCAGAACTTATATCAACAACTCATAGATGAAATTAGATCTTCAATATTACGCGATAAAAAATAGATCTTCTACATTTGGATAGGATTTCTTCAAAAAATAGCATAGAAAACATGAGGTAGATGTCTAAACATGAAAGTTTCCAAAGTGTATCTTTTCCAAAATCTACATCATTATTTCATACGAAGACTTAACAAATAAATGCAATTGCTGCAATGAAAACATCAATATAAAACTTAGATAGACCTAAACATGTATTTATCCAAAGTGTATATAAAAAATCAATGAAAGAAAACTTATACTATATATATATGAAACGGTTAATGTTTTATATATTATTTCTCTTAAATATTTATATATCTAGTGAAGAAAATCTCCATATTTATACAGTAGGTCAAACAACTTCAGGTCAAACCAGCTCCAGAAATACTTAACAATAAATCCTGAATATTTTAATTCAAACCCATTCATAATATTCATAACTTCTTTTAAGAATCGTAACATTTTACTCCATTGAATACGAGCCTTTAAAAAATCATAACAAGCCTTTGACTCAGCCGTAAAAAATCTTTAAATCAATCTTTATTTCCATCAAGACCATTGTATAAATCTCAGATAATATTGTAGATTTAAGACTCTATCATTGAATAGTAAAGAATGGGGTTCCTTTAAGTAAAAAAAAACACCAAACGTAGGTCTTACAATGTAGGTTTGATTATAAAAGTAAGGTTGGTGTACCATATGTTTTTTTCCTAAAATGTAGTGTTTCTTACTTACATAGGGATGATTAACCATAATTTTTTCTTTTTCAAATATCAAGTTCCATACTAATGTATGGTTGATGAATCATATTTTCTTGATAGTGTAGGGTATATGATCCATACATACTGTTCCAAATGTAGGGTTTATTTATTATATTACACTTTCACATGTAGGGTATGAACAATGTTTCCAGAAAATGTTAAAATATGTTCTGAACATTTTAACAAATATTCTCCATAGATCAAAGTCTTGGATATAATTCTAGAATAAAAATTTCCCCAAATAAAAATTTCATAAAATTCAGTTAAAATAATTTCATTATTAAAACCAATTTGGGTGTTTGTGAGCATGAAAACTAAAAATAAATTCACAAAATATCAAATCAACACATTCTCAATAGAAATCAATTCAATTTTAATAGACTTAATCCAGAATAACAATTCCCTTCCCATGTAATTTGGATTGTACTAGTATGTGGGTTAGTTACTACCAGGAACAAGATCATTACTAAATTACAACACATTATTAGTCTCCTATCTACTAACCAAAATAGTAATATGAAAAGTAAAATAGTGATATGATACCAGTTAGTGAATTCCTGGACCTTTTCACTTGATAATAGTAGCCGAATCGGTGGCCACATGGACTTAAGCCAGTATCTCTATATTCTAGAGGCTACAAGATAGTTGTGATGGTCTATAAGAGTATGGCATGGAGACTATTCCATAATTATCAGAGTATGGCATAGTGGAATCAAAATAGTAGTAAATATTGAAATCATAATAAATAATCATCAAGAAACAGAATAAGAAAATCCTCTAAATACAATAAATAAAATAGTAGAAACCATATACAATTTCATATACAAAATTATGATGATCATATCAGGCTATAAAAAGGGGAGATACATGTGAGATAGAGGAGTAGGAATATACAACATGTTATAAAAAATAAACAAAATCTCAAAAGCTATCTCCAATAGTGTAATGAGCATAAGATCATTCCTCTACTCTTATACACAATTCAAGAATAGATATTAGGTATATAATGTTAGAACCTTCCCTTTATCCCTAAATTAAACCATGAAGTCTATCTGGTTACTCATTGATTGCCCAAATAGAGTGTGAGATTTACTCGGTAGTCCACCACTCATGATGTCTAATTCCATACATTCCATGAATATATAAAATAGTTTACATGTAATAATATAAAATAAAAATGGAATACATAATACCACATTGGTATGAGATCATAATGGGACACTCCACTAAAACCACCAACTTCAACCTATGAACAAATATTTCAAAAAGGACAACCATTTATGATTTTATTTATAAAAGAGGCTTGAGACCCAACCCATGGACCTGGCTTCCTTCGTCGATCACAATAGTATAAGTAATGAACACATCACATGTCATTATAGTGGTTAAAGGAAATAAAAATAAAGAAATCATGTATAATAGGTTTTGACCAAATACGAGTATGTTATTTGACCTGGAAGGAACATAGTTTTTTATTTATTAATCAATTTACTCATTAAAACATGATCCAATTCAAGTTTTTCCTCATGATAAACCCATGTATCACTCAAGGTGCTCTATAAACCCATCAACCAATATGAAAATCCATATAATCCCTCATAAGGGTCTGGGTATCTCCCTAGAAATTTCATAAATTCATTTACCAATGATTTTGTCCTTGGTGATCCACATAAGTAGCCAATGTGTCACTCATGGTATAATAATAAGCACTTCCCTTGGAGTCTATCCTTGGTATTATATATCGAGAACCCAAGTATTACTCTTAGCATAAAGTGAATCCACAACCCAAGTTTTAACATCCATGGAATTAATATGAGAACCGGTATATCACCTAAGGAGTGATGTAAATCCATTTAATAATTCATATTAATTTAATAATCCCAATGAGTCTATCCATGGAATTCCAAGTCAGAACCCATATATCACCCTCTACATGGCATAATGAATGATCATGGTCTCCCAGTCTAACCATACCCTTAAGAATCACATTTAATTCAAATGTATATCTCATTTTTAAGGGATAATCCTAACCCACCTTAGAAGGTGGTCCTATCACCTAAACTAGGATTAAAATGCCTAGAATGGATTAGTTTATTCCATTTTATTTGATTAATCTATCTCACTTAATTAAATATAACATCCCAATTACATAAGGAAATGATAACACCTCAAAAGGTTAATAAATTAAAATAATCTCATGGTTTTTTTGTATAGGTTGGAAACAAAACCAAAGGGGTGGTTCTAGTTGGGTTTATAAACCCTTATCAGTGATTATGGGTCACAAGTGTCCTATGAACATAGGCCCCAACATTAAATTCAATATAAAATCATTTTAGGAAGTCATTCATGGAGATCCCATCACATAGAACAATAACGAAATATATAAATCATTATAATTTTAGAGAAAATAATGAGGCCACCCACCGTATATGTGTAGGATACTCCTTGTCCATTTTTAGCCTCCAATTTGTCCTATATTGGAAGTAATAAAAGAAATGTATGAATGTAGGAAATAATGAGGAAAAAGAGCTAACATGGATTTAGAATTCTATATGATTTGATAAACTAAGGAAGGAAGGAAATGGATTAGAGTGATTTCCATTATCTATCTAACACAACCAACGATTAAAATATACTATATGAAGAACCTATCTCAATTCCTAGGTTTGAGGAAAAGGAGAGATCTCAATTCATTAGGGAGGTACTGCATGTGAAGGGGGTTGGGGAAGAAGAAGGATGTTTAATATAAGGAGTGAAAGAATTGATATTCCACACATTTTTAAGAGGGTTCATGGTTTTCCAAATTGTGTGCCTAACTATGGACCTATAGTGGTAAGGTGGAACTAAGTGTTCGGGTTGGGAATATTGTTTCTAAAACTATACATAGCCCATGCTGATACTCTTTGTAGTTTCTCTATAGCTCTTTTCTTGGTCGTTCAACCTAGATCACATGGTTTAAAAACCATGATACTCCTCCTTTTGGGACCAGAAGGTTGATCCCATTAGTTACTACTATCCATACACCGACCATGAACCTCTTAATTTTCCTCCAATAATCAGAGATCAGGGCTTCAAAAGATCCATAGATGACCTTAAACCCTTCTTTAAACCATCAAGCACTTCAATTAGAAGAAAAAAAGATTTATAATGAAATTTAAAGAATTCATGACTCATTTGAAAATCCATGATCTTAGAGTATTCAATATATTTAGATTTACAATTCTTATAATTAAAAGATGATTAAAACAGGAAACCTATTTTTTTCACAAGCGCATCCAAAATAATCCGTTACAGTACATTTTCAATAAGACGATCCTAAGAAATGTTATAAGGATTCTAAAAATAATATTTTTAACTTGAATCCTGAAAAATTAATTTAATAATTTAAATTACCAATGTTATATTTATATGTACCTATCTATAATATACTTTTTATTAACTTTTTATTATAAGAACAAGAAAACAAGAGGGAATACTATTAAAATATATTTTTTAATTTAAAACCATTTTTTTAATTGTGTTCTTAATACTCTTATTTATCAATTTGTTTTAAAAAAATATCTCCACCCACATAAAATGTAATTTTAAGAATCAAATTTAGAAAAATAAATATTATAACCCATATGAATACAGTGAAAAACGTTTCATGGGCACAAATTGGATAATGAACACACTTTCCTTAATTTTATTTATAAATATTTCATGTCCCACTCTATAAAATCCATGTTATTCCTATTAAAATAAAAAGTAGAACATCATAAAAAAAATTAATCCATTGTAACTCATGATCGTATATGCATTGAACATAATTCGAAAGGAAACAAAATATCATTAAAAAAATTCTTAAAACATTATTCAAAACTAAGTGAATATCATTGTTAAATTTTAATATAATTAATATCATATTTAATTTTAAGTAGGAGATTTAAAAATACTATATAGATAATTTTTTAGTGAAAATACATAGAACTATAGAAACCATCCCTTAAATATTTATCCTTTATATTCAAAACAAAAGGATAATTGTAATTTCATACCATCTGAATCTACCAATTAAATATTTTTTTATTTCTTGGTAAAACAACCAATGTAAGAAAAGTAAAAAAAATATTTTGTAATGTAGAAGGATAAAAATATAAACAATTTAAAAAATAAACAATGATATGGTAATATAACATGACAAAAAATTGTTATCTCAAAACTAAATAGACTAGTGAATAGTTTTATTGATTTACCGTGTTTAACATATTTGTGGGTGTGGAATCATTATTACACCCCTATAAATAATTATTAAATTAAATTATAACATTATGATACATTTATAATGATGATAGGAGAAACCCTAAAAAACAATTCAAATAATATTACCCAATATATAATTTTATATTAGCAATGAGATTTATTCCTTATAGAGTTATAAGCAACATGTCATTGTATCTTATATAAATTTTATGTACATGTTTTTTAAAAAAAAATTATAATAAGAAAGTGAATTTTTATAATTATATAAAGAAATGAAAAAAGAAACATAAATAGAAATTTCCTCTCCAAATTTCATTTCTTTCAGATTTTGTTCAGATATTTTAGGTCAAGGATCAATCTCAAAACTATAAAAAAATGTTATTAGTTTTTTGTAAGAAATCCTATCCCTTATTCAAAAAATAAAATGTTTTTTTCAAATAATATTAAATTTCACCATTAAAATCCCTATTATTTTTTTATACCATATTTATAACTATTATAAATAGATAAAATTAAATTAAATTAAGTTATTAAATAAAATATATATAATTTAAAGTACTAAAAATAGGTCATGTAGAAAAAATTGAAAAATATAGCATGAACAAAAAACCTTTCTCTCCCATGTAATTTCTATGTAACCCATTTTCTCATTTTTATTATGATTAAAAGTAACACTGATGAGAATATTTATAAGGGTTCACTGAGCATTCATCATTAGGAATAAGGGACTTAAGGAAAATTTTGATAGAATATAGAGATGGTGATGTGTAAATTGTAGGCCTAGTATGATCTAAAATAGAGGAGGGTAAAGGGGTAGAGTGATAAAAAATCAAGAAAATGTTACTTTCTCATGAACAATATAAAAATAACCAAAAACTATTATGTGAATATCATTTATAAATCCTAAACATTCCCACTTTTTTTCCTATAAAAATGAGTTCTAACTCCTAATGCATGCTAAAAATACTTAAGATGTTGACTTTTAATATTGGAATATCACACCAGTTTATGGATATCTTTGTTATCCACATCTCAGATATCTTGCATAAATACATTATATTTTTATTATAACACCACATGTATATATATCCTTATCCTACTAAAAAATATATTATTTTCATATCAATTTTTATAAAAATATTCTTTTTAAGAACCTTAATAAATATCTTCAAGTCACATTGTATATCATGGATCCCATATTCAACAATCAAGAGAACCATACCAAATAAAAAATTTATTAAAAAAATCATAGTACCACTTTATTGAATCAAAATTATTATCCTTCAGATGAGAACAAGACCCAAATTCATTATTTGGGAAATTAATAACTCTTTAACATGAATCATAAGCATTGCTCTTAGTCATATGTTCCTTCCTCAAAGTTTCTAGTATCTCAATTTTAATTTTTTTAAATCATTAAACATCATTTCCCCTTATGAATATAGTATTTAGAATAGTCCAGCTTATATATATAGGATCCCATTTCTAATTTCTTCTTACCTACCATAATTTCTTCTAAGTGAAGAAACTCAATTACTATCGACATCCTATTTTAGTGAAAAAGTGAAAGAAACTCTTTGAGTACTGTAAATCCTTACACCATTAAAAATCACTATCTCATAATAAAATGATTCTTCCTTCATATAATATAATTAATGACAACCTAATTCTTAATTAATAACTTCTATAAGCTTATACTATTCATTAAATTTGGAACTATCAATGAAATGTATTTTTTTTGTAGGAAAAAATGATTCAAGGTAGGGAACTTGTTTTGGAAAATCATTATATATATATAGGGATATTTAACATTAGAGTGGTTGTTACTTAATAAAAACACTTCAAATAAAATCACAAATAATTTTGGAGAAATTATAATCTCAGTAGTTGGGAACAAGGGACTAAATATTTTTGATACATCCATTCCAAAGTTTACCTCACCCCAATAATTGTAGGCAAAATCTATAATTTATTATTTCTATATAGGTTTATAGAGATATCCCCTTCAATATAGGGTCTTGAGAATTTTTGGAAGGATGACACTCTAAAATCAGTTTCCCAATCATATGGTCAATTATAAAACCTTTAGAAATCTTCCAATGTATGATACCATCTAGTTTTTTATAAAATATATCTATTTTTATTAGTGTTAAGGTTTTACGGTTTGTGAGTTGTCATGGAAGAGTTTTGATACATGATTCAGAGGCTTAAATGATGGTTCATGACATGATTAAAGGGGTGTATCATTATTTTAATTGTCTAATGGATTATTTCTTAAGTATTTCTGTTTCAAGTATTTTTTTGTAATGATTTTTGAAATAGAAAGTTAGATGTTTGTACATAGAGGCCATGTTAATAAAGAGAGGTTAATAAAGAAACATCTTGGGTATAAGATGTCATAAGAGAGGGAGTTTTTAATACCCCTTGGGTATTTTGAGGCAAGTTGTGGTTTAGATTTTGTTTTTTTACATGTGTGTCATGGTATTTTTCTGGATGTAATAGGGGTTGGGGGTGGTTTCGGGAAGGGTTCGGGAATAAAGGGATGTACTTATAGCTATTTAGGTGAAGTAGGTATCCATCCATAGTGTGATACATAGTGGCACACTTTTAGAAAACATATCCAGGACAAAGAGGGGTGATTCATATTATTTCATGACTTGAAATTACTTTTCACACTATGAAGTACTTAGATGTAGTGGTTTTAGGTGTTTTAAAATATGAAACTCCCATAATTTCCTCCCCTTGAACCCCTTATGGGATTTTGGATCAAATAGGGTTCTTTTTTTTCTATTTTGGCTCCTCTGACCACATTTCATGGTGGATAAAAGCACCATTCATTATGATTTTTCCCTATCAATGATTAAAATCCTATTTATACCCTAGATGCTTGTTTTTTATCTATTTTTTTGTTCACCTTCTCATAAACACTAATATGGTATTGATCAAATAGAATTTAGGGTTTTTTGTTCATTGGTATTAAACTAGGTGGTGTTTCTTAGTGCACAATCATTTTTAAACTTGAGGTATGTGGTCTATAAACTATCCAATAAGTGTTACTATTTTATCAGTCCATATATTTTTTGGTCGTGAAAAATCTCCATGCGTTCTATCAAGAAGAAAATTACACAATTTAAATAATTGAAATTATTATAAGTGATGACCCCTTGAGTCATCTATGATCCCTAAATACAAGGAAACTTATAAAGATTACTTGAAATGGATTATTGGAATGAAATGTTTTATAAAAATTTATGAAACTATAATATTTTAGGTTGAATTATAAATGGAAAATATATAACATGGTAAATGGTGATAACTGAAATGGGTAATGGGTGATTCTAGAATGGTGATAAATAATGTTTTATCTTAAATTGAAAATGTATTTTTAATGAAACACTATTGACATGAAGAGACGATGATTGATTTAATGTGTATGTAATTAGGGCAAGGTTTTGAGGTTGGTTTTCACTTGATTATTTTTTTACATGGTTCTAGAGATGGAATTTTATTTGGTCATGATATATTGTTCTAGGATGGGAATATGTCTCTGGGTATGCCTATTTTTCCCTCATGGGGATATTTCCCTAGGTGTGAGTCAATTATTTCCGGACAAGTATATTTCTCTAGGTGTGACTCTTTTGTTCTGGGTTGGGTATATTTCCCTTGGAGGTATTCCAATCATTAGGATGTGTATTTTTACCCCTATTGGATACGTACTATTTAGAGACATCCAACACTGGTCGAAGTAGGTATAGCGGATCTCGGGTGTCATCATGAAACTTGAGGATCAATGATGTCTATTTAATTACTTTATACTCTAGTTAGACACACACACACACACATACACACACACAAACACACACACACCCACACACACATATATATATATATATATATATTTATTTATTTACTTACACACACCCATAATCCAACAAGATATGTTTATAAAAATTGTTAGTGATTTATTGCTGAGTTGTAATCACACACTACTTGGGACACTGATAGGTACTCAATTAGACTTTATGACTATAAGATAAGATAAGTGAAAACACCCTATGACTTCCTTCTCGGTTGGAACATAGGATATCGGGTTTTCATAAATAATATTTTTATGTTATATTTATTTTTGGGATATATGAGGTTATGGCCTACTGTTGGGTGATTTTTTGACATGCATTCTGATTACATGATATTATAGGGGTTGTGGATATTTATTGGTACGTTCTTGGATGTATGATTACTACTTATTATATATACCTATGTATGAAATCATCCCTCTAAAGGTACCCCTCTTAGGATGGTAATTATTAAAGATAGATGATGACCCCCTGAGTTCTGCCTCTAGTAGGCCCTAGGTTGGTAACCAGCTCCGAGGGTATAAAAATATCACAAATGGGAGAAATTACCTTCTAATAATAATAGGATCAAGATATAGGATATCAGTGATCAATAAAATCCATGATATAATATAAAAAGTAAACCAAAACTATCACATAATGCATCTATAGATAAAATTTATAGAATTAAAAGTCTCCAAATAAATAATCAAAAAAAAATTTCAGGGTAGGGGCATGAAAACTATCCTAAGGTATAAGCTACTAATTCCTAGAATAGTCCATCAAGTCCTATTGTGAGCCTAAAACATTTTTATATATATGGGGTGAACAAAAAATATATACTTAGTAGAAAACCCAATGTATCTCGTGAACATCTTAAAGAAGCATACTAATTCACCAATGAGTAAACAACAGAACCAAGAACAACATGCCAACCAACATTCCCATATCCTCAGTGATCACTAACTAAATAATGCATCCATGTATTGTAATATAATTTGAAGCATACCTATGATAGGGTAACCCACACTTCTTTCCCACTGATTTTTCATTTTCACACCCTAATTTCATATGTCTTGGCACTCCCATGTCTTCTATATAACACATCACACATCACCACCCCACTAAATGGTCAAATCACACCTTTCCCATAGAAACCTGGGAAAACATATCAGATTACTACCCCATAGCACAATTACATCAATACACTCCCACATACTCCTAGGATATCACAGCAGATCACAAGAACATATCTAGGGTAGTAGGGTATCATGAACATGAAGGATATAAACCTTGTTCCCAAATCATACTATGCACGAACTCCACCATATGACATTTAATCACATCATATCCCACACACAGACACCCGGTCCATCACATCACATAACCACTACTACACTTTTGAATTTTTTCCATCACAACCTGTTCATAACAACCTCTCTTAGAAGAGATAGTGGAAAAGAGGGGGTAGCTAGCCATCCATCATCACCACTAGGATGTTGGAAAAAAATACCCCCATATAAATATATGGGTTTCATCACATAGTGCTTGACATGGGTTGAGTACATCGATAAAACACAAGAAAATACAATGTATATAATATCATAACACACAAGCCTATCCTATGGGTTCATAATAAGGCACTAACAAAATCATAACATTTCCACCAATCCTCTCAACACCGAAACTTTCACTACCACTACTATATTAATAACACCACACATAAAGCCAACATACACAAACCATAATTCATTACCTTTATTATTTTAATACATTTTACACATTCTGTATTACCAACCAAAACCATTTAAATGACCCATTCATTCCATTATTTCAGCTTATTTAATTTCACATTAACACCAACCAAGTTTAACCACACTTCATTTTATATTTTATTATCCATTTATTTATCACTAACCAAACCATCCAATTCTATTTCAATTTTAACATTATCATTTAATTAAAATACTACCCATGAAACTATCCCAACACAAAAAAATAAAAAAGAGAAACTCATTCCTCATCCCCTATTTAAGAAAACACACCCCATATCACCAAAAAAATTCCATCATAATCATCCCACAATATGACCACACATATCATCACATTTTCTACCAAAACATGTCCATACATATCCTCCCCAAATCATGACCACACTAAAACACAACCAAAATACTTTCAAATCACATCAACATAACATTTTTCAAATTAATTCAAGGGGATTTCAACACATTCCACTTTTCTTTTAAGGGTATTCTCACAAAAGAAATTTTTTCCAAGGGAATCCATTTTTTGTATGATTATAAATGATTAACTAAATTCATTTAGGTGATTCATAATAACAAAATGTAAGGTTTACATAATAAAAAAAATCACAATGCATGAAAATACCCCAAAAACTATAATTTTTTGTGGAGAATTTATCTCGTAAAATCACAATATCAATAAATATAAGAATTTGTAAAAGTGTGTTATTGCAGACCTTACCCCTTTAATTTCAATTAAACTAGTTTATGATATTCAATAAATCTAATGCACACCATATTCCTAAAATTAAAAATAATAATAACCCACCCTACATGACACACTAGGGGAGAAATGAAGGAAACCTATACCTCAAATGAAGATTCTAATCTGTTATGTAAGGTTGAACCTAGAATGAATCCACCAATGATCACCACAATAAAGTATATAACCTATAAAATCCTATAAAACAACAAAAAACACTATATTACAGAACACAACACCAAAACCACATGTTTTCCCTTGAATAAATCCTCCCTGGACAATAAAACAATGAAAAAGGAAGAGAGGAACTTACCTAAACTAGAATAGATTAATCCTTAGTAGTTAGGATCAAAATCCACTAAAATGGGGATGAATGTTATCCTTAGTAATAACTTGAGTTACCCATGAAATTATAGAAACAAAGGAAAAGTGGTCTAGTCTGAGGGGATTTTAAAATTTATACCAGGATGGAAAACATACGACCATGGTACAACCCATGGGGCCATGTTACTAAATGTCTAAAAATAGAAGGGACCACAAAGCATGAAAAATAACCACATTACAACCTTTATAGTCAAACCAACCTCTGAGATCTGAAACTATTCACACACCAAAGATCCTATAAATAGGGGAGGATTCCATGGTCTAGTCAAAACTGTTACATTTAAGACACTTGACAGTTGAAGAAGAGGACATATCATAACCCTTCCCCATGTAACAAAACTTCCAAAATTGGAAAAACTACAAGAATCTGAACCCATTCCACTACACTACTGCTTAGGTCTCTATGTTGTAACCACCTAGTGCCACGATGGGCTATTCCACTAACCAAGCTCCATAGAATAACTACCCCCAATTTGGAAATATCCTCGAAAAAACCTCCATGTTCTCACTAGGCTGTAACTACCTCCTCTTATACTATAAAGTCCACCCTTGTGTTGTATCCACTAGCTCCATTCCATAGATTTTTAAAAAATGGCAGTGTAACTCCACTTATCCTTCTGATTACCTTTAAACACCTTAGGACTCCTCCATACAGCTATGTAACCTAAATTCATTAAGATTAATGGTCTGGAAGGTCAAGGCTATTACATAAGATACCCCTTAAAATATTCTCATCACCAAGAATCAAAACAAACCTAAAAGGAAAAAAGGTAAAAGGTCTAAACAACTATCCCTTGAGATACCTCTCAAGGATCTCATTATAGCCCAAATACAACCACACCACTATATAATATGTCCCACTAAGTACAAGGAATATCCCTTACACATAAACACATGCACAACTACCTCATCCCCCATAAGGCCTAATCCAATTATCCCCACTACTATCTCATAGAATATTCCCAAGAACACATGTCAAGGAATTATATCTCATATATTAATATATTATCTTCTTTTGGTGGAACTGAGTTACTTTCTTGGTTTGAATCATGTCAAAGTATAACTCATATTTATTAAGAATTAGTTTTTCCATATATTTATATTCTTGAAGCTTTTAAGAACACATAAAATCATGAAAAATTCTCATCTCATAAAATATTTAAATTCAAAAAATTACATTTAAAAAAACAGAACCAGGAAAAATAGAAAAAAAACTCAAAAAAAAAATTGGTACTAGGAACACGTATGAATCTCAGGCTTCCAAGTAATCTCCTTTAGGCCACGATGCCTCAACAAAACATGAACCAAAGTAATGATCCACCCTCAAAACAACTTCTCCCAATGATCCTAGATATCCACCGACTACTCCATGAATTTATTTTCATCCTTGATATCCAATTTTCCCTAGTCAATGACATGAGAGTCATCGTAAAGATATTGATAAAGCTGAGAAATGCACAAGATTTCATGGAATTGGTCAATATCTAGCATAAGTTCAAAATGATAATCCACATCTCCAACACAAACTAATTCTTTAAAAGCCCTGACAAACCAGGTTGACAGCTTACTCCCCTTCCAAACCTATGTATCCCACTTCGAGGTGAGACCTTTAGGAACACGTTGTCTCCCACCTCAAACTCTAAGAGCCTCCTACTATAATAGACATAATACTTTTGTCAGTCGTGTTCTAATTTAATCATTCATGAACAAGATGAACCCTATCTATTATCTTCTACACCACATCATGGTTGAGAACTAATGAATCTCCATTCTCATTCTAACACAACAGAGAATGACACGACCACTCATATAAAGTCTCAAAAGGGCCATGCTAATGGATGAGTGTTTTTTTTATTATAGGAAAACTTAACCAAGGGAAAATGGTGTGTCCAAGATCTACCAAAGTACAAGATGAATTACTAGAACATATCCTCCAGCATCTAGACCGTCCACTCCATCTATCTGTATTTCTAAGGGTGAAAAGTAGTGCTAAGTCATAACAGAGTTCCAAAAGCATGATGCAATCCAATCAAGGTTTAAAAAGTAAAACATGCATCCTGTTCCGAGAACATGGACCTTAGAACTCCATGAAACCGTGTCGGTTTTGAGCACATCAGAAGTCTGCTATGGGTTGTGCCAAAATTTTCTTTTTGTCATTATCATTGTATAAATCTCAGATTTATCATCAATCATGAAAAAAAAGTTGGGCACGATCCATCACATGATTTCACTGCACTCAGAACGTATAAGTGGTATTAGAGTGGGTCACATAATTGTTTTTAATTATTTAAATATTTTTAATGATTTAAGCATTTATCATTTAGTTTTCAATTCATATTTAATTATTTTTTATTCTTAATTGTGAGATATACTTCTCCCTCATTCGTTTCTCATAGATAAAATAAAATGATTAATTTAATGAATGAAATAAAATTAAAGATCTCATTAGGAAGAGATAGGGATTCTATGTGGATTAAATAAGAGTAAAAGTTTTGTAATAGGAGTTACAGGCTATGTACTTGTGTTCAACGCATCAGGAATTAATTCAAAAATTAATTCAAACTTTGTGCATTGATGAAATGTAGTGCATTTATTTCTTACAACATGTGTTTACTGGGATAGTTTGGAACACGATTAACCAGATTACACACTATATATCCTAACATACCATATCTATCCATACTGACTATTCCAACCTCACTATATTTATTTATTAATTTGATAATACTTGTGACACACCCAACATATCATACCTCACTGCGAACATCTATCATCACAATTATTGTCAATACTTCAAAGTATGTGAATCATAAAAATCATTAATAATAATCTTAATGTCTAAGTATCATTAGATAAATATGTAGATAGGAACATCCAATGAAACATATAAATATGGATTTTATACTGGTAGGTCTCATTATCATAATATCGTGCACTGGATATTACCAATTGCGTACACTCAGAGAAGCTGCCTCAAAGTCCTATGAGTCTCCACCAATGATATCATGTATTATTTTTGTCCCTAAAATGATATCATATGTCTATAGAACATATATTTAAGAATCATGTTGTAGAACTTATGAGTTCTCATCATAGTAGGGAACTACTACGACCTTTTAGTGGGACAACTACTATAGGGAAATTATCACTTACTATTTTACACATAAGAACAATAATATTGTGATAATATGTTTATTAATATTCAAAAATAAAAAAATTTATCATAAAGTACATAAAATTTAGTTCCAGGGAACCAACTCTAATAGAATCCCACTTTCACTATATCTAAATGCAAACAACCTTCAGTCCACTAGCTCTCACATGACACTCATGTTACTCCTGAGATAGGGATTTAGTCAAGGGGACCACCAAATTCTCTTTCATGGGTACTCTTCTTACTGAAACTTCACCACTTTTATAAAAATCCCCCTAGAGGTGATACTTTCTAATTATATTATTTTTCTGTTGGTTTGAGCATGGATATTTTTCAAGTTCCACCATTAAAGTATTATCACAATAAAATGTGATAGGGTATTTACTACTAGGTGCCACATCAAGATCCTGGAAAATGTTTTGAATAAAAATGGATTCTTTGGTTGCATCATAAGCCACTATTTACATAGATTCCTCTGTAAAATCAGTGAAAAATTTCTGTTTTGAACTCTTCCAGCTCATAGTTCTTCTATTGAGATAGAAAACATATCCTGGCTATGACTTCAGATCATTCTGATCTATCTAAAAACTATAATAATAATACCCCCCTATAACCATCTCCTCGTATCCTCAACACACCATGAACATATCCTTATTTCTTATTAGATACATAAGGATATCCTTAACATCATACCAATGATGTTCTCCTAGATATTATTGATATATTTCTACCATGATCAATGCACATGCACCGGTAAGTCTAGTAGATAACATAGAATACATGATTGATCCTATCACTGAAGCATATGGGATCTCAATCATTATTTGTTTCTCCTATTCTGTCTAAGGAAACATTTTCTTATAAAGATGTAAACCATGTGACACTCGAAACAATCCACTCTTGGATTATTCCTGTCACATACATGACTTATTTTAAAGTTAAATTTCATTTTATTTTCATTTATGCTTTTTTTGGTGTTTTCCAAGCTTTTATGGTAGAATGGGTGAGTTTTCATGAATTGGGACAAACCGTGAGCCCAATTCCATATTTAAAAATAAATTTTGATTCTTTTATAACTTTTTCAATTTTTAATATTTTTCACCCATTAAAGTTCCTAAATGGTCTCCCCTGATTTAGAAACACCACCATTGTAGTTTGGGGCCTTTATAAAACCATAAACAAGTTTTATATGAGTTTTTATTTAAGGGATTGGGCCTGCCCGAAAGCCCAATTCCAGTTTTCAAATTCAGCTACTGGTGTATGTGAGGCGAGTTATACAAGATCTCTCAAGTAAGTTGGTCTTATTCATTCTTCTTTCAATTTTCTTATGGTTACATTCCATGTGTTTAGGGTTTCATACCTTATCCATAAGGTTCCTAATGTCCAGAATTTAGGCTCCAATCCTGGGGTTTTATATCTTTTCTTTGTGTGAAATCTTCTGGTTTTAGGTTGGATTTAAATTCCTTGAGGTGCGACGGTGGTGCGGTTTATGTTTCACACCATGTTTTGAGTGTTTCGACATAAAAGGTAGGTGATTCAATGTATAACCATTTTATGATGAGTTAGATTTCTTGGTTTATTAATTTAGTATGTTTAAAATCTGTTTTGTGTGGTGCAAAAATTGTTTTTGTGATGGATTTAGTTAAGTGTTTAATTTTGTAGTTGCATTATTGCTAGGAATTGGGTGCTTTTCATGCGTGGCTCTTGAGGAAATATTTGGGTGTATTTTATAAGATGTGAAATTGATTTATTAGTGTTAAAAGGGGCTGAAACTTCTGTTTTTTTAATGCCTTAATGTCATGTTGGCCTTGTAATGGGGTTTTTGAATGGTTTTAATGTGTGAAACCATGTTGTACTTCTTGAACATGATTTGTGAAAACATGTGTTTTTCATGTGCACCTTTTGTGGTGTTTTTGGAGGTATTTGTATAAAACTTGGGGGTGGTTTAATAAATGTTTTTAGGGCTTTCAATTCTTATTTAGATTTTTATTGGAATTGTTTTGGTCTTGAATTAGGTTTTTGAAATGGGTTTTGTATGCCAACCATGGTTGCACCTCTTGGGTTGGATTTATGAAAACTGTAAATGATTTAATGAGTTACACAAAGTGTGAAATGGTTGCTTATGTACTATTTTGGTGATAGTATGTTCCTAAAATGAGTTTTTGAAACATAAAGTGGTCAGTTATGTTGTAAAACATTTTGGTAATGTTTTGTAATTTGTCGAGGTGATTTATGAAATTGGGATGTGGGTGTGAAACGTGTTTTCGAGCTGTTTTGCGTGAGTGTGATGTGAAAAATGGACTTTGTTTATGAAAATGGTATTATGTAATATGTGAGTGGGCTGTTATGTGATGTTTAACATCTTGGGAAATATTTTATAAAAGTGTTAATAGTTTTTTTCAATTGTGAACGATGTGCAAAATGTGATGTGGGCTATTTTTTTGTGTGAGTATGATTTCAAAATTTATTTGAATGAAAAAGTGGATTTTTATACATGTGTGGAATACATGTGGGCTGTTTGGGGAACTTGTGATGTGAAAATTATATTTTCATGTGCAAAGTATATTTATTGACTTGTTGAACTTATCTGAGCACAAGGGAAAACCCGGGTATCTAGGTGGGTGGACCTGTACTAGTATGCTAGTGAATCCGTGGGGTTTGGCCTCAGTTTCACTTAGCAGGATTGACTCTTACAACTCTAACTAAACTATGATAATGATGATTGGGGACCACTAGGTTATGGGTATGTTCCCTACTAGTGGCTCGTGCATGAGAACAGATATTGTGATGGTTACACTCACCGAGATATGAGGTACCTGGGACCCAGAACGAGCTAGTGCCTAGGGGTTATTTCCTATTTATTGTGCTCATTATTTACTTTGTACTTACCATCGGCATATGGTATATTTGGATGGAAAATTCAGTAGTGTTGACATTATTTTTAAAAGTGTTTATTCTTAATGATATCCCACTTGAAAACTATTTTTTTAGTTTCATCTTTTGGAAATTGTAACTAGCATTTTCTGTTTATGAAAACTTGCAAGATTTTTGTCTTTGAGTGTTTATCACATGGAATCTCTTAGTGGTGGTATCCTAATGGTAATTGTCTCACACCCTACTTACACCCTTGGGTGTAAGTTGATTTGGTTATATTTTTGTTTCAGGTTAGGATACAGTTTTTAGTTCCATTGGTTCGGGTTTCTAGCATGTCCTTGGTGGTGAAGTCTTGTGGAGATGGATTGAGGGCGGTGCCCCTTTCCATGAGGGTTCTTGGGCCATTTAATTTTGATTTTTTACCTTTCTTATAGTCTTATTGAGTTGTTTTAAATGATGTAATTCAGTTCAGAATTTTGTAAAAGATGGTTTTAGTTGAAAAATCCAGAATTGTTTTATTGAGTTTGTTTGTTGTTTAATGTTTATAAACTTGGGTAAATCGTTTCCAAACACCATTTTATGATACCCGGGCACTTGTTCTAGCCTGTGGAGATCGGGAACACCCTTCAGGACTTGTTACGGGCTGGTCGGGTGCCGGTTTTGATAGCGACCAGATTTGGTTCGTGACAAAATGGTATCAGAGGAGGTTTGCTCTCTTTGGGTCATGTTATTTGGGGAACAATCAAGATAGTCTGGAGTTAGGATTTTTGGGACTTGGAATTTTTGTTATGAGTAGTGTGTCTGATCAGCACACCTCATGACAGGATTCAAGTCTCTAGAGGAAGTTGGGACCTTTCATAGTCCTTTGGTTTTCTTGGTTTAATGATGATTAGGGGAAATGAAAAGAGAGTTGGGTTAATGGTCTTAGTGAGCTCGCAGGTCCGGGAAAGCCATGTGGAGCCAAGGATATTCCCTAGAACACTCTCTGTGACAGTGAAGTGATTGGAATATGGCTGCCAACCATATTTCCAAGTCACCCACTGAAACTAGTTTCCTCTCGCATTGTCTTGTGTTATTTAATTTTGAAATCCTGGAACTTTGGTTTTAAAGTGACTTGGTTTTAAGAAGTGTAATGTTTTTGTGAAATGATTTTCAAATAAATATGGAATGGTTTGATTTATGAAATGGTGGAACTAAATTTTCAGAATTATATTCAAATGGAAAATAGTGTGCTTACACCTCTTTTTAAAAGTAGAAACTATACTGAAGTTGGTTTTTAAAAAGTGTTTACAATAGAGTTTTCTAAACAATCAAAGGGTGTTTTAATGGGATAAGATGATTTGAAATTGATGTGAATAACATGAAAGTGAGTTCTTGTCTAAATGTTTGTGTCTTTCTAAAATGTTTAGTAAGATTTGAATTGGGATTTTGACCTTCTGGTTAGTGGTTTTGAGAAAAAGGATGTGTTGGTTGACCGTTTTGGTTTCAAAAAGTGGAAAGAATCTTTGTTTTAACCTTTGGTATTTTTGTGAGTTACCACATGCATGTGGTTATATGGGATGATGGATGGTTTATGGCATGACTGGATGAGTGCTGGAACAGATATGAGGAGGGTGCCCAGTGTGGCACCAAAACATGCATGTGTGAGGCCTATAGGGTACCATTGGTGGATACGCTTACCGCTGAAACGCCTGTTTTTAAATAAATGGTTTTAATGAAAAACACTATGTCTTGATAAATAGTTTGGTATGGTGTGTATTATGTGTTATTGAAAAAGTTTATGTTGTGGGATTATTTGAGTTTAAGAACCCCTCCTGTTTGAACTGTGTTTTGGGTTTGAGTTTGGTCGGTAAGTTGTGTTGTAGGGAGAGTTAGTGGTCTCTTTTGAAAAATGTTTTGGGACACCTTTACGGTGGTTCCCTTCATGTGTTTGGATATGTTTTGTGGTATATCTTAACCAAAGAACCATCTTGGTTGGGTCCATGGATTCAATCATTGGATAAGGAACACCCCATTAAGGGTTAGTGCACAACTGAAGTACAACCCAGATTATTTCACCTTTTGAACACCCTCCAGTTGATCAATATAAGTAATCTTTTTCTTGAGATTTTAAGATTGAGTCTACAGCCTTTCCTTTCCTAGGTTTTTTTATCCTCTTGTAGTGGGATAGTGATCATGGAAGGTTTCAAGAGACCATAGCTTCTTAAGTTTTTATATTTTCCTAAGGTGGAAGTGGTCTGGGGTTGTTAGCATGGATGAGTACCTGGATGGTGTCTAAGAGGTCCTCTCAGTCTATTGTAGTCTCTTTGAAGAAGGAGTACAAAATAAACTACCAGTGTGTGAAATCTGCTCACAAGAGGATATTGTGTCCACTTTCTAGAATTGTGTGTTGTTTGGGGATTTAGTATAAGGTCCCTTTCCATTAATTGCTTATATTAGTCGCAATGGTCATATTTGGTGACTCCTTGTGATGTCATGTGCTCGATTGACCCAAAAGGTGAAATTCATGCAATACTTTGAGAGTATCTATTATGTTGGGAGAATGTATCCCTTGTAAAAACTTCAAAATCATCCATTTTTTAGGAAGGTGAGTATAGGTGTTATTTACTTCTATTGTTTCTTACCCGAAGAAACAAGGTGTGATTTGTGTTCATCTTCTAAGCCCTTGTTTCATTGAAATATTGGGTTAGTGTAAAGTGAGTTTGGATGTGTTATGTCTTGGAAATATTATCGAGGATTGCAGTGTAGTTTTTGGTAGCACTGAAAGAATAATTCTCGTTAAAGGGGTTTCCAAGGACTAACTGCGAGGCCGAATATGCTTCGATCATTTGAGCTCCAGCCATAGGTCTCGGAGAGAAGATGGCGCGTAGTTAGGGGAAATCCCTGGGTCATTTAAACCCTTGTACAATTTCATATCCTTGGTGTGAAATATATGAAGTGTTTAAACCTATGGTTTCATTATCTTTATTCTGTTTTTCACGTTTGGTGGAAATAGGTGGAGGTCCTTATACCCATGACATCGCCCAATGTCATTACCTCCCCCTTTGGTTTCCATTGAGTATTTAGATAATGGTTGGAAATTTGGCTAGACAGTTTGAGCACACATTTTGTGCACAATTAGTAGTGACAGTGTGCTAGGAATCCACGTGGAAAGAATGATTTGCATAGTTAGTGCACGGTTCCCAAACTGTGCGGACTGACCCTGCCCCCTTCCCAAATCTTTAAAAAAATTGGGTCTTTCTGTGTCAGCCCATGCTGGTCAGTTAAGATGGTCGGTTATTATGGTGGGGAGACCCACAATTATTCTCATGTGCGTTCCTTCGTAAACTATGAATGGAATTCTACCCTTTGTACCAGGGAGTTCATTCAGGCCTCCCCCTGTTAGTGTCTTCAATTTATCTCGGAAAATAATATAGGTTTCCACTTATGGTGGGGTGCCTATTTGTGTCCCCCCATACCAATATATCAGATTTATCCATGGTATTGGATTGGTGGTAGGTAGTCTCATTCGGAACTATCTAGATACCAATATCTTCCTTGAGTAAATGTTTGGATTGGATAGCTCCCAATGGTTTAGTTAATGTTAGGTAGGTGTAACCTTGTTCAAAGTTGTTGTTCGTTTGGATGAATTTATTGAGTCTTATTTGGATAGTGTTTGAGGAGTTTTCTTTTGGGATAAAGTATGAACGTGATAGATCATTTCAGGAAAGTGGTATATTTTTTGGTTGTGAGAGTAATCCTTAATTGATCACTGGAGGTGTTTTGTCCTTTGGGGGTGAAACCTGGCAAAGGAGTACCTCTTGGTTTCTTGGTTGGGTTCGGTTGTTGGTTTGTCCTTGATGTGACTTTCCGGGGCGGAAAGTTTTCAAAGTGGGGAGAATATTTACATACATGACTTATTTTAAAGTTAAATTTAATTTAATTTTCATTTATGCTTTTTTTGGGGTTTGTCAAGCTTTTATGGTGGAATGGGTGAGTTTTCATGAATTGGGCCAAACCGTGAGCCCAATTCCAGATTTAAAAATAAATTTTTATTCTTTTATAACTTTTTCAATTTTTTATATTTTTCACCCATTAAAGTTCCTAAATGGTCTCCCCTGATATAGAAACACCACCATTTTAGTTTGTAGCCTTTAGAAAACCATAAACAAGTTGTATATGGGTTTTTATTTAAGGGATTGGGCCTGCCCGAAAGCCCAATTCCAGTTTTAAAAATAAAATTCGTTTAATCAATAACATATCCAATATTAAGGATTTTTCGGTGATTCTAAGCCCCAAACACGCCCCTTGAACCCAGCCGCGTGTCCAATATCCTCCCACCCTATTTGTAGCTCATCTTCATCGCGGTTTAGGTCGAAACTTCTGAGGTACTCACATTTCGGGCAGATTAATAAAGGTAATTTGTTTCCTTCATAAATCCTTCAATTATCACTCTTTTTTCCCATTCAAATTCCTACATGGCCTCCTAATCCTTTTTAGAATCTCCCTTTAATGTGTGGATGTTTTCAAATTTAGCTACTGGTGTATGTGAGGCGAGTTATACAAGATCTCTCAAGTAAGCTGGTCTTCTTCATTCTTCTTTCAATTTGCTTAGGGTTACATTCCATGTGTTTAGGGTTTCATACCTTATCCATAAGGTTCCTAATGTCCAGAAGTTAGGCTTAAATCCTAGGGTTTTATATCTTTTCTTTTGTGTGAAATCTTCTGGTTTTAGGTTGGATTTCAATTCCTTGAGGTGCGATGGTGGTGCGGTTTATGTTTCACACCATGTTTTGAGTGTTTCGACATAAAAGGTAGGTGATTCCATGTATAACCATTTTATGATGAGTTAGATTGCTTGGTTTATTAATTTAGTATGTTTCAAATCTATTTTGTGTGGTGAAAAAATTGATTTTGTGATGGATTTAGTTAAGTGTTTAATTTTGTAGTTGCATTATTGCTAGGAATTGGGTGTTTTTCATGCGTGGCTCTTGGGAAAATATTTGGGTGTATTTTATAAGATGTGAAATTGATTTATTAGTGTTAAAAGGGGCTGAAACTTCTGTTTTGTTAATGCCTTACTGTCATGTTGGCCTTATAATGGGGTTTTTGAATGGTTTTAATGTGTGAAACCATGTTGTACTTCTTGAACATGATTTGTGAAAACATGTGTTTGTCATGTGCACCTTTTGTGGTATTTTTTGAGGTATTTGTATAAAACCTGGGGGTGGTTTAATAAATGTTTTTAGGGCTGCCAATTCTGATTTAGATTGTTATTGGAATTGTTTTGGTCTTGAATTAGGTTTTTGAAATGGGTTTTGTATGCCAACCATGGTTGCACCTCTTGGGATGGTTTTATGAAAACTGTAAATGATTTAATGAGTTACACAAAGTGTGAAATGGTTTCTTATGTACTGTTTTGGTGATAGTATGTTACTAAAATGAGTTTTTGAAACATAAAGTGGTCAGTTATTTTGTAAAACATTTTGGTAATGTTTAGTAATTTTTCGAGGTGATTTATGAAATTGGGATGTGGGTGTGAAACGTGTTTTCGGGCTGTTTTGCGTGAGTGTGTTGTGAAAAATGGACTTTGTTTATGAAAATGGTATTATGTAATATGTGAGTGGGATGTTATGTGATGTTTAACATCTTGGGAAATATTTTATAAAATTGTTAATATATTTGTTGAATTGTGAAAGATGTGCAAAATGTGATGTGTGCTATTGTTTTTGTGTGAGTATGATTTCAAAATTCATTTGAATGAAAAAGTGGATTTTTTTCGTTTGTGTGGAATACATGTGGGCTGTTTTGGGAACTTGTGATGTGAAAATGATATTTTCATGTGCAAAGTATATTTATTGACTTGTTGAACTTATCTGAGAACAAGGGAAAAACCCAGGTATCTAGGTGGTTGGACCTGTACTAGTATACTAGTGAATCCGTGGGGTTTGGCCTCAGTTTCACTTAGCAGGATTGACGCTTACAACTCTAACTAAAATATGATGATGGTGATTGGGGACCACTAGGTTATGGGTATGTTCCCTACTAGTGGATCGTGCATGAGAACAGATATTGTGATGGTTACTCTCACCGAGATACGAGGTACCTGGGACCCAGAACGAGCTAGTGCCTAGGGGTTATTTTCTATTTCTTGTGCTCATTATTTAATTTGTACTTACCATCGGCGTACGGTATAGTTGGCTGGAAAATTCAGTAGTGTTAACATTATTTTTAAAAGTGTTGATTCTTAATGATACCCCACTTGAAAACTATTTTTTTAGTTTCATCTTTTAGAAATTGTAACTAGCATTTTCTGTTTATGAAAACTTGCAAGCTTTTTGTCTTTGAATGTTTATCACATGGAATATCTTAGTGGTGGTATCCTACTGGGCATTGTCTCAAACCCTACTTACACCCTTGGGTGTGAGTAGATTTGGTTATTCTGTTGTTTCAGGTTAGGATACAGTTTTTAGTTCCAGTGGTTCGGGTTTCTAGCATGTCCTTGGTGGTGAAGTCTTATGGAGATGGATTGAGGGCGGTGCCCCTTACCATGAGGGTTCTTGGGCCATTTAATTTTGATTTTTTACCTTTTTTATAGTCTTATTGAGTTGTTTTAAAAGATGTAATTCCGTTCTAAATTTTGTAAAAGATGGTTTTAGTTGAAAAATCCAGATTCGTTTTATTGAGGTTTTTTGTTGTTTAATGTTTATAAACTTGGGTAAATCGTTCCCAAACATCATTTAATGATACCCGGGCACTTGTTCCAGCCCATGGGGATCGGGAACACCCTTCGGGCCTTGTTACGGGCTGGGTCGGGTGCCTGTTTTGATAGCGACCAGATTTGGTTCGGGACAATTCCATACTAAATCTCTTTAATATCTGGTCAACATATATACTTTTACTTGGTCCAAGATTCCTCTTAGATCTACCATGAATTATCTTGATCCCTAAAATATAGGATGCTTAACCTATGTCCTTCAGGGAGAAACACTTGTTTTACCTTTCCTAAATAAACCGTAATACTAATACTTCATTTCTAATAAGTAATATGTTTTCAATATATTCTACTAGGATAATGACTGCATTTACACTAAACCTCTTATAAAAACATGGATTACATTCATTCATAATGAAACCAAATTCTTTTATAGAATATTTGAATAAAATGTTCCATGACATGGATGCTTTCTTCAATCCATAAATGGATTAAGTAAACTTTAAACTCATTTGGGTGTCACCGGGAGTCATAGACCCTTCTAGTTATGTCATATAGAAATCTTCCTGAAGGTTCCCACTAAGGAAGTCAGTTTTCAAATCTATCTACTAAATATCATAGTCATGGTAATCCCCTATAGAAAGTATAATTCAGATGAATTTAAACATGGAAGTTGGTGAAAAGGTTTCATCGAAGTCAATTCCTTGGAACTATTTAAAACCTTTATCCTATAGCCTTGCTTTTCAGTCATTTACCTTACCTTCCTTGTCTATCTTTATCTTGAATACCCATTGTCACCCGATAGTCTATACATCAACTGGCACATCGAACATAACCCAAAATTGGTTATGATACATAGAATCTATCTCATAATTCATGGATTATGGACATATTATAGATTTTGATCTCTATAATTCCTCTTTATAGGAGAGAGGTTCATCATTTTCAACCAATAATGAGTCACCATCTTTGGTGACTTGAAAACCATGTATGTCTAGTTCCCTTACCTCTTTGGTGATTTTACACAGTACTTGTGTTTCCGGAACTACTTCTTCCCCAATGAATTGTGGAATCTATTCCTATACCATCTTTTCTGTATCTTGAACATCAACTTCATTGAAGTCAATATTTCCCAAACTATCCTTTTTAAGGATGTCCACCCTCTCGAGAAATACATCTTGTCTAGCAATAATCTATTTCTTGTCTAATGGGTTTTATAGGTAGTATCGCTATGTTTCCTTAGGATACACTATAAAGATACACTTTGTGCCTCGAGGTTCTATTTTGTTTCTTGAGAAAGCCTTAAAAAACACCTCGCAACCCCATACACATGTATGTAACAAAATGGGTTTCTTTCCACTCCATAACTCAAAGGGAAGTCCATTTTTCTCTTTAGTTGGTACTCAATTTATTTTTTATGCCATAGTTTAAAATGCATATCCCCAAAATGATAATTGACGATCTTCATAACTCATTATTGAACATAAAAAGTATAAGAAGTTACAATTACTCCTTTCATTAACACCATTCCATTAATGGTGTATAAGGTGGAGTGAGTTAATAAATAATCCTAGACTCTCATAGAAAGTTGAAAAACTCTTGGTTAAGATACTCACCACCTTGATCTGATTAAAGATTATTTATCTTCTTACCCAGTTGATTCTATACTTCATTATTTAATTCCTTTAATTTCTCAAAGGAATCAAACATATAACTCATTACATAAACATATCCATATCTACTCAAGTTGTCAGTAAAAGTTATGAAATAATAATATCTAACTCTAGATTCTACTTGAAATGTTCTAAACACATCAGTGTGTACCAATCATAGAATCTCTATAGCCCTTTCACCCTATTCACCAAATGGTGGATTAGTCATTTTTATTTATAAAAATGAATGACATATTTTAAGTTGATTTAGTTCAGAAGAGTCTGAATGAAAATATTGACATAGCTTTGTCAAAATCTTCTCATTTACATGAACAATATGGTGATTCCATAACTGAGGGTTATATGAGTCGGGTGATCATGATTCATTATCAATTTCCAATACTTAGTTTTAATAATTTAATACATAAATACTATTATTTAAATGTTACCTACCATAACATATGTTTCCTTTATAAAATAAACAACTTTTATTTCCAAACTTAAAAATAAACCCATACGTATCTAGGAATTATATATAAATTATGTCATTGGAAACCGTAGGTACATAATAACAATATTTTAAAACCAAAATCATTCTCATTGGAAATGAAATGTGGTAGTCACTAATGGTTAGAGCATCTATACTCACACCATTAACATCTCTCAGATCTACCTCTCCTATTAAAATATTTTAGAATCTAATTGGTTTCTACATTTTCATATAGATGTGAGAAACACAAGGTATATCTAATACCCAATTTGTAGATATTGAAATATTACACTCGATAATGAACTTACCTTTCGATTCCCCTTTCTTCTAGGTGCAATTACTCTTCTAGTGTCTTGACTTTCCACATGAGATACACACTACATCCTTCTCCTTCCCTGCCATTGGATCTTCTTATTTTTGGAAGGATAGTGCTCTAGATCTTTATAATGCTTATGAGTCTTGGGCCCCTTTTCCTTGTTCTTCATTTTCTTGTTCAACATAAGGACCACATGTTTATCACACCCAATGTCCTTATTCACTTGGAGAATCAATGTAAGAATTTCTGGAAGACTTTTCTTTTTTTTCCTCATATTATAATTAACAATAAAAATGGAGAAGGTCTTGGGTATTGATGAAAGTATAGAATCTATATACCACTCATTTGGGAATTTAATCCCTAATATTTCCAATGTTTCAATATAGTCAATAAACATTAAAACATGAGGCCCAATGGGCATATACTCTCCAATATTAGTTATAAAAAAGAATTGGATATTTCACACCTCTCATGTCTCACCTTCTCTTGATAGAGATCTTGAAGGCGAGGCATCATGATATACACATCCCTGTACTCACATTACATCAAAAGTTCACTGGACATGGATGATAACATGAATCATTGAATTTTTTTTGAATCGTCCAAATGTTTCACATAGAGTGGAAACTCTTCATAATTTTCCTCATTACCAGAAACTTCTAGAATATATTCTTTCATCACAAAATTTTTCCTTTCATGGTGAAGGATAACGAGTAAGTGCCTTTTCTACTATTGGAAATTTTTACAGGTGAGAAGGTTATAATTCCTCAAATATTTATCGCAATAATATGTTTGAAGTAATTTTAATGTTGTTTCTATAAAATAAGATGATCATAATTTTAGTACTTTATCAAATAAAATTTATACAAATAAATAAATATTATATCTATTAATCTCTCTATATTTTATATAAATCCAATATCTATCACCATTAGATTAAGAATATCATGTTACTTTGACATTATAGTAGAAAGGATCCATATTACCCTTCTTAATACCCCAGATTTTGTTGTGCAAGAAACTAAAATGGTTTTAGGTAGGAATTCGAAACATCAACTCCATTAAATCATAGTTCCTTGATCTATTGAGTGGACTCACCAATCAAGAAATACTTAAATTGGATTTCCTCAATTCTCACCTCTTAGTTACACCAAGTCCATATTTGGTAGGATACCATTGATGTGAACTAAGTTAATTTAACCCAAAATTTCACGTTTGAATTTCCAGATAATTAAAATCACCCAAACTTTGTCTAGAAAAGCACTTTGAACTATGGTTTGATTTTGATTGAAGTAGTGGAAGGCTATACTGAATTAATATATATAATTGATATATTTTTTAATTTTATGAATAAATTTCCAATTATTTTATTTATCACATTCTTGCTAATATTAATTGGATTTACTTTAGTGATTAACCATATCTTAGATAATATTTATGCATAATGAAATTTATTTTTTTTCAATCTTGCATGCTCGTTAATTTAATTAATTCATGTGATCGTGAGGAAACATCCATAATGAAATAACCATGAAACTTGAAAAAAATAAAATAATAAAGAGGTATGATCATGAGATTTTATTAATGTTTTATCTATCAGTTTATAAACTAAATATTGACCTTTTAAAAAACACCTTGAACCAATTAAGGTTTGTGTTACAGCCTTCCACCAGTCCACCTATGTATCTCTCTTGGATTGGTTTTTCCTCTAATTTAAATTTGAACTGGCTCCACTATATGGGGAGATCCATCCATTACATATTCCATTACTCACACTTAGGTGATATAAACAAGTGTTTTACATAAAATAAACCATCGGTATGAATACCCTTACATAATAAGAGGAGATAATGCACATATGCCAAAATTTTAATTTAATAACAAATTAAATGAAACCAATCTCATAAAAAGGTTTGGTCAATGATCATGATTATCCACAAGCATGTAATGAATTACTCATTTAATAAAACTAGCATTCAATTATTATTTGTTATCATTTAAGATAACTTTTTCTGGAATCAATTAATTATCTTATTTATTTAATCAATTATTTTATCTTAATTCTCATCCGAATTTCCTTGAGATTCTCATCCATAATAATTTTAAACAAATTAAAAATAATAATTTAAAATTAAATTGTGTACATAAATTTACTTTGGAGGAAACATAGTAAATACCCATATGAATCTACTCAACATGTATTATAATCGTATACTATTTTCTCTTATGACATATGGAATATATGAATTATCATGAACTTTTATAATGTGAACTATCAAATTATTGATTACACAAATTTCATGACTTTTTGGTCATGTTTCATGCTTCAATGCATATGGAGTAACAATTATAACATGGCTCATACATGTTTTGATGACATAAAAATTAAACATTTATATATATATATATATATATCTGGGTGTATATTAACACCTATCACATGGTGTATCCTATCAGTTTAATGACCACAAACAATCACATGTTCATAAGTTTTACACAGTACACTAAATAAATTTTAAATCTACATAATTTGGTTGAAGTACAAGGTCTGTACATGGAGCTACAGGGCATGTACATCTCTCACCTTCTATCCAAGGCACATTCCTAGGGACTCAGCGTGTAAATCGTTCCTCAAAATTTTTTAGTACACATCGTGTATAATAGACTACATGGAATGTGGTCTCTGAGTTACACAGTCACCAGTTAGGTAGGCCATGTATTGTAATACAAGACCCATCTATGACTCAATGGGACAACATGATATGTACATGGGCTACATGGTGTGTACTCTAGTTGATCGTGTGCCAGGATGTCCTGATCAACATGGGGTGTAATAAATAAATTCATCGAATTTTATCAATGCACACAGTTTGAATTAGTTTCTGAATTAATTCTTCATGCATTGAACACAAGTGCATGGTGTATAACTATGATTACATGAGGTGTATTTCTATGTTATCCATCCAGAATCCTCAACACCTTCGGATGAGATCTTTGATTTTATTTCAGTCATAAAATTAATCTTTTCGATTAGATCTATGAGAAATGAAGGAGGAAGAATGATATCTTACAATTTGGATTAAAAGATTTATTAAAATTGAATTGATATCTAAATGATATATACATAAATAATCAATCATATTAAAAATATAATAAATAATTATGTGACCCAATCTAATACCCCTTGTAAGTTCTAGGTGTAGTAGAAGTGTGTGATGGGTTGTGCCCAAATTTTCTTTTTATCATGATAGATGATTAATCTGAGATTTTTACTATGATAAACATCACTATCTATGGAATTTAATCAAATAAATAGACAATGGATAAAACACTAAAACCAGAGAGAGGTTCATCACATATTATTTATAATCAATTTAATTAATTAAAGACTTACCATGTTGGAATTATTTCTTCATTGATGGATCTAATAATAGATCAACATTGTACCATCATTATGTTGCAGGAATCAGCTGAAAATTCCCTCTAGTAGTGATCCACACATGTTTCGATGATCTCCAAACATCAGCATAGGAAACTCTTAGTGCTAGCACAACAGATCCTATCAACTGTGTCTTCTACCTTTGATCACCTCGAGAACCACTTTCAAAGCATTCTCCTTAATATTTATTAACTTGAGGGTGGGAGTTGGAGGAAGATAACTCTCCATTCTTGGGAGTGTTCTTGGAGAAGGTATATCTCGGGGGTCTGAGAAGATTCTCCAAATCCATTGTGCACATCCAAAATAAATGAATTGGATCTTTAAGAAAATAATATAATTCTGTTTATATATCTCTAGGATAAAGACAATACAATTAGTGCCCTTTATTATTTATTTAATCCCTAAAGAACCCGATGTCTGATAATAATAATAATATTATTATTTATTGACATGCACTTAACTTGAAAATTAAATTAAATATTTTTTAATAAAATAATATTCAACATATTTTATTTCACCGAGGACCATTAAACTTGGTCCACAATTCCTCCATGATATTTATCAGTCCTTGAATAATGAATATTTGTTTATTAAATAAATATAACTGCATTATTCTTCAATAAATAAATAAATATTATATTCATTAAATAGAAAATAAATATTTATTAAATATTCTTCTCACATTATATTCTCTTGAATAACTGGTGACAAAATATATACGATCAAGAAAACATGAATAATTATTAAACCATATGCACAAATAATATTTATTAAACTTTTAAAATAATTAATAATATTATATTATTTAACTAATATTATGGATACACATAGTGTGTGAACCTCTAGTCCACTTTATTAGTGGCATTAGGCGAAGCAGCCTAAAGTCCAAGTTTAGAATCTAGAAACATGCCAGGGAACCCATAGAGAAAGAAGTTAATTCCAAAATGAAATAATACCTCATACATACACTTTCTATGTGATATAATCCCTTTACCATGAAATCTCAAATCAAGTAGGTTGAATGCATGTGCCATTAACCTATGTGCTATTTGTATCTTTCTATGACTTATGAGAAACTGAGATTATGTATAGAACATTGTGGCCATGGATTTATTTAGGCTATATCATTTCCATCAAAGGGCTTAAGATATCAACTTATTTTAAAGAAAAGAAGGGGAAAATACTTTCTCACATTATTCATTAATAAAATATCACTCATGATGCGACAAATGTATCCTACCTCACCGTGAACATCTATCATCATGGTTTTCATCAATACATTGAAGTATACGACTCATAATACTCATTAATAATAATATTAAAGTCTAAGGATAAATACACACATACAAATATAGGAACATGAAATGACACATATAAATGTGGATTTCATACTGGTGGGTCTCATTCTTATAATATCCTACACTGGATATTACCAAGGGAGTACAACATAAGAAGGTGCCTCAATGTCTTATGAGTCTCCACCCATGATAACCTGTAAAACATTTGTGTCCCTAAAATATCAACATCCAACTATAGAACATATATTTAAGAATAGTGTCATATCACTTCTAGCTAATCATCATTGTAGGGAACTTCTATGACCTTTTAGTGTGACAACTATACTTGTGACATTACCACTTACTATGTTACGTAGAAGAACAATCATAATGTGATAAGAAGTTTTATAATATTGAAAAATATGAATAAAAGTTATCATAAAAAACATATAAGTCGGTTTTAGGGAACCAAATCCAACAAACCACACCACCTCATCCATAAAACTCATCTAAAAAACATCCATGATGTCTGAATCCTTGATCGTTAATAAGTAGGCTGATTTCGTCAATCATTCCATGGGTACCTAGATAACATCACCACCTTCATGGTAATAGCAAAACCCTAAAATTAAATCCATTAATATTTCATACTACTTAAACTTAGGGACATCCAAAGGCTGTAATAAAACTATAGTAACATAATTTTCAACTTTTACTTACAGGAAAACTAAATAGCATGCCACAAACTCTACCACCACTAGATTCATCCCAGACCACCAAAATTACATCCTTAAGAAACAGTACATCTTGGGTACCCCAAGTGTACCAAAAATTGTGATATATCAAACTTATAATGGACCCAATAGTTCATTGCTACGAGAATAAATAGCCTCCAAAGAAACAACATTTGGTTCTGACCATCCTTTGACTATCCCTCCAAAGCATCTCCATGGTCAACACAATCACATATACCCTCTACCTCTGAGTCCCCACACAAATAATCATCCACCAGTTTCATCATAGAATACTACATCATCATATGAAAGAAGAAACCTACACCATAAACCACCCTTGAATCTAAATTCAGGGCTGCCAAGTCCTCCATCACCCTCTAAGAAAATCCAAACTTTGAAATAACATACTTTAATGTCTTCCTTCTCAAAGAGTAAGCTACAACATCCCTCGATCCCAAGGTGAAATAAATATAAAATCCATAATCCTAAAAAAATTACATCCAACACTATTTCAATATATATAAATCATGATATGAAAAGATACACTTCAATCACTTGTGATTCATGAATACCAAAAAGTGCTCACCAATGTGGTAATGTTTCCACAACTTGAATGAAAACACAACTGCTACTAGCTCTAGATCACGGGTGGAATAGTTATTCTCATAGGTAAATAGCTATATATACACGTAAGTGATCACCAATATCTATTGCATCATGAATCATCCCAATCCCACACTAGAATAATCTTAGAACATCTCCAACATCACCCCGTCTTTTGAGAACTCATGAAATGGAGCACCAATCAACTTTCCCTTCATGTAGTCAAATGCTTCCTGAATCTGATCATTCTATATGAAATATTTTTTATTCCTAGTCAAAGCTATCAATAGAGACTTAATATATGATTAGACATATAAGAACCTTTTTCAATAGTCCATAGGGACAATAAATATATGAACATCCACTACATTCTTAGGTCCTTCAAAAGTAACAATTGACTCTAACTTTGATTGTTCCATGGATACAAATTTATAAGGCACCACATAACCAAGGAAATGCACCCATCATGTCCCAAAATTACCTTTGGATAGCTCTGAGATGACCAACAAACAACTCCTCTGAATTCAATTAGATCAAGATGTCATCAATGAACATGAATATGAGCTGGTTTAGGAACTCATGAAACATAGAGTTCATGAGCCCCATGAACACAGTTGGTGTATTCATGAAATATAAAAATATAACCATGAACTCAAAGTACTCATACCTTTATAAAAATGAAATCTTCAAAATATCGTCCTCCTTCACCCACAACTGGTGATTTCAAGTCCACATATCAATCTTAAAAAAAACTCACCCCTCTAAGATAGTCAAAAAGATATTTTATCTTTATGAGTGGGTAAATATTATTGATCATTTCTTGATTCAACCTATGATAGTCTATTCAAAATATATTACTAAGATTTTTATTCTTATTGAATAACATCAAAGCACCCCATGAAGACATGCTAGGCTAGAGTAAAACCTTATGAATTATATCATCTATCTAAATCATAAACTCCTAAAACTCATAAGTTACCATATGATAGGTAGACACAAAAACCATAGAAGAACTGAGTTGTAAGTCTATCCCAAAATCAACATTACATTAAGGGGTTTTCATTGTGACCTCCTAAAAAACATCCATAAACTCCCTAAAAACCCTCAGAACCTCCGTTATCCTAGCATCGACTAATTTCATAGTTAAATCAAGCACTATGTAAATAAGGGGCTCCACACATATACTACCAACTAAAAAAATCCACTTTACAACAAAAATTACATGTTTTCCATTTAGATATGAGAATAAAACTATCCTCTGGAAGTAGTCATTAACACTAAACACAGAATACAACTAGTCAATGATAAGAATGACATCATATGAATTCATTTTTACTAAGAACAGATCCTCACATGACTGTGGTGGTCTCATCATCAGTATAAATTCTTGGTACACATTAAATAAACATTCATGTCCTCCAATTGGAATATTCAACACTAGGGAAATGTGAAAACTCACTATGTTCAATCCTAGAGAACAAACTAGAGTAGGTGAAATAAAGGAGTGTGAAGATCCATAGTTAAAAAACAAAATCAAGGGTAAACGATAAAGTGATGGAACCTCTAATGACATCTAGACCCTATGGAACTTCTTCCTCTACTGCGTGTAACTAATCAAACCAAGATCCCATTCCTCTTTGTTGACAACCCCCTCCATCACTGTGCTTATGATAAGGTCCCTAAACACGAGAGACATCTTCAGGTCAGTATCTATATGCTCCATCTTCTCTCTATGGTTCATAGGCCCACTTACACTGTAGATAAAATGGTATCAGTAGAATATATTGCTAAGGCTGATGTTGAATCTATGCACCTCCATGATATTGATATCAAAGAACTATGGTGAACTGATTTTGATGATGTCCAAGAACCCAAAAGACAAAGAATATTGGTATGAAGTCCCCAAGAAAATAATTGAACCTGTTGGTCCTAAAAGGCTAGAAAGAAATATTTTAAGGTCGACTTCCCAATGGTTAGAACCTTGAATGTCTTGGTGCTAGTGACCTACCACCAAAAATATTCTCCTTAAGGTACCCTTCTAGATCCCCTCTCCTGGTAAAACTCCTTGAGAGTGTATAAACTCAATCACCCTTTCCTTCTTCTAAACCTAAAACTATGTTGGGAACATAAAAGGATTAATTGAATATTGGATTGAATTATAGAGTGCCTCTTGAAGACATCTTTCATAAGAATACTCATCCAGAAAGAGATCTAGGTAAAAATCCAATAGACCATTGAAATTGATTCCCATCTCCCACATATAAAAACTCCCCCACTAAAGAGAGATAATATCTTGCCTCTTCGCTATCATCATGGTTGACAAAATAAGCTCTTCCCAAAACTATTTTTGAAGGTATACTAATGACTCATTTTACACATTTAACTCACCCAGATATAACATCTACAACTGACACACATCTACTTGTATCTGAATAACTACTAAAGGGACCCAATACTACACCACATCCTAGATCAGACTGAAAGATATCTCAGTATACTCTAACAAACTCTCTATCACTATATTGGAAATTCTTCACTCATAATTCTCCAAATCATACTACTAAAAAGAATTAAATTCTATCTACTATTGATCATCCACCTAAATCAAATTAACGTTCTAGCAATGAACTATGATATCATGCTTGACCTCTAATGTCTAAACTGCATGTGAAAGACATTCAAGATCCCTAGATGAAATAGAAATATGGATTTCTTAAGCCAGATTAGTATGTTATTTTTGTTAATATTTATTTAATTCTACTCTTTTTTTATAATTCATTTCAAATTCCCCAAAACAACTCAATTGAAACAAGTAAACAAGTAAATCATGATGAATTTACCTCTCTTAGTACTCTAAAATGAAATTTTCACAACCTCACTTTGTATTTTGGTAGGATTAGATTCCCTTTATCTGATCATGGGGGTCCCTAAAATCCTATACCATAGCCAGTCTTCCTTGGCCTATATGATGCATGAATATTAACTGACAATATTGCTTATCCAACCCATGAAACCCTCATTGTACCTGATTCCAGACTCTACCATATCACTCAACCATAACATTTAATACCTCTCTTTCATGAACCCATCCCTCTAAATGTACCCATTCTAGACCAACAATAAAGGAAGAGAGATGATAAATCTGGAGTCACACCACCAATAGTCCCCAGGTTTCTGACCAACATCAAGGGTATAAAAATATCACAAATGAGAGGCATTACCTCTAATAATAACCAGATCAATAGATATGATATTAATGATAAATCAACTCCATGAAATAATATAATAAAGAAACTAAAACCATCCCACAATTCATGTGTAAATAAAATAGACATTGATAAAAATCTCTAAATAAATACCCAAAAAAATATAAGGTAGCGACAAAACAACTTTATTACGGTCTGAGCTATTAATTAAAAACATGGTCCATGTATTCCTCTTTGAAACCAGAAAATATTTGTATATACACTATGTGAGCATAAAAAATATACTCAATTTTAAACCCAAATTCTCTTGTTCACATGTGAAATAATCCTACTAATGAACTAGTGAGTAGACATCAGGACCAACAACACCTAAATAGGCCAGCTAAACGTCATATCTCACCAAGGCTCGCTCACTAAATAACACATCCAAGTATACTAACATAATATGAATAATATGAATGATAGGGAACCCCACAATACTTTACCACTAATTTTCCACTCTCACACCCCAACTTCATATATCCTGGTGCTCCCATAACTTCCATATAATACATCAAACATCACATCCCCACAACAGAACCACATCACACCATGTTTTAAAAACCTGGGTTGACACATCAGACCACCTCCCCATAGCACAATTACATCTCACCATGACCTCAAACACATGGGGCATCACATCATATCACAACCACATATCTAGGGTAGTCTGGTAGCATGAACATGAAGTACATAAACCTCATAACCACCTACTACTATGAAAACACCCAACCATAATACATATCATCACATTAAATTTGTCTAAAGATACACGGGCCATCACATTACACCACCACCACTACACTTTTTACTTTTTCCCATCACAACCCATGCATATCAACATTTCCTGGAAGAGATAACGGGAAAGAGGGGGTATCCATCCAGCCATCCTCACCATCGAGATGTTGATAAAAACACACCATATAAATATATGGGTGTTTACACTTGGTTCTAGATTTTTGTGGGGTGTGTATAGAAATCACAATGAAAAAAAATTATATAATATCATAGAACAAAATCCCAACCTACCAGTTCATGGAAAGGAACCAACTAACTAATAACATTACCACTAATCATCTTAACATTTACACATTCACTTCAACCATTAAATTAATAACACTAAACAATGAGGCACATGAAACAAACCAAATTTACTCCCCTTTCTTAGTTTAAGAAATTTTTGGGATTCTATATTATCGACCATAACCATTTAAATAACCCATTTGTTCCATTATTTCAGACCATTTAATTTCACATTAACTTCAACCATGTTTAACTACACTTCTATTTTTAATTCATTATCCATTTTCATATCATTAACCAAACCATCCCAATCCATTTCAATTTCAATGTTATCATTTAATTATAATAATAAATAGTAAACTATAACAATACAACACCATACAAACAAATAACCCATTTCTCATCACCTTTTCATGCCAATAAACCCCAAATCACCACCACATTTCCATCACAATCACCTCACCACACGACTACACATCTTATCATATTTTACCCCACATCACAACCACAAAATACCACCCAATAGTAAAAACACACCAAAAAGCAACCAAAATAATTTCACATCACCTCAATGTAACATTTTTCTTATTTATTCAATTGACTTTCATAATGTTCCTCTTTTACTTTTAATGGTATTATCACACAAGAATAATTTTTGGGGGGAAACCATTTTTTTGGCTAAGTATATGTGATTAAACAATTATATTTAGGGTGATTCCAAAAAAATCATATAAAGGTTTCCATAATCACAAAAACCATAGTGAAATAAAACACCCCAATTACCACAATTTCTGGTGGGGCATTTAGCCCATATAATCAAAATATCAATAAATATAAAAAGTTGTACAAGCATGAAATTTCATCCCTTATCCCTACATTTTCAATTAAATTAGTTATTATCGTCATTAATATGGGTGAAATACAACTTTCCAAAAGTAAAAAACGACTAACCCATCCCGTATAATACACTAGCTGAGAAACAAAGTAAAATCGCTACCCCAGATGAATATTCTGATTTGTTACACAAGGTTAATCCCTGAAAAAAAAACAGCAATGATCCCCACTAAAAGAGAGAGAACCTTTACCATATTTAAACAAAACAACCACATCACCCCTCATCATAATAGCTCCAAAACCACATGTTTTCACATAAAAACATCATTCCTAGATAGGAAAACTGGAAAAAATGAAAGAGAGAAACTTACCTAAACCATCCTAGATTGATCCTTAATGGTTAGGGATGAAATTCACTAAAAAAAGATGAATGTTCCCCTTGATATACACTTGGGTCAGCCTAGAAATGATAAAAACTCAGGAAAAGTGGTCTGGTCCAAGGGTTTTTCTAAATTCATGTGTTGTTATATATGTTTTAATTTAATATTGATCAATTAAATATGATATTCATTCTTGATATTAATGTTTTTTATATTCTTACAGAAGGGAAAACATGTGGAGAAATTTAAAGGAAAAATGGAAAATAAGGAACAGAAAGGTACTTCACACCCTCACACATCCTAGATTGGTGAAACAATGGAAATTGATGACGAAACAAGAATATCACTGAAGATATAACTCATGAATCTAAAGTACACAACATTTATTCCTCAACCAGACCACCTACTATCCAGATTTGTAAGCTGTGAATCCCATATACAAGATGTGAAACAAGTATATGATGTGAATCATGTTTATGTGTCATGAAAAATTTGAAGTATGAACCCGGTGAATATACATCATGTGATCTCAATACAGGATGTTAAAAGTTAGAATTATTAATCTCATCAATGATACATTCTATAATATTTTTAATATCCAAGATATTCATAGAAATATATGGATCTGAAACGCACGATGTGAATACCACTTAAATTCCATAAAAGCCTCAATGTATAGGTCACTTAAACCATGTTCATGACACAAATCTATTATAGTTCGTGAACCATTTGGGCTCTATAAATATGAGAACACCCAGATGCATACATGGATTAAAACAACCCAAACATTTTTATTCTTTTCTACTTTGTTTATTTCTTGTTTTATTTCTTATTTGTTTATATTTATTTATTTTATTATTCTATGCACTCCTTTTTTACTCTTTCTGATTCCAAGACTTGTTATTTTCACATGTTTTTCCAATTCATGAATCTAATTTCATTTATTGTTCAATACCAATCTTCTCCTACATTATTTATTGTCTCTCCATTCAGGTTATTATTTGATAACTTTTTTATGATTTTAGTTATGTATTTCTTTATATTGAATAATTTATTGGTTATGTCAATAATGTATCCATTTATTTCCTTACTTTTATTTAATTTTTTCATGTGTGTGTAATTCAATTAGGGTTAGTTGTTGAGATTAAGGGTGAATTTAAACATAATGAATCTATGAATCAAAAATTTGTAACCCTATGATGAGTAATTAGGTTTAAAAAATTGTTAATCTCAATATATTTCATCTTCAATGACCATTGGAGATGCAATTGAATGCCCATAACCTAATTTGAGTTTATAAGACTAGGACTAATAACCAATTATTATTTATTCCAAGAAGATAACCTTCCTACAGTTAGCTTGTCAACTATATCTAGATTGAGGGGTAGTTTCCTACTTAGGTAGATCTAATTGGTTGGACTAAGACCAATTGGTGACCTCTTCCTTACTTCGTATCCTAAGCCATAGGTCTATCTCAAGATATATTTTGGATTATCGTTTTCCTAAACCCTAAAATTTACCCCAAACCATTCATTTTATCTAAATTAAAACCCATAGAATATAGTTTAAATAAAATAAAATAATAATTAGGAAAACCCAACCTTTGGTCAAGAGTTTCCCTCATTGTGTTCAACACTCTTTATGGAATCGACCCCATGCTTCCACTATAATATACATTTGTAGTTAGTTTAGTTCAGGGCCATTATAAATTTCTAATTTTATAATGTTCAAAGTATTTAACGATATACTCTAGATGCATTAAATTTTTTCACCATTGATAAGGAGTAGTGGAAATTAGTAATTAACTCGTGACTGATTTCTTAGGTCAAAGACTTTTCTTGTCCCATTTTTATTTACTAAATTTAGTTTAGGTGTTTGTTTTTTTTAATTTGTATATATATTATTATTATTCAATATTATTATTTTGGTAGTTTTTATTATTTTGAAGGATTTATTATTTTACAGATCAGTATCATGAATGATATTGTTAATGAAACATAATACCTTTTCTGACTATGAAAATAAAAGGAAAGAAATATGATGGACATTTTTGATTGGATGGTCAAAGGGAAATATGAGGAGGAGGTAGAAGTGGTATAATCGGTATAATCTAAGGAAGAAGAAAATGTGAAGGAAGTGGATAACACATAGAAAAATGTTGACTTATCTAATATTCTAGAAGAGGAAGAATAATAAGACTCCCTATTAAGCATACAATAATAAAAATAAAATACCATGAATGATATTTTCATTGAAATGTAGGAGAGGAAAAAAGTATCATGTGGAGACATAAACTAAATATAAGGAAGTAAAGGAAGAAGAACCTCAAATAATCAATGTATAATATAAAGAAGTAGTAGTGGAAAAAATGAAATATATAATATGGTCAGATTTCAATTTCCTATTATTTTCATTACATTTGTCCTTAAATTATATCCCATCACCAGTTAATAAGAATCAATGGGGGAGGAATAAAAAGACTACCCCATATGCACATCAAAACCAAATGTGAAAAAATCCAAGGGTGTTAGCACTATGTTATGTTCCAATTATATAAAAAAGGTAATGGTCGAGCTGAATAACTGTAAAAAAGATCATCTAATAAGAGGAAACATGTATTTTAAAATTTATTTATAGTACTTAGATTTATTTTATTTTATTAGTTTAATAAATCTCCACATGGTCTATCTCTATATTTTTTTGAACTAAATACTTTTAATTTTAAAAGGTCGTGTACTTTAATTGTTAACTTTTGTTGTTCAAGAAGATGGAAGTAAAAAGATGGAAGAAAAATAAGTGATGAATATAGGCCTAATTCATTCCATGGGTCAAATTCATGTAATGAGTTCAATGCATGACATGATATCATAGTTCACATCATGAACCTAGGTCAGAAAAAACCTTACTGACTCATTCAAAAGTGGTAAAGGAAATGGATTAATTTTTTACTTATTTATATTTTTATACCCACAGTTTTTCAACCAAACTATTTTGAAAAAAATAAAACAAAGAAAAAATTAATTGAATTATTTCATGAACTAAAATTAATTATATTTCCCCATAAATGGTCAAATTATTTTTCTTGTATTTTCTAATCTAGGAGGCACCAACACTTTAGAAAAATATTATGGTATGTTAGAAAATTATAAATATAATACCTATAAATGGAAAAGATATAAATGAACATTTTATGAGTAACTTTATTAATTCAATTTGTAATTTCTTGAAAATTACTATTCATATGATTGGATTTCTTAATGTTGATTCCCAGAAGCATGCATTGAGTAAACTGGTTATTAATTTTCATTCCATTAATTAATATAATTATATTCTATTACTATTTCGGAGAGGATTCTAGGCCATATATTTCCTTTTTTTCGGATCATATTTCTTGTGTGAAACTAGTGTCATATAAACCTACTAAAACTTGAATTGTTATATTTTCAAAGATATTGAATCATTTTATTGATATGAGTATTTATCCTAATACCAACCTACACATTGACCCTTCTTATCCTATAAATACCACAAATGGCCCTGCTAGGATTGAATCACATTACAAGCCATTATTTTCTTTTCCAACAAAATCTTTGTATTTTCATGATATTAAATTTAATGAGTGCGAGGGAGGGATTATTCATGGTGGATATGGGGTGTTGTATGTTAAGAAGAGATAGTATAGTGTTTCCATGGAATTTTTTATGATAGTTCATATTTACATTCATAATATTTCATTTCTATCATAATTATTAATAAAAAATATTAAAAAAGTGTTGTGATTTGGGATAATAAAAGATAACCATTACTAGTGAATAGATTTTTATTATATGTGGTTCGGTGGTGGATTTGAGGATCATTCCAATCATGAAATTTAAAAAAATGAAAATGATTAGTTTCCTGTGTATATCAAAAATCAAAACATTCAAACCAATGATCTCAAAATCATATGTGGTTAGGTGGTGAATGTGATACTTATACCAGGTACAAATTTCAAAAATTTTAAAAAAAAAGAGATGAGTAAAAAAAGAAAACAGAAAAAATTAATAAAAAGAGAAGATCATTTTACATTATGATTACATCATCTGTGATCCTTTACTTTTATTTTTAGGGTGTGTGAGTTGAAGTTATTTTTGTTAGGAGGATTTCATTGAGCTTGTTTTTTTGTATATCATGTATTAGGAATTAGATTTTAGCATTCTTTTGAGCCTTTCATATTTTAAATATCAATACCAACCAACCCTCATCTTCAGACACATTTGATCCTAATTGTAAATACATCATGATTAATTATGTTATTTTTCTTTATAGGGTAGAGAAAGTAGATTCAATGCAGGATTACGGTTAGGAACTTATACTTGAGGTATGATCATAAATCCTTTAAAATTGTTACCTTGAGTGATGAGAGAGAAAGAATTCATGGTGATATAAATAAAAAATGGTGTGGGTATTGATGAAAGGTTGAAATATGCAAGTGAAAAGGGGAAATGTATGGAATTGAAAATTTAAAAAGAATCATGATTTTTTAATTCCTTATTTGATATATTTTATTCTTTTATAATATTTAGTTATAACTTGATTTTATTAGAATAATAATTATAAATTCCCATTTTTAAATATGGACCCTTTTTGATTCAATGATGAGATTTTTCTCAAAGACGTGTAAAGATTTTAGTGTGGGGGTATTTGATATCTCGATTTTGTAGCTATATATTCATGTAATGTTATATGTGTCTAATGAAATATTGATTTATTTTATATGATATTCATTACTGATATTTTTTTTATTCTAATGGAAGGACCGACATGTGGAGAAATTTGAAGGAAAACATGGAAAATAAGTAACAAAAAGGCACTTCACACCGAGTAGCAAAGATAAATGTTTTTGAAGATACAAGTTATGAATCCAAAGTACACGACATGTATTTTTCAAGTGTACCACCTATCGACCAAATTTTTATGCTATGGATCCCATGTAAATGACATGAACCAATTACACAACGTAAATCCCATTTACACGTTGTGAAACCTTCGAAGTACGAACCTAATGAAGATACATGACGTGATCTCAGTACAAGATGTGAAAAGTTCAAATTATGAATCCCACAAAAGATACAGGCCACAAAATCCTTAAAATCTAGGATCTTTGGAGAAATTTATATATCTAAAACACAGAACTTTAAGACCAATTACATGTCATGAAATCCTTGATGCATAAGTCACTTAAAGCATGTTCATAAAGGGAATCTGTTACATGTTGTGAACTGTGTGGGATCTATAAATATGAGGGAACCCCAACACAGAAAATGGGAAAAACTACCCAAAAACTTTAATTCTTTTCTTCTCGAATTCTTTCCCGTTTTATTTCCCATTTATTTCTATTAAATTATTTTATTTTTTAAGAATTCATTTTTTACCACTTTATATTCAAAGACTTCAACTTTATGCGTTGTTTTCCTACACTTGAATACAATTCTATTATCCATTCAGTACTAATATGCCTCTATGTTTCTCATTATTTCCCAATTCATGTTAATATTTTATTGCTTTGATATGATTTCATTTTTCAATTGATTTAATTTGAATGGTTTATTTTTTATGTCAAGCATGTTGCTATCTATTTCCCAAATTTCTTTTAATTATATCATGGATGGATAATCCACTTAGGGTTAAGGGTCAATATTAAGGGTGGATTTAAACATAATGAATTCATGAATCAAAACATGGTTAACATATGAAGAGTAATTAGGTTTAAAAAATTCTTAATCTTATTATTTTGTATTTACCCTAATCTTCATAGATGAAATTGAACGACAATGGCCTAATTAGAGTTGATAAATATAGGACCAATAGCCTATGATTCTTCCTTCTTAGAAGCTAATATTCTTAATCTTAGGTTATCTACTGTCTCTGTACCAAGAAGTAGTTTCTAGCTTAGGTAGATCCAATTGGTTGGACCAATACCAATTGGTGAAATTTTCATGGCTTTGTTGCATAATCCATAGGTTTATCCCAAGATAGATTTAGGATTATATTTTTCTTAAAACCTAAAATTGACCATAAACACTTCCTTTTATCTAAATTAAAACCCACTCTAAGTGGTTTAAATAAAACCAAATCAAAATTAGGATTACCCAACCTTTGGTAAAAAGTTTTCATCATTTTGTTCTCCACTCTCTACGGGATTGACCTCTTTCTTCCAATATATTATGCCTCTGAATTAGTATGGTTTAAGAACATTATAAATTTCTAATATTATCATGCCTAGAGAATTTAACAACATCCTCTGGATGCATTATTGAACATCATTATGAATGGTTAAACTACATACTTCTTTACCATATACTATATGTGTTGAGTTTTATTAATATATATGGTATGTGGGCTTTTTATAGCCTAATATTACCATTATAGAGGTAATATTGGAGGATAAATTTATGTAATTTGAATTAGATGTATTTTGGGACATGTCGATAGGTGGTTTTTGAAGAATCTATAATATATAGAGTTTGAGTTGGGAAAGTTATGTGAATCCAAAGGCAATATCATGATTATGATAATAAAAATGCATGATGGTTGAACATGATAGTCCTAGTGTTCCACTAGATTATTTTGAGATGCATGTATCAATACCTAGAGAACTGTTGGAGTTTGGAATTTATGAGGTACTTATATTTTCTACTGGGTTTTAGACTCCTTAGTTTACCCCTGACTGCATAGAGTGTGGTCATGGGTCGCCAATGGGATCATTGGATAATTAATTATGAGATAGTTATTGAAAGGTATGAGAGGCCTTATTTAATCAAGAATAAGAAAAGAATGATGGACCTTGAGGCTGTGATGTATGCTAGTTAGAGAAAGATCTACTTAAGGGAATGAACTGATATAGATTCTCTTAGAAAATCGGTGGATCAAGGGTATGCTAGATACATGATATGAGGTCTTTAGAAATGATGATCAATTGACCTCAATGTCATGTTGACTTTTTTAATGTTGAAATGGTAAGATCATGTGAGAGAGGAGATATGAACTTATGTGTAAAATCTAAGCTGTAGTGTGATGACCCATGAGATTAGAAAGACACTTAGGGGTTTGATCCACTCCGTCTAGTGGTTATATAATAGGAAAATGTTCCTCAAATATAGAAATATTAGAATTGATGAGAATATAAGTTTCTTACAGGTCTAGGTTGGGACTATAGTAGAAAAAACTTGACAACTGTGTGGTGATGAGATAGGTCATATACCACGAGTTATAACAATTAGTATTAGGTGTGTGGTGTATTTTTTTGTTTAAATTAGGAAGTGGTTGTGTGGGTAACCACAGTGTTAATAGAGTCCCATTTAGGGTTCGAGTTGAAAATTTATATAAGGAACATGATCAGGGCTCAAGAATTATAATGTTTGGACAATCATTGGTATGAAGAATGATCATTATTATTGATTGATAATAAGGATGTCCTATAGTAGGGATCATAACATGGACTATTTGATGGGGTGGTACTCATTTTGAGTGGTTTTTGGTGAATGCAAAGTTTAACATATTGATAAACCCAACCTGGATGTAGTTTTAGTTTTTATGCCATAACCTTGGTACAAGAAGCTATGTTACGAACATGAAGTGAATGTTATGCAAGTGTGGGTATCAATTAATTAGAATTGATAGAATTGGTTTGATCAATATTTGATAGAAACTAGATATGAGTTTATGGTTAGTTTTTTTGACTAGGTTTGATTATCAGAAGTTGGTTAGTGAGTGACCGATTGTATGAGACATTGATGGTATAGAGTAACCTGATGATGTGAATAATAATAAAATGGTACTTATGTTATATGTAGCCTCAGGAGTGAGACTGTGGGTTCTAATTAGTATAGTTGGATGAGATGTGTACTAGTGTAGACAATTGGAAACAACCAATGAGGTGTGAATTAGTATTTTGGTAGTTCATTAATTCCACCAAAAGTAAGTCATCATGGGGGATTTGGTTTAAATATCAATACCACTGTGAGTGGGATGGTGAGGTTTTGAGCCACAGATAGGGTGTGGGTGAATTATTGGTATTAACATGAACAAATGGTGGTGTGTAGTTCTATTCATGCATTAGGCCATGGTGAATACAGTGGTTCATGAAAGAAGCATGAGGTGTATTTTAGTGATAATTGTAAAAAATCATTGTGCTCGTTGTTGTATATGAGTACTTCCTATCATCCATAGACCGCCAGATAATCTGATCAGACAATATGTATTTTTGATGAAATACTGAGAGTGCATTTCCTAGTTTTTAATGGTTCTTGGGAGAACCACCTTTTATAGTTCCATCTACCACTATTCCAAATGGAGGTTGCTGAGTTATAAATGATCAATTTGAATATTTTCCAAGAGTCTATAGGGAATAATTAGTTGATTCAAAAATAGATGTTGTTTTCCTGACGTATAAAGAGGATGTATACATAATTTGGTTTAGTTATCAAACAATCGTTGCATAATTTAGGTGGAAACCTGGTTTTGTCATAGGATTCAGTGTTGAAACCTATTTTATTAGTTAATTTAGGGTTTGAACACATTTTTTTTCTTTATATAAATTGTGAACCCATTTTGTCACTTGTTTCAGGGGTGAAACCAAGTTTCACTGCATTTTTTAGAAAGTGAAACCCCATTTTGTTGCATGATTTAGGGGATAAACCATGTGATTAAACATAGTGAAGGGTTTTATTGGGATATTTTCACTTAAATAAGTAAGAGAATTTAATTTCATGACTTGTGGGTGTGTGGGGGGCCTGATGTACGAGGTCATTAAAAATAGGTTGACATTATGGTTGACATTTCCATTGAAGAGTATTCAGTTTTCATTATTTTTCATAGTGAAAAGGATCTTCATGATATGACTATTTCTCTTATATTGGTTTTGTGGAATCATAATTATAAATAAGAGGATATGTGAATTGTAATCATACATGAGAGCTTTGTGGAATGATTTTTTTTCTGATAATCCCAGGGATGTTAGGGGATGCAGCTTGCGGATAAATTTATATTTAGTGGGGAGGTTGTAAAACACTAGAACATCTTACAAGGTACAAACATATACATATACATATATATATATTTATGAATTTTTTTTTATTAGTGTGATGGTTTTGGGGTTCATGAGTGGTTTGAGAAGGGTTTTGTAACATGATTTAAGGGGTGAAATGATGATTGGTGACATGATTTAGGGGGTGAATCCGTTGGTGAGTCATGTCATGGATTCTTGCTCGAGTGTTGTAGTTTCATGGAGGTTTTTGAGAATAGTATTTGAGAGTAAAAGTAATATATTTGGTTCTTGATGCTAGGTTTTCTGTGAGATACCTTAACATACAATTCTATGGGATGAGAATTACTTTGAGAGGGATTTTTTAATGGTCCTTGAGTGTTTTGAGGCATGTTTTGATTTAGGTTTTGGCCTAGATATGTGTATCATGGTTGTTTTTGGTTGTAACAGGTGTTGGGATGGTTTAGTGAACATTTTGAGTGGAACAAGATGAACCTGGAGTTTTTTAAGTTTTACAGGCAGCTAGTCGTGTTGTGACACGGTGTGCCACGCCATGGAAAATCATAGCTAGGCCAAAGAGGGGTGCTGTATAGACGTTAAAAACATGAAATTAACTTTCAAATAATCAATAGCTTCCATGTGGTGGTTTCTAGTGCTTTAGAATATTTAACTTCCCTTTTTTTCCTTCCCTCGAACCCCATACCTAATTTTGGCTCATGGAGATTTCCTTTTGGTGATTTTGGATCCTTCAACCTCGTTTCTGGGTGGATCCATTATCCATTCATTGCGATTGATCCCACATGATAATTTGAAGCATCTCTATGCTATAAATATATATTTTTCTTATCTATTTATTTTTTTTCTTCTCATAAACCATAATATAGTATCGATGGAATCTATTTTAGGTATTTTTTTGTTGGGATAAAAGTGGGTGGTGGTTCTAGGCACTTCAGATTTATTACACTTGAGGTAAGTGATCTAAAAATTATCCCTCAAGTGTTAATCCATTTATTAATTCATACTTTGTTTGGTCATGATGAATTATCATTAGTTCAAACTAGAATTAAATTACACAATTTAAATCACAAAAATTATGCTATGTAATGATACCTCGGGTCATCTATAAACCCTAATCGGAAGGTAGACTACGAAGTTTCCTTGAAAGAGATTATTTACATGGAATGTGTTTGATAAAGTGATGAAACCCAAATTATTTTCCTTGAATTATAAATAAAATATATTGATTTATAACATGTGAATATATATAATTGAAAAATGTAAAGGTTGATTATGAACAATGATAAATGATGTTTTATCTTAAATCAGAAAAATGGATTTTGAATAAAACAATAATGACTTGATGAGATGATGATTTTTTTAATGTGATTACCCTTAGGGAATATTTTTACGATTGGTTTTAACTTAGATATTTTTCTTCCAAGGTTCTACAGATGGATTTTTCTCCATATGTGATCTATTATTTTAAGACATGTATATTTTCATAGGTGTGACTATTTGGATCTATTGTTCTAGGATGGGTATATTTCACTAGGTGTGAATATTTTTTCTGGATGGGTATATTTCCCAAGGAGTGACCCCATTGTTATAATAGGGGTATATTTTCCTTGGGGTGAATATTTTGTTCTAGTATGGATATATTTCCCTAGGAGGTATTAAGATCACAAGGATGAGTATATTTCTCTAGGATGGATTCCTTCAATTTAGAGACATCTTGTGCTGACCAAAGTTGGTATTGTTGATATCAAGTGTTTTCATGAAACCTGAGGATTAATGATGTTTATTTAATTACTTTATACTCTATTTACACACACATATACATATATATTGTCACTTATTAATCAACACAATCATATTGGATATATTTATATCCATCATTGGTGGTGGCCTTCTAAGTTTTACTCACACCCTACTCAGGATATAAATTTTTACCCATGTAGACTTCATGAATTCAAGAAAAGACAATAGAAAAAACCCTATGATTGATACATGAATTGGTATTAATGGTTGAATCATTTAAGATAATGTTTTATTGGGTAGTCTTTTAGTTTTATTTTTTCTTTCTTTTTTGGGATTTTTGGGGTTATGGACTATAACTTGGTGATTGTTTAACCCGCATGCCGATCAATTGATATTGTACCGGTTGTGGTTATTTATCATCACTTACACTTATGTATTATTACTTTTTATTTTGGATTATTATATGATTTACTTTATTTTAATATTTATTTAAATTTGATATAGTGGTACAATATCCTCTTAGTATCACCTTATACTCATAATGCAAGTCTACATCCTATAGCGTATGGGGAGGTGCACCCGAGGCCACTACAATGTGATATTAGGAGTGCCTACTCATATTGAAGATGCTCTAGACTAGGATCATGGGTCTAAGGTGAAATAGATGAGAGATTATACCTTTAAATCTGAGTTAAATAATAATAGTAAAAAAGGAAATATTATAAGCGTCCAAAATAAGAAGTAATCAGAAATCTAGGAAAGTGGAAATTAATATTCACAACCTAAAAACTATGAAATGATAAGTATGTATGTAATTTAATCATCCAGTTCCTGGAAATAACCACAAATATCAAAAAATTAAATAAAATATAAAATTGGAATACTCCCAAAAACCAATCTCCCATTCTCTAAAAGATTATCTCAAGTAATGCATCAGTCATAGAGAGATTTTCGTTGTCCTGTCTGGTAGTCTTGAATTTTGATCGGTTACCAACTAGTGGTCCGAGCTGGGTGTGAGTACTACTCAGTAGGACATCGCCAATAAAGTATATAATTATATATAGTCTTATTATGTTCATATTTAAGTGAATATATATATATATATATATATATATATATATATATATATATATATCTAGAGAAGAAAGTAATTAAATAGACATATTTTATCCTTAAGTTCCAGGATCACACCTAAGATCAACTATACTTGCTTCAACCAGCATTGGATGTCCTTGAATAGTAGAGATACATCAAGGGAAAATATACCCATCCCCATGATTGGAATACCTACCAAGGAAATATATCAATCCTGGAAATAAAGATTCACATTGGGGGAAATATAATCATCCTCAAATAATAGATCAAATGTGTCACACCTAGGAAAATATACTCATCCCAAAATAAAAGGTCACACCTAGATAAAACCCTTATATAAACCCATGGATGAAAATACCCAAGGGAAAACCAATACCAAAATCATGACTTAAGGACAAACACATTAAAACACTCAACTTCTCATCATGTCATTAGTGTTTCATTCAAAATAACTTTTTCAATTTAATACATTTCACCATTTATCACCATTATGACATAACCATTTTCCCATTTTATTTATCACCATTATGACTCAATGGGTTGAAAATTAACATAATTTCCATGATTTATATTGTGAAATTAAGTTCTATATAAAACACACAATGATCCAGCATGACTACACAATGAAAACACTAATAAACTGAGTAAGATTTCTGAAAATATTTATAGACCACCAATATCAAGATTAATAAAAATTAAGCACCAAGAACAACCACCTAGTTATAGATAAATGAATAAAAATCCCAAAATTATATTCCATCGATACAATATTAGGGTTTATGAAAAGTAGAGTATTAAGTAGAGAATAAATTACACATTCGGGGAACATAAAGGCTTGTACTTACTAAGAGGGATCAATGATAATGAATGATTATTTTGTATACCAAAAAGTGAGTTCAAAGGAGAAAATCACCAAAAGGAATTATCCATGCACCAAAATCCCATATGGGGTTAAAGGGTAGGAAATAATGGGAGTTACCTATTTTAAGAAATTTAAAACCACTTATTGGAAGTTGTTCATGGTGTGAAATGTACTTTTATGTCATGAAAGTTTATGCAAATCCCCTCTTGGTCTTGACCATGATTTTTTACCGTAGGAAAAACTATGTCACACCATGAATGGATACCTATTTCTCTCAAATAGATATAGATCCATTATATTCATCTCAAGCACTAACCTAAACCACCTTGAATCCTATTATAACAAAAAATCACCATGATACACATGTCAAGGATGAAACCTAAATCAGAATGTGCCTCAAAATATCCATGGGTCCTTACATCAATGGTGAAGTGGACATATTCATTGAAGAGATAAATTGAAAAAATAAAAATATGAAGAAATTTGATCCATTAGAGACTCTTAAACTAGATCAATATCAGGAGACCACATAGAGACCTTCATCATGTAAATTAAATCACTGATACAATTTTCTATTTAATCATACAATGTGATGATTCCTATTTGATGACTTAAATGGTATAAGGATTTAGAGATGAGACACTTACTATGGTATTAGTAAGTATAAGTGGGGAAACCCATGAGTTAATAGTTTCCTTATCAAATATAAAACCAATTTAGAGGGTTAGGTTTTAGGATGATGAGTTTCTTGAAATTAGAAATTCTTAGTGAAATAAATCCTAATCTAAATGGGTAATTAACATCAGACATATATTATCAATTTTTTTGGAAAATTACTAATAAATATATATTTTCATTATATTTTTTAGTAAAATTGTTAATGAATATTATAATCACAACATCGGTTTTTTAAAAAAATAATAACTATGATATCGAAACATTATATATTATTCCTTTTTATAAAAAATAAATAATAGTTTTTGCTAATAAAAATAATTATTGAAGTAGTGGTTACTGGGGACCCTGTGATCTTGTATGACCCCAAATTTAAGTGAGGGAAAGATGGTTATTTGAGGGGATTTTTTTAATTACTCTTAATTTTTTTATTTTTTTAGTTTAGAGATAAGAAGGGTAGTCTTTACCTTTATATCTGTTCTCTCCTATATTCTCCCCATTATCCATAGTGAATCGGGGCATGTTGGTTTGATAGTTAAGGTTAGATATTCTCCTATTTCCTTATTCTTTCTTTCTCCTCTAATTTTAGTGGCCTAATTTAGTGATTTCGAGTCTCAGATTATGGTGGATTCACATCACAATGAAAGATATTTTTTGTAGGTTAGTTAGAAGAAGCTTAGAGAGAACAAACACACATGGTTTCACACCAATTTTATTGAGGTAAATTATTGGGATTTTTTTGGTATTTTTGTAAATTTTAGTGGAATTTCTTGATAATATGAATGGTAAACTTAGGTTTCAAATTTAATAGGGATTATAAGTAACTTATGAATCATATACCCTTAGTTTCATGAAATTTCAACATGTATGCACTACTCAGTGAGAATCCCTTTTATTCTCTATCATGTATAAATCGTGTAAATTAATTATAAAAGGGTTATAATTTATTTATTTGAGGATTTGATGGAGATAGGCGTTCATTTATTTGAATTTTTTTTATTATGGTTTGTTTTGATGGACTGTCATTGTGAATGAGGGCATAACTCCATATCAAGGTAGGTGATCCCTAATTTTACCCCTTTTAGATGATTTTTTTAAACTGTGTGATATAATAATGGGGTAAGTGATTGTGAACAACCCAAAATGGATCCAAGGTGGGGTTTTGTGTGTGATTTGAGATAAGAAATGTTTGTTAGGCTTGTAACAAGTCCTCTAAATGTTGTGATTTGATTACATAGTCATTGAGTGCTATGTAGCATATGGGGAAGTATTTATTAAACTAAAATTAGAATAATTGATTGTTTTAAACTTAAGGAAGAGATTTAATGACCTTGAAGGTTTGAAATGGTTGTGTGTGACATATTCCATGAGTGATGGGATGAGGGTAAGTTAAAGTGGGTGGTTGTTGAGTCAACATAATGGGTACTAGTTTATCAAAAATGGATAATTTATGTGATAAATTTGAGTCATTATGAATGGATTGGAGTGGATTAGATTATTTTTAAAGAAAGTCCAGCCAAGGGTGGGATAATGAGTTAATCTCTTGATGATAATTTTTCTATACGGGTTAGTGTGTGTTATGGGATAGTTATGAGCATCTTTGGATATGTCACCTAGTCTGAGGTGACTTATGAGATGTAAATGGGGTTAGAGAATATACCAATAATGGAATTTTGGTGTTGTGAATGATTCCTTATTGAGTTTTGGGAATTAGTATGAGTTATAGATGATATTCCAACTCAGTGAATTCGGAATTATAGATTATGGGTTATGGACTAAGAGCCAATATTTTATAATGGAGGTTTTTAATAGGGTTGTACTGATCCTATGATAGTTTTCCCCAAAGGGTGCATTTTTAGTGAAGTATTTATTATGGTTAGTAATATTATTTTAGGTCTAGAAGTTTTTTATACTAGAGTGTGTTCTGCATAAGGTTAAATGGGTTATAGTAATGGTATATAATTAGGGAAGGGGTGGTTACCATGATAGTAATTTTGATTTTAATAATGTTTACTCTAATGTGATAAGCTAATAAATTCAAAATATCGATAGTGGATGGGCATCTTATTTATCTGATCTCTAGAGGATCTGATATATATGTATATTTCTACAATCAAGAGGATGTGATTATATAGTTTGAGTTTATACTAGATCCTATTATGTTATCCTTTATTGTAACACATTGAGGCTATATCTAATCCTACGTTATGGGATGATACATGGTTGGGTACACTACTAATATATCAAATATACTGAAATTGGTGATATTCCATTCACCACTTGAGAGGTAATATTTCATTCAATATTACTTTTATTTAGGAAATAGTGATAAACCATTAACTATTTCCTTAAGGATTACTGATAACCCACTCACTATTTCCTTGATTGATGAATAGTGATGACCCATTCAAAAATTCCTTTCCTTAAGAGTAGTGATAACCCATTCACTATTTCCTTATGTATTGGTGATAACTCATTCACCATTAACTAATTTGATGACTACACTACAAAAAAATAGTTTCCCACATTGGATTTTTTTTTAATTTTTAACATTGATATATTAGAAAGATCATCATAAGTGAAATTATAAATAGGTTTTTATGTTTTTTATTTAAAATAATATAAAAAATGGTTTTCAAATAACCTTAAAAAAATGTAAAATTGGCCAACATTTTACATTGGTTATAAATTAATCAACCAAAAATGATGTTTTGTACGTATGTTTTTTAAATAATATACATAAAACACATTTATTCACATTTGTTATTTTATAAATAACATAAAATCTATTTTTACCTTAGTTATTTAAATAAACAACCTAAAAAATTTATTTTTTAAAATTTATTTTAAAAATACAATTTAATTAACCTATAATTGATCAAATACTAGTATAAATAAAGGGAAACTAGTAGGAAACATTATCAAAATATATTTGTCACGACCCGTCCTCAGAAACCGTGCCGTGACTACCCCAAGACCGCCTCCCATAGGCCAGGGGCTAGAGACTAGCACCAAAGGCATAATTCCCTATAACTGGGAAGGCATTGCCTTTAAGAAACATAACCACACACACAACAAGAGAACAAGAAGAAGAAAACACTAAGGAATCAATATAAAAAGAGTGATTAAAGTACAAAGGGGCTGGAAATACAAGCCCAACAGTAAAGTACAAGAAAAGACAAAATAGCAGGAAGGTGTCAAGCTACTCCTGTATCGTCCTCCGGAGTCCCTACCTGAAGGGTAGGTACAGATGGCCACATCAACTCTCTACGTTCGTCTGTCAGCTCTGGGTACCATCTCGTCGTAGAGCCCACCTCCGAGTACCCTCATGTCATCACATCCACCTCTGAGTACCGTCTAGCTCTACAAGCCTCAACCTTGATAAGCGTTGTCCGTCGTCTGCATCCAACACAACCAAGTGCGGGCATATCCCGTGCAGGGGTGAGTATACTCTACTCAGTAGGGAGCCCGAGACCCCCAAAGGTCTCCCAGAATCGACAAAGGATAAACCAAAAAGGAAAGATACAATCACGAAGTAACAACCAACACTACTTAGGTATATGACCATACATATACCTAAGTCACCGATTCTAGTTTGGCTCCAACATCCGAGCCCAAGTTCGATCACATCCACATAGGATAGTACCACCCAAATCCACACAGGATAACACAACCCAGTCCACATAGGAAAGAAAGTAAATCATATCGAAGATAATGATTGAAAGTCAAGACTCAGCTCACACAGGTATACTTCTTCGGTGATAGAGATAATCAGATATAGCCACTGATTCATCTAAGCTGGGACCCACGTAGGATACTAAACCATCCAATATGCCAAACCCATATAGGATTTCAGTGCAGTCTTCATCGCCGTTGAACCCACATAGGATTAAGTACAGTATTCATCGCTGCTGAACCCACATAGAATTTCAGTGTAGTCTTCATCGTCGTCGAACCCACATAGGATTTCAGTACAGTCTTCATCACTGTCGAACCCACATAGGATTTCAGTGTAGTATTCATCACCGTAGAACCCACACAGGATTTCAGTACGGTCTTCATCGCTTCCGAACCCACATAGGATTTCAGTGCAGTCTTTATCTCCGTCGAACCCACATAGGATTTCAGTACGGTCTTCATCGCTGCCGAACCCACATAGGATTTCAGTGCAGTCTTCATCACCGTCGAACCCACATATGATTTCAGTACGGTCTTCATCGCTGCCGAACCCACATAGGATTTCAGTGCAGTCTTCATCGTCGTCGAACCCACATAGGATTTCAGTATGGTCTTCATCGCTGCCGAACCCACATAGGATTTTAGTGTAGTCTTCACAGTTGCAGTCGCAGCCAGCTCTAGGGTTCTCGCACATAGCATGATCGTTCCGGGAGGGTCTGCTCCACGAGCCATGGGGGTCGATACATCAACTAACATGTAGTCCAGAGTTGATGTATCTCAAAGTTTCATCTCGACAAGAGGAACTCAACGTGACAGACGGCGTGTCAATCGGACGCCCGGTCCGAGAGTTATTGGCTTTTTCGTCCCAGGGGCCCGGTTGGTTTTTAAGTCAAAACCAACCCGACCACACTCCATCTACGTACAAACCTTGAGCAGAGTAAGCCAAAAGGTATGTATCACTAAGATGAATCCAAAAAGTCGACGACACGTCAATCGGACGTCCGGAGCTCAAGTTATAAGTGTTTCCGCTCCGAGGGCCCAGTTGGGTTTATGTTCGAACCAACCTGGACGTATGAAAAGTTCTCTGAAACCATGAGTGTAGTATACTAAGACGACCGTATCAATCTAAGGATCACATCGCAACTGACGGTGCATCGATCAGAGGTTCACAGCCCAAGATATGAGCAAAAGACCGGAAGTGGCCTGAAAATGGAGGGTCTGTGTCCGGTCCGACCCGGCCAAACCCCCCCTGGGTCGGCCCGAACCGCGTTGACCCGAACCGGGTCTGGGTCCGGCCCATTAGGGCGCGGCCCAGCCTGCTGGGCATGGCCCGGCCCGGCCTGGGCGACCCAGCCCGGTGCGGCTCGCCGATGGCCGAGCGGGGTCGGCTCGGCGCTGGCCGAGCGGCCGCGCAAAGGGGGCGGCTGCCCCCTTGATTGTCGCTGCGGCCCCCGCATGGGGGCCGTTCCTTTCCAGAGGACGCGGACCAGTGCCACGTCCCCCCCTTCGGTCCCACGGGGTCACTGGACTAGACGCCTGCCGCGGCGGCTGAAGCCGCGGCGGCGCACTGGGACGCCCCCGCCGCGCCGGCGACCCCCACCGCCGGTGAATTCCTCGGGCCACTGGAGTTTCTCCGGTGGTCCGTTTTCAATTCCTTCTACGCCGGTGTTCGCCTCGGGTCTCGCACTTTACTGCGGAAGCATCAAACCACCTCTACGACCCATTCCGTCAATGCCTGTCAATCCACCGTCAATTAAACAATCCGCAGAGCCTTCGAATCACCGCAACGACATGGTGCGACAACACCGCGCTTCTTCACCCTTTCTTCCTTGTTTCCGTGCGGTGTCATTGCACCATGCTGCCTTTTCTCGTGCCGCAACTAGTACAACCAAAAAAAAGGGGGAGGAGGGTCGGTCGTGTTTGTGCGGTCCGACCTCCTCCTGTTATTACGGTAACATGCAGCCCAAAAGAAGTTGACGAACAGCAAAAGAAAACTCACAGGCAAGAACAAACAACCCCTACCTTGATAACGAGAGGAGTTCGAAAAGCGTCGCGGAAAGCAGCATCGCAGGGGAAGATGATGGCGTCGCTCACTGCACGCTTCCACTTCCGAGTTCATGCATCGGTGCGTTGACGATGAGGAGGGAGGAAGGAGGGTCATCGGAGGAGCACCACGTCAAAAAGGGGGGATCCGAGGAAGAAGGCCGAAGAAGGTCGGGGAAGAAGTGTCGCCGGCGTTCTTCACGCTCTCCACTAGAGAAAGAAGTTCTCCCCAACCTTTCCACCAAAAGGCGCAGGAACATGCCCAAAATAATAGAATATAATCTATTATTCTTGGTGGCAGAAATTAATAAAGTGTGCCCCACTTAATTAAGTTCACGATGGTTGGCACAATTTAAAATTCAAAAAGTGGAGAGCCTCCGCCAAATTAATTGCTCGAGTGGATGATATAATTAATTGGGGGAGTTTCGAGGGGATTTAGGGGCCTGGGTGGTCCCCACCTAATTAACAAGGAGAGGGTCAAGGAGTTTCCTCCCATTAAATGGGGGGGGGGGGGTTTGAGGAGGTTTTATTATCCTCCATTAAGAGGGGATTTAGAGTCCAAGAGGCTCTCCCTCATTAATGGGGGAGTATTGAGAGATTTCCTCCCATCCAATTAAATGGGGGGTTATTCCCTATGTGGACCCCATGTCATAACCTCTCATGGGTGGTTATGTTGCTCGGGTGGTCCCAACCCTAATTATCCTCCCATGGGAGGTTAGGGTGTGGTGGTCTTACCACCAACTCCCAAGTGGATCTTTTAACCAACACTATCCACATGGCATGGGTTCAACAAAGATAAAATAAGTTGTCACTTATTTTATTTTCTTATTCCACATGAACCCAAAAACAAACTCTCAAACCCGTTCATCTACCGTCAAGGTGAAAGTCCTCTTAAGCGAAAACTGGCGCTGCGATTCCATCGGTGCCCATGGATTTCGATTCCGAGCACCGGTCCAAAAGTTAGGAAAACCCGCTCGTTCGTTCATTGAACGTACCCGAGCTAAACTTTTTAAAAATATTATGGGCACACCGGGCCTCGGAATCAGGTGCTATCAGAAACTACGTTCTTGTAAAATCCCAAAGAAAATTAAGAAAAAAATTTCCCTTAAATTTTACGGGTCTTTACAATAGTTATATAAAAAATATTTTCATAACAACTTTTTTCAAATTTAAAGTACTTTTCAATTTGGGATTTAAACATCAAAATATATATTATAGATGGAGATAAACTAAAAACAAACAAAAATTGTAAAATAATCTTCTCTTGCACCATGTAAAAAACTCATCTCATTTTCATTATAAGTTTGAGGGTTATCAACTATATATAAATTAAAATTTAATTATATAATTCCTATTATCAATATAATAATATTATAAACTAAATGAAGTATTAAAATATAATCCAAAATTGATGCATATTTTAACTGTTATAGTTGTAATTATTTCATATATAAATCTCAAAAAATTATATCCACGTTCAATTAATTCTTCTTAATAATCAAATTTCTAATTCAAAAGAAGTTATTTATTGAAAATAACATTTTATTTATTTTCAAAATTATAGTACTTTTAAATGAATTCAACTTTCCACACACATATTTGATCTTTTTTCTTTCCATTTTCTTATTAACTTGTCATATTTCACCCATGAATTTTTTGAAAATTATAAGTATGAAATAAAATAAAAAGATATCATAATATGTAAATATTAAAATAATAATACCTTTATCTTGAATACTTCTTTTAATTTTTCTTGCATGTTACCATGGATGGAGAAAACCAGTAAGCTATCTTTTCATATGGATAAAATACACACTATATCTAGTAGAAACTAATATATAAAAATATAATGTTATTGGTTATTTAATTAAGAGAAATAATACTTTATAAATTTTTTGTTTTATACCATTCAAGATAAGGAATAATTGAATGCTAAATTGCATCATTCTATAATATTTTAGAAATATGTAATGGTATTTCTTCATCCTTTATTTCCATCATTAAAGGAGAAATGAATTATGTGTCCTTATATCCATACATTGATGTAATATTATACTGAATACAATGAATATAAAAATATCTAATTAAAATATGGGTATTAACTTAGATGAAACTGATATAATTAAAATAAATATGATAATAGAATCATATTGGAAAGATTTAAATCCCTATGAGAGCAAAAATTTCTACAGTTATAAGATCCATGACGATTATCATATAAATCACCACCATATAATCATGCCCATAAATGTAAGCACTAATTTCATTATTGAAATAAATATAACAATATAAATGAATATGATGATCATATAGAAATTCCTTAAGAATGTTTCGTATATGAGTTCAAAGGGGCCTCAACATGTTTTTAAATTCTACACAAAATGTAATTTCCTTTATTATATTCTTATAAGAAAATATATAAATATAAATATTAAAAAACCTTTAACACCAATATGAAATAAATTATATAATTAATGAATACCTCAATCGTAAGTTGTCAGATAAGTTTAGATGGCCAAAGTAAAAAATATCCAAAACATTTCCCAATAATAAAAACCTCATCAGTAAGGAATGGGACTCCATATTATGAATCTATATTATCATGTACCATTTCCCAAAGCTATTATATTAGGCCAGAGTGTATAGATAAGATTAGAACCTTTGAGGGTTTTGGATTTTTTTATTAGTGGAGGTTCAAATTTTTTGTTTGATTCTCTAACTGAATTTCAAGGGTCAAAACCCCTAAAAAGAGTCATTTTAGATATGGAATTAGGGTTATCTAGTAGAACATAGGTAATATAGAAATCGAAGGATGTTTGGGGATTCCCGATCTAATGCAATAGCCATTGAGAAACTAGAAGTAGGCCATTGGATCATCGGTGTCCTTTCTACATGGACGAAATCCTTGTTAGGATCTCTAGCTAGCTGATGGACCAGTACCAGCTAGTCGATTTCCCTATGAATGTTTTTTTAAATTGAAAAAATGGTATCCTACCAAATTTTTTAAAACCCTTTGTTGGGGTTTTTGGCCCCAAATGGCCAGTAGCTTTCTCACAAACACCTTTTCCTCCCTTTATTCCTCCATGGGAAATCCCCCTTGATTCTAGGCCAATAGAAGTTTTTTCAGGTGAGATCTAGATCTATAGGTAAGGCTAAGGCTCTTAATTTCTATTTTGTTCATTTATTTTACTTTCATTTAGTCTCTCAGTTTTTTTTTCAAAAATTCCCTATTTCTAGGGATTTTTTCAGTCGGATTTTAAATGTTTATAATAGATACAAGACAACGTGAATTATATTTTAAAATTTTAAACTAATTAAAAACTGGATCCTCTAAATTACATTTATCAGAATCAATTATTATCCAATGTTCAGAGTACTTGTAATGGACTCAATGTACATACGGTAAATTAAAATATAGAAAAGATTAATAAAATAATTTAATAAATATACAATATAAAATTATAGTTTTTAAACACAAGTAAAATAAAACCTTAAATTTTTATATAGTAAAACTAATAGAAAATATATAAAAGGAATTAATAAAATATAATCACATGTGTGAAGTAATTCAATAACCTTGAATTATGGTGTCCACCGTTTTAAGTTATGTCATTATTCAAGAAGAAAGTCTTTGATAACAAAGATCTGAATCAACTCTGTCTTCCTATCCTTAGAATATCTCTATTAGAATGATTAGAATGATTCATCTTACTATCCCTAGAATCCTTAGATATAAACCCAGATTAAACCTAGAATAAAATTGAAAAATATATATGGAAATTTCAATCCTTACACAGATTCCTTAAAACAAAAACTCTCTAAGAGAATACAAAGTGAAATTAATAAGAATTTATAGGATAGAAATCCTCAGATGGATTGAGTTTTCAAAATCATTAGATCTAAGATCCTTTAATTCACATTAATTAATAGTCACACCTCTAATAGTCATATTTATACGATTATCACAGTTTTTTTCAATGGCCACTTATGATCTTTAGTTTGGAAGCTCAACATGATCAGTATATTTACTTCTAATGTCGTTTCGATAACACCATTAAAATTATATAAAAAGTCTTCCATCTAATTGATATGATTTTTACCATTCCTATAACGAAATTTATTCTTATGGAATGAATATTATTTAGTATAATGGATTAAAATCCATTTTCCAATAGATAAGACTTGGTCTATCCGATGGACCAAATCTGCCAGTCTGGTGGACTAAACTCTATCAGAACGATATAATAAATGTTAGTCAAACTGATGGACTAAATTAAGTAATAATTATGGACTAAACTCATTTATAATAATAGACTAAAATTGGTCATACAAATAGACTAAAATCAGTCACACTTATAGAAATTTTTTTTCATATCGATAGACTAAACTCAGCCACATGGATACTAATGTTTTTTATACTGGTGTACTAGAATTTTTCATTTTAGTGGAATAAATGTTTCTAGTTTGATTTTTCATACATTATTATTTTTGATGGAATATAATTTGTGGAAATTTTGTAATAATCCGTTATGAAATATTTCTTTTTTTGGTAGAATAAATGGTTTTCTATAGAAAAATTGTAAGGATTTGAGAAATTTAAAGTCAGTAAAACATAGTTTTTAATGATGTGTTGCAATTTTAAAAACTAAGGATAGAAAGTTTAGAAAGTAAAACTTCCTAGTCAACAATATCCCCAATTTTGTAAACCAAAAAACATAACACTTAAAGAAAAAAATAATGACTTTGAAAAACCTAAAATGACATTAATCATTTAGGAAAACATATCACCCTATTTTTCTTATCTCCCCTTTCTTTGTAATTACCTTTTTGTTAACATAATTTTATTAGAATAATAATATAATATAAAATATCCTTTAATTAATTATCCCAAATAAATTTTCCTTGAATGAAATTATTCCAAAAATTATCTAATAAAAACTCTAAATACTTCTACCACAATTACTTCTCCCCTTTGTGTTTTTCAAAAAGGAATATATATATATATAAGGTCCTGACCTTATTACATTACATAATCTTGAATTTAGTCAAGAATTCACTTCCTTTAACACTGATTATCTTTTAAAGTTTAGATCCTTAGATAATTTGTATATAACACATTCATAAAATTACACATTATTATAGAGTTGATACCATAAAAACAATACTATATTCTTCCAATATAAAAAAATTTCAAATAAAACATGATTTCTTTGAAAAAATTTCAAACAATTAACATGGCTTTCGTAATTATCCTACACATCTTTATAAATTGTGAAAATCATTTAAAAACTTGGGATGAGAACAAAAAGCATAGTAAGGGATATAAAAATAAGGAAAGAATACATTAGTCCATGAACACTTGTAACGTATGAAATCATTTTCAAAATACATGCTTGTCACACATATATACTTACTTTGTGAAAAATTATATTTAAACAAGGTCCTCACAAAACATGAGAACATAAATATAATAATAAATGTATCTTGGGTAATTAATTACATAATATTGTAACCCTCACAACTACCTTATAATTTTTAACCCTCACGACTACCATACAATTTGTGTAACCATCGCAGTTACACTTTGAGTAACCAAATGACCGGCCTCCAACTTACACATACACAATGCATTTTAGGGAGACATAGGTCCCAAGAATCATCATAAAAAATTCCCAATAACTATATCATAATCATAAAACATGATTAAAATCATAAAAACAATGCTTTTGAATTTTGTAAAAAAGAATTTTAATAGATTTTTAAAAGAAAATCCCCTTACATAAATCATATAATTGAATAGAGACTTAATATAGTGGATGTAATATGTATATACACTGTAATTAAACATAATGGAAAATTATATAAACAAAACCCATCACCCAAACAATTATAATACCACATAAATAATGAATTAAGATGTTAACCCAAAGAATGGAAATATGGTTATGAATTCCATTACATCGGGTTGTCGTACTTCCAACTCATTTAAACCTATGGTATAATAGTTAAAAAAAGTGTTTTTAATATATTAAATAATCATATCTATATTTATAATACCCTATATGATCATTTAATTACATAATTTCACTCTTTAATTATTAGTATTTTGTTACTTGCACTATTTTGGATGAGTCCATTACATGATTTTCATGATCAGTTCATGATGGATTATTCTTGTCAATTGAATGGGAAACTAAAAAATTAGAATGAATTCGTATTTAAATATTTCTAGTAACATAAATTATACTATTTATCATTTTTAATTCTTATATGCGGATGATTCATAAGTTAAAATATTAATGATGTTCGTTTAGATCATTTTTGTGGTTCTTTGATAATAACGACCTCATTTTGTTTAGTAAATTAAAACCATGTGTGAAAAATAATTACAGAAACATGGATGGGACATGATACATATATTATAACCTAGTTCAATAATACAAATTGTTTCATTACCATACTTGAAGAAATTAAATCAAATTGAAATCACATCATCCATGATGTCGGTAATTCGACACATCACCAACAATGTTATTAATTCCTTGAATAAGTGTGGGGGAGATGAAGATTGATGATGATTTTTTCATGTACATGAAGAAAATACAGAATATAAAAGATTTTGGATCTTTCCTGACTCTTGGATTAGAGTAGTTGAGCAAAGAAGAAGAAATAAACTCAAAATAAAAGAAAAATTGAGATATCTCTCACGAAAATTCGGCAGTCTAACGACGTCACTTAAAATTTCATAAAATAATTTAATTAGAGAAAAAGGATATCTCATAATTATTAAATTATATGGTCATTAAGGGGGTATGTAATTAAATATCCAAATATAATCCAAAGTGAATGAAAAATAAAAACATAAAATGAAAGGAAAGAATGAAAATAAAAAGGATGTTTACCTCTTGATCTCTTCTCCTTGAGATCCCTCTTAAGGACTTTGGTTTTGGTCTTTTTGTGAGACCAAAAGTTCTAGGACGTGGAGAAGATAATTGGGAGGAGTGTTGTGAAGAATTTAGGTAAGGCTCAAGGCTTGAGAGGTGTGCGAGGAAGTGGGAAATGAGGGTGGTATTTATAGTGGAGAAGAGGATGTATTTAAAATTATTTTAATCATTATTATAATATTTTTTCTCAAGACTATGAATAATCATAATTCATGTGACCCAAAATACTAATAATGGCATGTGAGTTCAAACCAAGTGGTCTAACATCAACCTTGAATCACCTATGATGCATTAAATCATTTATTTAGCATTTATCGTATTTTATCGTATTTTACTATTCATCAAAAATTCTAGAATTTCAGAAAATTCCCATAAATTTACCCTTACTATTTTTCAACATGTAGAATTAAGAACTGAAGTACATTTCTTGAAAATAATTTTCTAAATATAATTAATTTAATTTTTGAATAAAATCATACATAATTCAAAAATTAATAATATAAAAATTATACCTGCTTTTATATCACATTGAAAAAATAATGAAGATGTCATTATCTTAAACCCTTAAGAAAATAAAATAATAATACAATTTACAATTAATTTGGTTCATATTACTATTCATATTACTAATCATAAGGTTATGTTACTATTCACCAAAAAATCAATCTGGTTCCATTAGACTCTAAATAACATACTGAACACAATTATAGATGACCATTTTTTGAAATTGAAAACATAGAAGGGGATAAATTATTTTTAAAGTCTTGTTATAAATATCTTCTTAAAACAATGTTTCATGCATTTCATTTTTTTTAAACCTTGGGGTGTTACATTTTCCCCACCTTCTATAAATTGCATCCTGTCAATTTTATTTACTCATTAAACAAGTGAGGGTACCATTCTCCCAAAGCATTTTAAGACTCCCGTGTTGATTTTTCTACCATGTGGTTTCTCCACAAAACCTTTACCTGATTGATCCGCAATACCTGTTCCCTTCAATTAAGGATCTGAACTGGCTTCTCTTCCTAAGAAAATTTCTCTTATAGTTGAACTGCTTTTGGGCTCAAGACATGTGATGAATATGGCACATACTTCCTCAACATCAGAACATGTAAAATATTGTGTACCTAAGACAAACTCATAGGAAAATATACTCGGTATGCAACTGTTCAAACTTTATCTAGGATTTTAAAAGGATAGATGAACCGCGGACTTAGCTCCCATTTTTTACCAAAATGTATCACACTTTTTCCAGGATATATTTTAAGGAAAATATGGTCACCTACCTAGAAAGAGAATTCTTTACTTCCGTTATCTACTTAACTTTTCTACCTGCACTGTGTTTTCCTCATGTGCTGCTGGATCATCTTCACTTTCTTAGCCACTGCCTCTACTAATTCTGGCCCAATAAACTTTCTTTAACTAACTTCATCCCAAAACACTGGAGTCCGACACTGCTTCCCATACAAAGCCTTGAAAGGTTCCATCTGTATACTGGAATGAAAACTGTTATTATAAGAAAACTGAATGAAAGAAATTTGATGATCCCAAATTCCCCAGTAGTCCATTGAACAAGCTTAAATCATATCCTCCAAAGATTGAATCATTCGTTCTGACTGGCCATCTGATTGAGGATGAAAAGCTATACTAAAATCTAATTATGTTCCCAATGACTTCTGAATTACCTTCCAAAAGTTAGAAGTTAACCTGGGATCCCATTCAGATACAATGGAAAAAGGAACTCCAAGTATCCTGAAAATCTAATTGTGGTACAGTGAGAAAGATGATCCAAGGTCATTGTATCTCAAATAGAATGAAAATATGCATATTTTGTTAGATGATCAACAACAACACAAATTGCATTGTTACCTCAAGATGTCTTTGGTAGTCTCACCATAAAGTCCATGGATACTTTCTCCCACTTAAAATCTGGCACTGTAAAAGGTTAAATCATCCCCCTTGGTAATTGCCTCCATACATTAACCTATTAACATGTAAAACATTTCATTTCAAAATCACCAATATCTCTTTTCATTATATCCAACCAAATACTCCTAAAGGTATATGTACATCTTAGTACTGCCAGGATGAATAGAAAATGGGGAACCATGAGCTTCACACAAAAAGTCTTTATTCAACTGGTAATCATAAGTCACACACTTTAACACCCCAAGCTTCCATGGTACGCTTCACTTTGAATAATATAGTAGTGTGTGTTGTACGCAACTTCGAGTTCTAACACACAGCACAACCAATCAAACTAGCTGTTATGAATAGTAATACCCACTTTTTTGAAATTTTATAGATTTTATCTTTCGAATTGACTTCATTTTTGGATTTGGAATATCGAAATTAGTTTAGGGTGTAATTTTGGTGGTTTTCGAATAACTTTCATATTTTGATGAATAGTGAAAATCACTAAATTTTAATTAAAAACAACTTTTTAATCGAAATAATTAATAGTGATAAATTATGAATTTGAGTGGTTTTAAAGTATATTTAGAATATATTTTTACCATTCAATACAATTTTGGTCATTGGACATAATTTTACAATTAAACCGGACACAAACAAGTTTCAATCTTTTGATTGTTATTATATCTTTAAAACACGCTTTTTGTTTTGACAGCGGGAATTAATTTTAAATTAATTTCTGACACTTCTGTGTTTTGAATTTAGAAAAATGGATTCCATATTTGGAATCAGGATTTACAAATTGTTTAAATAGTTAACTTTTTATTTTTATACATTTTGAATAATTACTTCGGTAAATATTTTATTTACCATGGTTTAAGGGTAAATCCGGTAAATAAGGGTTAAAAAATAATATTATAATAATAATAAATTAACCTAAAATGTGTCCTAACCTTATTGGTGGATAAATTTCCAACCACGGGCATATTTGGGTCGATTTTGGGACCCCATGGAGCATCTTGTAGGTGATAGGGACACTTTATATTAATTAAGTTAAAGTGAATACAAAAATGACATGAGCTTATATCTTTTAGAAAAACAATTTTTACATAGGGTTATATATGTTATATTTTAGATTATAAATAATCATTATAAATATGAAAATATTTCATACATAATGGTATTTTATTTATAATTTTTAGACATTGAAAAAGTAAAAATATATATGACACAATAATGATGCAGTATTTTTCTTATTAATGAAATAATCAAATAATTGATATTATAAATGTTAAAATAAATATAATTTCAAAGTTTTGATGACATAAACGAATTTTATTGGTTAATATGACATTTTAGGATTGCTTATATTAATTTTTTTCGAATTAATAATGTTTTTAAGACTTTAAAAAAAATCAATTATTGAGTAGTGTCAAAATTGACATAATTGAGTTTTTAAAACAAATATTATATTATTAATTTATATTCTATTCTTAAAAATATAAGGTTCATCCAATAGACTTATATCATGATAGGTGTATCATTAATGGACCACTTGGGGGTCTCTTGGAGGTATATAGTATGTTTATTAACTATATAATATAAAAATACAATGTGACATGGTAAGTGTCAAACTAATTAACTAAGAGTTAAAACTAAAAGATAAGGTTAATATAATGACCCAAACCTGTCTAAATTCTATTGTTTGAGTGGTTTTCGACCCATACCCACCTTAAACTCAAAATAATACACTTTTGAGCCATTAGAAACCGAATATGAATTTATTATAAAATAATATTTCTAGATTTTCCTAAAGAGCCCCTCCTCCCCCTTATAAAAGGACACCACTTCTAACCAATTCCTCAGACCTCTCAACCCTTTTGTCTCATCCAACCTCTACCCAATTAAGCTCCCTAAATCCTTCTCCTCCTCTTAGAATCCTTACCTTAGGCAGAAGGCACTTCAAGAGTCCTTTTTGGTTCAAACCAAAGGGAGTTACCCAAATTAAAGGTAATGATTTCTCTTAGCTTCTTTTCTTTTATTTTACTTCTCCAACCCCTAAAGTCTTCTTATTATTTTCTTTTGTAACAAAACCAGTATTATAAATATACTAGGATATTGTTATTATATGTATTAGAACTACACTTACACACACATCCATGTAATGGGTGAAGAACATAATGTTTCTGGGGATGGAAACCAAACGCCTCACAAAGCGATGATTGTTCAATTATCTCCTACCACCTATCATGGTGTCCATTATGATGGAAATATAATTAAATATGATATTTATTATATATGTACGATTATTTAATTTCATTTTATATCATACCATTATTCGTTTTATGGTGTGTATATATACGATAATTTCATTTGAGGAAGTGCGGACTACGCCCCCTCAAAGTGATATGACTCATTCATACCATACATGGAACGTATAAAGGATGGTGTTAATGAACTTAAGTAACACATATAAGATATTATATTATACTGGAATAATTATATACATATGTATCATTTGTTTTTGATTCCTTTTAAAATGAAAAATGAAATGGAAGTAGCGTTCGTGCGTACGTACGGATTACCGTCTCCACGAACGTGATGAGATTCATTCCCCATCGTATCCATTCAAGACTAATTCTCATTTGATGATTAAATTTAATGTTTCAGAACTTTATATCATTCTGGATATGAATAAGATACAAACTATCCATAACAAACATGACTTATGTAACAAAACATATAAAAGAAAACGAGAAAGTTATCACCTGAAACGACGATAATACTAAAGTATTATTAACAAAGCATTATTAGAAGATCATATATGATATCATAAATATGTATATGGTTCTTGAATAATTTAATAATAATTTTTTAACTAATATACAGTAGGTTAACATACCATCGACTAAGGATGTAACGCCCCGACCCCAGTTACCTAGAGTCGGTGCATTATTTTAATACATTGGCATGATTATAAGGAATCAAGTCCCAAAGAACCGATTAGTTTAGCAGTCTTGGAAAATAGATTACATACATGAATGTTACATTACACTTCATAACATACAAAACAACATAAATAATCCTTTATGAATGAAATTATTACCTTGTCTTAACCCTTCTTATCAATCACAATATACCTTTTGGAATCCTGGGAAAAATAAAACATAGCAAAGGGGTGAGCTCAAACGCTCCATAAGGGTAAGAAATACAACAGAAACTTTCATAAATAAGCATAAACATTTAAGGCAATGTATAACTAAAACAAAAACCTTTTAAACTTGAAATTCAACATAATATGGCAAAGATAAAATGAAATAATTCCATTTACTTATTCACATGGATGTTCTACTAGTCAAACAATCACATGAAATATCAATAACCACTTTCATAATAATGGAATTCATAATTCCAGACTATCATAACCACATAGCCAAGGCCTCGTGCCAAGAATACAAATAATATTTTTCCAAGGCCTTGTGCCAAGACACTAGTTTGTCTCATGAGACATACCGATGCATTGAGGAGCTATAGCGGGCTCCACTCATCACTTACTAAGTCCAATTCATTCCCATATGAAAAGGTTTAAACATAACATAAACATTCGTATTAAAACTAGCATACAAAATTTTAATACTTTCTCCATAAACCATGAATGGTATAAAAATAACACATCCACAGTAAAACATATCACAAAACCTTCAATACAATACAAAAGTTTTGTATCATAATAAATCAACTTCAAATAATCTTAAAATCCATCAAAGGATGTTGACATAGATGAAATCAAAACAATTTGAGAGAAATATCTCTTTTCTCAAAATCATTGAAAAGTCACACATTTATAAAAGAAGTAATTCAAAAGAGATTTTTGAATCAAAGTTTTCCATAACACTTTGAAACTTTTGAAAAGAAATATCATTTCAAAACATTCATGTCCATATAAATAAATCCTTAAAATCAATTTGAAAACATGGACATTAATTAAAATATTTGGAAAGATAAATCTTTAAAACATTTAAAATTACGATCTTGAAAAAGAGTACCTTTAAAAAATTCTTAAAATGTTCATTTTGAAATAATTTAAAAGTCACATATTTATAAAATAAAACATTTACTTTGAAAATAATCTTATAAGCTTGTAAGGGAAGCTTTGACAATTTTATAATGGTGGTAAATAGCCGCACCCGCCATATAAGTTAAAAAAACATTATTACCTTAATTTTTTTGAAAAGGTTAAAAGTGCCTTGTTTGGAAAATGACGGAAAGATTCCTTTAAAAACACATAAGGGTATAAATGACTTTAACCCATTGTATAGAAAATAGTAAAAATGTTTTAAATACATTTTTAAGGAACATGGATGTGGATGATAAAGAGATCCCAGTAGATAATTACGTATAAACAACCTCAGATAATCAAGAGATTGTGAAATAAACCCTTACCTTGTACTTTTCCTTGGTTGGGGTAGGTTAACCTCCTGTATAATGTTCAAATAATTGTTATTAAATTATACAAGAATCATATACATTAATATGATATCATATATGATCTTTTAACATTGATTTATTAATAATATCTTAGTATTATCGTTGTTTCGGGTGTTAACTTACTCATTTTATTTTATATGTTTTGTTACGTAAGCCATGTTTGTAATGGATAGGTTGTATCTTAATCATATCCAGAATGATATAAAGTCCTTAGATACTATTATTAATCATAAAATGAGAATTATACTTGAATGGATATCATGGAGAATGAATCTCATCGCGTTCGTGGAGACGGTGTACGTACGCACGAGCGACAATATCATTATTTTGATATTAAAATAATATATAATTGGATGATATACCATATATACAGAATCATTATCTTGTTACATTTATTATTTAAATGAATTACACATCATTATTATACCCATCCAAATAATAATTTATTCAATAACAATTACACCATGACGTGCAGACGGTAAGCCGTACGTACGCACGTATGGTGACATGTTATTCAAAGTATGGATACAATACTGAATATAGTTTTACAATATTTATAATAACATCATAGTATATATATGATACTGGAGTTATTATTTTATAATGGTAACAACAAAGGAAGAGGAAGTGGAAGAAGAAAGGAACTTGAAAAAGGGTCGTGAAATCATTACCTCTTCTTTGGGTTCTTCCTTTTGATTTGATCAAAAGGGCTCCTTAGGTTGGCTTTCTGATCAAACTAATGCTTCTAGGTTGTAGTGAGGGAAGTTTAGAGAGTATTTGGGCAGGGTTTGTCAGAAATAAAAGGCTTTGATGTTGTGAAGTAATGAGAAGGGGGAGTGCCCTTTTATAAGAGGGGTGAGGGGCACCTTTGGAAAAGCTAGAAATATTAATTTATAATAAATTCATATTCGGTTTCTAATGGCTAAAAAGTTTATTATTTAAAGTTTAATGTTGGTATGGGTCTAAAAACATTCATAAAATAGAATTTATACAGGTTTGGGTTACTATATTAACCTTATCTTTAAGTATTAGCTGTAAGTTAACTAGTTTCACTTTTACAATGTCTCTTTGTATTTTTATATTATATGGTTAATAAACTTACTATATACATCCAAGATACCCCCAAGTGGTCCCTTAATGATACCCCTATCATGATATAAGTCTCTTGGACGAACCTTAGATTTTTAGTAATTTAATATCAATTAATAATATAATATTTGTTTTAAAAACTCTTTTATGTCAATTTTGACACTATTCAATAATTGATTTTTTTGAAACTCATAACAAAATGATTAATTCGAAAAACATCAATTAAATCAATACTAATATGTAATATTAACCTAGAAAATTAGTGTAATTCAATAAAAGTCTCAAATTATATTTATTTGGGTATTTATAATATCAATTATTTTAATTTTGCACTATTATGGTAATTACTGCATCATCATTGCGTCATAAATAAATTAAATTATTTAAAGTCTAAAAAGTATAAATAAAATATTATTATGTAGGAAATATTTTTATATTTCCAATGAATATTTATAGTCGAAAATCTAACATATATAACCCTATGTAAAAAATTTTTTTTCTAAAAGATATATGCTTATATCAATTTTGTACTTATTTTAACTTAATTAAAATAAAGTGTCCCTAATACCTACAAGTGGCTCCATGGGGTCCCAAAATCGACCCAAAGATGCCCACAGTCGGACATGTATCCACAAATAAGGTTAGGACACGTTTTAGGGTAATTTAGTATTATTATAATATTATTTTTTTAACCCTTATTTACCGGATTTACCCTTAACCTTGGTAAATAAAATATTTACCGCTGTAATTATTCAAAATGTATAAAAATAAAAGTTACCTATTTACATAATATGAACATCCTTATTCCAAATATGGAATCCATTTTTCCAAATTCAAAACACATAAGTGGCAGAAATTAATTTAAAATTAATTCCTGTTGTTAAAACAAAAAGCGTGTTTTTAAGAGATAATAACTATCAAAAGATTGACATTTTTTTATGTCCGGTTTAATTGTAAAATTATATAAAATGACCAGAATTATATTAAATGGTAAAAATATATTCTAAATATATATTAAAACTACTCAAATTCATAATTTATCAATAAAAATTATTTCGATTAAAAAAGTTGTTTTTAATTAAAATTTAGTAATTTTCACTATTCATCAAAATATAAGTTTTATCCAAATTTCCAAAATTTCACCCTAGGCTAAATTTGATATTCCGAATCCAAAAATGAAGTCCATTTTGAAATATAATATATATATAATTTCAAAAATTAGGTATTACTATTCATAATGGCTAGTTTGATTGGTTGTGGTGTGTGTTAGAACTCGAAGTTGCGTACAACACACGCTACTGTATTATTCAAAGGAAAGTGTAGCGTGGAAGCTTGGGATGTTTCATTTTAAATTTTTGATGTCCCCATTTAGTAAAAAAGTTTAAAATATTGTATTTAAAAAGGGTTCACTATTAAAATTTGGTAAAAGTGAAATACTGAAAATGAATTTGTTCTTACATTATGTCTAAGACTCTCATAATATAGATTCTAAAATTATAAGGATTATATAAAGTTTAAAATTTAGCTAATACTATTCATAACCTCTCTTGAACGGCTTGTTTGGTAAGTCATGGTGCGCTTGAACTTGGTGTTGCGTGTAGTGCAAGTTATTGAATTATTTTGAAGAAATAACACACTATGAAATCTTGGGGTGTTACAAAGGAAAAGTTCAAGGTAAGGGGTTTTCATCTCACTCCTTATTCCCGTGAGATTCATGCCATATTGCCACTATTACCTTTTGTGTGGTTTATTTACTGCCCATAATTGTATTATTTATGTAATACACTTTAATTTATGTGTATTTACATATTCATTGTATGATACCTCTTTCATGGGGTGTATGTTTCGTAAGTTACCAAATTGGTAAGGGGTTTTCATCTCACTCCTTATTCTCATGAGATTCATGCCATATTTCCACTTTTACCTTTTGTGTGGTGTATGTATTACCCACAATTGTATTATTTGTGTAATACACTTTAATTTATGTGTATTTACATATTAATTGTATGATACCTCTTTCATGGGGTGTATGTTTCGTAAGTTACAAAATTGGTAAGGGTTAATTTCACAATCTCTTTATTATCCGAGGTTGTTTTTACATATGTATTTGCTGGGACATATTTATTATCCATGTCCATGTTTTATGAAAGATTTTTCAAAGTAATTCTTCTAAGGACTTTTTACTAAAAAATCATTTCAAATGTTTTAAATATTTATTCTTCTAAATCTTTCTCATTAATGTCCATGCCTTCAAAATGGGTTATTATGATTTATTTATATGGACATGAATGTTTTTAAAATTTTAATTCCTTTCAAAATTTTCAAAGTGGTATGGGACACTATGATTCAAAAATGTCTTTAAATGAATTCTTTTCCAAATTGTGTGACTTTTAAACATTTTCATGAAAAAAGATTATTTCTCTCAAAGAGTTTTAAAAATCATTTTCATCAATGTCAAAATCCTTTAATGGATTTTAAACTTGTTTTGAAGTTGATTTATTATGAAACAAAACTTCCATATTGTATTGAAGGTTTTGTGATATGTTTGACTGTGGATGTGTTATTTTTATACCGTTCATGTTTCATGGTGAAATTATTGACATTTTGTATGCTAGTTTTAATACGAATGTTTATGTTTTGTTTAAACCTGTACATATAAGGAATGCATTGGACTTAATAAGTGACGGGTGGATCCCGCTATAGCTCCTCGATGCATCGGGAGGTATCATGAGACAAACTAGTGTCTTGGCACGAGGCCTTGACAAAAATATTATTTGTAGTCTTTGTACGAGGCCTTGGCTACGTGGTGATGATAGTCTGGCATTATGCATTCCGTCATTATTAAAGTGGTTATTAATATTGCATTTGATAATTCGACTAGTAGAATATCCATGTGAATAAGTAAATGGAATCATTTAATTTTATCTATGCCATATTATGTTGAAGTTGAAGTTTAAGAGGATTTTTTTAGTTATACATTGCCTTAAATGTTTATGTTTATTTATGAAAGTCTCTGCTATATTGTTATCCTTACTGAGAATCTGAGCTCACCCCTTTCAATGTTTTATTTTTCCTAGGATGTGAAGAAGTAATTTATGAATGACCTGCAGGGAAATTATGTGGGGATATGAGTGTGGAATATGGAGACTATGTTGTTGTAGTTTTCATTTTTATGATGTAATGTAAACTTTATGATTGTATCTAGTGTTTCCAAGACTGCTAAACTGATCGGTCCTTTGGGACGTGATTCCTTGTAATCATGCCAATGTTATGTAATAATGAACAGACTCTGGGTAACTGGGGTTGGGGTGTTACACACACAAACTTTTTCCAAATCTTAAAACACAATCTTTATCAAGATTAAATTTTAGTAGCTTACCTATTTTAACCAATTCTTCCTTTTTTGTAGCTCATGTTCTTCCTTCTGCAGTTGATTAATTATTTCTAATAATGATGACCTTTTTGAAGCCATAAAAAAATAGATGTATTCCCTGCACCAACAACTTCAAAGACAAAATTCATCAAATCATTAATCAAGGGATCATTTTCCAAAAGTAACATGGTTAATGATGCATGATGTTTTGAGTCAAGGCATCCACCTCTTTGTTTTCTTTTCCTGGATGGTAATTTATCATGTAATCAAAATACTTTATCGGTTTAAGCCATCTTCTCTTCCTCAAGTTTAATTCCTCCCGAGTGAATATATGCTTCAGACATTTATGGTCAGTATATATTTGACATTTGGCTTCGTATAAGTGATACCTCCAAATTTTCAAATAAAAAACAATAGCTTCCAAATACAAATCATATGTGGGGTAATTTAACACATGGGGTTTAAGTTGTCTTGAATAATAAGCAATTACCTAATCATTCTGCATCAAAACACAACCAAGTCCCATAAAAAATCATCACTGTAGATGAAAAACTCACCATTTCAGGAAGGCAAGGCCAGAACTAGAGCATTCACCAATCTTTTATTCAGTTTATGAAAACAAAAATCACATCCTTTTGTCTAAATAAATTTAACCCCTTTTCATGTTAACTTAGTTATCGGGCTAGATAACCATGCAAAGTTCTTCACAAACCGTCAGAAATAACCTTCTAACCCAAGAAACCTACAAATCTCAGTAACATTTGTGTGTCTTGACCATTCATCAACCACTTTTTTTTGCCAGATGAACTATTATTCCACCCTTATTTACAATGTTCCCAAGAAAAGAACCCTTTTTCAACCAAAAATCACACTTGCTGAATTTTCCATACAGTTTCTTTTTCTTTAAAGTTTGTAAAACAACCCTTAGATGTTTTTCATGCTCTTATTTATTTTTAGAAAATACATGAATGTCATCAATGAACACAACCACTAAATTATCCAAGAACACATGAAATATTATATTCATAAGATTAATGAATACAACAGGTGCATTAGTTAATCCAAAATACATAACAACAAATTCATAGATCCCATATCTATTACGAATGGTTGTTTTTGGGATGTTATCTTCTTTCACCTTCAGCTGATGGTATCTAGATCTCTATTAAATATTGGAAATGTATTAATCTCCCTGGAGCTGATCAAAAAAGTCATTGATATGAGGCAAAGGACACGTTTTTAACAGTAATGTTATTCAAATATCTATAATCAATGCAATGTCTCATGTAACCATCTTTCTTTTTAACAAATAAAACATGAGCACCCCATGGTGAAGTTCTTGGATGAATGAATCCTTTATCAAGAAAATCCTACAACTGATTTTTCAATTAAATAAGTTCTATTTGAGCCATATGATAAGGGGTTTGGAAATTGTCTTAGCATCATGAAATAAGTCAATTGTGAATTCAACTTCCTGATCTGGTATGAAACCAGGTAACTCATCAGAAAAAACTTTAAGGTATTCATTTACCACTGGAACATCATTAGTCTGAACAGTTCCCTTTTTTTCAACAATATGAGTAAGATAAATTTTATTTTCATATTTCAACAGTTTCTCTACTTCCTGATATGTTGTCAATTGTTTGGGTTCTTTTATGTATACAAACTAAAACTCTTTTTGAAAAAAACTTCCTTAGCTCTACAGTAAATATTTGCATGTTAAATAGAAATCCAATCCATTCCCAGAATAAGATAAAACTTGAATTAGGTTAAAACAACATGAAAGTAAATACTTTCCACATACCACAATAGAAAGATTCTTATAATTCATCTTTGCTATAATATTTCCCCCTCATGTTTTAACAAAAAGTTCCGGTCTCATTTGTTGATTTGATATTTCCAATTTACCAGAAAATTTATTATAAATAAAGGAATGTATAGAGCCTATATTAAAAAAATCCTTATAAAAATATAACTAAATGAACCAAGTACCTGGTATAACTTCTTTGGATAGCTGGACATCTGCTGGCGTAGTCACAAAGGATCTCACTACACATTTCTGATTATAGTCAGGCTTCTTTGCATAATTTGGATCTATCTTTGGGTAGACATTTGGATAGTGACCCATCTCACCCCATTTAACACACTTAACAGTTTTCTTATCTGGATTTGTCTCAGGATAAATTTCATTAAAATCTCAATCCATATGTCCAAACTCACCACATTTAAAACACTTCCCAGTTTTTCTAAGACATACCCCAGGGTGATTCTTAACACACTTTTCACAAAATGGAAACTAGATTTTCTTACCATCAGATTTATTTTGTTGATTATTACCCATCACTTTCCATCTGGACCTCTTCTTATCATTATTTCCAAAATTCACATGATCATCAGCAAACTCCATCTCTACCCTCTTAGCACATCAGAAGAGTTTCTCAAAACTTTTGAATTCATGGGAGGCCAATGCCTTTCAATACCTTGGCTTCAATCTTGAGTAAAATTACTTGATTTTGCTATCAAGATCTAGAAAATGATTTACTGCATACCTCACTAGTCGGGTGAAGTTTGCTTCATACACAACCATTGAATCTTCCTCATTCTATTTCAATTCAAGGAATTGCTTCTCCATCCTATGTTGCACCACCTTAGAAAAATATTTTTCCATGAAAATACTTTTAAATTCATCCCATTCTAAGGAATAAAAATCCTCTCTATCCCTGATATTACTTACCATTTACCACCACTGATCAACTTCACCTTCAAAATGATATATGGAAAGACTTACCTCATGATTGTATGAACATCCCATAACATTAAATATCATTTCAAGGGATTTAATTTGTCCTTCAGCTACTACTGGGTCAAAAGATCCATTGAAAGTTGGAGGGTGTTGTCTCATAAAATGTTCCATTATTGTCATGTTACATTGTGGTACCTCTGGTTGTTCTCTTTCATGGATTCCACCACCATTTATTTCTTGTGTTAGCTGATCCATTACTGTCACAAAATGCTCGGTTCCGATCCCTATCATTCCGGGCTGCAGATTCATAAGGATGTCGTTATGTCGGTTCCTCTCCTCTTTAGCTTCCATGTTTCTTCTGCGGACAACCATTCTGAAGAAACATATCTTAGACAAAGTAGCATGGTAATATTTAAATGATATAACATTTCAAATTCATCATATATTGAAAATCATTTATGGTATTCTTTTAACATTATCCTAACCCCTAATGTCATCTAAATCATCCTTTGATACCAACTATGAGGACCTGGACTTATTACATTACATAATCTTCAATTTAGTCAAGAAATCACATCCTTTCACATTGAAAATCTTTTAATGTTTATATCTTTAGTTAATTTTGACATAAAACATTCATAACATTACACATTATTATATATTGGATACCATAAAAACAATACTCAATTCTTCCAAAATAAAATTTTTTAAAATAAAACATGATTTCTTTGAAAATTCATCAAACATTTAATAGGGATTATTTAATTGTCCTTCACATCCTTATAATTTGTGAAAATAATTTAAAAACATGGGATGAGAACAAAAACCTCAATAAGGGATATAAAAATAAAGAAAGAATACATTACTCCATGAACACTTGTAACACATGAACTCATTTTCAAAAGACATGCTTGTCACCCATATATACTTACTTCGTGAAAAATGAGATTTAAAAAATATCCACAAAAAACATGAGAATATAAATATAATCATAAAGGTATCTTGGGGCATTACTTACATAATATTTTAACCCTCACAACTACCTTATAATTTGTAACCCTCACAGCTACTTTACAATTTGTGTAACCATCACAGTTACACATGGAGTAACCATAAGGCCGACCTCTAAATTACACATACCCAATGCATTTTAGGGAGATATAGGTCCCAACCTTCATCATAAACAATTTACAAGAACCATATCACAATAATAAAACATTAATAACAACATCAAAACATTACTTTTGAATTTTGTAAAACAAAATTTTAAAAGAGGATTTTAATAGAAAATACCCTTAGATAAATTATATAATTATAGAGGCTTAATAGAGTGGATGGAAGATTTATATACACTTTAATTATACATAATGAAACATAATATAAACAAAACCCATCACACAAACTATTCTAATTCCACATAAATAATTAATTAATATGTTAACCCAAAGAATGGAAGTCAGGTTAAGAATTTGCTTACCTCAGGTTTGTCTTACTTCAAACTTGTTTAAGACTCATGTATAATAGTTCAGAGAGTGTTATTAATATATTAATGAATCATATACATATTTATAATACCTTATATGATCATTTCATTACATAATTTCACCCTTTAATTGTTGGTAATTTGTTCCTTGTACTGTTTTGGGGGAGTTCTTTACATGATTTTCATGATCGGTTCCAGATGGACTATTCTTGTCGGCTGTAAGGGAAACTAAAAAATTGTAATGGATTAGTATTTAAATATTTAAAGTACCATAAATTATACCATTTATCATTTTTAAATCGTATATGAGGATGATTCATAAGTTAAAACATTAATGAGGTTCGTTTAGATCATTTTAGTGGTTCTTTGATAATACTGGCCTCATTTTGTTTAATAAATTAAAAAATTGTGTGAAAAATAATTATAAAACCATGGATGATACATAAAACATATATTATAACCTTGTTCAACTATAAAAATGGTTTCATGACCAGCCTTGAAGAAATTAAAGCAAATTGAAATCACATCGTCCATGATGTTGGTAATTCAACATATCACAGACAATGTTTTTAATTCCTTGAATAAGTGGGGGAGGAGAAGAATATTGATGATGAATTATACATGAATATGATAAAATTAAGAATATAAAATATTATGGAGATTTCACACCTCTTTTATAATAGGAGGTGAGGAAAGAATAAGAAATAAACTCAAAATAAAAGAAAAATTGGGAAATCTACCAGGAAAATTCGGCAACCTAATTTCGTCGCTTAAAATTTCCTAAAATAATTTGATGAGAGAATAGGGGTATATCATAATTATTACATAATATGGGAATTAAGGGGGATATTTAATGACATGTCCCAATATAATCCAATGGTAATGAAAATAATAATATAAAATGAAAGAAAAGAATGAAAATAAAAGAGGATGTTCGTCTCTTGATCTCTTCTCCTTGAGATCCTTCTTAAGGCCTTTGGTTTTGGCCTTTTGATGAGACCAGTAGCTCTAGGACGTGGGAAAGATCCTTGGGAGGAGTGTTGGGGTGAAAGTAGGTACGACTCAAGGCTTGAGAGGTGTGAGAGAAAGAGAGAAATGAGGGTAGTATTTATAGTGGAGGAGAGGAGGTATTTAACAGTATTTTAATCATTATTATAATATTTTTACTCAAGACTATGAATAATAATAATTAATGTGACCCAAAATAGTAATAATGGAATGTGAGATCAAACCAAGTGGATTTAAATCAACCTTGTATCACTTATGATGCAGTAAATCAAGTATTTATCATTTATCCTATTTTATCATATTTTACTATCCCTCAAGATTCTAGAATTTCATAAAATTCCCAGAAATTCACCCTTACTATTTTTTGACTGGTAGAATTCAGAAATGAATTCCAGTTTTTGTAAATAATTTTCTAAATATCATTAATTTAATTTTTAAATAAAATCATACTTAATTCAAAAATTAATAATTTAAAAACTACAACTGCTTTTATATCACATTGAAAAATTAGTTAAGATGTCATTATCTTAAATCATTAAGAAAATAAAATAATAATACAATTTAGTATTCATTTGGGTCATATTACTATTTGTATTACTATTCATATGGTTATGTTATTATTCACCAAAAATACAAGTTGGTTCCATTAGACTCTAAATAACATACTGAACACAATTATAGATGACTCTTTTTTGAAATTCAAAACATAGAAGCAGAAAAATTATTTTTAAAGGCTCCTTATAAATATCTACTTAAAACATTTTTTCATGAATTTCATTTATTTTTTTAAAACCATTGGGTGTTACAATATAGGAGGTAGAAAGTATATGAAATGTGAGTAAAATAATTCTATAAAACAATTTAGTTTAAATAAATATTCATACACTAATGTATAAATTAATATTAAAAAAAATAATTTTATAAAAACATTCAAACATAAAATGTGGAGAATAATTCATTAAAAAGTTAATTCAAACAAAAAAATTTTACATTAAGAATTCAGAAGAAAAATATCATTCTTTATTATATAATTTTGTCATTATTACTTTCATCTTCTTGAAATCGTCCAATTTCTTCTCATTATCTTGTGTGGTTGAATCTAATATATCCATATTTTCTTCTATAACATCAAGTATTTGAATTTCTTTATTTAAAATGTCATATTATTCTTTAAGTGACTGGTTCTTAGTATCACCATCTTTTAACATTAGAACTTCTTCCTCATGTAACAAAATTTTCTGCTTTAGTTTCAAAATATCCTAGTACCGAGTTTTCGATAAAAACTTTAACTATTTAACTAGTTCAAAAATTTTATCATCTTTAGAAGACATATTTTTTAAAGAATTATCAATTTCCAATGGTGTCTTATTAAAAACATCAATATGTTCATCCTGAAAATTTTTATATCTTTTTATATCTTTCAACCATCTAATGATTTAATTTACTCTTCTTATTTTTTATTTATATTCAACCTTTAAAGATTTGAAATCTACCAAATCCTGTATAGTGATTTATTCTAACTAATTTATAACATCTAATTTTTGTAACACATTTAACATTATCTAAATTTTCTTACACCAAGATTCTATGCTTGGTAGATGTGGAATGAAATCTGAAATTTTCTTTAAAGAGTCATTTTAAAAAGTGAATATAGATTCAATTATTTGATCTGAATGAATAACTTGATAATTTTTTGAATTTTTTTAGACACCATAAACATTTCTTCTTAAAGGTACAACAATTACTTTTTATTTCTATTTCCTTTTCTCTTGATCTTTCTCTTTTCTTTATCTTTCTCAGAATTTATCACTTTCATTACATCAATGTTTTTATTAGATTAATAATTATTTGATACTTTTGTCTATGATTTTTGATTCCTTATTTCTTTATATGAACTTTTCTCGTTTTTTGAAACTACTAAATCCACATTCTTCTCTGATAGAGTACCAAAAAAATTCATATTTGAAGAACATTCTTATTCTCATTATTATTTCTCTTCCACTAAATATGTTTCATTGGATTCTTCATGTAGTTGTTTTTCTAATTCTCTATTAAAATTTTCTTTAATTATAAAATATACTTTGTCGGTATTCTTCACTCATTCTTTAACTTCAACTCAAAAAAAATTCAAACTTATTTTTCAATATCTAAAACTTTTAATTTTATATTTTGAAGTGAAATAGAAACTTAAAAGGTTTTAAAACGTTCAGGTTATGATGGAACTGACTAAGAAAAAACAATCAATGGATGAATTGGTTGAACAACGGGTAAAAGAGAAATCAAAAGAAATATTTTTTCCTTCTTCTGCAGTAGTTTGAAAATCTGCATGAAATTTTTCAACTCCTTTCACAAAACTCTCAACAAAATTTTCCTTATAAAATATATTCTTCTCTTAAACTTCTATAACTTCTTCAGTTTTTTATTTTTAGAGCTAAGGCATATGCCTTATCGAGTTCAAATTATAGATATATATCTTTCTTCTCCAATTTTTGTTTCATCAATTCCTGATAAGACCCATCATACATAACTTTAACTTTCATATTAATCAAGGGGTGATGATCAAAATTTCATCTTTTCTTTTACTTTTTTCTTTCAACTAGATAACATAATCATCAAATTCTGCATTTTTTTATTTTTCTTCATATTTCTTCATCTCTGACAGAAATACTAAATTCATTCTTTAATTTTTTACAAACTTATCATTCATACTTTTTCTCTAATCACAATATCCTAATTTTTTATCTTCATTACAAACATAAATTTTATCAATATATTTTTAATAAATAGTGAAACATTATAATTCTCAACTTTGTCACACATTTCCAAACAGATTTGATTGGCAAGAAAACACAGTTCACATTGTTGAATTTACTCATATTCATTACGAAGTCCAAAACAAAGATATCTAAAACATTAATGGTATATCTATATCATTTCTCTAGAATTATATGACCTTTCATTAAAAAGGTAATAACTCTAGAATTTGGTTTCAAATGATACACTTTTCTAATCTTCTCATATATAGAAAATAATGAATACTCATCCTTATTTTTTTTCAAACTAAATAATATTTTCTAAAAGCTTATGGGTTAAAATATATGATTCCCTATCTGATGGTACTTCCAAAGGTTTTGAAAATTGTTGAATATTTAGCTTTTAACTCTCATAAAAAATATTAAAAGTGTAGACCTTAAGATCTTATTCTACACAAAACTCAACAGACGAGTAAAATTACATTACTATCAATTGATAATGAAGATTAAAAAAATTAATTTACTGTGGAAATATTTTCCTAAAAAAATTAAATATGATAATTTTATTCAATAATTAATCTATCTTATACAATAATTTTTCTCAATCAAAATATCCTTGAAAACTTCTCAATTTTTTCATTTCTTGGGCAAGAACATTTTTCAAAAAACTAATCTAACTGAGAATATATGATTGGATAATGTAAATTTAGATTATATGGATAGAAAAATATCACATTGATAGTGAATTTGAGGGATGAGAGTCGTCATATTTTGGATAAAATTATATGGGATGTGGTAAAACCCTCACATATTTACACTCTCAAGGTGACGATTTGACTTCTAATGATATGATATCTTAGATTAAATCCAATTATGATTCGACATTTTTAAATTATCCTAAAATTATTTAAGTAATATTTATGAAATGGTAATGGTTTTAAAATAAATTGAATGCAAATTTTATCCAAAAATATAAACATCATGATTTGATTTTTTTTTGAAATTTATAAAATTAAATGAAATATAAAAAAACAGAGAGAATGAAACACAAATATTAAATAAAAAATATTATAAATTACCTTTTTAGAATAAAAATGTAACTTTCTAAGAGAAATTATATCTGGTAATTGTTCTTCTTGGTTTTTTAGGAATAAAAAAGTATTTATAAAACCAAAATATTTTATAAATACTAAAATTTTAAAGAAACCAAAGTATTTTGATAAATGAATGTTTTAGTAAATTAAATGTTTGTATAAAATATAAAAATAATTATAAAAAATCAAAATCTTATAATTTTCATTTAGATAATATTAATAATTTAGATTAACTAAATATTTTATTAAAACTTTTTTTTTAGTAAACTATGAATTATGTAATCCCCTTTGAAAAATAGTTCATTAATGTAAGAATTTTGGTAATCAAGAATTATATATGAATGTCAGTTCTCGCTTTTATAAAAAAAGAATTATATATGAATGATCATTTATTATTGATCACTTCTAGATTGTGTTTAATATATTCAAATATATCATAACTAAGGGGTTTAATAAAAATATCAACAATATGTTCTTGCATTGTGATGAATTGTAAAGTTATATATCCATTTTTTTTTATGCTTACTGAAATGGTATCTTATATCTATGTGGTTTTCTTATGAGTGATGTGATGTGTTTTTAATTCAAGAAATGACACATGTGTTATCACACAAATTGGAGTTTTACTAATACTCATTCCAAATTCAATGAGTTTGTGTTCCATCCATAACACTTGAGCATAAACTTTTGAGGAATCAAAAATATGTTATGGTGGATCTTTAAGTAGTCCTTTATTAGATAGTCTATATGAAGTTCTAAAATTATAGTGTCCTAATATTCTATTCCATAACTAATATTAGTCTTTCATTTTACTAATTTAAGGTAGATCTTGTCTCATAAGATTTTCTATGTTAAGTATATAAGCATTGTCACATTGATTGGAAGAGAAAATAAATTCATAATTTGAACTATGAACAATGCATTTATCATTCCTAAACTTCACAGGATATCCCCCATTACATAAATTAATTATGCTAATAAGGTTGTTCTTATGTTCTATAATTTTTTTAAGTTAAGGCTTTACTAAGAAGAATAATATTACATATTCTGATAATTTATCCTTGAGCATTGTCAGCAAATTTAACTTTAAAACTTTTATTTTGATAATATTCTTAAATAAATATTTGTTTCTAGTTATATTCCTAGAACAAACACTATCCATGTAACATATATTTTTGTTTCACTGCTTATTTTCCAAGAAACAAAATATTTGTATTTTAAAACCCAGACCAATATAGGTCTGATATTTTTAGAAAGTGATATTTTTTAATCCAAATTTGTATTACTTTACCATGTTTAAAAATTTTCAATTATTTATAAATATATATTTTTTTAAACCTAAATATTATTCTATATTTGTAAAATATCTATTTTATAATGTCCTCTACTTTGACATTTGGTACAAAATAGGGTACTATTTAGAGTAAAGTTGTTACTTTGAAAAATAGGTTTATTATTAGAAAAACCAATTCTATAAACACCACTATAAGGTCTTATTTGTCCATATATATTATCAATGTTTTATTTACAAGTAGTAAAATTTTATGAATGATTTTTTAGACTAGATATTTTAGAATTTGGTTTCACAACTAAATTTTTATCTTCAATAGTAGTTTTACTTGTATTGGGTTTTTCTAATTCCTTAGATAAGTTATTTTTTTAGATTATATTTTCCTAATTCTTTTAAAAGATCAGTTTTATCAATATTATATTTTTATATTTCTTTATAAAGGTCAGAAATATCAATATCGAGTTTTTTTATTAATTTTGAAATTTTGACATTCTAAATGTTTTGAAAATCTAGATACTTATTAAAAACAAGGAATAGTACTATTTTCTTATGATAAATAAGATTCTTCATCGAAATATATTGAATTATTATCATTATCAATTTTATGATAAAATGTATTTAATGTAATATTGGTTAAGGATTCCGTAATTACCTTAACTATAGTGAAATTATTTTTCTTTGGAATCTCAACATAGAAACCAATTCAATTATTACCTTCACTTTCATTATAATATAATTTTTTTGATGAACTAGCACCACAACTTACACTCCATGCATCTAAATATTTCATAAATTTATTATTCTTTTGTCTATAGAATTTATTAGAATTACTTTTGGAATTTCTATCCTTCTAATATTTCCTTTTGAGCTTGGGATAGTCTGATATTATATAACCAAATTTATTGCATTCATAGAAAATAAAATTTTAAGAATCCTTATTATCACATATTTCTTTGTTATTCATCTTATATTTAGATCAAAAATCCTATTTCCCAAAAATCTTGATCCTCCTATTAGTAGGACTGGATAATTCATTCTTTGAATGTTCTCAAGAACTAATCTATGTTTAAACAATAATTTTCTTTTTATTTGATGATTTTGAAACTTACTATATTGAATTAACTTTATTAGAAACATTTTAAGTAGTATAAAAGGAAACTCCTCTATTATTTTTCTTTATTTTCTCAGCACATATTTTTAATCTACCCTCATACTACATGAGGGTACATATAAAATCATCCAAAGTTAGAATTTTTATTCTTATTATATCATCTAAAGCTATTATTTTTTATTCACACTATTCAATCATAATATTAATAATATTTTCTACCAAAATTTCACCGTCATGATCCTTCTCACTAAAATAGTTTAGATTATTCACTATTTTCATAAATATCTGATGAATCTTCGAAATAGATTCACTAGGTACAAAATAAAAAGCTTTAAAATATGATATTATCATTGATCTTATAGTATCAATTAATTTTGAAGCTCCAAAATTAGTCACTTATAATTTTTTCGAAATATTATTTACTTATTCACAAGAATATATCTGACTGTATATATTATTATTCATAGAACATAATTTTTTTCCCTTACTCGATAATTTAACTGATATTTGAGGTTCTATTGATTTTTAAATGTAGATACTTCCTTCTAAAGAGTCTTGTAATTTCTAGTCAGCATTATGAAGTTTTCATCACTAGTTTTTATAAAAAATATCTCCATTCTATACCTTTAATATTCATTTTCAACACCATAAAATATTGGTGGTATCCTAGGATTTATATCTTAATATGTACCAACATTTAAAACTTCAATATTATAAAAACAAAATATAATTATATAATATATGCATGAGTGTAATAATATTTTATAAAAAAAATTATAAAATAATTTTACAAAAAAATTAGAAAATTTATTAAAATAAAAAATGTAAAAACAAGTAAGTCAAGTTGTAGAACATCCTCTGATACTAATTGTTGGATCATAATAGTTTATAATGAGAAAAAGATGGGGAGGGTTAATTTTAGTTAAAAAGGTAAACTAATTAAAAACCCAAACTCTTTGTTGTGTTTATTAGAATCAGTTATTATTTGATGTTTTGAATACTTGTAATGAACTCAGGTTCATCTGGTAAATCATAGTATAGAAAATTTTACTAAAATAAACATTCTTAATAATTTCAAAGTGTAAAATTATAACTTTTAGAAATAATTAAAATAAATATTTACCGAGTTCTATTATAAAACAAACAGAAACTTTATAAATGGAATAAGTAAACATGATCCATTATATTATTGGATGTAATAACCTTAAATTAAGTTATCCATAGATTTAACCAAAATATAAGGTCTTTATTTCTTTAAGAATAACTACCTAGATCAAAAATATCGGAATCAACCATGTCCTACAATCCCTAGAATCCCACAATCTGCCTCATCAGAATCAATCATATTTTTATCAAAAAAATCCCCTGATCTTAACCCAGATTGGATACAAAATAAAATTGTAAAAGCTTTCTAAGGAATTTAAAATATTCACATTTATTTATTAGAATCAAAACTCTCTAAATGATTAAAAAGTGAATTTTATTAGAAGTTATATTAGATCAATATTTATATGGATTGAGTTCACAAAATCACCAACTCCCAACTTCTCGAATTCACCTCTATTTATTGGAACACCACTAACTATCATATTTCAATGATTCTCAGAGTTGTTTGTAATGACCTTGGATGATCTCCAGTTTGATGGCTCAAAATGATCTACATATTTCCATATTATTTCATTTTTATAATACCATTAAAATGATTTAAAAAGTCTTTTATCAAATAGATATGATTCTAACCATTCATATAATAAAATTTATTCTGATGTAATGAATTTTATTTAATCTAATGGATTAAAATATGTAAGACTAATAGATAAGACTTTGTGAATTTGATTGAAAAGTCTTAGTTATCTTGATGTACTAAACTATATCAGACTGATAAAACGAAATTTTGTTAGACCAATGGACTAATTTTAGTCAGACTGATGGACTAAACTCAGTCATAATGATACAATAAATATGGTTAGAGTACTAGAATAAACTCAGTCACACAATTAGACTAAAATCAGTGACACCAATATTAAACTTCATTATTCTAATAGACTATAATTTTTTAATATAATGGACTAAACATTTTCTGCTTGATGGATCCGACTTTATTCAATATGATTGACTAGACTTTGGGGAATGTTTACCATCATCATTTAAGAAAGATTTATTTATTTTTAGTATGATAAATGGTTTTCTAAACAATATAAATAATTGTTAAATATAATGTTAGTAAAAATAGTTTTAAAGGATGTTTTTTGATTTTGAAAACAAAGATAGAAAGTATAGAAAGTAAATTTTTTGAATCAAAATAGTCTTGTTTTGAGATTTCTCCTTATTCATGCCAAACTGGAGGCTGCTGTCAGATGAGTGGGATTTTCTAGGCATGAGTTTGTTGTTCTCTTCATATTACCCTAAAATCATTATTATTTATCCTAGTCCCAAGGTTGTGTAGTCATACTACCTTTCCAATCACTGACCTAATTTAATATGAATATTTATAAAAAATCATTTTCTAACTTTCAATATCTATTTAGCATGATTTGATCCTTAGAAAGGTAATCACTAGTAAAGAATATTGAAAATGAGTTCGACCTTAGAATTGTCTTATTAAATGGTTTTTTTATTTATTTTAAATTATTTGGGATATGATAAATGGTCACTTATTCTTGAAATGGTTATAGATGGATTTGTGGAATAATTCAATTATTATGAAGTAGGATTTCATAACTATCAATGATGTGAATTGAATAATAATATCACTTATATAAATATATTGGGTAATGAGTAAGAATTTTTTATGATATGAGAAATGGGTTTTAAAAAATAATTATCCTTTAATAGAGGTTTTAATTTATTAAATGGGAAAATTTAATGCAATTATGAAATGAAAAGTGAAGCTTCGTAATGTATTGGGGTATAATAACGATGTTTCTTAATAATAAATGCATTCTTGGAAAGTAAGTTTTGGTATTTTGTATTTTTCAAGCGTAAATGGTAATATGTGGAGGAATTACATGGGTGTCATCCCATTGATTCAATTTTAGACATGAAAAGGTTGGAATGCAATGATTGATCATAACTTCCATTAATGGACTCACATAAATTCCATGGTAGGATGACTCCCTAGATACAAGGATTTCTGAAGATAAGGAATGCCATGAGATACCTTGTATTACTCAATGATTCATCATTGTAGATGCCTTGGGGTGTCTTCCCCTTGAATTTTGGTGATGTCTTTGATTGTGAATTTCATATATAAATTTCATGGATTTCCATGGTGTACCCTTCCAAATTTTGCAGGATAAAATACCCTTATTTTAATTTATTATACAAGATGTAATTCCATGGGTGTGTGATTTTATTATGGATAAGTCTAATACTCTGAATTCCTTGAAATTATGGTTCCCATATTCTATTTATAGAATTTAAAGGCTAGATTCCTTGGATTTTCTTAGTTTATAAAGAGAATAATTATATGGTCAACATTCATATATTCTTGAATACTTTATAAGAACAAAATTATTGGTCTTGTAATAGTGTATTACCTATTTTTTCATGGTTTTGGTTTCCTTGGTTACTCATATCTTAATCAAAATGAGTTATGAGATCTTTTTCCCTAATTTGAGATACATTAATGATGTCTAAAGAAAACATAGATCGGTGTTAAGTGTCATCATAGAGCCCAAACATCAATGGATATTTTATTTCTTGTTATTTAAATTATTATTATGTTAGTTGTTAGGTTGATAAATTATTTAATTGTATATATTCTTATCTATTACACTCCTTCATGCACTCTTTATGATTAAATGGTAATTTTATGGACATTGCTGAGGGTGGCCTGCTAAATTTTACTCACACCATGCTTCAGCTTCCAAGGCACTTGGGTACCTGAGTATAGGACTATCCATTTGAAGGTTTTAGGTTTAGGTAAAGGGTCGATGGATTAATGTTTTATTTGGAACTTTGGGAGTGGATTATGGATGTTGAGACTGGGTATGTCTTAGAAAAAATATGGAATTATTTTACTTTTAATTTATTTTTTCCTATTTTTCCTTGTATGTGATTCTTAAATGGGAAAATAGTTGTGAAATTTATAACATTACTCATTTTATTTCATTTTGATAATATCTTTATTTTGGAACTTTACATTTCTTATCTCTTATTTTTATTTATCTACTTTATACATTTAGTACTATTCTTAATAATTTTGTGATGTTGATATGTGAGTATAGTCTCCCCATAAAACTACCTATACCCATGATACTAGTCACAGACTCTGGAATATAGGGAAGCACATTTGAGTTCATGTAGTGAACAAGTCTGATTACTGTACATAGAGTGAGACATGAAAAGATGCTACAAAATGACATAAAAAGTGGTTTTTCTTTTGTCTTACTATTTGGGAATGGTATACATGAGACTATGGGTGTTTCAAAACATGGTAATGATCACATTTCTAAGAGTGATCATCCCATACACAAGGTAAAATCAATGTTTCCAATGATGAGACTTATTGATATTTGGATTTCAATTATTACGATTGTATTTGATTTCCACATTGGGTGAGGAAATTGATTTGTGATATTATTAGTTCATAGAATTTATACTCCTGGACCAATATGGAAATATGGTGTGCCTATGTTCATTCATCATTTTTAGAATATAGGTATTCACATGACATGTATCATGCTGGGGATATGTGTTTTAGATATTGATTGGTTTCTGCATGTGATTTTTATTATCATGTGATTATATTGTCTTATCTATATTTGTTTAACTTAATAATACCTATGGTCAATAGGTTTTCTATTATTATGAGTTTCTTATATAAAATGTATAAAGTTTCGTATTTGGTGCTTTCCATATATGACTACGGTGGCATATTACTTGACCACTTCTTAGAATGATCTTTTGACACACATGAAGATATAAATGGAATTATGTTGGTCTCGATTAAATAAGGTTATAATAATAATTTTAAAAGGTTTATTTCTATATAATTTGAATAAAATATATTTAATCAAGCCTTGCACCTTTTAAAATTTTGTTAGAAACTTGATAGAACCAAAGTGAAACTTATGTAAAAACGTAAATGGATTTTTAAATAATAGTGTTAGTTAAAGGGAGTGAACCTAAATAACTTATAAAGAATATTCCTATATAGCCTGTGAATGGTACCCTATTTAATAAAACCTTGGTATTATGGAAATCCTGGTAAACCTTGGTTCAAAAAGAATATGAATCCTATGGCTTGTGAAAATGGTAACTCATTGGAAAGTGTTAATTTTTGTAAAATGATGTTTGGGTTAAATGGAATTCTAATAAGAAACCTATAAATAATATTCCTCTATATCCTATGAATAAAATTATATTTAAAAAATTGGAATGGAAACCTTGTGAATGATAAAGAATTAACATTTTAAGTTCATAATTTGTTTATACCTAGGTGGATGAGGTGGTTTTAATGGCTTGGGTGATTTTATTTACCCAGTATAGGGGTAGTTGGGATCTCTGTAAGTTCCTGAGATAAGAGGTTCTTATACTATGGATCTCTCCTTGTGTACTGGTGACCCTAGTGAGTGTAGGAGGTTAAATATATAGATCCCATTTCATGCAAACCCTGATTTGAGAGTTTAGAATGTTATATTCCACGTGACCTTGAGATAAGGATGAGTTGTATACTTTGAATTTTGGTTCTTATATGGCATTGTTAGGTGATGGGTGGAAGGACCTAGTGACACTTGTAACAAACACAAGTTCATTGAGCCAGTTCTATGTAATCATCAATGGTAACCCATGAGAGGGCCTGACCCCATTTTGTGAGATGTCGTAGTGGTGTGAGTTAGGGAAATAATCTTTGGTTTATGTGGTTGATGCATGGTTAGTTCTTCCAAGTGTTTATATAGTTGTGATTGATTAACCATAGTGATGGGGCCTTGTTTCTAGGCTGATGTTGATGTGTAGGATCATTCAAATGAGTAACCCTAATAGTTATGGACATGTTCTAGGTATGCGTAACCCACGAGCAAGGTTTGTTTTCTGGTTCAATGCATGAGCCTGGGACTATTGATGATTTAATTCATGGGATGGTGATTTGGGTTGCATAATGTTAGTCATAGTAGAGTATGTGACATTATTATTTCAACATTATTGGTGGGTGCAAGAGTGAGAACCCTTTGTTAAGATAGTTTTGTGGTTATGTTTGTAACACCTCGAGATTTTATGAAATATTTTTTTTCAATTCAATTTAATTTTTTCGATATTTAATGTTTCATGAAATGTTGAGTTTATCTTGAGTTACACACAATAGTGAGTTTTTATTGTGTTACATGAAACACTATACTGGTCTTGGGTTACATGCAACATTATGCTTGGCTTGTGTTACACAAAATACCGAGTTTATCTTGTGTTACATGCAACACCGAGTTTAAACAAAACATGACATACTATTAAAATATTATATTTTAATATAATAGTTATCACCTAGAAATTTGAATGGTGTACATGAATATTTTAACTAAATAATTAAAATATTAATTACATATATATATATATATATAATAAATTATTTTGTGACTAAATAATTAGAAAAAAAAGTAATGTCCTTTTGAATACAAAAGAAATATTTTTTGAAAAACACTTTTTATATCCAAAAATTTATTTCACATCAATAAATAAAAAATATAACTTATGGTTAATTATTTTAGTGAAATTTATATATTTTATATTTAATAAAAGTTTTAACATTCATATTATGAGTTTTATAGACAAGAGATAAGAATAAATCCAATTTTATGCTTAAACTATATTTTTCAAAAAAGCAGTTTGATTACCTTTGGTGTGATCACTTTTTAATTAATTTTCACAAATTTTAAAAAATTAATATTATAAAAAAATATTTTTTAAATAAACATATAAAAATTATATTACATAGAATATTTGTTTTTGTTTTGAAAAGTTTCATTTTTGGATGAATAGTGAAAATAATGAATTCACTTGAAAAATTCATTTTCATTTTATTTATTTAAAAAGATAAATTATATTTTAAATTTATTTTAAAGTCAAATTAGTTCAATTATACATCAATTAATACAATTTATGTCATTTTAATAAATTTTATATTAAATTTTGATATAAAAACTTTGTGAACATTTGAATATTTTCTCTTCAAAAACCCACTTTCTCGTTGCATCCATGGGAGTAATTTTAAAATAAAAATTTCCACTGATATGAATGGAATTGTAAAATATAGATTACATATTTTTAATAATGATAATATATATTATCTAATAAGGTAAAATTATTTTTTGACCAAATTTAATAGCGAATGCAGTAAAAATTAATTACTGCGGTTGAGGTAAAAATGTGTTTGTTAGGGGTGAAACTAAAAAAATATGGGTAAAAATAACCTATAAAATTCCTTAAAAAATATTTTATGGAAATATTTAAACAATTAAACCCATAATTTTTTATAATGGACCATTTTTTACCTTTGTGACATATGAAAACGTGGTATAACTCAATTCTTTTCCAAAATACTATGTGTGTCATATCCCCCACTTATAAAAGGCCACCCTCTCCCATCTTATTCACAACTTCAAAGAAATTTTGTTATGCCCAAATAACTTTCCAAATTACGTAATATCATCCTAGAAGACGTATTTTAGAAGTAAATCCATCTTAGGAAGGCTTTTGGTGAAAAAATAAGGAGGATGCCAAAAGAAAAGGTAATTTTCATCAATAATAACTTTTGGTTTATTTCTTCCTCCACATCTTTATATTATTATCATAGCATTATGAAATAATATCCCCATTATCTTACATATGTTTGGATGATTTTATTTTAATATCATTATGTAAAAATATCTACACTTCCATCAAATGTGTTATGAAATCATCATTTGTGTGCATGATGGATTACCACACTACGAACCGATGTCATTTGTTTTTCTATTACCGGAACACAAGATTGGAAATAATTATGTATTTATTGTTTATATATGATATTTATGGTATTATTATGTTTATTTAATTATTATATCACATATACCTGCAAGTTCTCAATTTTATTGGAATACGATAAAGTCACTCATGTGTACGGTGGACTATCGCATCACAAAGCGATGTGATTCGTTTCCACATTACCTGGAAGGTAATAAAGATGTTATTAATAAAAATATGTGATATATATGAAATAAAAATTATTTTTTAATTATAATATATTATTTTCCCTTCTTTCATTCAAGATTTCAAGAAAATGGAAACAACATTCATGTCTACGTACAACCATCCATCTCTATAAATGGTGTATTTCATTTTCAATATATATCTTATATAGATTAATTTAAAAACATATATTATGATTATATATTATATTTATATCATGTATAAAATTATATAGATTATGAAACCATAATCAAATTAATATGACAAAAAATAACCAATCAAAACATACATAAAAAAATAGAGCATTTTTTGCACGAAACACGACTTTAACATGGAATTTTTAAAAAAATGGTAATAAAAGGTCATAAGTAAATCATATAAGGTATTATATATATATTAATGGTTCTTTAATAATTTATAATAAACATATATTTATTATATAGTATTTTTTATCATATATTATGGAAGTTGATACTTAAGTTTAGGGATTTGTAGTCTCTTTTATTTTTAGGAGACATATGCATATTCACTAATTGTTTCTTTTGTGTGGTGTATATACTAACCCACTAACATGTTGTATAATTAATTTTATTATTTTAATGATATTTAAAGTTTCATATTATGTTATGATTTATTGTTTCTTATGATTCAAATGATTAATAAATCGGTAATGGATTTTTTTCTCAATTTTCCTTCTTTAAGACATATGTTATATTATGCACTGATATTCTATTACAATGAGTGTATAAACCCCATTTTACATGTATTATCATGAAGTTATTTATCCTCATGATATTTAAATGTTTTATTTGATTTAATCCTTGCATGGGGATTATGACTCAAGGTTACCAAAGTGGTGAGGGTTTTATGTTATAATTTCATCGTTTATCAAGAATGTTTATGACTAATTATCCAATATTGAAATATCACAATATAACTCTAAATAATTATAATTAATTATATTATAATATGTTTATTCATGATATATTCAAGTAATATTAATAGTTTTACAATCTTTGGTACTTAAAATAATTGAGAAAAGTTTTATAAGATAACTCGTCATTATTTCTCTCTTTGGTCAAAAAATGTGTTTCCTTCCAAAACCATATTTTCTAAAAATGTTCTGAACAATGTTTTTTTATTATACTTGGATATTAAAAAAATTATTAATCATGTTTCCGTTTTTTAAAAATTATTTTGAGAGGAATTTTTTTTTCTTTTTAAAAAAATGCCCATTTGGCTTTTACTGAAAATATAAAATGAATATTTATTTTAATATGAATGACCTGAACGAAACTTCCCACTATCATGAACATTATTTTATTTAAATATTAATTTATAAATTTTCAATTTTATTTTCAATATAATGTCTTTTAAATTTTTTTATATTTTAAACTATGTTTTTTAATGAGGAATGTATATTTTCCTCATGAAATGTTTTAAATGATTAATAAAAATCATTTTCCATCTAAGATGAAATCCATTCATGTTAACTATGCCTTACTGGTGATATGATCCAAGGATACTATTCTTATTATTTATTCGAATGGTTTATGTTTATGATGACATGATTTTTATGAAAATTTGTTTCTCTTCCATAGGTTATACCTTGAGTAATTTCTTATGAAATTCACTATTTTTGATGGGTTATGATATAATGAAAAGATTAAATATTTTCTATAAGGTATGATATGATTAAATTTTTATGATACCAATTTTATTTCATGGGCTATGATATGATGATTTTTTATGATCTTGTGGAAAACATAAATATATTTTTCAATATGTGACAAGTGGGACCTAAATATCACTCTAATGTATTGGGTAAAGCTTTACATATCATGAGATAATGATGGGAATCAAGTCACTATACTTAATATACTATGGGAAATAGGTGTTTCTTAATCCAAAAATGGAAATTGGTGCATGCCAATTCACTATGGGAACATGTGTTTCCTAATCCACTATAGGTAATAAGTGTGTCCAGACCCACTATGGGAAATAGGTGCGTCCTGATCCACAATTGGAAATAGGTTATGAGTCTGGATCTACTATGCTGATGGTTCTAGTTGTTAACCTTGAAATATTAAAATTTTCAATATTTGGGATTGTGAAACACTTTTATGAGATGATCTTATGGTTCATGATTTATTTATGATGATTTTGAACCCTTATGGTCCTTGTTCTAAAAAATTATAAGGTTTTATGCCATGAATCATGTTAATGATCTAGGAAAGGTTGTGTATGAACATAGTAAGATATGTTCATAAATACATAAACATATTATTATCTCATTATTTAATATGACTATAGATGGATATATCTTATGTTTACCCCTACTGAGCATTCGACCTCACCCTTTATTATTTTTCCATTCCCCATGTTATGAAGAAAGTTTTTATACATGCTATGTCTATGAAGAGTAATAAATGGGAAGATATTCATGGGAAACATTGAATATATTTCACCAGATTATAATATTGTGTTCCAATCTTCCAAAGGAACTAAACTATTATGGTCCTCAGGTTTGATTTTGTGTAATGTAATTGAATATTCATCTAAAAATATGTAATATACATGTATGGGAATCCTGGTTCGCAATAGTTGCTATAAAAAAATGGGTTAGTTAAAATTTGAAAACTAGTATGAGAAAAAATTAGTGAGATATCCACAAATATTTCTACGGATATTTCAAGGGATGTTTCTAATGATAATTATAGGGATAGTCAAATTATAGTAAAATGACCTAGAATTTTAGTAAAGGATAGAGTGAGTTGTTTCTAAGAAACTAAATCCTTGTATGGATACTACAAGTGGATGTGGCGTTGACATAGAGGTACCTATGGGACATTACTCTAAAAAGGGTGCATTGAGGTAGACTGGATCATAACGTAGTGCACAACAACTGGGCTTACTGCATGCCTGGTTTGACACTCCTCAGTGATATTATTTGGAAATTCAAAAACTCTTTATGAACCATCATGAAGAATTTAAATCGATGATGACTATAAACAACCTATTATAAAACTTAGGTTTCATAGATTATAAATATTGTGTCATGATTTAAATATCCAATAAGTTTTTTTAGGATTATTTTGGTTTTTTAATGACTAGTGTTTCTCACAATATATTTTTGTAGTCAATGAAGGGAACCAGAAGTAACTAGGTTAACATTGAATGTGAAAAATAGTTTTTGATGAGTAAACAACGGGGATAATGAATGTAGTAAAGAATATTTTGATTATTCCTAATTTTTTATCATGAATCATGATTACCAATATACAGGTTTTCCAACTCTCAAACTCACTAATGAAGAGAAGGAATGACTTTACTGAGAGTTACTGTAGTTGGGAATATAGAGTAAATAAGATTCATTTTCCTTTTTATTTGATAATGTGGGGAGAAAATCCCAAGTGGATCTCTTAGAGGGACGTTAAGATGTTTTATTTGTGGATAAAGACATAGAGTAAGTTATTTAAGATGAAAAATGAAAATTTTAGTTAACATAATGTATTGGAATATTTGCCTCCCTAAGGTATTATCAATGGATGAATTTTTTACCTATGGAAAGTATATGAATTATGGAAATCAATGACCTAGTGGAAAGATTGGTAAGAGAATCAAAAAGGTGGTATAAGTAATAGTTATACTAGTGATTATGAAGAGACAATGAACAACATATGATATTTATGGGATGTTATAACAGTCTTATTCATGTTAAAAATGAGAAGCATGATCAAACTAAGGTTGAGTAATATTAATACATGATTCATATTCCATATGAAATGAAGGATGAATTAAGGAATATGATAAATAATCCTTGTTATAGGTCTAAGAAAGAAGTGGAATTATTGATTTTTCAATATATTAGAATTCAAGAATTATGTTATATGAATCATTGAATATACAAGGATTGTTCAGTACAAGTTTTTCATTAAGGATTTTCAAAAATATGTTAAATGGTACTGATGGAATAGAATATCTATTTAATAGAAATTTGATATTTTTATTAGTGTAAGACAACCCTTAATATATTTGGTATGTAGAGATAATGTTGTTAGAATAAATATATTTTAGATGGGAATAAGTAAATTGGAAAGTACAAATTTCCTTAGAATTGATTAATGTTATATTGACAAAGTGAATTACGCTATCATAGATGGAGTTTACAGTATTTTTATATTTAAGGAATATATCCACTAATTTGTGTTTAATGAAATTAATAAGGAAGAATGAATTTTTTCGATGAGGTTTTATGGTAATTCTTCTTATTAACATGTTTTAAGAGAATACATGATGAAGGTATTCACATATTTGGTATGTGGAAATCAAGATCCAATTTATAGTATATTAGGGATTAATGATAAGTTTGTTTTAAAAATTTAGTGATATTATTTCTAATGTTTTTTATTTTAATATTTTGTATGGGTCATAAGGTTAAAAAATTGTGGAATTGTTTAAGTTGATATTTTTAAGAGGCTTCAGATATTAATGCATTACCTCACCATATGAAGATTTATGCATATTTGATATCCTGTACTTACCATTTTGTTTTGATGATAACTAGAGATATAAGTAATGAATTATCATTCTTTTATAGATATTATTTTGTGATTAACACATGAAAAATAAATATCTTATAGAAATAGATGAAGTGGAAATTGATCAATACAAAACTAATGATAGAGATTGTGCTTATTAAATAGAATGAAATTAACTAAGTGTATTTTCTCATGAAAATTCTTCAAAATTAGGAAAAGGGATCTTGAAATAAAATGATTTATTGTTATCACCATTTTAAATGATATCAATGAAATTTTTTATGCATCTTTAGTCTATGGTATTACAGTCACTAACCCTATCTAGATCACCTATACTTTTATGATTGGTTATCTTTATCACCCTCTATAATTATTTATACTTTTCTTCCATATACGGATGTTTACTTCCCTCCTACATTCTCCAATATAAGAGCCCAGTTAGGAGTTAATTTGGGTAACAACTTTGTTTCCCACATTCCATTTTTAGAGGATGTTTTTATTATTCAAATATACGATGTAGTTTTCTAGGAATAAATTTTTCAATTGTTAAACCTTTGATGAAAGAGAGTAATTTCAAGGTGAAATATGTGGGGTAGAATGAAACAACCTGAGATTTTGTGAAATATTTTTTCACGTGATTTTAATCTTTTAGATATTTTCTTTTACCTGAAATATCGAGTTTAGCTTTCATTGCACAAAAAACTGAGTTTTTCTTGTGCTACACATAACATTATTTTTGTCTTTTGTAACACTTAATACCGAGTTTTCCTTGTGTTACACGCAACAATTATATTTAAACAAAATATGAAATACTATTAAAATATTATTATTTAATATAATAGTTATCACCTTTCCATTAGAATAGTGGATATAAATATGAATATATAAATTATTAAAATATAGTTTTCACCTACATATATAATGAATTATTTCATTACCAATTAATTAGAAATGAAAATAAAAACCTTTTGAATATAAAGGAAATATTTTTCTAAAAAAACTATTTTTATACACACAAATGTTTTTCACAAAAATAAATTAAAAACAAAATCCCTTTTGGATAATGATTTTAATGAAATTTATATAATTTCTATTTAATAAAATGTTTAATATTCATCTTATGTGTTTTCTATATAAGAGATATAAATAAATATAATTTTACGCTTAAAAATGTATTGTTCAAAAAAAATGTTTTATTGACTTTGGTTTAATTATTTTTAAATTATTTTTTACTAATTTTAGAAAATTAATATTATAAAATAAATTAATTTTTAAAATCATAATTTTGAAATTATATTATGGTGATTTTTTTTGGTTTTTTTAAAAAGTTTCATTTTTTGTTGAATAGTGAAAAAAATAGAATTTTAATTAAAAACCACATTATTTATTAAATTATATATAAAGATGAATAATATTTTAAATTTAAATTATTTAAAATATAAATCCATTAATTCAATCTACATAATTGGTGAAAACCTAAGGAGGATACCCGAAGAAGATGTAACATTTTTTAACAACCATTTTTGTTTTATTTCTCACTCCAGATCCTCGAATTATTAATATAACATTATAATATAATATCATAGTTATCTTACATATGATTATATTTTTTTATGTTAATATAAATACCTAAAACCATCTTCACTTCCATCAAATGGGTTACGAAATCATCATTCATGTGTACGGTGGACTACCAGCTTACAAACTGATGTCATTCATTTTTCCATTACCACCTCTAAAAGTTGGAAACAATGATGTATTTACTCTTTATACATGATATATATGATATTAATATGCCTATTTAATTATTATATCACACATACCTTCATGTTTTCAAATTTTTTAGAATATGATAAATTCGCTCATGTGTGAGGAGGACAACCGCCTCGTGAATTGATGTGATTTCTTCATGATTTACATGAAGGGTAATGAGAATTGTATAATGAAAATATTTGATTTATATGATATTAAATTATACTATAATGTTAATAAATCATTTAACTTTATTTCTTTCAATACATTAAGAAAATTTAAACAAACTTCATGCATAACGTACGTCCTACCACCTCCATGAACAATATTTTTCATTTCCAATATATAACTATTATAGATTACTATAAATACAGATAAACTGAATATATATTATATCTATATCATGGATTACATTATATATATATTATGGAACCATGATAAAATTAAGAGTATTGAAATTATCCAATTTAAAAATACATAAAAAAGAGTTATTTCGCAAAACATGACTTTAATATGGAGTTGTTAATAAAAAAGAAATAAAAGGTCATAAGTAAGTCATATACAATATGATATATATATATATATGTGTGTGTGTGTGTGTTTGTTTTTGAAGTTACTTAATATATTTATAATAAAATTCTATTTATTATCCAGGAGGTTATAACATATATAAAGAAAGTAGAGACTTAAGGTAAGGTATTGGTAGTCTCTCTTTTATTTTTGGGAGGCATATGAAAATTCAACACTCATTTTTCTTATGTGGTGTGTATACTACCCCTTTGAAATTTTATATAATTAATACCATTATTTTAATGACATTTAAAGTTTCATTTGATTTTATTATTTATTTGGGCTTATGATTAAAAAGATTACTAAATCAATAAGGTATTTTATCTCAATTTTCCTTCTTTGAGACACGTGTTATGTTATGAAGCTATATTCTTTTAAGAGGTGTGTATACAAACCAAATGATTTTTAAAATCTTAAATTTTTTCAAACTTATTATATTTTTATGTTTAATTTTATTTTATCATTTTATGGGGCATATGATTCAAGGTTGTTTCAGTGGAAAGGGTTTTATGTTAGAATCTCATCGTTTATTGGGATTATTTAGGATTAAGTATCCAATGTTGAAATATCATGATATACCTCTCAATAATTTTCATTAATTTTATTATACTCTGGTTATTACGGATAAATTTTAGTAATATTACCATTTTCACTCTTTATTACTTAAAATAATTTGGAAAATGTTCTTAAGAAAATCCAACATTACATATATCTTCGGTTGGAAATCCATTTTCTCCCTAAACCAATTTTTCTAAAAAATATTTCAAAAATGATTTATTATTCTCATATTATTTTTAAAATAATTTTTAACACGTGTTTTAATTGCTTTAAACAAAATTTAATGGAATATTCATGTCTTTTCCAAACAATTACCGTTTGGATTTAACCGAATATGTTTAAGTAATCTTTACTTTAACTTGTTAGGCATGAATGCAACTTCCTTTCATCGTGACCATTATTTGATTTGAATATTAATTTATAAGTATTCAAGTTTATTTTAAAATTAAATGATTTTCAAAATGTTTTATGTTTTAAAATGTGTTTTTTCAAAGAGGAATGGATATTTTTCTCAAGAAATGTTTTAAATAACAGATCAAAATCATTTTCCATCCAAGATGAAATCAGTTTATTTTACCTACGCCTTAAGTTTAATAAAATACAAAGATACCATTCTTATTATTTATCTAAATGGTTTATTTTTATGATGTAATGATTTTTTATGAAAATCTATTTCTCTTCCACAGGTTATACCATAGGGATATGCTTATGAATCCCACTTATTTTATGGGTTATGCTATGATGAAATGATTATAAAACCTGTTTATTTTCCATTTTTTTGATATGATGAAATTTTTATGATACTCATTTAATTTTGTTGGTTATTATATAATGAATTTTTATGTTCTTGTGGAATATATACATATGGTTTTCATTATGTGACGGGTAGGACCTATATATCCCTCTATTTCATTGGGTAAAGCTTTACATATCATGATATAATGATGATCAAATATTTAATAGACTTGATCCACTATGGCAAATATGTATTTATTTATCCAAAATGAGAAAAAGGTGTATCCTCATCCACTATGGGAAATAGGTGTGTCTTGGTCCACTATGGGAAATAGGTGTGTCCTGATCCACTATGAGAAATAGGTGGGTCCTCATCCACAATTGGAAATAGGTGGTGAGTCATGATACACTATGTTGATGGTATTGGTAGTTAACCATGAAATATGAATTTTTTTCCATATTTATGGTGGTTCCATATTTTTATGAGATGATTTTATGATTAATAATTGATTTATGAGGATTTATCACCCTTATAGATCATGTTTTCAAAAATGATAATGTTTGATTCAATGATTCATATTTATTATTAGTGATAGGTTGGGAATGAAAGTTTTGAGTTATGTTCATGATCACATAGCATTATTCTTATATTTTTATTTCATATAATCGTATATTGATGTCTATTATGTTTACCTTTACTGTTCATCTGTGATCACCCTTTTTTAGGTTTCCTTTCCCTAGGTTATAAAGAAATGTTTTATATAGTCTGTGTTTATGAAAGGTACTAGATGGGAAAATATTTTTGGGAAAAGTGAATATTTTTCACCAAATTTGAATATTGTGTTCCATGTTTCCAAATCCACTAAACTAATACAGCCCTCAGGTATGTGTTTATGTAATATAATGGAATATTCATCTAAAAATGTAATATGAATGTATGAGAAACCTGGGGTTATATAATGCTTGGTGCTTGTATTAGTGAACATGTGGTGAAATAGGGTGTATAATATAGGTAATATGATGCCTTGTATAGTTAAATGTGAAAGCACCTAGGGTTCCCATGCTCGATATTAAGGTTGAGAGTTTTAGGGTAAGAGTGGTCTAGTGCCTTGTCCCAATGAGTTCAAATTGATATTATAGTTGATAGGTGAGAGTGTTAATGGATTATTAAAGTTTTTTAATGAGACCAGTTGATGATCTATAATATAATGGACCTGGTAAAAACTGTAGTTCCTAATTTTGAAGAGGAGTGTCAAGGGTCCTCTTTGTCAAGTAAGGTAGACCTACGCATGAGCATGTTTAGTACATTAGGCATGAAAACCTAGTTAGGATACAATACGACCCATTGGAGTATGACATATACTAAATGATCAATTGGTTTAGTAATGTGTACCTATTTTAGTTTTATGGATCACAACAATGATTTATGATAAGCGCAGTGCTTACAATGCTTCGATTTGACAAACGGTTGTGTGCGAGCTAAGGGTTAAGGAATTTGAGAAGGTGTTACGGGATGAGATGCCGAAGGTTGGTTGGAAAAGTAAAATACCCTTTTATATGGGGGTTATGTTGGTTGGGATAAAAATTTCGGGACATGGTCGATCTAAAAGATAAATTTTAATCAGGTTTTGATAGAATGGTGGGTGTGGAACGTAGGAGCGATACATGTGGGTATTTGAAGAACCAATCTGGGGGAAAATTTTAGGGGTAGTGTAAAGAAAGTAATATGGTGAGGAGACCACCATGATTCATTGGAGGGAGTGAAACAAATTTTAATGAGTCATTATGGGGACCACATATGGTGTTTTACAAGCCGAAGATAGATAGGGTTCAACGGTTAGAGAAACACTCAGGGTGGGATAGTTTGTCTATATACAAAAAATGTATTTGGTATTTTATGGGATATGGGATACTAAGAATAGGTTTTAGAAACAATATATTGATGAAAATGAAACTCCTATGGTGGGGATTGTTCTAATAGTCAAGAGAATATGACTCTTTTGAAATAAGGGTTATTGATGTGTGGGACTAGTATTTGGATGGTTGAAATGACACCACATACTAGTGTGCATATGATTTAGATAAAATATGAATTCCATTGGGATTTCTACAGGGTTTTTCCAGGTGGTACTAGTTTAATTACATTTTGGTTTTGGGATTGGGATGTAATGATGTGATCTAGGATTGGTTCATCATGGTGGCATGTTTGTGCTTGAGGGAGAGCATGTGGAATAGTGCTGGTTGTTGGGGGTTGAACATGGAATCACATTAGAGGTCATATTAGACCACGATGTGTCAGTATGAGTATGAAATTCATCCAATGAGAAAGGCATCAAGTTCTAGTAATTTAGTGAAATGTCGATGTCGGATGTTGAGTGTTCTCCATTTTGTCCATCTAGTGTTTTAATCAGAAGATGACATCATGAGTTTGGTTCAGACTATGATGCGCATCATTGGGTGGTTTTGGGATGCCTTCAAAACTAAACCTAGAGAATTAGAATTGAGGTAAAACATCTGTGGTGGAAAATATTTTAAGTTAGGTTAGACATAGGAGGTTAAGATTAAGCTATCATGTGATTTAGAATGTCATGAGTTAGTAATTTCAGTAAGAGATTCATTTTGTATATAATAGTGGTGTATTGGGTTTTGGTGGTGGATCATCGAGGAAGTTACAACATGTTTGGGTTGTGATTGGATAGTTAAGGCAAGTCAATTTGGCCTCAGAGTGGGAAAAGAGTGTTGATACCATTGAAAAGTGAAACTCTTTCATCTGTTGAGTTATAGTTCATTGGGAATTTTGTTGAGTGGGTTGGTGGACCATTGAGAATGACCTTCAATGGGAAACATTTCAATGGTGGGATGCATCGGGGTTCAGAATCATCCTTATGAGATAAGTCTTGTAGAGGGGAACACCATAGGCTATAAATTTATCTAGACGATGACACATGGGTCACTTGGGATAGAAAAAAAACCATGGAGTGTCATCTCATTTTTCTACGATAAAATGAGCATCATCTAAGGATGATACAACCCCTATATTTTATTTATAACTTCTTTTAGGAATCATGTGGGGCATTTGATAGTGAAATTTGGAAATTTGGACTTAATTCATGGACTGATATTGGCCAATTAACATAGTTTATTGGCCACTAAGACTTTTCAAGGATGATAAGTTTTGTATTGGATATTTTTTAATTATATATTGTATTGATAGGCATTGAGTCTTAGAGGGTTTGGGATTTTTCAATTAGTGGAGAGGTCAGATTCTCTATTGACTTTCAGAACATAATTTTTATGGTTAGAACCTCGCAAAAGAGTAATTTTGGATATAGAATGAGGTTTTTATTGTATAATGGTGGTATGAGGGAGACCCACATGATTTTTATAGTTGTACAGGATACTATAGTAGCCACCAAATAGTTGGTGGCCTTTCCTGAAGATTAGAAGCTCTATTAGGCTCACCAGTTAGTCGGTGGCCCTGTAGCAGCTAGTTGGTGGCCCCTTGGTGAGTTTTTAAAGGGTAAAATGGTATTTATCCAATTCTTTTTTAAACCCCTTTCTTAGTTTTCCTTGTCCCCAAATGAAAATTATATCCCACTCTCATGCCCTTTTCTCCCTCTCTTACTCCATGGGAAATCCCCCTTGATTATTGTCCAATGGAAGTGTTGTCGGGTGTGATCAAGAGATAGAGGTAAGGATAAGGCTCCTCCAATATATTTTCTTCATTTAATTCACTATTATTTAGTATCTTAGTGTTTATTTATAATATTATAAAATTATAGGGTTCTTTTTTGGTTTCATGGTTTATTTAGATTCTGTTTGATCTAGAGACCAATGTCAGATATGTAGGTTGCACTATACATGAGGTGTGTTTTCCCTATAAATTAACCCATAGTATGAGTTATTTATCTATGTGCTTAGGTTATGTGGTAATGCCAAAAAAAATTACATTGAACTAACTTAATTAGAATATATAAAAAATATCATTTCGTAATGTTTAATGTCCACTTATCATGCTTTTATCATTAGAAATAGAATCCCTTAGAAAGCACATTGGTAAGGAATTTTTCTATGTAAATGGTTTGTTAAATGGTATTTTTACATATGGGAAAATATTTGGGTGTAAGTTAAAGGGGAACTTATACTTGAAATGGTTAAAAATGGATTTATGGATTAATTCAATGGTTTTGAAGTAATATTTCAAAAACATAGATGATGTGAATGGTATTTGAATCTCACTTGGATAAATGTGTTGGGTAATGAAAATAAATTTTAATAAAATGGGGAACTGATTTTAGAAATTACTTAGAATTTGGTAATGAGGTTGTAATTGATTGAATTAGAAAATGATAAGGACTTTATGAGATGAAAAATTAAATTTCTTAATTTATTTTTCTCTATTAATAGTGAATCATAATAATAAATTCATTCCTAGAAAGTAATTTTTGATATTTTGAGTTTTTATTGTGTAAATAATTATATTGGTTTCTAGATTCTATTCTGAAAATTAAATGGGTGGAATCCCTTAAGTCTACATGGATTCCATTAGGGTAATCACTTGAATACCATGGGAGGATTCCTCATTGGATTAAAGGATGTCTAAATATAAGGAATGCTTTGTACTACTTGGGATTCCACACCTATTCATCCTTATAGATGTATCACGATGGGTCCCACTTAGATTCATCTAATTTATTAGATATTGAATGCTGTAAATTTATTTAATTGATTACATTAAGGCCCCCTTGTGAATCTCATGGGATAAGCTTCCCATATTCAACTTGAGTATATGAGATGGAATTCCATGAGTATGGACCTAGATTCTGGTGATGCCTGATACTCTGAATTTATTTGACTCATGGCTCCTCGTATTTTGTTTAGAAAATTCCAAGTTAATATTCCTTGTATACTCTTAGATTATATAGAGAATAATATAATGGATGAATTTCATGGATTATTGATTACTTGATGAAAAGGGCATGCCTGGTTGAGACCCCAAGGATTACTTGATGTTTTCATGGTTTTTGTTTCCTTGTTTACACACTTTGGAATTGACATGAGTAATGATATCATTTGCACCAATAAAAAATACCTTGATTATGGTTGAATTAGGTATAGACCAGTGTTAAGTGCCACAATAGATCTTGGAAAGTAGTGTTTCTTTTACTATTTTTATTTAAATTATTAATATGTCAAATATTAGATTGATAAATTGGATTATTGTATATTTTCTATCTATATAAATCCTCCATGCACTCATTTTGATTGACTGATTATTTTAGGGATGCCATTAATGGTGGATTACTAAGTTTTACACACACCCTACTTAGGCCTCCATGACACTTGGATATTCGAGAAGAAGAATATCGTTTTTCAGGTTTTAGGTTTAGGGTAAGGTCCCATGGATTGATGTTTTTTTTGGTATGTTGGGAGTAGAGTATGGACGTCAGGACTAGGAAAGACATGGGACCAGTTTGGGATGATTTTTATTTTACTATTTTTTTTGTATTTGATCCACCCATGGGGTATCAGTTATAAGATGTATGTAATAAGTCATTTAATTAGTATTTTGTTACTATAGTTATTTTTTAACATCCCCTATATTATATGTGGTGTTTATTTGATCTAGTTTATACATTTATTATTATTATTTATAGTATTGTGAATTTAATGTGTAGATATATCATTCTCACTCTACCACCTTAGATATGTGATGATAGTGGTTATACTTTTACATAAGGGGAGTCATGCATGAGGTCATGTAGAGAACCAGTCTAGTCACTATCCATAGAGTGATCTGAGCCTGTATATGACATTATCCATCTCCATCTGTTGATGATGAAGAGTAATAAATATATTATATGATCCCATATTATATAATATGATACTAGGTATCTACAATATATAACTCACAGTAGATGGGAACATGTAGAGGAGGAGGTGTAGGAGTGGGATTTACCGGTGGAGACAGAGGAGTGGGATATACTGATGGAGATGGATTAGTGGGATATGTTTTCTAGTAAAATATATGCATGTCCACAATCATCTACTATACTATGAATATAATACTCTCCTCCATTTTAACACCCATATATTAATTTTTTATTTCTAATGTATCTATTTTCCCACTATTATACAACCTCATTAAAAGAAGTTCCAAAACAAACAAATAATAATTGAAACAACCAGTTTTTATCTTAATATGTAACCAAGATGTTCGTGATTTACAAATTCAATTTCTAAAATATCCTTCATACCATAAGGTATAAAGGTCCCTTTTTTTATACTCCTCAAGTTCTTATTGTACAAAAAATCAGTAAAATATATTGGCGAATTAAAATATATTATAAGTTCAAAAATAACTTAGATAACTTCTTACAATATTATCATCTACACCCTTTGAGTCTTTGAAAAAATATGATCCTTTTTTAGTCATCCGATCCCTTTTCTACTTTTCATGTCTTACTGGGGGAGAGGGGAAATATCAGTTGATCTGGAAGACTTGGTTCACATTTTTTTCAAATTTTTCATCAATCATTTGTTCTTACAAAAAAGGATACCATCCCCAAGATAAATTATATTGGTATATGTTTTTTGATTGCATCATCAAATGAGATATTATCAATTCCTACTAATTAAAGAAAACACAAATCATTAATATCATCATTTGTATTGATTATACAAAAAATTTAAAAAATAACACATTGAACTTACCAAAAACAAGTCCTATAGTATGATTTCAATTAAATTAATCTATATATATTCATATTGAAATGTATATATATCACATGGTTTTTTATTTTGTCTTTCACCAAAAATGAAATCCAAATTTATGGATGATTTAAAATACCCATGTCTCTTAGTAGTAAAATATAAACATTTCCTCTTAACTTTTTTAATGTTAAAAAATCCATATTTCATCTTTTGGGATAGAAAAAATCACATTAATAAAAAAATTATGGTAAATAAAATTATAATAGACGAGCTTATAAAAATGGCCTCCTGTAGCTAAATTAGTATTGTCTTGTTGACACGTCTCCAATAAAAAATAAGAAAAATTATTTTTTTTCTAAAACATTCATCACCACAAAACACCTAAATTACCTTGAATTTTCAACCCTAGGATTACCATTACCACTAAACTTGGTATATATCCTATGGTCCTGAATAATAGAAAGTGATAATTTAGGTACACATGTCTTACCATAATTACCAAACCATGAATCCATCTCTTTCATTTTGGAAGTAGAATGATCCAATATAGAGGAATGTGGAGGAAAATTAGAATTAGTATGTGTAGGTTCCTAAAGACTACAGAAAATAAAATATTTTACATAACATTATCATACATATAACATTAATAACCAATCGAGAAATGATTATAAAAATCCAATTGTTACATATAAAATTAAATAAATTTGAACAATTATCCATAAGAATTTTTTAAAAAATAAACCAGTTTTTATTCATATTTATTAAAGTAGTTAACTAAAATACTAAAAAAACATGGACAAATTATTTGAGACATAAAATGATATAAACAGAAGAAAAAAACATAAAAGATTATATAAATCCAACAACTACATATAAATTTGAATAAAAATTTGAAAATGATAAAAAAACAAAAAAACTATTAATCATATTTGTTAGATTAGATAACAATAATGATACAAAAATACAAAAAATTTATGAGACATGAAATGTTATAGACATAATAAAAGAAAATTTATATAAAAATATATTCAAATCCAAAAGTTACATATAAAATTGAATAATTATAAAATTATATAAATAAAAAATAAAAACAAACAATTATCATATTTTTAAAAATATGTGATTTAAAATAAAAAATTGAAATAGAAATATTATGTATAACATTTTTAAAAATTTGAGAATTTAATTAGGAAATAAATATATATTAATTTTTTATATTAAGAAATTATGAAATGATTATTTTCCCACATCCCTTCTTTATGATCATCCTATATGACACTAACCATTTTTATAACATGTTAATCATTACCCTCAATTATTATTTCTATGGAATTAGGGATATCACATAATTAATCATTATCATTATGATTTTACTAACCATAATACTATATGGCCTTGAAAAATGATATAAAACTACAAATTTTATGGATAAATAATATAATTTGTTTTCTAAGTGTTTTCAAGATAAAAGGGAGGTTTGTGTATTCCAATCTACTCTTATTTACTAGTTTCATAAAAAGTTAACTATTTTTACACTATTATTACCAAAAACCATTTATAATTGAAGATTAGAACTCAAAATTTAATGTAATCAGTCTCTCATACTTATTTAAAAGATATCTCTTACGAACTTGATGGAGAGATTGTGGTTTTTTGTAGAGACCCGAAGCTTGACGTAAATAGACATTAGATTACTTTTGTGGAATACTTAGTACATAAAAAAATAGACACATAAGGACCGTAATAGTTTAGTGTCTTTGTAGATATAGTTCCCACCCACCTCATAATGAAATTATTCTTACTTGTTCCACAAAATAAACATAAATCATTCATCATAACCCAAAGAATAAAAATGGGTTTCATATACATCATTACATAATCACATAATCCATATAAAAGAAATGGAGATCATTAATCATAAGAAAAGTGAAACCATGTAAATCATATTGACATTATACTTGAAACATACACATATTAAATAATTTCATATTATATGGAAAATGGTTTTGATAAAACACATGAAATAAATTCTTTAGGAAAATATCCTTTCTTTTTCAAAATAATTTTCTTTTCACAAAATTCCATGCAATTTTAAAAGAGAAGGATTTTATTGAAAATAGTCATGAAATCTTGTAGAGTAATATTCATGAAAATAAGGCATTATAAAACCGTAAAAATCCGTTCATGCCATATAAGTTAAAAAAACATTCTTCTTGTAATTTTTTCCAGAAAAGTCAAAAAGTACCTCATATGGTAAAAAAGAGAAAGATTCCCTACATACCATGTATTAAAAGTAAAAAATAGGTAAAAAGGAATTTAAACATACATTAAAACATTTTTATAAAACATGGACATGGATGATAAATGTAACCCTACTAAATACTTATGAATAAACAATCTCGGATAAGAATGAGATTGGAATAATTATCCCTTACCTTAGGTCTGATATGCATCGTACATATAAAAACCTCCTGTATAATGATTTAAATAATTTCATTGAATTATTAAAGAATCATATTCATTGTTATGATATCATATATGTTTCACTTATGACTTTATATTACCTGTTCTTTTGTAAATTCCATGTTAAAGCAGCGTTTTGCGTAAAATCATTTCATTTATCGTATGTGTTTCAACTTTTCGTTCATGATATTATTACTTATATCCTGATTTAAATAATTCCATAATGTAAAACATGATTTATATATAATATATATTCATTATATACAAATATATTATAGATCGATAAAAGGAATGAAATACACCGTTCATGGAGACGGTAGGTCGTACGTACGCATGAACGCTGTTTTCGTTTCCTTATTGAATTGAATGAAACTAAATGGATGACATACATATATATACATAAATCCAGTAGAATTATTATTCCATATATTTTATTATTATTAATTATTTAATCTTTATGATCATTCATCTATGGTTAACATGGAGAATGAATCTCATCGCGTCGTGGAGACGGTAGTCCGTACGTACGCACGAGCGATGATATCGTTCCCATAATTATTGAATTGAATTGGAGTGGATGGTATAATATATTAGAATCAGTATGATGTTATAATAACCATATATAGTTATTATTTACACCATTATACCCATCTATGTAAGGTGTTGGTGGAAAAACATATTACACCACAGCGTGGAGAGGGTATTCTGTATGTACGCACGCGCGGTGATTTTGTTTTCCGTAGGATGGATAGAAGGTGAAATAGGGTTGTTTCATATTTATAATAGCATATAAGTATATGAGGGATACTGATGTTATTACTTCATAATTAAACAACTAAAGAAGAGGGAGTAGAATAAGAATGGAACGTGAAGAAAATGGTAGAAGGTATTACCTCTTTCTCGAAGTTCCTCCTTTAAACTTTCTCTTAGGGCACTAGAGTTGGCCTTTTGAGAAGACAAGTACCTCTATTAGGTTTCTAAGGAAGTGGGGAAGTGAAATGGGCAGGGTGTTTCCAATATTTAAGGCTCAAAGTGGTGTAAGGTGGAGAGGACGGAGGTTCCCTTTTAGAAGGGAGGAGAGGGGCACCTTTGGAATTCTCAAAAATATTAGTTTAATATAAATTCAAACCCCACATAAAAACCACAAAAAATGACACAATTCGAATATTAGATGATATAGGATTGTAATCACATCAGCCAATAAAATTTATACATGTTTTGATCTTATTTTAATCCTTATCATTTTGATTTACCCTTATTTAATCTATTTAAGTTTATTTGTGGTAATAAAATTCTAAATTTTAAATGGTTATAAATAATCACTTATGTGTTGCAAATTTTCCATAATTGGATACTTTATTCCATTTTAGACTATATAAATTTCAATTTATAATTTTTAAATATTTTTGTGATTTTAAAAAAATTTAATAATATGTTATTTTTATAAAATAAAAATAGTGTCAATTTTGACACAATTAATTTATTTGAATTTAAATAAACTCTAAACAGAGGATATATTCGAACTAAAATATTTAATAGATTTATAACATGTCAAATTTTTCTAGAAAATTTTTAGAGTACATTAAAAAGTTCATATAATATTTATTTTAATATTTTTAAAACCATTTGTTTGGTATATCTCTTAATAAAATAATTAGTACAACATTTTTGTATAATTATTTAATATAATTATTTGTTGCATAAAAATAAAAATTAAAATCTTATAATGAAGATAAATATCAAATCTTTTATAATAATAATTTTACTCTAATTTATCATCTTAAAATAACAACATGTAAATTGTTATCTTTACTAAATTATGAAAGTAACAACTTTAGAATCATTTAAAATAAAATATTATAAGTGTCATAATCACCTTAATAAGGATCCAAATTTTCCAAAATTATTCCAGTTGATTATTAGGGTTTATATATACACTAATAATAAGTTTTGTGCATTTTTTTGGGCCTTTTAATATGTATTACTATTTCAATAAAAACTATATTACTAATTTTTCACTAAATAAATAATTTTTGCATCATTAATGTATAAGATAATAAGGTAATTAAATAACTCTTAAAAATTACAAATAAACTACCATGATAAAGAAAAACATTTTATCTTTCAAATGAGTATTTATAAATGAATTTATATTCTGTATAAATTTATATTAAAAATAATTTAATTATTAAAGTTGAGTGAGACATATTTCACTTTCCTTAAAATAAAATAAACTAAAGCTCTTAATCACATCCAAGTGGGTTCCAATGGATTCCATTTCATCCGAAATATGCCTTAGGACAAAATATAAGCATCCAATTATATTAAGACAAGTGTTAGGGTAATTTTATAATATTATATTTACCCTTAATTACCCAATTTATCTTTTACTATGGTAAATAAAATTTACCGTAGTTACTATTCATAATTCCCAAAAATAAAAAGTAGCTTATTAACATAATTTGGATACAATGATTCCAAATATGGAATCCATTTTTCTAAATTCAATACACAAAAGTTGCGAAAATTATAACGCCCTGACCCCAATTATCCAGAGTCGGTGCATTATTGCGTAACATTGACATGATCACAAAAGATCAAGTCTAGAAAGACCGATTAGTTTAGAAGCCTTGGAAACACTATATACATTCATAAATGTTAAATTACATCATAAAGTAAAAAAATACAATAACATAGTCTCCATAGTTCACACCCATATCCCCTTCAGACTATCCCTACAGGTCAGTCATAAAATATTTCTTCACATCCTGAGAAAAATAAAACATTGAAAGGGGTGAGCTCAGATGATCAGTAAGGATAACAATTTAGTGGAAGCTTTTATAAATAGACATAAACATTTAAGGAAATGTATACCTAAAACAAAAGCCTTTTAAACATTAACTTCAACATAATATGGAAAAAGTAAAATGAGATAATGCCATTTACTTCTTCACATGGATATTCTACTGGTCGAATAATCACATGCAATATCAATAACCACTTTCATAATGATGGAATTCATAATGCCAGACTATCATAACCACGTAGCCAAGGCCTCATGCCAAGACTACAAATAATATTTTGTCAAGGCCTCATGCCAAGACACTAGTTTCTCTCATGAGACCTGCCGATGCATCGAGGAGCTATAGTGGGCTCCACCCGTCACTTATTAAGTCAAATACATTCCTCATATGAATAGGTTTAAACATATCATAAACCATAACATAATCGTATCACATAAAACATTCATAAAGGAAACATAGAATTTCCACATTTCAATCACAAGATATAAATACAACACTTTGATATAATAAAAACACTTTCAAAACCATTTTCAATACCAAAATAAAAGAAAATTAAAACATTGTATTTATTTTTCATTTAAAAAAATGTTATGTCTTATAGAGGAAGCTGAAACTCAAATAATGGTTACGGTGGCGGAGAAGTCATTGTCGCCGCATACGTATGGAAAAAAACATTCCCTTTTATAGTTTAGTAAAACGCTTCATATAAAAAAGATTCCTTTTGAATAAACATAAAAGTCAAAAGGGTTTATACACCGTATAAAACAAGTTGTGTATATAATAAAATATGCCTCAATGAAAGGAGATTGAGACGAAGTCCTTACAAAGATCATTTTTTTAACTAAAATAGATATATTATGTGTATTCAATATAAGTACACATAAATAAAGTACAAATACAAGATAGGACATAATAATATCATAACATAATTTGAAAGTAGGAGATTAACCCAAAGAATGGAAATTGGGTTAAGAAGTTCCCTTACCTCGTGTCCGACTTGACTCGATCGTTCTTTAATCTCCTGAATAATAAACTAGAGTTAATTTATATTTGATTAAGAACATTTTTTATGTTAATTATTCCTTTTATATCACTTATTACCATGTTATGAACATTATGTAATTATTTAAGTTAATAACGGTCATTTTGTCGATCTTTTATACTTGAGACAAAAATAAACTTCTTATAATTAAAAGTTGTTCATGTGGTGAAATATCCATTATATCCAGAATTATATTAATGATGTAGATATCATATATATAATATATATCCAGTATATACATGCATTTATAATATTACATAACATTTAGAGGTAAGAAATGAAATGCACCGTTCATGGAGACGGTAAGCCGTACGTACGCATGAACGCTACTTTAATTTCTATTTCGTATTTAATGGAATAAAATTATAATTATATAAATTTATACTATAATTCCAGTATAATATAATGTATAATACCATTTAATCCATCCTTTATATATCCCACATATGGAATTAACGATTCAAATAACTTTTAGGGGGCGATAGTCCGCAGTTCCTAAAATGAAATTATCGCGTTTACCCATAATGGAAATCATAAAGGTATTACATAAATGAAAAATAAATAATCATAAGGAAAACAAAAACATTATATATATCATATATAAAAATATTTTCATCATAATGGCCACCATGAGAGGTGTTAAAAGAAGATTGAACAATCATCGTTTCGTGAGGCAGTAATTCGCCACCCACAGAAACAGTATGTTCTTTAACCATTAGACGAAGGTGTGTGTAAGTGTAAATAAAATAATTCTCATAAAAACATCCAAGTATATTGAGGATACTGGTTTTGTTACAAAATAAAGTAATAAAAAGATTTTAGGGGGTTGGAGAAGCAAAATAAAACAAAAGAACACAAGAGAAGACATTACCTTAAAATCGGGTCACTCTTTTTGATTTGAGCCAAAGGCTTCCTTGGGAAGACTTATGCCCAAAGTTAGGCTTCTAGGAGTAATAGGGGGAAGTTTAGAGAGTATTTGGGCAGAGTTTGGCTGAGCCAAACGGCTTGAAGGTGTGAATAAGGTGGTAGAGGTGGGGGCCTTTTATAAGAGGAGAGGAGGGTCACTCTTGGAAAGATTAAAATGTTACATTATTATGAAATGATTTTCGGATTATAAAGGTCCCAAAATGATATATTTCGAGTCTAAGGTGATAAGGGTTCTAAATATGCTCATCCAATAGCTTTTTTACAAGTGTGAGACTTAGATTTTTCATTATCTTTTCATTTTATTTAAATCGTTAATTAATGAGGTAATCACTGCATCATCATTCTGTCATTAAAAAATTAATTTATTTAATGTCTAAAAATTATAAAAAAATTATATTGATGTATTAAATCGTTTTATCTTTCCAATTAATATTTATAGTAAAAAAGTTAACTTATATAACCCCATGTAATAATTGTTTTAGTAAAACAACACATGTTTCTGACAGTTTTATTTTTACTTTAAATAAAAAGTTATTAATGTCATTTTCTTACCCAAGTGGCTCCATGAGGTCCCCAAGTTGACCCATGGATTTTCTTGGTCGGACATGACTCATCCAATAAGGGTAGTACAAGTGTTAAAGTAATTTCATATTTTTATAATATCATTTTTACCTTAAATTTCACTGATTACCTTTAATCGCGATTAATTAAACTTAAAAGTTACTATTCACCAAAAAAATTATTTTAACCCCATTGAACCACATTTTACTTCCTAATTACAACCATGTATGTCATATTTTTGAAAATAAAATCACATAAGTGTTAATGTTTCATTTAAATAAAAAATCAGTTTTTAACTACCACTTAGTGGTTTCACTATTCATCAAAAAATGAAGTTTTTCAGAACAATGCCAAAATTTCACCCTAAGATATAATTAATATTCCTAATTCAAAAATGATGTATATATTACAAAATTACAAACATATAAGTTGCATTAATTAATTTTATAATTAATTCCTGCTGTCACAACAAATAGCATGTTTTTAAGAAACAATATATATCAAAAGATTGACAATTGTTTATGTCCAATTTCAAAGTGAAATTAATTCTAATGACCACCATTGGATAAAATGGTAAAAATCTATTCTAATTATACTTTCAAACCACTCTATAGTATAATTTATCACTATAATTTATTTTTATTAAAAAAGTTGTTTTTAAGTATTTTTCATTATTCATAAAAAATTGGATGTTCTCAGAAAAATACCAAAAATTCAACATAGGCTAATTTCGATATTCCGAATCCACAAATGAAGTCCATTTTGAAATATAAAATATACATAATTTCAAAAAGTGGGTATTACTATTCATAATGGTTATTTTGATTGGTTATGGTGCATTAGAATTCGAACTTGCGTACAATGCAAGCTATTGAATTATTGAAAGAGAAGCGTATCGTGGAAGCTAGGGGTGTTACAGAAATTAATTTAAAATTAATCTCGTTGTTTAGAAAACATGTTTTAAAAGTTATAAAATTGCAAAAGATTGAAATATTTTTACATATGAATTCAATTTAAAATTAAATTTTAATGACATACATTATATTAAATGGTAAAAATATATTCTATTTATAATTTAAAACCATTAAATATTATAATTTAACCATATAAATTATTGCGATGAAAAAAGTTGTTTTTAATTAAAATATTGCGTGTTTTTACTATTCATCAAAATATGAAAGTCACCAGAATAATATGAAAATTTTATCCAAAGTAAATTTTTATTTCTTGATTCCAAAGAAGAATTTTATTTTGTCAAATTGAACATATAAACATGTCAAAAACAAGATTTAAATTGGGTGCGCCATCAAAAGGCGACAAAACTGCATTTTTTGAAAAATACTTATTTTACCTAAAAAAATTTATTTTGTTCTTATACCATGTTCTAGAAAATGTATAAGATGAATAATAATGTTATAAAATTCAAAAGATAGTTAATACTATTTATAACGGCTAGTTCATAATAACATTATAACAATATATCATTGTTTAGTAAAACCCGAAATTGCGTATAACACACGCTATCGAGGAAGGTCGTGATTGCGTGTAATGAAAGCCAAGTCAGGGTTGCGTTTAGTGCACGACTCCTTTGTTGTTGGGTATAAAAAAATCAAACAATATTTCATTAATACATTGAATATATATATATATATATATATACTCAATGTTACGTAGAATAAATACTATCAAACAAACTTGAAATTGTGTGTAACACGATCCAAGATTAGTGTTGCATATACTGCAAGCTAATACGGTGTCGCGTATAGCGCAAGATAATCCTGGTGTAGCGTACAGTAGAAGATATGAAAGAGATTAAAAATAAAATATCTTATATAATCTCAGGTTGTTACATTCTACCCCCCTTAAAAATGAATTTTGCCCTCGAAATTCATCAGGGTTATAAATCGTTTATTATTCATAGAAACCCACATCGTAAAAAGGAATATTAAAACATAATTTTAAAAACTAAAGTATAAAACGTAATGATTACCCAAAGATACTCATCGCTGGGTTTCTATATAGGAGAACATAGGTTAAAATATGGATATGGAAGAAAAATCTAACCATCATGTTCTGATGGAGAGTGGTATAGAACATGGATATAAAAAACCCATCAATCACAAAGCCATAAATTTGTGATGATCTAAGGTACAATCTGATTCATCGGATATAAGAGCACTAGGAAAACATTTTTGGTTTTCAATATCATTTCCCTAAAGTTGAAAATTTTTAATTAGAAGAAATACTTTCTTGATCTTGGTACAATCTCACGGTTTTTCATGCTTTGAACAATTTCCACTTCATCTCTTAAAGAAATGAAGTTGAATTTGTTATTCGTGAAGTGTTAACAGGTCATGTGATAGAATGATGGGTCATTCCATCAGTTTCAAACAAAAGGTTAGAAAAATTTATCAAATATACATAAGTCCATCTATGGTGAGTTTAATCATTTACGATTCCAAAAATGAACTTATACTTCATATATCATACAGGTTAATAAAATAAAACTAGTTTCTACTAACCAGGGACTTCCAGTAGGCCAGTGGTAGGCGATAAAGGCCAGTCGCACTTCGGTTGTGGGTTCGATTCCCACAGCCTTGTCTGACACGACAGGTTGTCGTCCGTCCTACAGGTTATCCTTTTTTCTAAAACTATACTATCATAACATTTCAGAAATAAAAAGTTATATCCTTAACCAATACTATATGATGTCCATTCCAACCATTAGGTTTATTGAAAATACTTCTGTCTGATTATTAGAAATTTCATCTACCGAGCATGTGAATTCTTTCATTTGTCCACCATATATCATAAGATATATATTTTCAGTCACATTCCAAACAAGTGAATACCTTAATCATGTATTATATTGAAACATGAATTACCATAGAACCTTATCAAAAACATGAATTCTATCAAAATTTAACTCTTTCCACATACAGAAATCCCAAATAAAATCTATATACTCAAATCATGATATCACTTTGTCCTTTTATCAGCCATGAGCTCATGAATACTATCAAACATATTATTTTATCCTTATTCATTCATTATGTGCATATCATCTTCTTTACAAAAATATCTGAATAACCTTTCATGGTTACCAGTATCATTCAACATATACTTTCAAATACTTTAGGAAGAACAATAGTGTAACAATCCTTAGATGATTCTTTATTCCATAGTACCATACATTATTCTTGATAAACATACAATCATTCCACTAAATTCTTAAACAACTAGCTGAGCTTCATAATTTCTTTCATCTCATATTTCATTTGTAGTATCTTCATCATCATCCACATAAATATTACTCATATGACCATGCTGATTCTCTTCATGAGATTTTCCCTTAGGGAATTGGTTTGCATAATGCTCATACATTCCACATTTAAAACATCTAATCATTGTTGATGTCGTAGCAATACCAGTATCCATGTCCATGGTGTTAAATGAACCTTTTCCTTTGCACTTACTGGCTTTGTGTCCTTCTTTTCCACACCCATAGAATCTTCTAGTTGTTTTTAAAAAATCTCCCTGATGCCTCTTCCCACATGATTTACATGAGGGAAATTGATCTTTCTTTCCTCTATGATCATCATAAAACTCCATTTTTCTCTTATTATCTGAGTTGGGAAACTTAACAAATTTGAGATTATTGATCATATTATGATATTGCTGATTAGGCATAATAATGATGTTTGGACTTCCAAATCCAATTTCATTTGGTTGATCATGAAGAATATCGTTCCATTTTCCATCATATCCTCCATTATTGTGAATCTTCCTGTTTCCAGCCATTTTCTAAAACCCAAAAAGAATAGTGTGAGAGGCAAAAATCATGCTGGGGAAAACAACATAGTAAAGGGGGAGTACCCTCAATATCTAACATCTTAGGTTAAATTCCAAGATCGTTACCATAGTTCTAGGACTATATCCTATACGTATACTTATCCTTAGGGACACCCCTAGACATACCTTAGAAATATCTCTAAGTATCTCAATAACGTTTTCGCATCCTAGTTTCCAAAGGTTGACTAAAACTTTCCTCTGATACCAACTGTAGAGACCCGAATCTTGATTTACATGGACATTACATTACTTTTTCGAAATACTTAGTATATAACAAAAACAGACACACAAGGACCGTAATAGTTTAGTGTCTTTGGAAACATGGAACGTAATCTTCTAATTGTAGTGAAAGATTTTCAACTTCTCCCATAAAGATCTTCCCCTTTTCCTTTCTTAACTAAAACCTTTCTTTATATCCTGGGGAAAAGTAAACATAAAAAGGGTGATCTCAAATGCTCAGTAAGGGTAAGCATAGAGAACATAAAACAATCCATAAACATTTGAATGCAAAATCTTGAAAATAAAATCTAAACATCAAAATAATGATCAAGGACATAAATCTTGGAAGTACGTAAGGAATATATCATAAAGGAACATCAATATTGATAAAATAGCATGGGAATAATTCATGTAATTGTGGCAACCATTCAGCACTTGTTATTATTTCCATATTAACCTAGGCATTGCTGCCAAGACCATGTTAGTGGACAAAGTCCCTTTCTGAATCGAGTTCACTCCTCGTTCCAGTCCTGTATCACTGAACCAGATTAACTTACCATTCCAGCCATGTCTATCTCATGAGATATAAATATTTACCCAATGAATTGGAGGTAGATATAGGTCCCACACATCTCATAATGAAAACATTCTTACTTGTGCCACAAAATAAACATAAATCATTCATCATAACCCAAAGAATAAAAATGGGTTTCATATACATCATTCCATCATCACATAATCCATATAAAAGAAATGGATATCATTAATCATAAGAAAAGTGAAACCATGTAAATCATAGAGACATTATACTTGAAACATACACATATTAAATAATGTCAGCTTATATGGAAAATGTTTTTGATAAAACACTTGAAATAAATTCTTTAGGAAAATATCCTTTCTTTTTCAAAATCATTTTTTTCCACAAAATTCCATGCAATTTTAAAAGAGAAGGAATTTTTTTGAAAATAGTCATGAAATCCTGTAGAGTAATCTTCATGAAAATAAGGCATTATAAAACCATAAAAATCTGTTCATGTCGTACAAGTTAAAAAAAACATTCTTCTTGTACTTTTACCGGAAAAGTCAAAACGTACATCGTATGGTAAAAAAAAGATTCCCTAAATACCATGTATTAAAAGTAAAAAATGTTTAAAAAGTAATTTAAACATACATGAAAATATTTTTATAAAACTTGGACATGGATGATAAATATAACCCCAGTAAATACTTACGAATAAACAATCTCGGATAAGAATGAGATTGGAATAATTATCCCTTACCTTATGTATGATATGCTTTGTACGTATCCAAAACTCATGTATAATGATTTAAATACTGTCATCGAATTATTATAGAATCATATTCATTGTTATTATATCATATATTTTTCACTTATGACTTTGTATTACCCGTTCTTTTGTAAATTTCATGTTAAAGCATTGTTTTGGGAAAAATCATTTCATTTATCGTATGTGTTTTGACTTGTCGATCTTGATATTATTACTTATATCCTGATTTACATAATTCCATAATTTAAAACAGGACTTATATATAATATATATTCATCATATACATATATATTATATATCGATAAAAGGAATGAAATACACCGTTCATAGAGACGGTAGGTCGTACATACGCATGAACGTTGTTTTCGTTTCCTTATTGAATTGAATGATACTAAATGGATGACATACATATATATATAAATAAATCCAGTAGCATGATTATTTCATATATTTAATTATTATTCATTATATAAACTTTATGATCATTCATGTATGGTTAACATGGAGAATGAATCTAATCGCGTCGTGGAGACAGTAGTCCGTACGTACGCACGAGCGATGATATCGTTCCCATAATTATTGAATAGAATTGGAGTGTATGGTATAATGTATCAAAATCAGTATGATTTTATAATAACAATATATATTTATTCTTTACACCATTATACCCATCTATGTAAGGTGTTGGTGGAAAAACAGATTACACCACGGCGTGGAGACGGTATTCCGTACATACGCACGCGCGGTGATTTTGTTTTCCGTAGGATGGATAGTAGGTGAAATAGGGTTGTTTCATATTTATTATAACATATCAGTATATTATGGATACTTATGTTATTACTTCATAATGAAACAGCTAAAGAAGAGGAAGTATAAGAATAATGGAACTGGAAGAAAACGGTAGAAGGTATTACCTCTTTCTCGAAGTGCCTCCTTTAAACTTTCTCTTAGGGCACTAGAGTTAGTATTTTGAGAAGACCAGTACCTCTATTAGGTTTATAAGGAAGTGGGGAATTGAAATGGTCAGGTTTTTTCCGATATTGAAGGCTCAAAGTGGTGTAAGGTGGAGAGGGAGGAGGTGCCCTTTTATAAGAGAGGAGAGGGGCACCTTTGGAATCCTCAAATATATTAGTTTAATATAAATTCAAACCCCACATAAAAACCTCCAAAAATGACTCAATTGAAAGATTAGATGATATAGTGTTGTAATCTCATCAACCAATAATATTTAGACATTTATTGACCTTATTTTAATCCTTATCATTTTGATTTACCCTTATTTAATCTATTTAAGTTTATTTGTGGTAATAAAATTATAAATTTTAAATGGTTATAAATAATCACTTATGTGTTGTTAATTTTCCATAATTGGATACTTTATTCCATTTTAGACTATATAAATTTCAATTTATAATTTTTAAATATTTTTTTTATTTTTAAACAATTTAATAATATGTTCTTTTTATAAAATAACAATAGTGTCAATTTTGACACAATTCATTTATTTGAACTTAAATAAAATCTACACAGAGGATATATTAGAACTAAAATATTTAATAGATTCCTAACATGTCAAATTTGTCTAGAAAATTCGTGGAGTACATTTAACAGTTCATATAATATTTATTTTAATTTTTTTAAAACCATTTATTTGGTATATCTCTTAATAAAATAATTAGTACATCATTTTTGTATAATTATTTAATATACTTATTTGTTGCATAAAAATTAAAAATATTTTTTTAATGAATATAAATATCAAAGATTTTATAATAATAATTTTACTCGAATTTTTCATCTTAAAATAAAAACATGTAAATTGTTATCTTTACTAAATTATGAAAGTGACAACTTTGGAATCATTTAAAATAAAATATTATCAGTGTCATAATCTCCTTAATAAGGATCCAAATGGTCAAAAATTCGGCCAGTGGATGATTAGGGTTTATATATACACTAATAATAAGTTTTTTTCAGACTTTTTGGCCTTTTAATATGTATTACTATTTCAATAAAAACTATATTATTAATTTTTCACTAAATAAATAATTTCTGCATCATTAATGTATAAGATAATAAGGTAATTAAATAACTCTTAAAAATTACCAATAAATTACCATTATAAAGAAAAAAAAATTATCTTTAAAATGATTATTTATAACCGAATTTATATTCTGTATAAATTTATATTAAAAATACTTTAATTATTAAAGTTGAGTGAGACATATTTCACTTTCCTTTAAATAAAATAAACTAAAAGTCTTAATCACCTCCAACTGGGTTCCAATGGATTCCATTTCGACCCAAATATGACTTAGGACAAAATATAAGCATCCAATTATATTAATACAAGTGGTAGGGTAATTTTATAATATTATATTTACCCTTAATTACCCGATTTATCTTTTACTATTGTAAATAAAATTTACCGTAGTTACTATTCATAATGCCCAAAAATAAAAAGTAGTTTATTAACACAATTTGGACCCACTGATTCCAAATATGGAATCCATTTTTCTAAATTCAGTAAAAAAAGTTGTAGAAATTAATTTAAAATTAATCATGTTGTTAAGAAAATGTGTTTTAAAAGTTATAACATTGCAAAAGATTGAAATGTTTTTACCTATGAATTCATTGTAAAGTTAATGTTAATGACATACATTATATTAAATGGTAAAAATATATTCTATTTATACTTCAAAACCATTCAATATTATAACTTAACCATATAAATTATTGCGATGAAAAAAGTTGTTTCTAATTTAAATATAGCGTGTTTTACTATTCATCAAAATATGAAAGTTACCAGAATAATATGAAAAAATTATCCAAAGTAAATATTTATATCCTGATTCCAAAGAATAATTTTATTTTGTCAAATTGAAATTATAAACATGTCAAAAACTAGATTTAAAGTGGGTGCGCCATCAAAAGGTGGCAAAACTGCATTTTTTTTAAATATTTATTTTACCCGAAAAAATTTATTTTGGTCTTATACCATGTTCTAGAAAATGTGTAAGATGAATAATAATGTTATAAAATTAAAAATATAGTTAATACTATTTATAACGGCTAGTTCATAATAATATTATAACAATATATCTTTGTTTAGTAAAACCTGGTATTGCGTACAACACACACTATTGAGTAAGGTCCTGATTGCGTGTAATGCAAGCCAAGTCAGGGTTGCGTTTAGTGCATGACTCCTTTGTTGTTGCGTATAACAAAATAAAAAAATATTTCATTAATAAATTGAATATATATATATATATATACTTAATGTTATGTAGAATAACTACTATCAAACAAACTAGATATTGTGTGTAACACGATCCAAGATTAGTGTTGCATATACTGCAAGCTAATACGGTGTCGCGTATAGCGAAAGATAATCTTGGTGTAGCGTACAGTAGAAGATATGAAAGAGATTAAAAAGAATATATCTTATAAAATCTCCGGTTGTGACATTTTCCTTTTAAACTTGAAAAATGAATTACTTTAGTGAACAGGAATACACACTATTGTGAACTATAATTTTTTTATCATGGTTTTTTATACAAAATATATATACATTAATTTCAAACACGGATCATTTTATCCTATTTAAAATTAGGATTCTATCAAAAAATATCTTTGTATTTGACACATATGATATATCATACATGATCTCTTTAAACTATAGAATTTTTTTTGTTATGTTCATTCAATACCCAAATATCTTTCTTCTGCATACAACTTTGTTTTAACACATTAATATTAGATATTATATATGGATGAAAATCATTTATGGTATTTAAGTTGTATAAATGTGACTACTTTATTTGTTCATCTATCAATGATTTTATTTTCAAATCATGAATCCCAAATCCCACAAAAATGACTTGTTCACAATGAGATGTTGGCACACTGACGTGCTCCACTATAGAATATTAGTCTATATAAAAAATTCCCACCTCCTTATAAATATACTTCTCAACAATGGAGGCTTCTGGTTGATATTTATTTTTAATGTACACTTTTAACATCCTCATATACCTTTCAAAGGGACACATCCAAAATATATTAATAAGAAAATAATATTTTCCCCACACTAAATGAACCATTTAATTTTCCATAATATCAAAAAAAAGATGGTTTAAAGTAAATTTATAGTTGAAAAAGTATATAGACTAAATCATTCTCTAAATTTTCGGATGAATTAAGATCTATCACTTTGTTAAAAATGGAATTAAAAAATATAAAACACCTTAATGATTGTAAATATAAAATGGATGAGTAGTATTCCATGCAATGAAATTGTTAGGATTTATTTCATCATAACATGACAATCATGAGATATCATGCTTATTAACTTCATATATTTTAGTGAAATAAAGTTTTTAAATTTGGAGAATAAATCTTAGATACTTTGATAGTTTGGAGGCACTAAAATACGAATTTTATCTATTCGTGATAATGTATATCAGACTAATTTAAAGTAGGATTGGTTTACTTTAGTACTTTGAGTTAACTCTAAACATATTCCCATTTGTAGTAAATCCAATCATGTATTCAATCCATTATTTATCTTTCCTAGAATATTTAATATTGTTCCAATAAAATTATCAAAGATACTCTTCTTTACATGCATCGCATCAATTTTATGTTTTATCTAATGATATCTCTAATATAAAAGATCAAAAATTGTTTATCATTTCTTCCATATATTTCCATCATCAATATTTTTTTCTGTCTTGCTAAAAATTATGTCAGTGTTTTACACCCTCTCAAAGCATTGATCAATTAAAAAGGGATTTGGAGAAATATCAAATTATTATGCACTATTGGATTACTTAATTAATATTTGATAAGAGTTCTCCATAGATAAATACCTTTGATGAAAAATACACTATTTTACCCCCCATGTTATGGTTGAAAAAATAAAGTCCCTTATTTATAAATTAGACACTCTTAATTTCCATTAACAATGTATCTTGAAAAAATTTTATATTATAGGATGTTATTTATAGTGAACATAACCCTTTTATACAATTAAATATATAAAGTTTTATAATAATCATAAAATTTTATACCTTATTCTTATAAGTGTTTAAAATCATCAATTAATGGTGAAAAGTAAACATAAATATCATTTAGGGTTATTTTGGTCCAGAAATCATTAAACTCAAGATGATATATTTTCATTTCATTCAAAATTCAGGAGACAAGTTATAAATTACCAAAAAAAAATTATCTGTTAACTAGATTTGGTACTAAGGATCTATTTGTATTCATTATATCAATTCACAACCAATGTATGAATTTTTTAACTTTACTTCTAAATTTAAGAAATTGTGGATAATTTTTTTCATTGTGAACAATCAGCTGGATGATGTAATTTTCCATCAGATATTCAGTCATCTACATGCCATATTATCCTTTTTTGCATCATTTAAATGAAAATAAATGTTTTATATGAGGAATTATAGGAAAATAGCATATTTAAATAACATGAGTCATGGTAATTTTTATTATAGATAAATCAAATTCTGATATTTCCTTCAACTTATACCATGATGTCCCATGTTTAAGATACATTTAAATGCATTTTTTATTCCTTATAAGTTAAAACAATGTCATTGGGGTAATCATATTTCTTATTGTACACCAATACCATCTATAAAAATACTTTTTTACATTATAATCTGGATTTGCAAGATTGTTGTCTTTGGGAAGTAAGTATTTTAGTAGTTGTAGTGAATATGTAAAACACTTATGACTCCATCTATTCATGGATATCAAGTTCACCGATCTAACAATGTTTATAAAAATTTGAATTTCATACAACCAAAATATAATGGTTTTTCAGCATCACAGTATAATCACTCAATCATTTATGTGTTATCAATTTACTATACTTCAATATTGGTGGTCATAGAAAGGATTAAAATAGAGAGGATGAATTTACTTTTTATTGTTTTTTAGAAATTAAAAATATATTTTATGGTTTCGAAATAATTAATGTAATAATAAGAGCTAATAATAAGATAAAGAATTATTAGAGAAATCAATAAATTAAATAAGTTAGTGTACTAGAAATAAAATAAATAACAGAGGATAATTCTATAATGAAGTTCAAAAATCACCCATGAAATGTGAAAATATCTCTACCCTCAAGGCCTTTGTAGGATTTACATTCCCTTAGGTTCAATGATACCAATGAATCCTATTTAAAATGTTAGTAACTTTCTTTAAGGACCATGAAAGTACAAAATAACCCTTAATTTAAGAACAATTAAAGAAACTAGAATCCATAACTTAATGTTATGAGAACCCAATCCCCATTCTTTAAGGATGAAGTAAGAACCAACCCATTGCTTTAAGGACCCGGAAAGAACCAAAAGAAAAAAAAAGAGATTTGATTTTCTACAATCCATTTGAAGCACACACTTCACTGTCTCTTTACAATGAATAAGAGAATAAATACAAGAGCGATATGGAGAGATAAAAATATGATATTGTGAATACAATAATAAAAATTATAAGAGATATAGAGATGGAAAAACTTAATCATAATATTTTAATAAGTTAACCATTTCCTTATAGGCACCCAAGGCGGATTATTTATAGACTCTAAGGGTTTTAGGATTCTTCTAGTGGAATTGGGGTTGAGTATATCCATTAGAGGGAAAACATGGTTGTGGGGATAACTCACAATGACTAAATTTTCTTTCTATCTTGAGGCTATTATTTAGCTTATGGGTGACACTGGCCATCCAATGGTACCCCACCAGGTAGACACTGATACCTGAATATGGGAGGCTCCAAATATTATTCTATTAGAATACTTGATCCCTCTATGAGGTTTGGTACTTCTAAAAATTATGTATAAAATATAGAAATTTAAATATGCTAAGAGAAAATTACAAAACCACAAATGTGTGCGTTTTTCATTCAAAAAAATATAAGATTTTGAGATATATAAATTATCCCCCTTTTAGGTGACGAAAAACACTTAAGTAATTAATTAATTAAGATAGTAATAGTGAATTTCTCATGACTATATCCAAATTTAATTTCATTATTTCATAATTAAATTCAATAAATAATTTTTAATATCTCAAAAAATAAATTTTAAAAGAGATTTTCAAAAATTATTTACAATTATATTTCATAAAAAATTTAATCTCAAAACTCATCTCTCTTTGTTATTGTCAAAAAATTCAATATCACAAAGTTTTTACTATTAAAGACTAATTCAATTTCAAAACCATTAAATTATCAAAATAATTAAGACTAGTTAAGATTCCTTTTAAATTATTAACTTTTCCCCCAAAAAATAAATATATATTATTTTATGAGGTAAAAATTATCACCTCGTTTGATGATATAAAATCATAACTAAGCATATGATTGAAATCAAAACAATTTGAAAAGGATTTGAAACCTTTTGAAAGTATTCATTAAGAGACTAGAATAATACCTTATATTTCATAATATTCTCTCTTGAAATAAGTTCAATGGAATCATACCTTTAATCTCATCACCATCTCCCCCATTTTATTTATCATGAATATCATAAACAATGGGTTTAGAGATAATGTTAATGTATTTATGACAATATGAGATTTAATCATAAAAGATACAAAATAGAAAATAAAATTTTATAACTCAGAAATGTTTCATTAAGAGAATATTTCAAGTTCTCTAAATCATTGTTTTTTTTGAAAAAAATTGAAAACTAAAACTAAAAAATCCATGTCTTCAAATTTTCAAAATCCATTCTGAATTTTTTTGACAAAACAAACATATGAACTTGATTTTAGGAGATAAATTATAAATATAAACATGATTTAGAATGTTTATAATAATATTGGATTTATAAGAATCAAAAGGTATATTTTTTCCCCTCAATTGACACATACTTTAAAAATACATGGTACCACCAAATAACATGTAAATCAAGATTTTAATGAATAAAGGAGAAATAAAACATAAGAGAGTGAAAGAAATGAAGCAATCACCAAATTTTTTTTAATAAATGATTTGAATAAATCAATAATATCAATATTTATAGATATACCAATGATTTTAAGATTTAACTGAAATTATTAATTTAATGAAATAATTAACATATATTGAAAATAAAAAATTGTTTGAGTTAAATATTTAAAATTGAGTATATAATTCAATTAAGCTCAAGGTAGAAAATACCGAATATATTAATAAATATCAATATTTAAAAATGGATCATACTTCAATAAACAGAATCATATCCAAGCCATTTTATACTCACCCCTAATAAAATAAATACGTGCTCAAGAAAGCGATTTTTGATAAAAATGAAACTTGAATAAGAAAGAAAAAACTTGTATTTTCAAAAAATATGTCCCAAAAACATGAAAAGTATGTAAGAAATAATATAGGTTTTATAGTAATTAAATGATTTTCATCATAATAGAAATAATAAGAAAATATATTCACAAAAAATACCTTTTTCTTATTATTCTAAACTTGATTCTTTTTAAATTTATAGAAATGAATCAAATATTATAATAATTTTGAGATTCATAAGATATAAGATCATACATATACAAGTGTAAATTTAGAATAATTTGATTCCAAAAGGTTTTTATTTTATAATTTTCGAATAATATGAATTAATTAATTTTATGGTAAGATATGAGAGTCATAAAACAAAACAAGAATATCTACCACATATGATTAAGGAGGGCATGGAATAAGGCTACTTTGTAGCAAGTGAGTTGTACTAGCTAGCTGAGGGAAATAAAACCAAAATTTATTTTAAGTTAATCTCTACCATATATGAGGTGGATTCCATGGTATCTTAAATTATAATTTTAAAATTGTAATCAATACAATAATAGATTATTTGAAAATAAAATGAATATAAAAAATAGATCAATAAATTCCAATAATTTTATATTCAAATAACATCATAAACTCACACCAAATTTTAACTAAGAAAAAATAATAATAATGAAAGATCAATTTTTAAATTTTATCTCCATTAAAGAAGAAAATAAATCCAAATTAATGGAAAGATCTATTTTCAAAACAAAATTCAATGTTAAAGAGTATACAATTAAAAATTAAATTCAAAACATAAATTGATAATCCAAAGGAAATATCCCATTAAATTTCAATATTTTGTAATGAAATTAAGAATGATATTTTGAAAAGACTTTCAATACTCAAATAGTAAAAAACTAATCTTAATTTTAGATCCATTCATAATTAATAATAATTTAAAAAACTAAAATTATTTTAGAAGTCACCGAATAAGTGTCTTGATCACCCACTATTTTGGTACCATGATTCTCCATGAAAATTTATCTTGAGACCTGACACCTATAAAACAATAAAAAATATAGATATTTTGGTACCCAAGTGAAATTAGGTACACTAATATTAGTTAATAAATATTTTAAAACCCAAAATTTTGGGAAATATGAGTTCCCATAAGAAATATGACATTTTCTAGATAAGTTATTTTAAGGGAAGTGAATCAATTTTAATCGACCTTATTAGGGATATTTATAATTACACTCCCAGATAATGTGTAGTATTTCATAAAATAATTAGTTTTTGTATTGAGATATATCTCTAAAAAAATATTATTCATGTTATTTTGAGAGGATATTTCATTATAACTTATGTTATAATTACCTTTCCCATGATGTTTAGAATTAAAATTTTACATACCTTGAGTAAAATTGGAACGGGGGGTTTTATGATATTTAATTATTGATTCTAACTTATGAATATTCTATTTATCTTTCAATTTTAAGGATAATTACACATTTTATTTTTAGATTTAATCCTTCTCACTTATAATGAGATTATATTTCTTTTTAAGCTTGTTAAATTTTGTGGTGAGTTCATAAAATCCATTTCATAATAATTCTATAGAATATTTCTGTTCTGAATAATTAATATGGGTAGAGGAAAAAGATTAAATTGAACAATAAAAATATTATATTGGAGAATTTATCATATCATGGTCCATAATTTACTTATATATTTCATCACTTGATGAGGATGAAGAGGGGATGGAGTCATTGATTGTTCTCCAAATTGATTTGTTGAATACTTTCTTACTTACATTTTTATCCATTACCTTATTTTTGGATAAGGGTTACTTTTTCTTGATGTTTCCCTTCTTATTGAAAACATAACACAACATATATGGCTCAAATTTTAGATTTTACTTTTTTCGGGGTTTTAATATGTCTTTTTCTTCATGATTTTTCTTCGATTCTTGGAAATGTTATGAATTATTCCTAAATTAGCTATGTTTCATCATTGGGTTTTCTAATGTTAATGGTATCCCTTTTTACATTGACCTCTATTACTTCCTTGATAACTTTTTTTCTTTTTAATATCATAAATAATGTGTGTCCATATAAGTTATTCAACTGGTATACTGTTTGTTTCATTTTTTCTTGTATCGTTGTGAATTTGGGTTCCCATAAACCTGAAAAAACTAGAAGGATCTTATTAATAATATTTTTTGTGGAAATAAAATCACCAATAGATTTCTTACCATTTCAAATATCGACAAATCTGGTTAGAATTTTAGAAATTGTCACATTGGAATGTGTATTAATGGTTTCAAAATCATGGTGGTACATATCTGTCCTTATATCCTTTAACTTATTGGTACATTCATGTGTATCTTCTAAAATCATCAAAATTTCATTAGACATTTTACATGTATAAATTCTATTAAATTCATTATGGTCTAAGAAATAGAGTGTTTGACCAAAATAGATGAAAATAATGAACTAGAGGGGGTTAATAGTCCTTGAAAACTTAAAAAATAATAATTAATCATAATTTATTGTTAAATAAATAAATATATTTGTGTTGTGTTTATAATTTAATGCTACCAAAATAAATCATGAACACAATATTTTTTTAGTAGTTCAGATAACCATAATCCTACTGTACTCTTCAATCTTCTTTACTCAGTTAAAGGATAAGTACCAACTATGGAAACTAAATTTTAAAGGAATGATAACCTATTTATAAAATATTCCTTTCATAATACCTAGATTAAAAACCAATACCTATAATTTTCTAGTAGTTACAAACTACTCTAGCCAAGATTTCTTTTGATAGTCACAACCCAAGAACATTCTTTTTGGTTGATATAATAACTAACAACTCACTTGTTTTTGATTTGTAAAATCATAAATTGAAAATTTAGACTAAATAAAACAAGAAAATATTTATCAAAGAAAAACCATAAATAAGTTAAAATAGATAAAAAAACTATATGAATGTTTATATAGTTTGGTGATCTCCAATAACTACTTTAACAATGGAGAGTTGAACATTGAAGATGCTTTGTGATTGCACCAATGAAACAATAGTTTCAGAATTTCTTAGTCATGTGTTAATTATCATTTAATTTTATTTCATTGCATACCTTTATCTTTATTTATTAATATATCACTAATGTTCATCTAGCTCCTTCCATAGATTTGTATTTTTTGGGAGTTTCCTAAACTCATCACCACCATTCAACATCTAAAAATATTTAAAAATTTGGAAACATGTCATTTCCCATTTATTTCAGCACACTTTAATTCCTTGATTGAACTTATTAAAAAACATTCAAATATGTTCATTAGTACATATGATATTTTTTCAAATAAATAAACTAATAAAATTTATTTTCACAAACTCATAAAAAAAATATATAAGATAACACAATATGAAAAGTATTAATTCCAAAATTATTTTCATTATAATTTTCTATTAAACAACATTAATATAGTTGTTAAATTATACATGTATTTTCAAGGTAATAAACTAGTTTAATTAAATTAACCATTCAATTTATTAAAATATCAAAAAATCACCAAGGTAGAGCATCGTTACAAAAATATTTCACGTGAATTTGTATAATGAATTTATGCACAATATATTTAATCAATTCATCCATTTATATTTTTAACAAACAAAATAAATTTATAAATAATAATAATTTTTTTATAAAGGTACATTAATTAAAAATAAAATGCATAGATTACTTATAATCAAAAGAGTTTACTACAATGAATATTTTTAGTCCACTATAGTGAATAGGAAAAACAAAGGATAAATAGGAGGATTCATATTCAACCACTATCACTAACATAAATAGAGGAGTGATACCATTGATATTCCATGATACTCATGTCAGGAAAATTTGAAACACTGAAGTCATCTGATAATCAATCCATGATACTGTGAAAGTAGGTATTCTACTATTAAATCTAGGTGATATCATTATAATATGGTAACCCATATATGATATTGTTATTATAATGATATGATACCGATGGAAGAAGATTATATTAATGTGCTACCATCTCTTCGATAAAGTTGGTACCACTAGAGGAGAGTGATCGATGATTCTTTTACTACCAATTTCAGGTGTACTACCATCATAGGTGAGCAGTGCTACCATTACCAGTGGGAATATTCCTCCCATTAAGGTCCTAAAGTTTGAATAAGTACCAGTGTGCTACTAGTGAATTATTCATGGATAATACACATGCTACTGTAAGGGTAACTTTTTTTCCCTTACACAAGTCTATATAGAAGCTTATATAAGGGTAACATCATTCTTACCCTTATGTATGATATTAAAATTCTAAATTATCTTTATTTAAGTATAGGAAGTTCGATTGTACCCATGTATGGGCTATATAATTTGTGGTATAGCTTTTAAAAAGTAAGTAACTACCCTTAAATGAGTTGATTAGTACCCTTACATGGGCTTCAAAAATCTCAGAAGACACTTACATTAGTCACCTTAATATATTTCTCCCTTATGTGAGTAATTAAAACTTGCCAGTAACCTTACACAACACCATTGGTACCTTTATGAGGGTTACCCTTATACAGGTTACCCTTACGCAACACTGGTACCCTTACCAGAAGTTCATAATATGGTGGTTACCTTTATTCAACATATAAAAGATCCAAGTTACCTTTATGTGATAAAGTAAAGATCAAGGTTACATTTATGTAGTGTTGGAATTACCCTTACACAAGGATCAAAAAGTGATTTTACAATTTGGAAATATTTCAAAAAACAGTTTTTTCCATCAAAAAAATATTAAAATAAATATATATAAAGCAAAAAAGAAATTAAAATTTAAATGTTAGGTCATTATTTTTAAATAATATTTGAGGTAATTATATTTTATCAAAACAAAAACAATTAATTAAAACAATAAAAAAACAAACTAATAAAATATTAAAACCCAAGATAAAATTTTATCAATCTCCTAACTTTTTCTAACTTTCTAAACAAAGCATTTAAAAAATCCATAACATTTTGATAACACTTTCTAAATTTCTCTCCCCCATTTTTACAATTATACAAATAAAAAATATTATAAAACTTCCCAAAAAATATCACCTCTTCCATAAATGAATATATATAAATCATAACAATCAAAATATTGTATTTATAACATACCAATTACAAACTTCATTTTTCAAATCATATAGATTCTAGTGGTTTTGTATATATTTCAAAGACTTTTTTTCAGTTGGAACAAACTCTAAACCAATATATTCATTGTTGTCATGATACATCCCAAAATTAAATCTAACATATTTTTATTTTGTTCGATTTTGTTGCAAAGACTTTTTATAAATATAAATATCACCATAATTATCAAAGAATATTTGAATTTTATCAAAGCTAATATTAAAAAAAATCTATTTCATCCAAATAATTTGAGAAGAAAACTATGATCACAACCATACTCATATTTCATTTTAGATAATGAAATTGATACTTATTTTGTAGAACTACAAGAAATTAAATTATTATAAAGAAAATTACATATACCTATTGTGCTTTTCTTGTCAAGCCTACAAACCCCAAAATCAGAGTAAAAATATGATAATAAATCAAAATAATTCTAATTTGGATAAAAAAACTAGTACCAATATTTCCTTTGATATATTTATTAACACTATTTATAAGATTAAGATTAATTTCCTTAGGATTCAATATAAATATTCAACAAAAAAATTAATAATATTATATACTCTGAAGATGAAATTAAATACAATGTACTTCCAATCATGCCTCTATAAAATTTAATATCAATACACATTCTAAATTCATCCAAACCCAATTTATAATTTATAACCATTAGTGTATTAATATAATTTATTGAATAAAGGAAAAATATTTAACAAGTTCTTTAGTATATTTATATTGATTTAAGAAAATACCATATTTTCAATGATTAATTTTTAATCCAAGAAAAAAACATTAATCATCCCTTTAATTTCATATGAATCTCACAAATATTTAATTTAGAAAAATAATAATTAAGGAAATAAATTTTTAACCAAAATAATATGTTACTAACATGTATTTGTACAATCAAACCATCATTAGAAAATAAATTTATAAACAAGGTAGGATAAAATTTTCTTTTTAAAAATTCAATTTTCAATAAAAATTTAGTTAATATCTCATAACAAGCTATAAAAGATTACTTAATAGCCTAAAAAGATTTATTATGTTTAGAAACATGATTTTGGAAAAAAAATTATTTTCAAATCCAAGTGGTTGTTTAAAAAATACTTCTTTATAAATAATTCCATTTTAAAATAAACTCTTAACATCCATTTGAAATAATTTGATATTTTGAAAATATGAAAATGTAAATAAAAACTATAATAGATTTTATCCAAGAAACATGAATAAAAGAATCTTTAAAGTCAATTCCCTCTTTTTGATAATAACATTGATCTATTAGTATATTGTTATTTTTAATTATGTTTCTAGATTTATCCAGTTAATAATGATAAATACACTTATTCCATATTATTTGTTTATCTTATGGTAATTAAACCAAATTATACACATTATTTCATTAAAATTGATTTAATTCTTCAAGAATAGAATTAATATAGTTTGAATCATTAAAATAATCATCATTATTAATTAGCACAAAGTCAACAACATCTAGAGAATTAACATAGTAATTAAAAATAGATTTCCTAGTTTGTATTCTAGATTCAACATTTCCAATTAATTTTTTAATAGGATAATATTTCAGTGTTTTATTATTTTCAGGATATTTTGATAATATATTATCTCCCCCTCAACTAATGAACTATCATTTTCTATATCATTACTAAAATTGGATTCCTTAAATTTTTCATCAACTTTGTTTAAATCTAGAATCTACTTGATAGTGTTATTTTCAACAAATTTAACATGCACAAACACTTGAAAAAATAAAGATATCTTATTGAATACTCTATATGACTTATTATAATTAGAATAACCTAAAAATGTAATTTCATCACTTTTATAATCAAAATTATCAAAATTATCTTTTTTATTCAAGATAAATACTTTGAAACCAAACACTCTAAAATATTTAATTTTAGGTTTAAACCCTTTAAAAAATTCATAATGTGTTTTATTTAATATTTTTCTAATAGAAAATCTATTTAAAACATGAAAAGATATATTAACAGCATCATTCCACAAATATTTTTGTATATTAAACCCAATAATCATTCACCTCATGAATTTAACCTTTCTTTATTTTTACTACACCATTTTATTGTGGTGCTTTTATAGTAGAAATATAGTGCTTATATCCATTATCTTCACAAATTTTTTCAAATTTTGTATTATAAATTCACCACCTCTATCACTTAATATAGAGCCAATTTAATTACTCTCAAATTTTTTTTATAATTTTTTAGAAAGAAATAAATTTGGTTAGAGTTTTACTTTTCTGGGATAACAAATAAATCCAAATTAATCTACTATAATCATCAACTATTACAAATAAAAACCTCTTTATAACTAAACTAGTATGTCGTATATGACAAAATATTTCAAGATGTAGTATGTGAATACAACTAGATGTACTAACGTCATTCACATATTTAAATATTTATTTATAATAATTACCCTTTAATAAAATACATACTTTCATTTAAGTTTTGAAATTATAGAACTTGTTCATACTTCGACAACTTGTGCAACAATATATGGTTCTCATTTCCAAGTCTTATATGAAACAAAATATCATCTCCTTCTATAACATTCAAACAGTTAACTTTTTTTGTTAGATCAAAAAAATCGATAGTGTAAACATTTTATTTTATATTTGTAGAAAATAAAATAGATTTAGTTTTCCAAAATTTATATTTATCATTTTCAAAAAATATATTTAATCCATCATCAAATAACTATGATATATTTATTAAATTTTGTAGTTAACCATCTAAAAATAATACTTTTCAAATAATTATTGTTTTGGAGAAACAAAATTCACTAATCCCTTTAATCTAACCTTTAGAGTTGTCTCCAAATGTAACTAGTCATCTATCACATGAATTAAAAGATAAAAAATGATAAATATCAGCTTTAATTTGTGTGGAACTATAACAACCCTTCTATTTATTTCAAATTAATACTTGATTTATTACATAATAATAAACTAAATAAAACCCGGATGATTTAGTATTCTAGTGTCTTTGGGAATTAGGTTCCTTACATGACAACATAAAAAAAGGAATACAATATCTTTTTTGAAAAGTTATTTAACATACTCAAAATACTCCTTCAAACCTAGAACTACATGGGATATCCTAGGGAAATACATAATAAAGTGTTGATCGATAAAGAATTATAAGGGAATAAACATGGAATAAGTGACACATGTTAGATAATATAAATATCAATGAGGGATAAAAGTAATATGAATAATGTGGCATCATATTCCAAGATAATCATAACTTGGGAAATGTGGCAACAACTTAAAACACTAAATCATAAACCCAGGTCAATGATAAACCCACAAAGATATTGTGGTGGAAGAATTCACATAAAGAAATCTGGTTCACTCCCTATTCCAATGTGACTTATCATGATACTAAATATTTCCTAATACATTGGAGCATTGTCTGGTCACACCAATCATATTCATTTTATTCTCATGCTTAAGTGTTACACATAGATAATACAACATGGATTTATCAATCATCATAATTTATTCCACGATCAAGGAATGTGGAATAAATAAATTTAATTCCCCAATAAATAAGTATATTTTCAGAAAGTTGAATACCATTTATAGAAAATGGATATGGTATTCACTACACAATGTTTTTGGTATGGAAAATTGTGGTAACATTACAACAACATAAAAACATTACATAAGAATTAATAAAAGGGATTTATGAGAGTTAAATTGGACTATAATAATTTGTAAATAAATTGGAAATTAATGGGGATATGTAATAACATATCCCATCATAAGGAAATAACGATATAAGATATAAGGAATAGAAGATACCTGAATAAAGAGGAGAAAGGAAATGAAACCTTACAAAATTTCGGCTTGGTATCAGGTTTACATAAAGGGTCATGGGGGGAATAATGAGAGTGAAACGGGGGATCTAAAATTAAGGGTAATATGGAATATCATGTCCTAAAAAAATATAATTTAATTTAATAAACATAACACAAATGGATTTCTTGAATGGAAATGAGAAGATAGAAATCCCTTAAAGAATTTCAGCATAGTAACTGAAATGATCCAATTTTTATCAATGGAAATTACCATCATATATTTATTACATATAATCAAATGAAATAATAACACAATAAACTACTAAGTACTATGTGACCTTTAAATATAATATTGTCACTTCTGTGATTTGAATTTTGAAAATCTGACAAACACAGTTGTGACTAGTAAGATATATGGAGTCCAATAAGAAAAACTTAATTTTTAGAGAATAGTAACCTAGCCTTATAAATAGTAATGTCACCCTTATGAATATTAATATGACCCTTATGAATACTAAATTGAACAAAAGAATAGTAATCTCACCCTTGAATTTACAAATTAAATTTAGGCATCTTATAAGTGATATTATGACCATAGTAAAATTAATGGTATTTTTTATGTCATAAATAATTAATTAAAACTAAGAAATTAATTTAAAATAAAATATATTTTCTTAAAATGTGTTCATAAATTAACAATTTTATGTCTTCTGTTTTTGAGATAATTTTATAAGACCTTATGATATTTTTTTAAAGATTTATGAAATTTGTTATAGTTTTAAAATATGTATTTTTTAAGTAAATTATGATTTTAATTAAAAATTAAATTATTTATAACTATAAAATTATTATTGGAAAATGGGTTTAATGTTTTGATTCTACATATAAAAAATCTTTAGGTGGAATTTTTGGGATTTTTCTAAAAACAAGAATTTTTTATGAGTAGTAAAATACGATAATTCACAATATATGCTAAAACCAGAATTTTAGAATCATGCTTGAGTCATGGATGATGTAAATGGAAATTGGTTAGAACTAACATAAAAATATTAGTATTTATTGTCACAATAATCATTAATACTACTTGTCTTATGGAAAAATAATAAACTAATGATTAAAATATTATGAATACCCTCCTCTCTTCTAGTATAAATACCACCCCTCCTTACCTATTCTCTTCACTCCTCTCAAGCCTTGTGACTTGCCTAAATTCAACCCAAATATGTCCCCAATATCCTTCCCCAAGTCCATCATCCTTTGGTCTCCTCAAAAGACCAAAACTTCTCCACCTATAAGGTTCTCAAAGGAGATAAACTCAAGAGGTAATTTCCTATTTCCAATTCTTTTATTTCCATTCAAGTTATTTTCTTCACTTTTTTTCTTTCCTCACCTACCTTAACCCAAATGGTATGATAACTCCATTAACATAAATATAATATAATTTTGATATGCTAATGGTATAACTCATTATCATCTATCCTTTCCTCTTCTTTTATATGAAATAAACGAAAACATTGTCTTAGATGTATTAATTTATCAAATTCAAGGACGACCGTTTATCAATTTCTATTACCATATTATATTCTAGTTAGGAAAAAAAATTATGGTTGAACCAGACTATAAAATATGTATTTGTTTTTTGTAATCCTCTTTCACACTTTATGTAAAATAATAATTCAAAAAAATTAATTATGAGAAAAACCACCAAATTAATTCAAGCGTTTATCATTTATGTATTATATAATGATTCAACTTCACTCCAAGTAAACAAATTAAATTTAAAACCATATAATCTTATTTATGTTCAATAATTTCATATAAATTAATTAATGGACACCCTATTTTATCTTACATGTTTATCCGTTCATGAAAACAATAAAACTGCTCATAAAACCCAAGAAAACAAACAGACTCAATTAATGAAATTGAACCACCTAACTCATCAAAAAGATCATGAATGAACTTAAAAAGGTTATAATAGATAATTTACATGTAAAATAGGTTATTTAATTATTAATTAATGAACCTAATTTCAATATTCATGTCATTAATATCATGTGGAGGACACCATCAGACTTAAGGTAAGGAAACCTCTCTATTTCACTCCTATTAAAGATTTTCCTCTATGTTATTCCCTTTTATATGTAATTACTAGTGATGGGGTATGATTATAGAGCTCCCCCATACTATAATCATGATTTTTAAATGATTAGAAACCCATTTATCTTTCATTAATCCCTCTTAAGTACACATGATACCATGTCGATATTCCGTAAGGGATTCAACCCGAACCTCCTTTATTCCATCAAGTTTCTTTATCTTTCATTTTAATTAAATGAGGTTATATATTCTTCTTATATTCATATTATAAATTCTTTATGAATGTTACAAACTTATGTATCAATTTCCATTCATCATTCTCTTTAGGGGTTGTACATGTTTTTAAGTGATTCCCTCCTCAATACTTCCCAATAAAAAAACCTATTTTAAGGGAACTTCCAGAATTCTTACCCAATTTCAAGTGAACTCTATATTATATTTTAATCCAACATTGTCTTTATAAAACAAGTATTTTTATTGTTAAAACCTTCCTGGTTAACTTCTTGTTTTTTATAACTGATTTTTTACTTTTCTATTTTAAAGGCTCTATAGTATTTTCCTTAAAACTACTCAAAAATGGTTTTATGCTAAAATTTATTGAATAAGTTTCTTAAATGTGGTCACTTAGACTTGAAATCACTTAACATGATACATTACTATTTTCCCTTATTAATTTCCATGTATATTTTAGTTCCTTTATTTTGTGAACACTTTTATGATACGACCATTAGTTATGCTTGATGACATGATTGTGGTACCCAATTCTTTCCATGGGTAGATCTTGTGTTTATGTATGATTATTTATGTGGAAAAAATATTCATGAAATTTTAAGATAGATGCACCCAAATAGCACTCTAATGCATTGGTTAAAGTTAAGTCTCATGATATTTTATGTGTGATGGCCTTGGCAGTTAGCATTGGCCTATGCTTCTATGTGAAACAATCATGGCGGTTAGTCTTGACTCATAATAAATTAATGTTTTATATTGATTCCACATTTCCATGAATCCTTGTTTATATGATTCCATGTTTATATATTAATTTTCCATATGTTGCATGCCTTTTATATCATTATTTCATGCCTTCTATTCCTTGTGACAATGCTTTTCTCTTATGGTTATTACTTTACTGGGATATTTAACTCATCCCTTTGTTCATGTATTCCCCAGGGTACCTTATGCAGATGTTTTAGCACAATATAAGTTAGTATCTCAATTCAAATATTAAAAAAATATGTTTTTTTTAGTCCCATGTTTTTTTATGTACCTAGTATTAAAATACACTAGACATCACAATCCTTGGCTTGTACTCTAATGTGTAATTATTCATAAAATAATGTAATGTTATGTGAAATGGATAGGGTCATTGTAGTTGGTATCATATGATAGTCTAGTTATATTTGGAGATTAAGAATAGAGCACTTTAGTAAGAACCTTAGGGATGAGACTAAGAAAAATAAAACACCCTTATGTTTTGGTAAGTAAAGAGTAAGTGGTTTATCAAGAAAATACAGCATTTTTTTGATACAAACATGTAGAGGTGGTTCTGGCATAGATGTATCTATGGGTATAACCGGAAAACACTACTTTGAACTAGACTCAAATGGGAACTGGAGCTTGAAAATAGGTCTTGCTGCACTCTTGGTTTGCTACTCCTGAGAGATATTCTTCGGTAAATTCATAATCTTAGTACGAACCATTATTAAGAGAATAAAAAACTCCCATAAGAATATATGTTAAGAAATGGATCATGGATAATCTAGATTTAAACATAGGTAATCACAAATTAGAATATACTTCCCCTTTACATGTTTATCCATTTATGTTAAAATTTTCCATTTTATGATCAATATATATGTATTAAATCCCTATAATTTAATGTTCTTTTTTTAGTTAATGGAATGAAATAGAAGAACATGTGACAACAATAAATGTGATAGGTTATGTGAAGATTTCCCTAATGATATGTCTGATATTATGGGAATGGGTGCTCAAAACATCATGACAGTACTTGCTCAGTTTTCTCAAGTTATGAATAATATCTTGAATCATGTGGAATTCCCCCCTCCTCCAAAGAAAGATAAATTTTCCGTAGAATCCTTTAATAGGAAAATTCCACCCATGTTTAGTAGATATTATGATACCCTCCTCACAGAATAGTGGATTAACTCCATTGAAAAGATATTCTCCGTCCTCCAGTGCTTGGAAGAAGAGAAAGTTGTAATAGTGGTCTATCATTTTTATGGGGAAGCTGATTAGTGGTGGACCATGATCAAGAATAAAAAGTCCCAAGATGAAATAGATTCCATTGATTGGGATGAATTCAAGATAATTTTTTTCAATAAATATTTTCCCTGACACTCCATATCAAGATAGAAAGAGAGTTCCTTGGACTCAAGTAGAAGGAAGATGAGTCCATCAGAGTGTATGAAGAAAACTTTACAAGGCTTACAGGTATGCCTATGGCTTTTTCATGAACACTTAATGCAAGGTGGGTGTCTTTTTTAGAGGACTAATACTGAGTGTATGAAAATGGTTAGTGATTCGAGACTTTGACAGTTATGAGAATATTGTCCATTGTGACCTCAAGGTTGAAATGGAGATTGGAGAATTTCAGGGGTCTCATGGACCAAGTGATAAGAAGTAGAAAATAGAGAACAACATGGGTGGTTCAACAAACAAATCCCATTATAGAAAGAAGCCTGACTATCCCACTTGTAAAATTTGTGGGAAGAAGTATCTTGGGATATGTCTAAAGGGAACCAATAATTGATTCAAATGTGGAAAGTTGGGATATATGGCTAAAAACTACTGAAGGGATATGAAAAATCCCACAAATGTGTAAGATGAAAGGAAGGTTCATATAAATGCTCATCCAAGGGTGTAGTGTTACAACTTCAAGGAACATGAGAATTATGTGAACAATTTCTCTACATCGAGGGTTGTCAAAGGTAATCAACAACAACCTCCAAGGCAATAATTAAGGGCTTATACTATCACTACTACTGAGGTGGAGCCATAAAATGATGAGGTGATAGGTATGCTAGTTATTCATTCAAAAATAGTGAACGTACTATTTGATTCTTGTTCCACACCTTATTTAATATCTTGAAATTTTAATAGAACTATTCAAACACCACCTCAAAATTTTGAGGATAATCTATCTGTGAGAACAAAAAATGGGGAAATTATTTCATACATGGTTTATAACTCCTCCCCAGTTAATGTTTGTGGACTAAACCTCCCATAAAATCTTTTCGTACTTACTTTAGTTTAGTTTGATGCTATCTTGGGCATGGATTGGCTATCATTATACAAATACAACATCAAATGTCTGGCAATGGAGATCGCTCTTCACATCCTGAATCATCCTCCAATTATTTACAAGTGTAATGATAAAGATGAATCTTCTTTAGAACCAGTTTCTCATGTGTGGATATTAATTCCTAATGAGCAAGAATTTCTAGCTCAAATGATTGAGACAAAGGAGAGAATTATGATTGAGTACATTCGCATCGTGAGGGATTAAACTGATGTATTCCATCAAGAGTTTCCTAGCCTCCCTTCTGGTTGAGAGGTTGATTTCTCAATTTAAATTATTCATGGATATCTACCTACATCAAATACACCTTATATATTTTCCACTTTAGAGTTGGAAGAAATAAAGAAGCAGTTACAGGAGAATCTGGATAAGGGTTTTATATGCTTGAGTGCTTCCTGATGGGGTGCGCCATTCCAATTCATTAAAAATAATGATTGATCAATTCACCTCTACATTGATTATCGTGAGATTAATAAAATCATGATAAAGAAAAAGTATCCCATTCCTTATATAGATGACTTGTTTGATCTACTTTGTGGGTCCTGTTATTTCTCTAAGGTGGACCTTTGATCGAGATATCACCAATTAAAGGTGAGGAAGGGTGATATTCCCAACACTGCCTTTCGAACGAGGTATGAACACAATGAGTTCATAGTGATGCCCTTAGAAATCATGAATACTCTAGAAATTTTCATGTATTTAATGAATAAATTCATTAGAGATTACCTCAACAAATTTTTTGTAGTCTTTATTGATGATATTATGATATACTCCAAGATCTAGGAGGAACTTGAGAAGCATTTGAAAACTATGCTAAATACTTTGTGAATGGAAAAGATCTATGAAAATTATAGTAATTGTGAATTCTAGATGGAGTAAGTATCATTCTTGGGGAATTTTATCACCAGTAAAAATATATTTGTAGACCCTTCTAATACAAAGGCGATTAAACAGTGGCCTAGGTCATCATCTTTAACAGAGATCCGTAGTTTTTTGGGTCTAGCTGGGTATTATCGATTATTTTTGAAGAAAATTTCATGATTTTCAAACCCGATGACCAATCTTATACAAAAGGGAGTAAAGTTTGCCTGGGCTCATGAATGTGAAGACTATTTTAAGGATTTGAAAAAGTAGCATATCATTGTGCCAGTACTCACACTCTTTATAAGTGTAGAACTCTTTGGGGTGTACAGTGATGCTTCAAAAAATGGATTAGGTTGTGTGCTGATGAAAAACGATAAATTGAAAGCCTATGCCTCAAGGTATTTGAAAATACATGAGAAAAACTATCCAACACGTGATCTGGAGTTGGTGGCTGTGATCTTTGCATTAAAAATCTGGAGGCATTATCTCTATGGGGAGAAGTGTGAGATATATAATGATCACAAGAGTCTCAAATATATATTCACACAGAAAGATATTAATATGCATCTTCAAATATAGATAGATCTCACTAGGGATTATGAATTCTCAATCAAATACCATCCTGATAACGAAAATAAGGTGGTAGATGCTCTAAGTATAAAGGATCATGCATATTTATCAATTATGAGAATTGAAAAAGATCTGATCTTCTTAGATTTTAAGAGGATAGACATGGGATCATTAAGGGAGGAACATCATCAATCCTTTCTCAAATGATTGATCAACCATTCCTCATGGAGAAAATAAAGGATTCTCAAATAAAATATGTGGAAATTCGGAAAAGGGTGGAATTTATCAGAAATGGGAATACTCTAATTTCAAAATTAGAAAGGATGGAGTTGTAAGATTTAGATCACAATTATTCTTACCATTTGATCTAGATGTAAAGAAGGATATTTTGAATGAATCACATAGATAGACCTTCTCTGTTCACCCAGGGAGCAAAAATATGTATCGATATCTCTGAAAGAACTTTTTGTGGGACAATATAAATAAGGATATTGTCATGTATACATCAAAGTGCATGGTTTTTCAACAAGTGAAGACATAAAGATAGAAGTATTAGGGGATGATGAAAATACTACCCATACCAACATGGAAGTGGGAGAGCATTACCATTGAATTTTTCACTGGACTTCTCAGGACATCCAGAGGAAATAATTCTATATGGTTCATTATGGATCGTCTTACAAACACATCTCACTTTATCACGATTAGAGAGGACTTCTCATTGTATAAAATTGCACAGATATATATCAACGAGGTGTTAAGGATGAATGGAGTATCACTATCTATTATATCCAATTGATATATGATATTCACCGCAAAGTTCTGCAAAAGTCTCCCACATTCTCTAAGTATTGAACTGAACTTCATTACGGCCTATCATCCTCAAACTAATGGACAATCTAAGTGAAATATTTCTAAACTAGAAGATATATTGAGAGCATGTTCTATGGAATTCAAATGAGGATGTGACCAAAATCTTCCACTGGTTAGATTCTCCTACAACAACAGTTTTCACTCAAACATCTAAATGGCACCATATGAATCCCTTTATAAAAAAAAAGTTAAAAACACATGCGTGTTGGGATGAAGTCAGTAAGCGTAAGATGCTAGGAACATAAATGGTTGATAAAATGGTGAAGAAGGTGAAAACAATTCAGCATCATATCAAGGCAGCCCAAAGTTGATATAAGAGTTATGCATAAAATCTTTGTTGAGTCCTTGAGTTCAAAGTTGAAGACATGGTATTTCTACGCATATTTCCATGGAAGAAGGTCATGAGGTTTGGGAAAAACTGAAAGTTAAGTCCTAGGTACATCATCCCCCATCGAGATCCTTGATTGAGTTGGAGTTATGGCCTATCGACTGGTACATCCCCCTACCATGTCCGAAGTACACGTTTTCTTTCATGTATCCCTCTTAAGGAAGAATATACCAGATCCTTCACATGTAATCTCTTTATAGGTGGTATAGTTAGAGAATGATCTCTCCTACGAGGAGCAGCCATTGAAGATATTAAATCATATATATAAAATTCTACGCAACAAGACTACTCACCTGGACAAAGTACTGTGGTGGAACCATAAGTACGAAGACGGAACATGGGAACTAGAGGAGGCAACGAAGCAAAATTACCTGCACCTGTTTATGGCTTAGAATATAAAATGAAATTTTGAGGGAAAAATTTCATAAGGGGGAATAATGTAACTACCCAATGTTTTATCAATAGAAATTACCTTCTTATAATTATGTCATATGATCACATGAAATCACAACACAATAAACTACTAAGTACTAAGTGATCTTTAAACATAATATTGTCACTTCTGTGATTTGAATTTCAAAAAACTCACATACACGGTTGCGATCAGTAAGATATTTGAAGTTCAATAAGACAAACTTATTTTTTGGTGAATAGTAACCTAGCCTTATGAAGAGTAATTTCACCCTTATGAATATTAATATGACTCTTATGAATAGTAAATCAACTAAAAGAATAGTAACCTCGCCCTTGAATGTATAAATAAAATTTAGGCATCTTGTAAGTGATATTATGACCACAGTAAAATTAATGGTATTTTTGGAAGCCAAAAATAATTAATTACAATTAAGTAATTGATTTAAAAGAAAATTGATTTTTCTAAAAGGTGTTCATAAATTAAAAATTTTATGTCTTCTGTTTTTGAGATAATTTTATAAGACCTTCTGTAATTTTTGAAGGCATTATAAAATTAGTTATTGTTTTAAAATATTTATTTTTCAAGTAAATTGTGATTTTAGTTAAAAATTAAATTAATTATATATAGAAAATTATTTTTGAAAAATGGAGTTCATTTTTGGATTCTAAATTTTGATAAATGGTTAGGGGGAATTTTTTGGATTTTTCTCAAATACAGGAATATTTGATGAATAACAAAATACGATAATTCACAATATACGCTGAAACTTGAATTTAAGCATCATGATTGAGTCATGGATGATGTAAATGGATATTGGTTAGAAATAACATGAACATATTACTATTTTATTTCAAAATAATCATTACTTTTTCTTGTCTTATGGAAAAATTATAAACTAATGATTAAAATATTATGAAAACCCTCCTCTCCTCCACTATAAATACCACCACTACTTACCTCTTCTCTTCACTTCTCTAAAGCCTTTTTCCTTGCCTAAAATATTCTAAAATCTCTCCCGAAAATACATCCTAATTTCTAGTAGCCTTTGGTCTCATAAAAAGACCAAAACCTATCCCCTTAAGAGGTTCTCAATGGAGATAAACTCAAGAGGTAAATTCCTCTTTCCAATCCTTTTATTTCCTTTCAAGTTCTTTTCATTTAATTTTCTTTCGTCACCTACCTTAACCCAAATGGAATTATAAATAATGGAAAATAGATGTAATTTAATGTTTTAATGATAATGGGATAACTCATTATCATCTCTCATTTACATTTATTTTATATGAAAGAAATGAAAACACCATCTGAGATGTGTTAATTTATCACATTCAAGGATGATGTTTTATCAATTTCTATTACCATATTATATTTTGGTAATGAAACCATTTTTATGGTTGAAAAAGAATATTAAATATTTATTTTATTCTATTTTTTGTTTTTTATTCCTCTTTCACAAATTATTTAAAATAATAATGAAAAACATGTTAATTATGAGCAAAATCGTCAAATTTATTCAAGTGTTTATCACTGATGTTTTATATAATTATTCAACTTCACTAAAAGTAGAAAAACTAAATTTACAAACATTTAACCTTATGTATGTTTAATAATTTCCTATAATTTCAATTATATATAACCACTTTCATTTAACTTGTTTATCCATTCATGAAAACAAGTAAACTGACCATAGAAACCAAGAAAACAAAGGGACCCGAAAAAGGAAATTGAACCACTTAGCACATCAAAAAGTTCATGAATGAACTTAAAAAGGTTATACTAAATAAAATAAATGTAAAATAGGTTATTTAATTATTAATTAATGAACCTAATAAAATTATTCAGGTAATTAATAATATGTGTAGAACACCATTAGTCTTAATGTAATGGATCCTCTCTATTATACTTTTATTCCAGATTGTCCTCTATGTTATGACCTTTTATGTGTAATTCCTAGTGATGGTTAATTATTACACACCTACCCCATAATATCTTCATGATGTTTAAATTATTATAAACCACTTTATCTCTCATTAATCGCTCTTAAGTATACACAATACTATGTTGATATTCCATAAGGGATTCAACCTGAACCTCCTTTATTCCTTTGAGTTTCTATATATTTATTTTTACCAAATTAGGTTATCTGTTATTAGTATTTTCATCTTATAAATTATATTTTAATATTAAAAAATTATGTAGAAAGTTCCATTAATCATTATCTTTTGGGGATATACATGTTTTTAAGTGATTCCCTTCTCAATACTTCTTGATAAGCAAACATGTTTTGAGGGAACTTCCTGAATTATTACCCAATTTCAACTCCACTCTATATTATATTTTAATCCACTATTGTCTTTATAAAACAAGTATTTTTATTTTTAAATCCTTCCTGGTTCACTTATGGTTTTTATAAAGTATTTTCCCTTTTCAATTTTAATGGCTCTATAGTTTTTTCCTTAAAACTGCTCAAAAATGTTTTTATGCAAAACTTTCTTGAATAATTTTCTTACATGTGGTCACTTATACTTGAAATAACTTACCATGACACATTCCTATTTTTAATTATTAATTTACATGTATATTTTAGTTCCTTTATTTCATTGAAACTTTTATGATACGACTATTTGTTATACTATATGACATGTTTGTGGTACCCAATTCTTTCCATGGGTAACCCTTATGTATCTGTAATATTATTATGTATGATTCTTTATATGGAAAAAATATTCATGAAAATTTATGATGGGTGAACTTAGATATTTCTACAATTAATTAGGTAAAGTTACGTCTCATGAGATGTTATGTGTGATGGTTTTGGTGGTTCGCCTTGGCTTGTGCTACTATGTGAAACGATCTTGGCGGTTAGCCTTGACTCATACTAAAGTCATGTTTTATGTTGCTAACACATTTATATGACTCCATGTTTATATGAATATAGGTTTATATGTTAAGTTTTCATATGTTACATTCCTTTTTATATCATCATTTCATGCCTTCTAATCCTTATGTTAATGATTTGTTCTTATGGTTATTCCCTGACTGGGATATTTTGCTGATCCCTTTGTTCATGTGTTCCCAAGGGTACCATATGTAGATATTTGAGCACAATGGATTTTAGGATCTCAATTTAAAGATTAAATAAAGATTTTTTTAGTCCTATGTTTTTATTTTTATGTTCCTAGTCCTCAAAGTCACTAGACATCATGATCCTTGACTTGTACTCTAATAGATAATTATGCTTAAAATCATGTAATGTTATGTGAAAAGGCTAGGTTTGCTAGAGTAACGGCTTAGGTGAAGGTCAAAATGAGAGATAATAAATTATAACTCATTAAAATAACATACATTATAGAGTAGGGGATGTTTATAAATAAATTACATTATAAAAAATTTCAGTTAAGAAGACATATTCCAAAAAAGGTACTTAAACTGAATGGAGAGGATGGTCCCTTACTTGAGTGTGTGACTTTGAAAGCTAGTGAGGGGATTTTTTATAGATTGGGAGAACATTTGTAGGACAATAGAGAGTTGATTAAATAGTATGTTCATTATATAAGGAGTTTATGTGAAGATAAATGGAATATTGGGTGGATTTATATAGGAAAAGAGTGGGATTTCATTATTATTTCGGTTTTGGACTCTACATAATAAAATATCCAAAACCAAAAAAATCCATTGATTTTTCCAATGGTTTCTACCAAAAGAGAGTGATTCTAATTATTTTACAAGTAAAATTTCATAACTTATTAAAATTATTCTCTTTCTTATATAGATGTGAGTCACACTCTTAAATAAGGGATTTTAAAACATTAACATATTTTATATGTTTTGGAGGATTCATAATGGATTTACAAAATAAATAAAATTAGTATAAAATGAAATTATTTTAAAGTTAAAATATATATTTGGTCATGGATCCCATTTATATTAATTATTACATCACCTTTGGGTTATTATGATGTCATAAAAGACAAACTATATTTATATGATATTTAATTTTTACTCAGAAATTCGGTTGTCTCGTAAAATTATGAAAAAATCACTGTTGGATAATTTCAATGTTCTAATTAAAAAAATAATATTCAATTTACCTAATAATTTTATAAATGTGTGAACTTTTTCTTTCAAAATAAAATCAACATTTATTATGAAATGATGGGTTTTTTACAATAAATGTTTTCAAACCATTATAAAAATTACATTTACTTAATAAAAATTATATCATCATTCATATATGATAAACAATATTTAATAATATTAAAATATTATTTATTTCAAAAATCCATTAATTTATAAATTCATTAATTTAATTTTAATATTAACCAAAAATACAATTTGTGCTATATTGTATCAAAATAAAAATCAATTACAAAGTAACAATAACAAGATGAAAATAAGTTCATTATTATATGAAAAAAAGTACATAATCATACTTCTATGGTATTGGTACATATCGCTATAATACTCTAGAAAAATACCTAAGAGTAACATGTGCGATGGTTGGACTTTCATTTGGCAGTTCGACGAACATGGTTTGGGTCATGATCTTGATGAGCTTAAACTTATCCCCTGAATGGATTCAATCATACTTAAGTTATTGGATTGAATCATGGGATTAGTGATGGGAAAATTTTAGAATTTATATCTCCCATGGAAGATCTAATAAATGGTCTTCATAGGGTATGATCATACTTGTTGAGATCGCCACTTCCTTTTTCAGTGTCAATTTGATTTATTAAAACCCTATATTTATACTCATCACATAATCAATGCTCGAAAACTATATTATCAACAGTAATGATTCTTAAAAGTATTTTAAATCCAATAGGATATAATAAAACAAATAAAGTTTATTTTTTTTCTATAACCATATTTTATGATGATACATTTAAATAAATCAAGAAAATGAATTTTATTTATAACAGTTTAGGCCATCACAATATACCCCCTTTAGAAATTTCACCCTCAAAATTTCCATTTACTATACTAAAATAGATGATGGTAACTGTACTTCATAACCTCCTCTAGTTCCCACGTTTCTTCTTCAAGATTTTGGTTTCTCCATTGTACCTTGACAAGGTGAATTATATTATTTCATAGAAATTTTTCTCTATGATCTAAGATCTTCATTATATTATCCTCATAGGAAATGTCATTATCCAGTGGTACCACCTCTAGATTGAGTACATTTGAGGGGTATGGTATGTACTTCCACAAGAGGGATGCATGGAATACATCATGTACTTAAGATATGTTTGGCGGGAGTTCTAGTGAATATGCCAGTTCTTTAATGTGATCAAGGATCTAAAAGGGATCGATGTATCTTGGAATAAGATTTACCTTCTTACCAAATATCTTTAGTTTCTTACATGGAGATATGTGGAGGAATACCATGTCTCCAACATCAAATTCTAGGTCTCATTGATGATTATCAAAATATCTCTTCTCCCTATTCTGAGCAGCCCTGATTTTCTGTTGAATGTTCTTAATGTTTTCCACCATTTCCTCATCCATTTCAGGGCCTAATAGTTTTTGTTCCCCAATATCTTCCTAATGTGAAGGTGTTATTCACCTCTTCCCATAAATCACTTCATAGAGGGAAGTTTGGATGCTTGAGTGGAAACTATTGTTGTATTAGAAATCAAACATAGGGAGATATTGGTCCCATCCTCATTTAACGTCCATTTAACATGCTCACAACTTGAATTCTAGTGTCTGAATTATTCACTCATATTGGACTTCAGTTTTAGAATGATAGGCCATAATGAATTTTAGCTCACTGTTTAGATCAGGTTGGATACTTTTCCAAAACATAGAGGTGAGTCTCGAATCTCAATCAGATACAATTGGTAGTGGTACTCCATGTTTCCTTACCACTACATTGATGTATATCCATTCAAGTTGATCTAGTGTGAATTCCTCTCTAATTGCGATAAAGTGATATGTATTTGTAATATGATCCATAAAAACCCATATAGCATTATTTCCCTTGGATATCTTCAGAAGTTCGATGACAATGTCCATGGTGATGTTCTCCTGTTTCCATGTTGGAATGAGTAATAGATGAATAGTCCAATTATACTTCTACATTTCATCCATCACTTACTGGAATACCAAGCAATTCAATGTATATTTAGTGATCTACTTCTTCATATTGTCCCACAAATAGTTCTCACAATGATCTTGATACATATTTGAGCATCCTGGGTGAATATTTAAAGTTTAACTAGGTGCATCATCCAATAGTTCCTTCCTTAACTCAGTATTTTATGGAACACATACTCATGACCCAAATCACACAATTATTTCTTCATCAATTTTAAACTCTGGGAAATTCCCCTTTCTCATGGATTCCACCTTTTTCTAAATTTCCACATTATTTATTTGAGCATCCTTTAACCTTTCTAAAAGATATAGTTGATAAATAATTTGTGAAAGGATTGGTTATATTTCTTCCTTTATGATTCCCATGTCCATCCATTATAGGTTTAAGAATATTGAATCCTTCTAAATTCTCATCATTGATAAAGATGCATGATCCTTTCTACTTAGAGCATCTATCAATTTCATCTCTTTATCAGGATGGTAATGTATTTCGAATTCATAGTCCTTGATTAGCTCTAACCATCTTCACTAGCAATATTTATCTCTTTTTATGTGAATATATACTAGAAGATTTTGTGATCCTTATATATCTCACACTTCTCCCCAGAGAGATAATTCTACCATATTTTTAATGCAAAGATCACGGATTTCAACTCCATATCATGTGTGGTATAGTTTCTCTCATGAACTTTCAACTTCCTTGAAGCATAGGATATGAATTTTTGATTCTTCATCAAAACATATCCCAATCCTTTATGCAAATAATCATTGAATACTATAGTGAGTTATCCACTCATGGGTTGTGTGAACACAGGCATAGTGATGATCCTTCTTTTTAACTCCACGGATATCTATTCACATTCACCATTCCAATCAAACTTGAATCCCTTCTGAGTTATCTTGTTAAGAGGTTTTTAAAATCAAGATAAATTTCTCCCAAATCAGCAATAATACCTAGGTAACCCAAGGAAACTACATATATCATTCACAGATATTGGCTTCGACCATCCTTTAGTTTCTTCCATATTTGAAGGGTCCACAAATATCCCATTATTTTTTATTATATTCCCCAAGAAATTGACATCCTTAAACCAAAACTCACATTTTCTATACTTGGCATAAAGATTCTCCTTTTGAATGGTCTTTATCTTAGTTCTTAGATTCCTCTCATGCTCCTACTTTATTTTGGAGTGTATTTGAATATCATCTATAAATACTACCACTAATTTGTAGAGGTAATATCTAAAAACTCTGTTCATTAAGTCCATAAAGATTTTTTGGAGCATTAGTGAGTCCGAATGGAGTCTCTATGAACTCATAGTCTCCATACCTTGTACAAAAAGTGGACTTGGGGATATTCCTCCATCTATAACCTTAATTGATAGTATCCTGAATGAAGATCCACCTGAGAGAAGTATTGTGGTCCACGTACATGGTCAGAAAATTCATCCATCTGAGGTAGAGGGTACTTTTTCTTTATCGTGATCTTTTTGAGATTGTGATAATCAATGAAAAGGCACATTGTCCCATCTTTTTTATTGATGAAGAGGACTAGTATACCCTATGGTGAAGCACTTGGGTGTATGAACCCATAATCTAGATTCTCATGTAGTAGTTTCTTCATCTCCTCATGTTCAATAATATCCATTCTATAAAGAGTCTTGTATAATGGAAATGTCTTGGGTATAAGATCAATTATAAATTCAACCTCTCATCTAGGTGGAAGACCATACAATTCCTTAGGAAACATTCTAGCTAATTCCCTCACAATAGGCAGTTATTCAAGGATGGTTCTTTACTTAGACTCAATAATTTGAGCTAGATATTCTTTATAATAGGGAAATAATATCCATGATTGAGATGATGGTGCTAAAAAATATTCATCCTACTCCTTGTACTTGTACAGAATTGGTGGTTGAATCACAATAAAGAGAGTTTTTTCCTACTCTTGGAAATTTACTTTGACTCTATATAGGGAAAGACAATCCATGATCATAATTAAATCCAATTCCACTAAAGGAAGTATAAAAATCATTGCTGGGAAGTTCATCCCACAAACATTGATAAGGGAAGAGTTATATATTTGGGATTCAATAATTTCCCCATTTTCTATTTTCACTGATAGATCTACTTCCAATCTTTGTGGGAGTGTTTGAATAGTTCTACTAAACTCTATTTATATAAAGGAATGTGTAGAACCAGAATAAAAAAGTATTTTTTCGATTCTTGAATGAATAAAATGCATACCTATCCTTATTTCATGGTCAAGATCCGCCTCAATACTTGTGATGGAAAAATATCACCCTTGATTCCATAGAGGATGTTGGTTATCTTTTAAAACCCTTGGATTAGGGAATTGGTTTTAAAAGTTCCATGATTCCCTGTAGTTTAAGAAATGAACAATGCACTGAGGGTTTAATGGAGCATTCCTTTCCTCCATCACATTAGTGGGTTTCTCATGTTAGTAATTTATATCTATATATCCTTATTTTCCACATCTAATTCATTTCTTTATTCCCCTTAGGTAATATTTGGGGTACTTATTACCACACCTTTGACAAGTGGTATGTTGAAATTTCATAGAACCATTTGATTTATCCATCAGATCGCTAGAATTAAATTACACTTTACACTTTTTATACCCATAACACACTTTAGATTCACCAATATACATTTTGTTATTGAGGGAAAATCATAAAATTTCCTCAAAGATATCAAATTCAGGAATCACCAGGGCATTTTGTAGACTAGGTTTTGTCCCACCAAAGAAGCGGTTAACATTACACTCAAGGGTAATGACAAATATGAAGGCCTATCATTAAATACTTGTGAAATTTTCATCTTACTCCTTGAAATATTCATCATATATTTTCTTGAGGGCAAGGAAATACATTTCCATTTTATGTTGGATAGGGCGAGGAAAATATTTATTGAAAAACATTTTACAGAATTACTTCCACTCCATTGCTTTAGCATCTTACTCAAGCTTCATATTCTTGAACAAGGACCACAATTTATCAGCTTCTCCCTCTATAAGGTAAAAAACCAATAGAACCTTCTCTTGCTCATAACATTGGAGGATGAAGAATATATTATCAATGGAGTTGATCCATTCTTTCACAATTAATGGATCAGATGATCCATTGAAAGTGGTAGGTATTTATCGTATGAATATAACGGTATGGAATTACTTCTAGTGGACTATAATTGATACCTATCAGGGCACTCCATGGGCGGCTACACCCCCTGGGGGGAACACACCACCATCCCCAGTGGCATCCATTTCCTCATGAAGCCCTTGGGCGGAGAGCCATGCTTCGTCCAAATCTCACATGTGAGAGTTCCCAAGGATCGGATACATTCTTACCTCCTTTGCCTCTGATACCAACTGTAGAGACCCAAAGCTTGACGTGCATGGACATTACATTACTTTCTCAAAATACTTAAAACATAACAAAAATAGACACAGAAGGACCGTAATAGTTTAGTGTCTTTGAAAACTCAGAACGTAATCTTCTAATCGTGGTGAAAGATCTTCAACATCTCCTATAAAGATCTTCCCCTTTTGTTTTCTTACCTAAAACCTTTCTTTATATCCTGGGGAAAATAAAACATATAAAGGGTGACCTCAAATTCTTACTAAGGGTAATCATGGATAAAATGAAACAAATCATACTCATTTGAACATAAAAACATGAACATAATGTTTAAACATCAAAATCTTGAGCAATGACATAAAACATGGAAGTACATAAGGCATAGATCATAAAGAAACATAAAACATGATAAAATAGCATGGGAATAAAACATGTAATTGTGGCAACCATTAAGCACATGATATGATTTCCATAGTAGCCAAGGCATTTCTACCAATACCATCTTAGTTGACAAAGTCCCTTTCTGAATCGATTTCACTCCTCATTTCAGTCTTGTAACAATAAACAGGATTAACTTACCGTTCCAGCCATGTCTATCTCAAGAGATATAAATCTTTACCCAATGCATTGGAGGGAGATATAGGTCCCACCCATCTCATAATTAAATCATTCCTACTTTTTCCACAAAATAAACATACATCTTTCATAATAACCCAATGAATAAAATGGGTTTCATAAACATCATCCCATCATCACATAATCCATATAAAAAAATGGATATCATTTCATAATAATAAAAGTGAATCTATGTAAATCATAGAGACTTTATACTTGAAAGATACACATATGAAATAATGTCATCTTAGATGGAAAATGGTTATGATAAAACACTTGAAATGAATTCTTGCGGAAAATATCCTTTCTTCTTAAAAATAATTTTCTTTTCACAAAACATCATTCAATTTTAAAAGAAAAAGATTTCGTTGAAAATAGTCATGAAATCTTTTGGAGGAAGCTTCATGAAAATTAGGCTTTGTAAAATCGTAAAAATCCGTTCAGGCCGTATAAGTTAAAAAAATATTCTTCTCGTACTTTTGCCGGAAAAGTCAAAAAGTACCTTGTAATGTAAACAAAAGAAAGATTCCTTACATACCATGTAGTAAAAGTAAAAACAGGTAAAAAGGAAATTAAACATACATAAAAACACTTTTAGAAAACATGGACATGGATGATAACAATAACCCCAGTAAATACTTACATATAAGCAATCTCGGATAAAAAAATGAGATTTGAAAAATTATCCCTTACCTTAGATCTGATATGCTTCGTACATATCCAAACCTCATGTATAAAGATTTAAATAATGTCATTGAATTATTAAATAATCATCTTCATTGATATGATATCATATATGGTTCATTTATGACTTTATATTACCCGTTCTTTTGTAAATTCATGTTAATGTAGCGTTTTGGGTAAAATTGTTTAATTTATGGTCCGTGATTTGACTTGTAATTATTCATATGATTACTTAGATCATGATTACTTAATTATATAATATAAAACAGGATTTATATATAATATATATTCAGAATATACATATATATAATAGATCGATAAATGGAAATAAATACACCGTTCATGGAGATGGTAGGCCGTACGTACGCATGAACGATGTTTTCGTTTCCTTATTGAGTTGAATGGAATTAAGTAGATGACATACATATATATATACATAAATACAGTAGATTTATAATGTCATATATTTCATTATTATTTCTTATATATACTTTATAATCATTCTTTAATGGTTAACATGGAGAATGAATCTCATCGCGTCGTGGAGACGGTAGTCTGTACGTACGCACGAGCGATGATATCATTTCCATAATTATTTAATTGAATTCGAGTGGATGATACAATATATCAGAATCAGTATGATATTATAACAACTATGTATAGATATTATTTACACCATTATACCCATCCAAGTAAGGTGGTGGTGGAAAAACAGATTACACCACAGCGTGGAGACGGTATTCCGTACGTACGCACGCGCGACGATTTCATTTTCCGTAGGATGGATAGAAGGTGAAATGGGTTTTTTTAATATTTATAATAACATATCATTATATTATTAATACTGATTTTATTACTTTATAATGAATCAACTAAAGAAGAAGAAGTTGAAGAAGAAAGAAATTGGAAAAGATCGGTAATGGATTTTACCTCTTCTTTGATGCGCCTCTTCTTAACCTCCTCTTAGGGAACTAGGGTTGGTCTTTGAAGAATACCAAGACCTCTAGGATGTTTCTAGGTAAGTGTAGAAGAAAATTTGGTAGGGTTTTTCCAAGCTTGAAGTCTCAAAGTGGTGAGAGAAAGAGAGGTAGGAGGTTCCCTTTTATAAGGGAGGAGAGCGGCACCTTTGGAAAAAATAAAAATATTATTTTATTATAAAGTCATATTCGGTTTTTAATAGATCAAAATTGATTTATTTAGAAGCTAAGGTGGGTATGGGTCTAAATCCTCTCGTCCAATAGATTTTATACAAGTTTAGGTATCTATTTTAACCTTATCGTTTAGATTTAACTTTAAGTTATATAATTTATCTTTTTCTGTGTCTTCTTGTTTTCTTACACTATAAGGTAAATAAACTTACTATAACAAGCCAAACGAACCCCAAGTTTCTTATTATTAATATATATAACCTTATATAAGTCATTTGGCCGAACCTTATATTTTTAGGAATAAAATAACAATTAATAACATAATATTTTTTTAAAAACTATTTTATGTCAATTTTGACACTATTTGGTAATTGATTTTTTTGAAAATCATAACAGAAATATTAGTTAAAAAAAGTTAATAAAATCAATAATAACATGTCATATTATCCTATAAAAGTAGTTTAATTCATAAAAAGTCTCAAATTACATTTATTTGGGTATTTATAACATCAATTATGTCAATATTTCATTAATAAGATAATTAATGCATCATCATTGTGTCATAAATAAATTAAATTATATAATGTATAAAAATTACAAATAAAATATAATTATGTATTAAATAGTTTTAGATTTCTAATTAATATTTTTATTCGAATTTATCTTATTTATAACCCTATATTAATAATGATTTAGTTATTAAACTTTGATTTTAACTATTTTAACCCTTCTTTAAATAAATTAATAATAAATGTCCTAATCTTATCCAAGTGGGTCTAAATGGTCATATTTTATTCCTAATGTTGTTTTTGGTCGAATTACACTTATCCAATAGAATTATAACATGTGTTAGGATAATAATAATATCATTTTTACCCTTAATTACCCTATTTACTTTTAACCATGGTAAAAAAAAGTAAAAATTTACTATTCATCGGAAATTATTTTCATCTCATTGAACCACATTTTACTTACTAACATCAACCGTGTCTCTCGGATTTTTGAAATTCCATTCACAGAAGAGGTAAAATTATGGTTTATGTAAAATTATTATAAAATGACTCCAACGAATTACTTTGAACTTATATAGGTATTATGTATCAATTTTGACCTAAAATGAAACAAAATAAATAATTATTTACATAAAAAGTTGGTTTTTAAATAGTAACCCAGTGTTTTCACTATTCATCAAAAATTTAGAGTTTTCAGAAAAATACCAAAATTTCACCCTAGGCTAATTTCGATATTCCGAATCCAAAAATGAAGTCCATTTTGAAAGATAAAATTTTAAAAAGTGGGTATCACTATTCATAATGGCTAATTCATAATAATATCTCGTCTAGTGAAACTTGGTATTGCGTCCTACACACGCTATCGAAGAAGGTCTTGATTGCATGTAATGCAAGCCAAGTCAGGTCTGCGTGTAGTGAAATCTCTGTTTGGTGCTGTGTATAACACAAGATAATCTTGGTGTATCGTACAACATAAGGTATGAATGAAATTAAAATGAATATATCTTATAAAATCTTAGGTTGTTACATTCTACCCCCCTTAAAATGAATTTCACCCTTGAAATTCGTTGGGGCTATAAATCGTTTACTATTCATAGAAACCCACATCGTAAAATGAAATACCAAAACTTAACTTTAAGAAACTAAAGTATGAAACATAATGGTTACCCAAATTAACTCATCACTGGGTTTCCACGAAGGAGAACATAGGTGAAAATATGGATATGGAAGAGAAATATGACCATCAAGTTCTTATGGAGAGTGGTAGAAAACATGGATATGAAAACACCAACAATCACAAAGCCATAAATTTGTGATAATCTAAGGTAGGATCTGATTCATCAAATATAAGGGCACTAGGACAACATTTTTGGTTTTCAAGATCATTTCTCTAAGAATTTTAATTAGAAGAAATACTGACTTTATTTTGATATAATCTCATCATTGTTCGTGCCTTGAACAATTTCCACTTTAAAGAAATGAAGTTGAATTTGTCATTCGTGAAGTGTTAGCAGATCATGTGATAGAATGATGGGTCATTCCATCTGTCTTAATCAAAAGGTTAGCAATAGTTATATACATAAGTCAATCTATTGTATATCGTTCCAAAAATGGACTTATACTTCATCTATCATACCAATTAATAAAATATAACGAGTTTATACTAACCAGGGACTTCCTGTAGGCCAGTGGTAGGCGATAAAGGCCAGTCGTACTTCAGTTGTGGGTTCGATTCCCACAGCCTTGTCCGACGCGATGGGATGTCTCCCATCCTGCAGGTTGTCCTTTTTCTAAAACTACATTAATATAACATCCCATCAATAATATCAAAAAAAGTTCTATCCTTAAACAATACTAACTTATGTCCAACATAATCCATTCCAATCTTTAGGCTTATCTAAAATACTTTGGTCCAAGCTCATAGTATAAAGAAAATGATTACTTGAAATGTCACATAACAATCACGTGAATTCCATCATTTATCCCCCATATATCATAAGATATATCTTGTTGGTCAAATTAAAAACATGTGAATACCTTAATCATGTATTCTCTTGAAGAATGAATACCCATTAAACCTTAGTGAAAACATGAATGCAGTTAAAAGTTAACACTTTCCACATACCAAAATCCTCAAAATTCTATATACTCAAACCATGATATCACTTAGTCCTTATATCAATCATGAGCTCATGAATACAATCAAACATCTCATTATCTTCTTATCCCTTCATTATGCACATATCATCTACTTTCAAGAAATATTTGAATAACCATCCATGGTTACCGGTACCATTCAACATATACTTTCAAATACTTTAGAAAAACCAATAGTGTAACAATCCTTAGATGATTCTTTATTCCATAGTACCATTAACTATACAACATAACTCTTGATAAACATACAATCATTCCAATACCTTCTTAAACAACTGACTGAGCTTCAACACTTCTTCCAGCTCAAATAGTTTTTGTAGTCTCCTCATCATCATCCACATAAATACTACCCATATGACCAAGTTGATTCTCTTCATGAGATTTTCCCTTAGGGAATTGGTTTTCATAATACCCGCACATTCCACATTTAAAACATCTAATCATTGTTGATGTCGTAGAAATACCATTATCCTTGTCCATGGTGTTAACTAAACCTTGTCCTTTGAACTTACTGGCTTTGTGTCCTTCTTTTCCACACCCAAATCATCTTCCAGTTCCTTTGAAACAATCTCCATGATGCCTCTTCCCACATGATTTATATGAGGGAAATTGAACTTTCTTTCCTCTATGATCATCATGAAACTTCATCTTTCTCTTATTATCTGAGTCGGGAAACTTACCAAAGTTGAGATTATTGATCATATTATGAGATTGTTGATTAGTCATAATAACGATGTTTAGACTTCCAAATCTCATTTCATTTGGTTTCTCATGAATATAATCATTCCATTGTCTGTCATATCCTCCATTATCGTGAATCTTCCTGTTTCCAACCATTTTCTAAAACCGAAAAAGAATAATGTGAGACGAAAAAATCATGCTAGGGAAAACAACATAGTAAATGGGTAGTACCATCAATATATAACATCTTAGGTTAAATTGTAAGATTGTTACCTTAGTTCTAGGACTATATACTATATGTATACTTATCCTTAGGGATATCCCTAGACATACCTTAGAAATGTCTCTAGGGATATCACTAACATTTTCGCATCCAAGTTTCCAAAGGTTAACTAAACCGTTCCTATGATACCAACTATAACGGTCTGTAATTACTTCCAGTGGACTATAATTGATACCTATCAGGGCACTCCATTGGCAGCTACACCCCCTGGGCGGGACACACCACCATCCCCAGTGGCAGCCATTTCCTCATGAAGCCCTTGGGCGGAGAGCCATGCTTCGTCCAAAGCTTACATGTGAGAGTTACCAAGGATCGGATACATTCCTACCTCCTTTGCCTCTGATACCAACTATAGAGACCCGAAGCTTGACGTACATGGAAATTACATTACTTTTTCAAAATACTTAAAACATAAAAAAAACAGACATAGAAGGACCGTAATAGTTTAGTGTCTTTGGAAACTCGGAACGTAATCTTCTAATCGTGGTCAAAGATCTTCAACATCTCCCATAAAGATCTTCCCCTTTTGTTTTCTTACCTAAAACCTTTATTTATATCCTGGGGAAATGAAAACATATAAATAGTGAGCTCAAATACTCAGTAAGGGTAAGCATGGATAAAATAAAACAAATCATATACATTTGAACTTAAAAACATGAACATAATATTTAAACATCAAAATCTTGAGCAATGACATAAAACATGGAAGTACATAAGGAATAGATCATAAATAAACATTAACCATGATAAAATAGCATGGGAATAAAACATGTAATTGTGGAGACCATTAAGCACATGATATGATTTCCATAGTAGCAAAGGCGTTTCTTCCAAGACCATCTTAGTGGACAAAGTCACTTTCTAAATCGAGTTCACTCCTCGTTTCAGTCCTATAACACTGAAACGGATTAACTTACCATTCCATCCATGTATATATCATAAGATATAAATCTTTACCCAATGCATTGGAGGGATATATAGGTCCCTCCCATCTCATAATTAAATCATTCTTACCTGTGACACAAAATAAACATACATCATTCATAATAACCCAACGAATAAAATGGGTTTCATAAACATCATCACATAATCCATATAAAAGAAATGGATATCATTTCATAATAAGAAAATTGAATCTATGTAAATCATAGAGAATTTATACTTGAAACATACACATATGAAATAATGCCATCTTAGATGGAAAATGGTTTTGATAAAACACTTGAAATGAATTCTTGAGGGAAATATCCTATCTTCTTCAAGATCATTTTCTTTTCACAAAAAATCATGCAATTTTAAAAGAAAAAGATTTTGTTGAAAATAGTCATGAAATATTTTGGAGGAAGCTTCATGAAAATAAGGCTTTATAAAACCGTAAAAATCTGTTCGTGCCGTATAAGTTAATAAAACATTCTTCTCGTAATTTTGCTGGAAAAGTCAAAAAGTACCTCATAACGTAAACAAAAGAAAGATTCCTTACATACCATGTAGTAAAATTAAAAATGGGTAAAAATGATATTAAACATACATAAAAACACTTTTAGAAAACATGGACATGGATGATAACAGTTACCCCAGTAAATACATACATATAAGCAATCTCGGATAAAAAAAATGAGATTTGAAAAATTATCCCTTACCTTAAGTCTGATATGATTCGTACATATTCAAACCTCCTGTATAAGGATTTAAATAATGTAATTGAATTATTACATAATCATCTTAATTTTTATGATATCATATATGGTTCATTTATGACTTTATATTACCCGTTCTTTTGTAAATTCATGTTAATGTAGCGTTTTTGGTAAAATCGTTTCATTTATGGTCCGTGATTTGACTTGTAATTATTCATATGATTAATTAGATCATGATTACTTAATTCCAGAATATAAAACATGATTTATATATAATATATATTCAGAATATACATATATATAATAGATCAATAAAAGGAAAGAAATGCACTGTTCATGGAGACGGTAGGCCGTACATACGCATGAACGCTGTTTTCGTTTCCTTATTGAGTTGAATAGAATTAAGTAGATGACAAACATTATATATATACATAAATCCATTAGCTTTATAATGTAATATATTTCATTACTATTTCTTATATATACTTCATAATCATTCTTTAATGGTTAACATGGAGAATGAATCTCATCGCGTCGTGGAGACGGTAGTCCGTACGTACGCACGAGCGATGATATCGTTTCCATAATTATTTAATTGAATTGGAGTGGATGATAAAATATATCAGAATCAGTATTATGTAATAATAACTATGTATAGATATTCCTTACACCAATATACCCATCCAAGTAAGGTGGTGGTGGAAAAACAGACTACACCACAGCGTGGAGATGGTATTCCGTACGTACGCATGCGCGGTGATTTCATTTTCTGTAGGATGGATAGAAGGTGAAATGGGGTTGTTTCATATTTATAATAACATATAAGTAGATGATTATTACTTATGTTATTACTTTATAATGAAACAACTAAAGAAGAAGAAGTTGAAGAAGAAAGAAATTGGAAAAGATCAGTAATGGATATTACCTCTTCTTGGACGCGCCTCTTCTTAACCTCCTCTTAGGGCACTAGGGTTGGTCTTTGAAGAAGACCAGGACCTCTAGGATGTTTCTAGGGAAGTGTAGAAGATAATTTGGCAGGGTTTGGACGATATATAAGTCTCAAAGTGGTGTGAAGAAGATAGGTAGGAGGTTCCCTTTTATAAGGGAGAAGAGGGGCACCTTTGGAAAAAATAAAAATATTATTTTATTATAAAGTCATATTCGGTTTTTAATAGATACAAATTGATTTATTTCGAAGATAAGGTGGGGATGGGTATAAATCCTACCATACAATATAATTTAGACAAGTTTAGGTATCTATTTTAACATTATCATTTAGATTTAACTTTAAGTTAGATAATTTAACTTTAAGTTAGATAATTTATCTTTTACCGTGTCTTCTTGTTTGCTTACACTATAAGGTAAATAAACTTACTATAACAAGCCAAACGAATCCCAAGTTGTTTATTATTAATATATATAACCTTATCTAAGTCATTTGGCCGAACCTTAGATTTTTAGGAATAAAATAACAATCAATAATATAATATTTTTTTTAAAAACTATTTTATGTCAATTTTGACACTATTTGGTAATTGATTTTTGTGAAAATCATAACACAAATATTACTTCTAAAAAAGTTACTAAAATCAATAATAACATGTCATATTGACCTAGAAAATTAGTGTAATTCATAAAAAGTCTCAAATTACATTTATTTGGGTATTTATAACGTCAATTATGTCAATATTTCATTAATAAGATAATTACTGCATCATCATTGTGTCATAAATAAATTAAATTATTTAATGTCTAAAAATTAAAAATAAAATATCATTATGTAGGAAACCTATTTATATATCTAATAAATATTTATAGTCTAATTTATCTTATGTATAACCCTATATTAATAATGATTTAGTTATTAAACTTTGATTTTAACTATTTTAACCCTTCTTTAAATAAATTGATAATAAATGTCCTAATCTAATCCAAGTGGGCCTAAATGGTCATATTTTATTCCTAAGGTTGTTTTTGGTCGAATTACACTTATCCAATATAATTAGAACATGTGATAGGGTAATAATAATATCACTTTTACCCTTAATTACCCTATTTACTTTTAACCGTGGTAAAAAAAGTAAAAAGTTACTATTCAACATAAATTATTTTCATCTCATTGAACCACATTTTACTTACTACCATCAACCGTGTCTCTCGGATTTTTGAAATTCCCATTCACAGAAGCGGTAAAATTATGTTTTATGTAAATTTGCAAATTCTCCTAGGATGTGGGTAAACGACGGTGAAAAGTTCAATAAAATTTTTATATATCTAAAATTATTATAAAATGACTCCAACGAATTAATTTGAACTTATATAGGTATTATGTATCAATTTGGATCTAAAATAAAATAAAATAAATAATTATTTACATAAAAAGTCAGTTTTTAAGTAGTAACCAAGTGTGTTCACTATTCATCAAAAATTGAATGTTTTCAGAAAAATACCAAAATTTCACCCTAGGATAATTTCGATATTCCGATTCCAAAAATGAATTCCATTTTGAAAGATAAAATTTCAAAAAGTGGGTATTATTATTCATAACGACTAGTTCATAATAATATTATAATAATATCTTGTCTAGTGAAACTTGGTATTTCGTACTACACACGCTATCGAACAAGGTCTTGATTGCATGTAATGTAAGCCAAGTCAGGTCGTCATGTAGTGAAATCTCCGTTTGGTGTTTTGTATAACACAAGATAATCTTGGTGTGTCGTACAACAGAAGATATGAATGAAATTAAAATGAATATATCTTATAAAATCTCGGGATGTTACAATGAAGCACTTAATTATAGTTTGTTCTCTCTTCGAGGGGTTTGGGTGATCCTCTTGATCTGGGTTTTTATTATAAACATGGGTTATCTGAGATATTATCTTCATATTTTTTTATTCTTACTCCAATTAGGTTGTTTATCTCATTGGGGTAGTCATAACATCTCCCAACACATCAATTTATTACCCTATTCTTCCTATTTTTGTCCATTGGATAGAATAAAGGGAAAATTAGGGATGATTATTTTTAAACTATTAGACACATAAATGGGAATACAACAATATTTAAGTGAACCCATATAAATTACATTTATTTCCTTAACTTATGAATCTCTAGGATTCAATATATGTTATCCATAATCTATTTCCTAACATCTATTCTTATGTGAATTTTGTGTTCCCTTGATAATGGTTCATAATGTACTCTTGAATTTACCAGAGAATATACTCCAAGAATGTCAAACAGGTTGTGCAGTAAGGCCTGGTTTTGTGTACTAGGTTACCCCGAGTCAAGCTTGAAACACCTTGTTGGAGTTGTTACTCCTAGGTATATATATTCCAAAACCACATCCACTTGTAGTATCTAGATAGGGATATATTTGATTTATAAACCAATTAATCTATACTAATCAAAATTTAAGGATTTTTTCTTATAATTATTTTTATCCCTATGGCCTTCACTAGAGTTTTCTAATCATAATCTCAAAAATAATTAAAATTTTCTTCTAATACCAACTATAACAACGCTTATCTTTATTTCACATTAATACTTGATTTATTTGATAATAATTCACATAATATTAACCATATTATCAATAATTCTAGTGTATTAGGGAATTAAGTGCATTAAATAAAAACATAAAACCTAGAATACAACATCTTTATTGAAAACTTCTTTAACATACTCAATTTACTCATTCGAACTTAAAACTGCATGGGATAACTTGGGTACATACATAAGAAATGGGTGTGCTATAAAAACCAAGTAAGGTATTACACATGACATAAGTGATATCTGTTATAAAATAGTAATATCAATTAGGAATAAAGGTAAAATTAATAATAAGACATGGTATATCATGATAATCATAACATGGGAAATGTGTCAACAACTTAAAACATTAAATCATAAAAATAGTTCAAGGCTGAACTCACCAAGACATCATGGTGGAAAAAGTACCACAAATGAATCTGGTTCAATCTTTATACCAACATGAAGTATCATGATACTAAATATTAACCAATTCATTGGAGAGATATCTGGGCATACCCATCATATTCATTTTATTCTCATTCTTAAGTGTGCCTCATGGATCATACAACATGGATTCATTCATCATAATAATTTATTACACGATCAAGGAATGTGGAATAAATAAATCTAATCCAATAATAAAAAAGTATATGTTTATAAAATTAAATAATTTTGATAGAAAAATAGGTTTGGTATTCACTATATAATTGTTTTGGCATGGAAAATCCAGGGGAAACTTCAACAGCATAACAACATTACATAAAAATTTATAAAATAGATTAATGAGAGAGAAAGGGGTATGTATTAATTTGGAAATAAATTGGATATTAATGGGTATATGTAATAACATATCCCATCAAAAGGAAATGAATATAAAAGACACAAGTTAAAGAAGATACTTGAACAAAGTGGAGAAGGGGAAAAATCCCTTACGAAATTTCGGCATGGTAATGGATGTACATAAATGATCAGGGGAGGATTAATGAAAGAAAAAAATGGGGATATCATAATTTATAAATTACATGGACAGTAAGGGAAATATTTAAAAATGTATAATGACAAAATAAAATGTAATTTAATAAGCTGACATAAAAGGAGTTCTTGAATGGAAATGAGAAGAGAGAAATCCCTTACAGAATTTCGGCATAGTAACAACTTAGTTGAAGATCAAAATGAGAGATAATAAATGATACCTCATTAAAATTACATAAATTTGATATTAGGGGATGTTTATAAGTGAATTAAATCATAAATTATTTTAATTAATAATACAATTTCTAAATAAGTGCTTGAATTGAAATGAGAGTAAGGTCCCTTACTTGAGTGTGTAACTTCAAAAGCTTGGGAGGGGATTCTTGAGAGCTTGGGGGAACCTTTGGAGGAGCATAGAGAGTGGAGTTAAGAGTATGGTTGTGCTATAAGTAGTTTTAGTGAATATAAATGGGATATTGGGTGGGTTTATATAGGAAAATAAGGGGATTTCTTTATTATTTAGGTTTTCGACTCAACATAATAAAATATCAAAAACCACAAACCATCCCATGGTTTCTGCACATGGTTTCTTCAAAAATGGATTGGTTATAATTATTTTATAAGTACAATGGAGGAATTTATTGACATAATTCCCTTGATTATGTGGAGGTTTGTCACACTCTTAAGGAAAGGATTTTAAAACCATAAAATATATTATAAGTTTCGGAGGATTCATAATGGCTTTACAAAATATATAAAAAAACATAAAATCAAATTATTTTAAAGGTAAAACAAATATTTAGTTGTGGAAACCATTTATAGTAATTATTACATCACTTTTGGGTCTTTATGATGTCATAAAACACAAAGTATATTTATGCGAACTTTAATTTTTCCCAAAAATTTATCTCTCTCAAAAATTTATGAAAAAATAACCGTTAGATAATTTTAATGTTATGATTCCAAAACAAATATTCATTTTATATAAATAATTTTCTAAATATTATAATTTTCACATTTTAAAAAATCAACATTTATTACGAAATGTTGGGTTTTTTACAATAACAGTTTTCGAACCCTTATAAAAATTACATTTGAATTAATAAAAATTTTATTATAATTTATATATAATGAACATTATTTAATAATATTCAAAAATTATTTATTTAAAAATCCATTAATTCATAAATTTGTTAATTGAATTTGAATATTAACGAAAAATACAATTTTTTCTTTATTATATCCAAATAAAAATCATTTAAAATTTAACAACAATACAATGAAAATATATTCATTATTCTATAAAAAACATACATATTCAAATTTCTAGGGTCTTGATAAATATCACTTTAATACACAAGGAAACACCCATATAGTAAGGTTTGTGATGGTGGGAATTTCATCTGGTCGCTCGGTGAACATGGTTTGTGTCGTGATCTTGATGATCTTAAACTTCTCCCATAAATGATTTTTATCAAGCTTAAATTATTGGATCTCAGCTTGGTCATGGTCAAGAGAAAATCCTAGAAATTATATCCCCCTTGAAAGCACTGATAAATTTTCATCATAGGGTATGGTCTTATTGGTTGAGGTCATCACTTCCTTTATCTGTATCAGTTGGATTTTTTAAAACCCTGTTTTTATACAAATCACATAATCACTTTTCAACAGATATATTATCAATGGAAATGATTATTATTAGTATTTTAAATCCAATAAGATATAATAAAACAAAATAATTAAATGTGTTTTCTGTAACCATATTTCACGATGAGATATTTAAATAAATAAATAAAAATTATTTATTACTATTTAGGTGGTTACAGGGACACCCACTATTAAAATACCATGAATATTTGAGACTTATAAGGACTATTTAATAAAATAAATCAATAATGTTGAATTTTTTGGTATCCATACTAATTTAGGTTCAATTATATTAGTATTAAGACACTTTGAAATCCAAATAGATTAAAAAAAAAACTTGTTGGTTGTTCATAAAAAAATATTCAATAATAAATTTTTTGGTATGAATAAATTATTATGTAAATAAAAAAGATAATTCACTATCATAATGACCGTGTATTTTACAATTAAAACATGTTACACTTGAAATTCACTCTTTTTAGATTTCAACAAAATAATTCTTATTCATCCTTGATGAAATTTTGTTATTAACAAAACCATTCTTATTATAGTTTGGTTTGGCCATGTACAAAATTTTATTATATCTCTATTTTCATTTAATAAATGAAGATAAAGTTTATTTAAGATTAGATGCATCCTTTTTCAAATCCATATTCTCTTTTTGAATAGATTCAAAATCTATATAGATTATTTCATTAGATTGAGAAGCTTTATTTCTTAATTTCTTATTTTCCTTCTTGAGTTTACTACACTCATTCTCAAATTTATTCATTTACTCCAAGACGAAATTAAACTTTCTTAAATGATACTTATTTTTTACTTCCAGAAAATATTTAATTTGTTCATTTTGTTCTTTTAGTTTCAATATCTCAGAATCAAAATTATTTTTACATTCCTCATTATAGATAACACTAGTATTTATATTTTCACATTCCTTTTTAATATTCTCATTTACATCAACCGACTTCTTATTTTTAATTTTTATATTAGTATGTTATTCAATAATCCCAAAACAATCATCCTTTATTCCTCATTATCTTTATAAAATTTATTGACTTTAGAATTAATAGAATTAAAATTAGAAAAAGAATCAGAATCATTTTCTTTTCCATTTTTAGTTATTGCAATATTATCAACATTAGCAGGAGTTATTAATTGAAAAAAAATGAATCTTGTGTATCCATCAAAGAAAGGTTACCTATTTCCTATTCACATCCCATATAAATTCTCAAAAATGAATAATCTATACAATTCCACCATTTAAAAAATATTTTTTTCCATTATTCTTTTGTCTTCATCTTTCATCAAATACATGAGTTTGGGAAAATAAGTCCAAATGTGTCCCCTCTTCCTCTACTAATAACATGTTAAGTATAAAGCATCATTATTTCTACCATGATTTCCTTTATTATAATCCTTTAAATTCTTCCTTTTGAATTTCCTCTTGCCTCTTTTTTTTTAATAAACTTGTAAATATTATTGATAATGTATTTCATATCTTCATCACTTTCCTATAACTTATATTCATAAGAGTTAGAGGATTCCTTAACATTATAATTTAAATTAATAGCTTTATTTATTTTAGACTCCCCATCAGAAATAATTTTATATTCAATTTAATACTTAAACAAAGAAATTATTGGTTCATCTAAAGTATACTCTTTAAAAAATTCACTTTCATCGATCACTACTTTCTTAGCATTACATATTTTTGGTAATTATCTCAGTAAAATTTCAACTATAGATGTATTGTCTAATGCTTCACCATGTGAACTCATACCATTTATAATTCTTGTAAATCATTGAAACATCTAGTTTACTAACTCATCTTCTCCTATATTAAAATCATAGTATTCTACTCAAAGGAATTCTCACCTGGTTCTTTTAATCTTATTTGTCCCATAGTGAGTAACTTTTATAATTATCCAAATGTTTTGGGCCATCTTACATGATGAAACCTATCTATACACATTTTTACTTATATAACAGAACATAATATTCTTTAATTTATAATTAAGAACATACATTACTATATCATTACCTTCAAGGGTATCTAGATCATATTTAGGTAATTTATATGGTTTTTATATTGTTTTCCTATGATCTATACATAACTTATTTTTGTATGCTTTTGTCAGGTCTTTAAAATACATGTAGTTTTTTCTATAAAAAATGGGGGGGGGGGGGGTTTGAGGTATCCAGAAATCATTGACATCAATAACTATCATCTTTAAGAACTTATATTTATTTTGTAGACTATTATTTCTAGGTTATTTAGGTTATTATAAAAATTATATAAATAAGAAAACATGTATCCAAAGGAATTAATAGTTGAATTAAATTTTTAGATCAGAATAGATGGAAATAATTTACTAGAGGTGGTGAATAGTGATTTAAAACATAAAAAACTGAAAAATTAGAATTTATTATTGAATAAGGAAACCATGTAGTAAATTTAATAGAATATAATTTATCAAAAATAAAATATGAACACATCATTTTTATATTAGTTCAGATTTCGAATATCATACTCTACACTCCAATATTCTCTACTAAATGATAAGATCAATACCCATTATGAAACCTCACATTTAAAGTACTGATAACTTATTTACAGACACTTAATTTTATAATACCTAGAGGAACAACCAATACTTTAATTTTTATAATATTTATAATCTAATCTGACCTGAATTTTGTTTATGAGTCACAATACAAGAACAATCCTTTTGGTTTTTTGAATAAAAATTACTAAAATTTATTTTGATTGGAAGAATAATAAACTGACTCTTTAGAACAAATATAAGAAGATATTATTTAATAAAGAAAAAAATGAAAGAATTTAAAATAAAGGAAGAGAGAATGTAGAAATTGATATAGATCGATGATCTCTAATAAACACTTCACCAATAGAGATTCTAACATTGATGCTTCTTTTTTATTGTACTAATAAAAAATAGTGTTTAAATATCTTAGACATGTGTCAAGAATCATTTCTTTATCTTTCATCAAATCCCATGATCTTAATTTATTGACTGATCACTAATGGTCATCTATATCCTTCTGTAGATGCTTGTTGGATGAGAGTTTCTTGAAATCATCGCCTCTATTCAAAGTTTATCAATATTTAAAAATATAGAAATTTATTATCACCGTTTTATTTTTTAAAATATTTAATTCCTAAATTTAACTTATTAAAACACTTTCAAAAAAAATTACTACATATTATAATTTTTCAAATAAATAAAAAAATATTTTTTTTCTTATAGACTTGTATTAAAACTATATAAATGAACATAGTAGGAAACTTATTAATCCCAAAATAGTATTCATGATATATTTCTGCCAAAAAAACATCTAATATAGTTATAAAATAAAAAAATTTATTTTTTAAAGTAATAAAATTGGTAAAATAAATTGAATACACTTGAAATTTAATAAAATAACAAAAAAATCACCAAACATAGCATCGTTGCTCAAATATTTCATGTTTACTTGTATAAATATTTTTTGTGAAAAATATTTAATCAATGAACCCATTTATATATTTTAAAATTCAAAATCTATTCATAAATAATAATAATAAATATAGTTTCATATATAGTTTCATTAATTAAAAATTATACACATAAAAGACTTATAGTCACTCTATTTTGCAATAGTAAGGCCTTGTGTGTGCTACTATGAAGAGGAAAAACATAGGAATGATATGAGACCACTTCTACAACTATTACCTATACCATCAATAGAGGAGTGGTACCATTGATATTCCATGCTACCAATGTTGTGATAAGTTGAAACAATGAAGTCATCCTAGGGTTAAACCATACTACTACCAAAACAGAGCTATTACTATTAGTTCTAGGTCTTACCACTAGAACAATGGAGAAAGTACATGAAACCATTAGTATAAGGATATAATAATGTTGGAATAATATTATACCATTATGGTACATTCCCACTAACAAATCTACTACCTTTGGATAAGAGTGGTTGATGATTCTTAAACTACTGGTGTCAGGTGTTCCACCATTAGAGGTGAGAAGTTATACTATTACCGGTCATTATCATATTTTCATTTAGGTCCTAACGTGTGAATCATTACTAGTGTGATAATAGTGAATAATTAATGGATAACACTTGTACTACAACAAGGGTAATTTGTTTTAACCTTACACAGGGCTATGAAATAAGTTTTGTAAAGGTAACTTCATGATCACCCTTATGTATGCTATGAAAATTCCACCTCACCTTTATATAAGTATAAGAAGTTAGGTTGGAACCTTATGTGGGCTATATGATTCATGGTATATCGTTACATGCATAGGAAACTACCCTTACTAGAGTTGAGGACTACCCTTACATGGGAATTATAAATCTTAGATGACCCATACAAGATTTACACTTACACGGGTTACCCTTACACAGGTAAAGGATACTCACTAGTACCCTTACAGAATGTCATTGGTACTCATACATGGGTTACCCTTACAAATCTCGGATACCCTTATGAGATGTTCATAATCACATGGTAAACTATATGATGCATATAAAAGGTACAGGCTACCGTTACGTGACCATACAAAGGTTAAGGTTACCTTAATGCAGTGGGGAAGTTACATTTTTATAAGGTTCAAAAAAAGATTTTACCTTTATGAAATAGTTAAAAATAGGGTTTTACATGAAACAAATATATAATTTATATAAAACTAAAGACATTAAAATTTATATTTTCAGTTTTTAAGTTTGAATATAATGTAAGGTAATTAAATTTATCAAAACACTAAAAATTAATTAAAACATTAACAAAAAAACTAATAAATGTTAATACCCAAGTTCAAATAACAACATGGAGTGAATTATTTTCTTTTCCATCAAGATCAAATGTGATCATGTCTTGATGAATCCACTTTTCCTCTGACACTTTAGTTAGGGTATAGATTTGTATCACTATCTTAAAAACATGGAAACCTATACTCCTAAGAAATGTATACATACTTGTCTTCCAATAACTATAGTCTAAACCATTTAAAAATGGAGTTATTCTAATAGAATAAACCTTTGGGGAACTTTGGGTATTTTAGGTTATGTATGTACTTACATGATCATTCCTTTAACTAGTTATATTTTTTAAAAATAAAAAAAACATTGGGCCTATAACAAATTATTGGTTTGAATAAGTACGCAAAGAGGGGAGGTGGGTGTGAATTTCCTCTTTAAAACTTTTAATAAATTTAAATTTTATTTTATGGTATTGAAATAATTGATTCAATAATAAGTTTTAAGTTTAATATATTTAATTATTAGGGGAATAAATAAATTTAATATTTTATTATAGTGTAAATAAAATAAATAACATAAGATAATTTGATAATTAAGTTCAGAAATCACCTATGAAAGGGGCATACATCTCTATCCCAGGGCCTTTGGATGATTTATAATCCCTTGGATGAAACAGTACCAAAGAAAAATATTTATAATGTAAATAAATTTCATTAAATTCTATGAAAGAACAAAATAACCCTTTCTTTAAGGACAAATAAAGAAACTAAAATCCTTCACTTAAGGTTGTGAGGACCCAATTCCCATGATTTAAGAACCAATAAAGAGAAAACCCCTTACATTATAAACTATGTGAGAACCAAAAGAAAAAAAGAAGATAAATTATTTTTCACAGGCCCTTTGAAGCACACACTCCACTTTCACTATACAATGAATAAAAAAAGAAACAATATAGAAAGAGAGGGAGTAAAATATAAGAGATCTTGAACACAAAAATAAATTCAAAAAGAGATATAGTGTTAGAAAAATGGAATCATAATATTTTTAAAATTGAACCATTTCATTGCAATCAATCAAATGGTTCTATTTATAGTCGTTGGGGGGGTAGGAGGCTTCTTGTGGCCTTGGGGGTTTAATAGGTCTGTTAGAGGGAAAATCAGATTGGTGGGGTCCACTACCAATAGTTATATTTTACATCTCTCCTAAGGACACTAGGTAGGTAGTTTTCTTTGGATAGAACTAGTGTTATTTATAAGCACCACCATCCATCCAGTGGTACCACACTAGTTCACTATTGGTACCTACATGTGGGAGGCTCCAAAAATGCTTCTCCTAGACGACTTGAACCCTCATTTTGGTCTGGTGCTTCCATGAAAGAATTTATAAAATATAAAAATAGAACTCCATGATGTGAAAACATTAAAAACTAAAATGTTTATTTGTAGTAATTGATAAAAAACCTAAGAGAGTGATATGTACAACAATTATCACAAATCCTTTTTTTCAATTTCACGAGAACAATTGCCTTGAAAATATACATCATTATTGGATCTATAAATTTTCCTAATTTATCCTTTAAAAATCCAAGGACAAAAAAATGGATTAAAATAATTTCTAATTAAATTATATTTAATTTATCTAATTTTTCAAACATTATCATATTTTTACATTTAAATCATGAACAAAGAAATGTCATTATTTGGAACATTTTTTTGGAAAATTTCAAAAAAATATCAACCCCTTCGCCATCTTTAGAACTTTTTCATCATGCAGTAGCCCAACTATGATTCATTATAACTTAAAGAAAATTTCATATATGAAATATAATAAACTATATTCTAAAATTTAATTTCAAATTTAATTTAATAAATAATAATACCAAATAATATTTCTTAAAAAATAACAATAATAATAAAAACAATTATAAAATATATTATAAATAATAAAAGTATTATATTTATTTAGTGGTGTATATTTCATCAATTCAAATTGTTACTAAACACAGGGTAATATAATGTAAAAATACTATCTATAGATGTGAATAAATGAATAAAAATTAAGAATTTTTATTTCATAAAAAATAATGCAGTGTAGAGATACTATATTTGTTACATTGAAAGTTTAATTTTGGGTGAAATTATCAAGTGAAAAAATACATAACAATTATTTAATAAATTATAAAAATAGTGTTTATTATATTGAGGTTTCATATTATAGTACATAGGTTGTAAATAAATAATATATGTAAACAAAATTAAACATATGTTATATATTGATTAAAATTGTAAAACAAAAATTATATAAAAAATGTACATAGTATACTGACTTATTAAGAAATAGATCATCACTCTTAATATAAACTAGTTTTTATAATAGTAATCTGGGATACAAAGATTAAAAATTATAATACATATTTATAATATAAAATATAACATGGAAAAATATTCCAAAAGTGGATAAAAATTATGGATTTGGTAAACAAAAAAAACTATTCAAAAATAACATTTTGTCAAAATTAAAATCTAATGAAATAATAATAATTCATAGTTTAGAATTTTTATTCCACATTATAATACATTTATTCTATATTATAAAATAATTATCATGTATTACTTAATAGTATATTAATTACAATAAAAATATTAAATAACAAATTCCATATTTTAATAGACAAATCATAACATCAAAAAATAAAAAATAATTAAAAAATAGAGTATCAATTTTATGAAACAATTATTTTAGGTTATATAAGAATTAATACACAAAGGCATTACATATTACAAAAGAATATACAATATATAATAGGTTAAGTATGATTGAGTGTGAGAAGAAAACGCGGAGTGCTTGGAGGAAATGGTCAATAAATGAGATTAAAAAATGATATATCAAAGAAAGAGGTATTAGGGATAGAAGATGAGGGAATAAAAAATAGGTGAGGTGGATGAATGAAATCAGATGCTGATAGATCCAAGAAATAAGGGTTAGGGTTCACTTCAAGAGATAAAATCGACTGGTGCCGCCTGACTGAAACAAAACAAAGTGATGGGTTCCTAACATTTCAATTTTTTAAGGTTTTCCACACCAGCTATTAAATAACTTATGTGAACAATTATAGATTTAGGTTTATTTACATTGGTTATAAAATAACTAATGTAAACAACCATTTATAGTGTTGGTTATAAATAAATGAGGTTATATATGCATCATTTTAAATAGTTTTTGTACTAGTTCTAGTTATATTCCATTTACTATATGTGATATTTTGTTTATTGATGGGATTTTATGATTGTACACCCTGATTTATATTGGTGATATTCTATTCACTAGGTGATATTTCATTCACTTCTAAAATATTTGATACTCAGTTCATCACCAAGGATAGGTTGGGTGGTAACCAACTCCATGATGAGATAGGGTAAACTTAGTAGTATTTGAGGGATAACCATTACATGGTTATCCTACCTTATTAATGTGATCGGACCAAGAGAACCTCTATCCCATTTTGACATTAGATGAAGCGTGTAGGAGTCAACTGTTAGCGTGAATTCTTGAGTATCCAGTGATTTAGTAGGTGTTGTGCATGTAATATTTACCACTTTCATTTATATTTCACATGGTAACACGTATATTTCTGTTTTGATTATAGACATCATTTCTGATGACATACTTAGTTTTATACGGACACCTTTTATGTTCACCATGGTGGTTGTTGAATCCCTATATAAGAAATTATTCCATAGAAAGGGTTCTCATATAGGTGAGTGAGTTGGAGAATCTTGGGTGGGACATGGAGACAATTCATATGTAAGTATGAGAACTTATAGTGACTCATTATTTATTAATTTTATTGTTTTTCTTGCTTATGTCCCATGTATATAATCATCCCTTTGGGTGATCTATTTTTGGAATATATGATTTTGTGTTATGATATGGGATTCAAATGTTATTTAATTGTGTATGATTTTGATTATGGTATGCATATTTTCATACATTCATTATATACTTTGATGTTTTATTTTTTTCTGAATTTTTATTTTATTTATTTAATATTTTTTGGAATGATACTAAGTGAATAGTTTCCCCATGAGTTTTTGTTGACCCTCACTATTAGTTAGCTGACACTAATGTATGTGAAGATATGGTTTATGTAACAACCAAAACCATCGAGGCCTTCCTGGAAAGTGGAAGGCTAGGCCACCACATCCCCAAGCCTACCTCTAATAGGCTATGGGCTGGTGACAAGTGCTGAGAAGGCATAACTATAATGGGATACCTTTTCCAATGTACCTATTTTCACACACCCAACCATCTCCTTGAAAAAGTGCAGAGGAATATAATGTAAATATTATAACATCTAGAGATAAAACATGCATGCAATAAACTCTAGGGTATAAATAAGAGTAAAATTGAAGAAAACCAAAGTGAAAAAGGGAAAATACATGCCCAAAAAGGAATGAATCCCCAACCTAACTACAACTGGAAGAAAATATAGCTCATATATCCTGACTCATGATCTCCAAGAATGACCAATGTACGGGGAATATACACTTGAGTATCACTATGTTCTACTAAAATCACTTCTTATCTATCAATATTCTATATAATGCATGACACATGATGGTAAAAACCATGTAGCGGTGATTATATACATACCTAGTAGGATGCCTCGAAAACCGAAGAGGGGGCAACAGAATACATGACCAGATTAGTCAACTCAACCCAAACCAGTAGGGAAATAAAACCCAAAAACATGTGAATATATAAATATATATATATATATATATATATTCCCATAAAATAATCCTAGATTAGATAAAATGGGTATCTTCATCTCACAGCCTAGCCTAGAATGATGGGACTACCTACATTTCCAAAGTTCCAACAATAATGCCTAGCATCTCACATGTCTACCTAAGAAGGTTATAAGGAATACATGCACCTCTACACACCTCCACATCCCGAGGGGTGAAATATCCAATAAACATAGGTCTCTATCCCTAATATTTTAGAGTTATTACACTCAATATGTGGATATAGTACCCACACCCTTGAGACTTAGGGTGGTTTCCACTCAAAGTATGGAGGACCCACTCCCTAGTGCATTATGGGGGTTCCATTCAAAGTATGGATGACCCACACCCTAGTGTGTTAGGGGAATTCCACTCCATGGGTGTTGATAGAGGACCCACTCCATAGTGTGTTAGGGGTTCCGCTCAAATTATGGAGGATTCAAGCCCTAGTTCATAAAGGGCACTACTCCATGGGTAGAGGACCCACACCCTTGTATGGTAGGGGTTGCCACTTAGTGTATGGAGGAACCACACCCTAGTGTGTTGGGTGGGATCCATGCCATGGGTAGAAGACTCACACCCTTGTACATTATGGGGTTGCACTCAGTCCAGTGGAAGAAGAATAGAGGACCCACATCCTAACACAATAGGGGGTTGCAAACCACAGACTCCCTCGATGATGATCTCTCTTGATCACTTCCATCATCAAGCTCCACATAAATGAGAATCACAATCATAAAATTCAATTTCATTTCTAAAAATACACCTCAATGTATACCATAACATATTACATGGAAAATAGCTCAAGATATGACACTGGTGGACAAAATCTGAGTCTGGATGAAGGAAATATGAAAGGTGGAAGCTTCTCATAGGGGTAAACGGTGTCTATGGCATCCACACAACGTTTATTCCCACTTCAATACCTATCCATGTTATCCTCTAGAAATGGTTCATATTACTTTTTACCTTACACAGTGTGTAAGGGGAACACATTACATGTCTCATTCACTAGTGCCCTAGATGTGTGATCCTTGTTGTGCTCGTCGATTCATGCCCAAGTAACTATCCATGGTTGGGTACCATCCCATGCCTGTGTACCCCTAGATTACACAACATGTCCTCCCACACTGGTTCCTAGTCATGTGAAGCTAGAACATGGCATGGATTCTTGGAAAGGGTCACATAGAATGTGGGCCGACTTTATGGTGTCTGATCATTATATTCCCCAAAACCCTAGCCTCCAAAATTTAGTGGGGCCACATTGTGTCTGTTCATCCCAATACATTCCATGTAATCTGTTTTTTCAAAGAAAGTATGGTTCCACATGAAAATTTCTATATCTACACTTGATACTATGAATCCCACTATTTGACCACCCAAAATGGTGGGGGTTTTCCTTTAGCAATCAGTTTTTGACCTCAATGGCCAGAAATCAATAACTGGTCATTTTTATAAATCCCACACACCAACCAACACCATACTCTTCTCGATCTAGTCACTTCTCTGAATCCTATATCCGTACATCTCACCTACAACCTATAATCCTTCCTAATCCATCTTCAAATTTCCAATCTTTTTTTACACACACAACTATCATGAATCAAGGGTTTCAATCATAATCAAACTCATCCTAGAAAATTCAAATTCTGACATCCATTGGGAAATGATGAAGATATTGAAGAATGGAGGGGTGAAGAATATAAAGTGAACCAATAATTTTCCAAGAGTTCATGGTGAATGTTCATAAATTAGGGGTTACTATGGGTGATAACATGTGCAATAGGGGATAATTATACTGGATCAAATTAATAAATAAATTCCAGATCTCTTGCAAAGAACAATTATCATAGATCAAAAGAATATAAAACTCATGATCATTATTTTAATAAAAAGGGTGGGAACCACAATTTAATAGAACTTTCTTGAATAAAAGGATTTATTATTGGATAAAAAGACATTCACTATTGAAGTATAAGACCCATGTTGTCCACTGCCTCTCAGTACACATCGATATGACCATCGTTCTTCATCGGATTCTGATTCACCAACGAGGAATGCTATAGATCTTCTCTAATATATCACAAGATTTTTTAGGATAACCCATAGAAAATCATCATAAGAGGTTGTTTATAGAGGATTTTTTTTAGGTAATTTAATAAACCAAACAAATAATTTATTTATTTATTTTAATTAAATGAACCTTCCAACAGTTTTCTTAATTGTATGTTCAACATAGACCAAACTTAGGTCACACATAAAGTAACCCCTACATACTTGAATCAACTGTGATCTCATATTCCCAATATGAGGCTCTGTTCAAGAGTTATTCCATGCTTTCAAGAAAACTACATGTGCATGATATTAATATATTAAATATTTCCATAATATTAATTATAGGATCACCAGGCCTCAGAATCTCATGTTTCCTCAACTCTTGGCTCTAAAAATATTAAATAATATATTTCAAATTATTAAAATAAAAAAATAGGGTAACTACATTACCCTCCTTCACATATTTCCGTCCTTTAAAATCAAAACTAAAAAATGTGGGGATACTAATCCTACAACCAGATATCCGACTCTCAGGAGATCTCTTGCATGCTCCCATGCTACTACAATAAAAGAACCAAGGCAATGACCCATCCTCAAAGGACCCTCTCCTATCAATCCTCAATATCCATTGAGTACTTTATGAAGGTAGATTCGTCCTCAATGTCCAGATCACCCCATTCAATGATGTTCCTAGGATCATGCATATATCTCTTCATCTACAACACATGAAATGAATCAAGCACTCACTCCATCTTTGTGGGTAAGGCTAGGTGGTAAGAAAACATTCCAACCCTTCTTATGATCTTTAATGGCCGAATGAACCTCAAGGATAACTTTACACCCTAGAAAAACCTCTATAATCCTCTTCATGAGGATAATATAAGGAAAATATGCCCTCCCTACTAAAACTACAAGGTCTTATGATGTTGATCTACACAATAATTCTATCAGCTTTGGGCCATCCTCATCCACACACAGATCACCTAAACCATCTCTATCATCTCTTATACCATCTTTGGACCAAATGGAGTTTCAGCTCCATTCTCATTCTTGCACAAGGGTGACCTTGAGTGTCTCCCATACATGGTATCTAAAGATTCCATTTCGATCATAGATAGATAGTTGTTATTATAATAAAACTATAATAATGGAAAGTGATACTCTCAACTCCAAAAAAAGTCTAAAACACAACTCTTAAACATTCTATCCAACACCTAGATATTTTACTCAGTCTATATATCAATCTAGGGGTGAAACAACATACTCATCTAGAACTACATCTCAAATGACACATTTAGGGCTCTCCACAACCATGAAATAAATCATGCATCATGTCCAGATATAATCATTGAGGGAACCCCATGGATATAGATAATCTATTTTATGTAAAACAATCTGAAACACTCTACTAAACTTTAATCCCTGATGAAAATATTTTTTTTATAGTCCATAGGTTGTTCAAAAGTTACCTAAATGGCATCATAGACTCTCACTTTACGTAGAATCCCTTTCAGAAAGTCCATGAATATTCTATCCCATTTCTGCTCTGGGATCTCAATAGGCTATGTTAAACCTATTGGAACCCGGTTCTCATCCTTCTCCAAGTTTCATGTGTGACATTGAGAGTTAAAATCGAAAACACTACGCATCATTCCATCCCATCAAAACTATCATTCAAGGTCACTATACATATCCATACACCAAGATATACAACCAATGGAGAAGAGTGGAACTCCCTTGTCACCTACTCTTACATCATGACTAGAACTACCACCCATCCCTAGAAAGAGAAGACATGTTACCCTACTTTAGAATATCTATCTGGTGAATCTCTTAAAGATATATGATCATGAAGAACCCCATAGATGAAATATTTCAACTAATACTCCCTCACATATTGGAGATGCGTATGAGCCAACACCATCGATTGAAGATAATATACACACCTCTCCACCACCAGAGTCATCTTCAAGGAAGCCAACTACTCAGACACATCCTCCCCTAAGTGAGAATGAGACTTCCAACTAAGGGAATTTACTACCATGTTAAACTTACTAGGAGTATATACTATCTTGAAATCATATTCCTATAAGAACTCCAACCAATGACTATGCCTCAAGTTTAAATATCACTATGTGAAGATATACCACATACTCTCATGGTATGAGTAAAAAACAATTGATCACTCTGAAGATAGTATCTCCATATATTCATAGAAACAAAACTAAAAATGTAAACTCCATACAGTGAGTCATGTTGTTCTCCTCATGGGGTAGCAACTACCTCAACCAGTATGTGATCACTTCCTACCTCTACATCAACATGAAATTGATCCCATCTCTAAAATAATTATAATACACTATGTCATTTATTCCCACTTCTGATAAACTCAACCTAGTGGAACTGGCTAGCCTCTACCTCAAATCCTTTAAGGATATATAACATTTCTCAGTATTGGTAAACATCTACCATTTCTATGCTAGGGTGTTCAAAGGGGATAAAATCCTAGAGAAGTCTACCACAAACCTCTTATAGTACCACATCAGGACAAGAAATATTTTCACCTCTAACATGCTATTGGGTGATTCCCAATTAAGAATGACATTAATATTTATCGGGTCTATATATAATCCATTCTTATAAATGACATGACCCAAAAAATTGAACCTCAAAGATCTATAACTAGCACTTTGAGATATTACTATAAAACTACTGCTCCTAATGTAAGTCTAATACTATCCTCAATGGTTCTTCCTACTCCTCCTTTAACACAAAGTTGATGCATATTTCATTAATAAAGACAAAAAAATCAGTCCTTGATTGACTAGAATATCTGGTTAATGAAATCCATAGACACAAAATGGGTGGTAGTCACACCGAAAGACATCACCCAGAACTCATAGTGTCTGTAGCGGCATCAGAATGATAGCTTCTAAATAATAGCCTTGAGAACCCTCAACTAGTAGCAGCGAGACCTAAATTTGATCATCTATAACTATATCTCACCACATAGTAAATTAAATAGGTCTTAAAATTTTTAAAATTGGTAATTTTTCTTTCTTATATCCTGATTTAGGAGAAGATAATCAATCCAAATCTGCAAGCTCCTATTTTCCATTTTCACAAAAAATCTTGATCTTCCCTGGGGGATACTATGGGTTTGATAAAAACATTCTCTCAAAGGTCCTACAAATAAACCCTCATCTCCCAAATCTCAGTACGGTCCATTTGATATACCATAAAATATATCATTACGGTCCTAGGGTGTATGTAAATGCATAATTCCATCTTTAATCTCAGAGGTAGTCCTGAACATCCATGTGAAGTATTTCCATAAAGTACTCCCCTATTGAAGGTATCCGGATTCCCAAAGATCCAATTGTTCCAAGGTACAAACCTTCCAACTGATGAGTGAGGGGTTTTAGCATCCTTAACACAAGGCCTGCACTCATAGCCATGAGATCTTTCTCACCTATGAAGGATAATCTCATCCCATCTGTCTAAAGGCATATGAACTATCTACCATGAGAGTTGATCTAGTCTCAAACAATAGAAAACTATTTTATACCAATTTTGATTATATTGGGTTTCCTCATAATGACTAAGATATTCCATGTGAAAATATCTCTATCAAACAATATCTTGTGCCTCTATAAGATATGAGATATTGATGAATCGAAACCATTTAAAAACTCTAAAAAAAGTTGTTATAACAAGGTCTCAATGAGTAGCTCTAGCTCTCATAAAAGGGATAAATACATGAAGTAGTGACTTAAAAATATCAATAAGTAATCTAAAATTATATAATAAACACATATCATACCTTATATCATATTGTGAGCTGGAAAGTCATAAACCTTCGTAACCTACAAAATCATGTGGCCCCGGCTACTAGCTCTCTAAGCCTAGTGTGGTCCACATTATAGTGGTGTAGGAAGTAGTTTATAAAATCTACCTCCACTAAAATATCCTCCTCCTTGATCTATACCTAGACCTCTGCTAGCACTGCCTCCATAGGGGTCACCCTATCCTCACATAGGAGAACCCTGATCATGGTGTTGCATCTATTGTGGAGGTTCATCCACTACTACCTTCCCTCATAAGTACATCCCGTTGGGAAATCCTGTTCTATGTGACCTCACCTATTATTTGAAAAACATATCCCCTCTATATGATGACATGGTCCTCTACGTGGACCCTGAATTTCATGTCCATATGTCTATGTTCGGCCATCAGTAGGTATCTTATATCCAGACCCCACTAAATGGAACCTGTAAGATGCTAAAAACAACTCATCACCATGACTCCCACTATTATCCCTAGTTACATGATTCCACTTAGATAGGATTCTCTCTATCCACATCTCCCACTCTAACACATCATTATATATATAAATTAATAAGGGGACCACATTGGCACAAATATTCCTATAGGGACCATGTTCTAACTATTTCACCCAGAAGTAACCATCCCATACCATGATGGAGTGAGCTATAAGGTCAGTGGACCTCAAGGCATCCTCAAATACTATCATAAAACTCTATTGTAGCTTCATAATATCTAGAATCTATACTAATTTCATGTGTGGTGGGTAATACTTCTCATGAAATAGCTGCTGGAAGTCAGTCCATAATAGATTAAACTCATCATTTGTATATGCTACCAGACTCCATCGGTTCCCAACTACTCCATGAGAAAGAATAGCTTCCTGCACTACAATTTGATAAGTTGGGGTTCGTACAAGCCTAAATACTTAGATCACCAACTTATAATAATCCTCTTCTTCTTGGAAATCTAGCTCACCACATAAATTTAGTGGCCTCTGGCACTAAAACACACATAATTTTATAAGACTGTACACATCCTCATCCTAACCTGATGGTACTATATTCCACTCAATGGGATAGGGTTCTTCTATCTTCCTACCTATAGGAATATCCTTATGAGATGTTCCATGAACTAATACCTCATCACTCATCAGACTGTCATCACATTCCTGAATTAGTAACGTAGCTAGCTGTCTTCATGGAGCCATCCTTAAAGTGATCAATATGTACCATGGTAAGATGGGAATATATATATATATATATATATATATATATATATATTTGTGGGGGGGAGAGATGACTCAATAAGGGTAATAAAAAGACTCAATCATATATGATTTATTTACCATTATTCCTTGAAACCAATTTCCTAGTATACCAAGTTAACAAGAAGGTAATTAGAGTCCTGGTATATAGATACATAGGTCATTGAACCAAGACTAGGTTCCCTAGCCTGAGAGCCACACTCAAGACACTATAACACCATTTCTCTAAGTCCCAACCAATCCTCACCATGATTTTGTCTCTACCTACATAAGGATGAACCCCTCTGGTGTCGTTATGTAACAATCCAACCCACCAGGTCCTTCCTGGCCAGCTAAAGTCTAGGCTGACACAACACGAACCCACCTCCAATAGTCTAGGGGCTGGGGATAAGAATCGAGAAGGAATAACTATAATGGGATGCCTTTTCCTAATTTATCTATATATAAAAACCCAACCATCTCCATGTATAGTTGAAGATGGATATTAAGTAAGTAATATAACAAATAGAGATAAACCATGCATGCAAAAAAACTCTAGGGAATATATTATAGTACAACTAAAAAACCCCTAGTAAAAAATGGGAAAAAATACTCACTTAAATTAAAATAAAGTCTGAATCAGACTACAACTAGAAGAAAATATAGTTGAGAGAGCCCTACTACCGATCTACATGCCTGGACACTATACGCAACCTATGCACCTGAATATCCATATGCTCCACTAAAATCACTGCTGATATATCTGTAGTCTATATAAGACATGACATGTCTAGAAAATCCTATGCATGGGTGAGTATATACATACCTAGTAGGAAACCCCGAAAAATGAAGAGGTAGAAATAGAAGACATGATGGAAGCAGTCCGCTCAACCTAAAAGTGGAGGTGAATAAAATCAAAAGACATGTGAATATAAATATATGCTCATAAAGGAAAACCATATGAGAGATAAATGGGATATCTATCTTATATCCCATCCTAGTATGATGAGTCTACCTATAGTTACAAAGGTCCATCAATCATTATTATCTTCTCGCATGTCTATTTGAGAAGGTGATGAGGAGAACCTACACCTCACCAATACTACATAGTCCAAGGTGGCACAATCTACCAAAAAATGACCCACACCCTAGTACATTAGGGTGATTACACAAAGTATATGGAAATAATAGCCACACCCCATTATGTTATGGGAGCACCACTCAGTGTATGTAGGACCCACAACCTTGTGCATCAATGCATGACACTCTATGGATATTGATAGAGGACCTACACCCTAATATGTCATGGGAGTTACACTCAAAGTATAGAGTACCATTGCCTTAGTGCATAATAATGGTTCCAATATGAGCATATAGATAGAGGACCCACACCCTAGTGCATCAAGGGGTGCCACTCAAAGTATATAATCTGCATTCCCTAGTTCATTAGGCAGTTTCATTCAGTGGGCAGAGGAATTATTCCCAAGTACATAAGGGTGTTCCACTCAAATTATAGGGGACTCATTCCCTAGTGAGTCAGGGGGGTTACACTATAGGGGTAGAGTAAATGAACTCTAGTGTGATAGGGGGTTCTACTTAGTATGATGTAAGGAGTATGGGGGACCTATACCCTAATACAAGATGGGGTTTCAAACCCCTACCTCTCTTGATGAGGATCCTACCGAATCACTGTCATCGTTAAGAACCGCCTGAAGAATAACCATGCTCAAAATATTACATATCATTTCTCAAAATTCACTATAAAGACTACTACCACATCCTATATAGAAAAATTCTCACGATAGTGTAACGCCCCGACCCTAGTTACCTGGAGTCGGTGCATTATTACGTAACATTGGCATGATCACAAAAGATCAAGTCTTGAAAGACTGATTAGTTTAGTAGCCTTGGAAACACTAGATACATTCATAAATGTTACATTACATCATAAAGTGAAAAACTACAATAACATGGTCTCCATAGTCCACACTCATATCCCCTTCTGAATATCCCTGCAGGTCATTCATAAAATACTTCTTCACATCCTGGAAAAATTAAAACATTGAAAGGGGTGAGCTCAGATGCTCAGTAAGGATAACAATATAGTGGAAACTTTCATAAATAAACATAAACATTTAAGGAAATGTATAACTGAAACAAAAGAATTTTAAACATGAACTTCAGTATAATATGGAAAAAGTAGAATGAAATAATTCCATTTAATTATTCACGTGGATATTCTACTAGTCAAATAATCACATGAAATATCAATAACCACTTTCATAATGATGGAATGGATAATGTCGGACTATCATAACCACATAGCCAAGGCCTCATGCCAAGACAACAAATATGATTTTGTCAAGGCCTCATGCCAAGACAATAGTTTGTCTCATGAGACCTACCGATTCATCGAGGAGCTATAGCGGGCTCCACCTGTCATTTATTAAGTCCAATGAATTCCTCATATGAACAGGTTTAAACATATCATAAACCATAACAAAATCGCATCACATAAAACATACATAAAGGAAACATAACATTTCCACATTTCAATCACAAGATATTAATACAACACATTGATATAATAAAATCATTATCAAAGCCATTTTCAATACCAAATTAAAATAAAATTAAAACTTGGTATTTTTTTTTCAATTAAAAAAAGTTATGGCTTGTAGAGGAAGTCAAAACTCAAATAATGGCCACAGCGGCGGGGAAGTCATTGTCGCCACATAAGTATGAAAAAAAACATTATTTTTTGTAATTTAGTAAAATTATTTGTATAAAAATATACCTTTTGAATAAACATAAAAGTCAAAGGGGTTTATACACCGTATAAAAAAAGTTGTGTATAAAACAAAATATGCCTCAATGAAAGGAGATTGAGACGAAGTCCCTTACCCTGTGTCCAACTTGACTTGATCATTCTTTAATCTCCTGAATAATAAACTAGAGTTAATTTATACTTGCTTAAGAACCTATTTCATGTTCATTATTCCTTTTATATCACTTATTACCAGGTTATGAAAATTATGTAATTATTTAAGTTAATAACGGTCATTTTGTTGATCTTTTGTACCTGAGTCAAAAATAAACTTCTTATAATTACAAGTTTTTCATGTGGTAAAATATCCATTATCTCAAGAATTATATTCATGATGTAGATATCATATATATCATATATATCCAGTATATACATGTATTTATAATATTACATAACATTTAGAGGTAAGAAATGAAATGCACTGTTCATGGAGACGGTAAGTCGTATGTACGCATGAACGCTACTTTCATTTCTATTTCATATTTAATGGAGTGAAATAATACTGATATAAAGGTAAATTATAATTCCAATATAATATCATATATAATATCATTTACTCCATCCTTTATATGTCCCACATATGGCATTAATGATTCAAATCACTTTGAGGGGCCGGTAGTCCGCACTTCCTAAAATGAAATTATCGCGTTTACCCATAATAGAAATCATAAACGTATGCCATAAATGAAAAATACATAAGAATAAGGAAAAAATAAACATAATATATATCATATATAAATATATTGACATCTTAATATCCACCATTATAGGTGTTAAAAGAAGATTGAACAATCATCATTTCGTGAGGCAGCAATTCGCCACCCATAGAAACAGTATGTTCTTTAACCATTAGACGAAGGTGTGTGTAAGTTTAAATAAAATCCTTATCATAAAAACATCCTAGTATATTTAAGATACTGTTTTTGTTACAAAATAAAGTAATAAAAATAGTTTAAGGGGTTGGATAGGAAAAATAAAACAAAATAACATAAGAGAAGACATTACCTTAAAATCGGGTAACTCTTTTCGATTTGAGCCAAAGGCTTCCTTCGGAAGACTTATGCCCAAAGTTAGGATTCTAAGAGTAAGATAGGAAAGTTGAGAGAGTATTTGGGCATATTTTGGCCGAAAAAATGGCTTTTATGGTGTGAATAAGGTGGTAGAGGTCGGGGCCTTTTATAAGAGGAGAGGAGGGTCACTCTTGGAAAGTCATGAAATGTTACATTATTATATAATGAGTTTCAAATTTTAAAGGTCCCACAATTATATATTTAGAGGATAAGGTGGTAAGGGTTCGAAATATACTCATCCAATAGGTTTTTGACAAGTTTAAGTCTTATATTTTACATTATCTTTTCATTTTATTTAAATAGTTAATTAATGAGGTAATCGTTGCATCATCATGGTGTCATAATAAATTTAATTTATTTAATGTCTAAAAATTATGAAAAAAATATGATGATGTAGGAAATATTTTTATATTTACAACTAATATTTATAGTCTAAAATTTAACTTATATAACCCCATGTAATAATTTTTTTAGTAAAACAACATATGTTTGTGAAAATTTTATTTGTACTTTAAATAAAAAGTTATTAATGTCATTTTCTTACCCAAGTGGCTCCATGGGGTCCCCAAGTTGACCAATGGATTTTCTTGGTCGCCCATGAATCATCCAATAATGGTAGGACAAGTTTCAAGATATTTTCATATTTTTATAATATCATTTTTAACTTAAATTTCACTAATTACCTTTAATCGTGATTAATAAAACTAAAAAGTTACTATTCACCAAAAATTATTTTCATCTCATTGAACCACATATTGGTTCCTAATGACAACCATGTATGTTTTATTTTTTGATATTCAATACACAAAAGTGTTAATGTTTCATTTACACGAAAAAATAGTTTTTAAACTACCACTTAGTGGTTTCACTCTTCATCAAAAATTGAAGTTTTTCAGAAAAATACCAAAAATTCACCCTAAGATATAATTGATATTCTGAATTCAAAAATGATGTCTATTTTAAAAAATTACAAACATATAAGTTGAATTAATTTGTTTTATAATTAATTCCTATAGTCAAAACAAATAGCGTGTTTTTAAGAAATAATATCAATCAAAAGATTGACAATTATTTGTGTCCAATTTCAAAATGAAATTAATTATAATGACCACCATTGGATAAAATCGTAAAAATATATTCTCATTATACTTTAAAACCACTCAATAGTATAATTTATCACTATAAATTATTTTGATTAAAAAGGTTGTTTTTAAGTATTTTTTTACTATTCATAGAAAATTGGAAGTTCTCAGAAAATTACAAAAAATTCAACTTAGGATAATTTAAATATTTAGAATAAAAAAATGAAGTCCATTTTGAATTATAAAATTAATATAATTTAAAAAAGTGGGTATTACTATTCAAAACATCTATTTTGATTGGTCACGGTGTGTTAGAATCTCAAACTTGCGTACAATTCAAGCTATTGCATTAGTGAAAGAGAATCGTACTGTGGAAGTTGGGGTGTTACATTATCCCCTCCTTCAATAAATTGCATCCTCACAATTTGAAAATGTTCTTTGAAAATAAAAGGTTGAAAATAGAAAATACCTTTGTGGAAAACCCATATCTGAAATAGGGTTAATGAAAATATAACTTTAAAAGAAAGAAAGATAAGTAAAAAGGTCACCCGAGATATCCCATACTAGGATTCTATGAAAACATGGATATGGAGGAGAAACAAACCATCAAGCTCTGATAGAGATTTGTAGAAAACAGTATTAGGAAAAAGTTAACTACAAGAAAATCAAAATCTTGTGATTGGTTAAATGGTCATTGATTCCCCAATTGGAAAAGTTAACCGACAACATTTTTGTTTTAAGTTAGCTTTCATAAGGTTGATGAATTTATTTAGGAGATTTACTAAGAACATAAGGAAATATACTTACTTATCATGTAGACTTTCATTCTTTAATAAATTTTTACCACAAACCCATCTTTCACACCAAAATTTAATAAAACTCAAAAATATTCTATTTATCATAATTTTATAAGGTTCCAAATATTAACACATACCATTTAGATTAGGAAACTGTTTTGTAATAACTAGGGACTTCATATAGGCTAGTGGTAGGTAATAAAGGCCTTTCGCACTATAGTTGTGGGTTCGATTCCTGCAGCTTTGTCCGACGCGACGGGTTATCCCCCAACCTGCAGGTTGTCCTTTTCCTAAAACTATATTATTATAGTTATCCAAAAATAATCTTCAGAAATGTTTTAACCTTAAACAATAATATCCAAATTTCAACTTAATCCATTTCAACCTTTATAGTTATCCAAAATACCTCTGCCCAAACTTTCTCAAAAATGTCTCTAAATTCCAAAATCAATTGTAACATCAGATTCCCAAAACAAAGTAAAGTTTCTCTTATTGTCACATACTAAAAATATGATTACCTTCATCATATTAAAACCTTACTAAAAACAACAAGTACTACAGTACAATCCTTATATATATCACATTATTCTTATAACCAGAATATAATCCTTGAGTCCAAAAGCACCAATACATTAATTATTCCACTTCAACTATAGTAGCAACATAAGATTGGCCTTGATCCCTTGGCCTTTTCTGAGGTAAGTTTCCCTGATTCTTAGGACATTTATTTTAATAATGCCCCATTTCCCTAAAATTTTAGCATTCAACATTGATAGCCTCTTTCTTTCCCTTGCAATCACGTGCCTGGTGACCTTTTTCTCCACATTTATAAAAAACTCCCATTATTTTTAGTCAAGTACCGGGGTGATTCTTCCCACAATTATCACATAATGGAAAATCCTTCTTTCCCTTTTTCCCTTTATCTGTCTCTTGTTCCACTGTTCTCTTCTTCTCTTACTTTACTTTATTGTCATATGATTTAGAGAATTCATTTTCGGTCTTGATAGAACACGAGACTATATCTTCGTACGTTGAGAAAGATTGTGATACTAAAGCTCGAAGGAGAAATGGTTTTAACCCATCAAAGAAACGATCAATCTTACTTATTGGGTTACATATATAATCTACAGCATGGCTCGCTAACCTTGTAAAGTTAGACTCATACTTTACGACATTCTCATCCTCCTTTTTCCTCAAACTCAGAAATTGCCTTTCCATATCTTCTCAATGGTCATGAGGAGAGTATTTTTCTAAGAAAAGCACTTTGAACTCTCTCAATTCCATACTTGGTACTTTTTCATCTTCCTTTGTATTTAGAATCAATGACCACCATTGATCAGAATCTCTAGTGAGGCGGTAAACTGCCATGATAACCTTTTCCCTTTCACTACTCCTCAAGGCATGGAATATTTTCTCTAAGGAATTTATCCATTACTTAGCAACTAAGGTATATTTACTCCCATTTAATGTTGGTGGTTTTTGCCTCATGAAGCGGTTTAACATTGATCCTCCATGTTGCAGATCAGGGTGCTCCATACGAGTAAGGTTATTATTCATAACCCGAGTGAGTTGTCCCAGTATGGTGATAAACTGATCAGCACCAGTTGTATCACCAGCTCCACTATAATTATCTTGAGCAGGAGGGAAATCCCAACATTGAGTGCATGCATTGATATGGTTTCCATTCCTTCCACTAGGTGATATTTCTAAACAATGTCATAAACTAGATCAGTTTATGAATCAAAATAAATAATTCCATACTTGTAAAACACTTAACATAAATTGAACAGTTTATGGATATAATCCATAATCATAAAAATGTTTTCTTTGAGGAAGTATATACTCATAAACCCTTCATAATTGTTTGTAAAGAAAATGGGAATTATCCTAAGCATATCCCTCGGGAGTGTCGTAACCAAGAGTGCAGTAAGGCTCGTTGTCGTGCACTAGTTCTCATTCGAGCCTAGCTCAAAGTGGTGTTTTTGGGTTTTACCCCTAGGTACATCTGTGCCAGAGCCGCCTCTACCTGCTCATATACAGACAGGGATGTATTCCTCAGAAAACTCACAAAATCTCTATAATACCAAAATTCTAGGAAGTTCTTCTATAATAATCCTCAAATTCTATCTTAGGGCTATGTGCTCTAATCATAGTTTTTCTAAATCTAGCTTCCAAGGTTAGTACTAAACTACCTCTGATACCAACTGTAACCCCCCGACCCCAGTTACCTGGAGTTGGTCCATTATTATGTAACATTGTCATGATCACAAAAGATCAAGTCTCGAAAGACCGATTTGTTTAGTAGCCTTGGCAACACTAGATACATTCATAAACGTTACATTACATCATAAAGTGAAAAACTACAATAACATGGTCGCCATAGTCCACACTCATATCCCCTTCTGACTATCCCAGTAGGTCATTCATAAAATAATTCTTCACATCCTCAAAAAATTAAAACATTGAAAGGGGTGATCTCAGATGCTCAGTAAGGATAACAATATAGCGGAAACTTTCATAAATAAACATAAACATTTAAAGCAATGTATAACTAAAACAAAAGCCTTTTAAAATTGAACTTCAGCATAATATGGAAAAATTAAAATGAAATAATGCCATTACTTATTCACATGGATATTCTACTAGTCTAATAATCACATGCAGTATCAATAACCACTTTCATAATGATTGAATGTATAATTCCATACTATCATAACCATTTATCCAAGGCCTCGTGCCAAGACTACAAATATGATTTTTTCAAGGCCTCATTCCAAGACACTAGTTTGTCTCATGAGACCTACCGAAGCATCGAGGAGCTATAACGAGATCCACCCGTCACTTATTAAGTCCAATGTATTCCTCATATGAAAAGGTTTAAACATATCATAAACCATAACATAATCGTATCACATAAAACATGCATAAAGGAAACATAACATTTTCACATTTCAATCACAAGATATCAATACAACACATTGATATAATAAAAACATTATCAAAACCATTTTCAATACCAAATTAAAATAAAATTAAAACTTGGTTTTTATTTTTCATTTAAAAAAAATTATGGCCTAAAGGGGAAGCCGAAACTCAAATAATGGTCACGGCAGCAGAGAAGTCATTGTCGCCGCATACGTACGACAAAAAAAACATTCCATTTTGTCATTTAGTAAAATGCTTCGTATAAAAAGATTCCTTTTGAATAAACATATAAGTCAAATTATTTTATACACCGTATAAAATAAAGTTGTGTATAAAACAAAATATGTCTCAATGAAAAGAGATTGAGACGAAGTCCCTTACCTTGTGTCCAACTTGACTCGATCGTTCTTTAATCTCCTGAATAATAAACTAGTGTTAATTTATAATTTCTTAAGAACATTTTTCATGTTCATTATTCCTTTTATATCACTTATTACCATGTTATTAACATTATTTAATTATTTAAGTTAATAACGGTCATTTTGTCAATCTTTGGTACCTGAGTCAAAATTAAACTTCTTATAATTACAAGTTCTTCATGTGGTAAAATATCCATTATCTAAAAATTATATTCATGATTTAGATATCATATATATCATATATATCCAGTATATACATGCATTTATAATATTACATAACATTTAGAGGTAAGAAATGAAATGCACCGTTCATGGAGACGGTCAGTCGTACGTACGCATGAACGCTACTGTCATTTGTATTTCGTATTTAATGGAGTGAAATCATAATGATATAAAGGTATATTAAATTCCAGTATAATATAATATATAATATCATTTACTCCATCCTTTATACGACCCACATACGTCATTAACGATTCAAATCACTTTGAGGGGGCGGTAGTCCGCACTTCCTAAAATGAAATTATCGCGTTTACCCATAATGGAAATCATAAAGGTATCCATAAATGAAAAATACAAAAGCATAAGGAAAACATAAACATAATATATATCATATATAAATATATTTACATCTTAATGGCCACCATGAGAGGTGTTAAAAGAATATTGAACAATCATCGTTTCGTGAGGAAGTAATTCACCACCCACAGAAATAGTATGTTCTTCAACCATTAGACGAAGGTGAGTGTAAGTGTAAATCAAATAATTCTCATAAAAAAATCCTACAATATTTAAGATACTGTTGTTTTTACGAAATAAAGGAATAAAATGAGTTTAAGGTGTTGGAGAAGCAAAATAAAACAAAAGAACATAAGAGAAGACATTACCTTAAAATTGGGTAACTCTTTTTGATTTGAGCCAAAGGCTTCCTTGGGAAGACTTCTGCCCAAAGTGAGGCTTCTCGGAGTAAGAGAGGGAAGTTTAGAGAGTATTTGGGATGATTTTGGCGGATCTAAATGGCTTTGATGGTGTGAATAAGGTGGTAGAGGTGGGGGCCTTTTATAAGAGGAGGGGAGGGGCACTCTTGGAAAGTCATGAAATGTTACATTATTATATAATGAGTTTCGGATATTAAAGGTCCCACAAGTATTTATTTAAAGTATAAGGTGGTAAGGGATAGAAATATACTCATCTAATAGGTTTTTGACAAGTGTAAGTCTTATATTTTACATTATCTTTTCATTTTATTTAAATTGTTAATTAATGAGGTAATCGCTGCATCATCATGGTGTCATAAAAAATTTAATTTATTTAATGTCTAAAAATTATGAAAAAAATATAATGATTTAGGAAATCCTTTTATATTTCCAATTAATATTTATAGTCAAACTGTTAACTTATATAACCCTATGTAATAATTGTTTTAGTAAAACAACACATGTTTGTGACAGTTTTATTTTTACTTTAAATAAAAAGTTATTAATGTCATTTTCTTACCCAAGTGGCTCCATGGGGTCCCCAAGTTGAACCATGGATTTTCTTGGTCGTCCATGACTCATCCAATAAGGTTATGACAAGTGTCAAGATATTTTCATATTTTTATAATATCATTTTTACCTTAAATTTCACTAATTACCTTTAATCGCGATTAATAAAACTTAAAAGTTACTATTCACCAAAAATTATTTTCATCTCATTGAACCACATTTTTCTTCCTAATGACAACCATGTATGCCGGATTTTTTGAAATTCAATACACAAAATTGGTAAAGTTTCATTTACATGAAAAATTAGTTTTTAAACTACCACTTAGTGGTTTCACTATTCATCAAAAATTGAAGTTTTTCAGAAAAATACCAAAAATTAACCCTAAGCTATAATTGATATTCTGAATTAAAAAATGATGTATATTTTACAAAATTCCAAACATATAAGTTGTAATACCTGATTTTATAATTAATTCCCATAGTCAAAACAAATAGCGTGTTTTTAAGAAACAATATAAATCAAAAGATTCACAATTGTTTGTGTCCAATTTCAAAGTGAAATTAATTATAATGACCACAATTGAAAAAAATGGTAAAAATATATTCTGATTATACTTTAAAACCTCTCAATAGTATAATTTATAACTATAAATTAATTTTATTAAAAAGGTTGTTTTTAAGTATTTTTTTTACTATTCATAGAAAATTGGAAGTTCTCAGAAAATTACAAAAAATTTAACTTAGGATGATTTCAATATTCAGAATACAAAAATGAAGTCCATTTTGATTTATAAAATTAATATAATTTCAAAAAGTGGGTATTACTATTCAAAATGGCTACTTTGATTGGTCACAGTGTGTTAGAATCTCGAACTTGCGTACAATGCAAGCTATTGCATTATTCAAAGAGAATCGTATTGTGAAAGCTTGGGGTGTTACAAACAGGCTACGCATAGTCCAAAATCCATATTTTTTTGAAGGATATACTGAAGGTGGAATTTTCTCATGGGGTACATTGCATGTATAGGGTTCACATGGTGTGTGGTTCCACTCTTTTACCTAGCCATGTTCTCCTATAGACACAAATCAGAGGCCATGTCACCTTACATGGAATATAAGGGACACAAATGGCATGGGTCATCCATTCAGAGCCTAATATTATTATCTTATTCATGCCTATGTTCGTCATGCTAGGACCACGTACCTAACCATGTACCTAGCCATACCTAGGTACCGCCCCAGGACTATGTACTCCCGGAGTACATGTTGTGTCCCCCTGCAAGGGTTCCTAATTGTGTGCAGTAATAACATTACCTGGATACTCTGGGAAGGTCACATGTCATGTGGGACCACCACCCAACATGTAATCCTTATCTTCCCTACAACCATAGCTTCTATAGATGGGTGGGAAAAATGATGTGTGTTCATCCTAGTACAGGTCGTGTAGTTGGTTTTTTCAAAAAAAAGTATACTTCTTCATGAAGTTCTCCAGATCTTCATCCACCACCAAAAATCCCATGGTTTTACCACCCTGAACTGATGGTGTTTTCCTCCAACTATCTATTCATGACCCCAATGGCTAGAAATCAAAAACCAGACATTTTCATGAAGCTGCATGCTACCTGACTCCATATTCTACTCAAATTATATCATCAATCCAGATCCTAGATGTATGGAGCATCACCCACAACCTATGATTTATCTTGATCTATCATTGATTTTTCAATATGATCATCACTCATGTATCTTTCATGAATATGGGGGTTTGATCATGCTCGATCCCACCAAAAAAATCATAATGTGACACCATAGGACAAAAATAAATATCACGTAGATCGGAGGGTGGTGAATCCCATAAACAAAGTGAATCTATCATTGGAAAAAGATCATAAATCAATTATTACCAGGGGTGATAAAATGTGAAACAAGGGGATAACTATACTAGGTCAATATAATCAATAACTTGTAGGCATCATATGAAGAATAATTATCATAGAACAAAATAATATAAAATCCATGCTCAATCTATTAATCTTGTGGGAATAAACCACAATTAACAAGACTTACCTTGAAAAAAATGATTTATCATTGGGGAAGAATGCATTCACTAGTAAAAGAAAAGATCCATTATGTCAATTGCCTCTTGATACACCACAATGCGATCATTGTTCATAATCCTATTTTGATTCACTAATGAGGAATAATCTAAAACTATTCATGGATATCACAATGGTTATCCGGATAACCCTTGGAAAATCACCATAAGAGAGTATTTATAGAGTATTTTAATTAGGTCATTTAATAAATCAAATAAAAAATATTTATTTATTTTAATTAAACACACCCACCAATAGCTTCCTCAACTAGACATCTGGAACCAACCAAACTTATATCATGCCTAGAATAAACTATACATCTCAAAAACAACCATGGTCTTTGATTCCTTATTTGACGTCCCATTCAGGATTCAATTTACTTTTTCAGAAAAACTAAATGCATGTGATATTAATATATTTAATATTTTCATAATATCAATTTTGGGCTCAGCGAGCCTCAAAATCTCGCATCATATCAGCTCCTGGCTCCAAAAATATTCATTAATATATTTAAAATTATTATAAGTAAAAAAGGGTTACTACACATGAGGTAATTTAGAGACCTAAATCAGGATGTACAAATGAGTTTTGGGTCAAGGACATTAAAAATTGTTATTAAATCATTGTTTTTTTTATGATTTGGGATATGGTAGATTGATCCGGGACTTGTTAAAAGTTGGAATAAAAGATAATTTGTCTCTATAAAGCCATGTATGAGTGAAAATCCAAGTAATTTAAGAGTTAGGATTACAATTATTTTTTTTGTTACATTTTACATAATTTTTATAATTTATGTTTTTTATGGGTTTTGATTATTATTTTAAAATTATCCTTGGATGGAATGAATCATGTGTAAAAGAATCATACATAGTGCGTAAAATCACATGACTTGTGCAATCTTGTGAATGATTGAGAAAATGGTTGTAAAGAAAGAATGAGGGTTTAGATAATTAAATCATCAACCATATATTATTCTATGTTTTCTCAAAAAACATATTAATGATTACCTATATAAATTAACTTATCTATAATTACTTTAATGATAAGAATATTTAGATAGTTATTTCATTAGGATTCACATGTATGTGATGATGGAAAGACTGGTTTGAGTAGTATTGTTATTTAAATGCTTGACATAATGAGATCCCTAAAGTGGGTGTGTTTTTATATGGGCTATATTGTGTTATATGATACAAAATCATCAAGATTGTTTCAATATATGTGACCAAGAAGGACTTATAATCTCTATAATTTATAGGTAATCATAAATATGATGTGCTATGTCTTGAGATGATGGTGACTGATGTGTGTGATCCGAATAATGGGGTATTTCATCAGTATCTACTCTATATGGGTAGTGATGTGTGAAGGTATATTGATAGGAATGGGTTATCCCAAGATCATGCATTCCTTTATTAATGGAAATAACATTTTGAATATTAATGTGAAAGTAATGAAACATAAATGATGTGTGATTGAGATATTGGTATAGACATGGTGAATATTGGGCTATTGATAAAGTTTGCAAAAAAAATAGGATTCCAGAACTAAACCAATTGAAGGATAAAATCATAAGTATGAACTTCCTAATATCTAGTACGATGGTGTAATGGAGAAAATGTGTTTGGATGATTTTAGGTAGGGTATACTTGACATATAACTAGATAAGGTTATCAGAAATCAAACCATCAGAATATTCTTTTTGGTAGAAGTGAGGTAATTGCTATGGAATTGAGAGATCCCCAAAATCTATAACTTTTATTAGAAATAAAAGTTAAATTTGTAGATATACATTAAAATATAGAGGATCACCTATTATTTCTTCTAAGATATATCTATTCATGTATGAAGCATATGGAAGTGATCACCAAAAGCACCAGCTGAACACTCTAACTTCAGAAGAGTTAATCACTTGTGATTAGTGTAATGAGTTATAAAAATTGTTATCATCAAATATTTATCTAAATAAAAGTTGATTATGAATTTTCAAATGTATTAGGGTGCAATAATGAACCATGTAATCTCTTGTGAGGATCTTTTCCTCATTTTTCCTTTCCATTATTACTTTTGTTAGTCTTGCTTTAATTATTTAGATGGAGGGTTCGACAACATAGTGATTTGGAAGTCGTATATTTGTTAGGTCACAGAAATTGGTGCACAATTTCATTATATAACTTTATTTCTCTTTTATAAGTTCCTGTAGAATAGTATCTGATGGTTTCATCAAAATTATCTATCTCTATGTGGACCCAACAAGTGGTATTAAAGACCATGGTTGGAGCAATTTTAATTATGAAGCCTTAATAGATGTGTTTTGAATATCATTTTAGTATAATCATATTACCTTAGTCTTATAGGAGAACCTAAATAAATATTTCATGGTCTATTTTATGTTATTTTGTTTATAAGCAAGTGGTATTTTAGATCTTCTTAAGGAATGACATCTGATGATAGTAATATCTGGTTGTAGAAATGTGATGAAATGGATTTTAGATTCGATAAGGTATAGATAGAAGATAATATATTATAAAAGGATATTGATCTTCTATTAACTAGAGATAAACTGAAAGAGATGAAAACAGAGGAATGAGAGATGATCAAAAATAAATCACATGGATTTATGTGAATGTTAATCACCTTCAGTATGGTGTACACAATCCATGAATTAAAAATAACATCAAAACATATGAATACCTTTCCATGATTATCCCATAGTGATGAACATAGATTTATTTATAAAGATACTTTTTGACATGAAAATGTTAGAATAAAGGTGTTTAGGTGATCATATTCATGAATTCAATGTGATTCAGAGTCAGTTAGAGTCAGGGAAGTTGAATTTTGGAGGTCAAGTTTTATTACTACTATCACTTTATTCACTTCATAAATCATGGGATATGAGGTTGATTGTTGTGATAATCTCTTGTGGAAAGGATTAAATGAAGTTCACATATTCTTGTGAATTTATCTTGAACATAGAAATTAATTTTAAGGTGATATAGAAATATTTTAGAAATATGTATAATGAAAAAGGAAGAATAAGGTCCACAATATAGAAAAATATTCAAAAGATAAATATAAGGAGGATCTATAACAATAGTATCTTTTTGGATAACAAATCCTTGTGTTGAAATTATGGGATTAATGGATACTTCAAAATGAATTTTCATAATTATAGATAGGAATCAATAAGATTAACCTATGAAATTGGATATGTGAATCTTGAAACATAATATATGAGTGGATTTCTCCCCCATGACACTACTTCATTGGGTATTTGGTTTATAGGATTCAGAGATTCATATCACTTAATTTAAAAGAGGATAACTATGAGAAATTATAATTACATAAAATTTATATGGTTTCATCTTTCAAATGGAAAGTGTCAAAAAATTATGAGGAAAGGTGATGTTTCCATTCACATTATCAATTGTACAAGTGAGTTTATTACCTGATGTCATCTTTGGAGTTATAGTTCTCTATATATCATCAATATCCTATCACATATCAACAATTTATTCTATGATCTCATTAATTTTTATGTACTTACCATTCACTGTGGTATTCATACAATCAATGATATAAGAAAAAACATAATTTCGAGATTTAGATCAATAAATTTATTTGAGTTTTTCAAATGCACTTATTTTTATTTTTTATTTCCTCCCTCATATCATCATTTTGTTCTATTTGTTTCTATGTATAGAGTTTACAATCACAAACCACTACATTATTCATATTCATATTTTCTCTCCAAACATTAATCTCTGACTTTGAGGTCTACAATTCCCTTAACTTCAATTATATCTCCTTAATTTTCCTATTGATTTTTTTTCTTATCAATGCTAACCATAAAAACATATTAATTTAATTATTCATAGTATTCAATATATTTCAATTTTTATTCATCCTAGTAATCATCTACTTATAAAAATAAATTATTCTTTTAAAGTTTTTCTTTTAGTGCCCCTCTTTCCCTTTGCATACCTTGAGGATTTAGTCATAGGTGAATTATCTTCATTTTCATCTTATAATTTTTTTGAACATTTTTTCATGGGTTTTGAAACATTTATACCATGAAATAATGAAAGTGGAAAATTCCCTTAGAACTTTACATTTCCCATCTATCAATTTTAGGACTATATTAACATTAATTCATCAACCTTCGTATCTTTTAAATCATACTCCAAGGTAATATTTGTCATCACCATCTGATTCACTTACCTTTAAATCTTGTTTTCTATATTATTATCCTCATTCATCCACATTTTTTTGTTATGAGGATGCTTTTCAACTCATCCAACAACACCATATTAGGATCCTATTCTGAAATCACTGAAACCCTCAAATTTAAATGATGTATAAAATTTCATATTATGTGCTTCACCACATTCACATATTCAAGTCTCTTTCGATGTCTATTATTTTCCTCTACAAGCATAATCACTCGGCCTGATGAAGCATCCTAAATTTCAATTGAATTCATCATTATGTATTCACATTTGTTTTAAAGAACATGAATTTTTTACTCTTTTACCTTTTATTATCCTATGTAGGTATCAAATTATTTCTACCACATTTCCTTATAGAACTAAAACAACATTAGTTTTGTAGAGATAATGTTATACCAAGCCCCATCAAGTGCATTGATTCCTTTTTCATTTACATATAATTCCATACAATCTACTTCCATAAATGACCTTATTTCTATATTCACTAAATTTCCATGTATAAAATTCATGTTCATATCTATTCCAATATATGATAAATAAAATTCCGTTTAATTATTATAATATAAAAAATTATTCATATCTAAGATAAAAATTATATAATGGTAGATTATCTATTCTATATCTACTGAAGAATAAATCACCTTTTCAAAATAATTATTAGATATAATACCACTTGTCGGACCAAGAATGAAATATATCATAATAATTGGGGTGAATCAGGGTATGAAAATTTTAACTTTTCACTTCAATTATCCTTTTCAATTCTTAAAGATAACCCTCATCCCTTTATATCCATATATGAAATCAATAATATACATGAGATAATAAACTTTACTTAGTTTAACCACTATAGGACATATCCGAAGAGTATAAAATGATGATGTAGTAATGTAAAAAAATTAAGAACATTTTTCTTTTATTAAATGTTAAAGTGAATGCACCATTCCTCTTGGTTTACAACCTCACACCTTTTGATAGATCACTTTTCTCTTTTGGGAGTAATGATTCACTCTAAAAAGAGTGAATTAATTGGACTTTGATAGAGATAATATTTCCATTATTTTTCATGTGTGATTTAATTATTTGAACCCTTCCAATTAATCAGTTTGAGATAATTTTTATCATTTAAATGTTTTTGGTAAATTATGGGCTTAATTGTGAAAAATGGTTAATTATGGAAAATTGATAGTTTTCTGGAGCTTCTGTTTTTCGGGACTAATAGTTTAAATTTTGAAACAAATTGAGTGATTATTTTTTTAGGATCTAATTTTTCATGGGATTAAACTTTTTATTTTGGACTCAGACCAAATTCGAAACACACTGGCTTAAAAAAATCAATGAAATAAAGATATATTTCTGGAAGACGGAATAGACCCCACCTCATTTAATGAAGAATATATAGTCCTCCAAAATATCAAATTAAGTTATTCTAGATGGAATATAAATAGGACTCATTAGATCATGTCCACCTTAAATTTTATGAATAAATTTGTTTATTAAGGTATCCATTGAATGTGACAAAGTGGAGGTAGTTGAGAAGTCTCCTTGGAAAGAAACAATATTCATTAGTAATATCTATATAACTTTTTTTATACTTGTCCAAATATTCTGATAATTTGAAGGACAATTAATAAGATATAGATTAATAACTTTTATTAAGCATTAAACCTGATATTCTACCATTTATGATGCTATATTGAATCAATATTTTAGAGGATTGAATCTAGAGGGGAAATTTCCACCCCTCAAACCTGTATATATATAAATATATGAGTGTTCACTTACATTAAAGGTTGTTGAAGAAGGAGAAAGTGGGGTTGTTCTAGAGTATTTGAATCTTTATGTGCTTGGTATTTTATCTTTTTTTCTTAGTTCCATTAATCTCTCTTCTTTCCCTTTAAACTCTATTACCCTTCATATGGATGGGTAAAACCTTTGAGTGATTACGGAAGGGGGAATTTTACTTTTGTAATGTTAGTGCCTTGAAAATTAATGTAATAATCTATTTTTCTATTGAATTATTTATATTTGGAGTGGCTCCAAATTCTCTTAATCCAATCATTTTTTTTTGGAGTATTTTGTTTTTATAGCTTTGGTTGAAAAACGTTTAACTTCCTTCACCTAGTGAGATTTGTCTCTATTTATAATATTGTGTTGGTTGGTGAGTGTATAGTGATCATTGGAACATGTGTGGAACTATTAAATAATTTATAGATTTATAAGGATCAATAATTCCTGATCGGGTATTTCTTTATTTGTTTAGTAAATTCTTTACGAAATTCCATGCACAAAGGAGTGGGTTCCATGCCTTCTTCAACCAAGGGTGATTTATAACTCGATCGAGGAGTCTCTCATTTATTATTCAATTGCAAGGGAGGTTTAATTATTTTTATGATGATGATGACATTTTAAAAGGTGATCATACCCTAACCCCATCACTCTCTTTATCTACTTGTGTTTAAACATTATTTTTAATTACTTTCTTTATTTTTTAACTCAAATAATTTCAAAAGAAATTTATTCTTCTATCTCAGATTTAAGTGAAAAACTTGATTATTGTGAACTTATATATGGATAAATCCTAGTTCAAATACTATACAATATATTATCTTGGGAATTATTTTTTTTCACACCCCATGATATGCACTTGGGAAAACTTGGCATCGTTTATGGGGAGGTAGTGCCCACATTTTCTCCCTCTCTTTCTATTCTTGTTTTTTATTTTCTCTTAAAAATTGCATGACTAGAACCTCAAGCACTGAACCTTTAACCCTTGATCTTAAAATTGAAATAACCTTATTGAATAGAATTAGAAACCTTAATTTTTAATCTGAGTTTGAAGACATTTCTCTAGCAAACTCGAGTGAAACTTCAAGTGTTCACTCTGAGACTATCATCATGGATGGAAATCAAAACCCAAACCTTAGAGACCTATGTGCACCGAAATTCCTTAATAAAAATAATAAACTTATCATTATAGCGTTAAAAATTTATTTTTAGATGAAACATAACATGATTTCCTTAATTCCAATGTTTCATGGCTTGGTAGGCGAAGATACAAACAAACATATTAAAGAGTTCACACATGTCTTCTCAACTTTCAAACCCCATGGAGTATCTAAGGAACATGTAAAGTAGAAGGTGTTCCCAATTTAATTGGAAGGATATTCAAATGAATGGTTGTATGGTCTATAAATGGAATATTTAGATGATTGGAATAAATTGGTGACATGATTCATTTAAAGATTCTTCACTGCCTCTAGAACCAAAGAAATCAGAAAGGAGATCTATCCCATCAGACAATCCTCTGGAGACAACCTTTACATGTAATGGGAAATATTTAAAAATATATATGTCAATTGCCCACATAAATTCATTAAGGAGAATAAATTTCTTTTCTTCTTCCATCAAGTATTATTTTACAATGATAGAAACCTTCTTGATTCCACATCTAGCGGTGAATTGATTAACAAGTCACCAGAAGAATCCAATGGATTGATTGAGAATATTTCCTAGAACTCTCAACAGTTTGGTACAGGGGGTACTATAACAAGAGTTTTTCATGATGTATGAACTTCTAACCCATAAACCTCACTTAAATCCAGGATTAAAGTGCTAACCAGTTTGGTGAGATAGATGGGCTTAAAACAAGTGGTTGACCAACAAGCACTGGCTAAGGTATGTCATTTATGATCATCACCTAATCATTTCACTATCCAATGTGTGAAAATATAGGGAATGGAAAATTATGTGTCAAATTTTCAGCTGAGGTAGTTCAAAATAAATAGGGATGGATAGAGGCTAACCATATTAAATATGGGTTTAGAAATCAGTAGAATCAAGCTAGACCTCGAACTAAAACCAGTTCCAAAACCAACCCCCATTATAGCAACAATTCCAAACCCCTGAACCATTTAAACAAAAATAATCTTATAACAAGCATCCACACCACCAACTACCCACTTTCCCAAGAACCTATGATCAACTATCCACCAGCACACAACCTTCTGTGGAACAGCTACATTCCAAGTATGATGACCTAGTTGATAAGGTTGATATGCTGGAAAACACAGTGGGAAGTTTTGTGGATATAATGACCAAAAATCCCAAGAAATTTCCATCCCAAATAATACCAAAATCAAAAGATAATTTCATCATGAAAACAACACGAAGTGGAAAATAACTCTCACCACCAAACACTATTGATCCTAAAACAAGACCACCTAAGTTGAGGGAGAATGAAGTTGTAAATTCTGAACATTATATGAAAATAAAATGTTAATAAGATATGTAAGAGGATGAGGATAAGGATAGGATGAATAATAAGAGACAATAAACACCATTTAAATGAAAAATAATGGATAAAAAATACTTAACCCCACCATTTCTATCAAGGATTATTGAATCGAAGAAATATGCAGGAAGAAGTGCTTTAAAAATAAATTCTTGACACCTTCTAGAAAGTGGAAATCAATATCCCCATTCATAAATAACTCAAAAAATTCCAAATTATGCTGAATTTTTAAAGTATCATTGCACCAAAAAAAGGATACTTCGTGGGAATGAAAGGATTAACTTGGGAAGAAGTGTCTCATCCCTTATCATGCCATAGTTCCCAACCAAATTTCAAGATCCATGGATGTTTTCTATTCCATGCACCATTGGTTCTTTAAATTTATATAATGCTTCATGTGAAATAGGTTCTTCAATTAATGTATTTCTTCACTCAGTATACACTTATTTTCATATGGGATACTTGAATCCCATAAGAGTGGTGGTCCAGCTTGCAAACAAATCTAGAGTTTTCCCTGTAAGAGTTATGGAGTATGTCCTGGTGAAAGACAAAGATCTTTTGTTCCAAACAGAAATATATGTGATAAATATTGAAGAAGATAGGATCCTTTAACAATCATCCATCATTTTGTAGAGACTTTTCTTGAAGACGGGAAAAACTATAATCAATGTTCATGAAGGGACACACACCATGGATTTTGGAGACAGCATTGTCCACTTTAATATTATTGAATTCATGAGGAACCCTATTCTCACTCTCCCACGAAGTTGGTATAGAACCCATTTAAAAATCAGGTATGTTTCAGGAATTATTATACATAGGAGAGACATCTTCCATTGAAAATATCATTGAACATGTGGATGCCCAAAATGATATAGGTTCTAATTTCATGTGGTAGGAAGAGGTAAAATCAAATTTATTTAATGATTTTTTAAATGATGAGGAAGATGATATGGTATCTTGGGTGCAGGAGGTCCATTCTTTAGAAGTGGTAAATTTCAGTTTAGTTTTATCCCTTGATCATCCCCCTAATCTAAAACTAAAACCACTCCCCGCTAATTGGAAATATGTGTACCTTAGGGAGGGAGAGAAATTAACACTTATAATTGCAAATAATCTATCTAAAACCCAAGAAAAATTATTTATTGATCTTTTTAGATAGAATGTTCAACCAATAGGGTGTATCTTAGGTGATATTCTAGGAATAAACCCAAAAATATGCTCACTTGGAATTTTTCTTGAGGGAGATTCCAAACCTATCAGACAACCCCAATGGAGGTTGAATCCCACCAAGATAGAGGTTATAAATAAGGATATTGAGAAGACATTGGAAGATAGGATCATTTATCCCATCTCAAATTCATAATTGGTTATCCCAATTCATGTAGTTCTAAAAAACGATGGTCTAATCATGGTGAGGAATGAAAAGAATTAATTAATCCCTATGAGAATTTAGAATAGATGGAGAGTGTGAGTTGATTTAAGAAGTTAAATTAGGTCACTTGGAAATATCATTTCCCCACTGCCTTTATTGATCATATTTTATAGATATTGGAAGGTAGAAATCATTATTGCTTTTTGGATGGATTTTTGGTTAATTACAAGTACCCATTTCTCCCGAGGATCAAGAGAAGACAAACTTTACATATCCCTATAGAACTTATTCATATAAAAGGATTCATTTGGATTATGCAATACTCCAGGTAAATTTCAGAGGTGCATGGTATGTATATTTTCTGATCACATTAATTTTTTTATGGAGTTTTTCTTGGATGATTTCATAGCTTTTTGAAACTCTTCTGACCACTGTTTGAAAATTTTGGAATTTTTTTTGAGAACCTTCATTGAAAAGAATATTATTTTAAAATTTTAAAAGTGTCATTTCATGGTTGGGAGAGGACTTTTCCTTGTTTATTTCATTTCAAGAAATTTAATTGAATTAGATAAATTAAAAATTGAAGTGATAAATTATTTACCTTACCCAACTTGTGTGAAGCGTGTTAGATCATTTTTAGGATTTGCAAGATCCTACATGAGATTTATCAAATATTTCAGTAAGATTTCTCTCCCCTATCTAGATTGATTTTGAAAGATTATTAATTTGATTTCAATGGTTCCTGTTGGGAATCCTTTAATGATATAAAGATAAGATTGATTACACAACCCATGATGCATCCACCCAATTTGGATGAACCATTTGAGCTACTTTGTTATGATTCAATCAAGTAGTTAGAGTAGTCCATTCTCATCGAAATGAGGGAAGGACCAAAGTCATTTCATATGCCTCAATAACCTTAGATGTGGCTTGATAAAATTACACAACCATATAAAAAGAGTGTTTTAGCTGGTGTTTTTTCTTTATAAATATTTAGATCATATTTTCTTGGAATTAATGTCATTGTGTTTTCTAATAATATAGATCTTAGGTACTTGATAAAGAAGGATGAAGCTAAACCAAGGCTAGTGAGATGGATGTTACTGTTGTAGGAGTTCAACATAGAAATCAAGGATAAGAAGGGATCTAGGAACCAAGTGGAAAATCATTTAAGAAAACTACCCAACACTACTAAAGCTGAAATTCTAAAAAACACCCATTGAATGATCACCTTCCAGGAGAGCAGTTTTACTTTGTTGAAGGAGAAGTTCCTTGGTATGATGACATGGTGAATTATTTGGTAACATATCAGGTTTAATCTCATTTTAATTCTTACTAAATTAAAAAACTAAAATATGAATCTAGATATTACATTTGGGATGATCTATTTCTTTGAAAGATTTGCAATGACCAAGTGATAAGAATATTTTTTTCCTTAGAGTGAAAATTGTTCTATCTTTGAGTTTTGTCACACTTTATCTTGTGGAGTCCACTTTATACCTCATATGATAGAAATTAATGTTTTATAATCTAGAAATTATTGGCCCACCCTTTTTAAATATTCTCATGAATTTTGAAAAAGGTATAAAAAATGTCAGTATTATGGAAACATTTCAAAGAGACCAGAAATTCCCCAACATCCACTTATTTTTTGTGTGATTTTTGAAGCCTATGGGATAGATTTTATGGGACCTTTCCTAATTTCATTTTTAAATTCTTGTATCTTTCTTGCAGTTGATTATGTTTCCAAATGGGTCGAAGAAAAAGCCACCAGGATTATCGATACTAAAGTTGTTTGTGATTTTATCAAGACTAACATATTTTTTAGATTTGGAGTACCTAGATTCACCATTATTTATCATGTTAATCACTTTTGTAATAGGATAATGGATTATTTTCTAAATAAATATGGGGTTCATCAAAAAACATCAACTCCCTATCACCCACAAACAAATGGTCAAGTTGAAGTATCCAACAGGAGAATCAAAGGAATTTTGGAGAAGACTATTAAACCAAACAAGAAGGATTAGAGTCAGAGGTTAGAAGACACATTATGGGGTTACATGATATCCTATAAACCCCATATTGGAATGATTCCATATAAGTTTATTTATAAGAAAAAATTTCACCTACCTATGGAATTGAAGAATAAGGATTATTGGGATGTAAGGAAGATGAATTTTGATCTTTAAATTATTAGGAAAGAGATGAAATTATAGTTTTAGGATCTGGAAGAATTTATAAGGTAGGAATTTAAAAATTCTAGGATTTATAAAGATATAAAAATAGTGGCTCATGAAAATATGATCCAACTGAAAGACTCCCATCCTAGAGACAATGTGTTGTTATTAAACTTAGGACTCAAGTGGATTTCAGTTAAACATCGTTTCAGATGGGAGGTTCCATTTATGGTTACTCATGAATATCCTTTCAATGATGTGAAGATATTGAAGGATGTAGAGTATAATCCATTCACTGTTAATGGACACACGCAGAAGAAATTCCATGGGACTATTCCATCAGATCCAGTGGAGGATATCACATTCCTCTGACCTAACTATCAATAAAATCCATCAGGTTGTACCTCTCCATTACACTTTATTTCTCCTTTGATACATTTTAAAATAATATTAAATGTAAAATAAATTTTAATTCATTGAGGACACTATATCATTTAAGTGTGGGAGAGGGAACCTTTTAATTTTATGATTTTCATTAGTTGTTTGTTTTTTAAAAAAAATCATGTGTTTTTTTAATTTTTGTGTGTATCTTTTTCTTTTTTATGTTTTTTTTAAAATTTTGAGATGAAATAATTATAATTTCCATTTTTGAAACCCATTTCATTGAGTGAGAAATTATATTCTTGGAAATTGAGTTTAAATGAATGTTGAAAATGACTATGTTTCATGTTTAATTCTTTGAATATTTAATGAAAATTTCTTTGATTTTTTAATCACATGCCACATCTCACTATTTTAATCTTTGAAATCACTTTTCAATGTGGCTTTTGAACCATTTTTTTCATATTATTTTCATTCACCTCACTTATTTAGATAACCATACCATGATTTTTTAACCATAATTTGATTTATTCCTTTCAAAACTTGATGTTTTGAGGTACTTGTGTCTTAAATGATTAAGGAATTTCTTTGGTTTTAAAAGAACATTTTTAATATAATCACTTTCATTATGGAATTATTTAACCATATAATACTTTTATCCCTTAGAATACATGAAAAACCTATTAGGTTACCCACATTATAATCCAATTTTTCCTATCCAACCTGCTCTTGAAGTGAAATTGCATGATCTAGTTGAACTTAAGTGTGGGGGAAGCTTCCTTGTTTTGTGATACCTTGTTTGGTGATACTTTGGGTGGAAAATAAAATGTTGAATAGTTTTTTTATTTCTGAAAAAAACATTCTGTTGAAATTTTTTCCCTCTCTGGAGCTTTAAAAAAAGAAGTTGTGCCTTTTTGGAACTTCTAATGGAGGAATAATGTCGTGCCTTTTCTAGATATTTCAAGAAAATTTATGTTTGTGAAGATTAAAATTTTTATACTAAAATGATTAATGGTGTGAACTTTCCTTGAGTTTTAATGATGGGGGAGCAGATTTTTACTCATTGGAGTGATAAAGATACCATACTTGAGTGAAAATTAGAATATTGTAGTTTTTCTTCAAAAAGAGTGAAGCCCTCCTCATTCGACCTCAGAATATTTCACATAAAAATACTATAAACCATAGTCCATAGAACAAAAATAAAAATTACTCTTTATAAACACATTTTATTGACTAAAAATGGGTGGAGAAGTATTAATTTATCCAAAAAATGGTGACCCATTCATGAGTTTGGATGAGAAAAGCCTTGTTGAAAATTGACATTTGTGAGATGAGAGAAAATTAATGTGAGGTAGGTGTCTTGTGTGCATGGGAGGATAAATGAAGAATAAATATATTAAATGATCTATTTTGAGATCATGAAATAATGTCTTTTTGATGATTCGTGATATCTTTTGTTTCTTGGTATGAAATTGGTGGATCTCCGGGGCATGTGTTTTGAATTTTATTTTATTTGATTTTGATGTTTACTTGTCCAGGATACCAAGTGATAAGTGTGTGGGAATTAATATAGATAATATTTATTTTATTTTTAATGCATGTTTATATATTTTAACCTATTAAAATTAATCAATTTGAGCTTATCTGTATCATTTTAATCTTTTTTGTGAATTATGGGATTAATTGTGAAAATTGTTTAATTCTAGAAAATTGAATATTTTATAGAACTTCTATTTTTCCGGCATAACTGTTGAAAGTTTGAACCAAATTGAGTGATTATTTTTTATTCATTCATTGCTTTCAGTATTCGACTTTGTATTTTAGACTCAGATCCAATTCTAAACAAAGCTTCCTAGAAAAATCAATGAAGTAAAAAAGTTTGTTGGCTGACAGAATAGACCCCACCTCATTTAACAAAAAATATTTCAGCCTCCAGAACTCCAAAATAACTGATTCCAACTGGAATAAAAATAGTACTCCATTTACCATGTCCTCCTTAAATTTCATGAATAATTTTTTTCATTAAGGTATCCATTGTATGTGCCAAATTTTAGGTAGTTGAGTAGACTCCTCGTGAAGAAAATGTCTTCATAAGTAATCTGTGGATATTTTTTGGGAAACTTCTCCAAATATTGATCAATTTTTTTCTACGTGAACAAGAGATAGTGGAATAACTTTTATGAAGGAACCTAACCAATATTTTCCCATTTATGATGCAAAATTGATTCAATATTTCTAGTGAGTGAACTTGGATGAAAAATTATCCACCCCTCAACCCTATATATATAAGTGTTCACTTCTATTCAAGGTTTTTGAATAATGTGAAAGATCGGATGTGATGGAGGATTGGAATATTTATTTTCTTTTTATTTTATCATTTCTTTTTTATTAGTTCCATTATTCTCTATTCTTCCCCTTTCAACTCTATTACCCTTTACATGGATGGCCAAAACCTCTGAGTGATCGGGGAAAGGGAGTTTCACTATTGTAATTTTGCAGTCTTGAAATTTAATGTAAAAATATCTTTTTCTATTTAATGATTTCTGTTTTCAGTGGTTCCCAATTCTCTTAATTTGATCGTGTTTTGGGTTTTGTTGTATTCATTGTATATATCTTTAGTTTAAGAACTTTTAACTCCATCTGTCTAGTTCAATTTATCTCAATTAAGAATATTGTGTTTGGTGGTGAGTGTCTAAAGATCATTGGTAAGTGTGTGGAACTAGTAAATAACTTATATATTTAAAAAGATCAACAATTACAAATTTGTACTTTCATTAGTTTTTCGGTAATTCTTTATGAACTTCCATGCACATAAGAGTGGGTTCTATTGATTTCTTCAACCAAGGGTGATTGATAACTCGATCGAGGAGTCTTTCATTTATCATTCAATAGGAGGAGAGGGTGAATGACTTTTATAATGATGATGACTTTATAAAAGGTGATCCTGCCCTAATACCATCACTCCCATCATCCACTTATGTTCAAACATTATTTTTAATTGCTTTCTTTATTTTTAAACTCAAACAATTTCAAAAGAAACTTCTTCTTCTTTCTCAAATTTAATTGAAAAACGCTACTGTTGTGTACTCCTGTCTGGTGAAATCCTAGGTCAACTACTATACTGAATTTTAACGTAAGAATTATTTGTTTTGGTCACACCCCATGATAAGAACATTTTAGTCTTCACAAACCAAAACAAATAAAGATTGTATATTTTTTGGTGTAGTAGTGGTATTAATCTTTATCATATCAATTATCTCCTTCTCATTATATTCTTTGGCAGAATATATTAGTGTGTTCCAATTATTCTATGTTTCTCTAGAATATGTTTCTATAGAAACATGTCTCTATTATACATACCATTTATCTTTAATATCATTCTTTATATTTAATCAATTTTCAATATTCTAATTAAAATTCATATATTCAACCTAATTTAATTAGCAGAAACCATTCAATTAATCCCTTAAAATCAAAATGAAAATACCATAATTAAATTACATATCATTATACTTTTTAAAGATATATGAATTTTCAAATTCTAATTATGATACATCATACCATAACATGTTTTCCAAAACCATGATATAGTTTTGTTGGTAAACTATTGAATCTACAAACCATGGTTGAAAAATATTGATCATGTTATTTTTTTAACATTTTATAATTTAAAATTCATATCTAAAACAAACCATGGTGTGGCCCTAATCCTTTAATTTCGTGGATTTCCATTAAAATTTCAATATATTATCTAGGTAAAATGTTCATATTAATGACTACAATAATGAAAACATCCTCATTTTTGTTAGAGATTATGTAAAAAACTACCAATATAGAACCTACCATGATATAGTTTCATTTAGTAATTCATGGAAACTAGTAAATCTATAAAATCTATGTCATGAAACTCATATGATCTATAACGTAATTCTCTTTTTATTCCCAATTTTCATTTAATTCCAAAACCACCTTCTAAAATACTATAATTGTTTCTCTACTTCCCATTTAAAATATATATTTTTTAAACTTTTATTAAAATAAAAAGATAAACCAACATGTTTTCTTCATTAATAGTGGATAATATATTCAATAGAAACTTCTTCAAAATATTCCACCCTTAACTCCAATCATTTATCATTCCACCAGTTCGATCACAATGCAATGTATATAATGATAGAATATATTTTTGGTCCTTTAAAATAATCTTCTAAATTATTTCATAATCCATAGATCTTAAGATTCTGATTTCTACATATCAATATAATTCATTTTATGGGTTTATTTCTATCTTTTTAAACAAATAAAACACAAAATTATTTCTTTATATGTTTTCAAATAGATTGTTTTCAGAATGTATTGATTATTCCAATTTTTTGGTAATATATTGTGAAATAAATCTTATATAATAATAAATTGTATAACTATTTTTATTATTGAATGATGTGATGGATCAATACCTTTTGATAAGATGTGCATGGTGTATAAAATTATTTTCTTTTGTTCCTTTTTTTTGATATAATAAATTCCTTTTTATCATATCTCTATATTTTGGTTTTCAGAAAAAAAATATATTGTTAGTTTTCATGAAATATTGGTGCTCTTTGGTTTTAGGTAATATTTTTTTAGAAATATTTAATCTAAATTTTTAATTTTTTAGAAGGGTTTAACCCATATTTTTAGAATGAGTGAAATTTAAAAGAGTTAGTTTTATTTGGGATGTGACTAGTTAGTTTTTTTAGAGTAAAAATGATTAATTTAGAATTTAAAGACTCTTTAGTGGTTGATGGTGAATAATTATTGATTTTGAGTGTTTGTTATGTGATATGATATGGTCTAAGAGCTATCTAAGAGAAATAGTTCATGGTATTTATTATTGGATACTTATTGGTGGATGTGTATTGGTTGTCAACAAGAGCAGGGTTAGTTGGGACATGGGATATATTTTGTGATTTTTTAAGTCTTATGAGGATGTAGGTTGATAATATTGAAAATTATGTAAGGTTATATATGACTGGAGATTTAAGGTTATTATATGGGACTTATTATCTATCTTTAACCCTTAAAGGTTTTAATGTATTTATTTTGGGTTTATGTTTAGGAATAGTAAGCATATCCTTGTTAGTTTATTTTGTTGTATTTTATGGTTCAACTATTATTGGTACAAATATGGTACAAGTTGTGACTTGGAAAATTAAAGTAATTATAGATCATCAAGGGAAGGTATGTGGGTTATACTATTAGTTTTAGTTATATAGAAACATGGTTTTTTATAGAAGAAAATTTGGGAATGGTATTCATGTATGAGTTACCTATATCTCATCATATTTTTAAATTCTTTTTAGTATAGTTATATGGTGAATTTATGAATATTTTATATAGAAATTATTGATTTTTTTGTTAGAAAGATATAATTGAAATTTTCATGGATAAAAAGAATTTGATAGGATTGTATGATAATGGTTTAGGATTTTTGAGTTTTTTTAAATCTATTTTTGTTTTATTTCTGAAGAAGAAACTTTTTGATGGTTGTCAAATATAGTGATTCAGAATGCATTGTATTTTTTTTGGAAGTGGAGAATGTGTGGTTAAAGAGACTTTGTAGAATAACCTTGTACATGAAATTATGTTATTAAATTTATATTTTCATTATCAAAAACCCTAATTTTACACCCCTTTTGTAATAACTCATTTAATTATAGATTAGTGGCATTAGGAAAAATTATAATCCCATGAATCTGTAGAAGTGTTAGTTTTATTTTCTATAATTTGAATTATATTTTAAAGGATTTAGAAATCTTTTGATGATGGTTTTACATGGGTCATATTTTTTATGGATATTTATAGGATCGAGTGAATTGGGAAATTGGTGGTATTACTATAGAGTATAATAGGTACTATTGCATACCTAGTGTGTTTTATTAGGTGTTTATTAGTTTAGAATATACCTATAGGTACGTAGTGGGTTTGTAATGGGTACTCGAAGGGTCATCTGGTAGAGTGGGAAGACCCCTTGGATGACCACCAAGTACTAGGTGTCCATATATACTGTAACAAATGTCTCTATTGATTATCTTGTTTTTCATTAAAACTTTAAGATGATTGAATTTTTTATTAAATTAATAAAAACGTATCATCCCCTCTCATGTAGAGATGCATGAATTTCCATTGAACCCCCCCCCCCCAATTAGTATCTCTTATCTTATTGGTTCCCATTCTCTATCCTGTTCATAATCCATCTATTGTGGTTATCATCTATGGGTAAGGTTAACCTTAGACACCCTTGTTTTTATCATTATCATAGATTTTAATCACTTTAACACTGTAAATCCCTAATTTCTATATTTTGGTTATTTTTTTAGTTTCATTGATTTTAGGACAATATGGATGAATCATTCAATTATATTGATGACTCTAATGAACCTGATATAGGTGGTCCCAAATATATGAATAAATCTAAATTGTGTTTATAAAATTCTAATGTGTGCGTACATGGGTGTTTGAGTTAAAGAGACCTAAATAATGATAAAAATGGTGAAAAATTTTATATTTAATAGGTCAAACCATTTGGTATTGTAATTTAACCAATGAAAAAAACTTATTTGACATAACCTTACTTGGGTTTTTAGCATCGATTTTTAGGATGATGTCGTTGAAATCAACTCTATAAATATATTTTTAACTTTAATTTTGATATCCAATGTAAATTTTTTTTCAACATAAATTATTTTAGAAAATTAATATAATATATAATTTAATACATGTCTACATTTTCTCAAATAACAAAAATTAAAAATATGTACTTTTTAAAGATTGAACCCATAAACCCACGTGTTTATTTTAGATCATCAATATTGAAATTGTGCCTCGAAAACAAATACCATTTTCAATATTAAAATTCAGTTTGAAACAATAAAAAATATTTTCCAATACTAAAATTAATTGAAATAATAATAATTTAATAAATTATTAAAATAAAAAATATATAAAAAATAATTAGGAAAATCAGAAATCAAATGAGAATAAAATAGAACATTCTATGTTTTTTTACCACTGTACAAGATCATTGATTACTACCATTTATTTTATATTCAACATAACTCTATCTATATAATTGTATTCAATATATATAAATATTCATCATGGATAGTCAGTCATTACTTGGAATCTTTAAATGAGGAATAATGTGAGAAATGAAACTTGGGAGATAAATCATATTTCTAAGATAGATCGAAATATGGGTATGAAATGAGTATTTGTGATGGAAATGGAAAAGGAGGGTTATGTGTGACTAATTTATATATGGTAAAGAAAAATGTGTTTGAGTGATCCATAAATATAAAAAAAATATTTTGTGATACATTTGTAGAAGATAAATTAAAACTGTGTGGGTGGGATGCAATTTTTTTAATGTTTTGTATTTTTAATAGTGGTTATTTCAATGTCCAATGTTCAAATTAAAATTTGAAGGGATTTTAATATCAATTATAAAAATAAAAGACGCAAAAAACCTTCATATATGAGGTTTTGACATATTTTTTGTATATAAATAACAACAGAACTGTAGTTCCCAAATCATGTGAGATCACTTAGAGGTGGAGGGGTGAATTAGTGATCCCTTTTTGTATGAGTTCTTCACTTAAAACGTTGTGAATAGTTAAATCTGTGATCCACCCTTTTTTTGTCCCGCAACATCAACTAAATTTTTCAATAATTAAAAGTGAAAATGACACAATAATTTATAATTTTCAACCTTAAATACTGACTCCTTGGTGTAATCAATTATTTCCCCCAATTATAGATTAGTCCACCACTACTACAAAACATGACTTTAACAGTTCTAGAATAGGCCTTTATCAGAGCTAGAAAAGTGATGACTACCTCAGCACTGTTAAAAGTCAAAGGATTTTATTAGCACTATAAAAACGCTGATTAAGGGTAGCTTTATTATCACAAATAAAATCACTGATAAAGCATAATGTTATCTACTCATATAAAAGTGTTACTAAATGACACCATTTATCATCACTTTTATTTAATTATGATAAATATTACTTTATCGACACTTTATAAAACACTGATAAATGTATTCTTTATCAAATATTCTATAAGCACTAGAAGAGGATATCTTTATTAACACATTTAGAAGCACTAATAAAGGTGAAATATGTAGTGTAATGCTACAGCACACTGTATCATGAAAAATAGGTGCAGTGTGTTGTAACAACAGACTAAATCACCAAAAACAGCAACAAAAATTACCAAAATAATATAAAAAATACTGAATTTAAATGAAATAAAATTTCTAAAACAAATAAAATAAAAAACACTATTATAGAGTAGTTCTGTTGTTTTTTTTACTAAAATTAATGTAAATTTTGAATAAAAAGGTGCACTTGGAGTCATACTGTTCACAACATGAGTCTAATTAAGGTTTGATTGATTCCTAAATGTCAAAAATGACGTATGGGTAAATTTTATAAATTAAAAAAAACAATCTGAATTCATTTTCTCAGTTTTTAGTATGTCAATTATTTTTTTTGATTAAAATTACTCTCACTGTTGAATAAAAATATTCGCATGGAGTCATATCAGTCACACCATGCATCAAGTTGAGGTGAGGTTGATTCCTACAAGTTAAAAATAAAATATGGATTATTGTACCAAAGTAACAAAACTAACCAAATGTTTTTTCTTGGTTTTGACTATGTGAGTTGTTTTTTTCACTAAAATTATTGTCAATTTTGAATAAAAAGATGCACTCAGAGTCATACTAGTCACATCGTTCATCAGATTAAGGTGAAACTGATTTTTACATGACCCAAATGACTCATGGATCATTTTTCTAAAGTTTCACTATAATAAAAATGTTTTTTATTGGTTTTGAGTATACCACTTGTGTTTTTTACTAAAATGACATTTTAAAATAGAAACGCGCACTTTGAACCATACATGTGGAATTTTTTGTGGGTTTGACATGATACTGATTCATACACATCACAAATGAATTAAAAATCATTTTCCTAAATTATCAAGAAAATCCAAGTTCATTTTCTTAGTTTTCAGTGAGTGACACATTTTTGACTTAAAATGTCAATTTTAAACTGATAAGGGACACTTAGGGAAATACCGGCCACAACGTGCATCAGATTGAGGTGAGGCTAATTCCTACACATCACAAATTACTTATGGGCCATTTTTCTAAATTAACAAAATAATAAAAATTTGTTTTCTCAGTTTTGATTATGACATTTTTTTTCACTAATATTAATGTCAATTTTTAATAAAAAGATGCACTTTCAGTCATACCGGTCACACCGGGAATCATACTAAGGTGATTTTGATTCCTGAACATCCCAAATGACTCATGGATCATTTTAAAATTTAAAAAAAATCTGAATTTGTTTCCTTAGTTTTGAGTATTCCAGTTACATTTTTTACTAAAATGTCATTTTAAAATAAAACATGCACTTTGAGCCATATAGGTGGAATCATGTGTGGGTTTAACTTGAGTCTAATTCATACACACCAAAATTAATTATGAATTATTTTCCCAAATTATCAAGACAATTCAAGCATGTTTACTCAGTTTTCAGTGGGTGACACTTTTTTGTATTAAAATGTTGATTTTAAACTGATAACATACACTTAGAGTAATACGAGAGACACTGTGTGTAGGATTGAGGTGAGGATGATTCCTACATGTCAAAATTACATATGGATCATTATCATAAAGTAACAAAACAATCCAGATGAATTTACTCACTTTTGAGTATGTTAGTGTTTTTTTCACTAAATTTAATGTTGATTTTGAATAAAAAGATGCACTTGGAGTCATACCGCTCACACTGTGAATTGGATTGATGTTAGGATAATTTATACACATCCCAAATGAATCATGGATTGTTTTACTAAAGTATAAAAATAATCTGAATGTTTTTTCATAGTTTTGAGTACGCCACTTTTATTTTTTTACTAAAATGTCATTTTAATATAGAAACACACACTTTGAGTCATACAGGTGGCATTGTGTGTGGGTTTCACATGAGACTAATTCATATACATCACAAATGAAATATGAATTTTTGTTCCAAATTATCAAGACACTCCAATATTGTTTTCTCAGTTTTCAATGAGTGATGCTTATTTGTATTAAAATGTAAATTTTAAACTGATAATGAACACTTGGAGTCATACCAGTCACATCATGCGTCAAATTGATGTGTGGATAATTCTTATGCATCAAAAATTACTTATGGATAATTTTTATAAAGTACCAAAACAATATGAATATGTTTTCTTGATTTTGAGTATTTTAGTTATTTTTTTCACTAAAATTAATGTCAATTTTGAATAAAAAGATGTACTTGGAGTCATATCAGTCACACCATGCATCAGATTGAGGTGAGGATGATCCCTGCATGTCCCAAATGACTTAGGGATCATTTTCTTAAAGTATAAAAATAATTAGAATGTGTTTCCTTAGTTTTGAGTACACCACTTATGTTTATTATTAAAATGTCATTTTAAACTGGAAACATGCACTTCGAGCCATACATGGTGCATCATGTGTGGGTTTGACATGATATTGATTCATACAAGTCACAAATTAAATATTAATATTTTCCCAAATTATCAATACAATATGAGCGTGTTTTATTAGATTTCAGTGAGTGACCCTTTTGGTTTTAAAATGTTAATTTTAAACTGATAATAGACACTTGGAGTCATACCAGTCATGTTGTGTGTCGTATTAAGGTGTGGATTATTCATACATGTCACAAATGACTTATGGATCATTGTGCTAATGTATCAAAACAATATGAATATTTTTTCTTGGTTTTGAGTATGTCAATTATTTGTTTACTAAAATTAATGTCAATTCTGAATGAAAAGACACACTTAGAGTCATACCAATCACACCTTCTATCATATTGAGGTGTGGATGATGCCTACTTGTCTCAAATAATATATGGATCATTTTTCATAACTATCAACAAAATAATAATGCGTTACCTCAATTTTGAGTATGCCACATTTATGTTTTACTAAAATGTCATTTTAAACTAGAAACACGTACTTTGAGCCATACATGTGGAATCATGTGTGGGTTTTACATGAGACTCATACACACACATCATAAATGAATTATTAATCTTTGTAAAAATTTATCAAAAAAATAAAACATGTTTTCTTGGTTTTCATTGAGTGACACTTTTTATATTAAAATGTAAATTTTAAACTCATAACAGATACATGGAGTCATACCAAACACATTGTGCATTGGATTGAGGTGTGGCTGATTCCTACATGTCACAAATGGAATATGGATCATTTTCCTAAAGTAAAAAAAAAATTGGAAGTATTTTCTCAGTTTTGAGTATGTCAGTTGTTTTTTCACTAAAATTAATTTCAATTTTGAATAAAAAAATCACTTGAAGTCATACTGGCCACACTGTGTGTTTGATTAAGGTGATACTAATTGCTACATGTCACAAAGACTTAAGGATAATTGTACTAAAGTATCAAAACAATAATAATGTGTTTCTTCTTTTTTGATTACACCACCTATTTTATTTTTACTAAAATTTAATTTTAAACTAGAAACACGCACTTTGAGTCATACAGGGGGTATCATGTGTGGGTTTTATATGAGGCTAATTCATACACATAAAAAATAAATTGTGAATCATTATCCCAAATTATCAAGACAATCTGAGTGAATTTTCTTAGTTTTCAGTGAGTAACACTTTTTGTATTAAAATGTAAATTCTTAAACAGATAACGGGCACTTTGACATGAGACTAGTTCATACCCATCACAGAATGATCTTACAAGTGGATTACTACACTATATAAAATCACATAAATAAGTCGTGAAAAAATTATATCAATAATTCCACACTTCTTATCCTCCTCAGCCTCAGTCTCCACCTCGGTCTTCACATCTGCCTCCTCGTCAGCATTAATCTCCTACTCCGACATTTCTTCATCCTTTACCTCCACCTTTACATCCACCTCCACCTCTGCCTCCATGATTTCCCAATAATTTTATTATTTTTCATTCAACGTTTCTAAACAAATTTATTTCCTCCATTATTGTTCTCATTGAGATAAAAATTAAAATATATATATATGAGTTATAACACTAATTGTTTACACCCCAGTTATCAATGGAAGTTCATAACTCATACTAGATCAAAAATATAAAAATAAATCACTTAAATTTGTTCTTATCACACATTCTAACAAAAATTATGTTTCCCACTCATATCTGAGAAAAATTATTTCTTCTTTTGAGTAACTAGGTTGTCATTAATATCGATAGTATTGAGAAAATATATATAAAAAATTGATTGTGAAATATATTTAATGAAAATTTAATTAACTTCGTAAATTACTTATTGGGGGTTGCTATTATTTTCATGATTTATAATTTCTCTCATAAAATTTCAAACATAATATCCCCAATCGATGTCATTATCTTCTTTTGAAAACTGTAGAAACATTGACCAAAATAAGTAAATTTTTTTTAAAATATTTTGATGATTAAATCATTCTATATATACCTTATTTTTTTCTATTTTTAGTTCTCCACATGCTTTATCCAATTATAAATAAACTTCATTCCATGGTCTAGCCTATGTTGAGAGACCTCCCTATAATAACAAAATTATTTTTAAAACACTAAATGAACATATAATTTAAATTTTATCTATAAAATATTGATTTTCGTGTATTATATATTCACAATACACATATTGTGTGGTCGGTTGGTTTCATATCCATGCATTGGATCCAAAAACTAAATATTCAAGGTTCCCATATTGACTGCTATCATTATCATGTGCATCCTAAAAAACAATTAAGTAATGAAGAAATTAAAAAAATATTTTCTGTGATTGGATTGTAGAGTTTTACATTTTCATTGTAGCCACCAAAAAGGGTATGTCTCTTGATTATTTTATATTAAATAATTCAAGTAACTCATCTTTCTTCTTCTTAATTTCATCCTCATCCAAGGTATGTTCTAGAATAGAAATGATATAGGGATTAATGAATATAAATCATGCTTCACAAGATCTTCCCTTTATATAGTTGTGATATAAACATATGTAAAAAATATTAACAGTTATTAAATTTAATAAACATAATACCTCACTATTTGGACATATATATTATGAAATTGTATCTTATGTATGTATTTACATATGAGATTCCCAGCCATTCTTGCTCGATATTCTCAATTAGAGTCTCAGTACCAATTATGTCTATGAAAGAATTTCCATATATGTTCTCTTCATATTCAATGTAATACATTGATTTATATTTAAATACAGTATATTCATGAATTTTTAATGATAATTAATGTTTCTCTAGAACTGGAGGGGAGAAGGTACTCTTAGAAGGTTGTTTTGTTTTCTTGGCTGATTCACTAGATTTTCTTGATTTTATCTCCCATTTCTCCATTCCTTTATCCATCAGTAATAGCATACCTCACTTAAAAACATTTATCATCAATTGTTACATGTTTTTTATATGAAAAAATTTCTTAATGACGTACCTCATGTATCTTTATAGGATTATATATCCATGCTATGAAATCTCTAAAAATACCTTCAACTGTTGTAATATTCAAACCATCATGTGGAACATGAAACTCAGTAGTAAGCTCATAAGATATCTAAATCCCCACTCTCATGTGATCTTTTGGGAAGTCTTGATTATTTAGATATTCTCTTGAGATAGTATACACTATACCCATCACTACACGGTAGTATGTAGGTGTTTACACATAAAAATTGCATTCAATTGTACCCTATATAATTAAACTAAAATAAAGTTATCAGAATTTGTTTGATTCAGATTTAAGAGAAAGAGTGTTAAAAAATAATTCAATTTGTATCATTTGGTTCAAGTGTGGATCTTTTCTGCACCACTAGTTCTCCTTGATCCTTTCCTATACATTGGTTAGCCAAACCAGAATGAAGAAATAATATCTTGCAACGAGTCTATTTTTATCTACAATAATCTCACCATATTATATGTATCTTCATGTGGTTTTATCTTCTCGAAATATGTTCGTGGAGAGACTCTAAAACATAATCATCTAACGCATCCATATTGTTCAAGACTTTTCAAAACTACTGAAAGTAGATTTTCTTTTAGTACGATCCTTGTCAATTCTTGTGTCTAAACCATATAAAAAAATATAAACATAAATATATATTTTCATGTAATATTTTTACTAATAATAACGAATTAAAATTATGTCATACTTACACATTCCTCCCATACTTCTTTTGTTTTTCCATCAACTAATTTACCCTTTTTATTTACATGAGCCTCCTTCTATAGCGCATGATGTGGGATGGAAGTTACTTCATATTTTGATCCATCAAAGAAAATATATTGTTTCATATCACATAATTAAAATTTTATTATTAATTTAAAATATATAACTTTTTTTCTCTAATGAAGCATACTCCATCCTTCCTTTGTGATAGGGGTACGTTGGTTTTGATGCACGTTATTTATTTTCAAAACTCTTTTGATATTCCATAAATTAACAATTTTGAATCATGATGGATAAAATAAAGAATGTCAAATAATATATTATCAACTTTAATTCCCATGAAATGATTTCTCATTCTGAATACTGGTGAAAGAATTATATGTTTCATGTTTTATATTTTTTTCTTAAATAAGTGGTTAGTGGGGATTTATTTTCCCCTCATCAACCCTAATATGTAACTTCATCAAAAGAGCTTAGAAACCTCTATGGGATTTTCAAGTGTCCATTAAGACAAATTTCTTATAGAAATGAAAATTAAATCAATATTTCAATATATAATTTTTCATTAAAATAGAGAAATTATAGTATAACTCTACATTTATATCTTTCTAAAGGATTTACTTCATTACATGTTGGATGTGGTGCTATGAGTCAATATCAATAGGTACATTCATCCTTATTGTGACCCCAAGATAACTAATGAACTTTGACTTATTAGGGTCAATGGGTTGGCCTTTTTTATTCCAAACAACCTCAAATTTTATCCTCGGACTTCTTTACTTGATAATTTTTTTCAAAACTATGAGTTTGTGTTGTTGTTGATTTTTTAATCAATATGTTCTTGATCCCCTAATAAGTCAATTGTTTCATCATTAATAGGATATTCTTCTTCAATATTGGTAACATCATCATGTTCAAAAGAAATTGTCTATATAAGTAGTAAAACATTTAATTTGTCTTTAATAACAAAAATACAATACATCCCATAGATATAAGTCCACAATTGCATGAATCTTGCATGAAAATTGTTAATATCTTGAATAGAGATATAATACATCAATATTAAAATACAACTAACCTTCACTCCCTTTATTTAATATGTCCTTATACATTAATTTCCTTCCATATCTTGATTATGTATTGGACTACCTCTTTCAAACTATACTTCCTACCCTCATTTTGGTTCCAAATATCATTGATGATATACCTCTCGAATAGTTATTACTTCATTTTGTTGTTTGATATTTATCTCCCATATTTTCTGGACATCCACATATGTTTCCTTAACTAATATTACAAAAATTCATCCCATACCATGTAATGGTGATCATTTTGGGTAACTACTATATATATTAGTTCAAACAACATAGAACAGATGGGGGGTGAGTCTCAAGCAACAAAATTCAATAATAACTGTTTGGTAGATGAAAGTCGATTTTCCACTAAGGTTCAAAAACAACTTAAATGAAATTTTAATTATAGATTATGACATATTACCTTAAAAAATAAAGGAATGAACTTTCAAATTCATAGGACTTCCACTCACTATCACTTAATTACACTCCCAAAAATTTATTGTATTCCACTTCCTCTAAAATGTTTCTTTTTTTTGGAAGGTCATAAATGAGATACAAACTTGGGGTGGTGTTAGTGTGAGGTTTATGAGGGAACATTACAACCATCCATTTATCCAATGTTACAATAGAAAGTATCTAGAAGATGAAGCCAAAAATAAGGTCGGAGAGCTCTATTCATTGTGTGAGGGATACCTTCGAGAGTCATATTGTCGCCCTTTTAAATTTATCAAGGGTGAAGGGGAAGAGAATCACAAGGTGTGTTAGGAATGTTTTTTCACAAAAAAATGTGAAAAATTAGTATTTTTATGAGGTCACTCATCATATTAGTATTCTTATAAAATTATACTTAACTGTGGAGTTCTAATAGGATCCAATGTGACCCCACTCAAAATAAAAGTAATTTTCTTGATGTGTTGTCAAAAGTAACTAGGTGAGTCGTATAAGAACAATAATATCAAGAAAATAAAAATCATTCATTATGTTATAATTAATTTTTAAGTGTCATTTTTTTTGTTCTTAGGAAGTAGTAAATGAGGAAGATGAAAAGCTAAAAGAGTTGAAGAATGAGTTGGTATATGCTGTATTAAAATCCGTGGATGAAGATTTGAAAAAGTTTAATGAATACAATCTAAGCGGGAGGTATGCCATCAATGAACTTTGGAACCACAATGATGGGAGGAAGGATATTTTGAAAGTGGGAGATGAATCCATAATTAAGAGATGGAAGTAAATCAAGGATCTGAGGAGGGATTAAATAAATTTATTGAAGGTTAGTTGTACTATAGTATTGAAGTATTATATCTATGTTCAAGAAAATAATAATTTTCCTGGAAGATACAGGAAATTGTTGAATTTTATGCATGACGTGTATTTTATTCCATATCAATCTTAACAAAATTAATATTTATTTTCACAACATTATTTGTGAAACCTATGGTCCTTTTTTTATGAAAAATTATTCATATTTCTTATGATTATTATTTTTTGTATTCTTCTTTCACAACAGTGGATAGAGATGCAGTTGGCAATGGTCTTTTATGAAAAATAAAATCAAAATAAGTCATAATAATGATATAAAAATATCTAAAATGACTATACATACCCATTATAATATATCAATTTAGAAATATACCATATATTACGTCAATTTAATCTAGGTGTATAAATAATCATCAACTTTTATGAAACTTCCACTTTTAATTCTGGAAGATATACACACTTGTGCCTACCACTATTGTATAAAATTGACACTGATTACTCTTTTCCAAATGTTTACCTATATAGAATATTTATGTTAATAAAATTATGAATAAGTTCTAATACCAATCCTAGATGAAATATAAGATACTCATAAATAAATAATAGGAAGATTATGTGTCCTAAGACTATTAATAAGAGTGTAATATACTTGGATTGTACCTATCACTATAGAAGAACCCTGTCTTACATCATTCATAGACTAATTAGCCATAAATAATATAATAGTAATATATAGTGACCCATACTAGAAGTAATGTCTCAAAAGTACCATTGGAGGTTGCACAACTAACCACATCTATATAAATGTTTCACATCAAAGTGGCAATAAGGATTAAAGTTTCATAGGAAACTACACTAATAGGATCACAAAAAAAGTCTCCTCAATAGAAGAGGAATTGTATTAACTCCACTATAATGTTCTTGATGAAATTAATCTCACCCCACCAACATTTTATATTAAATAAAAACCATATACCCCTATATCTCATTCATTTACATTTTAATAAGTCTTTTCATACTTTAAATATAATTTAATTGATGTTAGAATCATTATTTTAAATATAAGTATGAAACAACTATATAATAGTATAGATAAAGGGGGTTGCTAAATAAACTCAATCAATTAATAAGTTATACAAACCTAATCATCATTAATAAGTAAATAAGAACACACTATTTACTTATTATTCATGTATCTATAAATATAAATTCAAAATAGATTCTAGAAAAAAATTTAAACAAACACGCATAAGAACATTAAATTTCATATATTATTATCTATTTCTACCTATCAACTCCTAAATAAGAGGCATGAGACTCCAGAAGATTGGTCAAGGAAAACATAAAAAAAACAACCTAGACTTCATATAGTAACTCAAATATGAAACATAATTATGCTATCCAGACACATTTATTGATTACTTCTTATGTCCGTAAAGTTTTTCCTTTTGGATATAATCAATTCCAATATCCCTAGTGTCACTCGGATTCCATTTTGTAATATTTTGGACCAAGTGTACCCAAATAGTTCCCAATTCAGGTCTGTGTATCACCTCAGACACACTTTATGGTCACTAATGTCTAGAGTTGATGCTAAGGGATATAGATAACATGTTTGAGAAATTTTGTAAACTCTTCAATGTTTAACTAAACTCAATTTGAACATACTATAAATCCAGCATTACCTTGGCAATAGTATGTGGTGAAAAAATATTTTATTTATCTATACAAGCCCATAAACATATGTTGATTGACCTTACCATATGAAATCATCCTTATATTTATTAGACACAATTATCTATATAAGAACAATATTAAATAGAACCACTCTTTGTATTTTAGTGGTGAGGAGATGTGATGTAGGTTTTATCCTCGTTAAGAACAACATAAAAACACAAAACGTAGAACCAAAAAAATAAAACAATGATAGAGGGAAAATAGAAAATAACATATATTGGTTTCTAGACTTGATTAATCTAAGGCAACATAGAGGAGTCGCATTGGTAGTAGAGGAGTTCAATAAGATCTTGAGAATCCTAGGTGATTGAGTCACAGTTAGGTATCTTTTAAATTGATCAAGGACACTTTCAACAGTACTTTCAAAAAAGCACAGATAAAGATCTTTTTTATCCGTGCTAAATTGATAATCATTGATAAAATAGACATTTATCAGTGCTAATGTTTTACCACTGATAAATTTTCCTTTTAAGAGTGCTAAAAATTTAGCACTATTAAATTTTATATAATTATAATTATTTAAATAAGTTTATTCTAATTTTAAAATTATTACTTATAATTATACAAATAATTATTTAAAAAATATTTATATATAATAAATATAAATTTATAAATATAGTAAATATTAATTTATAAATATATTATCTATTAATATTTACTTAAAAATATATCTATAATATTATTAGTGGATATATAACCTTAAATACATGCATTTCAAAAATGAGTGAAGTTGAATAATTTAAAACGAGTACACTTTAAAAATATTAAAAGAATTGATTTGTTTTATGAATTAAATATAAATTATTAAAAAATATGGATATATATATATATATTGAAGCGGATGAATACATATTAAAAATACTAAAACATAGTAAATAAATATATATAAAAATAAATAATATAAAATGATCAAAATCAAAAATAAAATAAAAAATGTTAAAAATGAATACCCTAACTGTAATAGTATTAAAAAAATAAAATTGACGGATTAAAAACATAATATATTAAATGTATCATATTATAATGAAATTATAAAATATACTAAAATTTGAATAAATTATATAAATATTAGGTGTATGTGTTTTTATATATTGTGTAAATGTACTTTTGTGTATGTTTTTATATAAAAATACATTAATTATATATATATGTATGTATTTATGTGAAATCAATGTAACACATGATGTTTGATATAAGTTAAATTGAAAAATCAAACAACATTAAAAATGAATAAGACATTAATATGTTTTTAATTAACATTTTATTCATTTTATATATATTTATATTTAATATATATTATTTGTTACTATTTATAATCAATATATATTTATATATATTATACTTATTAATTTTTATTAATAATTTTTTCATTAATAAATTTTGAAATAATTTTTTAATTTATACATTTTTAATTTTTTTTGTTTAATTATTAAAATTTATTTATTTTATATATCAATATTTAATATATATTGTTTATTAATATTTATAATCTATATATATATTAAAATTATTCATTTTTATCCATAACTATTTAATTAACAAAATGTTTAATATTTTTCTTAATTTACTCATTTTAAATTTTAATTTGTTTAATTATTTCATTTTATTCATTTTACATATCTATATATTTAAAATATAATTTTACTAATTTTTAAAATTTATATATATGTATATTCAATTTATTCCTTTTTAACAATAATTATTTAATTAATGAAATTGTTAATTTTTTTGTTTAATTATTTTATTTTATTATAGAACTTTATTAGTGCTAAAAATAAAGAGCTGATAAAGGGTAACCTTTATAAGTGCTAAAAAACCACTGATAAAGGGATCCCTTAATCAGCACTTATTTTAGAGTTTATAAAGAAAGACTTTATCAATGCATTTTTCTGGCAATAATAAATGCCAGTACTGTTAATGGTATGTTTTGTAGTTGTTCACTATTAATTCAAGCATTTTAAAATGACATAATATCACATTATTCTTCCTTAGAATCCTTCCATGGGCTTCAGTATCCTATCAAAGTTTCTTTAAACAACCTCACATAGTTACGAGCCTGTCACTAGTTCTTATTGCTCCCTCACATAGCTTATCCATCCTGAAGGGATGGTTGACTATCTCACACAATCCTTGAAAATAGATCCTTCCTCAAATCTCCAGTAGTAAAATCCTCATCTTCCTCTGACTCTTGGATCAGTGGTGTTCATACCTTCTTCTCTTCAAGTATAGACATCTACCATTCTCCATGATTTTTGGATCACTTGGACTTTCTCACTCCAGTACTGAAAATAAAGAGTTGTACACCTCTTCAAAACCTCCTTTATGCAAAATAATTCCTATATGTAATAGGGGTCATATCCTTGTTACTCAACACACAAATGTTTTTTGGATGCATCGGGTTCACTCATAGTGCCTCAAAAAAATTAATCACATTCATTTGTTTTTTTAATATATATTCACATTTCCATGAGAATATATCCTTTATTTTTGGTATATTTAATTATCCTAAGTCTTCTACATTTAATCTAATTTATAATTGAAATAATAACTTATTTAAAAATACCCAAAGACTTTGTAATATCTTTTTTACATAGTATAAAAATTATCATAGATCAATCTCTTCTATAAAATTCAAAACTATTTGAATTTAACAAAACTGCTTCATGTATCATACAACACTATAACATATCATATAGTTTGGATCTCCCCATACTAGAATTACATTAATAATGTATGCTCAAAACACTCACAAAAAATAACCCATGTCATGATACACCTCAACATTTTCTAGGGGGAAGATTCTCTCATAGAACACCGACTAACACAATGTGGTGATCACCTTCTTCCCATTTTCCAACTTCTGATTTCACTATGTTATCAACTACAATGTGTAGAACTTCTTTGCGGTGTGGTTATGTGGATAATTTCTTCTCTAAATCAAGACACCATTTCCAACTCCATGGGGATTTATAATATCATCTTTTCTCAGGGGTGGAAAATTATTTAAAATGATCAGTACCATGGAAAAGGGTGAATACTCTTCCCATTTTTTCATCTCCACTTTTCTTAGTGGAAAATGTTAAACATCATAGTGTGGTGTCCATAATATAATATTTTTCAATATACATAGGAGTGATATTTTTTGTTTCATTGTGGTTCCATTCATCTTTACATAACATGAATTCCTATTCATATAGAATCACCTTTGGTTCAATGCTGAAAAATCATCTTTAATCTTAATCTTATTGAAGGATCGTGTTATTTTATCTATGAATATTAGCTTCTTGGAAACATCTATTTTATTTATTATTTATAATTTATAACATTATTTAAACTAAATATTTTTGAATGACCTAGAAAACATAATATTTTTCTCAGAGTTAAAGTCATAAAAATATCTGATGAAGTCATAAAAAAATTCTTATAGAGTCATAGTAAATTCATTTTTTATGTATTTAGAGTCACAAAAACATTGTTTAAGTCATATGAATTGATAATTTTATCAATATTTGGGTTAATATATATTTTTAATAACTTGTGAAGTTTCAAAAAAATCTTCAAGACACATGATCTTGGATTAGCCTTTTTTCTTACACCATCACAAAATACTTAGAGAAATGACCTGCTTCTAGACACCAGAGTGTCACAATATATTTACGCATACCTAAATAATAAAAACAAAAAGAATTAATTATGGTTTCCCATTTTATATATGAACCTTATGAAGTTCCTAAATTATGATTTCAAAGACAATGATTCATGCCAACACAACCATTTTCCAAATACCAAGGCAACACATTATCTTATAGAAAAAAGTACTGTTTAACCAATGATAAAATAATCATCCCCATTGGATTTATTATCAATATATTAAAATATATATTCTTGTAAAAATGTGATATTTCTTCTATTATCACCCTTATTGATAATAAATATAAAGGATTTGTAGAGGTACTTCTCGCATCATTTTATTTCTTTCAACAATACTCAAGGCAACTTTCTCTATACCATATTAAGATATGAATAATATCCATTAAAATTGTGAGAGAAGGATGATATCACAAGATTATATTATAAATTATCCTATTGTTAATCTACTCTAAGTATACACAGGCTTACACAATGTATATAACATGAAATAAATAACTAAGTTGATAAATTTTGTCTATAATTAATAGTACATGTTATACCATATTGAGGAACTTTTTTGGGGGATTCTTAAAAATAGAATTAACATGAGAAATAATTAACCTATACATAACTCAAAAAACAATAAAATATTTCATGTGTAAGTAAAATAACTTCCCCTTTTCTCACTATTTTATCAACCAACACTCCTCCTTCATAGGTATATTTAATACAATCATAAAAAATGGATATAAGTGTGGTTCTAATACCTCAATATTCTCATTTGTGCAGGGATTTCCAAAACTAAAAATTTTCCATGAGATTTTTTTAAACTCTTATTCTTGTATACTCCTTATAAAGGGATACATACCTCATATCATCTTCTCATTAGGATTAATTTTCATTAAATACACTCCATGATGGATACTTCTAGATATATTCCAATAGTGACAACCTCATCCAACTCCCCTATTTTGTTTGATTCTATTAATTCCCTATATGTTATAATATATAACCAATAAAGGGAAATAAATATATGAATTAATTCCTTTCTATTTAATTAGAGCATTAGGGTTGAGAACTATTTCATAACCCTTATCTTTCCTTAGTTACAACTTCAATCACCATCCTTCCTTTTATGAATTATTTTTTACGAGTATTTGTAGGGAGTATAGTGGTCTTACTCTTCTCAATAGGGTTCTTGTGTGTGACCTCTTTTATTTCATACATAAAAAATAAATGAACCCTTAGACACTTTATTCTTATTTTTAGCCAGTTGTTTTCCTTGATATGGTAAGATAATTATACATTACAAAGCATTATAACATGTTTTCCAATATCACCCACACATATCCTCTTAAAATTATTTAAATTTTCCCTATTTTCCTTCATCATGATCATATTTTTGTGCCTTTATCAGTTATCCACTTTTTATGGTGCCACTTTGACCATATTTATATCTTATTATTTTATCATTATCAACCTTATCATTTTGTTAAATATATTTTTCTCACTTATCAATTACATATTTTTTCATTATGATATTTTTTCTATTTTTCGTAGAATTGATTCATCATTTTCCAAGTTTACTCCCTGTATATTTATGACAGTTCCATGTTAAACAAATTTTTTAAAAAAATTAAAGGCTTTCTTCCCTAAAGGCTCACATCATGATCAATATCCCCCGAAGCTTGACATTTCAACATATTAGTGAGTCTATCTAAGAAATTATTCATTATGTGTTTTTTTTCAACTATTACTTATCCTTCTCCTTAGGTATTATTCCAACCTTTTCTTAAATCTAATTTTCTCTGATGTTCCAGAAAACTTCTCATATCTTCCTTCAGAGAAAACACTTAAAAATATAATTTTATAACCTAAATAGGTAGACAAAATATATTTAGTAGCACTTGAATAAATAGGTTAAATTTATACCTTTTTCATTGGGATTATTCTTTATACTGCTTTGGATGATGAAACTAAATTACCCATGGATTTTTAAAATATTCTCTAATTTTCTTTGAGATGTTTTCTATATTAAGGTATTGATATTATGAATCATTTAAAAATTCTCATTTACTACTAGATTATCATTATATTATGTCAACATTCTATTTTTCTGAGAAATTTTTACCTTGTATATTTTTATCACTTTAATTATATCACTCTCCTTTTTATGTACCTTTATTCCTTCTTTCACAAGACTTTTTAGTTTTTTATTTCGTTTAGTATTTTTTTCAAAGGAAAACATCCAATTATATTCTTAATAAATACTAATTATAGGTCTATTCTCCACCACATCACTGCTCAAATAATCTACATTTTTTATATCTAGACAAATGCATGTTTTATATTTTTTTATAAATACCTTCATAATCTGATTCACTATAGGATGAGGAGTATTTATAACCTTATTTTATTTGAAAATTTATTCCTAAAAAATTCAGGAGTTGAGATTAAATTAATGAGAAAAATATTATAAAAGATAAAATTGAACCCTTATAAATAAAAATGATGAATAATCTATATTAAATAACTCATCAATCTATTATAGATAAAAATTATCTTGAATATATTTATTAAGAAAAGAGTTGGAAAAAACCATTAATAATGAGCTATAAAAAAAATAAGAAAAATCACACATGGGATATTTTTTGAGCCTATAAGAGAAGATTATAATTGGTAAACAATTGGTCTTCCAAAAAAATCTCGATGAATATAGTGATGTGATTGGAGAAAAATAATGACTTGTGTAGAAGACTACTTCATTAGTACATTAATAAACATTGATGAAGAAGTTTCTCAAATGGAAATGTTAGATTTCATTCAATTATTATTGTATATTGTAGTCCAAATAAGTTTTAAGGTACTCCAAATGGATGTATAGAAACATTTTTAAAATAATTTCTTAAAATATTATATGAAAAATATAGAAATTTATCATACATAAAGATAAAAAAATGAATATTAAATAAGGTGTATGAGTTAAAGAAAACACCATGATCATAGTATTCATAAATTGATTATTTTATAAAAAATATGTACTCTAATAAGGAGGATATGATCATAATCTCTATGTTAAAGTGTTTGATAAAAGAATAATGGAACTCATATATGTTTATGATATAATATTTAGAGACTCAATTAAATTTCAATGTAATGATTTTTCTAAAATTATTAAGGATGATTTTAATATGTTTAGGTTTGGTGGATTATGGTTTTTCATTAGTTTAATGGTTACTTAAGAAAAAATTATAAATTTTACTTGCCAATATAAATATAAAAAATAGGTCCTAAAAAGATTTTTTATAGAGGAAATAAATCTAATGATGACATTAATAGTGAATCAGATTATGTTTTTAAAGTAAAATTTTGGGAAAATGATCTATATTACAGAATATACAGAATTAATTATGATTCTATATTATTAGAAAGTGAAAAGAGTTGAAAATGTGTTTGTCTTGTGTCAAGTGAAATGATATCAAATTAATCCAAAATAAATACACTTTATATCATTGAAATGTATACTTAAATATATCAAAATAATAATGGATTCCATACTATTCTACAATGTAAAAAAGAAGTATGATTTTTTAGGATGTAAGGATGTCAATATGGTAGTTTTTGGTAGATAATAGAAAGTTAAATTTTGATGGTGTGTTCTATATTTAGGGATTTCATTTTTATTTTTTAATAAATAAGTAAGATTAAATTTCACCTAACACCATAAAATCTAAATATATATCATATAAACTAGATTTTATTTAATTAATTCTAATCAAACAAAAAATTAAAGACATTATAATATAGGTATTTTTTCCTATTACAATAAATTTTAATAACTAAAGTTATATTAATTTTAGAAAATATCTATAGCCTTATTTGAGAATATATTAGATTGAGATAAGTAATTATTTAATTAAGGAGAAAGTGGACCATGATGTGGAGAAATTGGAATACTACCAATATAAGATCAAGTTATATACATCAGGAAAAAGGAACTGTCCAATGAGAGTTTTGAGAAGCTTCAATTGACTCTTGGAGTTTCAAAATATCAATCCACTTAAAAGTTTGGAAAATGACCACCAATACCATAATTATTTATATATATATAGGTTTTAAGATGATATAATGTGTTTTAATAATTCCATATTTTTTGAAACATGAGGCATAACCTTTATAAAATTATAGTAAATTTCATAAATTTATAAGTGGCTCATGAGAAGGTATGCCCCAAATATTTTTTGTTTCAAAAAGTGGTATCACTAAGTTATTAATTACCCTAAAAACCCTAATTATGTGAGCATGGGTTCATTGAAAATAGAGAGATATATATTAAGTAAAAGTTTATTTAGAAATGGGAGACTTACTCAAATGTGGAGATATGATATAGGGGATAAATTAATTAATTGTTCTAACATAAGTAGGATAAAATATCATGAAGAGAAGTAGATATCCATATAATTACTCAAACATTGGAGAGTTACTTTAAAATAAAATTAGGTTTTTGAAATGGTTTTTCATTACAATAATTTTGTTTTGATTTGTTTTCTCACAAATTGTTTGAATCACATGATCATAGAGTGAATTATTATTTATTCATTCCATTTAAAAAAAATATTCTCAACAATTTTTAGAATTATATTTAAGGAGAACTAATTTTGTTTAAATGTGGTTTTAAATAAACTAAAAGTGGAATATTTTTTTAAATGACTCATAATAATATTCATAAAAATTCATATAAAGGTCTATGACTTTTGAAGGAATCCATTAGGATTTTGGTTGGAAAACAAAAATATAAATAATGGTTTTATATGTTAAATCATGGTTAATCTAGTGGAATTGAAAAATGCATGGAGGTGGATTTTAGAGAAATGTATAATGAAGTTATTATCTTCCATGACTAGAAATAACATGGTAGTTTTTCCCATTATTTATATATAAATTTGAAATATCTCTATTTGAAATGAGAAGTGGAGAAAAACAACCATATTTCATAAGAGAGATATAATTTTTAAATAAAAAAATTGATTCATAGGATTAATATATGGTTCATATGCATTTATTGAAAAATAATTAAAAGAGTTTCTGGTTTCTATGACTAGATGGATGAAACCATCACATGGTTGATTCCACACTAAAACTTTTTTTTTACAAAACATTTGATCAAAATAAGGAAACCACTCATGATTATGGTCATAAAGGTTAACATTTTATCTGGATAAGAAACTATAACATTAATATGAAAACGAATCTATGATAGCAGGATGTACACATCATAGTTCTCTTCAAATATGAATTTCAAAATAAGTAAATGTTATAAAAGTGGGTTCCCTAAAACCCACTTGAGAAATAACTTTTGATTACCATATCATGTATACAGATAGTTATACATTATGTTAGCTTATAATAAAAGTGTAATTACATTAATGTAAACTATTTATATGGGAATTTCCTTAGATTATATTTCATGTAAAAAGGTTATAGTAGTTTTGATCTATAAATGATAACCTTTAGATTTTATGATAGTGAAATTAAATATATGTTTTATAGTCAAGATACATCATACTAATGAAAAATAACTAATGTTTAACTATCAGGTGTGGAGGGTTCATGAGCATTGAGACTTCTACTCATGAAGTTCACACTTGGTGATCTTGAGTAAACCAGATCATAAGTATTGGCCTAGAAATGTGAACACATTATGTTTCATGGGTCATTATAGGTTCATATATATGAACATGTGTATTGGTCTCTCAAATTGAGGTCATTTTCAATTTATATAATTTGATGTAATTTTTTTATGAAAGATGAAAACCATGAAATCTTTGTTTTTGATTATGTTTCTTGCATTAGGTGTGACATTGGTAAAATGGAATTGATTGAAAGACTGATACCAAATTTCTCACTTCTGATTAGGGGAAGAGATATCTAGACCCTAGTTGACCTAGATGGTAGTATTTTTATCCAATATATGTACATGATAGAAGAAGGTAAGCCCACTAATAATATTCATTAAAAGAATAAATAAATTAAGGATAGTGACGGAAGGGAGGTGTCCTATTTTAATATATATCATGATATAAATAGATTATCTTATATAGAGCATACTCATAAGATGTTGTCTTTTCTATTTCTAAATGTTATCACCTTAGGAGCCATGATGTGTTTCTGGATACCTCTCTTGGTTTGTGATTATGACTCACCACTTTTAATATAAGTTCATAGAGGGTCGAACACAAAGTGTATTCATAAGCTTGAAAAATTCTAGTCAATTAGAGTTTAGGAAATAGTTGGCCCCAGGGTGTGGATGATGTTATGTATGAGTTTTTATGGTCATAATGAAATAAATAAATTCAAAATTATCTATGTTTATAATAATAAGTGTTGAATTAATTAACCATTTATATTTTTAAGTTACTTAATTAATACAAAGAATTCTTTTCTAGAATGAAAATTTTTTATTCAATGTTCATTAAATATTTCTTATAGGAGAGATATGAGTTGAACTAATAAACCATAATTCAACACATATCATTATTTTATGGCTAAATGTAACTATTAAATTAATTATGATATTTATAACATCTGAACAAAGTTATTAGTTTCATTTTGGCGTGCATTTGGAAGGTTAAACTTATTAAAGGTTTTAAGTACAATTTTTAATAAGATTAACCTACCTATAAAAGAAAAAAATATACCCAAGTTCAATGGAATATTTCTTCCCTAGAATTGGAGAGATTATTTCTCAATTCACTCACATTATACATAGGGAAAGAGAGTTTTGAGGCACCTTTATCCATGAAAACTTTCTTAGATCAAAGAAATGGTATTCCCATGAGTAGGTGGACATCTAATGATTCTTGAAATTTACAACATTTACTAAAAAACATGTATCCTTAACCTTTATTTAATAAATATCATGAATTCCACTTATACAACATGTAATCCTTCTCTTGGATCCCCATCTATTGATTTAAAAGCTATGAACTAGCTAGATTCACAAGCCATAAACCATCATTTACCGTAGTGTAAACAATACATGACATGTATTTCATGAAGAAAATATATTGTACCCCCAGACTCCACTGAAAACTTTCAAAACCTCCCACAAACACCTCCAACCACAAAAACTAGAAACGTAATAGACCTGGAAGGCATAGACTTTTATATCAGATACCTATCAAATAATTTTCACCTTTAAGAATCCAATACCAGGACCAAAATGAAAAGGGGTATAAACAACCACCCCATGAGATACCTCTAAAGGATCTCATCATACCTCAAATTCCACCACTATCCAAAAATGTTGAACTAAACAGCCACATAATACCTTGAAAAACCTCATCACAATATAGCCACATCGTCATAACCATACAACCTCCACATGGACCAAATTAGAAACCACAACAACCAAAAAAATGCACCACCTAGAACACTTGAATCAAGGAATTATATCCTCCATGTCAAGACACTATCCGCTCTGGAAGACACTGAATCACCTCCATGGGTTTAATCACATAGTAATATAATGCATCTTGATTATAAATTGGGTCCTCAAATTTTTATATTTCAAAACTTTATCACACATCATACATCACAAAATTGGGAAAACAACTCATTAGATAAAACAACATGGTCTGAAACCTCACATCAAAAAGAAAAATAGAGAAATGAAAATATCAAAATAACTTTAGGTATGGGTCACGCATATGTGTCTTTTTCTCCAAAGAAATCTACTCTAGGCCACCATGCCTCCACAACACATGAAAAAAAATGAATGGTTAATCCACGCAAAGCCTTATCTTAGAGATCTAATATCTATAATGGTCACTCCATTAATTTTGTGTCACCCTCGATGTCCAACTCTCCTCAGTCAATAACATGGGAGTCATCATGAAGATACCGACAAAGAAAAGAGACATGAAAGACATTGTGGATCTTCTCAAGCCATGGTGGAAATTACAACTAATACACCACCTCACCTGCTCTCCCCAACACCTCAAAGGGACCAAAAACATGGTTGAAATCCTACTTCCTCTTTCAAACCTTTTTTTTCTCACATCAAGGGAAAAACATAAAGAACAAAAAGTCTTAAACCTTGAACTCTAAGGACCTCCTCCTGCTGTCAACATAAGACTTTTTTCGATCATGTGCTACTTTCATCCTCTCATAAAAAAGATGAACCTTCTCTGTCAAGATCTATACCACATCTGAACCATGAACTTCTGCCTCCATAACCTCTGTCCAACACAATGGATAACGACACAGTACCCCATACAAAGACTCAAATAGAGCCTTACTAGTGAAACAATGATATACATAATCATAAGAAAACTAAACGAAGGTAAAGTGTCATGAACATGATCTTTCAAAGTTTCATATGCATGAAAAAAATATCCTATATGTTATGGATAGTTTTCTCTATCACCTTATCCATTTTAGGGTGTAAAGAAGTTCTAAGGTGTAACTGAGTGCCAAAATCATGTCATAATCCCCTACAAACTCACAAGGTAAAATTTTCATCCCAATCAAAGACATTAGACATAATAAATCCATGAAACCTCACCACCTAATCCACATTCCTCTTATCCAAAGCATCCACTGTAGCCGAATCCTTGATCACTAAGTTGGTCAATTTCATCAATCAACTCATGATCACCCAAATAGTGTCACAACCTTACTAAGTTCGGGGTAACACTATGATTAAATCTATCAATATTTTATCCAATTTACAATTGGGAAAATCCAAAGTCTATAACCAATTTATAAGAACATGATTATAGACCTTTAATTTATAGAAAATTGAAAAAATCACAACAAACTTCACTACCACCAATTACATCCCGAACCACCAAAACTGCATCCAAAATCACAATACATCTTAGAAACTACTAGGTGTACCACCAAAGGTGATCTATGAAACTCATAGAGGAATCCCACATACATCACTATACTAATAAACAACATACCACAAAATAAATTCGGGTTTTGAACATCCACCAACCATCACTCTAAAGAATCATCATAACCAAAACGATCATGCATCACCTCTACCTCTAAGTCTCCCCACTGATATTCCTCCACCAACCATCAACTGAAAGAAACAACATCTTCCATAATCCACCCTTACATCTATTTTCAAGGATTATAAATCCTCTATTTCTATCCAAACATCCCTAAACTCTTGATTAACATCCCTCCCAAACTTCCTACTGAAATCTTTGGCCACACCATTCCCTTATCTTGAGGTGAAGGTGATATCAAAATCATAATTCTGAAGGAACTCCATCCACCTCTATTGTCTCCATTTGAAATCACACTAAGAAAAATATATACTTAAAACTCTTGTGATCAGTGAAGACCACAAAGAGCTCCCAAATGAGGTAATTCAACCACAACCTCAGTGAAAATAGAACTACTTCTAGATCCAAATCCTGGGTGACATAGTTATTTTCTTGGGTATGTAAATTTTTAAAACCATAATAGATCGATTCCCACTACTACATCAATATGCATCACAATACCCATTGGTATGCATTAAAAACACCTCAAACAATACACCATACTCATGAAACTGAAGAATTGGTTCTCTAATCAACTTCTCCTTTAGGTAACTAAATTTTTCCTTGAACTTACTATCCCACAAAAAATCTTGTTTGTTCCTAGTTAATGCTTTAATGGGGATACAACTCAAGAGAAATTTGGAAAAAAACTTAGATAATAGCTTATAGGACCTGTAAATTTGTGAAAAACTACCATGTTCTTGGGTAATTCCCACAAAACAACTTCTTTTACCTTCGATGGGTCTACTACCACACCCTGTTAGGATGCCAAATGTCCAAGGAAATAGACCTCTCACATACAGAACTCACACTTAGAAAATATCCCATAAATATGGTGTCATTGAAGACCTTTAAAACAACTCTAAGATGCTTGAAATACTCATCATATGACCTCATGTAATGAAATATATCATTGATGAAAATGTTGATGAACCAATACAGGAACACAAGGAACATGGAGTTTATAATCCCCAATAACACATATTTTTCATTAGTAACATTGAACAACATGAATACAAACTCAAATTTCCCATACCTACATTATAAGAGAGTCTTCAAGATATTCACCTCCTTTACCCTCAACTAGTGATATCTTGACCATAAATCAATCTTATAAAGCCAACTCACCCTCTCAGCTAGTCAAAATATTTTCTATCCTTGAGAGAGGGAAATGGTTCTAGGTCGTTACCTGATTCAACTTATAGTAGTTTATGCACGACCTCATACTATCATCCACCTTCTTTGGGAACAACACTGAAGCACCACATGGTGACACATTGGGCTAGATAAATCTATTCTACATCATATCATCTATCTAAATCCTCAACTCCCACAACTCAGAATGTTCCCTCTAATTAAGATCCATTAAAATCAGATAACCACCATGTTGTAAGTCTATCCTGAGCTTAACATCACATAGAGGGGGTACCATAAAAAACACCTCAAGAAAACCATATAGACACTCCCCAATAAACATGGGAAATCCCACTATTCTAGATTCCACTGATTCCACAAATAACTTATCCAAAAACTAAAGATGGGGCACCACACACTGACTACCCACCTGACAACCCTACTTGTCAACGAAAACCACATGCTAACCACCAACATTAGAGAACATGATTATTCTCTATAATTAGTAAATAATATCACGTATAGAATAAAAACTTTCAATGACGAGTATAACATAATATGGATGAATCTATAACAAGAAAATATTCCCATGGGATTGATGTGGAACCATCACCATTCTATACCCCCAACACACATCAAAAATTTGGTCTATCATAAAAATAACATAATATAAACTAGGGTCATGTAAAGTCACTCTACATATTGTCATAGAGAGTGGACTAGAGTGAGTGAGAAAATGGATTATGAAGCTCCTAAATCAAAAAAGTAACAAATAAGGGTACTAAAAAAATAGATCGTATCACTGTTGATCTCTAGCCCCTCTGGCACTTCCACCTCCACTATGTGAAACAAAAAATTCCTAGATACTCTACCCTTATATGAAACCCACCTCCAAAACCAAACTTGGGTCATGACCCCTGAACATGAGGAACATCTTGAGGTCAGACTATACCTGCTCCATCTCCCCTCATTGCAGTATGAACCCACAACCCCTACTGTTGAAATGGTCTCACTGGAAACTATTAATAATGATGGAACTGAACCTTTCCAACTCTTCCAAACTAACCACAATAAACCACTGGGAATTAGTTCTGGAGATTCCCATGAAACCCATGACCAAAACAAACTATCTTTATATCTCTAGGAAAAGAACCAAAACCAATAGCCCTAGAATGATGAAATGGAAATTGCTGAGGTTGACTCTCCATCGGTCAAAACCTCGAAGGTTTTGGTGCCTAAGACCATCCACTAATAAATTTATTTCTAGAAGAACCATGTTTGTTACCCTATTGTAGAAAAACTCTTTTTGAGTTCTTCCACTCGATCACTTACTCTAAACCTACATATAGGTTCGTGATATAAAAGGAGTAACTTCATACTATATAGATGTGCATTGCTCCTCTTCAAGAAACCTCACACAAGAATCCTCATATGAAAAAATATCTTGGAAAAAACAAATAAGTTCCTTAATATTTATTATCAACTTCCATACTAACATAATCCCATATTGAGTAGAAATATTCTTCTATATATTCACTTCCTCCATATTCAACAATAGGAACTCTTCCTAAAACTATTTTTGAAAGTCAACCCATAAAGCATATGCCTCTTTCCGCATAACCAAATGCAACTTCCACCAGTGATGTGCTGATCCCCACATCTGACTGACTTCCAAAGGGACCCATTATCCCACTGAGGTATGAATCAAACTGAATGTGATATTGAGCTTCTCCAGCTAGCTCTCGGTCACCAAATATGAAACATTCCACTTGTACTTCCCCAAATATTGCCACTAAAAAAGTGTGAAACACTCTATACCACTGATCATCCTCCTCAACTAGATCAACACTTCAGTGATCAATTGGGTCATCCTGTTGAGCCTATACTACCTGAACCACACATGGAAAAAGTCTAGGATACATTATTTAGTCCCCCCACCTCTAGGTCCTAAGTTGGTGACTAGCATATTTCATGTACTGAGATCAAATATCACTACTTCCATACCAACCCATGAAATACTCACTCTTCCTATCTCTAAACTAAAACATATCTTTAAAACTCCATATAATACCACTATATCATGACCCCCTCCTACCAAAGATAGCACAATGAGGGGATATAGATAAGGACCCCTTAGTCCCCCGTCTTCTAGCCCCTGAGTTGGTGACTAGCACTGAGGGTATAAAAATATCATGAAATGGGAGGCATGAGCATCTATAATAATATAGGATCGGGAGATAAAATGAGTCATCCAAAAATAAATCCATGACATAATATAAAAAAACCAAAACCATCCCACAATGCATGTATAAATAAAACTGATACAGATAAAAGTCCTCAAAGTAACTACCCAAAAGCAAAGATAAATTTATAACATAAAAGTTATCAAAGGTCCAAGATAGTATTTTAGAGAATGGTCCACATAATTCTCCTAGAAAACTAAAAAAAGTTTTACATATTTAGGTTGGTCATAGAGGTATACTCAGTTAGAAAACAATAGTCCCTCATACACATGTGAAATCAACATACTAATTCACCCATGAGAAAAATAAAGAACCAATATCACCCAAAAAGATCAACTACCCTTTCCAACCTCAATAATTCACGCTCACGAAATAACATAAGGCATGTATAGTAAAATAATAAGACGGATATCAATAAAGGATGCCTTATACTGATTTCCCACTGATTTTTCACTCTCACGCCCCAACGTTGTACGTCCTGACGCTACCATCACTTATAAATAACATATACCACCACCCCATAGTATGGTCACACCACATAACTCCTACAAACACCTATCCCACCACCCCCCACAACATAATCACATCACATATCACCCAAAAATACTTGGTCCATCACATCACAACTACAACCAGTATAGTATAGATCATGAACATGAAGGAAATCAACCACATTCCCTCTTCATACCATGCATGAACACCACCATAAGCCAAACCACAACATAGACTTATCATATCTCACCTGAAAACACCTGGTCCATCACCCCACAACATGGTCACATCACATATCATCAAAAAAAACCTCGTCCACCGCCCCATGGCACGGTCACATCACATATCTCCCGAAAACACCTTGTTCATATCCTAGTTACTAGAAGACTTCTATACATCACATATTATGCATATCGACTCGCCTGTAAGATGTAGTGGTAAAGAGTGGGTAGTCTAACATCCATCCTCATCACCAAGATTTTTGAAAAAAAACCCCATGTGACTATGCGGTTGATGGAACATAGTTCTCAACATAGGTTGGGTGTGTATAGAAATAAAAATCAATATACAAGTATATACATATAGCCACACATAATCGCCACCTATCAGTTGACAATGAAACACTGAACAACTCAAGAAATCGCTACTTTGGCTACCACCGCGAAATGCATAACACAACACAAACCACTAGTGTAACACCCCAAGGTTTTAAAAAAAATGAAATCCATGAAACATTGTTTTATATAGATATTTATAACTAGCCTTTAAACATAATTTTACGGCTTCTATGTTTTGAATTTTGAAAAATTGGCATCTAAAATTGTGATTAATATGCTATTTAGAGTCTTATAAGACCAAATTAATTTTTTTATTAGTAACATACCCTTATGAATAGTAACATACCGTTATTAATAGTAACATACCCTTAATAATAGTAATGTAACCTTACGAATAGTAATGTAGCTTTCTGAGTAGTAACATGACCCTAATGAATAACAATGTACCCTTCTAAATAGTAATGTTAGCCTTAAGAACTGTAAAAACCCTTATGAATAGTACTCTCACCTATAATAGTGTATATATAATATTTAATTCAGAGTATGGTACACCCATATCTTTGAATATGTAAATAAATGCTTTAAAATTGTTATTTTCCAAATAAAGTATTATCTTACTTAAAAAATAATTTTCTAATATTTATAAAATTATTTTGATAACATGGAGTTCATTTTTGGATTCTACGCATCGAAAAATGGTTGGGGTGAAGTTTTGGTCATTTTCAGAAATACGTAATTTTTTGGTGAATAGTGAATTTTTGATATTTGACAAATAAATGAATTTCTACATCACAGAGGTGTCATTGATGGTGTGGTGATGATTTAAGCCCATTGTCTCGAACTCACATGTCATTATTACTTTTTTTAGTCATTTAAGACTCACTATTTGTAACACCCGAAATTTTTATGAGTAATATTTTTGTTTTTATATATCATCAAAGGAATCTTTCACTAGCTTGGCTTACTTTACACGCAATCGCGACCTTCCTCGATAGCTTGCGTCGTACGTAAAACCGAGTTTCACTAAACAACGATATGCTATTAAAATATTATTAAAACTAGCCGTTATAAATAGTAATAACCACTTTTTTAAATTTTATAAATTTTATTTTTTAAAATGGACTTCATTTTTGGATTCGGAATACTGAAATTATCCTAGGGTGAAATTTTGGTATTTTTCTGAAAACTTTCAATTTTTGATGAATAGTGAAACCACTAAGTGGTAGGTTAAAAACTGAATTTTGCATAAAACTTAATTTTACCGCTTCTGTGAAAGGAATTTCGAAAATCCGATAGACACGGTTGATATCAGTAAGTAAAATCTGGTTCAATGAGATAAAAATAATTTTTTGGTGAATAGTAACTTTTTACTTTTTTACCGCGGTTAATAGTAAATAGGGGTAAATATGATATTAATATTACCCTAACACATGTCCTAATTCTATTGGATAAGTGTAATTCGACCAAAAACAACCTTATGAATAAAATATGACCATTTAGGCCCACTTGGGTTAGATTAGGACATTTATTATTAATTTATTTAAAGAAGGGTTAAAATAGTTAAAATCAAAGTTTAATAAGTAAATCATTTTTAATATGGGGTTATACATAAGATAAATTAGACTATAAATATTCATTAGAAATATAAAAATATTTCCTACATAAGGGTATTTTATTTATAATTTTTAGACATTAAATAATTTAATTTATTTATGACACAATTATGATGCAGTAATTATCTTATTTATGAAATATTGACATAATTGATGTTATAAACACCAAAATAAATGTAATTTGAGACTTTTTATGAATTACACTAATTTTCTAGGTTACTATGATATATTACTGCTGATTTAATCAACTTGGTATGAACATATAATTCTGTTATGACTTTCACAAAAATCATATATCAAATAGTGTCAAAATTGACACAAAATAGTTTTTAAATCAAATATTATATTATTAATTGTTATTTTATTCCTAAAAATCTATGTTTAGGCCAAATGACTTAGATAAGGATATATATATTAATAATAAATAATTTGGGGTTCGTTTGGCATGTTATAGTAAGTGTATTAACCATATAGTGAAAGAAAACAAAAAGACACGGTAAAAGTTAAATTATTTAACTTAGAGTTAAATCTAATTGATAAGGTTAAAATAATACCCTAAACATGTCTAAATCCTATTGGTTGATAGTATTTTGACCCTTCCCCACTTTAGCTTCGAAATAAGACCCTTTGGAACCATTATAAACCGATTTTGACTTTAATATAAAATAATATTTTGAGATATTCCTAAGGTGCCCCTCTCCTCCCTTATAAAAGGGCACCTCCTCCCCCTCCTCCTCACACCAATTTGAGCACTCAAGCTCGGCCAACCCATGACATTTTCTCCTATACACTTCCCTAGAATAATCCTATAGGTCCTGGTCTTCTTCAAAGACCAATCTTAGTTCCCTAAGTAGATGATTCAAAGAAGCGTTCCAAAGAAGAGGTAATATCCATTACCGATCTTTTCAATTTCTTTCTTCTTGAACTTCTTCTTCTTTAGTTGTTTCATGATAAAATAATAACATCAGTATTACTTACATACTGATATGTTATTATGAATATGAAACAACCCTAATTCACCTTTTATCCATCCTACGGAAAAATGAAATCACCGCGCGTGCGTACGTACGGAATACCGTCTCCACGCCGTGGTGTAATCTATTTTCCACCATCACCTTACAAGGATGGGTATAATGGTTTAATGAGTAACTATTTATGATTATTATAAATTAATATTTATACTGAAATAATATATATATTCTCCAATACAATTCCACGATCATAGGAACGATATCATCACTCGTGCGTACGTACGGAATACCGTCTCCACGATGTGATGTGACTCGTTCTACATGATCATCATTACATAGTAATTATATAAATGAATTGAATGAATAAATATGATATATGTTACACTAATACCATTCTGGATATAAGGTATCTATAACCTTAAAAGAAGAATAAGAATTTATTCGGCAAAACACGCATAAGAACAAAAGGCAATAAAGACCCGAGTAACAAGTAACAATGAAATATTACTAACAAGAAGCTAAGAATATGGCCATATATGATATCATATCAATATGTATGATTCTGGAATAAGTCAATAACATTATTTAAACCATTATACAGGAGCTTCGGACACGTACAATGCAAATCGGACCTAAGGTAAGGGAAATATCACAATCTCATTTTTATCCGAGATTGTTTATACTTTGGAATTTACTGGGGTGTATTTTATCATCCACATCCATGTTTCCTCAATATGTAATATTATTTCCATCCACGTACAATTTTTTAAATCCAATTTTACCCTTCGGTGAGTTTTTAGTAAAAGATATGAAAGGAATCTTTTGTCGTTTTTCATACGAGGTACTTTTTGACTTTTCCGACAAAAGTACGAAGAATGTTTTTTTAACTTATACGGCATGAATGGATTTTTAAAACATTATTTCCAAGAAGATTCCTTTACAATTTTTCAAGTTTATTTTTAATCAAATTCTTTTAGTTTAGAATTTTATGACATTTTAAGAAAGGAAAAGTGTTTTTGAAGTAGAAAGGATATTTTCCTCAAGAATGGAGTTCAAATGTTTTATCAAAATTATTTTCCATCTAAGATAATATAGAGTTCTATTTTTATCCCTATTATTACATTGATTTGATTATGTTGTGAGGGAATTATTTTTATGAAGTCATTTACCTTATATGGTTTGTTTTATGATGTCATGATGTTTCAAGAATCCCATTTTTGTTACATGTGTTATGCGATGATGTATGATTTAAGATTATGTGGCACACATAAGAAAGGATTCATTATAAGATGGGTGGGACCTATATCTCCCTCAAATGCATTGAGTAAAGATTTATATCTCATGAGATAGACATGGCTGGAATGGAAGGTTATTTCAGTTCAGTGATACAAGACTGAAACGAGGAGTGAACTCGGTTCAGAAATGGACTTTGTCCGCTAAGATAGTCTTGGAAATGAGTCATGACTAACAAGAAATGATTTTCCATGATTATGTGTGCATGGCACAAAGTTTCAAGTTTTATGTTATGATTATGGGGATCTCATTTTCACTTCTATGATTTATTCCATGTTAAGATATTATGATCTCTTTTGCAGGTTATGATTTTCAAAAAGATATGATATGATTTTTATTTCCTTTATTTTCCCTTGCTGAGAATTTGAGCTCACCCTTTTATGTTTTCTTTTCCACAGGTCAGGAAGATGGATATTAAGTATAATATGCTAAAAGGGACCCTAGATATGATGAAATAAATGGGAGACACTGTAGAAGATTTATGAACCAGTTGTTTATGTTTCCCAGTTTCTAAAGAAACTATACCTATACGGTCCTTTGTGGTTTTGTCATATGTTGTAATAAGTGTGCTTCAATTTTGAAGTATTAACAATGTATGTAAATTATGGGTCGTTATAGTTGGTATCAGAGGAAAGGTATAGTCAACCTTTGGAAACTAGGATGTGAAAGCCTTAGTAATAACCCTAAGAATAAGTCTAAGCATAGAACACAATCTTAGTGTTTTAGAAATGGCCATGAATACCCTAGGATAAGACCTTAAGTGTGAAATTTTATCCTTGATTATGTGGTTTTCCTATTATAATTAGTGTTTCTCACCCTATTCTTCTTGGTTTTAGTCAATGGCTGGAACCCGAAGGAACCGTGTTAATGCGGAATGTGATGGGCAATGCAATGATTGTCCCCCTGAGAAACCAAACGATATGGGAGCTGGAATGAAAAATCTTGTAGCCATGCTCACACACCTTTCTCAAGCTATGAATCATGCAGGACTTCCAAACGGGCAAAGGAAGAAGCAACATTCTGTTGAATCCTTCATGAGGCAGTGTCCACCTTCTTTCAGCGGGTCTACTGATCCATTAGTTACTGAACAATGGATTAGTACTACTGAAAAGATATTTCCAGTTCTTCAATGTTCTTAACATGATAAAGTCATCCTAGCAGTGTATCGTTTGGAAGGAGATGCTGATCAATGGTGGAATCTTATTAAGAATATGAGGCAAAGGGATGAAATTGAGTCTATGAAATGGGACGAGTTCAAGAACTTATTTTTCAATAAGTACTTCCCTTGTATTCTCCGAAAAAATATGGAGAAAGAGTTTCTTGAACTGAAGCAAAGGGATGATGAATCTGTTGGTACCTATGAAGCAAATTTTACAAGACTTGCAAGGTACACTTCTGGTATTATTATCCAACCTGAGAGTAAGATCGATCGATTCTTTAGTGGATTAAAACCAAGTCTTCGAAGGGCATTAGCCATAAGGGACTTCAATAGCTACGAGGAAATCGTTCGATGTGCTCTCAAAGTCGAGATGGATATTGGAGTAACCCATCAGTCACATGGGTTTGATAAGAAGAGGAAGATGGAATTCAAAGGAAAATCTAAAGAGCACACTGAAAAGAAGATGAGATTTCCCTTATGCTCAAAGTGTGGAAAGAAACATGGCGGGAGTTGTCTTAAAGGGACAAGTAAATGTTTCAAATGTGGAAAGGAAGGTCATCGGGCATTTGAATGCCGCGATAATGGGAAGAAGATGTCTAATGATGCAAACAAAGGAAGGGATACACAGAATGAACCTACTACCCTTCAATTTTTCAAGTTCAAGGAGATGGGGCATTATGCCAATCAATGCCCAAATCCAAGGGTTGATGATGATGGTCAACGTCAACAAAATCTTAAGGCTAAATACAAAGGAAAGTCACATGCAATTTCTATCGGCGATGTGGAGTACGATAACGAAGTGGTGAAAGGTACACTTACCATCCACTCTAAAGTAGAAAATGTTTTATTTCATTCTGGATCCACCCAATCTTTTATTTCTGAAAAATTTTCTAAGGGTATCACTGTATTACCTCAACAATTAGATGTTGAGTTAGCTGTGACAACACCTAATGGCACAACAGTCGCATCAAAAGATTATAATTCTTCTCTGATCGAAGTTTGTGGGAAAGTGCTTCCTGTAAATCTTGTGATCCTTCCTTTAGTGGAATTTGATGTGATTATTGGCATGGATTGGATTTCTCTACATGGAGCTCATATCAATTGCCAAATAAGGGAAGTCACATTTCATATTCTAGATCAATCTATGATCGTCTATCGATGCAAGGATGAATATAACCTTCCAGTGGAAATTCCTTCCATATTATGGGTCTTGATTCCACTAAATGAAGGTTATTTATCTCAAATGGTTGGTGATAAACTTACGATTAAGAATATGCCCATCGTACGGGAGTTTGATGATGTCTTTCCGGAGGAATTACCGGGTCTTCCACCAAATCTTGAAGTTGAGTTTTCAATAGAACTCGTACCGGGTGCTTTGCCTATTTCAAAGACACCTTATAGAATGGCCCCAATTGAGTTGCAGGAATTGAAGAAGCAACTCCAAGAGAATATTGATAAGGGATTCATATGCCCTAGTGCGTCACCTTGGGGAGCACCTGTTCTATTTGTTAAGAAGAAAGATGGATCAATGAGGCTCTGCATTGATTATCGAGAACTTAACAAGATCACTATCAAGAACAAATATCCTCTCCCATGCATTGATGACTTATTTGACCAACTACGCGGAGCTCAACACTTTTCCAAGATTGATCTTTGTTCAGGGTATCATCAATTAAGGTTCAAAAGGGAGGATATACCAAAGACAGCTTTCCGTACAAGGTATGGACACTATGAATTTATAGTGATGCCATTTGGTCTTACTAATTCCCCTGCTATCTTCATGGATCTAATGAATAGAGTCTTTAGAGACTATATTGATCAATTTGTGGTAGTATTTATAGACGATATTATTGTCTATTCAAAGATCAAGGAAGAGCATGAAGATCACTTGAGAATTATATTGAAGACCCTGAGAAAGGAGAAGCTTTATGCCAAATTTACCAAGAGTGAATTTTGGCTTCAAAAAGTTGCATTTTTGGGTCCCATAATCTCAAAAGAGGGGATATCTGTGGATCCAGCAAAAACAGAGGTTATCGAAAGATGGTCGAGACCAACAACAGTAACTGAGATCCGAATTTTTCTTGGTTTGGATGGATATTATCGACGTTTTGTAAAAGATTTTTCACGATTATCTAATCCACTCACCAAGTTGACTCGGAAAGGAGTTAAGTTTGTTTGGAAAGAGGAATGTGAAGAGAATTTCAAGGAGTTGAAGAGAAGGTTATCCAGTGCACCTGTTCTCACACTGCCTTGTAGTGGAGAAAGGTTTGTGATCTACAGTGATGCATCCAAGAAAGGATTGGGGTGTGTTCTTATGAAAAATGATATGGTGATAGCTTATGCCTCACGACAGTTGAAAATCCATGAGCAAAATTACCCAACACATGATTTGGAGTTGGCTACGGTAATCTTTGCATTAAAGATTTGGAGGCATTACCTTTATGGTTAAAGGTGTGATATTTATACTGATCATAAAAGTTTAAAGTATATTTTCACACAAAAGGAGTTGAATATGCGTCAAAGAAGATGGTTGGAGCTGATTAAGGATTATGACTGCTCAATCCATTACCACCCTGGGAAAGCAAACAAGGTGGCAGATGCATTAAGTCGACAAGAACATGCTAGTTTATCCATGATGAGGATCACAAAAGATCCAATATTTATGGATTTAAAAAGGATGGATCTTGGAATTATAATGGAAGGGGAAAAATCTTATCTTTCTCAAATGAATGTTCAACCATCTATACATGTGAAGATTAAAGAGGCACAGAATGAAGATGTAGAGTTACAAAAGAAGGTAAGAAATGTTCCTAAATTCAACCTTGATTGTGATGGGATAATAAAGTTCAGGAATCGGGTTTGTGTTCCTCCCATCCCTGAATTAAAGAAGGAGCTGCTGGATGAGGCTCATAGTTCTTCATTCTCTATTCATCCTGGAAGCACGAAGATGTATAGGGACCTGAAAGAGTACTTCTGGTGGGATGGCATGAAATGAGATGTTGCTGAATATGTCTCTCGATGCTTGGTTTGTCAACAAGTTAAAGCTGAGAGACAGAAGTCTAAGGGGATGTTACAACCATTACCCATACCCGAATGGAAATGGGAAAACATCACTATGGACTTTGTCATAGGACTTCCTAAAACATCCAAAGGCAATAATGCTATCTGGGTCATAGTTGATCGTCTTACAAAGTCTGCACACTTCATTGCTATTAGAGAGGATTTCTCTCTAGATCAGCTTGCCATGATATATGTAAAGGAAGTGGTAAGATTGCATGGAGTACCACTTTCTATTATATCTGATCGGGATCTGAGATTTACCTCGAAGTTCTGGCGAAGTCTTCAGCATACTTTGGATACAGAGTTGAGTTTCAGCACTGCTTATCATCCCCAGACAGATGGTCAGTCTGAGAGAACAATTCAAACCCTAGAAGATATGTTGAGAGCTTGCTCTATGGATTCCAAAGGAGGTTGGGATCAACACCTACCTTTGGTGGAATTTTCTTATAATAATAGCTTTCACTCCAGTATTCAGATGTCTCCTTATGAAGCTCTCTATGGAAAGAAATACAGGACTCCAACTTGCTGGGATGAAGTTGGGGAAAGAAAGCCATTAGGACCTGATCTCATTGATGAAATGGCAGAAAAGGTCAGATCTATTCAACAACACATAAGAGCAGCTCAGAGTCGACAGAAAAGTTATTCCGATAACCGAAGAAAAGACCTAGAGTTTGAAGTGGGTGATAAAGTGTTCTTACGAATATCTCCCTGGAATAGGTTTAAGAGATTTGGAAAGAAGGGGAAGTTGGGCCCTAGATATATCGGTCCTTTCGAAATACTGGATCGTGTTGGAAAGGTAGCTTACCGATTGGAGCTTCCACCGAATCTCTCTCAAGTTCACGATGTGTTCCATGTATCTCTCCTGAGAAAGTACATACCTGGTCCTTCACATGTACTCAGCTCAGAAGTTGTACCGCTGGAGCAAGATCTTTCTTATGAAGAACAACTGATAGAGATTCTGGATCGTAGCGAAAAAGTCCTACGAAACAACACCACTCGATTGGTGAAAGTTTTATGGAGGAACCACCAACTTGAAGAAGCTACATGGGAGCTTGAGGATATGATGAGGGAGAAGTATCCTCATCTGTTTGTTACAAAGTGACGAATTTCGAGGGCGAAATTATTTTTAAGGGGGGTAGAATGTAACACCCGAGATTTTTATGAGTAATATTTTTGTTTTTATATATCATCAAAGGAATCTTTCACTAGCTTGGCTTACTTTACACACAATCGCGACCTTCCTCGATAGCTTGCGTCGTACGCAATACCGAGTTTCACTAAACAACGATATGCTATTAAAATATTATTAAAACTAGCCGTTATGAATAGTAATAACCACTTTTTGAAATTTTATAAATTTTATTTTTCAAAATGGACTTCATTTTTAGATTTGGAATACCGAAATTAGCCTAGGGTGAAAGTTTGGTATTTTTCTGAAAACTTTCAATTTTTGATGAATAGTGAAACCACTAAGTAGTAGGTTAAAAACTGAATTTTGCATAAAACTTTATTTTACCGCTTCTGTGAATGGAATTTCAAAAATACGATAGATACGGTTGATATCAGTAAGTAAAATGTGGTTCAATGAGATAAAAATAATTTTTTGGTGAATAGTAACTTTTTACTTTTTTTACCGCGGTTAATAGTAAATAGGGGTAAATATGATATTACTATTACCCTAACACATGTCCTAATTCTATTGGATAAGTTTAATTCGACCAAAAACAACCTTATGAATAAAATATGACCATTTAGGCCCACTTGGGTTAGATTAGGACATTTATTATTAATTTATTTAAAGAATGGTTAAAATAGTTAAAATCAAAGTTTAATAAGTAAATCAATTTTAATATGGGGTTATACATAAGATAAATTCGACTATAAATATTCATTAGAAAGCTAAAAATATTTCATACATAATGGTATTTTATTTATAATTTGTAGACATTAAATAATATAATTTATTTATGACACAATTATGATGCAGTAATTATCTTATTTATGAAATATTGACATAATTGATGTTATAAACACCAAAATAAATGTAATTTGAGACTTTTTATGAATTAAACTAATTTTCTAGGTTACTATGATATATTAGTGTTGATTTAATCAACTTGGTTCGAACATATAATTCTGTTATGACTTTCACAAAAATCATATATCAAATAGTGTCAAAATTGACACAAAATAGTTTTTAAATCAAATATTATATTATTAATTGTTATTTTATTCCTAAAAATCTAAGTTTCAGAAAAATGACTTAGATAAGGATATATATATTAATAATAAATAATTTGTGGTTCGTTTGGCATGTTATAGTAAGTGTATTAACCATATAGTGAAAGAAAACAAAAAGACACGGTAAAAGTTAAATTATTTAACTTAGAGTTAAATCTAATTGATAAGGTTAAAATAATACCCTAAACTTGTCTAAATCCTATTGGTTGATAGTATTGCGACCCTTACCCACTTTAGCTTCGAAATAAGACCCTTTGGAACCATTATAAACCGATTTTGACTTTAATATAAAATAATATTTTGAGATATTCCTAAGGTGCCCCTCTCCTCCCTTATAAAAGGGCACCTCCTCCCCCTCCTCCTCACACCAATTTGAGAACTCAAGCTCGGCCAACCCCTGCCATTTTCTCCTCTCCACTTCCCTAGAATAATCCTAGAGGTCCTGGTCTTCTTCAAAGACCAATCTTAGTTCCCTAAGTGGAGGATTCAAAGAAGCGTTCCAAAGAAGAGGTAATATCCATTACCGATCTTTTCAATTTCTTTCTTCTTCAACTTCTTCTTCTTTAGTTGTTTCATGATAAAATAATAACATCAGTATTAATTACATACTGATATGTTATTATGAATATGAAACAACCCTAATTCACCTTCTATCCATCCTACGGAAAAATGAAATCACCGCGCGTGCGTACGTACGGAATACCGTCTCCACACCGTGGTGTAATCTATTTTCCACCATCACCTTACAAGGATGGGTATAATGGTGTAATGAGTAACTATTTATTATTATTATAAAGTAATATTGATACTGAAATAATATATATATACTCCAATACAATTCCACGATCATAGGAACGATATCATCACTCGTGCGTATGTACGGAATACCGTCTCCACGATGTGATGCGACTCGTTCTACATGATCATCATTACATAATAATTATATAAATGAATTGAATGAATAAATATGATATATGTTACACTAATACCATTCTGGATATAAGGTATCTATAACCTTAAAAGAAGAATAAGAATTTATTCGGCAAAACACGCATAAGAACAAAAGGCAATAAAGACCCGAGTAACAAGTAACAATGAAATATTACTAACAAGAAGCTAAGAATATGACCATATATGATATCATATCAATATTTATGATTCTGGAATAAGTCAATAACATTATTTAAACCATTATAGAGGAGCTTCGGACACGTGCAAAGCAAATCGGACCTAAGGTAAGGGAAATATAAATCTCATTTTTATCCGAGATTGTTTATACTTTGGAATTTACTGGGGTGTATTTTAACATCCACATCCATGTTTACTCAATATTTAATATTATTTCCATCCACGTAAAATTGTTTAAATCCAATTTTACCCTTCGGTGAGTTTTTAGTAAAAGATATGAAAGGAATCTTTTGCCGTTTTTCGTACGAGGTACTTTTTGACTTTTCCGACAAAAGTACGAAGAATGTTTTTTTAACTTATACGGCATGAATGGATTTTTAAAACATTATTTCCAAGAAGCTTCCTTTACAAGTTTTCAAGTTTATTTTTAATCAACTTCTTTTAGTTTAAAATTTTATGACATTTTAAGAAAGGAAAAGTGTTTTTGAAGTAGAAAGGATATTTTCCTCAAGAATGGAGTTCAAATGTTTTATCAAAATTATTTTCCATCTAAGATAATATAGAGTTCTGTTTTTATCCCTATTATTACATTGATTTGATTATGTTGTGAGGGAATTATTTTTATGAAGTCATTTACCTTATATGGTTTGTTTTATGATGTCATGATGTTTCAAGAATCCCATTTTTGTTACATGTGTTATGCGATGATGTATGATTTATGATTATGTGGCACACATAAGAAAGGATTCATTATAAGATGGGTGGGACCTATATATACCTCCAATGCATTGGGTAAAGATTTATATCTCATTAGATATACATGGCTGGAACGGAAGGTTATTTCGGTTCAGTGATAGAGGACTGAAACGAGGAGTGAACTCGGTTCATAAATGGACTTTGTCTGCTAAGATAGTCTTGGCAATGAGTCATGACTAACAAGAAATGATTTTCCATGATTATGTGTGCATGCCACAATGTTTAAAGTTTTATGTTATGATTATGGGTATCTCATTTTCACTTCTATGATTTATTCCATGTTAATATATTATGATCTATTTTACAGGTTATGATTTTCAAAAAGATATGATATGATTTTTATTTCCTTTATTTGCCCTTGCTGAGCATTTGAGCTCACCCTTTTATGTTTTCTTTTCCCTAGGTCATGAAGATGGATATTAAGTAGAATATGCTAAAAGGGACCCTAGATATGATGAAATAAATGGGAGACACTGTAGAATATTTATGAACCAGTTGTTTATGTTTCCCAGTTTCTAAAGACACTATACCTATACGGTCCTTTGTGGTTTTTTCATATGTTGTAATAAGTGTGCTTCAATTTTGAAGTATTAACAATGTATGTAAAGTATGCGTCGTTATACTATTTCTATTCTTGAGGTAAAATAATGAAATAATAATTACAATAATGTGAAATCTCTCGCCTCCCCTACTATAAATACCACCCATTTATGCCTCTTCCTCCCACACCTCTCAAGCCTTGAGAATTTTCTAATTTCTTCCAAATTCCCCCCCCCCCAATATCCTTACCCACATCCAAGACCTTCTGGTCTTACCCAAAGGAAAAAATCAAAGGCCATAAAAAGGATCTCAAGGAGAAGAGATCAAGAGGTAATAAATCCCCTTCCTTTTTCATGTGTTTTCCTTTCCTTTCCTTTTCTTTTATTGTACTCTATTCCTATCCTCTTATCCAAGAGTAATGAAAGCTCCATAAATAATGCATATTCTTGATTTTTTCATGTTCATTGAAAATTCAACATCATTCTTCCTCTCCTCTCCCACTTATTCAAGGAATAAAAACAATGTTTGTGATGTGTCGAATTACCGACATCGTGGATAATGTGATTTCAATTTGCTTTAATTACTTCAAGTATGATCATGAAACCATTTTTATGGTGGAACAAAGTTATAATTTATGTATTATGTCTCATACATGGTTCTGGAATTTTTTTTACACATGGATTTTATTTATAAAACAAAATGATGTCATTTTTATCCAAGAACCAGTAAAATGATCTAAACGAATATCATTAATGTTTTAACTTATGAATCATCCTCATTTCAGAATTCAAAATGATAAATGGTATAATTTATTTTTATTTAAATATGTAACTACCATTCCATTCCAATTCTATAGTTTCAATTCCAATCGCCAAGAACATTCATCATGAACTGATCATGGGAATCATGAAAAAAACACACCTGAAACAATGGAAGGAACAAAATACTAACAATTAAAGGATTAAATGATGTTATAAAATGATCATATAAGATGTTGTAAAGATTAATATGTTTATTTAAGATAATAATAACACTTTTTTAACCATTATACATTAGGTTTAAACAAGTTTGAAGACAAACACAGGGTAAGGAATTCTTAACCTGATTTCTATTCTTTGGGTTAACATTCTACTTCATTATTTATGTGGTATTGAAATTGTTTGTGTGATGGGTTTTGTATATAATTTGATTAATTATGTGTATTTATGGTTTTTATACATATTGCATCCACTCTAATAAGTCTATATTCAATTATATGATATTTATAACAGACTTTCCTTTTAAAATCCTCTTTTAAAATTCTGTTTTACAAAATTAAAAATAAATGTTTTTATTCTATCATTCATGTCCTATAATTATGTTCTAGTTCTTATGAATTTTTTATGATTAAGGTTGGGACCTATATCTTCCACCAATTCATTGGTTATGTGTAAGTTGGAGATCGGTTGTATGGTCACTCCAAGTGTAAGTATGATGATTACACAAATTATAAGGTAGACGTGAGGGTTACAAATAATAAGGTACCCAAGAGGGTTGAAATATTGTTTATGTAATTCCCCAAGTTACCTTCATGTTTCTATTTATGTTCTTATGTATTGTGGTAATCTTTTGGAATTCTCATGTTTCACAAAGTAAGTATATATGGGTGACAAGTATGTCTTTTGAAAATGATTTCATTTGTTACAAGTATTCATGGAATAATGTTTTCTTTCCTTATTTTTATATAACTTAATGAGATTTTTGTTCTCATTTCCCATGTTTTTCAATTATTTTCACAAGTTTTAAGGATTTATAATACAAATAATGAATCCAAGTTAAATGTTCTAAGAACTGTCAAAGAAATCCTATTTTATTTGAAAAGTTATATATATTGGGAGAAATGAGTACTACTTTTATGATATCAAATATATATTAATGTGTAATGTCATGAATTTGTTTTGTCCCTTTTCTATAAATCTATAAATTTGAAAATATCCTCAATTTTAAAGGAAGTTATTTCTTGACTAACTTCAAGATAATGTAATGGAATAAGGTCGGGTCCTTATAGTTGGTATCATAGGATGGTTTAGATAACTTTAGGGGTTTGGATGATGTTAATATATTACCGTAAATGTTTTTTACTCTATAGTCAATTTGAAATGATATAGAATTTGAATATTACCAATTTTCTTCGACTAAGATATGTTTGTTCGGAATGGTTTTTTGCAGAAGAAATAGGGAAGCTGAAGAGGAGAGGCACCGACAGAACGACATCCTTCCGAATCTACAGCCTAGAATGGTAGGGATTGGAACTGAGCAGTTTTTGAAAGGAATGGCTCAGGTAACACAGGAAATAAATGGTGGTGTCATCCATAAAAGAGAACAACCAGATGTACCACAATGTAACATGATAATAGTGGAAAATTTTATGAGACAACACCCTCCTGCTTTCAATGGATCTTCTGACCTAGTATCGGCTGAAGGATGGATTAAATCCCTTGAAAAGATATTTGATGTATTGGGTTGTTTAGATAATCAAAATTTATGTCTTTCTATTTATCATTTTCAAGTTTAATCTGATCAATGGTGGTAAATGGTAAGGAATATCAGGGACAGAGAGAATATCGATTCCTTAGAGTGGGATGAATTTAAGTCTTTTCTGTGAAAAATATTTTCCTAAGGTGGTGAGAATTAAGATGGAGAAGAAATTACATGAAATGAAGAAAAATTAGGAAGATTTAGTAGCTGTGTATGAAGTTAACTTCACCCAACTATCATGGTAGGCCCCAAATCTTATTCTAGATGATGATTGAAAAATCAACCACTTTTACTCAGGATTGAAGCCAGGGTATCGAAGGGAGTTGGACTCCTGGGAATTCAAAAGTTATGAGAAACTTGTCTAATGTGCTTAGAGGGTAGATATGGAGTTTTCTAACGATCATGTGCATTTTGGAAATAAGGATAAGAAGAGGTTCAGATGGAAATTGATGGGTAAGAATCAACCAAAGAAATATGATGGTAAGAAAATCCAGTTTCCAGTTTATGAAAAGTGTGGAAAGAAGTGCCCTGGGGAATGTCTTAACCAAACTGGGAAGTGTTTTTGACATGGTAAGTTTGGACTTATGGCCTGATATTTTAATGAAAATGATCCTACGACTAATCCTGATAAGAAAATTGTAAAGTGTTTTAAATGTGGTGAGATGGGTCATTATGAAAATTCCTTCCCAAAGAGAGATCTGAATGAAGAAAAGAAGTCAGACTACAAGCAGAAAGGTGTAGTGAGATCCTTCATGACTAAGTTAGAAGATGTTGGTCCATCCAGTGAAGTTTTATAAGGTACTTTGTTTGTTTACTTATATTTTTCTAGAGTTTTGTTTCATACGGGTTCTACACACTTCTTCATCTCTGAGAATTGTTTTAGTAAATTGGAAATATCACCTCAAAAATGAAACTATAACTTGTTGTTAAAATATCAAGAGAAAATATTATAGAAATAAGGAATTATAAGAACCTTTATATTGTGGTTTTTGGAAGTACTTTACCTATAAACTTTGTTGTTTTACCCTTTTTCGAGTTTGATGTTATTCTAGGAATGGATTGAATTTCTTTTTATCATGCTAAGATTGACTATAGAGATAAAGAAGTTGTTTTTTAAAAGGAGTTTTAGTATGTATACAAGAAAGAACTCATAAAATTGATAACATATCAGGAAGCTAAGAAACAATTGAAATATGGAAATGAAAGTTATCTTGCTCATATTATTGAAAAAAGGGAACTATTCAGATTAATGATGTCCCAGTGGTAAATGAATACCATGATGTTTTTACTGATGAGTTACCTGGTGTCATACCTAATAGGGAAGTTAAACTCACAATTTAATTAGTTCATGATGCTAATCCAATTTCAAAAACCCCATATCGTATGGCTCAATTAAAACTTCTTCAATTGAAAAATCAGTTGTAGTAATTTTTTGATAAAGGCTTAATTCATCCTAGCACATCACCATGGGGTGATCCTGTTTTGTTTGTTAAAAAGAAATATGGTTTCATGAGAATATGCATTGATTATAGATCTTTGAATAAAATAACTATTAAAAACAAGTATCCTCTTCCTCACATCAATGATTTTTTATATCAGCTCCAGGAAGCTTAGTACTTTTACAAGATTGAATTGATATTTTGATACCATCAACTGAAGGTGAAGGAGGATGACATGCCAAAAATAGATTTTCGTACTAGATATAGGCATTATGAATTTGTTGTAATTCTATTTTGGTTAACTAATTCACCTACTATATTCATGAATCTTATGAATAGAATATTTCATGAGTTCTTGGATAAGTTTTTTGTGTTTATTGATGACATTATGGTATTTTCTAAGAGTAAAGAAGAGCATGAAAAAACATCTAAGCATTGTTTTACAAGCCTTAAAGAAAAATAAACTGTATTGAAAACTCAGCAAGTATGATTTTTGGTTACAACATATTTCTTTTCTTGGGAACATTGTAAATAAGGATGGAATAATAGTTGATCATGCCAAAAAAAATGGTTGATGAATGGCCAAGACCTACAAATGTTACAGAGATTAGTAGTTTTATTATATTAGTAGGTTATTACTGATGGTTTGTTAACAACTTCTCATGGTTATCTAGCCTGATAACTAAGTTAACACGAAAATGGGTAAAATATTTCTGGACAGAATAATGTGATGTTTGTTTTCAAGAACTAATGAAGATATTGGTGAATGCTCTGGTTTTGGCCTTGTCTTCCCAAAATGGTGAGTTTTTCATCTATAGTAATGCTTTATTTGAGGGACTTGTTGTGTTCTGATGCAAAATGATCATGTAATTTCTTATGCTTAAAGACAACTTAAACCTCATGAGTTAAATTATTCCACACATGATTTATAATTGGTAGTTGTGGATTTTTGCTCTGAAAATTTGGAGGCATCATTTATACGGAGCCAAATTTCAAATATATACTGACCATAAAAGTCTGAAGTATATATTAACTAAGAAAGAATTAAACATGAGTCATAGAAGATGGATTGAACTGATAAAGGGTTATGATTTCATGACCAATTACCATCCATGAAAATCAAACAAAGTGGCGAATTCCTTGAGTCAAAAATATCATGCATCATTAACCATGTTACGTTTGAAATATGATCCCTTGATTAATGATTTGATGAATTTTTTCATAGAAGTTGTTAGTGTAGGAAATACCTCTATTTTGTTTCAGGTTTTAGTACAGTCATTGTTATCAGACAGAATTAATCAAGCGCAGAGGGAAGACCATGAGCTATAGAAAAAGGTATAATTGGTTAAAATAGGAAAGTTTCTATAATTTAACCTTGATAATGATTATATTTTAAGATTTGGAAAAAGGTTGTGCATTCCTTGTGATTCCCAGTTAAAGAAATATATGTTGTGTGAAGCTCATAGTTCTCCATTTTTAGTTCATCCTGGAAGTACTAAGATGTGTAGATATGATCAGGAGTATTTCTGGTAGGATGGAATAAAAAGTGATATTGGATAATTTACTGTGAAATGTTTGACTTGTCAATAGATTAATGCAGAGTGGTAGTTATTGAAAAGGATGCTTCATCCTTTTCCAGATCTAGAGTGGAAATGGAAGAATATATCAATTGAATTTTTGGTGGGACTACCTAATACATCTCAAGGTAACAATGCAATTTGGGTTATTGTTGACCAGCTGACAAAATCTACACATTTTCTTTCTATTTGACATACAGTGTATTTGGATCTTCTTTCTCGACAGTACCACAAAGAGATTTTTAGGATACATGGATTTCCTCTTTCAACTGTTTCTAACCAGGATCCCAAGTTCACTTCTAATTTTTGGAAGGTACTTCAGAAGTCATTGGGCACAGAATTAAATTTCAGTACAGCTATTCATCCTAAATTGGATGGGTAGTCAGAGAAAATGATTCAGACTTTGGAGGATATGCTTCGAGCTTTTTAAATGGACTTCCAAGGAATTTGGAATCAGAAAATTTCTTTAGTAGAGTTTTCTTATAAAATAGTTTTCATTCCAGTATTCAGATGTCACCTTTTGAGGCATTGTATGGGAAGAAGTTTTAGACTATATTATTGTAGGATGAAGTCAGAGAATGAAAGATAATGGCCTCAGAATTAGTAGAGGAAGTGGCCGATAAAGTAAAGATGATCCAGCAACACATGAGGATAGCTCATAGCAGGAAGAAAATTTATGCAGATAACATAAGTAAAGACATTTCTTTTGAGGTAGGTGACCATGTTTTCCTTAAAATCTTTCCTTGGAAAAGTGTAATGTGTTTTGGTAAGAAATCAAATCCAAGTCCCCGATTCAGCGGTCCTTTTGAAATCCTGGAGAAAGTTGGACCAGTTGCATACCAAGTAGATTTTCCTCTGAGTTTGTCTCAGATACCCAATGTTTTTCATGTTTCGATGTTAAGAAATTATGTGCCATGTTAAACTAATGTCTTGAGTCCAGAAGTAGTTCATCTGGAAGAGAACCTTTATTATGAAGAGAAACCAGTTCAGATTCTCGATCAAAGGGAAAAAGTATTGTGTAATAAGGTAATCCACTAGGTAAATGTTTTTGTGTACAAACCAAATGGTTGAATAAGAATATTTAAATCTGAAAATGCTATGAGGGAAAGGTACCCTGACTTGTTTAATGAGTAAATAAAATTATGAGGACACAATTTCTAGAAGGTGGGGATAATGTAACACCCCAAGGTTTTAAAAAATAAATGAAATGCATTAAAATTTGTTTTAAGTAGATATTTATAACTATCCTTTGAACATAATTTTACTGAAAGTGTATATACAATATTTAATTGAATGTATGGTACACCCATATCTTTGAATAAGTGAATAAATGCTTTAAAATTGTTATTTTCTGAAAAGTATTATTTTATTTAAAAATTAATTTTATATTATTTATAAAATTATTTTGATAAAAGGAAGTTCATTTTTGTATTCTACACATCTAAAAATGGTTGGGGTGATATTTTGGTAATTTTATGAAATACTTGGTTTTTTGGTGAATAGTGATTTTTTTATACTTGACAAATAAATGAGTTTCTGCATCATAGAGGTGTCATCGATGATGTGGTGATGATTTAAGCCCATTATATCGAACTCACATGCCATTATTACTGTTCTAAGTCATGGAAGACTCACTATTTCTTGTCTTGAGTAAAAATAATAAAATAATAATTAAAATAATGTGAAATCTCTCCCCTCCTCCACTATAAATACAACCCATTTCCCCCTCTTCCTCCCACACCTCTCAAGCCTTAAGAATTTTCTAATTTATTCCAAATTACCTCCCCAATATCTCCATGTCCATGTCCTTTTTTTCTCACCCCAAGGCCAAAATCAAAGTTTTTAAGGAGGATCTCAAGGAGAAGAGATCAAGAGGTAAAAAATCCTCTTCCTTTTTCATGTATTTTCCAATCCTTTCCTTTTCTTTTATTATATTCTATTACCCTACTATTATCCAAGAGGCATGAAATCTCCATAAATGTTATATATTATAGATTTTTTCATGTTCATGTAAAATTCAACATCATTCTTCCTATCATCTCCCACTTCTTCAAGTAATAAAAACATTGTCCGTGATGTGTCGAATTACAAACATCGTGAATGATGTGATTTCAATTTGATTTAAATACTTCAAGTATGTTCATGAAACCATTTTTATGATTTAACCAAGTTATAATATATGTATTATTTCTCATCCATGGTTCTTTAATCCCTTTTTACACATGGTTTTAATTTATAAAACAAAATGAGGTCATTTTTATCAAAAAATCACTAAAATGATCTAAACGAACATCATTAATGTTTTAAATTATGAATCAAACTCATTTATGAATTCAAAATGATAAATGTTATAATTTATTTTTTGGTAAATATGTAACTACCATTCCATTCCAATTCTGGAGTTTCACTTCTAATTGGCAAGAACATCCATCATGAACTGATCATGGAAATCATGTAAAGAACGCACATGAAACAATGGAAGGAACAAAATACTAACAATTAAAGGATGAAATGATGTTTTATAATGACCATATAAGATGTTATAAAGATGATTATGTTTCTTTAAGATAATAATAACACTCTTTAAACCATTATATAGGAGGTTTAAAAAAGTTTGAAGTAAGACAAACCTGAGGTAAGGGAATTCTTAACCTGATTTCCATTCTTTGGGTTAACATTATACTTTATTATTTATGTGGTATTAAAATTGTTTGTGTGATGGGGTTTGTATATAATATGTTTAATTATCTATATTTTTGGTGTGTATACATATTCCATTCAATATAAAAAGTCTCACTTAAATTATATGATATTTATATCGGTCTTTCATTTTAATATCCTCTTTTGAAATTCTATTTTACAAAATTCAAAAACAATGTTTTTATGATATTATTCATTTTGTATGATTATGTTCTAGTTCTTGTGAATTTTTTATGATGAATGGTGAGCCCTATATCTCCCTCCAATTCATTGGGTATGTTTATGTTGGTGGTTGGTTGTATGGTTACTCCAAATGTGACTGCGATGGTTACACAAATTGTAAGGTAGCTGTGAGGGTTACAAATAATAAGGAAGATGAGAGGGTTACAAAATAGTGTAAGTAATTCCCCAAGATACCTTTATGGTTCTATTTTTATTCTTATGTATTGGAGTAATATTGTGGAAATCTCATGTTTCACTAAGTAAGTATATATGGGTGACAAGTATGTCTTTTGAAAATGATTTCATATGTTGCAAGTATTTAGGGACTAATGTGTTATTTCCTTATTTTTATATCCCTTACTGATCTTTTTATTCTCATCCCTAGTTTTTGAATGATTTTCACTAGTTATAAGGATGTGTAAGACAATGAAGGAATCCAAGTTAAATGTTTTAAGAACTTTCAAATAAATTGTGTTTTATTTGAAAAGTTATATATATTGGGAGAAATGAGTATTGTTTTTATGGTATCCACTATGTATTAATGTGTAATGTCATGAATGTGTTATGTCCCTTTTCTATAAATCTCAAAACTCAAAAAGATACTCAATGTGAAAGGAAGTGATTTCTTGACTAAATTTAATATTATGTAATGTAATAAGGTCGGGTCCTTATAACCAGTCACATCACAACACCAACAAATTCCATTATCCAATCCATTCATTTCATTACTAAGCATAAAACTCATTAAAACACAAGACCCATCTTTTATTTATTCATTGTCCATTTCCATCCGATTAACTAAACCAAACATTAACCATTTCTATCATTATTAAATAATTATGTATTTCATCACTACCTAGGAATAAATCATAAAGCAACCAAACATTGCAATCAATTCACCATTTCCATCACACCATCACCTCACCATTCTAAAGCTTGTCCAAACAACCACCTCTCCACCCCAAAATCATGGCCAAAAACCCACCACCTCACTAACCCAAAAGCAAGACCAAACAACCACCTCCTCACCACCCCAAAAAATAGCCAAAAATCACCACCTCACCACCCCAAAAGTATAGAGAAACAACCACTACCTCATTTCCCCAAAAGCATGGACAAATAACCACCACCTCTTAACCCTAAAAGCACAACCACTTCTCCCCCATCAACCCCATGTTTCAACATAATCACACATCGCCTTGCCAAAAGCATGAATAAACATCACAACACACCAAAAATCATTTTTTTTATTTTACAAGGGGGATTTTATCACATTTTTTTATTCTTAGGGGTGTTATCATGCAATTTATAATCCAAGGGCAACCATTTTATTAACCAAATATAAGTGTTTATATAATTTCCATTCTTGGGTGATATAAAAAAAATCATAGTAGGCATAATATTCATAGAACGTGTCATCCCACACAAACAAATCCCCCAATGGCCATAATTTTCAACATGTCATCAAGCCCATATAATCTATCATATCACAATAATATCAAATTTGTAGAATCATGAAAATCATTTCCCTTTCCCCCTTCAATTTCAATTATCCAATTATTTAACTTTGATTAAGCTATAAAAACTATAACCCATAGATTGACAAGACTATAACCCCACACATGGTACAAAATAATGATAAATAATGGATTACCTACTTCAAATAAGCTTTTCCAACTCACTACACACTATAGGGGGAAGAATAAATGCCCACAGACCACAACCACACCTAGAAAACCATGGATCAACCTACACCACACCCAAGGATCATAAAAATGTATCCCAAATCGCAAACCTATCCAAAACAACTTCACTATAGAAAATCACCAAAAAAGAACATGATAAAACCATAGGGAAAGGAGAAAGAACTCACAGCAGATTGTCAACCAATAACCATTATAACCAACATGTCAAAAAATGAGGAAAGGGAATATAATATCCTCTCAAGGTTCTTAGGTATCATTTTAAATAATAGGAAAGGATGTGTGGCTGAATAAAATAGAACCATATGAGAACATAACTTAATTCATGGAGTCCCATTAGTTTCACAATGTTAATACATTCATGACGTTTAATTTAAGGTATTATTGAAATTTCCAACTTTTTATGAATAATTTGTCACCTAATATTTTATTTAAGACATGTCATGAATTATAATAACATTATGTGTAATAAATATCATGGGATCCCACTATTCTAATTTATAATCCATGAACCAGTTAAATTCAAACGTCATGAACTGCCATTTCACATCATGTAAGCAATACATGAATCATATTTCCAACAATAGCTCTATTACACCTCCAGCCTCCATCAAAAACATATAAAACCACCCACTAAACACATCCAACCACCAAAACAAGAAAATTAATGGAATAGAAAGCCACAAAACGTTACACTTTACACCATTAAATATTTATATATGTTGTCTAAAAATATTAAATCCTACACCAAAATCTCATGAAATCAGTAAGAACTATTTCCAAAATAATACATGGAAACCACTTATCCATACATAATCATTGTATTTCAACTCTAAAATATGGAAATAATGTACCCATCAGACCAATACACCCAAATAAGAAGGCATGAATTAGTTTTTAATGTCTTATTATTCCTTATTGGATATTGTTATCATACTAGTAAAAACAACACCAACTTTTCAATCTTCAATCGCACATATGATATATAGGTGCAGAAATTAAAGTGATAACACAAATATTTTACTTGGTTCCCCATAAACTGTTATATAATGGAGTATATAATATGGGTGTGTCAATGTACTAGGGGTTAATACTATGAAATATAAATGTTGCAAATATTTTTTAAAGGAACACTACCAATCTAGGTCACTCCCTCTACCGATCATTTTTTTACTACTTGAATATAAATAATACAATAGATATATAAAATGATGATCACATGATTATCAAAAAAAATTAAAACACCAATATAGTGAGGGTTTTAACATCAATCCTAATTTCTCTATATTAAATTATTCTATCCAAACTCCACTTATAGATTTCATGATCCTAAATTTTTTATAATCTATAAAAGATTTATCCCCTTTTGATAATAAAATTCAAAGTCTTATTATTCGTCCCAAACAATGGTCAATTCCCTGTGGGTGAATCATGATATTGGAAATTCATGCACTCAACCATTTATAATGATCTTGTACCCAATATAATAGGAAAAACTCTATATTCCTTGTATTTTTTATATCATGATAAAATAGTAAAGTAGAGGCACAAATATTATTTCATGGTTAAGACAAATGATATAATCCAAGGAGAATGAATGGAAATGTGCCTATGCACTAGAAACCTAGGATCACTACTTTAGTTACAGGAGTAGCTACACTGAACCTCATGGTTTATAACCACCATAATATGAAGTATCACTACTCTTGAACACTCAATTAATGTAATTATCCTTCTATAATTTCTCTTTAATTACCAAGAATAGAGAAATATGGTTACACAAATAATGGTGTGTCAATATAATCCACTTTATTGCACTTAAATAACTCTAAAAATATTATAGTGAGGATATATATTGGTTCTCTATTTTTAATCTTCTCTAATATTCTAGATTTTTTTTAGAAATAATCCTTTTGTTTTCCATGTAATATTTCTATATAACTTCTCCTCTCTTCTTTCAAAAAAACATTTTAAGCCATTTTTAAATTCTTTGAACTATCAAATCCTTAATCTGATGTTTATGATTAATTATTAGTTCTCTAGATCACTGAGATCGTGTCAAGTGTGATAAATATTTTTAATGTGGTCACAAAAAACCTATAAATATGATTCAATATATGGTATTTAATGCTAATTCCTAATATTGAAATCCAGCTATAATTGTCTAATGGTGTGGAAATTCATATTTCATTTCACAATGCCATGTTTCCTGGTGTGACATATGGTCAATAATCAGATCCTTTAAATTTGATACATATCACATATTAAATTCTCTATATGATCACCTAATGGATACCCAAATCCATATTCATTATTGAATTAGACACAATGAAACTCTTTGCTTCATGGTATAATGTTCACCTCGATAGAACCACTAAAATATTCCATGTTAAAATCGCAGTGTGTGATTTTCTTATGTCATGGTCAGTTGTAGAGTAGAACCATTGAAATATATGATTTGAAATATTGTATCATTGATATCACTCCATGATGTGACCATTATATTGTAAGTTACTCTAAAAAAACTCAACCCCCATAATGTCATGAAAACTGTGTCATGATATGTAATAATGAAACACCTAATCTCGTAAAGGAAAAATAAAGAAATTTCTTTTAAATTTATAAAGTTCCATTCATAGTATGAAATTTTAGGTTTCAACATGAATGAAACTTATGATCATCTAATGATTCCATGGATTTGGAATTTTTCTGAAAACACACCTTCACGTTGTTACATATATTGTCATGGTGTGACTTTAGTTTTGAAGATAAAACCATAATAGCTCATTCCAGAACACCTCCAAGATCTACCATCATTATGTGTGATCCTTTAGAAATAAAAAAACACCACTTTTAATAAATAAAATCCGAAAAATTCAATAATTTATTTTTTCTAAGAATCCCCCTTTGGGTTTGTTTATAAATATCCTCAATACACAATCCTTCCAAATAACCAAGGAAGATTTACTATTGTCATATCTGAGAATTCAAAAAATGAGCTACTCCATTCTATAAAAATGTATAAGTTTAAATAGTGAATTGATTATTCCCTAATCATTATCTATAATCTTATACGATCCAAGCTCATCATGAGAAATAAGAATTAAATAAGAAGTTACACATAAAAACACTACCATGATCTCCATATCTTAATCAATTTTCCAATATATTACTCCCATAAATAATCATTTAAGAACCTCCACAATTTATAACATCGCATATCTCAACCTTTTTTAATAAGAAAAAACACACCACGAATATCTTCTCCCCCTTTTCGCGTAAAAAAATTTTTCCACCTTTATCAGTGAACCCAAAGAAAGCTTCTACAAAAGTTCAAAACAATAGTTAGATATTCAAAATTTTAAAAGAATAGAATTTCAATAAAATTTACAACAAAATAAATTACCATGTTGGAGTGTTGGCCCATTTTCCACACAATCTAGGTGGATGGGGTTGGTTATACTCCAAAATCAAATTAATGCCTCTCAAAATCTGCTTTGGGTAGTGCCTTAGTTATGATATCTTCAACCTGATATTTTTCAGAAAAATACTCTAATTTTTTCATCCCTTGTTCAACCTTATCCTTAATAAAATGTTATTTTATCTCAATATAATTTTTTATATCAAATTATGTATTGTATTTTTAAAAAGATTAAAAACACTAGAGTTATCGTACTTTTTAAAAATATGAGGACCCACATCGACGACAATTTTTTCCAGTTATTTATCCATCCATATCACATGAGTACATGATTAACTGGCCCTAATGTATTCACCCTATATATAGAATAAGAAAATACACTGTTAATTTTTAACTACCCATGAAATGAATGAATTTTCATGATAAATATCACCTCTTTATATTGACTTCCTATCATTAGTTGAACTTTTCTTGTCTATATTAGTGTACACAATTAAATCTTATTGTGATGTTATATGAAAGAATATCCCAAAGTAAACCATATTAATTACATAATTAAGTATTATCTTTCATTATAGAATATTAATCTCCTTGGGAAATCTTTGGTACCAAGTGTCTTGACATGTAAAAAATACTATTTCAGGCCATGTGATTGTATAGACCCCGACCATAGTAGCCCATAATTGGTGGTTAATTTATTACATTAGCATAAGATATAAGTGATCACATCAAAATTGACCTAATATTATTGTATTATTGGTAAAATAAATATATAATTGAGTCTATAATAATATTTTAAAACATAAATTATAACATAGTGAATATAAATATTTTTCATTCTTTAATTCATTTAAAGAATCCTTCTTCACATCCTAGTGAAAGGAGAAAAAATAAGGGTGAGATAAAATGATCTGTAAGGGTTACATATTTTATAATATATCATGAATAAATAAGTAATAATTAATATGTAAAGTCAAATAATTCATAACATGTGACATTTAATCAATAATTTAACACTAAATGAGTCCATAGATAATATCAATGTAGTAATCACATGGAAAATAATAACTAAATTATCAATGAAGAAAATATATAATATTGGATTTCATGGTCTCGTACATAATGTTTTTTATACCTTCAAGACCTTTTTTCAATATAGTTTAATCAATGAGTTGGTATACACAATATACCCATTTAATTTGGTTAGCCAATTGGTTCATCTCATGAGAATATCAATGCATCTAGGGGCTATCTATAACTGAGTACCACCTACCGCTGAATTTCCATTACATTCCTCATATATTGAATGATATATTAAATTCATAAACAATATTATTTACCAATAAATATTTTTATTGAGTAAAGAATATGGATTGATCAATATTTTCCCCAGTTAATAAAATCACTTTTATAACAAAGAATCATATTTATAAATTATATACAGTTTAATAAACAAGTATATTCGTGATAAATAATTTGTATACTTAAGGGGAAATGTAATGGCCAATTATATTAAGAAAGTGAATGTTTCAAGGGAATGTTTATGACTATAAAATTAATCATGAAATTAAATGTCAATACTTTACCAGAAAACTAATCATAAACCAAAGATAGAAAGTATAAGGATGGTATCATTAAAATATATACCTAGTGGAGTATAAGTACAATAAAGGTTAATTTTCTTTAATGGATATAAATATAATAAAAAGATCATTAAAATAATTCTTGAGGAAAATTATCTTTTTAATTTTAAAATAACTTTTAAAAATTTCTAAAATTCAAAATATTCAAGAAATCATTTTATTTGAAAAGAAAATTGTTGAATTATATATTCAGATTAAAATAAATTAGTGGTCTTCATGGTGGGACTATTCTATTCATTCTAAATGTGTTAAAAAAATTTCCCTTTCGATTTTTTGTAAAAAGTCAAAAATTACCTTATTCGGAAAGCAACAAGAAGATTAATTTTAAACCATTTTTAAAAATTAAAACATGTCTAAAAATTTTTATAATTAATAAGTGGATACTTTTAAAAATATTCTTTAAAAAATTAAAAAAAATATAAATACATAATAAAAATAATTTTTGACCAAAAAAGAGAAATAAAGTAGGTTTTTCTTAATAACATTTTCTCAGCCATTTTAAGTAACAAGGAGAGGGAAATGGTACTATTACTTTAAAATTTGAAGAATAAATAGTGGGGATAAAATTAAATAGATATATTAGTCAATGATAAAATAATTTTCTTCAATGGAAATTCATGTATAAACAATCCATATTAAAATGAGATCAAAGTATAAAACCATACCGCCTTGGTAACTTTTTGAATCATAATCCCTATGAAAAAATAATTCAAATAAACCATTAAATATAATGAATATAAAGATATTCATGACATAAAATATCAAATGTGAGGTATATACACCTTATAAAATAAAATAGGTACATAATACCAAATATATCTCAATAGAGTAGAAATTGAGATTAAATATATTACAAAGACCATACCTTTGAAGTGAGAATTAAAAAAAAATTAATTGATTATGTGAATCAAATTTAAATACACATAAATGTTTTTAAAAGAAATCATAAAATAATACTAAATTCATTATAGATATAATCTTATAATATCAATGTCAATGAAGAAGTTATATAAGACTTTGAAAATAATTTGAGTTATGAAATCCCTTACCACTTGGTAACATTTAAGTCAAATCCCACTAAATAAGATAATTTGAATTGAAACATAAAATTCCAATAAATATGAATTATTCATTAAATAACATGTTAAATGGTAGTATATACACTGTATAAAATAAATTGGTTCATAATATTAAATTATCCCTCAGTGAAATGAAATTCATATGGAACCCCTTACCTCAAAATTTTGTTTAGATTAACGTTATTTATCCCCCTTTATATTTTTTTTAAAAAGTTATTATTTTATAACAGAACCATCTTAATATTTATAATATCATATTGGATCTTCTTATAATATCTTATCACTTGTTCATCAATAATATATTAGTATTACAATTATTTTTGGTGTTAACTTATTTGTTTTCTCATGTATGTTTTTTCAGGAAAGTTTTAGTTATTATGAATAAGAAATAGATCCTTCATATATGGAATTATATTAAAGTTATTATTTTCATATTTATTTATTGGATACATTTTTAGAATCATTCTTTAAATTTAAATGTGATAAATGAATTACATCGCTACATGGAGATGGTTGGTCATACGTGCACATGAGAAATGTAATCATTTACTTAAACGGTGAAAGCATGGGGAATTGGATAATATATTAATTTTAAAAAACAATGTAATTTCATAATTATCATATATATTCATTATTTACATTATTATGAATATCTATGTCAGTCGGTGATGGAAAAAAAATTGCATTGATTTGTTAGGTAGTAGTTCACCATACACACGCGTGATGGTATTGTTTCCAATTTTACAGAGGCGTAGATGGATAAATATTATTCCATAAACCTAATTTTTGGTCGGAGTAGGACACTCAGTAGAGGGTGAATTGAGTTCCTATAAAAAAAATTTGTTAAAAACTTATTTTAAAATCCCATAATTTAAAAACAAAACATTCCAGTTAATCAAAGAAGTAAATTTATAATAGTTTGATTGTTCAAATAATTTCTCAAGATATTGATTACTTCTCAATTATATCTACCTAAAGTAAGGAAATAACTTTTGAAACCAATTTACTAAATAAAAATAGTTATAAATAATATCTAATAATAACTATCAAAGTGAGACTTAGTCTAATGAAATATGAGTTAAAACAAAGTAAACTAAATTTGAAAAAAAATAGAGGATAAAAAATTGGTTCAGTCTTAAGTTGTGACTTAATCCACTAAACTTGGTGATCACCTGCCACCAAGAAAAATATATATATAAAGCTTTGATCCACACCCAATATCAGGGCTTACACAATAGTACACAAGACTGTCTAGGCCACAAGACCTCAACAACAATTCTACGTGGGAAATATAATGACCAGGTCACATAGGACATCTTCCACAGTTATACATGGGTGAAACAAGGTGTAAAAAGATATTTGTTTGAGGATATCTTATATACTCCAGTTCAGTGCAGGTGACAATTTGTGTTTAATAGACAAATACAGATTTTTCTCGAAATATTAATAAAACGATACGAAATAGAACATAATATAATAAGACGGAATTAGAAATTATTTGAGTGTTGTTCTATATAGTTCTGGACTTCTAGGATGTAGAATATTTGATGTTTGGGTCCTCTTCTGAAAACATACCTAGAAACAGAGTGTCATTAATTTTGTGTTCTAGTTTCCAGTTATTTTTTTTTGTAACTCTTAATAGCACTTATTCTTCTTTAAGTTGGTGTTGCAAGGATGTTCGCAGGATGGTACATAGAAATCAATATGGATTATAATTTTTCTTTTGTGTGTTTTTAATGCTTGTTTGTTCTTCTCTCTAACAACTCTTTTAGTCACTTCATCCATTGCATGCACCGCCTTTTGATTAATCTTTGAGTGTTTGTGTTTGGGCCGACAAGAACACGATCTCTTCACCACATACCTTTTGTTGTTAGGTGTCATGTCTAAAAAATAATTAATCAAGCCAGTGTCATTAAATGAATAAAATATTACCATTAGAATCAACTTTTAAATTTAATTGAAAAATACAGAGAAATTTTTAAGTAAGGAACGTAGTCATAGTTGGTAGTTATATAGGAATAGTTCCATCGTCACGGTGATTCAGAAGTGGTGCCACAGTCAGTAATAACTTTTCCATCATGAGTTCTGGAATCGATATCATGATTACACTATCTGGTCCTTTGCAAATTCTAGAACTGGTAGCATAGTTACGGTGTCTGGTATTTTGCAATTTTGTTGAGATAGTTTGATCACAGAAATGGTGTCTCAAACTTAGTCAAATATCTACCACCTATCTTGATAAGTAATACTCGCAGAATGGATTGAGGTTAATAATAAACATAATAAAACAAAATAGAATAAGAGAAATCCTGATTTATAATATTTAAACATGATTTACATGTGGTGTCTCCAAAGGTCATCACAGCCCTCAAAATATCATTTATAACTCCTACACTAGCACAGTGGTGTAGGGTCGATCCACAGAGAAGGTTGGTGAGTTTTATAAGGTTTTAAATAAGACAAAATCCACTGTTGTCAGCAGTGGATGGAGTGAATGTCTTTTAATTTTCTATTATTTTTTATGATTAATTGGAAATAGGATTATGAAATAAGTTTTTTTATAAAGAAACTAAAAGTCACACTAAGAACTGATAGTCTAGTGAAATAAAGTAAAGTAATATTAACCAGTAAGAGCAAGGAAGTCTAGATAAAGTAGTCACTCAGGAATTATGAACTGCTGATTAAAAGGTTTGAATTCTTTGGTACTTTATATTGAATCACTCCTCAAAGACAGGATAAAAAATCCCCCTCACCAGGATACTGAACAATCAATAGATTGACTCTTCTAGTTCACCACTATCAAATCAATCAAACTGCTGAAGGAAGTAAATAAGATAACATTGGAAGTAAACTCGCCGTAAAAGTTCTAAAGTTAATGACTTTAAAAGCCCTGAAAAATGATTTCAAAATTTACATCGCCAGTAGATATTGAATTAATGAATTTTGAAAACAAATGAAGAGTGAAACAATTAAACAGAGAATCATAAATCAATCTTGCTGATTGATTATGATTCTCAAAAATGAAAAGCACGTGAAGAAATCTAAGAGTAAAATCAGTTGAACTCGAATTCCCAAGCTAAGAAAGAATTAGCCTATGAACATATTGATTGAAATAATGAAAACAATTGATTATAGAGTACTGTGAAATTAATTATAAGAAGGGAAAATAACACCCTTTGTGATGCTCTGCTCTCGGGTTCCTTCGCATCCATGTCTCCAGCTTGACTCCAGTGCTGCTTCTGGGAGTCTGCTCTCGGATAGATGTGATAATGGATTCAATGAACGACCTCCTCAAATTATGTTGCTACCCTATTTCTATATGTTCTGTCATCTGCTGCATATCACCGCTCAGTTTTCAATGACTTTAAGTGTCCTTCATGTGTGCACCGCACATGTGTGTTTTTTGTGACTAGCATGCCGCGCAAGTTTTTCTCATGTAACTAACTCCCGGTGAGTTAGTTAAGTGAATCTGGATGGGATTTTAATTCCTGTATGAACCTGCAAAACAGAAAACAAAACAAGCAGTAAAAAAACACAAAGAAAATAAATAATATATTATAGTTATTTCTTAAATTAAAGTTAAATTAAAAATATAATTAATGTTAATTAATAAATACTTAGGTTGATAATTATTATTTACTATAATAACTATTAAAATTGTAGTTATTAATTTATTATTAAATATTTAATCAAATAAAATTATTATGTTTTTGAGTTATTATTATTCATTAAATAATAAGTGTAAGTATTATTAAAAATTAGATAATATAACTTTATTAAATCCTTAAATTAGATCTAAATAAATTACTTTATTAATTTAATTATTATATTTATTATCTCAAAATTAAAATATAATTAGAGTGTTAATTTATTAATTGTAGTTAATAATTAATTTTGTTTATAAATTATTATTATTAAAAGTTTAATTTTATAAAATATTATTAGTTTATCTAATATTCTATTTTATAACTTATCTCCTTATTATTATTATTATTATTATAGTTATATATAAAAATCAATATGTGTTATATTATATTTATTTGAATAATATCTTTATTATAAATATGATTGTTTGTTAATAATTTTATTTTTATTTTTCTAATTAATCTTATCTCTTACCCCCCCAAATCAGCGCTACAGGGGATAGGTTCTTAGTTCGTTGCGCAATAGAGGTTACTGGTGGGCATAAAATTAAAAGCCCACTGATGCGCAAAAAGAAAAGGGTCACCGATAGAACAAAAGTACAGAAATATCGGTGACCTTCAAAAATTAAAAATGCATAAATTGAACTTAAAATAAAAACTTAAGTAAACTAAATAAAAAGATTTAAAAAAATTAACCCATTAAAACCATAAAATAAAATATACAAAAATTGAAAATTAAAAGTTAAAAGAAGAAAAAACATTAAAAACAGGATAATTATTAAACATAAAACATTAAAGTTTCAATAAAAATTATTAATTGATAATATTTAAATTATAAACTCGATAATCAATAAGGTAAATTGATATAAGTCTTAAATTAAAATTATGATATAAATTAATTACAAGGTAAGTAGTGAATGATAAAGGATAGCATCAGTGACCCAATAGGTCACTGATGGCTCTTGCCTACCACACCAGTAGACTAAAAATAAAAGCTAACAAATAAATAATCTAAATGCATACTTATGATTAAATAATTAATGTTTTAAAACTCTTAATTAATTAATTAAACAACTATTTGAATACATAAAAATAAAAGTGAACTATTTATTTAATTTAAACTAAAATTCTTTACTTAATTAATTATCAGGATAATTAAACATATTAATAAACAATGTTAATTAATTCTAATAAATATATATTAAAGAATAAAATATTGAAATAATAATCTAAGTTAATTAAATATAAATAAAATGATTAAATAATTGTTTAAAATAGATATTAACTTATTAAAAAGTCAATAATATCCCACTTAACAAGACTAATTAAGAAATAATTAAATTAGACAATTTAAGTAAGATTAATATTATTATTTTAAAAACTAAAAATACATAATTAATTATAAAAATTGATTAATTAACCAATTTAATTATAAAAATGCAAAAGTACAGTTATTTAGCATAAAGTGCTTAAATAATTAATTAAATCATTAAAAATTAAGTAAAATGATGTTGCAAAACCATGTAAAAATAGAGCCACATCAACATGATTTACGTGATTTACATGACTTGAAAGTTTTACATGATTTACATGATTTACAAGATTTGTGAGCATTAAAATAAGAGGAGTCCAACAATATACCCTTTTTTGATGATCACAAATCATGGAATTTACAAGCCATACTTTTTAGAAAGGGATAAATAGATTTCTTATCATATCAAGGTATTATAGAATATATGTAACAAATATCATAAATGGAGTTCTTATACCATGAAGGTTATTTTCCCATAAATGCATAAAATATGTTCTTATTTCTCCCCATTTTGGGATTATCAAAAAAAGAATAAGAGAAAAGATAAACAAACACTAAAGGAAAGAAATAATGGAATAATAGTTATCATAACTCATTTCATTGAATAAAATGATAGAGTATAGTACAATCATGAGAGAAAATACAATATATCCCTATCAAAGATCATCCATCACATCTCTTCAGAGTCATCAGGATTTCCACTGCCTTTTCTAGATATATCAAGAGTCGAAGAAAGAGGTGTAGAAGTTGAGGTGGTATAAGTAGTAGTAATGGAATGTAATGGTACTCCTTCAATGATAGAAGGGGAAAGGGTTGGTTTGGTGGAAGACTGAGGTAAATTTTTCTCAGTAATAATAGGTCTAATCTGGCTCAGATCCTAAGCAACAGACATTATAGTAGGGGTAAATAAAGTAGAGGAATAAGGATAGGTGGAAGGAGCTAGACCAGTCTTAAAAGGAGCTATTGTAGGAGCCACAATGGTTGTGCTCTTAACATGAAGATACTGTTTCAAAAAGTATGAATTCTATAATGATTTCACCACCATACTCCATGGCCTTTTCAAAGTCATCTTTATTTTCCCGAAATTTCTCCAGAGTAGGTGTCAAGTCCTTTAGCTTATATACTTGATTTTAAACTATTGATTTAGAGGAGGTCGCTTAAAATTCTCAACAAGATACTTGAAATGGTTGGTCAACTCATGCTTTGAATAAATCCTATTGAAGTAGTAATCCACTTTCTTAGATATTTATTTTTAATAATTAGTGGAAATTTTTGAGTAAATTATTACCAGGTCAAGAACATGGTCAATGTTTTTAATTATTATAGAGAGACTCTCCTGATTAGTACCACTCAACACATATTGAATAACTTCTCTAAATACTGATCTAATCACTTCACTATAACAAGGATGAGATGGATGAGCAGAAGTAGATAGAGCCGGAGTAGCTGCGGAAAGATATTTAAGACTTTTTTAACTATCTAGAAGCATACTTTAAATTCAGACTTCCAAACATTGATTGTTGTCATAAGATCATGCATTTAATTTCATACTTTAGTATTTTCCTCAACCACCTTCATAGACACAATAATCAAGTTAGGTTGAATTAGAGATACAAACTTCTTTGAGAAATTATCATCATCATCCTCACTAAGATGAGAAATAGGGGCTAGAGCAACTTGAAAGCCTTTCCCCATTTCTTAAACCATAGATCTTAAATATTTCACCTCATCAATCAACTACCTTTTTCCAATCGGGATTTCTTTAATATCACGAACCATATTGGGTTTGATCTTCCATATGATTTTCTTCAGAAGCAATGCAACATCCCTTTCACTAAGATTGGTTACAGGGCTAGGTTGAGACTTCATGAGCTTCTCAAAACTATACAAAAAAAATTCTATAAAAATTTTCATATCTTCTTGACTTATATAACATGGAGTTTCTTAAGCAGGTTCAGGAGTAGGAACAGAGACCGTTTTTTGGATCCTTAGTAGATATTACTTCTTTAGCAGTGATTAGTTTGAGCTAAAACATAGTTGAAAGATCTAATCCCTTAACTAAGGTTCCTTGAGACTCATAAAAATAAAAATACCTTGTAAACCTATAGAAGGTATCCACAGAACTTGAATCCATTGGGTTTTACACTTCAATCCTTTCTAAGCTAGGTTTTTACTCTGTCTTAATAGATGCATCTCTTGTAGGACTAAGAGACTCAATCTCTTGACCAGTTTTAAAAGCCTCCACTATATCTGATTCAGCCACATTTCTAGCTAGTTGAAAAGCTTGTTTCATTCTTAATTCAGTAGGCAAAATGACTTCTGTTTCTTTATATTCTTACTTTGTCTATTTCTCAGCGGTTTCATGTTCTTTCTTATTATCATATTCTTCTTCAACATCTTTACTCTTATTAATAGCTTCACTTTCTTTTCTATCATCTTCATCACCTTTAGAGAGTGAATATTCTCTAGAGGGAACTATTTGAAAAGGTTTATGAGATTCATCTATAATGGTTTCACCTTCATCTGTATATTTTTCTCCTTCAATTCTAGTAACATAAGATTCCATTTCTTCATCTGAATAGTCCACAATCTCATCTGACTCTAAACCTGGGTTAGATACATTCTTAGGTATTGAAGGATTCTCAACAAGATTGAAATCTTCATATAGTCTATCATTATCTTCAACCCGTGATTGCTTCCATGGATTCTAGATGATCTTCGTTCATATTCATTTATCCTTAGATAAATAAAAAACATAATCTTCAACCATTTTTTCATTATTACTAAAACACCCTTGGATAATATCATTTCAAAGATAAACCTTGAGTATAAAAGAGAAGGTGAATTTGATGTTGTCTTGATCATGCCACATATGTGAATAATAATATACTTATACAAATTTATTTTGTGAACATTATTCAGAAGATGCATCAAAAAAATATTGATATTTGAGAGTGGAAAAGTCTCCTTTCCTTTGACATATTAGAGGTTGAATAAACTTAAACAAAAACCTAGTCTCTCTATCTAGTTCAGAAGCTATAGGCATTCGTTTCTTTTTATTTCTAGTCAAACTACCCCAAGCATCTTCTATGATAAAAAAAACACTTCATGGAGGAGGACCTATTTGATAGTCCTAAACAATTCTTGATATGGTATTCCTAATAAGGCTTCCCAAAACCTCAAAGAAAAGGTACATATTTGTCTATTCACCCAGCTTCTAGCCACAAAATCATCTTTAGAGTTGAAAGTGAACTGAACATACTGATAAAATATGAAAACCATCTTCGTATATATAGGTATTTTATCTTTTGTAAACCACTCTAACCATCCCTGTTCTACCAAAAATTTAAAAACAAGTGACTTACTTTAAAGGATACACTTAGCACATATTTCTTTCTCTGGAATGGTTGTATAATCTATAAGACCTGGGTTTACTGGTTTCTTGGGCATGGTAATCGTATCGTTTTTTTTTGTTTCTTTGAAGATCAGTGTTTTTCATGAGACGATAAATATGGACACTTAATCCTAGTCATTCAATGTAGGCTTAAGAAAGATGAGGATTTCAAGATAAACGAGATTGGCTTTGGGAGTAGAGAGTACGAGTGAAGAGGGAAGTGAATAGATGAGCTTTTATCATTTTGGGAGTTCAAACGTCGCAAAAAATACAGAATAAAAGAAATAAAATAACCAATATAGTGATAAAAAAATATTACTAAAAAGAGAAGTTTGATTCATAACAGTGAGACTTGAAAAGGAAATCATGGTGTCAAAATAGCGGTGTGACTCTAAACGGTGCAACCGTAACTAGTGAGACAGAAGATGGTGAGATAGTAAGCTAAGAGACAATAACTGAGAGACAATAACTAGGAATTAGTAAATGTGATACAATAACTATTAGATAGTAAACTGGTCACTCAAGTATGATCATTCCAAATTCATGTATGATTTAACTCATCCTTTAAGAATTTAAAGGCTTAGTGAAAATGTTAGCAAGCTAATGTTTAGTTCCAATGAATTCTAAAGTAATATCACTATTTTGATAATGATATCTCAAAAAAGTGATGTATTAAATCAATATATTTTGTTCTTGAATGAGAAAAAAGATTCTTAGAGATGTTAATAGCACTTGTGTTATCAAAATTTATAGGTGAATTTCTAAATTGATATCCATAATCTAGAAATCATCCACAAAATCTGAGCACAACAACTAACAACATCTATGTATTCAGCTTCAGCAGTAGATAATGCAACAAAATTTTTCTATTTTACTACACAATGATACTACTGACTTTCCAAAAAAGTGACATGTTTCAGAGGTTATTTTTCTATCTAACATACAACTACCAAAATAAGCATCTGATTTGATAAGTAGATCAAATGATTGTCCTCTAGGATAGAATAGCCCTAAGTTGGTAGTATGTTTGAGGTATTTGAAAACCATTTTAACAGAAATATTATGTGACTCTTTGGGATTTTATTGAAAACAAGCATAGATACACAAACTAAACATAATATCAGACCTGCTAGAAATTAATTAGTGTAAACTCACAATCATTCCTCTCTAAGTGTTTTGATCAACAGATTTATCATTCTCATCATGATCCAATTTATAAGTGGTACTCATAGGAGTATCACTACTTTTAGTACTATCGAAAACAAAACGTTTTAGAAGATATTTAGTATATTTACTTTGATTCAAAAAAATCCATTCCTTATTTTGAAAGATTTGAAATCCATGAAAGAATTTAATTTCCCCCATAAAACTCATTTCAAATTCACTTTGCATCATTTTTTAGAAATCAACACATAAAGAATTTTTATAGGATCCCAAAATAATATCATAATAATTGATTCGAACAAATAAAACATCTTTGTAAATTCATTCTATAAAAGTTTAGGATCAGCTATACCTTTTATGAAGACTTTAGAATTAAGAAATATACTTAGTATATCATACCAATCTCTTGGAGCTTGTTTTAAACCATATAAATATTTTGATAATTTAAATAATGATTTGGAAAATTAGGGTTTCTAAAACTATGGGGTTGTTCAATAAAAACATCCTGAAATATATACCCATTTAGGAATACACTCTATATATCCATTTGATATAATTTGAAATTTAGATGTGCTACATATGCAAGATATATTCTAACGGCTTCATGTCTAGAAACTAGTGAAAAAGGTTCCTCATAATCAATCCTTTATTCTTGATTATAACCTTGTGAAATTAATCCCGCATTGTTTCTCACAATGGTGACATATTCATCTACCTTATTCTTAAACACCCATTTAGTGCCTTTGGTCAATGTGTCTTTAGGTATATCTACAAATTACAGACTATATTTCTTTCAAACTAATTTAATTTTTATTCTATAGACATTACCCAAAATTCATCATTGATAGAATCGTTGATGTTCTTAGGTTCAAACTATGAGAAAAAGGCTGGATGTTCAGCTTGATTTCTTAAAGAAGTTATACTCTAAGTTCCTTTATCTAAATCTCCAACAACAATATATAAAGGATGATTCTTAAGGGTTCTAATATATCTAGAAAAAGTATAGCTAGTAATTTCTATTTCATCAAAAAGTTCGGGTTCATTATGAATATAATCTGAAGAATTTCTAGAACCGGATGATTTAACAGGATGCTTGACATCTTGGTCAAAATATTTTTCATTTATGTCCAGATTTGACAAATCATCCTCAAGATTTTCTAGAGAGGTCTTGTGTTCATGTGTATTTGTTTCCTCTAATTTGACATGTATATATTCTTCCTCACATTTGGTTCTTTTTTTAAAGACTCTATAGGCTTTACTAGAGATTGAGTAACCTAGGAAAATTCGTTAATCACTTTTGGAGGCAAATTTTTCAAGATTTTCTTTAGTATTGAGAGTATAAACATTGTAACCAAAAACTTTGAAGTAATTACCTTTGGGTTTTCTATTGTTCCACAAATCATAGGGATTTTTCTAAAAAATTGGTCTAATTACGACATTATTAATAATATAGCAAGTTGTATTGATTGCTTCAGCCCAAAATTAGATAGATAGGTCATATTCATTGATCATGGTTCTTTCTATTTCATGTAAGGTTCTTGTTCTTCTTTCTACAACACCATTTTTTTGAGGAGTCATAGGGGCAGAGAATTTATGACTATAGCCATTTTGTGAGAAAAAGGATTCAAACTCTTGGTTTTTAAACTCACATCCATGGTCACTTCTTAAGGATTTAATTTTAAGACCACAAAGGTTTTCTAATATTCTAGCATACTTGGTGAAATGAGAACAAGCTACACTTTTTTTATCAAAGAAAGAGGTTCAAGTATATCTATAATATTCATCTACAAGAACATAGACATAGTTATTCCCATTTAGACTTGAAACTCTAGATAGTCCAAACAAGTCCATGTGAACCAACCTAAGAGGTTGATAAGTAGAAACTTATTTCTTTGGTTTGAAAAATATTTTATGTTTTTTACCCATTTAACATGGATAACAGACTTTTTCATTTGGAAACTCCATATTAGGCAGATCCTTGACTAAACCATTCCTAATAAGATTTCTAAGGGAGTGTATGATACTGCATCCTAGTATTCTATGCCAAATCCAAGACTCTTTGTGAAAGGAACATAAGCCTAAAACATTTTTAGAAACTAAAGAATATAAGTTAATAGCATAAACATTTTCAGTTCTAAAAGCATTAAATACTAAATCATTTTTATAATTAAAAACATTTCAAGCATCATTTTCAAATTTAACATGAAAACCATCATCATGTAATTATTAAATACTAGGAATATTGTATATTAATCCATCAAAAAAATTAATTTATAAATTATAACTAAGTTAGTGTTACCAATCTAGACAAGGCCAATTATGCTTCCTTTAGCATTGTCACCAAAGGTGACATGTCCACTATCTATCATTATCAGATTCTTGAAGCATGATTAATCTTCTATCATGTGTCTTGAACATCCACTACCCAAGTACTATAAACCTATACAAGAGCTCTTCAAACAGAATTCCTACAAAAGAATTAAGAAAGATATGATTTTGGTACCCAGATTTTTTTGGGTCCAGTAACATTAGTAATTAGAAACTTGGGAACCCACATTTGTTTCATGGGTTTCTTATATATAGTTTGTAACGTATTAGAACAGAAAACTTTTTTTGGTCCTGAAAAACTAGAAGCAGTGAATGACTTCCCAAATCTAGAACTAGTAGATTTTTCAGTTCTGGATATGATGAAAAAAATTCTATATTTTGTTATGAAATGAGTTTTAACTATTTTCCTCTATATTGGTTGGTATCATATACCACTAGTGTACCTATGAGATACTAGTTTACCAAGTATCTGTGTTAGAGTATTATTGTTGTTGGTAAATATTTATAATTCCTTTTTCAATTGCTCATTATATAATTTAAGTTCATTTTTATCTTTAAGTAATTGAGCATTCTTTTCTTTTACTATAGTAAGATCATATTTAATAGTAGAAGTAAGAGAATGTTGTTTCTTCAAATATATATATTTATCTTTTAATTTATTGTATGTATCTTCTAGAATTTTAAAGTACTCAAACATTTCTTCAACAGTCATATTTTTAGAATCACATTTATCTCTAGAGTAATAGGAATTTTATACCGGATAATCAAGGGTTACCTCAGATGTTTTTTTCATGAAACAAATATTGGATTTGTCAAAATTCTCATCATGTGAAGATTTTGATTCACTTGATCTATCATCAGAATCACTAAAAGTTTATTTCATTTAATTTTGTTACTTTCTATCTTTTTCCTCATACTTTTTTTATACTTTAGCTTGGGACAGTCATCTTTTACATGTCCCCTTCTATTACATTCATAACAGACTATTTCATTTGAGTTTTCACCTTTCTTCAAGTCCTTTTAACAATTACCTTTATTGTCATATTTTCCTTTGTAGTTGGGCTTCCTAAATAATTTCTTCCTTATATAAAACTTCTTAAACATTCTAGATAATTTATTAATTTCATCATCACTTTCTGATAGAGAATCATCATTACCTATACTATTAGAATGAGTTTTTATCCTTTATTTTTCTTAATTTTTGAAACTAGTGGTTTGAAATCTACTGACTTTCTCTTTGGTTCATCTTACTCTTCCCTGTTGAATTTTAACTCTTTCTCATACATAATTATCTTACATATCATCTCCTTCACTGGAAAATTACTGATATCACAAAACTCTATAATTTATACTGAGGTTCCTGTCCACCTTTTGGGTAGACATCAAAGTAGTTGCATGATTTGTTCATTGGCACCCACTGGCTTTCCAAGAGAGCTCATTGTATTGAATATCCCATTGAAACTGAGATACATATTAGAAATGGGTTCATAGTGCTTCATATTAAACTTATAATATTTAATATTATAAGTATTAAGTCTCATTTCTTTGACATTATTGGTTCCTTCATGTGAAACATCTAAAGTATGCCAAATTTTATAAGTAGATTTACATGCAGAAATTCTATTAAATTATTCATCACCTAAAGAATAAATTAAGGAATTCATATATTTACAATTACTATTGTAAGTATTTTTTATGAAATCAATCCATGTAGTTCTTGGAATGTCTTTTGTTTAATATTTATCTTCTATTACTTTCCAAATATCAAATCCCATACTTTTTAATTGAATTTTCATTTAAATTTTCCATTGGTAATAATTTGTACCATTAAAGTAGGTAGTTATGTAAGTATAAGCACCTTCATAACTATTATCTATAACAAATAATAAAGGATATATTTTAAATAGCTACAAATTTAGAACTAATAGAAATTTATAGATCTTTAAAACACAACTAAGTCCCTATTGAAAAGATTTTAAAATATATTTAAAATTATGAAAATAGTAACATCAAAATATCCCTTTGATACTAAATGTTGGTCGGAGTAGGACACTCAAGAGGGGTTGAATTGAGTTCCTATAAAAATTTATATTAAAAACTTTACTTGAAAATCCCCTAATTTAAAACCAAAATAGGCCAGTTAATCAAACTATTAAATTTATAATAGTTTGACTACTCAATTAATTTCTCAAGAGACTGATTACTTCTCAGTTATACCAAAATAAAATACTGAAAGAACTATTGAAACCAATTTACTAAATCAAAACTGTTATAAATATTATCCAAGACTAACTATAAAATTGAAACTTAGTTTTCTGAAATATGAGTTAAAATAGAGTAAACTAAATTTGAAAAACATATCAAATAAAACGTGTGGTTCAATCTTAAGCCAAGACCTAATCCACCCCACTTGGTGATCACCTTCCACCAAGAAATATATATATATATATACATATACATATATATATATATATATATATATAAATCTTTGATCCACACCCGGGATCGGGGTTTACACAATAGTATATAAGACTTTCTAGGTCACAAGACATCAACCATAGTTCTACATGGGAAATATAATAGCCAGGTCACACAGGACCTCTTCCATAGTTATACGTGGGTGAAACAAGGTGTAAAAAGATATTTTCTTTATGATATCTTGTATCCTTCAGTCAAGTGTAGGATATAGTGTTTGTTTAATATAAATATTCGCACACTACTCAAAATATTAATAAAACAGTATAGAATATATCATAATATAATAATAAGGGATTAGAAATTCTATGAGTGTTATTTTATTTTGCTATGGACTTATATGATGTAGCAGATTTGATGTTCAGGTCCTCTTCAGGAAGAAAAATTGGAAACAGAGTTTTGTGAGCTCTGTGTTTTGGTTTCCAGTGAATTTTTGTTTAACTCTTTGAAGCACGTATTCTTCTTTCCGTTGGTGCTGGAAGGATGTTCATACGATTTTACATAGTAAGAAGTATGGATTATCATTTTTCTTCTGTGTGTTTCTAAATGAATGTGTGTTCTTCTCTATAACTTCTCCTTCAATCACATCATTCTGCTCATGCGCCATCTTGTATTAAATATTTGGGTGTTTGTGTTTTGGCTGACAAGATGCATGATATCTTCATCCCATACCTTATAATTTCAGTTTTCATGTCTACAAAAAATAATTAATTATGTTAGGGTCATTAAATGACTCAAATAAGTCTGTGAGAATAAACTTTGAAATTTAATTGAAAAAGACAGAAAAATTATTAAGGACTAGTGTCATAGTTCGTGGTGAGACAGGAACGGTGCCACAATCACGGTGAGTCAGAAGTGGTGCCACAGTCAGCGGTGACTTTTCACTCACAAGTTTTGGAATGAGTAGCACAGTTTTAGTGTCTGGTCCTTTGAGAATCTAATAACTTGTATCATAGTTACGGTGTCTTGTCCTTTGCAATTTCATTTAGAAATTTTGATCATAGAAATGCTATCACATACTTAGTCAAATATCTTTCATCTTTCTTGAGAAGTAATACTCACAGAATTAATTAAGGTTAAACATAATCATAATAAAACATAATAGAAAAATATTAATGATGATTTATAATATTTAAACATGATTTTCATGATTTACATGATTTACATTATTTACATGATTTACATGATTTACATGATTTACATGATGTACATGATTTACATGATTTACCTGATTTACATGATTTACTTGATTTACATGATTTACATGATTTACATGATTTGTGATTGTTAAAGCAAGGGGAGTCCAAAAATAATGAAATTTTATTATGTTGGAGATACTATAGTTATTATATTTTAATTCTTAATACATGATTGAATATGGGAAAATAATAAGTAAAAAATGAAAAGGCTTAGTGAGGACGATTACCTTCGCTTCGAAAAACTTCATTTGGATCTCTTATTATGGACCCTAGGGTTGGTATTTTGGGAATAAAATATCATATATAATGTGTAAAAGGTTTTTAGGGAGATATTTTTATATATTTTATTTAATATAAATGGCTTTAGGGGTGTGAATAAGTTAGGGTAGTGGGTAACCTTTTGTAATTAAGGAGTGACATTTTTGGTAAATAACCAAACCTATTTAATAATGGGAAGTCAAACTCAACCATAGTGACTCAAAAATTGATAAATAATGGTTTATATAGAAGATAAGGTCTATAAACACCTTTAAAACAAATATTAAACATGCTTAATCATGTTTTATTTTTACTTCCAAGGTTACTGACTCTAACTATTATAGTTTTCACCATGATAATAAGTTTTTTAACCAAGGTAATTTATCCTTCAAGCCTAAAATAAAATAATACTCATTATATAATTTTTAAACAATGATTCTTAATATAAAATATAATTTATGAAATAATTATTCCACGATTTTGGAAAATTAATTTTAATACCAGCGTGTAAAACCCTATTTTAACCTAAACAATGATAATTAATTTTTACTGTTTTTACTATTTATTATAATTAGAAATTAATTTTATCTTATTACCAAATATTAATTATTATTATTCAAAATATTTAATCCATTTTTTGAAAATTAAATTCATATGAGTTTTGTATTTCAATTTAAAAATGAACTCACAAAATGTGTTGAAAGATAGTTTTTCAGAAAATGTATTTTTTTAAGCATAAGATGATCTTACATTAAATATATGAATTTTAATCATCATTTTATGTATTTATATTAATATATATAGATATATAATATATAAATTTCATTTAAATAATTCGTCATTATGTTTTATTTTAATTAATTTAAATGGAGAAACCTTATGTAATTAAAAATTGTTTTATGAAAAATGTGTTTTAAGACTAAAAATAAAATTATACCAAAATGCAGAATAAAGATGACTTAAATTAATTAAATAGAATAAATATAACTAAATAATACTAATATTACATTCAAATTAAATTCAAAACATAATTATACTTTTAAATTACTTAATTTTTGGAAAAATGATAGTTCTACAAAAAACAGTGTTTTCCACTCATCACTAAAAATCACTATTTTCCAAAAAATATCAAATTCTCATCCTAAGTTAATTTTGACATGTTGATTTAAAAAATTAAGTTAATTTTGTACAATAGAATTTCAAAAATTGGACAAAACTAACTATATTATTTTCTCACACAAAAAAATAAAAACATTTTTGATAAAAAAAAATTTATTTCTAAAGCATGTAAAGACTTGACTAAAAATTGAGTATTTATTTTCTGATATATTTTATTCATATAAAATATTTATAAATAATTTCCAAAAAAATTATTCCTATTCATACCTCTAATTCAACAGCTTGGTATAATGGTAATATTTAAATAGTATATTGTGGTTCTTTTAGGCTCAATGTTGTATGGAATATATGGTATCAAACATAGTATTCAATTTAAAAACTAAGGGTATTATAATTTAAGTTATGTAAAACAATATCCAAATAATACTTTGTTACTCTATCACATAAACCTCTTTATTATCCACATATTTTAAAAAATTACATGGGTAGCCATTAGAGTTTTTATTTTCTTTTAATATTCTATTTCAAACATTTTATGAACTTACTTAGCATATTTTGTATGAGAAATAAATGTTTCATTTTCTTTATTAATTACCTTTTATGCAAGGAAAAATTTCATCTTTCTAATTATACATATTTCAAATTTACACCTTTTATATTCTAAAAATATCTTTCATTAGGAATCAAATGATCAATCAAAAATAATATTGTCTACAAAAATGACCATCGGTATCCTTTGATTATTTTCCTTCTTCATAAAGAGGTTATGAACAAATACTCCAATATAAAAGATAATACTCTTTATAAATTGATCAATATTTGTGTATCAAGATCTTGGTTCTTATTTTAGACCATATAATTTCATATTCTACTAGTACACCTTATTACCATCATTATCAATAATAAAACCGTCATGTTTTTCAATATATACTAATTCCCTAGTATAACATTCAAGAAATCTGATTCAATGTTCAACTAATAGAATTTGAAGCCTAATTTCACTACCATATCTCATAATGGTCCTATAGTCTCCAACCAGGCCATGAGAAAAAATGTATCATCAATTTAAATACCTTTAATTTTGGAATATCCCAACACGTCATGATTTGTTCAATGTCACCATTTCATGTTTATTATATTCATTCTCGGGCACCAACTTTATTCCAATGACATTATTATCCTCTATCCTTGAAATAACTTCCCATGTTTTGTTCTTTTTAATTCATTCAATCTATTTAGGCATATCCTTAACCAAATTATCATATTTTTAATACTACTAAAAACATTTGGGCTCCACATAAGGTAAGAGTTATTTTTACTATGGATACATCATTCTTCGAGTTCAAACTAGAGTTTTTTGGTCACCAACCATATTTATATCATTGATTTCAACTCTTCTACTCATTCACTTTTCTACTTTTGAACCAAAATTGTTTTCTATAGTTTTAGTTTCTTCTTCTGAGTCTCTTATTTCCCTATATCTCTCCCAAATCCATTCACCTTAGTGTCATTTTCTTCCTTGATTTTTTTACTAATTTCTTATGAATTATTCCCACCAATTTACAAAACCTGTTGCTTTTCTATATTAATTACTTCTTTGATTTCAATAATGATTCCAAGACTTTTATTATATCATTTATATGCCTTATTTTTAGATCAATATATAAGGAATATACACTTATCCCCATAAGACACACACTTTTGATTGTTCTCCTTATTAAGAATAAAGAATTTTCTTTAGAACGTTCAAAACTATTTTAGTTTCAAATCCTTCACATACCATAACTCATAGGTGTTTTTTATTTATATAAAACAGGGCTCTATAGGTGATATAAAAAGATTTAAAATTGATTCATTTTTTTAAGTATCTGATAGATTCATTTTTTATGAGGATAATCTAATCCATGCTATTTTTTAATATGGTTCCTCCCCTAAGAAACTTTTTTTATTAAGGATTTATCACCATTAAAACAAGATTTCTATTTCCATGATTTTATATATACAACTCAACCTAGTTATTAGTGAATTATATACCACTTCAAGTCTATAATTTTCGAATTTTGGCACCAATCATCTTCTCCTATAACCCCTTATAAGATCCTATTTTTTCAAGATGTGTCCCTCTCTAAAAAGTTTTATAAAAAACACTTTTAAGACAGATTTTTTTCTAGTTTGGTTAAACTTTGGCTACTCTAGAAGAGAGAAATATGGGAGTTTTCCTGAAATACTTAGTTGTATATGATTTTTTTTTTCAGGGAGCTAAGGGTTGCTTTGTAAAACTTTTGGATATGGATTGAAGCTCCCAGTTGATGTGTAGGGTTATGGGAGGAGAAAAATTGAAGATACTACCAATTTTGGTATAGTTTTGACATGGAAGATTGATTCAGTGTAGGCTAGTTGGGTATTTCAATGTGGAGATGGTGGTTGTAGCATGAGGTCCTTGAAGAATAAATTGTCCAGTTCTTCCAAATTTTACACACCTACAGTGAGGAGGATAGCTATAGCATATCCATCCCTCATGGATTTAGGGTGATTTAGCATGGAGGATTTGGCTATGACATAGTGTATCCTGAGGTTTATAGGATCTACTATGTAGAAAACATCATGTATATCATATTCAAATTGACTAAGGGAGGTTGTAGCATGGTACCTTGGGCTATGTCATAGCATGCCTTGTATTAGGAGTTTCTGTGACATGGCCTAGTAAGCTACACCATGGTCATATTTTTAACATATTATCTATAAATACCCATGATCCCCTCCAAAATCTTTTGATCCAATATTTTCTACTCAACCCATAGACACCCATAAGATCTTTTGAAGACTCTTAGACATCATTTTCACTATATTCATCCCCTTCCTTCAAGGGATCAATCCGTGTTGACCTGATCCCTCCAATCATGGTGTTCCAAAAAATAGTTTTTAGGGAAGATAGAAGGAACCAAACATTATATTGGACATTAGGAGTTCTCATTTTCCTCCTTGTTTTTTAGGTGGGTCATATAAAGCTTACCTTGAATTGTCTGTTTCACTTATCCTTGTATGTGTAATTTTTGTGATCGCATTGGCATTCCATGTACGTGAACTAAATAATTAAATTATCCTCTTTTTAATGAGTTACACATGTATAAACCTCCCATTGGATCCCTTCAGGTCCTTTGGTGTTGAGATTGAGACATGCGACCACTTGATAGGTGTTCCAACATTTTTCAGTGCATGAGACTTAGTTGGATTGAGCATTATTCCATATGATTCTTGAGGAATGGATGATTTTCTTTCTTAATATCATGATTAGGAATAACTTGTAAAATTGGTGTAGCTACTTGATATATTGATTCAATTATGATGATAATTGGAATCTTGACCTTATAGAGTGTAAATGGAAAGATAAATAGTAATTTCATGAATTGATCTTAATGGATTCTGATGATATGTGTTATTTTTTTGATTGTTTATACTATAATTATTATAAGGTTTATTGTGGTGATGTTGTAATTCTTATAGGGATTGGCCCGGTTAATCTATAAATATTATAGGAAATATACCGATTATGCTACAATTATTATAGTCATTATATTATTTATGTTGTAATACTTATAGGGAATGGAAAAATTATGCTATAATTCATATATGACATAGATTGGTTATGAATTAATTCTTATCGGGAATATAGTGGTTACGATTTAATGCTTATTGGGATCTACATGGTTCTCTAATGATGATTTGTAGGCCATTTATTGGGAGGGTAATGGAAATGGTTGGAATGGTTATGTGACATTCTCAGATATATCTGACTTTGTGCCAAAGAATATTGGGGTCAAACCTATGTGTCAACCTGGGGATCAAGGGTTAGTGGATTTATTTCATGTGTTGTATTAATTGACTAAATTAAAACCTATTATATCACTTTATTTCACATGTTATATATCTCAGACTGAATTTTTTTAGACATGTTCATACTGACCTACTGATTTGTAATCCCACATTGGATGGGTTGTCATTTGGTACCCGTATAGATTTCATGGTCAGAGATTTGGACAAGGAAAAGGGACCGAATTGTTGATTGTTTCATTCTTAATGGGTTGGAGCTTGGAGATAGGACCAACATGGGGTTGGTACTGGGGTCTTGGAGACTTTGGTGAGTATGATTATTTTAATTTTTTTGACATTCGTCACATCATTAGTTACATTGATCCTGTCCTTATACGATTATATTATTTTTGATTTTTTGGAGGTTTTATTTATTTCTTTTATTGATTAATGGTTGTTGATTATATAATTTCTGATACTCTATTATTATTTTCTACAATATTTATTCTATATTCTAGAGGGAATATTCTCCCCGCTATATTCCTTATACACCTATTGCTAGTCAGTAGCCAATGGCATACATGGAGGCACACTTGAGGTAACATAACCAAACTAGATCGATCACTTGAGGGAGCACCATGTAAGGGATTTTACAAATTGGTATCATAGCCCTCATGTTTTCTTTCCTATTTATTTACTATTTGGAAAATGTAGAAAGGAGACTAGGATGTGTCGATACATGGTAACGAGCTTGTCCATGTTAGTAGCCAATCCATTCCTAAGGGAAAATTGAAGTATCGAGGGATGAGATTATTTTTCATTTTCTTAAATTATTATAGTTTTAATGTTATTTCAACTTATGTGATTACCATGTTGTGTTTTTTTTCAATTTGTTGAGATTTATACTAATGGCCTAGTATATAATGAAATGAGTACACATGAATCTTGATAGGCACAAAGGGGTATATTTTGAAATTCATTATTCATGATAGGTTTATATTTACTGTATGGGACATGATCACCCATACGAAATTTGAAATTAAATTCCATGTTATACCTGATAAATGAAATAAAAGAAAATAGTTATGTTATGAAAAATAACCTGTTAATACATGTATAGGGGAACCTTTATTTGGTAGTTCTACATTTATGTCACCTGTTGAGGTTGATAGTGTTGAGTTATTGCATTTTAAGGAGTGCATTGGTTTGTGTAGATAAAATATTTCCACATCATCTTTGATTTGAGTGTCAGGAGAGTGGTAATAAGCACAATCCTAACATAGATAATTCAGAACTTCCTATGGATCCATAGAATCTGATGGATGATAAACTTCATGATAGATTCCTGAGGGTCATGTGATCCATGGAGGGGGATACTATTTACCCCATACCAATAATGTATAAAATAATGATAGATTTTTTGATATAACATCTTACTATATTCACTGGGGTGGGATTCCCCTATGAATCTATGTTATATATTGTGTTAGTCTAAAAACTCTTCAAGAACCTTGAGACACCCAATTATTGGAGGGTTAATCTTGCTACTTAAATGCTTATAGGTACATCCAAGCATTGGTGGGACATCCAAGTTCAAGCTGGGAAATAGGAAGATTTATCCTGGAAGTATTTAAAAGAAAAATTTCTTAACCACTTCTATCAAGATACTTTGAGGGATGATAAGGATCATGAGTTCATAAAATTTACATGGTATGTTATGTTAGGGATGGACAACACTATATGCTTTATAGACTTATAGTTATTTTCATTATCCTTGGTAATTAATGAGGTCAACAAGGTGAAACATTTTTTGGATGGTATTTTTTATTAGATTAGTTCATAGGTGAAAATATTTCACATAAGAATTTTTGAAGACATGATGATTCAGGATCTCATCATATAAGGGAATATGGGAGAGCTCCCAAGTGGTGGTCAGTAAGTTTCAGTAGGGAGATCTATGAGCTCTTCTTATGGAAGTAGAAAGATCCACTATAATAATTACTATTAGGGTAGTTTTGGGAAGAGTATCCAGGGAAATATGCAGTCATCATAGAACTGTGGTCCTTTATAGTGATTTTTATGTGGAAATTCTAGCAAAAAGTTTCATCGATGTCCTTACCTCATTGTGTAGTGTTGTTCGTGTGGTAGGTATTGTTATCCTTAGAGATCCTGTACATGCCTCCAATAAAAAGGTAGTGGTATGGGATCATGAAAGGAACCTAAGTCAGGGAGGGAGTCAACTACTCCTCAGAAGACCTATAGTTGGATTTCCACCAGATTTATAGATCGAGGTAGGGTATTTAGTTCCCCATTATAGGAGAAATAATACCATTCATAGGGAATAGCTCTGGGGATTCATACTGGAGCCCGAGGTAGAAGGGAGATTCAGCTACATGCTATGAAATCTACTCAAGAATGTCTGAATGAAATAACTTCTATCTTCAAATTCATTATTCCTATATATTCTACCCTTGATTTAATTTTTTTATATAGGATCACCACATTCCATTTTATCTACTCAATTTTACAATGCTTTGGGTTTGGTTGTGGAGTGTTTGGATGGAATTATGACCATTGAAACACCTTTAAGATTATGGTATGAGGATATCAATTATTATAAGGAATGTTCTATATAAATTTGTGGCCACTTTTTCCTTTTGTATATTCTTCTATAAGAAATGAAAGGATTCAATTTGATTATTGGTACAGAGTAACTAATTCTGTATCAGAATCATATCAACTATTACAAGAGGATAGTTACCTTTAAATCTCTAAAAAGAGGAATCTATAACCATCAGGGAGAGTTGGATATTCAGTATAGTCATATAGGAACAATTTTTTGAATATTTTATTGTCTCATGGATCAGTTAGTAATCCTAATTTTGTATGATGGGTAAATAGAGTAAGATACTTTTTCTCTATTGGTAGTTTTTTTGGCATTCCTTTCATGAATAGTTCTCCACCTTACCACTGGTGTGGGATATAGAGTTCACAATTTAGTTGGTATTTGGATCTAAACTATTTTAATTCCCTCATTATAGAATAAAAACTATATAGGTTCCTAAGTTTAAAGTACATTTGGAAGACCTAGACAAAAAATGATTCATATAACCTAGTACTTCTCCATGGAGTTTTACAATGCTTTTCACCAAGATGGTTGATGAAAACTTGCACTTATGTGTGTATTATCGAAGGCGGAACCATATGATGATTCAGAACTGATATCCCCATCCACGCATCAATGATCTCTTCAATCAACTGAGAGGTCCCAGGATTTTATCCATGTTCGACTTGATTTCGGGGTACCATCAGTTGAGAGTGAGACTTTCTGACATAACTCATACTACTTTTTGGAAAATTTTTGGCCTATATGAGTTCATGGTGATTTCATTCAATTTGAGAAACACAAAAGTGGTATTCAGGGCCTTGATAAAACAAATATTCAATCCTTTACAAGACTGTTTTGTGGTATTTTTTATTGATGGCGTATTAGTATACTCTCAATTAGAAGAATATCATTCCCAAAATCTTGAAATCATCTTGAGTAAAATGAGAGAGAATCTTATAAATTCCATTCTATCTAAATAAAAATTATGAATTGATATAGTGAATTTCTTGGTTCATGTTATCTTATATCCTATAGTGGAAGTTGACCTAGAGAATGTCACAGCAGCAATATGTTGGGAGATACCAAACAATGTATTTAATATTTATAGTTTTCTGGGTCTAGTATGATATTATTTGAGTTTTATCAAGGACTATTCCAATTTGGGAGAACTAATGTCAAGGATTACCAATAAATGGGGGTAGTTTTTTTTCAGATACTTGTGAGGGGTCTTTTTGAGAGTTGAAGAGTGGGTTATCCTCAAAAATGATCCTCAGTTTTCCTATTTAGATAAAATAGTATACCATGTATTGCGAAGCATCCTGAGTTGGAATCGAAGTAATTATGATGTAGGAAGATTGAGTTATTATTTATTGATTTAGAATGTTGATATAGCAAGAGTGGAATAACCCTACTCATGATCTAGAGTTCGTTGTAGTAGTGAATTCCTCGAGGAGCTAAAGACACTATATTTTGGGTGATATTTTATTGATGTGTGTGAACCATAAGAGCCTATATTACATATTTTATAAGTGAGACATGTACCTTTAGAAAAGGAGGTGGAACTATTGGAAAATGGCCCTATACCCACGGTTTTTTTCAAAACTGTGGGTATAGGGTCTTGAACTGAACCCTATACCCATGGTCTACCAAAAATGTGTCTATAGGGTACTTATACCCATGGTTTTTTCAAAACCATGGGAATAGGTCTCGGCTAAAAACCTATACCCATGGTTCTAACAAACTATGGGTATAGCTTTCTTGTGTGAGTGCGAGAAAAAAATCCACGGGAACAAAAAAAAATTGGTGGGAACACCTATACCCATGATTTTCCTCTCTATTTCCATTATTTATATAAATATATTTATGTAAATATTTATATATATACACATAAGTGATGTTGGGGTAGTGTTTAGTCATGGATTTTGTGACGAACAGGTCACAGGAATAAAAATCACGACCGCTTATTTTTTAAATCATATAACCACGGTTTTAATACCATGGATATAGAATTTTCAAATCGTTGGTATAGCTTAAAGATATAATGGTGAATTGATTTCCCATGGTTCCCAAAACCATAGGTATATCCTATAGCCATAGTTATTTGGGCTATACCCACAATTTCGAACCATGGGTATAGGGCCATTTTCCAGTAGTGTGGGTTAAGTATCTACAGTCTTTCAATGTATATTTGGATTACAAACCAATAAAGGAAAAAAAAATTTCCAATTATTTGATCTAGAAGACATAGACATAGGTAGTGTGGGAGTATTTTAATGAGTGGTGGATTATTTAAATCTTTACACACATGCATCTCAAGGTTCAAGAGTCCCAGGGATGGGTAGATCTGACTTAGAAATCTTTATTACCCATGCTTTAAGGAAAAATAAAGACAAAGCAGTATTCTAATTTGGAGATATTATCTATGAGGGAAAACTTATATGGTGTGTATCCACCATCAATATGGTATCTTGGTAGTAGAAATTTTTTTATTTCCATGGATGAGTATAGGTTCCAACAGTTTTGTGTGAGGTGATAATGAGAGAGTTTCATAATTCTAAATGTGTAGTGCATTCAGGCCTGACAAAGATGCATTGTGATCTCCATACACATTATGGGTTTCTATAAATGAATAAGGATATAGTGGTATTTGTGGTGGGATATTTCTCTTGTTAGTAGGTGAAATCTAGGCATCAGAGGCTTGCTGGGTTGTTACGGCCTCTACCCATTCTAAAATTGAAATGGGATGATATAAATATGGATTTTTGTGACAGTTTTGCCTAGAAAATCCAACAAGTTTGATGTTTAATAATTGGTCATGTATTTACAGATGAAGGTATCCCACTTATTTCATATCTATGATACCTTCTTCATTTAAGATCTAGGTAGTCTCTATGTGTGGGAGAATTTTTTACTACATAGAATACCAAGGAGTCTCAAATTTGACCAATATCCTCATGTCACATCATGGTTTTGGATGGGTCTTCAAAATTATCTGAAATTTTAGTTAATTATATATACTACCTACAATCCTTAGATTGACAGCAAATCTTAGCAGATGAATCAAATTTTGGATGAAATTTCGTGATCCAGTGTCTTTGATTTTGGTAGTACTTGAGAGTATCATTTGGAACTCGTGGAGTTATCTTATAGTAATAAATTTCAATAATCAATACTAATGTATTCTTTTGTGGCATTATATGATAGTTCATTTAGTTTTCATCTTTTCTAGTTAAAGGTAGGTGGGTCTACTCTTGATAGAACTAGTCTTGTGAAGGAGACATCCAAGAAGATTCCGTTAATATAAAAGTGTTTGGTGATTGTAAAGTGCTGATATAAATTGTACACTAACCATTGGAGACAACCTCTAAAGTTTGAGGTCGGTCATTTTGTTTACCTTCAGGTGTTGTCTAGGTTTGTGAAATTCCATATCAAGAAATTTGGGAGGCTAGAATCCAGATTTTTTAGGATGTTTGATATAGTGGAAAGGTTTAGTCTAGTGTTGTATCATTTATCCCTTCCATAGTTCTATAGAACCATGAATATCATGTTTCATGTATCAAAATTTTAGTGATATCATCCTTAGCCTTTCACGTGATAGACACTGATAATGTCGAGCTGTAAGTGGAAGCATCCTTTGAGGATAATCTGATTCGTATTATAGAATTTAGTGAGAAAAATATCTAGGGTAAGAACATACCTTATGACTAGTGTAGTGGAAAAATAGGTGTGTGAAAGAGGAGACCTGGGAGAGAGAGTTTGATATGTGCACACAGTGGCCAGACTTGTTCATAGATACCCCACATTTATACTTGGAGCAGCTTGGAGATGATCTGTTATATGGTGGGGAGGTTGTAAGATTCCATACTATTCTAAGTGCATTCTTCTCTATAAAGTTTTGTAAAATATTCTTTGAAGGAGGTTTTTTTATTGTTTGGTTGAACATTGGTGTCTCTATAAGGGATAAATAGGAGAGTTGCAATGAAATAATCACTTGTAGCGGATTCTGTTATGTGGAGAAAAGGGTTTCACTATAAGAATAGTGGTTATGGAATGGAGATATGGGTTGCAGTGTAGGGTTCTAGGAGGAGTAAAATATGATCTAATTCCAATTTTAGCATACCTAAGACAATGAAGATAGATGTAGTGTAGTCCATTTGGTCATTACAGTGTAGATATGGTGGCTACATCCTAACGTAATTTGGGAGGAAATTAGAAGGTTCTTCCAATTTTTACACCCCTATAGCATGGAGGGTGGATACAACATAACCATCCCTCAAGTATTTAAGGTGATGTGGTATGGTGTCTTCGACTATACCATAGAGTATCCCCGGGTTCATAGAATCAACAGTGTATAAAAATCTATGGATCTTGGATTTTCTTTGACCAAGGGAGTTCACAAAGTGGTCACTTTGATTATACCATAGAGTACCATGTGTTAGGAGGTTTTATGGTGTGGCCCAGGAGGCTACGTCATGGTCCTCTTTTTAACATCCTTTCTATAAATACCCCCAAGACCCTATGAACTCTTTTGGTCTAATATTTTCATCATTAAACCTATGCACCCCGTATATATTTTCAAAGTCTTTTGGTCCTCATTTTCATTAGACTGGATACCCACATTCTAGGGATCAATCTATGGTGACATGAGCCATTAATTCTTGATGTCTAGGGCCTAGAGTTTGAAGGAAAGTTAGAAGGTACTAAATTCTATATTAGAAATCAGAAGTTGTCCAAATCTTCTTAATTTTTGAGGTTCATAGTCTAAAAATTTTCTTGAATTATCTATTAAATTTATCCAAGTGTGTATAATATGTGTAACTATTTCTCCATGTCATTTTAACAACCTAAATAGTTTAATTATTCTTTGTTCAATGAGTTACACATGTATTGAACTTGCTTTGGATTTCATCGGGTCCTTTGTTCTTGAGATCGAGACATGTGGATGCTCAAAAGGTGTTCTATATTTTGAAAATTAATGTGACATGGTTGGATTAAACATTACACCATATAATTATTAAGAACTTGGATGATTGTTGGATTAACATTATGATCTGTAATAACTTGAAAAATTGGTGTAAATACTTGATATGTTGATGTAATTATGATGATAAATGGAATCCCGACCTTATGAAGTGTAAATGGATAGATAAATGGTAATTTTATGAATTTATCATAATGGATTATAATGATATGTGTTATAATTTTTCTTCGTGATGTTGTAATTATTATAGGGATTATCCTGGTTATGCTATAATTTTTATAGGGATTTTCCTAGTTATGTTGTAATTCTTATAGGTCATAGCCCAATTATACTGTAATTATTATTGGTCTTGGTCTGGTTATGAATTAATTCTTATAGGGCATGGATAAGTTATGTTTTAATGCTTATAGTTATTGGACCATATATACTGTAATGTTTATAGGGCATGGCCTAGTTATTCTATAATTCTTATAGGGCTCTACCCAGTTCTCTTATGATGATTTTTTGGATATCCCCTTAGAGGGTAATGAAAATGGTTGGCATAGATCTGCTATATGCTTTGAGACATCAATCTTAGGGCCGAAATAGGTTGGAACTGACTCTGAGTTTCAACCTAGAGCTGAAGGGTTAGTGGATTTATTTCATGTTCTTTATTAATAGACTAAATTAATACCCTATATATCACTTTATTGCTTTCAATGAATATCTTAGAGTGTATTTTTTTAGACATGGTAGTGTCAACCTACTAATATTCACTCACACTCTAGATGATCCATAGTTTATTACCTAGACATATTTCATTGATGCAGGTTTGGATTGGATAAAGTGACCCTTTGTTAGTTGTTGCTTACTTGATGGTTTGGAGCTTAGATATAGGACCAAAATTGGGTAAATACATGGGTCTTCTAGTCTTTTTTTATTCTTCTTAGTCTGATTATTTTTACATTAAAAACATCATTATTTACATTCAGAATATCATTACTTGATACAATTAGTATGGAGTTATTGGATATTTTCTATATTTTGGTTATGGATGCATGGTTTTTCATTATATTATTTATTCTATTCTATTATTATTTTCTGCTGTGTTTCTAATCTATTCCAAAGTTTATAGTCTATCCACTATATTCCTTACATCCTCATTACTGGATGATGGTATTTGGAGTATGGGTAGGCACACCTAAGGTCATGTAACAAATCCAGATCGGTCACTTGAGGGAGCACTAGCTCAAGGATGTTACGCCTTTGATACTAGATAATACATTTGAACACCTCATATTTGTGTGTAAAAACCATCATCTATTCCATCCTAATATTATCATCATTAAATAACATATAATTACTTTTTCTATCAATGTATTTGGGTTTCATCATCACACACACATACACACGTACTAACTTGAGAAACCTTGTTTATTTCTCCTACTATGTCTTTTTGGTTTTTTGAAAAAAATACCCTTTAGACAAGTATCAAACATGTGATTGTGATTAAATGTGAGGCTAGGGATATATAAAGTCCTTTATTATTAAATAATCCCTCTGAGGATTTTTTATACAAATGGATTGTCACGACCCGTCCTCGGGGCCCGTGCCGTGACTACCTCAAGCCCGCCTTCCATAGGCCAGGGGCTGGCGACTAGCACCAAGGCGAAAATCCCGGTAAAAAGGGAAGGCATTGCATTTGTAAAGTAAACAAGCACCACAGAGTAAGCAAACGGAAAAGTAAACACTAAGTAAAAACAGAGTACAAATGAAGTGCGGAAAAGTAAATGGGCCAGTATACAAACCCAACTGAAAGTAAAGTACAACTCGAAAGGGAAAACAGCAACTGTAAAGTAAAAGCCACTACACCGAGCTGTCCACTGGAAATCCCACCTGAAGGGTGGGTACAGATAGCTCCAATGCTCCTCGGGTCCCGCCATCCGCTCCGAGCACGTCCCGCCCAGTGGTCCACCTCCAGGTACCGTCCTGCTCTGCAAGCCTCAGCCACGATCAACGCTGTCTGTCGTCTGCAACCAACACAACGTAGTGCGGGCATAGCCCGTGCAGGGGTGAGTATAACGATACTCAGTAGGGACCCCGAGACCCTCAAGGTCTCACTAAAACCAACAAAAATAACCACAAGAAGATCTCAACAGATAACCTCTACTTAGATATATGCCCATACATATACCTAAGTTATCAAGTAACCAATCTCAATCATGAGGCAAACACAAGGTCAAAAGTCTCAGCTCAAACCAGGATTTTCATCATCAAAACCGTAACTGCTGAAGAGCTCCGTCTCTGGAGTGTATAATGGTCCTGTCACAACTCCGAGGTACTGCCCACTAACTTAAGACTGTTGTAGTACTCCACCTATCGAGTAATGCGGGCCAGCCGCTACCACCAAGCGCTCCCATGTGCCGCTACAACCAAGCGCACCTCTGTCGTGGGTCTGCCGCTACAACCAAGCGCTCCCATGTGCCGCTACAACCAAGCGCACCTCTGTCGTGGGTCTGCCGCTACAACCAAGCTCTCCCATGTGCCGCTACAACCAAGCACACCACTGTCGTGGGTCTGCCGCTAAAACCAAGCGCTCCCATGTGCCGCTACAACCAAGCGCACCACTGTCGTGGGTCTGCCGCTACAACCAAGCGCTCCCATGTGCCGCTACAACCAAGCGCACCACTGTCGTGGGTCTGCCGCTACAACCAAGCGCTCCCATGTGCCGCTACAACCAAGCGCACCTCTGTCGTGGGTCTGCCGCTACAACCAAGCGCTCCCATGTGCCTCTACAACCAAGCGCACCTCTGTCGTGGGTCTGCCGCTACAACCAAGCGCTCCCATGTGCCGCTACAACCAAGCGCACCTCTGTCGCACACCGAGTCGTTCGATCAGCAGTCGTCGGGTCTCAGTCAGCTACACGGCCTCCGTGCTCTGCCCGCTCGTCTCCGGGAGGGTCCGCTCCATGAGCTACTGGTCGATACTCCAAGTATCACAAAGTCCCGCAAGGAAGTATCTCGAAGGACCACCTCGTCATAGGGGTCTCAACGCAACAGACGGCGCGTCAATCGGACGCCCGGTCTGTGAGTTATTAGCCTTTTCGTCCCAGGGGGACGGTTGGTTTCGTGAGCGAACCAATCCGGCCGTAACTCAACTATACCCCGAACACTCACAGGGTATACTCATAGGGACCGTTTTTCAACGTGATCACCAATGCCGCTGACGGTTCGTCAAACGGACGTCTGGTCTGAAAGATATCAGCTTTTCTGTTCCAGGGGCCCGGTTGGATTTCAGTGCGATCCAACCTGGCCACTATCCATCTGCATCCAAAACTCGGGCGGAGGATGCCAAAAGTTCCGTCTCATCAAGAGGAACTCAACGCAATAGACGGCGCATCAATCGGACGCCCGGTCTGAGAGTTATTGGCTTTTTCGTCCCAGGGGCCCGGTTGGTTTTTAAGGAAAAACCAACCCGACCGTACTCCACTTGCGTCCAAACCTCAGGCGGAGTGAGCCAAAAGATCCTTCTCACTAAGAGGAAACTAACAAAGCTGACGACACGTCAATCGGACGTCCGTAGCTCAAGATATGAGCGTTTCCGCTCCGAGGGCCCGGTTGGTTTCGTGTACGAACCAACCCGGCCGAACCCAAAGTATTCTGAAACATTGAGTGCGATAAACCGAAACGACCGACTCGCTCCAAGGATTGCGTTGCCGCTGACGGCGAGTCGTTTGGAGGCTCGTAGCTCAAGTTACGGGCGTTTGAACAAAAGTCGTCCGAAGACGGGGGGTCCGGGCCCGGGCTGACCCGACCTGAACCCCCCCCCCCCCCCTGGTTGGCTCGAACCGGGTCCGGCCAGGGCCGGTCCGGCTCGGCTCGGCCGAGCGGCCGAGCGGCCGACGCGGGGGAAAGCCACCGCCACGCGTGACACCCCCGCGGCACCCGCGGGGTGTCGGCCAGACAGCCGGACGCGCCGCGTGACAACCCCGCGACACCCGCGGGGTGCCGCCCTGGACACCCGCGGGGTGTCGCCCAGGACACCCGCGGGGTGGCGCGCTGGACACCCGCGGGGTGCCGCTGCCTCCGGCTTCCGCGGGCCGCCGGATTCGCTCCGGTGGCCCGTTTTCCTTCTCGTCTGCGCCGTTGTTCCTCCCGGGTTCCGTTCTTTACTGCGGGATCATCAAAAATCTGTTGTGGCACGTTCCGTCATCGCCCGCCAAATCCGCACAAAACGAAGAATGGCGGAGGGTCGTCGGGCCGTGTTCGTTTGGCCCGCACCCTCCGCGTTAGAGATAATCAACGGGAGAAAATAAAATGTTCAACACATGAACCAACAATTTTAATAAAATAAAATTGTTTCTTTGATTCCGGTTCTTTAATTTTTAAAGAACGTTCACGGAAATAAATAAATAAAAAATGGGGGGGTAAATCCCAAAATAAAATCCCTACCTCGTTGATCGTCGTGCGCGGGCATTCTTCGCGGAAAAGATCGTCGCAGAAGAGGGGGATCGTCGCGTCGTCGCGGGAAGGCGTCGCGTCGTCGCGGAATCCGGCGTTGAGTCGGCGAGCTCAACGGACCAAGAACAAGAGATTTAAATTATAAATAATTAAATCTGTGTTTAAAACCAAAAGAAAAGAACCTTGCGAGTAAATCCGAAATCACTCACCTCAACGGTCGGTGATCGGAGATCGGAGCGGGGAAGAACGTCTCGGACGGAAGCGTCGTCGATTTCCGGGTTCGGCGTTCTTCGCGTTCTTCGCGTTCTTCGCGTTCTTCGCGTTCTTCGCGTTCTTCGCAACGGAGAAGAAGATACAAGGGTCCTCTCAAATCTTCTCAATGCGCAAGTAACCAGAGGTCGAGCGTTGGCCTTATTTTTTTATTATGCCAACGAATTTGAAAACTGGTTAAGAAACGATCCATCAATTCGTTGAATTAATTCAACGAAAGAAACAGCCCATTTAATTCACGAAATAAACCGCCCAATTAAATGGTCTATTAAGATTTTAAGAAACGCGTCAGTTGACTTTCATTAAGACGGGTTTTCACGGGTGCGTTTCTAGCGGAAAGAAACGGCGGAGCTCGTGCGGGCCCCACCTCGCAAATATCCTACCAAGGGGGTAGGATATTTCTGGATAGCATCCTATCCGGCGGCCCGCGGAATCCGGTGGCGGCGCGGGTCGCCGGCGCGGCGGCGCCGGCGGCCGGAGGCGGCAGCACCCCGCGGGTGTCCAGCGCGACACCCCGCGGGTGCCGCGGGTGTCCAGCGCGACACCCCACGTGTGTCGCGGGGTTGTCACGCGGCACCCCGCGGGTGCCGCGGGTGCCGCGGGTGCCGCGGGGTTGTCACGCGGCACCCCGCGGGTGTCCAGGGCGACACCCCGCGGGTGCCGCGGGGTTGTCACGCGGCACCCCGTGGGTGTCCAGGGCGACACCCCGCGGGTGCCGCGCGGTTGTCACGCGGCACCCCGCGGGTGTCCAGGGCAGCACCCCGCGGGTGTCGCGCGGTTGTCACGCGGCGCGTCCGGTTGTCTGGCCGACACCCTGCGGGTGCCGCGGGGGTGTCACACGTGGCGGCGGCTTTCCCCCGTGTCGGCCGCTCGGCCGGGCCAACCGGGTCGGACCCGACCCGGTTCAAGCCAACCAGGGGGGGTCAGGCCGGGTCGGCCCAGGCCCGGACCCCCCGTCTTCGGACGACTTTCGTTCAAACGCTCGTAACTTGAGCTACGGGCCTCCAAACAACTCGCCGTCAGCGGCAACGCAATCCTTGGAGCGAGTCGGTCGTTTCGGTTTATCGCACTCAAAGTTTCGGAATACTTTGGGTTCGGCCAGGTTGGTTCGTACACGAAACCAACCGGGCCCTCGGGGCGGAAACGCTCATATCTTGAGCTACGGACGTCTGATTGACGTGCCGTCAGCTTTGTTAGTTTCCTCTTAGTGAGACGGATCTTTTGGATCACTCCGCCCGAGGTTTGGACGCAAGTGGAGTACGGTCGGGTTGGTTTTGCCTTAAAAACCAACCGGGCCCCTGGGACGAAAAAGCCAATAACTCTCAGACCGGGCGTCCGATTGACGCGCCGTCTATTGCGTTGAGTTCCTCTTGATGAGACGGAACTTTTGGCATCCTCCGCCCGAGTTTTGGATGCAGATGGATAGTGGCCGGGTTGGATCGCACTGAAATCCAACCGGGCCCCTGGAACGAAAAAGCTGATATCTTTCAGACCAGACGTCCGTTTGACGAACCGTCAGCAGCATTGGTGATCACGTTGAAAAACGGTCCCTAGGAGTATACCCTGTGAGTGTTCGGGGTATAGTTGAGTTACGGCCGGATTGGTTCGCTCACGAAACCAACCGGGCCCCTGGGACGAAAAGGCTAATAACTCACAGACCGGGCATCCGATTGACGCGCCGTCTGTTGCGTTGAGACCCCTATGACGAGGTGGTCCTTCGAGATACTTCCTTGCGGGACTTTGTGATACTTGGAGTATCGACCAGTAGCTCATGGAGCGGACCCTCCCGGAGACAAGCGGGCAGAGCACGGAGACCGTGTAGCTGACTGAGACCCGACGATTGTTGATCGAACGACTCGGTGTGCGACAGAGGTGTGCTTGGTTGTAGCGGCACATGGGAGCGCTTGGTTGTAGCGGCAGACCCACGACAGAGGTGCGCTTGGTTGTAGCGGCACATGGGAGCGCTTGGTTGTAGCGGCAGACCCACGACAGAGGTGCGCTTGGTTGTAGCGGCACATGGGAGCGCTTGGTTGTAGCGGCAGACCCACGACAGTGGTGCGCTTGGTTGTAGCGGCACATGGGAGCGCTTGGTTGTAGCGGCAGACCCACGACAGTGGTGCGCTTGGTTGTAGCGGCACATGGGAGCGCTTGGTTGTAGCGGCAGACCCACGACAGTGGTGCGCTTGGTTGTAGCGGCACATGGGAGCGCTTGGTTGTAGCGGAAGACCCAGGACAGAGGTGCGCTTGGTTGTAGCGGCACATGGGAGCGCTTGGTTGTAGCGGCAGACCCACGACAAAGGTGCGCTTTGTTGTAGCGGCACATGGGAGCGCTTGGTGGTAGCGGCTGGCCTGCATTACTCGATAGGTGGAGTACTACAGCAGTCTTAAGTTAGTGGGCAGTACCTCGGAGTTGTGACAGGACCACTGTACACTCCAGAGACGGAGCTCTTCAGCAGTTACGGTTTCGATGATGAAAATCCTGGTTTGAGATGAGACTTTTGACCTTGTGTTTGCCTCATGATTGAGATGGGTTACTTGATAACTTAGGTATATGTATGGCCATATATCTAAGTAGAGGTTATCTGTTGAGATCTTCTTATGGTTATCTTTGTTGGTTTTAGTGAGACCTTGAGGGTCTCGGGGTCCCTACTGAGTATCGTTATACTCACCCCTGCACGGGCTATGCCCGCACTACGTTGTGCTGGTTGCAGACGACGGACAATGTTGATCGTGACTGAGGCTTGTAGAGTAGGACGGTACCTGGAGGTGGACCACTGGGCGGGACATGCTCGGAGCGAACGGCGGGACCCGAGGAGCATTGGAGCTATCTGTACCCACCCTTCAGGTGGGATTTCCAGTGGACAACTCGGTGTAGCGGCTTTTACTTTACAGTTGCTGTTTTCCCTTTCGAGTTGTACTTTACTTTCAGTTGGGTTTGTATACTGGACCATTTACTTTTCCGCACTTCATTTGTACTCTGTTTTTACTTAGTGTTTACTTTTCCGCTTGCTTACTCTGTGGTGCTTGTTTACTTTACAAAGGCAATGCCTTCCCTTTTTACCAGGATTTTCGCCTTGGTGCTAGTCTCTAGCCCCTGGCCTATGGAAGGCGGGTTTGGGGTAGTCACGGCATGGGCCCCGAGGATGGGTCGTGACAAATTGGTATCAGAGGTGGTCGGTTCTACCGGGGACTCTGATCTTTCTTCTATGTGAAGCAATAGTGTTTAGCGTATTGGGTGTGGTTATCAGTCCAGGGAGTCTAGTGTTGGTGCGGCGGTCGACGTATCCGTACACCAGGACCCTGACTTCTGATTTCTGACTTAATTCACGAAAACATTGATTGCATATGTGTTTCAAGTTTTCCTTGTGATTACTTGTGTTAGCTCACCAGGTATACTGTCCTGACCGTGGCGCACCTGTTTCTTTCAAGATGGCCCCACGACGATAGCCAGCTAGGATTCCGAGAGTGGAGCGTGATGACAGCCCACCGAGCGTCGAGGACTCGGTACAGGGCCCTTTGACAGCTGAGGCACCGGCGGTACCTATACCCGCCGAGGCACCGATGCTACCAGCCCCAGCCACTGACGATGCACGTCGCCTTAGTGCACTGCATGAGTTCCAGCGCCAGCGACCGCCCAGGTTCCGCGGGGAGACGGACCCTCAGGCCGCCGAGGACTGGCTGGAGGCAGTTGTTCGGGTTTTCAGATTAGTGAGGACACCAGCAGACCTCATGGTGATCCTCGCAGCGAGTCTCCTGCACGCGGCAGCAGGCAGATGGTGGAGCTTGATGCTCCAGGTGCACGATGAGGCCTCCCTCATCTGGACGGACTTCGAGATCCTCTTCCGCTCAGAGTTCGTCCCGGCCACCCTCCGTGCGGTGCACATTCAGGAGCTTCTTCAGCTGCGGCAGGGCAGCTTGACGGTAGCCCAGTACGCGGCGAGGTTCACCGACCTTTCTCGCTACTCGACAGATATGGTACTATACCCCTTCTTCCAGGCCCGGACCTTCGAGCAGGGATTGAGACACGAGATCAGGGCATCGCTGATCTCCCTCAGCATCCCGACCCAGGCAGGAGTGCTAGAGCGATCCCTTCTGATCGAAAGCTTTCTGGCTGAGTCTACAGCGAGGCCTACCGCAGGGCGGCAGGTGGCAGAGTCTTCGGCAGCAGGTAGCCGACGGATGACTCAGGGTTCCGGCTGACAACCTCGGGACACTGGATCAGCAGTGCGGGGCACACAGCGCGAAGCCAGCCTTCCGAGAGGCAGGAAGTGCTACTCGTGTGGTGGGTAGGGCCACATGGCTCGTGACTGCCCGACCCGCCGTACCGAGGAGCAGCAGAGGCAGAGGGTCGACTGTGGCGGTCCGCAGGGAGGAGGCGGACGAGGCAAAGGAGCTGGCCGAGCAGCAGGTGGTGGGAGACGCTTTGAGGCTCTGCCACCACCACCACCAGGCGGTCCACCCCGACCGTAGGGGACAGGAGGAAATGGGAGAGCTCATCTTCAGGCAGTTGAGGCCTATGATCATGGGGCTCCGGGAGCAGATGGACAGGAGTGGGACTAGCTCCAGACCTGGAGACTTTTGTTCATGTTGCTTCTAGTTTTGTTGATGTATGTTTGTAGATGCTTTGTGTCTTTGTACTTGAGCTGCAGTAATAAAAGACACCTTTTCTTGTGGCATTTACTTCCATGTCCTCTCTTGTGTTGTTACTAAGAGGTTCCAGTTTTGACTGTTGACTTGACCCTCACTTGTGAGACATCTACTGGAGGAGACCCAGTTACCACACACTGATGCCGACAGTGTGACTCAACCCTTGGAGGCGAGAGTAACGGTTGGATCTCTTGGTAGTAGCGTCGAGGCCTTACAACGTCATCCTTGGTATGGATTAGTATCATCCATGTTGGGATTGACCGTATTAGGCGAAGAACTTGGTTCATCCAGGGGATGAGACCAGATTTCTCTTATCGGCAAGGAAGAAATCATGGTAGCTCTAGTGGTACCAGAGGTGGTCCGGGCCACAACAGAGAAGGTCCAGGTGAGCACATGGGAGCGGAAGGCTCAGATGCGTGCTCAGTACCGCCTTTGTATCCCTAGTTTGTGTTGAAGCTTTACGGGGACGTAAAGCCCTGTGGTGGGAGTAATGTAAAGACCCGTAAATTTCAAGGAAATTTTTTTCTTAATTTTCTTTGGAATTTTACAAGAACGCAGTTTCTAACGGCGCCTGATTCCGAGGCCCGGTGTGCCCGGAATCATTTTCCGAAGTTTGACTCTGGTACGTTCAGTGAACGGACGAGCGGGTTTTTCTAACTTTTGAACCGATGCCCAGAATCGAATTCTGAGGGCACCGATGAAATCGCAGCACTGGTATTCGCTTAGAAACGCCTCTTCCAGAGTTGCGTTTGCTCGGGTGTGGTTTTTAATTTTCGGGCTCAAAGTTAAGAAATAAAATAATTTTGCGACAACTTTATTTTATTTCTTAACTTTAAGCCCGAAAATTAAAAACCACACCCGAGAAAACGCAACTCTGGAAGAGCCGTTTCTAAGCGAATACCGGTGCTGCGATTTCATCGGTGCCCTCAGAATTCGATTCCGGGCACCGGTTCAAAAGTTAGAAAAACCTGCTCGTCCGTTCACTGAACGTACCCGAGCCAAACTTCGGAAAATGATTCCGGGCACACCGGGCCTCGGAATCAGGCGCCGTCAGAAACTGCGTTCTTGTAAAATTCCAAAGAAAATTAAGAAAAAAATTTCCTTGAAATTTACGGGTCTTTACATGGATATTGTTATCCCTTAATTGTTTTTCTTCTTCTTTGGACAACAAACACTTATCTTCTTTACTAACAAGGTAATTATTTCCCATTGTTCTATTTCATTGAAAAAAATATTTATCCATATATTCCTTTGAAAATACATGTATTCTTGTTGAACTTCAACACATGTCCTAAGTAACATAATTAACTCACACTAAGTATATTGTGACTAAGAACTTTAACCAGTAAGACATACATTCACCTTAGGTCTCTTCCTTCTATCATTCTAGAGTTAATGATCTTCATCCCCTCATAATTTCCAAACCAAACAAATCCATATTTATCATATTTTATCCATCAAATAATATCTTTATTTTCCATTATATAGGAAGTGAAACCTTTATATAGAATATATGTTCCAGGTCTATATATTACTTTAAAAAAACATCAGTGAAATTTTCCTCCATAACTTTTCCATTCTTAGTCCATGTTCTTCAATTAATTTCCTTTAGTGGTGAATAAACTTATTTAACCTCTAACTTCCCTTCATCTTCCTCATCTTACAAGGTCAAACTATTTCATGATTTTTTATCCTCATTGATGATTTCTAAAACTATTTTAATTTATTTAATTGAGACTCCTTTATAATATTATTTTGTACTCTTGATGGAAATTTCACCATAAACCTCTACAAAAAAATAATATCCCTCAAAAAAACTTTTAGCATATAAAATTATGATCAACTAATATTATTTCTCCTCATCGTTGAAGTTTTTTTTATCTATAGAACACACATATTATATATAACTCATATTTATATAACAATAACATCATATTTATAGTGCAGTAATGAGTGTATTCACAGTTCCTCTTTTGACCATTTGGGTCTTTTGAGTGTTACACAAATCAAATTTATTATGGTGTGTGAGTTCTTATAACTAGTTATTAACCACTACCACTTTTTTATTTTATCCAATACCCTCAATATATTTATCTTTTTCTTTGAATTGTTATACATGTGGATAATTTTAAACCTTATATATTGATTATGCATGAACCTCATTACTTTATTTACAACCTATTCACCCAAAATCCCTAAAGATATTCTAAGAGTTAAAATTTTATCTTGGTCATCAAGATTTCATCAAAAATCTATGACATATTTTTGAGTCCCCCAATTCTTTTTACATGATCTTTCACTGAATTAGTCAATATATCTATGATCTAAACCTTCTCTTTAACTGTCATTTTGTACTCAATAAATTTTTATTATTTTTATATATTTTATAATTTTAGTTTTTCAAAATTTACTTCTAATTCAGACTTATTTTATTCTTATTGTTACATGTAAATCTTTGAGTCATGTATGACACCACTAGATTTCATGATTTTATCCCTTAAATCATTTATTTATTAAATAGAAACCTAGAGGTATATTTCAATATCAACTCTAACCTTGACTTTAATACCTTATTCATCAATTTCAACCACTAGTGTATTTCTATAATAACCACAAGAACTTCTTCACCAAAGTCTATACATTTCAAATCCTTCTATAATTCTATTTCCTTAGAGAAATTATCTTTTTTTAAGTAAATTTATTCTTATAGGGAATTTATGCTATAACTTTTTCCTACTTTTCACATCCTTTGATGACTTATTCAAACATACTTCATCATCCTGGTCATCATTGGTATTTTTTTAGGCACATCACAATGAGATACACAACTTTTTTTCAATTAAATAAAGTAATTTAAAGATTTATATTAAATTTAACTTGTCCTAATTTAGGTTAGAGAAAAGGAAATACATTACATTATCAACATATTATTCATCACGGTCCTCCTACAATGAGAGTTTCTTTATTTTCTTGAATTCCACCTCTTGGTAATTCCCCTTTTACACTGACTTATTATCACTATTCCTCATCATGTATTTAACTAGATTTGTAATGAAGTTGTATAATTTCAACTCCTTAATATATTTACGTTCACACACTCAAAATTTAGTGTTAAAGCATATATTTAATATTCTGAAGATTATATTAAAAAATAAATCATTAATAATATATTTAAATTCATCCATATCATCTACAAAAATTTTCACTCAACCAAATAACACATCAACTATCTCATTTAATATCATTCTTAAATCATCAAGATTATTCTGAAAAAACCAATAACTTTTCTTCTTGAACATTCAAATATTCTATATAAATATTGTGAAGTTTCTCCCACTTATCATGAGAGTTTTTTTAGGACATAACCTTTTTATAGATATGGTTAACCAAATTTACCCCTAGTACATTAATAACCTTGGAATCACTATCTAACTCCTTCTGATTCTAATCAGATTAGGATCCTCTCTCTACACTATTTTAGTTTATGTGTATATAAACCATGAACACATATATCACCAATGAAAAAAGGTTGTATTTTATTATGTTTTTAAATACTTTAAAATTCCATCTTTCAAAAATAAAGATTCTTCTATCATTTACAACCACTACCATCATTTATGAGAGATTGAGAGAGATAAATCCTCCAAAAACCCATTTTATTTTATACCATTTGTTGGTCCCAAACAATGGTTAATACCCTAATGGTTGTGAATGAGGGTATTGAAAATTATTGAACTCAAACATTACCATTTATATTATCCCCTTTATAATATTAAAAAATATATTTTACTAATATTTGATATAGAGAAATAAAATAATAAAAGAAAGTAACAATGATTTTACTTGGCTTCACCAAATCGGATAATCCAAGGAGCATTCATGGAAAAGAATCTATGCACTTGAAACACTAAGCTCATGTATTTGGTTACAATTTTATATCAGCCACACTGACCTTAAAGTTTATGAAATTCAAAACATGAAAGTTTACTACTCTCAAAAACTTAGATAAAGAATTTTTACTTAAAATGTCTCTACTTTAATTCTCTAGAATAGATAAGTATGGTTACACCAACAATATAATTAAAATTTAAGACACTCTATTATACTGGAATAACTATATAAATATTCTAGGGAATATATATCTTATGTCTCTCTTTTATTATTCTATAACCTTCCATAACTAGTTTGGAACTCCTTTTGTTTTTTGAGTATTATTTCTATATAAATTTTATTTTATTCTATTAAAAACTAGTGTAAGTGGTTTTTATATTATACCAAGTATCCAACCTTTAATCTAATGTTTATTATTGATTTTCCATTACATAGACCAAAAATATCAAGAAAATTTTTCCACATATTTTTAATGTGGTCATAAGATTCCATTAAAGATGAGTAAACCCATATAACTTCATGTTAATTCATAATTTTGAAAATAAATTTTAACTACTTGATGGTATGGAAATTAATATTTCATGATGCAATGTTATGTTTCATGATGTGATATATAAATAAAAAAACATATCCCTAAAATCCAATCCATATATCATATTCAAAATTTTCTAAGATAATGGATTACATCTCTAAATTCATATTATTCTATAATCCATTCATGAATAAACCCTTTGCTTTATATTGAAACCCTTAACGAGATAGAACAACTAAAATCTTCCCATATTCACTCATGTTATGATACTTTTATCTTAGTTTGGTCACCGATAGTGTAAAAAAAATTGCACCTTGAACTCCCATGGTGCAACAATCTCTTTACAATATGACCATCAGATTAAGAGTTCCATTGAAAAAAACTCAGTCAACTTTGGAACATGATAGCTATGTAGTGATATGTAATCCTAGAACACCAAATCTTGAAAAGTAAGGAATATTACAGAAATTTATTTCAACATTATAAAGTTTCAGTCGTGGTGAAACATTTTTGCTCTTGGTGTGAAAATTTCTTAAAATGTTCGTTGAATGAACCTTATGAAGTTTTATTCATGGATAGATTAATAATATAGAGACACAAATTACTCTTATGATCATTAAATGATTACATTCCATTTTCATTTTTTTAGAAAGACACCTTTATGAAATAGAATAATTAATCACAATAAGACTCATATTTTTTGGAAATAATTGCAATTGCTTATTCCAAAAATATTATAAGTTATTTCATCATCAAGTAAATTAATTTAGAATTAAAAAAATACACCTTTATCAATCAAAATAATAAAAAAATAATTAAATGAATTTTTTATAATAATTATTATATTCCAAATCTAATTAAAAAATTACTTCAGATTATGTTATTGAAAAAATAATCCTCAAGAAATTATCTAACTCCATGTGATTTGATACTAATAATATGAAACAATATAACATTAAAATTTCTATATTATTTTCCATAATTGTAGATTTATCTATCACTCTCCTATTTCTTTCCCCATGGATGGTATATCCCCCAATATTATTACACCGAGAAAACATGTTGGCTTATTAGTATGGAATTATATATAACAGGGAAATGGGAGATTCCAAAACTCCAAAATCTAAAAGAGGTGGTTAAACAAAAATATTAAACTGATTTTTATTAAATTCTAGTGAGGATAATAGTCTTTTACATATGTTCTCAACTAGTTGATTAATGATCACATGTTCTAGTTTGAAAATGCCTTATTCTACCATCTATTTAATGAAATAGTATTGAATTCATATATGATTTGTTCAAGAATATTATAAAAATTCTTATTCATCTTTATCAAACTTTGGTATTCACAATGAACCACCATGTAAAGCTTCACCTATTCTCCATGATCCTCCAATTTTTATTTCATCCAAACAAGTTGTAGGCAATATTATTTTACTGAAGTATACTCTACTTCAATTATTTAAAGAGAATATATTTCTTTCTTATTGTTTATCCATAATATAAACATCATTACATTGAAAAATAATCCTCAAATAAAATATTTTTTATCCATAATGTCTCTATCCTAATCTGTATCTGAATAAACATATAATTCTATTTTTATTTTATATAAAAAATTGCAAACCATATTCAAGTGTCCCATGAATTTACCTCATAAACCATTTTAAAATCAAAATATATTCCTCCTTGCGTAAATTTTTATATAATTAATTCAATAATGTTGAATAAAATATATTTTATTTTGTCACCATAATATGAAATAATTTTCTAATAATCCTTTTATAGAGTGTTAGACTAACTATTTTCCCTTTTTCATGTTTTTACAGCTTGGTTCTAACCATAATTGGTGTGGAAATTGGACTATTTTTACTATTATTAAACTTATTTAGTAGCACATACTGGAAAAAATTCAATATGAGGAAAAATGAGAGCTCTCAAATCATAGAAATTCCAAACCCATTCTCATAAAATGTGAAAATTCTTCTATAAAATTCTTCTTTCTTCCTCATGTTTTTACTCCAGGCCTGAGGTGCATGTTTCAAACCATACAAGGCCTTCTTCAATATTTATAGATTTAGTTCATTGTTTCTAATTAAAAATCCATTGGTTATTCAATATACAATTATTCTTTGGGAAACCTATATAAAAAAACTTTCTTGACATATATTTAGTATATTTTGAATTTTCTTTTGAAGTCAACAATAAGAAAACGTCTTATCAACTCAACTATTACCACCACTACAAAGGATTATTTCACATTAACTCTTACTACCTATTAATATCCATTACACACTAATATTTCATTATTTTATATTACATTTATAATCGGATAATGTTTTCTTTATAATACCCATTCTATTACCAGGAAATTTTGATCCATTGACCTATCAAGGAGCTATTAATTAACATTTTTCTCAATTTTATCTAAATATTTATTTTTGGAATTGAACCATGAATAATTATAAAAATTTTATTTAAATGAATTCAGTTTCACTTGAGACAATATAGAACTGTTCTATATATTTCTAAACATATTATTTTTTTTGGTAAAGTTTTATCATAGATAATATTTGAATCATAAATGTCAACTCATTTTATCCCTTGTGGAGTCACTGCTTAACTCATTTATACAGTTTATTCTTCCACTAATCTAGTATCTAAATCCTCCTGATATGTTGGACTATAAAAAATAATGTTATTTATATTTGATTATTTCTATATATTACTGAACAAACTAAGATTTGAAATTCCATATTTATTTTATTCTTTTATTTAATAATTTCTATATAACCACTCTCTAATATCATGTTAATTTATTTATTAAGACTCTTATAAGACTTAATATTAAATTATTAGGATAAAAATATCACTTCATACACTATATCTCTTTATTTTCCTTGGTTCCCTTCGTTGTTATGAATATAACATCTTCTCTTGAACACTATAAAGTAACTCAATGTTGCTTTTATTTCATTTCACATCTCATATGGATTCATATTCTCACTCAGGATTAGAAAAGGCTAATTTTTTGTGTGCATTGTTACTGGAAAAAATTTCTTCAAATGGGGTCAAGAGAATCCACTTTAAATGAGCAATGTTTTATCTATATTATTCATCCTTCCATTTAACCACTCTAACATACTGTTTGGTTATAATGTTCCTATTAATGAAACTTCATGTTTAATCTCATTATTCTCTAATTATTTTTCAATATCATGAGTAGTGTACCCATTTTATTTGTCAAATCAATTAATTTTGATAATTTATATAATTTCAATCTCATCTCCCTTATAAATAGCTTAACATACTCAATCATCTCGGTCTAAGACCCCATAAACATGGTATATCTCATTCTACTATAATCATCAACAAAAAAGATGAAGTATTTGTCATCATATGTTTTAGGATCCTTCATAATACCACAAACAACGATGTGAATCATATTAAGAAAATTTAAGGCCATCTTATTCTTCATATGATAAGGATTTCTCAATAATTTCAATTTAATATAAGAATCAAAGGTCTTTTCTTGATCACTTTTCAAATTCAGAATATCATTTTCATCTATTATTTGAGATAGATTTTCTACACTTTGTTGATTGATATGTTCGAGCCTTTAATGTCAACTGATATTTTATTCCTCTAATATAAGGAAACAATTATTATTTTCCATGTAATATACTTGATAAAGATTATAATTAGTTCCTAATCCCTTCAAAAAAGGGTCTCTAGATGTTCTTTTTATAGAACAAACCTTTTGATGGAATATGAACTCAACTTCAGAGTCATAAATTTAAATTCTTCTAGGAATATAATTTTAAATGGGATCCAAATAAATAACTTAAGTATCCTTTATTTCATGTTTATCTAAACTATCTTTTTAGATTCACTTGATTTTTAATGTTCTATCAAAACTAAATCTGACTATTCCACAAAAATGAATCTTCACATTCTTTATGAGATTTATTTTTCTATTCATGTGGGATAAACACCCTTATCCATGATCTAAGTTATACTTTTTTTGGTCACTTGGTGAACAATATTTACAAAGATATTCTTCTAATTTTTCCTTCTCTCCTTCTAATAGATTCCTATTTGAGTTGTGAAACAAGGTGGTACCTCCTCCTATTATTCATCATAGGATGGAAGATGTTACTCACCATCCTACAATGGATAGAAATTATTTTTGAAAAGGAATTTCATGCGGTTATTCAGCTAAATTTATCCTTTTGATCTCATTGAAGTATGATGTACACCTATGTTGCTAATAATTTACCACCTTCAGACCAAAATTAGAGTAGTTATAACAATAAATATAAAAATATTTTTGTATTTAGAATAAGAGATATGTTCTCATCCTTTGTTATCAAATCCTCGGATGTTCACCTCTCAAATTTCTTTTAGCTGCCATACACCAGGTCATTATGTATCCAAGAAAGCCACATGATTTGAATTTCATCAATGGAAAGATCATACCATCACTCCCTCTATACATATTTATAGTTTGGAGTAGTTTAATCGAAATTGAGGTAACCTTGGTGATTGAGATTTTTAACTCGCATTTCGTTTTCCTCTATTATGAACTATAACTTCACTAGTTTAAGATATCTCACCTTCATATCTAAGACCAATCTTTCCCATTGGACTAGCACTCTGTTCATTTATGATCCTATCAATTGTCTTCATAACTCTTCTTTCTCTTTCATTAAATCCTCATTATAAAAATTCCAAAATTACAAAAAAAATTTATAACCATCCATTTTAGCTCCATATTTTAGCTTCTTTCAAAAATACACAGCCTCTTATTTAGATATTAAACACTATTCCTTCTTTCATCCAACTAGGTATTGATGTCATCAATCATTTTTTCTTTCTATTTTATTAATACCTTAAAATGAATCACCTCCTTATATGTAACTTATGAATCCTCAATCTCTTCCACCAATTTTTACAACGGATCAATTTTTTATCTAAGTTAATATATATATATATATATATTGTTTATTCTTTCATAAAATCTTTGATATTTTGGTCTGTCTTACATAGAATTTACAACTCTTCAATTGATCCTTCAAGTTTTACTTTTAACATAGCAACTCCTTTAGGATTATTTTATTTTCCACTTTAATAATTTTTCTATTATACCATTTCCATTATAACATCTTCAAAATATGAAATTAACTCAACTTTATCATCTTCAAGGATATTTTCCAACTCCTCCTATTCTTATTCTTTAATAAATATTTTTCCCACAAGAACATATTTCTGATTGAACTCCCTGATTTAATTTTTCATGTAAATAAATATTCTTTACTATATTGATTCCACGTCATCTTTTGATCCATTATCTACATTACTTGGGAATCATGTTGCAATATTCCGAACCTTTTCATGATTTAAATAAGAAAATAGAGTTTTACCATCATACCTTACTTCGTCTCACTTGAATATTATTTCTATCAGTGAAAGAAATTCATCACCCACTTCTTTATCATGGATTTCCAACTTCATTAATATCATGATTATTAATTTATTTAAAAGTAATATATTTTTATTATTGACCATATGTGATTTTTGGTTTCACATGTATCTCATAAGACCCCACCATAATATTAAGATAATCAATATTCATATCTATAATATATTTTTCTTTAAGAATTGACACCTTGGCATTGTACGAAGGTTGAAATTTTCTAATAATATTTTTATAATATCAATATCTTTAATTTGATCACCAAGTATACATATGAATCCCAAAAAATTAATGAGATAATTGAATAAGACTTTAATATTAATATTTGGACTGATATTCAAATCTTCAAACTTGTTGTGAAACACTTACAGTTTAGATTCCTTCACCTTGTTTTCCCCTTCTTAAATATTAGATTATTTTTACCACATATATTTTTTAAATTTTAAATCAATAACTTTCATATAGACTATGTTCAATAAGTCTCTTGATAAGGAATTTTAATCCTCCACATTATTATCAAAAAATTTACTGTCAGCTTGAGTTATTGAAATTACTGTAGCATCACTGACTTTCATTCCTTGAATCACAATAATGAAAAATATCAAGGCTAAGATATTTTAAGTGAGATATAATGTGATATTTATATATATTAAAATTATTTTTTATCAAAAAAGGAACAAATTATTCAATGACCATTTTATCCATATCAGTAACCTTATTAGAGAAATTTTCATTATGCAATAACCTACTGCTTATGATATGTCTTGTTTCACCCACAAGTCTCATACATAGTAAGAGGGGGTAAATTAGAGTGTTTAATCCTAATTATTACATATTGGATATTATTTCTATTTTAATATCAAAAAAATAATCATTTCAATATTTAAGAAGAAAAATATGATATGGAAATACAAAAAATAAAGATAATACACATAGATTTTACTTTTCCAACAAAAAATAATAGTTCAAGTAGCATACACCAATGATGTGTCGATTTACCTGGTGTTAAAACTACACACTATAGATTTTGAAAAAAAAAATCAAAAATGTGCGCTTATGATCTTTGATAACTCCTTCTTTTTATCTATTTGAGTACTTCTTTGAGATAAATATTATAATATAGATGAAATGTGATGATAACTTACAATTATTCTCAATATAAGTAAAATACTAGTCTAGTGAAGCTGTTTTCATTAAGCTACTATTCCATCTTTAAGTCTAAATCTTCAATGGAATTCTTCCAACAACCATCTCCCCTCACACTAATTTCTTATATTTTTTAATTTTCTTAACAATTTTTTGTTTTCTAAGATGTTTGATATTTTTTATTCATAACTTTCCTACATAGTGATTATCATTTTAAATTATGGAATCATTTCACCAAAAAAATATGCCAAAATTATCCCATTTAATGGGTCTTAATAACCATCCATTAACTTCCCATAAATTTGAAAAATCTCCTAAATTTAAAAAAAATATAGAATGAATTTTCTCTGCTAGAATTATATATATATATATATATATATATTATTTATAACATGAACTCCTTAATCACAACATGTACCTTATCAAACTCCCTGGTCATAAAAATATTTCTTTAATAATGGAAGATTTAATGTCTAAACACTATATAAAATTTATTTAGATGAATTTATCTTATTTCATTATTATAATATTACATCAAGATATTTCAACTTTCTATGACTCTTAGATGTGTCGTGATGTGAGGATCCATTTACAGCACATACTCTTTTTCCAGTTTTAAATATCCAGAGGCTCCCAAATTTGGTTCCAAGATATTTTTCATGTAAGATAGTCATAATGAGACATTTATTCCATGGAATTGGAACTATATATCTAAAATCACTAAAATATGTTTGGTTGTTCTTCATGGAATGATGGCTGTGTCGCAACATGTAATATAAAATTCCAAAAATCAATGAAATTATCTAAATATCCTTTGTGGTGAGGCCTATTTCATCATGACTTGTACTGGAAATCACTGAATCTTTAAAATTAATATATATTACATTTTAACAAGTAACAAATGCATAAATAATATAAAAGTACTTATTCATTTTCAATTTATAACATATTTTCAATGTGATACACGTGATCATGACCTAACCAAACTTCCTCCTCGAAATCAGTAAAGGATTAAACCTTACATAATTCCTAGAAAAATATTGTATGTGAATATTATAAATAAACCTTATAAAATATAAAGATTTTCCATATTATCCAACCACAACTCTAGTCAAAACATTATTTTTATTTTCATCATGTGATCATTATATTTCTAGAATCTATAGAATATTTCACCAGTCATCTCCACATACTTCAAGCTTCTTAACATGAGATTCTAATCAACTCTCAATTAAATTAAAATAAAACATGACACCTAAAAGTTATTATTGGAATAATTTCCATTATTAATAAAAGGATAATACATAAATAATAATATAAGAATTAAAAATATCATTGAAAAGAAGAAAAACAATCACAAAATTTTATTAACTATCACCATATTCTTAAAATAAAATAATAAATAAAAGAAATAAATAATTAAAACTCAAATTGTTTTCATAGTTTACCTCTTTATAAAAATAGTATATACTATATCTCATTGAATATGGAGATAATAGATCATTACACTAAACATAATAGAGAAGATAAAAACACAATACCTCAATTCCAAAAAATACGATAATAGAACACAAAGAAATAAGACAATCCTCAATAGTTAGAAAATATTATTCCCAAATTAATGTGAATATTACTCAATTATTACTTTTCCTATATTTATAAAATGGGATGAAAGTCATTTAAAATACCTAACTTTCAAGATAAGGTCTATATGGAGTCACTTACTAGTAATATTTAACTCAGATCCAGTCACTCTATCTTAATATCTAATCAAATAATTCTCCTCTATGTGATTATTTCTCATCACTAACTCATAAAATGTTTCTATATATAATTTATTTCTTTAGTCAATATATATATATACATAGTCATCCATGATCCCACATCATACAAACTAACCTTCTCCAACTCAAGATCATAATCCAGATAACAAACATTGTCTAAATAAACTTAGGCTAGGGTTCATGATACTCTCTACAATATCCCTCAAGTTATGGATCGAATTGGAAATTTCTATGATGTATCTCAAATTTATTATTCCAGTGGATGATATTATTCAAATGATAATCAAATAGTGGTATAAACATGGGAGAACAACTTTATCTATCTAAAAGGTTTCCCCAAAAGTCCAAACTCATTTTTTTTCAATCCCAAAACAACCTAGGATCATCCTATTTATAGGTAAATTATGTATTAACTATAGATAAGTTACACAGGGAAAAAATACATTCCATGTTTTATCTTTTCCAGCAGCACAATAACATAAAATTCATCAAAAAACTTTACCTTAAATTCAGTAAAAACAAAATACATGTAGGTAGTGGCATTTGAATTATAGATTAAAATCATTAAAATTATAATCAAATATTATATATCAATTATATTTATTAATTTAAATATTATGAAATACATATATTTCTAGAAAGAAAATCTAATTCTAAATGTATTTTAACACATTAAAATTAATAGATTAGAAAAAAAATCAATCATTCACTAAAAATACACTAAAATGTGGAAAATTATTCTAAATGAGGATTATAATATCAAATAAGGGATTAAAAAAATTCTAAAGAAAAAATACAACAATTTAATTCTTTATAACCCTTACACCTATCTTTTACACTCTTTGGAAAAATATGAATCATTAATATATTAAAATGATAAAATAAAATGTGGTACTGAATAGTTTATTCCATCAATTAATTCATAATATTTTATTCATATTAATTCTATTTTTTGTTCATTTAAGTTTATTTAAATTTCATGATTCACACATGATTACATATCACATACCATATCAGATATATTTATCTTAAATTCAAGTGATATTTATTTAAACAGTCATTTATTATCTTGAAAACATGGGAAACAGTCCATGTGCTTACTATATTTCTAAATGTTTTACCTATATGAGAAAATAAAATATTAATTCAAAGTACTTTTAATTGAGTTGTTCTAGAGTACATGGATTGGTACTTAAGTTTTAAAAATAATTTCCTAACTGAATTTTTTATTCATAAGGAAATTTTCAATGTAAAAATTATCCCAATAAATTATAATCCTAAAAAAATCTAAAAAATATATATATTATCATTCCTTTTCTTATTTGGGTAGTATATTCCCTATGATTTTAAAATAAATGATAAATTACTCCTAAATTATTATCCTTAATTCTTTTTATTTTTTATAACTATTTAATTTATATTTTGAGGGATTAAATAATATTAATTAGTGGTGTGAACATCACTACCCATTTTTTCATAAAATTCACCATGAAATTCTCCTCACAATACACTGATTCTAAAGAAACCCTAAAAATTATGTCCCCACAAACACTAATTTCTTACTATTAATATGTAATTTTACATAAGATAATGATAAGTTGGTATTCTAGTAAATACAATTATCCTAAAAATTTTATTCATAACCTCTATGATTTGAAAGAATATTTATGTAAGGTTATATGTTTAAGTATGAAAATATCACCTTAAATTAAAAAATAAAATTTATTATCTTAAAATTTCAAACATCCTAGAGTCTTGGAGAATAATCTATTTTATGTTATAGGTTATTAAACATATATCAAATTCACATATAATATAATGTAAATATAATAATATTAAAAAAATATTAAGACACCTTTCGATTATGTTAATATTTTATTTGATGGTGATCATAAACATGGGATTCTCATTTGATCAAAACTATATTTAAATCTAAAATTGATATAATGTCTTGAAAATTTCAATAATTATGTGAATATAATAATAAAAAACTATCACTAGTGATCAAAATATATATGAAAGTAAAATAATTCTAGATAAAGAAACACAAATGTTTTAAAAAAATTTAAAAATGAGGAAAACACAAAAAACTACCCAAACAATAAGAAACCATTCACTCATACATATTTTTTTACATTATCCTCTATGTAAAATAAATAATATTTTAATAAATAATATAATTAAATTTGGAAAATCATAAAATACACTATAGAGATATATAACATGAGGTTTATTTGTGAAATGAATGAAAAAAAATTACTAAATATTTATTATAATGCATAGTAGCTACCTCTTCTTATTACATAAAAGAAAATAAAAAATAATATCACTATACTAAAAATTATATAAAGAATAGAACTTTTAATTTTTTTTAGTAATGCATAGTGTATTTTAGTGATTCTTAGTGAACTATGTAGCCATTTTCCTCCTTATTTCTAGTAAAAAAACAATCAAAACAATTAGTATTAAGGAAAAATAGAAAAAACTAAAAACTAAATAAAAGTAAGAAATTATTTGGGACAAAACCCCAAAATGGATGATATGTTTTTTCTATCCCTAGCTCGATAATATCAAAACATCATCCCTAATTTTATAGGGGATATAATTTTCTTATTATAAACCACCCTAATTTATTATCTGTAGTGATTTTCTACTTACACATGTTATGGAGAGCTCCTAATTTAGATTTCCTCTTACCTCCTCTTTTATATTGTCATACTTATGAACCTGTGAAGGGTTAGATGATTTATATGAGTACCCACCATCTTCTTCACATTGAAGAGTCTAGTTATAGATTGGGGGATTCTAGTCTCTAAGATGTGTCTCTTATTTTTTATATTGAAAAAAATATTTTTTCATTAAAATATAACTCTAAACCATTATCCTTTTATTCAATAATATACAACTTAATCTCCTCTTATTTCACTTCAAAATGAGCCAAATTAGTTATAGTTTCTTCTCCTTAATTTTTACCTATGGTAGAAATTGATAATGCTAAATTATTATTTTATTAAAGAGATGATATTATGAAATTATAGTGGAGAAACATTAAAAAAATGACTTGAAATTAATTTCAACTCCCTGTATTATTTTAACCAACAATTTTAGGTTATGTTTTCCTATGGTATAAAGTTGGTGAGTTGAGGAAGTGGGTATAACTCAGGTGGCTACTCAACCATTAGTGAATATTCTTCTTTATAGTTGAAGGGATTTATTTATTCATCTATTAATGGAAAAACTAACTCCTCTATCAAATATTTATAAAATTTGGGGACAAGTTATTTGAAATAAGGTTTAATGTACTCAACTTTTATTTTTTCTATAGTATCAATCATGAATTATATAAAAATATCCCCCTCTCAATCTAAATTATAGAGAATTCCATTGATATAGGAAAATAATACCATTATTTCATCTAAAGAGTACTATTTATCCTCAAACTCTATATATTTTTATTTATTTATTTGATTTTTTAGATATTTTATAAAATTAAAAAATATTAAAATTAAAGTTTTATGCCTCCCCAACAATGACATCAAATTAGTAGAATGACCTTATCATGAAGTCTTAATCAATATTTTCTTATTTTTCTTAAGAATAAAATATATTTCACAACCTATAGTCGACCTCTTGAGTAGTCTATTAACATTCTCTATTCTATATTATCACATTTATTTATTTATTAAAATAAAATACTAATGACATATTCCATGAGGTTATGTATGCAAGAACGGAGAACAAACATGTAATTCATATGAATATAGATATAGAAACATAATGAATAAAATGTAAACATAAAATGAATTTATAAATAACGCTACTATCTTTAGAAGATTTCAGTGGAAATTTATAATTAGCCTACTAAAAATATTCCTTATCCTATTATTTTCATTTAATTTATAATATAATATCATTTAATATGATCTAATATTTTGAAAACCATGTTAGTATTGCATTAGGATAAAATAAATGAATGAATAAACTCTTCCTAAATAAAACATAGAAACTTCACTATACATCATCATCACTATCAATATCTAATATTTGAAGAATTGGGATGATAAAGATAAGTATAATAAATAAAAAATAATGGAAAAATTACAAATGATAGATAAGATAATACAATCAATAAACCAATAATCGTAACTATCATTATATTCTAATAATGGGATAATCAGAACAAGGAATAAAGAATGATAAATCAAAATCAACGCACTGTTTACCTCCCTTGATTGAGAATTAGATATTAGAATACATTTATTTCAAACTTGGGTTCATGTGAAAGAACCTCCTAGTGATCATCAACTCAACTCTAGTCACTATAGATTAATTAGAGTTTACACAAACATTATATTCATAAATATTACCTCTTATTATAGTAATATTCATGATATATATTTATGATCCATTCTATTACTGTAAATCATTAGTGTATTTTTAAACTCTAATACAAAAAAGATCTATATCTGATCCCACCGTGTTCTTCACAACTAACATCATTTTTATGAATATCATACTTAAAACCTTTATTCATATTATGGGGAAATGGAAACATAATTAAGGTTTTTATTAGATACTAAAAAAAATTACATAATGAAGATATAAATTAATAATCATTTTTATGAATAACATGTGTATAAGGTCGTGATAATATGAGCTTAACATTTGAAAATCATACCCAGTAGTTCATAGGTCAAAATCATGAGTCATGGAATTAAGCATGGAAGTTAATAAGACATGAATCATAATGGAATCAAAGAAGATAATACATTAAAGAATAATATTGGAACAAGATCATGACATAAAATCGTGGAATAAAGTGTGGCATAATAATAATCATTGAAATATTATTTCAGGGCATCCCATTGATAAATACATCACATTCTACGATTGGGATAACCACTTATATACCTGTTTTGGTCATGGGATAACCTAAAATATACCCTTTGGGGTCATAAATCTTTAATATTTAAAAAATTAATAATAGGTATATAGCATACCCACCTATCATATAATCATAATCCATTTATATGTATGCCACAACATCATAATTTTTTTTACCATTTCATCATAGCTTACCCCATGGAAAATAAAATGGGTTTCATTAATATTTCATCATCATAATCATTAACAATCCTAATTAAGAATAATAATGGTATTGTAGGATCATATTTTCAATGAAGCATAAGTAACATTAACAGATTCTATTATAGTTTAAAATTCCATTAAATGACCACTAGAATATTTCTTAAAGAAAAATACCATTTTCATTTTCAAGTAAATTATTTAAAATCTGGAAATTGAAAAATATTAGGAAAAATAATTATTTGAAAAGAAATATGGAAACTTATAAATAAATCTTTAAAGAAAATATTAGTCATGATATTTGAAAAATTTACTCATGTATTATATGTTAAAAAAATATTCCTTCCACACCTTTGTTAATAATTACCTCATCTAGAAAAAGACAAGAAGATTCATTTTAAAACCTTTTATAGAAAGTAAAACATGGGTAAAAATTATGTTAATAAAGCATTATATAATATTAAAACCATTCATGAAAACATTTTAAAGAAAATATTGACATGGAATAAAAATATTTCTTATCGAATATAAATAAAAAATCAGTTTAATTTTAAAAATTAGAATTTTGAGTACATAGGTGGATGTAAGGAAAATATATAATCTTTAGAAATTAATAGATTATAATAAAATTGATTATATATTTGAGAGATATGTAATATAATTTCATCATCATAAATTTAAGTATAAACAATCCTAGCAAAAATGAGATTGTAACATTAAATCCCTACCTAAAGTTCGATTTTCTTTATAAGGGATATAACTTCCTATATAATAAATTTTAATATATTATACATATATGTAATAACTATATAAATACTTATAATACCATACCAATCTTACTTAAAACATATCATCACACTTTCAATAATAATACTTTATTAAAAACATTTTCATAGTGAAAAAATTTTGATTTTTCATATATGTTTCGATTTGGTTGTTGTTCTCCTTGAATCTTGATCATGGTAAAAAAAATATTGAGAATTTAATAATGATTTAATTATAATATTTATTCATTATATAAATTTTTATAACTATTTATAATTTTTATATATATAAAAATAAATTACATTATTCACAGAGATGGTAGTCCATACGTATTCATGAATAATGTTTTCATTTTCTAACAAAAATAAGGAAAGAACGATAAATAATATTTTATTATTAAATAATCATAATTATATCATAAATATTATATATATTTATTAATTTCATCATTTTATACATTAATGTTAAGTGGTTATATAAAATGAATCATATTGCTACATTGAGGTGTTAGTCCACATGTACGCCCGAGTGATACATTAATTTTCCATTTGATGGAAAAGTCATAGAAAATAGTCGTTCTATACTCATTATGATATATAACTATATGTATGATACTATATTCATAATTTCATTGTGGATAAAAAATTTAGAGAGGTGTTAATAAGAAATAAAATTGAAAGGTCTCAGTTATTATTTATACCTCTTCTTTGAGAGACCTCTATTAGATTGCACCTTAATCCTTCAGAGTTTTATCTTAAGAGAAGACCATAGGATTTAAAATGAATGGAAATAAGATAATAATTTTTTATGTATATTCTGATAAATATGGATCAAAATTAAAGAATAATGGAAGAGAGAAAGAGTCCTTTTATAAGTGAGGGAGATGATACACATGGAATTACTTAAAATATTTAAAAATAAAAAGTCATTCCTATGTGAAAGCAGAACCAAAAGGAAAATAATTAGAAGTTAATATAATAAAGGATCTAATTATATTAAAAAAAATAGACAATTTTATATGGAATTATTACCCTTATCACTTAGTTTAAGCCCCGGTAAACCGGTTTAACCCTTTCCTATGGAAACAAATTTTATTTGTTTCTATTGCTCAATGTGACAAAAAATTAAAGTGACCTCAAAAATAAATTTGTAAATTTTTATAGAATATGTGAAATACATTTTATCAAATTTAATTTCTATAGGTTGTAAAAAATAATTTTAAAATAAGAGTGAAAATTCAATGAAAACCCATTTTAAAAAATGAATCTTTAAGCATAAAACTGAATATACTTTCATTAATTTCCTAGTAAAAACATTAAAATTAATGTTAAATTATTTTATTCAATATAAAATCTTTAAATTTAATTAAAATAATTCATCAAAAATTATTTAAATAATTTATTATGATAAAAATATATTGCGCACATAGAAACAGTTTTGTGAAAAATAACTCTATTTACCTTTAATCGATTTTACCGTCATTCCTAACATTCAGATAACTAATATATGGATGATAGTTAATTTATTTATATAAATTGAAAATATATTTTATTGAAATAATTTTTCAATTATTATTAGTAAACATTGTTGAGATAAAAATATATATCTTGTAGAAAAATAAATTTCTTTGAAAAATAGGTCTTTTAATCATTAAATGATTTTCTTAAAATTGAGTTCTTATAAAAACACTTTTACCATTATACATATATTTCATAATGATCTTAATAATATTAATAAACTATAATATAATTTCAAGGTTATAAAGGTATACTATATCATGGGATCATTTAAAATCAGGGTTACTTCTAAAGTAGGATATCAAATACCTCAAGTTTATTTTAAAGGAAATGGATATAAAATATTAGGTTGTTACATTATACCAACATAAAAATAAGTTTTAACAACAAAAATTTTTCACTATGATACATAAAATTATTATATCACTACTTCATCACATCCTCGAGTTTTCATGTAGCTTTCTCAAATTTCTAATTCCTCTATAGAACTTTAACTAGGTGAGTAGTCTTATTACAGAGAACTTTATCTCTATGATCCACAATTTCTAAATATTTTTATTAATATGAAATATCATTCTCCAATGGTACAAGTTATAAGTTTTAGTACATGTGAAGGATCTGTTATGCACTTCCTCAAAAGAGATATATTGAACACATCATGAGCTAGGGATGGGTTCAATGGAAGCACGATTTCATAATCTATAGTCCCTACTTGATCAAAAATGATGATGTTAAAAATATAAATAGGGATAAAATTTAACTTTTTAATGAATTTAATAATCTTCTTCCATGAATAAATTCATAGTAATACCTTCTCACTGACTTAAAATTCTAGATATCATCAGTTATTGTCATCATAACACTTCTGTTAACTCTAAGATTTCTTGATGCACTGCTAAATAAATATAAAATTAACTTTCATTATACATTTAAGCTCAAGTCCCAATATTTTTCCTTGTACAACTTCATCCTAAATTTTTGTATTTATAAACATCCCTCCATATAGTGTTTCATAAAGATACATCTTAATTCTAAAGTGAAATCTATTATTATAATAGAATTCAACTGGATGAAGGTGTTTATCCAAAACACATTTGAAATATAGAGAATATAATATTATAATATCCTATAGTGTTTGAGTGGTCCTATCATACTAACCATCTATGTTAATATAATAAGATATACTAAAACAAAACTTTATATCTAGAGATTTTAACAAACTTTTCTAGAACATTGAGTAACACCACAGGTCTCAATCTTATACAATATAATGTGGAACTCTATATAACCTTACCACATCCTTAATATATATTCTAGCATGATGATCAAGTGATAAATATTCTCAGATCACAATGAATAGTGATTATCTTATAATGTGTTATACTACAACCCAAATAGCATTATGCCATTTAGATATTTAATCGAGTATGATGATGAAATCCATGGTGATTTTTTTCTCATTTCCATTCTAGTATAGATGATGGTTATAAAATCCCCTTATACTTCTATCTCATGGCCTTAAATTTATTACAAACCAAAAACTAAGATACATATTGTACAATATCTCTCTTCACGTTATCCCACTATATATACTATTTTATATATCTATATATATTCACACTTCTAAGATAAATAGTGGATGATGATCTAGGATCTTATTCCAATAACTGATTTTCCAACTCTGTATTGAGGGGATACACACTCGGTTTCTGAACCTTAGCATTCCATCATAATCCAGGATGAACACAGGAAAATTTTTTACCTTATTTTTCATCTTTATATCTTTATTTTACACTTCATTAATCTTCACATGGATAGATAAATAAACACTTCTTTGTGCAAGAAAATATTTCTCCCATTCCTTCAAAATTTCATGGTCCATCCTTTAAAAATCTAAAAATATTGGATTTTTTATAATCCTTAACACAAATAAGCTAGAATGATCCCTTTAAATCAAAACATGATCCACCTTGCTCACTTTCCTAGGGTGGAAATGTATTGAGTAGTTATAATCATTAATCAACTAACCCAACTTCTCTAGCATATCTTTAAATATTTCTAAGAGAATATATACATTAATATTTTATTATCAGTATATATTTCACACATTTCTCTATAAAGTTAATTCCTCTATATATTTAATAAAAATATTAATACTACTAACATAAGGTCATGGGTCAGGTAATTCATCTCATGAACCATTAACTAAAGATTGGTATAAGATATTGTCACGAACCAATCTAGGTCACCATCCGACCCGGCGCCCGACCCGGCCTGTGGAAAGGCCCGAAGGGCATTCCCAATCTTCATGGGCTGCCAACTAGTGTTGGGCATCAACGTAAGATAGTTGGGAATGATTTTTCCCATAAATGAAAGGAAAATAAATAAATAAATTTAAACTAAGAAAAACAGGTAAATAATAGTAGTGGAAAATAAAACAAATAATTCCATCAAAACATACCTTCAAGTGACCTCACGGGTCACCACCAAACATGGATACACACTCTCTACAAGATCTATACAAAACTAGAACCTGAAACTGAAAAGATAAAGTAAGTGTGAGCACTGAGATGCTTAGTAGGAATTCCAAAATATAACAACTCCCTATGCCCTTACCTTTAATAATACATCCACTCATGCTAGTTTTAAAATAAGACATAATAAAATAATGTTTTTCATTCTTTTGAAATTCAACTCACAAGTTTACATTTTTAAGGAAAGATCTTCTATTCCACTATATTTTCAAAATAGTTTCCAAATATGCATTAACGTTCCAAAATTAAAGGCAAACAATTCAATTCAAAAACATGGATTTTTCAAAGAAGGAAAGAAACTTGAATCAACAAAAATTACTATCATTTTACAAACATCATGTCATAAACGATCACCATGTTCAATCCCTATATGTAATTAGCAAAAGTGAGACTCTATAAACCTCATACCTTAGTGAAATGTTGTATTATAACCATGAATAAAAGCATTCCCATGCATGATCCACTAGTAGCTAACACACCCATAACCTAGTGGTTTCCAATCATCAGCCATGTTTAGTTAGCATTGTATGTGTCAATCCAGCTAGATGAAATAGGGATGAACCTTTTCCATATCATCTAGCATACTAGTCCTATTACACCCACCTAGATACCTCGAGATTCCCATGTGCAATATTTCAAATGGTGGTGAGGCTTTATCAAGTGAACATAAATGAAAATAACACTTTCTTTATCCAAAACCCATTAAACCTCTCACCACTGTTCTCCCTCCTTAACCACATTCTCCCTCTTTCACATCCTATAATGCATAAGCCTCGACATTAGGCTAATATCACTAATCACATGTTAACACTTGTATCCCATTTCTCAAACTAGGGGGAAATCCATAAAGAGGGGTTTTCTACTTTTACAAACCATTATCAAAGTGCCAAATGGGCCTCATTACTTACAAGGAATTTTAAAATTTTAGAAAACATTGTTTCTCAACACCTTTAATTTCCAAAAATCATTTAAAATCACACTTGCACAACCAAGGCACCACATATTTAGAACAAGCTTAAAACCATGCTTACAGTGGGGTAACCCTTTTAAGAAAATCAATATTTCATTATAATTTTATTACAAAAACTAGCCAAAAGTCCACACGTCTTTGGAAATACCCGTTTCATGTTCAAAATGTCTAGGAAAACACTTTTCAATAACTATGATAATTTACATATATATATTGAATATAAATTTCATATAAAAGTATGATACAAAAATTTTAAAAGAACACCAAGAAAAAATGAAAGTTCTAATTAAAGATCAAGGCATAGGGAACCTACCTCGGAGTGGAACCAAACTGAATATTTTCCCTTGGCACTTTCTAACTACAAGTTGATGCTCTCCCACTAAGCATATATACTTTCACATACACATAAGGACACCTAGCCCCTATTCACCCACCCATATGTCCATGAACATGTGAAATGGGATCCTTACATTTTTTCTTATATGCATATACTAGTCACCACTCACCTATGTGTGCATTTTCATAAATACACATGGGCACACCTAGCCCCATACATGAATATTCACTGCCATGGATGACTATAAATGTAACGGGAACCACCCCCCCACACACACACACACAAACACAGTTATATATATATATATATATATATATACTTATCTATACACACGCAGGTGAGTCTCCTTATACCCAGTGACTCGAAACCATAAAGCAGGGACCACACACTACACATATAATTTAATAAGTTAATAAAGAAATTTATGAAACATATAGAAATTAGAACAACAAAAAATAACACCAAAAACACTCTTTAAACTAAAACACAAAATAAAACCATTTTAAAATACATTTCACACCACTAACATAACTCATAACACTCATTTGAAAATATTAAAAGAAAATCACCTGATCAGTTTAACTGTTTCCAAAGGCCAAGCCCCTTTCAAAATCCACACCAAAACCGAAGCCAATTTTTAAACATGCTTTTCATCATTTAACCAGTATACACTTCATATTAAATGGTGAACAACATAACCATAATGAAAAAGGAAATCTATTTTAAAAACATACAAGCACTAAAAATCTTCTCGAACATAATCTACAAGACTCACATAATTTAATAAATCATTTAAATAGTTTATAAAGCAATTCCAAGAAGCACCACATGGCTTGATACCAAAAATGTACCCAAAGTCCAATTTTTAGAATCAAACTCACACTAATACCACACCCAAAAAAACAATCCCTTTCATCATTTAATAAACCAATTTCACAAGTTATAAAACTTCACCAAATAATACCAAATGGGTTTATATAAAAAAACACCTCCCATTTCACATAAACATGCCATATAAAAATCAAACACACTTTCATATCTTTCAAAAACAACTTTTTAACCCAATATATGAATCAAAAAACATGCTAAAAAAATTAATCAATCAAAATAATTAGCCAAATAAATTTTATAGGTGGAACCACTTACCTCGGGACTAGAAAACTCCAAAAATTGGTGTGAAACTCCAATCGCACCATAATCACACCACAAGGAACCCAAATTAGACCCTAAAATCAAGACATCAAACCACTTATACCAAAATTGAACCAAATGAAACCCAAAAACCTAACTTGAAAACCTAAAAAAATGAATAAATCAACTACTGGAATAGAATTCACCTATGTCGAGGGAGCGGGCGGCTAGCCGAGCAGGATGGTGGTTGTGCTGGAGGTGAGTTGCGCCGGAAAATCTAGCTGAGAAGGGAAGTTGGTGTGCAGATGAGGGGAGAAATGTGAGGGCTATGCAACGAGGGTAGTAGGGGCATCACGTGGGTTTCGGATAGTGCGAAGTGGTCCACTGGAGAGAAAAGGGTGGGATGAGACATTCTTTCGGGAGGAAGAGCAGGGTGGTAGGCATGGCTCTCTAGAGGAAGAGCAGGGCAAGGGGAAACAACGTGTGACCTAAGGGGGTGAGGGTATGTGCGTGGTAAAGTGGGGAAAAGGGGTGAGGGAGGAAAAATCCACCCTAAAAAATAAAATTAATTAATTAATATGAATAATGATAATAACAAGAATAATACTAAATAAAATTTCAATAATAAACTTCATAATAAACCTTACATTAATAAACTTAATAATAATAATAATAATAATAATTAACATTATTATTACTAAAATAATTCATTAAACCACTTTTTTTTATTTTTCTTCTTTTTTATTTTATCCTCATTTTATTGTTCATTTAATTTTATTTATTTATCTTGAACATCGGGCAGGACGCACAGTGATCCGAGTGGAGTTGCACAGCTTCGAACGAGCCTTTCTCGTGTGCTGGACACTATCAAGGCCAAAGCATTTATTTACCACCAAAATGAAATAATTTTAGTCGAGCTTAGCCCACACCTCAACATAAAATTTTAAAGTCAGATAAAATAATAAAATAAAATTATTTCATAAGTCTGGGTGTGACAATTCTCCCCACCATAAAGATTTCCACCCCTGAAAATCCACAACAAGGCCTAACCCCAATGTAGAAGCCCATAACCCCTTCCTAGTCCAAGGAGATCCCCAAAGGACAGACAAAAAACAAAAAAAAGGTGAGAACACTATCAACAACGGAAGAGACTTAAAAAATAAACTCGGGAAACCCAAAATAGACTCCTTGCCAAGTGACTCCCATCCCCAAAAGTTAAGTCACCTCCAATCAGTGATCAAAAGAAACTCTCACAATTAATTATTCAATGTATCAAGACAAAACACCTTGAACAATCCCATGATACTCAATCATCCCACCTGAATGAATATGAATCCTAATCCTTGACACAGGGAGGTCCAAACAGACTCCCCACCATAAGAAATGTGGGGAGACCTGAATAGACTCCCCACCACAAAGAATATTCTAACACCATTTCATTTTAGTGGAACTTTCATTGAGACCCATAGTGGGTCTCCCAACCATAAAAACTAGCCATATTGTTCGAACTTGACTGCTTCTTTGTACGGACCAAGAACCCCCACCATGAGAGAAGGGGAAGTAAGGGGCTCATCCAATAGACCAACAACAACACCACCATCATATCCCAATGGTTTATTTTCCCTGAAAGAAAACAAATCCAACTAATCTCGATTTATAATTGTGGTCAATATAGGGGTAATTAAAAAAACCTCATTTGGTGGATCATAACTAATGGGATTGTAAGGGAAATAAAATAACTATTAATTATTATAACGAATGAGAAACTATTACACCCAAGTGGTTCATAAAGTAAAAATGAGGTCCTCCCACTTCCTTCCACCAAATAGGAACAATTAAAACAAAACAACTACACCAGAGGCTTAAATTATCTCCATCTCCCACACTGAGAACAAAACTCAAATCCAAGCCTTTCACACCATGGGGGTTCTCCGGACTACACACCGGCTTCACTCTGAGGCCTATGGCTGGAGCTCTGATGATTGAATCATCTCCTTCCTCACAGTCATGATTCAAACCCCTCAAACAAATATTATCCTTCTAGTTCCACAAATGACCATACCACGACCTAAACAGCACCATCAGAGAAAGCATGCCTTGGTGCCCATTTTTACCACACAACACTTCACCTAAATAAGGGATTACAAGATGTGTTGTCATTACCCCTCTTCACTTCGAATAAGAAACTTCAAGAGGAAGGACACATAGAAATCACATTCTTCTAAAATAGATAAGTTTAGTATTTCCAGAAGGAAACCTGCTTTTATCAGAACTAGGGTTCTTAGAAGAGTACAAAACCTTTACCTCTGTCATCGAGCGAGTACATGACACTGAAAAGTGTCTCCAAACATGACCCTTGAAACTAAAAAAGAAATTTAAAAGAAAGGGACCTTAACCTGAGCCCCTAACAACATAAAATTATTGTAAGCAAACAAAACTACCTCTTATAACTAGATTCTCTACACATGAGGCTTAACATGATCTCTTACTTAGACAAAACTGACGAAAGACCCAAAGACCCTTTTTAAATCAGCATCTCACACCTACAACTCCAAACTACTTCAGTTTTTCCCCATTATAGTTTCTTTCACCACTTACAGACAAGAGCTAAAAAATTACTGATGTTGAACTCCAAGTTCAACAACCTAGGCAACCCAAGAGACCAAAGTTTCTTACAACTCTTTTCTCATCTGCTCGACTTCTGTGAGCAGATCCACTGAACCACTAAATGAGAGGTGGATTAATGTTATGATGTTCAAGAAGAATAAGTTTCTTACACTAATCAACTAGAGGATACCGCCATGGAGAATCACTTTTGGACACACTTAAACTATGCACTAACTCTTTATGGGGGCTTACACTAGCTGAAGAGGAGACTCAAGAACCCATTCAAACCAATCCATTATCCAACAATGCAACAAACTATCATTAAAACACGCAAAGGGTACCCCCACTAAGGCTCCTCGAACACCCTCAAAAAAGACTATTAACCAACATATCAAAACATTTTTCAACCCACATGATTAAGTTGTGAAAAAACCAATATTGATAAATTCAACCTCATTCCCTTAAAACCATTACACAAAAGTCCAATTTTCCAAAGCTTTATTCAAAAAAAACTTGAAAACCCATCTTTCATCGGTTAAAAAACCAACCATTTCTATTTTAATATCCAATTTCCACACTTTTCAAATACGGGTTATCAAAAATAATAATTTTCAGAACCGAAGGAGTCACAAAATGATTCAAGTGGAAACTAGTTCTGATGGGGGACTCAGACATATATTTGGATGACATACACCGATCACACCACTATTATGAAAAGTGTTATAGGACAATGTCCTTGGATCCACTAGGCTTTCCAGGCCCTGTGAGATCACAGAAACCATTGACCCAACTCTCCTTTCATTTCCCAAACATCAATGAACTCCACAAAACGAAAGACTCACTTGAAACCAAAATCCCCTGATAACTCAAGTCACGCTATGAGGTGTTCTAGCAAGGTACGTTACTCATAACTAGAACATTGAGTCCTGAAAATCCTAACTCTTGTCTAACATGACACTTTCCTAAGAAACAATACCCAAAAGTGCAAACCTCCCCTCTAATAAAATTGTGTCATGAACTAAGCCAGGTCGTCATCCAACCCAATGCTCGACCCAATCCACAGCTTGGCCCAATGAGTGTTCCTGATCCCCATGTGATGGAAATTAATTCTAGGAATCAAAGTAAGATAGTTGGGAATGATTTGTACCATAAAAAAATGAAAATAAATAAATAAATAAATTTAAACTAATAAAAATAGGTAAATTATAGTAGTGGAAAATACAACAAAATTGTCCAGAAAAAAACCTCCAAGTGACCTCAAGGTTCACCACCAAACATGGAAACATGCTCGCTATAAGAGCGATACAAAACTAGAACCTTAAACTAAAAAGATAAAGTAGGCATGAGAATTGAGATGCGAAGTAGGAATTCCAAAATACAAAAATGCCTTATGACCTTACCTTTATTAATAAATCCAATAATTCTAGTTTGAAAATAAGACATAATAAAATAATGTTTTTCTTTCTTTTAAAATTCAATTCACAAGTTTACATTTTTAAGGAAAGTGATCCTATTCCACTATATTTTCAAAATAGTTTCCAAACATGCATTAACATTCCAAAACGAAAGGCAAAGAGTTCAATTCAAAAACATGGATTTTTCAAAAAAGGAAACAAACTTAAAGAAACAAAAATGAAAATTGTTTCACTAACACCATGTCATAAACTAGCACCATGATCAATCCCTATAGGTAACTAGCACAAGTGAGACCCTAGGAACATTGTACATCAGTTAAATGTGGTATTTTAACCATGACCAACAACATTCTCACGCATGGCCACTAGTAGGGAACAAAACCATAATCTAGTGGTCTCCAATCATTATCCAATATTAGTTAGTGTTGTAAGAGTCAATCCAGCTAAATAAAATCGATACGAACCACTTCCATATCATCTAGCGTACTAGTACTAGTCCGCCCACCTAGATACCCTGGGCATCCAATGTTATCTATTTCAAATGGTGGAGAGGTTTTATAATGTGAACATAAATTAACATAACACTTTATTTATTGAAAACCCATTCAACCTCTCACCACCATTCTCCCTCCTTAAGTGCATTCCCCCTCTTTCACGTCCCACAATTCATAAGCCTCAACATTAGGAACATATAATAAATCACATGTTAACACTTGTATCACATATCTCAAACTAGGGTAAATGACTCAATAGGGGTCTTCCACTTTCTCAAACCATTCTTAAAGTGCCAAACGTGCCTCATTGCTTTACAAGGAATTTTAAAATTTGAGAAAACACTATTGTTCAACAACTTTAATTTTCAAAAATCATGTAAAATCACACTTGCACAACAAAGGCACCACGTATTTAAAACAAGATTAAAACCATGATTACAATGGGATAATCCTTTTAATAAAATCAACATGTTATTATAATTTTATAACGAAAGTTGTCTGAAAGTCCACACGTCTTTAGAAATACCTATTTCACATTCAAAAAATCTAGGAAACCTCTTTTCAAGAACCACAATCATTTACATATATACCTATATATATATATGGTATATACATTTCATATAAAAGTAGTATAGGTTCTTTTTAAAATAAAACCAACCAAAAATGGAACTTCTAATTAAATATCAAGGCGTAGGGAACCTACCTCAGAGTGGAACTAAACTGAATATTTGGACCTTGGCACTTTCTAACTAAAAGTCGATGCTCCCCCACTAAGTATATGCACTTTCACATATACATAAGGAAACTTATCCCCTATGAACACACCCACATGTACATGAACTTGTGTGATGTGATCCTTACATATATGCTTAAATGCATATACTAGTCACCACTCACCTACATGTGCATTTTCATATATACACAAGGGAACACCTAGCCCCATAAATGTATATTCACTTCCATGGATTAAAATACATATAATGGGGTAACCCACATATATATATGTGTATATACTTTCCTATGCATACGCAAGCAAGACACCTTAGACCAGGCGACTCGAAACCACAAAGCAGGTACCACACACTACACATGTAATTTAATAAGTCAATAAAACAATTTAGGAAATAGTTCGAAATTATCACCACAAAAATTTACACCAAAAACACTCTTTAAACCCAAACGCACACTAAAATCATTTGAAAATACATTTCACACCACTTATATAACTCCTAAAACTCATTTGACAATATTAAAATAAAATCACCTAATAAATTTAAATGTTTCCAAAGGCCAAGCCCCTTTCAAAATCCACACCAAAACCAAGTCAATTTTCAAACATGATTTTCATCATTTAAACAGTGTACAGTTTATATTAAAGGTTGCACAACATAACCATGATGCCAATTTAATCCATTTTAAAAAACATACACACACTAAAACTCATCCCTAACATAATCTACACCTCTCACAAAATTTAATAAATCATTTAAAAAGATTATAAAGTAATTCCAAGAATAACCACATGGACTTATAGAAAAAACCTACCCAAAGTCCCATTTTTAGAATCAAACGCACACTAATACAACTAAAAACAGAATTTTCTACCCTTGGATCCTTTAATAAACCAATTTCACAAGTTATAAAACTCCACCAAATAAACCCAAATGGGTTTATATCAAAAACACCCCCATTTCACATAAACATTCCATATAAAAATCAAACACGCGTGAATATCTTTCAAAAATAACTTTCTCACCTAATATATGAATCCAAGAACATGATAAAAAAGTTAAGCAATCAAATTAATTATCTAAATAAAGTTTATAGATGGAACCACTTACCTTAGGTGTCAAAAAATTCAAAAATTGGTGTGAAACTAAAATCGTTCCACAATCGCACCACGAGAAATCCAAATTAGACCCTAAAATCAAGATATCGAACAACTTATGCCAAAATCAAACCAAATGAAACACAAAACTCTAACCTGAAAACCTACCAAAAGAAATAAATAAACTACTGGATTAGAGCGCACCTGTGATGAGGGAGCAGGATGCTGGCCGAGCAAGATAGGGGGTGTGCCGGTGGTGAGTCGTGCCAAAAAATCCAGCCAAGAAGGGAAGATAGCGTGCGGATGAGGGGAGAATCATGTGGTCTATGAATCACGGGTAGTAGGGGTGACGCGTGGGGTTCAACTGGTGCGAAGTGGTCCACCAGAGAGAGAAGGGAAGGACAAGATAGTACCTCAGGGGGAAGAGTAGGATGACAAACATGGTTATATAGAGGAAGAGTAGGGCAAGGAGCAACATCACATGACCTAAGGGGTGTGAGGGATTGTGCATGGTGAGGTGGGGGGAAGGGATGAGGTAGAAAAATACATCACTAAAAAAATGAAATTAGGTAATTAATATTAATAATGAAAATAATAATAATAATACTTAATAAAAAGTTAATAATAAACATTGCATTAATAAACTTGATAAAGATAATAATAAAAATAATAAAAATAATAATAATAATAATAATAAATTACCATTATTATTATTATTAAAATAATTCATAAAACATCACTTTTTATTTTTATTTTTTATTTTATACTCAGTTTATTGTTCATTTCATTTTATTTATTTGTCTTGAACATTGGGCAGGCCACACGGTGATCTGGGAGAACTTGCATGGCTTCGAACGCATCCTTCTCATATATTGGATGCTTTCAAGGACAAAATATTTAGTTACCACCAAAACACAAAAAAAATTAGTTGGTCTTGGCCCACACCTCGACAAAAAAATTCAATGTCAGATAAAATAATAAAATAAAATTATTTCATAAGTCCATGTGTGATAGATATCACCATATCATTATATATAAAAAAACACCTCAATCACTTATTCAAGGAATTAATGTAAATCATAAATCCATCTCAACTATAAATTAGTGTGGTAATAGGTTCATTGAAAAAACTTCTCTTTAGTGCTTTGAAATTTTCTTCACATTCATTAATCCAAAGGAAATGACTCTTATTTGAGTTAACTAGGTTAGTGGCTTATAAAAAAATGAGAAATTCTTCACAAAGAATAGATAATATAAATCCAATCGAAGAAAACTACATATCTAAGTCATGATGGATGGTTGGGGCCAATATTCAATAACATAATTCTTTTATCGATCCACCTATATACCCTTTCTTTTAGATTATATAACCCAAAGAAGAAATTTTTATAGTCAAAATTTACACCTGGTAAATTTTTCATACAACTAATCCTTTATTAGTGTATTCATTAAAATCCCCAAGCGATCTTTATTATATTCATTTCCTTTAAAATATTTAAGAATACAATCTATAAATACTAACACCAACTGATCAAGGTAATCTCTAAATACATTATTCATTAATTCCATAACGATAGTGGGGGAATTAGTAAGACCTAATGGAATAACTATAAATTCATTGTGTACATACCCCTTACATAAGGATGTATTGGGTATTTCCTCACCTTTTAAGCAAAATTAATAGTATCCTTATCAAAGAACAATCTTTGAAAATTTTTCGATCCTCATAATTGATCAAAGAAATCATCAATATGGAGTGGAGGATACTTATTCTTGATCATTCACTTTTTAAGTTCTTGATAATCAATGTAGAGTCACATTTAACCACATTTATTTTTAACAAAAACAATAGGCACACACCATTTTTATGTACTTGGATGAATGAATACCATAAAAAAATTTCTGAGATTTTCTTCCTCAATTCCTCAAACTCAATTGGGACCATTCTATATGGAGTCTTAAAATTAGGTGTAATAGCAGGAATGAGTTATATTGAAAACTAAACTTCCTGATTCATAGGAATTCTATGAAACTCTTCCATAAAAAATCTAAAAACTCTCATATAATATGAATATATTTAATGATGATTTTATCTCCAAACATCTAAGATAAATACCCCTTTTAATAGGAATCAAGACCCATAAAATGGTTGTAATTTTTGTTGTAATTTCATATTTATCCTTAAAATTATAAAAGATCATAGATTGGTTTGGAATATCAAATGTGACTTACCTTCCTTAGAAATTGATATGGTCTATATATAAATAAAGTTAGTCCATAAATAAAATAACATCAAATTCAACCAAAGGGAGAATAACAAGATTTTAAATAATTACCTTCCCACAAAATTTTATCAAATAAGAATCATAGATATGAGATTTGATAATCATACCATTAGTAATTTTCATTTATAATTTAATATATAATCATTAAACTAGTAATGTGATAACCTTAAAAAATTAGATATAAAATAGTGGGTATAATACATTAGAAGTTCTAAGGTGGGTGATAATTGTACCTTTAGCCACTTCATTCCAATAACCCACATCGATAATAGCGATTGAATGATATTTACATTTTTCATTATGATTAAGAGGTTTATAATGTATATCATCATCAATAACCTTTTTATTCAAGAACTGGTTAGAAAAAATTATGATACATCTTTCATTTGAAACACTGGACTAAGAGAGGTGAATTATGTGGAGCATTCTCTCTACTCACATTTTTAGATATCATATTACCTTCACATTAGCATTATATTTCCATATGACCTTACTTTTTACACTAAAAGGATTTAATTTTACCCTTAAGAAATTTTTATCCATGTTTGTCTATACGCTTCTAGCATAAAGGATGACTCATCTTCTTTCATCCATCGTTTTTTTATATTATAATTTCATTTAAATTCCATCTTTCTTTTCTTATAAAAACCATGAGATTAATGGGTGAACGTAATATATATCCCTACCTTGAGATCACATAAAATCATTTATTTGTACATAAAATTTCTTTTATGGATAACACCCTTTGGAGATATTTTTTTAATCCATTGAAGAATCGGCCAATCTTTATTTTATGTTCAATGATAATAACAAAATATTTCCTCACAAGTCTTGTAAAAGTTTCCTCATAGGTACTAAGGGATTCAACATCCTTATACTTTAGATTAAGGAATTCCTTCTCCCTTTTCATATGAAGTGTATGATGAACTTTATTATTGAACAATAAACTTATCAATTAATCCCACTATATAGATTCAACTTAATATTGTTACCTTATGTTCAAGATAATATTATACAATAGATCTACTTATACTTCCAAATGATAGAAAGATAAAATAACTTTTTCTTTCTCCAAACACTGTAGAATAGAAAATATTTTTTAATTATACTGGTACATTTTGAAACAATTAGTGGATATGTAGACCCACTAAAATAAGGTGGATGATTCCCTATTTAGAAATCAATGGAATATTGTCCCCTCATTTACTTGTTTGGATGATATGCATGATTCATAGTTTGAGAAAAGTTTTGTTGTCATAATAATGAAATTTTCATTCAAACTCCCAGAGCATCTAGTTTCTCATGAATAATTTTATTTAATTATAAATCACATTGAGTATTAACATGGTTCCTTATAGTTCCATCCATTTAATATAACCCAAAAACATAGTTTGAGTAATAATAATCATAGTGAGAAACTTTATAATCATGAATATCATTTATAAGATGTCAAAATAATGAAACCTTCTTTTTAATATATAACACCTTAGGTTTAACCTATGTCATACAAGGTCATACAAGGTTATTTATAGTCATCATCTATTAGAATACATTATAATGGTAAATAAAAATGTGATTAACCTAATCATATCCCTTAGGAATGTCTATTTAGGTGTTCAGTCTTAGGTTGTTTCATCAAAAAATGGTAACAATCAAGTTAATACCCAATCCATTACTTTTAGAGTTGTTATACCTTAGTAAATCTCTTCCACGAGTATATCTACTTTCCAATATCGGGACAGAGGTTTATTTTTTATGAAAACCACATTTTTTTACTATGAATTATGATGTTTCCCTATACTTAGACCTATCATAAGGGTTATCACTAAATTTTTCTCATCCTAGTTTCCAAAAATAACTAAACCTTGATCTGATACCAACTAAGGTAGCCAAAACATTACATACAAAAATATTATATCTTATTAGATAAATATTCCTTAAATATTATTATGATCCATTCAAAAACATTAATTTTTTTAGTGTATTTTGAAACTTGGGTACATAAACAATTAATACCTAAAATATCTACATAATCTCCTACTAAAATCTTCATCACTAGCATCCTTTTTAGACATATCATACTTAAATACCTTATTCGCATCCTTTAGAAAATGAAACATAATAAAGGATGATAATAGATGCTAAGTGAGGGTAAAAAAGGGTGATATCAATCCACAATCATTTTTAATCATAACATGTGCATAAGGGTATATTAATATGATCCTAACATTTGAAAATCCTACCCAGTAATTAAAAGATAATAATCATGAGTCATGGAATAAATCTTGGTAGTTCATAAGACATGAATTATAATTGAATAAAAGAACTTAAGACATGATAGAATAATATTAGCATAATATCATGTCATAAAACGGTGTCATAAATTATGTAATAATCATAGTCATAGAATTATTATGTCAAGGCTACCCACTGATACATTCATTACATGTTAAGCTTGGTATGACCACCCATGTATCAACTTTGGTCTTGGGAAGACCTATCATGTACTATTTTTGGACATGGGATAACCTACTGTATACCTTTTGAGTGCATAAAACATTAATATTTACCCAACGTATTAGAGGGATATAATGGACCCACCCATAACATATTAATAATCCATTCCAATTTATTAGACAATATCATGAAAAAAAATTAGGATTTTTTCATAACTTAACCAATTGAAAATAAAATAGGTTTCATCAATATTTAATCATCATAATAAGAAAATATCTAAAGAAAAAATAAATATGGTATCATAGAATCTTATCCCCTATGAAACATAAGTAACATCAAATGATATTATCATAGATGAAAATTTCCTTTAAAAGATCACTTTATTATTTCTTGAAGAAAATACTATTTTCCTTTTGAAATGACTTTTTTTAAAAACAATAAATTTATAGAATATTTGGAAAAAATTCTTCAAAAATAACCCTAGAAACTTGTAAATTTATCTTAAAAGTTATGAGTTGTAATGATGGTGGTAAAACCATCTTGTGTTCTATATATTTTTTTAAATCATTCTCACATTTGGTGAAAAGTATTTCATTCAGAAAATGACAAGAAGATCCATTTTATACTTTTTCATAGAAAATAAAAAATAGTTAAAAATAAAATTAATCAAACATTATATAATAGTTAAATAATTATTATTTTTAATATATATATATATATATAATAAAAAGATCCTCAACTGAGTAAATGTACCAAGTTGGTTTTCCATAAAAACATTCTTTTGGAATTTTGAGTAATTAGAGAGAGAAAAATGAATATAAAACTTTTAATATATAGTATTAAAAATAGGAGAATAAAATTCATGAGTTTTTTAGGGATATATCAAATAATTTCATCATTATAAATTTATACGTAAATAGTCTTGTTAAAAATGATATTGTAACATAAAACCTTTTTCTCAAGTTTGACTTTCTTAATAAGTTATGTGACCTCCTATGTAATAAATTTAAATTTATTATAATTATATAAAAAACAATATTTATACTTATAATACCATACATAGTTTATTTATGAAATATTTTTACCAAATCATTTACAATTATTTATTAAAAACACTATTCTGGGTGATAACTCTTTCATTTTTCATGTTTATTTCGATTCTTTTTTATAGTCCTTTCATATTGATCATGGTTACATAATATTTAGGATCTTAATAATGATATAAATATCATATATATTCATTATATAATTATTTAAAACCATCTATAAAATTTATATATATATAATGAATTACACCGTTAAGTTAGATGGTTGTCTGTACGAACGCATGAACACTGTTTCCATTTTCTAAGGAAAAGAAATAAATAAATAAAATAATATTATATAATTATAGAATAATAATTATATAATAAACATAATATAAATATATTTATTAACTACATCATTATATCCATAAATATGATGTGGTGAGGAAAAATAAATCATATCACTATCTATAGGCGATAGTCCACACGTATGCAAGAGTGATACATTCGTTTACCATTTGATAGAAAAGAGGTGGAAAGGAGGTGAAAATGGTTATTAAATCATCATAATAATATCTCGTTATATTTATTATTCTATATTGATCATGTTATGATGGATACAATGTATTATAGAATAAGGAATAATAAATAACAATGATAAATCTTGGTTAAGATTTATACCTATTCTTTGAGAGAATTCTTATGGATTACACCATAACTTCTGAAAGATTGATCTTATGAGAAGACGAGGGGATCTATGATGAAGTGAATGAATATAGTAAGGATAAGGGGTATTTTTTCTGATATAGAAGCCTCAAAATTCATGAAAAAGGGAGGATATGAGGTGTCTTTTTACATGTGAGGAAGATGACACTAATGGAATTAAATAAAAGATTTAAATAATATAAAATTATTTTACAATAAAAGTGGAACCCAAAGTACAAGTGTTCAAATATAATATAAAATAGTGTATAAATATCTTTAAATAATAATAATTTTATATTTTTATGTTTCATTATTACCCTTATCTCAATTTGTAACCCCCAGTAAACCCGTTTAAACCTAACTGTGATGTTTTTTTTTACTATTCATTATGACCAAAAATGAAAATGGACTCATGAAAAAAAATTATACTTTTTTATTCAAAATATGGAATCAATTTTATCAAATTAAATTTCTAAATAACCTCATGGATTTTCGGTTCAATTTCAAAAGCTTGAACATCCAACGGTACTTGGTGTGTTTAGGTCATTGTATTTATTGACAACCATATATTAGGATTTAATATGTTTGATGGTGAATGGTCTTATTTTTATGGACTTAAATATCATGGAAGGGAGTTACATGATGTTAGAAAGTGTTTTTAGAATGGATATAAACAATCTGAAGCAGTTCTAGTTGGGTGTGACTGGTTTCTGAATCTATATAGCTAAATTTGAAAAGGAGTGAATCACTTAGTCATTTTAGATTTGAATCCAAATTTTCAAAGAATAGATGATATATTCACATATACATTTTCACTATTTAAGGGACTCACACATACATTTAGCTATATAAGGTATTTCTATAGCCCTTTTAACTACTAAAAGGATTCACTTATCCAATTTTCAATGTAAGGGAATCATATAGACATTTTATCCACATAGATGTTTTGAGATGTGAATGAAATAGATAATTTTCAATGTAAATGAATGTTGAATAATGGAGGAAGTGATTCTATATAGATTATTGACTCATGTATTTGTTTTCAAAATAGAATCACAAAGCATTTCTGATTCTATACTAAATTCATATTTTTTCAGTGGGTTTTCAGAGGTAATATATTCCAAGGAATTTAATTTTTATGGATAGTTATAAATTCTTCCATGATATCAGGAGTTAGTTTCATAATCCATGATAGAGACAGAGTAGTAATTTTACATTATATTGATCATGGAGTGTTAATGCTTATGCATTTCTATGTAGAAAACAAGGTGTATTCCATCGACACAAGGAAGATAGTTCATAGTGAAAAATTTGTCGATGCACAGCAAGTGGTGCAGTGGTGAGAGACATAAAAAAATAGGAATTGAGAAAAGAATATAAAAATAAGGATTTATTCTTGATCGATAAATATCTATTGAATACATCATCTTTATGAGTTAAAGTTTTTGAGTCTGATAATATTTGTTTAGAAATTCTATGCCTACACTATGAGTAGTACTTCCTGGTATATTCGGGAGGTTCATGAAAGAAAATTTGCATTCTTTGTTTCTAAAGAAACTTAGTTTTCTTGTAATTTGATTTTTTTTAATCATATTTTGTATTCTAACGAGAAGGTATATTGTTTTAATTGACTCCTAAAATGTGTGGTTCTATTATAAATTATTTCTTATAAGTAAATTTAACTTGGAGATATTTTGAAAGTAATATGTGGTTGGGGGAGTAACTAGACATGATAATGAGTAAGACTTAACCTTATATCTAAACCTAGTATAATATATGTATCCCTTTCTCTTTAATTTTTTTCATGATTTTGTGAGGACATAATATTTTTTCTTTATATGGATTATACTCAAAAAAGTTAAAAAAATTATTTTTCTTAAAATAAAATTATAAAAACGTTTCCCTCCACATATACAACCCTCCCTTCTCCATAGAATAAATTGATCCTCAAAGGAACTTAAATTGGAATTAGAGGTGGTTCTCTCTATAGGATCTAATCAATGATCATTTTAACCATAGATAATATGAAATCAGAAAACAGAATGGGTGTACCAACGTTTTTAGTAACAAATTATCACAATTACAAGAATTTAATGATATTGTGTCTTTTATCTCTGGGTCTGGTGTTCATGATGTAGTGGTTTTGGGATTTTCACCATTTGAGAAAGATGGTTAGATGATATTTTTTGAAAAGAGAAACATATAAGTGGATGGAAAATATCATAATTCTATTCTCATGTTATTATCAGAGAATTATTACATTAAATTTATGGTTCTAAAAACTAAAACATAAATATGGGACAAGTGGGAAACTAGTTATAAAGACCAAGTGAATGTAAAATAATTAAAGATACATATCAAAACTAGAAAATATAAATATATTAAAATGGAATTGAATGAACTTATTAATGATTTATTTAATAATTTAGATGAAATTTTGAGTAGTATTCAAAGCTTTAGTGAGAATCTATATGATGCCACAATTCATAAGAAGTTGATGAGAAATTTTCTGGATAAATTTAATCCCAAAAATATCATCACTTGAAGATAGAGAATATTTTAATCTTGATGTGATTCATAATATTCTTATTTATAATGAAATTTAAAAAACTTTAAACATCAAAAAATAAGGTGAAATAAGAAAAGTATTTTAAATCCATGAGAAACATGAAAATGGAAAATGATGAATATATTGATGACATGAGTGATTTTGAGAATGAAGAAGAATATTTAATGGATTTTTCATTTATTTCTAAAAGGTTTAGAAAGTGAAAAATCAATAATAGAGGAAACTTTTATAGTATATGTTTAAAATTAAATGGACTTGGAAATTTTTCAATTATTTTCCCAAAAAAAAGGAGAAGGAAAAGAATCCTAAGATTATAAAAATAATCAAGGTAAGAAGTGGGGTAAAATTTTCAAATAAGATTCTGAGGATAGTGGAATTATGATGATATTAAAAATAACTAAAAGGATAAATATAATGAGAAATGAGGAGGATGGTACTTTTACCTTAGGAAGTGATTCTAATTATTATACATAATAAATATTTAAAAATTTTATAGCTCATCTTCTGAAGGCTATTTATTCATCCAGTAGTGATGAGAATAATTCAGAACCAAAATATTATGAATACATGCTCAAAGATGAACTAGAGGAATGTGTTGATAAAAATACCATGCTCACAAAATAGAATAAGATTCTTATAAAAGAGAATAGGAAATTGGTTGTTAAAAAAGTTAAAAAATAGAAAATGAAGATAGTTCTTATAGAAGAAAATAACAAATCCATATTGAAGGTTGGGGGAAAGGATAAAATAATCAAAGATATTGAAGAAAATATCTCTTTAATGGATGAAAATTTATCAATGACACAATGAAATTTTAGTTATGATGATAAAGATATATCAAATATCAATAAGAACTTTAAAATATATATTTAATTTAAGGTAGAATCCTCCAAATATGTTGGAAACGTTTTTGTAAAGTAATCATAAAAAAATTGTTTCTAGGACTATTTATATAAACATTGTAGGTCTCAATCCAAAATCTTATCAAATATATACCATGAATAATAAACATAAATTACTATAAAAATTAATTATTGATGGAAGATTATTTAATTAATATTATTTTCCAAATCAGAATAGAAATGGTACCCAAGAAATTGAACAATTGTCAAATTTTGGAAAGAATATTTTTGGATATTACCTTAGATTCTCAAGGAAATAATGATTTTAGGGTTATTTCTAGTTTATGGAATTCTTAGACATAAATTTAATACATGTTGGTATGAAATATATTTACTAAGGAGAAGAAAAGAAACTCGGGGAAGTAGTTCCAATGAGAAGAAAACAGATTACGGATGAATGCAGGGTAAGAAGGAAATAGGGTACAAATTAACAACACAAAAGAGATTTAATTGTCTTGAAGAGCTATGTGGTAGGTGTAATCAAAAGGGTCATTAATTATAAAATTGTATTACTATATTACATGTTTAATTATCTCTCAAATATAAAGGAAAATTAGTTCAAGTATTCAATGAAGAAAATTAATTCTTTCCAAAAGTGGCTTTCAAGGAAAGTAAGAAAAAAAGGCTTGGATACTTGATAGTGAGTGTTCCCCCCACATGATTGGGGATGCTAAAATTCCTTAGAATATTGAGAATAATGAAGGAGGTTATTTAACATTTGGTATTGAATCTTCGTTGAAAATCAAAGGTATTGGCACAACTCAAATTGAAAATGATAAATCAAGTTAAGACAACATTCTTTATGTTGAAGGGATAAAATAAAATTTTTTAAATGTTGTCCAATATGTTGATAATGGGCATGAGGTAACATTCAAGAAAAATAAATCCATTATTAAAAGTACTAGTTATTAAAGGATTGTTTCTGAAGGCATTATAACAAATGGAAACTTATTCTTGATTAGTGATCCATCCAATACAAGTCACTTAAACATTAAATATGAGAACATTATATGGAATAAAAGATATGGTCATCTGGGGAAAAGAATCCTAAGAAAAATTTTAAAACATAAAGTGCTGAGATATTTACCTAAGTTGTAGAGAGATCAAAATGGGTTTTTTGGAACATTTCAAAAGGGAAATATAACTATGATGTCTTACAATAACGTGGATATTTCATCCATAATACTACTAGAATTAGTCTAAAAAGATATTTATGGACCCAGGAGACATAAATCTAATAGAGTTGACCTTTATTTTTTTACATTTATAGATTACTACACTTAGATGACCAATTTTATTTTTATCAAGAAAAAATATGAAGTGGTCAGGATATTAAAAATATACATAAGACATTCTGAATAAGATATTGGTTTGTGTATTAAAAAACTAATATAAGATAATGGGAAACAATACACATGCGATGTATTTGAAATTTATCTTAGAAAACAAGGGATCAAGAATCATTATAGCACATGATAAACTTGAAAATAGAATGGTGTGGTGGAGATAAACAAAAGTATTATGGAAATGAGAGGAGAAATGTTTAATTAATATGATGTTTCAAAACATTTCTAGAGAGAATTTGTCTATAAAACATTGAACATTTAGAATATATGTCTCTTGAGACATGAAACATATGATAAAACCTTTGAAATTTGGTAAAAAAAATAAGCTGACAATATAATATGTTAAGGTAATGGGTGGTCCTTGTTATATTAAAATCAAAGGGAATATGCTGGTAAACTTTTAAGAAAAGGTTGATGATGGTGTCTTCATAGGGTATTTATATAATATAAAGGGACACATATACTGGAATAAATTAATGCAAAAATTTATAGATTGTTCAGATGTAATAACTGATGAAAATATAGGAAAAAAAAGTTATCAAATTCAATACAACTTTAAGTACTCTTCTGAAAACAATGAGAATATTTACGAATAAATGGATAATAAAAATGTTGAAATCAGACTAAAAAAATTTATAAAATCATAGAATGATCTAGTTGTGATAAAAAAAATATGTTGGTGGTAATATAAATTAGTTCCATATATTAAATAAACATATTTATATAGATAATATCATTTGGAATCAGAATGCACTAGTTTAGACAAGAATAAGGCTAAGAATTGTAAACAAAACATCACTTGTTTCTTAGATTGAACTGATAACTATGGATGATTCTGTTGAACATGATGAATGGGTGTAAGAAATTAATGATGAACAAGATCAAATTTATAATAATCCAACATGGTAACTTGTTCCCATGCTAAAAAATCTAATTTACACCAATAAAGTCTTTAGACAAAAACTAAATGATAAAGGTGAAGTATCCTATAAAAAAGTAGGGATGGTGTGCAAAGGATATTGTAAAATGGAAGGTGTTGACATCAAAGAAAATTGTTCCCTTGTTGTCATGACCCGTCCCAGTGGGGCCCGTGCCGCGACTCTCCAAGCCCACCTCCAATAAGCGAGGGGCTGGTGACTAGCACTGAGTAGGCATATAGCTAACATGGGAGGCACTGCATAAGTACCTGTACACATGCACACATCTCCAAGCCCACAATGCTGAAATGTAAAAACCACTAAGGAACAAAAATGCATCTGTACTACTAAACCCAACCACCATAGTGCAATGGAAAGTAAAGTGATGGAAGTAAACTAGGCCAAAAATAAAAGCCCACCAAAACAAGAGTCTAAAAACTGCAAAGTCCAACCTGTGAACACAAAGGTGCTGGGACTGCTACTCATAGCCATAGGAATTCCTCGGCCTGTAGGGAACTCATAAATCTCAGTCATGTCCTAGTCCGCCCTGTACTCTGTCAAATGGTTGATCGTCTACGCAAGACAAGAGACGTGCGGGTAAAGCCCGTGCAGGGGTGAGTATAAAAATACTCAGTAGAGGACCCCAAAAACCACAAAGTAGTAAAGCAAAGGTACAGTCATCTATGTGTAGTATATGTCTACAGAGCATATATCAACACAAACCGGATATACTCAAAACTCAAGACTGTAGTCTAGAGGCAAGTCACACAACCGCATACCCCATATAGGGATTCCATTCGAAGATTCCACGAAGCACTCGTTACGGGAAACACACTCCACAAGTCTAGTTGCTCTGATGAAGTCCGTCTTAGAAGTATTGTTCATCGAGAACCTCCACAAGAGGTAGATGCACTCATTACGAGAGACACACTCCTGAATGGGAAGGATCACGATAGATAGAAGCACTCATTACGGAAGACACACTCCTAAGTGGGAAAGATCATGATACATAGATGAGGATCACTATCAGGGCCATGGTGGATACCGGGACTCATCTGGATTCTCCAGCTAGGTGATACACCATCTAGGTAGAGGATCAATGCCTGGTAGAGTTGGTCACATCGATTCCTGACTCTACCTAGGGTCAGGAATGGATAGAGGATCTCGCTCCGGGCCTCTTGGAGGGATGCCGACTCTATCACAAAAAGTCATGCTAAATGGATCATACTCATTTAGAAGGAAATGATGTCTGAACGTTAGGGGAATGAGAAGAAGGGGCACTAACCCAAATGAAATATGTCCAAGATACGGGGACCAAGAAGACCATGCCATTTTCTAAAAAGTACACGTCGTATAGAAAGATTACACGCCATGTTGTCTGACCCCAGGTACAGCCCGTGTACAATGGTCCGTGTCATAAGGTTGGTCATGTAGAAGAGTTAGTACACGACGTTTAGTACTATGTACACACCATGTCTGAGTGCCAGGGATCAGCTCCGTGTACGCTAGTCATGTGCCCGTACACAGTCTTCAACCCGTGTACTCTAACCCGTGTAATCGGTACACGGGGTGACCCGTGTTACTGGCCTCGCTTGGATGTGTGATGGACTACACAGTCGTGTACTCCATCCCATGTCCGTGTACCCCCTAGATACATGCTGAGTCCCACGTAGCCACCTTTGCCATGTTGTACACGCCGTATTCTAAAGTCGTGTAGTTCATCCTGTGTCCGTGTATTTCCCAAGATATGTGCTGAGCTTCGGAGAAAGTCTAACATGCTGTGTGACCATGGTCACACGCCGTGTGATTCCTCGCTTACCCCCAAAACCATAGCCTCCGTTCAAGCACTACATGGCGTGTTCTTCGGAAGTACACGTCGTGTATTCTGGAAATTTCAAGAAACGATGCTCTTCATCGGCGGGCCTCCTGTACTACCCTGATCATCTATCCCACCATCCTATAGCCAATAAAATTTCATGTTTTGGTCTCCCTAACACTATGAAGCTGATTTTAGTGTTTTCGGGCCTCCGATCGGTCCCAAAAACAAGTTTTGATCTTCCCGCGTGAAGAACGCTCGAAGAACGACCCTTCCTGATCCAACCCAATTCTTCGTCTTCCATCGTTGTCGCACCTCCACAAGTTCATTGTGGTGTCGATTCTTCACTTTGGGATCATTTCGTTGTATAATGGATGCGCAAAAATCAGTTGTTCATCCCCCCATGAAGAATGCGAAGAACGCGTGAAAGAAAAGGGAAGAAAAATCCAATAAAACAGAATTTGAGGAATGAACCTCCGCTATCATTCGTCATGGCATTGATCTGCTCCCATTAATAGGATTAAACGAAGTATAAATCAATAAAAATAAATCAACATGGAATCAATTCCCCAAATGATCCCAAATAAATCCCTCCCACAAGAATGTACGAATCTGCGGATCAACTTGTTCGTGGTTGATCTGCGTTCGTCATTTAAACTCAAAAAATGGAGAAAGAATTCAAATAAAAAACCTCTACCACAACGGGGATCGATTTCTGATGAAGGTGTTGCAGTGCCTTCATCGTCGAGATCCTCCAACTTCGTTGGCACAATGGTTCTCGACATCGATCCATTGTCGTTCTTCATTGAGGGTTTTCTCCAGCACTCCGCGGATCCTCCAGAGATTTCTCCCAATTGTCTGCCAATGAGTAGAATCCCATTATCATAATAAAAAGGGAATGAAATTTTCATCTCATAATGTTGTGGAATTAATGAGTCCACCTTTCCATTTTTAATTCATTATGACATGGAATTTATTAAAGGAACTGTTGCCCCGTCACCACGCTACAACGGATGTTTCCATAAAAATAAAATAAACATTTAGAAATTTATTATATTTTAATTTTTTTCTTAAAACGCCCAAAAATTAACTTTTTCCATCGACCCGCACCGGTCGAGGTTATGCCCTTTATTAGGTAAAGTCGTCGCCCCAGACACAACAGTGCCCTCAGATTTTTAATCCAAACATCTATTTGGAAACTACCACAATTGTGCACAAGTGCCGACTCACTTAACTTAAAAAGTTCAAACCACCATTCCAGGCTCACTGGGCCTCAGAATGATGTGTCTTTTTCGCGCCCATTCTCATAATAATTCCGTATAATATTTAAAAATAATACACGGAAAAATATGAGACATTACATACTCCCCACCTTGGGGCTTTATGTCCCTGAAAATCCAAAACAAAGACTACTCAAAAAGATGTGGGTTCTGGGCATGGATCTGGGCCTCCCGTTCCCACGTGCCCTCCTAAAGATTCCCATGATGTCAACGGATGCGCACCAAGGGAATCAATCGCCCATGAAGGATCATCTCCTACCGATCCTCGATCTCCACTGGGTACTCAGCAAAGGTCACTCCATCCTCGATGTCCAGCTCACCCCAGTCAATGACGTGCGATGGGTCATGCACGTAACTCCTCAGCTACGACACATGGAAGACATCATGTACCCGATGCTGTTGTGGCAGTAGATCTAGATGGTTCACCACATCTCCAACTCTTCACAGTATCTGGAAAGGTCCGATGAACCTCGGAGATAGCTTGCCACCCCGGCCAAATCTCTGTAACCCTCGTCGAGGTGAGACCCGAAGAAAGACTTGGTCTCCCTCTCCAAACTCTAGGGGTCTCTGTCATCTGTAAACATAGGACTTCTTCTGGCTTTGTGCAGTCTTCATCCTCTCCCAGACGGTCTACACCTTCTCGGTGGTAGTTTTCACCAACTCTGGACCCATGAGTGCTGACTCTCCAGGGTCGGTCTAGCAAAGCGGTGACCGGCAGGGTCTTCCATACAAGGCCTCAAACGGTGCCATACTAATGGTAGAGTGGTATCTATTGTTTTAAAGAAACTCCACTAGTGGTAGGTGGTCCTCCCAACAATGACCAAAGTCTAAGATACAGGCTCACAACATATCCTCTAGAATCTGAATAGTCCTCTCCATCCCTGAAGGATAACTGCAACGCAGCTAACATCTGTGTCACCTCACTCAATAGTTGTGAGCTCGACCTTCTGATAAGAGAATCCTCCACCTTGTTCCCCTTTATAGGATTATATATGATCTCTAAATCATAATCCTAGAGGAACTCTAGCCAACACCTCTACCTCAAATTCAGATCCTTCTGTGAGAAGATGTACTTGAGGCTCTTGTGGTCAGAGTAGACAATAAATCGCTCGTCCATGAGGTAGTGTCGCCACATCTTCAATGCGAAGACTACCGCTACCAACTCAAGATCATGGGTTTCATAGTTCTTCTCATGTGTACTAATATGGTGAGAACCATAAGCAATCACTTCATGCCTCTACATCAGGACATAACGAAGCCCGGTCCTTGATGTATTGCAGAAAACTACGTACCTAACACCCTCCTCCGGCAACCTAAAGACTGGGGAGATCATCAAACTCTATCTCAACTGCTCGAAAGCCTACTGTCACTTCTATATCTACAAGAAGGGTTGCCTCTTCCTAGTTAAGGCAGACATCGATGCTAATATCTGAGAGAAATCAAGAAAGAATCTCCGGTAATACCCTGCCAACCCAAGGAAGCTTCACACCTTCGTCACACTCCGAGGTGGATCCCATACTAACATTGTCTCCACCTTGGTTGGGTCTACAGATACTCCATATGTTGAGATGACATGTCCCAAAAGGTGGACCTCTTGAATCTATAAATGGAACTTTGAGAGCTTCCCATAAAGTTGGTTCTCCCAAAGTACATCTAGAACCATCCACAGGTGTCTCGCATGATCCTCTTCTAATGCTGAGTACACAAGGATGTTTTCGATAAAGACCACTATGAACCGGTCCAAGTATGGCTGGAATATCTGGTTCATCATTCCCATGAACACTTCGGGGGTGTTCGTCATGCTGAAAGGCATCACCAAGTACTCATAGTGACCGTAGCAGCATCTGAAGGTCGTCTTAGGTATATCCTTGTCCCGTACTCGTAACTGGTGATAACCTGGTCGAATTTAAACCTTCGAGAACCATTGTTCCCCTCTCAGATGATCGAATAGTTCATCGATACTTGGTAGTGGATACTTGTTCTTCACCATCACCTGGTTCAGGCGCCGATAATCCACGCACAACCTCAGACTCTCGTCTGCCTTCTTGGCAAACAAGACTGGGGTTGCCCAGGGTGAAACGCTGGGTCCCACAAAACCGTTGCTCTTAAAATCCTTCAACTACACCCTTAGCTCATGAAGCTCTACAGGAGCCATCCGATACGCTGATGAGGAAATCAGTGTCATCCCAGGGTGTAAGTCGATGCAGAAGTTGATTTCTCGACGGGGAGTTAATCCTGGAACATATTCGAGAAAGACGCCCTCGTACTCTGCCACCACTGCTGGGAACTGGGAGCTCACAACATCCACTACTCTGAGGGGAAGTCTACCCAACTCATGGGCGATTGGATGCACCTTCCTATGCATGAGTTCATTCTGTGCTTCCTGGGTTTCCCTTTCTCTGACAAAGGAAAACCTCGTTCCATCACAGCGGATACACCGCACTCTTCACCTAAAACAGTCAATCTGGGCATAGATAGAAGATAAACAATCCATACTGAGAATGACATCATATGGCCTTGATGCTACCACCAAGAGGTTCCAACCGAAACTCTCACCTCCAAGGGTAAGATCACACTGTCTGCAAAGGTGTGTAATCGTCGAGTATCCTCCCGTAGGTGTATCTAAGCGTAAGGATTGAGTCAACGGTTCTACTGGAATCGACGTGTGGCTATGAAGGAATGACTGGAACCTATGTCTACTAGTACATCAGCTAAGGTAGAAAAGAAACAGATCATACCTTGAATCATCCCTGGAGCCCCTGGGTCGTATGCCTCGACCACATGCAGTTGTCCCCTTCCCTGTCTCCCAGTTCCCTGAGCTTGGTGCGGACCTCCTGAGGGTGGTGGTGGAAGTAAGTCAAAGCGTCTGCCATCACCCGTAGCTCTCCCTAATCCTCTGCCACATCTGACACCTAGCGGGTTTGTCTGCTCCACTCTCTGCCTCTACCTCGATGGTCCATCCACCGCTTCCCTGACAGCAGCTCGACGGGTCAGGAAATCTCTAGCGAGATGTCTCCTACCGTCGCATGTGTAGCATCACTTCTCCCTAGGATGACTGGATCCAGCCTAAGAGCCCTAAACTATCGACCCCCTATCTTAGGTCCTCCTACGATGTCTTTCACTTCCTTATCCCTACATCTGATGTCGACTCCCTTCTGTCGAGGTCTCCACACCCGTCTGCCTGCTGCTGACTGTCATCGGCTGTCTCTGCTCCTCCAAGAAGCTCTCGATCACCAAAGACCACTTGAGCACTCCAGTATAAGTCGAAATGCATAGAGTCACAACACTAGCTCAGATGTATCATCTTAGACCTCGCTCGAAGTTCCGAGCTCTGAAGTACTGATCCCTAACCATATCCATTGAGTACCGGGCGAGGTTTGTGAACCTCAAGGAATAGTCAGCTACTGTCATACTGCCCTGCTGGAGCTGAAGAAGCTCCTGGATGTGCACATCTCTCAGCATTACCAAAGAGAACTCCTCCCTGAAGAGTCACTCGAACTCCATCCTTGAAAGAGTCTCCTCTTTGTGAGTCTGTGTGGTCAGACTCCAACATCATCTTGTCAAACCCTAAAGAAGGCTCGCTCCTAGGATCACCATCTGGTCTGCTGGTGTCCTCGCTAGATGGAAAACTCTAGTCACCGTCTCAAGCCAGTCCTCAGCCGCCTGAGGGTCAGGCTCACCTCGGAACCTGAGGGGTCTCTATCTTTGGAACTCATGGAGCATGCTAACCTTTCCCTCCTTGCCGGTCGGTACTGCAGGTACCACCGGCGGCTCCACTGGTTGTTCCATAGCAAGTGCACCACCTAGTGGCAATGCCTGGGGAATTGGTCCATATATCGAAGCCTCGTCACTGAGGGGGTCATCCTCATGATTGGGCTACTGAATTCTAGGGGGTATGCGTTGCAAAGGCATCCTGTAAGAAAACAAGATGTACCATGGTCAATGAGTATATCTGGATAGCTGACACAAAGAAAATGTAAAACACAACCCATTCCTATATGATGCATGTACCATTCTTTTATTTCCCCACAAACAGTGTTTTTGTGTACCGAGTTGAAAATAGGTTATCAGAGCCTGGGTGTATGGATACGTTGGCCGCCACACCAACACTGGAGTCTCTGGCCTGAAATCCAAGCTCGAAACACTGAACACTATGGACCCAACCAATCTCACAGACTCTTGGTCCTAAGGTAGAACCGACCACCTTTGATACCACTCTGTCACGACCCGTGTAGGGGTGAGTATAATAATACTCAGTAGGAGAACCCAAAAACCACAAAGCAGTAAAGCAAAGGTACAGTCATCTATGTGCAGTATATGTCTACAGGGTATATAGCAACACAAACCAGATGTACTCAAAACTCAGACCCATAGTCTAGAGGCAAGTCACACAACTGCATACCCCATCTAGGGATTCCTTTCGAAGATTCCACGAAGCACACGTTACGGGAGACACACTCCATGATTCTGGTAGCTCTGATGACGTCCTTCTGAGAAGTACAGTTCATCAGGAACTGCCACGAGAGGTAGATGCACTCATTACGAGAGACACACTCCTGAGTTGGAAGGATCACGATAGATAGAAGCACTCATTATGGGAGACACACTCCGGAGTGGGAAAGATCATGATACACAGATGAGGATTACTGCCAGGGCCATGGAAGATACTATGACTCATCCAGATACACCAGCTAGGTAGAGAATCAATGCCCTGTAGAGTTAGTCACGTCGATGCCTGACTCTATCTAGGGTCAGGAATGGATAGAGGATCTCGCTCCGGGCCTCTTAGAGGGATGCCGAATCTATCATAAAAATTCCTACTGAAGGGATCATACTCCTGTAGAAGGAAATGATACCTGGACTTCAGGGGAACAAGAATAAGGGGAACTAACCCAAATGAAATATGTCCAAGATACGGTGAACAAGAATACCATGCCATTTTCTAAAAAGTACACTGCGTGTAGAAAGGTTACACGCCATGTTGTCTAACCCCAGGTATTGCTCGTGTACAATAGCCCTTGTCATAAGGATAGTCATGTAGAAGAGTTAGTAAATAAAATGTAGTATTGTGTACACACCGTGTCCGAGTTCCTGGGATCGGCTCCATGTATGCTAGCCATGTGCTCATACACGGTCTTCAACCCGTGTACTCTAACCCGTGTAATCGGTACATGGGGGGACCCGCGTTACTGGCCTCGCTTGGCCGTGTGATGGAGTACATGGTCGTGTACTCTATCCTGTGTCCGTGTACCCCCCACCCCCCCCAAGATACACACTGAGTCCCGCATAGCCGCATCTTCCATGCTGTACACGTCGTGTTCTGAAGCCGTGTACTTCATCCTGTGTCCGTGTATTTCCCAAGATACACGCCAAGATTCAGGGAAAGTCTAACACGCCATGTGACCATGTTCACACGCCGTGTGATTCCTCTCTGACACCCGAAACCCTAGCTGACGTGCAAGAACTACAAGGCATGTTCTTCGGAAGTACACGCCGTGTATTCTGGAAATTTCCAGAAATGACGCTCTTCGCCGGTGCACCTCCCTTGCTACCCCGATCGTCGATCTCGCCGTCCGATTGCCACAAAACTTCCGAGTTTTGGTCACCCCAACACTACAAAGCTGATTCCAATGTTTTCAGACCTCCGATCGGTCCCAAAAATGAGTTTTGATCTTCCTGTGTGAAGAACGCTCGAAGAACAACCCTTCTCGATTCGGTCCGATTCGTCATCCACCATGGTCATTACACCTCCGCAAGGTTGTTGTGGTGTCGATTATTCACTTTGGGATTGTTTCATTTCAAAATGAATGCAGAACGATCAGTTGTTCATCTCCCCACGAAGAACGTGAAGAACTCTTGAAAGAAAAGGGAAGAAAAATCCAATAAAACAGAATTTGAGGAATGAACCTCTGCCATCATTCGTCACGATGTTGATCTGATCCCATTAATAGGCTTAAACGGAGCAGAAATCAATAACAATAAATTAACATGGAATCAATTCCCAAAATGATCCCAAATAAATCCCTCCCGCAAGAATGTACGAATCTGTGGATCAACTTGTTCGTGGTTGATCCACGTTCGTCGTTTAAACTTAAAAACGGGGAAAGAATTGAAATAACAAACCCCTACCTCAATGGGGATCAATCACTGACGAAGGTGTCATGCTGTCGTCATCATTTAGATCCTACAAATTCATTGGCATAGTGGTTCTTGACTTTGATCCATTTTTGTTCATCATTGAGGGTTTACTCAAGCGCTCCGCAGATCCTCCAGAGATTTCTCTCAATCATCCGCCAACGAGTAGAATCCCATTATCCTAATAAAAAGGGAATGAAATTTTCATCTCATAATGTTGTGACATTAATGAGCCCACCTTGCCATTTTTTAGTCATTATGACATGTAATTTATTAAAGGAATCGTTTCCCTGTCACCAGGCTTTAGCGGATTTTTCCATAAAAATAAAATAAACATTTAGAAATTTATTATATTTTTATTTTTTCTTAAAACGTCCAAAAATTAACTTTTTCTCTCGACCCAAGATCGTCGAGGTTAGGCCCTTCCTTAGGTAAATTCATCGCCCCGGACGCAATGGTACCCTCAGTTTTTTAATCCGGACATCTGTTTGGAAACTGCCACAACCGCACACAAGCGCTGACTCACTTAACTTAAAAAGTTCAAACCACCATTTCGGGCTCACTAGGCCTCAGAATGATGTGTTGTTTTCATGCCCGGTCTCATAATAATTCCATATAATATTTAAAAATAATGCACGGAAAAATCGGAGACATTACACTTGTGGTAGTACTGTATACTATCATTATTTTCTTGGTAGTATCTACTCAAAAATAGTAAAAATTTAATCAAATGGATGTGAAGAATTCTTTTCTAAATAGTGATCTTGAGGAAGAATTATATATCAAAAAACCTAATGGATTTATATTAAAAATGTATAGAATCGGGATTTTGCGATTGAATAAATAATTGGAAGGTTTGAAATAGGCACCTAGAGCTTAGTATTCCAATTTGGAAGGATGTTTAAGGGGAATGAAGTTTAATAAAGGTAAAGTTAACTGTAATATTTATGTGAAAGAAATGAGAAAAGGGAATCTCATTGTAATTTTCAACATGGATGAAATTATTTTATTGGAGATAAGGAGTGTCTCTATGAATAGTTTTATAAGTATAAGAAAAAACACATTAAGATGTCAATGCTTGGTGAGATGACATACATTCTGTGATTTTAGATTGAGTAGAATCCAGATTACAATTTTCTACCTCAAGAAAAGTATCATGTTGAATTGCTGAAGTGGTTTGGAATGAAAAAATTAAAATGAGTTTTTTACTCCAATTTCTATTGGTACTAAACTATACCATGATATAGATGGAAGAAATGTTAACCGAAAAGTATTCAAAAAACTCATTTTATGTTTTCTTTATCTAACAACATTAAGACCAGAAATAACTTATGCAGTGACTTTATGTGCCATGTTTAAGAGAGAGCCTAAGGAGTCTCACTAGTTGGCTGATTAGAGAATTAAAATATATGTGAAAGAAACATTTAACTATAGGTTCCATTATAAATTCAATACATATTTTAACCTATTTGGATTGACATATGCATATTATTTTGGTGACTGCATGAATATAAGATCATCTTAAGGTTGAACTTTCTTTTTGGGAGATATCTGTGTTAGCTGGTATAACAGGAAGTAGAATTTAGTAATTGGGAGCACTATTAAAGAATAATATATAGTACCCACACATGCTTCCACACATATTCTTTAGATAAAATTGAAACTAGAAGATCTGAAGATTGACACTAAGATAATAATATAAATATATTGTGATAATCAAAGTTATATTGGTTTGTATAAAAATACATTGTAGTATTTGGGATCTAATAACATTGATATTAGATATCATTTTATCAAACAAATTGTGTTTAATAGAGATATGAAACATGAATTAATTTCTAAAAAATACCAGATTATAGATATTTCCACCAATTATATGGAATAATAGAGGTTTGTGGTGTTAAGGTTGAAACAACATGTTCAACCTTCCTCATGCACTTGAATTTTATTTATTTTTAGTTCTCCCATGGTCCTTTGGATTATATTTACAAATGGGGATAGAATTATTGTTGGGGGTAAAGTGGGATTGTATGTGTAGGGGAAGTTTTAATCAATATGATGTTAAAGATGTTCACACCAATGCTTCAAAATCAAGATAGGGGCTCGTGATAAAATAATTGATGAAGGTATGAACTTCAAAGAACATACTAAAGACTTTAAAAGGATTTTACACCAATAAATAAAATTCTCTATATTTAATATTACAAGAGGATCTTCCACTAATATCCCTTTCATGTTTCCACATTTAATGAGATCAAAAATAAGGCTCCACAAATATCTGAGGAAGGTTAGACTGATGTTGTGGGTCATACTTGTAAACTATTTTCAACAAATCCATATGGGGGATTTAATATCCTCATGGATTTTTGGTTTAGTTTGAAAATATTGAAGATACAATAGTTCTTGGTTTGTTTAGGTAGTTTTATTTTTTAATAAACTTATATGAGGATTTCATAAGCCTGAGGGCAATTGATCTTGTATGTATGGATTTAAATATCATTGGAGGCAGTTCTAGGATTCTATAAAGTATTTTGATAAGGGATAGATATTAGATAAAGTAGTTTTGGTTGAGTTTTAGTGATTTCTGAATCCACATAGCTGAATTTTTTTTAAGGGATTAATCACATAGTGGTTTGAGCTACGTATCAAAATTGGTAAAGGAAAAATCACGTAGGAAATTCAAATAGTTTTCTTAACTATGTAAGGGATTCACATAGCCATTTTAATAATGTATGGGATTCACGTAGTTGTTTTAACTACATAAGGGATTCACATAGATAATTTTCTATGTAAGGGAATTACGTATCCTTTTTATAAATGAAGTTGTTTTGAGATGCAATTGACATAGCTGATCTATAACATAGCTAAATGTTGAATCGGGGATTCAATTGTGCTACAGAACTGATTGATTCACATAGCCATTTTTAGAAGATAATAACATAGTCGATTATGATTCTATGCTAAATTTAAAAAAAAAATTACAAGGTTTCGGAATTAATGTTTTCTGAGGAATTTAATTTTCATGGATGTTTCTAAATAACACCATGATATCTAGCATCAGTTTCATATTCAATGATAGTGAAATGATAGTTATCTTTTATTATGGATATTTCGGGGATTTAATGGTTATGTGTTTTTCTATAGCATAAAAAGTGGATGCATTTGATTTCAAATGGAGAGTTGATAGTGAAAAACTATAGATACATAGAAAGTGGTATAGTCGTGAGAGATGAAAACAGGGAAATTAATGAAATATTATGAAGTTGAGGTTTAATTCTTGAGATATCAGTATCTATTGAATATTGAAACTTTAGGATTTCAAGGTTTTCATTCAGATAATATATATTAATCGATTATATTTATATACTATGAACAACACTTCCTAGAATAATCTGGAGGCTCATAAAAGGAGATATATATTATTCATTTCCAAAGAAACATTGTTTTCTAATAATACTCTTTTTTTTGTAATCATATATTGTATTTTAGGGAGAAGTTTTTTTTATGATTGGATGCTACCATGTGTGGTGGGATATTTCATGATTTCTTATAAGTGAATTTTACTTGGGGGAATATTGTAAATAATCCATGGTTGGGAAAATTAACTAGCCAAAGGAGTGGGATTCCACATTGGATTTGTACATTTTAAAATATATATGTCCCTTGTTCTTTATATTTTTCATGATCGTGTGAGGTTGTGTTATTTTTGGTTTAAGTGAATAATACTCTAACAAGTCATAATGGTTTATTTTTCTAAATATAAAATTGTAAAAAATCATCCCTTCACTGATTCAACCCCCCTTATAAGTGGAGGAAATTCAATTTATTTATGAAGATAATTTGAATTTTAAAATAAGAGTGCAAAACATAACAAAAACCTAATTTTAGACAAATGTTTTTTTAAGAATAAAACTTAATATACATCCACAACTTAATTAGTAAAAACTATCAAATTAATGTTAAATTATTTTTACTAAATATATAATCTATAAATTTATTTAAAACCATTAATTATTAATGATTTATTTAATTTATTATGAAGAAAACATATTGCACACATAAAAATAGTCTAATGAAAAATAAATCTCTTTACCTTTAATTGATTTTTCCTTCAGTCAAAACCTTTAGATAACTAATGTTTGTATTATTATTAATTTATTTATATACATTATTAATATATTTTATTGAAAACATTTTTAAATTGTTAATAATAAACTTTTTTTAGATAAAAATACCTAACATATATAAAAGTAAATTTCTTTGAAAATAGGCCTTTAAATAATTAAATTATTTTATAAAAATTGAGTTCTTTAGGGAAAAAATACCATTATTCATTTATTTAATATTTTAGTTAATCCTATTTATACTCTTCAATATAATGAAAAGGTTATAAAGGTATACCATATCATTGGTTTATTTAGGCTTGGGGTTTCATGTAAATTATATAATCGAATACCTCAAGTTTATTTCAAATGAAATACATATAAAATCTTGTGGTGTTATATAATAACATACCAAATAATGCTCCTCTATGTGATTACAATTCAAAACTAGCATATCACATGTTATTGGACATACTCAAAGTCTTCATTAAATCTTTTGCACTACTTGATCAGCTATTGTTTGACATCTCATATAGAATAAAATTTTTACATCTAGCCTGGTTTATCACAAACCATCTTTAATCTAGTTCAACCCACTTTGTAAAACACCCAATCACTCAACCCATATTGAATAAAATATCAATATTCATTTCTAATTTCAAGATAAAAAACTTTATATAGTTTCTATGAATATATTTACAACAACACCAACAACTCTAGCTCATATCAGAACTACATGAACAATGAATGGATAACAACTTTATCTCAAGCCAACAACTCAGAATCCATATCTGCAACCAAAATATACATAGATGAACTCAACCCTTCATCAATAGAATCACAATAATTTATCTTGAGGTATCCATTTTTGAACCACCATCTTGCCTTAAAATATGCAATAATATCAATAACATCACACCATTAAGACATAACTAATTTGAGATCCCAAGATGGACAGTGAACATCAGTCAAAAACCTATGCTAGGGTACATTTCCCACTCTCAAGTATCCCTCTATTTGGGTCTGGATTCTAAATACCCTCAAAGATATTGTTTAAAATATGATTTCAATGATTGATATCATTCAAACAGTTATAAAATGATGGTATAAACATGGGAAAAAATTCTATATGTCCTATTAGATTCATCATTAAGCTAATATTCTTATTTTCTAATCCCAAAACAATATAGGAAAAATACATAATATTCTTGTAATATATTAAATTTCATCCCAACTATATATATAAAAAATCATTCCAATTTTTTTGACCTATCTAGAAACCCAGTCACATAAAATCCAACCAAAACATTTACCTTAAATTTATTGAAGATGAAATATATTTATGATGTGAAAATTAAAATATAAATTAAAACCATTATATTTTAATAAAATATGATTTATTAAGTTTATTTTAAATGTACATAATATAAAACTCATTTATTTCTAAAATGAGAAATTAATTCTAAATGTATTCAAACATAATAAAATTAAAATATTTTAAAAAAATATATTTTTCACTGATGATACAATAAATTTTGAAAATGTATTTTAACCTAGGATTATAATTTCAAAAAAACGATTAAAAAATTAAATTATAATGGAAAAATATAACACTTTAATGCTTTTTCAGTAGATATTTCAAAATTGGAATTTTTCCAATTGAAATGGGGTATTTTCTCTTAGATTTTATAGGTTTAATTAGATGTATTTTACTTTTTATTTAAGGTGGAATAAATATATGATTTTTTATTGAAATATAAAAAATATCTTGAATATTTAGAATGGTATTGGACATCAATGGTAATAAGTATAGAGATAATTTTATATTGAAACACATTCTGAACAAACATAGAATAATTTTTACTCATTTATACATTTTTCCAACAAAGAAGAAGAAGAAGAAGGATAACATTTATATGATAGAGATAGAGACCATTTACACACTAATAAATGTGTAATATTTCTCTATTTTGATTTGTGAAAAACAATTGATACACTTTTTTTGATAATGAGTCATTAATCCTGAAAGAGAATTTTTATTTTTCAAAATTTTTGGGGTTACAAACCAAGATAGATTGTGAATCCACTGTTAATTTATAAACATTACGTACTTTAGTGAATCTGGTACATTAAACCATTTTCATTGTATTCTCATTGGATAAAACTCAATATGGGTGGACTAAGTAAAATTGATTATCTGCAATATTTTATTTCTTTTATAGGTATAGAGGGAGAGAGAAGAGTTCCCATTAAATATGAAACATGATATTTGAATGGAAATTTTTTCTTATCATGCCCTAATTAACCCCTATCATGGAATATTCCCTTGTGGGCCTAAAAACCCCATAATATCATATAGAAAGTAACCATGATCTTAATTATTAATTTATATCATATAATTGTTCATTCAGGTGTCCCTAAACTTTTATAATGAAATACAATATTTTTACGATCCAAATATGAAAAATCCTCTAACAAAAGATACACATATATGTAGAAGAATAACTATAAATGAATCTTATAAGTCAAATTGCCACATTTATAACCTTCTCATCCTAAATCAAGTCATGCAGATAGAAATTAGTCATAACATTTCATAAGATATCATACACTATAAAACAAGGATCACTTTATCCTGGTGATTCTAGATATTTTTAACATGTCTCATAAACATTTTACTATGAATAATAGATCCCAACTCTACTTAATTCAAAATCCAATTCATTTAGTGAAAAGAAATTGAACAATATCACCTAAATATTCCCAACCACTATAGGAAATTGGTATATTTGAGATGGGACCTCGTCGTAAATGCCTCATTGCAGAAACCGGCATCGAAAATAATTTTTTTGTGATGGGTTGTCACAAATAGTTTTCTCAAGGTTTTTTAAAAAAACTATATTGCAACAGCCTGCCACAAATATCTTAAAAACTGAAAAATAAATAAAATTGAATAAACAAATATTATTAATAATAATAAAATAATATTAGAAAATAATAATAATAATAATACCAATATTAATAATATCAATAATATCAATATAATAACAATAATAATAATAAAATAATATTAATATTAGTAAAATAAAAAATAATAAAATATTATTATTATTAATAATAATAATATAATATTAAAAATAAAATAATATTAATAATATATTATTATTATTATTAATGAAAAAATAATATTAATATTAGTGAAATAATAGAAACCTCAATATTCATAAAAACATAAAAAAAATAAAAACAAAATGATAAATAATAATAAATAATCAAAATAAAAAAATTAAAAAAAGTAATAAAAGAAAATAAAAAATAAATAAAAAATAAAAAATACAGCATTCACAATAATATAAAAAACACACTATATAGAAAAGTGAATAGGTAATATTACAAATACAATTAACATTCAAATGTTTTATCATAAAAAATAAATACATCATTGGGGGAGGGTCTTCTGGAGGAGCTGGAGGAGATGGTGGAGGGAACTCTATACCTAAACCATGAGCTAGTTATCGCATGTACTCCATTTGCTTGTGGTGTTGTTGCTGCCATCGATGAATCCCCTATTTTTTCTGCTGCTACTGCTGTCATCAGAGCTCTTCCTATTAATATTGTTTCCATTAACACATCTCCTCATACTCCCTACACATACTCTCTATAAGCTCACCCTGATCTCACAGATGCTCTTGATACTATGAAGTGGATGATGATGACTCTCCACGAGCTTCTCTTGAGTTGGATGTCGACATCACAGTGGTACCATAATAACTCCAAAGCATCAATTGAGAGTCTATACCAACAACTCAGCCTTTATCAAAGGCATACTGGGTTGATTGTATCCATACTGCCTCAAAAAATCGGTGGGCATAGGTCTAATTATCGGTCTTAGTCTGACTCTCAGTCTGTGTTTGAGACATTGTGGCCTCATATGACTTCTTTAATTGCGATTTAAAATTAAGATAGTTAAAATATTATTTGTAGTTAATTTTAAAACTAAAAAAGAAATTATATTGACCATAATCTGATGCGGGTGATCACCTTTAATGTCTCCAGTGACTGGATCACTATACATCCTCCTATAAATGTTGAACTCTATAGTATCAGGCTATTTGACTGCCTATATGAATATATAATAAACCGTTTACATTTTAAGTTATATAAATTATTTAAGAAAAAAGTACTTACTATATGTTCTCAATGCGTACTAAATGTACGACTACCAGCTCAATGTGTCACCTCCTTTCTCACCCAGTTTTGTCAACCTACTGATGATCTCTTATGAAAATGACCATCAAACTAGTATGACCATAATCCATCCCAAAACTAAGATGAAATGCAATCAAGTCGATGGGCATGACAAGACTCATCAAACTTTGTCACTAATGCTTTTGTTCATTACCTTCCTTCTCAAATTGTGTAAAAACTGACGAAACCGGTCATGCATAAGCCCATACCATGCCTTCCAGATAGAATCACACATGATCTCATTGATGGGATACCATAAACCCTACAAATAATTTATAATATTAAGTTATTAATTAAATAAATTCCAAAAATAAATATTATTTATTTATGTGTCAGCCAATGATTGAACATGCGGTGTTAAATATCAATGGGAATCTGATCCCATGTGACCCATAATTCAAAAAATAATTATGCAATATATCACTTCTATTTTCCAACAGCTATATACGAAAAGGTGTGAAAAAAAAGAACAAATAATAAAACAATTAGTATATAAATAACTTAATCAAAGATAAATGAAATACACATGTAAACATACCTTTGTGTGTGTGAATCGAATCCAAGATGTGGATGTCACTCTGGGATAGGGTCATGAATCATCAATTGTGCAAGACCACACCACAACCGAGTAATCCCTGAACCACCAGTAGTCTGAGGGTCATATAATCCAACATCATACCCATACAAAGGTATATCAACCTCCTGATATAGAAGAAACAGATACTCATCCTTCTGATACATGATATGAATGTTATTAGTAAATAGTTTACAACAACTATTATATATATATATATATATATATATTATAACCAGAATTTAATTGTGTTAATTTTCATCTTCATCTTCATCTTCATATCTGACAATTTCAATGTCTTCATATTCCTCCTCAGCGTAATCAATTTCTATATAAGTTTTTGTTTCATCATCTCTTATAATTTCAAATTCATTTGTAACATCATTAACATCATTATCACCATCAACCCTTAACTGTGGGGTTTCATTATCAATATTTTTGTCTCTTCGTGAAAAATATGGATTTGGAGCAGTCTCTTAAAAATTTTCAATTCCTTGCACTTCAGCGGAACCACATTCACTTTGAGTAAATTTATTTTCCCTATATTTAATTTTTATTATTCTCCACCAATCACCCAAATCCATTGAAGTAGAATAATAATTTTCATAATAAATTTTATGTGCCTCATGAACCAATAAAAATAGTTCATTTACTCGAAGAAGTATTTTATATTTAATATCAACGATTTCATGGGTCATATGAACACGCAAACCACTCTCTGTATCCAACCACTAGTATTTAAACATTTTTATGTTATTTTGTCCCAAATAACAAAGTTCCATAATTTATTCTTGCATACCATAAAATTAAACTTCAATTTATCTATAATGATATCCTCTCAAGAAAACACTATTATTAATTGTTTTCATATTCCCCATATTCACATATATGAAATCGAAAACCATTCACCACATATGCATTATAATATTTAACCATTTTGGAAGGTTGGTTATTCAAAACACACAATCAATTAAAAATTTTATCAGAAAGTTGAGATGATTGAAAATTTGTAAAACAATTTTCAATATAACAAGTAATAAATTTATTTTATATATTTAACCATTAATATTTTATGTTACCTATTTTTGAAATCAGTAGGAAAAATTATTTTTTATAAGTTCTTCAAGGGAAGTTGCTACAATTTTTGGAAGATATTTCTTGATATGATTATCATATAAAATATAAATAAAATAAGAATAATTTACTATAATAAATATTATAGAAAAAGTGATAGGAGAAATTGCAGTACAAATGGAGTCATTTCTTCACAGTTTAGAAGAACATATGTATAAGCTCTGAGATGTTCATCATCTAAAATTCATTTTTCATGAACTACACCAAAGCCAATTTAGAGATAATTAAAAATTGGTAATTTATTGCTAATTTCATCATCAATATTTCCCTATTTATGGACCATGTGTTTTTGTTTTTATGGATATTCATATTGAAAATAATGAGAGTAGAAAAAAAAATTTCCTCTTGAAAATAAACTTTAGCAATTGAGTCCTTAACATATTCTTTATTACATGCTTGTTTCTTCAATTTCAACATGCATATCTTGAATGGGTACATCCTTCATAACTATACCAGACCTCCACATTTTACTTCATGTGGAAAATTTAATATCAAATGTTCTATTGAGTCGAAGAAATATAGAGGGAATATTTTTTCCAGTTTACATAAAATTAAAACAAAATATTTTTATAGTCTTCTTAGTGCATCGTAGTCTTTTTTCACACCACAAATGTATCGAAATAAATATGACATGTATGTTATCACATCCCAAATCATGTAATTCAATAAACCTCTTAATCCAAATGGTAGAATTATTTCCGTTATAATATGACATTCATGACTTTTTAATCCAATAATATGACCATTTCTGACACATCTGCCCAAATTGGAAGCATAATAATATGGAAGTCTCCCATCTAAAATCCACTGACAAAATAATAATTAAATTTCTTTGGAAATTGTATAAGTTTCTTTTGACTTCATTAACTTATTTTATCTAACATTTTCAAATAGTTCATGTTTTGGTTGCCTACAAATTTGGGCAAGATCTAATCATGTATTTACATTATCTTTGGTCTTACCCAGTGTATCCAAAACTGTATAAAATAAATTATCAAAATAGTTCTTATTAATATGAATAACATACAACTTTTGATAGACCAACAAATCAGACCAATCTGGAAGATCCAAAAAATGATCCATTTTATCCAATTGTGTTCTTTCCTAAAGCCGTCAATTTTCTGTTGGATTATTATTGGTCCAAATGTGATGAAAGGTAATTAAGAGACAATTTATTTTAACTCTATACATGATATCATGGTTGAGGTCCATCTCTTTCAATTGTGCCTTTTCAAAAATGATATTTTTTCCTTCAAAAAGGATGATCGGTTTGAAGTAATATATGATGATAGTCGAAAAACAAGGTTTTTTTCCATTGATGAGCATAAATTATTTGATGACTCTCATACAGTATAGACATGATTTTAGACTATGTGTACTCTATCTAGAAAACATGCAATATTCTTGGAATTCATTAATTTTCCTCATCAATACATCTTTCAGTAGGAAATTTTGTTTCGCATCAATGTCATATGTATTGACACCATTACTCCACAATTAATTTAACTCATCAATAAATGGTTTCAAATAAACATCAATATTCTTTTTCAGATATCTTGAAATTAATAAGGTCAAAATGATATATGTATCCTTTATCAACATCCAAGGAGGTCAATTTTACGGAGTTATAAAATATACCAACATGAATACTGACTACCGTAAGAACCAAATGGATAGAAACTATTAGAAGAAATACCCAATCACACATTTCAGGCTTCTAAAGAAAAAGACAGTTTCACTTGGTCAACATTTCTCCATGAATCACCATCAGAGGGATGATTTATGCTTTTACTAGTTGAAATATTGGTTTTGTGACATGAAATCAATGTCGTTGTGTTCTAAGATATAAATAAACATTACAATCGAGGTGTAAAAGGTAAATTTATCCATTGTTTTACAGGAATCAATCCAGACTTCCATAGTTAAGCCTCTTTATACCTTGATTATCTACATGTGGTAAAATTATCCAACGACACAATTTCACCATAATATAAGATTTAATCATTTAAATATGCATGAATCATCTGATAACCAAGACCCATATTACAAACCAGTGCCTTGTTCTCATAGAAATTTATAGGAAACACATTTCCTTCAGGTAACAATGTTTTAAACAAAGAGAATATATGATCAAAACAGCTATATGAAATTCCATTATCTGACTTAATATCCATAAATTTTGCAACCGCTTCAAATTTTCTTATCTTGCAACCAAGATATAAGGAATCCTTAGTTGATATCAACAACTTATAATATTAATATTCTTCCAACTATGGATTTAAATCAATATCATCCTGATTTTTAAGTTTGTTGAAAAGATGAACATCCCACATCATGTACTAGATTTTGAAACCATGATGGATCTGAAACCAAATAATTACTATCTTCTCTAGAACTGCCTTCACTATGTTGATACCAAAAAACATAATCTAGTTGAAAACCAAAATTCAATAGATGACCCCCAATGTTGTCAAATGTGTCAAACGTCCTCAAAGAACATTTTTTACAAGGAAACTTAATTATCCCTTCTGAAACAAATTCTGGTTTTGATAATGCAAATGATACGAAATCTTCAACATCCTCAATATATACAGGATTTAAACCAGAACCATATGGACTCCTATACTGATTTATCCAAATGCGGTCATCTAATAATGATTGTAGTCAACTTCCTTGTTCTTTATTCCTCTAAAAAAATATAAAATAATTAGTTTTTTTGAATAATTTGATATAATAAAAACACTATCCAAAAAATTAAATAAAATTAAATTCATTATTCTATCAATTTATAATAATTTCTATTATTTTATAGTTATTTATAGAATTTTTTTTAAAATTTATGCTAGTCTACACTAATTTATAATAATTTATACTAATTAACAATAATTATTAGTAACTACAGCTAATTTATAATAATTACTACTAATTATGAGTGGCACAATTTCCAACGAATTGGTGGAAGCTCTTTTGCCCTGAATCTCATTTCCTTACAAATTTCTTCGACTAAAATCACTCTAAAAAACTACTCAGATGTACAAATATCCATTTTTGTATGCATGAGAATAGAGAGCAGGGAGGCCTCATCGCACTACTCTCTATTATCATGTATTCAAAAATAGATTTCTATATGTTGGAGTAGATTTTTCATAGTGATTTCAAGGGGAGAAGTTGCAAGGAGATAAGGTATTGGGCAAAAGAGCTTATTTTTCCTGACGGCTCATCTCCTTGCAACTTTTTCCAACTAAAATCAGTACACAAAATCTACTCCAATGCACACATATCCATTTAAATATGCATGAGAATGGAGAGTAGGGAGGCCTCACCACACTGCTCTCCATTCTCGTGCATACAAAAATGGATATCCATATGTTGGAGCAGATTTTTAATAGTGATTTCAATGGGAGAAAGTTTCAAAGAGATGAGTCATCGGGAAAAATAGTTGTCACTGATCTTCCAGAAATTATACCAATTTATTAATAATTATTACTCCATTGTAAATTGTGCCAATTTATTCTAGTTATTGCTAATTATTCTAATTACTATTAATTATTCTAATTATTTTTATTTATTCCCATTTATTTCTATTTATTCCTAATTATTGATATTTATTACTTATTATTACCATTTATTACTAATTATTACTAATTATTAAATATTATTACTCTTTATTCCAATTTATTACTAATTATTACTAATTATTACTATTTATTTTGAATTATTACAATTTATTTCTAATTATTACTATTTATTTCCAATTATTACTATTTATTTCAAATTATTACAATTTATTACCAATTATTACAATTTATTAATTATTATTACAATTTATTACTTATTATTACACATTATTACTAATTATTACAAATTATTACTAATTATTACAATTCATTACTAATTATTACAATTTATTACCAATTATTACAATTTATTACTAATTATTATAATTTATTACTAATTATTATAATTTATTTGTAATTATTATAATTTATTACCAATTCTTATTGATTATTACAATTTTTTACAATCTATTACTAATTACTACAATTTATTAAAAATTATTACAATTTATTAGTAATTATTACAATTTAATACAACTTATTACAATTTATTTCTAATTATTACTAATTATTACGATTTATTACTATTGATTTCAATTAATTACTAATTATTACTACTTATTACTAATTATTACTATTTATTACTAATTATTACAATTTATTACTAATTATTACAATTTATTACTAATTATTATAATTTATTAATAATTATTACAATTTATTACTAATTATCGCTAATTATTACTTATTCTAGTTAATTATTACTTATTCCTGCTAATTATTACTTATTCATGCTAATTATTACTAATTATTACAATTTAGTACAATCTATTACTAATTATTTCAAAATATTACTAATTTTTATTATTGATTACTAATTATTACAATTTATTACTAATTATTACAAATTATTACTAATTTGTATAATTTATTACTAATTATTATTCTTTATTACCAGTTATTACTAATTATTACAATTTATTACTAATTATTAAAATTTATTACCAATTATTATTATTTATTACTAATTATTACTAATTATTACAATTTATTACTACTTATTACAATTTATTTCTAAGTATTGTAATTTATCATTGATTATTACTAATTATTACAATTATTTACTAAATATTACTAATTATTACTAATTATAACATTTTATTACTAATTTTTAATAATTTTTACAATTTATAACTAATTATTACAATTTATTTCTAATTATTACTAATTATTAATATTTATTAATATTTATTACTACTTATTACAATTTATTACAATTTATTACTAATTATTACAACTATTATAATTTATTACTAATTATTACAATTTATTACTAATTATTACTAATTATTATAATTTATTACTAATTATTACTAATTAATACTTATTATTACTAATTATTTAAATTTATTACCATTAATTACAATTTATTACTATTTATTACTATTTATTATGAATTATTATTAATTATTACTAATTATTACAATTTATTACTAATTATTATGATTTATTACTAATTCCCACAAATTATTACGTGTTCTTGCTAATTATTACTAATTAATACAATTTAGTACAATCTATAATTATTTATTACTAATTATTACTAATTATTACTATTCACTACTAATTATTACGATTTATTACTAATTATTATAACTTTTTATAATTTATTACACTTTATTACTAATTATTACTTATTATTACAATTTATTATTAATTATTACTAATTATTACAATTTTTTACTAATTATTTCAATTTATTACTAATTATTACAATTTTTTACTAATTATTATAATTTATTACTAATTATTACAATTTATTACTATTAATTTCTAATTATTACAATTTATTACTATTTATTACTAATTATTACTAATAATTACAATTTATTACTAATTATTACTAATTATTATAATTTATTACTAATTATTACAATTTATTACTTATTATTACAATTTATTACTAATTATTACTAATTATTACTAGTTATTACTAATTATTACTAATTATTACAATTTATTACTAGTTATTACTAATTATTAAAATTTATTACAACTTATTACTAATTATTACAATTTGTTACTAATTATTACAATTTCTTACTAATTATTACAATTTATTACTAATAATTACTAATTATTAGTAATTATTACAATTTATTACAATTTATTTCTAGTTATTACTAATTATTACTAATGATTAAAATTTATTACTAATTATTACAATTTATTACTACTTACCACAAATTATTACTTATTCCCACTAATTATTACTAATTATTACTAGTTTCCACTAGTTACCGTTAATTATTTCTAATTATCACTTATTATTACTATTTATTTCTATTTATAAATATTTATTCCAATTTATATTACTAATTATCACCGATTTTAACTACCTATTAATAATTTTTCTAATTAATACTAATTACTACTAATTAATAATAATTAATATAATAACAATTAATTAATACTAATTAATACTAATCACATGAAATTATTTGTAAAAATAAATAAAGATAAATAAAACTAACTAATTCTAATTTAATTTAACTACAGATAATTAACAATAATTATAACTAATATAAAATAAAATGAATTAAATAAAAAATAAAAGAAATAAGTAAATACCTTAAAACTGAATCTTTCGAAGTCACTCCCCTTATAATAATTTTGGGGCAATTCATTACCTCACTATGGTTACTCCATTTGTCCTCAATCTTTTTTAACTATTCAGGAAAATAAAAACCCTTTGGCATCAATGTCAATACAAGAACACACTATGCTTCTCTACTTGAGTGAACTCACTGCTCCTCTAGAAGGATCTCTAAATCATCCAGAATAATGAAAAATCTGTTTATAATAGTATATGTGTGTCATAAATCTCTTCTTTCGTTGATTTTATGAATTCTTCTTTAACAAATAAATTCTAGGAAATTCTATTATGGTTCATGTAAAACCTATTTTTGAACAATTAATGTTCTCATAAAAAAAACATTTTCATAAATACTTGTGCATTTAATTTCTTTTCTATGCATAAATATTGTCAGTGTAAATGCCTTATCACATTAAATATGTTCACATAATTCTTATGTGAAAATAGATCACTTAGCTCTCACGATATACCTTTAAGCCTTCTCCCCCATCATAAATGATGATATTAGTGCCCAATTTATTAGAAAAACTCATTTAGAAAACATGCATTTTTAAACCCTTCTGAAATTTTCATAAAAATATCACCTCAAATTTGTAAACAGAAATGAGTTTTCATAACTTTAGTTCCAAAATTTTATCTCAAAATGCTAAATATTCTACCAATCTTGTGTGAGAATTATTCCTTTACTCAAAATTTCTACACAAGCTTCCCGAACACCTTTAGAAACCTCCAGAACCACTCCTTCATGAATTAATAAAGGTATTCATTTTCCTAGAAATTTTTCATAGACATATCATGGTGTCCCTATGTCTTGATTCTCTTCTTCCTTTGGATAAGTATTCACATGTAGCTGTTAACTTAAATAACTACACAATATTCATGTAGGGTAGAGGAGGAAATACGGGCTCTCCCTCTGTGGTGATTTTCTAGAGATCTGAATCGGTTTTGACTTGGCTCGTGATGGATCCACTCAATTGTTTCTTAAATCCCAGGGATGTCTTCATTCCAACAAAGGATTCTAAAGGTGATGGGATTGTATTTGTTTCTGTTGAGGTAGAAAAGGGGAACGAACAGAACCCTAAGGTGAAGATTGATCGAGTCAAACCCTTTGCGTCTCACAGTAGGTTTTTCCCAAATATTCATTAGACCTCGGAGTCCCTACAACAATGAATCATCAAGAATGGGTCTGTAGATATTTTGGAAGCAAATCCAAAAATTATTGAAGACCATCTTGAGGAGTTTTGGTTTTCTCTTCTTGCTCGGATTTCTGGCTCACGGAGAGAGTCTCCTTTGACGCTTGATGATTTCAAGGATCAGTTTCTTTAGAGGTGGGGTTTCTGTGAATGGTTCTTGATTTCACTTGGGAAAGGTATGTATCATATTGTTTTTCCTTCAAAATAATTTCAATGTTTTTGTTGGGGATTTGGTCCAATTCCTTTAAAGATTGAGTTCATTGTTCTTTAGAAATGGGACCCCTTATCGGACCCCTTTGCAATGAAGAGCTCTCCCACACAAACTTGGATTAGAATTATGGACCTCAGTTGGTTCTTTTTGCATCTGGAAATCATGTGGAAAGTTTCTTCTAGTATAGGGTCTCATATTAAAGTAGATAAAGAAATTGAACACTCTAGGTTTTGTCATTTTCTCGTGTGCTAGTTGAGTTTGATCTAGCTCATAAGTTGGTTGATACTGCATTTCTTGTGGCGGGTTCTTTTAAGCTTGAACTTTCAATTCAGTATGAAGGGATACCTAATTTTTGTGAATCTTGTCTTTGCATTGGTCACTCGCATGATCAATGTATAAGGAACATAAATTGTGTTCTTTTTAAATCACTCGGGCACTATGATGATCAGTGTAAGAGGGTACAACCAGGTAATGGATAGGCTGGGAATATGGTTTTTAAGAAGAAGGATACTTCCTCTTTTGCAGAGGTACTCAAACAAGGCTTGACTGAGGCCCCTATTGGTGGGGATCTTGTGTGCCCACCGCAGCACGTTGATGTTTTTTTCAGTAGTGGTGATGGTTTGGTGCCTCCCCTAAATGTTGTTGCTGGTTGTGCAAGGGGCTTAACTGATTCAAAGAAATCCTGGGCCAAATTGGCTGATAAAGATTCTGACCGAGAGGCATTCATTCAAGAAAAAGTTAATATTGAGATGGTTCAGGTAGCGGTGGCTTCTAGTCACCATAAAGGAAAGCTCAAACAGCTTGATGTTGATGGCTTTGAGCTGGTGATGTCTAGAAAACCGTTCGATCCCTCTGTTGAATGGACTGAAGAGGTGTTAGTGGCCAAGGATAGTGTTGTTGGGATCTCACTAGTGAGCATTGGTCCAATTGAGGGTTTTACTGAGCCTGATGTTCAAGCTAATTCACAAATAGTTCCCCAGATTGGTCCCTCTGACCCTGTTGTCTAGACTGGTGCATCTCCTCTCCATGGTGAGGTGCAACATGCTTTCCAGAGTAATGCACGACATATTTTATAGGTCGATGTACAAGCTGATGCTGCCTCCCAGTTGTGCAAATTGGATGGGGAATCCAAGGATATCTCACAACAAACCTCCACCAAACTGCCAAAAGGTTCGGATAAATCTAGTTTTAATTATTATTATTTTGATGTTAGACTCTATTAACACACCTGAATTTGACTTGCTCAATCTTGAGAGTCATGAGAGTGATGGTTATAGCAACTGAAAAATATGGTAAATTACAGCATTCTACAGTTGGAGAGGTGTCTTTAAAGGGATTGACCCCTGATAAAGGTGTTAGTAATGCCTTCAATTAGGGTGTACTTTCCCTACAAGAGATTGTGCAGAAGGAAGATTTTCATGGTGCATAGTAGGAGGAGTTGAAGGAGGTTTCCACTTCACAATAGATGGAGGCTATCCAGATTGTAGAGCAGCAGGCTGGTGATAAGGGGGTTGTCAAGGTTGCATAGGAGGAGATGGCGGTCCGGGATGAACAGGTTGGTCAGGATGATCATGAGCAGGTAATAGATGATATGGTTTCCAATTCTCAAGTGTAGGATGCCTTATAAATGACATATGAGGCACCATATTTTCAGCCAATGCAATGGAGAATAGGGCGTCATCCAGTGCCTCAGGGGGGAGCTCGAGGTCAGGGTCGTCCTAGGAAAAGGTGATATCTACTGTTTGTGCTGATCTTTCTATCTTTATTTTGGTGTGATGTTGTCACTTTTTGAACATTTCATCCTTGTCCTTATGTACCTTTACATTTATTTAAAAAATATTGGATTCATGGATCCCAATCCATGGAGGAGCCATTTTGGTACATAATATTCATGTAATCTACCTCTAGCTTTCCATCTTCACTAAGAATCCCTAGACCCACACTTCTGGATCTGGTGCTAAAAATAAATAATCATTAAAGATCACATTAATTACAACCAACCATGAAGATCAAAAAATTAGTGTCTTTGGGAACTAGATGCATTTATATATAAACCCATTGTAAAATACACAATCCTTCCACAAAGATTCTCCACAAATATTACTCTCCTATATGTATCCCTCAAATTTCAAATCCCAGGAAAAGTGGGAACATAATAAAGTGTGAGATATAAATCCTAGTAAGAGAAAAATGAATCAAAAAATGATAAAAAACACTACATGTGTGTTAGGAGGCATATCATGATAACGCAATGATATAAGAATCATACATACTAACATGGAAGCATGACATGAGAAAATAACATCATAAAATCATGGTATCATAATAATGTGACAACAATATAAAATATGACATCATAAGTATAGTTTGAGGTTAACCACCAAGACATCATAAGTATAAGTGGAGGTTTACCACCAAGTCATCATGACATAGTGTACATAGGTTTAACACATATACACCTTACACATTATCACATGAGATTCAAAAATTACCTAATGCAATGGAGAACTATCATGGAGAACCATTTAATTTTTTAACATGTACATGAATATGAGTTCCAGTTGAGAAAACACAAATTAATTCATTAACAATCATAATATGATACCACGGAAAATATAAGGGTATCCAATGAGAGAGTAAGAAGGGATGATGTAGCCTTATTTAAAAATATTAATGTCTTAAGAAAATCCTATAATGATGGGGAATAAATAAAATCACATTTACGACATATAAAATTGAATATAAAACCAAATATTAGGAATCATGGTAGTATATGAAAAATGAATTTAATAATATAATATAACAAAATCAATGTACTTGAAAAGTAAAGAGGATGATTGAGAAAAGACTTACCTTGTTAGGGAGCTTATTAAAAAATGATAAGGGAACCTTATAACCCTAAAAACACCTTGGAGAGACCGTTGATATGGGGAATAAAATAGGATTCACGATTAATGTATTTGTGGTAGAGATATAGGTGATAATTGGCTGGTATTTATAATCAGGGAGGGAGGTTTATAAAAGTTAAAATATTGGTTATTTTATTATTTAATCCAACCACTTAAGGTTGGAATCAATTAAAAAATATTTACTATCTAATTAATGAAAACATTTAGTTTATTTGACCATTTAATTAGGCCATAACCAAAATTAAGCTTCCAACCACCTCATTTAATGCACAGAATCCAAAAATAAATTTAATTTATGAAAAATCTAATTAATGTTCTAAAATTTAAAGTATAAATTTATAAATTAATATTAATATATTTAAATTCGTTATTATGGTCCTTAAATTTATTTTTTATTAAATAAAATATGTGATAAATTTTTATGTAATGCTCAAATAATAATTATACCATCAAAATCATGGTACCCATCAAACCATAATTTTCATTTTTTCACCAAAAAATTAACTCTATTATAAAAATATCAAAAATTTCCACAAAGATATTTTTGATGTGATGGTTACAAAAATAAATTCATTTTGTTAAAAATAATTCTTTACCTATGAGTAATTTAAAATGCTTCTGTATTTCAAAATCCAACATTCAGTGTGTGTAAAATTTGAAAAATCCACTTACAAATTCTAATTATCTTATGATATTGGTTGGTATCCATGTTACTATTGAAAGATTTTATTATTAATAAATTATTTTATTCATTTGATGAAATTATTCTTCTAATTAGGTGGAATTTATTTTCAAAATGTATAATCGAGAAAAAATGATTTTAGTGTGAAAACATTTATATTTCATAATTAAAAGGAAATGTTAATGGCCATTTTCATTTTTTAAAAATATTTCCAAAACATAATAATGTTTTTTTGGTAATAATAAACTATTATTTGTATAAAAATAATACCTATTAAATAATTTTTTTTGGTGAAATGTGTTACTTATCATATTTAAATAGAATTTTTTTTGTAATAAAACACGTAACCAAATTTGATAAAAACCCATTTAGAAATTGAATTACCCAACATATAATTAATAATGTATGAAAATTTATTATTTTTTTGTAAAAAAATATTTAACCAACAACTTTTAATAACTTAATTATCAATAATATAAAAATAGTACTTAAATAAATATAGTTATAAAATAAAACTATATATGTAAAAATAACCATAAATATTGTAACAATGATATAAAAATATATATATAAAAGAATAGAATATGTAAATAGGACAACACATAGGCAAATTTTAGGAACTATTCCCTTATATCCCTTAAATCATGGGTTTGAGCCACATGGCCATGTTAGAAGCTACAGGTTATCGCTTGTCATGTGAGTAACCCTTTTTATAAAACCATTTTAATAAATAAAATTCCATTAAACTTGAAAAATAGAAAGAAACAAATTAGGGGCCAAATATGTTCATAAATTCATAGTTAATATAAAAAAAGAAATTAATTTTTTAATTATATATTTAATTTAAGAAAAACACCTTATAATAATATTAATAAGAAATTTGGGATGTTACATTCTACCCCATTAAAGAAATTTCATCCTCAAAATTTTACACATTTATAAACACTTATTAAACCCAAATATTTAATTAAATAATATCTATAAAAATAATTAATTATAAATACATATGATATGCTAATAATGTGGTGTCATACTAGTTATACTTAACCTATTTATCTAGATAAAATGGTTTTCTTTCTAACACTCTTTACCCAAATAGTCATAATCCTAATTTTGAAAATTAAACAAACTCTCCTATGATGCAAAATGAGAATCCCTAGACCCACAATTCAAGATCTAGTGATACATATAATCACATTTTAAATATAACATTAATTAAAAATGACCCTAAATATCTAAAGTTTGATGTATTTGGGAACCAGGTAAATTTACATCTATACCCATGGTACACTACACATTCCTTCCCCAAATATTCTCTACACGTATAATTCTTCTATACATAGCTCTTCGATTGAAAATCTTAGAGAATATGGGAAACATAAGAAATAGTGATATATAAAGACTAGTAAGGGAATAATCAAGAATATCATGATGAAAAAATATGTGTGTGTGTTGAGCGGCATATTATTATAATATAAAATGGTCAGAATCATATATACTCACAAGGAAGCCTGTCCTGAGAAAATGATATCATAAAATTAGGGTACCATAAGAATTTGTAAACAATATAAAACATGAAATCATAAATTTAGTTTGAGTTTAACCACCAATAAATTATAAGAATAAGTCTTGTTTACCCACCAAGACATTATAACACAATGTTATTTGCTTAACCACCCATTCACCGCACATAGTATCTCATGAGATATAAGATTTACCCAATGCATTAGAGCATTATCAGGGTGCACCATTCACTATATTAACATGTAAATGAATATGTGTTCCACATTAAGAAAACATACATCATAAATAATCATAACATAAACCCATATAAAATAAATGAGTATATAATGAAATTAAGTATCTCTCTAAGTAAATACCTTTCTATCGCAATAATGATTATAATGTATTTACACCAATGATATATAGTTTGGTAAATAATTTCACTAGTAAATAAATGAATGAGTTTCTAGGTGAATATCCTTAAAATAGAAATAAAAACATACAAGGGTATCCATAAGGTAAAGGAATTGGAAAACAAGTCATGCATAGCTAATGATAAGGAAAGATAAAGGAAGTGATGGATCATTCTCCATAGAGATTTCATTTCTATCATAACACAATTACATAGAAACATGGATGTAGAGGATAAAGGTAAAATACCTGAGAAATATGGAGAGTGAGATATAACATAATCATAATTTATAAAATTAGTGGGAAATAAACCCCTTTAATAGATTAATTTAGTTAACAAATGAATATTTAAAAACCATCTTTAGAAACTATCAGATATTCCCAGTGAAATGGGTAGTGCCCTAATCATTAAAATGATAAAAAGTAGTGGTTGAGGTTACTTTCATGGTATAGTGATATCATTTGAAGTAAATCTCAATATATACATTCTTATCCTTCATCATTTTTTATAAAGATAATGTAAATCATCTAAAGCATATCCCCCTGGAGTGTCAAACTAGGTGTGCAGTTATGCCTCTATTTTGTGCACCAGACGATGATTGAGTTAATACCAAATATATCATTTTTTGGTCAATTAAACCTGGATATATTTTTGATTAAGTCTGCATCCACTTGTTGGTATCCAGATATGGAGGTCATCTATAAGAAAACCAAACCCCTTTTCTTTACCAAATTTAGGATTGTTTTTTGGCTATCAGAATTTTTGAGAATTATAATAGATTATAAAGTTTGTATAATGAGATTTAATGGTGATATATACTTGATATCATAAATGTGAAATTATTAAAATGAATCATAATAATAGTTCTCAATAAAAATAAATGGAATTTATAAGGCTTTAAAAGGTAATTGGAAAACAGGTTGATGAACCCTTATTTCGGTATAGTCCGACTTCGGAAAAGGCTATAATAAGAGGTAATAAATAAAATCTCATTTATAACATATGAAATGGAATTTAATACTATGGAATGGGAAATATAGAATTATATGAAAAACGAATTTAAAAATACGATATAACAAAAGTGATGTACTTCAAAAGGAAATAAGAAGATTGAGGAAATTCATACCTTGCTGGGGAGATTCTTAATTCTTGAGAGGGGAAAATTAGAACCATAAAACTTACATGGAGAGACTCATGATATTGGTAATGAAAGAGTATTCATTATTAATGTATTTTGAGTCGATATTGATAGAATAATTAGTGGGTGTTTATACTTTATTAGGGAGGTTTTCAAGGGTTAAAATATTGGTTATTTTATTATTTAAGCCAACCAATTGTGGGTGGAATAAATTAAAAATATTTTTTCGGATAATTAATGAAACAATGTGATTATTTTACCATTTAATCCATAAAAACCTGAAATTAAGCTTCCAACTACATCATTTAATGCATAAAATCCAAAAAAAATTAAGGAAAATCTAATTAAGGTTCCAAATTTTAAATTATAAATTTATAAATTAAAATTAAAATTTATAAATTCTATATTAAACTATTTAAATTAATTTTTTATTAAATAAAATATTTTATAAATTTTATATAATGCTCACATTATAATGATATCATCAAAATCATGTTACTCGTAAAACTGTAATTTTCACATTTTCACCAAAAAATCAAAATTATCATAAAAATGAAAAAAATTCAACTTAAGATAATTTTTATGTTTTGATTTTATAAATTATTTCCTTATATTAAAAATAATTCTCCATGTATTAAAATTTTAAAAATAATGGGAATTTCAAAATTGATCATTTTGTGCATTAGATTTAAAAACTCTACTTTTATAAAATTAAATTTCATTATGAGATAGGTTTTTACCAATTAATGATTGAAACAAATTATTTTATTATTATTAAATTATTTTATTCAATTTGTGATTTTATTTTACTAATTAATAGGAATTTATTTTCTAAATATGCAATCAATAAAAATAGGTTTTAATATAACAACATTTATTTGTCATAATTACAAGTCTATTTCGATGAAATATTTAATTCATAAAAACTATATTATAAAAAATAATGATATTTTTATAATAATAATAATATATTATTAATATAAAAATAATACATATAAAATATTTTTTTATTATGAAACATGGTACTTATCATATTTAAAGAAATTTTTTTTGAGTAATAAACCTGTAACCAATTTTAATGAAACCCATTTAGAAATTAAATGAACCAAAATTTAATTAATAATGTATGATAATTCATTATTTTAATGTAAAAATAATATTTAACCATTATATTTTATTAACTTAATTATCATGAAAATATAACCACTGATAAAATTATAATAGTTATTAAATAAAACTATATATGTAAAAATATCATAAATATAGTAACTATGAAATAATATTATATTTATATAAATTATTTAATATTGAAATGGTATTTAATGTAGGCTAGTGGTATATGATGTTCCTTTTTTCCATTATTCATTGTTTTGAGCCTCGTGGTCTCATTGAACATGGTAGGTTATTGCTTAGCATGTGTGCTCCAATTTTCATAAAACTATTTTAAAAAATAAAGTTGAATTAATTTTGAGAAAATATAAATAAACAACTTAGGTTTCAAATATTTTCATATGTTCTTAATTAATTTTAAAAACAAATAAAATAATTTATTATTTAAATATTTAATTTATAAACACAATTTTATGAAAATACTCATTGGAAATCTATAATGTTACATTCACACCTTCAACTATCACAAGTCATGAGTTATATTCCAATTTTTCCATAATTTCTAGCTCTAATGTATCCTTAAATTAGAAATATAACACATAAAACAATAGCTAACATGGTGGATAACAAATCTAACAAACTCTAATTCTCCATATCATAGTTGAAAACAAATTCAACACACAAAATCACTAATCCTAATATTAGATGCTAACACTAGTGATAGGTTCTTACCAAACAACCAAATATAAAATTCCTCACATCTTTTGATTCTTAAAACAACCATATAAGAATGAATAATAAGAGTCACATCCCCAAATAGGGCTTAACAACAATATTAATTTTTCATTTGACATCTTCAAATACATACAATTACTCTTGATCCATAGCTCTTCCTAAAAAACTCTGCATACCACATCAACCCCAAATTAAAAATTATTCAATTTAAAATTTAAAAATTAATCCATGAATTATATATCTAAACACACATTACCCACTATCAACATATAAAACATATTATAGAAGGTGAAGCAATGACAGGATGGCACCTAGTCAGTTTCTTCTTCGATCTAGCCTCTTCGATGGATCTGTTTTTGTGGAACATGATCTTCTCTAAGGAGTTTTGGGAGTATCATCTCACGGCGTTGGAGGGTTATAGTGGATTATGATAAGATTTTTCCAGTAGTTCTTTGAATTAGGGCTGGTGACAATGGTCACATCAGTGTGGCAATTCAATGAGCTCCTTTCTAAGGTCTAATTTGTTTAGGTTTTTTATCTATTGTTCGTGAATTCTTGGTTCATGGTTTCCACAGTCGGTGATGGTGCTGGTTTTCTCAAGTTACGACAATGGTGTAGATGTTGGGGATAATGTGCTCGTGGTTAAGAATGGTTTTCATCAATGGGATAGTGATGATGGATGCATGTATTTCATGATGGATAGTCAGTGTGATGGGTATCTCATAGTAGCTACGTATCTGGATGGGTGATGGTTTTTGGATTTTGAATGTTGTGTATTTTTTGGAAGGTGGTAATGGAGGTACTGGGATCTATAGTGTGTTTGATTCTTAAATTTGAATTTTGTATGCTGTAATTTTTTTGGATGGGTTATTTATTTTGGTAGGGTTCACACTTACCCCTTAAAATTTTCAGTATAAAATACAAAAAATATGGATTGGTGCTTAAGATAATGAAACAGATAAATACCATACAACATAATCCAAAATTTAAAATAGTTATAACCATGACAAAAAAACTACTAAATCACAAAAATACAATATAACCTAGACAACTCATATTCTATAATGATATAAAAAATGATCCCCAAATATCAAACTCATATTATCCACCACAGTCAATGAGTTTACACCACCCAAAAAACTCTTCATACACAACCCTATAAAGATATATTTAAAATTAGGGGTGATAAAAAAACTATGCTTAGTAGGCCATCTTCTAATGGAAAATAACCAAAAAAATATTGTGTATTTAAAATAATTAATTTTATAAAAACATATCCTCATCCACCAAACTTTCATAGGGACAAACTAGGTAAAAAATTCAACTAGTGAATTAATCTAGTTTTTCAATGCATTTTGAGTTAATTATCACTATAAATATCACTCAATAAATAAAAAGTATGTATACTGTAAGGCATGTTTGTAAAATATTGAAGGGGCCTTGAAAACTAACTCCCACAAGTTAGTTCTTTTTAATACCCCAATGCATAATGTTTTCTAATTACCCAAATATCATAATCACACCAATATTGGGTCCATATGTGAACTTGATCCATAATACTATCACATTTAGTTTCCATGCATGAACTGAATCTATTAGAACCCAACACAGCCTGAGATGGTGGAGGTGAATTAAGATGTCAAGAAAGTTAAAAATTTTCTTAAATACTTGTTTATCTTTCTCTTTGGAATATTATTCAAATGTTAGTAGTAACGATATTAAATCTATTACATAATTTTTTGAGCACTCTTTCTTAGTGAATGATAAACTAATGTGTTGTAAGTAAAGTAAGAAAGGGAATCATAGGTTTTACTTAGTTCACTACTAAGGGATAATCCATATAGCACACACCAGGAATGTATTGATACTCTAGGAAGTAATACGGTACAAAATTATGTTACATATGTTCATTAATGTCACATGGATGATCCCAAGGACACTCCCTCTTTGTCCCCTCTACACACTACTTTAGTGAAGGGATTCAATAGTTTATAGACTTTTGGTTATCTCCATGGTATACATAGTAAGAATGAAATATTTTCATCTTTAACTATACATTAATGTACTATTATCATCCAATTTGTTTTCTCTTTCTCCTTCAAAGATAGATAATATCAACACCTTAGTGTGAGGGTTGAGCTAGTGTATCCCCCAAAATACAACAACACATTCATTAGATGAGAATAGTTCTGTAATAGAATTATTCTATTACTTTATTATTTAACTATAAACAATGGAAGAAGTTCACTTATTTTTTTTAGTATTTTTCTTCATTCAATATAACTAATAATAATTACTAGAAATATTCTAAGGATTAGTTACCACTTATTCTGGACTGGATGTATTGATATGTTCTTCCTTTATTTCTTCGAAATACAGGTATATCAAGAATAATTATTTCATCAATCCCTTACTTTTTTGTTATATAGTTCTCTTTATATGTGCATCAAATAATCAAATGAGAAATTATTTTTTTATTTTTAATGTGAATGAATTCCCACAAACTCAATCTCAATATTTATTCCATTTAATTTTCCCATAAATCAAAATTATTCCTATTCAACTTTCCTATATAAAATAATTCTCAATATTTGAAAGATAAAAACTTTGGGAAATAATTATCTTTTAATTATCCACAATATCCCTGATCTCCTTTAAAAAAAAATTCTCAATATTCTTCCACAAGACCCATAACACCTTCATTTTACCTTGACAAGATGATCAATAATTTTTCTCGATTAATGAAGATCTTTAAAAATATGTGGATTGTTACTATATTGAAATTTAAATTGGGATCTATCATTATGAAGTCCCAATGTCCTTAAAAACTCTCACATTAATACTTACAGTGATCCTTACACAATCTTCCTTTATCTTAATAAAAACATGATCCTTACGAAGTTGTGCTATGAACCTTATGAAATTCATTGATCAGGCCATATGATGTCTATATATCACACATTATGAAGTTCACTTCTTGTACCTTATAAAGATTTTCTACTACCTTATGAAGGCTCTGTTCTATCAAATGTTCATATGGGGTGGATTAATTCACCCTCATATCCTAAAAATAACTTCATAAACCATAGTATTTAAACTGTCCATAATAATTCTCCTGATTTAAAAAGAGATTCATCAAAAGATAAACTCTAAGTAACACACCATGTTCATAATTATTTCCCCCATTATAAATAACCATAATTTAAATTTCATTGGAGAAATTATATCAGGGGAGTTTCTAACTGATTAGAGGTTCCAGAATCTTGGAATAATGCATGAAACTAGGAAGCTTAAAGTTGAAGACAAATAATTCTATTTCATTTGATTATTTTCATGTGTAATTTTTTTTTTAAATTGAATGGTTTATGAGTTAATATTTTTCCCACATCCAAGTACTACTCGGTATGGTTCTTGTTTTATTACCCTAAATATTGAATATCTTCTATATAACTTTCCATGTCACTCCCTTATATCATGACCACATTCCCCTGTATATAGGAACTCTACTTTAGTGTTAACCTATGCTATAGATGTACATTTCCCCTCCCTATTTTCCACCCCATTCTATGCAGTTGTCAAGGTTTATTGTTACCCTTAAAGGGTGAATGGATTGTTCATATTCGTATCCTTGGTTGACCTATTTTTTTAACATCTACTCATAAATACTTAGGCAAAAACTCACCACTCTTATACAAATATTTTTATCATCTAGGTAGTAACCATAACACATCTTCAAGATTTATCAATGAATCTTCTCCTAGATCTTTTTTAGGAAAAATTTTGTTATATTCATTGAATAATATTCCAGTTAAATGGATCACTATTAAAATACTCTTACTCTATAACTCTTTTACTAGTCAATACATCGCTATTACTCAATTTTAATGCCTGAAAATTCAACATAAATCACCACAAAACATCTAATCAAACAATAACATATACTCTCACCAAATGTAACATATAAATACATTATTTCAAAAATACCACCATTTTATTTTAATAAAAATATCCCAAATAACATATCTTATGATAGTTTAGGGATTTTATAAACTTTTGTCCTTACCCCATTTTTAGTAAAATGAAAATGGTTCTTGTAATATCCATTATAAATAGACCGAGGGGTATCAACAGTGTCTTCACACACAATTTTTTCAACATATTAATTGAATCAGATTTAAATAAGAATCACCACATCACGCCTTTGATAATTCCAAATTTTGGGAAAACAATTTCCCCATTAATATTTTCTTTAACATTCTATTCAAATATATATATTAAACAATATAAAAAAACATTATAATTTTATCATCCATAATGAATTGAAACATAATATTACAATCCACCCTCATATTACAATTATATTATTCCTTATAAATTCTAATGCATGACCTTCAATACTTGGAAATGATTTGTTAAAAAATTCTACAAACCTATAAATATAGAGCTTGTGTAGTAAAAAATATTCAATGATAAAAATATCATTTTTTCCATCATTCATGAACATCCATAAACTTATTATTTTCATAAAAACTCTTAGATTGAGAAATAAAAAATTACCAGTAAAAAACATCATGTGATCTAAATAATATTCTCACAAAACTGTTATTGAAAAATAATTAAATAATAGGTTTGTGAAACACACCACTTTTAGAGTTTATTGATACCACTTGTTAATTCTAAACTAGTGGTATCGCCATAACAACATGTACTAAAATTTCTTCCTAAGGAATTTATTTTTTTAATGGGTATGAGAATCCTTTATGTTATTATCTGTAACTCTCGTTTTTTGTATCCACCTCAAAACACCATATTTAAGACAATACTTAGCATGGGAGAACACCTAGAAACACAACCTATTGATTAATGTTCTTTTCCTTCAAAAACCTTTTATATGTATTGAATAAAAATCACATAATACATCATTTTCAGGTTAAAAAAAGATAAAATAGTTATTTCTTTATGTATATAGTTGCAACACCAAAAAACCATCCATCTATTTATTTAGGGACTAACACCATTTGATAATTCTCAATACTATTTATAAGGCTTCCAAAACCATCTTAAAATTATTTATAAGGATTGAACTTGTATTTGACACCTATATCACTCTAAAATAGGCTTGATTCCCATTTTAATTCATTATTCCTTCATATAAAAATAGATTCATACATTGATCATTCAAGGTGAGAGACTAATACCACTTTATAAGAAAACTTTTAAGTCCTACGTAGTATAACAAGAGGGAGTGAATTTTCATTATAAAAAAATAACAAAAAAAATATAAATAATAGACACAATATAAATCAATAATAAAATTAGATAGTATATGTGTAGAGGAAACTAAAAGGATATATATATATATATTTGATAAAGTAGTTTGGAAATAGCTTAGTGTGATTCATCCCCAAATGTTGAGAGGTTAATATATTAGTCCCTTGATTTTAAAAGAGATTAAAAACAAATTTCTCCCATAACTTTTCATGGTTGTGGAAATAAAAATGTATCCATTACATTAATTCTAGTAAGAACCCATTGATAAATATTACTTACTTTGTATTTGAGATAACCAAATGCGCTTACTTTTCAACCATTGTTATAAGAAGCCTATTGTAAAAGAATACGAGAAGAATAAATATTTTCTTATTGAACTCATTACAAATATTATCACTTATCTCTCAAGAAGAATAATACAATTTTAGAGGGGATATATAGAGTTTATGGTCTAAGATATCTGAAGATATTGAGAATTGAAATTGGCTCTTGAGATTTATTTAGGAGTGGTAGAGATGATCACTTTGATTTATAATTTGAACATTCCAATTCATTTTTCATTCCAGTAATATTAAGAATTATAAATTCCATGCCACCAAGGTCCTCTATTTATATCATCTAATTGGTGATGATAATTTTTTTAAATTCATATGGATTTATTGAAGTCATAAGAGAATGAATTAATTGATATTTTCACCATAATTAATGAAGGTTTTGACAGTTTGATTGATCATTTTCATTCCATGAACTAACATGTCACAATAAGAATATATTTATTCCATAAACTATAAAATCATAATTTATTTATTCCTGACATGAAACAATCTTTACAAAGTGAAATAGTGTTACATAATAATAACACAATCATTATTCCATATTAAAACAACTTGTGATATGAACTGAAATTCTCAACGAACATTCATAACATGAATAAGGTTTCACGGTGTGAGAGAGTTAACCATGAAATGAATAATTTATAAATATTCCATATTGAACTTCCAAACATTTTTAAAATATCCACAACTTTATTCCTTGATATCTCCACTTGTATCATTCACCTCAAGACTTCAAAAATGATATTCAATTCCTCTTTAATGCATTTAATTTAATTATCAAGGATACATCAAAGTGTTACTTTAATGACTATTAATTAAATCAACTTATAAAAAATTATTTACATAATAGAAACTAAAATCAAATCAAAATAAACTATTAGACACATAATTTATTTTTTGTGATCATAAAAACATATGATATATAGAGAGAAGTGTAACATATTTTTCCATAGAACAACTTTATTCTTCTCCTTTTAACCTGTATTTTTCAATTCATAAATCTACTACTTAAAATTCACTCTTAGTTAATATCCCATGTAGATTATATGTCCCATTTATTATGCTTCGATCCATTCATTATATATTAAAATAAAGTACAAGGGGATAATGGTACCTCTATTATCATCAAGTTGATAAGTGTGGTTCACCATAAAAAAATCCAACCTTTAATCACAGTCTTCTAACACCCTTTTATATGAATGTTTAAATCTAAATTTTTCCCCTTTGAAATGATTGGTATTTACTTTTTTGGTGAGAAGCATCCTACTATTTCAAATATATTATAATATATCTTCTATATAATCCTTTTCAATCTTATTTCTCTATGAAATGGATACTCTACCAATTTTTTGTTCTTTCATTTTAGTGGTATGAATGAAACCACTTAAGCATAACTCTTTATTCTATCTCATAATTTACATAAGAGAAATATCATCTTTCTTTATTTCTACCCATGCCTATTTATTTTATTTCTAGGTATGTTGTTGAGTGTACACACTCATTTGTGCTTTAAATACTACTTCTTTCCTATATCTTTTCCCATTATCAAAGATAATAAATATTTTACTGACTGGAATAAATTTATTTCTATTCTGGGTTCTTATTCCCTTAACCAAACTATTGTTATTTTATTTCTATAATGGTTGTTGTGAACAGGTCATTATAGATACTTATGTTATCTCAGTCTATTTTATTTCCTCGCTATTATCTAGTATACTAAATATGGTTTTAGCTAAACTAAATTCTCTAATATTCCAATCATTTCTCTTTTTGGTTATAGGAGTTAGAAATTTGATCTATGAATTTTCACCCCTTTTTTTTGATACATTACTTAACCAAATGACCAGATTAATAACAAAAATATAATTTCCAAAAGAATCATACCATTAAAAATATTGGCTCAATTGGAACGTGGCTGTAAAATTTCCTCCTTCATTGAAAAACCTTATATCTTCTATAAACACACACATAGTTTGTCCAATTATCCCACAAAACTAGCATTGTAAATCCATATTTCATTTAGAACCATTTAAATCTATACTATAGAATTTTTATTTAATTTTATTAGAATATAGACTGGGAAATTTCTTATTATTGGCTGAAGTTTTTTCTTGATATACTTCAACAATAGTCATTTTCTTCACAGCTTGATGTTCTTCCACAAACTATTTATTTTCAAAATAATCACCCTTAGTTGACCTTTTAAATTTTCAATGTTATAATTTATTTAATTCTATGAAATATTTTCTTTCTAATCTATATATTATTTAAGGGTATTCATTGATTTTTTTTCAAGTAAAATAGTTATATATTGTATTTATTGACAATAATTGAGGAGTTTGTCTGATAAAGTATGAGTTATTTTGAAAACAAGGTGATGTAAGGAGAACATGAAATTACTTGTGGAGAAATTAAAATATAATACTTGAAAAAACAATATATTAAGTGATTGGTTTATGGATTTAATAGATGATTACATATCTAAAAATTATCAAATACCTCAAGAAAAATAATTAAAGAAAGTAGAGAAGCATAGGTTAAGCTGGAGATAGATATGTCTAAGAAGTTGTTAAATTGATCAGAATACTGGAAGATAGTATACATGTGTATGTATTTATATGGAATATAACATTAATATTTTTCTATAGGGTTTGGAAATTTTTAATAAAAAGGAGAAGTTGGAAGAAGTTTGTAGGTTATGGTGGATATCCTTAGAATATTGAAGTGAAGGAATATTTCATGCATAGATGAGTATTCCTTAAAATATTTAGGAAGTTTTCATATTAAATATTAGAAAAAATGAAGCATCCTCATGTAAAATAATAATTTTATAGATGTTTAAAAATAGAAAAAGTTTCCCATACTTTTCAAAAAAATTGGGTGTCGAAATCAGAGGAAAGTTAAAAGATGATTCCATAGATAATAAAGGTTTTTTAAAGTATTCTGAGTCATTATATGTTCTTATTAAGCTATATTCAACATGTTGGTTAGGGATACAGTCATGAATGGGTATAGGAGGTAATCACACTCATGTTTCACACTGGACAAGAATTATGTATGTTGAGTTGGTAGAACAGTATTCCAAAAAAGCATAAGCTTAGAGATAAGTGAAAATGGTAGTTTTGTTTATAAATACTTGGAAAATACCTTTATATGAAGTTAATGAAAATTTATAAAAGGATTTTATGGTCCACTATTCAGAAAAGTCTAACATTATAGAAGTGGACCTAATTGAATAAATTTGGGTGAAGATAAGTAAGCATAAGAGTTGTAAGATTTCGAGAAGAGAATAGGGGTTACACTAAGAGGATTATAACACAATTGGTGTTTATAGAATTTCTAATCATGGGAGTTTCACAAAGCATACCTAAGAAAAATTTCTTGGTAGAACTTTCCACAGATAAGGGAGTTTCATGAATGATACTTATGAGAGCACTCTTGAGAGAAGTGTGTTGCATGAAATAACTTAATATAATTTAGATAAGAGAACCAAAGTAGAGTGAAGGGAACAGGGTGAATATGGCCTTGGTGGAGCTAGGTACTTGAGAGAAAAATAATTGGTAAAACATATATAGGATTAATATACTAGTGAATAATAAAGGAACCCATGTGAACTATACACGTGTGAAATATACTTAGGTGAAGTCAGTGACTTGGAAAAATATTACTTGAATGAAGACCACATAACCTAAGTAGAGGAACTTAGGTGAGTCATAATTAAGTGAAGTTAATTTTGTGAACATCTAGGAGAACATATAGGGATCAATAATATTTTAATAGAAGAAGAAGAGAACCATTTGGGATTCCATTGAATTATTTGGTTCAATTCATATAGTGAAGGATCAAAGGAAGAATATGGAGTATCGATCTCTATATATGGTCATAGAAGTTGATAAAGTGAAATAGGATAATTCTAGTATGAAATTATCCTCCTCCTAAGGATAATTTTTATGATATTTTCAAAAGTAAAGACTCAATTCTCACATTTTTAAGTTAATATTATTCAATAGTAATGAATAAGAGCATAATAAATAAAAATAAAATGGAGCAACAAAATAAGATCTATGGTTTAGGTAGTTTCTCATGTCGAATAGGTAAAGACCACCATATTCCAAATCTATTGAAGAGACCCTTCTTTTTGTAAACTGATTATAAATTTATCAAAGTAGTGAATGATGGTAAAGAAGAAGGAGTATCCCTTAGGGGAAGAGTTACTAGGCCTTAATACTTATAAATGTAGTGAGCCTAGAATAGAGTGAAAATAGTTGAAATTGTGTATCTATTAAACTAGTGAATCATATTGGATTTTAACACATCAAAAAAATTGATTTGTTTTTATGGGAATATTTTCAAATAACTAGAAACACCCAATGGCTCCTACGTTTGTGATTTTTTGGTGTGAACTTCATTGGATACCTTCTTTCCAGAGGCAGGTAGGCACTGAGTTGTTGTTTTATAGTGATGATTAGTAATGTACATTGGTCAAGAAGGTAGGATATTATGATCATCACTTCTTTTTAAGGATATTCATTCATACTCTAGGACTATATTATAAATTTAAAATGTTTTTTGTGAATCCAACCTATGTACTAGTGTGAGACTTGTTACCCCTGTGCTAGAAGCTTCTCATTTGACATGTGTATATATAAATGTTTGTATTTATTAAAGAAATTATATAAATATAAACATTTGTATGTGTTATATAATCTCTATTGATAGTACTCTAGGCATGTATAATTAGTTCTCTAAATTTCCTTTTATTTATTAATGATGACTTATTTTTATAGATCTATGGTTTAAAGACACAAATATAGGTACTCTATAGTTTATTATTATCTAGAGGAGCAGTAAGTTTTAGTGATGCTAGGATCCAACCCATTGATTAGATTCCTATATATCCTTATTAATGGAATCAGGTGATACTTAATATGACACATCATAGCTTTTAATGTCATGTTGTGGTGACTGATCCATGCAGTTAAACATTATTTGGTAGCGATGTATTGTTGAAAGATTCCAATAAATGGTTGGTCTGGGATATACATATGATCTTCCCTTTCAGGTTGGCCTCTAAATGAATATGTCCCAATGAGGATAGATTTTATGGAGAATATGACTTGAAGAAGAAAATGTGATAAGACCCATAAGTAAAATGGTCCTCCAGGTGGGGACATGATTTTATTACAAATATAGCTCAATAATTAGTGATCCATAGAAAATATGTATTTAATGGATAAAATTTTAGTCTGATATGGAATATATCCCAATGATTAAGGATTTTCAAACACATAGGGTATGCGTCTTAGTAAGGAGGTACATATTTCACTTCATGGGAGATATTACCTCATGAGGATGGATGTGAAAGGATAAAGAAGTTAGGTTTAAACCTGTAGGATAATTACTATGTATATTATTTTATAATAATCAAATCTAGTTTAGCTTGAGATGTGCAGTTTAAGGTTGTGTGGTAATACTATTCTATATAATTTAACATCATACAGTAAGGATTTTTTCATGCATTTTTACATCATGAAACTAGGATGTTGGAAACACAATTTAATCTCATCCTATAAGAACATATGTGTCTTGAAATATGTGACAACCAAGGATTGAGTGGGTATTTTTCATATGGAGTAACCTTGGAATGGTAGGTTGTATCTGATACCTAGTAAGAGGCCCATTGGGGGCATGTCTCATTAGATGAAGAATCAATTGAGTTGGAATTTGGTACTTTCACCTCCAAAGGAATCCCATAATAGATTCAATTTAATTGTGATAATGACATGATCAATTTAAAATCATAACCCAAATTATTCATGATTATTTTGAGTCATAATAGATAGTATAATATAGATAACATTGTATGATATTGTAAAATTATATTTGAATGGGGTATTCACATTGAGGCTCCTTTGAGTGGGTGTCATTGGCTAGTTGATGACATCGCCAATAGGAACCATATTGGGTATTATACCTAGGTATAGGCCCACCCTCCAAAATTTCTACATGCTAATAAGAAGATAATAATATATATGTAGGGGAAGTATGACTCCATAGGATATGATCTTACTTTAAGAGAGATTCTATCTCTAGCATATCTTGCTGAATGGAGAAGAAATCCATCATCAAGCCAGGAGTGATTGCTCTGGTGTCTTCTTGATAAGGATCATATTTATCAAAAAAAATATTATTATGATCCCCTAAAGGGTTATAACTATATTGGAATTCAATTATTAAGGACCTTTTTATCATGTTAATTTATGATCAAAGGGGTTTACACTAATATGCATGTCCTGATCCTTTACATCTAGTGGCCTCGGGGGAGGCTTTAATAATTGGATATCTAGAAAGGAGACTTGTACAAATAGATTCTATACAATTTAAGTTTGGGTGTTCATGAATCCATGGTATAGAAGAAAATGAGTATATTTTTCCTCAATATAATGCTCTAAAGGGGCTCCACAAAAATAACACTAGGGTGAGTAAGGGTTTTCTCCCATGTGATGATAGGGAAAGTGGATCACTCTAGCGAGGGAGAATAAGAGACTTAACCCAATAGATATTTGGGTGAAGTGGTGCCCTATTTGTATTTGGGTTAATGAATATTATGGATGATATAAATTGAATGAATCTTAGACCAATTAATAGTGGTTCTCTATAGTTTTATTTTGATGAACAATGATCAAGTGTGTTTTCAGGTAAGGGTATTTCACCCTAGTGTCAATGAAATAGTGATGAAGTGGTTCCCAAAAAAGGTTTTTGGTGTTTAAAACCATTATAGAAATCAATTACCCTTTCTTTTAATTAATTTTCCTTTGTTTTAGTCTTAAACAAGTTGCCTAAAGGGATCTAAATACTTGGATGTGAGACTACAGAAAGAAGAGCTTTGGGTCATATCTTATTCTTTCAAAATGATAAATGAGGAGCTCAAGGGTTCAATTTATTGAAAAAATCAGTAAATTTGGTGATATTGATTTGGTGTGTAAGTTTTGTGAACAATACATGGGTACATAGGTGTAAAACATGCATGAAACATGGGCTTATAGGTGGTTCATTCCTAGTAGAAATTATCGCACTTCTAGGGTCCTGGTTAGGATTAGATTTCCTTTTCCTTGTGATTTTTATTTTATGTAATTGAGGTATTCATCTTTCTTCAAATAATTCATTTTTTTCAAAAGGATAACACCAAAAAATGATTCCCCCTTAGGATTTGATCTAATTGGAAAAGGTAAGATTTAATCCTAAGGTCAAAGTGACCTTGGTAAAAAAAATTGGAAAGAATATAATTTTTCACTTAAGGTTGGGATGGATTACACTAGTTGTACATTCAAGTGTACCATGAAATTAGGGCATGGAAGTGTTGTATTATAGTTTTTATTTAAATTTCCATGCATTAGTTTCCCAATTAGTTCCTATAAATAGTGGGGGCCACCATCATCCTCAAATTGGGGACAACATGAGTGCAAAAATTATCTAATTCTCCTGCACCACACTCTTCATGATAACTGAAGTTATGTGCACATATTTGGGTTTCGTTCTTCCTTTAGTGCTATAATTTTGGGAATGGATCTTGGTAAAACATTCTATATGAATCACTTATATAAAGGATATTAGTGAAGTAAATAAAACATGTACTTTCTTGAACCAGTTGTGTGAAGTACATGGTTGAACAACCTGGGTGAACAAAGTTACACTTAAATAAATTTTCATCCGGTGACTATTACCTTTATCTGCCATTAACTCAGTGTATTTTATTACATTATTTGTGAATTTTTAATGAAATATTATTTGTTTTTTGTAAGAAAGAAATGTATAAAACTGTAATTGATGCTTTGACTGAGGATGTTATGCCTTATATCAAGGATATTCTTGAGATTGTTGAGCTAGGATATTATCACAAGTGTGATGTTTTATTGATGCATATTGTGGTCATTATAAAGCAATTTCATTATTATTAGCCTATGTCTGATCTCCTTCCACTATATGGACATGGTTTTTTGACAGGTATTCTTATCCTAACACTAGATAATTACATGTCATGTTCTTGGTTCACTGATTACCCCAACGTGACTAGAACCAACATATCATACAAGGGTAGTTATGTCAATGAAGGGGGAACTCGCCCAATATGCATGATGTATCACAAAAAAAACCTCTCTAGACATGTATCTTCATATTCATGATCCCAAGACATATAATTACTCATCCATTTTTAGTCTCTCCACCACCGATCAATCGAAAGGATAGAATAAAGAATGATATCTTTATACAGGGGGTGATGGTAGTCCCAATGGATATGGGCATATTGGGTGCACAAGACATGTGTTGAATTCAAGAGAGAGTTGGAAGTAGTTACAATTTATAATGTTTTCAAGGATTTTCAAACATATTTATAAAAGAGAAATGATCTGGTTTTAGAGTTTTTGATCTAATTGAGCTCACATATCAACTCCTTCCATCCAAAACATAGAGAAGTGGGAATCAGTTTGTGATATATCTATAAATTAATGGGGAGAACCCATCATAGGGTTCATATATAATGAATTCATCCCCCCACCAAGGAAACATGGGAGGATTTTGAGTGGATTCCCCCATTGGCCCATGCACTATTGGGGATTTCATTGAAAATAATGGGGAAGGATCCACATAAAAGTGCTAACATACATTTTCAAATGTGTATGAAAGATTTATTGGATCCATATGGGATTATATTGAGCTGAAAGTTCCCCACAAGATTCCCCACAATGGAAAAGTGCGTAATCCTAGGAAAATATTATCCTAAATTAGAATATGGCCTCTCTAAAGAGTGGGGTTATAAGATTAAACCCAACATACTTTAACTAACCCAAAAGATGAAATTTTTTGTGACATGGATGAGTACATGTATGCTTCCAATATTTGACTCCCACGGCTTTGTCAGACGAGGTTCATTTTTTATGGAATCCAAGTTGTAATGAAGTGAACATGTGAGGCTGTTGGTACCCCTATTAGTAATGATCCATCGGTGCTTGTTGCATACTTATGTGGTAAAGGAACTCTTTTGATACTATATTATGTACCTAAGAGATTATTTTTCAATAACACTAGTGGATGGTGAGATCATCTGTGAGACTTATATTTCTTATAGGTTCATATTAGAATTCAGATGTTTGTAACAATAAACTATTTCATTACCAATGGGTGTTTGAGTAGAAAATAATCCAATGGTTTCATGATATCTTTGGGTGATGATGACCTAGGAATCCACCTAGGCTTGCATAAAATTTCCTCCACTAAGTGAATCTATTTGGTTAACCCATGAATATAGTAATTCTTGGAATTATTTATATCATAAAGGAATTATAGTGGGTTTCATCCTCTAGGTTCATGCAGTGACTCCAAGATTGTGAAAAAAAATTCAAATGGATCACTAGGAATAGGAAAATGACGATGACCTAGATTCACCAGAACATCCTAGACCATGATTTGTGTGGATACCCTGAGTAGATGAGATAATGAAACCAAAATTTGGGATAAAATGAAATAATCATAACCGTTGAGATGATACCCAAGACCTAGTTACCAAGCCTCTAACTAATGTGAAAAGTCATGAAAATATAGTTAATTCAAAGGATCCCATGTCTTATTCGCAATTAATCGAGGTGTCCTCAGATTATGTGTTCATTGAGGAAGCCTAATTTTGGAAAATTGGGACCTCCGATATTGAGGATTTTTATGTGATCCTCTGGTTTGGTGTCCATATTCCTCAACTTGAGGATAAATGGACATACCCAAATTTTAATTATGGAATCAACCCTATGGAGGTTAGAAAATAAATATGATACTTGGATATGATCATCTATGTTACTAATAGAAAAAACATAACCATAAGGTGTGTAAGAGATATAATGGATCAAGGAACTAAAAAATTAGTAACAACAAAATCTGCTAATGATTTATAAGAAAATATTAATCTTAAAGATGTATATTCTGAAATTGAATACTTCTTCTTACAAGGAAACCATTTTTAAAATTAATTATCATTTTAATTTTCAGAGGGTTGAGATAGAACTTCCACCAATGATGTATCCAAGGTATTCTATGACTAGTAGTTACATTGGAATAGAGGGACAATATACTTAGAAGGTAGGGTATTTTCCCTTAGTCAATGAATTTTTTAAGGAGGAATAAAGTGGGTGCTTATCCTTTAACCCCTTAATACTGGTATATAAAGATTAATGTACTAGACTTCCTTTATTTGAAGTCAAACATCGGTGGAGATAGAATTCACTAGATAGAAACTTCATTTTTCATGGTTAGTTTTAAAATCACTCTCTTGATATGTTTGGAACTTATATGTATACATTTGGATGTTGATGTCAATAATATATCAATTGTAGGATCTAACAATATTTATTCCCTTAAGGGATATAGATAATTTCCTAAGGATACTGAGAATGATACCTCAACTGAATCTCAGTTCTTTAGTGAGTATACCACATCAACCATAAGAAACATTCAAATAGTGATAACACCACCTTCTCTTGTCAATGAATGAGGATAAGAATATTCAAGTATGGAAATGATCATAATTTTGATTCCATTTAATAACTATTGAATCCACTTATTATAGGAGGTCCCATTATGCTCCTATAATATCTACATACAATGGATGATCTCATAAAAGCTATAGATTCCACAAACTCTCCAACTATCCCTGAAGGAGATGGATAAGGAATGGGTTAATATGATGTAGTGTCCAGCAAAGACACTAACCCTTCAACCACACTAGAAGGATCTATCCAAGAATCACATTTAATATAAGAAATGACCATATATACCACTGATAATTTAACCACCAATAAAAGATTTTTCCATGAACTGAGTCCACCAAAAGAAAACCACAATACTCCTCCCAGTTATCTTCCCTATCCAAAGACCCCTACCAACTATATCAAGGAATAATATATTTCATAGGTTGACCAATTCTCATTGGATGGTCTGTTTATGAAGGGGAATATAAATACCCCCATGGTAGAAACAAAAAAGATCATATTAATGGTTAATGATCTCATCATTTCCAATTATGAGACATCATTTTGGTGGAATTCTTTTAGGGGTTTTCCAACTGATGTGGCACCAACCATAGAGGGTATTATGTCAACATAGATAGGTGAGTGTTCATGTTTACTCCTAGTGAATCTGGAATTTATTAACTAAAATGTAACTTTTTTATATCATTTTTAGTTATGTTTTCACTAGTAATAATCCTTCCATTAAAAGTTAATACCTTCATATCTCAATTATCAGAGCATACAAGGGTAGGGTCTATCCCAAAATTAATAGAATTGGAAAGAATTAGTGTGGAATTTTTTAACAGTTCCCTTTCCTTTAATGATTTCATTTAAGAATATATCTCAACTTATGAAAATGAAACTGAATCAGATGAAGGATTATTGAACTTCAACCATATGTTATATCAATGTTCCTAGGTTAGAATATGAAATATAATCTCTAATACTATGATAATTGATCTGTTAAAGAAGATTCAGTGAGCGTAGCACCAATTATTCTACCCAAGAAGTGAGTATTTACTTTATAAGAACATTTATGACAAGATAAATATGATTCTCAAGGCATAGGATCAAGAAGAGGGGGGCAAGTGTCCCTTATGGTGGTGAAATCATATAATTTTTCTGTTAATCTCCATGTCGCAATGCTTCAATGTGAGTCTTATTATGTGGGGGTATCCTTAGAGTGACAATGCTTATATAATGAAATGGAAACCGGTATAAGTCATCATTATTAGGAGTTAAATTTCACCAATAGAGAGTTGGAAGAATATTAAAAACATCAAGATAAAGCTTGACTTGAGGGAACAAGGGAAACTACCAAGGCATAACGTATTTTCCCTGCTAAAGAAATCAAAATTGAAAGGATGGCCTAACTTCACAATAACATTTATGGATCCCAATATTCTATTGGTGAACCCCGTTCTTTTAAAGAGGTTCTTTTGTGATGTATTATTTTCATGAGGATAGACTCCGATATGTGGATGCTCCTCTCATTTTTCCTTGATCAATAAATGAAGACTCATTTTGTTCTCAATTTTCTATTCTTATAATTATACTTCACCTTAATAATATCCTATGAAATCTTGTATGTAAATATCAAGATAACCTAAATCCATTTGAACTTTGAATTTAAAATAAATAAAGTCAATCATGGTCCCCAAACACATGAGTCATATTGATTTCCTCTTAGGCATGGCACACAGAGAGGTATAGGCATAACCATCATCACCATAACACTAGAGTTGGTCCATTTAGATTAATGATCTCCTCTCATTCAGGATCAAGGATGAGTATATTTATAACTACCATCATAGTAACATCATAGCTTGTCCATTTGGATTAATGATTTAACTTAGTGTGATGAGGATCAAAATAGGGGAATTTTGAATGAGGATTCGAATATTAAAAAGGTTCTCAAGTATGTTGAAGCTATGTCTTTACATATTTCATGTGAATTCCCTTGAATAATATAAAAAGGATGAGGGAATGGTTGAATGATCTGTATTTTTTCTAGTCTAATGTGGATAGTAAGAACAACTTGAGTTCTACTGAGGTAATTTGTTAGACCCCTCAAGCATTATGTCTTTTATATTTTCCCTAACTTTTTTCAAAGCTTCATATGGGGGAATATGAGTAGTAAAGAACTAAAAATTTTCTTAGGTATCCCTTTATAGATTTTTAACCTACAATGTTGTATTCCTTTTAAATTTAACCGCTCAATTTTAACTATAATACATGATCTGTATATCTAGTGAGAGGAGACTATACTTTTTCCAAGATATCCATTTGTGTATTTTGAACCTGTCATGTTTTGTGTATCTTTATTTGGGTATTTCAAATCCATGGAAATCATACCATTATAAATGAAGTTTATAGTGGAATAGATTTGAACAAAAGGTGATTCTTCCTATAAGGAATCATGAGTAAAGTAAACCAAACATGAATTAGTAAAATTATAATGTTACTGATAGAAGAAATATCCCAAATTAGTATTTTACAAATTGAGAGTGACCATCACTATTAGAATCATTTTCGATGATCCCAATCCAACCAATCATAGTGACCATAATTATTCATGATGGTTGGATTAAACATTATTAGAGTGTTATAGATCTTGATTTTGAATTCTCATAAGGCCGATATAATATGGTGATTTTCATTGGAGAAATAAATGAAAATTACATCATCATACTTAGTACTAAGGTGAAAAGCAGACATGGGTGATTAACTGATGTCATTATATATTACCCTAGAGTGACGTCATTTATTTTATGATCATGAATCTCATACCATTATTTCATGTGGTTTATGGTTAGTTGATGAGGACCATTCAATGTTATGAGGATGATAAACTAAATATATATGCTAAAAGTGAGCATGATACAGATGTGTATAACATCATACATATTAAATTCAATTGAAAATTTTTAGTATGGATTTTTTAAACCATAACTTAAGGAGTTTTAATTTGGATTAATGAGGCAAGATATGAATATTGATGATGATCGTAGATCATATTCTAAAGATGGGACTTACTACAATGTTTTCTAGGAATATGATGATTAAAGGATCATTTCCTTGGGATGAAGATACGTTCGGTTTACAAGACATATCAATGGAACTTATATATACCCATATCGAGGTAATAGTGTTCATAGTCAAGTATAGGTGTCCCTTTCAGTCGAATACACTCATTATTGATGTCCTTGATGATTTATGGACAATAAAACACATATGAAATTAAGTAGGTTAGTTAAAATAAGGGAAATTCAAGAAGGTTTATAACAACATAAAGGTTATTCCACTTTGTAGGGAACACATAATATGGGTGAAATGATATGATATGTCACCACTTGAAAATTTTCCAGAACCAGTGTGTTTTGTGAGCATGGATCCTCTTTTTTTAGGATTATATGATGAGAACTAAAATATTTTCACCTTTTATATTTACACTCTAATTTTTTCATAAGTCCTATAAGTGGGATTCGTAGTGAAAAAGGACATAATATTTACATTGTAATAACTTTATGAATTTTCAACCTGACAAGTTTTACATCCTTTTCACCAACAGTTAATGGTCTTGCAGTCTAGACCAATGGGGGTCTAGAGTTTAAATTCATGTATCTTTAACCAGTTAAAGGTAGTACAATGCTAATATATATTGAATCATAGGGAAGTTCATATAATTTAAGTTCTTATTTCTTAGACCAGAGGTTTGGAAAATAAAACACAAATGGTTCTCAAGGGTAAGAATATTAGAACACTTTTTTTTGAATAAGAATTTGTGATGTTGTAAATCCCAAATCGAGATTATTGGATTAAAAGAAATGATATGGAACAAGTTCACAAGGAATTTCCATGGATCATTTACTAATTATGGGTTCCATTATGATACTAGGGGGAATACATATATTATACAATCATCCCCATATGATGAAGATGCCTCCGGATGATAGACCATATCGAGGGTACTTATAAAAATCCATATTGAGGCTATAATATTCATAGACAATAAGATGTGTCCCTTGGATTTTAATACACTCATTAAAGGTAGTAGGGAAAAATTATGGTGATTTGATTCACTCAAGGAATGAAGTCTGATTTAAGAATAGGGGTTTTAAAAAAAATGTAGTAAAGGTGTTTTGAATTTGAGCATATCATGACTAGATTGTTATGACATCCCTGAAATGGGTTGAGATGGATTATGAATCAAGGATAGGTCTTAAATAGGGGGTTCAAAAGTCATTGAACATCCTAAAGTAATGAGAATAAATCCATGAATATTTCTTATATTTTAAATGAATCTCTGCACATTAGGATATAATATTAAAAAGGTGAATTGTATCCTGATGTTTGTTTGTAAAATTACCCTACATCAAAAATCTTTACATGGATTTGGGTCTCATGTAGGGGAATTGGGAAATATTATCAGAAAAATCTATGAATCTTAAGGTCATTTAGGGTGGACAAAATTTCATGGATTTTAACAACATGTGAAAAGGAATCATGTGACATGAATTTTAAGGTCATATGATAAGGACCTTTATATAGGGGCTTTGCACTAGTTAGGGTTATGCACAAAATGAAATGGATTCCACTCAATTTAAAACTAATGAAGTAAAACTTGATATGAATGTAAGGTTCCAAACACTGGGATAAAGTAGGGATTTTATTGGGAATTATATCTTTTCCTTGGATAGAAGATCTAGAAATCACTATGTATCAGGTGGTAATAGGAATTAAGACATACATAGTTCTTAGAGAGAAATTCCACTCATAGGTCATGCTCATATATAGGATAAAAGGTATTTTTTTGTTTATTATTGGGCCTAGTATGAAGGATCCATGTGTCACTACATATCCTATGAGTTAAAGAATAAAACCACACATAGTTCATGGAGGATCCCCTATGTAGATAATTCTCTTTTATAGTAGGGAAATTTTTTTGTTAATTTGGGCACACAAATGATGTTTCCTATAATGAATTCTCCCATTAAGATCTAACTAATACATAGGAAGGTATAAATTTTATGTAATAGTCTAATAAAACTAGGATATCAGCATCAGGTAACATAGCCATAATAATTGAATCCACCAAAATAGAGAGAGGACCACTATACTGATTAACCTCTTACACATGGAAGAATCATTTTTTATTAATGTTTGGTCCAAGGTTAAAAGATCCTTGTGTCACTATGAATCTTAATGTAATAGTAATCAAGATCCATGTTGTTCTTGAAGATAATTCCCCAGCATAGATTGATCACATATGTGAGGAAAGAGAGCATTGATATCCTCAAGCACACATAGATATTATACATTATGGTATCTCATAAATATCTGACACTCATGTATGGAAATTAGTCCATACTGAATAGTCCACACTAAGAAGTTTAATCCCATTTGTGATGGAGCATATTTTTCCACATTTTATTCCAGGGTTCTCTTAGTTATGTTAAATGGAGTGATCAAAGAAAACCTATAAGCTCACATGACTCATGATATATGTGAAAAATAATAGGAAATCATAGTATCATCTATATCTCACTAGATCATGTGACAGTGGCATTACCCATCACAAGATTTGGAATAAATAGTTTTTATCTTGTCATATAGTTTAACATTATGTAACTATTATATTCACTATGTAGTTTAATATCTAGCATTTAGTACATTGACCATACATTTTAGTATCATATGATGAGGACAATGTTTTGTAGTTTTACATGGAATGACTACAATGTGCACTGCATAGTTTAATGTCATGCAATAGTTATGAACTCAATGAAATTTATTTTTTTGTGGAATGGATTATATCTATGTAGTTTAAAATCTTATAACTTTTACTTCTAAGATAATGTGATGGTTATTCAATGAAATTTTTTAGAGACCTGGAATTTGTGGTTGGTGTGATGAATTATTTATCCAATGTGACCAATGAATAAGCTATATTAGGGTAAAAATTGTCTATGACATAATGTTATACCCACTTTTGTTTGAGATTTGTAGGCTTCTTCATAGGTATAATTAGATTTATAAGAACCAATACTGGCTCTCCTTAGAGAAACAAATGTTGTTGAACCTTTTTATTAAAATTCCATGAAACTCAGTTATGATGGAATTCAAATATATCCAATGTTCATAATCTCTTTTCATCGATTCATTCAAGGTATTATAGTTATTTCTAAGACTATTCATATTCAGATAGCTGATTTTTGATGGAAATGAAAAGTGAGGGGAGATAGACCTCTATAGGTAGGACCACCTTTATAACATATACAAGTGAATGTGTGGTCTCTTGTGAAATATTAAATGTTGGGGTTCGATAATCCCACAAATAATTCAAGGAATTTATAGGATATGACTTATTGTCTTTCTCTATAACCATCTAGAGTATATTAGATATAGTCTTTCTGAAAGCCTTAGTTTTTCCATTTTCATTTCATGGTAGTGGTATGAGTGGTTAGACTGAATTTCACATTGTTGGTATGACCTTTTTAAATTATAGGAGTGGAAATAGGTGTCATTTTCTATCAGTATTGTATAACGGAAACCAAATATAGTAATAATATTTGTCTCCATGAAGTTGATTATAGCCTTTGTTCCAAATTATTTAAGAGATATATTCTCAATCTACTTGGTTAAGGAGTTAGTGGCAGAAAGAATATACTTGAACTGCCTTGTTATAGATGGGGGATATGGACCCATAACATATATTCCCTAGAAGGAAAATGACCGAGATTATTTAATTGGTATGAAACAACTTTGGGTGTTAATATATAAAATTAGCATATTTTTTCAAGAATGAAATTTTCTAGTACAATCTATGTAATCCTGTGTCATTGAAGACCAAAAAAATTCAAGCCTCTTGATCTGGTAAGAGAGCTTAGTTCTGAATTAAGGATAACAACAAGTGCCTATGTGGATTTCATTTATAAAAGTGAGGGTATATATTCATTTAATTCATCTAAGTATGATTCCATCAAATACTCATTTATAGAGTACCTTTTGATAATTTTTTCCATCATAAATAACAAATTTGTTGACTCAATCTTACATTTTCTCTCTCTATGCTAAGTATGATGAAAAAATTTCACTTTAGAGATAGTCTAGTATGGGGGACATCCATCTAGCGGTGGAATAATTTGGTGAGGTCATCACCTAAATTTGTTCAAGAGTGGCATAAATTGTATTGGTTTATTCCCCAGTATTACCCATGAATGGGGACACAATTCTATGGTGTGTGATACCGATGACTATTTCATTCTAATATGGATCTTCTAAGGTTATGGTTTCATTAGCCGACACATATTATAAGTAATTTTTTTAATGTGGAATATGAGATAATATTTTTTTGGTGGGGAATTAATCCATCAATATGAATATATAATAAAAAATGAGAATTAAATATTTTTTTTCATAATTCCATATTCACCATTAATTTATTTATTACCAACTTGAAATAACCCTTGATATTCAGGAAGTCAAGTAGTACTTGTTGGTAAAATTCCAATCTTATAATGAGGTATTGGTATTCTGCTTCATTATTAGGGTATCCCTCTAAAAAGATAAAGGAATAAGGAAAGAATACCCCTATCGAATAAATAAAAATAATTCCCAAACTAACTTTTTTGAGATATGGTTCATCCATCCTTCTTCTTTTTGGCCTTTTTGATACACCATTTAAATACATCTACCTTATTTTGGGAGTTTCATGAATGGATAATAATTCTTTATTTGGTAATTCCATATCCATAAACCTTATTTATGAAGTGGTATGTGTTGTGATAAATTCTGGAAATGATTTTCCATTAACTACCTTCTAGAGTATGAAATGGATATCAAATTACTACTAGAGGACCACCCATCGTACCAAATTACCATTCAACATGGGATGGTTAAGGATATATTTGAGCTGGTTAATACGAGAAACTATATATACCTCATTATGTTATAGGTAGCAACACAATTTTTCAATCATAAATATTAATTCAAGGAAATTCTTATCCACTTTAGAATATCATGTATCAATATATTTCATGTTTTTTAAGATAAGAGAGGATATTTTCTTTTTTCTACACCATTTTTATATGTGATAAGGGAACCAAGTGATCGATCAAAATATTAAATGTATAAAATGAGTGGATTTAATTGGATGAGTAGAATCAATATTGGTGGGCTTTAGAAATATTGATTGATATTATTTAAATCCTACTGATAATATTTTTCCCACCAATATGTGACTTTCTTCTTCATGATCTTGGTAAAGGGTAGGAATTTTCATGTAAGGTTTTTAATGAAGAGTCTATTATAGGTGAGGCATACTTTAATTCCACTAAATTTATTGATATTTTAAGGAGGTGGAATTTTAAGGATCTCCTTTGTTTTCTTTATATTTTACTCTATTCCATGATGGAATACTATGAAGCTGAGAAACACTTTTAATGTCACACACAAAATTTATTTCAAGGGGTTTATATTTTGGTTGTGTTGTGGTAGTTTATTGATAACTTTTTCAAGATCAGTAAGATGATCACATCACTATTGGGATTTGAGAACCAGATCATTAACATAATAATCCATATTCTTCCTTAGAAAGGGCATGAAAATATGGTTCATGGAATGCTAATATTTTCCCCTTATTGTTTAGGAAAAATGGAATTACTGAATAAGAATACACACCATATGGTTACTAGAAAGCGTTGGCCTTATCATCATAGAGGGATATCTGAATATGGTTATAACTAGAATATCCATCCATGAAGAAGATGGCCTAGAAACAAGTGGTTGAATTGATCAAAAATATATAATCAAAACTAAAAATTCATCCTTTGGGAAATGATGGTCAAGATCTATAAAGTTGATTAAAACTCTAATTTTATCATTCTTCTATTAAATAAGAACAATATTGGAACACTATTTCAACTACTAAACTAACTAAATTAAATCATTTTTGATGATTAGGTTGAATTTGGATTTGAACTTTAGAACATGAGTCAGATGGATTTTCTTGGAAGGTTGTTTCTAGATATTATAATCTTCAGGGAGTACAAAATTATGGGTGTCCACATTAGGATCATGTACAAGAATCTTTTATAGTTCTATTAAAAGATATCCCAATGTTGTTTAAAAAAAAGAGACGCATGTCCCATGATCTTCTAAATACATGGTTTCAATGGTCAAAGTGAGTCATGGGTTTCCCTCTAAGATTAGATTCACTAGTTTGAGTTCATTAATTATGGTGGAGATTGTTTCTCAAATATTGGTTTTGTATCTCTGGGATCTTCCTCCTTTACTTATTATACTTCAATTTTGGAGGAAGTGGGTGATGAAGGAATGATTTAAATACTATGATATAATTTCAAGGCATCAATATAATCCTTAAATGAAAGGGAGGAAACTTTGAATCATGTTAATGATAACACTCTCCCGCCTCTTCGTCTTCTATAATTTCAATGGATGTAGATGATGAAGGGATATTTTTGGGGCCTAAAGATAATTTGAGGGAATTTTTATCTTTTTTTAATGGTCAGGAGGAATATCCAAATATATAAAGTGAAAATGTGTGGGAATTATCAATAGGAAAATTTTGGATATACTCTCTTTTTCCTTTATTACCAAGGAAATATGATATTTTGACATCCTGAGATCCATGAGATGAAATTGGGTATTTTCATTTTCTACTAATTATGAAGTGGCGTGTTCAGATCCAAATAGTTATGCAAGGATCTCCTTGGGTCTTGGAGTTAGAGGAGAATTTTATTCTAGTTAATCATTATAAATATTTGGATTAGAGACTTTTTCTTTGCAACTATATTCATAGGTTGTGATATATATCATGAGGATGGGGTAAAACATATCTAAACTCAATATTGTTTCAATAATCTAGTTAATGGGGAAAAAATAATATTCACTGAATTCATGAAAATAGTTTATGGGTTCCATATCAAGAATTTTTGTGGAAAAAAATAAATGACATTGCCTATATCTAGTAATTTTCCCTCCCTTTGATAGAATCTTGCATATATGTATTGATATTTGAGGGAGTCAAAGGAGTAACAATCACCATGTAGCCCTCCAACCTATCATTTGACATAATATTTGAGGCAATGATGATATGAATAAGGTACTTCAATATGGGAATAAATCCATGGTATTCCCAATAGTATATTGAAATATATATCCTGAAATAAATACATTAACTTGGAATTTGAGATGAGGTCCCAAAATTGGGATATGGTCTTGATTTTTCCAAGAGGATTATACTTTTTTTATTATACCCTTTCATTTTATGGTAGAGAGATACATATAAACTTTTTTAGGGACCAATAATTAGAGCATAAAAACTAGTATATAGTTGATTCATGGACCATTATCAATGAGGGCTCAATGAACATCAACATCATCCTACTTTACATATATGTAGGAAGGCCTAATATGAACTGTAAGACATTCTGCCTATATATATCATTGTAGGAAATAATCTTATGAATATCATCAGGGTTATTCTCTATATGATATAATTAAATAGTATATACCTAAGATTCAAACTCTTCAGGGATTAGGAGAGCCTAAATAATAACCCCATGAAGTTCCTTTGAAAGATTAAGGGAATCGAGAATGGAAAGCTTGGTTAGAAAAATGGAAAACTACTTCAAAGTGTAATATTTCTAATCCATGGGATTATGCATTTATGAATAGTGTTTCTCCTTAGTTTGAGGTTTCATATATGAGTCTTCTTGTACTAGTGGATTCTGTAACGCCCCTATAAAAGTGATACTTAAATAACTAAATGTTAAAACCCATGTCACAAGGGTGTGAATTTATTTTTAGGAGAATACCAGATTAAAACTCCAATGTTAAGTGGGGATTGTCATGGACTAGTGTTAGGATGGGTGACCTTAAGGTAGGTTTCCTAGGGTGTGTGTGATTGAGGACAAAAAAATCTGAAAGAACCTGTTTTAGCCTATGGGGACAATTATTAGTTTGATAGGATACCCTTGTTGGTAATAGAATTTGGTGTAATTAGAAGGAAACCAAGGTATTAAAGAAGACCCATGGGGTCATATTATCAGGTTTATGGCACAAGGAGTTAGTATCATGAAAAATGGTATCAAATACAATACCCAAACGAAAGTATAGAGGAACTTCTTGGGTTTGATGTTTGGGGTCTACAATATGGGTGTTGTGCATTAAAGGGGAATATTGTAACACCATTGGAAAAGTGGGACTTAAAAAGACTAAATGTTACTACTCATATTAACAAGGTGAAAATTTATTTTTGGGAGCTTATCTAATTAAAAATACACTATTATGTGTACCTTTTCCAAGAGTAGTGTTAGGATGGGTGACCTCAAGGGAATTTTTTTAGGGTGTGTATAAGTGAGGACAAATCACATTGAAATAACATATGTTGTATTATGGGGATAGTCATTTGTATGATAAGTGACCTTGGTGGGTAATATCATGTGGTGTGTTATAAAGTAAAACAAGGTATTAAATGAGACTAAGGGGGTTAGATGATGAATATTATAGCCTAAGGAGATCAGGTCATGAAAAATTGTATAAGATCCAATACCTGGCTAGAAGTGGAGAGGCATTTCATGGGATTGATGTTTTGGGTACATAATGAGGGTTTTATGCTTTATGTTTTTTTTTGTTAAAAAATATGGTTGAAAACATTCCATCATGTTTACTTTCAAATTAGATATTTTGAAAGTGGTATATTTTTCCAATATTTTCTAAATTATTATGGGCCTCAAAATCATGATTTTTTATGGTAAAGTAAGGATTTATGCATATAAATTATAGAAAACTAGAAAGTGTCTAAATTATTTCATGGAACTAAAATCATCTAAAGTATTTTATGGAACTACAAAGGAAAAATATTGACATTCTACATAGCAACTACATAATGCGAACCAAAAAGGATGTCTATGAGTGATTTCATCATTTGTGGATAAATATGGTAAATTAAGGTCATCACAAAGGGTTATGTGATATGAGAACTGCATATAGAGATAATTTTGTTGGAGGATCGTGGTTTTCAGATAAGGATGGTGATTTAAAGAGTTTTTCAAAGGAATTAGGCATTATTAGAACCACAAATCACGTATAGTACATGGTGATGGCTAATTCATAAAGTAGTTAATGATAATTGTGAAAAAGGGGTTTTATGGGATTTCATTGAAAATATAAAGGATCCTAATCACATAATTAGATAGATAGAATTTTATTAGAGAATATCATCATTGTAAGAATTCATCTATGTTAAAAGTGGTTTTCAAAGGAGTCATTCCGGGAAGGAAGTGATTCATGTAAGAGGTGATTTGTGAAGTAGTACATGAAGGGGCAGTTAATGAAGGAGGTAGTTTGGGAAGATATATTGCAATGGGGGTTTGTGAGAAAGTGTAGATCAAAAGGGAAAAGGGGTCACCAAGCATCAGTGGTCCATAAAGAAAAGGCATATTGTAAAGCATAGTGGTTTGCAAAGTACTTAGGCCATGCGGTGTAAGGAAGTTCGTGAAGTGATTAAGGTAGTTCACGAAGGGACTAAAAACAGTTCATGAAATGAATCCCTATAAGGAAATGACCGTGGGGTGAATTGTATTTAATCTACCATATAAAAACATGACTTCATGGAACACTCATATATGTGTGAAGAAAATTATGAGATGATTCAAAATGACAATGATTCCTTTCAACAAGCAGTGAGCACACTTCAATAGAGAGAGTAGTGAGATTACAAATTTTGATTGGTTGTAAAGTAGGAGGGATAGTTATTTCACTCCGAATATTGTATTGGTAGTGAGGTTTAATGGATTTGGTACATAAGAACATTGCATTTGTATGCTACTTGGATGTATCCCAGTGTGGGTGAACCAAGTAAAATTGTTGTGACTTGTGCATGTATTAATTCTAATATTATTATATGTTATGGGAAGTAGAGAGAATAAATTTTTTTATAACAAACCAATATACAATGATATAGTTCCATTAATATATCATACCCCGATTCAACCCACCCCCACCCCACCCCTCAAGGTATTTAACCTATTTGGACTAACAATTGGTATCCAAGTGAAAGTTTAGAAGCTAGTGGTTCTCTCTAAGGATAAGAAATAGAATCTTTTAATCACAAAGGGAGTCTGATCATCGATGGAAACAATTTTTAGATATGTAATAATTATATTAAACACTTCTTTATATCATTGCGTATGGATGTATCTACAGCTTCAATGCATAGTATTTATACAAGTATGGACAATAATGTTTTATCAAAAGAAGAAAATAGATAATTTGATGTTGATGCTAAAGGAATCAATGCCTTGGGAGGATCCTTATCGAACAAAATCTATATGAAGGTGATTTCATGTAAGTCATCACTTTATATTTGGGAAAATCTTCTAAATATATATGAAGGTAATCAAAAATTATGGGAAGAAAAATTTCAAGTTCTATGGAATAAATATGATGACATGAGAATGTACCCCAATGAGTTGATAGATGCATTATTTGATTGGGTGAATGCTATTGTAGAATATATGTGTGGTCTTGGAAAAATTATTGAAGATGTGAATATTGTTAAGTGAATTATGAGAATACTCTCACCTTGGTTCAATCCAAAAGTATCAATACTATAGGATAAAGATCTTAAAAAATTGACATTGGATAGATTACATATTACTCTTATCATATATGAGATGAGAAATGATGATAATGATACTGTAGAAAATGGTAAGTCCAAGGAAGTGGCATTGAAATCTATGAAGAAGCTCACTATTGAAGATAATCATGAGGAAGACACTTTGGATGAGGTTATGTTATTACTCTCCAAAAATATGCAAAGAGGAAGAGGAAATTTAAAGTTAAACTACCACTTTCATGATTTTGATGTGGAAATATTTAATATCTTACAACAAAGTTTCCTAATAAGTTTCAAGATGATGATGAGGATGATAATGAAACTCTTAGGAATAAGTCTTCAACCAATGTGAAAGGTAGGATAAGTACTAAGAGAAATGTATTCAAAAGAATAATTTTCTTTCAAAATAATATGATATTTTAAAATAATCTAAGGCATAAGATTTGGATGAATTCTAGGATCATGAAGAAAATGTTATGGTGGTAGTTTTTATAAATTTCAAAACAAGGGAAGAAAATGACAATTATTAAGAATAAGTTAAAGGAATATTTGACCTTCAGATCTAATTAGAAGCAGTGCTTGAAGAGATAGAAATTTGGAGATCCAAAACAAAGAACGTCAATATGGTGGTTAATGATGCCAAACTCTATATAAAATAAAAGGAATAAGGGAAGTTTGAGTTTGAGGATAAAATTGAAAGGCTTAAACCGAAATTCCATAAAACTCAAAAAAATAATTTAGTACAAGCTTAGGGTTGAATAATAGACAAAAGCTATTGATAATCTAACTAACATAGTAAAATATCAAGTCAAACGCATGGAAGATATTAAGGAGGAGGTTTTCAACCTATGAATAAATGTAAAATATTAGAAGAAAATCTTGAATCTAGTAAAATAGGATTAAAATTCAATAGAAAAATGAAAATTATAATTCAGATTTCTAGTGAAATAGACAAAGGAATGATTGGAGAATAAAATGATATATCAGAATGATACAATTGTTATGGAACTTGATTACAAGCAGAAAGTAGTAACAGTTGAAGTTAGACCACAAGTACCCACTCTGATGTTGAAGATCAAAACCAGAATATCTAGAGAAACTTATGTACATCTAGTAGAATGGTAGTGAAAAATAGAAATTCACCCTATATTAGTTGTTATTTCTATGGAAATTTGGGACACTAATAAAATGTTTGTTCCATATCCAATAGGTATCGAAGTTAAAAAGAGTGACATAGAAAACAAAATAGATCTCAATATTCTAGGATATCATTTTATAGTCATTATTTCTAGTGTGAGGGATTTGGACACAATGCCTGGTATTTTTCATCAACTAAACTGGGAAAAGTACCAAAATAGACTCAAAGTGTTCATAAAAATCAACTCAAGGAATCATCAAATGAGATGAAAAATAAAAATCTATTTTCAACATTACAAGAATAAAGTGGTCTATCATACTCTGAGCATGATCAAGAATATTATCCAAATACATGGATCATAAAGAAAAGAGATGTAAAAGAAGTGGTTGTAGAGATTTATTTTAAATAATCAAATCATACTTGAATATAAATCATTGATAGTGGATGCACCTCCCATTTGACAGGGATAAGGATCTTGTGACACGAATCAGATATGACAAGTAAGGTATTGTATGATTTGGTAATGATTAAGGCCTAAAGATTTTTTTCCTAGGAAAATCCTTATTTGTGGGGAAATACATGATAATTGTAGATATCATAGTTGTTTAAGACCTTAGTCACAACTTTCTAAGTTTCAGTTAATTGTCTGATTCAATACTTGCCATAATCTTTTCCAAGAAATTATGTATCATCAAGGGGAAATATGGTGTATTTGTTTATAGGTAAAGAGTATGAAGGGTAATATCTACCTTATGAGTGGAGAATAAGATATGTTCTTTCTATCCAAGGAAGAAAAAATAGTTTATGGAATAAATGTATTGGTCATTTTATCCAAACATCCTTGGAAGATCTGATAAAATTTGATACTTATTTAGATCTTCCTAGGTAATCACATGACCATACACATATGAACGATTCTTGTCGGAAAGCGAAGATAATTTTAAATATGTATAAGGAAAAAGAGAAAATGTCAAAAAAAAGTGCTTTAGTTGGTTCATATTGATGTGTGCAGACCTATTTCACTAAGATGTATTTATGGGAGGAGATATTATGTTATCTTCAATAACATTTTTAGTATAATTCCATGGGTTTCAATAATCACCAACAAGTATAAAGGGTTCAATTTCATAACACGTTATTGAAGGGAAGTTGAAAATATTCTAGGTAAAAAAATCCAGGAGTTCTAAAAATATAATGGAAAAAAGTTCAGGAGTAGTCAAATAGAGGATAATTTCAAGAAACATGGGATAAGGCATCAAGTTTTAGAAGTAATAACTCTAACATAAAGGAGTAGTCAAGAGAAGAAATATAATTGTTAACAACATGGCTAGGAGAATTCTCATTAAGAAAGACCTTCCAAAAAAATTGGAAAGAAGAAGTGATGACATTATTCTACACAATAAATAAATCCTTATTATGTATATAGGAAGAGAAGACTTCATATGATCTATGGTATGGAAAGAATCCAACATTGAAATAATTTTGATTCTTCAGAAGTAAGTTTTTTATTCACTATAAGGAGAAACATAGGATGTTTTAATCTCATGGAGATGAAGGGATTTTTCTTGGATACTCAAGAAAAATAAAAGCATATAAATGTTTCAATAATAGGTTGGGATAAGTTATAGAATATAATGATGTGGTTGTGATATAAAATGAGAAGAATATTCATCAAATACATAAACATTTTTATGAGGATATTGGTGAAGAGATAAGTAGCTCAGGGGTAGTTTTTTTACTTGAGGAAGACTCAGAATAATTTTTAGATAATGAAAGGAATGAAAATAAATCTATATCTGTATAGAGACTAAAGGGTCAAGTCGAAATTGATAGATCAAACATGATTAATAATCGACCAACGCCATTGTAAACAATGAGGATGAAGACTCTACAAAAAGTATCTTTCTTATCATAGGAATATCAAATTTTTTTGAATAATAATCAAGAGATGAGATTTGGGTTTAAGAAATCAGTGAATAACTTGACCAAATAGAAAATAATCAGACATGGGATATTATTTTGTGACTGAAATATAAGAATGTCATCGAGACCAAAAAACTATTCCGGAATAAACTAAATGAATATGTCTCATTTATTAAAAACAAATCACATCTAGTGTACATAGGATACTCCCAGATAGAGGGTATCCATGTTGATGAAACATTTTAACATGTTATAAGGCTAGAGACAATTAGATTATTCTTGTCCATAACAGTGTAAATAAATTTCAATGTTTTCCAAATGGATTTCAAGTCATCATTTCTGAATGGTTTTCTAAAATAATAAGCATATATTGAGCATATAGATGGTTTTCTCATTCCTAAAGATGATAATAGAGCTTTTCAACTGAGTAAGGCAATATATGGGTCGAAAAAAACACAAAGAGCATGGTATTCAAGGCTAGATCGGTTTTTGAAGAAGCTTGGTTTTCAGTGTGGCAGAGTAGATTACAATATATACGTCAAAAATGTCAGTAATCAAGGGATGATAGTGCTAGGGTATATTAAAGACATAATCTTTGGTGGATAAAATTAAGCATATTGAAAACAATTCATAAAATTCATGAAAAGTGAGTTTGAAATGTCAATGATTTGTGAACTAACCTTTTTCCTTGGTCTAAAAGTGACATAAGGAAGGAATGGAACATTTTTTTCTCAATCCAAATATTCCAAGGAGATTCTAAAAATATTTGGAATGAATAATTATAAGAAGATGAAAACTATGGTGGATACCTCGATGAAACTATCATGATATGATGAAGGAAAATGGTTAATATCATAGAATATAGGTAGATCATTGTCATTCTATTATACTTAACAATTACATGAACTAATATTTTTTTCTGCATTCCAAGAACTGTGGTATCAAATTAATCACAAATAAATCCACTTACTTTTAGTAAAAAGAGAATACTTTGGAATATCAATGGAATTGTGGATTTTAGTTTTTTTTACAATGAAAAATCTCATTGAGATTTATTGAGATATAGATATGTAGATTGGACCGGTTTAGCATAATATAGAAAATAAATATTATGTGGTAAATTCTATATTGGTGTATTGTGTATTTCTTGTCTAAACAAGGAAAATGATTGCATTTAATTGAGAACCACAGAAGCTGAATATATGGTGACTACTCAAGAATGCACATAGTTATAGTGGATAAAGAAATAGCTTGGTGATATGGGAGTTAAAGTGAAGTCTATAATTCAAATAAATTGAAATAATTCAAGTTCTATAAATCTAAGTAAAAATAAAATCCATAACTCATAGACAAAGCACATTAAAATCAAATATCATTTTATAAAGTATAAAGTAGATCATGGGCTTGTGAAGCTGGAGTATGTTCCTACAGAACTATAGGTTACAGACATTCTGATGAAGGCCTTACCCAAAGAGGCATTTAATTGTATTTGACTAGATCTTATAGTTCAGTCCACTCCCCACACTTGAAAAGGTGTGGATGTAGGACCCACACTCCCTGAGGTATGGTGTTTTTCTCCCATATGTGATGATTTTTGTTCTTTACAATGTTGAAACCCCAAAGGAGTGACCTTTTGGTTCATTGAAAAAGGGGTATAAATATATTGTTCAATATAGGGGAGAATCTAATAGGGGGAGGAGAAAATTAGGGAGAGTTTTGAATATAATGATACTAAATATGATTGATCAAAGGATATATATCATAATAGATGAAGGTCTGTGATGAAAGTAGTTGACTGTTTCAAGAATGAGGTGATTCATTGATGAACTTTGAAAGGTAAAATTATCTCTCATACTGAGCACAACTCATGTGGGATTATAGTGTGTATTGAGTAAATATTTTATCAATCTCTTGAATTGAAAGGAGAGAATTTGATAAAAGTGTCCAAGTAATTTTGAAGTGCTGCTAAAAACCTAAAGGGGAAGATTATTGGGAAAAAATCCCTCAAGGTTTCATTTTGGTGTTTTTTATTTATTCTTGTTTGTTGAAAAGGATAGTTGAAAACATTCTAGAGTGGTTTTTGTCAAAGAAAATGTTTTGAACGTGGAATATTTTACCAGTATTTTCCATATTTTTTGGCTTCAAAATCATGATTTGTTTTATGGAAAAGCAAGGATTTATTCATATAATTTTTGTAGAACTGCAAAGTTTCAAAAGGAGTATGAGGATTGCCAGAATATAAAAGAGTTTTTGGAATCAAAAATGAAAAATATCATCATTCCTCGTAGAAGCTATGCTATGATAACTACAAAGGGAGTCTGTGATGGAGTTCATCATTTATGAAAAAATATAGTGAATTAAGTCCACCGCAAAGGGTTATGTTCAACATGATGACCTAAAAATATCATTTCAAAAGGATCATAGTTTTTTAATGAGTATGGTGATTTAAAGAGTGTTGCAAATGAATTAGGCGTTATGTGAACTACATAGCATGTACAGTACACGGTTATTAATAATACACAATGGAGTTAATGGTAATTGTAATTAGTGGGTTTTCTCATATTTCTTTGCCTATGTAAAGGACCATAATCATATCATTAGATAGAATGAATTTGATTAGATAATATCATCACTAGAAGAGTTTATCTATGTCTAAATTGGTTGGAAAAGGATACATTCTAGGAAGGAATTGATTCGTGAAAGAAGTGATTCGTGAAGTAGACCATCAAGGGTCTGTTCAGGGAGGAGTTATTTCGATAAGATAGTTTATAGAAGGGGATTTTGGGGCAATGTACCTATCAATGGAAAATAAGCGGAAAAGAATCATTGGTTCAAAGAGAAAATGTAGACTGTGAAGCAATAAGGTTCGTGAATCACTCACTCAACATGGTGTAAGGTAGTTTGTAAAGTTATTAAGGCTATTCGTGAAAGGACTAAAAAAATTCACAAAAGGAATATCTACAAGTCAATCAGTATCTGGTTAAGTGTATTTCATCTACTAAATTAAAATTGGACTTCATATCACACTCATATATGTGTGAAACCATTATGTTCAAAACTATATAAGATTCCTCTAAAGAATTCGTGAACACACTTAGGAGGAGAGAGTAGTGAGATTTCAAATTTTGATTGGTTGTAAACAAACAGGGATTGTGAGTTCTCTCTAAATCTTGTATTGGTAGTGAGATTTAGTGGATTTTGTACATATGTAAATTGGCTTTGTATACTTCTTGTATGTAGACCAATGAGGGTGAACCAAGTAACTTTTTTGTTACTCTATGATATGGGAAGGAGAGAGAAGAGTTTTTTGATGATGAAAAAAATATTTAATGATGTGTTTGCTTTAATATTTCATTACCTGATTTACCCCCCCCCCCCCCCACAGGGTATTTAACCTAGTTGAAAAAAGAATGTTTTTGGGAAGGCAACCAAGGTATTAAATGAGACTAATGGGGTCATATGATCATGATTATAGCCTAAGGAGATCAGGTCATGAAAAATTGTATCAGATTCAATACCCAGATGGAAGTTGAGAGGCATTTCATGGGTTTGAGGTTTGGGGTCCACAATGAGGGTGTTTTACTTTATCGGGGGGTGTAACACCCCTATAAAAATGGTGCTTAAATTATTAAATGTTACTACCCATGTCACCAAGGTTCAGCTTTTATTTCGGGAGAATACTTGATTAAATCTCCATAGTTAAGAGAGTCATGTATTGGAGTAATGTTAGGATGGATGACCTCCTGTGAAGTATCATAGGGTGTGTCTGGGTGAGTAAAAATAGAACTGAAAGAACATGTGTTGGTATGTGGGGATGGTCATTAATTAGATAAGTGAAGCTTACGGGTGATAACTTGTGGTGTACTGGAAAGGAAAATGGGGTATTATAGGAGACACATGGGGGTCTGATAACCAGGTTCATAGATTAGGGAAGGTAGGGTTATAAAAAATGGTATCAAAGTCAAAAACTTGTTGGAAGTGTAGAGGCACTGCTTAGGTTTATGTTTTATGGTTCACAATGAGGGAATTTTAATTTAAAGAGGTGGATATTGTAACACCCCTAGAAAAGTGTGACTTAAAAAGATATATGTTATTAATCAAGTCACCATGTTAAAATTTTATTTTTGAGATCCTACCTGATTAAATCTCCATAGTTAATTGAGGTTTATGCTAGAGTAGTGTCAGGATGTGTGACCTCCTGGGAAGTTTCCTAGGGTGTGTGAGAGTGAAGAAAATTCACACTAAAATAACATGTTTTGTTATGTAGGAACAATCATTAGTCGCATGTGTGAACCTGATGGGAAATAGAATATGGTAAACTAGGAAGGAAACCAAGGTATTATAGAAGACCCTTGTGGATAGATGACCAGGTTAATGGCCCATTGAGGTCGGTTCATGAAAGATACCTTCCCTGATTATAATTCATGGGAATCTTCTATGGATTAGGCTAAACTAACCTTCACACTATTTTACATTGAACAGTAATATTTTGGTCTACTAACCAGTCCTTCAATATAATTAGGCTTGAACAAGTCCTGAATTATTTAGGTGTAAACTAATGCTCTTTTTATTCTTGTTATAGTTATGATCTCCTGGTCCATATATCATATATAGTTTTAATAAGGATATGACCTAAATTAATAGATTTATGTCAACTTTATCTCCCCCATCCCCACTAGACTTTACAACCTCTTTCCCCTACTCCCCAATTTTGAGAGGGGAATTCAATATCATATGTTTTTTCTTATTTAGAGAAGGGATATACCAATTATATTATGTTAATAGAGATATATAAATACTCTTTTTCTAATGAGGATTTTTTCTGATGTGCTAATTTCATTGAACCATTGGTGGGGTGGTTTCCATTCCCCTTGTGTCAGGGGAATAAAGTCTGATAGGGCTTAAATTATCTTCATCATTTGAATAAATCTATCATATAATTATTCACTCTCATTACACCTATTTTGGTAATTCTTAAAAGACCAAATATTTGAGGGTTTTGGTGCTAAATAAGCCAACTCAATTGCCACAAAGGGATTTGGTGTCACAACTAGTTAATCTGGATGCACCCTAAGAATAATATGTTCTTAGTTGATCATTTTCATGGCCATACAATCAAAAAAAATTACTCCCTTGATTATAACTTCATTCCATCCCCCTTATACTATTGGTAAAGTGGAAGAAACACAATAAACTTGTGGAGATGGCTTTCCCAACTTCACCTTCCCGGGATCTATTTTTTTTAGATGATATCTTTGAAGAAAAATAAATCATATATGGTGTCCCAAAATATTTAGTGGAAGGGGAAATAATCTTGGTTGTTATTAAGACCAATTTTATCAGGATTTATGGGATCTGGTAGCATTAGTAAACTATTCTCCATGTCTATGACAAAATTACTAGGAACCTTCTCATTTCATAAATAATATACTTTTTTATTTCATTTCACATACATTGTGTGCCTCTACTATTTTATCCCTTCTTAAAGTGGGTGTTTCTATTTTTTATTAGTAAGGAGGTGGTTACATGTGATATTGTGTGTGTTTGGTTAATGAATTAGGAATTTTATCTATTTAATTCATGAAAAATGATGTTTCCACTTTACCAAACCTATTTTCTAGAGTCGTTAGAGTTTTTCGGGGCTTGGGATTAGTCTGTTGAATGGAATCCTACAACCTTTTTATGATTGCAGACAACTAATATAATCATCCTAAGTATTATATAGGAATGAGCGGTGCTTTCATCTCATCATAGAGATTCTCTATACATATTCATGGAATCTCTTCTTGGGGAGTTACAAGTTTTAGGAATAATTCAAACCCTTCCACTTGGAAATAAAGTATGAGACTCACACATTCTCACATTATTTACAGTTTAGGAGGTTAAGAACTATTTTCTTTCTTATAATGGAGATTAATTGGTAGATAAATTTCTTGTGAAGATCATATCACCCTATTATTGATCTGGCTGTCATATTACTATACTAATCAAATGTTGTCCCATCTAGAGTCTACATGAAGAATATGAGCTTAGATTCCTCTTTCTTCTCAAGGGTTCCCCTCATGGGACAACATTGATATAAAAGGTCTTTTAATTTAACCTATAAATCCCTAGTTCCAATTAAGGAATGGTTAGATGAATTTTTGAAATTGGGTAGATGAGTGTTCACATTCCCCCATTCAAGGTATGGATTTATTTTCAATTCTGATGGTGAAATTTTCCCTTCCATGGACTCTATTCAAGCTACGAAAGATTCAAAAAAGTTAATGAGATCTAATAGAATGTTTAGTTGGATGAAAACTTGGTTATATTCTATAGGTTTAGCCATATATAGTCATACTTACTGCATGTATTATTGATTTATGGTGTGAGTTAACTTGGTGTAGCTCATCTAATATGGTCATGGATACTGCCATAGTGGAATAAACTCTTGATTTTCCCCATCCAATTGTTCTAGGAAGACAATCTATTTGAATCCAAAATTGGATGGATGGTTGTATTCTACTCTTACAGGTAGGGTATCCCCTCCATTATGAGGGAGATTTGATAGAGGATAAGCACACATCTCTCCTAAGGGAATATAATAGGTATTAACATTTCCCATTAGTAAATCAGTGTTGAGTCACATTAACTCCTTACTTCATATTGATAAATCCTCTCTTTAATTTTAAAAGAACAAATATTTTTAGTTAAATGGTGTGTTTCCTCCACACCCTTCCCCTTTTCTTTGATTAATTTCCACTATGGTGGTGGAAATTGATCATTTAGTGGGGGTCATTTGGTCCTATCTATGATAATGAGTACACACACTTTCTTTGGGTGTTTCAATTTACACCCTTATTTTAGATAAAACATATGTATCCCACTCTTTCATGTTGGAATCCTACTCTAGATCATTGGTGGGTTTGATTTTGAGGACATTCACTAATGTGTAGTATGTTATCGGACCCATGTCCTCATTATAAAGGTAAGGGGATAAGCCATATCTCGAATATTTTTAAATAGTTAATTCATAATTGTCCTTTTATTTTCATTTCTTGGTTGACCATTTTGGTTTATGACCCTCACGAGGCTTTTCCTTCTCCTTCAAATATTCCCTAGAAAGTTATTTACAGAATGTGACCATAATAGTGTCTCCATAAACCCTTTCTAAGCATGTCCCCAAAGATATATATATGTCATGAAATAGGAGAAACTATGAATGTTTTTCTTGTGGTGTTCCTACTAGTATGGAGAATATCAATTTTCATAGAGCAGGAGGATATTAGGATAAAAATTCCTCCAAAATTGTGGAATGGGGTTGATTTGGTTCTTATTTTGTGAAATATTAGAATCGTCAAGGATTTGATAATCCTCTAGATAATGGTTGTGGTAAAAATTACCTCATCTCAGTAGGTTATGGTTTCTCTTTTTTATTATTATTTCGGCCACTGTTGTATCCCTTATAATTTAATGGGATTTGTTTTGAGAATGTACTAGATTTAGTGAATGTTCTAAACATGAGATAATCACTATTGAGGGAATCAGATCATTCATAGTTTTTTATTTTATTATATGAGAAGATTTTTCAACCTTTTATGACGCTTGATGTAGGAGCCTCTAGATATATTTTTTCCTCTAGGTTCATCCTTTACAATATTTAGAGATAACGAGACCGAATTGAATGGGATGGATAATGTTTGTATGGTTTAGGACTAAGATTTTTCCTAGAGTGGTGATATTGAATGAAATCATTCTTGGTGGTATCTTCTAACCTGGGAGAGAAGTGAATTGTAATACTTTGTGTTCACACCACTCTTTTATGCATAAATAAATGGGGATTGGAAGTGATAAATTGATTTTGATTCTTCAATGTGTTGATGAATGCAAATTAAATATCTCCACACCTCCATTCCAACTTCAAGCATTGTGAAACTAAAAGGGTGTCTAGTCTGATTTGATGATGAATTTATTCTATTATCTTGATGTTTTTTTCATATTAAACATAAGTTAGATCATTTTCCATCTAATGATGAAGGTTCATCCATATATTCAGATGAATATGTTTTATGTATTCTACTATCAATGTATTTAAAATATAACATTGAGACATATCTTTGAGACAAAATCTGATCTATATGTTGTTATTATCTAGGTATTTCCTTATCATCACAACATTCTATTCATATTTAGTGAGATGTTCCTCTACTTTATTTGAACAAAGCATTCATTTCCCAGAAACCTTACTAAGGGGGTGACGAAAGTTCGAATCTTTTTTATTGTATTGAAAGATGAGAAATCTAGGGTGGTATGGATAATTACTAATTCCATGGGTTATCATGTATTTTAGAAAGGCTATCTCTCTTTATAGATAGGGTGACAGGTGTAGATGTCCTCAATCTCTCAAGTTCCTCATGATATGAGGGATTTCTCAGAGTTTCTTCAACAAGGGGAGGGCCTTTTTTCTAAAATGAGATATTATTGTGGGGTGAAAATTCACAAAAAATTCCACTGTGGGGGGGGACTACCATTTTGGGTTAGTTTCTAGCCACAGGTATGATTCCTAAAACATATTTCTTGGGGATGACCTTCATGGTGGACAAAAACATGTGAAAGAGTTTCTTTTTTATTGATCTTTTGATTGTGAGGAGGATTTCTGTAGCTCTAACAATGAGAAAAATTCACATGATCAATCTTGATATTTTCATATGGAGGACATTCATAGAAGGTTCTCTTGGGAGGACCTATATATCTACTGGTAATAATATTTTTAGGAGGACCTTCATAATTTTAGTATCTTCCTCTATTTAATGATGTGATAGAATATTCTAGAGCCACTATTGAAAGATGTTTTAGAGCATCAAGAATGCTAGCATTGATCAAGGTAGTGATGTGGGTATATTCTTAAACATTGGGATTCCATTTAAGGGAATTATTTTTGTATTATATCAATTTTGAAATTGAGGTCACACATTTGGAACATTGACCTTTATATATGGGTTCCCTCCTAGGTGAATCCTATATTTCTATAAAAATATACTGATGAGATTCTTCAAAATAGGTAGGAATTTGTGTCTCTGATTTGGTTTTCATTATAATATTATGATGACATTTATCACACTAAATAGAAGTAGTAATATATACATTCTCATGATATAATGTTGGAATATTACATAAATCCCTTGAAGATTCTATAGGAATATGGACCGGACCAAATTAGCTATTGTAACGGGCCAATGATCTACAGTTGGAATAGGAATATATGCCCAATATTTTATTTCATTCCACACTGGGATGTGTAGATGACCATCTTAAATGGGAGAACTAATGTGTTACTACTGTTGATTAACTCCTAAAATATATTTAGGAGTTATAATGTTAGTGAGGGTGGAAATATGTTACTTGTATACTTGTAATTTCATATTATATGATAAGGTATATATGCATTATCATCCATATCCACCAAAATATGGTGATGAGCTTATACAATGAGAATGATGGTATGTGACCATTCCTTTGTGAGATCAGGGATATAGGCATGCCCCTGTCCTCTAACTACTTCCAAGATATGTTGATGGGCTTTATATTAATGGGTGGTAATAGTTTCCTACCTCTAGTTACTACCAATATATATTAGAAAGCTTCCCCTATTGCTACTAGAGTATGTTGGTAAACTTAGTGTGTGGGAGCAGTAATATGTTCCTACTCTTCAATTTCCACAACAATATATTGATGGACTTATTTGGTATAAGGAAAAATAAAGGCCCACTCTCTATGTTTGAAAACTTTTCACCCCTAGTGAGATCTTCTAGATCCTTAGATCTATGTGGACGAAATATATATCTCTCAAGTGGTTTCCTTAATAAGTTGCTGAGAAATAGAAAACACACAATGATGGTCATGGAAATTATTAACAGAATCTATCCTAGATGACTCTTGAACTAATTTGAGGTCATATTTGACCTCCTGATCCACCTCCCTAGGATTAGAGAGGCATTTATTATTACCTTATAAGAATAGGATCCCAAAATGATTGAAGTTGATGGAGTTTTTTTTCAACTTCTTCCCATCCCATCATTGAGTAGATGACTAGTGAGGATTCATGTCAGGAAAGTATTCACATGTAACCTCCAAGGTCAATATTGTACCTTCATGTTGGCACTCTTATACCATTTCATTCATCACATGACATTGAATGTGTTGGGTGGGTGAAAATGTCTTCCAGTTCATTAAGGCCCCAAATTTTGCAGCCACTGAGATGTATGTCTATTTTTGAGATGATGCCATCAATTTGGATTTAATAGATTTCTTAATCTAGAATTACTTAAAAGGAATCACAAAAACAAGTAATAAACCTCATTAATATAGCATCAAAAGTATAAATTCATTTTAAAATAATCACTTTAACAGTTAAAGGATCCATGTTAGGTTAATTATTTTTTTATTAGTTTTGAATGGGAATAATTTTATTCAACTAGAAACACACAATGAATACTATGTATTCTATAGTACCAATGAAAACATTTCTATAGACATTTTTTCTAAATACATTTGGTCATTGGGGTGTTTTTCAGTGATGATTCATAATCCATATGGGTCAAGAGGGTGGGAGTTCAAGATAATCACACCTTTTTAATGGGATTCTTGAATTCTCTTTCATTCACTTATAGATCTAAGATTTTTTTTGTAAATCCTTATAAAGTCCAAGTGTGAGAATGGTTACACCTATGTCAGTAGTTTATCATTTGGAATATGTTGGTGTAAACATATATGTATCAGATATATCCTATAATTGTGAACATTTAAATGTATTAGAGATTCACTATTGATAGTTCCATATATATGTATCAGAGGTTCTCTATAATTCATTTTATTTATTAATGATTCCTTAGTTTTGGAGTTTTATGGTATATACACATAGTTGGGAACTCTAGAGTTTATATCCATCTAGGAAAGTAGTAGGTGTTGGTGATTCTAGGACTAGGCCTATAAAAAGTGCTCCCTACTTGTCTCTATAAATGGAATCATAACCCATTTATTTTTATTCCACTTAATGGGACACATCATTACTTTTAAGGTTATGTGTCGAGGACCAATTCATGTACTTTAACAAAATATGATAAGGATGTTTAGGTGAAATATTCCTAAAAATGGTTGGGGTGGGACTTATTCATGAGGGGGCCTTTCTAGTTCACCTCAAAGGGAATATGGACCAATGAGGTAGATTTTATGTGGAATATGGATTGATAAAGGAATTACGATAAGAACTGAATAGAATATGGACCTCCATGTGGGGACATGATTTTATCAGGAATAAAGCCTATAAAAGATTGATCCATAGGAAATATGTCCTTAATGTACAAAATTGAGGTTTCAAAGGGAATATGGTCCAATGAGTGATGACTTCTAAACTCACAGTGGGTGTGGTATAATGAGGGGGACGTAAATCACTTCATGAGGGATATAACCCCATGGGGATGAATGTGAAAGGGTTATTATGTTGGGTTTGAACCTCTAGGAGTCATCTTACATATCCTGTTTTACAAGAATCAAATCCCATGTAGTTTAATATTTCCAATTTAAGGTCATGTGGAAAGACCATTCCATGCAGTTTAACATCATTTGATATGGATTTTGTGATGAAATTCTCTATCATATGGCTAAGAAGTTGGACAAATAGTTTAATTTCAAGTTGTGGAGACATCCTTGTCATTAAATATAAAACAATGGAGGATTGAGAAAGTATTATACATATGGAGTTCTCTATGGAAGGGTAGTTTGGGGATTCCAGCTAGTAAGAGGCCAATTAGAGGGATTGATCATTGGATATAGAAGAAATTGAGCCAAAAATTTAGGCTTACACCTAAATACGAATCCCATGATTGAGGCAATTTAATTTTGTTAATGGAAAGATCGACTCAGACATCTAAGTACACTTAATTCATGCTTAATGATAAACAATATATATAAAAGGATCAAGAACAATATATGAGAGTGGAAACTTAGATTTTAATAGGCATTATACCCTAAGACTATCTAGAATAAGTGCCATTATCTAGTTTATTACATCGCCAATAAGAACCATGTTGGGTCTTATACCTAGGAGGGGGCTCATACTCTCATCTTCCTGTATACTTATAGGTAGAGTGGGATATGGAGGTAGGGAGAGTATGTCTCCCTAAAAGAAATAATATGAGCTTACTCCAATAGGGATGCCCTCTACAGCACAGATTGCTGAATAGATAATAAATATATCATCAAGACAGGATAAAATTCTCTTGTGTCTTCATGATAGGGACACTAGTTATCAATGTAATCCATGATTTTTTCCCTTTAAGGGTTCTATCTGTCTTGAAATTATATTCATGATACCCCATTTATAAAATGTGTCTATGATCAAAAGGGTGAATGATATTGTGCATGTCTTGATCCTATACCTTTAGAGACTTTGGGGGAGGCCTTGATTGTCATGAACTAGCCTAGATACCCTGGTAAACTAATAACTAAGATAGCCCTGACATGGATCGAAGTTCATTCCTAATCCCCACAGGTCGACGAATAGCACCTAACACCATAAAACATGCAAGTGGGAATGAATTTTCAATAAATAATGTAGAAGTGAAAAGAAACAAGGCGGTATGCATAACAAAAGAAACTCTATTGGGAGTAATGTACCAGAAGTTAACAGGGCATTAAAGCTCAAAGTAATACAACAAAAGTACCAAAAAAAGGAAAAAATCCCAAGTCCCTATGTAAATAACTCACCAAGTCCAAAGTTCAACAAGTGGATCCACCTCCAAGTGATCCTTTCCCCTTGATCAATCCTGGAAGAAGATAATATACAAACACCCGAAGGCACAAGTAGGGTGTGAGATAAAAAGACCAGTCAATGAAAAGGAAAAACCATGAAAAGGTAAAATTCATACCTATCAGATCATTAATGGGATGTTATAAGCTCCCCACCATAAAAACTTTATGTCCCTAGAAAGCCTATGAAGAAGCTTCCATGCCAAAAAGATGAGGTCACTGCTCTCTCATCAGTGCCCCGTGTTCCTACAACTCCTAACTATCAAAACCATGATACCACAACACATGGACCAATGGTATCGCCCTTCCACAAAGTACCTTGGTCTCATAATCGATCAGTCAAATATAAAACAAGTTCAATCTCATGATCACTCTAACTCAAAACATGAGATGGATCAAAGAGATACTTTATCAGCTACGATACATGGAATACGTTATGCATCGACGTTAGCAGTGTTGGTAGTGATAAATGGTATGAAACTTTACCCACATGTTCAAAAAACTCAAAATGTCCCACAAAATGAGGAGAAAGCTTCCCTTTCCTCCCAAGCCATCAATGACCCAATCGGGGTGAAACTTTCAAAAACACATGGTCACCAATTGAAGACTCCAAAGGTCTGTGGCATCTATCAGCATAAGACAATTATCAGTTCTATGATCTCAACATTATCTAATGAATTAACTAAATATTTTTTGTCATATATTTCACCAATATTGGTCAAACCAAGGAACTTTCCCCAATCGTTGACCAACACAATGGATATTTACAAGGTCATCTATACATGGCCTCAAAATGTGTCATTCTAGTCATGGACTGGTAACTATTTTTATAAATAAACTCAACCAGCCCCAAATAATCATCCCATTCCCACGCCAAAGTCGAGAACATAGGTTCAAAGTATATCCTCAAGTATATATATATATATATATATATATATCTGTCCATCCAATTGTGGATGGTAGTATGTGCTCAAATGGATCTGAAATCCCAGTGCCTCCTGAAGGCCTCTCCAAAAGAAAAAAAAAATTAAGGGTACCTATTAGAGACTAGAGTAGATGGAACTCCATGAAAATTAATAATATCTTTCACATATAGATTTCCCAACTCTTCAGTTTAGGTTTTATCTCGAATGCTATGAAGTGATCCAACTTGGTTAGCCTGTTGATCATAACCCATATGACATTTTTCTTTATCTGGGTACAATGAAACCCAACCACAAAGTTTATATAGATTTCATCCCACTTCCAAGTAGGGATTAGAAGTGGTTGAAGCCAACCTGAAGGTTTCTAGTGCACATATTTCACCTATTGGCATGTATAGAAATGAGAGACAAACTCAGAAATACCTCATCTCATCCCTGGCCACTATAACTTCTGTCGCATATCAAAGAAAATATTTGTAGTTCCTAGGTGCCTAGAAAAATGGGAATTATAACAATACATCATCATAGTATTCCTTGTTGCTAAAGTCACAATAGATCAATCCTGATAGCTTAGAACACATTCTTTGGAGAATGACCACTGGGAAATTGTCTCCCCGCTATAAAGAGAGTCTCTAATTCTATAGAACTCATCATCAAGATCTTGGTCCTAAAGAATCAACTCAAGAAGAGCGGATGTCAACTAAACTATGGCTAAAGAAACTTCATCCCCTTTCTCCTGAACTCCAATATGCAATTGTGAAAAAGGATCCATCAAATTTCACTCATTCAAATATCCTTTCACTACCTAGGTTAGAAGTTTCCTACTCAATGCATCTATAATAACCTTCCCTTTCCCTGAGGTATAGGCGATGTCAAATTCAAATGATTTTAGGTACGCCACCTAATTCCTCTAATGGAGATTCAAATCTTTTGAGAGAATATATAACTCAATATTTTATGGTCTGAATGCATAGTAAACATTTCTTTGAAAATGTAGTGTCGCCAACTCTTGAATGTGTTCATCATAGCTGCAAGTTCAAGGTCATGGGTAGGATAATTATTCTCATGTGGTCTAATATGATGATATCCATAAGCAACTACATGATTACCTTGAAAATAATGCATCTGAATCCTGAACCCGATGACTCCAAAAAGACAACATAGCCCTATCTGGCCCGTGGAATATTTAACACTGGTGTAGTATTCAAAAAATGTTTTAGCTCAACAAAGTAACTCTAACATTTATCATTCCAAGAAAACTTCACCCCCTTCTGAGTTAGAGTAGTCATCAGAGAAGAAAACTTTGAGAATTACTTCACAAACTTGTGGTAATATCCTAATAATCCCAAGAATATCCAAATATTGAATGCATTTCGTGGTTTTTCCCAAGTCAGAACAGCTTTCACTTTCTTAGGATCAACTGATATTCCTTGTTCAGACACCATGTGTCCCATGAATTTCACTTCCTGAATCCATAAATCATACTTTTAAAGCTCAGAATAAAGTTTGTGATTTCTCAGTAGACCTAGAAATGTTTTTAGATGATGCACATGATCATCCTTGGACTTGGAGTAGATAAGGATTTCTTCTATAAAAAATACCACAAATTTAATCGAATATTCAAGGAAAATCATGTTCATCAAATCCATGAAAACTGCAGGAGTATTTTTTAGACCAAAGGGCACAAAAAGGTACTCTTAATGTCTATACCAGCTCTGAAAAATAGTTTTATGGATGTCAGATACTTTTATCCTTAACTAATTGTAACCATATCGAATGTCAATCTTTGAAAACCATGTTTATCCTTTCAAATGATCAAACAAATCATCAATATATGTAAAATGATACTTATTCTTAATCATAAATCGATTGATCTTTCAGTAATCAAAACATAAGAAAATATAACCATCATCCTTTTTAGTGAAGAGAACTAGTGCCACCTAAGGTGACACATTCGAGAATATAAAGCATTTCTCAATAAGTTCATCCAACTGGGACTTCAACTCTTTCAGTTCAGCTGGTGCCATACGGTAAGAGGAAATTGAAACTGGTTTAGTACCAGGCATTAAGTTAATCGAAAACTCAACATAACTTAATAGTGGAAGACTAGATAAATTATAATGGAACACATAGGGAAAATCAATGATTACTAGAGGGATATATATACTCATTTTATCCCACTCTAGGTCAAATGAAAACACTAATATCACTTCCCCCAACTCCAGATAAGAGGTTTCGGATCTTCTTGACCTTTGTTCCCATTCTCCTTGAAAGATAAGAGACACACCACTTGGTGTAGTAAGGTAGACCCATTTAAGGTAAAAAATAAATTTGGGATTTATTGGAAAAGATCCAATCTATTCAAAAAATGGCATCAAGAGATTTCAATTCGAAGACCAAAAAACCCCAAACCAGCTCGACATCTAATAGAGAGAAGACACCAGTAGGACTATTGAGACCCTACTCTCTCTTCATACCAAGGGGTGTAATGCTATCCATTACAAGAGATAAAATATCCATAAAAATATTAAGAATATTTTAATAGAGTAGTAACTAATGAAGAATCTATAGCAATGGTACCTCTCACAGTCACTAGACTCATGTATGCTTCCTCTGGAGGCTCTTCCACTGTGTGAATTAGATTCATTCTAGATTCCATTGGATATAACCCTTTTATATGTGAATAATATAATTTATCTACAGTTTTAGGAGGAGATGATGATCTTGTCCCACTACTTGGAGTAGAAAAGTTTTGGCAGAATCTCTGTAAGTGCCCTGAATGTCCGCAGGAGCCACAGTTCTGAGGTGTCTCAGTGAAAACCCTCATAGAATTTTCTAGATTAACACACTGATAGTAAATTAAAATACTTCCTTATTTTACTTTAGGAGTACGATAACGACTCGGTTATTGGGAACTTCCATGAGAATCATCACACTTATGCTTTCCCTTAAAGGAAATGACACTACCACTAGGAGAAAAAGAAACTCCTGACAACCTTGACTTGCCAACTAGGTCCATCTCGGCCATCATCACACTATCCAATACATTAGTATAAGTGGGAATATTTAGAAAGAAAACCTGAGAATTAATATATGATCAAAGTCCCAACTTGAACTGTCAAGCCTTCATCCTCTCATTAGATACAATCTCAGGTGAAAACTGCACCAACTCAGCAAAGCAATTTGAATACTCAGTCATGGTCTAGTTGATCTTCTCAAGCATTAAAAAATACATATTCTTATCTAACACCATCGAATGTAGATAGAACTGGTCGATGAAAATAACCTTTAATTATTTTCATGCCAATCCCTCGTGTTTCTTTATTATTACCTGTAACGTCCCGGTTCCGAAAGCCACCTAGAGGCGCCTCATACCCGGTTGGTCACATGGGCTCAAGCACATTTCCCCAAACTCCAAAGGCTGTCAACTAGTAGTGAGGGCCTTGGGTGTGATAGTGGGGAAACTATTCCCTCATTGGAAGAGTACATAGTGCAAGTAAACAAAACAGACAATAGCAGAAGTAGTAAAAATCCAACAACAATAAAAAATGAAAGACTAAAACGATAAAAAACTGGAGCACACATGTATATATGAAATGATTCACGATACATATGTCTAGGAAATCAGATAAACAAGTCACAATGCTGAATACAAACTAAACCAAAGTACAAAAGAAAGAAAAAAAACAACTCCTCAGCATCGCAAGCCTCGGATTGGTCCCATGCTCTCCTGCTCCAAAGCAATCAAGTACCATAAGTCGAAGGTCACTTTCCCTTGTCTATACCTGCAAAAACATAGTATGTTTGGGCCCAAAAACATGACCCAAACAGGGTGTGAGACTAATCTCAGTGGGAAACCACCTGAAGATTTGTGTCTTACAATCAGTGAGTATATGGCGGGTAATAGTACAGTAAGCAGTAAACAGTAACAGTACACAGCAGGTAGTAAACAGTAAGCTATAACAGGATGATCTACAATAGTAATCAAACCACATAAAAACAAGCAGTAGTGAAGCAAACAGCTAACCACAACAGGAACCCCTCTGGTCCTATCCAAGAAAGTACGAACAACCCTCTGGGCAGTACAGTCAGGCTAACCCCTCTGGTTTGGTCATACGCAAATTATAAGACTCTCTCGGGAAGCTTGCTCGGTCAATTCCCCTTATAGTCTAGGGTAGTTCAGGGACTCTATGAGGAAGATCACGCGATATAACCCTCTTATAGCCCCAATGTCTAGAAACTCTCTAAGGAAACTCACTCGGTCAATTCCTCATATAGTCTCAGGTCTATCACAGACTCTCTAAGGAATCTCAGTCATTCAATTCCTTCTCTATCCTGGAAAAGGTTTTAAAGAAATTCAAACAAAGTAAAGACTCACTGAGGAAGATCACTCAGTCTACCCTCCTGTAGTCTATAATATCCAAGACTCTCTGGGAAACTCACTTGGTCTATCCCCTGTAGTCTATAATGTCCAAGACTTTCTGAGGAAGCTCACTTGTTCTACCCTCCTGTAGTCTATAATATCCAAGACTCTCTGGGAAGCTCACTCGATCTAACCCTTATAGTCTATAGCAACAGGTTCTCACAGTCCCATGCAAGTCAGTGCATAATAATGCTATAAGGCCAAAGTACACCTATAGAGCTACTTGGCTAACCAGTCTACAGCTTAACAAGCATGTCCAGAATATCATTCCATCCTACAGTCACAAGGCATGGAAAAAAGGTATAACGGCCAAAGGCTAACAAGACCCAAAGGTTGTAACAAGAACAAGGCATGGAAAAAACATCCAAGCACAACAATTATCCACAAACATGATCAAAGTAACTCTACACAAGCATACAAGCATGGCAGGAAAACAACAGGGGAAAAACGGTAAACACGCAATACCTCGTTCACAGGTATTGGTGGAATTTGCACAAAAAACTAAAAGAATTATAGAGGTAAGGCACTAACCACCTACCTAGATGTGAGGATATCAATATACTAGAACCAAGAGGATTGATTATCCTTAGAACGGTGTAGATCTACGAAAATACCCAAAATGTTCAACCCATGATAACTTGAGAAAGAGGAGGAATTGGAAAACAAAGCTCTATGAGAAGGAATATCTTTCCGTTATGGTACCAATGCAATTGAAGGCGGTCGATTTGGAGAACAGATGGAGGCTCGGGGACTCAGAGAGTGTTCATGACCGTACGGGAACTCTCGATCGAAGAACCTGTAGAGGAAGCGAGTTTTTTCCATCAGGCGCGACCTCGATCCATTTAATAAAAAAAGTACATGGCGTGTACTTCTAGGGTACACAGAATGTACTTGTCCTTTCTATACTCTACTTTAAGTAGCCTTAACATCACCCCTACACAGGGTGTGTGTGGCCGGGACACATCCAACACACGTCCTGGCACTGCATCAAAGTACACGACATGTACTTATAAAGTACACGGTGTGTACTTTGAAAATTTCTAGATTTTACTCTTTTTCTCAAAAACGACCAGAAAAGGAAAAACATACCTGAAACAAAGATCAGGGTTCTTAAAAACTTCCCCCCTTAAAGAAATTCATCCCCTAATTTCCCTAGCGAGGCGTAGAAGAAGAAACCCCGAACAGCTCTGGCCATTGCGATCATACATCGGCCTCCCTCTCCCAGGTCTCGTCCTGTACTCGCCCGTGCTACCATAGCACCCGTACCAGAGGAACAGACCGTCCACAGAGAACCTTCATACTGCGATCGACAATCTGGATAGGATGCTAATCAAACGACGCATCCTCTTCAAGTTCAACCTCCTTAGGTAGAAATACATGAGACGGGACTGAAAAGTAACGTTAGAGCTGAGAAACATGGAAGACATCGTGCATAGCCCGATACCTCTGAGGTAACTGCAATCGATAAGCAACCGTCCCAACTCTCTCCAACACCTCAAATGACCCAACGTACCATGGTGAAAGATTACCCTGTCTCTGAATCCTCCTATGTCCCAACCTCGGTGCAACACATAGGAAAACCTGATCTCCGACCTCAAACTCTAGATGTCATCTCCGCTGATCAGCATAAGACTTCTATCGAGACTGTGTTGTATCCATACTCTTCTGAATAAACTCTATCTACTCTAAGGTCTCCTGAACAAGACGAGGTCCCAGCAAAGCTGCATCTCCTACCTCCATCCATCACAAAGGTGATCGGCATTGCCTACCGTACAAAGCCTTGTAAGGTGCCATCTAAATAGTCTCCTGAAAGCTGTTGTTATAGGCAAACTCCACAAGAGGGATATGCTTCTCCCAAGAACCTCCAAAGTAAATAATGCATGCTCAGAGCATATCCTCAAGCACCTGGATCGTACGCTTGGACTGGCCATCTATCTGGGGATGGTATGTTGCACTCAAAAGAACCTATGTACCCAAAGCCTTCTGAAGCCCCTGCCAGAACCGAGATGTAAAACGAACATCCCTGAATGATACAATGGAGTGTGGAACTCCATGAAGATGTATAATCTATCGGATGTACAACCGCCACAGATCATCAACATTGAAGGTCTCCTTGATCGGAAATAAGTGAGCAACCATCGTAAGCATGTCGACAACAAACCAAACAACATCACTCCCTCTAGGTGGCCTCGGTAACCCGGTCACGAAGTCCATCGCGACATCATTCCACTTCCACTCAGGAATGGGTAACTACTATAAAAGACCTGCTGGTAAATGATGATCCACTTTCACCAGCTGACAAGTAGAACATCTCATGATGAACCCAGCAACATATCTCTTCATACCTGGCCACCAGTACTGGCGATGTAGATCACGATACATCTTGGTGATGACAGGATGAACTGCCCAGACAGAAGAATGAAAATCCCACATCAGTTCCTCGCGTATGTCTACTGGAACCCATACGCGTCCCTGGAAAAGCAAGATTTCACCCTCACCCACTTTCCATCTAGGAAGAGGATCCTCTCCTGACACAATCTCCCGCAGGACTATGCCTTCTGAGTCTGATAGATGCCTCATCCGTACCCGATCGAGAAGAGTAGAGGTAACAGCTATAGATGAAATAAAAGTTTGCCCCTGTTTGTCATGAACCTCCAAATGCATCTCAGAGAATAGATCCATAAGCTACCACTCACTGTTGGCCTCCTGAACTGCCTGAATTTGAGTTCTCCTGCTCAAAGCATCAGCCACTACATTTCTTTTTCCCGGCATATAGGCAAGCTCAAAGTAGAAGGACTGAAGATACTCGACCCACCTACGCTGTCTCATATTCACATCACGCTGAGTGAAGATGTATTTGAGACTCTTGTGGTCAGTGAAAACCACAAAGTTCTCTCCCATAAGGTAATGTCTCCAACAGCATAAGGCATGAACAACAGTTTCCAAATCCAGATCATGTGTCGGGTAGTTCCTTCCGTGTGGTCTCAACTACCGAGACCTGTACGCAACGACCCCATCGCCCTGCATAAGCACAGCTCCCAATCCAACACCTGAAGCATCACAATAGATTGTATATCTCATGCCCAGCTCTGGCGAGAATATTATCGGTGCTGACATCAATATCCATTTTAGCTCCTGAAAGGCTAACTCATAGGAATCTGACCATAAGAACTTCGCCACTTTCTTGGTCAGACCTGTCAGCGGTGCTGAAAGGCGTGAAAATTATTGTATGAAACGCTTGTAGTATCCATCCAACCCTAGAAAACTCCTCACCTCAAAGACATTCTTCGGCTGCTCCCAGGAAACTACAGCTCTCACTTTCTCTGGGTCTACTGATATTCCTGCCTCAAAGATAATGTGACCCAATAAGTGAATCTGATCCATCCAAAAGTGGAATTTTGAGAGCTTAACATATAACCGATGCTCTCTCAGTGTACTCAGAACAATCTCAAGAAGGTTATCATGGTTGTGTCGAGTGTGAGAGTACACCAAAATTTTGTCCATGAAAACTACCATGAAGGGGTCCAAGTATGGATGGACCACATGGTTCATCAGTTCCATAAAAACTTCTGGCGCATTCGTGAGACCGAATGGCATGACCGTGTACTTTTATAGACCATACCTTCTTTTGAAGGCTGTAAGAGGTATATCTGATGGTATAACATGCAACTGATGATAACTGGACCTCAAATCAATCTTCGAGAACACCCGGGCTCCTCGAAGCTGATCAAAGAGGTCATCGATCCTCGGCAAGGGATATCTGTTCTTGACCGTCAACTGGTTTAGCTTCCGATAATCTACGCAAAGCCTAAGGGTATCATCTTCCTTCTTCATAAACAGGACAGGAGAACCCCAAGGAGAAGTACTGGGTTGGATGAAACTCTTTTCCGGGAACTCCTAAAACTGCTACTTGAGCTCCTGCAACTCAGGTGTATCCATCCTATAAGGAGGAATGGACACCGGTGCTACCCCTGGCATGAGTTAAATCAAGAAGTCTGCCTCACGCTCCAGAGGAAAACCTGAAAATTCATCTGGAAAGAAATCTCTGAAATGATCCACCACTGGAGGAAAGTCTAACTGTGAAGTCCCCTGGTCATTGAGATAAAGACTGGCAATCTGGGTTGTAACTCCTCCTAACCCATGATGCTCTGGTCTAGTTCTACCCGCTTGGACATACCACTCACCTCTATGAAGAAAATATCTGACCTCTGGTGATATAAAACTCACCCTTCGGTGATAAAAATCTAAGACTGCCTGGAAGGGAACTAACCAGTCCATACCGAGAATGACATCATAGCCTGTCATCTCTAGTACATAGAGGTCCCATAAGAAGTGACACCCTGCAAACTCAAGAGGGCACTCTATGCACTAACGTACGCTAGATTTCCTTGTTCCCAATGGTGTATTAAGATTCAACATGTAGGAAGATGAAAAGATACAAAGCCCAAGGCTCTCCACAATAGCAATAAAGGTAAAACTATGCGAAGCACCAGTATCGAAAAGGGCTAAAGATAAAACTGAGGATACTAAGATCGTACCTAGAACTGTAGAAGGTCTGGGATTCTGATTCTGATGGGTCTACTCCACGACGAAGGTCTGGCCTGTACCGTGGCCCTACGCCCCTGGCTGACCACTCTGAGATGATCCACTCTGTTGTCGCTGATAACCTGGTGACTGACCACCATGGTCGTGACCTCCACCTTGGCCCGAATGGTCGAAAGAACTCCAGTTCCTAGACTGGTGAGAAACTGGTGATACATATCCTATATGCAGGGTCATAGAAGAACCCCTACCACCAGCTGTAGGTGAGAAGATCTGACAAAAACGCTGAAGATGGCCCATCTTTCCGTAAGATCGGCACTCCATCGGGTCTCTCTGGAACTGAGGCCTATTATGCACACTCCTACCACACTGGTAGCGTACTACCTGGATTCCTGAAGATGCATTCCGCCTACCCTGATCTCCTCAAGCAGACTCCTAGAGGCGCTTCCTACTATCAGTAGGAGGAGAGCTGACTCTGGATGTCAAACCGCCCTGGCTCACTGCTCTAGAATCTCTCAGATTTTGCTCAATGATCAGCACCTGGTTGATGATAGAGGACATCGAAGTCAACCTAAAGATATTCACCTGGGAACGGATCTCCTGCCTGAGACCGTCCTCAAAATTCCTATCAAGGAACAACTCATCACCTTCTAGAATCAATGTGAAGCACTGCAGCTCAGTAAAGTGAGACGAGTACTCCATAACAGAAAGATTACCCCTCTCGAAACTCATAAACTCCCGGGCTCGGTCGTCCCTCAAGGTCTCTGCATAGAATTAATTGTAGAAGATGCACTGGAACTCATCCCAGGTCATACTCTACTGGCGCCCCGACTGTGAGATCACCTCCCACTACCTCTTGGTGATGTCTTGGAGCAAATAAGTAGCCAACTTTACCCTTTTCTCTAGAGGTGTCTTCAGATGCTCGAAGATCGTCAGCGTGGCCTCTAACCACGAATCTACAGCCTGGGGTCCTCCATCCCCTGAGAAAGTAGGAGGATGATGCTACTAGAAAACCCGCGTCAACTCATCCATCTAAGGGGCGGGGGTGGAACTCCCTGAAAGGTATACATCATCCTTAGGAAGTACTCCCTGAAATGCACATCGGCACCTACAACGGGTATAACTGTTGGTGCCAAGGCTGGAACAGTAGGACGATCTGCAGGAGGATCTGCAGGAGATCCTTGATTGGCCATATCCAGTGTCTGATCATCATCTAGCAGCTGACATACAACCGGAGGACGCCTCAGAGGCATAGCTCTGAAAGATCAAAAGAACACCTTAGATCAGGATTATCAAAAACTGAGAACACAAGAGTACAAAACAGGAATAAAAGGAAAGAACAAACAAGTTCTACAAAACACGACTACATGGCATGTATAAAACTACATGAAGTGCCTTCCTAAGCCAGATACATGGGTGTGTACTTAAGCCACAGATGGTCGTGTAACACCCCAGACTACACAGCGTGTTGTCACCACACATGGTGTGTACTGAATATCCATTCCCTTGCCCGAGTCTCCTTACACGGCTAGCCCACACGGTCCTCTTAACCCTAGACTACACAGTGTGTTCACTTAAGGACATGGTGTGTACTAGATGAGGTTTTGGTAGCCCGTGTTGTTAGTTACACGGGTGGCTACACGGACGACCCTTACACGGTGTGTTCTGAACAAACACGGAGTGTATAGGAGAGATAACATTGTCCTGTGTTGTTCGTGACACAACTGGTATCTAGAGAGAGGCTACACGACGTGTTTATACCGAGCACAACATTTACTACGAGAGCTTCCCCGGCCCGTGTAGTTAGTGACACGGTTGGGTACACAGCTCACTATTACATGGCATGAAACTACAGTACACAGCGTGTTTCCGAAAACTTTTTCACCACCCCGTGTTTCTGCTCACACAGTCAGTGACACAGTTTAAAACTACATGGCGTGTAGTAATGTACATGCCGTGTATTCTAGTTTTTTCTAGGCAGTAGCTCAAAAACTGCACCGAAGCCCAGAAAACACTGAAAAAACAAGCATGGAGGTGCCAAATTCAGATCCATGAGGGCCCATACTCCCCGCGAATCAAAGCTTGGCATCTCCCACATATCATATACAAGGGAAAAAATTCAATGATCCACCAAACTCCAATTCATGAGGCCTCATAACACCTCAAGAATCAAAATTTGGCGTTCAATTAAGTAAAGGTAAGATACAAAAAAATTCTCTATCGAACTGTAAGGATTCTATCAAAGCATATATCACAACAACATGAATAATCTACACAACGTCTATCACAACAACATGAAATCTCTAATGCATCCTAGATGGCATGGAAAGAATGCATGGAATGTGATTTCTAACAAGTGCCTATATGATGCATGAGATGGCATACCCTCATCTCATTGGGTTGCAACAGAAATAGAACGGAAATAGCAACAACAATAACAACACAAGGCATGTGAATCACTCTAGGTGAAATCATATCAACCGTAAATTCTCAAACCCATGAAACTAAAATAAATGAGGTAGGTTGGATTTTCCCTGTACATGGGTTAGCTACTCCCGGGCACAGCTAATTACCAAGTATCGAATCCATCTTATCCCTGGCTAAAGGATCCAAATAGTAAATCAAGAGAAAATAATTCTGCTTATACCACTTTGTAACATCCCGGTTCTGGAAGCCACCCAGAGGTGCCCCGTACCCAGTTGGTCACATGGCCTCAAGCACATTTACCCAAACGCCATAGGCTGCCGACTAGAAGCGAGGGCCTTGGGTGTGATAGTGGGGAAACTATGCCCTCATTGGAAGAGTACATAGTGGAAGTAAACAAAACAGACAATAGCAGAAGCAGTAAAAATCCAACAACAATAAACAGAAGAAGACTAAAATGATAAACAGCTGGAGAACACATGTAAATATGAAATGTTGCAAGATACATATGTCTAGTAAAGTAGCCAAACAATTTACAATGATGAATACCAACTAAACCAAAGTATAATAGAAAGATAAAAAAACAACTCCTCAGCATCGCAAGCCTCGGCTTGGTCCCATGCTCTCCTGCTCCAAAGAAATCAAGTACCAGAAGTCGAAGGGCGCTTTCCCTTGTCTATACCTGCAACAACATAGTCTTTTTGGGCCCAAAAACATGACCCAAATAGGGTGTGAGACTAATCCCAGTAGGCAACCACCCGAAGATCTATGCCTTACAGTCAGTGAGTATATGGAAGGTAATTGTACAGTAAGCAGTAAACAGTAACAGTACACAGCAGGAAGTAAATAGTAAGCAGTAACAGGATGATCTACAACAGTAATCAAACAACAGAATAACAAGCAGTAGTGAAGCAAACAACTAACCATAATAGGAACCAGTCTGGTCCTATCCAAGAAATTACCAACAACCCTCTGGGCAGTGCACTCAATATAACCCCTCTGGTTTGGTCATATGTAATTTATAAGACTCTATGGGGAAGCTCGTTGGGTCAATTCCCCTTATAGTATAGGGTAGTCAGGGACTCTCTGAGGAAGATCATGCAGTCTAACCCTCTTATAGCCCCAAGGTCTATAAACTCTATGAGGAATCTCACTCGGTCAATTCCTCCTATAGTCTCAGGTCTATCATAGACTCTCTAAGGAAGCTCACTCAGTCAATTCCTTCTCTAGCCTGGAAAAAGTTTTAAAGAAATTCAAAAAAAGTAAATACTCTCTGAGGAAGCTCACTCAGTCTACCCTCCTGTATTCTATAATATCCAAGACTCTATGGTAATCTCACTCGGTCTATCCTCTGTAGTCTATAATGTCCAAGACTTTCTGAGGAAGCTCACTCAGTCTACCCTCTTGTAGTCTATAATATCCAAGACTCTCTGGGAAGCTCACTCGGTCTAACCCTTATAGTCTATAGCACCAGGTTCTCACGGTCATGTTCCAGTCAGTGCATAATAATGCTATAAGGAAAAAGTACACCTATAGAGCTACTTGGCTAACCATTCTATAGCATAACAACCATGTCTATAATATCATTCCATCCTACGGTCACAAGGCATGGAAAACAGGTATAACGGCCAAAATCTAACAGGACCCAAAGGTTGTAACAAGAACAAGGCATGGTAAAAACATACAAGCACAAAAATTATCCACAAACATGATCAAATTACCTCTACATAAGCATACAATCATGGTAGGAAAACAATAGGGGAAAACGATAAACACGCAATACCCCATTCACGGGTATTGGTGGAATTTGCACATAAAACTCAAAGACTTCTAGAGGTAAGGCACAAAACACCTACCTGGATGCTAGGAGATCAATATACTAGAAGCACGAGGCTTGATTCTCCTTATAACGGCGTAGATCTATGAAAACGCACAAAAATTTCAACCCATGATAACTTGAGAAAGAGGAGGAATTGGAAAACAAAGCTCTAGGAGAAGGAAGAGCTTACCATTGTGGTCCCAACGTAATCAAAGGCAGTCAATTCAGATAATAGATGGAGGCTTGGGGACTCAGAGAGTGTTCGCGGCCGTACGGGTGCTCTCGGTCGAAGAACATGGAGAAGAAGAGAGTTTTGTCCGTCATGCGTGACCCCGGTCCGTTTAATGAAAAAAGGAAAGTACACGGCATGTACTTCTAGAGTACACAGCGTGTACTTGGACTTTCCATACTCCACTTTAAGCGGCCTCCACATTGCCCCTACACACCGTGTGTGTGTCCAGGACACGGTCTGGTGCTGCATCAAAGTACACGACGTGTACTTATAAAGTACATGATGTGTACTTCAAAAATTCCTATTTTTCTCAAAAACGACCAGAAAAGGAAAAACATACCTAAAACGAAGATTAGGGTTCTTACATTACCATCTCACTATCTCTTGATCGGTCCTTCTAACATGAAGATGGTGCACTTCCCCTTTGTCTATAGCTTGCATTGTACGCGACACCAAGTTTCACTAAACAATTATATATTATTAAAATATTATTATTTAATGGGATATAAACTAGCCATTATGAATATTATTAACCACATTTTGAATTTTATATAACATTAGCATTCATCTTACACGTTTTCTAGAACATGGTATGAGAACAAAATCAATTTTTTTAGATAAAAGAAGTATTTTTCAAAAAAAATGCAGTTTTACCACCTTTTGATGGTGCACCCATTTTAAATCTAGTTTTTGAAACTTTAATAAGTTAAATTTGGAAAAATAAACTTCTTCTTTTGAAAAAGAACATAAAAATATACCTTTTTTGAATTTTTTGTATTTTTCTGATAAAATTCAAATTTTAATGAATAGTAAAAAACACTACCTCAAACCAATTTTTTTTATTTTCTAAAATCCACTTTAGGAAGAGTGGTCATCGTACATTCAAGTTTCAAATATTCAAACCCTAATCAACTAAAGCTTAAAATTTGAAAATACACAAAGTTGGGACCCTTGAATCCAGTAGCTTCACGTGTCTGCTGCCAGCACATCCACTGACCAATCTTCCAGAAATCTCCAAGCCTCGATCCAGGCACAATCCCAATTATAAAAGGTTACATTGTCGGCCTCCATCATCATTACATATCCACTGTTGACACCTTCATCGCCCCACCACCACCGAAGCTAGTAACCGGAAAAATCAACCCGAGATGCAGAGCCATAACAATCGTCCAACCATCACCAAGGAAACTATCACCTTCATCTTCACCTTCACCATCAACATCTTCAAAATACCATTCAATACTCACCCACACTATCATCTCTTCAAAGTTTTCATCAATATTCCATAAACAAAAATCAATGAAACTCAAAACTACTTCACAATAAACACCAAGAAACGTCTGTCGTAGCCTAAAGATGGCATCGTAAAAACCAGAATAGACAACCATAAAAAACGATCCACAACCACTCAAATTGAAAAAAACACCGCAGATATCAACTTTATTCAAAAATCACCAAATCCAAGAGAATCCGCAACTGAAACCCAAAAGAATAATAAAATCAAACATAGGACTCACCTCATGGAACCCCATTGACCGCTCCACCAGAAAGACCCAAATCCTCATGGGAACCATTGCACCAAACCGGACTGGTGAGGAGTGATGGAACTAGAAGCCAGATCAGAGATTGAGTAGAATGAGGTCGTCGTAGAAGGAAGGACCAATTCCAGAACCTTCGACCTTTCCCGAAATCCTCATCGACAGAACTTCACTAGAGGAATGCACCCCAAATCTCATTCCATTTATGAACAACGTCTTAAAAGAACCAATGTGACCCAAAACAAATATAGTGATGGATGCTCCTCCTGAAACACCATCGACTAATCGGATAGAACATCCCAGAGCCTCTTTGAAACCACCGCCGCAAACTGACTGGGAGAGCCATGAAGGTACTTGAAGCCATAGTATGTTATGAATAGGGATTTTGTGCCACAAGAGAGACTAAACCTCACCAATACCACCAAATCCAGCCATCGAAGCCATCACTAAGTGATAAGAACACCGAGAAAGCACTGGACGGGAAGAGGAAGAAGCGAGGAAAGGGGGAGACGAGGCGAAGCGTGTGCCTCCCCCTCCAAATCACCTTCAAGGAAACTTTATCACGAGATAGGGAGAGGTTGACGCCACTTAGAGTCCAGTTGAGAAATCATCCTAGTTCCTAATAGTGAAAAATACTGCATTTTAATTCAAAATTTCCTTTTCATCTAATTTATTTATATAGTTAGATTATGTTTTTAATTGGTTTTAAAGTGTAATTAGATTATATTTTTATCATTTAATCTAATTTTGGACATTGGAAGTAATTTTACTTTTAAATTGGACATAAACACATGTCAATCTTTTGATAGTTATTACTTCTTAAAAACCCGCTTTTTGGTTTTGACAACGGGAATTAATTTTTAATTAATTACTAAAACTTCTGGGATTTCAATTTGAAAAAATTGATTCCATATTTGGAATCATAAGGTTCAAATTGTGTAAATAGGTACCTTTTTATTTTTATAAATTATGAATAGTAACTTCAGTAATTATTATATTTACCATGGTTAAAGGGTAAATATGGTAAATAAGGGTAAAAAATAATATTATAATAATATTAAACTACCCTAACACATGTAAAAAACCTATTTTATGAGATATTTATGACCATAGGCATCCTTGGGTAGATTTTGGTACCCCATGGATTCACTTGGATGTGAAAATGACATTTTATAAGAATTAATTTAAAGTAAAGATAATTATAACCTAAATATATATCTCTTACTAAATAGATTTTAATATAGTGTTGTGTAATAGATATCTATATATATAAATATGAATTATAAATCTAAAAACATTTCCTACTTCATGGTATTTTATTTATAATTTTTAGACATTAGATAAATATATTTATTTAGGACACAATTATGATGTAGTGAATACCTCATTAATGAAACATTCAAATAAATGAATTTATAAATATTAAAATAAATTTAATTTGAACATTTTGATGTCATACATGAATTTTATGGATGACATTGACATATTAGGGATTATTTAATACAATTTTTTTTAAGGAATCAGGTTGTTATTAATTTTTAGAAAAATTCAAGTATGAATAGTGTCCAAAATTGACATAATTCGTAACTTAAAACATAAAATAGTTTATTAAATGATATTAAATTCCTAAAAATATAAGATTTTTCAAAATAGTTAATATAAGTCCAAATATGTCATAAATAACTTCTTTTGGGTATTTTTTCATAACATGATAATTACATTAACCCACAATGTGTAAATAACATGATATCACAATAAGATTAAAAAGGATAAAATAAGGGTTGAACCACAAAGATAAGGATAATAAAATATTAAAAACTTGTATAAAAATTATTGGATGATGGTTATTAGAACCAAAATCATCTTATATTATAATTAAATAAGTTTTTGACTATTTTAAATCGAAATTTAATTTATAATAAATTAATATTTTCAGACTTTCCTAAAGTGTCACTCTCCTCTCTTATAAAAGGGAACTTCATCATTCTCCTCTTAACTCCATTTTGAGCGTTAAATATCATAAAATCCATGCCCATTTCTCTTTTAAAATTTCCTATTTTCATTCTAGAGTTTCTGGTCTTCTCAAAAAACCAACTCTAGTGCCCTAATAGAATATTTAAAGGAGGCGCATTGGGGAAGAGGTAATCTCTTCTACCTATTATTTCAAATTTATTTCTTCTTATAATTCCTCTTCAGTAGTAGTTTCATTATAAATTAATAACATCAATATAAATAATATACTGATATGTTATAATAAATATAAAATAACACTATTTCATCTTCTATCGATCCTACAAAATATGAAATCATCACGTGTGCGTACATACGGCTTACTGTCTCCACGTTGTGGTGTAATCTGTTTTTCACCACCACCATACCTGGATGGGTATAATGGTGGAAATAAGAACTATATATTATTATTATAACATGAAATAATTTTGAGATATTATACACTATCCACTCCAATACCATTCAATAATTATGTGATTGATATTGTCGCTCGTGCGTATGTACGGCTTACCGTCTCCACGACGCGATGAGATTCATTCTCCACATTAACCATTCAAGAATGATTATAAAGTATATATAATAAATAATAATTAAATATATGTCATAATAATGCTACTATATTTATGTATATGTATATTTCGTTTACTTACTTCCATTCAATTCAATATGGAACTGAAAACAGTGTTCATCCGTATGTATGGCCTACCGTCTCTATGAATGGTGTATTCCTTTTATTTTATCTATATATTATATATATATATATATTTCTATACTGAATATATATAATATATAAATCATGTTTTACATTTTGGATGTAAGTAAATCATGATCTAAGGGATATGGTCGAGAATAATAAGTCAAAACACGTACGATAAACAAAGAGATATTACTCGAAATGTTGCATTAACTTGGAATTGTTAATAAACGGATAAAATAATGTCATAAAAGAATAATATATGATATTATAAATATTATTATTATTCTTATAAAAGTTAATAATATGTTTAAAAACATTATACAGGATTTTTGGACTCGTACGGAGAGTATCAAACCTAAGGTAAGGGATAACTTTTCAAATCTCCTTTTATCTAAGATTGTTTATTCGTAAGTATCTATTGGTGATATATTTACCATCCATGTCTATGTTTTCTAAAAATATTTTCATAAAATGTTTACTATTATTCTATGTATTTTTAAATTCACTTTTACCCATTTTTACTTTTACGACATGTTTTGGAAGGAATCTTTCTTTTGTATACCATACGAGGTACTTTTTGACTTTTTCAGAAAAAGTACGAGGAGAATGTTTTTTTAACTTATATGGAATGAATAGGTTTTTACCTCTTCATAATTACATATTTATATAAAGCTTCCTCTACATGTTTTCAAGTTTATTTTCAACTAAATTCTTTTCTTTTAAAATTGCATGGCATTTTGAGAAAAGAAAACATTTTTGAAGAAGAAATGATATTTTCCTCAAGAACTAAGTTCAAGTGGTTTATCAAAATTACGTTCCATCTAAGATGACTCTCTTTAAATAGGGTTATGATTTTATCCCTATTATTACTATGATTTTATTGTGTTAATGATGGAATGGAATTTTATAAGGATTATCTTATGATTGAATGATGTTTAAGAAAACCCATTTTATTGCTTGGGTTATTCTATGATGAGTGATTTATGTTTTTATGGAATATGTAAGAATGATTTCATTATGATATGGGTGGGACCTATGTCTCCCTCTGATGCATTGGGTAAAGATTTACATCACATGATATAGACATGACTAAAATGGTAAGTAAATCTGGTTCAGTAATACATGGATGGAACGGAAAGTAAACATGATTCAGTAATACATGGATGGAATGACTAGTAAACCCAGTTCAGTAATGTACTTTCTCCACTATGATGGTCTTGGAAGCAATGCATTGGCTACTATGGAAATAATATGATGTGCTTATTAGTTTTCCACAATTACATGTTTTATACCAATGTTATTCTATCATGTTTAATGTTCTTTTATGATCTATGCCTTACAAACTGCCAAGATTTATTTCATAACTCAATATTTTGATGTTTAAACTTTATGGTCATGTTTTTACGTTCAAATGTTTATGGTTTTTTTATGTTCTCCATGTTTACCCTTACTTAGAATTTGAGATCACCCTTTTTATGTTTAATTTTTCATAGTATATAAAGAAATATTTTAGGTAGGAAAACAGAAGGAGAAGATATTTATGGGAGATGTTGAAGATCTTTCACCATGACTAGAAGATTATGTTCCAAGTTTACAAAGACACTAAAATAATACGGTATTTTGGAATCTATTCATGTAATGTATTAATTATTCCGCAAAATAAATTTAATTTTCATGTATGTCAAGCTTGGGTCTCTACAGTTGGTATCAGAGCGAAGGTTTAGTTAATCTTTTGAAACTAGGATGTGAAAACTTTAGTGAGATCCCTAGAGATATTTCTAAGGTATGTCTAGGGATGTACTTAAGGTTAAGTATTACTATAGTTTATAGTCATAGAATTATTATAATGATCATGAATAACCTAGGATTGTACCTAAGATGATAGAGATCAAAAGTACCCCCCCCCCCCCCCCCCCCGTGATTATGTTGCTTTCCTAGTATGATTTTTGCCTCTCATAGTGTTATTTTTGGGTTTTATACAATGGTTGGAACCCGAAGGAACCCTGTTAATGATCAATGCACTGGGAAATTTAATGATTGTCCTCCTGAACAACCAAATTTTATGGGAGATGGAGTGAAAAATCTCATTTATTTACTTACACAAGCTATGAACCATTCTGGACTTCTAAATGAGTAGAGAAGGGAACAACATTCTATTGAGTCCTTCATGAGGCAATGTCCACCTTCTTTCAGTGGGTCTTCGGATTCACTTTTTTATGAACAATGGATTGGTACCATTGAAAAGATATTTTCCATCCTTCATTGTTTGGAACATGAAAAGTTCATTTTGGATGTCTATCATTTAGAAGGTGAAACCGACCAATGGTGGACTATAATTAATAATAAAAGGCAGTAAGATGAAATTTAATCCATGGAATGGGATGAGATCAAGAACTTGTTTCTCAATAAGTACTTCCCTTGTATTATTTGAACAAAGAGGGAAAAGGAGTTCCTTGAGCTTAAGAAAAAGGATGATGAATTTGTTGGTACATATGAGGCAAATTTTACAAGGCTTTCAAACTATGCTTCTGGCTTTATCATCCAACTTGAAAGTAAAGTTGATAGATTTTTTAGTGGCTTAAAACCAAGTCTTTGAAGGGAATTAGCTATAAGAGACTTCAGTAGCTATGAAAAGATTGTGTGTTGTTCTATCAAGGTAGAATTGGAAGCTGGTGTTACATATCCATCTCATGTTTTTGAAAAGAAACGAAAGATGGAGTTCAAGGAAAAATATAAAAACAATGGTGAAAATAAGATGAATGTTTCCTTATTATCAAAGTATAGAAAGAAGCATGGTAGATATTGTATTAAAGGAATTATCAAATGTTTCAAGTTTGGAAAAGAAGGTCTTCGAGTAGTTGAGTTCCAAAGTATTTGGAAAAAGGTTGTTAATGATGTTAATAGAGAAAAGACAATAGAGAACGCACCACCAACACTTAAATGATATAAGTGCAAAGAAATGGGGAATTATTCTAACCAATTCCTGAATCCAATGGTTAATGATGATGGAAATCCGCAACCACTTAAGTCAAAAGATAAAGGTAAGTCATAAGAGATCACTATTGTTGATTTTGAGTATGACAAAAAAGTGGTGTAATGATTAAGTGTTTATGTAATGGGATTCCAAAATAGTGTTATGGAATCTCATTTATAGTATTATAGAATATTGGAATATATATGTATTGGTTTATGGTGGTTTTTAATAATTATATGGTACTGGTAACCATGAAACGTGATTGAAATATTTTTGGAAAGCACATGATATGTGTATAATGAAAGGACAAGGAGATAATGATATGTTTTATAGTATTAATGACCTCATGATAGATATAAGGAAAAAGTGATATCATGGTTTGAGTAAATTGAATTTTTGGGATTTTGGTCTATGTAAAGAGTTAAGTTTTGATATAATTCATGGTTTCACTAAGTTCCTATGGAAATTCATGTTATTATCATGTTTAAAGTGAATACATGATTAATGTATTCACATGTTTGGAATGTGACAACCAAGAACTACCAAATAAGATATATTAAACAAATGTCAAGTTGATTTAGTTCACCTTCTTCTAATGTTTTATATTTTCAATTTTTTATGGATTGTGATGTTATCCATTTAGGGATAGTATAAGTTATTTTTTGTTTTTTGTTTTTTAGATTAATGTATTATCTCACTATAGGTGTACTTATGCATAATTGATTACATGTGCTAACATTTTTGTTGAGACAGATGGAATTAAATATCATTCTATTGCATGATCTTCTAACACTTCAAGAATAAAAAATTTAACTTAATTTCATTAACTAAGAGATAAAGTTGAAATTTTTAAAGGCACGAATAATGGTGAGATTGTACTAAAATCAAGTAAGTATTTATTCTCATGCAAAGTTCTTCAACTTTACGGAAAGGGTCTTGAAAACCAAAAATTTTATCCTAGTACCCTCTTATTAAATGAATCATATGGTCCCTTAAATCTCCACATATTTATGGATTTATGGTAGTTAAATTTCTACCAACCTTATTCTCTACACTATCCTTTAGAACTTGATGGTTACATTTCTCTTCCTTATCCATGTTTTCACTTCCCACCTATGTTCTCCTACGTGGAAACCTAGTGATGAGTTACTTCGGGTAACCTTTACATTTCTATATTTCCTTTTCAAAATTATGTTTTATTATCCATTTTTACAATGTGGGTTTCCATGAAAGAAACTTCCAAGTAGAAAATCATTTATAACCCCGACGAATTTTGAGGGTGAAATTCATTTTAAGGGGGGTAGAATGTAACACCCCAATATTTTATGAGATAGATTATTTTTAATTTCTTTTATGTATTATGTTATGTGATACACCAATATTAACTTGTGCTATATGCAACATCATATTATCATGCAGTATATGAAAAACTATTCCTGGCTTGTGTTACACACAATTTCAAATTATTTTGATAGAATTCATTTCAAGAAACACTGAGTATAGATTGTGTTCAATGTATTAATGAACTAAATTTGGTTTATGTTATATGATATACCAAAGGAATATTTCACTACACACAACACTGACTTGGCATGTGTTACACGCAAGAGCGACCTTCCTCGATACGTTGTGTTGTACGCGATACCGAGTTTCACTAAACAACAATAAATTACTAAAATATTATTATTTAATGGGATATAAACTATCTATTATGAATATTATTAACCACATTTTGAATTTTATACAACATTATCATTCATATTACACATTTTCTAGAACATGGTATGAGAACAAAATAAATTTTTCAGATAAAAGAAGTATTTTTAAAAAAAATGCAGTTTTACCGCCTTTTGACGGCGCACCTATTTTAAATCTTGTTTTTGACACTTTTATTAGTTAAATTTTACAAAATAAACTTATTATTTGGAATCAAGACATAAAAATTTAAGTTTTTTGAATTTTAGGTATTTTTATGATAAAATGCAAATTTTAATGAAAAGTGAAAACTACTGCATTTTAATTCAGAAATGTTTTTTCATCTAATTTATTTATATAGTTAGATTATCTTTTTAACTGGTTTTAAAGTTTAATTGGATTATATTTTTATCATTTAATCCAATTTTTGTCATTTTAATTTATTTCACTTTTAAATTGGGCATAAACACATGTCAATCTTTTGATAGTTTTTACTTTTTAAAAACTCGCTTTTTGGTTTCGACAATGGGAATTAATTTTAAATTAATTATTGAAACTTATATGATTTGAATTTGGAAAAATATATTCCATATTTGGAATCATATTGTTTAAATTTTTTAAATATTTCCCTTTTATTTTTTTGACATTATGAATAGTAACTTCAGTAATTATTTTATTTACCATGGTTAATGGGTAAATCTGGTAAATAAGGGTAAAAATATATTATTATAATAATATTAAACTACCCTAACACATGTCCTAATACTATTGGATGAGATATTTCTGATCATGGGCAGCCTTGGGTCGATTTTGGGACCCCATGGATTCACTTGGATGTGAAAATGACATTTTATAAGAATTAATTTAAAGTAAAGATAATTATAACATAAATATATATCTTTTACTAAATCAATTTTAATATATGTTTATGTGCCTGATATCTATGTTTATAAATATTCATTAAAAAGATAAAAAAAATTCCTAAATCATGGTATTTTATTTATAATTTTTATATATTATATAAATATATTTATTTACGACACAATTATGATATAGTGATTACCTCATTAACGAAAGATTCAAATAAATGAATTTATAAATATTAAAATAAATTTAATGTGAACATTTTCATTACATCCAAGAATTTTCTAGATTACATTGATATAATAGGGATGATTTAATACCTTTGGTTCTAAGAAATTATGTTGTTATAAATTTTTAAAAAAAGTCAAGTATGAATAGTTTCTAAAATTGACATAATTCATAACATAAAACATAAAATAGTTTATTAAATGATATTAAATTCCTAAAAATATAATATTCATAAAAATGGTTAATAAAAGTCCAAATATGTCATAAATAACTTCTTTTAGTTCTTTTGGCATAATATGGTAATTAAATTAACCCACAATGTGTAAATAACATGATATCACGGTAAGATTAAAAAGGGTAAAATAAGGGTTAAACCAAAAAGATAAGCATAATAAAATATTAAAAAAATTATAAAAATTATTTTATTATGGTTATTAGAACCAAAATAATATTATATTCTAATTAAATAATTTTTTTACCATTTTAAATCAAAATTTAATTTATAATAAATTAATATTTTCATACTTTCCTAAAATGCCCACCTCCTCTCTTTTAAAAGGGAACTTCTTCCCTCTCCTATTAACTCCATTTCAAGACTTCAAGATCGTCCAAAACATGATAATTTCTCTTATAAACTTCCCTAGTTACATTCTAAAGGTTCTGGTCTTCTCAAAATACCAACTCTAGTTCCCTAAGAGGAAATTTAATGGAGGCACGTCAAGGAAGAGGTAATCTCTTCTACTGATTCTTTCAAATTTCTTTCTTCTTCTACTTTATCTTAATTAGATGTTTAATTATAAAGTAATAACATAATTATCACTCATATACTGATATGTAATTATAAATATTAAACAACACTATTTCACCTTCTATCCATCCTACGAAAAACAAAATCACTATGCATGTGTACGTACGACTTACCGTCACCACGTCATAGTGTAATCTGTTTTTCACCACCACCTTACTTGGATAATTATAATGGTGGAAATAATAAATATATATTATTATTATAACATGATACTTATTATTAGATATTATACACAATTGACTCTAATAGCATTCAATAATTATGGGAACGCTATCGTCGCTCGTGCGTACGTACGGCTTACCGTCTCCACGATGCGATGAGATTCATTCTCCATGTTAACCATTCAAGAATGATTATAAATTTTATATAATATATAATAATTAAATATATTACATAATAATTCTACTGGATTTATTTATATATATGTGTGTCATTTACTTACTTTCATTCAATTCAATAAGGAAGCGAAAACTGAGTTCATGCGTACGTATGGCCTACCGTCTCCATGAATAGTGCATTCCTTTTATTTTATATATCTATTATATATATATATAATGAATATATATAATATATAAATCATTATTTAAATTATTTAAGTAATTAAATCTTGATCTAAGTGATATGATCAAGAATAACAAGTCAAAACACGTACAATAAATAAAGTGATATTACACAAAATGTTGCATTAACTTGGAATTATTAATAAATGGGTAATATAAAGTCATAAAAGAATCATATATGATATCATAAATTTTATTATGATTCTGATATAAGTTAATAATATGTTTAAACCCTTATACAATAGTTTTGGTCTCGTAAGGAGAGTATCATACCTCAGGTAAGGGATAACTTTTCCAGTCTCATTTTATCTGAGATTGTTTATTTGTAAGTATCAATTGGGGATATATTTATCATCCATTTCCATGTTTTCTAAAAATATTCTCAAAAAATGTTTACTATTATTCTATGTATGTTTAAATTCATTTTTACCCATTTTTACTTTTACTACATGGTTTGGAAGGAATCTTTATTTTGTTTACCATATGATATACATTTTGACTTTTCCAGAAAACGTACGAGGAGAATGTTTTTTTACTTATACGGCATGAAAGAGTTTTTAAATATTCATAACTCATTATTTACATAAATCTTCCTCTAAAAATTTTCAATTTTATTTTCAACTAAATTTTTTTCTTTTAAAATTTCACAGCATTTTGAGAAAATAAAATGTTTTTGAAGAAAAAATGATATTTTCCTCAAGAACTAAGTTCAAGTGGTTTATCAAAATTAATTTCCATCTAAGATGAATATATTTAAATAAGGTTATGTTTCCATATCTATTATTACTATGATTTTATTTTATTAATGATGGAATGGTATTTTATATGGATTATGTTATGATTGAAAGATGTTTAAGAAAACCCATTTTATTTATTGGGTTATGTTGTGATGAGTGATTTATGTTTTTGTGGATCATGTAATAATGATTTAATTATGAGATGGTTGGGACCTATATATACTTCCAATTCATTGGGTAAATATTTATATCACGTGATATAGACATGAATGAAACAAAAAGTAAATCTGGATCAGTAATACATGGCTCGAATAACAAGTAAATCTCGTTCTGTAATACATGGCTGGAACAGAAAGTAAACCCAGTTCAGTAATGGACTTTTTCCACTATGATGGTATTGTCTACAATACCTTGGATACTATGGAAATCATTTTATATGATTATTAGGTTTCCACAATAACATGTTTTATTCCAATGCTATTCTATCATGGTTAGTGTTCCTTTATGATCTATGTCTTAGAAACTTCCATGATTTATTTCATGACTTAAGATTTTGATTTTTAAACATTATGTTCATGTTTTTACATTCAAATGTTTATGGTTTGTTTTATGTTCTCCTTATTTACCCTTATTGATAATTTGAGCTCACCATTTTTATGTTTTCTTTTCCCCAGGATATAAAGAAAGGTTTTAGGTAGGAAATCCAAAGGGGAAGATCTTTATGGGAGATGTTGAAGATATTTCACCATGACTGGAAGATTATGTTCCAAGTTTCCAAATACACTAAACTAATATGGTCTTTGGGTGTCTATTTTTGTAAAAGAAATTTAATGTCCATGTACATCAATCTTGGGTCTCTACAATTCCAAATAGATGGAACAATGATATTTGGACTTCACTCCAACCAAATAACCATAAGGAAATACTAGAAGTAATCCTAAACACGCCCTTCCCTAACTACCCTGGGTGAATTAATGTTCATTGTTGTGAGACCTATCTAGGTACTCAATCAAAACTACCTCTTAAGTCCCGAAAAAATTTCAAAAATTCATACCAACTTCAAGACAAAAGCTCAACAACCACCCTATAATAAAACTTTGTCATGAACCAGCCCAGGTACCCAGGAAATTTAATAATTGAGTCAGACCTAAAATATCCCTAAGGTCATTCTTGTTCCCCATGGGTCGGTTACTAGCACATACCACCATATATCATGCAAGTGGGAATGAATTTTCCACAAACAATATGGAAGTGAAAAGAAACAATGCAGTATGCATAAAAAAAAGAAACTCCACTTGGAGTAATGTACCAAAAGTCAATAAGGAATTAAATACCAAAGTGCTACAACCCAAGTACCAAAATAGAAGAAAAAAACACCCTAAGTCCCTAAGGACATAACTAACCAAGTCCAAAGTTCTACAGCTGGATCCACTTCCAAGTGATATGTTCCCCTTACTCAAACCTAGAAGGAGATAGTCTATAAAAACCTGAATGAACGAGTAGGGTGTGAGATAAAAAGCCCAGTAAAATTATAGAAAAAACCATGAAAAGTTCAAATGAATACATGTCAGATCGATAATGGGATATTAGATTGATAAATGAAGGTCTAATTAAGTGACTTGCGTGAGATTATTCCCTACCATTAAATCTTGGGTGTTCATGATTTCATGGAATGGGAGAAGAAGAGGATGGTTTCCTTAATGTAAGTAATGAAGTAGACTACTCCCAAATGATACTAGGGAGATTAAGGGGTTTTCCCAAGTGAGGGATGTTAATGTGGTTCTCTCTAGTGAGAGAGAACAAGAGGCTTCACCCAAGTGATATTTGGGTGAAGTGGTTCCCTAGTAGAACTAGGGTGAATGGATATTTTGGGTGACAGAACATGAGTGAATATTCAATTTAGTAATAAGGGGTATCATGGAATGGTTTTTAATGAATAGAAATAAAGTGTGCTATCGGGTAAGGGCCATTCTCTCTAGTTTAGATGAAATATGGAGGAAGTGGTTCCTTGTAAAGATTATTTGTTTTTCAAACCCTTAGGAAATCCAATTTTCCTCTATTTTGGTTAATTTCTCTTGATTTTAGGCATAAGAAAGCTACCTGGATGAATTTTATAACCTGGGAATGATACTATAATGAATAGAGTTTTAGACCATATCTTTATCTTCAAAAAAGGTGTAATTGAGGAGCCTAATCATACTATTTATAGGAAAATTTTACACCCTGGATGGAGGTATTTTTGTGTGCAAGTGGTGCACGTAGGTGTGATGTGTGTGAAAAATATAGGAGAACATGTGTGATGTGTGGGTGACACATGGGTGCACATGTTTCACTATTGGATATTTGAACTCACCTATTTATTTAGTTTGGAAATTAAAATACACTTCATATAAAAATGATCTAATGTAAGTTTCTATCTATATTCTTATGATTTTGTAGAATGAAATTATGGTAACTGATTTATAAAATATAGAAACTATATCTGATTTATGAAATACTAATGATCTGAAATTTCAATTATAGATTACTTTCACCAGATTTATGAAGCACTATAGTGGTGATGAACTAACCTATCAATGGATGAAGAGATAGGATGATTTCATCTGAATAAGTTACTACTGATGTTGTTAGAAAAAATCCCAAGTTTTTTAAAATCTGACTATTATATTTTGTTACAAAATTTCCTATAAATAGAGGCACACCTCAAGAATCGTATATATGAATCCATGAGAATAGATAATTCTAAAGGTTTTTATTTGTTTTGTATGTTTTCAATTTCTTTTTGCTTTGATCACATCTGATTAGTGAAATTTTCAATATGAGGGTTCGTTCTAAGAGATTGTTTTGTGTGATTTTATCCTTATAAATATATTAGTTCATATTTTGAAATAATTATATTATTTACGATGAATGATTCATTTATTTCAGTGATAGGAAGACATAAAATCTGATCATCTGATCAATATCTTCTAAGGCTAGGAAGACAGATCTAATGAACTTTCAGTGCTTGGAAGATTAGTTGTGAGATACTACTGACAGGTATAATCAAGGGATTACAAGGATAATAAGAAATAATGTCTGATAGTTATAAAATTAGGGGTCCCTTACAACATTTTGAAAGTCATGGATACCTCATATCAAGTTTACAGATCTACCTTTCACTCTGTTTTAAAAGTGAAGTTTTAATAAATATAATTTAGAGGATTATTTTATTTTCTATATAATACTCCATTTTTTATTTTAAATTTAAGTTTCATTTATTTTTTTAATTTAATTTTTTATAATTTAGATGGTTTTAATATTTTTCTACTTTAACACTTTCAATGGTAGTTTAAAATACTAATAATTTTATTTCCTTTATGAAATATTTATTTTAATATAAAACTTATTTAAGTTACTCTGACATTTTATCTCATTTGTAATTCAAAATACAAATCCATCTCCAATTATATATATAAATAGAAAATTATATTATCTTAAATTATAGAGAGGGTGAAAATTATAATATTGTTTTAACACTAAAATTCACCCCCTTTTGTATTTAGTTCACCATCACACCTACAAACTATCATGAGCAGGGTATAATTGTGCATGCCCAAGGGTTTTTTGTTAGAATTAAATTATCATTTCCCTAGGATTTTTTCCTTTACACATTTCAGGTATTCCTTCTTCAAAGCATTCATCTTTTCCAAAAGGATAGAACCAAAAAACACATAATTAATGTGTGATCCTTGGATGTATCCCTTTGTAGTGAACCAATTGAAATATTCTTGTTGTATATATTCTTTACATTCCTTTAAATTCATATATGTTTTGGAGAGTTTGTATGAAAGGGTAATCATACTATAGGTTGAACATAGTTCCTTCTAATGTGGGGACAAGATCCTAAAAAGTGGGAAAACACAACAATGTAAAAGGTTTAAATTGTCTTACACCTGGATTCACCCCCTAGAGTTCCTCTAGTTATAATAGATTCTTTATACCGTTTCTCCTTTTCTATGATTTCATTTTAAGTCTTGCACAATATTCTTAATTATTTTACTTTTACCCTTCATTTTCAGGCTCATTTTTGTGATGGTCTCTTCTGAAATCATACCTTCCTTCATCAGCCGATTATTTTCTTTATCCAAATATTATAAGTTAGTGCACCTTCTCCCACATTAAATCTTCAAGATTTAAACTTCATTTTTTATGGTTGGAATATAACCTTGTTGATTTCACAAATAATATACCAATTTACCATATAATGTGTTTACTTCATCCTCAAAATATTTAGATGATATAAAATATGCATAATTATTTTTACAAGAAGCATCTTCTTCAGGGTAATAATTAGATATGTACAAAGAATCACTTTTTTTAACTGGATAGGAATGCACAATTAATTGGTGGAAATATTCTTATTCTTCCTCCTCTAACTTTTAAACAAATGAAATTCCTCTTTAATATAATTCAAATTCAAATCTTTAGAAGATTAATATTTAGTAATGATGGAAGAAACCTATTTTCCCTATCTCAAGAAAGATTTTCCACTATAAAGATCTTCCATTTTCATCTGCATGTCTTTAGAAATCTTAAAGATAGCCATATTATTGAATATAACTTATTTATATCCCCCATTAAATCCTTCTTAGAACAATCATCAATTCTCGACTTTCTTTGGGTTTTTTCGTACATAAATCCATGCCTAATTTTTAATATTATCTCATCTAATAGGATATGATAGGGGATACCATCACGTATCTCCAAATATGAAAAAAATTCTTCTTCAATTTAGATAATTGATTCCAATCAAATACAGGATCCTTCATAGTTGATATAATATGCTATATAATCTTCAAAATCTTTACAAACTAAATAATATTGGTTAAATAATCACATAAATATGTGGCTATAATATAACTTTTTGGAACAAGAAATGCCTTAGGGGGGAAGGGTTTTATCAGCATGTTGATCAATTTAAACATTTTCTTTTTTGAAATTTTATATTTCTCCTCTATATATTTTCCTTATGATAGTAACAATGGTATTAAACCTATTAATTAATTATTTTTTCACTCTTTATCATTGAATGATAAATTAATTTTTGATAAATTAAATCATTCAAGGGACATGAAAGTTTTACTTAATACACACCTAATGGATAATCTAAGGATCACACATAGATGATGTGTCAATGTTCCAGAAAAAAATAATATGCACTATTATGTAACATATGATAAATAAACTAACATTGATGATCCTAGGGACACTCCATCTTCTACCCCTCTCATCATTATTTCAATGAATGAGGTTAACAGTTTATAGACTTGTGGGTCTCTGCATAATATTTATTGTAATCATAATCTATTTTCATATTTTAATATAGATTGATGTACTATTATATGCATAATTTATTTCCTATTCCTTCCCCAAATCCAGATGATATTGGAACCTTTGTGTGATGGTTGAGATAATGTATCTCAAAAAATATAGTAGAAATAGTTTCACCAAAATATAATAATTATGAATTGGAATTATTATATTGCTTTAATATCTAACTACATAGTATGGAAGTAGTTTCATTCTATTCCTCTATCCTTATTTCTCTTTTAATAGAACTAGTTATGATTATAAGAAATCTTTTATGGCTTGACTCTCTATTTTCCTTGACCAGATATATCGATATGTTCATCTTCCTTACTTTCTTTGATGTATAGGTATATCAAGAAAAAAAATTTCATCAATCCCTTCTTTTTTATTAACCAATTCTATTTATATGTGTATTGAATAATCACACGTGATATTTTTTTAATATTTTGAATATGAATGTATTCCTACAATATAGGTCTTGAGATTACTTCCATTTGAGCTTCCTAGATTTCTTGGTCCTTCCCAGACAGCATTCCTATATAAAATAATTCTCCATATTTGAAACATGAAGACATAGAGAAAACATTCTTTTTTAGTTCATCAAAATATTTTTCATCTCCTTTAAAACACACTCAGTTAATATTCTTATCAACACCCCATAACACCTTCATTCTACCTTGAATAGATAATTAGTTATATTTTTTTTATTAATGAGGTTGATTCTCTATTGAAACTGATAATGGTATTTATCCTTATGGATTCCCACAACATCCTTATGGACTCTTACATTCATCATTACGATGATCCTTATACAGTCTTCCCTAATCCTTATAAAGAAAATATCTATCCTTAAAAGAATTGATCCTTATAAAGTTCCACTATAAACATTTCAAATCTCATTGATCATACCATATGAATTTTATAGATCATACCTTTTAAAGTTCACTAATTGTACCATATAAAGTCTTGTTTCTACTTTAAATGGGTACACTTCTATCTTACATTTGAGTGGTGTGGCATCCTTTATCTTCACATCCAATTCATACCTTCACACACCATAATATTTAAACTCTGTATAATAAATATTCCAGGTTAAATAGTGATTCATCCAATGTTAAACATTTAGTACCACATAAAGTTCACAATTCTCTCCTCATTTCTCAATCACCTATATTTATACAACAAAGAGGAAATGTGAACATGGGTGTTTCCAATTGATTGGAGGTGAATACATATTAGTCTCTCACATGAAACTTAAATCTGGTGGTAGATGAAAAAGGAGATCATGTCATTCTATTCTTTTTTCATTCATTTCTTAAAAATTAAATAGTTTTTATGTTTTTCACTACCCCACATCAAAGGATTACTTGATAGGTTTTGCAGTTTATTACCCAAATGTAGAATATCCACCATAGAACTTCTCATGGTGTCACACCCCTACCACGGATGCCTATTTTTTTATTCCTTTCTCGGTCCTATGTCTTTTTGACAGAATTGAGTTTGGGTCCGGGTTTGGAATTTTTGAAACTTTGATGTTTTTGGTGGGTCTCGGGCCGGTACGCAGTCACTGTGTCATTACCGGTTCCCATGTGTTCGGCCCTGGTGAATGTGTGGTTGTCTGATACTTAAGAAAACTAATTTTTTTATAAACGTTTAAACTTCCATAATAATATTATTTTTCCAGATAATAATAATAATATTATCATTAAATTCATATTAATATTATTCTTATTAAATTTCTATTAGTATTATTTTTATCAAATTTTCATTAATATTATTATTATCACTATTATTATTATTATTATTATGGTATTATTATAACTATTATTACTATTATTATTAATATAATAAAATGAAAATAAAAAATAATCAAACCCTAGTCTATACTCTCCCCCCCCACACACACATTTCCTTGCTCTGTGATGCGGGTCGCATCCCCCTCCCCCTGGTTTCCTGCGTGCAGCGCCTGGCCACCAGCCCATTGGCCGACCTTGCCTCCCTGTCTGGCTCGTCCTCCCTGCTCGCCTTTTCACGTTCACCCGGGATCCGGCCTCCCACCTCCTACAAATCATTTTACAGCCGGCCTCCTCCTCTTCCCCGGTCCAGCAAAGCTACGCCCTCCTCTTCCCCAATCCAAGGAATTCATCCCCTCCTCTTCCCTGGTCTAGCGAAGCTGTGCACCCCCCTCCCCTTCATCTGTCGGCACGCACCGAAGCCCCATCCGGCTCTGCCTCGCCCAGTGGGTTCTCGCCGCCCATCCTCTCAGTCCAGTGCAGCCCACCCCATCTGGCGCGACCTCCCCCTCCCCCATCCAGCGCGTCCTCCCTTATCTAGTTGTCTTCTGACCAACCTCACCTCATCGTGCCCCCGTCTAGAACCCATTTTCCAAACCTGACCCTCGTTCCTGACGTGCTTCCATCGAACATGGCCCCTTACGTTCAACGATCTACTAGCACAAACCTGAATCTCATTATACAGTGCCTCTGTGTTGCTCTAGAGTAGTCGTGAATCCCTGCACCGGGTTTTTGAAGGGTTTACCGAGTCATGTCGGACTGTGTCTCGTCCACCGCCACCGAAGGCTAAGCGATTCAGATCACTTCAGACCGCTTTCCATTATTATGGGGCAAGTTTGGTCTTGCCGCATGTTTTGGTTCGCCGCCACCATTTAAGGTGAGAGTTTTATTCTCGCGCATGCATTTAATTTAATTTCTTCATTGTGTTTTGAAGTCCTTCTATTTTATTTGTAGTGCGGATGATGATTTTGGTGTGAAATCTTGCCTTGTCGTGTTCTCAAGATCACCGCTGATGTCTGAGGTGATGTTCTTCATCCACCTTTTTGTTGTGCACTTTTTTTAGGGTCTTATGGTTTATGTGAGTCCCTAGTGTTTTGTTTTTTGTGTTAGGGTCTTCGATGCACTAATTTTGGGTATCAGAATTTGTTGTAGGGAGTCGAGATCACTTCCAAGTGCGCACACGCATTTTCCCAGGTATGAATATATATATATATATATACATCTTATGAGTGCGTGTTCCCTCATGGTGCGGGGAACACATGAATTAGTTTAAAGGTGTATATATATATGTATGGAAGTGTGTGTGTGCGTGTGAGTGGGATATTGCTTGAGTTAGAAAGCTTCAGTTTGAATTCACTGAGGTAGTAAAATCCATGCACTTCCTTTCTATTGTATTTCCTTAATGCTTGAGGTTTTTGTTATATTATAATATTTCTATGCATCTCTATGGTACCTCTTTAAAGCTTGTTTTGGTGTTTAAAATTTTTTGGTGTTGTTAAAGATAGGGTTTACATGAATCTTGGTTTATGCCTTGTATATGATGCCTTAGGTGTTTGTAAATTTCCACTTGTTCTTTTTGGGTGAAATTGGATATTTGGGTAAGGTTTTTACCATAGAAATGTTTTTTAAAATTGGTTTGAAATATGTTTTGGATTTCATGTATGAAATGTGGTTTTTTCCCTGGTTATGGCTTGGTATTAGTCTAAAAATGGGCTTTTGGTTCATGAACTTGTGTGGTATTTTATAAGTGAGTGATATGGGTGTTTTAGGGTTGAAAGCAAAGGGTGTATTTATGAAATTTGGTTTCCAATGTTTTGGTTGGTTTTAGAGTGTTCCTCTTGGTTTGGCCTGGTTGGCCTTGGAAACATACTAGGGTGAGTTGTTGGAAAATGAAAGGGGCATTTTTTTTGGGTGTGTTTGGGTGAAAATGGAAGCCGAAACTCGTTTGGTGTTTAGTCAAAGATTTTTGGATTATAAGTGTTGTGAAAGACTATTTGGTACTTTCTTAGGTGTTGTTGTTCTTAAGTTGACTTAAAGTGAACTTGGGCATGTTTTGGTAAATGTTTTATTTAAGGGACTGTTTGGTCACTTTGGTATAAAGAGGGTAAATTGTGGTTTTCTTGAATTGGTTAATAAATGTTTTAATAAAAAGATGAGTGTTGGGAAGATAAAGGCCTGTTTGGCATTTTGGATTGGGTGTTTACAAAAGTTTTGATATGTGTGAATTTTATGAGGCCCATTTTGTATCTTTGAAACTGTATGTTTGGAAAACCCCTATGTGGTTAGGCCCCTTGCCTCGTCTATCGATCATGTGACAGGAGGGTCCTCGGTATGGGCCTCCTTTTGAGAATATTTATTTTAAGGCATGGGACTAACCTTGAGGTGGTCGAGGTGGTGTCGTTTTGTGTCATGTGCTAGATTATATTTATATGGCTTGTTATTTGAATGTGTGGCACACCTCTTTGTGAACATAGCACAGAAACTTAGCATAGCAAGGGGGTTTATTGAGAATGGTTGCTACACTAGTTTAGACTACGCACTGGCTAGTGGCCCTTAGTATGGATTATACTCTGCTAGGGGATTGGGCCCCCCGGTTAGGCCAGGTATGGTGATACCGAGCATTTGTGTGTTATGATTTCATCGAGAGTAGGCATGCCTTCTGGATGAGTCACATGTATAGTACATTCTGGTCTTCCTTGGAGTTCCTAGGTTTCCTGTGATCTTTTGATACAAGCACTGTTAGTACCATTTCCCTTTCCATGTGTCTGGAATCATACCTTGGAACTTGGTTTTGGTGTTTTCTAGGAAAATATTTGTATGTGTGGTTGATTTTAAAAGGGATTTCAAAGTAGTGGTTTCGGAAAAGTTTGTGTGAGCCTTCTTTATTTCTTTTCCTTGTTTTTAAATTATAAGGGCAATGGAATTATGATTGTTTGTTTTCAAAATGTATTGTATATATGAAAACCTTATAATTGTAGTTCAAACTAGTATTATTGGACTATTTTGGAATTGGAAAATTCATGGATTTTGTGGTTCATTTATGGAATCCCTATTGATCATCTCAGTTCTCACACCTATTATATCTTTTCAGTTGTAGGTTCAGTTTCTTGTTTAGGTTTCTAGTTCAGCTGCTCAATGTTGGAGCAGACTTGGTTCTGAGTTGGGTGGTGACCTGAAGGGTCACAAAAAGGTATGTACATTTATTTTATTTTTGATTCTAGTTTTATTTCCTAGTCTTCAATATTTATTTATCTGGTTACCTTTCTTCATGGGCCAAATCATTCCCAATGATTATATTTTGATGCCCAGCACTAGTTGCCAGTCCGTGGGGATCGGGAATGCCCTTCGGGCCATGTCGTGGGCCATCTTGGGTGACCAATTCAGGGTTGACCCGCGTTGGTTCGTGGCACATGGTACCATCCCATACCACTTCCACATGCCCATTTATCACCTTTCATAGTGGATATATACTCTAGAACTACCACACACTATAGCACTACTCCACTCCTCCATGTATTCCACCATGTGCTATAATTCTATCAAGCTCAACTATTTCCCTTTAATGGTGGTTGGATGCATAAGTTTTTTTGGATTTATATGAACTATTTTTTTATCATCTACTCATCAACACTTAGTAAAAAATCCCTACTTATATACATATATTTTTCTCATCTAGGTGGTAACTGGAAAAAAATTCTCAAATTTCTCAAAAACCTTCTTCAGGATATTTTAATAAGATAATTTTTTATAAATTCACTAAATTTTCTTCAAATAAAATTACTCTATATGAAAATTATCTTATACTAAAACTCATCCACTATTCAATACTTCTCTATAACTCACATGAAATGTGTGAAACTTCATCAAAATAAATCACCACAATACATCTAACCATACCTTAATATATATTGTCAATAAATTAAAATTATCAACTCATGGTTTTAATATAATCCATAACCAACCCAAAATAGTAATTTGAGTGAAGAAGAGTATAAAAAGCTGAATATTTAGTTTCCATGTGAAAATTTAATGTTGGGTCACACTTGAGAAGACTGTTTCAAGTAGTGAGTTTGGAACATCCCTACCCAACCCATTGGGTTGATTCATTTCATAGGTTCTACTGAACTTAGGTGACATTCCCCGAACACCAAAGGATAGATATAAATGCCTAGGTTTTAAGGCAATAATGAGAGGGGAAAATTATACCCTAAAACACATGAAAACCCCATTAAAAACAAGATGAACATATAAATAGTCCAGGAGAAAACTATAAATGATTCATGGGACAATATATAACAAGTCAAAGTATCAACAAGACAATATTATAGTAACAATGGAAAACAAATAAACCAAAATATCTAAGTCTCCAAAGAAATGACAGACTCGGGCACCAAGGTGGCACCACTCAAAACTCCAAGATACGACCATGAATCTAGGATCCATATTTTAACATCCATGGCTACCACTATCAAGGTTCTCCACTAATAAAGTATGAAACTTTTACTATTAATTTCTTTATCATAGAAGAAAAGATCTATATATTCATCGGTGTACATATACAGGGGTTAGTATAACAACCCATTAAGAAACCCCACAAGACATTTCTTGTGTGACACTAAGACCAAAATCATGTTATATCATAGTTTTAGAAACAAAACGATGAATACAAAAATAATTTCAAATATTTTTTAGAAATATAAACAGATAAGAAGGTTTTACCAATTTAATCCTAAACCAAAAATCAGGAGATCAAAAAAGTTTTCCCAAAATAAACTATTCCTTTAAACATACCAAAAATTGTTTATCTAAACATATTGGAATATAAGTATCACGATTCCACTCAAAAACTTGTGCATAACCTAGGCCTACCATAATGGTCATGCCATCATGGTGACTTTGTTCCATGATCCAGTGATAATAATTTATTTAAAACACCCTGTCATGTTAATTCTATATACCCACACACTCCCACCCATGCATAACCATGACCTCCCAAAACATTTCTATGTTCATGGTAAATTTAATCCATGATCCAATTTCCAGATGTACAAGAAAACACACAACTCAATCCATTCCAACAACACTCATTAAAACCACTTTAATTTATCAAAGTTTCATTTTTCAAAAAAAAAATTCAATCCCATGAAGTGTCACCAACATCCCCAAGACCAAGAATGAGAAAAAAAAGAGGAAAATATAGTGTAGAATCAATATTTTTTTCATGATATAATTTTCATTAAAATAGAAGGAACCATTTATAATCCTTAAAGCCTTCACATTCAAATAAAACTGAAATGAGGGGAAAACCAAATACCTTAGATTCATTTGGCACAATGTTTATTTGGACAATCTCATATATCCAACCCCTTAAATTAATTTATCTATAAAATAATTAGAAAAAAAATAATAACTCATATTATCTCTTAGATCTAGGAGTAAAATCTATGATCTAAGGTTATATTGAAGACAAAATGAGAAGATACGAGATAAAAAGGTAGAAAAATTCCTAATCATTGACTTACATGATCAAACACTAGAAGAATCTTCAAAATCATACTCCAAATGTCAAAGATCAACAAAATTCACCTAGGTAAACCATATAAATCGAGATCCTATGTTAGATGAGGAATAAAGAGGCTTTTGGGAAATTTTTAGTGCTTAAAACTAATTTTTATACAATTAAATTCTCATCACATGGTTAGGGTAAATGGTTTGACAAACCATGTTCTGACCATGTGAATCAGCTTTGTCCTGAAAATAACCAAGTTGAATGATTAACCACATGATTTTTACAAAACATGTACCAACTATATGCCTACTTAGTTACCCTCAAACTGAATATTTCAAGTATAGTTGAATCACCTTGGTGGCAGAATAACCACAAAGGTTTTTTCAAATTCGATGAATCATTTTCCAATTTTGAAAATTGTAAACTTCATGACCAATGAAATTTTTTCATCAAATATTAACATATAAAATCCTATAACCTAGATATATAATCTTTATCACATTAAATTAATAATTAATTTAAATAGATCTAAAGATATAAAACCTCGTCTTAGGATCTTTCTGTGTGGATATTGTTCATCATCCAAAAACCCCAATTTAGATTACTATCATTATGCTTGTAGGGTCCAAGTGTAGAATCCATTTTTAGGTGATCCACACATTCTCATTTGATCTATGAATGAAACCTATTGATTATTGGGTGCTAGAGAGAAATATCAATCATCTTGTGTTGTTAATCTTGATCACGTTAATTTCCTTCAGGCTTAAATTATTTTATCTTATTCTTCTCATTCATGAGAGAAGGATAGGAGGAATTCTAGATGGAATTATGTTATGAAAAATGATTATAAATTATCAATTAACTCTACACAATACACATAACTATATATTTATAGATTTAGGTTTTATGTTAAAATATTATTTAATTTCTAAACAACCCTTAAAAATATAATAAACCAAATATTACCCCATAACATATAATAATATTGTTATTTTATGGCATGCACTAATGGCACAATGATGAATATTATTCTATTGACCTGTAAATTAATATTTATCATAAAAAATACCTTGGTTTTCTCTTCTTCCTTGAAATTTATTGAATACCTAAATACATTTTTAATTAAATATTTTATTCATAAGTAAATATTTTATTCACAATATGGTAAATAAATATTTATTAAAAATTCAATAAATAAAATATATATTTTCTTCAGAGTTTAAAGAATAAATATTTATTTAATATATTTTATCAATAAAACACGAATAAAATTATTCCACTGTCATGAGAATAATATTTCTTTCATTAATTAAATTTAAAACGAGTGCACATATGTGGTTGTCAATATAGTGACATTAAGTTCTTTCTCTGGGGTGCCTTGACCCATTAATGTGCACTCGTTTTGTAAAATAATGTTTTTATCTCAATATCTCCTCAAGAGGGTTGAATATGTATGTCATCAACCTATATGCATTACAATTATTTCTTTGACTATTTAAAATAAAAACATCATAACACCACAACCATGGAATTTAAGGCAATGATTCCATTTCAATAAAAGGGTTGAGATATCAACTTCCTTAAAGATGGAAGAGACAAATCCTTCCTCAACATATCCATTAATAACATTTCATTCATGAAGCATTTAATGTCCTAGAATTTCTGTATAAATTTTTTTAAATTGTGTGGAATTATTTCAAGACCACACGCTTTATCGACAAGTGATTCTGAGGCCCGGTGATCCCAGAATGGAATTTTGAACCATTTTTTAAGTTCGTTTAAGTAAATGTGAAAGTGGTTTTTTTTATCTTTTAAACCAGTCCTCAGATCATAAATAAAAGGGAATCATTAAACATAGAATACCAGGATTCACATATAAAATACTTAACTTCGACCGGAAAGGGTTGGAAGGAAAATTTAATTTTTAGACATTTCATAAAATAATAAAATAACTTAAAAAGTTATTTTTATTTTTTTCTCTCACTGTTGAGTGGAGGATGATGGCGCTATGGTGCGGTGACAAGGTGCATTTAAGGATGCTTCTTAATGGATCATTTTTGTGCAGTGTAAGAGATGTGTTGTTTCATAAAAGAAACAGCATAATGACACGATGTTGCAGCGTAACAGAAACAATGTGATGTGTAATCTTTTTAATATGCTAATGCGTTGGGGGAATGATAATGAAATCGTGGAAATTCTCTAACGAACCTATCAAAAGGATTCCCTCCAATGATGAATGAAGAACATTAGAAAGATTTCTAGAAATGTTTACACTTTATGAAGAATAGGACCGGGAAGCGACGAACACCAATGGAGATTGAAACATTAAGGGTGGAGAGCTTCAACGACGAATGTCGATCGAGATAGGGGTTTATTTTTTTTAATGTTTTCCCCATTCTTATTTTCAAAACTGACAAACAGGAATCAACCCACGAACATTTTGATCTGTAGATTGTTCATTCATGTGGTAGGGTGTTCTTCTTGGGTTTCCTATAGTAGAATTATGTTATTATTGATAGAAATGTAATCATAACCTCCTCCTATTTTTAAAACTCTAATGCAGAGGGCACTGGCCGACACTAACAAGGCTTGAGCCCCTCCGCTTGTGCGTTCTTCATGGAAAAATCCTCAAAATGGAGACAATGAGGATCCAAGTCCTTTTAGGGAAGAGGGGATACCCCAGAGGCTATAGGCGCAAGCAGTGTGAAGAACGGACCACAACAGTGGACCCGGTGGTCCATATAAGAACCCACTGGCACGCCAAAGGAGCGTCATGGGAAAATGACTATGGCGGTGCAGCAAGGGCCTCCATCTGGGCCGATGGATGGAGGTAGGTGGAAGTGACCAGACAGTTGCGTCGGTGCACTTCATATGTATCATTGCATCATTCCCCATTCAGCAAAAGCCACAGTCGCATGATCGTGGTGGAGAAAACAAAGTCGTGGATGACCCGTGTGGCAGTGGGGTGTCAGACGAATCTTTCAGCCACATCCCGGCATGATGGACCAGATGAGGCATGGGTCGGACCCACTTCAGTGGATTGGAACTACCCTGGTAGGTCAGGTCGGATACGAGTCGGGTCGGGTCAGATCCGGACTCGGACCCCACTAGCCCCTTTTTTGGAAAAATGCTAATATCGTTCAATCCGAGTGTCCGTTTGATGATCTGTTTGTGGAATTGGAACCCTTGTGATGAGGAGAACCTTTTGGAATACTCTGTGGAGACTTTCATGGATGTTGAAATTTAGAAATGGACTGGGGATCTATCATCTTGAGATCAAGCATGCTACATGCGGAAACCCTGCGGTTGGATGAGACCTAGAGACTACTAAAGAGCAACCCTATATGGATCGGATACTATGGCCCAGTGGGAAGCATCTTCTATGTGACCCAGCAAGCCCAAAATTGGGAGTGGATTCTATGTGACCTGATAGACCCATGGTACTCAATGGGATGAGTACCTCAGTATGGCCATAGTGGAAAGTGACTTCGGTGTGACCCACCATGCCCACGATGGGGAGTGGATTCTGTGTGACCCAGCAAACCCACAGTACTCATCAGGGATTAGTACCATAGAAGTCTTAGGTTAGTGGGAAGTGTCTTTTTTGTAACCCTACAATCCCACTATACTCATTGAGGAGGAGTTCTCCAGCAACCCATTGTGTTTGACAATATGGCTGATGGTCCTACTTTACTACTATAGAATATACCTTTTGTGAGATATCTTTCTTCATGATCATGTTTCGTGATCATGATTCATGGTTTGTTTATAGATTTATTTGTGGTCTATCTTTGTTGTTTTGGGGTCCCTACTAAGTATTTTGTTACTCACCCATGCACGGGCTTCACCCGCACATGTTTTTCTTAGTGCAGGTGACCAACGCCTTGACAAAGGACTTGGTGGCCCTAGATCTGGTGGTGACCAGTGAGACCAGGAAGACAGGATGTACTCCTATGGCTTTCATAAGCTACTCTACACTTACCCATCAGATGGGCTTTCCATCAGATGGATTTTAGAGTTTTTCTTTTTTACTTTCTTGTTTCCTAGTTAGTCTTTTTTTGGGTTTGTATTTTGGCCCATTTGACCTATAGTTTTTACTTTTACTCAGTGGTTGTTCAGTGGTTGTTTAGTGGCATGCATGTTAACTTTTCCATCTTTGGGACATGGTTGTGTGTGTGTGTGTGTGTGTATAGGTGCTCAGGAAAATTCCACCCACTTGTAGGTTGACACCTTTGGCACTAGTTTCCAACCCCTAGCCTTCAGGAGGCGGGCTTGGGGTATGTCACAGCATGGGCCCCGGGGGACAGGTCATGAAAAACTGGTATCAGAGGTGGTTAGTTCTACCTTATAGATAGAGAGTTTTTTGTTTTGTTTTTGGTGTAACAATGTTGAATGTTTTGATTTCGGATTTCAGATTTAGGGAGTCCAGTATTGGTGCGGCAGCCGACGTATCCATACACCAGGACCCTAAATTTTTATTTTTGGATCTATACCTAAAAACACTGGTTGAATAAGTATCTCCTTACATTATTCTTGAATAAGAGTCATCTCACTAGGTATAATCTATTAAACATGGTACATATTGATCTGTATTAGGATGCCTCCACTCATACAACCAGCTCTGATTCTGATGCGTGATCATGAGGACAGCCTGCCTAGCGATGAGGCGTTGGTCCAGGGACCAGTACTAGAGATGGCTCCTTCAAGTGGGGCACTAGTGTTTCTGCTACCCATTGATTGGCAGTTACTACTAGAATTACCAGTAGAGGATGCATGCAGGCTCAGTGCCTTGCACGAGTTCTAAAGTCAGAGACCTCCCAGTTTCAGGGAGAGACATATCCTTAGGTTTCTTAGGAATGGCTAGAGGCAGTGACATGGGTCTTCCTCTTATTGAGGACATCGCTTGACTAGATGGAGATCTTAACTATGAGACATCTTTAGGTTTTGGTAAGGAAATAGTGGATCTTGACCATCCAGATGCATGATGAGGTGACCCTCTCCTGGAAAGACTTCAAGAGGATGTTCTGGGAGGATTTTTTCTCCACAACATTTCACTCTTTGCACATACAAGAGCTACTTCACATATAGAAGGGTAGTATGTTAGTAGATGAATACTATGTGAGGTTTATAGACCTCTTTTCCTACTCCACAAACATGGTGTGGGACCCTTTCTTCAGGGATCAGACCTTTGACCAGGGGCTCAGACCGAGGATCAGGGAATCCATGGTGTCTCTCAGCATCCCCACTCAGGTTGGAGTGCCGGATAGATCCCTTCTTGTGGAGAGCTTCCTAACAGAGCAGGCACTGACATCCAGAGCCACCAGTAGACCTCGGGCGGTAGAATCTTCAGTGGTGAGTAGAAGATAGTAGATATGGGGGCACAAGTGGGCTAGGTCCTTTAGGAGATGACCCCGGGACTCGAGATCAGTAGTGCAGGGATCCCAGAGCAGAGGGAATCATGAGGGAACTAGGTCGTGCTTCATGTGTGGTCGGAAGGGACACATGGATTGTGACTTCCCAACAGGCTGCATAAACAATCATCCAACAGTCGAGGGACCTCTAAGGAAGAGACGGAGGTTTGATCGAGGAGGTATGTAGGGTGGTGGATGTGGCAGGGGAGCATCCCAAGTGGCAGTCATTGGACGACGGTTTGAGGTGCTATCACCACCACCCCCAAGTGGTCCACCATGGGCTTAGGGAGCCAGCGGATAGGGGTGAGGCTTGTTTCAGGCGATGAAGGCCTATGACCACGTCTCTCCCGATATTATTAGAGGTAAGATATGTGTCTTCTCCAACTTATCTATAGTTATTATAGACATAGGTTTCATTCACTCTTTCCTTTCCACGGACCTCTCTCGAGGCTCAAATATTTCCATGGAGTCGTTGGCTCGATCCTTACGATTAGATACTCTTACGGGAGGGGATTCGACAATTACACATTGGTGTTGGTAGTATGAGATTAATCTTGGAGATGAGAGCTTCATCTAGGATCTCCTAAAAGTGACATCAAGGCCTTATGATGTCATATTGGGTATGTACTGGTTGTCTACAGTCCATGCTTAGATCGACTATTTTAGGTGCGAAGTGCGGTGTGTCTGGGAGGATGGAACCAGGTTTTCATTCACCGGTGAGAAGGGAAATTTTTCAACACAAGATGGACTTCCTTGGAGGAGGGTTTCGCTGATCAATCACCAGTTTTCTAGCCTCACCCTCAGTGTGGTGGATGAGAGGAGTCCAATATTTCTGGTAATGGTGGATGAGAATGAGGATGTCTTCCCTGAGGATGTTCTGAGACAACCTCCTCGCAAGGAGGTATACTTCTGAATCAATATGTACCCAAGGAAGGCACCAATATCCACACTGTCATATCATATGGCTCTCGTGGAGATTCGTGAATTGAGGGTATAGCTAGAGAACTAGCAGGATAAGGGATGTGTGAGAACCAGCGTTTTACCATGGGCAACCCCAGTATTGTTTTCCAAGAAGGCAGACGAGAGCTTCAGGATATGTGTGTACTTCTAGTGCCTGATCCAGGTGACCTTGAAGAAAAATTATCCACTACCAAGGATTTATGACCTCTTTGACCAGCTGAAGGAAGTGAGGTGGTTCTCAAAGATAGACCTCAGATCATGATATCATCGGCTTCGGGTATGGGATGAGGATGTACCAAAGACAGGCTTTAGATGTTGGTATGGCCACTATGAGTTTTTGGTGATACCTTTTGGCATGAACAATGCCCCAGAAGTTTTCATGGGAATCATAAACAGGATCTTCCATCCATACCTTGATCATTTCTTGGTTTTCCTCATTGATGACATCTTGGTGAACTCGGCGTCATAGGAGGAGCACTCTACACACTTGGGGATAGTTCTGGATACACTCCGAGAGCACCAGCTTTATGGTAAGCTCTCAAAGTTACAGTTCTAGATTCGAGAGGTCCACTTTCTGGGATACATCATCTTAGAGGATAGTGTTTTAGTGGATATGTAGAAGATATAGGTAGTGCTTTCTTGGGAACCACCTAGGAGTGTGACTGAGGTGCGGACTTTCTTGGGGTTGGTTGGATCCTACCGAAGGTTCATGCCCAACTTTTCTAGAGCAGCATCACCTTTATCAGCCTTGAAATTGAAGGAACAAACCTTCATGTATATGGAGAAGTTCCAGAAGAGTTTCCATGAGCTGAATTGGAGACTAACGAGTGCCCTCATCTTGAGACTACCAGAAGAGGGAGTTGGGTAGGTAGTTTTCTATAATGCATCAGGGATCGGACTGGGTTGTTTCCTGATGCAGTAGAAATCGGTTATCGGATATGGATCATCATATTTTAGGCAGCATGAGAATAACTACACGACCCATGACCTAAAGTTAGCAGCAGTGGTCTTCTCCCTAAAGATGTGGCGGTACTACTTGAAGGGTGAATAGTTTATTGTCTACTCTGACCACAAGAGTCTTAGGTATATCTTATCATGGAAGGATCTAAACTTGAGACAGTAGCGATGGTCGGAGTTCCTCTAAGAATATGAATTTGAGATATTCTATAATCTTGGGAAGGGGAATGTGATGGAAGACGCGCTCAGCAGGAGATCTGGTTTACAGTTGCTGAGTGAGGTGACGGAGCAACTATCTGTGATACAGATATCCTTCATGAATTATGATGGAGTAGCTTACCTTCAGTCCATGACTATAACTCTGCCACTCTTATAGCGAGTTAGGGAGGTATAACTTATGCAGGTTGACTGCAAGGCTCTATGTGCTCATTTATCCTCAGGAAAATCTCTTGATGGATTTTTGATAGGTGGGGAGCACGTCATCCTTTTCAGAGGACGCATTATAGTACCAGTGATGTTTCAGGAGTAAATGTTTATGGAGTTCCATGAATCCCCTTTGGTGGTACATCCCGGTGTGGTGATGATGTAACAGGACCTCTGGAATCATTACTGGTGGCCAAGGATAAAGAAAGCAATGGTAGAGTTCATTTCACGATGCCTCACTTATCAACAAGTGATGGTTGATCATCAGGTTTCAGCAGGCTTGGCACAACCACTTGAGGTACCAGAGTGGAAACGGGATGATATATCCATGTACTTCATGACAGGGTTACCACGCATGTCCAGGATCCACGATTCTATTTGGTTGATTGTTGACTGACTCACCAAGTTTGCTCACTTCCTACCCATCTGGGAGAAGGGATCTGTATAGGGCTTGGGGTGCCTCTACATCTAGGAGATAGTGAGGATTTGTGGGGTACCTTCAAATATCATCTCAGATTGTGATTTACGCTTTATATCCCAGTTTTGGAAGGGATTTTAGGAGGCATTTGGGACTCAGCTCCACTTGAGCACAACTTTTCACCCCCGAACAGATGGTTCGATAGAGTAAACCATACAAACCTTGGAGGACATGATTCGTGCTTGTGTCCTTAATTTTGGTCACATTTGGGAAAACCACCTACCACTGGTAGAGTTTTCATACAACAATATATATCAATCCACCATTGTCATGGCAATGTTTGAGGACTTGTACAGGTGGCCATGCAGATCACCTCTATACTGGACAGACCCAGGGGAGCCAGCACTCCTAGGTCCGGATTTTTCACGAGCTACCATAGAGAAGGTTTAGATCATACAGGAGTAGATGAGGAATGTATAGATTAAGAAGAAATCTTATACGGGTAGGAGACATATACCTATAGAGTTCAAGGAGTGAGACTATGTTTTCCTTTGGGTATCACCCTGATAGGGTTTGTGGAGATTTGGATGAGGTGGAAAGTTATCTCCAAGTTTCATTGGACCTTTCTAGATTTTGATCAGATTTTGCAAGGTGTCATACAACCTAGATCTTCTCCCATAGATGCACTGGGTGCACAATTTTTTTCACATGTCACAGTTGAGAAGGTACGTGCATGATCCATCATATGTCATCGACTGGGGTGAGATGGAAATTGATTATGGGGAGATGTTTGTGGAGTTTCTAATGGAGATATAGGATTGATAGGACCGGGTCCTTCGTGGATGGTCGATTCCTCTAGTGCGTGTTTAGTGGTAGCACAGGAATATTTAGGAGATCACATGGAAGAAGGAGGCTCAGATTCGTGCTCAGTGCCCCCATTTGTTTTACTAGCCCTTATTTTGGCTTTCAAGGATGTAAATCGCTATGTTGGGGAGAATGTAATGTCTCAGAATTTCTCTATATATTTTTTTAAATTGTATGGAATTATTTCAAGACCACATACTTTGAAGGAATGTGATTCTGAGGCCCAGTGAGCCCAGAACAGAACTTTGAACTTTTTTTAAGTTCACTTAAGTAAACATGAATGTGGGTTTTTATAACATTTTAACCAGTGCTCAGATAAAAAATATGAGGGCACCATTGAACATGGAATGTCGGGATTCTCCTAGAAAGGAATTAACTTCGACCAGAAAGGGTCGGACGGAAAATTTAATTTTTGGACTTTTTAGAAAATAATAAAATAACTTAAAAAGTTATTTTTATTTTCTTTTCTCACCATTGAGAAGTGGATGAAGATAATGTGGTGCGGCGATGAGGCACATTTGAGAAATCTCCTTAAGGGATCGTTTTTTGTGCAGCGTAACTGATATGATGTTTTATAAATGAAACAACATAACGATGTGACATCGAAACATAACAAAAAGGCTATGAAGTGTAATATTTTTAATAGGATTAAGTGTTGGGGAATGATAATGAAACCATGTAAATTCTTTAATGAACCTACAGTAAGGATTCCCTCCAATGAAAAATGATGAATGCAGGCAGGATCGCTAGCAATGTCGATGCTTTACAAAGAACGGGACCGGGAGGCAACGAATGCCAACGGAGCTTGAATCCTAGAGGATGGAGCACTTCAATGATGAATGTTGATCAAGGTAGGGGTTTATTTGTTTTATTTTTTACCCATTCTTATTTTTAAAAATGATGAACACAGATCAACCCACAAACAGGTTGATCTGCGGATTGTTTGTTCGTGCAGGAGGGTGTTCTTCTTGGATTTTCTACTATGGGATTAAGTTATTATTGATAGAACTATAATCTCAACCTCCTCCCATTTTTAAAACTCTGACACAGATTGTGTGGGCTAACACAAACAGGGCCTGAGCCCCTCCGCCTATGCGTTCTTCATGTTTGCATCCTCGAAATGGAGACAAGGAGGATCTGAGGCCTTTGTAGGGATGAGGGGACCCTCGAAGGCCATAGGTACAAGCAGAGAAAATAACAGACCACTAGAGAAAACCCAATGGTCTGCGGCGATGGTTGCAGGTGGGATGTGCCGAGCCACGACGGCGTTCCGGAGGAGAGTTGTGGTCAATTGAATATAGCGGTGCGGCAATGGCCGTTGGCTGGGCAGGCAGCTAGTGGTGGGAGGAATTAGCTACCTGACCACATCGGTGTACCGAAAATGAGGCACCACACCACATCCCACGTAGAAAAAGTAGAGGTTTCTTGACCGAGGTAGAAAAGACGACCCCACGAATAACCTACGGGGTGATGGGGAGCTATACGCAGCTTCCAACCACATCTCGGCTAGGCAGAACCGGTCCGCCTATGGTGGACCATACGGGGCGTGGGTCGGACCTACTCCAGTAGGTCAGAACTGCCCCATTGGGCTGGGCCCACCCCATTGGGTCGGGTCAGCGGATCTGGGTTGGGTTGGTCTGACCAGGTCGGACCAGACCGAGACCCAACTAGCCCCTTTTTGGAAAAATTCCAATATCTTTCAAATCGGGCGTCTATTTGACGAGTCGTTTGTGGAATTTGAACCCTTACGGTAAGGAGAATATTTTTTTATAATCTTTAGAGACTTTCATGGATTTAAAAATTTTACAAATGGATTGGATATCACTCCTCCTGAGATCAATCGTGCTATGTGCATAATCCCTGTGGTTGGATGAGAACTAGATACTGCTGACGAGCAACCCTATTTGGATCAGATAATATGGCCCAGTGGGAAGCAACTTCTATGTGACCCGATAGTCCCATGGTGGGGAGAGTCTTTTGTGTGACCCGGAAGACCCACGGTACTCGACAGGAGGAGTACCTCATTATGGCCATATTGGGAAGCATCTTCTGTGTGACCCGGAATGCCCCCAGTGGGGAGCGGCTTCTGTGTGACCCAACATACCCAAGGTAATCATCAAGGATGAGTACCAAAATAGTCTTAGGTTAGTGGGAATTAACTTCTGTGTGACCCAGTAGACCCACTGTACTCATTGAAGAGGAGTTCTCCAGCATCCTATGGTGTTCGACGATATGACTGATGGTACTACTTTAATACTCTAGAATATACATTTTGTGAGCTATCTTGCTTCATGATCATGTTTTGTGATCATGCTTCGTGGTTTGTTTGGGGATTACTTTGTGTTATTTACTTTTTGTTTTGGGGTCCCTACTGAGTATTTTATTACTCACCCCTACACAGACTTTGCTTGCACATGTTGTGTTTAGTGCAGATGATCGCAGCCTTGATGGAGGACTTGGTGGCCCAAGACTTGGTGGTGCTTAGTGAGACCAGGAAGACATGATGTACTCCTACGACTTCCAGCATCTACTCTACAATTACCCATCAGGTGGGGTTTCTAGAAGATGGATTTTAGATTTTTCCTTGTACTTTCATTTTTTTCAGTTAGTATTTTGTTAGGTTTGCATTCTGGCCCATTTGACCTATAGTTTTTACTTTTACTCAGTGGTTGTTCAGTGGTTGGTTAGTGGAATGCATGTTTACATTTCCAAATTAGGGACATGGTTGTGTGTACGTGCGTACAGGTACTCAAGAAAATTCCTCCCACTTGTAGGTTGATGCCTTCGGCGCTAGTCTCTAACCCCTGGCCACCAGGAGGCGGTCTTGGGGTATGTCATGGCATGGGCCCTGGGGGATGGGTCGTGACAAAGAACCCAACATACCCTACTTCCCACAGATATATGGAATCATGGTTTTGTTCTGTAAATCTAAGTACATGAGTCATGACATGCATTAAGGATAATATTAAATTCTAAGGACCCCTAAACATACTTGCAGATAGTAATATATGATGACACAAAAATATGCATAATTTATACTAGTGATTATGTTATCATAATCCCCCATCTTGGATATTACCAAGTGTGAAATTCATGAGATAAAGTCTCATACATTTATGATTACTTGCACCTGAGATCCAACATACTATATTTTCTATCATAGAATGTTATCTGATAGCAGAACTATATTTGAGAATATCGTATTTAAATTTTAAGGTTATCATCATAGTGGGAAACTACTATGACCTTATCAATATGGAAGATACCCTAGTAATTTATTATATCAAATTTATATAGAATGATGAAAAATATATATAATAAATTTTTTTATTAATAATCAGGTCATTAAATATATATTGTTAATCAAAATAAAAATAGTTGGTTCTTAGACACCAACTCCAATATACTTTCAATTATACTAGAGCCAATAACCAATGTATTTAAATCCACTAGACCTCATATGATAATCATGTTTCTTTTAATTCAAGTAATTAATCAAGTGGTCCACCATGTTGTCTTCCATAGATATTATACTAATTTCTTCTTCATCTCTATGAGAAATATACTTCAAGAGATGATATTTCTGAATTATATTCTTCATCCACTGATATATCCTTGGATCCTTAGTTATAGTCACAACTACAGTGTTATATCAATAGTGTGTGATAGGGTCTTTACTATTAGGTACCACAATAAGGACTTGGATGAAGTTACATATCCAAATAACTTCTTTAGCTACCTCATAAGTGAAAATATACTCAAAATATAATGTAGAATCTTCAACCACAACTTTATTTGATATTTTATAGCTCACAGAACCTCCATTCAGAGTAAACATATATCCAATATATGATTTCATAACATCTCAATCTATTTAGAAACTAGAATCTACATATCCTCTGATGACTAGTTCCTTATCTCCTCCATAGACTATGAATATATCCTTAATACACCTTATATACTTAAGGATAGTCTTGAATTCCATCAAATGGCGGTCAACTAGGCTATATTGATACCTTCTTACCCTACTTAAGTTATAGGAAACATCTAGACTAGTATATATCATAACATACATCACTGACCCAATCATATAATTGTATCAAATAATTTTATTTCATTTTCTTTTCTCATGTATCTAAGGACACATTTTATTAAAAATATGAATTCCATGTGACATTTGAAAGAACCCCCTCTTGGTTTCTTTCATATTGAATCTGTTTGGTATCTTGTCAATATATATATTGTGACTTAAGATGAAATTTCTCCTAGATATATCATTATGGATCTTGATCCCAATAATAAATACTTCTTCACCTGTGTCCTTTATGGATAAACATTTACTCAATCAGGATTTAACAGAATGTATTACTAGTATTTCTTTTCCAATAAGTAATATGACATAAACATATAATATTAAGAAAATGATTACACTTTAATTAAAATGATTATGGAAACAAGATTTAGATTCATTCTTATAAAACAAAATTCCATTATAGACTCCTAAAACTAAATTTTCCCTAAACTTTATTCTTGCTTTAATCCATAAATAGTTCTTTTCTTTTTTTCATATATTATTGGAATCTTGTAGAGACATAAATCCTTCTAGTTGTGCCATATATACATCTTCATGAAGGTTCCCATTAAGAAAATTTACTTTGAAAAACATTTTAAAAATCTCATAGTCATTGAAATCCATAATGGAAAGAATAATTATAATGGATTTGAGCATAGAAACTGGTGAAAAGGTTTCTTTTTACTCAATTCGTTGATGTTGTTTAAACCCTTTTTCAACCAATCATGAACTATAATTAGTCACTATTCCATATATATCTATTTTCTTCTTGAATTCCCATTTATAACCAGTAGGCTTTATATCCACTATAGGATCTACAGATATCTAGATATGGTTTTGACACATGGAATCCATTTCATAATTCATAGCTTCTTTCCACATGAAAATTTTTATGCCACTTACTTCTTCCTTGTAAGTTACATGATCATTATTATCAAATAATAATGGGTCACAATCCCTATTTACTATAAAACCATACTGTTTTGATTCTCTAACCTCTCTTCTACTTTTACATAGTACTTGTGTCTTCAGAACATCTTCTTCCATGGGGATTTGTGGAATATTTTCTATAACTAACCCTTAAGTACCTTGAGCTTTGACTTCATCAAAGTCTATCTCCCTCTAACAATCTCTTTTATAAATATTCTCACTCTCAAGGAATATGTAGTTTCTTCCCACTAAAACCATTTTTTTGTAGGGTTTGTATAGGTAATATCCATTTGTTTCCTTGGTTATATATATAAAGGTACACTTTGGCATTAAGGTGAAATATTATTGCCTCAAGAGGCCTTAAAAATGATTTTTCAACCTCACACATGTAAGTATGAAAAAGTGGGTTTCTTTCTACTACATAATTGGTATGAAATACCATCTACCACATTAGTTGGAACCTATTTTATTATTTCTATTTATACCAGTCACGCATATCCCCAAAGGGATAATGGAAGCCTTTCTTGAATCATCATTGATCTCACTATGTCTAACAAGGTGTGGTTTCTCTTTTCTCTTACACCATTACACTAAGTTGTATAAGGAAGTTTCAAATGATATATAATCCCAAACTCTCATAAATAATCAACGAATTAATGAGTAATATATTCTCCAATTTGGCCTCAGTGGAGTTTCTTAATATTTTTACCAAGATGGCTCTCAACTACATTCTTACATTCCTTAATTATATAAAATGAATCATACATATACCTCAAAAATTAGATATATCCATATCTACTAAAATCATAAATAAAAGTTATGTATTATTTTTACCCACCACTTATTTCAACAGAAAATTTCCACACACATTAGTATGAACTAATTCAAGAATCTATTTAACCCTTTAACCTTTTCTAATAAATGGAACTTTGATCATTTTTTTCTTATTAAAATGTGTTTCATAAACTAAGTGGTTTTAGTTCAAAATAATATAGGTATTCATCTCAGTTTAATTTAGTCAAATAATTTTCATTTACATGACATGGATTGTGATTCCAAATTTGGGTGTGGTATGAGTCATGTGAACTAATTTTGTTATCAATTTCCAATACTTGGACCATGTAATCTAATATATAAAGTCCATTATTTAAATATTCCTTAAAATAAAAAATACAATCTTTATAAAATAAGTATCATTTATTTCCTAACTTCAAAATAAAACCATATATATCATGTATGGATAGAGAATTAATGTTTTTGGTAACAAATTTCACATAATAAAAATCTTTAAAAACTAAGATCATTTTTGTTAACAACATAATTTTCCAGTCCCCAGTATCCATGATAGAAAGTATGGATCCATTATAATCTCAATGATCTTCATCCCCTCAGTCAGTCTTACAGAATCTACTTAGTTCATATATCTTAATACATATGTGGGTACCATATGTTGTATCTAATACCCAATTTATAGAAATAGAGAGATTGAACTCGATAAAAAATGCACCTAAAGGTTACACATTCTTCTATATATGGGTGAAATTTTTCTTCCTATGTCCCTTCTTTCCATAAGAAAAATATATAGAATCCTTCTCCCTTTCTTACCCTTTGGTCTTTATATTCTTGTAAGGGAATTGCAAAGAATATTTAGGCTTAAAGTTCTTCAATTTGACTTTTCTTTGAATCACCATAAGGACATATTGATTTTCACTCTTCCTCTCCTTATCAAATTGTTAAATAAGAGTGAGTATATTTTTGAGAGACTTCTCAATGTTGTTCATATTTCAATTAAAAACAATTATAGATAATCTTTAAGGAAGTGATGCAGGAATTAGATCATTGCATAGTTATTCAAGAAATTTAACCCCTAGAACCTGTAGAATCTCAATATGGACAATGAGTTTGACTATATAAATTCCTAGATGGCACACTCTCTCCAATTTTACTCTCATAGAGAGCCTTTTATATCTCAAATTTTTTATATCTATCTCTCTCTTGATATAATCCATGAAGGTTCTCTATAATACTATAAGAATCAATATCTTCATGAGACTTCATGAGTTCACTTAATATGGATGAAAGAATTAAATACTAAATTTTGACCATGTCACTCATGCTTTTATCATAGAAAACGAACTATTCCTCACTCACCTAATTTTCAGGTGAAACAGGTAATGAGGATTCTAGAACATAAGGTTTTCATTTATGGTGAAAAACAACTTTAAGGCATCTGAACCATTTCTATAATTTATCACTAATAAGGTGACAATACTTCTATAATATTGATCATAAGGATAATTTGGATGATGAACATTGTATTATTTTAAAATTATAAAGGATAATATTATTATTACTTAACTTGATTAAAATTTAAGTGAGATATAATGAATTAAATTTTATTAAGTATCCCATTATTTAATCAAGTCCCAACAGGCCTCATCATTGGACTCATAATGTCTAGTTACTTTAATATTATAGTGTAAAGGATCCATATACCCCTTTTCATAACCCAAGTGTGGGCTAAATAAATTAATCAAAGTTATTTAGGTAGGAAGGTATTTTCTAACTACAGGCTTGCATCTCCTTGGTTCATTGAGTGGACTCCCCAATCCAGAAAACCTAACTCTGATTTCCTCAAAACTTTCCCCCAAGTTACACAAACTCTAGAAAAGGGATAATTATATTGATATAAATTGGTTAATTCAACCCAAATACTTTCATAATAACCCCACAATAAAAGTGTCCCAATGAGGTTGGGTAAAACACTTTTTATCCCGAATGGCCTGAAGGCCTTCTTTTTTATTTTTATTATGGATAATCCCCCTTTTAAGGGTTTAAGGGGAACCAGAACATGATCCATGGGCCCAAGGCACAAGGCCCAACAAACCCACAACACATGACTTGAAGTCCCAGAGGCATACCATGCCCAATACATCACCTGTAGGTCCAGCCCACTTGAACTACCCCTCCCCATCTTTATGCGTCATTGATCACCTAGCTCCCAACCTTGCATTACTGATCGGCTAGCATTGCCCCGTACAAAGTTGCACGGTGCTTGGTCCCGATTGCGGCTGCCATACCCTCTCATTCTTCCAATCTGATTAGTTCTGCATCTGGTGGTTGCTACTCATGTTGCTCTGATCCTATTTTGGGGCTTGTTCTATGTGAACTGGGCTACTCCATGGTCTATGTGACCCAAAGGCCATGTGGCTCGAAGGCCTTTGATGACCCGAAGGCCCTGGAGACCCGTAGGCCCAAATCGGGTGAATAGTTATTGCTTCTATGTAAAACACTTGGTTCTATAGATTTTATTCCTAATCAAGTAATGGAAGGCTTAGTATGACTTAATATTAAGTTGAGGGACTTTGTTTGTTATTCCTAAAATTTTCTTATTTTATCCTCTATATTCCATTTTAATATTAAGTGAATTTTACTAGAGTTATTAACCATCAATTGATAAAACATTTAAACATAATCCATTTATTTAAATTATATATTTGAATATTCGATCATTTATTTATGTGATCACGATCCTGAATCCATAAAATAAATAATGCCTAAAATAAAAATAATTAAATAAATGGTTCAATCATGAAATTTTATAAGGTTTGAATTATTAAGAGGATAATAAATCAACATATGACCTAGGTAAAACCACATTGTGTCATTCTTCACATGAGTTGCAGAATTCCACCATTCCACCTAAGTATTAACTAGGTTGGTTTTGTTTTGGTTCCATCTTGAACCTCCTTCTTGCACCTTGGGATACTCTTTTTATTATATTTCATCATAATTCACATGTAGGTAAGGTTAAACAAAGGATTGGTTGAGGGGAATTACATAAATTACCTTAAAAATGTTGGTACAGCATAATAAAGAAGGGAGGGATGACTCACAAGCCATGATATTTAATTTAATAATTAATGAGTGTAAAATCATTCAATAAATTAAATTAAATAAAACCAATTATTATGAATTTCTTGGTCAAACTCATCAATAGTCATACACATGAAAAAACTAAAAAAAAGTACATTGGTTAACATTCATTTCTATTCATTCATTATTATTAAGATAATCATGCTTAAATTAATTAATTAGTTAGATAATTCCATATTATCATAATAACCATATGAATTCTCTTGGATATACCCATCATAAATGCATTTATAGAAAATAAATTGAATGAATAATAATTATATACAATTAAATTAAATTAATTGATCATTTATTAATTCTTTAAAATCAATATTATAGAGTTAAACACAACTAGTGCAATAGTGTAATTAGTTTCAATGTTGAAATTAATTATTTCAATTTAATTCAATTATATATTTTATTGAGTGACTATATAGCATACACTTATGAGCTACACAATATGTTCCTCAATTTCTATGTACCTAGGATAAATTCCTAGGGATTTTACATGTACCTTGGATAGACGACACAACATAAACTAACAAACCAGACATCGTGTTCATGATTTCCATGTGTCCACATAACCCACCAAAGGACTCAACATATTATTTGGACATGGGCCCACATGATGTATACTCTAGCTACACATAATGTGTTCCTTTACCCATGTGTCTACATAGAATTATAAATAACTTGGAGTGTATTTAAAATTCTAGAATTAATTAATTACATGGTATTTATGCTAGCTATATGTTGTGTGTTTCATTAATTACAAAGGTTATTACTCTCACACAGACAAAAATCATGTATTTTACCACACTATTAGTACAATTTCTCTATTATACCATGTACACAACATGATTTATGATCTATCTATGCAACATTAAATCTAATAATCTATGTGCTATATTGGCTAGGTCTACATGTAGTGTGAAATAAATACACCATATGTAATAACTACTCAATGTGTCATTTATCCCATGAAACATATAGGTCAAATGTACTTGGGTATATGATTTGTACTTTGGATACACATCGTGTAATCTAATCTCACCTACTATAATACTTAGAACCTCTTTATGGAATATCCATTAGTTATTAATATGTTCTTTGTCCTTTAGGAAAATATAAATCTTCAATGAAGTAATTAAAATTTTGAAATCATGTTAATTAAACATCATATTAAAGAACAAATAATATATAAATAAAATATTTAACCATTATTATCCACATAGAGAAACTATTATATTAATAATTATGAATTTAAAATTTTCTCCTTATGATACCACTTGAATGTCCCATCAAAAGCAGAAGTCCCTTGGTGGGAGAATAACCATAAAGGTTTTTTCAGGTTTGATGGATCATTCTCCATTTATGTTATACATAAATGTCATGACCAATGAAATTTTTAAATTGAATATTGGAATAGAAAATCCCAAAACCCAAAGAGAGGATATTGTTTACATTACATTTATAATTATTTTAAATATATCTAAAGATATAATACCTTATCTTAGGATCTTTATTTATAAATGTTGTTGATTGTCTAGGAAATATCTTTGAATTATCATCATTATGATTGAAGGATCCAAGTGTATAATCCCTCCAACAATGATCCAAACATACTCATTTTGTCTCCAAATAACACAAATTAATTATTACTTGCTAGAGTGGTTAATTAATTTTATATCATTGTATGTCTTTGTTGCTTTAATATCCTTCAGGATTGAAGGATCCCCTTTTTTTATTTTCATTTTTAAGAGGATGAGAGAATAAAGAATTCAATAGAGAAGTATGTTGTGTGAAATGATTCTCAATTATCAATTAACCCTAGATAATAGGCATAACCATCTATTTATAAAGTATTGGTTAGTTTAAAATATTATTTAATTACACAATAGACCTTAAATAATGTAATAAAACTCATCTTACCCCATTCTATATATTGTTATTATTATTATTTTATGGTGTGCGCTAACTAGTTTAATGATAAATATTATCTTACTAACTTGAAAATTAATATTTATTACCAAACACAACCTTGGTATACTCATTTTAATCAAAATTTATTGAATACCTTAATAAATATTTAATTAAATATTTTATTTATAAATAAATATTTTATTCATAGTCTGATGAAAAATTATTTATTATATATCTAATAAATAAAATAAATATTCTATTCATAGTCTCAAAAATAAATATTTTTTTAATACTTATGATCAATAAAACAAGAATAAAATTATTTTTCAGTCATGAGAATAATATTTATTTCATTAATTAAATTCAAATATAATTTAATCAAGATCAATAGAAACATTTAGTGTGGGACCCTCTAGGATTATTTATCATTAGCTTTAGGTAGGATTCCCTAATGTCCAATATTATTATCTATCAATGGGTAAAGTAACCCAAAAGAAAGAACATAATGTTGCAACATCAACAACCACATATGAGCGCTCTCTATTTAAAATAAAATCTTTGTCTCGATATCTTATCAAGTAGGTTTCAAATACATTCCATCAACCTATATGATTGATATAAATTCATTTGAATATCTGAAATAAATATTTCGTTACACAAAGTACATGAAATTTCAGATTATGGTTCAATTTCAATCAATGGTTCAATATATGAACTTCCATAAAGATATAAGAGATAAATCCTTCCTCAAATTATCCATTAATAACATGTTGTTCATGATGCTCCAAACATACCTTAATTCTTATGAACATATGTCACTATGGTTTTGTTTAACAAATCTAAGTTCATGAACCATGACATGAATTAATGTTAATCTTAAATTATAAGGATCATTAAACACACTCATATATGGGAATATCTGATGGAATAAAAACATATAGAATTCCTACCGGTGGGTCTGTTCTCATAATATCTCATCTTGGAGATTGAAAAGTGTGAACATTATGAGATTAATTCTCATATACTTATGAGTACTCTCACCTGAAATTAAACATACTTTGTGCCCATCATAGAATATTATCTGACTGCATAACTATATTTAAGAATATCATCATGGAATTTCAAGTTTCACATCATAGTGGGGAACTACTATGACCTTATTAATGTGTTCAATACCCATAGACATTATTATATCAAAGTCATAAAGAAAAATTAAAGATATGTAATAAAATGTTTTATTAATATTAAAATATTCAAATATATATGAAATAAAAATATAAAAAAAGTTGTTTCTAGAACACCAACTCCAATACAAACACCTCGCATGATTTCTTGTAGACTTGATCATGTTTTCTCCTAACCATGAAAAAACCACACACCTTCAAAAAGGTGTCCACAACCTTCTAAGACCTTCCAAAAACACCCTGATCCTTAATCTAAAAACATACAAAAATTAAATAATCCACAAAAAAGGAAAATATCTCAAACTATGGGCATTACAAATTTTCTTAAAAATTGGTTCTTCCATATTTAAATAACAATCAACCAAGTTAATTATTCCATGTGACAACCCATTAATTTAGAATAACTAGTACACTTGATTATCCAATGATCATGTCAACTAGTCCTCATAATTACTCACGTTATCACAATATTATAACTAACATTTATCATAGGACCAAGAAAATCATGTCAATTGAACATGTCACAACAATATACCTATTCATACCCCTCTATGGATAACTGTATATACCCAATATACCATGAAACATTTGTCATGATGAATTTGTTCAATATGATAATTTCATGTCATGTAACATGTTATCAACCATTGAACCAATCACACCATTGGATAATCTAAAAAATCATTACTATAAACATAACCATTCTCATCATCAGTAGCATAATCATTATAATCATTATCATAATCCTCATCAAGTAAAAATCATGTCAATAATTAAATCATAACCCTATATATCTTCATATTTAATCTAAATACATGATTAAGTCACCATGTTTATCATAAATTTATCAAATATCATCTTATACTCATAACCTTCATAATTTAAAGAAAGGGATAATTTTGAGCATTGTGATCTCAATAACTATCAAAAAATCATATGGTTTCACATAATTAATCATTCACTTACATAATATTCGTTTTCATGTTTGTTGGGGGCCATTGGAAATTACTTGGGTGTCATAATCAATAAAATCACCATTTTTCAATGATGTCACACCCATAAATTTATTAATGAAATAAAGATTATATAATAATTATAAGAGTAAATAATAAAATATAATTTTAAAAAATTAACGACACATGAGAATACCTCTTCATGTCTTGAAGACTGCTTATTTACTTCAATTTATTTCCTTGAGTTGTGTCCCATGGTAGTGGATATATTTTCCTTATATTTCATATACCATAATTAAAAATCCATTTGTATAAACCTTATATCTTCCCATCAGGAGACATTAGGATAAACCCTATAACACCCCGATATTTTGTGAATTATTTTTTTCAAATTAATTTAATATTTCTATATTCTTCATTTCACGCAATACTGAATATATATATTTTTATAATAAAGCACTAAGTGTGGATTGCATTATTCACAAAAGAAAGTCAATATTTCACTACACGAAACACTTATATTATCTTGTGCAACACACAACACTATGTTTGTCTTTTATTACACACAATACCGAGACCCTTTGATAGCTTTTTTTACACACAATATTGAGTTTTAAGGGACTACAAGACACTATTAATATTATTATCAAAATATTATTATAGCTACCACATATCCATTGGAATAGAAGTTACAAATAAGATTAAATAAATTGTGAAAATATGATTTACACATGAATATATAAAATGAATCATTTAGTTATCAATTAGTATAATTTAAGGTAAGAACAATTTGAAAATAAATAAATTACTTTTCTAAGAAAACTATTTTTCTATGTACAAACATAATTATATCTCAATAAATTAAACAAGCCACTTTTCATAAATGTTTTAAATAAATTTATATATTATATATTTAATCAAAAAAATTATACTCATCCAATAGATTTTATTGGTATAAGACAAGAATAAATATAATTTTATGAATAAAAATATGTATTTTTCTAAAAGGTAATTTTACCACATTTTAATGGAGAACCCATTTTAAATATAAATTTTTGAAATTTTATAAATTTAATATAAAAAAATAAAAATAATTTTTGAAATAAAAATATAAAAATTAGGTGAGGGTGAATTTTTTGGTATTTTTCTAAGAAGTTTTTTTTAATAAATAGTGAAAAATACTGAATTTTAATTCAAAAATACTTTTTATTCTAATATATTTATAAGGTTAAATTATGTTTTTGATTAGTTTTAATGTTCAATTAGATAAATTATAGATAAATTAATTAAATTTAGGTCATTTGAATCAATTTCACTTTGAAATTGGATATAAAAACTTACAAAACCTTTGACCATTTTTACTTTACAACCCTGCTTTGTCATCCCTTCTACAAAATTAATCTTAAATTAATTTCTATTAATTTTGTCATTTGAATTTATCAAAATGGATTAAATATTTTTAATCATAATAATTTATAACTTATAATAAGTTAAACATATTTTTTACCAAAAATATTGGTAAAAGTGATTAAAATTAATGACAACGGCTAAGAATAAATTTGCTTAATAAGGGACTAAACCTTAAACTTAAGGGACAAAATGACCTATAAACTTGTAAAAAATCAATTTTATGTCCATATTTATACCATATAATTAATTTAATTAGATTTTAATTATTATTAGATTCACTTTTTATAGGAAAAATGTGGGTGGAATTCCCTTTTCAAAAATTTACAAGAATGTCCCTCCTCCTCCACTATAAAAAGGCACTCAACCCTCCCATTTAATCACACCACTAAATTCATTTATCTCACCCAAAATATGATAAAATAATCTCCCAAAAACTCTCTACTAAACCTAGAATCCTCCATTTTGGTATTAATCCAACCAAGGAAGCCCTTTGGTGCAAACCAAGAGGAGTTACCCAAAGAAAAGGTAAATCATTCCTCAAACTCCTTTATTTTATTTTCATTATACACCCCCTCAAATATTATTATTTCATGATTATATAATAACATAAGTATCCTAAATATACTTATATATTTTTATTCTAAGGTATCTACCTACACTTATACACAATTCCATCTAATGGGTAACGAACTTACCGTTCTTGTGTACGATGAATTACCGCTTCATAAAATGTTGTTTTTTTTCTTTACCACCTATCATGGTTGGTAATTATGATGGAAAATATTTTTTTATATTATATATATTATATTTATGATTTATTTATGCTTATATAATTATTATATAAAAAATACCTTCATACTATACCTTTTGTGTAAATATGAAAACCTCGTTTGTGGATGTGTGGACTACTGCCTCCTCAAAGTGTTTTGATTCATTCACACTTTACATTAAATGTATTAAGGATGGGTTTAGTGAAATTATATGATATATATGGTGTAATAATTCTAATAAAATTATATTATATATAAATATACATATATTTCATTTATCTTATTTCATTCAACATAGAAATAAAACGGAAACAACATTCATGTGTACATACAACCTACCGTCTCCATGAATGGTGTAGTCCATTTCATATTGATACATTTTATATATTATTATAAATACATATATAATTAATATATATTATATTTATATAATTCTTTAAATTATATAAATAATTAAATCATGATCTAAGTAAAAGGATCAAGAATAACAAGCCAAAACATATACGAAAAACAAAGCAAATATTACATGAAACATAACATTAACATAGAGTTACTAATAAATGGGTAGTACAAAGTCATAAAAATAATATATGGTATTAGATATAACAATAATTTTGTGTATTATTTGTATAATAAACTTATATTTATTATACAATATTTTTGAACTTGTAAGAAGAAATTCAATACTTAAGGTAAGATATTTTCATCTCACTTTTTATTTCTGTGAGATACATGCCATATTCACCACTCATTTATTTTGTGTGGTGTATATACTACACATGAGTTTATTATATGATTATTATAATTAAATTTATTGTTATTTACATATCCATTTTATGATATTTCTTTCATGGGGTCTATGGCTTAAAAGTTACCAAATCGGTAAAGTAATTTTGTCTCAATTTGCCTTCTTTGAGATACATATTATATTAAGCACCTATATTTTTATATGGGGTGTATATAATTACCATTGAAATTTTTTATCATGAATATCATTATTTTAATGATATTTTAATATTTATTTAATTTTATTCTTTCATGGGGATTGTGATTCAAATTTACCAAAGTGGTAAGAGTTTATTTTTACAATCTTATCATTTATCGGGATTATGTATGATAATGCTTCCATTGATGAAATAATATGATATATATTTCAAGAAAACTCATTAATTTTCTTATAATATGTTTATCCATGACATATTCATGTATTATTACCATTTTTTCACTATTTTTTACTTGAGATAATTAAGAAATTTTTTTTATAAAAATCCTTCTTTATTTCTCCTTTCCGTCGAAAATCGTTGTTCTTTTAAAACCGTGTTTTCTAAAAAAGTTTTCAAAAATATTTTATTTTTATCCTATGATTTTTAAAGGAAATTTTTACCCATGTTTTACCTTTTTAAAGAAAAAAAATAAAAGGAATATTCTTTTCATTTTATGATCAAGGCACTTTTCTAAACTTTTAAGATGCAAAAGGAATGTATGGCATGTACGGACTTACCCGTCGTCATGATCATAATTTCCTTGGAGATTCCTTTGTATGTTTACAATGTTATTTTTTTAATGAATTTTTTAAATGATTTAAATATTTCTTTATAATTTTTCAAATATATTTTCTAGAAAATGGTTTTAAAAATTATTCCAAGGTTTCTTTTTAGGTTTTCAATATATTTTCAAAGAAAAGGTTTTCAAGATATATTCTAGCTTCCTTTATAGGTTTTCAAAGCTATTTTAAAAGAAAAAGGTTTTCGAAATTATTTTTATTTTAAAAGGTGTTATTTGTAGAAGAAAATATATTTTCATCAAGAAATGATTTAAATGAGATTGTAAATCTTTCTTTATAATAAAATTATTTTGAAATGGTTTTATAAAACTTATTTTAAAAAAAATGATATTTTTCTTAATAAATGTTTCATGTGATTGTTAAAAATACTACTCAATATAATATGACATACTTTTTTATAGTTTATGATTTAATTGGGATATGATACAATAATAACATTCATATTATTCCGTTAATGGTTTATGTTTTGATTTAATGATGTTTATGACACATATTTCTCTTTCATGGGTTATATGCTTATGAAACCCACTTATTTTCACGGTTTATGCTTTGATAAAATGATTATGAAACGTGTATTTTTCCATGGGTTAAGATATGATTACATATTTATGAACCCATTTCATTTCATGGATTATAATATGACTATTTATGTTCTTGTGGAAAATGTATTTATGATTTCATTATCAGATGGGTGGGACATATATATCACTCCAATGTATCGGGTAAATATTTATATCTCATGAGATAATGATGAGAAAAAAATCGATGGGCTTGATCCAAAATGCGAAATAGGTGCATCCTGATCCAAAATATAAATTATGTGTATCCTCATCCACCATGGGAAGATGGGGAAACCTGATCCACTATGGGAAGATGGGTAAAACCAATCCAATATGGGAAGATGGGGAAACTTGGTCCCTTATAAAGAAAGGACTATGACTGGGGATGGTGGTGTGTCCCTCCCAGTAGGTGTAGTTCCCATGAAGTGCCCTGATAAGTTTTTGGCAATGAGACTTGAATTATAGTTAATGATATTATATGTTTATGTGTTTTCTAAAAATTCTAAGTCTTAATCCTATGATATGCTCACATGGTTCATTTTCTTGATTATATTATGATTCATGTCTCATGAACTACTAATATTTATTCCATGTCTCATGTTTTTGATCTTTGATATATAAGGTATGATCTTCAAATGGTATGATCATGTTCTCATACCGTTATTTTCATGATATGATTACATATTTCCTTTATTTACCCTTACTGATCATTTGATCTCACCACTTTCTTATGTTTTCTTTCCCTAGGTCATGAAGAACGTTTTTAAGTAGGAGTACTAAAGGGAAATATCTTTAAGGGAGATGTTGAATATCTTTCATTAAACTAGAAGAATGTGTTTCAAGTTTCCAAAGACACTAAACTATTATGGAACTCAGGCATGTAATTTTGTAATGTGCTAAATATTCATCTAAATTGATTTAATATCCATATATGTTAAGTCTAGTTTACTATAAACCCTCCTTTTAACCCCTTCATTGAATCTCACATGTCTAAATATATCTCCCTCTGAAATATATTAATATGACGCTACCTCCATTACAAATGACCAACCTTGAACTGAAATGTGATTATCTAGTTAACAAAACTACCATCACCTAACAAACTGAAACCCATATCCTCTAACGCACCTTGCCTTATCTCACGATAACATAACCTAAGAATCTCTCTACTATGAACCACTGCTTCAACTGCCTATGTCCTCCTCACCCACCCCATCCACTAGCATGCTTACCTTATCACCTATCTGAACCACCATCCTCATCATCCCCTATTCACATAATATTAATCATTGATTGTTTATCACTCAAAATTTGAGAGTACCCATACCCTAATACATTTTTTTATAAAACCCTAACCCTATCCTTATCCTATTTATTTTTTAAATTCAATGTATTAACTTCACCATAATATATTTTTAAATACTATTTTAACTAACTTAAACCTTTTAATTACATGATTATAAATTGAAATATTTAAATTTTATTTATAAAATTAGAATAAAAATATAAAAAATTAAGTAAATATATTTTGTAATTATACATCATTTAATAACATATTGTCAAATAATTCAAAATTTAAATTTAATTGTAAATATAAAATGAACTGAATTCAAAAAAATAAATATTTTTTTGTAACTGTAATGTAATTTTAAAATTCATTATTGAGTAATTAATAATAATTTTCATGACCAGGTTTAGGTTTATTGTACCCTAAGAGTATTACCCTAACCCTAATTTTTTGTTAATTGGGTTTTCAATTTTCTATTTCAGACCTATAAATACACATTTAACCACTGTCGTAACTCAGTTTAATTGAGTCAGGTAGTGTCAGGTACCAAGTTAATGACTAACCATTTCCATCCCTACCCACTTTATTAATATAAATGTTAAACATATTTATTTAAACAACATTAACCTTCTACCATATTTTCCTTATGATTTAGATTCCTAGTTGTCACAAAGATTAAAAACTTCAATATTAAATTTTTATTCAAAACCACTGGAATATAAAATCAATAATACTATATCAACCCACTAATAGAAACTTTTATAAAATGATTTTTGAAGATCTGAGATTTATCTACACTAGAAATAGATTTCATCAGTGCTAATGTTGTAAGTGTATTCAAAATCCATTGAATTTTATCATCATTAAAAAAGTGCTGATAAAATGGGCCCTTTATTAGCACCTTTTAGTGATGTTTAATGAAACTTTTATCAATTTTATTCATAAAATTGATAAAGGATACATTTATCATCATTATAAATATCATTAAAGAAATCCCACTTTTAGTAGTGTGCTGCTACAATTTATAACACACAACACCAAAAAATATTGAATTTAATTTCAATTATATTTACATCACAATACCAAAAAAAAATTAATTATTATAAAATTTTAAAACATTGGTATATACAATTACATTAATATATACAATTTATTTCAAAAATCAAAAAATTAAAAAACCTTATTCTCTTATCTTTGGACCCCTTCTAAAAGATCATGAACATGCTATCAATTGTTAAACAAACCATTTATCTCGAATAAAATATTATACCTATAAAAAATATTTATTATGTTAGTAATAAAATAAAGAAATAAACAGAATATAAATATTATATAATTCATTAATAAAATGTCACTTTAAAACTGAAAACACAAACATCGAGTCATATCAGGAACACCATGTGTCAAATTAATGTGTTGTTGATTCCAACACATTAACAATGATTTATGGATCATTTTTTGAAAGTATCAATAAAATTCGATCACAATTTCTCAGTTTTGATCATATAATGCATGTTTTGAACTAAAATATAAATTTTAAATAAAAACATGTACATTGGTTCATATCACCCATACCATATGTTAGATTTATGTGTGACTAATTCATACACATCACAAATTATTTGTGCATTTTTTATATAAAATATCAAGATAATTCGAGTGTGTTTTCATTTTTTCATTGAGTGACACTTCTTTTTAACTAAACTGTGATTTTTAAACTGAAAACACAAACTTTGTGTCATACTAGTCACACCATGTATCAAATTGATGTGTGGGTGATTCATACTTGTCAAAAATTACTAATGTATTGTTCTGATAAAGTATCATTACAATTTGAGTGTGTTTTCTTGATTTTCAGTGAGTGACACACATTTTTAACTAAAATGACATTTTTAAACTTAAAACATATAATTTGAGACATACTATCAACACCATGTATCTAATTAATTTCCTTATAATTTCCACACATTAAATATTCTTTATGGATCATTTATTCAAATTATAAAAACTATCTGAGTGTGTTTTCTTAGTTTTCAATGACTAAAACATGTTTTTTCTAAAATTACACTTTTAAACTTAAAACACACACTTCAAGTAAAACCATCCATATTGTGTATATGATTAAAGTGAGGATAATTCTTATTAATCAAAAAATTATGGATTATTTTATAAAAGTTTCAAAAAAACTAAATGTGTTTTCTTAGTTTTGAGTATGTCCTGAGTCTTTTGAACTAAAATGTCAATTTTAAATAAAAACATGTATTTTAAGTCATACTGGCCTTAATTTGTGTCAAATTTATATAAAAATTATTTATATACATCAAAAATTACTTATGAATTGTTTTCTTAATGTATATATATAATCTTAGTGTGTTTTCTTTTTTTAATGAGTGGCACACATTTTTAATTAAAATGTCATTTTTAAACTGAAAAAAAAAACATACTTCGAGTCCTACAAATAACACTGTGTATTATATTGATTTTCAACTTATTCCTACTCATAAAAATTTATTTATGAATAATTTCCCTAAAATATCAATAAAATCCTAGTGTTTTTCACTATTTTCAGTGAGTGATGTTTTTTTAAATAGAATGTCATTTTTAAACTGAAAACACACACTTTGAGTTAACACGGTTCCTTCGGGTTCCAGCCATTGACTAAAACCAAGAAGAATAGTGTGAGCAACACTAATTATAATAGGAAAAACACATAATCAAGGATAAAATTTCACACTTAAGGTCTTATCCTAGGGTATTCATGGCCATTTCTAAAACACTAAGATTGTGTTCTATGCTTAGACTTATCCTTAGGGTTCTTACTAAGACTTTCACATCCTAGTTTCCAAAGGTTGACTATACCTTTCCTCTGATACCAACTATAACGACCCATACATTACATACTTTGTTAATACTTCAAAATTTAAGCACACTTATTACAACATATGACAAAACCACAAAGGACCGTATAGGTATAGTGTCTTTAGAAACTGGGAAACATAAACAACTGGTTCATAAATCTTCTACAGTGTCTCCCATTTATTTCCTCATATCTAGGGTCCCTTTTTAGCATATTCTACTTAATATCCATCTTCCTGACCTGGGGAAAAGAAAACATAAAAGGGTGAGCTCAAATGCTCAGCAAGGGCAAATAAAGGAAATAAAAATCATATCATATCTTTTTGAAAATCATAACCTGCAAAAGAGATCATAATATCTTAACATGGAATAAATCATAGAAGTGAAAATGAGATCCCCATAATCATAACATAAAACTTGAAACCTTGTTTCATGTACACATAATCATGTAAAATCATTTCTTGTTAGTCATGACTCATTGCCAAGACTATCTTAGCGGACAAAGTCCATTTCTGAACCGAGTTCACTCCTCGTTTCAGTCCTGTATCACTGAACCGAAATAACCTTCCGTTCCATCCATGTCTATCTCATGAGATATAAATCTTTACCCAATGCATTGGAGGGATATATAGGTCCCACCGATCTTATAAGGAGTCCTTTCTTATGTGTGCCACATAATCATAAATCATACATCATCGCATAACACATGTAACAAAAATGGGATTCTTGAAGCATCATGACATCATAAAACAAACCATATAAGGTAAATGACTTCATAAAAATAATTCCCTCACAACATAATCAAATCAATGTAATAATAGGGGTAAAAATAGAACTCTATATTATCTTAGATGGAAAATAATTTTGATAAAACATTTGAACTCTATTCTTGAAGAAAATATCCTTTCTACTTCAAAAACACTTTTCCTTTCTTAAAATTTCATAAAATTATAAACTAAAAGAAGTTGATTAAAAATAAACTTCATAACTTGTAAGGAAGCTTCTTGGAAATAATGTTTTAAAAATCCATTCATGCCGTATAAGTTAAAAAAAACATTCTTCGTACTTTTGTCGGAAAAGTCAAAAAGTACCTCGTACAAAAAAAACGACAAAAGATTCCTTTCATATTCTTTAATAAAAACTCACCAAAGGGTAAAATTGGATTTAAACTATTGTAAGTGGGTGGAAACAATATTACATATTGAGGGAACATGGATGTCGATGATAAAATACACCCCAGTAAATGCCAAAGTAAAAACAATCTCGGATAAAAATGAGATTGTGATATTTTCCCTTACCTTAGGTCTGATTTTCTTTGTACGTGTCCAAATCTCCTGTATAATGGTTTAAACAATGTTATTGACTTATTCCAGAATCATACATATTGATATGATATCATATATGGTCATATTCTTAGCTTCTTGTTAGTAATATTTCATTGTTACTTGTTACTCGGGTCTTTATTGCCTTTTGTTCTTATGCGTGTTTTGCCGAATAAATTCTTATTCTTCTTTTAAGGTTATAGATACCTTATATCCAGAATGGTATTAGTGTAACATATATCATATTTATTCATTCAATTCATTTATATAATTACTATGTAATGATGATCATGTAGAACGAGTCGCATCACATCGTGGAGACGGTATTCCGTACGTACGCACGAGTGATGATATCGTTCCTATGATCGTGGAATTATATTTTAGTATATATATATTATTTCAGTATCAATATTAATTTATAATAATCATAAATAGTTACTCATTACACCATTATACCCATCCTTTTAAGGTGATGGAGGAAAATAGATTACACCACGGCGTGGAGACGGTATTTCGTACGTACGCACGCGCGGTGATTTCATTTTTCCGTAGGATGGATAGAAGGTGAATTAGGGTTGCTTCATATTTATAATAACATATAAGTATGTAAGTAATACTGATGTTATTACTTTATCATGAAACAACTAAAGAAGTATAAGTTGAAAAAGAAATAAATTGAAAAGATCGGTAATGGATATTACCTCTTCTTTGAAACGCCTCTTTGAATCCTCCACTTAGGGAACTAAGATTGGTCTTTGAAGAAGACCAGGACCTCTAGGATTATTCTATGGAAGTGTAGAATGGATTTTGTCAGGGTTTGGCCGAGCTTGAGTGCTCAAATTGGTGTGAGGAGGAGGGGGAGGAGGTTCCCTTTTATAAGGGAGGAGAGGGGCACCTTAGGAATATCTCAAAATATTATTTTATATTAAAGTCAAAATCGGTTTATAATGGTTCCAAAGGGTATTATTTCGAAGGTAAAGTGGGTATGGGTCAAAATAATATCAACCAATAGGATTTAGACAAGTTTAGGTTATTATTTTAACCTTATCAATTAGATTTAACTCTAAGTTAAATAATTTAACTTTTACCATGAATTTTTGTTTTCTTACACTATATGGTTAATACACTTACTATAACATGCCAAAAGAACCCCAAGTTGTTTATTATTAATATATATATCCTTATCTAAGTCATTTGGCCGAACCTTAGATTTTTAGGAATAAAATAACAATTAATAATATAATATTTGATTTAAAAACTATTTTGTGTCAATTTTGACACTATTTGATATATGATTTTTGTGAAAGTAATAACAGAATTATATGTTCGAAAAAAGTTGATTAAATCAACACTAATATATCATAGTAACCTATAAAATTAGTTTAATTCATAAAAAGTCTCAAATTACATTTATTTTGGTGTTTATAACATCAATTATGTCAATATTTCATAAATAAGATAATTATTCCATCATAATTGTGTCATAAATAAATTAAATTATTTAATGTCTAAAAATTATAAATAAAATACCATTATGTAGTAAATCTTTTTATCTTTCTAATGAATATTTATAGTCGAATTTATCTTATGTATAACCCCATATTAAAAATGATTTACTTATTAAACTTTGATTTTAACTATTTTAACCCTTCTTTAAATAAATTAATAATAAATGTCCTAATCTAACCCAAGTGGGCCTAAATGGTCATATTTTATTCATAAGGTTGTTTTTGGTCGAATTACACTTATCCAATAGAATTAGGACATGTGTTAGGGTAATAGTAATATCATATTTACCCCTATTTACTATTAACCGCGGTAAAAAAAGTAAAAAGTTACTATTCACAAAAAAATTATTTTTATCTCATTGAACCACATTTTACTTACTGATATCAACCGTGTCTGTCGGATTTTCGAAATTCCATTTACAGAAGCGGTAAAATTAAGTTTTATGCAAAATTCAATTTTTAACCTACCACTTAGTGGTTTCACTATTCATCAAAAATTGAAAGTTTTCAGAAAAATACCAAAATTTCACCCTAGGCTAATTTCGGTATTCCGAATCCAAAAATGAAGTCCATTTTGAAAAATAAAATTTATAAAATTTCAAAAAGTGGTTATTACTATTCATAACGGCTAGTTTTAATAATATTTTAATAGCATATCGTTGTTTAGTGAAACTCGGTATTGCGTACGACGCAAGCTATCGAGGAAGGTCGTGATTGCGTGTAAAGTAAGCCAAGATAGTATGTAGTGAAAGATTCCTTTGATGATATATAAAAACAAAATATTACTCATAAAAATCTCGGGTGTTACATTCTACCCCCCTTAAAAAGAATTTCGCCCTCGAAATTCGTCACTTTGTAACAAACAGATGAGGATACTTCTCCCTCATCATATCCTCAAGCTCCCATGTAGCTTCTTCAAGTTGGTGGTTCCTCCATAAAAGTTTCACCAATCGAGTGTTCTTGTTTCGTAGGACTTTTTTGCTACGATCCAGAATCTCTATCGGTTATTCTTCATAAGAAAGATCTTGCTCCAGCGGTACAACTTCTGAGCTGAGTACATGTGAAGGATCAGGTATGTACTTTCTCGGGAGAGATACATGGAACACATCGTGAACTTGAGAGAGATTCGGTGGAAGCGCCAATCGGTAAGCTACCTTTCCAACATGATCCAGTATTTTGAAAGGACCGATATATCTAGGGCTCAACTTCCCCTTCTTTCCAAATCTCATAACCCTCTTCCAGGGAGATATTCGTAAGAACACTTTATCTCCCACTTCAAACTCTAGGTCTTTTCTTCGGTTGTCCGCATAACTTTTCTGTCGACTCTGAGCTGCTCTTATGTGTTGTTGAATAGATCTGACCTTTTCTGCCATTTCATCAACGAGATCAGGTCCTAATAGCTTTCTTTCCCCAACTTCATCCCAGCAAGTTGGAGTCCTACATTTCTTTCCATAGAGAGCTTCATAAGGAGCCATCTGAATACTGGAGTGAAAGCTATTATTATAAGAAAATTCCACCGAAGGTAGGTGTTGATCCCAACCTCCTTTGGAATCCATAGAGCAAGCTCTCAACATATCTTCTAGGGTTTGAATTGTTCTCTCAGACTGACCGTCTGTCTGGGGATGATAAGCAGTGCTGAAACTCAACTCTGTATCCAGAGTATGCTGAAGACTTCGCCAGAACTTCGAGGTAAATCTCGGATCCCGATCAGATATAATAGAAAGTGGTACTCCATGCAATCTTACCACTTCCTTTACATATATCCTGTCAAGCTGATCTAGAGAGAAATCCTCTCTAATAGCAATGAAGTGTGCAGACTTTGTAAGACGATCAACTATGACCCAGATAGCATTATTGCCTTTGGATGTTTTAGGAAGTCCTATGACAAAGTCTATAGTGATGTTTTCCCATTTCCATTCGGGTATGGGTAATGGTTGTAACATCCCCTTATACTTATGTCTCTCGTCTTTAACTTGTTGACAAACCAAGCATCGAGAGACATATTTAGCAACATCTCTTTTCATTCCATCCCACCAGAAGTACTCTTTCAGGTCCCTATACATCTTCGTGCTTCCAGGATGAATAGAGAATGAAGAACTATGAGCCTCATCCAGCAGCTCCTTCTTTAATTCAGGGATGGGAGGAACACAAACCCGATTCCTGAACTTTATTATCCCATCACAATCAAGGTTGAATTCAGGAACATTTCTCACCTTCTTTTGTAACTCGACATCTTCTTTCTGTACCTCTTTAATCTTCACATGTATATATGGTTGAACATTCATTTGAGAAAGATAAGATTTTTCCCCTTCCATTATAATTCCAATATCCATCCTTTGTAAATCCATAAATATTGGATCTTTTGTGATCCTCATCATGGATAAACTTGCGTGGTCTTGTCGACTTAATGCATCTGCCACCTTGTTTGCTTTCCCAGGGTGGTAATGGATTGAGCAGTCATAATCCTCAATCACCTCCAACCATCTTCTTTGACGCATATTCAACTCCTTTTGTGTGAAAATATACTTTAAACTTTTATGATCAGTATAAATATCTCACCTTTCACTATAAAGGTAATGCCTCCAAATCTTTAATGCAAAGATTACCGCAGCCAACTCCAAATCATGTGTTGGGTAATTTTTCTCATGGATTTTCAACTGTCATGAGGCATAAGCTATCACCATATAATTTTGCATAAGAATACACCCCAATCCCTTCTTGGATGCATCACTCTAGATCACAAACCTTTCTCCACTACAAGGCAGTGTGAGCACAGGTGCACTGGATAACCTTCTTTTCAACTCCTTGAAATTCTCTTCACATTCCTCTGTCCAAACAAACTTAACTTCTTTCAGAGTCAACTTGGTGAGTGGATTATATAATCGTGAAAAATCTTTTAAAAAACGTCGATAATATCCAGCCAAACCAAGAAAACTTCGGATCTCAGTTACTATTGTTGGTCTTGACCATCTTTCGATAACCTCTGTTTTTGCTGGATCCACAGATATCCCCTCTTTTGAGATTATGTGACCCAAAAATGCAACTTTTTGAATCCAAAATTCACACTTGGTAAATTTGGAATAAAGATTATCCTTTCTCAGGGTCTTCAATATAATTCTCAAGTGATCTTCATGCTCTTCCTTGCTCTTTGAATAGACAATAATATCGTCTATAAAGACTACAACAAATTGATCAAGATAGTATCTAAAGACTCTATTCATTAGATCCATGAAGATAGCAGGGGAATTAGTAAGACCAAATGGCATCACTATAAATTCATAGTGTCCATACCTTGTACAGAAAGCCGTCTTTGGTATATCCTCCCTTTTGACCCTTAATTGATGATACCCTAAACTAAGATCAATCTTGGAAAATTATTGATCTCCACGTAGTTGGTCAAATAAGTCATCAATGCGTGGGAGAGGATATTTGTTCTTGATAGTGATCTTGTTAAGTTCTTGATAATCAATGCAGAGTCTCATTGATCCATCTTTCTTCTTAACAAATAGAATAGGTGCTCCCCAAGGTGACGCACTAGGGCGTATGAATCCCTAATCAAGATTCTCTTGGAGTTGCTTCTTCAATTCCTGCAACTCAATTGGGGCCATTCTATAAGGTGTCTTTGAAATAGGCAAAGCACCCGGTACAAGTTCTATTGAAAACTCAACTTCACAATTTTGTGGAAGACTCGGTAATTCCTCCGGAAAGACATCATCAAACTCTCATACGATGGGCATATTCTTAATCGTGAGTTTCTCACCAACCATTTGAGATAAATAACCTTCATTTAGTGGAATCAATACCCATAAAATGGAAGAAATTTCCACTGGAAGGTTATGTTCATCATTTCATTTATAGACGATCATAGATTGATCTAGAATATGAAATGTGACTTCCCTTCTTTGGAAATTGATATGAGCTCCGTATAAAGAAAGCCAATCCATGCCAAGAATCACATTGAATTCCACTAAAGGAAGGATCACAAGATTTGCAGGAAGCACTTTCCCACAAACGTCAATTGGAGAAGAATTATAAACTTTTGATGTGATTTATGTGCCATTAGGTGTTGTCACAGCTAACTCAACATCTAATTGTTGAGGTAATACGGTGATACCCTTAGAAAATTCTTCAGAAATAAAAGAGTGGGTGGATCCAAAATCAAATAAAACATTTTCTACTTTAGAGTGGATGGTAAGTGTACCTTTCACCACTTTGTTATCGTACTCCACATCGCTGATAGAAATTGCATGTGACTTTCCTTTTTCTTTAGCCTTAAGAGTTTGTTGACGTCGACCATCATCATCAAACCTTGGATTTGGGCATTGATTGGCATAATTCCCCATCTCCTTGCACTTGAAACATTGAAGTGTAGTAGGTTCATTCTATGTATCCCTTCCTTTGTTTGCATCATTAGACATCTTTTTCCCATCATCGCGGCATTCAAAAGCCCGATGACCTTCCTTTCCACATTTGAAACATTTACTTGTCCCTTTAAGACAACTCCCTCCATGTTTCTTTCCACACTTTGAGCATAAGGGAAAGCTCATCTTATTTTCAGTGTGCTCTTTAGATTTTCCTTTGAATTCCATTTTTCTCTTCTTATCAAACCCATATGACTGATGGGTTACTCCAATCTCCATCTAGTCTTTGAGATCACATCGAAAGATTTCCTCGTACCTATTGAAGTCCCTTATGGCTAACGCCCTTCGAAGACTTGGTTTTAAGCCACTAAAGAATCGATCGATCTTACTCTCAGGTTGGATAATAATACCAGAAGCGTACCTTGCAAGTCTTGTAAAATTTGCTTCATAGGTACCAACAGATTCATCATCCCTTTGCTTCAGTTCAAGAAACTCTTTCTCCATCTTTGTTCGGAGAATACGAGGGAAGTACTTATTGAAAAATAAGTTCTTGAACTCTTCCCATTCCATGGACTCAATTTCATCCCTTTGCCTCGTATTCTTAATAAGATTCCACCATTGATCAGCATCTCCTTCCAAACGATACACTGCTAGGATGACATTATCATGTTCAGAACATTGAAGAACTGAAAATATCTTTTCAGTAGTACTAATCCATTGTTCAGAAACTAATGGATCAGTAGACCCGCTGAAAGAAGGTGGACGCTGCCTCATGAAGGATTCAACAGAATGTTTCTCCTTCCTTTGCTCGTTTGGAAGTCCTGCATGATTCATAGCTTGAGAAAGTTGTATGAGCATGGCTACAAGATTTTGCATTCCAGCTCCCATATCGTTTGGTTGCTCAGGGGGACAATCATTGCATTGCCCATCGCATTCCGCATTAACACGGTTCCTTCGGGTTCCAGCCATTGACTAAAACCAAGAAGAATAGTGTGAGAAAGACTAATTATAATAGGAAAACCACATAATCAAGGATAAAATTTCACACTTAAGGTCTTATCCTAGGGTATTCATGGCCATTTCTAAAACACTAAGATTGTGTTCTATGCTTAGACTTATCCTTAGGGTTCTTACTAAGACTTTCACATCCTAGTTTCCAAAGGTTGACTATACATTTCCTCTAATACCAACTATAACGACCCATACTTTACATACTTTGTTAATACTTCAAAATTGAAGCACACTTATTACAACATATGACAAAACCACAAAGGACCGTATAGGTATAGTGTCTTTAGAAACTGGGAAACATAAACAATTGGTTCATAAATCTTCTACAGTGTATCCCATTTATTTAATAATATCTAGGGTCCCTTTTTAGCATATTCTACTTAATATCCATCTTCCTGACCTGGGGAAAATAAAACATAAAAGGGTGAGCTCAAATGCTCAGCAAGGGCAAATAAAGGAAATAAAAATCATATCATATCTTTTTGAAAATCATAACCTGCAAAAGAGATCATAATATCTTAACATGGAATAAATCATAGAAGTAAAAATGAGATCCCCATAATCATAACATAAAACTTGAAACCTTGTGGCATGTACACATAATCATGGAAAATCATTTCTTGTTAGTCATGACTCATTGCCAAGACTATCTTAGTGGACAAAGTCCATTTCTGAACTGAGTTCACTCCTCGTTTCAGTCCTGTATCACTGAACCGAAATAACCTTCCGTTCCAGCCATGTCTATCTCATGAGATATAAATCTTTACCCAATTCATTGGAGGGAGATATAGGTCCCACCCATCTTATAATGAGTCCTTTATTATGTGTTCCACATAATCATAAATCATACATCATCGCATAACACATGTAACAAAAATGGGATTCTTGAAACATCATGACATCATAAAACAAACCATATAAGGTAAATGACTTCATAAAAATAATTCCCTCACAACATAATCAAATCAATGTAATAATAGGGATAAAACAAAAATCTATATTATCTTAGATGGAAAATAATTTTGATAAAACATTTGAACTCCATTCTTGAGGAAAATATCCTTTCTACTTCAAAAACACTTTTCCTTTCTTAAAATGTCATAAAATTATAAACTAAAAGAAGTTGATTAAAAATAAACTTGAAAACTTGTAAGGAAGCTTCTTGGAAATAATGTTTTAAAAATCCATTCATGCCGTATAAGTTAAAAAAAACATTCTTCGTACTTTTGTCGGAAAAGTCAAAAAGTACCTCGTACAAAAAAAACGACAAAAGATTCCTTTCATATTCTTTAATAAAAACTCACCGAAGGGTAAAATTGGATTTAAACTATTTTAAGTGGATGGAAACAATATTACATATTTAGGGAACATGTATGTGGATGATAAAATACACCCCAGTAAATTCCAAAGTAAAAACAATCTCGGATAAAAATGAGATTGTGATATTTTCCCTTACCTTAGGTCCGATTTGCTTTGTACATGTCCGAAGCTCCTGTATAATGGTTTAAATAATGTTATTGACTTATTCCATAATCATAAATATTGATATGATATCATATATGGTCATATTCTTAGCTTCTTGTTAGTAATATTTCATTGTTACTTGTTACTCGGGTCTTTATTGCCTTTTGTTCTTATGCGTGTTTTGCCGAATAAATTCTTATTCTTATTTTAAGGTTATAGATACCTTATATCCATAATGGTATTAGTGTAACATATATCATATTTATTCATTAAATTCATTTATATAATTACTATGTAATGATGATCATGCAGAACGAGTCGCATCACATCGTGGAGACGGTATTCCGTACGTACGCACGAGTGATGATATCGTTCCTATGATCGTGGAATTGTATTGGAGTATATATATATTATTTAAGTATCAATATTACTTTATAATAATCATAAATAGTTACTCATTACACCATTATACCCATCCTTGTAAGGTGATGGTGGAAAATAGATTACACCACGGCGTGGAGACGGTATTTCGTACATACGCACGCGCGGTGATTTCATTTTTCCATAGGATGGATAGAAGGTAAATTAGGGTTGTTTCATATTTATAATAACATATAAGTATGTAAGTAATACTGATGTTATTACTTTATCATGAAACAACTAAAGAAGAAGAAGTTGAAGAAGAAAAAAATTGAAAAGATCGGTAATGGATATTACCTCTTCTTTGAAACGCCTCTTTGAATCCTCCCCTTAGGGAACTAATATTGGTATTTGAAGAAGACCAGGACCTCTAGGATTATTATAGGGAAGTGGAGAAGGGATTTTGGCAGGGTTTGGCCGAGCTTGAGTGCTCAAATTGGTGTGAGGAGGAGGGGGAGGAGGTGCCCTTTTATAAGGGAGGAGAGGGGCACCTTAGGAATATCTCAAAATATTATTTTATATTAAAGTCAAAATCGGTTTATAATGGTTCCAAAGGGTCTTATTTCGAAGTTAAAGTGTGGATGGGTCGAAATCATATCAACCAATAGGATTTAGACAAGTTTAGGTTATTATTTTAACCTTATCAATTAGATTTAACTCTAAGTTAAATAATTTAACTTTTACCATGAATTTTTGTTTTCTTACACTATATGGTTAATACACTTACTATAACATGCCAAAAGAACCCCAAGTTGTTTATTATTAATATATATATCCTTATCTAAGTCATTTGGCCGAACCTTAGATTTTTAGGAATAAAATAACAATTAACAATATAATATTTGATTTAAAAACTATTTTGTGTCAATTTTGACACTATTTGATATATGATTTTTTTGAAAGTCATAACAGAATTATATGTTCGAAACAAGTTGATTAAATCAACCCTAATATATCATATTAACCTATAAAATTAGTGTAATTCATAAAAAGTCTTAAATTACATTTATTTTGGTGTTTATATCATCAATTATGTCAATATTTCATAAATAAGATAATTACTGCATCATAATTGTGTCATAAATAAATTAAATTATTTAATGTCTAAAAATTATAAATAAAATACCATTATGTAGGAAATATTTTTATCTTTCTAATTAATATTTATAGTCTAATTTAGCTTATGTATAACCCCATATTAAAAATTATTTACTTATTAAACTTTGATTTTAACTATTTTAACCCTTCTTTAAATAAATTAATAATAAATTTCCTAATCTAACCCAAGTGGGCCTAAATGGTCATAGTTTATTCATAAGGTTGTTTTTGGTCGAATTTCACTTATCCAATAGAATTAGTACATGTGTTAGGGTAATATTAATATCATATTTACCCCTATTTACTATTAACCGCGGTAAAAAAAGTAAAAAGTTACTATTCACCAAAAAATTATTTTTATCTCATTGAACCACATTTTACTTAATTATATCAACCGTGTGTGTCGTATTTTCGAAATTCCATTCACAGAAGCGGTAAATTAAGTTTTATGCAAAATTCAGTTTTTAACCTACCACTTAGTGGTTTCACTATTCATCAAAAATTGAAAGTTTTCAGAAAAATACCAAAATTTCACCCTAGGCTGATTTCGGTATTCCGAATCCAAAAATGAAGTCCATTTTGAAAAATCAAATTTATAAAATTTCAAAAAGTGGTTATTACTATTCATAACGGCTAGTTTTAATAATATTTTAATAGCATATCGTTGTTTAGTGAAACTCGGTATTGCGTACGACGTAAGCTATCGAGGAAGGTCGCGATTGCGTGTAAAGTAAGCCAAGCTAGTATGTAGTGAAAGATTCCTTTGATGATATATAAAAACAAAATATTACTCATAAAAATCTCGGGTGTTACAATAGTTGTAAGTTCAATCATGTGAACTTATAGATCATTAGGGAGAATTGGTAGATTAATGCTTGATTCTTCATATACTTAAATCCTTACTCTCACATGTTCTTTTAGATTTTATTTTTGTGTATAATATCTCCTTGGATATTGTAAATTTTACCCATCATAAAAAGGTGATGGGTGGGTTCTGATTGATATAACTCACAGTAAATTTCACCTAGTAGAATATTAGTATAGGAAAGGTATTAGTATCTTTCTTATTCACATTTCACATAAAAAATTATGAAAAAATAAATTACCCTCAGTAGGACAAACCTTTGAGTGGAATGTCTAGCCTTAAAGCTAAGGGTGTATCTTCATGCAGTGGTTTCTACTATGTTATTTCTTCTCTTTGATTCCTTCCCATAACATTATCTAAAAACTCAATCTAACAACTATGTTTTTCTTTTATAATAACAATATATTCCTACATATCATCCATTTTCTTATCTTTATCCCCCCATGTATTTAATTTCTCAAAATATGTGTTATATGACACTCTAAACCTCGCACCTCTAACTCATCCATATTATTTTTTCCGCTTTAATGACACTGGAATTAGTTTTTCATCTAGTGAAACCAATGAAAATTATTATTTCCAAACTATATACAAAAATATATGAAAATAATTAGTCATTGTTATATAATACTGATTTAAAGCATAATAAATGTTTATGATGTCATACTTACACAGGATTCTCATACTCTTTATGTGTTTTCATTTACTGTTATTCCATATTTATTTACACAAGACTCCTTCTATTGAAAATGACATGGTATGGAAATGGATTTGGACTCTAAATCATCAATATAAAGTTAAAAAAAGGAACATAATTATGTTATTGTTTTATGCCACATAAAATCATTATTCTATATTTAAAATACATACCAATTCATCTTTTTCAAGTGAAGTGTACTCCATCATGGATTTACGGTAGGGGTATGTTGGTTTTGATGGATGTTGTTTATTTTCAACACTCAGTCACTGTTTCAAAAATTAAAAATTATAAATCAAAGTGATTAATGCACAATTTTCCTTGAAAAATATTACCAATCATAATATAACTGAAATGATACCTCTCCATGATGACTAATAAATAAATTCCATTATTTCTTTGGTTATCATGTTTTCATGTATATGTGGTGGGTGGGAGTTTACTTTACCTTCAACATCCCTAAGATGATTATTCATAATAATTGTTCAAATGGTTCTATGATCCTTTCCTACAACATTTATTACTAATTAAATTCCATAGAAATCTAATATAAATTCACTCTACAAAGGATAATGAATAGAAAATAAACGTTTCGTTATTTTATTTTTTAGTAAAATAAATAAATTATATCATAATGTTACCCTAATTTATTCTCAAATTAGTGCCTTAAACATAGGCACAACATTTTGAAATGGATATACATCAGTCAGCAGATGCATTTGAGTGGTGGTCCCAATGTAACTAATGAAAATGGATTTTTTGGGGTCAACAAGATGGACATAAACAATATCCAACCTAGAATTGTATGTATTTTATTCTCACAATAATAATTTTTGTTAAAATTATTATGTTATGATGCTCTTTTTTCTTAGACATAGGTTTTTCACCTTCTACCATTTCTTTGGTTTCAGAATATTATTCCTTAGGATGAGTAGAATCAATATGTATAGAAATGTGTTGTTCTTTATTATTGGGAGAATATTCATATTGAGAAGTCATTATCTATATAATTATTTTAATATTTAATTATAATTATATAAATGTAGTGGTTAACACATAATATTATGTGGTAACACAATGCATATTAAAAAAAGTTTAACCAAATAATTAAACACTATCTTTTTTTCTTTAATGGTTAAAGTGATTTTCCCCTCTATCGAGTATCCAAATACCCTCCTTGTGGCCCCCTCTTACATATAAGACCACATCTATGACACCCCTTGTCTTTATTACACATTAATTCATGATTTATTTCATAAGAATATACATAATTCAACCTAGGAGAATGAGAATCCTAATGTCTTTGGGTAATTAGGTTCATTACATAACAACCTAAAATAGGGGGTACATTGTAATTATTTAAAACTTCCTTAACATGATAATAATTTTCTACCGTTCATAAAATTTCATGGGATAACCTAAGGACATACATAAGAAATTGGTAAGATATAAAGCCCAATAAGTGAGTAAAAAATTAAAACATGAATAGATTATTACATGTTATAAAATAGGTATATCAATGGGACATAAAAGGGGTTATAATCATAAATATTAACAATGAGGCATGATATAGCAAGATAACATAAAGAAAACATGGTAATGTGACAACAATATTAAATATGACATCATAAACATAGGTCACGGATAACCAAAAAGACAATATAACATGGTGGAAAGAGTTCCATAATATATTAGGTTCACTCCCTAATCTCATAAATGAAATCTCATGAGAATAAAACATTACCCAATGCAATGGAGTGCTATATAATTCCAAGAACACCCGTCGCTTTTATATCATGTACATGCATAAGTGTGCTACATAGATAATACAACATCATGATTTATTTCATAAATTTTAACTCGATTATCAAGGATTTTGGGTTACATACATTAAAGTACCCGATAAATTAAGGATATGTACATATATATTAATAGCTTTTATTTGAAATGGGGATAGATATTCATGATTCAATCATTTGGCATGAAAGATTATAATGAAATTTTAGTAGTATAAATACAATATTTAAAGATTCATAAAATGGGTTAATGAGAGTGAAAGGGGTCTCTCGTGATTTGCATATCAAAATTGAATTAATATTGATATGTAAAATCATATCCCAACATTAGTAATTTGATAACCAAATTCACTATATAAATAAGGTGTTTTAATAAAGAGGAGAAAGAGAGGATCCCATACTAATTTTATGAATAGTAACAGATTAGGTAAATTATATAATGAGAGGGGATAAATGATATATAATTTTTTGTAAATAAATTTGATATTATAGGGATCTTTATAATGTCCAAAAAAACATAACTAATTGGAGATTTAAAAGTCAAATTACAAATAAGGTGCTTGAATGGAAAAGGAGAGAGGGAAATCACTTACCTTGAGAGGGTGATTCTAAAAGCCTAGGAAAGGCTTCTTGATAGCTTGGGGTAACATTGGGAGGACTCTAGAGAGAGTATGTTATAGTAAGGACATTATAAAAAAAATTAAGTGAATATTAATGGGGGATTGGGTGGGTTTATATAGGAAGAGAGTGGGGAGTTTTTTATTGTTTCCCAAACAAGGGTTTTGGAATCTATATAATAAAGTAGTCAAAACCACAAACCTATCCATGGTTTTTGCCCATGGTTTCTACCAAATAGGATTTTTTTTTATTATTTTATAATTACAATGGCCTAAATCAATAAAATATTACACTTGTTGATGTAGAAGTGAGTCATGTTTAAAAAGAAATAATTTTAAAACATTAAAATTTAATATAGGTTTTGGAAGTTTCATAATGGATTTATAAACTTAAAAAAATAACATCAAAATCACATTATTTTAAAGTTTAAACATATATTTGTTCTTGGATACATTTTATATCCTTTATTATATCATTTTTTGTCTTTTATATTGTCATAATACACACTGTATTTTATACCGTGTTTAATTTTTACCCAACAATTTAATTATCTCATAAAATTATGAAAAATTCACAATTGGATAATTTAGACATGATTATTCCAAAAATAATATTTATTTTATCCAAATAATTATCTAAATTTGTGAATTTTATTTTTAAAACAATAATCAACATTAATTGAGAAATGATGGGTTTTTTTACAATAACAATTTTCGAACCCTTATAAAAATTACATTTTACTTCATAAAAATTATATTATCATTTATATTTAATAAAAAATATTTTATTATTTTATTTTATTAAAATATAATTTATTTTTAAAAATCATGAATTTATGAAAAAAGGAATGTCTTAATTGAAATTACACATTACACAAAAATACAATTTGTGTTTTATTGTATCAAAATCAATATCATTTATAAAGTAACAACAATAAGAAGTAAATATTACCATTATTCTATTGAAGATAAAATATACATATTCATATAATTTGGTTCTTGATATATATCCCTTTATTACACCACTAAACACCTTAAGGGTAAGGTGTGCGATTGTGAGATTTTCATGGGTCGGTTAGACGTACATGGTTTGGGATGTGATCTCAATGAGCTTGAACTTTTCCCATAAATTAATTCACTCATGATTTAGTTTTTTATCTCATATTGGGATTGGTCAAGGAAATCCATGTGTGTTTATATCCCATAATCTCTGATAAATGATATTTATAGGGTATGATCCAACTAGTAGAGTTTATCACTTCCTCTGTATCTATCAATTGGATTTATCAAAACCCTATATTGATACTAATCATATGACCACTATTCAATGGATATATTATAAGTGATTATGATTCTTAATGGTATTTTTAATTCTATGGGATATAATATTCTTAATAAGTGAATATTTTTTCTATAACCATAATACATAATAGGGCATTTAATTCAATCACAAAGATAATTTTATTTTTAAAAGTTAGGGTAGTTACAATTTTCCCCTATTTAGAAATTTCACCCTTGAAATTTTCAGTTCATACACTAAAATAAATTAGGGTAATTTTGTTTCACCAACTCCATTGGTACCCACATTTCTTCTTTAAACTTTATGTTTCTCCATTGTACTTTGACTAGGTGTATTGTCTTATTTTGTAGAACTTTTTCTTTGGGATCTAGGATGTTCACCAGCTACTCCTCATATAAAAGATCATTCTCAAATGATAACACCTTTGGATTTACCACATGTGAGGGATATATTATGTACTTACTCAAGAGGGATACATGGAACATATAATGTACTTGAGATAGGTTGGGTGGTAGTGATAGTCAATAGGACACCACTCTGATGTAATCAAAGATCTCAAAGGGACCAATGTATCTGGGAATTGGCTTTCCCCTATTCCCAAATCTACTAACATTATTCCATGAAGATATGTGGAGGAATACTATATTTACAACCTCAAACTCCAAGTTTCTTTTATGATTTTCATCATAGCTATTCCATTGACTATGATCTTCCCTAATGTGTTTCTGAACAATTAAGACCTTGTCCACTATTTCCTGGACCATTTTAGGACCTGTCAATTTGCGTTAACCAACTTCATACCAGCATATAGGTGTTCTGCATATCTGACTATAAAAGTATTCATAGGGATCCATTTAGATTATTTAATAGAAAATATTATTGTATGAGAACTTAAACGTAGGAAGATATTGATCCCATCCCTCTTTGAAGTCCATTTAGCATCTTCTCAAAATTTCATCAGTTGTTTAGATAGTCCTCTCAGATTTTACATCAGTTTGATGGTGATAAGACAAGCTTAATTTCAAATTAGTATTTAGATGAATTTTATAATCTTGTAGAAATTGGAGGTAAATCTTGGATCTTGGTCAAATACAATCTATAGTGGTGTTCCATGCATCCTCACCACTTCTCTAAAGTATATCCTTACAACTTGATCAAGTGATAAGTTCTACATGATTGAAATAAAGTGATAATTCCTTGAAAGATGATCCACATGACCCACATAGCATTATTTATTCTTGAGGTCTTTGGAAGACTAATGAAAAATTGCATGGTTATGTTTTCTCATTTCCATGTAGGTAGGTAATGATTGCATCATCCCCTTGGATTTTTTCCTTTCAGCCTTCACTTTTTGATATAAAATACATCTTGATGTATATTCTTTGATCTCCTTCTTCATATTATCCCACCAATAGTTCTCTTGTAGATCTCAATACAACTTTGTGCTCCTAGGATGGATGGAGAAGGTTGAGCTATGTGCATAATCCAACAAATAATTCTTTAACCTAGGATTTGATGGTACATGTAGTCATGAACCAGTTATTATGACACCATCTTCAATAATTTTGAACATTGAGGATTTCCATTTACTTATAGCTTCCACCTTCTTCTGAATTTCCACATTGTCTCTTTGAGCACCCTGTATCTTCTCCAAAATGGATGGTTGAGAAATAATTTTTTGAAAGGATTGATGATGTTCCTTCATTTATGATTCCCATGTCTATCCTTTTCAATTTTAAGAATATCAGATCATTTTCAGTTCTCGTTAATGATAAAATTTATAGATACTATCTATTTAGAGCATCATCCATTTTATTTACTTCACCATGATGGTAGTGGGTTTAGAATTCATAGTCCTTAATCATCTTTAACCATCTTCATTGGTTTATATTTAACTCTTTCTATGTTAATATATACTTGAGGATCTTATGATCCATATATACTTCACACTTTTACCCAAAGAGATAACGATTCCAGAGTTTAAATATAAAGATTATCAAAGACAACTCCAGATAATGTGTTGGGTAGTTATGTTCATGATAATTCATTTTCCTTGAGTCTAATCATATCACTTTTTAATTATAAATTAGTACATAACCCAAGACTTTCTTTGATGTATCATTTTATACCATGAAAATTTCCCAACTTGTGGGTAGAGTAAGTACAATTGTAGTGATAAACCACTTTTTCAACTAATTAAATTTCTATTCATATTCATAATACCATATAAAACATGACTCCCTTATGATTTTTCTTGGTTATAGGGCTTTAAAATCATGATAAATTTCTAAAAAAATAGAGTATGATGCCCATCTAATCCAAAGAAACTATCAATTTTCATCATAGAGGTTGAATTGGCCACCCTTCAATTGTCATTGTTTTTGAAGGATCCATATATATCCTTTTGTTGGAGATAACATTCCCTATGAATGTTACTTGTTTATGCTATAAGTTTGATTGAGAACATAACCATTCGTTTAGGAGGGAGACTAGGAAATTATTTAAAAAGGACATCATTGAATTACCTTGCAATGGTTATATCATCAAGGATTATCTTTTCCTAATACTCAATCATTTAAGATAAATATTCATAGATATAGGGAAATAATATCTATTCTTGATATGCTTATACCAATGTTGATTCATCCTCCTCCTTTAATTTGTATAGAATCATAGGGTGATTCATAATACAGAGGTTAATTTCATTCTCTCAAAAATTTATATTGGCATTATAAAAGTAAATAACTTCTTTAATAAGGATAAAATTAAATTATTTTAAAGGGACACAGATAAGATTTTAAATAAAATAATTCCCCAAAACTAAAACATGTGATACAAGAATCATAGAAGTTTTTTCTAATGATATCAAATAATTTTAGGTGGTGACTCAATGTTCTTAGAAAGCTGACAAGATATGCTAATTGGGTATGAATTGAAATAAGACAATACATACACAATTATTTATTAGAGGTTTCATTTACTTCAGTCATCATGATACATATCATTATAGGACTTTCCTTGTTCCCTTGGTCTTAGAGATTGATGGTGTCCATCATGCTTATCATATCTTGTAATAGGTAATTGGCTTGGATAATTCTCATCTTCACTATATTTATGACATAAAACTGTGTTTGTTACCTTATATTTAACTCTATTTCCATCTATCATGATATTCATTTTTTCATGGAAATTCATTACTTTATGCCCTATTTTTTCACACATAAAACCTCTCCTAATTACTTTGTGACATTTACCTTATTTCCTATTTTCATATGTTTTCAAAAAGGAAATTAGGTATTATTTCCCTTATCACCTTTATCAGATGAACTTCCTTAAGACATTTTCCTCCTTCTCTTTGATATGTTTATACATTCAATTATATTCCATTTGTTAATAATGATTTTTGATAGCTGGTTTGGAATAATCAAAATATGTTTTAATTGATCTCACATCTTGTTAGGCATCTCATTTGGTTAGTCATTGCATTTCCCCTCACATTATTTATTCATCTAGTTTCTTCTATTTCTAAACATTAATTAGAATAAATGGTAAATTAGGGATGAGTAAATTTAAACTATTCAACACATAAATTAGACACCATTAACATTAAAGGAATTACTCATAAATGATATATATTTCCTTAACTTGTGAATTTATAGGCTTCAATATAATTTATCCATTATCTATTTACTAACATAGACTCTTAAGGGAATTTTTGTTCACTTAACAATGGTTCATAACAATATTGAAAATTTACCAAATTATATCCCCCAGGAGTGTCAAACAAGGTGTGCGGCAAGGACTGGTGTTTTTCACCAGGTAATGATCGAATTTACCTCAATGTTCCCTTTTATTATTATTACCCCTAGGTACCTCTATACCATATCCACATCCATTTGTGGTATCGGGACTTGGATTTATTTTCATAAAAACCAATTAATCTATAATTTAGCAAAAAATAGTGATGTTTTCTTATGTCTAGTATTATCCCCAAGGATGCCACTAGAGTTTCCTAATCCTAATCCCAAAAATAACTTGACTTTCCTCTAATACCAACTATTACAACCCTTGTTTTTATTACACATTCATTCATGATTTATTGCATAATAATACACATAATATAAGGCACAAGATCAAGAATCCTAGTGTAATTGGGTAATTAGGTGAATTATAATACAACGTAAAATATGGGGTATATTGGAATTATTTAAAACTTTCTTAACATGCTCATAATTTTCCACCATTCTTAAAACTACATGGGATAACTTGGGGATATACATAAGAAAGAAGTGAGTTATAATGCCCAGTGAGGGGATAAAAAAATCATAACTTGAATAAAGTATTAAATGATATAAAATAGACATTTTAGTGGTACATAAAATGGGATGAAATCATGAATATGAAAAATGATACATGATATATCAAGATAACATACAGGCAACATGGGAATGTGGAAACAACATTAAACATGACATCATAAACATAGGTCAAGGATAACCACAAAAAATCATAACATTGTGTAAAAAATCCCATAATGGATTAGGTTCACTCCCTAATCCCATAAATTATTTATCATGATACTAAAACATTACCCAAAGCATTATAATGCTATATAATTTTGGGCACACTTGTTGCTTTCATATCATGTACATGCATAACTGTGTCACATAGATCATACAACATAAGGGTATCTTTCATAAATTTAAACCCCATGATCAAGGAGTATGGTTTATATAAATTTAAGTCCCAAATAAATGAATTATAGGTACATATAGGTGAAAGCTTTTGAGTGGGAATGGGGGTGGATATTCACGGTCTAATTGTTTGGCATGAAAAAACACAGTGAAATTTCAGCAGCATAACGACAGTACTTAAAGATTCATAAAATGGTTTAATGAGAATGAAAGTGACATATATTAATTTCAATATCAAAATTTAAGTAATATGGATATGTAAAATAGAATCCCAATATTATTATTTTGAAAACAAAATTTGTTACATAAATAAGGTTCTTGAATAAAGTGGAGAAAGTGAGGATCCATTACTAAATTTTAGCATAGTAATAGCTTGGGTAAATTATTTAATGATATGGGATAAATGATATATCATTGTTTGGACATAAATTATAAATTATATGGTTCTTTATTAATTCATTAAAATATAAAAAATTGATATTGAAAATGCTAATTACAAAGAAAGTTCTTGAATGGAAAAGAAGAAAGGGAAATCCCTTACCTTGAGAGGATGATTCTAAAATATTGGGAGGAGTATACTAAGATCATAGGGGAATCTTGGAAAGACTGTATAGAGGTTAGGGAGTATTTAGTACATTCTAAAAGGTTTTTAGGGAATAGGAATGGTGGATTGGGTGGGTTTACATGGGAAGAGAAGGGGAGTTCTTTATTATTTCCCAAACATAGGTTTTGAACTCTATATAATAAACCAATCAAAACCACAATCCTTACAATAGTTATTTCCCATGGTTTAAGACAGACAGGATTGGATTTAATTATTTTATAATTATAAGGGATGAACTAAATAAAATATTACACTTGGTGATGTGGAAGTGAGTCTTGTTTATAAAGAAATTATTTTCAAACCTTAAAATATGATATAGGTTTTGTAGGATTCATAAACGATTTATAAAAAAATAAAATAACCTAAAAATAACATTATTTTAAAGGTAAAACATATATTTTCTCTTGGATTCATTTTAGAGAATTTATTACATCACTTTTTATATTTTATTATGTCATAATACACACTGTATTTTATACTGTATTTAAGTTTTACCCAAAAATTCAATTTTCTCTAAAAAATTATGAAAAAATCACCATTAGATAATTTCAACATGATTATTCAAAAAATAATAATTTTTTTACCCAAATAATTATCAAAAATTTTGAATTTTATCTTATAAAATAGAAATTGACATTTTTTATAAATGTTGGGTTTTCTAACAATAACAGTTTTTGAACCCTTATAAAAATTAAATTTGACATCGTAAAAATTATATTATCATTTATATTTAATAAAAATTATTTAATTGTACTATTTTATTAAAAATTAATTTATTTTTAAAATTCCTAAACTCGTCAAAGCGGAATGTCTTAATTGAAATTTCATATTACATAGAAATAAAATTTTTGTTTTATCATATCTAAATAAAATTCATTTATAAAATAACAAAAATAATCAGTAAATATAAACATTATTCTATTGAAAATAAAATATTAATATTAATATTATTAGGTTCTTGATACATATCCATTTATTACACTATTAAACTCCCAAAAGGTATGGTGTGTGATGGTGATATTTTAATGGAGTGGTTCAGCGTACATGGTTTGGGTTGTGATCTCGATGATCTTGAACTTTTCCTATAAGAGGTTTTTCTCATTATTTAGTTGTTGGATATCAAATTGGTCTTGGTCAAGTGTAAAGTCTACTGATTCTATCCCCCATAGAATCTCTAATAAATGGCCTTTATAAGGTATGATCCTACTGGTCGAGGTCATCACGTCCTTTGCATGTGTCAATTAGATTTATCAAAACCATATAATTATAATAATCATATGATCAATTTTCAATGGATATATTATCAATGGTTATGATGATTAATGATCTTTTAAATTCTATAGAATATAATATTCCAAATAAGTGCATATTTTTTCTATAACCATAATACATAATAGAGAATTTAATCTAATCACAAAGACAATTTTATCTATAAAATTTCAGGTCGTTGCATCATCTAAATTGGGATCTTGTGAAATGATTGATACATCCCAATGGATAGGTCATACTCAATTGAATTGACATCTAACCCTACAGTGTTTTTACTTGATAAAAAACAATTGAACACTTTCTATTTTCAGAATCTAGGACATAAAATACATATATTTATTATGATTCTAGTATGAATGGTCCATCCTTGCATTGTCCATGTACCATGAGTTCTATATTGTACACCAAAGGAATTCAATCTATCGATGGATAGCACAAAATGGTGGTTTCTAAAATCATTTCCAAATTCAGGATGCTCATGATTAATTTTCTTCCATTGATTAGTGACCACAAGGTGATGAAGTTCCCCATTATAGTTTCTTATATCTACATGACATGTCATTTTCCTTGCAGTCTCCTCAATTCCATATAGGTTCCTAATCCTTAGAATGATTGTAAAATACCATAAAACATTCGAATGACTTGATTCATCTTTATTATTTCAAAACACAACACACTTAGGGTATTTTTTAATTGATTCTTAGTCTTTTTAAAACAATATACAATCATTTGGACATGCATGTGACCTTTCTGAGATTATACCCATTGAATATAGAATTTGTTTAATGTCTAATGTTCATAAAGGAATCTCAATATCATCTATAAAAATATCATTCAAGAGAAAAAATATTTTAGTAAAGTTTGTGTCACTCCATCCATTTCCATATTTCAAATTATATAGCTTTATTTTGCCTGAAAATGTTGTATATTTAGTAAAAAATCATATAATGGCGTCTTTTCACAACTCTTTAACTTCTCAAAGATATTTGGCAAAATGAAAAGTTTATATTCAGCTGTCATTATGATTTCCTCAATACAATCTTAATCATTTACACTGGTAATCATATCCTCAATAGGATCTTCATCATCATTCACACTTATCATCATATCATATGATCCATAAACCATAGTGTTATCTCAGTCACTAGTTACATTCATTTATTCACCACATTTATCACAACATTTATAATGTCACGACCCGTCCCCTAGGGCCCGCACCGTGACTAACCCCAGGCCCGCCTTCTATAGGACAGGGGCTGGCGACTAACACCAAAGGTATATTCCCTAAAACTGGGAAGGCATTGCCTTTATAACTTATAGGAACACATAACCAAGCACACAACAAGATAGGAACACAAGTAAACTGAATCTTAAATAAAGTGAGTGCAGTAAGTAAAAGGGGCCAGGATACAATCCCAACTGGAAAGTACAAGTACAACTGTGATACAATACAACTGAAGAAAAAGAAGATACAGCTACTGGATCATCCTCCGAGCTTCCTACCTAAAGGGTAGGTACATATTGCCTCCTCATCACTCCACGTCCACTCGTCTCTTCTGCGTACCGACATATCATATGGTCCACCTCTAGGTACCGTCTTATCTTGGTACTCTCAACCTTAGTCAGCGTTTTCCGTCATCTACATCCAACACAACAAGGTGTGGGCATAGCCCGTGTAGGGGTGAGTATAATGATACTCAGTAGGGACCCTAATACCCTCTAGGTCTCACAAAATCCAACAAGGATAAAACACAAAGTATGAAATCAATAGATAACCTTACTTAGGTATATGCCCATACAAATACCTAAGTTATTAAATAATCCATCTCAATCATGAGGATAACATACAAGTTATGACTCATCTCAAACTAGGATTTATTCTAGGGTTAGTATCAAGTAACATTTCAAGTCATAATGTCGAACACCTCAGCTGCTGGAGAACTCCACCTCTATCGAGTACAGTGGGCCTTCCGCGTCATACAAAGGTGCTTCCCACTAACCATGGACTGTTGAGATACTCCTCCTGTCGAGTATCGTGGGTCTTATGCGTCTCATAGAGGTGCTCCCCACCGTGGGTCTATCGCATCACATATAGGCACTCCCCACTGTGGGTCTTCCGCGTCACAAAGGCGCTCCCCATTGGGCCTGTCGAGTCACTCAGAGTCGAAACGGTCAGCAGTCGTCAAGTATCAGCTAGCCACTAGGTATCTGCACTAAGCTCGCTTGTCTCCAAGAGGATCCACTACACAAGCTATTGGTCAAAATTCAACTACCAAGAAGTACCACTAAGAAGTATCTCAAAGGCTTTCCACGTCACAGGGGTCTCAACGTAACAGACGGCGCATCAATCGGACGCCTGGTCTGTGAGTTATTAACCTTTTAGTCCTGGGAGCCCGGTTGGATTCGTGCTCAATCCAACCTGAATATTCCCCATATTAATCCAAAAAAATAGTGGGGTATACTCAAAGGGACCGTCTCGCTCCAAGATTTCCAGCACCACTGACGGTTCGTCAAACGGACGTCCAGTACCAAAGTTATGTCCAAAAGAAAGTAAATGAGTTGTAGTGGGCCCGGGTCCGGTCCGACCCGGCCCAGCTCGTGAGGGTCGCAAGGGAGCCGCGGAGAGCGGACCGGCTACGAGGGAGCGAACCGGCCGTGAAGGCGGAAGACCGGCCGCGAGGGCGCGGACCGGCCGCGGGGGCGCGGACCATCCGCAGGGGTGCGGATAGGCCGTGGGGTGTAGACCGGATGCAGGATGGCAGTCCGGTGACGGCTCGGCAAACAGCGGCTTAGCTCGGCGAACAGTGGCGGCAGCTCGGTCCGGTCGGTGACGGCCAGTCGGACAGCGGCAGTGGCTTGGCGGACGGTGGCTGGTCGGCGGATAACGGCGACGGCTCGGGGGCTCAGAGGGGCGCGGCGAGGGTGGCTCGACTCAGGGCAGCGCAGAGAGGTGGAGGTCGCGGGCGGTAATGTCGTTGCCTCTGTTGCCTTCATTATCTTCATCCATTGCGAAGAACACACAATTCAACATAAGAATTATAGAGAGGACGGGTCATGTTAGTTTGGCCCATGCTCTTCGTATTAGAGCAGTATCAAGTGACTATTATACTTGAATCACATGAATATTAAGAACAAGTAAGGGAAAACAATTCAAACACCCTCCCTACAAGCTTTCACAATTTAATCATTCCCAATCCAGCAAAAGAAAACATTCATGGATCAATCTAAAATAGAGATTTGATCTGCGTTTTTTGTTTTAGAAGAGAAGAACATGGGAATATAAAATCACTTATAAATAAACCCCTACCTCGTTTGTTCAATGAAGTTGGTGCATGAATAAATTACGGATATTGATTCGTCATAGATGAAGACGTCCCACATTGGAAGCAGTCCCGAGGAAGAAGCTCGAAGTTGAGGTCGGTGTTCTTCATTGGCGGGGCGTTCTTCGTTGGGAGGTGAAGTTCTTTGTTGGAGAACGTTATTTCTCACATGGCTCTCTCCTCTCCCAATTCCACCCAACAAAAAGAAAGAGGTTTCAATATAATTAACTTAAGAAGAAATTATGTTGGCACACCCAAGTTGGCATAATTAATGTACCGCGTTGGTACAACTAATTAGCTCAATTAATTGCCCCAATTTAATGGCTCATTTTAATGGAAGGGGTGGGATATTGGGGAGTTGCGAGGATTCTCCCCATTTAATGATGGAGTTGAGAGGTTTAGGCCTTGGGTGGTCCCCCACCACCATAACCTCTCATGGGAGGTTATGCTCAGGTGGTCCCCACCACCATAACCTCTCATGGGAGGTTAAGGTCTGGTAGTCCCCACTTCCCAACTTCCATATAGAGGTTTTAACAAATAAAATAAAAATAAAATGTTGTAAAATTTTATTTTTATTCTATTCTTTCATGAAAAACCCAAAAGCTAATTTCCACCCTCGACCAATTGTCATCGAGGTGAAAGTCTCTTTAAGCGAAAACTGGCACTGCGAGTTCAACGGTTCCCTTGAATTTCAATTCCGAGCACTGGTTCAAAAGTTAGAAAAACCCACTCACACGTTTATTGAATGCACCTGAACAAAAGTTCATAAATTCATTTTGGGCCACATAATCATGCGCCGTCAATTTTCGCAGACTCGTAAAATTACCATATATTAAAAAAATTACATGGAAATTCCAGATCTTTACATATAACATCGATCTATTCAATGATAAGACAGTTTTTCTTCTAACTACTTTAGACCAATTATTTTTTAATAACAACAATGTAAACACAAATAAAAGATTTGAAAAGTTTCATATGCATGATCTTTTATAAACTTGATGAACTCTTTAACCCCATCCTTATATTATTTTTTATACAATTGGCATCCATCCCTTTTAGATTCATATACATCTTATTTGATTCATTAATTTTCATATTTAAAGATAAATAAGAAAATACACATAATGTTTGAGCATAGATTCCTAAAAGTCTATTCTTTATACACACACACACACACACACATAGTCATCATATATGATATAAATTGTTATTACATCAAAAGTTTGTTAGAACATTTGATGCTGAAGAATTATATGAATAAAAATTATAATAACACATATTTTTTTCAAGAAGGAAAATATCCTGATTCATTCTATTTTTTGAATGGATTCATCAGGGGAGATAATTCACTCTCAGGCACTGTCAATGTGAAAAAGAAACCTATGGTTTTCTAAAACTGGATAAGTATTGGATTATATATAATAATGTTTCATTGTCAAAACATATATCAAAAGAAATTATTTATTTTTTATAATGTTTCTGTTGTGCTTGAAGGCATAATGTGTGATAAACAATTTTAATTAGGACTTTTAAATTTATAAAAAACACATTACAAGGAAGGTGTATGGTGTGACAACCCATTTTATGTTATTTAACTAATCATTCATCAACCATTTCAAAATAGTCAAGTCAACATTGGCTTTGAAATAATCATAGAAGTAAGAAAATAGAATAAAAATAAACTAATGTAAATTTTCATTACATACATCATAATTATCAAAAAACAACACAAACTTCCAACTTTCAACCTCACATACCTCAAAAATAATTTTATAGATTTTCATTCCATCAAAAACCTCTAAAAATAAGACTCATGGGTTCTAAACCCAATTGTTAACATTCTAACTCGAATAGATATTCAAAATCTCATTCTATATTACCTCATTACTTCAAATAAAAATCATATATGCACCAAATTAAAACCAAATCATTCTATTTCATTAAATAAGCATATATTTTGAAACCAATGAAGGGGTGGACACTAGACTAACGTGAAAAAACAAGGAAGGCATCGAAGTGAGGAGAAGAAAAAAAGATAATAGTCACCATTATAACAATATGAAAAAAAGAATCTCATGTAGTGGAAAATTGTTGTGTGAGACAAGAAGATTAGCAGGGGAGCTGCGTGCACTACTATTTAGTAAGAAAAATAAAAGATGTGATGCATATGCACTAAATCATTTGAGAAATACATAAAAACAAGATTTAAATATCATACCATTAGTTTGGAGGGTTTGTATTCATCTAGAATATCCAATAGGATTGCAATAGAGTTTGGATTTCACGATAAGCTTGAATGACACAGGGATAAAAAATCTATGTTAAGGCAATTTTATAAGAACAGAAAGAGTTTTATCACTACTAGTAAAACCAGATGATAAAAGATATCATTATCAACACTAAAACATAAGTAGATTTTTATTAGCGCTCATTTATAACTTTATCAATGTTAGGTTTAGGAATAATAAAGTCTAAACTTAACGCATATAAATACATGTTTATAAAAACTAAAAAATTATAATAAATTACTAATTATATAAACATGAATAATAAAAGATAAAAAATACTTTATAATACAAAAATAAATATTAAAATTAAAAAATTAAAAAATTATTTAAAACTAATAATTGAAAAAAATATTAAAAATGATTATGTAATATTAATTATATAAATTAAAAAAAATATTAAAAATAAATAAATTGTGTAAATTATAAAAATTACAAAAATATTAAAAATGAATAAATAATATTAATTATGTAAATTCCAAAAACATTAAAAATAAATAAATAATATATATAATATATATTAAAAAAATAATATAAATAAATAAATATTAAATTAAAATTGAATTAATACTATAATTTTCATTTAAATAAAAAATATATACAATTAATTACTAATTGAAAATGAATAAATAATAACCATATAAAGATTTAAATAAAAAATCATTAAAATAAAAATGAATAAATATTAATTATGAAAATTAAAAACTTATTAAAATTTTTAAATATTAATAAATTAAAATGAATAGAAAATATTAAAAAGGAATAAAGTACACAAATATTAAACGGATAAAAATCACTAAATTATAAAAAAAATAAAATTGAATAAGGTTTAAAACTATATAAAAATTTATGAATGAATAAATATTAAAAATGAATAAAATTTAAAATTTAAAAATGAATAAATTAAAAAAATGAATTAATAATTTTAATTGTATCAATTAATGGAACTTTAAAAATGAATCAATATTAAAATTAAAATAAAATTCATTAAAAATAAAATTCAAATGTAAGATATTTATAATAAAGTAATGATTAATAATGAATTAATAATAATTAAATAAAATTTTAAATATAAATATATTAAACTGTAAAAGATTAAATATTAATTATATAAATTACATTTATATTAAAATTATTGAATATTAATATTTAAAATTCTATAAATAAAAATTAAAAATGAATACGTTACAAAAATATTTAATAAATAAATATTAAAAATGAATAAATTATAGAAAATATTAAAATTAAAGAAATATTAAAAATGAATAAATAATATTAAATGAATAAATAATAAAATGAATAACATTTATTAATTAAAACTAAATAAATTATAGAAAAATTTAAATATTAATAAATAATATTAATTATTTCAGTTGCGAGAATATTAAAAATTAATACATATTAAAATAAAAATGAATAAATATTAAAAACTATATTTGTATAAAAATGATTCATAATAAATAACTTATTATAATTGAATAAATAATTATTTATATTTTCTATATAAAATTGCATTAATTACATTTACAAAACCAAATGGATTTCATGTGATTGGGTGTGTTTGTATGTATATATATATGTGTGTGTGTGCGTATGTATGTATATACTACAATGAGATGACAATTTGAAAAAACAAATGACTTTTCCTGTAATATAATGATATATTCATTTATATATACACAAGCATAAAACTTACATACATACACATACACACATACATATACATAGATATACACATACAAACACATACATACTCATACCCATACACATACATGTACACATACACATACACATGCACATACACCTACACATACACATACACATACACATACACATACACATACACATACACATACACATACACATACACACACATGCATACACATATATACATATACATACATATACACATACGTGCATGTGAATCCACATATACACATACATACACTTGCACATACATACACAAACATATACATACATACACATACATATAAACACACACATGCATATATACACATCCATATACATGCACATATGCTTACATATATATATATATACTAATATATACATAAACATGTGCATAAACACACATATATGTGCATACATACATATACATACATACATACATACATACAAAAATCTACACATACGTTTTCACATAAACATGCACATGCACAACAGAAAAACCTACACACATGCACATAAATACACACACACACAATAAAAAATACACATACAATACTTACATACTATAATGACCCAAGCCTTAAAAATACTATATTTCATGATTTATAATATAATTTCCCAACAATACAATCTAAGGATTTGGGGGTTGAGTTTATTTGGAAGATTAGATAATTAAACACATCATCTTAAACATAAAAAAAATATCTTCTTTAAATATCCCCCAAGTGATCCGAACTCCCATAGATCTTCTAAAATTGTATAAGATATCCTAGGGAAAATACATTAGGAAAAGGGTGAGTTAGATTTCCTAGTAAGGGAATGAATATGATAATAAATCATAACATGAGATTCAAAAGGCATATCATTAAGTCATAAAAAGAATGATCATAATCAAGGAAACATGGAATAAGATAATAAAATCATAAGATTATGGAATATGTGTAAACGATATAAGACATGTAATCATAAACATAAATCAAGGATCACTCCCAGGACTATCATCCTAAAGTGGATAAATTCACATGGTATATTGGTTTCACTCCCCATTCCCACAAACATAGTGAACAAAGTCCCATGGTGGATTAGGTTCACACCCTAATCTCATACATAACATTTCATGATATATAAAGCTCTACCCAATATATTAGAGGGGTATATAATCCTATTCCCACCAATAAAATAATTAAAATAAAATATATATTTCTTCCACATGAATAAAAGATCCTATAAATAAATCATAAACATGATCAAAACCATGATAAAGAGGAAAGTTTCATAATTCTACTTATAGCATAACCAGAGGAAAAAATCACAATGATTCCCAAGAGAAGAATGAATTAAATAATTTCGAACTTTTATAATTTAAAAATTGACATTTTTCTTGAATATGGTTGTATAATATATAAAATTCAATTGAATTATCTGAATAATAAATAATTTAAAAAAGAACCACTTAGGTGGAGTTTTAAGAAATAACTAAAGGATAATTCAAAGAAGGAAAGAGAATATTATTTTTAATAAAACAAAAAAATGAACCAAGAGGGTTATCCATAAAATAATGAGGGTTTTTAGAATATATTAATGGTTTAAAAATATTTTATGGGGTTGATTCTTGATGTGAGATATGAAATAAGAAAGTTCCCTTAAATTGGGTTTACTAAAAAGTTGGAATTTTGAAGCGAACTAAAAAACATGTATGGGAACTATAATGAAAAGGGTATTTAACTAGGTATATATTTCAGGGAAGTATATAGAAAAATATAACAATTTTAAAAGAATAATATTTCATGAAAAGGGATAAAAATAAAAAGAGAACTTGTAACTCAATGGCAATAAGGGTGGTACCGAAGATCCCTTGCCTCATGTCTGAGATCACTCTGCAATTGCACTTAACTTTATGAATAATTAAATAAAGTTAATTAAATATATACCCAAGAACCTTATTAATATATATTAATTTTCTAAGTTCCATTTATTATTATTTTTCATTTATTTTTAATATTGTTCTACTTATGTTCGTTACTATGGATTGTTTGGTTAATTTATTTGTAATGCTTTTTATATGTCGACAATGGTCAAAGTTGTTATAAAATAACTTATTAATATAAAAAAATTTGGTGTTTTGTTTAATTTATTTTTTCAATTAATACAATTATTTTATAGTTTCAATTTTTATCTAAGAAAGTATCCAAATTAAGAAAGGTGTCTTGAAAAGTCAACTTAAGGAGGTTAAAGTTACTATAATCATTTATTATTTTTATTTCTTAAATATTGTTATATATTGTCATTATATAATACTAGTAGTCTATAAATATAATTTTTAAATACCAAATAAATTTTAAAATTAATTTGTGTTAGGAAGAGATGGAAAACAAAGCATGTCATCCATGGAGGCGGTTGTCCACACACATATGATGACATTTTCTTTTTTTCTCAAAAAAATTGGAGGAAAGTTTAAAATGGATATTCCATTTGTATAATAAAATTTAAATATAGTAACAATTATTCTTTTATAATACCTTTATGTATAGAGGGGTTTTGAGGGGTGTTGAATAATAAAAGAACATATAAAAGTTTGGTTGAGAGTATTACAATTCCCTTGGGTAGCTCCTTAAGGCTCCTTAGATTGGTCTATTGGTGACATAAAGGCTTACAAGTCATGTATAGGTTTACGAGAAGGGACTATATTTTATTTTATTTTATTTTTTTTCTAAAAAAAATTGGAATGGGTGTATAAATGGGGAGGAGGTTGTCTCCTTTTATAAGCGAAAAAATGACACTTTTGTAAAAAAATCATTATTTATCAATAATATCACTCCATTAATCAATTTAAAAGACTAAAAATGGAAAATAATGGTTTAGGGAAAGATATAAGCTATAAACTCCATCCACTATCCAATAACACACATTTTTGAACTTTTTTAACCACTTTCCCTATGTTAAACAACTTTTACCGTAATTTACTCTTATCGTGGTAACTCAACTTTCACCCATAGAAACTAATTTTAATCAAAAGTATTAAAATTAAAATTATTTAATAATTTAAACATGATATTTTTAAATATTTAAATAATTTTATGAAATAAAATTTCCATGAGTTATAGAAATTAATTTTTGTACACATATAACAAGTGAAAATCATTTCTCAGAAAAAGTTCATTTTAATTTTAAAATTTAAGTATGGGACACAGTTATTAATGATTTTTATTTTAAATAGATAAATAGGTTTATTATAAAATAAAATATTATGTTACTTTCAAATTGATACAAAACCAAATTTATCAAAATATTTAAAACAATTTTTTTATTAGGATCAAAATGTTACTTTTTTATAAGGTTAAACATAGGTTTCACAAATTTAAAAATATATCTTTAAAATGTATAAAATTATTACTTAAATAAATATTTCATAAATTAAAATGTTTTATAAAATTATAAGTCTTTATTAAAAAACTACTAAATCAATAAAACTAACAATTTTGGAAAAAAACTGTATTTTTCACTGTTTATCCAAAAATAAATTTTGTTAGAAAAATCCCAAAAATTAATCCTATGATTATTATCAATTAAAGTATCCAAAACTAGATTTAATTTTATTATATTACACTTATATAAGTGATAAAAAATAATTTTAAAATACTAAATGTATAATGTTTTAAAAACATTTTTTGGAAAATATAACTTATGCTCTAAAATGTAAAATATGGGTTTGTAAATTAAAAATAATATTTTTAAAGTCATAAAAATACATATTTTTCTTATAAAAAGGTTTCTTTAATTTAAAATTTATACTTATATACTAATAATTTCATAAAATTCATGTGATTTATAAAAACAATATTTTTCATTATTCTCCTAAAAAACATTCTTTTTTTAGAAAAACCCAAAAAATTAATCTTAAACTAATATTGAAATTATAAATACAAAAAATTATTTCATTATGTAAAATTAAATTTCTATAATTTTATATTTTAAAATTTAATTAAAATTATAAAATACTATGAGAAACTGATTTTATTGTATAATAAATTTTTAAAATACTTGTTGTTCTTATTCTTAATTTCAATAAAACACTAATAAAGTTATAATTAATCAATAAATATTATATTTTATTAAAATAATCATTTAACAATAATATACTTAGTTTTATTTAATAAAAAGTACAACACATAAAAACATAGATTCTTAAAAACAAAAATAAAATAAGTAGATTTGTCTAAAATAACCTTTATATATATAAATATATATATATATATATATATCATAATTTAGTTACTCATATTAATACCTACTAATTATATGGATAGGTTTTAACAGCCTAAATTTATCACATTTTTATTTTAGTTTAGTGTTTCATGTTTAGAAAGCTATCAAACATATTCGACTTAATTAGAGGAAAACAATTATTAAAATATAAGGTTGTTACATTCTCCCCATTTAAATAAATTGAATCCTCACAATTTGAAAAAAAAATGCGAATAATTTCCATGGGGACCTCCTAATTAACCATAAATTGGTAGTTAATGACGGTTTTATTTAGGATATGAAGTGAGATTTCCCTCTATGAATTTTGATATGATCCCTTTGTAAAAAGTGATAGTCCATTCCAAATAGAATCCTAATGAGTGAAGAGGAGATAAATATATAAGGTTTAAATTTCTTCAACCCTTTAAGAAGTTTTATATACCATGGATATATTAATTATACCAAAAAAATATTTTTTTTATTTATAGCTTAATAACTAATAGGTAAACCGTACATGATACAAGAAATTGAAAAATCTAGATTGAAAAATCACTATCTCACTCAAAAGTAGTTTTTTAATTGAATTTTCCTTATTCCCATGATCTAGGAGGTTGTTAGTGTTGGTTGTCCACTTTAACCCTTAGATTGGCACATTGGGTTTCATAGTGACCAAATTATTCACATCTAAAACATTAAATTGTTATTGTATCCCTAGGAAGAACATTGTCTTCCTTCATTATATCATTAATTTTCCCTTGATAGCTTATTTCTTGATTCCATCCTTTAACAAAATTAATTCATCTTCCAATCCACTTGATGTGATTCCCATTATTCTTTTTCCCACATTATTAACATACAAGATTCTAAATATTCTTTCCTTCATTATCTTCATCACCTGAGTTACCATGAGATTCCACCCTTATATTTTTCTAAGGGTTCAAGATTTCAACAATTATCACATGATTAATCACATTTCACAATAGTTGGTTTTGAATAATCACTAGATTTCTTTTTCCATCTATCATTCTAATGGGTTGATCGTTGAGGTAATCATTACATTTCCCCTCGCACCCTGGGTTAACTTGGTTCCTTATGGTTCCATCCATCACTAAAACCAAAAAGGTGTTAACGTGAGTGATGAACAATTATTGTCATAATAGAATTGTCCTAGATAACTAAGGGGGAATTTAACCTAAATATTTCTCAATTTATAATACCATTATATTATCATATAATTATTCCATTTCAAGATATATCACTCTTTGTTTAACCTATATCATTTTCATCATAAACTATATCATTCTTAGATAAACTTATATCATCCTTTGTTCAACCTATATCATCGTGATTTATCCTAGTTTACCATATGTTGGGTTTCTCTTATAATTCTCAAGTTATGACCTAAATGTAACTATGAAATAAATCCTTTATATTGGTTTATAAAGAGAATTTATTAACCAATACATATCCCTCAGGAGTGTCAACCCAAATGTGTTGTTAGGCCTCTTTGTCGTGCACTGGGTGATGATTGAGTTAATACTCAATATTCCCTTTTGGGGTTATTATCACAAGGTACGTCTATATCATAGCCTTCATTCACTTATAGTATCTAGAGAAGGATTTCATCACAAGGAAAAACACATACTCAAAACTTGATAAAATTTCAAGATGGTATCCTATACTTTGTCTTATCCCTAGAATTTTAACTAATGTTATCTTATCCTAATTACAAAAAATAACTAGACATGTCTCTAATACCAACTGTAGTGAAAAAATACTTAAACATACTTTATTTTAGGATTTATAACATATATTACCAATAATAAAAGCCAAGGATCTAGAGGTATAGTTCTTTTGTAAGATTATATACATAAACATGTCATATTTAACATAACAAAATATATTTTTTTAAATATACATATAGTGATCCTAACTCCCATAGATCTTCTAAAACTATATAAGATACCCTAGTGAAAATATATAAGGAAAATGTTGAGATAAAAATACCAATAAGGGAACAAACATGTCAATAAAGCATAACATGAGAGTCGAGATACATGCCTTGATATCATAAAGGGAATGATTATAATCATAGAAACATAGCATAATGAAATTAAATCATATGATCATGAAATATGTGGAAAAAACATAATACATGACATCATAAACATAATTCAAGGGTCACTTCGAAGAATATCCTCATAAATTGGATAAATTATCATTATGGATTAGGTTCACTCCCCATTGTTATAAACATAGTGGAAAAGGTCTCATGGTGGATTATGTTCACACCCTAATCCCATACATAACATATCATGAGATATAAATCTTTACTCATTCCATTGGAGGGATATATAATTTTATTCCCAACCATCAGATAATGAAATTCATACATATGTGTGCTTCATTAATAAAAGAAATTGTACATAAATCATAAGCATGATCAAACTCAATTGAAATAAGTGGGTTTCATAATTTTAATTTATAGAATAAATGAAGGCTAAATTATAAGGATTCCCAAGAGAATAATAAATTAAATAATTTTTAATTTTCATAATTTAAAAAGGGACATTTTTCTTCAACATGGAGTTATAATGTAGAAAATTCATGAGAATGATATGGAGAATAAAGAATAAAAAAGAACAAATTGGGTGGAATTTTATGAAACAACTTAATGATCTTTTTAAGATAGAAAGACCATATTGGTTTCCATAAAAAATGAACTAATATGTTTATATATAAAATAATAAGGTTTTTTAGAAGTTATTCATGATTTAAAAACATTTTATAGGATTTATTATTAACATGAGACAAGAAATAGGAAAGTTACCTTAAATCAAATTTACTTAAAAGTGAGAATTTCGAAGGGAACTAAAACAATGTATAACCCTTTAAATTAAAATGATATTTAACTAGGCATTTATGTAAGAAAAATATATACAAAAATAGAGGAATTTAATGAGAATAATATTTCATAAAAAGCGAGAAGAAAATGATAACATGTAACTCAAAGGTAAATAAATTGGAATGGAAGAACACTTACCTCGTGTCTTAAAGTGCTCTAAACTTTCACTTAACTTTCTGAATAATTAAATAAATTTCATTAAATTTATACCAAAGAACCATATTCATCTATATTTAATTATCTAAGGTCCATTTATTATCTTTTATTATTTATTTTTAGTATAGTTTTTTCTTATGTTGGTAACTTGGGGTTGTTTGGTTAATTTCTTCATAAAAATTTTTTTTTGTTGATTATGGTCAAAGGTGTGGAAAAATAAGTTCATGATCTCCAAAATTGTGGAAGTTTATGAACATTATTATTCCATTAGGATAATACTTATATATTTTCAAATTTTATCCCAAAAAATATCCAAATTAAGAAAGGTTCCTTAAAATGTTCATTTAATGAATTTAAAGGTACTATAACCATTTATTATTTTTATTAATTATATATTTTCATATATTATCATTATATAATATTATAGTGTCAGAAATATCATTTTTATACACTAAATATAATTTTAAAGTCATCCATTTTAATGTTCATACATCTTTTAGGTATGTTATGAGTTAATTTTAGCCTTTAAACATATGTTTTCGAGATGTGAATTGTTTGAGTTGAGATCTGGGGATTTTTAGATGCTTTAAGATATATTTTTAGGCCTTTTAGGGTAGAATGGTTTGAGAATGTTTTTACAAAACCCTGAGGATCCTCCAGAAACCTGTGTAACTAGAGGATGTTTCTCAAGGGGTAGCGCACAGTTTGACAAACCATACAGACTCACCTAGAAAACAATATGGAAATATCTAGTGTCCAATGACATGTTGGGTGAATAATTTAATAAAACATGTGAAAAACCATGTAGATTATTCATAATCCTATAAAGGTTTCGTGGTTTTTCAAATCATGTGCCCAAACCATGCATTCATGAAATTAATTATCTTAATCCCCCCTTTATTCCCATTTATGGCCTGATTTGACCTGTTCTTCTATGTATAATAATACATGTCAATTTTTGGAGACTTCTCTATCCTTCCCTAATGAATTCATCTCCTCTAAATCTGGGTTCCAATGAATCCAAAAGTGTTAAAGTCCTATAATTGTGGTATGTTATACAAAACCCTATGTTCTTCGGGTTTCCCTCTTGACCCCCCCCCCCCCACCAACTTTTATTTTGATTTGAATCATAGATCTGGTATGTTAATTCTTGATCTATTAACTCCAATTCCAAATAATTAATAATTCATGATTTTTTTCTATAATAGTGGGGGATTCGACGTGTCAATGATGTCCCTTTTTATCAGAGATAAATTCCTTCATGAATGGTGGATGTTTCTTGGTAAGTTTACATAGATTGATCATCTTGAGATATTCTTATCCTTGGATCACATCTTAGCCCTCATTTCCATTGATGGATTTATGATGGATCGGTGTTTTTTTCTAGACCTGAGGTTCTCCTCTAGAATTGGAAAGTAATTCATAATTCATTATCAGGTAGGAGAGTCTCTATGTGCATAGTTGAATCATGTGTAACAAACCTTCATGTTACCATTATTATGATTGTTTTTACTATTTTATGGGATTTGGGTGTGTTCATGCATCATGACAAGGAGCGTATGATCACATTCTGTATATATACCTGATATGTGAAATATACTTGTTCTTAAATTTAATTCTTTTATGTGTGCTATCTGTTTGGGACAACCAGATGACATGGGGTAGGATACGTCTACTAGAGATGATTCTATCATTTCACCTCCAACTATATATGAGGGGACAGTAGAGAATTCTCTTAAACATGTTCTAGTGGTGGAGGTAGTAGTCCCAACCCATTCGATGCTCCTTCCTCTTGTTCTTTCTTTGGGTAGAGGGGTACTAAGGTCCATGGTCAACTATTCCTAAGACCTCCAATTTCATCATCCACTAGACTTTCATGGTACTAGGGGACCATGTGATGATGAATACTGGATATACATTATCAAGGGTGTCTTTAACCTCATTGAGATTCCTGGGGACATATGGGTAAAGTTTCAAGCCTTCATGCTATATGGACCTACCAGGAGATGGTAGATTATGATGGGATAGGATGTTAGGCATGGGGGTCTCACCTAAGAGGCTTTTAATAACTTTTTATATAGGGTATTCATTCTCGATACACTAAATAAATACTAAGGATAGGATTTCATGGAACTACAACATGGTTCTATGATGGAATCCATATACTCCACTCCATTCACTAAGTTGCTTCATTTTTCTCCTCTCCTGGCCAAAAATGATGCATAGAAGGCCAAGATGTTTGATTGAAGTATTCATTATAATAGAAAATTAAAGATTCATAATTTCAACATAGAAACATACCCATAGGTTCTTTTTAAGGCCTTGACAATTGAGAAGGGTCTAGAGGAGGATTGAGAAATTGGTCTTCTTTCACATATTTCTTCTTGGGCAGGTGGACCTCCCACTTCTATGATGAGTACCCCATATGGTAGTAGGAAAAGGAATACTATGGATATGTGTTAGGGTAGTAGTGTGTATGTGGAGTATAGTATAGCCTCTTTATCCCACTTAGGATGATATTAATAGTTCTTCAACTATAGAAGGATCGTAAATTATCGCAAGTTATACACAACACCTCAGAACATGTTTCAGTAGTGTGAAATGAGGGGGAATCTCTAATAGTTCTGCTTGAGGGCTTTGAGGATGAGTTTCCATATGAGTGTATTAAATAAATGATCTATGGCCTAGGGATATGGATATGGTCCTTAGTAGAATGATCTGGTGAAGAAGACTCAGGAAGGCCACATACCTTAGGGATAGGGTCACATAGTTGAGACGGTCTGGATATATGCAGGGAATCAGATTCTAGAAAATGGTGGTTATGGGCCATCTATAGTTCAAGGTATGGTCATGATCACTTCTATTGTTATCTACCACTTTTTTTGTTACCAGTGCTTCCCATTCCATTATATCTATAGAATTTATTACTATACTTGACTTATTATTCATGTTATTTTATAAGTTTATTTCCCTAAATACAATAATGGGTATGAAAGTGGACCATATTCAATAATTCCTAGAGTTTCATATAGTTTTTTTCAATTGTGAACATTTTTGGGACTTCATGATTTTGGTGATGATGATATTATATGTGAATTCTTCCATGGACTGGTGGACCAGTTTTCGAGATCATATTGAGATATATCTCAAATGGGTATATTTTACCTCACCTAATGCAGATAAGTTCGTGATGACCAATGATGGGGATTTAGGAGCAAGAAGTGTTTTTTTAGACATGATTTATCTTGGTATGATTTCCATACAGGTTATAGTATTGGATCTCTTAGTAGGATTAGTGGCATCCCCCTCATCTATTCCTCTAATTGTGGATATCTATCAAGATGTATTCCTAGATTAAACTCCAACCATTCAACCTAGTAGAGTAGTTTATTTTAATATTTAACTCATGCTAGGTTCACATCCCATTTTTATCCCAGATTATCTTATAGAACTAAAAAAGTTGAATTTGATCAATGTATAGCATGAGGACTAATAAAATAAGGGATTAATTGGGATGAGTAATTCATCATGGGGTAAAAACTATTTTTTCACTAAGAAAGAGGATGGTATTATTTTAATATGGATTGATAATCAGAATTTTAATTAGGTAATAGTTATGAGAAGATATAATTTTCCTTGGAATAAAAATATTTTTTATCAGTTATGGGAATCTCGGTGGTTCTCCAAGATTGATAACTAATTAGGATATAATTAGTTGTGTGTTAGAAAGGTGTAAATTCCAAAGATGTTGTTTCGATGTTGGTGAGATATAAAACTTCTTAGTGATGTCCTTTAGATTGATAAATGTATCAAAAGTGTTCATAGTTCTCATCAACATGATCTTCCACCCACATCTTAACTTTTTTATCATTGGTTTTTTTAATGAAATCCTATCTAATCATCCACTCCAGATAAGTAGTCCAGACATATCTAGATAGTACTATGTATTCTTCAAGAACATGCACTTTATAAAAAGTTATTGATGTTTAACTTTTGGATTCATTAGTTGAAATTCATGGGGAATGTGTTGTCTAAGTTAGGTATATCCATGGACCCAAAAAAGTTGTGGCAGTGATTTCTTGGACACATCCATAGAACATGATTGAGATTAAGAGCTTCCTACATTTAATGGGATACTATCAGTGTTTTATCTAGTACTTCTCTTATTTAACCATATACATTAAAACGTTAATGAAAAAAGGGGTAAATTTTTAGTGGTCATATCGGTGTGGGGAGGTGTTTCTTAAGCTGAAGAGTTGGTTGACTATAACTATAGTATTGGTTCTTCCCAATCCAAGGATTGGTTATTCCATTTACTATGATGCATGAGGTGTTTGATTAGGAGAAATACAAATATATATGGAGTGGGTAATAGCTTATGGGTCGTATCAGATAAAACCACATGATAAGAACTATCCTACCCATGACTTGGATATGGTAGTTTTGGTTCATGATATGAAGTGTTGGTGACACTATCTCTTCAGCGAGATGTTTGTTTTCTATATGGAACATAAGAATCTCTGATATATTTTCACATCATGGGACCTAAATACAAGGAAGATGTTCTGGGTAGAGTATCTAAATAAATTATATATTGAGATGGAATGTCTTCTAGGTAAAGGTAATTTCATTATAGATTCTCTTAGTCATAAGATATAGGTAGCTTAGGATCTTAGTGAATGGCCTTCAAAGGAAAAGTAGCACCTGATGATCCTATTGGCTAACTAGAATATGGATGATTTTGAGAACCATGTATCAATGAAATATTCTCCATTATAGATCACATATTCTTTAGTAGATGAGGTAAAGGCTAGTCAGGAATCTAACATAGAGTGTTCTATAATGTGGGAATAGTTAAAAGTTGGTGATCTGATGCTTGGGTGGTCATTAGATGTCAATGATATGATCCTTGAACATGGAAGAGTTGTCGTCCATGATTCCATAATGGAAGAGAAGATGAGAGACTTCCATGCCTCAATTTGGGTGGTGATTTCTATATTGAAAATGATGTACTATGACTCCAGGCAATGGTTCTGGTGGTCAGGGATGAACATGGACATTGTGGGATTCAATTATAGGTGCCTCACCTTTCAGAGGATAAAGGTTGTGCACCAGTGTCATGGTGGTTTTCTCCATCCACTTCTTATTTCATAATGTAAGTCAGAGGATTTCATGATGGACTTTGTGATATGGTTACCTAGGACCATGTAAACCCATGATGTTGTATGGGTTATTATTGATCATCTATTAAAAGTTTCTCATTTCATACAGATCCATGAGACTCACTCAGTAGATGAGCTAAGAAATATGTATGTCCATAAGATAATAAGCTTTAATGGAGTTACCTTGAGCATGGTATCTAAAAAATATTCACATTTTAGATTTTGGTTTTGGATGTTCTTATAGAAGGCCTTAGAAACTTAGCTGAGATTGAGCACAATATACCATCCTTATACAGATGGACAGTCGAAGTAGATGATCCATATATTAGAGGATATGCTCAAATATTGCCTTCTTAACTTTAGTAGATCTTGGTATGATCACCTAGCCCTAGTTGAGTTCATATATTACAATATTTATTAATCATTGATTCATATGACACTTAATGAGGCTCTTTTTTGTAGACCATGTCAACCACTTCTTTTTTGGAATGAGGCTGGTGAGGTAGTGGTTGTAGGACCCATTATTGTACATGAGACCTCTGAGAGAGTATAGATGATTCAAAAAAATTTGATCATAGATCATATTGGGAAGAGATCTTATTTCTACAATGAGAGAATACCTTTGGAGTTCATTTTTTCTGAAAAAATTTTCTTATAGGCGACTCTCTAGTTTGGCCACTAACATTTTAGGAAGTAAGGAAAACTATCATTGTGATATTTTGGACCCTTATATATCATAAAACGGGTTAGGAAAATAGCATATCATCTGGATATTCCATATCACTACCGAGGTATGCATGATATCTTCCATGTGTCTCAGATATAGAGGTACATTCTTGATCCCACCCATTTCATCGACTATGAGGATGTTAAGATAGAGCCTGAAGAATCATAAATGGGGAGCCCAGTGTATACTATAGACTAGAGTGAGAATTTCCTATGAGGGATGATTGGTCAAATTTTAAAGATTCTATGGAAGCATGGAAAAATCCAAGAGGAGACTTGGGAGTGGGAGGAATATTTTCAAGCTTAGTGGATGAGTTGTTCAAGAAGGGTGCCTAGATACACTTCTTGAGGATGATAAGTCTTTAGAGGTGGATAATGAAATGTAATCAAATATTTCATGTGCATTTTGAGTTATTTTTAGCCTTTAATCATATATTTTTGAGCTATGAATTATTGGGGATGAGTTTCATGGGTTTTTAGATGGTTTTCATAGAGTTTTGGAGGTATTTTTAAGGTTCCATGGTTTTAGCACAGTTTACCAAAACCATGCAGATTATCCAAGATGTCGTGAAACTATAGGTAGTGGTTCAATGGGTAATGCCCGATTATGATGCATAGTATGAAAAACTATGCAAACTCACCTAGAAAACAGTGTGGTAATCTTCGGTGGCCAACAACATGGTTAGTATATGGTTTAACAAACCATGTGACTTATCCAAAATCCTAAAAGGGTTCTCGTTTACTGCATAGTCTGTCAAACCACGCATCCAAACCATTCACATGTGAAATTAATGATCCGAATTCCTATTTCATGGTTATTTATGGTATGTTTTGACCCATAATTCTTTATATAGGAATCCATGTAGATTTATGAGACTCCTCTGGTCTTCCCTGGTGAATTCCTATCCTCCAAAGATAGATTCTATAAAATCCAAGTGGGTTGATGATCTATAATTGAGGTATATGAAAACAAAACATCCATTATTTATGTTTCCTTCTTGATCTACCTCTTTTCTCTAAATATTATTTAAAGATCTGGCATGATTCTACCTAATATATGAATTCTAATGCCCACGAATGATGAATTCTTAGATCATTTCTCTAATTTTTTTGGTTTTGACAAGTCAATGACATCCCTTTTTATTGGGGATAAATTAATTCATGAACAATGGATGTTTTTGTAATGACTTTAACCCAAGTAGCTCATATCCTATGTCTTCTTTATTACATTTTATTAAATACAAAGGTTCAAATACCAAAAGAACGATTAGTTTGATTGTTTTGGAGATCCAAATACATACATGATGCCCATTTTATTTTGGGGATAGAAAATAAAACATAATTCATACCAACATCAAGTAAAATACGTCCTTGAATGCTCATTCAAAGATATCTTCTTCATATCCTTGGGAAAGGAAAAAATAAAGTTGAGATCAAATGACTAGTAAGGGTTATGTATAGAATAAGAAGTCATGAATATAAAAGAATAATCAACATGGTAAGGTAAATAACTAAACATAAATTCCATTTAAATAACTTTAATATCATGGTAAGATAAGTAGGGTTCAATATGTCAAGGTAAATAACTAAAAACACAAGCTATTTAATCAATAAAATTTAGAATGAAATGCATTTATAGATAATATCATAGAGAAAATATCATAGATAATAATACTAACTGAGTTATTAAAATTGTAAGTGATTAATTATTAGACTCCATGATCTCAGGCATCATGATACCTATACTATCAAGGCCTTTCACAAGAAAGTTTAAAACTACAAGTAGAAAACACTTTAATTTGGCCAACTTAATTGACTCATGAGACCTACCAACTCATCGAGGTGTTACATTATACCAGGCCCCATACTTCACTGCAGGCCCAAATCATTCCTCATATATCGAATAATCAATTTAATTCATGAATCAATATTTATTATTATCAAATATAATTATTGTGTAAAGGATGCAGATTTATCAATATTTCCCTAGTTAATCAAATAAATTTCAATGTAAACATTGTGTGTAAAAATGTTATATGGTTTAATAAATAATAATATCAATTAGTAAATGATATTTATATTTAATATATTTTTAATTTTCAATGAAAAATTATTACAAAAATGTTATTTTTTCAAGATAAAGTTAACAATCATAAAAGAAAGTGAGATTGTACAACAAATTTTACGGCTTGGTAATTTTCAAGTAAAATACTATTGGATGAAATGATTCAAAGTGAAACTTAAAATAAAATTAAGTATGAATGAATCATGATATTACATTCCAAGTGGCATTATATACACCACATAAAATTAAATTGTTGTATAATATCAAAAATGTCACAGTGGAATGTAAATTGAGATCAAATACCTTAACTCATACTTTCCTTTAGTTGAATATGATTTAACCTCATGTATAATATTTTTAATAATGTTATTAATTTATAATAGAACTATAATCATATTTATAATACCATATATAATCTTATTATAATATTTTATCACCTTTTTTTAATAGTATTTCATTTTTTCATTGTTTTGAGTATTAATGACCTTATTTTCTCATTCGTGCTTTGTTATGAAAGTTATATTTCTTGTGTATATTATATAGTTCCATAACCTCAATAATAATAATCATGAAATAAATATAATATTTATACATAAATTTTACTTTTAAAAACCATCATGAAATATGGTTTTGATAAATAAAGTATTTTACAATCATGGTGATGGTAGGTCATACGTACACATGATTAGAATTTCCATTTTTCAATGATCATTATGGAAAGAAGGTAAGTAATATTTTATCTTTGTATAATTATTATAATATTATATTATTTCTTTAAATATAATTATATATATCATCCATGTGTTGTGGTTATGAAAAGAGATTCATATGGTTTCATGAAGGTGGTAGTCCACTCGTACATGAACGTAGTTACCATCATTCTTTGTGTGAAAACGTGAGAATGGAAATGATATATATTGTCTTTTAAGAATTATAAATATGATATGAATATAATAATTATTTATTTTATATCACATATAATCATTAACTTTATCCTTATCACTTTCCATTCAAAGCATTAGTGAGAAACGAATCACATCACTTCGTGAGGCGGTGGTCCGTCGTACACACGAGTGATGTTATCGTATCCCCAAAGGAATGATAAGTAAAAAAAATTATATATTATATAATGACTTAGTATGTATAATTATTTTATAAATATCATATATATTCATCATCAAACCCAACCATGATAGGTGATAATGGAAAAATGAATGACATCAGTTCTCGAAGCGGTAGTTCACCGTGCACATGAAGGATGATTCCGTAACCCATTTGATTGAAGTGGAGATGGTTGTAGATAATTAACTTATTATAAAAAAACAAATTATATGTAATATATTGAGGCTATTATATTATAATGATTTAATAATATTTTAAGTATTTTGAGAAAGAAATAAAATAAAGATGCTCGTTGAAGAACATTACGTCTTCTTCGGGTATCCTCTTTATGATTGCACCAAAAGCCTTACTAGGTTAGCTTTCTTACCATAATAAGGCTTCTATGATGAGGATATAGATGTTTTTAATTGATTTTGGAATGTATTATCTTATCCAAATATTTTTTAAGGTGTTAATATGATAGGATAGGGGTGGCATTTTATAAGTGAGGTGAGTGGAACACTTGTAATGTTTTGAAAAGATTCAAGAATACCAACATTTTTATCATTCCAAATCCTTAAAAAATGGTAATTTATAAACAATATAAGATATAAGGTTTAAATATTTACATAAAATGGGTGATGGATAAGTTGTTAGGTCATTTTAACCTTTATCTTCTTAGTTTTACCCCTCAGTAAATCCATTTTTACCTTAACTGTAGTAATTAATTTTTACTATTTTCACTATTAATTTTGTTAAAAAATTAAGCTTAAATTATTATATATTATAAATTATGATGATTATAAATATGGAATCCATTATTCCAAATTCAATTCATAGAAGTGGAAAATTTTAATTTAAAATTAATCCCACAAACACAACGAGAAAACGGGATTTCAAAGAGAAAATGTTCAAAAGATTACAAAGTTTTTATATCAAAATTCAATATAAAAATTATTTAAAAGAACAAAATTAAATTAATTTATATAAAATTGAACTAATTTTACTTTAAAACAAATTCAAAATACAATTTAACATTATAAATTATTTAAATAAAAATTAATTTTCAAATAAAATTCAATATTTTTCACTATTCATCAAAAATGAAACATTTCAGAAAAATCCCAAAAGTTAATCCTAAGATAATTTTAATATGATAATTTAAAAAATCAAGATTATTTTTTTAAAAACAATTTCTAAAATTGTTAAAAATTAATTTTAAATTATGTGTTCAAAGTGTGACTAAACCGTCCTTTATAAAAAATACAGTTTTTCAAAAAGCATTTATTTTTCCTTTAAATAATTATTATTCCCATTCATAATAAATATATAACAAATGTACATGTTTAAACTATATATTTTTTATAATTTATTTATTACTGTTCATACACTCCAATTTAATGGAAATGGAATAATGGTAATGTTTAAATAATAATATTTTAATAGAGTATCACATTTCTTCCAAACCCAGTGTTGCATACATTGAAAGATATCGAAGAGATTGAATTTATTTAAAAATATATCATAAAGTATAGGTATTTTATATTTCCTTTAATACTTGGTGTTTCATGTAATGTTTCTCTAATACTTTCATTGAGGCCCACCTACATGTCGGCACGGATGCGCGTGTTGTCTTTCTATTACCCTAAATTCCCACTTTCCAAAGGTGGGAGGATTTCATCACTTTAAATGGTGATATCTACTTCTTAATCAAAATAGGATGATGGGATTTCAGTTCCTACTTTGATGGATTCCTTTTTAGAGATTATCACCTAGTCCGGGTCTCCCTCATAGATTTGATTCATGTTTATAAAACTCATTCCCAACACCATCTCTTTGTGGACATGGGTTAATTACATTACTTATGTCTTGATATACTTATTTAATCTTGATAGGGAATCAACCTTCTGTCATGATAATAGTCACATTGGACATTGCTAAGAATGTCTAGATGTTGGGGGGTATTGTTCACTTGTATTCTTTATCTTAGAAGAGAATATCATATGAGGAGTCTTAAGGCATGAAACCCTATGTATTCCATGTCAATCATGAGGTAAGGAATCTAGAGGTGTACGTATTCCAAGGATTTTTACCTTAGTCATCCCAAACTTATGCATGGGGTAGGTATTTTGGGTCATGTCACAAGTTCTATGTCCTGTGGAGATGGGTCATAAAGCCTGGTTAAGAGGGATCATGGAAAAGGTTTAACATATTATGGAGGTGGGATGGATGGATCATAATGCCCCATAGAAGAGAATATGGGAGGTGTGTCCCTGAAAGGGAATATGTTACACCTAGATAGTTTACTGATGGATCAAAATTCTCCATGGATATAGATCCAGAGTTATGGATCAGAATTCCCCGTGGAGGAGGATCCAGGAGGTGTGTCCCTATAAGGGAATATGTCACACCTAGAAGGTTTACCGATGGATCATAATTCCACAGGGAGGCAGACCCAAAGTTTTGAATTAGAATACCTAGTGGAGGTGGATCCGAGAGGTGTGTCCCTATGAGGGAAGATGTCACACCTGGAAGGTTTATTGATGGATCAGAATGCCCCATAGAGGTATATCCAGAGTTGTAAATCAGAATTCCCTATGGGAGTGAATCCAAAAGGTACGCCCTGAGGAGGGAAGATTTCACACCTGGATATTTTATTGATGGATCAAAACATTCCATGGGGCCAGATCCAGAGTTTTGGATCAAAATTCCTTATGGAGGTGGATCTGAGAGGTTCATCCCAAAGAGGGAGCACCTAAGTTTACCATTGGTTGGGACTGAACCTCAGGGAGGCATCCTATATACCCTATTTATAATACTGGGATCAAAACCCATGTAGTTTGATGTCTCAATTTAAGGTCATGTGACATGATTGATCCATGAAGTTTAACATCATGTGGTAAGGATGATTGTGTCATGAAAGTATCATTGGTGGGGGATGGTGTGGGGTTTACCCATTAAGATTCCCATAATTTGAGGATTTATATTGTTTGGAATAGTGTGGGGATTATGCATGGAAGCTTCCTTTTCACTGCTAGGAGCAGCAATTAGGTGGATGGGGTTTATGCATGGAATATTCCATAGGATCTCATCCCATGTGATTCATACATGGGGCATTGATCGTACCACGATTCACTGTTTTATTCCACCCTTACACCGCAGTTTTAAACTAGTTTTGTAATGAATATTCTGAATATAATAATAAATTTCACTTTATGTTTGAATCAATCAATTAATGTTAATAGATATTATAATGGGAAATGTTACTTGTTTTTATTGTTTCAATGTAGGTGGAGGTGATTTGGAGGGCCCCTGATGAAGTGGAAGAAAAATAGGCCAAAATTGCATGGATCCATGGACATTTGTCCACTGTTTTGCATAGTACATGAAATCCGTGCATCCAAATGGGATTAAATTTTGTGTTCCTGTCCAAACTTTAATAAGATACATTTCATATTAAGGAACCCAATCCTGATTCTGATTCTATGGGGGCCATCCGAACTGATCTATCCAAGCCACCGAATATGGACCAAGTCAAATGCGGTGTTCTGTATTTTATCAATATCTTGAGCTATAGTTATCCAAATGGTGCCAAACTTTCGGTGGAGACATTCAAGAGGTAGGGATATAACTTTTCTCTTTTCTCCAAAGCGATATAAGACTGTCTAAAGGCCGAAACATGTGGTACAAGTGGATTGATGAAATCTGTGTGCCTAAAACCACCTTCCAATTTTCCTTTAAAATGACACCTTGGGATCCCCATTTGTAAGTTCGGCCAAGGAGTGAAGTGTTGCCAATTTGGAGTCCTATAGGAGTCTCCTAATCACCTTTGAGGTTCTTGAATCCCCTATCCTCATAGGGGAATCAAGGATGGAGAAGGAGTTCCACCCAAGCTTCCTCCTCCTCCCGATGTCGAGCTAAAAGTTGGGTGTTCGTTGTGAGGGAGCTACACACATGTCAAGGGAGTTCCTATGCATAAACTAGCTACTGGTTTGGATTAATTTGGGTGTTTAAACATTTCATTCCATGTATCTTATCTTATTTCAGATTTGAATGCTTGATTTGATGCATGTGAGTGTTATGCTCTTAATTTCTAACCGATCGGTGTGAGGTTTTGAGTGCGTGAATTGTGTTATTCCAATTGGACATCACAAGAATCCTTTTCATACCCACCTTATTGAGATTTCAATCTGATTTGGAAGCTCTTATTCCATTCATAAGTACTGGACCTTTACAATATGATTGTTACGTCAAGGTTTGGTCCTTAAAGAATTGAAATAAAAGCTTTGGAATTAATCAGGATTCCAATTAACTCCAACCAAAGAATTACTCTAAACCTAAGATGAATCTCTAGGAACAATGAACTTGATATGTGTGTAGTGAAATCACATCGACCCTTTTATCTCATATTTTTCAAAATCCACTAGGTCACTCAACTTTTAATCTATTTCAACTAAGTCATTGTTTTAAACTCTTTTCAAAACCACCCCCTCTCTTAGTCATATTTATTAAAAATACACACTCTAAACCTACCAACGATCCTTGAGAGACAACCTAGGGTATACCCTAGACTATAAATCAACCTTAAAAACATAATCAATTTGACGTGTCACGAAAACGGGGTCAAATTTTGACGCCGTTTCCGGGGAGCGCTTTGGTTTTTTGTGCGTGTTTTTTATAAAATATTTGAAATTTTTGTGAATATTTGTTTGTTTTATCTTTTACCTTTGAATTTATTTTTGTGTTCTAATTTATTTATTGTGTAGGTTATGTGTATGACGTGTTCTACTCTGGGAGACCTAAAAACTTTCGAACCCAAACCGGAGAGGATCCTATATCAACAAAACTGAGACATACAAGACCACACTTTGAAGGAGGAGACATCAAATCTTAAAATTCTTATTGATCCTTATTCTTCTTCTGAAACCAAAGTTAAAACTGAACATAACTTGTATAACATGGCTGAAAATAATGGAACACTAAAAGAACTAACCTCGCCTGATGTTGATATCCGACCCACTTACATTCAATTACAAGGCGAGGTACCCAATTTTGAATTAAAATCTGGTTTAATTCATTTATTACCAAGATTTCATGGACTGCCTGGAGAAGATCCACATAAGAATTTAAAAGAATTTCATACTGTGTGTTCAACATTAAAACCTGATAATGTGGATGAAGAACAAGTAAAACTTAGGGAATTTCCATTTTCATTAGAAGACACGGCTAAAGATTGGTTGTATTATGTTAATTTGCCTATTAGAGGTTGGGCGGACATGAAACGACTTTTTCTTGAAAAATACTTCTCAGCCTCTCGAACTGCAACAATAAGGAAAGAAATATGTGGGATAAGACAATCTCAAGGATAAACCTTTCATGAATATTGGGAACGCTTTAAAAGATTATGTTCAAGTTTTCCACACCACCAAATAAGCGATCAACTTTTAATTCAGTATTTTTACGAAGGTTTAATTCTAATAGATCGTAACATGATTGATGCTACTGCATGTGGTGCACTAGTGGAGAAAACCCCAATTGTTGCAAGGACCCTAATTGAGACCATGGTACAGAACACTCAATAATTCATTTCAAGGTCTAGTGTATCCATTCGAGGTGTCCATGAGGTGCAAAGTACTGAATTCGAGAAGAATGTGGACACAAAGTTTGAAGAGGTGAGTACCCTTCTACGACAACTTGATCTTTCCCAAGGGAAATTCCAATCTCCTCCTCCCATACATTGTGGTATATGCTCTTATGATACCCACTATTCTGACCAATTCCCCCAATTGAGGGAAACTTATGAGAGTTGTGAGGCAATATTCCCAGGACGCCCCTATAACCAACCCATTAGGCAAGAACCTTACTATCCATCCAACCCTGGGTGGAAAGACAACCAAGCCTATAGTCAAGGGGGGTATTCAAACCAGCCTCATCAACCATGGAACCAACCAGGGAAAAGTAGTCATCAACCACCACCACCCAGAAATTTTCAACCACCCCAAAGGCCTTTCCAACAACCCCCTCCAAAACCCAAGCCTAACCTAGAAGATATGATGAAAAAAATGGCTTCCAATAATCTTCAGTTCCAACAAACCACCCAAGCAGCCATACAAGACCTCAAAACCCAATTAGGCCAACTAGCTAACTCAGTGGGTGAAATCCAAATCCATGGGTTTGGTAAACTACCATCTCAACCACTTGTCAACCCTATGGATAAGGGAAATGTTAGTGCCATCACCCTTAGGAGTGGAACTCAACTTAAAATCCAAATGAACCCTCCATTAGAGTCATCCTCTCCTAAGGGAACCACCATCTCAACCACTGAAAAAGGTTCAAATTAGATGGAACCTTGTCTTGAGAGAAGTCCTACCAAAGGAAAGAGTGTGTCTATTGATGAGTTACCAAGCCCAAGCATTCCTCTTCCATTTCCCCAAAGAGCCACCCAACCAAGGAAACAAAATGAAACTGAACTTGATAAAGAAATCATGGAGACTTTCAAAAAAGTGCAGGTTAACATTCCATTGATTGATGTCGTCAAGAAAATTCCGAGATATGCCAAGTTTCTGAAGGATATGTGTACCCACCAAAGGAGACTTATAGGTGATGAGAAGGTGAGCCTGGGGAAGAACGTCTCAGCATTGATACAACCATCACTTCCCACCAAGTGCAACGGTCCTGGAACATTCTCGATTCTGTGCACCATAGGGGAGTATTCTTTCTCCAATGCTATGCTTGATTTGGGTGCTTCTATTAATGTGATGCCTCACTCCATATACTCTTCTTTGTAGGTCAATGAACTAAATCCCATAGGAATAGTTGTTCAGCTAGCAAATCGGAGTACGGCACACCCTTCTGGTGTGTTAAAGGATGTTCTTGCAAGGGTTCAAAATTTAATATTTCCTGCTGATTTTTATGTGCTAAAAATGGAAGATGATAGGATGAATGGACACACCCCAATTATATTGGGGAGACCTTTCTTGAAAACCGCCAAATCCATAATTAATGTCTATAATGGTATATTATCTATGGAATTTGGTGGTGACATAGTCCATTTTAACATCCTTGATGCCATGAAGCACCCCTCAAAAGAACATTCCTCTCTCTCGGTAAATTCAATTGATGTACTCCCTTCCCCTAAAATCACTTCATTTGTTTCCCCTGATCCCCTTTCTGAATTTTCCTCTTTGATTGAAATTCTTGGTAATGATTCATGTGTTGATTGTTGTAGTGGTCTAGAAAAGTTTCATGCCTGTTTATTAATTGATAATTTCTTGAACACGGAGGATCACATGACCATCGATGATACTGCTACGCTTGTAAAAGATAATTCCTCATCTGAGGATGATACCATTGAGCAGTTAGATGAGATTAGTGACCTCTCACTTTCACACACACTCCCATAAATCCAAAACCCACCTGAATTGGAACTAAAGCAACTGCCTCAAGATTTAAAATATTCATATATTGAGAATGGAAACAAGTTTCCCATCATCATTGCTAGTTCACTCCCTCCTGAGCATGAATTGCGACTGCTTGAACTTTTGAGGGAGTATAAACAAGCATTGGGATGGACACTTTCAGACATTCCTGGTATTAGCCCATCAATTTGTACACATCATATTTTATTAACTGATGAGGATAAACCAGTGAGGCAGGCACAACGTCGACTGAACCCAAACCTCTTAGAAGTAGTTAAAAAGGAAGTAGAAAAATTATTGGCTGCTGGAATCATTTACCCCATCTCTGACAGCCAATGGGTCAGTCCCGTTCAAGTAGTTCCTAAAAAAACTGGGCTAAATGTAATTAAAAATGAAAACAATGAATTGGTTCCAACTCTTGTGCAGAATAGTTAGCATGTCTGTATAGATTATCACCGACTAAACCAACACACTAGGAAGGACCATTTCCCATTGCCATTTATTGACCAAATGCTAGAGAGGCTAGCGGGGAAGTCCCATTACTGTTTTCTTGATGGGTATTCTGGATACTTTCATATCCATATTTCCCCTGAGGATCAGTAAAAGACAACCTTCACTTTCCCCTTTGGAATATTTTCCTATAGAAGGATTCCATTTGTCCTGTGCAATGCTCTAGGTACTTTCCAGCGATGTATGGTTAGTATTTTTTTGGATTACCTAGAGGATTGCATGGAAGTTTTCATGGATGATTTTACTGTTTATGGATCCTCTTTTGATGAATGTTTAAGTAGTATTGGTTCAATCCTATGTCGCTGTATTGAAAATAATCTTGTATTAAATTATGATAAATACCATTTCATGGTGCAACAAGGTATAGTTTTGGGACATGTCATTTCTAGGGATGGTATCCAAGTAGATAAATTGAAAGTGGATGTAATTTATTCCCTACCATTCCCTAAAAATGTACGTGATGTGCGGTCTTTCCTAGGTCATGCTGGATTTTACCGTCGTTTCATTCATGATTTTAGTAAGATTGCACTTTCCCTATCTCATTTACTCCAAAAAGAAAAATATTTTGTTTTTGATAAAGAATGTGAAGAAGCTTTTAATAAATTAAAATGGAGTCTCACATCACCCCCGGTAATCCAACCACCTCGGTGGGATTTACCATTTGAGCTCATGTGTGATGCCTCTAACTGTGCAGTTGGGGCAGTCTTGTCACAAAGGGTCGCCCGAGCTCCACATGTCATTGCCTATAACTCATGTACTTTGGACCCTGCCCAAGCAAACTACACCACCACTGAAAAAGAATTTCTTTCCATTGTGTTTGCATTGGATAAATTCAGGTCATACCTTTTAGGGTTCAAAGTCATTGTGTTCTCAGACCATGCAGCCCTCCGGTATCTCCTAAAGAAACCAGAAGCCAAACCATGTCTCATTCATTGGATGCTGCTCCTTCAGGAATTCAGTCTAGAAATTAGAGATAAAAAGGGATCAGAGAATGTGGTGGTAGACCATATCAGTAGGATCCCTCCATCCTCGGACATTGTCTCATCCCCCTGTATTCCCATTAATGACTTGTTTCCTGATGAGAAATTGTACAAAGTGAAAGATGTTATTCCCTGGTATGCTGAAATTGTAAATTATCTGGTAACATCTTGCATTCCTACTGATTTCAACAAAAACCAAGCCAGTTGTCTAAAACATGAGTCTCGTTGGTACATTTGGGATGACCCCTACCTTTGGCGCACATGTAGAGATCAGGTCCTTAGGCATTCTGTTCCCGATAGCGAGTTTCAGTCTGTCCTTAGATTCTGCCACACTCTTTCTTGTGGGGTCCACTTTGGTCCCCAACAGACTGCTCGCAAAGTTCTTGATTCTGGTCTCTTTTGTCCAACACTTTTTCGGGATGCCCATGAATTTTGTAAATCTTGTCCTCATTGTCAAAGAATGGGGAATGTCTCTAAAAGGAATGAAATGCCACAACAACCCTTGCTCTTTCATGACATTTTTGATGTTTAGGGCATTGAATTTATGGGGCCATTTCCCAATTCTTTTGGAAACTTGTACATTCTTTTGTCCATTGATTATGTATCAAAATGGGTAGAGGCACAGGTCACAAGGACAGATGATTCCAAAACAATTGGACAATTTTTGAGAACTCGGATCTTTTGTAGGTTTGGATTACCTAGGTTCATCATCAGTGACCAGGGTTCTCATTTCTGCAACCAAACAATACAATCACTTTTGCGTCGGTATGGGGTCGGTCATCGAGTATCTATTTCATATCACCCACAGACAAATGGTCAAGCCGAGGTGTCAAATAGAGAGGTAAAACAAATTCTTGAAAAAACAGTCCAACCCAACAGGAAAGATTGGAGTCTTAGACTCGATGATTCATTATGGGATTACCATACTGCTTTTAAAACTCCCATTGGAATGTCACCCTATTGTCTTTTGTTTGGAAAGATTTGTCACCTCCCTGTTGAGATTGAGAATCGGGCTATTGGGCTATCAAACAATGAAATTCTAATCATTTTGGTGTAGGTTCTCAAAGGAATTTAAAGATTCAGGAGCTAGAGGAAATGAGAAGAGATGCATATAAAAACTCCAGGATTTAGAAGGAGAGAACCAAGGATGCCCATGACGGTCTTATCCTTCATCGTCAGTTCCATATTGGACAGAAGGTCCTCCTTTATAATGCAAGGCTGAAGTTGCATCCAGGTAAGCTTCGTTCCCACTGGTTTGGACCATACACTGTTACTAACGTCTCATTATTTGGTGTTTTCCAGGTTCAAAATGAAGAAACCAAGCAAAACATCACTGTCAATGGGCAGCGGCTGAAGCACTTTCATGAACCCGTTCTGGAGTCCCCGATGGAGGAACTCCAAGTTCAAGAAGCAAACTATGAATGACATCAACCAGTTTTTATCCTTCCTTCCCACATTCTCTTTTACTATAGTGAGGAAACATCATACTCTAGGTGTGGGGGTGGATACATTCCTGGGTTAGTTAGGAATTTTCATCGTGTTCTCCTTTTGTTTTCTCTTTTTGGCCTTCTTTATGGTATTTTCATTTTTCCCCATCAATAATTTCGAAATTTCATGATGTGGTGACCATAAAGTGGGGAAAGTAAAAATACCATAACAAAGGCTAAAAATAATTTGTGTATGATTTTACCATCAAGGAGTGATTTTTAGTGAATTGGTTTTCTATCAATGATATAAATGGTTGTAGGAGATGATTGATTCCCTTTTTTGTGAGTAGTTTTTTGGAAAACTGTATCACTAATTTCTCCACAAATTTTTTGCACCAAAACACAAAGTGTGATTATTTCTTACTTAATATAAGGTAAATATATGTTGGGTTAATATTTTTCAGCTTTAAATGATATTTCCATATGTTTTTTCCTTATCCGATCTGTTTCATTACTGTACCAGATTGACCTATGCGTTTGTACCTAATGTCCGACTGTTGTACGCCCTCAAAAAAAATTTGTGTCTTGGTTAGGTCAAAAACCACTCTTCGTCAACCTTTTATCTTGTTATAACTATTTCAATTAGTGTTATGAGGAGATCAAACAAGGGTTGAGAGATGAGTGTGAGATTTGTTCCAATTGCAACTTCAAAAAAATATATAATAAATGAGGGGAGTGATGAAATGTGCAACATATGGGGATATCTAGGTCGGGAGCTTATGGTTTGACTTCTAGGAATTCTTAAATGATGGGGTCTTGAAATATGATTGCAAAGGATGTCGGACAGGTTTGGTGACAAAATCATTTAAGCTGAAAAATGTTAAAATAACATATATTTATTGGATATCAAGTGGAAAGAATAGCATGGAATGGTTTTCACACACACATGGAGAGTTAGTATCATGGTTTACTTCTAAATTCCTTTCTCAATTGGGTATCATGAACCTTTTTGAATTTTTCTATGATATGATTTATGAGACATCTTTTTCTATTTTCACTAGGAAGAACTCCTTGATGTGGTCCGTGCATTGATCACTTTACTTTAAATAAAATTTCCTCACATGATAAATCTTCAGGATGTTTTAAATATATATATATATATATATATATATATGAATCATTGTATTTGGATATGTGACTTTTCCCAGGAGTGCAAATGTTTAGGTGTGGGGGTGTGATCGTACCATGATTCACTGTTTTATTCCACCCTTACACCGCAGTTTTAAACTAGTTTTGTAATGAATATTATAAATATAATAATAAATTTCACTTTATGTTTTAATCAATCAATTAAAGTTAATCAATATTATAATGGGAAATGTTACTTGTTTTTATTGTTTCAATGTAGGTGTAGGTGATTTGGAGGGCCCTTGATGAAGTGGAAGAAAAATGGGCCAAAATTGCATGGATCCATGGACATTTGTCAACTGTTTTTCATAGTACATGAAATCCGTGCGTCCAAATGGGCTGAAATTTTTTGACCCTGTCCAAAATTTAATAGTCTACATTTCATATTAAGGAACCCAGTCCTTATTCGGCTTCTATGGGGTCCATCCGAACTGATCTGTCCAAGCCACCGAATATGGACCAAGTCAAATGAGGTGTTCTGTATTTTATCAATATCTTGAGTTGTAGTTGTCCAAAGGGTTCAAAACATTCGGTGGAAACAGGAAAGAGGTAGGGATATAACTTTTCTATTTTCTCCAAAACGAGATAAGACTGTCTGAATGCCGAAACGTGTGGTACAAGTGGATTGAAGAAATCTGTGTGCCTAAAACCACCTTCCAATTTTCCTATAAAATGACACCTTGGGCTCCCCATTTGTAAGTTCGGACAAGGAGTGAAGTGCTGACAATTTTTAGTCCTAGAGGAGTCTCCTAATCACCTTGGATGTTCTGGAGGCCCCTATCCTCATAGGGGAATCAAGGATGAAGAAGGAGTTCCACCCGAGCTTCCTCCTCCTCCCGATGTCGAGCTAAAAGTTGGGTGTTCATTGTGAGGGAGCTACACACATGTCAAGGGAGTTACGATACATACACTAGCTACTAGTTTGGAGTAATTTGGGTGTTTAAAAATTTCATTCCATGTATCTTATCTTATTTCATATTTGAATGCTTGATTTGATGCATGTGAGTGTTATGCTCTTAATTTCTAACCGATCAGTGTGTGGTTTTGAGTGCGTGAATTTTATTGTTCCGATTGGACATCACAAGAATCCTTTTCATACCCACCTTATTGAGATTTAAATATGCTTTGGAAGATCTTATTCCATTCATAAGTACTGGACCTTGAAAATACGATTGTTACGTCAAGGTTTGGTCCTTAAAGCATTGAAATAAAAGCTTAGGAATTAATCGGGATTCCAATTAACACCAACCAAAAAATTACTCTAAACCTAAGATGAATCTCTAGGAACAATGAACTTGATATGTGTGTAGTGAAATCACATAGACCCTTTTATCTCATATTTTTTAAAATCCACTAGGTCACTCAACTTTTAATCTATTTCAACTAAGTCATTGTTTTAAACTCTTTTCAAAACCACCCCCTCTCTTAGTCATTTTTATTAAAAATACACACTCTAAACCTACCAACGATCCTTGAGAGACGACCTAGGGTCTACCCTAGACTATAAATCAACCTTAAAAACATAATCAATTTGACGTGTCACGACAACGTGGTCAGGCATCTTATACTTATTTCCAATGTTAATACTATAGTTTTACATCATGTTCTAAGGATGTTGTCATGTAGTTTAACTTTGTATAAATAGGATGTGGAACTAGGCAATTTTATGTCATGCATCTCGGATGTGGGTAAACCCACTCTTCACCCCTTGGAATTTCATGACCACCGCTCACACACCTTTGGGTGGGGAATGGCGTTGGAATATCCATGGAGTAGTGGTCAATCACGATTCCACCTGAAGGGAGCCATGGGCCCAACATTAGAATCCCTATGATTAGGAGAAATGGGAATTAGAATACTTATAATTAGGAGCAACAAGTAAAGTAATGGATCAAATAAGAGTACAAGGTACATTAGCTCTAGGACTCGAAAGTTTTTGGCGCAAGTTTGGATTTTTTTCTCATAGGATTTTCATTATCAGGGGGCTCCAACATATAAGTAATCCATGGATCCTATAGAGTAAGGTTTGCAAAAGATTTGAGTTGCACATAGATCAGGGTTTCATGTAGAAGCTTATCTTGTGTGTACCCAAACTACGTTAATAAGATTTATGTGAGTATTTCTCAACTATGGTCCAAGTAATGTTTGGAACCACAGGAGGTTTTTTGTTCAAGACTCTCTACCTTGGGTGGTTCATATTTCATGTTGTCGTAGAAGAGTCAAGTTCATGTGAATAGTATTGGTGTTTCTTCTTTTTAAGAGCCACCCCTATTAGGGGTATAGCTTATATTTATAACCAAAATCATTGGTGGTGGGCTCATAGGTCCTTGGGTGAAGAAGGGTCTTGACGCATTGATTTTTCCTTTTCTACAGGAACTCGATCCCACAACATGTCTGTCTTGATGTAGCCTTTGGCCTGCCAAGAGGACTATTGTAAGTAGAGTTCATTTCTTGCACACATCCCCTATTTATTTCAGGTGATGGCCTTGGAAATCCTATCATCCTTGGTGGAATAAATAAAAAATCTTGTCAGCTTTAGTGTGCAAGGCCTTTTCATGAAAAATGAGGCTCTTTCGCGCAGAGTCTGAAACTTTCATGCACCATACTCGTTGACCCTAGGATGATCTTTTAGGATGGCATGCATACTCAGTACATTCAAAATTGACCATTTAATTCTTTATTTGAAATTTCAACTCCAACAAATGCTTCCCCTCAGAATCTAAACTGATAGGGGACCATAAGGTTGGGTTCTATGGGAAATGCCGAAGTGATTAGTTATTTCCTGTGGATAAACAAAACATTTGAATTTTTTCACGCAATTGGTTTGTATGTGTGATAAAGAAAGTGTCCCATGCCTATAAATAAGTGGAGGGGGGTATATATGGTACTTTTACTTATTGTGTGATAATATTTCTTGATCTTGTGTGTGTAATTCATCCTCTTGTATGAAAACCCAATCTTCAGCTGTGTCTTTCATGCAACTCTTCTTTAACACATCTTTTCCCATTACCAGGTGATCTTTTTTTGTTCTCTTTTCCAAACTTACATGCCATATCAACTTTTTCATGCTTAATTCTTTCTCTTGTATGCACCTTCTTTGAATTTTCCAAAATCACCTAAAATGGACCATCAATATAACCAAGCTAAGATCGAAGATGTTGTCTCCACCCAAAGAGAATAAATGGAAGGAAAACCTCTGATCCCTCAATCTCATAGGGTTGTTTTAGACAACCAAGTGCTCATGGGAAATTTGAACAAGGTGAAGAGGAACTATTCAATAATAGATAACCTTCCACTGTGGAATTTTGGGGTGACAGACAAGGTGAACATCCCAGGATTTGAAGTCAACATTCCATAATCTTGGTTCATTCACAAGGATGAGATCAATCACTAGAACATCATTGTTCATGGACAACCTTCTAGGGATCATGGTGCCATGGATGTCTACATGCTGAATAGGTGGACTAGGACTGTCACAGGGGAGGAACTAGAGGCTGAAGAATTACCCACTCATTATGCCAGCATCTTTTAGAGTATCATGCAGGATAAAAGAAAGGGCTAACACAAGGAATGGGATCTGCATTATAGAGGTAATTTCATCTGTGAATGGGCTTGGGTGTACTAGTTATTCTATACCTTCTTGTATTATGGGGATAAGATACACTGGATTGGAATGTATGAGGTAGTGTAGATGTCATAGTTCCACACATATCGTCAATAAGATATAATGTTGGGGCACCTCATCCTATGGTCCCCAGATACCAACACCTTACACATCCACTGTGGGAAGGTGAGAATTTTCTTGTGGTATGTTCACTTCATTAGTGTAATACCATTAGAAGAATTCAAGTATGATGAATTTCTTCCGTCGCAGAACACCTGGGACAGTAGGCAGCAGACTCATCTCCCAACATAACACCTTTTGGAGGTATTGAAGGTAAATATGGGTTATATTACCATCTTTAATAGGTAAATATAGTTAAAGGTGTAGTTTAACATGTTCTTAAAGAAGGATCCATTGATGAAGATGTCAGTATGGGGAAAGAAATGTCTGATAGCACCCTAAAGGAGGAAACAAGGATCATATTGGTTGATCCTATAGAAGGGGTAGTATGATCGGTGGGGGTAAAATATGGTGGATGGATGGGAGCCACTGGTCAACTAAACTATATTACTCACCGCATCCCTTAGTGTTTGGATGCATCCAGTCAGGGACACCCATATTGTCTTGCACCCGGGGATGTTGGTGATGGTAGAAATCTTGGTGATCGGCAATACTGTGAGTTGTGGGGTACCCATGCTAGCCTATATCTACAACCTACTAGGACATGTGGCAAGGGGAGACATTCAAAGGAGGATATGTTTCATGTTCCAATACATTAATGGCTGTATTGTGGTACACTTCATGGTTTATGAGTTATTGAATTCCATCAATCTGCTGAATGATGGTTTACGACCATCTCTTTCCAACATTTATGGGATCTGACTAGTGACACTATATGATAATGGGGTCATGATTGGAATTATAAATCATGAGAACTTAAACTTTCACCCCTTATCAACCCCAATTTTCTAGATTATGAATAACCTACAAGGTACATGGGAATAGAATGAGTGCCTATAGAGATTCTGGGGTGGAGATGTTGGGTTGGATTGACAACAACGTCTACTGCTAACCATATACGTTGTCCCAGTTCGCACGGAAGTTTAGGTGCCACCAGTAGCTGGAAAAGAGAGTCAAAACAGGGGGGTTTTTAGGAACAATATCCCTATACACTTCATCAACTATGGTGGATGTTGATAGGTGCAGGCTCGGGAGAGACGATCACACTTCCACCAACCAACATCAAAGTTGGTATGTCAAAAGATTATGCCATCAACTAGGTGGTAGCATACCCGAATGAGATCCTGCATCAACACATAAAGGTGATTGATCTAGAAAGTGAGACATTAGGGCAACAAGGTTGTAGGTGGCCTACTCTATGAGGAGTATTCCAGACGTCTAGAGTGGCTTTGGATGAAATTATGGTAGGGGCGGTGCATGGCGTTGCTGCAACCCCACCCCTAGAGGAGAGGGATCCTAGAAGTGATCTTGGGGGGAAAGTGTATGCCTCTCAATTATGGATGATTAGAGATAGGGAGGCTCTCTAGAATAAGCTAAAACACTTATTTAAACTATTTATAAACACTTTCCATCCCATGCTTTAGATGGATTAGGGGACGTTGAGGGTTTCCATGTTGATGGAGGACTTGTGGAGGAAGCTGATCCGGACTAGAGTCAAGCTAATGGAGGTTTGGATTTATCATATTACATCCAAGTTAAGCTTCAATGAGAGGAATAAATACCTAACATTTATAAAAGACTTCACATTCCAAAGAGGGTAAGCTGGACACCTTTCCACCTCAGTGCATGTGATGTTTGGTTGTGAGCCATGGTGGGAGGACACACCACCTATCAAAGAATCTTCTAAGGATGAATCAATAGATAAGGATGCATAGGTATCTAGTGATGAAGAATCCTAGGGATCATCCACTGAGTAGGTGATTCCCTAGGAGGGTGGTAAAATTGTAACCTCCAATTATGACTTGGTTGTACTTCTCAAGGTAAGACTATTCACATACTTTTATCCTTTAGTTTCTCCCCTTTTTTGTTTAGGATCTCTAACTGAAGCTTTCCTTGTGCAGAAGAAACTAGGAAATGGGAAAGGGGCCCCCTATTGTAGGGGGTTAAGGTGAACCACTGAGTGTTGGAAAGCATACTCTAGGGCCTATACCCAAGGATGAAGTAGTTGGAAGGCCAGTCAAGGAACTCAGAGCGATGACCTCAGAGCCTCAAGTCCTCCCTATCATTTATGAAGTGTCGTGCTCTGGTATTCCAACAGTGGTGCCCACTACTGGGGAAGTGGTGAATATTGGGTGGATCATCATCAAAATCCATCTTCCCAAAGTTAAGTCCAAATTTCAATTCACTTGGACCCTTCAAACCTTTCACGGTGATTTTTCATCAATGTTTTTGTTTTGTAACTAAGAAATTCCTCATACAGATCCTTCTCTACCGATGTTGGGAGGTCAGGTATCGGCTGTCAATCATTAGTGCAGAAAACATTTTTTATGAAGGTTGTTTTTTATTTTTAACGATGGATTTTGGCCAATGTTATTACAGGAGATGTTATAAACAGATTTTTTTACGTCGGTTATTTTACAACCGACATAAAAAACACATATCTGAAGCATTTTTTCACATTGGTAGATAAAAACCCGACATGGAAAACACTTCGTAGGAGTGCTTTATTACGTTGGTTATTTAATAACCGACGTGATATAAATCCTTTCACGTCAGTTATTATATAACCGACCTCATAAAGCACTCTTCTGAAGCATTTATCATGTCGGTTATTGTTATAACTGACGTGATAAACCTGTCTGCCAAGCGGTTTTCAACGTCGGTTATATAATAACCGATGTAAAAACTTGTCTAGGACATTGGTTATTTTATAACTTACGTAAAAGAATATCCATTTCAATTTATTACATCAGTTATGAAATAACCGACGTAAAAACCATTTCCCATGAAGTTATTACGTTGGTTTCCAAAGAACCGATGTTATAACAAATACCAATGCATTTTTTACATCAGTTATTTAATAACTAATGTGATATAAACCCTTTCACGTCAATTATTATATAACTGAAGTCATAAAGCACACTTCTGAAGCATTTATCGTGTCAATTATAAAAATAACTGATGTGATAAACATGTCTTCCAAGCGGTTTTCAACGTCGGTTATATAATAACCGGCATAAAAACATATCTACGATGTCGGTTATAAAATAACCGACATAAAAGACTATCCATTTCACTTTATTATGTAGGTTATAAAATAATCTATGTAAAAACCATTTCCCATGAAGTTATTACGTCAGTTTCCAAATAACCGACATTATAACAAATACCAATGCATTTTTTATGTCAGTTATGAAATAACCAAGGTAAAAAATAATTTTTTTTTAAACCAGAACCACTGCTATGCCCATCCAAATCACCTGAAACAAAGCAAAATCATACCAAAAATAGACCAGAACAGACCAGAACCCCCCCCCTCCCCCCCCCCCACCACACCCCTAGACACCCCCCACACCCCTGGACAGCCCCCCACCCCCTGGACAGCCCCCCCCCCCCCCACACCCCTGGACATCCCCACCACCCCCTGGACAGCCCCCCACACCCCTGGACAACCCCCCACCCTCCTGTATACCCCCCACCCCTTGGAAAGCACTCTCACACCCTTGGATAGCCCTCCCACACCCCTAAAACTGACCAAAAAGTTACCAAAAACAGACCATAACCCCCACCCCCCCCCCCCCACCCCCACTGGACAGCCCCCACCACACCCCTGGACACCCCCACACACCCCTGGACTACCCCCACCCCCTGGACAGCACCCAACACCCCTGTACAACCCGCCCCCACCCCCCACCCTCCTAGACACCCCCCCCCCCCACATACACACACACACACACCACTGGACTGCCCCACCACCCCCTGGAGAGCCCCACACACCCTTGGACAACCCTCACCCGCATGGACACCCCCCACACCCCTGGACTCCCCCCCCCCCCCACCTCGGGACTTCCCCCCACCCTCTTAGACACCCCCCCCCCCACACACACACACACACACCCCTGGACAGCCCCCCACACCCCTGGACATCCCAACCACACCCTGTACAGCCTCCCACACCCCTGGAAACCCCCCCACCCCACCCTCCTGTATACCCCCCACCCCCTGGACAGCACTCCCACATCCCTGGACAGCCCTCCCACACCCCTGAAACTGACCAAAAAGTTACCAAAAATATACCATAACCCCCTCACCCCACTAGACAGCTCCCACCACACCCTTGGACACCCCCCCCCCACACCCCTAGACTGCCCCCCCCCCCCCCCACCCCATGGACAACCCCCAACACCCCTGAACAACCCCCCCCCCCCCCACGCACACACCCCTGGACTACCCCACCACCCCCTGGACAGCCCCCCACACCCCTGGACAACCCCCACCCTCCTGGACACCCCCCCCCAGACACAAACACCCCTGGACTGCCCCCCCCCCCACCCCAGGACTGCCCCCCACCCTCCTGGACACCCCCACACACCCCTGGACTGCCCCCCCACCCCCTAGAGAGCCCCCCACACCCGTGGACCACCACCCCACCCTCCTGGACACCCCCCCCCCCCACACACACACACACACACCTGGACTGCCCCCCACCCCCAGGACTACCCCCCAATATCCTGGACACCCCCCCCCCCACAACCTTGGACTACCCCCCCCCCCCACCCCACCCCCTGGACAGCCCCCCCACACCCCTAGACAACCCCCCCCCCCCCACACCCTCCTGGACACCCCCCACACCCCTGGACTCCCCCCCCACCCTCGGGACTTCCCCCACCCTCCTGGACACCCCCTGTACATCCCCCCACACCCCTGGACTGCCCCCCCCCCCACCCCCTAGATAGTCCCCCACACCCCTAGACAACCCCCCCCCCCCCCCCCACCACCACCCTCCTGGACACCCCCCCACACCCTCCTAGACACCCCCTACACCCGGGGACTTCCCCCCCCCCCACCTCCAGGACTGCCCCCCACACCCCTGAACACCCCCTGGACATCCCCCCACTCGCCTAGACATCCCTCCCACCCTCCTAGACACCCTCCCACCTCATTGGACAGCCCCCACCACACCCTTGCGCACCCCCCCCCCCAACCTCACTGGACACCCCCAGACCAAAACTCGACCAAAACCAGACTAGAACCCCCCACCCCACGCCACTAGACACCCCCCCTGAACACCCCCCCCCCACACACACACACACACCCCTAGACTGCCCCCCACCCCCTGGACAGCTAGTGTTGGGAGTGGAGGCGTCGCCATCCCTCGAGGGGCACGCCGCTGGAAGGTACTCATCACTCCCACATGCGAAGCTTGATCTATCAAAATGTTTCACATGTGGGAGTGATGAGTACCTTTCAGCGGCGTTCAGCCCCCCGAGGGATGGCAAAACCTCCTCTCCCACACCCCTGGACTGCCCCCCCCCCCCCCACACACCCCACCCCCACCCCCGGGACTTCCCCCCCGCCCTCCTAGACACCCCCCCCCCCCCACCCCTGGACTGCCCCCCCCCCCACCCCCTGGACATCCCCTAGACAACCCCCTCCCCCCCACCCTCCTGGACACCCCCTGAACATCCCCCCACACCCATGTACTGCCCCCCCCACCCCCTGGACAACCCCCCACACCCCTGGACAAACCCCACCCTCCTGGACACACCCCCAAACCCTTGGACTATCCCCACCCCCGGAACGGCCCCCCACACCCCTGGACACCACCTAGACATCCCCCCACTCACCTAGACATCCCTCCCACCCTACTGGACACCCTCCCACCTCACTGGATAGCCCCCACCACACCCCTGGACCCCCCCCCCCACCTCACTGGACACCCCTAGACCAAAACCCGACCAAAACCAGACCAGAACCCCCCCCCCCCCACCCCACTGGATAGCCCCTACCACACCCCTTAACACCCCCCCCCCCCCACCTCACTGGACACCCCTAGACCAAAACCCGACCAAAACCAGACCAGAACCCCCCCCCCCCCCACCCCACTGGATAGCCCCTACCACACCCCTTAACACCCCCCCCCCCCACACACACACACCCTGTACTGCCCCCCACCCCCTAGATAGCCCCTGGATAGCTGGTGTTGGGAGAGGAGGTGTCGTCATCCCTCGGGGGGCACGCCGCTGGAAGGCACTCATCACTCCCACATGCGAAGCTTGATCTCTCAAAATGTTTCACATGTATGAGTGGTGAGTACCTTCCAGAGGCATTCATCCCCACAAGGGATGTCGGCGCCTCCTCTCCCACACCCCTGGACTCCCCCCCCCCCCCCACCCCCGGGACTGCCCCACACACCCCTGGACAACCCCCCCCCCCCCACACACACACACACAAAAACACCCCTGGACTGCCCCCCCACCCCACCCCCGGGATTTCCCCCTACACCCCTAGACATCCCCCCACTCGCCTAGACATCCCTCCCACCCTCCTGGACACCCTCCCATCTCACTGGACAGCCCCCACCACACTCGTGGACACCCCCCCCCCCCCCCCCACCTCACTGGACACCCCCAGACCAAAACCAGACCAGAACCCCCCCCCCCCCCACCCCACTGGACAGCCCCCACCACACCCTTGGACAACCCCCCCCCCCCCCCACACACACACACACACACCCCTAGACGCCCCCCCCCCCCACCCCCCCACCCCCTGTACACCACCCCCCACCCCCTTGGACACCCCCTGGACACCACCACCCCCTTGGACACCCCACCCCCACCCCTCTAGACAGCCCCCCACCCCCGGGATATCCCCCCACCCCTATAGATTGCCTCCCCCGCTGGACACCCCCCACCCATTCTGGACACCACCCCCACCCCTACCCCATTGGACACCCCCCAACCCCCTGGACACCCCCACCCCCTTGGACAACACCCCCCACCCCCTTGGACACCCCCTGGAAACCACCACCCCCTTAGACATCCCCCTCACCCCTCTAGACACCCCCCCCCCCACCCCCTAGACAACCCCCCACCCCTCTAGACATCCCCCCCACCCCACCCCCTTGGACACCCCCACCCCTCCTAATAACCCTATAACACATTGATTACTATTAAACCGTCAATTTAAAAATGACCAAACATCACTAATAATAGAAGGAATGGAGGAGAATAAGAAGTGTATGAAGAAGAAAAAATAAACAAATAATAAAGGAAGAAGAACATGAAATAAATTATTTAAGGAAATTCCATGGAATCCAAGAAAACCATGGGGCCTCCAATGGTTGATAGAAAATTATAGTAAACAACACTAATAAATTATAGCCTAATATCCATGAAACAATATAATCATCATGTCATAATCTCACAAACCACAATGCAATAGTCAATCCCAACTGAAACTTATCCCCCACCCCCTTGGACACCACCCCCCACCCCCTTGGACAACCCCTGGACACCACCACCCCCTTGGAAATCCCCCCACCCCTCTGTATAGCCCCCACTCCCTGGACATCCCCCCACAACTCTATACATCCTCCCACCCCCTTAGACACCCCCACCCCTCGTGGACACGACCCCCCCCCCTCCCACCTCCTACCCCCTTGGACACCCCCCAACCCTTTGGACAGCCCCCCGAACCCTCTAGATAGCCCCCACCCCCTGGACACCACCCCCACCCCCTTTGACATCCCTCGCACCCCCTTGGACACCCCTAACCCACTTGGATAGCCCCCGTACCCCCTGGACACCACCCACCCCCTTTGAAACCCCCTGGACACCCCCACCCAACTAGACAGCCCAACCAACCCCCCTGGACACCCCCCCCCCCCACACACACCCCTGGACTGCCCCCCCCCCCCCCCACCCCTGGACACCACCCCCACCCCCTTTGACATCTCCCACACCCCCTGTGGACACCCCCAACCCCCTTGGACAGCCCCCGCACCCCCTGGACCCCACACCCTTTGATTCCCCCTGGACACCCCCCCCCCCCCACACCCCCGGACTGCCCCCCACCCCCCCTGGACACCACCCCCACCCCCTTTTACATCCCCTGCACCCCCTTAGACACCCCCAACCCCCTTGAATATCCCCCACACCCCCAACCCCCTTTGACACCCCCTGGACACCCCCACCCACCTGGACAACCCACCCAACCCCCCTGGACACCCCCACCCACTTGCACAGCCCCCCTACCCCCTTGGAAACCTTATGTACATGCCCACACACATGATAGAACACACAAAAATCATAAAATTTCATGAAATCACTTTCATATGTTTATTTTACCAGAAAAGAATTTGGCATGGTATAGATGAACACTATGAAACTAACCATGATTGCAAGAACAAAGAAAAGTAACATCTCAACAAATTACTTTAGGGCAGCGCGGAAAAAAATTGAAAAGGAGTCATGTGAGGCTTACTTGAGTGTTGTGAGTCTACCTGATAGATCTGATAATAATAAATATGAAGAATGATGTTGTCAAAACGAGGCTGGAGGGAATGACTTTGAAAAATCCATTCTAGGTTTTACGCGTGAGAGAGATGAGTCGTAGGTTGCCTGATCGAAGAAAACACAGAATGACTGAATACGGGGTGTGATAAATCATTTAAAAGATTTATCACATCATTTATTTAATAATCACCATGATAAACTATTTTTTTAATGTTTATAACATTGGTTATTTAATAATCGACGTAGAGAACTATTTATCACGTCGGTTATTTCATAACCGATGTGATATATATCGCTTTCTACCGATGTGATAAATTTCCCAGATTGGATTTATCTTGTCGATTTTTTTATAACTGACATGGTAAAGCGTCGAGCTTTCCTTTATCATGTCGGTTATAAAATAAACAACGTGATAAAGCATGGCAGATTCTATTTTCACATCGATTATATAATAACTGATGTCAAAAATCTAATCTCCGTATATTTTACGTCAGTTATAAAATAACCGACGTAAAATATGGATCCTGATTGATATATCACGTCGGTTATATAGAAGCGACGTGAAAAATGACGATGTGTTAAACATTTTCTGTACTAGTGAAGGTACAGATTGGAGTCGAGGGATATCCTATGGTGAAATTCTCTACTAAGTCTCAAGGACTAAATCTATATATGACCATTCTATGTAATTATTTTTCTCCCACACATGCTCAACTATTCATTTATTGATCAAATTGACTGACATGCTCCTATTCCAAGCAGTTCTTAGAAAATTAAGTTCCTAGAAATTGGATATGGCTAGAGCATTTGGGGCCCCTTCCCTAATAGTTTTTTCTATCCTTGAATAGTTGATCATCCAAGTTGATCTAGCCTTGTTCTTGGGGGAATAGTCTGTTGCAGTCATGGATGATGCCACATGTGAGGTAGATCTCAAGGATGATGAAGGGGAGGCTTCCAAGGAAATGTCAAGTGAGGATGACCAAACTCTTGGCATGGAGCTTGGCCTGTCTGAGAGGATCCTGGAAGAGGAACTCTCATGTCTTCCATCCTTACAGATTTCCTAAGTTTGAGACAACACCCCCAAAATAGCTATAAGACTTTGGGTCTGAGGTCTCTAAATGAAACTATATTGTCTGATGCAGGTCATAGAGAAGCATATATTGTTTCATCACCTAGACTTTGGAACCATATATGGTAAGCCAAATGGGATCTCTCTGTCACTAGCTATGAAATCTGGGAACTGGTGGGGTGGATGCTTGCAATCCCCAGGAACTAGTTTATAACATCCTTGCTAAGAAAGTGTGATAAGGAAGCCAATATCTGGATGTTTCCTAGAATCAGCAGAAGTGTGATAGTACTCAGAATCCTTAAGAGGCTAACCATTAAATCCAACATCTGGAGGATAAAATGAATAAGAAATTTTCCTTCCTTAATTCCCAGGTAGAGGTTATTAGTTGACTGAGGTCTTAGCTGGAGGACGCTAAGAATAAAATGAAGTAGGAAATTGCTTATATGGATGAGCTCTAGTAAGATCACATAGTGATGAAAAAGGCACCAGCGGCTTTATGGGTATAGGGTAGATACAGGGTAGGGTAGGCCTAAAAAGTTTTAATATTTAGAGTTCAGTCCAATGTAGGTTGAGCCCACATGGGTGCGGGCCAATGTGGGTTGAGCCCATGCAGGTGTAGTCCTGCCCGTAGGCCTAATTTAAAAAATTCTATTTTTTAAATATATTCTTCTTTAACATTTTATCTTTTTTAATAAAAAATCATGATTAAACCATGACATATTATTTCTCACCATAATGGTCATACTAATTCACCATTCATTCACATGTGAATTTTAAATAGTTCTATATTTGTTTTTTTATGATGATATTATAATATTTATATAGTAATCATTAACCATATCCACATGGTGTGTCATCCCATATCTCAGAAAATAGAACTCATCTCCCCTACACATGGTTTCAAATCTAAAATATTTACAATAATCGTAGTATTTTTTAGGTTGATTTAATTTTATTATTATTTAATTTTATTTTATTATTAATAAAACTGGATATAACCTCAAGGAAACCCTAATAGCCTCCTCTAAAACTGGTCATTACCTGGAGAGTCTCCATTCATTCGTGGGTTCATCCATTCACATCACCACACAACCAACATCATCATTTATCACATGTCACTAATTAATCACCTAATTTTCATTGTAATAGTTCTCCACCACATCGGCATCACCACATGCCACCATTAACCCATATAAAAATGCTCTATCGCATCCCTTAAAACTCTAGCTATTATTAATCCATACTTCTCCCCAAAACTACCATTAAGAATGAGGAAAAAATACAATATTTAAATGATTATAAATACTATATTTTTTATAAATGCAGTAAATCCCATGGGATACCCATGGGATTATGTAGGGTGGGAAAGGCTTAAAAAAATTTGTTCACATTATATGCAGGATTTTGCAGACAAACTCTCATGCGCTCAAACTTGTGTAGGCTTCACCTGCCCTGCCCCTACCTGCCCATCTCACATTACTACTTTCATGCATGATGGAAGGTAATATATGGTATAGGGAATCCGGGGAAGTCGAGATTGAAGCTAACCCAATTATGGTTCTAAAATGATATCTCACCCATACCCACAATTCATCGAGAGTGACTTTGGAGAGTTAAGAAATGTGGATAGATGATAGACCATAAATAATAAGAACTTCCACTTTTCATGGTCGTGTACCCACTATTTTTATTGGACATAAACTTTCCCCAAAGTGTACAATCCTCAAGGACCTCCCATGCCAGTATCGTATGCATACATTGAAGGGTTTCCAAGAGATTCCTTACATTAATAACTACCTCCTTCACAGGCCAAACCATTCTTTCCCAAGAATACTAATGATTCTTTCCTTATGAATGGGAATCTCATATGAACAAATCCAAAATTTTATCTATGTAAGAGATGACTCCATTTGGTACCTTAGTATCTGAAAGAGCATGGACTAGAGTGGAGTATAATTCACTATTTACCATATTTATTCTACCACCAAAGGATAGATATAGGTTTTTCTAGTTCAATATTCTCCATGTGATCCTTTCCACAATTTTATAAAAGTGATGAATATGATTCCTGGTTGGAGAAATTATGGCACCCAAGTAATCAATAGGAATATTTATTTTCTATATTTTAAGAATATTTATTAGGGAGGATAGACGCATGTCCGAGCACTTACTTGAGATTTGAAAACTACTCTTCACCCAGTTGATGGTCTGTCTGCTCAAAAGGGTTAATTAATTATCATCTGGGACCAGATATGAGAAGTTTGGGTATCCCTAAGTATACTATGAGTATGGGAATCAATCCACTTGTAGTTCTAAACCATGGTGTGATAGAAGATTGACACTGGTAGGGGAGATCTTCTCTAGCAAGGGAATTTGAGGCATCCCACGGTTAATGTGGAGCATCCCATTTTTTGGGGAATGGCATAAGAGTAATCTATTATTTAAGAGGCATCTTGATTTCAGAAGGGTTAAAATCATAGTTTAACATTATGTGTTGAGGATATTAAGCTTTGTAGTTTAAATTCATACAACTCAGACTATGAGAGATGAAAATAGTTTAAGTTCATAATTCTTGGACTATGAGGGGATCTTAGTTTAGGGTCATAGAGTTTAAACCATAAGATATTAGGTTCATAGATTTTGGACCATGTTTGAGTGTCTCGAATGGATATATGTATTAAAGAGGAGTAAAAAACCTAACATGAATGAGGTCCAAGGAGGCCTAATGACACGTCACATATTCCCAAGGAGACTTGTATACATTTTAAAGTCATGATGCTTAGACTTGAAATCCTAGTTTAAGGTCATAGATTTCAGAACCATGAGGCTCTTAGTTTAAGGTCATATATTTTGGACTAGGGAAAAGGAAGAATATTCTAACTTAAAAGGATATGTGTAGTTAAATAGGAACAACCCTGCATGAATGAGGGCCAAGGAGGCCCATTCCACACAACACATCCAAAATGAAGACTTGTACATAGCATAAAGTCATGATTCTTGTACTTGGGATCCTACTTTAAGGTTATATAGTTCAGACCATGAGGGGATATTAGTTTAAGGTTGTAGAGTTTAGACCCCCAGGAATCCTCATGTGAAGCATTTCTTAAGAAACTTGGCATTGGTGGGAGGTGTGATATTCTCTATGTCCATGGTGATTAAATAATATGATCCATTATAATATACATTTTGAATGATTAAAGGTCCTTACCACTTGATATCCAACTTTGGTGGCTTACTATTGGGTATCACTAGCATTATAAGATCCAAAATCATGTCACCTGGGATAAAGGAGTGGAGGTGGACCTTTTTGTTTAATGATCTTATTATCATGTTTTGGTGCATATCTAGATTTTTCAAGGCTTGAAGACTATTATATTTGAGAGATTATAGCTCAGTTAAATAGAATTATGTTATTCGTTTTAGTGTCTTCTTGTCATAGACAGCAGTTCTAAGCGATGGAAACTAAACCTGAATAGGAAATAATTCCTCTATTCTATACACTAGGGAATATGGGGTCACCTGTGTGGGATTTTGGGTTGTTGTATGATAATCCCATATGTCATTGGAGATCTTGTATGGCCAACTTTTCTTTTTATGGATCTCCATATTTTTCAAAATTTTAGAGAGGGTATTATTTAACACCCTGATCTGTCCATTTTCCTATATATGATAGCAGGAAGTATGGTTTGACTAGATATTATAATTGGTGTAAAATCTCTTCAATGCAACCTATAATTTTGTACCTTTTTTGATGAGAATGGTGTGAAGAACTTCAAATAGATGAATGGTGTAGGAGATATTGAACCCAATCATAGATCGGGCCCTAAATTCCTTGAGGGGAATCGCTTATTCCCACTTAGAGAAGAAATCTATCATAATCAGAATGAACCTACACTGGTGAGATATTGAGGTGGATATGGGCCTACAACATCGAGTCCCCATACCACAAAGGTTCAATAATACTTGGTGGTGTGGAGAAGCTTCAAAGTTTAATGCACAAAGTTGGAATAGATCTGATATGCATGGAACCTCATAGCATAATCAATGCATTCATGGACCATAGTGGGCCAAAAATAGCCCAACCTATGAATCTGGTGGGAGATTTTCAATACTACTTATTGGGAACCACAGGAACCAACATGAAATTCCTACATAACATATGGAATCTCATCACCTTGGATGTAATGGAGGATAATTCCATCAAACCCACATCTATAGAGATTCTTCTTAAAGCATATCCAATTTTCGTTTATCAACCATTCAAAGGTATAGTGCTCTATTAATGTGTATAGTAGCACTCGGGTCAAATCCTCAGTGATGGTACAAATTTTATAGTTGATTATTTTTTATTTATTTTTCTTTTGAATGGGGGGGGGGTTGTTTGTAGAGATTAATTAAATTGATTGATGACTGATTTTTTATTTAAAATTTTAATAAATATTGGGGTGAGTTCATTATTGTGGATTTAAGATTATGATATCCCTGAGATTTTTTTATATTGCATTAAATTAGCACCCACTTCACAAGATGATTTTTATCGGAATTATTAAGTAGTGACGCTTTAATTCAAGCCTTAACTTAACCTGGATTTTAATCTCAATAAATATTTGTTTATGGAAGTATATTTATGGTTCCAATAATCCATGTAATCCATATATTAAAAAAATAATTTCATTAATCCATGACATTTTAAGTTTAATATACACAATGTTAACCTAAAGAATATTTAATGAGAAAAAGGTATAAATCACATAATATCCCCAAATTATGACTCACCAAAATGAATAATTTACTCATCCATTTATATGGTTATTAATATAGTTTAATATTTTTATGATGATGATTTATAAATAAAATTAAAAAATGGGATAAGAAAAGTGTTGTATGATGAACACACACACGAATGGTGAAGAGAGTTAAAAATACGCATTCGATTGAATGAGAAAGCAAAAGAAGAAAGGAATATTAACTTGATTTAAGCTATTTTAATACCATTAATTTTTTACAAAAAAACATGGAAAATAATTATAGATTAAGATGAATAAACAATACTTAATATTTAATTGAAATAAAAACAAAATTATATGATTTCAAATGAAGAAGAACACAAAACAACATGAAAACAAAGAGAGAAGGAAAGGCCTCTCAAGTAAAAAAATTTAATTTTGAAGGTCCTATTAGGACTTTTGAAAGGATTTTGTATTTCCAAAGTATCCTCCTATATTCTTATATGCCAACCCCTTGCAAGGTGAAGAGGGGGATTCATTTATAGCCCAAGGTGGTGGACTGTTTTCATTCCAAATGTTTCTTCAATTTAGTTCTCTAATTTTTCCATCTAGATAGTTGAATATCAAGATATATTCTTCTTAATAGTTTTATATATTTATTTTTTGTTTCTACCCTCAAAATCTAGAATCCAGTGGACATTTTCAGCCAAATCTATGGCTGTTTTAAAAAATAATGTTATTCTATCCATTTTTTCTATCTATTTTTTCCTTGGCCAAAATGTGAATGTATTTTAGGCTAGGAAGATAACCTCAAATCTGAACCATTTATTATAAAAATTATTACACCTATATCTTTTATTTCACACCACAAAAAACTCATATCAATTGGAGTATTGTATTGGGATAAAACTTAATAATAGTGGGATGTTTTTAATTCTCGGACAGAATTGTGGGATGGAATTAAAAGCATAAGTTGGGCCCCTTATTTGTGTATTTAGGATTTGAAATTTTTATCCAAGATGTATTTGGATATAAAAAACATATTATGTACTTTTAGAAAATTTGGTCTTCTATATTGAACCCATAAATTATATCTTTATGGTTGGTCCAGTTTCATTGAAAAATTCATTAGGCCTTCTTATGTGGTCTATGTTACTCTTAAAATAGCTGATTTGTCTCAAGATCCAATTGAATAATTTGTATTAAATTAAATTAGAAACCCTAAAAAACAATAATCACACAATTTGGATTAGTAGGTTTACAGTTCTAATTAAAATATTAAACTGACTCGAATTTGGATTGATAAAAATAATGCTAAAATTTTATATTTAATATTAAAACATGAGTATTTTACACTAATTATTCACTTTTCATAGAAAATTAGTAAAGGTAGTAAATAAAAATTTGTTAATAAATTAATAACATCAACTCCCCCAAACATAGGCTTGTTAATTTCCTCATGTACAAAAAATATAAAAAAATAACTAAACAATTTTCACATGCCAGCAAATTTTAAAAAAAATCATCAATCAGGGGTGTCTAGAATAGTTCACTCATCCATAAATAATCCACCAAAAATTATTGTAGAAATAATTTTCCAAAAAAAATTAATTTTATATGGTCAAAATTATAAATGGAAAATGTAGGCACTCATAACTTACTCCTCTCAATATGATAAAAAAAATTATTTATGGAGGTTCACTCATTCACCCACCAAAAGTGAAAATATTAGAGTTTGAAAGAGATATTAGCTTCTATTACATATTATAAAGTTTACAAGAATCAATAGGTATTTTATAGGGTGGTTTCAGTGGCTATGGGATGATAGAAATATAATGGCCAAAAGATAGGAAAAGAGGGGTAAAACACCAATATGGGGAAAAGAATACATAATTTTTTTGGAATGAAACATAGAAGGAAATAGAAAAACATATTTACAAGGGTATTATTGTGTGAAGGAAGAAAAAAAAGATGAATAAAATTAGAATGGGGTGAAATTATTAAATGTGTACAAAAACACAAAACTTCTCCCAACAAAACAATAATGGATGATGCAAGTGTTCTTTTTTTCTTTTCTTTTTCTTTGTTTCTTGAAAGTTAAACTTGAAACAAATCTCACACTCATACCTAAACCCTTGTTTTGTCTCCTCATTACACTAATTATAATATTTATAACAAGACCAATGGTTAAGGAAGAGTGATCTTTGACCCACCCAAGACACAACCCATTATTGTTTTTCTTTTTTTTTCTCTTTTTTAATTTTTTTGAACACTTTTCAATATAATTTGTATAAGATTTCATAAAAATATGTACATTTCAAAACCTCTCCCCTACACTTAAGTGTATTATTTCCCTCATGCATATTATAACACCATTAAAATCAAGTAAATCATACCTAAAATGAAATCCATTCCCCCCACACTAAAATTTCAATAAATTATGTAATGAAAATCCATGGAGATGTTGTGTGCGACAAGGTTTTGGTCTTGTAATGTGGCTATAAAAAAGTATTCATATTCTTGGAGGGGCTTTCAAAAGGAGGATTAATGTAAGGGTAGTGGGAGTCTATTTGGCTATTGTGATCCACATGTGGTTCAGAAAATGCCTCTATCATATTAATGTATGCTAAAGTGAGAAAGTCAGCTCTAAGGTCCATAAAATCAAGACTCACAATCTGTGGGTAAAACACACAATATGAAAAGACGACATAGATGACCTTGACATGAAATCTGATGTTATTCCTCACAGGTTAGGTAAAAACATTTTCCAAATCAAAAATTTAGAGTTAAAAATTTATTGGTCTTAACACAAAATTATTTAACCAAATTTATAATGAAAATATAAAAAAATTTGAGAGAAAACAAGTCGTTTGAAACCCCAAAATGGTTAGACAAATATTCAAAATTTAATGGTGAGTAATTATGACTCTTTTGTTTTTATTTTTTTTAGTTTTTTTAGTTTTTAAAATAAACAACCACACAAAATAGAAATAGAAAAAAAAGGTTTTTATTAAGAAAGTAGAAAAATGAATGAGAGAGGAAGAAGAAGAGAGGGGGAGAGGAGAGAAAGAGGGAGTTAAAGGTAAATAGGAACCCCCTGGTTTGGATTGGTGGGTCTTCATCTCCATTCAGGGGTGGTTTGATGGAAGTGTATGTGATTCTTAGGCCATGTGTCCTCTCTGGTGATGTTGTGGAAAATTTCCATTACCTATAAGAGAAAAAAATCATTATTAATTTAATGAAACACTAAAAATAAATCAAAATTTAATAAAATTAAAATAAAACTTGGGTTTCCTCCCAAGAATCTTTGTGTTTATTTTTTTTTACAGTTGGACAGTTGTAGTAAACTACCTATAGTCCAATGGTGGAAACCATATTTTCTCATCACCAGTGTGTTTCTAGAAAAACTTCTCCTTTGGGATGCCTGATTTTTCATTGGATATTTATTCCCTTCCTTGTTGTTGTTCATGTAATTCAACAGGGGTGGAAAGATAATGTTGGTATCCTCCCTTTGGTCTTTAACTTGAGTAATGATGTAGTCCATCGAGGGTTATTTTTCAATTCATGGGAGTTAATGAAGATGATTCAATTTTTATGTTACATTTATGTTTAGTTTAGACAATATGAAATCGTAGTATGAGATCCTCGTTATTTTAAACTCATTTTTTTCATCGCATTCCAGCGTGAAATAATAAGGATCAAAGGAAACATGAGAATTAATAGGTTTTTATATATCATTAATATCATTGTTTTTTTCAAAGAATAGTCAATTTTAACCTCACTAGTGATCACTTTATTAATTAGGGGATAAATCTCACAACATTCAGTACCATTGGGAAAAGATAAGAACATTGGATCAGGGTTCACCTCACATATAAGAGAATTTTCATAATCATGGATAGGGAATGATGAATGTTGGATAATATGATTTGGATCATAAAATGATCGTGCTAGTTCATTTTACTCATTATCATCCAAGTTGGAGAAGTGGATATCAAAGGTGAGATGGGATTCAAAGTATTTTTCAATATCCTTTATATTGATGGAGTTTACATTTGAAATGTCAACATCAACTTTTGCATTTATAACTTGGTTAATGAGGATGGAGAATTCAAAAAATCCTCTATCATTAGAATAGGAAAACATGATAGACCAGGGTTCAACACACTCTCATAGAGACTTTTATATGCATGGATAGATAATACAAAGTGATTCTCTGATAGTTATCACATGGACTGAAAAATATTGAACTTGACCAATTGGTCACAAAATTCCATGGACAAGATGCCAGAATGGACATCAATTTTGGTTCATATTTCATGAGGAATGGTCTTACAAGAATCATAGGATATTGGTAAGAAGTTTTCTCGCCTTCCATGTCAAGGACATAGAAGTCATCTAGTAATATAATATCATTAACCCAGACAAGAAAATCATTAATTATTCCCTCAGGACTAACTGTGTTTTGATTGGGTAACTGGATGAAAACACTTATTGGGTTAAAGGTTCCTAGACCAAGGTTGTATAATATAGATATGGTCATGAAATTTATTGAGTCTCTTGGGTCTAATAGTGTATCATCAATGTTGGAACTCCTTATTTAGCATGGAACCATAAAGGTACCTAGATATTTTCACTTCATGGGAATAGACTATTGGGTCGAAATATTTTCAATAATCTTAAGATGCCTATTATAGATTCATAATTAATTATGAAACTTGTAATACTTAGGAATTTGTTTTATGGAATCAAAGAGGTGAATTTTTACTTCAACACGTCTAAACATGTTGAGCATTTTCGGATCAGGTTTAAAGGACTTCCTTGGTTTATAGATAACATGAGGAAAAGGAAGTGGTTTCCTTAAAGTAATAAAAGGATGTGAGAGAGTGTCTTAACGTTATTTTTTTGGCTTTTTTTTCTTTTTATTTTCAATATTAACATTCAAAGGTTCATTTTAGGACCCATCACGTGGTATGGAAATTTTTTTACCGATCAAAGTGAAATTTTACTTACATTACCCTTGGGGTCAGGCAATGGTTGAGCTGAGAGTTGGGAATAATTTGATGGTTACTGCTAGCTAAGGTGGGATAAAAGTTGATCAATTTGGTTTTCAATGTTTTTAAGGATGTAATGAGTGAAGTAGGAAAGATATTTTACAACACTTTCCCATGGTTTCTTGGAAGAAGAGGCATGTCCCACATTGGGATTTCCTTGATTTTAGTTCTTGGGAAAGTGCTTATATTGGGTTGTAAATTGAGAAGGTTCATTAGGATAGTGGAATATAGGAGGAGAAAGAGGAGGATTTCTCCTTTGAGGTTGAGGAACAAAAGGATAAGGTTGTTGGAAGTTACCACTACTTTGACCATATTGAAATTGGTTTGGATTTTGAGGGGGGGAACTGCGGGGGATGAGATACAGGATTACCATACCTCAAGCCTGGGTTATAGGTAGAAAAGAAGGTCCCATAGTAGGGATGGATCAAGTTTCTAATAAACTTACCTAATAGTTGGGGGATGTTGTTCCGCTAAACATATGTTGTTTTGAGCTCCATTAGTCTATAAGAATTTAATGTATCATCTTGTATTTGTGTACATGTGTCAGTTGGATGAGATGGTGAGCTATAGATTCTAGAATTTTTTATAGGTCTGTGGAATATAGATGTTGGAGAAGATGATTTTGGGGCTTTGGCATCCACCGTTAGTTGTATCACAATACCTGTAAGTTCACTCATATACTTATTCATCTTTTTGGGCTCTATGGATTGATTATCTTGGACTTGTTTGACTTGAGAATGCGATCAAGTATGAAATTTTTGTGTGTTTGCATCCGTGTTGCTTATGAGATCTCGTGCAGCTACATGAGTTTTTTCAACAAGAGCACTGCCACTTTCATCATCGATGATAGTTTTCTCCATAGACAATAACCCCTCATAGAAGCGTTAGACTAGGAATTGGTCAAGGATTTACTGTTGTGGGAAGGTTTTAAAAAGATTTTTGAACCTCCCCCATTACTCATGGAGTGATTCATTAGGTAATTTATGGATACCTCTTATTTAATTTCGGATAGAAGCAGTTTTAGAAGCTGGGAAAATTCTCTAAGAAGAGTCACTTCATGTCAGGCCATGTGGTTATGGAACTAGGAGGGAGGTAGTAGAGCCATGACTTTGCAGAGTCATTTAGGTATAAGGGGAATTATTGAAGTTTGGTTTTTTCTTCATAAAACCCTTGAGGAATCATGGTAGATCACGCCACTTAAAACTCTTTAAGGTGAAGGTGTGGATCCTCACTGGCTAGCTTGTGGAAATAAGGTAGAAGATGAATCAAACCCAATTTGAGTTCAAAATCTGCCTCGATGTTTATATATTGAATACTAAGGGGGTGGTAATTCATATCTTTAGTAGAGAGTTCTTTAAGGGTGTTCTCCCTAGTATTTTCTATATCTAGTTCAATTGGTTGGATAATGAATAGTTCTGGAGTGATTTGATTATACCTAATGTTCCTCCAAAATCGGTGAAGAGTTCGCTCCATTTCTGGGTCAAACAAATCTGATTGATTATTTGGGAGGCTATGGGGAATTAAGATAAGTTTTTAAAGAATGAGGAGGCGTTTTTTTTTTATTTTTTATATTTTGTGATTTTTATGGTAAGTTAGGTTTTTCTTTGTGTTTTTTTTAGTTGCTTTTTTGTTTTTTTTAGAAATCAAAAATTACCAACTACTAGTTTCACTATCCCCAACAATAGAATAATTTGAAGCATGGTTGATTTTCTCCCATTGATTTTTCAAAGGTTTGGTTCTCTGCTAATCTGTATAGTGTCCCTTGGGTTGAATCCTCCATGATGGTACAAATTTTAGAGTTGGATGTTTCTCATTTGTTTTTCTTTTGAATGGGGGTGTTTGTAGAGATTAATTAAACTAATTTATAGATGATGTTTTATTTAAAAATTTGACAAATATTTGAGTGATTTCATTATTGGGGATTTAAGATTATGATATCTTTGATCTTTTCTTTATATTGCATTAAATTTACACCCACTTCACAAAATGATTTTAACCAGAATTCCCAAGTGCTGAGGCTTTAATTCAAACCTTAACTTAACTAGGATTATAATATCAATAAATACTTGTTTATGGTAGTGTATTTTTTATTCCAATAATCCATGGAATCCACACATTAAACAAAATATTTCATTAATCAATGAAATTTTAAGTTTAACATGCACAATGTTAACCTAAAGAATATTCAATGAGAAAAGGCTCTCAATCACTTAGCATCCCCAAATTATGACTCACCGAAATGGATGATTTACCCATCCATTGATATAGTTATTAATCTGGTTTAATATTTTTATGTTTATGAGTTATAAATCAAATTAAAATAATGTAATTTTAAAATATTTGTGTGCCAAACACACACGCGGACGATGAAGAGAGTTAAAAACACACTTTTGATTGAATGGGAAAATGAAAGAAGAAAGGGATTTTAAATTGATTTAAACTATTTTAAGACCATTAATTTTTCACAATATAATGAGGATAACAATTATAGATAGATTTTAAGAATCATGAATTACTATTTAATTGAAATAAAAACAAACCTGCATGATTACAAATAAAGAAGAATGCAAAAGAACATGAAAAAAAAAGATAGGAGAAAAGGTCTCTCAAGTGAAAACTTGAGTTTTTTAGGTCCTATAAGGCCTTTGGAAATCCTTTTTTGTTTAAAATGTATCCTCCTCTATTCTGAAATGCCAACCCCTTTCAAGGTGAAGAGGGGGATTCATTTATAGCCCAAGGTTGTGGACTGTTTGCATTCCAAATATTCCCCTCAATTTGGCTCACCAATTTGTCCATCTAGATAGATTAATCTTGAGATATAATATTCTTAAAAGTTTTATACATTTATTTGGACTATCAACCCTCAAAATTTGTCTTCCAATATACTTTTTAACCAAATTTATGGTTATTTTACAAAATAATGTTATTCTTTCCATTTTCTATCTAGTTTTTACTTAATATAAATGTGAATGAATTTTAAATCAGGAATATTCCCTCAAATATGAAACATTTCTTCTAAAAATTATTCCTTGTATATCATTTATTTCACACCACAAAACATCATCTCAATTTTACAATTGTATTTGGAGAAAAGTTAATAATGGTGGTCTATTTTTAATTCCCATACATAATTGTGGGATAGAATTCAAAGAATAAGTTGGGACCCTTATTTATGTAGTTGGGACTTGAAATTTTTATCCAATATGTATTTTGATATTCAAGAACAAATTTTTTACTTTTATAAAATTTTGGTTTCTGGATTGAGTGTAGAAATTATATCTTCATGGCTGGTCCAGTTTCTTGGATAGATTCACTGGGCCTTCTTGTGTGGTCCATAGGACCCTTCAAATATTAGATTTGTCCCAATATCTAGTGGAATTATTTGTATTAAATTAAATTAGTAACCCTAAAAAACAATAATACCATAATTTGGAAAAGTAGGTTGATAGTTATAATTAAAATAGTAAAGTGAGTCAGATGTGAATTAATAAAAATAATGCTCAAAAATTATATTTAATATTAAAACATGATTATTTCACACCAATTATTTACTTTTCATAGAAAATAAATAAATGGAGTAAATAAAAATTTATGAATAAATAAATAACATCACTAATCAAGTTTGTTCCTACTCTGAAGGGTGAACTGTGATGCATTCTGATGGATTCACTCATGCTTGGCTCGATCCGATGGGAGAATGACACACTATAGAAACTCAATGAAAGGAATTGTCCAGTCAGGTGTTTCATCTATTTTGTGGAACCTAATGGTCCTGACATAGAATCACTGGTAGTCATATAGTTTAACTTATTCATATCATCATTATATAAAATGATGGGAGTGATGACCCTTCGATGTGCCACATGAATGAACATGTCATACTGGTCAGGCTCTAAAAGAGAGGCGACCAAACTATCCAAGGTGTCATCTTAACCATTCTGTGACCAAGGGACATTAGTTACTTCTGGCTAAGAAGGGAACTATTTAATTATCTAACAAGTTCACTCTAGTAAGGGTATGAGTATGTCTTTCTGATGATGTAATTATCATTAATATGTTTGATGATCAGCTCAGAGTCACCCTTCACATATAGGTGGGGCGAATCAATTTTGAGATCCATCTCACGACCAGTAATGAGATCTTGATCCTCTACCTCATTGTTGGTGTGGCATTCTGACAACAAAAAAGAGTATGGTAGGACAACCTATGTTGGGGTGGTGAAGGCGATCCCCAGGCCCACTCCATTGAGGTTGGGATTGTTGAGCTTTCTACGAGTTGGACTTTAAGAAGCACCATCGAAGTGCATCTGTGTATAGACCCAATTGTTTCCTTGTAAGACTTTTAAATATATATATATATATATATAGGCTCTAAGAGGACATGTGATTTGGAGGCTCGGTGTTCCTAAAATATATTTTATAAAAATATTTTATATATTTTATATTTTATGTAGATAGTTTCTTAAAAAAATTGGATAAATATTAAATAGAATATCATATCAGAAATTTGATACCATTGTTGAGTCTGTAATATGACATTTACCCTAGGTATGACCTAAAATAGTTTGGTGTGGGGATTTCATATATATAGACTGTTGTCTGGTGCATTAAGTTAGAATCAATAATTAAGTTTATTTATTTTAATTAAATTAACCTATTATAAAATTATATAAGTACATAATCATATAAAATTATTCAAGTTGATCCACTTATTCTTGGAAGAATTGAGAGATTTTATTTCCTCCTTCTGTTGTCGGATCACATCAGATGAAGACAAATCTCTAGATTGGAGTAGATCAGAATGCAGCAAACGCAATAGCTTTTTCCATTTTTTGGAGAGTTCATTATTCAATGAAAAAAAATCCAATATCTAAATAGGGCTCACCAAACTATGTATTACACCCTTTTTATTAAATTGATTAAGAAAAGATATCCCTTTTATGATCTGTTAAAATTGTTGTATCCTTTCCATGTGCCTGCGTATCAAAATTCAATTGGTTATTCTTGTTTTATAATCTCAGATATCCCTATTCTTGATCATTGGACAAGAATGTTTGACAATGATCAATAAAAAATTGTTTTTGATGTATTTCTCCCCCAATTTATTCACATTAGTCATCATTGGACCATGGAGTTATGATTTGACATTGTCGGGCAGTACTGAACCAGATCAGACCCCTGGATTCAAACTTATTTCACATATGATAGATAAATCAGTGATCTATGATATATATGGTGATGAATAATTTTATAATGTGTGTTTCCTTTCATTGATTTTAGATCTAGGATCAAGTGGAAAATGAAGAAGGTGTGAGGGACATGTGAAGAACATCTAAAGACCAATGAGTACCATTTTCTAGCCATCAGATGGCCAGAAACAAAGATCAATGGTCAGATCCATCATTTTAGGGAAGGAATGAGGCTATATCCAAAATCCAAATGAATAGATCTAGATTTCTGATCATGGATCTAAAATTCTATAAAAATATCAACTATGTGTCGTGTAGTTATATGAACACATGGCATGTAGCCCCTATTCTAGGTGGCTAGGGGTTTAGAAATTTATAAGAATGGCATAACATTTATCCCTCCTACACACTGTATACCCCTTTCCTAGGTGGTTTATCCTTGTAGCAGAGCACACAAGAAGGACCCCATGTGGAAGTACACAGCCATTCACACGACCATGTAATGAAGTACACAGACACGGCCAAGCACACGAGTGGGACCTTGGGTGGCATGGGCACACTGTGCAGATCCCTAATGTCATGTATCACTACACGTTCTGATATTCATGTACCTCTAGGGACACAGTTAGGTGATGGAGTGGAACCACACACCATGTGGGTCCACTAACGCACTATGTACCCCTTTATTCCTTTTTAGGAAACTTAAATCTCACATATATCCTTCATTTGAACTAATATTTTGGACCGTGGTTATCCTATCCTAGGTGTTTCTTCACTTAGAATACAATAGTCTTCTCTTTTTTGGATTTTAAGATATGATGCAAGATGTTTCAGGCATGCCTCTTATTTAGGTGATTCCCAACGATGATAGTGATCATGTTGGATCACTACAGTCTTTCAAAGTAGAACCCTCTAGCTGGGATGGTAATGAGTCCTATATAGACTGTCAAAGTGGAACCCTCATGTAGATTCAAGATATGGGTCCTCTAGTATCAGAGAGTGGAAGCCTCCTATTTACATAGGGCATGGGTCCTCTATCTACCATTCAGAGTGGAACCCTTTAGATGGAGTCAGGGCATGGTTCCTCTAGCACCAGAGTGGAACCCTCCTATAAATAAAGGGTATTGTCCCTCTACTATTAGAGTGGAGCCCTCATATTGGGAAAGGCATTGGCCCTCTATTAACCATCGGAGTGTAACCCTTTTATTCGAACAGGGAATGTGTCCTCTATCTATCCACTGATTGGACTCCTCTTTTTGTATCAGGGCATGGTTCCTCTACCTAGAGATTATGGCCCATCGACTATGTGTAATAGTGACAGGTCATGGCTTGAATTGGATATTTGCTTCTAGGAAGATACATGTGATTATGGGAATATTTGTTGGACTTTTTAAACTATTGGTGACTCTTTTCCTGGGGTAGGTTGTTATATGAAGATCCATTTACTCTCTTATTTGGGTTTCTTTTTACTGAGAATATATATATATATATATATCTGTGTGTGTGTGTGTGTTCATGCCTTTGGATTTGGTTACTCTCTTTTCATAGGTTGCAAAGATGCATAGGGTATGTCACATGCTTTCTGTGTTTAGCTTATCATGGTTAGATGAGGCTACTCTCCTACTATGGGTGGAAAATACTTGATGTTTAGTCTATCTACAAACTGTGTTGATCCCCTTTTTCTTAGATGAGGTTACTCTCTCTCTCTCTCTTGGTTTGGGTTGTGATGTTCTATTTCATTATTTTCTATATATTGTTCACTATATACTGTATTTTTATTCCTATTGTGTCTCTTATTACTTTCCCATTCATTATTTGGGTTTCCCTACTTGGTATGTATATAATCACCCATACATGGGCTTTCACATACATTTCATGTCTTATAAAGATGAAAGATAGGTCGGCGGTGACTACATAGGAGTTTAGGGATACTTGGTACTTTAGACCATGTATGGTGGTCATACCTTACAGATTAAGAGTCGGGCTCTCTCAACAATTTATTTTATAGTTTTGTTAGGTTAGGACATATTTCTAGATGGGTGTTTATTTTTTCCCTTTTATTTTCAATTTACACTGTCATACTCTTGTACTCCCTAGAGGTTTTTCATGCTTCGTTTAGTTTCTAGTTGTTGCATCCTTTTATTATTATTCCTCTTCACTTCTACATTGAGATGGTTGATTGAATGTGTATAGGTACATTAGCCAGGTACATTAGCCAAAGGCCTCCCATTTAGGATATGCCTTTTGGTTCTTTTCACCACCCCTGGCCTATGGAGGTGTGCTTGGGGTAATTTCGGATCGAGCCCAAGTTTAGGGTGGGTCGTGAAATATTGGTATTAGAGCAGTTCATTCCTTGGGATGTTGTTTGTAGTAGTCCCCTAACAAGGATTTGGTTGGGATTAGGGAAATAGTGTCAAAGTGTATTGAGTGCAGCTCTCAAGTCATAAAATCTGGTGATAGTAAAGGTGGCCGACATATCCATTCACTAAGACCTTGAATACCTTCTTATTGACTCGCCATACTGATACATTGGTTGTAGGTATCATTGGTATATGAAACATATAGGACTGAGTCATTGATTTTCCTTCTGAAGTCATATCCCCATTGTTATATATATATATATATTCTCATCTGAGTATGGTACGTATTGATTAAATTTTTAGGATTCCTCTATGATGACATTCATCCAAGATACTAGTTCCAAATCATGAAGATGGTATGATGAGTGATAAGGCCTCAGTTTAGGGTCTAACCTGTGAGATCCTTCCTCTAGGTGGACAGGTAGTAGCACCACCACCTGTCCAACAGTATATTACACCAGACAATTTGGATGAGGATGCGCATAGTCTTATCACACTCCGTGAGTTCCAGTGCTAAAGGATGTTGAGGTTCCACGATGAGCTAGATCCTAAGGAAAAATGGGATTGGAAAGAGTCAATGGTCTGTGTTTTCAGGCTCATCCATAAACTGACAGATCAGGTGGTTGGCCTTTTCCACAGATCAGTTGTGTGTTGGGGGAGTCTTATTACCCATATTCATGATGAGTTGACACTCTCATGGCCTAACATCCATCAGTTATTATATGAGGAGTATTATCCCTCTTATTTGTACTCAGTTCATATTCAGGATCTTCTGGAGTTGTACAAAGGAGGTATAATGGTAGTTGAGTACACTATGAGGTTCAAAAACATTACATAGTACTCCCTGTACATGGTCAGAGATGGATACTTCTAGGCATCAAATTTTGATAAGGAACTACGTATAGAGATCCTTTCTAGTGTGGTAACCTTTTTCATCCCCACCTATGTTGGGTTTTTTGAGTGGGCACTAATGATAGAGAGATTATTATCATAGGGACTCTAGGTAGATAGATCTGGCATTGGGCATCACATATCTGAGTTTTCTGTAGTAGCTAGAAGGCTCCAGTCGATGAGATCTTAGTGAAAGAGATCTTGTGGTGATCAGACTTAAACACATGTTCATGTAACATAGGGACAGTGAAGAGCACTAAAAAACTCCAGAGAAGGTTGGTGCTATGATTATGATAGGAGAGGTCACATATTCTATGAATACCCAACTAGACATGCTGAGGAGCACAGGCAGGTAGCTGATGGACCACCATGGCATAGGCAGCTCCATGATCAGGGATCACCGAGGAGGGGATATGGTGGCCCCTAGGGAGTCATATCTGGAAGAGTAGTAGGATGTAGAGTAATCTATGAGATCCTTCCACCAACACCACTAGGCAACCCATGTCAGGCTCAGGGAGCTAGAGGTCAGGGCCACAAATATCTACAGTCTCTGGAGGTTTATGACCCTATGGTGCACGAGATGATTAGAGTTACAATCTATGTATTTTCTACTCTTTATTTAGTATTATTAGACAAATGTGTCAGTCATTAATTCATCTCTATACCTATTATGAGAGATTTAGAGCTCCCATTTGAGGTTCTAACCTAGTAGCTTCATCTTGGGGATCCTATTGGGAACACTTCTTCTGTATCTTTTATCTGCCAGTAGTGAAATCTATCACTATGTTGAGAGGGGTTCACATGGTGAATTTTGGTCATCATAATGGAACCCTATGAAATAATCTTGGGTATGGATTAGTTTTCCATGGTAAAATCCCAGATTGACTTTCACCACAGATGATTTAGATTCCTTTGCATTTAGGGTATGAGATTATCCTTTACGGGTGAGAGAGATCTCATGGTGGGATGAGTAGATCCTACGAGCAGGAGGTCATATCCCATCACCCATCAATTGGATAGTATATCCCTTAGTACAAAGGGCTCATCAGGAATCTATATTCTTTCAGTTATGGAGGATTATATGTATGTATTATCTGAGGATTTTCTGGAACTACCACCAAGGCGGGATATGGAGTTTTGTATCGACTTGCATCCACGTACATCTTTTCTATCTTTTGAGGCATATCAGACGGTCCATATTGAGATCTAGGAGCTTTAGTTTTAGTTAGAGGACCTTTGAGAGACAGGTTTCATAAAGTACAGTGTGTCCCCCTGGGAATCTCCAGTGTTGTTTGTGAAAAAGGTGGACAGTAGAATATGAATTTTCATTTATTATCATCACTTAAACCAGGACAAGATAAAGAATAATTACCCCTTAACAGGGATTGACAACCTCTTTGACCATTTTCGAGGCATGATACGATTCTTTAAGATCTATCTTAGGTCTGGATACCACCAGTTGAGGGTTTGTGAGGATGATATTTCAAATTTGGAATTCTAATGTCACTACAGACACTATGAGTTCATAGTGATTCCCTTTGGTGTGATGAATGTCCCCACCGTGTTTATAACTTTGATGAACTAGATCTTCTAGCCATACTTGGACCAGTTTTAATTTGTATTCATTGATGACATACTCATCTACTTTGAATCATAGTATGAGAATGAATTTCACTTGATGATGGTTCTAGATTTTCTTCGGGAGCACCAACTTTATGGAAAGATCTCAAAGTACCAATTCTATATTCATGGGGTTCACTTTCTGGGGATGTCATCTTTGAGCATGGCTTGACCATGGACCTAGCAAAGATTGATTTAGTACTTTCTTGGGATCCACCCAAGTGCGTGTCAGAGGTGCGAAGCTTTCTTGGTTTGGAGGGGTACTATAGGAGGTTTGTGGTAGACTTATCCAGGATTATATCCCCTTTGACCACCTTGATGCATAATGGGTGGCCTTTTACCTAGACTGAGTGGTGCCAAAGGGCCTTTAAGGAGTTGAGGATGAGGTTGACTAGTACCCCTATGTTTAGAATATCGTAGGATGGTGTGAAGTAAAAGGTGTATTTTGATGCCTCAAGAGTTGGGCTCAGCTGCATATTAATGTACCGGAAGGCAGTTATTTCATATGGGTCAAGGAAGTTGATACCTCACAATAATAACTACATGAATCACAACCTAGATCTTGAAATGGTAGTCTTCACCCTGAGAATGTGGATGAACTATCTTCAGGGAGAGCACTTTGTGGTTTACTCATACCATCAGAGTCCCATGTATGTATTTAAGTATAGAGACTTGAACCTAAGATAGTGGCGCTAGATGGAGTTTATGCAGGACTATGACTTAGAGATAGTCTATACTCTAGGGAAGGGAAATGTGGTAGTAGATTCCCTTAGTAGGAAGTACCAATCTCACTTGGTGCAGAAGGCTTTGGAGTAGTTTCCTTCCTTGCATCTGACCCTAGTGGAGCAAGAGGGTGGAGTTTTTATTTAGTCAATGGGGTTGACTCCTCCACTTCTTGAGTTTTTGAGAGAGTCTCAACTGGGATACATCGACTATGAGGTATTTCATGACCAGATATCCACAAGGGATTCACCATATAGATATTCTAAAGGAGGTAATCATGTGATCATTTTCTAGGGGAAAATGGTGGTTCCAGTCACGATGTGAGATGAGGTGATATGAGAGTTCCACACTTCTCCTTTGGTTATACATCCTGTTGTGGAGAAGATGTAAAAATAGCTTCTGTGGAATTTTTGGTGGTCCATCATGAGATGAAGCGTTGCAAAGTTAGTCTCTTGATGACTCACCTATCAGTAAGTGAAGGTTGAGAACCAAGTTCCAGTAGGTTTGTTTCATCCCCTTGAGATCCTGAAGTGGAAGTGGGATGGCATATCCATGGACATTATTATAGGACATCCATAGATATTGAAGGTCCATGAAACCATCTGGGTGATAGTTGAATGACTCATGAAGTCGGTACACTTCCTTACTATCAGGGATCATAGTTCAATGGAGATTTTGGGGATGATGTATGTATGGTACATTGTTCAACTTTATGGGGTTCCCTCGATGATTGTCTTTGATCATGACACATGGTTTACATCATGATTTTTTAGAGACCAACAAGAGGCATTCGGGGCCTAGATGAGGATGAGTACATCCTTTTACCCCCAAATAGATGGTAAGACTAAGCGCATTATCTAGGTGTTGGAGGATATGATGAGGGATTTCATGCTAGACTTTGACCAGAGCTAGGAGGATCACTTTACCTTGGTAGAGTTTGTGTACATCAATAGATACCACTCTACTATCATCATGGAACCATTTGAGGCCCTGTATGGGAGACCCTACATCCCACTATTGTGCTAGAAATAGACTGGTAAGATATCTCTCATTGGTCCATAGTTGGTGGAGATGACAATGGAGAAGATCCATGTCATCTGTGAGCGGATCAGGATGGCTTAGAGTAGGCATAAATCTTACACAGATCACCATCATAGGCCCTTGAAATTCAAGTAAGGAAACCATGTTTTCCTTAGAGTCTCCCCATGAGGAGGATTGCTAAGGTTCATTTGGGGAGGCAATCAATCCTTGAGGTTCATCAATCTGTTCAAGATCTTTTAGATGGTTGGAGAGGTTTCCTACCACCTCGACCTACCCCCACGATTGGAGTGGGTGCTCGACGTCTTCCATGTGTCATAGCTAAGGAGATATGTGTAACAACCCGATATTTTATGATAAGTATTATTTTTAATTTATTTGATGTCATGTTTTCATGCTAAAATAAGATTATCTTGTGCTATACGTCACACTGTATTAGCTTGAAGTATACGCAACACTATTCTTAGATTGTGTTACACACAATTTCAAGCTCGTTTTATAATAGTCATTCTACGCAACATTGAGTGTATATATATATATATATATATATTCAATGTATAAATGAAATATGGTTGGATTATGTTATACGAAACAACGAAGGATTCTTCCACAACACACAACCCTGACTTGGCTTGCATTACACGCAATCATGACTTTCCTCGATAGCGTGTGTTGTACGCAATATCAGGTTTCACTAAACAATGATATATGGTTATAATATTATTATGAACTAGCCATTATGAATAGTATTAACTAAATTTTTAATGCTATAACATTATTATTTCATCTTACACGTTTTCTAGAACATGGTATGTGAACAAAATAAATTTTTCGGGTAAAATAAGTATTTTTCAAAAAATGCAGTTTTGCCGCCTTTTAATGGCGCACCCACATTAAATATAGTTTTTGACATGTTTATAAGCTCAATTTTACAAAATAAACTTCTTCTTTTGAATCAGGATATAAAAATTTACATTGGATAAATTTTTGATATTTTTCTGATAACTTTCATATTTTAATGAATAGTAAAAACACGCTATATTTTAATTAAAAACAACTTTTTTCATCGTAATAATTTATATGGTTAAATTATAATATTTAATGGTTTTAAATTATAAATATAATATATTTTTACCATTTAATATAATGTATGTCATTAGCATTGATTTTACCTTGAATTCGTAGGTTAAATCAATTCAATCTTTTGCAATGTTTTAAACAAAAACTCGTTTTCTTTCGACAACAGGATTAATTTTAATTTAATTTCTGAAACTTTTTTGTATTGAATTTGGAAAAATGGATTCCATATTTGGAATCATTGGGTCCAAATTATGTTAATAAGCTACTTTTTATTTTTTTGGGCATCATGAATAGTAACTACGGAAAATTTTATTTACCATAGTTAAAGGTAAATCTGGTAATTAAGGGTAAATATAAGATTATAAAATTACCCTAACACCTGAAAAATCCTATTTTATGACTAAAAGTATACCCATATCACCTAAGGGTCATATTAGATTCATTTAATGGACTTTTTTCCATGAAAATAATTTAAACCAAACAAAGTGACAACATGTCACTTTCTTAAATCTTATAAGTATAATAATTTTAGTTTAGTGATAAACTTCATGAAACTTCGGATATAAATATTCTACATAAAGATAATAAAATTATATACATCATAATAATTTATTTATAATTTTTAGGGATTAAATAATTATCATTAAAGGTGACATAATAGTGATGTTGAAATTATTTTATTAAGAGAAATATCAAATAAATGGTTTTAAAAATATTAAAAAAAAATATTATATGAACTATTTAATGTGATCCACTAATTTTATAGATAAATATGACATGTTATGAATCTATTAAATCCTTTAGTTCGAACATATCTTCTGTATATTTTTTATTTAAATTCAAATAAATGAATAGTGTCAAAATTGACACTATTGTTATTTTATAAAAATAACATATTATAAAATTGTTTAAAAATCACAAAAATATTTAAAAATTATAAATTTAAATTTATATGGTAAAAAATGTCATAAAGTGTCAAATTATAGAAAATTAAAACACATATGTAATTATTTATAATAATTTAAAATTTAGAATATTATTACCACAAATAAAATTAAATTGATAAATAAGGATAAATCAAGTTGATAATGTTTAAAATAAATTCCTAACATGTATAAATTTTATTGTTTGATTATATTACAACCCTATATCATCTAATATTAGGATATGAGTCATTTTGGAAGTTTTTAAGTGGGGTTGGGATTTAATATAAACTAATATTTCTTATATTTCTAAAGGTGCCCCTCCCCTCCCTTATAAAAGGGAACCTCCTCCCTCTCCTCCTCACACCAATTTGAGCCTTCAAGATCGGCCAAACCTTGATCATTTCACTTCCCCACTTCCTTATAAACCTACTATAGGTACTAGTCTTATCAAAAGACCAACTCTAGTGCCCTAAGAGAAAGTTTAAAGGAGGCACTTCGAGAAAGAGGTAATGTCTTCTACCGTTTTCTTCAAGTTTCATTCTTCTTATACTCCATCTTATTTAGTTGTTTCATTATGAAGTAATAACATCAGTATCCCTAATATACTGATATGTTATTATAAATATGAAACAACCCTATTTCACCTTATATCCATCCTACGGAAAACAAAATCATCGCGCGTGCGTACGTACGGAATACCGTCTCCACGCCATGGTGTAATCTGTTTTTCCACCAACACCTTACATGGATGGGTATAATGGTGTAAAGAATAACTATATATGGTTATTATAAAATCATACTGATTCTGATATATTATACCATCCACTCCAATTCTATTCAATAATTATGGTAACGATATCATCGCTCGTGCGTACGTACGGACTACCGTCTCCACGACGCGATGAGATTCATTCTCCATGTTAACCATACATGAATGATCATAAAGTTTATATAATGAATAATAATGAAATATATGAAATAATAATTCTACTGGATTTATGTATATATATATATATGTATGTCATCTATTTAGTTTCATTCAATTCAATAAGGAAACGAAAATAGCGTTGATGCGTACGTACGGCCTGTCATCTCTATGAACGGTGTATTTCATTCCTTTTATCGATCTATAATATATATGTATATGATGAATATATATTATATATAAATCATGTTTTACATTCTGGAATTATGTAAATAGGGATATAAGTAATAATATCAAGAACGACAAGTCGAAACACTTACGATAAATGAAATGATTTTACCCAAAACGTTGCTTTAACATGGAATTTACAAAAGAACGGGTAATATAAAGTCATAAGTAAAACATATATGATATAATAACAATTAATATGATTATGTAATAATTCAATGACATTATTTAAATCATTATACAGGAGGTTCGGATCCATACGAAGTATATTGGACCTAAGGTAAGGGATAAGTTTCCAATCTTGTTCTTATCCGAGATTGTTTATTCGTAAGTATTTACTGGGGTTATTGTTATCATCCATGTCCATGTTCCCTAAAAATGGTTTCATGTATGTTTAAAGTCCTTTTTAACCATTTTTGACTTTTACTACATGGTATTTAAGGAATCTTTCTTTTTTTTACATACGAGGTACTTTTTGACTTTTCCGACAAAAGTACGAGAAGAATGTTATTTTTAACTTATGCAGCGTGAACAAATTTTTACAGTTTCATAATGCCTAATTTTCATGAAGCTTAATATACAATATTTTACGGCTATTTTCAACAAAATACTGTTCTTTTAAAATTGCATGGAATTTTGTGAAAAAAAATGATTTTAAAGAAGAAAGGATATTTTCCTCAAGAATTCATTTCAAGTTTTTTATCAAAACCATTTTCCATATAAGATGACATTATTTCATATGTGTATGTTTCAAGTATAATGTCTCTATTATTTACATGGTTTCACTTTTCTTATGATGAAATATCCATTTGTTTTATATGGATTATGTGATGATGGGATGATGTTTATGAAACCCATTTTATTCTTTGGGTTATGATGAATGTTTTAAGTTTATTTTGTGGCACAAGTAAGAATGATTTCATTATAAGATGGGTGGGACATATATCTCCCTCCAATTCATTGGGTAAATATTTATATCTCATGAGATATACATGGCTATAATGGTAAGTTAATCTGGTTCAGTGTTACAGGACTGAAACGAGGAGTGAACTCGATTCATAAAGGGACTTTGTCCACTAAGATGGTCTTGGCAGCAATTCCTTGGCTATTATGGAAATAATAACATGTACTGAATGGTTTCCAAAATTACATGTTTTATTCCCATTATATTTTATCATGTTTGATGTTCCATTATGATATATGCCTTACGTACTTCCACGATTTATGTCTTTGCTCAATATTTTGATGTTTAAATTTCATGTTCAAGTTTTTGCTTTCAAATATTTATGGATTGTTTTATGTTCTCTATGTTTTCCCTTAATGAGCATTTGAGCTCACCCTTTTTATGTTTTATTTTCCCTGGGAAATAAAGAAAGGTTTTAGGTAAGGAAACAAAAAGGGGAAGATCGTTATGGGAGTTGTTGAAGATCTTTCAACATGATTAGAAGTTTGTATTCCAAGTTTCCAAAGACACTAAACTATTATGGTCCTTGAGTGTTGGTTCTTATTATGTATTAATTATTTCTCAAAAGTAATGTAATTTCCATGTACGTCAAGCTTCGGGCCTCTACAGTTGGTATCAGAGGAAAGGTTTAGTTAACCTTTGGAAACTAGGATGCGAAAAATTTAGTGAGATCCCTAAAGTTATTTCTAAGGTATTTCTAGGGATGTCCCTAAGGTTTAGTATAACTATAGGTTACAGTCCTAAAATTATGTTGACAATCATGAATAACCTAGGGTGAACCTAGGGTATCGTGGATTAAAGAATGTGTGATAAGTTAGACATCCCATAAGTGACTTTTTATGATTATGTGGTTCCTCGTTATTTTAATTGTTTCTTACACTATGATTTCTGGTCTTAGTCAATGGAGGGAACAAGAAGGAATTCAGTTAACATTGATTTCAATGGACAAATTGGTGACCATGAGCAACGAAATTGTGTAATGCCTAGAGAGAAAGATATTGTGATTATACCGAATCAGGCATCTCTATATATGATTAACAAGGTGAAGTTTAGTTGTATTCCTAAGTCATCAAATAAGAGGAAGATGGAATTTTATGCATGTTCGCATGGTGAGGAGCATAGAGAAGGGAAGATTTATATTTCTAAAGAAGGGAAGAAGAACCTTGAGGAATACCTCAAATGGAGGGGAAGATTTTATATATGTGGAGAAAAGGGTCACAGAGTGACAGACTGTCATGGAGTTCAATGTCTTATTTGTGGAGAACATGATCATTACCCAACTCAATGCCCAGACCTAAGAGGTTACTTCTAAATCAAGGAAGGACGTATTCCATGAAAATCATTTAAGAGGATGGATTGAAGTGTTTATGTCTTGGTATTCAAGAATAATGTTGTTGGGGTACTTTCATGAAATATTGGAATATCTATGTATTGGTCAATTCTGGTTTTCAATAATTATATGGTATAGGTAACCATGAAAAGTGTTTGAAATGTTTTTGGAAAGTAGATGATATGCGCATAATGATGGGATAAGGAGAAAATAATATTTTTGGTAGTATTCATGAGCTCATGATTGATATAAGGACAAAGTGATATCATGGTTTGAGTATATATAATTTTTGGGATTTTTGGTATGTGGAAAGAGTTAACTTTTGACAGCACTCATGTTTTCACTAAGGTTTTATGGTAATTCATGTTTCAAAGTAATACATGATTAAGGTATTCACATGTTTGGACTATGACCAACAAGATATATATTATGATATATGGGGGATAAATGATGGTATTCACATGCTTGTTATGTGACATTTCAAGTAATATTTTCTTTATAGTATGAGATTTGACATATGTATAAGCCTAAAGATTGGAATGGATTATGTTGGACATAATATAGTATTGTTTAAGGATAGAACTTTTTTTTGATATTATTTCTGGAATGTTATAATAGTGTAGTTTTAGAAAAAGGACAACCTACAGGATGGGCGATAACCCATTGCGTAGGACAAGGTTGTGGGAATCGAACCCACAACTGAAGTGTGATAGGACTTTATCACCTACCACTAGCCTACAGTAAGTCCTTGGTTAGTGGAAACTAGATTTATTTTATTAAGCGGTATGATAAATAAAGAATAAGTCCATTTTTTGGAACCATACACGATTAATCTCACCATAAGATGGACGTATAACATTTACTAACATTTTGTATAAAACAGATGGAATAACCCATCATTCTATCACATGATCTGCTAACACTTCATGAATAACAAATTCAACTTCATTTCTTTAAGAGATGAAGTGGAAATTGTTCAATTCACGAAAAACAGTGAGATTGTACCAAAATCATGTAAGTATTTCTTTTAAGTCATCAACTTTAGAGAAATGATCTTGAAAATGTTGTCCTAGTTCCCTCATATCCGATGAATCAGATAGTACCCTAGATCACCACAAATTTATGGCTTTGTGATTGTTGGCTTTTTCATAGTCATGTTCTCTACCACTCTCCATCAGAACTTGATGGTTAGATTTCTCTTCCATATCCATATTTTCACCAATGTTCTCTTATGTGGAAACCTAGTGATTAGTTAATTTGGGTAACCATTACGTTTCATACTTTAGTTTTTAAAGTTAAGTTTTGGTATTTCATTTTATGATGTGTGTTGCAATTAAAGAAACTTTCAAGTAGAAAACCATGTATAACCCCGACGAATTTCGAGGGAGAAATTCATTTTAAGGGGGGTAGAATGTAACAACCTGATATTTTATGATAAGTATTCTTTTTAATTTATTTGATTTCATGTTTTTTATGCTACAACAAGATTATCTTGTTCTATACGCCACACTGTATTAGCTTGAAGTATACGCAACACTATTCTTAGATTGTGTTACACACAATTTCAAGTTCATTTTATAATAGTCATTCTACGCAACATTGAGTGTATATATATATATATATATATATTCAATGTATAAATGAAATATGGTTGGATTATGTTATACGAAACAATGAAATATTCTTGCACAACACGCAACCCTGACTTGGCTTGCATTACACGCAATCGTGACTTTCCTCGATAGTGTGTGTTGTACGCAATATCAGGTTTCACTAAACAATGATATGTGGTTATAATATTATTATGAACTAGCCATTATGAATAGTATTAACTAAATTTTGAATATTATAACATTATTATTTCATCTTACACATTTTCTAGAACATGGTATGTGAACAAAATAAATTTTTCGGGTAAAATAAGTATTTTTTAAAAAATGCAGTTTTGCCGCCTTTTAATGGAGCACCCACATTAAATCTAGTTTTTAACATGTTTATAAGTTCAATTTTACAAAATAAACTTATTCTTTTGAATCGGGATATAAAAATTTACATTGGATAAAGTTTTGATATTTTTCTGATAACTTTCATATTTTAATGAATAGTAAAAACACGCTATATTTTAATTAAAAACAACTTTTTTCATCATAATAATTTATATGGTTAAATTATAACTTTGAATGTTTTTAAAGTATAAATAGAATATATTTTTACCATTTAATATAATTTATGTCATTATCATTGATTTTACCTTGAATTCGTAGGTTAAATCAATTCAATCTTTTGCAATGTTTTAAACAAAAACCCATTTTCTTTCGACAACGGGATTAATTTTAATTTAATTTATGAAAATTTTGTGTATTGAATTTGAAAAAATGGATTCCATATTTGGAATCATTGGGTTAAAATTATGTTAATAAGCTACTTTTTATTTTTTTTTGGCATTATGAATAGTAACTACGGTAAATTTTATTTACCATAGTTAAAGGTAAATCGGATAATTAAGGGTAAATATAAGATTATAAAATTACCCTAACACCTTCCAAAATCCTATTGGATGACTAAAAGTTGACCCATATTACCTAAGGGTCGGATTAGATTCATTTAATGGACTTTTTTCCATGAAAATAATTTGAACCAAAGAAAGTGGCAACATGTCACTTTCTTAAATCTTATAAGTATAATAATTTTAGTTTAGTGATAAACTTCATGAAACTTTGGATATAAATAGTCTCCATAAATCTAATAAAATTATCTAAATCATATGAATTTATTTATAATTTTTAGGGATTAAATAATTATCATTAAATGTGACATAATAGTGATGTTGAAATTATTTTATTAAGAGAAATATCAAATAAATGGTTTTAAAAATATTAAAATAAATATTATATGAACTATTTAATGTGCTCCACTAATTTTCTAGATAAATATCACATGTTATGAATCTATTAAATCTTTTATTTCGAACATATCTTCTGTATATTGTTTATTTAAATTCAAATAAATGAATAGTGTCAAAATTGACACTATTGTTATTTTATAAAAATAACATATTATAAAATTGTTTAAAAATCACAAAAATATTTAAAAATTATAAATTTATATTTATATGGTATAAAATGTCATAAAGTGTCAAATTATGGAAAATTCACAAAACATATGTAATTATTTATAATAATTTAAAATTTAGAATATTATTACCACAAATAAAATAAAATTGATAAATAAGGATAAATCAAGTTGATAATGTGTAAAATAAATTCCTAACCTGTATAAATTTTATTTTTTGATGATATTACAACCCTATCTCATCTAATATTTGGATATGAGTCATTTTGGAAGTTTTTAAGTGGGGTTGGGATTTAATATAAACTAATATTTCTTATATTTCCAAAGGTGCCCATCTCCTCCCTTATAAAAGGGAACCTCCTCCCTCTCCTCCTCACACCAATTTGAGGCTTCAAGCTCAGACAACCCCTTCCCATTTCACTTCCCCACTTCCTTATAAACCTACTATAGGTACTGGTCTTATCAAAATACCAACTCTAGTGCCCTAAGAGAAAGTTTAAATGAGGCACTTTGAGAAAGAGGTAATACCTTCTACCATTTTCTTCAAGTTCCATTCTTCTTCTACTCCCTCTTCTTTAGTTGTTTCATTATGAAGTAATAACATCAGTATCCCTCATATACTTATATGTTATTATAAATATGAAACAACCCTATTTCACCTTCTATACATCCTACGGAAAACAAAATCACCGCGCGTGCGTACGTACGGAATATCGTCTCCACGCCGTGGTGTAATCTGTTTTTCCACCAACACCTTACATGGATGGGTATAATGGTGTAAAGAATAAATATATATGTTTATTATAACATCATACTGATTCTGATATATTATACCATCCACTTGAATTCTATTCAATAATTATGGGAACGATATCATCGCTCGTGCGTACGTATGGACTACCGTCTCCACGACGCGATGAGATTCATTCTCCATGTTAACCCTACATGAATGATCATAAAGTTTATATAATGAATAATAATGAAATATATGAAATAATAATTCTACTGTATTTATGTATATATATATGTATTTCATCTATTTATTTTCATTCAATTCAATAAGGAAACGAAAACAGCGTTCATGCGTACGTACGGCCTACCGTCTCCATGAACGGTGTATTTCATTCCTTTTATCGATCTATAATATATATGTATATGATGAATATATATTATATATAAATCATGTTTTACATTCTAGAATTATGTAAATCAGTATATAAGTAATAATGTCAAGAACGAAAAGTCGAAACACATACGATAAATGAAATGATTTTACCCAAAACGCTGCTTTAACATGGAATTTACAAAAGAATGGGTAATATAAAGTCATAAGTGAAACACATATGATATCATAACAATTAATATGATTATTAAATAAGTCAATTACATTATTTAAATCATTATTCAGGAGTTTCGGATCCATACGAAGCATATTGGACCTAAGGTAAGGGATAACATTTCCAATCTCGTTCTTATCCGAGATTGTTTATTCATAAGTATTTACTGGGGTTATTGTTATCATCTATGTCCATGTTTCCTAAAAATGGTTTCATGTATGTTTAAAGTCATTTTTAACCATTTTTTACTTTTACTACATGGTATTTAAGTAATCTTTCTTTTTTTTTACATACGAGGTACTTTTTGACTTTTCTGACAAAAGTACGAGAAGAATGTTATTTTTAACTTATGCGGCGTGAACGGATTTTTACGGTTTCATAACGCCTCATTTTCATGAAGATTACTCTATAATATTTTATTACTATTTTCAAAAAAATACTTTTCTTTTAAAATTTCATGGAATTTTGTGAAAAGAAAATGATTTTGAAGAAGAAAGGATGTTTTCCTCAAGAATTAATTTCAAGTGTTTTATCAAAACCATTTTCCATCTAAGATGACATTATTTCATATGTGTATGTTTCAAGTATAATGTCTCTATGATTTAAATGGTTTCACTTTTCTTATGATGAAATATCCATTTGTTTTATATGGATTATGTGATGATGGGATGATGTTTATGAAACCCATTTTATTCTTTGGGTTATGATGAATGTTTTAAGTTTATTTTGTGGCACAAGTAAGAATGATTTCATTATGAGATGGGTGGGACCTATATCTCCCTCCAATGAATTGGGTAATGATTTATATCTCATGAGATAGACATGGCTGGAATGGTAAGTTATTCTGGTTCAGTGTTAGAGGACTGAAACGAGGAGTGAACTCGATTCAGAAAGGGACTTTGTCCACTAAGATGGTCTTGGCAGCAATTCCTTGGCTACTATGGAAATCATAACATGTGCTGAATGGTTTCCACAATTACATGTTTTATTCCCATTATATTTTATCATGGTTGATGTTCCATTATGATATATGCCTTACGTACTTCCACGATTTATGTCTTTGCTCAAGATTTTGATGTTTAAATTTCATGTTCATGTTTTTGCTTTCAAATGTTTATGGATTGTTTTATGTTCTCTATGTTTGCCCTTACTGAGCATTTGAGATCACCCTTTTTATGTTTTATTTTCCCTAGGAAATAAAGAAAGTTTTTAGGTAAGGAAACAAAAGGGGGAAGATCATTATGGGAGTTTTTGAAGATATTTCAACCTGATTAGAAGTTTATATTCCAAGTTTCCAAAGACACTAAACTATTACGGTCCTTGAGTGTTGGTTATTATTATGTATTAAGTATTCTGAAAAAGTAATGTAATTTCCATGTAAGTCAAGCTTTGGGTCTCTAAAATATGTACATGACCTTATGTACATCATCGACTTGGGAAAGTTGGGAATCGATAAGGGATCCAACTTTGAGGAGAACCCAGTGGATATTGAGGATCAACATTAGATGACCCTACTTGGACATACCATTCCCATGTTTCATGTGTTGTGGCATCACAGGAACATGCAGAAGAGTTCTTTGGAGTAGAAAATCTAGATGTGGGCTCAATATCCTAAGTTGTTTGTGTAGTTTTACTTTTTTATGAAAAAAAATATTTGAGGGAATTATGTAGAGACCCACTTTCCCCTTGTAGGAATTTTAAATATTTCTATATATATTTGTAGATCTAGATGGTGAGACGTCATGAAATTCTGAGGCTCAGTGTGCCCAGAATAAATTTTATAAAAATATTAATTTATTTCCCATTATGTGCACGTAGTTTCTTAAAAAAATGGGTTAAGTCTTAAAATAAATCTTTGATCAGAAATCCAAGGCCACAATTGAGTCTATAATGCAATGTTTACCCTAGGTGGGACCTAAAATAGATCGCTGTGGGGCGTTTGGATATAGAGACCATTTGCAGGTGCGTTTAGTTAAGATAAATAATTATGTTTATTTATTTTAATTAAATTAACATATTCTAAATTTCTATAAGTATATAATTATAGAAAATTATACAGGTTTATGCACATGAACTAAGAATAATTGATATCTTTTCTTTTCTCCTTCCATTGGTGGATCATATCATATAGTGATGAATCTCTGTATCAAAGAAGATCAGAGTGCAGTGAATGCAATGAATTCTTCCATTAATTAGAGAGAAATTTATTCAATGAAAAATGATACAATATCTAGGTAGGACTCTTAAAACCATGTATTACACTCTTTTTTAATAATTTTATTGAAAGGAATCATCCCTTTTATGATCTTCACCATTTTTTTTAGCCTTTGCATGTGCCCGTGTATCGAAATTCAATTAGTTGTTCTTTTTTCTAACCCTAGATATACATATCCATGACTGTTGGTTAATAATTCTTGGAAAATATCGATACACATTTTCTATGCCTTTCTACCCCAATTGATTTGTGTTAGTCATTGTTGGACCATGGGGTCACAATTCGACATTGTTGGGTGGTACCGAACCTAATTGGACCCCTTGATTGAAACTGATTTTGTGGAAGATGGAGAAATTAGTGATCTATGATGGATGTGGGGATTAATTTTTTTATAGTGGTTGTTTCCTATCATGTATTTGATATTCATATGGCATCACGAATTTATATTACATAACTTTTCATTTACATGGTACAAACAGGGGATCTTTTAAAGTTTAGTTTCTTGGAAATAAGGTACATAATACATGAAAACTTAACATATTCTTCTGATCAACTTGAAAGGATTCATCATAGTTTCATCCTAAGTACATTTACTACTTCTCATAACCTGGGGACATACATAAAATTAAAGGGTTAGCATAAGGCCCAGTAAGGGAAAGCAAGGGAAACAGTTTACAAGTGACCGTGAGAAATATCAATAAGAACTTGAAGAATATCATAAAGACATGTAAAAATGAAAAAAGAGAATATCATAATAAAAATAACATGAATTATAATTTGGAAATTTGGAAACAACATTTAAATGATACATTCATAATCATATCATCAAGTATTGTTACTGAGGTGTCATAAAAATTACCAAGGTTATTCACCAAGGTATCGTAAAACATGTCATCTTTAGAGATTAAATTATTTACCCAATGCATTGGAGAAATATTATTGACCACCATTAATATGTATTAATTAATTTGATACACATATATAATAATCAAACATTTCATAAATACCCCATGGAGAATAAAAGAAACTGGTTTCATATTAAAATCATGGTGTTTCAAAAGTACTTAAAAATATGATCATTTTTTCATTTTCATACCATAAAAAGGGAATGAGGGTTTCATGTATGTTAATAACAGAATAAAATAAATAATTTTTACATAATGGTGAATACCCATATAAAATAAAGAGGTTTGGGTATTCACAAAAATAAAATAAAAAAGAATTTCTTGAGGAGAATAGAGAAATCTTGAGAAGTAAATTCGGCATCATAACGAGTATAAAACGTGGTTTTAGAAAAGGGTAAAAAGAGAAGAAATAGGGATAAACCATTGATAAAAAATAATTTTGAAGTAATGGAATGAATAAAAATTAAATAACAGAGAGTTACCATAATATTCATAAGACATATACACAAAGTGGTTCTTGAAATGAAGATAAACGAATGATATATCCCTTACCTTGAAGAGTTGTACCTAAAACTTGAGGGTTGGAACCTTGGGGAATTAAGGAATAATTTATAGGACTCCTTGGGAGTTAAAACTACCATAACATAGTGTAGGATGGATTTAGATTGAAATTAAATGGATAAATGTGTGGGTATTTATTTCATAAATGTAGGATTGTTTTATTAATTTCCAAATATAGGCCTTGGAAACCTCGGTTGTGGAAAATGAAAAACCACGGGCTTTCCCATGGTTTTAGACACATGGGTCATATTTTATGTTGCTTTAATCCAAAATAGTAGATAATTATTTTATATTATTTATTTTGGCGTGTAAAAGTAAATTTTCCACAAAAATAATGTTTTTAATGTCAAAGTTTCCATTTTAGACTTTGTAAAGTAAATTATAGGTTTGGAAATTGATTAAAATATATTAAAATACTTGATATTAATAAAATAACATATTTTAGGTCTTTTATTTTGGTTAATTAGTTATTAAATCATTATGACATAATTATAAAGTCATTAAACATACTGAAAAACTCGAAATTCATTTTTAATATTCATAAAAAAATAAAGTATTTTAAAAATTATCATAAATTCACACCAACCTAATTTTGAAATTATGATTTAAAAAATGATATTTATTTAATCATAATAATTCTCTAAATATGATAATTATGACTTTTAAATATAAAAATCATTATTTATTAAAAATAATAGCAGATTGAAAATACATAGTAAAATTTATGACACTTGAAAAAAATATCATTTATATTTAAATAAGAGTTTTTTTATCCTACTATTTCCTTAAAATAAGTATTTTTAATAATATATTAGTGTATCATAAATATTTATATCTTTTTTGGAAAGTACAATTTCTATCTGAAAAATCAATTTATCAAATTCCATCTCAATTTTATTAAGAAAAAATATTATTAAAACGAAATTGATGGAATAATAATTTTATTTATACAATGGAATTACACTTTAAGTAACTAGGAACTCAACACATAACCCATTATAACAACCACATAAAACCAAAGGGTAAGGTGTGCAATGGTGATAAATTCATGGGGTGGCTCAGCTAACATTTCCATAGTGGTAATTTCCACTAACTTGAACTTCTCTCATAGGAGATTTCATTCAAGATTCACTTGTTGAAGCTCAAATTAGGATTGGTCAAGATAGAACCCCAAAGATGATACCTCCCTCCCAAACTCTTACAAATGGGCTTCATATGACACGAATCTACTGGTTGAGGCCATCATTTATCCTTTATTAATTATCCTTTGTAATTTATACTTATAAACACTAATTATAACGTTAAATTTATTATTAAGAGTATAGTTTCCAATGATCATATTGACTAATGTTTATAATTTACCAATGATTGTATGGTGGTCAAAACTCGATGGTAACATTTCAAATTATACTCACTTCATTAATAAATAGATATTTTTTGTTGATTACAAAATAAAATAACACACATTTCTTAGGAAACAAATATCATTAAAAAATTATAGGTTGTTACATTCTTTCCCCCTAAATAAATTTCATCCTCAAAATTTATAATCATTCTCTCAGTTGAGAAAATGTGTGGGTACTTCTGCCTCATTGTCTCATCTGGTTCCTACATCGCTTCTTCATATATATGGTTCCTCTACAACACTTTGATGAGGTGTGTAGTATTTTTTTGCATAGAACCTTGTCTCTATGGTCCATGATCTTTATTGGTTACTCCTCATAAGAGAGGTCATTTTCCAATTGTAACACCTCAGGATTCAGTACATGTGAAGGGTTAGGTATATACTCCCACAATATAGATACATGGAATACATTATGAACTTGAGTTATATTTGGTGTAAGTTCAAGATGATAGGCCACTTCTCCTATGTGATCAAGGATTTCATTGGGGGAAATGTACCTGGGGATAAGCTTCCCTTTCTTCCCAAAATACATGACTCTCTTCCATGGTGATATTTGAAGGAAAACTTTGACACTAACATCAAACTCCAATTCCCTTCAATGATTGTCAGCATAGATATTTTTCCAACTCTAAGTAGACTTTATGTGTTTTTGGATGGCATGAACTTTTTCTGTCATCTCTTGCACATGATCAGGCCCAAGTAGCTTTCTCTCACAAACTTTATCCCAACAAGTAGTAGGTCTACATATATTCCCATATAGAGCTTCATAGGGTGCCATTTGAATAATCTAATGCAAGTTTTTGTTGTATGATAACTCAAATAATAGGGGATGTTTATACCATCCACCTTTAAATTCCATTGAACATGTTCTTAGCATGCGCTCAAGTTTCTGAATAGTCCTTTCAGTTTTTCCATCATTTTAGGGGTGATATATCATATGGAAATTCAATTTAGTATTCAGATCATGTTGAAGACTTATCCAGTATTTTTATGTGAACCTTTGATCATGATCAGAAATGATAGAAAGTGGTACCCCAAGAAACCTCACCACTTCCTTTACGTAAATCATAGAAAGTTGGTCAAGATATAAATCTTCTCAAATAGCACTAAAATGGTAATTATTGGTGAGACAATCCACAATAACCCATATCACATTGTTTACTTAAGATATTCTTAGAAGACCAGTGAAAAATTACATAGTGATATTGCCCCACTTCCATGTTGGTATGAGTAGTGGTTGAAATACCCCTTTAAGAAGTTATCATTCTGCCTTCACTTGTTCACACACCAAGAACCTTGTAGTGTAGTCAGTAATCTCTCATTTCATGTTATCCCACCAATAATGATCATGAAAGTCCCTATAAATTTTAGTAATTCCAGGATGTATCGAGAATGTAGAGCTATGATCTTCATCCATCAGCTCCTTATTTATTTTTATAATAGGTGGAACACATAGCCTTGTATGAAATTTTAGTACACCTTCCTGATTAATATTGAACTCAGGAAACTTCCCATTCTTCATAGCCTCTATATTCTTCTGTAATAAAGGATATTATATTTAATATTTCTTGATCTTCTATAGTAATGATGTTTGAGAAATCATTTGGGATAGGGTTTATGATTTCCGTTCCCTTAAAATTACCATGTCCAGTTTTATTAGGTCTTTGATCAAAGTATCTCATTAAATCCTCATCATTTCCAGCATGATGGGGTCTTTACTACCTAATGCATCAATGAATTTGTTTTCTCTTTTGGGTTGATAATGAATTGAATAGTCATAGTCTTTAATAAGTTCCAACCATCTCCTATATCTCATGTTAAATTCCTTTTGCATGAAAATATACTTCAAACTTTGATAGTCTATGTATATATCACATTTAACCCTATAAAGATAGTTCCTACATATTTTTAGAGAAAAAATAACTGCATCTAGCTCTAGGTCATGCGTAGATAATTCTAGTCATGAGGCTTCAACTCTTGAGATGCATAAGTAATCACCTTTTCATTTTTCATGAGGATGCACACAATCCCTTTCAGATATGCATCACAAAAAATAACAAATACTTCTATGATAAAGAGTGGAGTTAACACGAGTGTAGTAACCAATATATTCTTTAGATCTTGGAAAATTTCATCACACTCCTTTTTCTAGATGAACTTATCCCCTTTTCGAGTTAACTTGGTTAGTGGATTATAAATACATGAAATTTTTTTCACAAACCTCCTATAATTTTCTACTAAATCAAGAAAAATATGAATCTCAGTTTTTGTTGTAGGATAAGGACACTCCTCCATAACCTTTGTCTTGGAAGGGTCAAATGAGATTCCTTTATTGGTTACAGTGTTCCCAAATAAAGCAACTTATTATAACCAAAATTCACATTTGCTGAACTTTCCAAAAATCCTAGAAAAAATACCTATAGCCACAAACTTATAGCCACAGTTATAGAGGTCTATGGATATAGGTTAATTTATAGCCACACTTCAAATTAAACCCATGTTTTTAAGGTTTAATAATATTTCCTCAACTCCACAGCGTGACCCTTCTTCCCTGACGACCTTCACGAGCTCTCATCTCTACGGCGTAACCCTTCTTCCTCAACGGACTTCGTGACTTCCTCTCCCTGATACTTATCCCCCAAAAGTTCCATGATGGCCTTCACGACCTTTAATATCCCTGATCCTAATCCCCTGACAGTTCTCTAATGGCCTTTGCAATGTTGCCCCATTCTTATCCCCCTCGTGACGTTGTCCCTCACTGCCCCGGAACAAGGCAACCCCACCGTGAATTTTCATCTCTAACCCTCCTCCTCGATGTTGCCACCGAACATAGTACACCTAACCTCCCCCCACAAACCTTGATCCTAGGTGTCCTCCCCACCACCTTCTCCCACGTGCCTCCTACATGGCCACCCCCCTCCCAGTGATCATCCTCCTCCTTGTGATTCCATTACATTCATTCATTTCATGTTAAATTCTTACTTCGATTGACTGAATATATCCATCTTTTTTGACCTAATTTGATCCAAATTGATGAATTAATGTGAGGATTTATTCCTAAGTGTTGATACAATAATAGGTGGGAGTTTTCATTTTGTGGATTTGGTTCTACCTATGAAATTTCTTAGTCATATAGCCACTGTATACATGATGTTTTATTATGATAACACAATATGTTCCTCCAAATAATCACTCAGTAGTAAACCTTGTAGCCCAAGTCATATGCCTCTAGGATACATGGAATGTCTCTCCTATGGATACATCATGTATGACTCATGGGTTTGTCAGTGTGTACTCAAATGATACTTGGGTTGTTTAAATTACTAGTACACGGTGTGTTAACCATGCACACATGGAATGTGAGTCTATAAAGGGTTAGTTGATGTGTATTGCATGACCCTGAGTCATGTGGACCCAAATTTCATGGCATGTAGACCTAGACACTTATATTTTGGAACCTATATGCTCACTTAGACACATGGCATGTGTAACCCAAATTTCTAGTGATCTAATATTCAATGATTAGGATATTTGTTGATGATTTATCAGTAAGTATTATTATAGATTTTTTTCATATAAATCCTTACAGTTTAGAAGGTAACAGCTTAGGTTAAATTCCCAAATGTCATTTAGAAAATATTTGATTGTTTCAAAAGTTTAAATTTATATTCTTTTTTACTTGCATATTCTATTTTGAGTTAGTTAGTCCCATTAAATATATTGATTTATTATCATTAAACATTTTATTCTTAATTAATTGTAACATATATTTTTCTAGATTCTGAGTGAAATTGTTAATCAATGATGATAGATGGTCTATATATATTACAATTTTTAACTAACAGTTCATGAAATTCATATCAAAAATAGAATTATAGTAAATTATATTTTAATTCAGGTAGGTCACTAATATTACTCTAATATATTAACAAAATTAAAATGTCTGAAAATTTATATCTTTTCACAATAGAAAAATATTGAGTTTAGGTTTCAAACTAAGTTGAATGTCTTAAAATATAAAACAATACTTATCATTGTTTAAATTAATAAATTCAACATTATAAATAAACACTAAACATGTGAAAAAAATACTTTTAACATTTACTTAATCTTGGAAAATATGCAAGAAAATAGAAATTTTAACAATTACATGAACCAAATGAATGTAAAACCTCCATAAAAATTTACATTATTACATAGTATATATTATCAGTTTCAAATTATTCTCATTGATACAATTAAAACATAAATATATGAGGCATTTTTACCTAACTTATTTTTCCTTTATTTCCTTATATGGCATTTCTTCTAATACAAGTTTACAAACAACTAACTTCAGAAAAATATCTTCAGTGTTTGTTGACATAATGATACATATTTTTCACTCAAATATAATAGAAATTATAATATTATATAAATGTTTAATGAATTTTCTTTCATTCTTAATTTCTATTATGAATTCATTCAAATAAAGTTGACATGGTTATCAATCCTTTATAATAAAAAAGTAAGTAGATTTATGTTATAATTCACAAATGAAATCCATATCATTATGTATTTCTAGTTTTCTTTTTTAGTATATCTATTACACTTTTTCACTATATTTTATGTCATTGTTATTTCTTTTATAGTTTTTCAGTATTTCTAGTGCAATTTTACAGTGTAATTTGTATACCTAAATATAATTATAAACTAATTACATAGCAATTAATATTACCATATCATTATTATTATTTCATTTACATTTGATATAAAATATATAATATCATGGTACAATTAAAAAAGGTGCAATATCATTGTTTCTCAATTGTAACTGGCATATAGTGTTTAAGGTAATCCAAAAATCTAGGTAAAAATACATTTAAGTATTTGTTTCTAAGTGTGTTTGATAACTATTTCTGATTTTTTATATTTTAAAGTCTATTTTCTAAGTCTATTTAAACACACTTAAAAATCATTATTTCTAAGTTTAAATGATCTCCAATGGTAGATATCTAATTCTATGTGTGTTTGATAAAAATTTCATAAAAGAAATAATTATATTTCACTTACTTAGAAACCATTGAAAGAAGGAAATGCATTAGAACACATTTAGAATTTTTACAGTTTCAATAGTAGAAACAATTTTATTTCACTTAGAAATCAGTTCACTTCTTCTATACCCATGGAATAAAATATAACTTTTTTCGATTGAAATTTTAAAAATATTGTTAAGGGGGGTGGGGTCTGTAGGGGGTGGGGTGTGTCTAGGGGGTGTTCAGGAGGGAGGGTGTGGGGTGTCTAGGGGGAAGGGGTGTCCAGGAGGGAGGGTGGGGGTGTCCAGAAGGGAGGGGGAGGGGTGTCTAGAAGGGAGTGGAGGGGGGGCTTTATAGGGGGGAGGGAGGGGATGTGGGGGGTGGGGGGTGGGGTGGCTATTTTAGGGGGTTGTGGGGGTGTTTTTTTTAATGTAAGGGATTAGGGGTGTCCTGGAAGGTCTGTTGGGGGGGGAGTTGGGGTGTGCAGGGGTGAAAGGGGGGTTTGTAGGGGGAGGGGGTCAGTAAGGGGGTGTCTAGGGTGGGGGTGCAGGGTGGAGGGGGTTGCGGGGGGGTATACCCAGGGGGGGTCTATCCAGGGAGGGGGTGTCTAGGAGGAGTGGAGGGGGGATTTTTAGTAGGAAGGGAGGCGTTGTAGGGGGGAGTGGTGGGAGGGGGATACTGCAGGGGGGATGTGGGGTGTTTTTTATGAAATGGGAGGGAGGGGTTTCCAGGAGGGTCTATAGGGGGAGTGGGGGTGTGCAGGGGGGTGAAAGGGGGGGTTTTAAGGGGAGGAGGGGTCTGTAGGGGGGTCTGTCCAGGGAGGGGGTGCAGGGGGGGAGGGGGTGTGCAGGGGGGTCTGTCCAGGGAGGGGGAGTGGGGTCTGTCTAGGGGCTATTTAGGGGGGAGTGGAGGGGGGGTTTTTTTTGGGGGGAAAGGAGGGGTTGCAGGGAGAGTGGGGGGGCTACTGCAGGGGCCATGGGGGTGTTTATTTTTAAGAAATGTATTGGAGGGGTTTTTCAGAGGGTCTGAAAGGGGAGAGTGGGGTGTTCAGGTGGTGCAAGGGGGTCTGTAGGGGTGAGGGGGTATTTAAGGGGGGTCTGTTCTGGGAGGAGGTGTAGGGGGGGGAGTGTGTAGGGTGGGTCTATCTAGGGAGGGTGTGGGTTCTTTCCATGGAGGGGGTTGTCCAGGGGGAGTGGATGGGGGTCTTTTCAGGGGGAAGGGAGGGGCTATAGGGGGGAGTGGTGGGAGGGGTACACTATAGGGGGGCTTTGGGTGTTTTTCTTATGAAATGGGAAGGCCTATATCCATGGTTTCAAATTGTGGTTATAGGCCTATATCCATGGTTCTAAATTGTGTCTAAATCCCTATAGACATGGTTTTAAACCGGTGTCTATAGGACCTATGTGGCTTAAGATTATTCCATGGTTTCAAACCATGGATATAGGGGTATATCCACAGTTTGAACCGTGGCTATAGGAATTTATCTATAGCGATTCCAATATCATCCACGGTCTATTAAACCATGGATATAATCTATAGATTTTTTTTGGGATTATATCCACAATTTAAAACCATGTCCATAGCCTAAATTTTCATTAGTTCTTCTCATTTATCATAGTTTGCAATATAACCCTTATATGATCCTCATTATCCTCAAAAAATTGAATATATAAAAATATCATCAATAAAAACTACCACAAATTTGTCAAGGTAGTCCTTAATGACTCTATTCATCAAATATATAAATATATCATGAGCATTAGTGAAGCTGAAGGGCATAACAAAAAACTCATAATTCCCATATCTTTATAGGAAGGAATTCTTTGTAATATCTTCTTTTTTCACCCTTAATTGATGATAACCAAATCGAAGATCAATCTTGGAGAGGAATTGAGACCCATAAAGTTGGTCAAATAAATCATCAATCCTTGGAAGAGGGTACTTTTCTTTACTTTGATTCTGTAAAGTTCTCTATATAATCAATGCATAACTACATTGATCCATCCTTATTCTTCAAAAAGAGAATAGGTTCTCCCTAAGGAGATGCACTTGGTTGTAAAAATCCATTCCCCAAAAGATCTTGAAGTTATTTCTTTAATTCCTCCAAATCCACATTTTCTATTCTATATGGGGTCTTTGATATCATCTTGGATCCAGGAATGAGTTCAATGAAGAACTCTACCTATCTTTATGGGGGATTTCCAGGTAATTATTCAGAAAAAAATATCAATGTATTCCTGAAATATGGGGAAATTTTCTATTCATATACTTTCATTTTATTCTTCATATTCATTGATCATCTCTATAAAGAAGGATATGGGAGGTGATTTTAAACAAAGATCAGTTTGGTATATCTCTCCATTTAAGATAACTATAGGTTTTCCATTCAAGACTATTGAGATTTCATTGCTTCTATAATTGATCTTAGTATTATACTTTGAGATCCATTCCATCCCAATTATAATATAGAATTCCATAATGGTAATGGATACTAGATTCATGATGATATTGTTCTCTCCAAAGTGAATACTAGAGTTTTTATACATTGTTGATGCTTAGATAATCCCTCCAAGAGTCTTGACTAATAACACTACTTCTAGAAATTCAGGGATTAAATATTTTTCAAACTTGGAGTAAATAAAGGAATGCATAGAACCATAATCAAACAAAGTACTTTTTAACTTTGATAGAACAATGAGAGTACCTGCCACCATGTCATTTGGAGTATCAACTCAACCATCTTGATAGAAAATGTCTAACCTTTCTCTTTTGGACTATGCTAAGGTTGATGGTGATTACCCTCTATTATATTTTAATTTGGAAAATGGTTGGAAAAGTGCCCAAGATATCCACACTTATAGCATTGGACTCTATGTTGGGCCTTCACCATCTTCCCTTTGTTGTTGGTGTTGAGAATTTGAGGCATCACCTCATTAAAACAGTTCCGAGCAATATTTCCATCACTTCCACACTTGTATAATTTCTCTCTCCTGAGAAAGTAGTTCCTCGAATACTTATTTACACATTTGTTTCATGTGGGAAGTTTCACTTGATTTCCTCCTCTTTTGTGATCAAATTTCCTCCATAAGATTGGCTCCATTGATCTCTTATTCTCATTTGATTTATGTGACCACTGCGTCTCTCCGAACTCTAGTTCAACCTTCATATCACTTTTCACTATCTCCTCATAGCTATCATAGTCTCTATTGGATATATTTTTTTATATATGGGTTCTTAGTCCACTGAAGAATTTATCAACCTTTCCATTTGAATCCATGAAAAATCTAGAGGTGTAATGAGAAAGTCTTGTAAAGTTTATCTCATAGCTTCCCACAGATTCATTTTCCTTCTACTTCAGTTTTAGAAATTACTTCTCTATGTTAGTTCACATTGAATGGGGGAAATATTTTTTAAAAAAAGGTTATTATTAACTCTTCCCACTCTATATCATCAATATCCCTTCTTATCTTTGTGTTTTTAATCAATGTCCACCACTGATTAGCTTTTCTACCTAAGCGATACACATCCAGGGTGACTTTCTCTTATTCTGAGAAATAGGGTATAGAAAAGATGTTTTCTATAGAGCTTATCAATTGTTTAGAAATCAATGGGTTGGTATATCCACTGAAGGAAGGTGTTCCTTGATGTATAAAGGACTCAACAGAAAGTTGTTCCCTTTGAGGTGAATCTAGTCTCTTGTCTTGATTCATGTTATTGATCATAACTAAAGTCAGTTGATTCGTCATTATCATGAAATTTTCCATTTTGGCTTCCATCGGAGGTCCATCATGGAATGGTCTGTTGTGCTCATCATTTACGCGGTTCCTCGTATTTCCCACCATTTTCTAAAATAAAAAAAAACTTAGTGAGAAACATGTTTCTTTTAATAATATTATAACTCTAAAATAATTTTATTTCTTAAAACATCATGCTTAAATATGTTATTATTTAACAACAAATACATTTTCTATAAATCCTTTGTAATGGTTCATAAAAATATTATGATTAACCAAAAATATACCCTAGAAGTGTCAAACCAAAAGTGCAGCAAGGAAAAGTATTGTACATTAGTTCCCATTTGAGTCTATATCAAGGTGATTTTTTCAAGTGTTACCCCTAGATAAATCTATTCTATAATCATATCCACTTGTTCATATCCAGATAGGGATTTATTTTCTTGGAAACCAAATAATTAATAAATTACCAAAATACCAGGATGTTTTCCTATATTTTAACTTTTCCCTAAGGTTCTTGATAAAGTTTTCAAGTCCTAATTTTCATAAATAACTACACCTTTATTCGATACCAAATATGGACTCCCACATTTTTTACATAACTTTTCATTTACATGGTACAAACATAGGATCTTTTAAAGTTTAGTTTATTATAAATGAGGTATATAATACATGAAAACATAAAACATTATTCTAATACACTTGAAAGGATTAATCATAGGTTCATACTAAGTACATTTACTATATATCATGACTTGGGGACATACATTAAAGGAAGGGGTGGTCATAAGGACCAGTAAGGGAAAGCAAGGGAAACAGTTTACAAGTGACCATGATAAATATCAATAAGAATTTGAAGAATATCATAAAGGAATGAGAAAATTAAAAGGGTAATATCATAATAAAAATAACATGAATCATAAATTGGAAATTTGGATACAACATTTAAATGATAAATTCATAAGAATATCACTAAGGATTTTCGCTGAGGTGTTATAAAAATTACCATGGTTATTCACCAAGGTATTGTAAAACATGTCATCTCTAGAGATTAAATTATATACCCAATGTATTGGAGCACTATTAGGGATTACCCTTAATATGTATTAATTAATTTGAGACACATGGATCATAATCAAACATTTCTTAAATAATCCATGGATAATAAAATAAACCGGTTTCATATTAAAATCCTGGCATTTCTAAAGTTCTTAAAAACAATATCATTTTGTCATTTTCATGCCATGAAAAAGGAATGATGGTTTTAGTTATATTAATACCAGAATAAACTAAATAATTTTTACATATTTTTTAATACCCCTATAAAATAAAAAGGTTTTTTTATTCAAAAAAATAAAATATAATATAATTTCTTGAGGAGAAGAGATAAATTTTTAGAAGTAAATTCAGCAACATAACGGGTATAAAATGTGGTTTTAGATAAGGGTAAAAAAGAGTGGATAGGGGTTTCCCATTGATAAAACATAATTTTAAGTAATTAAATGAATAAAAAAGGAAATTAAGAGATATTTACCATAACATTCAGAAGAAACATACAAAAGAGGTTCTTGAAATGAAGAGAAAATAAGGATATTTCCTTTAGCTTGAAGAGTTTTTCCTAAAAAATGAGGATTAGGACCTTGGGGGAATAAGGAAACATTGGGAGGTAAAACTATCATATATTATTAGAGTATTTATTTGGATCAGAAGTAAATGGATAAATGGGTGGGTATTTATATGAAAAGTGGAGGATTTGTTTATTAATTTCCAAATATAGGCCTTAGAAACCTAGGTTGTAGAAAATAAAAAACCATGGGATTGAACATGGTATTTTACCATGGTTTAGGACACATGGGTCATATGATATGTTATTTTAATCCAAAATATTCGTTCATAATTTTATATTATTTATTTTGTCATGTAAAATTAAATTTTCCATAAGAAATAATGTTTTTAATGTTAAAGTTTCCATTTTAAAGTTGGAAAGTAAATTATAGGTTTTGAAATTGATTAAAATATATTAAAATACTTGATATTAATAAAATAACATATTTTAGGTTATTTATTGTGGTTAATTATTTATTAAATCATTATTACATAATTATGAAGTCATTAAACATACTAAAAAACTCAAACTGTATTCTTACTATTCATGAAAAAATAAAGTATTTTAGAAAATTATCATAAATTTACCCTAACCTGATTTTGAATTTATGATTTCAAAAATGATATTTATTTTCTCATAATAATTCTCTAAATATGATAATTTTAACTTTTAAATATAAAATTCATTATTTATTAAAAATAATAGTGGATTGAAAATGCATAGTAAAATTTATAACACTTGAAAAAAAATATCATTTATATTTAAATAAGAGTTTTTTTATCATAATATTTAATTAAAATAAGTATTATTCATAATATATTATTTTATTATAAATAATTATATCTTTTCTCGAAAGCACAATTTCTGTCCAAAAAATAAATTTATCAAATTCCATCTTAATTTAATTAAGTAAAACTATTCTTACAATAGAATTGATAGAATAAAAATTTTATTTATACAATAGAATTACACTTTAAGTAACTAGGGCCTCGACACATAACCCCTTATAGTAGGTTCATATGAACTAAGGGTGAGGTATGCGATGGTGATAGATGCATGGGGAGACTCGGCTAACATCACTCGAGTGGTAATTTCTACTAACTTGAACTTCTCTCGTAGGTGATTTCGTTTAATCTTCAATTGTTAAAGCTCAGTTTGGGAATGGTCAATAGAGAACCCCAAATATTATACCTCCCTCCCATGCTCCAAAAAATGGGCTTTTATGGCATGACTCTACCGGTTGAAGCCATTGCATCTCCTTTCTTCATTAATTATCCTTTATCATTTCTACTTATAAACACTAATTATAACATTAAAATTATTATTAAGAGTATTTTTTCTTATGGTCATATTGATCAATGTTCATATAATAGTCAAAACTCGATGGTCACATTTTAAATTATACTCACTTCATTAATGAAGAGATATATTTTTTGAGTATAAAATAAAATAACACACATTTTCTCAAGAAACAAATATCATTCAAAAATTCTGGGTTGTTGCAATCTAGGACTAAGTGGAAAATAGTTGAGGTGTATGGGATGTGTGAAAAACTTCCAAATACCAATGGTTACCATTTTTCAACCACCGGATGGCCTGAAATGATTATCAATGGCCAGATCCACCATTTTTAGGAAGTAATAAGGTCAAATATGAAGGTGGAAATATTGGATTTGGACACTCGAGCACGGATCTAAAATTCAGGAAAAATCTTGACTACACATCACGTAGTTCGATGAACACACTTCGTATAGGCCTTATGTTGTGGTGGCTAGGGTTTTGGAAATTATAAGGATGGAATGACGTGTATCCCTCCTATGCTCTATGTACCCCTTTCCCATGCAGAAGTACATGGACGTGTACCGAAGTACATGGACACGACCAAGCACATGGACAGGACCCTGGGTGGCATGGTAATGCTATATAGATCTCCTATATTCCATGTGTCCCTACACATTAAATGATCCATGTATGTCCAAGGACATAGCTAGGTGATGTAGTGGAACCACATGCCATGTGGGTCTCCTTACACGTCTTGTGCCCCTTAGTTTATTTTGAGGAAACTTCAATCTCTCATATATCCTTCGTTTGAACTCATATTTTGTACCTTGAGTAGCCTATCCTGAGTTTTTTTCTATTTAGAATGCGATGGTTCCCTTATTTATGGATTTTTAGATATTATTCAAGGTTTTATGGGCATATAACTTATTTAGGTGATGCCTGACAACTGAAGTGATCATGCAGGATCACCAAAGGCTTTTAGAGTGGAACCCTCTAGCTGGGCCAGGCATGGGTCCTTTATCGACCATCAGAGTTGAACTCTCCTATAGAGTCAGGGTATGAGTCCTCTAGTATTAGAGAGTGTAACCCTCCTATTAGTATAGGTTATGGGTTTCCTATCTACCATTTAGAGTGGAACCCTCCAGCTGGGTTGGTCATGGGTCCTCTATCAGCTACAAAAGTGGAACCTCTTGTAGAGTCGGGGCATGGGTCCTCTAGAACTAGAGTGGAACCCTCCTATAGAGATAGGGTATAGGTCCTATACTATTATAGTGTAACCCTCCTTCTAGGTATGGCATGGGTCCTCTATCTATCCACTGAGTGGAACCCTCCTATTGTACTCGGTAATTGGTCCTCTACCTAGAGATTATGTCCCCTCTACTATGAGGCATAGTGAAAAGGCGTGGATTAACTTGGATATTTTCTATTGGAAAGGCATGCGAAATTTTGGGAATTATTTTTGGGCTTTTGGAACCATTGGCGACTCTTTTCTTGGTTTGGGCTATGAGATGGAGATCCCCTTACTCTCTTGTTTGGGATTCTTTTTTCTGAGAATATATACATATATATCTGTATCCATGCCTTTGGATTTGGTTACTCTTCTACCATGGGTTGTGAAGACATGTAGGGTATACCTCATGCTTTCCATGTTTAGATTCTCATGGTTGGATGAGGTTATTCTTCTTCTATGGGTGGAAAAGATTTTATTTGTATTCCATCTACATACATGTTTATCCCCTTGTGCTTGGATAAGGTTAATCTCTCTCTTGGTTTGGGTTGATCTATTCTATTTCACTTCTTTATGCATTCTTTTCATTATATATTGTATTTTTATTCCTATTGTGTCTCTTACCGCTCCCCCTTTTATATTTTGGGGCATCCTAATGGGTATGTATATACTCACCCACACATGGGATTTTCCTACATGTGTCATGTCTTATGAAGATGACAGACAAGTCAGTGATGACTACAAAGGAACTTAAGGATACATTATGCTTTAGACCATGTACGGTGTTTGTATCTTGGATATCAAGATATGGGATCTCTTAGAAGTTTTCTTTCCATTTTTTCAAGTTGGGATATATTTTTGGTTGGGTATGTATTTTTTTCCCTTTACTTTAAATTTTACACCGTTGTACTCCTGTACACCCTAGAGGTTTTTCATGATTGGTTTGCTTTTTAACTGTTGCATATTTTTATTATTATTCCTTTTCACTTCTACATTGAGATAGTCGAGTGTGTGCATATAGACACAATATAAAAAGGCCTTCCATTTCGGATATTCCTTTCGGTGCTTTTCACCACCACCTATCCTATATGGAGGTGTGCTTAGGGTATTTGTGGATCAAGCCCCAGTTTGGGTCGAGTCATGAAAATATACAAGAGGGGCATGGCCTAGTCTACTAAGAGGATTTCCTCATTTGGGAAATAAACATCTAATGTAAATTCTTTAGGGGTCAGATGGGAAGCTAGGAAATCTTCCAAATCTTGGACTTTAACAAACTTCTACGGAATGAACCTGATGTCAAACTACTGAAGGATCACTTCCTAGCATACCAATCATCCCATAAACATGGGGTGACTCGGTATATACTTTATAGGGTCCACAAAATACACTATATGTATCTCATGATGCTTCAGATAATTTTTCAACTTCTTCACTTCAAAAATAATCATGAGGTAGCCCTTCTCAATAGGGAAGTATCTGGTCTCTGTATTGAGGAGCATATGATTGAGAGAGTATAAATTTCTTTTCTCTTCCCTCGTTATTCCTTTGGGAGATAAGGGCACTAAAGGACCATTCCAGGGTGATCACATAGTGAACCAGAGGCTTCCCTAAGATGGGAGACATAAAAACTGGAGGCTATAGAAAATACTTCATTATTTCCTCAAATTTGTCCTGGAATTCCTTATACCACTTATAAGTGGTGCCTTTCATCATGATCCATAGAAAGGTCATATAGTTTTCAGATATATTCATGATGAACCGTTATATATAGGCCAAGTGACCTTGGAGGCCCTCCGGCTTCTAGAGGTTTCTCAGGGGAGGCATTTGGCTAATGGCCTTGATCTTCTCTAATTCAATATCAATGCCTCAATATATGATTATGAATCCTAGAAAATTCCCAAAGGTAACCCCAAACACACACTTCAAGGGGTTCATCTTCAAATTCCAGGAGCGAAGGAAGTCGAACACTTTCTCAAGGTCTTTGAGATAGTTCTGACGCTGGTGTGATTTGACCACCAATTCATCCACATATCATTCCACTATCATCCCATGAATTAGTTTGAAGATGTAGTGCATGGACCACTTATAAGTGGATCATGAATTTTTAGTCCAAAGGGAATCACCTGTTAGAAAAAGGTCCCTTGAGGCACCCCATAGGTGGTAAAATCCTCATCTTTGGGAGCCATATGGATCTGATTGTACCTAGAATAGAAATCCATAAATTATATAGATTTGAACATGGTTGTAGCATCAATCAACATCTCTAACATTGGAAGGGGAAAATAATCCTTTGTGAAATGGAAGTTGAGATCTCATAAGTCGATATAGACTCTGATATACCCATTATTCTTTCTAACTGGGATGATTTTGGTGAGCCATTTGGGGTACTAGACTTACCTGATGAAATTAGATTTGATAAGTTTATCAAATTTGGCCTCTACCATGTCACCATGAGAGGGATTCATTTTTATGGGAGGCTACTTGAACCCATGATGACTTCTTAGGAGACCAAGATGGTGGACGATGTCCTAAGGGTCTAGTCCTAGAATATTTTTGTAGCTCCAGGGAAATATACTACGATGATGTTTCAAGAAAACTACATACTATTATTTCTCCACTATAGGCATGAATTCACTAATCATCATTGTCCTTGTATCTTCCTTGTTACTGTAGTTCACCTGAATGAACTCATAAATGGTGGTGAATACACCCTCTTCAAAAGAAGGAGGAGGATCTCCAAATCCTCTTCATCATTTGAGGTAGAAGAATCATTGTGAGGAGATTCATCCAGGCTACCTAACTTGGGGGGAGAACCGGTGTCTTCTTGAGTGGACATGTGATCCTAACTAAGGGGTTCCTACTTTACTGAATCTATGTAAATAGTGGTTGTTGATCGAATTTAATCTGGATACTTACCTCAAGGCCCATGCTTGATTTCAAAGTAATGGTGGTGAGTCAGCTTCTAGCGATTCAATGCTTCTCTGCAGAACATATTAGAATGTCATGAAACAGTGGCCATAGGGAGAACCTCTAGGTATCTTATAGGATTTATGGCTTATGGTATCACCCAGGCATGTTCTGTGTAATAGTATGAGGTAATCTTTGGACATTCTTTCTTTTTAGGAATTCCAAAACCCTTTTTCTTAGAGATGAAAAAATAACTTCTCGAGTCTGGTATTTTGGCCTCCAACTGATGAATCAGTAGAATGAAAACATCGTCTAAGTTTTCCAATGGACTAATTGTAGTGTCTGTTCACTCAACCTTGTTGGTCTGAACTTGATTCCCTTCCCTCTTGAAATAGCTATAATCTTGTTAGTAGGCTTCACAGGAGTCGAAGTGAGATGCATCACCCTGGAGCACCCCTACTCGGGTGTTGAGGGAGTACTTGAGGCACTAGTGATATAAGGAGGGGACTTCTATGTGTAAATGAATCTAGGTACAACCTTTAATCCATTGTAGGTGGTATATTGTGTGATTAACATGAATCCAATGCTCGATATCAATCCACTAAACTAGTTCTTTAACCAAATCCTACCACATGGTTTATTCTTAGTCTAGTAATAACCCTGAATATTCAGGTTGGAAGGAGTTAGATCTACTTTGGCCATCCCCAACTTGTGTAGCATCCAGTTAGGGATAATATTTATCTCAAAACCTATGTAGAATAGGAATTAATGGATCTCCACACCATTAAACTAGTCCATAATGTACAGTGGGTGGATTTTCCCCAACATAAGGGTGCCCTCATCCTCTCTAGAGAATGAGATGATGACTTAAACTTCCTCTCAATTGACCTCTTTTGCATAGTAGGCCTCTACAGAGGCTACCACAGCTTAAAAATGTAAAGGTCTTACCAAGGCCCCTATAAGGGTCTCATGAATTTATTTCGATAAGAGGAGGACCTCAAGGATCAAATGACTTTCATGTATTGTGGTGAGGTGCTTTAGTATGTCTTACTTCAGTGAAAATGAACGTTTATGCCTATAGGAGGGTGTTCCTGGGTAGGAGGCGCAAAAATGATACTGGTTGTACCATTGATTTATGTTTTGTACTGTAAATATCCTGCTACTAACTGGTTGACCTTCTTTGAACCATTATTGACTGACTATTGGCTATATGAGTCCTAGCTTTAGATAGATGCAACCTGTCATGGTGCGGCCATGAATGATATTCCCTATCAACCAACATTGTCGGTTGTGGAAACATATCTAACAAAACAGGTTGGGAGAACTATGGCTAATGATCTCTGTACATTAACTACTACCTTGTTTTAGTATCATGTATAGATCAGTTTAAGGTGTAGTCCTGTGCACTTTGGAGGCTTTCAATCCCATGACCTTTCCTTCAATGGCATTGGACATAGGCATTCAGGGGGTTTTCTTGATATTCCTCGCTATCGGTCACTGTGAAGCAGTCTACTAGCTTGATGTAATTCACATAGGTATAATCCTATTATTCATTAGATGGGTCTTCAAATTTTTTTAAGACCATAGGGTAAGTTCCCAACTCAGGATACATGAAATCACCGAGATTGTGGGATGGATTCGGCACCAGTGGGGGACTTTGATTTCCCTTGCATTGTCGGTACCTTCTCTTATGTGATTTGGAGGGTTGTGATGTGGATGTGGCAGTAGTATATGGATAAGAAGTGATGATTATGGGAGGATCTGGTCTTCCTATGTAGGCATGGATGTCACAATGGGAGTGAGTGACTTCTCTGCGAGCCAACCCATCATCATACTTATGGGTTCCACGGCTGGAAGTCTACTTTCATTCATCTAAACCCTCATTGTCACTGTCTTGTTTAGTGTAGATATGTGTTACCTACATTGGTATGTTTCTAAATGTGACCAAACCATTATCCACTTAGTATAAGAGCGAATCCTTAAACACATAGTATTCCTTTATGGTATTTCGGAGGATCCTATGGTAAGAAAAATGGTCAAGGTAGTCAATGCATCCAGCTTCCCTAGGCATCTTAAACTCTAGAAGATATATAATTCCCTTATTTAGGAACATATGAAATATATAGGGATATGTGAATCCTTCAAATAGTATTTCTAGTTCCTTATTTCTAGGAAGGGTGCTCTGGGAGATTTTCCCTGATGAGGGGCTAGATCCTGATGAGGGGTAGGAGCCACATTCTCTCATTTTAGAAACTAGACTTGGTGAGGTGGTGCATGATGGTTTTATGATGGGAAAGGATGCACTTGGTAGGGATGATATACTTGGACAGTCTCTTCAGGAAAAGTGTCCAATAACTCTAGTGGCTCGAGGGCCTCTTATTGTATTGGAGAAATAGTCTATACTTTGGAAGACCTCATTGTAGGATCTAGAAGAGGCGACATGAGAGACATCTTAGCCTACTGCACAGCTTCCTCCAAACATTGAGACTTATCAAAAATCACTCATAATCCACCTCACAAGTTATGAGTGATGTGTTTAGGGACTATATTAGTCTTGACATTCCCCACACACATCATTAGCAACTTCTCTTAAGTCAGCATCAAGTCGAGTGAGTGTGTGATTCCTTTCCACCTAGCGAAAAAATATGTGAATCACTCATTAGAAAATTGATTTCACTTGAAGAGGTCAGCAATACTCTTGTACATGGTGGAGATAAACTAGTAAAGGAACCATACATGAAGTTATTCCCAACTATTAAAAGAACCTATAAGTAGCTTTTTGTACCAGAAGAACATATTCCCTTCCAATGTATGGATGAAACACTGAATCTTAGTAGTCTCCTACTACTTTGGGGTTCCTAACATAGTTCCACACCTTAATATGAAGTTTTCCAAATGCTACAGTGGTTCAATTATCCTGTTTAATGGATTGAAGTTAGGGTTCCCAAACTATGGGGGTACTCACATGTCATCCACCCATACTAGGTACTACTTTTCATCAGGTGGTATCACCACTTGTCGTGTATCTAGGGTCTTGAGGCAATAAGTTAGAGTGGGTATCAAATAATTCCTGACCACCAATGCATTTATAGGCTCATTAACTCAATAAGAAGGCTCATCGGCTTGTGGATCGACATGAACTGGATCTCGAAGAGGGTAATTTTGTTGTTCGGGTGGGTTTGGTGACTCATATCTCAGTTGTTTTCCATACACTCCTACCTAAAATATTTCTAAATACATGGGATTTTTAGGCTCGACTAGGGTAAAATGGACAAGGAGGAATTTATTCCCCACTAGCGGAGAAATGGGATCTCTTCGAGAAGTGTTGTAGTCTAGGCGTCAATCAGTAATGAGCACATTGATGATCCTTTTCTGCTCTTCAACCTACTAGAGCAGAGAATCCACCATGGGTTTTGTCCCTATTTTTAGAGCCAATGTGAATGGTTCAGAGGTCCCAACATATTCTTTACCCTTATCAAATTTCCTATGGGAATTCATTTATTCCTCAATGGAGGGATCCCCAAGGCAAAGCATCTGCCTTTGTTGGTGGGTGAGGCGACCTGTATGAGGGTCTGCCTAGTATTGTGCTTCCCCTCAGGGCAGGTTTTTTCCCTCATGATCTGTATTGGTATCCCCATTTCCCTAATCCCCTTTCAGGTTGGGGATAACCATATTTATTAGAATGATACCCATAGGGGAACCCTCATTATTGGAGGGTATATCAGTCTGTCATAAGATAGGGATGAAGTGGAGAGCATCATATTGTCCCCAACCTTTGATCTGCACATGTAGATACACCTCTTCCATAATCTATCATAGCACTATGAGGCTCTTAATTTAACTTTTTTGGAGGGTATGATGGTAGTTAAGTGACTTAGGGCCCTGTACCATTGGGAGTGCTGCCAACTCAGTCCTTTGGCACTACTGATCGATATCCTCGACGTGCCCTTGGATTCCTAGATAGGTCAACTAATTATCATAGAGGTGGTGAAGCATCTCCCAGATGTTTTGGTGGAAACACATAACCTGGAACTTACTGAGGGACCCCAGGATGTAAAAGTTTAGAGTTTCAGGTGGCTATAACACCACCGAAAACTAGTCAGTGTCTAGAACCTCCCACATTCCCGCTTGATCAGTTCCATGTTCATGATCCACCAAATATTGGATCGGAACTGGTTGATAGATAGGTGTAGATGTTGATGTGGATAGGTTTAGTATCTGGTTGGCCACTAGAAGATCTACTACGCAAGGAATCTATTCACTACACGTTGGGGCGTCTCTCAGGGATAGTACCAACTGCATCATCACATCCTCATAGGACTAGGTGTTCACCACTACCTCATGTATAAGAGTAGTGGTGCTCATCTATGGATTAATAGGGTGTTCACCTTCTGGATGATTCATCATAGACCATAATATCTCTTATACATCTTGGGTAGAGGTAGAGAGGAGGGAAATTGGTGGTGACAGAGATGAATGCATTGTGAGCCCCTAAAAGAGGGTCAACACTTCTTTTACCTACATATACCTACAAAGGGATATAGGGGTCCTATGAATATCAGATTTTGAGATGGTTAACTTCAGTTGTCAATCTCCTTCTCCAGACTCTAGAATTTGGGGTGGAAACTCCATTACAGAGTCTTTTGTGTCCTTAAAACCAATAGGTAAATGAGGTTGACAATGACTTGGTATTTCCCAGGATTTCACCTTTGGAAATGATTGGTATACCTTGTTCCCCAAGATGGTTATTTAGGGTAGGGTATATCTTCGGCATGGGGAGGACCTCCATGATGGAGGGTGGCAACATAGGGAGGACCTCTGATTTGATTGGTAGGAAAATAGGAAGGACCTCCACATTGGTTGGCTAGAGCATGAGGAGGACCTTTATGCTGGTTGGAGTTGGAGTAGGGAGGGCCTCCACTCTAGCTGGTGAAAGTATGGGGAGGACCTCCATACTGATTCTCATCATTATGGTTTAAAAAATAACAGCTATAAATGGTGACAATAATTGATAGAGTCAACTCGGCCTACCTATGATGTAGTTGGGGTATTGATCCATATTGGGAAAAGACGGATCCAAATTTTTATATTGTAGGGATTTGAAGGGATACCCTGGTGGTGGAAGGGGCCACCAGAGCCCAGGAAGATGGTTCCCCTTGTTAGGTATTCTTCAGATCTTTCCACCAATGTTGGCTTCAGGTGGTTCGAACTGGGGTTAGTGGAGCAGTGGTAAAGTCCACTTGGGTTTTGGCCTGAGGGACCGATAATTAGTGGCATTGTCATAGCTTGGTGGGATCCATCCTTAGACGCTCTCATGAAGTGTTCATGGATGGTGTGACTCAAGCATCCCCCACCTCCTCAACATTGGGGAGAAAGTTGTAGGTTCACTCTAGGGATATTCTCTCGAAGTGGTATTATGTTGGAACGGGGGGTCGTTTCCCCATGTGAGGACCTTGGGGTGGTGGTGTCAGTAAGGAACTAATGCCTATAGGTCATGGTGGGCTATGTATGTTGTGGTAATTACCCCTTATTGTTTATACTAGTGCATGATTGAATCAATAAACTTTCTATGGATGATATCAAAGGGTGAGACAGAGAATGGGAGCACGGTAGTCAAAGTCATGGAAGAAGTTGTGGTAGGGTTGGAGTTGTGATGGTTTGTCACATTCGTATTTCTCCTTCCCTGGTACCTATGAGTGTTCGGTTTTTGATTTTCTTCTATGTGAATCCTATAAGGAATGTGTATTCAGCCATCAGTATAGGTAAAAGAAAAGCGATTTCTAATTCCCTATCATCATCCAATCTTCTGAAGACAGAGAGAGATCCATGCTGACAATGTCGTAGACTAAGGATGCCCAATTTCTAACTACCCCAATTTTTTGGTGAGTTCCATTATAATCATATCATTTTCCTAGTGGGACTTGGAACCATATGTTTGAATCTAGTGACATTCTAATCTACTGATTCCTCGATTCTACTAGTCCCTATGTTGAGGAGAAGAGTTTCACATCGAGTTCACTGTTTATTTTTCTGATGCTTTGTCCAGAGCCCACCTGCATGTTGAAGCGGATGTGTGTGCTACATTTATATTTCCCCTCATTCCCAATTTTCAAATGCAGGTGGCTTTCATCACTTTCATCGATTATTTATACCCCTTGATCGAAATTGAATGACGGGATGTTGGTTCCTCATTCCATGGATTTCTATTTAGAGATTGTTGCTTGCTCGGGTCTCCCTCAAAAATTTGAGTCATGATCATGGAACTCATTATTAAAACCATATATTTTTAGAAACTGGTTAATTACATTTATTCTGACTTGACATGCTTCTTTCATCTTAATAGGGCATCAACATTCGGTCAGGACAATAGTCACATTGGGCATCATTAGGCATATCTGGATACTGGGTGCAATGGTCGCATGTATTCTTACTCTTAGGATGGGATATCATATGAGGCATCTTAAGGTATGCAACCCAAGTCATCCCATTTCGATCATGAGTTAATGATGTCAGAGGCATAATTATTCCCCAAGTCTTTTTACATTAGTAATCCCACACTTATGTATGTGGTAGGTATTTTGGACCAGGTCACAAGTTCTACATCCTTTGGAGATGGATTATAATGTCTAGTTGAGATAGATCTGGGCATGAGTTTAATGTATTTTGGAGATGGGATGGATAGATTATAACACACTTTTGAGGTAAACCCAGGAGGTGTGTCCTTAGGAGGGAAGATGACACACATAGATAGTTTACCAATGGATCAGAATTCCCCATAGAGGTGGATCCAGAGTTGTAGATCAGAATGCCCCATGGAGGTAGATCTAGGAGGTGTGTCCCTAGGTGGGAAGATGTCATGCCTGGAAAGTTTATAGATAGACCATAACACCCCATAGAGGCAGACTTGAAGTTGTGGATCAGAATTACCTATAAAGGAGGATCCAGGAGGTGTGTCCTTATGATGGAAGATGTCACACCTGAATGGTTTACCAATGGATAAGAACACCCCATGGAGGAGGATCCAGGTTTTTGGATTAGAATGACCTATAGAGGTATATTTGGTAGGTGTTTCCTTAGGAGGGAAGATTTCACACCATGATAGTTTACTGATGGGTCATAATTCCCCATGGAGGAAGATTTAGAGTTTTGGATTATAATTCCATGTGGAGGAGGATCTGGGAGGTACATACCTATGAGTGAGAACATAAGTTTATCATTGGTTGATATTGAACCTCAAGGAGGTATCTTATGTACCCTGGTATAGACTCTAGAGGATTCAATAGTTTTATTTATTTATATACTTGTACTATATATACTATTTTTTGGCTTTACACATCAGGACCTTATTTTATTATATGACATGTGTGCCATTTGATATTTATTTATGATGCCTTATCTTCCACTTTTATTAGTCACGGTTATTCTATATTTTATTTATATTTTTGGTGTAAAGATATGATATTAAGGGTATAGTCTACCCACTGATGAAATTCGGACCCTCACTTCTAGTTGGCAGCCACTTGTGTATGGGGAGGGACACATGAGGTATTGTGGATCTTTAGCTCAAACTTGAGGGTTTAGGTTAGGGTGTTACATCCATGTTAGGTGGTATTGAAAAGAAAATCATGTTATTAATGGATGTGGTAGCCCGCACACATGCATGATGACATTTCATTTTTCTCAAATATTTTTTAGGAACATATAAAATGGATATTCCATTAGTATAATATCATTTTATCATAGTAACAATCCCAGTTTTATCATACCTTCATAGATATGGGGGAACTTGAGGGGTTCTGATGAAGAAAATAACACAAAAAAGGTTGAGTTGAGAGTATTACCATTCCCTTGGAAGTTCTCCCTTGAGTAGCTCATTGGGGATCCTTAGCCTGGTATTCCATGACTTAAATGGAATATAGGGGGTGTTTAGGAGATACTAGTTCCATGTTTTGGTTGAACCAAAGCATTGGAATTGGAGAAAAAATAGGGAGGAGGTTGTCTCCTTTTATAAGTGAAAAGGTCGCTTTTGTAGAAACTCGTTATTTCTAAATAATATCACTCTATTATTCAAGGTAAAAGGATCCAAAAATGGCCAATAATGGTGTGTGGAAAGATATAAGGTTGATCCCCCTCCCCTATCTAATAAAATACATGTTTTCTATATGTTTTAACCACTTTCACTATGTTAAACCACTTTTACCCTAATTTACCCTTACCCTAGTAACTCTACTTTCTCAATTAGAAACTATTTTTAATGGAAAAATTTAAAATTAGAATTATTTATCAATTCTAACATTCTGATTTTAAATATTTAAATAATTTTATAAAATAAAATTTATATAAGGTATCAAAATTAATTTTATTATTAGTGCATATAATATGTAAGAATTGTTTCATTGAAAAAGTTCATTTTAAGATTAAAATTTAAGTATGGGATAATATTATTAGTTTTTATGATTTTAAATACATAAATTGGTTTATTAAAAAATAAATAAATTTCGTGTGGCTTTTAAATAAATCCAAAACCAACTTTACAAGAATATTAAAAATGATTTTTTATCAAGATCAAATTATTACTTTTTTTATAAGGTTAAACATAGGTTTTATAAATTTAAAACTACATCATTAAAATGAATAAAATTATTACTTAAATAAATATTAGAACAATTTAATGTTTTTATAAAATTTTACATATCTTCTATATACTTTCAAATAAATAAAAGTCACCTTTCTGGAAAAATATCTATTTTTTCACTATTCATTTAAACATCAATTTTTTTAGATAAATAACAAAAAATAGAATTAAGATTATTTTCACATGATGAATACAAAATGGAGTAATTTTATTATACTCAACTTATACTACTGATACAAATTAATTTTAAAATTTTTAATATAAAATGTATTAAAAACAAACTTTTTGAAAAATATAACTTGAGTTCCAAAATGTAAAATATGGGTTTTTAAATTAACATCAACATTTTTTAAATCAAAAAAAATAAATATTTTATCTTATAAAAATCTTTAATAAATTTTTACTTCATACATATATACTAATAATTTCATTGAATTCATGTTATTTTTTAAAACCTTATTTTTCATTATTTTCCTAAAAATCAATCTTTTTAGAAAAAACCCAAAAATTAATATTAAACTAATATTGAAAAAATAAATCCAAAAATAATTTTTATTTGTTTCAAATTTAATTTCTATAATTTTCTTTTTTAACATGTAATTAAAATTATGAAATATAAGAAAACACTATTTTTATAGGAAAATAAAATTTTAAAATATTAGTTGTTCTTATTCATAATTTCTATAAAACAATAATAAAGCTAGAATTAATAAATCAATATCATATTTAATTAAAATTTTCATTTAAGAGTAATATAATTAGTTTTTTTCAATAAAAAGTACATCAGATAAAAAGATATATTCTTAAACACAATAATGAATTAAGTAAACTTGTATAAAATAACCTTTATATATAAATATATATATATATCATAATTGAGATACTCATATTCATACCTAATAATTCAATGGATAGGTTTAAAAGGTCAAAACATATCCCAGTTTCATTTTAGTTCAGTGTTTCATTTTGAGAAATCTATCAAATATATTTAACTTAATTAGAGGAAAACATATATTAAAATCCTGGGTCATTACACCTATGCATACATACACATATATAAGAATACATACATATACATAAAAATGCATAAAAATACACACACAAACAAATTCATGCCTACATACATGCATATACCGATGTACACATGTATACACATATATATAAATATAGGTGTATATTTTAAAATATTTAATATGAATATGAATATATAAATTAAAATATTAACTATATTATATGTATTATAATATTTATTTATGTTTTTTATATCACTATATTTTAATATATTCACACACACACACACACACATATATATATATGTGTGTGTGTGTGTGTGTGTGTGTGTGTGTGTGTAATTATAATTATATATATTTATGTGGCCTTTAATTCGGGTGTTTTTCTACATCTTTTATAGCATTTATATAGGTTTTTAACCTTAATTTAGTCTCTAAATGGTTGTTTATAATTAAGTGGTTAATTTATAGTGAAATTAAAAACTATTGAATCTTATGTGTTTTTTTTGATTTTATGCTCAAATTATCAATTTTAAATTCTATTATTCATTTAATTAATTTTTTTTATCTTTTTAAATTTTAATTTTTTATTTTAATTGGATAATTCTTATGTTCTTTAAATTAAATAATCATTTATGTGATTTTATTGTCAAGTTATTGATCGATTAATAGATATTTAATTCTTAATCTCGTTTTTTTTAATAATTTAATTAAATATAATTTTAATTTATTTTTAATTATTTTTTTCTGTTTAATAATTTTTTTATTAATTAATTTATTAGTAATTTATTTTAAAGAATTTTAATTTATTATTTTTAATATTTAGTTTTATTTTTTTAATTTTTTTTAGATTTATAATTTGTGTTTAATTTTAAATAATTTATAATTTATATATTTTTAGAAGAGACAACATGATTATATTGAAGCTACGGTGGGGACTTGAAAAAAATGGTAAAGGCAATGACCATAGTAGATAAATTGAATTGACCGTGAGTGTGAATTTCAACCCTTCCTGGAAATCAAATTTTTTCAGAGGAAAATCACAACATCAATGCCTTTTAGGAACAAATACATGGATAAATGGTATCTTCTCACATAAATATAAAATATGGTAAATTGAAGTGGTTGTAGAGTTTGATAATATTGATCACAAGAAGAATACCATTTACTGCACGACCAAGGTTTTTCTAGTAATCTTATTTACATCAGAAGTCATCAGTTCTACTCCCTTCTGATGAACCTGTTGAAGCTAAGACCCTATAAATGGATGAACCATGTGATAAAATATTTGATCTGAACCAAAACAACATAGAATCTGAGTTCACCTAAGAACCATATCAAATTCAAGGGCTGGAGGAGACCTAACACCGACTGCTTTTATTGACTGGAGTCTGATTGAAGAAGGTCACCGTCAACTGATGAAGCCTCCACTAGGGTTTTGAATGCTGCAAATTGAGGTTTCCAAGTTTCATTCATTTTTGATCTAGGTGAATCCAATCATGAAGAAACTACTACAATAGTTGACGCCTTCTGAGCCATCAACCTGTTGATAAATCTCACCATATTCAAATCTTGGTGATGTGAAGAAGACTATGTCTATGTTACATGGGTCATAAATATTGAATGATCCACCTAATATTTAATGTGTTTTATTAATATTTTTCTAGAATTTAAATGAGGTATGATGAACCAGGAATCTGATATTCATTTTAGTTGCACCATTGAATACAAACTCACCTATTCATACTCGAACCATAGCTAATTTAAGATAATCAAAGTGTGAGGACATGGATGAAGTGAGACAAAATTTCCCTAATGCATGATGTCAATGATGAAAGGGAAAAGGTTGTATTTTAGGTATATATGCATATGAATATTATGGATGAATCTAGAACCCAAATCACTAATTGAATCTACATGCTGCTGATGTGAATGATTTTTAACCATTAAATTCTGATCCTGAAAGTGGAATTTGAATGAATATTAGATGACTAAAGGAAGATAAAATTATGTTTCTGAGTTGTGTTCATGACACTTAGAAAAATACTTCAGTGTATTTGAAGTTTGATTTAGGCTACTCCAAGTCTGATATTAAGTTCAAGAGCTACATCAGGTGTATTTGATTAAGATATTATTTTGATTTAGAGTTGGATATTAACAGGACATTTGAGTAGAAATGAGGAATCAAATGATAATTTCTATAATCCTTAAAGAAGAACAAAGAAGGTTTTATTCGGATGGAGATGCAACCAGGTACATATAAAATAGATATCACATGGGTTTGTTGAAGTTTTTAGAAGGGGGCAGCTCAAGTCATGTGCAGGTAATAGAGAAAAATCACTAACCACATGTGTTCGGTGAAAAAATGTTGACTGAGCTAAGTATATAAAATTGTTCAGTGACCAATGTAAAAGGAACATAAATAAATTCCAACATTATGAAGGAATTTATATTAGAAAATTTCAAAAAAAAATATAGATTATGGGGATGGATATAATCAATTATGATTTTCAGCATCGAAGACCTAGAATAAGGATATAGAGTAGAACAAAAAAACAATGATCATCATAATCAATTATATATGGGAGGTCTATTTTATCATTTTATTTATTTTATTTAATTAATAATTTAAATTGAGTTCTTGAATTGAATATTTTTTGTGGATAATATTTCTTATTCTCAGGAAATTTAATTACTTGGTTTTATTTTTCTATCTTCTTCATTTCATTTCTCCATACATCAGAATTGTTGGGTGAGATCTATTCTAAATTTAAAAATTCTTTTCTCCTATTTAATTTAATTTACAAACCTTTATAATAAATCTAGGAGATTTATTCTGAATTATTTTCTTAAAATTTAATTTTCAAAATGTCGGAAACTTTTGATGGGATTTTTTCTGTTGAAAATTCTTCAAAATTCATTATTATTGGATTATTCTTGAAGTGGAGAGCTTCAAGGATCATTATAATAAAAGATTTATCACTTTTTGATGGATATTAATTAATAAATTTTTTAGGATTTAATTTTAATAAAACTTCCATGAATGAAGAAATGAAATTAAACCAGACAATATTAATTACCCTTACATCTGTCTCAATTATCTTCCTCAATTACTATTCTCACTGCTTGATCACCTTTCCTTCCTCAAATTGTTTAAAAATAAAAATTTCTTCATGAATTTTCATTCATAAATAGAAAAATAAGAAAAATATTTCATCCACTAATTTTAGAAGTTTTTGTTTTTAAATTTTGGTTGCATGATCACAATTCCCCTTCCATGTGGGTTTGATACCCTACGCACTTCTATACAGTAGTAAGTAGGATTTATGAAAAAATATACTTTCATGTATTAAATAATTTACATGAAAAAAAATAGTCAATTTTGAAAATATAAAAAATATATAATTCAAAAAAATCATTAAATATCTAAAAAATACTGTAATTTTTTTTCTTTCAACCTACTTTTTCTGCTTTGTTCTTGTAAGTTTTTTTTATTAAAATTTTAAGTTATTGCTTATTTTATGTGCATGATAAAATCCTTTTATAGGATATATATATATATATAAATTTGATATAGATAAATATTTAAGTTATTTAAAAAAAAAATTGAAATGGAAAACTTAGGTTAGAGAGTTCCTATTAATAATTAGAAAAAAATTCAACCTAAAATTGCTCTAGAGGGAAATGAAAGGCCTGTGATGAGGGAGTTTCATCTCCCAAAAGTGTCAAGAAATCCTTATTTGATTAGATTGTATCCTAGAGCCAAAAATTATGAAATCAGATCTTTCATTGTTTCCTATATTTAATGGTTTATCTAATAAACACTCATTAACCTTTATTAGAGACTTTTATAATACATTGAAATAGTTACCTCTATTAGGGATTAATGGAAATGAAATTAGGATGAGTTATTTTCCCTTTTGTCTTAAATGAAATACTTGAAACTAGTTTTTGAGTTTATATTAGAACATTTTTGAAAAATGGGATCAAATATACAATTATTTCATGGTGAAATTTTACCCTTAAATAATTAAGGGAGAGATGGGAACTAAAATCATGAATTTTTATAAAAAGGATGGAGAGTATTTTCATGATTCCGGGGATATATTTAGGAACCTTCTTAGACAGTTTCCTCATTAATAGCTTCTAAATAATGTTCCCATGGATACATTTTATGAAGGATTTTCCTCCTTATGATAGAATTTGATATATCAAACAATAGGGGGAAATTATAATGATAAAAATGATGAGGATTTGAGACAGATCGTTAATAATATTTATTTTAATCTCAATACAACTTTCTAGTAGTAAAATAGTGAATAGATGTGGCAACCACATTGGTTCAAGGATATATGAAAATTATTAATTGGGTGAAATAAAATATCAACATTAGTCTTTAATGAACCAAAATGACAAATCAAGTTTAAATGAAGTGTACTATCAAAACCATAATCAATCTCTTAGAGAAAATTGTGCTTAATGTGGGACATTTGGGCACACTGAATTTTTTTTTCAGACTTTTATATACTAGACCAACAACTAGAGAATGTAAATTGTGTAGAGTACAGTCCTAGGATTCCTAATAACAATTATCCTTTTATAAAAAATTACAATCAAGGATATAGGAACAATCCCAATATCTCTTAGAAAGAAGAAAGAATGAATAAACAACCTACTGCCCCAAGTTACCAAAATTATCCTAGAAAAAAATTTCAAAATAAAAAAGGGATAAAACATCCATTTCTCAAGATAATTTTGAATAAAAAAATCTTAATATTATGGATGATATGTTTAAAATGTTTGACTCGCAAGAGAATAAATTTAACTCTCAAAAGGTGCAACATGACTCCAATAAAGCTAAAGCTGAATCTAGAATTCACAATCTTGAATTACAAAGGGGTCAATTAGAAAGATATATGAAATATAGGGATAGGGGAAAATATCCTATCATAACTAAAACCAACCCTAGGAAAAATTTCATGGAAATGATGATAAGTAGTGGATTAAAAACTCAAATAGAAGATATAAAAGGCCTTAGGGGTTCCCAAAATGAAAAATAGGGTGATTATGGAAGTTATAAACTATAAAATCTCAATTTTTAAATGATAGATACAATCTTGAAAATAAAGAAAATATCAATTTTTCACTTTAAAATTGATCATAATTATTTTCTAAAAATAAAAAGAACAAATTAAAGAATAAAATTATTGAATAATTTGGGGATATTCATTCTAGTTTAAAGAACTATTCCCCATCAATCCCTTTCCTTAAAAAAATTAAAACTTAATAATAATAATAAGTTTGAACTACTCTAGTTACTTGGTCTTTTAACCAAGATCCAAGTGAATATTCTTTTCATACAAGCCTTGATTTAGACTCTTTCATATCTAAAGTATCTTAAAAAATGTTTCAAATAAAAAAAACTAGATGGATTTGAAACTTACTTCCTCATTGAAGAGTGTAATATTTTTCTTTAAAATAAAATCCCTATAAAACTTAAATACCCTGGTAGATTTGTCATTCCCTACACCTTAGGGAATAATAGCCAGCTGAATTGTCTTTGTGGTCTAGGAGATAGTATAAACCTTCTCCCATTATCACTATTTAAATAGTTGATATTGGGTTACTTACAACCCACCAATATTATTCTACAGTTGGATAACCATTCATCCACACATCCCTTAGAAAGGGTAAATGATTTCTTGGTTGGAGTTGGAAAGATATTTCTTCCAGTTGACTTTCTTGTGTTAGACATGGAGTGTGATCAAGACATACTTATCATCCTTGGTAGGCCCTTCTAGGACATTGAGGGGGCTATTATTGATGTTTTTAAGGGAAAACTAATCTTTAATTTTGGTGAGAAACATGATGAGTTCAATGTTTTTAAAAATATTAAAGAACCAACTTTTGGTGAAAACTGTTCTAGAGTGGAGAGGTTAGAATCTAAAAATTATTAGAATATTTTGAAGAATATTAAAAACAACCTTTTACTAAATTAATTCCTATAGAAGTTGAAAATTTGGTCACACACACTGTTGAGTCTATTTGTAGTGAGAATCTAGAAAATTTTCTAGAATTGGATATCAATCGTGTTCCTACTTTTAGGTGTGATGTTGAAGATGAATATTTTTTGTTTGAGTTTAAATAATTTTTTAGAGAACTTTAGGCGATTCTCCTTATACAAACAAAGATGAAAATTTTGATAAAGTTGAGGGAGATCTGATAAAACAATTTGATGATTTTACCTTGATAAATTTATTGAATTATAATCTAGAACTCATGAGAGTGATCTATCCACTATGGATAGTAGTAAAGAAAAATTTAAAACAGGTTATGAAATTAAAAATAATTCCACTTTTCAAATTCCTTATAATATTTTTTTTGAAGATCTTGGACCTCCCAGACCCAATATTCTTCCATCAAGAAAATAAGTACCCACATTGAATTAGAAACCACTCCTAACACACTTGAAATAATCATTTTTAAGTGATAACTCAAAACTTACAGTTATTATTTCGGCTGAACTAAAGATAATTGAGAGGAAAAACTGATGGGTGTTTTGAATAAATTAAAAACCATTATAGGATGGTCCACAGTAGACATCAAAGGGATTGTCTCTTCATTCTGTAGACATAAGATTCATATTGATCCATAATACAAACCAGAAGTAGAATTTCAAAGGAGATTGAACCCAACCATGAAATAGTTTGTTAGGGAAGTATTAATTAAGTTGCTTGATATTGAGATTATACACCCCATTTCTGATAGTGTTTGGGTTATTCTTGTCTAAGTAGTCCCAAATAAGGGAGGATTCACTATAGTTACCAACTAAAAAAAATGAAAAAAAATTATGTTAGGAAGGATATAAATTGGAGAGTTTGCATAGACTTTAGGAAGCTTAATTCATCCCCTATACTGAAAATTAATTTTTTTATTTTAAAATAAATTTTTAGAAAAAATTAGGAAACCACACAATATCAGAAAATGAGTTCATCAAACACCATAAGAGATCAAAAAATCATTTAAGGAATGTTTAATATTATTAGAAGCATTCTTACTATAGAAACTCCAATGAAGTGAAGTTACCTTTGTATTTGGGTCTTCCTTGATAAGATCTTAAAAAAGATAGGCCATACTATCCCAAGTCTGAATATAATCCTCCAGGGTGATCTTTATTTCATTGAAGCCTCATTTCAAAATGTGATCTTATTTATTGATCCACGCACTCTACTCCACATTAGTAACAACTTCAATAATTCTCTCATTCATCCTATTAAAATTCTATTGTGAAGCATTAATCTTGAAAACCTACTCCAACATTTCTTCCTTAGAGTGGATAATCATCTCCAGCCATTTGTCTTTTTATGTTTCCTCCTTCCCTACCACCCACTTAAAATCATCAGCAGACACTAATCTTGTAACCATAGAGATTTCCTAGACCTGAACTAGAGCTTCTATCTTGTCATAAACATGGGCATGTGCTACGTGTTCACATTATGGTGACTTGGCCTCAATATTTTTGGAATATATTGTCTCCATGGGTTTAATTAAGTTTTAATAATACTTATTCTCTTTATTTTTCTTCTCCTTGTGAAAAATGAAACTCCCCGTGTCCCGAGTTCCCTTATCCCCTTCTTTCTCCTTGGTTTGTAAAGTCCTCTACTATGAATTCCATCTACACTATCCAATAAGTATTGAATAGAGATCTCATCACCTAAATCTACCTCAGATAATCCTTGAACTTCAATGTGTTCCTCCTTAGGTATGATATCTTGGATACCAATCTTTACCCGAACTGAGTCTCGGGCCTTTAACTTCTAAACATTCAAAATGATTACTTATATTAATATTTAGAATGATCTTTCTAGGACTTGTTCTATTCGCTACATAAACCCATCCTTCACTTGAAGTTGAGGTAGCCTGATTTGAGCCTTTATGGTCCATGTTGTCCGTTGAACATTTCTCACTTAGTCTCTTTATCCCCACCTAAATTGATTATTCTTCCCCAACCTGCATTGCCTTTTCATTCCTAGAAATAGTGGTGATGGTCAGATGATTTCTAGAATCGTATTCAATCCCTTTTACCTCATTTCCAACATCCAATAATTGAGAATACATTGATACAATAGTGGATGCACTACTACAAAAACGGCCTATATCAGTGCTCAAAACAGGCTTTAACAGCGCTAAAAAAGCGTTGTAAAGCTCAGCACTAATATAGGGGGGTCCCTTTTATCAGCGCTCCGAAAAGCGCTCATAAAGTTTCCTTTATGAGCACTAAAAAAAGCACTGATAAAAGTCAAAAAAAATAAAAAAATAATAAAAAAATAAATAATGTGGGGATAGATTTTAACAGTGCTTGACCCCCCTTTATCAGCACTAGGAGGTCTCCCGTGCACTGCCCTTCCCGCACGCTGCCCTTCCCACATATCCTCACACGTGCGCACCCCTTTGCGATTCCACCCGAACTCGAACCCGCAACCTCCCCCTTTCGCGGCTGCACCTTTACCACTAATCTATTTCATTTTTTTCTCTATTTAATGATATATATATTTATTTATATATGTATATTTATATTTATTCATATATTGATATAGATTCATATTAATATAAATATATTTATTCATATATTAGTATATATATATTCATTCGTATATTAATATATATTTATATTTATTTATATATATATATATATTTAGTTATAATTTTTTATCCGTATATTTATTTTTATATTAATATATACTTATAAGATTAGTTTTAAATAAATTTAAGAAATATGTTTTTTATGTGTGTTTATTATTAAATAAACCCATTGGACACAGGTACTGTAGCATTACTATAGCAGTATTGTAGCAGCGGCGGTACTGTAGTTCGGTAGTACTATAGATTGGCGGTACTGTAGATCGGCAGTATTGTAGCGGCGGCAAGGCACTGTAGTAGCGACGGTACTGTGCAGGTACTGTAGCAACTAGGTTAGTATTCATAGAATGGAAATTGGGCCAAACAATTTGGCCTACAGGCTATGTAATGGGCTACAAGCCCACTGGGCCTTCGGGCTATGTAATGGGTCTCCCTCTACCCAGTTAAAAGAGGTCTTTGATTTGCTTTAATAATAAAATGAGGCTTCAGCCCCAACCTTTAAAAAAATAATTAAATAAATAAATATATACATACATATATACAACACACACACACACAGACACATATATTTATGAATAAATACATATATATGTGTATTTGAAAATCCATAGAATGTTAAAATGATCCTAACTTATAATATAGAAGCCCGTTTCAACTCCACAACTAGTCAAATCAAAGAAAATGAAACAATCTTCGATATGATATGTAGTACAGGGCTAACGGACATCTAGATCAGAAGTTATACCTGTTTGAATGTTAACAAATCGGGGTATCCTGACTAAAAATTCAGTTTTGGAGGCCTTCTAGGACTTTTGGCCTCGAAAAATATTAAAGAGGCTTTTCCTTGATCACTAGAATGTAGAGCTCATTACAGGCTTCGATTTGATATAATTTAGAGCTCAAACAGACACCTGGATCAAAATTTATGGTCATTTGAAGTTTGAGTTACATTTTCAACTTTTTTTAGATCTTTTATTAATTGTTTTGATTTTTTGTGTCTTCAAATTGTTATTAAATGATTTTTAATCGATAATAATTAGCAAATTATTAATTAATAATATTTTTTTAAAATATTTTAAATCCATTTTCATTAAATTTATTATATATTAAATTTAATAGTCTATTTATACGTATCTAAAACATATTTAAAATATATATATTATATTTATATCAATATAAATATACTTATATAACAATAATTTATTTTTCATGATTTTTTTTAAACATAAAATTTATCACTAGTAGGAAAAAGCGCTGATAAATCCCCCTTTTATTAGTGCTACTAAAAAAAGAGCTGATAAAGGGATAGCGCTTCCCTTGCCCATTTTTGTAGTAGTGAGGTGCTTTTTCCAGCCATTCTTGTCACCTTTATAGCTAACCTGCCTCCTTACATGTTGCACCACAAACTAGAAAAAATGTCCACAATATTTGGTTTGGGTTGCAGAGGTAATGCCCCTTTAGAAATATGAGAAACATTTGGATAACCTTTCTTACCATAGATACTTGATGAGTGGTCTACACAAGGGTCGGATTTCACCCCATGCTAATGTTTGGAAACTTCATGGAAAAGACGTCTATAAGATGAATATAAATAGACCTAAGATTCATAGAAAATATGTTACTTATAGTGAAGTTCCCCTTCAATATCAATTCAGAATAAATCCATCAGATCCTTTGAGATTTCATCTTTAATGAAAATCTAAGGAGATAGTGGATGGAAGACAATGCGAGTGTTGTGATCAAAGAAAAGGAATTGGCCCACCATGTTGTTAATAAACTAAAGAATCACCAGATTCTAAAATCGAAGGTGAAGTCTAGGGAGGGAGATCTATATCACTATGATGGGTGGATCCTATTTTAGGTGAAAATCAAATGTCCACCAGAAGAGAGGTAAGTAAAGACTAATTATAATGCACATGTCATTCATCCAAACTGAGATAATATTTTCTTCTATCAAGAACTGGATCAAAAAATGTCCTGAGTCCAAAAGCCCTATACTCACCCATTCTTAAAAATTCCAAGAATCAAAAGAAAATCTATCGAAGGCATCCACTGAGGGTCGATTCTTTATGAAATGATATACCAAGGTGAGATCGACCATCATGGAAACCCTTTTGAATTTCAAGGAAGAAATAGTAAATAAAATAACCCCATATTTAAACAATTGGACTTTAGGGTCAACTTCAATAGCAGGGAAGTTGGGGAGATGATAAGGGTCAGTGAAAGGAGAGAAATTTTGTGGTCATTGATTTGAAGGGTTCAGGTGAGGTCTATCCCTCCTAGCTGGAAAGGGCCTAGTGGGATGGGGGGAAGTGGAGGAGTTTCCATGATGGTTACACCATTAGTGGGGAGTGGGGAGCTGCCAATGGATTTGAGATCAAATCATAGATACCATTATGATATCATCATCAATTGATCCTATAGGAAAGATCATTTTCCTATTCCATTCTTAGATCAAATGGTTGAGAGAATTACTGAAAATGAGTTCTTTTTTCTAGATGGAAATTTTGGTTATGACTAGATTCTAATAGCCCCATAAGATCAAATGAAAACTACATTCACATGTCCCATTGAGTCATTTTCTTACCAGTGAATTCCCTATGGATTATGTGGTGCACCAGCTACCTTTCAAAGATGTATGGTGGAAATATTTTTATACGTGATAGAGAATATTATTAAGGTCATCATGGATGACTTCTCAATTATTGTTATCACATTTGAGAGTTTTTTAGGAAATATAGAATTGGTTGTAGAGAGATGTTTAGAGACCAATTTAGTTCAAAACAGGGAGAAATGTCAGTTCATGGTCACTGAAGGAATTGGTTTGGGACATAAAGTGTCCAAGATGGGTTTAGAAGTTGATAATTTTAATATTGGGTGATCTATAAATTGGCCCCTCCTGAAAATGTTAAATTTTTTAATTTTATTAAGGAATTTCAGTTTTTACCATGGGTTTATCAAATATATTTCAAAAATTACAAAGAATTTGTGTTCTTTGTAATTAAAAGATGAACCTTTCCAGATTGATAATTATTTTTTGGAATAATTTAATTTTATTAGTGAAAAAATCACTTCATCTCCCATAATAATTTTACCTAATTGAAAATTTCCTTTTGAAATTATGTATGATGCTAGTGAAATGGATATTGGATATTTTTTAGGGTAGAGGAGAGATAATATATTACATGTGGTGTATTATGCTATCATACTTCTAGATGATTCTCAAAGGAAATACACCACCACTGAGAATGAGTTGTTAGATGTCGTGTTTTCTCTATAGAAGCTTAGGAAATACCTTTTAGGTTTAAAAATCATAATATTTACAAATAATTCTGCCTTAAAATATATAATTTCAAATAAGTAGGCTAAACATATAATCATTAGGTGGATTCTATTTCTACAAGAGTTTGATATGGAGATTATAGATAAATAGGGTGTTGAGAATGTTATTTCAAGTTATCTATCTAGATTGTCTAGTACCTAGTGTGAATATCTTAGGGAGATTAATTCTTCTTTTTTTGATGAGAAGTTACTCACTGTCTCTATTAAGCAGTCCACTTGGTTTTCATATTTCATTAATTTCTTGGAAAAAAGTGTCATTACAAAGGATTTTTCAAATAATCAGAGGAAGTAGTGCATTTCAAAGATTAAGTAATATCTTTTTGATGACCCTCTGCTTTTTAGAAGGTGTACTGACAAGATTATAAGAATATGTGTACCCAAAGAAGAAATGTTACCCATTTTGGAGTGTTTTCACTCCTCACCATGGGGTGGTCATCATGGTAGAGATAGAACTATCCAAAAAGTCCTTAAAGATATATTTTATTAGCCTCTATTATTTAAGGAAATTGGGAGTTTTTTTGTGGGCTGTAATAGGTGATAAAGATTTGGAAATGTGGGAATATAACAAGAGTTGTATCTGAAAGGTATTTTAGAAGTTGAGATTTTTTTATATTTAAAGATAAGATTTTATGGAACCATTTTCGTCATCTCATTGGAATTAGTACATTTTATTAACTGTTGAATATGTATCCAAGTGGGTTGAGGCAGTGGAATTACCCAAAAATTAAGCCAGTATCATGATAAAATTCATTAAAAGAACATTTTCATGAGGTTTGGGGTGCCTCGAGATTTTATAATAGATAATGACATCCATTTTAAGAATTTTAAATTTAAATCATTAATGGAGAAGTATGGGTGCACCCATATAACAAGAAATTATTATCATCTACATTCCAGTGGATAGATATAAATTCTAATTAGGGATCTAAAATAGATCTTAGAGGAAAATATCTATAATTCTAGGAAGTATTGATCCTTGAAATTAGATGAAGCTTCATGGGCCTATAAAACTGCTATTAAAACTTCAATAGGTATGTCTCCATACAAGTTGTTGTTTAAGAAGTCATTTCATATAACCATGGAGTTTCAACGCAAGTCATATTGTGGTGTAACGGCTTTAAATTTTGATTTTATGACTGTTGAATAGAGGAGTTGGTAAGAACTGAGTGAGTTGGATGAGATTAAGATAGATTCTTATGATAATTCTAGGATTTATAAGGAAAGGGGAAATGTATTTCATGATTCTATCATTAAAAACAGAGAATTAAAGGATGGAAAAAATGTTCTTCTCTTTAATTTCAAGCTTTAGACCTTTCCAAGAAAATTGAAATCTAAGTAGTCTGGACCTTTCACTATTATTAAAGTGATGAAAAATGGAGTTATTGAAATTATTGGAGAAGAAAATAGATCAATGTTGGTAAATGGTTAGAGAATCAAACAATATTTTAAAAGGAATCCAAAGGGCTTTATTACCGTCTCTATTCTTGAAAAATGAGTTTTCACTGAAGTCTGAGGGAATACTTTAAATTCAGTGCTTAATGGGAGTCAAGCCATGGAATTTATATACGTTTTTCTTTTTTTCCTTAAGTATAGTTTTTTTGTGCACTGTCTGTTGCTCTCTTTTTCTATTGGATTTAAATTCTTGGTCTTCCTGGTTATTTTTCTTTAAGAAGGTTGCTAGTTTCAAAAGAAGAGTAGAAGTTCCCTTTTGTTCTCAAGTCAATAAGAAGTTTCATATTGGAACCCCACTGGATAAAAATTCCCTAAACACTACCTCTAGTTTTATTATCTTTAAGATTGATTGTTGAAACCTAATGCTTATTTGTTTGTAGTTACTGAAAGTTATAAAAACAGAGGATTTCACTCAAATCTAAGAGAGAGGGTATTTTTGGATAAACTCAATGGAAAAAAACATATTTAATTAGAGGAGTATTTATTTTAATTTCTTCATTTATATTCTAATCTTTTACATTGTTGTTGTGCAATTTGACTGAAAACTAATTTTTTTTATTATTCATTAATACTTAAAAATTAAGTTGTATTGCTTTTAAATTTATTTTTTGTGTGAAATTAATTTTATGGGAGTAATTCCCATGGTGTTTTTGTTTAAATGAATGTTCATGTATTTGTTGGGCAATTATAATACTATTTTCTATTCTATTGAAAATCTAATTGAATCACATTTTAAAACATGTTGACACATTCTTATTGTGTACTCAATGCCTAGTATGATATTGTTTTGAACTTTATTGAGAATCTTATTGTTGTGCCTTAATGATAATTAATGGACCTTTTTAATCTATTATAAAATATTTATTGTGGAAAACATATTGTTTTAATTTTATCATGACCCTTTATCTTTTCATTGAACTACTAAATTTTAAATCACTTTGAAATTTAAAATTTTAATAGTTTTTCTTCACTTCTTAAATCAACATTGAGGACAAAGTTGGTTTTATGTGTGGGGGAGAGATCCTAATGTAGGATAAACTGTACAGTAAATTAAACCCAACAAAACCTCTTTAAATTTTTCAAATTGTGATTTTTTTAAGCCTCATCTTTCTTATTTAGTGGGTTAAAAAATTTCAAAAAAATTAGATTTGAACTACTACTTTGAGGAGATTAACTTTTATGCTTTTCCATGGATTTAATTGGGTCCATCAATTTCTCTCTCTTGAAAACTTTTATTTTTGTTAAAATTTTTGGAGTAGGATTTACAATCATCATTGGTTTTGAATCTTTTAATTGGGTTTTAAACTTTTAAGCTATACGTTTACATAAATTGTGAAATGAAAATCCTAATCCAGGTTAAGTATCTATTATTTATGTTGGAGTTGGTGGCCTAGAACCAACTACTTTGTACTTTATTCATTAATAAATACCTTATAACATCTTGATTGTTCTTCTATGTGACAATTCATGCAATAATTTCCTAAGGACAGCTGTTGCATTAAAGGGTCATAGCAGATCCCTGCTATGATGAGAACCCGGAAGTGCCATAACACTGTTCTTGAATATATGTTCTATAGTTGGATGATGTTATTTGAGGGAAACAAATAATACAGGCCATTAGGGGTGAGGACTCATAAAACTTTGAGGCACCTTCTCATGGTGTGCGCCCTTGGTAATATCCAGGAGGATATTATGAGAACGAGACCCGCTAATAGAAAATTCACATTTCATAGTTTCATTGGATGTTCCTATCTGCAGACGTGTGTTTTGGTCCTTAGACTTTAAGATTATTATTAATGGGTACAACTCGCGCACTTAGATGTATTGACAAAAACTATGATGACACACTATTCGCAGCGAGGTATGATACATTGGGTGCATCACTAGTAATACTACATTAATAGATAATGCGAGAAAGGATTTTTCCCTTCTGTTCCATAACGGAAGTAGATATATCAAGCCATTTGATGGAATTTATATAGCCTAAATAAATCCATTTCCATGGTAAGGTATGGGCAAGTTCAATTTTGGAAAGTCAAAGAAAGAATAATTGATCACATGGGTTGATGGCACTGGCATGCAACCCACTTGATTCGAGATATCATGACAAAGGGATTATATTACACGATAAGCATTCATATGAGGTGACACGTCATTGCGGCATTAACTTCTTTCTCTATGGGTGTCTTGGCATGTTGCTAGATTCTAACCTTGGACTTTAGGTAGGCTCTGCCTAATGCCACTGAGAAAGAGGCCTAGAGGGTCACACACTAAGTGTGTCCATGTATCTCAGTTAAATATTAATTTAACAAGTTAAATAAAGATTATTCCCGACTGTGGTTTAATAATTATTTAAGGATTCCTGATCTCATTTATTTCGACACTATTTATTCAAGAGAATATATTGTGGATGAAATAATATATATTTATTAGCGAGTAATGCAGTTACATTTATTTAAGAAATAAATAGCCATTACTCAAGAACTAATAAATGTGGTAGAGGAAATAAAGAAAAATGGAAAATAAAAGTACACACTGTGTATATTGAATATACACGTCCTGTAGTTTTATGGAAAATGAGTACACGTCGTGTATTAATGATTACACGGCGTGTAGTTTTTCTAGTCAGGATTTTGAGGAAATAATATTGTTTTCTTAGATAATATTTATTATAATCAGCATGGGTGCATGTCAAGGAATTAATCATTCGACATGGGGGTTTTCAATAAGAGCTAATGAAATAAATAAAATGTGTAACGCATTTATTTATTGTCATAACTCTATAACCTCAAACCCGATTATAAATATCCTCAAAACCCCAGCACTTTTCCCCAATCGTTGTGCACAAAAATTCTAGAGAGTTCTCTCAAGGTCGAAAGAACTCCTTCCTCCAAGAACGCTCTCAAGACCTAGAGAGATCCACCACCACCGGATTAAGGCGATTGAAGGCGGACATCGCAAGTAAAGGTTCTTCCGTGCTAGCACCTGGAGATCCCTTCGGCGATGTCCAGAGATACGTGGAGCGCGTGTGGATCACTGCTATAGTAATTCTACATTTGGATTCTACGACGCAATAACGGATCACACTGGATCGTGACCGGAGACATCAACGAAGAAAGAATTCTATCAAGGTAATTCTTTTCAATTAATTAAATTAATTATATCCAACATATGATGATTCTATCTCTATGGTTCTGTAACTCCCTTTTTGTTTTTTGTTCTTCGTTCTATTCTGAAGATCTGGCGTTTTACATCGTGACGGATCTCAGATTGATCGTTGTTAACGCTAAAATTAAAGTTGGGCACTCCCACCAACGCGCTTCCGCTGTGCCCAGAACCCACAAGTGGTATCAGAGGGATCATGTAGTTGATTATAATTATTTAGTTTTTCGTTGGTGATTTACGCATTTAATAATTTAGTTGTTTCAATTCAAGTTAATCGTTCTTTAAAATCTGAATCTTGAGATCTATTCATCCCCTCTCATTTCTCATTCACATTACAAAAACGAATTTTTTTCTTTTAATTTTGATTAAAATAAAATAGAGGAACTCATCCAGAGGTTCCAAATGTTCCTGACCATACAACACCAAAATACACGGCATGTATTCGGAAGTACACATCGTGTAGTCTAGGTTCAAAACATTGGATTGGTCCGCCAAATCAGGCCATTTATTGGATCCTATATAAGTCATTTATAACACCATGTGTTGACCAGGAATAGGTGGCACATGGTTTCCTGATTACACGCCGTGTGGTCCACTGAACACGGTGTGTAGTCCCTTTGGGCTGGGATTAGACCGTGTACCCCATACACGGCTTGCCCGACTGGAAACCGTGTAACGCGGATACTACATGGCGTGTGTCCAATTGAACATGTCGTGTACTCCAAAAATTTTCTAAGTACATTGGTTGCGCCCAAATTTACCCTACTAGTAAAAGTGGTCGATGTAGTACATGTAGGGGTCGAATCCACATGGACCGAAGAAGTAACCTTGATACTCTATGACTTGGTGAAGGATGGGCTATGAAGTAGCCAACTTCAGGTTTGATTTTGGATGGTTTAAAGAACACTAATAAACCTAAGTGAATTCAATTCAAATAAATGGGTTGATCTTAGGATTATGCTCGGGGTGGATTGAATGAATTTTACTTCTTTAGACAATTTTGGTTTTATTAATTCTTGATGAATCCATTCTTTAAAAATAACACTACATTCATAATTTTCTGGTTTGGTACTTAATAAACACAATTACTAATCCCCTATACACTTAGAGAACCAAATTCATGATCTCTCAGAGGTATATGGCCATTTAGTAATTGAATTTAGTTTGCTCAAACACAGTAAAGATGAAGAGTAGAAATAACTGAAGAATGGATGTCTTAAATTAATTATCCAATTAACAACAATTCGTTCATAAAATAACATTCAATCCAGACTTTGAATCCTCCTAATATCAAAACATTAAAGGGTTATCCCTCCATTTATGGTATACTCTCAATGGTGGGTGGAAGATGGCTAACAAGAATTGGATTGAAGAAATTAAAACCGCGGAAATAACGAGCACTCATCCGTGTGTGTGAATGAAATTCACACCTATGTGTGAACTTATTCACAACAACATAGAGATATCACTATTATTTGTGATAATAAATTTTTAATAAATGAAATGGAAAATATATAAGAGAAAGAAGTTTATTAATAACATAAATATACAAAAAAAACTTACATGGAAATGGAAAACATTACAAGGAAATTTGGAAGCATAACCTTACAATGAAACAAGCAACAAAAGATGATAAGAAAAATATCCACCCATATTAACTTCACCACTAGCTCCTTATATAGGAATATTAGGAGCCTTAGGTCTATACCCCAACAATTAATTCACCCCCCAACAATTAATAGAGTCAAAATGAGGGTGAATAATCAAAAGGAAATTGACGTTTCAAATTTGACCCGGAAAACTGTCCAGATTCATCCACCATATTGAAGTGAGAATTTTTAATTGAAGAAGACCGAATCAGGAGGGGTTTTATAAGATAAATATCTTCTTAAATCTGTATTCTATTATCTGTAAAAAATTTAGTAAATTTTCCCCGGCCGTTTGGAAGTTATGGTCAAAATGGTGGGACGGATTTCTGTGCATTAATGTCGGATCCACCATTTAAATCTCAACTTCAGATCCCTTTATTATCATGAAAACATCGGAATTATCTCTGGACACAGTTGAATAAAATGATCCTCATATTATTACCTTTATACTTTATAAATTTTATCTTCATTGGGCTTGGTTTGTGGGACCCACATTTGTTTGATGGGCCTTAGGCCCATTATGCTTTTTCCAGTAAGTTTCTGCCTTCAGGTGCAAAAATCTCCATCTTCACTTGTGATTAATCCATCATACCTAAAAGAAAAAATGTTCCAAATAAAGTGATGAATCATATACCAAAATATCAAATTAAAATTATGAATATTTAAATTTCCACAAGCAAATTATTGAGTGGGCCCAAATTGACACTTTAAGCATGAATTGCACAATGATGGGAAATGAAGTTCAATTTCTGAATTGGACTAAAATTAATGTTTATGAACTTTTAAAAACATTAATATTAAGATCTTAACAATGAATATTAGCCACTTTCAGTGACTAATCACACCCCCCAACTTGAGTTTTGCTAGTCCCGAGAAAAATATATTACAAATATGAAATTCAAATCCCATTTTCCAAAAACATTTTAATACACATTGCTCACCCAAATATCTCATACCAAAAAAAATATGAAACCCATAAAAATAATTTAAAACAAGCTAGGTCCATAAGTATATCCCAAGCCCAATACCATTCCTTTGTTCAAATTCATCACCACATTTCATCCAATTTCAATTAAGCATGATAAAGTTTTGTGCATCACAAAAGATATCGGGCCCATTTTATTGTTCAAGGGGAAAAAATGGAAGCGCTAGGTGGGAATCACATTAAACCTTAATATGAGTATCCATTTTTTTTTATTTTTTTTTGATGATTTTTTTTTACCACAATAGATATGAAAAGACTAACTCTGGGCAAGACAACTATGGAGTCACGATCCCCAAGTGTCGGACGCCACACATATTGTCAATTTCATGCTCTATAATAGAGATATAAAGCCTAACTCTGGGCAAGAAAACTATGGAGTCACGATCCCCAAGTGTCGGATGCCACACATTTGGACAAAACATTACTCTATGTGGTCAAAAAAAATTGTTTTTTTTTTGGATACTCAAATTAAACTAAAAGTGACCCAAGAACCCTATGCTATAATTAAAGGGACCCAAGAACTCAAATTTACACCCACGATCCAATAGACGTGAATTGTGGCATTTTTATTAAGAGGATGAAAATTTAAACATTGAAAATCACATCGGACAACCGCACTTTCCAAAAACTATGCTCATGAACTTAAACTTGCATTAAAATCAGAATCAAGGCATGAAAAATTTATTTGATATCCAATTTTAGAGTTTGTAATGTGTGTTATCATGTTTATGGTTAATGGAATTTTTCTTTTCATGCATGTTTTTATTCACAAAAAAATCATTTTTTATCTCCCCCCAACTTAGAATAACATTGTCCCCAGTGTTTAAAGAAAAGAAAAGTTAGAAGGGGGTATGATAGGAGTTAAAAGATGAAATTGAGAATGATAAACATGGAACAAATTCACCTGGTTTTTGAAGTTGAAGTTCATGATGCTCCAGATTACCCCTTTGATATCTTGGGGGATGTAGGCACCTCCTTGATTGAACATGTATCACACAAAATAGTTCCTGAACCATAAAAAGAAGGACAAAGCTGACAAAACAAACAACACATTGATTTATTTAATTCCAAGTATCATCATTTTTATGGGTTTTCATGTTTTTTTTAAAATCAAACTAATGATACATTGTCTTCTTTTAAATTTTTGGGTAAGGTATTACTCAGGGATCACACCGCGTGACACGGATGAATACGGTTCTCCCCTTTCATACCCATCCATACTCATAAAATAAGAACAGGTCAAGAGTCTAATTTTTTTTAACCTACAAAAACATAAATAAAATAAACTGATGATACATTGTCTTCTTTATATTTTCTGGGTAAGGTATTACTCAGGGATCACACCGCGTGACATGGATGAATATGGTGCTCCCTTTTCATACCCATCCTTACTCATAAAAGAAGAATAGTTCAACAGTATATATAAAAAAAATAACAAAATGAAGTAGAAGGAAACAAAAGATGATTCATAGTGATTGGAAACATGAAAACCATGGGTTGCCTCCCGTGCAGCGCTTTTTTTTAACGTCGTTAGCCCGACTTTTACCCTAAATCTATCAATTTTTCTCTAGTTCATATGTTGTCTCAGTTAACTCCTCCTTGGTTTCTTGTTTATTGAATGATTCAATGAATGGTTTTAACCTATGACCATTGACTTTGAAGACATAACCACTTGTGGGATCCTGAATCTCTATTGCCCCATGAGGGTACACATGATGCACTAGGTATGGACCAGACCATCTGGACATTAGCTTTCCTGGGTGTAGATGAAGTTTTGAACTATACAAGAGCACAAATTTTCCCAGTTCAAAGTGTTTGACTTTGAGATTCCTAGATTGGTAGGCTTGAACTTTAGATTTATTGATCCTTGAATTTTCATAAGACTCCATCTTAAGTTCCTCGAGTTCATTAAGATCTAATTTACTTTTTGTTTCAGCCAAAGAAATGTCAAAGTTCATTTTTTTTATTGCCCAAAAGGTCTTATGCTCAATTTCAACAGGTAAATGACATGCTTTTCAATAAACCAATCTATACGGTGACATGGCTAGGATAGTTTTGAAAGCAATTTGATATGACCAAAGGGAATCTAAGAGTTTCTCGGACCAATATTTCCTAGAGGGATTGACAGTTTTTTCAAGAATTTTCTTAATTTCTCTATTTTCCAACTCAGCTTGACCATTGGTTTGAGGATGGTATGTATTGGAAACTTTATGAGTAATACCATACTTAGACATGAGTGAAGAGAATGGGTAGTTGCATAAATGGGTTCCATGATCACTGATTATAGCCCTAGGAATTCCAAATCGAGAAAATATATTCTCTTTCAGAAATCGGATCACAACATGGTGGTCATTGGACTTGGTGGGAATGGCATCAACCCATTTTGAGACATGATCAATAGCTAAGAGGATGTATAGGTATCCCTTAGAGTTTGGAAAGGGTACCATGAAATCAATTCCCCAACAATCAAATATTTCAACGACCAGAATGGGAGTGAGGGGCATTTGATTCCTTTTGGTAATGGATCCTAATTGCTGACACTGAGGAAAACTTTTTCAGAATTGGAAGGAATCCTTAGTGAGGTTCGGCCAGTAGAAACCACTTTGGAGGACCTTTGCAGTGGTTTTCTTTGTAGAAAAGTGGCCTCCACATGCCTCTCCATGACAAAATTTTAGAATGGACTCTTGCTCAGACTCGGGAATACATCTCCTGATGATTTGATCAGGACAGAACTTGAAGAGGTAAGGATCATCAAACACATAGTGTTTGACATAAAAAAGGAATTTCCTCTTAGCTTGGGTCCCCAGGAATTTTGTAATGTCACCCATCACTAAATGGTTTTCTATGTCAGCATACCAAGGGAAATCACTCACTGAATAGAGGTGCTCATTAGTAAATGAATCAGACACAGAGAGGTGGTGTGAGTTGTCTTTGAATTCCATCCTAGAGAGGTGATCAGCTACAATATTTTCAACACCCTTTTTATCCTTAATGGTTAAATCGAACTCTTGAAGAAGAAGGACCCACCTAATCAATCTAGCCTTGGCATCTTGTTTTTGGAAAAGGTATTTTAGGGCTGAATGGTCAATGAAGACAATGATGGGTGATCCTAAGAGATATGACCTGAATTTCTCTAAGACAAAGACAACAGAAAGCAACTCTTTCTCAGTGGTGGTGTAGTTTATTTGTGCATCATTTAAATATTTTCTTGCATAAGCAATGACATGTGGAGTTTTCTCACACCGTTGTCCTAAGACTGCTCCTACAGCGAAATCACTTTCATTACACATGAGCTCGAAAGGAAGTTTCCAATTTGGAGATTTCATGATAGGTGGAGATATAAGAGTTGACTTGAGTGTAGATAATGATTCCTCACAGCTTTCTATCCATAAAAATGGAGCATCTTTTACCAAAAGAGCACAAAGTGGTCGAGAAATAGATCTGAAATTCCTAATGAACCTTCTATAAAAACCAGCATGTCCTAATAAGGACCTCACTTCTTTAACAGTTTTAGGAGAGGGAAGGTGATGAATGATGTCAACCTTAGATTTATCAACTTCAATCCCTCTACCAGATACCAGATGACCTAGAACAAGTCCTCCCCTTACCATGAAATGGCATTTTTTCCCAATTTAGTATGAGATTCTTATCCTCTCACCTTGAAAAAACCTTTTCAACATTTATAAGGAATCACTAAAAAGTATCCCCAAATATGGAGAAGTCATCCATGAAGACCTCTAAAAAATCCCCCACCATATCTGAGAATATTCTCATCATGCATCGCTGGAAGGTACCAGGGGAATTACATAACCCAAAGGGTATGCGCTTGAAGGAAAAAGTGCCGAATGGACAAGTGAAGGTTGTTTTTCCTTGATCCTCTAAGGAGACTTCGATTTGATTATACCCTGAGGATCCATCTAGGAAGCAATAGAATTGATGACCCTCCACTCGCTCGAGGACTTGATCAATAAAGGGTAAGGGGAAATGGTCTTTCTTGGTATAAGAGTTGAGCTTCCTATAGTAAATACAAACTCTCCATCCACTACTTACCCTTGTTGGAAGCATCTCTCCATCCTTGTTGGTTATTACTGTGATTCCATCCTTCTTTGGAACCACATGGATTGGGCTAACCCACTCACTCTCAGCTATAGGATATATGATACCAAATTTTAACAATTTCAAAAGTTCTTTTCTCACTACTTACATGAGATTAGGATTGAGTCGCCTCTGAGGTTGATGACATGGCTTTGACTCAGATTCAAGAATAATTCTATGAGTCCCGATAAGTGGGATAATCCAAGGAATATCAGATAGGGTCCATCCAATGGCTTTCTTATGTCTCCTAAGAACATCTAGAAGCATCCTCTCATGATCGTCTTCAGGAGAGGAAGAAATGACAATAGGAAAGGATTGATTGTCCCCTAAGAATGAATACTTTAGTGATGAAGGTAAGACTTTAAATTCAAGATCAGATTGGTCATTACTTTCCAAGAAAGGATGAGACTTTGTATTGAACTTAGTTTCTTTGTTCAGATTTTTTGACAAAATTGGTTTCTTGTGAACAGAATTTTCATCTACTAAATTTTCCAGAGTAGTTTCATGAATGGATATGGACTCAATGTTATTGATGTCAACCATGGTATCATTTGTTGGTTATTCTATAAATTCATCAATAGAGCTATCTGAAAGAGATTCAATCCAAGGAGACAAATTTCCCTCATGTGAATAAAGAAAATCAATCTCTTCTTGACTTAACCATCCTTCGGTAATTACTTGATGTTCATTGAGTTCATTATCAACACTACCAATCCAATTAACCTCATAGATCTCTTCATCATCCCCAATTTGAGAGTTTGCATTGTAGATATTCAAGTCTAGACTCATGTTCCCAAAGTTGATGGTCATGTTCCCATTTCGGACTTGGATAACAGAGTTGATTGTTGCAAGGAAGGGACGACCAAGTATGATTGGGGTTTTCTCCCTAGGACCTAAGCTTGGGTGATTGTCCAGAATAATGAAGTCAGCTGGGTAAATGAAATTTTCAACTTTCACCAAAACATCTTTTAATATCCCCTTTGGAACTCGAACACTACGATCTGCAAGTTGAAGAGTGACAGATGTGAGTTGGAGTTCTTCGAGCCCTAACTGAAAATACATGGCATAAGGAATGGGGTTCACACTGTCACCTAGATCACACAAGTCTTTTATAACTTTTTTCTCTTCTAGTTAAACATTTATGTAAGGTCATCCTGGGTCTTTCATCTTAGTATGAATGGTCCCTTGAATGGTGGTGCTCACATTAGCAGCCAAAAGGACTTGGTTTTTATGTGAAAATTTTCTTTTAAAAGTGAACAAGTCCTTAAGGTACTTTGAGTATGAAGGTATGGTTTGGATGGCATCGATAAGGGGAATGTTCAACTTGACTTGTGAGAAGATTTCCCTCAATGTTTCACTCAATTCAGGCTTGGTTTTCCCCCTCATGCGTTGAGGAAATGGTGCAGGTTGTTGAGTTGTTTGTTGAAGTGTTGTTTCTTTCACATTGTTATCAGTTTCTTCAGTTTGATCTTGTGGTTCATTTGAATTTTCATTAGAGTTTGAAGCTTCACATGGTTTCTGAATTATTTGTTCAGGTTTTTCAATTGATTTCCCACTTCTTAAAATTGTCACAGCCTTTAGTTGTTCGTGAGTTGTTTGAGTGAAACTTGTCTCTCCCCATGATGTTTGTTGTGGAATGGCCTGTGTGGGCATGGGTGCCTTTCCAGTTTTGATGGTTTGAAGTTCTTGTTTAATGGATGAGAATTCTGAGTTCATTTTTTTCATTTGTTTGCACAGTTGTTCTAGTAGGCTTTGTGGAACAATTTGGGTTGGTGCTTGAGCTTGTGGGTTTATCCCAGGAGGATACTTTGGTTGTTGGATAGGTTGTTGAATGGGTTGTTGATATTGTACATGAGGATGTTGGAATTGGACCGGTTGTGGTTGGAACTGATTATGAGGTTGAAAGTTTTTTTGAGGGTATGGGTTGATACATTGTTGTTATGTTGGTTGTTGATTGTCCTTCCAATGAAAGCTTGGATGGTCATTATACCTTGTATTGAAGGTGTTTGTGAATTGTGGCTTTTAAAAGTTCATTGCATTAACTTATTCTGGTGGTCATCCTAAAATAACATCCTTGATGGAAAGAATGGTTGGGAAATTATTAGTCTTGTGGTCATTCTTGTCACAAATTGTACAAACAAGCTCAACAGTTTGGGTTTTGTGGACCTTCCTAAGATCAATCTCCTCAACTTTCCTCGTGAGTGCAGCAAGTTTTGCTCTAAGGTTTTATTCTTCTCCAAGATTTTAGATTCCACTAGATTTGGGTGGCTTCTCATAGTATGGTGATGTTCCCCATGTTTGGTTCTGTTCAGAAAGATTTTCTAGATACTCGTAAACATCATTTGGGGCTTTTTTTTTAAGGTTCCATTACACATCATATCAATGAATTGTTTGTTTTCGGGACCCAAACCTTTATATAAAATTCTAACTTGTTCTGGGATTAAGAAACCATGGTGTGGTACCATGTTTAATGTGTCCTTGAACCTTTACCATGTTTCATAGAATGTTTCTCCCTCTCTTTCAAAAAAATTATGTATGCTCTTTTTAAGTGCAATTGTTTTGTGATGGGGGATGTATTTTTTATAAAATTCTCATTGAAGTTGGTCCCAAGAGTGAATGGATGTTGGTCTCAAATTGTTTAACCAATTATTTGCTCAGTCCTTAAGAGAAAAATGAAAAATTCTCATTTTAGCAGATTCAATTTGATTTGGTGGGCACATGGTTTCTATAATGTCATTAAATTCTTTAACATTAAGGTAAGGCATCTCAGACTCCATACCATGAAAGGTTGGAAGGTGGTTCAGTACATGGGGTTTGAAAACATATTGGTCATATCCTATGTTATCATGCCTAATTCATGAGGGTGCATTGGTCCAGGTTGGTTTGAGGTAGTCATTCATGGTCGGGTTTGCAACAATTCCCAAGTTAGGGTCTTTCCCGTTATTTTGGTTCCCTCCCCGGTTTATGATTTGGTTTTGTGGGAGATTCTCCATTGTATCGAACTCAACGTCTGAATTTGGAGTATTAGAAAGATTTGGATCTAAATTAAATATAAATCTTTTAGTGCTTGACTCCCCATCCCTAGGAGTATCCACCCTAACTAATCTGTTTGAGTTGTCGCGGGTGTAGGTGGACATGCGCCAAAAGAAAAAAAAAGTGAGAAAGGGAAAAGATAAGAGAATTGGGATGAGAATAGAAGAATGGGGGTAATAAAAGAAGGTTTTTGGTATAAAGAACTTACTTGGTCCCTGGAAACGGTTCCAAAATTTAGTTGCGCCCAAATTTACCCTACTGGTAAAAGCGGTCGATGTAGTACATGTAGGGGTCGAATCCACAGGGACTAAAGAAGTAACCTTGAGACGTTGTGATTTGGTGAAGGATGGACTATGAAGTAGCCAACTTTTGGTTTCATTTTGGATGGTTTAAAGAACACTAAGAACCCTAAGTGAATTCAATTCAAAGAAAATGGGTTGATCTTAGGATTATGCTCGAGGTGGATTGAATGAATTTTACTTCTTTAGACAATTTTGGTTTTATTAATTCTTGATGAATCCATTCTTCAAAAATAACACTACATTCATAATTTTCTAGTTTGGTACTTACTAAACACAATTACTAATCCCCTATACACTTATAGAATCAAATTCATGGTCTCTCCGAGGTATATGGTCATTTAGTAATTTAATTTAGTTTGCTCAAACACAGTAAATATGAAGAGTAGAAATAACTGAAGAATGGATGTCTTAAATTAATTATCCAATTAACAAAAATTCATTCATGAAATAACATTAAATCCAGCCTTTTCATCCTCTTAAGATCAAACCATTAAAGGGTTATCCCTCCATTGATGGTATACTCTCAATGGTGGGCGAAAGATGGCTAACAATAATTGGATTGAAGAAATTAAAACCGCGGAAATAACGAGCACTCCACCGTGTGTGTGAATGAAATTCACACCTATGTGTGAACTAATTCACAACAACACAGAGATATCACTGTGCTTTGTGATAATAAATTTTTAATAAATGAAATGGAAAATATAGAAGAGAAATAATTTGATTAAGAACATAAAGATACAAAAAATAAACTTACATGGAAATGGAAAACATTACAAAGAAATTTGGAAGCATAACCTTACAATGAAACAAGCAACAAAAGATGATAAGAAAAATATTCAACCATGTTCTCTTCACCACTATCTCCTTATATAGGCATATTAGAAGCCTTAGGTCCATACCCCAAAAATTAATTCACCCCCCAACAATTAATAGAGTCAAAAGGAGGGTGAATAATCAAAAGGAAATTGACGTTTCAAATTTGACCTGGAAAACTGTCCAGATTTGTCCACTATATTGACGTATAAATTTTTAATTGAAGAAGGCCGAATCCGGAGGGGTTGTAGAAGAGAAATATCTTATTAAATCTTTCCTATATGAACTATAAAAATTTCAGGAAATCTTCCTCAGCCGTTTGGAAGTTATGGTTGAAATGGTGGGACAGATTTATGTGCATTAATGTCGGGTCCACCATTTAAATCTCAACTTCAGATCCCTTTATCATTATGAAAACATCAGAATTAGCTCCGGCCAAAGATGAATAAAATGATCCTCATATTTTTATCTTTCTACTGTATAAATTTGAGTTTCATTGGGATTGGTTTATGGGCCCCAAATTTGTTTGATGGGCCTTAGGCCCATTATGCTTTTTTCAGTAAGTTTCTGTCTTCAGATGCAAAAAATCTTCATCTTCACTTGTGATTCATCCATCAGACCTAAAAGAAAAAATGTTCCAAATAAAGTGATGAATCATATACCAAAATATCAAATTAAAATGATGAATATTGAAATTTCCAAAAGCAAATTATTGAGTGGGCCCAAATTGACACTTTAAGAATGAATTGCACAATGATGGGAAATGAAGTTCAATTTCTGAATTGGAAAAAAATTAATATTTATGAACTTTTAAACACATTAATATTAAGATCTTAAAAATGAATATTAGAAACTTTCAGTGACTAATCAACATCAATACTCCATGTCCTCGGGCGTGTACTTCGGATGGATGGTGAAGAAAAGTACACGCCATGTAGTCGGAACTACACGCCGTGTACTCACCCAAATTACGCAGATTTATTAAAATTTATTATTATATTATACAAACCTTTGAGACGTGTACCATAGTGCAGGCGTAAATATGAGACACAACACGTGATAGGTTTTTTATATATGTGTGTTTAATTTAACATATGCGTAATGAACGGGAATTCACCGGGTTGCCTCCAAGGTACAAGTTATGTACAAAGATAATTTTAAATGAATTTATTTGTTTAAAATTATGATGGATGAGAATCTCAAGGAAATTCAAAAAAGGATTTAAGATAAAAGGATTGATTAATTAAAGATAATTAATTGATTCGATCGTGATTTATCTTAAACAAGAACGATTAAAGAATTGAATTCTAGTTTTATTTATGCATAAATATCATTGCATTTATAGATGATCATGAGATAGACCAAGACCTTTTTATGTGAATGGTTTCTTTAATTTATTTAAATTAAATTTGTTAGCCTACGAGCCTTCTCCTCATTAATATGTAGGGCATGCGCACCCAAGGATTATATTATGTAAAAACCATTTTTTACCCATCACCTACATGTGAGATAAATGCATATGTAATGGATGGAGCTCCCAAGCTAGTAGAGGCGTCTCAAGTCAGGAGTCAAGGCGAAACCAATCCAAGGATATACAAAGGTGGACAGGTGGAAAGTTATAAACACGAACCCGAAAGGTTCAAGGTGTTTCTCCCCTAGGTTTTGGGTTAGTTTATCAATTTCTAGATAAACTAAATAATAGAACAAGCTCATGGTCACACCATTTATTTTATTTCTGTTAGTTTCATGGTTTATTTATTGTGGGTGTGTTTTCATGATCACACAATTAATGAATTAAACAAGTATGCAAGATGGAACTAAAATAAAGATCAGCTTATGTGTAAATATTATCTTAGACATGGTTAATCACTTAATTATATCCCACTTAATATTAACAAGCATGTAATCAAAGATAATAAAATGGTAATTTACATATAAGGATAAAATCCCTCAAAGAAATATTAAGTCGGTATAGCCTTCCATAATCTTGGTTAGAATCTAACCATAGTTCAAAGTGCTTGACCAACCCTATTTGGGGTGCTTTCAAATATCGGGGAATTATAATTCAAGGTTTTGGGTTGAATTGACTTGGTTCACATCAAGGGTTTACTGCCACAGCAGGAATTGGTGTGACCAAGAGGAAAAGGTTGAGGAAATCCAAAATAAAAGGATTTCAGGATTGGGGAGTCCACTCAGCAGATCAAAAAGCTGCGAGTTAATGAAGTTAGCATTTGGAATGCCTACCTAAAACCCTTCAAGTTGCTTGACCAACCCTATTTGGGGTATTGTGAAGGTAAATATGGATTCTTTACACTAGAATATTCAGGCAAAATAATATTCTAAAGTCATTGGTGAGGGCTATTGGATTTAGATAAAATAGTTGGAGACTAATAAGTATTAATTTATTTATTTGTATCAATTTTATAATAAATTACTAAACCTTTGTTCATCTTAATTTGTATAAATGGAAAGAAAATGACTTCAAACATATCATTGCGAACCATACTTGAGAAGTAAAACCTTCTCATCAACACCAATTTCCAAGAGTGGGAGAGGCCTTTACGCATCATCCTTCGCCACGAAAGGAAATTGTATGTGCTGGAAGAGCCTATTCCAGTTGCACCTAGAAATGAGGATAGTGATGAGGAACTATCCCTCTACATGAAACACATGGATAATGCCACAGATGTCCAGTGTTTTATACTATCGGTCGTGTCTAATGAACTCTTGAAGTAACATGAAAACATGTACGTGTATAGAATGATGTCTCACCTTAACGATCTCTACTAAGAGAAGGAGAGACAAGAGAGATATGAGATCTCCGATGATTTTTTTACAACTAAGATTGGAGAGTTTGCACTAGTTGGGCCTCATGTAGTCAATCTTATTGGTTACATCGAATTCTTGGACATCTTAGGGATTAAATTCCCGGATGAGTTGCATACAGATCACATCCTATCGTCACTGCCCAAGACCTTCTTAAGATTTATTTTCAACTACAACATGAGCAATAATGACAAGAGTCTATTGGGACTTCTAACCTTGATTCGCCAGGTAGATAAGGACATGGGGCGTGAAAAACCCGCAGTCCTTATGGTGAATAAGAAAAAGGAAGGACAATGAAAAGGGTCCAAAGACTTATAAACGGTCTAAAGCCCCCGAGCGTCATCCCTCCAAGAAGGGGAAGATCCAAAGGCAGGGAAAGGAATGGGAGGTGGTGTTTTTTTCATGTGTAAAGCAATTCCACTAGAAGAGGAACTGTACCCAGAAGCGTGGGGACGCTAAAGGTCCATTCATTATCGAGTGTAATATTTCTATTTCTACACATTGGGTATTAGATACAGCTTGTGGGGCTCACATATGTATTCAAATGCAGGAACCAAGTAGATTTAGAAATATTTCCAGAGGAGAGGTTGGTCTTCGAGCTACCAATGGTGTAAGGCTGGCTGCGTTGGCTATTGGTGATTACCACCTCTCATTGCTGACTGGGATGATTTTGGTTTTGCATAACTGTTATTATGTGCCTAGTGTTACCAAGAACATAATTTTTATATCTTGTTTGGATATGGATGGATTTATTTTCAAGTTTGGAAATAAGGGTTGTCTATTTTATAAGAAATATGTTATGGTATAGTGAATTTAAATAATGATTTGTATGTATTAAATTAAGAAAACCAAGTGTTGGAAATCGATAATGAAACAAACTCACATGACTCATACATCACCCAGATGTGGAATCGCCGTCTCGATCATGTAAATGAGAAGCGCTTGACAAAGCTCTGCCAAGATGGCTATTTAGACTCTGCTGAGCTAAAACCACTTGATAGATGTCACACTTGTTTACAAGGTAAAATGAACAAGCCTCCTTTTGTTGGATAGGGTGAAAGGGCCACGGAGCTTCTAGGATTGGTGCACACAAATGTATGTGGACCATTTCCAGTAGAAGCTAGAGGTGGATATTCTTACTTCATTACTTTTACTGATGATTTAAGTAGATATGGCTATGTCTACTTAATGAGGTATAAGTCAGATTCCTTAGATAAATTTAAGGAATTCAAGAATGAAGTGGAGAATCAGCTTGGTAAGAAGATAAAAAAACTTTGATCAGATCGAGGTGGAGAATATCTAAACCAAGATTTCATCGATCTTCTACGGGAGTCTAGGATTCTATCTCAGATCAATCCTCCTTATACACCATAGTGAAATGGTGTTAATGAGAGGAGGAACTGCATCTTGTTGGACATAGTGAGGTCGATGATGAGTCATGCAGATCTGCCATTATCCTTTTGGGGATATGCATTACAAACTGCAGCATACACATTAAACTGAGTACCAAATAAGGCGGAAAATGTAATTCCATCTGAGTTATGGAATGTAAAGAAACCCATTTTGTTGCACACACGTGTATGGGGATGCGAGGCATTTGTTAAGGCCTTCTCAGGAAACAAACTAGCACCCTGGGGCATGAAGTGTATCTTTATAGGATATCCTAAGGAAATGAAAGGATATTACCTATATAACCCTTCAGACAAGAAAGTGACTATCTCCAGACAATCCGTCTTTCTTGAGAGGGAGCACATACTCAAAAAGGATAGTGGGATAAAGATTGACTTCGATGAAATTGATGGTCAAGATACACAGGAGTTGGTACAGGAACAAGTTTCACAGGTCCTCGTGGAAGAGGTTCTAGAAACAAAAGTACTGCGTAGGATCTCAAGAGAGGTAAGGGAACCAGAGAGATTTGGTTTCCTAGTCACCGAGGATGGTGAATCATTATTGTTGGACAATGATGAACCTCTATCCTACAAGGAAGCAGTAGAAATCTCATAATTTGTAAGATGGATAGAAGCTATGAATTCTGAGATGGATTCCATGTATCATAACCAAGTCTGGGTTCTGGTCAATGAGCCAGTTGATGTAAAGCCTGTTGGATGAAAATGGGTATTCAAGAGAAAACTGGACATGGAAGGTCAAGTTAGAACCTATAAAGCAAGGCTAGTGGCTAAAGGATTCAGACAACGTCGAGGAATTGACTATGATGAAACATTCTCGCCAATTGTCATGTTTAAATCCATAAGAATCACACTTGCCATAGCAGCTTACCATGACTATATTATTTGGAAAATGGATGTCAAAACAGCATTACTTAACGGGAACATTCAGGAAGATGTCTATATGACACAACCATAAGGGTTTGTGACACCAGGTGAAGCCAAATGGGTTTGCAAGTTGCAGAAATCCATTTATGGATTAAAGCAAGCATCCAGGTCATGGAACATTCGATTTGATGAAGCTATAAAGAAATTTGGTTTCATTAAGAACAAATGTGAGCTATGTGTTTATAAGCGGTTTAATGGGAATGTGATCATTATCCTAGTAGTATATGTTGATGACATATTGCTTATTGGAAACGATGTACCAGTCTTACAGTCAGTTAAGGACTGGTTGAACAAGTGTTTCTCCATGAAGGACTTGGGTGAAGCAGCCTACATTCTAGGGATCAAGATCATTCGTGATAGATCCAAGAGGCTTCTTGGACTAAGTCAGGGTACATAAATTGACCAGATACTAAAGAGATTTAGTATGGAACAATCCAAGAGGGGATTAGTTCCAGTGCCACATGGCCTGCATCTTTCTAAGAAAATGTGTCCACAGACACAACAGGAGAAAGATAGAATCAGTAAGATCTCATACGCTTCGGCTATAGGATTCATTGTGTATGTCATGTTATGTACAAGGCTTGATGTTTCCTATGAACTAAGCATGGTAGGAAAATATCAAGCAGATCCAGGAGAACAGCATTGGATTGTTGTTAAGACTATCCTTAAGTATCTGAGAAGAACTAAGGATATGTTCCTAGTGTATGGAGGAGACGAGGATCTTGTCATCAGAGGGTATGTTGATGCTGGTTTTCAGACAGATCAGAATGATCTGAAGTCGCAATCTGGATATGTTTTTTGTCTCAATGGAGGAGTTGTGAGTTGGAAGAGTTCAGAGTAGCCAGTTGTCGTCGATTCTACAGCAGAGTCTGAATATATAGCGGCTTCTGATGTAGCCAAGGAAGCCGTCTGGATTTAGAACTTTGTCTAGGATCTTGATGTGGTGCCTAGCAGTAAAGATCTCATTACATTGTATTGTGATAATACTACATCAGTGGATCTTGCAAAAGAACCAAGGTCACATCAACGGACAAAGTACATACTTCGAAAGTATCACCTATTGAGGGATTTCTATCAAAGGGGTGAAGTTGCAGTGAGTAAAGTGTCCACAGAAGAGAATATGGTGGACCCCATGACTAAATGCATATCTCAGTAGAAGCATGAATTTCATGTGAGATCTAGCGGGTTAAAAGTTGTTAGCAGCTGGCTCTAGTCCAAGTGGGAGTCTGTTGGATTTGGTGGACTAGAACCAACTATTTTGTACTTTATTCATTAATAAATACCTTATCACATCTTGATTGTTATTATGCATGACAATGCATGTGATAATGTCCTAAGGACAGCTGTTGCATAAAAGGGTCATAGTGGATCCCTACTATGATGAGAACCCGGAAGTGCCATAACACTATTCTTGAATATATGTTCTATGGACGAATGATGTTATTTGAGAGACAAAAATAATACATGCCATTAGGGGTGAGGACTCATAAAACTTTGAGGCACCTTCTCATGGTGTGCGCCCTTGGTAATATCTAGGAGAATATTATGAGAATGAGACCCGCCAGTAGAAAATTCACATTTCATAGTGTCATTGGATGTTCCTATCTGTGGACGTGTTTTTTGGTCCTTAGACTTTAAGATTATTATTAATGGGTATTACAACTCACGCACTTAGATGTATTGACGAAAACTGTGATGACACACTGTTCGCAACGAGGTACGATATGTTGGGTGTGTCATGAGTAATACTGCATTAATAGATAATGTGAGAAAGGATTTGTCTGTTCTATTCTATAACGGAATTATATATCTCAGTCCCTTTGATGGAATTGATATAGACTAAATAAATCAATGGCCATGGTAAGGTATGGGCAAGTTCAATTCTGGAAAGTCAAAGAAATAATAATCAAGCACATGGGTTGATGGCACTAGCATGCAACCTGCTTAATTCGAGATATCATGACAAAGAGATTATATTACATGGTAAGCGTTCGTATGAGGTTGTTGAGTTAATAAGATTTTCCTTATGACTTTTCCATTCCTTCATACTTGGGGTATATTGTTTAGTCAATAAGTTTTCCTTATGAATTTGCAATTCCTTCTTGTTTTGAAAATCACAAACACCTTATCTCAAGGAAAATCTCTTTTTAACCTATGTTTTACTTCTATAAGGAAAATTTCCTTCCCCAAGGAAATTTATCCTTATAATTTTTCCATTGCTCATATCATCATTTTTCTAAGTGTAAAATTCAGATTGAAACCAAAACCTCAGAATCCCATAATTACTTAGATATGAAGTGTTCTGTTTTAGTATCCGAATTCTCAAAATTCTGGTTACAAACTCTTCTGAGTTCTGACTCTGAATTATGATTACAAATTCTGGATATGAAATCTTTTGAGTTCTAACTCCGAATTTTGAATACGAATTCTTGATACGAACTCTTCAGATTTATGACTCTGAATTCTGAATCAGAATTCTGGTTATGAACTCTTCTAAGTTCTAACTCCGAATTCTATATTAGAATTCTGGTTACAAACTCTTCTGTGTTCTGACTCTGAATTCTGAATATGAATTCTGGATATGAACTTCTCTGAGTTCTGACTCTGAGTTCTCTGAATTCAGACTCCAAACTCTCATGAGTTCTGATTCCAAATTCTCATGAACTCTGACTCTGAACTTTTTGAGTCCTGGTTCCGAATTCTTATGAATCTAGATTTCGAATTTCCTTGAAATTTAGACTCCGGAATTCTATAGAATTCAGGTTCCAAATTCCTAGAAAAAAAAATATAAATATTCTTGTATTATAGACTCTGAATTAAATTTTTGGTTAGACTCTAAACTTTCATTTTCTTACATTTCGAATATCAAATTTTAGTTATACTTGCACATTTTTTATTATAAAACGATGTCGTGCTTTTAGTTACTCACTAACCGTTGTTTGAGTGACACGTGTATAGGTCCTTCCGAAATTCAAGGAAAATATGACCATTGGAGGAGGGAGCCGACCGTTGAAGTTGTGCCAATAAATAGGATCTCATTTTAAAGAGCTCAAGATTTTAGGACTTAACTTTGACAACTGTGCTTACATGCTGTTGAAGTGATTTCTAGATAGAGAGGCTCTTATAAACTCTCAGGTTCCGTACAGAAAGTTTGAACAGCTTATTCAAACTTTTCTTCGTGCAGAATTGCTTTGTGAGACTCCAATTGTTGTTGTGTACAATCGAGGGCTTCTGGGGATAGGAAGACAGAAGTGCCGACTACCTTGAAGTTGAGGGATTGCGGGGATAGCAAGACAGACTCTGATCTTCGTATCAAGGGCTTACCCTGGTGTGGGTAAGATAGACTTTCTTGAAAGTATAAATCAAGGGACCTTTATCCAAGGTTGTTGGATACCCTTCTCTTTGGGTTAAAATATTTACTACTTGTTACTTGTTTTGCTACAAGTTTTTTGTTTCATTTGTATTGTTGAGGAAAGTATAACTATCTTATACTTCCTTATAATTGTACTCTGATTTAGTTAGATTTTATACGCTTTAAGGTAGAATCTTAGTTGTTGTAAACTTTTTTTAAGTTTCATTTCCGAAATCACTTTTCCAGAATCAAGCAAGTTAATAGAACTTAGAGGTGTTGTGAATTTTGGTTATGCAAAATTTCCTTAGGGGTTTTTAAAGTATACAATTCACCCCCCCCCCCCCTTTATTTGAGCATCTCATATTTACATATTCAATCCTAAAATTGGTATCAGAGGTTGGAAACCTCATATCCTGTACCAATCCTATATTTGGTATCAGAGCATTGGTTCAATCTGAATTAATCTCATGATTAGATTCAGAAGAGAATTCTTCTTCTCATTACTTTCGGAATTGAATTTCCGGATTTACACTTTTTCAGAATTAGTTTTTCGAACTTGAATAGTTCGGATTCATTTTTTCTTAGAGATACTCTTGTTATATTTTTCTTGCTTAGGAATATTTTCCTTGTTTACGAACATTTTCTATTAATAAGTTTTTGTGGAAAGAATTTTCTTTAAGATGGTAGGAATAAATGTTTGTTCCATAGAAAATCTCAATCCAACTAGACCACCTATCTTTTATAGGAATGATAATAAATATTGGAGAGATCGTATGAAGACTTTCATTATCAATACTAGAGTTGATAATTTTGTTATGCTTACTGGAGGATATAAAATCTTTGACAAAGAAGTTAGTACCTTTACCAATCAAGAAAATCATGAATATCAACTGAATTATAAGGTACGCAATACTTTACATTGTTCTATGAGTAGAAATATATATATCCAAATTTCATCTTGTGAAGTAGAAAATTCAATATGGAAGAAACTTGAAGTTACTCACTTTGGAACTTCCAAAGTAATTGAAACTAGAAGAGCCATGCTCAGAGATGAATACCATGGCTTTAACTTTCTTTATAGAGAACCCATATGTAAGGTGCAACAAAGATTCATGACTATTGTGAATAGTTTACAATCCATGGGTGAGAAAGGATTAGATGATGAAGCTCTTGTTGATAAGATCATAGACATCGTGCTAAATGAATGGGAATCCAAGAGGACTGCTATTGATGAGAACAGAAAGGTTACTTAGATTTCCTTAGATGAACTGTTTGGAACTCTTCTTCAACATGAGATTAGAATGAAGAGATATGCTGATAACATAAAGAAGAAGAATGTAAATGGCAGTGTTGATTTTACTACAACTTCTAATCATATGAAAGCCAAGACTCCTGAGAGAGTTACTAGATCCAAATCTAAGAATGTTGTTATCTGATCCTAATCTAGTGGAATTGAATCCTCAGAAAATTAATTAGAAAATCTTGCTCGAAGGATGAACAAGATAGCTGGACAGAGGAACTTTCAATCTAGACATAAGAAGAAATAAAGGAAAGATAAGAAAGATTCATAAGTTACATGTTATGAATGCAAGAGAGTTGGACATATAAGACCTGATTGTCCTATAATCAAGATAAAATAAAGAAAGGAAATGAATTATGAGAGAAATAGAAATAATTATTACAAGGATAAATCTAATAAATTCTTAAAATCTAATGACACCTGGAGTGCCAGTGGTGGAGACTCTTCAGAAGAATCTTCAGATTATGAATCTTCTGGATAGAAGAATCTCGGTCTAATAGCCAGACTACCTATTGACAATCACTGCTTAATGGCTAATGTATACAATGTTGAATCATTGGCCAATTTTTCTTTGAATGCTAATGATATTAAATACTATAACTCTTTGGATGAAGAATATTCTTCTGATGAAGATAATACTTTACCTTACTATGAATAAGTTTCTAGGTTTTCCAAACTTCTTGAGATTGAGAATTCAAAACTCATGAAAAAACTTGATAAGGAAAAATCTAGAAATACTATTCTTACTAAGGAAATATCAGATCTTTCTAAAGATCTTGATAAGAAAAATGTTGATTTTAAAAGTATTTTAAAAAATCTTGAGGAAGTAAATTCTGAGAAGAATAAACTTTATAAAGATATAGAAAACGTAATTTCTAAGAAAAATGTTTTCAAGTCGAGATCTAGTTTAAAATCAAATGTTTTTGAAGACAATAAATTTGTTATCAAACTCAAATCCGAAATATTTTCCTTGAGGAAGTGCTTGTTAAACTTTACCTTAGGTAAGGAAAATTTTGATAAAATGTATTCCCAAATCTGACCTCTAAGGAATAGTTCCAGTTTTGCTTATACTAGTTCTAAACCAATTTTTAGTAATAATTACTTTGTTCCTCAAAGTGATCCATTCTGTACTAAGTGTCATTGTGGTGGACATTGGAAAAAGAATTTATCTCTAAACAAAACCCAGTCTTTAGGATTTCATAAAGCCTATTTTTCTAAGAATATGTGGGTGCCTAAAATTTTGCTTTCTAAGAATTCCAGATCCAAGCAAGTTTGGATTCCGAAATCCTAACTTTTTCTTATTTTCAGTAAAATAGAGAAGGTACCAACAGCAATACATGGTACATGGATAGTGGATGTTCCCGGCATATGACTGTTAACAAAAACTACTTTGAAAATATTATCAAGACGAAAGGAGGAAAAGTAACTTTCAGAGATAATGCTCAGGGAGAAATTATTGGTATAGGTAACATTGTTCTTTTTGGAAATACTTTTATTTCAAATGTTTTATTCGTTAAGGGTATTAAGCACAACCTCATTAGCATAAGCCAATTATGCGATGAAGGCTACCTTGTGAATTTTAGGAATGACAAGTGCCTAGTAGACAATTCCAAGGAAGAGTTCATTCTTTTTTCCCATAGCCAAGAGAATGTTTACACACTAAACTTAGGAGACCTTAGGATCCAAGATCTACCTTGTCTTAGTGAAATGGATGATCATTCTTGGTTGTGGCATAGAAGGTTAGGACACTGTAACCTTAGGAACTTATGCAAACTTTCTAAGAAAATAGTATTTAAGGATCTACCAGAGCTTAGATTTGATTCTTCAAAAGTTTGTGACCCTTGTCAATATGGAAAGAAACATAAATCAAGTTTTAAATCATTCGGTGAAGTCTCAACTACTAATTCATTACAGTTAGTACATATGGATCTCTTTGGTCCTACACAAACTGGAAGCATTGGGGAAAAATATTATGTATTTGTCTTAGTTGATGATTACACTAGATTTATGTGGGTCTATTTTCTAGCAAATAAGTCTGAAGCTTTTTCTTATTTCAAAATTTTTAGATCCAAAGTTAAAAATGAGAAAAGCCTTCCATTGAAAACTATTCATAGTGATCATGGTGGAGAATTTAAAAATTCTGATTTTGAAACTTTTTGTAGTAGAAAAGGCATTACTCATAACTTCTCAGCACCCAGAACACCTCAACAAAATGGTGTTGTTGAAAGAAGAAATATAATTCTTCAAGAGATAACTAGAACCACGTTGAGTGAGTATTCTGTAGCCAAACATTTTTGGGATGAAGTTGTAGGTACTTCTTGTTATACTATAAATCGAGTTTTGATTAGACCTTTTCTTAATAAAACTCCTTATGAGTTATGGAATGGTAGAAAACCTAGACTTTCCTACTTTAAGGTTTTTGGTTGCAAGGTATTCATTCTAAATACTAAAGACAATCTTCATAAATTCACACCAAAATCTGATGAAGGAATTTTCTTAGGATACTCCACAACTTCTAAGGCCTATATAGTTTTCAACAAAAATACTTGTACTATTGAAGAGACAGTACATGTAAAATTTGATGAAACTGGTCCTTTTATTTTTTTTTAAACCCCAACCTAAATCTTTGGATGTGTTTTCAAAAACTGATTATCAACCTTTGATATAAGATCCTTATGATAAGGAAAATTTCCAAGAAGATACATCTGAATCATTTACCCCAGAATATTTCCTACCCTATGTTGATGAACAGGTTTTACAGAACCCAAATCATTTGTTTCTAAAGAATCATCCCAGTGATAGTATCATTGGTGATGTGAATCAACCTATAAGGACTATAAGTTCCTTAAGAAATGAAGTAGAACATCTAGCATTCATTTCCCAATTATAACCAAAAAGCATTGATGAATCTTTAGGTGATGATGATTGGATTAAAGTTATGCAAGATGAACTAAATGAATTCGAAATGAATAAAGTCTGGACCTTGGTTGAAAGACCTAAGGAAACTTCTATTATTGGTGTAAAATGGGTCTTCAGAAATAAGTGTGATGAAAATGGAATCATTGTAAGAAATAAAGCTAGATTATTTGCTAAAGTCTATAATCAACAAGAAGGGATAGACTATGAAGAAATCTATGCTTCAGTAGCTAGACTTGAATCTATTTGTATTTTACTTTCCTTTACAGCATTCTTCAACTTTAAACTTTTTCAAATGGATGTGAAATGTGCTTTCCTTAATGGTTTTGTAAAAGAGGAAGTTTTTTTTTGAAAACCCTCCTGGTTTTGAAGATACAAAACATCTTGATCACATGTTTAGACTTACCAAAGCTTTTTATGGACTTAAACAAGCCCATAAATCTTGGTATGATAGACTTATAGGATTTTTGCTTCAAAATAATTATGTCAAGGGAAATGCAGATCCAACCCTTTTTATAAAGAAAGATAAGAAAAAAAATTTATTGTTCAAATCTATGTTGATGACATTATATTTGGTTCAACTCAGAAATCCTTAACCGATTAATTTACGGATCTAATGAAATCTAAGTTTGAAATGAGTATGATGGTTGAGTTAACATTTTTTCTTGGTTTTCAAATCTCTCAAAAACCAGAAGGAATCTATATATACCAACATAAGTATATTAAATATCTTCTTAAAAATTATGGATATGACAACACTAAAAGTATAAGTACTCCTGATAGGACCAATAGGGGCCTATATACCCTGAGAGGGGGGGTGAATCAGGGTATGGATATTCTTTTTCAAAGTTCTTCATGCCCCACTGGATCTTGACCTCTTTGTTACAAGGGTCACTTTGTTTTCACTTGTGTGTATGTTATGATCACTTACTTTCTTCTTTATCTGATGATGATGCTTTAAATGTAATGAAGGAAAATTAGCAGGCAGACGCAGAGATTTTTACTTGGTTCACCCTCACTGGGCTACGTCCAAGGAGCATACGCCGATAGGTTGTCATGCGTACCAAATACCACTAATCTTCATAAGATGTGGATACAAAATTCAGGCTAGATCACTTCTATGCCCAGGCTCACTGCCTTTACAAGGTTTAGGGTCAGCTCACTGCTTTCTCAAGGGTCACTCCCTGTTTCTCTCTCTCTAGCTCACTGCTGGTGGAGAGGATCACCTTCTTCCTCTTCCTAAGCTCACTGCTCTAGAAGGGAATCCAATCACAGTTTATAGACCTTTAGGTCTCTTCATTTGCATGAAATAATGCATCTTCAACTGTTGATAGATGCTCTGTTTAAGTCCAACTTTCATCCACTGATGAATAGCACTTTGCCTCTGACCACTGGGAAACTACCTTTGGAAAGTACCTTCGTAAAGCACCCTATTTCGTGAAGCTCCCAATTTCTCAAAGCTCAAACAAGCCTTCACGAAGCTCCTGTCTTTTCGCAAAGCTCTCTCGTGAAGCACTCTCGTGAAGCACTCTCGCGATGCTCAAGCCGTAGCAAAGCAACGGCCCTCGTGAAGCTGACTAAGCCAATGCGGAGCTCGCAGGATTCGCGGAGCTACAATAGCCGCCGCGAAGCTCCTCTTTCGCAAAGCACACTGGCTCCACGAACCACCTTCGCAAATCGAGAGCAAAGGATTTTCTCTGAAAATTCTCTCTACTTCTCTCGAGGGGGTCGGCCTCTATTTATAGGCGATTCCACCGACCATCGGCCCTTACGCGTGAAGTCAACGCCACGTCATCTCAAATCGCAAAGCTCCAAATTTTCAGCCGGAATTCTGTCCAAATCGCGAAGCACCACGGTAAGTTTCCGTTCGCGGAGCTTGACGTAGTCACGAAGCATCACCGTCAACATTCCTTCGCGCCTTCACCGTGAAGCTCCCTCGCAAAACCCTTCACCGCCGCGATGCGCTTCAACCTCTGCCGTTCGTGAAGCTTGACATAATCGCGAAGACTCACCGCCTCCATTCTTCTGGTCTTCGCGAAATCCAATCCATACATCCTATCTTCACGAAATTCATGCCTTTTCCATATTAAATTATGCTCTTCATGGAAATCCTATTTTCGCGATGCTCACCAAACTCCAAATTTTGGACCCCAAAAATTTGGAAAACACTGGGAAACGGCGCCACCTTGTACTGCTCTTTTGTACCGCCTCCAGATCGCCCTTTCCTTTGTCATCATTCTTTTTCAACAAGGATTGTCAAAAAATTATCGGGAACTCGACAATTCTCCATGGAAACCTGCTTTGTCAACAAATACAATCAACCCAAAAATACTACAATGTTACCTTGAGGGATTTTTGCCCAACAATCTCCCCCTTTGGGTATGTTGACAATTCTTCATAACTCTTCTCAGAATGATTTTCTGCACGTTGATACCTCACTGAGTCTTCTTCCAGTTGCTACCACCATTTGCCTCTTGCAATTATGATAGCATTCAAGGATTCACTTAACACGTACTCTAAGCCCACATGAGCAATGCTCGGCGTGAGAAACAAGAGTAGTATGAAAAGTTCATCAATGAATCACTTCATGTCAAACACCAATTGTCGATTCCAACATGATACCAATTCTTAAATTGATATCAATTGTTGAACCACATTGTTCCCAATTGGTGATAGCTGGAAACTTTCTCTCACCTTTCCAACACCACTGTTCCGCTTTTATCATGATCCTCAGCTGTCGTGATATCTATTCTTTGATCGATCACTTCTAGCATCGTCAGATTTGAATACTCTCCCCCTTTCTCATTGCTCCCCCTTTCTGGCTGCTCCACCTGTCAGCTTCTCCCCGTATCTGTCATGATTTCGCAAATAGTCACACTATCTCCCAATCACTATTTTCTCCCCCTTTAACACTATTTTCTCCCCCTTTGTCAACGAACCCAAAGGTCACTCCTTTGGAGCCTGTAACATAGTAGAGAACACATATCAGTACATTAGGGAAAAACACATCATACCTCGGGGAGAGGGGGTGGGGGGTTCCACATACACACTATTTTAAGTGCGGGGAATCGACTGAACTCCCAGAGCCAGTCGATGCCTTTCAAATGCTTCCTTGTGTAAGGACTTTGTCAAAATGTCTGCAACCTGTAGCTCTGTAGGCACATACTCCAACTTCACGATTCTCTGCTCAACTTTCTCCTTGATAAAATGATACTTTATCTCAATGTTCTTTGTCCTTGAGTGATGAACTGGATTTTTACTAATATTAATAGCACTTGAGTTATCGCACTGGATTCTGATCGGAGACTTCACTTCAATTCCCATATCTTCAAGCTGCTGCTTCATCCACAATAACTGTGTGCATGCTTGAGTGGCCGCAATATACTCAGCTTCTGCGGTGCTCAATGAAATGCAATCTTGCTTCTTGCTTAGCCAAGAAATACACAATCCACCAAGATAGAATGCACCACCTGACGTTGATTTTCTATCATCTGCTGAACCGGCCCAATCTGCATCAGTATATCCCAATAATTCTGACTGGTATTTTCCATTATATATCAAGCCTAATTCCACTATGCTCTTGATATACCGAAGTATTCTTTTCACTACAAGCATGTGGATTTATTTGGGATTGCTTTGATATCTCGCTGCTTGGCAGGTGGAAAAAACAATATCAGGCCTTGTTGCAGTTAATTACAACAGACTTCCAATAATTTGCATGTATTCTATGATATTAACTGCCTTGCCATCCTCATCATTTGATAATTTCATCCGGGTAGCAACCGGAGTCTTCATGTCCTTGGACTTCTCCATTCCAAACCTCATCAGAACCCTTTTTTCATATTTCTGAAAGACACCTTCACTATGCTTCATTTGAATCACAAATTCTGCAAATATTGATTCAGCATTGAATACCATTCTCTCGGTGCTTGTTTCAACCCACATAATTATTTCTTCATCTGACACACCTTGTTCTCATCCTCATGAATAAGAGAACCATATGGTTGCTCTATATGCACTTCTTCCTCTAGAATCCCATTCAAAAATGCTTATTTGTAGTCCATCTGGAATACCTTGAACTTTCGTTGCACTACAATGGCTAGGAATAATCCGATTGTCTCCAGCCTTGAAACCAGTGCAAATGTCTCTTCAACATCGATTCCCTCTATCTGGGAGTGTCCTTTTCACACCAGTTGTGCTTTGTTTCGAATCATTGTGCCATCTTCGTTCATCATGTTGCGAAAAACCCATTTATTCCTAATGACGTTCTTATCTACTAGCCTCGAAACAATCTCCCACTTCTGATTCTTCTCAATCTTATCTATCTCTTCGTTCATGGATGAACCCAGTTTTCATCATTAGCTGCATCAGAAATGAATTTCAGCTCAACCTAAGATAGAAAATATGCATGCTACAGTGATTTCATTTCCCTTGTCTGAACTGGAGCTCACTGATCACTGATGATATTCTGCTTCTCAATTTTAACTCGAATCTTTGGCTTTTGTGCAGATGAGGATTTTACTTCCTTGTACTCACCATCAGTATCTTTTTCTGAATCAAATTTAGCCACTTCTGATCTCCCTGAGTCTCATACCACTTCCTCACTTTCAATAGGAAACTTTTCTCTATGTCATTGTTTAATGACGTCATTTCCTTCAAACTTCTTCTCTCGGATTTTTGTTGACACACCTTTGATTTTCTCTCACAGCTTCTTGGTATCCTGAAAACAGTCGGCTGATACCACATTGTTAGAGCAATATAAATAATCATGAAATGCAAGGTTATTGCTGCTTCTCCCTGTGCTTATTTCTTCCCCCAATAGGCAACACCTGAGCCGAGTCATCCAATTATTGCATTGATGGATCTTACATCTGATTTTGTTATTAAATGCTCCCCCTGTGTTATGCAACTCTTCCCGTAGTTAGGCCCAACATTCATCTGTTTAGACCCATAACTAGTCTTTTCCTCCTGCATCATTTGTTCACATCTTCCACTCATAGTTGAGCCATTAACAAAATCTCTAAGCCTACTGAGTTGAAACTCGGTGTAGGAAACAAGAGATAAAGTTAATAACACAATCACTTCCTATTGTGCTATGTTGCTCCCTTTCTTCTTCAACTATTGTACCTGATTAAATCCAATTTAAACTCTGGAGCACATCACTTATCCACTTTGCATCTTTAGATGCCACTTCCCCTTGGATCGTATCTCCCTAGAACCTGAAACACATGAATCATCAGTTAATAGCATTTATATACATAGGGAGAGGGGTGTTTCTCCTAGACTCCTCAAGATGAGGATTGTGGTTGATCCTGATGGGTCAACCCTTTGATTTTTTCTTGGAGGTCATCACACTCTTTTCTTGCTTCCTCCAGCTGCCTAGCCAACTTCAACTGTTCTGGCCATATGACTAGGCATTCATTGCCTACATTCTGAGCCTTTTTCTGATATGTAGATTTGGTAGGCTCGGCCTTTCTCACCGCTTGGGGTATAAACCCGCTAGTACACATTTCCTTCTTTGAGGTTCTACCAAAATTCCATTTTCCTTGATTATTTCTCTGAGTAGGAACCTCTCTGTTTGGCATCTTCCCTTTCTTCTTCTCCCATCTTAGGGGTCTTCCTCTTTCTTTCACTTCTCGCTGAAAAACACGACATGTGGATTTTTTGATGCATTCTTTGTTCATCTTTCTTTTATCAGATGTCTGAGTCACCACACTCTTTTTCACTGGTGGTGAGTCCTCTATTGAACATTCATTCTTCTTTATCACAGCTGGAGTAGATCTCCCCTTAATCTTCCAGGTTTTTTCACATTCTCTCCTTGAGAGCGGTTGTGAGTACGACAGAGGAGGTGATTGATACACCTTTCGTTCAGCTCCGTGTGATTCCCCTGAGGCTCTAAGACTATTTTTCACCTTACCACTTTGTCTCCCAGTGTATAATTTCTCATTATGTACCACTGGAGTTGGTAATCTCTTTCTTGGGTCTTTTTCCTTCCCCGCTTTCTTCTTGCTGCACTGTCTGGCCAAATGTCCTTGATCCAAACATATGAAACATTTTCTATTAAAGGAATACCGCATTTCATCACTTCTCTGTTGAGATGTTGATGCAACTTGTTTTCTTCTTCTGGCATCGATCTCCTGAGCTTCCTGACACATATGCATTGTGTGTCCCATCCTTCCACAGTAATAGCATTTGATGAATGTTCTCCTTTGAGAAACTCTTCTCTCTGATTTATCATGATGCTTCTTCTTATTCTCAGATTTAGTAATGTCTCTGTTTTCACAGCCTGAAATGTATTCCAGAGCCTCTGAACAGAAGCTTGATGTGTGGCCATGAATCCCACAAAAATAGCACATGTCATCACTACTTTTTGTAACTGTCCTTTTAGGCCTATCTCTAGCACCTATAGGATTTCTTTCACATCTGGAACTGTTCACAGCTCTCTTTCTATCTTTCACGGGAGGGGATTCATCAAATTCGATACCAGCTTTTCCAAAACTTGCTGGTCTTTGAGCTGAGAAAATATTCTGTTGTTTCCCTTCAGAAATAGCATATATGTTCTTCATTTTATCATCACTTGTCTAAGGATGATCAAATAGCAAGTGTAAGGCATCCTTCATTTTATGCATTCCTTTAGCATTGGATTTATCCACTTCCTTCTTTACTGATTCTATCTCCTCTTCCAACTTTTGAATCTTCATATCACTTGATTCAAGTTGGGCATTGAATTCCCTTCTGTGATTCTTTCCACGACTCATCTCATCTACCAATTCTTGTGTGAGCTTTTCTACCATACCACTTTTCTCCTTTACTTTCATTTTTTCTTGAGAAATAGATTCAGAGATAGATTCATTCTCTTGTTGGAGACTTTGATTCTTTTGAACTTGTTCAGACAACTGTGTAGCTAGATCATCATTTCTGGCTTTGAGATTCTGAATTTCATCTGTGTTCAGATTCTTTCCCTTGACATCAGCTTTTGATTTTTCAACCTTTGTCGATCTCTTTCGTAGTTCTTCATCTTGAGAATCATTTTTCTCCCTCAGATCAGTAGCTACATCAATAAGCCTTTGATTCAAGCCTCTTATCTTGTTGATCTCAATCTCCAATACTTTGATCTGGATATCTTTAGATTTGACTTCTTTGGTGTTTCCAACGTCACTTGGAATATCAGGTTCTTCGATGCACTTGACTTGATCTTTCACTTTTCTATTCAAGCCATCGATCTCCCTTTACTGTTCTTCAATCTTAAGCTTATACTCACCAACTGATTCTGAGTTCCCTGGTGTTGATAACTTGAGTTCCTCAATTTTATCCATCAACTCAGACTTCTCTTCTTCCTGCTGCTGCATATAGAGTTTGGCATCGTGAACAACTTTGTTAGCTTTCTTGGTTTTGGATCTCCAAACATCTATCTCTTCAAGAGCAGCCTCTAACTCAGCTTTCATATCTATTCTTCCTTCAATTCTTTCTTCTTCATCATCACTTGTTTCAATATCATTTTGAAGTTCATGTACTTCACTCATTCCTGCATCATGCTTGAGTGAATCAATCTTTTCCCTGTCAGATTCATCCAGACCTTCATTCAGTAAGCTGTTTCATTCTTTTAAATGAATCACACTTTTTCCATACACACTTCCACACTGAGGAATACCACCTGACTTCTGCTTCTTCTTGGATGTTGTTCCCTTTGCCATGGCTCACCGAGATTAGAGCAGACCGATTCTTTAAACACACAGATCGACTACACCAAGTCAGAGCAAACAAATCTGATAAAAGAAACCTTCCCTTTGATACTAATTGTTAGGACCAATAGGGGCCTATATACCCTGAGAGGGGGGTGAATCAGGGTATGGATATTCTTTTTCAAAGTTCTTCCTGCCCCGCTGGATCTTGACCTCTTTGTTACAAGGGTCACTTTGTTTGCACTTATGTGTATGTTATGATCACTTACTTTCTTCTTTATCTGATGATGATGCTTTAAATGCAATGAAGGCAAATTAGCAGGCAGACGCAGAGATTTTTACTTGGTTTACCCTCACTGGGCTACGTCCAAGGAGCATACGCCGACAGGTTGTCATGCGTACCAAATCTCACTAATCTTCATAAGATGTGGATACAAAATTCGGGCTAGATCACTTCTATTCCCAGGCTCACTGCCTTTACAAGGTTTAGGGTCATCTCACTGCTTTCCCAAGGGTCACTCCCTATTTATCTCTCTCTAGCTCACTGCCGGTGGAGAGGATCACCTTCTTCCTCTTCCTAAGCTCACTGCTCTAGAAGGGAATCCAATCACAGTTTATAGACCTGTAGGTCTCTTCATTTGCATGAAATAATGCATCTTCAACTGTTGATAGATTCTCTGTTGAAGTCCAACTTTCATCCACTGATGAATAGAACTTTGCCTCTGACCACTGGGCAACTACCTTTGGAAAGTACCTTCGCAAAGCACCCTACTTCGCGAAGCTCCCAATTTCGCGAAGCTCAAACAAGCCTTCGCGAAGCTACTTCCTTTTCGCGAAGCTCTCTCGCGAAGCACTCTCGTGAAGCACTCTCGCGATGCTCAAGCCGTCGCAAAGCAATGGCCCTCACGAAGCTGACTAAGCCAACGCGGAGCTCGCAGGATTCGCAGAGCTACAATAGCTGCCGTGAAGCTCCTCTTTCGCAAAACACACTGGCTCCGCGAACCACCTTCGCAAATCGAGAGCAAAGGATTTTCTCTGAAAATTCACTCTACTTCTCTTGAGGGGGTCGGCCTCTATTTATAGGCGATTCCACCGACCCTCGGACCTTCTGCGCGAAGTCAACGCCACGTCATCTCAAATCGCAAAGCTCCAAAGTTTCAGGCAGAATTCTGTCCAAATCGCGAAGCACCACGATAAGTTTTCGTTCGCGGAGCTTAACGTAGTCGCAAAGCATCACCATCAACATTTCTTTGCGCCTTCGCCGCGAAGCTCCCTCGCAAAGCCCTTCACCGCCGTGATGCGCTTCAGCCTCTGCCATTCGCGAAGCTTGACGTAATCGCGAAGACTCACCGCCTCCATTCTTCTGGTCTTCGCGAAATCCAATCCATACATCCTATCTTCGCAAAATTCATGCCTTTGCCATATTAAATTATGCTCTTCATGGAAATCCTATTTTCGCGATGCTCACCAAACTCCAAATTTTGGACCCCAAAAATTTGGAAAACACTGGGAAACGGCGCCACCTTGTACTTATCTTTTGTACCACCTCCAGATCGTCCTTTCCTTTGTCATCGTTCTTTGTCAACAAGGATTGTCAACAAATTCTCGAGAACTCGACAATTCTCCATGGAAACCTGCTTTGTCAACAAACACAATTAACCCAAAAATACTGCAATGTTACCTTGAGGGATTTTTTCCCAACAACTCCCATTGGTACCTCAAATACACTTGATCTTGATGAAGTTGGGAAACCAGTAGATCAAACATCTTTTAGAGGTATGATAGGAAGTCTACTTTACTTGACATATAGTCATCCAGACTTAATGTTTTCAGTATGCTTATGTACAAGATATCAATCCAATCCTAAGGAATCTCATTTAAAGGCAGTGAAATGAATTTTTCACTACTTAAAGGGAACCATGGATTTAGGACTATTTTATACTTCTGAAAATTATTTTATCCTAAAAAGTTTTTCGGATGCTGACTTTGGTGGATGTATAATGGATAGAAATAGTACATCCGGAACTTGTCATTTCTTAGTAGATTCATTAGTTTCTTGGTCATGCAAGAAGCAACACTCAGTAGCACTCTCCACTGCTGAAGTTGAATATGTAGCAGCTGGAAGTTGTTGTGCTCAAGTGTTGTGGATGCAACACACACTCACAGACTATAGTATGAGTTTTATGAAAACACAAATTTTTTGTGATAATACTAGTGTCATTTACCTTAGTAAAAATCATGCACATCACTCTCGTGCAAAGCACATAGATATTAGGAATCACTTTCTTAGGGATCACACACAAAAAGGAGATATCATTCTTCAATTTATCGGAACACAATATCAACTTGCTGATATTTTCACAAAATATTTACCATCCGATAGATTTGAATACATTAAATAGAAGTTAGGAATGATAATCATAAGGTAATCCTCCTAAATAAATTCTTATTAAACCAATCTCCTTATAGTAATAAACTCCTTTTCATAGGGGGAGTACATTTTCTTGTAAGATTTCAAAAAAAATCGTAATGAAGTTTTCAAAAAAAATCGTAATGAAGTTTTCAAAAAATTTCGTAATGAAGTTTTCAAAAAAATTCATAATAAAGTTTTTAAAAAATTTCATAATGAAGTTTTCAAAAAAAATCGTAATGAAGTTTTCAAAAAAATTCGTAATAAAGTTTTCAAAAAAATTTGTAATGAAGTTCTTCGAGTTTTTCGTAATGAAGTTTTTCAAGTCTTTTTTTCATATTGTAGTCTTTCAAGTTTTTTGTAATGAAAATTTTCGTACTTGAAATTTTCGTAATGGAAATTTTTGTACTTAAAATTTTTGTATTGAAGTTTTTCTTACTGAAGATTTTCGTAATGAAGATTTTCGTAATGAAAATTTTCATAATGAAGATCTGTGTACTCGATTTTTTTTTCGTACTCAAGTTTTTTTTGGAATTTAAAGTCCTTCAAGAAGAATTTTCCTCAATATGAATAATTCTCCTGATAATCTGAAAGGTATGTTTCTTTTTTGAGTTTTCGTAATAACCTTTTACTTGCTGTTAGTTTCTTTTGTTTTTTTTTTTAAAAATCTTGGATCCTAGTTTTCTTAAATCCAAATGTTTTTCTTTAAAAACCTCAAAAGATCGGAATCTACCAAATTTTCCTTTCGGCTATCATTTTAACCATCAGATCATATCTAAAGAATTCTCATCCATTGGATTGAAATGGGAAGATGAATCATCGCTTCAACACCTATAAAAGGGGACCCCCGATAGTTGTCTCACATCGGTTTTCAAAGCTTGTGTGTGTCGAAGCTCTGCTCCTCTACAAAATATTGTTCCGAATTCTTCAGTAGTTCTCAAGTCCAAATGTCTGCAGAAGTTCCTTCTCAAGATATGTCTACTGTCAAGCTGATTTCGGAGTGGAAAATTTACAGGGAGAGGTTAGTGCATCCAAACTTCTTCAAAAAATATGACTCTATTATCTCTAAGAACATCAAGCTCAATGGATGGGAAAGTGTAGACATTTCAAAGATAGGAGCTCAGGATGTTGTGTATCCAGATTTACTGGTAGAGCTTTATGAATCAGTTTGTTTTTTTAAGGAAGATGGCAGAGAAAAATTCTCCTTCAAGAGTTATGGTAAAACTTATGTACTCTCTTACACCAAGGTTGTTATCTTGGTGGGGCTTTCATATAAAGGAGAAGCCTAATTTTGTTCCCACAAGCTGCCAGATATACAAGGAAGTTTTGTAAATGTGAAGGCTATGTAATGGCTTGGACTTACTGATTTCAAGACCGAAAAGATTGCTCACTTGTCTACCAACAATCGGATCCTACAGTTATGGGTTCAGGGTCTTATCATACTGAGAAAGGGTGACAAGGACACTCTTAAGAAAAGTGATATATATATCTTAGATTTTTTCTTAAATCTAAGGAAAATCAATCTGATGAATCATATTATCATTACGATAGAGAATATCAAGAATGGGAATCTGATAGCTCAGATAATCATGTATCATGCTCTACTTTCCAAGTTGATAGTTTGGTGTCTTGAATATTTCAAGATCCCTTACAGTTCCAAGCCGAGGAATTGCAAGGTGGTGCTTATCAGTGATGATACCCTCAAGAGGATGAAAGTAGGTTTCTCTAAGGAGTCGGGTGAGTTCTATGATCTACCAGAGGATGAGGCAGAAGTCGTTCTAAAAAATGTAGAAGAGGTCGAACCATCAAAGAAGGCTGGAAAGAAAAGGAAATTAAAGGAAGTAGAAGCTGAAGGTGAAACCCCTAAAGCTGAGGAATCTCAATCTACACCTCCAAAACCCAAAATGCAGAAAGTCTATCCGGATGAAGTGGTTTCCAAATGGAGGGAGGATAAGAAGAACCGGAAGGAAGGGGAACCACAGTTTGGCCTAGACCCTACAGAGGCCAAAGCATTGAAAGAGAAAGCTGCTAAGGAGCTTGAGAAGCAAGCCAAAGAGAAAAATCTCAAGAAGAAGATGTCAGAGGCAGAGATTGTGCAATCTCTTTTGAAGGCTACTAAAGTAGCATCCGAGAACATTCCCGTACCGAAAACTTTCTTAGTTGAACCCTTACCTGAGACACCGGGGAAAAAGTACATGACTCTGGAAAAACCCCAAGAGAAGGATGTTGAAAAGGAAGTTGTGGAAGAAGTTCAAGAAGATCAAAGCACTGAAGATATAGCTTATCTGATAAAGTAAGTAAAATACTTTCATGAAAAGGAAAGTGCTTCTAAAAAATTTTCAATCCGGACTTCTCAAGTCGGATCTTCGAAACTTGCTACCCCTGGGGTTGATGAGAATGCTTAAGAGTAAGTTAATAAGTTATCTGAGGAAGATAGTCATAATCATGAATTCATTCTTCTTGAAGACATTGAGGCAAGAGCTGAAAAAGAGAAAATTGATGAAGATAAGATTGTACAGTTGTCTGAAAGTGAGCATGAGTCTCCAGATGAAGAAGTTGTTCTGAGAATCAGTAAGGGGAAATAAGTGATTGTTGATACCCCAACGAAAGAAATTTTGAGGAAGAAGAAAGCTGGTGGAACTTTTAAGAGGAAGTTGATTGAGCTAGAAGAAGAACCATCACCAAGAAAAATGTCATATTCGGAATCATCAGCTTTGGGACATGATTTTGTCGTTCAGTCCCTGAAGAATATAGTAGACACCATTTCGATCTTTCCAACAATTGACTATAGATGCCAGATGCTCCAGTATAGCATGAATCAGAAAAAAGACTCTATATCCATGGTGATGGATAAATGTGTAATGATTGAGGCCGAACACAAGAATTTCCTTATCAACTATGAAGCCCACAGAAAATCTTACAAGAAAATAACCACCTGGTCGAAGAAGATTGTTGAAGATTTGAGAGATCTTGATCAATTTCAAGAAGATGTTAAGGAAGCTTTTGATACTGAAGACACCAAAATCAAGGATCTTGCAAATAGCTTTGAGAAAAAGCTAACTCTTAAACAAAATACTCAGATTCAAGATGTCAAAGATCTGAATGGGAAGTTGAATTATATTGTCCAAAGTTTAAAAACAGAAAGGGATCTACGGATCGAGATGGAAGCAAAGCTAGTGAAGCAAGATGACTTGTTGAAGGCTCAGGCAGAGGCCCTGAAGGCTCAAGATGATAGAATCACAGCCTTAGAAAAGCAAGCAGAGGAGGATCACAAAGAACTAAAGAAGTTGAAAACCATTGTGAAGAAGCTGATACCCAAGGAAAAAGAAGCAAAATAGATCCAAATTCAATATTTTGTTGTATCTATTTTTCCTTGTACAAATCTTTCCAATCCTAATGAAATTGTGGTTTCTTGTCTTGTTTGTATGTTTGTACTAATATTTCAGGTACCATATTTTTTCCATTTCCTCAAACTCTTTTTGAAAATCACAAAGGGGGAGAAGGAAAAAGAATTCTAATAAAAGAAGAAATATCCCTAAGTAAGGGGAAGTTTATCAAATGGGGAGTTCTCATTATGAATATTTCCATATTCAAATGAAAATTCTCATTCCAAAAATCTCGAATACGATCCTTAGTGTTCCAAAGCCTAAGGGGGAGTTAGTCGTATTCACCATTGTTCATATATAAAGGGAGATAAGTTTTATTTTCAAAGTCTAGAAAACTTTTTCTAAGTCCTTGTATTCTTTTTCGTAAGGATGTTTGTGCTTTCCAAAAAGGGGGAGATTGTTGAGTCAATAAGGTTTTCCTTATGAATTTTTCATTCCTTCATACTTGGGAGAGATTGTTTAGTCAATAAGGTTTCCTTATGACTTTGCAATTCCTTATTATTTTGAAAATCATAAACACCTTATCTCAAGGAAAATCTCTTTTTACCCTGTGTTTTACTTCTATAAGGAAAATTTTCTTATCATGTTTTCATTGCTCATATTATAATTTTTCTAAGTGTAAAATTCGGATTGAAACCAAAACCTCAGAATTCCATAATTACTTAGATATGAAGTATTCTGTTTTAGGATCCAAATTCTCAGAATTCTGGTTACGAACTCTTCTGAGTTCTGACTCCGAATTCTAATTACGAATTCTGGATACGAACTCTTCTGAGTTTTAACTCCGAATTCTGAATATGAATTTTGGATACGAACTCTTCAGAGTTTTGACTCCGAATTCTGAATCAAAATTATGGTTACGAACTCTTTTGAGTTCTGACTCCAAATTTTGTATCAGAATTCTGCTTATGAACTCTTCTGAGTTCTGACTCCGAATTCTGTATCAGAATTCTGCTTACGAACTCTTCTAAGTTCTGACTCCAAATTCTGAATACAAATTCTGGATATGAACTTCTCTGAGTTCTAACTCCGAGTTCTCTAAATTCAGACTTCGAACTCTCATGAGTTCTGATTCTGAATTCTCATGAACTCTGACTCCGAACTTTGTGAGTTCTAGTTATGAATTCTTATGAATCCAGATTCTGAATTTCCTTGAAATTCAGACTTCGGAATTCTATAGAATTCAGGTTCCGAATTCCTAGAAAACAGAATCCAAATATCCTTGTATTATAGACTACAAATTCAATTTTTGGTTAGACTCTGAACTTTCATTTGCTTACATTCCGAATATCAGATTTTAGTTATACTTACACATGTTTTGTTATGAAAAAATGTTGTGCTTTCAGTTAATCACTAACTGTTGTTTGAGTGACACATGTACAGGTCCCTCCGAAATTCAAGAAAAAATATGACCGTTGGAGGAGGGAGCCGACCATTGAAGACGTGCCTATAAATAGGAGCTCATTTGAAAGAGATCGAGATTTTAGGACTTAACTTTGACAACTGTGCTTACATGCTGTTGAAGTGATTTCTAGAGAGAGAGGCTCTTATAAACTCTCAGGCTTCATACAGAAAGTTTGAACAGCTTGTTCAAACTTTGCTTCGTGCAGAATTGTTTTGTGCGACTCTGATTGTTGTTGTGTACAATCAAGGGCTTCTGGGGATAGGAAGACAGAGGTGTCGACTACCTTGAAGTTGAGGGCTTGCGGGGATAGCAAGACAGACTCCGATCTTCATATCAAGGGCTTACCCTGGTATGGGTAAGACAGACTTTCTTGAAAGTATAAATCAAGGGACATTTATCCAAGGTTGTTGGATACCCTTCTCTTTGGGTTAAAAGATTTACTACTTGTTAATTGTTTTGTTACAAGTTTTTCACTGCATTTGTATTGTTGAGGAAAGTATAACTATCTTATACTTCCTTATACTTGTACTCTAATTTAGTTAGATTCTATACGCTTTAAGGTAGAATCTTAGTTGTTGTAAACTTTTGTTAAGTTTCATTTCCGGAATCACTTTTTCGGAATCAAGCAAGTTATCAGAACTTAGAGGTGTTGTGAATTTTGGTTATGCAAAATTTCCTTAGGGATTTTTAAAGTATACAATTCACACCCCCCCCCCTTGTATTTGAGCATCTCATCTTTATATATTCGATCCTACAGAGGTGACACGTCATTACGGCATTAACTTCTTTCTCTATGGGTGCTTTAGTGTGTTGTTAGACACTAACCTTGAACTTTAGGCAGGCTCCGCCTAATGCCACTGAGAAAGAGGCCTAGAGGGTTACACACTAAGTGTGTTCATGTATCTCAGTTAAATATTAATTTAACAAGTTAAATAAAGATTATTCCCGACTGTGGTTTAATAATTATTTAATGATGTCTGATCGCATTTATTTCGACACTAGTTATTCGAGAGAATATATTGTAGATGAAATAATATATGTTTATTAGCGAGTAATGCAGTTACATTTATTTAAGAAATAAATAGTCATTACTCAAGAACTAGTAAATGTGGTGGAGGAAATAAAGAAAAATGGAAAATAAAAGCACATGTCATGTGTATTGAATATACACACCGTGTAGTTTTATAGAAAACGAGTACACGCCGTGTATTAATGATTACACGGCGTGTAGTTTTTCCAGTCGAGATTTTGAGGAAATAATATAGTTTTATTAAATGATATTTAATATAATTAGCGTGGGCACATGTCAAGGAATTAATCATTCGACATGAGGGTTTTCAATAAGAGTTAATGAAATAAATAAAACGCATAACGCGTTTATTTATTGTCATAACTCTATAACCTTAAACCCGATTATAAATATCCTCACAACCCCAACATTTTTCCTCAATCATTGTGCACAACAATTCTGGAGAGTTCTCTCAAGGCCGAAAGAACTTCTTCCTCCAAGAACGCTCTCAAGACCGAGAGAGATCCATTACCACCGGATCAAGGCGATCGAAGGCGAATATCGCAAGAGATGGTTCTTCCGCGCTAGCACCCAGAGATCCCTTCGGCGATGTTCAGAGATACATAGAGCACGTGTGGATCACCGTTAGAGGAATTCTACACTTGGATTCTACGACGCAACGACGGATCACACCGGATCGTGACCGGAGAAATCAACGAAGAAAGAATTCCATCAAAGTAATTCTTGTCAATTAATTAAATTAATTATAATCAACATATGATGATACTATCTCTATGGTTCCGGAACTCCCTCTTGTTTTTCGTTCTTCGTTCTATTCCGAAGATCCGGCGTTTGACATCGTGACGGATCTCGGGTTGATCGTTGTTAACGCTAAAATTAAAGTTGGGCACTCCCACCAACGCGCTTCCGCTGCGCCCAAAACCTAGACTTTCATCTTTTAATTCTTTAATTCTTTAAGTTGATGGATGAGTTATTTATTCTATTTGTAATTATTAAACATGTCTATCCAAATAGAATGTCTATTTATTTTGTATTTTAATTATGTGTGTTAGTTCACCTGGAGGTAATGAGAAGTTTGGAAGTCTTAGTGAAATGCAAAGTGAAGATTGTTTAAAGTTTTTCAACAAAAATTAATCGCAATCATTTTTATAAAACCAAAACAAACTTTTGATTAAACCACTTGTTTTGAAAAGTGAAAATCTCTTTTCCTGCTAGAGAGAGCCCTTGGGGATGAATAGTTCTGAAAACTGAATCTTAGTGGAAACTCACTTTTTCACTCTTTAAAATTCTTTTCTTCCTTTGAATTTGTAAAAAAAATCTTGAGAACAAGCAATACTTAAGTGTTAAGGAATTTGATGTGACCTTTAATTCAAGTGTTTTGCCACATCTTTTATAGTGTTTCGTATGTTTTTAACCTTAACATAGTCTTTAAATGGTGATTTATAATTTAGTTGTTGATTTATAGTGAAATTACTATGTTTTTAAAATTATGTTGTTTTGTTTGATTTTATGCTCAGATTATCATTTGTTAATTCTTTAATTCTTTTTTTTTTTGCCTTTTAAATTTTAATTTTTAGTTAATTGGTTAATTCATGTGTTATTTAAATTAGTTAATCATTTATGTAATTTTATTATCGAGTTGTTAATTTATTAATAGATATTTAATTCTTCATCTCATTTTTTTAAAATAATTTAATTAATTATAATTTTTACTTACTTTTTATTATTTTGTTTTTTATTAATTCTTTGTTTTAATTAATTAGTTATTTATTTTAAAGCAATTGAATTTATTATTTTTAGTGTTTAGTTTTATTGTTTTAACATTTTATTTTTATTAGATTAATAGTTTGAGTTTAAATTTAAACAGCTTATAATTTTCATAAATCGCGGTGGGGGCTCGAAAAAAATGGTAAAGGCAACGACCACTCTGAGTGGGGTATTTTAGACGTAGGGGTTTTTTTAATTTTATTTTATTTTTATGGGTTTAGGTTTGAATTTATTGGGGAAATGGGGCTGTCCAGCGCCACTTCAAGTGGCGCTCGGCCCCGCACCACCCATATATATATAAAATTAACAAAATAAAATAAATACAATTACAAAAATATAAATATAATAAATTTAGATATAATAATTAATAAAATATAATATTATAAATACAAAATAAATTTTAAATATAATATAATTATATAATAAATTATAAATATAATAATTATTATATAATTACAAATATAATAAATATAGATATAATAAATATATAATAAATATAATTATATATTAAAAAATATAATAATTATATGAATATAAATATAATTATAATTTTATATATATAAATATAATAAGAATTATATAATTATTATAATTTTAAATATTATAATAATTATAAATATAGTAAAAATTATATAATAAATTACAAATATAATAAAAATTATATAATAAATTACAAATATAATAAAAATTATATAATAAATTATAAATATTATAATTATTATATAATTATTATATAATAAATATAATTATATATTACAATAATAATTATATATTTAAATTCATAATAATTATATAATTATATAATTATAAATACAATAATTAAATAATTATATTGTATTTATTATATTTATTATATATATTAATTATAATTAATAATTATATAATTATAAATTTAATTATTAGATAATTATAAACATAATAAATATAAATATAATAATTATATAATTAAAAATATAACAAATATAAATATAAATATGTATTTATTGTATATAATTATTAGATAATTATAAATATAATAAATATAATTATAATAATTCTATAATTATAAATATAACAAATACAAATATAATTATGTATTTATTGTATTTTTTTATTATATTTATAATTATAAAATAAATATATTATATTTATTATATTAGTTATATTTATTTTAATTTATTAAGTATTTATAAATTATTATATAATAAATTATTAATATAATAATTATTATATAATAAATTATAAATATAATATTTATATATTTATATATTTATATATTTATTATATTTATAATTATGCATTTATTTATAGTATATAATTATTCATAGATATGATAATTATACAATAAAGATAAATAATTACATTTTACATTTATTATATTATAATTAAAAAATTAATTTATTGTAATATTTATTATACATTTATTATACATATTTATTATAATAAATATACATTTATAATATCTATTATAATAAATTTTATTATAATATTTATTATAATAAATGAATAATAAATATTATAATAAATGTATGATAAATATTATTATAATAATTGTATAATAAATGTATAATAAATATTTATAATACATTTATTATAAATGTATATTTATTATAATAAATATTATAATATTTAATTATAATAAATGTATGTTTATATTTATATTTATAATAAATATACATTTATTTATTATAATAAATCTACATTTATTTTGTACATTTATTATAATAAATATGAACAATAAATGTATAATAAATATTATAATAAATTTATTTTTTAATTATAATATAATAAATGTAATATGTAATTATTTATCTTTATTATATAATTATCATATCTATATTTATTATATTTATAATTATATAATTATATTATAAATAAATGTAATATGTAATATAATATAATAAATGTAATATGATACATTTATTTTTTAATTATAATAAATGTATATTTATAATTATATAAATGTATAATAAATATAATAAATATAAATGTATAATTACATATTACATTTATTATAATAAATAAATAATTACATATTGCATTTATTATAATAAATAAATGTATATTTATAATTACATTTATAAATGTATATTTATTATAATAAATGTATAATTATTGTAGTTATATAATTATTATAATTATATAATTATTGTAAATATATAATCATCGTAATTATATACTTATTATATATATATATATATATATATATATATATATAATTAATAAGGTTTATTTATATAAAGATGTGATTATAATATTTATATCATTAGAATAATTATATAATTATAAATATAATAAATATATAATTAAAAATATAATAAATATATAGTTATAAATATAATAAATATATGATTATAGTAATTACATAATTATAATAAATATGTAATTATAATAATTAAAGAATATTTAATAAAGTTTATTTATATAAAGATAAATTATTTTAATAATGTTTATTTAAATATAAATGTATAAATTTTAAATATAAGGTTTATTTATATATAATTATTTATAAATTTATAATTATTTATAAATTTATAAATTTATATATAATTATTTAAATACATAATTAAACCATGTCAAATTTATTTATAAATTTATATATATATATATAAATAAACATTATTAAAATTATTTATATTTATTATAATATATTATAATTATGCTTTTATTAAATTTATAATTATGTATTTATTATAATATTATATTATGTATTAAATTTATAATTATGTATTTATATTTAACAAGGTTTATTTATAATAAATATGTAATTATAATAATTAAAGAATATTTAATAATGTTTATATATATATATATATATATATATATATATATATTTATAAATAAATTTAAGATGGTTTATTTTTGTATTTAAATAATTATGTATAAATTTAAAAATAATTTATAAATAAATTTAATATGGTTTATTTATGTATTTTAATACATAATTATAAATTTAATACATAATTATAATATTATAATAGATACATAATTATATTATATTATAATAAATATAATAAATATAAATAATTTTAAATGGTTATATATATAATTTTAATAAGGTTTATATATTTAATTATATCTTTATTATATTTATAATTATATAATTATTGTAATTATAATTGTATATTTATTATAATTATACAATTATTATAATATTTATTATAATAATATTTATCATACATTTATTATAATATTTATTATAATAGATATTATAAATGTATATTTATTATAATAATATTTATTATACATTTATTAGATATTTATTATTGTAAATATTATAATATTTAATTATAATAAGCATTTATTATAAATATAAATGTATTATAAATATTTATTATACATTTATTGTGCATTTATTATAATAGTATTTATTAAAACATTTATTAGATATTTATTATAATGAATATTATAATATTATAACATTATAATATTTGTAATAAATGTATAATAAATGTATAAAAAATGTATATTTATTATAATAATATTATAATATTTATTAGATATTTATTATAAATAATTAAATTTATTATAATTTTTGTATTTATTATAAAAAATATAATTATGTATTTATTGTATTTTTTTATTTTTATTATAATAAATAAATTTATTATATATATATATATATATATATATATATATTGGGTTTGGGGGGTGTGGGGTCAAAGCGCCACTTCAAGTGGCGCTTTGCCCGTTTTTTCTTCAGCGCCACTTCATGTGGCGCCGAATAAACCCATATACTCAAAATTTAAAAACCCTGACCCATAAAATTAAAAAAAAAAAAAAAAAAAACCCTCTAAATTTGGAACCTTCTAAAAATCGAATTTTGGAAAACGAAAATCAAAACGTCCATGCGAAGAATAACATCGACGGCATGATCAAAGTTTCTCCAGTAAGCTGGTTTACAGCCGAAGCCATCGGTTCCATTCCCATACGAAGAACCTGTTGAGACCAAGGCCCTAGAAATGGATGAACCGTCTGATGACATCTCTGGCCTGCACCTGAACAACACCGAAGCTGAGCGCACCTGAGAAAAAGATCCAAATCAAGGGCTGGAAGAGACCTAACGACGGCCACCTCTGTTAACTGGATTCCGATTAGAGAAGGCCGGCACCGACTGATGAAGCCTCCACTGGGGTTTCATCCGCCGTAAATTGAGGTTTCCAAGTTTTGTTCGCCACCGATCTAGGTGAATTCGAGCCTGAATAAACTGCTATAGTAGCCGATGCCTTTTGAGCCATCAACGTGTTTCTGAATCTCACCAGATTTAGATCTCGGCGACGTGAAGAAGACTGCGCCAACACTGCCCGGGTCACCGCCGTTCAAAGCTCCACCTAGGATTTAATGTGTTCGAATATGAGTCTCTGACGTTTCAACGAGGTACGACGAACTAGGGCACCGATCTGCACCGTATCCACGCCATTGATGACAAACATACCTGTTGCTACCCGAACCATAGCTGATTTAAGATAATCGGAATGTGAGGACAAGGCCAAAGTGAGCCGTTGTTTCCCCGACGCAGGAGCTCGATGCTGAACAGGACAGGGTTGGATTTTAGGGCGAGATGCGTCCGAATATTATGTAGGAAGCTAGAACTTGAACCGCTGATTGAATATGCAAGTTTCTGATGCGAATGATTTTCAACCGTTTGATTCCAATCTGGAAAGAGGAATCCGAATGAAAATTGGATGAATGAAGGAAGATCAAATTATGTTTCTGAGTCTCAGAAAAATATCGTATTCAACTTTGGGAAAAAAATCGAGATGATGGGGATGCAGATAAGATCGATTTTGAAGGTCAAAATTGTTTACCCTTCTGACATTTAATTTCCAAACCTTCATAATCAATGGACGAGATTGAATCTGAATAATTTTCTTTAATTTTAATTTTCAAAATAGTGGAAACTTTTGAAAGAGATTGTTTTTTACATAAATTTTTCAAAATTCATTGTTGTTGGATGCTTTAAGAATTACTCTTCTACAAGATTTATCTCTGGGCAATGAAGATTCATCAATCAATTTTTGACGGTGCAATTCCAATAAAATTTTCGTGAATGAAGAAATCAATTTAAACAAGATATCATTAGTTCCCCTTGCATCTCTTGTTCTCACTGCTCAACCACCTTACCTTCCTCAATTTGTTTAAAATCGTCATGTCTTCATTAATTGGCTTCTAGAAATAAAAAAATAAGAAGAATATTTCATCCACTATTTTTAAGTGTTTTTGTTTTCAATTTTTTTTTCATAATCACAATTTCCCTTCTCGGTTCAACACCCCACTTCTCGGTTCGACACCCCACGCGCTGCTATAAAGTAGTAAGTATGATTTATAAATAATTAAATTTGCATGAATTCAAGGAGGTACGTGTCATATATTATTAAAAATAAGTGTAAAAGAATAAAGGTAAGTATATATATTTTATTTTATATATTTTTTTTTAAGTAAAAGGTTGAGGGGCAAGACCTCTTTATTGAACCATAAATAAACAACCTCTTAAATGAGCTGGGAGAATAGTCAACCCATTACATGATAACGGCACAAATGCCCATAAAGCGAAGCCCGAAAGTTTACATAATTCATTGAATACAAAAATGAAGCACACATAAAAAACAAGTATCGGAAAGAACCTCATCACCCCCTCTGTCAGACCATGCAAGGTGAGATCCGTCGAAGAAGATGTCTTGCCCCTACCGAGAAGTTGTGTCGTGGTGGCAACACAACGCGGCAGAGCACTCTCCCAATCCACACCGAGATGCAGATGGAAGACCGAATGATAGGTGCCAGCACACCTTCTTTTATATAAATCATATTTAAGAATATATAAATATGTATATTTAAATTATATTTAAATTATATATATATATATATATATATATATATATATTCATTTTTATACTTATATATTTGTTCAAATAAAGGTTTAATGTTGTAACATCCCGTGTTTTGAACTGAACAAAAAAGCGAAGGAAATAATTTTTTTTCCGTTAGTTGAGCAGGTCGGTTTTAAAACCAAGCGTCGAAACTTTTTATTTCGGACAATTAACACTGCAATGTGTCTTTTAAATAGATTTTATTAAATTAATTAAATTAAAATTAAAATAGAAAGAAATTAAATGAATGGAAAACACCTTATTAAAACTTTGGATTATTCTATGAAATATTTTCAGAGATTGGCGACGAGCCAGTGCGGGATTCTGAGACCTGTAGACTCTCGACATTGATAGAATAGAAATATTAAATTTATTTTATTCAAACGTGTGTTTTTTTTCAAAAAAATGAAATAACTCTCAAATGGTGCGTCGTATGAAAAATCTGAGAGCACCGTTAGGTCCGAAAACGCTATGTTTATTTTATGCAAGGTATAACCTTGATGCGCGTCGGGTGTTTGGCATCCTCACACATGATAATACCCTCCTTAATTTTAATTAATTTATTATTCCGGTTTTTTAATAATAACTAATTAATTTCTCTCAAACGGTGTCTCGTATCAGAAATTTGAGACCACCGATAGTTTCAGGACGTGAGGTTTACCCTAGGTAGGGTATAACTTTTGCGAAGATCAGACGTATTGTCAGATCACACCTGATGCTAATTTATTTGGGTTATAAATATCTTGTTGGGTAGTTGGAAATAATAATAATAATTTTATTATTAATATTATTATTTGTCTTGAAAACAAAAATGAAAATGTACGTGCACAATTAATAAATTGTGTCACGATCTAAATAACAATCAGGCAATGTAATAAATGTGATATTATTAATTGTTCTAATTAAATACATGTGCGGTTGTATGTATGTGAATATACAAATGTGTGTGTGTGTGTCACCTATATATATATGAGTGGATATTTATATTTGGGTTAGATAAGACATTATAAGTTACCCACATAAGTGTATGTAACGTCTCGGCTTAAACTAAGTTGCATACCTTTTAAGTTTTTAGTCCAAATCCTTAAAGCGACCCAGGGTGCGCACCTACGTACCCTTTTACGGGTATTGAGCAGCTGTTAAAATTAATTAAATAATTACGCAGGTCTTTTGTTAATTTTTTTACGTCGTGCTCTAGCGCTGCGTTCAGGCTAAAAATATTTTAAAAGAGTGAAAAGGGGAATAAAAAGAATTTGAATGGAATTAATGGAATTTAAAGAGGGATAAAAATAAATAATAAAATAGCAACGATTAGAGAGAAATTCAAAATAATTAAATTGGGGTAAACCCATTTTAATTAATTGTTCATTTCTTCCACCATTTTATTTTTATTATTTTATTTATTTATCTCATTTTTATTTATTTTTTATTTATTATTTATTTTTATTTTTATTTATTTTATTTATTTTCTTTTTTTTCTTTTTTTTCCTCTCCCTCCCTCACGTCGCGCCTCCCCTTTCCCCTAGGTGGCGCACCATCTTATTCCACTTTCGAAAGATCATCAGGGCTCCGTTTGTCGTCTGTTTTCTTCGCCGTCAGGTGCGCTGTGAACCACTCGGTAAGGCTTATCTCACGCACCAGGAATCGTGGGATCTCATTCCAAATCTGCTATGTGATCTGCCGTCGAAGGATTTTACTCGAGATTTGAGGTTTTTCTAAAATCTTTCGTTTCCTTCTGTTTTAGGTCAAATCAAAGTCTACCATGAATCATAGTATCATCTACGACCATAAGGTAGGGAGTCTACTGACTTTCCCTCTGTTTGGTTGCGATTTATAAAAACTCGCGGTTGTGTCGTTCCTCGGTGTCTATCGATTTTGTGCAATTTCACCATTTTTTTAATTTAAATTGTTCACTTGATTGTTACAGCCTTATATATCATAAATTAAATTGTTTAAATTGTTGCAACGTGGTCAGACACCCCTTTGGGTGTGCCGATGTGACCGATATAAATTCTGTTAGCCTGATCATTTAATTTATTTAACTGCATGTGTTGTGCAACCCATTTTTGTGGTATTTACATTAAATAATTATTTTAGAATAATTATGAACCTTGAATTGTTGGATTTTTTTGCAGTTGTTTGTGCTGAATTATTTATTTATTAAAATGTGCATTTATTTGCTTGTACTGATACAATATTTGCCGTGTTACATTTTTATGCTGCAATATTAAATTAATACCTTGTGTTACGCGAGTGTATCTGCTCAGATTTCAATCTGCAATTACATATGCATGCTATGTCATATCTTCTACTGTGAAACTTTAATTAAATCCAGGGCGAGGAAAGAAGGTGGGTCCCGTATCAAGGGTCACGCTTAGACCCTCCGTTCCTGACTGGTTACCACTACGCGTCGGGGGGGGGGTGTCTTTGGCTTGCCAAACTGAGACTTCCCCGAGCTTTCTAATACTTATGAGTGACACCGGTTCTAAAAGGGCACATCGAGGACGAATTTGTTGGTAATGTGGCTAAGCCAGCCTCAGATGATGCTCGACCCCTTTTTGAGAGATCAGAACAAACTCATGGTAGTGTCATGCCTCGAGCGATATTTGGCCTTTCGAAAGATTGTCTTGGACAAACTCGATGGTATTGGATAATTTGAAGGATGTACCGTAGCGATACCTTCGGGACGAGCTTGGACTCCAACTCTCAACTTGAACATTAATAACGATGCACTAAAAGTTTAAGTTACTGCCGCTTTGAGCCTCTTTAGAATTGTGATATTTTTATGGTATGTTAAAACACATCTGGTTGACACATGATTTAGACCCCCCAGCTGAAACACAAGCTTGGGGTTGTGTCTCTTCCTTGTTTTACCTTGCGTTTCCAGGTTTATATATATGTATATGTGCATCCTACTTATTACAGATACTTCCTTCAGACTCCTGGCTTAGGCCGAAGCAGGTAATTAAGGACAGGTGCCGTTGGGATCCCGGGCCGAGTTATCTATTTTATTGTGCTTAGTTAATTACATGTATTTATTATATAATGACACAATGCATTTTATTACTGCACGAAATGAAAAAGTTTAGACACTGTGGGTGCCGACCTAATGAGATTTTATCTCACACCCTGCTCGGGCGTCGTTGACACCCGAGTAGATTATATGCTTGCAAGTATTGACAAAGGGAAGCGTGCTGCGTCCGATACTTGATTGTTTCTTGTTGCTTATAATGGAGATTGGGGGCAGAGGACCGAGCCTTGCTCGTGATGCAGTTGTCACACTTTGTGTCTTTTCATTTCAGTTTAATTGCATGTTTGTATTTCTGTTACCGTACTTTTACATTAGCACAAACATCATAGCATGACATCATTGTATACCTGGTTTCATTTATCAGCTTCCACATTTACGGTTGGTTTATCCTAGACAGGGTATAACCTTGATGCGCATCGGGTGTTTGACATTCTCACAAATGATAATACCCTCCTTAATTTTAATAAATTTACTATTCTGATTTTTTAATAATAAATAATTAATTTCTCTCAAACGGTGCATCATATCATAAATCTAAGACCACCGATAGTTTCAGGATGTGGGGTTTACCCTAGGCAGGGTATAACTTTTGCGAGGATCAAACGTTTTGTCACCTGAAACTAATTTATTTGGGTTATAAATATTTTGTTGGATAGTTGAAAATAATAATAATAATTTTATTATTATTATTATTTGTTTTGAAAACAAAAATGGAAATATACTTCCACAATTAATAAATTATGTCGCGGTGTAAATAATAACCAGGTAATGTAATAAATGTGATATTATTAATTGTTTCAATTAAATACAAATGCGCAATCAATATTTATTTAATAACCCATATCCCCTTTTTTAATGGTTGTTGTTTTTAAATTATTAATGGTGTCATTAATGAGTTGTATTAAATAATAATAATTTTAATTATAGTTATTATTATTAAATTGGGACAAAAACATTGATGTATATATATATGAGGCATATCTATATATAACGGGATTAAATATATATACCTAGTTATATATACATGTGCAGGTGTATGTATATGAATATACAGATGTGTATATATATATAGCACGTATATATATATATATATATGGGTGAATATTCATCTTTGGGTTAGACAAGACATTATTAGTTACCCACAGAAGGGTATGTAACGTCTCAACTTAAATTAAGGTACGAACCTTTTAAGTTTTTAGTCCAAATCCTTAAAGCGACCCAGGGCTCGCGCCTGCGCAACTAATTACGGGTCCCAAGCAGCTGTTAAAATTAATTACATAATTACTCGAGCCTTTTGTTATTTTTTTTACGTCGCGCCCTAGCGCTACGTTCAGGCTAAAAATATTTTAAAAGAGTTAAAAAGGGAATAAAAAGAATTTGAAAGAAATTAATGGAATTTAAAGAGGGATAAAAATAAATAATAAAATAGAAACAGTTGGAGAGAAATTAAAAATAATTAAATTGGGGTAAACCCATTTTAATTAATTGTTCATTTCTTCCACCACTTTATTTTTATTATTTTATTTATTTATCTCATTTTTATTTATTTTCCCTTTTTTTCCTTTCCTTTTCTTTTTTTCTTTTCTTTTTCTTCCTCTCCTCCCTCTCTCACGTCACGCCTCCCCTTTCCCCTAGGTGGTGCACCACCTTCTTCCACCTACGGAAGATCGCCACACCTCTGTTCATAGTCTTTTTTCTTCACCGTCAGGTGCTCTGTGAACCTCTCGGTAAGGCTTATCCCACACGCCAGGAATCATGCGATCTCATTCCAAATCCGTCGCGTGATCTGCCGCAGAAGGATTTTACCCGAGATTTGGGTTTTTTCTGAAATCTTATGTTTCCTTCTGTTTTAGGTCAAATTAAAGTTTACCGCAGATCATAGGACCATCTACGACCATAAGGTAGAGAGTCTACTCACTTTCCCTCTGTTTCGTTGCGATTAATAAAAATACACGGTTGCGCCATTCGTCGGTGCCTACCGACTTTGTGCAATTTCACCCAATATTTTCAATTTAAATTGTTCGCTTAATTGTTTCCACTTTATTTGTCATAAATTAAATTGTTTAAATTGTTGCAACGTGGTCGGACACCCCTTTGGGTGTGCCGATGTGGCCGGTATAAATTCCATTAGCCTGACCATTTAATTTATTTAACTGCATGTGTTGGGCAACCCATTTTTGTTGTGTTTACATTAAATAATTATTTTAGAATAACTATGAACCTTGAATTGTTGAATTTTTGGTAGTTGTTTGTGCTGAATTATTTATTTATCAAAAAGTGCATTTATCTGCTTGTGCTGATATAGTATTTTCCTTGTTAAGTTTTTATGCTGCAATATTAAATTAATACATTATGTTGCACGGGTGTATCTATTTAGATTTCAAACTACAATTACATATGCATGTTATGCCATATCTGCTGCTGTGAAACTTTAATTAAATTCAGAGCGGGAAAGAAGGTGGGTCCCGTATTAAGGGCCACACTTAGACCCTCCAATCCTGACTGGTTACCACTACGTGTTGAGGGGTGGTGTCTTTGGCTTGCCATACCGAGACTTCCCCGGACTTTCTAATACTTATGAGTGACACCGGTTCCAAAAAAGCCCATCGAGGATGGATCTGTTGACAATGTGGCTAAGCCAGCCTCAGATGACGGTCAACCCCTTTTTGCGAGATCGAAACGGACTCATGGTAAAGCCACGCCTCGAGCGATACTTGGCCTTTCGAAAGATTGTCTTGGACATACTCGGTGGTATTGGATAATTTGAAGGATGTACCATAGAGATACCTTCAGGATGGGATCAGACTCCAACTCTCAACTTGAACATTAATAATGATGCACTGAAGGTTTAGGTTAATGCCACTTTGAGCCTGTTGAGAATTTTGATATTTTTCTGGTATGTTAAAACACACCCGGTTGACACATGATTTAGACCCCAAGCTAAAGGACAAGCTTGGGGGGTGCACCTCTTCCTTGTTTTACCTTGCGTTTCCAGGTTTATATATATGTATATGTACATCCTACTTATTACAGGTACTTCCTTCAGACTCTCGGCTTAGGCCGAAGTAGGTGATTAAGGACGGGTGCCGTTGGAAACCTGAGCCGAGTTATCTATTTTATTATGCTTAGTTAGTTATCTGTATTTATTATATAATGACACAATGCATTTTATATCATGACCCATCCCAGTGGGGCCCGTGCCGCAACTCCCCAAGCCCGCCTCCAATAGGCCAGGGGCTGGTGACTAGCACCGAGTAGGCATGTCACTAACATGAGAGGCATTGCCTATATACCTGTACACACACACACACACATCTCCAAGCCCACAAAGCTGAAAAGTAAAAACTACTAAAAATGGAAATGCATGCATACACTAAAATCCCAACCAACAAAGTATGACAGGGAAGTAAAGTACAGTAATGTAAAACCCCGAGCCAAAAGTACAAGCCCACCAAAAGAGAGTCTGTAACAAAGTCCAACCCGTAAAGAAAGGTACTGGAACTGCAATCCGTAGCCGTAGGAACACACCTCGGCCTGTCTGATCTCACTGAGCACCGTCTGGTCCTGTTCCGCCTAGAATCCTGTCAAAGGCTCGCTCGTCTGCACAAGACACGACACGTGCGGACAAAGCCCGTGCATGAGTGAGTATAACAATACCCAGTAGGACACCCTGAAACCACCAAGGAATATAACAAGAGAAAAATACCACAAAGGAAAGATACAACTAGCTCTACACAGTATATGTCTACAGAACATATAACAAGAATATTCAGATATACTCATACACAAACGACCATCGCGAAACCATCACTAAGATCCAGCTCGAAGATTCCACTAAGCACGTAACAAGGAGAACAAACTCCTAAGTCTGAAGAGAGAGATACGAAGTACTCGTTCTGGGAGAACACACTCCACAAGTACTTGAGAATGCGATGTTCAGATGAGGATCACAACAAATAGCTATGAGGTGATTCCAACAACTCAATCTGAACTAATCCGCTAAGCAGAGGATCGGCGCCCGGGTAAAGTTGGTCACGTTGATACCAAGAACTCTACCTAGGGTTCCAGGAATGAATAGAGGATCCGACTCTAAGTCTCACAAAGGGTATTCCAAAAACTCTATTTAGGAAGTCCTGCTGAAGGGATCATACTCCTGTACGTAGGAAATGATACCAGAAACCTTCAGGAGAAAGGCCAAGTGGACAAACCCTAAGGAAACTAGTCCAAGTCACAAAAGGCACTAGCTCAAGCCATGTAAAACAGGTTACACGACATGTAGTATGGTTACACGCCGTGTTCCTTGACCCCGGGTACCGCCTGTGTAAATGGCCCGTGTCATTCGTCCAAGCTGTGTAAAACTCAACTACACGGCGTGTAGAAGGATCACACGTCGTGTTCCCTGACTCCGGGTACTGCCCGTGTAAACGGCCCATGTCTGAAATTGAAGTCGTGTAGGAAAGCATATACACAGTGTGTAAGTCGAAGCACACGCTGTGTCCTGTCAACTGGGAAACACTCATGTACCCTGGCCGTATGCCCGTACACGGTGTTCGTCCCTGTTTCCTACCCGTATACTAGTACACAGGGTATCCCGTGTATCTGGACGGGTCTGGCCGGGGAAGGGTATACACGCCGTGTCCTTGGCCGTGTACCCCACTCGTGTCCGTGTACTCCTGGAGTACACGCCAGGTGGCCCGCCGACGAACACACGCTGTGTAGCCATACTACACGCTGTGTAGTCGGGAAATTTCCAGAAGCGTCGTCTTCCTCCTCGCACCTCGGCCGGATCTTTGGATCACGTTTCTCTTGCCCGTTTGCCGCAAAACTCAAGATTATGGGCCGCCCCGTCATTGTGATGCCGAATCCATGAGTTTCAGACCTTCGATCGACTCCAAAATCCGATTCCGGTCATCCATGCAGAAATCGTTCGAAGAACGATATCTTCCGATCCGCTTCGATCCGTCTGTCACCACCGCCGTCGCACCTCCGTGGGGTTGTCCCGATGCTAGATCTTCATTTTGGGATTGTTGCGTCGCACAACAGATGCGCAACGATCCGTCGTTCATACCTTCGCGAAGAACACGTAGAACACACACGAAGAATGCGAGAATTTGGGGAAGAAAAACACAAAAAATCGAGAGGGACGAACCTCGATCGATGTTCGTGTCGATCTTGGTTCATGACCGTTAGAAGGTTGAATGAAACCAAAAATAACTCAAGAATCAAAATCCCCAAAATCCCCGCAAAAGCCCACCCCGCAAAATACGATCGATCCGCGGGCTAATCTGTTTGTGGATTAGTCCGCGTTCATCGTAGGAATCAAGAACGGGGAAAAGAAACCAAAATAAAATGTCCTACCTGGATCCGCGGTGTTCGTTGGCGAAGATCCGGTCGCCGTGTCGTTGTCGCCAGCGAAATTCGTCAAGAACGTCGTCGCCGCGTTGGGGGTTTCTTCCAGAGCTTTCCCAGAGCCTCCAGAGGTTTCAGGGTTATGAGGTCTGTAAACCTGGACCCCTGCACAAGCCTTTATTTAAAAAGGATAAAAGATATTCACTGCAATAAAATTTAATAAAATATTTTAATAAAATATTTTATTACGGTTGCGTCCAAAAACTGGATTTCACCACCGACCTGTGCCAACCGATGTTAGGTCTCCCCTAGGGTAAACCCGCTGCTCTAGACGCAATGGTGCCATCATATTTTTGATCCGAGCACCCGTTCAGGAGTTATTCCACTTTTTCAGGAAAACCACATGTGCGTGTTATTTAATTATTTAATTAAATTCAAACATTTGTTCTGGGCTCACTGGGCCTCGAAACTACGCGCCGTCTCAAATAATGATCTCGAAATAATTCCCATATAATATTAAAAATAATACATGAAAAAATACGGGACATTACATCACACTCACCTTAGGGATTTTACGTCTCCGAAAAGCCAAAACAGGGGCTACTAAAAAAGATGTGGGTACTGCACATGAATCTAAGCCTCCCGCTCCCATGTTCTCTCCTGGAGATTCCCGTGCTGCCACCAAACACGCACCAAGGGAATAGTTCGCCCACGAAGGATCTTCTCCTGCCGATCCTCGATCTCCACTGGGTACTCAGCAAAGGTCGCTCCATCATCGATGTCCAGCTCGTCCTAGTCGATAATGTGTGATGGATCATGCGCGTACCTCCACAGCTGCGACACATGGAAGACGTTGTGTACCTGGCCCATCTGAGGAGGTAGAGCCAAGCGGTATGCCACCTCGCCAACTCTACTTAGAATCTAAAAAGGGCCGATGAACCTCAGAGATAGCTTGCCACCTCAGCCAAATCTCTGCAATCCCCTTCGAGGCGAGACCCGAAGGAACACATGGTATCCCTCCTTGAACTCCAAGGGCCTATGTCTTCAGTTGGCATAAGACTTCTGCCGACTCTGTTCAGTCTTCATCCGCTCCTGGATGACCTGCACCTTCTCTGTAGTAGCTCGCACCATATCTGGGCCCATGAGTGCTGACTCTCCTAGGTCAGTCCAGCAAAGTGGTGACCTACAAGGTCGCCCGTACAAAGCCTCGAATGGCACCATACCAATAGTGGAATGATAACTGCTGTTATAAGAAAATTCCACCAGTGGTTGGTGATCCTCCCAGCTACGACCAAAGTCAAGTATGCAAGCTCGTAGCATATCCTCCAGAACCTGGATGGTCTGCTCCGTCTGACCATCAGTCTAAGGATGGAACACTGTGCTCAAGTGTAACTGAGTCCCAAAAGCTTCCTGCAATCCCTTCCACAACTGGGATGTGAAGTGAGAATCACGACCTGAGACGATCGTGGATGGAACTTCATGAAGCTGAACTATCTTCTGCACGTAGAGGCATCCCAAGCTCTCTACCGAACTCTGCTCCTATATGGCTAGGAAGTGGGCCGACTTGTTGAGTCAGTCAACGATCACCCAGATGGCATCGTGTCCTCTGGACGTACGTGGTAAACCCATCACGAAGTCCATGGATATCCCATCCCACTTCCACTCTGGCACCTCAAGGGGCTGATTCAAACCTACTGGAACCTGGTGCTCAACCTTTACTTGCTGACAAGTAAGGCACTGAGAAACAAACTTTGCCACACTCTTCTTCATTCTTGGCCACCAGAACTGACGTCGGAGGTCTTGGTACATCTTTTCCACACCTGGATGCACCACCAAAGGAGATGTATAGAACTCCCTCAGAATCTCTTCCTGCAACGTCACTGGTACTACCGTGCGCCTTCTGAAAAGAACAACGTGCTCCCCACCTTTTGAATATCCATCAGTAGCATTGCCTGCGGATATCTGAGCACATAAAGTCTCGCTGCTAGCATCCCCGAGCTGCGCTTCCCTAACTCGCTGTAAGAGTGGAGGGGTAACAACCATCGACTGAAGGTAAGCCCCCTCATCTCTATCCATGAAGGATAACTGTAAAGAGGCCAACTGCCTCGTCGCCTCATCCAGCAACTGCGAACTGAATCTCCTGCTAAGAGCATCTGCCACAACGTTCCCCTTCTCAGGAGTATAAACGATCTCAAATTCGTAATCCTGGAGGAACTCAAGCCATCGCCTCTGTCTCAAATTTAGATCCTTATAAGAAAAGATATATCTAAGACTCTTGTGATCAGAGTAGACGATAAAACGCTTGCCCATCAGGTAGTGCCGCCACATCTTCAACGTGAAGACTACCGCTGCCATCTCAAGATCATGGGTCGCGTAGTTGTGCTCATGTGGCCTCAACTAACGTGAGACATAGGTAATCAACACTTGCCTCTACATCAGGACACAACCAAGCCCGATTCCTGATGCGTCGCAGAAAACTACGTACTCGACACCCTCCTCCGGTAATCTCAATATCGGGGCGCTCGTCAGACTCTATCTCAACTGCTAAAAAGCCTACTGGCATCTCTCAGTCCACACAAAAGGCTACCCCTTTCAAGTCAAAGCTATCATGGGTGCTGAAATCCTGGAGAAATCAGAAATGAATCTCCGATAGTATCCTTCCAACCCAAGGAAACTCCGCACCTACGTCACGCTTCGGGGTGGCTCCAATGCTAACACTGCCTTTACCTTGGCTAGGTCCACTGTTACACCATCTGCTGAGATAACATGTCCCAGAAAGTGGACCCCCTGTATCCAGAATTGACACTTCGAAAGTTTCCCGTGCAACTGGTGCTCTTGGAGTGTATTCATAACCATACTCAGGTGCCCCGAGTGCTCCTCCTCGGACGCAGAGTACACCAGGATATCATCGATGAAAACCACTACGAACCAGTCTAGATAGGGCTGAAAGATCCGGTTCATGAGTCCCATAAACACTGCCAGGGTGTTCGTCACACCAAAGGGCATCACCAAGTACTCATAGTGACCGTAGTGACATCTGAAAGCCGTCTTCGGTATATCCTCATCCCGTACTTGCAACTGGTGATAGCCTGATCGTAGATCAACCTTAGAGAACCATCGTTCCCCTCTTAACTGGTTGAAGAGGTCATCAATCCTCGGTAGTGGATAACGGTTTTTCACAGTCACCTGATTCAAGCGCCGGTAATCCACACACAGCCTCAAGCTCCTGTCTTCCTTCTTGGAAAAAAAACTGGGGCCACCCAGGGTGAAACACTGGGTCTCACAAAGCCCTTCCTTTGTAAGTCTTCCAGCTATACTTTTAGCTCGTGAAGCTCTGCAGGGGCCATCTGATATGTTGGTGCTGATATCAGTGTCGTCCTGGGTTGCAACTCAATGCAGAAATCTATCTCTCGACGGGGAGGTAGTCCGGGGACATCCTCCGGAAAGACGTCCTCGTACTCAGCCACTACTGCTGGAAACTGGAAACTCGTAACGTCTGTTGTGCCAAGGGCTAGGCTAGCCAACTGATGTGAAATTGGTTGTGCCTTCCTACCCACGAGTCCATCCTGCGCTACCTGGGTCTCATTTTCACCGACGAAGGAGAACCTCATTCCATCACTGCGGACACACTGCACCCTTCGCCTAAAACAATCAATCTGGGCATGAACTGTGGATAGCCAATCCATACCAAGAATGACATCGTAAGGCCTCGATGATACCACCAAGAGGTTCCAACCGAAACTCTCACCTCTAAGGGTCAGGTTACATTGTCTTCAAAGGTGTGTGATCTCTGAATCTTCTCCAGTCGATGTTTCTAAGCGTAAGGGTCGAGTCAACGACTCAACTGTAATCTCAAGGTCTCGAACAAGATAAGCAGCCAGAAAAGAATGACTAGAACCTGTGTCTATCAGTATAGCAACCAAAGTAGAAAAGACACAGATTGTACCTCTAATCTTTTTGGGAGTACCTGGGTCATAAGCCTCCACTGCCTGCAGTTGTCCCTGCCTCCGTCCACCAGCTCCCTGAGCCTGGGGTGGACCTCCCAGGGGTGGTAGTGGTAAAAGTTCAAACCGCCGACCACCTACAGCTGCTCTCCCAACTCCTCTACCACATCCACCACCCCGCGGATCTGTCTGCTCCACACGTTTCCTCTGCCTTGGTGGTCCATCCACTGCTCCCATGTCAGTAGTACAGCGGGTCGGACAATCTCGAGCGAGATGTCCCCTGCCATTACAAGAGTAGAATTGCCTCTCTCGAGGCTGGATAAATGCACCCTGTGAACCCTGTATGGAAGATCCTCTATCCTGGGATCTCCTCTGAAAATGTCTCCCATGCCTGGGTCCCTAACATCGGCTCCCTGCTGCCGAGGTCTCTACTCCAGCTCGCTCACTACTAGAAACTACCAGCTGTCTATGCTCTTCCAAGAAGCTCTCGACCATCAAAGCCCGCTCGACCACCCTGACATAAGTAGGAATTCTCATAGGAATGATGCTAGCTCGTATATCTCTGCGCAAGCCCCGCTCAAAAGTCCGAGCTCTGAAGTACTGATCCCTGACCATATCCATCGAGTACCGTGAGAGGTCAGTAAACCTAGATGAATAGTCAGCCACCATCATGGTTCCCTACTGGAGATGAAGAAGCTCCTGTATACGTACTGCTCTCAGGATAACCGGTGAAAAATCCTCTCTGAAGAGATGCTCAAACTCTGACCACACAAGAGTCACCTCATCGTGGGTCTGGACAACCAAACTCCACCATCGTCTTGCCGAGCCCTGCAGAAGGCTCGCTTCCAAGATCACCATCTGGTCTGCTGGTGTCCTAACCAAACAGAAGACTCTGGTCACTACCACAAACCAATCCTATGCTGCCTGAGGGTCAAGCTCACCTCTAAAACTAAGGGGTATCTATCTCTGAAACTCGTGGAGTGCGCTCAGCCTGCGCTCCTCCTCCACTGGTACAACAAGAACTAAACACTACTCCACAGGTGGTGGAACAACTGACACACCACCTGAAGGAAAAGCTGGGGGATCTGATCTCTATATCAAAGATTCATCACTGAGGGGGTCATCCTCATGATCGAGCTATTGGATCCTAGCGGGTGCGCGTCACAGAGGCATCCTGTAACGAAACAAGATGTATCACAGTCAGTGAGTATATCTGGAGAGATGACTCAAGAAGGAAATAGAAACCACAAACCATACCTATATGATGCATGTACTATTATTTTCCCCTGAAACTAGTGTTCTCATGTTCCGAGTCGAAAAACAAGTTATCAGAGTCCTGGTGTATGGATACTTCGGCCGCCCGCACCAAAACTGGGGTCCCTGGCCTGAAATCCGAACTCGAAACACTTAATACTGTTGCCCCAAACCAACTCACAGACTCTCAGTCCTAAGGTAGAACCGACCAGCTCTGATACCACTCTATCACGACCCGTCCTAGTGGGGCCCATGCCGCAACTCCCCAAGCCCACCTCCAATAGGCCAGGGGCTAGTGACTAGCACCGAGTAGGCATGTCACTAACATGAGAGGCATTGCCTACAAACCTACACACACACAAACACATATCCAAGCCCACAAAGCTAAAAAGTAAAAACTACTAAAAATGGAAATGCATGCTTACACTAAAATCCCAACCAACAGAGTAAGACAGGGAAGTAAAGTACAGTAATGTAAAACCCTGGGCCAAAAGTACAAGCCCACCAAAAGAGAGTCTGTAACAAAGTCCAACCTATAAACAAAGGTACTGGGACTGCAATCCGTAGCCATAGGAACACACCTCGGCCTGTATGATCTCACTGAGCACTGTCCGGTCCTGGTCCACCTAGAATCCTGTCAAAGGCTCACTCGTCTCCACAAGACACGACATGTGCGGGCAAAGCCCGTGCAGGGGTGAGTATAACAATACTAATTAGGACACCCTTAAAACACAAAGGAATATAATAAGGGAAAAATATCACAAAGGAAAGATACAATCAGCTCTACAAAGTATATTTCCACATAACATATAACAAGAATATCCAGATATACTCATACACAAACGACCATCGTGAAACCATCACTAAGATCCAGCTCAAAGATTCTACTAAGCACATAACAAGGAGAACACACTCCTAAGTCTGAAGAGAGAGATACAAAGTACTCGTTCCGAGAGAACACACTCCACAAGTACTTGAGAATGCAATGTTCATATGAGGATCACAACCAATAGCTATGGGGTGATTCCAACAACTCAGTCTGAACTAATCCACTAAGAAGAGGATCGGCGCCCGGGTAAAGTTGGTCACGTCGATACTAATAACTCTACCTAGGGTTCCAGGAATGAATAGAGGATCCGACTCTAAGTCTCACAGAGGGGATTCCAACAACTCTATTCAAAAAGTCCTGCTGAAGGGAACATACTTCTGCATGTAGGAAATGATACCGAAAACCTTCAGGAGAAAGGCCCAGGGGACGAACCATAAGGAAACTAGTCCAAGTCACAGAAGGCAACTGGATCAAGCCATGTAAAATAGGTTACACGACGTGTAGTATGGTTACACGCTGTGTTCCTTGAACCTGGGTACTACCCGTGTAAACGGCCCATGTCATTCATCCAAGCTGTGTAAAAATAAACTACACGGTGTGTAGAAGGATCACACGCCGTGTTCCCTGACTCCGGGTACTGCCCGTGTAAATGGCCCGTGTCTAAAATTGAAGTTGTGTAGGAAAGCATATACACGACATGTAAGTCGAAGCACACGCCATGTCCTGTCAACTGGGAAACACCCGTGTACCCTGGCCGTATGCCCATACACAGTATCCATCCGTGTTTCCTGCCCGAATACCAGTACACTGGGTATCCCGTGTATCTGGCCGGGTCTGGCCGGGGAAGGGTATACACGTCGTGTCCTTGGCCGTGTACCCCACCCATGTCCGTGTACTCCCGAAGTACACGCCATGTGGCCCGCCGATGAACACACGCCGTGTAGCCATACTACATGCCGTGTAGTCGGGAAATTTCCAGAAGCGTCATCTTCCTCCTTGCTCCTCGGCCGGATCTCCGGATCACGTTTCTCTTGTCTGTTTTCCACGAAACTCAAGATTATGGTCCGCCCCATCGTTGTTTTTCCGAATCCGTGGGTTTTAGACCTTCGATCGGCTCCAAAATCCGATTCCGGTCATCCGTGCGGAAATCATTTGAAGAAAGATATCTTCTGATCCGCTTCGATCCGTCTATCACCACCGCCGTCGCACCTCCATGGGGTTGTCCCGATGCTAGATATTCATTTTGGGATCGTTGCGTCGCACAACGGATGCGCAACGATCCTTCGATCATACCTCCGCGAAGAATGCGTAGAACACCCACGAAGAACGCGAGAATTTGGGGAAGAAAAACACAAAAAATCAAGAGGGACGAACCTCGATCGATGTTCGTGTTGATCTTAGTTCGTCACCGTTAGAAGGTTGAACGAAACCAAAAAGAACTCAAGAATCAAAATCCCCAAAATCCCCGCAAAAGCCCATCCCACAAAATACGATCGATCCACGGGCTAATCTGTTCGTGGATTAGTCCGCGTTCGTCGTAGGAATCAAGAACGGGGAAAAGAAACCAAAATCAAATGTCCTACCTGGATCCGCGGTGTTCATTGGCGAAGATCTGGTCACCGTGTCGTCGTCCCCAGCGAAATTCGTCAAGAACGTCGTCGCCGCATTGGGGGTTTCCTCCAGAGCTTTCCCAGAGCCTCCAGGGGTTTCAGGGTTATGAGGTTTGTAACCCTGGACCCCTGCTCAAGCCTTTATTTAAAAAGGATAAAAGATATTCACTGCAAAAAAATTTACGAAAATATTTTAATAAAATATTTTATTACGGTTGCATCCAAAAACTGGATTTCACCACCGACCTATGCCAGCCGATGTTAGGTCTCCCCTAGGGTAAAACCGCTACTATGGACGCAATGGTTCCCTTAGATTTCCAATCCAAGCACCCGTTCGGGAGTTATTCCACTTTTTCAGGAAAACCACATGTGCGTGTTATTTAATTATTTAATTAAATTCAAACATTTGTTCCGGGCTCACCGGGCCTCGAAACTGCGCGCTGTCTCAAAGCCTGGTCTCAAAATAATTTCCATGTAATATTAAAAATAATACATGAAAAAATCCGGGACATTACATTTTATTACTACATGAAATGGAAAGGTTTAGACATTGTGGGTGCTGGCCTATAGAGATTTTATCTCGCACCCTGCTTGGGCGTCGTTGACACCCTAGTAGATTATATGCTTGAAAGTATTGACAAAGGGAAGCGTGCTTCTTCCGATGCTTGATTGTTTCTTGCTACTTAGGATAGAGACTGGGGGCAGAGGACTGAGCCTTGATCGTGATGCAGTTGTCACACTTTGTGTCTTTTCATTTCAGTTTAATTGCATACTTGTATTTTTGTTGCTGTACTTTTATATTATCACATACATCATAACATGACATCATTGTATACATGGTTTCATTTATCAGCTTCCGCATTTATAATTTATTCAGTTTCTTATGCTGCAGTTTATTCATTTATATGCTTCTGCTATTTATTATTAATTGTTGTTCACTTCCGCTGTGTATTACCTACCACCTATGATGGTATAGTCTCCCCCACAGACATGTTAAAAAGACCCTCGCTACTAGTCAGCAGTCTCTGACATTCGGGGAGATGCGTTTGAGGTCATGTGACCCACCAGTCCGGCCACCATCTTAGAGCTGATCCGGGTCAGGACGTTACAAATATATTAAATTTATATAAAAAAATTAATGTATATAAATATATTTTTAAATAGTTTTATTGATAAATATAAATTTGATAAATTTTATATATATAAAATTTTGAAAATATGATTGATAATAAGTTTTTTATTATAATAAAGTTATATAAATCAAACTTATGTATTATATTTTCACATATATACTTTTTTTATAAATCATATTTAAAAATATAAAAATACAGATATATAAATTAAATTATTCACAGTGCCCTTTATCAAAGATTTTTTAGAATTGTTAAATGACATCCTTTTATCAGTGCTAATTAAAGTGCTGACAAAGGGTTGTATTTATCAGTGCTAAAAAATCATTGATAAAGGGGAACATTTTATTAATGAATTATTAGCACAGATAAAGGGGATATTTATGAGTACTTTTAGCTGACACTAAAAAATGTTTCACCATTATCAACGTTTGTTCTGAGCGCTAAAAAATGGTAGCATTGATTAAATGTGAATTTTTAGCAGTGAATGGAAACATATATGTTATAATTTAAACAACAACGATTAAATGCATAAACATATTAATGAGGGGGTTCATGAACTTATCTCATAGAGGGATTGTTGTTGCTCCAATTAATCCGTAGGACTCATTTACTTGAAACATATGAGTATAAGACATAAAATCACATAAATCATATCTTTATAGAAAAGGGGCCTTGATCTATTATGAAGGCTCATATGAAATTTTATTGGCTTTAAATAAAACACTGCATCCTGAGTATCACACTACTAAAAAATTCCAATTTGAGCTATGGTTTGGGAAAAAATTTAAAAACACGTTGATTTGTAAAAAATTAATTAATTAAAAAATGAATAAAAATTCAAGATGCTTTGAATCACATAAAAAATTATGATTGAGGTAAAAATTTTATAATAAGGAATCTCTTTACACACCAACCTATTTTCTTCAAAAATTGAAAAACATGTGTGTGGCCTTTTAAAAAAATAATTATTTAAATTATCGATGGTGACACAACTCAAACACTCTTGATACACACCAACCATACACCCTTGGGAAAACAATTCATTCTAAAATCATTGAAACTATCAGAAAATCTATTGGGATTCTTTACTAAGTAATATTTACATTTTACCCCTTCAGGAGAACAACTACCAAAATTCCATCAGAATTTCATCAACTCCAAAACTAAAATTTCAAGACCTTTACAATAGACACATCTTAAAAAACATATTTTCCATGATGTTTAGACCAATTGAATGTGCAATTATTATAATTTCAGGCTATACCCACACCTCTATAACAATGATTTTCTAAAAGTATTGGTATAGAGGGCTCTATACCATTGATTTAGACTAACTTTTCATATAGAGTGATTTCTAGTACACTATACCAACTGTTTTTAAAAAACGTTAGTATTGGGTAAGCTATACCAATGGTTTTGAAAAACCATTGGTATAGTGTTGCATTATATGGGGTGTATGGACCCCCTCCCAAATCTCTGATTCATCCCTACCACATGCAACAACCCCCCCTTTTTTCTCCCATATGATCTCCCCTGACTCATTGGTTTATTGATTTTGTTCTTCTTCAATAACAAATTAGTGAGTTATGACTATTCTATCGAGAATCATTTTAATTTTTATTGAGGTATCAAACACTAACCAAGATCTTGTTAATTCATGATTCCTGATTCATTGAATGAATGTTCGTTTAGATTATATTTTGTATAGTATTTCATAATAAATGTGAACTTAGTTAATGTATTTTTTTAATTTATTTACTCTCTACTTCTACCTAAATCCAATATAATGTTTTTTGTGTAATATATATTAGTTGATTCTGTAATAAATTATTGTAGTATTTTTTTTGTTTTTTAATGTATTAGGGAGTTATGAAATTATTCATTTAATTGTTTTATTTTAATTATTGAATGATAAAAATTTCTATATAAGTAATTTCAATTTAACATGGTGTGAAATGTTTTAATAATCACATTTTTAATTAATGAAAGTTTATTTAATAGTCACTTGTTTCCATTACATAAACTAATAATATATATTAATCATTGCCTCTTCTATGCCTTATACTTTGTTTGGGTCACTACAAGCATGAATAAATTATAGAATATTCCATCTCTTATTCTTTGTTTAACTAGATACTAGTATGATTTGATGACTTTCATATTAAAATTGGCATTTGGATTATAATATTGGAAATGTTCTATAGACATGTGATACTAAATTATGTCTCTTAGGTATTATGAATGTTTTATTACTATAAACATATATATAAAAGGTAGACGTTTTCATATTGGGTGACTCAATGTTTTTATTCTTGAATACATGTTTTTTTATGATAAATACATTTGTATTTTATTGGATTTACTTCAGATTCAAAATAAGGATTTTTTAAAAACAATTTTTTCATGGAGGCATATGTATTTAATTAGATTTAATTCTATCCAAACAAATCTGAACAACACTGAATTGAGGAAAAATTATTTAAAATATATAAAATAAATTATAAATGAACTGAAATGTTTTGATTTTTAATTCAAAATATTCTTGGTTGTTATGAATTTTATAATTATATTTGACTATGTTAATATTAAATATTTTTTTTATTTAACAAAATAGATATAAGTTGGATGTATTATATCGATCATATCTCAATTTAGTATCAAAAGTAGTTATATTTTTTTGAAAGATTTTTCATTTAACAATACTTCATATAGAGTCCTTACACTCTTCCATTTTATAATTATTTTGGAATAACTTGATTTAGTTGGGAAGAAGTTGGATACAATAAAATAAAAATTGGTTTTCAAACAAACTATTATATCTGGTATCATAATAGAGAGAAAAGACACTCTTAGATTGTTCATGATCGAAATGAAAGGAGTTTTATAAAGAATTTGATATTTGATCAATTTCTATTTATGAATCATCTAAAGAAAGATAATATGACAATGTAAGAATATAATGATACCAATACACATGAGGTAACTATTAAAAATGATGATGTCAAGGGAGTGGAAAAATTATTGGATAATTCCAAGACTCTTGTATATAGAGAATATAGTAAAATTAAAAATATGGATTCTTAATGAAGCTGTATCATGGGAAAACCATGTATGGAATTTATAATACTTACACTGATTATATTATTACCTTTTTAAAGGACTTAAATCATTATATTTGAAGTTTGATTGAGGCTACACCAAGTCTTAGATTAAGTTCGAGCTGAGGACTCGCAAGATCATTTCTGGAATCCTTCAAGAAGACCAAGGAAGGTTGTATCAAGATAGAGATGCATCCAGGTACATTTAAAACAGACTATAGGTGGGTCTGTTAACGTTTTTAGAAGGGGAAACTCAAGTCAGTTGTAGGTAACAAAGAAAAATCACCAACTACTCGTGTTTGGTGAAAAAATGGTTACCGAGCTAAGTCGATAAAAGTAGTCAGTGACCAATGTAAAAAAAAACTAATAATAAAGTGGTGAGATTCAAAAATTATTCTTTTGAAATATTTATCTCTTGATAATGAAGATTAGTTAATCAATTTTTTGATGGTTCAATTCCGATATAATTTTCGTGAATGAAGAAATCAATTTAAACAATATATCATTATTTCCCCTCATATATGTCTCGATTGTCTTTATCAATTCTTGTTCTCACTACTCGACCACCTTACCTTCCTCAATTTTTTTAAAAATCACCATTTCTTCCTTAGTTGGATTTTATAAATAGAAAAATAAGAAGAAGATTTTGTTTACTTTTTTTAGGTGTTTTGTTTTCAATTTTTTTTGTAATCACAATTTCTCTTCCCAATAGATCTAACACCCCACATAATGCTATACAATAGTAAGTAGGATTTATAAATAATTAAATTTGCATGGATTCAATGAAATACATGTCATATATTATTAAAAATAAGTGTAAAAGAATAAACAAAAGTATATATATATATATTTTGTTTTATATAAATCATATTTAATAATATATAAATATGTATATTTAAATTATATATATATATCTAAATATATTATAAATATAATTTTAAAAATATATATTCATTTTTATATTTATATATTTTTTCAAATAAAATTTCAATATATTAAATTTATATAAAAAAATTTAATGTATATAAATATATTTTTAAACAATTTTATTGATAAATATAATTTGATAATTTTTTTATATATAAAATTATGAAAAAAGGATTGATAATAATCTTTTTATTATAATATAGTTATATAACTCAAACTTATATATATTATATTTTCACATATATACTTTTTTATATAAATCATATTTAAAAATATATAAATATAGATATATAAATTAAATTATTCATGACGTCTTTATCAAAGACGTTTTAGCTTTGTTAAAAGAGATCCCTTTATCAGCATTAATTAAAGTGTTGATAATATTTATCAGTGATAAAACATCAGTGATAAAGGGATACATTTTATTAGTGCATTGTTATCATAGATAAAAGAGACCTTTATGATCACTTTTAGATGGCACTAAAAAATATTTCACCATTATCAACGTTTTTTCTGAGTGCTAAAAAATGTTAGCATTGATTAAACATAAATTTATATTAGTGAATGGAAACATATATGTTATAATTTAAACAATAATGATTAAATTCATAAACATATCAATGAGTGGGTTCATGATCCTATCTTAGAGAGGCATCATTGTTGCTTTGATTAATCATGTAGGCCTCATTTACTTGAAACATGTGAGTATAAGACATAAAATCACAAAAATCATCTCTTTATAGAAAAGAGGCTTAGATTGATCATGAAGCCTGTTATGAAATTTTATTGGCTTTAAATAAATCACTGCATCCTAAGTATCATACCACTGAAAAAAATCCAAATTGAGCTATGGTTTGGAAAAAATTAAAAAATATGTTGCTTCATAATTAATTAATTAATTAAAAAATGAGTAAAAATTCTAGATAATTTTAATCACATAAAAAATTATGATTATGGTAAATGATGTATAACAAGGAATCTATTTACATACTAACCTATAATTTTCTCAAAAAATTGAAAAACACGTGTATGGCCTTTTAAAAAACAATTATTTAAATTATCAATTGTGACACAACTCATAACACTCTTGCTATATTCAAACCATCCATACTAAGGAAAACACCGTATTATAATACTATTAAAACTACCAGAAAATTTATTGGGATTCTTTACTAAGTAAAATTTCCATTTTATCCCTTCAAGAGACAAATTACCAAAATTTCCTTAGAATTTAATTAACTCAAAAACTAAAATTTCAAGACCTTTACAATAGATATATCTTAAAAATCATATTTTCCATGATATTGGGACCAATTGAATGTGAAATTACTAGAATTTCAATCTATACCCACACCTCTATAAAAATGATTTTCTAAAACTGTTGGTATAGAGGGCTTTATACCATTGATTTAGACTAACTATTGGTATAGACTGAATTCGAGTACCCTATACTAACTTTTTATAAAAACCGTTAGTATCAGGTAAGCTATACCAATGGTTCTAGAAAAGAATTGGTATAATGTTACATTATACGATGCAGATATTCCCCCAAAATGGCCAATTCATCCCTACCACGTGCAACAATATCCCCTTTGTTCTCCCCGATAATCTCCCCTTACTCATTGGTTTATTGATTTTGTTCTTCTTCAACATCAAATTAGTGAGTTATGAATCCACCATCTATTCTTATGAGAATCATTTTCATTTTTATCTAGGTATCAAACACTAACCAAGATCTTGTTAGGTCATCATTCTTCTCAATTCATTGAGCGAATGTTCATTTAGATTATATTTTGTATAGTATTTCCTAAAAAATGTGAAAAAGTTGGTGTATTTTTTTTAATTTATTTACTCTCTACTTTTACCTAAATCCAATATAATGTTATGTTTTTGTGTAATATATATTTGGTGATTGTTCAATGAATTATTGTAGTATTTTTTTTTGTTTTTTAATGTTTTAGGGAGTTATGAAATTATTCATTTAATTATTTTATTTTAATTATTGAATGATCAAAATTTATATATAATTAATTTCAATTTAACATGATATGAAATGTTTTAATAATCACATTTTTAATTAATGAATGTTTATTTAATAGTCACTTTTTCCTCTATATAAACTAATAGTATATATTATCTGTTGCCTCTTCCATATCTTATAATTTATTTGGGTCACTAAAAACATGAATCAATTATATAATATGCCATATCTTATTCTTTTTTTGACTAGATACTTGTATGATTTGATGAATTTCATATTAAAATTGGCATTTGGATTATATTATTGTAAATGTTCTGTATACATGTGATACAAAATTGTATCTAACTGGTATTATGAATGTTTCCCTACTATAAACATATATATAAAAGGTAGGAGATTTCATTTTGGGTGACTCAATATTGTTATTCTTGAATACATGTTTTTTATTATAAATATATTTGTATTTAATTGGATTTACTTCAGATTCAAAATAAGGATTTTTAAAAAAAAATTGTTTCATGGAGGCATATCTATTTAATTAGATTTAATTCTATCCAAACCAATCCAAACTACACTGAATTGAAGAAAAATTATTTAAACTACATAAAATCAATTATAAAAGAACTTAAATGATTTGAAATTTAATTCAAAATATTCATGGTTGTTATGAATTTTGTAATTATATTTGACTACGTTAATATCATTAAAAAAATTTATGTAACAGAATGCGTAGAAGTTGTATGTATTATGCTAATCAGATCTCAAATGAGTATCAAAAGTAATTATATTTTTTTTAAAGATTTTTCATTTAAAAATTCTTTATATATAGGTATTATACTCTTCAAATCTATATTTTTTTTGGAAGAACTTGATTTAGTTGGGAAGAAGTTAGGTAACATAAAATAAAAGTTGGGTTTAAAACAAAATATTATGTCTGGTATCATAAAAGAGAGAAAAGAAAATATTAGATTGTTCATGATTGAAATGAAATGAGTGGTATGGAGAATTTTATATTTGATCAATTTCCATTTACGCATCATCATGAGAAAGATACTATGCCAATGTAAGAATACAATGATACTAGTACACATGAGGTAACTAATGAAAACAATAATGCTGAGGGTGTGGTAAAATTATTGGATAATTAATGTAGTAATATTAAAAATATGTTTTTTTAATGAAACTATATCACTAGAAAACCATATATGTAATTTCAAATACTTACATTGATTATATTATTACCTTTTTTAAGGACTTACTTCCTGATGATATAGATATTCCCTCAAATAATTATATGGAATTGAAGTAAATTAACAAGTGTGGATTTTCTATTAATAAAATTCATGCATTCCAAAATGGTCATAGCTTACTTTCAAAGGAAATCATGGGCATAAATGATTGTAAATAATGTGGTATATTTTTATGGAATCCAAATACAGATGGAACACCATCCGTGTGACATAAAAAATAATGTGACAATTTTCATTGTTTCTTAGGATCCAATTTTTTTTTCATGTCTGAAGAAATATCAATAAATATGTGATTTCATGATGATGAGATAATTTAGGATAATGATGAGATGGTTCATCCTAAATATTTATTATCATGGTGAACATTTTATGTACAATATCTTGATTTTTCATTTGAGGTGTATAATGTTAGGTTGGGTCTATCATGTGAGGGTTTTAATCTATTTGGTCAGATGCTTACTTCTCACAGCATGTGGATTTTTTTTCACATTTATAACATTTCTATGTGGATGTGTATGAAAAATACATTCAATTTCTGAGTATACTCATATACAGGCCTTCTGATCTTAGAATTCATATAGATGTGTACTTTCAAACTTTAATAAAAGAGTTGAAGTAACTTTGGAATATAGGTATGTGCACGCACAATGCTTCTTCAAAATATATATTTTTGATGTGTGTTGCACTTATGTAGATGATAAATGATTTCCTTCTTATGTAATTATTCCTAGTTAGATCATGAAGGGAAAACTTCCATATTTTGTTTTTATGAAGAATACATGATCTAGAAGACTTAAATCTCCTCATAGTTTCAGTTTCATGGGGAATCAATGATTATTTCCAATGGATCATCCATACAAGAATAATCATAGAAGGTTTGAAAATACTATTTAGACTTAGAAGCCACCTTAGTGTATATCTGTAATTGATGTGCTTAATGAATTTCAAGAATCCAGTTTTTCATTAGGGAAAGGTTAGATGAAATCTAAAAAGAGGAAGAATGTTCCTACTGAATCCAATTACAATTGGAAAAATAAAACCATCTTCTTTGATTCAACATATTGGTTAACCAATTTTTAATTCTATTATTTAAATATAATGCACATTGAGAAAAATAAATATGAAATTATACTTTCAATTATTCTAACTTTCAAGGGGAAGATCAAAGATGACTTAAGACCTTAGAATGTCATGGTGGATTGGTGTATTAGACCATAATTACATAATGTGTGTATCATTGAAAATAAATAAAAATTTCCACATTTTTCTTATGTGATTAAAACTTCATAGAAAAATCAATTTTTGGAAGTATTATAGATTATCTAGGTTCCTAATGAATATTCAGGAAACATATTTAAATTAATCAATAGAAGAGATTTGAATGTGAAATCTCTAAAACCTCATGACTATAATATCCTTCTTCATGAACTAATTATAATATAAATACATAATTTAATATCAAATAATGTAAATGTGAAGGTGATTAAATTGTTCCATTTTTATAGAGAATTTTGAGATAAAAGGTTGTCCAACTATTTCTTAATAAAAATGTCAGAAGTGACACCATTAATTTTTTGTGAGTTAGAGACATTTTTTCCTCCATATTTTTTCACTTGTTTGCTACATATAACTATACAAATTCCAACTAAAATACTTCTTATGGGTCCTATTTATTTTTTGTGGATGTATCTAATAGAAATAAATATGTACACAATAAATTCTTATGTCTAAAAAAATAATCATTCCAAAGATTATCTGGCACAAGAATGTATGGATTTTTGTTTAATTTATTTGGATGATGTGAGCATAATAAAAAATTGGATGATGAGAAATAAATATAAATATTATGATAAAATTGATTCCACTTTTCTATCTCTTCCCATAATAGGGGGAATTTCTAGATCATATAAATTTGTCACATTGTGCTTGAAGAGCAGGTGATGGAGGATCTCACAGTCTTGTTTAATTATGATTTTTTATGACTATATCAAGTAAATAATTTGAAATTGTATATGTTATATCACACCATATAGTTTAATATATATCTTATTATTTTATTATCATTTTTTATAGGAATCATAATAAAATTAAAAGTATAATTCATCATTAATTACCTTTGAGAAGGATATATATTTTTCATAGAAAATAGTTTCCTAATTATGTGAAATCAACAATATGACCATTACTTTAATAAATTAAAAATTTAATATTCATTTAATTTTGATATTCATATATATTTCTGCTATTGATTTTATATGTTGAACCTATATCTCAAGAATTAAGAGTGTTATATTTTGTTCCCAATTATTTGGTGCATGAATACAAATCATAGGTAATAAATAGGTACACATTTTCTATAACTAATCGAGCAGTGAACATGATAACACAAAATTATAGAATTATTTTAATTGTAATAATATGCTATCATGTTTTTGCATCAAATATTAGGCCTTGAAAGGAAAATGTGTCTTATTATAGAGTTATTGAGATAATAATGATGTTATATTATAAATCTCATGACCGAGTTTCTATGATGAAATACAAGTGGTTTGATTCAATTTCACAAAAGTGCACATTTATTAATTAATGTATATTTATAGTTATTAACATAACTTGTTTCCTGGATATTGATGAGACACATATTATAACATCAATAGAGAACCAATCATTTTTTGTGAAAGATCATTTGAAACCTAAATTTAGTTTCATTGTTGAAGTAATGCTAAGAATGTTTTTTGATAACAGAAGGTATGAAATTGACACCATCATTTCCCCCAATGGACTTGATCAAAATATTTCATATGATGACTCAAATAGTACAATTTTCATATTTGACTATGAACATGAAGTAGTGGTGTGTAATATATTGAAACAACCATGTTTTGGCATCAATTTCTCAACTTAGGTCTTTTAGATTGGTATTATTTGAATTTATTTATTATCTTTTCAATTTGTAAGGGTATGTTTGGTTTAGTTTGATTTTTTCATCACATTTAATTAGATTTATTTCACTTCAAAAAAATATTTCATACAAATAACAGAACATAACTGATAAATAGATTTGATCCATTTCTTAATATACTGAAATAATGAATAACATGTCTTAAAAAAATTAAAATATGTTTAAAAATATTTAAATTTTTAATAAATAGCACCCTAAAATAATTCATGGAGAACCAATCATAAAATAAAACATAATTAAAACAAGGCTTTTAAAAAATTAGTTTAAAACAGTGTTAGGAAACTATTTAAAAAAAATTTAAAATAGGTTTTCAAAATAGGTTTTTAAAATATATTTTTAGAACTATTTTAAATTAGTTTTAAAAAATAGTTTTTAAAATAGGTTTTTAAATAGTAGGTTTAAAATATTTTTTAAAAAATTGTTTAAAACAATTTTTTAAAACAAGTTTAAAATTGTTTTAAATCTGTTTTATAGAACTATTTTTAAAATGGGTTTTCAAAATAAGAAGTTTAAATCATTTGATAAAAACTATTTTAATGTAATTTTTAAAAATAGTTTTAATTTTTTTTAAAAAATATTTAAAATAAGTTGAAGAATATTTTTTAAAATAAGTTCAAATAGATTGAAAGGTATAATGTTTCATAAAACAAATTTAGAAAGATTAAATTTTATACCTTAAATATTACCTAGTGTTACAGCTATAAGATTATCCAAAAAATTTATATGCATTGATTATGTTATGAAAACTTTTATTCCCTTCTCGACTTCTTATTTTTATGATTTAGTTATAACAAGTCACAATTTTTTAATTATTTGGTTTTCCAATTAGTACGCCTTCATTATTTTCTTCAACTTTTTATACTTTATTTTTATTTATCTACAGTATTAAAAATATAATAAAAATGTACATTTTATTCATATGTAGAATATTAAATATAATGAAAAAGTGCACATGAAGATATTTTTTAACAATGATTTTCAAATATGAGAGCTAGGACTGCCTCCTATGGTGTTGTTAGTGAGTATAGTAATTCTAATATTTATCAATTATAATAGATTAAATTTCATTTTCTTATTATTTATAAAATTTATTTTAGGGACATCCATCCATGTCAAATTTGAGCTCTAGTAATATTACTGAGAGTGTTTATCAGCATGACTAACCAAGTAGGGGTGATAATAGAGGTACATGGAGCATCGATCATACCCGTTCACACCCAGACCCTTGACTAGATGTCCCATATACCACACTTTTTTCCTCCTACTCCAATTGATGCTCTAGAGGTGTTCCCACCTAAGCCTTCATCGTCATTTCAATCAGTATTTACTTATCATACACCATTTTTATATCTCATGATGGTTCCTCATCCTTTTTATCCTTTTCCTACCAATTTTTTGTGTATATATTTCCCACTCTTATCCATAAAGGATTTAATGATTGTTCTCATTAGAATTCTACTTAATAGCTTTAAGATAACCCATATCACGAATTAGAGCATGCATATCCTTCATAATCTACCAATCCAGCATAGCCCATGAATCAATCGGATCCCAATGATCATCCTGGATTGGGTATATGTTTAAAAATTCCTTAAATTCTATCAAACTAATTTTTATCTTGGTTTTAATGTGTATTAATTATTTTTTTTGTCTTTTTACCTTTTTAGAATAATCTTCTAATAGGTGATGTTGGAGTACCCATATGAATGAATTTTGGAACTGATATACACAAATCATGGTATAGTATAATGAAGATAACCAATTGATTGGTAAAAATGATAGACAATATAGAGGTTTCGTGGAGACGCTAGCCATGTATAGTGGCATCACTCCATTTCAACTGATCTCATGGATTCATGTCAATAATAAAATCAATAAGAATGAATAGGCTCACATATGGGTAGGAAAATTTGTTAAATTGAAATATATATTATTATTTTTATTTATATGAATTAATATGATGGTTGCAATATTGATTTAACTTTCCCAATGGTCAAGTGAAAAGGTGACATGGTTAATGGAACTGGGGGAACATTTATGATTGTATAAGCATGATATATATTGGTTATACTAGTATACTCAAAACCGAGTTAGAGAGTATACCAATCATCAATGACTGTCCAATTTCAAAGTACCAGGAACATATCACTCATTGGAAGAGTAATGATTTTAAGGTAAATTTTGAATTTAAGGGGTTTTGAATAAAAAATAAATTATTAAGATTTGTATTAATATTAATTTAATATTAAAGAATATTATTTTTCATGATTTTTCATAAAAAATTAGTAAAACAAGGGTTCTATGAAGTACATGAAAACTTGGGGGTGGACTACTATGCAAGAGCATGAGAGAAACCATGTAATTTTTATGATCAATTGAGTTTATTTAGGTACCAACACAACTGAACCAAACCAAATCAAATCTATCACACTATAAATTACTCAACATTAATCAAATTAAAGAAGTAAAATATCATAATTAAGTCCATTAATATTCTAATCCTCTTGTTTTAGTTTGATTTAATTTTATTTCTTAAATTTTTGGCTGGTTCATATGGTGACAGGAAAGATCCAATTTGTTTTACTGGGTTTGATTTTATTTAGTTTGGTTATTTTTGTTATCGAGTCAGGTTTTATCTATTAAAACTTTTATTGGAAAATTCTAATCAATTTTATTTATTTTGATTAACCTCAATTCATCTTGTACTGTTTTTTAGTTTTCTTAGGATTGGTTTATTTTAGATTTTTTTTTATTCAATGCAAATTGGTTTAATTTAGTTTTTTTGTAAAGGATGGGTTTCATCAAGCAATTTTGGTTTCATTCATTCAGGTTTAATTTGTTTTATTTATGTTTGATTCAATAAAATTTAGTTTGTGTTAGTTTAGTTTAGTTTAAAACTATCCCAATCGAACCAAATAAACCTTATATAACCAAAACTGAACCAATCATGGATAGTGAAACCCACCCTAAAATGAATTGGACCCATCCAAACCAAACAAACTAAAATATTATTAAACCGAACTAAATAGAAATTAATATAATTAAAAATAATATAACCAAACCTAAGATAAAATGAACTAAACCATCCAGTTCATAATAGAACAATGCCCACTTAAACTAATTGAACCAAATCGTTGTGAACCAAATATAAGTAAACTTTGTCAAATTGATCTAACCCAAACTAACCTGCCAAAAATAGAATCAAACTAACAAAAACTAAATTAATTTGAATTAAAATTAAGTAAAATAATGCTAACTATATCAAATTAATTTAAATTAAACCAAAATTAATTAAATTTAATCATCTTGAAAGAATTCAAACCTAAATGAACAATATCATATTGAGTTGAAGGCATAAAAACTCATTAAATCAAATAATATTGGATTGAATTTACTGAAAATAAACCAAAATAACCCATGAAAAACTGAACAAAAAAAAAACCAAATCAAAATGAATTTAACTAAGATAAATCAAAACTACCTAACATAACCTATATTTAACTAAAATGAATAGATATAAACCAAAATCACCTAGGCACACATCCAAACCAAATAAAAAGAACAATAACTAATGTGAACTAAATTGAGTAATACCAAACATGAATAGAACCGAATATAACCTAACTTAATCAAATTAAAATGAAAAAAACGAATCAAATTTAACACAATTGAATTGTAAAAAAATGAAATGAATAAAATAAAATGTAATAGTTCTAAACCAAACTGATCTAAATACACTTTAATAAATCTAAATAGAATATTACAAAATCTATCTTCAATAAAACAAATAAACAATATCTGATGTGACGTGGGTTAAAAAAATATGAATAAAAAAAGATATGAACTAAAACAAACCTAATAGAATAGAATAAAACCAAACTAAACTTAAATGACATTACAAAAACTAAATAAAATATTTTAAAAAATTATAATGAATTGATCTAAAAAATATTAAAACCAACCAACCCAAATCATTCCAAAATTTATTAAATTACCAATTATAAAATTAAAACACAAATTTAAAACTCTTTGAATTTAAATATTCAGAAACTACATCATTTCAATTTTTAACCAAAAAATTACATGATTATTCATTAAAACAAAAAATTGTAACACCATGAAATCTCCACTCAAATAAAATAATTTCATAAATTTATTCCAATAAATTAACATTTTAAAAACTATTTTATTTCAAAACCAATTAATTAGATGAGTTTCTCCCAAATCATTAAATATGAATCACTCAATTTCAAAACTGGTACACTCATAAAAAAATTAACAAAACCATTATAAAATAATTTTAAATTATATTATCTTATTTATTATAAAAATTAATCTTGAAAAAATCTCTTTCAAACAAATCATATTTTTTCCAAGTTAAAGTAAAAGGAAAAAACTTACCCTAAAAAACATAAACCAACTGAAATTGAATAAAATTAAATTGAATCAAACTAAATACAATTAGACATTAACTGAACTAAATTATAACAAAAAGTTTGGAAAAATATAAATCTTATTTTTTTAATTAAACTAAACAAAATGGAACCAAATATAATGACACTAAAATGAATACAACTGAACTAAAATAAACAAGATTGGACTTAATTTATCTTCCCAAATATTCTTTTAACTAAACATAAAATATATATAAATAGAACCAAACCAAAATAAACCATTCCAAATTGATCCAAATTGAATTTTCCTAAATGAGAATAAACTATATTGAACAAAAATAAACTGAAGGGATATGTTTTAATCATAATTAGACAAAAAAATTGGATATAAAAGGGTGAAATTGTCTTAAAAAATACTTACTCAAACTAAACTCACCCAAACGTAGTCGAACCAATACAAAATAAACAAAAATTATTAGAAATAAATTAAATAGAACCAATTTAACCTGAACTGATACAAAAATAATAAAAATATTTTGAATATAACTTGACTAAACTAGTCCATGTTTTTTCATTTTATTTTTATTGATTCTAGTTTCACTCTAATGGGGATAATATGATTTATTTCAGTGAAATTTAGTTTTATTTGTTTTGGTTTTGATCAGTTAAATATTGGTTAGAATGAGTTAATTATTTTTCCAATAAAATATTATTCAATAATGTTTTATTACATTTCATGTCATTTGAAATGGGTGTTAATAAACAACAAAGGCCATGTACCTCAAGAAAAATTGTTTTTCTCCAGTATAAATAAGAATGAAATGAATTCTATAAATGGGTAAAAAAAAATATTTAAAGTCTTATTAAATTGATTTCAAACTTTAATAACTATTTCATAATTAAATATCTAATTTATATTCTCAAAAACATGATTTAGTGGCCCTTTATTGGAAAGGATATGACAACTTCAGGAAAAATGATCATTTGTGACAGATATTAGGTGATGAGAACCATGGGAGAGTCTGTTGTAGACCTGAAAAGTGTATCTTTACGACTTGGTATTGGAAAAAATTAAGCGCCTCTAAAAGACATGGTATCACTAAGTTATATTAATATTGATAAGAAGAATCAGAGGCCAAAAATATCCATGTAAGGGTATAGAATAAGTCAATAGCTCACCATGCAGTTTATGAAATCTATTGAAGCTTTATGTCCCTAACTTCCACCAAATATTATTATTGTTTTCAAATCATGAATTTTGATGGTGCATTCCTTATATGATTCACTGAGTGATGGTGATGATGTTCCTAGTGGTGTTATGGGTGATGAAATTCCTAGTAATGGAGATAATGTTGAAGGTGATGATGCTGGTGAGGACATTCATGATGAGAGTCATGATCATGATGAAAGTGGTGGTGACGTGATAGATATTAATCCACTATATTTATGAATTGAAATTTATGAGAAAATTATATGAATGGTGTCCAAAAACTAAAAATGATTGTATATTTATGTTATGATTTTTTCTTTAAGTTATCAACCGATTAAATGTAAATTATAGAGTATATGTAATATTTTAAAAGAGCAGTATGAATGGTTGAATACCACCACCAAATCCATTTTTTTTGATATTTTCTAAGATCCACTTTAAGGGTAATTGGTAACCATGCATCAAAAGATTCAAAAATGGCACCACATTACAAAAACTACATCACATTCCAATTTTAAGAGAAAATCATCACATCCTGCCTTCTCCAGAACCAAAGCGCCGTGCGACGAGTTTTCAAATTCAAATTCAAAAACCTAAAACCAATTTAATAACCATGTGACATATGTCATCATTTTGAGTTGATCCAAGAGTCACCTTGAGTCACATAAACATTGATTCTCTCACCTACCTCGATTCGAGGTGACGACATATCCAACATTTAGTCACCTCCACCATCATCTCTTCTCAGAACCATCACTATCATCATCGCCACTTTCATCACCAGAGCTTCCATCACTATCATCACCATCCCCATCGCATGACACCGACATCCACTTCATCGATGTCTACCACCCAAAATACCCTTCACATTAAACTTCCACACCACACAAATCATATACGAAAAATGATTTTATAAATGTTGGGATAGCATGGTATACCAATGGTTTCTAGAACCATTAGTATAAGAACATCCAAGAACCTTATAAAAATGGTTCAAGTAGAATAATTAATATAGGGTTATACCAATGAATCAATTTCCAGCGGTTCTGGAAACCATTTTTATAACCTATACCAATGGTTCCTAAGCCTATACCAATGGTTTAAAACCATTATTATAGGAAAAAATTCCAATAGTGTAAGCACCCTGAGAGTGAGGGTGAATCATGATGTACATAAAATAAAACTTTTGTCTTCTACTATCCTCCTAGAATGTACAGATCATATTATCTCATTTAAAGAAACACAATCAATTTATTTTCTCGTCTCTTCACTGATCAAAACGCATATCAAATATGAATGTAGAAAGTTAAGCACAAACACACATAAGGATTTTACTTGGTTCACCACTAAGTGCTAATCCATGGAGCATACACACAATGATGTTCTAGTGTACTTGAATCCAATATATTAAATTTTTATGGATGCATGTTTTTATGCCACAATTACTCTATTCAAAGGCATACCTATAAAATCCATCTCCATGACAAGTTATACAATTCAGTGGGAATTTAATTTTTTGGATTTCAAGAGTGAATGTATTTTTGAGAACTAGGTTTTGGATTTGAATTATGACAATTAAACATAAAAGTCCCCCCCCATGATTTGAACATTTAAATTACATGATGCTATTATTAAACATAGTTCTATGATCAGAAAACATACTATTATGGGACTCATAAAATGTTGAATATCAGGTGAAATTAATCATATGCAAGTGAGACTTCTTCACTTGAAGTTATCACTTGGTAATATTTAAGATGAGAGATTATGACGACAGACCCACCAGTAGGAATTCCATATGTTTATGTGTCTTTAGATATTATTGTCTATGAGTGTGTAAAATTTTACTTAGACTTTTAGGTTATTATTGATTCATGTCATGACTCACGCAATTAGTTTATTAACAAAAACTGTGGTTCTATATGTTCATGGGAAGTAAAGTACGTTGGGTGTGTCATGAAAGACATGTAATTAATGGATATGTTGCGGAAGGAATGTTCCCTTATATATTTATAGAAGTTTATAGCTTGAAACTTTTATTGAAATAGAACCATCACCTTAATTTCCATGGCCATGGCGTAATGGAGATTTTATTTTACATTATTAATGAAAGACGTATCAATAATATATGTTGATGGAACAAATATGTATCCTACTTGATGTGTGACAAAGGGATTATATTACACAGTGATAACTCGTATGTGGTTGTCTATATTGTGACATTAGCTTCTTTCTCTTAGGTTCCTTGAACTTCTGCAAGACATTAATCATAGACTTTAAGAAAGCATTCCTAATGCCAACTTGAAATAATCCCAGAGGGTCACACATTAAGTGTTCCTATTGATTTCAATTAAATTATATTTGAATTTAATTATTGGAATAGAAATTATTATCATTATCAAAGAATAATTTTATTCAATATTTATTGACCGCAAATATTCAAAAGTTAATAAATAATTATTTATTTATTTGTAAATAATTAATTTAATTATGAGAATATTAAATAAATATTTATTCTCCAAACCTTGAATAGAATATTTATTTTATTTATTGAATATTTAATAAATATTTATTCACCAGATTGTGGAAAAAATATTTATTTATGAATATATATTTAATAAATATTTATTTTGTTATTTGATAAATGTTGAGGAGGATGAGAAGACCAAGATCATGTCTGGTGATAAATATTAATTCTCAAGATGGAAAAATGATATTTATCATTGTACTAGATAACACACACCATAAATTAATAATAATAATATTATTATATGGAATGGGATTAGATAAGGTATATTATATTATTTAAGGGTTGTTGTGTGATTAAATAATATTGTAACCAAAACCTGAACTCTATAAATAGATTGATATGTATATTGTGTAGGTTTAATTGAGAATTGAGAATTTTTGTGCACATTATATTTCTCCCTAGATTCCTCCCTTTCTCATCCACTCAAGAACTATAAGTACAAGATAGAATCCTTCAAGCCTGAAGGAACACAAAGAAATCAAGATGAATAACACAAGATGATCGATCCACCATGCTAGCACCATGCATTCCATTAGTATTTTCTGGAGATAAAAGGACCATGTGTGGATCAACAATAGTGGGAATCTACTTTGGTTGCTCCCTATGAAATGTCAGTAATCTGAAAATGGTTTCAAATGATAAACATCTTCATCAAAGAAAGATCTTACGATAAGGTAATATTTCTTCAGATTTGATTAAATTAATTATAAATTCATCATAAAAAGATCCTCGATGGGTTCTATAATTTCAATGTCAATATTATATGGAAAAATTTCATTGGTCATGATGTTTAAATCTTGAAAAATTGGTGAATGATCCATTGAATCTTAAAAAAAACCTAATGGTAATTTTCTTACTAAGTAGTTTCGATGCACCTGGATCCATCAAGTGGTATCAAAGCAGTCACATTTAAATTTATAATTAATTTTTTTATTGTTTTTTAGATTATGCACATTAGTGGTAAGATATTTAATTTCCATATTATTCATTCTTTAATAAATTTTTTAATTAACATGATTTCAACATTTTAATATTTTTAATTCATGATTCATATTTTCTTAAGGCCCAAGAATAGATGAAGAATGATAAGAGATGCTATTGAGAGGTGCCAAATTTTTTCTAGATTGTAGATTGAGTTACACAAAATGTAGCTGGGGTACACTCTATATACCCAAGTTCACTACGCATAGACATGTCACAGGATACATGACACACTGAGAAGTTTTTACATGAAATGTTTTTATTTCACACCATATATAGACCAGGCCAACCTGGAATATGGTTTTTCAGATTACACGATGTGTAGTTGGAATACATGTCATGTAGTATACATAGTACCATGTAAAAATACATGTTAACTATGTGGTAAAATACATGGTTTCTAAACATTTTAGACTAACAAAATGGAAAATTAATGAAATACACAATGTGTAACTCATTAATTCCCATGTATGAATTACATGTCGAGTCACTCAGTGTGTTATGTGGACACATGGTAAGTGAAACACTTGACATGCAACTAGATTACACATCAAGTGGTTCTACATCCTAATTACACACCGATTCATCGATGGGTTACATGGATACATAGAAAGAAGAACACATGACATGTATCTAGTTAGTACATGTAGTGTAGTCTGGCTGAGATACACATTGAATCCCTAAGTGTTTAACCCGAATACATGATAACCAAGGAACATAGTGTGTAACTCATAAGTGAACACCATGTAGTCTCCAATAAATGGAAAAAATTAAATTACATTAAAATAATTAATTATAGCACCATAACCTAATTACACTATTGGTACCAAATGTGTTTGACTATGTAATAGAGGTTTTGAAGAATTAATAAATGCTATATTAATTTATTATAATTATCTGTAATTATTGGTCATGCCATTTATTTTCCATGAATTAATTTGTGATGTGTATCTCCAAGAGACTTTGGATGGTCATTAAGATAAATGTAATTAATTAATTAATTAATAAATTATGTTTATCTCAATAATAATGAACAAATTTAAGTGAATGATATACAATGTACTTTTAATTATTCATTACATGTGTATAACCATTCACAAGATTTTATTAGAACTGTGTATGAGTTGGTTTTATTTAATTTAATTTATTACATGGGTTTAAAATTATTTACTATTAAATTAAATATGATGGTCTTCAATTCATCTCTCCCTATTTTATTATGTAGGACATGTGTGTTAAAGGTTGTTTATGTAATTCCCCCAAAACAATCCTTTGGTTCCCCTCAATTGTGTGTGAGTTATAAATACATGTAATAAAAGGGATATCCCAAGGTGCATAGAGGTGCTTCAAGATAGAATTGAGACAAAAACAACCCAGGTGATACATAGGTGGATAGGTGGAATGTTGCAACTAATGTTCAATGAGATTTCCCCTATGTTCATAGGTTTTTTTCCACTCAATAAATCAACCATTTTATGAGATCATGATCAGGTCATTTATTCATTCATTCATTTATATCATAAGCATTATTTATTTTTTAGATGAAAGACTGCGATCACATAAATAATTGGATCCATATAAAAATATGGAACTTAAAAAAATAGATTATGTGTAAATGTTTTATCAAAATATGGTTAATCACTTAATTAAAATTAACTTAATATTAAAAAAATAAATGTAAAGAATAAAACAAGAAATATTTACTCATAATAAATAAAATCCCTCAACTTAATATTAATTTAGACAAATCCTTACATTACTTGATTAGAAGTGAAAGTCATAGAACTAAGTGTTTGACCAACCCTTATTGGAATACTTACTTTTATCATGGAGTTCTTATTAATGTTTTTGGATGAACTAAGCAATTTACATCAAGATAAGCATCCCTTGGTATACTTTATGTAACTTTGAAGAAAGTGTTGAGGAAATTTGAGTAAGGGTGTCTCATTTGGGGAGTCTATTGAATGAGTCAAGGAGCAGTAATCCCATAGTTATAAAAGTCCCTCCTACCTAAATACCTTCGAGTAATTGAACAATATCTCAATTGGGACATGAGAAGGGGAATGTGGATCATTTCCATTTGAATGTATTTGATACAAGGCATTCCGATTCCAATGGTGAGTGCTGTTGGTACTTGATAAAATAGTGAGAGACATAGTAAAATTAAATCATGTATTACTTAAAGTGTAATCAAGTTAAGTAATAATAATCCGCTCTTTTATAATTATAGAATAATGTAAATTTCATTATTCACATTATCCATATAATCAATCTTGGAGAATTTCCATCTTCTTATTAGAAGTAATTTACATGAATGGTTCATACACTAACATGTTGTGTTTAACCATGAATAGAAATATTACATGCTAGAATCCCCACTGTTCGATCCGCCTACTAATAAGGTGAGTGATAAAGAGTTCTCTATCTATGATAAATACGCGAGTGATGTAGTCGATGTTTAGTGTTTAATGATTTCTTCCATGTCCAATGAAACTATAAAGTCACATGAAGATATGTATTCCAATATAATTATCTATCATCTCCATGGTTTATATCATGAGAGAGATAGACATGAACAATTTTATATATCTAAGGCACTCTTTCATAGTATTCTTGGAGAACGTGCACTAGTAGGGCCTCAAATAGTCAAACTCATTTTCTATATTGAGCATTTAAAGGTTATAGGGTTTAAAATAACTAATGAACTATCCATAAATCCCATTATGTCATCACCCCCTTATATCTTACCTAGTTTGGTTGTTAATTTCTGTACAAACAACATAGAGAAGTCTCTTCAATATCTTCACACATTACTTCTCCATGTTTATAAGGAGATGAAGCATGAAAATAATTCTATACATATGGTGAAAAAATGGAAAGTCTTGGTGAAGATATCTAAGTACAAATATAATTTTCAATGGCCATATATAATAAAAAATATCAAGGGGAAAGCAATGGATCAAGACGCTATCTATTTCACATGTGATAAGAACAACCACTAGAAGAAAAACTGCACCCAGAAAATGAAGCAAGGGGAATCTTCAAATGTATTTATTATCAAGTAAAATCTATCTATTTCTATAAATCAAGAATTAGATACAATATATAGTGCTTTCATATTTATTCAAATATAGGAACCAAGTATATTTTAGAATATTGAAAAAAGGGAGGTAGATCTACACATAACCAATAGATCCATAATTACTATTGTGGATATTGGGGACTACCACATTACATTTTCGATGTGAATGATCATAGTTGTAAAATATTGTTATTTTATTACATTTGTTACCAAAAATATTGTATCTATATCCAGACTTCATAAAAATGGATTTATTTTCATGTTTGGGAATGATTTTTTTTATTTTATACATAAAGAAAATGTTATAGTAAGGAATATTTAAATAAAGGTATTTATGTAGTGGATTATGAAATACAAGTAATGGAAATTGATGATGAAACTAACTCACATGAATCATACCACACATAAATATGGAATCACCAACTATTTTATGTAAATGGAAGGCATTTTACCAAATTAAAAAATATGGATTTTTAGATTCCTTTGAAATAAAACCACTCGGTGTATGTCACACATGTTTATAAAGAAAAATGACCAAATCACCATTTAGTGGAAATGATAAAAGGGTAAAAGAGCTTCTTGAATTAGTTTATACTGATGTGTGTGGACTATTTATCGTTTAATTAATGGGTGGGTACTAATACTTCATATATTTTAATAATTATTTTAGTATATATGGATATACCTTTATAATAAGGTATAAGTTATATTCTTTTGATATATTTTAATAATTTAAGAATAAAGTTGAGAGAAATATTAGTATTAATATTAATAAACTTTTCTCAGACTACGGAGGAGAATATCTTAATCAAGAATTCATTGATTATTTATGGGATCTTGGAATTATATCACAACACACTCCACCATGTACACCACAATGGAATAGTGTAATTTAAAAGAGGAACAAAACAATTTTAGACATGGTGAAACCAATGATGAGTCATAAGACTCTTCTATTATATTTTTGGGGATATGTGTTATATAAATCATCAAAAATACTAAATTGGGAACTAACTAAAGTAGAAGACAATATTCCATACCAATTATGGAATGTAAAGAAAACCGTATTATCATACTTACATGTGTGAGATTGTGAAGCATTTGTTAATGTCTCCTCAAGAAAAAAAATTGCACCTCAAGGCACAGAGTATGATTTTATAAGATACCCCAATTAAACAAGAAGATATTACCTATATTAATACTTAGACAAAAAGTTAATTATGAAAAGACACTCCATATTACTTTAGAGGGAACATATCTATAAAATATATAGGGGGAGAAAGATATACTTTAATGAAGCTCAGGCTCAAGGTACACAATATTTAATATAGGAAAAAATTCCAAAAATCCATGTGGGTGAAGAAGTTATGGTGACACAAGTACTGCATAAGATTACAAGAGAGGTTAGAGAACCTGAAAGATATGGTTTTCTAGTCACTCAGTATGGTGAATCATTATTAGTTGATAATAATTATCTTTTAACCTACAATGAAGTAGTAAGTGTCAAAAATATTTCTAAGTTGTAAGAAGCTACAAATTCTGAAATGGATTCCATGCACCAAATCCAAGTTTGGATTTTGGTAGATCCTCTAGTGGATATAAATCCTATTGGTAGTAAATGTTATTCAAGAAGAAACTGGTCATGTATAGTCAAGTTAGTACTTATAAGGCATAACTGGTTGCAAAAGGGTTAAAGATTCATCAAGTTATAGATTATGATGAAAAGTTTTCACCTGTTGTTATGATGAATTCCATTAGAATTATACTTACCATTATGAATTACCATGACTATGATATTTGGAAAACGAATTTCAAAATATCCTTCCTTAATGGTAATATAGCGACCCTAGCCTTTTACACACATCATTACATGATATTAAGCATAACAAAATATCATATTACAAGATGAGGATCTTTAAGTCTAGTTTCTTGGAAGACTAGGTACATAAAACTAGGTATAACATGAACAAAGGGATGAGTTAAAATCCCAGTAAGGGAATAAGCATAATAATAAATCTTTATCACATGGGTTAGAAGGCACAGAATAATGATATAAAATGAATGGAACATATGGAATAATAGCATATAAAAATGGGATCATATAAACATGTAGTCATAGTAATGTTACAACAAAATAAAAAAAGAGTTTAGTATGAGTCAAGGATCATTTCACATAGATGAGCACAAGTCAAGGTTAACCACCAAGACTGTTGCACATGGTAGCACGAGTCAAGGCTAACCGCCAAGACCATTGCACATAACATCTCATGAGACTCAAATTTACCCAATGCATTGAAGAGCTATATGGGACCAACTATCTTAAAATGTTCATGAATATTCTTTCCACATACAAAATCATACATAATAAATCATACATAAATATAAGGGTTATCCATTGTAAGAATTGGGTATCATAATCATGTCATAAGTCATAACAAATGGGAGTATCATAAAAATGTCCATGAAAGAAAGGAATTAGATCATGCATGGAAAATAATAGGGTATAATAGTAATGTATTATGAAAATTGATTTCAACTTGAATTAATAACATGTAAAAAGAGTACTTAAGAAACTTTATAATTAATTTTTTTTATTGCGGTTAAAGGAAAATATCAAAGGACATTTTAAACATAAAAGGGAATAATTTTTTATATAAAAACAGAAGTTAACCAAGAAGGTTTTCATGATAAAAATAGAATATTTATAAAAATAATGGTTTCTTAAAAACATATTATATAGTGTACTTGAAAATGGGTAAGAATTTGGGAAGTTCCCTTAAAACGGGTTTGCTTATTGGGAAGTCTTGAGGAGGGAATCATTTAAAAACATGTATATCACCAAAAGAGAATGATGAATGTATATTAATAAATGATTTTGGATCATATACACAAAATTTATAAGATGTGAATAAAAATAATAGATAAATTCATTTGGGTAAAAATAAATATAGAACATTCCGAAGGAATAATGGAGGTTCGGGTAGAATCCCATAACTTAAATTCGATGGCATCATTCAATTGATATTAATGTCCTAGATAACCAAATTTAATTTATTAATTAATATTTATTGAACCTATTATTAATTAAATTGATTTATTATAATCTTATTAAGTTCATTCATGACCTTTTTGATGGGTTAAGAGGTTCAATTTCATTGTTTGGGAGCGTTTCTTTCCTTGGTTTTCATGATTGGTTTACTTATACACATGTAAGGATAAACATGTAAGATGATAATGGTTTTCTAGAATTTAATTTGTATTTTATTAGTTAATATACATAATATTAAATGGTTATAAAATTCATTTGATTATTTTTAGTGAATATGAACCATTATATAAAACTTTAATGATAACCGTTTTGGTTAATTGGTGGTTTTTGATCACATCGAACACATTTTTGTTTATAAATTAATATCATGTGTACAAGATATTCCAGAACATTAAATTAGACACAATACATATATTATATCCTGTTTAAACTATAAAAATGGTTTCATGACCAGAATTGAAGATGGTAATAGAAATTGGAAACCCGCCGTCCTTGAATGTGAGAAATCAACACATCTTGGATGGTGTTTTCATTTCTAGTATAAAAGGAGGGGAAAGGAGAGATGATGATGAATTATTCAATTATCATAAAAAATTTTCATTACATGTAAGGTAATGGAGTTATCATAAAATTTGTATGAAATGAGGTGAGGAAATAAAAATAAAAGAATGGAACTTGAAAGAAAATAAAATAAATGAAGAGAAATTTACCTCTTGAATATATCTTCCTTGAGAACCTCTTTAAGGGAGAGGATTTGGTTTTTTTGAAGAGACCAAGGGATATTTGAAGTGGGAGAGGGGATTAGGGAGTGATTTGAGTAGAATTTGGACCAGGAACAAGGCTTTATAGGAGTAAAGAGAAGAGGGGGGTGAGGGTGGTTTTTATAGCGGAGGAGAGGAGGATTTTCTCAATATTTTATTATTTTTCTTCAGAAAAGAAATAATATTGATTATTGTGACAAAAAAAAGTAATATGTGCATGTGAATTCTAATCCAATGTTATTACATCATTCATGACTCAATAAATAGTGTATTTAACATATAATGTATATCTACAGCAAATTACTGTATTTTACTATTCACAAAAAATTCAAGTATTTTAGAAAAACCCCAAAAAATCATCCCAACCATTTTTCAATGTGAAGAATTAAAAAATGAATTCCATTTTATGAAAATAATTTTATAAATATTTGAGATTTAATTTTTAATTAAAATCACAATTTACTTGAAAAATACAAATTTTAAAATTAAAACTACTTTTCTAACACTTTAAAAAATTAATTAAGGTCTCTTAAAATTATCATATAATAATAAGTCATAAAAATAATTATTTATGAATACCATTTATGGAAATAAATTTTCTTTTAAATTATTAAATTAATCATAAAATTGTAATTAAATATACATAACTCACAAAAATACCAACACTATAATTATATCATATTGTCACTTATAAGATGGATATATTTTATTTATACCTTCCTTGGTAAGGTTATTTATTCACTTGGATGATTTACTATTCACAAGGTCCCTATTTATATTCATAAGGGTAAAATTACTATTCATAAGGGTCAGTTAATATTCACCAAAAATTAAGTTTGTCTTATCGGACTCTAAACATCTTACTGATCACAACCATGTATGTCATATTTTTCAAGTTCAAATCACAGAAGTGAAAATATTATTTTTAAAGGTCACATAGTACTTAGTTGTTCATTATGTTGTGATTTCATGTGATTATACTATATAAAATAATTATAAGAAGTGAATTTCTATTGATTAAATTTTGGGTCATTACATTCTCCCCCTTATGAAATTTCACCCTCAAAATTTCATTTTATATTCTAATACATAAATAGGTGTGGGTACTTTTCCTTCATTGTTTCCTCCAATTCCCATATTGCCTCTTCAAACTTATGGTTTCGCCATAATATTTTGACCAGGTGAGTAGTCTTATTGCGTAGAACTTTATATCTATGATCCAAGATCTTCAGTGGATGCTCCTCATAAGAAAGATCATTCTCCAACTATACCACCTCTGAAGAGAGTACATGTGAAGGGTCTAGTATGTACTTCCTTAAGAGGTATACGTGGAATACATCGTGTACTTTAGACATAGTAGGTGGAAGTTCTAGTTGATAGGCCACAACTCTGACATGATCAAGGATCTAGAAGGGGCCAATGTACCTGGGACTTAGCTTTTCTTTCTTCCCAAACCTCATGAACTTCTTCCGTGGAGATATGCAGAGGAATACCATGTCTCCAACTTTAAACTCAAGGTATCATTGACGATTGTCTGCGTAGATATTTTGTCAACTTTGGGTTGCCTTGATGTTATGTTGAATGGATTTCACCTTCTCCACCACTTCTTTGACCATTTCAAGTCCTAGTAGATTACTCTCACTGACTTCATCCCAACACGCCAGTGTTCTACACCTTTTCCCATAAAGGGCTTCATATGGTGCCATTCAGATGCTATAGTGGAAACTATTGTTGTAAGAGAATTCAACTAATGGAAGATGTTGGTCCCATACTCCTCTGAAGTCCATAGAACATGATCTCAACATGTCTTCTAATGTCTGAAAAATTCGCTTAGATTGGCCATCAGTTTGAGGATGATAGGCCATGCTAAAGTTCAACTCAATGCTTAGAGCATGCTGGAGACTTTTCTAGAACATTGAGGTGAATCTCAGATCTCTATCGAATACAATAGATAGTGGTACTCTATGAAGCCTTAACACCTCTTGGATATATATTCGTTCAAGTTGATCCAATGATAAGTCCTCTAAAATTGCGATAAATTGAGCTATATTTGTAAGAAAATTCACAATGACCCATATAGCATTGTTTCCTCTAGATGTCCTTAGAATTCCAGTGACAAAGTCCATGGTGATGTTATCCCACTTCCATGTTGGTATGGATAGTGGTTGCATCATCCCCTTAGACTTTTGTCTTTCAGCCTTCACTTTTTGAAACACCAGGCACTTTGATGTATATTCAGCAATCTCCTTCTTCATATTGTCCCACCAAAAGTTCTCTTAGAGATCTCGATACATCTTTGTGTTCCCTAGGTGAATAAAGAAGGTTGAGCTATGTTCATTATTTAAAAGGTCCTTATTTATCTTTGGATTAGATGGTACATATAATTGTGACCCAAATCTTAAAAATCCTTCCTCATAAATCTTGAACTCAGAGGATTTCCCATTTCTAATAGCTTCCACCCTTTTCTGAATTTCCACATCATTTATTTGATCATCCATTATATTCTTTATGAGGGATAGTTGAGCAATCATTTGAGAAAGGATTGATGATGTTCCTCCCTTAATGATTCCCATTTCTATCCTCTAAAAATCTAAGAAATTGGATCCTTTTCAATTCTAATCATTGATAAAGATGTAGGATCCTTTATAGTTAGAGTATCTGCCATCTTATTTGCCTTACTAGGATGGTAGTGGATTGAGCAGTCATAATCCTTGATGATATATAACCATATTTTTTGGAACATACTAATCTATTTCTATGTGAATATATATTTGAGACTCTTTTGATCAATATATATCTCACACTTCTCCCCATAGAGATAATTCCTCCAAATTTTCAACACAAAGATCACAACCTCCAACTCTAGATCATGTGTGGGATAGTTTTGCTCATGGATTTTCAGCTACCTTGATACGTAGGCTATCAATTTATCAATTTTCATTAACACATAGCCCAATCCCTTCTTTCAAGCATCATTTACACCACAAATAGTTCTCCACTTTTTGGGAGTGTGAGTACTGGTGTAGTAATAAGCCTCTTTTTGAGCTTTAAAGCTTTCCTCACATTCTTGAGTCCAAAAAATATTCACCCCCATCCGTGTCATCTTGGTCATTGGGTTTGACAACCATGATAATTTCTTCACAAATCATTGGTAATACCCAACTAGAATAAGGATGTTGTGAATCTCTGTTACAGATGTTGGCCCAGGACACTCTTCAATTGCCTTTTTCTGGGATGGGTATACAGATATCCCTTTGTTGGTGATAACATTCCCCAAGAATGATACGTCCTCTATACAGAAATCAAATTTACTATACTTTTCATAAATTTTCTCCCTTAGTAAAGTCATCAACATAGTATTCAAATTCTCATCATGTTCCTCCTTCATCTTGGAGTAAATTAGAATATCATCGATAAAGACGACCACAAATTTGTTGAGGTAATCTCTAAAGACTCTATTAATTAAATCCATGAATATTTCTGGAGAATTAGCGAGTCTGAAGGGAATCACTATGAACTCATAGTGTCCATACCTTGTTCTAAAGGTAGGTAATATATTCCTTCCTCACCTTTAATTGGTGATATCCCAACTGAAGGTCCACCTTAGAGAAATAACTGGCCCCATTTAGCTAATTGAACAATTCATCTATTTGAGGTAGGCTATACTAGTTATTTATCATGATTTTATTGATATCATGATAATAAATTCATAGGTGCATTGATCCATAATTCTTTTTAACAAAGAGGATTGGTTCACCCCATGGTGAAGCACTCGAGTGTACAAAACCCTTCTCCAGATTCTCCTATAACTACTTCTTCAGCCATTCCATCTCTACAATGGCCATTCTATAAGGTGTCTTTGATATAGGTAGGGATCCAATAATAAGTTCAATTGAGAAATAAACCTCTTGATCAGGAGGAAGAACAAGAAATTCTTTAGTGAATACATCAGTGTAATCCATCACGATGGACATAACTTTGAGAAGTATCATCTCCCTCATCTCAATCATTTGAGCAGGATATGCTTGTTCAAAAGGAAACATTATCCACACTTGAGACAATGATTTTTAAGGAGATTAATCTTCTTCCTTTCACTTGTATAGGATTGAAGGACACTCTGGGATGTGAAGAGTGATCTAAATTTCCCAAAATTTAATGTTGTATTTGTATAAAGATATCCAGTCCATGCCCAAAATAACATCAAACTCCACTAAAGGAAATATGATGAGATTTTCTGGTAGGTTCAGTCCACAAATGTTATCCAAGGAGGAGTTATATACATTGGGTGCAGTGATTTCCCCATTTTATATTCTCATAGATAACTCAACCTCCATATTTTTAGGCGGTGTTTGAATAGTTCTACTAAAATTGAAAGATATGAAAGAATGCGTAGAACCAGAATCAAATAGTACGTTCACTATTCTTAAATGAATAACTAGAGTACCTATCACCACATCATTTTCTGACTTGACCATAGCAGTAGTGGTAGCATAATCCCTTCCTTATTGCCTTGGATTTTGTTGTTGATTTTCTCTAAAAACCCTTGGCTTAGGGAAATTGTTAGCATAATGCCCATGCTACTTGTATTTGTAACACTGCACTAAAGAATGAGTGTTGATCTAAACCATATTTTATTCTTCCACATTAGTGGAATTCTTCATAAACCTCCACTAGTTCTTAACAAGATATCCCATTTTTCCACATTTGAAGCAATTCCTAGTTCCCTTTAGAAAATTCCCATGATGCTTCTTCCCATAATTTTGACATGTGGGATATTCAATCTTCTTTCCATCTTGGGATTTATTTTCTGAATCACCCATATGAGACTCCATTTTCCACTTTTTGACACCAGGTCCATGTGACAATTGAGAGTCTCCAATCTCCATTTCAACCTTGATGTAACAAAGGACAATCTCCTCATAACTATCGAAGTCCTGAATCGCCAACACTTTTCATAGACTTAGATTTAGTCCACTAAAGAAGATATCCACCTTGCTTTTGGTGTTCATGACAAATCCATAGGCGTATCTTTCAAGCCTCATGATGTTTGCTTCATACTCCCCGATGGACTCATCTTCCTTCTACTTAAGTATGAGTAGATCTCTTTTCATCTTGAGATGGAGGGTTCGAGGAAAATATTTATTGAAAAACATTTTCTTGAATTTCTCCCAATCCATGGAATCAATTTACTCTTGGGACTTAGTATTCTTGATCAGTTTCCACAACTAATAAGCTTTCCCATCAAAACTATAGACTGCCAGTACAACTTTCTCTTCTTATGATCACTAGAGGATAGATAATATCTTTTAAATGGAGTTAATCTACTATTCGATGAGGAGGGGATTAGAAGACCCACTAAACATGGGATGCCTTTTCCGCATGAAGGATTTGACGACAACTTGCTCTTTATTTGGAGGAGGAGGTCATTCCACATGATTCAAGTTATTATTCATAACTTGAGCTAGCTGAGCAAGTACTATCATGAAGTTTTGAGAACCCGTTCCCATCATATTTGGCATATCATTAGGGAAATATTCATATTCCCTATCACATTGATTGTTGGAACGTGTTCTTCTATTTCCAACCATTAACTAAGAAAAATAACGTACAATTAGGGGGTTTTAATACTTAGTTAATAAGCATAAAGGAAACTTTGAACATAAAAAGATAAACTTGTAAAGGAGAAGTATATCTTAACTTGTGATTCCCTAGGTTTCAATATAGGTTATCCTTGATTTGTTTCTTAACTTATATTCTTATTGGCACTTTTTTTTGTTCCCTTAATAATGGTTTGTACTAAGATTATGAATTTACCAAAGCATATCCCCCAGGAGTGTCAAACCAGGAGTGCAGCAAAGCCCATTGTCGTGCACCGATTCCCATTCAAGTCTAGATCAAATAGGTTTTTTTGAGTTTTACCCCTAGATACATCTATGCCAGATCCAACTTTACTTGCTCGTATCTAGACAGAGATGTATTTTATTAATAAACCACTTACTCTATACTTACCAAAATTTAGGGATGATTTCTTATACTTAGTATCATCCTTAAGGTTCTTACTTAAGTTCTCTATTCCTAATCTCCAAAAATAACTAGACCATCATTTGATACCAAATATATAAACCCTATACTTTTACATATATCATTACATGATTTTAAGTATAACAAAACATCATATTACAATCCAAGGATCATGAAGTATAGTGTCTTGGAAAACTAGGTACATAAAACTGAAATCATGGGACTAAATAAAACATTTATTTATTTAATCTTAATAAAGATCTCCTAACTTCCATTGTGATCACAAATATTCATAGGATAACTTGTGGATAACATGAACAAATGTATGATCTAAAAGACCATTAAGGTAATAAGCATAGTAATAAAGATTTATCACAAGGGTTAGAAGGCATGGCATAATGATATAAAAAGGCATGAAACACATAGAATCATAACATATAAACATGGGATCATATAAAAAAGGAGTCATAGTAATGCAGTAGAAACATAAAACATGACTTTAGCATGATTCGAGGCTTTTTTCACATAAAGGAGCACAAGTCAAGGTTAACAACCAAGACCGTTGCGCATGGTAGCATGAGTCAAGGATAACCGCCAAGACCGCTGCACATAACGTCTCATGAGACTCAATATTACCCAATGAATTGGAGCGCTATATGGGAGAACCCATATTAATATGTTCATGAATATTCTTTACACATACATAATCATACACAATCAATTATACATAAACATAATGGTTTCCCATTGTAAGAATTGGATATCATAATCATGTCATAAGTCATAACAAATGGGAGTATCAAAAAAATGTCCATGACGGAAAGGAATTAGATCATACATGGAAAATCATAGGGTAGAATAGGAATGTATCATTAAAAGTGATTTAAACTTGAAGTAATAACATGTAAAAATAGTACTTAAGAAACTTTATAATTAAAACATTTTAGTATGGTTAAAGGAAAATATCAAATGTCATTTAAAACATAAAAGAGCATAATTTTTTATATAAAACCATAAGTGAACCAAGAAATTTTTCATCATAAAAATAGTTTTTTATAAAAATAATGGTGTCTTAAAAATATATTATATAGTGTACTTGAAAATAGTTAAGAATTCAGGAAGTTCCCTTAAAATGGTTTTGCTTATCGGGAAGTATTGAGGAGGGAATCATTTAAAAACATGTATATACCCAAAAGAGAATGACGAATGGATCTTGATAAATGAGTTTAGATATTATAAACAACATTTATAATATTTGGATAAAAATAATAGATAGCTTCATTTGGGTAAAAAGAAATATAGAACATCCCAAAGGAATAATGGAGGTTTGAGTAGAATCCCTTACCTTAAATCTGACAGTGTCATTCACTCGATTTTAATGTCCTAGATAACCAAATTTAATTTAGTAATTAATATTTATATAACCTATTCTTCATACAATTTATTTATTATAACCTTATTAAGTTCATTCATGACCTTTTTTATGGGTTCATAGGTTCAATTTTATTATTTGGGAGTGTTTGTTTCCTTGATTTTCATGATTAGTTTACTTATATATATGTAAGGATAAACATGTAAGATGAGAATGGTTGTCCAGAATTGAATTTATATATTATTAACGAAAATAAAAAATATTACATGGTTATAAAATTCATTTGATTATTTGTAGTGAATATGAATCATTATATAAAACTTTAATGATGACCATTTTGGTTAATTGGTGGTTTTTGATCACATCAAACACATTTTGATTTATAAATTAATATCATGTGTAAAAAAGATTATATAACCTTAAATTATAAATAATACATATATTAAAGTTTGGTTCAACTATAAAAATGTTTTCATGACTAGAATTGAAGATGGTAATAGAAATTGAAAACCTGTCATCCTTGAATGTGAGAAATTAACACATCTTGGATGGTGTTTTCATTTCTAGTATAAAAGAAGGGGAAATGAGATATGATGATGAATTATTACATTATCATAACAATATTATAATACATTTAAGGTACTAGAGTTATCATAACATTTGTATGAAAGGAGGTAAGGAAATAAAAATAAAAGAATGGAACTTGAAATAAAATAAAAGAAATGAAGAGGAATTTACCTCTTGAATATATCTTCCTTGAGAACCTCTTTAAGGGATAGTATTTGGTATTTTGAAGAGACCAAGGGATGATGGGAGTGGGATAGGGGATTAGGGAGGGATTTGATCAGAATTATGACTAGGCACAAGGCTTGAGAAGAGTGAAGAGAATATGGGGGAGAGGGTGATTTTTATTATGTATGAGAGGAGGGTTTTCTCAATATTTTATTCATTATTTTATTATTTTTCTCAAGAAAAGAAATATTATTGATTCTCGTGAAAAAAAGTAATACGTGTATGTGAGTTTTAACCAAAGGTTATTACATCATCCATGACTCAATAAATAGTGTATTTAACATATAATGTATATATACAACAAATTACTATATTTTACTATTCACAAAAATTCAAGTATTTCAAAAAAATACCAAAAATTCAGCCCAACTATTTTTTGAAATTTAGAATTAAAAAATTAATTCCATTTTATGTAAATAATTTTTTAAATATGTGAAATTTAATTTTTAATTAAATTCATAATTTACTTGAAAAATATAAATTTTAAAATTAAAACTGATTTTTTAACACTTCAAAAAATTAATTAAGGTCTCTTAAAATTATCATATAATCACAAGTCATCAAAATAATTATTTATGAATACATTTTATGAAAATAAATTTTCTTTTAAATTATTAAATTAATCATAAAATTGTAATTAAATATACATGATTCAAAAAAAATACCAACACTATAATTATATCATATTGTCACAAATGAGATGGATAAATTTTATTCATACTTTTATTAGTAAGGTTAATTATTCACTTGAACGATTTATTATTCATAAGGGTTATATTAATATTAATATGGTTAAAATTACTATTCATAAGGGTTATTTACTATTCAATAAAAATTAAGTTTGTCTTATCAGGCTCCAAACATCTTACTGATCGCAACCATATATGTCAAATTTTTGAAATTCAAATCATAGAAGTGAAAATATTATGTTTAAAGGCCACATAGTTATTATTATTTCATTATGTTGTGATTTCATGTGATTATACTATATGACATGATTATAAGAAGGGAATTTCCATTTATTAAAATTTGGGTCATTACAGGCAACATTTAAGAAGATGTATATATGACACAACCTGAAGGTTTTTTGACTCCAAAGGATTCTAAAAAGGTAAAAAAATTACAAATATATATTTATGGTTTAAATTAGGCATCTAGGTCATGGAACATTTAGTTTTATGAATCCATAATGGAATTTGGATTCATAGAGAATGAATGAAATCCTTGTATCTATAACTTATTTAGTGGGGCTATGGTTATTTTCTTAATAGTTTATGTTAATGACATGTTACTTTTTTGGAAATGAAATACCAATATTATAGTATATTAAATCATGGTTAAATGAATGATTTTCTATGAAGGTTTTAGGTGAAGCGACATATATTCTTGGGATCAAGATCCATCATGATAGATCTAAGAGGCTACTTGGTCTAAGTCAAGGTATATATATTGATAAGATACTGAAGAGATTATGTTTGAAACAATCCACAATTTGATTATTTCTAGTGTCATAATGTATTTATCTTTCTAATAAAATGGGTCCTCAAACACATAAGGAATGAAAAAGGATAGAAAATATTTTATATGCATCAGTGATTGGTTCAGTCATGTATTCTATGTTATGTATTATGTTAGATGTTACCTGCACCTTAAAACCTGTAGGAGGATATCAAGTTGACCCAAGTGACCACTATTTCATGGTAGTCCATACTATCCTTAAGTATCCAATATGTACAAAGGATATGTTCTTAGTTTATGGAGGAGATAAGAAACTAGTCATCATAAGATATGTAGATTCTACTCTCCAAATTAATCAAGATAATCTAAAATAATAGATAACAATCATATTCACTCCCAATAGAGGTGTTGTGAGTTGTAAGAGCTCAAATAAAGATATGATCATAGATTATATAGTAGAATCTAATTATATTAAAGATTATGATGAATCTAAAGAAGTTGTTTTGAAATGAAACTACATCCAAGAGAATGAAGTGTTTCCTAGCAGTAAAGATCCTATCACACTCTATTATGATAATACAATAGTAGTGGACCTTGCGAAAGAACCAAGGTCACATAAAAAGATGAAGCAAATACTTTTAAAGTATCACTTATTGATTGATATTTCTCAAAGAGTTGAAGTAATAGTGAGAAGAATATCCATATAAGAAAACATAGACCCCCCTTGTATAAATCCTTAACTTAGCAGAAACATTATCATTATATGTGGTCTAGAAGACTAATAGTTATAGGCAGTTGATGAAGCACATACTTGTGAGAAGTATGGTATCTTGGGTTCATCATGAATGACATGTTATTAATGGATAAGTTGAAGAATGATTTTTCCCTTCCATATTTATGGAATTTTATATCATGACCCTTTGATTGAAATGGAAATTTTTCCTTAAATTTAATTGTTATGGTGTAATGCGATGCTTATTTTAGATATTTAAATAAAGTCTTATCAATCATAGAGGTTGATGATATGGATGTTCAAAATTATTTATGAGGTATTATGAAAAAGGTATTATATTACACAATGATCCCTCATATGTGGTTGTCAATGTCATGACATTAACTTCTTTATCTTGGCTGCTTTGACCCATTTCTAGATAGTAACATTAGACTATAGGAAAGATCACCTAATGCAAACCTAAAAAAAGTCTATAGGGTTACAAAATCATTGTTTCTGTTGATCTCAATATAAATTAATTTGAATTTAATTATTAGAATAAATATTTTTTAATACTGAAGAATAATTTTATTCAAGAATTATTGATAACAATTATTCATGAGGAAATAAATAATTATTTATCATTAATAAATATTTTTTTAATTACAATAATATTAAATAAATATTTATTCACTAGACTGTAAATTGAATATTAATTTTATTTATTTAATATTTAATAAATTTTTATTCCCCAAACTATGAATAAAATAATTTTTTATGAATAAATATTTAATAAATATTTATTTGAGTAGTCAATAAATTTCAAGGAATATGAGCCAATAATGATCATGTCTAGTGATAAATATTAATTTTCAAGATGGTAAAGTAATATTTATCGTTGTGACAGATAGAGTACACCATAAAATAATAATAATAACAATATTATATAGCATGGGGTTGGATAAGGTTTAATATATTATTTAAGGGTCGTTGGAAAATTAAATAATATTTTAACTTAAATCCTAACTCTATAAATAGATTTCTATATCTATTATATAGGTTTAATTAATAATTGAGAATCATTACACACAACTTATTTCTCTAGAGATTACTCCATCTCTCATCCTCTCAAGAACAAGAATAATAAGAGTGAATCCTTCAATCCTAAAGGAACTCGAAGCCATCAAGATGAACAACACAAGACAGTCGATCTTCCATGCTAGCACCTAACATTCCATCAGTGTTTTTTGGAGATTGGAGGACCACATGTGGATCACCACTAGAGGTGATCTAATTTGGTTCCTACCTAAGAAAATATGTAAATATAAAAGGTTTTTGCATGGTCAACATCTTCATCAAAGAAATATATTAGGATGAGGTAATATTTCTTCAAATATGATTAAATTAATTATAAATTCAACATGAAAAATATCCTCTCTATGTTCCAAGATTTATATGTAAATATTCAATGGAAAAATTTCATTAGTCATGATGTTTATGTCTTGTAAAATTGGTGAATGATCCATCAAATTTGACAATAACCATAATGGAAACGTGCCCACCAGGAACTTCCGCTACATCCAGAACCTTCAAGGAAAACCATGGAGCCTATTAAATTTTATTAAAAAGAGATATTTTTCTCTTTCCCCTATGTTATTTTAACCATTTTCCCTCCTTTCCTCTCCCCTTGTGCACACATGGTTAGGGAGCTCCTCTCCCCCTTAGTTTCTTCCACCCCCTTCGATTGGGGGGTGGGGGTGGGTGAGATTCATTAGCATTTTGTGGTGAGATCTTCCTCCATTTACCTCCATTATTATCTTCCATAACCTCCTCTATTTTTTTTCTTCCTTGGTTTAGGGTTTATGGAAATTTACACCAGAGCATGGAGGAAACCATCATTCTTCTAGGGGGTTCTGTGTGTAGCTCATAGAGTAGATCTTTAGAGGATGTATTCAATCATCCTTTCATCATTCACCTTGAGTTATGTTGAATGATGGACTAATTTAGTGGTTTTATACTAAATTAAATAAAATTTACTATTAAATAATTATTGCATGTTATGATTTTTTTCGGGATTGGTGTTGGGAGTGTTTCACATACCATATTTATGTGGTTGTTCATTATTTCAGCGCAACGAGGTTTCCTGGTGAATGATCCAATAATAATTATTGATTGGTTTAATTTGGTTAATTGATTATATATTGGGAAATTAATTGAATTGAATTAGATAATTAACTATTAAGTGTTATAATTAATTATTTGTGATATTTTTGTTTTTATAGGTTTCTGAGAGTTTTGGAAGTTCTTATAATATCCGAGGATGTGAATTTAAAATTAAATGACTTTGATTTAGGTGTGTGGCCTTTACATTACAAAGTATGTTGGTTATTTGGTGATTTTATGTTTTTGTGTGATCATTATTATATATTATTGTATATTTCATGATTTTTTCGATTCCTCCATAATATTGGGATGGGATCATGTTGGATTAATAGTTAAACGGGCTATATAGCTTGCTAAATGGATCGATGGTGGCACCTTGGTCAAATGAATACCGACATCCCTCCTTATGGATTGATTGGAGGCGTGCATTGGATTTTGAAAGTGAAATGGATGTCATTTTAAAAAATTTATTTAAAAAATTATTTGATTAAAATACAATTTAATGGAAAATGTGATGATTTGAGAAATGGGTTTGAAATGATATTTTCAAATGGAAATGGATTTTTAAGGAATGTTTTACAAGATTTTGGTCAAGGTCATGGTGTGAGTAAAGTAGTTTTTGATAGAATTTTAAAATGGATCATAAAGTGGATTTTGATTTATTTTTCAATGGAAAGTCATAAGGTATTGATTGAAATGGTTTTGGTCCATTGACCTCATGAGGGAGAGGCTCTATTTTCCAAATCTTGTGTTCCTGTTATGCTTCCCATTTGTGTTTTCCAATGGTTTGTATGATTCATTATGATTCATGTTTTGTGTGTAACTATTTAAGAACTATGATATCGATATCAAAGTGATAAAATGGTCAATATTGTTATGATAGAACCCCTAGAGGGTAGGGATGAGTTTAAATAACACCAATGATAGCTGAGGTATGTTATGACTAGAAATATGGGTTGGGACTGAGAGATGAAAATGTGACCGAGGAACCCAAGCTAGGCGATCATGATGTGTTTTGACCTAGGGTATCCTTATAGGGTTCTCTAGTAGCACATTTACCCTAGATAGGGTGTGTACAATATGATTAGGGTTGACTACAGGTGTTTCTTTATACTCAAATCATTAGTGTGAGCCTGATATAGCTATCGTAGGGATGATAAGTCCTATTCTTGAGAGAATAACCTTAGGTATGTGATATGGTCTTGTTAGGTAGAAAACCCTATTTTGACATGATAATATGATATTATTTGGGTGGGATTCACTACCCATTCAGATGTATGTAGATATATGGGATTACTTGGAATAGATCCTTAGATCTATAATTCCTGCATGATTCTAGTTTAGAATGACTTAGGGAAATACCCCTTGGATTCATATGTGATACATGTTTTGATTTCCTTAGAAGATATCCTTGGAATTAAGGACATGGTATGAAACCCTCCTAGTTATCCTTTGGAATTATTTTGGATTACATTAGACATGTTTCTTGGAATCAAGAATAGGGGATGTGACCCTCCTAGTTGGCCTTTTGGATTGGTTTTGAATTCCTTGGACATGCTCCTTGGATTTATATGTGCTACCATAGGATGCCTATAACTTTCTCATAGAATCTATCTATTTATCCTAATACTAATAGATCAGATAGCACCTATTCCCATTAATTTTCCATAGGTTTAAAAATGGTCCAACAAATTATGAGATGTTCTTAGAGACACTCTGAAACTAACTAGATCATGTATTATAATTAAATACTAGTTTTGGGGAAAGAATTGGTCCCTCTAAGTGGTTGGTTTAACATGTTCTAAGACACTCCAACACTAGCCAAAGCTGGTATATTCGGGGTTCTTGGGGGTTTGGCTGATACATGATGACCCAACATGTATGTCTGATGTGATTTTCATGTCATTCTTCTGGGTGGGTTTGTTTCATAGGCATGATCACTCTCTTATATATGTATTGCACTCACATACACTTAATAAAAATATAAATCAATATTTTTGAGGTATTAGGGATTTATAATAGGCCATTGGACTCACCCCTATCCATATACACAATACGAGTTTCGATGTACATGGGAATAAATTTATGTTATCTTCCATGGAACATGTATTTCTTGGAACTGGACACATGGTATAGGTCAAGTGAGTTGAGGAGGATGATTTTTTAATATATTGGATTATATGATTTGGTCTAGAGGGAGATTTTATTTTAGTTATTTTTCAGTATATAGTAGCCAATACACCATTGTTTTACTTCATATATGATGCCTTACTATTTTTTATTTATTTCTGCTACTCTATTATGGTCGATTCATTATATATACTATTTATTGTATTTTATTCTAGACTATAGGGTCCTTATAAACTCCTTGTTTTATGTTTATAGGTTTATAGGATGACTGATATACGTAGAGGTAATTTCATATTTTCATTTGAATTTGGGAACGAACCATAAATCTTTACATTAGAGAGAATATTCGCCCAACAAAAATTTTGGTTTCTTGTTTCTAATCGGGATCCTATAAAATATGGAGAGTTACACCTGAGATCAAGTAGCCTTCTTGCTTGGTCCCTTTTTAGTCAGTTTGGTCCAAGGTTTTATAAAGTGGTATTAGCGGATGTTTTTGTATGAGGCAGTGTCAGTTAGAGGTGGAGAGAGATTATCAAGACTCAAGAGGTTGATCAAAATCATGCATAACCACCATGGAATCAATTGAAACGCAATTTTTTAAGGGAATTTATAGTTTCAAGACTATGAATTCTAGGGTGAGTGAGGTGTTTTATTTTGATCAAGAATTCAAATGTGTGATAAATGAGACTATAGATGAGTCAGAGGGCTTGGCTAGGAGCCAGTGAATTGTACATGCATCATGATAATATCATTCTAAGGTAATGATACATGATATTATGGGTAGTGTTGTTTGACATATTACCACATTGAAATCCATTATTAATTGAATAAACTTACAATATAATCAGTTTTTTTACAAAATATATTAAAACGGGTGATTATATTAATATGGATTCAAGGGGTTTGTTTGATTTATTATTGACTGTGATTGTTTGGATGATATAGGGAAATGATTTTCAAGATGTTAGATTTTGGAGAAAACACTATTTTAATAATAAAACCAGGTTTTAAAAGGAAAAATCATGTGGTGGCATGAGTTGTGAGTAATATGGTTTTAAAGTTGGTTTTATTTGAAATGGATTGTAGAGACAATGGTTTTGAAATGGTTTTGGATTTTTGGATTTTGTGAAAAAGTAAGGAAAATAGTTTTGTAATTGGATTTAAAATTGGTTTGAAAGTAACCGATTAGTTCCCATGTATTCCAATATGATTATATTTTTTTCTCAGCAGGGGGAGAACCAAATACTTGAATTTCATTCTTGGATTATATTTTGTATTTGGGTGGAAAACCACTAGGGGGTGGGTGGGTGGGTAGAGGGTGTGATTTGGATTGATTTGAGTGGTTCATGAAGATTGTAAAGTGCCTATGTTGGATGGGTAATGATTTGAGTGTTACATATAGAGAAGATAGTTTATGGCCTAAATTAAATTAAAATTTCTATTAAATTGGTGTTTTTTGTTAGTTATTTTTATGTTATTAGTGTAAAGAGTGTGTTTTGGAACTTCTATGTGGGTTTGACTTCCATTTAAGTGTGATTAGGTTTCCTGGTTAGTGATTCAACAATTATTACTAATTGTTTTATTTTTTTTAATTGATTATAAATTGGGTATTTAATTGAATTTAATTTGGAATTAATTATAAAATGTTATAAGTAATTATTTGAGTGGCCTTTTTGTTACTAGGTATCTTGGATATTTGGTGATTTTGTTTTCATGTGACATAATTATTATATCTATCTACATATTGTATGATTTTTTTGATTCTAGAATATGGTTGGGATGGGATTTCATTGGATTAATAGTTAACATTGATAACATAGCTTGATAAACAATTCAATAATGGCACCTTAGTCAAATGAGTGATGATGTCCCACTTTATAGATTATTTGTAGGCATGAGTTTCATTTTTAAAGATAAATTTATTTCCATTTTTAAATATGTCATTCAAAAGAGGATTTGATTGAAATAGAATTTAATATAAAAAGTGATGATTTGAGAAATGGGTTTGAAATTGAATTTTCAAACGGAAATGGATTTACAAGGAAATTTTTATGAGATTTTGTCCAAGGGACAAGTGTGTGTACATAATTTTGTGGTTCCATAAAAATTGGATCATATAATGGATTTTGACTCAGTTTTCAATGGGAATCCAAAAGGGTTTGATTGACCTAGTTTTGGTCCACTATCCTTTTGAGGGTGATTCCCTCATTTTCTAAAGTTTGTGCTCTTATCATGTTTACCATTTGTGTTTACATATGTTTTGTGTAATTAATGATGATTAATTTTATGTGTATAGCCACGTGAGGACTATTCTTTTTGTATCAAAGTAACATATTGGTCTGGATTGTTATGATAGACCCATTAGATCATAGGGATTATTCTGAAGGACCCTAATGATATTCAAGAGACATGGTGACTATAATTAAGGGTTGGGGATGAGAAATATAAATGTGATCAAGGAACCCATATAGAGTGACTGTGCCCCAGTATTATGTTGAAACTAGAGGGTGTGTGCAAAATGGGTAGTGATGACTATAGGTTTTTCTTAGACTCAAATCATTAGTGTGATCCTAATATGGATTTAATAGTGATTACAAGACATTAAATTAAGATACAAACCTTAGGTATGTAATATGGGTTCTGAATATGGACAACCCTCATGCGATATGATACTATGAGGTGATTTGGGTGGGATGCACTACCCATTGAGATGTATGAAGAGGCATGAGATACACTAGAAAAGATCCTTCAATCTACCCTTCATTCTTGATACTAGTTTGGAATTACTCGGGGAAATCCCACTTGGATTCAGATTTAATACTAGTTTGTATTTCCTTGAAAGAGTGCCTTAGAACCAGGGATAGGGGATGAAACCCTCCTAGATATCCTTTGGTATTATTTTGGATTTCCTTGGACATGTTCCTTGGAATCGAGGATAAAGGATGAGACCCTCATAGTTTTCCTCCAATATTGGTTTGGAATGCCTTATACATTATCCTTAGATTCATATGTGCTACCATGGGGTGCCTAAGACTTTCTCCTAGGATTTGAATATTGATCTTGATATTGTTGGATTTCCTAGGAATTGTACTAAGGAATCAATCATGGTCCTAAAAATGTTTTTCATTATTATGTGATGTTACTAGAGACACTATAGCACTACCCAAATAAGGTATTATAGTTGGATACTATTTTTTGGGTTTGGATATGGTCCCCATGTATGGTAGGTGTAACATCTTCTGAGACTCTTTGACACTGACTAAAGTAGATATGATTGTGGTTCGAGGTAGTTTGACTGACACTTGATGACCCAACATATATTTTTGATTTTATTTTAATGTTATTTTCTAGGTGGATGTGTTTGATGAGAATTAACACACTCTTATATATGTATTACATACACATCCACTTTATCATAATAGAAATCAGAATTTTTGAGGCATTGGGGATTCATACTATGTCATTAGACTCATCCCCTACACAAATACTTGACATAGAGTTTGATGTAAATGGATAGAACTTCATGTTTTTTCTTAGGGAATAGATATTGATTAGAGTTTGAGGCATGATATAGGTCTAGTGTGATATAGAGGCTGAGTTTTCAGAAGGGTGGATTATGTGAGTTGGGCTAGAGGCTAGTTTTATTTTAGTTATTATTTCTAGTTCACCATAATTTTACTTTATATATAATTCATGAATATTTTTTATCTATTGAGAAAACTATGTTATCATTGATGCATCATATATACTATTTATTTATTTCTATTCTAGAATGTGGGGCCCATTAAACTTCTATTTTATGTCTTTAGGTTTTTAGAATGTTCAATATATAGATGAGACATGCCATTTTTTTTGTAGAATTTGGGAATGAACCCCATGATTTACACTAGAAGGTGTAGTCTCCCCAAGAATATTTTAGGATCTCATTTCTAGTATGTGGAATTTAAAATATGTAGAGGTAATCTTGAGTTAAAGTTGCATCCCGACTCAGGTGCTTTTTGGATGGTCTAGGTTGGGGCATTAAAACACTTCCATTACAAGGTTCTGGAAAGATTCACTATTATTAAAAGGGACACTCCCTCTTCATCTCATCCATGCACTACTTCTATCAAGGTAATGGTTAGTTTATATATGTGAGGGTCTCTTACTACTCTTCCAATCCTTCATGGCCTGATGGTAATCACTAATCAATTTAAGTGCTAATCAGTTGTATTTTCTAAGAACACAAAAAATAATATCACTTCCACTATATGAAGATAATTTTAGACTAAAATTATCTTATTTAACTCCCTTTTTAAGAACCATATATCATAGTGAAAATCCTTCATCTTTCCTTCTTCTCTAAAAGTAGTGAATATGAAAGTAAAGTACTCATTTTTTCCTCTATACCAAATATATCAATATTTTCCTCCTTATTTTCCATAACTACTATAACCAATTTTATAAATATTCTTCAAGTATCTAATCCAAAATTCAATATTTGGGATCATTCATTCTCCTTTTAATCTTCCATTATCATGACAATTTTACCATATGTTTTAACATGGTCACAATATACCAATTAAACTGAGTCAACTCCCCACATTTTGTTCCATATCTTCCTCATTTTAAATTCTCACTGAATCCTCCAAATATTCCATAAATACCCACTTCATAGATTTCATTTATCACTATGGTGTGACCTTTTAATTCCTTATCCTAATCACAATGTGATATCAATCTTTATAGTGTGATGATTAGTCAATAATCAGATCTAGGTAATCTGTTATGTATCTTATATTTAATTTATTTAAATAGTGTAGTGTGATAAAATCCATAACTAGATGCATTATCAATTATATAATTTGATTTATAATGTATATTATAATCTATGGTTTTCCAATGAATTATTCCAAAAATTACTCTAACTTATTGCAGTATAGTTCAACACTTTTCCATTTTCCAATTTTCACAACCCTTACGTATCACATAGAGTACCCTTACACATCATCCAGAGTGTGGCAAGGTAATTATTATATATCAACATGGAAACCTTTATGTATCATCCTATTGAACTTTATGTATTTTCAAGGTAACCTTTACATATTATGATCTTTTCAAATTCTTTAAATTATCCTTCACATATCGGCTTGGTTACTTTTACATATTGGCTCAGTTACCTTCATGAATCAGCCTAGTTACTTTTACATTCGATGAATTTGAAAAATTCTTGCAACTTTGAATTTTGGTAACCTTTATGTATTTTTATATATTAATATTATGCATCAATTAACTATTTTAGAGTACCCTTACATATTATAGTGAATTTCAACACTTTTCAATTTTCTCGAACACATTTTTCTTACCACTGGTTACCTTTACATATGGGACTTTACCATTTTCTTGAAATCAGTAACTCTAAAAATTTAAATAAAAAATGTATCTCAGCCTTATGAAACCATATTTGAACAACCTCAACCTCTCCAAAAATCTTCAAACATATATTCTAAACTAACTTCCATATTTATAACTCAAGAAAAACTTCCAAACATAACTTCCATACTCCCAATTGACAACAAATTATTCAAAAAACATTTTTGTTTTCTACTTAAAAAACATAAAACTTCAAGACTTACACTGCCAGAATAAATTTCAAACTTCCACTCTCTAGAAAAACTACCAGACTTCCATTTTCAACTTCCAAACATATTGCTAACAGAACATCCATCATTAATTGAAAAAAATCCAATTCAAAAACTCGGGTTGCAAAATTATACTCCTTTGGATTTTGTAGTTAATTATGCCATAAATCCATCTCCATCATATTAATTCATTAATTTAAAAACATGTATGAATTTATGGTTCATTTCCTTCTCCCACGTCGATAATAAAATTAAATGTTATTCTTCTTTACTTAATAAATCATTTTCATTCCTTCTCCCCCTTCAAGTTTCTCTATATTTTACTTAACCACTACTGGAGTCTTATAGGGAAATACTGATTCTCCTCAAATTATAAAATTCAGATTTAAATAATTTTTTCTCCCCCATTGTTATGAAATTATTTTCCATCCAATTTTATATTGGTCTTTTACAAACTTTTTAAAAAAGACAACATTTACTCTTGAACTTTTGGCACCATTTACAATCTCCCAACCACTTATTTATTGAACCATTGGTACTTCTTATCACTAGTGGAACTCTAAATTTACCACTTCATCCTTATTAGTAATCAATTAACAAAAAAAATTTGGTTTTTCATTTTTTAAGCTCTGAACCACTTCCTCTCTCCAGCTACAGTTTACTCAAATATTTTTATAGAATGAATTAAATATATATAAAAGTGTCACTAATAAATTATATAAGACTATTAAGTCATAAATTAATGTAGTAAATAAGAGTATAAGTCAATAATATCAAAGTTTTCCTTTTCATCCACTCACTTATATAAATACATGCATCATGATCTTTTAATTGATTGAATAATTCTTCCACATGTTGAATCAATTAATACCAATTGTTCATGATGAACTTGTGACACTAATTGATATTTTATATGTTTTTCTCATAGGTATTATACTTTTCTGGATGAAAATAAACATCATTTGAGTGATCATCACCTACTGCCCTTAAATTCATTTAGTTTTTTACTCCAAGTATTAAGATAAATTTCATCATGGGGAAACCATTTATTATCTATGAAACTTTATTCCTTTCATCTTTTGGAATTCTGAAAAAATAGTAAGTTGATACCAAATTATTAGAACATGAAAAAATAAACTTGAATTCCATGGATTTTTAAATTTCTTCATTTAAGTTGCCTATTCTTTCTTTTGTGGTATGATACCACATGAGATATATCCTGATATCATTCAATGGTCACTAAAGTTGGCTTAATATCATTGGATATTTAAGATATATATTTTTCATCACTTTAATTCCCAATCATTATCTACATCATTTGATTTTATTTATCATAGATTGGGATTCTAGATTCATATTTGAAATCAAAATTAGTTTCTTGATTCTAGTTTTTGAGTTAGTTAGGGCCTTAATACCATTTGATATTTTTTAAGGCCTAATAATAATTAAGAACTGTAGTACCTCTGATCACACTTGTCGCATTTAACTCATTTTAAAATAAACTCACCCCATGGATGATATCTCCCCCAAAAATCTATATCAATTAAAACAATAGTTAAAACCATTTAAACACATGGGGAGAGGGGTACTTCTAGATCATCATCAAGTTGAGGAATGTGGTTGGTATTTGTAAATGAACCCTTTTATTCTATTTTTCTTCAAATCCTTGATAGGGGTTATCCTTAGAGAGATACCACTTATACAGAATTCATTCTGGATGTTTTATTTGGTCTTGTCATTTTATGGATTGGGCTTTACCACTATTGTGAGACTAATCCAAAGAGTGATTTTTCTTCCATTAATGCATCACTGTTATATCTTTCTTAATGATTTCTCCTCCATAAGAGGGATATTAAACCAATATTCACTCATATTCCTTGAGGTATGATTTATAAAACCACTAAGGAATTATTTTTTCTTATATTATTTAAATTTCATTATATCCACTTTAATAATTTTCATTCTTGGCGAGTCATTATTTAAGTACACATCCATCATTCTCACAGTTGGACCATATTTCTTCTTTCTCCTCCATCTATTATTTAATTCTCTCGATGAGGGTTTCTATAATTTTATAATTTTTTTCTTGGTTCACTCTTTAATTTTTTCCATTATTTTCCTCCATAGTAATAAATATATTTTCTAGCATAAGAAATTTTATTTTGATGAAACAATTATTCACACTTATCATAGGATTAGAGGAATTACTTATGAAACCTTTAGATTATTTTTTTCTATAATTTATATCCATATGTCCATGTTTATAAAAAAACATATCCCATTAAATTCACTACTCATGTAGCCATTTCTCAGTTGAGATGTTGATTCAGTAGATTTTCTTCCACTTTTGAGTCTTTATAGATCTATACACACACTCTTGGTGAGTCCCATTCTTCCACAATATTATTACCTTATAGCTACATTCTTATGATATTCACCATTTCTATATTTTTTTAGAATCTTCCACTTATATCTTGATTAAATTTTTTGTTTGTACTATCCACTTATTGATGCTAGCATGGGATGTATCTTATTCTTTCCATTAGAGGTTTTCAACCTATACTCAAACCCCTTTATATTCTCATCCTTGTCCTTTAATTTGGAAGCCATCTATTTCAACAAAGATTTAGCTTCCTTTTTTAGATGTTATCCTATTCTCATGTTATGCCTTTAGGGGGACAATTCAATCTTTCCACTCCTTCTATTTGTCTATTTATTTACCCACTCTATGTGTAAGTTATTCAAGTATATAACTTTATCCCTTAATTTGTTCACCCATTATCACGATCTCACCATTTAAGGCCCCAACTAATATATTGTTTATGTTATTCTAAAAAAAAAAAATTTACATGAATATAGAATTAAATACATGCATAATATCTAGTTGATCCATTTTCCTATATATGTATTAGATCTCATATTGAATACTATATAAACATTATCAAGATTGATGACCAATTATTATTGTCATATTTTCATTGGGATCCATACTTATATCATTGTCCAGGGGTGATTCTTAATTTTTAGATTGTAAATAATCTTCCAAAACATTATTTGAATCATATTTAATAATAGAATCAAGATTTTTCACCTAAATTTGGACATTTTTCTTCTTTGGAGTCTTCTTTACATTCTCCTTCTTCTTATTTTTGACATAAGGCAGTCTTTAAAATATTTTAAGGATAATAACTCCATTTACTTTATTTCTTTTGATTATCCATATATATTTTCCAAAAAGTTCCAAATATAAAAAAACTAGATCAATGAACATTTTTCTTGAATACCCAACTGGAAAGACCTCTATATAATATCTTTTGGGTCTCTGCATCATGTATTCATTCATTATTATTTCTGAAATCAATATCTCATTGGATATATTTCATGATCTCTTCACTATAAACTGATAGAAACAAAAAAATATCCCTTTTAGAACTATCAAAGCTAGGACCATAGAAAAATAAAGGCTTTATTATTAAATCCATGTGCACAGAAAATCCATTTTTTTATATTTAACACCAAGTCATAATATTTGGTCTTTGATACAACTTTTTAGGACCAAAATTAATGTTCACACCATGAGAGGTGGGAGGATGTATTAGGGTGCACACAATTTTTTTTACTCTTATTCTAGTCCCCTATGATGTATAAATATTGTTCCATAATTTCTAGGAACATGTTCAATATTTATTCCTCTATTTTACAATCACATTGAATATCAAATATACATGCATAAAATAATGCATAAGAAAAAATAAGGATTTTACTGGGTTCACCACTAAGGGATAATACAAGGAGCATACACAAAGTGACGTGCTGATGTACCAGAATAAACTATACTCCCTTATAGTGGATGCATGTTTTTAGGTCATGGTTACTGATCTCATTGTCGAGCGTGTCAAATTAGTTGTTTAATTTTGACTAGAATTTCTGCAGTATAGCAGCAACCCTAGGTTGTCTCTCGACGGAGCATTAGATCATTAATTTAAAAAGAGGGATTTAATTATTAAATTATAAGTGTAATTAGGTTTTTTAAAACATGGGGGTTTTATGATTAAATATGAAAATAGAAAATGAAAGTGATAAAACAAAGTAGAAATGAACAAGATTATTTAAGTGTGATCAACCTGGGGAAGTCTCGTGATGCTCATCCTTCATCGATTAAAGAGATATGGTTATGATCTTTTAATACCTGGTTTTTAACACATATTAACATAATGTTACTGAGTTTATGCTAGGATACCTCCTAGGGTTCAGTCGAAAACACACAATGATTCACCAGACACCGCCGATGATTGAGTGATTTGTGTTTGACATCATAACCGAAACTCACCAAGGCAACACACAAAGAACTCGATGTGCTATACAGGTTTGTATGTTACTTATTTGTGATACCATGACATAAATTTTCATGACCTTTAAAGTGATTATGTTTTTTCAATTGACCAATATGAACCACACAAACACCGCAATTGAATGAAGGAAGAAAAAGGGATGAACGGTGTGTGAAACATCACATGAAAGGGTACCCCCAAACATGGTAATTTGAGTTTGAGTATAACATACCACTATATAAATCAATTAAATAAAAATATAGGATTAATAAAGACAACATAAAACCTGGAATTAAAAAGATCATTCAAAATAATACAAGTATGAAGCTCGGGATTACATCACATTCCTCCCCGGGTGATCACAAGGGGTTTAGAAACCCACGGGAGGGGAAGAAGAAGAATATGTTGAAGTAGAACTTTCCATAGCCTCCAAAACTTCTTGGGATTAATATAAGACTCCTTGGGGACTCAAAAATGGCAGAAAATTTCCTCCTAGTCTAACTCTAAAATGGGGTTCCCAAGGTGCCAATTTATAGGCAAAGTGAGAAGTGGATTTGGGCACCCTGATTTCACAAATCCTCTTGGTCCACGGTTTTGGCCGGTCATAAAGCCTTAAATCACTTTGGAAAAAAATAAAGAGTTGTTTAAAGACACCTTGTATACCTCCATGTAAAATTTGGAGTCCGGATATGGAATATAATAAGAGATATTTCCAAAATACAGAGGCAATGTTTTGACCCCATACAGATCCACTTTATTGGATAAATCAGCTTTTATGGGACTCTTAATGGATGAATTGGGATTTGGTTCCTTAATATGAAATTTATATCATTAAATTTGGACCATCCCACAAAGTTTCAGCCCATTTGGATTCACATATTAGTAGAATCATGCATTTTAGTCTACTGGTGTTCTTGGATCATGGGCAGAATGACCCATTTTTCATGGACTTCATCATATATCCTCCAAATCACCTCCACCTACAATATAATTATCAAAACAAGTAACATTTACCTTTTTAAAAGTGTTAAAAACAAAATAATTTAATCAAAAATGGAGTGAAATTTATTATTATACATATAATTTTCAATAAAAAATCATTTTAATACATTAGTATAAGGGTGAAATAAAACAGTGAATCATGGTACGATCACACCCCCACACCTAAACATTTGAACTCCTGGGCGAAGTATAATATCCTAATCATGTCCCATTCCTAAATAAAAGGTGTAAAAATATCCAAGATTCTTTTGAAATTAAATTCATCATGTCTCTTCTATGGAATCTATTTTCCTATCATTTTTATTTTCTCACATTCAAATTTGTTGAACTTCATTTGTTCACCCATGAAACATGTCACAACCTACCTCACCTTAAAATTTTCCCTCTTCACTTAAGGAACATATGGAAGTGGATTTATGCTCTTTTCCTAGATTTCATGTGATCTTACCATATGATTTCCAAGATTCTCATTTCTCTACCGGCAGAAACTAGTGTGCTACTCAAGAGGACTTCGAACAGGTTGTTCTAAGGTTCAATGGTTGGTAGGATTTGATGTTTAAAAGTCTGAGGCAGAATAGGAGTGTTTAATCTCTTATGTACAAAACATGTCAAAATTCATCAAGTGTTCACAATTAATGTACACACTCAACCCCTCACAAAGTGTATCACCTCCAACTCACTCTCCCCATTGTCCATTTTTGTGTGTCATAACCAAACAATGAATAATAATGAGTAAACATCCTCTTTTCTCCATTTTTTTCTTTTGTTATGTTTTTTTTTCAATGTACAAAACTATTTTTTGCATAGTTTTTTTATAGATAAAGAGGGAAATATGTGTCAAACAATGATGTAATATGTATTATGAACCCATTGCCCAAGGAAAATGTAGGCACCCTTTATATCAATCCATAACAATGATTATATCTCCAGAATTCCCATGGAAACACACTCTCTCCCACACTTGATGAAAATAAAACAAGAATATACACAAGAGATGGGTAGGTAGGGATAAATTATCTTGTAATGTGGCTAACCAACTGGAATTTCATGGTCTCTAAGGCTTAAGAAGGATAAAATGTAAAGGTGGAAAAAAATATAGGATAATTGTAAAAAGGGATTTTCAATGAACGATTACCTCTATCATTAATGTAGCATAATTGAATCTTATGGATTAAAATAGAATCAAGGTAAGTTCTAGTTTCTCTACATGACCCAGAATCTCAAGAAAGTGATTAAAAGGAAGAATATGCAATAAAGGGTGTATAATATCTCTTGGGTAAGGGATTAAAATATTGGTCAGTGCTAATGAGGCATGAGTTTCAAAAATCCATTAAACACCTAAGAATGATTTGAAAATACAAATTCTAGAAAAATATTCCATATCAAAATTCATTTGAAAAACATTTTTCCAAAAATAATGGAATTTTCCACACAATATACTCAAGCATGAAAAATGATTTTGGATATTCTTTTTAAGATCAATTTTTATCTAAAAACACAAAATAAGGAAAAATAAATCAAAAATGAAAACACATTTTTTTTATTTTTTTTATTTCATTTTTTGTTTTGTTTAATCCAAACTATGACATGTCACCCTCCCCCACACCTAAAAGTTAAACTATCCTCAATGAAAGTATTTTAAATAAATATGCAAGTAAATAAAGGTAGGGAGACGGGATAACCTGCTAAATGGTGTCATATGTGGCATCTATCGGTTGGATTTCCTCCACAAGATGATTTGGAAAATCCTCATAGAAGTGTTTGAGCCTCTTTCCATTGACAATAATCCTTTTTCCACTCTTCTCATGCAAAACATATATAGCACCAAAAGGGTAAACATCAGTAACAGTATAAGGACCGAGCCATCGGGAACGAAGTTAACCTGGGTGGAGCTTTAGCCTGGAATTATACATGAGAACCGTCTCACCAATATGAAACTTCCATTGATGTATCATGCTATCATGGATAGCCTTTGTCTTCTCTTTATAGATTCGGGAGTTTTCATATGCATCACGTCGAATTTCTTCCAACTCTTGAATCTGTAGCTTCTTATACTCACCTACATCTGAAAGATTCATATTACATTGTTTAACAGCCCAATATGCATGATGTTCTACCTCCAATGGGAGGTGACAAGTCTTTCCAAACACAATTCTATATGGTGACATTCCGATTGGGGTTTTAAAATCCGTATGGTATGCTCAAAGTGCATCATCCAAGCGCAAACTCCAATCTTTTCTATCGGGTTGTACTGTTTTTCCAAGATTCTCTTAACTTCTCGATTTGAGATTTCTACTTGTCTGTTAGTTTGGGGTTGATATCCTGTAGATACTTTATTAACAACCCCATACTAATGAAGAAATTTTTTCATGTTGCGATTTCAAAAAAGTGAACCATGATCACTAATGATGAATCTAGGTAAACCAAACCTACTGAAAATTTAGGACCTCACAAAATCAACAACCACTCGAGAGTCATCGGTCCTGGTGGCCTTTTCTTCCACCCATTTAGATACATAGTCAACAACCAATAAGATGTACACAAAGCCAAATTAATTTGGAAAATTCCCCATGAAGTCAATGCCCCATGCATTGAAGATCTCACAAAATAACATGGGATGTTGGGGAATTTCATTCCTCTTAGAGATATTACATGTGAATTGACAACGAATACATGACTTGAAAAATATATGGGCATCCCTATAGAAAGTTGGCCAATAAAGTCCTGAGTCAAGGAACTTTAAAGCTGTATGTTGAGAGCCAAAGTATCCCCCATAGGCCAAAGTGTGGAAGAAGGTCAAAACAGAGGTGAACTCATGGTCAAGGACACACCGATGAAGTACTTGGTCACCACAAATTCTCCACAAATACGGGTCATCCCAAATGTACCACCGAGAATCATGCTTAAGTCTCTGGAATTGTGAATTGCTAAAATCAGTGGGGACCCTGTATGTTGTTAGAAAATTTAAAATGTCCGCATACCAGGGGGTAAGGTCCACAACATAACGAGGGGTCTCATGAGGGAAGAATTCTCCAATGGGGAGGGGTGAGTCAACATGATGGTCCAATGGTGGGGAAATACTACTAATGTGGCTAGATACCACATTTTCCACTCCTCTCTTATCTCTAATCTCAAGTTTAAACTCTTGGTGGAGGAGCATCCACCGAATGAGTCGGGGCTTAGCTTCAGGTTTCTTTAGGAGGAAACAAAGGGCAACATGATCAGAAAAGACAATGATTTTTGACCCGATAAGATATGAACAAAATTTTTCCAAGGAAAACACAATAGAAATAATTTCTTTTTCAGTGGTCATGTATTTTTACTGGGCAAGGTCAAGGGTACGTGAGGCATACACAATGACATGAGGAGCCTTATCAACCCTTTGTGATAAAACTGCCCCAACTGCAAAGTTAGAGGCATCACACATAAGTTCAAAGTGGAGATCCCACCTTGGAGGTTAGATGATGGGAGGTGATGTGAGACTCCATTTTAGTGAATTGAATGCATCCTCACAATTTTTATCAAACAAAAACTCAGATTCCTTTTGTAATAACCAGGACAAGGGAAGTGAGATCTTACTAAAGTCTTTAATGAATCGGTGGTAAAAACCAGCATGAACCAAGAAAGATCGCACATCATTAACACATTTTGGATATGGAAGGGTTGAAATTAATTCAATTTTTGATTTATCCACTTGAATTACCTCTTTTGAAATAACATGCCCAAGAACTATCCCCCGTTCAACCATGAAATGACATTTCTCTTAATTTAATACAAGATCTTTTTCTATGCAATGACGGAGGATAGAAATTAGGAGATCCAAAAAATCATCCAAGGAAGTTCCATAAACTGTGAAATCATCCATAAAAACTTCCATGCAATTTTCTAGGTACTCTGAAAATATACTCAACATACAATGCTGAAAAGTACCTGGAGCATTACAAAGACCAAAAGTCATCCTTCTGTATGTAAATGTGCCAAATGGAAAGGTAAATGTTGTCTTTTCTTGATCCTCAAGGGATATATGGATTTGTAAATAACCCAAATATCCATCAAGGAAACAATAATAGGACTTACTATCCAATCTTTCTAACATTTGGTCAATGAAATGTAGATGAAAGTGGTCCTTCCATGTGGCTTGATTCAGTCGACGGTAGTCAATACAGAATTTCCAACTGTTTTGCACATGTTTTGGAACCAATTCATTCCTTTCATTTGACACAAATGTTATTCCTATTTTTTAGGCACAATTTGCACTGGGCTAACCCATTTACTATCAGATATAGGATAAATGATCCCCACAACAAGTAATTTACTGACTTCCAATTTTATCACTTCAAGGAGAGTGGTATTCAACCGGTGTTGAGATTGTCTTACAAGCTTAGCCTCATCATCCAAAAGTATATGGTGTATATAAATAGACGGGCTAATCCCAGGAATATCATCCAATGTCCATCCTATTTCATTTTTACACTCTCTTAGAAAATCAAGTAGTTTTTATTCCTATTGTTTAGAGAGGTTATTGGAAATAATGACGGGTAGTTGTTCTATACCCTCAAGATAAGCATATTTTAAATTAGATGGAAGTGGTTTTAATTCCAAAACTGGGGGTTTTGGGACCGAGGGAGGGGATTTAGGGGGAGTGAGGTCCATAAAACTGTCTATCTACACATGTTTATTCTCTAAAGATAGAGAATATATTGAAATGAGATTTTCACAATCATCGATGGTCATGGGTACCTCAGAATGAACACACTCATCAATTAAAGAACAAAATTTACACTTTTCAAAACCCACACAACACTCAAAACATGAATCAAAAATCAAATCATCCAAGGGTGAAGAAAAGGAAAATGGATCAGAATTTGGGTTGAGGAGAGAATTGTGTGTGTTTGCATCATTTGAGAGCACTTCCATCGAATAGATAGGAAGAGTGGAGTGATCTTCAACAGGGTGTTTCATAGCCTCAAGGATGTTAAAACCGACCTTTTCTCCTCCGAATTCTATAGACATCATACCATTGTGAACGTTGATGATTGTATTTTATATTTTGAGGAATGGCCTCCCAAGTATGAGAGGAGCATGTCCTTGGGTTTGGGTATCTTCCATCTCAAGAATGTAGAAATCAGAAGGGAAAATGAGATTCTTCACTCTTACAAAGACATCCTCAATCACTCCTGTTGGATGCGTAGTACTTCAGTTGGAAATCTTTACAACAATTCCCATTGGTTGAATCTCTCAAACCTACAGAGAAGTGTACACAGAGTGAGGCATTGCATTAATGTAAGCACCTAAATCTTGAATAGCATCAGAAAATAAAGTCTCCCCTATGGTACATGGTATTGTGAATGTTCCCAGATCCTTGCATTTGGTTGGTATTGCTGGTTGAATCAAGGCTGAGACATTCCTACCCAAGTTGACTCTCTCATTCCCCTTCAGCCTTCGTCTATGGGTGCAAAGTTCTTTAAGAAATTTGGCATAACATGGAATTTTCTTGACTACATCCAATAAAGGAATATTAACTTGAACCTTTTTAAATGAATCTATTATTTCATTATCAATATCATTATCAAATTTTTTATTGTATTTAAAGAGTCTTTGGGGGAAAGGAAGATGGATGGATTGTTCATTTGAATCATCAATGATAATTTGATTGCCCTTTTTATTTTGGTTTTCTTTACTTGAAAATTTTTAGGGTTGGGAAAGAGTGTTTTCAAGAGGGGGACATACCTATTCTATAGAATCAGTTGAAGTAGAAACTTCTTTACCACTACAAAGTGTAATGACACATAAAATACCTTTGTCCTTCGGATTGGAAATGGGTTGGGATGGTAGTTGTCCAGAACCTTGTATCTTAAGCTCACCAATGGTGTTCGCTAATTGTACCACTTGAGTTCATAGGTCTTGAATTTCCAATTGTGTGGTTTGTTAGAACTGGAGGTTATGGTTTTCCATTTGTTTCACCATATCCTAGATGCTTGGTTCAAATTTGGGAGGAGGAGGATGATTGTTTTGAGAAGTTGAAGGATAAGAAGGTTTCATAACTTGGCCTTGTGGATACCAATTCTTCTTGGGGTAGCTTGAGTTTCCTCCTTGTCGGTACTGGGGTTGTGTTTTCCACCCATGGTTTGGATTTGGCCTGAATTATTCCTACTTGAAGGGAGGTTCTTATTGGAATGGACGCCCTGGGAGCACGACTGCACAAGACTCAGGTGAATCTTGAAGTTGTGGGAACTGGTCATAAAAATGAGTATTGTCAGAACGAATACCACAATGTAATGGAACATGAGGAGATTGTGAGTTTCCTTGTGCTTGAGATAATTTACTTATAAGGTTATGCATCTCATCAAGTTTATTATCTAACTTTTTTTCTAGGGCTGAATTACTTACCTCATGAACTCTTTGGGTTGGTTCAATTGCTCGTGTACCAAATTGTTGTACATTTTGAGCCATGTTGGCTATTAAGTCATGAGCGACGGAAGGAGTTTTATCAACTAGGTCACCACCAGCTACAACATCTATCATTCCATGATCCATGGGGACAAGTCCCTCATAGAAGTATTGGATTAACAATTGATCACTAATTTGGTGGTGGGGGCAGCTTGAGCAAAGTCTCTTGAATCTCTTCTAGTATTCATGAAGGGTCTCTCCTTGTGATTGCCTAATTCCATAGATTTATTTCCTAATTGATGCAATTCGTGAGGCAGGGAAGAACTTATCTAGAAAGAGTCATTTAAGGTCATTCTATCCCCCAATTGTGGTAGGCAGATAGTATAGCCAGTCTTTGTCTACACCATCAAGGGAGAAAGGGAAGACCCTAAACTTAATTGAGTCCTCAGACACATTTTGGGGTTTCATGGTGGAGAACACTATGTGAAAATCCTTAAGGTGTTTATGAGGGTCCTCATCGGGAAGACCATGGAATTTAAGAAGAAGGTGGATGATACCTGATCTCAGCTCAAAGTTGGATGCTTCCTCGGGATATTGGATGCACGCAGGTTGGTACTCCACATCAGGGGTGGTCAGTTATTTTAAAGTTCGATTATTTACAGCCATGTTTTCTTGGCTTTGATTGGGTTAAATTTTTTATTAGTTTAGGAACAATTGATGTTCCAAAAGTGGTTCCTCAATGTTATTGGATTTACCTTCTCTAGATTCCCTGATTTGTCTATGAAGTGACTTTTCAATTTCAGGGTCAAATTCAAGTAGTGTTTCTTTACCAGACCGGGTCATGAAAATAAGTTGTGAAGTTTGTTTATTTTGAATATGGATAAAATCACTTAATAAGGGTGAAAATAGAATATAATGTTATAATACAGAATTATAGATAGAGATATGGAGAAGGAGAGAGAGAGAGAGAGAGAGAGAGAGAGAGAACACACTAAAACAACCAAAAATAAAGACAAAAAACCCAAAACAAAACAATCAAATGGGGGTGGGGTATTGAAAGGAGTACTAATTAAGAAGTAAAATAAATAAATAAAATGAAATAATGAAAAGAAATTATCTTGGATCCCTAGAAATGGTGCCAAAATTTGATCGCGTTGTCGAGCGCGTCAAATTAGTTGTTTAATTTTGACTAGAATTTCTGTAGTATAACAGCAACCATAGGTCATCTCTCGACAGAGGATTAGATCATTAATTTAAAAAGAGAGATTTTATTATGAAATTATAAGTGGAATTAGGTTTTGTAAAACTTGGGGGTTTGACGATTAAAGATGAAAATAGAAAATGAAAGCGATAAAACAAAGTAGAAATGAACAAGATTAATTAAGTGTGATCAACCCGAGGAAGTCTCATGATGCTCATCCTTCATCGCTTCAAGATATATGTAAAGACCCGTAAATTTCAAGGAAATTTTTTTCTTAATTTTCTTTGGAATTTTACAAGAATGCAGTTTCTGACGGTACCTGATTCCGAGGCCCGGTGTGCCCAGAATCATTTTCCGAAGTTTGGCTCGGGTACGTTCAGTGAACGAACGAGCGGGTTTTTCTAACTTTTGAACCGGTGCTCAGAATCGAATTCCGAGGGCACCGATGGAATCGCAGCGCCGGTATTTGCTTAGAAACGCCTCTTCCGAAGTTGCATTTGCTTGGGTGTGGTTTTTAAATTTTTGGGGTTAAGTTAAGAAATAAAATAAAGAGTGCGACAACTTTATTTTTATTTCACTTAAAGCCACTTGAAAGCCACTTAAAGCTGATTAAGCTGAGTTGATGCGAATAAGGTGCAATCCAAAATATCCTACCCTCTTGGTAGGATATTTGTGAGGTGGGGCCCGCACGAGCCCCACCGTTTCTTTTCTGCTAAGTAACGCACCCGCGAAAACCCCTATTAAATAAAAGTCAACTGGGGCGTTTTCTTAAACAATTAAACGCTCCTATTAATTGGGGTGTTTATTCGTTGAAATTAATTATATGAATTAATGGGTTGTTACTTAGGTTGTTTTTTTTTGTTGGCATGTTAATAAAATAAGACCAACGCTTTTCTTCTTGAGGGTGGTTCGTTGAGAGGATTTGACAGAACCTTAAGTCCTTCAACCTCCTTCATGAAGAACGCGAAGAACGCGAAGAATGCGAAGAACGCCGACCTCCAACGAAGGGCGACGAAGAACGCCGAGCCCTCAGAGATCGACGACGCGACGCCAAGTACCGCAACGCCGAAGATTCTTCCCCCGCGACGTTCTTCTGCGACATTCTTTCATCCGCGACAAATATTCGATCATCCGTTGAGTTCGTCGACGCAACGCCGTATACCGCGACGACGCGACGCCCTTCCGCGACGCGACGAACCTCTTCTTCCGCGATGATCAATTCCACGAAGAACGCACGTTCGACGAATTCGATGAGGTAGGGGTTTGATTCTTAAAAATCTTTTTGATTTATACCCATGACGTTTGTTAAACTTTTGTGGTGTTATATTCCTTTTAAAACCGCTAACGCGGTGGGTGCGGACTAACGAACAAGTTCGAACCCACCACACTTTTTCGTTCTTGGTGCGCGAAACGGAGGACGATGAAAAATGAAGCCGCAATGGTGATTTGAGGGCCTGGCAGTGAAGAATGGGACCCGGGAAGAGCCACGGCGCAGACGGAAGTGGAATCGGACCATCAGAGCAACTCCGATGGCCCGCAGAATCCACCGGCGGCGCCCCGACGCGCCGCCGGACGGAGCCGCCGCGGTTGAAGCTGCGGCGGCGGCGGCCGACCAGACCTACGACCGCGTGGGTCCGGTGACACACGGGACGCGGCAAATCCATGTCCGCTGACCCAGCGCGGCCCCACGCGGGCCGCGACCCCTCATTCCGCGGGGGCAGCGCCCCGCGGCTTTCTCCGCTCGGCCGCTCGACCGAGCCGAGCCGGGCCGACCCGCCGGGCTGGGTCGCGCCCAGGCCGGGCTGGGCCGCCGGGGCCGGGCCGGGTCGTGCCAAACCGGGTCAGACCCGGACCCAGGTCGGGCCGACCCGATTTGGGCCGACCCAGGGGGGGTTGGGCCGGGCCCAGACCCCCCGTTCCAGACTCTTTTCGGTCTTTCGCTCATAACTTGAGCTACGGGCCTCCGAATGACACGCCGTCAGTGGAGATGCTATCCTTGGATCGAGACGGTCGTTTCGGTATATCGCACTCAAGGTTTCAGAATATTTTGGGTTCGTCCAGGTTGGTTCGTACACGAAACCAACCGGGCCCTCGGAGCGGAAACGCTCATATCTTGAGCTCCGGACATCCGATTGACGTGCCGTCAACTTTGTTGAATTACTATAAGTGAGACGGATCTTTTGTCTTACTCCGCCCTAGGTTTAGACGCAGGTGGAGTATGGTCGGGTTGGTTTTGCCTTAAAAACCAACCGGGCCCCTGGGACGAAAAAGCCAATATCTCTCAGACCGGGCATCCGATTGACGCGCCATCTATTGCGTTGAGTTCCTATTGGCGATACGGAACTTTTGGATACATCAAATCCGGACTATGTGTCAGTTGATGTATCAGCCTCTCGACTCGTGGAGCAGACCCTCCCGAACGAGCTTGCTGTGTGCGGGGACCCTAGAGCTGGCTGCGACTGCTACTGTGACGACGACGACTGTACAGAGATCCTCAGTGGATTCGACTGCGACGATGATGAAAACCGTACGAGAATCCTCCGTGTTTTCGGCAGTGACCACTATGGTACATCTTGGGATACATCAACTCCAGACTACATGTTAGTTGATGCATCGACCTCTTGGCTCGTGGAGTGGACCCTCCCGGAACGAGCATGCTGTGTGCGGAAACCCTAGAGCCGGTTGAGACTTGACGACTGCTGATCGAACGACTCGGTGTGTTACGGATAGTCCAGTGGGGAGCACTTGGTTATAGCGGCAGACCCACGGCAGAGGAGCGCTTGGTTGTAGCGGCAGACCCGCGGTACTCAACAGAAGGAGTACCTCTAGAGGCTATGAGGGGGAGCGCTTGGTTGTAGCGGCAGACCCACGACGGAGGAGCGCTTGGTTGTAGCAGCACCGGGGAGCGCTTGGTTGTAGCGGCAGACCCACGACGGAGGAGCGCTTGGTTGTAGCGGCTGACCCATGGTACTCAACAGAAGGAGTACCTCTAGAGGCTATGAGGGGGAGCGCTTGGTTGTAGCGGCAGACACATGGGGGGAAGCACTTGGTTGTAGCAGCAGGCCCCCAATACTCGATAGGTGGAGTACTACAGCAGTCCAAGGTGAGAGGGAAGCGCTTGGTTGTAGCGGCATAACCACTGTACTTGATGGAGAAGGAGTTTCCCAATAGCTTTGGGTTCAACTTCATGATCGATCCTGTGTGGGTCATTGCGGGGGTTAGTACCTACCGATCCTTTGTGGGTCCGACGGTTTAGATGAATCAGTGGCTACATCTGATCATCTCTATTGTCTTACGAAGAAGTATATACCTGTGTGAGCTGAATCCTGTTTTGCTTTCCTAAGTGGATTGTGTTGTGCTATCCTGTGTGGATTTACGTTTTGCTTTCTATGTGGATGGTGTTGTGCTATCCTGGGTGGATTTACGTTTTTCTTTCCTGTGTGGACTGGGTTGTACTTGAGCTCGGATGTTGGAGCCGAGCGATAATTGATGACTTAGGTATATGTATGGGCATATACCTAAGCAGTGTCGGATGTTACTTCGTGATTGTATCCTCCCTTTGTGGTTTATCCTTTTTGGATTCTGGGAGACATTCGGGGGTCTCGGGGTCCCTACTGAGTAGCTTATACTCACCCCTGCATGGGCTATGCCCGCACTACATTGTGTTGGTTGCAGACGACGGACAACGCTGATCGTGGTTGAGGCTTGTGGAGCAGGATGGTACCTGGAGGTGGACCACTGGGCGGGACGTACTCGGAGCGGTCGGCTGGACCCGAGGAGTAGTGGAGGCTATCTGTACCCACCCTTCAGGCGGGACTTCCAGTGGATGGCTCGACGTTGAGGATTTACTTTTTAGTTGTTGTTTTCCCTTTCAAGTTGTACTTTACTATCAGTTTGGGTTTGTATTCTGGCCCACTTACTTTTCCGCACCTACTGTTGTACCAGTTTTTACTTAGTGTTTACTTTTTCCGCTTGCTTAGTCTATGGTGCTTGTTTACTTTACAAGGAAATGCCTTACCTTTACCGGGATTTACGCCTTGGTGCTAGTCGCCAGACCTTGGCCTATGGAAGGCGGGCTTGGGGTAGTCACGACACGGGCCCCGAGGACGGGTTGTGACAAATTGGTATCAGAGGAGTTCGATTCTACCGCAGACTCTGATCTTTCTTCTATGTGAAGCAATAGTGTTAAGCGTATTGAGTGTGGTTATCAGTCCAGGGAGCCTAGTGTTGGTGCGACAGCCGACGTATCCGTACACCAGGACCCTGACTTCTGATTTCCGACTTAATGCACAAAAACATTGATTGCATGTGTGTTTCAAGTTTTATTTGTGATTACTTGTATCATCTCACCAGGTATACTGTTCTGACCGTGGCACACCTGTTTCCTTTTCGGGATGGCCCCACGACGACAACCAACTAGGGTTCCGAGAGTTGAGCGTGACGACAGCCCGCCGAGCGACGAGGCCTCGGTACAGGGCCCTTTGACAGTAGAGGCACCAACAGTACCACTACCCGCCGAGCCACCGATGCTTCCAGCCCCAGCCGCTGACGATGCACGTCGCCTTGGAGCTCTGCACGAGTTTCAGTACCAGCGACCGCCTATGTTCTATGGGGAGACGGACCCCCAGGCAGCCGAGGACTGGCTGGAGGTGGTTGTACGAGTTTTTCGGTTAGTGAGGACACCAGAAGACCTTATGGTGGTCCTTGCAGCGAGCCTCCTGCATGCGGCAGCAGGCAGATGGTGAAGCTTGATGTTCCAAGTGCACGACGAGGCATCACTCCTTTGGACGGACTTTGAGACCCTTTTTTGCTCAGAGTTCGTCCCAGCCACCCTCTGAGCGGTGCGCATCCAGGAGCTACTACAGCTACGGCAGCGCAGCATGACAGTAGCCCAGTACGCGGCAAGGTTTACCGATCTCTCGCGCTATTCCACGGACATGGTACGAGACCCATTCTTCAGGGCCTGAACCTTCGAGCAGGGGCTCAGGCGAGAGATCAGAGCATCAGTTGTTCCTCACAGCATTCCGACACAGACAGGGGTGTTGAAGCGAGCCCTCTTAGTGGAGAGTTTCCTTGCTGAGTAGTCTCCAGCAACAGGACCCACCACTAGCCGGCATGCGGAAAAATCTTCTGCAGCGGGCAGTAGATAGATGATGCAGGGTTCCAAGAGGACTAGACCTACCGGTGGTCGACCACGTGACACATGATCATTTGTGCAAGGCACCCAGGGTGGACAACGACTTACCATGAGCGGACAATGTTACTCCTGCGGCGGGGTTGGTCACATGGCTTGTGACTATCCGACCCTCCATACGGATGACCAGCAGATGAACGAAGGACCTCCCAGGCAGAGGCAGAGGTTCGATCGAGGCAGATCGCATGGAGCAGGAGACCGTGGCAGGGGAGCTGGCCATGCAGCTGGAGGTGGGCGACGCTTCGAGGTGTTACCACCACCACCACCAGGAGGTCCACCCCGATCGCAGGGAGTTGGTGGACATGGGGGAGCTCAGCTTCAGGCAGCTGAGACCTTCGATCATGGAGCTCTGGGAGCAGATGGACAGGAGCAGAACTAGTGGATACGTCTTTTGTACTTCTAGTTCCTTGTTGCTGTTGTGTAGTGTCTTTGTATTATGAGATGCAATAATAAAAGAAGCATACCTTTGTGATGTTTTCATTCCTGTCCTCTTTTGTGTTGTTACTAAGAGGTTCCAGTTTAGACTGTTGACTTGACCCTCACTTGTGAGACATTTACTGGAGGAGACCCAGTTACCACACACTGATGCCGACAGTGTGACTCAACCCTTGGAGGCGAGAGTAACGGCTGGATCTCTTGGTAGTAGCGTCGAGGCCTTACGATGTCATCCTTGGTATGGATTAGCATCATCCATATCAGGATTGACTGTATTAGGCAAAGAACTTGGTTCATCCAGGGGATGAGACCAGATTTCTATTATCGGCAAAGAAGAAATCTCAGCAGCTCTTATAGGACCAGAAAGGTCCAAGTCATCCATGAGCGGATGAGGACAGCTCAGAGCCGGCAAAAGTCTTGTGCTGACAGAAGGCAAAGGCCACTAGAGTTCGAGGATGGCGACCACATCTTCTGGCGTGTCTCACCTCGACATGGATTACGGAGATTTGGACGAGGCGGCAAGTCGTCTCCATGCTTTATCGGACCATTCCAGGTCCTCAGCAGGATTGGCGAGGTGGCTTATCGCCTGGCTCTACCACCTCAGTTGCACCGGGAGCACGACGTCTTCCACGTATCTTAGCTGAGGAGATACGTGCACGACCCGACACACATCATTGACCATGGGGAGCTGGACGTTGATGATGGGGCGACCTTTGCGGAGGTCCCGGTGGAGATCAAGGATCGACCGAAGCAGGTCCTATGTGGATGATCGATTCCTCTTGTGCGCATCAGATGGCAGCATGGGAACCTCCAGGATAGCACTTGGGAGCGGGAGGCTCAGATGCGTGCTCAATACCGCCTTTGTATCCCTAAGTTTGTGGTGAAGCTTTACGGGGACGTAAAGCCCTGTGGTGGGAGTAATGTAAAGACCCGTAAATTTCAAGGAATTTTTTTTCTTAATTTTCTTTGGAATTTTACAAGAATGAAGTTTCTGACGGCACCTGATTCCGAGGCCCGGTGTGTCCGAAATCATTTTCTGAAGTTTGGCTCGGGTACGTTCAGTGAACAAACGAGCGGATTTTTCTAACTTTTGAACCGGTGCTCGGAATCAAATTCTGAGGGCACCGATGGAATCACAGCGCCGATATTTGCTTAGAAACGCCTCTTTCGGAGTTGCGTTTTCTCGGGTGTGGTTTTTAAATTTTTGGGGTTAAGTTAAGAAATAAAATAAAGAGTGCGACAACTTTATTTTTATTTAACTTAAAGCCACTTGAAAGCCACTTAAAGCTGCTTAAGATGAGTTGATGCGGATAAGGTGCAATCCAAAATATCCTACCCTCTTGGTAGTATATTTCTGAGGTGGGGCCCGCATGAGCCCCACCGTTTCTTTTCCGCTAAGTAACGCACCCGCGAAAACCCCTATTAAATAAAAGTCAATTGGGGCATTTTCTTAAACAATTAAACGCTCCTATTAATTGGGCGGTTTATTCGTTGAAATTAATTCTATGAATTAATGGGTCATTACTTAGGTTTTTTTTCATTTGTTGGCATGTTAATAAAATAAGACCAACGCTTTTCTTCTTGAGGGTGGTTCGTTGAGAGGATTTGACAGAACCTTAAGTCCTTCAACCTCCTTCGCGAAGAACGCGAAGAACGCGAAGAACGCGAAGAATGCGAAGAACACGAAGAACGCCGACCTCCAACGAAGGGCGACGAAGAACGCCGATCCCTCAGAGATCGACGACGCGACGCCAAGTACCGCGGCACCAACAATTCTTCCCCCACGATGTTCTTCTGCGACGTTCTTTCATCCGCGACAAATCTTCGACCATCCGTTGAGTTCGTCGACGCAACGCCGTATACCGTGACGACGCGACGCCCTTCCGCGACGCGACGAACCACTTCTTCCATGACGATCAATTCCGCAAAGAACGCACGTTCGACGACTTCGACGAGGTAGGGGTTTGATTCTTAAAAATATTTGTGATTTATGCCCGTGACGTTTGTTAAAATTTTGTGGTGTTATATTCCTTTTAAAACCGCTAACGCGGTGGGTGCGGACTAACGAACAAGTCCGAACCCACCGCACTTTTTAGTTCTTGGTGCGTGAAACGGTGGACGATGACAAATGAGGCCGCAATGGCGATTTGAGGGCCTGACAGTGAAGAATGGGACCCGGGAGGAGCCACGGCGTAGACAAAAGTGGAATCAGACCACCAGAGCAACTCCGATGGCCCGCGAAATCCACCGGCGGCCGACCAGACCCACGACCGCGCGGGTACGGTGACACACGGGACGCGGAAAAGCCGCGTCCGCTGACCCAGCGTGGCCCCACGCGGGCCGCGACACCTCATTCCGTGGGGGCAGCGCCCCGCGACTTCCTCCACTCGACCGCTTGGCCGAGCCGAGCAGGGCCGACCCGCCGGGCCGGGTCGCGCCCAGGCCGGGCCGGGCCGCCCTAGCCGGGCCGGGTCACGCCAAACCGGGTCGGACCCAGACCCGGGTCGGGCCGACCCGGTTCGGGCCGACCCATAGGGGGTTGGGCCGGGTCGGTCCGGGCCCAGACCCCCCGTTCCGGACTCTTTTCGGTCTTTCGCTCATAACTTGAGATACGTGCCTCCGAACGACGCGCCGTCAGTGGCGATGCGATCCTTGGATCGAGACGGTCGTTTCAGTATATCTCAATCAAGGTTTCGAAATACTTTTTGTTCAGCCAGGTTGGTTCGTACACGAAACAAACCGGGCCCTCAGAGCGGAAACGCTCATATCTTGAGCTTCGGACGTCCGATTGACGTGCCATCGACTTTGTTGAATTCCTCTAAGTGAGACGGATCTTTTGGCTTACTCCGCCTGAGGTTTGGATGTAGGTGGAGTACAGTCGGGTTGGTTTTTCCTTAAAAACCAACCGGGCCCCCGGGACGAAAAAGCCAATATCTCTCAGACCGGGCGTCCGATTGACGCGCCGTCTGTTGCGTTGATTTCCTGTTGGCGATACGGAACTTTTGGATACATCAACTCTGGACTATGTGTCAGTTGATGTATCAGCCTCTCGGCTCATGGAGCGGACCCTCCCGAACGATCTTGCTGTGTGCGGGGACCCTAGAGCTGGCTGTGACTGCTACTGTGACGTTGACGACTGTACAGAGATCCTCAGTGGATTCGACTGCGACGATGATGAAAATAGTACGGGAATCCTCCATGTTTTCGGCAGTGACCACTACGGTACATCTTGGGATACATCAACTCCGGACTACATGTTAGTTGATGCATCGACCTCTTGGCTCGTGGAGTGGACCCTCCCGGAACGAGCATGCTGTGTGCGGAAACCCTAGAGCCGGTTGAGACTTGACGACTGCTGATCGAACGACTCGGTGTGTTACGGATAGCCCAGTGGGGAGCGCTTGGTTGTAGCGGCAGACCCACAACGGAGGAGCGCTTGGTTGTAGCGGCAGACCCGCGGTACTCAACAGAAGGAGTACCTCTAGAGGCTATGAGGGGGAGCGCTTGGTTGTAGCGGCAGACCCACGACGGAGGAGCGCTTGGTTGTAGCAGCACCGGGGAGCGCTTGGTTGTAGTGGCAGACCCACGACGGAGGAGCGCTTGGTTGTAGCGGCTGACCCATGGTACTCAACAGAAGGAGTACCTCTAGAGGCTATGAGGGGGAGCGCTTAGTTGTAGCGGCAAACCCATAGGGGGAAGCGTTTTGTTGTAGCAGCAGGCCCACAGTACTCGATAGATGGAGTACTACATCAGTCCAAGGTGAGAGGGAAGTGCTTGGTTGTAGCGGCATAACCACTGTACTTGATGGAGAAGGTGTTTCCCAATAGCTTTGGGTTCAACTTCATGATCGATCCTATGTGGGTCATTGCGGGGGTTAGTACCTACCGATCCTTTGTGGGTCCGACGACTTAGATGAATCAGTGGCTACATCTGATCATCTCTATCATCTTACGAAGAAGTATATACCTGTGTGAGATGAATCATGTTTTGCTTTCCTATGTGGATTGTGTTGTGCTATCTTATGTGGATTTACGTTTTTCTACCTATGTGGATGGTGTTGTGCTATCCTGGGTGGATTTACTTTTTGCTTTCCTGTGTGGACTGGGTTGTACTTGAGCTCGGATGTTGGAGTCGAGCGAGATTTGATGACTTAGGTATATGTATGGGAATATACCTAAGCAGTGTCGGATGTTACTTCGTGATTGTATCCTCCCTTTGTGGTTTATCCTTTTTGGATTCTGGGAGACCTTCGGGGGTCTCGGGGTCTCTACTGAGTAGCTTATACTCACCCCTGCATGGGCTATGCCCACACTACGTTGTGTTGGTTGCAGACGATGGACAACGCTAATCGTGGTTGAGGCTTGCGGAGCAGGACAATACCTGGAGGTGGACCACTGGGCGGGACGTACTCGGAGCGGTCGGCTGGACCCGAGGAGCAGTGGAGGCTATCTGTACCCACCCTTCAGGTGGGACTTCCAGTGGACGGCTCGACGTTGCGGCTTTACTTTTCAGTTGCTGTTTTCCCTTTCGAGTTGTACTTTACTTTCAATTTGGGTTTGTATTCTGGCCCACTTACTTTTCTGCACCTACTGTTGTACCGGTTTTTACTTAGTGTTTACTTTTTCCGCTTGCTTACTCTGTGGTACTTGTTTACTTTAAAAGTCAATGCCTTCCCTTTACCGGGATTTACGCCTTGGTGCTAGTCGCCAGCCCTTGGCCTATGGAAGGCGGGCTTGGGGTAGTCACGACACGGGCCTCGAGGACGGGTCGTGACAAGATAGGGTTATGATCTTTTAATAACTGGTTTGTAACACATATTAACATAATTTTACTGAGTTTATTCTAGGATAACTCCTAGGGTTCAGTCGAAAACACACAATGATTCACCGGAAACCGCCGATGATTGAGTGATTTGTGTTCGACATCATAACCGAAACTCACCAAGGCAACACACGAAGAACACGATGTGCTGTCCAGGTTTATATGTTAATTCTTTGTGATACCATGAAATAAATTTTCATGACCTTTAAAATTATTATGTGAGTTAAATTGACTAATATGAACCACACAAACACCACAATTGAATGAGGGAAGAAAAAGGGATGAACGGTGTGTGAAACATCACATGAAAGGGTACCCCCAAACATGGTCATTTGAGTTTGAGTATAACATACCAGTGTATAAATCAATTAAATAAAAATAGAGTATGAATAAAAACAACATACAACCTGGAATTAAAAATATCATTCAAAATAATACAAGTATGAAGCTCGGGATTACATCACATTCCTCCCCGGGTGATCACAAGGGGTTTAGAAACCCATGGGAGGGGAAGAAGAAGAAGATGTTTAAGTATAACTTCTCATAGCCTCCATAATTTCTTGGGATTATTATAAGACTCCTTGGGGACTCCAAAATGGTAGCACATTTCCTCCTAGTCGAACTCTAAAATGGGGTGCCCAAGGTGCCAATTTATAGGCAAAGTGGGAAGTGGATTTGGGCACCCCGATTTCACAAATCCTCTTGGTCCATAGTTTGGGCCGGTCAAAAAGACTTAAATAACTTTGGACAAAACTAAAGATTTGTTTTAATACACCTTTTCTACCTCCATGTAAAATTTGGATTCTAGATATAGAATATAATAAGAGATATTTCCAAAATACAGAGGCAATTTTTTGACCCCATGCAGATCCACTTTATTGGACAGATAAGATTGTATGGGCCTCTTAATGGACGAATTGGGATTCAGTTACTTCATATGAAATGGATATCATTAAATTTTGTACTAGAAAACAAAGTTTCAGCCCATTTTGATTCACATATTAGTATAAGAATTATTTTTAGTCTACTGGTGTTATTGGATCATGTGCAGAATGGCCCATTTTTCATGGACTTCATCATATATCCTCCAAATCATCTCCACCTATAATATAATTATCAAAACAAGTAACATTTCCCTTTTTAATAGTGTTAAAAACAAAATAATTGAATAAAAAATGGAGTGAAATTTATTATTATACATGTAATTTTCAATACAAAATAATTTTAATACATTTGTATAAGGGTGAAATAAAATAGTGAATCGTGGTACGATCAGTTACTCCATGCCAATGTTCACTTCCCTTACAAGGTTTTGGAAAGAATCACTATCGATCCAAGGTCCAGTCCCTCTTCTCCTCCTCTGTACACTACTTTAATGAAGGTAATGGTATATTTATATATTCAAGGGTCTCTTCATAAAAAACATGTAGATTTTGAATCCCTCTAAATCATTACTTCGTAATTGATGCTTAGTTCTAGTATACGTACACTACTCTAAAAATCCTTGAATTTTTAATGATAATGAATATTGAATACGAGTGTTAATTAGCTATCATATACAAGAGCTCTATAACAACACTTCTTACTCTATATGAAGATAATTTAACTATGGATTTATCTTTTTTTCTCTTTAAATATATGAATATAATAGAAAAACTCTTTTCTATTGTCCTTATTCTATCTAATAATTAGATATGATAATTAAACACTCCTTTTTCTATATAAAAATATATGTATTTTTTCCTTTTTTTCTTCTAAAACCGGAATAAGTAGTTTTATAAAGCTTCTTAAAGTATCCAACCCTCAATTAAATGGTTGGGATAAATCCCTATCATTTTAATCTTCAACAATCATGCTAAGTTTTCCACACATATTAATGTGGTCAAAATATACCATTTAAAACAAGTCAAATTCCAAAAATTAATTCCATATATTCATCATTTTAAATTCTAATCAAATATTATAATTATTATAAAATAAATTTTTCATGACATGAATTCCTAACTATGGTGTGATCTTATAATTCCTCATCTCTATCATGGTATGATTCTCATTAAATAATCAGATCTATAAAATCCAATCAATACCTTATATTTAAATACTATGACTATCATGATGTGATCAAATCCATGATTATACACATTATTAATCAAATTTTATGATTTATAATGTATATCATAATCCATAGTTTCTTGATTAATTCTTCTAGAATGACTCTTATATATTGCAGTGTATTTAAATAATTTTTCATTTTTTCTAGTATGGATAACCCTTATGTATCACTCTAATTACCCTTATGTATCATCTAAATTATATACTGGAAACATCTATTTATCAGCTTGGTTACCATTATGTATTAGTATATTAAACTTTAAATATATGTATTTTTTTAAATTCCTATAGGTAAACTTTATATATCATCCTAGTTACTTTTACATATCAACTTAGTTACTTATATATATCATCATGGTTACCTTCATGTATTGGATTAGTTACTTTTAGGAACTAGGACCTTTTGAAATTCTTACATTTCTAAATTTTGGAAACCTTTACATATTTTCCTGGATCACTCTTATATATTACTTTATCATATTAGAGAATCCTTATGTATTCCAGTGTAGTTTAACACTTTTCATTTTTCCCGAACACAGTTTGCTCACCAGTAGTTACCTTTATGTATGGGAATATACCATTTTACTAAAATCAAAAAATCTAAAAAATTTTAAAATAGAATTAATATCAACCTTATATGACCATCTTCAAACAATCTCAACCTTTTATATAAATATTTAAACTTCTCTCACAAACTAACTTCCAAAATTCAAATTCAAGAAAAAATTCTATAATTGACTTCCTGATTTCCAATTGAAAACAAATTCTTCTCAAAAGTTCTTAGTTATTTAATTTTAGAACATACACCCTATAGACTTCCATGAACATAAAACCTTCCAAACTTCCATTTTATAGAATAACTCCCTAACTTCTAGTTGAAACTATTAGACTTCTAGTTAAAAAAATATAGTATTAATTGAAAACAAATCAAATTCAAAAACTCTATTTTTACACTTGAAAAATCAAAATTTCATCCTTATAATATCAAGAATTTTAATATTTTATCACTCATAAGGTCTAAAACATGATCTTCTATAAAATATACACCTTAAAAAAGTCTATTAAAACTCACAACATGATTCCCCATGAAAGATAGATTATTAAAATTTGGAATCTATAATTATATAAGGTAATAACCAAATATCAATACAATCCACAATTTATAATGAATCTAATTCTTTATAAACACCAACTCTCTCTCAAATTATCCAATATTAGAGGAAACATAACATATAACTATTCCTAAGTGATAATTCTTAACCTCTTGTATATACCACTTTTGAATCAAGATAATTATCTAATCTCATAGGACTTGTTGGTTATAGTTCCCTACTCATTTGTTTCACCCCACTTGAAACTAATCCAAGACCATTAAAGGGTTTCTTAAAATTTAATGACAACTTATTCTTATTCCCAAATCACCTTTCAACTTATTATTATAATAAATATTACAATATTAAGTGGCTATCAACTAGACTTCACATATCTTACCTATTTGAGTCACAAAATACCTTTCCAATCCAAACCCACAATTAAAAAACCTAGATAACTCATCCTTTTATTTGAGTAGGTTGATAACTAGCTAAATTTCTATAAGATTGAAATAATTGTTCAATATCACATTGGATTATCCTGAAAATAATTAGTTAAAACTCCCATCCTCACTCAAAGAATCAATAGATACCATTATAGTGAAACCAATGTACATCACTAGATAAGAAATTAGATAGTTCATTATAGATTATATATATTTATACAAGATAATATTATATAATAATTTAATTCCAAATTATGATGATTAATAAAATAATCATAAATGGTCTCTTTAAAAATTTATCACAACCTCTTTACTTCATTATCACATACTGCTCATTTCATGGATTATTTCTCAAGACAGTAATACAATATTCCTCATTGTTAGGACTAAATCCCCATTTAGTCACTGTCTAACCCACAATATCATCATGTGTACCACCAATACACATAACCATCAACTATCCTCATCACTTTTTATATATAAGGTCACAAAAAACAATAGTTCAATCATCATCTCTACCCTCATGTAATTTTCAACAAATAAAACCAATAAAACCAATAAGGGGAATATTTAAAATTCCATAAAACAAAAATTCACAATCTCTTTAAACATGAAACCTATTGAGAAATTTTACCACCATAATCTAAGTGAAAAAGGTATTAGTCACCCTAATGACTTCAAAAATTCTACCTCAACCATGAAAAAATAATTAACTAAGAAAGAAACTCTAACTGATACCTAAAAAATTCATAACCACAATTAATCCCTCATGATATAGTTTTTTTAGAGTTTTAATCAATTCAAATATCTTTCTAGTGCACTATTGGAGAAAGGGTATACACTTTCTATTATATCTATCACTTATAAGGATATCATTATAGTTTAAATACATAATTTTCAAAATCCAGGTGAACTACCCTTCACATAAGTTAAGTTCAAATCTCATGAACACTACATGACTAAAATGATCCCATCTGATCATATATCATGAAACCTAGAAGAAAATAAAAATAAAAATCATTTCTGGATCTCATTAAGAAACTTGTTCTCACACTGATGAGTCCTAAAATGCTCATCATTAGGCCACTCATGAAAACTAGATAACCCTAAACCAAGAGTTATGTTTTATATTATGGCACCCCAGACCCACACTCTTGGATCCGGTGATAAAAAACATAATTTACAAATAGATTTGATACCAAGTGAGATGTCACAAGATTAACATTCATATATAACACATTATTTTTAGATTTTAAACATTATATCTCATAATAATATCACAATCCCAAGAACATAAGGTTAAATGACTATGAGGATCATCCATATAAGAAAATTATTGTATGATGCTTGTAAATATTTATCCATAATCACACAATACTTGATCACCTTCTAGAAATCTTCTAGGTTATACTCATCTTAAAAACTTGAGGAATGGAAACAAAATAAAATGGTGAGCTCAAATGTTCAGTAAGAGAAAAACTCATTAACATGTCATTAAGGGTTATATCATAAGAATGATAAAAAACATGAGCATGATAGAAATATCTTATTAAAAGAACAAGGAATAATAAGAGTTGTATTTAGGGAATAATATAAATACATGTAATATAAAATGATAAAAAACATATCATGTAATAATAGTGTGGAATCATGATGAAATGACCAATCATGATTTGTGTAACCACTTAGATGGGTGGGGGTGGGGGAATCACTGGTCAGATATTTTTTATGTTTTCATTTTAAAAAATACCTTTCCACTGGTTAAATGGAAATTAATATATTGAAATAAAACACATAATATAACCCATAAGAACATAAGAACTTACTAGGTTCACTGCTCAATAAAAAAATCTTTTCCTTGGAAGGATATGGAAACAATATGAGATAAAAAATTCCACTAGAAAACATTTTTATTGTTTACAAAAAGAAGGGTATATCCATTACTTGCATTAAACCATTTACCTATAACATTTCATGTGATCCTAAAATATATAATATAGTAAAACATATTTTAAAAAAAAATCTTCACTAACAGGATTCTGTATATCATCACTGTGCTACTTAAATTCTTCACACTTTCCCTTGTGTAAGTTTGATCTTCTTCTTCTTTGATTTCTTGCACAACTACAAGAAAGAACCTATTCCTCTTATTTTCTATCCCCATTTTTCTTCCACACCACACACACACAACATTATTTAAAAAAACTATAAATTATATATCATACAATGTCAATTAACTCTTCAATTTATTTTTTATTAAAATATTTACAAAACCATATAAATACTTTTTAATTCAAATATCTATAATTCCCAAATCCATCCTTCACAAAAAAATTCCATAAGAAACTAATCCCATAACTATTTCTAACTATATGTAAACATGAAAAAATACCATGAACTCTTAATTATGATTTAAAACTACATTTATTCTATAATAAATCCACATGAATACATCAATTAATTCATTATATAGTGACAAGATCATGACAACTTCAATATTTGTGTTCTTCCTCATAAATACCATTGAAGCCATCCTTATTTCTTTCCATAATAATTAAAAAATCCACTATATGAAGTCAATATGAATATATACATGCATTCAATATAAAATTTAATCCTTTATTCATGGAATAATACTTTACACAATACCTTCATCCTCTTTCCCTTCAAAACAACATCGAACACCTCTTATTGAATGTGAACTTCATGTCCATATCAATTGATCTTTACTCTTATTCATGTGAAAAATTATACACAACACATTATTCTCTGATTATTTTATTGAGTGCACTTTAATAGTTGATATAGATCTCTATTTTCTCTTTTACATTTGTTTTTCATCCAAAATATCATTTTCAAGAATCATGATAGTCATTATCTTTATATTTAAGCTTTAGTATATCACCTCACTTTTGTATCACCATATTTTCTTCTCATGTTATTTAGTCAATATCTAAGTCAATTTTTTGTGTGACATTTATGGTAGATCCTTCTACCATGTGACTCACAGACACTCCTTAAAACATGGATATTCTATGATTATTATCATATAAGCACTAAAACTCATGAAATATTGGAAATGATTATCATGGAAGCACTAAAACTAATGAAATATCTATGTGGTTCTCATGGAAGTAATGAAAATCATGGATGATCAATGATACTTGTCATAGAATCTCAATCCATGTAATATTAGCCCATAAACATATAGTACATGGAATAATAGTTCACATAATAATATAATCCTTCATGTGTTTGATCATCAATACTTATAGAATCCAATTTAATGGAATATTATTTAATGGAATCCCAAGGATCTTCTATGGAAGGACTCAAAAAACACTTCCTGTAAATCTGATTTATGTGTTAAAAATAAAATGCAACAACATGAGATTTACCATTTACTTTTTTTATATTATGCATAAATCCAACAATAACAACTCCAAAACCCTTGGTCTCAATAATCTCCCCATTTGTATTTTTTTTTCATCCAAGGAACATAAATCACTGAATCTATGAAACTAAATCCATGGATCACTGCATAATAATTATAATCATACATGAGTAAACTGAGTGTATGAAAAAATAATCATTGAATAATAATTCAATTTTGTTTATAAATCAGGGATAAAAAATCATTCTGAACTTCTTTCATCACCATATCTTCACAACTAAAATTAATATTAACCTATAAGAAATAGTTCCTACAACCACTTCAACAAACTGTTAAAAAAGTTTACCCAAAACAAAAATGATTAAATTATAGTTTAACCCTTTTTAAAAACTCCCCTAAATGCATTATTTACATAAATTGGTAAATAAAATATCAATGGATATATTTATACTATCATATTTCTCCACCTTTGACAAAAATACCTAAAGAAAAGACGACAGAGGAGATGAAAAACAAAAACCTTAGATTTAGAGAGGATGTGGATGAACACTCTTTATCAACCTCAATTTATCTAATGCATCCTTAAAAATTGGTTTGGTGAAAATATCAGATACCTACCCCCCATTGATACAAACTATAACTTTAATTCATTTTTATCTAGAATATCCTTGATTAAGTGATATTTAATATCAATGTGATTTGATCTTGAACACTGCACCAAGTTTTTTGTGAAATTGAAAACACTTTTATTATCATAGACTAAGAGAAGTGGAAACAACACATCAACCAATAGATCTTACAATTGTATCTTCAATCACATTAATCTTGTTGTTTCTTGTCAGCTGTATACTCAGCTTCTGCAGTTTTGAGAGTCACTGAACTCTTCTTCATTGTATAAAAAATCACACATCTCTCTCCAATATTGAAAGCTCCACCATATGTGGATCTTCTTACCTTGAAAAAACTTTCCCAATATACATTTTATAGACAAATATATTAAAGGTTCCCTTTCTACCATACTTAATCCCATAATTTGAAGTTCCCTTAATGTATCTAAGAATTATTTTTTTAGCCAAAATATGTGACATTTTAGGCGCACATTGAAATCCGACACAAAAGGTAAAAACATAAAGTTGGAATTTTCTAGAGGATATTAAATATAACAGAATTTCAATTAACATCCTAAATCATATATAAATATCACCCCTAAAAATTCATCCTTAAACAAATTTATTCCCACTAATATAGGTGTGGAAATAGTTTTTTAATCCTCTATGACAATTATTTTATATATTTACTTGCATATTTTTCTTATGATAAGAAAATGTGATCCTTCTGTAGAGAAATTTATAGGACAAGAAAGTATCTCATTTCTCCCAAAACAGACATTTCAAACAAAATCTTCATCTATTTGGAAAACCCTTCATAGTCATTTTCATTATTCTTTGTAAATCTGATATCATCAACATAAACAACCATAATGAGAGAAACCGATTGATTTTATTTTATATAAAGGATTTCATCCACTATTCCTTTCATTATACTAAGCTTATTTAAATAGGAATTGATCTTGGAATATCAAGCTCTTGGGTCTTCCTTCAGCCCATATAAATCCCTTTTAAACTTACACACATAGTTTAATTCTTTTCTTAGCAAGTAACTATTTGGATATTTAATATATATGTATTATTCCAACTCTCCATTGAGAAAAGAAGGATTGACATCCATTTAGAAAATATTATATTTCCTTTTTATATTAATTTAAAGAGATATTATATTGGTTTCAAGTGTTGAAACTAGGGAAAAGGTCTCATAAAAATTAATGAATTTAACATGTTAGTATCCTTTACAAACTAGTCTTTACTTGTTTCTTACCACTTCAAAATTTTCATTCAACATGTTTTATAAAACCCATTTCATTTCAATAAAATTTTTATCTTTAGATTTGGTTACCATATCCCATGTATCAATTTTATTAATCTGATCCAATTCATCATTCATGGCATTAATACACTCTTGATGCTCTGATTATTTTTTAACATCTCTTTTCTCAACCAGTGAAAACAAAGAGGTAAGTGAAACTGTCCTCAATGTTCTTATTTTTTGAATCTATTATACTTGAAACCAATGATATTTTGAACATAAAATTTCTTCCTTCACTATGTATGTCATAATAATGATGGTCCATTATAACTTGAAATAGCTAAATCAATATATTCATCCTATACAACTTATACATCATCACTTTGGTCAGAGAATTTAACATGCACTATCACAAAAATAGTTTTTCGCAGCGCCCCCCCTTTATCAGCGCTAATGAAAAAGTGCTGATAAAGGGGGGTGCCTTTATCAGCGCTCAAAAAAGCGCTGATAAAGGGACCCCCTTTATCAATGCTTGTTTAGTAGCGCTGATTAAGGGGGGGGGGGATTTATCAGTGCTTTTTTTAAAAGCACTGATAAAGGGTCGACTTCAATTTTTTTTTTAAAAATATATTAATATATTAATATATAAATATATTTATATTGATATAAATATAATATATAATGTTTAAATATATTTTAGATAAGTATATATGTATATTTACACTTAATATACTTAATATATAATATATTTAGTGAAAATGGCTTCTTAAAAAATTTAAAAAATATTTTTAATTAATAATTTGCTAATTATTATGGAGTAATAGTCATTTAATAACAATTTGAAGACTAAAAAAATTAAAAAAATTTAAAAAAAGATCCAAAATATGTTGAAAACGCAACTCAAACTTCAAACGACCATAACTTTTGATCCGGGTGTCCGTTTGAGTTCTACCATATATCAAATCGAAGCCTAAGACAATCTCTACATCTCTATGACCTGGGAGAACCCCGGTAAAGGGATTTTCAAGGCCAAAAGAGGCCCATAAGGCCTCCAAAACTGAGTTTTTAGTCAGGGTACCCCGATTTTTTAACATTTTGTGGATTTTCAGCCTCGTTTAAGGGGGTATTATTGGATTTTTTTTGGTGGGGTCTGAATTTATTCCAAGGTATTACATTCTTATTGATATTATGTATTTGAAATTTCATCTTTTTTTTATAATGAATATCTGTTTATAATCAAATATATAACAATATATTCACACCTAAAAATTTAATTATAAATATAAATAATAAAATATATTTACATATAAAATATATTAGCTTTATCTAAATAATAACTAACATCCATTTTATTTAAAATTCAAATATATGAATATTTATATACCTATATATTAATCTAACTATATATATATATTAATCTAACTATATATATATTAATCTAATAACTATATATATTAATATAACTATATATATATATATATTATTACTATAAATATATATTAATATCACTATAAATATATATATTAATATCAATATATATATATATTAATATAACTATATATATATATTAATATAACTATATATATAAATTAATATAACTATATATATATATTAATATAACTATATATATGTTAATATAATTATATATTTGTTAATATAACTATATATATATTAATATAAATATATATTACTATACGAATAAATATAACTAAATATATATATATATAGAGATATATATTAATATAACTATATATATATATATATTATAATATAACTATATATATATATATATTAATATAAATATATATTACTATACAAATAAATATAACTAAATATATAAATAAATAAATAAATATATATATATATATATAGATATCATGAATTGGAAGACAAATCAAAATAGAGTAGCGGTAAAGGCTTAGGCACGCAGGGGGAGGTATCGAGTTCAAATCCTGGTGGAGGCAGGGGCGCACGCGCATGGGGGAATATGGGAGCAAGCGCTGTTAAAGGGTGAAGGGGGTGTGTGGGGCGTTGGATAGGGGAAAAAAAGCGCTGTGAAATGGGGGGCTCAAGCACTATAAAAGCCCCCCGATTGACAGTATTTTTTAAATTTTTTTTAATTTTTTTAATTTTTTTTAATTTTTTTTAATTATTTTTACCTTTTATCAGCGCTTTAAAAAAAACGCTGATAAAAGGGGTCCTTTATCAGCACTAAAACGAAAGCACTGATAAAGGAAGCACTAATATAGGGGTCTTTTATCAGCGCTAAAACAAAGCGCTGATAAAGGACCCTTTTATCAGCGCTTTGTTTTAGCGCTGATAAAAGACCCCTTTTATTAGTGCTTTTTTTAGCACTGATAAAAGGGGTATTTATCAGCGCTTTTCGGAGCATTGATAAAGGGGACGCCCCCCTTTATCTTCGCCGGCTTTATCAGCACTTTTTCTAGTGCTGATAAAGGCCATTTTTAGTGCTGATAAAAGACGTATTTGTGGTAGTGATGTTATTTAACAGAAATAACTTCATCTTGAATTCCACTTATGTCTTAAGATGATCGTGAATATTTTCTTTCTAAATGTTGAAACAGTTTCACAATAGTTGAATCAATCGGTTTTATATTTTAATTATTGTATCATCTATATCCTCTACCATTTGGAGAGTATACAAGGAAGATTCCATAGACACCTCTTTGATCAAACTTCCCAAGATTCTCACCATTAACGTTGGCATTACAGGGGCAGACAAACACCCTTAAGTACATCAAACATGGGGTATTATTATAATATATCTTATATAAACACATGATAGATTTTTTTTAGTAAAATTATCAATTTTATATGTTTACTGATTCACTAATAGATTGTCTCCAATGAAACCTAAAAGTAACATGTTCAATAAACATGGTTCAAACCATCTCAACCAAGATTATATTATTTCTATCATATACATCATTTTGTTATGGTCTGTATGGTTCAATAAGATCATGATGAATAATATGATTCTCAAGATAACCTTTAAACTTTCTACTTGTGTATTAAGCACCATTATAAGTTTAAATATTCTTTGTAGATTATTCAAATTTTTTTTCATCACTTCTAATGATAATTTTGAACATATTGAGAGCCTATAATTTATGTTTAAAAATAATAATAAATTTAATACATTTGAAATCATCAATAAAATAAATAAAACACTTATCTCTATTTGTATATTGCTTCCTCATAGGTCAACATATTTTAGAACAAATAAGTTACAAGGGATAATATATATGTATCTACACCTTCTTGTATTATGGAACAACAAAAATATTTGGTTCTTATCAGTATAGGGAAATCAAAAACACTTCCTCTATTTTTTAATTTTTTATGTTTCTTTGGCACATATTCACAAGCCTTCTGTTCCAAATTTTTTTCCACCTCTGTACTCAGATAACATAAATTATGTGCATCAACAACCTAGAACAATTTTCCCTTGGTTCACTGTAATCTTTTCACAACTTACCCATCTTCAATAATTTTAATAATAAAACCATAAATTATAATGATAACTCAATTTACTTTATAACAATGTTGTGAAACACTCAATCGATTGTGTTTTAGTCCATCAAAAAATAAGGAACTTCTAGATTTCAACTTTTCTATTCCATTGAAATCAAATCCAATGGATTTTATTCTAAGAGACTAATCATTTATAAAAAGTCTCTATCCCTTATTTGTAGTCTTTAACATTATTCAATAGATTCAAATCTACAATCATATGTGAAGAACAACCAATATAAAAAAATACAAGGTTGTTCTCCTTTGGTATCCATGAGTATTATTTCAACCCTAAGATCATTTTATTTACCCTTTTTTCCCTTAACCAAATGATTTTGATGTTTTTCATAAAATTTTTTTAAGAAGAAAAAATCACATGAAACCCTTTATAAATATTCCATGGTAGATCAAACCTCTAACATAGAGTTTCAAGTTGTTGGAATATGTTCTCAATCTTCAAATGGGATTTTTCAGATTGATTTTGAGTTTGTATTCTTTGAGTGGGTTTCCTCCACATAAAACACAACTTAAAATACCTAATAGATCCATTATTTTTTTTATTATTTAACTATCACATCAAAATCCTCCATATTACTAGTAATATCCATAAAAAACTGATTTTTCTTTGAAACCTACAAGCTGTCCATCACTATGTATCTATTTTTCAACATTTATTGACCATTAATATTGGATCATTTTTAAAAATAAAAATTTTTGTGGACTCCTAAGTTCTTCTTCTTTAAATTAGAATTATTATTATCCTTATTATAGTATCCACTTGTATTAGTATTTTTTTTTCAATGTTTTATTTCTCAACAATTCTATAATTTTTGAATTCACTTGTTTTGGATACATACATGACCCTTTTTAACTGTTTGTTCTCTTAATACCCTTTTGAAACATCTTCATCATTATCACTAACTTTTTAGGATGATTTTTTCTAATCTTTATGAGATTCACACTCAAAGATTTCACCAACTTCTAAAATTTAATTTTTGAGGTTAGATATTTCTTATTCATCTTTAACCATCTTCTGTTATACATGATCAAATTCTTTCTCCATATCCTATAATTTCTATTCAAGATTGATGTTGAGATTTTTTTTTCATCAAGTAAATTATTTAGGTTACTGATCTCTTTTAAAAATATAAAATTTTCTTCCTCATTTTCTATTTCTTGATTGTTAATAGTTTTACCATCTATATTTAATTTTTGGTTCTCTTTCTCTATCTTTGAAATTTTCATGATCCATTCATTAAATTATCTTTTTAACATGAATTATATATATTTTTGTATTATTATTTTTTAGAGTTTATAATTTCATCACTAGTAAAACACTCAGAATTTTCCTATGTAATAAGAAACTTCTAAACACCATTTTCAAAAAAACTCTCAAATTCCACTTCCCTCTTACTATCATCACCATCCTCATATTCGGACAATTTTTTTCTCTTTTTATACTTAGAGAACATATTATTCATTCCTTATAAATAAGTATTTTATTTTTTATGATTTATTATTTAGTGGTCTTCTAGGCCTTTCATCTTCTTTATCACTATCTTCAACTTCCTTAAGTCTTGGAAAATTTTATGTAAAATGTATAATGGATTCACAGTTAAATCACTTCAATATAAAACTTTCTTTATAATTAATTTTGTTTATTTTCAAATTTATGAGAAATAAAGACATTAATTCCTCTAAATTATTACTAAATTTATCTTCTAAATCATAATTAATGACTTATTTCTCATTAATAACATTATTTTTCTTTTCATGCTTAGTGTATTTGAATGAGATTTCATGATTAACCTTTCCCTCAATTTTGATATAATTCCATTTTCTCATCTAACATATAATGAGAATAATATGAAAATCATCTATAGATATTGTTTATAGCTCTCTATCTTATAATGATTAAACTTTTGAATTAAGGCTATCAGGAATAATTATCAATATATTTTCAATAACTATTGAGTCATAAATTTTTTTAAAGCCTCTTTAAGGTTCTTATAATATTATTAATAGTTGTGAATAACTCACTAATATATTAATAATATCCCATATTCGAATATACATATTTTAATCTCTATATTTTTAACTTAGATTTCATAACTTTCATGTTCCCTTCATAAATATTCTTCACTTTATCCTATATTCCTTTAGTCATTTCAATTTATTTAACCTATAGGAATTAAATTTCTACAAGAGATAAAAGAATAACATTTATGGATTTTCTATCATTCACTTGATTCCTCTTGTTTTTAGTAATTATGGGAGAACCCTCAACAAGAGGATTTAAACCATCCACAATAGCTTCTAGAACATCATAGACGGTGGATAATAGATAAGTTATAATTATTTACTTCCCTATATTATATTTATTACTATCAAAGACAAGAATAAACTTACTATTTATTGATTTTTAAACATCTAAGAGAGTCTTATTCTTCTTCAACCTTTAAATATCCCATAACAAATGAAGGAAAACTCCCTTTGTGAAATATCCTGACCTTTTATGAATATTTATTATGCTTTATTATAGGTAAAGTTTACCCTTATTTTGGTATATCTTGGGTGGGTTTTTTTTTGGGGTGTTTTAGGTGAAATTTTGGAATTTTGAAAGGAAAAAGGGAAGTGCACAGTTGGTGCACAATTTTCCTAAACTGTGCGTATACCACTAGAAAACCGTGAAATCTAAGATAGAGGGGGATTTAATGGATGAAACATGGTTTATAAAATAATGCAACCTCTTAGTATAAACCATTCAACCCTAATATTAGGCACACCGTTTGGTAAACCGTGTACCCCAACCTAGGAAACCATTTGTGTGAAAAAAATTTCCACAAATTTTTATTTTAAAATTCTTGAACCCCCCAAATTTTACCATCATTCACTCTTGATTTACCAAATAAGTTCTCACTTGTTTTAATAGGTCATGAAGAGGACTCCAAGGCCTTACAAACTCCATTCTTGATGAATAAAATATTCGATTTATGGATCTATACCTCTCCTAAAATGTAATCCCTTCCCAATAGGTTCTCTCTCTCTCTCATGTATTTCTATATTATTTTTAAGGAATGATTTTATCCATTGGGGACAGGTTTAGATATATGTTTTGATATATCTTAATATGTTTGATCATGATCTATGTTTTGGTTCTAGATCTCATTATTCATTGTGGAATTGATTGTTCCATTTCAAATTGGAGATTTTCTGTTGGAAAATGCCCATCAACGATCTTGTGGTAGGTGGTATAAATGTAAATTCCCATAGTCTTGAATTATAATTTCATTTATTTATTATGTAATTCTAATTTCCACATTTGGTAATTAATCTTGAATTGGATTAATTAATTAGTTAATTAATTATTGGAAACATGGAATTGATTAATTGAATTACCATGTGATATTGAAATGGGTTGAACTTAGTAAATATAATTCTGTAACTATGGTTATGAAATTGATGATTAATGTGATATGATTTAATTAATAATGGTAATTAATGGATGGTTTGATTAACCTTAATGGATTAATGGTTTATATGATTAAATGTTGATGAATGGTTTAATGGTGAATCATTATATTATTCCATGTGAATTAAAGTGACAAACCTTGTTTGTTTAATAAATTGAAAAGGTACACTTTAATGATAATGTTTGATAAGAAGGTAAATGATTATTAACCTTGATGAATGTAAACTTGTATAATATGTGATATTGTGACATATTTTATATTGTGATATATGTGATATACATGTGTGGGAAAAGGACCGATGCTTTAAAATCCCATATATTATCAACTGATACACATGTGTAGGACATGGAATGATGTTTAAAAAGACTATATGTGATAGCAACAGGTTACGGGACACAAAATGATGCTTCAAATACCCACAAGGTTCTAGATATGGAGTTCTAGGACCAAAATTATATAATTTCACGATGGTTCCAAGTATCCATAATATTAAATTGAAATGAAATTTTAAATGAAAAAACACGAGTTATGTGATATCCCTTGGGGATAGTTCAGACATTGGCATGGGATGAAGTAGGTATTGATGGTTTGGGTGTCATTGTGAACTCAGGTAATTTATGAGGTTAATTAAAGAATAATGAAACGCGATGACTGTTTACTTTATTGAATTTTATTCTTTATACAACTATATACACTGTTATAGACTGTATATTGTTTTAAACACCATTGGTGGTGGACTACTGAGTTGTAATCACACCCTACCTGGGATGCCTGATCAATACCCAAATAGAATTCATGTTTATAGGACATGATAAGGGCAAGATACCTATGTTATATGGATGAGTTAGGATGGAGTATGGATGATGGAATCAAACATGAGGTCATGACCCACTTGAGAGTTTCAGTGTGTCTTTATTTTGTTTTTTCACTTGACACTTGACACATATATGGCATGACATATCTACTACTTTATTTTTGTATACTGTATTCCTGCTTTGGTTTTCATGTGAGTCTAGTATTGTTTTGGATATGGTTATTGTAATTTGCTTATTATTTATTTATTACCAACATTGCGCTGCTTTGATAAAGAGGTTATAGTCTTCCCATGTTGTATATTTGACCCTCACTACTAGTTCAACAACCTCTATCATATGAAGAGGCATCCCTGAGGTCACATAGCGAACTGACTTGGGGCAGCAACATGTGGCACCCAGGCTGGGACATTACAAAGTGGTATAAGAGTGGGATTATTTTATTTTCTTTTGTATTACTATTTGGGAAATATAGATAGGAGACTAGGATACATTGGGCCTTTGTTATGAGCCCATTCATAGGAGTATATAACCTTTTTACATGAAAAACCCCAAGTACCTAGGGAGGGATTGTTGTTATTGATGTTTGATGTTACATTTTGATGTTATTTCACCTTGGGTGATGTTATTATTTTCTGAGATTTTTTCATCATGGATCAAAATGGAATGAGAGATGTGTAATCATACATTATTCTAGGCACTCAGGAATTATTATGATATGTATCATTTTAGAAACACATGGAAAAGTAGTTTTTGGGACAAATTGTTTAAATGAAAAGTGATTTTATTGTTTGTGTAATTTAAATGAAAAAGTTTCCTAATATGAAATTGGAGATTTTAAATGATGAAAAATATGATAATTTTAAATAGATAAATTGGTGTCTAATAAAAAACTTTAATTGTAAAAATGTTTAACCTCTGTTAGTTATGACCTAGATGAGGGATATTTGAGGGTAGTGTTAGTTCCTTAGTTTTGACTATGTGGTAGGGAATGGGGGATTAATTTTTATGTATTTAGGTGAATCCCTGTTGATAAAGTGTGGTAATGATGTGTTTTGTGTTCAAAGACACATGTTTGGAATTATAGAGATATTCCTCCATTAAGATGCTTATTGATAGGATGATAAGAGGACATGTCTTGAAATGATCCTCCGATAGTATAAATTAAGGATCTGATAATTTTGGGTGAGGAATCTAGAGATAAGTTTCATGAGAACTTTTATTGATTTATGCAATTTATGGAAAGATACCTAGAGCGGGTTGTGAAGAGTATGTACGACCTGAAAATGGAGTTCCAGCTATAATACCCTTAGTTGTTCACTATAGAGGGTGGACCTAAGGTAGTTGAGTTCTGGATTGAGTCTATACAGATGATACTTGACTACCTAGAGACTCCTATTAATAAGAGATTCAAACTAGCTTCTTACATGTTACATGGTTAGGTGAAGCATTGGTGGGACATATAGATTCAGGATGGATAGATAGAGAATATGGTGTGGAAGTAATTCTAGAAGAAGTTCTTAGAGTAGTTTACCCTAAGTCGCTTAGGTAAGAGAGGGAAGCATAGTTCATGAGGTTGACATAGAGAAGCATGTCTGTGATGGATTATATAGGATGCTTTACAAATTTGCAGTGCTTAGTTCCATATTTGGTAGGGGATGAGGATACTGTGGAAAAGAATTTTCAATATGGGCTTAAATGTAAAATTAAGTCCTAGTTTAACATATTTAGGTTGAATATGTTTTCAGAGGTGGTGAATCAAGCTCTCATACCTGAGGGTAACTTAAAGGAGGATTTCAGTGAGATGTAGGTGGTTTCTACTGGATGACCAAGTGGTATTTATTCTGAGAGTAGGAAGTATAATTATGAGAATGTTACCCAAAGTAGTATAGAGTAGAGTGGCCAAGGGAAGGATTTGTTTCTCAGAACATGACTAGAGTACTCTGCCACCAGTATAGTAGGCCAGGCCACTTATGTTGATAGTGTCCCTGACTGCTGATAGAGTTCTGAGCTTGTGGCAGTATGATACATATACAATGGTTCTTCAGGAACCCATGATATATGGACAATGAAGGAGAATCTAGTAAAAACTAGAGTATAGGAAGGGGGTCTTCTACCCCATACCAGTTTATTAGTTATAGTTCTACTGGCCATGGAGGTCAAGGAAGTGGAAATGATAATTCTGGGAAAGAGAAACCGTATCAGTAGAGTGGTGCAGCTTAGGGGATTCAGACTGCATCATAGGGAAGAGGGGTAAGATAGTTGCATTTAGTTCATCCTTCAATTCTGGATAGTGAGTTTGGACCATCAATAGTTAGAGGTAATATAATTATAGATTCTATACTAGCTAGTTCCTTATTTTATACTGGTGACTCTCATTATTTTAAATATACACAACTTGTGAATGGTTTGAGCCTGAAAGTGGAGTTTTTGAGTGGGGTTATGATGATCAATACACCTTTGGGAGTATGGTAAAGAGACATCTTCTTGTAAAATGGGTGTTCTCTCAAGGTTGGGGAGTATCGTTTCCTATGATATCTTTACATCCTTGACATGTTAGGCTTCATATTGATTTTAAGTATGGACTGGTTAGTAGAGTAACGATACCATATATATAGTTACCACATGTGGGTGACCTTTATGTCTCCTAAGGGTAAACATTATGTTCATCATGGAGAGTGGGATATCAAGGCGGGTCATACAGGGCTAGTTCAATAGAAATTGGGGGATCTCACCGATTAGGTTTCAAGTCTTTTGTTGGATAATGGGGGTGTGAAGCATGATATATTTCCACACATTGTATATTGGTTCCAGGATGTGTTTCCTAAGGAATTATTATAACTTCCACCTGAGATAGATGTGGATTTTATGATTGATCTCATTCCTGTATTTGATCCGCATTACTTTCCACCTTATAAAATAGAACTAACAAATATTCAAGGGCTTAAGACTCAACTAGAAGAGTTGACAGATAAGAGATTTATCCATCCAAGTATGTCACCATGGGGTTCTCTTATTTTGTTCGTAAAGAAGACTATAGAGACTTTTCACTTATGTATCAACTACAAGAAGTTGAATTGGATGACAGTGAAGGACTGATATCCTACTCCACATACCGAAAATATATTTGAATAGTTGAGGGGATATTGTGTGTTATCCAAGATTTATTTGATATTAGTGTATCATCAATTGATATTTCAATGTTCTGATATACCATAGACATATTTCAGAAGTAGGTATGGCCTTTATGAGTTCTTTGTGATTCCCTTAAGGATGATGAATTCACCAATAATGTTTATGGCTTCAATGAACCAAATCTTACACCCATACCTGGATTAATTTTTGGTTGTGTTTTTGGATGAAATATTGGTGTACTCTAAGACTCCTGACGATCATTACCAACATCTTGAAATCATACCGAGTACACTAAGAGAGCATAGAATATATGCCAATCTATCTAGGTGTTAATTAGAGATCAACCTGGTACATTTCATAAGACACATAATCTTAGAGTAAGGTGTGTCTATAGACCCAGAGAAGGTACAAACATTTTTTTAGGAGCAGCCCAAGAATGTTTTCGATATCCACAATTTTCTAGGATTAACATGATATTATTTGAGGTTCATCTAGGACTTTTCCTACTTGGTATCACCACTTCTGGGGTTGACCAAGAAGGGAATAAAGTTTGGATGGTTTGGATCATGTTATAATTCTTTCCAGGAGTTGAAGAAGAATTTAAATACTACTCCAATATTGATCCTACATGATCCATGTGAGCATTAAATAATGTTTTTTGATGAATATGGGATAGGAATTAGATCGGTTTTGGTACAAGGAGATCAATTTGTGGTGTATGGGTCACAAAATTTGAGTACACATGAATGGAATTACCCTATGCATGAACTCAATTTATATATAGTGGTTTATTATTTGAAGTGTTGGCGGCATTATCTATTGGGTGAAAAGTTTACTTTGTATACTGAACATAAGAGATTAAAATATATATTTTCATAGTGAGATTTGAATCTCTGAAATCAGAGATGGGTTGAGTATATGCATTCATTTTACTTTGATCTAGAATATATACATGGTAAAGGAAATAGTGTTGCTAACAATTTGAGAAGGAAAACACAGAATCATGTAGTTTAGGAGTCTAGCTCTGACAGGAAGATGATGAATTCATTGGCTAAGATGCATGTTGTGGTTCAGGAGGGTAAAGAGAAGATGCCCCTCATATTAGTATCAATAGAGTCTACACTTCTGAGCCAGATCAGGGAGAAACAATATAAGGATTCTGAGTGTTTATCATTGAGGGAAAGCCTTAAATATGGGGATTCACATTTAGATTGAAGCATAGATGAGGATGAGATAATCTATGTTAGGAATCATGTTGTTATGCCAATGAGTATGTGAGAGGAGATGATATGTGAATTTCATGCCTCTAAGTGGGTGGTGTATCAAGGTTTGAAAAAATTGTACCGTGACCTACATCGACAGTATTGGTTCCCAGGCATGAAAAATGAGATTGTAGGGTTCATGACATGATGCTACACCTATCAACAGGTAAATGATGAGCATAAAAAACCTAGTGGTTTTCTACATCTGTTTCCCATTCTAGAATGGAAGTGGTATGATGTTATCATGGATTTTTGGTGGGTCTCCCAAGGATGCCTCAGAAGAATGATGCTATTTGGGTGATAGTGGATCAAATGATGAAAGTATCACATTTATTACTTATATGGGAGACTTTATCAGTGGATCATTTGGGCGACTTGTATTTTTAGAAGATAGTCCATCTACACAAGGTACTGTGGAGAATATTTTAAGACTGTGACTCATGTATCACTTCATTATTCTAGCTACAAAAACTTCTTGGTATACAAGTATTTCTAATTATAGTTTTCCACCCACAAAAATATGGGTAGTCAGAATGTACTATTTAGGTATTTGAGGGTATTCTATGAGCATTTGTTATTGAATTTGGTGGGTCTTGGGAGAATAAACTAAAACTCATTGAGTTCACCTATAATAACAGTTATCAGGATACTATTCATATGAAACCATATGACGCTATGTATAGTAGTCTATATAGATCACCTTTATACTAGATAGAGGTAGGTGAGTAAGATCTCTTGGGACCGAGTCTTATACAGGTGATGCTAGAGCAGGTTTAGCTGATTCAAAAACATATGGATATGAATTAGAGTAGGCATAATTCATATGTTGATAGTCTTCAATGACCCCTTGAGTTTACAATGGGTGATCGTTTGTCACCTAGATTGGGTCACTGTAGGATTCAGAGGCAGGGTAAGTTGGTGCCTAGGTTTATTGGACCTTTTGAGATTGTGGAGAGAATTGGGTTGGTGGTGTATTGATCAGATCTTCCATAGATTTATAGTGATATTCATGATGTTTTTCATGTGTTATAGCTTTGGCGGTATCACCCCGACCCTTCTCATGTGATTGAAGTTGATGATGTTGATATTGAGACCAATGCATCCTTTGAGGATCATCTGATACATGTTTTGGATCACATTGAGAAAGTTTTGCAGGGAAAGATTATGCCAATAGTTCAAGTATTGTGGAAATAGAGCCATGTTCAGGAGGAAATATGGGAGAGATAAAAAAATATGAGGGCTCAGTGGCGTGATCTTTTTACCTCAGAATATTAGATATGCTTGGGAGTATAACTCGAGGATGAGCTATTATAAGGTGGAGAGATTTTAAGATCCCAACCTTTTCTGGAGATGTCTCGAGATCATGTATAAGTACTTTTTTACCCTTTTTTTGGTATATATTAGGTGGGTTTTTTGTTTCAAGGTGTTTCAAGTAAAAATTAGTAATTTTTGAAGAAAAAGAGGCAGTGCATGATTAGAGAACAATTTTTCTAAATAGTGTGCCTACCCCCAACAAACCATGAAACCCTAGGCAAAGGGGTATTTCAAGGTTGGTGCATAGTTTGGAAAAATGTGTTCCCTATTAGTATAAACCATGCACCCCTAATATTAGTCACACAGGTAGGGCACACAGTTTGGTAAACTATGTGCCCCAACATAAGAAACCATCCACACATAATTATTTTCCCTTATTTTTTATTTTAAAATTCCCGAACCCCCATCTTTCACCCTCATTCTCCCCCACTCGACCTAAAAAATTCTCCATCATTTTTGGAGGTCTCGAAGAGGATTCCAAGGCCTTATAAACTCCATTATTTATGTATCAAAGATCCATTGACAGATCTAAACCTCTCCCGGTATGTAATCCCTCCTCAATTGGTTTTTTTCTCTCTCTCTCCCTTTCTCTCACACATTTATATCATCTTTTGAAGTGATGATTTAATCCATTAGTGATGGATTTAGATTGATGTTTTTATATATCTTAATCCATTTGATCTTGATTTAGGTTTTGGTTCTATATCTCATTATTCATTGTGAAATTCATCATTACATTTCAAATTGTAAATTTTCCATTGGTGAACGCACGTCAATGATCTTGAAGTAGGTGGTCTAAATGTCAATTCACATAGTCTTGAATTATGATCACATGTATGTATTGTGGAATTTAAATTTACACATTTGGTAATTAAATCTTGAATTATATTAATTATTTTTTTAATTAATTAATGGAAACATGGAATTGATTAATTGAATGGCCATGTGATAATGAAATGGGTTGAACTTGGGCAATTGAATTTGGTAATAATGGTTATGAAATTTATGATTAATGTGATATGATTTTATTGATAATGGAAATTAAGGTATGGTTGGATTAACCTTAAAGGATTACTGGTTTATATGATTAAATATTAATGAATGATTTAATGGTGAATTTTCATATTATTCGATGTGAATTAAAGTGATGAACCTTGTTTGTTTAATAAATTGAAAAGTCACACTTTAATGAGAATGTTTGATAAGAAGGTTAATGATGCTTAACCTTTATGAATTTGAAATTTTAAAATATGTGATATCGTGACATATGTGATATTGTGATATATGTGATATATGTGTGTGAGAAATGGGCTGTTTCTTAAAAATTACATATGTGATTGACTGATATACATGTGTGGGACATGGAATAATGCTTCAAAATCCCATATATGATAATAATAGATTTTGGGACATGGAATGATGCTTCAAATACCCATGGGGTGTTAGACATGACATTCTAGGCCCAAAATGTTGGCATTGGACTATGGTTCCAAGTAGCCATGACATTAAATTGAAATGAAATGATAAATGAAAACCTGTGAGTTATGTGATATGTGATATCCATTGGGGATAGTTTAGGATCAAGCATGAGCTGAAGAAGGTATTGATGGTTTGGGTGTCCTCACGAACCTATGTAATTTATGTGGTTAATTAAAGAATAATGAAATGTGATAACTATTTACTTTATTGTATTTTATTCTTTATAAAAATGTATACACTGTTATAGACTGGATGTTGTTTTAGACACAATTGGTGGTGTCCTACTGAGTTGTACTCACACCCTACTCGAGATGCCTAATTGATACCTGAATAGACTTAATGTTTGTAGGATATGATAAGTGAAAGAGACCTTTGTTAGATGGCTGAGTCAGGATGGATAATAGACGAGGTAACCATATATGATTTCATGACCCACTTGGGAGTGTTAGTGTGTCTTTATTTTGGGTTTTCATTTGAACCTTGACACATATATGACATGACATATCTGCATATTTAGTTTTGGATATTGTATTCTTGATTTGGTTAGCATGTGATACTGGTATAATTTTGAATATGGTTGGTTATTGTTTATTTATTTCCACTATTGTGATTCTTTGATAAAGAGGGTATAGTCTCCCCATATTTTATATTTTACCCTCACTGCTAGTCAGTAGCCCATGGAATATGAGGAGGCATACTTGAGGTCACGTAGAAAACCAGCTTGGGGCACCTACATGTGGTACTCGGGTTGAGATGTTTCACTTTGATACTAATTTAAGTGACCATGTAGGATCTCTATGACCATTTATAGGGGTGAATTAGTTTTCATCACTTTTTATATTTTCCCTTTTTTTCTAAAAAACCTTTCACCTCTAGTTAAAGAGAAATGAATCTTCTGAAACACAAAACATAATAAAACCCACAAGAATATAAGAATTTACAAGTCCCACTACTCAATAAGAGTATCTAATCCTTAGAATTACATGGAAAAAATATGAGATTTAAAAATACACTAGAAACAATACTTTTTGGTTTATAACAAGTAAGGTATATCCGTAATTTTAATTTTACTATATTCCTTTGATAGTTCTTTTTATCCACCACACAGATAATATGATAATGAATATTTTTAAACAATGGAATGAACCTTCACCAATAGTGTAGAGACCCGGTTTTTGGATTAATAAGACTTTGAAATATTTCTAAGAATATTTCCAGAGGTTGGGGTTGAGACGACATGCAATTTCGAGGCCCGGTGTGCCCGGAATTAATTTTATAAAAATGTTAAGTGTTTTTATATTACGCCCGCGCAGTTAACTAAAGAAAACAAAATATCTCTTAAACGGTTGATCAGATCATAAATCCGAGACCACGGTTGGGTCCGGAACGTAGTGTTTCCCCTAGAAGCAACATAAAATAAGTCGGCACGAGATGTTCGGACCCCTCGCTCGTTGGCGGTGTATTAAATGGATAAATTAAATAATTAATTTATTCATTTAATAGCTCGAACCCAAATATCTATAGAACAGGGACTCAGATGAAAAATATGAGACCACTGATGAGATCAGAACGTAGGTTTTACCCTAAGAAAGGTATAACCTTTGTCCACATCGGGTGTTTGGCATATGCACCATCACGAGAGAATAATTAAATAATTAAATAATTGTTTATTTAGTTATTTAATTTATTTCTTTTAACCTAGCGAGAGGTTATAAATTCTTTTTTTAGAGGTGGTTGGCCTCATAATTCATTTTGTCCAACGACGGTAAACCCTCCCTTCCTCTCCTCTCCTCCTATCCTCGTTGATGAATGACGGACGAAGAACAACGAAGCCTCAGATCCAAGCGAATCGAAGAGAAACAAACGCAACATCTTCTTCTCATCATTGTGCAAGTGAGATCCTCATCAACAGCGAATGGATCTTGATGAATGCGATATTCTCCAACGATCGATCCAAACCTGAGGTAGGATTTATCTTTGTGGATTCCTTACCTTGGTTTAATTTCTCATGATGAACGCGAATTAAATAAATTAATTCATGGATCCATAAAAAATTGATTGAATTAATTTTCTTCTTGTTTATCTTGGATTTGAGATTCTTGAAGCATGATAAATATTTAATTTTAAATTCCTCATGTTCTTGATTCTCAAAAATGATGGCCAAACTAACACGTCTATTGATCCGCACTTAGACCATGATCTTTCATTATTCGTTGTCCGTGCATTCTTCGAATGTTCTTCAGCGCAAAATTATTAAGCGCACCAAGAACTCAATGCTTCATTGAGCGCGACTTACGGACGCTGAGACTTTGACCTGAGAATCACTGAACCACATTCATCTCTTTTTTTGGATTTAAATTGAAGCCGGTATGGTGTGCGGAATGATCCCGTGGTGCAGGTCCGACGAGGGTTCCGGCGGTCCAAAGCGATGGTTCGGTTGGGCGAGCAGACGACCTTGGCGGCTGGTGCAAGCGAAAGGCGGTGCGAGTAGGAGGCTGGGATGGTGAAAGTCCAGAGGCGGCCTATCCGGCGGAGGAGGCAGCCCGCGTGAAGGCCTGACCATTAGGGGCTGGTGCAGAAGAAATCGTGAAGTTTGGAATTTCGTGGGATAAGAGTTATATTAGAGAGAGAATAGAAAACAAGAGAAATAAATTGAACTAAAAATAAAAAGAGAAATCAATCAAGTGATGGGGAGTGGATGGAATGGATTCAAGGAAAGGGAGTCACCACTTTTGGTGATGCGTGGATTTTGGGTGGGAGAATTTAAGAATTAAATTAAATTAAAAATAATAATAAAATAATAATGTTATTATTATTTTCGTTGGGAAAACCGTATTTTGGCGGTATCTTCTTCGCGCGACATCGGTTTCATGAACCGTCAGTGGCAGTGCGACCCTGACATCGAGACTGAATTTATGAGTCCAATATTGGATATCTTTTTTGGGTTTTTGGATCAGGTACCCGAAGCGCTCGGAAAATAATAGATTTAATAATATTATTAAATCTTCGACCTGCTATAACTCATGCGTGCGACGTCCGATTGACTCGCCGTCAGTGGCGACATGACCCTGTCTTTAAAAAGGTCGATTCAATTCTAATTTTGGATACTAAATTCTGGTTTGTGGCTCGGGTCCACGAAACACCGAACAATAATAATAATATTATTATTACGAGATCTTGTATCTGACATATCTCTCTCATACGGTGTCGGAATGACAAACCTTCTGCGACGTTGAGACCCTAAAATTAAGACGAATGTTTCAAGAAAAGTTTTGGATATTTAAGTTGAGGTCGAGGCGTGGGCCCCACGAGGCCCGGTTCGCGCGTGTTGAGGTGAAATGCAACTTTTTAACTGGCTATTCATTTTGGACAAATGGGTAGTCCATATCGTGTGTTTTTCCATATGGATCTCAACGGTGTGACCGATTTGGTTAACCGGTGTCGTTTGAAGTACGACCGGGTTGGATCGTACATGAATCCAACTGGGCCCTCGGTAATAAAATGCCTATAACTTACAGACCAATCATCCAATTGACGCACCGTCTGTCGTGTCAGAACCTATAGGATGAGGTGGTCCTTTTAAGATACTTCACGTGGATTTTGGAGAATGTTGGAGTGTGACCGGGTTGGATCTTACCTAAATCCAACCGGGCCCTCAACACTAAAATGCCTATAACTTACAGACTGGGTGTCCGATTGAGGCACCGTCTGTCGAGTTGGAACCCTTATAACATGGAGGTCCTTCAGGTTTATCCCTTGTGGATCTTCGTGGTGGTTGAGGTATGAATGATAACCTAAGGTGCAGAATGAGGGTGTTTCTTTTAGTGAGAGTTAGGATGACTACTCCCTTGATGACTCAAGGCGCGGGTATTCCTTACTCCTCTGCTCCAGTAGAGATGGGAACCCCACCTCATGAGTGCAGGTTCGTTTTCATCTAAGATGGTTTCGATATCTTTGGAGTCGATAATCCACCACACAGCCATACCAGGCCAGTTGCATGGGTCACCTTGTGTTCCGATTACACGGGCAATACCCGGAGTTAAGGAACATGGCGTATGATCCTACTACATGCCGTGTAACTTGTTTTACATGGCTTGAGCCATTTTTATTTTGTGACGTGTACTAGATTTCGTAGGGTTCGTACCCTTGGCCTTTCCCCTAAAGGTTTTTGGTATCATTTCCTATGTACAGGAGTATGATCCCTTCAGTAGGACTTCCTGAATAGAGTTGTTGGAATCCCCTCTGTGAGACTTGGATACAGATCCTCTATTCCTTCTTGGTACCCTAGGTAGAGTTATTGGTATTTACGTGACCAACTTTACCCAGGCGCCGATCCTCTGTTTAGAGGATTAGTTCAGACTTAGTTGTTGGGATCACCCCGTAGCTATTGGTTGTGATACTCATCTGAACATTGAATTCTTAAGAAATTGTGGAGTGAGTTCTCCCAGAACGAGTGCTTCATGTCTCTCTCTTTATACCTAGGAGTGTGTTCTCCCTGTTACGAGTACTTCGTGGAAATATTTGAAATGGATCCCTAGCGTGGGTTTGTAGTTGTGTAACTTGTCTCTAGACTACAGGTCTGTGCTACAAGTATATCTGGTTTCCCTGGGTGTATGTATGGGCATATACTTGGTGTGAGATGTGAGATGAAGAGCCCCTTACTCTATCATTTGGGTTTCTTTGAGCGATCATATCTATTATTGGGTGGAGCTGTACTCTTTTTGTTCACTCTTGTTGTACCTTGTTCTCTCTTGCTGCTCTCCTCTTCAGTACCTATATTACTTCTCCCTTGAGCCTTCAGGGCATCCTACTGAGTATTTTTATACTCACCCCTGCTTGAGATTTGACTGCATTTAGTATGACCTTGCAGACGACAGAAAGGTTGATCGTGACTTCAGAGGAGCTTCAGGATATGGGGTGCTTGGACCGCGTGCAGTGGTCGTAGCTTGGGATTCAGGAGTGAGACTCTTCTAGTTGTTTTACCTTTTCACCTGTTGCCGGGTTGTGGCACTTTTCTAGTTGGGTTTTTATTTTTTCCCCTTTCCCTTTAAGCTTAACTTTTCTTGTACTTGTAATATTAGAGGTCGATGCATTTTTTTGGTTCCCTTTTTATAGTAGTGTGGAACCTTGCTTTCTTCTCTTTATCTGTACTTTTACATTGAGTTAGCTGCATGTGTGTGTACAGGTTCTTAGGAAAAGGCCTCCCCGAGTTTGTTGTGCCTTCGGCGCTAGTCACCAGCCCCTGGCCTAAGGAGGCGGGCTTGGGGTAGTTGCAGTTCGAGCCCTGGTATGGTTCAGGTCGTGAAAGAGTGGTATTAGAGGTGGTTTGACCCTTGGGACATTGTTCGTATGTTTCCCTAAAATGGTATTGGTTGGGTTTAGGGGAACAATGTTGATGTGTCTCGAGAGTGGATCTCAGGCCAGGGAGTCTAGTGATGGTGTGGGCGGCCGACGTATCCATTCACCAGGACCCTGATTACCCGCTTGTCGACTCGGCACCCTGAGACACCTGTTGCAGGGAACAATGGTGCATGCATCATATAGGATTGGATCTTTGATTGTCCTTCTCGAGTCAGCTCCCCATCATTGTTGATATATATAGATATGATCATCTGACCATGGTACTCCTTGATAACATTCAGGATGTCTCCGCGATGACAGCCATCCAGAATACTAGCTACAGTTCGTGGCAACGGTTCTGTGAGCGACGAGAGCTCAGTTCATGACCCATCATGCGAACCCCCTTTCTCTAGGTGGGCAGTTAACAACACCCCTACCTATTGAGAAGAAGACAACCCCAGCTAAGCAGGTTGAGGATGTGTGCCAGTTGAGCACACTTTGTGAGTTCCAGCACCAGAGACCACTAAGGTTCTGTAGTAAGCCAGGCCCTCGAACAATAGATGTTTGGCTAGAGTCGGTGCTCCACTGGTCTATAAGGGTAGTTTCTGAAAGCAGGCGTTCGAGTAGGGACTCTATAGAGAGATCTATGCTATCATAGTGCTCTTTTTCATCCCCACCTATGTTGAGGTGCTGGAGTAAGCATTGATGGTATAGAGCTTCCTATGACGCCCTATAGCTGGTTGTGATAGTGAGCGTAACAGAGATGAGACGTCTACTGCAGCTAGAAGACGCCAGACGGAGAGATCTCAATGTAGGAGATATTATCATGATCAGTCACAGAAACATAGTCATATGGGACCCATACATCATAGAGAAATCATGGTGGAAGAATCTTGCTGACTTGTGTAATCAAGGTGCGGTAATGTAGCAGATTCCCTTAGCGAGAAGTGCGGGAAGTCCCAGACTCACCTGGTGCAGGAAGTTTCAGAGCAGTTAACTTCCCTGCAGCCGACCCTATTGGAACATGAGGGTACAACTTTTCTTTAGTTGATGGTATTGACTCCTTCGCTTTTCGAGCGTGTAAGAGAGTCTTGGTTGCGATTCATCGACTGTGAAATCCTGTGTGACCATATATCCTTAGGTGTTTCACCATATAGATATTCTGAAGGAGGGAATCATGATACTTTTTCCTAGTGAAAATCAGTGATTCCAGTTGTGACATGTGATGTAGAGGTTCGATTGAGGAGACAAACTTTCCCCTGAGTTCTATCAGGTCGTTTGAGACTGTGCAAGGAGATGGCAAGGTTGCATACCGCCTTACATTATCCCAAATAGTTGGAGTGGGTATACGACGCCTTAAACATGTCGCAACTAAGGAGATGTGTGTATGTTCCTACACACGTCATCATCTAAAGAAAGACTTATGAGGGTGGACCACCCCTTTGGTCCATATTCCTTAGCAGAAATGAAACGTACAGGCTTCCCTAGGAGCGGGAGAGCTAAGTGTGGGCTCGGTATCTTGAGTGGTTTCCCTGGTTTTGCTTTTCAAGGAGGAAAAGCTTGAAGGAGGGAATAATGTAGAGACCTTGTTTTTGGATTAATAAGACTTTGAAATATTTCTAAGAATATTTACAGAGCTTGGGGCTGAGACGGCGTGCAATTCCAAGGCCCGGTGTGCCCGGAATTAATTTTATAAAAATGTTAAGTGTTTTTATATTACGCCCACGCAATTAACTAAAGAAAACGAGATATCTCTTAAACGGTTAATTAGATCAGAAATCTGAGACCACGGTTGGGTCCGGAACACAGTGTTTTTCCTAGGAGAAACATAAAATAAGTCGACGTTGGATGTTCGGACCCCTCGCTCGTTGGCGGTGTATTAAATGGATAAATTAAATAATTAATTTATTCATTTAATAGCTCAAACCCGAATATCTCTAGAACAGGGACTCAGATGAAAAATATGAGACAACTGATGATATTAGAACGTATGTTTTACCCTAAGAAAGGTATAACCTTTGTCCGCTTCGGGTGTTTGGCATATGCGCCATCATGAGAGAATAATTAAATAATTAAATAATTGTTTATTTAGTTATTTAATTTATTTCTTTTAACCTAGCGAGAGGTTATAAATTCTTCGTTTAGAGGGGGTTGGCCTCATAATTCATTTTTTCCAACAATGGTAAAACCTCCCTTCCTCTCCTCTCCTCCTCTCCTCGTTGATGAACGACGGACAAAGAACAACAAAGCCTCAGATCCAAGCGAATCGAAGAGCGACAAACACAACATCTTCTTCTCATCGTTGTGCAAGTGCGATCCTCATCAATAGAGAACAGATATTGATGAATGCGATCTTCTCCAATGATTGATCCAAACCTGAGGTAGGATTTATCTTTGTGGATTCCTTACCTCGGTTTAATTTCTCATGATGAACGTGAATTAAATAAATTAATTCGCAGATTCATAAACAATTGATTGAATTAATTTTCTTCTTGTTTATCTTGGATTTGAGATTCTTGAAGAATGATAAATATTTAATTTCCAATTCCCCATGTTCTTGATTCTCAAAAATGATGGCCAAACTAACATGGCTATTGATTGGCACTTAGACCGTGATCTTTCATTATTCGTTGTCCGTGAATTCTTTGAATGTTCTTTAGTGAAAAATTATTAAGCGCGCCAAGAACTCAATGCTTCGTTGAGCGCGACTTACGGACGCAGAGATTTAGACCCAAGAATCACCAAACCACATTCGTCTCTTTTTTCTGATTTAAATCGAAGCCGGTATGGTGCACGGAAGGATCCTGTGGTGCGGGTCCAACGAGGGTTCCGGTGGTCCAAAGCGACGGTTCGGTTGGGCGAGCAGACGACCTTGGCGGCTGGTGCAGGAGGAAGGCGGCGCGAACGGGAGGCCGGGACGGTGAAAGTCTAGAGGTGGCCTATCCGGCGGAGGAGGCAGCCCACGCGAAGGCCTGGCCATTAGGGTCTAGTGCAGAAGAAATCGCGAAGTTTGGAATTTTGTGGGATAAGAGTTAGATTGGAGAGAGAATAGAAAACAAGAGTAATAAATTTAAAGAAAAATAAAAAGAGAAATCAATCAAGTGATGGGGTGTAGATGGCATGGAGTCAAGGAAAGGGATTCACCACTTTTGGTGATGCGTGGATTTTGGGTGGGAGAATTTAAGAATTAAATTAAATTAAAAATAATAATAATATAATAATGTTATTATTATTTTCATTGGGAAAACCGTATTTTGGCGGTATCTTCTTTGTGCGACATCGATTTCACGAACCGTCAGCAGCAGTGCGACCCTGACATCGAGACTGAATTTATGAGTCCAATATTGGATATCTTTTTCAGGTTTCTGGATCGGGTACCCGAAGCGCTCGGAAAATAATAGATTTAATATTATTATTAAATCTTCGACCTGCTATAACTCATGCGTGCGACGCCTGATTGACTCGCCGTCAGTGGCAACATGAACCTGTCTTTAAAATGGTCGATTCAAGTCTAATGTTGGATACTAAATTCTGGTTTGTGTCTCAGGTCCATGAAACACTGAACAATAATAATAATATTATTATTACGGGATCTTGTATCTGACATATCTCTCTCATACGATGTAGGAATGACAAACTGTTTGCGACATTGCGACCCTGAAATTAAGACGAATGTTTCAAGGAAAGTTTTAGATATTTAAGTTGAGGTCGAGGTGTGGGCCCCATGAGGCCCGGTTCGCGCGTGGTGCGGTGAAATGCAACTTTTTCACCGGCTATCCGTTTTGGACAAATGGGTAGTCCATCTCGTGTGTTTTTCCATATGGATCGCAGTAGTTTGACCAGTTTGGTTAACCGATGTCAGTTGAAGTACGGCCGGGTTGGATTGTACTTGAATCCAACTGGGCCCTCGGTACTAAAATGCCTATAACTTACAGACCAATCGTCCGATTGACGCATTGTCTGTCGTGTCAGGACCTATAGGACGAGGAAATCCTTTTAAGATACTCCATGTGGCTTTCGGAGAATGTTGGAGTGTGACCGGGTTGGATCGTACCTGAATCCAACCGGGCCCTCGGCACTAAAATGCCTATAACTTATAGACTGGGCGTCAGATTGATGCACCGTCTGTCGAGTTGGAACCCTTATGACATGGCGGTCCTTCAGGTTTCTCCCTTTTGGAACTTCATAGAGGTTTAGGTATGAATGATAACCTGAGGAGTAGAACCAGGGTGTTTCTTTTAGTGAGAGTTAGGATGACTACTCCCTTGATGACTCAAGGCGCGAGTATTCCTTACTCCTCTTCTCCAGTAGAGACGGGACCCCCCACCTCATGAGTGCATGTTCGTTTTCCTTTGAGATGGTTTCCCTATCTTTGGATTCGATACTCCACCACACGGCCAGACCAGGCCGGTTGCATGGGTCACCTTGTGTTCCGATTACACGGGCAGTACTCGGAGTCAAGGAACACGGCATGTGATCCTACTACATGTCGTGTAACTTGTTTTACATGGCTTGAGCCATTTGTCTTCTATTACTTGGACTATATTTCTTAGGGTTCGTAACCTTGGCCTTTCCCTTGAAGGTTTTTGGTATCATTTCCTATATACAGGAGTATGATCCCTTCAGTAGGACTTCCTGAATAGAGTTGATGGAATATCCTCTGTGAGACTTGGAGCCGGATCCTCTATTACTTCCTGGCACCCTAGGTAGAGTTCTTGGTATCGACGTGACCAAATTTACCCGGGCGCTGATCCACTTCTTAGCGGATTAGTTCAGACTGAGTTGTTGGGATCACCCCGTAGCTATTGGTTGTGATCCTCATCTGAACATTGTATTCTTAAGCACTTGTGGAGTGAGTTCTCCCAGAATGAGTGAGTCGTGTCTCTCTCTTCAGACCTAGGAGTGTGTTATCCCTGTTATGAGTACTTTGTGGAAATCTTCGAACTGGATCCCTAGTGTGGGTTTGTAGTTGTGTAACTTTTCTCTAGACTATAGGTCTGTGCTACAAGTATATCTGGTTGCCCTGGGTGTATGTATGGGCATATACCTGGTGTGAGCTGTGAGATGAAGAGCCCCTTACTCTACCGTTTGGGTTTCTTTGAGCGATCATATCTATTATTGGGTGGAGCTGTACTCTTTTTTTTCACTCTTGTTGTACCTTGTTCTCTCTTGCTGATCACCTATTCAGTACCTCTATTGCTACTCCCTTGAGCCTTCGGGGCATCCTACTGAGTATTTTTATACTCACCCCTGCTTGGGCTTTTCCCACATTTGGCATGCCCTTGCAGACAACAGACAGGTTGATCGTGACTTCAGAGAACCTTCGGGATATGGGGTTTTTTGACTGCGTGCGATGGTCGTAGCTTGGGATTCAAGAGTGGGACTCTTCCAGGTGTTTTACTTTTTCACCTGTTGCCGGGTTGTGACACTTTTCTAGTTGGGTGTGTATTTTTTCCCCTTTCCCTTTCAGCTTTACTTTTCTTGTACTTGTACTGTTAGAGGTTGATGCATTTTTGTTTGGTTCCCTTTTTATAGTAGTGTGGAACCTTGATTTCTTCTCTTTCTCTGCACTTTTGCATTGAGTTAGCTATGTGTGTGTGTATAGTTTCTTAGGCAAAGGCCTCCTCGAGTTTGTTGTGCCTTCGGTGCTAGTCGTCAGCCCCTGGCCTAAGGAGGCGAGCTTGGGGTAGTTGCAGTTCGAGCCCTAGTATGGGTCGGGTCGTGAAAAATAGGCTCCAAAATGTCATCATTGTGCTGCTTGAATTCTTCACACATGCCCCTTTTCAAGTTAGGTCTTCTTATTATTTGATTTCATTCACAACCATTGGCATGAACCTATACCTATTATTTTTCTGTCTATATTCTTCTTCCACACCATGCCCACACACATCATGATTTGAAACAAAATTAAATCATATTATATGTAACATTGGTTACCTATTAACTTTCATTTTTATTCAAATATTTATGAAGACTTGTAAATACTTTCAAATTAAAATCTCTAGAATTCTCACATTTTTACTTCACCATTACATACATAATAAACTACTTCCATAAAAGTTTTTAATCATAGGTAAACATGTAAAAATATAAAATCACTCCATTTCTATTTAAACTTGTATTTATTCCACCATAAATCCCTATGTATACATTAATTCATGTATCATATAGTGACATGATCATGCCAATATCAATATTGGAAATCTTACTCACAAATACCATTAAATTAGTACCTCATTATTTTAATGATAATTGAAAAATAACCTATATTTAGTTAATGAAAATATATGAATTCATGCATTCTGATGCATCATGTTTTATTCAAGGTATAAGATTTACTACAATACCATCTTCCACTTTTCCTTCAAATACAATCAAACACCTATTCCTAAATGTGAATTTCATGACCAACTCATATAATCTTTCTTATTCTTCATGTATAAATGAATATACACAATGCATTATTCTATTCTTATTTTCTTGAGTTTACTTTAATTGTTTCACTGGATCACTATTCTAACGTTTACCTTCTATCCTTAGCCAAAATATCATTTTCAAGAATCATGATAGTCATTATAATTATATTTATAATTTAGTAGATCACTAAAATTTGTATTACTATATTTTATTCTCCTCTTATTTGGTCGATCTCTAAGCCACCTTAAGTGTGACACTCATGGTAGCTCCTCATACCTTGTAACTCTCTATCACTCCTTCACTAATGGAAGGTATTCGATGATTATCATGAAAGCATTAAAACTCACAAAAGATATGTAATGATTCTCAAAGAAAAAATAAAAGTCATGGAAGATTTGTGATGTTTTCACAGAAGAACTAAAACTCATGGAAGATCCATGATACTTCTCACATAATCTTTTTCCATGGAAGTTTATCCCATGGAAGCATAGTTCATAGAATAATAGTTTCGAAAAAGAATCAAATCCTTAAAATAGTTGATCATCATTACTCATGGAGGCTCATTTCATGGAAAATTATTCCACAAAATCTCATTGATCTTCCTTTGAAAGGACTACAAAAACTCTTATTATAAAGCTAATGTATGCGTTGAAAACAAAAGACAATACCATAAGCATTGCAACTTCTTATTTATCAGCTTCTTCCACAATATAATAATAACAACTCCAAAACTCTTAGTATCAACACAAGAGATAAATAATCACTTTCCATGATCATAAGAAAGTCATATAACATATAAATATGGTATATGTATAAGAATAGGAAATAAAAACACTATGAACATAGCTAGATGCATCATGTTCTGTAAAACAAGAAAAATGCATCAGGTTGATGCTTAATATTGTTAACCATGATAACCAAATTGGTTCCACACTCAATATTGTGAACCTAGTTTACCTCATTGGGTCAATGGTAATTCTTATGAACTTGGATAAACACTTCATATCCACACTTAAATTAATTATCTCATGTGATATTAATACTTAACCATGTTATTGGAGTGGTTTAATGAACCCAACTCATCTCATGTATTTAATAGACCCAACCCATCTCATAATAATAAACTATACACATGTGTGTAACATAAACTAAATCATGTATCATTTAATGAATAACCCATGAAAAGAAAATGGGTTTTATATCAATTCTATATTTTATAACATAAAATAATATCAAGAGTTATATTATTTTATACCCAAAGTTAAAACACCCAAAATAATTATTTCAGAATGGAATTTAGAGGTAATTTCATGAATCATTACTCAAAAGGAAATAAATATTTTAGATATAAAGATAAAATTAAAGTGAAACAATGAAAAGTGTTTTCATAAAACATTTCATAACAATTTCATAAAGAGATGGAATTACAAATCATTTCTAAGATGATAACTTGAAAAACATATTTTAAAATCCATTTAAAAAAAATAAAAATAATAGAACCTTGAAAATGACAGAATGGTTTTCTATAGAAAATGTGCAGTGGGTGATAAAATATATAATTGAAAAAGGAATTTAATTTTTTAATATTCTAAAATACATTCATTGAAACCAACATCATAAAAAGGATAATAAAACATTATTTTGAATTTTTTTAAAGAAAAATAAAAGGATCATAAAGATGATATGTATTTTGATTTAAAAATAAGAAATAAAAAAATTGTAAAAATAAAAAATATGTATATAGAGGAAAAATAGTATTTAAAGAGGATGTTAATTATTCTTAACAAAATTATACTTATATGAAAAAGAAATTCATCACATAAGTGGCTTGAAATTTAAAATGTAAATTTCTCCAAATATAAAGAGAAAATATTATATAATAAAATATTAGGGTGGAAGGAACTAAACATATAAGAGATAAGTTCAAGGTGAAGTTTTATAACTCAAATAAAGGAGAGTTAAGTTAACAAAATCCCTTAAAACATCAGGGTTTCTTGAATTAAATTTCCATGAAATATAAAACATGAGATGAATTTTTAAATACCTTTAATTTAATGAAAGTATAATAAAAACATCCATAGGGAAGTATATACACAACATAATATAAAGTAAGTAGTGAATATGACATATGTATCAAAGAAAAAAAGTGAGATGAGAAAAACCATTACAACTTTTATATAATTTAATTCAAAATATCTTGAAAGAGAAAACTTGAAATGAATCATTAATTACCATTAATAAAGACATAATCATGTTTTAATACTTAAAATAGGCAACATATACACTATATAAATAAAAATAAGTGTATAATATAATTCAAGTCTCAAATAAGGAAATCTAAGATAAAACCCTTACAAACATCATATTTTTTAAGTAAGAATAAATTTAAATGAATTTTATAAGAGATAAACATAAATATATAGAAAGAAGAGGTAATATATCATAATATAATCATAGGGTAGAATGTACCCAACATAAAACAATAAAGTTCAAGAATAATAAATATAATTCATTGAAAGGATATTGGGTTAAGAAACCCCCTTATAGATTTGGTATCCTTTGAATGAAAACAAAATGAAATGTAAAACATAAAATAGAATTAAACCTACCATGTGATAAAATTGAGATGAAACCTTTAAATTAACTCTTGAATTCCATGAAATCACTTTAAAATCCTTTGTGATGAAAATAACCACATTAATAACATATTTAAAAACCTTATTCATATATATTACCATATATATCCTTTAATTGTAATCATTTATTATACATTAAATAGTTAGTTATAGTTTATTTTCATTATCAAATGTTAGAATTTTTTATTGTTTCACACATGTTTTAAAATTCCAATGTCAATTCTCATTCATTGACACCAATTTCATCATTCCTATATTATATAGGGTACTGTAATAGATTACTTAAAATTATTTATAAATATCTAATTTCACTCCATGATAATTTTATTAAGGATTTTTGAAGATGGAATCAGTGACAGGCTAGTTTCAGTAAATTTTTATGAATATAAGTTGGTATGTTAATAATGTTTTAAATATTAATATAACCCCTCATAAAAAAAATTATTTACATAATAATATCATATTTATTCATTAATTAAATTCTTATAACATTCCATGTAGGGTGGTGTTGAGAAAACAAGTACATCGTTCCATGAAGGTTGTTGTCCGCACATACACATGAACAATGTTTTTGTTTTCTATAAAATGCGAGAAGTTTAGATAATGATTATACCATTAAAATATTTTTTTATATTAATAATAATTATTTCACTATATTATAATGGGTAAAATATATTTTTAAAATAAATATATAGAAGAAGAAAAATTTAGATGTTATTAGTATACACATTGAGAGTTTTAACCATGTCCTAGAATACCTGTTGGAAATAAAAGATTTTGGGATTTTACATGGATCATGGAGATTCAAAAAGTGTAATATGTATCTAGGTGAATTAAATCCATTGAATAGTTTTAATAGGAATTATAATTTTTGTATGTATGTAAAAGGGGTGGTAGATGTATGATAACCCATATCTTTAATACACATTATTTAATGAGTTATTACATAAAAATACACTTAGTACAACACATAATATTGTGAAGTCTAGTTTACTTGTGAAATTAGGTACATAAAAAATAAACTTGATACATGTATATAACAACATTATAGACAGCTTCCTTAAAATTATCTAAAATTACATTACTCTTAATACTACATGAGATAACCTAGGGACATACATAAGAAATGGGTGAGCTATAAATCCCAGTAAGGGAATAAAAAAATCATATCATGATGAAAGTATTACATGTTAGTAAATAGGAATTTCAATGGGACATATAAGGGGTGATAATAATAATCTTGAACAATGAGGCTTGATACAATATGATATCATAATGGAAACTTGGGAATGTTGAAACAATATTAAACCTAAAATCATAAACACATGTCAAGGATAACTTCCAAGACATCATAACATTGTGGAAAAAGTCCCATAATGGATTAGGTTTACTCTATAATCCCATATATGACATCTCATGAGAATAAAACATTAACCAATCCATTGTATCACTATATAATTTTGTGTACACTAGTTACTTTCATATCACGTGCATGCATAAGTGTACCATATAAGTCATTCAACATAGGATCATATTTCATCACATTTAATCCCATTATTAAGGAGAGTGGGATTAAAAACATATAATTTACAAATAGAAAAAGGATAGGTAGGTCTAGGTGAATATCTTTTAGTGGAATGGTGATGGTATTCACAATTCAAAGGTTTGACATAGAAAAATCACAGGATAATTTCAGCATCACAGTGAGGGTACATAATGAATCATAGGAGGGATTAATGAGAGTGAAAGGGTCTCTAATCACTTGTAAATCATGAAGTATGTAACATTTATATGTAATAACATAATCTAACATGAACACTTAGTATTTTAAAATACATAAGATAAAAAGTTTCTTGAATAAAGTGGATGAGAGGATCCCTTGCTTCGACATAGTAAGGACTTAGGTAATAGTTGTAATGAGAGGAGATAATTGATATGTCATTATAATAAGATAAATTTAAAAGTAAAGTGACATTTTTAAATTCATGATAACACAACCAATTTAGTCTCAAAAGGCTAAATACAAAGAAGGTGTTTGAATGGAAAAAAAGAGAGAGAAGTCCCTTACCCTGAGAGCGTGTTTCCAAAAGCATGGGAGGAGATTATGGAGAGATTAGGGGCACATTAGGAGGGATAAAGAGAGTAAATATCAGAGTATAGTCATTATACAATATTTTTTAGTGAGGATAAATGAGATCTTCGGTGGGTTTATATAGTAAAATAGAGGAGAGTCCTTTATTATTTTCCAAATATTGGTTTTTGACTCTATATAATAAAGTAATCCAAACAAAAAACCTTACAATGATTTTAAGCATGGTTTTTACAAGTGTACTGATTTTCATTTTTTTATAAGTCCGTTATCTGAGAACAATAAAATAATACCCTTTTTTATGTGTAAGTGAGTCCTGTTTACAAAGAATTGATTTTAAAATCTTAAAATATAATATAGGTATTGTAGGATTTATAAAGGGTTTATAAAATTAATCAAATAACCTAAAAATTACATTATTTTAAAGGTTAAATATATATTTGTTCATGGATACCTTTTAAGAAACGTATTACATATTTTTTGGGTCATTATGATGTCATAATACATACTGTATATTTATACCATATTTAATTTTTACCATAAAATTTGACTATCTTAGAAAATTATGAAAAATTCACCATTAGATATTTTTTTCATTTTAATCTAGAAAATAATATTTATTTTATCCAAATAATTATCTATAAATGATAAATTAAACTTTTAATTTAAAATACCCATTTGTTAAAAAATACTAGTTTTTTTAAAATACCAGTTTCCTGACCCTTATAAAAATTACATTTTTGATTCTTAAAATTATATTTTAATTTATATTTATTATATATTATTTAATAAAAATATTAAAAATATATTTTATTCCAAAAATATTGAATTCGTAAAAAGTAATGTCTTAATTGAAATTGTATATTACCTAAAAATACCGTTTGAGTTTTATTGTATTAAAATCTAATTTTTATCAAAATCATTACTTAATTATTTATAAATTAAAAATAAAAATAAATAAATAAAATCATTATTTGACTTAAAATAAAATACACATATTGATACTATTAGGGTCGAGATACCCAAACCCTTATTACACCAATGAATACTCTAAGGGTAAGGTGTGTGATGGTGAGATTTTCTTGTGGTGGTTCGACGAACGTGGTTTGAGTTGTGATCTTGATGAGATTGAAATTATACCATAAACTATTTTTCTTGTGCTTTAGTTATTGAATCATGACTTAGTGTTGATCCTGTCAATTTACTTCAGATGCTATATTCTTTAGGAGATTCGATAAATGAGATTCCTAGGGTATGATCCTACTAGTTGATACAATCACTTCTTTCTTCAAATCAATTATATTTATCATAACCCTTAATATATAATAATCATACAATCATTTTTCAATGGATATATTATCAATGTTCATTATTCTTAATGGTATTTTAAATCTTATAAGAAATAAAAAAATAAGTGCCTATTTTTTCTACAACCACATTACATAATAAGGAATTTTATTCAATTATAAAGGGAATTTAATTTATAAAATTTTAGGTATTTATACTATTCCCACTTCAGAAATTTTGACCTCGACATTTTAATTTCATATAATAAAATAGATGAGGGTACCTCTATTCCATTTCCTCTCTTGGTTCCCAATATGCTTCCTCAAATTTGTGGCTCTGCTACATCACTTTTACTAGGTGAGTTGTCTTATTTCATACAAACTTGTCTCTATGATCTATGATATTCACCAGTTTCTCCTCATATGAAAAATTATTCTAAAATAGAACCACATATAGATTTTGTACATGTGATAGGTATTGTATGTACTTTATCTAAAGGGACATATGGAACACATCATGTACTTGAGATAGGTTAGGTGGGAGTGATAGTCAATAGGCCATCACTATGATGCAATCAAGGATATTAAATGGGATGGCGTATCTTAGACTAAGTTTCCCATTCTTTCCAAACCTCATGACTTTCTTCCATTTCGATATACAAAGGAACAATTTTTTACCAACCTCAAACTCTAGGTACCATCGATGATTGTCTATATATCCTTTCTATTGAATTTTTGTGGATTTTATATGATGTTGAATAGTTTGAACCTTCTCTATCATTTATTGGATAAGATCATGTCCCATAAGCTTCCACTCTCCAACTTCATCCCATCATGATAGAGTATGAAATCTATTTTCATATAGAACCTCATAAGGTACCATTTTATTATTATAATGGAAACTATTGTTATATGAGAACTCAACCAGGGGTAGGTGGTGGTCCCAACATCCTTGGAATTCCATCGAACATGTTCTCATCATATCTTACAAGGTTTGAATGGTCCTTTTAGAACAACCATCCATCTGAGGGTGATAAGAAGTGATGAATCTCAATTATATATTTAATACTTACCGAAGGCTTATCCAAATCCTCAAGGTAAAACATATATCTCAATCAAATACAATATACAGTGGCACTCCATGCAGTCTTACCTCTCCCCTTCTATATATCCTAGCGAGTTATTCAAGAGAGAAATATTTCTTGATAAAAATGTAATGTGCTGACTTTTTAAGGTGACCTAATACCACCTAGATGGAATTATTAACTTTATGTGTTCTAGGGAGTCCTATAACAAAATCCACGGTTATGTTTTCCCATTTCCATACTGGTATGGGTAATGGTTTCATCACACCCTTATACTTTTTTCATTCCACTTCAACTTTCTGGTATACCAAGCATTGAGATAAAAAATCTACAATATTTATATTCATGTTATCCCACTAGAATTTATTTTTCAAACCTCTATACATATTAGTGATTCCTAGATAAATGGAGAATGATGAGCTATTCACATCATAATTAAGTTCCCTCATCAGTTCTGATTTTTATGGGACACAAATCCTGGTTCCAAACCTTATAACTCAATCTTCAAAAAAGTTTAAAACATTAATATTAATACCTCTTATGTAACAACTCATCATCTTTCTGAGTCTCCTTGATTATTTAAATAATTAACCATTGAGAAATTATTTGATCAAGTTAGGATGAATATCATTTTATTATTCCCATATCCATAATTTTAATTTCCAAGAATATTAGATACCTTACAATCCTTATCATGGATAGAGTTTTGGGATCCTTTCTACTCAGATAATCTGCCATTTTGTTTTCTTTCCTAGGATGGTAATGGATTAAATAGTCATAATCCTTGATCCACTATTACAACCTCTGTTGTAACATATTAAGATCATTTTTTTTGTGAATATATACTTGATTCTTTTATGGTTCATATATATATATATATCACAATTCTCATAAAAAAGATAATTTCACCAAATATTTATTGTGAAGATCACTACAACTAATTCTTGATCATGAGTTGGGTAGTTTTTCTAATGGTTCACTAGTTAATGAGAGGAATAGGCTATCAATTTTTCATTTTTCATGAGTACAAAACCCAAACCATTTTTTATGCATCATTTTAGATAAAAAATCCTTCCCCACTGGTGGGTAATGTTAGTAAAGGTGAATTGATTAGACTCTTATTCAAATCTTTAAAAAATCCCTCACATTAATTATTCTTAAAAAACTTGAGTTATTTTAGAGTTATCTTGTTTAGGGGGATATAAAATGATGATATTTTTCTCACAAATCGATGATAATACCAATCCTATCCAAGGAAACTATGGATTTAAATCCTTGAGTTTGGTCTTGGTCAAACCTCAATTTTCTCCATTTTTAAAGGATACACATATATCGGTTTGTTGGTGATGAAATTACCTAGAAATGGTACTAAATCTTGTTATAACTTTTATTTTCAACGTAACCTCTTGGTTAGGTGGAAGATCAGGCAATTATTTGGAAACAAATCACTGAATTCCATTATATTGGACTTGTATTCAAGGATTATTTTTTAATCTAAATATTTTAGGCTAGATACAATTTATCATAAGGCAATAATATCAACTCTTAAGATGTTGATACTAAATAATTATCATCCTTATTCTTACACTTTTATAGAATCAGAGGGAGATTCATTATTAAAATTTTAATTTTATTCTCTCTATAATTTATGTCAACTCTATATAAGAAAATTTAATCCATACATAGAATTGCATCAAATTACTCTCAAGAGAGTATAACAAGGTTCACTAGAAAATTCAGAATAATTTTTTTTATCGGGGAGTAGTTACATGCTTGGGATGCAATAATTTACCGTTATCCATTTTCATCAACAGATCTACTTCAATGATTTATGGTGGTGTTTTAATAGATATACTAAAATTATGAGATATGAAAAATGTTTACAACCAGAATAAAAAAGTATGTTCTATATTCTTAAATGAATAACTAGCGTATATGTCACCACTTCACTATCGATATACACCTCCACAGTTGTGAGGGAATAATCTCACCCTTTCTCTTTAGGCCTTGTGGGTTGTTGCCACCGATCATCATAAAAAACCCTTGTCTTAGTGAATTGACTTTCATAGTATCAATGTTACTTACAGTTGAAAATTGGAAAGTGTAATGAGGGTTGATCAGAGTATTTATTTCTTCCATCACATTGGCGTGTTTCTCCTATTTTCAATCGCGAGCTAGGTTCCATTCCCACCCACACCTAAATAATTTTCTCATCCCATTCAAGAAATTTCTAGTTGCTTTTTACCACACCTTTGATAAGTGGGATGTTTACATTTCTTACCACCATTAGATTTATACATCTCAAAACTAAAATTAAAATCCACTTTCCACTTCTTATCCACATGAAACCCCTAATATTCATTGATCCCCATTTTGAATTTGAGGTAACATCAGACAATTTCCTCATAACTTTCAAAGTCTTGAATGGATAAGGCTTTTCATAGACTAAGATTTAGTCCACTAAATAAGTTTTAAAATTTATATTCAAAAGTAATGTCAAAGTTGAATGCGTATCATGAAATTATTTTTATTTTTTCATCGTACTTAATGATAGATTCATCATCCTTTTTCTTGAGGATAAGGAAGTCCCTCTCTATTTTTAGTCAAAGAGTGTGAGGAAAATATTTATAGAAAAATATTTTCCAAAATTCCTTCCACTCCATCACTTTGATATCCTTATCAGGATTCATATTCTTTAACAACATCCAACACTGACCAACCCATCCTTCCATATGATAAAAATCCAACATGAACATCTCTTTCTCAGTTCATTGAAGGATAGAGAATATCTTTTTAATAGATCTGATCCATTGATCCATAATTAATGGATCAGAAGATCTATTAAAAGTTGGAGGCCTTTGCTGCATATAGTTCTCAATTGTAACTTTCTCTTTCTTAGGGGGATTTGGGAATTCCTCTTGATTTAGTTTTTAGTTCAAAAGTTATGTCAAATAAGAAATTATTTTCATGAATTTCATGATTCTTTATCCTATAGGGTTTTGAATCTCGTTTGAGAAATCATCATATTTCCCCACACATTGTTTGTTGGATCAGTTCTTCTTATTTCCATCCATTAACGAGAATAAATGGAAAAGTAGAGATTTTTATTTTTAAATTATTAATCACATAAAAGGGATACTATGAACTTTAAAGGTATTAATAATAAATAACATATCTTCATTAACCTATGAATTTTTAGGATTAAATCTCAGTCATCCATAATCTATTTCCAAATATAAAATATTATGGGAATTTTTGTTCACTTAATAACGGTTCATAATGATCTTGTGGATAATAATATACCATAGGGGGTGTAAAACCAAGTGTGTGACTTGGATAGTTATCATACACCATGTGGTGATTGATTCAAGCTCAATGCGTCCTTTTTAGGGTTATTACCCCTAGGAACCTCTGTTCTGGAGCCACATCTACTTGTATTATACAGAAAAGGATGTATTTTCTTAGACACTACTTAATATACACTTTACCAATATTTATGGATGTTTTATTATGTTTAGTATTATCACTAAGTCTTTCACTAGAGTTTTATAATCCTAATCCCAAAATAACTAGACTTTGCTCTGATACTAACTATGACAACCCTTATCTTTAATGTACTTTATTTCATTATTTATTATATAAAAAAACATAGTACAATAAATAAGATAATAAATACTAGTGTATTTTTAAAATTAGGTATATAAAACATCAACTTGATACATGGATACAACAACATTATTGAAAAATTCGTTAAAATTATCTAAAATTACATTGCTCTTAAAATTGCACAGGATAACCTGGTGATATACATAAGAAAGGGGTGAGATATAAATCCTAATAAGGGAATAAAAAAAGAATAACATGATGAAATTATTTCATGTTAGTCAATAATAATTTTAATGGGATATAAAAGGGGGAAAAATCATAATCTGGAACAATTAGGCACAATACAACATGATAACATAAAGTCCATATGGGAATATAGAAACAACATTAAACATGACATCTTAAACATTAGTCAAGGATAACTATAAAGACATCATATAATGGTAAAAAAGTCCCATAATAGATTTTATTTACTACCTAATCTCATACATGATGTCTCATTAGACTAAAACATTACCCAATGCATTAGAGCACTATATAATTCTAGGTTTACCCATCACTTTCATATCATGTGCATGAATAAGTTTCCACATAGATCATTAAAAATATGATAATATTTAATCACATTTAATATCATTATTAAGGATTTTGGGATTAAATACATAAAATTTCCCAATCATAAATAAAGAGGTATCTCTAGGTGAATACACATGAGTGGAAATGGTGACAGTATTAACAATTCAAAGGTTTGGTATAGAAAAATCACATGATAATTTCAAAAGAATAATAGGGGTACATAGTGAATCATGGGAGGGATTAATGAGAGCTAAAGAGGTCAACCGTCACTTGAAAATCATGAGTTAAGTAAGAGGGATATGTAATAACATAATCTAACATGAATAATTGGGAATTTAAAATATATAAGACAAAAATGTTCTTGAATAAAGAGGTGGATGATAGGATCCCTTGTTATGGTATAGTAACAGCTTAGGTAAAGGTTATAAAAAAAGGGGATAAATGATTTATAATTATAATAACATAAATTGGATTGTAAAGGGACATTTATAAAGTCATGAAAATATAACCAATTGAGATTCAAATGGATAAATACAAAGAAGGTTCATGGATGGAAAAGAATAAGGAAAGAGGTCCCTTACCTAGAGAGGGTGTTTCCAAAAGATTGGGAGGAGCTTACTGAGTTCTTGGGGGAACCTTGGGAGGGATATAGAGAGGAAAGGGAAGTTTATATTCATTATACTAGGATTTTTAGTAATGATAAATGGGATATTGGGTGAGTTTATATAAGAAAAGAGAGGGGAGTTCTTTATTATTTTCCAAATTTAGGTTTCAGAATCTATACAATAAAGTAATGAAAAACAAAAAACTTCTCATGATTTTTCCCATGTTTTTTCCAAATAGGATTTTTTATAAGTACAAGAATCGAGTACATTAAAATAATACACTTGGTGATGTGGAAGCGATTCTTGTTTACAAATAATTGATTTTAAAATCAAAAAATACAATATATGTTTTAGAGGATTCATAAAGGGTTTATAAAATTAATAAAATAACCTAAAAAAATTATTTCAAAGGGGAAATATAAATTTGGTCATTGATACCTTTTCTGGCACATATTAAATCACTTTTGGGTCATTATGATGTCATAATGCATACTATATATTTATATTGTATTTAATTTTTATCCAAAAATTCAACTATCTCGGGAAATTATGAAAAATTTACTATTGTATAATTTAAAAATTATGATTCCAAAAAATAATATTAAATTTATCCAAATAATTTTCTAATAAAATAAATTAAAATTTTAAAATAAAATTCCCATTTATTGAAAATACTGGTTTTCTGACAATAATAGTTTTCTGACCCTTATAAAAATTACATTTTCACTATGTAAAATTATATTATCATTTATATTTAATATATAATAATTAATAATTTTATTAAAAAATAATTTATTTCAAAAATTCATGAATTAATAAAAAAGAACGTCTTAATTGAAATTGAATATTACCTGAAAATACAATTCAAGTTTTGTTTTATTAAAATCTAATTTTTATCAAACCCAATACTTAATAATTTATAAAGTAAAAAAATAAGGAATAAATATAATCATTATTTTTATTGAAATTAAAATATACACATTCATAATATTATGGTTGAGATAGACAACCCCTTATTACACCAGTGAACTATCTAAGGGTATGGTGTGCGATGGTGCGATTTTCTTGGAGTGGTTCGACGAATTGTGTTTGGTTCATGATCTCAATGATCTTAAAATTCTATCATAAACTATTTCTCTCATGATTTAGTTATTGTATATCATATTGGGATTGACTGAGGGAAAATAATAGATATGTGATCGCCCTTGGAATCTATAATAAATGGGTTTCATAGTGTATGATCCTATTGGTTAAGGCCATCGCTTCTTTCATCTATATCAGTTGGATTTATCATAACCCTTAATATATACTATTAATATGATCACTATTAAACATATATATTATAAATGGTAATTATTCTTAATGGAATTTTAAATTTGACAAGATATAACCAAATAAGTGCATGTATTTTCTATAAACACATTACATAATAGGAAATTTAATTCAATCATAGAGGGAATTTAATTTATAAAAGTTCTAGTCATTATAGTAAGTATCATTTTATAAGTGAAGGGAGTGAAATATTGGCGATAATATAAAAATACATGTCACTATTTAAGGAAAGTGGCTCAATAAGTGGAAAATAAAGGATAGGGTATGGGGGTGGGTTGATCCTTGTCACGACCTGACCCATCGGGCCTGCCTGGCCGGTGATAAGCTAAGTGTGACAACCCCAAGCCCACCTCCAGTAGGCTAGGGGATAACAACAAATTCCAAGTAGGAATATCCCATACATAGAAGGAATTATCCTAAGGTACCTATACACACTCACATATCTCCAATCCCATACAATATTGAAATATAAAACAACACAACTGATACAAATGAAAGTATAAATCTAAATCTCACCATCAGAGTATGATAAGATTACTAAAAGAGATAAATGTCCAAATACAGGCCTAAAAAAATTAAAAATAAGACCAACCTTCTTATAATGAGGGAAATACTATCAAATGTATGACCAGTAAGAACCTTGGTCTTTCTATCCTGACACCAAGATCCACCTTCTCCCGATCCTCCCACAACTCCATCAAATGGTTTGTCATTTAAATAATACATGACATGTGTGGTTGGATCCCATGTACGAGTGAGTATAAAAATACCTAGTTGGAAAACCCAAAATAACCAAACATAAAGAATCAAGATTACCCAGTTCATCAATACATATGTATGTTAATAAGGATAGGATACATAATAATAAATAGAGGAATAAAAACTAGATATACTCATAATAGAAAACTAGTCTCAGAAGGTATCAACCATCACCACAAGAAATAGGATTCTTCTTGGGGATTCAAGGAAATTATTGATTGGGAGATCTCACTCCATGAGCTATGCTTTCACCAATGACACTCATCTAAGAGGTCACGCTCATATGGCCTTTCCAAGATGTACTCACTAGATCTCAGAAGATCACGTTTTCCAAATAGGGGATCACACCTAGGACAACTGAGGGACACCACCAACCCTACTAGATCAATAATCTAGATATGGGATTGATTCCCTATAGATGGTGGTCACATTGATACGATGAACCTCACAAATGAAGGATATGATAGTAGATCCCACCTCAGGACTCATGGAGGGAATATGTAAACTATATCCACAATGAAACTTGTAGAGGGGATCAAGATTCTATGCCAAGAGTGTAATTCCACAACGTACCCTAATATGGATAAACCAAGGTATAATACTCAACTAAAAATGGTCTAAAATGAAGATACAAAGTTCTCTAAGCTATCTTTGAGAAAGTACACAATGTTTATAGAGGGTACACAACATGTACCACTAATCTCAGATCTTACCATGTATGTGCATGTGTTCCTCTTCCTATGCCTGTGTACATCTAGTTGTGACCATGTACTATGTACATGCCCTTATACCTAGACATGTCCTTTCATGTGTAACCTCCAGGATACATGTCGAGATGCTAATGGAGGGTTACATGGAATCTGTCACATGTCACATGGTGTGTGATATTTTATTTCATGAAAAACCCTAGCTCCATAGCCAGGGGCCCAACATGGTGTTTTTTTCTAGATACATGTCGTGTAACATGGAATTTTCCATAAATACATGATTTCTTTATGTTTCTATAAATTCAATACTACTTCCATCAATCACACCCACAAAACTGTTTTTAAGAATTGATCGATCCTTGTCGTTGTTGTTGGATGAAATCTAGGCTTCAATATACTCATAAAATGCTCTATTGAGATACACCATCATCGCACCACATTGAACTATGAAACAAGAATCCCTAATCCAATCATATATCCACTATATTTATCATGAACCATTTTCATTTCATCGATCTCCATCCCAAACCCATGTTAATGATATGTCGCACTAAAGATCATTTTCACGATGATCATGCATCGGGTATTTATCGAACCACCGAATAAAAAAAATGCCAATGGTGATCGCACATATAATGGGTAGAGAAGTCCATAAACCATAAAACGAGGAATAAAATTTTTACTTGTTTGGGTTGGCCTTGATTAATTTATAATATAATGAAAATTTAAGAGTAATATTAATTAACAAATTCAATTCCACTAAATCTAAGGAAGAATAAACCCAAACCCACAATAACGATCGACCCATGAATCTATCTATTAGAATAATTGATTCATATTCACTATAGGATAAATATATATAGAATAATATACTACCTTATTTTGGATCAATCATTGATGAATAACTATCACACATCGACGTCACTAGAAAGAACCATAACTTTAGTTGGTGAAATGATCCTCGATTTGTTGTTGTTCACCAAGATCTCCTCTAACAGCTCCTCTCAAAATATTAGGGTTATGAAGATAACCCTATAATTTAGTTATAAACATAAATTTATATAAGATTCTAGTTCACTATGTCAAAACATAATAAAATAAATAAATAAATATATTTATTTTATTATTTACGCCCATGGTAACTTTTTAACAAATGCCTAACACCGATAAGGATTATGTCATACTTAGGGTAAATCCATCATTACAGACTCAAATATGGTCTCTGATTTTGAATCTGAGATTCCATTTTGGAGTTATTACTCTATTTTTGGAAAAATTTGTATGTGTGATATTGACAAGCCCAGAGGGCATTGTTAATTCCCTACAGTTATATGCAAAAAACAAATTTATAAAAACTCAATAGATTCAACTAATTAATTAAAACGAGTAAAGAAACAGGTCGAGATCAATCCAAAGAGATGGTGAAATTAGTTTGATTAGGTTTGAAAAAGATTTTATTATATTAGATTGAATAAATATGTGACAAAATATTGGTTTGATTAATTTTAAGAAAGAAAATTACAAAAGAAAATTGATTGTTTATTGAGATCATATTTTGAAAAGTGTGCCAGGGTTTTGTAATTTTAGGGTTTGGGTGAAATTGGATTTATGAAAGTAGGTTGATTAATTCATGATTGGTGTCATATTTGAGATGAGGAAGATCAAATGTTCATGGTATCCCCTCCTCAATGTGTAAATACCCTATTTCACTTGGTCTGATAATTTAGGGTTTTTCCAAATCAAGTTTGTCTTGTCACCATATTTAAACATGATTTACCCTAAAGTTGAGAATGGAAATGCCTTATTTTGGGTTTCCAGTTTCATAATTTTAAAGTTCCTTTTAGATTCAAATATAAATGGTCATGATAAAAGAAAAATAAAGGGATTGGAAGTTGAATATTAAATTTTATAAAACCAAATACATGAATAGAATACAAAGAAATTAATCTAAGGAACATTATTCATTTTATTAAATAACCCTAGCACAAGGAGGGTTTATGACCTCATCATATGATGAGAGGATTAGAGGGAAGGAGAAAATAAAGAAAATACATGATGAAAATGAATATAAACTCGGGGAGGACCCTCTATAACATAGCTTCTCACTCCATGATTTGGAATTTTGGGATATCCTTTATAGAAGAAGGATGAACCTCCATTTACAGGCTATATATGAGCTTTGATATTAATGAACATCATTAATAATTGGTCCAAAAGTGGTCTGAGGTGGGTCCCATATCATAGATTGTTCCAAATATTGAAGACACGATGAATCTAGGCATTTGTATCTCATCTTGAAAATTTAAATGTAGTGTAAATTATTACACCACATATAAATTTTAATATTGATTTTCTTTACTTCATTGCATGCCCTTTTCTATAATTGCACCAGTAGATGACGTGTAATGATTATATGATATGTAATGTCATTTTTCTACTCTAGAAGCCTCGTTTTTCCTTGATTCTTTAGTTCTGTACCTTATAAGAGCTCCATGATCATCCTTAAAAATCTTATTTCATGCTTCATCACTTCTCTCATGGCGTGAAGTGTTGTTTTTCTCATTTTTCAATTATCTTTTGTATCCTTCCATAAAACACAAAACAAGTTAATTTTTTCAAAAAATAGAACGAATAATCAATTAAATATAGAAATCAATACATTAAAATACCATAAAATATATTCATGAAATACAAATATCAGATATTAATATATTTAATATTTTAATAATATAAATACGAGGATCACTGGGACTCATAATATCACATCGTCTCAAGATCTGGATTCAAAAATATTATTAGATATATTAAAAATCATTACATGGATAAAATAAATATGGTATATTCTCCCAAACTCAAGTATTTTCATACAAATAAGAGAAAAAATACTACTCAAAAAGGTGTGGGTATTGGGATCGCATATGGGTCTCCATATCCTAGCTAATCTCATGAAGATTCACGTGCTACCACCAAACATGAACCAGGGGAATCACTCACCCATGGAGGATCTTCTTCTGTAGATCCTCAATCTCCACTGGGTACTGCGCAAAGGTATTTCCATCCTCAATGTCCAGATCACCCTATTTGATAACATGTGATGGGTCGTTCACATACCAACTTAACCGGAACACAATGAAGATGTATTGTATACGATCTAACTATGGTGATTGTTCTAAGTGGTACACCACATCATCGACTCTACATATTATTTGGAAAAGGATAATTAATATTATAGATAACTTGACTCCATAGACAAACTTCTATAATCCACATTGAGGAGATACACTCAGGAACATATGTACTCGCTCCTCAAACTACAAGGCCTCCATAATTAGTACACATAAGACTTCTGATGGCTCTGTGTAGTCTTCATATTCTCATAGATGATCTAAAACTTCCCTATCATGGATCACACCAACTATGGTCCCACGAGTACTAAATCACATAGATCAGTCCAACATAGTGTTGATCTATAAGGTTACCCATGAAAATCCTTGAATGGTTCCACATCGATGGTGGAATTGTAGTTATTTTTATACACAGACTCCATAAAGGGTAGGTGATCCTCCCAACTATAGCCAAAATATAACAAACAAGTTTATATCATGTCCTCCAGAATCTGAATGGTTTTCTCAGTCTTGGGATGAAATTATATGCTGAAGCACAATTGAGTCCCAAAGGCATCCTAAAATTCTCTCCATATTCTTAATTTAAAGTGAACATCATGTTTTGGAATGATCATCAAGGTAACTCCATGGTCTCAGAAAATATTCTGCACATATAGGCACCCTAATCTCTCTAATGAAATTTTCTGTTATAAATCTATGAAGTGGGATGAATTGGTGAGTTAGTCTATGATCACCCATGTAGCATGATGTCCTCTATTTTGGGACCACTTTAGTAATTGAGTTGTATTTTTTTTCAATAAGGTCAATGGATGTGAATTATGGTTAAAGACACTCTCCTAAGTGAAATGGAGAATAGAGATTAGACGATTGATGCACTGACCTTGAAAGTTCAAAGAACTTGTATCATGTGTGATAAAACGTTTACAAAAATGATCTAGAATCCTTTTGAGGATGATTGAAGTACTTTGGATTTAATAATCCAAAAATAAAATCAGGAAGAGGAAGGTTGAAGAAGGGATTGTTGATCATGAGGAGGCCATGCACATATTTTACTATGGCCATGCATTTTAATTTGATGGTTTATTTTTGGATTACAAAAAATTTGTCCAATCATAGAGGCAAGCTGAGGAACTCACCTTAAGAACATGCAGGACCCTAGGGTCAAATACGATCTAGGGAATCCCTCAAGGCCAGCCCCACATGAGGCAGGGGCATGCGGGCCGTGTATAATCCTGTAGGAGTGCACACATGGTGATCAACCCATGCACAAGGATGCATAGTGGGCACTAGGAGCGCACCCGCATGAGGCACGAGTGAGCACAGAAGTGCGCTTGCAAAGAACTGGTGTGGGGAGACACCAGACTGGGGAGAGGAGAATTTTTAGTAGTTTTCAGAAGAAGTTGATTGATAAACCACGCCTCTCTCGCATCTCTGTTTCTATGTGGGACAACATTTTAAAAACATGGATATAATCTCATCCGCTCATCTCATCCCGTATCTCATTCAATCGTCCGATCGGTCGAAACATCTGATCATATAATCTTCACTGCTCATCTAATCTCGCACCGCGTGTGTTTGAACTAGGGCTATCCGATCCTCCCACAACATTCGATCTATCCCACACCATTGTCTTCAACCTCTCGATATCACTGCCACCCATCGACGACACTGCACTCACCAGAGAGGAAGACCGATCACCATGGATGTCCTCTAACTATCAAAGAAGGATCATTTTGGCACCATGAAGTCTACTAGATCGAACTAATACCATGCATGAAATCTAAGTCTTGAATGCATGTGAAGTCTCAAAAAAGAAGGATCGACCGAGGAAAATGAAGTTGCTGAGGCGACGTGGGTTCGAGTGAGATCCATGCATGAGAATTGTGCATGTGATATTGACTCCATTCATGAAGATAGGATCCCATGTTGAAGAGGAAACAAACTGAGGATCTTGGCATATATTCACTTGTGGGTTTTAATATTTTCAAAACCCCAGATATCCCGAGCATTCAAATCTACGATCTCGATAGCATATCACACGGATCTTAAATGCAGAAGAGGTGCTCCCCTAACCTATGAAAGGAGGAGCCCGAGCTTGAAAAATGCTGCTTCTCCCTCATCCTGAGAGGTCATGTTCTTGAAAAAAAGATCATCTCCGCACATCACTTCGCGAAGATAAAGCAGATCACCATGAGCCTTCAAGACTCCGCGAAGAAGAGACCCCACAAGCATTTGACAGGCGCTACGCACCCTCGAATTTCTTCATGAAGAATTGACACCTGAACACGTGATAGTTTTTGTAAAACCCTCACTGTGATTCACAAAATATGTTCCATCGTGAGCCAGTGCTTGAGATACTCTCTCATTGAGATTTACAATGATTCAAAACTGTGAACCTCATGCACAAAGAAGATCCGCACATCCTTGCATGAAGAAAGTGACCCGTGGACACCCTAGTTTCATGAAGAAAGGTGAGAACACCCTCTTAGTTTCATGTTTATATTCTATTTTTTGTAGGGGTTCAAGTTTTGGTGAAGAAGGATGGGGCAGTATGTGTTGCATGCACCCATGTACATTGTTTGAAGAAGCCTGAGGCCATGAAGAAGGAGTTTTCACAAAGGAAGGGTTATACCCATTTGGGTTTGATGATTGATACATATAAACCTAAGGAAATACCCTAACTAAGTGCAAGATAAGAAAAGAATAGAAAGAGAAGAAGAGGCCGAGTGTGTGTTTTCTCAAAGAGTCATACCCATTAGGGTTCTAACACAATAAGAAGAAGAGGTGAGTTCATGCATCCATGCATGCACATGCACATGTGAAGTGACTTAAATATAGAACCAAAAACAAGCATGTGAACGTGTGTAAAGAAGAAGAAGAACTAAAGGTCCGAAAAGGTTCAACCTAAATGCCATATGAATGATCACATGCATTCATGAACAAAAGGGAGAATAATTAATTTAGATGATTCCAAGTGAACTGATCTTCATTGCCTAAATAATCACATTGGTGTATATGATTCTATCCAAGAATTGAGAAGATTTTTTAGTGCAGTTGGTTGTTGCACTAACTAGAAGAAAGAATAAGTCTAGTGCAATTGGTGTTACACTAGAAAAGAAAATAAATAAAGAAGGAAGAATTTCTTGCCTATTGCTTTGCAAGTAATCAAGTGAAGATAACTAAAGAAGACCAAGATAAGAACCTACCTTTTGAAGAAGGAAGAAGACTGTCTCCATAGTCAGTATAAAGAACCAGCTAGAGGCTGAAAGTTGGACTAGGATATCACCAATATAGGGAAGAGGATTGTTTCCCACCCCCCTCTAAAGTGCAGGGATGCACACTAGCTAGAGGATTGTTTTCCTATCCACTCCACTGTAACAACATATCACATAATATTATAGAATCCATGCACTGGTCAAATCCATGCATGGTAAGGATGTATACACTCTTATTGAGTGGTGAACCTTGTAAAAATATCGTGTGCATATTTTTAATGATTTCTATTATTGAATGTGATAGGGAAAATAGAATAAGAGAATCAAGATCCCAACAGGTCAAGAGGTACAAGGATAAAAAGTTATAATTGGTTTCAAAAGTCCCCAACACTGATTCACCCCCCTCTCAGTGTTAGGTATATCCGAAACTGGTCCTCTCAATTGGTATCAGAGCAATAGGTTCAACTCTATTTGATTCTCTATAGTGAAGTTATTCTCTTTTAAAGACCTGAAATTCTTTCCCTAGTTATCAATGAAGTACAATTTTGGTGAAGATTCAGTTATCACTAAGAAGAAGCCTATATCTACCAAGACCATGGTGAAGAGGAAAAAGAAGGAGAAGATAAAGTTTATTAAGAAGTCCCTATTATCTAAAGAAGAGGAAGCATATGATTCTCCATATCTAGATAACATTTAAGACACACCAGACTTGGAAAGTTATGAAAAGGTGGATCAAGTCCCCACCAAGAAGATGGACAATCTTCCTACCTCAACTAATCAAGAGGTATGTGTTAGTACATTTGGAAATTATTCTTATGATGAAAATGTTAGCACAAGTGGTGATGATCAATCTACAACATCTCAAGAAATATTAGTTGATAGATTAAGAATGATTCTTCATGGTATTCCTGAATAAAGTACATCCTTGGTTTGTGGAGTTTTTCAATGCATACAGGAAAATATCACTCAGCTAGAAGAAGAAACTGATGTTTCGGAGAAAGGCTTACATGCAAAAATTATTGAATGTTTAAAGCTCTCCTGACAGGTTGGAGACTTTGAAGAAACAAAGAGGGGATTTTAATTAAGTTCTTAAAAGTGGCTCAAATATGTTGAAGAAAAATAGGGAGTCAAAAAGACTCTATAAGATAATATCTATGCACTTGAAGATGAGCTGAAAAAGTAAAATGAAGTCAAGGAGGTATATTTGGAAGAAAACTCCATGAAGATCAAAGAACTTGACTCTTTGTTACAAAAAAAAGTAAAGATGCATGAAGATGAAGTTGAAATATTAAATAAGGCTTGTGAAGAGAAGATGACTATGATTGAAGACCAGGAATTCATCCTCAATATGAGATGTCTAGAATTTGAAGCTTAGTTGACCAATCTTGAGAAGAAACATATTGAGTATCCACAAAAGAAGAAAATAGTAGCTGCTGGAACTCACTGTTCACTGAAGGATTCTACTATCAAAAGACCTCCAACATGTGACAAGAAGATCATGGCTTCACTCATTGATCTATCACAAGAAGCTGAGAAAGTAAAGGTACCATTCATACCAACTTGTTCTCATGTTTCCAAAATTGTTTCTACAAAAATTGATGGTTGGAAGAAAAATTATAAACAAGTATGGATTAAGAAGAATGAGAATAAAACTGCCTCTATAGCTAGGGTGGATAGGGTAAAGAGTGTGGAAGATAAATCCCCATATAAAGCACAACAATTCAAGAAGAAGATTCAACAACCTTATAAAGAAGATGGGAAGAAGTCAAGGTCTATTGGTCAATGCTGGTGCTGTAATAGATTTGGGATCTATGCACTGGATTTTTGGTATAACCCCTTAAATGTAAATGCATAGAGAAAGCCCATCTCAAGGGGGAGAAATATAGAGAAGATGAAGCAACATCCACAGATCCAGAAGCATCTGTATACTGCAAACAAATTTGGAATGTTAGAAAACATCTGTGATGTATTCAATAGGAGTGGTCACATGAATGGTTCATGTTCATTTAAATAGGGACCCAAATCTAATAAGAAAAGATGACCACAGAAGCTGGGTAAGAATGAAGAAGCATCCTTGGGAAGAAATCATATGAATAATGTGAAAAAAAATTCTCCTAAGAAGATTTCTAGAAGGAAAGATGAAAAGTCCTTGGATTCTAAATCTAATAATTTTATGGGTAGTGCATCCAAAAGAACTAATAATAAGGATGACACTAAGAAGAATCCATGTAGAAGATCCAAGCTTGATGCCTCAGTCCTTAATGATATATTTGTGGTTTGTCCAGAAGATTTGGAAAGAATGAGAAAGGTAGAAGATGCACATGCTAATGCTAGTGCTAAAAACAAAAAGAAGATTCTACATGAAGACAAAAAAGTTCTGTGTGTGAGGTTCAACAAGGATGGTCACACTGTTAGAAGATTCTTTGAATTTACTCTAGCCCAACAAGAATTCCTCAAGAAGATTAATGTTGCACTAGGAGATTCTAGTTCTTTGAAATCCCTTCAAGAGATAAGACTCACACACAAAGAAATGGAAGATGTATTGAGGTCCACACAGTCACAGTCAGCATTGAAGATCATTTGTGAAAGTGTGAATAATGGAGCATCTGGGTTGAGAAAATCATATCAACCTTGTTGTTCACATTGATGGAGTAAGGGGGATCCACCTTATTCCCTTAAATATTTTAGTATTGTATTTGTTCTTATCATATAGGGAATTGGAGGTGAGGAAAACTCTTAGGGGGAGAACCTGATAATCAATGATGAGAAGTGTTCCCTTGAGGGGGAGACAGATGAAGAAACTGCTAGAGTCATTATCTCAATCAGTATCAACATTAGTTGGTATAAAATTCAATTACTCTAAAGATTTTCTAAGGATCGTGTCATTGTAAAAGGTATGTCATTTCTCAATCACTCATCCTTGGTTACTCAAAATAAATAATATTTTTCAAAGGGGTAGTAACTAAATTACTCTGTGAAATAAGAAGAATGGAAGTGTTCCAAGGTCACTTATCCTACCTATTACACCTAAATGTTTTTGATCCATTTCTGAAGTGAGTGCCGGAGTTTCAGGTTGATTATTTCATATCACACTTTCTATCCTAATCCTGGAATGAAAGTGGAAACCCCTTGAAATAAATTTCATGATTTCTCATCCCATGAGGTATCATGATCATTGGATAATGGAAATCCTCTTGTTTTCTACACCAAGAATTGCTCAAGTAGACTTAGAGGGAAATGATTGATGGTACACTGCTTAAGTATGAAATGATACCCTCTCTACCATGAACTTTTTATTTCTTATCATTAAGGGGGAGATAAGTGAAATGAAAGTTTATGAGAGAGAAAGAAGTGAATAATCATATGAAAGAAGTGAAGTATCACATTGAAGCATTCATTTAGTAGAAAAACTTTGGGTATTGCCAACAAATACAAAGGGGGAGATTGTTGGGACCACTTTAGTAATTGAGTTGTATTTGTTGTCAATAAGGTCAATGAATGTCAATGATGGTTAAAGACACTCTCCTAAGTGAAATGGAGAATGGAAAGCAGACAATTGATGCACTGACCTTGAAAGTTCAAAGAACTTGTATCATGTGTGATACAATGTTTACAACAATGAGCTAGCATCCTTTTGAGGATGATTGAAGTAATTTGGATTTAATAATCCAAAAAAAGGAGGAAGAGGAAGGTTGAATAAGGGGTTGTTGATCATGATGAGGCTATGAACATATTTTACTATGGCAATGCATTTAACTTTGATGGTTTATTTTTTCCTTACAAAAAATTTGGCCAACCATGGAGGCTAGCTGAGGACCTCACCACAAGAACATGCAGGACCTGAGGGTCAACCATGCTCTAGGGAAGCCCTCAAGGACAACCCCACATGAGACAGGGTCTTGTGGGCCGTGTATAAGACTACAGGAGTGCACACATAGTGATCAACCCGTGCGTAGGGGTGCATAGTGGGTGCTAGGAGTGCGCCTGTAGGAGGTATGGGTGGGCACAGAAGTGCTCCCGTAGAGAACTGGTACGGAGTGGCACCAAAGGGGGGGAGGAGAATTCTGAGCAGTTTTTTGGAGAAGTTGATTGTTAAACCACGCCTCTCTCGCATATCCATTTCAATGTGGGACAACATTTTAAAAATGCAGATGTAATCTAAGCCGCTCATCTCATCCTGCATCTTGGTTGACCGTCCGATCAGCCGCGACATCCGATCATCTAATCTTCGCCACTCATCTGATCTCGTACCATGTGCGTTTGAACCAAAACCGTTAGATCCTCCTACAATGTTGGATCCATCCCATGCCATCATCTTTAACCTCTCGATGCTGCTACCACCCATCGGCGACACTACACTCACTGGAGAAGAAGCCCAATCACCATGGACAACCTCTGACTATCAAATAAGGATCATTTCGGCACCATGAAGGCTACTGAATCGAACCGAGACCATGCATGCAATATACGTCTTACATGCATGCAAAGTCTCGAAGAAGAAGGATCAGCCAAGGCAAACAGAGTTTCTAAGGGGATGTGGGTTCGAGCGATATCCATGCACGAGAATTGTGCATGCGATATTGACTCCATGTATGAAGATAGGATCCCACGTTGAAGAGGAAACAAACTGATGATCTCGACATATCTTCACCTTTGAGTTTGAATATTTTCAAAACCCCGGATATCCCGAACATTCAAATCCACGATCTCGACAACATATCACATAAATCTTAAATGCGGAAGAGGTGCTCCCCTCACCTATAAAAGGAGGTCCCTGAGATCGAAGAATGCTGCTACTCCCTCATTCTTGAGAGATCATGTTCTTGAAAAATAGAGCATATCTTTGCATCACTTCATGAAGAGAAAGCAGAGCACCGCGGTCATTCAAGGATCTGCGAAGAAGAGATCCCACAAGCCTTCGATAGGGGCTACGCACCCTTGAATTACTTCGTGAAGAATCGAAACCCGAACACGCGATAGGTTTTGTAAAACCCTCACTGTGCTTCGCGAAAGCCATGCCATCATGAGATAGTGCTTGAGATACTCTCTCACTGAGCTTTTTGAAGAGGCAAAATAGTGTACCTCATGCATGAAGAAGATTCGCACATCCTTGTGTGAAGAAAGTGACCCGTGGACACCCTGGTTTCATGAAGAAAGGTGAGAACAACCTCTTATTTGCATGTTTATATTCTATTGTTTGTAGGGGTTTAGATTTTGATGAAGAGAGATGGGGAAGTACGTGTTGCATTCATCCATGTGATTTTTTTGAAGAATTCTGAGGCCTTAAAGAAGGAGTTTGCACAAAGTAAGGGTTATACCCATTTGGGTTCGACGATTCATACATATAAACCTAAGGACACACCCTAACTAAGTGAAAGAGAAGAAAAGAAGAGAAAGAGAAGAAGAGTCTGAGTGTGTGTTTTCTCAAATAATTATACCCATTAGGGTTATCACACTAGAAGAGGAAGCAGTGAATGCATGAATCCATGCCTGCACACGCACACATGAAGTGACTTAAATAAAGAACCAAAAATAAGTGTGTGCACGTGTGTAAAGAAGAAGAAAGAAAATGAAGAAAAGGTTCAACCTAAATGCCATATGCATGATCACATGCATTCATGAACAAAAGGGAAAATCATTAATTCAGATGATGCCAAGTGAACTTATCTTCATTTCCTAAATAATCACATTGGTGTATGTGATTCTAGCCAAGAAGAGAGAAGAAGTTTTAGTGCAGCAGGTTGTTGCACTAACATGAATAAAGAATAAGCCTAGTGCAGTTGGTGTTTAACTAGAAAAGAAGAGAAAGAAAGAAGAAAGAATTTCATTCCTACTGCTTTGAAAGTACTCAATTAAAGAGCACTAAATATGACCAAGATCAGAACCTATGTTTTGAGGAAGGAAGAAGACTATCTCTATAGGCAGTATAAAGAACCATCTAGAGGCTGCAAGTTGGACTAGGATATCACCGGTCTAGGGAAGAGGATTGTTTCCCACCCTCTCTAAAGTATAGGGACTCACACTGGCTAGAGGATTGTTTTCTTAGCCACTCCACTGTTACAACATATCACATCATAGTGGAGAATCCATGCACTGGTCATATCCATGCATGTCAAGGACGTAGCTACTCTTATTGAGTGGTGAACCTTGTAAAAACATCGTATGCATATTTTTACTAATTTATATTATTTCATGTGACAAGGAAAAGAGAATAAGAGAATCAAGATCCTAATAGGTCAAGAGGTACAAGGATAAAAAGTTGGATTTGGTTTCAAAAGTCCCCAACACTGATTCAACCCCCTCGCAGTGTTAGGTGTATCCCAAACTGGTCCTCCCACTCTGGAAATACATGGTAATCCCATCATGAAGTTCCTAGATATACCATCTAACTTCCACTATGAAACCTCTAGGGATTAATCTAAACCCTTTATGTAACACCCCAAGCTTCCATGGTACGTTTCACTTCGAATAATGCAATAGCGTGTGTTGTACGCAACCTCGAGCTCTAACACACACCACAACGAATTAAACTAGCCGTTGTGAATAGTAATACCTACTTTTTGAAATTTTATAAATTTTATTTATCAAAATGGACTTCATTTTTGGATTCGTAATATCGAAATTATCCTATGTTGAATTTTTGGTATTTTTCTGAGAACTTCTATTTTTTATGAATAGTGAAAAATACTTAAAAACAACTTTTTTAATCAAAATAATTTATAGTGATAAATTATACTATTTAGTGGTTTTAAAGTATAATTATAATATATTTTTACCATTTTATCCAATGGTGGTCATTAGAATTAATTTAACATTGAAATTGGACATAAACAATTGCCAATCTTTTGATATAAATTGTTTCTTAAAAACACGCTATTTGTTGTAACAGCGGGAATTAATTATAAAATTAATTAATGCAACCTATATGTTTGGAATTTTTTAAAATAGACATCATTTTTGAATTCGGAATATCAATTATAGCTTAGGGTGAAATTTTGGCCTTATTCTGAAAAACTTCAATTTTTGATGAATAGTGAAACCACTAAGTGGTTGTTAAAAACTGATTTTTCGTTAAAATGAAATATTACCACTTCTGTGATTTGATTTTCAAAAATCCTACATACATGTTTGTCATTAAGAAGAAAAATGTGGTTCAATGAGATTAAAATAATTTTTTGGTGAATAGTAACTTTTAAGTTCTTAATCGCGATTGGAGGTAATTAGTGTAGTTTAAGGTAAAAATAATGTTTTAATAATATGAGATGAGATTGACACTTGTACTACCCTCATTGGATCTGCCATGGTCGACCAAGACAATCCATGGGTCAACTTGGGGACCCCATGGAGCCACTTTAGTTGGAAAATGACATAAATACCTTTTATTTAATGTTAAAGTAAAAAAATGACACAAACATGAAATGTTTTACTAAAACAATTTTTACATGGGGTTAAACAAGTCCAAATTTTGATTATAAATATTCAATAGAAATCTAAAAATATTTCCTACATCATATTATTTTTCTTTATAATTTTTAGACATTAAATAAATTAAATTATTTATGACATCATGATGATGCAGCGATGACCTCATTATTTAACGATTTAAATAAAATGGGAAGATAATGAAAAATCCAAGGCTTACACTTGTCCAAAGCCTATTGGATGAGGATATTTCGAACCCTTATCACCTTAGCCTCGAATTATATAAGTGTGAGACCTCTAAAATCCGAAACTCATTTTATAATAAAGTGACTTTTCTTTACTTTCCAAGAGTGCCCCTCCTCTCCACTTATAAAAGGCCCCCACCACTCCCACCTTATTCACACCTTCAAGCCATATGGCTCGGCCAAACTCTGCCCAAATACTCTCCCAACTTCCCCCTATTACTCCTAGAAGCCTCACTTTGGGTAGAACTCTTCTCAAGGAAGCCTTTGGCTCAAATCAAAAAGAGTTACCCGATTTTGAGGTAATGTCTTCTCTAATGTTGTTTTGTTTTATTTTTCTTCTCCAACCCCCTAAACTATTTTTATTCATTTCTTTTGTAACAACAACAGTATCCTCAATATAATAGGATTTTTTTATAAGAAGTATTCGAGCTACACTTACACACACCTACATCTAATGGTTAAAGAACATACGGTTTCTATGGATGGCGAATTTCTGCCTCACAAAACGATGATTGTTCAACACTCATATAACACCTTCAAAGGTGGCCATTAAGATGTCACTATATTTATATATGATATATAATGTGTTTATATTTTACTTATGCTTATGTATTTCTCATTTATGGCATACTTTATGATTTCCATTATGGGTAAAACGCGATAATTTCATTTTAGGAAGTGCGGACTACCGCCCCCTCAAAGTGATTTGAATCGTTAATGCCATATGTGGGATGTATAAAGGATGGATTAAATGGTATTATACACTATATTATACTGTAATTATATTATAAATTTATATCATTATGATTCCGTTCCATTAAATATGAAATAGAAATGAAAGTAGCGTTCATGCGTACGTACGACTTACCATCTCCATGAACGGTGCATTTCATTTATTACCTCTAAATGTTACGTAATATTATAAATGAATGTATATACTGGATATATAAGATATATATGACATATAAATCATGAATATAATTATGGAGATAATGGATATTCTACCACATAAACAACTTGTAATTATAAGAAGTTTATTGTTGACTCAAGTACCAAAGATCGACAAAACGACTGTTATTAACTTAAATAATTACATAATATTCATATCATTGTAATAAGTGATATAAAAAGGATAATGAAATTGAAAATGGTTCTTAATAAGGTATATATTAACTCTAGTTTATTATTCCTGAGGTTAAAGAACGGTTGAGTCAAGTCAGACATGAGGTAAGGGAACTTCTTCACCCAATTTCCATTCTTTGGGTTAATCTCCTACTTTCAAATTATGTCATGATATTATTATGTCCTATTTTGTATTTTTAATTTCTTTATGTGTACCTATAGTGAATACACATAATAGATCTATTTTATTTTAAAAATGATCTTTTTAAGGACTTCGTCTCAATCTCCTTTCATTGAGGCATATTTGGCTTTATACACAACTTTCTTTTATACGGTGTATAAACCCCTTTGACTTTTATGTTTATTCAAAAGGAATATTTTTTATATGAAGCATTTTACTAAACGAAAAAAAGGGAATGTTTTTCTTTCCGTACTTATGTGGCGACAACGACTTCTCCGCCGCCGTGACCATTATTTGCGTTTCGGCTTCCTCTACAAGCCTTCATTTTTTTAATGAAAAATAAATACAAAGTTTTAACTTTCTTTTATTTTGGTATTGAAAATGGTTTTGGAAGTGTTTTTATTATATAAATGTGTTGTATTGATATCTTGTGATTGAAATGTGGAAATGTTATGTTTACTTTATGCATGTTTTATGTGATACGATTATGTTATGGTTTATGATATGTTTAAACCTATTCATATGAGGAATGCATTGGACTTAATAAGTGACGGGTGGAGCCCGCTATAGCTCCTCGATGCATCGACAGGTCTCATGAGACAAACTAGTGTCTTGGCACGAGGCCTTGACAAAATCTAATTTGTGGTCTTGGCACGAGGCCTTGGCTATGTGGTTATGATAGTCGGGCATTATGCATTCCATCATTATGAAAGTGGTTATTGATATTGCATGTGATTATTCGACCATTAGAATATCCATGTGAAGAAGTAAATGGCATTATCTCATTTTACTTTTCCCATATTATGTTGATGTTCAAGTTTAAAAGGCTTTTTTTTAGTCATACATTGCCTTAAATGTTTATGTTTATTTATGAAAGCTTCCACAATATTGTTATCCTTACTGAGCATCTGAGCTCACCCCTTTCAATGTTTTAATATTTTCCAGGATGTGAAGAAGTATTTTATGAATGACCTGCAAGGATTGTGAGAAGAGGATATAAGTGTGGACTATGGAGACTTTGTTATTGTAGTTTTTCACTTTATGATGTAATGTAACGTTTACGAATGTATCTAGTGTTTCCAAGGCTACTAAACTAATCGGTCTTTCGAGACTTGATCTTTTGTGATCATGCCAATGTTACGAAGTAATGCACCGACTCTGGGTAGCTGGGGTCGGGGCGTTACAGTTGGTATCAGAGACATTTTAGTACAAACCTTGGAAGCTAGATTTAGATAAACTCTGATTAGAGCACATAGCCCGAAGATAGACTTTGAGGATTAGTATAGAAGAACTTCCTAGAATTTTGGTATTGTAGAGATTTTGTGAGTTTTCTGAGCAATACATCCCTGTCTGGATACGAGCAGGTAGAGGCGACTCTGGCACAGATGTTCCTAGGGGTAAAACCCGAAAACACCGCTTTGAGCTAGACTCGAACGAGAACTGGTGCACGACAACGGGCCTTGCTGCACTCTTGGTTACGACACTCCCAGGGGATATGCTTAGGATAACTCTCATTTTCTTTACAAATCATTATGAAGGGTTATGAGTATATACTTCCTCAAAGAAAACATTTTTATGGATTATATCCATAAATAGTTCAATTTATGTTAAGTATCTTACAAGTATGGAATTATGTATTTTGATTTATAAACTAATATAGTTTATGCCATTGTTTAGAAATGGCACCAAGTGGAAGGAATGGAAACCATATCAGTGGACGCACTCCGTGTAGGGATTTCCCTCCTGCTCAAGATAATTATAGTGGATCTGGAGATACAACTGGTGCTGATCAACTTATTACCATACTGGGACAACTCACTAAAGTTATGAATAATAACCTTACTCGTATGGAGCACCCTGATCCGCAACGTGGAGGATCAATGCTAGACCGTTTCATGAGGAAACAACCACCAACCTTCAATGGGGGTACAAATCCGTTAGTAGCTGAGCAATGGATAAATTCCTTAGAGAAAATATTCCATGCCTTGGGGAGTAGTGAAAGGGAGAAGGTTGTCATGGCAGTTTACCGCCTCACTGGAGATGCCGATCAGTGGTGGTCGCTGATTCAAAACACAAAGGAAGATGATGACGTATCGAATATGGAATGGAGGGAGTTCAAAGATCTTTTCTTAGAAAAATACTTTCCTCGTGACCATAGAGCAGATACGGAAAGGCAATTTCTGAGTCTGAGACAAAAGGAGGATGAGAATGTCGCAAAGTATGAGGCCAACTTTACAAGGTTAGCGATGTATGCTGCAGATTGTATACGTAACCCAAGGAGTAAGATTGATCGTTTCTTTGTTGGGTTAAAACCATTTCTCCGTCGAGCTTTAGTATCACAATCCTTCTCATCATACGAAGATATTGTCTCGTGTGCTATCAAGACAGAAAAGGAATTCTCTAAGTCTTATGACAACAAAGTAAAGCAAGAGAAGAAGAGAACGGTGGAACAAGAGACAGATAAAGGGAAAAAGGGAAAGAAGGATTTTCCATTATGTGATAATTGTGGGAATAATCACCCTGGTACGTGCCTAAAAGGAATGGGAGTTTGTTATAAATGTGGAGAAAAGGGTCACCAAGCTCGTGATTGCAAGGGAAAGAAAGAGGCTGTCAAAGTTGAATGCTACAATTGTAGGGAAATGGGACATTATGCAAATGAATGTCCTAAGCGTCAGGGAAACTTACCTCAGAAAAGGCCAAGGGATCAAGGACAATCTTATGCTGTTACTACAGTTGAAGCAGAATAACTAATGTATTGGTGCTTTTGGACTCATGGATTATATTCTGGTTATTAGAATAATGTGATATATATATATAAGGATTGTACTGCAGTACTTGTTGATTTCAGTAAGGTTTTAATATGATGAAGGTAATTATATTTTTAGTATGTGACAATAAGAGAAACTTTACTTTGTTTGGGGAATCTGATAAATTGATTTTGGAATTAAGAGACCTTTTAGAGAAAGTCTGGACAGAGGTATTTTGGATAACTATAAAGGTTAGAGTGGATTAAGTTTATCTTTGGATAGTATTGTTTAAGGTTAAAAAATTTATGAAGATTATTTTTGTAATATTATAATACTATAGTTTTAGGAAAAGGACAACCTGCAGGGTGGGGAATAACCCGTCGCGTCGGACAAAGCTGCAGGAATCGAACCCACAACCATAGTGAGACAAGCCTTCATTTCCTACCACTAGCCTACAGGAAGTCCCTGGTTATTACAAAATAGTTTTACTAATCTAAATGGTATGTGTTAATATTTGGAACCTTATACAATTAGGATAAAAATAATATTTTTGAGTTCCGTTACCATTTGGAGTAAAAGTTGGGTTTGTGGTAAAAATTTATTAATGAATGAAAGTATACATAACAAGTATGTATATTCTTTTACGTTCTTAGTAAATATCCTAATTAAATTCCTCAACATTATAAAAGGTAACTTAAAACAAAAATTTTGTCGGTTAACTTTTCCAACTGGGGATTCAATGACCGTTTAACCAATCACAAGTTTGTGATTTTCTTGTGGTTAAACTTTCTCCTAATCCTGTTTTCTATAACTCTCCATCAGACCTTGATGGTTTGTTTCTCCTCCATATCCATATTTTCATAGAATCCTAGAATGGTCTATATCGGATGACCTTTGTACTTATCTTGCTTTCTTTTAATGTTATATATTTATTAACCTTATTTCCGATGTGGGTTTTCCTCAAAGGTATTTTCTATTTTCAACCTTTTATTTTCAAAGAAAAATTTCAAATTGCGAGGACGCAATTTATTGAAGGAGGGGAGAATGTAACACCCCAAGCTTCCATGGTACGTTTCACTTCGAATAATGCAATAGCGTGTGTTGTACGCAACCTCGAGCTCTAACACACACCACAACGAATTAAACTAGCCCTTGTGAATAGTAATACATACTTTTTGAAATTTTATAAATTTTATTTATCAAAATTGACTTCATTTTTGGATTCGGAATATCGAAATTAGCCTATGTTGAATTTTTGGTATTTTTCTGAGAACTTCTATTTTTTATGAATAGTGAAAAATACTTAAAAACAACTTTTTTAATCAAAATAATTTATAGTGATAAATTATAATATTTAGTGGTTTTAAAGTATAATTATAATATATTTTTACCATTTTATCCAATGGTGGTCTTTAGAATTAATTTAACATTGAAATTGGACATAAACAATTGCCAATCTTTTGATATAAATTGTTTCTTAAAAACACGCTATTTGTTGTAACAGCGGGAATTAATTATAAAATTAATTAATGCAACCTATATGTTTGGAATTTTGTAAAATAGACATCATTTTTGAATTCGTAATATCAATTATAGCTTAGGGTGAAATTTTGGCCTTATTCTGAAAAACTTCAATTTTTGATGAATAGTGAAACCACTAAGTGGTTGTTAAAAACTGATTTTTCATTAAAATGAAATATTACCACTTCTGTGATTTGATTTTCAAAAATCCGACATACATGGTTGTCATTAAGAAGAAAAATGTGGTTCAATGAGATTAAAATAATTTTTTGGTGAATAGTAACTTTTAAGTTCTTAATCGCGATTAGAGGTAATTAGTGTAGTTTAAGGTAAAAATAATGTTTTAATAATATGAGATGAGCTTGAAACTTGTCCTACCCTCATTGGATCTGCCATGGCCGACCAAGACAATCCATGAGTCAACTTGGGGACCCCATGGAGCCACTATAGTTGGAAAATGACATAAATACCTTTTATTTAATGTTAAAGTAAAAAAATGACACAAACATGAAATGTTTTACTAAAACAATTTTTACATGGGGTTACACAAGTCCAAATTTTGATTATAAATATTCAATAGAAATCTAAAAAGATTTCCTACATCATAGTATTTTTTTATATAATTTTTAGACATTAAATAAATTAAATTATTTATGACATCATGATGATGCAGCGATGACCTCATTATTTAACGATTTAAATAAAATGGGAAGATAATGCAAAATCCAAGGCTTAAACTTGTCCAAAGCCTATTGGATGAGGATATTTCGAACCCTTATCACCTTAGCCTCGAATTATATAAGTGTGGGACCTCTAAAATCCGAAACTCATTTTATAATAAAGTGACTTTTCTTTACTTTCCAAGAGTGCCCCTCCTCTCCACTTATAAAAGGCCCCCACCACTCCTACCTTATTCACACCTTCAAGCCATATGGCTCGGAAAACCTCTGCCCAAATACTCTCCCAACTTCCCCCTATTACTCCTAGAAGCCTCACTTTGGGAAGAACTCTTCTCAAGGAAGCCTTTGGCTCAAATCAAAAAGAGTTACCCGATTTTGAGGTAATGTCTTCTCTAATGTTGTTTTGTTTTATTTTTCTTCTCCAACCCCCTAAACTCTTTTTATTCATTTCTTTTGTAACAACACCAGTATCCTCAATATACTAGGATGTTGTTATAAGAAGTATTCGAGCTTCACTTACACACACCTACATCTAATGGTTAAAGAACATACGGTTTCTATGGATGGCGAATTTCTGCCTCACGAAACGATGATTGTTCAACACTCATATAACACCTTCAAAGGTGGCCATTAAGATGTAACTATATTTATATATGATATATAATGTGTTTATGTTTTACTTATGCTTCTGTATTTCTCATTTATGGCATACTTTATGATTTCCATTATGGGTAAAACGCGATAATTTCATTTTAGGAAGTGCGGACTACCGCCCCCTCAAAGTGATTTGAATCGTTAATGCCATATGTGGGATGTATAAAGGATGGATTAAATGGTATTATACACTATATTATACTGTAATTATATTATAAATTTATATCATTATGATTCCGTTCCATTAAATACGAAATAGAAATGAAAGTAGCATTCATGCGTACGTACGGCTTACCGTCTCCATGAACGGTGCATTTCATTTCTTACCTCTAAATGTTATGTAATATTATAAATGAATGTATATACTGGATATATAAGATATATATGAAATCTAAATCATGAATATAATTCTGGAGATAATGTATATTCTTCCACAAAAACAACTTGTAATTATAAGAAGTTTATTGTTGACTCAAGTACCAAAGATCGACAAAACGACTGTTATTAACTTAAATAATTACATAATGTTCATATCATTGTAATAAGTGATATAAAAAGGATAATGAAATTGAAAATGGTTCTTAATAAGGTATATATTAACTCTAGTTTATTATTCAGGAGGTTAAAGAACGGTTGAGTCAAGTCAGACACGAGGTAAGAGAACTTCTTCACCCAATTTCCATTCTTTGGGTTAATCTCCTACTTTCAAATTATGTCATGATATTATTATGTCCTATTTTTTATTTTTACTTTCTTTATGTGTACCTATAGTGAATACACATAATAGATCTATTTTATTTTAAAAATGATCTTTTTAAGGACTTCATCTCAATCTCCTTTCATTGAGGCATATTTGGCTTTATACACAACTTTCTTTTATACGGTGTATAAACCCCTTTGACTTTCATGTTTATTCAAAAGGAATCTTTTTTATACGAAGCGTTTTACTAAACGACAAAAAGGGAATGTTTTTCTTTCCGTACTTATGTGGTGACATCGACTTCTCCGCCGCCGTGACCATTATTTGAGTTTCAGCTTCCTCTACAAGCCATCATTTTTTTAATGAAAAATAAATACAAAGTTTTAACTTTCTTTTATTTTGGTATTGAAAATGGTTTTGAAAGCGTTTTTATTATATAAATGTGTTGTATTGATATCTTGTGATTGAAATGTGGAAATGTTATGTTTTCTTTATGCATGTTTTATGTGATACGATTATGTTATGGTTTATGATATGTTTAAACCTATTCATATGAGGAATGCATTGGACTTAATAAGTGACGGGTGGAGCCCGCTATAGCTCCTCGATGCATCGGCAGGTCTCATGAGACAAACTAGTGTCTTGGAACGAGGCCTTGACAAAATCTAATTTGTGGTCTTGGCACAAGGCCTTGGCTACGTGGTTATGATAGTCTGGAATTATGCATTCCATCATTATGAAAGTGGTTACTGATATTGCATGTGATTATTCGACCATTAGAATATCCATGTGAAGAATTAAATGGCATTATCTCATTTTACTTTTGCCATATTATGTTGATGTTCAAGTTTGAAAGGCTTTTGTTTTAGTCATACATTGCCTTAAATGTTTATGTTTATTTATGAAAGCTTCCGCAATATTGTTATCCTTACTGAGCATCTGAGCTCACCCCTTTCAATGTTTTAATATTTTCCAGGATGTGAAGAAGTATTTTATGAATTACCTGCAAGGATTGTGAGAAGAGGATATGAGTGTGGACTAGACTTTGTTATTGTAGTTTTTCTCTTTATGATGTAATGTAACGTTTACGAATGTATCTAGTGTTTCCAAGGCTACTAAACTAATCGGTCTTTCGAGACTTGATCTTTGGTGATCATGCCAATGTTACGAAGTAATGCACCGACTCTGGGTAGCTGGGGTCGGGGCATTACAGTTGGTATCAGAGGCAGTTTAGTACAAACCTTGGAAGATAGATTTAGATAAACTCTGCTTAGAGAACATAGCCCGAAGATAGACTTTGAGGATTAGTATAGAAGAACTTCCTAGAATTTTGGTATTGTAGAGATTTTGTGAGTTTTCCGAGAAATACATCCCTGTCTGGATACGAGCAGGTAGAGGCGGCTCTGGCACAGATGTTCCTAGGGGTAAAACCCAAAAACACCGCTTTGAGCTAGACTCGAACGGGAACTGGTGCACGACAACGGGCCTTGCTGCACTCTTGGTTACGACACTCCCGGGGGATATGCTTAGGATAACTCTCATTTTCTTTACAAATCATTATGAAGGGTTATGAGTATATAATTCCTCAAAGAAAACATTTTTATGGATTATATCCATAAATAGTTCAATTTATGTTAAGTATCTTACAAGTATGGAATTATGTATTTTGATTTATAAACTAATATAGTTTATTCCATTGTTTAGAAATGGCGCCTAGTGGAAGGAATGGAAACCGTATCAATGCACGCACTCCGTTTAGGGATTGCCCTCCTGCTCAAGATAATTATTGTGGATCTGGAGATACAACTGGTGCTCATCAACTTATTACCATACTGGGACAACTCACTCAAGTTATGAATAATAACCTTACTCGTATGGAGCACCCTGATCCGCAACGTGGAGGATCAATGCTAGACCGTTTCATAAGGCAACAAACACCAACCTTCAATGGGGGTACAAATCCGTTAGTAGCTGAGCAATGGATAAATTCCTTAGAGAAAATATTCCATGCCTTGGGGAGTAGTGAAAGGGAGAAGGTTTTCATGGCAGTTTACCGCCTCACTGGAGATGCCGATCAGTGGTGGTCGCTGATTCAAAACACAAAGGAAGATGATGACGTATCGAATATGGAATGGAGGGAGTTCAAAGAGATTTTCTTAGAAAAATACTTTCCTCGTGACCATAGAGCAGATATGGAAAGGCAATTTCTGAGTCTGAGACAAAAGGAGGATGAGAATGTCGCAAAGTATGAGGCCAACTTTACAAGGTTAGCGAGGTATGCTGCAGATTATATACGTAACCCAAGGAGTAAGATTGATCATTTCTTTGTTGGGTTAAAACCATTTCTCCGTCGAGCTTTAGTATCGCAATCCTTCTCATCATACAAAGATATTGTCTCGTGTGCTATCAAGACAGAAAAGGAATTCTTTAAGTCTTATGACAACAAAGTAAAGCAAGAGAAGAATAGAACGGTGGAACAAGAGACAGATAAAGGGAAAAAGGGAAAGAAGGATTTTCCATTATGTGATAATTGTGGGAAGAATCACCCTGGTACGTGCCTAAAAGGAATGGGAGTTTGTTATAAATGTGGAGAAAAGGGTCACCAAGCTCGTGATTGCAAGGGAAAGAAAGAGGCTGCCAAAGTTGAATGCTACAATTGTAGGGAAATGGGACATTATGCAAATGAATGTCCTAAGGGTCAGGGAAACTTACCTCAGAAAAGGCCAAGGGATCAAGGACAATCTTATGCTGTTACTACAGTTGAAGCAGAATAACTAATGTATTGGTGCTTTTGGACTCATGGATTATATTCTGGTTATTAGAATAATGTGATATATATATATAAGGATTGTACTGCAGTACTTGTTGATTTCAGTAAGGTTTTAATATGATGAAGGTAATTATATTTTTAGTATGTGACAATAAGAGAAACTTTACTTTGTTTGGGGAATCTGATAAATTGATTTTGGAATTAAGAGACCTTTTAGAGAAAGTCTGGACAGAGGTATTTTGGATAACTATAAAGGTTGGAGTGGATTAATTTGATCTTTGGATAGTATTGTTTAAGGTTAAAAAATTTATGCAGATAATTTTTGGAATATTATAATACTATAGTTTTAGGAAAAGGACAACCTGAAGGGTGGGGAATAACCCGTCGCGTCGGAAAAAGCTGCAGGAATCGAACCCACAACCATAGTGCGACAAGGCTTCATTTCCTACCACTAGCCTACAAAAAGTCTCTGGTTATTACAAAATAGTTTTACTAATCTAAATGGTATGTGTTAATATTTGGAACCTTATACAATTAGGATAAAAAGAATATTTTTGAGTTCCGTTACCATTTGGAGTAAAAGTTGGGTTTGTGGTAAAAATTTATTAATGAATGAAAGTATACATAACAAGTATGTATATTCCCTTACATTCTTAGTAAATCTCCTAAATAAATTCCTCAACATTATAAAAGGTAACTTAAAACAAAAATGTTGTCGGTTAACTTTTCCAACTGGGGATTCAATGACCGTTTAACCAATCACAAGTTTGTGATTTTCTTGTGGTTAAACTTTCTCCTAATCCTGTCTTCTATAACTCTCCATCAGACCTTGATGGTTTGTTTCTCCTCCATATCCATATTTTCATAGAATCCTAGAATGGGCTATATCGGGTGACCTTTGTACTTATCTTTCTTTCTTTTAATGTTATATATTTATTAACCTTATTTCTGATGTGGGTTTTCCTCAAAGGTATTTTCTCTTTTCAACCTTTTATTTTCAAAGAAAAATTTCAAATTGCGAGGACGCAATTTATTGAAGGAGGGGAGAATGTAACACCCCAAGCTTCCATGGTACGTTTCACTTCGAATAATGCAATAGCGTGTGTTGTACGCAACCTCGAGCTCTAACACACACCACAACGAATTAAACTAGCCGTTGTGAATAGTAATACCTAATTTTTGAAATTTTATAAATTTTATTTATCAAAATGGACTTCATTTTTGGATTCAGAATATCGAAATTAGACTATGTTGAATTTTTGGTATTTTTCTGAGAACTTCTATTTTTTATGAATAGTGAAAAATACTTAAAAACAGCTTTTTTAATCAAAATAATTTATAGTGATAAATTATACTATTTAGTGGTTTTAAATTATAATTAGAATATATTTTTCCCATTTTATCCAATGGTGGTCATTAGAATTAATTTAACATTGAAATTGGACATAAACAATTGCCAATCTTTTGATATAAATTGTTTCTTAAAAACACGCTATTTGTTGTAACAGCGGGAATTAATTATAAAATTAATTAATGCAACATATATGTTTGGAATTTTGTAAAATAGACATCATTTTTGAATTCGGAATATCAATTATAGCTTAGGGTGAAATTTTGGCCTTATTCTGAAAAACTTCAATTTTTGATGAATAGTGAAACCACTAAGTGGTTGTTAAAAACTGATTTTTCGTTAAAATGAAATATTACCACTTCTGTGATTTGATTTTAAAAAATCAGACATACATGGTTGTCATTAAGAAGAAAAATTTGGTTCAATGAGATTAAAATAATTTTTTTGGTGAATAGTAACTTTTAAGTTCTTAATCGCGATTAGAGGTAATTAGTGTAGTTTAAGGTAAAAATAATGTTTTAATAATATGAGATAAGATTGACACTTGTCCTACCCTCATTGGATCTTCCATGGCCGACCAAGAAAATCCATGGGTCAACTTGGGGACCCCATGGAGCCACTTTATTTGGAAAATGACATAAATACCTTTTATTTAATGTTAAAGTAAAAAAATGACACAAACATGAAATGTTTTACTAAAACAATTTTTACATGGGGTTACACAAGTCCAAATTTTGATTATAAATATTCAATAGAAAGATAAAAATATTTCCTACATCATAGTATTTTTTTTATAATTTTTATACATTAAATAAATTAAATTATTTATGACATCATGATGACGCAGCGATGACCTCATTATTTAACGATTTAAATAAAATGGGAAGATAATGAAAAATACAAGGCTTACACTTGTCCAAAGCCTATTGGATGAGGAGATTGCAAACCCTTATCACCTTAGCCTCGAATTATATAAGTGTGGGACCTCTAAAATCCGAAACTCATTTTATAATAAAGTGACTTTTCTTTACTTTCCAAGAGTGACCCTCCTCTCCACTTATAAAAGGCCCCCACCACTCCCACCTTATTCACACCTTCAAGCCATATGGCTCGGCCAACCTCTGCCCAAATACTCTCCCAAATTCCCCCTCTTACTCCTAGAAGCCTCACTTTGGGCAGAACTCTTCTCAAGGAAGCCTTTGGCTCAAATCAAAAAGAGTTACCCGATTTTGAGGTAATGTCTTCTCTAATGTTGTTTTGTTTTATTTTTCTTCTCCAACCCCCTAAACTCTTTTTATTCATTTCTTTTGTAACAACACCAGTATCCTAAATATACTAGGATTTTGTTATAATAAGTATTCGAGCTACACTTACACACACCTACATCTAATGGTTAAAGAACATACGGTTTCTATGGATGGCGAATTTCTGCCTCACGAAACGATGATTGTTCAACACTCATATAACACCTTCAAAGGTGGCCATTAAGATATCACTATATTTATATATGATATATAATGTGTTTATGTTTTACTTATGCTTCTGTATTTCTCATTTATGGCATACTTTATGATTTCCATTATGGGTAAAACGCGATAATTTCATTTTAGGAAGTGCGGACTACCGCCCCCTCAAAGTGATTTGAATCGTTAATGCCATATGTGGGATGTATAAAGGATGGATTAAATGGTATTATACACTATATTATACTGTAATTATATTATAAATTTATATCATTATGATTCCGTTCCATTAAATACGAAATAGAAATGAAAGTAGCGTTCATGCGTACGTACGGCTTACCGTCTCCATGAACGGTGCATTTCATTTCTTACCTCTAAATGTTACGTAATATTATAAATGAATGTATATACTGGATATATAAGATATATATGAAAAATAAATCATGAATATAATTCTGGAGATAATGGATATTCTACCACATAAACAACTGGTAATTATAAGAATTTTATTGTTGACTCAAGTACCAAAGATCGACAAAACGACTGTTATTAACTTAAATAATTACATAATGTTCATCTCATTGTAATAAGTGATATAAAAATGATAATGAAATTGAAAATGGTTCTTAATAAGGTATATATTAACTCTAGTTTATTATTCAGGAGGTTAAAGAACGGTTGAGTCAAGTCAGACACGAGGTAAGGGAACTTCTTCACCCAATTTCCATTCTTTGGGTTAATCTCCTACTTTCAAATTATGTCATGATATTATTATGTCCTATTTTGTATTTTTACTTTCTTTATGTGTACCTATAGTGAATACACATAATCGATCTATTTTATTTTAAAAATGATCTTTTTAAGGACTTCGTCTCAATCTCCTTTCATTGAGGCATATTTGGCTTTATACACAACTTTCTTTTATACGGTGTATAAACCCCTTTGACTTTTATGTTTATTCAAAAGGAATCTTTTTTATATGAAGCATTTTACTAAACGAAAAAAAGGGAATGTTTTTCTTTCCGTACTTATGTGGCGACAACGACTTCTCCGCCGCCGTGACCATTATTTGAGTTTCGGCTTCCTCTACAAGCCATCATTTTTTTAATGAAAAATAAATACAAAGTTTTAACTTTCTTTTATTTTGGTATTGAAAATGGTTTTGAAAGCGTTTTTATTATATAAATGTGTTGTATTGATATCTTGTGATTGAAATGTGGAAATGTTATGTTTCCTTTATGCATGTTTTATGTGATACGATTATGTTATGGTTTATGATATGTTTAAACCTATTCATATGAGGAATGAATTGGACTTAATAAGTGACGGGTGGAGCCCGCTATAGCTCCTCGATGCATCGGCAGGTCTCATGAGACAAACTAGTGTCTTGGCACGAGGCCTTGACAAAATCTAATTTGTGGTCTTGGCACGAGGCCTTGGCTATGTGGTTATGATAGTCTGGCATTATGCATTCCATCATTATGAAAGTGGTTATTGATATTGCATGTGATTATTCGACCATTAGAATATCCATGTGAAGAAGTAAATGGCATTATCTCATTTTACTTTTTCCATATTATGTTGATGTTCAAGTTTAAAAGGCTTTTGTTTTAGTCATACATTGCCTTAAATGTTTATGTTTATTTATGAAAGCTTCCGCAATATTGTTATCCTTACTGAGCATCTGAGCTCACCCCTTTCAATGTTTTAATATTTTCCAGGATGTGAAGAAGTATTTTATGAATGACCTGCAGGGATTGTGAGAAGAGGATATGAGTGTGGACTATGGAGACTTTGTTATTGTAGTTTTTCAATTTATGATGTAATGTAACGTTTACGAATGTATCTAGTGTTTCCAAGGCTACTAAACTAATCGGTCTTTCGAGACTTGATCTTTTGTGATCATGCCAATGTTACGAAGTAATGCACCGACTCTTGGTAGCTGGGGTCGGGGCATTATACTTTAGGAACTGGTTCTTAGTCTTCATCTTCTGAAAATTAAGGCATCAAGAGATAAACTCTATTACACACTTCCTTATACCTAGCTGCCAAAACGAGCGATGAAGGTCCTGGTACAACTTTTCCACATCTAGATGTACCACCAAATGGGATTTATGGAACTCCCTCATCTCCTCCTAAGGCAATATAACTGAGATAATATTCCATCCTCTGAAAAGGATGATGTGCCCCCACATTCATAAAATCCATCTGGATCACATCCAATGGATATTTGATTATGTAAGGTCTTACAATCGGTATCTCCATTTTAAGCCTCTTTAACACACTATATAAGTGTTTCGGTAATAAATATCAACTGTAGATATGATATACCATCCTTTTCCACTAAGGAAAAATAAAATGAGGCTAACTACCCTGATACCTCGATCAAAAACTATGAAAAAGATCTCCTTTTAAGAGAATCAATTACTATTTTACCATTCCCAAGAGTACAGTCTATATCAAATACATAATCCTTGAGAAACTCTTAACATAACTTCTATCTCAAGTTAAGATCCTTCTAATAGAAGATATACTTTAGAATCATATGGTCAATGTAGACGATAAACCACTCACCCATGAGGTAGTGTCTACACATCTTCTAGGTGCAGACTACCAATGTCAACTCAAGATTATGGTTTGTGTAGTTCATCTCATGTGATCTTAACTGATGAGACCCATATGTTATCACAACCTACCTCTATATTAGAACACAACCTAGTTTGGTTCCTAAGGAATCATAAAACACTATGTACATGGAACCCTCCTCTTGAAACCTCAAGATGAGGGTGCTCATAAATATCTATTACAACTCCTCAAATTCATTATGAAACCTTTCCATCCACACAAAAAGATGCCATTTATAGGTCAAATCATTCAAAGGTGTTGATAACATGGTGAAATCAGGCATGAATCTCATTTAATAACCTGATAACCTAAGTATGCTCCACACCTCCACCAAATTCTTTGGTGGATCCCAAATTAACATTGCCTCAACCTTTTTTGGGTCTACTCATACACCATTATCCAATATGACATATCCCAAAAAGTGGATCTCTCAAATCCAAAACTAACACTTCTACAGCTTCCCATAAATATGGTTCTATTAGAGTATGTTTATGACCATTATTAAGTGTCTCACATGCTCCTCCTCTTACTCTGAGTACACTAAGATGTCATCTTTGAAAACCAAAACAAAATGGTATAAGAAAGGCTGAAGGTATAGTTTATGAGTCCCATGAACACTATTAGAGAATTCATCATGTCGAAGGGCATCACCAAGTACTCATAGTGACCATAGAGATATCATAATATCATCTTCAGTATATCATCATATTGTACTCTAAGCTAGTGATAGCCTAATCTGAGGTTAATATTCGAGAACCATTTCACCCATCTCAACTAATAAAAAAGGCCATTAATCCTTGGAAGTGGATAATTATTCTTCATGATCACCATGTTCATGAATTGATAATCCACAAAAAACCACAATCTATCATCCCCCTTCTTAGTGAACGACACTGGGACTGCCCAGGGGGAAACACTTGGTCTCACAAAGACCTTCCTCTATAATTCATCCAACTAAACCCTCATCTCTCAAAGATCTTTGGTAGTCATAAAATATTCTATCATAGATATCAGATCCATCCCAAGGTCAAATTAAATGAATAAGTATATCTCTTGGTGAGGTGGTAAGAAAAGAAATTCCTTAGGAAAATCTCCCTCATACTTTTCCACCACTGTAGGAAACTGGTAGCCCATAACATCCAATGATCCAAGATTCATGATATAAAAATTGCGAGTAATTATTTAGAATCAACTAAATATGAGTCCATCCTTCTCTAAATTGGTCTCCTTCTCACCTATGAATTAAACCCACATCCCATCTACGAGGACACACTGCATCCTCCACCCGAAATAGTCAATCTGTGCATGAACTGTGTATAGTGATTCCATGGATAGATAACATCATAAGGCCTCATCACATCTAAAAATAGATACCATAAGAAACCCTCACCTACAAGAGTGAGTTTAAACTATCAGTAGAAGTGTGTGATCACTGAGTCACCTCTAGTATGACTCTCAATGTGCAATGGTCGAGCCAAATTCTCAAAATGAATTTCTAAGTCTCAAACCAAATAAGTGGAAAGAAAACAGTTTTTCACACACATTTATATCATTAATACAACTAAAGTAGATAATACATGGATAATACCTCTAATTATTCCAGGATCCTTGGGGTTGTAGGCCTACACTACCTTAGCTATCCTATCCCTTTACCATTGGCTCCCTGAGCCTAGTGTGGACAACTTGGGGGGTGGTGGTGGAAACATGTCAAAAAATATTCCACATCTAGATACTCTATACACTCCTTTACCATATCCACCACCCTATGCGTCTCCCTACTCTAGACACTATATTTATTTGGGCAGTCCATTGACCATATCCCTATCAGCTGTATGACAGGTCAGACAATATTGAGCAAGATGTCCCCAAACATCAAAAGAGAATCACCACCTCTATCTAGTATGACTCGAGTCATCACAAGATCCCTAAATTTATAATCCTATATCCTAGGATCATCTTGGGAAGAATATAGATTGCCCAACACTACTACAAAAATGAGCTTTATCAGCACTCAAAACGAGCTTTAAGAGCGCTAAAAAAGCACTGTAAAGATCAGTGCTGATAGGGGGGGGGGGTCCCCTTTATCAATGATAAAAAACCAATGATAAAGGGTACCTTTATCAGAGTTAAAAAAGCACTGATAAAGGGTGAATTTATCAGTGATAAAAAAGATCTAATAAATGGATCTTTTATCAGCACTTTTTTAGACCTGATAAAGGCTCCCTTTATTGGCGATTTTTTAGTGCTGATAAATGTCCCGCCTGGTGTAACATGAAATTCTACAGCAGCACACCCAAAAAAGGCCAAAAAAAAATCAGAATATCAAACAAGCAGTTCACACTAATAAAATATATAGTGGTAGTCAATTTGGGATCAAACGATGGGAAAAAATCCATACCAAATGTCATGTACTAATTATTCATTATGGTTATAAACAAGTACCATTAAATACTATATCCTCCAAATGATATCTTACATTTCCTTAGATAAAATATATAGAGAGAGTTTAATGTCAGAACCTTAAGAAAAATTTGACTAAGGCATGCATGTGAGTTATTATTCATGTTTTTTGCGGTTAAGATTCATGTCAAGCTTGGATATGGAATTTGTTTATAGATTTTGAGTTCCTTTTGGGATATGTTTCCTTAGGAATTAGAGAATTTCCCCAGTATATTCCTCATGGTAGATATATTTTATTGATTCTTGGGACACTTAAAAAAATGTGTTCTTGTGGTTGATGCCTTTATCTTATGGTGTGTTGTCTTCTTTTCATGCCATTTATAGAATTTATAAATGGTGGGGAGATATATGATTATTCTTTGTCCATCCTAGAATCTTGATTAGTAGTCATGTAATGCTTTTATTGGGGTACACAATTTAGAAGAACCCATGTGGGTACACTTTCATGGGGAAGTTTCATATTCATTTTGAACTTTTACTATTTTACACACATAGGAAAATGATGGGTTATATGACTCAAAGTAAAAACCATGCAACTTACCTTTTTAAGGGAGTTGTTAGGAACACAGGTTGTTCACGATTAGGAAAAACCATGTGGTATGGATCTATAGTTTAATTAAGTAATTTTTAATGATTTAAACACGATTAGTTAACTGTTTGTCCAAACTGTGCAGAAGAGGGTTTCTTATACAATGGATCCCAAAAAGTTGGTGAACAGTTTGGAAAACTGCCCAACCAGACCATGAAAGTTGCCGATGATATGGAATAATTTAAGTGATTTCAACCCATTTCCCCCTGTACCCTTCCCAAAACTTATTCTAAGAGCCCTTTATCTTGAAAATTTATCCAATTTAAATCTTCTATTCTTTTTTCTTTCCCTTTTGTGCTTCTCCCTCTCCCTTTCCTCTTTGTTTTCATCCCTCACCATGAACTCTAGGACTAAAGGTTTATATTTAGGGTGTGTGATGAATTATTAATGGGGGTTTATTTTATAAGGAATACTTAGGACTCTATGATTCTTGTTTAAGTGTCTTATGTCATAGGTAATGATTTTTGTATTGTTTTCCATACGTCACTTGTTGTTTACACTTAAAAATTATGTCCATTTTAAACAAAAGAGAGAAACTTTGAGTGATACTGGTCACACCATACCTCTAATTGAGGTGGGGTTGACTCTTAAATGTCACAAATGTCACATAGATCATTATAATAAAGTATAAACATGTTATCAATGCGTTTGGTTGGTTTTCCGTATGTCAGTTGTTGTTTTCACTTGAAATTCTGTCCATTTTAAAGAAAAGAGATACAATTTGAGTAATACCGGCCACACCATAACTTAGATTGAGGTGGGTTTGACTCATACACATTGAAAATGACCCATAGATCTTTGGCCTAAAGTATCAACACAATCTGAATGCATTTGGTCAGTTTTCCGTATGTCAGTTGTTGTATTCACTTAAAATTTTGTCCATTTTAAACAAAAGAGAGACACTTTGAGTGATACCGGTAACACCGTGTCTCGGATTGAGGTGGGGTTGACTCATAAACGTGAAAAATGACCCATGTATCGTTCTCATAAATTATAAACATAATCAGAATGCATTTGGTCAGTTATCCGTATGTCAGTTGTTGTTTTCACTTAAAATTCTGTCCATTTTAAACAAAAGAGAGACACTTTGAGTGATACCGGCCACACCATGACTTGGATTGAGGTGGGGTTGACTCATAAACATCAAAAATGACTCATGGATCATTGTAATAAATTATCAAAACAATACGAATGATTTTGGTTGGTTTTCCATATGTCAGTTGTTGTTTTCACTTAAAATTCTATCCATTTTAAACAAAAAGAGAGAACTTTGAGTGATACCGACAACACCATGCCTCAGATTGAGGCAGGTTTGACTCATACACATAAAAAATGACCCATGGATATTTCTCCTAAAGTATAAACAAAATCTGAATGTGTTTGGTAGGTTTTCCGTACGTTAGTTGTTGTTTTCACATAAAATTATGTGCATTTTAAACAAAAGAGAGACACTTTGAGTGATATCGACCACACTGTGCCTCATATTGAGGAATAGTTGACTCTTAAATGTCACATATGACCCATGGATTGTTTTAATAAAGTATAAACACAATAATAATTTGTTTGGTTTGTTTTCCATACGCCAATTGTTGTTTTCACTTAAAATTCTGTCCATTTTAAACAAAAGAGAGACACTTTGAGTGATACCGGTCACACCATGCCTAAGATCGAGGAAGGGTTGACTCTTACATGTAAAAAATGACCCATTTATTATTCTACTAAAGTATAAACACAATACTAATGCATTTGTTTAGTTTTCTGTATGTCTGTTGTTGTTTTCACTTAAAATTCTGTCCATTTTAAACAAAAGAGAGACACTCACTACTGGAAATACTGGATTTCCCAACGGTTTAAAACCGTTGGGAAAGGATGTAGAACCGTTGGTATATGTTATACCAACGGTTCTGAAAAACGTAGGGAAGTAAGCCTTTGGGAAAAACTTTTCTGAACGGTTTACAGTGAACCGTTGGGATAGGGTGGAGAAAAATTACCCTATCCCAACGGTTCTGGAAAACCGTTGGGATAAAGTGCTGAAAATTACCATGTTTTTCCCAACGGTTTTCAAAACCATTGGAAAAAACCCAAAATCTCCTCTTTCCCAATGGTTTAGAACCATTGGGAAAAGTGTTTTACCAATGGTTTTATGAACCGTTGGTAAAACAAAACCTAGACATTCTATGCCAACGGTTTTGAACTGTTGGCATAGCCTCTGCTGGGCAAATTGCACCGCAGCTCTGCAATTTGCCCAACAGCTCCCCAATTTGCAACCAGATCTCCAATTTTCCCACCAGTTCAATCCAATTATTGTACCTGCAATAAAATAACACATACATATACAATTATTGTACCTGCAATAACCAACTAACACTTACATATAGAGAACAAATTCATACACATTTAACATATAATGGTGGAACTATACACATCCATAATTAAATTATAATTCATAATGAAATTATAAACATACATAATTCATTTAGAATTCAATTTAAAATTTAGATGACAATTATATGTGGAATCCGGAAGTTAATTCATAATTTGATCAGTTTTTTGTATACCATATATTTTTACCTGAAATAATGTCCATTTTAAACATAATACATACACATGGAGTGCTACCGGCCACACCATGCCTCGGATTGAGGTGGGGTTGACTCGTACACATCACATATGACCCATGGATCGTTGTGATAATGTATCAACACAATCCAAATGCGTTTGGTTGGTTTTTTGTATTCCAGTTGATGTTTTTCAATTAAAATGACGTACTTTTGAAACATAAGGCAGACACTTGGAGTGGTGCCGGCCACACCACGCCTCGGATTGAGGCGGCGTTGACTCGTACACATCACATATGACCCATGGATCGTTCTCCTAAAGTTTCAATGGAAACTGAATGCGTTTGGTCATTTTTCCATATGTACTTAAATTTTTGTCCATTTTAAGCAAAAGAGAGCCACTTAGAGTAATTTCGGCCACACCATGCCTCATATTAAGGAGGGGTTGACTCGTACACGTCACATATGACCCATGGATCATTGTGCTAAAGTATAGACACAATCCTAATGCGTTTGGTTGGTTTTCCATATACCAGTTGATGTTTTTCACTTCAAATGATGTCCTTTCGAAACAAAAGACAGACACTTTGAGTGGTGGTGGCCACACCGTGCCTCGGATTGAGGTAGGGTTGACTCCTACACGTCACATATGACCCATGGATCGTTGTTCTAATGTATCGACACAATCCGAATGCATTTGGTCGGTTTTCCGTATGCCAGTTGATGTTTTTCAATTAAAATGACGTACTTTTGAAACAAAAGGCAGACACTTTGAGTGGTGCTGGCCACACCACGCCTCGGATTGAGGCGGCGTTGACTCGTACACGTCACATATGACCCATGGATCGTTCTTCTAAAGTTTCAATGGAAACCGAATGTGTTTGGTTGGTTTTCCGTATGTACTTAAATTGTTGTCCATTTTAAGCAAAAGAGAGCCACTTGGAGTGATTCTGGCCACACCGTGCCTCAGATTAAGACAGGGTTGACTCGTACACGTCACATATGACCCATGGATTGTTGTACTAAAGTATCGACACAATCCGAATGTGTTTGGTTGGTTTTCCGTATGCCATTTGATGTTTTTCACTTCAAATGATGTCCTTTTGAAACAAAAGACAGACACTTTGAGTGGTGGCGGCCACACCGCGCCTCAGATTGAGGCAAGGTTGACTCGTACACGTCACATATGACCCATGGATCGTTTTTCTAATGTATCTAAACAATCCGAATGTGTTTGGTCAGTTTTCCGTATGCCAGTTGATGTTTTTCAATTAAAATGACGTACTTTTGAAACAAAAGGCAGACACTTTGAGTGGTTCCGGCCACACCGCGCCTCGTATTGAGGCATAGTTGACTCTTACACGTCACATATTACCCATGGATTGTTCTCCTAAATTTTCAATGGAAACCGAATGCGTTTGGTCGGTTTTCCATATGTACTTAAATTGTTGTCCATTTTAAGAAAAAGAGAGCCACTTAGAGTGATTCCGGCCACACTGTGCCTTAGATTAAGGTGGGGTTCAATCATACACATCACATATGACCCATGGATCGTTGTACTAAAGTATAAACACAATCTGAATGCTTTTGGTCACTTTTTCGTATGCCAGTTGATGTTTTTCATTTCAAATGATGTCCTTTTGAAACAAAAGACAGATACTTTGAGTTGTGGAGGCCACATCGCACCTCTGATTGAGGAGGGGTTGACTCGTACACATCACATATGACCCATGGATCGTTGTTCTAATGTATCGACACAATCCAAATGCGTTTGGTCGGTTTTCCATATGCCAGTTGATGTTTTTCAATTAAAATGACGTACTTTTGAAACAAAAGGCAGAAACTTTGAGTGGTGCCAGCCACACCGCACCTCGGATTGAGGAAGAGTTGACTCTTACACATCAGATATGACCCATGGATCGTTCTCCTAAAGTTTCAATGGAAACCGAATGCATTTGGTCGGTTTTCCGTATGTACTTAAATTGTTGTCCATTTTTAGCAAAAGAGAGCCACTTAGAGTGATTCTGGCCACATCGTGCCTCTGATTAAGGCGGGGTTGACTTGTAAACGTCATATATGACCCATGGATCGTTGTTCTAAAGTATCGACACAATCCGAATGCGTTTGGTCAGTTTTTCGTATGCCAGTTGATGTTTTTCACTTCAAATGACGTCCTTTTGAAACAAAAGATAGACACTTTGAGTGGTGGCGGCCACACCACGCCTCGGATTGAGGCGGGGTTGACTCTTACACGTCACATATGACCCATGGATCATTGTGCTAATGTATCGACACAATCCGAATGCGTTTGGTCGGTTTTCCGTATGCCAGTTGATGTTTTTCAATTAAAATGACATCCTTTTGAAAAAAAGGCAGACACTTTGAGTGGTGGCGGCCATACCGCGCCTTGGATTGAGGCGGGGTTGACTCGTACATGTCACATATGACCCATGGATCATTTTGCTAATGTATCGACACAAACCGAATGCGTTTGGTCAGTTTTCTGTATGCCAGTTGATGTTTTTTAATTAAAATGACGTACTTTTGAAACAAAAGGCAGACACTTTGAGTGGTGCCGGCCACACCGCACCTCGGATTGAGGCATCGTTGACTCGTACACGTCACATATGACCCATTAATCGTTTTCCTAAAGTTTCAATGGAAACCGAATGCGTTTAGTCGGTTTTCCGTATGTACTTAAATTGTTGTCCATTTTAAGCAAAAGAGAGACACTTAGAGTGATTATGGCCACACCGTTCCTCAGATTATGGCGGGGTTGACTCGTACACGTCACATATGACCCATGGATCGTTGTGCTAAAGTATCGACACAATCCGAATATGTTTGGTCGATTTTCCATATGCCAGTTGATGTTTTTCACTTCAAATTATGTCCTTTTGAAACAAAAGACAGACACTTTGAGTGGTGGTGGCCACACCGCACCTCAGATTGAGGCGAGGTTGACTCGTACACGTCACATATGACCCATGGATCGTTGTGATAATGTATCGACACAATCTGAATGCGTTTGGTCGGTTTTCTGTATGCCAGTTGATGTTTTTCAATTAAAATGACGTACTTTTGAAACAAAAGGCAGAAAATTTGAGTGGTGTCGGCCACACCACGCCTCATATTGAGGCGGAGTTGACTCGTACACGTCACATATGACCCATGGATCATTATCCTAAAGTTTCAATGGAAACCGAATGCGTTTGGTCGGTTTTCCGTATGTACTTAAATTGTTGTCCATTTTAAGCAAAAGAGAGCCACTTAGAGTGATTCCGACCACACCGTACCTCAGATTAAGGTAGGGTTGACTCGTACACATCACATATGACCCATGTATCGTTGTGATAAAGTATTGATACAATCCAAATGCGTTGATCGGTTTTACCTATGCCAGTTGATGGTTTTCACTTCAAATGATGTCCTTTTGAAACAAAAGACAGACACTTTGAGTGGTTGCAGCCACACCATACCACGGATTGAGGTGGGGTTGACTCTTACACATCACATATGACCCATGGATCGTTTTACTAATGTATCGACACAATCCGAATGCATTTGGTTGGTTTTCCGTATGCCAGTTGATGTTTTTCAATTAAAATAACATCCTTTTAAAATAAAAGGCATACACTTTGAGTGGTGCCGGCCACACCGCACCTCGGATTGAGGCGGAGTTGACCCGTACACATCACATATGACCCATGGATCGTTCTACTAAAGTTTCAATGGAAACTGAATGCATTTGTTCGGTTTTCCATATGTACTTAAATTGTTGTCCATTTTAAGAAAAAGAGAGCCACTCAGAGTGATTCCGGCCACATCGTGCCTCAGATTAAGGCGGGGTTGACTCGTACACGTCACATATGACCCATGGATCATTGTTCTAAAGTATCGACACAATCCGAATGCGTTTGGTCAGTTTTCCATATGTACTTAAAATGTTGTCCATTTTATGAGAATCCTTTGTGCAGGGGATTGTTCAGGGTCCAAGGAAGCGGGTGGGGGGGCTGTCCGGGGGGCTGTCCGGGGGGCTGTCTGGGGTCCAGGGAGGAGGGTGGGAGGGGGGGGGGGATGTGCGGGGGGCTGTGCGGGGGGTGTTCGGGGGGTTGTCCGGGGTCCAAGGAGGAGGGTGGGGGTGCTATCTGGGGGGCTGTCTGGGGTCCAGGGAGGAGGGTGGGGGCGGGGCTGTCCGGGGGGCTGTTTGGGGGGCTGTCCGGGGGTTGTCCGGGGCTGTTCGGGGGGGTTTCCGGGGTCCAAGTAAGAGGTTGGGGGGGCTGTCCGGGGGGCTGTCTAGGGGTCTGTCTGGGGGGTTGTCCGGGGTCCAGGGAGGAGGGTGGGGGGGATATCCGGGGGGCTGTCTGGGGGGCTGTCCGGCGGGGCTGTCCGGGGTCCAGGGAGGAGGGTGGGGGGTTGTCCAGGGTCCAGGAAGGAGGGGTGTTCCCAAAAACACAACCACTAAAAGACAACAACATCCATAAAAACAGATAATATATAAAAATAACTCAACTCCAATACTATGCTACGAGTCTAGATAAAACCAACAACTAGAATAGATTAAATATCAAATCTCAGTAATATCAGTAAAAAATGTAATGGATCAACTTGTCCCACATCACCATCACCATCATCACCATCATCATCATCACCCTCATCCTCGTCCCCATCATTATCCTCTCCCTCGCCCTCCTCCTCGTCCTCGCCCTCCTCCTCGCCCTCGCCACCGCCTCGCCATCCTCCTCTCCCTCCTCTTCCGCATCAGACTCCTCGCCATCATCATCGTCAATATAGACATCATCTTGACCACCACTAGAACTACCACATGGTGCACCGTATATAGAACGTATCGATGACATATACTCATCAAAAGCTGGGCTGGCCTATACTGAAAGTGTAGGATGTAGAACTTCAATAAATTTCATAAACGCACTATTTTCCCTAGCAGACTGTTCTTCCATCTCTGTGGCCCTTTTCTCAGCCTGTTCTGCCCGTGCCCTAACTTTTTGCAGCTCGGTGGCACTACAACTCGTACCTGAGGAGGGCCAATAACTCATCGAGGCTATCCTAGGTCGGCAGCGTACTCTGCCAGAATGCTGCTCTCCCAACACCTGATGTAAGTGATCTGTTGGCCCAAAATTGTATGGTTTTTGGGCATCGAGGGCCTCTAAAGTAGCCTGTTACAAATATAAATATATCATTAAGTTACAAAATAGATATTAAAAAATAAATTCAACAGATTAAAACTTACAATCTGCTGCTAAGTCGCTTCGTTGACGGCACTTCCATCCTTTTTCCATCTACTCGAGCAAAACAGTTTTGCTCGAGGCACACATCCTTATATATTTTGTATTTTCCTCTACAATGACATTGAAAACTAAAGTTATATGAAAAATTTATCAAACTATTAAATAATTGAAGAAACAAAAGAAAGTGTAAGTCGTAAAGAAAACTTATAAACAATTATCATACCTGCTTCCTCTCATGATCAGGCATCATAGTGCGTCCCAGTGTGTGGAGGTATTTTTTTTTGCATCAATGTTCTTTTTATTTTTTCCAGATGATTCCTAAATAAAATTCGAAAATTCAATAGATAGTATTAATGAAAAACATGAAAGTTATTATTTAAATACCTCAAATGTTATTAATACCTTAAACTGGGTACTCATCCAACGAGTAATCATCTGACGATACTACTCTATAGGACAATCATCCACCACTGGTACCACCTCTAACTAAGTGCCAACTCTAGAAACCCAACCAATATACAACTCATGCTTGTAGGCTCTCCAAATCTCTCCTAAATCCTTTAGACGTTCTGATCATGCACCCTCACCATCGGGAAAATTAAATCAAAGCTGAAATCAAAATATTAATTCATATAAATACAAAAATAATTCATGGCATTAAATAGAATAAATTTTTTACCCATATCTCTACCCAAGCTCTATCCTTGACCTCATGTGGAAAATTTCTCCACGATAGCGGGCTGACGGGAATGATGTTGGAGTATTTGGAAAGCGTCGCCAAAAAACTTCGACATTGCTGCCCTGTTTTCTAAACCATTTGGTTGTCTTCATTATAATCCAAACATAACCTGTGTGCGGCGGTTCCAGACCAAACGCATGCGTGTACGCCCCCGCCCACGCCTCCTGTCAGTAGATGCATCTATTATGAAAGAAAAACAAATATTTTATCAAAACATGTTATAATGAAAATAAATATTTCTATAAAAATTTGTTAGGGTTATATAAATATACCTGTGCCGGTATGATCGCTGAATGCCGCTGGATCCACAAAAACTGATGGAACACCCTGTGGTGGAACAGGAGTCAAAGACGATGAAATATAGAAGCTCAGAGAGACATAAGTAGAAGGAAAAGAAGATGGGATAGCTGTCTGACCGGATGCTGACTGAGGAGTGGGAATCATTATGGGATGTGAAAATGATGGGCCAGAAGATGCAGAAGGTAGCAAAAACATGGGAGGCCTAAATATCCCGTGTGTCTCTAACGACACACTGGGATCAGAATGTAGGAAGGATGACATGTCAGTGGGAGGGGCAGGGTCTAGTCGGGTACGCGCAGCTGCTCATCCACCTCTGGTACGAACCCTCCTCGTACCACCGGCCTGAGTACTAGGACCAGTACTAGGCTCCTCGTCGAATAACTATCGACGTATAGGTGAATCCTACAAAAATGTTTACAAAAAAATTAATCACATGACATTATATATTCTTTAAGTACATAAATTTGAAATAAAGTACTCACCACAAGCACTAATGATGGAATTCCCAACTCCGTCATTCGACGATTGTTATCCGTCATTTTTTTTCCTTCGTCTCTCTTCAATTGGATTCATTTCCTGCATTTTGAAAACAAATATGTAATTAATTAGAAAAATAAAACTAATGTGTATCCCAAAAAACTAAATATATGGGGGAATAAGGGGATTCATTGGTAATTTAGGTATCAATTGTTTTAGAAGATCTTGAATGGATTTAATAAATCATACAAGTTGTAATGTTCACCAAGTTAGAAATATTTTTTGACTATGTTTGAATACAGTTCAATTCCAAATTAGAAAATGAAATTCAAATAAAACTGCAACCATTAAACATTGAAAATTCACATAATGGTCAATTAAGCTATCAATTGTTTTATAAGAGCTTGAATGGATTTAATAAATCATACAAGTTGTAATGTTCAGAAAGTTAGAAATATTGTTTGAATATGTTTGAATACAGTTCAATTCCAAATTAGAAAATGCAATTAAAATAAAATTGCAACCAATAAACATTGAAAATTCACATAACGGTCAAGTCAGCTATCAATTGTTTTAGAAGAGCTTGAATGGATTTAATAAATCATACAAGTTGTAATGTTCACCAAGTTAGAAATATTGTTTGACTATGTTTGAATACAGTTCAATTCTAAATTAGAAAATGCAATTCAAATAAAACTGCAACCAATAAACATTGAAAATTCACATAACAGTCAAGTCAGCTAAAACATATTTGTGATCAATACTAAGTCAATTTGAATATTACCAACCTTAACTACCCAACTCGAGGTAAACCAAAATAATTGAGAACATGGATGGATGATTCTATATATTTTCAACCACAACTTCAGGTTCACAATCAACTCTGAAAATTGAGCTATTTGAGTCATCAAAAGAAATAAATGGATTGGTTCTAATGGCACTAGGGACAGTGTCAATTCCATCATCACCATCATCAAAAATATGTCTTAAAATTACTTCAACTATGACACCAAATCCAGGTCGAAGTTGGTATTTGACATAAAAAACTTGTTTATCCATTGATGCCAACACATATGGTTCTTCAGTAGCAAGAGTGTGAGTCATATTAATTACTCGAAATCCACAATCCTCAATAAATGTGCCATGTCTCGTCATCGAATCAAAAAAATGGAATTTCATCATTGTGACTCGTCCATGAGAGTAATAATCCAATATTATTATTTTCTCAACAACTCCATAATAACCCACATTTTCAAATTGCGGTCTACTATCTGATGCACTGGCATAACAATCGGTTGTGGCAGTAACCATAACACCATCATGTTGTGTTCTCATGTTCTTTTCTCGTTTAGTGACAATAAATTTGTACCCATTGATAACAATTGATTTACAGTCACGAACCATGGTATTAGGACCAAAAGCCAAAGCTCTTATTTCCTCAGAGACAGAGTCAGTAGAAAAACTCAATACCTTCAATATAAATGACTATTAAACTTAATTAAATATTGATATAATTATTTTAAACATTAAATTTTTTATACCTTTAATTTTAACCAAGAAGAAAACACTTTGCTATGAAAAGTCTCTTTCCTTCTCAAAGATAAAGAACGATGCTTCATATTTATCATTGTTTTATATTACCTATAGATAAAAAATATTAATAGTTTAATAGATATATATGTAAAATATACATAATAAATTTAGTTACCTGATATAGTCATCAAACAAATCACAGTTGAACAAAACTGTGCGATGTGCCATCTCCCGCTCTTCATGGCTTAATGTATTCAATGTATATGATCCAGGAATTCCTCCTGTTTGAGGAAGTGATGGAAAACTGGGTTCAATTTTCTCATACTATTCTTCTTCATTTCTCATTGGTCTGTTCAATCTTGTAGTAAGATCAGAAAAATACATCGAGCAGAAATCCATACATTCTTGAGCCAAGTAACCATTCACGATAGAACCTTCGAGATGATTTCTGTTTCGGACATATGACTTTAATGTGAACATATTTCTTTCAGTTGGATACATCCAACGAAAAGAAAAAGGTCCTCCGAGAAGTATTTCAGTGGGAATATGGATAGTCAGATGCAGCATGCATGTGAAAAATGATGGAGGAAATATTTTCTCCAACTCACACAAAATTAATGGGGCATCTATCAAATTTTTTTGCAAGAAAGACTTGGACAACTTCTTAGCACAAAGATCTCTAAAAAAATGGCACAACCGAATAACAACCACCCTTACATTATTGGACAAAAGATGACGGATTGCTATTGGAAGCAACTCATGCAGTAGAATGTGATAATCATGAGTCTTCAAAGATTTTAGCTTCAACTCTCTTCTATTAACCCGTTTAGATATGTTGCTTGAATAGCCATCAGAAACTCTAATAGTCTCTAATACTTCCATAAATTGTTTTTTTTTCTGTAGGTGTAATCACATAAGAATCACATGGAAGTTTCCATTTATTTTCACTGATACGCACAAGATGCAATTCTGGTCTGATGCCCCAATCCACCAAGTCACGCCAAGATCGTAAATCATCTTTTGTCTTCCCCTTGACATTTAGAAGAACCGAAAGCAACATTTCACATATATTCTTTTCAATATGAATTACGTCTAAGCAATGACGTAACAAATTGGTTGACCAATAAGTCAAATAAAAAAAAGATACTCTTCTTCCTCCAATTGTAATAGGTTTCAGTGGAAACATTCTTTCTCTTTCCAGATTTCATTTGACCCTTCCCGAACGAAAAACTGAAATATTTCAATTCATTAAGAACGTCAGTTCCAAACATACGCTGAGGTGGATCATCGGTCTCTGTGGTATTATAAAATCTTCGACGATTCATTCTATATGGATGATCCTTTGGCAAGAATCATTGATGTCCCATAAAACTGAAACTACAATGATGTTTCAGTCTTCTGGATTGTGTATTCTTCATACAAACTGGACATGACAGTTTTCCCTTCGTGCTCCATCTAGACATCATTTCATAAGCCGGAAAATCATTGATCGTCCACATAAGCGCAACACGCATTTGAAATATGTCTTTCGAACATGCATCTTATGTGCGCACACCCACATCCCAAAGAAGTTTCAACTCTTTTATTAAAGGTTGCATGTATACATCAATATCAATGCCGGGATCAGAAGGACCAGATATGAGTATACTCATGAAAGTGAAAGGTTTTTTCATACACAACCATGGGGGAAGATTATAAATGTGTATAAAAACTGGCCATGTGCTGTGCAAAGTAACCATCTGCCCAAACAGATTAAAACCATCGAATGAAAGACCCAGCCTCACATTACGCACGTCAGCTGCAAAATCAGGATGTCGAGCATCAAATCTATGCCATGTAAATCCATCTGCAGGATGAACCAACTCATCATTAGTCTTCTTTCTCTCGGTATCATTCCATCTCATTTTTATTGATATGTCATCAGACATAAAAATATTATGAAGTCTAGGGATCAATGGAAAGTTCCACATTACTTTTTGTGGAATGCGGGATGGTGTTCCATCAGATTTTGACTTCCAGTGGGATGTGCCACATTTTATACAATCATTTCGTTCAGCGGTTTCCTCTTAGAATAAACTGCAATCTTTCGGGCAAGCATGAATTTTGTTTCTTGAAAATCCAAGTTTTTCAACTAACTTCCATTAAATATAGTGGTTTGAGGGAATATCTGCATCATCTAGCAGTAAATCCTTCAAGAGGGTAAGAATATAATCGATTGCTGTATTAGAAATTCCATACATAGTTCTCCCATGAAACAATCGGATTAAAAATTCCAGCCTTTTCATTTTATCTCATTGTCGATATACTGGAGTCGTGGCAACATCATTCAATTTTTTTCACCCTATAAATATCATCATTTTCACTAGATGCATCAGCTGTCCTCATATGTAAGTCTTCTTGAGTCAAAATCCTTTCTTTTTCATGATGACGAATAAACGGAAACCGATCATCTAACAAATTCTCCATTCCAGTCCTTTCATTTCGATCATCACCAATTTGAGATTTCATTTTCTCCCCATTGTGATACCACACAAAGTAGTTTGCTTGAAAACCATTTTTGGTTATGTGGTAGATGACTTCTTCACGGCTCAACCAAGGTCTACCAACACAATTGGAACATGAGAAGTGTATGCGACCACTATCTGAAGCATTGTGAAATGTAAAATCTATAAAGCTCTCCAAATTGTTTTGAAAATCGCTTGAGATCCGATTGGTTTCATACATCCAACTTCTGTCCATTCTGTAAAAAGAATTTATATAAGTCATTTTGTCATAAACAATTCAATAGGATTGAACTTTAATAGAAAATATATTTCGAAATCCATTTTAAATAATAAAATTCCTTTGATCATTTTTAACAAATATTTGGAGTATTCTCAAGGCACCCCCATTTGGAAAAGTCACATTAAATGCCCAATTTCCACGCTAAACCATTGAAAACAATTAACATGAGACAATCATCGACCACAAATAACTTAACTGGAAATTAAAAAACAGAAACCAAATGTGATATAGAATTTAATGTAAAGTTAGGGGAAATGAGATTAAATAGAGACAACAACATCATAAATGGTTCCAAAATCATAAATTCTGATTAAAACCACCCATAATAGGAATGAGAATTCCTCATACACCTAATCCCTAATAAAACAAACCAAATCTCCAATTAAAACATTGAATTTAGGGTTTCCACCCCACTTGGACAGCCCTACCCCCACCCCACTTGGACAACCCAGCACCCCCCACCCCACATGGACAACCCTACCCCCACCCCACTTGGAAAACCCATCCCCCCCATACCTGGACACCCCTACCCCCTACAACTCACATGGATAACCTAGCCACCCCCCCACACCCCACCTGGACAGCACTACCGTCACCCCACTTGGACAACCCATCCCCCCACCCTACCTAGACAGCCCCTCCCCCACCCCACCTGCACACCCTCCCTACCCAACTTGGACAACCCTGCCTGGACACCCTCCCCCACCCAACCTCCACACCCTCCCCCACCCCAAAAAACCCTACCCCCACCCCATTTGCACAACCCAGCCCCTCCCCCACCCTACCTAGACAGCCCCCTCCCCCACCTTACCTAGACAGCCCCTCCCCCACCCCAAACAACCCTACCCCCACCCCATTTGGACAACCCAACCCCCTCCCCCACCCTACCTAGATAGCCCCCTCCCCCACCCTACCTAGACAGCCCCTACCCCACCCCAAACAACCCTACCCCCACCCCATTTGGACAACCCAACCCCCTCCCCACCCTACCTAGACATCCCCCTCCCCCACCCTACCTAGACAACCCCTCCCCCACCCCAAACAGCCCTACCCCCACCCCATTTGGACAACCCAGCCCCCTCCCCCACCCTACCTAGACAGCCCCCTCCCCCACCCTACCTAGACAGCCCCTCCCCCACCCCAAACAGCCCTACCCCCACCCCATTTAGACAACCCAGCCCCCTCCCCCATCCTACCTAGACAACCCCCTCCCCCACCCTACCTAGACAGCCCCTCCCCCACCCCAAACAGCCCTACCCCCACCCCATTTGGACAACCCAGCCCCCTCCCCACCCTACCTAGACATCCCCTCTCCCACCCCACTTGGATAGCCCTCGACATCCTCCCCACTTGGACAGCTCTACCCCCACCCCACTTGGACAACTCTACCCCCACCCCACTTGGACAGCTCTACCCCCACCACACTTGGACAACTCTACCCCCACCCCACTTGGACAACCCAGCCCCCCCCCCCCCCACCCCACCTGGACAACCCTAACTGTATTTATGGATAACCAACGAAATCAAGTCAATATACCTTAAATTTAAAATAAATCAAGGATAAAATAACTCAGGATCATATTGACCTCTTCAATATCAACCAAAATTATTCAATACGGATAAATCACAACAAAACCACAACCTAAAATGATATATTGATTGTGTTCATAAGGGAATCATAATACACAATAAATTTTATAAAAATGGAACAAAAAAATCTAAAATAAATTAAGGCACACCTCCCGATTTAGAATGGAAGAACAAAAATTTCTTGAATCAAAGATAGATGTCCCGTTGGAAATTAGAGTTAGAACCCTCTAGAGAAGGTTGTGAAGTAGGGTTCCAACCATAACCAAAAATTATATATGCCTTATTTTTGTAAGGGGATCATAATACACACTAGATTACACCAAAATATAATGAAAAAATATAAAATAAATTAACACACACGAACTGATTTAAACGGGAAGAACAAATCTAAAATCAATGAACTCACACATACCGATTTAAACAGGAAGAAAAAATCATTGAAAACCAGACCTGTTGTGTTGGGAAGTAGTGTTTGTGTCAAGATTTAGAGGCAAACCTTTCAGACGATTGAGGTTTAGGGAAAAATTTTTCGAGAGGGTGCATCCAGGTCTTGGTTAGGGCAAAATTTTCGAGATGTCTGGAGTTGCAGATCGATGATATTTGGGGATTTTCTTTCCTAACGGTTTTAAAAAACCGCTGGGAAAGTTATTTTATCCCAACAGTTTCAAAAAACCATTGGGAAAAACCTCTTAATTCCATATATACCAACGGTTATGATAGAACCGTTGGTATAGGGGTCTTCATCTTTCCCAACGGTTTCACTAAACCGTTTGGAAAACTCTTTTTTACCCATTTTTTCCAACGGTTTCATCAAACCGTTGGGAAATTTTTTTTTTACAGATCTTTACCAATGGTTTTTGGAAACCGTTGGTAAAGATTACCTATACCAACGGTTCAAAGAACCATTGGAATACAAGTGTTGGGAAAAACATGATTTCCAGTAGTGACTTTGAGTGATACCGGCCACACCGTTCCTCAGATTATGGTGGGGTTGACTTGTAGACATCAAATATGACCCATGGATTATTTTACTAAATTATAAACACAATATGAATGCGTTTGGTCGGTTTTCCGTATGTCAGTTGTTGTTTTCACTTAAAATTATGTCCATTTTAAACAAAAGAGAGACAATTTGAGTGATAACGGTCACAATGTGACTTAGATTGAGGAGGATTCAACTCTTACATGTCAAAAATGACTCATGTATCATTATCCTAAAGTATCAACACAATAAAAATATGTTTGGTCAGTTTTCTGTATGTCAGTTGTTGTTTTCACTTAAAATTCTGTCCATTTTAAACAAAAGAGAGACACTTTGAGTGATACCAGCCACGTCGTGCCACAAATTGAGGCAGGGTTGACTCTTACATGTCACACATGACCCTTGGATTGTTGGACTAAAGTATAAACACAATAAAAATGCGTTTGGTCAGTTTTCCTTATGTCAGTTGTTGTTTTCACTTAAAATTCTGTCCATTTTAAACAAAAGAGGGACAATTTTAGTGATACCGGCCACACCGTGCCTAGTATTGAGGCAGGGTTGAATTTTACACATCATATATAACCCATGGATCTTTGGAATAAAGTATCACCACAATCCTAATGCATTTGGTTGGTTTTCCATATGTCAGTTGTTCTTTTCACTTAAAATTCTGTCCATTTTAAACAAAAGAGAGACAATTTGAATGATACCGGTCACAACGCACCTCAGATTGAGGCGGAGTTGACTTTTACATGTCAAAAATGACCCATTTATAGTTCTACTAAAGTATCAACACAATCTGAATGTGTTTGGTTAGTTTTTCGTATGTAAGTTGTTGTTTTCACTTAAAATTCTATCCATTTTAAACAAAAGAGAAACACTTTGAGTGATACCAGTCACAAAGTGCCTCATATTAAGGAGAGATTGAATTTTACATGTCAAAAATTACCCATGTATCGTTATAATATAGTATCAACACAATAAAAATGCATTTTTTTGGTTTTTTGTATGTCAGTTGTTGTTTTCACTTAAAATTATGTCCATTTTAAACAAAAGAGAGACACTTTGAGTGATACCGGTCACACCGTGCCTCAAATTGAGGCAGGGTTGACTCTTACACATCATAAATTACCCATTTATATTTATAATAAAGTATCAACACAATAAAAATGTGTTTGGTTGGTTTTCCATACGTCAGTTGTTGTTTTCACTTAAAATTCTGTCCATTTTAAACAAAATAGAGACACTTTGAGTGATAATAGTCACACCGTGTCTTGGATTGAGGTGGGGTTGAATATTACACCTAAAAAATGAACCATGGATCGTTATACTAAAGTATCAACACAATCCTAATGCGTTTGGTTGGTTTTCCATACATCAATTGTTGTTTTCACTTAAAATTCTATCTATTTTAAACAAAAGAGAGACACTTTGAGTGATACTGGTCACACCATGCCTCAGATTGAGGTGGGGTTGACTCTTACACATCATAAATGACCCATGGATCGTTATCCTAAAGTATCAACACAATAAAAATGTGTTTGGTCAGTTTTCTATACGTCAATTATTGTTTTCACATAAAATTCTGTCCATTTTAAACAAAAGAGAGACACTTTGAGTGATACCGGTCACACCATGCCTCAGATTGAGGTGGGGTTGACCCGTACATGTCAAAAATGACCCATGGATCAATCTCCTAAATTATAAACACAATCCTAATGTGTTTGGTCAGTTTTTCGTATGTTAGTTATTGTTCTCACTTAAAATTCTGTCCATTTTAAACAAAAGAGAGACACTTTGAGTGATACCGGTCACACCGTGCCTCAGATTGAGGTGAGGTTGACTCATACACATCCAAAATGACCCATAGATCATTGTGATAAATTGAAAACATGGATTTGTGGGGGGAGACTCTATGGAGGAAGGAGGTTCTAACAATGTTCATTTTCTTATTATGGATAATCAAAAAACATACAATTTATACCAATGAAAATGTTCAGTGCATGGGAATCTATTTGGAATCTTGATGCTCATACTGCGATAAATTTAGGTAGGAGAAGTTTACTCATATTTTATTTTAATGTGAGTGGTCATTCATGATATTAATGTATTTTGGATATTTTACTAGTTTTTCTTATTCAAATCCCAAAGAAAAGTGGTTCATCATTCTTGCATGTTGCTGATGCATTTCATCTATTAAATTGAAAAAATGACTCATTGGATAAAGGATGTTGTATTTAATAACTATTACAATTTTCCTATGAAAATTTACATACAACAATGTTTCATCTTTTGATCTCTGTGAACCCCTCTCAAAAATTCCTGCCAACTGTACACGTCCCCAAGTCATATCTTCATGCTATTTGTGTACAATCTTCCATCAGGTATGCGACCCACTCATTTCTGAACAAATTTATTTCATATTGTGAATATGAGGCTTTTTGACAGTCAGATTAATACTGAAAAATATATAAATAAATAATTAATAAATAATTTAAATGAAATACTAGTTGTTTTTTAAAATACCTATTTAGGGATGCTAGTTTGTTGATAGAAAATGATCTCTCTCATAAATTTAAAAACATAATAACCACAATATTTTCCTTTTGTTTTTGTTGGACACTACAAAAACTTTTATCATTAGGAGAATAAGTAACTTGTTTTGATATGTGTTTGGATAGTTAAATTTTATTATAAATACCTTGATACTTGTCTAAATGTAATACTTGCTCGCCTCCTTATGCTTAGCCCCTGTCCTCATTCCTTTTTTAGAAGATATTGATACACCACCCTATCATAACAGAATCCCTAGTAAAAGATAATATAAATTATATAACTTGATGTTTAGACCTAAAAAGTAGGATGCAGTGTCTTACAGATTCACAAACTCCATTATGTGTGGTCGGTTTATTGGATATCGTTGCATTGAATCCAGAAAATAAATCTTTGGAGTATCCAAGTTCACCGTAATTACTATCCAATATTGCCTAAAAACACAAAAAGGAATAATTAATGAAATAAGTGAAAATATAATTGATATTATTTAATCGTAGTGTTTTACCCCTACATGGTTGGTATTAGGAAGAGTCTGTCATCTGTAATCTCGCTTTCAAATGTTTTCAGCAAGTATTTCACTATTTCATCCCTTATTGATGGCTCTAATTTCTTTAGTTGTGTAGACGTGGTATGAGGACCAACGAGTCCGAATTTTGGATCGTGGGAAAATCCCTTCAACTATTTTTCATATATATGCCTACCAATAATATAAAATGCATTTAGTCATAATTAGCACATTATATCAGCTTTTAGAAAATCAATTCATGAAAAACATACCTCATATATAAATTTACAACTATTATGCCTAGATAATCATATTCAAGGATTTCATTTACATTTTCAGCAGCAACTAAATCTTCAATTTCATCTCTGTATATATTCTTTTCAAAAACAACTATATGACTACTACCACTTTTTAGATTTTTATCCACATAATTCTTCAATGATAGTAAATGTGGATAGAGAACAGGTGGTGTAATTGTGATTTTAGTAGATCTTTTGGATCGATTGGTCGATCCTTTAGATGCTTTTGAGCCCATGTTTCTTGTTATCCCCTTTCCTTTCTCCGTCTATAATAACATTCATTGGTTTAAACCTTTTTTTCATTAATTGTTAAAGGTTTATCTTGAAAAAAATGGAAATAAATACCTCTTTGTCCACGTGTACTCTTACAAGTTGTGATAGCCATGAAATGAATGTCCCAATAGACTTTTCGACCGTATGAATATCATCGTCATCAAGTGGAATAGGTAGCTCTGCATTTGGCTCATGAGCTACAGTAATCGTCACTTTCACATGATCTGTTGGAAGTGGTCTATTATGCAGCTTGTCCTCTGGGATGTTGAACACTGTAGCCCTTGTTACAAGGTGATAGGTGGGTGTTGAGAGATATAAATCACAGTCATTATCACCCTGTAGAATATCAGTACAGGAAAAGTATCAGTGTTTGTCTGATTCATATTTCATAGGAACAATTATTAGAATATTGATTACCACAGCTAAGACAACTCTTTGAGGAGAATGGCTCACCTCAAAGCTAGTGGTGGGGGGGGGGGGGGGGTAGGATCTGCACATGATGGTTGTTTCTGGGTTTTTTCTTCTTTTTTGCTTATCACCCATAAAAGTTTCTAGCAACTCTACCTGCCATTGAAATTTTTCTTCAAGAGTTTCTAGTCTTTCTCTCATTTGTTTCATTTCTTAATTTCTATCATCCGTTTGTTTTTTTCTCAAAATATACTAGGGGTGTCACCCCAAACCCCACACCTCTGACACAACCGTATTGTTCTGGCCACTTCAAACCCGTTGATAATAGGTCTGCATCCTCTATAGGAGTAGTTTATTCCTATGACTGTCAGATATAGGAAAATAAGTAATTATTATTATGTAATAGCAATTTAAAACAATTTTTTTTATTGTATCATACTTACACATATTTTCCTCACTTTTTATGTGTTTTCATTTACTAGATTCCCTTCCTTATTCACACGTGCCTCCTTCCATAGCACATAACATGGGATGGAAGTGACCTTGGCTTTAGACTCATCAATCTACATATAAATATAGAAAGATAATTATGATGTTGTTTCTTGGCACATAATAATATTATTATAAATTTAAAATACATACCATTTTCTTTTCTTGTGAAGTGTACCCCATCCTTGATTTACGATAGGGTTATATTGGTTTTGATGCATGTTCTTTATTTTCAGTACTAAGTTTCTATTTTATAAATGAAATATTGACAATCAAAGTGATGAATACACATATCCTCAAACAACGTATTATCAGCCACAATGTACCTAAAACTTCTCATCCCCATAGTGGCCAATAAATTCATCCCATGCTTCTTGGGATATCAAGTGAGCGTAGACAAGGGGTGGGTGCAAGTTTATTTTAACTTTGGAATCTTTCAGGTGAAATTTTGTTATAATAGTGAAAAGACCTCTATGAATCCTTCCTGCAAGCCTTAGTACATAATTCTTGTGTGAATCATCTACTATAAATGTACTCTGCAAGGGTTTGAGAAGAGTAAGAAAATATTTCATTATTTTATTTTCTAGTAAATTAAAGAAATAATATCATAATGTTACCGTAATTTATTCCCAGATCACAGCCTTCATCTCATACACAACATGGTGCCATGAATCTATGTCAATCGACACACGTTGTTGAGTGATTATTCCAATGTAACCACTAAAAATAATCTTCTTGGGATTCACATGTTGGCCTCATGCATTCCATCCAACATCAAATTTGATGCCTTTGATTTTCGCCTTAAGAACCTTGGCTAACACTGTCAAACTACGATGCACCTGTGTTTTCTGCGATGTCATTCCTTCATCCGCAACCATTTCATCGATATAAACATCATCAATATGTTTATCTGAAATGGTAGCAATGGCATGTGCTGATGGTTGTTGGACCTCAACACTAGGAGCAGCAACAGGTTCATAAACTTGTTGTTTCTCTACACTATGAGCAGTAGTAGCAGCAGCATCTTGAGAGACTTGTTCAGCCTCGAGGTTAGGAGCACCGGAATGTGAAGAATTCATTATCTGCAAAAGTGGTTGAATAGTTAATTCAGATTACATAAATTCAGTAATGTTAAGATAATAACATGAGATAACGCGATCTATATTAAAAACAAAACACAACCTGTTTATTTAACTCTCTTTCTTTTTTTCAAAGGCTGAAAGTATTTGAAACCTCTATTGATTATCCAAATCCCTTAATTGTGGTCTCCTATAGCATAAAAAATGTCATCTATATTGGGACTGCTGCGAAATGATTGCGACGTACCACTAAAAGGATCACCCTCAATTGAATTTTCATCTGTCCCTTCAGTATTTTTGGACGATAACAGAACAATCGACCACCTTCGGTTTGCGTGATCTAGAACATAAAATACTTGTAACACTTGTGATTCCATTATAAACTATTCGTCTTTGTACCCTTGTTTTCTAAAATCAAATTTCATAAATCCCAATTCATCTATTTTAACACCACTATTGTTATCAACCCATTTGCATTGAAATATCGGCAATTGGAATGTTGTATAATCCAACTACCTTATTTGTTTTATAATTCCAAAGTATGACATATTCACATAAATTGGATTTCTGTCCTTACTATTAGAAACATGCATCGCTTCATCCAAAAGTGTAACTCCACTATTTTGCATGGTACTATCTTCATAATGTTTATATGTATAGAATGTATAACCATTATTTACATAACCATTGTAAGATAATACATACAAACTTGGTCTGGCGGCTAGCCATCGAAGTCGTTCTGAAATTGAATTAAAAATTTCATCTAACTCCTTAAAAATATGGTTCCGAAACCATCCTATAAACTGGTGATTATGTGTATTTGATATTCATTTTCCAGACCTTGATGTATTCAACTGCCTAAGAATTTCTTTGTGGGTTTCAATATATGAAGAAACCTCCCAACTATCATGAAAAACATAAAGGTGGGCCTGCTCCCGATCTGTAATATTGATTTTCAAAACATCTCTTCTAGAAATTCCCTCACCCTCAATGCATCCTGTGTGATGATATTTCAGGAGACTAATGCTTTCCATATCATATAGGTATTTGGTATAGAATTCAATGGCTTCCTCAACAATATATTTCTCCACAATACAAAACTCTGGCCGACTTCGATTTTTGAAATACCCTTTCAAAATCTTCATATACCGTTCAATGAGGTACGTCCATCTATAGTGCACAGGACCACAAAGTTTAATCTCTCTCACCAAGTGAACCATCAAATAAACCATCATATCAAAGAATTTTGATGGGAAGAACATTTCTAATTCACATAATATGATGACAATTTCTCTTTCCATAGCTAGAAATATTGCTGGGTCTAAAAATTTATTGTATATAGCTTTGAAAAAGAAATAAAGTTTTGTTAATGTTTGACGAACATTCTTGGAAAAAATACAACGTAAAGCTATAGGAATTAAATCTTTCATCAAAAAATGGAATTCATGTAATTTAAAACATTTTAACTTCAAATCATTCATTGACACAATGTTCTTGATATTTGATGAATACCCCTCTAGAACCTTTACATCATTGAAGAAGTTGAAAAATTAATATCTCTCCTCCCTGGAAAGAGTGTAAGCAGCTAGAGGAAGAAACATTCGATTTTCACCCTTCACGGGATCCAACACTTCTCATATTCCCATGTCAACCATGTCAAACCTTGCCTTAATTCCATACTTTGTTTTTCCAGGGGCATTTAGAAACATTCCAATAACACTGTCACATAGATTTTTTTCCATATGTATCACATAAATAAAATGTCTGACGTACAGACAATTCCAGTATGGTAATTCAAAAAAAAAACTGATCACTTTTTCCAACCAATTTTCATAAGGTTTTTTGAAAATGGTTTACCAAAAATAGTGTTCACATCTTTTACTTTCTTAAACAGCTGATCACCTATCAGTGGAGATGGTGTTGTGAATTGTTTTGAACTTCCATTGAATGATGTCATCCAAGATCGGCACTTATTCCAACAGGGTAGAAATCTACGATGTCCTAGAAAAAAATTTCTATGAATGTTTCAACCTAATTGATTACATATCTTCTTCTCACACGGGACACCCATGAGTTCCTTTAATGATATAGCCTGAAAAATTTCCATAAGGAGGGAAATAATTTATTGTCCCATACAACATTGTTCTCAACATAAATTATTCACTTTTATAAGCATCATACAACATAACACCTGAATCCCACAGTAACTTCAAATCCTTGATCAAAAGATCCAAATAAACATCAATATCATTACCTGGTTGTTTTGGTCCCAATATAAGCGTAGATAACATGATGAATTTCCATTTCATGCATAACCTGGGTGGAAATTTATAATTTACCTACATAACAGGCCATGTACTGTGAGTGCTAGTTTGAAAACCAAAAGGATTCACTCCATCTGTAGATAACCCAAGACAAAGGTTTCTCGGACCATTTCCAAATTCAGGATACTCATGATCAATTCTCTTCCATTGAGGAGAGTTGGACGTGTGAAATAATTTCCCATCTTTATTTCTTTTATCTGCATGCCACGACAATTGTCTTGTAGTTTCTTCACTTCCATATAGACACCTAAACCTTGGAATGATTGAAAAGTACTATACAAACTTTCATAGGACTGGATTCATCTTTATGGTATCGAGAAGAACCACACTTCGGGCATTATATAAGTGATTTTTTCTCCTTGAGAAACACTATAAAGTCTTTCAGGCATGCATGTATTCTTTCAGAATTCATACCCATCGAGCGTAGCATTTTTTTAGATTCATATGTCCAGCTTGGGAGCTCATTATCTTCTGAGAGCATGTCATTCAGGAGATTAATTAGTTCCGTAAAACTGACATCAATCTATCCATTTCCTACTTTCAATTTATACAACTTCAGTACAACTGACAATGCTATATATTTAGTGCAACCAGCATACAATGTCGTCTTTTCACAACTCTTTAACTTCTCAAACAATTTTGGGAAATCATGGAGTTCATCTTCAACTGTCCTTGTCATTTCCTCAATACGATATTCATCATCATTGACATATGTAATCACATCCTACATACGATCTTCTTCATTGTCCATAGTTGTAATCATATCTAATGATCCATAAAATTTAGTTTTATCCCATCAAGTAGCTACATTCGCTTTTTCTCCATGTTTATTCCAACATTTATAACTCTGATCTATTCTATGACATATCAAATGTTATTCCAACTCCTATGGAGTAATTAGTCTATAATAACAACAAAGTAAACATGAACAAAGGACTTGAGAAGGATCCTTTGCATGATTCTTAGTAAATTTGATGAACTCTTTCACTCCGTTCCCATACTCTATTGTCAAACGATTAGCATCCATCCAATCTTTATTCATCTCCATACTTTTTGAATCTCAAATATTATTATTTATGATTCAAATACACAAAACAATACTTACAAATATAGTATAAGAGAAATAATTCCTTATAAAAATAGATATTAAAAGAGCCTAATCATTTCCAATAAATATTTGGAAATCAACAGAACTAGGATAGACCCCACATCAAAATCAACACACTTTCTAGAACTCTTACCAATAGTTATAGAACCCACCACCCTTGTAGAAAAACATTAAACATCCTTTTAACCACCCCTACCAGCCACCTCCTTCATAATAAAATAATCACATTAAACAACCCAAAACTAGTGACCAAACTCAAATAAAATGAAAACAAAGATACAATTTTGATGAGAAAACTAATATAGTAGATACATTTCCAAAAACAAAGGGGTTCGCAGGGGAGAAAAATAACCTAGGTTTATCCAAAATTTCTATGGAATATCATAGGTTTTGTTACCCAAATTAACATAAGAAATAGAAAATTGAGGTCAGTGAACATAAATTCTATCATGAACATATAAAGGATATGCATTAACTATCCCTAAACTTTCCCAAAATTGTAACTAATATCCACAAACACGTCTTACATCCATTCTATAAAAAATAACATTCCCATACAAAGGGATAAACAAAAATCCCTTAGTGTTAAAAAACTCACACATGAGGGGATAAAAGTATCAAATAGTAATAAAACGTCCTTCACAAAGGGGTGAATTGTTCAAGGGTAAATCAAGAGGGCCAAAAAAGATTTAAAAGATACACTATATAAAGTGAAATCTATACATTTACCATAAATAATAAAATAGAATTTCAATCTAGTTCACACTTCATAAATCATAACTTAATATAAATTAAAATTTTATTATAATAACAATCACACCATAAAAACATTTCCAAGACATCATTTAAATAATTTTCCTTTATCATTGAAATATGAAACAATCCAAAGAAGGCTCCATGAACCCTACTCCGTCACAACTCAATGCCTATCATTTCAAGGAAATATCCATTTTCCATAAAACAAACCATTTTCTATTTTTACTCACACCAAAACCCCTTTTAAATACATTTTCCATTACCCACACATTTGAAAAATTCTAGTTTTATGAAACACAAGAAGAGCATATAGTTAATAAACCAACTTCATAGGTTGAGCCCCCTTGAAAAATCAAACATTAACCAAGAATAATTTCAAAACATGCCTTTCATAATTTGAGCAACTTAAAACTCATATTTAAAAATTCACAACAAGAGAAACATGCTAAATTATTATGTTTCCTTTTTAAAACCTACACCCAAACCCATTTTCACCTCTAGTTCCTTTGAAAACATATGTCACACCTTTCAAACAACCCATAATACCCTTTCTGAGAATTATTAAATTACAACACACACAAAACATAACCATTTCCTTTATTAAAATTAATTTCAAACACATATGCATGAAAAATTCTTTGAAAACACAATTCACACCACAAAATTATTTTATAAAATAAGAATAAATGCACAAAAAATCATATTAAAAACATCTAGAAATTTTAGGGCATAGAACCACTGACATTGGGTGAAGAAATTGTTGAAATCCAATGTGGAACCCCGATCACACCTCAAACGCACCACAAAGAAAACCTAGAAAGGAAATATTTACCCAAAAATAATAATATTAAACCCTAACTCACAAGATTAAATCATATCAATGGAACCATACCCTCTAGAAAAGATAAACCTAAAATGAGAAATGGGATACTTACGTAGAGTAGATCACACCCGCGATCGAGGGAGAGAAGAAGCATCGAGCGGTCAAGGAGCCTTCTGCGCTACATCATGAGGGGAAGACACGACCGTCGGAGGGGGAGGTTCATAGGAGGAGCTGAATACCATTGAGAAATGGAGGAGTAGGGTTCACGGGGAGTAGGATCCAGTGTGGAGGAGGAGAAGTAGGGTTTGTGGGGTGGAGGATCCGTTGAAGGGGTTTGAGGGGTAGGATAAGAAGTATGGTTTGCAGCGGAGTAGGGCTAGCGGCAGAGGTCCGACAAAGAGAAAATCGGGGGGGGGGGGGGGAGTTGTCACAGGGGTACAGTACCATGAGAGATTGAGGGAATGATAAATAGAGGGCATCGTGCACCCCATTTTATAAAATGAGACTATGGTTTTATTAGTGTTAGAAAAGTGTTGATAAAGGGATCCTTTATCAGTGCTAAAATTTTAGTGCTGATAAAGGGTGCACTTTATCAGTGATAAAAAAGCGCCGATAAAGAGCACCTTTTATCAACACTTTTCTAGTGCTGATAAATTTCACCCTTTATTCGCGCTTTTCTAGCGCTGATAAATAATCCCTTTATCAGCACTAAAAAATCACTGATAAAGACACCATTTATCAACACTAAAATTTTAGTGCTGATAAAGGGCTTCTTTTTTAGTGATAGAAAATCGTTGATAAAGGGATCCATTATCAGTGCTTTTAATTAGTGCTAATAAAGAATTACCGTTATCAGCACTTTTTGATTAGCACTGATAAAAGGTGGAGCTTCCCTTGCCCATTTTTTTAGTAGTGCAAATTCTAGTGACTACCATCAGCTACTGGATTTCAAGGTATTGGCTTTTTTGTTCCCACTACTAGCACCCAATGTTGGTGTCTACTCTTCCAAGAAGCTCTATACTAATATGTATTTCTCAAGAAATATATCATAGGTAGGAATTACAATAGATATTACTACATACCTGATATCGTGGTTTAATCCTTTATCAAAATTTCATTCTCTAAAGAAAGGATCCCTAACCATATCCAAGGAGTACTAGGAGAGGTCAATGAACCACACAGAACACTCCTCCACGATCATAATTACCTATTGAAATAGAAATATATCCTATATTCGAGATGATTGTAGAATCTATAGATAAAACTACTCCCCAGAGAGACACTTAAATCTAGACTAGGAGATATATGTCTCATCGTGTGACTGAGTCACTGGACTCCACCATCAGTAGATCCCTAAAGATGACCTGCTTTAAGGACCACTATTTGACCTGTAGGTTTCCTCATAAGGAGGAAAACATGGATGAATCCCTCTATCTAGTACTTAGTTTCTTAGGGGTCTAGATGACCCTAAAACCTAAGAGGTTGCTTCCTCCGAAACTCATGCAGCACACTCAGCCTACACAGGTACTCAGTCGGTATTGGTGGCACTAACTGCTACTCAATAAGTGGTGGCATAACTAGAAAACCACCCATAAGAACACCTAATTTACAGACCTATTTACTAAATCCTCATCACTCGATTAATGATCCTCATGATCATGTAGTAGAATCCTAGTTGGATATATTAATAGAGGAATCATGAAATAAACAAGCCACACCACAGTTAATGAGTATATTTGGTCACATGGCTTAAGAAGGATATGGAAACTAAAACTCATTCATATATGATGAATATAAAAATGTTTCCCATATAACTAGTGTTTACATGTATCAAGTTAAGAAATAGGTTATCAAAGTTCTGATGAATGAATATGTCAACATCTGCACCAACACTAGAGTCCCTGGTCTGAGATCCAAACTTGGAACACTTTAATAATATTGCTTAAATCCAAAACCAACCTCATAGCTAGAGAAAAATATATAATCTAACCCTATGATTGAACAATGCTTTGATACCATTCTTTCATGACTTTAACCACTAGAGACCATATATATAGAGATAATATAAGTGTGACAAACCAAGAAATCCTCCAATAGATCATGGATTGGAGACCAGTGCTGAGTAGGCATATCCCACATATGGGAGGCATTAGCCTAAGGTAACATTATGCACACACACATCTCCAAGACTACATAATACTGAAATAAAAAATAGTAAAAATAATAAGAATTCTTGAATACAATTAAATACCACCATTATAGTATTATAATAGTATTAAAAGTGATAAATGGCCAACTACAAGCCCCGAAAATTGAAAAATAAGTCCAACCTGTTCAGAAGGAGGGGACTGCTATCAAATGTATCACTGGTAAGAACCTTAGCATGTATATCCTGATACTAATCTCTTCCTACTCTCAATCCTCTAAAGAATCCATCAGATGGCCTTTCATCTCCATAAGTCATGACAGGTGCAGGAAGAGATCATGTAGGGATGCGTATAACAATACCTAATAGGACATCCTGAAATTACCAAACATAAAACATCAAGAGTTTTCAACTCATTAATAAAAAGGCAGTCCAATAAATATATAAGAAATAATGATAAATAGATGAATAATACCTAGATATACTCATAACAAATAACCGTTCTCAAATTCTCTCAACCATCACTGCCAGCTAGAGGATTATTCTTGAGGATTCAAGGTAATGCTCATCTAGGAGATATATCTCCATGCCAAGACCATGTTTCATTTGTTCTCAATTATTCAGTATGTGAATTAAGTGGTGATTCTTAGAGAATTGTTATGAATTCATGAAATGGAATTGGATTTCATGCTTGGACATTTCTCCATGATTAAATGTGACAATTGTTGATCTAATAATTAATTCTTAAATAGATGTGCTGAGGATTTTTCACATTGGATACCACAAGTGAATTATATGAAAAATGATTATTTTCATAATGTGAAGATGATCTTATGAAGGCCATGAAATTGAAACATTATTTTATAATGAATTAAAGTTGGGCCATGTAGAAAGGAATTATTTTTATGCATGTGGTATTAACCTGTGGTTCATTTCTTTACTTAGATATTTTCAAGGTATTATTTATATTGAGTGGATTGCAATAAATTGGATAACCAACAAGATAAACTTAGACACTCAACTAAGGGAACTTGTGGGACCTGGAGGTCAAACATGCCCAAGGGAGAATCCCATACCATGACTTGGGAAACCTAGGACCACACACCCATGTATAAGGATTTCTTAGGTCATGTGAAGAACCATAGTGGATGTAGGGTCAATGTAAAATCCCATGATTTCAGTGGTCCAAAGCCCATGATGACATGCAGTGCAGTGTGATGGGTGCTGATTCCCCATAACCAGCCTGGGATATTGATGTATGGTTTGTGTAATAAACCATGGATCCAACCAATGTTGAAAAGATGTGGGAAAAACACATAAAACACACTATTCCTAAATCTTAAAAAAGACAGATGTTTCATGGTCTATTGGATTGATTCGATCTTTGCTGTCTGTTGATCCCACATAGTGAGCATTAAAAAAATGAATATCTTTTGTACTACAACTTTGGTCTTCCTCAAACTACTAGTTTCATGGTGAGCTCGATACATTCAACCATCTCCAGTGAACACCTCATGTGAATGAGACCGATCAAACAAAACTAAATCTATGCATGAAATATTCATCTTCAATGCAAGAGAATAAATTGAAGTTACTCTTCGACTGACTACAAACACAATTATAAGAGGTAGTTTAGTTATATGATCACTGATGCATTTGATCTTATAAAATAGTGGACCATGTGATTATTATTTCATTAACATGATGAAATTTTAATTCAAACAATATAATGCATCACATAAAAACCCAAATGACTTAGGTGCATTGAGAATACTGAATACTTTAGTATATTAAATAGCGATGAACAACAAAATTTGAAAGATTCCTTAATGAGTCATGTTTTTCGAAATTTAGGCCCTGTGATATGTGGTAAAACTATCTTATAAAAGGAGATCCATAGTATAAGAGTTTTTACACTGAAATATTGATAATTTGAGAGAGGAAGACCTATTGCATCAGAAAACAAAGGGTCTACAAAATTTTTTTTGTAAAGAGGAGGATCCGTGTAGCCTCTTATTGCATGAAGAAGAAGAATCTGTGAATCTCCTTGGTTATGAAAAGTAAACTATGAACATCCAATTTCTCATGAATAAGGATCTCACGTAACACTGTAATTACATGAATAATCATCCACCACATATACTATTATGTAAAGTTAGGAGAACCTGTGCCTACTTACACAAAGTTTTTGCGTGAATAAGACACCCAAAAATCTTTTGGGTTTGTGTACAAGAAGGTAATAGGGAACACATGAGGAAAGCAGTGCTATGCATGATATAAAATACATTCAGAAGTGAGATATCAAGTATACACCTATTTGATGTTTCTTATTTTGTACAAGAAGAAAGACAATGCATGCTAATTCACTCATGTACAAGATCTTAAGGTACGTGTATATAACAATTTTTGTGTGAAATGAAACAAAGAAATTAAGAGTATGCATGAATCTAATAAATATGAATGCATAATTAAATGAGATACCTAAAACATATTTTTAATAGCATATAAAATAATATATCATATAAATGAATGTGCTAAGTTTTGGATGCCATGAAATCCATGCATGAAGTGAGCTTGAAATAATTGATATTATGTAAATTCTTGAATAATATGGTCTTTAAGAAGTTGTATGTATATTTTTCATAGAGATAATTGAGGTTAGGACTTTATTAGAAGGAATAATCAGACCAAGCATTGTTTCACTTTGGAAACTAATCAAGAATTGGTGATCATAAACATTTGAGCAAGACTAGAAAACTATGAAGGTTCTTAAAGTTTACATGGGAAAGTGTGATCCAAAAATCTCATGGAGGAAGATCAACATATCATCCTACAGTGGATCGAGAGAAAGGATTTTGTGACTGGGGGGTATAACTAGTTGCTGAAGAGGCTTGAGGAGAAGAAGATGGTTGGGGGGTATAACCAATTAAGGTATAAGAGTTGGATTTTTTGGGGGTATAACCATAATCAACAAGATGATCAATTATTTGGAGGCATAACCAATTACTTCCTAAACCATTGTAATAAATGAAATAATATTATAGTGGATAATCCATGTTGGGGGGTATAACCAACATGTAAAGGAGTAGGCCTTTCAATAGAACCTTGTAAATAATGTGTGAATATCTATCAATTATTATTACTACACACAAGGTGAAGTTGAGAAATATCATAGAGTGGATCGATAACCTTAACAAGTTCCAGAGTTTGAATTCAAGGAATACATAATTTTTAAAAAAGACTGTTCCACTGATTCACCCCCAACCCCTCTTAGTGAAACCTAATCCGGCTTGGGGTTCTACAAGTGGTATCATAGGGTAGGTCACCTCTAAAAACCAAGAGAGTATTTATGAATTTTCGACTTCTATAAATTAATTACCTAACTCATATGGATATTTATTCCAAGAAACATAAGAATAGAATGAAAATATAGGCAAGGAAGAAGGAGAAGAATCCTATAAGAAAGGCACATAAACTGGGTAATCAAATTGGTATGTCTGGTAACAATTATTTTGATTGTGATTCTTTTAATGAAGCCTGGTCAAGATGAAATGATGATGTATCATTTAGTTATCCTTATTTTTAATTCAATAAAAATCCAAAGAAAGTTCTCAAAGAAGTGGTAAGTTCTATAGTAGGAATTTTCAAGGGACTTCTAGGTGAAAAATAACAGCTCAAAGAAGAAGATAATGCTATATAAGTATCATTACTTAAGAAGGTTAGAATATCCAATACTCTCACAAAACTTGTGAATTAAAAGGAAGAAACAATTTCTATTTGCAATGAAATATATGATGAAGATGTTGAATACTTTCAAGGAAGTATTTGTGAGAAATAATTATTTTAGACAGTATTTGTATAATCTTTCCATGCATTTGAAATATTGAACAATGTTTCTATGCTTGTAAAAATTTATCAACTAGAGGATAAAGATAACAAGTTGAAGGATATTTACAATTATTTTCAAGAATAAAGAATCATGCATGAAGACTAAATTAAGAAGCTGAAGGGGTATTGAGAAGACAAGATGATATTAGTTGAGGATGATAATAACTCTCTCAACATGAAGTGTTTATAGATAGAGGTGAAATTGAAAAATCAATTTCACCACTAGCTATAACTTCCCAAATAACTAAAAAAATAGATTATTACATTCAATTTTTTATTGAGAATCATGATTCCATAAAGAACATGAGATCATCCTCTAATCAAATGAAATCATCCTCTAAGAATAAGGTATCCCATAACTGAAAAACTATTTTATGCACTAATGATGTTTCAAGTACTGATATCGGTTTTAAAACATAATATAAGGAAGTATGGATGGTGTAAAATACTATTAAATCCACCACATAAAGGGTGGATGTGAAAAGAAACATGAAGAAATATTCCCTAATAAGAGTCCCAAAGTATGATGGTTCCACTTAGAAGCATAAAGGTTTATAATATATGAAATCTAAATATCCTACACCTCAAAATAAAAAAAGAAGGATCATAGGTTATTATTAGTGTTTCTGGAAGTTTGGACACAAGGAATTAGAATGTTGGCATAACATTTCATCACATGAAAATAAGAAGAGGCCAACATTTATGAGAATAAAGGTTGAAGAAAAGAAAATACCTATAGCATAGAAGATAAATCCATAGGATAAAAATGATGATCAATCAGTCTTGGGTAGAAATATGAAAAATATTATAGATCGAATTACTCCCATGAAGTTTTGAAGAAGATAGAATGAAGTAATACATATCATAAAAAATGTGAATAAAGGCACTCGTGTTAAGCCATGTGGAAAATACAAATAATATATCAATATTATAAGACATTCTTGTGATTTTTCCAACTAATTTATAGAAATCTATAAATTTAGAAGAAGAATAAGAAAAATATAACACTAAATGAAAAATGTATATTCCACATGAAGAAGATGAATTTCATGATATGTTGTCAATAAATTAAGACTCTTGTATTGAAAAGTTCCATGTGAGAGATTCAATAAATCTGAACACAGTGCAAGAGGATGTTTAACCAAATTTCCAACATAAGGAGAAGTAGTAAGGAGAATAAAGCTTGCATCTGATGGAAAAAGAAAGAAGAACTATATCACACAATGAAGTGGTAGGAGTGATAATATCCATGTAAGAAAATGATAAATCAAATTTAAAAATTAGATGTGGAAGCATGAAGATATGAGAAAATGGAGAAACTTGGTTGATAAAACCTTCTCAACCTTGTTGTTCACATTGAGTAACAAATAGGTCCCTCCTTATTCCCTTATATATGAATTCTATTTTACTAACATTAAAGGAATTAATAGAGATGGTTTCATACCTTGAGGGTGAGCATTGGTGAGCTAAAAATGTTAAATATTCACTACATAGTGAATGTAAAACTTCTAATAGCTTTATAAAATTGGAATATGAGGTATTATAATCACATCGTTATCCAACATTCTTAATTTCATTAAAAGTATCAATTAAGGTGGAGTTCTTCTTTGATGAAAAAATGAGGAATGGGGAGAGAATTATATTTTTCACATGAACTTTCTAATGTGTTTTTTGAATTATGTGTAGGATTTATCATTTTTTTTTGAAAAATATGATTTCTGAAAACCCTTAATATAGAAATTGAGAATTTATGAGCATGATTTCACACGCATCTGTATTTATGGATAGCTTAGAAAACACTGGTTGTATCTCTCTTATTTTATACACTGGGTTATCCCACATAGACTTAGAGTTGATTAACTAAAGGATCTTTTCTAAGTGAACCATGTGAGATTATTCCTCTATTAGAAGTGAAGAATAAATTTTCATATAAGGGAGACGATCATTTTTTGAGAAAAATATGAGATTAGAAGACCCCAATTATCCTTTAAAATTGACTTCCAATAAGGGGGATAAAATATTTATCACATATATTAACTTTTGAATATGTGAAGAGATATTGAAAAAAAATACAAATGGGGAGATTGTTGAGCCCACATTGCATTTGTTTTCAGTTGGTCTATATGTGGATGAAATGGTGATGCTTGGAGAATTATTATGGATTCATGAATTAGAATTAGATTCCATGCTTGTACATTTCTCCATGATTAAATGTGATTATTATTGATCTAATATTTAATTCTTAAAGACATGTGTTAAGTAATTTTCACATTGGATACATCAAGTGAAGTTCATGAAAAATGTTTATTAACATGATGTAAAGAAGATCTTATAAATTCCATGAAATTGAAATATTATTTCAGGTTGAATTGAAGTTGGTCCATGAAAAAAGGAATTATTTTTATGAATCAGTTATTGGATTGTGGTTCATTTCTTTACATAGATATTTTCTAAGTATTATTTATATTAAGTAGCTTACAAAAAATTGGGCAACCTAAACACTATCCTTAACCACCCAACCATGGGAAATTGTGGGACCTGTAGGTCCACCATTCCCAAGGGAGTAGCCTAGACCAATCCATGGGAAGTTCAGGAGAATACTCTCATGTATAAGGCATGATTAGTCCATGTGTAGGACCATATTAGAGGTGGTATCATGTTGTTCACCCGTAGTGTTAGTGGGCCGAAGCCCGTGATGGCGTACAATGTTGCGTGATAGGTGCTGATCACCTATAGCCATCTCGGACTGTTGTGGCATGTTTTGAGTAAAAAATCATAGCTATGACCAATGGATAGACTGATGTGGGAGAAATAAATAACACACACTATTCATCCATATTAAAAAAATATGGAAGTTTTGGGGGCTGTTGGATTGATTCAATACCCAAAATACATTGACCCAGTACAATGAGAATTAAAAAAATGACGATATTCTCCACTGTGCCTTTGGCCTTCCCAAAACTACTAGTTCAATGGAGAGCTTAATACATATGACCATCTCCATTGATCACCTCATGTGAATTAGACTACAATAATTGAACCAAAGCCATGTATGCAATCTCCACATTGTATGGATGAGAATAAATTGAAGATACTATTCATTATACTACAAAAAAAGTTGCAAGAGGATGTTTAGTTATCCTATCACTAATGCATTCAAGCTTATAAAATTGAGGTGTGTTCTATTGTTATCGCATGCACATGATGAAATAAGAACTCTTATAACTGAAGGTGTCACATAAATTCCCTAACAACTTAGGTGTGTTGAGAATACGGAATCCTTTGGTATATTAAAAAGTGGTGACTAATGACATTTGAAGGATTCCTTAATGTGGCATGTTTTTTGTATTTAAGGTAGTGAGATATGTGGTACAACTCTTCTATATATGTATATCCTCCATAGAATAGTTTTCACACTGAAATATTGAGAATCTAGTAGAGAGACCTCTCATATAAAAAAATAGAGGGTCTAAAAAATGTTGTTTCATGAAAAAGAAGATCTAGATAGCTTCTTCCTACATGAAGAAGAAAAATCTACAAACCTCCCTATTTATGTGAAGGACACCATGGACATCCACTGACTCACAAATAAGGATCTGACATAACACTTTGATTATGAGAACAAAGTACCATCGTGTATATTTTTATGTAAAGGAAGGAGAACTAGTGCTTACTTCTATGAAGGTTTTATAGAAAGAAGACACCCAAACACATTTCAAGTTTTCACAAAATAAGGTAAGAGATAATTCATGAAGAAGGTGCTACTGTGTATGATATTTAATACATGAATGAGTGGGATCCCATGCATACACTTGTTGAATATTTATTATTGAATGCAAGAAGGAAGATAGTGCATGCTAATGCACTTGTGTACAAGATCTTAAGGTACATGCATATAATAGTGTGCGTGTGAAAAGAAATAAAGAAAATAAGTGTATTCATGAATCCAAGAATAATGTATGAATAATTAAATGAGATAATCTAAACATGTTTTTCATAACACATAAAACAATATATCATATAAATGAATGTTCTATGTTTTGGAATCCATGCAATAAATGCATGAAGTGGACTTAAAAGGATTGATATTATGAAAATTATTCTATAATATGATCTTGGGGAAGTTGTGTACATATATTTCATAAATATAATCGAGGATAAGACTTTATTAGAAGGAAGAATCAGCCCAATAATTGCTAAACTGAGGTAAATGATCAATAATAGATGATTAGAAACATTTGAGAAAGACTAGAAAGCTATAATGGTTATTAAAGTGTACATGGGAAAGTGTGATCTAGAAAGATCATGGAGGAAGATCAACATATCATCCTATAGTGCATAAATATATAAGAGAAAGTATATTATGACTGGAGGGTATAACCAGTTGCTGAAGAGGATCGAGGACAAGAAGATGGTTGGGGGGTATAAACAATTGAGGAAGAAGAGTTGGATTGATGGGGGGTATAACTAGAACCAACTAGAGGATCGATTACTAAGGGGTATAACCAGTTTCTTCCTAAACCATTATAATCACTAAAATACTATTATAGTGGTTAATAAATGTTTGGGGTATAACCAATATGCCAAGGAGTATTCCTTTCATACAAACTTTGTAAATAATGTGTGAATCACTCTCTATTATTATTAATGCACATGAGGTGAGATGAGATATATCACAGAGTTGATCGAGAACCATAACAAGTTCAATAGGTTGAATTAAAAGTAAAAAGAATTTGTAAAAAATGAATGTACCATTGATTCACCCCCTCTCAGTGCCACCTAATCCGTCTTGGGGCTATACACACCATGATTTATACTGTTACTAACAACACTCATTTGAGAAGTCAAGATCATCTGGTATTTCTATGATACACTCATTATATCTAAGAAGATCATGATTTTTAGAAAGGGGATCTCACTCAGGACCACTGGGGGATTCCACCAACACCATTGGATCAATCTTCTAGATAGTGGATCAATGCACTATGCATGGTGGTCACACTAATACTATAAAAACTGTCTAGGAAGGATATGATTGAGGATCCCACCCCATGCCTCACAGAGGGATACCAATAACTCTATCCAAAATGGATACCACAGAGGGTATCATAATCTTATAATACATATGTAATGATACATTGTAGACTCATCAGGATAGACCAAGTATTCACACTCAATTGAAACCATTCTAAGCTGAAGATATGAAGGGCTCTAATCCATCTTTGAGGAAGTAAATCACTTGTACCTCTAATACCAGACCTGACCATGTTTGTACTCATATTACTCTACCTATTCCCATTTAAATTTAGTTATTACACTATTCCTTTTCTTATTCCCATGTACATATGGTCATGCTCATGTATTACGGTCATGCCTGTGTACCTTATCATGTTTGAGTATTGGCCCATGCTCGTGTACTCCACCCTTGCCCATGCACCTAGCTATGTTTGTGCCCATATATCCCATGAGATACATGATGAGATTACATTATATGGTCACATGGTATGTTTCACATGTCACTAAGTGTGTGATATTTTATTTCATGCAAAACCCTAGTGTCATAGCCAGGGGTCTGACATAGTGTGTATTATTTAGGGTATATGCTATGTAACACAAAATTTTCCATAAATCCATAGTTTCTTTATATGTTTCTTGGTTATTTCATCACTACCATTTATCTCACTTAAAAAAATGATCTGGACTCAATTGATCCATGTTATTGCCAGTAGCTAGAATTTAGGAGTCAATATGCTCGAAAAACACTCCATCGAGCTGCACCGTCATCGTACCACACTGAACCACAAACCAATAATCACCAATCCGATCATATCACCATTTTTTTCATCGCAAACTACTTCAATGTCAACAATATCTACCCCAAACTCTAAGAAATTATTTGTTGTGACAAAGATCATTTTTGCAATGATCATCCACTGGGTATTTGTCAAACTGCCGACTAAATTAAATGTCAATAGTGATCACACGTAGAATGTGTAGAGAAAGACATAAACCATAAAATAATGAATTAATAATGGACGTGTTCAAGTTAGAATCAATTTTTTTCATAATAATGATGAAAAAAGAATATTTTTAATCAAAAAATTCAATTCTTCTAAATCCCAGGAAGAATAAACCCAAACTCGCAAGCATGATCGACCAAAAAATTAAAATGTTAGAATAATTGATTCATGTTCATCATGGGATAAATAAATGGGGATAAATCCACATAAAAAAATGTCCTACCTCATTTTGGATTGATCACTGATGAATATTGGTCAGATGTTGATGTCACTAGTGAGATTCACAACCTTCGTTGGAAAAATAGTCCTTGATCCATTATCATTCACCAATATCTCCTACAATGAGTACTTCTATAAACTCAATTTTATGTGTCTAACCCTATGATTTGGTTATAAATGTATATTTATAGAGGATTCTAGGAAACTGTGTCAAAAAATAATAAAATAAATAAATAAATAATTTTATTTTATTATTTTCTCCCTTGATAAAATTTTAACAAACGCCCAACACTGAAAAATATTTTATTGATCAATGGGTAAATACAACATTCCAGAATTAATAACAGTCTTAGATTTCTAATCCAATACCCCATTTTGGAGTTATTACACTATTTCAAGAAAACTATGTGTGCATGATATTAATATATTTAATATTTTTTTAATATCAATACCGGGCTCACCGGGCCTTGAAATATTTTTTTGTCTCAATGCCTAGATTCCAAAATATTATTAGATATATTCTAATAATTTAAATTGAAAAAATAGTAATATTAAATTTTCCCCACCTTATGGATTTTCATCCCAAAAACCAAAAAAAGACTACTAGAAATGTTTGGAAAATGAGCTCTTATATGAGTCTTCCACTCCCAAGTGCTTTTATGAAAATTCTCATGTTCCCACTAGACACACACCCGGGGAATTGGTCACCCATTATGGATATTATCTTACTGATCCTCAATCTCTGTAGATTAATCAGCAAAGGTAGATACCTCCTTGATGTAAAACTTTCTCCTATTGATAAATTGTAATGGTTCGTACATGTACCTCCTCAGATGTGACACATGGAAGATGTTGTATACCCTTTTTAATTGAAGTGGTAGATCCAAGTGGTATTCTACATTGAAAACTCTGTATAGTATCTAGAAGGGCCCAATGAATCTCATAGAGAACTTTACACCCATACCAAATATTTGCAATACATATCATGGTGAGAACCTCATGAACAAATGGCCTTCCTGCTCAAACTCCAAGGGACTCCTTCATCAGTCCAAAAGTCTTAATCCACTCCTGGATAATATGAACCTTATCTATCATGGATCACACCAACTTTGGCCCCTTGAGTTTTGAATCACCTAGATCAGTTAAATGTAGTGATGAATTTTAAGGTTTCCTATAGAAATACTTTAATGGTGCCATACCGATAAAGAATGTTAGTTTTTGTTATAAAAAAAATACACCAAGGGTAGATGATCCTAAAAAATGAGTCCAAAGTCCAACATGAAAGTCTATAACATTTCCTCTAGAACCTGAATGATTCACTTAGTCTAGCTATTAGTTTGGGGGTGAAATGTCATGATCAAGTGCAATTGAGTCCCAAATTCCTCCTGAAACCCTATCCATAATCGCGACTTGAATCAATCATCATGATCTAAAATTATCATCTAGGGAACTCAATGGAGACGTACTATATCCTATACATAAAGGAGTCCCAATATCTATTTTGAAAACTCCTCTTATATATCTAGTAAGTGGTACAACATAGAGAGTCAGTCTGCAAGCATCTAGATGATGCTGTGTCTTGTAGTTTTAAGGGGTAACTCCATCACTAATTATATAGATATTCCATCCCACTTTCACTTTGTAACCTCTAGGGGTTAATATAAACTCACTAAGACATAGTTCTCATCCTTCACCTACTGAAAAGTGAGGCATCAAGAGAAAAACTATGCTACACACTTCTTTATACATGGCCACCAAAACTGATGTTGGAGGTCCTGATTTATATTTTACACACCTATATATAAAGCCAAAGGGGGTGTATAGAACTACCTAACCACCTCCTCACATAACATCACTTGTACTATAGTCCTCCCTCTGAAAAGGGTGATGTACTTTCTACCTTCATAAAATCTACTAGGAGAACATCAAATGGATATCTAAGTACATAAGGTATCTAAGTCAGTATCCCCATTCCAAGTCTCCCTAAAACATTGCATAAGTGGTGGGGTAGAAATCATCTATGGTAGTTATGATTCACCATCCTTGTACACAAAGGATAACTTCAATGAGGCTAAATTCTCTGATTCCTCAGCTAATAACTATGAAAAATATCTTCTAATGAGAGCATAAGCCACCATGTTCCCCTTCCCAAGAGTATAAAATATCTCAAAGTCATAATCTTGGAGGAAATATATTTATCTCCTCTATCTAAAGTTAATATCATTCTGATAGAATATATACTTTAGAATCTTATGGTTAGTATATATAATACACTTCTCACACATATGGTAGTTTCTCCACATCTTTAGTGAAAAGAATACCACTGCCAACTCAAGATTGTGGGCTGTGTAGTTCTAATTAGGTGGTATCAACTACCGATTCCCAAAGGTGATTGTAACCTTCCTCTACATTAGAACACAACTAATTCTAGTCCTTAAGGCATCACATAACATAATGTACTCAAAAACATCCTCTAGAAACCTTAAAATGGGGGTCCTAGTCAATCTCTTCTACAACTACTAAAAAGAATGATGAAATATCTCTATCCACATGAAATGATTCCCATTCTAGGTCAAAGTAGTTAATGGTGCTGATAAACTAGAGAAATTGGGCATGAATCTCTGGTACTATCTTTCCAACACAAGGAATCTCCACACCACCATAATGCTCTTGGGTGGTTCCCATTCTAACAGTGCCTCGAACTTCACTACTTCCACTTATACATAACCATATGAGATAACATACCCCATAAAGTAGATCTCTTGAATAAAAAACTAACACATAGAGCTGATTCATGAGTATGTATAGGACCATTCTCTAATATCTTGTGTGCACTGCCTCATATATTTAGTACACTAAGATTTCATCTATGAAGACCCCCAAAAACTGGTCTAAGAAAGTCTAAAAGATACAGTATATGTGTCCCATGAACACTGATTGAGTGTTTATCATGTTGAAGGGAATCAACAAGTACTCATAGTGGCCATAGTGATATCGAAATGTCATCTTCGATATATCCTCATACCATACTTGAAGATGGTGATAACCTAATATGAAGTCAATATTCAAGGAACATCATGCCCCTCTCAACTAATTGAAGAGTTCATCGATCCTCAGTAGTGGATACTTAATCTTTATGATCACATAGTCCACGAGCGCATAATCTACACACAACCTAAAACCCCCATCCACGTTTTTGGAAAACAACACTGGGTCTACCTAGGGAGAAACACTGGGCCTCATAAATTCATTTCTATGCAATTACTCCAACTACACCCTCATCTCTGAAAGCTTTATGGGATCCATATGATATGAATGTGTAGATATCGAGGTCTTACCAAGGTGAAATCCAATGAAGAAGTATTTCTCTCGGTGGGGAGGTAAGCCCAAAACTTCTTCAAGAAATATATCCTCATACTCCACCACTACTATAGGAAACTGGTAGCCCATACCATCCACTACTCTAAGAGACATGCTAGACAACTAGCGAGTAATTGAATTCACTATAATAAATATTAGTCTATCTTGTTCTACCTGGGTCTCCTCACGTACGAAGGAAAACCTCATCCCATCTATATGGATACACTATATCCTATGCCTGAAATAGTAAATCTGTACATGATTTGTGAATCTAAATTCTATGCCTAAGATGACATCATAAGACCTCATTGTTGTTACAAAGAGATCCCATAAGAAACTCTCACAAACAAGAGCCAGATTACACTATTAGGGAAGGGTGTGATCATAGAGGAACCTCAATTAGGATTATATATGCATAAGGTTTGAGTCAAAGGCTCAATGAGAATCTCTAAGCATTGAACCAAAGAAGTGGCAATAAAAGAGTGGATCACCTCCATTTATATCAATGATGGAGATAAATTAGAGAAGACACATATTTTACTTCTAATCATTCTAGGAGCTTCAGGGTCATAGGACTGTACTAGCTATAGATATGCTCTCCCATGAACATTAGATCACTGAGCCTTGTGTGGACCACCTGAGGGTGATCATGGAAACATGTCAAACTGCCTACCACCTCCAGATGATCTACCTATTCCTCTGCCATATCCTTCAACTTACATACCTCCCTACTCTTATCATTATCTCTATCTGGTATTTCCATTAATGGTCTCCCTTTCAATTGTATGATGGGTAAAACAATCACGAAAAGAATGTCCCCAGTCATCACAAGAGAAGAACCACCTATATCTAGGATAAATTGAGCCAAATTGAGATCCCTAAATTTCCAATATTTTATCATTGGATAATCTCCAAAAGTTTATCACATTCCCATATCCTTGTGAATACCTTTGACTACCTAATTATGAGGACTTATCTCCTATGTGCCCACTACCAGAACCCAATACCAACATATTCTCTTCTAGGAATATCTCTATTAATAAGTCTCACAAAATAACTCAATCCTATTTGGGAATTCATAGATATATAAATCCAACCTAGATATCTTGGTATAATCCCTACTCAAAAGTCCATGCTCAGAAGAACGGTTCCCTAACCATATCTAGTGTGTACCATGAGAGGTTAATGAACCATGATAAATAACATAATATGGTCATACTACCCTGTCAAAACTATATAATATCATGAATATGAATTGATCATAATATGGATTGAAAAAAATTCTCCCTGAAGAAACACTCAAAGTCTTAGTAGGATAGATTTTTCTCATCAGGTGACTGGGTCACCAAACTTCACAATCTTTTAGAAGATCCCTAAAGAAAACTTTTTGTAAGGACCAAAATATGATCTATATGTTTTCACAAAAGGTAAAAAACTTGGGTGACTACCTATAGAAAATTTTCAACTTCCTGAGTGTCTAGAACACCTTGAATCCTGGGAGGTCACTACCTCTAAAACTTCTGGAGTGCACATAGCCTATGCACTTCCTCGACTGTAGTACTAGCTCTAACTATTTCTTAACAAGTTGTGGAATAATTGGAAAACCACTTGGAGGTACCACATCCTATACATGCCCCTATAATAAATCCTCATCACTTGGGGGATCATCCTCATGATATCACATCAGAATCCTTACTAGTTGTCTTTGTGGAGGTATCCTAAAAAAACAAGACACACTATGGTCAATAAGTGTATATGGGGAGATGAATCAAGAAGGAAATGGAATCAACAACCCATTCCAATATGATAAATTTAATAATGTTTTCTATGAAACCAATGTTTATATGTTCTGAGTCAACAATCAAGTTATCAAATTCCTGGTGTATGGATACGTTAGCTGCCACACCAACACTAGAGTCCCTGGCTTGAGATCCAAATTTGAAAAACTTTATCGCTATTTATATAAATACCAAAACAACCTCATAGTTAAACAAAAATATATGATATGTTCCTAAGATAGAACAATGCTTTGATACCACTCTGCAGTGACCCAACCCACTAAGGCCCACCTGGTCAGTGATAAACTGAGTGTGAAAACAAAAAGCCGACCTCCAATAGTCTAGGGGATAGCAACCAGTGCCGAGTATGAATATCCCATACATGAGAGGAATTATAATTAGGTACCTACACACACACACATCTCCAATACAACATAATACTGAAATATAAAACAAAAAAATTGATACTAATGAATTCATACATCTAAATCCCCCCATCAGAGTATGAAAAGAGTACTAAAAATGATAAAGGTCCAAATAAATGCCCACTAAAACTGTAAAATAAGTCCAACCTTCTTAGAAAGATGATAATGTAGTGAAATGTATCCCCAATCAGAACCTTGGTCTATCTATCATGATACTAATCTTTTCCTATTCCAATTCCTCCCAAGACTCTATCAAATGGAATGTCATATGAATAAGATATGACATCTATGGGCAAAGTCCATACAGATGAAAGTAAAAAAATACTCAATATAACAACTTGAAATAACTAAAAATAAAGAATAAAGAGTATAAATCCCATCAATACATAGATATGTGAATCAATATATGATACATAATGATAAAAATTTTAACGAAACCTAGATATACTCATAATAGACATTTTGGCTCACAAGGTCTCAAACTTCATTATTAGCTATAAGATTATACCCAAGGATTCATGGTATTTATCATCTGGGAGATATTACTCCATTATCCATGTTGTAACTGATGACACTCATCTGATAGTTCATGCTTGTCTAGACTTTCCAAGATGTACTCGTTTGTTGTTAGAAGATCACACTATCTAGATAGGGGATAACACCAAAGACCAATGGGGGATCCACCAACCCTATTGGATCTATCAATTTAATGGGGGATCGAAAATCCATTCATGGTGGTAACACTGATACCATAAACCCCACCCAGGAAGGATATGATAGAGGATCCCATTTCAGGTCTTACAAAGGGTTACCATGAACTCCATCCAAAATGAACCCATAAAGGGGATCACAATCCTATATTAAGGACATAATGCCACACTATACCCTTGTAAGGATAGACCAAGGAATCACACTCAACTGAACCTAGTCTAATATAAAGAGAAAAATGTATTTAATCTAACTTTAAAGAAGTATATGGAGTGTAAAGAGGGTACATAACATCTACCCATAATCCCAAACCTTTCCATGTCCATACCAATGTTCCTCTACCTATTCCCGTGTATATCTAGTCATGCCCTTGTACTATGTCCAGGCCTATGTACCAAGATTTTTCTGAGTTTTGGGTTGTTTCTATGTACATAGACACGTCTTTGCCTTTGTATCCTCCAGGATACATGTTGAGTAGCTAGTGGAGGGTCAAAAAGAGTGTGACATGTGTCACATGGGGTGTTATATTTTATTTCATGTGAAACCCTAGTGATAAAGCCAAAGGTCCCACATAGTGTGTGTTCTTTATGGTACACATGTGTGACATGAAATATTTATAGTTTCTTTATGAATCTATAAATTCTATTTCTACCACAATCTATCATGCCTATGAAACTCATATCGGGACTCAATAGAGCCTTTCTATTGCTGATGGTCAAAATCTGGGCTTCAATCTGCTTGGAAAAGGATCTATTAAACCGCACCATCATCATACATTGTCGAACTATGAAATAAGAATCACCAATCCAATAAAATTCCACTATAATCATTATGCATTTCAATCATGTGATCGATCTCCATCCAGAACCTGCAACAATGATCTGTTTCACCGAAGATCATTTGTGTAATGATTGTCCACTAGGTATTTGTCAAACCTCATAGGAAACAAAATTCCCACGATGACCACACATAGAACAGGAAGAGAAAACCATAAAATGTAAAATGAGGAATCAACCTAAGTCTTTTTTGGGTTATCCCCAATTAATTTCAATTATAATGATGAATTAATAGTAATATTAATCAACAAATCCAATTCCCCTAAATCCTAGGAAGAATAAACCCCAAACCACAAGGCTGATCATCCCACGAATCAAATTTTTAGAATAATTGATTCACATTCATCATGGGATAAATAAATGAGGATAAATCCACATAAAACAAAATCCTACCTCAGGTTGTATTGAATACTGATGAAGAGTGGTCACACATCGACGTCACTGGTGAGATCCAAAACCTCCAATAACAAAATGATACTGAATCCTTTCATTCTCTAAGATCTCCTCCAATGGTTCCTCTTAAAATCTCAGGGTTTTGTAGCTAACCCTATGATTTGGATAGATATTTATATTTATAGAGGAGTCTAGGTCATTACATCAAAACATAATAATACAAATAAATAAATAAATTTATTTTATTATTTTCATATGTGAAATTTTTTTAACAAACACCCAACAACAACAATGATTATGCTATTACTAGAGTAAATCCTACAATCCAAACTCAAGGGAGGTCTCAAATTTCTTATTTGATACACCATTTTGGGCTATTCCACAATTTAAGGAAAACTGTGTGTGTGTGATATTAATATTTTTATAATATCAATATCGGGTTCACTGGACCTCAGAATCTTGTATCACCACAGTGTTTGGATTCAAAAATATTATTAGATATATTCCAAATATTTATATAGAAAAAATACATATGTGACCATACTCCTCTTAACTACTAATTTAGTGAATTTGTTGAGTGATTTTAAGCTTTCTCCCTATATTTTTAACTTTTTACTCAAATTAACTTTTAGGATGATGACTCCTTTTTAACCTTAGTAATTTTTTTATAATTAAAAATAAAATTAATCTTATTATATAATTTTATTTTTTATTCCAAATATAAAAACTATTTCATAATATTAAAATTCTATAATTTATAAAAATTAATTCTAAAATAAAAAAGTATAATGTATAAAAATAAGTTTTTAGAAAAAATTTAATTATGTTCCAAAATATTACTCATGGGATTGAATATTAAAAAAATAATATTTTAGTTGTATAATTTAAATTATAAATAAATATTTTGTAAGTAAAAATATTTCATAAATTTTTAATTCATTTTTATATCCAGATGATGCAATAAAATTTATGGAATTTGTAAAAAAGATATTTTGTACTATTCACCTAAAAATAAATATTTTTTTATAAAAATACAAAAAAATCATCATAATGTAATACTATAATGATAAATCAAAAAATGAAGTTCATTTTTTTCAATTTAAAAATATAAAATTTATGAATTTAACTTTTAAATTTAAATATAAAATACAATAAATGTTTTTATATGAAAAAGTATTTTTATTCAAATATTAAATTTTATTATTCTCATTTAATATTAATTAGTAATTTAATTAGTGATAATATCTTAGTTTCATAATATATTTATTTTATTAAAATAAAAATACATAGCTCCTAAAAATAAAATTCTTAGGAAAATACATTTTAAGAATAAAATGATTTTATTAGTTATTTGGCTACACTAATTGATTTCATCAATACATTGTTATTAAAAGTTACCCTTTATTTTTCTTTCTAAATAGTTTTAAAAATACCATTAATTATATTTATACCTTCTAATTCAACAACTACATTACAATGGTCACATGTAATAGTTATAATTTTATCTTAATAAAATCTATTGTAGTTTATTTTGGTTAGGTGTTGCGTGTGAAGAAAGCTATTAAAAATAATTTTTAATTAAAGGGGAAATATATACTAAAATATTAGGGAGTTACATATTCCTTTTAGGAACATTTCTATAATCACACATCTCAATCCATGAGTCTCATACCATGCCTTATCAACACAAGAAATATAGTCCACCGTAATAGCCTCCATTGTAAATGCACTCCATGGTGTGAAAGTTTGTGCACATGTAATTAGTGGGAGCTCATAAATTCCCATATAATTTTCACATGTAATTCAATATCACATCTAAATACTTCATAGACCTCAATACATGGATAATGTTAAAAAATTTCAGAATGTGTTCTGTACTATAAAGCTCGGGGCCAAAGTCTCATTTTTTATTATTAAAGTAAAGAAAAGACCTCTTTAAACTAGGTAGAGGGAGACCCATTACATAGCCCGAAGGCCGAGTGGTCTTGTAGCCCATTACATAACTCGTAGGCCCAAATTTTTGGCCCAATTCCTATTATATGAATAGTAACCCATCTACTACATTACCCACCGATCTACAGTGCCGCTACTGTAATTCTACAGCACTTCACCCAATGGGTTTTGAACCCCCATTTTTCAACACTCCGGGATATGTAGGTCGATGAAAAAAATAAAAAATACGTCCTCAGTCCACCCCGTAGGATTAATGTTCCTTAATTAATATATGTAATAATATTTCCGGTAATTTCATGTATTTATATATACATTTTGAGTTGAGAGGGGGTTTGAATTTTTCATTACTGGATGGGTCAAAATTTTATAAGAAATTGAGAACAAAATTCAAAGAGTTGGGACATCTTAATGTTGTGTTTTTAGACTTGGTATGAGACATAGAAGGTATACCAGGTTCTAAAGTGAGCCTCAGGATCTTTGTGTAAGTTCTATAATATTTTAGAGGATTTTTCCCTAAGAGAAAGGTTTAGGGAACACTATTTTAGAGGACACCGTATGGCACCCTAAAGTTCAATGTATTTTTAGTTATTTTTCTATAGAAAACTACATATATGAATGGTTATATCTATGTTAAAGGTAAACCATGCAAATTTATAGTTTAAAACATGTAATTTTTTTTGAGTTGTTATAGTGACATCCACATATTTGATGCATGGTTTGGTAAATTGTGAGACCAAACCGTGTAAGGTGGAGAGCTTGTATAAGGATCCAGACTTTTCATACATAAATATCACATATTTTTAGATAAATATTCAATAAATTTCATAAACACATGCTTAAGGACAGTAAAAGTTTAGTGTATTTGGAGACTAGAAACACAATCTTCTTATTTAATGAAATATATTCAACACCTCCCAAAATGATATTCTCACATTTTTATCCTCTTAGGTATACCCTACCTAAACCATTCCTCATAACCTGAGGAAGGAAAAATAAGAAAGGGTGAGCTCAGATGCTTAATAAGGGTAAACATAAAAGATATCAATCTATAATCATATAAAAGAATAAGATAAGAATAATATTATGTGAACATGAACATAAATTAAAAAATTTATATCCAACCTTTGTTTGATCATAAACATGATTCATGGCATAAAACTTTTTCATTTTAGAAAACATGGTCCATACGAGTGGTAAATCATCATAAAATAATCATAAACCAAAAGATCAAATCATAAATGTGTGTCACCATCATAAATATAGAAAAACATTTCATATGTCAAGGTTAATGATCAATAACATAAATATAGTGGATGAAATCATCACATGTTTCCCATTTTAGATCAGGATGCACCTATTTCCCATAGTTTATTAGTACTCACCTGTTTCCCATAGTGGATCAAGGCCATCAACTTGTTTCTCATCATTATCTCATGAGATATAAATATTTTCCCAATGCATTGTAGGAGTATATAGGTCCCAAACATATCATAATAAAAACCACACATACATGTTCCACAATTTCATAAAATATTCATCATATCATCACATCATAAACTGTGTAAAGAAAAAGGGTTTCATAAACATTTCATCAATTCACTATAACATAACCCATGAAAAATAAATGGGTTTCATAAAAATTTCATCAACATAAAAATTAACCATTCAGATAAATAATAAAGATATAATAATTCAATATCATCCCAATTAAATCATAATTAACCTTAAAGGATTTCTATTTATATGGAAAATTATTTTGAAAGATCATATGGAAAATTTCTTGAGGAAAATAGCCTTTGAAATTTTAAAAACACTTTTTAAAAGATAAATATTAATAAAATATTTTTGAAACCCTTTTATTTGAAAATAAACTTTGGAACATATAAAGGAATATTTAAAACATTTATTGGATATTATAGAAGGAAATTCTATTCATTCCTTACACATTAAAACAAAGACTCCCTTCACATTTTTCGTAAAATCCAAATGGGATTGTTTGAAAAATGACATGAAAATTCCATTTTAAAAACTTTATAAAAAGTAAAATATGGGTAATAATTTATTTAATAAAACTTTTGTATAATGTTAAAAAATTTTGGAAAATGTTTTTAGAAAACATGAATATGAAAAAAAGGTTTTTGAAAAATGAGAGAAATAAAGACGTTTTTCCTCAAAAAAATTATTTCGAACTCTTGAAAACATAATGAGATAAAAATGAAGGGAAAACATTTAAAATCATGAAATAAACAAAGGAGAATAAAATCCATGATTTTATTTAAATTTTTATTATAATATTTCCTCATCGTAAGCATAAACATAAACAATCCTAATAAGCAATGAACTTGTATCACAAAAACCTTAAAATTTTAGTAACTTTGAATTATAATCCCCATGAAAGAATAAAATTAAATGAAACTTAAAATTTCACTAGAATAAATAAATTAATTATATTAATTTTCAAAGGGTATGTATATACACCTCATTAAATAATATAGGTTCATAATACAACATATATCTCAAAGAATGCAAATTGAGACAAAAATCCCGTACTGTTTTAGTTCCTTTTAAACTGTAAAACCCATGAAAGAGAGTTTATATAATGGATATGTAAATAAAAATAATTTTAATGATAAAAATTGTTAAATAAATTCATATAAAATATATTTACCACATAAAATAAACATGTGGTGAATATGGAATTTGTCTCACATAAATATAAAAGTGAGAAGGAAATCCCTTACCTTATATACGGACTTCCATCATACACATTCTAACCTCCTATATAATAAATATAAATTTATTATAACTATATTATATAATCATAATTATATATATCATTCCATATATGGTTTAATTATGTCCTTTTATTACCCATTTATTTATAATTCCTTGTTAAAATCATGTTTTGGGTAATAAATGCTATGTTTTTCATGTATGTTTTGATTTGTTATTTTTAGTCCTCTTACTTTGATCATGGTTCCATAATATAAAGAATTTTAAACATGATATATATATATATATATAATATTTAGTATATATGAATTTATAGTAATCCGTAAAAGATAGAGAAAGAAAATGAAATGCAACGTTCATGGAGACGATATGCCATACATACACAGAATGTTGTTGCAATTTTCTCGATGGATGAAATAAAAGAAAGGTAAATAATATGTTAAAATTAAAAAATAATTATTATGTCACATATATATATATATATATATATATAATATTTTTATTTAAACCCATAATTATTACCTTCTATGTAAAGCATACGTTAAGAACATATCACATCACTTCGCAAGGTGGTAGTCCACCGTACACATGTGCGAAATTATCGTATTCCCAAGGAATGGAAAGTAAAAAGTTATATGTGATATCATAATTAAAAATATATATATTTTTAAAAATATAATATATATATATATATATTTAATCTATCCATATTACCATATAATTAAAACTGAAATAAAAAACACATCACATTAGTTTGCGAGGCGGTAGTTCACTGTACACATGAATGATGATTTCATATCCCATTTGACAGATAATGATATGGATTTAAGTTATTAAAGTAAAACAATAAAATTTCATTATATGGGATATAATGATGTTATGATATCATCATAATGGAATATGATTTTAAGGAGTTATAAGAAGAATTAAAACAAAATCACGTAGTTTAAAACTATACCCCTTCTTTGGACAATCTCTTTAGGTTTAAGATAAAGCCTTCCTAGATTTGATTTTAGATATAAAAAATCCTATAGGGTGTGGGGAGGGGTAAAATAAAGATATTTTTATAGTTCTTGGATGAACCAAAGTGTTTTGGAAATGTGAATAGGATAGGAGAGGGGGTGTCCTTTTATAAGTGTAGGAGGGGACACCCATGAAATTTCTGAAATGAATAAAGTGAAACCATGTTTTTCACATTCCAAAAGGAACAAAAATGGGTTATTATCTAAAATTAGAGGTTATAAGGTCTAAATATGTCCATAAAATGGGTTTTTTACAAGTTTATAGTTTATTTTACTCCAAATATTTTTAATTTAACCCCCAGTAAACCTGTTTTAACCTTAACCATGAGAATGAATTTTTAATTTTCTACTATTAATTATGGTAAAAAATTAATTTAAACTTATTATATAATAACAATTATAATTATTAAAGATATATAATCCATTTTTCAAATTCCATAAATATAATTTTAAAAATTTAATTTAAAATTAATCCTATATATGTGACAAGAAAACTATTTTCCAAAGAGAAAATGTTTAAATGTTTAATTTTTTTATATAAAACTTCTATATGAAATTGATTTAAATAACCTAAATTGGATTAATAAATATATAATTTAATGAATTTTACTTTAAAAACCATATTAAAATAAAATTTATCTTGTAAATGCTTTGAATGAAAAGTTAGTTTTTAATAATACTGAGTATTTTCACTATTCACTGAAAAATATATCTTTTTAGAAAATTATAAAAAATTTAATCCTTGATAGTTTTCATGTTATTATTTTAAAATTTAATTTCATTTTCTTTAATAAATTTTATAAAATTGGTGAAAATCAATTTTTATTTAAGAGCTCAAAATGAGATAAAACTGTTTTTTAGAAAAATATAGTTGTTAAGAGTAAAATTGGATCTATTCTTATCTCATTAATAGAAAACATTTAAGATGGATTTTAAAATTTTAATTTAATTTATAATATAAAATTTTATTAAAATAATTCAAAAAAATCAATTTATTTAATTTATAGATATAAAACACATCTCTGTGAATAAAAATAGTTTTTCAGAAAAATATTTCATTTATTTTCAAATGGTTTTTTATTTTAATTTATAATTAATTGGTCACCTGATAATTTATTTTAAATACATGTGTAAACCATATATTTTAATAATTTAGTTAACCTTATTCATACGTGACTTTCCAACGGTTAGACAATAACTATCATATTAAATAATAATATTTTAATAGTATGTTGTGTTTTGTTTAAGATCAGTGTTTCATGTAACGTAAGCTATCAAAGAAATTAAATTTATTTGAAAAAAAAATATTCCATAAAATCTTAGTGTGTTATATTCTACACCCCTTAAAATGATTTTCTCCCTCAAAATGTTTCACTCTGAAAAAACAAATGAGGATACTTCTACCTAATTACATCCTCAGGTTCCCACATAGCTTCCTCAAGATAGGGTTTCACCATAAAACATTGACAAAGTGAGTGTTCTTGTTTCATAGAAATTTCTCTGTATGATCCAAAATATTCATCAGTTGTTCCTCATAAGAAAGATCATGTTCTAGAGGTATAACCTCTTAGTTTTTTCACATGTTATGGATCATGTATGTACTTCCTCAAGAGAGATACATGGAACACATCATGAACTTGAGTTAGGTTCGATGGAAGCACCAATCAATATGCTACCATCCCAATACAATTAATAATTTTAAATGAATCGATATACATAGGTCTTAACATTCCATTATATCATAATAAACGTTTCATCATTTGGTTTTGCTTTGATTAATTTTCCACTTCATCACTTTAATAAATAAAGATGAATTTTTTATTCCCAATGAACTAATGGATTAAAAGATCAATAATAGAAAGATAAGTCATTCCTTCTATCTCTAGTTATCATCATAAAAAAATGGTTAACAAAAGCTGTCCAATATGCCTAAATATTCATATAGATAAGTAATGAATTAATCTATAAAATCTTATCCAAAGATAAACTTAAACCATTCCATAAATGGTTAACCCTATGATCCTTCCATAATTCACAAATTTATAACAACATTCACTAAAGTTTAAAAATTCATCCTATTATTAATCCAAAAAATATCATTAATTATCTCTTAATGTTCACATAACAAATAAGTGAATATATTTTTCATATATTATTTTGAGGCATGATAATAACCCAAATTACCATAAAACCTCAATGAAAAATATGCACTCCCTCATTTATTAAATAAAACCAAAGATTATTTAATATATTTAATAAATACAAAGATATTTTAAAGTCCACCAATGATAATAAATACCAATTTTTCAAAAAATAATTAATCAATTTTCAGATCATCAATAATATCATGTTTACATTATCCATATCAGAAATATCTTTATCCTAACTAAACACTATTTTCTCAACATCATGAACATATTAAGGGTTATACTCCATTAATCATGTGTTTTCCATAAAATATTACCATTCCATTAAATAAATTTTCTATTTCATTAGTACCATTCAACTTATTCTTTCAAATTGTTAATGAAAAAATTATACCAAAGAATCCTTATATATTTCATAATTCATATAACATAATTCTTGAATTACCATACACAAAAACTTAATTCATTCCACTTCATTCTTAAAACATTAACTAGCCTTCACTATATTACTCCTTAATACCTCTTTCCTATGATATGAAATATGAATCATGTATTAACATTCATCAACTAAAATTTAATCATGCTTCTCATGTTTCTTTTGTGTGGGATTTTGTGGCATGGAATAGATTCCACTCGTTGTGTTGCCATTTTCACTTTCCCCTAAAACTCCCAATGGTTCCCCAATACATAGTTGGGCATGGAACTTCTTTACAAAGGTCTAATGTCATCTGGGTTTTCAGGCCCAACGACTCTTTGGGACTCAGATTAGTCAAGAGGATGGGAAGTTGAGCTCATTGCGCCCTTTTGGGGGAAATTATTGCATAATTTGAGACACTCTTATAGATTAACTACATGTTTTTGAACCTCTTCTTAATCCTATTATGGGACCGGTTACCCTAACAAAATGGATATGGGTTAACTCTCTTTTATGTGCAATAGGCTAGGATATCTTTTATGAATCAATATGTATGTATCTGAGGTTCTTCATCATTTTCCAGTAATGGGTGGTCTCTTATATGAAGAAAATATATGACCAAGTGTTTCTAGATATTCTTCCTTTTATGGGGTCGAATAATATTCTGAGGATGGGATTGAGCCATTATAAGGCATCCTATGTATCCTGGTTATTTCAAAAATCAAATCCCATAAAGTTCTATTGATCCAAGCAGTTTAACGTCACGTGATAAGGAATAATATAGGGGATATTGAAATGCTAAATATTTGAGATTAAGTTTAGAAGAGACATCCTACATATCCCAATTATGGTGGGAATCAGATTTCTCTTAGTTCTTTTGTGTCATGACTTATACATTGAGGCCACCCTGGTGAATAGGTGTTTGATGCCTAATGAGGTGTTCATTGCATCCCCCTAAGCCCATGCGATCCATGCTTGTTGTGAGAAACTAAGGGGAGTGCATGATCAACCTCATGGAATATGGGTATGGGATCTGCATATTTTATCAGTCGTTGGAGTATTTGATATGGAGATCAGGCCTTTAATGAGGTATCATATGTATCCTAGTTATGGAGGGAATCAGAGTCCTTGTAGTTATCTTGGAGATATTAGGGATTACACACTAAATATTCCTGGGTGGATAGGTGTTTGATGCCTAACAATGTGTTTGTTTCACCCCCTAAGCCCATGTGAGGCATGATCATTATGAGAAATAAGGGGGAGTGCATGATCAACCTCATGGCATATGGATATGGGATCTGTGTATTGGGTCAGTCCTTATAGTGATTGTTAGGGAGCTCGGGACTTTAAGGAGGCATCCTACATATCCTAGATATGGTGGGAATCAAAGTCCTCATAGTTCTCTTGGAGATATTGGGGCATACACACTGAGGATTCCCTAGTGAATAGGTCTTCTTATCTGGAAGGTCTCTCATGACCCTGTTAGAATACCCTAGAGTTCATCGCGTGACCTGGATTGACACATGTAGAGGGTGTCATGAGAGCCATGGTGGCATGGTTTGAGGGATGTCATGTGTCTTGGATGACACATTGGGGGGGGGGGAATCAAGATACCATGCCGATATGTTTGGGGGTTGTCACATGTCTTGGTTGACACCTCAGGGAGACATTGCGAGACCCTTGGTTTGGTTCAGTGTTAGTTAGTTTGGGTCTCACGTGATCTGGAGGACATGCGATACGGTCTTCGTATGTCTCGCCAGAAGTCCTTCACATGATCTTTTATTGATCACATGGAGGTATTTATGAATGGTTCATGAATTCTCAAGCGATCCACTGGTATATTACTTAGAGGAAAGTCGACTAGTCGCATGATCAGATGTGTGTAGAATCCAGAAGTCTGAGTGCTGATGTGCATAACAGTGGTCTAGGTCCAAACTTCTAGCGTCTAATCAACCAACCAACCAACCAACCAACCAACCAACCCTTTTTCCATGTTTGAGTAGAGAATTTACAGGAATCTCCACCCTGTATACTTGCCAGTTTGTGCGGGGAATCTAGCACGAGTCCTGGCTGGAGTCAACGTGGGGTCTGGAATTAGACGATTTCACAAGTCTCTATAGTAGACCATGTCAAGCGCCCCACCTGATTTTCTATAGCTTCTATTCCATACACCCTTCATCAGATTATTTCCTACTATTGAAGACTTTCAAATTGGAGGGATTCCATGTCATCATGTTGACATGTCCAAGGGTCTTCCCAAGATCCAAATTCCCCTTAGAGGGCACTCACAAGTCCTTGGATGGATTGTCTTGGGGTATTGTGGGTCCGTGCTGAGGGAGCACTGGGTGTATCACATGCCCCTCAACAACCACAAACCCTGCTCACCTTCTCCTTTCCTATCTCTTTCATTTTATGTGATGAAGGTCAGGAGTCACATGAGATTATACATATGGTACTAAGGGTATTTTCTAATTTTTTTGGAGACACGTCCTGTGACCAATATGGGTCATATGGTGGTGCATCAACATCCCATGGGAAAACCTATTTGTTTGTCCTTAGAGAGATGTGGAGTTGCCTAGATGTGCGCAAGGTCTTCTGTGTGGCGAGGCTAACAAGCTAGTGGGACTTCACAAGACAAGGCTGTCATGATACCGAGGTCTTGAGGTCTCTTGTGGTTGGTCAAGGTGCCTTTTCATGTATTTCAATGACTGTGGACACCAATCACCTCCTCCCTTTTGATCCCCTTTGTTTTATGGGGCAAGGGTTGGGAGGTATGTGAGTTTTCTCAAGTAATATCTATGACTTTTACTCAATTATCCAGTGGTGTCTCTCATGACCAATGTGGATCATATGAGAGTGCACAAGTATTGTGGAAAAAACCATGCATCTGTCTTTATAGCACTGTGGAATTGTCTAGAGGTTTCCATGTGGCATGACTGAGGAGCTGTATAAGTTTCGCGAGGCATACCAGATAGGTCGTGGTGCGTCACATGTCTTTAGGGGTGCACCACATTTCCTTCAGTGACCACGAGACCCTCACTCCTCCTCCTAGTTATCACCTTAATTCTTTTTGATGAAGGTACAAAGGTCTCACGAGATGGATTGGATATCATATATGGATTTTATTCTTCCTAATGATTATTTATCACATGATCTATGTGACCATCAGGGGTCTCTTCCTTATAATATCACTTCCCTTGATTTTTGAAGGATTCCAGATGGTTATTCAGATACTTTCCAATGAAAAAAACACACAGCCAGGGGGATTCTCATCCAACTATCACAGTTTGTCCATTGGTGAACAAGGGTTCTTTTTGAGGGGGGATCCATGGGACTTGTTGTGGGTTAGGTGCCTTGTGTGGAGAATTACTATGACCTTGAAATGGTCACACAATTGTGAGTCTTTAACCATCCTCCTATTACTTTCTCTCATAGGGAAGATAATATCCACATTCAGATGTTTCTTCCTTTTTGGTTTTGTTGATGCCTATTTGGTGGGCGTCAACAAATTCCCCCTTCAATAGTGATGTCCAAGAGGACAAGGACTCGGTCCTGAGTACAACTAAATGCTTTCCAAATTCCTTGGTGGTGTTGCAAACCCGTTCTCTTGAGAAACATTTGTCATACTGGGAAACCTTTGGTATTTCAAGAACTGACTATATATAGGGGGAGGGGTGGAGGACATTTTATTCCACTAGACACCTACTTCTCTAGAGAACTTCTGTTGCTTCCTTGCCGCAAGTCCTTGTCATGAACCCTAATTGCTAACCCTACCCACAAGTCTGTGCCGTGAGTCCCGATTGCAGGACCTACTCTTGTGAAAGAATGATTTATGCCCAGACACTCATCTATCACGACCTTGGACTATGCTTTGGTAATTCCTTAAACTTAGGCAGTTGTCATGGGGACTTCGTGAGTTCCACTAGCTCTCCCTCTCAATCGAATTGTGTGATCATGTCCATGTCACACGATTGAGAGCCTCCAAGGAGGTCATGCGATGCGCTTAGGGCCTTATAGGGGTTATGAAACTCGTGAGTCTTTAAGAGACTTAGTAGTTTGTGAACTCCTTGATGTGGTTTTCAAACCCTTGGTAGGGTCATGAGATGTGCATGATGCCATTAGGGAATTTTCATGCCTTTATTTTTTTCAAGAATTTATTTTTTTGTCTGATCTGTGCCACTTATTTATTTCTCAAATGTCTTCTAGATTCCATCAAGGTTCCTCAATTACGGCTCATCAAAGGGCCATGGTTTCAAATAATTACAATGTCGATCCCCACTATCATGTGTGTACTGATATCAATATTTTGTGGAGGTTTCTTTATCCCATAATCTAATATTATTCCCTATCTATCTGACTTACATTGTATGAGTTTAGTCTAGTGGACGATGTAGCTATTCCCTCCCCAGACATTAATCTACTGTCTCTTTGGGTGTTTAGTTCCTCTAACTACATTTAGATGATGATTAGTGAGGATGGTTAGTTGGAAACTACCCTACCTCAGGGCTTGTCCTATCTGTTGGCCAACTCCCCCTGATCCATAATGGCTGTGATCTTGCCCAACAACCTATCACTCATAGCAATTCAATCATATTTTCCTCTTCACTGAACACTCGTAGTGGTGGATGGTACTCAAAGTGGGACATTATGTTTCTTTAGTTTAGGGTATTTTATCATGTACCTTATATTGATTTAGTTTAGGATCTTTTAGTTTAGACCTTCTATTGCTTTATTTTAGGGATTTTTAGCTTGAACCTTCTATTGCTTTAGTTTAGGGTCTTTTAGCTTAGAACTTCTGTTTCTTTAGTTTATGGTCTTTTAGCTCGAACCTCCTATTTCTTTAGTTTATGTTCTTTTAGCTCAGACCTTGTATTGATTTAGTTTATGGTATTTTATCTAGAACCTTCTATTCCTTTAGTTTAGGGTATTTTAGCTCCGACCACCTGTTGCTTTAGTTTAGGGTCTTTTAGCTCGGACCACATGTTGCTTTATTTTAGGGTATTTTAGCTCAGACCTTCTGTTGCTTTAGTTTTGGGTCTTTTATCTCATAAATTTTATTGATTTAGTTTAGGGTCTTCTATCTTGGACCTTCTGTTTCTTTAGTTTAGGGTCTTTTAGCTCATACCTTCATGGAATATGGGGCTTGTAGGCCAGAAATGACTCAAAACACTATGGGGTGCTGAGTTTTGCCATGGTGTGGACATGGCTCATGAGGATAGAAGTTTCTATTATGTAAAGGGGGGAGATTATTTTAGATGGTGGGTTAAGTCCCTTGTGCATCGATATCATGGAAAAACAAATCTATTCTCCACTATTATCTAAGGGCTACAGAAGATTCATGGGGTGAATATGGTTGAGGGAAAAATACTAGGGATTCTAGGCCCACCTAGATTGTTGGGATGTGGGTAATGTAAATCACAACCCAAAATCTTGAGCTAAATGATACAGAATGGGGTTCAAATTATGGGTATTTACCCTAGCACTATGGGGTGTTAGGTTCCTCCATGGTGTTGATGAGGCTCACAAGGATTAAGAGAACCTTTATGCTGGGCCAAGATGTACCTAGTTAGTGGTTCTGTGACCTTCTATGTCGGTAGCATGGCCGAGTGGAGAGATCTATTTTTATTTATAGGGTCTATGAAATATTTATGGCGACTCAAACATCAAGAAGATGAATTTGGATATGGAATTAAGCCTATCCAGGATAGGTTATGACACCCTAAGAAAACTTATCTCTTAATTGAATAGATCGAGTCCTATGTATGGTGGTTTCAAATCATGAGGTGTGGGCCACCAAAAGGTTTAAGAATGAAGGGTCACATTTCATCTTTGAGAATGGGTACAAAACATGGAGATGCAATGTCAAGGATATCATATCTTCTTGTATAGTATAATATGGAGACTGTAAATCATAGTCCAAAGTGCTCAGGTCATGAGGAAGGTATGGGATAGTCACCCTAGAAGGAACCTATAACATAATGGGGTGTTGGGTTCTGCCGTGATGATTCCAGACTCATAAGAATCAAAAATCCCTTTATGCTAGGCCAATATTCCTCGAGTTGGTGGGTCTGAGCCTCTCTTCATTGGTAGCATGGCCAAGTGGAGAGATCTCTTTTCCTCTTCAGGGGAAATAAAATATTTGTGGTGACCTGCAACACTTCAAATCATGAAGTGGGATATATGGAAAATGTAAGATCCAAGAAGGGTTCGAGCACCCTAAAATTTGTTCCACCACCTGTTGAATATATTCTCACCACAAGGAGATGTGAAAAATCATTTATCTTATTTTTTTTAGATCAGGGGGTCCATCAAGCATAGATTTTATTTTACTAGGGCTATAGAGTAGACCCTATGAGATTTATACCTTATTTACTTATTCCATAATTTTTTCCTAAACTCTGGAGATGATGAGTTTAGCGGTAAATCACTCGAATTTTTCTCTCATCACCCTTTGCGGGTTTTCATCCTGATGAGTTTTATATCTCTTCTATTGGTAGTTTAAGGTCTTTTGATTTGGACCATTATGTGCTAGGGTTTAAGTTTGTATAACTTTGACCAAGGTGAGGGAAGTTTAAGGTCATTCCACTTGGACCTGGTATGGGATGTTATACAAGAGGATCATTAGGATAACTGGGGTCAAGAGTACTCCAATGTCCCTCTGAGCAGGTAGTGGAGGTGTCGTAAACCATGGATCAAGGTTCTCAGGTCATGAGTGATGATATGGGATAATAATTCTAGGGATAACCTATAACAAAATGGGGTGATGGGTTCCACCTTAGTGATGTTAGGCTCATGAGAATCAGAAATCCTTTTATACTAGGCTAAGATGTCTCTGGTTGGTGGGTCTAAGCCTTTGCGTCAATAGCAAGGACAAACAGAGAGATCTCTTTTCTTATTCAAGGGCAGTGAAAGATTTGTGATGACCCGAGATACTTGAGACATGAAGTGTGGAACATGGATTGAGGTGCTTAAAAATATGATTGAAGAACTCTATTCTATGGTTGTATAGGGTAAGGCTCTTTTGGTCCTTTGATAGGGATGGGTGATGGAGTTGGTCTACACAATTCATTGTCATGTAGTGGGGACATTCATTTTTGTGCAATTTAACATCATCCGGTAAGGACGTGAGAACTTATTTGAAAGGAAGTAATGTTGGGGATAGGCCCAACTATGATAATTTGGGCATCACTACATACCTCATGGTAGTGAGAATCAAGCCACACATAGTTTTGAAGGATCATTGAGTTTAATGTCATGTAGTAAATACTTACTTCCATACAGTTTAATGTCATGCAGTAAGGATGAAGGTGGACCGACATGAATTGCGACCATATTGTGGTTGGGACCACAAGTGGAAGTTTGGGCATCACTACATATAATATAATAATAGGAATCAAACCACACATAGTTATTAAAGAACTGTGTAGTTTAACGTCATGAGGTGAGGATGAACTCCCACGGAGTCTAACATCATGCGGTAAGGATTAAGGCAAGAGAACAAGGTCCCAAAGGGGATATTCATGGAGTGATAAAGAAAACCCGATATGAATGAGGAACAAAGATATCTAAACCATACCATACATCCCTGAAAGGGGCTCAGGAAAAGAGGTCAAAAAGAAGGTCGAATTTTCAGTACCTAGGGATGGGCCCAAAGATTAAATGCTTGGGCATTCCTATGTATCCCATAAGGGTGGGAATCAAGCCACATGTAGTTCTAGAATCACCATGAAATTTAATTTCATGTGGAAAAGAAGAATTTCCATGCAGTTTAATGTCATGCGGTAAGGACGTGGGTCACCCGACGTGAGTGGAGATGGATGTCCTGGGTCTGTGTAGTTTTCTTTCATGCGGTAAGGAAATTGGATCACCCAACATGAAAAAAATATAATAATATGTCTAGGACCATAATTTGGGTTTCATGCATCACTACATATCCCATAAGGATGGGAATAAAGCTATATATAGTTCTTGGGATGTTGGTGTGGGAGGAGACCGACACCAGGAAAGGTGTTCCTCTCGGATGAGGTCCACAGGAATGTACAGTTTCATGTCATATAGGGGACATCAACCATGTATTTTAACATCATGCAGAGAGGACTCATTGAATACCCTTTAACTCCTTATACTTAGGATGATAATAATCTCATCTTGAGCCTTCATGCTCTATTTTGTGTAGGGAAACCCTTACCCGAATTCCTAAGCTCACGTGAGCTATGCTCGGTGTGAGAAACAAGGGTTGAAAAGGGTCCCTTACACTATTAAGAATCATGGAAGATAGGATAGGATTATTTTATATTATGCGGTGGTTGGGCCAAGATATAGGATCAAGGATTCTATACAGATCTCATTGAAAATGAGAATCAAGCCATACGTAGTTCTAGAGAGATCATGCAGTTTAACATCATGCGGTGAGGATGTTCCTACACAGTTTATTATCATGTGAGAGACATTCCATGTAGTTTAAAGTTATGAAAAAGGATGAATATTGAACTTAAACCAACATGGATGCCCTATTGTTGGAGATTATTCAAAGTATTTCATATCACATTGGTGGGTGGTGTGACATGCTCCCCATCCATGGTGTCCAATGAATAGGCTCTATTATGATAGAAATTATGTATGATGTAAGGTACCTACCACTTGGGTTCCAATTTTGGGGGATTATTTATTAGTACTATTGGGGTTTTGAGAGCTGGCACTAGTTCTCCCTAGAAAAATAAACATAGGTGAGCCTTTTTATTGAAGGATCCTACTTTTCGGTTCTGTTGGACCACAAGGTTGTGTAGTGTGCGCAACCTCTTCTCATTTGGCTACTCCAACTCACCCATCACTTTCTATGTTTGTTCATAATATAAGAATTACCCATAAAAATTTAATCAGAGTGAGGGAAGCTAGACATCTATGGGTATCCCTGCCTCGGTCTCGTACACCAATGAGTATGGCGTCACTTGTGTAGTAGTATGTGTGGTGATATGGTAGGGCCATAAGGCATAGAGGTGTTTTTCCGGCCAAGAATTATTATCCTTATTCACCATCTTATGGAGTATGTTTGATAGGGTCTTATTTAAGTCATTTATCTATCCATTCCACTGCATGATAGTGAGATGAATGATTTTATTTGATGTTATACACCTAGTATAGCATCTTCAACTCCATAGAACATAAGTTGGCACCATTTTTCATCAATATCGTGTGATGGACTCTAAACCTGATGATGCTACAAGACTTTACAAAGATGATGGAATTATTCATTCTGAATTCCTTGTGCGGTATCTCCTCAACCCATTTGGAGAAGAAGTTGGTAGCCGTAAGGATGTAATTTAACTACTTTGCAGTGGCTAGGGGATATGGCCCCAAAACATCCACCCCCCAAACAATGAATGTATATGAATATTTGGATGTATGCAGTAATTTCGGGGGATGATGTATGAATTTTTTATGAATCTAGAACACACGACATTTTTTGGTGAATTCTACGTAGTCTTGTATCATGGTATAATAGTAATACCCCAACCTTATGATATGGTGGGAGATATTAGTTCTAGATTTGTGGGCACCGCTGTAGCCTACGTGGAATTCTTCCATGATGATGAGGATTTATCCTTCTTCTTTGCACTTGAGGATAATTCCATAAAATCCACTCTTGTATATAATTTTCTGATCATTTGGTCTATCCTATAGGGTGAAGTTTGCTGCCTAGAACTAAATATGTTCCTTTATAGTGTGATCCATTGGGTGAGTTCCATATCAAATATAGTTGATTATGTGCTCCATCCACCCAAAGTAGGTTTTTGGTTTGTTGCACTTTGTGGTGGTGTTGACCTGACTAATCTCTTTCATATCAAATATGATGATAAATAAGACCATTCTTTGATGTGTTATGAATAAGGTTACTTCCTCCTAATGAGGGTCTACCAATATGGACGTTGCATTATCCAGTGCGTCAGCATGGGAATTCTGTGATTGAGGGATATAATGCAATGTAGGCTCAAAGGGGAACTCCACCATTAGTCCCCTAACATAGCCTTGGGGGGGGGGGTAGTTCTTCCTTCTTGATGGAATATTCACCGTTGATCTACTTTATCACCATTTTCAAATCCCCTTTGATGTTTAGGTAGGCTATGTGTAGCTGTAAAGCTAGTTCCAACCCAGTGATGAGGGATTGGTATTCAACCTCGTTGTTCATACAACCTTTGGATAGTGAGAAAGAGTAAGCCATAACTGATTTTTTTGGAGAGACAAATATAACCCCTAGACCTACCCAATTAATCTTTCAGTTTTCTATTCTTATTCTGATAGGACTCTAGGAGGCACCATCACTATACATATCCCATGTCTGGTTAGTTTTTTGGGCATAGAAGACCTCATTGTTTAGGAGCTCGGTGTCCTCCAGTGTATTTTCTAGAGCAGGATGTGCCTCCAAGAATTTAGCTAGAGATTTCCCTTTTACTGAATTCTGGGTTATGAACTGGATGTCATATTGCTACAGAATGACCACCCATTGAGCCAAGTGCCCGACCAACATAGGACAGCCAAGGATGCACTTGAGTGGGTTGATATGAGAGAAGAGGTGGACCTCATGGTGCAGTATATAATTCCTCATCTTTTTCACTGTGAATATGAGCACAGAGCAGTTCTTTATGACATTATAATATCTATTCTCAGCACCTAGAATAGTCCATATGAGGTAGTAAAGACTATTCTCACTCCCCGCGTCATTCTTCTGTGTGAGGAGGGCACCCAGTGAGCATTCCATGGCAGAAAAATATAATATTAGTGTCCTCCCTTCCAATGGAGGTATCAAAAGTGGTGGGTGTAGCAGATACTTCTTGATATTTTCGAAATATTTTTGACACTCATCGTCCCATTGGTAGGTGACCTCCTTCATCATTAGCCTCGTGAAGGGGAGGGATTTTCCAGCCAGGTTGGCTATGAATTGATGAATGTAGGAAAGGATCCCTTAGAGCCCCCTTAGTTCTTTTAGATTCCTGGGGGGAGTCATTACGAGGATATCACTTATCTTCTTCAGGTCTGCCTTGATACTATGGTGGCATACCCCAAAACCGAGGAATTTACCTGATGTTACCCCAAAAGCACACTTTAGAGGATTCATCTTTAGACTATGCTGTTGCAACTTATTGAATATTTCTTGGAGATCTGTGAAATGATCACATCGCTGTCGGGATTTGATGACTAGGTCATCAACATAACACTTGAATATCCTTCCCAAGAATATATTAAAGCTGTGATGCATGACGCACTGATATGTGGTGCCAACATTATTTAATATGAAGGGAATGAAATGGTAGCAGAAGATTCCCTAGGGTTCCCTAAAGGCAGTGGCTTATTCATCCTCAGAGTCCATTTTGATCTAATTGTACCCCAAATAACCATCCATGAAGGAAAGGGCTTGGAATCTAGTAGTTTCATTGATCAAGAGTTCTGTGATCAGTAATGGGAAGTCTTCCTTTGGGAAGCACCGATTAAGGTCTCTAAATTTAATGAAGACTATAATATGCCCATTCTTTTTCTTCACAGGGATGATGTTGGAAATCCATTTTAGGTATTTAACTTATTAGAAAAGCTATCTTTGATCAACTTGTCGACCTCCACCTCCACATTTGTGGCATGAGAGGAGTGAATTCTTCTAGCTGCCTTCTTGAAGCCTCGATGCTCTTCGGGTAGTCTGAGATGGTGCATAGCCACATCTAGATTCAACCTAAGAATTTATGTATAGTTCCAAGGAAAAACATATTGTTTCTTCTTCAGGAATGCGATACACATTTCGTTCTCTTCATGGGGCATGGTGGAGCTAATCAATATAGGCAGTGGATCTTCCTCTATCCCCTGGTTTATCTATCAATGATCATCTATAGTGGTGGTAACAGATTCCTCAAATGTTGGAGGGGAATTTCTGAGATCATCCTCATCCTCTTATATTTCTGAGTATGTAGGGACAATTTCAGACGAGGATGGAAGTTTGGGGGACTCCCTATCACTATCAGGGTAAGGGAGGTTATCAGAAGAAATATCACCATTCACCATCATATGAATTGTGGTAAAGAGATACCGAGGCTGACTGTTATTGAGGATAAGAGAGGCTTATACCCCTGGGGCTGAGTCCACTATTTCAACCATGTTTATGGGGAGCACATAATCCTCATTGAGATTTCTCTAGGAATTTATAGGGCTAGTACCTAAACCATTGGGGGTGGAAACCTGTATAACATCATCTGTCATTGGCTACTTGCCTCTCTTCTTGTAGAAGTGTGCTTTAACATATATGGATCCAAAAGTCTTGAAGGTGGAATTGTGGCCGTGAAGTATATCAACCTTTCCATTAATGGGGTACATCAAACATTGATGGAATGTTGATGGTTCCATATAGTGTCTATAGATCTAGGGTCTTCCAAGAAATACATTATATGTAGTGTCTTACTAGATAACCATAAAATTATCATCAGATGTGATCTCCCCAAATTGGATCTCTAGCTTAATCTTTTCAAGGGGGTCATTACTCATTCTTATCATACCCTTGGATGGTCATCTATGTAGGGTATAATACCCCTATCTATACCTTAAAAGTTGGGGGGTTCGGGCTGGTATGAGATTGATCCTAGATCCATTTTCGAAAAAAACCATTTGTAAATTGACATTATTGAGTTTTCCTAAGATGTACAAGGGTCTGTTGTGTCCCTGGATGGAATATTACTAATCTTGAACAGTGAATGAGATGACGACATGACATCTTAAGGACATGGTATCCGCTTGATAGACCTCAGATAGAATGAATTCTATTTCAAATTCCCATGGGATTTAGAGGGATTCAACAAGTGCCTCCCTGAGTTATTTTGAAAGACAAAGCACATCAAGGATTGAGAACTTGGATGGGGCCACAACTAGATATTTCAGAATATCATACTTTTGTGCTAGAGGTTTCCATTTAATGGTATGGGTATGCTCCTGGATATATGGATCAGGAGATGGGGTGACTGATGTCAATGGAACTGGGACTTGTGCGGAGGTTTAGGGAGTATCCACTGCCAGTGGAATTGGTTTCACTGGCCTTCCCTATTGCCTGTGTTGATCTAGTTGAACCCCCTGCTAAGCGGTTATAAAATACAATCAGGTGTGGGTGAATACTGGAGGTATCTAAGGCACCTTCCTTCCTCCTTTGAGCTTGTTGGAGTGCTTTTCCATGAGTCTCAGCTACAAATGTGTATTTTATGGGGATATGACTGGGATACTAACTCATACCATATCCGCGCTACCCCATGTATCCTCGTCTTCAATGCATGCAGTCTCTTATTCCCCTGTTATTTGTGGGAAAACCATATTTGGGGGCGTATTCATCATCTGAGAAGGGTTTCATCAAGTGTATTATGTTGACAAAATCAAGTATGATCTCTTCACCTGATGAGGATTCTATTTGGTGGGGTGGTTCCCATGCTGCAAATGTTGTAGGGAAGAAACATGCAAGAGTTAGAGACTTCTTTGGAGAAGAATATGAATATTCTTCTTCTATTTCTTCCTACTTCTGGTGGTCACACCCACCCTAAGGAGGTAAATAAAACTTCTCATTTTTGGGTGGTGAAACTGTTGCGAGTTTGTTTAACTGTGCCATGAGTGTTCTATGGGCTCGATCAAATGTTTTACGAGTCATCAAATTGTCAAACTTCTATGCTTTCTTGGTAGGAACTTTTTTCCATCCTTCCTATTACTCTGACCAGGAAATGGTTATACAAGACACATGTTATGAAGAATCATCTAATGTAACCTATCTGGAGTTGACCATGCCTTAAAGGATGTACTTAAAGATGAAACAATTAAGGATATTATGACTCAACCTTCTATGGAAAGGGAAGTAATTGGGATAGTAAGAGAGGTTGAATTTATTGGGATTCCTGGGATATGGAAGAGGGAGTAGGTTTTTTCCATGGATTCAAAGAAGTATCCCTAGACTTACTCATTTCAGAATGGGTACACCTTGTTTATTCATTCTTGAAATCCTAGGTGGCCCTGGTTTCTCTATGCTTCTGACCAAGGGTGATTTTATGGCAGCCGTCAGTTAGTAGGAGGTGATGGGTGGTTCAGATCTTTTCTGGGTTCTTTTAATGTTGCTGTCTTGAGGGTGATAGTTGAAAATTATACTCTTCTTGGATTTTTTCCTTATGTTGTGGGTGTGGGGTGAGACTTGGATCAGGTTCATTGAATAGCCACTTCAAGAGGATGCTCTGTTTCAATGAACTCTATGAATCCACCTAGATATTTCATGGGGATTAGGGGTGTCTATATCTCATCTCTAAGATTTTCAGAATAGAGTTCCAGTAGTTGTTCATGTGAGAGAGGGATGCTGAGCAAATAGGTTAGACCTTTCCACCTTACTATGAAGTCGGATACCCTCTCATTCTCACGCTGCTTGCAGTTCATCAGGTCGATGATCTTTATCTTCCTTAGTGTAGAACTGATTTGGTAAAGTAACTAATGATGAAGATATTCCCATCTCGTGATAGATCTTACATGCATACTACTATATTAAATGAAGGTCAGCCCTATCAATTTATGTATGAAACAACACATCTTGGTCACCTCCTACTGATCCTGAGGGCCCATCATCATCCCGCATCGAGACACAATGTGTGTGAGATGCTGCCCAGGATCAACTGCACCATTGAAAGTGGAAAAGGTAGTATTTATAAAGTTGGGTGGAGGTGGGGAATCATCTATCCATTCAGGATATGACTTCTTCTCAGGTTGCATTAGTGCGTATCTCCCTTCCACGACTTTCATCCAAGTAGCCTGTGATTCAATAATAGCGAGCAACTCCAGAGGAACTATTGTTTGAGCCTCCTCCTGTCTATAGGGAATGGGTGGGGGCCAATAAGGTGGTCCCACCTTCATTTACTACTGATCCTTTATTTTCCTTTGACTGAAGAGTTACCCTAGAGAGGGAGAGGCTATCGCCGTAGTGGGGGGAAGTCCCGATCATTCCTGAATTCATCATTTATATGGATGGGTTATCTAGAATTGGATCCAATATGATATTCAAACGCTAATATAGTTAGTGGATCAACCATAAGAGGGAGAATATTCACCTCTAGCTGGAGATGATACCCAGTGGGAATATTACCCCTAAGTAGCTCCTCATTGAGCTTCCAGATAGCTCATATTTCACTCTCATATTGCGATAATTTCTCTTTTGAAGATGGAAACCTAGGTTTAGTCACTTATTTCCCTTTATCTTGAGATATTTTCTACTGAGGAGGTGGAAACTCATTATTTAGTGGTGCCAAATTCTAGAGACTTCTTTGATTTTAGGTGCGCACGCCCTCATTTGGTGCATCCAAATAACCCTCATCCTGGGGTTTGTCTTCCATGTTACAATCCTCTACATGTGGATCTTGATCCATTTCTTCCATGTTAATAGTGATGAAATTCACAGAGTCATATCAAGCAATGGTGGTTGTTCCATTGCTTTCCATGTGGAAATATGGTTCTATAAGGCTTTCATTATGGTCATTATTCAAACCCATGTCATTATTGGTCTGTTTTAGCTTGCGACCCCGACAGGGCTTGATTTATTTCATCGTATGATCCTATCCTTTTGGTTTATGAATGGTCACCTTGAGTTAATTTCCATTCGGTGTTTCCAAATAAGCTCCAACCAATAGAGGTTTGTCTTGTAGTAGGAGGAACTGGAGGGATGCCGATCATTGATCTCTTCCTCCCAACCTAGAGAATACTGATTCACTATGTGGTGTCGATGATGATAAAAATTCCCCCATCCTAGTGGGATGAGGTTTATCTAGGGCTTTCATTAGACATGAAGATGTAGTTGTCCCCACCTCGTTAGGGTTGAGGTGATTTGGAATCACCACTAATTTCTCCCATCCCCTTTTAGGGGATAATGAATTCAGAGACGAAGATTGAGATATAAATTCCCCTAGCCCTATGGGATAGTTTTTACTTATGACTACTGTAGGCATGTCCTAATTTTTCTCAGGAACTGCTGACCCGGGTGGTGGAGGTAGTGGAAAATGTTCTCCTAGCCCAGGGGGCCAATTCCATTCCTAGATGGCCACTATGGAAGCTGCTACTATAGTCTTTGTGATGTGGCACAATTGTGATTTCATGAGATATGGGTGTGATGGAATCCCATGGAGAGGATTGTTCCTTGTGGGTAGTTGTCTAGGTGATTGAAACTTCAATCTATGTGTTCATAACATCATCCTATTATCTTGAGGGGCCCAGTTTGAAGTCTTGTTGGCTATCCACTCTCCCTATTTGTGATGTCTAGGAATTATTGGAGTAGGGGAATTCTATTTGAGTGACCTACTAGACTGATCATTTCTTGGTCCCCTGACTTTTTCAGAGGCTATAAAATTACAGGATTCCATGTCTGAGGGGCTATACTATTCCAGGGGAGTGGAAAAGTGTAATGTTCCATACTATACTCACCCTAAAATTTAGATTCCTAACATGTCTTCAAAGATCAGCTGCCGAAGTGTCATGATGCAATGGTGGAAAGCATATTTCAAATTTGCGCTGTGATTTTCCGGTTTTGGATCTCGATTCATGGAGATAATAGATAGGTCGATCTAGAAATAGAGTATCCCGATGGTTTGAAGTTGGCACTCATATCTTGGATAATGTAGATGTTGATACATTAGTTGATGATGAGTATCCCAAATATTATGGCATAGATAAGGAATTCACTCATTTTCTATATCATAGGGGATCTCATAGATGGAAGTAGCGTGGGGAAAGAACATGATGGGGAGGTTTTTTCCAACTAACTCTCTTCATATTTCAATGTCATCCTATTATTTTTCAGACTTACACACCTCAATCTGGTCAGACCATAGAAGATGACTCTGATGGCTTCCAACTGACTGGAGTGCAGTGTTGTTGGATGCTGATGGGGAACTATATACTGTTGACCCTAGTGTTTCGAGCACCTCTCTATATGAAGGTGTAGGTGTTTGGTTTACCTCTTTATACAGAGGTGTTTAGACAAAGGGAGGACTACATTTCCCTTGGGATATATCACCGTGGGGAGTTTGACCACGGTGTATGTCAGGGGAAGAGTCCTTGCAATCCATATCCACATTAACACGAGGAGAACTATCATTGTAATGAATGCCTCCCACTTCTTATTCGATAGAAGAGTTGATGGACCCTTGTGGTGTAGAGAGTGTGTCTCAAGAAACCTAAAGGACACTGACATTGAGAAGATTAGAAATATGAGTCATGTTCTACATTGTGGTTGGAGTATGAGTACCTGCCTTTCGTGATTGTGAAAGGACCTAAGCCTACTATACAGTGGTTTCTGGAATTTGTATATAATCGCATGGTGGTGTGGAGATATGATCCCACTACTGAGGAGCTATTAGAATATGTCGATAAGATGCCTCATTGTCGATAAGTATATGAGTCTGTCCTAAGGTGTGTGCCACTCTCACTTGGTGGTCCTCAGTCGATACAAGGGTATGAGCCTAATCTTGAGCCTTTGGGATATGCCACCGGTGTTTGTTGGAAGGAGTATGAGCCTACACCAAGGCAAGTGCTGCTCTCACCCGATTAGCCCTGATTGAATCAGGAATATATGCCTGGTCCGAATATGCATTCCCTGTTGAAATATGCCAATAGACCTCCGTAATGGGAGAAGGAATATGATCCTACTCCTTTATTTCCTTGGAATGATGCTGGTGTAGTTGTTCATTGGAAAAATAAGGAATATGCACCTTGCTTCTGTGATCTGCTGAAGTATGCACAGTAGGTTCATTGATAAGAATACGAGCCTATCCCAAGGCTTGTTCCAGTATCACCTGGTTAGCCTCATCTAGAATAGGTATATGAGACCAATCCCAGGCCTTCATATTATGACACAAGACTTCTTCAATAGGCATGTGCCTCTATCCTAAGGCATGTGCCGCTCTCACCTTGTTGGCCCAAGTTGTAACAAGATTATGAGTCCGGTCTGATACCTCTCCCTTCATCAGGATATCCCGATAATCCTCCCAAGCGGGAGAAAGAATGTGTGCTTACTCTGGTACAACCACTTGATCATGATGATCAGAGTGTTGAGTCTTCTTAGATGTAGATATAGGAGTATGCACCTGTCCCTTGATCTGCAACAGTGTTGGAATATGCCGATAGAGTTCTTTAGATATTACGAAAAAGTATTGGCATTTTATCAAAGTGTGTGTGGGGATATAAGCCCGCACATTTTACATCTCCATGACCTATTGACATATATATCATATTGAATTAGAGATTTGCGCCCACTTCTGTCCCCCACGTTCCATCGAGATATGCTAATGGGATTCATGCACAGGGATAGAAGTATGAGCCTCCCCCATGTTTGCTGTGGGAATATGCCCACATACTTGTTCTGAGAGCATACAGATATGAGCCTGTTGGTTGGTCCCTGCTAGAGTATACTAGTGGGTGATTTGCAGGAGTGAGAATATTATCCCTTTTCTGGTTATCTAGCATATTTCTTATCTGATTAGTCTTTATTGGTGGATCCCGTGCATGGGTTTTCAAGGCAAATATCTATCGAGAGGTACCCTTAGTAGGTGGATGATAGGTTCCAGTACTATTATAATGGAGACAAAATTTAACAGGCACTGTAAAGACCCGGAATTTTCAAGGATTTTTTTTAATTTCTTTGGAATTTTACAAGAATGCAGTTTCTGACGGTGCCTGATTTTGAGGCCCAGTGTGCCCGAAATCAATTTCTGAAGTTTAGCTCGGGTACGCTCAGTGAACGAATGAGTGGGTTTTTCTAACTTTTGAACCGGTGCTCGGAATCGAAATTCGAGGGCACCGATGAGACCGCAGCATTGGTAATTGCTTAAAAAGACCTTTTCTAGAGTTGTATTTTCTTAGGACGAGTTGTTTAGTTTTGTGGATAAAGACTTTCGAGAAATAAAATTGTGCAACTAATTTTATTTCTTTAAAGTGGTTAAATACTAAGGATGGAGGTTGGGTGAACCTAACTACCTAAGTGAGGTTAAATGTGAGGTGGGTCCCACACGAACCCCACCCCTTTCACATTCCTTAAACGTCCTCTAACTCCCCCATTAAGTGAGTGACCTCTCATGTTCCATAACTCTCTCCAACCCCTCTTTGACACCCCTTAAATTTAATGTGCCAAGTCCTTAATTCAATTCATTGATTTGAGTTTTTAAATTTTAAACTCTTGGCATGACTTAATAAAATAAGCGGAGCTTATTTTATTATAGGGTTAGTTTTGTGGTGTTAAGGTTTGGGAGAGAATACTCAAAAGCTAGAGGAAACTTTATCTTCTTCGTTGGAGAACGCGAAGAACGTCAAGACCCCGACAAAGAACGCTGTCACCGCAAGGAGTGATCATCGTGCCTTTATTCTCCTCTCCGCAGCCGGTGTGAGACACCGCTCCACCTCGGACGATCTCCGTCAAGCACATACCGAGTTTTACCTCACGACGCCGTTTCTGCGACGCTCTTTGGTCGTCAACCGTTGTTGAGGTAGGGGTTAAATTTGTGTAGGTTTATATTCCCGTGGTTCTTCACTTCTAAAACAAAGAACTTGGATCAACTCATTCTCAAGTTGATCCGCGAACGATTTCTTTTGCGGGTTTGGAATATTTATTTGTGGGGGAAATTGTAGGGGGTTTGATTTTGGTTCATGAATCTTTCTTGACCGTCTAAAATCAATTTTTCTTAAGCCGCTTGATATCGGATTAACAGGAGGAGGTCGGACCACACGAACATGACCGACCCTCTTCCCCCTTCGTAAATGTGTTTGTCGCGGCTTGATCAAAGGTGGCGCGGTGCAACAGCACCGCGCAGAAACAAGGAGGATCATCGGTGAAGAAGCGCGGCGCCATTGTGCCGCGCCGTGAAGGCCGAACGAAATAGTGGCCCCGTCGCGCCGCACCAGAAAACCACGAAGAGACGCGGTTAGTTTATTTGGCGTGTGGATCGACGTGCCATGGAAAACGGGCCGTAGGGGAAATTTGAAGGCTTTGCAGCGAAGGGCAGGTCCCGGGAGGACCGCAGGTGAAGACGGATTTGAAAACGGACCACCAGTGCAACTCTGGTGGTCCGCGGAAGAACCTGCGGGCGGCCGGCCCCGGCCGGCCGCCGGGAGGCGGCGGCGCCTGACGCGCCGCCAGGAAGCTCCGCCGCGGCTGAAGCCGCTGTGGAAAATGGTGGTCCCGCAGCCGTACGAGACCAAGGGGGACGCGGCGCTGGCCATCGCGTCGCTGGCAGGGAGTGGCCCCCCATGCAGGGGCCACGACTTCATTAAAGGGGGGAAACCACACCCCCTGTTCCACTCAGCCGGACAGCCGAGCGGGGCACGCGGCCACGCCAGCACGGCAGGCCAACCGGCCGGGCTGGGCCACGCCCTATTGGGCCAGACCCGGACTCATTTCAGGTCGACCCGGTTCGGGCCGACCCAGGGGGGGTCTCGGGCCGGGTCGGTCCGGGCCCGAACCCCTATTCTCGGGCAGTTTTTGTTCAAACGCCGATATCTTGGGCTACGGACCTCTGATCGACACACCGTTAGTTGCGATGCGATCCTTGGATCGAGACGGTCGTTTCAGTATATTACACTCAAGGTTTCGGAGAACTTTGAGTATGGCTGGATTGGTTCGATCACGAAACCAACCGGGCCCTCGGAGCGGAAACGCTTATATCTCGAGCTCCGGACGTTCGATTGAAGTACCGTAGACTTTTTTGGATTCCTCTTGATGAGACGGAACTTTTGGCATACTTTTCCTGAGATTTGGACACATTTGGATTATGGCCGGGTTGGATTGTACTTGAAATCCAACCGGACCCCTGGAACAGAAAAGCTGATAACTTTCAGACCGGACGTCCGTTTGACGAACCGTCAGCGACGTTGGTGATCACGTTGAGAAACGGTCCCTATGAGTATACGCTATGAGAGTTTGGGGTACAATTGAGATACGGCTGGGTTGGTTCGTACGCGAAACCAACCGGGCCCCTGGGACGAAGAGGCTAATAACTCACAGACCGGGCGCCCGATTGACGCGCCGTCTGTTGCGTTGAGACCCCTATGAAGAGGCGGTCCTTTGAGATACTACTTCATTGAACTTTGTGATACTTGGAGTATCGGCCTTTAGCTCATGGAGCGGACCCTCCCGGAGGCGAGTGTACGGAGTACGGAGACCGTGTATCCGGCTGAGACCTGACGACTGCTTGACCGACTCGACTTAGAGTGAGTCGAATAGCCCAGTGGACGGAGAACTAATATGTTTGGGTACAGACCCATGGAGGATGGATCACTACTGTGTTTGGGTGCAGACCCACGGTACTCAACAGAAGAAGTACCTCTCCAGTCTATTAGGGGGTGTGCACTACTGTGTTTGGGTGGCAGACCCCGGCGGGAAGCACTATTGTGTTTGGGTGGCTGGCCCGCGGTACTCGATAGGAGGAGTACATCAGCAGTCTTAGGTTAGTGAGAAGTACCTCATAGTCGTGACAAGATCACTGTACTCGGCAGAGACGAGGCTCTTTTCAACAGTTATGGTTTCGATAATGAAAATCCTTTTTTGAGCTGAGTCTAAGATCTTTGTGTTTCCTCATGATTGAGATGGGTCACTTGATAACTTAGGTGTATGTATGGGCATATACCTGGGTAGTGGTTATCCGTTGATTTCATAATCTTTGTGTTTCCTCATGATTGAGATGAGTTACTTGATAACTTAGGTATATGTATGGGTATATAACTAAGTAGAGGTTATCTGTTGAGATATTTCTTTGTGGTTATCCTTGTTGGATTTAGTGAGACCTTGAGGGTCTCGGGGTCTCTACTGAGTATCGTTATACTCACCCCTGCACGGGCTATGCCCGCACCTCGTTGTGTTGGTTTCAGACGACGGGCAGTGCTGATAGTGGCCGAGTGTTTGAGGACTGGATGGTACCCGGAGGTGGATCTCACAACGAGTCAGTATCCGTAGGTGGACTTCACGACGTGACGATACTCAGATGAGGTTGATGGGCGAGAGAGTTGTGGAGGCTATCTGTACCTACCCTTCAGGTAGGATCCGTGGTGGACGATCCAGGGGCTGCGCTATCTGTACCTACCCTTCAGGTAGGATTCGAGGTGGACGACCTAGGAGCTGTTTCTTTTCTTCCAGCTATTTTTCTTTTCTGTTGTATTTACTTTCAGTTGTAGCTGTACTTTTCAGTTGGGTTTGTATTCTGGACCTTTTTACTTTTAAGCACTTTCTTTTGTACTTAGATTTTTACTTCCGCTTGTACTCTGTGGTGTTTTTTTTACTTTTATAAAGGCAATGCCTTCCCAGTTATCGGGATTTATGCCTTTGGTACTAGTCTCCAGCCCCTGGCCTATAGAAGGCGGGCTTGGGGTAGTCACGGCATGGGCCCCGAGGACGGGTCGTGACATATTGGTATCAGAGGAGTCGGTTCTACCACAGAACTTATAACTCCGATATTCCCTTTCTGTGAAGCAATATTTTTAAGGGTACCGAGTGTGGTTATCAGTTCAGGGAGTCCAGTGTTGGTGCGGTGACCGACGTATCCGTACACTAGGACCTTGACTACTGATTTCCGACTTTGTGCACGAAAACACTGAGTGCGTGTGTGTTTCCAAGAGTTTTTAAGTCAGCTCAAACCAGGTCAGCTCACCAAGTATAAAACGTTGACCGTGTCGCATCTGTTTAGGATGTCTCCACACAGACAGTTAGTTGGAGTTCCGAGAGAGTACTCGATGACGGCCCACCGAGCGACGAGGCTCCGGTGAGGGGCCCTTTTTCTATATTGGCACCCTCAGATGGTGTACCAGCAGCACCACCACCTGATGGGAAGTAGATGCCACCAGCCGTACTAGCGAACTGTGCGTGCTGGAAGAGTGCGTTGCACGAGTTCCAGCAGCAGCTACCTCCGAGGTTACGAGGCAAGGCAGATTCCCAGACAGCAGAGCACCGACTGGAGGTGATTTCTAGAGTTTTCCGCCTAGCTGAGACATCAGTAGAGTGGATGGTGGACTTGGATACTAGTGTTTTCCAGTGAATGACCATGAGGATGGTCTGCATAGTGATGAGGCTTCGGTATGTGGACCGATTCCTGAGATAGTGCCTTCGGGTAGTGTGCCAGCTATACATCACTACCTGTTGGTCAGCAGTTACAACCAGTGGTGCCGGTAGGTGAAACATGTAGGATTACTGCCTTACACGTGTTCCAACATCAGATACCCTCAAGTTCCAAGGTGAGCCTGACTCATAGGCAGCTGAGAACTGGCTTGAGGAGGTGGATGAGAGTTTTCTAGAGCTTATACAGCTTCAGCAATATGATGTTTCAGTAGCTGAGTATTCATCGAGGCGTACCGATCGTTCTTGGTACTTGATGACAACGATATGATCAGTGCTTTAGAGATCAAACCTCAGAGCGAGGTGTGTTTAAAGGATATTCGAGCCATCACTTTTTCCTCTATGCATTCCTACTCACGTTAGGGTGCTAGAGGGAACCTTGTGGTTGAATGTTCTTTGGCTGAACAAATACAGCTAGAGAATGTTAGAAGTTGGGAAAGTAGGAAACTGGCGCAGTCTTGGAGAATTGGGAGTGTAAAATGTTTCAAGAAGAGAAAATTTTAAGGACAGATAAGTCTGCAGAACAGCAGACGTGGAGGCAGAGCTAGGAGAGCAGCATGGGGTGGTGTACATTTCAACATGTTACAACCACCCGCCTTTGTTTTCCCCGCCAGGCTCAGGGAGATGGATGGAAGGGGAAGAGAGTAGCTGCATGCGGTCAAGGAGAGTGACCCAATGGCTTTAAGAATGATTCAAGGGGCAGTCTGTGTCCACTACTAGCTGCCGTAGTAACATATGTTGATACGAATCATTCCTTCCTTCCATGAATCTTGTCCCAGACCTAGAGTTTCCGGTAAGCCGTAGACTTAACCCTCACGTCTGAAGATACCTTGGGAGGAGACTCGATAATCACACTTACGCCAACAGTGTGATCTGACCCACGAGGCGAGAGTTTCGGTTGGAATCTCTTGATGGAAGCGTCGAGGCCTTACGATGTTGGTTTGAGTATGGATTGGATCCACAGTTCATACACGGATTGACTGTATTAGGAAAAAAGGTTGTGGTTTATCTACAAAGTTGGGATGGGGTTTTGCTTGGTCGGCGAAAAGGAAAACCCAGGCAGCACTGGATGGAATCATGCATAAGAGGGTTCATTCAATCACTCAGGAGATAGACAAACTTACTTTTGTGCCAGAATTCTCCAGAGTTGCGACACCACTTCCAGTAGAGCTTTCAGGAGCTGGGTTGGCCGGTGCACCCAACCTGTGGGTGTTGGTTACATAGTTCATTGCGACACATTAGGGACCGGACTCAGGTGTGTCCTGATGTAGGAGTGGGCAGTGATCGCCTATGGATCACGACAGATGAGACTGCATAGAGCTGACAGGAAGCCTCTAGAGTTCAAGGATGACGACTACGTCCTTATACGGGTCTCACCTCGACGAGGTTTATGGAGATGTGGCCGAGGCATAAAGTAATCTCCGAGGTTCAGCAGACCTTTTCAGGTCCTCAGCTGGGTAGGCGAGGTGGTTTACCGCTTGACCCATCCACCTTAGTTGCACCGGGTGCATGACGACTTCCACGTATCTCAACTGGGGAGATACATGCTTGACCCGACACATATCATGGACCATGGGGAGTTGGACATTGGAGAAGGGGTGACTTTTTCATGGATTCAATAGAGGTTGAGGATCAACAGGAACGAGTCCTACGAGGACGTTCGATTCCTCTTGTGCGCTTTTGTTGGCAGCACGAGAACATTCAGGTGGGCACATGGGAGCGGAAGGCTCAGATGCATTCTCAAAACCACTTTTGTTTCCCTAGTTTGTGTTATAGCTTTACGGGGATGTAAATCTATGAGGTGGGAGTAATGTAAAGACCTGGAAATTTCAAGGATTTTTTTTAATTTCTTTGGAATTTTACAAGAACGCAGTTTCTGATGGTGCCTGATTCCGAGGCCCGGTGTGCCCAGAATCAATTTCTAAATTTTAGCTCGGGTACGTTCAGTGAACGAACGAGCGGGTTTTTATAACTTTTGAACCGGTGCTCGAAATTGAAATCCGAGGGCACCAATGAAACCGCAGTGCCGATAATTGCTTAAAAAGGCCTTTTCCAGAGTTGCGTTTGCTCGGGATGAGTTGTTTAGTTTTGTGGATAAAGACTTTCAAGAAATAAAACTGTGCAACTAATTTTATTTCTTTAAAGTGGTTAAATCCTAAGGATGGAGGTTGGGTGAACCTAACTACCTATGTGAGGTTAAATGTGAGGTGGGGCCCAAATGAACCCCACCCCTTTCACATTCCTTAAACCTCCTCTAACTCTCCCATTAAGTGGGTGACCTCTCATGTTCCATAACTCTCTCCAACCCCCCTTTGACACCCCTTAAATTTAATGTGCCAAGTCTTTAATTCAATTCATTGAATTGAGTTTTTAAATTTTAAACTCTTGGCATGAATTAATAAAATAAGTGGAGCTTATTTTATTATAGGGTTAGTTTTGTGGTGTTAAGCTTTGGGAGAGAATACTCAAAAGCTAGAGGAAAATTTATCTTCTTCGTTGGAGAACGCGAAGAACGTAAAGACCCCGACGAAGAACGCCGTCACTGCAAGGAGTGATCGTCGTGCCTTTCTTCTCCTCTCCGCAGTCGGTGTGAGACGCCACTCCACCTTGGATGATCTCCGTCAAGAACATATAGAGTTTTACCTCACGACTCCATTTCTGCGACGCTCTTCGATCGTCAACCGTTGTTGAGGTAGGGGTTAAATTTGTGTAAGTTTATATTCCCGTGGTTCTTCCCTTCTAAAACAAAAAACTTGGATCAACTCATTCTCAAGTTGATCCGAGAACTATTTCTTTTGCGGGTTTGGAATATTTATTTGCGGGGGAAATTGTAGGGGGTTTGATTTTGGTTCATGAATCTTTGTTGACCGTCCAAAATCAATTTTTCTTAAGCTGCTTGATATCGGATTAACGGGAGGAGGTCGGACAGCACGAACACAGCCGACCCTCTTCCCCCTTCGTTAATGTGTTTTTCGCGGCTCGATCAAAGGTGGCACGGTGCAATGACACCGCGTGGAAACAAGGAGGATCATCGGTGAAGAAGTGTGGCGCCATTGCGCCGCGCCATGGAGGCCGAACGAAACCGCGGTACCGTCGTGCCACGCCGGAAAACCACGAAGAGATGCGATTAGTTTATTTGGCGTGCGGATCGACATGCCATGGAAGAACGGGACGCATGGGAAATTTGAAGGCTTTGCAGCGAAGGGAAGGTCTCGGGAGGACCGCAGGCGAAGATAGATTTGAAAACGGACCACCAGTGCAACTCCGGTGGTCCGCGGAAGGGCCTGCCGGCGCGCCGCCAGGAAGCTTTGCTGCGGCTGAAGCCGAGACGGTAGGTGGGGGTCCCGCGGCCATGAGGGACCAAGGGAGATGCGGCGCTGGCCGCTGCGTCATTGGCAAGGAGCGCCCCCCATGCGGGGGCCGCAGCTTCATTCAAAGGGGGCAACCGCACCCCCCATGTTCCGCTCAGCCGGACAACCGAGCGGGCCACGCGGCCGCGCCGGCACGACAGGCCAACCGGATGGGCCGCGCCCACCGGGCCGGGCCACGCCCTATTGGGCCGGACCCGGAACCGGTTCGGGTCGACCCGGTTCGGGCCGACCCAGGGGGGGTCTCGGGCCGGGTTGGTCCGGGCCCGAACCCCCTATTCTCGGACAGTTTTTTTTCAAACGCCCATATCTTGGGCTACGGACTTCTGATCGATGCACCATCAGTTGAGATGCGATCCTTGGATCAAGACGGTCGTTTTGGTATATTACACTCAAGGTTTAGGAGAACTTTGAGTATGGTTGGGTTGGTTCAATCACGAAACTAACCGGGGCCTTGGAGCGGAAACGTTTATATCTCGAGCTCCGGACATTCGATTGAAGTGCCATTGACTTTGTTGGATTCCTATTGATGAGACGGAACTTTTGGCATACTTCTCCTGAGATTTGGACACAGTTGGAGTATGGCCGGGTTGGATTGTACCTGAAAACCTACCGGACCCTTGGAACCGAAAAGATGATAACTTTCAGACCGGACGTCCGTTTGACGAACCGTCAGTGACGTTGGTGATCAAGTTGAGAAACGGTCCCTATGAGTATACCCTATGAGAGTTTGGGGTACAATTGAGATACGACTGGGTTGGTTCGCACGCGAAACCAACCGGGCCCCTGGGACGAAAAGGCTAATAACTCGCAGACCGGGCGCCCGATTGACGCGCCGTCTGTTGCCTTGAGACCCCTATAATGAGGCGGTCCTTTGAGATACTATTTCATGGGACTTTGTGATACTTGGAATATCAACTTGTAGCTCGTGGAGCGGACCCTTCCGGAGGCGAGCGTACGGAGTACGGAGACCGTGTAGCCGGCTGAGACCTGACGACTGCTTGACCGACTCGACTTGGAGTGAGTCGACTAGCCCAGTGGATGAAGCACTACTATGTTTGGGTATAGACCCATGGCGGATGGAGAAATACTGTGTTTGGGTGTAGACCCACGGTACTGAACAGAAGGAGTACCTCTCCAGTCTATTAGGGGGTGTGCACTACTGTGTTTGGGTGGCACACCCCGGCGGGAAGCACTATTGTGTTTGGGTGGCTGGCCCGCGGTACTCGACAGGAGGAGTACATAAGCAGTCTTAGGTTAGTGAGCAGTACATCAGAGTCGTGACAGGATCACTGTACTCGGCAGAGACGGGGCTCTTTTTAGCAGTTACGGTTTCGATAATGAAAATCCTGGTTTGAGATGAGTCTAAGATCTTTGTGTTTCCTCATTATTGAGATGGGTCACTTGATAACTTAGGTGTATGTATGGGCATATACCTGGGTAGTGGTTATCCGTTGATTTCATAATCTTTGTGTTTCCTCATGATTGAGATGGGTTACTTGATAACTTCGGTATATGTATGGGTATATACCTAAGTAGAGGTTATCTGTTGAGATCTTTCTTTGTGGTTATCCTTGTTGGATTTAGTGAGACCTTGAGGGTCTCGTGGTCCCTACTGAGTATCATTATACTCACCCCTGCACGGGCTATGCCCGCACCTCGTTGTGTTGGTTGCAGACGACGAGGAGCGCTGACAGTGGCCGAGTGTTTGAGGACTGGACGGTACCCGGATGTGGATCTCACGACGATTCAGTATCTGGAGGTGGAATTCACGACGTGACGATACTCAGAGGAGGTTGATGGGTGAGAGAATTGTGGAGGCTATATGTACCTACCCTTCAGGTAGGATCCGTGGTGGACGATCCAGGAGCTGCGCTATCTATACCTACCCTTCAGGTAGGATCCGAGGTGGATGACCCAGGAGCTGTTTCATTTCTTCCAGATGTTTGTCTTTTCTGTTTTATTTCCTTTCAGTTGTAGCTGTACTTTTCAGTTGGGTTTGTATTCTGGCCCTTTTTACTTTTCAGCACTTTCTTTTGTACTTAGAGTTTTACTTCCTCTTGTACTCTGTGGTGTTTGTTTACTTTTATAATGGCAATGCCTTCCCAGTTATCGGGATTTATGCCTTTGGTGCTAGTCGCCAGTCCCTGGCCTATGGAAGGTGGGCTTGGGGTAGTCACAACACAGGCCCCGAGGACGGGTCGTGAAAGGCACCCTCCTTGACAGTGCTTGAACCATAAGGGAGCTAGATCTGGCCTCTTAATCCACCTTTATCAGGTACGAAAGGTGGTGGTTTTCATGATCTAGGGATATGATTCTAAAGTGATTGGTCATGGAGATGGGATCCACTAGTTTAGTGGAAACCTTCATCAAGCGATGTATACTCGTCTGCTATTGCACTTACAAAATCTCATGTGCAACTTCCACAGTCAGGATTATACCATATCAGTGGTACTCCCAAATCATCATGTTTTCAATATATTGCTGGATCCGTTTGGTAGGCGAGATCATTTTACGACCCATGGGGATCACGATGGTAGATAAAGTAGTAGAATGAGTGATGTAAGATGAATACATTATCTTGGATAGGGAGTCTGAAATCATGCTGAAAACAAGGAACAAGGCCACCAATCAGTGCTATATCATAGGCATAATAATTCTCAATCAGATATGCCTGGTTAACACAATTCTTTATTCCCTTTTCGGCCATTCTTCTAGTGTGGACTTGTCAACACAAGGATATACTTACAAGAATCTTAGTTTATGATGGTCTTACTACTTTGTTTGTATATGGTTTACAAAGAAAAGTGTCCTAAGATGTTCACATCGAGCCTATTGGTGTCATTTGCATATAAGGGGAAAGCAACACATCTCAACAGATTATAACACAATTATCTATTAATAGAGGGATTATTTTCAGATTCATTACTTTTGTTTTATATGAGGAAAAACGGAATGTTCCAACCGATTATAACCTTCTTATTTTGTTATTTCAGAGTTTCACGTAGGGTTCACAATTTTGTTTCATATGGGATTTTGCGGTGTGGAATGGATTCCTCTCGTTACATTACCATTGTCACTTTTCCATGAAACTCCCAATGGTTCCCCTGTCTATAGTTGGGCATGGATCTTCTTTCCAAAGGCTAGAGGTCATCTGAGTTTTCAGGACCAGCGACTATTTGGGAATCACATTGGTCGAGAGGATGAGAGGTCAGACTCATCACACCCTTTTGGGGGGAATTATTGCCTACTCTAGGAATCTCTTATATATTTAATACATATTCATGAATCTATTCATAATCCCGATATGTGACCAATTACCCTAACAACTTTTATGTGCAATAGACTGTGATCTATTTTGTGAATCCATCTATATGTATATGAGGTTCTTCATCATTTTACACTAATGAGATGTCACTTATATGATGAAACTATATGACCAAGTGTTTCGGGCTATGCTCTCTTTTATGGAGGTGGATGATATTCTAAGGATGTGATTGAGCCATTATGAGGTGTCCTACGTATCCTGGTCATTGAAAGAATCAATACCCACGTAGTTTGGTTGATCCGTGCAGTTTAACGTTGTCACACCCTGACTCAACTTATTGTATTCACAACTATTTATATTTATATTTGAGTCTTTTGGTTTCTTAAAGTTTAAAAAAAATTTAATTAAAATAAAAACAAAATGAAAACAAAATAAAATAAATGGAAAACGATTTAATAACAATAATAATGATATTATTATTATTTAGTTTGTATTATAATTATTATTAACTTATTATTAATATTATTTATATTGATATTATTATTATTATTATTATTACTACTACTACATAGAGAAAAAAAGGGGCAAAAACCTATTCTACCCGAGCCGCCCCCCATTTCCCTTACCCCGTCGCGAGCCGCCCCCCCGCCTCCCCTTCACTCTCCTGTGCACACCCGGAGGCCAGGCCATCTCCCGCTCCGGCCACGACATGCTTCTAGCCATCCATCTCGACCCTCTGCACTCGCCCAGGACCTCGCACCTCCCTACCGTCTCCGATCCTCACCATCCAGCCAGCCCATCCGACTCCACTCACCAAGCCCCCTCCCTATTGCGTGACCACCACTGGCTGAGGCCCTCCGGTGAGCCACCTTCCTTCCTCCGGCGATCCACCTCCTTTCCTTCGGGGAACCCTCTTTTTCCTTCCCATTCCACTATTTTGGTGTTTTTTGGGATTTCATGGGGGTGCACATATCTTGGCCGAACCCTAACGCATTTAGGGGTTCTCTTTTTGGTTGATTAATGTTATTTAGGGTTCATCTTTGGTCCCTTATGGTGCGAATGTAGTGAAATTAAAGTCTTGCACTGAAATTTGTAAGTTTCGACATTGAAGGTAAGAGTTTCCGTGTATTAGTGTTGTTTGATGAATTAATTCTATTATTTAGTTAATTTGGAATACTCATTTATTTGTTTACTTGGTGTGAATATAATTTTACTTGAGATTTGATATGATTTCAATGTATTTAGTAGCATGTTTATTTGATATGAATGTTTTGATTTTGTGAAAAACCATGTTGATACTTTTGTTGTGTCTTATAAACTTTGTTGTTGGTTTATTATGTCGTGCATGGGCTGCAAATTCTATTTCATCATGTTATTGGTGCACGTTTGGCCATAGAAAATGTTTTGATTGGGTGTTTGTGTTCAAATATCGGTAATACTGCCTGGAGTTTCTTCATTAAATTTTTATGTGGTTTATTAAATCTTTTAATGGGAAGTTTGTTTTAAATTGATGTGCGACCTCAGATGATTTGAAATGGGGTTTTCAATTTTATTTGAAATGGTGGATTTCTTTGCAAAATGGAACTTGGTTTTAAAATTGGGTTTTATCCATTCTTTATGTTTGATAAAAATGACAATAAATGTTTTCATTGTGAAATGCACTTGTTTAAAACGGGTGTTATGTTTTATAAAATGGAAATGGAGTTTCCTTGGAATTATGTGGGTACACTTGAATATGCTTATTCCTTCCTTTAAAACTATGTATGAAAATTAATATTTGTTTAGAAATGGATTTTCAAGTGTTTATGAAATGAGTGAAGGCCCGGTTGGTAGTTGTGATGTGATATTAATTTTCCTTATTGAGCTCTCTTGTTGCAGATGACGATTATGGTTTATGCGATTGATTCTTGTGTTATATTAAATGGGTGTGTCATTAGCGCAAACCCTTATGTGTTGTTTTGAAAAGTTGTGTATATTTTTAAGTGTCTAATTGTTTTATTAAATTATCTGTGTAGTGTGTTGGACCTCACTATGATGGTTTCAAGTTGCGGGTGTCAAGAACGCCTGCATGTGCATGCATAAGGTAAGACATATACATATAAATTCCCTCTTTGTACATATTCCCTCATGAAACGGGGAATATGTGCAATGTAGCTAGGGGTATTTATATATATATATATATGTATAAATGCATGTGCATGGAAGTACGCAGGGTCAGTTCGAGTGGTCGTCGACAAATAACGACATGTTTGAGGTAGGTCCCCTTTTCCTATGCTATTAATTTGAAATTAATAATTGCTTCCTTGCTTTAAAAATATGCTTTACATTATTCTATATACACATGCTATGAAATCTGATTGCGGTTGCTAGAAACGATTATGCCTTTGTTTTGGAAATGGAAATGTATTTCAAACACCGTTGGTCTTAAGTGACTTTTCTTGAGAATTGATTTCTTAAGTGGTTTTGAATTGGTAAGGTGTATTTCCAAAGGTGTTTTGCCTTTTGGCCGATTGATTGCAAAAAGTGATCCCTTTATGTAATTAAGCCCGTTTGGAATCTTAAGGTCTTATGAAAAAGAAAAACCTCTCTTGAGGCACGCCCCCTTGGTTTTAGAAAAAATTATTTTTAAGTTGAAAGGGTTATGTACATATATGTTTGCTTGATAAAGAAAACTCACCACCACTTGAAATAGAGCACAATGGGAAACCTGGGTATCTAGGTGGGTGACCAGGAATAGTACGCTAGATGACACGGCATGGGTTCGTCCCGGTTCTTCTAGCAGGATTGACACAATAACACTAACTAAACATATGAATTCTGAGGTTCGTGGTCTCGTAAGCCACGTTTTCTAAGGGTCGTGGTCTTCTAAGCCACGTTTTTCTGAGGGTCGTGGTTTCTAAGCCACGTTTCTCCGAGGTACGAGGTCTCTAGGTTCCCACTTGTGCTAGATACCTATAGGGATTACCCATGGTGCTCATTTGTGACATGCTGCTTGTGATGTAACTTTCTTTTCAGTTGTTTCATACTCAATGTCTTGTTTGTGAAAACCATATTTTAATCCAAACTGGTTTATTTTCATTTTTAAATGTTAATTCATGTTTGGAACCTATTTTAAAAATGATGTGGGAGTGAAATTATTTACTTGAAAATGCAAAATCATTTCTTGATTTTGAAAAGAAGGAAAAACACTATTTTATTATACCTTATTTTCAAACTGGTATGATTGGATTTATTACTAAAGGATGGGGAATATGACATGGTTATACCTCGGAATTCCTACTAAACATCTCGGTGCTCATTCTTAATTTACCTTTCAGTTGAAGTTTTCAGTCTTGGATCACTTTTGGGAGCGAGTGTGGTTTACATTCCACGTTGACCAATTGGGTCACCTGAGGTATGTCAGGTCGCTTTTTTAAATTGTTTTCCACTGCCAAGTTGTTTGGTTGATTTTCCTTTCTGTATCTGCTTTTTCAGTTTATGTTTATTTATCTTCTCTATGGGCCAAACCATTCCCAACTGGTTTATTTTTAAGATCGACACTAGTTTCCAGCCCGTGGGGATCGGGAACACCCTTCGGGCCATGTTGCGGACCAGCTCGGGCGACCAATTTAGGGTAGAACCAACTTGGTTCATGACAAAATGGTATCAGAGGAAGCCCTTGTTATTTGGGGTGTCAAGTAGCTTGGTGATTAGGTGTGTCGGGACTCGAGAGGTAGGTGCAGAAAGGACGTCATGAACCCTTTCCCGTCCCGAGACTCAAGTTGCCAGGGGTAGTTTGGGATTTGAATTTTATTCTTTAGATTGGTCTGTGTGGATGAGAGATGACAAGGGAAGTAATCTGGTGCTACGTGACGTGGCTGCATGGAGTAGCGACCCATGTACAACCCGAGTGCATGGTCCAAGATACTTCTTGTGGGGATGCCTGCTCAGACCATGGTCTACTAAGCCATGTTACCGGGTTTTCATAGCCACTAGTTCCTTGTTTTTAGAAATTTTGATGTGAGTTATGTTTGACCTTCATTTTGGTTGGTGTGAGTAGATCTCAAAAATTAAAATGGATTTTTGTGAAGGTGTTTTCAAAAGAGAATTTGGTTCTTGGAGTGGAAAATGGTTTTTAAAATGGAAAACATTTCGGAATTTGGAAATCTGTTTCTTTAATGATAAGTGACTTTCAAAAAATTGGTTGGGAATTTGTGCTTTGTGCTGAATGGTATGTTTTGGAAATGAGAAGTGTCTTGAATTGATCCTTGGTATTCCTATGAGGGATCACATATATAGAGTTGCACATGTGACACAAGGATAATTGGTGGTATGTGTGGATGGGTGCATGATCTAGCACAATGGTATATGTATATGCGAGACTTCATGGGATACCAATGACGAGTCCTTAAATTGCTTTGTTTTCTGAAAAATGGTTTTCAAAAAAAGGTTATTTCAAATGTTATGAAAAGTGAGTGAGAAATTTTTTAGTTTCCTCTTTTTTTGTTTGGCATTCTTTTTTTTGTGGGCTCTTGGATTTTGACATATTTAATTGTGGTTGGAATAATGATTTGAGTTTGAATTTTTGTTTGTGATTAAGGTGTGGAATTTTGATTTATGATGAGTTTTTATTCGGATTTGTGCCACTTGTTTTTGAGTATGCTACCCAGAAAAGTCCCAGAAGTTTCTAGTGAGTCTCTTCTAGTTGTTGGTTTTACCCAGACTCTTAGCGGGGTGGTGGAATTGAATTCTTTTTAGTTGTTTTCCAGCTTCCGTGGAGATCGTGATCTATCTAAGGTAGCAGACTGGCATAGTGAAATCATTGGTGTTTTCAGGTTATTGGGAACTCCCAAAGCTATGAGATTCTATGTTGGTTTGGTCCCATTTGAAGGTGAAACTTTGGATTGGTGGAGGAGATAATCCCTACGTTGTTGCATGATGGTATGTCTTGGAAGGTGTTTAAGACCACTCTCGTTAGATGGTTTATACCCAAGGAAGTGAAGGCGAGGAAAGTGGCAGAACTAGTGAGTGTCGAGTAAGTCCAACGAGCAGTGAAGGCCTAGAAGGGGCATTCCAAGGGGTTGATTCCATTTCTCCGGAGGTGGAGTCATGGAATTAGTTAAAGTTTTTATTGTGTGGGGTCTTTGTCCAGGGTTCCAGGACCATTTCTTTTTGGTGTTTGAGAAGGTTCCCCATCCAGTGACGAGAGAGAATCGGAGGAACCTATCTTAGACAAGTCACCTTGTCAATACCATCCTCTATTGTTTGTTCCACCCTCTTGTTTGCTTCTAGTGTGCTCGGTTTGGGTACTTTAAGTCGCCTTGTCACCATCCTTCAAAATCTTGCCGTCAGTGTGGCCATTTGGGAAAAAATGGAGAGGTTCTGCTAGTGGCATCATCAGCAGAAGTCTCGATCGAAGGATGCCATCTCTCGACTGCGGGGCAGCAGATGCTTCAAGAAATCAGAGCTCCATCCATAGGTCTCGGAGTGAAGCTCTTCACGCAGTCATGAATCATTAGGTGCGGGGCACCTTGGTCGAACTTTTGTCTCCAGTGTTGAAATAGGGATGATTGAAATTTCTCTATTCAAGCTTCCTCATCTTTGAAGGTTTTTTTTCTATAAGAGGCACAGAGGTATCTTTTTCTCGTTGTGGTCTTTGTTCATTGAATACCCCACCTTGGTTGTAAAAAGGCGGGGTGATCTCGTTTCCTTGAAATTCCGATAGTTTCACCTCCTCAAATATGAGCTTTGAAGTTTGTCTCTTTATGGCTGTGAGTCTCAAGGTTATTCTCTCTCTTGTGTAGCTTGTTCCTTTGGTGACCCGATCTTATTTTAGGACATGCTGTTTTTGGGAGACACATTCATCTTGGGAAATAATGAATAGGGGTGTGGTCCACCTTTTGGTTTGGGGTCTTTTGTTGATGACCCCATGTGGTGGGGGGTCTAGTTGATGCGGAGAGTTCATGGGTCAGTTTGTGCTGGGTCTCTCATATGGGTCTGTGCTATTGGCTTATTCTGGTCAGATCTTAAATGGTGGGGAGACCCACCATGAATCTTGTTGTTCCTTCTTCGAGTTTTGGTCCTTGTGGGTGGTTTTCGTTTTGGTTCAAGTTAGTATTTCCAGAGTTGGATCGTGCTAAGAGTCTCAATGTTGGTTGTGCTAGTTGGGTTCTTGCAATGGGGAGAACCCTCCTCGTTTCCTGATGGATTTTCTCATTGTGTTTTCCCTTAGAGTTGGTCGGTTGTGATTGATGGAGTGAAAAGTCACACCGAGCTCGTGTTTCATTGGTCTCGTTCAGTTTCAAACTCGAGTTGTTTCCTCATTTGGCTTGGTGACTTTCTGGGGGCAGAAACTTTTTGTGGTGGGGAGAATTGTCACACCCCGACCTGAATTATTGTAGTCACAACTATTTTTATTTATATTTGAGTCTTTTTGTTTCTTAAATTTTAAAAAAAAATTAATTAAATTAAAAAAAAAATGAAAATAAAATAAAATAAATGGAAAAAAATTTAATAACAATAGTAATAATAATATTATTATTTATTTTGTATTATAAATATTATTAACTTATTATTAATATTATTTATTTTGATATTATTATTATTATTATTATTATTATTAGTATTATTATTATTATTATTACTACATAGAGAAAAAAAGGGGAAAAAACCTATTCTACACAAGCCGCCCACCCATTTCCCTTACCCCATCGCGAGCCGCCCCCCTCCTCCCCTTCATTCGCCTGTGCGCACCTGGAGGCCAGGCCATCTCCCACTCTGGCCACGCCGCACCTCCGGCCAGCCATCTCACCCCTCCGTGCTCGCCCCTCCGCGCTAGCCCGGGACCTCGTACCGCCTTTCCGTCTCCGGTCCCCGCCACCCAGCCAACCCAGCCAACTCCACTCACCAAGACCCCCTCCATATTTCGCAACCACCACTAGCGGAGGCCCTCTAGCGATCCACCTTCCTTCCTATGGCGAGCCACATCCTTTCCTCCTGTGATCCCTCTTTTTCCTTCCCATTCCACTATTTTGGTGTTTTGTTGGATTTCATGGGGGTGCACATATCTTGGCCAAACCCTAACGTATTTAGGGGTTCTCTTTTTGGTTGATTAATGTTATTTAGGGTTCATCTTTGGTCCCTTATGGTGCAAATGTAGTGAAATTAAAGTCTTGCAATGAAATTTGGAAGTTTCGACACCGAAGGTAAGAATTTCCGTGTATTAGTGTTTGATGAATTAATTCACTTATTTAGTTAATTTGGCATACTCATTTATTTTTTTACTTGGTGATAATATAATTTTACTTGAGATTTGATATGATTTCAATGTGTTTAGTAGCATGTTTATTTGATATGAATGTTTTGATTTTGTGAAAACCCATGTTGAGCCTTTCGTTGTGTCTTATAAACTTTGTTGTTGGATTATTATGTCATGCAAGGGCTGAAAATTCTGTTTCATCATGTTATTGGTGTGATTTTGGCCTTATAAAATGTTTTGATTGGGGTTTTGTGTTCAAAGATCGGTAATACAACTTGGAGTTTCTTCATAAAATTTTTATGTGGTTTATTAAATCTTTTAATGGGAAGTTTGTTTTAAATTTATGTGCGACCTGAGATGATTTGAAATGGGGTTTTAACTTTTATTTGAAATGGTGGATTGCTTTGAAAAATGGAACTTGTTTTTGAAATGGGGTTTTATCCATTCTTTATGTTTAATAAAAATGCCAATAAATGTTTTCATTGTGAAATGAACTTGTTTAAAAAGGGTGTTTGGTTTTATAAAATGGAAATGGAGTTTCCTTGGACTTATGTGGGTACTCTTGAATATTATTATGCCTTCATTTGGAACTATGTATAAAAATTCATATTTTTTTTAGAAATGTATTTTCAAATGTTTATGAAATGAGTGAAGGGCCGATTGGTAGTTGTGATGTGATATTGATTTCCCTTGTTGAGCTCTCTTGTTTCAGATGGCGATTATGGTTTATGCGATTGATTCTTGTGTTATATTAAATGGGTGTGTCATTAGCGCAAACCCTTATGTTTTATTTTGAAATTTTTTTTAGATTTTTAAGTGTCTAATTGTTTTATTAAATTATATGTGTAGTGCGTTGGACCTCGCTATGATGGTTTCATGTTGCAGGTGTTAAGAATGCCTGCATGTGCATGCATAAGGTAAGACATATACATATAAATGCCCTCTTTGTACATATTCCCTCATGGCATGTGGAATATGTGCAATGTAGCTAGGGGTATTTATATATATATGTATAAATGCATGTGCATGGAAGTGCGCAGGGTCAGTTCGAGTGGTCTTCGACAAATAACAAAATGTTTGAGGCAGGTCCCCTATACCTATGCTATTAATTTGAAATTCATAATTGCTTTCTTAATTTAAAAATATGTTTTACATTATTCTATATAAACATGCTATGAAATCTGATTGCGGTTGCTAGAAATGATTGTGCCTTTGTTTTGGAAATGGAAATGTATTTCAAACACCGTTGGTCTTAAGTGACGTTTCTTGAAAATTGATTTCTTAAGTGGTTTTGAATTGGTAAGGTGTATTTCCAAAGGTGTTTTGCCTTTTGGACGGTTAATTGCAAAAAGTGATCCCTTTACATAATTAATCCCATTTGATATCTTAAGGTATTATGAAAAAGAAAAACCTCTCTTGAGGCATGCCCCCATTGGTTTTATAAAAAATGAATTTTAAGTTGAAAGGGTTATGTACATATATGTTTTCTTGATAAAGAAAACTCACCACCCCTTGAAATAGAGCACAATGGGAAACCTAAGTATCTAGGTGGGTGACCGTGACTAGTACGCTAGATGACATGACATGGGTTCGTCCCGGTTCTTCTAGCAGGATTGACGCAACAACACTAACTAAACATATGAATTCTGAGGGGCGTGGTCTCCTAAGCCACGCTTTCTGAGGGCCGTGGTCTTCTAAGCCATGTTTTTCTAAGGGTCGTGGTTTCTAAGACACATTTCACTGAGGTACGAGGTCTCTAGGTTCCCACTTGTGCTAGCTACCTATAAGGATTACCCATGGTTCTCATTTGTGACATGATGATTGTGATGTAACTTACTTTTAAGTTGTTTCATACTCGATGTCTTGTTTGTGAAAACCATATTTTAATCCAAACTGGTTTCTTTTCATTTTTAAACGTTAATGCATGTTTGAAACCTATTTTGAAAATGCCGTGGGAGTGAAATTATTTACTTGAAAATGCAAACTCATTTCTTGAATTTGAAAAGAAGGAAAAACATTATTTTATTATACCTTATTTTGAAACTGGCATGATTGGATTTCTTACTAAAGGCTAGGGCATAAGATGTGGTTATACCTTGGCATTCCTACTGAGCATCTCAGTGATCATGCCTATTTTACCTTTCAGTTGCAGGTTTCAGTCTTGGATCACTTTTGAAAGCGAGTGTGGTTTAAGTTCTGCTTTGACCCATTAGGTCACCTGAGGTATGTAACGTCGCTTCTTTAAATTTTTTTACCGTTACCAAGTTGTTTGTTTTATTTTCTTTTATTTATCTTCTTGTTCAGATTATGTTTGTTTATCTTCATTATCGGTAAAACCATTCCCAAATGGTTTATTTTGATGCCCGACACTAGTTTCCAGCCCGTGGGGATCGGGAATGCCCTTCAGGACATGTTGCAGACCGGCTCGGGCGACCGATTTAGGGTCGACCTGGCTTGGTTTGTGAATAATGTCATGTAGTAAGGACTAATATGGGGGATGTCTAAATGCCAAATTTTTTAGATCAAGTCTAGAAGATATGTCCTACATATCCCAGTTGTGGTGGGAATAAGAGTTCTCATAGTTATTTTGTGTCCATACTTATACACCGAGGATGCCTTGGTGAATAGGTGTTTTATGCTTAATGAGGTGTTCGTTGCATCCCCCTAAGCCAACGTGATCCATTCTCATTGAGAGATACAAGGGGGAGTGCATGATCAGCCTCATGGCGTATGGGTATGGGATATGCATATTAGATAATTCCTTGGAGTGTTTGATATGGAGATCAGACCTTTAAGGAGGCTTCCTATGTATCCCGATTATGGCGGGAATCAAAGTCCTCATAGTTCTCTTGGAGATGTTAGGGATTACACACTAAGGCTGCCCTAGTGAATAGGTGTTTGATTTCTAATGAGGTGTTCATTTCATCCCCCTAATACCACATGATCCATTCTCATTGTGAGAAACAAGGGGGAGTTCATGATCAACATCATGGTGTATAGATATGGGGTCTTCATGTTGGGTAATTCCATGAAGTGATTGATATGAATCTCATGCCTTTAAAGAGGCATCCTACATATCCCGGTTATGGTGGGAATCAGATTCCTCATAGTTCTCTTAGAGATGTTGGGGATTACACACTACGGCTACCCAGGTGAATAGGTATTCATATCTGGAAGGTGTTGCATGACCCTATTGGCATACCCTAGAGTTTATCGCGTGACCTGGCTCGACACATGTGGAGGTGTCGGGGGAGCCATGGTGGCATGGTCAGAGGGGTGTCTTATGTCTTGGATGGCACCTCGGGGGGGGGGGGGATCATGAGATCATGCCGACATGTTTGGGGTGTGTTTCATGTCTTGGTTGACACCTCAGGAGACATTGTGAGACTAGGTCGACTTGTCTAGGGGGTATGCTATTATAGCTGAATTTTCATGTCTAGATGTGTCGATGAGACCCAACTGACATGACTGAGCACTATTATAGGAGTCAGGAGGTGTATCCTAAAGATGTCACAACTCCGGGGTGACGAACCCAAAGGGTTCACAGGATCCAAGTGGTGCTCATGAAGGGTCCGTAAGACTTTTTCCTACATTTTCAGAGCATTCAAAATATCCTAGATAACATGTCAAAGGGATGTTGCGAGGTCCGACTGACGCGACTTTGTACCATCGCGTGTTCTTGATTGACACGTGAGAATCATGCAGAAGTCCGTGATCACATCTTCTTCTTGGCTCTTCTTCTTTGAATCCTGATTTTTCCCTTTTATTTTGAGTGCCTTGGTTCGGATCAGTATTAGTTTATTTGAGTCTTGCATGATCTAGAGGACATGCGATATGGACTTCGCCTGTCTCACCAGAATTCCTTCATGTGATATTTTATTGATCACACAGAGGGCTTTATGCTTGGTGCATGACTTCTCTGGAAGTTCACTAGTATATTACCTGGTGGAAAGTAAACTGATCATGTGATTAGATGTGTGCAGAAGCTCAGTGTCTGAGCACCAACATGCATAGCAGCAGTCTGGGTCCAAACTTCTAGCGTCTGATTAACTGACCAACCAACCAACCAACCAAACCATTTTATGAGTTGGAGTAGATAATTTATAGGCACATCCACCTTGTGTACTCTCCAATTTGTTTAGGTAATCTGGAACAATTTCAGGATGGAGTTGACGAGGGGTCTGGCGTTACACAGTTTCACGAGTCTCTATGGTGCACTGCATTAAGGGTGCTACCTGATTTTCAATAGCTGCAAGTCCATCCGTCCTTAATAATATTGTTGTTGATTGTTAAATAATTTCATATCAGAGGAATTACATGTCATCATGTTGACGTTTCCAAGGGTCTTCACAAGATCTAAATTCCTATAAGAGGGAACTCACGAGTCCTTGGATGGCTTTTCTCGGGGTCTCACTAGTCTGTGCTGAGGGTGTGTCGGGTGCATCAAATTTACCTCAATGAGAACAAACCCTAATCGCATACTCCTTTACCATCTCCTTTTTTTTGTGATGAACATTGAGAGTTATGATAGATTATAAGTATGGAACTGAGGGCATTTTATCTATTTTTTGGAGATGTGTTGTGTGACCAATATTGGTCATATAGTGGTGCGTGACCATCCCATTGTAAAACCTATTAATTTTTCCTTAGATCTCCGTGGAGTTTCTTGGAAATGTGAAAGGTCTTCTATGCAGTGAGGATGACAAGACAACAATACTTCGTGAGATAAGGCATTCATTACACTGAGATCTTGTAGTGTCTTGCAGATCACTTGAGGCATGCGTCACATGTATTTAAATGACCGTGGACACCACTCACCTCCTCCGTTTTGACTCCCTTTGTTTTAGGTGACAAGGGTTAGAAGGTATGTGAGTTTTCTTGAGTAATATATGTGACTTTTACTAGATTTTCCAATGGAATATTTCATAACCTATGTGGATCATATGAGAGTGTGCACGTATTGTGGACAAAACCATGCATTTGTCCTTAGAGTACCACTAAATTTTCAAGAGGTTTCCATGTGGCATGGATGACGAGATGAAGGGGTTTCAAGAGGTGCACTAGACTGGTCGTGGTGCATCACATGTCTTTAGGGGAATGTTTCACGCCCTTCAGCGACTGCGAGACCCTCTCACCTCTTCCCAGTTATCTACTTATTTATTTATGACTAAGGATAGAAGGGCTCATGAGATGGATTGAACATCATCTAGGGATTTTATTCTTCCTGATGATGATTTGGTGCATGATCTGTGTGACCACTGGGGGTCTCTTCCTTGGAATGTTGCCTCCCTTGATTTTCGAAGGATTTCAAAAGGTATGTCAGGTACCTTCCAATGGTAGGCCACATGGCCTGAGATATTCTCATTCAGCTATCACCATTTGGATACTGGTGAACAAGGGTTCTCGTTGAGGAAGGCTCTGTGGGACTTTCCATGGGTTAGGTGCATTTCATGGAGACTTCACACTACCTTTCAATGGTCACATAATCGCGAGTGTTTAACCTTCATCTTAATCCTTTCTCTCATAGGGAAGATAATATCCACGTTCAGATGTTTCTTCGTTTTTGGTTTTGCTGATGCCTATTTGGTGGGAGTCAACAACATTTAACATAAACAATGCTATTAGAATAGCCCATTCCATTCATATGTTGTTCATGGTATCTTCATCATCAATAATAAAACCATTACACACACCACCTTTCTGATTCTGTTCATGAGATTTCCCCTTAGTACATTTATTTTATAATTCCTATAATTTTAACATTTATAAAATTCAACCAGTGATGATGAATTAGGGAAACCATTAATCTCATCCATTGATTTAACCAAAATTTTAATTTTTCCTCAGAAATTAATTGATTTGTGTCCTTATTTTCCACTCTCAAAATATCTTCTCATCCCTTTGAGACATTCCCTTGAATCCTTGTTCCCACATTATAGACATATAGAAGATTGTTTCTTATTTCCTACATGGTATTCACCACACAATATCTTAATGAAAATTTTCCTTTTCTTCTTTGGTGATTCTAAGAGTTGTCTAAGTTGTAAGTTATTAATCATATATCATGATAAATTATTAGGAATAATCACAACATCCTTCACTCCATACATCATACCATTTGGTTTCTCATCAACACATTGTCTATCACATTCAATGTTATCCCAATTATTTATGGTTCCATCCATTGACTAAAACTAAAAAAGTATAGAAGTAACAATAATAATAATATTGGGAGACCACATAATCATGAAAAATCACATATATGACATATAAATCATGACACCTTCCTTTTAATATATGAAAAATTATATTCAACCTAGGTCCCCCTTGATAATTATCTATTAAAATCCTTCAAAATGATTCTTAAAGAAAATATGGATTAACCAAAGCATATCCCCTAGGAGTTTCGAACCATGTGCACATTAATGTATATTGTCACGTACTAGGTAATGATTGATTCCAACTCAGTGCACCCTTTTAGAGTTATTACCCCTATATACCTCTATTGCAGAGCCACGCCCACTTATAGTATCTAAAAATGGATGTAATTTCATGGAAACCACTCGCTCTATCCTTGACCAAAATTCCAAGACATTTTTCTATACTTTGACACATCTATAGACTTTTCATTAGATATATACCTATTTATATACTTATAAATATCCCTATGGATATCACCAATGCTTTCTCATCCTATTTTCTAAAGGTTAACTAAACCTTTTCCCTGATAACCACTTTAAGGACCCAGTGTTTTCATACATAAATAGCACATATTTTTAGATGAATGTTTAGTAAATTTCATAAACACACACCTGATGAACATAATAGTTTAGTGTATTTGGAGACTAGATACAAAATATTATAATTTCATGAAAGATCATCAATATCTCCCAAAAAGATATTCTCACATAGTACTCCTCTTAGGCATACCATACGTTATCCTTTCTTCATAACTTGGGGAAGGAAACATAAAAAAGGTTGATCTTAGATTCTCAGTAAGGGTAAACATAAGAGATTTCAATATTTGATCATATAAAAGAATAAGATAATCATAAGGGTATATGAACATGAAAAAACTTATGAAGTTCATACCCATATTATCATAGATCATAAACATGATCCATGAAATAAAACTTTATCATTTTAGAAAACATAGTACATAAGAGTGATAAATCATCATAAAACAATCATGAACCATAATCTCATGCCATAAAATCATAGGATAATAATAAATATATAAAACCATTTCATATGTCAGGGTTATATACCAAGAGAATAAACATAGTGGATCATGACTCATCACATGTTTCCCATTATGGACCAGGATTCACCTGTTTCCCATAGTGGATCAAGATTCACTTGTTTCCCATAGAGTATGAATCCCATTTAATTGTTTCCCATCATTATCTCATGAGATATAAATATTTACCTAAATCATTGGAGGGAGATATATGTACCACCCATATCACAATAAAAACCATACTTAAGTGTGCGCTAATATCATAAAACATTCATCATATCATTACATCATAACTCATGTACTGAAAAAGGGTTTCCTAAACATTTCATTAATTCACCATAGCACAACTGATGAAAAATAAATGGATTTCAGAAAAAATTTATCAAAATAAAAATTATCCATCCTAATAAATATTAAGGATGATATCATTAAATATTATTCCAATTAAAGCATAAGTAATATCAAATAATGACATCATAGATGGAAAATGATTTTGCAAGATCAGTTGGAACATTTCTTGAGAAAAATAGCCTTTTCCACAATGATTTTTTTTAAAACATAAATGTTATTAAAATATTTTTGGAAATACTTTTATTTGGAAGTATACTTTGAAACTTATAAATTAATGTTTTAAACATTGACTGATCATGATGATGGGAGATTCTGTTCATGTCATACATGTTAAAACAAAGATTCTTTTCACATTTTTAGGAAAATCCAAATGACCTTGTTTGGAAAATGACATGAATATTCCTTTTAAAACACTTTATAAAAAGTCAAAATGGGTAATAATTTCTTTAATAAATCCATTTTAAAAATTTATAACAATTTTAAAAACATTTTTATAAAACATGGATATGAAAAAAATGTTTTTAACCCAAGAGAGAAATACATATGATTTAAAAAAACCATTATTTTGAACTATTAAGAATATAAAAAGAGGAAAATGAAGGGAAAAAATTTATTATAAAGACATAAACAGAGGAGAATAAAATTCATGAGTTTATTGAGAGATGGATCATATTATTTACTCATTGAAATTATAAACATAAACAATCTCAATAAACAATGATATTGTATCATAATACCCTCACCACTGGTATCTTTCAATCATAAGAACAATGAAAGAATAAAATTAAATGAAACCTAAAATATCATGATAATAAATAAATTCATGATATTACATGTCAAAGTGACTATATATACACCTCATAAAATTTTATAGGTTTATAGCAAAGCATACGTCTCAAAGAAGGAAAACTGAGACAAAAAACTTTTACAATTTTAGTAATTTTGAACCTTAAACCCCATGAAAGAGAAATGATAAAATTAATATGTAAATCCACAAAATTTTATGGATAATAATAATAAATAAATTTACATGAAGTATATATACCACATATAATTAACACGCGGTGAATATGACATTTATCAAACATAAAATAAAAGTGAGAAGAAACTCTCTTACCTTAAGTCTCAACTTCCTTTATACACATTCAAACCTCTTATATAATAAATTTAATTTTATTATAAATATATTAAATAATAATATATATATAAAACCATATATGGTTTAATTATGAACTTTTATTAACTTTTTATTAACAATTCCTTGTTAAAATCAGTTTCGTGTAATAACCACTTTGTTTTTAGTGTATGTTCAGATTTCTTATTTTCAATCCTCTTAATTTGATCATGGTTACATAATCTCAATAATTTTAACCATGATATAAATATATTTTATATTCATCATATATGTATTTATATTAATCCATAAAATTTAGAGAAAGAAAATGAAATACACCGTTCATGGAGATGATAGGCCATACAAATACATGAACATTGTTTTAATTTTATCAACAGATGAGATGAAATAAAGGTAAATAATATATTACCATTATAGAATCATTTTAAATTTCATATATATATATATCAAATATTTTTATTCACAATTTTACTTATTAACTTCTAGGTAAAGCGTACATGAATAATGAATCACATCACTTCGTGAGGTGGTAGTCCACCGTACACACGAGCGACATTATCCTATTCCCACAGAATGTAAAGTAATAAGTTATTTGTGATAAAATAACTCAAGAAGTAAAAATATGTTACAAATATCATATATATAATTTAATCTATTCTTATTACCATCCAATTAAAATAGAAATGAAAAAAACAACACATCGATTTGTGAGGCGGTAGTCCTCCATACACACAAATGATGATTTTTATCCCATTTGATGGAAGTGGAGATGGGATTAGGATATTAAATTAAAATAAAAACAACTAAGTATATGGGATATATTATTTTTATAATATAATCACAATTAAATAAGGTTTGGAGGAGTTAGAAGAAGAAGTAAAACAAAAACGTATAGTTTCAAACATTATCTCTTCTTCAAATAACCTCTTTAGGATTAAACTAAAGCTTTATTATATTGTCATTAATATCTCAAAAATGCCTTTAGAATTTGGTGAGGGAAATAAGAATGATATTTTTCTGGGGTTTTTTTAACCAAAGGGGTTTTTTAAGTGTGAATAGGGGATGATAGGGAGTGGCCTTTTATAAGTAGGGGAGAGGACACCCACAATTTTCTTGAAAAGAATATAGTCTATCCACATTTTCACATATTTTATAGGTCATTTTATACCTTATCATTTTAGTTTATCCCTGGATAAACACATTTTATCTTTAACCATGATAATTAATTTGTACTCTTTTTACTATTAATTATGGTCAAAAATTATGTTGATATTATTATATTATATAAATTATTATTATTAAAAATATTGAATCCATTTTTATAAATTCCATTCATATAAGTGGAAAATTTTAATTTAAAAGTAATCCTGTAGACATGATGAGAAAACAGTATTCCAAAGAGAAAATGTTCAAAAGTCTAAATGGTTCTTATATCAAAATTAAATATAAAATTGATTAAAATTACATAAATTGGAATAATATATATATAATTTATCTATTTTTTTATTTTAAAACCATATTAAAATAAAATTTATCTTGTAAATTATTCGAATGAAAATTCCGTTTTTAATAAAAACTAGTATGTTTCACTATTCACTGAAAAATTATATTTTCCTAAATTTATCAAAAATTAACTCAAAGATAATTTTGAAATCATGATTAAAAAATTTCATTTCATTTTTTTCAAATAAATTTTCTAAAATCGATAGAAATTAATTTTAAAATAATTCTGTAAAATGGGATATAACTTTCTTTTTAGAAAAATAGAGTTTTATGCGTAAAATTAGATTTATTCAAATATCATTCCTAGAAAACACATAAGATAAATATTAAATATTTTATTGAATATATAATATAAAAAATTAATTGAAATCATTCACTAAAAATTATTTATTTAATTTATTATGATAAACCATATTTGTGCGCATAAAAATAGTTTAAAAAAAAAGATCTCCTTTATTTTCGAATGGGTTTTTATTTTAATTTGTAATTAATTGTTCACTAAATAATCCATTTTATATACATTTATAAACCATATATTTTCATAATTTAGTTAATACTATTCATATCTTTCTTTCTAATGGCTAGGTGATAACTATCATATTAAATAATAATATTTTAATATTATGTCATGTTTTATTTAAGCACATTGTCACATGTAACACAAGACATATAAGAAATTAAATTTATTTGATTTTTTTTTTTCATAAAATATTAGGGTGTTATAGATTGATATAGTTCCATCCACATGGTTGGAAAACAGTTTATCCAATTGTGTAGGCAAACCATGAAACATATTAAAAGTTTTGTTTTACCATTTTCCCTTTTGAATTTTAAGACAGGTGACCCCATTTTCTTCTCCTCCTCTCACATGAATCTGTTGACTAAGCTCCTATTTCCCCTTCAATACCATTTGATTTTGGGTGGTTCCAGCATAGTTATTCCAAAATTTGAGGTGAGGATTCACTTATGGAAACCTCTTTTCTCATCCACCTTCCTCTTATCTAATTTTCAATTTATTCATTTGGTTTTTTCAGTTTCAATTCCACCAAATCATGGTGGAATATACCAAGTACCATGGGTATTTTATGTGTATTACATAGAGGAGATCTTGAGACAACATCTTCATGTCATCACACATCATTTAAATGATGTTATGTCCCAATACCAAAATTATTAATGTTTTATTTTAAATTAAATTAATTTTTTAGATGTAATGGTGATTTGTTTTATGGATTTAGATAGGAATTATTTCATGAGTACATAGGGAACCTTACATGGGTGGTTTCTAGAGGTTTCATTGGGTGTCATGTGCCTAATGATTTAATTGTAAATTATTCCCACTTGAACTTAAGTGTTTTGTGATTTATAATCATTTAAAATTATTTTTTTGAGATGTCTCTATGTGTGTTAGGAGTCGGGAGTGAATGATATGACCCTTGGGTGTATACAAGTCTTGGAGAACCTAGGTGGATATTATTAGCCTTTGGATTTTAAATTTGTAAATATTCCTTAAAGGTAGGTGTTCCCAAAATTCACCCATAATCTTATATTACTCTATAATTTAATGTGATATAGGTTTCAATGGGGTTTTGAGTAATGATCATTGAAATTAATTAAGTGTTTTAAATTTCAACTTTCCTTAGTTATCACCCATTGACATTATTTATCCCTATGGGAAAGTGGTTCTTACTGGGACACATTAGTATTAATTATGATTTTGGAAATTTCTAAATTAAATGATCTTTTAGTAGTGGTATTTTTGGGTAAATGGCATTAGAAATTTAAATTGGAAATTTTACTTGAATCTTTTTTGTAATGGTAATTTGTTTTGGGTATTTGAAATGATAATATAGAAATAGTTAAAAGGATCTATTTCTTTAAATGGAAATTTGAAAAGGCATTCATGACATGTTTTTGGTTATTTTTGAAAATTAGCATTTGGAAATGGAATTTTAAATGTTATTTGAAATATTATTTTGGAAACATGGTTAGTAATGGAAAATTGGCCTTGATATTAGATTTTTTTGGAAATAGTTTAATTAATATAATTGGAATAGTTCTTGGAAAAAAATATGAAATGATCCATTATACCTGTTGTTCCATTATGTTATGGATTTGGACTTAGTTGTTCCTGATTGCTAAACCTATAGTGAAGATGTACCTTCATTGGACATGAATGATATTGTTAAACCAATGGTGAAAATATCCCCTATGTGGATGTAGTTTTGATAGTTAATAATAGGATGAACATATCCCTCGAGTTGATGTTGAGGCCTCATGGATTAGTATATTAACCCTGAGCACCAATAGTTTGGTTGGGTTGGGGTATATTATCCTCAATGGGAGATGGGTTGGTACAATCATTATGATATACTTAGAGACACCCTCAAACTAGATGAATTAGGTATGTACCACTCCCATGATGAATCCTACTACCATGTTTAGTATTTTTTTCTTTTCAGTTTATTTTTTTTAATAGTTGTACTTATTATTTTTTCTTAAGAACCAGTGCATGCACCTTATATAGATAGATTATATTCATGGATTCTATTGGTGGTGGCCTACCGAGTTGGACTCACACCTTTATTGGTCCACCATAATACTTGGGTACCCAAGAAATCCCCATTATTATGAACAGATGAAAGTATCTGGAAAGGCCCAATGTTTATTTTGATTGTCTGGTTACATAGTTTAGAGTATGGATGATAGGACCAAGTAGGACTCAGTTCCAGTTGGGGGTGGGCTATTGGCCCCAATTTTATTGTTCTATTTTAGTAAAACCTATGTATAATCCACACACATGGGATCTGGTTTGGTATGCATGGCACATTCATTTATAATTTCATCCTATATTATATAATTTTATCAATACTTTCCCAGGTTATGATGTTTATATGGATGTTTTTGATTTATATTATTTATATTATGTTGAAAAATATATTAACAAGGGTATAGTAATCCCATAGCAACCCAAAAATCCCACATCATTAGTTGGAAGCCTATGGCATATGGGGAGGTGCACCAGAGGTCATGTGACACCACTGTTCTGGTCATCAGTTAGTGGTCTGGGGTAGTGGGATAATAAAAAGTGGTATCAAAGCTATTTTTTCCTTTTTATTACAATTTTTTCATAGTAGAAAAGTGAATAGGAAATTCAAGTCTTGGTAATGATATCATGATTGTGTTCTGTAACCCCACATTCGAGGGGGAAATCCATGTTTCCAGGGATTTGAATTGTTGTTCTTTATTTTCATTTTTTCAATTGATCTATTTCCACCTTGAGTGTTGGACATGGGTGTGATATTTTTCATTTATGGGATTTATACTATTGGATGGTTTGATAAGTGGGTGTTTTAATTCATGCATCATTCTAGGAACATAGGTTTTATAGGTCATCTATGTGTTTCCTATGATTTATAGTTTCCTGGGATTCACATCTACTGGTGTTTTATTTACTACTTATGGTTTATTTTTTTGTTTAATTTATAGCTTCATATGGTGTTAGATAAAGTAGAGGGGTTGGTTATTTAATGTTTCAATATCCATTTATATGGTATTTTCATATATAAATATATTGTGGAATTATACTTTACCAAATCCTAAGGTGAATTCTAGTTAATAGGAAGGTACAAATGGATTTTTAAAGTGATTATTTTTGGTTAAAAAAGTGTCATTAAGAAACTTATAATGTGTGTTCCCACATAAATTGTTAATGGAATTCTATCTAACCAAACCATGTAGTGTAAAACCAAACAATGTTTTGGAATTATACAATTATGGGCAATGAAAAGATGTAGAATTTGAATCTATTGAGTTCTAAATTGAGGAGTTTAAATAAAGTTGAATAAAAAATTAAGGATCCTTTAGAGATCCTGTGGTGTGTATCCCTTATTCCGATGGCTTGAAACTGAGTACAATTAGTTTTTTTCAAGAGAGATATATTGGGTAGTGAGAATCTTAGATGTGGGTTGTGAGTCCTCGAAGGGTTTTGGTATTAGAGATAGCGATATGTTTCCTTATATAACTAAAATTGGACTATGAATTTAGGGTTGTGAGGTTCCACCTTGTAACAAAATTTCTTATGATCATCATGGAAGTTGTGACATTTTATGGATGTGTAGTACCCTATAATTAGTTTCTTGTCATGTAGTTAGAGTGTAGTGGGTGTGTATCAATGAGTGTGGATCCTAGGATGAGTGGTTGGATCCATCTTGATGGATGACATGTGTTTTGAAATGATGTTAGGTTTTACACTTGTGAGGAGTGTCTAATGTGAGACCTTACCTAAGGGTATAGGTGTGAGATCCTTGTGATATTTTGAATATGATTTGAATTGTGGTCTTGAGTCATAGAGTTTAGTGACTGATAGTGACCACAAGAGGGTTTTTCCTAGTTTTATGTGTGTTTTAGGAATGTGAAGTGTGGGTGGATGCTTTTTATTGAGGAATCAATACATAGAAGGTGGTATTTAGGTTTTGGTAAAGGCATGGTTATGATTTTGGTGTTTTCTAAAGGAAACACATGAGTGATTATATTTAGTTTTAAGGATGGTTTTTAGGGGGATATCATTTGGCTGCCTGATCCTATAGTTCTGATACTGTTTTGATGTGGTAATTAGTGTTGACCCAAGGTATATGGTTCTAAGGTAGATGGATCATGGTTAGATGCTTATAATCATAGAAAGACATCTAGATTGATAGATAATACTGTAGTTAGACTTGACTCACAGGTTATGTCAAGACTTTTGTATTAAGCATCAAGGTTGCTTCGAGTTCGATGAGACTAATAGACCAAAGGAATGAACAAATTCTCGAGTGGGAGAGTGATATAAGAATCAACGAGGCATGAATCTTAAGAACTTGATTTGTGTTAGTAAATTGTTGCAAGGGAGTATGAAACCCCAATGTTTTTATGAGGTCAAGGTGGCATACACATGCTAGAGACGTGTGATTTTATTTGGGTTATGTGACGAGGTGGTCCAGGTGTAAGAACCCATTTCTTTTCATTGAGACCAAGGTGATAAAAAATATCTATACATGTGGACATTTAGTTTTTGATTAGTAAATGTATTTTATATGTTACCATTTAAAATCATTCAAGTCTTAGTAGAATATATTGAGTAGCATAGTGGGGGTACTGTCTCCATGAACATTAGTTCACAACTACTTAATAAAAGGTAATGGGGATATGGAAGGTATCAGATGATAAGTCTGTTGGTTATTAAGAATTGATGTGACAATTGCAGTTATAGATTCTTATGGACCTTTTTTAGGGTTTGGGATGTACCCATAGTACGAGGTGAAATCATGGGGGGATCAGGGTGTAGTTGTATAGATGATCAGGTTGAACTTGATAGGAGTACAAGACATTTCTAGAATGTGTTGATCATGGATTTAAATAGAGACACATGTTTGTTTAAGTTGTAACCCTGGAGTTTCCACTTAAGGAGTGGTATAATCAAATACTTATGGTGGGGAGTGTATCATCAATCATCGGAGGGATAAATCCTTATTATGGGAAAGATATTAGTGAATGTCAAGGTTCCATTCTTGGAAGTTTGGAGTGAGTGGTAGTTGATGTTGTGCTACCACTATGGTGATAGTGGGATGACCATGTGATTTTAATGATAAATAGAGTTTGGAAAATAGAGGTTGGTAGTATCTAAATTAAAGTGAAAAATTAAACTCCAATTATGGAGAGCTATTTTTCTATTATGGGTATACAACCCTCATGTTGGAAGGGTTATGGGCCTATGGAACTGACCATGGGAAAATCATGGTTGAATTAGAGTATTGGTAAGGAATAAATGTGATACATAGATAGATTCATTAGGGAATTACAAATAGGAAATATGTTGTGGTAGTAGATCTAGATTAATCATCAAATTCAAGCTCAGGGAGGAATTAAAGTGATTAGAGGGTGATTAGAATAGAGATGCATCAGTGTGTATGGCATGGCATGATGATGGTCTAGGAACTGAGGATCTAACTAAGAAATCCCATGGGGTATCAGGTATGGAAACTAGTGACTATGTTCATGTGATCATAGGATACGTCCAGGTGCGATGACATCATATTTTTGGGTAAATTTATAATGTATCAGTAGTTAGAGTCTTGTGTTTTTGAGAAAAGTCAGTTGAGGTTGTGTTGACTATAATAAACATATGGAAGTGGATGTGGTAAGTTACATAACACATATAGTAGGTAATTTTTTATATGAAGTATGTGTTTTAAGAATCAAACCATTATTTTCAAGGTAAATCTTGTATGTTTCATTTTTATGCATGACAGATTGTTCTGTGTCCATTCTAATTGAAATTTCGTAATAAGGATGGTTACTGATGTTAACCAGTTTTATCATGTATGTTCTCATGTAGTGAGTTAGAAGCCATACCAATCATGTTTATGGAAGATGCGAGTGGTGTTTCAATAGTATTTTTTAATAGTGGGGGAACCAAAGAATTAATTTTTTTGGTTTTATATTGAATCTTATGACAGGGAGCACCATATCCTTAGAGGGTAGTTGAATGATAACACCATTTGTGTTTTAGGGTAAATGGTCTTAGGTAAGCCCCATCTTGGTGTTCTGATTGTGGAAAAAGGGGTTGGCTCGAGTTTTGGTATCTATAACACCTTGTTATGAAGGTTGTTCCATAGACTTGTTTTCGACATTCAATGATGGAATAAAGCCATATGGATTTTTTAGAGATAAATATAGGTCAAGATGCCAATTTTTTGACCATTTGGACTTACTAGGGATCATAAGTGTTATAGTAGAATGTTTTTAATGTCCTGTGTCTATACATTCATTTTTAATTTCCGATGAAATTTGAAAGATTAATTATTATATGAGTTAAATTTTGATTGGATATTCAGAATAGAATTCAAAGAGTTGGGACATATTATAGTGGTGTTTTTAGACATGGGATGAGGCTTTTAAGGTATATTAGGTGAGCCTTATAAGATTTAGGTAATTTATGGATGTTTTTGAAGGATTTTTTATAAGGGTCCATGGTTTAGGGTTCACGGTGTAAGGGAAACCACATGAAACTCTGAATCTTATGGAATTTTTAGTTTTTTCCCTAATGAGCACTACTTGAATGCATGATTATGTCATGGTTAAAGATAAACCAAAAAAATTTATAGAATAATATGTGTGAAAATTTTAGATTATTTATAGTTCCATCCACATAGATAGTGAATAGTTTGGTAAAACATGTGACCAAACCATGAATGGTGGAGGGATTGAGAAAATTCCATCCACATGGTTGGTGCAAGGTTTGACATTCCTTATTACAAAACCATGTGGCCTATTAATAGTGGGTTATTACCATTTATTCCTTTTTAATTTTAATAGGGGTAACCACCATTTCTTCTTATCCAACTCATGTGTGACCCACCCAACCCAACTCCTCTTCCCCCCTATAACACCCATTAATTTTTGGGGGTACATGTTCTCTTATTTTGTGATTTTAGGTAAGTATTCACCAATAAAATCCTTTTTTACTATCACCCTTATGAAAATGTAATTCTGAAATTTTTCATTAGGGTTTTTGGTGTTGATTCCACCTAATAATGGTGGAATCAACCATGTACCATGGGACTTTTATGTGTCTTTCATAGAGGAGATATCGAGATAACATCTAAGAATTTTTTCACATTCCACACCACCAAAATTATTAACGTTTTTATTTTAAATTAAATTCATTTGGTTGATTTAATAGTGATGTGTGTTAGGTATTTACCCAATAATGGTGTCGAGAGTCTACGCATGACCTCCCATTGGTGGTTTCTCAAGGTTTAATTGGGAGGTGTGTTCCTGGCGAGTCAATTAGAAATTATGTCTTCATGGAGATAAGTGTTTAAATAATTATAATCATTTATAATTAATTTTTTTATATACTATAGGGTGTGTTATTATCTTGGTGTGCACATGATGACCATTGGGTGTTACAAGGATTGGAGATCCTAGGTGGCTGTTGCTGACCTATGAATTTAAAATATGAAAAGCTTCCTTAAATGTAGGTGGCTACTAAATTCACCTATAATATTGTCTTACTTTATAAGTGAATATGATTTAGGTTTCACTGATTTTATATGTGTTTTACTTAGAAGTTAATTAAATATTTTGAAATGGAACTTTCATTACTTATAAAACTTTGACATGCTTGAGCCCTATGAGAAGGTGGTTCTTAGTGAAAAACATTTGCATAAATTTTGACCTATGGAATTATAAAATTAAATGGTGTTTTGAATGAAAGTGTTATTTTTGAGATAATTTCATTTCGAATGAAAATTGGAAATGGTACTTGAAAATGTATTTTGGAATGATAATATTTTTTTGGTTTTGGAAATGAGAATATAGAAATGGAAAATCGGATTTATTTCATTAAATGGAAATATGAAAAGTCATCGATGACATGTGTTTGGTTCCTTTTTTAAATTGGTATTTGGAAATGGTATTTGAAATATTATTTGGAAATGATATTTTTGAAATTATGTTTGAAATGGTAAATTGGTCTTGATATTGGAAATGGACTGATTAATTGGATTAAAATTGTTCTTGGAATAAAAATATAAGATTAACCATTATTATTGTTGTTCCATTATGTTATGGTTTTGGACTTGGTTTCACATGATTGTTAAACTCAGGGTGAACATGGTCCCTAGGTGGATGTGATTGTAATGGTTAAACCCAGGGTGAACATGGTCCTCTAGTGGGTGTTGTTGTGATGTTTATGCCTAAGGTGAACACATCACCTGGGTGGATGCTGGGGCCCCAAGGATGGGTATATTACCCCAGGTGCTGGTTATATTTCCTCCAGTGGGCAATGATTTTTCATGGTTATTGCAATGTTCTCAAAGACACCTTGAGACTAGTAGAAGAAGGCATTCACTGTTCAAGTTGTCAATCTAGCCCCCGAGATTGATATGTTTTTTTATGATTTTTTGTTTAAATGTATTAATGGTTGTTCATATAATTATTATCTTGAGCACTACTACATGAATTTCATACAAATAGGTTTTATTTATGGACACCATTGGTGGTGGCCTATTGACTTATACTCACACCCTGATTAGACCATCATGGAACTTGGGTACCTGATAAGACATCACTATTGTTTATATTTACAAGTTTTAGGTAAGGCCATATGTTGATGCGTGTTGAATGGATTCCTAGTCTTGAGTATGGATGATGGTATTGGGCATGAAACATGTCTAGTTGGGGATGGGTTGTTGGCCCATGCTTTATTTTTCTCTTTTAGTATTACTTGTGTATGATCTTACCATGGTGAATTCAGATTGGTTAGTGTGGCACATTGATTTATTATTTCATCTTATGTTGCATTATTTTATCGGCACTTTCCATGGTTGTAATTTATATGGATATTTATGATTTATATTATTTAAACTATGTTTCACACTCTTTTAATGAGGAAATAATCTCCCCAAAATAACCTCACGGGTTGTTTTCACTAGTTGGTTGCCTCTGGAATACAAGGAGGTACGACTAAGGTCATGTGACACTTTTTTTACATGAATTAGTTAGTGTTCTAGAATTTATGGACTTCACCATTCATAGATGTAATTATATAATTCAATATCCCATACATAATAAGGTATATTACATGAGGAAAATGCTTCCCTTAGGTGTAGTGAAGGAATGATCCAGGTACATGTTTCAAAATTATTTAATTACTAAAAATACACCTCATGGATCAATGAGGGGGTGGCGAATAAGTAATTCTAAATATTTAAATTTTTCGTGGTGAAACAACCCTCTTCACCAGTTAAAGTGAATCTTGATTGTTGTTGAAAAAAAGAATAAGTACACAAAAAATTTACAAGGTTCACCTCTCAAAATGAAAATTCTAGTCCTTAGCATGATTCAAATTCCATTGAGATGATACAACCCAATATTTTCAACATGTAAGTACAACAATCATAGTTTATCCTTGAACTCATATTACATAAAATATCATGGAAGTTATAGTTCATCACATACTGAAATAACGATAAAAGAAATTATGATATCAACAAGAAGAAAGACTTCGAACCATAGACTTAAACTATTGAAGTATTTATAATCCTCTTATTCTTTAACCTATAGAAACATTAGTGGGATATCTTCACTCTATACCAATATCAACAATAAATTCTTCTTCTTCTTTTATCATTACTCAACTACTCCATGGTTTTTACTTTCATACTTAACACATTACACATTGTACAATATTTATCTTTTTTAAATTTGAATAGCAAATTGAAATTTTAAAACTCAACTTATATTTAAAAATAAAATTTATATATTTTATTCTAGATATCCTAATCATCCATTTTGAATTTGTAACTTTAATTGGATTGAAATAACCACCAAAATCATCAAATGGATCAAACACTACATTTTTCTAAAAACTAAACACTATAGAGTTTTCCAGCATAGATAGATGAATTAAAACATAACATTACAATTATAATAAGTGTTTACTCACCTTACATACATCGTTGTGGCATGTTCAAGATTTTGTGCCTTAGAGATCACCAAAACTATAGAACCATTAAAATCCAACTACCTATTCCCTATGGTGGGGTATACTTACTTGCATCATAGTCTTCATTCGATTTCATGACTATAGTGTGGTAAAAGATGTTTCAATATGGAGATAAAAAAACTACATAACCATCAAAAAACTATATATTGTTCTTTGTGGTGTGGATATCCCACTACGGAATGGAGATCCCAAAAATTCCAAAAATCTCAAAAATTTGACCCTTCCTCCTTTGTATCATGGTCCTAATCTGCGGTGTAGAGGAATTATCCTCTATTAAGTGGAAACATATTCTATTCCATAGTAACTATTTCTATGGAATGGTACCTAACCCTATAATTTGGTCCACTACATCCATCATCTCCACTTATCCTATACAACAACTTGAAAAATTAATTACATTTATGATATATAAGCATTAATAATACATCACTTATTATCATCTGTTTTACTTTAAATATGATCTATTCATGGAAAGAAAAATACACCACACCCAATCATATATTTTAACCAAATCACTAACCTATAAAAAACACAAAAATAAGCTTAGAACATCTTAGGATCAAGAAAATTCCCATTTTTAATTTTTTTGTCAACTGAGGAACATAAATCCCTATGAAACTATGAACCCTTAAAAATGGATCACCATTCAATAATTCTAAGACCATGTGAGAGAAATTGGTTTATGAAATAAGAAAAATAAATAATAAATACCATACTATCAATAAATAGTGATCTAAAAGTATATTCCTTCACATAAACTTCATTATAACATCAATAATTCATTAAAACCTTCAAACCTCTAAGTTTCTTACAAAAACTTACAAAAAAATATTAAAATAGTTCACACATTCTGAAATCACATCTTACCCCTTTTAAGAACTCCCCCTAAATATATTATCTCCCAAAAAAGGTAAACCACATATAAATGGATATATTATTTTGTCATTCCCCCCCTTCGTCTATAATATCAAAAAAACAAGAAGAGAGAGGGGATATTTTTTCCATACATTAGCCTTATAGAGAACGAGTTTGAACACCTAACTTCAAACTTATAATCTAAAATTATTATTTTGATAATGGCTTGATAAATACCTATGAAATGTTTTCCATTGAAAAAATAGATTCTAAATTTAACTCATTCTTCTACACTAGCTCTCTGATGAAGTGATATTTTATATAAATGTTCTTGGACCTTGAATACTAAACAAAATTATTTGAAAGATCAATTTAACTTTGATTATAACATCCCAAAATTAATGGGAACTTCAATTCAATCATAAAATCTTATGGTTAAGTCTTTATCCACATTATTTTATTGAGGCATGTGTTCCAACCTAATATTTAGCCTTCTAAGTTATTAGATTAACTGAAATTTTCTTCCCTGAGTTCCAAGAAACACATATTTATCCAAGAAATAAATATCTACCTGATGTATACCTATTATTATCAACACATCCTTTGTAATCTATATCGGAATAACCAAACAGATCAAGATTACCTTTACTTTCATATTTTAAGCCAATTTTTTTCTTTTATATATCGAATTATTCTACTTTTGGATATAAAACAAGGCACTTTAAGTGAAATTTGATATCTATCATAATGTGTAACAACATATACAATATATGGTCTTGAAGCTGTAAAGTAATGAAAACTTCCAATTATCTTCTAGAATTCCCTTGGATCAACTTCCTTTCCCTATTCAGTTTTTACTAACATTATCTAAAATAAAATTGACTTAGAAATATGCTTCAAATATTCCATTATAATCTTTTTCAACATTTCATTATAATATTTCTCTCGAGATATAAAAATATAATCCTTTTCTTGAGAAATTTGTTTGCCAATAAATTATTTCATCTCACCAAGAATGGACATTTCAAAAATATTCTTCATTTCTATATAAAACTCTTCATATACTATTCCATAATTTCCATAAAAAAATATACCATCTATATAAACAATAAATATTTGAGAAACCTCATTATCATCTTTGATGTATAGATTTTAGTCAAATATCCCTTTGTTAAATTTAACTTCTTCAGGAAGGTTTCAATCATATTATACCACAGTCTTGGGGCTTGTTTTTCCCATATAAATCATTTACTAACCTAAAAACACAATTCTCATCTTTATCAAGAAATAAACCACTTGTTTGTTCAATATATACTTCCTCTTCCAATTCATCATTTATGAAGGCTGACTCTATGTCCATCTAAAAGATCTTATAATTCCTTTGTGAAAAAATTGTATGAAAAAATCTCATGGATTAAAGACTTTAAACTAGTTAAAAGGTTTCATTGTAGTCAACTTATTCAACATGGGAGTAGGATTTACACACCAATCTTGATTTATTTCTCACAACTTCATATTTTTTATTCATCTTGTTTTGAAACAAATACTTTATTTCAATTATGTTCTTTTCTTTGGGCTTTGGTACCAAATCCCAAGTATATTTATTTTTAGTATCATATATCTCTTAATTAATTAAATCATCCCACTATTTATGTTTCATTTATTCTTTCATATATTTTGGTTAAAATTGAGAGAACAATGGGATATGAGAGTTCTTACTCAAATTTAATCTTGTTTGAATCTTTTCCCCATGATTTCTAATGATATTTTGGGTCTATACTTTTTTCTCAACCTGGGTTGATTTGAGAATTATTGTTCTTTATCACTTGAATTTTCTGAATCAACTTCTTCATATATAACCTTTTCATTATTCTCACAATTTTCTAAAGTTTCACATTGATGTTTAAAAGGAATATATTCATCAGTATCACTTTTGAAACTTTTTATTTCATGATAGTGAACTTCATTTATGTGTTCTATAACATTCACATCAACAACATCAATATTATTCTCTCTAACTTTTTTTAAATGATACCCTCTTCCATTTTTTGGATAACCAAGGAAGATACCATCAAAACCTATTCTTTCAAAATTTTATTGATATTTGAATTTAACTTTGATAACACAGGTGATGCCAAACACTCTAAAATATTTCAAACACAGATATTTTTTCTAATACACATCATATGATGATATATTATAATTTTAACATATAATGGCAACAATTTGTAATATGAATCACTAATCTAATAACTTTTCTCCAGAAATAATGATATGTGTTATAATATAATAACATGGTTTAAGCCATCTCCACACGACTTCTATTCTTTCAATCATCCACACTATTTTTCTATGGTGTTTATGGTGTGATGAGTGCATGAAAAATTCTATTATTATCAATATAATATTTAAATCTTTCACTAGTAAATTCATCACCATTATCAGTTTGAATCTTCTTTAAAGAGTAACCACACTCTTTTTATACACTTCTCCTAAAACTTATAAACCTATTTAATGAATATGATTTATTTATCATAAACATAATGCTTGTAATGTGAGTAAAATAATCAATAAATGAAATAAAATACATATATCCATTAGTTTATTATTTTCTCAAAAGCCCAAAAATATCAGAGTGAATAAGATCTAAAGGATGAGTAGTCCTTATTTTAACCTTCTTGTGCAGAGTATTCACAATATTTTCCATTTGGTAAGTGGAACACACCCAATTAATTTACGTTTTAAAATTAGAAACATCATGAAAATTGTCTATATAAATAAGAAAAAACATGTTATTTAGGCCATGATGACCAAGTCATAAATTCCACAATTGATTTGATTATTTCATGCTTAAATAACAAGAATTTCTAGCATCACTAATCTGAAACAAATTTCCTCTTATTCATTGTACTCTTGTCATGATACACCCATCTTTCATGATATTTTAAAAAACCCATATTTCTAAAAGATCGCTTCATTTTATTCATAACATAACTGAGACACACTAAAAATATTGTATTTCAATCCATAAATATACAATGTGTTTTTGGATTTCAATTAATATTTACCAATCAATGTATATACAACACGTTCGATTTTGAGTGACCCATCATTTCCAAAGGTCACCAAGCCTTATTTAAAATTTTCAACATCGTTGAGAAGATTCATATCTCCTATCACATGAGAATTAAAATTTCTATCCAAAACCCATGAGCATTCTCATTTGGATTCTTTGTAGGCAGCATCATAAACCAAAAATTTTTATTTTAATTTATTCTTCTTCTTTGGAGACTTATCATAATTCTATATTGAGAACATTTGTTTTGGTAGAATAAAAATACACTATTTTCCAAGAATACTTGGTTGCTCACATCATTCACAAACATCTTCCAATGGTTGAAATCTATTTGTAGCTTTCAATTCATATTTCATAGGTTGAATCTGATTTTTTCTCTTTTGGGTGTGATGAATCCCCACAAATATTTATATCCAAAACCATCTAAACTCATCATTGTACTAGTAATTAATCCCAAACATCCTCTAATGGTTCCCAAAGACTATAATGTTCTAGTAATATCTATAAAATTCATATTTTTCTTTATAGACATCATGTTTTCATGAACTATGAAACTATCTTTCAACCTTATTCCCAACATTAATTTTTGATCCTTTATACAAACACATATTTTTATTAACTATTGAATCTTCCTTATTCATATCAAACTTCTTCTTATCCATTTTTCTGAACTTTTTTATATGTTTTTTCATTTAAATAGGTGAACTCATAATTTACAAAATCTATAAAATTACTTGATTTTAATACAAGATTGTTAATTATTTATTTGGTTGTTATTCTCAGACATAAAAAAATTTCATTAGTGTTTTTATTTTTATTTGATACTAATATTTAATAATTTTTATGATCCATGACCTTAATTTTTCATTCCCTTAATACATGAATAGAGTTATGAAAGTTTATCTTAAGCTTTTTAAGATCATTGTCCGTACTCACGATTTTTTTTGTAAAAGCATGAACTCATTTTTTTTCTTTCCTCATTACATATTGAATATTTAATTATTAATTTTTAAAAAATATTTTTCATGTCATCATATTCTTATTGAAAATTTAATTTTTCTTCAATAATAATAGATTCATTTCTTTTAGAAGATTGATTTTCCTTCTTCAGATTTCGTATCTTTTTTTACAACTTAGATATCTATGAGAAACACTTATTTAGTTATTTTTTTATTAATAATTCCACTTCATTTTATTAATTTTCTTCTAATTCACAACAACTTTCACCAGTGAATTATTCTTCCGTCACCTTTTCAATGAGATTTTTTCATCAACATCTCTTGACATATCTATTTCCCCTTTCTCATAACTGTTATCACTACTTTCACATTTTGATAAAAAATCTCCCCTTTTTAATTTTATAAATATTTCTTATTACCATTAGAGTAAACCCTTGATTTTTTAATCTTTGATGATATCCTTTTATGAAATATCCTTGGTACTAATCCTTCTTTATCATTAACATCATATTCTTTTAACTTAGGACAATTTTCATCAAAATATATGACTACCACCCACCAAAATAATTTAAGTGAAAGTTTACCTTCAAAACATACCTTACCTATTATCATAATTCTAGAGATTAGAGACATTATCTTCTCAAAATTATGACTCAAATCAGAATCAGAATCAGAATAATCAACACATTCTTCATCAATTTTCATCTTTCAGATCTTATATTTCAATATATAAATCTGTATCTTTACTTACTTCACCTTATTATTTCATTCATAGATATTGAAATCTTTATCCCAAATGTGTCTATAATGATACATCTCACATTGATAAATTTATGTTCATATAAATATGGAAGTAAAAAATTCCTGGAATAAACATCATTTGTAATATTCCTTTTATCTGCTGCTGTCAAAGAAACATTCTCTACATAAGGTGGGAACCAACAGTTATAGAATAAATAACATAAAAACTGATTGATATATGATAATTCAAAATCAATTCCTTCTATATATGATAATTTTTCCATCAATAGTGGGAATCCCCATGATATTAACTGAATTGTGATTATCTATAACAAATATTAGAAATTTTGAAAACAACCACTTCAATCAGAGGGAGAAAACTTCCAAAACATTAAAAAAAATTACAAATGCGGGGAAAATATCTTTAATTATACTTCAAAATAAACCTCCTATATGAATAAATAATAAATAATAGGGGTATAGGGGTGAACCAATAATTCTAAATATTTTACATTTTCTTAGTGAAACAACCCTCATCACAAGTTAAAGTGAATATTGGTAACTGTTCCACACACACAAGAAGGACCCATCAAATTTACAAGGTTTACCACTAAAAAGGATAATCCTAGTCCTTGGCATGATCTATATTCCACTGAGATCATACGAACCACTAGTTTCAACATGTAGGTACAACGATAAGGGTTTATGGTGGTTAAAATACTTCAATATATTAAATAGTGATGACCAACGACACTTTAAGGATACCTCAATGGAGATTTTTTTTAGATTTAAGGTAGTGATATACATAGTAAAATTAAAGTTTCTATCATGTGCTCTTTCAAATGATGTTCGTTTTCGGGTTACTTAGGTGCAGTAGAGTGGATGACCAAGGTCGTCTCTCAAAGGAGGAAGTAAATTAAAACAACTTTTTAAAGGTATTATAAAAATAAAATAAACGAGAATAAAAAAACTACTTGAAATTATGGGGGTTGTTTATTGTTTATAAAACTATAAGAAGTTTTCTAGAAGAAGATTTCATTTTTTTTGTTTTTAATTTTGAAATGAAATTCGACGCAACAAGAAGATGTTTTTTTAGAAAATATTTTAAAAGGTGTAATTGATATAACTATACCTCTTAATTTAATTATTAATCATAATAATTTAAATTAATATCCACTTAATTATTATCCCCTAATTTTTTAACCCTTGAACCCCATGGGAGTTAACTTAACCACAAAGATGAAATTACTTAAACCCTAGGCTAGCTTCCGAACACACAATTGCATCACCCTGATTTGATTGATGTTATAAGGTTAGCTTATGGTAAGTGGTTAATTAGATTAAATATCCACTCTATAAATGAGGATTAATTTATTTTAGGGATTATATTTTAACTCTACAAACTTATCCCGTGTGGTCTTGTATTACCGATTAAGTTCGCGCTCTCACAATTTACACAAAAATCTCGACCTCGCGTATTTTTGTGTCAATTGATCAATTGTTTGATTAGTTTCACATAAATTAAAAAATAAATTCATAGATAATATTAAATTAATTAAATTAGCTCAATTATTCAGAATAATTAAATGAAGAGGGTAGAAGATAGACCGATCACTAAGAAAACTACTCTTCTATGGGCGGTGTGGTCATTGTGGAGACGTTTTGCATGAGAAAAAGATTGAAAGGGTAGAACCCAATATAGTCTCCAATATTGAATTTAAGACCAAATAAAGAGATTAATATAATTATAAAATTGAAAATAATATAATAAAATAGAAGAAATAAAATAAGAACAAAGAAGTTAATTATGAAAACACAAACATTACAACATGAGGAGGAAGAACAAGGCTTCGACGAAGGGATCCTTGATTCAAGAGATACTCTTATTTAATTGCTTGTATATTTGGAGTGGAACCTATTATTATCTCCCCTAAACTTCTTAATTCACTTAAAAACCCTTTAAAATGAGAAAAATACATATTTATAGAGTAGAGGGAAGGCTAGGTTAAAAGTGGTTTCAATTTTGAATGAGAAGATTTTTCCAAATATTTCAATCCCACTTGAACTGCATTCTTGACCACAAAAACGCGTGAATTATCTGTCCTTTCAGAAGGATAATATGTTAGTAATTGGGTTTTATATCCCCTCTCAATATTTGGGCTCAATCCATTCACAGATGTAGAATATATGGCCAAAACACTAAAGTGATGTCCAATCTCGTGTGTCCCGCCCACCATTGAATTAATGTCCAATTTACTCCATCCAAATGCACTCTTTAGCTCTAGTGTCTTGAATAAAAGTTGTATATAATTAAGTGAGAAACACTATTAAAAAAAATTTTAAGTTAAAATAAGTCATATTAAAATATGTATGAGAAAAATACTACATTGCATTTTAAAAGGGTAAAACTATAATTTTCATTAAAATTTTGAATTAATTATCTAATCCCAAATATTTCATAAATAAACATATTTACCACAATGTGAGAAAATTATATATTTTATTATCAATAAAATATTAAATAAAATTGTGTTTTATCAACTCCCCCACACTTACCCTTTTGCAGTCCCGGGCAAAACCTCATATCATTTATTCTAAAAAATTGTGACAAGTAATCATCAATATCAAATCAATTTTTTTTAAAACACATATCCTTGAGATCCAAAAATTCCACACCAAGAAACAAAAGTTATCATTTCTCATAAAAAAATATTATTTCCAGTTCCCCATTTATATCATTCAATATATTTCCACTTCATTTATCCTCCCATGCACAAAACACTTACCTCACATGAACTTTCTCTTATCACACAAACGTCAATTTTTCAGCAACGTATTTCTCATCCAAACTCATAAAAGGGTCACCATAGGTTTAATAAATTCATACATCACCAATCGATGTGATTCAAGGACATATGTTTATCAGGATGACTTTTCAGGGTTGTTCTGTGACTTTCAGTTGGTAGGATTTAGATGTGAAAAATTCTGAGGCTGAATGAGGAGTGCTTGACTCTTTTTTGAAGAAAAATTTCATTAATATAATTTTCTCTTAAATATGGTATCCTCCTCAATCCTCATATCATCGATTCATGTTCATAATCATGAAAAATAGAGGAATGTGCACACCATTCAACATCTCATTAGTAAAAATGTCAATCTTCTCAAACATGATTTTCTTGAAAGCTCCAGATAGGAACGACTTTCTCTCTATATTTGAAGCTCTAGAAAGGCACAACTTCACTTATCATGAGAGATCCTAGAAAAGGAACAACTTACAAAATAATTATTTTTTTTCTAGCAGCAAGCACATCTCTTCAGAATTTAATTTTCCACCCAAAGTATCACATAATGTGGTAGCACAACACAAGACAACTCCCCCCTCACACTTAAGTTCAACTAGATTAAGAAATTTCACTTCAAGAGTTGGTTGGATAGGGAAAATTGTCATGTAATGTGGCTAAACTAATAGACTATTCATGGATTCTAAGGTATACAAGTATTAAATGTTCAAAGTAGGCCATTATAAAAAGGATTCTTTGAAATATGGGCTTTAATACCAAACAAATGCCTCAATCATTTAAACATAAGTACCTCAAACCCTCAAGTTTTGATCGGAATAAATAAAATTTTGGTTAAATAAAGAATGGTTTGGTTATCTTAAGAAGTGATTTAATGTAAATAATATGAAAATAATGGTTTAGAAGCCTCACAGGAAAGTGATTTCAAATATAAAGACAGTGAGATGTGGCATGGGATTCAAAATTTAGAATACTTTTCATGAAATTACTAAATATTTAAAATTAAAACAAAGTCATTTTCAGCATTCATTTAAGCTCAGTTTCAAGGGATAAATTGTTTCACTTATTGATATGTATTTAAAAATGGTGATAAGAATCATTTCAGCTCAAAAGTTTCAAAAACACACAAAAAATTGAAAAATAAACACACAAAATTTGAAAAACACACAATTTTTTTTGAATATCATTAAAAAATAGGAAAACAATTGAAATTACTAAACTAAAATTTTCCATACCCCATAATTAAAATATTTCATTGTCCTCAATGTGAACCCATGAGTTGATATATGCACATGAAATGTATAATTTTAAATAAGACAAAGAATAAAGAAGTGAAAGGGTTAGAAACAGCCTGATATGCTTTAGTGGTGATGGGGTCATGTAGTGTGATGAAATAAACTTCATTAGTAGGAATTACCTCAATTTATTTATTCAAAGGTTTACCATTGACTATAAATCTCTTTCATGTGTCCTATTGTGTGATCTTCACTGCACCATAAGGAAAAACATTAGTCACAACATAAGGACCTAACCGTCTGTAATGCAACTTACCAGGCATCAGCTTTAGTCATGAACTGTAGAAAAGGACCTTCTCTTAAACATGAAACTCCCTTTGTTGGATCATTATATCATGAACTGAGTTTGATCTTTCCTTGTAGAGCCTTGAGTTATCATATGAAGAAAATTGAATCTCATCAATCTCTTGAATTTGTAACTTCCTTTGGATCCCAACTTGTTCCAAATCCATGTTGAATTTATTTATAGCCCAATAAGGTCGATGATAAACTTCTATAGGTATATGACATGCTTTCCAAAAAATAATTTGAAATGGGTACATACCAATGGGTTTCTTGTATGCTATCTTATAATCCCAAAGCGCATCATCCAAGCGCTTGCTCCAATCTTTCCTATTTGGCTGCATGGTTTTCTCCAAAATTTGTTTCAACTCATGATTTGAAACCTCAGCCTGACCATTTTTTTGGGGGTGGTATGGTGTTGATGTTTTGTGTGTCACCCCATAATTCCGAAGGAGGGAAGAAAAATTCCAATTGCAAAAGTTTATCCCTTGGTCACTAATGATGGCCTTCGGTACTCCAAACCTGCAAAAAATATATGTCTTGAAAAATTCCACTACAACATGAGAATCATCAGTCCTGGTGGACTTATCCTCCCCTCATTTACTCACATAATCAATAGAAACCAAAATATAAAAAAACCCAAAGGAACTTGGAAAAGGACCCATAAAATCGATTCCCCATACATAAAAAATTTCACAGAATAGTATGGGTTGTTTGGGCATCTCATATCTCCTAGAAATGTTCCAAGTGAGTTGGAAATGAGAGAATGACTTAAAAAACACATGAAAATCATGGAATAAGCTAGTCCAGTATAATACAGAGTCTAAAACTTTCCTAGCTGTCCGTTGGAGTCCAAAGTCCCCACCACAAGAAAGTGTATGAAAAAATTGCAGAATAGACTCAAACTCTTGACCAGGAATACACCTCCTAATAACTTGGTAACTACACATGCACCATAATTAAGGATCATCCCATACATAAAATATCGACTCACTCTTTAACTTCTGGACTCGATTTTTTTTTTAAATTTGAAGGAATTTCATATGCAACAAGGTAGTTCACTAAATTAGCATACCAAGGATGCGTACCTAAGATGGAATATAAATTCTTATCAGGGAAAGTGTCCCGAAGTGGTACCTGGTACAAGGTGTCATCCTCTAGTGTGTGAGTAAGCGTACTCATGTGGTCTGCCACCAAGTTTTTTGACCCCTTATTGTCCTTTATCTCAATTTCAAATTCCTCAAGAAGAAGTATCCATCAGATTAGCCTGAGATTTTCATCCGACTACTTCAATAGGTACATCAGAGCTAAATGGTCAGAAAAAACAACTACTTTAGATCCCAATAAATATGAACAAAATTTATATAAAGCAAATATTACATCAAGAAACTCCTTTTCTATGGTTGTGTAGTTTTATTGGGCCGAATACAATGTCCTTGATGCATATGAAATCACATGTGAACGTCCCTCCACCCTTTGAGATAAGACAACTCCGACCGCAAAGTTAAAGATGTCACACATAAGCTCAAAAGGAAGATCCCACCATGGGGGGTGTATGATCAGTGGAGTGGTCAGTCACTTCTTTAGATCATAAAAGTAAGTCCTAAAATAATCATCAAACACAAAATCATAATCCTTTTCAAGTAATCGTGACATCGGAAGAGAAATATTACTAAAATCATTGATGAAGCACCGATAAAATCCTGCATGCCCTAGGAAAGATCTAACATCACACACACATGAAGGATATTGTAAGGACGAAATAATGTCTATATTAGATCTATCAACCTCTATCCCTTGTTTTTACACTACACGCCCTAAGACAATACCATTATCTTCCATGAAATGACACTTTTCAAAGTTCAGGACCAGATTATTCTCAATACAATGATTCAACACCTTTCCCAAACTACTTAGACATTCATCAAATGAGGATCCATACACTATAAAATCATCCATAAATACCACCTTGTAGGTCGAAATAAAATCAGAAAAAATACTCACCATGCATATATGGAAGGTACCTGGGGCATTGCAAAGTCCAAATGGCATCCTTCGGTAGGAAAACCTACCGAATGGACAAGTGAATATTGTCTTCTCCTGATATTTCGGAGTAATAGGAGCCTGCAAATATCCAAAAAATCCATCCAAGAAACAATAATGTGTCTTCCTATCTAGTGTCTCAAGAATTTGATAAATAAATGGGATGGGAAAATGGTCCTTGTGGGTGGAATGATTTAGTTTCCTATAATCAATACACACACGCCGACTGTTTTTTACTCTCATTGGAACTAACTCATATTTCTTATTTTTAACAACTATAACACCACTTTTTTTAGGCATAAACTGAATACGACTTACCCACTGAGAATATGAAATGGGAAAGATTATACCTACCTCGAGCAATTTCTCAACTTCTTTTCTTATGAATTTTAGAAGATTTGGATTTAATCTCCTTTGTGGCTGCCTAACCGGTTTAGCCCCATCCCCCAAAAGAATCCTATGCATGAATATGGAGGGGATAATACCTGATATGTCAGCCAAGGACCACCCTATTTCCCTAATGTTCTCCCTCAAAAGATTCATAATATTTTCTTCATGTTCAAAATGAAGATTATTAGAAATTATAACAGGTAATCTCTCACCACTTAACAGGTATGAGTATTTGAGATTAGGTGGTAATGTCTTGAGTTCCAATTAAGGGGGGTTATGTATAGATGGAGAAATTGAAGGAACTGAAATATGTGCACAAAGAGAATCAATATCAGAATAGAAATCATCACAATCAGAGAATAAAACATCAAATCCATCAGAATACTCAACAACAAAGTCATAATCAGAGTTCACATGATCAAAATCAGAATATGAATCCATTTCAAAATCAAATCTATGAGATTCTTGTTCATTAGAAATAGATGTGGAAGTGCTCTTACGCATCATAATAGAACCAATACTCATAATATTCCTAAACACAGGACAATAAAATTCCATTGAATTTTTATTTGGTGGTTCAAAATGGGAGATAACAAATGTAGAATGGTCCTCTGAGAGGTACTTCATTGATTCCATGACATTAACTATCACAACTTCATACCCAAATTCCATGGAATGTGTACCATTATTGACATCTATGATAGTTTTTGAAGTTTTTAGGAAGATTATACCTAAGATAATGGGATCATGTGAACTTAATTGATCTTCCTCCATTTTAAGCATGTCAAAATCTACTAGAAAGAACATGTCTCTTACCCATACAAGTACATCCTCAAGGACTCCCGCTGGATATGCTATAGCTCTATTGGGAAACCGCACCACTACTCTTGTCGACTTCAACTCACCAACCTGTAAAGAAGAGAATACCGAGTGAGGCATTACATTTATGGAAGCTCCCAAATCACAAATAGCATCAAAAAAGTGAAACTCTCATATGGTTCATGGGATAGTGAATGTCTTGAGATCCTTGCACTCTATTGGAATTGCTAGAGTTGGTGTAATGAGTGTTGAAAAATTCCTTCCAAGATTGATCCTCTCATTTCTCTTGAGCCCTCTTCAATTGGTACAAAGTTCTTTTAAGAATTTTTCATCCCTTGGGATTTTCTTTATGGCTTCAAGTAGAGGAATATTGATCTCCACATGCTTGAATGTGTCCAAAACCTCCTTTTGCATTGCCTATTCAGCCATATTCTTGGTTTGAACAACCCTGTTTGGAAAAGGAAGGGGTTCAGGAGGAATATCATTAATCTTTTTCTTACCTTTATCTTTCTCCTTGGGTTTCTCATTAGCTGGTGTGGAATGAGGATTTTCTGAAGTTGAGGTGAATCCTGGTGGAATGGTTGGTGCATAAGCATCATTAATTTACTTCACAATTCTCAATGTGATATAACTGACATTACCTTTGTATTTGGAGTAGGTTGGGAAGGTATATTTCTAGAATTCTTACTTACAAGTTCATAGAGTGTAGTGGCAATCAGGATCATTTGAGTCTTCAACTCCCTTAGCTCCGTACCTTGACTTTTCAAATCATTATGTTGATTAATAATTATTTTTTCAAAATATCATTAGTATTAGAATCTACCTTTGATTGAGAATCCCCTTATTGTTGGCTTGATGATTCTTGAGCTTCAAATTTCCTTTGGGGTTTTTGGTAACCCTATTGGTAAGGTGGAGGCTGCTGAAAGTTTTGTTGAAAAGGGGGCCTTTTTTGTTGTCCAGATCCATACCTCATGTCTGATTGATCCTTTCACCCTTGGTTGTATGTTGAATCAAAATTATTTTGGGGATATGGTTGCTGTTGTTACTACTGATATGGTCTCCTAGGAAACACTACTTCACAGTCTTCTGTTTCTTGAAGTTGGGGGAAACAGTCAGTTGGGTGGCTTGTCTCAGTGAAAATAACACAAGACCATGAAGGAGGGGGTTGGGATGTCTTTTGTACCAAAGCATTCTACCTCTCCATAGTGGTCAATTATTCTAACTTAGTATCAATCAAATGATTTTTAAGAGAGGAAGGACTTACCTGATGTACTCCCCTGACATGTGGTGTACCTCAATCGCCAAATTGTTGGGAATTTTGTGCCATCTTGTTGATCAACACACATGCATCTATTGGTGTCTTGTCCACCAATGCTCCTACAACTATGGAATCCACCATGATTCTCTCCATAGGTGTGATTCCCTCATAGAAGTATTGGATGAGGAGTTACTCACTGATTTGGTGATGTGGGAAGCTTGCACACAACTTCTTGAATCACTCCGAGTACTCATACATTGTCTCCCCTTGGGCTTGATTGATCAACGAGATATCTTTTAGAATGGACATGGTCCATGATTCTGGAAAAAATCTCTGCAAGAAAAGAAGTTTCAAATCATTCCAAGAAGTTACATCTTCATGTTGTAAATAAAACATCCAATCTTTTGCAGCTCTATCAAGTGATAATGGGAATGCTCTTAGTTTGATTTGATCCTCAGAAAAATTTCTTGGTTTTAAGGTTGAGAAAACCACATAGAATTCATTAAAATGTTTATTTTGATCCTCTCCATATAATCCATGAAACTTTGGAAGAAGATTAATTAACCCAGATTTCAATTCAAAGTCCGATTCGAGATTTGGGTATGCAATGAAATTTGGTTGATAGTTAATATCAGGTGAAACCAATTATCGAATGGTTCTATTAAGTTCATATCCATTATTTTTAGGCATTGGTTCTTGTTTTATGTTTGAATTTGAATTTCTTACAATTTCAATGTTCTGAGAGTGGATGAATTCTTCAACTGGTTGAATTTTGAAACTTCCTGTAGACTGAAAATGTTTGATTCGAGCCCAAAGGCTATGTTCAATATCAGGATCAAGAAATAAAAGATCCTCAGGATTAGTTCATGTCATAAATCATAAAAAATAAAAATAAGGAAGGTGGACCATAATAAAATTGAGAATTTTGAGTTGATGGTTCAAAAAGAATAAGAAGAAAATAAAAGAAGAAGAAAAAAACTCAGATTGGGTAAAGAAGGAAGAAAGAAGAAAAGAAGAGAATAAAATGTAAAATAAAATAAAAACCATTAAATGGTTTAAATAATTACTTGAATCCCCAGAAAATGGTGCCAATTTGAAAGGCGTTTTCATGGGCTCTTTCAAATGATGTTCGGTTTTGGGTTACTTAGGTGCACCAGAGTGGCTGACCATGGTCGTCTCTCAAAGGAGGAAGTAAATTAAAAAAAAATTATTAAAGGTATTTTAAAAATAAAATAAAAGAGAATAAAAACACTACTTGAAAATATTGGGGGGGGGAGTGGGTTATCATTTATAAAACTAGATGAATTTTTCTGGAAGAAGATTGCATTTTTTTGTTTTTAATTTTGAAATGAAATTCAACGCAACAAGAAGATGTTTTTTTAGAAAATTTTTTAAATGGTGTAATTGATCAAAATACACCTCTTCATTTACTTATTAATAATTATCATTTAAATTAATATCTAATTAATTATTATCCACTAATTTTTTAACCCTCTAACCCTATGGGAGTTAACTTAACCACATAGATGAAATTACTTAAACCCTAGGCTAGCTTCGGAACACCCAATCACAACATCCTGCTTTGATAGATGTTATAAGGTTAGATTTTGCTCAGTGGTTAATTATAGAAATTATACAATCTGTAAACTAGGATTAATTGATTTTATAGATTATATTTGAACTCAACAAACTTATCCCGTGTTGTCTTGTATTACTGATTAAGTTCACGCTCTAACAATTTACTCAAAATCTGCACCTTCGTGTGTTTTTGTGTCAATTGATCAATTGTTTGATTAGTTTCATATAAATTAAAAACTCAATTAATGGATCATATTAATTTAATTAAAGTATCTCAATGATTCAAAATAATTAAATGAATAGGGTAGAAGATAGACCGATCACTAAGAAAACTACTCTTTTATGGGTGGTGTGGTCATCATGGAGATGTTTTTCATGAGAAAAGGATTAAAAGGGTAGAACCAAATCTAGTATCTAATTTTGAATTTCAGAACAAATAATAAGATTAATAGAATGATAAAATTGAAAATAATAGAATAAAATAGAGGAAATAAAATAATAACAAAGGAGTTTATTATGAAAACACAAACATTACAGCATGAGGAAGAAGAAGAGGGATTCGATGAAGGGAGCCTTGCTTCAAGAGCTACCCTTATTGAATTTCTTGGAGAATTGGAGTGAAAACTCTTCTCCTATACCCTCAAAATCCTAATTCACGTCACAACCCTTAAAAATGAGAAAAATATATATTTATAGAGTGAAGGGGAGGCTAGGTTAAAAGTGGTTTGAAGTGCGAATGAGAATATTCTGCAAAATATTTTAATCCCACTTTCACCGCCTTATTTACTACAAACACGCATGAATTAGCCATCCTTACATAAGGATAATATGTGATAAATTGGGGTTTCAATCCCCTCTAAAAATATGGGCTCAATACATGCACGAATGTAGAAGATATGTCCCAAACACTAAAGTGATGTCCAATCTCGTGTGTCCAGACCACTATTGAATTAACGGCCCATTTACTCCATCCAAATCCACTCTTTATGTAACACCCCGAGCTTCCACGATACGCCTCTCTTTCAATAATGCAATCGCTTGCATTGTACGCAAGTTCGAGTTCTAACACACCGCAACTAATCAAAGTAGCCGTTATGAATAGTAATAACCACTTTTTAAAATTATAGAAATTTTATATTTCAAAATGGACTTCATTTTTGGATTCGGAATATCGAAATTAGCCTATGTTGAATTTTTGGTATTTTTCTGAGAACTTCTAATTTTTTATGAATAGTGAAAAATACTTAAAAACAACTTTTTTAATAAAAATAATTAATAGTGATAAATTTTACTATTTAGTGGTTTTAAAGTATAATTGGAATATATTTTTACCATTTTATCCAATGGTGGTCATTAGAATTAATTTAACATTGAAATTGGACATAAACAATTGCCAATCTTTTGATATAAATTGTTTCTTAAAAACACGCTATTTGGTGTGACAGCGGGAATTAATTATAAAATTAATTAATGCAACTAATATGTTTGGAATTTTGTAAAATAGACATCATTTTTGAATTCGTAATATCAATTATAGCTTAGGGTGAAATTTTGGCCTTATTCTGAAAAACTTCAATTTTTGATGAATAGTGAAACCACTAAGTGGTAGTTAAATAACTGATTTTTCGTTTAAATGAAATATTACCACTTCTGTGATTTGATTTTCAAAAATCCGACATACATGGTTGTCATTAAGAAGTAAAATGTGGTTCAATGAGATCAAAATAATTTTTTGGTGAATAGTAACTTTTAAGTTCTTAATTGCGATTAGAGGTAATTAGTGTAGTTTAAGGTAAAAACAATGTTTTATTAATATGATATGAGCTTGACACTTGTCCTACTCCTATTGGATGAGTCATGGCCGACCAAGACAACCCATGGGTCAACTTGGGGACCCCATGGAGCCACTTTAGTTGGAAAATGACATTAATATATATTTATTTAATGTTAAAATTAAATTGTCACAAACATGAGTTGTTTTACTAAAACAGTTTTTAAGTGGGGTTACACAAGTCCAAATTTTGATTATAAATATTCATTAGAAAGATAAAAAGATTTCCTACATCATAGTATTTTTTTTATAATTTTTAGACATTAAATAAATTAAATTATTTATGACATCATGATGATGTAGTGATGACCTCATTATTTAACGATTTAAATAAAATGGGAAGATAATGCAAAATCCAAGGCTTACACTTGTCCAAAGCCAATTGTATGAGGAGATTTAGAACCCTTATCACCTTAGCCTCGAATTATATAAGTGTGGGACCTTTAGAATCCGAAAAGCATTGTGAAATAATGTAACATTTCAATCTTTCCAAAAGTGCCCCTCCTCTCCACTTATAAAAGGCCCCCACCTCTCCCACCTAATTTACACTTTCAAGCCATTTGGCTTGGCCAACCTCTGCCCAAATACTCTCCCAACATTCCTCCCTTACTCATAGAAGCCTCACTTTGGGCAGAACTCTTCCCAAGGAAGCCTTTGGCTCAAATCAAAAAGAGTTACCCGATTTTGAGGTAATGTATTTTCTAATGTTGTTTTGTTTTATTTTTCTTCTCCAACCCCCTAAACTCTTTTTATTCATTTCTTTTGTAACAACAACAGTATCCTAAATATACTAGGATGTTGTTATAAGAAGTATTCGAGCTACACTTACACATACCTACATCTAATGGTTAAAGAACATACGGTTTCTGTGGATGGCGAATTTCTGCCTCACGAAACGATGATTGTTCAACACTCATATAACACCTTCAAAGGTGGCCATTAAGATGTCACTATATTTATATATGATATATAATGTGTTTATGTTTTACTTATGCTTCTGTATTTCTCATTTATGGCTTACTTTATGATTTCCATTATGGGTAAAACGCGATAATTTCATTTTAGGAAGTGCGGACTACCGCCCCCTCAAAGTGATTTGAATCGTTAATGCCATATGTGGGATGTATAAAGGATGTAGTAAATGGTATTATACACTATATTATACTGGAATTATATTATACATTTATATCATTATGATTTAGTTCCATTAAATATGAAATTGAAATGAAAGTAGCGTTCATGCGTACGTACGGCTTACCGTCTCCATGAACGGTGCATTTCATTTCTTACCTCTAAATGTTATGTAATATTATAAATGAATGTATATACTGGATATATAAGATATATATGACATCTAAATCATGAATATAATTCTGGATATAATGGATATTTCACCACATAAACAACTTGTAATTATAAGAAGCTTATTGTTGACTCAAGTACCAAAGATCGACAAAACGACCGTTATTAACTTAAATAATTACATAATGTTCATATCATTGAAATAAGTGATATAATAAGGATAATGAAATTGAAAATGGTTCTTAATAAGGTATATATTAACTCTAGTTTATTATTCAGGAGGTTAAAGAACGGTTGAGTCAAGTCAGACACGAGGTAAGGGAACTTCTTAACCCAATTTCTATTCTTTGGGTTAATCTCCTATTTTCAAATTAGGTCATGATATTATTATGTAATATCCTGTATTTGTACTTTATTTATGTGTACTTATAGTAAATACACATAATAGATATATTTTATTTAAAAAAAATGATCTTTGTAAGGGAACTTCTTAACCCAACTTCTATTCTTTGGGTTAATCTCCTACTTTCAAATTATGTCATGATATTATTATGTCCTATTTTGTATTTTTACTTTCTTTATGTGGACCTATAGTGAATACACATAATAGATCTATTTTATTTTAAAAATGATCTTTTTAAGGACTTCGTCTCAATCTCCTTTCATTGAGGCATATTTGGTTTTATACACAACCTTCTTTTATACGATGTATAAACCCCTTTGACTTTTACGTTTATTCAAAAGGAATCTTTTTATACGAAGCGTTTTGCTAAACGACAAAAGGGAATGTTTTTCTTTCCGTACTTATGCGACGACAACGACTTCTCCGCCGCCGTGACCATTATTTGAGTTTCGGCTTCCTCTACAAGCCATCATTTTTTTTAATGAAAAATAAATACAAAGTTTTAACATTCTTTTATTTTGGTATTGAAAATGGTTTTGAAAGCATTTTTATTATATCAATGTGTTGTATTGACATCTTGTGATTGGAATGTGGAAATGTTATGTTTCCTTTACGCATGTTTTATGTGATACGATTATGTTATGGTTTATGATATGTTTAAACCTATTCATATGAGGAATGCATTGGACTTAATAAGTGACGGGTGGAGCCCGCTATAGCTCCTCGATGCATCGGCTGGTCTCATGAGACAAACTAGTGTCTTGGCATGAGGCCTTGACAAAATTTTATTTGTGGTCTTGGCACGAGGCCTTGGCTACGTGGTTATGATAGTCTGGCATTATGCATTCCATCATTATGAAAATGGTTATTGATATTGCATGTGATTATTCAACCAGTAGAATATTCATGTGAAGTAGTAAATGGAATTATATCATTTTACTTTTGCCATATTATGTTGAAGTTCATGTTTAAAAGGATTTTGTTTTAGTTATACATTGCCTTAAATGTTTATGTTTATTTATGAAAGCTTCCGCAATATTGTTATCCTTACTGAGCATCTGAGCTCACCCCTTTCAATGTTTTAATATTTTCCAGGATGTGAAGAAGTATTTTATGAATGATCAGCAGGGATAGTCAGAAGAGGATATGAGTGTGGACTATGGAGACTTTTTTATTGTAGTTTTTCACTTTATGATGTAATGTAACGTTTATGAATGTATCTAGTGTTTCCAAGGCTACTAAACTAATCGGTCTTTCGAGACTTGATCTTTTGTGATCATGCCAATGTTAAGAAGTAATGCACCGACTCCGGGTAGCTGGGGTCGGGGCGTTACACTTTATCTCTATTGTCCTGAATAAAAGTTGTAGAAAATTAATCTAGGAACAGTTTTACAAAATTTTAAGTTCAAATAAGTCATATTAAAATATTTATGTGTGAAATACTACAGTGTATTCTAAAAGAGTAAAATTGGAATTTTCATCAAATTTTCAAATGAATGATCTAATCCCAAATATTTCATAAATAAACATATTTACCACAATGTGAGGAAATTATATCATTTATTATCAATAAAATATTCAATAAAATTATGTTTCATCAGACAAATCTCTTATAAAATGAGATCCTTGATATAATATGTTTACACCAAAATATTGAGAATCCAAGAGATGGAGACCTCTTTCATTGAAAAACAGTGGGTCTACGAAATGTTATTTCATGAAGAGGAAGATCCACACAACTACTTATTGAAAAAAATAAGAAGAATCTATAAACCTCCTTGGTTATTTGAAGGACAATTTGGACATCCACTATCTCATAAAGTATGAACTCATGTAATACTCTGATTATGAAAAGATTCAACCACCATGTATATAGTTACACAAATAAAGGAGAAACGATGCCTACATATATGAAGGTTTTTCATGAGGAAGAAACTTGGACATCTTCTGGGTTTGTACAAATTAAGGGAAGAGGGAACCCATGAGGAAGGTAGTTCTGTGCATGATATACAATACCTGAACAAGTGAGATCTCATGTATACACCTATTTTATGTTTCTTATTTCATAAAAGAAGGAAGACAATGCATGCTAATCCACCCATATACTAGATCTTAAGGTATGAACATATAATAGTGTGTGTGTGAAAGGAAAGAAAGAAAATGAGAGTTTTCATGCATCCAAGAAAGATGATTTCATAATTAAATGAGATACCCAAAATGTGTTTCTAATATCACATAAAATAATAGATCATATAAATGAATGTGCTAAGTTTTTGATTCCATGTATAAAGTGAACTTGAAAGAATTTATATTGTGAAAATTATTGAATAAGATGATATTAAATAAGCACTGTGTATCTATTGAACATGTATAATTAATGTTGGGACTTCATCAGAATCAAGAATCAGCCCGAACATTGTTTCACTTTGAAAACTGATCAAGAACTGGTGATAAGAAACATTTGAGAAAGAACAACATGCTACAATGGTTCTTATAGAGGAAGATCAATATATAATCCTATAATGGATCTATATATAAGATAAATTATCAAGTGACTGTGGGTATAGCTAGTTGTTGAAGAGGATTGAGGAGAAGAAGACGGTTGGGGGGTATAACCAACCGAGGTAGAAGAGTTAGATTGCTGGGTGTGTAACCAGAATCAAATAGAGGATAGATTACTAGGGGTATAACTAATTGCTTCCAAAACCATTGTAATCACTGAAATAATTTTATAGTGAAGAACCCATGTTAGGGGGTATAACCAATAATGAAAGGAGTAGTCCTTTAAGAAGAACCTTATAAATACTGCATGAAGCTATATCTATTATTATTAATGCATATGAGGTGAGATTGAGAAATATAATAGAGTGGATTGATAACCATAACATGTTCAAGAGTTTGGATTCAAATTAAAAAAAATAATTTGTAAAAATTATTGTACCATTGATTCACCCCAGCCCCCTCTCAGTGGAACCTACTCTAGCCTAGGGCTATATAAGTGGTATAAAAGGGAATGTCACCTCTAAAGAACCATGTGATTCTTTATGAATTTTATGCTAAAAAAAATTAACGATCTTCCTCAGATGAAGTTTTCTACCATGACTTATAAGAATATAAAGAAAAGACAGAATAGGAAGATGAAGAAGAATCCTACAGGAAAGAAACAAACACTAGGTAATCAAATTTATATGTCTTGCAATAATTATTTTTATTATGATTCCTATAATTAATCTTGATCAAGCTGTGATGATGATGCCTCATTTAGTGATATTTATTCTAAATTCAATAAAAATCTAAATAAAGTTCACAAAGAAGTGGTAAGTTCTATATTTATAATTTTAAAGGGACTTCTAGATGAAAAAATATAGCTTGAAGAAAAATCTAATGCTATGTAAGTATAATTACTTAAGAAGGATAGAATATAAAACACTCTCACAAAACATGTGAATAAATAGTAAGAAACAATTTCTCTTTGTAATGAAATATATACTGAAGCGGTTGAATAATTGAAAGGAAGAATTCACGAGAAATAATTCTTTGAGATTTTATTTTTTGAATATTTCCATGCATTTAAAAAATTACACAATGTTTCTATGGTTGTAAAAATTTATCTACTAGGGGATAAATATAATAGGTTAAAGGAGCATGAAAATTCTATACAAGAATAAAGAATCATGAATAAATAAAAATTGAAAAAACTAATAGAGGATTGGGAAGACAATATGAGATCAGTTGAGGAGGAGAAAAACCCCATCAACATGAAGTGTTTAAAGCTATAAGTGGGCATGAAAAATATGGAATCACCAGAAGCTGTAACATCCCAAATAACTGAAAAAAGAGACGTTTCCACTAAACTTTTTATTGAGAATCATGATTCCATAAAGAAAATGAGATCATACTATAATCATATGGAATAATCCTCCAAGAATATGGTATCCCATAACCCAGAAACTATTTTATCTACTAATGATGTTTCAAGTGATAATATAGGTTTTAAAACAAACTCTTGGAAAATATGTATGGTGATAAATGATGTTAAATCCACCACATCAAGGTTGGATATGAAAAGAATCATAAATAACTGATCCCCAAGAATTGTCCCAAAGTATGATGGTTCTATTTAGAAACAACACGGTTCATAATCTATGAAATCTAAACAGACTACACCTCAAAATAAAAAAAAGAAGGCTCATAGGTTATTGTTATTGTTACTGGAAGTTAGGAAACAAGGAATTATAATGTTGGAATAATATTTCAATACTTTACAATAAAAAAGAAATGTTTTTAGGTTTATCAAATTTGGAGAAAAGAGAATACCTGAACCATATAATATTAATCCATGAGAAAAAAAGGTGACAAGTCTGCCTTGGGTAGAAATCTGAAAAATGTAGCAGATCAAATTACTCTCAATAAGTTTCAAAAGAAGATAAAAATAAGTTCTACATCTCATAAAAAAGATGTGAATAAAGACACTCATGTAAATACACGTGGAAACTCTAAAAATCTATAAAAATTCCAAAATAAATTCTTTTAAATTATCCATCTGATTTATATAAAGATATAATCTTAGAATAAGCATAAGAAAAGGATAGCTCTAAATGAAAAATGAATATTACACATGAAGAAGACAAATTTCAATATGTTTTATCAACAAATGAAAACTATTATATTGAAAATATATATGTTAGAGATGCAATAAATCTATACATAGTGTAAGAGGATGTTTAACAACATTTATAACACAAGGAGAAGCACTAAATAGAATGAAGCTTGCATCAAGAGATGCATATGATTTGATGGATAAAGAAAGAATAACTATCTCACAAAATTAAGTAGTAGGAATGATAAGATCCATGTAAGAAGAGGATAAATTATATTTGAAACTTAGATGTGGTATCATGAAGACTGGAGAAAGTGGATAAACTTGGTTGATAAAACCATCACAACCTTTATGTTCACATTGAGTAACAAACCGGTACCTCCTTATTCTCTTATCTATGAATTCTTAAAACACTCATTTTTGGTGCATATTTTTTAAAAAAATTAATTATTTTTAGATGTTTTTATTAATAGTCCCATATATTAAATTTTTTTATTGAAAAGTGTAAAATTTAATTTGAGGAGTTAAAATTAACTTAAATAGAATTAAATTTGGTTTTTTAAATGTTTAAGTTTATGATGGTATTTAATTTGGAATTATATTTGTCAAATATTATTTATGAAATATTTTTTTGACCACTTACTTATAATTTCCCCAAATCTTTTAGGCATTTAAAAAAAATTAACCCAAGAGGCTAGCTAACACTCATTCGACCAAGCCCAAGTCACATAGCCATCCCTTCACAGGGCTAGCTGATTAAGGGCCTTATGGGAAGGCCATCTCTAACCAAAAGGGTTAATGGGGGTATCAGGCTCATGTAAAAGGTTCCATAGGGATTAAATCATTAGATTCCATAGGTAGGTTGAAGCCTAAGTGGATGGGCATTCGATGGTCAATCCCACACAGCCATGGGAGGAAGGCCTCACCGGTGAAGAGATACACTCTGGATTATAATTGAGCACCTCTGACCACAATGATTTGATATGAGATGAAATTTTTAGGTTTCTATTCACCTCATTTGAAAATCGATGTTCACAATTCCGATAAAATATTTCCCAGGCCTTGCCTCACCATATCTACCGCGTATATGCCACCTAACATTGCCAGCCACCACCACAGCACCGGAGACCACCATCTCTAACCAATGCTTAGGATCCACCTCAAATTGATGTCCACTTCAATGGACCGAGAACACCTAATATCACCTTCTAAAAACCACATTATCCCCATGGGCTTATATCAATCATCGATCCATCCATGTGAAGGCCATATGATTTGGAGGAGACTACCACCTCCACTATTTCCATTGCTTCCACTTCCCGTGGGCTTGAACTCAAGATGATTACCCATTCCAAGGCCCGTAACCACCATACATGTCCTCAAGAAACTATTTTTACCCCCATGAAGAATGATTCATACACCCTCAGACCACTATGAAAGCTAGATGTTTTGAACGAGCACAAACCACTACTGCCACTTGCATTACCACCCTCTCCACTTCCATTCCTAGTAGATCAATCCTAGGTTCCATATGGAACTACAACTAGACCATGTAAGTCCCATTTATGTGTCTATACAAAATCCATTGTGGAGGATAAATTTTTAAGACACCCGAGTTATTCAGGTGTTTTCCTTTTGAAAAGACAACCCCTGTGGGACTTTTGGGTGATCTATCTATTTTTTTTAAAATTTAATGTTCCCAAGGATCTAGCTATAGAACTAAAGGGGGGGGGGGGGGGGGACTGAGGCAAGGCTTGATGCCTATTTAAGATGAGGTAGGCACTACTTGGAGGGGTGATAATGACTTAGAAGGGTGGATCCCATACTTGAGTCCTGGAAAAAACACAGGAAAGGCATCCAGGAATAAGAAAAGGAAAGGTAGATCACCGACTTTCCTCATTATGGCCAATTCCCATCCATTTTTCTCTCCATTTTTCTCTTTATCATTATGTATTCTTACTCTAATTCTTCAATGATACCCTATTTAATGGAGGTGTAGAATCCCTTATGGTTGGGTAAAGGGAAGGGGACCCCCTTTTTGATACTTAAGTTCCAATTGTAATAAAATTCAACATTATTTTCTTATTTATCGAATGGTTTTGAATTTAATTATCTTTGAATTTAAATTAAATATGGTTTTGTTTTATTTAATTATGAAATTTTAAATTTCTTCGATTAAAAGTTTTATTCTCCCTCTGTTTAGTTTTTAATTGTACTAATTAGTTGATCTAAAAATAAAGTAGAGGAGTGATTTAATGGTTGCTAAACATGTGAGGAAATAATGATGGTTTGATTTCGATATTTAGGGAATGTCAATAAAAGATTTGTTATTTCATGAATAATTCAAATAATTCACACTATAACTTTATCACATTGATAAAATATTAATTATAGGTGAATAAAAGATTAAAAATTGTTACTCAGTTCATTTAATCATTTTGATAAAAACAAATGATTCATTTTTATTAAGGAACATGATAGCATTAAAAAGGGTTAAAAACTTTCCTAAATTCGACCACTTTTCTCTCAAATGAAATTAAAAAATCCAAGTTCCTTTTCTTTATAGCCTTTTCAATCTTTTTGTTTTATTTACTTTCTCATTTGTGAAAACTAGATTAAAACACTGCTATCTGGGGATGAATTTTGTTTACTACTAATACTACACCCCCAGGGGAAAATAAATTGATTTTCCACACCACATAATAGGTTTGTGTAAAAACTTATGCGGTCTCCCGGTATCCAATGAGTAGTTTTCTTACATTTTCTATTTTCATAATGTATAGTTATAAATTTATTTTAAAAAACATAAAAAAATATTTTTTCATGATGTTTTCAAATGATTTTTTTTTCAATTCATGGAAAATAGACTCACAGGTGTAAAAACCCATAGTTGAACAACCTTGTCAAGAGAATATTGAGTTACCTTTTTTTTCTAGATAGATTCGGGGAGCCTGGAACCAAATTAGCACTAAAAAGGAATTCAGGGACCCCATCTAGTATCTCAATGATACCCTCGAATAACCGGTGGTTGAATGATTTTCTAGGGAGTTAACTAAATTATAGGAGTTCTTCCCCAAATTTTATTAAGGAGTGGTCAAGACACAAGTAGATGTATCCTTGTTTTCTCCCAACATATTTGAAGAGATTCCCCAATTGAAATACCAAGATAAAGAAACTGACAAAAAACTCAAATATGATATTCAAAAGTTGGAAGATATGGTGAAATATATTCAATTAAAAATGGATTGGATAACTAAGAACTTCAATCTATCCCTTGAGAAACCTAAACCTGAACGTGAACCAAAAGATGATCCACTGGAATTTTTGAATTTTTTGAGGACATAAAATAATTAAAGGCCAATATTTATACCCCAATAATTTGAAGAACCATTTTTAGGATGACCATGATGAGCTTGAGTGGATTTATGATGAGGAATTATTTCTGGTTGAGATACGTGTGGGAGATAAATAAAATTTAGATGAATTATAGATTGAGTATGATGTATAACATGATCTCCATAGTCCCTAAAAATTATATGATTCAGTAACATTTTATTTCACTATAGCCATGGAAGAGGAAGACACCACCCAAGTGGTGGAATTTTAAGAAAATATAGAGGATCCTGACTACCTACTTCTATCCACTGAGAATAAATTTCAAGAGGCACTCACTACTAAAGAATATATTGAAAATGAACCAATTTAGGGAGTTGATATTATCTCAAACTCTATTTCATTTATTTTATTAAATATTAATTGATTATTAACTCCCAATGATTTGAATTTTCAAATTCATACAATATTTTATATGACTTTGAGGAAGATGAAGAATCTAAACATACACCTATTGAGGAACACATGGAGCATCCTAATTTTGATGAAATTATATATGAGGAATACCATAAATAAATGAAAGTATCTAAGACTGATGAATCAAGATATAGGCTAATCATTAAGAAAGGGATATTTTTTTGGATTATTTAAATTTAAATTCTATTCAGGTAAAAATACCTACTTAATTTCTCTTTTATCATTCAATTCATGAATCATATATTGATACAACACTATAAAAAAAGGAAGAGGTTGTATAAGTATCAATGAATAATGAGGTTTATCCATACTTCATCCTACCCCCACTATGAGATTTATAACTAATTATGAAAGGGATGGATCTGGTATACTTTATCCATGGATCATTCCTCACCAAGAAGGAAGATGTTGAAGTTGATAAAATCCACTTGTGGTGATTCAAGTTAAAGATTCTCCACCTACCATCAGACTTCGGATAATAGTTGGTACTTCCCTCTAGAGACATAAAAAAAAGTCAAGGCCCACTTGGGGGATCATACCAAGATTTATATTTACATACTTTCTAGTAAATTATATTTCAATTTCATTTATTAAGAATTATTCCATCATGCATCCCACTCCATCTTATCTTTTTGAGATTAAAAGGAATGATCCTTATGCTTAATTGATTAATTTTCTTTTATAGGTTCATGATGGAATAAGGAAGTCCCAAAATAGTGGAAGGAAAGAGGACTAAGCCTCATGGGAAATTTAGTTAACTTTTTTTATTATATTTAAACTCCTTGCATTTTTTTTGAAACATGTTTTGAGAATTAAACTAGAAATTTCTTGCCCATACCCGAATTCATTATTTACTTGAATTATCTAGGAGACATGAGTTTCATAGGAATCTTGTGATTCTATGTTTTATATTTCATTGTTAATGATATTTAATGAGTAAAATGGGTAATTATATGATTAAAATTAATCATGGATATTGAAATGAGGACTCATGATTTTAGGTAATTAGTGGATTCATGTAAATGAATTTTCTCAATAATTTTTCATGATTTTAATTTATAAAATTCACGTGAATTGATTTTTTATTATTATTCATTCCTTGAGTGATTGTACCAAATCATATGTACCATTAATGAGATGATTTATAGACTAAGAACTTATTATTTTATCTTGAGAAAATTTCTTGAGTGATCTTGGGACATGCCGCATACTCAAAGTTGCATTGAAACTTATCAAAGTTATAACTGCGCACAAGAAAAATTAAAATTATTGAGGAATATTTTGAAAATACCTTATCCTTAAAATACAACCTTTACATAAATCCTTGTTTAAACCATAAAAACCATGAATAATCTTATTATAAATTAACCATGTTTTAATCTATTTTTATATATTTCTACCCATATCTTAGTATTTTCAAGATATTATTAAGTTGAATTATGGGGTGAATGGATTCATGGTGGAAGGGATGAAATAAATTGTATGGAAAAAGTTTGGGTGTTCTACTATGGGTATTGAGAAAGGCTGTTGATTCATTCATTATACTCTTTATTGTTTTCCCCTCTTGAATAAAAAAAGTTAAAATGATAAAAATAACCAAAAATGAAAATAATGGATTCTGAATTAGAAAAAATAAAAAATCACCATTAATAGACCTATGATTTATATCATATGTGGTTATGTGGCGAATTTGAGGTTTATTTTAAACATAAATTTCAAATAAGGAAAAAAATAAATGAAAATTTTCATTAAAAAAAAGTATAAAATTAGTGAAAATTTCAAGATGGTGCACAAATCATTCATTATGCTAAAATATTATTATAACGTTTAATTTGAGTTTTGAGGAAATTTGGAGTTGTTAAAATTTTAAGGGGATAATTTTATGACACTTTTACTTTTAGTATGATGCTTGATTCGTTAAGAGATAAACCTCCACCTTGAGCCTTTAATTTTAAACATTAGTTTCCACTAATCTTAATCCTCGGAGTCATTTGAACCTTAATTAAATCCATCATGATTTTATACAATTTTTGTCTTTATAAATTGGAAAAAATATTTCATTTACGTGAGTTTGGATTTGGATCATGCTCTCATGATATGTGCAGAACCCAACTTTAATTATATCATGAGATATGAGTGAAAAGATTCAAAGGTGAGGTAGATAATGGTTTGGAATGTTTAATAATAATGAATTAAGGAACTTAAATGAATGAATGAAAAAATAAGTTCCACCATTTTTAAAAGGGAGAAAGTAAAATTCTTGAAATGATTGTTCATTGAAAATTGAGAAAATGAATTGATATTTTATGTGAATTTTGAATGTTTAATTTAAAATTAATAATAATTTAATTTTATTGATTTGGAATTTGAATATTGGTATCATTAGCTCCATCTAAATTCCTTGTTGAGATATAATTTTTATGGAATAACATGTGTTAAGTGTGGTGGGATTTGACACAATAATTTTTGGTGCATATTTTTTTAAAAATTCTAATATTTTTTTTTGATTTTTTAATGAATAATCCCATATATTTAAAAGTTTTATTTATAAGTGGTAAATTTAATTTGAGGAGTTAAAATTAACTAAAATTGAATTAATGTGGGAGTTTTAAATGTTTATGTTTATGATGGTATTTAATTTGGAATTATAGTTATAGAAATTTATTTATGAAAGATGTGTTTGAACCATTACTTATAATTTCCCCAACCCGTTCTAGTGTTTCCAAAAAATTAACACCATCGGCTGGCTAGCCCTCAATTGACCAAGACTAAGTCACATAGCCAGACCTTCTTGGGGCCTACTGACCAAGGGCCTAGTGAGAAGGCTAACTCTAACCACAACCATAAACAAGGGAATCATGCTCATGTATAGGGTCCCGTTGGGATCAAATATTTGGGGTCCAAAGGTAGGCTGAATCCAGAGCACATAAATGTGTGGCGCTCAAGCCTTCACGACCATAGGAGGAAGGACTCACTGGAACGACATGGTGTGCAAAAACGTCGGGGGTCCTTTGGCCCTTAGTTAGACTTCACTGCTACAGAGGATCCACACTTAGGCTTATATAAGAGAACCTCTAACCTCACCAATTTAATGTGGGATGAAATTTGTGGGTTATTGTTCTCCCCATTTGAAAACAATGCATGTGACACCGCACAAATATTCCCTGTGCCTCACCTCAACATCTCCACTGTGGATCTTCCACCTGACATCGTCAACTACCACTATAGCACTAGAGAGCTCCATCTATAACCACTGCTCGAGATACACCACAAATAGATGTCCACTTATAATGTCTGAGGAAAGGCTTGATTCTTATTTAAGAAGATGCATGCACTACTTGGAGGGGCGACCATGAATTTTAAGGGAGGATCCTATGCTTGAGTCCTTGAAACAACGTAGGAAAGGCATTGATGAGGAAGAAAAGGAAAGTCATACCACTGACTTCCCTTATTATGGCCACCGCCCATCCATTTTTCTCCCTGTTTTTATTTATATTTATATCTTATAATTTCCATTCTTCAATGACCCCCTTCAATGGGGGGGGGGGGTTGAAGCCCTTGTGGTTGGTTTATGGGAAGGGGATCCCATTTGTGATGATTGAGTTTTAATTTTAATTAAATTCTAAATTATTATCTTATTTATTGAATGGTTTTCAATTTAACATTATTTGAATTTAAATTAAACATGAATGTGTTTTATTTAATTCATAAATTTTAAATTTTTTTTAAAAAGTTTTATTCTCACTCTTCTTAGTTTTGGATCATATCTATTGGTTGATCTAAAAATCAATTAGAGTAGTGACTTAGTGATTGATAAACACATGAGGAAAGAATAATTGATTGATTTGAATATTTAGGTAATGTAAATAACATATTTGGTATTTCACGAATAATTAAAAGAGTGCATAATATGATTTTTACACCTTAATAAAATATTAATTAAAGGTGAATAAAATAGAAATAGTTGTTACTCATTTCATTTTATCATTTTTATGAAAAAAATATTCATTTTTATTAAGGACCATGATAGAATTACAAAAGGGTAAAACCTAACCTAAATCTAACCACTTATCTCTTATCTAAAATTAAAAACTTTAAGTTCCTTTTATTTATAGCCTTTTAAACCTTGTCTTTTTATTTACGTTCACATTCATGACAAATAGATTAAAATTCTAATCTTTAGAAACAACTTTTGGTTACTACTAATTTTACACCCTTAGGGGAAAATAAATTGCATTTTCCACACCCCATGATAGGTGTTCATTAATGATTTTGTATTAACATGCAAGGAATTGAAGGATATTGTTTCATACCTTGAGTGAGAGCACTAGTGAGATAAATCTATTTAATATTCAATACATAGTAAATTTGGAACTTCTAAATAGCTTTATAAAATTAAAATATGAGGTATTTCAATCACACTTTAATCCTTCATTCTTAATCAAACTAAATATATCGATTAAGGGGGAGTTGTTAGTTGATGAAAATATTAGACAAGGGGGGAGGTTTATATTTTTCACATTATATTTATAATGTGTTTGTTTAAGTATGTGTAGGATTTATCATTTTTTTTTATAAATATAATTTCTTAAAACCCCTAATATGGGAATTCATAATTTCAAAGCATGATTTCACATGAATTGGTGTTTATAGATATCTTAGACAAAATTGGTTGTATTTATCTTATTTTATACATCAGGTTAACCCACATAGACTTATATTTGACTAAATAAATGATCTTTTCTAATAGAACCATGTAATATCATTCATCTCTTAGATGTGATCAAGAATTTTCATATAAGGGAGACAGACATTTTTTTTGAGAAAAATATGAGATGTGAAGACCCCAATTATCCTTTACATCTTATTTCCAATAAGGGGGAGAAAATATTGAGAACACATATTGAATTTTGAATATGTGAAGAGATAGTGAAAACAAAATAAAAAGGGGAGATTTTTGATCCCCTTTTTCATTTGTTGTCAATCAGTTAGTATGTTGATGAAGTGGTGATACTTAGAGAATTGTTACTGATCCATGATATAAAATTCTGTCATGATTTGAAATTTCTCCATGATTAAATGTTACTATTTTTGATGTGATATTTAATGTTTAAATACATGTTTTAAGGACTTTGTTCATTGAATACATTAAGTAGAGTCCATGATATTTTTTTTTATTTTCATGATGTAGAAATGATCTTATAAAGGCATTGTAAATGAAATATTATTGCATAATGAATTAAAGTTGGTACATGCAAAAAAGAATATTTTTTATTAGGTATTATATTGTGGTTCGTTTATTTACTTAGATATTTTATAAGTATTATTTCTATTGAGTGGATTGAAAAAACATTGGGAAACACACAAGCCAGCCTTAACCACTCAACCAAGGGAACTTGTGGGACTCGAAGGTCCATAATGCCTATGGGAGAAGCCTAGATTAGTCCATGGGTATCCTAGGAGCATACTCTTGTGCATAATATACACTTGGGATGTATGTAGGCCCATAGTGGAGGTGGGAACATGGTGCACACCTATAGTTCTATTGGGCCGAAGCCCATGATGGTGTGCAATGTAGTGTGATGGGTGCTGATCACCTATAGAAATATCAGTCTATTGAAAATTTATTTGAAAAATAAACCATGGATACCACCAATGGTGAAACTTATATGGGAAAAAACATATAACACACTATTCATCCATCTTAAAAAAATATGGATATTTTGGGGGCTATTGGATTGATTCAATCTCTGCCATCTGTTGATCCCACACAATGAGCATTCAAAAAAATGGTGATATTATCCATTGTACCTTTGGCCTTCCTTCAACCATTGGTTTTATGTAGAGATCTATACATCCATCCATCTCCATTAATCACCTCATGTGAATGAGACCACTCGAACCAAACTAAATCCATGCATGAAATCTCTATCTTGTATGCACGAGAATAATTCAAAGATGCTCTTCAATCGATTAAAAACATAGTTGTAGGAGTCCATTAATTTTTATGATCACTAACGCATTCATGATTCTAAAATGGAGGATCATGCTATTGTTATCTCATGCACATTATGAAATGTGAAATCACGTAATAGAAGGTGTCGCACAAATACATGAATGACTCAAGTTATTTGAGAATACCGAATCCTTTGGTATATTAAAGAGCGATGATCAATGAAATTTGAAGGCTTAATAAATGTGATTTTTTTCTTATAATCAAGGTAGTGTAATATGTGGTAAAAATAACATAAAAATGTAGATCCTCATAAGAATATTTTACACACCAAAATATAGAGAATTCGATAGAGAGACCTCTCGCATCAAAAAAATAGTTTCTACAAAATGTTGTTTCATGAAGGGGAAGATTTACACAACTATTTCTTGCATGTAGAAGAATAATCTGAAAACCACCTTGATTATATAGGATATCCACTAACTCATAAATAAGGATCCTTCATAACACTCTGATTATACAAAGAATCAACCACTGAATATACTATTATGAAAAGGAAGGAGAACCGATGCTTACTTACATGAAGGTTTTGCATGATGAATATACCCAAGAATATTTTGGGTTTTCATGAAATAATATAAGAGAGAATTCATGAGGAAGGTGGTTATGTTCATGGTATCTAATACATTAATGAGTGGGATCCAATGAAAACACATGTTACTCATTTATTATTGCATTCAATATGGATGATAGTGCATACTAATTCACTTGTGTACAATATCTTAAGGCACATTCATATAATAGTGTGTGTGTGAGAAGAAAAAAAATAAAAGGATATTATGCATGAATCCAAGAAACATGAATTCATAATTAAATGAGTTACTCGAAACATGTTTTTACTAGCACATAAAATAATCAGTCATATAAATGAATGTGATAAGTTTTGTATGCCATGAAATATATGCATGAAGTGAAATTAAAAGAATTGATTTTATAAAAATTATTCAATAATATGATCTTGAATAAGTTTTGTGCATATCTTACACACATATAATTCAGGCCAGGAATTTATCAAATGGAATAATCATCTCAAGAATTGTTACACTGTGGTAACTAATTAAGAATAGGGGATCATAGAAATTTGAACAAGACCAGCAGGTTGCAAAGGTTCTTGAAGTGTACATGGGAAAGTGTGATCTAGTAAGCTCGTATAGAAAGATACAATTATTATCCTATAGTGGATTGAGATATAAGATAAAGGAGCTAGTGACTAGAGGGTATAACCAATGGCTAAAGAGGCTCGAGGATAATATGACAATTGGAGAGGTATAACCAACTATGGTAGAAGAGTTGGATTACTGGGGGGGGGGGGGGGTATAACCAAAACCAATTGTAGGATCAATTACTAATTGGTATAACTAGTTGCTACCTAAACCATTATAATCACCAAAATAATATTATAGTAGAGAATACATGTTGGCGGGGATATAACCAACATGGAATATAATAGTCCTTTTAGGAGAACCTTGTAAATACCAATTACGCTCTCTCTATTATTATTACTCTACATAGTGTGATATGAGATATATCAGAGAGTGGATCAAGAACCTTACCAAGTTTAGGTGGTTGAATTAAAAGTAAAAATAATCTATAAAAAATAATTGTACCACTGATTCACCATCCCTCAATGGAACCTAATCTAGCCTAGGGATCTACACACCATGACCCATACTGTCACTGATGGAACTTGTCTGAGAAGTCATGCTCATATCTCATTTCCATGATATACTTACTAGATCTAAATAGATCACAATTTCCAGATAGGGGATCACACCCATGACCACTGGGGGAGGCCACCAACACTACTAGATCAATATTTTAGACAGTGGATCGAAATGATGTGTATGGTGGTCACACCGACACTACGAACCCCACTTAAGAAGGGTAAGATAGATGATCCCACCCCATGCCTCATAGAGGGATATAAATAACTCAATAAAAAGTGGAACCCATATAGGGGATCATAATTATATTATGAGGATGTAATTTAACATTGTACACTCAAAAGGATAGACCAAGGAATCACACTAAACTAAAATTGTTCTAAACTAAAGATATTAAGGGATTTAAGATATCTTTGAGGAAGTACACATCTTGTACCTATAATACTAGACCTAACCATGTTTCTTATCATATTACTCTACCTATTACAGTGTACATATAATTTTACCCTATTTCTTTTCTAATTCCCATGTACATATGGTTGTGCTCACATACTATGGTCGTTCTTGTGTACTTGGTCATGTTTGAGTACTGGTCCATGCTCGTGTACTCCACCCTTTCCCAGGTACTTAGCTATTTTCATGCCTATGTATCCCTTGATATACATGATAATATTATATTGGAGTGATACATGGTGTGTAAAACATGTCACACAATGTTTGATTCTTTATTTCAGGAGAAACCATTGCATCATAGTAAGGAGCCCCACACAACGTCTGTTATTTAGAGTATAAGATGTGTAACAAAATATTTTCTAGAAATATATAGTTTATTCACATATATCCTGATTATTTCATCACCTCTAATGGTTGAACATGAAAAATTCAAACCAAGACTTGATCGATCTCGGAGGTTACTAGTATTTGGAATCCGAGCTTTGATCTGCCTGAAAAAACACTATAGAGCTGTACCGTAATCGAGCCACGCCGAACCCTAAATGGAGGATCCCAAATAGGATTTAATATCCATTTTTTATCAATAAATACTTCTATGTCAACAATATATATCCAAAAATCTTGTAAATTATTTGTTTCACCAAAGATCGTTTTTTCAATGATCATCCAGTAGGAATTTTTTGAACCGCTGACCAAATGAAATGCCAATAGCGATCACACATAGAACAGGAAGAGAAATACATAAACCATAAAATTATTAATGAAAAATGGCCTTATTTGGGTTGGAATTAATTTTTTTCCATAATAATGATGAACAAACATTATTATTTATCAACAAATTCAATTCGCCTAAATCCTCGGAAGAATAAACCTGAACCCCCAAGCATGATTGACCCATGAATAAAACCGTTATAAGAATCGATTAAAGTTTATCATGGGATAAATAAATGGGGATAAATATATATAAAAAATGTCCTAACTCTATTTGGATCGATCACTGATGATGAATGGTCACACGTTGATGTCACTGGTGAGATCTACTGTAATGACCCAAAGTTTCATTAATGGAAAATCCATCTTGATCTTATTGAATGTCTCTTTATATAAAATGTTTTTATAAGATGTCAACTTCTTTGGTTTTATGTTAATATTTTTGACCGTTGTTAATATAGCCGTTGAATAGTGATCACATGATTAGTATAAATATAGGAACTTAACAAATCCAATTTACTCAGACAAAAGAAGTGATGACCTCATCCAGTAGAATTGCCCCATACGAAGCCCATTTGTCGGAGATCGAAAAAGAGGTGGCATCCTTGGGATTCTCCCTTGACAAAGCCCAAGCTGAGCTTCACCATGTCAAGCTCGAACGAGACCGTCTATGGGAAAAGTGGAAGTTGATTGAGATTACCACTCAAGCAATGTTATCCGAGCCACCCCAAGAGTCTGTCATCATCGCAAACCTTACCCTTAGGTCTTATGTGGCTATTTTAAGGGGTTAGTAACAAATAATTAGTACTATGTTCATGTACATTATTTTTGTATATAATAATGAATATAATTTCGAGTCTTTTTTGATACATTGTAAATATTTTTTAAAGTACAAATGGTGTTCTTAGTTATTATTTAATTAATAAATCTATTTTATTAAATTAAGGGATTTTTTAATAAAATAATATTTTAATAAAATAATAATATTATTATTAAATTAATTTTTATTAAATATGAATGATATTATAATTTTATGAATGCAATTAAAATTTTATATTAAGGTTTGAAAGCCATTTCTGTCAAAAACCCGTGAATTTTCTATAAATGTTGGTTTTTATTTTAAAAGTGAAAATTAACATATTTAGATATTTTTTTAGAAAAAATAAATGTCATTTCTGGAATCAGGATGTTGAAATTATCCAACGGTGAATTTTTCATAATTTTCTGAGACGGTTAAATTTTTGGGTAAAAATTAAATACCGTTTAAATATATAATGTGTTTTATGACATCATAATGACCCAATGGTGATGTAATAAAATACCATAATCCTTATGTTCGGCCAATATATGTTTTATCATTAAAATAATGTGATTTTGGGTTTGTTTGAATTACTTTTCAAAGCAATAATGGACCCCTCAAGACATATTCAACACTTTGCCTTTTAAAATTAATTTCCATGGGAGTGTGACTCACCTCCACATAATCAACCTTATTATTTTAAGAAGTTAGGACTTGGGCCTTATAAAATATTGTTTTCCTATTCCCTTTTCCAAAAACCATGGGCAAAAACCATGGTATGGTTTGTGGTTTGGATTAATTAAATGTAAGGAGATCCAAACCTAAATAATAAAGAATTCCCTCACCTTTCCTATATAAACCCACACAAGCTCCCACTTCCTCCTCACTAAAATCCCTTGGAGTTCGTCCAACCTCTGCCATACTCTCTCTATAATCTTACCAAGGTTCCCCAAGCTCCCAAGAAGCCTCTCACAAGCCTCTCTCTAGCCTTTGGAAGCACACTTCCAAGTAAGGGTTTTTTCTTCCTTTCTCATTTTTTTCAATTTTTTTAAGTGGTATTACCCTTTTAATTTAAATTATGAATGTTGGGGTATGGTTTATAACCTTCCCCATACTTCCATCTTATTTTTTGAATGATGGTAGACCCCTTTCTATCTCATTAAATGCCTCCCATGTACACCCGTTACTATACCGAATTTCCGAAAGGAACTTCTCTCTCTTCTTTTACATTCAAGAAATACTCTTGTATCATGAACCTAAATTCCATTAAAATTGATGGTACGTGTATCTATATAACCTCCTTACTTTCCATTACATGTAAATATGATGAGGAACCCCTTTCTCTCTCATCAACCTTTTTTTTATTAATTCTTACGTCACGCCGTTACGCTGCTGAAATCGCATCGATTTTCTAAGCCAATGTCATTGTGTTGTGAATACCATGCCTATTTATCCATCAAGGGTATTCACCTTTATGCACATTTACTTATTGATTGTAAAGTTTCATGTATGAATTCCATATTACTTTATCGTGGAATAAATGATTATGTTTTATGAATCCATGTTTTATGATCCATGTGGCACACTTATGCATGAAATGAAATGTTTAAGAAGGGTGCGCCCTTATAGCACTCCAATGCATTGGGTAAAGTATAGTATCATGATACGTCATGTGAAATGAGTGTTGACTCATGCTAATTCAAGTGCAATGAGGGTTTACTCGTGCTTCATGTGCAATGAGGGTTTACTCCTGCTTTATGTGCAATGAGCCTTGGCTCATGCTAATTCCATGTTAAGTGTTGTTGCCACATTTCCATGTTATGATTATCATGATTTATCATGCCTTTATGTTCATGTTTCTTTTATTCTCTATTGATATGCCTATTGTCTAACATGTATTTTACTCCTCATGTTATTCCATGTGTACTCCCTTACTGGGCTTTATAGCTCACCCTTTTCTTATGCATGTCCTCAGGTTATCCCATGCAATGCTAAGTACGAGGGAATGTAGTGGTCATGTAAAGGAAGTTTTCAATAAAGATGTTGTATTTCATGTTTTAAGTTTTTATGTAATGATCCTAAGCCCCAAAGACACTAAACCTCTCGATATTCTTTGTTGTATCAAGTGAAGTTTTATGTAATGAATCATGTTTAAGTTGTAATAAAAAGTAGGGTTGTCATAGTTGGTATCAGAGGATAGGTTTAGTTATTTTGGGATTAGGAAACCCTAGTAAAGCCTTAGATACAAGACTAAGTATAATAAAAAAATCCCTAAGTTTTGGTAAGTGTTGAGTAAGTGGTTTATCAAACAAATACATTCCTGTCTGGATACGAGCAGGTAGAGGCGACTCTGACACAGATATATCCTAGGGGTAAAACACAAAAACACCGCTTTGAGCTAGACTCGAACGAGAACTGGTGCACGACAATGGGCCTTGCTGCACTCTTGGTTACGACACTCCCAGGGGATATGTTTTGATAAATTCATAAGCTTAGTATGAACCCTTATTAAGGGAATTAAAAAAGATCCCCCTAAGAATATATGTTAGAAAGTTGATCATGAAAAGACTAGATTGAAGCCTATAGACTCATGAGTTAAGGAAATGAAAGTTTATTTATAAGTCATAAACTTTTGTCTTTGGATTACCCTTTATTTGTTACCCCTAACTTTACTTTTATTCCAGCCAATGGCCGGTAATAGGAGGAATCGGGCTAACAACTGTTGTGAAGATCAGTGTGATGACTGTACTAATGAGATTCCAAATCCAATGGGAGCAGGAATCATGAACTTTGTCACGCTTCTCTCTTAGCTAACTCAAGTTTTGAATAGAAACACGGGTCAAGAGAAATGTTCAACCCCCCCTAAGAAAGAACAAGTCACTATCGAGAGCTTCATGAGACAAAGGCCTCCTACTTTTAGTGGATCATCCGATCCCACGATCGCTGAACAATGAATCAACTCTATTGAAAAGATATTCTCCATACTCCAATGTTCTAAAAAAGAGAAGGTTCTCCTATCGGCTTATCATATGGAGGGTGAAGCTGATCAATGGTGGATTTTGATCAAAAATACGAAGCCTGAGGAGGAGATCGAGGCGTTAGAATGGAAGGATTTCTGGAAGATGTTTTTCGATAAATATTTTCCGCGCACCCTCCAACTTAAGATGGAAAGGGACTTCCTTTCCCTCAAGCAAAAAGATGAAGAATTTGTTGGAGCGTATGAGGAAAACTTCACGAGGCTTGCACAATACGCTTCCGATTTTGTCGTTACCCCCGAATGCAAGGTTGATCGCTTCTTTGGTGGGATGAAGCCTAGCTTGTGGAAAGCATTAGCGATCCGTGACTTCGACAGCTATGAGGAAATTGTCCTATGTGCCCTCAAGGTTGAAATGGAGATCGAGGAATAACAGGGGTATCATGGGGACAAGAAGCGTATGGTGGACTTCAATGCTGGTGGTTTGATGGAAAAATCCAATGGTGCTAAGAAGATCCAGCACCCCACTTGCCAAAAGTGCGTAAATAAGCACCCTGGAAATTGCCTTAAGGGGACGAGAAAATGCTTCAGGTGTGGAAGAGAAGGGCACCTAGCTGTTAACTGTCGGCAAGAAGGACCCGCGGTTGTGACAGAGGAGAGGAATGCTCCGTTCGAAACTCAACGCGTTGTTCAATTCTACAAATGCAAAGAACCGGGTCATTTTTCAAATCATTTCCCTAATCCAAGGGTTATCAGAGGCAACCAACAACCTCCAAGACAACAAGGAAGAGCTTTTTCCATCACTTCTTCCGAAGTGAACCCCGACAACGAAGTGGTGACAGGTGCGCTAGTTATTCATTCAAGAATAGCGAACAAAATTTTTGATTCAGGTTCTATGCATTCTTTTATATCTCGAAAGTTTAGTAGAACAATCCTAGCACCAGCACAAATCATGGAAGTAAAGATGTAGGTGAGTACGGCAAATGGGGAAATCATTGAATCCAATGAGTATAAATCCTTCCTTGTTATAATTTTTGGATTGAATTTCCTGGCGAACCTCATCATACTCCCTCTGGTAGAATTTGATGCAATTCTTGGCATGGATTGGCTTTCCCTATATAGAGCCAACATAAATTGTCGGGAGAGGGAAATCACACTCCATATGGAGAATCGACCCCCGATTCTTTACAAGTGTCAGGAGGAAGATGGATATCCTTTAGCTCCAACATCACAAGCATGGATATTACTGCCTTATGAGCACACATTTATGGCTCAGATGATTGAGTCCAAGGAAGAAACCATCCTTGAAGAAATACCTATTGTGAGGGAATTCGCTGAAGTGTTTCCCGAGGAACTGCCTGGTCTTCCTCTAAGAAGATATGTTGAGTTCTCAATTGAACTTATACCTGGGGCGCTCCCAATATCCAAGACTCTATATAGAATGGCTGTTGTAGAGCTTGAAGAGATGAAGAAACAACTACAGGAGAATCTGGATAAAGGGTTTATACGCCCAAGTGCTTCACCATGGGGTGCACCAGTCCTCTTCGTCAAGAAGAAGGATGGGTCAATGCGGCTTTGCATCGATTATCATGAACTTAAAAAAATCATGATAAAGAACAAGTATCCTCTCCCAAGAATCGATGACTTGTTTGATCAGCTGTGTGGAGCAGAATACTTCTCCAAGATGGACTTGCGGTCGGGATATTATCAAGTTAGGGTGAAGAAGGAAGATGTCCCCAAGACTGCTTTTTGTACAAGGTACGGGCACTATGAATTCATAGTAATGCCTTTCAGACTCACCAATGCTCCAGAAATATTCGTGGACTTGATGAATAGAGTCTTTAGAGATTACCTTGACAAATTTGTGGTAGTCTTTATAGATGATATTCTAATATACTCCAAAACCAAGGAGGATCATGAGGATCATTTAAAAACCGTACTAGAGACTTTGCGCAAGGAGAATATCTATGCAAAGTAAAAAATATGTGAGTTCTGGTTGAAGGAGGTCTCATTCTTGGGCCATATCATCAAAAGCAATGGGATATCTATGGACCCCTCCAAAACAGATGCAATTGAGGGATGGTCGATGCCAACATCGGTAACGGATATCCGTAGCTTCTTGGGGTTAACTAGATATTATCAATAATTTGTGAGGAATTTCTCACGATTGTCCAACCCTCTTACCAAGATAACTAGAAAGGGAGTAAAGTTTTCTTGGAGTGATAAATGTGAAGAAAGCTTCAAGGAGTTGAAAAGGAGGCTTATCACTGCACCCGTGCTCACTTTACCCACAAGTGGGGAACTTTTTGTGGTATTCAGTGATGCTTCAAAGAAGGGCTTAGGCTGTGTGCTGATGAAGAATGATAAAGTGATATCCTATGCCTCAAGGTAGTTGAAAATCCATGAGAGAACCTATCCAACGCATGATCTGGAGTTGGCGGCTGTGATCTTTGCCTTGAAAATCTGGCGGCATTATCTCTATGGAGAGAAATGTGAGATATATACTGACCACAAGAGTCTTAAATATATATTCACACATAAGGAGCTTAATATGCGCCAGAGAATATGGATAGATCTCATCAAGGATTATGACTGTTCAATACATTACCACCATGGGAAAGCGAACAAGGTGGCAGATGCCCTAAGTAGAAAGGACCCAACAATTCTATCAATGATGAGAATTGAGAAGGATCCAATCTTATTAGACTTGATGAATATGGATGTGGGAATCATAAAGAAGGGAACATCATCAATCCTTTCACAAATGATTGCTCAACCATCTCTTTTGGAAAGGTTAAAGGATGCTCAAAAGGATGATGTGGGAATTCAAGAAAAAGTGGGAGATATCGAAAAAGGGAAATCCTCAGAGTTTAATGTTAATGAAGAAGGAATTGTGTGGTTTGGGAAAATACTACGTGTTCCATCAAGTCCAGAGCTAAAGAAGGAACTTTTGGATGATGCACATAGTTCAAATTTCTCTATTCACCTAGGGATCACAAAGATGTATCGAGATCTCTGAGAAAACTTTTGGTGGGATAATATGAAGAAGGAGATCACTGAATATACATCAAAGTGCCTGGTGTGTCAGCAAGTGAAGGCAGAGAGGAAGAAGTCTAAGGGGATGATGCAACCATTGCCCATACCATAATGGAAATGGGAGAACATCACCATGGACTTTGTCACCAGACTTCCAAGGACATCCAAAGGCAATAATGCAATCTGGGTTATTGTGGATCGTCTTACAAAGACTGCACACTTAATTTCTATTCGGGAGGATTTCTCTTTAGAACAACTGCCACAAATATATATCAGGGAAGTGGTTAGGTTGCATGGAGTACCACTATCTATTGTGTCTGACCGAGATCCAAGATTCACCTCTAAGTTTTGGAAGAGTCTTCAACATGCTCTGAATACTGAACTGAACCTCAGTACGACCTATCATCCTCAAACTGATGGCCAATCTGAGCGGACTATCCAAACACTTGAGGATATGTTGAGAGCGTGCTTAATGGAATTTAAAGGAGGATGGGATCAACATCTTCCTCTGGTTGAGTTCTCTTATAATAACATTTTCCACTCAAGCATCCAAATGGTACCATATGAAGCCCTGTATGGGAAAAGGTGCAGAACACCGACATGTTGGGATGAGGTCGGTGAACGTAAGATTCGTGGACCAGAAATGGTCGAAGAAATGGTGGAGAAGGTGAAAACCATTCAGCAGCATATCAAGGAAGCCCAGAGTCAACAGAAGAGTTATGCAGATAATCGTCGATGATACCTTGAGTTTAAAGATAGAGATATGGTGTTTCTAAGCATATCTCTGTGGAAAAAGGTCATGAGGTTTGGAAAGAAAGGGAAGTTAAGTCTAAGGTACATCAGCCCCTTGGAGATTCTTGTTCGTGTTGGGGCTGTGGCCTATCGAATAGCACTTCCACCTGCCATGGACAAGGTGCATGATGTATTTCATGTATCCCTCTAAATTAAGTACATACCAGACCCTTCACATGTACTCTCATATGAGGTTGTATAATTGGAAGACGATCTTTCTTATGAGGAGCAACCAGTGAAGATCTTAGATCGTTTTGAAAAAGTTCTACGAAATAAGACAATGCCCCTCGTTAAGGTGTTGTGGAGAAACCACAAGTTTGAAGAAGAGACTTGGGAATCAGAGGATATGATGAAGCTGAGTTACCCACATTTGTTTTAGTGTGGGAAAAGGAAATTTCGAGGGCGAAATTTCTTAAGGGGGGAATATTGTAACGACCCGAAGTTTCATTAATGGAAAATCTATCTTGATCTTATTAAATGTCTCTTTATATAAAATGTTTTTATAAGATGTCAATTTCTTTGGTTTTATGTTAAGATTTTCGATCGTTGTTAATATAGCTGTTGAACCGTGATCACATGATTAGTATAAATATAGGACCTTAACAAATCCAATTTACTCAGACAAAAGAAGTGATGACCTCATCCAGTAGAATTACCCCATACGAAGCCCATTTGTCAGAGCTCGGAAAAGAGGTGGCATCCTTGGGCTTCTCCCTTGACCAAGCCCAAGCTGAGTTTCACCATGTCAAGCTTGAACGGGACCGTCTACGGGAAAAGTGGAAGTTGATAGAGATTACCACTCAAGCGATGTTATCCGAGCCACCCCAAGAGTCTGTCACCATCGCACACCTTACCCTTAGGTCTTATGCGACTGTTTTAAGGGGTTATGTAACAAATAAGTAGTACTATGTTCATGTACATTATTTTTGTATATAATAATGAATATAATTTCTAGTCATTTTTGATACATTGTAAATAGTTTTTAAAGTACAAATGGTGTTTTTAGTTATTATTTAATTAAGAAATATATTTTATTAAATTAAGAGATTTTTGACTAAAATAATATTTTAATAAAATAATAATAATATTATTAAATTAATTTTTATTAAATATAAATGATCTTATAATTTTATGAATGCAATTAAAATTTTATATTAAGGTTTGAAAGCCATTTCTGTGAAAACCCGTGAATTTTCGATAAATATTGGTTTTTATTTTAAAAGTGAAAATTAACATATTTAGAAATTTTTTTAGATAAAATAAACTTCATTTCTGGAATCAGGACGTTGAAATTATCAAACGGTGAATTTTTCATAATTTTCTGAGATAGTCAAATTTTTGGGTAAAAATTAAATACTGTTTAAATATATAATGGGTTTTATGACATCATAATGACCCAATGGTGATGTAGTAAAATACCATAATCCTTATTTTCGTCCAATATATGTTTTATCATTAAAATAATGTGCTTTTGGGTTTTTTTGACTTACTTTTCAAAGCATTAATGGACCCCTCAAGACATATTCAACACTTTGCCTTTTTAAATTAATTTCCATGGGAGTGTGAATCACCTCCACATAATCAACCTTATTATTTTAAGAAGTTCGGAATTGGGCATTATAAAATATTGTTTTCCTCTTCCCTTTTCCAAAAACCATGGGTAAAAACCATGGGTTGTTTTGTGGTTTGGATTAATTTAATGTAAGGGGACCCAAACCTAAATAATAAAGAATTCCCTCACCTTTCCTATATAAACCCACCCAAGCTCCCACTTCCTCCTCACTAAAATCCCTTGGAGTTCATATAACCTATTCCCTACTCTCTCTAGAATCCTCCCAAGGTGCCCCAAGCTCCCAAGAAGCCTCTCACAAGCCTCTCTATAGCCTTTGGAAGGACACTTCCAAGTAAGGGTTTTTTATTCCTTTCTTATTTTTGTCAATTTTATTTAAGTTGTATTGCCATTTTAATTTCAATTATGAATGTTGGGGTATGGTTTCACACCTCCCCAATACTTCCCTCTTATTGTTTTAATGATGGGAGACCCCTTTATCACTCATTAAATGCCTCCCATGTACACCCGTTACTATGCCGAAATTCTGAAAGGAACTTCTCTCTCTTCTTTTACATTCAAGCAATACTCTTGTATCATGAACCTAAATTCCATTAAAATTGATGGGAAATGTATCTATATGACCTCCTTAATGTCCATTACATTTAAATATTATGAGTAACCCCTTTCTCTCTCATCAACCTTTTTTTAATTAATTCTTACGTCACGCCGTTACGCTGCTGAAATCGCACCGATTTTCTAAGCCAATGTCATTGTGTAGTGAATACCATGCCCATTTATCCATCAAGGGTATTCACCTTTATGCACATTTACTTGTTGATTTTAAAGGTTCATGTACGAATTCCACATTCCTTTGTCGTGGAATAAATGATTATGTTTTATGAATCCATGTTTTATGATCCATGTGGCACATTATGCATGAAATGAAATGTTTAAGAAGGGTGCGCCCTTATAGCGCTCCAATGCATTGGGTAAAGTATAGTATCATGATACTTCATGTGCAATGAGTGTTGAATCATACTAATTCAAGTGAAATGAGGGTTTACTCGTGCTTAATTTGCAATGATGGTTTACTCATGCTTTATGTGCAACGAGCCTTGGCTCATGCTAATTCCATGTTAATTGTTGTTGCCACATTTCCATGTTATGATTATCATGCTTTATCATGCCTTTATGTTCATGTTTCTTTTATACTCTATTGATATTCCTATTGTATAACATGTATTGTACTCCTCATGTTATTCCATGTGTACTCACTTACTGGGATTTATAGCTCACCCTTTTCTTATGCATGTCCTCTGGTTATCCCATGCAATGCTAAGTACGAGGGAATGTAGTGGTCATGTAAAGGAAGTTTTCAATAAAGATGTTGTATTTAATGTTTTAAGTTTTTATGTAATGATCCTAAGCCCCAAAGACACTAAACCTCTCGATCTTCTTTGTTGTATCAAGTGAAGTTTTATGTAATGAATCATGTTTAAGTTGTAATAAAAATCAGGGTTGTCATATCTACAACATATGTTGGTGAAATAATCCTCGATCCATTGTCTTTCACCAAGATATCCTCTAACAGGTCCTCTAACAATATCAGGGTTATACATATAACCCTACAATTTGGTTATAAATGTATATTTATATAGGAGTATAGGCAAATATGTCAAAAAATATTAACATAACTTAATTTACTTATTTATTTTATTATTTGCGCCCTCGATAAATTTTTATCGAATTCCCAACACCAAAAAATATTTTATTGCACCTAAGGTAAAGACATCGTACTAGAATCAATGGAAGTCTCAAATTTTTATCTAATACCCCATTTGAGAGTTATTCAACCATTTCAAGAAATCCATGTTCACGTGATATTAATAAATTTAATATTTTTATAATATAAATATTGGGATCACTGGGCCTCAAAATCACACATCATATTAGCATATGGATTTAAAAATATTATTAGATATATTTAAAATATTTACATGTAAAAAATAGAAATGTCCAATTATTCCCACCTTAATGATTTTCATCCCAAAAAGTGAAAGAAGACTACTAAATAAGTATGAAAAGAGAGCTTGCATCTGGGTCTCCCACTCCCCAATGCTCTCCTGATGATTCCCTTGTTTTCACTAGGAACACACTAAGGGAATCACTCCCCCATGTTGGATCTTCTATAATGATCCTAAATCTCAAAAAATTATTTCAAAAATATAGATTCATCCTTGATGTCCATATTTCCCCTATTGATAACATACAATGGTTTGTGCATATACCTCATCAAATACAACATGTGGAAGATGTTGTGTACCCTATCTAACTGTGGTGGTATATCCAAGTGGTATGCTACCTTTATAACTCTTTATAGTATATAGAAGGGGATAATGAATCTTATAGATAACTTGACACCCCTAACAAATCTATGAAATCCACATCTAGGTGAGACCCACATGAACACATGGCCTCCCTCCTCAAATTATAAGGGCCTCCTTCATTAGTCTGAATAAGACTTTGAAGGATCTTTGAAGTCATCATACACTACTATATAATATGAACCTTCTTCATCATGGATCACACCAACTTTGGGACCATGAGTTCTGAATCACATGGATTAGTTCAATATATCGATGACCTTCGGGGTCGCCTGTACAAAGCCTCTAATGGTGCCATTCCAATAGAGGAATGATATTTTTTATTGTTCAAAAAATATAATAAGGTTATTTGATAACAAAAAATGAATCCAAAGTATAACATGAAAGCCTACTATATTCCCTATAGAACTTGAACGATCTAATTAGTCTAGCAATTAGTCTAGGGGTGAAACATCTTGCTCAAGTGCAAATGATTCCCAAAGGCCTCTTATAATCCTCTACATAATCACAAAATCAATCAAGCTTCACAATCTAAAATTATTGTCAAGGGAAATACATGGAACCATACTATATCCTATATGTATAGGCATCCCAATATATCTACCAAAAATCTTCTCTCAAATATCTTGGAAGTGGTCCGACTTGGTGAGTCAATATATGATTAACTAGATGATGTCATGTCATCTAGTTATACGGGGTAACCCCATAACTAGGTCCATAGATATACCATCCCACTTACACTATATAACCTCTAGCGGTTAATCTAAACCCACCAAGACATATTTCTTGACCATCACCTACTGAAAAGTGAGGCATCGAGAGAAAACTCTGCTACACACTTCGTCATACTTTGTAACACCCATGGATTTTATGAGAAATATTTTGTTTTTATGTTATATAAATCATCAAAGGAATCTTTCGCTACACGCAATTGCGACCTTCCTCGATAGCGTGTGTAGTACGCAATACTGAGTTCCATTAAACAACGATATATTATTATAATATTATAAACTAGCCGTTATGAATAGTATTAACTAAATTTTAAATTTTACAACATTATTATTCATCTTACACATTTTCTAGAACATGGTAAGAGAACAAAATAATTTTTTTGGGTAAAATAAGTATTTATCAAAAAATGCAATTTTGCCGCCTTTTGATGGCACACCCACATTAAATCTAGTTTTTGACACGTTTATAAGTTCAATTTGACAAAATAAAATTCTTATTTTGAATCAGGATATAAAAATTTACTTTGGATAAATTTTTGATATTTTTCTGATAACTTTCATATTTTGATGAATAGTAAAAATACACTAATTTTTAATTAAAAACAACTTTTTTCATTGAGATAATTTATATGGTTAAATTATAATATTTAATGGTTTTAAAGTATATATAGAATATATTTTTACCATTTAATATAATTTATGTCATTAGCATTAATTTCACATTGAATTCTTAGGTAAAAACATTTTAATCTTTGGCAATGTTTTAACTTCTAAAATCCATTTTCTTAACAACAAGATTTATTTTAAATTAATTAATGAAAATTATATGTTTTGAATTTTGAAAAATGGATTCCATATTCAGAATCAGTGGTTCCAAATTATGTTAGTAGACTACTTTTTAGTTTTGGGCATTATGAATAGTAACTACGGTAAATTTTATTTACCATAGTTAAAGGTAAATCGGGTAATTAAGGGTAAATATAAGATTATAAAATTACCTTAACACCTACCAAAACCCGATTGGATGACTAAAAGTCGACCCATATCACCTAAGGGTCGGATCAGATTCATTTAATAGGCTTTTTTCCATGAAAATAATTTAATTATTATTAAAACCAAAGAATGTGACAACATGTCACTTTCTTAAATCCTATAAGTATAATAATTTTAATTTGGTGATAAACTTAATAAAACTTCGAACATGAATAGTATCCAAAAAGATAATACAATTATATACATCATAGGAATTTATTTATAATTTTTAGGGATTAAATAAGTATCATTAATTATGACACAATAGTGATGTTGAAATTATTTTATTAATTAAAATATCAAATAAATTGTTTTAAAAATATTAAAATAATTATTATATGAACTATTTAATGTGCTAAACTAATTTTCTAGATACATATGACATTTTATGAATCTATTAAAGCTTTTAGTTCGAACATATCTTCTGTATATATTTTATTTAAATTCAAATAAATGAATAGTGTCAAAATTGACACTATTGTTATTTTATAAAAATAACATATTATAAAATTGTTTAAAAATCACAAAAATATTTAAAAATTATAAATTAAAATTTACATGGTCTAAAATGTCATAAAGTGTCAAATTATGGAAAATTAACAACACATATGTAATTATTTATAATAATTTAAATTTAGAATATTATTACCACAAATAAAATTAAATTGATAAATAAGGATAAATAAAGTTGATAATGTTTAAAATAAATTCCTAACATGTCTAAATTTTATTGGTTGATGATATTACAACCCTATATCATCTAATATTTGGATATGAGTCATTTTGGAAGTTTTTTAAGTGGGGGTGGGATTTAATATAAACTAATATTTCTTATATTTCCAAAGGTGCCCCTCTCCTCCCTTATAAAAGGGCACATCCTCCCTCTACTCCTCACACCAATTTGAGCTTTCCAGCTCGGCCAAAACCTTCCACTTTCTCCTCTAAACTTTCCTAGAATCATCCTATAGGTTCTGGTCTTCTTAAAAGACCAACCCTAGTGCCCTAAGAGGAGGTTAAAAAGAGGCGCGTCAAAAAAAAGAGGTAATATCCATTACCGATCCTTTCCAAATTCTTTCTTCTTCAACTTATTCTTATTTAGTTGTTTCATTATGAAGTAATAACATCAGTATCACTCATATACTAATATGTTATTATAAGTATTAAACAACCCTATTTCACCATCTATCCATCCTACGGAAAACGAAATCACCGCGCGTGCGTACGTACGGAATACCGTCTCCACGCCGTGGTGTAATCTATTTTCCCCAACCACCTTACTTGGATGGGTATAATGGTGTAAATAATTACTATATATGATTATTGTAAAGTGATATTGATTCTGAAATAGTATACATACACTCCAATACAATTCCACGATCATGGGAATGATATCATCGCTCGTGCGTACGTACGGAATACCATCTCCACGATGTGATGCGATTCGTTCAACATGATCTTCATTGAATAATGATTATATAAATGAATTGAATGAATAAATAAGATATATAGTACATTAATACCATTCTGGAAATGATGTATCTATAACCTAAAGAGAAGAATAAGAATTTATTCGACAAAACACGCATAAGAACAAAAAGTTATAAACACCCAAATAACAAGTAGCAATGAAATATTACTACTAAGAAGCTAAGAATATGACCATATATGATATCATAACAATAATTATGATTCTGGAATAAGTCAATAACATTATTTAAATAATTATACAGGAGGTTCGGACACTTACGAAGCAAATCGGACCTAAGGTAAGGGAAATATCACAATCTCATTTTTATCCGAGATTGTTTATACTCTGGTATTTGCTGGGGTGTATTTTATCACCCACATCCATGTTTCCTCAATATGTAATATTATTTACATCCACCTACAATTTTTTAAATCCATTTTTACCCTTTTTTGAGTTTATAGTAAAAGATATGAAAGGAATCTTTTATCATTTTTCGTACGAGGTACTTTTTGAATTTTCCGACAAAAGTACGAGAAGAATGTTTTTTTAACTTGTACGACATGAATGTATTTTTAAAACATTATTTCAAATAAGCTTCCTTTACAAGTTTTAAAGTTTATTTTTAATCAACTTATTTTAGTTTAAAATTGTATGACATGTTAAAGAAAGGAAAATGTTTTTGAAGTAGAAAGGATATTTTCCTCCAGAATGGAGTTCAAGTGCTTTATCAAAGTTATTTTCCATCTAAGATAATATAGGGTTCTGTTTCTATCCCTATTATTACATTGATTTGATTATGTTGTGATGTAATTATTTTTATGAATTCCTTTATCTTATATGAATTGTTTTATGATGTCATGTTGTTTAAGAATCCCATTTTTACTACATGGGTTATGCAATGATGTATGCTTTATGATTTTGTGGAATACATAAGAATGGTATCATTATGAGATGGGTGGGACCTATATCTCCCTCCAATGCATTGGGTAAATATTTTATATCTCATGAGATAGACATGGCTGGAACGGCAGGTTATACCGGTTCAGTGAAACAGGACTGAAACGAGGAGTGAACTCGGTTCAGAAATGGACTTTTTCCCCTAAGATAGTCTTGGAAATGAGTCTTGACTAATAAGAAATGATTCTCTATGATTATGTGTGTATTCCACAAAGTTTCATGTTTTAAGTTATGATTATTGGGGTTTCATTTCACTACTATGATATATCCCATGTTATGAAATTGTGCTCTCTTTTGTAGGTTAAGATTTCCAAAATGTTATGTTCTTATGAATATGATGGGATTGATATTTCTTTTGTTTACCCTTACTGAGCATTTTATCTCACCCTTTCGTATTTTTTCTTTCCCCAATTCAGGAAGAAGCTTATTAAGTAATATATGCCCAAAGGGACTATAGATATGATGAAATAAATGAGAGACAATGTAGACGCTTTATGAACCAGTTGTTTATGTTTCCCTGTTTCTAAAGACACTATACCTATACGGTCCTTTCACGGTTTTGTTATATGTTGTAATAAGTATGCTTCAATTTTGAAGTAATAACAATGTATGTAAAGTATGGGTCGTTATAGTTGGTATAAGAGGAAAGATATATTCAACCTTTGGAAACTAGGATGTGAAAGCCTTAGTAAGAACCCTAAGGAAAAGTCTAAGCATAGAACACAATCTTAGTGTTTTAGAAATGACCATGAATAACCTAGGATAAGACCTTAAGTGTGAAATTTTATTCTTGATTATGTGGTTTTCCTATTATTATTAGTGTTGCTCACACTATTCTTCTTGGTTTTAGTCAATGGATGGAACCCGAAGGAACCATGTTAATGTGGAATGCGACGGGCAATGTAATGATTGTCCCCCTGAGCAACCAAACGTTATGGGAGCTGGAATGAAAAATCTAGTAGCCATGCTCACACAAATTTCTCAAGCTATGAATCATGCAGGACTTCCAAACGAGCAAAGGAAGGAGAAACATTCTATTTAATCCTTCATGAGGCAGCGTCCACCTTCTTTCAGCGGGTCTACTGATCCATTAGTTGCTCAACAATGGATTAGTACTACTGAAAAGATATTTTCAGTTCTTCAATGTTCTGAACATGATAAAGTCATCCTAGTAGTGTATCGTTTGGAAGGAGATGCTGATCAATGGTAAAATCTTATTAAGAATATGAGGCAAAGGGATGAAATTGAGTCCATGGAATGGGAAGAGTTCAAGAACTTATTTTTCAATAACTACTTCCCTCGTATTCTCCGAAAAAATATGGAGAAAGAGTTTCTTGAACTGAAGCAAAAGGATGATGAATCTGTTGGTACCTATGAAGAAAATTTTACAATACTTTCAAGGTACACTTCTGGTATTATTATCCAACCTGAGAGTAAGATCGATCGATTCTTTAGTGGATTAAAACCAAGTCTTCAAAGGGCGTTATCCATAAGGGACTTCAATAGCTACGAGGAAATCGTTTGATGTGCTCTCAAAGTCGAGATGGAGATTGGAGTAACCCATCAGTCATATGGGTTTGATAAGAAGAGGAAAATGGAATTCAAAGGAAAATATAAAGAGCACACTGAAAAGAAGATGAGATTTCCCTTATGCTCAAAGTGTGGAAAGAAACATGGAGGGAGTTGTCTTAAAGGGACAAGTAAATGTTTCAAATGTGGAAAGGAAGGTCATCGGGCATTTGAATGCCGCAATGATGGGAAGAAGATGTCTAATGATGCAAACAAAGGAAGGGACACACAGAATTAACCTACTACACTTCAATGTTTCAAGTGCAAGGAGATGGGGCATTATGCCAATCAATGCCCAAATCCAAGGGTTGATGATGATGGTCGACGTCAAAAAACTCTTAAGGCTAAAGACAAAGGAAAGTCACATGCAATTTTTATCAGCGATGTGGAGTATGATAACGATGTGGTGAAAGGTACACTTACCATCCACTCTAAAGTAGCAAATGTTTTATTTGATTCTGGATCCACCCACTCCTTTATTTCTGAAGAATTTTCTAAGGATATCACCGTATTACCTCAACAATTAGATGTTGAGTTAGCTGTGACAACCCCTAATGGTACAACAGTCGCATCAAAAGTTTATAATTCTTCTCCGATTGAAGTTTGTGGGAAAGTGCTTCTTGCAAATCTTGTGATCCTTCCTATAGTGGAATTTTATGTGATTCTTGGAATGGATTGGCTTTCTTTATATGGAGCTCATATCAATTGCCAAAGAAGGGAAGTCACATTTCATATTCCAGATCAATCTATGATCGTCTATCGATGCAAGGATGAACATAACCTTCCAGTGGAAATTTCTTCCATATTATGGGTCTTGATTCAACTTAATGAAGGTTATTTATCTCAAATGGTTGGTGAGAAACTCACAATTAAGAATATGCCCATTGTACGGGAGTTTGATGATGTCTTTCCGGAGGAATTGCCAGGTCTTCCACCAAATCGTGAAGTTGAGTTTTCAATAGAACTCGTACCGGGTGCTTTGCCTATTTCAAAGACACCTTATAGAATGGCCCCAATTGAGTTGCAGGAATTGAATAAGCAACTCCAAGAGAATCTTGATAAGGGATTCATACGCCCTAGTGCGTCACCTTGTGAAGCACCTGTTCTGTTTGTTAATAAGAAAGATGGATCAATGAGACTCTGTATTGATTATCGAGAACTTAACAAGATCACTCTCAAGAACAAATATCCTCTCCCACGCATTGATGACTTATTTGACCAACTACGAGGAGCTCAATACTTTTCCAAGATTGATCTTCATTCAGGGTATCACCAATTAAGGGTCAAAAGGGAGGATATACCAAAGACGACTTTCTGTACAAGGTATAGACACTATGAATTTATAGTGATGCCATTTGGTCTTACTAATGCCCCTGCTATCTTCATGGATCTGATGAATAGTGTCTTTAGATACTATCTTGATCAGTTTGTGGTAGTCTTTATAGACGATATTCTTGTATATTCAAAGAACAAGGAAGAACATGAAGATCACTTGAGAATTATATTGAAGACCCTGAGAAAGGATAAGATTTATGCCAAATTTACCAAGTGTGAATTTTGGCTTCAAAGAGTTTCATTTTTGGGTCACATAATCTCAAAAGAGGGGATATATGTGGATCCAGCAAAAACAGAGGTTATCGAAAGATGGTCGAGACCAACAACAGTAACTGAGATCCGAAGTTTTCTTGGTTTGGCTGGATATTATCGACGTTTTGTGAAAGATTTTTCACGATTATCTAATCCACTCACCAGGTTGACTCGAAAAGGGGTTATGTTCGTGTGGACAGAAGAATGTGAAGAGAATTTCAAGGAGTTGAAAAGAAGGTTATCCAGTGCACCTGTACTCACACTTCCCCGTAGTGGAGAAAGGTTTGTGATCTACAGTGATGCATCCAAGAAGGGACTGGGATGTGTTCTCATGCAAAATGATATGGTTATAGCTTATGCCTCATGACAGTTGAAAATCCATGAGCAAAATTACCCAACTCATGATTTGGAGTTAGCTGCGGTAACATTTTCATTAAATATTTGGAGGAATTACCTTTATGGTGAAAGGTGTGATATTTATACTGATCATAAAAGTTTAAAGTATATTTTCACACAAAAGGAGCTGAATATGCATCAAAGAAGATGGTTCGAGCTGATTAAGGATTATGACTGCTCAATTAATTACCACCCTGGGAAAGCAAACAAGGTGGCAGATGCATTAAGTCGACAAGACCATTCTAGCTTATCCATGATGAGGATCACAAAAGATCCAATATTTATGGAATTACAATAGATGGATCTTGGAATTATAATGGAAGGGGGAAAATCTTATCTTTGTCAAATGAATGTTCAACCATCTATACATGTGAAGATTAAAGAGGCACATAAAGAAGATGTAGAGTTACAAAAGAAGATGAGAAGTGTTCCTGAATTCAACCTTGATTTTGATGGGATAATAAATTTCAGGAATTGGGTTTGTGTTCCTCCCATCCCATAATTAAAGAAGGAGCTGCTGGATGAGGCTCATAGTTATTCATTCTCTATTCATCCTAGAAGCACGAAGATGTATAGGGACCTGAAAGAGTACTTCGGGTGGGATGGCATGAAAAGAGATGTTGCTGAATATGTCTCTCGATGCTTGGTTTTTCAGAAAGTTAAAGTTGAGAGACAGAAGTCTAAGGGGATGTTACAACCATTACCCATACCCGAATGGAAATGGGAAAATATCACTATGGACTTTGTCACAGGACTTCCTAAAATATCCAAAGGCAATAATGCTATCTGGGTCATAGTTGATCGTCTTACAAAGTCGGCACACTTCATCGCTATTAGAGAGGATTTCTCTCTGGATCAGCTTGACAGGATATATGTAAAGGAAGTGGTAAGATTTCATGGAGTACTACTTTCTATTATATCTGATCGGTATCTAAGGTTTACTTCAAAGTTCTGGCGAAGTCTTCATCATACTCTGGATACAGAGTTGAGTTTCAGCACTGCTTATCATCCTCAGACAGACGGTCAGTCTGATAGGACAATTTAAACTCTAGAAGATATGTTGAGAGCTTGCTCTATAGATTTCAAAGGTGGTTGGGATCAACACCTACCTTTGGTGGAATTTTCTTATAATAATAGCTTTCACTCCAGTATTCAGATGGCTCCTTATGAAGATCTCTATGGAAAGAAATGCAGGACTCCAACTTGCTGGGGTGAAGTTGGGGAAAGAAAGCTATTAGGACCTGATATTGTTGATGAGATGGCAGAAAAGGTCCGATTTATTCAACAACACATAAGAGAAGCTCAGAGTCGACTGAAAAGTTATGCCGACAACCGAAGAAAAGACCTAGAGTTTGAAGTGGGTGATAAAGTGTTCTTACGAATATCTCCCTGGAAGAGGGTCATGAGATTTGGAAAGAAGGGGAAGTTGAGCCCTAGATATATCGGTCCTTTCGAAATACTGGATCGTGTTGGGAAGGTAGCTTACCGATTGGCGCTTCCACCGAATCTCTCTCAAGTTCACGATGTGTTCCATGTATCTCTCCTGAGAAAGTACATACCTGATCCTTCACATGTACTCAACTCAGAAGTTGTACCACTGGAGCAAGATATTTCTTATGAAGAACAACCGATAGAGATTATGGATCATAGCAAAAAAGTCCTACGAAACCAGACCACTCTCTTGGTGAAAGTTTTATAGAGGAACCACCAATTAGAAGAAGCTACATGGGAGCTTGAGGATATGATGAGAGAGAGGTATCCTCATCTGTTTGTTACAAAGTGGCGAATTTCGAGGGCGAAATTCATTTTAAGGGGGGTAGAATGTAACACCCGGGACTTTTATGAGAAATATTTTGTTTTTATGTAATATAAATCATCAAAGGAATCTTTCTCTACACGCAATCACGACCTTCCTCGATAGCGTGTGTAGTACGCTATACCGAGTTCCACTAAACAACGATATATTATTATAATATTATAAATTAACCATTATGAATAGTATTAACTGAATTTTAAATTTTACAACATTATTATTCATCTTACACATTTTCTAGAACATGGTAAGAGAACAAAATAATTTTTTTTGGGTAAAATAAGTATTTATAAAAAAATGCTGTTTTGCCACCTTTTGATGGCGCACCCACATTAAATCTAGTTTTTGACACGTTTATCAGTTCAATTTGAAAAAATAAAATTCTTCTTTGTAATTAGGATAAAAAATTTACTTTGGATAAATTTTTTATATTTTTCTGATAACTTTCATATTTTGATGAATAGTAAAAATACGCTATTTTTTAATTAAAAACAAATTTTTTCATTGAGATAATTTATATGGTTAAATTATAATATTGAATGGTTTTAAAGTATAGATAGAATATATTTTTACCATTTAATATAATGTATGTCATTATCATTAATTTCACATTGAATTCATAGGTAAAAACATTTTAATCTTTGGCAATGTTTTAACTTCTAAAACCCGTTTTCTTAACAACGAGATTTATTTTAAATTAATTACTGCAACTTATATGTTTTGAATTTTTAAAAATGGATTCCATATTCAGAATTAGTGGGTCCAAATTATGTTAATAGACTACTTTTTATTTTTGGGCATTATAAATAGTAACTACGGTAAATTTTATTTACCATAGTTAAAGGTAAATCGGGTAATTAAGGATAAATATAAGATTATAAAATTACTCTAACACCTGCCAAAATCCTATTGGATGACTAAAAGTCGACCCATATCACCTAAGGGTAGGATTAGATTCATTTAATAGACTTTTGTCCCTGAAAATAATTTAATTATTATTAAAACCAAAGAATGTGACAACATGTCACTTTCTGAAATCTTATAAGTATAATAATTTTAATTTAGTGATAAACTTAATGTAACTTCGAACATGAATAGTTTCCAGAAATCTAATACAAGTATCTACATCATAAGAATTTATTTATAATTTTTAGGGATTAAATAATTTTCATTAATTATGACACAATAGTGATGTTGAAATTATTTTATTAATTAAAATATCAAATAAATTGTTTTAAAAATAATAAAATAAATATTATATGAACTATTTAATGTGCTACACTAATTTTCTAGATACATATGACATTTTATGTATCTATTAAAGCTTTTAGTTTCAACATATCTTCTGTATATATTTTATTTAAATTCAAATAAATGAATAGTGTCAAAATTGACACTATTGTTATTTTATAAAAATAAAATATTATTAAATTGTTTAAAAATCAAAAAAATATTTAAAAATTATAAATTAAAATTTATATGGTCTAAAATTTCATAAAGTGTCAAATTATGGAAAATTCACAACACATATGTAATTATTTATAATAATTTAAAATTTAGAATATTATTACCACAAATAAAATTAAATTGATAAATAAGGATAAATCAAGTTGATAATGTTTAAAATAAATTCCTAACATGTCTAAATTTTATTTTTTGATGATATTACAACCCTATCTCTTATAATCTTCGGATATGAGTCATTTTAGAAGTTTTTAAGTGGGGTTGGGATTTAATATAAACTAATATTTCTTATATTTCCAAAGGTGCCCCTCTCCTCCCTTATAAAAGGGAACCTCCTCTCTCTCCTCCTCACACCAATTTGAGCCTTCAAGCTCGGCCAACCCCTAACAATTTCTCCTATCCACTTCCCTATAATCATCCTAGAGGTTCTAGTATTCTTCAAAGACCAACCCTAGTGCCCTAAGAGGAGGTTAAGAAGAGGCGCGTAAAAAAAAAGAGGTAATATCCATTACCGATCCTTTCCAAATTCTTTCTTCTTCAACTTCTTCTTATTTAGTGGTTTAATTATGAAGTAATAACATCAGTATCACTCATATAATTATATGTTATTATAATTATTAAACAACCATATTTCACCATCTCTCCATCCTACAGAAAATGAAATCACCGCGCGTGCGTACGTACGGAATACCGTCTCCACTCCGTGGTGTAATCTATTTTACACCACCACCTTACTTGGATGGGTATAATGGTGTAAATAATTACTATATATGATTATTGTAAAGTGATATTGATTCGGAAATAGTATACATACACTCCAATACAATTCCACGATCATGGGAACGATATCATCACTCGTGTGTACGTACGGAATACCGTCTCCACAATGTGATGTGATTCATTCTACATGATCTTAATTGCATAATGATTATATAAATGAATTGAATGAATAAATATGATATATAGTACATTAATAACATTCTGGAAATGATGTATCTATAACCTAAAGAGAAGAATAAGAATTTATTCGACAAAACACGCATAAGAACAAAAAGTTATAAACACCCGAATAACAAGTAGCAATGAAATATTACTACTAAGAAGCTAAGAATATGACCATATATGATATCATAACAATAATTATGATTCTGGAATAAGTCAATAACATTATTTAAATCATTATACAGAAGGTTCAGACACTTACGAAGCAAATCAGACCTAAGGTAAGGGAAATATCACAATCTCATTTTTATCCGAGATTGTTTATACTTTGGTATTTACAGGGGTGTATTTTATCATCCACATCCATGTTTCCTCAATATGTAATATTGTTTCCATCCACCTAAAATTGTTTAAATCCATTTTTACCCTTTGGTTAGTTTATAGTAAAATATATGAAATGAATATTTTGTCATTTTTCGTACGAGGTACTTTTTGACTTTTCTGACAAAAGTACGAGAAGAATGTTTTTTTAACTTGTAAAAAATGAATGGATTTTTAAAAAATTATTTCCAAGAATATTCCTTTACAAGTTTTCATGTTTATTTTTAATCAAATTCTTTTAGTTTAAAATTGTATGACATGTTAAAGAAAGGAAAATGTTTTTGAAGTAGAAAGTATATTTTCCTCAAGAATGGAGTTCAAGTGCTTTATCAAAATTATTTTCCATCTAAGATAATATAGGGTTCTGTTTATATCCCTATTATTACATTGATTTGATTATGTTGTGATGGAATTATTTTTATGAATTCCTTTATCTTATATGAATTGTTTTATGATGTCATGTTGTTTAAGAATCCCATTTTTACTACATGGGTTATGCAATGATGTATGATTTATGATTTTGTGGCACACATAAGAATGGTATCATTATGAGATGGGTGGGACCTATATCTCCATACAATGCATTGGGTAAATAATTTATATCTCATGAGATAGACATGGCTGGAACGGCAGGTTATACCGGTGCAGTGAAACAGGACTGAAACGAGGAGTGAACTCAGTTCAGAAATGGACTTTGTCCACTAAGATAGTCTTGGAAATGAGTCTTGACTAATAAGAAATGATTCTCTATGATTATGTGTGTATGCCAAAATTTTTCATGTTTTAAGTTATGATTATTGGGGTTTCATTTCACTACTATTATTTATCCCATGTTATGAAATTATGCTCTCTTTTGCAAGTTAAGATTTCCAAAATGTTATGTTCTTATGAATATGATGAGATTGATATTTCTTTTGTTTACCCTTACTGAGCATTTGAGCTCACCCTTTTGTATGTTTTCTTTCCCCAGGTCAGGAAGAAGCTTATTAAGTAAGATATTCCAAAAGGGACTATAGATATGATGAAATAAATGGGAGACAATGTAGACGCTTTATGAACCAGTTGTTTATGTTTCCCAGTTTCTAAAGACACTATACCTATACGGTCCTTTAATGGTTTTGTTATATGTTGTAATAAGTATGCTTCAATTTTTAAGTAATAACAATGTATGTAAATTATGGGTCGTTATATACTTGGTCACCAGAACTAATGCTAGAGGTCCTGGTATATCTTTTCCACACCTGAATATACCACCAAATGGGATGTATAGAACTCCATTATCACCTCCTCAAAAAATATCACTTGTACCATAGTCCCCCCTTTGAAAAGGATGATAGACTCTCCACCTTCATAAAATTTACTAGGAGCACATCCAGTGGATATCTAAGTATTCAAGGTCTGACAAGCAGTATCCCCATGACGAGTCTCCCTAAAATGCAGTAGAAGTGATGGGGTAATAACCATTGATGTAAGTTATGATTCACCATCCTTATACATTAAGGATAAATGCAATGAGACTAACTTCTCTAATCCCTTGGTCAATAACTGTGAAAAATATATCCTCCTAAGATAATCATCCACCACATCCACCTTCCCAAGAGTACAAAGTATCTCAAAATCATAATACTGGAGGAACTCTATCCATTAACTATATCTCAAGTTAATATAATTTTGAGAGAATATATACTTGAGACTCTTATGGTTGACATATATAATAAAATTCTCACCTCTAAGGTAGTTTCTCCACATATTCAGTGTAAAGAATACCATTGCTAAATCAATATCGTTGGTTGTGTAGTTCTACTTAGGCAGTATCAACTACCAATACCCAAAGGTGATCACAACCAACCTATACATCAGTACACAACCAAGTCTATTCCCTAAGGCATCACATAACATTATGTACCCAATAATATCCTTTAGAAACCATAAGATGGGACCCCAAGTCAATCTCTTCCATAAATCATAAAAGGAATACTGACACCTCTCCATAGATATGAAAGGATTTCCTTTCAAGTTCAAAGTAGTTAATTGTGGTGATAACCTAAAATAATTAAGAATGAATCTCTGGTAATATCTTTCCAACCCAATGAATCTATTCACCTCCATAATGCTCTTGGGTGGATCACAAGCTAACATTACCTTGAACGTCACCAGGTCCACTTATACCCCACCATCGGAGATGAAATATCCTATAAAGTAGACCCCCAAATAAGAGAACGACACTTTTAGAGCTTCCTATAGAGATGGTACTCTCAGAGTATGTCTAAGACCATCTTCAAGTGTCTTGTGTGCTCCACCTCGGATGTCGAGTGCACTAAGATGTCATCTTTGAATAACAACAGAAACCAGTCTATGAAAGGATAAAAGATCCAGTTCATGTGTCCCACAAACACTTCTTGGGTGTTTTTCATGTCGAAGGTAATCACCAAGAAATCATAATGACCATAGCGATATCAAAATTTCATCTTCATTATATCATCATCCTATACTTTAAGATAGTGATAAACTGATCTGAGGTCAATCTTCAAGAACCATCATGCCCCTCTCAACTGATTTAAGAGGTAATCGATCCTAAGTAGTGGATACTCAATCTTTATGATCACCTAGTTTAGGGTCCAATAATCTACATAAAACCTCAAAATACCATCCACATTTTGTAAAAAAACACTGGGGATGCCCAGGTATAAACAATGGGTCTCACAATTCCCTTCCACTACAAGTCATCCAACTACACCCTCATCTCTCAAAGCTCTATAGGATCCATACAATATGATGGTGTGTATATTGGGGTCTTCCTAGGATGAAATTCAGTTCAGATGTCTATCTATCACTGGGGAGGTATTCCTAGAATGTCCTTAGGAAAGGCATCATCATACTCCACCAGATCTGTAGAAAATTAGTATCCCATAGCATCCATTGATCCAAGAGACATACTAGACAACTAGTGAGTAATTGAATTCACTCTACTAATTATTATTTAATTATGTTATTCCTGGGTATCCTTATCACCTATGAAGGAAAACCTCATCTGATCTATATGGAAACACCACATCCTATGTCTGAAATAGTTAATATATTCATGAAATGTGTATAGAAAGTCTAGGACTAAGATGATGTCATACAACCTCATCACTGTTACAAAGATATCCCATAAGAAACTCTCAAAACCAAGAGTTATATTAAACTTTTAGTAGAAGGGTGTGAAAACTGAGTCACCTTCAGTAAAAGTATACAAGAACAAGGGTTGAGCCAAAGGATCAATGAGAATATCTATGTATCGAACCATTGAAGTTTTAAGAAAAGAGTGTCTCAAACATGTGTCTATCAGTACTATAGATAAATTAGAGGATACATATATTGTACCACTAATCATTCTAGGAACCTCATGGTTATAATACTGTACCACCCATTTCTATCCTCTACCCTGACCAAAATCTCTTTGAGACTGACATGGACTACCTGGGGGTGATCGTGGAAACATTTAAAACCTTTTTCCACCTATAGATTCTCTAACTTCTCCTCTTCCACTTCTTACACCCTATGGACCCCCCTAAGCCTATCGTTGTCCTTATCTGGGTGGTACATAAATGGTATCCCTTTCAACTATATAATGGGTTAAATAACATTGATTAGGATATCCTCAGTCATCACAAGATAAGTAATGCCTCTCTCTAGAAGGAATCGAGCCATCCAAAGAGACCTAGATCACCAATCCTCTATCTTGGGATCATCTCCTAAAGCTTCACAAATTCCTAGATCCCTATGAATACTATCATTTACCTGCTACTAATGAATCATATCTTATGTTACCAATACTGTCACCCACTATTAACATCTTCTCTTATAGAAATATCTATACTAATAAGGCTTACAAAAGAACTATATCATAGGTGGGAATTCATAGAGATATACTTCAACCCTGATATCTTAGAACAAGCCCCTTTTAGAAGTCCATGATTAGAAGAATGATTCCATAACCATATCCAGGGAGTACCATGAGAGGTTATTGAACCTTGATAAATACTCTACCATGGTCATACTACCCATTTGAAATTATAGAATATCATGAATATGAACTGATCATATCATTGCTGGATAAAAATCCCCCCGAAGAGACACTCAATGTCTAACTCAGAGAGAGTTATCTCATCGGGTGACTGAGTCACCAAAATCCACCATATTTTATCATATCCCTGAAGAATAATCATAGTATTTATGACCATATTATATGTAGGTTCTCATAGAAGTAGGAAAACATGGGTGAATACCTCTATCTAGTCCTTAATTTCTTGGGGGTCTAGATCACCCTAAAACATGGGAGGTCACTACCTATGAAACTCATGGAGTTCACAAAGGCTATGCATATCCTCGGACAGTATTACTGGTGCTAACTTCTACTCAATGGGTGGTGGAATAACTAGAAAACCAATTGGAGGTACCACCTTCTATACATGCCCTTGCACTAAAGCGTCATCACTTGGTGGATCATCCTCATGATAACAGAGTGGAATCCTTACAAGATTTATTCACAAAGGAATCCTAAAATGAATAAGATGAAACATGGTCAATGAGTATATTTGGGGAGATATCTCAAGAAGGAAATGGTAACTAAAACTCATTTCTATATTATTCATGTACCAATGTTTTCCCTCTAATTAGTGTTTACATGTACTGAGTAAAAAATTAGGTTATTAGAGTACTGGTGTATGGATACATCAGCTGCCACTCTAACACTATAGTCCATGTACTAAGATCCAAAATTGAAACAATATATTAATATATCTATAAATCTGAAAAACAACCTTATTGGTAGAAAAAAAATCTTTGTCCTAGTCCTAATATAGAACAACTCTTTGATAGCACTTTGTAGTGATCCAAACCATTGGGGCCCACTTGGTTGGTAATAAGTCGAGTCTGATAATAGTAAGCCTGCCTCTAATAGGATAGGGGATAACGACCCATGATAAGTAGGAATATTCCACACATGGGAGACATTAACAAAATGTATCTGCACACAAACACACACATTATATCCCACATAATTTTGAAATATAAACGAGCACAATTGATACCAATGCATTCATACAAATAAACCCCCCATTAGAGTATTACAAGAGTACTAAAAATGATAAAGTACCAAATAAAATCCCACTAAAACTAGAAAATAAGTACAATGCTCTTAGAAAGATGAGATAGTTTTCAAATGTATCACCTATAATTACCTCAATCTATCTAGCCTTATATGAGTATCTTCTTACTCTCAGTCCTCCTAGGACTCTGTCAAATGGCATGCCATTAGAATAAGACACGACATGTGTGGGTAGAGCCCATATAGAGGTGAGTATAACAATACGTAATAGGATACCTTTCAATAACTAAACACAAATCATAAAGAGTATAAATAATATCAATAAAAATATTTTTCAATCAAGATAGGGACATAATAAAAAATATTGGAATAAAACCCATATATACTCATAATAGAAAATTGATCTCAAAAGTTCTCAACCATCACAGTTAGCCACTATATTACTCTTGAGGATTCATGGTATTTATCATTTGAGAGAACTCAATACTTAATCTATGTTTTCTTTGATGACACTCATCTAATAGGATGTTCTTGTTTGTACTTTCCAAGATGTACTCATTTGATGTAAGATGATGACGCTATCTAGATAGGGGATAACACATAGGACCACTGGGGGTGCCAACAACCCTACTGGACCAATCTCTTAGATAGGAGAGTCAATGCCATATTCATGGTGGTAACACTGATACTATAAACCCAACCTAGGAAGGATATGATAGAGGATCCCATCCTAGGCCTCATGGAGGGATACCGTGAACTCAATCCAAAACAGAACCCATAGAGGGGAACACAATACTATTACAAGGACGTAATACCAAAACATATCCTCGTAAGGATAGACCAGGGAATTAAGATCAACTAAATTTTGTATAAACTAAAGATACAGAGGGATATAATTCATATATAATGAAGTAGATGGTGTGTAAAGAGATTACATGACATCTAACACTATTCTCAGACCTACCCATGTCAATGCCAATGTTCCTCTTCCTGTGCCGATGTAATATGTGTATGCCTATGTACCTAAATTTTTCTGAGTACTAGGTTTTTCCTGTGTACCTGACCATGTCTATGCCCGTGTAGCCTCCAGGATACATGCTGAGTATCCAGTGGAGTGTCACATAGAGTGGGACATGTATCACATGGTGTATTATATTTTATTTCATGTGAATCCCTAGCACTGTATCCATGGACCCACATAGAATGTGTTCTTTAGTGAACACACCATGTAACATGAAATTTATGTGATTTATTGATACATCTACCAATTTCATCGCTACCACTGTCTATCATGCCCATGAAACTCGAATCAAGACTCGATCAAGTCTTTCCTTTGTCGATGGTTAGAATATGGCCTTTAATCTTCTTAGAAAACTACCTATCAAGTCACACCATCATTTTATGATGCCTAAATATGAACCAAGAATCCCCAATCCAATAAAATCTCCACTATCTTCATTGTGCACTACTGTCATGTCATTTATCTCCATCCTAAACCTAAGAGAATGATCTGTTTCACCGAATATCATTTGCACGATGATCGTTCACTGAGTATTTGTCGAACCTCCTACCAAATGAAATGCCCAAGATAATCACACATAGAGTAAGGAAAGAAACCCATAAACTATAAAATGAGGAATGAACCACATCCATTTTCAAGTTATCCTCATTTAATTTCCATTAGAATGATTAATGAAGAGTAATATTAATAAAAAAAATTCAATTACCCTAAATCCTTGTAAAAATAAACCCGAACCCGCTAGCACAATCATTCCATGAATCAAACCATTAGAAGAATTGAGTCACATTCATAATGGGATAAATAAATGGGGATTAGTTCATATAAAACAATATCCTACCTTAGGTTGTATTTATCACTAATGAAGAGTGGTCACACATCAACATCATTTGCGAGATCCACAACCTCCATCAGCGAAATGATCCTTGATCATTTATCATTTGCTAAGATCTCCTCCAATGAATCATCTTACATTCATAGGGTTATCTGGATATCCCTGTGGTTTGGTTAGAAACATATATTTATATATTAGTATGGTTCATTATAGAAAATCATTATAATATAAATAAATAAATAAATAAATTTTATTTATTTTCATCCGTGATTTTTTTTTAAAAAAAACGCCCAACGAAAACAACGATTACGCTATAAATAGAGTAAAGACCACATTACAAACTCAATGGTGGTCTCAAATTTCTAATATGATACCCCATTTGGAGTTATTGCACTATTTAAGGAAAAATTTGCGCATGTGATATTAATATTTTTAATATTTTTGTAATATCAATACCAGGCTCACCAGGCCTTAGAATCTCACGTTTCCTTAGTGCTTGGATTCTAAAACATTATCAGATATATTATAAATATTTACATGAAAAAAAGATAACATACAAGACTCCTATAAACTACTTATTTATTTAAATGTTTTGAATGATTTTAGGATTTTTCTCTTTAGTTTTATCTTTTAAACCAAATTAACTTTTACGAGGATTACTATTTTTTAAACTCGAAAATTTTTTTATAACTAAAAAAATTACTATTATTATATAATTTGATTATTATAATTCCAAATATTGAATCTGTTTCATAATATTAAAATTTTTAAATAGATATAAATTAATTTTGAAATAAAAAATGAATAACGTATAAAAAAAAGTTTTTAGAAAAATATTAATTATGTTCCAAAATATAATTCATGGGTTTTTATATTAAAAATTAATATTTTATTTGTATATTTTAACTTAAAAAATAAATATTTATTATGTAAAAATACTTGATAAATTTTTAATTCATTTTGAAATCCAAATGATGTTATAAAATTTATGGAATTTATAAAAATGGTATTTTGTACTATTCACCTAAAAATCCATGTTTTTAGTAAAATACCAAAAAATAATCATAATATTATATTATAATTTTGAATCCAAAAATGAATTTCTTTTTTTCAATTTAAAATTATAAAATTTAGGAATTTAACTTTTAAATGGAAATATAAAATAGAATTAAAACTATTTTAATATGAAAATATCTTTTTTTCAAATATTAATTTTTTTGTTATCTACTATTAATTACTAATTTAATTAGTGATAACATCTTAGTTAATTAATATATTTATTTTCTTAAAATAAAAAATACATAGATCCTAAAAATGAAATTATTAAGAAAATACATTTTAAGCATAAAATGATATTATTAGTTATTTAACTATGCTAATTGATTTCATCAATACATTGATATTAAAAGTGAACCTTTATTTTTATTTTTAAATATATTTTTAAATACCATTACTTATAATTATACCTCCTAATTAAAAAACCACTTTACAATGGTCATATTTAATAGTTATAATTTTATCTTAATAAATTGTATTGCAATTTTTTTTTGGTTTGGTGTTGCGTGTGAAGAAAGCTATTAAAAATTATATTTATTTAATGGAAAATATGATAAAATAATAGTTTAATACATATAACTTTTAAGAACATTTCTGTAATCACATATATCAATCCATGAGGCTTGTACCATGCCTTATCAAAATAAGAAATATAGTCCACCGTAATAGCCTCCATTGTAAACCCAATCCATGATATGAAAGTTGGTGGACATGCGATTAGTGAAATCTCATAACTTTCCATATAAGATTAACATGTGATTTGATATCACACCAAAAGAATTCATAAAACTCAATACATGGATAATGTTAAAAATTGTCGGAATGTGTTTTGAACAATCTTGATTCATTATTCTAGGATCTACAGGTAGATAAAAAACATAAAAAATACTTTCTCGATCCACCCCACATTATCTAAGTTACCTACTCAGTATATATAATAATATTTCTTTTAATTTCATGTATCTATATGGGCGTTTGGAATTGAGGGGAGTTTTGAATTTTTGATTACTGGATGGGCCAAATTTTGATATGAAATTCAGAACAAAATTCAGAGAGTTGGGACTTCTTAATATGGTGTTTTTAGACATGGTATGATACTTAGAAGGTATCTTAGTTTATCGAATGAGAATCAATATTTTTATGTTAGTTCCATAATTTTTTGGAGGATTTTTCCTCGAGAGAACCATTTGGGGTGAACTGTTTTAGAGGAAATCGTGTGTCACCATAAATATCAATGCATTTTTGGTTATTTTTCTACGTAGAACTAATTTGTATGCATAATTAGTGATTTGTTAAAGGTAAAATATACGAATTTAGATAGGAAACCATATAAATTTTTTAAGGAGTTATAGTGCCACCTACAAGGTTGATGCATGGTTTGGTAAACTATGAAACCAAACCATGTGAGGTTGAGGGATTTTATAAGAACATGGGATTTCATACATAAATATCACATATTTTTATATGAATATTCAATAATTTTCATATACACATTCCTGAGTACTGTAATATTTTAGTGTATTTGGAGACTAAAAACACAATATTTTTATTTAATGAAATATCTTCAATATCTCCTACTTTTATCTTTTGGAATTTTACTCATTTTAGGTGTAACTTACCCAAACCTTTATTCATAACTTGAGGAAAGAAACATAAGAAAGTGTGAACTGATATGCTTTGTAAGGTTAAACATTGGAGATATCAATCCATGATCATATGAAAGAATAATATAATAATAAGGATATATGAACATAAACATAAATTACAAAGTTCAGACCCAACCTATCAATGGTCACAAACATGATTCATGGTATAAAACTTTATCATTTCAGAAAACATGGTCTATAAGAGTGAAAAATCATCATAAAATAATAATGAACCACGGGATAATGTCATAAAAGTGTGGAACCATCATAAATATAGAAAACCATTTCATATGTCAAGGTAGACTACTAATACTATCAATATAATGGATGGAATCATCACCTATTTCTCATTTTGGATCAGAATGCACGTGTTTTCCATAGTGGATAAGTATTGACATGTTTACCATAGTGGATCACGCCATAGACTTGTTTCTCATCATTATATGATGAGATATAAAGATTTACCCAATGAATTTGATGGAGATACACGTCTCACACATCTTATAATAAAATCCATACTTACATGTACCACAATATCATAAAAATTCATCATATCATCGCACCATAAATCTAGTAAAGAAAAAGGGTTTCATAAACATTTAATAAATTACCCATAACACAAAACAGAAAAAATAAATGGGTTTCATAAAAATTTCATCAACATACAAATTAACCATCTAGATAAATAATAATAATTTAATCATTCAAAATTATCCTCATAAAATCATAAGTAACATTAAAGAATATCATCTTACATGGAAAATTATTTTAAAATTTCACTCGGAACGTTTCACAAGGAAAAAATCCTTTCAACTTTGAAAAAAACTTTTTAAAACATAAAAATTTATAAAATATTTTGGTAATAATTTTATTTGAAAAAAACTTTTTAAATTATAAAATAATCATTAGAATATTTAGTGGTCATGATAGCTAGAAATCTCATTCATGCCATACACATTAAAACCAATATCCCTTTCACATTTTCTGTAAAAGCCAAATGGACTTGTTTGGAAAACCACATGAATATAATATATAAAGGTAATTGTAAAAATTAAAACATGGGTAATAATTTATTTAATAAATCCTTTGGATAATGTCAATTTTTTTTTGAAAATTTTCTTAGAAAACATGGATATGAAAAAAACATTTCGACAAAAGAGAGAAATAAATATGATTTTCCTAAAAAAATATTTTAAACTACTGAGAAAATAATGATAGGATTATGAAAACAAAACATGTATTATCATTACATAACCATAGGATAATAAAATTAATTAATTTCTTGAGATATGGATAATAATATTTCCTTATCAAAAGCAAAAACATAAACAATCGTAATAAATAATGGGATTATATCACAAAAAAATTATATTTTTTATAACACTGAATCATAATCCCCATGAAAGAATAAAATTAAATGAAACATAAAATATCATGAGAGTAAATAAATTCATGATATTAAATTTGAAATGATATTTATATACACCTCATAAAAGAAGATAGGTGCATAACACAATATATGTCTCAAAGAAGGAAAATTGAGACAAAAATCCATTACTTCTTTGGAAACTTTTTAACTGTAATCCCCATAAAAGAAAGATCATAAAATTGATATGTATATCCCTATAATTTTTAGGATAAAAATAATGAAATAAATTCCTGGATAGTATATATACCATATAAAATAAACATGTTGTGAATATGAAATTTGTCTCACATGAAATAAAAGTGAGATGAATTTCACATACCTTAAGTCTAGAATTACATCGTACAATTCTAACCTCTTGTATAATAAATATAAATTTATTAAAAATACATTATAGGGACATAATTATATATCACCATATTTGGTTTACTTATGACCTTTTATTACCCATTTATTTATTATTCTTTGTTAAAATCATGTTTCGGGTAATAACCGCTTATTTTTCATGTTTGTTTTGGTTTGTTATTTTCAGTCCTCTTAATTTGATCATGGTTACATAATATGAATAATTTTAACCATTATATAAATATAATATATATTTATTATATACTAATTTAGTGTAATCCATAAAATTTAGAGAAAGAAAATGAAATACACCATTAATGGAGATGGTAGCCCATACATACACAAAACGTTGTTTCCATTTTCTCGATGGATGAATTGAAAGAAAAGTAAATAATAAATTAACATTAAAAAATAATTTTTATGTTATATATATATCACATATGTTTATTTAAAATCATCCATATTACCATCCATGTAAAGTGTACATGAAGAACGAATCACATCACTTCACAAGGCGGTAGTCCGCCATACACCTGAGTGACACTATCATATTCCCAAAAAATGGTAAGTAATAAGGTATATGTGATATAACAATTAAAAACCTATAAATATTTTAAAAATATAATATATATTTATTTAATATATCCTTATTACCATCCAATTAAAACTGAAATAAAAACACATCACATTAGTTCATGAGACGGTAGTCCGCTGTACACATGAATAATGATTTTGTATCCCACTTGATGGAAGATGAAATATATTTAGGTTATTAAATTAAAATAATAACATCTAAGTTAATGTTATATATTGATGTTATAATATCATCATAATGTAATATTATTTGAAGGATTTTGAAGAAGATGTAATACAAAACCACATAGTTTAAAACTTTACCTCTTCTTTAGACAACCTCTTTAGGTTTAACATAAAGATTTCCTATATTATATTTAAGATATCACAAAGGAAAATAGGATGTGGTGAGGGATAAAATAAACATATTTGGGTAGGAACTTCATGAACCAAATGTTTTTTGAAGTGTTAAGTGGGGAGGATAGGGGGTGACCTTTTATAAGTGTGTTAGAGGAGACACATTGAATTTTTGAAAAAGAATAAAATGTACTAATGTTTTTCACATTCCAAAAGGCACACAAATGAGTTGTTATAGATCATTAGTGGATTTAAGGTAGAAATATGTCTATAAAATGGTTTTTTGAAAAGTTTCTAGGTTATTTTATACTATATCTTTTTCATTTAACCCTCAGTATACCCATTTTAACCATAACCATGGTAAACAATTTTTACTATTCATTATGGAAACATTTTTATTTAAACTTATTATATGATATAAATTATAATAATTAAAAATATGGAATCCATTTTTTTTAATTTTAATTAATTAAAGTGTAAGATTTTAATTTAAAATTAATCCTACAGATGTGACGATAAAACAATTTTATGAAAAGAAAATGTTTAAAAGTTTAAAAAGTTTTTATATAAAAATTCAATATTAAATTGATTTAAATTAAATAAATTAGATTAATATATATATATTATTCAACTAATTTTACTTTTCAAACTATATTAAAATAAAATTTTTTCTTTTAATGAAAAGTAAGTTTTTTAATAAAAACCTATATTTTCACCATTCACTGAAAAAATTTATCTTTTTAAAAAATTATAAAACATTCACTTCTTGATAACTTTTACATGATTATATAAAAATATAAGTTCATTTTTTCAAAATTATTTTCTAAAATTTCTGAAAATTAATTTTTATTTAAGCACTCAAAATACGATAAAACTTCTTTTTAGAAAAATACAGTTTTTAAGAGTAAAATTGGATTTATTCTTATTTAATTATAAGAAAACATGTAAGATTAATTTAAAATATTTCATCGAATTTATAATATAAAAATTTCATTAAAATCATTCAAAAAAGTTATTTATTTAATTCATTGAGATAAAACATGTTTGTGCGAATAAAAATAGTTTTTTAGAAAAAAGATTTCATTTGTTTTCAAATTGTTTTTTATTTTCAAATCTAATTAGTTGGTCTCTATATAATTCATTTTAAATACATGTGTAAAACGTATATTTTCATAACTTAGTTAATCTTATTAATCCCTTTATAATTGTTAGGTGACAACTATTATATTAAATAATAATATTTTAATAGTATGTCATTTTAGGTTTAAGCTCGGTGTTGCATATAATGAAAGCTATCTAAGAAATTAAATTTATTTGAAAAAATATTTCATAAAATATTAGGGTGTTACATTATACCCCCATTAAAATGATTTTATTTCTCAAAATATTTTAGTCTGATAAAATAAGGATGATACTTCTTCCTAATACATCCTTAGGTTCCCACTTAGCTTCTCAAGCTGGGGTTTCACCAAAAAACATTGAAGAGGTGAGTGGTCTTGTTTCATATAAATTTCCTTTTATTATCGAAAATCTTCATAGATTTTTCATGAAAATAAAGATCATGTTCTTGTGGTAGGGCCTCTGAGTTTTGTACATGTGATGTCTCAGGTATGTACTTCCTTAGGAGAAATACTTGGAAAAAATCATGAACATGAGAGTGGTTCAATGGAAGCACCAATAGGTAAGCTACAAACCAAATATGATCAATAATTTCAAAGGGATCGATATAAATAAGACTTAACTTTCCATTATATCAAAAGAAAAATTTCATCATTTGGTTGTTCTTTGATCAATTTCCACTTCATCTCTAACTATAATAATGAAGATGAATTTTTTATTCCGGAAGAACTAACGGATCACAAGATCCAAAATGTAATGATAAGTCATTATTCTATCTATAGTTAGCATCATAACAAAATGGTTAGCACAAGTTTTCCAATATGCATAAACATTCATATAGTGATGTAATAAATTAATATATAAAACCTTATCCAATGTTCAAATTAAACCATTCTATAAATGGTTATCCTTGTGAACCTTATAAAATTAAAAAATTTATAATGAAGGTCACTAAAATTCACAATTTTAGATTAACATTAATCTCCCAAATATCATTAAGTATCTCTTAATGGTCACATACCAAATATGTGAATATATTGTTCATATATTCTCATGAGGCATGGTAATAACCATAATTATCGTAAATCATCAATAAAAAATAAATGATTCCTATTTTTTAAATAAAACCAAATATTATTGAATATATTTCATAAATCCAAATATGTTGTAAACTCCACTAATGATAACATATACCAATTTTTTTAAAAATAATTAATCAGTTCTAGGGTTATCATTACTATCTAGTTTACTTTATCCTTATCAAATATATATTTACCTTAACTAAACACAAATTTCTCAACATCAAGAAAGTATTAAGGCTTATCTTCCCTAAATCATTTGTTTTCTATAAAATATCACTTTCAATTAAATCACTTTTCTATTTCATTAGTACCATTCAACATATTCTTTCAAATCCTTAATTAAAAAATTCTAAATAAAAAACCTTATATATTTCATGATTCATATAACATAATTATTTAATTACCATACAAAAACATTTAAATCAATCAACATTATTCTTAAACCATTAACTAGGATTTATCATCTTATTCCTTAATACCTATTTCCTACAATATAAAATATGAATCGTGTCTTAACATTAATAAAACTTAATTTAATCATGCTTCTCAATTTTAACAAAAACAATAATGTTGGAACAACCCATACCATTCATATGTTATTCGTGGTCTCTTAATCATCATAAATATAACCATTAATCATAAAACCCTTTTTATTCTCTTCATGAGCTTTACCCTTAAGAAATTGACTTGTATAATTCCTATAATTTACACATTTATAACATTCAACCATTGATGATTCCTTAATGAAACCATTAATAGGATCCATTGTGTTAACCAAACTATTCATTTCCCCTCATAAATTATATGATTTTTTTCATTATTTTCTACACTTAAAACATCTTCTCATCACTTTGAGACGTTCCCCTAAGTCCTTCTTTCCTCATTATTGAAAAACAGAAGACTGGTTCTTCTCTCCTCCACGGTCTCCACCACCCAATATCTTAATGAAATTTTTGTTTCTCTTCTTTGGAGAGTCCAAGAGTTGTTTATGATGTAATTTATTAATCATATATCATGATAAATTATTAGTAATAATCATGATATCCTTCACTCAAGCCATAATCCCATTTGGTTTCTCATCAACACATTTTATATCACATTCAATGTTATCCCCATTCCTTCTCATTCCCGCCATTGACAAAAACCAAAAAAAATAGTGTAAACAACAATAATAATATTGGGAAACCACATAATACTAAAAAATCACTTATATGATGTCTAAATTATGACACTATTATTTAAATCTATGGCACATTAGGTTTAACCTAGGCCATCCATGATCATCATCTATTCAATTCCTTCATAATGGTTCTTAAAGAAAAAATAGATTAAGAAAAGAATATCCTCTAGGAGTATCAAATCACGTGCACATTAAGGTTTGTTGTTGTTAATTAGGTGATGATAAAGTCTAGCTCAATGAACCCTTTTTAGAGTTATTACTACTATTTACCTCTATTCTAGAGACACAACCACTTATAGTATCTAGATAGGGATGTATGTTTTTGGAAACCACTCACCATCTCCTTTAAAAAAATGAAAAGATATTTTCCGATAATTTGAATCATATTTTGAATTTTCCTTTTACATATCCCTATAAATATCCTTATAAAAACCCTTAAGTATCTCACTAATGTTTTCCCATACTAGTTTCAAAAGTTTAACTTAACCTTTCCTCTGATACCCATTATAAGGACCTATACTTTTTAGAAATAAATATCACATATATTTTGATAAATATTCAATACATTTCATAGAAAAATGATTAAGGACCGTAATAGTTTAGTGTCTTTAGATATTTGATACACAATATTTTTTATTTCATGAAATATATTCAAAATATCCCACAAAGATCTTGTCACATAGTAATACTCTTAGGCATACCTTACCTAATCCTTTATTCATAACCCATGTAAGGAAACATAAGAAATGTTGAGCTTAGAGTCTCAGTAAGGGTAAAAATAAGGGATTTTGATATTTGATCATATTAAAGAATAAGATAAGAATAACAGTATTTGAAAATGCGAATAAATTTTTAATTTCATACCCAAGAGATCATAGATCATAAACATGATCCATGGAATAAAACTTTATCATTTTAGAAAACATCATCCATAAGAGTGAGAAATCATCATAAAACAATAATGAACCACAAGATTAGGTCATGAAAGTGTGGAACCATAATAAATATAGAAAACCATTTAATATGTCAAGTTTAACAACCAAGAGTAAACATACTAAATCATGAATCATCACCTATTTCCCATTATGGATCAGGACACACCTATTTCCAATAGTATATGAGGAATCACTTGTTTCCCATAGTAGATCAATCACATCAAATTGTTTCCCATAATTATCTAATGAGATATAAAGCTTTACCCAAATTATTTGAGGGAGATATAGGTGTCACTTTCCTCATAAGAAAATCTATACTTATGTGTGATCCAATATCATAAAACATTTATCATATCATCACATAATAACCTATGTATTGAAAAAGGATTTTATAAACATTTTATCAATTCACCATAACATAACCCATGGAAAATAAATGGGTTCCACAAAAATTTTATTAGCATGGACGTTATCCATTTTGATAAATAATAAGGATTATATCATCTAATATTATCCCAGTTAAATAATAAGTAACATCAAAGGATTTCATCATAGATGGAAAATTATTTTGAAATATCACTTGGAAAATTTATTGATGAAAATATCCCTTCCACTTTGAAAAAATATTTTTAAAACATAAATATTATTAAAATATTTTTCAAATACTTTTAATTGAAAATAAATTAAAGTAATCTTTAACACATTTAGTGGTTATGATGATAGGAAATTCTATTCATGTAGTACATGTTAAAAAAAATATTTCTTTCGCATTTTTGGTAAAATCAAAATAACCTTTTTTTTGGAAAATAACATAAAGATTACTTTAAAAACACTTTTTAAATGAATTTATTTAATAAATTATATTTATAATATAAAAAACTTTAAAAACATTTTTGGAAAACATTTATATGAAAAAATGTTTTCAACCGAAGAGATAAATAAACATGATTTAAAAAAAACATTATTTTGCACTATTAAGAACATAAAGAGAGGAAAATGAAGGTCAAAATGTATTATAATGACATAACCAGAGAATAATAAATGTCATGATTTTCTTGAGATATAGATCAAATTATTTCCTTATTGAAAGAACAAATATAAATAATCCTGATAAATGATGAGATTGTATCATAAAACCCTTACCACTTTGGTAACTTTGAATGATAAGACCCATGAAATAATAAAATCAAATGATACCTAAAATATCATGAGAATAAATAAATTTATTATATTACATGTCAAATGGTCTATATATCCACCTCCTAAAATATGATAGGTGCATAACACAACATATGTCTCAAAGAAGGAAAATTTGGATAAAAAACCCTTACTATTTTGGCAACTTTTGAATGGTCAACCCCATGAAATAGAGATGATAAAATAGTTATGTAAATATATATAATTTTCAGGATATTAATAATAAAATAAATTCATGGGAAAAATATATACCACATAAAAGAAACATGTGGTGAATATGGAATTTGTTTCACAGAAAATAAATGTGAGATCTAAATCTATTGCATTAATTATCGACTTCCTTCATACACATTTGAACCTCCTGTATAATAAATTTAATTTTATTATAAATATTTTAAATTAATATACTTATATATATATAATACCATATATGGTTTAATTATAAACTTTCATTACTTTTTTATTAACAATTCCTTGCGAAAATAATGTTTCGGGTTATAACCGCTTTATTTTTAGTGTATGTTTTTATTTTTTATTTTCAATACTCTTAATTTAATCATTGTTCCATAATATACAGAATTTTAATAATTATATAAATATCTTATATATTCAGTATATATTCATTTATCATAATCCATAAAAGTTAGAGAAAAAAAATGAAATACACCATTTATAGAGATGGTAGGTTGTATGAACGCATTTATGTTGTTTCTATTTTCTCAATGGATGAAATAAAATAAAGGTAAATAATATATTACCATTCAAGAATAATTTTAATTTTCACATATATATATATATAGTATTTTTATTTAAACCTATCCTAATTACCTTCTATGTAAAGTGTATGTGAATAATGAATCACATCGCTTCATGAGGCGGTAGTCTACCGTACACACGAGCGACGTTATTATATTCCCACGGAATGGAAAGAAAGAGAGTGTATGTGATAAAATAATTATAGAAGTATAAATATCTTAAAAATATCATATATATACATTTAATCTATCCTTATTACCATTTAATTAAAAAATAAATGAAAAACACTTCACATCGGTTCGTGAGGGGGTAGTTCGACTTACGCACAAATAATGATTTTATCTCCCATTTAATGGAAGTGGAGATTTAATTAGGTTATTAAATTAAAATAATAACATATAAGTATATGTGATATTCTTTTTTTATAATATCTTTATAATTGAAGATTATTTTAAGGATTTATAATAACAAGTAAAATAAAAATGCATAGTTTAAAATATTACATCTTCTTCAAACAACCAATTTTGGTTTAACCTAAAGCCTTCATAGATTCTAATTAATATATCACCGAGGAATTTATTATGTGAGTAGGGATACAATAAATATATTTGGTTCCCTATTGTTTGAACCAAAGGGTTTTTTATGTTTGAATAGGAGAGGATAGTGGGTGACCTTTTATAAGTAGGGGAGATTACACACATAGATTTTTTTTAAAATAGTAAAGTATACCCAAGTTTTTCACATGAAAAAAAGATCCAAAATGGGTCATTATTGAACCTTATATGTGATTAGGTAAAAATATGTCCAAAACTTTTGTGTTGTACAAGTTTCATGGTCATTTTACTCCTTATCATTTTAGTTTAACCCCTGATAAACATGTTTTACCCTTAACCATGATAGTTAATTTTTACTCATTTTACTATTAATTATGGTCAAAAATTAAGTTTAGAATATAATATAATATAAATTTTTTTGATTCAAAATATGTGTCTATTTTTCCCAATTCCATTCATATAATTATAAAATTTTAATTAAAAATTAATCGTAGAGATGTGATGATAAAACATTCTTCCAAAGAGAATATATTCAAAAGTTTAAAAAGTTTTTATATCAAAATTCAGTATATAATTGATTCAAATGAAATAAATTGTAATAATAGAAATTTAATTAAACTAATTTTAATTTTAAAACCATATTAAAATTAAATTTATCTTGTAATTTATTTGAATAAGATGGCAGTTTTTTAATAAAAACTAGTATTTTTCACTGTTCATAGAAAAATGCATCTTTCTAGAAACTTTTCAAAAGTTTCCTCAAATACAATTCTAAAATTATGATTTCAAAAATGTAATTAATTTTTTTTCAAATAAATTTTCTTAAATTGAAGAAAATTAATTTTTAATAATTCTACAAAATGTAATAAAACCACCTTTTAGAAAAATAAAGTTTTAAGATTAAAATTGAATTTATTCATATCACATGACTTGAAATCATATAAGATAAATATTAAATATTTTATTGAATATATAATATAAAATTTTCATTAAAATAATTTACCAAAAGTTTTTTATGTAATTTATTATGATAAAACATATTATCTTCACAGAAATAGTTCTTATAGAAATATTTCCTTTATTTTCAAATGTTTTTTTTAATTTATAATTAATTATAAATCTAAGAATTAATTTTATATATGTGTTTAAGATATATATTTTTATAATTTAGTTTATACTATTCATGCATTCCTTTACAATGGCTAGGTGATAACTATCATATTAAATAGTAATATTTTAATAGTAGGTTAAGTTTCTTTGAAGCTTTGTGTTGCTTGTAATGAAGATATCAAAAAAATTAAATATATTTAAAAATAAATATTTCATAAAATCTCAAGGTGTTACAGATTGATATTGTTCTATCCACATGGTTAGAAAATGGTTTGTCAAACAGTGTAGGTAAACCATGAAACCTATTAAATATTTGGTTTTACCATTTTTACTTTTGAAATTTAAGAGGGGTTACCCCCTTTTCTCATCCTCCTACGCATACATGATCCTATCAGCTAAGATCCTATTTACCCTTCAAAACCCTTTGATTTTGGGTGGTTCTAGCACATTTCTTCAAATATTTGAGGTGAAGACTCACTTATGGTAACCTCCTTCCCCTCCTCCATCCTCTCTAATTTTTGAGTTCATTGTTTTGTTTTTCAGTATTGATTCCACCTAATCATGGTATAATATACTAAGATACTTGGGGATTTTATGTGTATTACATAGATGAGATCTTGAGACTACTTCTAAATTTAGTCGCACATCATTTTGATAAATGTATGTCCCACTACCAAAATTATTTAGGTTTTTTTCTTTAAATTAAATCAATTTGGTAGATGTAATTATGATTAATTTTATGGATTTACATGTAAATGTTGTACAAATTATGTATAAGACCTCCCATGTGTGGTTTCTAGAGTTTTCATTGAGTGTCATGTTCCCAATGATTTAATTTGAAATTATTCCCTCTTGGAGTTAAGTGTTTTATTAATTATAGTCATTTAAAATTAATTGTTTTAGATGTTGTGGTGTGTGTTAAGAGTTAGGAGTGCATGAGATGTACCTAATGTATAGACAAGGCTTGGAGAACCTAGGATACTATTGCTGGACTATGGATTTTAAATGTAGAAATCTTTCTTAAAAGTCGGTGTTCCCAAAAATCACTCATAGTCTGGTCTTTCTTTCTAATTGCATTTGATAAAGGATTCATTAGTTTTTTTGAGTGATGATATTGGAAATTAATTTTTTTAAATTTTAAATATATTTAGTTATCACCCTTTGACATGCTTGATCCCTATGTGAAGATGGTTTTTACTTGAACACCATAGTATTATTTCTGAAGTTGGAAATTGAAAAATTAAATGGCCTTTTGGTAGTGGTATTTTTGGGTAAATGGAATTTGAAATAGAAATTAGAAATGGTACTTGAAATAAAATTTTAAGATGATAATTTACTTTGGGTATTTTAAATGAGATTGTGGAAATGGTACATTGTATTTATTTTTTAAATGGAAATGTGAAAAAGTGTTTATGACATGTTTTAAGTTATTTTTGGAAATTGGTATTCGAAAATGGAATTTGAAATGTTATTTGAAAATATCATTTTATAAATAGTGTTGAAAATGGAAAATTTACCTTGATATTAGAATTTTTTAGGAAATGGTTTGATTAAGGATATTATAGTTGTTCTTGGAATAAAAATATGAAATTATCCATTATACCTGTTGTTTATTTATGTTACGGTTTTGGACTTGGTTGTGCTAAATGGTTAAACCTAATGTGAACATGTCCCCCTGAGTGGGAAAAAGTGTGATTGTTAAACCTAGGGTGAATATATCCCCCATGTGGATGTAGTTTTGATAGTGAAGCCTAGGGTGAATAAGATCCTCAAGTTGATGTTAGGGCACTGTGGATGGGTATATTACCCCCAAGCATTAGTAGTTTGACATGATATGGGTATATTACCCCCATTGAGAGATGGGTTGGAGTAGTCATAGTGATGTTCTTAGAGACACACTAGCACTAGTCTAAGTAGGTATGTACCACTCCCATGATGAATTCTGTCTCCATGTTTAGCATTTTTTATGCTTTTTTAGATTAAATGTTTCAATAGATGTAATTATAATTGTAGCACGAGCACTATTACATGAACCTTGTATAGACATATTATATTCATGGATTCCATTATTGGTGGCCTACCGAGCTTTACTCACACTCATATTTTTCCACCATGACACATGGGTAATCGAGAAATCACCATTATTGTTCGCAAATACTACAACATCCCAATTTTTTAGAGCGGGTAAAAATCCTCAACTCATTTTGATTTTTTGGAGTTTGATGAGTAGAACAACTATTTATTTCTCTTATAAACATAATTATGAGATTTAATTTAACCAAAGGCCTTGTTATCACCTGGTTTTATATGATTGGAAAGTTTCTTGGGGTTTCGAGTGGGATTCATGTATTCCAGATATCGAAAACCCAGTTTCATGAAAGTATCGACTGGAGTCCACAGTTTGTAAAAACATTGCAGACTCCTCGGAGTAACTGTGTGGCCCACTTGGTACAATGGAAATTGTTTTAAAAACTATTTTGGAGGGGGTACTTCCATGAAAAATCTTGGAAAATTTTATCAGAGGGAATTCACATGATCTACATTTAGTTTCGAAAACTGCGCACCTTGACCATGCGAGGTGTGGTGCCTAGATAGTGGGTACCACATGGTTTGCACATAGTTTTCAAAATTGCACGATAACCCTGTGGACTATTAAAAAGGAAAATATAAAAAAAATCACTTTTTTATTTAAGTGGGTTTCCCATATTTTCTTCCTTCACATGTGGCTCTCCACTTAGTCAGCCATAGAACTCTCTTCTCCCTCCATTAGGCTTTGTCCTTATTTATTTATATGATCTCCATTCTTTAATCTCCCAGTGGATACAGACCTATCTCAGTATAACCTTCCATCCTCTATCTTCTTTTCTCCTTCTATCTCTCCATATAGAGTGCTAAATCCATGTAAGATGATTTATCCTATTTTAGGGTGTTTCTCTAAAACACTGATTTCATCTAAATCGCCTTGAGTTAGAGGCTGATATCGGACGAGAGGAAATATATCAACATGAGTTATGTTATTCCTTGATTTCTCTTTGATTTTGATTTTTTTTGGGGGTGCGTTGTTGAGTGTTCTATTGGTTAGTCCGAGAAAGACCCTATTTAACTAACTCCTTACATTTAAATTAATTAATTGATCATTGGAGATGCCTATGGTCATGCTTCCACCCAACTACAAGTGGTTTATGATTGGTGAGAGGCTTTAAACCTTGGATATATTAGGATGAGTGTTTATTTATTTAAATGATATTGTTTTATTTATATATAATTCTTGAGATGGTTCCATGGGAACATGACAGGCTTTGCCCAAGGATTGAGATGACGTTGACTATTGGATGAGGTGACAGGGGTTGTCCGGTTGTGAGAGGCCCATATTCATATGGTGATATTGATCAACAGGTTGATCAAAATGGCCATTGGATTGGGGCACTGAGGTCATTAGGTTATGAGCATGACCTATGTGATATTGGATTGTTTTTACCATCAAGTTGAGGGACATGGTTGCATGGGAATGTGGTGTTAGGATGATGTGGATTTGGTTCTTATATTGGTGATTATCTCTCACTGTGATTGGATGACAAGCCGTTGGATTTGTGTTCACATAGATATGACTCAGATTATGAGGTGGTGCTGACCACTCATTTGGGTAGAGGCATCCATTAAATGGATCTTATTATGGTGTTGACCAATAGTATGGTTAGAGGTTCTTGTCCTAGAAATCCACGGTGATGGCACGGTGCCATCAGTTGATGGTGCTGAGACTATCGGTTGGGGGAATAGGATCATCATATTTGAGTTTATTGGGTCGGGATTATTTGAGAGTATAGACATCACCATTCCTCAAGACATCAGATGTTGAGCCAAAAATGTTATTATTTGGAGGACAAATAATGTTTTTCCTCAGGAAATCGGGCTTCAAACTGACAAAAGCTTTTGAGTAGGGGTCCTATGGACCAATTACTTATTATTGGGCATTCCTTTGGGACATCAGTTACTTGTTTTGTACATGAGGTGTTAGTTGGCATGAGGTTCTGGGTGATTCTACTATAGGTGGAACCTAAGGCTTCAACTGCGATGATTTTTGAGAAAGGATGCCTTGTGATTTATGTTAAGGATTCTCTCCACTACTGTTATACCTGCAATGAATGAAGAAGGTCACTGATTCCTTATGGATGATGAGTATAAGAGAATAATTCTATTTATATGATTTCATGTACTCATTTAGTTATATTTAGAAACACCTACTTTATCACATAAGTAAGATATGCACACATTGGTGGTGGCCTACTGAGATTTATTCACACACCCTACACATGCCCATTGGGATACATATAGATTTTATGATCTTGAGATTAGGTAAGGGACTGAGCTAAGAAGATGGAACTTAATGATCATGTTCGAACATTTCCACAGGATGGACAACAATGGACCTTGGAGGTTACTACATTAGTTGGAGTTCACCCTTTTGAGTCTTTCTTTTGTATCAACATGCTTATATGTATGTAATGAGTTTGACCATGGAAAAACCTTTTTATTATTGTCTCATATGATCTAACTTGTATTCATGATTCTAAAAATGGTATCTTGTTATTATTTATTATATAAATAGTATATTTTGAGTTTTTGGTTATTATTGCTTCTATCATTTTATTCTTCTATTACAAAAGGTTACGGGTCCCATCGTTATATGGTTTTTATTTCCTCATATTATATATATATACTATCATTATATTCACTAGAATATGGTATAGTATCCCCAATATCACCTATTTACACCCTCACTACGGGTTGGAAGTCTTTGGCTTATGGAGAGGTGCTCTTAAGGCCTAGTGTTCAACCAACCATGAGCATTGTTCGGGTGAAAAAATGGGATGATTATTTATGCTTTCTTGATAGGCACATAAGATGTTTTCATATATGTATGTGTCATGATAAATTTCTTGTGATCTTAATTGGGAATCTAGATTGTGCTAAGAGGGGTTGATTTGTTTAAAGTGTCAATAAAAGAATCTAAATAGTATTTTTTGGCTTAGACTCTATTTGGTGGAATTCAACTTAGCCAACCCAAGAATGGGGTTCCAAAGAGAACTGTATGTGATGTGATATGATGTGTGATATATGTATATGTGGGCTTGAATCTGATAGGAGTAGACATAAATATTGATAGGGCTGAGTTATTTAAAATGTCAACAAAGAAGCTAAACAGTGTTTTACCTTATAGGATATTTGGTGGCATCTTTCTTAGCTACCTTAGACTAATATGTGACACCTAAATCCAATGTGGGTAGGTGAGGGGCCATGAGTTCAGATTGATATCTAATACCTGGATCTGATATGGGAGGGTAATGGTCTAAGGGGATAGATGTCATGAGACATGGTTGTGTAGGGGAGTGTAAGATAGGTGAAATTTTGTTTCTTGTTAAAAATTTTCCTATATGAATTAAAAATTTATATTTATTTATATATTTGTTATTATGGATGTCTTACCTTGATATTGGTATTCAATAGGTTTCCACCAAGGCAGTTTTTGATTGAGCGTTAGGTGGGAGATGATTTGGGGTCGCTTGAGCGTGCATAGGTCAAGGCCCCTGAGGGTCGAGATGAGGCCCCGAAGGGTCAGGAAGATCACGAGACTTAGTTATAGGCATAATTACAGGATATAGTATAGGTGGATTTTTCTCAAGATATGGAATATTTTAGGCCATGGCTGGACGTGCAACTTAGGGTGATCTTGGTTTGTGTTATCCAGGGGTTAGACAGGTGAGATCAAGGAGTTGATCCATTGATGGTGTATATAACATGTGACTTCCATTCCCAACACCCATTTATATTTCATGGTTAGGGTGGGCCATAGGTGGAATATAATTAGATCAAGGTAGTGAAAATCATATTCAAGTAACTTGAGACCCCCCCAGGTCAGTGGGTGAAAATGGAGACACACATGCTCAGGAGAATAACAAAGAATTTGTGGGACATGTAGGTTTATTAAAACATACATAAGGTATATCTTGTAAATACTTTGAGGATACATTATTTGAGCAATTGTTTCTGAATAATATGAGGGAGGATATATCTTAGGAGTTCTCGAGCCTAAAATTGGGATATATTTCCATCATGAACTATGCGTTTACTTTCACTGATTTATCTCATTTCACACTGGGTATGATGGGAGATGAAACATTGAGGCTGAGGTGTTTCAAGGATAGTTTGTGGAATTCCATTAGGGTGAAAGTAAAAATATTTAGGTTGGAATCATTCTTGGAGGTGGTGAAACAGGTGGTTATATATGAGGGAAATTTGATGGACCGATTGTAATCAATCTTGGTGACAATGTTAGGTGATTTTAGAAATAATGCTTCAGATAGTAGGAAGCGAAGCCTTGAGGGGTCTCAACTGGGTGTTCAGGCCAGAGACTCGAGTAGACCACTAAGGTGTGGATATTTAATGATGTGCTTCTAGTGTGGGTAGCTAGTACATGTACTAACATAGTGTGATCGAGAACCAAATGAGTGTCGAGCATGTGGCCAGGTTGGGAATCTCGAGAGGTTATGTAGGATTTTTCTCGAACAACTAGTATTAATGGATCGAAGAAAACTTATGAATCTGAGGTTAGACCAGGAGTAGTGCCAGAAGTTATTAGCTAAGATTCAGTGTCACATAGATGTCGTGGAAGAGGTATTGTGACCCAATAGTGGGGTTAGTGGATGATAGCTAGTGCAACTTCAGAAGGAGGCCAGAACTTAGGATGTTGGGCTTTAGGTTAGGTGAATGTAGTGGAGATACCAGGTGTAGAGTAGTACATGGATTCGACTATAGTCAGAGGTATTCTGTGGGCATGAACGATGTTCTTTTATTATGACGTGGCACTTTTTTAGGTATGTTCAATTTTTGGTGCACAAGGTGCACGGGTTGTTTTTAGACTAACCATATAATGGTTAGTAGGTTAGAATCAGCTAGGATGAATTATATATATATGAGGTGTGTGGTATCAGGATTATCTATGGGAATCTATGTGATGTGATATTACTTAAAGTGCATTTCCATATGGGCATCAATGAGATGCAGGATTAGTCGAGGTGCATTGGCATCTAGGAAGTGACACAATGTAGGTTTCTTTGAGGCGTATGGGCATCTAGGTGTCGATAAAATGATGTATTTTATGGGTTACATATGGGGAATGGGTACTTTTAGTAAACTGATGAGATGTGGGGCCTCATAGGATCCATGTACGACATGGGAATGAGGTGTACATCTACTGAGATGCAGAACATGATGGGTTTCATGTGTGAAAATGGAATTATTTGAACACTTGATGAAGTAAAAGAGTGATGAAGAATCACGATAGGACTTATAAGTCTTGGTATGGTAAGTTTTCCATCATAATTTTGAGTTTTGGTTCAGGATGTAACTGGGTTAGGTAACTCCTAAGGTGGGGAGCACCTTTAATGAGTTATCCTGTGACTTTATGCTCGGGGTGGACCAGGTTGATTTGAAAAATATAGGTATGTTTGGTAAAATCTCTAGTAAATATTTATAGCTCAAATATTATCTATGTTAAGGTTGGGAGATTGTAACATCCCATGTTTTTGGAGAGGTTTGAAATCCTCAACCCGTATGAATTTTTGGAGTTTGGTGAGCAGGATAACTCCTTTCTTGATCTTTGAAACCTAATTACAAGAGTTTATTTGATCCACAACCCATTTCTTGAATGGTTTTAGATTCTTGGAATGTTCCTTGAGGATTAAAGTGGGTTTTGAGTACATGAGAGGCCAAAACACTACTTTCAGGAAAGTGAAGACGAGGGTGAATGATCTGGACAAACTGTGTAGCCTCCCAGGAGTAACCATGTGGCCCTCCAAGTGCACTAGACATAGTTTGGAAAACCATTTAAAAGAGGGATCATATCTGTGATAAATTTATAAAATTTTTAATAGAGGGAATTTTCACAGTTTTTGCATGGTTTGGGAAACTGTGTGCCTTGACAATGTGAGGTGTGGTGCCTAGATAGTGGGTACCACATGGTTTAGAGATGACTTTCCAAATTGTGTGGTTACTATGAAACATATAAAAAAGGACAAAATTTAATTTTTTCCAAATTTTCTTTAAGAGGTTCTCCCTTATTTTCTTCCTTCATACATGGATTTCCTCCTGGGTAGATGTGGATTCCTCCTCTCCCTCTACTAGTCTTTGGCCTTATTTCTTCGTTTGTGCTCTGTTCTTTAATCCATCGGTTGATATAGATCAATATAGGTAAGGACTTTGATCCAATGGATTATTTTATAATTTCTATCTCTATAAGGATCACTAAATTCATGTGAGAATATTTAACTTATTTTTAGGGAGTTCATCTAAAATGATTATTTTTTATGAATTAGCTCGAGTTAGAGGCTAATATTAGATGAGCAGATTTCTACCAACATGAGGTTGGTGGTTCCTAGATTTATCTTTGATTTTTCCCCTATTTTTGGGGCTGAGTTATTGAGAATTCCATAGGTTAGTCCAATAAAGACCCTATTTAATTAACACCTTGATTTTAAATTAACTAATTGATCATTATATATTCCCATGAGAATGCTTCCACCTGACTACAATTGGTGTATACCTAGTGAGAGGCTTCAAACTTTGAGCAGATTAGGTTGGGTTGTTTATTTATTTAAATGAAATTGTTTTATTTATATATAATTATTATGATGGTTCCATGGGAATGTGATGGATTTGGAACAAATATTAAATGGTGTTGAACATATGTATTATGTGACATGGTTCGTCAGGTTGGGTGAGGCCCAGATTCTTGAAGTGATGTTGATCACCAGGTTGGATGACATGGTCATCAGATTGAGGTGACAAGATCGATAGGTTACTAGAACACCCCGTATGATATTGGATAGTGTTGAACATCATATTGAGTGACATGGTTGCAGGAGAATAAGGTTCTAGGATGATTCCAATTAGGAAATTATATTGGTGGTTTCCACTCACCTGATTGGATGACACACTGTTGGAGTCGCGTGCACACAGATAGGACTTAGATGATGAGGTGGTGTTGACTTCTTGTGTGAGTAGATTCCTCCATTATATATGGATTTGTATGGTGTTGAATACCATTATGGTTAGAGGTTCTTTCCAAATAAACCCATAGGGATGTTGAGGAGACATCGGTTACTGGTGTTGAGATTGTCGGCTGGGGGCTAAGGATCGCCATATTTGAGGCTATTAGGCTGATTGTTTTTGGAGCAATGAAATTTACATCAATAAGGATGTTCGATATTAAGCCAACAGTGTTATTATTTGGAGGTATAAATATCCTTTCCTTATGATGTTGGGATTTGAGTTGATGGGATCTTTCAAACATGGGTTCAAGGGACCAGGTACTTATTATTGGATGTGTCTTCAGAACGTTAGTTACTTAGTTTCGAACATGAGGTGTCGATTGGAATGAGGTGTACAATGATTCTATTAGAGGTGTAACCTAAGGTTTCACCTAGTATGATCTTAGGTAAAGTATTACCCATGCTTTATGCTAAGGATCCTCTCTACAACTGTTATACCAACAATGGATGAAGCAGGTAACTGGTTTCTTATGGCTACTGAGCACAAGGGAAGTAGATTATTTATATGATTTTCATATGATTATTTGTTTATATTTTTTAAATATGAGATTTATCATAGATTTATGATAGGTACATGTTGGTGGTGGCCTTATTAGATTTATTATCACACCCTACATGGGCCCTTAAGGAGGCATAAAAATTTTATGCTCTTATGATCAAGTAAGGGACTGAGCTCATGATATGTACCTTAGTTATAGTTATGGGCCTTTTTCATGGGATAGATGGAAAGTGACCATGAATATTAATTTATGAGATGTAGTTTACCCTTTTGATTATTCCTTTTGTATTGACATTCTTATTAGTATGTGCTAAAGTCATCCATGGGGGTCCCTTTTTATTAGTGTCTCGTATGATCTGATTTGTATGCATGTTTCTATGAATGATATATTGAGATGATTTTTATTGAAAATAGTATATTTAGAGTTGTTTATTATTGCTACTACTATTTATTTATTCTTCCACTATTATGGGTTACTAGTCCTATCATTTTATAGTCTTTATTTATTGTTTATTTATTTATATATATATATATATATACACATATACCATCATTATATTCACCACCAGAGGGTATAATATCCCCACGATCACCTCTTTACTCCCACACTGTTGGTCAAAATCCTTTGGCGTATGAGGAGGCATGCTTAACGCCTAGTAGTAAACTGACCTTGAGCACTGTTTGAGTGGAAAAATAGGTCAGAGCACTATAGATACAAGTATCATGAAAGGGCCAATGTTGATTCTTATTAAAATGTTTCCTAGGTTAGCGTATGGATGATGGGGCCGGGCATGAATTAGGTCTAGTTGAGGGTGGTATATTTTCCATTATTTTATTATTCTCTTTTAGTACATATTGTGTGTGATCCAACTACGTGGGATCTATTTTGTTATGTATGGCATATTCATTTATTATTTCATCCTATATTATATAATTTCATCTGCAATTTATCTATTTGTGATGTTTATATAGATTTTTTTTGATTTTTTTTATTTATATTATCTTGAAAAATATAATAACAAGGGTATAATCTCCCCACAATAACCTCATGATCCCACACTATTAGTCAGAATCATTTGGCATATGGGGAGGCACACTAGAGGTAATGTGACACCCCTATTTAGGGCATCAGTAAGTTGTACGGGGTAGTGGTATTTTAAAAAGTGGTATAAGAGCTATTTTTTATTCTGTATTACAATATTTTCAAGATATAAAAGTGAATAGGATGTGTCAAAACTTGGTAATGAGCTTTTGACTAGATTATGTATCCCCACGTATGGGGGTAAAATCCAAGTTTCTAAGTATTTAATTTTTTTATTTTCATTTTTATTGTCGATCTATTTCAATCTCAAGTGGTGGAAATTGGTCTGATTTTATTGATTTATGGAATTTATACTCTTTCCTAGTATTATAATAGGGTATTTTAATTCATGAATCATTCTAGGAACATAGGTTTTATAGGTTATCTATGTGTTTACTATGATTTATAGTACCCTAGGATTCACATGTGCTGGTGTTTTATTTACTCCTTGTAGTTTATTTTTTTGGGTAATTTATATCTTCATATGGTGTTATATAAAGGATAGGTGTATGTTATTTAGATTATCTATAACCATATATATAGTATTTTCATAGATAAATCTATGGTAGTATTAAACTTTACCAACTACTAAGGTGACTTATGGTTAATAGGAAGGTACAAATGGATTATTAAAGTGATTTTTTGGTTAATAAAGTGTCACTAAGAAAATTATAATGTGTTTTCCCACATAAACTGTAAATGGAATTCTATCTATCCAAACCATGGAATGTGAAACCAAATAATGTTTTTTAATTCTAAAATTATGGGTAATGAAAATATTTATAATTGGAATCCCATGGGTTTTAAATTGTGGAGTTTAAACAAAGTGAAATAAGTAATTAAGGAACCTTTAGAGATCTTAGTGATGAGTATCCCTTATATTGATGACCTCACATTATGTATGGGTAAGTTTTTTCAAGATAAAGAGAATTGGTGTTGAGAGCCTTAGATGTGGGTAATGATACCTTGATGGGTTTCATTATATGAGATAGTGTGATGTTTACTTATATAAATTTAGTTAGACTATGAATTTATGGTTGTGAGGTGCCATCTTGTAACATAATTTCTTGTGACCATCATGAAATTTTGACCTTATATGGATGTGTAGGACCCTAGAATGAGTTTCTTAACATGTAGTTATAGTGTAGTGGGTGTGTATCTATGAGTGTGGATCCTAATATGATTGGTTGTCTCTGGATTGATGGATGTCATGTTTTTTCAAATAGCGGTAGGAGTGCCACCTGTGAGAAGTGATTGGTGAGAGACCTGAGCTAAGGGTCTAGGTGTGAGATCATAGGGATATTTGGAATATTACTTGGGTTATGGTCTTGATTCAGAGAGTTTAGTGATCTAAGATGGCCATAATATGGGTTATCATAGTGTTATGTGTGTTTTAGGAACGTGAAGCATGGGTGGATTCTTTGGATTGGGGAATAAATACATAGAAGGTACTATTGAGATTTTGGTAAAGTCATGGTTATGCCTTGGGTATTTTATAAAGGAAATACATGAGTGATTATATTTGGTTTAAGTATGGTTTGAAAAATGGATATCATTTGGATTCCTTATCCTATAGTTCTGATGCTGTTTTGATATGGTAATTAGTGTTGAACCTAGGTAGACGGTTATAAGGTAGAAATGTCATGGTTAGATGCTTCTGATAATATAAAAACATCTGGAATAACAGGTAATGGTGTGGTTAGACTTTACTTATGAGTGATTTCATGCCTTTTGTATGAAGCATCAAGGTTTCTTTGAGTCCGATGAGACTAATAGGACAAATGTATGATCAAATTCTTGAGTGGAAGAGTGATCTAAGATTCAGTTAGGAAAACATTTTAGGACCTTCATTTGGATTTGTAAATGGTTGTAAGGGAGTGTAAAACAACAATGTTTTTATGAGGTCAATGTGGGATGCATGTATTAGAGATGTGATATGTCATTTTGGTTATGTGACTAGGTGGTTATGGAGTAAGAACCCAATTATTTTTAGTGAGACCAAGGTGATACAAGTTGTGTATACATGGGGAAATTGAGTTTTTGATTAGTAAACGAATTTTATGTGTTTCCATTTAAAACCATTTAGGTATTAGTGGAAGATCACAAGTAGCGTAGTGTAGGTAGTTTCCATATAAACATTAGTTCATGAATTCTTAGTGGAAAGTCACAGGGATATGGCTAGTATTAGTTGACGAGTCCCCCTTGATGTGAGGTTACATAGAGTTTATGTGACACTTAAATGAATGGAGGCTTGAGGCCTTTGTTGTGTTTTGGGATGTCCCTATAGTAAGATCTGACATCATGGAGGGTCAGAGTATAGTGGAATAGATGATCAAGTTGAACTTTATAGGAGTAAAATCCATTTCTAGAATGTGCTGAGCATGGATGTAAAGATAGAAACATGGTTTTTAAGTTATAACCATGGAGGTTTCACTCAAGGAGTGGTATAATAATATCCATATGGTGGGGAGTGTACCATCAACCATCAAAGAGATAAACCCTAATTATTGACAAGACGTTAGTGATTATTGAGGTTATATTATTGAAAGTCAAGAGTGAGTGGTAGTTGATGTTGTTCTAGCACATTGGCGAGATTGGTATAACCATTTGATTTCGAAAATAAATAGTGTAAACCATAGAGGTTGGGAGTATCTGAGGTAAATTGAAAAAATGACCCTCTAATAGTGGGGAGTGATGTATCGATTGTGGGTATAAAACCATCTTGCTGGAAGGGTTGTGGTCATGTGGAAATGAATGTGGGATGATTGTGGTTGAATTGGGGTATTGGTGAGGAAAAAATGAGATCCATACCTATATTACTTAGGTAATTGAAAATACCAAACATGATGTGGTTGTGGATCCAGATTGAACATTAACATAAGTATTATAGAGGAATTAAAGTTATTTGAGGGTGCTTGGACTAGAGATGGATCAATGTGTGTGGCATGGAATGATGATGTTTTGGAAAATGATGGTATAACCAAGGAATCCCAAGGGGTGTAACGTATGAAATCTAGTGCGTGTGTTCAGGTGATCATAGGATTCCTCTAGGTGTAAAGGCATCATATTTTTGGGTAAATTAATAACACATTAGTAGTTAGAGATTATTTTTTATGAGATAAGTCTATCATGGATGGTTTGACTAGTTTTCACATATGGAAGTGAATGTGGTAAGTTACAAACCACATATATCATGTGTTTCAAGAATCAATCTAGGATTTTAAGGGAAGGACTTTATATTCCAAGCTTGTGAATTATTTATTTTTATGTGTCCATTCCAATTATAATTTGGTAATAAGGATGGTTACATATGCTAACCAACGTTCTCCTTTATGTTCTAGTGTGGTGAGTTAGAAGCCACACTAAGCACATTTTTTGAACTTGAGAGCGGTGTTTCAAAAGTATTTTTTTAATGATGGGGGCACCAAAGAATTACAATTTATGGTTGTATGCTAAATATTATAATGGGAAGAACCATAGACCTATAGGGTAGTTTAATGATAACACCATTGGTGTTTTAGGGTAAATGTTCTCTGTTAATCTCCATCTTGGTGTTTTGGTTGTGAAAAAAGGAGTTTTCTTGAGTTTTGGTAGCTGGAGTGCCATGTAATGAATTTTGTGACTTGGAAATGTTTTGGGAATTTTGCAATGGAAAAAGGCTATAAGGATGTAGTTTAGAGATAGGTATAGGTAAATATGTCAGTTGGGTGACCACTAGGACATCCCATGGATCATAAGTGTTATAATGGAGAGTTTCTAAAGTCCCTAACTATACATGAATTTAAAATTAAAAGGAAATTTGAATGTTGAATTATTATATGGGTTGAATTTTGATAGGATATTTAGAATGGAATTACAAGAGTTGGGAATCATATAGTGATTTTTAGACATGTGTTGTGTCATAAAAGGTAGCTTAGGTGAGCCTCAGGATCTTTAGGTAAGATTCAGATGTTTTTGGAATATTTTTCTAGGAGTGTAAGTTTTGAGGTGCACGGTTTAGGGGAAACCACATTACACTATGAATAATAGGAAATTTTTATTTTTTTTACATGGAACATAGATTTAATGCATGATTAAATCGTGGTTTAATGAAAAACATGAAAATTTATAAAGGAATATGTGTGAAATTTTCAGTTGATTTACACTTCAATCTTCATGGTTAGTGCATGGTTTGGTAAACCTTGTGAACAAACCGTGAATGGTGGAGGGTTTGAGATAGTTCCATACACATGGTTGGTGCAAGGTTTGTAATTCCTTACAACCAAACCATATAGCCTATTAATAGTGGGATTTTACCATTTTACTTTTGAATTTTAATAGGGGTAACCCCTTTTCTTCTCCTCCACATCTTGTGTGTCCCATCCGAGAAAACCCCTCTTACCCTTTTAACCACCATTGATTTTTTGTGGGTACATGTCTATTATTTGGTGATTTGAGGTAAGGATTTATCTCCAATACATATTTTTCTTTCACCAATCCTCTAATAAAACTATGAAATTTTTCATTAGAGTTGTTTGTGTTTATTCCACTTAATCAAAGTTGAATCAACCAAGTATCACAGGACATTCATGTGTCTTTCATAGAGGATATCTCAAGATGACATCTGTGCATTATCTAACATAATTTAAATGAATGTATGTCACACCTCCAAAATTATTAAGTTTTTTTCCTTCCAATTAAATTAAATTGGTGGACGTAATGGTGATTTGTGGTAGGGATTTACCCAAGAATGGTCTCAAGAGGCTACAGAAGACCTCCTGTTGGTCGTTTCTCATGGTTTCATTGAGCGGTGTATTTATGGTGAGTTAATCAGAAATTATGACCTCATGTATATATGTATTTAATTAATTATAATAATTTATATTTAATTGGTTGAGTTATTTTAGGGTGTGTTAGGATCTTAGAGCACACATGATGATCATTGGGTGTTACAAGGATTTTATATCTTGGGTGGATATTGAGGACCTATGAATTTCAAATGCAAAAAGATTCCATAGAGTAATGTGGTCACTAAATTCACCTATAATATTTTATTACTTTCTAAGTGAATGTTATGTAGGTTTCACCAATTTTCTAAGTGATTTCCTTAGAAATTAATTAACTATTTTGAAGTGTAAATTTCATTAGTTATAACTCTTTGAATTGATTTATCCCAATGGGAAGGTGGTTTATAGTGGAATACCTTAGAATTATTTTTGACTTTTGGAATTGGAAAATTAAATGGTGTTTTAAACAGATGTGTTATTTTTATGATAATTTCATTTAAATGAAAATTGTATATGGTACTTGAAAATGTATTTTAGAATGGTATTTTTTTGGTTTTGGAAATGAGAATATCGAAGTTGTAAATTGGTTTTATTTCTTTAAATGGAAATATGAAATGGTATTGATGACATGTGTTTTGTTCCTCTTAGAAATTGTTATTTGGAAATGGTATTTGAAATTTTATTTGGAAATGATGTTTTGGAAATCAGGTCAGAAATGGTAAATTGGTCTTGATATGGGAAATGGTTTGATTAATTTAATTTGAAATGTTCTTGGAATGAAAAAATTAAATGACCCATTATTATTATGGTTCTATTATGTTATGGTTTTGTACTTGGTTGTGCTTGATTGTTAAACTCAGGTTGAACACTGCCCTAAGGTGGACGTGGTTGTAATGGTTAAACCTAGGGTAATCATTGTCCTCAACTGGGTGTTTTTATAATGTTTAAGCCTAAGGTGAATGAAACCCCTAGGTGGTTGTTGGGGCCTTAAGGATGGGTATGTTACCCCTGGGTTCAAGTTATATTTCCTACAGTGGGAGATGGGTTTTCATGGTTATTTCAATGTGCTCAAAGACACATCGACACTGGATGAATAATATATGTACATTTTCTATGGTCAATATAGCCCCTGAGTTCAATATTTGTTTTTTATTTTTAGTTTAAATATTTTAATGGTTATTCTTATAACTATTATATTGAGAACTACTGCATTCACATCATACAAAAATGTTTTATTTATGGAGTCCAATGGTGGAGGTCTACTAACTTGTAATAACAGCATGATTGGACCATCATGGAACTTGGGTACCTAATGATACATTTTTCTGGTTTATAGTTACAAGTTTCAGGAAAGGACTGATTTTTATTCTTATTGATTGGTTTCCTTGGTTAGAATATGGATGATGGGACCTCGTATGAGTCATGTCTAGTTGGGGATGGGTTTTTGTACCTAGTTATATTTTTCTATTTTTCTAATTTTTATGTATGATATTCCCATAAGGGATTCAGATTGGTTAGTGTTCCACATTCATTTATTATTTCATATTCTATTGTATTATTTTATTGAAACTTTCCATAGTTGTGATTTTTTTATGGATGTGTCTTAATTTTTTTATTTATACCATGTTTTATACTCTACTAATGAGAAAATAATCCCCCCAAAATAACCTCACGATCCCTCAACACAAGTCAATTGCCTCTAGTGTATAAGGAGGCACACTTGAGGTTATCTGACACTTTCGGTACATGAATTAGTCATTGGTCCAGGGTTTAGGTATGTCCCCATTCCTAGATGTAATTAAATAATTCAAATCCCAAACATAGTAAGGCACCTTAATTGAAGAACATTCTTCCCTTAGGTCAAGTCAAGGAACAATCCAGGTCCACGAGTCAAAAATTTTCTATTACTGAAAAGACACCTCATTAATGAATGAGAAATAAATTAGGGGGAGGTCCTTAAGTAATTCTAAATAATTTAAATTTTCTTGGTGAAACAACCCTCTTCACTGGTTAAAGTGAATCTTTATCACTGTTCAACAAACAAAAAATAAGTGCACAATATATTTACAAGGTTCACCTCTCAAAATGAGAAGTCTAGTCCTTGGAAAGATTTATATTCCACTAGGATGATACCACCCACTAGTTTCAACATATCCATACAATGAGGAATGTTTATCCTTGAACTCATATTACATCAAGTCTCCTAGAAGTTATAGTTCATCCCACACTAAAATAATGATAAATAAAATTTTGATATTAATAAGAAGAAATAATTTGAACCACAGACTTCAATTATTGAAGTATTTTTCCTCTTTTTCTTCTTTAACATATAGAAACAACAATTAGATCTCTTCAATATATACGAATATACACAACAACTTCTTATTCTTTTTATTCTTCCTCTCATTACTCAACTACTCCATTTATTTTTCTTTCACACTCAAAACATTGCACATTGTATAATATTTATTCTTTTGTATACATTTAAATTTCAAATGAAAATATAAAATATAAAATTATTTTTAAAAATAAACCTTTGGATATTTTATTCCATAAGATCCTAATATTCTATTTTGAATTTTGTAGTTTACTTGGATTGAAATAACAAAAAAAATCAACAAATTGATCCAACTATGATTTTTTCTCAAAACCACCCAGTATATAATTTCCAACATAGATAGAGGAATTAAAACACAAAATTTCACTTATAAGAAGTTTTTACACACCTTCCATACATATTTGTTTCATGGTCAAGATTTTGTGTCATGAAGATCACCAAAACTCCAGAACCGCAAAACAAAACCAACAACCTCTTTTCAATGGTGTGTTCTTTTCAGTTGAATAATAGTATTTATTTGATTTCAATACTATGGTGTGGTCAAATATATTGCAACATAGAGATCAAAAAATCCCCAGAACCATTGAAAAAATAGCTACAGTGCTCTGTGGTGTGGATATCCCACTATGACATGGAGGTCCCTAAAATTATAAAATCACTAAAAGCTGAACCTTCCTCCTATGAACCATGATCCTAATCTATGGTGTGGATGAATTATTCTCTGTGGAGTGGACACAAATTCCACACCACGATAACAGATTTTTCATCATGGTCCCTTGCCCTACAATTTGGTCCACTACATCCAGTATCTCCACTTCTCCTCCAAAACAACTTGCAAAATAAATTTCATTCATGATATATAACCACTTAGAACACATCACTTAACATAATCTATTTTACATTTAATATGATTTAGGCATTAACAAGAAAATACAACACACACAATCATATATTTTAACCAAATACCCAACCTCTCCAAAACATAACAACAAGATTATCACGTTTTAAGCTCAAGAATCTCCCCCTATCAATTTTTTTTCAAACTAGTAACATAAATCACTATGAAACTCCGAACCCTTATAAATAGATCGTCATTAAATAATTTTAATCCCATGTGAGAGAAATTGGTGTATAAAATAAGAACATTGAATAATAAATACCATGTTGTCCATAAATAGTGATCTATAGGTATATTCCTTTACATAAAATTCATTATCACATCAAAGATTTATTCAAACTTCAAACCTCTAAGTTTCTTGAAAAAAATTACAAAACATATTAAAATAGTTCACACATGTTGAAATAAAATCTTACCCCTTTTAAGATGTCCCCCTAAATATATTCCCCCCCTAAAAATCAAAATAAAATATCAATGGATAGATTATTTTGTTAATTTTTCCCCTTTTGGAAATAGTATGAAAAAACAAGAAGAGAAAGGGGACATTTTCACCATACCCTTACCTTATAGAGAATGATTTTGAACACCTGACGCCAACCTTAGATTCTTAAATGATTATTTTGATAGTGGCTTGGTAAACACATATAAAATTTTCTCCTTTAAAGGAAGAAATTAAAACTTTAACTCATTATTGTCTACTAGTTCTTTGATGAAGTGATATTTTATATCAATGTTATTGGACCTTGAAATATGATTTTTTTGAAACATTAATTGCACATGTATTATCACATTCCAAAAGTAATGAAAACCTCACTTAACCATTAAATATTCTATTTTAGTCTTCATCAACACAATTTTTGCTGAGGCATGATTTATAACCACATATTTAGCCTCAGTAGTTCTTAGAGTTAGTAAATGTTTCTTCCTCGAGTTCCAGAAAACACATATTTCTCAAAGAAAGAAATATACACCTAATGTTGAACTCTTATTATCAACACATCCTTCCCAATCTATATCCGAAATACCAAAAAGATCAAGCTTCCCTTTGTTTTCATATTTGAGGATATTTTTTTCTTTGATATATCAAATTATTTCCTTTTTTACATAAAATAAGAAACTTTAGATGAAATTTGACATATAACACAATGTGTAACTATATATACATTATCTGTTCTTGAACATGTCAAGTAATGAAAAAATCCAATCAACTTTTGGAATTAACTTCGATCAACTTCCTTTGCCTATTCATCTTTTTCTAACTTTCTCCACATTAAAATTGGAATATAAATAGGCTTCAAATATTCCATGAGAAACTTTTTCAAAATTTCATTAGCATATTTCTCTTGAGATGAGAAAATATAATCCTTTTCTTGAGAAAATTTTATGCCAATAAAGTATTTCATCTCATAAAGCACAAACATTTAAAAAAATCTTTGTTTATTTATATAGAAAAATATTCACATACTCTTATATTATTTCTATAAAAAATGATATCATCTATATAAAATACAAAAATGATAAATACCTTATTTTAATCTTTGATGTATAGATTGTAGTCAACTTTCCCTTTTCTGAAATTTAACTTCTTCAGGCAGGTTTCAAGCTTATAATAATAAGATATTGGGGATTATTTTAGCCCATATAAATCCTTTACTAACCTAAAAACACAATTCTCATATTCATCCAAAAAATAAACCAGTTTCCTGTTCAATATATGATTCCTCTTCTAATTCATCATTTAGGAAGGCTGACTCAATATCCATTTGAAAGATCTTACAATTACTTTGTGAAATAATAGTAAGAAAAATTATTTTGGATTCATGCCTTGGAAATAGTTACAAGGTTTCACTGAAATCAACTCCTTCAACCTTGGAGTATACTTTACACACCAATATTTCTTTATTTATCACAACTTTATCCTTTTAATTCATTAAGTTTCAAACCACCTACTTTGTTTCAATTTTTTTTATTTAGGCTTGGGTACCAACTCCCAAGTCTAATTCTTTTCAATCAACCTATCTATTCATTCATTAAATCATCCCACTATTTATGTTTCATTTATTTTTACACATTTTTTTGTTCAACTTGAGATAATAATAAGATATGAGAGTTTTCCATCAAATTAACTCTAGTTTGAATCTATTTCCCATGATTTTCAATGATATTTGGGGCCTGTACTTTCTTTATCAACCTAGTATGAAATGGAAAAGGCTATTCTTAATCACTTGAATTTTTTGAATCAACTTATTCATCTAGAACCTCTTAATTATTCTTAACATATTCTCTTTATTTGTACATCCTTTGGATAGTGAGAAAGAGTAGATAAAAATTGCTTTGTATGAAGAAAAAGTACATTCTCTAAGACAAAATTATTGTGTTTCAGGTTTTCTAGTATATTATTAATAGGGATTTGGGAGGTACCATAAAAATATATCTCCCATGTATGGGGAGTGTCATGGTCATAGAAAAACTCCTCATCCGAAATTTCTATGTCCACTGGTGTACTTTATGGGGTGGGATGTGTTGTGAGGTAATCAGTCGGGCTTTCCATTTCACTAAATTCTATTACATGAACTGATTGCCTTATTATTATATAATTAAATACCATCATTACATACACCTAGTAAGTATGGGATGACCAAGGATATACTTGAGTGGATCAATAATAGAGACTAGGTGGACTTCATGGTTTTGTAAGTAATGAATCATCTTTTTCATTGCAAATATGAGTGTGAGGAAGTTATTCTTAAAATCAAAATATTATGACCCAGTACCTAAAAAAATTTGGATGAGGTATTAGAGACTGTTCTCATTCTCCACATCATTCTTATGTGTTTAGAGAGCACTAACTGATCATTCCATGATGACCACATATAAGATGAGTGGATTTCCTTCCACTAGTGGCATCAAGACCAGCGGGTGTAGTAGGTACTGCTTGAGAATATTGAAGTCTTGTTAGTAGTTCCTATTCCACTAATATGTGATTCCATTCTTCATTAGGTTGGTGAAGGGTAGAGATTTTACATCAAGGTTGGCTATGAAACTTTGAATATAGGCGAGGATCCCTTAGAGCCCCCTCAATTTTTTGAAATTGCGAGGGTGTGAAATTTCAAGTATTGTGATGGTATTTTTAGGGTTGACCTCTGTACCTTGGAAGCATAACAAAATTTCAAAGAACATCCTTGATGTTACCTTGAAAGAACATTTGAACAGATTTATCTTCAAACTGTGCTTCCAAAACTTGTTAAAGACTGTTTGAAGATCTGTGAAGTGATCACACCGATGATGAGATTTGACCATCAGGTCATCAACATAAAATTTTACTATTAATACCAAGAAGGATTTAAAGATATGATGCATGGAAATTTTGTAAGTATCACCAGCATTATTTAATCCAAAGTACATGACCTGATAAAAAAGATCCCCTAGGGTGCTTTGAAGGCCGTGACTTCTTCATCTTCAACAGCCATTTTTATCTGATTATAACCTAAGTACCCATCCATAAAGGAATGGATTGGTTTCTATCATTTTCATAAATCAGGATTTATGTTATCAGTAATGGGAAGTTAACCTTTGTTTAGTGTCGATTAAGGTATCTCAAATCAATGAAGACCCTAATATGCCCATTATTTTTCTTGATAGGGATGATGTTGGAAAGCCACATAAGGTATTTCACTTCACATAAAAAATTATATTTGATCAATTTGTGAAATTCCAATTCTACATTAGTGGAATGGGAGGGTTGTATACTTCTGGATGCTTTCTTCAAACCTTGATTTTCATTGGGTAAGCTAAGATGGTGCGTATCCACATCTAGATTCGATCCATGCATTTTTGTATAATTCCAAGTGAACACATGTCTATGTTTATTTAGAAATTCAATATACATCTATTTTTCCATGAGATTCATGAATAAACTAATCATTATAGATCACATGTCTTCTTATGTTCCAAGATTTACCTTCCTAAGCTCATCAGTTGGGGTTGAGACACCTTCCCCAAATGCAAGAGGGGTGTTCTTGAGGTCATACTCTTCTTATTCCACCTATGAGTATATGGTGGAATTTTTGGATGATGTTAACAATATGAGGGAATATATATCACTTTTGGGGTGAGAGGCCACGCGAAGAGATATTATCATCCCCAAATATCAAATTCATTGTAGGGATATTCCAGAGATGACTTTATTTTACACTATCAATGGGGATAGAAGGGTCTTTGACATTTGGGATCAGGTCTATTGCCTCAATCATATTTATGGGTAGTACATAATCATTGTAAAACATATTCCAGGGAATTTCAGGGGAGTTGCCCAATTCATTGGGGGATGAAACCTATATATTTTCATCCAACATTGGTTGTTTTACTTGACTTTTATAGATGCCTACCTTAGTATACGTGGCATTGAAGGTCTCAAAGGTGGAACTGTAACCATGTAGTATGCTGACCTTTCTATTAATGGGTTACTTCGAAAATTGAAGGAATTTTGAAGGTACCGACACATGGATATGAATCTAGGGCCTTATGAGTAGGAAATTATATGTAGTATCTTTCTAGATAACCATAAACTTAGTGTTGGATGTGAGATCCCCAAACTGAGATTTGAGCTTGATCTTCCTAATAGGTCTTTCCTCAATCTTATCATACACTTAAATGGTTATCTTTATGGGATATATATCACCTTCACCATATACCATGTGTCGGAGGTTCCGAATCAGGATGATATTAATCGTGAAACCTTTATAAATCAGATCCCTTTAGATATTGGCATTATAGAGTATACCTAAAACATATAAGGGTTTGATGTGTCCCTGGATGAACTCTTACTAACCCTTCTCTATGAACGATCTGGCGACATGTAATTATCATGGAATGGTATCCACTTGAAAAACCTTGGATGTAGAAATTTCAATAATGAAGTTATATGGGTTCTAGAGGGCTTCAATGAGTTCCTCCATGAGTTATTTTGAGTGATGGAGTTCATCTAGGATTGATATCTTGGTTGGGATAACCACCAACTATTTTTGAATTCCATAATTTTGTGATAGAGGTAGAATATTACCTAGGTGGTATTTCTTCTTATTATATGGTTCAAGAGTTGAGGAATTTGAGGTCGAAATACTTTCTTATTGAATAGTGGTCTGGGGATCACCTTCTTCTAGTGGCATAGATTACTCTGGATTTCCCCATTGTATGGGATGATCAGATAATCACATCCACACTAGGCGGTTGAATAAGTTGACTGCTGGAGGGATCTAGGAACTTCTATATATCTGTTGGGCCTACTGAAGTGATTTCCCATGGGTATTAGCTGTATACATATCCTATGGGGGACTGTGACCAAAATATTGGGAATTCCCATTCTAGTTCTGTCCTCTATATCCTCATATCCCATGCCTTCAGCCTTTGGCTCCCCGACCAGGTACATGGAACTCATACTCAGTCGCATATTCATTATCGGAGGAGGGGTCTTCCAAGTGTATTGTGTTAACATAACCAATTATTATATCTTCATCCTATGGGGATTTCATTTAATATGCAGGGGATTGTGCTTCAAATGTTACTGAAAATAAGTTTTTAAGAGTCAGAGATTACGTATAACCTGAATATGACTCTTCCTCTTTTGTCTATTACTATGTTCAATGATCAAATCCACATTTTGGAGGCAAATTTTATGTCACTTAGTTGACATAACTATTATGGGTCTGCAAATTTGTGCTCTCAAGGTGGCATGATCTCGATATATTATATTTTGAGTCGTCCAGTAGTTCAACTTCTTCCCATGCCCGACCGATATTTTTTTCAATCACCTTATTCTTATAACTGAGAAATGGTTTTGATAGTTACCTAAACTTGGAAGTTATCCACCATAAGATATCCAATATCGACCATTATTTGAAGTAAGTCTTTGAAGATGAAGCAATCCTCGATTTGGTGACCCATCATACTATGAAAATGGTAGTAGTTGGGATGGTTAGTGAGGTTAAACTCACTAGGATTCCTAGGCTGTGGTATCTTGAGAAGTTTATTTACCATAGTTTAAAACAAATAACCAAGTATTTTCTCATTTCAGAAAGATTATACTTTATTCATTCGATCCTCAAATCCTGGGTGATCTTAATATCTTTTTTTCTTAGGAGAGAGAGTGATTTTTTGTTATTGGCACTTGATAGGAGGTGTTGGGATGTTTAATACTGGACTAGGTCATTGAATGTGAACTAATACTAGTTTAAGGGTAACATCAATAGTCTATACCTTCTTGAGCTATTTCCCCTAATAGGGAATGAGTCGATACTTATCTTGGGTCCAATAAATGGTTCTGATATTATTCCCTTTCTGTAAACTTGTGAAATCCACCTAGATATTTCATAGGGATTAGTGGTGTCTGTAGCTCATCTTAGAGATTTTAATCACATATATCCAAAATTTTCTCCTATGAGATAGGGATGTTGAGTTAATAGGTCAACCCTTTACATATGGATATGAAGTTATAAACCCTATCATTTTCTTGTTTCTTTCAGTTCATCAGGTCAACGATTGTCACTTTCTTTTGCGTGGAGCTAAACTGGTAAAGGAATTAACGATGAAGGTGTTACCATCCAATAAAGTATCCTTTTGGAAGATTAATGTACCAAACAAAGGATAGACCTATAAAATTCTGTTTAAAAAACCTCATATTTTTCACCTCCTACTGATCTCGAGGGCCCGTCATCAGACCACATCAGGACTTGAAGTACATGAGATATTGTTCTGGATATCTCATGTTGTTAGAGGTGGAGAAGTATGATTGAAAAATTGGTAAGGGGTAATGTTTTATCCAACAATTTGGGGTATATCTTTTTTTTAGTTTCATAGGAGCATGTTTCCCTTCTAGGGACTCTATTTGAGTAGCTAGAGACTCTATGGAATTAAGAAATTCTGGAGATACTGCTGTCTGAGCCACCTCTTGTCTATAGAGAGTGAGTAGGGTTTGATGAGGTATCCCCATTTTTATTTACTATTTATTATCAATTAATGTTAATACTGAATTATTTCCCTATTTATGGAGAGTCTATCGTCATAATGGAGGTAATTCACAATTATTTTTGACTTCCTCATTTATGTAGACCGACTGCCCAGATCTGGAGTTGGTTTAATGCTCAGATTTCACTCTTGCAAGAAGATAAACTCTTCATTGATATGTGGGAAAAGGGATACTAATCTCTATCCAGGGACAATACTTAGTGGGAATGTTTCCTCAGAGAATATCCCCATTTCATTGTCTAAAATTTTATATCTCATTCTCATATTGTGAAATTCATTTCACTGTGTAAGGAATTTTGGATCTTCTAGGCAGTGATTGGGATGTAGCAACAACATTCCCTTTATCCTTGGAAATGTTTCCTTATATATGAGGTAAATAAACATTCAAAGATTATAGGTTTTTTATTCTCCTTTGGTTTCTGGTATTTGTAGCCTCAGTGGGTGAAACCTTTGCACAACAATATGACGACATTCAGAAATGGTGATGACATTCAAAAAGGTATATTAGGAAATGGTAGTTGTCCCATTACTCTCAATACAAAAAGATGATTTTTCACTTCCTACATAATTTTTATTTATCAAACCCTTGTTCATATTGGAATGTTTTGGATGTTGACACCAGTAGGGTTTAAATTCCTTCATCATACTTTCCTTCCATATTGGTCTGTGAGTATTGACCTTGAGGGAGCTTTTTGTCATGATTTCTGATTGAACCCCAAATTGAAGAGGTTTTTATTATGGTGGGAGGAATAGATGAGATTCTGATTATAGAGACCAAAATCTTGATGTACATATACATTACAATACTTTTGCGGAATACCTAATATATAACAAAAACAAACACCAAAGGACCGTAATAGTTTAGTGTCTTTGGAAACTCGGAACATAATCTTCTAATCTTGGTGAAAGATCTTCAACATCTCTCATAAATATCTTCCCCCTTTTGTTTTCTTACCTAAAACCATTCTTTATATCCTGGGGAAAAGAAAAAATATAAAGGGTGATCTCAAATGCTCAATAAGGGTAAGCATGGAGAAAATAAAACAAACCATATACATTTGAACTTCAAAACATGAACATAAAGTTTACACATCAAAATCTTGAGTTGTGAAATAAATCTTGGTAGTACGTAAGGAATAGGTAATAAAAGAACATTAATCATGATAAAATTGCATGGGAATAAAACATTTAATTGTGGAAAAACATTAAGCACATAATATTATTTTCATAGTAGCCAAGGCATTGCTTCCAAAACCATGTTAGTGGAAAAAGTCCCTTTCTGAATTGAGTTCACTCCTCGTTTCAATCCTGTAACACTGAACCAAATTAACTTACTGTTCTAGCCATGTATATCTCATGAGATATAAATCTTTACCCAATGCATTAGAGGGAGATATAGGTCCCACCCATCTCATAATGAAATCATTCTTACTTGTTCCACAACATAAACATAAATCATTCATCATAACCCAAAGAATAAAATGGGTTTCATAAACATCATCCCATCATATCATAATCCATATAAAACAAATGGATGTCATTTAATCATAAGAAAAGTGAAACCATGTAAATTATAGAGACATTATACTTGAAACATACACATATGAAATAATTTCAGCTTAGATGGAAAATGGTTTTGATAAAACACTTGAAAAGAATTCTTGAGGAAAATATCCTTTCTTTTTCAAAACCATTTTCTTTCACAAAATGCCATGTAATTTTAAAAGAAAAGGATTTTGTTGAAAATAATCATGAAATAATGTAGTGTAATATTTATGTAAATAAGGATTTATGAAACCGTAAAAATCCGTTCACTCCGTATAAGTTAAAAAAACATTCTCCTCGTACTTTTACCGAAAAAGTAAAAAAGTACTTCATATGGTAAACAAAAGAAAGATTCATTCCATACAATGCGGTAAAAGTCAACAAAGGGTAAAAATGACTTTAAACATACATGGAATAATAGTAAACATTTTATGAATTTTTTTTAAAAAACATGGACATGGATGATAAACATAACCCCGGTAAATACTTACGAATAAACAATCTCTGATAAGAACGAGATTGAAATAATTATCCCTTACCTTATGTCCAATTTCTTCCATATGTGTCTGAGAATCCTGTATAGTGGGTTTAAACATTTTATTAACATGTAAAAAAATCTTAATAATATTTATGATATCATATATGATTTACTTACGACTTTATATTATCCGTTCATTTGTCAATTCCATGGTAAAGTAGCGTTTTGGGTAAAATCGTTTCATTTATCATCTGTGTTTTGAATTGTATTTATTAATATGATTACTTAGATCATGATTACTTAATTCGAGAATATAAAACATGATTTATATATAATTTATATTCAGAATATACTTATATATAATAGATCGATACAAGGAAATAAATACACAGTTCATGGAGACGGTAGGCCATACGTATGCATGAACGCTGTTTTTCATTTCCTTATTGAATTGAATGAAATTAAGTAGATGAAATACATACATACATATATATATATATATAAATAAATCTAGTAGAATTATTATGTCATTTATTTCATTATTACTTATTATATATACTTTATAATCATTCTTGAATTGTTAACATGGAAAATGAATCTTATCGCGTCGTGGAGACGGTAATCCGTACGTACGCACGAGCGGTGATATCGTTCCCATATTTATTGAATGGAATTTTAGTGGATAATATAATATCTTAGAATTATTATGATGTTATGATAATCATATATAGTTATTCTTTACACCATTATACCCATCCAAGTAAGGCGGTGGTGGAAAAACTGATTACACCACGACGTAGAGACAGTATTCCGTACGTACACACGCACGGTGATTTCGTTTTCCATAGGATGGATAGAAGGTGAAATAGGGTTGTTTCATATTTATAATAACATATAAGTATATAATTAATACTGATGTTATTACTTTATAATTAAACAACTAAAGAATAGTAAGTAGAAGAAGAAAGAAACTTGAAAGAGTCGGTAGAAGAGATTACCTCTTCCTCGACGCACCTCCTTTAAACTTCTTCTTAGGGCACTAGAGTTGGACTTTTGAGATAACCAGAACCTCTATAGTATAACTAGAGAGGTTGAGAAGTGTAATTTTTAGGGTTTTTCCGAGCTTCAAGGCTCAAAAGGGTGTGAAGAGAAGAGGGAAGGGGTGCCCTTTTAATAAGGGAGGAGAGGGGCACCTTTGGAAAAACTTAAAATATTATTTTATAATCAAGTCATATTTGGTTTATAATATTAATAAATTGATTTATTTAAAATATAAAGTGGGTATGGGTATAAATACTCTCAACCAATAGGTTTTAGGCAAGTTTAGGTTACTATTTTAACCTTATCATTTATATTTAACTCTAAGTTAAATAATTTAACTTTTACCGTGTCTTCATGTTTTCTTACACAATATGGTTAATAAAATTACTATAACAAGCCAAACTAACCCCACGTGGTAAATTATTAATATATATAACCTTATATAAGTCATTTTTCTGAACATTAGATTTTTAGGAATATAATAACAATTAATAATATAATATTTGTTTTAAAAACCATTTTATGACAATTTTGACACTATTTGGTAATTGATTTTTTTGAAAATCATAAAACATTATTAGTTAGAATAAATTTAATTAATTCAATAATACCATGTTATATTAACCTACAAAATTAGTGTAATTCATAAAAAGTCTCAAATTACATTTATTTGGGTATTTATAACATCAATTATGTTAATATTTCATTAATAAGGTAATTACTGCATCATCATTGTATCATAAATAAATTAAATTATTTAATGTTTAAAAGTTATAAATAAAATATAATTATGTAGGAAATATTTTTATCTTTCTAATAAATATTTATAGTCGAATTTATCATATGTATAACCCTATATTAAAAATGTTTTATTTATTAAACTTTGATTTTAACTATTTTAACTCATCTTTAAATAAAATAATAATAAGTGTCCTAATCTAATCCAAGTGGACCTAAAGGGTAATATTTTATTCCAAAGGTTGTTTTTGGTCGAATTAAACTGATACAATAGAATTAAGACATGTGTTAGGGTAATAATAATATCATTTTTACCCTTAATTACCCTATTTACTTTTAGCCGTGGTAAATAAAAGTAAAATGTTACTATTGACCTAAAATTATTTTTATCTTATTGAACCACATTTTACTCCTTGATATTAACCGCGTCTCTCGGATTTTAAAAATTCAACTCACAAAAGCGGTAAAATTAACTTTTATGTACAATTGAAAATGCTCCTAGGAGGTGGGTAAAAGACGGTAAAAAGTTCAATAAATTTTTTATGTATCTATATTGTTATAAAATTACTCCAATGGATTAAATTGAATTTATATAGCTATTATGTATCTATTTTGAGCTAAAATAAATTTAAATAAAATAAATTTAAATAAAATAAATTATTATTTAAAAAAAAAGTCGGGTTTTAAATACTAACCCAGTGTTTCATCAAAAATTGAAAGTTTTCAGAAAAATACCAAAAATTCACCCCAGACTAATTTCGATATTATGAATCCAAAAATGAAGTCCATTTTGAAAGATAAAATTTATAAAATTTCAAAAAATCGGTATTACTATTCATAACAACTAGTTTATATAAAATTTTAATAACATATCATTGTTTAGTGAAACTCGGTGTTGCGTACAACACATGCTATCGTGGAAGGTCGCGATTGCGTGTAAAGCAATCCAAGTCAGGGTTGCGTGTAGTGAAAGATTAATTTTCTATTGTGTATAATAGAATCTAACCATATGTCATTTATACATTGAATATATATATATATATACACTCTCAATGTTGTGTAGAATAACTTCTATCAAACGAACTTGAAATTTTGTGTAACACGATCCAAGAATAGTTTGCGTATACTGCCAGCTAATACGGTGTTGCGTATAGTGCAAGATAATCTTGGTGTAGTATACAACAGAAGACATAAAATAAATTAAAAAGAATATTTATCATAAAATCTCAGGGTGTTAAACTGATCATCAATATTTACCCCCAACCTAGAGAAGACTGATTATTTATGGAGTGATTATGATGAATAAAATTGTATCATCCCACCCTGGATGCCACTTAACGGTTCCATGAGATGGTGGTCCACAAGAACTTAATAGAATCTCCCTAAACACCAGTGGCTTCTAACTGGTAGTGAGGGCATTGGGAGTGTCCATGGAGAGACTATTCGATAATTGATTAGAGTGAAGTAAAAAAATATTTATGGAAAATTAAATAGAAAAACCGGAAACTATATGATCAGACCAGTAACCCACTGTAGCAAAAACAGTATCAATAGACAAATAGTAGTAGACTAGTATTAATAAAACATGTATGATAAATAAAAAATAAGTGGAAGCTTAATAATAAATATATACAAAGTGATGTTAATGCTCAAGTATCTATACAAAATTGAGTATGCGAGGAACAAATGATATATCCATATTCCAAACACTATAAAAAATTCAAAATTTTCTAAAAGAAACTACTACTAGAATCATAATCATAGGATTGGACCACTTCCCCTAAAATCTATCCTAGAACTATGAATCAAGCATCAAAAGCTGGATTCTTCCCTTTATCTATTCTTGGAACCATGAAGTCTGTATGGGTACCAAAGGTAGCCCAAGAAGGGTGTGAGATATAATCTCAGTAGGCCACCACCTATAGTGTCTAGTAAAATCAATTTCATGCAATATAAAATGAACATTGTTCCCATAATAGTAAATGAAAGATATAAATAAATAAATAATCCCATTGGATTGGGTTCCACTTGGGTCACCCATCCAATTATAGCTACCTTTTCTTAAATTGGGTATGTCTAAACCAAGAAATCCTACACGAGTAAACTAATTAGAATAATATATAAAGAGACGAGATGTCCCAAATATTGTGATTCGAATTTGTGGAATCATCTCTAAATCTCCCATTTCATAGTGTTATTTCTTAATAAAGGTCAATATTTGAATTTAAGAAGATTCACCCTGATCCTTTCCAAGGAAATCTAGGTGGGACCACGAGTATTGTTTAGGGGGATCTGTATATAACCAATTCAGTAGGAGGCTATTCAAGGTGACCCATGTTTGAAATCCCAAGTGTTACTCTAGGCATGGTTTGATAAAAAATGAACTAAACTTTGAGTCCATACCTAGTATTGCACATAGCGGACCGAGTCTCTCTCACAGCATGGTACACCCATCGCTCCACTAAGCCCATACATGAGGTCTCCCTAAGGGAACCAATGTCACTCATAGAGTAAAAAATCAAACGCATGATGAGACCATCCCATACGTAGCTACTGTTACCCCTAATGTGTTTACAATGAATTAAAAATGTTCTAACTATGAGTCACGATGAGCCCATCCAAGGGTTCTTTAAGTTAGAACCCCTTTTGTCTCCCTCGACACATGGTGATGGTGTGATTTGGTTAGAACAACCATACCATTTCACAAGAAATAATTCATCATAGTATTTATCAAAATTGTCTAAGGTGTATAATTAATAAAAACATTTTGGGTATAAGGTGTTGGGCCTAACCCATGTATCATCATTTATTTCAACTTAATTCATTAAATCAAGGAATCAATTACAAGGAAAGACCCCTCAAGGGATGTCTATCCAAATTTGAACAAGGAAAAATGATCTATAAGGTAGAGCACATCCATTTGGTGGAATGATTGAAGTTGATCAACCCAAGGGATTTATTAGCCATTATACAGGGTCTCATTTGGCAGGGTAAGGCGTTAAATTTAATTTGAATAGAAATTTAGAGGCATCTCTAGAAGTGTCCAGCTCACAGAATAATGAAGCATGTTATAAAAAGTAATTAATCATGGGTAAATAACTTAGAATACCTACCTTAGACCCATAGGGATTCCCTTTTCAATGTCTGGATTTGATTTGAGATAGAGTGAGAGTTATTGGAGAAATCATAAAATTCCCTAAAAATAAGGAAAATGATCTTGCACCTAAATGGTGTAAATGAGGATGTAAGCAAATTAAATTAGAACCAATAGGAGTGTAGAGAATAACTCAAGTTTTCCAATGATTTTAACAGTGAGAGATTTGGATATCATATGAAGGAGATGTATAAAAACCTATAGAGAGGAGGGGGAGAGGCTTTGGGTAGCTACTACTCAAGAAGAAAGAAGGTGGAACAAGTTTGAGGGGTTTAAAACATTCAAGGGGAAAAACAAAAAAATCACCCACATTGGAAGGGGCGCAAGTTTGGCAACATGTTTTTCCAAACTATGTTCCAACCATGTGAATGTTATTTATCCAAGACATCTGTAATAGTGCACGACCATGCGCTTTAGTCCACACTATGGTAGAAAAACCATGTGTCCCCCATCACCCCACTTCTTCATGCCGCATGGTTAGATAAACCACGTGGGTCAAGATGCATGGTTTCTACAAACCTTGCGACCAAATATGTTTCTTCAAATTTCATGGCCCTAGGCTCTGAGAAATCCCTGAACACCCCCGTGAACTCCTTGAATACCTTAGGAATCATTATTAAGCCCAAACTAAGGATTTTAAACAAAAAAACAGTCCAAATATTTTAGAAAATTTGAGACATTACAACCTCCCCTCCTTTAGAAAACTTGCACCTGAGTTTTCCTTCTAAGGGTGGTAAAACATCTTTTGAGAAAATTTCCAGCCACTGTGCATGTACATCGGTCTCCCTCTCCTAGGTCTCATCCTATATGCATCCATGCTGCCAAATCACAAAGAAGAGATTAATTGTCCTGCCTAAGAGATCCTTTAAGCCCAAATCAATAATATATATCAAATTCTCCTCGAAGGAATAATATATAGAGAAACTACCTTTTCTTACATGGATATTACATCATTTTAATGATAAAAAATATAATATAATTACAATCTAGAATCAAAATGTTTAGTGTCTAGGGAAAATTGGTCTCATATATAAATTCTACATATTAAAATATAATCATTATTTAATTCCTTATTCTCTATCTTATTAGGGGACCTCACGTTCTCCTTAGTACATGTTATCACATGAGAATATACATCAATTAATGGAGTGAGATAAAATCCTATTAAGAGGATGAATAAGGGGAATGAATCAATATAACATGAGTGAGCATAAATATCACCATCATTATAATATAAGTATAAGATTATCATAAATATAATGAAGGAAACAATGGATAAAGGCATGGAATGTGGGAATTTATAAAAATGAAACATGATATCTTAGTGGTCAAATACCAAACATAGTTTTGAACAAATCTTGAATCATGTTTACGCATAACATATGTGCATAATAATGACATCATCATTATGAACAAAGCTTGCATCATGTTCATGAATATTACACATTATTTGATAATATACATTTCATTACACAATGAATTAGAGGGATACCTAATTCTGTGCCCACCCATCACATCATAACATTTCATAATAATTCATGCCACATAGAACGTATAACAATTGTATTCCTAAAATAACCCATGGAAAAGAATGGGTTTCATAAGAATTTCAAAAAGAATACATTCATGAATAAAATTCGTGTTTCCAAAAAGAAAAAGGTAAAAGCATACTTCATATAAGAATCATCAATCTTCAGTGAAGAAGAATCAATCTCAAGATGAGTCAAGATGTTTTTTGGAAAGAAGAGTTCTTGTGGAAACATATTTTTATTTGTCATAACACCATGTTGATAGCATGTATATCCTCTAAAATAAGAGGGAATAATGATTAAATTATATTTAAGTAACATTATATAAATATTCATACCAAAGAATTCATGTAATTGGGATAACCCAAAGAAAAAGAGGTGGGTTTGATAATACCCTTATGTTAATTCTTCCTTTATTTCATTGTTTTTCCACCTCCTAAATAATAAACTTATATTTATCAAATAAATTATCCAAAAGATAACTATAGTTATTTATATAACTATTTTTCAATTATAATCATTTATAAAATTTTTATTGCATTACTAATTAATTATTTTAAGGTTTGGTTGTGAAAGTTTTGGAAAAAAAAATAAAGATAATAGGATGTAGAAATAAAAAAAGAAAGAAAATCGGGTCAAATTTTACTTAATATTTGGTGTAGCTTCTCTTGTATGACACTATAAATCCTTGGTGGTTGGAGTTGGATTGATCCAAAATGTACCTAAGTATTCTAAGAGGATTCATATGTAATTTTTGGTTAGATATTAGGATTTTTAATGGATAAGAGGTGTGGTTTTACAAGGGGAGGGAGAGGAGTAATTTATACTCGAGGAGAGGGTTATATTTAGAATAAAATATTGAATAAAATAATATATCAAAGGTAAAACATGTAATATTGAAATTTTGAAATTATAAATCATATATTAATATAATATAATAAGTTTAATAATTTAAATACCCTTTATGATTCAAATTCATTAGGTTATTAAAAAAGAAAGTTGAAAGAAGTGAAATCTGTTATTTTATGGAATCACTTTTGAATTTAGCTTTTGGATAGTTATTTTTAGGTTTAGAAATAATTTTATCATATTTTAAGGACTCATTTATAAAATAAAGTATATCATGGCTAAAAATCATGTTTTAGAGGGTATTATTTCTTTATTACATCATTAATGATATAATTTGAGTTACATCGATTATGCGAAAAACTGTATTTTTTACTATTCATCTGAAAATTGAAGTATTTCAGAAAATTACCAAAAAAACAACCTTGGATAATTTTGATCTAATGATTTAAAAAATTATATTCATTTAATGAAAATAAATTTCTAAAATAGATAATTTTAAATTTTAATATAACAATTATGACTTTTACGAAGTAATTTAAAATACAGTTTATTAGAAATGTGCTTATGTTTTCCTTGAGTTTCTTAATCTTGATATTTATTTTTTAGAATTATAAAATTTATATTTACATAAATTAATAATAATAGATGTCATTATTATTATAATTTATTATTTGAAATAAAATTACTATTCCAACGGTCAGAGTACTAGTCACCAAGGTCAGGTTACTATTACCAATGGTTAGGTTACTATTCCAACTACTAGGTTACTATTCCAACAGTCACATTAACTCTTATTTATACCAATCTATTATTTCAATCAATATTCAACTCAATTTTTCTCAAGGTTCCATATTTCTATTTTATATAATGTTTCTTGGTTTCCTAATATTTTTCTTATTCTCTATAGTGTTTTCAATGGGGGTGATGATTCTAGTAGATTAGAGAGATCATTATTTTCCAATTTTAGATTTTCTATTTTAGATTTTTTTCCCACTGTAATGTTTTGAATTTTAATTGGTTTCATTGATGATTAATGTAACAGTATTTAGTAATGAAATAAATTATTTTTTGGTTTCTCTATATTTTTTAGGTATATAATATTATATAATATAATACAACACACATTTATTTAGGATACAAATATTACTAGTAAACATTTGGTCATTAAATTCTTCCCCCATTTAGAAGTTTTGTCCCTCAAATTTCATCTTGTATTCTCAGTTCAAAATATTTTTGGGTACTTTTATTTCATCATCTCCTCTGGTTCCCAATTCACCTATTCATACTTATGGTTCCTCCAAAAAAACATCGATGAGGTTTATTTTATGGTTGCATAGAAATTTGTATCTATTGTTTAAGATATTAATATTATATTCTTCATATGAGTGGTTATTCTCCAATTGCATCACCTCTAGATTCAGTACACGTGAGGGGTTAGGTATGTATGCCCTCAAAAGATATATATGGAAAACATCATGAACTTGAGACATATTTGGTAGAAGTTCAAGCTGATGGGCCACTACTCCTTTGATATAAAGGATATCAAAGGGGCCAATGTACCTTGGGCTAAGCTTCCCTTTATTTATAAACTACATGAATCTCTTACATGGTGATATTAGAAGGAAAACATTGTCTCTAACATCGTACTACAATCCCCATTGGTGGTTGTTAGTATAGCTCTTTTTCTGACTTTGGGAAGATTTTATTTGTTGCAGGATCAATTGAACCTTCTATGACATCTCTTGCACATGATCAGGTCCAAGTAGCTTTATTTTTCCAACTTCATTCCAAAAATATGGAGATCTACATCACTTCCCATTCAAAGCTTCATATGGATCCATTTTAATACTCAAGTGAAAGCTGTTTTTATATAATAACTCAAAAAATAGGATTTCCTTATTCCATACTTTATTAAATTCCATATATTAGGATATTATCATGTTCTTATGTGTCTAAATAGTTGTTTCAGATTGAACATTAGTTTGGGGGTGATAGGTCATGCTAAAATACAATTTTGTACTCAAAGAATATTGAAGAATTATCCAGAATTTTGAAGTGATCCTTGGATCATTATCAGAGAAGATTGAAATTGGAACCCCATGTAGCCTCACCAATTCCTTCACATATACATTTTAATGTTTTTTCATGTGACAAATCTTCCCAAATAATGATAAAGTTATAATTCTTGGTGATTCAATCCACCAAAAATCATATCACATTGTTTCCTTTGGATGTTTTTGGAAGACTAGTGACAAATTCCATATTGACATTCTCCCATTTCCATGTTGGTATAGTAAATGGTTTAATAATCCATTTGGTCATCTATCATTCTGATTTAGCTTGATTACATACTAAACACCTTGATATATACTCAATGATCTCTTTATTTATGTTTTCCCACAATAAGTTTTCTCAAAGATCATGATACATCTTGGTACTTTAAGGATGAATAGAGATAGATGAGCTATGTGCATTATCTAATAAATCCTTTATCGTAGGTGATGAAGGCACACAAATACTCATTATAAACTGAATCACAGCATTATCATCGATGTGGAACTCATGTATCTTCCCTTCCATAAATCTTTCACCTTCTTTTGTAGCTCTAAATCATACCTTTGTTCCTACTTGATCTTATCTTGGATGGATGGTTGGGAAATCATTTTGGAAAGGTAGGATGTATTCCCTACCATTAAGATTTCATGATCTATCCATTTCATTTCCATGAAGATAGGGCCTTTCTAAATCTGTATCATGGATGGAGTGATAGGTTCTTTTCATCTAAGATCATTAATTACCTCATTTTCATTTTTTAAATGGTAGTGAATAGAGAAATCATTGTCGTTGATTAGATATAACAATCTTATTTTGATTCATTTTTCAATCCCTCCATGTGAATATATACTTTAGACTCTTATGATTGGTATATATGTCACATTTCTTACCATAGATATAGTGATGCCACATTTTCATGGAAAAAATCACAGCCTCTAACTCTAGATCATGCATCAAGAAGTTTTTTTCCTGGATCATCAACTACTGTGAGCCTTAAGCTATCACTTTATCATTATGCATGAGCACCCAACCCAATCCTTGTATTGAAGTATCACTATATAACATAAAACCTTCTCCACTTGTTGGTAGTGTGAGTACATGTGTAGTGACTATCCTATTATTTAGCTCCTTGAATCATTACTCATATTATTCTATTCATATATACTTTACCCATTTTCATGTTAGATTAGTTAGCAGGATATTAAATTGTGGGAAATATATCTCAAAATGTTGGTAGTACCCAACTAAGCTAATAAAACTATAGGTATCTATGACATTGGTGGGTCTAGGACATTCCTTAACTAGGTTTTGAAGGGTCCACAAAAATTCCCTCACTTGTTATCACATACCCAAAAAAATGTGACTTACTGCATCCAAAAGTCACACTTATTGAACATAGGTTACATTTTATCCTTCATTATTGTCTCTCACATAATCCTTAGATTCTCCTAATTTTCCTCCTTTCTCTTGGATTAAATGTGAATATCGTTGAAAAATAATACCATTTTTTGGGTTAGTCTATAAATACTCTATTCATAAAATCCATGACGATTGTAGGGGAATTAGTAAGTCTGAAGGGAATCACTATGAACTCATAGTTCCCATACCTTGTAAAGAAAGTAGTCTTCTGAATATCTTCCTTATTCACCTTCATCAGATGATATCTAGAATGAATATCAACCTTTTAAAGGTACTAATATCCTCATTTTTGATCGAACAAGTCATCAATTCTTGAAATATTATACTTTTTCATTATGGTGATCTTATTAATCTCCAAGAAATGGATACATAGCTGCATTGATCCATCCTTATTCTTGAAAAAGTGAACTTTCACAACCCAAGGTGATGCACTAGGGTTTATGAACCCTTTTTCCAATTTCTCATGAAGCTTCCTCTTTAACTATTGTAGTTCGATCGGGGCCACTGTCTAGAGGAATTTTTAGATAGGAGTAGCTCCACGTATGAGTTTTATCGATAAATATACCTCATATTCTGGGGGAAGCCTGATTAAATCTTCAATAAATACATCACTGTGTTCCTTAACTATGTGAATTTCCTCTAGATTGACACCTAGATTTAAATCAATCATTTGAGTGAGGAATTATTCTTCATAGGGAATGAACACCCACACCATTGAGTGATTTTCCAATGGAGATTCATGATCTTTCTTTAAATTTAGAGTATCATGGGATGGTTTGGAATATGAAAAGATATCTTCTTTTCCTGACGGTTGATGTATGGTCTTTATAATGAGATACAATCCATGCCCAGTATAACATTGAATTCTACCAAGATATATATTATCATATTCAATAGAAGAATATTACTATATATTCCAATAGAAGAAGATTCCAAAACATGGGTTTCAATGATTACACCACTAGGTGTTTTTATGAATATCTCTACTTCAAGGTATTAGGGATTCAGTTTAGTAGTTCTAGAAAAAGTTCATGTTATAATGGAATGCATAGAACTGGTATCAAATTAAACTTATTCTATTATTGAGTGAATAGGAAGTGTCACTTGTATGAAATTGTTTTCATGATCCAATTATTTAGTAGTGATGGCATATAAATTCTCATGATTGTTTGTCTTTGGTAGTTGTTGACATAGATTACCTTCAAGGACCTGTGGTTTAGTGAACTGGTTTTCATAGTTCTCTTGCTCAAAATAGTTGAAGCATTGAACCATAGGTGTTTAATTAGGAGGTTCCCTCATTTCCTCTACCATGTTTACCGGATTCTTCATGTTTCTTTGATATTCACGATCTTGGTGGCCTTCTCTCTCGCACTTGTAGCATTTCCACATCCCTTTGAGGCAATTCCCATGATTATTCTTCCCACGTTTTTTACATGTCGGTAGTTGTATCCTCTTTCATCCTTTTTCATTTGACCCAATAACTTGAAACTCTATTCTTATCTTTTCGTATCCATAACCATAAGTATATTCTCAAAACTCCAAATATACATTTCAAACACATATATCCACTTGTTCATAACTCCCAAAGATTTTATTTCTAGATACTTTAGAAATTGTGGTTTTAAACAACTAAAGAATCTATCTATTTTTACATCATTTTTGATAAAAAAACCCTAGGAATATCATGAAAGCCTTGTGAAGTTTTACTCACAAGTCATGAAATATTTAGCTTCTTTTTTATTTATATCTATTAATTATTTCTCCATCATTGTTGGAAGAGTTTGAGGGAAAGTACTGGTAAGAAATATTTTCTTAAAGTCTTTCCACTCCATATCTTCCATTTCATTCCCTGGCTTGGTGCTATTAATCAATGCCCACAATTGGCCATATTCTCCATGTAAAAGAGAAATAGATAGAGTCACCTTCTCCTTCTCAGGACAATGGATCATAGAAAGATCTTCTCCATTAGGTTAAACCACTATTCTGTGACAAGTGGATCAGGAGTTCAACTAAATGTCGATGTTCATTGTTGCATAAATGAATCAATGGCTAGTTGATCCTTCTTAGGTGAAGGTGGATATTACCCATGGTTTAGGTTATTATCCATATCCTGAGATAGTTGGGTAAGTATCAGCATAATGTGTTTAACTCCACATCCCATGGCATTGTGGACTTCATTTAGATAATCATTTAATTGTCCCTCACATGTGTTGTTGGCATGGTTTATCTTAGTTTCCACAATTTTCTAAAATAGAAAAGGTTTAAAAAAAAACTAAGTCAACAAAGAATTAATGAATAATTTATTCTTTTTCATAATTAAATCTAAATGCATATATTATGGGCTCCCTATATTTATCATTTTCTACAAATATTCTTCTAGGATATTTTTCTTATATATAGACTTATACTTACAATTTTCACTGATTTTTTCTAATCCTAATCCCCAAATTAACTAAATGATGATCTTATGAAAACTATAGCTACCTTAATTTTTCTTACATGACTGTTACATCATTCAAAATATAAACAACATAAGAACATTATAATCCAGGATCTAAAGGTTAATGTATTAGGAAAATTATTCTAATATATAAATTTGACATATTAAATCATAAAGATTATTTAATTCATTCTTATCTTTATTATTAGTAGACCTTGCATTCTCCTTAGTGTAAGTAATAACCTAAGGATATGCATCAAAGAAAGAAGTGATCTAAAATCCTAGTAAGAGAATGAATAAGGGACATGAATCAATACAACATGAGTGAGAATAAATATCATCATCATCATAACATAAGAATAATATTATCATCAACATCATGAAAGAAATAATGGATAAAGGCATGGAATGTGGCAGTGAATAAAAACGAAACATCATTTTTTAGTGGTCAAATACCACACATAGCTGTAAAAATAGCTGACATCATGTTCATGCATAACATATGTGTATAATCATAACATCATAATTGTTAACAAATATATCATCACATTATGAATATTACACATTGTATCATGAGTTCCATCACATTAACCAATTCATTATAGGGGTGTAAAATTCTAGTCCCACTCATCACATCATAACATTACATAATCATGCATTCCACATAGGATATATGATAATCATAGTCATAAAATAACCCATGGAAAGGAATGTATTTCATAATAATTTCATAAAGAATACATCCATGAATAAAATTTTGGGTTCCCAAAATAAAAAGGAAAAAATATAATTTTTATAAGAATCATCAATCTTGAGTTAAGAATTAACAATTTTAAGAGGAGTGAAGATGTGTTTTAGAAAGAATAATTCTTTTGGAAAAATATTTATATTTATCATAAAACCATGTTACAAAAATGTACATACTAGAAATGAATAGGTAATAATAATGAAATTATATTAAAGGAACATTAAAGGAATATTCATACCAAAGAATTATTGAATGAGGGATAACCCAAAGAAAAAGGAGTTGGGTTTGAGAATCCCCTTACCTAAATTACATCTTTATTTTATTATTTCACACCTCATGAATAATAAACTTATATTTTTTTAAAAAAAATTAATCAAATAGATTATTATAGTCATTTTTTAAAATATTTATGAATTATAATCATTATATTATATTGCTAAATTTCATTGATTAAATTGAAGCATTTTGATATCATGTTTTTCATAAAAAAATTCCCATTTCTCTTTCATTTCACTATTTTCTTAAATGTAATTTATACATTATTAAAATTAATTCCATAGTATAATAATGATTATAATTACATGTTTATATATATTATATATAGTTTGAAATATTCTACCATGATGATGGTTATATTATTTGTTATGGAAATGTCTCCGTAGGTGGTTAACTTACCTTTGACGGGTCATTATCGAGAAAGCTGGAAGGAGAAGTTTAAAATTTATATATATAGTAGAATGATACTTACAATAGGTTAAAATCATTAATATAATGTTAAATTACTGAATAATAAATTATTTTAAGGTTTGGTTATGAAAGGGATGGTGTAAAAAATAATTAGAAGAGGAATAAGAAATAAAAAATAGAGAAAAGTGGATGAGAACTTACTTACTCCTTCATGTATCTTCTCTTGTACGACACTATAACTCCTTGGTGGTTGGAGTTGGATTTTTCTATAATGTACCTTAGTATTCTAAGGGGATTGATAGTGATTATTGTGGTAGATCATGGGTTTTGGAATGGATGGGAGGATTATTTTTCCCAGGGGAGGGAGAAGGGTTATTTATACTTGAGGAGAGAGGTATTTTAAGAATAAAATATTGAATAAAATAATATATCAAAGGTAAAACTTGTCATAGTGTTTTTTGACATTATAAATAATATATTAATATAATATAATGATTTTAATACTTTTAATCGCCTTTATTATTCTAATTCATTAGTTTATTAAAAATGAATGTGGAATGAAAGAAAAAAATGTTATTTTAAGATATCACTTTTGACTTTAGGTTTTGGAATGTTATTTTATTTTTGAAAATAAATTTTAATAAATTTTAATGAATCATTTATGAAATAAAATATTCCATGGCTAAAACTAAATTTTTACAAGGGATCATGTTATTATTTCATCATGAATGATGTAATTTGAGTTACAAGGGTTATGTGAAAAACTATATTTTTTTACTATTCACCCAAAGATTGAAGTATTTATGAAAATTACCAAAAAATATCCCTTGTATATTTTTGACATGATGATTTCAAAGATGATATTTATTTTATCAAAATAAATTTATAAAATCGGAAATTTTAATTTTTAATATATAAATTATGACTTCTATGAAATACTTAAAAAATAAAATTTATAAAAAACGAGCTTATATTTTCTTTGAGTTTCTGAATCATGATATTTATTTTTGGGAATTATAAAATTTATATTTACATAAATTAATCATGATATATATCATTTTTACCATAATTTATTATTTTTTGTAAAATTACTATTCCAACAGTCAAGTTACTATTCACAATGGTCAGGTTATTATTCCTAATGGTCAGGTCACTATTCCAATAGTCAGGTTACTATTACAAAGATCAAATTACCTCCTATTTATACCAGTACACTATTTCACTCAATATTCAGCTCAATTTCACTCAAGGTTCTATATTTAAATTTTCTATAATGTTGCTTAGTTTACTTATATTTGGATTATTCTCTATAGAATGTACAGTGTTGGCAACAATTCAAGTTGATTAGGGTGATCCCTATTTTCCTATTTTAGCTTTTATATTTTATATTTTTTATCCTATAGCATTGTTTGTAATTTTAATTGGTTTCATCACTGATTAATGTAACAAAATTTAGCAATGAAATAATGTCTTTATTGGTTTCTCTATATTTTGTATGTGTATAATATAATATAATATAATAAAACACAAATTTATTCAAGAAATAAATATTTAAAATAAACATTGGGTCATTACAACATCCACCTCCATCTCAATATCCACAAGGTCAAATGAATGAGATGGTTCATCATGATATTATCGAAGCTACAGTATGGGGAAGACATCATGCATGTCACTATACTTTTGAGGTAACAAAAACTGATAGCCAACTGGCCTAAATCTCTCCACTATATCAAAATTCCCCCAATATATAAAAGTGATAACTTGTTTTATCTCCAAATTTATCTATGACCAAACCTTGGGGAAACATGCAGAAAGACTTGTTGTCCCAACTCAAACAATAATGTTCTATGGAAACAATAATTATAAGACTTCTACCTAGACTAATAAATAGACATATGATTCTAAATCAACAAAACTTTCTCTAAAGTCTCATGAACAAGACAATTACCCTGTATAGCTACCTCACATACCTCTAAGTAGCACAATGATGAATGACATGAACTCCCATAAAGGCTCTCATACAAAGCCATATGAATCATTTCCTTAAATCCATTATTGTAGTAAAACCCAACCAACAAGATATTATTTTCCCATGAAACCCTAAAATAAAGGATGTAGGCCTAAAAAATATCATCTAACACTCGTATCAACCACTCGGACTGCCCGTTAGTAATAAGGTGATATTCTATACTCAATATCACTTATAAACCTAGTGTCTTCTATATCCCTTTCTAGAACCATGAAGTAAAATGAGAATCTTGGTCCAAAATGATAGAAAAGGGAACACCATGGAGGTTCACTATCTCCCATATATAAATCATTCATAGATCATCAAATGATAAAGTCTCCCAGATAGGTAGAAAATGTGAAATATTGGTCAACCTACCTAAGATCACCCATGCTGCATTGCTTCCTCAACGGTATCTTATCAAGTCCTTCATGAAATACATGGTGACATAATTCCATTTCCACTGAGGAATGTAGAGATGTTTTAGAATTCATGTAGGTTGTTGGTACTCAGACTTCACCTATTGATAGGTGGAACACCGATGAATGAAACCTTCTATTTGGCTCTTCATACTTGGCCACAAATACTGTAAACATATATATCAATACATGTTGTTAAAACCAGAATGAAATACACAAATATATGAATAATACCCCCACTAACTCTTCTTGTATATCATAAGGCACACAAACACACCTACAATAGAGTAGGATATCATACCCATCAATAACCCATCCTAGAGGTTGTTTCTCACCTTTAATTCTCTCCCTCTATATAAGGCCCTCAAAATCAGACAATTTCCTCATCCATACCCGCTCAAGGAGGTAGGATGTCACTACTAGAGCTGTTAAGACTAGTTTCCCCTAGTATTCTTAAATTTCTAGGTGAAACTTTGAAAATATATCCATTATATTCCACTCACTTATTACCTCCTTGATATATTGTGTTTGAGTTTTCTCTTTCAAGGCATCATCTGTGTCATTACCCTTTATGGGTATACAAGCAAGATCCAAGTCGAAAGAATGCAGGTATTCAAACCACCAATGCTACCTCAGATTCAAGTCTCACTTTATAGAGATATATTTGAGATTTTTTTGATCCATGTAAATAATTAACCACTCACCCAAATGATAATGTCTCTAATATCATAGAGTATGGAACATGATTTATATCTCAAGGTCATGTGTAGGGTAATTCCCCTCACGAGGCCTCAAATGGATGGATCTATATGGTACAACCTGATTACCCTTCGTTATAACTACTCCTAGCCTAATCCTTGAAGCATGATAGTAAATAGTGTAGCATATGCCCAGATCTGACAAAATTGGGATCAATGATGAAGTTTGTCTCCCCTTTAACTCCTCAAAATTTGTCTCATAAGATTTAGTATAGTCAAATTTCATAGCCTTCTTGGTCAATCCCGTAAGTAGTACTTATAGGAATGAGAAGTCTTGAATGAATCTCCTGTAATAGTAATCTATCCGTAAGAAATTGTGTATTTCAAATACATTTTTAGGGTGTTCCCAAGAAACCATGATGGTTACCTTATCTGGGTTAACAAATATTCCAACCTATGATATGATATGACCCAATAAGTGAACCTTACTGATCCAAAAGTGTCATTTTCTAAGATTCACATATAGTCGATGCTCTCTCAGTGTATTAAGAATGATATCAAGATGGTTAACATGGTTGTGTTTGATGGAATAATACACTAAGATATAGTCCATGATGACTACCACAAAGGAATAAAGATACTATTGCAAAAACCAATTCATCAGATCCATGAAGATTAAAATCATGTTCATCAGGCCGACCGACATTACCAGATACTCATAAAAGTCATACCTTCTTTGGAATGTCGTACTTGGTATGTCTGATGACCTCACACGCATCTCATGGTATCCTAACCTCAAATCAATCTTCGAGAAAACTGTCGCTCATTAGATCTAGTCGAAGAGGTACTCGATACGATGTAGTGGATACTGGTTGTTCACCATAATCTAGTAAAGTCAGTGGTAATCCACACACAATCTAAGGGTACCATCCTCTTTATCGGTGAAAGGGACTGGTGAAACCTATGGTGATGTGATGGGCCAGATAAAAATATTATCCTCTAGATTTGCAAGATACTTCTCGAGTTAATGGATATCTATAATTTCTATCCTATATAATGGAATAGAAACTGGTGCCACACCTTGAACTAGCTCAATAGTGCACTCAACATCTCTCTCAAGAGGTAATATAGATAAATATTATGGGAATATGTCACTAAAATGATCCAAAACATGGAATAATTCAATAAATTTCATTCCCTAACCACTCATGAATAGACTCTCGATATGGGTTTTCACTCCTCCTAGCCCAATACACTTGGTTCTAAATAAAACTCCCTAGATATCCCATTCACTCTTATGGATATACATTCTTCCCTAAGGTGATGAGAATGATACCTAGAAGCGACAACAATCCACTTTGGCTCAATAAGGGACAATATAGTCTATACCGAGAATGACATCAAAGTCGATCATCACAAGGACGAAGAAAATCCATAGAGAATGGTACCCATATATTTAAAGGGGGAACTCCTTGAACTAGTGTATACCCTCAGAATTAACTCCTTACAGGGTGTCTAGAGTCATCACACTACTAGAATACTCTTAAACAAGAACAAGACTTTCCATTATTACAAATGAGAGAAAATAATGTGATGCACCTGTATCAAATATGAAATATACTAAAGTGGAGGCTACTAGAATTGTACTTATATTCATAGATGGACCCGAACTCTTCTCCTCTAGTGTAGGCTTCACTTCATAAATATGGCCTGAACTACAAACTTGAGATGCTACCTGTAATACCCAGACCCCAGAAACCCGAATCCGGTGCATTATTTTAATATATTGGAATGATTATAAGGATCAAGTCCCAAAGGACTGATCAATTTAGCAGTCTTGGAAAATAGATTACATACATGAATGTAACATTACACATTCACACACAACATAAAAAAAAATCCTTTTAGAACTCCATTATTCTTCTATATTAAACCTACATATAAATCATAATACAGTTCTTGGAATCTTGGTAAAATAAAACATAAGGAGTGAGCTGAGATGCTTAGTATGGGTAAATAATTTAGAAGAAGATATAAACTTTTAAGTAAATATGTTTAATAAAAACAAAATCCTTTTTAAACATAATAGAGTAATCACATGTAATAACTAATTTCATAACGAGGGAATGCATAATTCCTGACATCATAACCACATAGTCAAGGCCTCGTGCCAAGACTAAAAATAAAATTTTTGTCAAGGCCTTATGCCAAGACACTAATTTGTCTAATGAGACCTACTGATTCATTGAGGAGCAATAGAGGGCTTCACCAATCACTTACTTAGTCCAATTCATTCCTCATATGAAAATGTTGAAACATAACATAAACATTCGTATTAAAACTAGCATACGAAATGTCAATACTTTATCTATAAATTATGAATGATATAAAAAAATAAAATTTACCATAAAACATATCATAACTCATTAAATATAATATTTAATATTGTATTCCTAATAAATCAACCTCAATCAAGAATAATATCCAAAAAAGATGTTGACATAGTTGAAAATAATCAGTAAAACCCTTTGAGAGAAATATCCTTTTTTCAGGAAAGCATTTAAAAGTATGAAAATTTATAAAGGAAGTCATTTAAAAGATATTTTTGAATAAAAGTGTTCCATACCACTTTGAAACTTTTAAAAAGAATTAACATTTTAAAACAATTATGTCCATATGAATAAATCCTTAAAATAATTTTTGAAAACATGGATACCAATGAACTAGATTTTAAAAAAATCTTTAAAACATTTAAAACATTGATCAAGTTAAATATTCCCTTCCATAAAACCTTAAAAGATTCCTTTTTAAAACAATTTTATGAAACATGGACATGGATGGTACATATTTCCCAGTAAATACATACATATAAACAATCTTGGATAATAATGAGATTGAAGAATTAACCCATACCATGTTCTTTCCTTTAGTCGAGGGTATATTTAACCTCATGTATAATGACCATAGTATGTTATTAAATTATACCAGAACCATATTAATATTTATGATATCATATATGATTCATTTATGAATTTATACTACCCATTTAACTATAATTTCCATGTTAAAGTAACATTTTGGGTAAAATTCACTTTCCTTATCGTATGTGTTTTAACTTGTTATTCTTGATATTATGATTTAGATCATGATTTACATACTTACATAATATAAAACATGATTTATATATCATATATATTCAGAATATAAATATGTATAATAGATAGATATATGAAATGGAATCATCGTTCATGGAGATGGTAGTCCGTACGTACGCATAAACGTTGTTTCTGTTCTCTTATCGTATAGTATGGAAGCAAGTAAACAAAATATATTTATCTACAAAAATATATATTATTATAGCAGAAATATTATTTCTTATATCTCATACTTAATCAATATATATATTTATAATCATCGTTGAATGGTGAATGTGGAAATGAATCTCATCGCATCGTGGAGACGGTAAGCTGTACGCACACACGAGCAGTGATATAATTCTATTAGTGGTGAAATAATATGTAATTGGATGGTATATTATATATACAGAATCATTAACATGTTATATTTATTATTTACTTCAATTATACTCATTATTATTCCCATCCAAATAATGAAGTGTTGAATAACAATCTACACCACGATGTGGAGACGGTAAGTCGTACGTACACACGTATGGCGAATTTGTCATACATAGGATGGATTGAATAATGAATATGGTTGTACCATATTTATAATAACATCATAGTATTTATAAGGTACTGGAGTTATTATTTTTGTATGGAAACAACAAATAAAGAGGAAGTGGAAGAAGAAAAAACTTTGAAAGAGGTGATGAAATAATTATCTCTTCTTCGGGTTCCTCCATTTGATTTGAACAAAAGGGATCCTTAGTATATCATTAGGATAAAATTAAGGACTCTAAGATTAAGTGAGGGTAGTTTTTAGGATAATTTAGTAGGGTTTTTTTGAGCCCAATGGCTTTAGAAGTGTGAATATTTTAGAAGGGGAAGTACCCCTTTATAAGAGAGGTGAGGGTCACTTTAGAAAAAACTTTGAAATATTATTTTATTATAAAATTATTTTCAGTTTATAATGTCTCAAAATGGATATATTTATAGGATAAGGTGGTTATGGGTCGAAATATTCTCAACAAATAGGTTTTAGACAAGTTTAGGTAAATAAATTAACCTTATCTTTTAGATTTAAATCTTAGTTAAATAGTTTTACATTTACCATGTATCTTTGTATTGTTATATTATATGGTTAATAAACTAACTATAAATGAAAAAACGAACCCAAAGTGGTTTATTAATGACATATATCTCATTATATAAGTCATTTGGACAAACTTTAGAGTTTTACGAACATTATATCATTTAATAATATAGTATTTGTTTTAAAAACTCATTTATGTCAATTTTGACACTATTTAGTATTTGGTTTTTGTAAAAGACATTAAAATATTATTTCTTATAAAAAATAAATTTAATAAACCCTAAAATATCATATTAACCTATAAAATTCACGGAATGCATAAAAAGTCTCAATTTACATTTATTTGGATATTTATAATATCAATTATTTTAATCTTTCATTAATAAGGTAATTACTGCATCATCATTGTGTCATAAATAAATTTAAATATTTAATGTCTAAAAATTATAAATAAAATACCATGATGTATAAAATCTTTTTATATTTATAATTAATATTTATAGTCAAATTTATATTATGTATAAACCTATTTTAAAAATGGTTTAGTTATTAAATTTTGAATTTTACACTTTTAACAATTCTTTAAATAAAATAATAATAAATGTACTAATCAAATCAAGTGGATAAAAAAGGATAATTTTTTTATTCCTAAGGTTGATTTTTATCTAAATACACATATAAAAAAGAATTAATACATGTGTTAGGGTAATTTTAATATCATTTTTACCTTTCATTACCCTATTTAATTTTAACCATGGTAAATAAAATTCAAAGGTTACTATTCACCAAAAATTATTTTTATCCTATCGAACCACATTTTAATTAATGATTCAAACTATGTATCTATTATTTTTGAAATTAAATTCACATAAGTGGTGAAATTATCTTTTCTGCAAATTTGCAAATGTGTCTAGAAGGTGAGTAAAAGACGTTAAATGGTTCATTAAAATTTTATACATCTAATCTTATTGTCAAATGAATTTAATGAATTACATTTAACTTATATAGGTATTATGTATATATTTTGACATTGAAATAAATTTAAATAAAAATAATAATTATTTAAATTAAATTCGGTTTTAAACAATAACATAGTGTCTTTCAGTATTCCTCAAAAATTGAAAGTTTTCAGAAAAACACCAAAACTTCACCCTAATCTAATTTTGATATTCCGAATTCAAAAATGAATTCTATTTTACCAAACTAAAAACATATATATTGTATTAATTAATTTTAAATTAATTCCCGTTGTCAAAATCAAAAAGTAGGTTTTTAAGAAGTAAATACTATCAAAATATTGACATGTGTTTATGCCCAATTTAAATGTGAAATTTCTTACAATGACTTACATTATATAAAAGTTAAAAATATAATCTAATTATACTTTAAAACTAATCAAATGAATAATTTTACACTTTAAATTATTTTGATTAAAAAAGTTGTTTTCAATTAAAATTTAGTATTTTTTTACTATTCATCAAAATATGAAAGTTATCCAAAAAGTACAAAAAATTTATCCAAACTAAATTTTTATGTCCCGATTCTTAAGTAGAATTTAATTTCATTAAATTGAATATATAAAAGTGTAAAATGTTGGATTTAAAATGGGTTCGACATTAAAAGGTGGAAAAATTTCATTTTTTTGAAAAATATTCTTTTATATGAAAAATTGAATTTGTTATTATATTATGTCTAAGAAACACATAATATGAATGTTAAAATATTATGGAGTATATAAATTTCAAAATACAGTTAATACTATTCATAACCGCTTTTTGAACGGCTAGTTTGGTAAGTCGTGGTGCGCTCGAACTCAGTGTTACGTGTAGTGCAAGAAATTGAATTACTTTAAAGAGATAACATACTATGAAATCATAGAGTGTTACATTCTAACCTCCTTTAATAAATTGAGTCCTCACAATTTGAAAATGTTCTTCAAAAATAAAATGTTAAAAATAGAAAATACCTTTGTGGAAAACCCACATCGAAAATAGGGTTATAAAAATTTAGTCTTAATAAGAGGGAAAGGGAAATGAAAAAGTCACCACCAAATTATGATATCGAATAGAAGAACATTGGTGGAAATTAGAGACAAATAATTAGAGACAAAACATAAATATTTATAGGGACTGATTGAGGTCATCAATCACAAACAAGTGAACAATAAATGGAATATTGAGGGCCTCAAAGCCATAAATCTATGATGATTTAAAATATCATCAGTTCAAAAAAACCTAAGTTATTATGATAAAAAAAATTTCGTTTTAAGTTCCCTCCCCTAATTTTTAAGAATTAATTTTTCACAGAATAAGAAAAAAAGAATACTTGACAAGCAGAGTTCCATCCATTAACTAATTTCTACCACAAACTCATCTTTCACTCCAAAATATAATAGAACTCAAAAATATTCTATTTATCCTAATAATATAGGGTTTCAAAAATAATGAATTTATAATTCATCTGTTAGACCATTAATAAAACAACATTATATAAACAAGGACATCACATAGTCCAGTGGTTGGTGATGCACCTTTGTTGCCCTTCATTTGCGGGTTCAAGTCTCGCGGTATTTCCGGATGTGACGGGTTGTCTGCCGACCTCCGAGTTGTCCTTTTTATAAAAATACAAAAATAATATTAAGAAATGTTTTAACCTTAAAAAATAGTATCCAATGTCCAACTTAATTCATTCCAATCTTTATACTTATCCAAAATACTTTTGTCCAAACTCACAGTCCAAAATTTTTAAGGATGGTAAACATAATAAAGATCTTTTTTTCCAGGTTATAACATGTGAATACATTCATCATGTATTCTATTAAATCATGATAACACCCTAAATTACCATAAAACCTTATTTAATACATTCATTCTCCCTTATTCCTTATAAAATAACATATATACTCCTTAAATCCAAAAATTTTGTAAACTCCAAAAATATGGAATAAACAAATAATTAATTAGTTCCAAGGTAGTTAATAATATCCAATATAATTTATCCAAATCAACCATCTATTATTCCAAATTCACCACCTTAGTATCCAGACCATATTAAGGTTTATCTTTCCTTCAAACATGTATTTTCCAAAAAGTTTAACATGCTGTTGATTCACTTTTCTTAGTACCAAATAATATCAAATCCTCATATGAAATAGTACTAAAACAAAATCCTTATATACTCTATAATTATTATAACTTGTCCATCATTAATACAATACCCAAATGACAAAATTCTTTAATAACAAAATAAGATCACTAATCATTACTCTTCATATGTGATAGAATGAAAACTTTATTATTATCCAATTTCATCATTGGGGTATACTCTGATGATTTGGACATTGATTCACGTAGTGTCCCAACTCCTCACAGATGAAGCATTGTATATTTCAAACCTTTTCTTACCCTTGAAATCACATACTTGGTGTCCTTTTTCTCCACAGTTATAACAAACTCTCATTCCATTCATGAATTTACCAAAGTGATTCTTTCCATAATTATCACATATGGGAAAATACTTCTTTCCCTTCTTTCCTTTATCCATATTTCTCTCTACCATCATTTTCTTCTTTGGATTCCCTTCAAATCCATACGACTTAGGGAATTATTTACTTATCTTATTAACCCATGATACTATTTCTTCATATGTTTAAAATATGTGGGAGACTATTTCCCTTATAAATTTTGTCTTAAGACTATGAAATATATGACCCTTCTTACTCTTTGGATCATGCATATTGCTAGAGTTCTTATTCCTTCTACTGGGCACCATTTTAAAATGGCGACATACACTAGGTTAGATCATATCATAATTTATAATCCAAAAACTAGAAAAATTCTCAAAATTAATTTAATATTTTCCCACATCTTGTATCATAATAATAAAAATGGTTTCTTTGCTGACATATTTACTTATAAATTCTTCATAATGGTTTGTAAATAAAATGTAAATTATCCTAAGCATATCCCCCAGGAGTGTTGTAACCAAGAGTGCAGCAAGGCCCGTGGTTGTGCACCATTTCCCGTTTGAGTCTAGCTCAAAGCGGTGTTTTTGGTTTTTACCCCTAGATACATCTGTTCCAAAGATGCCTCTACTTGATCGTATATAGACAGGGATGTATTTCTTGGAATATTCACAAAATCTCTACTTTACCAAAATTCAAGGAAGTTCTTTTATACTAATCCTCAATGTCTATCTTAGGGTAATGTTTCAAAATAAGAGTTCATATAGATCAATTTCCATGGTTATTTCTGAAATTCCTCTAATACCAACTATGACACCCCACCCCAGAATCCCGAAGCTTGTGCATTAATTTAATACATTGGCATGATTGAAAGGAATCAAGTCCCAAAGGACCGATTAGTTTAACAATTTTTTAAAATATATTACATACATGAACGTTACATTACACATTCACACACAACATAAAAAAATCATTTGATAATTCCATTATTATTCTAGTTTAAACCTTCATATAAATTTTAATACACTTCGTGGCATCCTGGAAAAATAAAACATAAGAAAGGGGTGAGCTCAGATGCTCAGTAAGGGTAAATAATTTAGAGGAAGCTATAAAATTTTAAGGAAAGTCATTTAATAAAAACAAGAGCCTTTTTAAACATAATCTTGAAAATAATATGGAAAAAATAAATGTAACATTTCCATATAAACATGCACATGGATATTCTACTAGTGGAATAATCACATGTAATAACTAATTTCAAAATGAGGGAATGCATTATTCCAGACATCATAACCATATAGTCAAGGACTCGTTCCAATAATACAAATAAAACTTTTGTCAAGGCCTTGTTACAAGAAAATAATTTGCCTCATGAGACCTACCAATGCATTGAGGAGCTATATCAGTCTCCACCAGTCACTTACTAAGCCAATGCATTCCTAATAAGAAAATGTTGAAACATAACATAAATATTCATATTAAAACTAACATACGAAATGTCAATACCTTATACAAATATCATTAATGGTATAAAAATAACACATTCACCATTAAACATATCATAAATCATTCAATAAAATATTTAATATTGTATTCATAATAAATCAACTTCAATCAAGAATAATATCCAAAAAGGTTGTTTACATAGTTGAAAATATTCAGTAAAACCATTTGAGAGAAATATCTTTTTTTCCCATGAAAGCTTTTAAAATTCTAAAAATTTATAAAATAAGTCATTTAAAAGAGTTTTCTGAATCATAGTGTCCCATACCACTTCAAATCTTTTGAAATGAATTAACATTTTAAAACGATTACGTCTATATGTATAAATCCTTAAAATAATTTTAAAAACATTGACATTAATGAAATAGATTTAAAAAAAATCTTTAAAACATTTAAAACGATGATCTAGTTAAAGATTACCTTCCATAAAACCTTAAAATATTTATTTTGAAAACAATTTTATGAATCATGTACATGGATGATAAATATATCCCAGTAAATACATACATATATACAATCTCAGATAATAATGAGATTTAGGAATTAACCCTTACCTTGTTCTTTCCTTTAGTCGAGAGTATGTTTAACCTCATGTATAATTACAATAGTATGTTATTAAATTATACCATAACTATATTGATATTTATTATATCATATATGATTCATTTATGACTTTATACTACCCATTTAATAATAATTTCTATGTTAAAGTAACATTTTGGGTAATAATTGCTTTCTTTATCGTATGTGTTTTAACTTGTTATTCTTGATCGTATCACTTAGATCATGATTTACATAATTCAAGAATATAAAACATGATTTATATATCACATATATTCAGAATTTAAATATGTATAATATATAGATATATGAAATGGAAACATCGTTCATGGAGATGGTAGTCCGTACGTATGCATGAATGTTGTTTCTGTTCTCTTATCGTATAGTAATGAAGTAAGTAAATGGCATATATTTATCTACATAAATATATATTATTACAGTATTAATATTATTTCATATATCTAATAATTAATTAATATATATATTTTTAATAATCATTGAATGGTGAATGTGGAAATGAATCTCATCGCATCGTGGAGATGGTAAGCCGTACGTACGCATGAGCGATGATATCATTCTATTGATAGTGAAATATTATGTAATTAGATGATATATTATATACACCAAATCATTAGAATGTTATATTTATTATTTACATCAATTATACTCATTATTATACCCATCCAAATAATGAAGTGTTGAATAACAAACTACACCACGACGTGGAGACGGTAAGCTGTACGTACGCACCTATGGTGACTTTTTCATTCATAGGATGGATAGAATAATGAATATGGTTGTAAAATATATATAATAAAATCCCAGTATTTACAAGGTACCAGATTTATTATTTTTTTATGGGAATAACAAAGAAAGAGGAAGTGGAAGAAGAAAAGAACTTTAAAGGAGGTGATAAATTATTACCTTTTCTTTAGGTTCTTCCTTTTGATTTGAACAAAAGGGATCCTTAGGCAGGCTTTCAGATCAAATTAAGGACTCTAGAATTATGTGAGGGTTGTTTTTAGGATATTTTAAAAGGGTTTTTTCTGATCCAAATGGATTTGGAGGTGTGAATTTAATAGAAGGAGAAGTACCCTTTTATAATAGAGGTGAGAGACACTTTAGGAAAAGCATGAAATATTATTTTATTATAAATTAATTTTAAGTTTCTAATGGCTCTAAATGAATTTATTTCTAGTATAAGGTGGGTATGGGTCATAATATTCTCAAACAATAGGTTTTAGACAAGTTTAGGTCACTATATTAACCTTATCTTTTAGATTTAACTCTTAGTTAAATAGTTTAACATTTACCATGTATCCTTGTATTTTTATATTATATGGTTAATAAACTTACTATAAACTGGAAAGAGAACCACAAGTGGTTAATAAATGATGTATCTATCATTATATAAGTTTTTTGGCCTAACCGTATATTTTTAGGAATATTATATCATTTAATAATATAGAATTTGTTTTAAAAAAAATCATTTATGTCAATTTTGACACCATTTAGTATTTGGTTTTTGTGAAATTCACAACAATATTATTTCTTTGAAAAAAATACATTGAATAAACCCTAACATGTCATATTAACCTATAAAATTAGTGTAATTCATCAAAATTCCCAATTTACATTTATTTATATATTTTTAATATTAATTATTTAAATCTTTTATTAATAAGGTAATTACTGCATCATCATTGTATCATAAATAAATTTAATTATTTAATGTCTAAAAATTATAAATAAAATACCATGATGTATGAAATATTTTTAGATCTATAATGAATATTTATAGTGAATTTTATCTTATGTATAATCCTATATTAAAAATAGTTTAGTTATTAAAGTTTGATTTTTACTCTTTTAACTCTTCTTTAAATAAAATAATAATAAATGTCATAATCTAATCCAAGTGGATAAAAAAGGATCATATTTTATTCCTAAGGTTTATTTTGTTCGAAATAAACATATCCAATAGAATTAGGACATGTTTTAGGGTAATTTAAATATCATTTTTACCTTTAATTACCCTATTTACTTTTAATAGTGGTAAATAAAATTCGAAATTTACTATTCACCAAAAAATATTTTTATCGTATTGAACCAAATTTTACTTACTAATGTAAACAGTATCTCTTGTATTTTTTAAATTAAATTCACAAAAGCGGTAAAATTACGTTTTATACAAATTTGCAAATGTGCATAGTTTATGGGTAAAAGGCGTTAAAAAGTTCAATAAAATTTTATACATCTAATATTATTATAAAATGACTTAAATGAATTAAATTGAACTAATATAGGAATTATGTATCTAATTTTATTTTAAAATAAATTTAAATAAAAATAATTATTATTTAAATAAAATTCGGTTTTAATCAATAACATAATGTTTTTCACTATTCATCAAAATTTAAGGTTTTTAGAAAAATACCAAAAATCCACTATAAGATAATTTTTTGATATTCCAAATTCAAATATGAATTCTATTTTACCAAATTCAAAACATAGAAGTTCCATTAATTAATTTAAAATTAATTCCTGTTGTTAAAACCAAAAAGCGGGTTTTTTAAGAAGTAAAAACTATCAATAGATTGACATGTGTTTATGTCCAATTTAATTGTGAAATTTCTTACAATGGCCTAAAGTATATTAAATGATAAAAATAGAATCTAGTTATACTTTAAAACTACTTAAATGAATAATTTTACACTTTAAATTATTTTGATTAAACAAGTTGTTTTCAATTAAAATTTAGTTTTTTTACTATTCATCAAAATATGATAGTTATCAGAAAAATACCAAAAATTTGTCCAAAATAAATTTTTATGTCCCAATTATAAAGAATAATTTAATTTCATTAAATTGAATATATAAAAGTGTCAAATATTGTATTTAAAAAGTGTTTGACATTAAAAGTTGGTAAAATTGCATTTTTTGAAAAATACATCTTTTTTCTGAAATATTGAATTTGTTCTTATATTATCTCTAAGAAACACATAATATGGATGTTAAAATTATATGGAGTATATAAAATTCAAAATTCAGTTAATACTAGTCATAACCACTTTTTGAACGGCTAGTTTGGTATGTCGTGGTGTGCTTGAATTTGGTGTTGCGTTTAGCGCAAGCTATTGAATTACTTTAAAGAGATAATGTACTATGAAATATTGGGGTGTTACATTGCCTGACTATGCTGAGTAGGTCCACCCTGTTGACGCTGAAACTCTGAGGTCTGAGTGCTTCATCCATGACCACCTGCTCATCCCAAACGACCTGTAAAATACCAAATTCTAGCCCGATTTTGAGTCTTTTACCCTACACCTAAAGGCAGTTCTAGCATATAACACCATTTTCTAGGCATTGGAGGAAAGGATCGGCATAAACACTTGAGGTGACCCATCCTTTCGCAATCCTGACACTCAATTGGGTTCCTCATACACTAGGTATTTTTATAGCATAACCCACCACACTGGTGACACACCACATTGCTGTTAGTGTATTCCTTCTAGCTGATACTACCCTTGAGTGTACCCTTGTATTGATGTTTCTTTCCATTAGATAACCCACTCCCCTTCTTAGAATCTAAATTTCCCTAGTTCACATAGCCAGATTCCCTGAGGTTCTGCTCAGTGATGAAGGAATGGTTCACTATTTCTAAAATGGTGGTTGGCTAAAAGGCCTTTACATGCGATCAAATATCGTATGCAATCCCATCCTCTAACCTTCTTGTGGTCTTCATCTTGTTACCAAACCAGGTTAGTGAGAAATTCTATAATTCAATGGAGTGATCTAAATAATTCATCACTAACATGTCACCTTGTGGAGGGTTTATGATATCTTAAGCATGGCCTACAGAAAGAAGTAGTTGAAGAAGGCCATATGGAAATCCACCCAGCCCATGCCCTGATATCGAACGACCTAAGTGAGGACATCCCAATAACTCTTGGTGGAGCCACGTAACATGTAGGTCACGAGCTTGAACCTCAACTCTGGAGGCATCACAATATGCTCGAAGATAGACAGTACAGCCTCAACCCATGACATTGTGGCTTGAGGATCACCACCCCCTAGAAGGTGGGAGGATTCTACTATAGAAAATCCCTGGTAAACTCTTCCATTGTAGGGGTAGGTCGGGGAGCTCCCTAAATAGACTCCTTAAAGAGGAAAAATCTATCATGGAACTGTGCATCGATGCCTAGTGGAATATCTGTAGGAGGTGCCTTAGGTGGTGCTATATGAGGTATCACATGTGGCTCAGGAGCCACATAATTAGGAGTATTCTAATCACTATTCTATTGGAATACAACATGAGGTTTCCATAGTGTCATAGGTCTACAATTTCTTATTAAACACTTCATATAGTATTTATAACAGGTAGGGAAAGCTCTAAAGAAAGGAAGGGTAAAAAGACTACCTATAACATGGCATAACCCTCATCTTGCTCTTGGAGTCTGGTCTGGGTGATAAGGAAACATAGATAGATCATAGAAGACACAACCTTCAGGCCCTTACAAGGTCAAAATAGGTTCAAGGTCTCGTATTACACATAAAGGGGGCCTATTTCATTTTGAAGATCATATTCATTTTGATTCATTTTTGTATTTAAATTTTCATTAGAAGTTTGAATTAGATGGATCACCATTTAATATTTATAAGAGCCTATACACCTTATGAATTGGAATGTGGTGTCCATTTAATCCTAATCATAAAACATTACAATCAATTTGACTAATGGTCTATGGATTAACATTCCATAACTTACTACTTAAGGTGTCTACTTCAACCTATGTAGGGAAACACTATTATGTTAATGAATTCACATTATGTTCCAATTACGTTTTCTCGATTCTTAAAGTAATAAAAAATAAGGCAACACAACAAGAAAATGAATAATGAGAAATGTACATATAAAGTAAATATTTCATAGAATATGCATGACATTTATATCCTACAACATCTAGTAAGATGCATGATTCCCAATATTACCTTATATCATCGGGCCAAGGAAAAAACCCTTTATATTCATAATTTTAATCAATAACAATAACAACATAATAAATTTCATCACACAATGATGAAATCCATGAAACTATAACCAGAAAAAGGAATAAAATCATTTACCCATCTTAAGTAATTTGGGTTTCCCCTATATGCGGGTGAGATAATCCCATGAATAGGCTCATGACCAAATTCCACTATCCTAGTCTCCTTTCTAATACCCATATAGAAATAAAAAAGTAAAAAGCTTCTCTGATACCATTTTTAGCATTGCTCCCTGGATTCCACTAAACGGTGCCCTGAGATGGTGGGCCACAATACCACAAGAGCATCTCCCCGAAAGCCATAGGATGCCGACTAGTAGTGAGGGCATTGGGAGTGTATATGGGGAAACTATGAACTCAATGGATATAGTAGAGTGAATCAATATTTAAGGAAAATAAATATCAAAATTAGACACTATATGACTGAACCAGTAACCCGCCATAGCAGAAGTAGAATCAAAAGACAAATAGTAGTGAAATAATAATAATAAAACAACTAAGATAACTAAAAAATAAGCAGAATATAAACGATAAATAGATAATGAGTGATGATAATGCTCAATTAGGTTTACAGAATGATTATATGGGGAGAATGGGAGATAAGAATATACCACATTCTATAAAAATACAAATAGGACAAAAAGAAGCTACTACTAGAATCAAAATAATAGGCTCATTCCTTAACCCCCAAACTCTATCCAATAAATATCAATCAATCCACGAAAGCTAGATAATTCCCATTATCTATTCCTGCATCCCTGAAGTCTTCTTGGGAATCCAAGGTGGCCCAAGAATGGCATGAGATATAATCCCAATAAGACACCACAAACAATGTCTAGTCTAATCCATTTCATGTAATATAAATTGAACAATGTACCTTTAATAACAAAATAAATAAATAAATAAATAAATAAATAAGCCCATTGGACTATGTTCCACTTGGGTAACCCATCTAATTCTACCTACTTCAACCTAATATGGGTATGTCTAAACCAAGGAATCCTGAATGAGTAAAGTGAGTAGAATAATATCAAAAGATATGGACATTCCCAAAGAATGTGATTGATCTTGGTAGACACATCCTTAAATCTCCAATTTCAAAGTGTTGTTTCATAATAATGGTTAATATTTGAATTTAAGATAATGAACCCTAAGCCTATCCAAGGAATTTCGGGTGGGACCCCATGTATTGCTTAAGGGTCTCAATATATAACAAATTCTAGAGGAAACTATCTGAGGTGAACCATGTATGAAATCCCAAGTGTCACTACTAGCTTGGTGTGAGAACATAGTGAACTAACCTTTGAGTCCATACATAGTATCACATACAGGGGCTTGAGTCTATCTCGTATCATGATATAATCATCAAACCACCGAGCCCGTCCATGGGGTCTCCCCTAAGAAATTAGTGTCACTCGTCTAGAGGTAAAAATAAAACACACGATGAGCCCACACCAGATGTGGCTAGTTTCTCCCTCAGTATGTTTACAATGTATTAATATGTTCTATATACAAGGCATGATGATCCCATTCAAGGGGACCTTAAGTCAGAACCCCTTGTATCTCAATCGGGACATGGGGAGGGTATGATTTAGTTAGAAAAACCATACCATTTATCAAGAAAGCATTCATCATAATATTTATCAAATTGGCCAAGGTGTTTAATTAGGAAAACCATTTTATGCATAAGTTTTAGGGCCTAACCCATGCATAATCATTTAATTTAACTTAATTCATTAACTAAAGGCATCAATTATAAGCAAACAACCCTCAAGGGGTGTCTATCCAATTTAGAACAAGGGGAAAGTGCCCCTTAAGTATATCAAACCCATTGGGTGGCATGAGTTAAGGAGATCAACCCAAGGGGTTGATTCACCACTATATAGGGTTTAATTTTTCAAGTTAAGTCCTTTAATTTAATTTAATTATAAATTTAGAGGCATCTCCAGAAGATTCTGGCTTGCGGTATAATAACACATGTTATAAAAAGAAACGAAACATAGGGAAATAACCTAGACCACCTACCTTAGCCTCACAATACTTCCCTCTTCCGGTGTCATCCATTGATTCGTGATGGAATAATAATTATCATATAAATCCTCAAATTCCTTAAAAATACAGAAAACGTTCTCTCATATAAATAGTACAACTAAGGTAGGAAGGAACAATAATAGTAATCAAGAAGATTGTATATATTACCTCAATCTTTCTGATGCTTCCAATGGTGATATATTTTAAGCTCATATGAATGAGCTACCTAAAAACCTATGGAGAGGAGGAGAAGTGGATTTGGGTATCTGATACTGGAGAAAAAGAAGGGAGTAAAGTGTTGAGGGGTTTTAAACAATTTAAGGAGAAAACCATAAAGTCACCCACATAGGCAGGGGTGCATGGTTTTTACACACGATTAGAAAATATTTGTGCCAAATGTGTGAATGGACTCTCTCCAAGAGGTCTAGAATAGAATATTTACATTCTCCTGGGGTCTCATGGTTGTAGCCAAACTGTGTATCCCCCAATACCCCACTTCCTCATGCTTCACGATTATAGAATCATTGTGTGCTGGGCTGTACAATTTATACTAACCATGCGACCCAGTTAGTTTCTTCAAATTTTGGGGCTTCAGGCTCTGAACAAGCCCCCCAAACCCCCTGTGAACTCCTTGAATCTCTTAGTAATCATTATTATGGGAAAACCAAGGAATTTAAATGGAGAAAAAATGGCTGGTAACTTTTATAAAAGCTGGTACATTTCAAAAAATTCCCCAACCTTGTGCGATGGGGGCTATTCAGGGTCACAATTAACATTATTTGATCCTATTATTAAGGATTCATAAATTATAGTCCAAGATTTGATGATTCATGGGATGGAAATTGAGATATAAATGACCCATCCTAGTGGGATGAGGTTTATTTGGAACAACCATTGAGTTCCCCAGGACCCTCTCAGGGGATGATGAACCTATTGATGATTATTGAGATATAAATTCCCCCGACCCAGTGGGATGGGGTTGAATTGTATCTGTTTTTCATATGTACTGAATCCTTTTAGGAATTTGTGATTTGAGTGGTGGATGAAGTGGTATAAATTCCTCTATCTTTGTGGGTTGGGTTCACTCCTGGATGAATGCTATGCAATATGCTATCATGATCTATTTAATATGGAATAATTTTTCTCGTGTACGAGCTGTGTACAATGGTAGCCCATAATGGGAGTTAGTTTTTATGGGATGTTATTAGTTTGATTGAAACTTTGGATTTCGTGTCTAAAATTCATTCCCACTATTTCAAGGGGACTAGTTAAAAGACCTATTAGCTATCCTCTCTCTCTATTAATGATTTCTTGGCACTATTAAAGAGGGTTAATTCCATTTTAATGACCAACTATATTTCCTGTTACCCAGTACCCTAATATTTCTTGATGCTATGACATTGAATGAAGTCATATATTGGGATTTTTTCTATTCTTGGGGTGTGGTGAATTGAAATGCTCCAAACGTTCCCCATCCTTGCATACATATACATGATTATTCTTCAACGTTCAGTTTTCGAAGATTTTTGATGTGACATTGGAGGTAATCATGTTTTAGATTTATGCTATGATTTTAATGTTTTGGGTCCTAGGCCATGGAGATAAATCCAAGGTCATATAAACCAAGAGTATCCTAATGGTCTGAAGGTGACCCTCATATCCTGGATGAGCTAGGTGTTTATATTTCAATAACCGTTGAGTTTCCCACATATTTCGGAAAACATAAGGCATAAACTATGTCTCTTTATAATCTAGGATCCCATAGTTAGAAGTGTAGAGGGGCCATAACATGGTGGGGAGACTGTTTCTAAATAATTATCTTTATATTTCAATGATGTCTTTCAATTTATCATATTTACATGCCTTCATCTAGTCATATCACATAAGGTGTTTATTGGGGTCATCTCTTGATTGGAGTGCAGTGTTTATGGAAGTAAATGGGTAACTTTATATGTTTTGATAACCCCTCTATATGATGTATTCAGAGTTTTGAGAACCTCTCTATACAAAATTGTTTGGGAAAGGGAGTATTTACTTGTCCATGAGAGATATCATCATGGGGAGGATGACTAGGGGGATGTTGGGATTTGAGTCCCTATGATCCATCTCTACACTACCATGAGGAGGACTACCATGGTAATGATTTCCTTCTACTTTAGTTGACGTGTTAGAGGACCCTTGGGGTGCTGAGAATGTGTCTCACACATCCTCAAGGACACAACCATTTAGAAGATTAAGGGAATGAGCCTCATTCTGCATCATGGATGGAATATTACAACCTTGAAATTGGTATTGTGTAGGGATATGAGAATTTTTTATAATGACTACCAAAATATATTGATAACCGTCAAGTGCTGTGGGAGTATGATCTCGCTGCTGAGAAGCTGATGGAGTAAAACAATGAGCTTCTATGATAATAATACGAGCCTATCTGATTGAATGTTATGATTTTCTTAGTGAGGCTTGGATAGAATGAGGATATGAGCCTGATCCTGATCCTTTGGATTATGCCATTAGTCTACTTTGATAAGAATATGAGACTGTCCTAAGGCTTGTGCCTCTCTCACTTGGAGAGCCCCAATTCGAATGGGAATATGATCCCAATATAACTATGAATTTCTATTTAGAATATACTGATGGACCGACAGAATGGTAGAAAAGTTATGATCCCCCTCCTGTATGGCCTCTAAAGGATGATGGTGTAGTTTTTCATTGGTCGAAGTAGGGATATGATGTTGGATTCCATGAGCTATTGGAATATTCCAATCATCTTATTAATTAGAATATGATCTTGTCACGAGGAATGTCCCACTCTCACCTAGCGGGCCTCAGTTAGAATGAAAATATGAGCCAAATAATGATCCTTTGGAGTATGAAAATGGTATTTTTTGATAGGAGTATGATCCTTCTCTGAGGCATGTTCCACTCTCACTTGGTGAGCCCCAACCATAATAGAGATATGAGCATGATCCTAGGGCTTTGGAATATGCCACCGATCTTTTTCAACATGAATGTTACCCTATATCGAGGCATGTGTCATAATCACTTGGGTATCCTCAGTTATAATGGAAATATGATCATGGTATGATGCCTCATTAATTACTAGAATATGCCGAAAATCATCCTTGATGGGAGAAATGATGTGCACTTTATCCAGAGAAACCAATTTTTCATAGTAATAAAATTGTTGTGCAATCCTGACTATAGGGATAGAAATATTATCATGTCCTTATATCTATACCAATGTTATAATATTCTAGAAGAGTTATTCGACTATCGCTAAGATAAAATGACACTTTAGAAAACTGTTTTCAGGAATGTAAGATGGTACATTTTCTGTCTCCACTATATACTAGAATTTGTCTTTAATTTAAGTGGGAATATGAGTCCACTTGTTTCCTCCTTTTTTATTGGAATATGATGATCGTATTAATGTATAAGGTAAGGGATATATGCCTCCCCATGCTTTCTATAGGAATATTTATGCAGGATTATTATGAGTGAGCAGAGATATGACCCTGCTTGCTGGCTGCCGTCAGATTATGTAGGTAGGATTCATCAATGGAAGCTATTATGTGAGACCACTTTCAGTTATCTAGAGGTTTCTGATCCCGATGTTCCTTCCTTATTTCTGGTTCATTGGTGTTAGAGGTAGAAATGTGTTGGGTGGTGCCTTCTTTAGGTGAATGAAAGGTATCCGTGGGATGGCACTGGCGACGATGGTTGATCGGAACCCTCCTTAGTGGATCCTAAACAGTAAGAAAGATATAGTTGACTCCTTGATCCACCTTTACCATATTCTTACAGTGGTTATTTTTGTGCTCCATGAATAAGCTTATAAAGTGGTTGGTAGTGCCAAAGAGTGCCACTATCGTTACTACAAATTTCATTAGATGATATGGATTAATCAATTTCAGTATTTGGAGACCCTCACAAGAAAAATAAATGGTCAGGATCATATCATGTATATGTTATTACTATAAAATTTCATTCTACACCTTTCACTGAAGGTTTTTGGTGGGTGAGGTCACTCTAAGACTCGTAGGGGTTGCTGATGTAACAAATTTTCAAGAACGGTCAATGGATGAAGCCATTATCTCTGGCCAGGGTGTTTTTTTGAAATCAGTATCTAGAGTCACAAGGACAACAAGGAACAAGTTCACAGATTAGTGCATCATCATATTCACTATAAAATCTTAATCATATATGCATGCATAATTTTTTTTTCATTTCATGTTCCTGGTCTAGCCATTATGCTCATGTGAACTTATCACAACGAGGATGGACTTATTTCATAATAACCCTAGCTAAAAAAGAACAACTGATCATATTTTTCATTTGAAGGATTCAGGTCAGTTTCCCCTTTTTTATAGGATATGAAAGCCAAATGGTCTAACACATGGTAAACTGATAATTTTTTTTATTTGAGAGATTCATGTTGAGTTCACCATTTTTGTTTCGTCGGGAAGAGATACAGGTGGATCACGCATATGGTTCAGAAATATTGTTCCTACGATTTGATTAGGGTGGTTTATTTTCATAAAATTATTCATATTTGTTTCACCATTAAGGATTATTATCCATAGAAACTCCCAACAGTTCCCACCTTTATAACTACGTACATACAACTTATCTAAAGGCTAACAGTCAATTGTAGTTTCATACACAATGGAAAATAGGAACTCACATTGGCTGAGAGGATAGGAGATAAGGCTCATAAAATCCTTTTGGGAGAAATTTTTAACTACTCTAGGACTCTCTTATAGATTTTATATATGTTTTATAATATCTTCCTAATCCTGATATGTGACTAATTACCCTAAAAAATCATCAAGTTTTGAATCCATCCATGTGCAAAGGGTGGTATACTAATGAATAAATTTGTATATATCTGATATTCTTCATCCATTCCCCATTAATGGGTAGCTACTAATATATGTTTAATCCATATAATAGGGAACTCTAGAGTTCATTGTCATGCAGGGAGGTGATTAATATTTCAAGAATGGTACTGACCCATTATGAGGAATCCTATGTTTCCAATTTTTAATAGAAATAAAAACTCACATAGTTTTTTAAACCCGTGAAGTTTAACATCATATGGAAAGTAAATATATGAGGGAACTTAAGAATAATATATTGAGCTCGAGCCTTAGGGAGGCTTCCTACATATCCTAGTTATGAAAGGAATCAGAGTCATCATGGTTCCATAATCCCCTTAGGAATTTACTTGGGGTATATTCCCTTTTATGGGGGATATCATATCATTCCATATATCAAGGATTACATAATGAGGTTTCCCTAGATGGTAGAGATTCATTATGTAAATTATATGATCATTGAAACTCCCTATGTATATGTGAGCCATGCTTGGTGTGAGAAAAATGGGATATCACGTAATCAATCTCACTACACATGAATATGGGGCTTAAGTTTTGGGAAAGACCTTTGGATGTTTGATATGTAGATTATGCCTTAAGAAGGAGTCTTATGTATCCTGGTTATGGTATGAATCATATTCGTCATATTTTAGTTTCCTTCTCAATATACTAGGGGATAAGGTGGAATAATCATCCCATGGGAGTGATTGGGTCCTGATGGTTGAAAATCTTAGCTACATAGAGGGACTTACACTGAGGTGGATGCACATTTCAGATCAGGTATTTGGAAGGAATACTATCGATCCTAGTTATGGTAGGAATCACATTTATTTTAGTTTAGTTTCCTTCTGAATCCTCTGGTGGATTAGGTAGAATAATCATCCCATGGGAGTGATTCGGTCATGATGGTTAGAATGATGGATACATGGAGGGACTTACACAGAAGTGGATGACCATTTGAGCTTGGGACTTAAGAAGTCATCCTATGTATCCTAGTTATGATAGGAATAAGAGTTATCATAGTTTATTTTATCATGTTTTACTCACAAAGGATTACCTAATATGATGAAACATCATATCATGCCACTGATTAGTGCTTACACACTGAGGTTGCCCTGATATATCCACTGGATAAGGTTGTAATGTACTAGGAGGACTGCTTGACATGGAATGATTGTCTTTTTGATGTGTTAGAGGATGTTTGTACATGTCCTCATTTCTCATTGGATATGCCTAAAGATAATTGCAAGATCCAGTTGAGTTTTTAGAAGGATGCTGCGTAACCTGAATGACATTTATGGTGACTATTTCATGATCAAGGATGAATTGTCTAGAGTAAAATACATGACAAAGGAAAACATTTTTGGAGGGTTACACATGACCTAGTTGAGTGTTCTAGAGTACATTGCATGATATAGGATAACATTTATGGAGGGTTCCACATGACCTGTTTGACTTGTCTGGAAGACATATCATGATACAGCCTGACATGTCATGGTGTCATCACGAGACCTAGATGACTTGTCCTATTGTCACCACATAACTTTGGGAGACATGTTTGGAGGACATCGCAAGATTTGTATGGAAATACCATAGGACTTCTCAAGACATGGGTGGTATTCCCAAAGGGTGTCATGTACTTTATTTGACAGTCCAAGGGACATCACATGATCCAAATAGAATGTAGTCAGAGCAGAACTTGATTTGAGTGATATCTTCGAGTGATTTTTCATGATCTAGATGAGTCATATGAATCACATGAGGATAAACATATATGTTATTCCAAAAATTATCCAAAATTTTAGTAATTATTCTATCCCTTATTGCATATGTTCCTTAGGTTTTTCCAGTGATTGCTTATTTTTTTAGGTTTTCCATTACCCTGCCAACATACAAGACCTCCTTTTCATAATCTGATTGATACTCCAAAAATTTATTCATGTGATCTCAAGTGATCATGAAAAGTGAATATGCATGCCTCATGACACCTTATGTTATTACTCATATTTTACATGACAAAAACCATTGTGATCGCATGATTGGATTCTCCATGAAGTCTACTCCTACACTACCATGTGTGATTGATAATGGATTCATTTTTTGTGTTGTGTGTGGGGGGATTTATTTACCTCAACACCTCAGTTATATTTTTCCTTTCACGATGTGTATCTTGTAGATTTGGGATGGAGTCAGTTGATGGATTTGGTTTCACACGCTTCACAAGATCATATCATAGGTGATCTTGGGGGAATCACATGATTTTTAGTGACCACAAGAATTTTCCGTCAACTCCCCATTTATTAGTCTTTAGTCGAACTAAGGGATTTTTTATAACCATGGGAAAATGTTAAGAATATCATACAAGTTAATTCCAACAAGCCTAAGATTCATCATGAAATAAGGATGCATATGGAAAGTCCTTCGTGGCTTGTCTGGATCCTTCTTGAGACTAAGCGAGTTTGTCAAGTGGGATTCCACAGGATCATGACGAAATCTTGTGGGGAACTCCATGGGATCAATGATGATTTACTAGGGTACATAAAAACATTCATTTTATGATCATTATATTTTAAATTTTCAAGAAGATTATGTATTTTCAATTTTTATTTCCTTCTTTATTTTACAATGGATGGGGATCTCATGATGTTTTGTGAGTGCTGTGGAAAACAATCACCCTCCTTTTTTATGTTGTGTCACATGAAGAATAATGGGTCTCATGGAGATGTGAGATCATTGTCATAGAAAACCCTTCTTCTGGTTCATGAAGTTGAAGGGGTAGTGCATAATTGAATCGATATGTCTGAGAACCTTAAGATGATGAATGTTACATGCTAGCAGGCACTTGCATGGTAGGGTATACATGTCACCAAGGACATTATGAATTCTTGTGGACTATAATAGCATGTTGAAATAAGATCAAAAACCACACAAGGTCTTCATTTTCCGTATATTTTTACACTTTATTTTACAAGGGGTTTGGATGACTGTCCAACACATCCTGATTGACATTCCATGTGACTTGGAGGAACTTATCTTGTAGTATCCGCATGATCACAGAGTGTCTTGGGATACTCCACAAGAATAAGAGGATTATACAAGGGGATTTGTGTAGTCTCAAGAATATTATGTGCTTTTCATGAATCCTTCACATGAACTTCCAAAGGTTTTTTGATCACGTGTCCTTGGGAAGATCATGAGATCTACATGTTCAGGCCATCTTCTCTTCATTTTCTTTGAAGAGACAATAATACCCATGATTTATGTATTTCTTCCCTTATAAATTTTATGATGCTCATTTCATAGGAATCAACACATATCTTATAATATTTTCCCATATATAACAAAGGAATACATGGTCATGTCAATAGATATCCTTATTCAATGAATTAATATGGATTTTTAGTAGAATTTACTTGAATCATATATGAAAAAATTCAGGAATTAACAATTTTTAAGAAAATAAACTTATCAAGTAAATAATATAAAATTTTAGTTATTGAGTAGTTTCTAAGATTAAGATTATCAATGAGTTTTGGAAATTGAATATATGTATTTTAAAATGTACTGAGACTAAATAAATTGTGGATAAATCCCATATAAAAATAAGATTATTTAATCAAACATGTTTTATACTTATTAGAGATATAAAATTTCCTTAATGAAAGACTTCTATGCCAGCATACATTGATGGAAAATGTGAAATTGTACTAAAATCGAGTTTAATTCAATTTGGACAAGATAGAGGCACCACCGGTTAAATCATCACCATCCTTACATAGAAAAATATCACTTAAAATAAACAATACATCCATTATATCAACTATACCTAGAATATATAGGTTTTGGATAATGGATTTTATGGTTATGTGAATCTTTAAGTGAAATAACTGCTTATGAGAATAGTTTAATGTGAGTGAAATGAGGTCCCACTTATATAGAATATCATAAAGGAAATACTTACATTGATACTAATTTTTTTGATAGGAAACTATAAATTAAAAAGTGTCATACTGTTGAAATGTATATAGAAATTGAAAAGATAGAGAAAAGGACCCTTACCTCCCATGATATTATTATTATAGATCTGAAAATTAGAAAAATAAAAAATATTAATGATTAAGTAGAGTTATGGAAGATATTCCTTGAGATATATATGAAGAGAGAATTAGAATCTAGTGTGTGAGTTGAATTCTATAGAATAAATTATTGAATATTTTATTTTTTTCGTTATCACAAGTGCACCACTGCTCTATATAGTTCTTGATTACCACAACTAATGATCAAATATTTTTATAATGCCAAAATTAGGAAAAATATAACCTCCTAGTTTAGTTTTGACATGTTACATATATATATGATGTCATATTTACCATATTTCATTGTATTTCAACATTTTTATACCATATTTTACTATTTTTACTAAAAAGTACAAAATTTCATCCATAAGATAATTTTGAATCATGATTAAAAATATAGTATATAATTTATCAAATTTATCCTCTAATTATATTCATTTTATATTTAAAATATATTTTATGAATTTAATAAAAATATTTTATCAGAGTAAAAACAATTTAATTACTAAAATATTCACACATTAATACTACTTAAACCATGGAAACACACCATCTTATAACACCTGCATAAGAACTAAGGGTAAGGTGTGAAATGGTGGTACTTTAATCAGGTAGTTTTTTCAACACTAATTTTATAGTGATTTCCATTAACTTGAAATTCTTCCCTAGATGTGTAGAAACTTGGGTTTTTCCCTATCAAAATTTAGAATATTCCTATGAATAACTCCAGAGTTATACGTGAAGAAAATGTGCAATTCTGAGGCCTGGTGTTCCTGTAATCAATTTTGAAAAAATATTAATTATTTTTATACTATGCACATGGAGGAAATTGGTTATCTCATAAATGGTAGATCAGATAAAAAATATGAGTGCACAGTTGCATCCAGATCATGTTGTTTACATTAAGCCCGATATAAGTTTTTTTGTATTCCTACTCAAATAACTTCTGAAAGAAGTCTTGGATCAAATTTCTGAGGCTGCAGTTAAGTTAAAAACACTGTGTTTACCCTAGGGGCGACTTAATTTTAGTCAACGTCGGGAGATGGGGGTCAGAGGTGTGTGGATCGGGAGTTAAAATGAGGATTTTGTTAAAAAAAAAGAAAAATAAATCATATCCCCCATCCCATTGCCATGAAGGAGGAATAATACCCCTCTCCCTTTGATGAACAAACTAAGGATGGTGCCACCAGGTGCCATTTTCAGTGCTGATCATCAGCAGATCGAGCTTCAGTGTGTCGTAGGCTTTGTTCTGCACCCGAAGCTTCAGCATTTATCCAATGAGGTATGAGGTTTGAATTTTAAATCCTAGATCCCATTTATGATTCGTTTTCCTTAAATGTTTCATCGTAGTAGTGTAGATCTGGTCCCGAGGGTTGTAGAACTAGTTGCATATCGTGATTTTGGACCACCGAGGTGATCCCGACGGTCCATGGAAGACTTGTCGTCACGACAGTGCTGACACCGGCAGTGGTCTGGAAAAACCAATGGGGTCCGGGTTTTTTAGGTGGGGGATGCGGGAGCACGCTGATAGCGTGGGGACCCACATGAAAGTGGGCCACTGACTGGGGCAAATGGGCCAATGCGGGCCGTCCGGCCATTTCGGGCCTAGGGGTTCTTAAAACCCCCGTAACTCACAAATCTAGAGTCTGATTTGTGAGCCATATATGGAAACATGACCCTAGAATTGAGACAGACCCTTTGAGTCTGATTTAGGAAATTAAATAATCAGGGTCATGGCCTGAGGCCACAAAACATTGAAATAATAATAATATTTTATTATTATTCAACTTTGACCCGCAATATCTTTTGCATAGAGCATTTGATTGACGTGCCGTTAGTTTCATTGTGACCCTGATGGTATGGCAGGAGTTTCTAGATAAATTTTGGGTGATTAATATGAAATCGGGGTGTGGGATCCATGAGTCCCGTCCTGGGAATTTGCAGAGAAATGTGTCTTTTTTTTCCTTGTGCCCATTTGGGGCGAATTGGTAGTTGATCCCATGTGTTTTATCTAAGGATTGCAATGACATGATCTGTTTGATGAGTTCCAAGATCGAGGAAGGAGTCCCATGTAACTAGTTTGGGCTTTCTACGGTGAATAGTCCCCTTTTCTCTGGTTGTCTATTTCAGACAAGTAAATAGCCTGTCTTGCTTGTTTTTTCATGTAGAACGTGATGGCGTCAGTTTGGTCCTAGGAGAGGAAGGTTTATGCGATGTTGCAGGTCTCTTGGGTTAGTGATGTTTGGACCAGCAATAGTTGATTGAACTCCCTTGGTTTATTCCTAAGAGGGTTTGTGTGGAATTAAAATCCCAATACAGGTTTGTGATCCCCTCGACATGAGGAGTTTAGATAGATTTGTGGCATTCCTTTGGTGAGCCCAAGGAAGGATCCTCTAGCTTCGATTCCCTAGATCATGTTCTTAGTATCACTGTGACCACCTATACATGGGCGGTGATCCCCTATCTAGTAGGAAAACCCGGCAGGGTTTATGGAATAATTAGGAATATGATCCCCTACACAGTGGGAAATAATAGTAGGGTTGTAGTATTGTTGGATATACAATCCCCTACTCAGCGTGTGGTTTTGGTTGGGTTTGTGGTATCATTGGTACGATTCCTTACTATGCTCGTTATACCAGATGGAATTTTCAGCATTGTCTTGACCACCTTTACATAGGCGAAGATCCTCTACCCAAGTGATGTGATCTATTGAACGTCAGAACAGGTTGGAGTACCCCCAATGGATCCTGGGCCTGATCCCCTATCTGAGAGATCTTTGAGTTACCAACTTGGGTTCTTTTATCCCCTAGAAGATCCTAGGAGTGATCCCCTATCTCAGGATTTTGGAGTTTTCGATGAGTTTATGCGTGGCATTCTTAACGGCGATATCTGATGATTGTGTTCTCTTGAATGGTCCATCTGGGATGGTGGTTTGAGATTTGATAGAGTGTATCTCTCGAATGAGTGTCATATGGTATGGCAGAGCTCGTGTAGTGTGTTCTCCTAGTTATGTGTTGCCTTAGAGCCTCGAGTAGAATCTCATGTTGGATCTGAGGTTGGTACATCATGAGGCTTGGTTCCTAATATGAGTATATCTAGTGTGTTATCTAGGTCTCCCTTGCTGTACTGTCACATCTTTGATGAAACACCCCATGGTTTGAGATGACTTGTTGAGTTTAGTAGAGGATAGTATCAAGATGAAGTTTGTCTCTCATTTGGGTTCCCCCTGGATGGGATGAGTGGACTGATGCCTTTCATTTTCTCCCTTTTATTTTGGGGTTTTTGGGGTGCCTACTGAGTATCTTTATACTCACCCCTACACAGGCTTTTCTCGTGCATGTTTTGTGTCTTGTGAATACTACTTGCCTTTCGATGGAGTTCGAGGAGGAAACAGAGTAAGAAGATCTTTGTGAGCTAGATTGACTGGGGTGTTGAATAGAACTTGGCCGAGGTGCTTTCTAGCGGGTGCATTTGATAGCATTCCCCTACTTTTGAGCAGGTCAGACACTTTTATAGTTCTCTTTGGCGGGCCTTATATTTTCCCTTTTTAATGCTGATGTACTCTGGTTGTGGGATAGATGTATGCATGAATTTATTTTCAGTTTTTATATATATCTGCACTATTGTGTAGAGGTGTGTATATTTACCTTAGGATAAGGCCTCCCATGTGTTTTATAGCCTACTTGACACTGGTCTCCAGCCCTTGGCCTATTGGAGGCAGGATTAGGGAGTCATTTCTCAAGCCCCGTTTGGTCAGGTAGTGATAAGATGATTCATCCTGATCCTCAATTATTGATGTCATACATAGTATTGGTTATGGTAAAGCCTAATGATGTTAACTCATTACCAAGATTAGATAAATATGATTCATAAGGGGTGTTCCTAATGGTTGACACCACAATTTCTCCCTTTTTCAATAATTAATTCTTATCATTATCCTTAGTGTACATTAATTCCACTGGTAAATTTATAACTGTCATATCCCAAATGGTCATAATGACAAATGATCACAATAACCAACAATCATATAATGTTAATATTTATTATTTTGTAAAATAAAATCATTCATACAAGTCCAAAAATCAAAACTTCCTTTTCTTAGTTCAATAAATATTCCAATTCCACGGCTTTCATTATTTTTCTTGTATACTATACTTTTTATATCCATAGTTTTTATTGGAGATTATCAACCAAGGGACATGTATATTATGATCTAATTTTTATATATTTTATCCATTATTGGTTATAGAGGCCTTAATATTTCTATATATTTTATTTTTTAGTATAGAATTTAAAATATAATCATTAATTACTTGCATTTCTTAGGTATTAAATTCTCCCCCACTTAAAATAATTTGTTCCTCAAAATGATAATTCAATGCACAAAAAAATATGAACAAGACTTTATGATTTCATCCTTAAGATCACTTGTTTCATCATATACAAGATGATTTCTCAAAAGAACCTTTACCAACCTTATTGTAAAATTTCAAACCATTTTATCTCTCATATCAGTTATCTAAATAATATCTTCCTTATATGATTTGTTAAGCTACAACAGGACTGGATAAACATTTTAAACACGTGAATGTTCTAGCACATAATTCATAGAAGTGGTATATGGATTATTTCATGCACTTGATAATGTTTTGGTGGAATGGTTGAACAGTATTACAAAACTCATATTGAATCCAATATTTCAAATGACCTAATATACCCTGGAATTAAATTCCCTTTGTTTCCATATCTTACAAAACCTTTCCATGGAGATATCCTTAGGAATACATGTTCCCCTGCATGGATCTTAATATCCATCCCTTGCTTGTTAGAATAACTTTTATATTTACTCTATGCCACCTTGATATGCTTCTGGATGGATCATATATACTCAAAGGTTTCTTCCATAAGTTATTGACCCTATAACTTACTTTACCCAACTTAATACCAAAACTTCCGTGTCTAAAATATATTTCCATTTAGGGCTTAGTATGGTTACATTTCAATCATAGAGTGGTAAATATTATTTTATACATACCCCACTAGAGGTAAATACTAATACCAACCTCCTTGAAAGTCAAGTGAGAATGACCATAACATTTCCTATAATGTGTTGATAGTCTATTCAGTCTAACCATCCATTTGAGAATGATAGGTTGTTCAAATATTAATCTATATATTTAGCATATTCTGAAGGATCTTCTATAATTTTGATGTGAACCTTAGATCATGACCAAACACATATGATAAGAGTGTTCCATAAAGTCTCTTAACTTCATTTATATACAACAAAGAAAGACACTCCATAGGAAAATATTTGTGGATTGTAAAAAAATGATCCAAATTTGTAAGATGATCTATAATGACCCATATTAAACTATTCCCCTTAAATTTATTTGGTATGATAGTAATGAAATCTATATTAATATTATCCTACTTTCACTTATTTATAATTAATGGTTTTATAAATCCCTTGAAAGTTGTCTTTTACCCATAACTTGTTATCATACTAAGCATATTTTAGTGTAATATGAAATCAATCATTTTATATTTTCCCACAAAAAATGTTATCTGATATCCCTATACATCATAGTGCTTCCAGGATGTATAGAAAATTTTGATCTATGAGCTTTATTCAATAAATCCTTATATACCTATGGTATTCATTGAATATATAACCTCTTACTAAACATTAAAATTCCATATTCATGGATATTAAACGCTAGTAATTTTCTATTTGTCACATCTTCCACCTTCTTGTATAGGGACTCATCATAAAGTTGAACATTATTAATCCTTTTTAATAAAATTTATTGGGTAATTACATGTAATAAATAATATGTTTCTCCTTGAATTATAATTCAAAAGTTTATTCTAACTAAATCTTTAAGATTTGGACCATTCTCAACCTTCATCATGGATAAGATACCATATACATTTATACTCAATTAATATGTTACATTTTTTTCTTTCCCAGGATGATAATGTATAACATAATCATAACACTTTAGTAGTTCCTCCATCTCTATTTCCTTATATTAATAACATTCTAAGTCAAGATATATTTAAAATGGTTGTGGTTGGTGTATATATATCATTTATCTTTATAGAGATAATCTATCTCTCTCTTTAGTGGTAAAATCATCATCACTAACTTTAAATTACTTATTTTATAATTAATCTCATGGATAAAAATTGCAAAGATGAAAAATTCATCACTATATCATTTTCATTAGATCACATACAAGACCTTTTCATGATGCATCGATCTAAAGAAAAAACTATTATTTACTAGATTGAAGTGTCAATATGGGTTCGTTTATCAATATCTTATTTAATTCTTCAATGTTATATCCAAATTACAAAATCTGAGTGAATTTGAACCCCTTATGTATTAACATGGTTAATGGATTGGCCAATCAAGTGAGATTTTCAATAAAACAAATATATTATCAAGTTAAACCAAAGAAACTATATATTTATGTTTTGTTTTTGGGTCTCATACATTCCTTGAAAACCTTTGTTTTTAAATGGTATATATATATACCATATAAGGATATAATATGGCAATAAAAATAAACTTGTTGATGCCAAATTTCACATTTACTGAATTTATCAAATAACTCCTTTCCCCGCAAAACCTCAATCATGATTTGAAAAAGGGTTTCATTTTCCTCATATAATTTAGAGTATATAATAAAACCATCAATAAATACTACCAATTACATTTCAAGACAATCCTAGAATACTCTATTCATCTAAACTATAATCAAAGATGGTTCATTTTAAAACTGTAGAAGGCATTACTATGAAACCATAATAACCATACCTTGTATGAAAAGATGTATTTTGGATATCTTCCTTCTTAACTTTTAAATGAGGATATCCCAAATGAAGATCGATCTTGATGAACTATTGGTCCTTTGAAGCTGACCAAAGAGTTCATCAATATGTGATAATGGATACAAGTTCACTATATTAATTCCATTGATTTCATGATAATAAATGTATAACATCATTGAACCATCATTCTATTGGTAACTCACTTAAATTGGGATATCATCTAGTATAATATCCCCTCAATCATAGCATGCGATATGCATGTAATATATATCATAGATTACAATATCCTGATATCATATAATGAATGTGATTCCTACATCATATCATGAACTATGACTGTGATATTCAATTCATGGATTCTACCACACCTCCACATGGTTTCCCTTGGTTATGTAGAAATAAGTTGATACATTTATGGTTATACATAATTATTTGAAATGCTCAAATTATTATTAGATCTCAATGATAATACATTATGGGTAATATAAGATGACTACCATGTGATGAAAACCGATGATAAAATAATTTCATTAAATAATGGGAGCCTATAAAAAGTGATATGTTCCCACTATTTGGAATATAAAATAGTTGCAAGCCTAATTTGTGACTTTCTTCCTACATTTTCACCATTAATATTCATGGAGAAGGTGCTATCTCACCTTTTGTGTTCTTGGGTACTCTTATTATGAATGTGGATCTTAGAGGATGGTGTCATTCCTATGAAGGAAAGATTTCATTAGTTATATCTATGTGATTATGATCAAGAACAATCCTTTTAGTTAACATGGTATAGAGCTTGCAACATTTTGGGTACACTACTGTTTTATATTTTACATACTCCATATTGATTTGTGATGTTATATTGAGCACTGTAATTGGGTTTATTCCACTACCATGATCATTATAGTATCATTTAAAACTCATAAGTGGAATTAGATCAATTTTAATCAATAAAAAAATATGTTTTTATCTTATTTAGTGAATGAAGTGTGTATTGTAATCTTCTTGAAGATATATTATAGTGTATGATATATCATTGTATAATGTTAGCTACTAGAGAACTATATCTAACATTATAATATAGGATATAATAATATGTTGGTTTTATAAATTATTAATAAGGTATGAATATTTTATATCTTAAGGTATGACACATTGAGAACCCATGGTTTTTATATCTACCATAAGCTACAATATAGGTGATATCATAGTCTTTGATATGAACCATGTTTTTTCTAAAACGGATGTCATATAATAAGGATGATATTTTTTATATCAACAAATATGATTTGATGGATAAGGGTTACACTTCTTGAACACATACATAAGAGACTATCCCGCATGTAAGCTATTTGCATTTGTGTGATAGAATAACTTATGTATAGGTAAATATGTATTTAAGGGTTTCTATGTTTATGTTAAAATAGAATATCTAATAATAATAGGTGATATAACATTTATCACTAATTATGATTGAACCATATATAATAAATTTACTCCATGTGTAAGGGTCATTGCCTTTACCACAAAAGTGATTTCTCGATACAAAATGGTACTTTTTAACTCCATGAATGGATTATGATTAAAAATCCATTTTATTAATAATAAAATATAATATATAAAAAAATGATAAATTTAATAATTTTTCTTAAAATTATTATAGTTTGAAAATTAGTTATGATAGATAGATGTTTTTTAATATAAATAAGAATTTTTTGTGCCTAAATAAAATATGAATGATTCATATTAATGTAACTTGTTTGGAAAATAATTTTTCTTATTTATTAATTTATCCATTTTGGAATATTCTAGTTTATATTTTTTGTATGAAATGTGTATATGATGTTGGATTTAATATATGTGATAAAATGATTCTTATTATTTGACATGTCAAGGTTTGCATTCTAGGTATGAAAACATAATTTTCTTTGATCAACCTTGAAATTGGTTTATAATTAAGTTATTATCATGACTCTAGTTATTGAATATAGTTTATGAATATGAGGTATTAATGTTTCTATGAATTATAATATATCATGAGTAATTAATCCCTTGGTAGAGGGACTTTGGTTCAGACATTCCACTCTCTTGGAGGCTTATACATTGTTTTAGAAAGGTGGGTCGTGGATATATATGTCTTATGGATTAATAATATATGGATCATAAATTTCATATAATTATAAGCCTTTATATAAAATTTCTATGTTACTTGTGCGTAAGATGAATTTAGATATGTTTTAATATGTTTGGTACCTATCTTTGGCTTGTATTACAAATGGTGTGTTGTGTAAAGAGTTACAAATTAATATGGTTTGATATATTAATTTTATAGATGGTATAATAATTTCAAAACAAAATCATTAAAATAATGTATACATAAAGTAATAAAGCATCTAATAATAAAGATTTCATAGGATGTAACAATTATCAATCTAATATCCATAGTATTTATATTAAATTGGTTAGAATTTAAAAGAAAACCTCTAAAATTCTAAGTGTGAGAATCATTATAAGGAAAAAAATGTCAAGATATTTATCATCCAACTGGGTAAGTTATACCATAGTAGGGTGATCATGGATTATCTTTTTTAAGACATGGTGGAAATTTTTAACCCTATAAGTTTGGAAACCAAATCTCATTGTGTGATTTGTGTGAAACTTATCTGGGAAACCCTAAGAGTTAGGATACCAAGGAATAAAGTTGATTTTATATCCATATAGTGGATTTTGGTAATGATTTATCCACTCAACATTGTAAGAGTCATATGTGATATGATTGGAATTTTTTCCAACCTAAATAATAATGTGATGATAGGAATTCCATAGAGAACTCATTACATAATGAAATTTGGATCTTCTAGTAATGAATAGATATGTTGTATGAGATCATCAATTTTTGTGGGAGTACCTTCATTAAAATTTCATGATGAAAATATATAAAATATGATATACACCCCTTTAAATAACTTTACCATATATTAGGGATTTCACAACATTTATCATTTTGATATCTCTTATAAGTATGACCTATAAATTAAATCTAGATTGGTAGTTTATGTTTTGAATTTTTCTCTAAGAGAATAAATTTGAGCATATGGATCTGAATGTTATAGAGATTAATTTATCTAACTCTATCTCATGTGTATTAGTTACATAGTGAGTATCACATATTTTTGCTAATAAACAGTCATAGAGATATGAGGGAATCACATAAATGTTAAAGCTGATCTATGAGCTGCAAATGGAGTTAGAGTTTCAATATTGGACGTTAGAACTTGTTATATAAGTTTAATCTAGTAGATTAGTTCTATAATTGGAAAAATATTTTATTTTTCTACCATAAATATAATTTGATTTTAGTATCTTATTTGGAAAACATGAGATTTTAATTCATTTCTAAGACAAGAGTTTTTTTATATATAATAATGAATTGTTTTATGGAATTTGGAATATGGTAAATAGTTTATACATTATAGATATGTAAAATATTTTCTATGAAATTAATTATAAGAATGCATAGGTTTATTTTAACCCCACATACCTTTTCCTTTGTCACTTTTGACATATAAATGAGAAAAACATCCATATACTCTATATAAATGGATTTTTAGAATAATTATATTATGAATCATTTGACAATTATGAATATTTTTCATGAGGAAAAAAATAGACAAAGTTCCTTTTAATGGAAAGGGTGAAAGGGTTAGTGAAATATTAGATCTTATACATAGTGATGTATGTGAACTAATGATTTCTCAAGAAAGCGCTAGTTTTCAACTTCATAACCTTTCCTAATGAATTTATTCGGTATAGTAATGTCTTCAATATAATAAATAGTTATAATACTTTTTAAAATTTTAAAATTTTTCTTAATAAACTAAAAAAATAAATTGGTAAAAATATTTAATATTATTTTATAAGATTAGGGTAGTTAATACTTAATATAGGAATTCAAAGACCATTTTAGAAATTATGTAATTGTTCCCTAATTCAGTCATTCTAGAATAGAATAGTGGAATGGTGAGTCTGAGATAATGATTTTTTGTTTTTCCTAAATAGTGAATTGATTAATAAGAAAAGTTTCAAACAATACACCAAATAATACTATACAATTGGGGTAGAGTACATAACTATATTAAATGACATGAAGGAAGATGTTTGAATTAACTTGTTCATCACTAAACATGGTGCGGTTCTTAGTATATAGAGAGAAATCAAGTTTTATTATGGAAATAATCGATCAATTACCCACGAAAAGGAACCTCGATGCCACCAAATTACCAAAAACAACCTATGAAAGTAAAATTTCATTCATTATTTTGTTAAAAGGGGTGCTGTAAGTATTTATTGGGTGGCCGTAGATGAAAATATAGTAGATTAATTTATAGAAACCATTAACATAACAAAATAATGATGGTTATATTGAATCTCCTGGTATAATATACATGAGTGATTGAATGTGTAATGTCATGATACTATTTTGAGGTATTCTTAAACCCCTGTTTTAAAATTTCATTATTTGGTTTCATTTGGGGTTTTTAAGGTGAACACCTTGGATTTTTTTTTAAAAATTTATGGTCTATGCATGGTTGAAGAACCATTTTCCCAAACCATTCACCATGCTAGAGAAAACCATGAAACTGAGGTAGTGAGGTTTTTCATGGTTGGTGCATGGTTTGACAAGCCGTGTGACCACCTAAGAGAAACCATGAAACCCATTAAAAGGAGCACACAATTAAGTTTTGGTCTAACCATGAGACCTTATCTAGGTAACCATGCGTACGAGTTTTTTTTATTCCAAAATTATATTTTAAAATCCCAAAACCCACATTTAGGTCCCCAATGGGCTTGCACGAACCTATATTCATGGATATAATGAAAAGAGTCTTTAGAGACTATCTTGATTGGTTTGTGGTAGTATTTATATATGATATTCTTCTCTATTCTAATAGAAATGAAGAACGTGAAGACCACTTGAGAATTGTATTGAAGTCCCTGAGAAAGGAGAAGCTTTATGAATAATTTACCAAGTGGGAATTTTGGATTCAAAAAGTTTCATTTTTGGGTCACATAATCTCAATAGATGGGATATCTATGGATAAAAAAATTGAAGTTGTTGAAAGTTGGATGAGACCAAAAATGGTTACTGAGATCCAATGTTTTATTGGTTTGACTGCACATTATCAACTTTTTGTAATAAATTTTTCATGAGTGTCTCATCAAATCACCAAGTTGACTCGAAAAGGATTTAAGTTGATAAGGGTGGAGGAATGTGAATAGAATTTTAAAGAGATAACAATAAGGTTATCTAGTTCACCTGTGGTCACACTTCCTTGTAGTGGATAACAGTTTGTAATATACCTTTATGCATCCAAGAAGGGGATGGGATGTGTTCTCATAAAAAATGATATGGTCATAGATTATTCCTCACAGTAGTTGCAAATCCATGAGAAAAATTTCCCAACTCATGATTTGAAGTTATCTATGGTAGTATTCAAATTATAGATATGGAGGCATTATATTTGTGGTGAAAGTTGTGATATTTATACTGATCATAAAAGTTTAATGTATATTTTTACAAAAAAGTAGTTAAATATGCACCAAAGAAGATGGTTGGAGTTGATTAATTATTATGAATGCTCAATACATCACCACCCTGGGAAATAGAACAAGGTGGGAGATTCTCTGAGTCGACAAGACCGTGCTATCCTATCTGTGATGAGGATAAAAAGATACAGTATTTATGGATTTGAAAATGATGGATCTTGAAATTTTAAAAGGGATAAATCTTATCTTTTTCAAATGAATGTTAAACCATATATACAAGTAAAGATTAATGAGGCATAGAAGGAAGATATAGAGCTACAAAATAAGGTGAGAAATGTTCCTGAATTAAACCTTGATTATGATGGAATAATCAGGTTTAGAAATTGGGTTTTTATTCCTTCCATACTATAATTAAAGAAGGAGATATTGGATGAGGCTCATAGTTCATCATTCTCTACTCACCCTGGAATCAAAAAGATGCAGAGGCACCTAAAAGTATATTTATAGTAGGATGGCATGAAAATAGATATTGATAAATATGTCTCTCAATGATTAGTTTGTCCACAAGTTCAGGCTGAGAGACAAAAGTCTAAGGGGATGTTACAACAATTACCCATACCAGAATGGAAATGGGAAAACGTCACTATGGATGTTTTTGTTAGACTTCCCAAAACATCCAAAGGCAATAATGGTATCTGGGTTATAGTTGATCACCTTATTAAGTTAGCACACTTCATTTCTATTAGCGAGGATTTCTCTATTGATCAGCTTGACATGATATATGTAAAGGAAGTGGTAAGATTTCATGGAGTACCACATTACATTATATCTGATCAGGATATGAGGTTTACCTCAAAGTTGTGGTGATGTCTTCATCATTCTCTAGATATAGAGTTAAGTTTCAGCACTTCTTATCATGCTTAGATAGATAGTCAACCAGAGAGGACAATTCAAACTCAGGAAGACATGTTGAGAGGTTTCTCTATGGATTTCAAAGGTGTTTGGGATCAACACCTACCTTTGGTGGAATTTACAAACAACAGTAGCTTTAACTCTAGTATTAAGATGTATCCTTTTGAATCCCTCTATAGAAATAAGTGCATAACTCTAACTCACTTGGATGAATTTAGGGAAATAAATCTATTAGGATCTAATGAAATGGCAAAAAAGGTCAGATCTATTCAAAAACACATAAGAGCAGCTCAGAGTCACCAATAAAGTTATACTTACAATCAAAGAAAATACTTAGAGTTTAAAGTGGGTGACAAGGTGTTTTTACAAATATCTCCCTAGAAGAGAGTAATGATATTTGAAAATAAGGGAAATTTGAGCCCTAGGTATATTGGTCCTTTGTAAATTTTGGTTTGTATTGGGAAGGTAGCTTATCGATTGGTGATTAAACTGAATCTATCTCAATTTCATGATGTGTTCCATGTAACTCTCCTGGGAAAGTACATACTTGATCCTTCACATGTACTAAACTCAAAATTTGTACCGCTGGTGCAATATCTTTCATATGAAAAAAACCAATAGAGATTCTAGATCATAGAAAAAAAGTTCTATGAAACAAGAACACTCTCTTGGTTAAAGTTTTATGATGGAACCACCAATTTGAGGAAACTATTTGGGAACTTTGGGATATGATGAGGGAGAGTTTTCCTCGTCTATTTGTTTCCAAGTGGTGAATTTTGAGGGTGAAATTCAGTTTAAGGGGGGGCAAAATTCCACAACCGGATATTTTTATAAAATATTTTCATTAAATAATTTTAATTAATTAGTATCTTTTATTTCATGAAATTTTGAGTTTAAAAAAACCACGAGATTCACTCAGCAGAAAATTATCATTATAGCCTAGTCGTTAGGTTAGTAGGAATAAATATAACTAACTTATGAAAATGCATTATGAATTCAATGGCTACAAATTATTTATGAAAATAGAAATTAATTAGATGTTTTTATTTTTGAGTGGATTACTATTGTTAATGAAATTAATGAGATATATATGTTATATCCAATGGATATTTTAGTCATAGGGTATGAATAAACCCTATTTGATGTATAAAAACCTATAATTTTTAAATGGGTGATTTTATGCCTTTGAATGGAGAACCCATTTTAAACTAATATTTTGAAACATTAATAAGTTTGTATGACCACATAAACATGTTCTTTTAAAATGTGATATAACAATTTACTTTGGATAAATTTTTAATATTTTCCTGATAATTTTCATGTTTTGATGAAAAGTAAAAATACACAAAATTTTATGAAAACAAATTTTTACATTGAAATAATTTATATAGTTAAATTAAAATATTTAATGGTTTTAAATTATAAATATGATATATTTTTATGATTTAATACAATGTATGTCAGTAGCATTAATTTTACATTGTATTCAGATGGAAAAACATTTCAATCTTTGGCAATGTTTTAGCTTTTAAAACCCGTTCTCTCTTTCCGACAACGAGATTAATTTTAAATTAATTATTTTAACTTCTGTTTTTTGAAATTTTAAAAATGGACTCCATATTTTAAATAATTAGTTTTAAATTATGTAAATAGATGTATTTTATTTTTTGGGAATCTGAATAATAACTTCTGTAATTTTTATTAATACGGTAAAAGGGAAAACCGGGTAATTAAGGGTAAGAATACTATTATAAAATTACCCTAAAACTCATCTTAATATAATTTTATGAGTGTATTTCTACCTAATTTATCTTTTGGTCTAAATGGTATCAATTTTAATCCACTTTCATGAGATTATGACATTTAATTTATTTTATTTATAGAAAAGTTAAACATGTCTCTCTCTATTTTTAATAAATAAATCATTTTTAATATAAGGCTATAATTAAGATAATTTCGATTATAAATACTAATTTTAAAGATAAAATGTTTTAATTTATCATGGTAATTTATTTTTAACTATTATGAAGTAAATAATTACCTTAATAGACTATACATTAATTATGCATAAATTATTTAATTGATGAAAAATGAATAATATAGTTTTTGTTAAAATAATAATACCCAATAAAAGATCCGAACACTGGAAAAAATCTTATTGGTCGAGTATATATCGACCATAAACATATTATGGTAGAGTTATGGATCATTTGGGTCTTTATATAAGGGATTATGACACTTATATTATTTTATTTAATGTGATGTAAAAGTTGTCACCTTCATAATTTAATAAGTATAACATTTTAAATATTGCATTTTACAAAATATAAATTCAACTAAAAGTATTATTAAGAAATATAGTAGAGTTTTATTTACCATAGTATTTTATTTTTAATTTTTATTCAACAAATTATCATATTAAATAATTACAAAAAACTGTTGTAATAATTATTTTATTAAGGGAAATATCAAATAAATGTTATTAATAATATTAAAGTAAATATATTTTTAGATAATTAACATTTCGAGCCTTCAAGCTATTCCATACCCTGAAATTTTCTCTAATAAACTTCCCTATTTACATTATAGATATTATGGTCATCTTCAAATAGCAAATCTATTTCTATAAGATGAGATGTAGAGGAAGCACATTATGGAATGGGTAATCTCTTCTATAGATTCTTTCAAACATCATTCTTCTTCTATTTCCTATTAATTAGTTTTTTTCATTATAATGTAATAACATAAATATCACTAATATACTGAAATGTTATTATAATTATGAAGCAACCATATTCCACCTTCTATCCATCCTATGAAAATCAAAATCACCACGTGTGCGTACGTACAACTTACCGTCTTCATACTGTGGTGTAATCTGTTTTCACAAGAACTTTACCTGAATGGATATAAGGATGGAAATAATAACTATATTTGTTTATTATAACATGATAATTATTATTAAATATTATATATCATCGAATTAAATACCATTCAACAATTATAGGAATGATATCATTGCTCATGCGTACGTACAACCTACCGTCTCCACGATGCGATGTGATTAATTCTACATGATCTTCATTATAATATGATTATATACATGAATTTATTGAATAAATATGATATATATTATACTAATATCATTATTTAAATTATATAACTATAAACGAAGAAGAGGAACATGAACTTATCTGAGAAAACTTGCATAAGAACATAAATCATTTAATATCGAAATAACGAGTGTCAAAGGAATGTTACTAACAAAAAGATGATAATATGATCATATAAGATATCATAAAAATGACTACGATTCTATAATAATTCAATAATATTATTTAAATAATTATAATAGTGGTTCATATACATATGTAGTATATCAAACCTATGGTAAGGGATAATTTTGAAATCTCATTATTATATGAGATTTCTTATACGTAAGTATTTTTTGGATTATATTTACCATCCATGTCCATTTTTCCTATGTATGTAATATTATTTATATTCTAATATAATGGTTTAAATATAATTTTTCCCTTTGGTAAATTTTTATTAAATGGTATAAAAGGAATCTTTTTTCGTTATTCGATACGAGGTACTTTTTTACTTTTCTGAAAAAAGTATGAGGTGAATGTTTTTTTAACTTATCCAGCATGATTTTATTTTTACATGTTCATAAAACCCTATTTACATGAATATTACTTTATAAAAATTCATTTTTATTTTCAAATAGATCTTTTTTTCAAAATTTTCTGGCATTTTGGGAAAAGATAACATTTTAAAGAAGATATTTGATTCTTATGAGCCCGTAAAGGGCATAACGACAGTAGGGTTCCCCCTGCACTGCCTTCCTCTCCTCCGTTACAGATCAACTATGGATCTCACTTCAGTGCTTTTATTCGGCGCATTCGTGGTGTGAATCACCCTCCAGTGGCGGCGTCGTGTGGGATCATCAATTTGGAAGACTCCACCGATTTATTTGTTCCATGGCAGCATGATTTTGGTTTGAAGATCGAGCTCCAGATGCCACGACCTGAGGTTTTCGTCGCGTTTCGTGTCAGGTGTGGGGGTGCTGGTAGGATCTTCTCTCTCTGTGCGAGATTGAAGGCGGTGGCAAGATCTGTGACTCTGGTCCTCTGCGAGGTCTTCTTCTAGCGAGGTTCAGAAGGTCCCATTTTTTTCTTTCTCTTAATCTACGCTTGTTCCTGGCAGTGGATTTGTTGGTCGAGGTTGGTGGTTCTAGGCATGGTTGTTCTTCTTCGTGAGACCATCCTGCTTCAAACTCTACTCTGGAATCTTTCTCCTTCATCTCTCTTCATGTTGGTCTGCGGCGATGCTTTCAAGAGGCTTTGGGAGGTTCTGTTTTTTTCGATCTTTGGTGTTTCAGAAGGCACGCTCGTCATCGACTTCGTTCTGTGCCGTGCTGTGTTTCGTTGCAGCTTCATCGATGTTAATGGTTTATTTGCACTGGTTTTCCTTCTGTTTGATTCTTGAACAGCTGTTGATGGAGGCGGTATGGTTTTCACCCTTGATGAAGTTGATGTTGTTGGAAGATATGCTGTTTTTGTTTCGATTCGAAGGTAAAATCGTGAGGAGTGGATTTCTGGCAGCATGCCTCGAGGATTCACGGACCGAGGTAATGCCGTGTTTGAAGGTTGGATCATGCTTTTTTGTATTTGAAAACTGAATTTGTGTTTTGATGTTTTGGGGTGGATTTTGGAGCCTGTTTTTGATGTTTGAAACTTGGTATATTTCTGTTTGAAATTTGGAATATTATGAGGTTCCCACTCACCCTTAAAGTAGAATACCCAGAAAATGAAAAAAAGGATTTGAGGAGGATAAACATTTTAAAGAAGATAGGATGTTTTCCTCAAGAATTAATTTCAAGTGTTTTTTCAAAATTATTTTCTATCTAAGATGACACTATTTAAATACAGTTATGTTTCAATCCATATTATTACTTTTATTTGATTGTGTTAATGATTAAATGATATTTTATATGGATTATGTTATGATGGAATGATGTTTAAGAAACCCATTTTATATCTAGGTTTATGATATGCTGAATGATTTTTTTTTTCTGGAACACAGAAGAATGATTTCATTATGAGATTGGCGGGACATATATCTCCCAACAATTCATTGGTTAAAGATTTATATCTCATGATATAGACACGATTAAAATGGAAACTTAACCCAGTCCAGTAATACATGGCTGGAATAACAAGTAAACTTAGTTCAGTAATGGTCATTGTCATCTATGATGGTATTGGCATTGAGCCTTGACTAATATGAAATGATTTTCTATGCTTATGAGTTTGCCACAAAGCTTCATGTCTTATGTTATGAATTTTGAGATTATGTCCCTTAATTCCTATGATCTTTTATCCCATGAAATGATATCATGATATTTCATATGGAGGGAAAGACTTCCAAATGTTATGTTCTTATGTCTTATGATTATGATTGGAATGATATTTCCGTTTTTTACCATTACTGATCATTTGAGCTCACCCTTTAATATTTTTCCTTTCCCCAGGTCATGAAGAAGGGTATTAATTAAAATATTTCAAAAAGGAGTCTATTTATTATGATATAAGCAGGAGACAATGTAGATGTTTTATAAACCTTTTGTTTAGGTTTCACAGTTTCTAAAGACACTATACCTATACAGCCATATCGTGGATTTATTATATATTGTCATGAATATAATTCAATTTATAAGTAATATAAATATATGAAAAGTATGAGTTGTTATAGTTGGTATATGAAGATAGGTATAGTTAACCTTTGGAAACTAGGATGAGAAAGCCTTAGTAAGAACCCTAAGGATATGTCTAAGTATAGGGTATAATCCTAATGTTTTATAAATGACCCTAAATAACCCAAGATAAAACCTAAAGTTTCATAAATTGAAATTTTATTCTTGATTATGTGTTTTTCCTGTTTTTATTAGTGTTTCTCACACTATGCTTCTTGGTTTTAGTTAATGGATGGAACCAGAAAGAACCACGTTAATGTTGAATGCGATGGGAAATACAACAGTTTTCCTCTTGAGAAACTGAATGTTATGGGATCTGTAATTAAAAACCTTATATCTATGCTAAAACAAATTTCTCAATATACAAATCATGTAGGACTCCCAAACAAGAAAAGGAGGGATAAATCATTTATTGAGTTCTTCATGAGGTAGTGTCCACGTTCTTTCAGAAGGTCTTCTTCTCCATTAGTGGATAAAAATGGATTAGTACCATTGAAAAGATATTTTTAGTTCTACAATGTTATGAAAATGATAAAGTCTTATTAGCATTCTATTGTTTGGAAGGTGAAGCTGATCAATGTTGTAATCTTATCAAGAATATGAGGCAAGGAGATGAAATTGAGTCCATGGAATTGGATGAGTTCAAGAACTTATATTTTAATAAGTAATTTCATGGTATTCTTCGAACAAATATAGAGAATAAGTTCCTTGAACTTAAAAAAGGATAATGAATCCGTTGGTACCTATGAAGAAAATTTTACAAGAATTTCATGGTATGCTTTTATAATTATCATTCAACTAGAGACTAAAATTGATCAATTATTTAGTGGCTTAAAACCAAGTCTCTAAACAGAATTAGTTATAAGGGACATTAATTTCTAGGAGGAAATTTGTTCAATGTTCTCTCAAGGTTGAGATATAGATTGAAGTAACCCATCATTCTTATGGGTTTGACAAGAGGAGAAAATTGGAATTCAAAGGAAAAAATAAGGAACACACTGAAAAGATGATGAGTTTTATCTTATTATCAAAGTGTGGAAAGAAACATAGAGAAAATTGTATTAAAGGGACAAGTAAATGTTTTTAGTAAGAAAAAAAGTCCATTAGGTAGTTTAATGCCTAAATGATGGAAAAAATATGTCTAATTATTTGAATAGAGAAAAGGCTACACAGAATGAACCACCTAAACTTCAATGATACAAGTACAAGGAATTGAGGCATTATGCCAATAAATTCCCTAATCCAAGGGTTATTGATGTTGATCGACGTTAGAAAACTATTAAGTCTAAAGACAAAGGAATGTCACATGAAATCAAATTATCTGATGTGATTTATGATGGGTGCGATCACACCAGCATTAATGCGGTTGATGTGATTTATGATAATGAAGTGGTGAAATGTAAACTTCTAATCCAATCTAAATTAGAAAATGTTTTATTTGATTTTGGATCTACCCACTCTTTTATTTCTAATGAATTTTCTAAGGGTATCATCATATTATCTCAAAAATTAGATGTTGAATTATCTGTGAAAACTCCTAATGGAACAACAGTCACATCAAAAGTTTATAATTCTTCTCCCGTTGATGTTTGTGGGAAAGTGATTCCTACAAATCTTGTGATACTCCCTATAGTGGAATTTTATGTGATTATTGGCAAGGATTGGATTTCTCTATATGGTGCTTCTCTTAATTTCCAAGGAAGGGAAGTCAAATTTCATATTCCAGATCAATCTATGATCATCTATTTATGCAAGGATGAATAGAACCTTCCAATAGAAATTTTTTCCATATTATAAATATTTATTCCTATAAATGAAGGTTATTTGTCTCAAATGTTTTGGGAGAAACTCACTATTAAGAATACACCCATTATACAAGAGTTTTATGATGTCTTTCTATAGAAATTTCCAGGTCTTCCACCAAATCTTGAAGTTGAGTTTTAAATAGAACTCACACTGGGTGCTATTCCTATTTTTAAGACACCTAATATAATGGCCCCAATTGTGTTTCAAGAATTAAAGAAGCAAATCCAAGAGAATCCTGACAGTGGATTCATACACCCAAGTGCGTCACCTTGGGGAGCACCTGCACATTTTTTTAAGAATAAAGATGGATCAATGCGACTCTGCATTGATTATTGAGAACTTAACAAGATCACTATAAAGAACAAATATCCTCTTCCCAGCATTGATGACTTATTCGACCAACTACATGGAGATCAATACTTTTCCAACATTGATCTTCATTCAGGATAACATCAATTAAGGATCAAGAAGGAGGATGTACCAAATATGGAATTTTGTACAAGGTACGAATGCTATGAATTTATAGTTATTCTTTTTGGTCTTACTAATTCCCATGCTATCTTCATGGATCTAATGAATCTAATCTTTAGAGACTATATTGATCAGTTTTTGGTAGTCTTTATAGATGATATTCTTGACTATTTTAAGAGAAAGGAATAACATGAAGACCATCTGAGAATTGTATTGAAGACACTGAGAAAGAAGAAGCTTTATGAAAAATTTACAAAGTGTGAATTTTGGCTTCAGAAAGTTTCATTTTTTGGTTACATAATCTCAATAGATGGGATATATGTGGATCCATAAAAAATAGAAGTTGTTGAAATTTGGATGAGAACAAAAATGGTAACTGAAATCCAATGTTTTCTTGGTTTGGCTGGATATTATCGATGCTTTTTGAAATATTTTTCATGATTATTTAATCCACTCACCACGTTGACTCGAAAAGGAGTTATGTTCATATGGAAAGAGGAATGTGAAGAGAATTTCAAAGAGCTAAAAAGAAGGTTTTTTAGTGCACCAGTGCTCACACTACCTTTTAGTAGAGAAAGGTTTGTGTTCTTTTGTGATGCATTGAAGAAAGGTTTGGGATGTTTACTCATGAAAAATGATATGATGACAGCTTATTCCTCATGGTAGTTGAAAATACATGAGAAAAATTACCCAACTCATGATTTAGAGTTAGCTACGGTAATATTTTCATTAATGATATGGAGGTATTGTATTTATGGTGATCTTGTTATGTTGGAATGTGACATGGGAGGAATTGCCTAAGTACCTATACAAATGAAAACATCTCCAAGCCCACAAAAGTTGGAATGTAAAGGAAACCACTAATGAAAAAAATGCATGCATACAACTAAACCCAACCAATATAGTACAATGGAAAGTAAAGTACGGAAATTAAAACGGCATAGAATACAATCCCCCCCCCAAAAAAAGAGTCTGAAAACAAAAAAATACAACTTGTAAGCACAATGAGGTATTGGGACTACTTCTTGTAGCCGTAGGAACACCTCAGACTGTAGGGAACTCAGAAAGCTTGGTCCGATACTGGTCCACCTTGGACTCCATCAAAAGGCTGCTCGTCTGTACAAGACATGACACATGTATGCAAATCCTGTGCCGTGGTGAGTATAACAATACTCAATAGAGGACTCTGAAAACCAAAAAGCAATACAAAAATTAAAGGTACTTCCAACTCTACATAGTATATGTTTACTGAAAATATAGCAAGAGAAACACAAACCTAATATACTCAAAACCTAGACCCCTGGTCTAGAGACAAGTCAGACAACTGCATACCGCTGCTAGGGATCCAGTTCGAAGGTTCTATGAAGCACTAATCTAGGAGAACTCATTCTATGAGTTTTATAGCTCTGATGATATCCATCTAAGAAGTATTGTCTGTTGGGAAAAGTCACAATAGATAGATATACTCATTCTAGGAGAACACACTCCTGAGTGGGAAAAGATCATGATACACATATGAGGATCACTTCTAGGGCCTTGGCGGATACTGTGACTCATTTGGATTGAAATTCTAAGTTGAGAATCAATGCCCTATATGAATAGTCACATCGATAACTAACTCTACCTAAGGTCAAGAATGGATAGAGGATATTGATACATGCCTCTTAGAGGGATAACTGACTGAATCTTGGAAAGTCCTGTCGATGGGATTATAGTCCTATGAATGGAAATGATACCTGACCTTCAGAGAAATGAGAAAATGGGGCACCAACCCAAATGAAACCTGTCCAAGAAATGGTGGAAAAGAAGATCAAGCCATATGTTGAGAAGTACATGGTGTGTAGAAGTGTCTCATGTCATGTCTTCTGACCCCGAGTACTGCCCATGTACAACGGAATATGTCGTAAGACTTGTCGTGTAAAACACAACTACACGGTATGTTGGAAGGATAACACGCCGTGTCAAGGTTTCTAGAGTGAGTACACGAGGATGTCATCTCTGAAGACTACTATGAACATAAGGATGTCATCTATAAATACCACTACGAACAGGTCCAAGTATGGCTGGAAGAGCTAGTTCATAAGTCCCATGAACACTGTGGGGGAGTTCTTCCCACCGAAAGGCATCACCAAGTACTCATAGTGACTATAGCGATATCTGATATCCATCTTCAGTATATCCTCATCCCGTACCCGCAACTGGGGGTAACCTGATCGAAGGTCAACCTTCGAGAACCAATGTTCCCTTCTTATCTGATTGAACAGGTGTTCGATCCTTGAAAGTGGATACTTGTTCTTCACCACCACATGGTTCAGGTGCCAGTAATCCACACAAAAACTCAAACTCCCACATGCCTTCTTGGAAAACAAAACTAGGGCCGCCCAGGGTGAAACATTGGGTCTTACGAAACCCTTGATCTGCAAGTCCTCTAGCTACACCCACAGTTTGCGAAGATCTGTGGGATCCATTCGATATGCTGGTGAATAAATCGATACTTTCCCAGGGTGTAAGTCGATGTAGAAGTTGATCTTACAGTGGGGAGGTTGTCTTGGAACATCTTAAGGAAAGACGTCCTCGTACTCCACCACCACTGTTGGGGACTGGAAGCTGACAACATCTGCTTCTCTGAGGGTAAGTCTAGCCAACTCATGAGTGATTGGATGCACCCTCCTATACAAGAGCCCATTCTATACATCCTAGCTCTCCTTTTCACTGAAAAAGGAAAACATCGTCCCATCATTACTGACACACCGTACTCTTCGTCTAAATCAGTCAATCAAGACATGGACTAAAAATCACCAATCCATATCGAGAATGATGCCATAAGGCCTTGATGATTCCACTGAGAGGTTCAAACCAAAAATCTCACCTCCAAGGGTAAGATCACACTATTTGAAAAGGTGTGTGATCATAAAGTATCCTCCTGTAGGTGTCTCCAAGCGTAAGGGCCGAGTCAACGGCTCTACCAGAATCTCATGGTTTCACATAATACATATGGTGAGCAAGGAATTATTGTAACTTGTATCTATTAGTATGGAAGATAAGGTAGAGAAGACACATATTGTAACTCGGATCATCCCTGGAGTCCCCAGGTCGTATGCCTCAACCGCATGAAGATTTCCCCGCCCCTATCCCCTAGCTCCTTAAGTCTGGTGCAGACCTCCTAGGGGTGGTGGTGGAAGTAGATCGAAGCATCTTCCACCACCTGCAACTCTCCCTGCTTCTCTGCTACGTCCTTCACCTGGCAGGTCTGTCTTCTCCACTCTCTTCCTTTTCCTTGGTGGTCCATCCACCGCTTCCCTATCAACAGCTCAATAGGGTTGGATAGTCTCAATCGAGATATCCCCTACCGTCGCACGATTAGAATCGAATTTCTCTAAGCTTAGTAGATCTAGACCGAGAGACATGGATTTTCAATCACCTGTCCTGTGTCCTCCTGTGATGTCTCCCACGTCCTAATGCCTGTGCCTGATGTTGGCTCCCTACTTCCGAGGTCTCTGCACCCGTCTTCCTACTGCTGACTGCCGTCAACTATCTTTTCACTTCCAAGAAGATCTTGATCACAAAGTGCCACTCGATCACTCAAACAAAAGTCAAAATGCACTGAGGCACACCACTAGCTTGGATGTCCATCATAGACCTCGCTCGAAGGTCCGAGATTTGAATTACTTCTCCTTAACCATATCCATCGAGTACCTGATGAGGATGGTGAACCTCGATGAATAGTCAGCTATCGTCAAACTACCCTGATAGAGCTGAAGAAGCTCCTATATACGTACAGTTCTCAGCGTAACTCGAGAGAACTCCCCCTAAAGATTCGCTCAAACTCCTTCTGGGAAAGAGTCTCCTTGTTGTGGGTTTGAGTGGTCAGATTCCACCATCGTCCCACTGAACTCTGAATAAGGCTCACTCCTAGGATCACCATCTGGTCCAATGGTGTCCTCACTAGACTCAAAACTCTGGTCACCGCCTCAAGCTAGCCCTCCGATGAATGAGGGTCGGGCTCACCTCAGATCCAGAGGGGTCTCTGTCTCTGAAACTCATGGAGTGCGCTCAGCCAGCGCCCCTTATCTATCAGTACTACAGGTACCATGGGCTAATCCACTAGTAGTGGTATAGTAGGTGCACCACTAGGAGGTAACACTGGGGGAACTAGTCCCTGTATCGAAGACTCATCATTGAGGGGGTCATCCTCGTGATCGCGCTGCTGAATCCTAGTAGGTATGTGTTGTGAAGGCATCCTGTAAGGAACAATAAGTACCATGGTTAATGAGTATATCTAGACAGCTGACACAAAGGACATGGAAAACACAACTCATTCCTATATGATACATGTACCACTCTATTATTTTCCCACAACTAGTTTTTTTATGTACCGAGATGAAAAGATGGTTCTCAGAGTCTTGGGATATGGATATGTCAGCCACCCGCACCAAAACTATAGACTCTGGCCTGAAAGCAGAGATCGAAACACTTCACACTGTTTCCCCAAACCAATCTCACAGACTCTTGGTCTGCAGGTAGAACCGACTAGCACTGATACCACTATGTCTTGACCCGTCCTAGTGGGGCCCACACACCGACTCCCAAAGACCGCCTCCAATAGACCAAGGGCTGGTGACTAGCACCAAGTAGGCATATTACTAACATGGGAGGGAATTGATTAAGTACCTGTACACACACACACATCTCCAAACCCCAAAAAGATGGAATGTAAAGAAAACCACTAAGGAACAAAAATTCTTGCATATAACTAAACCCGACCAACAGAGTACAAAGGAAAGTAAAGTACGGAAAGTAAACTTGTCCGGAATACAATCCCACCCAAAAAAAGAGTCCGTAAACTACAAAGTCCAACCTGTAAGCACAATGAGGTACTAGGATTTATGCTCATAGCTATAGGAACACCTCGGTCTTTATGGAACTTAAAAAGCTCAGTCTAGTACTAGTCCTCCCTGGACTCCGTCAAAAGGATGCTCGTCTACAAAAGATATGACACATGCTGGAAAAGCCTGTGTAGGGGTGAGTATAAAAATACTCAGTAGAAGACCTTGAAAACCAAAAAGAAATACACAAAGTAAAGGTACATCAATCTCTACCTATAATATTTATATGGACACACAACAAGAGAAACACAAACCATATATACTCAAAACCTAGACCCATAGTCTAGAGACAAGTCACACAACTACATACTACTACTAGGGATTCAATTCGAAGGTTCCAAGAACCACTCATTCCGGAGAACTCACGCCACGAGTCTGATTTCTCTGATGATGTCCGTACGAGAAGTACTGTCCATTATAAAATATCATGAGAGCTAGATACACTCGTCCTGGGAGGACACACTCCTGAGTGGGGAAAGATCATGATACACAAATGAGGATCACTACGAGGGCTTTGGTGAATACCACGACTCATTCAGATTCACTTACTAAGTAGAGGATCAGTTTCCTATAGGAATATTCCTGTTGATACCTAACTATACCTAGGGTCAATAATGGATAGACAATCTCGTTCCGGGCCTCTCAGAGGGATACCTTACTCTATCTTAGAAAGTATTGTTGAAGGGATCATACTCATGTGAATGGAAACGATACATGACCATTAGAGGAATGAGAAAAAGGGTCACTAACCCAAAAAAAAATCAGTCCATGGAATGGTGGACAACAAGATCAAGCCATATGATAATAAGTACTGGATCTGTAGAAGTGTCACATGCCATGTCTTCTAACCCCAGCTACAGTCTGTGTACACCAGCCCGTGTCATAAGGCTTGTCGTGTAAAACAAAATTACATGGAATGTATGAAGGATCACACACCGTGTCAAGGTGTCTAGGGTCTGCTACATGTACGATAGCCATGTGCCTGTACATGGCCTCAACCCATGTATTCGAACCCATGTAATCAGTACTCTAGGTGACCCACATTATTGATCCTCAAATGGTAGTGTGGTGGAGTATATGGTGTGTACTCCACCCTGTGTCTGTGTATCGTCTGAGATACATGCCGAGCTTTCGTGGAGGGCCCACATGCCATGTGATAGGGGTCACACACCGTGTGGCACCTATCTGTATCCCAAAGCCTTCATCACCACTAAGTCGGTCCAATACAACATGTTCTTCAGAATACATGCCCTATTGATCGGAAATTTGAGGAAACAACGAACACTGCCGCGACACCCTAATTGCTCCTTGAATCTTTGATCCGGACACCATATTAACTCAAAAAACATGATCTGATGTCATCCTACCATTCCATCAATGTTTTGGGAGGTTTTGGGTGTTCTATTGGCCCAAAAAACATGTTTCGATCATCCGCCCCAAGAATGTTAAAATGATGATTTCTCCCAAACCATGTCGATTCATTTGCTTCCATCTTCATCGAACCTCTACTGGGTTGTCAGAATGCCGAATCTCTAATTTGGGATCATTGCGTTGTGAAATAGACACACAAAGATCTATTGTTCATAACCCCGCAAGGAAAGTAAAGAACACATGATTAAAAAGGGAAGAAGAAAATCAAAAAAAAAGAGGAACACACCTCCGCTATCACTCATCACGATGTCGATCCACTCCAGTTAATAGGTTTAATAGGTGAATCAAAATGACAATTCAAAAATTATCATAAAATCAATTCCTGAATCAAAAACCAAAAAAGAAAAGGAAAGTGACACCCTCCCTCAAGAATGCATGATCCACAGATCACCATGTTTGTGGGTTGATCAACGTTCATCATTTAATCCAAGAATGGAAAAAGAAGAATTGAAATAAAAAACCCCTACCTTGATTCTGTTGAAGAGTGATCGTCGCACCACATTCGTTGATCAGGTTCGTTGAATCTAAGATATGTCGATCGATTACATCGTCGTCTTCTACCAACAGGTTCTCCTACAAAGTTTCAATGAAAAATTCTAAATTTATAGGGTTATGTGGATAACCCTACAAACTTTCTATAAGAATGCATTTATATGGGAGGAATTAAGTTTTTGTGAAAAAAAAGGAAAAAATGAAAATAAATTAATTTCCAATTTTTCTATTTCTTTTAAAAAGTCCAAAAACAAAATTTTGTGTCAGACCCATGCCGGTTGATGTTAGGACCTACCTAAGTTAAAGTCACTGCTCTGAACGTAACAGTGCCCTTAGATTTCTGATCTGGGCACCCATTTAAATGTTATCCCACTTTTTCAGGAAAACCATCCACACAAACTATTTAAAAGTTTAATTTATTTTAAACATTTATTCTGGGAAATCTGACCCTCAAAATCGTGTACGTCGAAAAGCCTGGTATCAAAATAATTCCATATAATATTTAAAAATGATACACAAAAAATATGAGACATTAAAAATACTAAAAGTTTAAAGTATATTTTCACACAAAAGGAGATGAATATGCACCAAAGAAGATGGTTGGAGTTGATTAAATATTATGAATTCTTAGTACATTACCACCATGGGAAAGCGAATGAGGTGGAAGATGCTTTGAGTCGAAAAAACCATGATATCCTATCTATGATGAGGATAGAAAAGGATCCAATATTTATGGATTTTAAAAGGATAGATCTTGAAATTTTAATGGAAGGGGAAAAATATTATCTTCCTTAAAGGAATGTTTAACCATCTATACAAGTGAAGATTAAGGTAGTGCCGAAGAATGATGTAGAGTGACAAAAGAATGTGAGAAATATCCCTGAATCCAACCTTGATTGTGACAGAATAATACAGTTTAGGAATCAGGTTGGTATTCCTTTTATACCACAATTAAAGAAGGAGCTATTGGTTGAGGCTCATAGTTCTTCGTTATCTATTCAAACTGAAATAAAAAAAATGTACGAGGACTTAAAAGTGTATTTATTGTGGGATAACATGAAAATAGATATTGGCGAATATGTCTCTCGATGCATGGTTTTTCATCAAGTTATGGCTGAGAGAGAGAATTATAAGGGGATGTTACAAGCATTACCCTTACCATAATGGAAATGGTAAAACATCACTATGGACTTCGTTATCGAACTTCCCAAAAAATCCAAATGTAATAATGATATCTGTTTTTCAGTTGATTGCCTTATGAAGTTGGAACACTTCATTCCAATTAGAGAGGATTTCTCTCTTGATCATCTTTCTAGGATATATGTAAAAGAATTGGGAAGATAGCATAGAGTACCACATTCCATTATATATGATCAGGATCTGAGGTTTACCTCAAAGTTCTGGCGAAGTTTTTAGCATTATCTAGATAGAGAGTTAAGTTTCAACAGTGCTTATCATCCTTATACAGACATTCAGTCTGAGAAGAAAATTCATACTCTGGAAGACATATTGAGATCTTTCCTTATGGATTTCAAATGTTGTTGGGATCAAAACCTACCTTTGGTGGAATTTTCTTACAACAATAGCTTTAAATATAGTATTTTGATGGATCCTTATAGAGCCCTCTATAGAGAGAACTGCAGAACTCCAACTTGTTGGGATGATGTTGGGGAAATAATCTATTAGGACAAGATGAAATGGCAGAAAAGGTTAGATCAATCCAAAAACACATAAGAGAAGCTCATAGTCAACAAAAAAGTTAAGATGGAACCTGATGAAAAGACCTAGTGTTTGAATTGGGTGACAATGTATCCCTACGAATATGTACCTAAAAGAGAGTAATGATATTTGTATATAATGGTATGTTTAACCCAAGGTATATCAGTCCTATTGAAATTATGGATAGTGTTGGGAAGGTAGCTTAATAATTGGTGCTTCCACCAAATAACTCTCAAGTTCAGGATGTGTTCCATGTATCTCTCATAAGAAAGCACATACCCAATCCTTCACATGTACTAAACTCAGAAGTCATACTGCTAGAGCAAGATCTTTCTTATGAAGAACAACTAATAGAGATTCTGGGTCGTAGTGAAAAAGATCTACGAAACAAGACCACTCGCTTGGTTAAAGTTTTATGGTGAAACCACCAATTTGAGGAAACTACATGAGAACTTGAGGATATGATGAGGGGGAGGTATCCTTATATTTTTATTTCTATGTGATGAATTTTGTGGGAGAAATTTAGTTTAATGTTGGTAGAATGTAACACCCGGATGTTTTTATAAAATATTTTCTTTAAATTATTTAAATTATTCAGTATCTTTCATTACAAGAAAACATGAGTTTATACAAACCATGAGATCCCCTAAGTATAAAATTTCCATTATATCCTAGCTATTAGATTAGCGGGAATAAGTATTATTAACTTCTGAAAATGAATTTTCAATTCATTGGTTAACAATTATTTATGAAAAATATAAATCAATTAGATATTTTTATTTTTAAGTGGATTAATATTGGTAATGAATTTAATGAGATATATTTTTTATATAATTAATAATTTCTTTGGTATTTAACCAGTGGATATTTTATTCACAGGGTTTGAATAAACCCTATTTGATGTATAAAAACCTTTATTTTTTAAAAGGGTAAATTTACAACTTTGAATGGAGAACCCATTTTAAATTAATATTTTAACACATTAATAATTTTTATTTGGAAAAAGTAAAAAATTTATTAGGAAATAGGGTATAAAAATTTAATTTGGATGAATTTTTGATATTTTCTTGATAACTTTCAATTTTAGATATATAGTAAAAATACACTAAATTTTATGAAATCAACGTTTTTCATCAAAATAATTTATATTGTAAAATTATAATGTTGAATGGTTTTTAAGTATACATAGAATATATTTTTATCATTAACTATAATTTATTAAATTTCCGTTAATTTTACATTGAATTAAAATTTAAAAACATTTCAATCTTTTGCAATGTTTTAGATTTTAAAACTCGTTCTCTCTTTCGAATAGTGGGATTAATTTTAAATTAATTACTGTAACTTCTATTTTTTTTAATTTTGGAAAATTGACTCCATATTTAGAATCATTAGGTCAAAATTATGTAAATAGATTTATTTTTTGGGCAATATGAATAATAACTTCTATAATTTTTATTAATACGGTAAAAGGGCACACTGGGTACTTAAAGGTAAGAATACTATTATAAAATTACCCTAACACTTGTCTTAATATCATTAGATGAGTGTGTTTCGACCTAAATCCTCTTTGGGCCAAAATGGTATCCATTTGAATCCACTTGGATGAAATTAGGACATTTAATTTTTTTATTTAAAGAAAAGTTAAACATGTCTCATTCAAATTTTAATAACTAAATTATTTTTAATATAAAGGCTTAATTAAGATAATTTCAACTATAAATACTCATTTGAAAGATAATTTTTTTTCTTTGTCATGGAATTTTTTTTAATTTTTAGGGAATAAATAATTACCTTAATTTCTTATACATTAATGATGTAGAAATTATTTAATTGATGAAAAATAAATAATATATTTTTTATTAAAATACTAATACCAATTAAAAGATTCAAACACCTGAAAAAAATCTTATTTTTCTTGTATATCTCGACCATATTAATCCAAGGGTCAAGTTGTGGACTTTATAGAGCCTTATTGAAGGGATTATCACACTTATATAGTTTTACATAAAGTGATGTTAAAGTTTTCACCTTAATAATTTTATAAGTATAAAATTTTAAATATCAAATTTTATAGAAGGTAAATTAAACTAAAAGTATTCTTTTGAAATCTAGTAGATTCATATTCAATATTTTATTTTATTTTTAAAATTTATTTAGAAAATTACCATATTAAAAAATTACACAAAACTATTGCAGTAATTTTTTAAATAACAGAAATATCAAATAAATGTTATTAAAAATATAAAAGTAAATATATTTTGGTATAATTAACATGTGTAATTAATTTTATAGATGAACTTGACCTCCTAGGAAGATAATAAAAAGACAAGGTTTAAACTGAAAAAATAATTGTCCAAAATTTATTGGTTGATGATATTACAACCCTATCTCATATGATCTTCTAAATTCAGACATTTTGGAGGTTTTTGGGGAGGGTTTTATTTTTATTATAAGTTATTTTTTACGGAGATTCCAATAGTGTCATTCACCTCAATTATAAAAGGGCACCAACACCCTCACCTCCTCACTACACTTTGAGCCTTCAAGATTATCCATCCCCTAAACTTTTCCATTCACAACTTTCTTATTTACATTCAAGATGTTATAGCCATCTTCAAAGACCAACTCCAGTGCTCTAAAATAGATTAAGAGGAAGCACGTCGAGGAAATTGTTATCTCTTCAACTGATTCTTTCAAAATTATTTCTTCTTATACATTCTATTTATTGATTGTTTCATTATAAATTAATAACATCAGTATCAATAATATAATGATATGTTATTATAATTATGAAACATCCATATTCCACCTTCTATCCATCCTGTGAAAAATGAAATCACCACATATGCGTATGTACGACTTATCATCTCCACGCCGTGGTATTATCTATTTTTCACCACCACCTTACTTGGATGGGTATAATGATGAAAATAATAACTATATATTATTATTATAACATTATACTAATTCTAAAATATTATACACCATCCACTTCAATACCATTCATCAATTATGGGAATGATATCGTCGCTCGTGCATACTTATGACCTACCGTCTCTATGATGCGATGCGATTCATTCTACACGATATTCATTAAACCAAAATTATATATACGAATAGAATGAATAAATATTGTATACATTATACTAATATCCATTTTTAAATGATATGACTATAATATAAGAAGTGGAACATGATCTTATCCAACAAAACTTATATAAGAACATAAAGTAGTTAATATCCGAATAACGAGTGACAATGGAATGTTACTAAAAAAAATGATAATGTGATCATATATGATATCATATAAATGACTATGGTTTTGGAATAATTCAAAAAAATTATTTAAATAATCTTATAGGATGTTCAGATAGATACGAAGGATATCAGATCTAAGGTAAGGGATAATTTTGCAACCTCATTATTATCTGAGATTGTTTATACACTAGTATTTACCGGGTTATATTTATCATCCATGCCCATGTTTCATTAGTATGTAATATTATTTCTATTCTTATAAAATGGTTTAAATTTAATTTTACCTTTTGGTGATTTTTTATTATGTGGTATGAAAGAGTCTTTTGTCATTATTCGATACGTGATACATTTTTACTTTTCCAAAATAATACGAGGATAATGTTTTCTAACTTATATGGAATGATCAAATGTTTATGTCTTCCTAACACCTTATTTACATGAAGATTCATTTACAAAATTTCAAGTTTATTTTCAAATAAATTTTTTTCATTTAATATTTCATAGAATTTTGAGAAAGGAAAACGTTTTTGAAGAAGAAAGGATATTTTCCTCAAGATTTAATTTCAAGTGGTTTATCAAAATTAGTTTACATATGAGATGATTCTCTTTAAATAGGGTTATGTTTCTATCCATATTATTAATATGATTTGATTTTGTTAATTATGGAATGACATTTTATATGTATTATGTTATGATGGAATGATGTTTAAGAAACCCATCTAATTTCTTGGGTTATTCAATGATGAATTATTTATGTTTTTTTGGAACATGTAAGAATGATTTCATTACGAGATGGGTGAGACCTATATCTCCATCCAATTCATTTGGTAAAGATTTATATCTCATGATATAGACATGACTGAGATGACAATTAAATCTAGTTCAGTAATACATGGCTGGAACGGAAAGTAAACCTGATTCAATAATAGACATTGTCCGCTATAATGGTATTTGAAATTATCCTTTACTAATATGTAATGATTTTATATGATTATGTGTATTCCAAAAAACATCATGTCTTATGTAATGAATTTTGGGATCATGTAAATTAATTCTTATGAAGTTTTATCCCATGACATGATATCACGATCTTTCATATATATGATAAGACTTCCAAATGTTATGTTCTTATGTATTATGATTATGATATGATTGACATTTCCATTATTTAACCTTAATGAGCATTTGAGATCACCCTTTCATATGTTTCTTTTACCCAGGTCATGACTTGAAAGTCCAAGATCCGGAAAAAACCGGTCCCAAGAAAAATTTATTAAGAAAAAGAAAAGAAAGTCAAAGTCAGGCTACAAAAGGAGTATTACAAGATCGAGAGTACAAAAACCCCACACATATCTGCCTCCACCAGTGAAGAGCAATAACCAGGGACCATAAAAGACCATGCCATATCCATCGCCATGATTTCCTTCTTGGACAAAGCATCTGCCACCTGATTTCCCTCTCAAAAAACATGCCTCTCAAAAAACATGCGAGACAATCATGTTTAGGTGTCAAACATGATTGGGGCATTCAACCCACTTTGAAAGTATCCTCCACGTCACATTTCGTGTTCTTGTTTGTAAGGATTGGACCGCAAGTTTAGAATCTTATTCAATCCATAGCATGTTCCAATTATACAAAACAACATACCTGATTGCATGAATCATCGCCCAGAGCTCCGCTTCAAATGAAACACCAACACCAATGAATTTATAAAAACATCCTTTCACAAAGCCACGATACGTACGAAAAACACCACCGCACCCCGATGGGCCAGGTGCAATGGAAGCAGCTCTATCCACATTGACTTTTTGCTATGGACTGATCGGGGGAATCTAGTGAATGTACCTGGTCATCTTCGGCTTCTGAGGCTGCCCAAAAACACCAAGTACCCGCAAAATCTGCAAGTCCAAAACACTGTTATTCATCACACCAGATTGTACATTGGAAGCAGTGTAAATCTCTTGGTGAATTTCCATCATTCCAGCCCGAATGGGCACCTTCCTATCCTCAAATGTTGTAGCATTCCGAGCAGTCCATATGGCTGCAATAATATCCGCAACAACCACTAGGAGGAAGTTCTACACCTGTTCACTGTAGCAGCACCTTGAAATCCCTGCTAGCAGCTCCAGAATCGGGAACCGGTTCACCTGCAGTCCGAACAGATGACCAACGTATACCCACAGTTTCCTGGCATATGCGCACTCCACAAACAGATGTTGGATATCCTCCTCAGCTCGCATACAAAGATGACATGCTGATGAAAACATAAAACCAGACTTCTTGATATGATCATGGGTGGGAACATAGTTCTTCCAAAGTCTCCATATAAAATAATAGCGAGAGGGCTGAATGAAAAAAGACCTTTATTTCTTGAGCCATGCATGTGAACTACAAGGACCCCCACAGTCCAATTGTTAGTGATCCCTACTATTAAATTTACCATTCCTATTATGCTTCTATATCAGAGTGTCACAATCCATAAAAACATAGGACTGAATTTCCAGCTCCACCTGAGGGGGTATCATGATGTCAAATAGATGTTTATGCATTACAAACTCAGTAATGGAGAGCTGCCCAACACCAGAGGGAATGTCCATACTGTCATGAAGCGGCCGATCAAGCCAAGTTGTGCTCTAACAATTCAAGTTAGAGTCATGAAAAACCAACTACTTTGTATCGTTCATGATATGCTTGAAATAAAATTTGAGAGCATCCCATACAGATGAAACAAGGTAGTATTTATAAACATTAATTAACCTACCTTTGAATTGGTTAACTAAAAAATAACCTGAAGTATCTTTAGATATCAGACCCCAAGTGAACTTCCCAATGATCCCATCATTAAAACTCATGATATCCTTGACCCCAAGACCCCCAAATTCAAGAGGCTTGATACACTCCTTCCAAGCAACAATAGTGAGTTTGCGCTCATGGATTGAACCTGTCCAGATAAAGTTTCAGACCAGGCTTTGTAGCTCCTTAATGAGTCCCCTGGGCCACCGATAGAGAGAGAAGGAGTAAACAAATTTAGATGTTATCACTGAATTTACAAGGCATACCCTCCCATCCATGGACATCACCTTTCCTTTCCATCTGGCAAGTTGATTGAGGATACCAAAATAAATCCCCTCTAAGTATTGCCTCTTCACCTTTCCCTAGGTCATGAATATGGATAATAAGTAATATATGTCAAAAATAATTCTAGTTATGAAAATATAAGATGGAAAAAACGTAGCTATTTTATGAACTGGTTGCTTATGTTTCCTAATTTCTATAGAAATTGTACCTATACATTCGTTGCGTGGATTTATTATATGTTTTAATGAATATAATTTATTTTTTAATTAATATCAATGTATGTAAAGTATTGGTTTTTATAGTTTTTATTAGAGGAAATATATATTTAACCTTTGGAATCTTGGATAAGAAATCCATAGTAAGAACCCAAAGGATATGTCTAAGTATAGGTTACAATCCTAGTGTTTTATAAATAACCATGAATAACCTAAGAGAAAACCTAAAGTGTCCTAAACAGATATTTTTTTCTTGATTATGTGGTTTTAACATTATTATTAGTGTTTCTCACACTGCACTTCTTGGTTTTTTTCAATGGATAGAACTTGAAGGAAATGCGTTAATGATGAATACAACGCACAATGAAATGATTGTCCTCATGAGAAACCAAATGTTATAGGAGCTAGAATGAAAAATCATGTATCTATTCTCACACAACTTTCTCAAGATATGAATCATGTAGGACATCCAAACAAGAAAATAAGGGAGTAAAATTCAATTGAATCATTCATGAGGCAGCATCTACATTCTTTCTAGGGGTCTTCTGATCCATTAGTGGTTGAACAATGGATCAGTACCACTGAAAAGATATTTTCAATTATACAATTTTATGAACATGATAAAGTTATCTTATTAGACTTTTTTTGGAATGCGAAGCAGATCAATGGTGGAATATTATCAAGAATCCGAGGAAAAGTGATGAAATTGAGTCCATAGAATGAGATGAGTTCATGAACTTATTTTTCAGTAAGTACTTTCCTCATATTATTAAAACAAATATGGAGAACTGGTTCCTTGAACGTAAGAAAAAAGATGATGAATCTGTTGGTACCTACAAAGAAAATTTTACAAAACTTGCAATTTATGCTTCTAGAATTATTATTCAACTTGAGAGTAAAATTAATTGATTCTTTTGTGGATTAAAACCAATTCTTTGAAGGGAATTTTCAATAAGGTAATTTAATACCTATGATGAAATCATTCGATGTTCTCTCAAGGTTGATATGGAGATTGAAGTAACCCATCAGTCCTATGGGTCTAATAAGTAGAGAAAAATGGAATTCAATGGAAAATATAATGAAAAAACTGAAAAAGATGTATTTTCCCTTATTATCAAAGTGTGTAAAGAAACATGAAGGAAATTATCATAATAGTTCTAGTAAATGTTTTAAGTATGGAAAATAATTTCATCGGGAAGCTGATTAATAAAGTTAATGAAAAAAGATATCTAATGATTTGAATAGAGAAAAGGCTACATAGAATGAACCTCCTACACTTCAATGCTAAAAGTGTAATGAAATGGGGAATTATGATAATCAATTACCTAATCCAACTATTATTGATTATGACCGACATCAACAAACTTTAAATTCCAAATATAGAGGAAATTCACATGCAGTCACTTTCATCAATGTGGAGTATGATAATGAAGTGGTCAAAGGTACACTTACCATCCACTATAAAGTAGAAAATGATTTATTTGATTTTGTATCCACCTAATCATTTATTTATGAATAATTTTCTAAGGGTATCACCATATTAACTCAAAAATTAGATATTGAGTTACTTGTGACAACTCTTAATGGAACAACGATTGCATCAAAAGTTTATAATTCTTCTCCAGTTAAAGTTTATGGGAAAGTGCTTTTTTCAAATATTGTGATCCTTCCTATAGTGGAATTTTTTGTGATTATTAACATGGATTCAGTTTCTCTATTTGGAGTTCATATCAATTTCCAAGGAAGGGAAGTCACAGTTCATATTCTAGATCAATCTATGATCATATATCGATGCAAGGATGAATATAAAATTCCAATTGAAATTTATTCCATCTTATGGGTCTTGATTCCTATAATTTAAGTCTACTTATTTTTAAATGGTCGGGGATAAACTCATGATTAAGAATACACCCATTGTACGAGAGTTTGATGATTACTTTACAGTGGAAGTTATTGGTCTTCCACCAAATCGTGAAGTTTAATTTTCAATAGAACATATACCGGGTGCTATGACTATTTCAGATAAAACTTATGTAATGGACCTAATTGAGTTGAAGGAATTGAAGAAGAAACTCCAAGAGAATATTGTTTAGGGATTCATATTCCCTAGTGCATCACCTTGGGGAGCACATGTTCTGTTTGTTAAGAAGAAATATGGATCAATGAGACTCTACATTGATTATCGATAACTTTACATGATGAATATCAAGAAAAAATTTCCCCTTCCCCACATTGATGACTTATATGACCAAATTAGAGTAGATAAACACTTTTCCAAGACCGATCTTCATTCAGGATATCATAAATTAAGGTTCTAGAATTTGGATATACCAAATACGACATTTTGTACAAGGTATTGGCACTATGAATTTATAGTGATACCTTTTGGTCTTACTAATTACCCTACCATCTTCAAGGATATAATGAATAGTTCCTTTAGAGACTGTCTTGATCAGTTTGTGGTAGTCATTATAGATGATATTATTTTCTATTAAAAGTGAAAGGAATAATATGAAGACCACTTGAGAATTGTATTCAAGACCTTAAGAAAGGATAATATTGAGGAAAAAATTTACCACGTGGGAATTTTGGATTTAGAAAGTTTCTTTTTTGGGTCACATAATCTCAAGAGATGGGATATCTTTGGATCCATCAAAAATAGAAGTTGTTGAAAGTTGGAGGAGACCAAAAATGACAACTGATATCTGAATTTTTCTTGGTTTTGGATGGATATTATCGACGTTTTTTGAATGATTTTTCAATATTATATAGTTCACTCACCAAGTTGACTCATAAATGAGTTAAGTTCATATGGACAGAGTTATGTGAAGTGAATTTCAATGAGCTAAAAAGATGGTTAGCTAGTGCACATGTGCTCACACTACCTTTTAGTGGTGAATGGTTTGTGATCAACATTGATGCATCCTAAAAAGGGATTGGATGTGTTATATTAAAAAATGATATGGTGATAGGTTATACCTCATGGTAGTTTAAAAACCCTAAGCAAAATTACCCAACTCATGATTTGGAGTTAGTTGTGGTAATATTTTCCTTAATGATATGGTGGCATTATCTTTTTGGTGAAAGGAGTGATATTTACCCTAATAATAACAGTTTGAAGTATATTTTCCAAAAAATGGAGTTTTATATTCAATAAATAAGATGGTTGGAGTTGATTAAGGATTACAAATGCTGAAAACATTACCACCCTAGGAAAGCGAACAATGTGGCAGATGCTTTGAGTCAACAAGACCATGCTAGCCTATCTGTGATGAGGATAAAAAAATTTACAATATTTTTGTATTTTAAAAGGATGGATATTGATATTTTAAAGGAACTGGAGAAATATTTTCTTTCTCAAATAAATGTTCAACCATATATACAAGTGATTATTAAAGAGGCATAATAGAAAGATTTAGAGCCACAAAAGAATGTGAGAAATTTTCGTAAATTCTAACTTGATTTGGATGGAATAATATGGCTTAGGAATCGAGTTTGTTTTCCTTGCATACCAAAATTAAAGGAGCTATTGGAAGAGGCTCATAGTTATTCATTCTATATTCACCCAAGATGAAAAAATGTGTATGGGGACCTGAAATAGTATTTCTTGTGGGATGGAATGAAAAGAGATATTGTTGAATATGTCTCTCGATGCTTGGTATATTTACAAGTTAAGACTAAGAAGTAGAAGTATAAGGGGAAGTTACAACAATTACCCATACCAGAAGGGAAATGGGAAAAATCAATATGGAATTTGTTATGGGACATACCAAAAAATCTAAAGGAAATAATTCATTTCAGGTTATAGTTGATCGCCTTATGAAGTTGGCACACTTCATTTATATTAGAGAGGATTTATCTCTTGATTATATTTCATGAATATATGTAAAGGAAGTGGTAAGATTTCATGGAGTACCACTTTCCATTATATCTGATCAGGATATGAGGTTTACCTCAAAGTTCTGGTGAAGTCTTAAGTATTATCTGGATAAAAAGTTTTGTTTTAGCACTACTTATCATCATTAGATAGATGGTCAGTCTAAGAGTACAATTCAAACTCTGGAATACATATTGAGTGCTTTCTCTATGGATTTCAAAGGTGTATGGGATCTTCACCTACCTTTGGTGGAATTTAGTTACAATAATAGCTTTCAATATATTATTCTATGGATCCTTATGAATCCATATATGGAAAGAAGTGCATAACTCCAATTTTCTTGGATGAGGTTGGGGAAATAAAGTTATTAGGACCTGATGAAATGGTAGAAAAGGTCATATCTATTCAAAAACACATAAAATTTTCTCAGAGTTGAAAAAACATTATGCTGACAACCGAAGAAGAGGCCTAGATTTTGAAGTGGGTGACAAGGTGTTTCTAAGAATATCTCCTTGGAAGAGTGTAATGAGATTTAGAATGAAGGGCTAGTTGAGACCTAGGTATATCCATCCATTTGAAATTTTGGATCTTGTTGGAATGGTAGCTTACCAATTGGAACTTTTACCAAATCTCTATAAAGTTAATTATGTGTTCCATGTATCTATACTGAGAAAGTACATACCTGATCCTTTATATGTACTAAACTTAGAAGTCCAACCGTAGGAGTAAGATCTCTCTTATAAAGAACAATCGATAGAGATTCTAGATTGTAGAAAAAAGTTATATGAAAAAATACCACTTGCTTAGTGAAGGTTTTATGGGGGAACCAAAAATTTGAACAAGCTATATGGGAACTTCAGGATATTATGAGATGGAGGTATCCTCATATGTTTGTTTCCAAGTGAGTGAGAAATTCTGTTTAAGGGGGTAGAATGTAACACTCAGACGTTTTTATTAAATATTTTCTTTAAATAATTTTAATTATTTAGTAGCTATCATTGCACACAATAATGAGTTTAAAAGAACCGTGAGATTCCCTTAGTATAAAATTACCATTACATCCTAGCCTTTAGGTTAGTGGGAATAATTATAACTAACTAATGATAATGCATTGTGAATTCCTTGGTAACAAATAATTTATGAAAAATATAAATCAATTAGATATTTTTATTTTTGAGTGGATTACTATTGGTATTGAAATCAATGATATATATATGTTATATACTTAATAAAATATTTTTAAATTCATCCAATGGATATTTTAGTCATATTGTATGAATAAACCCTATTTGATGTATAAAAACCTATATTTTTAAAAGGGATAATTTTTCGCATTTGAATGGAGAACCCCTTTTAAATTAATATTTTCACAAATTAATATTTTTATAGGAAAATATAAACCTGATATTTTGAAATGGGATAAAAAATTTAATTTTAATGATTTTTTGAAATTTTTCTGATAACTTTCATGTTGTGATGAATAGTAAAAATACACTAAATTTTATGAATACATATTTTTTCATAAAAATAATTTATATTGTTAAATTATAATATTTAAGGGTTTTTAAGTATAAATATAATATAATTTTATCATTCCATATAATTTGTGTCCTTAACATTACTTTTTCTTGAATTTAGATGTCAAAACATTTCAATATTTTGTAATGTTTTAGCTTTTCAAACTCGTTCTCTCATTCCGAAAATGTGATTAATTTGAAATTAATTACATTAACTTACATGTTGTGAATTTTAAAAAATGGACTCAATATTTAAAATTAGTAGGTCCAAATTATGTAAATAAATTTATTTTATTTTTGGGCATTATGAATAGTAACTTCAGTATTTTTTATTAATATGGTAAAAGAGTAAACTGAGTAATTAATGGTAAGAATACTATTATAAACTTACCCTAACTCTTGTATTACCTTAATAGTATATACATTAATGATGAAAAAATTATTTAATTGATTAAAAATCAACAAAATTATTATTTTTAAATAAGAATAAAATTAAAATATCCAAACACTTGTCCAAATATTATTGGTAGAGTATATATCAATCATAATCATCCAAGGGTTGAGTTATGGACCATTTGTAGCCTTATATAAGTGATTATAACACTTATATTATTTTATTTAAAGTAATGATAAAGTTTCCACATTCATAATTTAATAAGCATAACATTTTGAATATTGGATTTTTCAAAAGATAAATTTGTCTACAAGTATTCATCTAAAATTTTGTAGATTTATCTTCATCCTAGTATTTTATTTTTAAATTTTATTCAACATATAATAATATTAAATAATTACACAAAACTGTTTTGGTAATTATTTTATTAAGAGAATTATCAAATAAATGTTATTAAAAAAATTAAATTAAATATATTTTGGGATAATTAAAATTTTAATGAATTTTACAGATGCAATAGACCTCCTAGGAAGATAATAAAACTACTGGTTCTAAGTTATCTTCTTATATTAATATTTTTTAAAAATTAATGATTTGAATAGTGTCCAAATTGATACTATTGATTGTTTATCAAAACAAATTTTTATTAAATTATTTAAAAATAATCAAACATTTTTAAAAAATATTTAATAACTATTATATGGTATAAAATTATATAATGTATTTATTTATGGTCAATTTTAAATCAAATAAGTAAATATTTCACCCTTTTTATAATGAATTATTTGTTACACTACTTAAAAATAAAATAGAATAACTAAATATTAATTAAAAATATAAGGTTTAAATTTATAGAAATACTTATAAAAAATTTATTGGTTGATGAGATTACAAACCTATCTCATCAAATCTTAAAAATTGGGGCATTTTTGAGGTTTTTGGGTGGGGTTTTATTTTTATTATAAATTATTATTTTTGGAGCTTCCAAAAGTGCCCCTCACTGTAATAATAAATGGGCACATCCTCCCTCACATTTTCAATTCATTTTGAGATTTCAATATCAACCATATCATATCATTTTACCTTATAAACTTCTCTATTTACATTATATAGGTTCTTGTCATCTTCAAAGTCTAACTCTAGTGCTCTAAAAAAAGATTTAGAGGAAACACGTCGAGGAAGAGGTAATATTTTCTACAGATTTTCAAAATTGTTTCTTCTTCTATGTCTTATTCATTAGTTGTTTAATTATAAAGTAATAAAATAATTATCAATAACATACATATATTTTATTATAATTATGAAACAACCACGTTCCAACATCTATTCATCCTACAATAAATGAAATCACCACGTGTGCCTATGTGCGACTTACCGTCTTCACGTCGTGGTCTTATATGTTTTACACCACCACCATACATAGATGGGTATAATAATGGAAATAATAACTATATATGATTATTATAATATGATACTGATTCTAAAATATTATAAACCATCCACTTCCATACCATTCAATAATTATGTGAATGATATCGTCGCTCGTGCGAATGTACGACCTACCGTCTCCATGATGTAATGAGAATCATTATACATGATATTCATTAAAACATGATTATATACACGAATATAATGAATACATATGATATATATTATACTAATATAATTTATTAAATTAAATAACTTTAACCTAGGAAGTATAACATGAACTTATATGAAAAAACTTTCATAAGAACATAAAGCTGTTAATATCCGAATAAGGAGTGACAATGGAATGCCACTAACAAAAGGATAATAATATAATTATATATGATATAATAAAAATTAAAATGACTCTATAATAAGTCAATAACATTATTTAAATCATTATACTGGAGTTTCAGATACATTCAAAGGATATAAATCCTAAGGTAAGGGATAATTTTAAAATCTCATTATTATCTGAGATTGTTTATACGTAAGTATTTACTGGGTTATATTTATCATCCACATCCAAGTTTCCTAAGAATTTAATATTATTTATATTATTATAAAATGGTTTAATGTTAAATTTACCCTTTGGTGAATTTTTATTAAATGGTTTCAAAGGAATCTTTTTTCTTTATTCGACATGAGGTACTTTTTGACTTTTCCGGAAAAAGTAAGAGGAGGATGTTTTTTAACATATACGGAATGATGAAATTCTTACATCTTCATAAAACCATATTTCCATGAATATTAATTTAAAATATTTCTTTTTTATTTTCAAATAAATTATTTTCTTTTAAAATTTCATGGCATTCTAAGAAAAGAAACATTTTTGATGAAGAAAGGATATTTTCCTTAAGAATTAATTTCAAGTGTTTTATCAAAATTATTTTCCATATAAAATAATTCTCTTTAAATAGGGTTATGTTTTTATCACTATTATTAATTTTATTTTATTGGTTTAATGATGTAATGATATTTTATATGTATTATATTATGATGGAATTATGTTTAAGAAACATATTTTATATCTTGGGTTATGCTATGATGAATGATTTATGTTTTTGTGGCACACATAATAATGATTTCATTATGAGATGGGTTGGACCTATATAAACCTATAATGCATTGGGTAAATATTTATATCTCAAGAGATATACCTTACTAGAATGAAAATTAAATCTGGTTTAGTAATATATGGCTAGAATGACAAGTAAACCCAGTTCAATAATGGACATTGTCTGCTATGATAGTATTGACAGTGAGCCTTGACTAATAAGAAATGATTTTTAATGCTTATGTGTATGCCAAAAAATTTATGTATTATGTTATGAAATTTGGGATTATTTCCATTAATTCTTATAAAATTTTATCCCATGACATGATATCACGATCCTTCATATGCAGGATAAGACTTCCAAATGTTATGGTCTTATGTATTACGATTTTGATTTGATTGATATTTTCCTTGTTTATCCTCACTAATAATTTGAGGTCACCCTTTTATATGTTTATTTTCCACAGGTCATGAAAAAGGGTATTAACTAAGATATGACAAAAAGGAGTCTAGTTATGAAGATATATGCGGGAGACAACATAGATGTTTTATGACCACATTGTTTATGTTTCCCAGTTTCTAAAGACAATATACCTATATGGTCCTATTGTGGATTTATTATATATTGTAATGAATATACTTAAATTTTTAAGTAAAATCAATTTTTTTAAAGTATGGGTTGTTATAATGAAGGATTCTTTGAAAACATTCTCTTTAATTGGATGAGGAGGGTGTTCCACAAGATTCAAGTTATTATTCATAAATTGATCTAACTAGGCAAGTACATTCATGATGTTTTGAGAATAAATTCCCATCATATTTGGAATTTAATTAGGGTAATATTCACATTCTCTATCACATTGATTTTTGGCATGTGTTCTTATATTTACCTCCATTATCTAAAAAAAGAAAGTAAACTTAGGGGGCTTGAATACATAACTATTTAGTATAAAAAGGAAACTTTAAACATAAAAGGATAAACTATTAAATGAAATGTATATCCTAACTTCTGATTCCCTAGGATTCAATCTAGGTTATCCTAGATTTGTTTCTTAACTTATATTATTATGGGCTCTCTTTTTTGTTTCCTTAATAATGGTTCATACTAAGCTTATGAATTTACCAAAGCATACCCCCAAGAGTGTCAAACTATGAGTGAATTAAGGCCCATTGTTGTGCATTAGTTCCCATTTGAATCTAGATCAAAGCAGTTTTTTAGGGTTTTAACCTTAGATACATCTGTTCTAGAGCCACCTCACTTGCTCATATTCTGACAAGGATGTATTTTCATGATAACCACTCACTATATACTTACCAAATTTTTGGGATGTTTTATTATACTTAGTATCATCCCAATGGTTATTACTAAAGTGCTCTATTATTAATCTCCAAAATAAATAGATAATACATTGATTCTAACTATAGTAACCCTATCCTTTTACACATACCATTACATGATTTTTATCATAGGAAAACATCATATTACAAGCCAAGGATCATAAAGTCTAGTGTACTGGAAGACTATGTACATAAAACATATAAGATGGAACTAAATATGAAATATATTTATTTATTCTTCATAAAGTTCCCATAACATAAATTGAGCTCATATATCTTCATAGGATTACTTGGGTATAACATGAACAAAGGTATGAGCTAAAAATACAAGTTAAAGAATAAACATAAGAATAAATCTTTTTCAGTTGGGTTGGAAGACATAACATAATGATAAAAAAGGCATGGAACATATGGAATAATGATATATAAACATGGGATCATATAAAAATTAATTCATATTAATGTGGAAGCAACATAAAACATGAATTTAGCACGATTCAAGGCACATTTCACAATGAGGAGCAGAAGTTAAGGTTAACTCCCACGACCATTGCACTTGTTAACACAAGTCAATGAAATCTTCCAAGACCGTTACACATAACATATCATGAGACTCAAATTTTCCCAAATAATTGGTGATCTATTTGGGAAGACCCATCATAACACATTCATGAATATTCTTTCCACATACAGAATCAGACCTAATCTATCATACATATACATAAGGGTTACCACTGAAAAATAATTGGTTATCATATTCATGTCATAAAGCATAAAAAATGGGCGTATCATAAACGTTTCCATAAAGGAAAATAATTAGATCATTCATGAACATTAATAAGGTATAATATACATATAACATGATAAATTCTCTCAATTTTAAGAGATAATATGAAAAAAGTTAATTTTAGAAACATTAGAATTAAAACATTTTAGTGCGGTTTAAGGAAAATATCAAGGATCACTTTAAACAGAAAAGGGAACAATCATTTATATAAAACCAGAAGTAAACTAATAATGTTTTCATAATATAAATAGTGATTTTATAAAAATAATTTTGGCATAAAAAATATTATATAGTGTACTTGGAAATGGGTAAGAATTTGAGAAGTTCCCTTAAAACAGGTTTGCTTATCAGGAAGTATTGAGGAGGGAATCACTTAAAAACATGTATTCACCCAAAGTATAATGATGAATGGATATTGATACATATGTTTTGATCATATAAAAAACATTTATAATATGAAAATAAAAATAAAATATAACTTCATTTGGGGAAAAATAATGATAGAGAGACCCAAAGGAATAACGAAGGTTCAGGTAGAATCCCTTACCTTAAGCCTGATGATTTCCTTCACTTGATCTTAATGTTCTGAATAACCAAATTAAATTCATTAATTAAATTTTACAGAACCTCTTCTTTATATAATAGATTTATCATAACCTTATTAAGTTCATTGATGATCTTTTTTATGGGTTAATAGGTTTAATTTCATTATTTGTTTCATTGGTCTTCATGATTGGTTTAGTTATATACATTAAAGGATAAACATGTAAGATTAAAATGGTTGAATATAGTTTAAGTTATATGTTATTAGTGAGAATCTATGAGATTAAATGGTTATAAAATTGATTTGGATATTTGCAGTGAAGATGAATCACTATATAAAACATTAATGATAACTGTTTTGGTTGATTGGTGGTTTTTGATCACATCGAACACATTTTAATTTATAAATTAATATTATGTGTAGAAAATATTATATAACATTAAATTAGACATAATACATATATTACAGATGACCCGAATTGAAGTTGGTAATAGAAATTGAAAACTCATCATCCTTAAATGTGAGAAATTAACACATCTTGGATGGTGTTTTCATTTCTAGTATAAAAATAGGGGAAAGGAGAGATAATGATTAATTATTCCATTATCATAACAATATTATAGTACATGTTAGGTATTAGAGTCAAAATAACATTTGGATTAAAGGAGGCGAGAAAAGAAAAAGAAAAGAATGGAACTTGAAATAAAATAAAAGAAATGAAAAGAGGAAGTTACATCTTTAATATATCTTCCTTGAGAACCTATTTAAGGGATAGTATTTGGTCCTTTTAAGAAAAAAAGGGCTTATGGATGTGGGGGTGGGATTAGGGAGGGATTTGAGTAGAATATGTACTAATCACAAGGCTTGAGAGGAGTTAAGAGAGGGGGGGGGGGGTGAGGGTGGTTTTTATAGTGGAATAGAGGAGGGTTTTCTTAATATTTTATTAAATAGTTTATTATTTTTCTCAGGAAATGAAATATTATTTATTCTTGTGGATAATAATAAATAATACGTGAATGTGAGAAATTAATACATCTTTTATGGTTTTTTCATTTCTATTATAAAAGGTGGGGAAAGTAGAGATGATGATGAATTATTGCTTTATAATAAAAACATTTAAGTACATGTAAGGTGATAGAGTTTTCATAAAATTTGGATGAAAGGAGATGAGGAAAGAAAAAGAAAAGAATGGAACTTGAAAGAAAATAAAAGAAATGAAAATGGGAATTTACCTCTTAAATATATCTTCCTTGGGAACATCTTTAAGGGAGAGGATTTGGTGTTTTGGAGAGACCAAGGTCTGATGGAAGTGGGATAGGGGAATATGGAGGGATTTGATAAAAATTTGTACTAAGCAAAAGGCTTGAGAGGAGTGAAGAGAAGAGGGGGCGAGGGTAGTTTTTATAGTTGAGGAGAGGAGAGTTTTCTCAATATTTTATTCATTATTTGATTAATTTTCTCAAGAAAAGCAATAGTATTGTTTCTTGTAAAAAACAGTAATATGTGCATGTGATTTAGAACCCAAGGTTCTTACATCATCCATGACTCAATAAAAAGTGTATTTAACATATATATTATATATATACACAATAAATTACAATATTTTACTATTCACTAAAAATTCATGTATTTTAGAAAAATATAATAAATTCACCCTACCATTTTTCAATGTATAGAATTCAAAAATGAAGTCCATTTTATTAAAATAATTTTCTAAATATGATAAATTTAATATTTAATTAAAATCATAATTTACTTGAAAAATAAAATTTTTAAAATTACAGGTGATTTTCTAACACTTTAAAAAATTAATTAAGGCCTCTTAAAATTAACATATAATAATTATTCATCATAATAATTATTTATGAATACCTTTTATGAAAATAAATTTTCTTTTAAATTATTAAATTAATCATAAAATTTTAATTAAATATACATTACTCAAAAAAATACTAACACTATAATTATATCATATTATCATTTATAATATGGATAAATTTTATTTATAATTTCATTGGTTAGGTTACATATTCACTTGAATTATTAACTATTCATAAGGGTAGTGTTACTATTCATAAGGGCAACATTACTATTCATAAGGGTCTATTACTATTCACCAAAATTTATCTGTGTCTTATCATACTCCAAACATGTTACTAATCACTACCGTGTATGTAAGTTTTTGGAAATTCAATTCACATAAGTAAAAATTTTAGGTTTAAAGGTCACATAGTACTTAATAGTTCATTTTGTTGTGATTTCATGTGATTAAACTATATGAATAAAATATTAGAAAGGAATTTACATTGATTAAACTTTGTGTCATTACAATATCGACCTCTAACTACTATATCCATCCTATTTATTCCATTATACCATTTTGAAGTTCCCTAGTCTGGGATGCACAAATGACACCAAGGTTGGGGTCACTACATGACCTCAGACATGCTTCCCCATATGCTTGAGGCTATCGACTAGTGGTTATGTCCTAACACAGTTATGGAGGTATTATAGCCTATAAAAATGTCTCAATGTTCATTCCCAATTATTTTGAAGAATTTCTAGAAAGCATCTATGTAGTAGAAGTCACACCATCCTATAGAATGACTTGGGAGCCCCATAGGCCCTGATAGATTAAAAAATAAAAACATTAAACTATCTATATAATGTGTTAATACAAAACAGGGAAACAATAATATTTAATACGAATAAAATATAATAAAATTTCACTTTGGGTAGTACATGCTAATGATAATCAAAAAATAAACACATAGGCTCTAACCTAACTCACATGGCATCCTACAGTATCCACAACCTCCATGACCTACTTACATGTACCATGAGTGTAGTTCCATGAGGTACCTATTTCCTAATAGAAACAAATGTCTAACCATATACAACAGAACCAATGAAATGTATACAAATATGGAGTGATCACAACAACCAAGTATGCATCCCTAATCCCACAATCAAACCGGGTGTTGTTGTGATAAATTTTGTGTGCATGAAATACATATAAGTAGGTTTAGTGGTGTCCATAAAAATTACCCACACATAAACATATCATGAAATGAACATACAATAATAACTACTTTGGAATCATGTCGGGATCCACCTTGTACCACATTTCATAAAGTACAAGCTTCAGCACAATACTAGAATTTGTTTCATTGAATGACCCATAAACTACCTACCTCAGCACCATTCCTAATTAAATGTTTTTCTAGAACCGGGTTGAGAATGTATCCCATGGAATATGCATTTCACTCAAGTCACGACCACATTAAGTACCATGAATTTTCATTGTGTACTTAGGGATACCTATCATGTCACCCAGAACCATCCTTATAGAATATAGGTAGGTTGACCATGCACATTGACCCATCCTTGTTAGTTGTGGGGAGGCCACCATCAACCACACAATTAAATCCTTATAGGATTTAGGGAGGACATAGTTAATCACACTATCCCATCTCAACAAGTTAAAGGAATTCCAAAATCATTCACACCAAACCCTCCCTATAAGTTCTAGGGAGGCAATAATGAAACACATTGGCCCATCCCAAAAGATTTTAGGGAGGCCATTATCATTTTCCCTACCAATCCCTATTCACATAGGGAGTTCATTGTATCCAAACAACTATTACAATAAATCATTGAAAAAATAGGACATGTAGACAATCTCTTAACACCCCAAATCATCATCAGATCCCTAGCCTCTTTGAATATAGTCCCAAGTGAAATCATCCACCCAAGACCCTTAAACCCATCCCAAACCCCCAGGGGTCCACCACACCCATTTGGATCATCCCACCACTTGATACCCAATAGAAAACAATGTTAGTCAATAAAAACAATACCTAAAACATGTAGGTAACCAAACCAATGTAGGCGCATGAACATAAATAACCAATTAACCAAGAGACATAGTAATATCAAGACCCCTACTCGAAAAATTTCATTCAAATAATTATGCTTCTTAGACATAGATTCATAGGATTTACCAAGAATCACCTACAATTTCAAGGCCTAATATCACATCAAGAACCATTAACAGTTAATTATAACGATTTATAATTAATTTAGTAAATAAAAAACTATTCAAAAGCCTCAAGACTCACAAGAAGGTCCAAAAAACCAATTAGAATTCCATATCGACCTCCAATAATTCCTATAGAATCCACCTTAACTATAAACATCTAAAAATTAATTAATTAATTAATTTAAACAAAAAATCCAATGCAACCCCAATAATATTTCATGAAAAAGACCTAATTTCCAAACACAAATCAATCATTATGTTTTACAAAAATAAAAAAAAACTAATTAGTTCTATATATTGATGTTACATGTGATAAACAATGAATAATGGCATGATTAATTCATCTCAAGACTCCCTATATGAGGAATGAAAAAAATTCCCTTATATAGAAATTATTTCACCATTCTCAGATGAAATAATCTATCCAAACCCTCTCCAAACTGTGCCAAATTCAGCAAACAATGGAGAAAGAGGAAAAGGGTAGAGAGTAGGAGACCTTACCTAAAAATATCACATTAAATACCTCTATATTCATAGGTATTGAATACTCATCAAGTAAGGCTAATAGATATAAAAGAGGGGCTCTCCCCATTCTATTCATCTAACTAGATGTGAAAAAACATGAGGGGGTTCCAAATAAGAACCCTCAGAAAAGACCAAAAGGACCATCATTAAAACGAGGGTGCCTAACCCTATAAAATAGTTAATGGGGATCACCAGTGAGGTGGTTTGTTTTTAAAACATCCTCATCACACTATCCATCCCACCTAATGGATAGTAGTAACTCACCAGAGAGCCGGTATTCCCAGTTAGTGTTCCCAAAACACTATCTAGCCCATCAGTTGGAACATGGACAACTGCTGAATAGTAGTAGCCCAAAATCCCCATCACCACTCTTAAAACCCTCAAAAACCAAATATGTGACTCTATAAAAGTCTAAAACCACATTATAAAGGTTATCAAAATCCTTAATTTACAACCCAAAGTTTTTCTCTTAAAACTATCTATCCACCAATCGGAAAATTCAAATTCCATCAAAATTTTCCAACCCATAGTGATGAGGGTTGTAATTTTTTGTTCCTTCCCAGCCTATTAAATTTCTATTTTTTTGGTGTTGGAGTAGTTTTAAGGGATTCTTGAGGTGGTTCTATGGTGGTTGGAGGTGCACAGAGACACTGAAGGATATTCACACCTTGAGTGGTTTACATGATTTGATTTATTGATTCATGAATTTTTTAGCCACTCGGTTTAATGTCTTGTATGTGAACTAAGGGAAATTATGAAACTAACCAATTCATGAAATTAGTACACTACGTGTAAATAATTAAATTCCAAGGAGATGTAAATTTAGGTGGAATTTAGAAATATATGAATTCACATTGTGAATGGGTTTAATGAAGTGAAAGTGCATAGTTTTATGTTATTTGATAAACCTTACAACTGATTTATTTTCATTCGGCGGTACCTCTCTCACTCTTGTTTAGTTTGAACCTTAGGAACCCCGAGGAGAACTTAAATCTATAATCTCCCTTTCTTCAATCCTTGTATTCTGAAGGATTCCCCTTGGAGATCTATGGTAAATTCTCCTCTATTTCCCATGTGTTTCCTTCTGTTCTTATTTGGATATCTGATGGGGTGGTGTGGTCTTTTATTGGGGTGTGTATAGGTTTCTTTTTTACAACCCTTTGTTGTGGTCTAGGTTGATCTACAAGTTTATTGTGCAGTAGTGGTTTCTAATGTTTGTTTCCATTCTATGTGGTGCACCATGATATCTGAAATCTTTTTTGAGGCAAGGGATCCTCATTCTCACCCTTTTATATGCTATGTATGGCATCTGGATTCTTTTTCTTATATTTGTGTGGATAGTGAGGTTCGGTGTAATATAATAATTAATTATTATATTTTAATTGATGGGAACAAGTATTTTTCTCATTCTTTTATTCTTTTATATACTAAGTTGATGATATTATTCAATCCTATTATCAATTATGAAAATAATGGCTGTTGGATCCTTTTTTGTGCTATAGTTGCTATGTTGTAATGAACCTTATTGTGTTTTTGTGTGATATCACCCAAAATTATAGGCCATGGAATTTATTTTTGGTAATTAAACAGGTTGAACCTGGATTTTAGTATATGTGATAATATCCATGATAAAAAAGAAGATATGTGATAATGGACGTAAATAATTATGGTATTTGATTTCTAATACTATTGTGTATGCTTATTCTTGTTATATTTCCTTATGTGTTTTTAGATGTTGTTTGATAATGGGGGTGACTGGTTGTGCTATGTGGTGAGTGGGGATGTGATGCAGTGGTTGTTTAGCATGGATGTGATGTGGGTAATTGTGTGATGCATTGTGAAGAGTTTGGATGAGGTTATGATGTGAAGTAGTGTAATACCCGATGGTAATGATGTGTGATGGTAATGTGTGGTTTTTTTGTATGATGGTTGTGTTGTGATGCGTGGTTATTACATAGTGGTAATGGCACAATGGTTGTGGTATAATGTTTGTGGTGTAGAGGTTTTGGTGTGTGGTGATTTTGGTTGTTCAATAGATGAGATGTGTGGTTTTTATAGTGAGACAGATTGGTTGATGTGGCATGGCGATGACGGTGTATGTGTTGGGTCATGTTGTGGTGGTGGTTGTGTGAGTTGGTCCAATTATTGTGTGACATGGTTTTGATAGTTTCCATATTATCCACTGTATGAACTGTGATGATAAACAAAATAAAATAGGCTGGTAAAAAAATAATGTGGATTGGAAATAGATATGTGATAAATATATTAAAAAAATTGAATGAAGGAATGAGTTGTGTAATGTGAAATGAAATGGATAAGCAATAAAGTTGAGAAACTTTTATGAGTAAAGTGGAATGTTGTGTGGATTTTGCGATGGTTTTGTGGTTTCGTATAGTGGTGGAAGCAGTTGTGAAGGTTGATGTGCGGTATGGTGTTGGTGATGTGGTTTTTTCTAGTGAAGTTGATGTGATCACATATGTAGGGTATTGAGTGATATCTGTATATCATGTACGTTTATGCTATATTATATTCACCCCAACTGAGTTGGATAACCTTACCAATACTCAAGGTGCTAAGTTATGGGTGTTTTCTTGAATATATAGAATGTGAGTGATATGAATTGCTTGTTACCCCCTCTCTCCCTATATTCCTACATAAAAAGTGATAAAATTAAGTATTTAAGTATACCTGTTGGTGAAGAGTATCCTAGGTATTTTAGGTTGGGATGTGATGTGATGTGATGTTTGAATGAGGTGTCAGAGAGCTTATGTGTTGTTATGTGATGTGAATTGTCACCTTGGTGTCTTCGGGAATGATGTGATGTGTGGACCTAGTGTTTGTGGGTGGGATGTGATGTGATGTGATGTGATATGTGTCCTTGGTGTCTACAGGTGGGATGTGATGTGATTTGGTTTGTGTGGAAGTAATGTAAGCATAGGATGTTCGACATTGGGTTGTGAGAGTAGAAAATCTGCGGGAAAGCGATAGTGGGGTGCTCTGATTTGTTATTATTTCAATGTTATATTATTATATTGGACATGTGATTTGGTGAGCAATCCATAGTGATGCTAGGATTGGTTACATAAGCTATATAGATTCTTGTCATCTCTGTTGTTTGTTCTCTAGTACACTAGCATGATCTTTTTACATGTTCACTTGAGGCCTTGGATATGCCCCAATTGAGTATACCTGTTATAATAACCCTATATATAAAAACTATTTTTAGGTTTCTAGTAGGAATTTGGGGACCGATCTGGAAATTATTAGCCGGGTTGGAGCTTCTACCGAGATGCTACTATATATTTTTATTTTTTGTTATATTGTTGGAGACTTATATATATATAAGTTTACTTTATTCATGAATTGTGGGATGGTTTTTGGTTTCCATTATACTGTCTTTTGGAGTATTTTAGACATTATATATACTATCTACCAATCCCGTTTCATTCATAATGGGTAATGCATCCCATAATTTGAGATTTTTTATACCCTCGGTGTAAGATTCTAACTGGGGGCGTACTAGAGGTGGGTCATCATCTCTATCCCCTCACTATGGTATCTTTTGAAGGATAGGGTCATGATAGATTAGTATTAATGTATATGGATGAGACATATGATGGAGTTCAAAGTTAAGAACTATGAGGTTTTCTATGATTGGTATGGAAATGATTGCAGCTCACCATGGTGCATGACATTGTCCAAGGAGATAAGATATGACAGATGATTCTAGGGCCCCATGTGATCCATTGCATGAACTCTCATCTTATTGAACAACCATGTGAGGTAGAACTATTTGTAAGATAGATACCTAGGAGAGGTTCATGAATGCTGATGACCTGTGTTTGTGTTTGAATTGGGTGTTTCTAAAAAATAAAATGAATAAATAAATAATATTTGATAAAATTACTTATTATTGGGCCTAGGGTGTTCTCCATGTTTTTTAGGAATTTCTCATGTTCATCATCCCTGAGTTTATCAGGTTGTTGATTTTCAATAGGAATATTTTATTGAACTTCATAGGGTCAAATTGACAGAGGATGATGATGTATGGAAACAAGATTCGCATTCCTTTCAGCACTAGAGTTTGGGAAAGTATGAGAGGAGTGCCTCAGATATAGAGATTGAGAACTTTATGAAATATCTAGAGATTTTTTAGTTAAATATGTCCTTGAGAATAATTTTGGGCACCATTGGTAGTTAGTCATATGTGGGGAGCTACACATCAATGGTGGATGTTGTTTCTTGGTGACTTTAAGGAATCAGATGCGCCGTGTGCATACTTTTAAAGGGAGCTTTGGGTAGAATTTCTATTATCAAGGATGAAGGAATCTAAGAGGTAGGATAATATCTACCTTAAAAAAGGGAGTATGAGTGTGTGTGAGCTTGGGATTAGGTTCAAGGACCTCCTACACTTTACCCCAGATGTTTTTTTAGATGATAAGTATGTAGTGAGGGAACTCGAGGAATATTTATGCCCAGTAGTTAGGTATAAAATCACACAATTTATGCTCCCAATGTATCTAGACATATAGAAAAAGTTTTAGGTTATAAATTTGTTGTATTCCTTTGGTGTTGAGGCTCATTAGGGTGGAAAAAATGGAAATTCAAGGAGCATAGATTCAGGTAGTGGGTCGCTGGTGTTCTAGGAGTCAAAGTTCCATTCAGTGGGGAATAGACCGCGATAGTCTCTTTCCCAATCAGCATGGATAGGTGGTCACTGAGTGCTTTACAATTTTTTTATTTTTCATTACATATCTATAATAGATATGGGAACTACCATGATGAGGTCAGTTTAATATGGGTGATCGGGCCTCTTTTTGAGCAGAAGCTGTTGCCTCAAAGGAGGTTTTAGAGACAATGACCAGAGATTATTATATATTATCCCAGAGTATGTGGAGTTTATAGTGGTAATAATAATTATGGTTCTCATTCATAGGGACATAATATAGAGCATGACCATGGGTTATGGAAGTACACAGGTATAGGATTTGGTTGTGGTCAGATGCGCGCATTAGAGGAAGCAGTGCTAGAAGAGTCGAGAGTTTTTCGAGGCATGATTAGTTTATCATCAACCCTTGTGCGTGATTTTTTAAATTTATAAGCCTCACAATCCTTTATTACTCCTTCTTTGTTATATATGTTTGGAATGTACATGTAGAGGCTTCCAGTTCCCATTGTGTTATCTACACCGGTTAGAGGTCAAGATTCTTTGTTTGATTTTTTCCAAGGATATAGATTGGTGATGGGTTAGAAGGAGTTAGTGGGGGACTTCTTCTTGTTGAAGATACAACCATATGATATATTACTTGGTATGTATTGGTTGTATTCCATTCATGTATTCATCAACTACTTTTATGGAAGAGTTTCATTTTTTGATGTGGAGGGCCAACGAGGGGCATTTATTGGAAAGAGAGGTTATCAGTTTGGTGGTAAGAAAGTGGAGCCTGGTTTTTCATATTTAGAGAAGTTATTATTAAAAGATAAATTTGTGCGTGTATCGAGGGTGTTAGAGGAGTTCCAAGACATTTTCCCAGAGGAGGTTATGACATTACCTCCCTGAAATATTGTTGAGTTTTGAAAAGAGTTACTGTACGGTGCGTCTCCAACTTCAATGGATCCCTATCATATGGTTCTCATGAAGTTTCATGAGTTGAAGCTACAAGTGGAATATCTAATGAAGAGGGGATTAATCCAACCCATTGTGTCATAATAGGGTGCTCGAGTGTGGTTCTCTAAGAAGGAGGATGGTATTCTGGGGTTATATATAGAATACGGGAGGATGAAATAGGTAACAGTCAAGAAATGTTACTATATTTTGCGGATCAATGATCTATTCGATCATTGGAGAGGGTCTAGTTGGTCCTCAAAGAACAATATGAGGTTTTGATATAACTAGTTGTGGGTTAAAGATGAGGATATTCGAAAGGTGACCTTAAAATTTAAGTAGGAGCACTTTGAGTTTGTAATCATGATGTTTGGTGTTATGAACACAGTATCCATATTCATGGAGATTATAGACATCAAGTTCCATGAGGTTTGTTTTAGTCCTTATATATCACTTATTGTAAATGGGAGGACATATTAATTTTATTTCATTACATGGTTACGCTAATATCAGGGAGGATGTGATACCGTTTGGGTGATAGTGGACCGACTGATCAAATCAGATCAGTTCCCAGTGATCCGTGAGTCGGGTGCTATAGTTGTTTTGGTGGGAAGTATATGGATGATGTAGGTAGGATTCATAGTGTATGTATGACCATTATCTCTGATTGAGATCCTCATTTGACTTGTAATAATGGAGGGGAATGTAACATGCTTTTGTCTCCCAATTTCTTTTTAGCACTGCTGTCCACCCTCATATATATGGGGAGATGGAGTGGACTATTCAGATGTTGGAGAATATATTGCGATCATGTATCATGAAATTTGGTGGCTCTTGGATATGACATATTCATTTTTTTGAGTTTTCACACACCAATAGAAATCAATCATCCATTATCATAGCTCTATTTAAGGCATTGTAAGGGTGACCAAGTCATTCTCTATTAAGATGGACATAGTTTTGAGAGTAATAATTTCTTGGTCCTCATGTGGTATAAAGCATGTCTGAGGAGATCTATTTGGTTTGTGACTGTATGTGGGTGGTACAAGACCATCATAAGGCCTTTGTTGACTGTAGGCTAAGGCCCTTGAGTTTAATATTGGATACGATGTTTTATTGAGAGTCTCCCTTCAGTAGTAGAGGTTTTTAGGGGGAGTAAGCTTTCTACAAGGTTTTTTGGGTCCTTTTAGGTGTTGGGGAGTGTTAGCGAGGTGGTGTACTAGTTGTTGTTTCCACCATGGTTGTATAGAATCTAAAACATATTACACATGTCCTAGATTCATTAAAATCTTCCTGATGACTCCCACATTATTAGCTGAGAAGGATATTGGGGTTGATGTGAAATTTAGGGAGTGGCTAGTAGAGATCCAATATCATCGAGAGAAGGAGTTGAATGGATAAACCATTCCCTTAGTTCACAAGTTTTGGAGGCATAGTAGCCTGGAGTAGAGTAATTGGGAGAGAGATACACATTTGTGTGCCCAGTACCTGATTCTATTTTGATTTTTAGTTTTTCCTATATTATTTTATGATCTGTTTTTTTGATCCTATTATGATATAGGATGTGTTATTTACCTTATGTGTGATGTGTGATAAATCTTACTACATATGAAAAGGGGATGACATGAATCCTAATCCAGACGTGTTATACTATGATAAGATTAAAACCATGTGAGCATGGAAGTTCCATCGACAGTGGATAATACCTTGACATGGAGGATGAAATTATATTATTTTTTGTTTTGGAATAGTTATGTTTTTTGGTAGTGTAAGATGTTGTTTATTTCCTTGTGGAGGATGTGTGATTGTTGTATGGATTGTGGTGGTTGTGGATAGTATCAGAGGATGTAGTGTTATGCCTGGTGAGAGGTGGTGATGTGTATTTTTAGTGTGTTATTTTGGTGTCTCAGTTGCCATATTTTTCTGGTGGTAGTGTTTAAGAGTAATAATATCTTTTATAGGTATATCATAAGGTGGTTTTTTGGACCCCTTTCTTTTCCTAGGTTTGGTTTTGATTCTCAAGGGTATGAATTGTTTGATAGGTATCAAATTCAATGGTTTTGCCTTCCTGGTCTGTTAATTTTCCTATTTTGGGTGTTGTAAGAGATTCAAAGAAGGCTTGATGAGGTTTCATGGTGGATAGAGGTGCAATAGAGCTTTTTTAGGATATTCATGTCATGAATGAATTACATGACATGAATTAGTGATTCACAGCTTATATAGCTAGTTGGATTCAAGAATTTTATATGGGATAAGGGAAACCATGAAATAGACTCTTTTTGTGAAATTAGTACAATATATGTAATTTATTAAAGGTCTAGGTGATGTGAATTTTTTAGGAAGTTGGAAATATTGGAATTTATGTCATGAATGGGTTACACAACATGAAAGTGCTAGGTTATAGGTTATTTTATAACAATTTCAGATGATTTATTTTCATTTAGCTATACCTATATATCTCTCTCTGTTTATAAGTGACCCCTAGATTTCCCTAGGCGACCTTATAACCATATTCTATTTTTCTTTGATCAATGGGTTCTGTTGAATTTCCATCCACGATTCATGGTGAGTTATCCTCTCTTTCCCATGGTTTTACTTTTTTTCTTATTTGGAGATCCAATGTGGTGATGTGTTTTTGGTTTGCAGTGTTTATTTGTTGTGTTTTAACAACCCTTTGGTGTGGTTTAGGTTTATCCATGGTTTCCTTATATAGTGGTAGTTTCTTCTTTTCCATGCAGTGCACAACGAGACCAAAAAACTTCCTTGAGGTTTGTGATCTTCGTTCTCACCCTTTTACATGATATGCGGTGGATTTTAATGTTTTTATTTCCATTAGAGGATAATATGGTTTATCATAATTACATAATTAATTTTAATATTTAATTGATGGGAATTGTGATTTTTTGCATTCTTTACTACTTCAATATATGTTATTGATGATAATATGAATACAGTTTTCAATTCTAAAAATAACGGTTGTCGAGAGCCTTATTTTCATTGTAGTTTTTTTGTTGTAGTGAAAATTACTATGTTTTTTTGTGATCTCACCCTAAATAAAATTATATGGAACATTTTTTTGGCTAACAAACTGATTTCCTTCAATATTTGTTTGTATGAAAATACTCATTCTAATTAGAAAAGATATGTGATAATGCACTTTAATAATTGTGGAAGCCGGTTTTGGATGTTTTTGTGTATGATTGTTCTTTCCCTATTTCCCTACATGTTTTGGGATGTTGTATGGTGGTGGAGGAGAGTGGATGGGTCCTGTAGTGTGTTGGGCTATGATGCGGAGGTTGGATAACATGGATGTGAAGTGGGATGTTGTGCGATGTGGTGCGTAGAGTTGGGATGTGGTTATGGTGCGCAGTGGTGTGATGCACGGTGGTGGTAACATGTGTTTTTTGTGTGTGTTGGTTTTTTTGGAGATATGGTCATGTTGTAGTGGTTGTGGCACAACTGTTATGGAATAGTGGTTGTGGTGATTTGAGAGTGTTTTCATGTGATGGATGGGATATGTGGTTCTTGTGGTGAGATGGATTAGGAGATGTGAAATGACAATGACGGTGGATGTGTGGTGTTGTGGAAGTGGTTGTGTGATTTGGGATAGTTTTGTGTGTGTCATGGTTGTGTTAGTTTCCCAGTTATCCATGGGATGAACTGTGATGATAAACAAAAAGAATAGTTTGGTAAATAAAAAAAGTTTACTAAAATAATATATGTGTAAAAATTCTTAAACCAAACTGAATGAATGAATGAGTAGTTTAATTTGAAATGAAATTCCTAATGAATAAAATTGGAAAAACTTGTAAGTGGAAAGAGTAATGTCATCTATCTTGTGTATTAGTTGTGTGGTTTTGCATATAGTAGTGTTAGTAGTTGTAATGATTGATGTGTGGTATAATGACAGTGATGTGGAGTGAACTAGTATTGTTGATGTGAACCCAAAGTTTGGGTATTGTGTTCCATATATATATCATGTATCTTTATGTTACTTTATACATCCCCCACTCGAGTTGGATAACATTACCAACACTCATAGGTGATGAGTTCTATCTGTTTTGTCCAATATCTGTGATGGTAGTGATATAGATGTATGGGTACCACCTCTACCATACTCTTCCTTTGATACTAGTGAGATAGGTTGGTGTTGGAGATTACCTAGTGATGATTTGTGGCCTTGGTGTTTGCAGGTTAGATGTGAGGTGATTTTTTTGTGTGGCCTAGTTTTCTGTGGGAGGGATGTGATGTGAAGTGATGTGATGTGTGCTATAGGTGTCCACAAGTGGGATGTGATGTAATGTGATGTGTGTCCCAGTTTTCTGTGGGTGGGATGTAATGTGAATTAATGTGATGTGGGCCCTACATGTCTACAAGTGGGATGTGTTGTGATGTGTTGTGTTTCCCAGTTGTATATGGGTGGGATGTGATTTTATGTGAGGTGTGGTATAGGTGTATGCAGGCCAGATGTGATGTGATTTGATGTGTGGCCCAGGTGTCTGTGAGTAGGATGTGATGTGATGTGGTACATGTGGAAGGGATGAGAGTATAAGACATTCGACATTGGGGAGTGAGAGTAAGAAATATGTGCCGATGCAGTAGTGGTACATGACGCTTTATTATGATCTCGACACTATTTTCATATTGGATGTATGATTTGGTGATTGAGACATGGTGAGGCCATGTTTGGTTAGATGACCTGTATAGATTCTTGTTGGTTCTATTGTTTGTTCACTGGATCATTAGCATGCTCTTTTCACATGTGCACTTGATTCCTTGGATATGTATGTACTGAGTATACATTTTATGATCACCCTATGTATATGAACTTTTTTTCACAGTTTTCTAGAGATTTTGGGCACTGAGGTGGATGTTACTAGATGGGTTGGAGCTTATTTTAATTCATTTCCATAGATTTTCATTTTTGATATATTTTTGGAGACTTTTATATGTATCATTTTTTACTTTATTCGTTAATTATGGGATGGTTTTTGGTTTACCATTATATTTTATATTAGAGTTTTTTTGGTTATTTTTTATCCTATCTCCCAATCCAATTACATTTATAGAGGGTAATTCCTCATATACTGTAATATTTTTTTTACCCTTGTTTCTAGTCACTAACTCAAGGCCTACTAGAGGCAGGACTCTAGGATCATCAACTATGTCCCCTAATTGTGTTATCTTTGATGAGAGGGGGTCATGCCCAGTGTCACTACATGTCAATAGATTTCCCATGTTAATGGATCAATAAGGATTCCTTGGTAAATTTTCTTGATTCATATAGGGAATAATTATGGATTCAAAATGCACAAATAGGTTCCCTTATCATTTAAAGAATGTGGAATTATAGTTATCAGGTACTTATTAAGATTAATATTATCAATGAATTTAGGAAAATGAATACATGAATTTTAAATCATAGGAAACCATATAAATTATAAATAAATTTCATCTAAAAATAGGATTATGTAATAACATATATTTTATATGTATAAAGGATATAAAATTTCTTAAATAAAGTCTTATAGGTTGACATGAATTGATAGAGAATGTGAACTTCTTCCAAAATGACTTTAATCCACTTGGGTCATGATAGAGTATCCACCAAATTTTTACCCATTAACCTTAAACAGATCCCACTACTTAGAAATAATACGTTCACAAAACCAAAAATACATGGAAAACATATCTATTTTGACAATGGAGTTTATGGTTGTTTGAATGTTTAATCATAATAAGAGTTTATGAAAAAAGTAGGATGTGAGTGAAATGTGGTTCCATGTGTATAGGATATCAAAAATACAATACATATATTGGTATTAAAGTAATACTGGAATAGTAAATTGGAAATTGTAATGGATTTTAAAATGAAAATGTTAATAGAAAATTGAAAGAGAGATGAAATCGACCCTTAGTTATCTTTATATTCTTAGCCCTGATCCAACACATATAACTAACCAAACACTTCAATGTTGAATTGAGATCTATGGGAGAGACTCCTTAAGGGATATATGAAGAGATATTTCAATTGTTTTTGAGGATAAAGTTGAATATGGGGTGGCTATTTATAGATTTTATGATTGTAATTTCATTGAATCAATAATTTAATTTTTTTCCATCTTCTCAAGGGATCCTTTACTCCCTATAGTTCCCTATTACCTCTTGAAATTCTCCTCTATAATATTTATTGTTAAAAATATAAAAATAGAAATACATTGTCCCTTTTTATTTATTCATACATATAAAGGTTTTCATATTTACTATATGTCACCATTTTTCCCACATTTTACTATTTTTACAAAAAATAGAAAATTTCACCAATTATCTAATTTTAAAATCCTAATTCCAAATATGAAATAAATTTTATCAAATTCATATTCTCATTATGTACATTTTTTACTTTAAAATAATGGTGATTCATTTAATAAAAATTTGATATTAGAGTAAACACCATTTCATCAATTAATAAATTTAAACATGAATACTAATTAATCACTACAAACATAACCTCTTACTACACTAGTATAATACTTAAGAGTAAGAAATGAAATTGAGGTACACTAATTGTATGGTTTAACAAACCTTAATCTAGTAATTATTTCCACTATGATAAGTTCTATCATGGACGATTCTGTATGAACCTCAATTTTTGATGCTCTATATGGGCATGGTTGAGGGGAAAACCCATTTATGATTTCTCCTTCACCTATATGATTTAAAAGGGATTTTTCTACTAGATAGGGCCATGGTTTCTCCATTATGATCTAATTAACTCTCTTTATTACCCTTAATATGCACTATTTCCAAAAGTTACTTTATAATTTTTATATCACCAATGGTTGTACATCTCAAAAGATAAATGATAGCCATATTTACTCCTACCACTTATAAAATCATTCATGATATTCCCAAAATTAATACTTCTCATTTTTGATACATTAAATATATCCTCTAATCTATTTGTTTAATTATTTAATAACCACATTTTGACTTGAGTAATAACCCTTATAAACTAAACACCTATCGCAATTATAATGATCTCAAAATTAAAGAGAAAACCAAATAAAAAAATATAGATTCAATTTCTATATTATAGTTGATCAGGATGATATGGAAAGATTCAAATTTCTCAATGAATTGTCATAATGGCCTAGATTGAGTTCTCCAATTCTATAACCTCTAGCCATCAACCTTGTAAATCCTTATCTCAATGTTTCCAACCATCTACCAAACCCCTTAAAAAAGGAAACCTTTGAACATACTAGATTAAACTCTACTATCGATCTCATTAGAGATTAAATGACCAATAATCTCATCAAGATCAAATAAAACAAATAAAATTAAATCAAAAAACCAAAAAAAACAATCACTAGACCCACTATTACCACCTTGAAGAGATCCAAGACTATCCATAACCAAATCACAGCCTCTATCTTCTAAATCCAATTACAAATTCTCCATAAAATAACAATGATGAGAAGAAAAGAAACATTGAACTACTAGATAAAACTAGAAAACCCATAACATGATTTACACTCTAGGGTTTTAGCCTCACACTAATAAACCCATAATTCCCTAGACAATATAAACTTCATTAGAGGCCTCCACCACACTATCAATGTAACGCCCTTACCCTAGTTACCCAGAGTCGGTACATTATTACATAACATTGGCATGATCACAAGAAAGATCAAATCTCGAAAGACCGATTGGTTTAGTAGCCTTGGAAACACTAGACATATTCATAAGTCTTACATTACATAATAAAATGAAAAACTACTACAACAACATATTGTCTCCATAATCCACACTCATATCCCCACATAATATCCCTACAGGTCATTCATAATTTACTTCTTCACTTCCTGGAAAAAATAAAACATAGAAAAGGGGTGAGCTCAAATGACCAATAAGGATAACAATATAGCGGAAACTTTCATAAATAAGAATAAACATTTAAGGAAATGTATAACTAAAACAAAAGCCTTTCAAAATTGAACTTTCAACATAGTATGACATAAATAAAATGAAATAATTCCATTTACTTATTCACATGGATATTCTACTAATCGAATAATCACATGAAAAAACAATAAACACTTTCATAATGATGGAATGCATAATGCTGAACTTTAATTTCTTTGTCAAGGCCTCGTCCCAAGACCTTGGGGATAACTGTAACCGGAACCCAACCCGGAGTGCCTCTAATAACAGGAAACCAACCCGGAGTTCCTCTAATAACCGGAGACCAAACCGGAGTTCCTCTAATAACCGGAGACCAAACCGGAGTTCCTCTAATAACCAGAGACCAAACCGGAGGGATTACTTTTACCGGTCCCCAACCCGGAACATACTTGTCTAACACATTCATCTGAATGAAAGGTTGAAATATAACATAAACATTCGGATTACAAATAACTTATGAAATGTCAATAATCTAAACAAAAAAACATGAGTGACATAAGAATAACTTATCCACATTCAAAAATATCACAAAACCTTTAATAAAATATGGATGTTTTGTATCATAATAAATCAACTTCAAATAAGCTTAAAATCCATAAAAGGATGTTGACATAGATGAAATAAAGACTATTTTAGAAAAATATCTCTTTCTATTTTGGAATAATTTAAGAGTCTTATATTTATGAAATAAAACATTTTTTCTGAAAATATTCTTATTATCTTGTAAGGGAAGCTTCGACGATTTTATAACGGCGGAAAATAGCCGCACCCGCCGTATAAGTTAAAAAAACATTCTTTCCTTAATTTTGTCAAAAAGGTTAAAAAGCACCTTGTTTGGAAAACGACAGAAAGATTCCGTTATAAACCTCTTATAAAAATTCAAAAAAGGGTATAAATGACTTTAACCTATATTCTAGTAAATAGTAAAAATGTTTTGAAATTAATTTTTAAGAAACATGGATGTGGATGATAAAGAGATCCCAGTAGATTATTATGTATAAACAACCTTAGATAATGAAGAGATTGCGAAATAAACCTTACCAATTTGGTAACTTATGTAACATACAACCCATGAAAGAGGTATCATACAATGTATATGTAAATACACATAAATTATAGTGTATTACACAAAGAATATAATTATGGGCAGTACATACACCACACAAAAGGTAATGGTGGCAATATGGCATGAATCTCACGGGAATAAGGAGTGAGATGAAAACCCCTTACCTTGTACTTTTCCTTGGTTGGGGTTGTCTAACCTCCTGTATAATGGTGAAATAATTATTATTAAATTATTAAAGAATCATATATATTAATATGATATCATATATGATCTTTTAACATTGATTTGTTAATAATATCTTTTAATTATCGTCTTTTCAGGTGTCAAATTACTCATTTTATTTTATATGGTTTGTTACATAAGCCGTGTTTGTTATTGATAGGTTGTATCTTATTCATATCCAGAGTGAGATCAAGTCCTTAAACATCATTTTTAAATCATCAAATGATAATTATACTTTAATGGATACGATGGAGAATGAATCTCATCGCGTTCGTGGAGACGGTAGTCCGTACGTACGCACAAGCGACAATATCATTCTTTTGATATTAAAATAATATATAAATGGATGGTATATCATATATACAGAATCATTAACATGTTATATTTATTATTTACATGATTTACACATCATTATTATACCCATCCAAATAATAATATATTGAATAACAATTACACCACAACGTGGAGACGGTAAGCCGTACGTACACACGTATGGTGACATATTATTCAAAGGGTAGATAGAATACTGAATATGATTGTACCATATTTATAATAACATCACATTATATATAAGATACTGGATTTATTATTTTATAATGGTAATAAAAAAGAAAGAATAAGTGGAAGAAGAAAGGAACTTGAAAAGGGGTGGTGAAAACATTACCTCTTCTTCAGGTTCTTCCTTTTGATTTGATCAAAAGGGATCCTTAGGTTGGATTTATGATCAAAATAAGGACTCTAGGTTGTATTGAGGGATGTTGGGAGAGTATTTGGGAAGAGTTTTTCCGAACCAAAAGGCTTTTAAGGTGTGAAGAAATGGGATGGAAGAGTTCCCTTTTATAAGAGGGGTGAGGGGCACCTTTGGAAAAGCTAGAAATATTAGTTTATAATAAATTCATATTCGGCTTCTAATGGCTCCAAAGTTGATTATTTAAATTCTAAGGTGTGGATGGGTCGAGAAAAACTCAACCAATAGAATTTAGACAGGTTTGGGTACTTATATTAACCTTATCTTTAAGTATTAACTCTAAGTTAATTAGTTACAGTTTTACAATGTCTCTTTGTATTTTTATATTATATGGTTAATAAACTTACCATATACATCCAAGAGACCCCAAAGTGGTCCATTAATGATAAACCTATTATGATATAAGTCTCTTGGACGAACCTTAGATTTTTAGTAATTTAATATCAATTAATAATATAATATTTTTTTAAAAACTCTTTTATGTCAATTTTGACACTATTCAATAGTTGATTTTTGTGAAACTCATAACAGAATGATTACTTTGAAAAACGTTAATTAAATAAATCCTAATATGTCATATTATCCTAGAAAATTAGTTTATTTCATTAAAAGTTTCATATTTTATTTATTTGGGTATTTATAATATCAATTATTTTGATTTTTCACTATTATAGTAATTAATGCATCATCATTGTGTCATAAATAAATTATATTATTTAATGTCTAAAAATTATAAATAAACTATAATTATGTATTAAATAATTTTAGCTTTATAATGAATATTTATAATCTAAAATCCAACATATATAACCCTATGTACAAATTGTTTTCCTAAAAGATATATGCTTGTGTCATTTTTGTATTCATTTTAACTTAATTAAAATAAAGTGTCCCTATCACCTACAAGTGGCACCATGGGGTCCCAAAATCTACCCAAATATGCCTATGGTCGAACATGTATCAACCAATAAAGCTAGGACACATTTTAGGGTAATTTAGTATTATTATAATATTTTTTTGTTAACCCTTATTTACCGGATTTACCCTTAACCATGGTAAATAAAATATTTACCGTAGTAATTATTCAAAATGTCTAAAAATAAAATTTACCTATTTACACAATTTGAACATCCTGATTCCAAATATGGAATCAATTTTTCTAAATTCAAAACACAGAAGTTGCAGAAATTAATTTAAAATTAATTCCCGCTGTCAAAACAAAAAGCTTGTTTTTAAGAGATAATAACTATCAAAAGATTGACACTTGTTTATGTTCGGTTTAATTGTAAAATTATGTCCAATGAACAACATTATATTAAATGGTAAAAATATATTCTAAATATACTTTAAAACCACTCAAGTTCATAATTTATCACTATTAATTATTTTGATTAAAAAAGTTGTTTTTAATTAAAATTTAGTAATTATCACTATTCATCAAAATATTAAAGTTATCCGAAAAGTACCAAAATTTCACCTTAGGCTATATTTGATATTCCGAATCCAAAAATGAAGTCCATTTTGAAATATAAAATATATATATTTTCAAAAAGTAGGTATTACTATTCATAACGGCTAGTTTGATTGGTTGTGGTGTGTGTTAGAACTCGAAGTTGCGTACAACACACACTACTGTATTATTCAAAGGAAAGAGTACCGTGGAAGCCTGGGATGTTTCATTTTAAAATTTTTTGATGTCCCCATTTAGTCAAAAAGTTTAAAATATTGTATTTAAATAGGTTTCACTATTAAAAGTTGGTAAAAGTGCAATACTGAAAATGAATTGTTTCTTACATTATGTCTAAGAAACTCATTATATGGATTCTAAAATTATAAGGATTATATAAAGTTTAAAATTTAGTTAATAATATTCATAACCACTTTTGAACGGCTTGTTTGGTAATTCATGGTGTGCTTGAACTCGATGTTGCGTATAGTGCAAGTTATTGAATTATTTTGAAGAAATAACACACTATGAAATCTCGGGGTGTTACATTCTCCCCTCATTCAATAAATTGCGTCCTCACAATTTGAAATTGTTTTTCGAAAATAAAAGGTTGAAAATATAAAATATATTTGTGTGAAAACCCACATCGGAAATTAGGTTACTAAAATTTAGTCTTAATATGAGGAAAAGAGAAATGAAAGGGTCACCACCAAATTATGATCTCGATTAGGAGAACATTGGTGGCAATTAGAGACATATAATTGGAGGAAAAACATAAATATTTATAGGTAGTGATTGAGGTCACCAATCAAAAACAAGTATAAAATTGAGGTCCTTAAACTCATCAATCTATGATGATTTGAAATACCATCGGTTCAACAAAACATAGGGTATTGGGATAACACATTTTTGATGTTTCAAAATATATTAGTTGAAATCCCACATCGAAAAATGAATTAATGAGGCCTCTATTTAAAATAAAGAGTGGAAAGTATGAAGATTACCAAAAATAACACATACTAGGGTTCCATGTAGGAAAATATGGATATGGAAGAGAAATCTAACCATCAATTTTCTGATGGAGAGTGGTAGAGAACATGGCTATGAAAAGGACAACAATCCCAAATCCATAAATTATTGATGATTTAAGGTACCATCTAGGACAACATTTTTGTTCTAAGTTCCTTTTATTAATGTTGAGGAATTTATTTATGAGATTGGCTAAGATCATAAGGAGATATACTTACTTTATAATTAGAGTTTTATCCATTAATAAATTTCTACGACAAACTCATCTTTCACTTTAAAAGATAATAGAACGTAAAAAAATTTCTATTTATACTATTCGTACAGGGTTCCAGAATAAATGAATTTATAATTCATCTACCAGATCTTTTAAAAAAAACAACATTATTTAATCCAGGACATCTCGTGGGACAGTGGTAGGTGATACACCCTTGTCAGCCTTCGGTTGCGGGTTCAAGTCTCGCAGCCTTGCCGGACGCGACGGGTTGCCGCCCGACCTCCGGGTTGTCCTTTTATGGCAATCCAAAATAATCCAAACTAGAACTATCCAAAATATTTCTGTCCAAACTCACAGTCCAACATTTATAAGGATGGTAAACATAATGTAGATCCTTTTTACCCCGTAATAGCATATGAATACCTTCATCATGTATTCTTTTAATACACTGAAACATCCTGAATTACCACATTCCTTATTGATTACATTCATGCTCCCTTATTCCATATAGAATGCTGGATATACTTCATCAATCCAAAAAAATTTTATACCCCAACAATGATGGAATATAAAAATCATTAATCAGTTCCAAGGTAGTCAAGAATATCCAATATAATTTATCCAAAACAATCATGTATTATTCCAAAATCACTACCTCGATATCAGAACTATATTATGGTTTATCATTCTCTCAACCATATATTTTCCAAAAATTTATCCTGCTATTGAGTCACTTTTCTTTGTTCCACACAATCTCAAGTCCTTAATGAAATAGTACTGCAGTACAATCCTTATATACTCCATAATTATTATAACAAGTACATTGTTGATACAACACTCAATTGACATAATCAACATAAGAACTCTAATCATTCCTCTTCATCGGTGGTAGTATCATAACTTGATTATTATCCAATAGCATCATTTGCGGCATAGTCTGATGACTGGGACATAGGTTCGCGTAGTGTCCAAACTCCTTGAAAATGAAGCATTGAACATTTGAAACCATTTTCTTACCCTTGCAGTCACGTACTTTGTGCCCTTTTCCTCCACACTTATAACAAACTCCCATTCCTTTCAGACAAGTTCCAGGGTGTTTCTTCCTACAATTATTACATATGGAAAAATTCTTATTTTCCCTCTTCCCTTTATCCATTGTTCTCTCTTCCATCCTTTTCTTCTCTTGCTTCCCTTCAAATCCATAGGACTCAGTAAAATCTTTACTTATCTTATCAATACATGATATTATTTCTTCATATGATGATAATACATGGGAGACTATTTCTATTATAAATTCTGGCTTAAGACCACGAAAGATATGATCCTTCTTTCTCTTTGGATCATGTGCATTGCTGGAGTTCTCATTCCTTCTACTGGGCGCCATTTCTAAACAATGGCATACACTAGATTAGTTTACGAATAACAATACCTAATCCCAAACTTGTAAGACACATAACATAACTTAAATAGTTTTTGGATATAATCCATAATCATAAAAATTTATCCTTTGAGGAAGTCAATCCACATAAACCCTTCATAATGGTTTGTAAAGAAAATGAGAATTATCCTAAGCATATCCCCCGAGAGTGTCGTAACCAAGAGTGCAGCAAGGCCCGTTGTCGTGCACCAGTTCCCGTTCGAGTCTAGCTCAAAGCGGTGCTTTCGGGTTTTACCCCTAGGTACATCTGTTCCAGAGCCGCCTCTACCTGCTCCTATCCAGACAGGGATGTATTGCTCGGAAAACTCACAAAATCTCTACAATACCAAAATTCTAGGAAGTTCTTCTATACTAATCCTCAAAGTTCATCTTAGGTCTACGTGCTCTAATCAGAGTTTATCTAAATCTAGCTTCCAAGGTTTGTACTAAAATTCCTCTGATACCAACTGTAACGCCCTGACCCTAGTTACCCAGAGTCGGTGCATTATTACATAACATTGGAATGATCACAAGAAAGATCAAATATCGAAAGACCGATTGGTTTAGTAGCCTTGGCAACACTAGATATATTCGTAAGTCTTACATTACATCATAAAATGAAAAACTACTACAACAACATATTGTCTCCATAATCCACACTCATATCCCCACATAATATCCCTGCAGGTCATTCATAATTTACTTCTTCACTTCCTGGGAAAAATAAAACATAGAAAAGGGGTGAGCTCAAATGCCCAGTAAGGATAACAATATAGCGGAAACTTTCATAAATAAGAATAAACATTTAAGGCAATGTATAACTAAAACAAAATCCCTTCAAACTTGAACTTTCAATATAGTATGGCATAAATAAAATGAAATAATTCCATTTACTTATTCACATGGATATTATACTAATCTAATAATCACATGAAAAAACAATAACCACTTTCATAATGATGGAATGCATAATGATGAACTTTAATTTCATTGTCAAGGCCTCGTCCTAAGACCTTGGGGCTAACTGTAACCGGAACCCAACCCGGAGTGCCTCTAATAACTGGAAACCAACCCGAAGTTCCTCTAATAACCGGAGACCAAACCAGAGTTCCTCTAATAACTGGAGACCAAACAGGAGTTCCTCTAATAACCGGAGACCAAACCGGAGGGCTTACTTTTACCGGTCCCCAAACCGGAACATACTTGTCTAACACATTCATCTGAATGAAAGGTTGAAATATAACATAAACATTCGGATTACAAATAACTTATGAAATGTCAATACTATAAACAAAAAAACATGAGTGACATAAGAATAACTTATCCACAGTCAAAAATATCACAAAACCTTCAATAAAATATGGATGTTTTGTATCATAATAAATCAACTTCAAATAAGCTTAAAATCCATCAAAGGATGTTGACATAGATGAAATAAAGACTATTTTAGAAAAATATCTCTTTCTATTTTGGAATAATTTAAGAGTATTATATTTATGAAATAAAACATTTTTTTTGAAAATATTCTTATTATCTTGTAAGGAAAGCTTCGACGATTTTATAACGGCGAAAAATAGCCGCACCCGCCGTATAAGTTAAAAAAACATTCTTACCTTAATTTTGTCGAAAAGGTTAAAAAACACCTTGTTTGGAAAACGACAGAAAGATTCCATTATAAACCTCTTATAAAAATTCAAACAAGGGTATAAATGAATTTAACCCATATTCTAGTAAATAGTAAAAATGTTTTGAAATTCATTTTTAAGAAACATGGATGTGGATGATAAAGAGATCCCAGTAGATTATTACGTATAAACAACCTCAGATAATGAAGAGATTGCAAAATAAACCTTACCAATTTGGTAACTTATGAAACATACAACCCATGAAAGAGGTATCATACAATGAATATGTAAATACACATAAATTAGAGTGTATTACACAAAGAATATAATTATGGGCAGTACATACACCACACAAAAGGTAATGGTGGCAATATGGAATGAATCTCACGGGAATAAGGAGTGAGATGAAAACCCCTTACCTTGTACTTTTCCTTGGTTGGGGTAGGCTAACCTCCTGTATAATGGTGAAATAATTGTTATTAAATTATTAAATAATCATATATATTAATATGATATCATATATGATCTTTTAACATTGATTTGTTAATAATATCTTTTAATTATCGTCGTTCGGGTGTTAACTTACTCATTTTCTTTTATATGTTTTGTTACATAAGCCGTGTTTGTTATCGATAGGTTGTATCTTATTCATATCCAGAATGATATCAAGTCCTTAAACATCATTTTTAAATCATCAAATGATAATTATACTTTAATGGATACGATGGAGAATGAATCTCATCGCATTCGTGGAGACGGTAGTCCGTACGTACGCATGAGCCACAATATCATTCTTTTGATGTTAAAATAATATATAAATGGATGGTATATCATATATAAATAATCATTAACATGTTATATTTATTATTTACATGAGTTAAACATCATTATTATACCCATCCAAATAATAATATATTGAATAACAATTACACCACGACGTGGAGACGGTAAGCCGTACGTACGCACGTATGGTGACATGTTATTCAAAGGGTGGATAGAATACTGAATATGGTTGTACCATATTTATAATAACATCACAGTATATATAAGATACTGGAGTTATTATTTTAGAATGGTAATAACAAAGAATGAAGAAGTGGAGGAAGAAAGGAACTTCAAAAGGGGTGGTGTAAACATTACCTCTTCTTCAGGTTCTTCCTTTTGATTTGATCAAAAGGGATCCTTAGGTTGGATTTCTTATCAAAATAAGGCCTCTAGGTTGTACTGAGGGATGTTGGGAGAGTATTTGGGCAGAGTTTTGCCGAACCAAAAGGCTTTTAAGGTGTGAAAAAATGGGAAGGAAGAGTTCCCTTTTATAAGAGGGGTGAGGGGCACCTTTGGAAAAGCTAGAAATATTAGTTTATAATAAATTCATATTCGGTTTCTAATGGCTCCAAAGTTGATTATTTATATTATAAGGTGGGGATGGGTCGAGAAAAACTCAACCAATAGAATTTAGACCGGTTTGGGTACTTATGTAACGCCCCGACCCCAACTACCCAGAGTCGGTGCATTATTTCGTAACATTGGCATGATCACAAAAGATGAAGTCTCGAAAGACCGATTAGTTTAGTAGCCTTGGAAACACTAGATACATTCATAAGTCTTTCATTACATCAAAAAGTAAACAAACTACAATAACACGGTCTTCATAGTCCACACTCATATCCTCACTGACTATTCTTTCAAGTCAGTCATAATACACTTCTTCACATCCTGGAAAATATTAAAACATTGAAAGGGGTGAGCTCAGATGCTCAGTAAGGATAACAATATTGCAGAAGCCTTTATAAGAAAACATAAGCATTTAAGGAAATGTATAACTAAAACAAAAGCCTTATTGAATTTGAACTTCAGCATAATATGGAAAAAGTAAAATAAAACAATGCCATTACTTACTCACATGGATATTCTACTAGACGAATAATCACATGAAATATCAATAACCACTATCATAATGAGGGAATGTATAATGCCAGACATTCTGAAACATTTTGTCAAGGCCTCGGCCAAGACGTCTAAAATGATTAAGGCCTCGGCCAAAACCATAAATCAAATTGGGAAAGGGCCTCGGCCAATTCCACGTCTAGTTGTCTCATGAGACCTACCGATGCATCGAGGAGCTATAGCGGGCTCCACCCATCACATATTAAGTCCAATACATTCCTCATATGAACAGGTTTAAACATCTCATAAACCATGACATAATCGTATCACATAAAACATGCATAAAGGAAACATAATATTTCCACATTTTAATCACAGGATATCAATACAACACATTGATATAATAAAAACGCTTTCAAAACCATTTTCAATACCAAAATAAAAGAAAAGTATAACATGGTATTTATTTTTCATTAAAAAAGGGTATGGCTTGTAGAGGAAGCCGAAACTCAAATAGTGGTCACGGCGGTGGAGAAGTCGTTGTCGCCGCATACATACGACAAAAACATTCCCTTTTGTCGTTTAGTAAAAGCTTCATATAAAAAAGATTCCTTTTGAATAAACGTAAAAGTCAAAGTGGTTTATACACCATATAAAAGAAATTTGTGTATAAAACCAAATATGCCTCAATGAAAGGAGATTGAGACAAAGTCCTTACAAAGAAATTTTTTAAAATAAAATAGATATATTATGTGTATTCACTATAGGTACAAATAAAGAAAGTAAAAATACAAAATAATACATAATAATATCATGACATAATTTGAAAGTAGGAGATTAACCCAAAGAATGGAAGTTGGGTTAAGAAGTTCCCTTACCTCGTGTCTGACATGACTCAACCGTTCTTTAACCTCCTGAATAATAAACTAGAGTTAATATATACCTTATTAAGAACCATTTTCAATTTCATTATCCTTATTATATCACTTATTACAATGATATGAACATTATGTAATTATTTAAGTTAATAACGGTCGTTTTGTCGATCTTTGGTACTTGAGTCAACAATAAACTTCTTATAATTAAAAGTTGTTTATGTGGTAGAATATCCATTATCTCCAGAATTATATTCATGATTTAGATGTCATATATATCTTATATATCCAGTATATACATTCATTTATAATATTACATAACATTTAGAGGTAAGAAATGAAATGCACCGTTCATGGAGACGGTAAGTCGTACGTACGCATGAACACTACTTTCATTTCAATTTCATATTTAATGGAACGAAATCATAATGATATAAATGTATAATATAATTCCAGTATAATATAGTGTATAATACCATTTACTCCATCCTTTATACATCCCACATATGGCATTAATTATTCAAATCACTTTGAGGGGGAGGTAGTCCGCACTTCCTAAAATGAAATTATCGCGTTTTACCCATAATGGAAATCATAAAGTATGCGATAAATGAGAAATACAGAAGCATAATTAAAACATAAACATATTATATATCATATATAAAAATAGTGACATCTTAATGGCCACCTTTGAAGGTGTTATATGAGTGTTGAACAATCATCATTTCGTGAGGCAGAAATTCGCCATCCACAGAAACCGTATGTTATTTAACCATTAGATGTAGGTGTGTGTAAGTGTATCTCAAATCCTTCTTGTAACAACATCCTAGTATATTGAGGATACTGGTATTGTTACAAAAGAAATTAATATAAAGAGTTTAGGGGGTTGGAGAAGAAAAATAAAACAAAACAACATTAGAGAAGACATTACCTCAAAATCGGGTAACTCTTATTGATTTGAGCCAAAGGCTTACTTGGGAAGAGTTATTCCCAAAGTGAGGCTTCTAGGAGTAAGAGGGGGAAGTTGGTAGAGTATTTGGGCAGAGGTTGGCCGAGCCAAATGGCTTGAAAGTGTAAATGAGGTGGGAGAGGTGGGGGCCTTTTATAAGTGGGGAGGAGGGGCACTCTTGGAAAGTAAAGAAAAGTCACTTTATTATAAAATGAGTTTCGGATTTTAGAGGTCCCACACTTATATAATTCGAGGATAAGATGATAAGGGTTCTAAATCTACTCATCCAATAGGTTTTTGACAAGTGTACGCTTTGGATTTTACATTATCTTTCCATTTTATTTAAATCGTTAAATAATGAGGTCATCGCTACATCATCATGATGTCATAATTAATTTAATTTATTTAATGTCTAAAAATAATAAAAAAATACTATGATGTTGGAAATATTTTTAGATTTATAATGAATATTTATAATCAAAATTTGGACTTGTGTAACCCCACTTAAAAACTGTTTTAGTAAAACAACTCATGTTTGTGTCAATTTAATTTTAACATTAAATATATATATATTAATGTCATTTTCCAACCAAAGTGGCTCCATGGGGTCCCCAAGTTGACCCATGGGTTGTCTTGGTCGGCCATGACTCATCCAATAGGAGTAGGAAAAGTGTCAAGCTCATCTCATATTATTAAAACATTATTTTTACCTTAAACTACACTAATTACCTCTAATCGCGATTAAGAACTTAAAAGTTACTATTCACCAAAAAATTATTTTAGTCTCATTGAACCAAATTTTACTTCTTAATGACAACCATGTATGTCGGATTTTTGAAAATCAAATCACAGAAGTGGTAATATTTCATTTTAACGAAAAATCAGTTTTTAACAACCACTTAGTGGTTTCACTATTCATCAAAAATTGAAGTTTTTCAGAATAAGGCCAAAATTTCACCCTAAGCTATAATTGATATTCCAAATTCAAAAATGATGTCTATTTTAAAAAATTACAAACATATAAGTTGCATTAATTAATTTTATAATTAATTCCCGCTGTTACAAAAAAATGGCGTGTTTCTAAGAAACAATTTATATCAAAAGATTGGCAATTGTTTATGTTCGATTTCAATGTTAAATTAATTCCAATGACCACCATTGGATAAAATGGTAAAAATATATTCTAATTATACTTTAAAACCACTAAATAGTATAATTTTTCACTATAAATTATTTTGATTAAAAAAGCTGTTTTTAAGTATTTTTCACTATTCATAAAAATTTAGAAGTTCTCAGAAAAATACCAAAAATTCAACATAGGCTAATTTCAATATTCCGAATCCAAAAATGAAGTCCATTTTGATAAATAAAATTTATAAAATTTCAAAAAGTAGGTATTACAATTCACAACGACTAGTTTAATTAGTTGTGGTGTGTGTTAGAGCTCAAGGTTGGGTACAACACACGCTATTGCATTATTCGAAAGGAAACGTACAGTGGAAGCTTGGGGTGTTACATTCTCCCCCCCTTCAAATAATTGCGTCCTCGCAATTTCTAGGGTATTACTGCATAAAAAGACCCGGTTGGTTTTTCATCATAAATTCCTCAGGTTCCCACGTTGCCTCTTCCATTTTATGATTTCTCCACAAAACCTTCACCAGACGAGTCGTCCGGTTTCTCAGCACCTGCTCCCTCACATCAAGAATCCTGACGGGCTCTTCACAATAGGAAAGATCGGGTTCCAGTTCTAATTCCTCATAGGTGAGTACATGCGTTGGGTCAGGCATGTATTTCCTCAACAGAGATACGTGGAACACATCGTGAACTTTGGAGAGACTTGGCGGCATTGCCAATCGGTAAACTGCAGCCCCAATTCGTTCTAGAATTTCGAAAGGTCCGATGTACCTGGGACTCAATTTACCTTTCTTAACAAAACGTATGACTCCCTTCCATGGAGATACCTTCAGGAAAACATGATCACCGACTTGAAATTCCAAATCCTTCCTTCGATTATCGGCATAGCTCTTCTGCCTACTTTGAGCTGCTTTGATGTGATTTTGGATTACTTTCACCTTTTCCACCGTTTCCTCCACCAGTTCTGGGCCTACAAGTTTTCTTTCACCAACGTCATCCCAACAGGTTGGTGTACGACATCTCTTTCCATATAACGCTTCATATGGTGCCATCTGAATACTCGAATGGAAGCTATTGTTATAGGAAAATTATACCAGTGGTAAATATTGATCCCACATACCCTGAAAGTCAAGAGAGAATGATCTCAACATGTCTTCTAAGGTTTGAATAGTCCGTTCTGATTGTCCATCTGTTTGAGGGTGATAGGCAGTGCTCAAACGAAGTTCAGTATCAAAGGCCTTTTGAAGACTTTTCTAGAATCTTGAAGTAAAACAAGGATCACGATCAGAAACAATCGATAAGGGTACTCCATGAAGTCTTACAAATTCATTAATATATAGTCTTGCTAGACGTTCAAGTGGTAGATCCTCCCGTATAGCCAGAAAATGTGCTGACTTAGTAAGTCGATCAACAATGACCCATATTGCATCATTCCTTCTAGGAGTCTTTGGTAGTCCCATGACAAAGTCCATCGTAATATTATCCCATTTCCACTCAGGTATGGGAAGAGGTTGCAATACTCCACCAGGATGTTGCCTTCCAGCTTTCACTTGTTGACAAACCATACACCTCGACACAAAATCAGCAATCTCCCTCTTCATATTGTCCCACCAAAAATGTTCCTTCAAATCTCTATACATTTTGGTGCTCCCAGGGTGTATAGAGAAGTTGGAACTATGAGCATCATCCAGCAATTCCCTTTTTAGATCAGGTATATCGGGAACACAAAGTCTCTTCCCGAATTTCAAAATTCCATCCTTATACACAAATTCCCTCAATCTTCCATCATTAACACCTTTAATCTTCTTCTGAAATTCTTCATCATTGGTCTGAGAACTCTTAATCCTTTCTAGTAATGATGGTTTGGCAACCATTTGAAAAATCATTGATGTTTCACCTTCCCTAGTTATTCCCATGTCCATCTTCACTAGATCCAAGAAAATTGGACCCCTTTCAATTCTCATCACATTCAAAACTCCATGGTCTTTTCTACTCAAATCATCTGCCACCTTGTTTGCCTTCCCCGGGTGGTAATGTATCGTGCAATCATAATCCTTGAGTAGTTCAAGCCATCGCCTTTGCCTCATGTTGAGTTCTTTTTGTGTGAAAATATTCTTCAAACTCTTGTGATCATTATAAATCTCACATTTTTCACCATAGAGACAATGTCTCCATATCTTTAAAGCAAATATCACAGCTTCTAACTCAAGATCATGAGTAGGATAGTTTTTCTCATGAATTTTTAGCTGTCGTGATGCATATGCAATGACCTTATCATTCTGCATAAAGACACAACCGATCCTTTCTTCGATGCATCACTATAAATAACAAACCCATCATTCCCCGATGGTAGAGTCAATACAGGGGAATTGACTAATATTCTCTTTAGTTCTTCAAAACATTCTTCACACTCTTTTGTCCAGACAAATTTAATCCCTTTACGTGTGAGCTTTGTCAATGGGTTAGCCAATCTGGCAAAATTCTGGACGAAACGTCGATAATAACCTGCTAAACCAATAAAACTGCGTACCTCAGTTATACTTGTCGGTGCTGGCCATTCTTGGATTGCCTTGGTTTTAGAAGGATCAACGGAAATTCCATCCTTAGAGACAATATGGCCAAGAAAAGAAATCTCATGAAGCCAGAATTCACACTTGCTAAATTTCCCATATAATTCATGTCTTCTAAGAGTCTTCAGGATAATGCGTAAGTGATTTTCATGATCTTCGTGGATTTTGGAGTATACCAAGATATCATCAATAAATACCACTACAAAGTCATCAAGATATTCCTTGAAAACTCTATTCATTAGATCCATGAAAACAGAGGGTGCATTAGTCAATCCAAAAGGCATTACTGTAAACTCGTAATGCCCGTACCTTGTTCGAAATGCTGTCTTTGGAACGTCTTCCTTCTTCACACACAACTGATGGTATCCAGACCGAAGGTCAATCTTTGAAAAGTATTGAGCTCCATGCATTTGGTCAAAAAAATCATCAATGCGCGGTAGGGGATACTTATTCTTTATTGTTATAGCATTGATCTCCCTATAATCAATGCACAACCTCATAGATCCATCTTTCTTCTTAAGAAAAAGAACAGGGGCTCCCCAAGGAGAAACGCTAGGGCGAATAAATCCCTTATTACTCAATTCCTCTAGTTGTTTCTTTAGTTCAACTAATTCCACAGTGGCCATTCTATAAGGGGTCTTCGATATGGGCCTTGATCCAGAAATTAAATCAATGGAAAACTCAACTTCTCGTTCTGGAGGATGTCCAGGTAAATATTCCGGAAACACATCAACATATTCTCTCACAATAGGTACATCCTCTATTTGAATATTCCTTTACTCATCCTCAGTAATTTCCTTCTCTTCCTCCCCAATAATTGAATTTAGTTGAGCTACTGGGGGTGGATCTAGATAAGAATTATGTGGCGACGATTCTGCACTAAAGATAAGGTGTTCCTTATCATCATCATCAAGAATCGTAACCTCTTTCCTCTTACAATAAATTTTTGCATCATGGTCCGAAAGCCAATCCATACCGAGGATTATATCAAATTCAATCATGGGTATGATGATGAGATCAGCAGGTAAAGAAAATTTAGGTGCTCTAATGGGAACTAATCGACAAAACTTTGTTGCAACAATACTTCCCTTAGGGGTTTTGACCGACAACTCCCTTGTTAAATCAAATTGGAAATATCTAATTTTCTTAGCAAACTGGGAAGATATGAAACAATGCGATGATCCAGAATCAAATAATGCATTTGCTAAACTTGAGGAAACCATTAAATTACCTGCCACCATGTCTTTCGGAGCTTCCACCTCAGCAGTAGTGATAGCATAAGCCTGGCCTTGATCCCTTGGCCTCTTCTGAGGTAAGTTCCCCTTATGCTTAGGACATTCATTTGCATAATGTCCCTTCTCTCTACAATTATAACATTCCACGTTGACAGCCGCTTTCTTTCCCTTGCATTCATGAGCTTGGTGGCCTTTTTCACCACACTTGTAACATACTCCTTTTCCTTTTAGACAGGCACCAGGGTGTTTCCTACCACAATTATCACAGGGTGGAAATTCATTTCTACCCTTCTTCCCTGTTTCCTTATTTCCTTTCCCAGAGTTTTCAGCGGATCTATTCTTATCTTTCTTTGATTTAAAGTCATAAGACTTAGAGAATTCCTTTTCCGTCTTGATAGCGCACGAGACAATACCTTCATATGAAGAGAAGGTTTGTGATACTAAAGCTCGGCGGAGAAATGGTTTCAACCCATCAAAGAAACGATCAGTCTTACTTCTTGGGTTACGTATGTAATCTGAAGCATACCTTGATAACCTTGTAAAGTTAGCCTCATACTTTGCGACATTCTCATCCTCCTTCTGCCTCAGACTCAGAAATTGCCTTTCCATATCCGCTCGATGGTCTCGAGGAAAGTATTTTTCTAAGAACAGCTCTTTGAACTCCTGCCATTCCATGTTTTTTAATTCATCATCTTCCTTTGTGTTTTGAATTAGTGACCACCATTGATCGACATCTCCAGTGAGGTGGTAAACTGCCAGGACAACATTCTCCCTTTCACTACTCCCCAAGGCATGGAATATTTTCTCTAAGGAATTTATCCATTGCTCAGCTACTATAGGATTTGTACTCCCATTGAAGGTTGGCGGTTGTTGCCTCATGAAACGGTCTAGCATTTATCCTCCACGTTGCGGATCAGGGTGCTTCATATGAGTAAGGTTGTTATTCATAACCTGCGTGAGTTGTCCCAGTACGGTGAGAAGCTGATCATCACCGGTTGTATCACTAGCTCCACCATAATTATCCTGAGCAGGAGGGAAATCCCTACACGGAGTGAGTGCATTGATACGGTTTCCATTCCTTCCACTAGGCGCCATTTCTAAATAATGGCATAAACTAGATTAGTTCATGAATCAAAATACATAATTCCATACTTGTAAAACACTTAACATAAATTGAACTAATTATGGATATAATCCATAATTATAAAAATGTTTTCTTTGAGGAAGTATATAGTCGTAACCCTTCATAGTGGTTTGTAAAGAAAATGGGAATTATCCAAAGCATATCCCCCGGGAGTGTCGTAACCAAGAGTGCAGCAAGGCCCATTGTCGTGCACCAGTTCCCGTTCGAGTCTAGCTCAAAGCGGTGTTTTCGGTTTTTACCCCTAGGTACATCTATGCCAGAGCCGCCTCTACCTGCTCGTATCCAGACAGGGATGTATTGCTCGGAAAACTCACAACATCTCTACAATACCAAAATTCTAGGAAGTTCTTCTATACTAATCCTCAAAGTCTATCTTCGGGCTATGCGCTCTAATCAGAGTTTATCTAAATCTAGCTTCCAAGGTTAGTACTAAACTGCCTCTGATACCAACTGTAACGCCCCGACCCCAGCTACCCAGAGTCGGTGCATTACTTCGTAACATTGGCATGATCACAAAAGATCAAGTCTCGACAGACCGATTAGTTTAGTAGCCTTGGAAACACTAGATACATTCATAAGTCTTTCATTACATCAAAAAGTAAACAAACTACAATAACATGGTCTTCATAGTCCACAGTCATATCCTAAATGACTATTCTTGCAAGTCAGTCATAATACACTTCTTCACATCCTGGAAAATATTAAAACATTGAAAGGGGTGATCTCAGATGCTCAGTAAGGATAACAATATTGCGGAAGCTTTTATAAGAAAACATAAGCATTTAAGGCAATGTATAACTAAACCAAAAGCCTTATTGAACTTGAACTTCAGCATAATATGGAAAAAGTAAAATAAAACAATGCCATTACTTACTCACATGGATATTCTACTAGATGAATAATCACATGAAATATCAATAACCACTTTCATAATGAGGGAATGTATAATGCCAGACATTCTGAAACATTTTGTCAAGGCCTCGGCCAAGACGTCTAAAATGATTAAGGCCTCGGCCAAAACCATAAATCAAATTGGGAAAGGGCCTCGTCCAATTCCACATCTAGTTGTCTCATGAGACCTACCGATGCATCGAGTAGCTATAGCGGGCTCCACCTGTCACATATTAAGTCCAATACATTCCTCATATGAACAGGTTTAAACATCTCATAAACCATAAAATAATCGTATCACATAAAACATGCATAAAGGAAACATAATATTTCCACATTTTAATCACAGGATATCAATACAACACATTGATATAATAAAAACGCTTTCAAAACCATTTTCAATACCAAAATAAAAGAAAAGTCTAACATGGTATTTATTTTTCGTTAAAAAAGGGTATGGCTTGTAGAGGAAGCCGAAACTCAAATAGTGGTCATGGCAGCGGAGAAGTCGTTGTCGCCGCATACGTACGACAAAAACATTCCCTTTTGTCGTTTAGTAAACACTTCGTATAAAAAAGTTTCCTTTTGAATAAACGTAAAATTCAAAGTGGTTTATACACCGTATAAAAGAAATTTGTGTATAAAACCAAATATGCCTCAATGAAAGGAGATTGAGACGAAGTCCTTACAAAGATCATTTTTAAAATAAAATAGATATATTATGTGTATTCACTATAGGTACACATAAAGAAAGTAAAAATACAAAATAAGACATAATAATATCATGACATAATTTGAAAGTAGGAGATTAACCCAAAGAATGGAAGTTGGGTTAAGAAGTTCCCTTACCTCGTGTCTGACTTGACTCAACCGTTCTTTAACCTCCTGAATAATAAACTAGAGTTAATATATACCTTATTAAGAACCATTTTCAATTTCATTATCCTTATTATATCACTTATTACAATGATATGAACATTATGTAATTATTTAAGTTAATAACGGTCGTTTTGTCGATCTTTGGTACTTGAGTCAACAATAAACTTCTTATAATTACAAGTTGTTTATGTGGTAGAATATCCATTATCTCCAGAATTATATTCATGATTTAGATGTCATATATATCTTATATATCTAGTATATACATTCATTTATAATATTACATAACATTTAGAGGTAATAAATGAAATGCACTGTTCATGGAGACGGTAAGCCGTACGTACGCATGAACACTACTTTCATTTCAATTTCATATTTAATGGAACAAAATCATAATGATATAAATGTATAATATAATTCCAGTATAATATAGTGTATAATACCATTTACTCCATCCTTTATACATCCCACATGTGGCATTAACGATTCAAATCACATTGCGGGGGCGGTAGTCCGCACTTCCTAAAATGAAATTATCGCGTTTTACCCATAATGGAAATCATAAAGTATGCGATAAATGAGAAATACAGAAGAATAATTAAAACATAAACATATTATATATCATATATAAAAATAGTTACATCTTAATGGCCACCTTTGAAGGTGTTATATGAGTGTTGAACAATCATCATTTCGTGAGGCAGAAATTCGCCATCCACAAAAACCGTATGTTCTTTAACCATTAGATGTAGGTGTGTGTAAGTGTAGCTCGAATCCTTCTTGTAACAACATCCTAGTATATTGAGGATACTGGTGTTGTTACAAAAGAAATTAATAGAAAGAGTTTAGGGGGTTGGAGAAGAAAAATAAAACAAAACAACATTAGAGAAGACATTACCTCAAAATCGGGTAACTCTTCTTGATTTGAGCCAAAGGCTTACTTGGGAAGAGTTATTCCCAAAGTGAGGCTTCTAGGAGTAAGAGGGGGAAGTTGGGAGAGTATTTGGGTAGAGTTTGGCCGAGACAAATGGCTTGAAAGTTTAAATGAGGTGGGAGAGGTGGGGGCCTTTTATAAGTGGGGAGGAGGGGAACTCTTGGAAAGTAAAGAAAAGTTACTTTATTATAAAATTAGTTTCGGATTTTAGAGGTCACACAATTATATAATTCGAGGATAAGATGATAAGGGTTCGAAATCTACTCATCCAATAGGTTTTTGACAAGTGTACGCTTTGGATTTTACATTATCTTTCCATTTTATTTAAATCGTTAAATAATGAGGTCATCGCTGCATCATCATGATGTCATAATTAATTTAATTTATTTAATGTCTAAAAATTATAAACAAAATACTATGATGTAGGAAATCTTTTTATCTTTCTAATGAATATTTATAATCAAAATTTGGACTTGTGTAACCCCACTTAAAAACTGTTTTAGTAAAACAACTCATGTTTGTGTCAATTTAATTTTAACATTAAATATATATATATTAATGTCATTTTCCAACCAAAGTGGCTCCATGTGGTCCCCAAGTTGACCCATGGGTTGTCCTAGTCGGCCATGACTCATCCAATAGGAGTAGGAAAAGTGTCAAGCTCATCTCATATTATTAAAACATTATTTTTACCTTAAACTACACTAATTACCTCTAATCGCGATTAAGAACTTAAAAGTTACTATTCACCAAAAAATTATTTTAATCTCATTGAATCACATTTTACTTCTTAATGAAAACCATGTATGTCGGATTTTTGAAAATCAAATCACAGAAGTGGTAATATTTCATTTTAACGAAAAATCAGTTTTTAACAACCACTTAGTGGTTTCACTATTCATCAAAAATTGAAGTTTTTCAGAATAAGGCCAAAATTTCACCCTAAGCTATAATTGATATTCCGAATTCAAAAATGATTTCTATTTTAAAAAATTCCAAACATATAAGTTGCATTAATTAATTTTATAAATAATTCCCGCTGTTACCAAAAAATGGCGTGTTTCTAAGAAACAATTTATATCAAAAGATTGGCAATTGTTTATGTTCGATTTCAATGTTAAATTAATTCCAATGACCACCATTGGATAAAATGGTAAAAATATATTCTAATTATACTTTAAAACCACTAAATAGTATAATTTTTCACTATAAATTATTTTGATTAAAAAAGTTTTTTTTAAGTATTTTTCACTATTCATAAAAATTTAGAAGTTCTCAGAAAAATACCAAAAATTCAACATAGGCTAATTTCAATATTCCGAATCCAAAAATGAAGTCCATTTTGATAAATAAAATTTATAAAATTTCAAAAAGTAGGTATTACTATTCACAACGACTAGTTTAATTAGTTGTGGTGTGTGTTAGAGCTTGAGGTTGCGTACAACACACGCTATTGCATTATTCTAAAGGAAATGTACAGTGGAAGCTTGGGGTGTTACAACTTATATTAACCTTATCTTTAAGTATTAACTCTAAGTTAATTAGTTTCACTTTTACAATGTCTCTTTGTATTTTTATATTATATGGTTAATAAACTTACCATATACATCCAAGAGACCCCCAAGTGGTCCATTAATGATACACCTATTATGATATAAGTCTCTTGGCCGAACCTTAGATTTTTAGGAATTTAATATCAATTAATAATATAATATTTGTTTTAAAAACTCTTTTATGTCAATTTTGACACTATTCAATAGTTGATTTTTGTGAAACTCATAACAGAATGATTACTTCGAACAAAGTTAATTAAATCAATCCTAATATGTCATATTATCCTAGAAAATTAGTTTATTTCATTAAAATTTTCATATTATATTTATTTGGGTATTTATAATATCAATTATTTTGATTTTGCACTATTATAGTAATTACTGCATCATCATTGTGTCATAAATAAATTAAATTATTTAATGTCTAAAAATTATAAATAAACTATAATTATGTATGAAATATTTTTAGATTTCTAATGAATATTTATAATCTAAAATCCAACATATATAATCCTATGTACAAATTGTTTTCCTAAAAGATATATGCTTGTGTCATTTTTGTTTTCATTTTAACTTAATTAAAATAAAGTGTCCCTATCACCTACAAGTTGCACCATGGGGTCCCAAAATCGACCCAAAGATTCCTATGGTCGAACATGTATCAACCAATAAATCTAGGACATGTTTTAGGGTAATTTAGTATTATTATAATATTTTTTTAACCCTTATTTACCGGATTTACCCTTAACCATGGTAAATAAAATATTTACCGTAGTAATTATTCAAAATGTCTAAAAATAAAAGTTACCTATTTACACAATTTGAACATACTGATTCCAAATATGGAATTCATTTTTCTAAATTCAAAACACAGAAGTTTCAGAAATTAATTTAAAATTAATTCCCGCTGTTAAAACAAAAAGCTTCTTTTTAAGAGATAATAACTATCAAAAGATTGACACTTGTTTATGTTCGGTTTAATTGTAAAATTATGTCCAATGACCAACATTATATTAAATGGTAAAAATATATTCTAAATATACTTTAAAACCACTCAAGTTCATAATTTATCACTATTAATTATTTTGATTAAAAAAGTTGTTTTTAATTAAAATTTAGTAATTTTCATTATTCATCAAAATATTAAAGTTATCAGAAAAGTACCAAAATTTAACCTTAGGCTAAATTTGATATTCCGAATCCAAAAATGAAGTCCATTTTGAAATATAAAATATATATATTTTCAAAAAGTAGGTATTACTATTCATAACGGCTAGTTTGATTGGTTGTGGTGTGTGTTAGAACTCGAAGTTGCGTACAACACACGCTACTGTATTATTCAAAGGAAAGCGTACCGTGGAAGCCTGGGATGTTTCATATTAAATTTTTTTGATGTCCCCATTTAGTCAAAAAGTTTAAAATATTGTATTTAAAAAGGGTTCACTATTAAAAGTTGGTAAAAGTGCAATACTGAAAATGAATTGTTTCTTACATTATGTCTAAGAAACTCATAATATGGATTCTAAAATTATAAGGATTATATAAAGTTTAAAATTTAGTAAATACTATTCATAACCACTTTTTAAAGGCTTGTTTGGTAAGTCATGGTGTTCTTGAACTCGGTGTTGCGTATAGTGCAAGTTATTGAATTATTTTGAAGAAATAGCACACTATGAAATCTTGGGGTGTTACATTCTCCCCTCATTCAATAAATTGCATCCTCACAATTTGAAATTGTTCTTCGAAAATAAAAGGTTGAAAATAGAAAATATATTTGTGGGAAAAGCCACATCGGAAATTAGGTTACTAAAATTTAGTCTTAATATGAGGAAAAGAGAAATGAAAGGGTCACCACCAAATTATGATCTCGATTAAGAGAACATTGGTGGAAATTAGAGACATATAATTGGAGGAAAAACATAAATATTTATAGGTAGTGATTGAGGTCACCAATCACAAACAAGTTTAAAATTGAGGTCCTTAAACTCATCAATCTATGATGATTTGAAATACCATCAGTTCAACAAAACATAGGGTATTGGGATAACACATTTTTGATGTTTCAAAATATATTAGTTGAAATCCCACATCGAAAAATGAATTAATGAGGCCTCTATTTAAAATAAAGAGTGGAAAGTATGAAGATTACCAAAAATAACACATACTAGGGTTCCATGTAGGAAAATATGGATATGGAAGAGAAATCTAACCATCAATTATCTGATGGAGAGTGGTAGAGAACATGGCTATGAAAAGGCCAACAATCCCAAAGCCATAAATTATTGATGATTTAAGGTACCATCTAGGACAACATTTTTTTTTCTAAGTTCCTTTTATTAATGTTGAGGAATTTATTTATGAGATTGGCTAATATCATAAGGAGATATACTTACTTTATAATTAGAGTTTTATCCATTAATAAATTTCTACCACAAACTCATCTTTCACTCTAAAAGATAATAGAACGTAAAAAAATTTCTATTTATACTATTCGTACAGGGTTCCAAAATAAATGAATTTATAATTCATCTACCAGATCTTTTAAAAAAAACTACATTATTTAATCCAGGACATCTCGTGGGCCAGTGGTAGGTGATACACCCCTGTCGCCCTTCGGTTGCGGGTTCAAGTCTCGCAGCCTTGCCGGACGCGACGGGTTGCCGCCCGACCTCCGGGTTGTCCTTTTATGGCAATCCAAAATAATCCAAACTAAAACTATCCAAAATACTTCTGTCCAAAATCACAGTCCAACATTTATAAGGAAGTTAAACATAATGTAGATCCTTTTTACCCCGTAATAGCATATGAATACCTTCATCATGTATTCTTTTAATACATTGAAACATCCTGAATTACCATATTCCTTATTGATTACATTCATCCTCCCTTATTCCATATAGAATGCTGGATATACTTCATCAATCCAAAAATGTTTTATACCCCAAAAATGATGGAATATAAAAATCATTAATCAGTTCCAAGGTAGTCAAGAATATCCAATATAATTTATCCAAAACAATCATGTATTATTCCAAAATCACTACCTCGATATCAGAACTATATTATGGTTTATCATTCTCTCAACCATATATTTTCCAAAAATTTATCCTGCTATTGAGTCACTTTTCTTTGTTCCACACAATCTCAAGTCCTTAATGAAATAGTAATGCAGTACAATCCTTATATACTCCATAATTATTATAACAAGTACATTGTTGATACAACACTCAATTGACATAATCAACATAAGAACTCTAATCATTCCTCTTCATCTGTGGTAGTATCATAACTTGATTATTATCCAATAGCATCATTTGTGGCATAGTCTGATGACTGGGACATAGGTTCGCGTAGTGTCCAAACTCCTTGTAAATAAAGAATTGTACATTTGAAACCATTTTCTTACCCTTGCAGTCACGTACTTTGTGCCCTTTTCCTCCACACTTATAACAAACTCCCATTCCTTTCAAACAAGTTTCAGGGTGTTTCTTCCTAGAGTTATTACATATGGGAAAATTCTTATTTTCCCTCTTCCCTTTATCCATCGTTCTCTCTTCCATCCTTTTCTTCTCTTGCTTCCCTTCAAATCCATAGGACTCAGTAAAATCTTTACTTATCTTATCAATACATGATATTATTTTTTTATATGATGATAATACATGGGAGACTATTTCTCTTATAAATTCTAGCTTAAGACCATGAAAGATATGATCCTTATTTCTCTTTGGATCATGTGCATTGCTGGAGTTCTCATTCCTTCTACTGGGCGCCATTTCTAAACAATGGCATACACTAAATTAGTTTACGAATAGCAATACCTAATCCCAAACTTGTAAGACACATAACATAAATTAAATAGTTTTTGGATATAATTCATAATCATAAAAATTTCTCCTTTGAGGAAGTAAATCCACATAAACCCTTCATAATGGTTTGTAAAGAAAATGAGAATTATCCTAAGCCTATCCCCCGAGAGTGTCGTAACCAAGAGTGCAGCAAGGCCCGTTGTCGTGCACCAGTTCCCGTTCGAGTCTAGCTCAAAGCGGTGTTTTCGGGTTTTACCCCTAGGTACATCTGTGCCAGAGCCGAATCTACCTGCTCGTATCCAGACAGGGATGTATTGCTTGGAAAAATCACAAAATCTCTACAATACCAAAATTCTAGGAAGTTCTTCTATACTAATCCTCAAAGTTCATCTTAGGTCTACGTGCTCTAATCAGAGTTTATCTAAATCTAGCTTCCAAGGTTTGTACTAAACTTCCTCTGATACCAACTGTAACGCCCTGACCCTAGTTACCCAGAGTCGGTGCATTATTACATAACATTGGCATGATCACAAGAAAGATCAAATCTCGAAAGACCGATTGGTTTAGTAGCCTTGGAAACACTAGATATATTCGTAAGTCTTACATTACATCATAAAATGAAAAACTACTACAACAACATATTGTCTCCATAATCCACACTCATATCCCCACATAATATCCCTGTAGGTCATTCATAATTTACTTCTTCACTTCCTGGGAAAAATAAAACATAGAAAAGGGGTGATCTCAAATGCCCAGTAAGGATAACAATATAGCGGAAACTTTCATAAATAAGAATAAACATTTAAGGCAATGTATAACTAAAACAAAATCCTTTCAAACTTGAACTCTCAACATAGTATGACATAAATAAAATGAAATAATTCCATTTACTTATTCACATGGATATTCTACTAATAGAATAATCACATGAAAAAACAATAACCACTTTCATAATGATGGAATGCATAATGCTGAACTTTAATTTCTTTATCAAGGCCTCGTCCCAAGACCTTGGGGCTAACTGTAACCGGAACCCAACCCGGAGTGCCTCTAATAACCGGACACCAACCCGGAGTTCCTCTAATAACCGGAGACCAAACCGGAGTTCCTCTAATAACCGGAGACCAAACCGGAGTTCCTCTAATAACCGGAGACCAAACCGGAGGGCTTACTTTTACCGGTCCCCAACCCGGAACATACTTGTCTAACACATTCATCTGAATGAAAGGTTGAAATATAACATAAACATTCGGATTACAAATAACTTATGAAATGTCAATACTCTAAACAGAAAAACATGAGTGACATAAGAATAACTTATCCACAGTAAAAAATATCACAAAACCTTCAATAAAATATGGATGTTTTGTATCATAATAAATCAACTTCAAATAAGCTTAAAATCCATCAAAGGATGTTAACATAGATGAAATAAAGACTATTTTAGAAAAATATCTCTTTCTATTTTGGAATAATTTAAGAGTCTTATATTTATGAAATAAAACATTTTTTTTTGAAAATATTCTTATTATCTTGTAAGGGAAGCTTCGATGATTTTATAACGGTGGAAAATAGCCGCACCCACCGTATAAGTTAAAAAAACATTCTTACCTTAATTTTGTCGAAAAGGTTAAAAAACACCTTGTTTGGAAAACGACAGAAAGATTCCTTTATAAACCCCTTATAAAAATTCAAACAAGGGTATAAATGACTTTAACCCATATTATAGTAAATAGTAAAAATGTTTTGAAATTTATTTTTAAGAAAAATGGATGTGGATGATAAAGAGATCCCAGTAGATTATTACGTATAAACAACCTCAGATAATTAAGAGATTGTGAAATAAACGTTACGAATTTGGTAACTTATGAAACATACAACCCATGAAATAGGTATCATACAATGAATATGTAAATACACATAAATTAGAGTGTATTACACAAAGAATATAATTATGGGCAGTACATACACCACACAAAAGGTAATGGTGGCAATATGGCATGAATCTCACGGGAATAAAGAGTGAGATGAAAACCCCTTACCTTGTACTTTTCCTTGGTTGGGGTAGGATAACCTCATGTATAATGGTGAAATAATTGTTATTAAATTATTAAAGAATCATATATATTAATATGATATCATATATGATCTTTTAACATTGATTTGTTAATAATATCTTTTAATTATCGTCGTTTCGGGTGTTAACTTACTCATTTTCTTTTATATGTTTTGTTACATAAGCCATGTTTTTTATCGATAGGTTGTATCTTATTCATATCCAGAATTATATCAACTCCTTAAACATCATTTTTAAATCATCAAATGATAATTATACTTTAATGGATACGATGGAGAATGAATCTCATCACGTTCGTGGAGACGGTAGTCCGTACGTACGCACAAGCGACAATATCATTCTTTTGATATTAAAATAATATATAAATGGATGTTATATCATATATAAAGAATAATTAAAATGTTATATTTATTATTTACATGAGCTACACATCATTATTATACCCATCCAAATTATAATATATTGAATAACAATTACACCACGACGTGGAGACGGTAAGCCGTACGTACGCACGTATGGTGACATGTTATTCAAAGGGTGGATAGAATAATGAATATGGTTGTACCATATTTATAATAACATCACAGTATATATAAGATACTGGAGTTATTATTTTAGAATGGTAATAACAAAGAAAGAAGAAGTGGAAGAAGAAAGGAACTTGAAAAAGGGTGGTGAAAACATTACCTCTTCTTCAAGTTCTTCCTTTTGATTTGATCAAAAGGGCTCCTTAGGTTGGATTTATCATCAAAATAAGGCCTCTATGTTGTATTGAGGGATGTTGGGAGAGTATTTGGGCAGAGTTTTGCCGAACCAAAAGGCTTTTAAGGTGTGAATAAATGGGAAGGAAGAGTTCTCTTTTATAAGAGGGGTGAGGGGCACCTTTGGAAAAGCTTGAAATATTAGTTTATAATAAATTAATATTCGGTTTATAATGGCTAAAAAGTTGATTATTTAAATTCTAAGGTGGGGATGGGTCTATAAATACTCAACCAATAGAATTTATATAGGTTTGGGTACTTATATAAACCTTATCTTTAAGTATTAACTCTAAGTTAATTAGTCTCACTTTTACAATGTCTCTTTGTATTTTTATATTATATGGTTAATAAACGTACCATATACATCCAAGAGACCCCCAAGTGGTCCATTAATGATACCCCTATTATGATATAAGTCTTTTTGCCGAACCTTAGATTTTTAAGAATTTAATATCAATTAATAATATAATATTTTTTTTTTAAAAACTCTTTTAGGTCAATTTTGACACTATTCAATAGTTGATTTTTGTGAAAATTATAACAGAATGATTACCTCAAACAAAGTTAATTAAATCAATCCTAATATGTCATATTATCCTAGAAAATTAGTTTATTTCATTAAAAGTTTCATATTATATTTATTTGGGTATTTATAGTATCAATTATTTTGATTTTTCACTATTATAGTAATTACTACATCATCATTGTGTCATAAATAAATTAAATTATTTAATATCTAAAAATTATAAATAAACTATAATTATGTAGGAAATATTTTTAGCTTTCTAATTAATATTTATAATCTAAAATCCAACATATATAACCCTATGTACAAATTGTTTTCCTAAAAGATATATGCTTGTGTCATTTTTGTATTCATTTTAACTTAATTAAAATAAAGTGTCCCTATCACCTACAAGTGGCACCATGGGGTCCCAAAATCGACCCAAAGATGCCTATGGTCGAACATGTATCAACCAATAAATCTAGGACACATTTTAGGGTAATTTAGTATTATTATAATATTTTTTTGTTAACCCTTATTTACCGGATTTACCCTTAACCATGGTAAATAAAATATTTCCCGTAGTAATTATTCAAAATGTCTAAAAATAAAAGTTACCTATATACACAATTTTAACATCCTGATTCAAAATATGGAATCCATTTTTCTAAATTCAAAACACATAAGTTTCAGAAATTAATTTAAAATTAATTCCCGTTGTCAAAACAAAAAGCTTGTTTTTAAGAGATAATAACTATCAAAAGATTGACACTTGTTTATGTTCAGTTTAATTGTAAAATTATGTCCAATGACCATAATTATATTAAATGGTAAAAATATATTCTATATATACTTTAAAACCACTCATGTTCATAATTTATCACTATTAATTATTTTGATTAAAAAAGTTGTTTTTAATTAAAATTTAGTAATTTTCACTATTCATCAAAATATTAAAGTTATCCGAAAAGTACCAAAATTTAACCTTAGGCTAAATTTGATATTTCGAATCCAAAAATGAAGTCCATTTTGAAATATAAAATATATATATTTTCAAAAATTAGGTATTACTATTCATAACGGCTAGTTTGATTGGTTGTGGTGTGTGTTAGAACTCGAAGTTGTGTACAACACACGGTATTGTATTATTCAAAGGAAAGCATACCGTGGAAGCCTGGGATGTTTCATTTTAAATTTTTTTGATGTCCCCATTTAGTCAAAATGTTTAAAATATTGTATTTAAAAAGGGTTCACTATTAAAAGTTGGTAAAAGTGCAATACTGAAAATGAATTGTTTCTTACATTATGTCTAAGAAACTCATAATATGGATTCTAAAATTATAAGGATTATATAAAGTTTAAAATTTAGTTAATACTATTCATAAACACTTTTTAACGGATTGTTTGGTAAGTCATGGTGTGCTTGAACTCGGTGTTGCGTATAGTGAAAGTTATTGAATTATTTTGAAGAAATAGCACTCTATGAAATCTTGGGGTGTTACAATCAACGTGCTCCCTATGAGGAGAAAATCATCATAGTTTCCTTTCCAATTGGCTACCCTATAATTAGAGAAAGGATATATGATCATGGTAACACATTATGAAACTAGGGAGTATAAGTAAAGAGACATAATATTGAAACATTTACATGATCTTGATAATGAAATTTAAAAACCCCTAATGATCAGACCAAAAAAAACAAGAAGGGACTCCCACATACACTCACTAAATCTATCACTGAAAAATCTATCTTCACAATATCAAGACACCATAAAATTTATCATGTTAGATTGAAATTTATCCTAGATGTATGGGTTAATAAAAATCAGGATATTTTAGAGCATATATTGATTTTAAATCTATTTATTAATCCAGAAAGCATCCATTGAAAATGATGATAAAAAATCGATCTGTCGAGGAACCCTAAAGCGAACCACCATCACACTCCCAACCAACCAAAAACATAATCACAACCAACCAATTTGGACTCAAAAATTGATGAGGCTATCCAAAATAGTATAGGAGGATACCTAAAGAGGCTCTTGATTCAAATGATAAGAAAAAGAGAAAAACCCACAAATATAAATGATGGTGAAGGAAAAAAAATTTAATGAGGACAAAAAATGTGAGGAAAATGAAGATACAAAGATAAAAGGGAAATTTTTACCAACTCAATATTGGTTTTAAGGAGGAAAAGCTAATAAACACATGATACTAGAAGGGGAAAAATTAATAGTGTCATGGGGAGTGTGGAGGCATTGACACCATGTTTCAAATTAATTCATTATTTTGATTCCATGGCTTGTATTATTTTTATTTTAGACTATACTTGTTATATCCATGAATTTTATTATAGAATACACGATAGAGGGAATCTAAATTATACTCGAATTTTTTGATCTATTCTCCATTATTAGTTACAGTTGTCTTAAAAAATCTATATCAGTGATTTGTGCTACGCAAATTTTTATATTAATATTTATTACTAGAGTTGTTTGGGTATTACATTCAATACCTTATAATAATTACCTCCTAAAATATTATAAATCAATCCTTGAAAAAATTTGGATAAGCATTTATCTTTACATCCATAGTATCGTAGGTCACCTCTAAAGGAAACTAATTCCTATAAAGACCATTCACTAGTCTAGATACTTAATTTCCTAGAACAATCTATTTCATAAAAAGATTTTAATTAGAACTTATTTATATTATAATTTAGGTTCTAATTATACTTGATAAAAATTCAAAATGATTGAATTTTAAAACATATACATCCTTAGTGGTTATATATAGAAGATATCATAAACTTGAGAAGTCTTGGTGGCATGGATAAATGATATGTCTCAACTAATATCCACTCAAATATTTAAAATGAACCACTGTTACATACCATTATTTCTATATATCATATTCCATTTCTATATATATATTCTTAGGAAGATATGATCCTCTAATTATAATTCATGATCCTTTTTTGGTTATCAATTGAAAATTTTAATATACTGTATTATTCCGTGATATAATTTTGGATGGATCTAACCTTATTTAATTTTTATTTCACATGTTCTAGAAAACACCTTTATCCAACTTAATCCTAAAATGTTTGAGTCTGAAATATCTTTCCATATAAGGATTAAAAATGTGCTATTTGAATGATGGGATGGTAATTATTATTATATGCATACTCCACTAGAGATAAATATTGATCCCAAATTCCTTTTAAGTCAAGTAAGAATAACCTTAGCATGTCCTCATTTGTTTGGATAACCTTTTTTGATTTTCTGTATGTTTGAGGATGATATGATATGTTGAGATTACTCTATGTATTTAAATCACTCTGGATAATACTCTAAAATTTTGATTTAAATATTGGAATATGATCAGAAACTATTAATAAGGGTCTTCTATGAAGACTAAAAACATTATTTATAATCAACCTAGCAAGAATATCCATAGGAAAATCATATCAAATTTCCAAGAAATGGGAGGAATTTGTAACAAAATCTATAATGACCAATTTTGTATTATTACCATTATATATCTTAGGTTACCCAATGATGTAATCCAAGTAATATTAACCCACTACCACTCTGGTATAGGTTATTGTCACATAACCCCCTTGGAAAGTTGTCTTTCAACCTTCTTTTTTTTCTATACTAAGAATATTGTAGTGTAACCAATAATCTACCTCCATAATTTCACATATAAAATGTTCTTGGATATCACTATACATCTTGGTGGTTCAATGATGTATATAGAACTTTAGGATATGGGATTTATAAAAAAAACCCTTCTTTTCCTTTGGTATATATGGAAAACTTAAATCCTTTACAAACATTAAAAATACACCTTCACCAATATTAAACTATTATAATTTCCTATTTCTCGCATATTCTACCTTATTTTCAGTACCTCATCTTTAAGTTGATATTTATTAATACAGTCCTATGAATACTGTTTGGTAATTACATGGAAGAAATATGACGATTCCTCTCTAATAATGATACACAAGTATATAATTACTAAATCCTTAAGGATTGGATCATTATCCACCCATATAGTGGATAAGAAACCATGATATTTTATGCTCAACACATATGATACATTTCATTCATTCATGGGATGATAATTTATAGAATAATTATAATCCTTGAGTTACTTCGGCCATCTCCATTTCCTCATATTAATATTTTTTAGTAAAAATATATTTCTAACTCTTGTGGTTGATGTATACATCACATATCTATCAATTAATATATTTTCTCCATATGTGTAATTATAAAATCATCAAAAAAAAATCTAAATCCTGATTTTGATAATTAATCTCATATGTTTTCAAATAGTAATATTAATAATCTTTCATTCTATTTTTTTTAATTAGAACACAACTAAGACCTATCCTTGATACATCACTATAAATAAAAAACCCTTCTTTCCAAAATAGAAGTGATAATATAGGTGAATTTGTGAATGTACTCTTCAATTACTCAATGTTATATTTATATTTCTTGGAATATGTGAATTTAAACCCATACAAGATAACATGTTTAAGGGATTAAATAATTATGAAAATTTTTCAAAAAACTATCGATAGTATCCAGATAAACCAAGAAAACTATATATTTCTATTATGGTTAAGGGTCTTGGTTATTCCTTGAATTTTTTTTGAATGGTCTATAGAAATACAATCATTTTATTCAATATAGCTATGAAAAGAAACATCATATATCTAAAATTCACATTTATTAAATTTTCTATATAAACCCTTTCTCTTCAAAACCTAATGTATTATTTTTAAATGAGTTTCATGATCCTCAAAAATCTTCGAGTATATAATAATGTCATTAACAAATATCACTAAAATCTAATCTAGGTAATCCTTGAATACTCTATTAATCATATCAAAAAACATAGATGTTTCATTTTTTAACCTAAAAGTCAATACATTACATTCATAATTATTGTACCTTATATAAAAAATTTGTGTTTGGGATATCCTCATTCTTAAGAATTAATTAACGATAAAAAGAATGGAGATCAAACATTGAGAAGTAATGGGGAACATTAAGCTAATAAAATATGTAATTAATACCCGATAATGGATACTTTTTCTTTATAATAATTCCATTTATTTCCTAATAATAAATGCATGATTCAATTAAACCATCCTTATTCTTGAAAAATAAAAATGGATGCTCCCCATGGTGAAACATTTGGATGAATGAAACCCCTATCACATTAGTCCTGTAATTTATTTTTTTAACTCAACTAAATACAGTAGATACATTATATATAGAGTCTTAGATATAGGTTTTTAATTAGGGATATTATTAATAGATAATTCAACCTCTTAATTAGGGGGAAATATTGGAAATTCATCATGAATTTCATCAACTTATTCTTTCACATTGTGAATGACTTCTATTATTTGTACCTTATTATCTTATATATAATTCTTATCATCCATTTAATCTATAAAAACTTAATTATTATAAGTTTCTAGAGTTGTTCCTAACATGATTCAAGTAATACAATTTCACCTATAAAACAGTTATTTGATACCGAATTTAGTAATTCTATCTATTTTATCTCTTTAATAAATTAAATATTTTTAATCTGAGATATAATACAACCCTTAAATTACATAAAAATCCTTTTTAGGTGTGATGATTATATTTTTTAGTAGACAAAACTAATGCATACTTATTGTAACTACTTAGTATATATTTATTCTAATCCGTGTATCACTAAGTGTTATAAATATAAAATCATTCCTTAATATTTTAGTGTGTGATTGAATATTATTTTAAAAAAATAATGATATAAAAGAGTGTATATAAATACTAAAATAATTTTTTAGTTATGTTTTAATGTATAATAATGGTTCTTATTATCACATTATTTGGGTATTAAAATAATTCCATTTGAATTACAAAATATTTACATTCAACTACCCACCTCTTTTTGGGTTGATTCCCTTTAATCTTGGGGTATGGAGTATAATAATGTCCTATATATTTTCTATTGAAATAGTTTCTTATTTATTTTATCTTTCCTTTTCACTCATGATATTAATAAACCTTCATTACATATTAAAACCATTCAACCAATCCTATTAACCAACCAACTCGGTGTTTTTGTCCCATATTTATTACATATAGGGAACTATAGTCTTCCCTTAATTTCCTTTCCAATAGTTTTTTCCATATATAGATCACCTATCATCTTCTTCATAAGTTTCCATTTGTAAATGAATAATTTTGAAAACTCATTCTTAGTCTATATAACATTCATCACTATCTCTTCATATATTGAAAATTATTTGGAGAATAATGATCTTCGAAGGATAGATTTTAACTATTAAAAAAATTTAATATTTCTTTACTTATTATGTAGATAATCCTCAATATAACTTCATAAACTTGTGAAATTATCATCATACTCATCCACTATTTTTTCTTCCCTTTTAATAAATTAAATATTTTCTTTTCAATCTCAATAAGTTGATTTGGTGGAATTTTGTTTCCAAAAAAATCACATTAAATTCATTACACTTCATGTTTTATATCTATTCCTTTTTAGTATTTTCAATTAGTGAGAAACACTGGTCAACCTATACCATTAAAATATATACATCAATGATAAATTTATTCCTTCTCATTACACCACAATTACTTAATGATTTTCTCTAAATACATCATATACTACTCTTCTAGTATGGGATTAATAGACCCATTAAATGATGAATGATATTTCATCATAAAATGATATAATGAGGTTGATACTTATTGAGGATAATTTGGTTCATCCATGATGGTAAGGTTATTTTTCGTAAACTAAGTCAATTACACCACGATAGTGTCAATTTATTCAAAATAAATATTAACTCCATTTTCCCAATTATTTAGAAAATCCTTACAATTTCCCAATTGTTTCCTTGGTTTATGTTTCATATAGAAATATCCATTTTCTAAAAAATAACATAAAATTATTAGTTATATTATAAAATACCAATGTATAACACTTTATATATATATATATATATATATCACATTTTCCTAATACATTGTTCTATGCATAGGATACTTATCTAAATAATTCTAGAATAATATCTTGAATTTTATAGTGGTAAAATATATGTTTTCTATAGATAATCTTATAAAAATAGTTCTTTAGGTTTAAACTAAATATTATATTGATATAAAATTTAATTCCCCTAATCCATGTAGTAAAGAGAAAATGGGATATTTATTATATGTTAATCATATTTCTTGAGAATACATACCCATGATCACTTTTTATTACCCCTTTAAAGATTAGACACATAAACATTACATTACAACAAGACATATTACATTATTTAATTAAAATTATTATTTATTAATTATATCCATAGATCTAATGAGATATAATATTATACTTCAGTAACTAGGAAAATGAGAAAAAAAAAGAAAATGTTGAGATCATTTGCTTATTAAGGGATAGTGTACAATGGAATCTATCATGTACTAATAATGATATTAGAAATATATCTGGAATAGATTTCAAAATAATTTCATATCAATAAATACATATGTGTAACATAATTTGAGGCTGAAAGGGGACCTAAATATTCTCTAGAATAAAATTAATTGATATCATAGTGATGGAAATGATGGGAATGTATGAAACCATACATCATAAACATTCTTCCAAGGCCTTGTGCTAATAATTGTAAATATAAGGGAAGAACTCTCCTATTCACCTATCATAGTTGTCTCATGAAATCTACCAGAATTCTAAGAGGCTATATAATTTTTCATCACACCCGTGTCATAAAGTTATAACACATTGTATCATATAATAAAATAGTATAGAAAAAATATTACATAATTTTCAATAATGAATTAATTATAAATTATTTTAATAATTTAACAATGAAGTTTATATTAAATTATTTTCCCATTTTGAAGAAAGGATTATTTTGGAATTCTGATTTACCATATCAAGGAATTAATAAATATTCCAAGGTGAGTTAACTTGAGTTATATAATGAATAATTATGTATTATAAATGTTCAAACATGTATTCTTATCATTTGTAGAATATGGAATTATAGTTATCGGGTAATTCTTAATATTAATATTATCAAGATGTTTGGGAAATTTAATATAAGTATTTACAATGGCATGAAACAAAATAAATTATGTATAAATTCCCTCTAAAAACTGTAGTATGTAATAAAAAATATTTTATACTGAGTAACGTTATAAAATTTCTATAATTAAAGACTTTTATGTCTTCATACATTGATGGGAATGGTAAACTTGTGACAAAAACAATTTGAATACACATCGGACTAGATAGAGGCTCTACTAGCTAGATCACTATAATAATTACTCCAAATTAACCCTAAATTTATAAATAATAATTATTTAATTCAAAAATACATAGTTTTGATAAGGATATGATTAATGGAGTATATGACTAAGAGGATGTGTAATCCTAATAATGGACTATGAATAGAGTATAATGTGAGTGAAAAGGAATATCACATGTATAAGATACAATAATGACAATGATCAAATTATTATTATAATCATATTATAATTTGAAATTAGAAATTTAAAATGATTATATAATGGAAATGAAAACATTAATCGAAAATAGCTAGAAAAGGACCCTTACCTTTATTGAGATTTATAGCCTAGATCTGACCCTTATAACCAACCAAAATTTTCATTATTGAATAGAGAGATATGGAAGAGATTACTTGAGAGATATATGAAGAGATTATTTAAATTTTGGGTGAGGGAAGATGAGAGTATGGGTAGATATTTATAGGTGTGTTGAGTTGAATTCCATGGAATAAATATTGAATATTTTATTTTTCTGGCATCTCAAGTGCTCCACTACTCCCCATATTTCCACAATACCTACCTTAATGATATACTATAATTTTTAGTGAAAATTATAGGTATATATAACTACCATTACCATGGTTATTCATGTTTATATAAATATCATGTCACAGCTCTTATATTTCATTTTATTTCACCATTTTTACAGTATTTTACTATTTTTCAAAAAATTGTCAAATTTCATCATTCATTTAAATCAGATATCATGATTCCAAATTTAAAATCCATTTTATAATATTAACACTATAATTATATACATTTTATATTTTATACGATAGTGATGTATTTAACAAAAATGTGGTGTCATACTAAACATCATTTAATTCTTATAATCATTATCACATTAATACTACTTAACACCTAAACACATAGCACCTTATTAAAAAATCATATTCTATAAGGTTATGATGTTCAATGGTGGTGCCTCAGGGGGGGGGGGGGGTCAGTCAACATTGATCTGGTAGTGATTTACACTAACTTGAACTTCTTTCATTGAATATTCTTCTCAAATATCAATTGTTGAAGTTATGTTTGGGATTGGTCAAGGGAGACTATTTGTGATGTTTCCTCCTTCCCAAGATCAGATATATTTTCTTCAAAAGGGATGTTATTACTGATTGTTACCAGGTTTTATCCCTTATTTTCCAATTAACTCTTTTTGACACCCTTAATATTCACTAATTATAATGATTACTTTATAACAACCATATCACCAATGGCCTCAATGTCCAATAGTCATATTATGAAAATATTAACTCTTACCTCTAATACATTCATTCATATTGGTCCAATAATTAATAATTATCATTTTTAGATCATTAAATATATCGATTACATGGATTTTATTATTTATTCTCTTTTCTTATTATAGTCAAGATGTTTATTGAAGAATACAATACAAGGTACATCTAAATTATACATAAATTATTTACTCTTATCCTTTTCCATATATTTTGTAATATAAATTTTTCTTTCTAGAATTTATTGGGTATTTCAATTTCAAAGGATTTCTATAATTCCACATCATGGTTTCTATAATAGTTTATTACATTTACTTTCCTATAGTTTCTATATTCAAGAAGTATAAATAATCTAAAATGTTCATAAAAATCCAGGACACATTCTTGGGAATAGTTTCAGTCCATCATAGATAATAAAAAATTACCATATATTGATCAAGAATCTGACATGGTATATCCATACATTAGACATCATTGAAAACGAAATATAAAATTTATCATAAATTAACACAAAAAATATCAAAAAATAAAGATAAATATTAACATGATATATAATAAATTAAATTGATTACCCTCATCTAGGAATATACACTATAATAAACAAAAAACATAAATTTATAAGATATAAAAGAAGTGGGATAAAAAACGCACCTCACAAAAATGGTCGATATATAAACATCCTAAAAATAAACAATACATCCCTATACAAAACTATAATATCCACAAAATCCCTATTATCACTCATGATATCCACAAAATCCATCCAAAGAATAATAAACAACTATAGATATGATATCAAAACCTATGTGTCTGTATAAAGGTATAATATCTTTATAGACTCATACAAGTGTGTATGTTGGATGTGAGCATGAAAGGCCCATTAGATTTCTCTAAAGAGTTTATGAAATTTATTTTATAAATTATTTTATAAATTATAGTTTGAAAATAATTTATATGGTAAGTTTTTATAAATTTAAATAATAAGGAAAAAAAGTATCATATATTCATATTTTCAAAAAACAAAGGCAAAAATATTTGGGAAATAAAACACCATCTATTTTGAAAACAATGGTTTCATACCCAAATAATTTAAACCCACATTACTTTGAAAAGTAATACTTAAAAAACCCCCTTCTTACCATGGGGATAATCAACAATTTAAAAAGAAAAACACTTTAAAACAATAATGTATTGGACTTATAATTTTCGTAAAATATAATTTTCTTTATTTCAAATATTTTCACAAATACCCCTTTTCATAAAATTTTGAAAAGTAAATATTACTAGAAAATAAATAAGTAATATAATAAAAGGAAAACATCATAGAAAATTGAATAATTATAATGAACAATAACAATAAAAAGAACGAGTTCCACTAAGACAAATGAATAAATGGGAAGGCATATAATTCACACAGTGGGAATCCCAAAGATGTCATCAATAACATCTGGACTATAATCAATGGAAATCACTAGGTTCTAAGGGAAAAGATCCCAGACCTCATATCACAGGACAATATTTAACTACATGGGCCTATTAATTAACAAGGTAGACCTATTTGACTAGTCAAGACACAAAATTTATCCTTTTCAGTCCACAAAATGCATCCTAGTTAAACTAGGAAACAAACCCCATCTAGAGAATAATCTAAATTTTCTATGACTCATCCATTATTTTTAAATTTCTAACTACGGTTCCCATGATATAACTAAAGTGGAGTTAATAAATCAAAAACAAAAAAAAATGATCATCACATATATAAAAATTCTTAAATAATAAACCTCATCTCCCCTCTAATAACCACACATAAAATAATACCTTTACACATCCATGAGAATCAAAAATAAAAATTCAATCCACATCCCATAAGGGGAAAAATTATATCCAATAATAATACAATGATATAAAAAAATGGTTCTATAACTTAACAAAACTAATTTACACTATGTTCTAAAAATGCCTTTAAAATTCACTTGGATGGTGAAGCTATAAAAACATCTTTGACGCACACACACACAACATAGAATCATTTCCATAAAATTTCAAATTACTTTTTATGTCCATCATAGAAAACCAATTTAAATAACGTCATTTGAAAATATACAAGGTTTAACCACTTTAAAAAAATGATTTCCCCCCTTAGGAGTCACTTAAAGAATTTCCTTTTTAATAAAAAAATCCTTAAAACATGGATTGTGTTATTTTAAAATAAAAACAGGGCTACAAACATTATATTATCACTAAGACCATTTCAAATCTTCCACACATTCATTTCAACAAACACTTGGAATATTTTTTTTCAAAAATGAATTAATTAAAATCTATTGAAAAATCCATTATTCCATTTATAGGAAATAATAAATCATTTTATAAACCCCTCATGAGTATAAACTATTTCTATAATTTAATTAGAAAACAATTTCGGAGGACCAACAATATCATGAATTTTTGAATAAAAGAATGGAATAAAATCACTCACCTAAATCAAGTTGAAACCACTCACCTTCAATGGAGAAAGACAAAACAAAAAAGGAAATGAACCTTAAAATAACAATATAAGTAAATATCCATGATAAGAACCATAATTAATCATATATTCATTACCCTTAAATGTTAGGGTTTTTAGGAGAAATGGAAACTATGGGGAATGGAATAAGGGAGGATATAACAAGAGAAATTGAGGGAAAATGGATATACATTGAAAATGAACTTAGAATTGAGTATGATAATCAATAGAGTCAAGGAGGGAGAGCAGATATATCCCTTGATAATTTCCATAGTTAAACTGAATTATAGAGGAGGAAAGGATAGTCCGAATGCTTTAAAATCGAATGATGATAAACTGAACAATCCCAAAATTAAAATAGTTCACAAGAATATCGCGACATGAACTCATATGTACCATTGTGACCTGAATCTCCCTAAGAGGCATAGAAATGTGGGATCACTACCTGAGGTTCTATCATGGAATGGCCCTAAATTCATCGCACAATCTTTCCCTCACAAAATGTTTCAAATATCCAAACACAAGTGATAGTGAAACCCACCAGTGTCATGGTGCAAACCACTATATAAATAATCAAATAAAACAAAAAAACCATCATGATAAGACCACCTTTTACCCCCACATGGAACATTATTTTATATAAAAATAAAAAAACTAAATAACCCCTCACATCATGATCTCCTATATTTATAGCATGACCTTGTATAATTCAAAACTGTAGAAATATTATAAGTACCAAAAATCCACTAATTTTTTTAAATAACCCAAAAATCATAATACATTTAAAAAAAGCCATAAGGGTGTAAATATTATCCACACCATGTCAATTTCTACCCCAATAAAGTCATGGTAAAATGTTAATGTTACAAGAATCCACAACCTCAATACCCATCCTAGGAGGTGGGTGGGTAATGACTAGTGAGAGAAGCGAATTAGAAAACACATCACTCCTCAAAAGAAAGGAATTATATCCTCAAACACCATCAATAATATCCATTCATATTCCAAACTACTGGTAAGAGACACAAAAATCTAAGAATAAAGAGGACTATAATTGGTTTCCCCACTATTTATAATCCTTTTAAAATAATGAGAGAATAAATAAATACCTCTATGAGAAAGATATCATCATAACAAACTCAGTTACCTCAAAATAACTCAATGAAAAAAATAATTCTCAATCAATCAAAAAAAATATCAAAGATACCAGTTCAAAATTCATCTATAGAAGCACCGACCAGAAGGTATATAAAAGGGAATCCCAAGACAATGTCTATGAAAACATTAACTCCCAAAAACTAAGGAAGCAACAGCCCAGTAAAAAATATCCCCCGCCACGGAACAACATGGATCTAACCATGGTTCAGAAATGTAAATGAAAGGTAACCTAGTATTTCACCTAAGAAATACTAGATCACGGTGAATCCTATAACAAAATCCAACCGAGAACCCACCAATGAAGAACTAATAGGTATAACACTTATCCTAGAAACTTGGTTACTCACTGAATGTTTCCCCATTTTTAATCCATTAATACCAAATCACAAAATATATCTAGAATAATTTACAGAACTCATTAATCATAACCAAATAATGAGGCATGATCACAATCAGAAATAATAAACACCTATCCAAAACAAGCATAAAATAATCACACAAATGAAATAAAATAGTAAAAATATCTTCAAGTGTTCAACGTAATCTAAAATCACTAAGAATAAATCCAAAAAAAAAATTGATCAATTAAGTCATAGATATATCATACACCCCCTCTCAACTAATTCTTAATATGATACTTTGATAAATACAATCATAAACAATACAAGGTTTGGGTGGGGACCTATCTAAAGAAACGAGCTTTCTAAAATTCATTGATGACTATAATGAACTTGATCATCCAAAAAGGTAGATGATTGATGGATCAAGAAGTAAAAGAACATATATAGCCTCAAATTTACCACACATTTTAGGGTATAGGTAGAGCTAGCAACCTAAAGTGTTGCACCTAAATAACAAGAACAATCAACCTAAGTATCATCCTTAGAAATAAACATCCCACAAAAAATCAAGAAATTTATATGAGGAATATTTTGAATAACATTAATCATGAATTCTACTAATTAATGATTCCCAAATTTAACAAATAAATCTAATATAACCCATAGATTAAACACAATGGAATAGTTCTCCAAACTAGATCATAATAAAAAATTTACTTCATTAAAATCAACAATATTTGGTAAATTTTATGAAACTCATTTTATAAAATAAGACATTCTTTACAAAAATTCAACCATATTTATAAAAATGAAAATATATTTCAAAAAACCATTTACCAACTTCGCTAAAGTGTAATTTTCAAAACATTTATACTGGTTTTAAAAACCATTAAATTATTTTCAAATAACAAACCTTCTTGAACTTCATAATTTTCTACTTTTATTTCCAAAATACACTTTTATTTTCATTAAAATTATAAAAAAAATCATGGGATTCATTTCTTTTTCAAAAAATTTCCATATAAATCCAGTTTATTTTTAAAACATATAACAATTACAATAATGAAACTAAACAATTTAGTAAACATCTAATGAAATTAAAATTTCCATTTAAAATAAACCATAACATACCGTTTCAAAAACTATAAAATTCCATGCAATCATATTTTAAAATCAATAACCAAAACTAATTTTAAATTCCAATCATTTCATAAAATTCTTTTCACATGTGGAACTGGCTTTCAAAACAAAAATATAAATAACATCTAGACACTATAAAACCCTCTTTTATTCATATCCAACCAGTAGAAATCACCCTAAGATCAATTATAAATAAAATTCGGTCTCAAAAAACTTTTAGGAGGGATGTAAAGCTATGAATTGTGTAGATACACGGTTTGATTAACAATAAACCAATCATGTCTTATCCTTTATTGTATTTCTATGACTATGCGCACATGCTCCACATAATTTTCCAGACTATGTGAGATAACTATGAATCTTTGGTTCCTTTATAATCTCACTCCAAACTCCATGAAAACTCTAAATTATCTGACATAAATAAATAGGGATTAAAAAAATTCAAAAATAATAAAGAATGAATTATATGTTTAAGACTAAAATTCTAACTACCTATGGAAATTAAAGTATCATCATAAAGGGTAGTGATCAATTATATAATCATTACCCACATAGTGAGTCCCAAAATTCCAATATCTATACTACTAGACTCCCCAAATAAAAAGTGATTTATTCAAGAACCTAGGACTATAGAAATACATGTCTCTCATACCATTTTGAGAAATACTATCTTGGATTTACCTAATGCATCACCCCGACTGATCAGAAACAAGGCCAGAAGGATGTTCCTGATCACCTTGGTTTGGAAACCAGTGTATAAGATTCAGGGAAAAACTCTTGGAATGGTCTCCCTTAACATAAGTAATAATGAATTTGGGGAAACTAACCAATAATTTGGTCTAATGCATTCGTGCGTTGTATATAAAAGGAAATAAATAAGTAGTTTCACTTAAGTGAACCAGAAAAACATTGAATAAGAAAGATAAACATCATAATGAGACATAAGAAATAAAATTGGTTTATAATCGTAGAATATACATAATAATAAATAAGAAAAATTCTTTTATAACATGCAATAGAAGAAAGATATAAAATTCAGACAACCAAATTGGTTGATAAATAAACATCCCAAAATTGAATAAGAAAACCCAATAAACCACATGAACATACCAATGTGACCCACAATCAGTCACCATATCCAAAAATAGATAAATAGACTAATTAATTACTACCAATTTGAGATAAAGACGTAGGAATTTCTAAAATCACATATCATCTATAAAAACTCATACATGTGTGTATATAGAGTGTGATCTATATAGGATAATTTGGATTTCATTAAAGAGTTCATGCAATTACTTTCATAAAATATTTCAAAAATTATAGATTAAAAATCATATATAAAATATGGTTTTTGAAATTTGAATCATAAGGGAAAAAGTATCATACATTTATATTTTTCCGAAACCAAAGGTCAAAATCATTATAAAATAAAATATTTTCTGAATTGAAAAACAATATTTCCAACCCAAATAAATAAACTAAAATTTCCTTTTAAAATTAATCCTTTTAAGACCCCCTTTTTACCAATGGGTATAATCAACCATATAAAATTCAAAACACTTTAAAACAATACATTAGTGTACTTCCATGATTATGAAACAAAACCAAATCATTTTCCTTATTTAAAAACTTTTCAAAAATACCCATTTTCCAAAAAAAGTTAAAATTAAACCATACTATAAAATAAATAAGGAGTATAATAAAAGGAAAACATCATAGAATAATGCATGATACTAATAAACAGTAATAATAAGATAATTTACACTAATCCAAACAAACATAAGGGGAAGTCACATAATGTATGAAGTAGGCATCCTGAAGATGACATCCTAAAAAACTTGAAATGCGTTACATGACCTCAATAGGTTCTAACATAAAATTATCCTGGGTTTGGAATCAAAAAACACTTATACATCAATTTTAAATTGCCTTTCATCCTTTTATACCCCTTGTAAAAGACATATTGTATAATCCATTCACATCAATCCATAAAATCTTTTCTAATCAAACCAGACCACAAAAAAATATCCAGAGAATAATATATATTGGGGTAACACTCATTCATACATTTATACTTAGATACCTAGGGTTTACATGATATAACTCAACTAAATGTGATCAATAAAACAAGAAAAAAATGATCAACACAAACATAAATATGTAAAAAAAATGATCCTCATCTCACCTATAACACCAACACATAAAAAAGCAATTTCACATGTATACGAATTAAAAATATTAATTAAATCCACATCCCATAAATTGGAAATGGTCTATGCAAGTATAATATATGGGGATCACAATAAGGGTTATATAAACACACCTTTCTCATGCCCAAAATAAGATAAAATTGATTTTAAGAGTTTATTAGAAGGACAATCTATAAAAATATCCATTACCCACACACACTATGGAATCCTTTTCATCAAATGTTAAATGGGAATTTATATCCATCATGTAAAACCGTGTTTCAAAACATCCTTTAGAAGCATACAAGGTTTCATCACTTAAAAAATGTATTTCCTCCATTAAGATTAATTTAAAAATAAAAAATCATTTTTAAGAAAAAAACCCTTAAAATACTGGATGCATTATTTTAAAATAAGAATAGGGATAAATCCATTTTTTCACTAAAACAATTTAAAATTATCATCATACACATTTTCACAAACACTTCTTCTACAAGAATTTTTTTTAAAAAATAAATTACTATAAAACTTTTTATAAATTCATTATTCAATATATAAAGAATCATGAGAAATTTTTGTAAACCCCTAATGGGTATCATATATGAGGATAACTTAATAAGTAATCAATATCAATGTATTGTACTTTTTTTACATATTGATTAAAATAATTTCACAAAAACACCTACCCCAATCAAGAATAAACCATTCACCTTCTATGATTAAAGAAAAACTAATAAAGGAAACAACATATAAAATCCTAAAATAGCTAAACCCCATGATTAAACCAATCCAAATCCCAAAATATTTTCCCCATGGGAATTAGGGTATATGAAAGAAAGGAAAACTGAGGGGAATGAAAGAAGGGAGAAGGGGAGAAGAGAATAATAGAGAAATAGGGATTAACCTCACAAAACCACTTTTAATTGAGGAGGAGAAGAACTTTAAGTGAAAGGAACTATCATGGGCACCCTAAAATTATTAGTGGGTTATTGGGTACTTTGGTGCAGTAGAGTGGCTGACAAAGGTCATCTCTCTTGGAGGATGTAAATTTGACAACATATTAATGGTATTTTGAAAATAAACTAAAAGGAAATAATAATACTAATTAAAAATATGTGTGTTTATTGTTTATAAATTTATAATAATATTTCTATAAGAAGATGACATTTTTTAAATTTTATTATTGAAATAAAGTTCGATTAAAATGACACAATAAGAAGATATTTTTTAGAAAATATTTAAAAGGAATAATTGATCTAACTATACCTCTTAAATTAATTATTTATCCTTATTATTTAAATAAAAATCCAATTAATTATAATCCCTTTACTTTTTAACCCTCAAATCCTACAGGAGTTAACTTAACCATGAAGATGAAATTACTTAAACCCTAGGCTAGCTTCGGAACATGAAATCATAGAACCATCCTTTAATCGATGTTATTAGGTTAGCTTATGGTCAGTGGTTAATTAGAGAACATATCATCTCTATAAATTAGGATTAATTGAGTTTAGGGATTATATTTGATCTCTAAAAATCTATCCCATGTGGTCTGGTATTACCGATTAAGATCTCACTCTCACAATATACAAAAACCTCGACCTCGTGGGTTTTTGTGTCAATTGTTAAACTACTCACTTAGTTTAATTTTTCATGAAAACAAAATTAATATATCATATTATGTTAATTAAATTATCTCATTGATTGGAAATAAATTAATTAAGAAGGTAAGAGATAGATTGATTACTAAAAAGACTACTCTTCCATGGGTGGTGTAATCATCGTAGAAGCGAATTGCATTTGCAATGATTTATATTGGGTATAACCAAATAACACTTATAATAACAAATTATAAATAAAATAGGAAGATAAAATAAGAATAAAATTGATCAGAATAAAAGAAATGTATGATTAAATATGAAGTTTACAAAAATAACAAAAACATCACAACAAATAAGGGGAAGACAAGAGCATTTTGGAGGAGATCCTAGCTTGAAAGATTCCCTCCTCCAATAGTTAATTTAAATGGAAAATAACCACTTAAACTATTCTCCCAATACATTAAGGCACTTCTAAACCCCTCCAAATTAGATAAACACCAATTTATAGAGTGTAAGGGAGGTTAGGTTACAAGTGGTTTCAAGTGTGAATAGATAAATTCAACTAATTATTTTAATCCATCTTGCAATGCCAATTTGACCACAAAATGTGTGAATCAACTCTCTTTCCAGAAGGAGGATTTTTTAAAAAATTAAACCTAAATCTCCTCTCAAAATTTGGGACTAATACAATCTTATATGAGGACATTATGGCCTAAATACAGAACCCATGTCCATTTTGGCGAGTCCAGCCCAACTTTGACTTCATGGCCCATTTGCACCAACCAAATGCATGATTTAGCTACAATGTCATAAATGAAAGTTGTATCCCATTAATATATAAAAATATTTAAAAAATTTAAGTTAAAATAATACATATCAAAATATTTATTTTCGACATATTACAGTGAATTTTAAAGGGTAAAACTGGAATTTTCATTAAATTTCCTAATGAATGATCTAATCCCAGATATTTCATAAATGAACACATTTACCACAGTGTGAGGAAATTATATCATTTATTATCAATAAAATATTTGATAAAAATGTGTTTTATCAACTCTCCCACACTTACCCTTTTACTCTCTCAGGAAAATCCTTATATCATGTATTCTGAAAAATTGTGACAAACAAACACCAATATCAAATCAATTTTTTTTAAAACACATATCCTTGAGATCCAACAATTACACACCAAGAAACAAAAGATATCATGCCTCCTAAAAAAATTATTTTAAGTTATTCATTTATATCATTCAATATATTTCCACTTCATTTATCCTCCCATGCACAAAACACTTACCTCACTTGAATTTTCTCTTATCACACAAATGTCAATTTTTTAGAAATGTATTTCTCATAAAAACTCATACAAGGGCCACCGTAGTCTTGATAAATTCCTAAATCTCCACCCGATGTGATTGAAGTACATATTTATATCATGAGATATTTTTAGGTTTTTTCTGTGGCTTTTAGTGGGAAGGATTTAGATATGAAAAATTCTGAGGCTGAATGAAGGGGGCTTGACTCTTTTTGAAGAAAAATTGCATTAATCTAATTTTAACTTAAATATGGTCTCCTCCAAAATTACCAAAGAATTAATTAATCTTAATCATTATGAAAAAAATGGATGTGCACACCACTCAACATTTCTGTAGTAAAAATGTAAATCTTCTCAAACATGATTTTCTTGAAAGCTCTAGATTGACACCACTTTCTCCCTCTATTAGAAGCATTAGAAATGGAATAGATTTCAATATAATGATTTTCTTCAGTAGAAAACACATATTTTTAGAATTTTATTTTCCACCCAAAGCATCACAGAATGTGTTAGCACAACATAAAATAGGTTCCCCCACACTTAAGTTCAACTAGATTATGCAATTTTACTTCATGAGTTGGAAGGATAGAGAAAATTTGATTGTAATGTGGTTATCCTAACAAGATATTCATGTATTATAAGGGATAAAAGGATTAAATGTTCAAGGTATGTCATTATAAAAAAGGATTCATTGAAGTAGGGGATTTAATACCAAACAAATGACTCAATACTTTAAACATAAGTACCTCATACCCTTAAGTTTTGACAGGAAAATATCAAAATCTGGTTAAATCAAGCATGGTTTGTTTCTCTTAAGAAGTGAGGTAAATGTAAATAATATTAAATTAATGGTTTATAAGCCTCACATGAAAGTGATTTAAAATATAAAGATAGTGATATGTGTCATGGGATTCAAAATTTAGAGTACTTTTCATGAAATTACAGAAGATTTAAACATGAAACAAAGTTATATTCAGTATTCATTTAAGCTCAGTTTCATTGGATAGATTGTTTCACTTATTTATATGAATTTAAAAATGGTGATGAGAATCATTTCAGATTAAAAGTTTAAAAAACAAACAAAAAATGGAAAATATAAAAAGACAAAATTTGAAAAACACACATTTTTTTGAAAATCATTGAAAAAACATAAAAACAATTGAAATTAATAAACTAAAAGGTTCCCTCCCCCACACATAAAATATTTAATTATCCCCAATGTTAACCCATGAGATATATGCACCTAAAATGTATAATTATAAATAGGACAATGAATAAAAAAGTGAAAGGGTTAGGAACATCCTGATAGGCTCACGTGATTATGGGGTTATGCTGTCTGATGAAATCTACTACATCGGCAGAAAGTCCCTTAATATATCTCTTTAAATTTTCCCCATTGACTATAAATCTTCTTCCAGTGACCTCTTGAATGATTTCCACTAATCCATAAGAAAAACATTAGTCACAATATAATGATGTAACCACCTAGAATGAAACATACCCGACATCAACTTTAGTCGTGAACTATAGAGAAAGACTTTATTTCCAACATGAAATTCTCTTTATTGGATCTTTTTATCATGAGAAGATTTTGATATTTTATTTTAGAGCCTTGAGTTATCATATAAAGTCAATAAAATCTCCTTAAGATATTGAATTTGTAGCTTCCTCTGGATTCCATCTTGGGGAAAATCCATGTTGCATTTCTTTATATCTCAATAAGCCTGATTCTCAACTTCCACGGGGAGATGACACACTTTCCCAAAAAAAATAAAAAATAGAGACATACCAATGGGGGTCTTGTATGATGTCTTATAATCCCATAGCCAATAATCCAAGTTTTGGCTCTAATTTTTCCTATTCATCTACAAGTTTTCTACAAAATTTTTCCAACTCCCTATTTGAAACATCAGCCTGACCATTTGTTTCGGGGTAGTATGGTGTTGATGTCTTGTGTATAACCCCATAATTCCGAAGAAAGTAAATCCAAATTCCGATGGCCAAAGTGTGTCCCTTGGTCACTAATGATGGCCTTAATTACTCCAAACCTGCAAAAAAATAGGTTCTTTTACAAAGTCCACAACAACATGAGAATCATGATTCCTAGTGGCCTTAGACTCCACCCATTTACTCACATAATCAAAAAATGACCAAAATATAGAAAAAACCAAAGGAACTAGGAAATGGACAAATAAAATAGATGGCCCATACATAAAAAATCTCACAGAATAATATGGGTTGTTGTGGCATCTCGTGTCTCCAAGAAATATTACCTGTGTGTTGGAAATGTGAGAACAAATTACAAAACACACGAGAATCATGGAAGAAACTATGATTATACAATCCGGAGTCCAAAAGTTTCCTAGCTATTTGTTGGGGTCTAAAGTGTCCACCACAAGCAAGTGTATGACAAAATTGCAGAATAGAATCAAACTCATGATCAGGAACACACCTCCTAATAACTTGGTCACTACACATGAGCCATAAGTAGGGATCATCCCATACATAATACCGAGACTCACATTTTAGTTTTTGGACTTGATTATTTTTTAAATTTTCATGGATTTCATTGGAAAAAAGGTAGTTGAATAAAGAGGCATACCAAGGATGTGTACCTGAGATGGAGTGAAGATGCTCATCAGGGAAAGTGTCTCGAAGTGGTACCTGGTCCAAGGTGTCATCCTCTAGTGTGTGAGTAAGCCTACTCAGGTGGTCCACCACTAGGTTTTCTAAACCCTTCTTTTCCTTTATCTCAATATCAAATTCTTAAACAAGGAGTATCCAATAGATTAGCCTGGGCATTGCATCAAGCTTCTTCAAGAGGTACCTCAGAGCTTCATGGTTAGAGAAAACAACTACTTTAGAGACCAATAAATATGAACAGAATTTATCTAATGAAAATATGAAAACAAGAAACTCATTTTCCATGGTTGTATAGTTTGATTGAGTTGAACCGAATGGCCTCAATGCATAGGCAATCACATGTGAACTTCCCTCCACCCCCTGTGATAAGACATCTCCAACTGAAAATTTAGATACATCACACATTAGATCAAAAGGAATGTCCCATTGTGGGGGATGTATGATCAATGGAGTGGTCCAACACTTCTTCAGCCCATCAAATACTACCCTACATGAATAACAGAAAATTAGAATCCTTTTTAAGCAATCATGAAAAAGGAAGATCAATCTTACTAAAATATTAGATGAATCACCAATAAAAGCCTGTATTCCCTATGAAATATCTAATATCACGCACACATGAGGGATATGGTAAGGATGAAATGATATCTACCATAGATTTATCAACCTCTATCCCATGTTTTTACACTACATGCCCAAAGAAAATTCCATTCTCTACCAATAAATGACCCTTTTTAAAGATTAAGACTTGATTTTTTTCAATACAACAATTCAAAACCTTTCCCAAACTAGAGATAAAATCACCAAATGAATACCCATACACCTTAACATCATCTATAAATACCTCTAAGCAGATCTCAATAAAATTATAAAAAATACTCACCATGCATTTTTGGAAGGTACCTGGGGCATTGCAAAGTCCAAATGGAATCCTTCATCAGGAAAATGTACCGAATGGACATGTGAATAAAGTATTCTCCTGATCTTATAGAACAATAAGAACATGAAAATATCCTGAAAAACCCTCAAAGAAACAATAATGTGTCTTTCCATCTAGTCTATCCAGCATTTGATCAAAAAATGGGATGTGGAAATGGTCCTTGTGAGCGGATTGATTTAGTTTCCTATAATCAATACACACATGCCAACTATTTTTCACCCTCATTGGAACTAACACATCTTTCCTATTTTTAAAAATTGTAACACCACTTTTATTAGGTATAACCTGAATAGGACTTACCCATTGAGAATTTGAAATGGGAAAGATTATACGTTCCTCGATAAATTTCTCAACTTATTTTTTAACAACCTCCAAAAGAGTTGGATTGAGTCTCCTTTATAGCTGCCTAACCAGTTTATCCCAATACTAAAAAATAATCCTATGCACGAAAATGGAGGGGCAAATACCTGATATGTCAGCCAAGTTCCACCCAATTTCCATAATGTTCTCCCTCAAAAGATTCAAAAAAAAAATTCTTCATTTTCAAAAGGGAGATTGTTAGTAATGATAATAGGTAATTTCTCACCACTTAATAAGTATTATTATTTGAGATTAGATGGAAATGGCTTGTCTTCCGATGTTGGGTGGTGATGTATGGATGGAGACATTGAAGGAACCGAAATATGTGCACAATGGGAATTAGTATTAGAATATAAATAATTACAATTATAAACTAAAACATCAAATCCATCAGCATACTCAATAGCCAAGTCATAATCAGTGTTAACATGATCAAAATCAGAAAATGAATCTAGTTCAAAATCAAATATCAGAGTGTTTTGTGCATTATGAACAAGTTTGGAAGTAATTTTTAGCATCAAACTATAACCAATTCTCATAATCTCCCTAAGCATAAGACAATCAAAATCCATGGGGTTTTACTTGGTGGTTTAAAATGGGAGATAACAAAATAATAATGGTCTTTTGAGGGGTACCTCATGGATTCCATGGCATTAAATATCACAACATCATCTCCAAACTCCATTGAAAGTGTACGCTCATTGACATTTATAAAAGTTTTTTCAGTTTTAAGGAAGGTTCTACCTATGATAATGGGAGCATTAGAACATACATAATCATCCTCCATGTTAAGCACATAGAAATATTCTAGTAGGATTATGTCTTTTACATGAAACAGTACATCCTCAAGGACTCCCACTAGATATGTTGTATCTATATTCACCAATTTCACCACTACTCTTGGGGGCTTCAACTCACCAACCATTAAAGAAGAAAAATAAGAGTGAGGAATTACATTTATGGAAGATCCTAAACCAAAAAGAGAATAAAAAAAGTTTAACTCCCCTTTGGTGCATGGGATGGTGAATGTCTTGGGATCCTTTCACATTGTTGGCATTGCTAGAGTTGGTGTAATGGGAACTGACACATTATTTCCAAGAGTGATCCTCACATTTCCCTTGAGCCCTCTTCGATTGGTACAAATTTCTTTTAAAAATTTGGCATACCTTGGGATTTTCTAAATTGATTCAAGTAAAGGGATGTTGATCTCCACACACTTGAATGTGTCAAAAATTTATTTTGTGCATCGCCTCTTCAACCATCTTCTTGTTTTGTAAAAATTTATTTGGAAATGGAATGGGTTTAGGTGGAATATCATTAATATTTTTTTACCTTTATCTTTCTCTTTGGGTTGCTCATTAGTTGGTATGGAATGGGACTTTTCAGAGTTGAGGTAAATCCCGGTGGGATGATAGGTGCAGATGCATTAGTTGTTTAATTCTCACTTATCATTGTGATGGTACTAGCATTATAATTGGGATTTGGAGTAGGTTGGGAAGGAATATATCTGGAGTTCTTACTTACCAAATTATGGAGGGTAGTGTCAATCTGGCTTATTTGTGTCTTCACCTCCCTCAGCTCCGAACGTTGTCTCTTCAGCTCATTCTATTGATTAAGAACAATTTACTTCAAAATTTTATCAGTGTTAGAATCTAACTTGGGTGGGGGATTACCTTGTTATTGGCTTGTTGATTCTTGGGCTTAAAATCTCCTTTGGGGTTGTTGGAAACCTTGTTGGTAAGGCAGAGGATGCTAGATATTTTGTTGAAAAGGGGGATTTTTTGTTGTCTAGAGCCATACCTCATGATTGATTAATCTATCCACCCTTTGTTGTATGTTGGAGAAAATGAATCAAACTTATTTTGTGGATGTGACTATTGTTTCTATTGATATGGTCTCCAAGGAAACACTTCTACACAATCTTTTATTTACTGTAGTTGGGGGGTAACAGTCAGTTGGGTGACTTGTATCAGTGCAAATCCCACAAGGTCTTGAAGGAGGGGGTTGGTATGTTTTTTATCCATTGAAATATGCCTTTCAATAGTGGTCAATTATTCTAACATAGTATCAATCAAATGACTTTCAAGAGAATATGGACATACCTGATTTACTCCCTTGACATGTGGTGTACCTCGATCGCAAAATTGTTGGGAGTTTTGGTCCATCTTGTTAATCAATGCACGTGAAACTACTGGTGTCTTTTCCACCAATACTCCACCATCCATGGAATCCACCATGAACCTCTCCATAGGTGCGAGTCCTTCATAGAAGCATTGGATGAGGAGTTTCTCACTGATTTGGTGATGTGGGATGCTTGCACACAACTTTTTGAATCGCTCCCAGTACTCATAAATTGACTCCCCTTGGGCTTGCTTGATCCCCAAGATCTCCTTACAAATGGAAGTGGTCCTTGATGCTGGAATAAATATCTTCATGAAAAGATGTTTCAATTCCTTCCAACAAGTTACATATTCAGGTTGTAAATAATACATCCAATCTTTCACAGCTCCATCAAGTGATAATGGGAATGCTGTTAGTTTTATTTGATCTACAGATACATTTCTTGTTTTAAGGGTTCATAAAACCACATTAAATTCATTTAAATGTTTTTTTGGATCCTCATTAGATAATCTATGAATCTTTGGAAGAAGGTGAATTAATCCAGATTTCAGTTCAAAGGACAATTCAAGATTTGGGTATGTAATGCAATTTGGTTGATAATTAATATCAGGTGAATCCAATTATTGAATGATTCTATTAAGTTAATTTCCATTATTTTCATCCATTTGTTCTTATTTTATATTGGACTTAGAAGTGTTTCCAATTTCAATGTTCTTGGAGTGGAGGAATTTTCCAACTGATTGAATTTTGAAACTTCATGTAGACTGAGAATGTCTGATTCGAGCCTGAAGGCTACATTCAATCTCAGGGTCAAGAATGAAAGATCCTAGGGATTGTTTTGTGTCATAAATAAATGAAATATAAAAAATAAATGAAGAAAAGTGGACCATAATAAAAATAAAATAAGTTTGAGTTGGTCAGATAAAAATAATAGAAGTGAGTAAGAGAAAAAAACTTGAGAAAATGGAAAGAAGAAAGAAAGAGGGGAAGAAAATAATTAAATGAAAAATAAAATAAATACCTATAATATGTTGAATAAATTAATTTCCTCCCTGGAAAAAACCCAACTTTGAAAGGCACTGTCGTGGGTGCCCTAAAATTATTATTTTTTGGGTACTAAGGTGCAACATAGTGGATGACCAAGGTCGTCTCTCAAGGGGAAAGTAAATTTAACAACATATTAATGGTATTTTGAAAATAAAATAAAAGTAAATAATAATAATAATTAAAAGTATTGGGGTTTTTTATCATTTATAAATTTAGAAGTGGTTTACTAGAAGAAGATTACATTTTTTTTAATTTTTAATTTTGAAATTAAGTTTTGATTAAATTGACACAATAAGAAGATGTTTTTTAGAAAATATTAAAAAGATGTAATTAATCTAACTATAAATCTTCACATAATTATTTATAATTATAATTTAAATTAAAATACACTTAATTATAATCCCTTAATTTTTTAACCCTCAAACCCTACAGGAGTTTACTTAACTATAGTGATGAAATTACTTAAACCCTGGGCTAGCTTCAAAACATGCAATCGTAGAACCATGATTTAATTGATTTTCTTAGGTTAGATTATGGTAAGTGGATAATTAGAGACCATATCCACTCTGTAAATGCGGATTAATTGAGTTTAGGGATTATATTTTAACTCTAAAAATTTATCCCGTGTGTTCTTGTATTACCGATTAAGATCACACTCTCACAATTTACACAAACCTCCACCTCTCGTGTTTTTGTGTCAATTGTTAAATTTATTACTTATTTTAATTTATCTTAAAAATAAATTAATAGATTATATTAATTTAATTACATTATCTTATTAATTCAAAACAAATGAATGAAGAAGGTAATAGATAGATCGATTACTAAAAAGGCTACTCTTCCATGGGTGGTGTAATCATCGTAGAAGCGAATTGCATTTGAAACAATTTATAATGGGTAAAACCCAATCATGATTCTACTCAAGAATTACAACCTAAAGAGTAAGATAAAATAAAAATAAAATTTAGAAAAATAAAATAAATGGAATATAAAATAAGATGTTTATTGAAAGAACAAAAACATTACAACATAGAAGAGGTAGAGAAGAGCATTTTGGAGGTGATCCTAGATTGAAAGATTCCCTCCTCGAATGTATAATTGAAATGTAAAATAACTACTTCACCACAGCTCCCAATACTCTAAGGCACATCCAAACCCATAAAAATGAGAAAAATACCAATTTATAGTGTGGAGGGGAGACTAGGTTACATGTAGTTTCCAGTGTGAATGATGAAATTCAGACAAATATTTTAAGCCACAATGAACTTCCCATTTGACCACAAAAACTCATGAATCAGATCTCATTCTAGAACGACGAATTGTGCGAAAATGAATCCTCGAGATCCTCTAAAAATTTGGTCCCAATCCAAGTACATATGAAGAATTTATGGCCCAAATCCAGAACCCATCTCCATTATGGAGAGTCCATCCCAAAATTGACTTCATGGCCCATTTGCACCAACCAAATGCATGATTTAGATCCAATGTTCTAAATGAATGTTTTATCTAGTTAAGTTATGAACATATTTAAAAAATTTTAAGTTCAAATAATACATATAAAAATATTTATTTTCGACATGATACATTGAATTTTAAAGGGTAAGACTGAAATTTTCATCAAATTTTCAACTGAATGATCTAATCCCAAATATTTTGTAAATGAAAACATTTACAAAAATGTGAGGAAAATATATCATTTATTATAAATAAAATATTCAATAAAAATGTGTCTTATCAAGAAGCAATGATAATGAATTGAAATATCCATTAAGTATGACCTTAGTTCAATTGAATGATAGAGGAGGAAATGATATGAAAAAAGATCTTAAAATCAAATGTGGTTAGAACTAGAAAAATATAAAATTAAAATTGGGAACTAGAAGAAAAAAATTTGACCTACCCTATCATGACATGACTTGGCTTTCCTAAAGTGTCAAAAAACTAAATTCTCATTACATAAGTTCAAAAAATTATGTGACCTTACCATCCTAGCATGACCTTTCACCATAATTCATATTTTTATTATCTTCAAAAAACACTTTTAATGGGTAAGTGTTAACCCACCATACACAATCCATCCAAATTAAAAACCATTAAGAAAACAACCATTACACCATTCCCACTTCAAATCCAAATACCCACACTAGAGAGAACATTCAAAATTAAATAAACAAAAGGAACATCATATCTTTCTTTAGGCAACATGACTGCCTGCATCACCTGCTCATAAAACCTTGACACATCGCTATTGCCGCCATCACCAATCAGCACATCAACGTCAACCCCATCGTCGGAAGGGCAACGCCGGTGACCCCCAAAATGGTCCTCCTATGTTCACACTCTGATGGAACTATCTTATTTATCCTGATCCATAGAAACACTAGATAATCCACTAGAACCCTCCCAAAAACTGCGAGACATGCTCCACATAACTAGTGGGCCAACCAAAGGCCGCCCTGCCATCGCAACCCTTTGCCACTGACATCCCCTGCTCATCACTGACTCCACCTAGATCCGTCGACGCAATTCACAAATCATACCACCACCATAGAAACACCAACAAAAACCACAGTCATCATCATCAACCAAACATCCAGCAATCAAGACATCCCCACCGTCGAACACCCTGAGCTGACTGCACGAACTAACTTCCCAAAGAACCAAGAAGACCACTAGTGTCATTATGTGAACCATTTCAAATAGAAATATATAAAAACAAAATAAACCACTATATTATGACCTCTCTTACTCATAGAGTATCCCACTATATTCTATAATGACATAAAATAAAAATCATAAGTTTTAGAGTGACCTCTACTAGTAACTACATGACCCATTATATTCTAGAACTATAGAAGTGGGAAAAAATCCAAAAAATCCTTTAAAATTTTAAAATAACCCAAAATCCTAATACATTTATTAGAAAAGTGTTAGGGGGTGTCCGAAATTTCTACCCCATTCAACATTCTACCCACATAAAGTCATTGTCAAATATAAAAGATACAATATTACATAGCCTCAACCCTTAACTTGTGAGGTGGGATCATTAGGGAAAAAATCAAGAGGTCTAGTAAGAAAAGTGAATTGGAAAATACCTCACTCCTCAAACCAAAGGAATTAGATCCTCGATCACCATAAAGAATCTCCAATAATAGTCCAATCTACAACCAAGATACACAAAATAAAAATATCATGGATATTTAGAATAGTTCTCCCCCTAATTAAAAAATAAACTAAGATGAGGAGATATGCAATAAGAAACTCTATAAAAAGGGTATCACTATAACAAAAACATTTCTATAAAATTTATCAAGGGAAATAATAATTCTTTTCTGAAAAAATCATCCAAGAGACTCATTCAAAAATCCTCAAGGGAATCACCAACCAAAATGGATAAAAAATAGACTCCAAGTTAATGTCCAATAATCCATCAGCACTTATACACTAAGGAATTTACACATAGATCACAAATATATACTAATATAGAGAAACATGGCTCTAAATTTGGGTAAAAATATGAAATAAAATGTATCCAAATACTTCCCTCATGGAACATAAACACCTAGAGAGTGCAAAAAAACTAACCAAGAACCCATCAAAAAACAACTAATAGATGCAACACTCATTCCAGATACCCAAGAAACAACCCATGGTTTTCCAATATTTAAAAACATACAAAATCTCAGCACATGGATAACATAACATATCAAAATCAAGAGGCATGAACAAAACATGAAATAATAAAAACCTCTCAAAAATAAATATGGAGGAAACACCAAAATGAAATACACAAATCAATAATATCTTAATGAGATAAACCTCCTCTAAACTCATCAAGAATAAATCCCAGAACATATGATAACATGGGTCGTAACTTTATGTGAGACTCCCTCTTAACAAATTCTTAATATGATAATAGGAAAAATCCCAAAATAACTATTATAAGGTTTGGGCGAAGACCCCTCCGGATAAATAAGATTTCTAAAAGTCATAAGTGACTATAGTGAACCAGATCACCATAGAACGTAGATGAGTGGTGGATGAAGAAGTCCAAGAATAGAAAAGGTCATACGTCTGACACTTTATTTAGAGTTTAGGAATATCCAACAATTTAAATAGCTACACTTAAAGAACAAGAGGAATCACTCTAATTATCATCCTTAAAAATAAACTTCCCATGTTCTATCAATAAATTTAGGGTAGTAATATTTTGAATAAAAAACCATGAATCAAACTCATTAATTCTACCAAAATGAGGAAAAAATACCATATAACTAATATTTTAAACTATATGGAACAATTTACCCAAATAATATCTCACTATAAAATTAATTTATTTAAAATAATAAAAATTTTATAGAGTTTAAAACTCAGTCGATAAATGAAAAAAATATTTAAAAACTATCTAGTATATTTAGAAAAATACAAAAAAAATTCATTTCAAAACATGAAATCCCAACTTCTCTGCTTGGGAATTTTCACACCAATATCACTTTCTTTGAAAACAATTAACTTATTTTTAAAAAATAAAACCTCTCTAGCTTCATAATTTTCTCCATTTATTTCCAAAATACTCCTTCAATTTCATCACAAAACAAAAACCTCTAATTACATTCACTATTATTTTAAAACAATTCTATAAAATTAACATTAATTAAAAAACGACATAAATCCCTTAATAAAGCCAACAATATTAGAAAAAATGTAATGAAATTGAAAAATAAATTTGAAATAAACCATAACCCACTATTTTAAAAACTAAAACATTCCATGAAATTACTCTTTCAAATAAACCACTGAAACTATATTTGTCATTAATGTTTTTATAAAATTACTTTTTCACACTGAAACTACATGTCAAAACACAAAGCTCACAAAAATATTTATATTATAAAATATTCTTTGATATAATGACCAAAGATTAACACACATATACAATAAATAATTTTTTTAGAATATTTCAGACATTACACAAACACATTCCCAAATACAATATTAGTTGTATGCCTTTGGAAACATGAAAATAAACTTATAGTCTTGTGAAGCATCATCAATGTTACCCACAAAGATCGTCCCCTTTAGTATTTTTACCTAAACCCATTTTTATAACATGGGAAAAACATATGAAAAGGGTGAGATCAAATTCATAGTATGGATAATCAAGGGAGATATCAATCATAATATAATCATAAGGCCTAAGTACACAATCAAAAAATTTGCAAATCATATCCTGTATATCAAAGATCATGATATCATGTCATGGAATAAATCATTGAAGTCCATAATTAATAAAAGAATATATTCCATGAGATTATAAAAAAATAAATTAAATTGAATCATACAAAAAAAGTATAGAAATTAATTTCTATATCATTCAAGGACAATTTCCAAGACCATCATAGAAGATAATTTTGTTTATAGAACCATATTTACCCCCTTTCTATCCCTTTATTACTAAATCTGGTTTACTACCATTTCTTCCCTATATTACTGAATTGAGTTGAATTACCATTCCTTTCTTATCTATCTCACAAGATATAAATCTTTACACAATGAATTGGAGGTATATATAGGTCCCACCTATCAAAATACAAAAACCATACATATGTGTACCATAAGAAAATAAATCATATCAAAACCCATAAAAATTGGGTTTCATAAACATTTCATCATAATAGAACTCATGAAAAAGAATAAAAAATCATAAGGATAAATCCATCATATTAATAAACCATTTAGGAAATAAATAATAATGATATAATTGAATCATATATCTAGTAAAAAAAATCAAATGACATTATCTTTTTTTGAAAATAATTTTGAAAGTTCACTTGAAATAATTATTGAGGAAAATATCATTTCTGTTTTGAATTTTATTATTAAAATGTCATGCAATTTTAAAAGGAAAATTTTTATTTCAAAATAACCTCATAATACTTTAAAAGACTATTCAAGTCAAAAAATCTTAATAAAAGTTAAAAAAATTCATTCTTTCTATATAATTTGCAAAAATAAATCTATAATGTGAGTAACACAAATCATTGTGGGGAAACCACATAATAAATGGAAATTAATTTAAATCTATATCCTATTAGGTTTAATCCTTGGTTATCTATTATCGTTTCCAAAATTATAGGATTGTAACCTATACTTAGACTTATCCTTAGGAATATTGATATTATTTTCTCATCCTAGTTTCCAATGGATAACTAAACCTTTTCTATAATACTAACTATAACGACTGGAGATTTACCTATATTGACATCCCATCAATTTTTTTGTTGAATATTTCATAGATTACACAAACAAATGCCCAAAGACTTTAATATTTTAGTGCCTTTGGAAACTTGTAACACAAAATTATAGTTTGGTGAAAGATATTCGATGTTTCCTATAAAGATCTTACAGTTTATTATTACAACCTAAAACATTTCATTATAACCTAAAGAAATTAAACATATGAAAAGGGTGAGCTTAGATGCTCAGTAAGGGTAAACAAGGGAGATATCAATCATAACATAATAATAAGGCATAAGTACATAAACAATACATTTTAAAATAATATCATGTATATCAATGTTCATGATATATGGTCATGGAATAAATCATATAATTTATAAAGAATAAAAGAATATATTCCATGAGAGAATAACACAAGACAAGAAATCATGGAATACAAATAAATAGAAAAATTCATTTATATATAAGTCACAAATAACTTCTAAGATCATCATAGTAGCTGAATTCCTTTACTTAATCGGGTACACTCCCCATTCCAGCCCCATATTACTTAATCGAATTTACTCCTATTCTAGCCCTATATTATAGAACCTAGTTCACTTCCTGTTCCAGTCCTATCTATATCATGAGATATAAATCATTACCCAATGAATTGGAGGGATATATAGGTTCCACCTATCACATAATTAAAACCACACATATGTGTGACACAAGAACATAAATCATATCTTAACCCATAAAAAAGTGGGGTTCATAAACATTTCAGCATAACATAACACATTGAAAAGTTTCAAAATTCATAATGATAAATCCATTATAATCCTAACCCATTTATAGAATGAATAGTAATTGTATCATTGAATCATATCCCTAGTAAAAAATAAGCAACATAAAATAACATTATCTTAGATGGAAATTTTTTTTAGAGATCCCTTGAAATCAATCCTGAGTAAAATATCCTTTTTATTTTAATTTTTTAAAATTGTCACACAATTTTAAAAGAAAACAATTTCTTTGAAAAAAACCTTGTTATCTTATAAGGTAATTTTCAAGATATTACAGAATCATTAAAGGGAAATTTTTCTCCATACTGTATAATTTAAGAAAACATTTCTTTTGTATTTTTTCTAGAAAATCCATGTTGAATGTTGTTTAGAAAATAACAAGAATATTCCTTTCAAATTATCTAATAAAAACTTACACCTATAGAAAAATTAATTTAAAATATTGTAAAATAATAGTAAAAATATTTGTGTAGGAATTTTTATGAAACCTGGGCATGGAATATAAATATTCCCCAATGGATACTTACATATATAAAATATTGAATAATATTGAGATTGTGAAATTAACCCTTACCTTAGGTATGATTTTCATTATACATATCTAAAAATACTATATAATCTTTTAAATAATGTTATCAATTTATAAATTAATAAAATTAATATTTATGATATCATATGTACTCATATTATACCATCTTATCACCCAATTGTTATTAATATTTCGTTATTACCCTTCTTTAGGGTGTTAACTACTTTATTTTTCTTATGCATGTTTTGTCAAATAATTATCAGTTATTTTTCATAGAATATAGTTATTTAGTATCCAAAATGTTATTAAGGTAATTGATATCATATTTATTAATTATATATATTTATATAATCATTCTTTAATGGTGATCATGGAAAATTTATCACATCATGTCCTGGAGACGGTTGGTCGTGCGCACGCATGAGTGGCAATATCAGTTCCATAATTGTGAAAAGGAAAATAAATGAAAGGTATATATTCTTTAATAGTCGATATCATGTTAAAATTATCTTATATATATATATATTATTTCTATTATCATATTTATCCAAGTAAAGTGGTGATGAAAAATAGATTACAACACAACGTGGAGACGGTAAGTCGTACATTCACACACATGGTATTTTTCCTTTTTTAGGATGCATAAAAGGTAAAATATGGTAGTTTCATAATAAAAATAACATCTAAGAATATAGTTAATATTTTATTTATTACATTTTCATGGAAAAAACACATTAAGATGAAGTAGAAGTAGATATAATCTGGAAGGAGTTGTTAAAGATGATTACATATTCTTCGGAGAACTTCCTTTATATATCATCGTTGGGATACTAGGGTTAGTTTTTTAAGAATAAGAAATATTTAATGTGTCTAGAATAGTTTAGAAGAGAATGTTTTATGGTATGGTTGAGATTTAAGGCTCAAAATTATGTGAATAATTGATGGAGTAGGTGACCTATTATAATTTAGTTTAGGTGCACTTTGGAATTTGAAAAAATATTAATTTATAATAACTTCAGTATCAATCCAAACACCATAATGATTCCATGGATAAGAATCTAAGATGAGATAATATTTCAATATAAACTGAAAATATATTTAAGATAAGTTTTCATATTATGTGAAATCTTATCATTTTGTTTAACCCTTAGTTAATATATTTTAATTTTAACTATGGTATAAAATGTTTTAGTATTAAAAGGTTGTAATATTTACTTATAAGATGTTAATTAGAACATAAATGTATAATTTATAAACTTTTATACCTTTTTAAAATTATTTGGTATTTTTAAATATTTTTTTATGATTTTTAAATAATTTTATAATATATTATTTTGTTGAAATATGATTATTATAAATTTTAACACAATTCATTACTTGAACTTTTAAAACTACCGAGAAAACTAGTTAACTTAGATTTTTTATTATATCCCTAAGTGGTCATTGATATCTTAAAAAATATTTTATCAAATTAATTATCAAAAATATATTTATTTTCCTATTTTTAATAACACTTATTTGATATTTATATTAATAAAATAATTACCACATCCACATTATGTTATTTTTTAATATACATATTTATTTACAAAAGATTTAAAAAAATATCACATTGAAGATAAATCTTAAATATTTCATAAAAATATTTATAGTTGAATATATATTTTGGTTATCAATATATTATAAATTATATAGTATTTAAAACATGAATGTGACATCTTTAAATTTTTATTAAAAAAATTATTAAGAGATATATAAGACAAATAAAGTGTCATTTTGTAACTTTTATTGATTTTAATATTATATAAGTCATTTTCATGAAAATTATACACTAAACATCTTAATTTAAATAATTATATTTCAAGGGTTGAATTTACTTCATCCAAGAAAATTTTTCCATATTTTGCAGTCATTTTATAGTCCTTATCATTATATTTTTAACCTATATTTCCCAGTGTACCCTTTCCTTTGATAACAACATTTACCAAGGATACTATTCATATTGGCCGAAAAGTAAAAGGGAACTATTAAATAAATTTGGAACTTATGAACAAATTTTTTAATATAATCTTCAAAATTCAAAACATGGAATTGTCACAATTTAATTTAAAATAAAACCGATAAAATTCTATGAAATGTTTTTTTCATAAAAATTCCATTTCAAAACATAAATGTTTTTATAATAAATTCATGTACAAAATCTTTTTTAAATACAATAATTGGATTATTTTATATTAAAATGAACTAGTTAAAATTTAAAACTAAACCAGAAAATAATTGGACATTGTAAATACTTAAAAAGAAAATATAGTTTCAATAAAATCAGTATTTTCATTATTAATCAAAAGTTTAAACTTTTCAGAAAAAACCAAAAAATTCACCCTTAGTTTATTTTGACATTCCAATTTCAAAAAATGATAATTATTTTTTCAAATAAAATTTATATAAGTGTAATTATATTAAAACAAGTCATCCATTAAAATATGAAAAAACAGCATTTTAGAAAAATATATCTTTTATGCTTAAAAGTGGGTTTATTCTTATTTTATGCCAATAAAACATTTTTTATGAATTCAGAAAAAATTCATTAAATTTAAAATATTTTTAATTTTATTATCATCATTCAATAATATTGATCAATTTAATTTATTAAGATAAAATGCCTTAATGGAAATAAAAGTAGTTTTTCGTAAAAACACATTTTTTATTTTAAACTGATTTTTATGTCAATTTTTAATTAATTCATTTCCCAAGAATTAATTTAATAATTTATTTTATACCAATTAATTACCTCCATTCCAGTGGATTGGTGATAACTATCATATTATATTTTTGTTCGGTAAAACTCGTTCTTGCATATGACATAGGCTATAGAAGGAACTTGACATCCTGTCTAACCAAAGTCAAACATTATATTGCATGTAACTAAAACAAATATAAGTGTTACATGTAGAGAAAAATTAATGTGATTTTTCATTTAAATAAATCATTACTTATTTTATTTTCAATTAAATCCATCAAAGAATTTAAATTTATTTCACCAACATAAATACATAGGGTTTTACATTTGATCCCTCTCCAAAAGTGGATACCATAATATGAGGAATAAAAAAATAAAAATAAGTCTAAAAAACATTTCAGGAGGGATTTAGATATGTGAATAATTTATTCAAACTATTTTTATGTCCAGGAACTGATCATGTAGAATAATTTAAGGTATTCCATGAATAGGTGTATAAGCCCTAAATTGGTTTCCAGACTATGTAAGATAACCGTGAAACTCTGGTTTCATACTAATTCCTTCCAAAAGCTAGTTGAAACCACCAACGTATCTGATATAAATCAATGGGAATTAAACACATAAAAAAAATTGAAGAATGAAATCCAAATTCAAGGATTAAATTCCTTACTACCTATGTAAATTCAAGTCTTTCCACACAAAGTGGTCATTAGTCACATACTCATAGCCAAACTCTTGAGTCCTAATAGTCTTATATCCATACTACCTATCTATAAAAACTCTGATAACTCTTAAATATCCTAGTACATTTATAACTCTATGATCTGATAATATTTTATAATTAAGTAAACAACGCCGATTTAAATTATCACCCTGATTGATTCTCCATGAGGCCCAAAGGGTGTTCCTAATCCCTATGGGATGATAACTAGTTATTGGGAATTAAGGAAACACTCTAGGGAATAGTTTATCTCAATCATAAAAATTAATGAATTATAAGAAACAACCAAGAATCTTGTGTGCTATTTCAATACATTGGACAACCCTACAAATAAAATAAACAGTTCCGAATAATGAATATGTGAAACCTGTAATTAGTAATATAAACATCTATATATAGAATAACCAATAAAAGTGATTACCATCATCTAGGAATATATATAGTAATAAAACCCGACATTATTTTATAATTTATATTTGAAACATGATACGAAATACACTTTCTTGAATTTGATGATTGATAAACAAACCAAAATAAAGAATGAAACCAGATCCACCACTTGAACATCCCCAGGTGACACACAGTCACTAACCTTGTCTACAATGTCCATCGAAAAACTAATGAACAACTACTGATATATGATTCTAACCTATGATCCAACATAAATATATAAGTGCTACTTATAGACATACATATGTGTAAGCAGGGAGTGATCTCAATCGTCTTTGTAGGATTTCAAAAAATAATCTATGTTAATACATTTATAAAAAACTTAAATAATTATTTTTTGAACATAATTTATAAAATAATGGTTTTAAAATAAAAATCATAAGGAAAAAAAGTATCAATAATTTATCTTTTCTAAAACCATAGGTAAGACACCATTAATAATAAAACACTTTCTATCATAAAAACCAAGATTAAAAACACAAAAATAATAAAAGGACAAATTTATATTAAAATTAATCATTTTAAAAACCCCTTCTTACAAAATAATGGAATCCAACATTTATAAATGAAAAAACATTAAAATAATAAATTAGTGGGATTTAATGTTTTTTGAAATAAAACCAAATCATTTTATATGTTTCAAAACATTCCACAAATACCAATTTTCAAAAACTTTTGAAAGGTAAAAAACACAATAAAAAAGTCATATAAAAAGGGTAAATATCATAGAAAAGGGAAAAATATCAATAAAAACAATAATAGTTCTGCTAAAATAAACATACACAAGGGTATGCCACATTATCTACATAGCTATAATCGTGAAGACAATATCGTAAAAAAACAAGATAAACATAATAGGAACTCTCTAGGGTCAAATATTAAATGATTCAAGTCCTAAAATCATACAAAACATAACCAGCCATGTGAACCTTTCTATCATCCCTATATCCCCATTGGATTAATTGGCACACATAATCCATTGGTATTAGGGCATATAATATATCATAGTCAAATAGATCCATAAATACTTGCAAGAGAAAAATATAAATTTGCGTGACACCCATCTATACTTTTCTATTTATCTACTTAGGGTTCCCTTAAAAATAATTAAAGTGTTATCTTGAAAACAAGAACCAAAATGATACACCAAGTTTCCTAAACAATAAACCTCATCCTTCATATAACACCTTTATATTAAAGGGATCCTTTTCACATGTAAGAGAATAATAAATATGAATTCAATCAACATCCCATAAATTCAAAAAGTCATTATAAGAAGCATAAAAGGGGACCATAATAATTGTCAACCAACCCCAATATATTAATTTCAAAAATATTCTAAACAAAATAATAAAATCTTCTTCAAATTCTAGGTTATAAAAAATCCATGACACACACACACAATAGAATAGTTTTTATAAAATTCCCAATGGGTTTTAATTCAATCATGGAAAACTAATTTGTAAAATTTCCTTAGGAAACAAATAATATTTGATCAGTTGAAAAAAATATTTCCTTTCTTATGAGTCAATTCGAAAACAAAACATCATTTAAGAAAAATAATCCTTAAAATATTTTTTTATATTCTTTGAAAATAAAATTTGGCCTAAAATAATTAATTTATCACCATAATCAATTAAAATGGTGTTCATAAGAATGCTCAAAAACACATGGCATAAAAAAATTAATTTCAAAAAGGGATAACTAAAAATTAATTTATAAGTCCACTATTACAAATATAAGAAATCATGAAAAAAATTTATAAACCCCTTGTAGGTATCACATATGATTTCAATTTATTAAAAATCCATTTTAAATGACCACAAATTTAATGAGATGTTGAATAAATTAATTTCATAAATACACCTACCTTAATCAGGTGGAAACCACTAGCCTTCGATGAAAAAAATACAAACAAAGTGATGGAATGACCTCTACGACCCCTAAACAACCGAGTACCCATGACAATACCCATCATAAATCTTAAATTCATCCCCCATTGGTGTTATAGTTCATAATAGAAATTGTAATGGGAGAAGGGAGAAGAGAAAAAGAGGATGCGAGAAAAAATATGGATTTACCTACAAAAATTATTTAGAATTGAGGAAGATAATCCATGGAAGTAATGAGAAGGAGGGAAGATCTCCCTAGAGAATTTCCTTGGGTTTGACAAACAAGATAGGAGTAATGGAGTGTCCAAACCCCAAAAAATCAACTAAAGGATGAACTAGAAAAATGTAAAATTAAAAATATACATAAGAATATCGCAATGTGACCCCCCATATTGTGGAATAACTTACATCCACTGAATAGGAACAACAACACATGCTCATTTCCCAGAGTCATAGTGTGTCATGATAATTCTTTTATAACATGATCCTTCCTTCAATCAAAAATAAAAAACACCCAAACACCCACAATGGCACAACACACTTTTTTAGAGGTGAAAAACACTAAATATAGAACTATATGAAACCAAAACATAGATCAAAAAATTACTTCTCTTATTCATGTTATAAACTATATTAGTCTAGAAAAACAAAAAACCCTAAAATACCAGTTACGAAATGACCTCTCTAGGATGTAGTATAATTGACTACAGTCTAGAACTATAGAATTGGTAAAAATGAATAAGTCCTCAAAATATTTAAAATAACCCAAAATAATAATTCATTTAATATAATGATTACATAGTGGTATGAAAAATAATAAATACAGCAACAAATTCATTCTTCCCCCTAAAAAAACAACTTCTAATTCACATCATCATAATACAATATAAAATACATCTATATTGAAATACACTAGTTGGTTAATTTCTTCAAAATATCATATCAAATTAATTCCATTAGAATACAATTTATACTAAATCATTTCTATAATATCAACATCTTTACAAATAAATAAAACATGGTAATTATTTATATATGAAAACAATATAAAATTTACATAAATCAGTATTTTAATCCCTAATTAATTAATTTTATCATATTAAATTGAAATTTTAAATAATATATCCACCCATGTGCACTAAAATACTTGAAATGTATCAAAATAAAATAATTGGACAATAATTTGAAATCAACATCAATTCATTTCATGGAATTCACATTATCAAATTCAATATCTTTCATCTTAATTTTCCACATATTTACAATCAAAATAGGATAAATAATCCTTTAAAATTTATAATGAAAACCTTAAAATTAACATTCAATATCAATCATGATATATATTATACAACAATATATATTTCTAGTAGATAGAGGAGAGAAATATCAAGGGAAATTATGAATGCGTATTTTGCAAAAAAATTGACAATGATTTGATCATCCAATATTGGAAATCCTTTACCAATTCAAAAGGAAAATAAAAACCACCACAAGGAATCTAAACAGATTATATGGTGATAAAATGGAATTTATAGTTATTAAAAATTTAAAATATTATATCATAGTGCTGCTTGCACTATTAGTCTATATGATTCACTTAACAACATAACTAACCACATAGCTTTCACTGCATTAAAAGAAAGAATGCATGAGTGAAATGAATGTTTTAAATCTCTCTATCATGGTGTTTTCAGGATAAAAAACACTCTCTTGTTTATATACTATTTCATTTTAGTTAATTTTAGTCACCTTAATTTAACTTTAAGTCAATACATTGATAGAGAATTGAAGATATTGAAGTCTATACAAAGGAATCAGGGAGATATTGTTAAGGGATTAGACTAATAATTATTCATCATAGAATAAAGATATAAGGCCTTTTGAATAAAAATATAAGAAAATCAAGGAGTTTACACATGAAGATGGGGGGGGGGGGTTGTATGCTACACTAGCTAGGTAATTCAATATGGACAACAGGTCCCTCTCTAACAAGTTCAATGGCCAGCCGATGAATGTTCTGTAGCTACAGAATTCGACTAGATGTCCACCGGCCAACAACTATCTTGCATCATCTCACCAGTCATGATTTTATAGAACTTCTATTCTCTAAGTGGATAAACATCTAGACGGTGTGGGGAACTAGATAACCAGTGGCTTCGAGACTGCAGGTCCTATAGAGCCACTATTATTTTTCAATTTTTTATATATATTCTTTTCTTTTTCTTCAATGACCCTAGTGAATTACATATACCTCCATGATATTTTTGAGGCTATTAAAATAGTTCCTTGGTCAGTTGAAATATCTATTGGTTACTTAAATTTCCTCTCTGATCATTGACTCCACTTTTTGTCCCCAAAGGTTAAATTATTGTGGATCATATCAAAATTATCTAAAGATACAATCACTATTTTCCATAAACATCAAGGTCTTTATTCCCACATTATATCTCAATATTTCATCACAATGTGTACTCTTCCTATTAAGATATTAGTCATAATATTTGTAATGGTTTTGCACCATGAAAACCTTCAAATTCTCATATCCTTCCACAACGGCTTCTCATTATCGCTAAAGTGAGTGATGAGTTCTTTTATTACTGATGAATTTCAATAGGGTTATAAAAACCATAATCATAATCCATATGTTTCTTGATAATTTAAAAGATAAAGGGATTAATAACATAAATATATGAACCCAAGGGGTAGATATTTAGGGGTTCACATTGAGCTAATATCAAACTCCTTTATCAAACCATGTTTTCCATTTCCTTTATTTTATGTATTTCAACATTAAATATAGATACACATGTTTAATTAAATTTGATATGAACATTTCCATTATTCTTACTCAATTAGTAAAATATTAAATTAAATTTCAAATAATTATCAAACATATTAATTTATTTGCGTCATCGAATTTATTTCTTCAAATATTTATCATTTCAAAAAAATTAATTTCTAATTTACAGTTTCTATTTTCTATGATTTTTAAAAAGAAAATTCATCCCAACTTCTATTTATCTCTATCCAACAAATTGTATCACAATTTTATTTGGGATTTTATATAAAATATGTTTATTTCTAAAATTGTATTTTAATTTTATTTATATTTTTAATTAATTTTAGAGTTTGATATTTTTATAATTTCATCTAATTAATATTCACATGATCTTTTTTTATGGAAATAATTATTTATATTAGAAAAATTACATTACAAATTTTCATAACTTCATTGGTTACCCTATATAAATTTTTTTTTCTAATGAATATACTCATATGAAATAAATAAAATTTAAGTGGGATCTGAAGATATTAAATCCATTGATATTATTTGAAAAGTTAATAATTCTCTATATTTAAGTCTTTAATGAAATGAAATTAATCGAGTTTTTACATGTAATACATATAATAAAAAATGGAAATTTATAGAAGTCACTGATTAAGGATAAAAAAAGTTATATAAATAAGATTGTACTTGGAAAAGATTTTTTTTTAAAACTATATACATCTAAATGAAATCATTACTAGTATGTTTCCACATTTTACTAATATATGAAATAGTCTAAAGTCTCTAGGTGATGAATTATATATATAAACCTTAGTAAAAATAATACAATGGGTCTTTCCAATCAATTTGGAAGCCAAATTCAAAGACATAAAACATGAAAATAATGTACAGAAAATGTCTTTCAATGAACTTATTGGATCCCAAATGACATATGAAATTACTATGAAGCAACAATCTACGACGGTGTGCAATAAAACAAAATATATAAGAAAAATAATTTATTTCAAAGCTACCAATTATGATTCATCGGTGGGTGAAGTTCATGATTTTTATTGACTCTACATGAACATGAATTAGTTCCTTTTTACAAACCAAAAAGGTTGAACTAGAAGTTACCATTTTTGAAATCAATGTAAGAAGGCTCTCAAATCTATAACCTAGAGAGTAAATAATGACTTCATGAACTCAAAACCATCAACCTCTTCAAGTGACCCGATTATTAAGTTTCTTTCATAAGATATATGTGTGGAGACCTCTATGAATTTATTGAAATCAATAAAATATATGATGATTATGAAATATTTAGTGAAAAATTTAAGGTTATGATAATCGGTGAAGGTATCATTAGTTTTCCTAACTCAAAAATTACCATAAAAAAGTATTTGTCAAAGGTTTGATTTTTTTTGATAAGAATTAGAAAATTGTGTGATTTTAATTTTAAAATATCTTCCAAATGGTTCTGTAATTTTTTTAACTCAATAGTAAATTCATTATTGACCACTTATCAATTTCAAAATATTTATATAATAAATTTAAAATCTCTTACTAGAAAAAACATCAAATTATTGAGTGTATAAATTATTGAATTGTGACTTTGGAATAGATGCCTTGATCACTGTAACGCACACTCACTTATCAAAATTAGTCATTATCAAATAGAATGATATTTACCCAAATTTTATTTCAAATATAAAATGATTTTTCATGCATTAAAATATTGCAATAAATGAAAATATATATTTTTTAAATTAAAAATAAATAATTTATTATTCCAAAACATATGAATTAATTCTTATTTATTTTTTATACAATATAAAATATAAATTATAAAAGATAAATACTATACTATTATTAATATTGATTACATTACAAGATTAACTTGGGATTACTTATTATCTCATAAAAGTGGATCTTGCAAAGGCACCATCTTGTTTTCTAAAAAATATATAAATGAAAATATATTTAAAAATATTTATACTTAAATGAACATTTAAGATCATTTGAAAATAAAGAATTTTATAATTTATGCAATTATCAATGTGATAATAATGTTTTATGATCTTCAAACCCTTTAACAAGATGGGTTAGTAGACATGTGTAATCAAAATATCCACTAAATCACTAAAATTATTTTGAATAAATTTATTTTAATAAAATATTTTTTAGATAAGGCCATAAATAATGTGTACTTTATCAATAACCATGTTCACATAAACAATTTTCTCAAAAATAACCCTTATGAACATTGGAAAAATAAAAAAACCTAAATTTATCTTTTTGAATGTTTTTCAATACAAATTTTTTATTATAATAATTAAATAAAATCATTGGAAATTTGATTCAAAATATAATAAAGGTTTTTATCTTGGGTAATTTAACTCAAGTAAGGAATAAATAATAATTAACAGAGACTAAACCATTATAATAATTAATCTATTTGGTGTTTGATGAAAATTTTCCAAATATATATTTATTAATGTTCTTTTTAAAAAAAATGTTTTTGATGAGCCTCTTAAATCAAAATAAATTAATATTTAATAAGAATCACATTAAAATTATTTACCAAAAGTTTTTTAAAATATAAAGACTATATCCATGTAAATATCATTATATATTTTCAATAAGGTAGTCAAACTAGATTATCAATCCTAAATGAGGTCCAACAAATTTTCTTTTTTCCCTCACATGGAACCATAAATGGATCCCCTTAATAATGAAAATTAGGTAATTTCCAAAAAAGAGGAACTAAATTAGTTCAATTTTAATGATATATGGACACTCAAATAAAGAACTAATGGTCATCCTATCACAGGCACCGAATGAGTTTTAGGGTTAAGTTATATGTTCTTGGTAATATCACAAGAAATTAATCCCATATAGTTGATAAAAGTTATAACCAAGAAGAAATAATTAAGTATGGAGAAAAATTTGAACCCATTACATGGTTAGAATCAACTAGAATATCTTTTTAATTAAACTCTCACATTAATTTTAATATTTTTCAAATGGATGTGAAAAGACATTCTTAAAATGGTTTTATTAATGAAAATAGTTTTGTGGAACAACTTCATTGTTTTGAAAATACTGTTTTTTTAAATCTTGTCTTAAAATTAGCTAAATATATTTATGTTTTACATTAATCAAATCATGATTGGGTTGAATTTTTATATAAATTTATTTTATAAAATTATTTTAAAATGGGAAAATATGATTCAAAATTTTTTATAAAACACATCTCAAATGATCAATTACTTGTAAAATTAATGTCGATAATGTTATTTTTGGATCAACCAAAGAATATTTTATTTTAGAGTTTCTTAATTTAATAAAAAAAATTAATTTTATATGATATTTATCTACATACTCAAACTCTTTCGTGGTTTTTCAAATTTCTCAAAGAAATGAAAATATTTTTCTAAACTATAGAAAAGACACTATTGGAATCCTAAAATGATTCCATATAGATCAACCTAAGGAAATTAGTATGTATATAAGAAAAAATAATAATTTAACATTGGATGAAGTTGATAAACTGGTTGAAAACTATAATTGTATAGTTATTATTGGTATTATACTTTCTATTACCATATGCTATCCAAAAATTAGGTTCTGTGTTTTTCTCTATGGTCATTTTCAATCAAGTCCAAAGAAATATATTCATAAATATGTTTAAAAGATTTTTCATTGTTTAAAATATCTAAAAACCTTTTTAACCTAAAAGAATTATTTTTAATTAATATGTTCTTATGATTTAGGTTTTGGATGTCAGATCTATGACTTCATTTTGAGGTAATTACATTGTTTAATTTTAGGTTAGTACTTTTACCTTGTTTTTCCTTGAGTTTTTGGTGAAAAATGGAGAATTTGGTATTGGAAGAAAGTGGTACACAATTGGAGAATGGTTATGGGGAAACTATGTGCCATTTCATAGAAAACTATGAGGTATTATTTTATTTTGGATTGTGGCTACCACATAGTTTGGAAAACTATGATGACTGACCATGAGGCATGTCCCTTTTAAACAGTGAGGGGCATAGGGTTTCTACACAATTTGGAAATCCATGAAGACAAACTGTTTACCATGTGCATGTCATTAAAAATTTGAAAATTACCCTTGTTTCCTCTCTATATTTAACCATAAACACCTACATTTCTCCCCATTCGAGATTATCAAGCATATGTATCTATTTTTCCTCCCTTGGCTCCCTTGGATCTTAATTTTCATGTTGGTTTTGGTGTGTATTCATTATATAATCATCAAGTATTTGTTTCTACCATTATATTACCATATATATTGGGGTTATCCTCCCTCTTTCTTTAGATCCTAATTTCTGGTGGGTTATTTGAGTCATAGAGGGTTTAATCTTGTGTATTTGGGGGAAATATTGATGTTTGTGGTTAAATATTTCTTTTTAGGGTCTCTTGGTTATGTAGTTTTGGTTTTGAACCAGTTTATAGATGTTTCCCAGTGAGATGTAGGTGTTTCCATGATTTAAGTTATTTTATGATTTTGATATGTTTTTTGGTTACTAAATTGTGTTTGATGGATTACTTATGGGGTAAAAAACATGTTTTGGATGGGATTTGACATGAATGGGTAATGAAATGGATTTTGTAATTTTTTTTTTCATTTTGACATGTTCCCTTTTTTTTATTCTTTAAAATGATATATGAATTGTATGAAAGGTTTAAAATTTGTTTTCAAAGGTACTTGATATGCGAATGTGTTGAAAGTGGTATTTTTAAGAGGATTATATTTTCTAGTATGTTGGATACCTTTTTGTGTAAATTTAATATGAATTATAAATTATTTAAATGATGAGAAGAATGTTTTAAAATTAGTTTGGTATGTGTGGTAATTATAAATGGGCTTAGACTATAGAAATGGTTGAATTAAATTTTTGTTTTTCTTGTCACGTTTCCAAATGGGTTTCATGAATTATGAAAGTAGGGAAAAATGTGTTTTTAAATGGTTTTGTGTGTGTTTAAAATTGAATGTGGTTTTGATATGGAAAATAGTGGTTTCCATGTAGTGATTATGAAATTGGGTTTTTATGTGATATTTGAAATGGGATTTGAGAACAGAGGGAATCCTTGATATCTAAGTGGGTGAACTAGAACTAGTTTTCCAGTTTACTCGGAAGTGGAAACACAATGATTCATTTAGTAGGATTTAAAATTCAAACACTAACTAAACATGTGATACTAGAAGAGACCAATATAACTTGGGTTGTGTTCCCCTCCAATGGATCATGAATGGTAATTCTATTTTTTTTGTCTTATTATCAAGAGACTATTAATCCTTGGGATGAGATCCCATCTAATGGGTCATGCACATGAACACTTATAACACCCCAAATTTTTATAGACATTTTTTTTCTCGAATAAATTAATTTTTCATTGATATATTTAATTGATCTATGTCATACACTCCTTTCACACAGTATCTACTCGGCACATATTATACGCAACACCAACGTGGATTTGTTACACATAAAACTGAGTTTCTACAAAACATATTTTTTTTTGTTATAAATATTTAAATGTGATAATTATAACCTAGTCATTAAAAATAGTAATATGAAAAGTAATAAATATTTTTTTAAATATTTTTTATAAGGTTATTATATAAATAAAAAATATTGATATCTAAAGATATATTTTTTGGTAAATTCCTTATATGTTTAATAATACAATTTTCTCAAATGAACTCCTTTTCATGTTCCTCCATGAAAAATAAAAAAATTAATTTTAGAAACATTTAGAAATTTAGATTGAGGAAATAAAATTAATTTTTGAATTTATAATTTCAAAATTATCGTAGGGTGATTTTTTGGTATTTCTCTAAGAAACTTCATTTATGGATGAATAGTGAAAAATACTGAATTTTAATTCAAAACTGCCTTTTCATCTAATTTATTTATAATTTTAAATAATATTTTAAAATTGTTTAAAATTTTAAAAATATTAAATTATTATTAATTAATTCAATATTGGTCATTAGAACAAATTTCATAGTTAAATTGGATATAAAAACATAGAAAACTTTAGATCATTTTTACTTTAAAATAACATAGTGTTTCCTCGTCTATGGGATTAAATTTAAATTAATTTCTATAAAATATGTGATTATAATTTGTAAAAATCTATTCCATATTTTTAATTGTAATAATTTATAATTTATAATAAGTTTAACTTAGGTTTGACCAAAAATATTAGTGAATGTAATTAAAATTAATCACGATGATTAAGGTAAAATTAATCTTAACAAGGTAATATCTCTTAAACTTTAGGGCACAAATGACCTAGAAAAATGTAAAAAACCCATTTTATGTCCATTATTAGTCCCTTAACCACAAAGTATTGAGATTGGTTGGATTTTTTTGAATTGTTTTCGGTAAAAACGTGGGTACACATAACTTGTTTTAAAAAATTACAAGTATGTCCCCTTTCTTCCCTATAAAAGTCCACCTCCTTTACCCATTATTCATACCTATAAAACCGATTAGGTACATCCATTAACTTAAAAATACACTTACCAACATACCTATATTCCTCCTTGAAGCCTAACTTTGGGACAAAAGCCTTCCAATGAATCCCTTTGGTGAAAACCAATAAGAGTTACCCAATTATGATGTAACATCCCTCCTCAAGATCATTTCTTTTATTTTCAATTAACCACTCCCTAAAATATTATTATTAAATAATTTTATAAAATAAAATAATACTAAATTTTATAGGATGTTTTTATGATCAGGGTTGGACCTACACTTACACACACTTCCATTAAATGGGTAACAAACATACTGTTTATGTGTACGACGAACTATAGGCTCTTGAAACAATGATTGATATTTTTTCATTTACTACCTCTCATGGTGGGAATTATGATGGAAAATTAATTTATATAGGATATATATTATATGTATAATTTATTTATTCTTATTTAATTTTTAATTATAACATACCTTTATACTTTCCATCTTGTGTAAATACAATAATTTTGTTTGAGGACGTGTGGACTATCGCCCCCTCAAAATGATGCGATTCATTCACACACTACATGGAAGGTATTAAAGATTTTTAGTGAACTTATATTATATATATGACATAATAATTATAATTTAATGTTATTACATAAATATATACAAATATGTAATTTTTTTCTTTCTTTCAATTCGACAATAAAACGGAAACTGCGTTCATGTGTACGTACGACCTACCTTCTTCAAGAATGAGATATTCCATTTCATAGTTACATGTCATATGTATTATTATAATACAAATATTCTGAATATAAATGATATTTATATCATATTTTACACAATTTAAATCATTATATGACTCTAATCCCCAAATATATAACAAATTAATACACATGAGAAGAACAAATCAGATATTACGTGAAGTGAAAACTTAACATAGAATTGTTAAAAAGAGAGTAATATAAATTCATAATAAATGATATGTGATATTAGATATAATAATATGTTTATATATAATAAATATAAATTTATTATATATGATTTTTGAATGAATAGGATGATATTCAAGATATAAGGAAAGGGGATTTCTAGTCTCACTTTTATTTTTGTGAGATTTACACTTTATTTACCACTAATATCTTTTGTTTTGTAATTATAATTCCCATGAATGTAGTTTATGTTTATTATCCTTAATTTTATTGGTGTTTAAATATATAAATTATGATATATCTTTCATGGGGTTCATGTTTCAAGAGTTACCAAATCAGAAAAGTAGTTTTGTCTCAATTTTCCTTCTTTATGACATAAGGCATGAAGTTTTAGAACCATGTTTTCAAAAATGTTTTCAAAGATGATATCTTATCTTAATTTTTATAGAAAAATTATTTTAAAATTTTATTATGCTTTTCAAGATTCCATTAAAAGTTTTCAAGGTATTTTGAATGATATGGTTTTCAAAACGTTTTAAAGCATCTTTTATAAGATTTCCAAGAAATGGTTTTCAAAATGTTTTCAATATATATTTATATTTTTAAAAAGAAAAATGTTTCCAAAATGCTTTAAAAGATTTATTTATTATCTTTCATGTTTATTTTAAAGACAATGGGTCTCAAAAGGATTTAGGTTTTAAATATCCCTTTTCAAAAAAGAAATGATATTTCCCTTAGGTAATGTTTTCAAAATATATTTCCAATTTATTTTCAATCTAATATGACATTCGTTGATGTTACTCATTCCCTTATAGGATATTATCTGAAGGTTTCATATATATTTTTCTGTAATGATTTAGGTTTTGATGGAATGATTCTAATGACCCCCATTTATCTTCCACGAGTAATATTCTTTTGAAACCTACTTATATTAACAGGTTATGATTTGATGAAATTATTATAAAACCTATATCTCCTACATAGTTTATTATGTGATCAAAATTAATTGATACCCATTTCATTTCATGGGATTATTATAGGTTTTTTGTAAAATCCATCTTTATTTATGTGTCATGATATGATGAAAGTTCTATTATCTTGTAGAACATGTATGACTGATTTTATTATGAGATGGGTGGGACCTATATCTCCCTCCAATACATTGGGAAAATATTTATATCTCATGAGATAATAATACGAATCAAGTTTATGGGATTGATCCACTATGGGGAGATGGGGAAACATGATCCCTTATAAGGAAAGGACATCCACTAGGGATGGTGGTGTGTACCACCAATTAGGAGTAATCACCAAGAATTTAGAATATTGGGAAACCCAATCCACTATGGGAAGATAGAAATAACCTATCCATTACAAGGAATGGACTACGATTAGGGATGGTGGTGTGTCCCACCCAATAGGATTGATTCCCATGAAGTTACTTGATAATATCAAGTAGTTCATCTTGAATTATAGATAAAGTTATCAAATTTTTATGTATTCCAAAATTTCATGTCTTATTACTATGATATTATTTCAAAGATTATGTTCCTTATTTTCTTATGATTAATTTATTATGAACATCCAAGATTTATTCCATGATTCGTGTTTCTAATCTTATGATATGTAGGGTGGGGCCTTCTAATGTTATGATCACATTAGAATAAACTTATGCTCATGTTTATGCAAATTTTTCTCCCTTATTTACACTTAAAAAACATCTAAGATATCTACTTTTTATGTTTCCTTCCCTAGTTTATGAAGATATGTATTATTTTTTATGTGTCTAAGAAGGGTTCTAGTCTTGAAGAACCAAGTCGGAGATAATGTATCTTACTTATGTACCAGTGTTTATGTTTCGATGTGTCAAATGGAATCTGACTAGAACAGTCTGTGGGTGTCTATTTGTATAATGTTTTAAGTATTATAATAAATTTATTTAATGTTAATATATAAAAAGTGATGATTTCTATAGCTAGTATTAGAGAAAAGGTTTAGTTAACCTATGGAAGCATGGATGAGAAATCCTTAGCGAGAAACCTAAGGACATGTCTAAGGATATGTATAAGGATAAATGAAAGTATAAGATAATGTACTAGAATTTTGGAAAAGGATAGAGTAATTGGTTTCCTAGAAATACATACATGTCTGTATATGGAAAGTGGATGTGGCTCTGGCACAAATATTTCTATGATTAACAACTCTGATAAGGTGTTCCTGTTATGACTCAACGTAACTTGGTACATGACAATGAGACTTGATGCACACCTTATTTGAAACTCCATGGGGATATGTTTTGGGAATTCAAAAACTCTCCAAAAACCATCCTGAAGGATTTAAATTTATGTTGGATATGAATAAACCATGATAAATCAATGTTTTCATATATTAAATACCATTTCATAGTTTAGACATCATATCAGTGAATTTTCAAGATTTTGTGGTTCCTCATTATGGTAAATGTTTCTTAATCTATAATTTAGGTTTTAGTTAATTGTAATAACATGAAGGCACCATATTAATAGTTATTAAAACAGATAATTCAATGATTTTCCTCCTGATAAACCAAATGTTATGGGTTAAAAAATAAAAAATATCACTTCTATATTTACCCAAATCACTTAGGCAATGAATCGTGGTGGAATTCCAAGTGAGAAAAGGAGAGAACAATATTATGTTGAGACCTTCACAAGGAAATGTCCACTTTCTTTTAGTGCATCTTCTAATCTACTTGTTTATGAACACTAGATCAATGCCACTGAAAATATATTCTCCGTTCTCTGGTGTTCAGATCATGAGAATGTCAATCTAGCTATTTATTTATTAGTAGGTGAAATAGACCAGTGGTGTACTCTAATTAAGAATACAAGGAGTCGAGATGAAATTGAATCCATATATTGGGATGAGTTCAAAAACATATTAGTTAATAAGTACATTCCTCATGTTCTTTGTACGAAGATGGAAAAGGATTTCCTTAAGATGAAGGAAAAGGATGATGAATCCATTGGTACCTATGAGGTTAATTTACCAGACTTGTGAGGTGCGCTTCTAGAATTATCATCCACGATGAATATAAAGTTGATAGGATATTCAGTGTCTTAAAATCAAGACTCATAAGGGAATTGGCCTTCAGATACTTGAAATTCTATGAATAGACTGTGCATTATTCAATCAAATTTTAAATAGAGGTCGGAGTTACATATCAATCTCATGATTTTAACAAGAAATGGAAGATGGAGTTTAGAGGAAAATATAAAAACCATGAATAGAAGAATATGATTCTTCATTTATGCTCTATGTGTAGAAACAAATATGGAAGGAATTTCCTTTTGGGTTATAATAAGTGTTTTAAATGATAAAAGGAAGGCCACAAAGATATTGATTGCTGCACTAATGAGAAAAATTTGGCCAATGATACAAATATAATAAAATATACACAGAATGAACCCCCCACACAATAGTTCTTCAAGTGTAAAGAGAATGTGAATTACGCTAACTAGTTCCTAAACCCAATGTCTAATGATGATGATCATTATCAGAAACCTCTTAATCTATGGGATAGGGGTAAATCTCATGTGATCAATATTTCTAATGAGGGGTGAGATAATGACATGGTGAAAGGTATACATAACATCCACTCTAGAACTTCTATATACTTATTTGATTCTATATCTATCCACTATTTCATATCTAAATTTTTTTATCAGGGTATAATGATTCTAATTAAATGAAGAGAAGTTAAATTAATACTGAAAACTCTAAAAAGTATGATTATTTCATATCAATAAATGATTCCTCTCTTGTTGAATTTTTTTGGAATGTACTTCCTATAAATCCAGTCATTTTTTCTTTGGTTAAATTTAATGTCATATTAGGCGTGGATTTAGTTTATCTACATAAATACCATATCAAATTTAGAGAAAGGGAAGTTACATTTGACATTTCAAACCTTCCTATGACCATCCATCAATGTGATGAAAAGTATGAACTTCCTTTGAAGATTATATCGAGTGTATGGGTCTTAATTTCCATTCATAAGTGTTGTTTATCTAAAATGGTTGGGAGAAAATTGGCATTGATATTATGACTATTTTTCTATAATTTATGGATGTATTTCCAAAAGATTTTTATAGATTTCCACAAAAATGTGAAGTTGAGTTCTCAATAGAACTCATACCGGGTTCCATTTCTATTTCAAAAGCTATATATAAAATGGCCTAATTGAGTTGTAGGAATTGAGGAAGTAGTTCCAAGAAAACCTTGATAAGAGATTCATTCAACCAAGGGTGTCACCATCGGGTGCACTTGTTATTTTTGTGGAAAAGAAATATAGATCAATGTGACTCTAAATTGATTATCAGGAGTTGAAGAAGATCACAATCAAGAACAAGTATCACCTTCCCTATATTGATGATTTGTTTGATCAGCCATGTATAGATCAATTATATTCCAAGATTGACCTTTATTCTAGATATCATCAATTGAAGGTAAAAAAGGAGGATACACCAAAGAGGAAATTCTGTATAAGGTATGGAAACTTTGAATATATAGTAATTAATTTTTGTCTTACTAATTAAAATACTATATTCATGGAATAATTGAATAGAGTATTTAGAAATTACCTTGATTATTTTTTGGTAGTATTTACAGATGATATTATTATATATTCTAAGAGAATTGAAGATCATGAAGACCACTTGATAATTTTACTAAAACCTTAATAAAGGAAAAACTATATGAAAAATTTATAAAGTATAAATTTTTTCTTCAAAAGGTTTCATTTATGGGCCACATAATCTCAAGAGATGGTGTATCAGTAGATCCATCAAAGATAGAGGCTGTTGAATGTAGGCCCAGACCAACCACGATAATAAAGATCCATATATTTCTTGGTTTAGATGGATATTATCGAATGTTTTTAGAGATTTTTTCATGAAATTCTAATCCTTTAACCAAGTTAACTTGGAAGGGTGTAAATTTCCTTTGGATAGATAAATGTGAGGAAAATTTTAGGAAACTAAAGATAAGGTTTGTCAATGCACCTCTTCTTACATTACCCTATAGTGGTGAAGGGTTTTTAATCTTTAGTGATGCATCCAAGTAGGTATTGGGATGTGTTCTTAGGGATAATTAAATGGTTATCACTTATGTCTCACATTAGTTGTTGATTCATGGGAAAAATTACCCAACTCATTATTTGGAGTTAGTTGTTGTAATTTTTTCATTTAATATATGGATGTACTCCATTTATGGAGAAAAGTTTGATATATACATTGATCATAAAACTATGAAATATATATTCACACAGAAGGAGTTGAACATGTGATAGATTATATTGTTATATATTATAAAGAATTATGATTGGTCAATAAATTACCACCGAAGGAAAGAGAATAAGGTGGTCGATACTTTGAGTCGAAAGGATTATTCTTTCTTATCTATAATGAGGATCACAAAATATCCAATATTTATGAATTTACAAACTATGGATATGGAAATCTTGAAGGAAGGGGGAAATATTATCTTTCTCAAATTAATTTTCAACCCTCTATCCAAGTGAAGATTTAGGGGGAACAAAGGAAGATGTAGAGGTACTTAAGAAAGTTAGAAATGCTTTTGAGTTTAACCCTGACCAAGATGGAATGATAAGGTTCCAGAACTGTGTATCTATTCTTTCCATAATATATTTTAAGAAGAATCTGTTAGAGTAACCTCGTAATTATTAATTCTCAATTAATCATATAAGTATAAATATGTATAGGGACTTGTAAGAATAGTACTAGTGGTATGGAATGAAGTGAGATATCTTAGAGTTTTCATATTGGTTCATAGAATGCCAAATAGTTAAGGTAGAAATGAAAAATTCAAAGGGAATGTTTCATCCATTACCAATACCAGAATGAAAATGTGAGAACATCACTATGGATTTTGTTTTTGGACTACCGAAAACCTCTAAAGGGTTTAATTCTATATTGTTTGTAGTTGATATCCTTACAAATTCAGCACACTTTATCGCTATCGAAGAAGACTTCTCTATAGATAAACATGATAGGATATACCTTATGGAAGTGGTAAGGCTTCATGGAGTACCACATTCTATTATATCAGATCAGGATTTGAGGTTTAACTCTACGTTTTGGAGAAGTCTTCCACAACCACTTGATATAGAACTGAGTTTCATTATTGCTTATTATCCTCAGACAGATGGTCAGTCTGGAATAACAATTTAAATCCTAGAGGATATATTGAGATCTTTTTTTTAGATTTAGAAGGTGGTTGGGATGAACATCTTCCTCTGTTTGAGTTTTCTTACAATAAAATATTTCACTCAAGAATTTATATGTAACCTTATTAATCCCAATATGGAAAGAAATGTTGAGCTATAATGTACTGGGATGTGTTTAGAAAAATAAAGCTATTAGGATCTATGATCGCTGATGAAGTGGTAGAGAAGTTTAGATTCATTCAACATCATATCAAGGAATCTCAAAGTCAGCAGAAAATTAATGCGGATAAATGACAATATGTTCTAGAATTTGAAGTTATTGAGATGTTTTTTCTATGAATCTCTCCCTGGAATAAAGTTATGAGATTCAAGAATAATGGGAGACTAAGCTATAGGTATATCAGTCTCTTTGAAATTATTGATAATATTGGGATGGTAGCCCATCACATAGAAATTACTAAAAAAATATTTCTCAACATAATGATGTCTTCCAGATATCTCTCTTGAAGAAGTACATACCTGAATCTTCACATGTACCGAACTCAAAGGTCATACTGCTGGAGCATGATCTTTCTTAAGAGGAATAACCATTTGAAATCAAGGATCATTGAGAGAAAGATCTATGAAACAAGGACACTCACCTGGTCAATGTTTCATGGAGTAATCACTTGTTATAAGAAGCTATGTTGTAACTTTAGTATATTGTGGAGTATAAGTATCCTCATTTGTTTATACTATAATGATGAATTTTGAGGGCATAATTCATTCGAAGGGTGGTAGAATGTAATACCCCAAGTTTTTATAGACCTTTATTTCTCAAATAAATTAAATTTTCATTGATATATTTCATTTAATTAATTTAAACATTCATGTCACATGGAACCAAATTGGTATATGTTATATGCAACACCGACTTGGCGTACGTTACACGCAACATCGTGTTTATAAGAAACATAATTTTTTGTTATAATTAGTTAAGTGAGATAATTATAAACTATCCATTAAAATTATTAATATGAATAGTAATAAGTAATTTTAAAATATTTTTTATAATGGTTTTATAGAAATTAAACATATTGATAATGAAATATATAGTTCTTTCAAAATTATTTATATGTTTAAAAATAATATTTTCTCAAATGAAATGATTTTCATGTCCTTATGTGAAAAATATTTAAATTAATTTTAGAAACATTTAGAAATTTAATTTATTAAAATTAAAATCATTTTTTAATTTATAATTTCTAAATTATCTTAGGGTGAATTTTTGGTATTTATCTAGGAAACATCATTTTTGGATGTATTAGGAACAATACTGAATATTAATTCAAAACCCCTTTTTAAAATAATTTATTTATAAGGAAAAAATTTATTTTTAAAATGTTTTAAAGTTTTATTAGATTAATGTTTTATCAATTAATCCAATATAGTTCACTGTAAAAAATTTCATATTGAAATTGGATATAAAAACATAGCAATCTTTTGATCATTTTTACTTTAAAAACCCACAGTGTTGTCTCATATACGAGATTAAAATTAAATTAATTTCTACCAATTATGTGATTAGAATTTGGAAAATGGATTAAATATTTGGAATCATAAGAATTTATAATTCCTAATATGGTTATCTTAGTTTTTTTTACAAATAAAATTAGTGAAAGTAATTAAAATTAATTAGAACGATTATGGTAAAATGAAGCTTATCAAGGGAAGAAGCCTTAAACATAAGCGGCCAAATGAACCATACACTTTTACAAAACCCATATTATGGAAATTTTTAGTAAATTAACATTAAATTATTATTTTTTGTATATTTATTAATTTTTTTGGTAAAAACGAGGGTATATCATACTTGTTTAAAAAAATGAAAAGTATGTCCCTTCCCTTCACTATAAAAGGACACCTCATCTACCCATTATTAACACCTGTAAAAACTATTTGTTTAGAAAAATATTTTACCAATTAAGTTCCAAAAATCCCTCCCATACTCCTTGAATCCTTTATTTGGGAAGAAAACCATCCAAGGAATCCCTTTAGTGAAAACCAAAAGGAGTTATGTGATTAAGAGGTAACATCCCTACTTAAGCTCCTTTATTTTATTTTACATTATTCATTACCTTAAATATTATTAGTCCATGATGGTATAAAAACCCAATATATTCAATATACTTTCTTTTTTATGATAAGAGTTCAACCTACACTAAGAAACACTTCCATTTAATGGGTAACAAACATACTGTTTACGTGTACTATGAAATACCGCCTCACAAATTGGTGATTGTTCATTTTTCCATTACCACCTCTCATTTTTAAATTTTGATTGAAACTATATTTATATATGATACATATTATATTTATAAGGTCTTTATTATTCTTTATTTTTTATTGAGAACTTACCTTTATGCTTTCCATCTCGTGTAAATATGATAATTTTGTTTGAGGAAGTGTGGATTACCGCCCCCTTGAAGAGATGCGATTCATTCACATACTACATGTAATGTATTGAGTATGTGTTTAGTAAACTTATATGATATATAATAAATAATATTTATACTATAATATTATTATATACATATATAAAAATATTTTATTTTATTTTCTTTCAATACAACAATAAAATAGAAACATTGTTCCTGTTTATGTATGACCTACCGTCTCCAGGAATGGTGTATTCTATTTCATACTTATATATTATATGGATTATTATAATACAAATATAACAAAAATTCATGATATATATATAATTTATTAAATTATGGAAATCATGAAATAAGTATAAGGAACAAATATATAAAAAATTAAGACAAATGCTAAGAACAAATCAGATATTACCTGAAGTGAAACCTTAACATATAATTGTTAACAAGAGGGTAATATACAGTCATAATTAACCCATATATGGTATTATATATAATAATATGTTTCTATATTATAAAATTTTAATTATTATATATGAGGTTTGAAAGAGTACGATAAGAGTCAATATACAGGGCATATAGATTTATAATCTCACTTTTATTTCTATGAGATTCACACCTTACTCACCACTCATATCGTTTGTGTGGTGATAATACATACAATGAATAGATTCTATGATTATTATCCTTAATTTTGTGGGTACATATCCATTTGTTTATACCTCTTTCATGGTATTATGTTTCAAGAGTTACTGAATCAGAAAAGTAGTTTTGTCTCAATTTTCTTTCTTTGAGACACATTCCATGAACTTCCAGAACCATGTTTTAAAAAATTATTTAAAAGATGATATTTTAAGATAAATTTAAAGGAAAAATTAATTTAAAAATTTTATGTTCCTAAATATTCCTTAAAAAAATTTCAAGATATTTTTGACGAAATGGTTTTCAAAACGTTTTCTAGCTTCTTTTATCAGTTTTCGAATAAATTGTTTTCAAAATATTTTCATGATTCTTTTATAAGTTTTCATGTAAAATGGTTTTTAAATTTTTTTTCAAGATCTATTTCTATTTTTTCAATGAAAAAGTTTAAATATTTGTTTTACATATTTATTTATATCTTTTCAATTTTATTTTGAAGAAAATGGATTTAAAAAGGTATTATTTTTTGAAGAGCCTTTTTCAAAGAGAAATGATGGTTTCTTTAAGAAATGTATTCAAAATGTCTCCCAATATTTGTTTCCATATAAAATTACATGATTCGATGTTACTTAGACCTATCTAGGAAGTAATTTGAAGGCCCCATTCATATTCTTTCTTGAATGGTTTATGTTTTTATGGAATGATGCTTATGACACCCTTTTCTATTTGACGTATTATATGATTATGAAACTTACTTCATTTCAAGGGTTATGCTTTGATAAAATTATTTTGAAACATATATATTTTTAAAAGTTTATTATGTGATGAAAATTTATTGTTAACCATTTTATTTCATGGGATTATGATAGGATTTTTATAAAATTCATCTATTTTTATGGGTCACGATAAACTGAATATTTTAGTATCTTGAGACACATGTATGAATGATTTTATTATGAGATTATTGGGACCTATATATCCCTCCAATGATTTGGGTAGAGATTTATATCTCATGATATAATGATGTGAATCAAGTCGACAAGCTTGATCCACAAAGAGAAGATGGGGAAACCCAATTCCTTAAAAGGAAATGACTGTGACTGGGGATGGTGATGTGTCCCACCCATTAGGTGTATTCAACCTGAAGTTAGAAGATGGGGAAACCCTATCCAATATGGGAATAAGGGAAAAAAAATCCATTAAATGTAAAGGAATGTGATTAGGGATAGTGATGTGTCCTTCCCTATAGGTTCGGTTCCCATCAATTTCTTTGTTAAGTTATAGCAATGAGTATTGAATTATAGGAAAAATATCAAATTTTTATGTATGCCAGAATTCAATGTCTTATTCCTATGATATGATTTAATGTATCATGTTATTTATTTCCTTGTGATTCATGTCTTATGAACTACCAAGATTTATTCCATGATTCTTGTTTCCAAACTTATGATATAAAGGGCATGATCTTATAAGGTTATGATCACGTTCACATACCCATATACTCATGTTTATGATTACATTTCTCCCTTTCTTACCCTTATTATTCATCCAGGATCACTAAATTTTAGGTTTCCATTCCTATGTGATGAATAAATGTATTATGTTTTATGTGTTTAAGAAGGTTTCTAGTCATGAATAACCTATTGGGAGACAATATTTTTTACTTATATACCAGTGTTTATGTTTTTGTGTTTCCAAAGGAACAAGACTAGTACAGTCTTTGGGAGTATATTTGTATAATGTTTTAAGTATTCCAAAAAGGTTATGTAATGTGAATGTATGAAAGGAAAGGGTCATTATAACACCATTGGTAGTTGAGATTTGAGTATTTTGATCACTAAGGTTTGATGCTCATAGGGTCCCACTTGTTCTAGTTACCTATAAAAATTTTCCATTATTATCTTTTGTGATATAATTTTTATGTTATGTGGTACCATCCGTTGGTATATGGTGGACCATGTGTGTATTTAATTTTAAAGGAAGATCATTAAGAAATGATTTTCCATGAATGTGTTTCCTTGAGAATGGTTTTTCTTAAAAAAAATCTTAAAAAAGTTTCAAAACTCTTAAAATAAATGTTCATGTTGATTTTTCTTCTATTATTATAGCATGGAATCTTTTATTTTGGGTGGAATCCTATAGATATTATGATCACACTGTATATACACCTTTTTGTGTATGTAGACTTTGTTATGTATGACCCAGGTAAAGGAAATATGTATGGTGGTGATGGTGGATCTGGTTACTAGTGTTTCACTTCTTGAAAGTGTTGGTGGTGGTGGATTGAGTGTTATGTACCTCATGTTCACAAATGTTTTGGGATGGTTTTTTTGTTTCCATTCCATTGTCGTTTCATTTAGTTTTGTTTAAAAATTTTAACCTGATTGTAAAAACCTTCATACCTCATTTGTTTAGGATTATTAGTTGTTGTTAAATTTATATATGTTTGGTATTTTTGAATTTGTAAATGGGTGATATAATTCCCAAAGAATATTATTGATACCTAGGAACTAGTTTCAATTTCATGGGAATTGTGAATGACCTTTGGGCCATGTCGTAGACTGAGTCAGATGTTGGGTTGGATGGAACCCCAGCTTGGTTCATACAGAACGGTATCAGAGGAGGTTTCTCTCTTTTTGGGTCAAGCTATTTGAGAAAGAGTCTAGATAGACCATAACTTGGATAGTCGGGGATAGAGGATCAAGTTGTGAGTGGGGTTCCTAGCCAATACACCTCGCACTAGACATGGGTTTCCATGTTATGTTGGTATTTGATTTTACATCTCCTCTATGTGAGACATAAATGTTTCAAATTGCATATGGAAACTAGATGGGGGTGGAGTGGTGTGGTTTTTTTGGTTATTGTAATGGGTTTTTCTATGTTTTGATTTATGAAAGTATTGTTATATGTTGTCATTTCTGAAAATATTCATAAAAGTTGTGTTGATGGTTTTATTTCTGATTGTTTCTTGTTGTAGAAAAATGAATCCTTGGAGAGTTCCCATGCAGCCGTGAGAAGAGGCTGGAGAGAGTTATCCTTCACCAATTTATTAGAGGCTAGTTGAAGAAGTGGTTCAGGCTATCCAAGCTTTAGGACAAGGATTAGTCCTTGGTCTTTCTCAGGTTAGAGAAGCCAAAAGTAGGTCCTAGAAAGGATATGGATCCCAATTCCATCAAGAACAATCCTCCTTTATTCTGAGGTTGCATGAAACCACATGAAGCATATGAGTGGAATGAGAAGATTGAAAGAATATTTGATGTCCTCAATACTATTTAGGTTGTTAGGGTAAATTTCACATCATTTATGTTGAAAGGTCCCAATATAAAATGGTTGGACTTAGTGGTAAATTCTATAAAGAAAGAGAAGATGGGTTGGAAAGGCTTTAAGGTCATTTTCAATGTATAGTATTTACCTGAGGTTTTGGAATTAGCATGATCCTGAGAGTTCATGGCGATTGTCCAGGGATATTGGTTGGTAATTGAGTATGCTAACTATTTCATATATCTAGTTCGGTATACATAATAGCTCATCTCCAGTGAGAAGATGAAGGCATAGGGGATTGAGAGGGGGTTGCGCCTAGAAATTTGATCTGGGGTTTTCTTATTGAAGTTAAAAAACTATTTTATGGTGGTTGATCATTCCATGATGTAGTAATTGATCATGGAAGAAATTCTAGTTTTTCTAGGGTATTGTCAGCTATGTATAGTGGTAGTTCATCAGAGAAGAATAGGAAGTGAGTTGTGCAGGGGAACAAAGGATGCATTAGTTCATGCCATCCTCCCCACCTATCTTCGTCTTTGGTTTCAAATGCTAGGTCAATTTTCTACCATCAGTGTGGGAAAGCTTGGAATATAAGACCTATATGAACATTTCCTCCTAGACCATGTCACTGGTGTGTAGTTATGGGGAACTTAAAAAGATTTTTCAAAGTGTCATTCCCATGCTAGTGCAATGCAGGATCTGTTGCTTCAATGGGGATGTCATCCCCACTAGAACCATCCAAGTAAGCTAGTTATCGGTTCACAAGACATGGTGGAAGGTCTGAATAATGTTCTGGGAAGATTAAATTCTGGGTAGATCGACATTATAGTGGTTTCTATTAGTTATAGGTTGATGTAAGGCAACTTTATGCAGTGGATCAAGCCTTAGTGGAATCATATGTATGGCCTCCAATAGTTTGAGGTACCGTTATTATTGCATTATCATTAGCTATTGTTTTGTTTGATATCAGTGCTACTATTTATTTTATTTTTTACCAACTTTTTGATGTTTTAAAATTTCTAATTCATCTTATTTCATATGTGATGGAGTTAGTAACTCCGATTGGCAATAAGAGAGAGTAGGGTTTTATGCATCCAACATTTATAGTCACCACGTTAGGCATCGAGCTAGAATGGGATTTTCTTGTTTTAGAAATGGAAATCTTTTATGTGATCTTGGATATGGATTGGATGGTTCATTTCTAGGCACACAGATATTTTTATAGGTAGCGAGTGTGTTTTTTGGTACCTAATGTAAGTAACCAATTTTTTTATGTTGATTGGGATCCTCAGTCGGGATGTGTTGGGCCTTGACTTCTTGAATTGGGAAACCTTGTTTTTCAGATCTCATCGCTCACATTGTGGGATGATGATGGTGCTACAGAGGGTGGATTACCTCATGTTATAGATGATTTCTTAGAGTTATTTCCATATGATTTCTCATGATTCCCTCCAAAGCGGGATACTGAGTTCTCTAATGATTTGGAATCAGAACACAATTGATACCTCTTCCCTAGTACTATATAGACCCCACCGAGTTGAGGGAATTAAAGGTACAACTAGAAGACTTGGAATACATAGGAATCATTTTCTTGAGTGTCTCGTCTTTGGCCTCCCTAGTTTTGTTTGTGAAAAGTTTGATGGATATCTTCAGTTGTGAATTGCTTATCGGAAGCTGAATAAGGTAACAATTAAGAATAAGTATCATTTTCTCCATATTGATGACCTTTTTGACTTGGTTAATGGGTAAATGTGATTTTTTAATATTTATTTGTGTTTCAGGTATCACCAAATCATATTTTGTGAGGTGCAAGTTCTGAAAACAGCCTTCTGAAGTAGGTACGTCCATTTGGAGTACTTGTACATGCCTTTTGGGTAAAAAAATGCTCCCACAGTCTCTATGGAACTTATGAACATGGTGTTCCATCATTATCTTGTCTATTTTTTCATGGTATTTGTGGAAGAAATTATAGAAAACTCTTGGACCGAGGAGGATCATGAGCGACATTTGAGAATTGTGTTGGGAACTCTTCTGTATTATCACCTCTATGAAATGTTTTCTAAATTCAACTTCTGGATCAGGGAGATGACATTTCTGGTCCATGTTATCTTGGAACGAGGTGATTAAATGGACCCCAAGATGATTAGTGCAGTTGTGTCATGGGAGAATCAAAAGAATGTGTTTGAAATTAGAATCTTCTTAGGCTTGAGAGGATATTACAGGCGGTTTGTTCGTGATTTCTCTCATCTTTTTTTGTCCACGATGGAACTCACCCATAAAGGGGTGAAGTTCGAATAGATACCAAAGTGTAAAGATTAATTTAATAATCTTAAGGTATTTTTGACCAAAGATCACTTTTTTTATCATTATAGAGCCCATAAAGGGTTTTTTTGTCTATTGCGTTGCTTCTGTTATGTGCCTTGTGTGTGTGCTAATGCAGGATCAACATGTTGTGGCATATGCTTCTCAGCATATTCAACCACATTAAAAGAGTTACCAAACCCATGAACTGAAGTTAGCAACGATGATTTATATTTGTAATACATGGCATCATTATTCATTTTAGGTGTAATTTGTAGTTTACTTTGATCATGAGAGCTTGGACTGCATTTTACTCCCAGAAAGATCTAAACTTAAGGAAAAATTGTTGGGTTGAGTACCTTAATGGGTTAAATTTTGAAATCCTGTATACCTTACGAAAAGGAAATGTAATGGTAGATTATTTGAGCAGAAATGTGTCAATGTAAGCATTGAAAAGGTCCAATAATGAGTGGACTTTGGTTGATCAATTTTCTAAGATGTAATAGGAGACTAAGAAGCATAGTGGAGGTGCATTCTTGACCAACTTGCAGCTGTCACCTTCTCTTTTAAGTTAATTCAGAAAGAGAATCCGAGTGATGAGTTGTGCTAGAGTTCTATGCCATTTTTAAATGGTGAGGAGATGACTTGTGATTAGTCATTTTCTCCCAATGGATTTTTTTTCATCATGGGTTGCTTCATGGTATTTATGTCATTGAGGGAGGTGGTGATCCATGATATCCATCTCTATCAGTGTTCCATTCATCAGGGTTTTATCAATATGTACTATGATGCGTGTCGGTAGATCTGGTGGCCAGGGATGAGGTGATCTATAGCTGACTTTGAATTATAGTGTTATATATTTCGGAATATTAAGGTAGAGCACCATAGCCCTCCAATTTTCTTCACCCACTTCCCATTCCTACCTAGAAGTGGGATAGGATCTCTATGGACTTTATTTTTGAATTTCTATATACACATTGGAGGAGGAATTATATTTGGGTGGTAATTGACTATTTGAACAAGTAATCCCATTTCATTCCAATCCGGGAATTAACCACTGTGGTTGAGTTGGTTCGGTTATATGTTTAAGAGGATGTGAAGTTCCATGGTGTTCCATCGATAATTGTTTCAGATAGGGACCCCTATATTACCTTGTAGTTTTGGAAATTCCTTCATAAGGCGATGAGGTCGCATGTCAAGTTGAGTATGAAATACCTTTTTAAATTGTACGGTAAGACAGAGCAGATGAATTAGGTTCTGATAGACATGATTCACCCATGTGCTTTGGATTTTGGAGGTTTTTTGGATATCCATTTGTGATTGGTTGAGTTTGGATATAACAATATTTGGAAATATTTATTTTAATGGCTCTATTTTATGTTCTTTATAATTGGCTGTGTTGGATGCCTTTGTGTTGGCATGGGGTGGGTGAGACCTCACTTTTGGGACAAAGCCTTGTATATGAAACATCTAAGAAAGTCATGCTAATCCAAAAATAGTTATTGATAGTTCAAAGTCTCTATAAGTCTGATGCCGATAGGATGAGATGAGCTTTAAAGTTTTCTATGGGTGAAAGAGTGTTTCTAAAAGTGGAACCGTGCTTGGGTCATCATCATTTGGTTAATAAATGGATGTTAACACAAAGGTATGCCAAACCTTTTGAGATTACTGAGCAGATTGGTAATGTAGAAAATAGGTTATCTATTCCTTCTTGGTTGACATCAATTCATGATGTGTTTTATGTTTCTAATTTGGAAAGGTATAACCTAGATCCTTCTCATGTTTTGAATTGGGAATAGTTGGAGTTGGAGTCATATTTTTCCATGTTTGAGCAGCCAATGCGTACTGTAGATTATCAAGAGAAAGTTATTAATGGGAAATCTATTCTGTTAGTATATATTCTTTATAAACATGGAAATGATATACATGAGATTTGGGAGTTTAGGTCTTGGGCTAAGGAGGAGTATCCCTGTTTGTTCATTGATCATTCTTTGGGATGAAATTTTTGGGGCGGATGGTGTTCATGGTGGGGAGAATTATTATATCCAAGATTTCATTATGGGGTAATTTCTTTTTTTATTCTCATTATAGTACTTATCCATGGGTTTTTTCATGAGTTTTGTGTTAAAAATAGTTAATTTGGGCTTAACAACTAGTAGTGTATGGTTGGAAAAAAATTAGGGGAAATCTATAAACCCTTTCACAGGAATCTGTGCGAAATTTTTCCATTTTGGATAGTGGATACTACATGTTTATTGCACAATTTAACAATCCATGTGGACTAACCATCCAAAATATCCCTCTTGGAAAATTTGGGGAGCACCGTTGCCTCACAGTTTGAAAAACTGTGCTGTAAAACTGTGTTCCATGTCCAAGTCATTAAAATTTAAAAATTACCTTTGTGTCCTCTTGTGATTTTACCCTAAACACCTCTATTTCACCCCATTCGGGATTATCCATCCTAGGTGCCTCTCCTTCATCACTTTCCTCCCTTGGATCTTCGTTTTCATGGTGGATTCAACGTGGATTATTCAATGAATCATTAGGTAAGTGTTTTCTTCATGGTGTTCTCCCTCCTTCTATGGGCTTCCTGCCTCTTTCATGAGTTCCTAATTTTCAATTGGTTATTTTACCTAGGGAGGTTTTAATCTTGTGTAGTATGGGGAATGTTGAGTTTGGTTATTAAATATCCCTCTGTTAGTGTCTTGTGGTGATGCAGTTGTGGTTTCACACTAATTTCTAAAAGTTTCCAAGGGATTGGTAGGTGGTTCTATGATTTTACATTATTGTATTATTTTTATAGGATTGTATGGTTTCAAAATTGTATTCCATGGATTACTTATGGTCTGTGAAACATGATTATGTATAATTTTGACAAGCATGTGTGATGGAATGGATTATATAAATGAAAATGGTTGTGTTTTCAAATGTTCCCAATTGTTGTGCTTCTAAAAAATGTTATATGAATTGTTTGGAAGGTGAGAAATGTGTTTTTAAAGGAACATGAGGTGAAAATGTGTTGGAAGTTCATTTTTCAAGATTAATGGATTTTGTATAAAGTTGAATACCTTATTTCAAAACTTTAAAATAAACAATAAATTATGTAAATGATGGGAAGCATGTTTTAAAATGAGTTGTGTTTGTGTGTGGATTTGATAGGGACTTGTCAATTGAAAATAGTTGAATTAATTTTGTGTTTTTCTTCAAATGTTTCCTATTGGGTTTCATGAATTGCACAAGTGGGGAAAAATGTGTTTTAAATGGTTTTTAGTGTGTGTAAAATGGAATTTGGGTTTGATATGGAAAATTGATGTTTCCATGTGGTGATATTTAAAGTGGTTTTTATGTGATATTTGAAATAGTATTTGGCAAAAATGGAATCTCAGGTATCTATGTGGGTGAACTAGAACTAGTATGCTAGTCGACTCAGAAGTGGAAATGTCCATATTAGTCTAACAGGATTTATAGTTGCAACACTAATAAATATGTGATATGACCAGATACTATTGGACATTGGGATGGGTTCCCCTCCAATGGCTCATGCACGAGAATCTTATTGGTTTTGAATTATTATATAGAGACCATTAGATATTGGTATGGGATACCCTCTAATGGACCGTGCATGGGAACACTGTTTGTAGTTGAGATTTAAGGATTTTGATCATCGAGGTATAATGTTTATAGGGTACCACTTGTGCATGTTATTTATAAGGATTTTTTCATAGTGATATCTTGTGACATAATGTTTATGTGATGTGGTTCCATCCATCAGTATCTGATGTACCTTGTGTGTATTTCATTTTAAATCAAGTTTGTTAAGAAATGATTTTCGTTGGAAGTGTTTCCTTGAGAATTGTTTTTCTTAAAATTTTTTTATTGAAAATGTTTCAAAGGTATTTATATAAATGTGCATATTGATTTCCTACTAATGTTATATAATATAATCGTTTCTTTTGGGTGGATCCTATGTGGATTTTGGTTACACCCTATAAAAACCTTTGGGCGTTTGTATAATTTGTTTTGTATAAGCTAGAAAAATTCAAGATGTACGGTGGTGATGGTGGATCTTGTTGTTAGTTTTTCACTTCTCACAGGTGTTGGTGGTGCCGGCATGAGGGTGATGCACCACATGTTGAATGGAGATTTCGGGATGGTTTTGTTGTTTCTATTCCGTTGTTGTGTCATTTGGCTTTGTTTTAAGTTTTAAAACTTGATTCTAAAAATTGTCATGTGTTGTTTGGTTATGCTTTTCAGTTGTTGTGATGTTTATTTATATTGGTTTTGTATGCCTATATAAATGGGTGAAATCATTCCCAAAGCATAATTTTAATACACAAACACATGATGCCAGCCCATAGGGATCATGAATGCCCTTCGGGCCATGCCGTAGACTAGGTCGGGTACAAGGTTAGAAAGAACCCTGACTAGGTTAGTGACCTTATAGGATACCAAAAATATGGGAAAAGTAAGTTTGGGTCTTTCCACATACTTGTAAAATCTATCATATCATATATTAGTAAGAAAGATGACTATGTTTCACTTTCTACAGCAGAAGAATAATACATTATAGATGGGAGTTGTTTCACCCAAATAATATAGACGAAACACAATCATTTAGAATACACACGTGCATATCACCATATCCCAATTATTTATGATAATACAATTTATATTAAATTTTTTTATAAATCATATCCATTACTCCTACAAAGAATAGATTGACCTTAGAAACCATCTTAAGATATCACTTTTAAAAGGGTGAAATATATTTTTGAATTTTTATGGTGGAATTTCAACATGTTGATATTTTTACTAAACCACTAGAATATGACCTTTTTTATTTCATTAATAGTGAGTTTTGAATAGGCTTCTTATTAAAATTTCATTTTAAATTTTCTTAACTTAAGCTATATTTTGTAAATTTATTTATCTTAACTTTATTTTTCTAAAAAAATAAAAAAATATTGATTTATTTTTCTATTATTATTTTTATCTCTTGCATATGATCACTATGTCTCACTTGTGTATAAATTTGATGGGGATCCTTATCTATTTATTTTAAAAAATTTATTTAATAGTGTATTCTATTTTTAAATAACTTTTTAAAATTAAGAACGTTTTTAGTGTAATATTTTCTAAAATAAGTAATTTTTTTATAATCATAGTAGTTTTCAAACACAATATATTTTTAAAAATTATATGATAAATTATGTATACTCTCTACTTATTTTTGAAAAAATTGTTTTTATCTCTCTTTAAGGAATATTACCGGTGTGTAAAAACTTCTAAACATACTTACCCCACTAACAATGTATTTCTTGAGTTGATTTTGATAAATGAAACTAAAAATACACTTTAAAAATATTTTTTGAATTCTAATGGACCTTTTTCAAGTTTCTCAAATGAATTAATCAATAATTAGTTGTAAAACCAATATATGATGGAATGAGTTTAATGGAAAATTTATTCACCAATTTTTCTTATATTTTTTCTCCTTTTATTTTTCTTTTCACTTATTATTCTTATTTATTTATTTTCTCACTTACCTTTTTATTTCCTTATTTATTTATATTTCTCTTTATTCCTTTATTTATTTTCTTCAATATGGATTTCTAATTTTTTATCCCCTTAAAACATATTTTAAAAATTCCTCTCACCCTCATGATCTATTTTAAATGGTGTTTGAAAGTTAATAGGGGGTTTCAAACATTTTGCTATTTTTTACTTCTCTTTTTTAAAATATGTTTCTTTATATTGGACACTATTTTAAAATATCTATTCGGGTTTTATAATAGTTATTTTTAAGTATTTAACTTATCTCATTATTTTATTTTAAATAATCACAATGGGTAAGATTTTTTGGATAAATTTAATATACTTAAAAGGGTGAAAATTTTATTCTTACAATGGGGAGAATTTATTGATTTTTTTGTTACGTGTTATTGATTAATTATATAAAAAAGGGGGAGTTATTGAAATATAAGTTATTTTTTTACTCATGTTTATGATTTTTTTCATTTATCTCTTAACTATATTTAATATATTATATTTGTATCTTTAATACCTTTATAAATATTTCTCTGTTTATTTACACTTGAAATATCTTTTTTTGTATGGTGTATATGATTGTTAGGGGGGATTGTTGTTCCTCTCTATCATGGTGTTTTAATTATAATAAACACTCTGTTGTAAATATAACAATATCATTTGAGAAAATTTTATTTACTTTAATTTTAATTTATATTTGGTAATTGATGAAATAAATGAAGATATTAAAGTCTATAAAAAGGAAAAAAGTTGGTATTCTTAAAGGCTTGGGAAAATATTTTTTCATCTTTGAAGGAAGTTGGATGGCCAATAAAATATTAATATAATGAATTCAAGGAGGCTTCACTTAATTATTGATGGAAAAAACCTCCCCTAGTAAGCTGTTGTTGGTAGTTTTCCTTCATGCTCTTTAATGGGCAAAATCTCTTAGATCCTGCAAGTCCATCAGCTAGCCTGTGAGAGTTAAAAAGATGTAAAAATACTCCAGAAGGACACCATATAATTAATGGATTATAGAATTTAGGAGTTTGTGGTTTTCTAGAACTTATATGTTATAGGAGACCCACTAAATAGTTGGGGAGGTGTATTGGGTAGCTGATTATGTTGAGATACAATGTTCAATAGAGAATCTATTATTGATAAAAATGACATAAAGTTTTTATTATTCTTCTTCAATGACCCCAAAAAGACCAAAGCATTCAAAAATATTTTTTGGGGCTAAAAAATTTGTCCTTGGTGCCTTGGAAGATCTACTAATTACCAAAATTTTATCTATGATTGATGACTCAATTTTGGCTCCCAAAAGGCGAATCGCTAGAAAATCCTCTCAAAATTATTTAAAGAGACAATCTCATTTACCTATCAATATAAAAGGATATATTCCTACATCATCTCTTAATTTATTATCACCAATTATACTCATCCTATAAAGATATTAGATTTTATAATTATAGTTTTGTTTTTCTAAACAAACCTAATTCTTATTATCTCCTTCTATAATGGGTTCTCACTTCCAAAAAAGTGGGGGGAGGGTTATTTGGATACATCTGATGTTTAAGAGGTTTCTCACAACCATAATAGGGAGTGATGAGCTTCTTGATGTATTCTAATAACATAGTATTAATAACATAAACCTCTGAATCTATGGGGAGGATTTATATGAGCTCATACAGAGCTATTGTAAAACTCATTTGTCAATTTTTTTCTTTCTTTAGTTTTATGTATTGAAAAATAAAATATCAATAAAAATAATTTTATAGATTCAACACAAAAAATTTCTATTAGTCTTAATAACTTAAATAAATTTTTAAATTAACTTTATAATATTTTTCAAATTTAAAAATTTAACTGTTTATCAAATTTAACAATGAACGGTTCGAAGCATGAGTTGAAAGACAACTCAAGATCCCAAAAAATTTATTAAAGAAAATAAAAGAGTTATAGTGGTAACATGAGGTAAAATAGGATTTAAAGAACAAAAAATCAAGGAAAAAAATACAATTATTATTGTAAAATATTGTTAGATATAAAATTTTCAAACAACTAAATGAGAACATCATCCAAAGTTCCTTACTGAATCATCAAGAACTATGATATTAATCCCCACATTTTTAAGACTCAAATAAGGATTCTTGGATTCATTGTAAAAAAAATGAAAAATGGGGTAGTAATTAAGGCACCATCACTAGTGGGTTCCTTCAATAAATTTAAAATCTTACCTCCCTCCCTTAAATAGGTATAATATTTCAATTTTCATCTTGTAATAAATTTCAATAAAATATTCTACCACACCATAAATACATAGATACCATAGTTATCATAAAAATGTATATAATAGACCATATATATGGATTTATCCATTATTTCATAAATATAAATAAGAAGAAACAACCCTATAGTCAGATAACAAGGCTTTGATATGGAAAAAAATATCTTAAGAGGATGATACTATATCTCATCAAGAAAAATTACTGAAATTAGAGTTGTATTTTCGATGAACATAACAATTAAAAGATAAAAAATGATCACCTTTATACTTTAATAAAGTTATTAGATATAACCATATTCTGATAACCATGTGCAGGTGACGATGTACTAACTATGTCAGCTTAAGAAAAGGGTTCTCGATTAAATTATCCTTTACAACCACCATCCTGTATCATGATCACACAAAGAAAACTCATGTACACAATACTAGAATTCAAGAGGAAATGTAGCCTCAAGAGATTATACATGATGTGTTAAGAAGATACAAAATTAATAAATTATATTATTTATTAATTTTTTTGAATATAAAACAAAATGTTTTCTCATTTTCTTCATAATTTTCTTATATAAATAATTATAATTTTTTAGTCTTATTCTATTGACTATCTTGGAAATTAAATTTTTTACTTCTAAAAAACCACATAAAAATTATTATTTATAGTTTATAATTTTTTTATATTGAAAATATTATATAATATATACCTTTATTATTATATTTTCACTAAGCTAAATGAATAATAATTTTTTGGCATAATTTAATTTTGTCAAAAAAAATATTTTAAAAAACAAAGCACTTGGAATTTGTATTGTATTATTTTTTTTTCAAAACTTTAAATATAAAATTCTATATTTCCTTCAATTCCCACTATAATTTTAAATAAAATTACTAAAAAATAATTTATCTTCATTATTCTATAATTCATAAAATTATCCATTTGTGTTATTATAAAATAAAATAATAGAATATATTTCATGAAATAGAATATTGTTATTTTTCTATAAAAACAAGTTTTTACCGTTTCATGAAAATGTTCACATAAAATTTATGGCAAAATATTTAGTATTCAGTATTATATTTTATAAAATATATTAATATATCAATGTTTTATATATTTTAATGGAATAATATATCTTACATGTTTTTTTAATTTTTTGAAAAAATGTGTTTACTTAATCTTTTATTAAAAATATCATATAAACTTTTAAGAAAAATACATGTTTTATGTTTTTATTAAAGTCATTATTTTCATTTTATTATTTTAAAAATTAAATTTTATTGTTTAATATTTTTTAATCATTCTTATTCAAAATATAAACATTTAAATATGAAGTAATTATAGTTTAAATTTTGAATTTAATTTGAATTAATCATATTTTATAATTTGTGATATTAAATTGGTTATTATTTTTTGAAATTAATTTTTAGTTTTATATACATTTTCCTTAATTCAATTTTATATAAATTTTCTTTCACAATTTTCTTTTTATACATAGTTTTATTTTTATGTTTTCGTTTATTTGGAGTAATTTGCATTCAATTTTTTTTAAGTGAAATGTATTATTTTTGAAAATATTTTTTGGACTCAAAATAATAATTTTATTATCATTTTATGGTATATAAGTGTATAAAATTATATTTAAACAATAATTCCCATTTTTATTATAAGATGAATGGAAAAACTCATGACACTATACAGACCATTAGAACCCATGAAGTTGAAAATTAGGATAGCTAACTCTTTAGTTGGAATCATTAAGAGTTATAAAACCATAAGGTGGGTGAGATTGATAATCCAACAATCCCACCAAAACATGAATTATCACTAATCACCAATATCCAAAGTTATTGTAGGCATATAGGTCAACTAAACATTACATAGAGTTTAGTGGGGTGCTCATATTGGAAAAAATGTGGATATTTTCTTCTTAAGAAGGGGATGTGAATTAGGGTGTTATAAAATTATAAATTTTTACATTAATTATATTTGGATCTTTTTCAGAACATGGTCCCTCATCAGAAGAAACAAATTCTATCTCTCAAAATCATTATGGCACTCTCATTGAATGATATACAAATATACAGGAAAGTAAAACACATGAAAATATTACTAGGTTCACCTACTCTAGGCTATATTCATAGGGAACACACAGATGATGTGTTGATGTGAAAAAAAATACTATATCATAAATTGTTTAGTGGCTACATGTTTGATAATGGTCACTCTATGCTAAGATCCACTATCTTTGCAATGTTTAAGCCTCAATCAATGCTCACTGAAGGGACACCCCATCTTCTTCTACTCCGTGTACTTCTTCATGGTAGGATACATTATATTATTGACTTAAGGGTCTATTAATTAGTTTATAGAATTAAAGGTATGATCTAGATTACTATAGTTTACTAAAATATATTTCAACATTAATTTCATATTATATACCTTTAAGACCCGCTTCATTGGGCTTCTAATCCTCTAAGGCCTATATAGATGAAATCTTTATAAAGATTTCGATATATATTTTCCACCTTAAATTATATATGAGAGTGTATTATTAATTATACGATCAAATTTTTATATTTATAATTTTTAGAGTTGTGAATAACCTATTACAGATGATTAATATCTTAAACTAGTATAATCCTTTTGTGAGATAATTTCTTCATTAACATTCATATATGAAAATGGAGATCTATCTTGTTCATTGAGCCATATTACTTCAAACCATATGTGATCAATGAAACTCTTTTATGAATTTCCCCAATCCCTTTTATATTATATCTGATATTCCAATGGTATTAACCAATTTTTTTAATTTCATGAATGATATCCATAAATTCCATGATAATATGTTATAGTCCCTCAAAAACCACTAAATTTGATCGAAGGATTGGGATAAATTGAAATCTATCATGGATCACCACTCTTACTTTTTTATATTACAATATATGTTAATGGAATTCACTTCTCTCAACTAGATTTTTCAATTTCATGCATTCTTTATATAACTTCCATGAGTATTTTATATAAAATCTTCAAAACCTCTAACATTGATTCATGGATTGAGATTAATTTCATTATCCACAAGGATCCATGACCATGTCATGTGTCCACACAATTAACTGTTGTAATATTCATCTTCACGATGCAAGTATTTAGATTTTATAATGGTCCCAATTCCAATACAACTACTGTATTCTTATATATCATTTAATCTCTAGGATTAAATATCAAAGAATATATAAAAACATTATTTTACTAAAAACATGCCTATTTATTTAATTGATCCTATCAAACAAATATCTCATCAAGAAACTCCAAATATTGATGATAATTATACCATTTAATCATATGAAAATATCTATTCAAGATTTCTTTTTAATTTACATGTTTTTGTATATGAAAAACTCTATTTAAATACAATGTATTAATCTCTATTTAAAGATCCCAAAAAATCACCATTTAATTCCCTTTAAATATATGAATAAAAAATCTACTTAAATTTCATTTTGAACCCTAAGAAAATCATCCTTGAATGTTTCAAATAGTTTTCATGATCATCTATTCCAACAAATTCATGGAGTTTCTCCTTTAGACTTATCCTATATGATTTTTAAAATAGTTGAGTTACTTTTTTGTCGCTACCTCAGTCTTTAAGTTATATTTTGTTAGAATTGATTATTTTTTTCTCTAATATGATCTAATTTTACATTTACATATCTCTTAAAAATATAAGTTTAATCATATATGGATATGGATTAATATTAGGGAAGTTCTGAAGCTTTATCTTACACTGAAATGAGGTCTAGCGTACTATTTTGGGACCTTTGGGAAATCCAATTTTCTATTACATACCACTTTTACTAAAATGGTATTTTTAAAAAACTACATGAAACATAATATAACCTTAAATAGACTTCAAAAAATAGGGTTACACTAATATAGCTTCCATTTCACTAATTAAATATTATATTGCCTTTATAAATTTTGAGGTACTACATAGCCTTTAGAAATAAGAATCTAGTTTTACAAAATTACAAGTAATTCTAGCCTATTAATATGAAGATATTGAAAAAATATATTTCACTTTATGAAACTCAATATTTTTCTAAATTTCTCTCTACAGTCTTTTAAATATTTTTAAGCATGCTCCGAGCACTCAGAAATTACATTAATATTATTCTCATTCCTAAGTAATAAATAATAAACACACCTATACCTCAACATAATCCTTCAAAAAAATCAAGATAGTTGATGGTTTTGTTATTCAATTCATCAAACCTTTTTAGGCCTGATAAAAATTCTTTAAGGAAATAATTAATTTTACTCTATATAGGACCAAAGATATCATCATGTATCCCCATGTACTTCTTTCTTCCTTATACCTTTGTATTTCCTTTGTTATCACTATAAAGTTTCAATAAATATGAAAACTAATTACTTGATCATAATAACTCCTATATTGATATTACTTTGAATTCCATATGGAGGACTTAAAATAGAGGCTCATATATTTGGATATGATGATTTGGTAATAACTTATTATTTCAAGATCCTCGCTATTTCTAAACTCTAAGACCAAATAATAGATTATAGTTGGAAGAAACATATAATAAAAAATATTCAAACTAAGAATAAAATTCAAATGTTTCTTAATCAAATGGATTACATGGGGTATAAAAAGCATCACAAGATACACATGCCTTGCTGCAATATCAACTAACATGATGATATCCTTCTCAATTATACAAAAATGATAGAAATTTTTTCTAATATCATATGTATTTGGAGATATTCACAATTCGTTAAAAGAAACTCCTTTTTAATGATTCATAAAATAGAAACAAATGAGTAGTGGGTTGGTATTATTTCAAGTTAAGTACCAAACACGATCAATGGAATAGATAAAAGTTTACTATAAAGAAGTATAAATCAATTCAGTGGAAAATGTATTAGCATTATATATTGATAAAAAAATAGAAACATTCCAATTTTAGATGGTCTATAAAAACACATGTCTAAATTTAAAGAAGGATAACGTTAAAAAAATATCAAGGATTTCTCATTTTCATTGACCATTAAAGCTATCGATGTTTCAAATTATCATGGATAAATATTATATTGAGTTTTGTGAGTGATAAAAGATCACTGAGAGGAGTGATATAGAAAAAAATAGTGATACCATAACTTTATTATCACCTATCACTAATATAAAAATAAATAGTTTTCACCAATGTCTCTCAAACATTTGAGTGATAATTTAATAAATTTGATTTAAATCTCTTTATAAAATGACTAATACTTATAGTCTACCACCAGTGTTAATGGAAAAATAAATGAACCTAAAGCATCTCCTCTGAAAACTCCTTAAAAAGTATGATTCATGTTACCCAATTAAGAAACTTACTTGACACCAATAATTAAGATTGAGTAAAACATAAAACTATAAAATATGTCTATTTTAATGGAACATGATAATATATTCTCATAGGAGTTGGTCATTATTCTCTCTGATCATGAGGTACAGTTTTCAATAGAATTTATTTGTTGTGTAATACCAATATCTAAATTCCCATATAAAAACCTAATTGTATTGGAGAAATTAATGAATAAAATGTAGGAGTATTTAGACCACGGGTTTATATAACCTAGTTTTTTAATGTAGGATTCACTGAACATTTTACTTAATAATAAGAATCATTAAATGAAAATTTTCACTAATAATTTTGATGTGAAGCCTTGAAATTTTTTTATCTCCTTAATGGATGCCAACCTTTTCTTCTACTTCTCTTAGTTTTGAGTTGAGCTCATTCATTGATAAATAAATATGGTCTGTAGGAATGTTTAAGGAGGGTTTTGTGACCTTTCTAGACAATTTAGGTGAAACCATGCTATAGTGGAAGCACCTACATTGTAATGCATATATGGATTTTATGCCAGCCATAGAGTAAGGTGATACGTCATAGGGGTATGGTTTGATGGTTTTCACCATATAATTTTACATGGCAATGTCAGATGAGAGGACTATATCATGGTATCCTAGACCATATTAGGATACCTCCTTCAATGTCAGTTACAATTAGCTATAACATTTATTCATCAAGTGTTAATATTCAGGAGATAAATCCTTGAATAGGATGTTATAACTTGAATTCCTGGAATCCATTTTGGAATTGAAGATGTCGTTTTTATAAGGATTTATGAGGGGTTTCCCATGAATATTGATCCTCAAAAACCCCTTGAAAATATCCTTTACCCCTTATTCATTCTATGTTTCTCATGAATCTGATATGATACAAAGAGGAATACATATCATATCCCTCATCATATGCCACAACAGGTTTTCATTACAGTGCGGTTCTGCACCACAGTCACCCTCCTCACACCACATAATTTTCTTTTTATGCACTCTCCATGATGTATCACTAATTCATATGATGTGGAATTATTTAACTAGAAAAACCCTATGTCAAGGTATTTTATCTTACATCATGGTGGTGGTTTCAGTACCCCTACATGACAAAGCAACCTTCTTGTGCCATGGATCCACCATCTTTTTCCAGAGTACCTTTCTCCCCCCTTATTAGAATGATCCTGAGGACTCAGTTGATGAAGACCAAACTATGGATCCCATATATTTTGACCATGTTTTAGTTTGTGTGTAAGCATTGTTTGGGTGACAATGAATCATATAAACCTTGATGTTAAATTTCACAACCATAAGTTAAGAAGTTCTTTACCTATTGGGCTCACATTTATACATGTATCCATGATATAATTCTATAAGTTATCATGATTGATAATCATGTTTGATTATGATCAAATGTTATTATGTGTTACTTCATTGATCTCATGTTTATGTTATTTCCAAGTATGATCTACCTTTTATATATGTTACCTTTTTTTGGAGGTATTGTTATCGATGCTCAGAATCAGTTGATCATTTTGACATGTTTATCAATCACAGGGGGAGTAAACATAACTTTAGATGATGATTATGAAGGAAACAATAATTTGGTATAGATCTATGGATTTTATGAAGACCATGTTGAGAATGACCTTGATTTATCCTAGAAATCTTTTAGTACCATGTACTCAAGGCAGCCTAGTCGATGTCAAGTAACACTATTACTTGAGAATAGAGGTTTCTTTGTAACATTATAGACTTGATGAATTGATGATTCTAGGTCGCATGTTCCCATGATTCCATGAGAATTCTGAAATACTGGTTGCTAGTACTAAGGCTATATTAGTTACATATATACTTTCATATTATACTTCTAGCATAGAGCCGAAGTTGGTATGGGTAGGGGTTGTGGAAGCTTGTTTAACACATTACTTCTTATTTTGGGGTTTTAAGTTATTATTCTTGTTATTCATTTGTAATTATTATGGAATTTACTTGTTATAATTGATCATACTATGTTAAGGAGGCATTGGTCATGTCCTACTAAGTCTTGTAGACAACTTACTTGGGAATTTCGATGAACTTATAGATTTCATGACTAGATACTATATAAAGTTAAAGGGGCATATGGTGGATAGTTTAGAAATGGATTATGGATCTAGTAGTGGGATGAGATGTACTTTGGAAGACTCCACTAAATATTTATTCACTTATCTATTTAATTATACACTAGACAATCATTCCACATTGGGATATTCTTTTTTTTGTATGACATTTATTCCAATCTTTAGTTTTCTCATTTTCACTCAGGTAATTTATTATATTGGTATTGATTTAATGACATGATACTAAGGGTATAGTCTCCCAATTACTGGAATTAGACACTCGCTACTAGTTTCCAGGCTCTTGTGTATGGGGAGGTGCACATGAGGTCATATGACCTTTCAGCTCGGACCTGGTGGTTCAGGTCTAGATTTTATAGAGTGGTATCATAGGACCCAGACCTAATAAATTGTTTCTTATTGTTTCCTTGATATCAAATATAGTATATATAATATAGGATGGTTGGGACTCAGGTAAGGGAACTATGAAAGTTTATAGAAAACACTATATAGTAGACCTCAGAGTTTCCATAATGCGGGAGAATTATTTTCTATGGTTACCATTGATTTAAATCACATTTTTTGATGCAAATTATGTTGATATTTTATATATGATATTTGATGTGTGTTCATGCATCATGACATGGCACATAGGTTCATATGACCTATATATATATATATATATATCTTTTATTATGTTTTATAGTAGTTCTTTAATTAAATTCCTTGATATGTGTTGTATTTTTGGGATAGTTTCTATATGTGTGATATATATGTGTTTCCATTTTTTATGATATATATTTATTAGTATTAATTAGAAGAGTTGAGAATGATTTTGGGTTATGCATTTGTATATGATGACTATTACTAACTTGTCATGATGGAGACGGGGGTTAGTGATAAGAGAGGTATACCATGGATTATGGGTAAACTCATAGGAAAAAAATTATGTGATCCCATAGACTGGTTAGAGTTTTTTCAAGTTCCAAATATTCCTTTTATTTTATAAGATACTACCACACATAAATTTTGTTGGACCACTAGCTGATAAGGTTTCTCTTGTTCATGTTCCCACACATGACCCAATGGTAAAAGAAGTGATCCCATCTTATCCACCACTAATTTCAGTGGTAGGATACTTTAGGGGTTTTCATATCCAATATCCTCTAGTATTTTAGGGAACTGATAAAACATAGGATTCATAGGACTGGGTGGACATCATAGTGGGTATCTCAAACTTATCGAAAAACCGACCGAAATGAAGATGAATATGGTAGTGTTAATGTTTCAGGGACCCACCAAGAATTTTTGGGGAGTTATGGTATAGAATGAATTATATGAGAGACTATATTGGGAGGAATTCAAGTAATTTTATTTTTGAGAGTTATTCATTTGAATGATGAATCATGAACAACAAAATTATTTTAGGGATCTGAAGTAAGACTCTATGAAATTATCAAGATACTCTACCCATTTTACTTGTATCCTCTATTTCTCAATGCTTCTAGCTGGTGATAAGTCTTATAATTCTAAGAAAATTGAAATTATAATTCAGCATATCCATAGATAACTTGTTTGGATCCTTTACCTAGAGTCTTACCTAAAAGTTATCAGGAATGCCCTAATAATCAAGAAGATTTATGATGACAGACCAGAAATGAGACATTTCCAAACCTTCTCTACTCAAATGAGTGAACCTCCTACTATTTTCTTGATTACCTCTTCCAATGGTAGGAAAAGGACGGCTAGGGAAATGCCTTAGAGCAGTGGCATATGCATGAAACAATGTTCAGTCTCTTTGTTTCCTTCTAGAGGTGACCTATAGTGCTTCAACTATGGGATGCTAGAACACTGTAAAAGGGTATTCCAATAACCCTAGATCTAATGTTAGAAATGTTAAATTTTAAGGAATCTCTAATAGTTTTTATCCAAATATTTGTCTAGGAGATTGAGAAAAACATAAACATGGAGTTAGAGGACTAATCTAGGTCCTCAGTAGTAGACTTAGACTGGACATACACCTTAGGGACGTGGTTGTGGAGTTTAGGTAGGTTTTGTTTACATTATTTATTAGAATCTGGAAGTTGGTGGAGAGGGTTGATAATTTTTTTGGGGTCTAGTCTCAATCACATCCACTTTATAAACTATTATTCGATACTGGTGCTTCCCATTATTTTATGACTACTCCTATAGTTATTTTACTTCACATACCGGACAAGTTATCCTCTGAGTTAGTCTCTGTTGATACACCATTGGGGAAAAAGTGGACCATATCAAGTGATATAAATTGCTTCCTATAGTTTTCATTCGCTATTAAAATTTATGATTATTCATGATTCTAAAGATAACAAAATTATATGTGATTCCTAGTATGGATTTGTTTACCAACTCTAGAGCTCACATTGACTGATATAAGATATGTGTTTGATTCTATTATATAAAGTGAGAGAAGTTAATGGTTATCAGATAATGGGAACATGGATCTACTATAGTTTGTCAGAACTTGAATAATCTTTGGATGACCACATTGAAGATGGTGGGATTTTCACTTTCCATATGATTAGTGGTAGTACCATCATATTTTCATCCAATCTTGGATCTCTATTAGTATGCCTTCCTATAATACTTCATAGAAATTCTTCCACATAGATGAGTTGACATTAAGTTAGAGCTTATTCTGGGTGCACAACCAATTTAGATACACCCATATCAAACAGTTCCAACTATGCTTAAGAAACTCAAGTAATTTCTAGATATCTAAGAGTAAAAGGCCTTTATCAGGCTGAGTACTTCAACATGGGGTGAACCAAAATTAGTTTCCATGAAGAAAGGTGGAATCATTATTCTCTGTGTTGATTACCAAAATTTGAACTAGATGATGGAAAATAATAAATATATGTTTCCCAGTATCAATAATTTTTCACCGAGTTATAGAGATCCATGTGGTTTTACATGATTTACCTTCAATCAAGCTATCACCAATTTCAATTAAGTGAAGAGTACATTACAAAGACAACATTTCAGAGAAGGTATGGGTTTTATAAGTATTTAGTAATTCCAATCGGGTTAAAAATTGTACTGGTAGTTTTCATGGACCTCACAAAAATATATTCCACCCATATATACACTATTTCATCATATTTTTCATTGAAAACATTCTTGTTTACTAGAAAAAAATTAGGGATGCATGCTAGGAGCCTTGAGATTGTCTTGAGTATTCTTTTAACACATTGGCTATAAACTATTTTTTCGATGTTTGACTTCTAAATTCCAGAGGTGAAGTTCCTAAGACATGTGGTGTCTGACATGGTATATCAATGAACCTAGAAAAGGTTGATAATGTCATGTTATAGACATCTCCCTGTAATTTGTTTGAGATATTGAGTTTTTTTTAGGTATAAAAGGGAAGTATAAGAAGTTTATCTATAATTTATCCAAACTATCATGACCCATGACAATGTAGAAGTAGAATATATTTGAATTCTACTAGTTGGACTTGTTAGAAGAGGCATTTCCAGAGCTAAATAGAGGGTTGATAAAATCTCCTATACTATAAATTTTTATGATTGGGATTAGTTATGAAGTGTACTGTAGTGAATCCGGCATTGGTCTGGGAGTAGTAAAAAATTATATAGAGAAGGTAGTAACCTCTAGGTCATGTAATCTGGGATCCATTGACTTGAACTACCCTGATCATAACTTAGTGATGGAATCCTTTATCTATTCTCTGATGGGTTGAAGATATAATCTCTTCTATGAGAGATTCACAATTTACATTGACCACAAGATCCTCTTGAACATCTTCAGACATAAGTACTTGAACCTGAGATAGAGGAGTTAGGTTGATTATATATAGAAGCTCAACTTTTATAAGCAATATGCACCTATTAAAGGTAATGTTATTGTGAGTTATCTTATCTGTAATACACAAGTTGAGTAGGAGTTTGGTGGGAGGAATTTATAGGATTTGTGTTGATTGATGATATTATTTTCCGAATAGAGGATGGATGACTACAATTTTCAAGTATCTATGACTTGTTCCCAATTATTGATTATATCCTCATTTGTGGATTGGGTGAAGAATGCTCTGGAGTAAGACACATAGTGTGTTGTGACGAGGGACTGGTTTGTTGGGGGTGATCAGATACCAGGATAGTTGATGGATGAGGATGATTTGTGTAGAGATCCAAAGCTTTATATACATGAATATTACATTACATTTGCGGAATACATAGTACATAACAAAAACACACACACAAGGATCGTAATAGTTTAGTGTGTTTGGAAACTCGGAACGTAATCTTCTAATCATGGTGAAAGATCTTCAGTATCTCCCATAAAGATCTTCCTTTTTTTACCTAAAACCCTTCTTTATATCCTGGGGAAAAGAAAACATAAAATGGTGAGCTCAAATGCTCAGTAAGGGTAAAAGAAATATCAATCACATCGTATACACCAGCACATAACTTTTGGAAATCTTAACCTGCAAAAGAGATCCTAATTTCATAACATGGGATAAATCATGGCAGTGAAATGTAATCACAATAATCATAACATAAATCATGAATCTTTGTGGCATACACACATAATCATAGAGAATCATTTCTTGTTAGTCAAGACGCATTGCCAAGACTATCGTAGTGGACAAAGTCCCTTTCTGAACCGAGTCACCCTCGTTCCAGTCCTGTTTCACTGAACCGGTATAACCTACCATTCCAGCCATGTCTATCTCATGAGATATAAAATCTTTACCCAATTCATTGGAGGGAGATATAGGTCCCACCCATCTCATAATGATACCATTCTTATGTGTGCCACAAAATCATAAATCATACATCATTGCATAACCCATGTAATAAAAATGGGTTTCTTAAACAACATGACATCATGAAACAATTCATATAAGATAAAGGAATTCATAAAAATAATTCCACCACAACATAATCAAATCAATGTAATAATAGGGATAAAAACAGAGCCCTTTATTATCTTATATGGAAAATAATTTTTATAAAACACTTGAACTCCATTCTTGAGGAAAATATAATTTTTTCTTCAAAAACATTTTTCCTTTATTAACATGTCACACAACTTTAAACTAAAAAAAGTTTATTAAAAATAAACTTGAAAACTTGTAAAGTAATCTTCTTGTAAATAATGTTTTAAAAATCCATTCATGCCGTATAAGTTAAAAAAAACATTCTTCGTACTTTTGTCGGAAAAGTCAAAAAGTACCTCGTACGAAAAACGACAAAAGATTCCTTTCATACATATTACTAAAAACTCACCGAAGGGTAAAAATGGATTTAAACAATTGTAGGTGGATGGAAATAATATTACATATTGATGAAACAAGGATGTGGATGATAAAATACACCCCAGTAAATACTTACGAATAAACAATCTCGGATAAAAATGAGATTGTGATATTTCCCTTACCTTAGGTCCGATTTGCTTTGTACGTATCCGAAGCTCCTGTATAATGGTTTAAATAATGTTATTGACTTATTCCAGAATCATACATATTGATATGATATCATATATGGTCATATTCTTAGCTTCTTGTTAGTAATATTTTATTGTTACTTGTTACTCGGGTCTTTATTGCCTTTTGTTCTTATGCGTGTTTTGCCGAATAAATTCTTATTCATCTTTTAAGGTTATAGATACCTTATATACAGAATGGTATTAGTGTAACATATATCATATTTATTCATTCAATTCATTTATATAATTACTATGTAATGATGATCATGTAGAACGAGTCGCTTCACATCGTGGAGACGGTATTCCGTACGTACGCACGAGTGATGATATCGTTCCTATGATCGTGTAATTGTATTGGAGTATATATATATTATTTCAGTATCAATATTACTTTATAATAATCATAAATAGTTACTCATTACACCATTATACCCATCCTTGTAAGGTGATGGTGGAAAATAGATTACATCACGGCGTGGAGACGGTATTCTGTACGTACGCACGCGCGGTGATTTCATTTTTCCGTAGGATGGATAGAAGGTGAATTAGGGTTGTCTCATATTTATAATAACATATCAGTATGTAAGTAATACTGATGTTATTACTTTATCATGAAACAACTAAAGAAGAAGAAGTTGAAGAAGAAAGAAATTGAAAATATCGGTAATGGATATTACCTCTTCTTTGGAACGCCTCTTTGAATCCTCCACTTAGGGAACTAAGATTGGTCTTTGAAGAAGACCAGGAACTCTAGGATTATTATAGGGAAGTGTAGAGGAGAAAATGGAAGGGGTTGGCCGAGCTTGAGTGCTCAAATTGGTGTGAGGAGGAGGGGGAGGAGGTGCCCTTTTATAAGGGAGGAGAGGGGCACCTTAGGAATATCTCAAAATATTATTTTATATTAAAGTCAAAATCGGTTTATAATGGTTCCAAAGGGTCTTATTTAGAAGATAAAGTGGGTATGGGTCTAAATCCTATCAACCAATAGGATTTAGACAAGTTTAGGGTATTATTTTAACCTTATCAATTAGATTTAACTCTAAGTTAAATAATTTAACTTTTACCGTGTCTTTTTGTTTTCTTTCACTATATGGTTAATACACTTACTATAACATGCCAAACGAACCCCAAATTGTTTATTATTAATATATATATATATATATATCCTTATCTAAGTCATTTGGTCGAACCTTAGATTTTTAGTAATAAAATAACAATTAATAATATAATATTTTATTTCAAAACTATTTTGTGTCAATTTTGACACTATTTGATATATGATATTTGTGAAAGTCATAACAGAATTATATGTTCGAACCAAGTTGATTACATCAACACTAATATATAATAATAACCTATAAAATTAGTGTAATTCATAAAAAGTCTCAAATTTCATTTATTTTGGTGTTTATAACATCAATTATGTCAATATTTCATAAATAAGATAAGTACTGCATCATCTTTGTGTCATAAATAAATTAAATTATTTGATGTCTTAAAATTACAAATAAAATACCATTATGTAGGAAATCTTTTTAGCTTTCTAATGAATATTTAAAATCGAATTTATCTTATGTATAACCCTATATTAAAAATGGTTTAGTAAATAAACTTTGATTTTAACTCTTTTAACTCTTCTTTGAATTAAATAATAATAAATGTTCTAATCTAATCCAAGTGGGCCTAAATGAAAATATTTTACACTTAAGGTTGTTTTGGGTCGAGATACACTTGTCCAATAGAATTAGGACATGTGTTAGGGTAATATTAATATCATTCTTACCCTTAATTACCCTATTTACTTTTAACCGTGGTAAATAAAAGTAAAAAGTTACTATTCACCAAAAATTATTTTCATCTCATTGAACCACATTTTACTTACTGGCATCAACCGTGTCTCTCGGATTTTTGAAATTCCATTCACAGAAGCGGTAAAATTATGTTTTATGAAAAATTCAGTTTTTTAACTACCACTTAGTAGTTTCACTATTCATCAAAAATTGATGTTTTTCAGAACAATGCCAAAATTTCATCCTAAGCTATATTTCATATTCCGAATTCAAAAATGAAGTCTATTTTACCAAATTCATAACATACAAGTTGCATTAATTAATTTTATAATTAAATACCGTTGTTAAAACAAATAGCGTGTTTTTAAGAAACAATATCTATCAAAAGATTGACACTTGATTATGTCTGGCTTAAATGTGAAATTACATCCAATGACCATCATTGTATTAAATTGTAAAAATATATTTTAAATATACTTTAAAACCACTCAAATTAATAATTTATCACTATTAATTATTTCGATTAAAAAAGTTGTTTTTAATTATAATTTAGTAATTTTCACTATTCATCAGAATATGAAAGTTATCCGAAAAGTACCAAAATTTCACCTTAGGCTAAATTCGATACTCCGAATCCAAAAATGAAGTCCATTTTGAGAGATAAAATTTCTAAAATTTTAAAAAGTGGTTATTACTATTCATAACGGCTAGTTTTAATAATATTTTAATAGCATATCGTTGTTTCGTGAAACTCAGTATTGCGTACTACACACGCTATCGAGGAAGGTTGTGATTGCGTGTAATGCAAAGCAAGTCAAGTATGCGTGTTGTGCAAGCTCCTTTTGGTGTAGCGTACAACACAAAACATTAATAAAATTAAAAGAATAGTTTTCATAAAATCTCGGGCTGTTACATTCTACCCCCCTTAAAATGAATTTCGCCCTCGAAATTCGTCGGGGTTATAAATAGTTTACTATTCAAAAGTTTCTTTAATAGAAACCCACATCGTAAAAAGGAATACCAAAACTTTACTTTAAAAACTAAAGTATGAAATGTAACGATTACCCAAATAAACTAATCACTGGGTTTCCACATAGGTGAAAATATGGATATGGAAGAGAAATCTAACCATCATGTTCTGATAGAGAGTGGTAGAGAACATGGCTATGGAAAAGCCAGCAATCACAACACCATAAATTTGTGACGATCTAAGGTACCATCTGATTCATCATATATAAGATCACTAGGACAACATTTTTGGTTTTCAAGATCATTTCCCTAAAGTTGATGAATTAAAAGAAATACTTACATGATTTTGGTACAATCTCACTGTTGTTCGTGAATTGAACAATTTCCACTTCGTATTATAAAGAAATGAAGTTGAATTTGTTATTCGTGAATTGTTAGCAGATCATGTGATAGAATGATGGGTCGTTCCATCTATTTGAAACAAAAGGTTAGCAAAAGTTATAAGTCCATATTATAGTGAGATTAATCGTATATGGTTCCAAAAATGAACATATACTTCATATATCAAACCGCTTAATAAAATAAAACTAGTTTCTACTAAACAGGGACTTCCTGTAGGCCAGTGGTAGGCGATAAAGGCCAGTCGCACTTCGGTTGTGGGTTCGATTCCCACAGCCTTGTCCGACGCGATGGGCTGTCGCCCGTTCTGCAGGTTGTCCTTTTTCTAAAACTATATTACTATAACATCCCATCCATAATATCGAAAAAAAATCTATCCTTAAACAATACTAACTTATGTCCAACAAAATCCGTTCCAATCTTTAGGCTTATCCATAATACTGCAGTCCACTCTCATAACATAGTGAAAACGATTACCAGAGATTTAATACCATCGTTGATCCCCATATATCATAAGATATGTTTTGTTGGTCACATTCCAAACATTCAAAGGCCTTAATCATGTACTCTCTTGAATACCCATTTAACCTTAGTGAAAACATGAATGCAGTTAAAAGTTAACATTTTCCACATACCAAAATCCTCAAAATTCTATATACTCAAACCATGATATCACTTAGCCCTTATATCAATCATGAGCTCATGAATACTGTTAAACATTTCATTTTCTCATTTTCCCTTCATTATGCGCATATCATCTTATTTCCAAAAATATCTCAATCACTTTGATTACCACATTAGACCAATACATAAATATTCCAATACTCCATGATACAATATTATTTTGGAATCCCATTACATAAACACTTAATCATTCCACCACATCGTTGTCATATTCAACATCTCCAATAGTGATCGCATGTGACTTCCCTTTGTCCTTTGCCTTCAGTGGTTTCTCATGTTGATCATCACTAACCCTTGGATTATGGAATTTATTAGCATAATGCCCCATTTCCTTGCACTTGAAGCATTGAAGTGTTGGTGGTGCGTTCTCTGCAGTGTTTGCTTTATTCATATCATTAGAAACCCTTTTTCCATTAATTCGACACTCATCTGCTCGATGACCTTCTTTTCCACACTTAAAACATTTTCTAGTCCCTTTAAGACAATCTCCACCATGCTTCTTTCCACACTTTTTGCATAAGGAATCATTCATCTTCTTTTCACCATTATTCTGAGATTTCTCCTTGAACTCCATCTTTCGTTTCATATCAAAACCATGAGATGGATATGTAACACCAACTTCCATTTAGACCTTGATAGCACAACGCACAATTTCTTCATAGCTACTGAAGTATTTTATAGCTAATTCCCTTCAAAGACTTAGTTTTAAGCCACTGAAAAATCGATCAACTTTACTTTCAGGTTGGATGATAATGCCAGATGCATACCTTGCAAGTCTTGTAAAATTTGCTTCGTATAAACCAACAGATTCATCATCCTTCTGCTTCATCTCAAGAAACTCCTTTTCCATCTTTGTTCGAAGAATACGGGGGAAGTACTTACTGAAAAACAAGTTCTTGAACTTGTCCCATTCCATGGACTCAATTTCATCTCTTTGCCTCGTATTCTTGATAAGATTCCACCATTGATCAGCTTCACCTTCCAAACGATATACTGCTAAGATGACTTTATCATGCTCAAAACATTGAAGAACTGAAAATATCTTTTCAGTGGTACTGATCCATTGTTCAGCAACAAGTGGATCAGAAGACCCACTGAAAGAAGGTGGACGTTGCCTCATGAAGGATTAAATAGAATATTGTTCCCTTATCTGCTCATTTGGATGTCTAGAATGATTCATAGCTTGTGTAAGTATAGCAATAAGATTTTTCACTCCATCTCCCATAACATTTGTTTGTTCAGGAGGAAAATCATTGCATTGTCCATTGCATTGATCAACACGGTTCCTTCGGGTTCCAGCCATCGTCTAAAACCCAAAAAGAATAGTGTGAGAGGCAAAAATCATGATAGGGAAAACAACATAATAAAGGGGGAGTACCTTCAATATCTAACATCTTAGGTTTAATTCTATGATCGTTAGCGTAATTCTAGTACTATAACCTATACGTATACTTAACCTTAGGGACATCCCTAGACATACCTTAGAAATATCTCTAGGGATCTCACTAACGTTTTCGCATCCTAGTTTCCAAAGGTTGACTAAACCTTTCATCTGATACCAACTGTAGAGACCCAAAGCTTGATGTACATGAATATTAAATTACATTTGCGGAATACTTATTACATAACAAAAACACACACACAAGGATCGTAATAGTTTAGTGTCTCTGGAAACTCGGAACGTAATCTTCTAATCGTGGTGAAAGATCTTCAATATCTCCAATAAAGATCTTCCTTTTTTTACCTAAAACCATTCTTTATATCCTGGGGAAAAGAAAACATAAAAGGGTGAGCTCAAATGCTCATTAAGGGTAAAAGAAATATTAATCACATCGTATACACCAGCACATAACTTTTGGAAATCTTAACCTACAAAAGAGATCCTAATTTCATAACATGGGATAAATCATGGCAGTGAAATGTAATCACAATAATCATAACATAAATCATGAAACTTTGTGTCATACACACATAATCATAGAGAATCATTTCTTGTTAGTCAAGACTCATTGCCAAGACTATCTTAGTGGACAAAGTCCCTTTCTGAACCGAGTCACCCTCGTTCCAGTCCTGTTTCACTGAACCGGTATAACCTACCTTTCCAGCCATGTCTATCTCATGACATATAAAATCTTTACCCAATGCATTGGAGGGAGATATAGGTCCCACCCATCTCATAATGATACCATTCTTATGTGTGCCACAAAATCATAAATCATACATCATTGCATAACCCATGTAATAAAAATGGGTTTCTTAAACAACATGACATCATGAAACAATTCATATAAGATAAAGGAATTCATAAAAATAATTCCATCACAACATAATCAAATCAATGTAATAATAGGTATAAAAATAGAAACCTTTATTATCTTATATGGAAAATATTTTTTATAAAACACTTGAACTCCATTCTTGAGGAAAATATCCTTTCTTCTTCAAAAACATTTTTCCTCTCTTAACATGTCATACAACTTTAAACTAAAAGAAGTTAATTAAAAATAAACTTGAAAACTTGTAAAGGATGCTTCTTGGAAATAATGTTTTAAAAATCCATTCATGCCGTATAAGTTAAAAAAAACATTCTTCGTACTTTTGTCGGAAATGTCAAAAAGTACCTCGTACGAAAAACGACAAAAGATTCCTTTCATACATATTACTAAAAACTCAACGAAGGGTAAAAATGGATTTAAAATTTTTTAGGTGGATGGAAATAATATTACATATTGATGAAACATGGATGTGGATGATAAAATACACCCCAGTAAATACTTACGAATAAACAATCTCGGATAAAAATGAGATTGTGATATTTCCCTTACCTTAGGTCCGATTTGCTTTGTACGTGTCCGAAGCTCCTGTATAATGGTTTAAATAATGTTATTGACTTATTACAGAATCATACATATTGATATGGTATCATATATGGTCATATTCTCAGCTTCTTGTTAGTAATATTTCATTGTTACTTGTTACTCGGGTCTTTATTGCCTTTTGTTCTTATGCGTGTTTTGCCGAATAAATTCTTATTCTTCTTTTAAGGTTATAGATACCTTATATCCAGAATGGTATTAGTGTAACATATGTCATATTTATTCATTCAATTCATTTATATAATTACTATGTAATGATGATCATGTAGAACAAGTCGCTTCACATCGTGGAGACGGTATTCCGTACGTACGCACGAGTGATGATATCGTTCCTATGATCGTGGAATTGTATTGGAGTATATATATATTATTTCAGTATCAATATTACACTATAATAATCATAAATATTTACTCATTACACAATTATACCCATCCTTGTAGGGTGATGGTGGAAAATAGATTACACCACGGCGTGGAGACGGTATTCCGTACGTACGCACGCGCGGTGATTTCATTTTTCCGTAGGATGGATAGAAGGTGAATTAGGGTTGTCTCATATTTATAATAACATATCAGTATGTAAGTAATACTGATTTTATTACTTTATCATGAAACAACTAAAGAATAAGATGTTGAAGAAGAAAGAAATTGAAAAGATCGGTAATGGATATTACCTCTTCTTTGGAACGCCTCTTTGAATCCTCCACTTAGGGAACTAAGATTGGTCTTTGAAGAAGACCAGGACCTCTAGGATTATTATAGGGAAGTGGAGAGGAGAAAATGGCAGGGGTTGGCCGAGCTTGAGTGCTCAAATTGGTGTGAGGAGGATGTGGAGGAGGTGCCCTTTTATAAGGGAGGAGAGGGGCACCTTAGGAATATCTCAAAATATTATTTTATATTAAATTAAAAATCGGTTTATAATGGTTCCAAAGGGTCTTATTTAGAAGCTAAAGTGGGGATGGGTAGAAATACTATCAACCAATAGGATTTAGACAAGTTTAGGGTATTATTTTAACCTTATCAATTAGATTTAACTCTAAGTTAAATAATTTAACTTTTACCGTGACTTTTTTTTTCTTTCACTATATGGTTAATACACTTACTATAACATGCCAAACGAAACCCAAATTGTTTATTATTAATATATATATCCTTATCTATGTCATTTGGTCGAAACTTAGATTATTAGGAATAAAATAACAATTAATAATATAATATTTGATTTAAAAACTATTTTGTGTCAATTTTGACACTATTTGATATATGATATTTGTGAAAGTCATAACAGAATTATATGTTCGAACCAAGTTGATTAAATCAACAATAATATATCATAATAACCTAGTAAATCAGTGGAATTCATAAAAAGTCTCAAATTACATTTATTTTGGTGTTTATAACATCAATTATGTCAATATTTCATAAATAAGATAATTACTGCATCATCTTTGTGTCATAAATAAATTAAATTATTTGATGTCTAAAAATTACAAATAAAATACCATTATGTAGGAAATCTTTTTAGCTTTCTAATTAATATTTACAATAGAATTTATCTTATGTATAACCCTATATTAAAAATGTTCTAGTAAATAAACTTTGATTTTAACTCTTTTAACTCTTCTTTGAATTAAATAATAATAAATGTCATAATATAATACAAGTGGGCCTAAATGATAATATTTTACACTAAAGGTTGTTTTTGGTCGAGATACACTTTTCCAATAGAATTAGGACATGTGTTAGGGTAATATTAATATCATTCTTACCCTTAATTACCCTATTTACTTTTAACCGTGGTAAATAAAAGTAAAAAGTTACTATTCACCAAAAATTATTTTCATCTCATTGAACCACATTTTACTTACTGACATCAACCGTGTCTCTCGGATTTTTGAAATTCCATTCACAGAAGCGGTAAAATTAAGTTTTATGAAAAATTCAGTTTTTTAACTACCACTTAGTAGTTTCACTATTCATCAAAAATTGACGTTTTTCAGAATAATGCCAAAATTTCATCCTAAGCTATATTTCATATTCCGAATTCAAAAATGAAGTCTATTTTACCAAATTCATAACATAGAAGTTGCATTAATTAATTTTATAATTAAATCCCGCTATTAAAACAAATAGCGTGTTTTTAAGAAACAATATCTATCAAAAGATTGACACTTGATTATGTCTGGTTGAAATGTGAAATTACATCCAATGACCATCATTGTATTAAATTGTAAAAATATATTTTAAATATACTTTAATACCACTCAAATTAATAATTTATCACTATTAATTATTTCGATTAGAAAAGTTGTTTTTAATTATAATTTAGTAATTTTCACTATTCATCAGAATATGAAAGTTATCCGAAAAGTACCAAAATTTCACCTTAGGCTAAATTCGATACTCCTAATCCAAAAATGAAGTCCATTTTGAGAGCTAAAATTTCTAAAATTTTAAAAAGTGGTTATTACTATTCATAACGGCTAGTTTTAATAATATTTTAATAGCATATCGTTGTTTCGTGAAACTCAGTATTGCGTACTACACACGCTATCGAGGAAGGTTGTGATTGCGTGTAATGCAAGGCAAGTTAAGGATGCGTGTTATGCAAGCTCATTTTGGTGTAGCGTACAACACAAGACATTAATAAAATTAAAAGAATAGTTTTCATAAAATCTCGGACTGTTACAATTTTATCATGGTATATGGGAGAGTGGTGGTTACTACCTTTATCCAAGTGGAGATGATGAAGTATTACCATACGTCTCGATGAGAAATATATCTTAGTGTGAGAAGGATGTATCAAGTATTCAGATGTCTATCACGATGACTATGGAAGAAGAGGGACATCACATGGTTTTTGTCCTAATGCCTTACCTTCCAAAGGGTAAATCAGAGCACTAGTTTTAGTGTGTGCTGCTCCAGCCACTTCTTATAACCATGTAAAAATGTGAGGATGTCAGGAAGGAATTTTTGATGGGGGTACCCATGAAACTGAGGAGCCATGATGTAGCCTGGGTGACTTTTTATTAGAAAAAGGTGATTGGTCACCTCTTACTGATTAAATAGAATCACTCTGTGGATGATATTGGAAGGAATTATGTCCATGGAATAATATTCTAACATAAAATTACCTAGAAAATTGTTTCATAAATAGATTCATGTTTTATATCATGGTTTCTTCAAGGCATGTAGAAGGCCTTAGGTGCTCAGAAGATATTGAGAACAACAGAATATCCTTAGACAAACTAAGAGTTCAATTGGATGATATACATATTAGAGGATATGAATTAAGAATTCATCCTACACTTCCATTGAGCTTGGATAATTTCCTATCCTTGGTTGTGTACATAAATAAAAATTGTTACAAGGATTTTATTCATATGACAACTTACGATGATCTATACAAAAAAGTTGTGTCACTCACTCCTCTATTAGAATGTGGGGGGTGAGGTAGAAATTTTGTGGTGTAATATAGTTTAGGAGTCCTTCAAAGTGTATAGATGGTTTAAAATAGGTTTTTCACCACTCATTATAGGCATAGAAAATATTCCAAATTTAGAAGGGGGCCATTGGAGGTCTCTATGGGTAATCAGGTCTTCTTGAGAGGGACTCCTCAATTTGGGAATTGAATTCTAATTAAGAAAGTAAATCTAGATCAATGTTTTGTTAGACATTTTTAGATCACAAAAAATCTGTTGATTGTGTTGTACAATATGGAACTTCCACTATTTTATCAAGGCATGCATGATGTGTTCTACATTTCTCAGCTTTTGAGGTACATGCCTAATTCTTCACATGTCATTGACTCTGGGGATGTTGAATTGGAACCAAATACATCGTATTAGGAAAATCCTATGTAGATTATAGACTAGAGTGAAAAATGTATCTAATAGATGAAAATATCTCTCATCTAGATTCAGCGGTATCATAGAGGGATCCAGGAGGAGAATTTGGATTGAGAGGATGATGTTTGAGCTCATTATCCTAAGTTGTTCGATCTGGAACCCTAGATACTCTTCTCGAGGATAAGAAGTATTTAAGAGCGGGGAAATTGTAGTGCCTAGAAGTTTTTTTTCTTTTTCATAGAATCATTCATTCTCTTTTAATTATTTTTTTGAGTTGATCTCAGGATTGGATAAATGTATGATAGATTTTGGAAGGTTTACATTGAGTTTTTCTGGCCTTCCTAGACAATGGACATGGTACCATGCCATTGTGGAAGTAGTTTAACCATAACATAGATATATATTTGAGGCCAAAAAGTAGAGTAAGACACTACTATATAGGGGTATGAGTTGATGGGTTATCACAATATTCTTCTCTATGGTGATTTTGGACAAGAGGGTTCTATTTTGGTATCTTAGACCATGATATTGAGATTCCTTCCATGCCATTATGATTAGTTGGAACATCTAATTGTTGAGAATTGGTCTTCAGAAGTGAAATATTTGAATAATATATTATGACTTTAATTAAGGGAATCCATTTCAGAATTTAATAGTGATTTTTATGAGTCTTATGAGGGTATTCTCATATAGATCAAACCTAAAGAACATTCCCTATAAATATTATTTCACTGTTATACATGTATCATTGTTCTGAAGTTATATTGGATGTAGGGAGGACTCCATTCTATAGAACTCATCTTATGAAATAGTAGGATCATGTTATAGTGTGGTTCCAATACATAGTCTCCCTCCTTACATAACATAAGTTTCTATTCTAGTAATCTCCACACTACAACACTTCGTCATATGCTATGACATTATTTTTCCAATGCACCCATGCTCCGTGGAATTCCATTTTTCACCATGGAAGTGGTTTTTGTACACCTACATGCCATACTATCCATCCTTCCCCATGAAGCTGGCCAATGTTTCTGTAGATCCTTCATCCTCACTTTTTAGACTGATTTTCAAGACCTTATTGATGACGATCGACCTCGGTAGAACTTGAAGAGTGATCTTGTTCTGGTTTCTGTGTGAACACGGTTCAAGTTTTGTTTCCTTTGATGAACCTTGATGTTAACTTTGACAATCACAAGGTAGAAAGTTAGTTAACTATTAGGCTTATGTTTATACATTTTTCCATGATATAATTTCACGTGTTGGTGTAATAGATTAGCATTTTTAATTATTATCACATGTTATTATTTGTTTCCACTTTCTCTCATGATGATGTGCTTTCAATGTATGATCTAACCTGTATATATATTAACTTACATGGAGGTATCATTCTCAGTGCTCAGAATAGGTGGACCATCGTGAAAGGTTTACCCCTCATAGGGGGAGTGTCCCTGACTTTAAATGATAGTGACGATGGATTCAAACATATATTATAAGTTATAGGATTCCATGGAGATTGTGTAAAGGACACACTCGAGGTAGCTTGGATATATCCTTGTACCATGTACTTGACATAGACTAATGGATTTTGAGTAAGACCATTACTCAAGAATATAGGATGTTAGGTAGCATGAGTCACTTGATAACTAGAAAACTCTAGGTAGCATGTTCGCATGATTCCATGAGGACTCCAAGCTATGTGTTGACAACCCTATCTCTAGTTTGGTTACTTATCACCTTTAATGTTAGTTTTCTGAAACAGAGCTGAAGCAGGTATAGATGGGGGTTGTAATGGCTTGGTCATTACCGCTTAGTTTTGTGTTGTAGGTTATTATTATTTTTATGAATTTATTTTTATTATTAAGTAATAAACATGATATATTTGATTACACTAGATTAAGGATGTATTGGTTGTGTCCTATATAATCTTTTACTCCAACCCTACTCGGACATTTTGGTGCACTTTTAAATTTCATGACCAAAGACCTGATTTTGGTTAAGGGGCATGTGATGGATGGTTGAGTAGATGAGCACGGATTTGGTAGTGAACTAGGATGTAATATAGGAGATACTACTATTTATTTATTTACTTATTAGATTTTTATACACTATAAAAGCTTCCCACATTGGGAGATTCTTTTTTTATACGACATGTATTCCAGCTTTAGTTTCTATATATTTACTTTGGTGATTTAATTTAGTATTTTTGGTCCTATGAAAAGATACTAAGAATATATTCTCCCAATTATGGACATAGACCCTCACTAATAGTTGGATACCTCTTATATATGGGTAAACATGAATTAGGTCATGTAACCTTATGGTTCATACCTTTTGTTTTGGGCTAGGATTCTATATAAGAGCTTAATAAAACCATGATAAAGAATAGCTATTCTCTACCTTAGATAATAACTTATTTGATCAAAAAATTAGTTTTCAATCATTATTAAATGAATATATTTGATTCATATATAATTAACTAAAGGTTAAATCTAATTATATTCTAAAGACAACCCTGAACATAATATATTAATAATATGATATCATATTAATTTCATTTAAATAAGAAATTAATCTAAAAATATTCTGGGATTTGATGAATAAATTATTTATATATTATCTCAAAAAAAAGTTGGTAGTATGAATACCTGATATTATCATTTATTCCAAATTGTAATAATATAATGAAAAGTATTTTAAAATATTATTAGAGACTTTAAGAAAGCATAAATTGTTTGTAAAATACATTAAATGAAACTTTCCAATATATAAAATGATAATCCTAGTGCTTGGAATCACATGAAAGAGGATATTTATAGATTATTAGAATACAAATGTAACTGAATAATGAAATAAACCTAATTTTGTGATAATGATCTACATTTTTATTTTATAAAACATGTATTACCAATACTTCATAAGAATCTTTTCATGATTTTTCGAACCAAATAATTATGATAACCTGAAAGAGTGTAGTTTTTTTATTTTTTTTTCTTAAAATTGTTTTATGGAAAATAAAAATAAGACAATATTAATATATTTATTTACTCTTACCTCAATTATAAAAGGTTTTGTGATATATAAATATACTTAAAAGAAAGGATTGGTTTACAATATGAACCAAAATGATAAGGTTAGAGACTATTAATATTCTCAATTGAAGATGTATGATAAAATTTACCTAATGAGTGATATGAAATTAGTAAAAATGATATTTCTGTTGAAAACATAGTGGAATTATATCTATGGTGAAAAGTAGGATATAATGACAGAAAATATTATGGTATATAATTACATAAAAGAATATGAACATATGAAATAAAGATTGATATTGTTTATTAAAGATTATGATTATTTAATACATTACCATTATAGGTAGCTAAAAATGGGGGAGGATGGTTTAAATGAAATAATACTTCTAAAAGAGGACTAAAAGGGATCAAATACTATGGGATAAGCTAAGAATTGATTTGGAAAATAAAAATTCAAGGAAAATATCCTAACTATTCTAAATTATTCACCAATCATCCATCTTAGAGAAGAATGATATTATATAAAAGGATGATTTTATAGTTAAAAATAATAATGAAAAAATTTATAAGGGGAGGAGATCATAATTAAACCTTGATAAAGACTGATTCATTAGATTTAGAACACGATTATGTGTGTCAAAACTTTTGGAGATAAGTAATTATTGATTTGAAGATGCCCATAACTAATCCTTCTCTATAAACCCAAAAAACACTTAAATGTATAGATATCTCCAAGATAAATTTTGATAGAAAAATAATATCGAAGCTATATAATATATGTTGACATGAATAATATGATATAAATTAATAGTATTATGAAATAAGTATAAGGGTAATATTAAACCATTACTCAAACCATCATGGAAGTGAAAATAATTTAAAATAAATTTTTATATAGTTATTCCAAGGACATATAATGGTGATAACCACATTTATGTTGATGTTGATTAGATTATAATTTATTCTCAACTAATTTTCATTTGAAAATATTTATTACACAATAAAAATTTTATGATATATATCTAGAAAGTATTGAGGATCCATGGGGAATAACATTCAATTTTATATAGTCATGATATAAGATTTATCTTAAAATTCTAAAGGTTTATTTAGTGGGTATTGAATATGGAGTTAATTTTACTTCAAATTATCATAAAAATTAAAATGATCTATATGAAAAACATATAAAATCTATAAGGATCTATTAAACCTTTATTAATGAATATAAATTGAGTTTCAGACCAATATAATCTAGTATTTGAGTTATCATAGAAATCAAATACACAAAATCATATAAATGACCATATATGAAGCTTTTTATTGAAATAAATGTATAAATTTGACATGTTTGGAATATTTTAGGGAGTGAAAGTTATTGAGACAAAAAAATTTATAATATGTGACTAAAACAGATTCATTTCATTTAATGAAACATTAATTTAATATATATATGATACAATATATATGATTAAAATTGTCGATGACACCATGTGTTTATTATCAGGGAAAAATTATTCCTTTGAATATCACCTAGGAATAAGGTTATAAGGTCATGAAAGAATTAAAACACAATATTTTTTTTATTAATCCTATTTAAATTCTTGATAATATTATAATTGAGGATTATAAACTAAAACTTATACAAAATCACTCTCAAGTACATAATGTGATTTAAAAATCACTCCTAGTGACCTCTGTATTTGATACCTCTCATTTACTAAATTTAAAGGTGGAATAATTTTATAATAAAATCTCATACATGGAATGACTAGTGATACTCTTGGATTTTAGAGATAATTTTCTATAAAGCATGATAAATCACCATTTCAAAGTGTTTTAGTGAAATCATATGTACAATGATACAAAATGAGATCATTAAGAAGTAACAAAAATTTATCTCCACTTGTTCTCATTTATAATTTTAAATAAAATTTATAGAGTGAATATTTAATTATGAGAATAGTGTTAAAATCCTATGATTCCTTCTTATAAAATATAATAACAATTAATATTTGTAAAAAAATTGAAGATACATGACACCATAACTATAGTATATAAAAACTTTTCAATTATTTTACAATAATATCATTATAAAAAATGGTTCATATTTACTACAATTTTTACAAAAAATATTGATTGATAAATAAAAATAAATATCAAGACTAAATGTATAAATATATTATCCAAAATTATCCTATAAAAAATTCATATAAGAATCAATGTACAGATAATGAAAAATATTATCAATGTGATCAATATATTGCAGGAAAATATAAATATTTTGGAATGAACATAATTCTTGAGGGATATAATTTTAGGAGTAGTACATAGGGATATATATATATATATATATATATAATATAAGAGTTAATGTAACAATCATATGATTGTTGTAAATGAAAAATATAGTCATTATGGTAGGTTAGTCACTAAGGTTAAAATTATTTATTATGGTTGATCATTATGGGAAACTATTTAAGTAGACTTATACATAAATTCATATCCTTAATATAATGGGAAATTTTATAATATTACAATATTATAAACGAATATCTAATTTTTTTTAAATATTGTTTGAATTCATGAAACTCATGTAATGTATGATGGTGTGATTTTTTCTAAGGTATTTTACCTTTAATAATGAAACTATATTTTTTATTTTAAATTTAAATCATTTTTAAATTTATTTTTATAAAATGAATAATGTTTTTAAAACGTTATTAGAATATTTTAAGGGTAAAATTATGGTACTTTTAGTGTATTGGTTGATATTTTTTGTACGTGATGTTTATATTGGATATATATTGATGTTTGGAATGTTTTTGGATGCAATTTTTGTGTCTTAGAGTCTTTTAGTGATGTGTACAAGTTGGTGCAGGGCCGGGTGGCCATGCAATTTTTATGGGGTATTTTTTAGGTTGTTTTAGGGTGTGTAGGGAGAAATACTGTTGGGTCGGAACAAAACGGGAATGATGGCAAGAGGGGGGGTGAATTGCCTTTTAAAAAATAATAACAAATTAAAATCAAAGTTAAATGAATGCAGCGGAAATAAAGAGGCAATCACACAAGAATTGATAACGGAGTTCGGCCAAAACCCGCCCTACGTCTCCGCTCCCAACTCAACCGTTGAGAGATTCCTACCGCTTGCTTTTCAATGGTTTTAGCAAGAAACCCACTAGGCTTTGAGGTAGCACTAGGACCTATTACAGCTTGCTTTTGAGTGGTTAAGCAAGAACCCACTTGCTTTTAATGGTTTAGCAAGAACCCACTATCATTCTTACAGGTGAAGGATAGCTCACCTATGTCTCAAGCTTTTTAAAGGAAAAGCTTGTGAACCTCTTCACACCTTAGTGGTGATGTGAAACCCAAAATAAAGGGAGGATGAGAAAAGGTTTGAGGTTTGTAGGCACAAACCCAATTTTAAGCTCAAAAAGGATAAACAAGAAAAACCCGTAATTAGAGAAGCCTTGGGCGCCTTTGATTGATTGGAGATGTTGAAAGCCGCTTCCAAGCTTCTTTGAAGGAGCTCCTTGGATGTGGAAGTTGTTGGAGCAAGGTGGGTTCCTTGAAGGAAGTCCGCCGGAGGTACGCCAAATGATGCAAAATATGTCTGTTGGCTTCGTATATTATCCCGTTAGTGTCCGGGGCTTCCTTGGCCTTTATTTATAGGCATGGAACCCATTGGGGGCCTTCGGAGCCATTGGATAAGGCCTCGGAGCCGTTGGAGGCCAAAAGAAGGTTGACTGGTCAAACCCAACGGCTAGTTTGACTGGGCTACCGGCTGGCCGGTACAGGTCCACCGGCTGGCCGGTGGCTTGGATGTTGAGAAGTGCTTCTGCCCAGGAGCCACCGGCTGGCCGGTGAGAAGGCCACCGGCTGGCCGGTGGTGAGACAGTAGGTCTCACTGTTGAACCAGGATGCCACCGGCTAGCCGGGGACAGAGCCACCGGCTGACCGGTGGAACCTGGCAGTGGGCAATGCCTCTGCCAGGTCCACCGGCCGGCCGGTGCAATCACACCGGTTGGCCGGTGGACTGAATTTCAGTCCACTTCTTCATTTTTTCTTGGGCCATTTTCTTGGCAACCTTGTGCCTATCAACACAAACACTTGAAAACAAGTTAGATAAGAAAGAGGGTGATTGTGATCATGAAAATCAAACCTCGAGGGGTTCGAGAGGTACAACAATCTCCCCCTATTTTGATGATCACAATCACCAAAACAATTAATGTAAAATACTGAAATTGAAAGGAAATGCTAAGCATGATGAAAAGGATTCTCCCCCAATCAATCAAGAAATTTCTCCCCATTTGTGATTATCAAAATAGCGTGGGGCATAAAAATTTGATTGAGGGAAAAGAATTTGAAAGACAAGATTTGAAAAATTGAAAAATCAATTGAGATTTTTTAAATTGAAATGAAAATTTGAATAACAGTTTGAATTGAATGTTTTGAATCAAAAACCAATTGAATTTTGAAATTTGAAACCAAATGAAATTTTTGAAATTGAGAGTTTTGAATCAAAAATGAATTGAAAGATTTGAATGAAAAATTCGAATTGAATATTTTGAAATGAAAATTTTGATACCAAGTGTTGAAATTGAATGTTGGAATCGAAAATTTTGAAATTGAAGTCAAAAGGGCTTAATTTGAAATTGAAAGTTTGAATTGAAACAAAAAGCTTAAACAAACCAAACTCCCCCTAAATAAAAACAAAAAGTCACCGGGGAGAGGGATTTTGAAAAGAGACAATTTTAGGCCCGGAGAGACTCGCTAAGATGGATTTTTCAATCCACACTTGCCTTGTAGCGGGTCTTCTCCTATAGAATTCATCCGAATAAAAAATCGATTTGGGTCTACCATACCGGGCATTTTTGCAATTACATTCATATATCATGTGCCCGGGTTTTTTACAATAGTTGCAAAATTTAAAACTAGAGCTCCCCCTTACAAAAACAGTGGGTGCATGGGAGGAGGAGGCTTGGTTGGAATAGCCAAGCCCTAGGGTGGTCCTAGATATGCGTTGGGAACCTAGCAAATTGTTTAAATTTTGTTCCCCTTGGGTGAACTTAGCTAAGGATTCTCTAAGGTCCTTGATGGTTGATTCCAAAGAATCAACATTTGGGAAATTTTGGATTTTTAGGGACATCTCCTCCTTCTCTTTGAGAAGTTGTTCTTTTTCGGAGGAGAGTTTTTTGAAAGACTTTTTTAAAGCAACAAATTTTGAAGAGAGTTCATGAAAACCATTTTCAAGTTGATCTCTAGCATGTTGGAGTTCTTCATAAGACAAATGATTGAAAGAATTAGAAGAACTAGAAGACGAGGAAGAAGAGTCGGAAGATGATACCTCATGATTTGCCATTAGGCATTTTTTACCTTGGTCGCTCGAGGAGAAGGAGGAGAATGAAGAGGTGGAGCTATCACTCCATGTTGCCTTTGAAGCCTTCTTCTTCTCCTTTTTCTTGGCCCTTTTCTTGTGAAGTGGGCAAGCGGGTTTGAATTTTTCTTCGAGTTCTTGCTCTTGAGTGGGTTCTTGCTTTTGATCCATGCTAGTACCTTCATGGGTTAGCTCTAAACATTTCCAAATATCATGTGAAGTAGAGCAAGAAGAAATATGATCAAAAACATAACGATCTAACCCACAATGTAGAGCATTCATGGCTTTTCCATCATGCTCGAAATTTGCAATGTCGGCGGGGGTCCATTTAGACTCATCGGGAGAAGAGAGCGTAAAACCATGCATAACAATTTTAAAAATAGGATATCCAATACTTTTAAGAAATGTGGTCATGCGGGTTTTCCAAAAACTATAATCGGTTCCATCAAAGAATGGAGCACGATCCAAAGAAAAGCCTTCGGGGGATTGAGAGGAAGAAGCGGTAGAAGCCATCAAAAAAAGGATATTTAATTTGAAACCGGTTAAGGAATTATTCAAATTTTCCCTCTGATACCAATTGTTGGGTCGGAACAAAACGGGAATGATGGCAAGAGGGGGGTGAATTGCCTTTTAAAAAATAATAACAAATTAAAATCAAAGTTAAATGAATGCAGCGGAAATAAAGAGGCAATCACACAAGAATTGATAACGGAGTTCGGCCAAAACCTGGCCTACGTCTCCGCTCCCAACTCAACCGTTGAGAGATTCCTACCGCTTGCTTTTCAATGGTTTTAGCAAGAAACCCACTAGGGTTTGAGGTAGCACTAGGACCTATTACAGCTTGCTTTTGAGTGGTTAAGCAAGAACCCACTTGCTTTTAATGGTTTAGCAAGAACCCACTATCCTTCTTACAGGTGAAGGATAGCTCACCTATGTCTCAAGCTTTTTAAAGGAAAATCTTGTGAACCTCTTCACACCTTAGTGGTGATGTGAAACCCAAAAGAAAGGGAGGATGAGAAAAGGTTTAAGGTTTGTAGGCACAAACCCAATTTTAAGCTCAGAAAGGATAAACAAGAAAAACCCGTAATTGGAGAAGCCTTGGGCGCCTTTGATTGATTGGAGATGTTGAAGGCCGCTTCCAAGCTTCTTTGAAGGAGCTCCTTGGATGTGGAAGTTGTTGGAGCAAGGTGGGTTCCTTGAAGGAAGTCCGCCGGAGGTACGCCAAATGATGCAAAATATGTCCGTTGGCTTCGTATATTATCCCGTTAGTGTCCGGGGCTTCCTTGGCCTTTATTTATAGGCATGGAACCAATTGGGGGCCTTCGGAGCCGTTGGAGAAGGCCTCGGAGCCGTTGGAGGCCAAAAGAAGGTTGACTGGTCAAACCCAACGGCTAGTTTGACTGGGCTACCGGCTGGCCGGTACAGGTCCACCGGCTGGCCGGTGCCTTGGATGTTGAGAAGTGCTTCTGCCCAGGAGCCACCGGCTGGCCGGTGAGAAGGCCACCGGCTGGCCGGTGGTGAGACAGTAGGTCTCACTGTTGAACCAGGATGCCACCGGCTAGCCGGTGACAGAGCCACCGGCTGACCGGTGGAACCTGGCAGTGGGCAATGCCTCTGCCAGGTCCACCGGCTGGCCGGTGCAATCACACCGGTTGGCCGGTGGACTGAATTTCAGTCCACTTCTTGATTCTTTCTTGGGCCATTTTCTTGGCAACCTTGTGCCTATCAACACAAACACTTGAAAACAAGTTAGATAAGAAAGAGGGTGATTGTGATCATGAAAATCAAACCTCGAGGGGTTCGAGAGGTACAACAAATACATGGTCATATTTATATTCATTAGGACCATGAATAATTATAATAATTCTATTTAAAAATATATAGATGGATACATGGTTATAGAGACTTTTTATTTAAGTTATGCATTCACATAAAAAGGGACCCAATACTTCTATTCTTTCTCATTTTGGGTGATGTTTCCCCATTTTTCTCTCTGTCTTAGAGATATCAACCTATGGTGACTTCAGAGATGATTTTTGATGGATTTCTTACACAGATATTAGATCACGGTTTATTGGGATTATAGATCTATGATAACTAACTCTATATCTTCCCCCCTCTTATTCATTCATATTTATCTCGTAGTGAAATGTTAATGGATTTGTTTTGATGAAATAAGGTTTTTAGGGTTAAATAAATTAAGGGATTTTATTGTTAGTTTCTTGGGAAGGATAATGGAAATAAATATATTGAGTCTTGTGCTATGATTTTACTCTTTCACCAATTTATGATACATGGCTTCTCTTGTACTTATTTTATTTAAAATTATATGAGAATGGATATTGGTTTTTAAATAAATTATTTTATATTGTTTAAATTATTTCATTAATCTTATGAAGTAAATTTTTGAAAAAGAAATTTTGTTATGATTATATTTCATAAAATGATAATTTTTGCATTTTTGGGTGTGTGTGTGATTATATTGAAAATTTAATGAAATTGAAATGTTGAGTTCTGGAATTTAAATCTTCTTTAATTGCCACATTGTTTTCCATTAATATTGAAATTATTATGGTGTTTAATGTCTTGGATTGGGTGAGGTATTAAATATGAGTTATAATTATCTCTTTCGTATGGGTTTCTTTTCATGTTTGATAAAGAAAATATAACCCATGAATAAGTGTGGGTTCCCAATCAGTTTTTATAAGGATGATGGAAAAGGATGGTTATTTTGTCTACTCATGAGTATGAGGCACCTATGGTACTCATGGGCTGACAGATTGCAAGAGTTTTTCAAATGAAAAGAGTGGTGTTTGGGTAGTGGTATAAAAATGATGAAAATTACAAAGTATTTTTCTAGTGTTTATTGGAAATCATGTTTATTATTGAAATGTAAAATCCTTTTATTAGGATTTATAAACTAAAATAAAATTGGGTCATGTTTTTTAAAATTAATTTAAATTTTGTTTAATTTTAACATTCATGAGGTGAATGGGATGTTTTGGGGATATTATACTAGTTAGTATACTCACCACTTAAATGATCACCTTGGTGGATGTGTAAATTTTATATAGTATGATACAATTATGATATAAGTATATAACATACATCTCTATTTACTACTAGTGAACCATATCCATGGTAGAAGATCTATAAATATATGGATATATTCATGTATTGGTTAGATATAAGGGTTTTAGGGTGACATAGATTAATTGTTTGGATACTCCATTTTGGGGTTATCTGTTTTATGGGCATGTCAACATTTATTTTGGTTTGTATACACTTATTTTACTTGTAAAAAAATATTAATTTTATTTAATTTTTTAAATTTTTTTATCATACTTCATAATTTTATGCTTATACATTATATTATTTCTTTAGTCTGAAAGGATTAATATTTATGACATTAAGATTCCTTATCCCAAAAATTCAATAGAATATTGGAAAGAAAATTACGTATTGTTAAGGATATATAACCCACAATAATATTTTCTAATATCTCATAATTTATTTATAAGATTTAGTGATCATTGTAATGAACCTATGGCCTAGTATCAATATAGATTTAATTTGGTGAGGTTGAGGGGTAATAGTTTAGGTTGGGATGTTACAAATTGTGTTATTTTGGTTCCATTTAGTGGTGAGTGTGGATATGAATTGATTTGGGGCTCATGATATAGTTTTAAAGACACATAGATAACCTATTTATACCAAACCATTACTATCTCTTCCAAATGGTATTATTTTGGTAAAGGATAAAGGTATTGTTCATGAATCAATTATGATTTAAATGATAAAAAATACACCATGGTTTCATTATTTTCAATAAATATGTTGTGTTGATAGTGAAGCGAATTTTTAAATGACGTGTTAGAATTTTTTTTAAATGTTCAAACTATATTTTAAAATATATTTTGTGAAAAATGGACTTTATTGATTGTGATTATTTTTTATAAAGGGTAATATTCAGGGTGATATAATTTATTGAGTGAGGTTTATGAATAAAATATCACAGTTTCTAGTTGATTTATAATTCTTGGGAAAATAGGTGATAGTATTTTATGTTTTTTATGGCCATAAAGGGTTATTTTATGGCACAGGTTAATGTTTTTTCCAAGATAATTATAGAATGATACCTTTTTGTACACATACTACAAATCTATGATAGTAAGTCACTGAAAATATGTTGTATATTGATCCACATTTTGATAAATAAACCTGAAGGAATTTAGTGCAGACTTATCAGACAATTTATGGGGATTTCACACCTTGCTAACCTTAGGTGGATTTCTTATTAGAATTATAAAAAAACTACAATATTTTGAAAGTATTTGATGATATATCGATTTAAACATGGGTTGAATATGGTTAACATTAAATTTTAATTTTTTAACACATCAATAGATGGAAAAGTGATTTTTTCAACATTCATGTTTGAAGAACTTACCAATGTGTTGTGGGATTTAGTAGTGTTGGATAAGTTACATGAAGGGATATCTTAGGACTGGTTTGATAATATGTTTACAAAACACTTCTACCATCATAAATTTTGAGTATACATGTCTAATAAGTTCATCTAATTTCAGCAGGGTGTATTTTTTAGACCAATAGTTTTTGAAAATTTTATTATTGAACATGTTGTTGATCATGAAGTGGAAGTACTTTTGCTATTTTATTTTATTGTCAACACATAAATATCTTTATTTTGGTGGAAGATTTATAAAACCAGTCAATGAAAAGTATGGTGATATTATAAGGATTTAATTTCATTTTATTGGTTATCATGATTCTTTCAAATATTTTATTTGTTGAAGAATGATTTAAGGATGAAGTATACTGAAAAAAGGTAATGTTTGGGGGTTGGATGAAGTAGTGTTAAACGATGTTTATGAATCATCATATGCGCTCTATGTAAGGAAATATCTATATATGTGATTCCATATATATAAAAATATTTTTACCTGAACAGGCTTCTGTATAAGGAATATCCACATAAGATATAACTTATATAATGAAATACACAGAGATAAATATCATGTTACTTATCTGATTTGGTCATGTTGGTGAACTACTTTTGTAGGCAAATATACACACCCGAATGACCTATGTATAAAAATTTATCATGAGGTAAATTGGTTTTTCACATAGGCGAATTGGTGACATAGTAAATATGAATATGTAAGTGAATGGAATATGTAGGCGAGTGGTTAACATATGGGTTTTTCTATGGATGTGAATTGGATGATTTGGCTGCAAAGTTGACATATCATATAAATCCTTAAAATATGTATGAAGGTTAAAATTTATAAGTGAATGGATGAATTTAATAATTTTATTCAGTTATTTGTGAAATTATCATAGAAAGTAAAAGTTATGGTTTTGATGGTATTTATGAGAAAGAATGTCGAAATTTAAATTAGCATGATCTCATCCCTGCACACCGGATGTCTTTATTTATATAAATGGATTTATTATAGAAGAAAACTATGTTTTAAGAATGGTGAATATGTTATGATATTGTTGTATATTATGACGAATATTTAATAAGTTATGGATTTATTTTCTTAAGGAAGATATGGAAATTACAACATTTCATATTTCAAGTTATTTTTCCTTCCAAATTTCTTTACATGGTGTTGTAAATATTTTAATTAAAAAGAAGGAGAATAGGGAAACATGGTTCTGTGGCATATTTCCATTTTTTGAGGATTGATTACTGAGAGAAAAAAGTAAGAATGTGAGAAAAATATGGAAAGGAGTGGTGGATAGGTTCTTCCTATTTTCTATGTAAGAAATAAAAGATAAAGAATATCTTATATATAGAATGGAAAGTATGGGGAATTAATGAGGCATAATGATGATGTGTTGAATCGTATTGGTGAATGTTAATTCAATTATTTCAAAACATGTTTTATAATATTATCTAGGAGAAGAGAACACATATTTTTAATAAAATATAGTGCAACACAAGTAATTGATATACCCTTCTTGTAGTAAACCAATTTTTTTTTCAAGTGGCTGTGTGAACTTATATTGTTTCAAAATCCTACAAAGGACTAGTTAATATTATTGAGTAGTGAACCATGTAAATTCTTATATTCCTAGGGTTTTTTGACATCTGTTGTGTTTTAGTGGAGTCAATTATATCTAAGTAAAGGTGTATATTGTTTAAAAAACAATATACAACTATAGACCACTGATTCACCCCTGCCCAGTTGTCAAATAGGTCATGAATAGTCCATTAAAGTATGAAAATTATGGAATGCATTGATCAGTTTATGACTTCGGGATAGTTTTCAATAGATGTATATAGTAACAAAACATCAAATTATTAAATGCTTTAGTTAGGATTTTTTCCTGAAATACTATCTTGTGTTATATTATTTTTCATTAATTCATGTGTAACTATGGTAAATAAGTTAGTTATGGATAAGAAATATAAAATGGTAAATATTTTTGGAAGAAATATCTTTACTCAATTAAGTGGAGGATGTAGATTGACCAGTATTCAAAATATAAGGAAAAAAGATTCATCACACAGTATAATATAATCATATATCTAAGATGCATCAATGTATTCCATTACAGTTCTAGAGGGATATATTGGTTAGATGGTTTCATAATGTCTTATTCAACTATCTGAAAAGGATTTCCCAAATAAGTTTTAGACAATTTTCGGTAAAAAAATATTATAATTGAGAAATATTACTACAAAAACCCACCTAGCGCATCTATTATAAAGCATTAAAAGTACACTCATGTTTTATATACCAAAGATGGAAGACTTTGACGTGATAGTTTAAAATAGCAGTCAACCTTTATGAGAAATAATTTGATGATTATACAATAAATTCAACATGAACCATCTCAGTTGGTAAGATGATATCATCCCAAAAAGACTCACAATTACATGATCTGAGATGAGTAAGATCCAACAGAGGTATGGGTGGGACCTTTTATAGTGAGTGGGAAGTTTTTTCTTTTTTCCACTATATTTTCAGTATTATTTGATATTGTTTCTATTTATTCATTTATAAATGCGTGGGTATAATATCAGTTTTTATTTTGGATAAAAATGATATCATCTATCATACATATCCATATACCTTTATGGGAGAAGCAATGTCTGTTATTCATGTTTCCATCATGAACTATTATGATACAAAACATGAAATTACATTGGTACTTCACTATCCAGGGCAAGTGAATGTATGATATCATCATAATCATTGACTGGTTCATAGTATATAATGTTTAAATTGAATTATAATGGTCATAAGATGATTTTATTCCCTATAGTGTGTGAGATAAATAAGTTCAAGGGAATGCATATTAAGAATAAAAATAGAGATTGACTTACGATGATTGGTGTTTAGAGTATGTCATGTTAGTCAGTGGTGATGGTATATAATAAAATGGACGAAGCTAGACAGATCTGGTTCCCAATGATTATTAGTTACTATCTAGATGATTTAATAGATTACTTCTCTATACTATCTCAAAATAATGAGGTTGATTTTTCACTTAATATGATGTAAGGGATAAGTCTAATATGTCTCCCTTAATATTTTATTACACCAACTAAACTAAAAGTTTTTGAAATTTAGTTATAGGATCTTAATAATAAAGGATTTATTAGACTGTTCACCTCACCAGCAGCAACTCCTATGTTATTCTTTAATAGAGAATATTATATACTATACTTATATTTTGACTATAGGAAGTTGAATCAGTTTTATTTCAAAAAAAATCATATTCCCATAATTAATTATTTTTTAAATCATTTAAATTCTACTAGATGTTTTTTCAATATCAAATTGCTGTTGATATACCATCAAATCAGAGTGAAGTAATTGGATATACTAAAAAATATTTATATAGTAGGTATGCCAACTATGAGTATATGGTGGTACGATCTGGTCATACTAACACTCCATTTATTTTATTTGAGTTTAAACTATTTTTTTCGATATCATGAAAAAGATGTTATGGTAAATATCAATGAAATATTGTTATATACATGATTTTGGGTTTATCATGAAAAATTCTTGGAGAGTATATTTTTCAATTTAATAGATTATCATATCAATGAAAAATTCTCCACGTATTTGTTTTGGATTTTTGAGTTCAAATTCCTTAGCCACGTAAATTTTAAAAATGTAATATTAGTTAAACATAAAAATATTATTGTTTTTTTGTCATATAAATCACTAATGTATATCTTTGTAGTATAAAATGTTCTTGGATTAGATGATTATTTTAACACTTTTTCAAGATTAATTAATCTCAGCCTCAATGATGATAGAATTGTTAATAAGTGACATAAATTGTTATAAACCACCAAAGGTCAATTTTCTTATGTAATTAGAGAGTATATTGACATCAATAAATATCCTTAATTTTCTTGATGTTAGTAATAGATACATTGTTTATGATGATTTTTTAGGAATATATTTTGAGTTTCATTATTTAGAGTGATCACGTGGGTATTTATGATTCACAAGAACTAAGGGATAATGAAAAAAATTACTTGAAACATGGCATCGAGATTGAAGTAATAGTACAAAAATAAAAAACTGGTTTTATTACATGTTTTTTGAGAAGTTTTTAGTTTAAATATACTAATAAAGCCTATATAATTTCTTCAAACAATGTGATTTTAATTTTAAACGGAGATATTGGATTATGTAATTGCATACTTTCGATCATGAGATAACATATACATTAGGGAAAGGAAATGTGGTATCTAATGACTAAGTTTAATATCATATATAGATATTTTTCAAGATTCCATTGAAGTGTGTAAACTCATGAGATTATTCCTAGAAATATGATTAAATGTAGTTGAGTTTTGATAGAATATGGGGTTGTTCAGTATTTTTGTAACACCAATTTCGGTAAATATAGTTAGAGAGGTTTGATTCTTAAATTTATAATGAAATTATATCATAGAATTCATAAATGGTTGAGGTAAATTTAAAAGATTATCAAAAGGATAAATTTTTATATTGTATTTTCATTTCCAATTTATTATTTCTTCCTTAATGTGAGAATATATATTGAATGCATTTCTTTATTTCAATTTTTTTCTTCATCAAGGTGTTAAAAAAATTTCAAGGACGTTAAATGAGGGTTTTGGTGGTCGAGATTGAAAAGATACTTCAACAGTCATGTAGAAAAATGTATTAATTATTAATAATAAAAATATAAAGATAAATGGTTGGTGGGAATATTGGAACAATTTCCTAATCTAGTATGATATGGGACAAAATCCTTTTGGGATTCATTACTTCTTTTCCAATGAAATTTGGACACATGACTGATTTTATATAAATTTGGGAGAAGAAATGAATGGAATAATTAAAAAATTATAAATATATATTAGAAATATTTAAACTCTAGGGTGTATCAATACAGATTTTATCCAAGTGGGATCCATGATTTACAACCAAGTTTTATAAATATTTACACTAAGGGATCTGTATATAGTTGATGTTTTTCTATACCCACCATCCTTATATTGATGGGTAGTCTAAATGGACCATAAAAACAATAGTGGATATTCTTAGATCATGTGTGAAGGAATTTTGTGGTTCTAGTTAGAAATATCATTCATTTTTTGAGATCTTATATAATAATACATTATAGAGAATATTTTTTGTGGATCCGTTTTGAGACACTCTACTAGAGGCCATGCCATTCAACACATTACTATATAAAATCACATGAAGATTCCCCAGTTGTATTGAATATGGGTTGATAGATCTTAGAAAATATGAAAATAATTTTAAAATATACGGATATTATGTAGAGTAGATAAATTTTCCATGTTCATCTATATTAATATCCTTTAGAGTTTTTCATCGATGATCATGTATTTTGTGAGGAATTTCAGAGGTTAGGAAAATGGATGCTATGGAAGCATTGAAAATTATCACACAAGTATATGGTCCCATTTGAGGTGATTTATAATTTTGGGTTTGGTATATACTAGTTTTCATTAAAACCCTATTATAGTGTTATTCTTGATGTGTTCCACATCTCATAGTTGTGAAAATGCATAACAAGTTGTTCACATGTTTTTAGTTGGGATCAAATAGAGTTAGATCCTAAAAAAATATTTGTGTAGGATCCTATTTTTATTATTGAGTGGTATGAGAAATTATTTCATAGTCATTCTCTTCCATTATTAAACAATGTTTGAAAACATGGTACTCTGATCAAGGAGGCATGGGAGCAGGAATCTGTGTTGTGACAACAATGAACATATTTTTCACCAATAATAAAGCACTATAACATTTTTAGGTTGGTACATAAAACAATGGATATTATTTTATGGACACTTATGAGGCATTTAATAGTTATATATGACATATATTTATATTTAAGATGTTTCATAGTGAAAATTGAGTGTTTCAGATGCCTTTTGAGCTGTGCACTAATAAATTTAAAATTAGATGATTGTGAATTATGATTGAGGGGATAAGTGAGATGTTTTGGGGGATGCAATAAGATATGAATGGTTGGATTTTTGGTCTATATAGCCATGAATATTTATCATGAATTTTTATAGATATTCTATTGAAGAATAAATATTCAGTTTCATGGTCATCGATACCTTTTGTGGGGTGGATTATTCACTTTAAAAGGGTATTGAGACTTTAACCTTTTCAATTTTTGGTGATTATTGAACAGTATTACATAGATATCTTAGCTTATGGAAACTTTAGAGGTAATTTTGGATTTATTTATTATTAATATCATGTATATTGAAGTATTGGGGTGTTATATCTAACGTAAGTCACTTTTTATCTCCCTCTTCCTTCTTCCTTCTTATTTTTTAATGTTTATCTTATAGTAGAACACTAATGGAGAGGTGTTGATGAAATTGGATGTTTTTGGTTAATGAAATATAGGGATTTTGTTCTTATGTTATTGAGGATTCTACAAGGAATGATAATATTGTGGCTGGTTACATGATTCTACCTCATTTCTAGGTTGAAATAAATGGATTCTCCTATACTATATTTTGTTCCAAATCTTACGAGCTTGGATATTGGTTTTGAATTATCTTATTTTATGGTATTAAAATGTTTTAATTATATTTGTGAAATTATTTTTGAAAATGATATCTTATCAAGAGTTTGTTTGAAAAAATTGTAAAAAATGATTTTTGGGATTGTGGGTGATTTTTTTGATAAATTTGGGAAATTGAAAAGTGGTTTTTTAAAGTGGTATTTTTATTTTTTATTTCATGCACTAATATTGGAATTATTATTACTATTAGTGGGATTGTGTGGTTGATCTATTTAACATGAGTCACAATTCCCCCTTCATTATGTGTACCATTTTAGATTTAATAATGATGATGCAATAACAACATAATTGTGGGTTCCCCCATCAAGTTTAATGGGGTTGATAGAAAAGATTGGGTAACTATTCTAATCACATGTAGGAGGTACTCATGATAATTTCTTACGGTATAAGTGTTCCCATGGATTTTTATATTGTAAGGGAGATATATGGGTAATTGTATACAAATGCTATAAATTATGACATATTTGGACAATATTTATTGGAAATATTGTATTTTATGGATTTATGATATGATTTTATTTCTATTTATAAACTGGAATTGGAATGGAGAATGTTTTAAAAAAAATATTTAAATATTTTTTGATTTTCATGTTCATGGCGTGCATAATAATTCTTGGGTATAATATTTTTAATCATGTACTCACCTCTTATTTTCACACCTTATTGGAAGTTTTAATTTTTGGAAATATAATACAAGTATGGAAAATATGTTTTAATTCACTAGTGGTGGACCATAACCATGATAGTTGAGTTACAAAATAGGGTTTAACTATCTTATAATTAGTTGGATCTAATAGTTTTAAGGGTACATGAATGTGTCTTTGGGATATATTACTTTGGGGTTATGCATTTTGTGGGATTATGAAACATTATTTGGGTTTGTATACACTTTTTATACTTGTTAGGTTTTGTTGAATTATATGATTTAAAATTTTATGAATGAATAAAATTATGATTATTCCACTACATATCTTTTGCCTTTCTACATGGATTTTTTATATATAATACACTAGTAACTAATACCAAATTTTGAATAAAATATTAGAATATGGAGGGTGTGATGTTAGGTGAAAACCATTACCTAATGGTATTTTATAATAAATAAATATTTATTTCATGTATTTAGTAATAAGGGGGATACACTTAAGGCCTAGTAACATTTCATATTGAATTAGGTGATTTTTTGGGTGATAATTTGTGCTATTATTGACAGGTCTATTCTCTAAAGAAATCTACACATCATGTTGGTTTATACCAAACTATGGTTAATCATTTTGTGAACCATGAAATTGTGTCAAACACTATGTTGTGGTGCTTCGTACATTAAATTATCATATGATACAATAACAAGTGGGAATCCATCCTAGCCACATCTAAATACAATCATGATCAGTTATTCATTTTTAGAGGAAAAATATTAGAAGTTTGAATATATTTCAAAATTAATTACCCATTTAAAAATAAATTTGATGATTAAATTGATTGTTTCCTAGATTTTAAATATTGAATAATATTTTAGAAAATACTCATAAATATTTTTTGTTTTTTTGTGAGGATTATACAAGTATTTTTATCCTATTGTAAGAATAAAATGATTGTGTGATGATTATAACTCTTAAAGAACATAATTATTCAGCCCAAATTCTTTCTATAATAAAATTAAATGATTATATATTATCATGAATATAAGGGAGAACCTTCCCAAAATTTGAGGGAATCCCATGATATTTGGATACCAAGGAGGGAGGAACCCGTTGGTTTCTCCTAAATGATCTCAAACAAGATCATGTGAATTTTGACAAAGTTGGATCATCAGGGTGTCATATACACCATTTTTTATTCATTTTATTATTCATTATAAATGAACATATATATTATTGGTTTAATAAGGGTTTGTAGTTGTATTCCACTTTGTTTAGGATTACTTTTTTCAATTAAAATCCCATTAGTGGTATAAACAACTATCATTGTTTGTTTTTATCATCAAATAAAAGATGAAATATTAAAAAATGAGTTTTTGAGGTTTCATGATATAGCCTAAATTAAATGTTCAATTTTCATTTTGGTGTTATAACATGATTTACACAATAATGAAATGGGTTTTTTACATGAAACAATGAAACAAAAACATAGTCGATATGAAATGTCCATTATGTGGAAATGTTAAATATAACTTAATACAGATCATTATAGGATGTTGTTATACTCTTTAGTAAGATAAATGTTATTATATGGTAGCATCCACCATGAAGATTTACCTTAATATAGTGTATATTGACTATCCATTATATAAATGATGATAGTTAATATGGATTTTTATTCCAAAAACATCAACATAGTGCAACTAACATCAACATGCCAAGATCTTACTCAAAATTAAAAGGAAAAAATATTTTAGTTTGATGAAATGACATGTATTCCAAAATATTTTGGAATGGAAAAAAAGGATTGACTAAGTAAAAAAATATAAAATGATATTTATCTATGATTTAACCATAAGAACAAAATAACTTGAAATTTTGGATAATAGGAATGGTTCTTCCCAATACAATATTTTTACTTGGCTAATTCCATATTTTGGTGAAATCAGTTTCAAGTAGTTTTTTAATGAAAATTATATATCTATTTATATTATAAATTCATTAGCATGAGCTGTGAGGACCTACACTGAATCAGGAGTGGGATTTAAAATGAACCAAACAATTTTGGTATATTTGATATTGGTTTAAAGTAAATTTAAATGTCGAATAATTTATAATTTTTTATAAATTTTAATATAGACTAATATATAAAAAAATTATATTTATTTTGACTAATTTATAATGTAAATATAAAATATTTATATTAATTGCTTTTTTTGAAATTATGTAAACCATTCCAAAAGGAGTTTTGAATGATTATGTTGTTAGTGGTTTTAAATTTTTTTGACAAATTTAATTTATGTAAAAAGTTTACATAATAAATTAAATGTCAATTTCATTATAAAATATTTCATAAAAATATCTCACACTTCGAAATATCAAAGAGTTTATATTGAAACCATGTAAATGATAATATGATTTGTTAATTTTTGATAAAATTGAATTGTAAATGTTTTTCTAGGCCTAAATTATAATATGTTTATAATTTTTTTTGGAATTTTTTATAAATGTTTATCTCATGTTTAAATTCATAAATTATTCAATTATTTAGAATTTTTATTTTCTATGTTTATAGATATAATATTTATATTATGAATTTTTATGTATGATTTAGTTAAATTTAGTTATATTATGTATTTAAATATTCATACTTTCATTTGAGTTGTTTCTTACTATGTATGATAATTGATTTAGTTTTCATCCCCATTTTCTTTGGATTATATTCGGTTTGGATCTTTAATAATGAAATTAATTATATTTTATACATAATATGTGTCATAACTGTATGGAAATTGAGGTATCTCTTAGCTAAAGAACCATCAATAGAGGTATTTTGGGCCAAACTACTCACTAGATGGAAATCTTATGCCATTTCTAGAAAAGTTGTGGTCGGATATCTATTTCTCAATTCCCACATTTGTAGGGATGTTTGATTTTATATGATTTTAGGAAATTACATGAAATATTTTCAAGTACCTTAAACATGAGATAAATTTTTATTTTTATAAATATTTTCGATTTTTTGGGTTAATAACACAATATATGAGTTTTTTAAATAGTTACACATTAATATAGTTGATGATATGGGTTTAATATAATGAATAACAATTCAAGTACCTATTTTTTATAATTTTTATTGGATTATACTTATTAGGTAAATCCTTGGCAATGATTCTAGAAGAATATTATTGATCTTATTTATATAATGGGTTAGGAATATTATTTTTCACTCAACCATCCAACATCCATATATGATAAGATTTACGTGATGACTTACTCAAATAATTATGTGTTGAGAGGAACACTGAAGAAGAATCATTTCATTTTAAAATATTGATTTTGGAAAACTAATGGATGTGATAGATTTAATAGAAGGGTCATCATTTTAGTGGGATTACTTTTAAAATCCCTTATTAAATTAATGTAAAAATCATATTTATCTGATAAAATCCTCAGTTGTAGATAGAAAGGAATCAACATCACCAAACAGGAATTTGAAATCAATTAAAAAAAGAATTATCTAAATAGATTAAATTTCCTAGACAAGTAGGGGAACTTCATAATAATTTTCGAACATGTGAGGAAAATCTATGTATTATTGAAACTCGTTATTTTTTACAAATTATTTAAGTTGATCAATAATGAAATCTATAATATTATGGGAAGCATAAATGGATTCAATTGAGGCTTCAAATAAATTCAATATGAAATGGACTGACGAAATTTATTCTCCATTCTTTTATTTAGTAATACTGGGGATTTTAATGGCTTAAAGTGATTAAAGGTTTCTATTATAGAGTGATCTAGCTATTGAATTAATTTTGGAAGTATTGTTGTTAATGGGTTTACTAGTATAAATGATTGAAATTAATTTTTACCTTATCATTTCTTAATGTTTAGGATAAATGAGCATGGAATATTATGTTCATGCCATGTGGTTATGTTGAAAGAACATTGGAGTACAATTTTAAGGTAGAGAAATAATATTGGATGGTCTATTAGGCATCCACGATCATTGAAATATAAATAGTTTCACAAAGTGGGGTGTTATTCACATTTTATGGAATTTTATAGGATACCTAAGTGGGTTTTCAAAACTCCATAAAGTCTATATATAATATATTAGTATTATAATATAAATTCATCTTTTTTGAAGCTTATGTGATTTCAAATGAAAATTTTATAATTGTAGTAAATATACAGGAGTTTAAAATGATTGAAAGTATTTATAGATCATATATATTGTATTGAAATAAAGATGAAAAGTGTTTCTAAACCAAATATTTGAATAAAAAGGAATATTTCCAGATCATTTGGATATGAACAATGGATGAAAATTTTCGTCTTATTTCTCTTATATGATAATACAAGTTGTTTATTAATAATGAGTTGTTATGGACAACATGAGATGGTGGTTTTAATACACATGGTTTATGATTAAATGGTTTTTATAACATCTTATAAAATAAGATAAGGATAAAGTATTTATATCCAAGATAAATGAGTTTATCTATGATGATTTTTGAAGTATGAGGTAAATATTTAATAATATGTTCAATGTAATATTTTAAACAATAGTTTATTCAGTTAAAAATATTTATCTAAATTCATAAAATATCATATAATATATGGTTGATAATAGTTTATTTGTTAAATATTCCCACAATAGAAAACAAATTCAATTTTTTTAAATACAAAAGAGTTTTCATATCGTATAATGGGTTCCTAAAGTGAATATTGTAACTTAGAGGTTAGTGGAATTTTATTTGGAATTGGAAAATTTTAATATATAACAAATAAATGATTAATCTAGTCACATTTAAAGTGAATATAAATTTATATCCTAAATGTGTTTATGGTATTTTAGAAATTAGAAATGTAAAGAATTGAAATTAGTTACCATAACAAAGTGAATGTCACTTAATATTCTAAAATACATTTAGATATTTTAGTAAATAAAAATTTAAATAGATTTATTTAATTACCATAGAAAAGTGAATGTTTATTTATATCTTAAAAGATTTTTGAACATGTTGGTAATAATAATTTAATATAAAGCATTACATTTGGATGAATAATTATCTCAAATAAAATTTTGAAAGGATATATTTCTAAATGATGATGACATACATTGAAAGAGTTACAAGTAAAAAAAGTTATTAACGCTATAAAATATTACATTGTAAAGTAATGGAGTATGAATAATATATTTAAAGAGTTGAACTATGGGAATATGATTCATATTTTCACCATTATGATAAAAAACATTATTCAAAGATGTTACTAAGTAAAAGAGTTTAATGGGAAGTTATAATTATCCAGTCCCTTCCAACCAATTGCATTCCATGATTCGAGTGTTGGAGGCATCAAGATGAGTTTGGAGGAAGATGAGGGATATTAGAGATCTGTTTTTAGTAGGGAATGTTTTGTGGTAAAATGGAAAATTTATCCACTATGTGTGAGTTACATAGTTAGTTTAAGGGTTTTTATATAAATTTAATTAAGAGTGTGGACATATCCTCCATGGTGCGAAGACTAAATGACCGATTCCCTTGGGTTTTTATTAGGTTCCTTTACAACATGGACATAGTTTTCATGATTTTAAGGTATATAAATCTATTTGTAATGGTTAAGTTTTCACTGAAGTGATGTCATGGTTCCCATGTTGTGATCAGACTATCCCTTAGTTTGATTGAATCAAATTTTTTTTCCAATATTCAAATGTAGGAGATAGGTTGGATCAAAAAATGGTTTTCAGAGACTTAGTAGATGTTTCCCCAGTATTTAATGACCATGATATGTCTCTCCAAAACACCCTATAACTATATTGTTGGTATAAATTCGAAATTCCCTATGAATTCATTAAGTTTCATTCATTTTATATCAAACTTTAGAAGATTTCCAATTTGTTGGCCATTGTCCTCATCTTCAAGAGTCTAGTTTTTTGGTGATTTGGGGAGATATTTCCCCCTCTTATCTTTTTTCCTTCAATTATTCTATCTTGAGTGATTGAGAAAGTAGTGATGGCGTGGTTTGGGACATTTGGGTCATTTATATTTATTGTATTTTTATGATTTTGGTGGATCAAAATTTCCCTTATATGGTTTTGGTCTTTTTTTCTCCCCATTAACTCACTCATGTGCAATGAGCATCAAAGATTTAGTTGTGTTAAGAAATTTCTAACATTATCTTCCATATTATAAAATAATTTTCTCGATTTTCTTATTATGACACCCTCCAAAATGTTATCATATTCTTCTTTTATATTACTTGATGTGGCCCTTAATGCATTCTTGGTTTAGTGGTAGATGGAATAACATATGGTAGACACACATTAATGAAGATGAAATTAAAAGGGGTGTTTAACCTCTTTATAGGATAATTGGATGGGGAATGCAAGTAACATTAACCTTCATTATTTACATTAAATTTTATATGCATTGATTCTATTTAATGATTTTTGTTATGGATTCTTTTCTATGAAAATCATTAAATAACCATGACTCCATTATAATTATATAACTAATTAAATTTGGTAATATAAAAATGGTTTCTAATACCAGGAATCTATGAAGAAATAGTTAATAATTACTATTATATCTGATCTTCTGTTTATTTTTGTCTAAAAATATATGTATTTGGGGTGAATGTTTCTGGGATAATTTGGTATAGTTAAGAAGGGGTGTGGACATGTCACTGGTTTTTGTCACTTCTACTAATTATTGATTAATTGGTTTCAGATTTAATAAAGACAATGAGGAATTGAAATGGGATGTGTAAATCTGGGCTAGACGATGGAAAAATGATAAGTTAAATATATATTGTAAGAAGTGATTAAGGAGAAGTGAGTTTTGATGTGATTTGTTCATGGTTTTGTCTTTTTATAAAATAAATAATTCCCTTAAGGATTTAAGAATATAATGGGAATGGGATGAAATTTGAAGGTAACGAGTTAAATAATAAATAGGATACTCGGTCAATCTCTTATCAATAAATTGATTGATGAAGCATGGGAATTAAAAATAGAATAAGGGAATATATTATTGTTGTGGGTATGATTATAGGAAATAATTTCATGGGTAGTGGGATGTCGATAAATTTTTAATAATGTATTGTGTGAAAAATATTGGAATAAATGTGAAAAAGTATGAATGAATTACTTAAAGTTGGATAAGGGTTGATTAATAGACTAGAATGGGTAAATGATTGGAATGATAAATCTGATGGAGCTGGTAAAAGGAAAATTATTGAAACAAAACTAATGTGGGAATGTGAAGTTATTGTGTGACACCTTGATATAAGAAATATTTTATGAAACCTAACATGATTTTTTATTTTTGGTTTATTAGTCTATCATATGTTTGGATAAGGGAGTATGGACTTTGGTAGTAGTAGGAGGTTGTCAGATAGCAAATACATGTTAGTAGAACACCAGTTGACATATAGGTGTAACTATCTAACAAGTGAACATCCACCAGCTGGCTAGTGAATACTTCGAGGTACTATCCATCTTCAAGTACCCATTTTCTATATAGTGGACCACTAGCTTACTGTTGGATGTCCAATGGCTATTTGATGACACTGTTAGGTGTATGATTAAGAAGGGTTTAATATGTTATTTTTTGACTCAAAATTTTTATTTAACTAATTTAATCCAACTCTCTGAACACTAATATGATTTCTATTGATCTAAAATATATTTGGTGATGATTTTGGATCTCTCCCTATTCTCATAAGAATATATTTTTACTAATTGAAAGATTTTATCTACATCGATTGTAATCTAGGGAGTTATATCCTTTACAATTTGTTTTTTTCTTATATGTGTGTTTGATACCTTATGTGACTAGATCATTAGATCTATCATGCACATGGATAAATTAAATTTTTTCCATTGGATATAGGATCTATAGTATTATATCTCTTCCTATCCCATCAATCGTTTTAAAGGTAATGATATTTCTATTATTCTTATGGTAGTTTTCTCTATCTTATCATCTATCCCTTGTAAATTATTATTTTCTTATAATAATTTTTTTTGATTTATTAAATTCAATATTGATGTTTTACTTGATCTTTGGTGGAATTTTAATGTGTTTTCAAAATGATTTTTCTTTGAAAACTAGATTTAATGAACATAATGTGCTTGATAAAATGCCTCAAAGATTTTTTTAAAAGGAAATGGTATTTGAATCATGTATGTGGTTTGGAATCAATATAGAAAATGTTTTATGAAATATTAGCTTGGTTTTATCGAAACATAAGGTTGACGTATATCACATAGGGAGAATTTGGGTTATGGTGAAAAACTAAACATATGTAATCCTTAATTGAGTAAGTTATCACTATGGGAGATTCTTGTGATGCCATAGTTTCTAGTTACTAAACCTTCTAGGGGACCAAAGTTCCTAGAAATTAGGAATCACTTAGGTTTTTTAGTGTTCCGTTGAGTGTATTAGTAGTGTACACCCTCGTTTCATGGATTTACCTTTGGTTGTTTGTGGGTACATTATTTGTGTTTATTTGAAATGATTATTTTTCCACATGATATGGATTTTTTTCATGTCATGGATTTTTTATTTTTACTTTGTGCAATAGTTTTGTACATTATTTTAAATACTTATTTTCTAACTTGATATGAATATTAATTCTTGAAACATTTTTTATTCATTAACTTAGGCCTCATAGATATATTTTATTTAATATTTATTTTTTTATTGAATATGAGGTGTTTTTTAAAAGAAGAAAAATAATTTATTTAATATGGAAAATGATATTTGTTAGAATTATTTTAGAAACACTTTTTTTAAAAAAACTAAGGGATTCATGTGGATAGACATTATATAAATTCTTTCTGCATATCCTAATAATATTTAGTTCTCAATAACTACATTTTCTATTGAGTGTTTGTAGAAATTGTTTTTCTAGATACATGCAAAGGAAATAGATTCATGAATAGGATGACACCCCAATATCATGTTACTTACTGGTGGGTTGGTATGGTGATGGCTTGTGGTCATGAGGAGATGGAATCATGGGTTACATCAGGTTTCATATTGATGTGATATTAGTTTTTTCATCTTGACCACGTTATCATGTTGTGGGATATTACCTTTATAATTTGGTTTTTTTTACATATGATATATTTCCTATATTTGATGTGATAATCTGATTGTTTCTATCTTATTATATTTCTATTTGAGGGTAAAATCACTCCCATTTTTCTTTTTATGATAAATAGGTTCTTGTTTCCAGGTTGTGGTGACTAGGAATGAGCTTCCTACCTTGTGGTTTTCCAATTCTACTAACATTATGGGTTGACCTGGTTTGTTATGATATATGTCGCTGATGTGGTTTATTTTTCTTGATGATTTATTATTCTATTGATGTGGATGTTTTGTTGTGAAATTCATGCTTTGGTGTGTGGTTTCTATTAATGATTGGAAGATGTTTCAGGTTTAATATGTAAAAATAGGGGGTTTATGTCTTATAAATTTAAAGGATGCAATTTCTCTAAGTTGGTTTGCATTTATGGTTTCTAATAGATCAATGTAGAAATGCACATATGGGATTTATGGGTTTGGTGTTATAGGTAAACAATATGATGGATGACTTGGTTATGTGGTGATGAATGATGGCACATTGTGGAGGTCCTATATTGTTGGAGGAGGGCATGGTGTTTATGTACTAGATGTTCAGAATACCCTACAATGATGATGATAATGAAGTTTTTGAGGTTTTGATGAGGAAAATTTCAAAAAAATTTATTAGTGGGGGAGGGACACAGATGGGAGAGAGCATGAGCTTGATGCCTTTATTTTTAAGTTACCCAACTGATGTGTGGTTGGAAAAGTGAATATGTTTCAATGTGGTTTTGGATATGATGTTATGAAGTATGAGGTGGTAGGATTTTGGATATCTCATGGAATTTTTGGTATACAGGTATGTCTCGTTGGGGTTATATATGGAATTGGTTGGTGGGTGATGATTTGTTATTTAGGGTGTACAATTATCATTTCCTTGGTCAGTTAGTGAGCGAGGATCCAATATGTTTACTATCAGTTGATGTTATATTTTTCCTTGAATTTACAGGTGCGAGTGGTGGTAAATTTACATTTCCTTTTAATTTATTGATTTTGATAATAGATATGGATTTGTAGACAATTCTTAGTTTTTGTTATTGAATTTTATGAGGTTTTTGGTTGTAGAAAATGTTTTAGGATGTTATGTAAAATGATCAAATTGTTGTAAATAGCATGGGATGTGGTGCTTAGTGAGTTTAATTTATATTTTTATTTCACCGTATAAATGAGATTATTATTTTCTTATTTTGTATCACTATTTATTTCTCTTTTATTTTTATTTCATATATACATTAATCTATTTAATGGGATGATCCTACTAAGTAATCCCATGTGAATAACCCATCATAGTTTTCTTTGTGTGTATAGAATAAAATTTTAGGGGTTGGATTTTCTCATCATGTATATTAGACGAAGTTCATTAATGAATTGGAGTTTTAGAGATCATTTTATTCTTAATGTTTTATATTTAAAATATAAGTAAAAATTAGAATATGGGAATTTATGTAGTGGGATGGAAATTTTTAGTGGTGATTGGTGGCTAATTTTAGTATTGTAAAGATTTTATGATGGAAATTACTCCCATATACATTTTCTATACCCTCAATGCTAGTCATGTAACTAGATCCTATTAGAGGAAGAATTTGTGGGTCACACCCACCTTTACTTCAGGCCTTAGGGGGGTTCTTCTCATGGGTGGTTCATGAAAAAATAGTGTCAAAGATTTTGGATGAGAGTTATGGTGTGTTTTGTAGTTGAGGACATATTAGGATTTATTGGTATTGATTAAAATTAGTGAAACTCAATCCTAAAATGTAATGTAATCCAAGTAGACGAGCTTGAACATGTATATTTCAGCCCCCTGATGATATGATGGATAGACTTTGATAACCTACTACAAATATTATGGTGCAAGAGTAGCTAATGCATGATCAAAATCATAGGGAGGTACATACATAATTATTGTAACATGCATTAGAGTTTTCATTATGGATTTTATAAGTGTTTCTATGACTATACTTATGTGTTATAGAAATCATGTATTTTTTAGTTCATAAAATGAATTGAATTTATTACATCAAAAAAATAATTTCAATAAATTGAAACCAACATTATTGAATATCACATAGATTTATCAAAATAGGACCACTTCAATTTCCTTCACACACTTACTCCCCATTTTGGGATTATCAAAAATTGAATTCATGGTAAAATAAACAAATAATAGGAAAAATATAAACATAAATGAGAATAAAAGGAGAAATCCAATAATATTTTAAATTAGGTTACAAAAAGGGTTAGAATTAGTCCCTATCCTAAATTTTACTCATAATCTAAATATGAAAAATATCTTAAATATGATGGAAGGATAGGATCCATTCATTTTGAAGTAGATTTAGAGACATAAGTTGTAGCCTGAGGTGAATAGGTGGAAGTAGGGTCACCAAGGACTAAAAATTTGGATGTGAGAAAGATGTGATGAAATTATTGGCTAGAAGTCAATCCAAAAGGGTTCAAGGTATAGGAGGTAGTGGTAGGGGATAAAGACACCAGAATACCTAGAGGGGATAACACATTTTTACGATAAATATAAATGTAGGGTTTTATAAGCCTTGTAAAATCAATCACTATTTGAGAACTATGATCCAATGCCTGAAGAATGTCCTCTATGGCTTCCAAGAAGGATTATAACACTGGTTTCAACACTATAAGAATATTAAATTTACATTTAAAAGTATCAGTCAAATGTGGTATTTTTAGATCCAAAGAAAGATATCTGAACATACCATTTGAAATTGATTTAATGGTGATTTGGATTTAGAAGAAATAAATATCCCATTTTATTGTTTTTATATATTTACAAGATTTATTTACATCTTACCCTACTAGTACCAAAGTTTTAGCATCATGTTTTTGAAATCTATTAAACACCACTTCCCTGGTCTTCTAGAACTCATCAAATACAACCTTCAACACATCACTTATGAGTCATTGAATTATCTCTTAAATTAAAAATGGCTGGATAGGAGAAGGAGTTGGAGTGGTAGATGTAAAAGGTTGAAAAAACAAACAAATAATCATTTGGTCCTTCAGAACAATCATATAAGATAAATCTATTTGAAAAGAACTTATCAGTGCTTTAAAATACTCAGTTTCATTATTCATTAAATCCAATCAAGATAAAATTTGGGTTAAAGATGATAAATTACCAACATCACTATCCTCCTAATATATTCGTCTCTAATTGTCTATAAAGAATTTATAAAATTGAGAAACAATTCCTTGAAAACACATAAAATATGATTTGAACTCATTTGAATCATCCTTTAAAAAATGTGTATAAGGGATATAAGTAAATGGATTATAAATCTAATACTTACCATCTAACTATGATATAAACTCCACTGATTTAACACTTTAAAAATAATCAACACCAACATCCTCTTCATTAATAGATTTATATGAATATTGAAACTCTACATTTTCATACATGTATGTTAAATCATTTTAAATATGAATGGCATAATAGTATTATAGTCCAGGATCCAAAGGTTTAATTTATTGGTATAATTAGGCTTATACATAAATATTACATATTGAAACATAAATATTATTTAATTCATTCTTGTCAATCTTCTTAGTGTCCCTCATATTATCTTTAGTATAAGTAATCACATGTGGTTATACATCAATGAAAGGGGTAAGCTAAAATCCATGTAAAAGGATGGATAAGGGACATGAATCAATATAACATGAGTGAGTATAAAAATAATCATCCTCACCATAACATAAGAATAGGATTATCATCAACATCATGAAGAAAACAATGTATAAAGGAATGTAATGTGGAATGCATAAAAATGAAACATCATGTCTTAGTGGTCAGATACCACACATAGTTGTGAACAAAGCTTGCATCTTTTTCATGCCTAACATTTGTACATAATCAAAACATCATCATTGGTAAAAATATATAATCAGGTTCACACAAATTTCACATTATCTCATGAGATAAATCACATTACCCAATGCATTGGATGGATATATAATTTTAATCCCACCTTTCACATCATGACATTACATAATCGTGCAACCCACAAAGAACATTCAACCATTGTGGTCATAAAATAACCCATGGAAAAGAATATGTTTCATAATAATTTCATAAAGCATAAATTATTGAATAAACAATGGGGTTCCAAAAAAAGGAAAAAATAAGAGGTAATAATAATGAAATTATATTTAATTAACATTATAGTAATATTCATACCAAATAATTCATGAAAGAGGGATAACATAAAGAAAAATTGTTGGGTTCAAGAATCCCCTTAGCTTAATTCTGGATTTATTTGATAGTTTTTATGCCTCCTAAATAATAGAAATATATTTATTGAAACAATGACCCATAAGTAAATTATATTAATTTATAAAACTATTTATCAATTACAGTCATTTAATTATATTTCCTAATTTTTGTTGATGAAATTGATGTGTTTTGATATCATGTTTTTTTTAAAACATTTCTCTTTTCACTTGGATTTCAGTATTTTCATAAATGTAATTTATTCGTTAGTATAATTAATTAAATATTATTATAATGCCTATAATTAAATTTTTTATACTATATATCATTTATAATATTCACCCATTATTACAGTTATATGTTTTTACCTGTAAATGTCTCCATAGGTGGTTAATCGACCTTTGACGGGACGTTATCTGGAGAGTGATAAAGAGAAGTTTAAAAAATATATATAGTAGTATGATAATTAGAGTTGGATAAAATCAATAATATAATGTTAAATAAATTATTAACTAATTATTTTATGTTTTTTTATGAATGGTTTGGTTTTAGAAATAAAGGGAAGAGGAAGAAGAAATAAAAAGAGAGAAAAGTGGATCAGAACTTCCCTAACCCTCAGTGTAGCTTCTCTTGTACGACACTAAAACTCCTTGGAGGATGGATTTAGATTGCACTAAAATGTACCTAAGGATTATAAGAGGATTAAAAGATATTATTTTGGAAGATATTGGTATTGGGAATGGATGGGAGGAGTGGTTTTCCAAGTGTAGTAAGAGGGGTTATTTATACTTCAATAGAAGGGTATTTTTTGAATAAAATTTTGAATAAAATATTATGTAAATGTTAAGACATATAATATTGAAATTTTGATATTATAAATCATATATTAATATAATATAATGATTTTAATAATTTAAATACCCTTTATGATTCTAATTCATTTTTTTATTAAAAAGAAAAGTGGAAAGAAAGAAATAAAATGTTATTTTAAGGAAACACTTTTGACTTTAGGTTTTGGAAAGTTATTTTTAGGTTCTGGAAGTTAATTTTATCTTATTGTAATGAATAATTTTTAAAATAAAATATATCATGGCCTAAAATCACGGTCTATAAGGGATTATTTCATTATTAAATCATGAATGACGTAATTTTATTTACACGGGTTTTGTGAAAATCATTATTTTTACTATTCACCTAAAAATTGAAGTGTTTTGGAAAATTACCAAAAAACACCCTTAGATAATTTTGAAATGATAATTTTAAAAATATATATTAATTTTATCATTTTTTTCAAAATAGGTAAATTTAAATTTTTATATAAAAATAATTATTTTTACGAAATAATTTAAAATAAAATTTATTAAAAATGCGCTTATAATATTTTAGAGTTTATTAATTATGATATTTATTTCTCTGGAATTATAAAATTTGTATTTACATTAATTAATCATGATAAATATTATTTTATTAAAATTTATTATTTTGAGGTAAAATTAATCTTCTAATGGTCATGTTACTATTCCCAATAGTCATGTTACTATTCCAATGGTAATTTTACTATTAAAATAGCTACATTGCTTACTATATATACCACTTCATTATTTTAGTCAATATTCATTTCAATTTCTCTCATGGTTATATATTTCCATTTTCTACAATGTTGATTTCTTTACTAATATTTTTCTTCTCTATGGTGTTTTTAGTGGGGGTGATGATTCTATTAGATTGGGGAAATCCCAATTTTCCCATTTTAAAAATTATATTTTCTATTTTTTGTCCCACTGTAATGTTTGTAATTTTAATTATTTTCATTACTATTGAATGTAACATTATTTATTAATAAAACAAAGTCTTTTTTGGTTTCTCAATATTTTTTAATTGTATAATATTTTGAAATATAATACAACATAAATTTCAGAAAGAATCAAATATTACAAATAAACATTGGGTCCTTACATTCTTCCCAATTTAGAAATTTGATCCCCAAAATATCAATTCATATTCACAGATGAGAATAGGTGAGGGTACTTTGGTTTCATCATTTCCTTTCGTTCCTACTTTACCTATGCATACTTATGATTCCTCCACAAAACATTGATGAGGTGAGTTATCTTGTTACACAGAAATTTGTATCTATAGTCCAAGATCTTCATCGATTGTTCTTCGTATGAGAGGTAATTATCTAGTTGTATCACCTCCAAAATTAGTACATGTGATGTGTGAGGTATGCACTTTCGTTGGAGAGATACATGGAACATGTGAAGAACTTGATCTGTATTTAGTGGAAGTTCAAGCCAATAGGCCACTGATTCTATGTGATCAAGAATATCAATGGGGATAATTTACCTTGGGATAATATTCCCTTTCATTCCAAACCACATAAATCTCTTCCATGGTGATATTTGAAGGAAAAAATTGTCCTCTAACATCAAAATCCAAGTCTCTTTGACGGTTGTCAGCATTAATCTTTTTCAAAGAAGGATTCATTCACCAACTTCATCCTAAAAAATTGTAGTTCTACATTTCTTACCATACATAGCTTCATATGGATCCATTTTAATACTCGAGTAGAAGATGTTTTTTCATGATATCTTAACCAATGGGAGATACTGATCCCATCCTCCTTCAAATTTCATTGATCATGATCATAGAATTTCCTTAAGAATTTGAATAGTTGTTTTAGTTTGACCATATATTTGGGGGTGATAGGCCATGATGAAATCCAATTTAGTAATTGAATCATGTTGAATACTTACCCATAATTTATTTTTGAACCTTGGATCATGATCAGAAATGATCAAAAGTAGAAATTCATGAACCCTCCCTACATCATTCAGATATACATTAGAAAGTTGGTCAAGAATGAAATATTCCTAAATAGTGATAAAGTGGGATGTAATGGCCAGTCAATCCTCCATAACCTATATTTCATTCTTTCATTTGGATTTTTTTGGGAGACTAGTGACAAAGTGAATAGTTATATTCTCCCATTTCCATGTGGTTATATGTAATGATTACATCATCACTTTAGACTTCTATCAATGTTCTTCAACTTTTCGACATACCAAATGCCTTGAGATGTACTCAGAAATATCCTTCCTCATGTTTTCCCACTAGAATTTTCCTCAATGATTTCAATACATCTTAATACTTCCAAGATGGATAAATAAATACAAGATATGATAATTATCCAATACATTCTTCTTTATCATAGGTGATGAAGGTAAAAAAGGCTCATTCAAAACTAAATAACACCATCATCATCAATTTGGTACTCAAATAGCTTCCCTTCCATTACAACTTTCACTTTCTTTTGAATCTCGAAATAATCCCTTTGTGGGTCTATGATATTCTCTTGGATGTGTGGATGGAAAATAATTTGGACAAGGTAGGACATATTCCATAATCTTATGATTTTCAGATCCAACCTTTTCATTTCAATGAAGACACAATCTTTCTCAATAAGAATCATAGATAGATTGGTAGGTTATTTTCTGCTTAGATCATCAACTACCTTGTTTTCATTCCCCATATGACAGTGAATAGGGAAATAATAGTCATTTATTATCTATAACCATATTATTTGACAAATGGATAGCTTCTTCTATGTGAATATATACTTTAGACTCTTATGATCAGTATATATTTCTCACTTATGAACATAAATATAGTGTCTCTAGATTTTCAAGGCAAAAAAACAGCCAGTAGCTCTAGATCATGTGTTGAGTAGTTCTGCTATTAGATCTTCAAATTCCATGAGGTGTGGGCAATCAATTTATCATTATTCATGAGTAAAAAACCCAATAAATTATTTGAATAATCACTATATATCAAAAAACCTCCTCCAGTTGTTGTTAGTGTGAGAATAGGTGTAGTGATTAACCTATTCTTGATCCCCTTAAAGCTTTCCTCACATTGTACTATCCAGACATACTTTACCCCTTTCCATTTTAACATAGTTAGTGGGATATAAAAGCATTTTAACTTTCTCACAAAACATCTATAATACCCAGATAAGCAACGAAAAATTTGGATTTCCCTGACCCTAGTGTGTCTGGTCCATTCCTCTTTTCTCTTGAAGTAAATGATAATATCATTGATAAACACATCCAATTTTTTTAAAGGCTATCCCCAAAGAATCTTTTCATCCAATCCATTAATATTTTAGGGGAATCAGTAATTATGAAAGACATCACTATGATCTCAAAGAGCCCATACCTTGTACAGAAAGCAATCTTCTAATTATCATCCCGATTTACCTTTAGTTGATGATATAAAAAATTAAGATCCACCTTTGAGAATTACTAATCTCCTCGTAGTTGATGGAACAAGTCATTAATACTTGGAATATGATAAATTTTCTTTATGGTGATTATATTGAGCTCCTCGTAATCAGTATAAAACCTTATTGATCCATCCTTCCTCTTGAAAAATAGCATCAGTTCACCCCATGATAATCCACTAGGGCATATGAACCCTTTGTCCAAATGCTATTGTAGATGCATCTTTAACTCTTCCAGTTCAATCGGGGCCATCCTATAGGGACATTTTTATATAAGAGTATCTTTAGGTATGTGTTTTATTGAGAACTCTACATCATGATCTAGGGGAAGTTTGGGTAACTCATTCGTAAATAAATCACTCTAATCCATAACAATGGGATTTTCCTCTAGGATGATACCTTTATTTAACTCAACCATTTTATCATGTAATTATTCATTATAGGGCATCAACACTCACACCATTGATGGATTTTCGAAAAAAGATTCATGATCATCCTTTCATTTCTAGAGGATAAAGGGATGGTTCACAATATGAACTGATATTTTCTTTTTCTAAAAGTTGATGTGTGCTCCATATAATGAGAAACAATCTATGGCCAATATAGAATTGAATTACACCAAGTGAAGAATTACAAGATTTGTTGGAATAATATTCCCAGATATGCTCAAAGAAGAATAGTCAAACACCTGGGTTTCAATAATTTCACAACTAGTAGCTTTTAAGGATATCTCCACTTAAAGGTATCAATGCTTCAAGTATATAGTTCTAGATAACAAACACGATATAAAGGAATGCATAGAACCATAATTGACTATAACTTTTCAACTATTGAGTTAAATTAAGCATGTAACGGACCAAACATTCATTAACGAAAATTCCTCTTGATCTATTTAAATTTATTATTGTGGTTATAAAATTTTTTAACATCGTTGTTTTTGTGTTTCTGGATTTTAAAATACCGTAATTAATTGTTACCATTGCTAATATATCCATTAAACAGTGATCACATGATTAGTATAAATATAGGGCTTTAACAAATCCAATTTACTCAGACAAAGGAAGTGATGACCTCATCCAATAGACTTTCCCCATACGAAGCCCATTTATCGGAGCTCGGAAAGGAGGTTGCATCATTGGGCTTTTCAGTTGACCAAGCCCAATCCGAGCTTGAACATGTTAAGCTTGAGCAGAACTGACTATGGGAGAAGTGAAAGTTAATAGAGATTACCACCCGAGTGATGTTTTCTGAGCCACCCCAAGAGTCTGTCACCATAACACGCCTTACCCTTCGGTATTATACGAGTGTTATAAGGGGTTTTGTAACAAGACCCTAGCACTATGGTTATGTACATTATTTTTTCATAAATAATGTGCATTCATATTATTATTGTTACTTTGTAAATACTTTTCAAAGCACAAATAGTATTTTTAGTTAATATTGAACTAAGAAATATTTTTTTGAGGAATTAATGGATTTTAAAATTAAATAATATTTTAATAAAATATTATTATTAAATTACTTTTTATTAAATATAAATGATCATATAATTTTATTAATTCAATTGTAATGTTTATTAAGGTTTGAAAACTATTTTTGTTAAAACCCATGAATTTTTTCTAAATTTCAGTTTTTTCTTAAAAAGTTAAAATTCACATATTTATAAAATTATTTAGATAAAAGGAATATTATGTTTGGAATTAGGACTTAAAAATTTTCCAACAGTGAATTTTTCAGAATTCTCTGAGATAGTTGAATTTTTGGTTAAAAATTAAATACCGTTAAAATATGTAATGTGTTTTATGACATCATAATGACCCAATAGTGATGTAATAAAATACTGTAAGCATTATTTTATTCCAATATATTTTTTATCATTAAAATAATGTGATTTTAGATTTGTTTGATTTATTTCTCAAAGATTTTGTGGACCCTCCAAGACTTATAAAACATTTTGTCTTTTTAAATAGTTTTTTTCGAGAGTGTGACTCACCTCCACATAAGAAACCATATTATTTTAAGAAGTTTGGACATTGGCCATATAACATATTTTTTTCTACTCTCCTTTGGAAAAAACCATGGGCAAAAACCACAGGCTGGTTTGTGGTATTGATTAGTTTAATGTGATGTGTCCCAAACATAAATAATAAAGAATTTCCCCTCCTTTCCTATATAAACCCAGCCAAGCTCCCACTTACTCTTCACTAAAAGCCTTTGGATTTCAACCAAACCCTGACCTCCTCTCTCTATAATCTTCCCAAGGTTCCCCAATATCCCAATAAGCCTCTCTCAAGCCTTTGGGATCATAGTTCCAAGTAAGGTATTTCATCCTTTCTCATTTTGTCCAATTTTATTTAAGTTGTTATGCCCTTTTGTTTTCAATTAAAAATGTTGGATTATGATTTCTCACCTTACCCATACTTCCCTATTTATGTTTGGATGATGGGAGATCCCTTTCTTTGTCATTAATGCCTTCCATGTACACCTGTTACCATGCTGAAATTCAGTGAGGGATTTCTCTCTCCTCTTTTACGTCCAAGTAATTATTTTGTATTATGATTTTAAATTCCATTATGTTTGTTGGGAAATTTATCTTTATAAAACCCCTTACATTCCATTTCATTTAAATATGATGAGACACCCTTTTCTCTCTCATCAACCATTTTCATGAATCCTTATGTCAGGTCCTTATGCTACCGAAATTGCACCGCATTTTTCCAAGCCAAGATCATTATGTAATGAATACCATACCCAAGTCTCTATCAAGGGTATTCACCTTTATGAACATATAAACATTGAATGGAACTATCATGTATTTATTCCACATTACCTAATCGTGTAATAACATATGATTTTGATTGATTCCATGTTATATGATCCCTGTGACACACTTATGCATGAAATGAAATGTTTAAGAAGGGTGCGCCCTGATAGAGCTCCAATGCATTGGGTAAAGTATAGTATCATGATACGCCATGTTAAATTGGTGTTTAATCATTATAATTCAAGTACAAAGAGGTTTTACTTATGCTTCATTTGCAATGATGGTTTACTCATGCACCATGTGCAATGAGGCATGGCTCTGGCTAATTGCATGTTATGTTTGGTTGCCACATTTCCATGTTATGACTATCAAAATTTATCATGCCTTTATGTTCATGTTTATATTGTGCTCCATTGATATGCCTATTTTCTAACATGTATTTCATTCCTCATGTTATTCCATGTTTATTCCCTTACTGGGCTTTATAGCTCACCCTTTTCTTATGCATGCCCTTAGATTATCCCACACAATTCTAAGTATGAGGGAATGTAGTGGTCATGTAAAAAAAGTTTCCAATAAAGTTTTTGTGTGTTTTGTGATGTTATGTAATGTTATTAATCCCCAAAGACACTAGACCTCTCAATCTTCTATGTTGTATCAAGTGAATATTTTATGTAAAAAATCAAGTTTAAGTGGATAATGAAAAGTAGGGTTGTTATAGTTGGTATCAGAGCATTGGTTTAGTTATTTTTGGAATTAGGATTAGAAAAACATAGTGAATACTTAGATACAATAATAATTATAATAAAAACAACCCCAATTATTGGTGAGTACTGTGTAAGTGTTTTATCAAGAAAATACATCCATGTCTGGATATGAGCTGGTAGAGGCACCTCTGACACAGATGTATCCTTGGGTTAAAACCCGAAAACATCTCTTTGAGATAGAATCTAATGGGAACTGGTGCATGAAAACAGGCCTTACTGTACTCTTGGTTACGACAGTTCTGGGGGATTTACTTTGGTAAATTCTCAAGCTTAGTATGAACCCTTCTTAAAAAAATTAAGAAAATTCCCCTAAGAATATATGTTAGAAAGTAGATCATGGATAACATATATTGAAGCCTATAGATTCATAAGTTAAGGAAATAAAAGTTATTTATAAGTCATAAGTTTTGTCCTTGGATTACCCTTTATGTTTTACCCCTAAATTTCTCTTTATTCTAGCCAATGGCCGGTAATAGGAGGACTCAAGCTAAAAATAGATGAGAAGATCAATGTGATGACTGTGCTAATGAGATGCCCAATCTGATGGAAGCGGGAATCACAATCTTTGTCATGCTTCTCTATCAGTTAACTGAAGCTTTGAATAGAAACATGGTTCAAGAGGAACATTAAACATCCCCTAAGATAGAACTAGTCGCTATCTAGAGATTCATGAGACAAAGGACACCAACTTTTAATGGATCATCTGATCCCTCAATCATTGAAAAATGGATCAACTCCATTGAAAAGATCTTCTCTATCCATCAACATTATGAAGAAGAGAAGGTTATTCTGGCTTCTTATCATATGGAAGCTGAAGCAGATCAATGGTGGAGGTTGAAAAAAAATACGAAGCCTGAGGAAAAGGTCAAGGAATTGGAATGTAAGGATTTCTAGAATATGTTTTTCGATAAATATTTTCCGTGCACCCTCCGACTAAAGATGGAAAAGGACTTCCTTTTCCTCATGAAAAAAGATTACGAATCTATCAAAGTGTATGAGGAAAACCTCACAAGTCTTGCATGATACGCCTCTGGCTTTGTTGTTACCCCCGAAAGCAAGGTTGACCGCTTCTTTTGTGGGCTGAAACCTAGCCTACGGAATGAACTAGCGATCTATGACTTCGATAGCTATGAGGATATTTTTTGATGTGCCCTCAAGTTAAAAATGGAGATCAGAAAATATTAGGGATATCATGGGGATAAAAATCATAAGTTAGACCTCAATACTGGCAGTCCGATGGATAAATCCAACGGTGCTAAGAAGATCCATCACCCCACTTGCCAAAATGTGCGAAAAGAAGCACCCCAAAAATTTCCTGAAGGGGATGAGGAAATACTTTAGGTGTGGAAGAGAATGGAACCTAGCTATTAACTACTAACAAGAAAAACCCACGACTGCAACAGATGAGAGGAATGCTCCATTATAACCTCAACGTGTTGTTTATTGCTACAAGTGAAAAGAACTTAGGCATCTTTCAAATCAGTTCCCTAAGACAAGGGTTTTTGGAGGCAGCCAACAACATCCCAGGAAACAAGGGAGAGATTTTTACATCACTACTACTGAAGTGAAACCCAACAACAAAGTGGTGATAGGTACTCTAGTTATTCATTAAATAATAGCGAACGTACTTTTTGATTCAAGTTCTACGCATTCTTTTATATCCCAAAAGTTTAGTATAACAATCACAGCACCACCAAAAATAATGGAAGTAAAGATGTTGTTGAGTACGGAAAATGGGGAAATCATTGCATCCCATGAATATAACTCATCCCCTATCATAATATGTGGATTCAATTTCTCATAGATCCCTGTTATACTGCCTCTGGTGGAATTTGATGCAATTCTTGGCATGAATTGGCTTTCCTTATATAGAGCCAACGTAAATTGCTGTTAGAGGGAAATCACTCTCCATGTGGAGAATAAACCCCTGATTCTATACATGTGCAAGGAGAAGGATGAATCTTATTTAGTTGCATCATCTCATGAATGGATATTAATGCCCTATGATCATGCATATCTGGCTTAGATGATTGAGTCTAAGGATGCAACCATCCTTGAATTCATTCCTATTGTGAGGGAATTTGCGGAAGTGTTTCCCGAGGAATTTCCTGGTCTTACTCCTAGAAGAGCTATTGAATTCTCAATTGATCTTATACCATGAGAGTTTCCAATATCTAAGAATCCGTATAGAATGGCTGTTGTGGAGCTTGAGGTGCTGAAGAAACAACTACATGAAAATCTGGATAAAGGGTTTATACACCCAGGTGCTTCACCATGGGGTGCACTAGTCCTCTTTGTCAATAAGAAGGATAGGTCAATTCACCTTTGCATCAATTATCACGAGCTTAACAAAATCATGATAAAGAACAAGTATCATCTCCCATGAATTGATGACTTTTTCAATCAGATGTGTGGATCACAATACTTCTCCATGGTGGATTTTCCGTCACGATATTATCATGTAAGGGTGAAGAAAGAAGATATCCCCAAGAATGATTTTCGTACATGATATGAGCACTATGATTCCTAGTAATTCCTTTCGAACTCACTAATGATCCATCAATATTAATGGACTTGATTAATAGAGTCGTTAGGGATTACCACAAAAAATTTGTGGTAGTATTTATATATGACATTCTGATATACTCCAAAACCAAGGAGGATCATGAGGAGCATTTAAGAACTGTACTAGAGACCATGAAGAAGGAGAATATCTATGAAAATTACATCAAGTGTGAGTTCTAGTTGAAGGATCTCTCATTCTTGTGCCATATCATAACAAGAAATGCGATATCTATGGATATCTCCAAAAGAGATGCAATTGGGGGATGGCCAAGGCCAACATCGGTAATGGATATCCGTAGCTTCTTTGGGCTAGATGGATATTATTGAGGATTTGTGAGAAATTTATCACGATAGTCCAACCCTCTAACCAAGATAACTCTAAAGGGAGTAAAGTTTCCTTAGAGTGATGAATGCAATGAAAGATTCATAGAGTTAAAAAGGAGGCTCATCACTGCACCCGTGCTCACTTTAGCCACATGTGTAGAACTTTTTGTCATATTCAGTGATGCTTCAAATAAGGGTATGGGCTGTGTGTTGATGCCAAATGAAAAAGTCATTGCCTATGCATCAAGGAAATTGAATGTTCATGAGCATAATTTTCCAACAAATGATTTGGAGTTGGAAGCAGTGATATTTGATTTAAAAATTTGGCAGCATTATCTATTTGGGGAGAAGTGTGAAATATATACAGACCACAAAAGCCTCAAGTATATATTCACACAGAAAGTTTTTAACATGCTCCAATGAAGATGGTTAGATCTGTTCAAGGACTATGACTACTCAATCCATTACCACCCTGAGAAAGTGAACAAGGTGTCAGGTTCTCTAAGTAGAAAGGACCCAACAATTCTATCATTGATGAGAATTGAGAAGGACTCTATCTTCATATATTTGAAGAATATGGACATGGGAATCATAAAGAAGGGAACATCATCAATCCTTTCACAAATGATTGCTCAATTGCCTCTTTTGGAAAGGTTGAAGGATGCACAAAAGGATGATGTAATAATTCAGAAGAAAGTGGAAACTATTAGAAAAAAAAACCCTCGGAGTTCAATGTTAACGAAGAAGGAATTGTGAGATTTGGGAAAAGACTATATGTTCCATAAAGTCTAGAGCAGAAGAAGGAACATTTGGATGATGCACATAGTTCAAATTTCCCCATCCACCTAGGAAACACAAAGATGCATAGAGATCTTAGAGACAATTACTGGTGGGATAATATTAAGAAGGATATCGCTATGTATACATCAAATTTCCTAGTGTGTCATCATGTGAAGGTAGAGAGGAAGAAGTCTAAGGTGATGATGTAACCATTTCCCATACCATCATGGAAATTGGAGAACACCACCATGGACTTTGTCACCGGAATTCCAAAGACATCCAAAGGAAAAAATGAAATATGGGTTATTGTGGATCGTCTTACAAAGTCTGCACACTTCATTGCAATTCAGGAGGATTTATCATTGGGTCAGATGGCACATATATATATCAGGGAAGTGGTAAGGCTTCATTGAGTACCACTATCTATCGTATCTGACCGAGATCCAAGATTCATCTCTATGTTTTGGAAGAGTATTCAACATGCTCTGGATACTAAACTAAACATTAGTATGACCTATCATCCTCAAACTGATAGCCAATCTGAGTGAACTATTTAGACACTAGAAGATATGTTAAGATCATGTTCAGTGGAATTTAAAGGAGGTTGGGATCAACGTCTTCCTCTTGTTAAATTCTCCTACAATAACAATTTCCACTTGAGCATCTGAATGACACCTTATGAAGCCTTGTATGGGAAGAGGTTAAGAACATCGACATGATGGGATGAAGTCGGTGAGCGTAAGCTGCAAGGATCAGAAATGGTGGAGAAGGTGAAAACCATTCAGCAACCTATCATGGAGGCCCAGAGTTTAAAGAAGAGTTATGTAGATAACCATCGATTAGACCATGAGTTTAAAGTTAGAGACATGGTATTTCTACACATATCTCCATGGAATTAGGTCACGAGGTTTGGAATGAAAGGGAATTTATGTTCTGGTACATTGGCCCCTTTGAGATCCTTGATGGTGTTTGGGCTGTGGCCTATCAACTAGCACTTTCACCTACCAAGTCCAAAGTATATGATGTCTTTCTTGTATCCCTATTAAGGAAGTACATACCAGACCCTTCACATGTAATATCTTCAGAGGTAGTACAACTAGAGGTTGATCTTTCTTACGAGGAGCAACCAGTGATGACCTTAGATCGTAGAGAAAAAGATCTATGAAGTAAGACAATGCCCCTCATCAAGGTGTTGTGGTGAAACAACAAGTTTGAATAAGCGATATGGGAATTGGAGGAAGTGATGAAGCAAAGTTACCCACATTTGTTTTAGTATGGGAAATGGAAATTTTGAGGGCGAAATTTCTTAAGAGGGGAAGATTGTAATTACCCAAACTTTCATTAATGAAAAATCCTCTCGATCTAATTAAATTTATTATTATGGTTTTATAAAATGTGAACTTCATTGGTTTTATATTTCTAGATTTTAAAATAACATTATGAATTTTGACCATTGCTAATACAGCCGTTGATCAATGATCACATGATTATTATAAATATAGAGCTTTAACAAATCCAATGTACTTAGACCAAGGAAGTGATGGCCTAATCTAGTAGACTTGCCTCGTACTAAGCCCCTTTTTCGGATCTCGGAAAGGAGGTGGCGTCATTGGGATTACCTCTTGACCAAGCCCAATCTGAGCTTGAACACATTAAGCTTGAGCAGAACCGACTTCAAGGGAAGTGGAAGTTAATAGAGATTACCACCCGAGCGATGTTATCTGAGCCACCCCAAGAGTCTATCACCATTGCATGCCTTACCCTTTGGTATTATGTGGGTGTTATATGGGGTTATGTAACAATACCCTAGAAATATGAATATGTACATTATTTTTGTATAAAGAATATGCATTCATTTTATTATTGTTACTTTGTAAATAGTTTTTAAAACAGAAAAAAATATTTTTATTTATTATTCAACAAAGAAATATATTATGATGAATTAATAGATTTTTGAAGTAAATAATATTTTTATAAAATATTATTGTCAAATTACTTTTTATTAAATATAAATGGTCATATAATTTTATGAATTCAATTGTAATTTTTATTAAGGTTTGAAAACTGTTTTTGTCAAATCTCATAGATTTTCTGTAAATGTCAGTTTTTATTTTAAAAGTAAAAATTCACATATTTATAAAATTATTTAGATAAAATGAATATTATTTTTGGAATCAGGATGTTGAAATTATCCAATGGGTATTTTTTCCTAATTTTCTGAAACTGTCGAATTTTAGGGTAAAAATTAAATACCATTTTAATATATAATGTGTTTTATGAAATCACTATGACCCAATAGTGCTGTAATACAATACTATGAACATTATGTTCGGACAATATATGTTTTATCATTAAAATAATGTGATCTTATATTTGTTTGATTTATTTTACAAAGCTATTTTGGACCCTCCAAAACATATAAAACATTTTGTCTTTTTAAATTGTTTTCCTTGAGAGTGTGACTCACCTATACATAAGCTTCCCTATTATTTTATTAATTTAGGACATTTCACTTATAAAATATTGTTTTCCACTCACCTTTTTTAAAAACCATGGGCAAAAACCATGGGATGGTTTGTGGTATTAATTAGTTTAATGTGAGGTGTCCCAAACATAAGTAATAATGAATTTCCTCTCTTTTCCTATATAAACCCACCAAAGCTCTTACTCCCTCTTCACTAAAATCATTTGGAGTTCTCAAACCCCTTCCCTCATCTCTCAAAAATCCTCCCAAGGTTCCCCCATATCTCAAGAATCCTCTCTCAAGCCTTTGGGATAACACTTCTAAGTATGGGATTTCTTCCATTCTCATTTTGTCCAATTTTCTTTAAGTTGTTATTCCCTTTTCTTTTCAATTAAAAATGTTGGGATATAATTTCACACCTTCCCCATACTTACCTTTTTATGTTTGGATAATGGGAGACCCCTTTATTTGTCATTAATTCCTCCCATGTACACCTGTTACCATGCTGAAATTCCGTGAGGTATTTCTCTCTCCGCTTTTATATCCAAGTAATTATTTTGTATTATGCATCTAAATTTCATTACGTTTATTGGGAAATGTATCTATATGTCCCATTGCTTTCCATTTCATGTACATATTATGATACACCCTTTTCTCTCTCATCAACCATTTTCATGAATCCTTATATCACATCGTTATTCTTCCGAAATTGCACCGTGTTTTTCCAAGCCAATATCATTGTGTAGTGAATACCATACCCATGTCTCTATCAAGGGTATTAAACTTTATTCACATATACATATTTAATGGTACATTAATGTATTTATTCCACATTACTTTATTGTGGAATAACTTATAATTTTGATTGATTCCATGTTATATGATCCATGTGGCACACTTATGCATGAAATGAAATGTTTAAGAAGGGTGTGCCCTAATAGTGCTCCAATGGATTGGGTAAAGTATAGTATCATGATACATCATGTGAAATGGGTGTTGACTCATTATAATTCAAGTTTAATGAGGTTTTACTTGTTCTTAATGTGAAATAAGGGTTTACTCATGCTCCATGTGCAATGAGCCTTGGCTCATGCTAATTACATGTTAAGTGTTGTTACCACATTTCCATGTTATGATTATCATGATTAAACATGCCTTTATGTTCATTTTATCTTGTGCTCCATTGATATTCCTATTGTTTAACATATATTGTATTCCTCATGTTATTCCATGTTTATTCCCTTACTGGGCTTTATAGATCACCCTTTTCTTGTGCATGTCCTCAGGTTATCCAATGCAATACTAAGTATAGGGGAATGTAGTGGTCATGTAAAGGAAGTTTTTAATAAAGATGTTGTGTGTTTCATGCTGTTATGTAATGTTCCTAATCCCCAAAGACACTAGACCTCTCGATCTACTATGTTGTATCAAGAGAAGATTTTATGTAATAAATCAGGTTTAAGTGTGTAATAAAAAGCAGGTTTGTTATAAAGCATACCTTAAATGACTTTGTTTTCTTGATCTACATCAGTAGTAGAGGTTGAATACTCTTTTTCTTGCTCCATTTAATTTTTTGGTTGATGATGTGGATTACCCTCAAGGTTCTGTGCTTAAGTGCTCTAGCTATCATAGTGTACTTTTTACTAATAGTTGAAGCATTGAAACATATGTGGTTCCCTCATTTACTACATCATATTTTCCAGATTCCTCGTGTCTCTTCAATAATAATGATCTTGTTGGCATTCTATCCAACACTTTAATCTATTCCCCATCCCTTTTAGGTAATTACCAACATGATTCTTCCCACATTTTAGACATGTTGGTGGTCGGATCCTCTTTCTTCCTTTTTATTTTGAACCACCAACATGAAACTATATGCTTATATTATTATCACTATAACCATGAGAACATTATATAAACTCCATATATACTTTGGGATCACGTCTAACCACTTACTCATAACTCCAAAAGTATCTAATTTCTATATCCTTTCGAAGGTCTGGTTTTAAACCACAAAAAATATTTTTATTTTACTATCATTTTTTATAACAAAGCATGAGGAATATCTTGCAATAGATGGGATTTTCCCCCTTAATATTTTATAGATTAACCTTTTTTTCCATTAGCTCTATGAATTCTATATTTATATTTGTTCAAAGTGTTCGAGGTAAATACTTGGTAGGAAATATTGTTCTAAAGTATTCACACTCTCTCTCTTCCATTTCATCCTTTGGATTGGTGTTCTCAATCAATTCCCACCATTGGTAAGCTTATCCATCTAAAAGATAAATTGATTGAGTAACATTCTCCTTCTCCAAATAATGGATCATAGATAAGATATTCACCATTGAGCTAACTCACTATTCAGTGACAAGTGGATCATAAGTTCAACTAAACGTTGGTGGTCATTTCTACATAAAGGACTCAATGTATGGATGATCCTTCTTGGGTAAAGGTAGACATTCAAAACGATTCCAATTATTATTCATATCCCAAGATAACTGGGTAAGAATAATGGTAAAGTTTTTAACTCCACCTCCCATGTCATTGGGGATGTTGTTCAAACAATTGTTGCATTTTCCTTTACATGGATTTTTGGATTGGTTTCTCATGGTTCCCAACATTTTATAAAATACAAAAGGATTGAACAAAACATAATTCAACAAAGGTTGAATAAATAATTTATTATTTTTCAAAACTATCTATAAAAGAATATCTTATGAGATCACTATCTTTATCCTTTTCTAAAAAGATATCTTCTAGGAAATTTTACCTAGATATAGAATTATAATTATGGTTTTCACTCTTGTTTTCTAATCCTATATACCAAATTAAATAAATATTTCTCTAATACCATCTATAACAACCATATATTTTTATAAATGACTATTAAATTATTTCAAGTTAAAAACATAATAAAATTATAATCCAAGATCTAAAAAATTACTGTCATGAAAAAATTAGGACCATAAAAAATTTTATATATTAAAACATAAATATTATTTAATTCATTTATTGATATCTTATTAGTTGTCCACGCATTCTCCTTAGTACAAGTAATCACCTGAAGATGTACATCAATGAATGCGGTGGGCTAAAATCATAGTTAGAGGATGAATAAGGGACATGAGTTAATATAACTTGAGTAAGCATTAACATCATCAACACCATAACTATTAAGTAAACTTCATTCATATATTGTAGAATATTTTTAATGTAGTGATTTGTGTATTTAAATGTATAAAATTTCCAGTTTTTGCTATATTAAAATGTTTTTATGTTTTTTGGTAGGAAATGACGTATTTTTGAAAAAGGAAAAAAGGGGTGAAAATATGTGCGAAATGACCCTTTGGGCCGTGAGCTCTGATCATGGCATGATACCAGTTTTTTGAGAATGTTTGAATCTATAGAATAATAAATAATTAAAAATATTTTAATTACATTACAAATCGTGAATTCATTGGAGAGGAATTTCCATGTAGGACAAGTTGTCAGGGTCTTACACAACATGAAAAGAAATTAAAATTTTTGAGTCTCTAATTCATGTCATCAAGTCAGTAAAATAGTCAAATCCACGTATGAGATTCACAAAATTCCTAAGGAAGACGAATCTAGGATACATGATGTATAACCTAGTTATATATCATGTAATTGTTGACACATTGAATAAATAAAGAGGATGCGGCCCACAGGTTTTTACGGAAAAGCCTATAAATACAGACCCAAACACATTTCCAAAGTACCATGAGATAAGAGGAGTGGAGTAACACCACATGTAGGAGGCACACACACATAGTGACGATACATATCCTTTCTTCACCACCATTCTACTTTATGTACCCTTGTAGCTAGTTCTATTCATGAGAGATTAGTTTCTTTAGTACTGGGTGATGTGATTGTAGTGTGATGTGTGCTTAGAGATTAATTATATTTTATTATTCATGTTTTGGATTGATGAAACTCATTCAATAAATTAAAATTCATATTCCTTGCATATTTCAGGACCATTGTGTGTGATTTGACATGTTTCATTTTATTGAACCAACTAATTAACCCACTTTGCACATGACCATTATGAAATCTTAGTTAGGTTTGTTTAAATAAGGATTTGGATCACCTATCGCTATGATTGAATCTATTAGATGACCATTAAAAAGGCCCAATCATTGTATTTGTGTGTGATACCTAGACCAATGACCCCTTTTGACCCAATTTTGATACCAAAATTGAATCAACACACTTCCAATTAAATCCCTAGGACATGAACTGGAAAATCACTAAACCTATAATGCCCCCCATATTGAATTTCATCCCAATAAATCCTTCAATTTTATTATATTATTCAAACATTCAAATTATTTCAAAATTATATTCCTTAATTTATTTTAAACATACACTATTTCTTTGTGGGTTTAACACTCGAACTTACCGAGTACTACATTTTTAGATAGGTTGTCAAAATTTAATAAATTACTAAATTTGGTTAGCCCCATAGGATTTAATGATTCCCCATGGGCTGTCAATAACAAAAGTATATGATTATATTCAATATTATGAAGGAAACGATGGATAAATTCATGGAATTAGGAAATTAATTAATAAGAAACATCACATATTAGTGGTTAAATATGATACATAGTTGTGAACAAAGCTATAATCATGTTGATGCATGATATATGTGCATAATCATAACGTCATCATTGCGAAAAAATATAGCATCATGTTCATGTATATTTAACATTATCTCATGAGGTACATCACATTACCCAATTAATTGGAGGGATATATAATTTCGGGCCCACCTATCATGACATGACATTACATAATCATGCATGCCACATATAACATATAATAATCATAGTCATAAAATAACCCATGGAAACGAATGGGTATCATAATAATTTCATAAAGAATATATTTTGGGAAAAAATTTGGGGTTCCTAAAGTAAAAAGGAAAAAACATACTTGGTATAAGAATCATCAATCTTTAGTGAAGAAGATACAATCTTAAGGTGAGTCAAGATGTGTTTTGGGATGAAGATTTTTTTTTGTAAAAATTGATATATTTTCCACAAATCCTAGTTAGAACCCTGTATATCCTAAATAAGAATAGTGAAGAATATTGAAATGATATTTAAGTAACATTTGATGAATATTAATACCAATTAAGTCATGATAGAGGGATAAGCAAAAGAAAAGGTGGTGAGTTTTAGAATCCATTTCCTTAACTATTTCTTTATTTCATCAATTTTCCACATCATGAATAATAAAATAATATTATTTAAAACATTGATAAATAAGTTTATTATATTAATTTTATCAATATTTATCATTTATATTCATTTTATTGTATTTATTAATTTCTTTGAATGAAATTAAAGCGTTTTGATATCATGTTTTTCTTGAAAAATATCAAATTTCACTTTGATTTTTCTATTTTCTAGAATGAAAATTACAAATTAGAATAATTAATTCCATATTAATATAATGAATATAATTACAAGTTTATATAATATATATAGTTTATAATATTCATCCATGATAATGGTTTTATGGGTTGACATGACTATGTATCAGTAGGTGGTTAACTGACCTTTGATGAGACATTATCGGGAGAGCAAGAAAGAAGGGTTTTAAATTTTTATATATAGTAATATGATTATTATAGTAGGATAGAATCAATAATATATTTCTATGTTACCATATAATTAATTATTTTAAGGTTTGCTTATGAAAGGGTTGTGAGAAAAAGAAAGATAAGAGGAAGAAGAAAAAATTGAAAAATGTGTATCAGAACTTACTCAATCCATGGTACATCTTCTCTTGTACGACTCAATAAATCATTTTTTGTTGGAGTTAGAATGATCCATAAATTCTATAAGTATTATAAGGGTATTTATATTTAGTATTTGGTAAGATATTGGGATTTATAATGGATGTGAGGAGTGTTTTTACATAGGGGGGAGAGGGGTTATTTATACATGAGGGGAGGGGTATTTTAGAATAAAATATAAAATAATAAAATATATCAATATTAAAACTAGTAATAGTAATTTTTTGGAAATTAAAAATCATATATTAAAATTATATAATGAGTTGAATACTTTAAATTTCATTTATGATCTAAATTCGTTAGTTTATTAAAATGGACAGTGGAAAGAAATAAAAAAATTTATTTTTAGGAATCCATTTTGACTTTAAGTTTTGGATTGTTTTTTTAGGTTTGGAAATAAATTTTATCGTATTTTAGTGAATCATTTTTGAAATAAAATATATCATTCCTTAAACTGAGATTCTAAAATGGATTATGTAATTATCACATTATTAAGGATGTAATTTGAGTTACACCGATTTTGTGAAAAACTGTATTCTTACTATTTACCCAAAAATAGATTTATTTTAGAAAATTACCAAAACATCACCCTTGGTTAAATTCAATACTGTGATTTATAAAATTTTATTCCTTTATCAAAAATAAATATCTAATTTTTTTTAATTTTTAATCTAAAAGTTATTTTTTTACAAATCACTATAAAAAGTAGTTTATTAAAAATATTCTAATATTTTCTTTGAGTTTCTTAATATTGATATTTATTTTTTACATTATAAAATTTATATTTACATAAATTAGTAATGATAAATATTTTTTTATTACAATTAATTATTTTGAGACAAAATTTCAATTTCAACGGTCAGGTTACTATTCCCAAATGTCATGTTATTATTCCCAACGGTCAGGTTACTATTCCTATAGTCAAGTTACCATTCTAACAATCACATTAAATCTATTTATACCACCCTATTAGTTCTCTAAATAATTTACTCAATTTCTCTTAGGATTCTATATTTCAATTTTATATAATGTTTCTAGGTTTACTAATGTTTTTCTTCTTCTCTATAGTGTTCTTAGTTGGGGTAATGATTCTTGCAGATTGTGACAATCCCTATTTTTCCATTTTATCTTTTATATTTTATATTTTTCCCATTGTAATGTTTTAAATTAAAATTGGTTTCATTAATGATTAATGTAAGAGTATTTAGTAATTAAACAAATTATTTGTTACTTTCTCTATGTATTGTATGTGTATAATATTATATAACATAATATAACACACATTTATTTAGGAAAAAATATAAATAATAAAAATTGAATCATTAAACAATAGTTTTAACATATTCAAATGAGTACTAACATGATATAATCCATCACCAACCTTGGTGGGAGTTGGGAAAAAATGTCTTTCGAAGTTTGGTCAAATGTGGATCTCAAAGGATAAATCTAAAATCTATCATGACAATTTATTTTTGAAATTAATGTTCCATATAGGACCCTTTGAGCATAATGGATGGAAGGACCACCGTTACATGTTGTAAAACCCTCATTACCATCATCCTCCTTAGGCTCTACATTTTCTAGTACCAAAAAACTGATCCAAGGGACTTCTCTCCCTTAGGAGGTAATTAGGGTACCAGATTTTTGGGAGTAATTCCTGTTAAAGGAGATCCATTTGTTTCATTTTCACCTTCAACAGAATCAATAGATTCATCCCATTATTGGCTATAACCACTGCCATACACATCAATATTAGTAATCTCCTTAGAATGAATCTCTTTATAATGTGATGGTATGGGTAAAAGAGAGTTTGGGGGTCCAAAATACCTAACAAGAAAGGGTATATTATCGTCCTCATGGGACATACTGGAGTCCTCATTAATATCAACCTATAATCTTCTTCGTATACTTTTTCTTCTTCCTAGAATCTCTTAACATCTACTTCTTCCATACAAGTAACCATTTCATAATATTAATATTCAACAATCTCATCATTTTTAACAAATTGATGCACTATATCCCCTTGTTTAATAGAATTTTTCACTAGATCAAACCTCTCATAAAATTTCTCAGGGTCTTCAACCCACTCTATTTTCCACGGGTTCATGTTTACTTTCATGTGCCTATATATGATTTGAGAAAGGAATAAACCATCTGAATATGTTATTCTTTCCTCCCCTCAGGTAGTAAACCTTTATATTTCAATAAGGTTGAGATAAATTTTGGATAAGGTAAGGAATTTAATTTATAGATCGTCTTATAAAATTCTTTTGTGAACCTCATCAAATACCTTGCAAAATTTTCCTTGATCCAATTTTTTTTATCAAAAATAAGAAGAGATCCCAGTGCCTTGGGATTGTAAATCAAACATTATAGGACATATAAGGTCTAATATAAACTTAAATAACAACATACATTCAATATTTAATAATATAGTATTTTTCCTTTCTGTAGTTCCATTCCCTTTTAGTTCTTATAGGGTACTTTATATTACGAAGTGATCATGATTGATAAGATACAAACTCTTATAATCTTTGAACACTCCCTTGTATAGCACACCTAGGATGTTTTCTATTCTCTTGGAATAAAATTAAAATTATTATCTATTTATCATAGTTTTGAAATATATATCTTTTCCCTCTAGGGATAAATTCCAAATTTTCATAAAAATCATTATCATGCCTCAGGTAAAATTGATTACTATTCTCCTTAAACCAATCATCCCATCTATGATTATAAATCACTTTCTAGACTAGCGAGTTGCTCAATTGCTGCCATTGATTATAAATTTATTTCTCTACATAGGCTAAAAATTTCACTAAATGTGGATTTATTGTCTTAGCTATAGTGCCCAAGCTAGATTTTATTTTCATCGATTTTTTGGGAGTAGATTCGACCATAGGGTTCGTATCGACAACAATCTTCCTCCTTAGAATTTTTCAATTCGATTCAAACTCAGAAAGTTTGGATTCATAAGAGATAATATTGAAATATAACATTTCGTGTTGAATAAAGGTCTCATTAGAGAGATAGGGTATATTTATCATTTGAGGATTCAACATAAAGAAATGGGTTTTAGGATATATATATGAGAATTAACTTGAATCTTATTTAAATTTTAAAACTCAATCATTTAGTGATAAAATAATTATACACTTAAGTGAAATCCAACCAAATTTTTTTTAGAGAAATTATAATTATAAAATATAAGTGGTAGGTATAATAACTTTGGATTTGAGATAACAATAGATTAGTTGGTATATGGACCATGAACCCATTGTAGGTATACTAACAACTTGGAAAAAACATTCCTGGAAAGTAATTAGCGAATGAATGAGTAAATTTCATTGTAGGTATGAGTTAAGTTTCACAGTTAGTATACTAACTACATATTCAAATAATCATGATTGGTCTACTAAATGTTTAAATATTAACTGTAAATACATGGAATTTACATGTAAATTTTATAATTAAATGGGAATTTTACGAGTCCGTGAAAATTTACGGCACATGATTCTGAGGTCCTCTTTGCCTGGTATCAATTTCTGATGTTTTGTTCAGGTACGTTCAGAAAACGTACAAGTAGGTTTTTATAACTTCTGAACTGGTGCTTGGAATTATAATCGAAGTTCACCATTGAACTCACAACGCCAGTATTCGCTTAAGGAGACTTTCACCTTGATGACAGTGGGTCGAGAATGAATGCTAGTTTTTGGGTTTTTTGTGGAAAATAATAAAATAAAATGATCTTCACATTATTTTATTTTGAGCTTCCTTGTGAATATTTCAGGTGGGTCCACCGGAAGTAAACGTCCACATGGAAGTTGGAGGTGGGGACCACCACACCTTAACCTCCCATGAGAGGTTATGGTGGTGGGGACCACCCAAACCATAACCTCCCATGAGAGGTTATGGCGGTGGGGACCACCCAGGTTTCTAAACCCCCTTGAAACCTCCCATTAATTGGGAGAAACCTCTCAAGTCCCTATTAAATGTAGGGGGAGCCTCTTGGAATCCTCTCAATAATTATAGCCAGCACACCTCTTAAATTGTGCCAACATAATTTAATTACCTTGATCCTTTTAAATTTTAATAATCGCGTAGTTGGAATTTAGGAAGGTTCCTAATAAAAGAACCATCATAAATTCCAATGATCGTTACCTACCTCCCTCCCTCTCATATATATAGGATTTTTGGGAGTAGGTTTTGGCACGACTTCACCAAGCGACGAAGCGCTGGTAAAGTGACGTGATGCCAAACACTTGGAGGATTATGATTCCTCCATGAAGAACGAATTCTTACAACGAATAATTCTGGTGAGGAGGGACTTCAACTTCCTTCCTCGGAACCTACTTCGACGTGGGACGTCTTCCACAACTGACGTGCGAGTTTGGGATTAGAAGTGTGCGACAGACGCGACAAACGATGACAACTCCATCTTCTTCCTAGCGACTTCGTCGACGAACAACAATCAAGGTAGGGGTTAAATTCATTTAAGTGTCATGTTCTTCCATTCTTTTAAAATAAAGAACGAGAGTGTTTTCCTTCTTGTGGGTGGGTTGTTGAGCTTCGTTCTTATGAACCGATTGCTATCACCCAAAATGCGGTGGGTGCGGGACAACCTAACATGGCCCGACTCCCTCCGTCGATCTCTCGTTTGTGATGTTATTCGCCGTGGCGGTGAAACGACATGGCGACGAAGGCGATAGGCATCGACCGTGCTACCTGCGGTCTCCGCAACCCGCACCGCCCTCGTTTCGCTTCGGCTGAACCTGATTTGCCGCCCCGGCCCGATACTTGCCTTCGTGCCGGCCCGCGCCTCCTGGCTTCCACCCACCCATTGGCCTTCCGTGCGCCCTGGCCGAACCGCGTCAGCCAGAGCCGTATCGGCTCGTGACTTCTGGCCGCTAAGCCTCCCGTGCTCCCCGGCCGAACCGCTCCTCCCATCTGCCTGACCTGCCAGCCTCCTGCCCTTTCGGTCTCCCAACCTCTTGGCCTCCCAACCGGCCGCACATCCCGAGCGCCCAGGTAGAACTGTGCCGCCCACCGGCTCAGTTGTGCCGCGCCCTGGCCGAACCGGCCCTCGGCCGACCCACAACCTCCCGGCCTCGGCCACGCCACCTCGGCCTCTGAGACAAGGCACCCCAAACCACACTCTCGCAGTGTCCTCCAGGCTGAGCCGCCCTCGCGGCGAACTATGGCCGGTCCGTGCCCTAGCGGCCCCTCACGGCCTGCTGGGATGGGCCTAGCAGGCCGGGCCGAACCCAACGGGTCGACCCACCCAACGGGCCAGGTCAGACCCAAAGGGTCATGACGGGTTGACCGGAACTGGGTCGGCCCAGACTAAGACTGGCCGAGTCGGTCTGACTGGGTCGGACCAGACCCGAGCCTACTACCGACCCTTTACTTTCATTGGCCGTATCTTTGGCACCGAACGTCCGTTTGATTAACCGTATGTGGTGCTGGAAATCTTGGAGCTTGATGGTCCCTTTGACTATACCCCACTGGATTTTGGGGTATATTTGAGATACAGTCAGGTTGGATGGTGCACGAATTCAACCGGGCCCTCGAGACTAAATGGCTAATAACTCTCAGACCGTGCGTCCGATTGACAGGTTTTCTGTTACGTTGAGACCCCTATGACGAGGTGGACCTTCAGGATATTTCTATGCGGGACTTCGTGGGAATTTATGTATCAACACTTGGATTGAAGAGTGGACCCTCTGAGGATCAAGTGTGCTTGTGCGGAAACCCTGTAGTTGGATTCTCTCTGACTACTGTTCTTATATCCTATGTGGGTTCGACAGCTCAGATTACTGTTCCTGGATCCTGTGTGGGTTCGAATGCTCTGATTAGTGTTCCTGGATCCTGTGTGGGTTTGACAGTTCTGACTACTATTTCAGGATCCTGTGTGGGTTCGATAGCTCTGACTACTATTCCCGGATCCTATGTGGGTTCAAGAGCTCTAACTTCTGTTCCTGGATCCTCTGTGGCTTCGACAGCTCTGACTAATGTTCTTGGATCCTGTCTGGGTTCGACAGCTCTGACTACTATTCCTGGATCCTATGTGGGTTCAACAGCTCTGACTGCTGTTCCTGAATCTTGTGTGGGTTCGACAGCTCTGACTACTGTTCCTGAATCCTGTGTGGGTTCGACAGCTATGATTTCTGTACCAGTATCCTACTTGGGTTTGATAGAATAGATGATTTAGTGGCTACATTTAATCCTGTATAACTCTCTACAAAAGTTGTATACCTCTGTGAGCTGAGTCAGTAACACTACCACAAAACTGGGCAAGGCATGCGCCTGCCTTTTTCAGTGGTAATGTAAAAGTACTGATAAAGGGGTGGGCCTTTATCAGCGCTAAAAAAAGCGCTTATAAAGGTCCCCTTAATTAGCTCTAAAACAAGCGCTGATAAAGGGCACATTTATCAGCGCTTTAAATATCCCATTATCAGTGCTTTTATTAGCGCTGATAAATGTAACATTTATCAGCACTTTTCTTAGCACTGATAATATTTATTGTATACATTAAATAAAAAACACATTTTATAACTATATATATATATATATATTAAATAATTATAATATTAATAGTAAATATATTTATTAGATTTATTAATTCATTATATATTTATTAGATTTATTAATTCATTATATATTTATTAGATTTATTAATTCATTATATTTAATATATATTTATTATATTTTGTTATATTTAATGTATTTGTTTTATTTATAAATATATAATGTGTTCTAATATATATGTATAATTGAGATTATTGAATATATATGTGTTTTCTAATGAATTGGGATCGATCAATATCATACATGTGCGCGTCTATATATACATTTTTTCCAATGAATTGGGGTCAATGAATATATCATACATGCGTATATATATGTGCATATTTAATAATGTTCATTTATAGATTATAATTCATTATGTTACCCATATAATATATATATATATATATATTAATTAAATGTACACTTAAAATTAAATTATATTTAAAAAATAAATATATATTTTATTATATTTTCAATTATATATATATAAATATACCTTTAAAATAATTTTATAAGTATAAATAGAGATATAAATATTTAGTGTTAAATAAATATATAATAATATAAAGAAATTCTTAAATTTATACATTTTTCAGCGCTTTTATTAGCGCTGATAAACTACTTATTTATATATATAATTAAATAATTATAAGATTAATAATAAATATATTTATTATATTTATTAGTTCATTATATATTTATTAGATTTATTAATTCATTATATATTAATTTATAAGATTTATTAATTCATTATATTTATTAGATTTATCAATTCATTATATTTAATATATATTTATTATATTTCTTTATATTTAATGTATTTGTTTTATTTATAAATATATAATGCGTTCTAATATATATGTACTATAATTGAAGTTATTGAATATATATATGTGTTTTCCAATGAATTGGGGTCAATGAATATCATACAAGCATGTATATATATGTGTTTTCCAATGAATATATCATACATGCATATACATATGTGCATATTGAATAATTTTCATTTATAGATATTATAATTCATTATGTTACCCATATAATATATATGTTATAAAAAATGTACAGTTATAATTAAAATTAAATTATATTTAAAAAATAAATATATATTTTATTATATTTTCAATGATATATATATAAATATACCTTTCAAATAATTTTAAAAGTATAAATAGAGATATATATATTTAGAGTTAAATAAATATATAATAATATAAATAAACTATTAAATTGATACATTTATGAGCGCTTTTATTAGCGCTGATAAACTACGTATTTATCAGCGCTAAAAAAGAAATGATAAAGAGTTTCTTTATCTGTGCTAAAATGAAAAGCGCTGATAAAGAGTGTCTTTATCAGCGCTAAAATGAAAAGTGATGATAAAGTCACTCTTTATCAGCGCTAAAAAAGTGATAATAGAGCCTGGCCTTTATCAGCGCTAAAAAAGCACTGATAAAGGTGGAATTTATCAGCGCTTTTTCATTTTAGTGCTGATAAATACACCCTTTATCAGCGTTTTTTACTAGCACTGATAAAGGTCCATGTGGGATTGAAAAAAACTACCGGGTGCTCTTCCTCCTCCCTGCACCCTATCCAGCTCTCGCAGAAGCCCACCTCTACACCGCTGTCATTGCTTCCTTCTCCTCCTCCTCCGCCGCAGCCGCTACCTCCTCATTCTCCTCCTCTTCCGGCCACCGCCTCCTCCTCCTCTGGTCGCCGCCGCCTCCTCCTCCTCCTCCTCCTCCTCCTCTGTGCCTGCTCCTCCTCCTCCTCCTCCTCCAACACGGCCTCCTCCTCCTCCTCCTCCACCGCGGCCTCGTCCTCCTCCTCCTCCACCGAGGCCTCCTCCTCCACCTCCTCCTCCGCCTACTCCACTGCCTCCTCTCCACCGAAGGTCCTCCACCGCGGCCTCCTCCTCCTCCTCCTCCTCTGCCTACTCCACTGCCTCCTGTCCACCGCGGGTCCTCCATCGCGGCCTCCTCCTCCTCCTCCTCCTCCTCCTCCTCCTCCACTACCTCCGAGATGCTTATGTTGCCTCCACTGCCTCCGCCCTGCCTCTGTGCTGCCTCCGTGTTGCCTCCGGTGCCTCTACTGTTGACACCTCCTTCTCCTCTGCCACCGGGTCCTCCTCATTAAGGTGAGTAAAATTGAATTTTCATGAATTAATTATGTTTGCATTTATTGTCAATATTGATATTAATTATGTTTGTCTTTTTGAGGTGTGGTTTGGTTTCTAAATGGCATAAAGGCCTGTTTGGAATCTTCAGATCTTACATGGTGTTTTCCCCTTGGTTTTGAAAATGGAATTTGATATGTAAATCTTAAAGATGTATTGGTATTTTTTGGTGTTTTGGAAATTGGTTTTGAAACTCATGTGATGTATAGGCCCGGTTGGCACTTGTGTGTTGTTGGTTTATACCGTGCATGTGATGACCTCTTTATTCTCTGGTATACTTCTATAATGGAGCATCAAAGTTGGTTGTTTACTATGGAGGTACACCATATGTCGGCAGGTGAGTCTGAACCAAGTAAGTCTAGGGATTTTATCTAGGTATGTTTAGGTAATTATAATGATTACCTATCTATATGTTCCTATTTATTTTTATCCACTTTGGTTATATAGTTTTCCAGTATTTTTCTACTTTTATTGTTTCAATTAATTTCAGCATGGCTCTGTGATCACCTTGTTTGTATTCTTATATTTAATTTTGAATTCATGTTTTAAACTAGATATCTATTTTAAAAAGGGAAGTCGTGATTCGTTTTGAAAATAGATTTTCTAAAAAATATGTGTTGGTTCTTTAAATGATAAAAACCTATTTTATAAATGTATTTCAAACCAGTGTTTTTGTATTATTTCAGGAAAGGTAATGGATGGATTCTGTGGTGCTTACCTACTAAGTTGTTTTATGCTCACACCCTACTTGTGACGCTCGACATCAGTAGACCCAAGTTATTTTTAGGTTTCCTTTAAAGCAGGTTGGTCTTATAGTTAGTGGTAACCCGAAGGTCATGAGGATATCTGGTCGGGTTATGATTTATTCTATCTATAAGGCCCCAGCCTTAAACCTTACTTAATATTGAGTTATTACAAGATTACACATTGAGGATCTTTTCGGGTTTAGAGTTTTAGAGAATTAGATCATAAAACTTGCATTACATTCCACATATAAACAAAGTGGTTACATAAAGATAGTATTCTTCATTCCCATCAATGGAAACACATTTAAAATAAAACATGGATTATTTCTTGACACATCCTTGACTCTATCATCTTATCATGTACCTTTCCCTTGACCTGTGAAAAATATTTCAAAAACTTGGGATGAACATAAAAACTCAGTATGGGTTATAAAAAAACATGGAAAGGAAACATGAGTTCATATATACATAAGAATGAAATCATACTTTACCCATAAAACATAGTCACTTTAACATACCTCATAAAATCATGAATAAATCATAGAAATCATAAGACATAAAGGTAACATGAGGCATTCATAACATTCTTACGTAGGGAGTAACCCTCTTGGTTACGTTTGGAATACCCATCACAATATATTCCCTAAAATCTCTTCGGAGAATCCTTAACGTTTCACGCCTTCGCGTTACCCAATGCATTGGAGAGCTATAACGGGCTCACCCACCCTTAGTTTATCACGGAACCACCCGTCTTCATAATAATGCCCAAGAACCATAACATAATCATATCATAAAAAACATGCATAAAGGTAACATAAAATTTCCACATTTCAATCACGAGATATCAATACAACACATTGATATAAAAACATTATGAAAACCATTTTCAATACTAAAATAAAAGAAAAGTAAAACATGGTATTTATTTTTCTTTTAAAAAGAAGGTATGGCTTGTAGAGGAAGCCGAAACTCAAATAACGGTCACGACGGCGGAGAAGTCGTTGTCGCCGCATACGTACGACAAAAACATTCCCTTTTGTCGTTTAGTAAACGCTTCGTATAAAAAAGATTCCTTTTGAATAAACGTAAAATTCAAAGGGGTTTATACACCGTATAAAAGAAAGTTGTGTATAAAATAAAATATGCCTCAATGAAAGGAGATTGAGACGAAGTCCCATACCTCGTATCCGACTTGACCCGACCGTTCTTTAACCTCCTGAATAATAAACTTGAGTTAATCTCTACTTTCTTAAGAACCTTTTTCAAGTTCATTATTCCTTTTATACCATGTTATGAACATCATGTAATCAGTTAAGTTAATAATGTTCATTTTGTCGGTATTTGGTTCTTAAGTCAAAAATTGACTTCTTACACTTACATGTTGTTAATTTGGTCAAAGGTTCATTATATCAAGAATGGTATTAATGATGTAGATATCATATATGTAATATATATCCAGTACATACATGCATTTATAATATTACATAATCATTTAGAGGTAAGAAATGAAATGCACCGTTCATGGAGACGGTAAGCCGTACGTACGCATGAACGCTACTTTCATTTCTATTTCGTATTTTATAGAATGGAATCATAATGATATAAAGGTATATTATAATTCCAGTATAATATCATATATAATATCATAGTTCCATCCTTTATATGTCCCACATATGGTATTTAACGAATCAAATCACTTTGAGGGGGCGGTAGTCCGCACTTCCTAAAATGAAGATATCGTGTTTACCCATAATGGAAACCATAAAGGTATGCCCAAAATGAAAAAAAACAGAAGCTTAAGGAAAACATAAACATATTATATATCATATATAAAAATAGTGACATCATAATGGACACCTTTGAAGGTGTTAAATGAGTGTTGAACAATCATCGTTTCGGGAGGCAGAATTTCGCTATCCACGGAAACCGTATGTTCTTTAACCATTTGATGTAGTTGTGTGAGAGTGTAGCTCAAATAAATCTTATAAAAACATCCTAGTATATTGATGATACTGGTTTTGTTACAAAAGAAGTAAATAAAAAGATTTTAGGGGGTTGGAGAAGAAAAATAAAACAAATGAACATGAGAGAATGAATTACCTTTAAAAGTGTAACTCCTTTTGATTTGAGCCTAAAGGCTTCCTTTGAAATGATTCTGCCCAAAGGGAATCCTCTAGGATGAGGAGAGGGATATGGAGAGAGTAAATGGGCAGGGTTTGGACGAGCCAAAGGCTTGAGTAGTGTGTGAAATGAGGTAGAGGTGGGGGGCTTTTATAAGAGGAGAGGAGGGGCACTTTCGGAAAGTAAAGAAATATTACTTTATTTGAAAATGTTTTTCGGTTTTAAAAGGTCCCACATTGATATAATTCGTGGATAAGGTTATAAGGGTTCGAAATCCACTCATCCAATTGGTTTTGGCCATGTGTAGTTCATAGATTTTACATTGTCTTTCCATTTTATTTAAATCGTCAAATAATGATGTCATCGCTGCATCATTATTATGTCATAAATAATTTAATTTATTTAATGTCTAAAAATTATAAAAAAAATACTATGATGTAGGAAATCTTTTTAGCTTTCCAATGACTATTTATAATCAAATATCTGATCTTTATAACCCCATGTACAAATTGTTTTTGTGAAACATATTTTGTTTGTGTCATTTTTACTTTTACATTAAATAAAAAGTTATTTATGTCATTTCCCAACCAAAATGTCTCCATGGGGTCCCCAAGTTGACCCATGGCTTGTCTTGGTCGTCCATGACACAACCGATAAGGTTGGGACATGTTTCTAGGTCATTTCATATTATTAAAGCATTATTTATACCTTAAACTACACTAATTACCACTAATCGCGATTAAAAACTTAATAAGTTACTATTCACCAAAAAAATTATTTTAATCTCATTGAACCACATTTTACTTCTTAATGACAACCATGTATGTCGGATTTTCAAAATTCAAAACACATTAGTGGTAAACTTTCATTTAACTGAAAAATCAGTTTGCTTGATTACCACTTAGTGGTTTCACTATTCATAAAAAATTGAAGTTTTTCAGAAAATTACCAAAAATTCACCCTAAGCTATATTTGATATTCTGAATTCAAAAATGAAGTCTATTTTACAAAATTCAAATCATATAAGTCACGTTAATTAATTTAATAATTAATTCCCGCTGCCAGAGCAAAAAGCGTGTTTTTACAAAACAATAAGTATCAAAAGATTGACACCAGTTTAAGTCTAATTTCAAAGTGAAATTGATTCCAATGACCACCATTGGGTAAAATGGTAAAAATATATTCTAATCTCACCTCAAAACCAATTCAAAACATAATCTAATCATATAAATAAATTAGGTTAAAAAGCAGTTTTGATGTAAAATGCAGTATTTTTCACTATTCATTAAAAAAATGAATATTGTCAGAAAAATACCAAAAATTCACACAAGGTAAATTTTGATGTCCCAATCATAAAGAATAAGTTTATTTTTACAAACATAGTTTATAAAATTGTCAAAATATAGATTCAAAAATGGTTTGCCATCAAAAGGCACTAAAACAATCTTTTAAGAATATTGGTGTATTCTATGCATAAGATTGTATTTATTTTCATTTTAAGCCTCTATAACACTATCTTAATCATTAATAGACATAGATAAAAATATCTATTATTCATTACTTACTTGGGATGTTACATCCTTCCCCCCTTTAGAAAATTGCGTCCCCACAATTTATTTACTTATCGAATAAATGGGGGTACTTATCCCTCATTGCATTTTCAGATTCCCATGTTGCCTCTTCAATCATGTGGTTTTTCCACAAAACCTTTACCTGGTGAATCACCTTATTCCGTAACACTTGATCCCTGTGGTCAAGAATCTGGACCGGTTGTTCCTCATAAGATAGGTTTTCTTCCAGCTGAACTACCTCTGGACTCAAAACATGAGATGGATCTGGCATATAATTTCTCAACATCGAAACGTGAAAAACATTGTGTACCTGAGATAAACTCGGAGGTAAAGCCACTCGGTATGCAACTGATCCAACTCTCTCCAGAATTTCGTATGGTCCAACAAACCTTGGACTCAACTTTCCTTTCTTACCAAATCTCATCACGCTTTTCCAAGGAGAAACCTTGTGAAAAACATGATCACCTACCTCAAAAGATAGATCCTTCCTCCGGTTATCCGCATAACTCTTCTGCCTGCTCTGAGCTATTCTCATGTGTTTCTGAATCAGCTGAACTTTTTCTACCATCTCTTCTACCAATTCTGGTCCCATCAACTTCCTTTCACCCACTTCATCCCAGAAAGCTGGAGTTCGACACCGCTTCCCATATAATGCCTGAAATGGTGCCATCTGTATACTGGAATGAAAACTGTTATTATATGAAAACTCAACCAAAGAAAGATGTTGGTCCCAACTTCCCTGATAATCCATAGAACAAGCTCATAGCATATCCTGCAATTTCTGAATTGTTCGTTCTGACTGTCCATCTGATTGAGGATGGAAAGCTGTACTAAAATTTAATTCAGTACCCAACGACTTCTGAAGGCCTTTTCAAAAGTTAGAAGTAAACCTGGGATCACGATCCGATACAATGGAGAGAGGAACTCCATGTAACCTGACTATATATTTAAGATACAAACGGGAAAGTTGATCAAGAGAGAAAGTATCTCGTATAGCAAGGAAATGAGCAGATTTGGTCAAGCGATCAACAATAACCCAGATTGCATTTTTAGCTCGAGATGTCTTCGGTAATCCAACAACAAAGTCCATGGATATATTCTCCCATTTCCACTCTGGCACTGGTAAAGTCTGAAGCATCCCTTTCGGTAACTGCCGCTCTGCTTTAACCTGCTGACAAGTCAAACACTTCACAGTAAAATCAGCAATATCTCTTTTCATTCCATCCCACCAGTAATACTCCCGCAGATCTCTATACATATTAGTACTGCCCGGATGAACTGAAAACGGAGAACTATGAGCTTCACATAACAACTCTCTCTTCAACTGTGAATCACAAGGCACAAACAATCTCTTACCAAATCTCAAAACGCAATCATTATCAATGTTGAATTCAGGCAACTTACCTTTCTAAACCAGCTCTACCTTTTTCTGCAACTCACTATCTTGCTTCTGTGCTTGCTTGATTCTATCTGATAGAGATGATCTCACTGATACCTGAAACAAAACAGAAGGACTTCCTGCACCAACAACTTCTATGCCAAATTTCATCAAATCCTTAACCAAAGGATGATGTTCCAAACGCAACATTGTTAATGAAGCATTAATTTTTCGACTCAAAGCATCAGCCACTTTATTTGCTTTTCCCGGATGGTAATGAATTGTACAATCATAATCCTTGATTAATTTCAGCCATCTCCTTTGTCTCATGTTTAACTCTTTCTGAGTGAATATATACTTTAAACTTTTGTGATCGGTATATATTTCACACTTTACTCCATACAAATGATGCCTCCAAATTTTTAAAGCAAAAACAACAGCAGCTAATTCCAAATCATGTGTAGGGTAATTTACCTCATGAGTTTTCAACTGTCGTGAAGCATAAGCAATTACCAGATCATTCTGCATTAGGACGCAACCAAGTCCTTTCAATGAAGCATCACTGTATATAACAAACTCACCATTCCTGGAAGGTAGTGCCAAAACTGGAGCATTCACCAATCTTCTTTTCAATTCTTAAAAACAATCATCACATTCTTTTGTCCAGATAAACTTAACACCCTTGCGAGTTAGCTTAGTCATTGAACTAGATAACCATGAAAAATTTCTAACAAACCTTCGGTAATAGCCTGCCAAACCAAGGAAGCTACGAATCTCGGTTACATTTTTGGGTCTTGGCCATTCTTCCACAACTTTTGTTTTTGCAGGATCAACAGTTATTCCATCTTTAGAAAAAATGTGACCAAGGAAAGAAATTTGTTGCAACCAAAACTCACACTTGCTGAATTTCCCATACAGTTTCTTTTCTTTTAAGGTTTTCAAGATAACCCTTAAATGTTTTTCATGCTCCTCTTTACTTTTAGAAAACCCCAAAATATCATCAATGAAAACCACCACAAACTTATCGAAGAACTCATGGAAAATTCTATTCATTAAGTCCATGAATACAGCACGTGCATTGGTTAGCCCAAAAGGCATTACTACAAATTCATAATGGCCATATCTCGTACGGAACACGGTCTTCGGAATATCTGCCTCCTTTACCTTCAGCTGATGGTACCCCGATCTCAGGTCAATCTTTGAAAAAAACTGAGCTCCCTAGAGCTGATCAAACAAATCATCGATATGAGGCAAAGGATATTTGTTCTTAACAGTGATATTATTAAAGGCTCTATAATCAATGCAAAGTCTCATAGAACCATCTTTCTTTTTAACAAATAAAACAGGAGCACCCCATGGTGATGTGCTAGGTCTAATGAAACCTTTCTCTAATAAATCTTGCAATTGCTCCTTCAACTCTAAATGTTCAATTTGTGCCATTAGATAAGGGGGTTTTGAAATTGGCTTAGCATCAGGAACTAAGTCAACAGTAAACTCAACTTCCCGATCTGGTATTATTCCAGGAAACTCATCAGGAAAAACATCAGTATACTCATTTACCAATGGCACATCATTAATCTGAACAGTTCCTTTATTTTCAACGACATGTGCAAGGTAACATTCATTTCCATCTTTTACAAGTTTCTCGGCCTCTTGATATGTTATCAAAAGTAAGGGTTCATTCCTGTAAACAAACTGAAAGTCTTTCTGAAAAGAAACTTCTTTAGCTCTACATTCAATCTTAGCATGGTAAATAGAGAGCCAATCCATACCCAGGATAACATCAAACTCTACTAGAGGTAGAACAATAAGGTTTGCAAGTAGGTTCTTTCCACAGATAAGGATAGGAAGATTCTTATAAATTCTTTTTGCCTCGACACTTCCCGCAGGTGTTTTTACCAAAAGTTCAGGAGTCATTTCTTAAGATGGTATTCCCATTTTACTAGAAAAGGTTTTAGAGATGAAAGAATGTGTAGACCCCGAATCAAACAACACACTGGCATAATCTGAAAAAACAAACAAAGTACCTGATACAACTTCATTTGATGGCCCGACATCTGCTGAAGTAGTTGCAAAGGATTTCACCACCCCTTTCTGCTTGTAGTCTAACTGCTTCCCATCACTCAAGCTCCTTGTCGGACACTCGTTTCCATAGTGACCCATCTCATTGCACTTATAACATTTCACTAACTGTAAATCAAATTTGTTCTTACCTTCACCTTGATCCTTTTCAGTGAAATCACGAGCCTTATGTACCATCTTACCACATCGGTAGCACTTTCCAGAATTCAGAAGACATTCCCCAGCATGACTTTTGCCACATTTATCACAAACTAGAAACGTAGTTCTCTTACCATCAGACTTTTTTGAAGAATTATTACCTTTCTCCTGCCACCTCGGTCTCTTCTTCTGCTGGTTGATATAGAAAACTTGGTCATCGGCAAACTCCATTTCCACCTTCTCAGCACATCGAACAAGCTTTTCCTAACTTTTAAACTCACGAGAAGCTAATGCCCTTTGATACTTTGGCTTTAATCCTGAGTAAAAACGATTGATTTTACTATCAAGGTCCCGGATAAAATTTGGAGCATACCTTGCCAATCGAGTGAACCTTTCTTCATAGGAAGCCACTGAGTCTTCCTCTTGCCTCAATTCCAAGAATTTCTTTTCCATCCTAAGTCGAACAGCCTTAGGAAAATACTTCTTAAGAAACATACCTTTGAATTCATCCCAGTCAAGAGCATAAATCTCATCGGCGTCCCTGATATTTTTAACCATAGACCACCACTGATCTTCTTCACCCTCCAAACGGTAAATAGCAAGACTAACATTTTGATTGTCTGAACACCCCATGACATCAAAAATATTCTCCAATGATTTAATCCACCCTTCAGCTAGCACAAGGTCAGATGATCCTCTGAATGATGGTGGATGTTGCCTCATGAAATGTTCCACCACTGACATGTTCCTCTGCGGTTGTTCTGGCTGATCTCGTGCATGGATACCACCGCCATTTATCGCTTGTGTCAACTGCGCCATTACTGCAACTAACTGTTCAGTTCCAATTCCGACCATTTCTGGATGCTGATTCGGAAGGTTATTTCCATCTGTATGCCTTCCTAGCACTGCTTCCCTGTTTCCTCTACGGAAAACCATTCTGAACAAACATGTCTTAGATGAAGCAACATGGTAATCTTTAAATGCTATATCATTTCAAAAATAATATTTTTGGACAATCATTTAATAGAATTCTAACTCCTAAAGTTATCTAAACCGACCTTTGATACCAACTATAAGGCCCCAGCCTTAAACCTTACTTAATCATGAGTTATTACAAGATTACACATTGAGGATCTTTTCGGGTTTAGAGTTTTAGGGAATTAGATCATAAAACTTTCATTACATTCCACATATAAACAATGTGGTTACATAAAGATAGTATTCTTCATTCCCATCAATGGAAACACATTTAAAATAAATCATGGATTATTTCTTGACACATCCTTGACTCTATCATCTTATCATGTACCTTTCCCTTGACCTGTGAAAAATATTTCAAAAACTTGGGATGAGCATAAAAACTCAGTATGGGTTATAAAAAAAACATGGAAATGAAACATGAGTTCATATATACATAAGAATGAAATCATACTTTACCCATAAAACATAGGCACTTTAACATACCTTATAAAATCATGAATAAATCATAGAAATCATAAGACATAAAGGTAACTTGAGGCATTCATAACATTCTTACGTAGGGAGTAACCCTCTTGGTTACGTTTGGAATACCCATCACAGTATATTCCCTAAAATCTCTTCAGAGAAACCTTAACGTTTCACTCCTTCGCGTTATCCAATTCATTGGAGAGCTATAACGGGCTCACCCGCCCTTAGTTTATCACGGAACCACCCGTCTTCATAATAATGCCCAAGAACCATAACATAATCATATCACATAAAACATGCATAAAGGTAACATAAAATTTCCACATTTCAATCACGAAATATCAATACAACACATTGATATAAAAACATTATGAAAACTATTTTCAATACTAAAATAAAATAAAAGTAAAACATGGTATTTATTTTTCTTTTAAAAAGAAGGTATGGCTTGTAGAGGAAGCCAAAACTCAAATAACGGTCACGACGGCGGAGAAGTCGTTGTCGCCGCATACATACGACAAAAACATTCCCATTTGTCGTTTAGTAAATGATTCATATAAAAAAGATTCCTTTTGAATAAACGTAAAAGTCAAAGGGGTTTATACACCGTATAAAAGAATGTTGTGTATAAAATAAAATATGCCTCAATGAAAGGAGATTGAGACGAAGTCCCATACCTCGTATCTGACTTGACCCGACCATTCTTTAATCTCCTGAATAATAAACTTGAGTTAAATCTCTACTTTCTTAATAACCTTTTTCAAGTTCATTATTCCTTTTATACCATGTTATGAACATCATGTAATCAGTTAAGTTAATAATGTTCATTTTGTCGGTATTTGGTTCTTAAGTCAAAAATAGACTTCTTACACTTACATGTTGTTAATTTGGTCAAAGGTTCATTATATCCAGAATGGTATTCATGATGTAGATATCATATATGTAATATATATCCAGTACATACATGCATTTATAATATTACATAATCATTTAGAGGTAAGAAATGAAATGCACCGTTCATGGAGACGGTAAGCCGTACGTACGCATGAACGCTACTTTCATTTCTATTTCGTATTTTATAGAATGGAATCATAATTATATAAAGGTATATTATAATTCCAGTATAATATCATATATAATATCATAGTTCCATCCTTTATATGTCCCACATATGGTATTTAACAAATCAAATCACTTTGAGGGGGCGGTAGTCCGCACTTCCTAAAATGAAGATATCGTGTTTAACCATAATGGAAACCATAAAGGTATGCCCAAAATGAAAAAAACATAAGCTTAAGGAAAACATAAACATATTATATATCATATATAAAAATAGTTACATCATAATGGCCACCTTTGAAGGTGTTAAATGAGTGTTGAACAATCATCGTTTCGGGAGGCAGAATTTCGCCATCCACGGAAACCGTATGTTCTTTAACCATTTGATGTAGTTGTGTGAGAGTGTAGCTCAAATAAATCTTAGAAAAACATCCTAGTATATTGAATATACTGGTGTTGTTACAAAAGAAGTAAATAAAAAGAGTTTAGGGGGTTGGAGAAGCAAAATAAAACAAATGAACATGAGGGAATGAATTACCTTTAAAAGTGTAACTCCTTTTGATTTAAGCCTAAAGGCTTCCTTTGAAAGGATTCTGCCCAAAGGGAATCCTCTAGGATGAGGAGAGGGATATGGAGAGAGTAAATGGGCAGGGTTTGGCCGAGCCAAAGGCTTGAGTAGTGTGTGAAATGAGGTAGAGGTGGGGGCCTTTTATAAGAGGAGAGGAGGGGCACTTTTGGAAAGTATAGAAATATTACTTTATTTGAAAATGTTTTTCGGTTTTAAAAGGCCCCACATTGATATAATTCGTGGATAAGGTTATAAGGGTTCGAAATACACTCATCCAATTGGTTTTGGCCATGTGTAGTTCATAGATTTTACATTGTCTTTCCATTTTATTTAAATCGTCAAATAATGATGTCATCGCTGCATCATTATTATGTCATAAATAATTTAATTTATTTAATGTCTAAAAATTATTAAAAAAAATACTATGATGTAGGAAATCTTTTTATCTTTCTAATTACTATTTATAATCAAATATCTGATCTTTATAACCCCATGTAAAAATTGTTTTTGTGAAACATATTATGTTTGTGTCATTTTTACTTTTACATTAAATAAAAAGTTATTTATGTCATTTCCCAAACAAAATGTCTCCATGGGGTCCCCAAGTTGACCCATGGCTTGTCTTGGTCGGCCATGACACAAACAATAAGGTTGGGACATGTTTCTAGGTCATTTCATATTATTAAAGCATTATTTATACCTTAAACTACACTAATTACCACTAATCGCGATTAAAAACTTAATAAGTTACTATTCACCAAAAAAATTATTTTAATCTCATTGAACCACATTTTACTTCTTAATGACAACCATGTATGTCGGATTTTCAAAATTCAATACACATTAGTGGTAAACTTTCATTTAACTGAAAAATCAGTTTGCTTGATTACCACTTAGTGGTTTCACTATTCATCAAAAATTGAAGTTTTTCAGAAAATTACCAAAAATTCACCCTAAGCTATATTTGATATTATGAATTCAAAAATGAAGTATATTTTACAAAATTCAAATCATATAAGTCACATTAATTAATTTAATAATTAATTCCCGCTGCCAGAGCAAAAAGCGTGTTTTTACAAAACAATAAGTATCAAAAGATTGACACCAGTTTAAGTCTAATTTCAAAATGAAATTGATTCCAATGACCACCATTGGATAAAATGGTAAAAATATATTCTAATTTCACTTCAAAACCAATTCAAAACATAATCTAATCATATAAATAAATTAGGTTAAAAAGCAGTTTTGATGTAAAATGCAGTATTTTTCACTATTCCTTAAAAAAAATGAATATTGTCAGAAAAATACCAAAAATTCACACAAGGTAAATTTTGATGTCCCAATAATAAAGAATAAGTTTATTTTGACAAACATAGTTTATAAAATTGTCAAAATATAGATTCAAAAATGGTTTGCCACCAAAAGGCACTGAAACAATCTTTTAAGAATATTAGTGTATTCCATGCATAAGATTGTATTTATTTTCATTTTAAGCCTCTATAACACTATCTTAATCATTAATAGACATAGATAAAAATAACTATTATTAATTACTTACTTGGGATGTTACACTATCTTTGTTTTTAGTTTCTTTTTTGTTCAGTTGATGCTGTATATGGATCATGTCTATGTATTCTTTATGTTCTATGCTTATGAATACTCATGGTTTTGTTGTGTGCTCTATTTGGTTTATATATATCCCCATTTCTATATCTCACATCATATTATCACACCATGACACTTATATATCCTTAAGAGGGTGTTCCTCATCATACGTGATATATAAAACTATATGATCCATCTTATTGAGGCCAAAGAATCTAATAAAATAGCCTTAGAAAACCTAACTAGGCTATACAAAAATCATACCAAAGCCGATCCTTTCATAAACACAACTACTCCATGGAGACATAATCTCTGGATGATCACAAAATCACAAACATTCAATATAACCCTCACTCTATCTCTCAAAAAGACCCTATTTATTTACCTTGGTTGCTCTTGATTTCTATCCCTTTCACTGGAACACATATACTCATTCATTAATGCACAATCATGCATAAATTGGAACATGATTTTGTATTATAGGGTCCACCTACCTCACAAAACGTGGTGCGTTCATTATACAAGGATAACCTCTAGCCAATACAATCAAAATCTACATCATAAAAATTTATTTGAAGATGATATAGTGAAATCATTGCACAAATCCTAGTTAAAATCATCCCAAATCATAGGAAAATAATGTATATTAGTAATGGAGGAAGTATGATGGGAAAACTCAATAACACAATATAAAAAACTCCAAAGAACTACCCAAGATTTTCTATTAATGATCACGCCCCCTACCATTTTTGAAGTATCTAGTTTTTCATCTAAATTATACTCATATTCCTTCTCCCCTAACCTATATATTCATCCTATGGATTTCAAATAGGATGAATATAAATAAAGAATGGATGAATGCCAATCGGTTGACAAAATAGTATGAAGAAGGTATGAAAGAGTTTATCAAGTTTGCAAAAGATCATGCATGTGACTCTTCTCAAATCCATTGTCTGTGTCTATACTGTTGTTATTCAATACAAATTTGTCCAGAGGAGTTGGAAGAACACTTGATCTGTCATTGAATAGATCAGAGTTATACATTTTGGAATAAACACAGGGAAACAACGAATGTAGGTAGTGACTTGGATGACACTGCATTTTATCTATCATCTGATATGATTACAGACATGAACAATGAAGATTATCATATGGAGGATGTGATTACAGATGTGAATGATGATGATGATCGTATTGAGGAAATGACAAGGACCATCTAAGATGAACTTCGTGATTGCCCAAAATTGTTTGAGAAGTTAAAAAGTTGTGCATAGACACCATTTTATGTTGGTTGCACTAAATATGCAGCATTGTAAGCCGTACTGAAGCTGTATAATTTGAAAGCAGACAATGGGTGGAGTGACGCCAGTTTTATGAAACTAATTGCTCTCATGAATGACATGCTTCCAGAAGACAATGAGCTTCCAAGCCAAACATACGATGCCAAACAAATGCTAAGCTCGATGGGTATGATCTCTGAAAGAATACACGCCTGCCCAAATGACTATATACTGTTTCGCAAGGACCAGAAATCACTTAAAGAATGCCCAAAGTGTGGTGCTTCTCAATACAAGAAAGATGAATATAGTCCTACTAAAGTTTTATGGTACTTTCCAATCATTCCAAGGTTTAGATTCCTATATGGAAGTGAGGAGATTGCAGAACAATTAACTTGGCATGCAGATACAAGAATTAATGATGGGATACTACGTCACCTGGCAGACTCTCCTTAGTGGAAGAGAATCGATCATGAGTATCCTGAATTTGGAAACATGTCGAGAAACCATCGTCTTGCGTTATCTACAGATGGAGTGAAACCTTTTGGTTTTCAAAGAAATAGTCAGAGTACATGGCTGGTTCTGTTGATAAATTATAACTTACCACCGTGTTTATACATGAAACAAAAATACATTATGTTATCTATTCTTATATCAGGACCAAAACAACCGGGTAATGATATAGATGTTTATTTAGCTCCATTGATCGAAGATTTGAAATTATTGTGGGATTCAAGTGTTACATTGTATGGTGCTTACAGAAAGGATGATTTCACTTCAAGAGTCATGTTGTACGGGACGATAAATGACTTCCCTACTTATGGAAATTTGTCCGGATATAGAATTAAAGGAACTCAATACTGTCTCGTTTGTGAAGAAGGTACAAAATCAATTAGGTTGAAACATTCATTGAAAACTGTGTTTCTAGGAAATCACAGGTTTCTACCGCGATGACATAAGTACCGTTCTAGGGTGATATCATTCGATGGAAGTTAAGAAGAATGTACAACACCGTATACACTAACAGGCGATCAATTGTTTGAGAAAGTTAAAAATATGGACACTAATTTTGGTAAATCGGCTTCGAAAAACCTTGCGAAAATCGGTTGAAAAAAGAGATCAGTTTTTTTTGAATTAAAATACCAGAATTTTCTGTATGTAAGACATTTTCATGATGTTTTTCATATAGAAAAAATGTATTTGATAGTGTTATCGGCACGTTGCTAAATACATCTGGAAAAACAAAATATGGAATTAAGTCTAGGTTGGACATGGTTGAGATGAGAATACGAGAAGAGTTGGCACCAGTGAAGGGTGAAAAATGAACATTTCTTCCTCCTACTGCTTACACTCATTCCAGGCAGGAGAGATATCAGTTTTGCAACTTCTTGAATGACGTAAAGGTTCTAGAGGGGTATTTGTCAAATATTAGTAACATCGTGTTAATGAGCGACTTGAAGTTAAAAGGACTGAAATCACATGACTGTCATGTTTTGATGTAATATCTCATTCCAATTGCTTTACGTTGCATTTTTCCCAAGAATGTCTGCCATACATTAACAAAACTGTGTTTCTTCTTCAAACGTATATGTAGCAAAGTTATAGACCCGGCGAAATTTCCAGCTATGGAAAAATAAATTTTCGTCATATTATGTGAATTAGAAATGTTCTTCCCACCATTATTTTTTGATATGATGGTTCATTTGATGGTCCACTTGGTGGGAGCGATTCGACTATGTGGTCCTGTACATTACAGATTGATGTACCCCATTGAACGGTATATGAATATTTTAAAAGGGTATATCAAAAATCGAAGTCGTCTAGAGGGTTGTATTGCAGAGCGATTATTGTTTAGGAGGCCATTGAATTCTGTACCGAATACTTGTATGGTGTGGAAAGAATTGGCTTACCGAAATCTCGTCACACTGGGCGAGTTGAGGGTGATGGAATTTCTAGAATACATGTTGTCACAATCAATATTACAGATCTGGAGTAGGCCCACCATTATGTTTTTCATAACAGTTTCGACGTTGAACCATATTTTGAAATCCACAAAAAAATTCTTAGGCATTTGAATCCATCTAGGGCTGAAAAATGGATATCAGATACACATAATCGACAGTTTATAGGATGGTTTGGAGATCATATTTTTATGAAGTCAGATGAAAATCCAGAGCCAATTTTGGAACAACTTCAATGGCTAGCCGGAGGACCAAGTGTGTATGAATTATCTTACAATGCTTATGTAGTTAATGGTTATACATTTTATACTAATGAAAATGATGAAAACAATACCATGCAGAATAGTGGGGTTACACTTTGACTGAAGCGATGCACGTTTCCAGTGCTAGGGACGGAAATCCAATTAATGAGAATATGTCATACTTTGGCATCATCAAACACATATGGGAGTTGGATTATACGGAATTTCAAGTACTGATATTTCAATGCAAGTGGGTTGATAACAGGAGTGATATTAAAATAGATGATTTGGGATTCATGAATGTTGATTTCGGTAAGGAAGGGGAGAAAGTCGAATAGTTTATAATGGAATCACAGGCAGTGCAAGTATTTTATGTTTCAGATCTCACAAAATGAAATTGGTCAATCATTCTATTATCGACCAAAACAGCTGAAGGGTCAGATGAAAATTCAACAGAAGATGAACCTTTCATTGGGACTTCGCAATCATTTCACAGTGGTCCCAATGCAGACGACGTTTTGTATGTCAGAGGAGACCACAATGAAGGGATATGGATAGTTGATAGAGGGGTCAAATCCCTTCATACTTTAAAAAAAAGAGAGTTCAATAATCAGGTTATTTTTTTATTGTAATATAGATTATGTTACATTATGTTATTATCTGTTCGCTACTGCTTTTATGTGATCTAAATTAAATGTTAAACCAGTTCTGTAGATAATGACTTCTTCACCTACTGATGCACCCAATCCTGAGACACAACAGGTCTCTCAACCTATTGCAACTGGTCCCACTGCTGAGAGACAACAGGTCTCTCAACCTATTGCAGCTGGTCCCACTCCTGAGGTACAACAGGTCTCTCAACCTATTCCAGCTGGTCCCAGTGCCAATGCTAGCACTTCAGAGAAACATAATGATGATGCAGAAACTGAGGAAATGGTAGGAGATGAAACCCCGGTGACACAAAAAAACAGGTGCGCCGTAGTTTGACAGTTTTAGCCAAAATCCTTAAGGCAAAAGAAAAAGGCATCAAATATGAGGTGGGATGGAATAAACGAGGCCAGCATGTAAATCCCAACAAAGCCATGTTTAGTAGCTACATTGAAATCATCACTCGACAATGCATGCCGATTGATGTAGAGTCGTGGCACCATGTTGTCAGCTGGTTGAAAACATTAACATGGGAAGAGATTACGGTAACATTATGATATCATCTATTTAATTTATTAAAATAAAATAAAATAAAATACTGAAATATTGACTAACTCTTCATCATATCTTGCAGAGTGCATTTATAGTAGATGTTTTTCACAAAGAATATGTGTTAAGATTGGAAAGAAGGATTCATAAAGGCTTTCACATGATTTTAACGTAACATCATCTGAAAGATGTTGAAGGGAAAATCAAGCCACACCCGCCTCCTCTTTAGGCACACTTGATATACCAAGGAACATGGGATGCATTTTGCAACCATCGTGCAGAATAGAATTTTCAGGTACATTGTGTTTGGTTACACGTTGTGTACCGTTGCCTATATTCATCACGTTGATTGAAAGGTTTTTATTTATGAAACAACAATTGAGTTCTGAAAACAAAGAATGGGCAGCAAAACCAGCATACCCCTACCGTAAAGCAAGGCTGGGGTACGCTTCAATTGAAAAACAATTGGTACGTATTTTAAAAGTACTGTAATAATTTTATGTGACATAAAACAACACTGTAACCATGTTTATATGTTTATATGCATATTGATGAAGCAAAATCTCAAGACACTTCCATTCCACTCCATGTGCTTTGGAAGTAGGCTCGTGTTAACAAAGAGGGGAAACGGGTAGATGAAAACACACAAAAAGTGTGGGAAACATGTGTAAGTATGACATAATATAAACTTGTTTTGCTTTAAATCACTATTACATAATGATTATTACTTATTTTTCTATATTTTCTATTTGACATAGTCATAGGAATCAACAACACCCGTACTGGATGCAGACATACTTTCAGCGGCCTTGAAACAACCATAACATTGTGGCCGCGTCAGAGGTGTGGGTTTTGGGGTGTCACCCTGGGCATATTTTCAGAAAAAAAGCAAGAGGATGAACAAAATAAGGAATTGAAAGTAACGAAAGATAGAGTATCTACCCTTGAATAAAAATTCCAAAGTCAGGGGGAGATGATAGCGAGTTTAATGGAGGAGAGGTGAAGAGAACAAACAACTCAAGAACAACCCGCGCGATAAGATCCCGCCTCACCCCCACCAGCTTTGAGGCAAGACATTCCCCTGAAATACATAACTTAACTGAGTTATTAAACATTCCAATATTCATTTCTGTGAAATGTGAATCACCTAGACACTGATACCTTTCATGTAATGATATTCCACAGGGTGAAAATGACTGTGATTTATATCTATCAACTCCCACCCATCGCCTTGTAGCAAGGGCTATGATGTTCAATATGCAGAATGACACACTACACTCCAAACCACATCCAACCGGTCATGTCAATGTGTCGATTAACGTAGCTCATGATCTGAGCGCCGAGATACCCATGCCAAATGACGATGACAACATTCATATGGTGGAAAAAGCTGTTGGAACATTCGTTGCATGGCCGTCGAATCTTGTAAAAAAACATGTCGACTAGGAGGTATTCATTTCCAATTAATTTTTCAAGTAGAACCTTTAACATTAAATTAGAAAATGGCTGAACCGATGAATGTTATTATAGAAGAAAAAATGGAGGAGCTAAAAAGAAAGAGCGGCTCCAAAGGATCAACCAACCGATCAAAATGATCTACTGAGAGCGCGTTCACCCTGCCCGTTATATATCCACATTTAATATCATTGAAAGCTCATGTGGATACTAAAATGATAGGCGGAAAGAGTAACACAATTTTTTGTGAAAAAGATATGTACGGAGAGGAAAGATTAGATTTCGTTATTGCAGACGTTGTTGCTGAGATCATCACATACGACTAGCTAGGCACCTCAGTTATAAATGTATACATGAGGTATGTTTTCATGATTTGATTTTACAGAAGCTGATATACTTTGATAATTATGGCTAAATACATCTCATATATTTTATTGGCATATATATGAAAAACAATTGAAGGGATTTTCCCATGAATAATATTTTTGACTCGTTAGTCCTCACAACATTTCTACACAATGATAAGAAATAGATTCTGATTTTTAGGCTGAAATAATGTCAAATCTTCTCAAAACGTTTCAATGAAGAATTATAACTGACAGACTCTTTTTAATACCAATGTTCCAGGCGTAAAACTCTACATTTTAATCATATAAATTACATTTTCATTTATATCAGTACTTATTTCTTTTTGTGTTTTTAGGGATCATTGGTCTCATTGCAATCAATTTGGATACTCCAAAGATTTATTTTCTGGATTCACTGCATGGATATCCAACAAACCGACCACACATGATGGCTATTTTCAATTTTTAATACACTAGATCCAACATTTTAGAACTAAATATCTAGTTATATAATTTATATTATATTTTAATGAGGATTTTGTTATGATAGGGCGGTGTATGAATATCGTCTAAAGGCTGGAATGAATCCAGGGCATAAGGATGACAATGCCCACAAGATATACAAATAGAGAAGTATTTTGGTATATATAATTATATTTGTCTATCCAAATACATATCAAAACAAATTACTTATTTTTCTTGATGTTTCTGCAGTGTTCGAAACAAACAAACGAAAAGGAATACAGTTATTATGTTTGTAAATTTATGAAAGAGATCATATTTCCTGAACAAACTAGCATCCCTGAAGAGGTATTTTTGAAAATAATTACTACTTCATTTAAAATAATAATTAATCATTTTTGTATTTATATTTTTTCAGTACTACTATGACTGTCACAAAAACTCCTATTCATAAAATGATATAAATGTGTTTAGAAACAAATGGGTAGCGTACCTAATGGAAGAATGTAAACAAATAGGACAATGAAGGTGAATTATTAGTACTTATGTTACCTTTATATGGTCATTGATATCTCCCTATACACTTATTGAGCATCTATTCTCTCCCTTTCTTATGTTTCATATCCTTAGATTAGTGAATTCCTACTACTCAGTTTGAAATTGACATAACTTTAGAAAACAACACAAGTGACATACGGAAAATCGAAAAAACACATTCGGATTGTTTTTATACTTTAGGACAACGATACCTGATTCATTTGGGACGTGTACGAATTGACCGCACCTCAATCTGACGCATGGTGAGACCGGTATGGCTAAAAGTGTCTGATATCAGTTTCAAATTGACATAAACTTTAGAAAACAACACAAGTGACATACTGCAAACCGAGAAAATGCATTCATATTGTTTTGATACATTAGGAAAACAATGCATGAGTCATTGGTGACATGTAAAAATCAACCACACCTCAATCCGATGCACGGTGTGACCGGTATGGTTAAACGTGTCTGATATCAGTTTCAAATTGAGATAAACATTAGAAAACAACACTACTGACATACGGAATACCGAGAAAATGCGTTCGGATTGTTTTGATACATTAGGAAAATGATCCATGAGTCATTTGTGACGTGTATGAATTGACCTCACCTCAATCCGATGCATAGTGTGACTGGTATGGCTAAACGTGTCTGATATCAGTTTCAAATTGAGATAAACTTTAGAAAACAACACTACTGAGATACGGAATACTGAGCGAACGCATTCGGATTGTTTTGATACTTTAGGAGAATGATCCATTTATCATTTTTGATGTTTACAAATCGACCGCACCTCAATCCGATGCACGGTGTGTCCGGTATGGCTAAAAGTGTCTGATATCTGTTTCAAATTGAGATAAACTTTAGAAAACAACACTAATGACATACGTAATACCAAGCAAACGCATTCGGATTGTTTTTATACTTTAGTAAAATAATCCATGAGTCATTTGGGATGTGTAAGAATCGACCACACCTCAATCTGACGCATGGTGTGACCAGTATGGCTAAAAGTGTCTGATATCAGTTTCAAATTGAGATAAACATTAGAAAACAACACTACTGACATACAGAATACTGAGAAAATGGATTCGGATTGTTTTGAAACTTTAGGAAAACGATCCATGAGTCATTTGTGACATGTACGAATTGACCACATCTCAATCCGATGCACGGTGTGACCGGTATGGCTAAAAGTGTCTGATATTAGTTTCAAATTGAGATAAACTTTAGAAAACAACAAAAGTGACATACGACAAACTGAGCAAACACATTCAGATTATTTTGATACTTTAGGAAAATGATCCCTGAGTCATTTGTGATGTGTACGAATTGACCACACCTCAATCTGACGCACGGTGTGACGGGTATGGCTAAAAGTGTCTGATATCAGTTTCAAATTGAGATAAACTTTAGAAAACAACACTACTGACATACGGAATACCGATAAAACACGTTTGGATTGTTTTGATACTTTAGGACACCAATCCAAGAGTAATTTTTGACATTTAAGAATCGACCGCACCTCAATTCAATGCATGGTGTGACCGGTGTTTATAAAAGTGTCTGATATCAGTTTCAAATTGACATAAACTTTATAAAACAACACAAGTGACATACGGAAAACTAAGAAAACGTGTTCGGATTGTTTTGATACTTTAGGAAAACGATCCATGAGTCATTTGTGATGTGTATGAATCGACCGCACCTCTATCCGACACACGGTGTGATCGGTTTTGCTAAACATGTCTGATATCAGTTTCAAATTGAGATAAACTTTAGAAAACAACACTACAGACATATAGAATACCAAGAAAATGCATTCATATTGCTTTGATACTTTATGAAAATGATTCATGAGTCATCTGTGACGTGTACGAATTAACTGCACCTCAATCTGACACACGGTGTGACCGGTATGTCTAAAAGTGTCTGGTATCTTTTTTAAAATGACATAAACTTTAGAAAACAACACTACTGACATACAGAATACTGAGAAAACATGTTCTAATAGTTTTGAAACTTTAGGAAAACGATCCATGAGTCATTTTTGACACGTAAAAATCGACCTCACCTCAATCCAATGCACGGTGTGACTGATATGGCTAAACGTGTCTGATATCAGTTTCAAATTGAGATAAACTTTAGAAAACAAAACTACTGACATACCGAATACTGAGAAAACATTCGGATTGTTTTGATACTTTAGGAGAACAATCCATGAGTCATTTTTGATGTGTATGAATTGACCGTACCTGAATCCATCTCACGGTGTGACCGGTATTGCTAAAAGTGTCTGATATCTATTTGAAAATGACATATACATTAGAAAAAAACACTACTGACATACTGAATACCAATAAAATGCATTCGGATTGCTTTGAAACTTTAGTACGATGATCCATGAGTCATTTTTGATGTGTACAAATTGACCTCATCTTAATCGGACGCATAGTGTGACCGGTATGGCTAAAAGTGTGTGATATCAGTTTCAAATTGAGATAAACTTTATAAAACAATACTTCTAACATACGGAATACTGAGAAAACACATTTGGATTGTTTTGATACATTATGAAAACGATACATGAGTCATTTGTGATGTGTAAGAATCGACCGCACCTCAATTCGATGCACGGTGTGACCGGTATGGCTAAAAGTGTCTGATATCAGTTTGAAAATGACATAATCTTTAGAAGACAACACTACTAACATACGTAATACCGAGAGAACGCGTTCAGATTGTTTTGAAACTTTAGGACAACAATCCATGAGTCATTTTTGATGTTTATGAATCTACCTCACCTCATTCCGATGCACAGTGTGACTGGTATGGCTAAAAGTGTCTGATATCAGTTTCAAATTGAGATAAACTTTAGAAAACAACACTACTGACATACGGAATACTGAGAAAAAGAATTCGGACTGTTTTGATAATTTAGGACAACAATCCATTAGTAATTTTTGACGTGTATGAATCGACCAAACCTCAATCCGACGCACGGTGTGACCGGTATGGCTAAAAGTGTCTAATATTAGTTTCAAATTGAGATAAACTTTAGAAAACAACACAAGTGACATACAGAAAACTAAGCAAATGCGTTTGGATTGTTTTGATACTTTAGTACAACGATCCCTGAGTCATTTTTGACGTGTACGAATTCACCTCACTTAAATCCGACGCACGGTGTGACCGATATGGCCAAAAGTGTCTGATATCAGTTTCAAATTGAGATAAACTTTAGAAAACAACACAAGTGGCATACGGAAAACTGAGAAAACGCATTCAGATTGTTTTGATACTTTAGTAAAACCATCACTGAGTCAATTTTTGTGTGTATGAATTTACCGCACCTCAATCCGACGCATGGTGTGACCGGTATGGATAAAAGTGTCTGTTATCTGTTTCAAATTGAGATAAACTTTAGAAAACAAAACTACTGACATATATAATACCAAGAAAATGCATTCGGATTGTTTTGATACTTTAGGAAAACGATACATGAGTCATTTGTGACGTGTAAAAATCGACCGCACCTCAATCTGACACATGGTGTGACCGGTATGGCTAATAGTGTCTGATATCAGTTTCAAATTGAGATAAACTTTAGAAAACAACACTAATGACATACGGAATACCGAGCAAACGTGTTCAGATTGTTTTGATATGTTAGGAAAATGATCCATGAGTCATTTTTGACGTGTACAAATTGACCTCACCTCAATCCGATGCATTGTGTGACTGGTATGGCTAAAAGTGTCTGATATCAGTTTGAAAATGACATAAAATTTAGAAAACAAAACTACTGACATACGGAATACTGAGAAAACACGTTCGGATTGTTTTGAAACTTTAGGAAAATGATCCATGAGTCATTTTTGATGTGTAAGAGTCAACCGCACCTCAATACGATGCACAGTGTGACCAGTAATGCTTTTCATTAGATAAAGAATCCATATTTATTAAATGAGATAAATCAATCAAAAATATATTGATTTTACATTATTCCCTTTCATTGTTTTGAGAATTAAAACATTTGAGTTTAAAATTTCATATTTTAGTTTCACATTTCCATATTAATATATTCCTTCATATTACTATTTTAATTTATTTCATTATTGAATTACTAACATAATATTTGTTTTCTTATATAGGTGAATTTTTTTCCTTGAGTTCGGATGCTTTGTTCGGCAACAAATACCGTGAACGACAATTTTTGAGAGAGGATCACAGATATAAAAGGATGAAACATGAATGTTTATAACTGTTGTTGAATAATTGTAATTATAACCATGTAAAAAATGTTTGAAATGTATATAAAAATGTTTTTTTTGTATTCATGATGTTAAGTAAATTTATATACCGTTGTCAGTCAAAATATTGTGTGTGGGTGAAATTTTTGCAGGTGGGCATTTGCTACTTTGTGCAGGTATTCTGGTGTGCAGGTGTACAGGTTCTGTTTTGCAAGTACAGGCGATGGGGCCTTTATTAGTTATTTTTTGAGCGCTGATAAAGGACACCTTTAACAGCGCTAGAAGAGCACTGATAAAGGACACCCTTTATCAGCGCTCCGACAAGCGCTGATATAGGGGACCCCCCTTTATCTATGCCGACATTAACAGCGCTTTTCTAGTGTTGTTAATGCCAGTTTGTAGCGCGGATAAAGGGCCAAGCTGTGGTAGTGTAACTTTTGTGTTAACCTCATGATTGAGATGGATTACTTGATAACTTAGGTATATGTTTGGTCATATAACTAAGTGGCATTAAATGTTGAATTCATACTTTGTGGTTTATCGTTGTTGGATTTTGTGAGACCTTGAGGGTCTCGGGTTCCCTACTAAGTATCATTATACTCACCCCTACATGGGATATGCCCACACCTTGTTGTGTTGGTTTCAGACAACGAACAACGATGACTAAGGCTGAGAGTACTAAGACTAGACGGTACCCAGAGGTGGACCTTATGATGAGTCGGAACACAGAGGAGACTGACAGACGTGGAGTGATGAAGAGGCTATTCGCACCTACCCTTCCTTTAGAAATTCCAGAGGACAACCCAACAACTGTTTTTTCCTTTCTTCAGTTGTACTTGTACTTCCAGTTTCTTTGTACTTTACAGTTGGGCTTGTATTTCTGGCCCCTATTACTTTTCAAAACTCTTTTTTATACAGTTTAATTAGTGTTTTATATTACACTGTGTGCTATGTTGAGTGCGTTTACTGGTTAAAAAGGCAATGATTTCCCAGTTTTAGGGAATTATGCCTTTGGTGCTATTCACCAGCCCCTTCCATATGGAAGGAGGGCTTGGGGTAGTCATGGTATAGGCCCTGTAGGACGGGTCATGACAAATCGGTATCAGCGGAGTTGGTTCTACCGCAAAAATTAAGACTCTGATCTTTCTTTTCTATAAAGAAATAGTGTTAAGGGTAGTGAGTGGGGTTCTCAATTCAGGGAGTCCAGTGTTGGTGTGGCGGTCGATGTATCCATACACCAGGACCATGACTTCTGATTTCCAACTCAGTGCATGAAAACATTGATTGCGTGTGCGTTTTCATTGTGATTTCGTAAATCAGCTGAATAGGTCAGCTCACCAGGTATAATCTTTTGACCGTGTCACATATGTTTCTTTCAAGATGCCTCCACACATACAGTCTATTAGAGTTCCAAGAGTTCTACGCACTGATGGCCCACCGAGTGACGAGGCTCTGGTGTAGGGCCCTCTTACTATGTTGGCACCTTCGGGTGGCGTACCGGAAGAACCACCACCTGTTGGGCAGCAGATACCACTAGCCACACTATCAGACGATGCATGCCGACTAAGCGCATTGCATTAGTTCTAGCAGGAGAGGCCTCTGAGGTTTTGAGGCAAGACAGATTCCCACGCAGCTGAGGGTTGGCTAGAGGTGATTTCTAGAGTTTCCCGTTTATTTTAGACACCAGTAGAGGAGACAATGATCTTAGATACTAGTATTTTTCATTGAGTGACCATGAGGATGGTCCGTTTAGTGACGAGGCTTCAGTACATGGACCATTTCCCGAGATAGTACCTTCAGATAGTGTTCCAGCTATATCACTACCCGGTGGTCAGTAGTTACAACTGGTGGTACCAGTAGAGGACATAAGTAGGCTTAGTGACTTACACCTGTTTCAGCATAAGATACCCATCAGGTTCCGAGGCGAGCCCGACTCACAGGCAGCTGAGGACTATCTCAAGGAAGTGGCTGAATGTTCTCTAGAACTTCTATAGATTTGGTAAGACGACATGTGAGTAGCTAAGTATTCATCGGGGCGTACCAATATTTCCTGGTACTTAATGAATACGATACGATCAGTGCGTCAGAGCTCAAACTTTTGAGCGAGGTGTGTTTAAAGGACATTCGATCCACCACTATTCCTTTATGCATTCCTACTTATGATAGGGTGCTAGAGAGATCCTTTGTGGTTGAATGTTCTTTGGATGAACGGATACATCTAGTGAATGTTACCAGTGGGAAAGCAGGGAACTGGCGCCGGTCTCATAGACTTGGGCATGTAAAATGTTTCAAGAAGGGTACGTGTTAGGGATAGATGAATCTGTAGGGAAGTAGACATGGAAGCAGAGCTAGGAGAGTAGCATGTGGTGGTGTACTTTTCAACATGTTACAACCACCCCCTTTTTGTGGACCTTGCCAGGCTCAGGGAGGTGGAGGACAGGGGAAGAGAGTTATTGAATGCGGTCAAGGAATGCGACCCAAGGGCTCTAGGAATGATTCTAGGTATGATTTATGTATACTACTAGCTATTGTATCAATATACATAGGTACTAATCATAACTTCCTTCCACGAATCTTGGCTAGGACCTAGAGTTTCTGGTTAAACTGTTGACTTGACCCTCACCTCTGGAGATACCTTTGGGAGGAGAATTGATAATCACACTTACACCAATGGTGTGATATTAACCTTGATGCGAGAGTTTTGGTTGGAACCTTTTGGTGGCAGCGTCGTGGCCTTACGACGTTAGTTTGGGTTTGGACTTGACATCCACAGTTCACATACATATTAACTGTATTAGGCAAAGTAGTTGTGGTTTATCTACAACGTTGGGATGGATTTTCCTTGGTTGGAAAAAAAATAAACCCAGGAAGCACAAGATAAACTCATGCATAGGAGGGTGTAGCCCATCACTCGTGATTCAGACAACCTCAACCTCGTGGTAGCATTAGTTGACCTTGATATATTATATTCTCCTGCGAAAGGGAACATGGTAGCAGACGCACTCAGCAGGAGGTCTTCCCTGCATCTGCTGAGTGAGGCTATAGAGAAGCTAGTCGCTTTGTAGATATCCTTTGTGGACCAATAAGGAGTAGATTTTCTTCAGAATCTTATAGTCACTCCCCACCCCTTCAGTGAGTTAGGGAGGTGCAGTGCATAGATGCTGACTGTGAGACCTGGTATGCTCAGATATCCACAAGAGATGCACCTAATTGATTTTCTGAAGGTGTGGAACACGTCATTCTCTACAAGAGACATACCATGGTACCACTGACACTTTAGGAGTATGTGTTGGGGGAGTTCCACACATCCCCTCTAGAGGTACATCTCGGAGTGGAGAAGATGTACCGGGACCTCTGACGACAACCCTGGTGGCCCAGAATGAAGAAAGCAGTTGTAGAGTTTGTCTCTCGATTCCTTACTTGTCAGCTAGTGAAGGTGGAGCCTCAGGTACCGGCAGGCTTGTTTCAGCCTTTAGAGATCCAAGAGTGGATTTTGTATGAGATATCCATGGACTTTGTGACATGAAGTCCACATACATCCAGGGGTCATGATTCGATTTGGGTGATCGTCGACCGACTCAACAAGTCCGACCACTTCCTACCAAAGAACATGGTTTACTAGAGAGATTGAGAAGCCTTTATGTGCAGGATATTATTAATTTACATGAATTCTCCTTGACGATCATTTCTGATCGTGATGCACATTTTCTTCCGGTCTAGGTAAGGGTTTGTAGGAGGCTTTCAGGATGCAGCTTCGTTTGAGCACTACCTTCCATCCTCAGATGGATGGTCAGACAGAGCGAACCATTCAGAATCTCGAGGAAATGTTGTGTGCCTGTGTCCTCGACTCCGATCGCAGTTGGGAGGATCACTTACCTTTGTCAGAGTTTCTATAAAACAATGGCTATCACTCCACCATAGGGATGACACGTTTTGAGGTGTTATATGGTCGACCTTGCAGATCACCTTTTTGCTAGACTGACCGTGGGGAGTCAGCACTTGTAGGACCAGAGATGGGATGAGATAACATAGGGAAGGTGTACATCATCCATGAGCGGATGGAGACTGCACACAGTAGGAAGAAGTCATATGCTGATAAGAGATGGAGACCTCTAGAGTTTGAGAATTGTGACCACGTGTTTCTACGGGTCTCACCCAGACGAGGTTTACAGAGATTTGGCCAAGGCAGAAATTTATCTCGGAGATTCATCAGACATTTTCTGGTCCTTAGTAGAGATGGTGAGGTGGATTACCGCTTAGCTCTTCCACCTCAGTTGCACCGGGTGTATGACGTCTTCCATGTATCCCAACTGAGGAGATACGTGCACAACACTTTTCACATCATCGACCATGACGAGATGGACGTCGATGATGGGGAACTTTTATGGAGGTTTCAGTAGATATTGAGGATCGATAGGAGCGGGTCCTTCATGGATGGTCGATACCTCTAGTGCGCGTTCACTGGAAGCATGGGAATCCTCAGGAGAGCACATGGGAGCGGGAGGCTCATATGCGTGCTCAGTACTCCCATTTGTTCCCTTCATTGTGAGTTGTGACTTATGGTGACATAGATACATAAGGTGGAGAGAATGTAAAGAATCAGATTTTCTATGTAATTTTTTTAATTAAATAGGAATTTTATGAGTCCGCGAAAATTTACGGCGCAAGATTCCGAGGTCCGGTGTACCCGGAATCAATTTCAGAAGTTTTTTTTAGGTACGTTCAGTAAACGTATGACCGGGTTTTCATAACTTTAGAACCAATGCCCGGAATTGAAATCTAAGGTCACCGTTGAACTCTCAGCGCCGGTATTTTCTTATGGATACTTTCACCTTGACGGCAGAGGGTCGAGAATGAAAGTTAGTTTTTGGGTTTTTCATTGAAAATAATAAAATAAAATGATCTTCACTTTATTTTATTTTGAGCTTCCATGAAGATATTTCAGGTGGGGTCCACTGGAACTAAACCTCCACCTGGAAGTTGGAAGTGGGGACCAACACACCTTAACCTCTGATGAGAGGTTATGGTGGTGGGGACCACCCAAACCATAACATCTCATGAGAGGTTATGGTGGTGGGGACCACCCGGGTTTTTAAACCCCATTGAAACCTCCCATTGATTGGGAGAAACCACTCAAGTCCCTATTAAATTTGGGGGGAGCCTATTGGTATCCTCTCAATAATTATAGCCAACACACATATTAAATTGCACCAGCATAATTTAATTAGCTTTCTCTATCTAAATTTAAATAACCACGTCATTGGAATTAAAGAAGGTTCATAATAAATGAACCGTCATAAATTACAACGATCATTACCTACCTCCCTCCCTCTCCTATATGCAGGAAACTTGGGAGGAGGTTTTGGGATGGATTTACCAAGTGATGAAGTGCTGGTAAAGTGATGTGACACCCATAACATGGAGGATTACGCTTCCTTCACGAAGAATGCATTCTTCAAATGAATAACGCCAGCGAGGAGCGACATCGACTTCCTTCCTCAGAACCTACTCCAACGTGGGATGTCTTCCACAACCGACGTGCGAGATCGGGATTGGAAGTGTGTGGAGGATGTGACTAATGACAAAAGCTCCATTTTATTCCTCGTGACTCCATCGACGAACAAAAATCAAGGTAGGGGTTAAATTCATTTAAGTGCCACACTGTTTCATTCTTTTAAAATAAAGAACGAGAGTGTCTTCCTTCTTGAGGGTGGGTTGTTGAGATTCGTTCTTATGAACCGATTGCTATCACCCTAAACACGGAGGGTGCGATCCAACCTAACATGGCCAGACTCCCTTAGTCGATCTCTCCTTGGTGATGTTCTTGGGTGTGGTGATGAAACAACGAGACAATGAAGGCGATAGGCATCGACTGCGCTACCCGCGGTCTCCACAACCCGCGCCGCCCTCGTGGCACTTCGGCCGAACCGACTCCGTCGCCCTGGCCCGAGCCTTGCCCCCACGCCGGCCCGCACTTCTCTGCTTCCAGCTGCCCTTCGGCCTTCCCTGCACCCCGACCGAAGCGCACTGGCCCGAGCCGCGCTGGCCCGTGCCTCCTAGCTGCCCCGGCCGAACCGCGCCTGCCTGAGCCACGCCGGCCCGTTCCTCCCCGCCACCCCGCCTCTCGGCCTCCCGGTCGCCCGCGCCTCTTGAGCGCCCTAGCCGAAAAACACCCCACACCATCCCTGTTGTGCCACACCATGGCGGAACCGGCCCCCGACTGAGTCGCGGCCTCCCAGCCTCGACTGCACAACATCTGCCTCTGGGCTGAGCTGCCCCGAATTGCGCCCTCGTGGTGTCCTCCTGGTCGAGCCGCCCTCGTACCAAACTACGGCCGGTCCACGCCCTCGTAGCTAGTCCACACCCTAACGGCCCACCGTGGCCCCTCATGGTCTGCTGGTCTGGGGTCATTAGGTTGGGACGAACCCAACGGGTCAGCCCAGACTAAACGGGTCGAGTCGGTTCGACCGGTTCGGACCGGACCCGGGCCTACTGCCGACCCTTTACTTTCTTTGGCCATATCTTTTGTACCGGACGTCTGTTTGATGAACCATAAGTGGCAGTGGTAATCTTGGATATTGAAGGTCCCTTTGAGTATACCCCACTGGAGTTTGGGGTATAGTTGAGATATGGTTAGGTATGATCCTGCACGAATTCAACCAGGCCCCTAGGACAAAAAGGCTAATAACTATCAAGTCGGGCGTCTGATTGACACGCCGTCTGTTGTGTTGAGACCCCTATGATGATGAAAAAATTTGGGATATTTCTTCATGGGAATTAGTGGAAGTATTTATCAACACTTTTCTTAAGGAGTGGACCCTCCCGGGATCAAGCGTGCTTGTGCAGAAACCCTGTGGCTGACTGCTCTCTGACTACTATTCCTGGATCCTGTGTGGGTTCGACAGCTCTGACTACTCTTCCTGGATCCTATGTGGGTTCAACAGCTCTGACTAGTGTTCCTGTATCCTATATGAGTTTGAGAGTTTTTAATACTATTCCGGGATCATGTGTGGGTTCGACAGCTCTGACTACTGTTCCTAGATCCTATATGGGTTCAACAGCTCTGACTAATGTTCTTGGATCCTGTGTGGGTTGGAAATCTCTAACTACTTTTCCTGGATCCTGTGTGGGTTTGATAGCCCCGACTACTGTTCCTGGATCCTATGTGGGTTCGAAAGCTCTGACTGCTCTTCCTGGATCCTGTGTGGGTTCGACAGCTCTGACTACTGTTCCTAGATCCTATGTGGGTTCGAGAGCTTTGATTTATGTACTAGGATCCTATGTGGGATTGATAGAATAAATGATTTAGTGGCTACATCTAATCATCTCTAACTCTCTACAAAAGTTATATACTTGTGTGAGCCAATTCAGTAACTTTTGTGTTTACCTCATGATTGAGATGAATTACTTGATAACATAGGTATATGTAATGGAATATGCCTAAGTGGGGTTAACTGTTGATTTAATTCTTTGTGGTTTATCCTTGTTGGATTTTGTGAGACCTTGTGGGTCTCAGGGGCCCTACTGAGTATCGTTATGCTCACCCTTGCACGGGTCATGCCCTCACTTTGTTGTGTTGGTTGCAGACGATGGACTGTGCTAACTGAGGCTCAGAGTACCATGACTAGACGGTACCTGGAGGTGGACCTTATGACGAGTCGGTACACGGAGGAGACTGACAGACGTGGAGTTATGAGGATGCTATCTATACCTACCCTTCATGTAGGAATTCCAGAGGATGACCCAAAAACTATTTTTCCTTTCTTCAGTTGTACTTGTACTTCTAGTTTCCATGTACATTACAGCTGGGCTTGTATTTCTGGCCCCTTTTACGTTTCAGCACACCTTTGTTATATAGTTTCTTAGTGTTTTTTATTCTGATGTGTGCTCTGTTGAGTGCATTTATAGGTTACAACGGTAATGTCTTCCTAGTTTTAGATAATTACACCTTTGGTGCTAGTCGCCAGCCCCTGGCCTATGGAAGGCGGGTTTGGGGTAGGCACGATATGGGCCCCGTGGGACGAGTCGTGACATTAACTCTCAATTACATTAATAAATGCGTGATACGAACTTCATAATACCATTAAGAAAAATCGAAATAAACAAAATTTATTCATTTATAAAAAAATTTAAATAACTAAAAAGTGTAAACGAAATTAAAATATTTATTCATAATTTATCATACCTAACTCATGTTTGTTATAATTTATTATCTCAAAAATCAATTTCATTGTAAATATATCTGCATGTTGACATTCAGTACTAATTAATTCAAGTTTTATATCACCTTTTTGAAAATGATCTCACAAATATTAATGTCTTATATCAATATGTTTTGTTATAGAATCTGATATAGGATTATTAGAAATATTTATCACACTTGTACTATAAAAAATAATAAGGAGATTTAAAAATTGATATCTATAGTTTAGTAATGAGTGTTTTATCCATATAATATATATACAATAACTACCTATAGCTATGTACCCTGATTCAATAGTCGCTAATGCAATATATTTCCACTTTTGACTATATCAAGAAACTAGATACTTTCCTAAAAACTGTCATCTTCCCGAAGTGATTTTTCTATCTAACTTACAACCACCAAAATAAACATCTAAACAACTCACTAAATCAGAATCATATCCTATAGAATAAAACCATCCTAAATAGGTTAAATTCTTTAGGTACTTAAAATTTATTTTTACAACAAGTAAATATGATTCTTTTGGATTTGATTAAATATGGTCACACAAAAACACGCAAATAATAATATCAATTAAGCTAGTTGTTATGTATAGTAAATTTCCAATCATAACTCTGTATGGGTTTTGATCAACTGGTATCCTAGTTTCATTAAGATTGAGTTTACATCTTATAGTCAATCGAGTATCACTAACATTAGTAATATTAATACTAAAAAAATAAATGATCTTTAGTGCAATTTATTTTATTTAAAATAATTTCTTCTTTATTTTGAAAAATTTTAAATCATAGGAAAAAATTATGTTCAACAATTAAAATCATTTGAAATCAAATTTTTCATTATTTTAAAAAATTGTTTATAAATAAAATTTCTTGAAGATCCAAAGATAATATCATCAATATATATTTTTTATTACTAAATCGTCACTTGAAATTATATTAGTAAATAAATTAGGGTTAATTATTCTGTTTGGAAAGCCTTTTGAAATATAAAATGATATGATCCTATAAATATAAGGTCATGGACCTTATTTCAGGCTATATAAATATTTTGTTGATTTAAATACATGATTTCGAAAAAGTCAGTTTTGAAATATAGAGGTTTATTAAATAAAATTAATCGTAATTATATAACCATTAATAAGTGAAATATTAACATCCATTTGATATAATTTGATATCCAAATGTGTTTCATAGGCTAGAAACATTTTGATACCTTTATGTATAGCTACTGGTGAAAAGGTTTCCTCATAGTTAATACCTCCATCTGAACAATACCCTTAACAAATTATTCAAGTTTTATTTATAATTTTAGTATCTAAGTCATATAATTTATTATTGAATAACTATTTAGTACCATTGGAGGTAGTCCTTTGGTCTTTCTACTAGTTACCAAACATTATCTGTTTCAAATGGATTTATCATTTCTTTTATTTCTGTTTCCTAGAATTCATTTTTAATTTCTTCGATGACGTTATTAGGTGAATGTTTTGACGAGAAAGATTAATGTTCAAATTGGTTTCTTAGCGAAGTTCTATATTTGTTTCTTTATCGAGATCTCCTAGAAAATCATCTAAGGGATGATCTTTATGAGTCCAAATGGTTCTAGGAATTGATGTACTTAACAATTGATTTTATTATATAGGTTCGGTTTAAAACTATTCCTCGAAATTGGGTGGTTTTTATAAATGCTTATTGATATAATTATCACTAGGTTTAGAATTGATATCCTTGTTAGAAAGTTCATCCTCAAGGAACTATAAAGGATTCTTCAGTTTCATGAGGATTTGTTTCAGAAATTTGGACATGGATAGATAATTTCATAATTGTAGTCCTTTTATTGAATACCCAATATGACTTAATGGATGTCGTATATACAAGGAAAATTCCTCCATCACTTTTGGATGCTTATTTATCTAAATTCTCCTCATTATTTAGTATAAATACATTACAACCAAAAACACTAAAGTAAATAACATTTGGTTTTCTACCATTCCATAACTCTTATGGGGACTTATTTCAGAGTGAAATAATTAGAACTCTATTAAAAATATATAAATATATATTCATATATTATACCCAAAAATAAATAGGTAAATCATACTCATTTAGAATGGACTGTGAAATTTTTTAAAGGGTCATGTTTCTTCATTCTATTATATATATATATATATATATATTTGGGGTCTTAAAAGAAGAAAAGTTGTTAAAATAACCTTATTATGATAATAAATATTCAAACTATTAATTTTAAAACTCATATCCATGATTAATTATCATGATATTAATTATATTTCCACTAATATTTTCTACAAATTTTTCATATTTAGAAAAATAAGAGCGGGCTTCATTTTTGTGATCTAAAATAGCACCCAAGTGTACCTAGAAAATTCATCAGCTAGAACATATGAATATTGAATAACAATTAGTATAGAAAATAAATAAGGTAAAAACGAGTCCATTTTAAACAAATATAGGGGTTGAGATGTTGAAACTTATTTATTGGGTATAAAATATATTTTATACTCCTTACCTTTTTGATTTGTATTACAAACATTGTCTTTTGAGGATTTTTGATTAGTTAGATCATTGAATAGTATTTTCCTAGGTAGAAATATAATTGAGTGTTGGTTGAAATTACCTAATATACTATCCAAATACAATATTATTTCTTAATGGAAATTAAAAAAATAAATTGAAAAAATAAGGTATTTAAATCAACATCATAAACATTATAATTTTTCAAATGAGAAAAAACTAAAACCTAATTTAAATAAATGAAATTTAAATGGATTTTTGTCAAACATAGCATGGTAACAATTATCACATAATAATTATATTCAATGAAAATTAAATTGTAAACCTTATAAAAATAAAAATATATAAATTAAATCAATAATAGAGTTTCTGATCTGACCAAGTCCAATTATTCCTCCTTTAGAATTATCACAAAAAGTGACATGACAACCATATAATTTGATAATTAAATCTTGATTATTCTGAAGTCTTGTGTGTATAAAATCATCTTTCTAGATTCCAATGACATTTACATGTACAAATAAAGAATATTTCTATGGAAGAATTAAAATAAGAATTATTTTCATAACCATGTTTTCTTGGGTCTAGAAATGTTTGTAATAATATCTTTAGGAATCCAGAGTTGTTTAATTTGTTTCTTATAAGAAGATTCTAAACAATTAGAAATAAAAACATTTTAAGTCTAGAAAATTATGAATTATTTATATAATTGGCACTACTAGAAATAGGAATAAATCTATTATTACAATTTATTCTATTTCCAGGTTGATAACCAGTTCTAACAGTATAATCTGGAGTGGTTTGTTTTATAAGAATTTGAGTCATATTTTTTCTACCATTCATGAATATTTCCAAATCCTTCTACAATTTATAATTATAAATTTTAAGCTCATTTTTTCCTTTAATGTGGATTATTTTCTTCCATTTTTTATAAAAATAATATTTGAAGTGATCCGAAAAGGCATGATGTTTCTTTAGACTTTTGTATCATTACATTAGGCCATTAAATGTTTCATCTTCAATATTTCAATATTAAAATTAACCCAACTAGAATATATTTTCTTTATTGTTTTCTATATTTTAAATATTTTAAATATGAGTAGGAGATACTGGAAAAATATTTTATAACTCAAATTGTTTTGAAAAAAAACTTGTTAACTCTATCATTTTTGTCTTATCTAGTAGAGTAAGATTCAATTGATGTATATATTGAGGTACACATAGGTGATTTTATATCATTTTTAAACATTTTACCTTTATCATCATACTCCTTATTATATTTCAGATTGGTAAAATCTATAATGATGTGTCATTTCCTTTTTATATTATAGAGGATCACTTCATTAGAAGAATCATCCTTTTCCACTATTTCCTCCAATTTTCATTATTTTATTATTTATCTATGTAATTCGATTTAATGAATAATTATTTCTTCCGATAGAATATCTTGAATAATTTTTCTAGGTGATCCATTTCTTCATTAATATCTATGTGTGATTAATCATCGCTGAAACATTCATGTTAAATTTTCTATTTTTGTTTTTATTCTAAATTCTTGAAGAATATAAAACCCCTTCTTGGTTCATCACATCTTTCCTTCTTTACTATTAATTACTCCTTAGGCATTATGTGATTTCTAATATTCTCTTTTACTTGAAAATAAATTAAATCACTTGATTCCATTATGGAGAGAGAGGTTCCTCTCCACCTATCAGGCAGACTTCTTAGAAGTCACATACCTTGATCATTATCAGTAATTGTATTTCCATGTGTATGCATATCCTTAAGAACTTTATAAATCATTCATTTATTTACAATTTGAATCATAGGTGGATTTTATAGCAGAATCCCATGTTTTTCTTTATGTCTGGGGTATTTCATATTTTCCCAATGTTTAAGTGCATATATCTGACCCAATGCCCTCTATATAGATTTTCGTTTTATTATTCTTTAGATAATAATTATTCCCATTAAAATAATGTGGTCAGTGAGTGGATACTCCATAAATAATATTATTATCCATAAATTTATGAATTTATAACTTAAAAAAATTTGACATCTTTTGATAAATCTTGATCATAATAAAATATATATTTTGTAAAGCCTCTTATACCAAATGTTTCTCGGAGTGGAGCACTTAAGAGGGGGTTAAATGAGTTTCTGATTAAAATTTTTTAGTAAAAATATTTAAAAATTAAATCCCCCATTTTTAAAAAATGATCAGTTAAGTAAAATAGGAGAGTAATATAATTTTATTTTTAGAAAAGTTTCAAAAAAGATCAATCACAACTCTGTTAAAATAATTTATCAAATACAATTACTTTTGAAAATAATTTACTTGAATAAAAAATAGTATATGAAACTCTTTTTAAAGAAAACTACAAAAGTGATGTTTTATTAAATAGTTTTGAAAAATAGATACTCATTAAGTTTGGAAACTAAATAAAAAACAAATAAATGCACAATGGAAATAAAAAACAGTTTCGGTCTTAGTCCAAGACCTAATCTCCTTCACTTTGAAATCATATTATACCAAAATTTTATATTTAAATAAATTTATCCAGAACATGGATCACGTTATTACAAACAAATATATTCAAAAATTCCATGATAAAATCCTCTTCTAGTGTTCTTCATGTGATAAAATGTGTCTAGGTCACACATAGACACTTACACAATTATTTGTTTGATTTTAGATGAAAATATTTGAAAGAGAATGTAATGAACTCTCTAGTTAAGTAAAAAGACTGTGTTTATAGATAAATAGAGTATAATGAAACATATCTTATTATCATATCTAAGAAATAAAGAGAAATAGATTAGATATGTGAATAATATGTGTATCTCAATCTGATTAGCTTTAGTTACATGGACGCCTTTTTTATTTCTGCTTTAAAATCATCAACCTAGTTTGAATATATGTGAATGAAAATAGAGTGTTTTAAAGTGTTCTAAATAGATCCTCTATAGAGAATAGGTGAACATGTATATTACTCCATTATTCTATGTTATAGTATCACCCTATTTTCATATGAAGAGTTCTTCTTCTTAAAAATAACTCCATCCAAAAGTAGTCATTAGAGAGAATTCAATGTATCCTCAATTTAATTTAATCTACAACTAATACTCTAAAAAATATCATTGTATATTTCAAAATACTCCACTGATTATGTTATACGTGGTAGATTGGCATTCACTTAGTCCCGGTCACCTTTTATTATAGTTATTAGGAACAATCAATTTTTCATGTAGTTACTGGGCATGTTCAGTGGGCACTGTATCTAGCCATGACTACATCATTTCTTCAAGCAACCAGTATATCTCTTCATATGATCAATACTTCTCTTTTCAATGGTAGGGACTTTCCTTCTCATGGTCACTTGAATTTTTTTTATGGTAGGTGTGACTCTTCATGAAGTCACTAAAATAACACATGTGGTTAGTACATCACACACTATGCATATTTTTATATTTTCAAATAACACTTTTAATGGCTAAGTGTGAAACGTAATAGATTAACCCAGATAAAACCCACCAGCACAATCTTCCTTCCTAGAATCCAAAAATGCACGCCATTAACAAAAGTCCCAAATTCAAATTTCAAAAAAAGACAAGCTGATCCTCAGACCACATGTTGTCCCGTCATCATTCTACTTCGATGGATGTTTCTCCTCGGGTCACGTAACCATCGAGTCATCATCATACATCACTCCATCACCGTTGTCGACGTTGTTGTTCATCCACCGCATCTGCTGGAGATCGTCCAAGCCCATCGAAGACACCGAAAACCATCCCACCATGTCGTCGGCGTCCCACAGTGCACCGGTGACCACAAAAAACAAATCGAGCTCACCAAATCAAAGAAAAATCAACACGGTATCATCGAGAATAACCCAACGGCTGCCACCATATCCAAACAATAACCCAAAATAGACACGAACAACCTCATCAATGAAACCCTACAAACCTTCATCCTGGTAAGAGGAAGAACCATGAAAACAATCCATGACGTTGTCGATGCCATTACAGATCAAATCCATCATCGAGAGATTGTGCCAGGAATGCTGACGGCCGCCGATCCTCACATCCCAAAACCCCATCAATACCACCACTCTCGTTCCTCCTTGGAAAGGCACATCAAACCTTGGGATCATAGCAGAGAAAAGACTGGACGAGGGCTCGAAACGTAAAAACAACGATGAGGCTGCAAAAAAGGGGGATACAAACACAAGAAGTGCCTGAAAACTGTCGACCGACACACCTCAAATCCCAGAACCTCAATGATGCCACCGCTTGAGCTCCAACCTAGAGGGCCGCATAGGGACAAGAGATCAAAGCAGGGGATGAGCGGCTAGAAGCTTCGACAGCAACAACCTTCAATAGGGCCCCAAAACCACCAATGAAGGAAAAAGACAACAACAAAACCTTTCACAAGAACCTGAGGGAACGCAGAGGCCGCCGACGAAGAAAAAACCAAAGTGGAATCCATATAGGTGCGGACAATCCACTAAGAAGGAAAGGGGGGAATAAATCACGAAGAGGCTATGCGAACGAGGCTGGAAGAAGGTAGGGCGGGGAGAAAAGAGGGGGAAGACTGAAGAAAAGAACATAAGCGATGATCAGGCGCACCGCCGACCCACGACAAAGGGATTTAGGAGGAAACTCTAGTTGGAGCCAAGAGTTGAAGGGGGGAGCTGGGAGAGAAGGGAGCTATCACATGTGGTTAGTACATCACTTGGTGAAATTTTACTTACCATCTCACAGTAACCATATTTCTTCTTGTAGTCACTTCACTAGATATAATGGTATCTTTTTTTCATCATGTAGTAGGTTTAGTACGCATGTGGTCAGTTGAACTTTAATGCACAAAAACATATTCATTCTTCAATTAAAATTTAGAATTATATTAATGTTATTGATTTGAAATTATTATAATTCCCATTAAATATAACTTGGATACATTTTACTATCTTTGTGATGTGTAACTTAGTTATTATTTCCTTGAAGTGGTGATGTGATTTTTCTTGAGGTGATTGTGTTTGGTAGTATTTTTTGTTGTAATTATTATGTGTTACTATCTCATTTTAGTTGATGGAATCACCCTCCATAAAGGGATAGTCATTTAAATATGGTAATGAAAAGGTTTTTTTATTAATATAACATTTTATAATGATGTTACTATTTTCCATGATAAATTATTATGAAAAAAGGATGAAAAAATGAATGATTGTTGCATTTTAGTATTTGGTATATTTTGGTTGGATGTGTGGAATTGACCCTAATTTTTTTGTGAATGATTAGAAATTATTATGGCTTTTTTAGTTGTTAATAAGCATGTTTGTGGTTGGGTGACCTGATAAGTATGAGAAGTTTTTATTTTTGATGTCATATTAGTAAATGGTTGGTTGTTCGATAGTGGTGGATAGACTACTGTATGATTTTTGTGTGTGAAATAGTGATGGTTTCATGGATATTGAGGGATTATTTATGTTTTGATGGGTGATTTTCATTAGATTTTATTTCCATGGTTTTCTTGAGGTGATATTGGTTAATTTTATTTTTGTTTGATAATACTTACATCTATAATATATATGTTCTTATTTGGTTATACTGACATTGTTTTTGTTTAATAGAAAAATATGTCCTCAAAATCCCATTAATATTTTGGTCCTGGAAAGGAGAAAGAGGAATCATGGGATATAGAAACATTGGAATTTAGTAATAGGAGGTACTGAATTTCTTTAGTGGAATCTCCAACCCCAATACCAACGATTGGTTGGAAATATTTAACGATTACTTTGGGTTAGTTTAGAATCCATGTAGTTTTTTAGTTTCATTAGTGGTGGTATTGTTGTAGAAGGTGGCTCAAATATGGTGGTAGATTAGGTGTGGGAACCCAAAAGAGATTTTATGGTGAAAATTTCATCAATTATTCCAGAAATATTTATTTTATTTGGTGCATATTCATGATCATATGACAGAGATGTGGGATAATTTAAATAAGGCTAAGTGTGGTTTCCACATTTTCATCCGAATGAGAGAGAATATACAAAAAAATTATAAGTTTTTTGATGGATGGAGATAAAATGATAATTCAAGGATTTTAGTGGGAGTATTTGGGGTGTGGTGATAGATTTAGTGCACATCATGCAAGTATGTTTTTTTAATGGTGGGAGATTCTAATGAAATCTCCTCTCGATTGGTTGGGAAAGCTGAGACGGATCATTTGATTTGTGGATATTAGTATTCATTGAATAGGAGAGTGGTTTAATATTGTAGAGATTAAACATGGCTTAGAACTATGTGGTTGAGTATCTCTAGTTTTCCTTAGACCCACAAGTTCATCTATTTTTTTTATAATTCTATAAAGAACTATCAGTATGAATATCCTGAGATTAAACCTATTTCTTTTTCATAAGTGGAAGTTTAGATATATGAAGGTACTTGAGTGTTCATATGAATTTCACTAAAATATATTTTTCATTTATTAATATTTAATAATTAAATTACTATTGGTTTTGTTTAAAATTCATGGAGTTATTTTCAAATATTTTTACATTAGTAGTGGGGTTATTTTAAAAGATTTTCTATTTTAAAATATGGCTATATAGAAAGGTTTATCTGATGGGGTGTAGGTGGTCATATAGGATGTTAGATTATATGTTTGGGTTTTGTTGGTGGTAATGACACTGTTACGTTAGAGAGTTATCTCCAACGTATGTTTCTTGGGTTATAAATTTATGGTTTCAATCGATGATTAATTTTGATTTTTAAGGATGATAATTTCTTGAGAGTTATTTAATATAATGAATGAGAACCTTTTATCCCATTATTTTTCATGATTTTCATGATAGAGTCTTTACGAGGAATTTAGAGGAACCAAAGTTCTATTGGAGCTCAATTTTTACCAGGGACATGTTGGTCGTAATGTGGAGGATTTAATTGCAGTGTGTAAGTTCCTTGGCATGATTGGTTGGTTTCCCATGAATGAACTATATTTTTTCGATATATCTGATATTATGTGACTCATGGGAACTAATTATCTTGTAATTTTTTTCAAGAGGGCCTTACAAAAATGGTATTAGGTTTCTCAGTGAAAAGGCTTGGTGGATGAATTTTGGTTATTCTATTCTAGGTGAGTTCTATGGTTCTATAGTTGTGGTGTGACCCCCAAAGGTTTTATCTAATGAAAACATTTATTGATATTTTAATGTGGTATATAGGTATTATCATGGTGTTATTTCTAAATAAAAAGTTCAATTTTACTTTTCAGGGAATGACCATGCTATGATTCACTAAAACACCAAAAAATTAAAATCTTGGTAAAATTTTTGAGTTCTCTCTAAATTCATTTTGTTTCTTATATTGTCTCTCAAACATCATGAGGTTGAATTTTTGATTTTGGATAACTGGTTGTACCCTTTTCCTAGCATAATCCATCATCTTGGGGATATTGGTTATTGGTAATTTGGGATGATATTTCTTCTTCCTATTCATTATTTTATTCCATTATTCTATATTGGGAGCTTGGGGTAGAGGTGATATCCATATTTGTAGGACACTGGTTTATTTTTATTGATGGGGTTTTTTTCATTTATGTTGATCAAGGTTTCTACAATACAGCTTTGGTCTTATGATATATTCTTTTCCTCATTCTTATGCCAAAGGTATTGAATCTTTTGTTGGGATTGGGGATTCAAAACATATCTTTCAAATTATATAATATATTTTTTTGATTTTATTTCTATGATCCCATCCAACATTTTATCATTTTCCTCTAAATTTCATGATATGGAATTTTGAGCATTCTTTTCTAATAGGGAGTTTGACATCTTGACTTGGAATCAACTAAACAAATCCCAGATCTAGTGGGTCACATGGCCTCACAAACACCACCCCATACACTAGAGGCTTCTGACTACTAGAGAGGGTCCATGGTAGAATAGTGGGGATACTATACCCCAAAAATCAAAGTGTATCGTAGTGGTATCTTCACATCAATTAGTATCAAAATGATATCAAATAACAGAACATCTAAATAAAATACATCCATCATATAAATAACCAAGTAATCTCATCTGATAGTGTCATATGAAAATGATGATCATGGAATGCTATGTAAATGAAATATTGGTAGATATGGAAGCAGGTACACATACATACATACAAGTATAAAAAAAGAACCAAAAGACAAATAACAAAATCTCCATATGGTATCGTGATCCATAACATGGTCATGTGCTCCCCTAAACCCATGACATAATCAATTAAGTATCTATAACCTAGTTATTTCCCATATCCTTACATACATCAGTAATGCCTGTTCAGGTACCCAACAACAACCTGAACAGGGTGTGAGATAACAATCAATAGATAAAAAACAACGATGTCTATAAAAATTCCAATATATGCATATATATTGAAACAATGAATATATATGACATGATTAAATATAAGAATAATTTTAGTGACATTGTACATTCTAAAAATTCCCATTCTAATCAAGGAACTAAATCATAAGTATTATCTGTAAAGCATGTAATGAAAAATCAATGGCCTACATCATATAATCATGTATCAGGACTACAAGGGCTAGGTTCTAAAGATAGTAAATTTCTTAGGAATCCATTTAAGCTAAGTAAATCAAGTAAAACTAATTTAGGGAGTAGAAATTTCTATGGAATCTAAATGGGTTGGATTCAAGGAGTAATAATATCCATGGTATCCTTGTATGTTGATAAAGTTAGATCCAAGGAGGACAAATGTCAGAGGCATAACAATAAGCTAAGTGAACTGGATCCAAGGAGAATAAATGTACAAGGAATCCTAATCATTCATGTAAATTGGATCCAAGGTTTATAAATGCCTGAGGCATCATGGATTGTCAAGTAAACTAGATAAACTGGATCGCTAAAGTAGAAATGTGAATGGCTTACAAGAAAGTCTGTTCCTTGGAGTAGAAATGTCCAAGACATCCAATTGATCCAATTAAATAGGATCCAACAAGTATAAATTTCTTAAGAGTAATGGTGGGTCATTTACATGGAGTGTAAATGTCCATGGCATCTACATAAGCCAAATCCATGGAGTATAAATGTTTATGGAATCTAAATAGATCATCAATGTTATACCGTGAACCCTATGTCATTATCATAACTTTATCATTAAACATTCCATGAGTCATTTCACTAATCCCTTCATAATCAGAAACATGACAAGGGATTGTCCTTTTTATACATTTCTTAAAATAATTACAAGGTGCAATAATGTGTTTACAACATTAAACAATTAACTTAATCACCATATTCAATTTTAAATTTTTGAAAGTGATCTCAACGCACCCCAAGGGTAGTATAATCATGGTAAAAAGGTATAATACACCCCATGGGTGGTTCAAGTTGAAGTTGAAAACCTAAACCCTTGTATAAGAGTTTCATGACATGTCTCAAAAATAAATTTAACAATTAAATAAAGTTTATATTAATTTTTGAAGTATCACCCAGAAAGTTCCACGTGATTATTAATGGAAACATGGTGTAAAAAATCAGACATGAGGGAAAAGGTATAGATAACCTAACATAATCTCATAGAATAACACTAATCCATTATCAACCTTTTATTTTTCCCAAATCAATATAAAACATAACAATTGTTGAACTCTATGAAAATAGGTCATATGAGCCTACATAAAAATAGAATCATTGATATTAATGAAAATAGTGAAATGATCCTAAAAAAATGAACTCATCAGTGGTTATCCAATAATATAAATAGATATCAAAAAATTCATTTGACATAGAAATGGTATAAAATCCTATGTTGATGTCTTAGGGATCTCTCAAGGGATGGGGAAGAAGGACCTCTTGTATGCTTGAAATGAGAAAAAAATTGGGGTGGTGGATTTAAATAAATAAAGAAAAAATAGTCTTTTCACCCCTTCAAAACTATGTCACATGGTTTTGAAGCATGGTTTTCCAAAACATTCTCCAAAAATACACACATATATGTCTCAAGACCCCCCATCAAACATTTATGTAGAAAAATTAATCAAACTATGTGTTGACAGTGTGTTTCTCCTCTATCAAAAATGCTACAGAAACAAATGTATGTGCGACCCCTAGTGTATGTTTTCATCAAACCATGTGGTCCTGAATAGTGGGATGGACCACCAAAATGGTTATGAAAAAATGTGCATCTTGGGATACCAGTATCTAATTATTGTGTGACCTAGGTAACTCCACTAAAATCATAGGCTCTTGGCTTAGTATAGGACTCACAAACCATCATTTCTTATGTGACCCCACTTTCCACTACTATTACGATAAATTCAATGAAAACAATTGAAATTAAAAGGTTCCATTCTTCATAGAAAATCCTCATTATTATACAGATATGGAACAACATATAAGAAACAAACATTGATGAAGAATGATATTAAAAGGGGTGGTCTGACTGGTTCAAATAAATATTTTAAGGGAAATGGGAGTCACATGGAACATAGATATTTTCATAATATTTTATATACATTTATTTTATTTTATGTGTGATGTTGTGGAGTTTTTTTTGCGAATATCATTGAAGAACCTTTCCACCATTATAATTAGATAACTAATAAATGATGGTAACAGAAAAATTGTTTGGTGAAATATGGAATTAGTGAATCCAATGTTTCTAAATAATTCTATGATTAATTTTTTATTTTATTATCAGAAAATTGGATGATTTTTTGTTATATTTTATGGGATACGTTTCTGTGGATAAAAAGGGGGTGTTGACATGTCACTTTGTGACTACCCACGTCATCACTATTTGTGAAAATAAGTGGAAATTTACAGTTTTTTCTCAAGTGTTTCAGGGGAATTGATAAAATCTCTAATGAGATGATATTAGATGATTTTTCTAACAACTATGTTATCCCCAGACCCCCTTTTATTTTTTTTATTCTTTTTCTTTTTCATTTTTTATTTTTTATTTAAATATTTTTTTCTTTGTATCATGTAACACCCCAAGATTTCATAGTGTGTTATTTCTTCAAAATAATTCAATAACTTGCACTACACGCAACACCGAGTTCAATTGCACCATGACTTACCAAAAAAATGCCATTAAAAGAGGTCATGAATAGTATTAACTAAATTTTAAACTTTATAATTTTAGAATCCATATTATGAGTTTCTTAGTCATAATGCAAGAACAGATTCATTTTCAGTATTGCACTTTTATCAACTTTTAGTGAAACCTTTTTAAATACAATATTTTAAACTTTTTGACTAAATGGAGACATCAAAAAATTTAAAATGAAACTTCCCAAGCTTCCACGGTACGTTTCCCTTCGAATAATGCGATAGCGTGTGTTGTACGCAACCTCGAGTTCTAACACACACCACAACTAATTAAACTAGTCGTTGTGAATACTAATACCTACTTTTTGAAATTATATATATTTTATATTTGAAAATGGACTTCATTTTTGGATTCGGAATATCAAAATTAGCCTAGGGTGAAATTTTGGTACATTTCGGATAACTTTCATATTTTGATGAATAGTGAAAATTACTAAATGTTAATTAAAAACAACTTTTTTAATCAAAATAATTAATAGTGATAAATTGTGAATTTGAGTGGTTTTAAAGTATATTTAGAATATATTTTTTACCATTTAATATATTGTTGGTCATTGGACATAATTTTACAATTAAACCGAACATAAACAAGTGTCAATCTTTTGATAGTTATTACCTCTTAAAAACACGCTTTTTGTTTTGACAGCGGGAATTAATTTTAAATTAATTTCTGCCACTTCTGTGTTTTGAATTTAGGAAAATGGATTCCATATTTGGAATCAGGATGTCCAAATTATGTAAATAGGTAACTTTTATTTTTACACATTTTGAATAATTACTGCGGTAAATATTTTATTTACCATGGTTAAAGGGTAAATCTGGTAAATAAGGGTTAAAAAATAATATTATAATAATACTAAATTTCCCTAAAACGTGTCTTAACCCTATTGGTTGATACATGGTCGACCATGGGCATCTTTGGGTCTGTTTTGGGACCCCATGGATCCACTTGTAAGTGATAATGACACATTATATTAATAAAGTTAAAATAAAAATAAAAATGGTATAAGCTTACATCTTTTAGAAGAACAATTTTTACATAGGGTTATACATGTTGGATTTTCGATTATAAATATTCATTAGAAAGATAAAAAGATTTCCTACATAATGATATTTTATTTATAATTTTTAGACATCAAATAATTTAAATTATTAATGACACAATAATGATGCAATGTTTACCTCATTAATAAATCATTTAAATAAATAAGATTATAATGATTAAAATATTATCTAAAACCTGTACAATTCTAATTGGTTGATGTTATTTAGAATATGAGTCATCTTATCTTCGATCTCAATTATTTTTGGACCATTATAAACCGAATACAAATATATTATAAAGTAATACTTTCACACTTTCCTAAAGAGCCCCTCCTCTCCCTTATAAAAGGAGACCACTTCTACTCATTCCTCACACCTCTCAAGCCACTTGGCTCGTCCAAAATCTGCCCAACTAAGCTCCCCACATCCCTCTCCTCCTCCTTGAAGCTTCCCCTTAGGCAGAAAGCATTTCAACAAGTCCTTTGGTTCCAACCAAAGTGAGTTACCTAAATTAAAGGTAACGATTTCTCTTAAATTATTTTCACTTATTTTGCTTCTTCAACCCCCAAACTCTTTTTATTTCCTTTCTTTTGTAACAACACCAGTATCCTCAATATACTAGGATGTTGTTATAATAAGGATTCAAACTACACATACACACAACTCCATCTAATGGATGATGAACATAATGTTTCTGTGGATGGCAAACTAACGCCTCACGAAACGATGATTGTTCAAATACATCTTACCGCCTCTCATGGTGGCCATTATTATGGCACTGTAATTAAATATGATATTAATGATATATATTTTATATATAAGCTTCTGTAATTCCATTTTATTTCATACCATTATTCGTTTCATGTTGTATATACATACGATAATTTCATTTGAGGAAGTGTGGACTACCGCCCCCTTAAAATGATATGACTCGTTCATACCACACATGGAACGTATAAAGGATGGTGTTAATGAACTTAAGTAACATATACAAAATATTATATTATACTGGAATAGTAATATACCTATGTATCATTTGGATTCGATTCTTTTAAAATAAAAATTAAATGGAAATAGCGTTCGTGCGTACGTACGGACTACCGTCTCCACGAACGCGATGAGATTCATTCTCCATCGTATCCATTCAAGTATAATTATCATTTAATGATTTAAAAATGATTTTTAAGGACTTGATATCATTCTGGATATGAATAAGATACAACAAACATGACTTATGTAACAAAACATATAAAGAAAATGAGTAAGTTAACACCCGAAACGGCGATAATACTAAGATATTATTATCAAATCAATATTAAAAGATCATATATGATATCATATTAATGTATATGATTCTTTTATAATTTAATAAAAATTATTTCACCATTATATAGGAGGTTAACCTACCCCAACCAAGGAAAAGTACAAGGTAAGGGTTATTTCACAATCTCTTCATTATCCGAGGTTGTATTATACGTAATAATCTACTGGGATCTCTTTATCATCCACATCCATGTTTCTTCGAAATGTATTTCAAAACATTTTTACTATTTACAAGAATATGGGTTAAAGTCATTTATACCCTTGTTTGACTTTTTATAAGAGGTTTATAAAGGAATCTTTCCGTCGTTTTCAAAACAAGGTCCTTTTTAACCTTTTCGACAGAATTGAGGTAAGAATGTTTTTTTAACTTATACGGCGGGTGCGGTAATTTTACGCCGTTATAAAATCTTCAAAGCTTTACTTAGAAGATTATAAGAATATTTTCAAAGAAAATGTTTTATTTTATATGGATCTTAAATGATTTCAAAATAAAAGGAGATATTTCTTTAAAAAGAATTTTGATTTCATCTATGTCAACATCCTTTGACGGATTTTAAGATTATTTGAAGTTGATTTATTATGATACAAAACTTATATATTGTATTGACGGTTTTGTGATATGTTTGACTATGGATGTGCTATTTTTATACCATTCATAGTTTATGGTGAACTTATTGACATTTCGTATGCTAGTTTTAATACGAATGTTTATGTTATGTTTAAACCTTTTCATATGGGAATGCATTGGACTTAATAAGTGACGGGTGGAGCCCGCTATAGCTCCTCGATGCATCGGTAGGTCTCATGAGACAAACTAGTGTCTTGGCACAAGGCCTTAACAAAATCTTATTTGTAGTCTTGGCACGAGGCCTTGGCTATGTGGTTATGATAGTCTGGAATTATGCATTCCAACATTATGAAAGTGGTTATTGATTTTTGCATGTGATTATTCGATTAGTAGAATATCCATGTTAATAAGTAAATGGCATTATTTCATTTTATTTATGCCATACCATGTTGAAAGTTAATATTTAAAAGGCTTTTGTTTTAGTTATACATTGCCTTAAATGTTTATTCTTATTTATGAAAGTTTCCGCTATATTGTTATCCTTACTGGGCATTTGAGCTCACCCCTTTTCTATGTTTTATTTTTCCCAGGTAGTGAAGAAGTAAATTATGATTGACTTGCAGGGATATTATGAGGGGTTAATAGTGTGGATATGAAGACTTTGTTGTTGTAGTAGTTTTTCACTTTGAAATGTAATGTAAAACTTTATGAATATATCTAGTGTTTCCAAGGCTACTAAACCAATAGGTCCTTCGAGATTTGATATTTTTTGTGATCATGCCAATGTTACGAAGTAATGCACCGACTCTGGGTAGCTGGGGTCGGGGCGTTACAGTTGGTATCAGAGGAGGTTTAGTACAAACCTTGGAAGCTAGATTTAGATAAACTCTGATTAGAGCACGTAGACCTAAGATGAACTTTGAGGATTAGTATAGAAGAACTTCCTAGAATTTTGGTATTGTAGAGATTTTGTGAGTTTTCCGAGCAATACATCCCTGTCTGGATACGAGCAGGTAGAGGCGGCTCTGGCACAGATGTACCTAGGGGTAAAACCCGAAAACACCGCTTTGAGCTAGACTCGAACGGGAACTGGTGCACGACAACGGGCCTTGCTGCACTCTTGGTTACGACACTCCCGGGGGATATGATTAGGATAATTCTCATTTTCTTTACAAACCATTATGAAGGGTTTATGAGTATATACTTTCTCAAAGAAAACATTTTTATGATTATGGATTATATCCATAAATAGTTAAATTTATGTTAAGTGTTTTATAAGTATGGGATTATGTATTTTGACTCATAAACTAATCTAGTTTATGCCATTGTTTAGAAATGGCGCCCAGTAGAAGGAATGATAACTCCAGAAATGCACATGATCCAAAGAGAAGGAAGGATCATATCTTTCATGGTCTTAAGCTAGAATTTATAAGAGAAATAGTCTCCCATGTATTATCATCATATGAAGAAATAATATCATGTATTGATAAGATAAGTAAAGAGATTACTGAGTCCTATGGCTTTGAAGGGAAGCAAGAGAAGAAAAGGATAGAAGAGAGAAAGATGGATAAAGGGAAGAGGGAAAAGAAGAATTTTCCCATATGTGGTAACTGTGGAAAGAAACACCCTGGAACTTGCCTGAAAGGAATGGGAGTTTGTTATAAGTGTGGAGGAAAAGGGCACAAAGTACGTGACTGCAAGGGTAAGAAAATGGTTTCAAATGTACAATGCTTCATTTGCAAGGAGTTTGGACACTACGCGAACCTATGTCCCAGTCATCAGACTATGACGCAAATGATGCTATTGGATAATAATCAAGTTATGATACTACCACAGATGAAGAGGAATAATTAGAGTTCTTATGTTGATTATGTCAATTGAGTGTTGTATCAACAATGTACTTGTTATAATAATTATGGAGTATATAAGGATTGTACTGCAGTACTATTTCATTAAGGACTTGAGATTGTGTGGAACAAAGAAAAGTGACTCAATAGCAGGATAAATTTTTGGAAAATATATGGTTGAGAGAATGATAAACCATAATATAGTTCTGATACCGAGGTAGTGATTTTCGAATAATACATGATTATTTTGGAAAAAATATATTGGATATTCTTGAATACCTTGGAACTGATTAATGATTTGTATATTCCATCATTGTTGGGGTTTAAAACATTTTTGGATTGATGAAGTATATCCAGCATTCTATATGGAATAAGGGAGCATGAATGTAATCAATAAGGAATATGGTAATACATGATGAAGGTATTCATATTCTATTACGGGGTAAAAAGGATCTATATTATGTTTACCTTCCTTATAAATGTTAGACTGTGAGTTTGGACAGAAGTATTTTTGATAGTTCTAGTTTGGATTATTTTGGATTGCCATAAAAGGACAACCCGGAGGTCGGGCGGCAACCCGTCGCGTCCGGCAAGGCTGCGAGACTTGAACCCGCAACCGAAGGGCGACAAGGGTGTATCACCTACCACTGGACCATGAGATGTCCTGGATTAAATAATGTAGTTTTTATTAAAAGATCATGTAGATGAATTATAAATTCGTTTATTTTGGAACCCTATACGAATAGTGTAAATAGAATTTTTTTTACATTCTATTATCTTTTAGAGTGAAAGATGAGTTTGTGGTAGAAATTTATTAATGGATAAAACTCTAATTATAAAGTAAGTATATCTCCTTATGATCTTAGCCAATCTCATAAATAAATTCCTCAATATTAAGAAAATCAACTTTGAACAAAAATGTTTTCCTAGATGGTACCTTAAATCATCACTAATTTATGGCTTTGGGATTGTTGGCCTTTTTATAGCCATGTTCTCTACCACTCTCCATCAGATAATTGATGGTTAGATTTTTCTTCCATATCCATATTTTCCTACATGAAACCCTAGTATGTGTTATTTTCGGTAATCTTTATACTTTCGACTCTTTATTTTAAATAAAGGCCTCATTAATTCATTTTTCGATGTGGGATTTCAACTAGGATATTTTGAAACATCAAAAATGTGTTATCCTAATACCCTATGTTTTGTTGAACCGATGGTATTTCAATTCATCATAGATTGATGAATTTAAGGAACTCAATTTTATACTTGTTTGTGATTGATGACCTCAATCACTACCTATAAATATTTACGTTTTTCCTCCGATTATATATCTCCAATTTCCACCAATGTTCTCCTAATCGAGATCATAATTTGGTGGTGACCCTTTGATTTCTCTTTTCCTCATATTAAGACAAAATTTTAGTAACCCAATTTCCGATGTGGTTTTTCCCACAAATATATTTTCTACTTTCAACCTTTTATTTTCGAAGAACAATTTCAAATTGTGAGGATGCAATTTATTGAAGGAGGGGAGAATGTAACACCCCAAGATTTCATAGTGTGTTATTTCTTCAAAATAATTCAATAACTTGCACTACACGCAACACCGAGTTCAATTTCACCATGACTTACAAAAAAAAAAGCCATTAAAAGAGGTCATGAATAGTATTAACTAAATTTTAAACTTTATAATTTTAGAATCCATATTATGAGTTTCTTAGTCATAATGCAAGAACAGATTCATTTTCAGTATTGCAATTTTATCAACTTTTAGTGAAACCTTTTTAAATACAATATTTTAAACTTTTTGACTAAATGGAGACATCAAAAAATTTAAAATGAAACTTCCCAAGCTTCCACGGTACGTTTCCCTTCGAATAATGCGATAGCGTGTGTTGTACGCAACCTCGAGTTCTAACACACACCACAACTAATTAAACTAGTCGTTGTGAATACTAATACCTACTTTTTGAAATTATATATATTTTATATTTGAAAATGGACTTCATTTTTGGATTCGGAATATCAAAATTAGCCTAGGGTGAAATTTTGGTACATTTCGGATAACTTTCATATTTTGATGAATAGTGAAAATTACTAAATTTTAATTAAAAACAACTTTTTTAATCAAAATAATTAATAGTGATAAATTGTGAATTTGAGTGGTTTTAAAGTATATTTAGAATATAGTTTTTACCATTTAATATAATGTTGGTCATTGGACATAATTTTACAATTAAACCGAACATAAACAAGTGTCAATCTTTTGATAGTTATTACCTCTTAAAAACACGCTTTTTGTTTTGACAGCGGGAATTAATTTTAAATTAATTTCTGCCACTTCTGTGTTTTGAATTTAGGAAAATGGATTCCATATTTGGAATCAGGATGTCCAAATTATGTAAATAGGTAACTTTTATTTTTACACATTTTGAATAATTACTGCGGTAAATATTTTATTTACCATGGTTAAAGGGTAAATCCGGTAAATAAGGGTTAAACAAATAATATTATAATAATACTAAATTACCCTAAAACGTGTCTTAACCCTATTGGTTGATACATTGTCGACCATGGGCATCTTTGGGTCTGTTTTGGGACCCCATGGATCCACTTGTAAGTGATAATGACACATTATATTAATAAAGTTAAAATAAAAATAAAAATGGCATAAGCTTACATCTTTTAGAAGAAAAATTTTTACATAGGGTTATACATGTTGTATTTTCTATTATAAATATTCATTAGAAAGATAAAAAGATTTCCTACATAATGATATTTTATTTATAATTTTTATACATCAAATAATTTAAATTATTAATGACACAATAATGATGCAATGTTTACCTCAATAATAAATCATTTAAATAAATAAGATTATAATGATTACAATATTATCTAAAACCTGTCCAATTCTTATTGGTTGATGTTATTTAGAATATGAGTCATATTATCTTCGATCTCAATGATTTTTGGACCATTATAAACCGAATACAAATATATTATAAAGTAATACTTTCACACTTTCCTAAAGAGACCCTCCTCTCCCTTATAAAAGGAGACCACTTCTACTCATTCCTCACACCTCTCAAGCCACTTGGCTCGTCCAAACTCTGCCCAACTAAGCTCCCCACATCCCTATCCTCCTCCTTGAAGCTTCCCCTTAGGCAGAAATCATTTCAAAAAGTCCTTTGGTTCCAACCAAAGTGAGTTACCTAAATTAAAGGTAACGATTTCTCTTAAATTATTTTCATTTATTTTGCTTCTTCAACCCCCAAAATCTTTTTATTTCCTTTCTTTTATAACAACACCGGTATCCTCAATATACTAGGATGTTGTTATAATAAGGATTAAAACTACACATACACACAACTCCATCTAATGGATGATGAACATAATGTTTCTGTGGATGGAAAACTAACGCCTCACGAAACGATGATTGTTCAAATACATCTTACCGCCTCTCATGGTGGCCATTATGATGGAAGTGTAATTAAATATGATATTAATGATATATATTTTATATATAAGCTTCTGTAATTCCATTTTATTTCATACCATTATTCGTTTCATGTTGTATATACATACGATAATTTCATTTGAGGAAGTGTGGACTACCGCCCCCTTAAAATGATATGACTCGTTCATACCACACATGGAACGTATAAAGGATGGTGTTAATGAACTTAAGTAACATATATAAAATATTATATTATACTGGAATAGTAATATACCTATGTATCATTTGGATTCGATTCTTTTAAAATAAAAATTAAATGGAAATAGCGTTCGTGCGTACGTACGGACTACCGTCTCCACGAACGCGATGAGATTCATTCTCCATCGTATCCATTCAAGTATAATTATCATTTAATGATTTAAAAATTATGTTTAAGGACTTGATATCATTATGTATATGAATAAGATACAACAAACATGACTTATGTAACAAAACATATAAAGAAAATGAGTAAGTTAACACCCGAAACGGCGATAATACTAAGATATTATTATCAAATCAATATTAAAAGATCATATATGATATGATATTAATGTATATGATTCTTTTATAATTTAATAACAATTATTTCACCATTATACAGGAGGTTAACCTACCCCAACCAAGGAAAAGTACAAGGTAAGGGTTATTTCACAATCTCTTCATTATCCGAGGTTGTATTATACGTAATAATCTACTGGGATCTCTTTATCATCCACATCCATGTTTCATCGAAATGTATTTCAAAACATTTTTACTATTTACAATAATATGGGTTAAAGTCATTTATACCTTTGTTTGACTTTTTATAAGAGGTTTATAAAGGAATATTTCCGTCGTTTTCAAAACAAGGTCCTTTTTAACCTTTTCGACAGAATTGAGGTAAGAATGTTTTTTTTAACTTATACGGCGGGTGCGGTAATTTTACGCCGTTATAAAATCTTCAAAGCTTTACTTAGAAGATTATAAGAATATTTTCAATGAAAATGTTTTATTTGATATGGATCTTAAATGATTTCAAAATAAAAGGAGATATTTCTTTAAAAAGAATTTTGATTTCATCTATGTCAACATCCTTTGACGGATTTTAAGATTATTTGAAGTTGATTTATTAAGATACAAAACTTGTATATTGTATTGAAGGTTTTGTGATATGTTTGACTATGGATGTGCTAGTTTTATACCATTCATAGTTTATGGTGAAATTATTGACATTTCGTATGCTAGTTTTAATACGAATGTTTATGTTATGTTTAAACCTTTTCATATGGGAATGCATTGGACTTAATAAGTGACGGGTGGAGCCCGCTATAGCTCCTCGATGCATCGGTAGGTCTCATGAGACAAACTAGTGTCTTGGCACAAGGCCTTGACAAAATCTTATTTTTAGTCTTGGCACGAGGCCTTTGCTATGTGGTTATGATAGTCTGGCATTATGCATTCCAACATTATGAAAGTGGTTATTGATTTTTGCATGTGATTATTTGATTAGTAGAATATCCATGTGAATAAGTAAATGGAATTATTTCATTTTATTTATGCCATACCATGTTGAAAGTTAATATTTAAAAGGCTTTTGTTTTAGTTATACATTGCCTTAAATGTTTATTCTTATTTATGAAAGTTTCCGCTATATTGTTATCCTTACTGGGCATTTGAGCTCACCCCTTTTCTATGTTTTATTTTTCCCAGGTAGTGAAGAAGTAAATTATGATTGACTTGCAGGGATATTATGAGGGGTTAATAGTGTGGATATGAAGACTTTGTTGTTGTAGTAGTTTTTCACTTTGAAATGTAATGTAAAACTTTATGAATATATCTAGTGTTTCCAAGGCTACTAAACCAATCGGTGTTTCGAGATTTGATCTTTCTTGTGATCATGCCAATGTTACGAAGTAATGCACCAACTCTGGGTAGCTGGGGTCGGGGTGTTACATATCACATGTTCCATGGGGGGATTCCCTTCACGTGTTTGAGAGAGGTAAAGGGTGAGAAAAGGGAGAGAGAAGGGAGGAAGAACCACTGTGATGTTCGGATACCACCAGATTTTCATGTGACTTCTATAGATCATGGAATTGTGTAAAGCATCAATGGTTTAATCCCGAAAGTTGGACCGTTTTATGTTTTTCACTATAAATAATCGTATCCTAGTTTTTTTTCATTTCAAACCTATTTTGGGGTTTTTTGGGACCCCTAGTGGCCCTATTTTTGGATTTTTTTGGGGTAATCTTGTGGTTTAGTAGGTTTTGAGGGTATTATTCATGAAACACATGTGCACAACATCTAGTTCAGAGAATACACATTGTGTGTTCTTAATGTTTAGGTAAGATGATGTTTTTTGGACTATATTCCATGTATTGGGGGTAAACTCCATGTAGTGGGACTGGGCATGTGTAAGAGTGCTCAGCCAAACACCATGTGTGGGGGTACATGGACATATAAGGCACACAACAAAACCCAAGGTGGAATGAACACCGTGTACATGACATTGAGGGGTAAATATCTTGGTAAATGGGTAGGGAACCCATCTATGATCATACACCATGTACAGTAAGTACACAAAATGCACTTGGTAATTTTACACGCTAATTGGGGCTGAGGTACATGGGAAGGTACCCATTCTAGGATACATGCCTTGTACCAGGAGTCACTCATTATTAACATTCTAAATTACATGATGATTGGACATAGGAAGATGGATATGGAGGACCTTTGTCGGTACATGTTGTGTACCCGAAGTGAAGGCCATGTACTTTCCCTTCAATATTCCATTTTTTCTATTTCACCATTTTTTTTTGAATTTTACTTTTGAGTAGTACATTTTACATATTTTCCTTTATATATCATGATGGTGGTACCCTTTTAATGTTTATAGAACATCTAAATGGTGTTTTTGACTGTGAGAGTTCATTATGAGGTTTTCCTTGATGTTCAATTTTGGAATAATTATGGTGGTTTAGGTTGTGAGTTCTGAGGTCCTGATGGGGGTTGTGAGCTTGATGATTGGACTAGATTGAGTGTACTATGGTGTTTAGTTTGAGGTTCATTGGATGGATTATGATAGATGGAATCGATTAGTATATATGAATAGATATTGTATGTCCTTGAGTGTTTGGACCAGTTACTCAAGGTTAAAAGTATCAAGGTTCTGCTCTTGGGTTTGGTGACCAATAATTCCAGAGCCTTTAGGCTATGTTAACCCATTTGGTTTGCTGTTATCATCAAGTTTCGATGCGCTTCCACGATCATTCTGAGGGAGTCTTTAGGATCCCCTTATTGGATGGTTTCTAATCAAGTGATCAGTGGTTTCCATAGTTAGTGGTTTGGAATGCTTGGATTGCATGTATTCTTTTGAATTATGTTTAGGAATAATTGGGTGTGGTCTCTTTCTTTTGAGGTGTTCATGATGACCATTGTGAATGCCCCTATTGGCAGGCTTGTGATTTGGATTCCCCTTTGGGTGTGTTGTTGATCAAGGATCAATTGGAGGCTATTGAGGTTCATTTAATATTTTTTTTAACAATGGGAGTGTCCTATGATATAAGATGAGGTAGATGAACCCTCATATGGATTCCGTATCTAGTTAGGCCATTTAGTCTAGTTGAGGTCATTTATCGAGGCATAGAATGATAAAATGCATGTAGAAGGGGAGTTCTATGGTGGACGTCACTTTTAACTGTATCCCTAGGGACTATATGAGCCCCTAGTTTGGTTTGAGCTTGAGGAGGGTCATGGGGAGACCATGGTGGATTCTTTGATGGATGTCGAGATCTATGGAAATGAGAGAGGCCACATGATTTATTGGATTAGAGTTTATTGGTGCTTCTAGTTGAGTTGTTTAGATGGTGCGTTCTTGGTTTGTTTTTCTGACATTCGGTTGTCTGTTGTCCGTGATGTTTGAGTGTATTTATTCTCAGGACTATGGTTTGAGGAGGATACCCTTTGGGATATATTGGATTGAGAATTGGAATTGAGTTGTGATCTAGTTCTATACAATATTGGATGGTTGGGGCTACTTGAACCTTGGGATCTAATTAACGATATGGTTGAGTGAACCTCTCATGTTTAGTACTCCACTTCGATAGATGTTATATGTCAATGATGGTGTTTTCTCTCCCAAATGTTGGAGTGAGACCACTAGGATAGGGTAGTTGTCCGAACTGTGGGTTTACGGTGACCCTTGGGATTATAAATCTATCAGAAACACATTTGGAGTTGTCCCCTGGTATGGTTTGTACCATCATGAACTCATTTGGTTCTCAATTCACTATGTAGTACTTTCAAGATATGACATTTTCTCAGGTGGGAAGATTGAGATCTATCAGTAGTTTGATCAATCCATCAGAATCCTAGTTCCATGTAGATGAACTTTTCTCATTTGGATTCCCATGGTTATGCCTTGGGGTTCAGCATCATGCATGTTTCATTTAGATATCTGGGACCACCAAATAGATATTAAAGACATATTGTATATCGTGTTGCTAGGTTAGTCACATGATGGAAATACTCTGGAAGGTGCTAGAGTGAGGGTATATATAACATGACTGATAGGATAAAACCCATTTTTTTTTCATTTTCACCCTTTTTATGTAGTTGTTTATTTTATTCTTTCTGTTTTTATTTTTTTTCTAGTTTGGGAATATCATGAGTGCTAGAAATTTTTATGATAACATATTTATAGTTTAACTATTGGGTTTGGCCTACTAAGATTTATTTCTCAACCTATGTATGTAAACCTCAGTGTTCATGTGGAAGTCACGCCAATTTTTAGTCTAGATAATAGGTTGCATGAAGGATAGGGTCGAGGCCTACTGTTTTTGGATTGAGTGGAGTTACTCATGGGGAGTCTTAGTATTAGACTTGTGTAGCTAGATTATTGTTGAGATCAGGTATGTTGATTGGATTTTTGTTTGAATTAGAGCATGTAGTATATTATTTTCGTTTTTGTTAGTTTATATATGTTTTTGGGCCAGATTGTGATTATCTGTTTTATGTTTTTCATTCTTTGAGAGATTTTATGTCTTTATGACACATTCCATTTATTTTATTATTCTTTGTATCATTTTTTTAATATGCTTACTCTGATATTGATCTATGTGTATGAGTTTGGTTATTTCCCATAGTTGTTACACTTTGACCCGAGGGTGTATTCTCCCCACTACACATTTTAGTACCTCACCATTGGTCATTAGACTATGGAATTCTAGGAGGCACGCTTGATCCCTTATGACGAGCTATATTAGGTAATGTGTTAGGTCAAACATGGATGGTTAATTACAAATTGGTATCAAAGGTAGGTTTAGTTTTATGATTTGGGGTTTCAGTGGGTAGGTGGTCTGTGAATGTTTCGGAAATTGGGATGGATATTGGACTGATGTGTTGAAAACACCGTTTTTTTTAATAAGTTCAACATTATAGGCCATGGAATTTCTGTTATTGGTATTCATTTTTATGGTTGTGTAATTTCACCTATCATGATGCACTTTAGTTTGTGGGTTGAAATTTTGTTTTTTTATCTGACCTGTAGGCAAGAGTTCAATGTTCATTCATTATTATAGGTATATAATATTCACATTACATCTTCCTATCGGTGGTGTTTTATTATATATCTATTTCTGATGACATGTCATGTGGATCTTTTGGTGATAGGTTCACCAATGGTGTAGATGTAGTCCATTGAAAGAGGGATGCATAGATGCCCGTGTGGGTTGTAATTGGGCTCTAGGATCTTTTTTTGTGGCTTGATGAGGGTAAGGATTCCTGAGGGATCATTGGATTGGGATCTAGTTTCCCTAAGATGCTAGTTACCCTAAAATCTTAGTTTCGTGTTCCTTAGGAGGGAACTATTCTTGCCACATGTTTTCTTCTGGGTCATGTAGTGGGGATCGTGTGCATTCTATCATTGATGACTTGGGTGGGAATGTTAGTTTTTCCTTAGTGGGGTTGTTGACATTTTTTATAACCAGGATATGGTCAGGAATAAAGATTCCTAGAATTTGAGAAGTGGAGTACTGAGAGTTCTCCCTATCTTGGGGCTTTCATGAGAGGGTAGGTTTTATTAGACCCCTATCATTTCTCATTTTCCCCCTTGGGTAGTAAAGTGATAGTGTGGTTAGGATCTTTTTTATTTAGATCAATTTCCATGTGGATGTTATTCAGTGGTCTTAGGAATGTTATCCTAGTTATGTTAGGTACTTTTTTGTATGTGTGTGTCTGTGAGTTTTATTGGGATCTTGAGGAGAGGAGTAATGAAATCCTTGTTTTGGGGAGTTCACCATAGGCTATTAGATGTTTTAATCCTTTTTAAGTTGTTTATTGAGTGCGGATGTTGTGGTTTTTTGGGTTGGGGATCAGGTGTTCAGAATTTTTCTACATCTATCCATTGTATTTGTTGATGGATATAGTGTGGAGTGAGTGATTTTTCAATGGGATGTTGGGAAATGATATGGATAGTCATTTGGTTGTGGGAATCAGATTAAGCATTGTTGAATTTTTATCAGGTTGGTAGAGATATTTGGATGATATAAGACTTGTCATTAGATAGTCAAGATAGCATTATTTTCGCTAGTGCTTTGTGGAGAGCATGGTTGTTGGCTATCAACCAAGAAATCTTGGGGGAAAGAAGAATTTGTAGTGTAGAGTTTGTGATGAAATGCCTCAACATGGATTGCAGATATCTGGGGAAATTTGATCCTTTATATTCCCAAAAATGTTTTAGGGGAAAAATGGTAATTTATCCTATGTCATGATAATAGATGAATTTTTGGGCCACTTTTTTTCCATGGAATATGGTGTTTACCCTTGGAAAATAGTTTAGTGGAAATGTGATCCATTAAAAATTTCATGGTATATTTAATATTTAATTAATTAAAAATTAATATATTCCCATGTGTTTATTCAATTTTAACTTTTAAACGGATCATCATATTGAGATTTTTTCTTTAGTGTTGATTCCAAAATTGGTTTTTTTTCTAGGCGAGGCACAACCTTGCGTCGAGCACTAGGGTCAGGCCGAAGACCCTTTTTCTTATTTTTTTAATTACCATTTTCCTTTTTTTATTTTTTTATTTATATTTTATCTTAGAATGTGACATACAATATGGGGTACATACCTTCACATTGATGAGATAAGAAGAGGGAGAGAAGTGGTAGAGGCAATAGAGGAGGCGCCGCCGTGGAGCTTAGGTCATATTAGATTTTCGTGCAGTAGCTATGGATCATGGATCAGTGAAAATCATTGATAGTTTCCACCTAGAGGTGGCCCCATAATATTTTTTATTCATAAATTCCCATATCAGAGTTTTCTTATGATCTTTCCCCATTTATGTGTTTTTGTGACCCCTAGTAGGTAGATCTTTGGGTTTTTTTTAGGGAAATCGGGTTGTTCAGTCCATTTTAAAGGATTTATATTTGGGAAAACCCATGTACACAACATTTAGTACAGAGAAAAACACCTTTTGTTCTTCCTATTTGAGAAAGATGACATATTTGGGACTATATTCCATGTTTCGAGGGTACACGTTTTGTAAGGTAAATAACAAGATCTTGGGTGGGACGCATGCCATGTAAGAGTACATGACCATGTTGGGTACTTTTCCATGTACACATTAGGGGAACCCATGTGGGGTCACATTCCATGTACTGAAAATACACCCCATGCACTAATGAATTTTACAAACCATGTGGGGATAAGGTACATGATAAGGTACCTAGATTAGGGAACAAGAAGTGTACTTGAGAGAATTATATGTTGAGTGGCCTATGAAACATGGCTAGAAGTATCCCTTAAGGGTAAATGTCATGTAACCAAAGTGTATGTCATGTAATTTCCTCACCTAGGGCAACATTTTTTGTTTTACACCATGTTGTCCGAATTGGACTATCGAGTAGACCCTTCTAAAAAAATTTCTACATAGATCAAGATTCTGGTATAATTTCAGTTTTTATACACTATTTGTGTTGTTTTTTGGACTATGAGAGTTTAGTAGGAGGTTTTCCTGGATGTTTGATTTTATAATTCTCCTAGGGGTTCAGGTTGTGCGTTGTGAGGCCCAGGTGAGGGCTGTGAGCTCAGTGATTATCCTAGATCTAGTATTACCTAGAGATCTCTTTGAGGTTATTTGGGTAGATTTTTAAAGGTGTAATTTAGTGGTATTTTATGGATATCTTATTTTTCCACTATTTTTAGGGCTGGTTTCCCATGGTTAGATATATATAGTTCTATCTCTTGGGATTGGTGAGCAAATATGCTGAAACCTTTGGGCTGTGGTGATGCCTTTGGTTAGAGGTTAGGGAAAAGTTCCATTGATCTTCTGATATGAGTCTGAGGGACTCTGTTAGATTCCCTTGTGGGCTAGTTTCTCATCAAGTTATCTGTTTTTTTCATTGTTGAATGATGATAATGCCCATATGTCTTGTTTTCTTTTGGATTTCATGAAGGAACCCTTAGAGAGTGTCTCCAACTTTTAAGGTGGTCTTCAAGATCATTATGAATCCCCGTGATGGTGGTCTTGTGCTTTAGATTCCAGTTTTAGTTCATTATTTATCTAATATCAGTGGGAGGCTACTGAGGGTCATTTAGGATGTTTCAAAACAAGGCATACCATTCTTTTGGATGATATATAGGATCCCTTGTATGGAATCCTAATCTGGTTGTGGCCTTTGGTATGATTGAGTTTGTTTCTTTGGGCATGGCTTGTAAGCCTGGAAATAGAAAGGGAGTCCTATGGTGAACGTCACATTATGATTTATATCTAGGGATTGTGTGATCCCTGAGTTGGTTTTGATCCTGAGGTATGTCATGAAGATCCCTTGTTGGAATCTTTTTTGGATCCTATAATCTAGGGTACAGATATAGGCTCTGTGTTTTTTTGGTCGATCACTGATCAATGCTGCTAGTTGGGCAATTTGGATGGTGGGTTTGAGGTTGGTTTGTCCCAACTTCTGTTGGTTTTTGGATATTATACTTGAGTTAGTTTCTTCACAGGACTTTGGTTTTAGGAGGACACCCTTGGGATATCTCAGATCAGTCATTGGATCAGAGTTGCAATAGGGATCTCTCCTCTGTTGGTTAGATATGGTTTGATGGGCCTATGGAGTTGATGGATGATATGTATGAGTTCACCCCTCTATTTGAGTACTCACCGTGGATTGAGGTTATAAGGTGTGGATGTTATTCATGCTCTCAGATGCTATAGTGGGAACCTTGGGATAGGGAATCTATCTGGCCCATGGGTTGATGATGACCCATGTGATAGTAAATCTAGTAGGCCCACATTCAAAGAAACAACAAAACGAGTTTTGTATCATAGGTCCCTCATTTAGATCCTGATTGGTTTAGTAAGACATTCCGACATTACGGTTTTTCAGGTGTGTGGAGTAAGATCTATCTCCAATTTTATCATTCCATAAATTCCCTAGTTATTGGTATAAGTGATTTGTTCATGTGGATTCTTATTGTTACTCCCTGGGTCCCAGATTTGTGACTGTTTTTTAATACATCATGGATATCCTATTTAGATATAGTAGACAAGTCGGTTTTTATGTGCCTGGGTGAGCCTTGTGCTTTAAATACCATAGAAGGGGATGGAGCGATGTTGTATTTATCATGGGTGTTAGGGTGGTTGGATATCCCCCCCCATTTATGTTTTTTATTATTTTATACCACATCATATTAGTTTTCTTCTAGGTTGAGCATATCATGTGTGCGTGCACTTGTTAGGAAAACAAATTTATAAGTTCACCATTAGTGGTGGAATACTGAGATTTATTTATGATCCCTATACATGCACCTCAATGTACATGACGATTTGATGTATACATTCAGATTGGATCATAGGTTGTGTGATAGTTAGATCTAAGGCCCAGTGTTTCTAGATTAAGCGGAGTCTCTCATGTGGAGTCTCAGGATCAAGCTGGTGTAGTCTGACCATCATGGGGACCGAGTATGTTGTTTGGAATAGTGTTGGTTATAGAGAATATTCTACTTTATATTCATTTTTTTATTTTATATATGTGGTTGAACTAGTGGGTGACCAGATATTGTATGTTCTGCATGCTTTGAGAGTCTTTATGTATTTATGCTTCATTATAACTATTATAACATGATTTTAGTTTATTTACTATACACACTCTGATGGTGATCAATGGGTATGATTTTTGTTATTTTCAAATGTTATTACACTCTAACCAGAGGTTATGGTCTCTCTACTACCCCTTTTAGATCCTCACTGCTGTTCAGCAACCTCTAACATTCAAGGAGGCACACATGAGGCCTTGTGGTATTCCAGATCAGGTGATGTGTTAGGTCTAATTAGGTTGGTTCATTATACATTGTTCATTATGACTTCATCTTCTTATTGATCTGTTTTTAAGAGATATTAATGATAATTGGGAATTGAAATGGAAAGTGTAAATCTAGTTTGGTTAATGTAATCATGATAAATTAAATATATATTGGAATAAGTGATGAAGGGGAACTGTGTGTTGGCATTTTTTGAGTCATGGTGTCCCCTTTATAATAATTAAAAAATGGTTTAGAGGTTTATGAAGGTAAATGGAATGAAGATTAATTTTGAATGGAATGAATTAAATTTTAATCTATAAAACTAGTGAATCAATTATTAATAAATTGATTGATGTCTTGTAAAAAAATTAAATGAAATAAATATACGGTTGTTGGGACAATAATTATGGGATATAATGTAACAAGGAGTTGGTTATTGATAAATTGTTAATGAATCAACACATTAACATGGATGGAATAAATGTTAAATGGGATGATTGAAATAATTAAAATGCGATATAGGTTAATGAATAGTTTGAAATTGGTAAATGAATGGATTAATAAATCTAATGAGGTTAGTAGATAGTAAATAAATAAAATTATAATAATTTAGGAATGTGAGATTGTATCCTAGGTGTTTTTTCTCTCGATGATTATATGTGTTATTGGTGATGCTTTTTTGTTGTGGAAGTTGTGGTTTGATGTATAGTTGTTATGTTGTTGGTGATGTGGAAGAGGTTTTTGGTGAGTGAAATGAAAAAATGGGGGTTGATGTGGTGGAACCTTATTTTATGTAATGACTCTTTATTGGGTTATATGTATGAACTATGTTGGCTTGATGTAGGCATGCATATTTTGCTTTTAATGACCTTATGTTATAATTATGCAATATGTTGGATGACTTGGTTATGTGGAGGTGAATGATGATATATTATGGGGTCTAGTCATGGTGTAGGAAGTCATGATATTTATGTCTTAAATGTTCATGATACCCTATTATGATTATGATGATGATGATTGGAATGTGTTGAAGATATTATGGATACATAGTTATTGGTGGGGGACGTATATAGAAGGGGTATGGAATGAGGTTGATTCCCATGATGTTTATGATACCCTATCTATGTGTGGTAAGAAAGTTGGTTATGTGCAGATGTTTTTTTTGAAATGTAGTGATGTGGTTTGGGAAGGTGGACTTGTGGATACAACTGAGATGTAATGGCATACATGTATGTGTTGTGGTGGTCAGATATGGAATGGGTTTATGTGTAATTATATATTATTGATGGTGTACTATTCTGGCATCCCAAGTAAATTAATGAGGGGTTTCCTTACCTTCTCACTATTGGTTTTACTTGGATCAGTATCAAGACTAACATGTGGGTTCATTAGTTAATTTTCTTGTTCTTTTTATTTTTTGGTTTCGAGAATGGTTATATAGTTGATGATAATTCTCAGTATTGGTTATATAATTGATTTATATTGTTAGCAATATAAAATTATTTAGGATATTGTTGGAAATATCTGAAATGGTGTTAAATGATGTGGGATGTGGATTTTAGTGATTTTACTTCATATATTTACTTATTATTATATGTGATATTAATAATTTCATGGTTAGTGTAAATTTTTATTTATAATTATTATTTATTACATATTGATGTGAATTTTTATGGGTATGATCCTATAGATTACTCCTAAGTTCTCACCAAATCATAATTGGCAATGTGTTTATTGGATAGATTGACAAGGATTAGAGATACTACTCATAGAGTTCACTATTTACTTACTGTTCAATATCCCATTCTTAAATGTATTTTCTTGATTTTTTTTGAAATATATGTACTATTTGGGTTATCGAAATTTATCTTTTTGAATAGACATTATTTTTTGTTTATTTGTTGTTTTATTGTATTCCATGAATTTTATGAGTGTAATACCTCCCATATGTGCATTTTATACCCTCTATTCTAGTCACCAACTAAAGTCCTATTGGAAGAGAGATTAAAGGGTGAATCTCACCTTCAATTTATACTTTAGAGGGGTTATTTTGTGGGAGGGGGTTGTGAAAAGGTTTTATTTTAAATTAATTTAGATATGTAGTAGGAATTACAAAGATATATAATGAGTTAACTGAACCCCTAAAAGTACAACAATCATAAGGCCTCTATGTTGGTATATCATATGGGATATGACTAAATTTATGCTTATGTATGTCTTTATTAGTACTGATAAATTTTTTTAATAATATAAAATGTATTATGTTATTAAAAATATAGTCTCCCCATTATCATTCGTTCACATTATTTTTATATATTACATTAAGTGAAATGATAATTTTCTTCTCAAAGTATGAATTGGAGTTTTCCCAAATTTATATTTTTCATAAATCATTATGTGTTGTTATAAAATTTTAAGGTATGTATGATACAGATTTTTTTTAGAGATATGGAGTATCATCATGAGTAAAAAAATTAGTTTTAGGTGTTGGATGATCCACCATGTACACCAGATAGATTTTCATACACTATGTATTTGGTATGCTAAGGGTGAATTTTTCAAATTGAATCCCCATACCTAATTTCAGATTGATACTTATCATGATTGCATTGATACTTTGATACCTCTATTACACAAGCAATGGGTCTTAGCTAATCAGGTTGACGTTTGGTATGTTGGTGATCATGTCCTCGGTTAACAATTAATAAAGAAGGGATTTTACTCTCATATGAAAAGTATCATGTATGGTACCTTGATTGGGATAGAGTGTGGAAATGTATGGCCATATTTATATAATGGAAATTTAATTTACTTATATATCTAGATGAGGGTCTTCTGTTGTTCTAATCTGCATAGATAATTGACATGTTATTTATTCATCGACTTGGTAAGTCAATATTTAAACAATTAAAAATGTATGAGTGGGATATATGAAATTGACATACTTTTTGTGACCATTTTAACTCTATTTATTATAATAATATAATATGTGATTATGCATACATATATATGATATATCTAGTGGACACAAGTATGGTGATACATGTGGTTGATAGAGATCATTTCGGATACCATTATAGCTTGAGTAGCATTGAAACTTTTCTAGAGTCCCCTTTTTTCTTATATTTATATATTTGAAAATTCAAAAATATTTATAATCCTAGAATGGTCGATGAGGTCACATTTTTTGTTGTGAAAATTATGATCAAGTATATAAAACTTTTAGAGCCACCCAGTGGTGTTTTGGATGGTTTTCAGATGAAGTTATAGATAATTTTTACATGATATTACATATAATGTAACATATCATGAAAGTGGATGACAATTATTCCTAAAGGATTGTTTGAAAGATATCGAAATGGTTTCTTGATATGATTTCATGATTTGTTTCATATGATGTTACATAGGTTTAAAGTGTTCTAATTCTATGAGGCTTTAGTTCATGTGGAATATTTATGGATTTATAATCTAAAAGAATCACCATGACATGGTGGTTTATACTACATTTTGGTCTATCATTGTGTTAACCATGTTTTAGTGTGAGGTAATATATTGGAGTGGTTCTTTCATAGAATTATCACTTCATTCAAAAACATGTGGGAATCAATACTATGCCTCTCTAACTATAATCACCATCATTTATATGTCATTAGATGAAAATTATGAGTATTTTTAACATCATACATGATTTTTTAAATGTTAAATTGTCATTGTGATGATTAAATAAATTTCATTGTGTTGAAATATTAGATTTTTTTTAGAAACATGTCATAGCTATTAGAAAAATATTTTGAGTTATGTAATTCCTATATAAGTGGTTTAATCCTTAGGTAAGAATACAATGATTGTAGAACTTATAAAACTCATCAACTACATAATGATTCATCTCTCATTCCCTATAACCATAAATTTAATGGTTCTAGTAGACCATGGATGGAAAGGAGGCCCTTCATGAGTGTTTTGAGATTACCATAATCCATGGATATGCTAGGATGGAGGAACCAATTGGCCGATCCTCAGTGATCTTGATCAATATTGTGTGAATCATAGACAAGTTGTATCATTAAGCTCTATGGTATTCTATTAGTTTCTTCATTTTATTGTACATTAAAAATATATAGATAGATTCTAGATTTAATGAGGTCATATAATTTTTATTGTTTGTGTTTAGGATGAATATTATCCCTCTAAACTCCATTAAGAATGTTATATAGTAAATAGAAAAATATAATGTTGAATAATGAAATAACATATATGTTTGTGAATTTTTAAGGGAAATGTTGGAACAAATTATGTGGTTTTTAAATTTTGGAATAAAATTATAATACACAATTTACTATTGAGTCTCAATTCCCATACCATTAAATCAAAAACTAATTAATATTGATATTTCCAAATAAAAGAATGCTGATAATTTAATTTATAATCGAAAACCATTTCCTCATTATATTATAAATAAATAATTCTACCATCCATTCTCCATCACTATAAAATTTCTATATATGAATAAAATATGAAAAAATATGTTATTCCATCCCTATTATCCATGATGGGGAGGTTTTGGTCCCAAAAATACTCATGTATTCAATAAAATATTCACCTAACAAAGGATTCATTACAAAGAAGAGGTAAAATTATATTATCCCTACAAATCCATTTTTTTGTTATTTTTAAAATAAACATTACAGTTTATTGGAAACATCACATTAAAATAAATTAAAACCAAACCACACATATTTCAAATTTCAAATTCATGAGTCAATAAAACCAAAGATCCATCATTTTAAATTCAAAATGATCATGCATCGAATGAATCACCACCAAATCAACTCGTGTAATTAAATCCCAAGTGGTGATCCACCTCGAGCCACACCCCTTGGATGATTAGTTCACCTTCATCATCACCACATCGCTAGTGAGAACCCAAAAACCATCATTCCACCACAAATTCAATGCACCATAACATAAGACACCATCAACATTTCCATCACCATTTCACCACCCTATCATTATGTTAAAACGCCAACATCCTGGGGTGCAAGCAGTGTCCCCAACAATGAGAAAAACTCATCAAATCACCATAATCATCATCTTGTCACCATCGTGGACAATGCTAATTGATTCCACCACAACCAGAAATGAAAATTACCCTAAACTAGTCAAAAATTTACATATTCAATCAGAAATAATCTAATAGATCATTCTCTTGAAATAATAAACCCATCGCACCTTCACCAATGGCTTTGACGAGGAAACACCAAACAAAAAAGAAAAACCAGAAAATTCTCCATTGATGTTGTTGTTGTCATCTATGAATGTCACCATCATTGAAGGGATCATGGATAAAACATCGACAGGTGTAAAACTACATATCAAAAAACATTTATATTACCACTACTCTAGATCATAATTGGTGCGGCACAACAGAACATGAGGTCAGTGTGCATATTTTCAAAGCCGAGGGCTCTAAATGTTGACATTATCGATGAGGCAGAAAACTAGTAGCCAATAAAATAAGATCAAGCTGACTCAGGTAGTGCATTGAATAATATCGACCACAAAACCACAAATCCAAAAAACTCTTTATTATCGCCATACCAAATCCAACATTGAGATGTGAAGTGGAACCTATGGTCAGAGTAGGGGTTTGAGTTACCAAGGGTCTCTACAGCAAACAACCTTTATCAGGAAACCAAAACCTCTCTTGAAAGTTTTCATCATCGCCATGGATAAATACCAGTTCACCTTCAACTGAGTGGTCCATGACCATCAAAATTACATCATATGATCACAAAATCTAAACAATCATATTTGAGTTGAAAACCCATAGTCATTTTTAGCAGTTTGAACTATGCACATTTCCAAACCATTGAAACTTTTTTGCAGAGCATTGTGAAGACAGTTATACTGGAGTGAGAGAGTCTAGACTCTGGGAGAGTTGAGGGAAATGGGGAAATATAGGAGGATACAAATGAAAATTGGTAGGGGAGGAGGAAGGCACTAGAGGATTCATGAGTTCTTTCCCCTCCAAATCACCATTGAGGAGAACCCTAGGACGAAAGGGAGAGGAGACAAACTTTACTTAGATTCCACCTCTAATATGATCTTATTTTAACAGTTTAATTTTTATTTTTTACTCTTTATAAATCTAAATTTATACATATATAATATTTTATGGTTGTTAATAACCATTATATATAATTTCATCATATATAGAATTTTCCATAGGTGATATTCTTTACTACTATATATTAGGAGTAATATATGATGATTATTTGTAATATTGTCATATGTTTTTTGTTTGATAACATTTAAAGTAAAAAATTATGATAGTTTATTTTATAAACCATTATAGATTTTAATATAATATATTTTAAATAAAACTCGTATATGATACTTATTTTATTTAATGATCATATATAAAATAAAATATTCTTATTATTTTAATTAAACTTCACATTAATTTTTTTCTAAATGGATGTAAAATAACCCATAGGAAAATATAATCAATAGTAAAAATATAAGATAAATGGTAACACCAAAACAATTAATAATGAAAATAGTTATAAATTTATATTCATAAGAAAATAATATAAATATTTGGTATAAAATCATATTTTAAAAAATAAATATAAAAATAAGTTATATATAACCTGTAAAAAATAGATAAAAACTTGTTTTTTAATAAAAATTTAGATTTATTATTTGTTCATAGAATAAAATTTTTGATAAAATAGTAAAAAATATGTTCATAAAATTATTTAAAATTATTTTTTTTACACCATAGAAAAAATAAAGTAATGATCATATTAAATTTAATTTTAAATTTATAATCACAGACACCCATGTACAAAATAGTAATTTTTTTAAACTTATTAATAGTTGTTTTTAATTAATTTTTCACTTATGATAATACAAAAAATTTGATGAAAAATCATTTGTTGGTTTTTTAATGAAAAAACATTAAATCATTAACTCTATAAGATAATCACTTGAATACTTAATTTTTTAAACAAAAATCAACAACCAAGATGAGTGGAATTTTATCTTCATGATTTTATATATATTTTAAAAAATTAGAAACATACAAAAAATTGTTTTTTGAAATAATAAAATGCATCCCAAAATAATAATTTAGCATTAAATTGATTTTTTAAAAACAATTAAGTTCAAGTTGTTTTTTCCAAAATAGAGAAAAACCTATTTTTTGAACCAATTATCATATGTGATAGTTGTTATAATAAAATTTCCTTAAATATTTTCAAATAATATCTAACTCCAATATTAAATTATCTTTCAATATGGATATTTTTAATTTCAATATTCAAAATTATCTTAATGGACACAAAAGACAAGAACACGAGAAAGTGTCTTAAGACTTACACAATGAAATTATGGAGAAAAATAATCATTATTTTTTTTGTATTAGTGATAGTAGAATAAAAGATAATTATTGTATAATATATAGTCAAATATAAATCACAATACATCCCATACAATAGTGAAGTCACTCAATGGTGTCTCAAAAATTGGGACTATTGAAAGAGAACTTTTTTCAGGAGTCCATAATGTGTGATATAGGAAACAAGAATTATTAAAACACATATAAAATAGTTATTAAAAAATAATAAATAATTTTTATTAGTAAAACTATATGTCATATAAAAACCCCAAAATGCATATACTATAACTTGAATCCACCTATAATTCACATGGATCAATATTCATTTTGAAAGATATTATACCATTAAATATTCCATTTGTGGGCTCAAATATTATAAGAATCTTCATACACAGTCCTAAAACTCAAATATTGTGACATATATTCTTGAATGTCCTATATAAATCCCAAAAGAAAACAATACATGATCACAATCATTTTTCACATGTAAATTAAAGTCATAGACTCTTAATTAAAAAATAAATAAATTAAATCTCATATGTGGAGAGAGTTATTTTTTAATAATAGACTTTAATTGATTGTTATGTCACGATTTTTATTAAATATGAAATTTAACCAAAACATTGTGAAAAAACATCAATAATTATTTTATTAAATATACAAACTAGAATAACTTTAATTTTTATCTAAGGGAGAATAAATATATGTGTATGATAAAATATATTCTATTATCTATCCTAAGTCCAACCATATAGATCAATAATCATTTTTTGGTGATTATGGCCTCAAAGATTCCATAAAGTAAACCATAACTATAGTTAAAATAGAATAGATTTCATATTCCATAATATTGTAGACTTAAATATGTCTTGAATATTCTTGAATGATATTATTGATCTGGTATTTTAGCATACATTCTATAATATCATAAGTGAAACATAAAAGAAATATATATATATATATATAATCACTCTTCCCATTGAACTGAAATTTTTAATATTATTTTCCAAAAGTGAGTTGACTCTTATATTTGTGGAGAGTAATTTTTCGATAATGGGATTTAATTTATATTTAATAAATAAATATTATTTTATTGAAAATTTCACTCAAATTTTGAGAAAAAATAACATGAAATAATTCAATAATTTTACAAAATAAAAAATTATTTATATTTATATTTCCTTTAAAAATTGAATCTATTTCCTATAAAAAAGTTGGGAGTAATATAGAGTAAAATATGTTATTAAGAGTATAAAACAAACTGATTCACATGAAAAAATGATAAAATATTAATTAACTAATATGAGGGAGTGGTTCTTTATTTGTATTAGAAAATTAAATATATTTTCAATTGTGATGGATAAATTTAGATGGATGAGAATATTTACCACCATCATTGGGTAGGCATAGTGCATGATAAATAATATATTTCTTCATAGTGACAATCAAATTACATATATTGAAAACAATTTTATATAAATATATATAATTTATTTTTTTAATTAATTTAATATATATCATTATAATTTTTATAAAATCATTGAGTGGATAAAACTAAAAATATTTGTTATGATGCATAATTATGTATGTGAAAAAGTATACACAGGTCTGAGAAGTGTGAGTGATATTTTAAGATACAATGATATACATTTTTTTATTGGGTTTATGTGTTACATAGAAATCTTATACATTCACCAAAATGAATTGTGTATCTTTTATGATTGTAAATAATGGAATTAAATTTTGAGTATTCACTAGAATGGATTAATCCTCCGAGTTCATCTTAAATATTTAAATCACCAAAGGGACTATACAATCTATTTTTCTGAGTTTTATCCTAGAAATTATAAATTTTAATGTGTAAGGTGTTAAATGGGAAATAATTTTTAGTGAATTTGGAGTGACTGATTTAGTTTTTTTCTAACAAAAGAGAAATCCACCATATACTGGGTAATTTTAAGTTACATTTTTCTAATAAAATTAATTTGAAATTAGGTATTAGAAGGGGAATCATATTTTATTATAGGAAGAAGTTATTTTATCCAACTTAACTATAGAGGAGTTTAAAATCCTACCATTAAGTATTTTTTTAAATCATTATATTTAGATGTAGTATATAACTATCTATTTCCCATAAAATTAATCCAAAAATTATTCATAATGGTATTTCACAGTTAATATAAATAATTTAAAAGTAAACATAATAAATATTCTTAAATCCTTACGTTTTGAAAATGTTCTTGTGTTTTAGTTATAGAATTTTTGAGGAAATGACTTAAGAACACCTTTTATAATGAAGGGTAATCATATGAATTTTATCATTTTATTGTAAAAAATGGGTATTAATTTAATACCCATATGAAGATAAGGGAGATCAAATTATGAACAAACAATAATTATAAAGGGAAATTAGTTAGAAAATAATATCATTTAGGACACATGTACCCATTTAATAAGTGGATAAGTGAATGTTAAGGGTATTATTATTTTCATGTCAAGAATCCTTGAGTTTTTGGGGTTGTTTCCTTTTTAGAATAAGGTGTAGGGTATTATTTTAGGGGATCTATTTTGAAAAAAATAATATAACTAATATATTTTTCTTCAAACTCTTATTTTAACAAGGATCTGTTTTTTATCTTTTCTCTCATCTAGTATTAGTTTTTATATGATCAATTACGTTTTAAGAGTTCATAAAGACCACAAATAAAAAAAATCCATTATTAAATGTGAATAATTAGAGAGTTTAATGAATTTTTAGAATTTTATTTTCCTTATGAATAATATACAGCTTTACAAGCAAATAAAAAAGCAATGCTTGGATGGTTTTCATAAAATAATCATGTGAGGTTTCAAAATAATACATTAAAATTCTAACTATTACATTAATATAATACTTAGTTTACATATGTTTTAATTATTCATAAAAATATAATACATTTGAAATTGAAATTTAAATAAAATATGTATAATTATATGAATTCAAATAAGGTTATGATTTTTCCTTATATAATTTTATCAACTCTAAAAAACAATAATAAACAAGTAAAATTTCTTTTTTAAATGTAATTAATATATTATATTGTTAGGGATTCAACCCCTTTTTATTATTAAAAAACTTTAAGACCCCGTTCTTTTTGGGGGTTGAAACCCAATACATGGCTCATAGGCCTGAGACATAAATATAAGTAATAATTATTAGAATAATTATAATCTAATTTTTTCATGCACTATATATTTTATATTAAGTAAATTTATTAATGAAAATATTTTAATTATTTAGGTACTTCAAACATAATACATTAACCGATTTCAAGTCTACAATGAAAAAATAAAAAAAATAAAAAATAAATAAATAACATTCTACAATATTTAATATTTTGTTTTAAAAAGTTACTCTAATGACTTACCTTGAAGTAAAAAAAATTGACAACAAATTTCCAAAAATTAATCCAATACTTAATAATTAAAAATTTATAGGAACATTCCTAAAAACATGGAATTTGTATGTAATATTATATTTTCATAATAATATTTAAAACTAAATAAAATATATTTGTTATTTCTTTTGAAATTTGATATAGTCAAATAAAATAGTGATATAAAATATAATTATTTCATATTTAATAATATATTATTACAAACATAATCATAAAAGAAAAATACACGATTCATAGAAAAATCCACAAAACATAATAATAAAATATACATTATGAGATCCCAAAAAAGTTAGTATTAAAAATTAATAGCATGTAATTGGATTCATCTCATAAGGTTGGATAAAAAGAGTACATTCAATACAATTTGTGAAATAGTTGAGATTTTATGACATAAATAATAACAAAAAAATTCTATTGTAAGATATAAATAATAAAACCATGACAAAAAATTAAAAACAAAATATAAGTTATGATATCATTAAAAATTTAAATTACATAATTATTATCCGTAAATATAAATCACAATGATAAATGTCTATAATATGTGGTCAAAATGAGTGTGATTATCTATGGGTAACAATTATTTGAATTGTTGGTGACATGATTCTTTGTCATTGAGAACCCTACTTGGAATAATGGTGAGAAAAAGTGTCACCCCGAGACCTACTATAATAGGATAATGGTTGATGACTATCATTAAGAGTTTTTGGTACTAAAATGGAAGACTTTAACCTTTTTAGAATAAAATGGATAACATTAAAAGAAACAAAAAATACAAATATGATCAATATGATTCAATGATTAATAGATAATATAGTAATGTATTCTATAGGGATGTTTAGAAAAAAAGGACCGCATACAACTACTAACCCCAAAAATGAAAATAATAAAAAAACCCCTATATACCTCATTGTTTAATAAAAATAATATAAAAAATAAATGATAGATGAATGTATCGAGGGACTAAGTAAATAAATTATAACTCACATACTAACTTAGTCCTAAAACTCTCTATATAAAATAATGTGTGGGTATATCCATATAATTAGTATGTCATAATCAAAGGGATGAAGAAAACATTCATATCATGCATGCATAAAAGTAAAAAAAGTAAAATCATGAAAAATAATCATGAACTCACTATATATTATTTTTTATTGATAATATTGGATAAATATTGAACAAAGAAAAAAACTAACTTTAGGAATCCATATGTCATCACATAGAGTTTATTTTATCCAATTAATATACAACCATGGTATCTAACAATAAAACGTCTCTAAAATTAAGAGTTTTTTTATTATAAAAAATATAATAAAATATATAATAGAGTCCCAATATACTAACTCATATTAGATAGTACCCACAACTCTAATGTTAAATTTACTTACACCAAATTAAAATCATAACCACATCACATACATATCCAGAATGAATACTTAGTATATACAATCTATAGAAACTAGTGGGGTGAGGGAGGACATACTAAGATGTCCATTCTGGGAGCCTACTCCCTCACAATGATTCCTCGGGTGACCACTTGCTCTCAACCACTCTTTCTCTCATTATAACCTATCTGAGGTGATGGCTGCTGCTCTGGTCCCTCCCCCTCTGGGGGAGGGACCTATTCCTTCCTCCGGAAGTCGAGGGCCTTTCATCCCCTTATCTAATCCAGACTCCCTTCCCTCTTACCCATAAATCCTCCCATCCCTAAAGTCCCTAACCTATACAAGGGATTTCCAGGTCTTTTGATCTTGACATCATAATTTACAGCTACTTCCTCTCACCTTAGCCTGACTCTGGTGGCCTGATTTAAGCATCCCCAAAATTCAGTGGTCATTTTTGACCAATGTTTTTTCATTTTGTGGGGTTTGGAAGATCACACAACTATTGGCCTTCTCGATAGAAGGAACCTTATGATTCGATTTGTGTCTGAGAGTGATATGATCCAAGCCCGGTCCGGTTATCCTTGACAATGCAACAACTTATGATTTATACTTTTATATGGTTAGAGGATTTTTTTATGAAGTGGGAATCTCCTTCTATGGCTGTTGGGGTTTGTTTCCTCGAGTCGCCTCTCCCTTTTTAGAATCCCTCTATCATTCGAATTCTACGTAATTTAGTTGGTAGATTTCTATGTTCAGATAGCAGAACAAGGGTTGTTTACCACCCAATCTCTTCACGAATATGTGTTTATGCGTATGTTTCAAAGGGTCCAATATATTTTGTTTGGATTGTTGTTGGTGATGAATTTCGGTTTAAACAACCTGTTTTCTTTGAGACATGAGTTGATTTCACCTCCTCGTGTAACAAACATGGGCATTAGAAGGAAGTGTGCAGGCGAGGGTTTGATAACTGTGTCTAGTTGAAGGAGGCAGAAGGGCTAGTTTCTCTTGATTCGGCTCCCATCCTTGCTTCCCAGTGTGACAATCCGTGTAATAAGATCTAGAGACCGAGAGTTAATGAAATTTTTTCAAGGCTTATTAATGATTTAGGCATCCAAAAGTTGAAAGATCAGTCGTAGGGAGGTCCTTACTCCATTAATTACCCCTCCTTTAGTGAGACTATTAGGTGCGGAGTGGCGAATCCTGGCCAGGTAACTGTGCCACACTCAGTCTAGGGTGGTGTAGGAATTACAGCTAAAGTGAGGGTGATTGGAGAGATACAAAACATCAACAAGGTGGTAGTTTATCCACTACACCGGGTGCCGGATCATTGAGAATATTATACGTCACTCTTGATATGTAACAGTTTCTCACCCTTGAACCAAACTATGGAGGATAATGTGGAATCCAAGGGATAAAAAACTATCATCCCATGATAGAAGCGCAAATAGGCCAGTTCGAGACACACAGAATATGAGGAATCTAGTGATATAGAATTGGATTCTCACCCAGACATGGTCTACGATCCGAACTCCCTTTTTGGAATTGAATCAAGGAAAGAGAAACAAGGAAGCATCATGAAATGGGAATTTCTCAGTCCTAAAGGGGGAGAAAAAAACAAGACCCCTTAAAGAATATTCAAACACCCTGAAAAAAAATAGTCACCAGATCGTAAGGGGTGGCATTGTGTAAGAGTACATGAGTTATACCGCATGGTCCTCCATCATTGAAAGGTATGAAACTAGACTCGATCATGAAATGCATGCAGAATCCCTCATAAGCTTGTTCCACTGTTGTGGGAGATACTGAGGGGCAGGAATTCCCAGTGAAAGATGAAGACTTGGATAGAGAGGGATTGTATTACCCCCAGTTTCTGGTAAGTAACCCTTGTTTTATGCTTTTTAAATACATGAAGCATAGGAGAAATGGTTGGGAAATTTTGGAGACTCTTAAAGGGTCAAAGGGAAAAAAGGTGGTGATGCACGAGCTATGCATGGGTTGCCCAAACCATGAGTAAGCCATGCAGGTGTTGTCACCTTGGACAGAGGAGACCACACGGTGTGCACAGGATTTAGGAAAACCATGCGAAGAGGCCATGTGGAGCACCCCTTCCAAGAAGTGACTACCGCACAGTTAGCACACGACCTGACTAACCGTGCGGACTAACCATGTGTGAAGTCAACATAGATCATATTTTAAGGATCTAATCCATTTTATATTTAAACCCACTCGTTTCATCTCCTAGACGGCCCTAACTCGGGATTTCTCTCTGGTGGAGGTTGAAGAACACTTACCAGGAATTTTGGAAGCGATCTGGAGGTTTGCCTTGGTGTTTAGAGGCCAGTTGATCAAGGTAAGTCTCCTTTCCTTGATTTTTCTTAGATATCCTTCTTCCCTCTTGATGGATCCTTATATATATTCCCAAGGTGGGTAGATATAAGATAGTGGAAAACTTTTAAGCCGGGTTTTGTTCTTGTTGGTGATAGGGGAAGGAATCTAAGGAGGTTTTGTGGTGTTTCGACCTGGTTCTTGGTTGATTTCGCCAAATTTGTTGTGGTAATTGGCTTCACTCTTGACTCCTCTTGTTATAATTGTTTATCATAGTTTCAAATTGTGTTATTTGAATGGAATTGATTGTGAAAATCATGGAATAAATCTTCTTTAGTGATGATTTATGGTTTTGATGGAATTGTGAAATCTTGGTGAATTGTTGTGTAAAGTGATTTGTCTTTTTAAATTTAAAATGTCGATTATAAATTATGGATTTTCTGGAATGAGAAATGGTTTGAAAAAAGATGTTTTTTCAATAAAAAGGGATGTTTTATTGAAATGGTATGAATTGGGTAAACACACATGGTTTTCATGAAAATGGTTTTCAAAAAATTGTATTTTATTGAAAGGATGGTTTTGGAATGATGGTTGTGAATGTGTGGTGTGTGTTAAAGTTGCATATATGAGGCTTGGTTGAAATTGGACCTTGTGCTCAGTTCCACATGTTTAATGGCACATGGGACTTTTAAGTATGAGGTTTGGTTGAAATATGACCTTATGCTCGGTGCCAAAGGTGTAATGGCACATGGGAAACAATTACCTTGTGATGACTTGGTATATCGACGAGAAACCGCTCATGAGTATGAAACTATCATAACGAAGCATGCATGGTTGATTTCATAAGCTCGTGAATTGGTTTGGTTGCCAAAAATGGATATTTTGAAATGGTTTTAAATCTTGTTTGGTTATTTTTCTGGAAAAAAATAACTCGTTGGAAATTGGTTTCGAATGCACTTGGATGTTTTGGAAATGATTGGTTGTGGAAGCTTGTTTATATCTTGTTATAAACTCTTTTGAGAAATTGTTTTATATGAACTATTTTATATAAATGTTGGATAAATCTTCTATCCTAGTGGTGTGAGTAGGGAAGTCATTGGGGGAAAACCTACAGAGTTTTATACTCACCCCAACTTTGGTACTTTGTTGCTTTTGCAAATTTCATATTCTGGGACACATGTAAAGGAAAAAAATCTTATTGATAGTGGTTCGTGGTGATGTTGGGAATATGTGGTGGTGCTTGGTGCATGGAGCTTTGTGTGGTGCCGTGGAGAGTGTCTCAGATTGTTTTGGGTTTTTTGTTTAGTCTTCCGCTTGGTACTCTGTTTTTGTGATGGTTTGTATTTGTGGTGGAACATTGTAGTTCTCTTTTGGTAATGCATGAGTTGGTTGTTGGATTAACGTGCATCATATAGTGGTTGTTAGTGATGGTTTGGTTGGTTTTTTTTCTCAAAGTGTAAATTGTCCCCCACTTGCATTGAAACCCTTTGTAATTTATTTCCAGCCTTTGAAATATTGGGGATTTCGCTTAAGGCCAAGTAATGACTTGTTTTATTCTCAATCCAATGAGGATAAGTAGGTCATTACAGGGACTGTAACTGGATGTAGTGTGGCAGGAAAACCTGGAAGTAGATCTATCTTCTGAGGATGGAATGGCGGGGGAGTTAGGGGATCATGATAAAAGTGGTGGTGCTTCACTAGAGACTATTGCTGGTTCACAGCACACAGACGATACAGAGGCCACTGACATGTCTGGGGACCTCTTAATGCATTCTGAGGAAGAGATGGTGGATACTGTCTTAACTATTTAAGATTATAGAGAGTTTTTAGAAAGGATGAACAGACATCCAATGATAGTGGACACAACCTTGGAACAGAGAAGATTGATCGAGAAACAATTTCTAATTCTGATGAGAGGCTTTAATGACATGAAGTTAACAGTGGATGAGTTCTTGAAAACAAGGGAAAAACTGGACTAGTATTTTGAAGATATTTTCAAAGACGATCAGAACAAAGATAAAACGGATTTGTCCTAAAAACTATATAGATATGTCTCATCTAATATGTTTAAGTTATCCTTTAAGGGTTTTTATGTGCTACTGTGTTTAATGTTTCTAGTTGTACTTGATGGTTTCACACTTTTTCCACAAAAGTGTTTTAAAAAAAATTAACTTAGTAGTAGGGAGCCTACTCACTAACTTGATATTTGTTTACACTTAAGAATACCCCTTTTAGGTTGTGGTTTCATAGTGAATGGTACCCCCATTACTAAAATAACATAAAAATATAAAAAAGAACAATCTATATAATTATATTCCCATAAGTTATCTACAAATATAAATCATTTTCATACCACATATTTCACTATCAAGGATAAATCTTTCATACCAATAAGGTCTCAAAATAATATCCCATGTTAGTGATTCCATATGGTGTTTGGTACATCCCATAATAACCCTATCCTCTACCTAGCCAGACACTTTTATGAAGAAACCATCTACAAATCACATCATGGTAATATTTTTTGAGGACAAAACATTGAATAATAACAAACTGTAGAACAAAATACTCTTACTATATATCTTGGAAACCACTATTAAAAAACACATCACTATATCATTTTGTTGAAACAAATCATAAATTTCTTGAAATCACTATAGACATTCTCCATCTTGTTGGTCTTATTTGGAAAATTATTTTTGTATCGCTCTCATAATAAGAAATTCCAAACCTACCACCCATATACACTCATATACAAAATATTTCTCAGTCTATATAATCATCATAAGATCACCAAATGATCCAAAGGAATACATTATTGTGTTTTAATTAATAAAAATGTATAATGCATAATCCTTGTAATTTTTCTAATCCATGTCACCATTATTTTTGGTGTCCAATAATTTGAAATAATAAAATTCCCCTAAAATGATATCTAATTCCCTAAAAAACCTTCTTATCATGATCTTTCGTGAAAATGAGTGAAATCAAATATTTATATAAGAAATAAAAACTAGATTAGAAAACCATATATTACTATACTTTAAAAATTAAAAGGTGGGGACATGTAGAGGGAACCTTTTAGAGAAATGGGGTATTGGGTGATTGGCCCTCACATTCCAGGATTATGTGTCCTACAAATGTTAGGTTCAACTAATTAGACTCACTCAAGTTCAACTACATAGATCTTATTCCATGTCCAATTATACCTATCTTGCCCTGTTTGCCAGGGCCACACCTCATCAACCTAGTGACCACTGTATGATCCAACCCAATCCACCCCTAGCTCATGAAATATGACATATGTTCCTACCACCATGGTCATATAATTAATCATAAGACCCTCCTATTATCTCCCCCATTTAATCCCACATCCCCTTGCTAACCCTAGTTGTCACATGAAAGACCTTCATTCTATATTAACCCATATACACACCATCTACACATTTATGCTCACTTGATCAAATACATAAGTGAGGTGTCCTCCTATAAAACAAATATTTCATCCCTTCAGATATCCAAATTTGAAAGAATAATAAAAGGAATAATAATAAAAATAATAATAAGGGCCTCACATGATTCTCCCATCATCATCCTTGTAACACCCCAAGCTTCTACGATACGCTTCTCTTTGAATAATATAGTAGCATGTGTTGTACGCAACTTCGAGTTCTAACACACCACAACCAATCAAACTAGCCGTTATGAATAGTAATACCCACTTTTTGAAATTTTATAAATTCTATATTTCAAAATGGACTTCATTTTTGGATTCGTAATATAAAAATTAGCTTAGGGTGAATATTTGGTATTTTTCTAAAAACATTCAATTTTTTATGAATAGTGAAAGACACTAAGTTATAGTTTAAAACAGACTTTTGATTTAAATAATTATTTATTTTATTTAAATATAATTAAGGTCAAAATAGATTCATAATACCTATTTATGTTCAATTAAATTCATTGGAGTTATTTTAGAATAATTTTAGATATATAAAAAATTTATTGAACTTGTCACCGTCTTTTAACAACTTCCTAGGAGAATTTGCAAATTCAAATAAAACTTAATTTTACCGCTTCTGTGAGTGGAATTTCGAAAATAAAAAAGACACGGTAAATATCAAGGAGTAAAATTTGGTTCAATAAGACAAAAATAATTTTTGGTGAATATTATCTTTTTACGTTTATTCACCACGATTAAAAGTAAATAGGGTAATTAAGGGTAAAATGATATTAATATTACCCTAACACATATCATAATTCTATTGTACAAGTGTATCTCGACCAAAAACAACCTTAGGAGTAAAATATTATCATTTAGGTCCAATTGTATTAGATTAGGACATTTATTATTATTTAATTCAAAGAAGAGTTAAAAGAGTTAAAATCAAATTTTAATTATTAAAACATTTTTAATATAGGGTTTTACATAAGATAAATTCGATTGTAATTCTTCATTAAGAAGATAAAAATATTTCTTACATAATGGTATTTTATTTATAATTTTTAGACCTTAAAATATTTAATTTATTTATAACACAATGGTGATGCAGTAATTACCAAATTAATGAAATATTAAAAAATTGATATTATAAATATCCAAATAAATGTAATTTTAGTCTTTAAATAAATTAAAATTATTTTATAGGTTAATATCACATGTTATTATTGATTTAATTATGTTTTTTGAAGTAATCATGCTGTTATGATTTTCTAAAAAATCAAATACCAAATAGTGCCAAAATTGACATAAAAGAGTTTTTAAAACAATTATTATATTATTAATTGATATTAAATTCTTAAAAATATAAAGTTCAGCCAAGAGACTTATATAATTATATTTGTATCATTAATGAACCACTTTGGGTTCTCTTGGATGTATATTTTACGTTTATTAACCATATAATATAAAAATACAAAGAGACATGGTAAATGTCAAACTATTTAACTAAGAGTTAAATATAAATGATAAGGTTAATTTAGTGACCCAAACCTGTCTAAAATATATTGGTTGAAATTATTTAGACCCATACCCACCTTAGACTCGAAATAAGTCTCTTTGGATCCATTATAAACTGAATATGAGTTTATTATAAATTATTACTTTAAGTTTTTCCTAAAGATCCCCTCCCCCCCTTATAAAAGGACATCACTTATAATCAATTATTGACACCTTAAAATCCTTTTGGTTCATCCAAACTCTGCAAAAATACCCTCTATACAATCGTAAATTAATCCTAGAGGCCTTCCTTTAGTCTGAAAGCCATCTTAAGGAGCCCTTTTGATCAAATCAAAAGGAAGAACCCGAAGAAGACGTAATGTTTTCACCACCCACTTTCAAGTTCCTTTGTTCTTCAACTTCTTATTTCATTGTTATTTCAATTATAAAATAATAACTCCAGTATCTTGTATATACAGTGATGTTATTATAAATATGGTACAACCATATTCAGTATTCTATCCATCCTTTGAATGACATGTCACCATACGTGCGTACGTACGGCTTACCGTCTCCACGTAGTGGTGTAATTGTTATTCAAAACATTATTATTTGGATGGGTATGATAATGATGTGTAATTGATTAAAATTATAAATATAATATGATAATTATTCTGTATATATGATATACCATCCAATTATATTTTATTTTAATATCAAAATAATGATATTGTTGCTCGTGTGTACGTACGGTCTACCGTCTCCACGAACGCGATGAGATTCATTCCCCATCGTATCCATGCAAGTATAATCCTCATTTTATGATTAAAAATAATGTTTAGTGAATTGATATCATTCTTTATATAAATAATATACAACATATCCATAACAAACACAACTTATGTAACAAAACATATAAAATAAAATGAATCCTTTAACACCTGAAACGACGATAATACTAAGATATTATGAACAAAGAAATGTTAAGAGATAATATATGATATCATATTAATGTATATGATTTTTGTATAATTTAATAACAATAATTTCACCATTATAAAAGAGGTTAAACTACCCTCTCCAAAGGAGAAGTACAAGGTAAGGGTTTATTTCAGAATATCTTCATTATCCGAGGTTGTTTATACGTAATTATCTACTGGGACTTCTTTATTATCCACATCCCTATTTCTTAAAAACGTATTTCAAATCATTCTTACTATTTTATAGACTGTGGGTTGATGTCATTTATAACCTTGTTTGACTTTTTATAACAAGTTTATAAAGGAATCTTTCTGTAGTTTTCCAAACAAGGTCCTTTTTTACCTTTTCGACAAAATGAAGGTAAGAATGACTTTTTTAACTTATACGGAGGGTACAGATATTTTCCACCATTATAAAATCTTCAAAGCTTCCCATACAATCTTATAAGAATATTTTCATTGTAAATGTTTTATTTTATAATTATGTGACTTTTAAATGATTTAAAAAAAGAGATATTTCCCTCAAATAGTTTTGATTTCATCTATGTCAACATCCTTTGATGGATTTTAAGATTATTTGAAGTTTATTTATTATGATAAAAAAATTCAATATTTTATTGAAGGTTTTGTGATATGTTTGACTATGGATGTGTTATTTTTATACCATTCATGTTTTATGGAGAAAGTATTAACATTTCGTATGCTAGTTTTAATTCAAATGTTTATGTTATGTTTAAACCTGTTCATATGAGGAATGCATTAGACTTAATATGTGACGGGTGTATCCCACTATAGATCCTCGATGCATCGGTAGGTCTTATGATACAAACTAGTTTCTTCGAATAAGGCCTTGACAAAATCATATTTGTAGTCTTGGGACAAGGCCTTGACTATGTGGTTATGATTGTATGCCATTATGCATTCCATTATTATGAAAGTTGTTATTGATATTGCATGTGATTATTCGATTATTATAATATCCATGTGAATAAGTAAATGGAATTATTTCATTTTATTTTTTCCATATTATCCTGATGTTCAAGTTTGAAAGGCTTTTGTTTTAGTTATACATTGCCTTAAATGTTTATGCTTACTTATGAAAGTTTCCGCTATATTGTTATCCTTACTGGGCATTTGAGCTCACCCCTTTCTATGTTTTATTTTTCCTAGGATGTGAAGAAGTATTTTATGAATGACCTATAGTGATAGTATGAGGGGAAATGATTGTGGTCTATGGAGACACGATGTTATTGTTGTTTTTCACTTTATGAAGTAATGTAAACTTTATGAATGTATCTAGTGATTCCAAGGCTACTAAACTAATAGGTCTTTCGAGACATGATCTTTTGTGATCATTCCAATGTTATGTAATAATGCACCGACTAGGGGTAACTAGGGTCAGGGCGTTATAGTTGGTATCAGAGGAAGTTTAGTACAAACCTTGGAAACTATATTTAGATAAAATCTGATTAGAGCACATAGACCTAAGATGGACTTTGAGGATTAATATAGAATAACTTCCTAGAATTTTGGTATTGTAGAAATTTTGTGAGTTTTCCGAGCAATACATCCCTGTCTGGATACGAGAAGGTAGAGGTGAATTTGGCACAGATGTACCTAGGGGTAAAACCCAAAAGAACTGCTTTGAGCTACACTCGAACGGGAACTAGTGCACGATAACGGGCCTTGCTGCACTCTTGGTTACGACACTCCCGGGGGATATGCTTAGGACAATTCTCATTTTCTTTAGAAACCATTATGAAGGGATTATGACTATATACTTCCTCAAAGAAAACATTTTTATGATTATGGATTATATCTATAAATAGTTCAATTTATGTTAAGTGTTTTACAAGTTTGAAATAATGTATTTCGATTCATAAACTAATATAGTTTATGCCATTGTTTAGAAATGACACCTAGTGGAAGTAATGGAAACCGTATCAATGAATGAACTCCATGTAGGGATTTCCCTCCTGATCAAGATAATTATAGTGGAGCTGGTGATGCAACTGGTGCTGATCAGCTAATCACCATACATGGACAAATTACTCAGGTTATGAATAATAACCTTACCTGTATGGAGCACCCTGATCCACAGTGTGGAGGATCAATGTTAGACCGCTTCATGAGGCAACAAACACCAACATTAAATGGGAGTACAAATCCCATAGTATCTGAGCAATGGATAAGTTACCTAGAGAAAATATTTTAGGCTTTGGGGAGTAGTGAAAGGGAAAAAGTTATCATGGCAGTTTATCGCCTCACTGGAGATGCTGATCAATGGTGGTCATTGATTCAAAACATGAAGGAAGATGATGAAGTATCAAATATGGAATGGAGAGAGTTCAAAGATATTTTTTTAGAAAAATACTTTCCTCGTGACCATCGAGCAAATATGGAATGGAAATTTTTGAGTCTGAGACAAAAGGAGGATGAGAATGTCGCAAAGTATGAAGATAACTTTACAAGGTTAGTGAGTCATGCATCAGATTATATACGTAACCCGAGGAGTAATATTGATTGTTTCTTTGATGGGATAAATCCATTTCTTCATCAAGAATTAGTCTCACAATCCTTATCATCGTACGATGACATTGTCTCATGTGCTATCAAGACAGAAAAGGAATTCTCTATGTCTTACGACTTTAAAGCAAATAAAGAGAAGAATAGATATACTGATCACTATGGAAATGGAAATAAGGGTAAGAAGGGAAAAGTTTAATATCAATATTGCAATAAATGTGGGAAGAAACACCCCAATACTTTCTTAGAGGGATTGGGTGTCTGTTACAAGTGTAGGGAAAAAGGCCACCAAGATCGTGATTGTAAAGGGAAGAAACAAGGTACCGATGTTCAATGCTACAACTGTAGGAAGATGGGACCTTATGCAAATGAATGTATTAAACTTTAGGGGAACATACCTTAGAAAAGGGCAAGGGATCAAGGCCAAGATTATTCTATCACTACTTCTGAGGTTGATGCTCCAAAAGACATAGTGGCAGGTAATTTAATGGTTTCCTCAAGTTTAGCCAATGATTTATTTGATTCTGGATCATCTCATTATTTCATATCTTCCTAGTTTTCTAAAAAAATTAGATATTTCCAATTTTATTTAACAAGGGAGTTGTCAGTTAAAACTCCTAAGGTAAGTATCATTGCTATAAAGTTCTGTGGATCTGTTCCCATTAGGGCATATAAATGTTCTTTATCTAATGATCTCATCTTCATACCCATGAATGAATTTGATATAATCCTAGGTATGGATTGGAATTCGGACCATGATGCAAAAATTTATTCTAAGAAGAAGGAGGTTATGATTTTTGATGATGATGATAATGAACACCTTATCTTTAGAGCAGAATCATCACCACCTGATTCTTATCTAGATCCACCCCTATTAGCTCAACTAAATTCAATTATCGGGGAGGAAGAGAATGAAATAACTGTAGGTGAGGAAAGGAATATTAAAATAGAGGATGTACCTATTGTGAAAGAATATGTTGATGTGTTTCCAGAATATTTACTTGGACATCCTCCAGAACGAGAAATTGAGTTTTCCATTGATTTAATTCCTGGATCAAGGCCCATATCGAAGACCCCTTATAGAATGGAAACCGTGGAATTAGTTGAACTAAAGAAACAATTGGAGGAATTGAGTAATAAGGGATTTGTTCACCCTAGTGTTTCTCCATGGGGAGCCCCTGTCCTTTTTGTTAAGAAGAAAGATGGATCTATGAGGTTATGTATAAACTACAGGGAAATCAATGCTATAACAACAAAGAAAAAGTATCCCCTACCTCACATTGATGATTTATTTGACCAACTGCATGGAGATCAATACTTTTCAAAGATTGGACTTCGATCTGGATACCATCAGTTGTGTGTAAAGAAGGAAAACATTCCAGAGACAGCATTTCTAACCAGGTACGAGCATTATGAGATTAGAGTAATGCCTTTTGGATTGACTAATGCACCCTATGTATTCATGGATCTAATGAACAATGTTTTCAAGGAATATCTTGATGACTTTGTAGTGATATTTATTGATGATATCTTGGTATACACCAAAATCTATTAATATCATGAAAATCACTTGCGCATTATATTGAAGACTCTGAGAAGAAATGAATTATATAGGAAGTTTAGCAAGTGTGAATTTTGGCCTCAGGAGATTTCTTTTCTTCGCCATATTGTCTCCAAATATGGAATATCAATTGATCCCTCTAAGAAAAGAGCAATCCAAGAATGGCCGACACCGACGAGTATAACTAAGGTACACAGTTTTATTGGTTTAGCAGGTTATTATCGGCGTTTCGTCCAGAATTTTGCCTGATTGGCTAACCCATTAACGAAGCTCACACGTAAAGGGGTTAAATTTGTTTGGACAAAAGAGTGTAAAGAATGTTGTGAAAAACTGAAAAGATGATTAGTCCATTCCCATATATTTACTCTACCATCGAGGAATGATGGGTTCGTTATTTATAGTGATGCATCGAAGAAAGGACTTGGTTGTGTCCTTATGCAGAATGATAGGGTTATTGCCTATGCATCATGACAGCTGAAAATTCATGAGAAAAACTATTCTACTCAGGATCTAGAGTTAGCTTCTAAAATCATTTCTTTGAAGATATGGATACATTATCTCTATGGTGAAAAATGTGAGATTTATACTGATCACAAGAGTTTAAAGTATATTTTCTCACAAAAAAAACTCAACATGAGGCAAAGGAGATGGCTTGAACTACTCAAGTATTATGATTGCACGATACACTACCACCCGGAGAAGGAAAATAAGGTAGAAGATGCTTTGAGTATAAAGGATCATGGAGTTTTAAACAAGATGAGAGTTGAAAAGGATCCTATATACATGGATCAAGTAAAGATGAATATGGGAATCACCATGGAAGGTGAAACATCAATACTTTTTCCAATGGTTTCCAAGCCATATTTACTAGAAAGGATAAACAGTTATCAGACCAATGGTGAAGAATTTAAAAATAAGATTAAAGATTTGAATGATGAAGGATTGAGTGAATTTATATATGAGGATAGAATTTCAAAATTTGGGAAGAGACTTTGTGTTCCCAATAAACCCGATCTAAAAAGGGAATTGTTGGATGATGCTCATAGTTCCAATTTCTCTATACACCATGGGAGAACCAAAATGTATAAAGATTTGAAGGAACATTTTTGGTTGGACAACATGAAGAGGGATATTGCTGATTTTGTGTCAAGATGTATGTTTTGTCAACAAGTGAAAGCTGGAAGGAAACAACCTAGATGAGTCATGTAACCTCTTCCCATACTTGAGTGGAAATGTGATAATATGATGATGGACTTTGTAATGGGACTACCAAAGACTCCTAGAAAGAACAATGAAATATGGGTTATTTTTGATCGTCTAACCAAGTCAGCACATTTTCTTTATATAAGGGCAAATTTACCACTTGAATGTCTAGAACGGATATCTATTAATGAAGTTGTGAGACATCATGGAGTACCCCTATCAATTGTTTCTGATCATGATCCCCATTTTACTTCAAGATTCTTGAAGAGTCTTTAGAAGTCCTTGGATACCAAACTTCGTTTGAGCACTGCCTACCACCCTCAAACAGATGGACAATCAGAATGGACTATTCAAACCTTAGAAGACATGTTGAGATCTTTCTCACTTGACTTTCAGGGTATGTAGGATCAATATTTACCTCTGGTAGAATTTTCCTATAACAATAACTTCCATTCGAGTATTCAGATGGCACCATATGAAGCGTTATACAGAAAGAGATGTCGCACACCAACCTGTTGGGATGATGTTGGTGAAAGAAAACTTATAGGCCTGGAACTGGTGGAGGAAACGATGGAGAAGGTGAAGGTAATCCAAAACCACATCAAAACATCTCAAAGTAGGCAGAAGAGCTATGATAACAACCGAAGGAATGATTTGGAATTTTTGGTGGGAGATCATGTTTTCTTGAAGGTATCTCCATGGAAGGGAGTTATACCTTTTGGTAAGATAGGTAAATTGAGTCCCAGGTACATCAGACCTTTCAAAATTCTAGAACGAATTGGGGCTGTAGCTGACCATCTAGAAATGCCGCCAAATCTCTCCAAAGGTCACGATATGTTCCATATATCACTATTGAGAAAATACATGCCTGACCCAATGCATGTACTCACCTATGAGGAATTAGAACTCGAACCTGATCTGTCTTATTGTGAAGAGCCTGTCATGATTCTTGATATGAGAGAACAAGTGTTGAGAAACCGGACAACTTTTCTTGTAAAAGTTCTATGAAGAAACCATAATATGGAAGATGCAACATGGGAACCCGAGGAACATATGATGAAGAACCACACGAGTCTTTTCTTGCGGTATTATTCTAGTAATTTTGAGGACGAAATTATTTGAAGGAGGGGAGAATTTTACACCCAAAGCTTCTACGGTACGCTTCTCTTTGAATAATACAGTAGCGTGTGTTGTACGCAACTTCGAGTTCTAACACACCATATCCAATAAAACTAGCCGTTATGAATATTAATACACACTTTTTGAAATTTTATAAATTTTATCTTTCAAAATGGACTTCATTTTTGGATTCTGAATATCAAAATTATCTTAGGGTTAATTCTTGGTATTTTTCTGAAAACAATCAATTTTTGATGAATAGTGAAAACACTGAGTTATAGTTTAAAACAGAATTTCTATATAAATAATTATTTATTTTATTTAAATTTAATTAAGGTCAAAATAGATACATAATACCTATTTAATTTCAATGTAATTCATTGGAGTTATTTTAGAATAATTTTAGATATATAAAAGCTTTATTGAACTTTTAACCATCTTTTACCCACCTCCTAGGAGAATTTGAAAATTCACATAAAACCCAATTTTACCACTTATGTGAGTGGAATTTCAAAACTACGAGAGACAAGGTTAATAACAAAGAGTAATATTTAGTTCAAAAAGATAAAAATAATTTTTGGTGAATAGTAACTTTTTTACTTTTATTCACCACGGTTAAAAGTAAATAGGGTAATTTAGGGTAAAAATGATATTAATATTACCTAACACATGTCTTAATTCTATTGAAAAAGTGTATATCAACCAAAAACAATCTTAGGAATAAAATATTTTTATTTAGGTCCACTTAGATTAGATTAGGACATTTATTTTTATTTAATTCAGAGAAGTGTTAAAAGAGTTAAAATCAAAGTTTAATTTCCAAAACATTTTTAATAAATGGTTATACATAAGATAAATTCGATTGTAAATATTCATTATAAAGATAAAAATATTTCATACATAATGGTATTTTATTTATAATTTTTATACATTAAATAATTTAATTTATTTATGACACAATGGTGATGCAGTAATTACCTAATTAATGAAATATTAAAATAATTGATATTATAAATATCCAAATAAATGTTATTTGAGACATTTTATGAATTCCAATAATTTTATAGGTTAATATAACATGTTATTATTGATTTAATTATGTTTGTTTGAAGTAATCATGCTGTTATTATTTTCACAAAAATCAAATACCAAATAGTGTCAAAATTGACATAAAAGTGTTTTTAAAACAAGTATTATATTATTAAATGATATTCAATTCTTAAAAATCTAAGGTTTGGCAGAGAGACTTATATAATGGTAGTTGTATCATTAATGAACCACTTGGAGTTCTCTTTGATGTATATGGTATGTTTATTAACCATATAATATAAAAATACAAAGAGACATGGTAAATGTGAAACTATTTAACTAAGAGTTACATATAAATGATAAGGTTAATTTAGTGACACAAACCTATATAAAATATATTTTTTGAATGGATTTAGACCCATAACCACATTATCTTATAAATAAGTATCTTTAGAGCCATTATAAACTGAATATGAATTTATTATAAATTAATACTTTAAGTTTTTCCTAAAGAGCCCCTCCTCCTGCTTATAAAAGGACACCACTTCTAACCAATTATTCACACCATAAAAACCATTTGGTTCTTCGAAACTCTGCCCAAATACCCACTAAACTATCCTACCTTAATCCTAGAGGCCTTCCTTTAGTCAGAAATCCAACCTATGGAGCTTTTTTGATCAAATCAAAAGAAAGAACCCGAAGAAGAGGTATTGTTTTCACCACCCACTTTCAAGTTCCTTTCTTCTTCAACTTCTTCTTTATTTTTTATTTAAATTATAAAATAATAACTCAAAACATCTTCTATATACAGTGATTTTATTATAAATATGGTACAACCATATTCATTATTCTATCCATCCTTTGAATGACATGTCACCATACGTGCGTACGTATGGCTTATCGTCTTCACGTCGTGGAGTTATTATTATTCAAAACATTATTATTTGGATCAGTATGATAATTATGTGTAATTCATGTAAATAATAAATATAACATGATAATTATTCTGTATATATGATATACCATCCAATTATATTTTATTTTAATATCAAAAGAATGATATTGTCGCTCGTGCGTACTTACGGACTACCGTCTCCACGAATGCGATGATATTCATTCCCCATCGTATCCATGCAAGTATAATTATCATTTTATGATTAAAAATAATTTTTAATGAATTGATATATTCTATATATGAATAAGATACAACATATCCATAAAAAACATGACTTATGTAACAAAACATATAAAATAAAATGAATCTTTTATCACCCAAAATGACAATAATACTAAGATATTATTAACAATGCAATGTTAAGAGATCATATATGATATCATATTAATGAATATGATTCTTTTATAATTTAATAACAATAATTTCACCATTATACAGGAGGTTAACCTACCCTCGTCAAAGGAAAAGTACAAGGTAAGGGTTTATTTCACAATCTCTTCATTATCTGAGGTTGTTTATATATAATTATCTACTGGGACCTCTTTATCATCCACATCCATGTTTCTTAAAAATGTATTTCAAATCATTCTTACTATTTTACATACTAAGGGTTAAAGTAATTTATACCCTTGTTTTACTTTTTATAAGAAGTTTATAAAGGAATCTTTCTGTCGTTTTCCAAACAAGGTCCTTTTTATCCTTTTGGACAGAATTAAGGTAAGAATGTCTTTTTTAACTTATACGGCGGGTATAGCTATTTTCCTCCATTTTAAAATCCTAGAAGCTTACCATACAAGCTTATAAGAATATTTTCAAAGTAAATGTTTTATTTTATAATTATGTGACTTTTAAATGATTTAAAAAAAGAGATATTTATCTCAAATAATTTTGATTTCATCTATGTCAACATCATTTCAAGGATTTTAATCTTATTTGACGTTTATTTATTATGATACAAAACTTCAATATTGTATTGAAGGTTTTGTGATATTTTTGACTATGGATGTGTTATTTTTATACCATTCATGTTTTATGGAGAAACTATTAACATTTCATATGCTATTTTTAATACGAATGTTTATGTTATGTTTAAACCTGTTCTTATGAGGAATGCATTGGACTTAATATGTGAGGGGTGGAGCCAGATATAGCTCCTCGATGCATCAGTATGTCTCATGAGGCCAACTACTATCTTGGCACAAGGCCTTGAAAAAATCTTATTTGTAGTCTTGGAACAAGGCCTTGACTATGTGGTTATGATTGTCTGGATTATGCATTCCATCATTATGAAAATGGTTATTGATATTGCATGTGATTATTCTATTAGTATAATATCCATGTGAATAATTAAATGGAATTATTTTATTTTATTTTTTCTATATTATGCTGAAGTTAAAGTTTAAAAGGCTTATGTTTTAGTTATACATCGCCTTAAATGTTTATGCTTATTTATGAAAGTTTCTTATATATTGTTATCCTTAATGGTAATTTGAGCTCACCCCTTTCAATGTTTTATTTTTTCCAAGATGTGAAGAAGTATTTTATGAATGAGCTGAAGGGATAGTATGATTGGATATGAGTGTATTATATGGAGACAAGATGTTATTGTAGTTTTTCACTTTATGATGTAATGTAAACTTTATGAATGTATCTTGTGATTCCAAGGCTACTAAACTAATCGGTATTTCGAGACTTGATCTTTTGTGATCATGCCAATGTTATGTAATAATGCACAGACTCTAGGTAAATAGGGTCGGGGCGTTACAATCCTCATCCAGTCATCAACCACACTGTGATGATATCTTTCTAGGAGTTCCAAAATATTTAGACCATAAAACATTCATCTATAATGACCATGGGAAAATCCAACATCTAAAAGAAATTTATGGGTGGTGAAAATATGTGAAAACTCTCAAAAATAATAACTATAAAAAAGTAAATATATATTATTTTAAAAGTAAAACTAAAAATTATTGTTAACTACAATGAATACATGGAATAAACATGACTGAGAAAGAATTTTAAGTGATTCATATATTTATGGGGACAACCATTTCACTCCAAATCATCTAGATAAATATTCGTTGAAGAAGGTTCTAATGAGGGATTATAGTTAGTTAAATATTTAAAGAAAAATATTGACTTGGGTCAGAAAAGAATCACATAGTCAACTTCTATCATCATTAAATAAAAATATGTACCCCAAAAATAATATGATAATAAATTTTCAATATAATATCCATTTTAGGTGATATTTTCCTCAGATAACATTTAATTAGTAAAAATGAATTTCTATATCTTGGGTTCTAAATGACCACAATGTTGCAAAATTTTTTACAAATACCTAGGCTATGAATTTTCATACATCCCTTATAGATTAAATTTCCAAAAAATTCATCCTTTAAAACCTCAAATATTATCATTACAACCTTAAACCTCTAGATAATGAATTACTACAAAATATACACCTTATAAATATCATGTTAGGGTTCCAAGATAACCAATGAAGGAAAAAATAGAAAAAATAAACCTCTATTAAATTTAATTATCGATAAATATAAAATCAAGAAAAAACTACCTAAAATTAAAATGCAAAAATAAAATAAAATAAAATTTGGGAATCATTCCCTAATCTAGGAAACAAATTCATAGGTTCTATTCTCCACACCTTTATACCTCCATCATACTCGAACCATGGGAATAACAAACACTCACTGATTATTTTTTATTTATTGTTTGGAATATATACTTGATACTCTAAAATTCCATATACTTTTTGTAGATCCAATTCACCCCAAATGACCATGTGAGTCAAATAATAGGTGTACATCATAAACTATGACACATGGAATGCATAATGTACTCTTTTTAACTACATAGGTAGTTTCAAATTATAAGATACAATACAAATCTTTTCCAACACCTCGAAGGGTTTATTAAATATGAAGGATATATCAATTCCTCTATTATATATTAATTTCCCCTTATTTTGATAAATTTATAAGAATACATGTTCAAAAATCCTAAAATTTTTATTCTTCCAAAATTGGTTCATCAAATCAATAGTATGGGGGATGATTAGTGTTATCTATGTTTTGATAATTAAACCTTCTCCACTATTTAACTATTCACATATTCCATAAATAGAACTTAATTTTACTTTTTACTCACTTAAATTTTAAGAATTGTATGATAAACAAGAAATTAAATAACAAGGTACACAAGGAATTGAAAATGGGGATCATATCTAATGTAGATGACTATGTCCCTGGCCTTTGGTGGTTTTTATCCAACTCACAAAAAGATTATATTTTATTTTAAATTTGAAGATAAAGAAAGGGTATACCCTTGAAATAGTTATATAAAAACTAAATATGTTATAAAAAAGAACCAATATCAATTTACTAGACACTAGAATAATTCATATGAATTTACTATCTAGTATAGTTCACTATTATGTATCTCCTTTATCATATGTTTAGTTTTATCAAATCAATGCATGTAGAAAACCTAGATTGGGTACACATCTCCTCTTCTTCTCATAACATATTATTTGGAACTATAAACTAATATAATGATTATCTTATCAAAACATATTGAATTCTCAATAATATGAATTCATTGAATCATTGATATTGACTTATTCAAATTAAAAAACTTTACTCATATTTAACTCTCCAGTTATTTGGTGAGTGGATTTATCACTCTTTTATTAAATTTGGTTTTCATGAAGGTATATATTTATGTAGGAAACCTAAAAAGGCATATTAGGATATGATAAAGGGTATCACCTCTAATTTGTATTATTACAACCTTAGTGTGTCATGGTTTTATCCCCTCCCATATAGCTTTTATTTTATTATAATGATAATTCTCCCATATGGGTATATAATTGAACTGGTATCCAAGTTCAACAAGGTTTCTTGTAAGAGAAAACATTCTATTTTTAGACACTTTAATCTACAAACTCTTACTCTACAAATACCAAATTTGAGTAGCTACTCATTCAAGTGTGATGAGTAGATAAGCACAGGTGAGTGATTTAGTAGATCATGAATCAGTGTGAGTGCCCTAATGGATGCTTCATTAATTATAGAGCCTAAATAAATAAATAATTAGTGTTTTTATATTACCTTGTTTTCTCCCTTAGATAGTATAAACCAATAAATATGTTGTTTCCTCTAATACAAAACAATCACGTGGTGATAAATTCTATTATAAAGGTAAATCAAATGAATATTTTACCCTATATATAGTGAAAAGTGGACCACGGGTTTTTATCTCAAAGAGATAAGCCTAGAGAATCACTACACTCACACTTATATTTGTTTTCTGACTATTTTCATTGTCTAAAATAGAATTGGATTGGTTTTATGAATGAAAATAGAAAAATATAAATATAAATAAATAATATAATGAAATTAATGAAAGGATACACCCGTAATTCGGAATTAATTATTCTTCAATGTATCACTACCATGGTTTCCTAATCATACTCTTTATGTTATTCAAACTGGTTGCACCCACCCTCACTATAATTTTTCGTGTGGATATCAAACTTAAGAAATCTCTTATGTGATCATCCAATAACTCTATTTAATGAACAATAATCATGTGTCCACACACCTATTAAACCACTAATCCCATCATAAACTAGTTAATTAAATAGTCAGAGGGAAATTTATTTTCAAAAAGTCAAATAAAAGTATTGAAATAGAATCTTAAGGTGTTATCAATCACATATTTCCCTCAATCACTTAAATACTTAGAATAAAAAAATATAAAAAAATCTAGGTATGTTAGTTTTTGAATCACTGGTTTTCATCCACTGTGTGATCCTAAAGTAAGATTCGTATTGAAGATGAGAGTTTGAGAATCCCCATTATGAAAATTAAAATGAAAATAGGAGAGTAAAATATTAATAAATTTAATAGAACACAATTATATTAATAAAAATATAGACGAGTAAAGAAATAAAAATCTAAATCCCTCAGTAGGGATACTTTTCTTATAAATCAGTAGGGGATAATATTTATAATCATCACTGGGATTATCTTATTCCTCCTAGAATTTCTATACAGTGAGTAATGTTTTCCAATATTCGATGGATGGATTCTATCAGTATTAGTGGAGGGAACATATTATTCAGTTGGTAATCTCTCAAATATTTTTCATTCTTTGAAACCAGACAACAATTATATCATTCCATTTTTATTAGATAGTTTTTGTATGGAACACTTGGAGGGTATTTTCCCAATATGTACAATCCATAAAAATGGGGTTTTATAGTATTTTGAGACATTTACATTTTAGGAATATTTTATTTAATTTTCACATGACCTGTAAATCATAAAAACTCACAAAGTCTAATATGTTCTCTACTATGAAAATATGTTACACAATTCATTCTCTAAATTTTGATGAAGTTAGAATCATTAGAAATGGATCATTCTCTTTTGAAAACACAATATGTTAGTTTTTATCTAAATATTATATATATATATATTATCTTCAATGGGAAAATTATCTCATGTTTCACATGAATCATTAATAATTATGTTTAAAAAGATCTACCCTTCCCAAAATTATGTTATATATTACTCCTTTGGCTAAAATATGTATCATATTAATTTCATTCAATAGAAAATATGTTATATATCTACTTATATCAAATTTTTTTAAAATATATTATTATCCAATAGAGAAAAAAGTTATAGATTCATTTTTTTCCTCAAAAAAAATCTTACACAAGATAAAATTTCGATTTCCTCTCAATTCCACAATAAAAAAACATAGATTTTGTTTTGGATTTTTCTAGTGTTTTTTGAATTGTTTTAAAATAATGAAAATTATGTTTAAATCCCTATTAGTAGTTTAAAAACAAAATCAATGTATGTATTTTCAATTAAATTATAAAATGAGTAAAATAATTAAATATAAATATTGTATCCATTTAACAATTCAATTATATATTTACTAATGTAAAAAAATGAGTTAATTTTATTGGTTTTATATCAATTTTATGGAAACTTATTAGGAAAAAATGTAATAATTTTTTTATAATATTAGAAATTGTCACTCCCATACACATATTCTATTTCACTATCAAGTAATAAAATAAATTAAACTAACAAAAAATTATCCTTCTTAGTTAAAGAAACAAAAACAATAAATTAAGAAAATAAAATATTTATTCACTATTGAAAATTTCTGGCCACCTCGATTAATCTAACACACTATCCATTTCATTTTAAGAAAAGGTTATAGTTCTAGAATTGTAAATAGAATTAAATTTCATTTAATTAATATTTCAAAAAGTGGAACCTTCCAAAATCACTCTCCAATAAGATCTTTGTTCCAATATTATTTTCACACTTCCTTGATGCATCCTATATGAAATTTTGATGTATCTTCTACCTATTCTATATCGAAGATTATAATTCCCCCAACATTTCCATATCCCTTTTCAATTACCACATATTGATGTTTTCATAGACATGTTTTTGGAAAAGATATCATATGAGTGTAGCTAAACCTTCAACTAAAGCATACCAATATAATAGGTTCCCCCTAAGATTAATTTAAATTGTTAAAGAAAAAAATAAAAATGTTGGGTAGCCTGCTCTCTGGTATCTCTAAATCTTATTCTATGGATAACTCACATAGACATACTTCTAGATCATTAAACATATAATTATTTTACTCTAGTTCATTTGATCTATTCAAATTTCATTTTAGGATCCTACATATGGTTCTAATCAGTCAGAGTGGTCATGTTATGTCATGAACTAACCCACCACAGTACGACATGTGACTACCCTAAGCCCATCTTCAATAGGCCAGGGCCGGAAACCAGTGTCGAGTTGGTATATCCCAAAAATTAGAGGGATCAGCCTAATGTAGATGTACACAAGAACACATATCCAAGACCGTACAATGATGAAATGTCAGCCAACAAAAAACATGAATGCATATGTCTAAATCCCCCAAACAGATTATGAAAGTAAAGTAATGATTGTGAAAATGGGGCCAAATACAATCCCAATCGAAAAATGTAAAATAATCCAACTTTATATGATGAAGAAGACTATGATAATATGAAAAATCATGGAAGAAAACTCAGTGTGTCTTGATAAATCTATGCTCCACCTGCTCCACATCCTCCTGGGACATAATCAAATGTTCATCATTTATATAAGACATCACACATACGACCAGAGCCTATGCAGTGGTCAATGTAACAATACCTAGTAGGGCACACCAAAAATAATAAACATGAATCATCAAGAACATTCAAATCAATTCTAGGTTATTAAAATCAATGTATAAAATAAAACTACCAGATATACTCAATAAGGACACCACACCACCAAGCGGTCACAACAAACCTCCAACTACATGATTCTGCTCAAAGCAACACTCGTTTTGAGATAATCAATTCCACGAACCATGCTATCCCTGGAGAAACTCATCAAAGGGTTCTAGTGCCTTGGTCCATACCTAAGAACCTAAATTTTCCCATAATACATTGATACTCATATAGGGGGTAACGCCTAGGACCACCAGGGGACACCACAAACCCAATCTCAATCCACCAGGTACATAGGGTATTATATGCCAATGATGCCAAGAAAGCTACTAATACAACCTTCTAGATTGAGGATCAACACTCAGATCAAGGTTGACACACTGATTCCACAAACCCCACTAAGTGTATAAATATGATAGAGGATCACACTCCAGTCACATGGAGGGACACCATTAACTCTATCGGAGGCTCATTCTCTAGAGGGGATCACAATCCTATTACGTTTTAGTAACGTCACATTGTAACCTAGATCCAACGAGCCTCTACCCGAGTGGTAAGTGATCCTTCTTGGCATCCAAGAGACCCAGGTTCAAAACTGGGTGGAGGTGAATTTCCGGGTTAGTGCACTAGCACTGCAACAATTACTATAGCAGTTACTATTTGGTACTGTAGCAGCCAGAACTATTCACCTGATTTGGGCCATCGGGCCACTGTTTTGGGCCTACGGGTCTCAAGGGACTTCAGGCCATCATAGGCCTTCGGGCCACAAGGTCTTCGGGCCATTGAGACCATGGAGTTTCTTAATGCACATAGAGCAGGCCCTAGAAGAGGATTAGATCAACAATAATAGTGGTCTCCACAAGCAGAGCTTACTAGATTAGAAGAATGAGAGGGTATAGAAACTGCCATAGGGACCATGCACCATGCAGATTTGTACGGGGCAATGCTAGCTGATCAACAATCGAAGGTGGGGAGCTAGGTGATAATTTATGTAGAAGCTGGGGAGGGGCAGTTCTAGTGGGATGGGTCTACGAGTCATATATTCGGCACGGTATTCCTCTGGGACCTCAGGTCATGTATTGTAAGTCATGTTGGGCCTTGGGCCTTGGGCCTACGGGTCATGTACGAGTTCCCTTTCAACCCTTAAAATTAGTATTATCCATAATAAAATAAAAAGAAGTCCTTCAGGCCATTTGGGCATTGTAAACTAGAGGGAATGGTCCGAGGGAACTCACTCAACCATGAATCATCTCGATTAATGAAATAAAGGAATAAAAACACCCTTAAATGGGGTACATTGTGTGTACTAAGGTTACATGGTGTGCCCTGCTATCCCTAGGTTTTCTTATGTGGTAAAGGATCACATAGTACGTAGACCTCACCATACACAACGTGTGAGTGAAAAAACTAGTGTGTAGGGGCATCCCATCACATTAAAAATGTCTCTGGTTCATTCCCATTTATCAACCCATGTCTATGTACAATTACATGGCTTGCCCATGCCCATGTACGCCTGACCATGCATGTGTATCAAACAATTTCTATGTCTGAGTTCACGGTGTGACCATGCTCATATACTCATGTTCATGTTTTTTTCCATTATAGGTACACTCCAAGACATCATGGAAGGGTCATATAGTGTTAGAACATGTCACATGGTGTGTGATGTTACTATTATGTTGAAACCCTTTCACTATAGCCATGTAGTCCCACGTGACATGTAATCACGAAATACACACCCGGTGTATTTGGATTTTTTAGATCCATCAAAATCTCTTCTGTGTAATTGAATGCACCACCATAGCCATATCCCTCAACCGAACCTATAGATCGATGATTGGTCAGCACCTTCTATCATTGATCGATGGAATCCAGACTTGAATCCACTCAGAAATCACCATGCCGAGCCGCCTTCCATCGTGTGTCAAAATCTGGGAATAATGGAACCTTAAAATCCATTCTGGTCTACCTAATATTTTCCATCACTATCATAGCATCATGATCATACCATTAATCTTGACCCACACTCACAGTATCGATATATTTCACCAAAGAACAATTGCGTAATGATTGAATATTGGGTATACATCGAACCACAATCCAAAATAAATGCATGTGATGAAAGTGTGAAGAATGGGTGAAGAAATACATAAGTCATAAAAAGTAATGAATAAACCATGGACCTATCCTCAACCAAGTTCTTAAGAAGATGAAAAAGGACGAGTAAAATAAACCAAATGAACAAATAGAATTCAATCAATTTAAGTCTACCAATGGTGCATGTATAAATACTATTCATGAAATTGGTCTGTGTTCGTTTGAGATTAAATAATAATATGGAAAACACAAATAAACATCCTACATTGAGTTTGGATCTATGGTTGATGAAGAACAGTTTATCATTACTATCATTGATGTGATCCTGAAACTCCATTGGCACAACGATCCATGATCTCATCCCGATCCATCATCGTTCACCAAGAATAATCTCCAACATTCACCTAGGTCTCCAAGGTTCTAGTAGAAAATACTAATAAAATGACCATAATCATATATTTATAGAATAACCCAATCTCTACCGTGAAAAAAATAAAATAAAAAAATAAAATATTTCATTTAATTCAATTGTTCCCGTGAATGTTTTTTCAAAACTGCCTCACATTGTAAATGTTATGCAATGCCCAGGATAAAACCAATGTTCTGAACTCCACGATGCCCTTATATTTCTGATATGAGATACCATTCAAGATTTATTTCACTTTTTTTTTGGAAAACTACATGCACGTGTTATTTAATATATTTAATATATTTCCAATAGTTATTCCAAATATATTGGGCCTGATAATCACATGTCTCCTCAGGTCCTAGTCTAAAAAATTATCCTTATATTATCCAAATATAATACATTGAAAAATATGCGCCATTACATTCACCCCTCCTTATGTATTTTCATCCCAATGAAATAAAAACCTAATCAATATGACGAGGGTAATTGACCCACATCTAGGTCTCCAACTCCAAGGTTCTATCCAAATGATTTTTATGCTTTCAATAGGCACACACTAGTGGAATCATTGTCCACTTAATGATATTCTCCTATTGGTCCTCGATCTCTACCTGATACTCTACAATGGAAGTTCCATCATGGATATCCATCTCATCCCAGTTGATAATATGTGATGGGTCATGCACATATCTCCTCACCTACACCCCGTGTAATACGTCATGTACCTGGTCTAACTACGGTAGTAATTCTATGTGGGATGTCACCTATCCAACTCTACATGGTGTCTTGAAGGGTCTAATGAATCGTAGAGATAAATTCTCCCCAAGTTTTAATTTCTTTAATCCACATCAAGGTGAGACCCTTAAGAACACATAGTCTCCATTATTGAACTATAGAGGTCTCTGCTGTTGATCTGCCTAAGAATTATCATGTGTATGTGTAGTACTAATCCTTTCTTTGGTTATATGAACCTTCCTTGTAGTATCTATAACTAGCTATGGGCCCGTTTCTATTGAATTTCCTAGATTAACCCCACAAAGTGGTGATCTATAGGGTTTACCATAAAAAGACTTTAATGGTTTCATAAAAATGGTGTAATGGAATCAATTATTGTATGTAAACTCCTCCAAGGGTATAAGATCCTCCCAACTTCAACCATAGTCCAACATGAAAGCCTACAACATTTCCTCCAAGACCCAAATAGTCCACTTAGTTAGCCATCATTCTGAGTGTGAAACAACATTCTCATCCATAACTAAGTCCTAATGAAATCATGTAGTCCTCTCCATAATCATGATGTGATGTGAGTGTCATGGAATGAAATGGTTGTTGAGGAAACACTATAGAGTTATACTATCTATTTCACATAGAGGTATCCCATGATATTTACTGAACTCTACTCTTGAATACCTATGAAGTGGGCTAGCTTGTTGAGTTGATGTATAATCACCTTGATGGAATCATGTCCCCTGAACATATGTGATAACCCCATAATGAATTACATGGATATACCATCCCAATTCCACTCTGGCATTTCAAGGGGTTGAGCTAAACCTAGTAGAACCTAGTACTAAGGCTTCACCTACTGACAAGTGAGGCATCATGTGACTAACTCAACAACATAATGGTTCATTACTAGTCACTAAAACTAAGATCTAAGGTCCCGATACATATTTTCCACACCCTAATATACCACCAAAGGGGATGTATGGAACTCCCACATCATCTCCTACCATGACAATAACGGATAGACCATGCTTCCTTAAAAAATGATAGTGTGATACCCACCTTCAAAGTACTCACCAAGAATGTGTATGGTAGATATCTGAGTAAATATGTTCTCACGGTCAGTATCTCCACACTGAGCATCCCAAAACCACTGTAAAAATGTTGGGGGGGGGGGGGGTAAAAACCATTGATTGAAGATATGAATGACCATCCTTTTATACAAGGAAAAAATACATTGAGGATAAATTCTCTGATGCCTTGTCCAACAACTAAGAATAAGATATCCTACTGAGAGATTATTCTACCACATTCCCCTACCCTAATGTATAGTCAATCTCGAATTGTTAGTCCTTAAGGAACTCTATGCATCGCCTCTATCTCATGTTATGATCCTTCTTAAAAAAAGATATACTTGAGACTTTTGTGGTCATATTAGAAGATAATCCACTCACCCACTAGGTATTTTTGCCACAACTTTATTATGAAGACCACCACTGCCAACTCAAGATAATGGGCCGTGTAGTTCTATTCACGTGGTATCAACAATGTGATCCATAGGCTGTAACCACCTACCTCTACCTCAGAACACAACCAAGACCGATCTTTAATGCATCATAAAACACTACGTACTCAAAACCCTAATTTGGAAATAAAAAAATTGGAATCCTCATGAACCTCTTCATTGGCTCCTAAAAGCACTACTGGCACCTTTTTTCCACATAAAATGCCACCCTTTCTAGGTCAAAGTTATCAAGGGTGTTTCCACTCTAGAGAAGTTGTGTACAATCCTCTAATAGTACTATGCTAAACCAAGTAAACTATACACCTTGGTAACACTCTTGGGTGGATCTCAAAATAGTACTGGCTCATCCTTTTTCGGGTCCACTACTACTCCCACCACTAATATTACAAGTCCCTAAAAGTGTACCACTCGAGTCCAGAACTAGTTCTTCAAGATCTACCCATATTGTTGGTGCTATCAGTGTGTGTATAGGACCAAGCTCAAGTGTCTCTCATTATCATCTTGGAATTTTGAGTACACTAGGATATCATTAATGAAAACCCAATGAACTAGTATAAAAAAGAATTAAATATCTGGTTCATGATTCTCATGAACACTTTTGGGGTGTTCATCATGAAAAATAGCATCACCAAGTTCTCATAGTGACCATAGAGACATTTAAATTTTGTCTTTAGTATATCCTTGTCCCGTACTAATAGATGGTGATATTGATATCTAAGGTCAGTATTCAAGAACCATCTTTCCCCTATCAACTAATCAAATAGATTTTCAATTCTTGGTAGTGGATACTTATTATTCACATCCACCTGGTTCATGCTCTATTAGTCCACACATAACCTTAAGATCATGTATGCCTTCTTAGCGAATAATACATGGGCTGACTAGGCGGAAACGTAGGGTCTCACAAAGATATTATTATGAAATCACGCCATCTACACCATCAACTCACAGAGCTCTAACAAATACATTCAATATAATGGTGTAGATATCTGGGTCATCCTGATATGCAATTCAATGTAGAAGTCTATCTCTCGATGGGGATGAAAACCTGATAATTACCCAAGAAAAGATTCCTTATAATCCACCAGCGCTATAAGAAATTTAAATCTCATAGCATCTATAACTCTAAGATTCATTCTATCTAACTGGTGAGTAATCTTCTACAATTTAATATACCTGAGCAAGTCTTTTTGTTCCATGGTATCATTTTCACCCCAATAGAAAAACTCATCCAATCACTTTGGACACAACTAATCCTCTACCTAAAATATTCAATATGGACATGAACTATGGATATCTAGTACAAAAAAAGATGAATGTTACGGAATCATTACTTATACAAAGAGATCCCATACAAAACTATCACCTCTGAGAATCTGATTACACTATCAGTAGAAGTGTGCAATTTCTATGTCACCACCTATCAGTGTCTCCAAATGAAAAGGTCGATCCAATGGCTCAACCAGAATCTCTAAATATCAAATCATAGAAGTGGAATGGAAGGAATGACTCACACCTATGTCTATAAATACTTCATCTAAAGTAAGAAAGATACAAATAAAACCTTGTATCCTCCATAGAGACTCAGGGTCATAGGCCTCTATATTGTGTGTCTTGCTTTATCCGTAACCACCAGCTCCCTGAGCCTAGTGTGGACCACTTAGGTGTGGGGGTTGTGGTAATATTTCAAACCTATAACCACATCCTAAATCTATACAAGAGACTATTCCACATCTAACTACCTATGGACCGCCCTTCTCTTATGTTTTTATCTACCTTATTCCCTTGACCTTCTCTTGATCAACTGTATAATTGGACGAACAATCTCGAGCTATATGTCCCCAACCATCTTAGGAGAAACACCACCTCTACCTTGGATGATTCAAGCCATCATAGGAGCCATAAACCACTAAACCTATGTTATAGGATCAGATCTGAAAGAATCTAACAAACTTGGATCACTGCGACTACCATCAAATACCTGCTGCTAAGGTCTCATCTCCTTGGTGTCCTCTGCAAACACCCCCAATCAGTTCCTACTCTATTTGGATTCCCTCCACCACTTAGTATCACTATGGTTCTCCATAATAGGTGGGAATAAACATTTATACCATTGAATCCATAATATCTAAGCATGATCCCTACTCAAAGGTATTTTCCTTGAATAATTCATCTGACACCATATCCAAAGAGTAACATGAGAGAATATTAAACCTTTCTGAGTACTCTTCCATGATCCTACTGGCTTTATTCATATGAAGAATATTTTTTATGCTCATTGATTGAAACATGTATGAATAGAACTCCTCAATGCAGATATGTTCAATGTTTTAATAGGAATGATTAGTCTCATCATGTGGCTAAGTCACTAAGCTCCACCATCACCATGTCGAGCCCTGATGAATAATCACCATGAGGGCCACAATCGGATCTTCCAGTATCCTCACATGGGAGAAAATGAGAGTGACTACCTATAGCTAGTCCTCATCTACCTAGGGGTCAGGATCACCCCATAAATATTGAGGTCACCTCCTATGAAACTCATGAAGTGTACTCTGCCTTCGTGCACCCTTTATGGGAACTGATAGTGCCATATGCTTCTCAATGGGTTTTGGTATAGCTGGTAAACCATAAGATGGATCTATCTCTATTGCATGCCCTTGTACTAACGCCTCATCACAAGGAAGATCATACTCATTATCACTTGGTGGAATCCTCACTAGTTTTCTATGTCGAGGAATCATGAAATAAAAAAAGACGTATCATAGTCCAAAGTGTATATATGGGAAGCTTACTCAAGAAGTATGTGTAAATATACAACCTATTCCCATATGATGAATGTACTGAATTATTTTTCCCTATAACCATTGTCTAAAAGTATAGTGTTGAATTTCATGTGATCAGATCCCTGGTGTAATGATACATTGATTTTAACCCTAATAATGGAGTCCCCAGATTGAAATCCAATCCTTAAACACTAAACACTATTTCCCCAAACCAATCGCATAGACTTCTATCCTAAGGTAGAATCTACTGCTCTGATTCAACTCTGTTACGACACAACCCATCATTGTTTGACCCATGACTACACCATTCCCACCTCTAATAGGCCATGGGTAAGAGACCAACTCTGAGTATTCATATCCCAAAAATAGGAGGTATCATCCTAATTTAAAAACACGCGCACACACATCTCCAATCCCATACAATGTTAAGATATAAACGAACAGATTTTTTTCATATATCTAATGTCCCCCAACCAGAGTATAATAGTAAACAAATTAAAGAGAAAATGAGGCCAAATACAATCCCAACCAAAAAATTGTAAATAAATGAATCCTACACAAAGGTGAATGATGATGATCAAATGAAAACTCTCAAAACATACCTCAATATTTATATCTGAAGCTTCACTCCACCTGATTCGTGTCATCCTAGGTGGCTGTCAAAAGGGTCTTCATCTACATACAACATGCCATGTATAAGAAGAGTCCATGCATGGGTGGGTATAAAAATATCAAGTAAAACAAACTAAAAACACTAAACATGAATAAAAAAGTATAGTAATATCAATACAAAGACATAATAATCAATTTATAATAAAAAAACAATATGTACTCAAGAATAAAAGCACACCACCAGGAAGTCACAATGAATTTCCAGCCACAATATTCTTCTCAAGGCAATGATTGTTCTGGGATAATCCCCTACATGAGCCATGCACCCACCGAAGACACTCATCAAAGATGTATAGTTCATTCATCCCCATCCAAAAAGATCACTAGTCTTAGAAGACCCTGAAACTCAGATAAGGGGTAAGGATGAGAACTGTTGGGAGACACAACATACCCAATCTAGATTAACCCGCTACATAAGGGATCTTATGGAAATGATACCATAAAAATACTGATAAAAATGATGTATGGAGAATTAGTGATGTTGGGACCATGTTGGATGAAGAAGGTTTTTGGAATTTTGATGATGTTTGTTGTCTTTTGTTTTCAATGGAAATGAATCACCTCACTTTGTAAAAGTTTCTGATCAGAATCCCAAATCATATTCATGTAATCAGACTCAGATTGTTAAAAAATTACATCTTATTGAGGAGAATATTTCTGGAAGTGAATGCTCATCAAACTCACCTTGGGTCCATAATGAGGTTCTAGTCATAATGAGGAATACAACCAGATTTAACAAGGATGTGATATAAATATGACAATGCTTTTATGATCATGGAGTTATCATAAATAAGAGGTATTATGTAAAAAGTTTGATGTAATTTTGATAAAATAAATTGGATAATATGCTCTTCCAAATATAATCATGGAAATAATATTCAGGAATGAAAGAAATACTTTAATGAAAGATAGAGAAGTTATAATAATTTACTTGGTAAGTAAGATTATTCTAAAGTTGATCTTCAACATATTCAAGGTCATGATTGAATTCATGATACTTTCTGAAATATTGATGAAGATGAATTTTGGTGAAGAAAAAGATTTATAATCTAAAAGATTGTCATAATTATTTTACTAGATTCATTTTTTAAAGATAGAGGAGGATTAACATAATAGAAATACTGATTTTTAGTTAGACCAAAATCCAAAAGAATTTATTCCTCAGAGAAACTTGTTTATGAGAATCATATTTAAAAAATGTAGAAGTCACTAATACAGGTCCATATGATTCATTATATCATCATATTCACCAGAGGAAAAATTCATTATTTAGAGAAATCATTGGTAATGTATTCAGAAGAGAAAGAAGTTTCTAAATTTGAATCTACTGATACAGGTCCATTTAAATTTTTATTCAATACTAATCATCAAAATAAGAATGTTTGGGATTTATGAAAGAAAGGAAGAATAAAATTATTTGGTGAATAGTACAAAGAATAAATTTGGTGCTTTATCCACAATATAGTAAACCATTTAATATAAGTTGAATTACTTTGTCTATTTTTCACGTGGGTCAAGAGAAAAGAATATATTGTTTTACATATGTCTTCATCACAATGTGGTATATCATAATGACAATCAGAGTAGAGAATAGGAATCAGACATAGGTTTGATAAGAAGATCAAACCTGTCTATTTCTATATACATGAAATTTTTATGGAGCATCATAATGAAGAAATAATATTTGGAAAATCAGAATTGGAATGATGTTTGTGAAGAAATATTGAAATGGAGATCACGTTTTTAGAAGTTTTGAGAAGGTTCGATAAGAGTTGAGAAGTGTTGAAGAAGTCATAAATGTGTCCAAAAATCAAGGGAACGTGCAAATTAAGAAAAAATTGGGTGGGAAACAATTTTAGAATCCCGCACAAACCTAATTTGGTTCTCCTATAAAAGGAAAAGTACTTTGTACTTTCACCTGATAGAAGTATTGTTCATTAAAGGAAGAGAGAATGTGCAGTACTAAATAATTTTCAATATATAAGTTTCTTCCATATTTTATTTCTTAAATAAGTCATGCTGAATAAAAGAGAAATGAGAATATAAATGATTGAAATTTATTCAGATGATCATCGTATTCATGTGATTATCATATTTAGATGGTCATTATATTAAACTGGATCATCAAAATGGAATTTCTAGAAATTGATAGATGTTGTTCCATAATTTTATCAACTATATTATAAATGATATATATATTTCTGTATTGATCCATCAGACTGAGAGAATCAGATTAGGAAATCAGAGTGAGTTTTATTACAATGTCTTGAAATTTTCCTACCAGCTTTGGGGTTAGAAAGTGAGGAATTGTTTTAAAAGATTATATTTGTGAAATTTGGTCACAAAGAACCTTACATTTTATGTTTCAAAAACCTTTTATCACATTTGTGTTCTACTTGAATCACATGCTTTTCTATATTGATCAGAAAGATACATGAGTGAAAGGTTATATCCTACTCATATTATTCCATGAAATGTATCTTTTTTTAGTGGATGATGTGGTATTATATTATTTCCAAAACATAACAAGGACATATATACTATTATTGAGTAGTGAACCTTGTAAATTATAGTGTTCTTATGGATGTGTGCTTGAATTGTTTCAGCAAGAAAATAAATATTTATTAGGCGGTGAATGTTGTTTCATAATTATTGAAACATAAAAGAAAAATATATCACAGATTTACCCCTCCCTCTCTCAGGTAAACAATTATCTTGATTGGGAAATTTCAATCGGTATCAGAACCAAGGTTCCTTAAGATTATTTTTTTCTAATGTTTTGAAAGAGATGTTGTGATGGAGAATCTGAGTTTCGGAATAGTAAAGTAATTCTTGTTATTGATGGTAATAATTATCATATCTTGAAAGATATAATGTTTCTTTATCTTATCTCTCTTGGATATGACGATCTTGATGCCACAATAGATGGATTGCCTTCTATTTATGAAAATGTCCCTCTTATATCTATTGATAAGAAGAATATTATGAAATATGGAAAGGCCATGAATTATTTACTATCACCGCTTTCTGAAAGTGAATTTCTGAGGTTGAAAGTTTTTTCCATAGCTAAAGGTATATGGGATAAGCTGAAAAACATATACGAAGGAAATATAAAATTGAAGAAGGAAAAATTAAAAATCAAGACACTTAAGTATAAAGATTAGAAAATGGGTGAGTATGAATCTTTTGTGGACATCTTAATCATGGTAAATAACATTTTCATCACTATTAAATGTCTTAGTGAAATGTTATGGGACTCAACACTTTTTAAAAGATCTTAATAATTATTCGCGAAACATTTGATGCCAAATTTTCTTCATTAGAAGATAGTGACCCTGAAGCACTATCACTACATGATTTTCATATCAATCGCATCACTTATGAAATGATAAGGGAGAAAAATATGAAAAGAAAAATAATACTTTATAAGGAATTTTTTTTCAAGGTTACCATGAAATATAATTCAAGGAAGATTGTTATCGAAGAGAAATATGGTTATTCTAACCCTGAAAATGTGTTATGTAAAAATATTCATGAAATCTTGTCACTATATTCTTAAAATGTAAAAATAGGTATATATAAATTCAGAGGGAAAATTATTTTGAATTTTTTTGAATGTGGAACCGTTGGTAACTTTTTAGAAAATTCTCCAAAAAGAATGAAAAAACAAGATAGTTATGTACTATAAAGAAGGCCAAAAAGACCATGGAAGAAACTAGGAGATAAAGGAAAATAATATCCATAGGGAAAGATATAAAATTCTCCAAATCTAAAATGAGGTGTTTCTTATCTAAATTTGAAGAAGAAGTGGATAGTGAAGTTGAGTCCAAAGAGTCTTCTAATCATGCTGGTGATAATTATTTTATTGTAACAGTAAATGATGAAGAATTTGGTAGTAGCACTTCTGATGAAGAAGAAACTCAACATGAATTTCATTTGAAAGAAGAGTTTAAATAATGTTTGAGAAATATTAGAAGGTTTTATAAGAAAATCAAGAAGTGAAAAGATAAATGTTCCTCAAAAAAATTGAATAATGTTTTTCAGATTATAAGAACAAGAAGTTAGAGTAGATTGATGATTTGATGAAATCTATTGAAGTTGAAAATTATTGTAATGAACATATGGAAGTAAATCTCCAGGGAAAAGAAGAAGAACTGGAACTTTTCCAAAAAAAACTATCTAAAGCTAAAATGAGGGAAAAAATTTAAAAATTCAATCTCAGAAGTCAGTGAAGGTTCTGGTGAGAATACACCAATGATGGATAAAAAAAAGTCACCTTCAAAGGTTTAGAGGGAAGTCGTAATTGTTTTTGAAAAAGAAAAGGATGGAAAGGATATGAATGTGTCCAATGTTAACAAAGATGAAAAATCCTAAGTTTATAAAAACTATGAGTCTATAAAGGTATGAAAAAAATTTATGAATAAGGAAAATATGTTATATCTTATAGTTTTGATAATACTGAAAAGAAAACTAATATGGGAAATAAGACTCAAATTGGAAAAAATAAAGGATGGTGGTCAACAAACTCAGATAAGAATGTTGCTGAGAAACATTCTCACAATTCTGATCAGTACGAAATCTATAGAGGAAAATATTTCTTCTATGGTTAATGCTAGTATTTTGGTGGATTCTAATATATATCAAATATGTTTCATGTCAACCAAGAACATTACTAATATTACACAGGTTACAGAAGACATTGGCTTAGAGGGAGTCAATCCTCTCAAAAGAAGATGTCTAAAAAGGATGCTCTAAAGAAACAGGTTAATAATAGTGTAAAAATTAATAATATTTTCCAACACCTAGAAAATATTTTTGAATCATGTTAACAACTAAGGAATCTTTATAAGGGTCATCTTGTTTCATTACTGACAAAATATAATTTTCTTAATAATTCTCAGAATCTAAAGGTGGAGAAAGAAAAGTCTCTTGTTGTTGAAACCACCCTCAAAGCATTTAAAGGTCAATGAACTTAGATTTTTTATAGTGGGTATTCCTCACAAATGACATGAGATTTAAAAATTTTTAATTACTTAAAAGACTTAAAAGATAGAACATTGACATTTGGAAATGATTAATCACTATGAATCAAAGGTGTTAGGTCAGAATCATTGGGAAATAAAATTCAAAATCCATGACATATTTTTATGTTTATGGGTTGAAACATAACTTATTGAGTGTTTCAAAATTATGTGATGAAGGTATCAAATTTTCATTCAGGAAAGATGTATTTTTTTTTAAAAAGTGGGAAGGATGGAAAGATAGTTACAAGATGAAAATAAAAAAAGAGATACTTATTCTAAGTTGGTGAAGTATAAAACTATTTTTACTTAGGCATGGTGGCAGAAAATCAATTGTGGCATAAAAGGTTGGGAAACATGTGTTAGGGAAACATGATAATTATATCTAAAAGAAACATTGTCTGTGATATTCCCAACATGTTAAGAAGAAGATATTAGTGATTCACTATTTATCCGAGAGAAAACATTACACATTTTGTGCATAAGAAAGTTGGCATTGGTTCAAAAAGACCCCTAAAACATATCCATTTAGACTTCTATGGGTTGATGAGAGAACAATCAAAAATTAGAGATAATAATTTCATCACATTCACTAATGAATTTACTCACATTACTTTTTTCATGTATATGAAACATAAATTAGATGATTTGGAAATGTTTAAAAATTTTAGGAGGAAACCTAAGAAATACTATGAGTATACAGTGAATATGTTGAGAACTAAAAATATTGGCGATTATAGAAGTTAAGAATTTTAAATTTATCTTGATAATAATGGAGTTTGGAATGACTGTATTTTACCCTATAATCCTCAAAAAATGGGGATACTATAAGGAATAATATAATTATATTGAAAATGGAAAGAACTATGTTACCTGAACATGTTATTTCTCATTACCTTTGGAAGTAAGCCATGAGTACTATTGTGTATATTCCAAACTGATGTTTATATAGTAAATGTTCTGATATGACTCCATATTAACTGTTTTATGGAAAAAATATAAGTTTGAAGCACATAATTGTTTCTGGGAGTCCTTGTATAATAAATACGAAAGGTGGAAACTTGGGATAGTTTGAACAAAAAGTTGAAGATGTAATATTTCTTGGATATGCTCTGAAATGAAGAGGATACAGATGATACAACAAAGAATTACGAAGAATTGTTGATTCGTATTATGTGAATGTTATTGAAGATACTTAGGAAGATAAATAGAGTCTTGTATATAAAGATGTTGAGTAGGATACATAAAATTTTCTTAACAATTATGATAAGGATAAAAACAGCTTTAGTCCTACTCAAGAAGATGAATTGGACTCAACTATTGTTAGAGATAAGGAAGACACTCGAAATCCACTACTTAGGGTGAGAAAGTAAGTTTAATCTTAGAAAATTATTAGTGAAAAACATCATAAAGTTTAAACATAAAGAACATCAAATTTCATTACACACACTTGTTTATATTTGAAAGTGGATATGGAAGAGGTTGATGAAGATTTTGAGTATCTATAATGGGTTTGAGCCATGAATGAAGAGCTGGATCAGATAGAAAAGCATGATATGTGATAAATCACACCTAATCTAGATAACAAAAATGTTATTAGTGAAAATTGGTTTTTCTATAACAAATCAAATGAAGAAGGTGAAGTGATAAGGGAAAAGGGAGAATTGTTTTTAAAGGGTATTAAAAATTGAAGGTATTTATTTTTATGAATCCTTTTCTCCAGTGGAAATATTAGAAACTATAATAATATTTCTTCTTATTACTTCACAATAAAGTAACAATATTTTCCAAATGGATGTTAAATTTTCATTCTTTAATGGTGAAATGTATGAGTAATTATACATTGAACAACCTTGTGTCTTTGTTGTTGGGAAAGAAGAGAGTTATGTGCGTAGGTTAAGGAAATCACTATTTGGGATAAAAATTTATTTGAGAGAATGGTATTCAAAATTAGATACTTTCTTAAGGAATAAGATTTTTATGAAATTAAGTGTTGATAGACATATTTACAAAAATTAATATAATGTGTTTTCCTTTATTGTAATTGTTTTTGTTGATGTCATTATATTTTTTGGGAATGATTAATGAGAATGAAAATGATTTTATAAAGAGACGAAAAATTTGTCTGAAATGTCCATGATGGGAAAAATGAAATTCTTTCTTGGGTTAAAAATTATACAAAAGATGAAAAACATTTTTCCTTATCAAGAAAATTATGATAATGAACTTCTTTAAAAGTTTAGTATGGAAAATTCAAAACCAGTTTCCACCCCAATATCCATGGAACCAAGTTGAGTAATGTTGGATAAGGAAATGAAGTTGATCATAAAGAGTTTCAAAAGATGATTGGGTGTCTTCTATACTTAACTTCAGGAAGATCCCACAATGTTTATATTGTTACATTATGGGAAAGATTTATTATTTCTCCGAAAGATTCAAATTTGATGGATAAAAAATAATTCTAAGATATATAAAAGACACAATTTTTTTTGAATTAGGTATGATAGTTCTAAAATAATTGAATTGTTTGGGTATTCAGATGCTAATTTGGTAGGTCATGTGATGATAGAAGATCCACATCTGGTGGAGTTTTCTTTTTGGGAAAATTTGTGTTTGTTGGTATAAAAATAAATATACTTTAGAAACTCTTATAAAAGATAAAGATGAGTATGTTTCTACCACTCATGCCGCTACTCAACTTATGTGATGAAGACTCAGTTAGAAAACATTTGTGTTGAAGTGAAGTTGCCATTTCTCTTGGGATGTGATAATCAAAGTTCCATCAACCTTACCAATAATATAGTAAAATATTATCATTAAAAAAATATTGATATCAAGTACCACTACATTCAATTTCTTGTAGAGAAGAATGAAATAAAGTTAGAGTATTCTCTAACATCACAACAAGTTTTTAACATTTTCTCAAAAACCTTACTGACTAAACATTTTTAAAAATTGAGGTTGAACATGGGTGTCCAATCTACTTCTCATCAATATTTAGGTATGTGATTCTATACCTACTATTACCTTAATTTTAGATAGTTATTTCAAGGGGTGAATTGTTTCTCAAATATATCCTGATGAAATCATGTAAAAAAGTGGAAGTTGTGGGTAAGATGTGAATCCAACATATATGTGTATCAACCATTCTAACTTTTTGTTGGGCTGGTTGAAGGAAACAAACTTTTTTATTCCTATAAAATTGTGGAAGTGAATAAATCTACAGAATAATTCTTGAAGAGTTTTTATAGTCACTAATTTTAGAAGGCCTGATTTTTCTATCAATAATCCTTGTTTCTGACAATGGGTTCACTCATGTAGGCTTATAATTTTTGATAATTAATCCATATCATTATTTTTTAATGTTCATTGATTTATGAATATTGGTTGAAAAAAATCCAAAGGGGGAGATTGTTGGGACCATGTTGGCTGTAGAAGGATTTTTGACGTTTGAAGAGGTTTGTTGTCTTTTTTTGTTAGAAGAACGGAATCAATTTTTAAATGTTGGGGATCAGATTCAAAAATCATATTTATTAAATTTGACTCACATTTTCAAATGATTTTTTTTCATATTGAGAAGAATCTATCTAGAAGTAAAGGCTCATTGTAATCACTTTGGGAACAAAATGTGGTTATGATCATAATGAGTAATATAATTAGATTTTTCATGGATCCGATAGAAACTAGATAATTATTTTCTCAACTTGGAGTACCCATAAATCATATTTTTTTATGAATTTTTTTCTTCAAATTTGATAAAATAAATGGTGAGAATATGTGATACCAATCATAATCATGCCAACTGTATTAAAGAAGGGATGAAAGATGTTGATTAAAGACAGTAAGGATACAATTAATTCCTTGGTAAGATAGATGATGATAATGTTGGTATTCAACATATTCAATATCATGATGGAATTCCTAATACTTTTTGAAATATTGAATTAGATGAAATTTGGTGAAGCCTAAGATCTCTCATCTCAATGATGATCGTAATGATTTTACCAGATGATGATTTGTTGAAAGGTTGAGGAGGATGATCATAATAGAGGTACTGGTTTTCAGTAAAATCAAAAGCCAAAAGATTTTAATCATCATAGAAAGAATTTAATGAGCATCATATTCAAAAAATAAATAATCAATTAATACTGGTGTATCTTATTCAGTTTTTCATCGTATTCACCAGAGGAATAATTGTTGGTGCTAAAAAATCAATGATAGCATATTCAGAAGAGACAAGAGATACTAAAGTTGAAGCAGTTGATACTGATCCATTAGACTCAATATTCAACTGTAGTCATCAAATAAAGAATTAGTTGGGATAGATGAATTAAAAGAAGAATAAAATAATGTGGTGATGAATAAAAATAAGAAATTTGGAGCTTTATGAACAATATAGCAACCCCTTTATAATTGGTAGAATTAATTTGTTTACTTTTCACGTGGTTAAAGAGAAAATAATCAATTGTTTTTCATTTTACTTCATTGTAATAAGTCTAATCATAAAGAAAATCAGAAAGGAGAATCAGAATCAGACTGAGGCTTGCTAAGAAAATAAAAGCTATTAATTTATTTATATATGAAATTGGTATAGGGAATCATAATGAAGAAATCATATTGGGAAAATTGGAATCAGACTGATGTCTGTTAAGAAGGTATAAAGCAGAGATAAAGTTGTTAGAATATTCAATACGCTTCAAGTAGACTTGATAGGTACTTATGATGTCATAAATGTATCTAAAATTCATGGGAATATGTTAATTTGAAAATTTTGGTTGAGTGGAAAAAAATTCAAAATCTTGGCCAAACCTAATTTTGGTCACCTATAAAACGGAATGTACAATATACTTTCATCTAAAATAAGTACTATTCATTAAAGGAATAGAGAAGGTATAATGATGAAGAATTTTATAGAGATTAATTTTCTATATGGTATTTCTTGAAAAAGTTGTTCCAAATAAATGTTAAATGAGAAGAGACAAGATTGCAACATATTATGTTAATCATCATATTCAGATGATTATCATATTCATCAGGTCATCATATTAAGTAGGATCATCATATTTGGATTTCCATAAATAGATAGAAGTTATTCCATAATTGTCTCTACCATATTCTAACATATATCAGTGTTTTTCATATTGATAAATCGTCTCGGTAGAATTGGATTTGGAAATAAGAATGAGATTTATTAAATATTTAAAATAAGTTCTTAACAGCTTCTAAGTAATAAATTTAAGAATCGTTTTAAAAGATCATATTTTTTGAAGTTGGTCAAGAAGCACTTTAACATTTTTTTACAAAAACCATGTATTATATATTTTTTCAAATTGAATCACATGATCTATTGTATTGATCATAGGTCTACTAAAGTGTAAGGTTATATCATACTCATTGTATTCCATAGAAAAATATATTTTTCTAGTGTATTGTGTGGTTTTAGATTATTTCCAAACCATACCAAGGAGGTAGCTACAATTACATAGTAGTGAATTTTGTGAATTCATGAGTTCCTATGGATGTGTTTTTGAATTGTTTTAGTAGGGAATGAAATATTTAACAGGAGGTGAAGGTAGTTTCATAAATAAGGAATCATAAAAGAAAATGATATAACTGATTCACCCCTCCCCCTCTCAGTGATACAACTATCTTGACTGGGCAATTTCAAACACCCTACCCATAGAGGTCACACCAATTCAAAAAACCCCACCTAGGCTATAAAGATGATAGAAGATCACACTCTAGTATAATGAAGGACCTCCAAAGAGTATATATGAGAATCATCCCCTAGAGGAGATCATAATCTAATGATGTGGATGTAATGTATCATTGTACCCTCTAGGGAATGGACAAGGGGAACACACTCAAAAAATACTACTATAGACAAAAGAAATGAAGGGATACAAACACCCTTAAAGGCGGAACATGGTATGTACTAAGGGTATATGGAATTACCATGTATCCATAGGTCTTCCATTGGGGTAAATCCAGAAATAGCATGTATGCCTCAATATACACGGTGTGTGAGAGAGACACACAGTGTGTTTAGGTCATCGGATACCCTTCCCATGTTGCACGGTCATGCTTATGTATCAACCCGTGTCTATGTATGAGTATAAAAAGTGACCATTCTCGTGTACTCCTGACCATACCCATGTATCAACCCATGTCTGTGTCCAACAACATAACACTAACATGCCCTTGTACACCTATTTGTGTCCATATTCCCTCTTAGGTACACACTGAGCTATCACGAAAGGGTCACACAACATGTGACCATGTCAGATGGTGTGTGATGGTTATCTTTAGGTTATACCCATGAAAAATAGTCTAGGGGTCCCACATGGTGTGTAATAATGAAATAAATTCTATTTTTATCAAGATTTTATAAATCTAATGGGATCTATTCAGCTACATCACATGCATCATCAAATCTATCTCCCTCACCGAAACCTATAGATCGAGGTTTGGTTGTCCCTTTACATCATCGATCGATGGAATCCAGGCTTGAATTAGCTCATTAGTCACCACATTGTAACTCCCACTATTGCGTGCTAAAAACTGAGAAGAATGGAACCCAAAAATCCATTCTAATCCACTTTCAATCATCCACCACTATTTTCACACCTCGATCACACCACCGATCATGGACCTCACCTACGATATTGATCCATTACTCCGACGAATGGTTTCACAATGATCGAATACCGAATATTAATCAAACCAAGGGAAAAAAGAAATTTTTGTATAGAAATTATTTTTTCATTCAAGACTTTTATATATTTCTACATATAATTCTAGAGTTAGTCGCAGAGATGACATGAAATTCTGAGTACCGGTGTGTCCGGAATAAATCATAAAAAAATAATAAGTGTTTTTTACTATGAACATGATTAAAATAAGATATCTCTTAAACGGAAAATCATATTAGAAATGTGAGGCCCTAGTTGAGTCCAAGATGTGTCGTTTACCCTAGGTGGGGTATAACATTTCTCAGTGTGAAACTTCGGTGAGAAAAGTCACCCATGGGAAAATCATAAATAAAATAATTTAACTTAATTATTTTATCGCAAACACATAATCGAATAAAATTCAAATAGGGAATCATATTGAAAATGTAAGAAAGTTGTTGTGTTTTATATGGTTTTATTTACCTAAACACAATATATATTAAGATGGCCTGAGGATTCTGGATTCCACGTCGAGTAAGACTTGTATAAATAAAGGTTTAATGAGACGAATTGGGGTTAACTCCTAATTACTCTCTCCCTCTAAAACCTTCTCCCATTATCTCTCTCCTCTACAGCTATTCTTTATTGGATCATGGAAAAATATATATTAAACCCTCAGAAAATCAAGTGGGGGGAGCATGATGACCGTATCGGTAGCTGTAAACTAACGGATCGATGTAAGTTTTATCTTGTTTTTATGTTCTAATTCAGTTTCTATTTTGTTTATCTATTTTGTTTCCTTGTTCATCATATATATATTTTTAAATCATCGATGAGTGCACAAACATTGACATAAAATTATATTTGGTACCCCGTTCATCATCTGTTGTTTACAGATACCCTCTATTAATTTTCAGTTGCATAAACTGATTGTCATATCATTGATCAGAGGAAAAGACTACAAAGGTCTCATTGTCAGGATCATATATATGTTCTTGGATATGGAATTGGGTAACTGGTCGAGTCATGGTGGTTCATGGAAGGGACCACCGGAGAAAGACCGGCGGACAGTGTCTGACATCAGAGGCCGCAGAGGGTGGTACGGTAGAACAGTCACGACAGGCAGGGTCTAACACTGTGTGTCTCACAGCATGGTCATCTAGTGTAGTAGGGCAGTAAGGTGGGGTACCCGGGGTGCAAGTTGGGCCAGACGGAGGTCTGGTGTCGGAGTGGTCTAGTGAGACAACCAGAGCTGCGGAGCCGTGTCATGGGAAGGCAGGTAGACAGAGGGCCGACAGGGGCTAGGAACTATGGGTCACCATTATTGACGAAGTGGGATTGCGGGGTCCCAAGGTGGACCATCGAGACAGCTGGTCAGTGCACCGAAGGGGCTGGGCCGGTGGTTGGCTGAGCTGGGTCGCGAAAGGCCAGCCGAGCCATGGTAGAAAGAGGACTCGGCCGGTTGTTGTGGGCCAGCCAGGCCTAGATTTATCTGAAACAATTTAAATGCCATTGTATCCTACACTGGGCATCCTTTTGATGCCCTGTCAACGGCCACATGTCTTTCTAATTATGGTGGATATTTTAAGATTAGTTTAAGACTTTTATGTATTGGTTTCTTTTGTCAGATGCACGAGACACTTAAATTTAATAATAATAATTTAATTATTATTTTTGAGTCATTTAATTTCTGATGTGGAGCCGACATGTGGTGTTTAATTAACTTGTCTTCAGCAGCGGTGAGACCCCATTCATTGGGAGAACATTTCAATATTTCTTCTAGGTGTTTAAACTAAAGTTGAGGAGTAGTCCCCATGAGGTCTGGTCTGCACACATTTTCAGTGAAATAAAAGTTTTTCATCAGGTGTCTATTTTGGATGATCAAGTAGTCAAACCAGTGTGTTTTTTCACGAGGATGTCAATAGAGTGGTCCATAAAATTTGTTTCAATACCATGAAAAGGGCTTCATGGTACATCTTTCAAGTGAAGTGTGACTACTTGTGACTTTTTCATCGAATATATTCTTAGGTAAAATGAATTATAGATCTTGTATGTTTTTTGAAAGTAAGGAAACAATGCGATCCATTTTGGTGTGTAGAGACTTTTTCACAATCTCATTAAATGTGGAAACATGATCAGAATATCAATGGATGATTATTTTGAAGTTTTTGAAGAGAACATTCATGTTGGGTGAGCTTTGACTCTTGTGATAGTTTACAAGTTGTTTGAAGGGATGCTGTCAATTAGTTTGGAGGCATTTGAGGAGGTGTGCCATCAAAATTACACTTTTGGACCTTTGAATCAACGATGTGCATCATGTGCTTGTCATCCTTTTGACTTGCTGTATCAAGTACTCTGGGAGTAAGATGGATAGCCTAGGGATACTTGTTCATTGTTTAGTACTCAAGAATGGTTGGGTACATGACTGGGTGATGAGGTAGGGTCACACATAGTGTGGGCCCCACAAGCACCATGTACTACTTTACAAATCTTCTATCTCTCCTATATCTTTCTTTTGGACTCGGATTATGGAATTCAAGTAGCCTATCCTAAGTGTGTTTCCGTGTGAGATGTTATGGTGCCCACCATAGTGGATTCTAAGATATGATGTGAGATGTTCTAAGAATGACACCTATATACAGCGACACTTGAAGACTAAAACAAAATTCTTCTGAGAGATACCATCCATAAGGGGTGACCAATGAACCTCAATGCTCCCCATGAGGAACAATCCATTAGGGATGACCAGTGTTTCTCGGTGCTTCCTGAAAGGTACCATCCAGTAGGGGTGGCCAAGGAAGTTCCTCCACAGTTATTTCTGAGTGGAACCATCAAACCGAGCTGGCTATGGTTCCTTGAACCTAATATATTGGAACCCTCCAATTGGGTGGGGAATGGGTCCTCCAACTTACTAGAGTGGAACCATCCAGCCAGGCTGGGCATGGGTCCTTGACCATGTCATAGTTAAACCCTCCAACCAGACTGGTATGGGTCCTCAACTTTGAGACGAGCTCCCGACTATGCGGCATAATGATGAGAAGTGCTTTGACATGACATTGGAATCTAATTAAAAGGGAGGCTTTTCCCATAAGGACACATCCCTATGACATGACCTAAAACTACGTGGGTGAGAGAGTACCACCCAAAATGGATATTATCAAGGTGTGGCAATTGAGTCCTTATGAATTGTTGTTCAGAGCAGAAGTGTGGGATGCTAGGCATTGATGGTGGTTACTTCTGGGATTTTTGGATGCTCTTTCTTGGGTTGATCTTGTGATATGAAGATCCCCTTACCCTCTCATTTGGTTTTTTTGAGCATATATATATATATATATATATATATATATATTCTACTTCCATTACCCTCTCATTGGATTTTTCTTACTCTCCTTCCAGGAGAGTTGAATATGAAAGGGGTATGCCATCTGCTCTCAGTGTATCGCTTCTCATAGTTGGACGAGTCAACTCACCTTATATAAGTTTAGAAGACTCTAATTGAAGTTAATATTCTCAACATTTTGAGATCCCTCTATTTGGACGAACTTACCGCACTCTCTTATTATGTTGAGCTTCACTTATTTTAACGTATCTTGTTCTCTCTACTACTTTTCTCTATAGTTGTATCTCTTACCGCTCCCCTCTGTAGTACCTCTCTTACAATTCCCTCGATCCTTTGGGTAATCCTACTAATTATTTTTATAATCACACATTCTAGGGATTTGGATGCACTTGGTGTAACCTTCCAGATGACGAACAAGTTGATTGTGAGTTCAGAGGAGCTCGGGATACAAGGTACTTGGAACATGTGTGGTGGTTGTGACTTGGGATTCAGGAGCGGGGCTCTCCGATCTGCTTTACATTTCCATATGTTTCTGAGTTATGTAAATTTTCTAGTTAGGTGTGTCTTTTACCCCATTACCATTCATTTTACTTTCCTTTACTTGTACTGTTTAGAGGTCGATGCTTGTTTTTGGTTTATATATAGCAGTGTTGTATCTTGTTTTCTTTTCCCTATACACTATTTTCATTGAGATGGATGTGTGTGTCTACTGGTTCTTAGGAAAATGCCTCCTCTAGTTTATTAGGCATTCAAAGTTAGTTTCCACCCCCTGGTCTATGGATGCTAGCATGGGGTAGTTGCGACTCGGGCCCCATCATGGGTCGGTTTGTGAAAAAGTGGTATCAGAGGACGTTCGACCCTTGGTATTATGTTTGGATGTGTCCCTAAAAAGGTCTTCATTGGGTTCAGGACTATAGTGTTGACTGGTCTTGAGAGAGGATCTCAAGACATGGAGTCTAGTGATGGTACGTGCAACCGTCATATTTTTTCACCGGGACCCTAATTACCCGAATGTCGACTCAGCACCTTGAGACACTTGTTATAGGAAAAAATGGTACATGAATCATATAGGAGTGATTCATTGAGTATCCTTCAAGAGTCATCTCCCCATCAATGTTGATATATATATATGATCACTTGACCACGATACTGCTTGATAACATTAAATATGTCTCTGAGATGATATCTAGGGAGGATACAAGTTCTAGTGCATAACGATAACCCTATAAGAAATGAGGCCTCAATTCATGACCCACAATGAAATCTCATTTCTCTAGGTGGGAAGGTAGCATCACATCCACCTATTGAGTAGTAGACAGTCCCATGAGAGTGGGATTAGGATGTGCGTAGGCTGAGAGAACATTGAGAGATCCGGAAATAGAGACCACCAATGTTTCATGGTGATCAAAACCTTCAGACAGTAGAGGTTTGGCTAGATTCATTGGTTAAACTCATTAGGATTATTCGGACACCAAGATATTAGATGGTGGATTTGGTATCCAACCATTTCCATGGGGTATATGGGATTTGGTGGAGCATGGATATACAGATACACGATGAGTCAGCACTCTCGTGGGATAAATTCCTATAGCTATTTTGTGAGGAGTTATACCACTCTAGAATGAGCTCGGTTTGACTTCACGAGATCCTTCAGTTATAGTAGGGAGGGATGAGGGTGAATGAGTATGTGACTAGGTTCACAAACCATGCATGCTACTATCTAGACATGATCCATGAAGGCTACTTTTGAGAATAGAAGTATGAGCAGGGACTCCATAGAGATATTCATGCTATCATTGTACCCTTGAGTATCCTCAACTATGCCAGGGTGTTGGAGATGGAACTAGTGAATGAGATATTTCTATCATAGGGACTCCATACAACAGGTTGAGGAAGTGGGAGAAATAAAGCATAGATGTATGTCGTAGCTAGTAGGCATCCGGAGACAATATCACAACACATGAGGCCACACCATAATCAATCTTAGGAAGTTAGTTTTATGGGTCTGGGGAAGTGTAAAAATGGGGAAATCCTTTAAAGGGCTAGTTTTATGCTTAGGATGGGCGAGGTCACATAGAAAGAGACTGACCTACCAGACGTGCTGAGAACAACAAGAAGAACGTAGGTAGAGCACAATGGTAAAAACAAAATCATGACCGGGGTGGTTCCCAAGGAGGTTGTATTGGTAGAGTAGCATGAGAATATGGAGGCGATGAATGATTTTATGAGGACTCCCAACCACTACTAGGTAGCCGACATGAAGCTTGGGAAGCTGGCAGTTGGGCCCATGGACAACCAAAATCTTTGGATGTCTACGATCCTACAGAGCATGAGATGATAGAGGCATTCCCTGTTTCATTTTCTACCTTTTACAATAGAACTTGTTAGACACTATGTGAGGTACTCTTTTCATTAAAACTATTTTGTTGATGAGTTACTCGGGTGACATGGGGTATGGGTGTAACCCTATGTCAGTTTTGTTTGATGAATGTTAGAATGCCTGAGGAAGAGGGATCCTTAACCCACCGAGATGAATTTTTGTGAGATTAGAAAAACTGTGAGGGAGAGTCAGTGAAAACCAAAGTGGATAGTATCAAGGTGTGGTAGATGAATCCCTTGGAATTTTGTGTTCATGGAAGGGTTGTGTAGTGGAGTGTCGTAGTTGGTCCTAGAATTGGTAGGGAAGTTTTATTCTCATCCACATTTTGCTGGGAATACCACTAGTGGGATTAGCAGAGTTTCAATTTTGGGGATTACCGGCCTTCGAAGAGGGGAAAAATGTGGAGGTTATTCCACATGATTTCCAGGTCTAGCCTCTTGTGGATGGATGATTTTACTCACCTATCCTTCTCATTGGCACCCTATGTTCTCAATATCATGTCTTGATACTATAGTAATCATGTATTCATTGAGGCAATGGGGACCCCATGTGAATAAAAATGTGACACACTATGTGGTGCTGATAGAGGTAGTATTCGCCCTGAGAATGTGGAGACACTACATTATGGGAGAGCACTTTAGGGTTTGTTCATGACACCAAAGTCTCAGGTACGTCTTCACTAAAAGATATTTGAACCTGAGATGGTGACGTTGGTTGAACTTCCTACATGAATATGGCTTCGTGATAGTATATAATCCGAGAAAGTGTAATGTTTTAGCAAATGACCTTAGCAAGAAGTCCAATTCTCTCCTAGTGTGAGAATTTTCATAGAAGTTAAATTCCCTATAGCTAACCCTGATAGAGAAAGAGGGTACAATTTTCTTTAGTTGATGGTGTTGAATCCTTTGGTCTTGAGCATGTAAGAGCCTCTCAATTGTGAGTCATCAACTGTGAAACCATGAATGACCAAATATCCTTGGGTATTTCACCAGATAAATATTCTAAAAGGGGGAATCACTTGAACCTATTCTAGGGACATATAGTGTTTTGACTTGACATGGAAAATTGATTATGATTTTAAGGTTGATTTATAGTCTAGGTAAGACCCTAGGTCATCTCTCAAAGAGCATTGGTGGGTTTAGAGTGTGCGTTTTTAATAAGAAGTACTTAAATAGGGGGTGGTTTTGAAAACAATTTTAGGATTAAATGACTTAATTAAAGAGTTTAATAGTTGGAAAGAAAAGGTGGTGTTACTTAATTATGAGATAAAAGGGGCTGATTGTGAGTTCACTAAACAAATTTAAAGCTCATTTTTGTTAGAGATTATGTAAGGTTTGATGTAATTCTTTGGTTGAAATCAATTGGAATCATGATTACTTTCCAAGCTCTTACATAAATGTACATTAAGCCAAAACTTGACGTAACAATTGTATAGACAATGTCTAGATCATAGGAATGGTATAAAAGCTTCCAAAAAAATTGAAATTTAAAATATGTGTGGATGAAATTGATTCTTGTGCTGTCCAATCAGAACAACACAAGTCACACACTCAAAACGTCACACCAATTGGTTAAAAGTGAAGATAATTTCATTCAGTTAAATCAAACAAAGATAAATCAAAGTAAGATAATTCTAAATGAAATATTTTCAAACCCAAAATACATCAAACTAGTAGTAGAATATTTTTTGAAACTCCCTTAACATGTGTGTAGCTCCCTCACAATGGATACCCACCATTCAACTTCACATCGGGAGGAGTAGCTCAGGTGGAACTCCTTCTTCATTCTTGATCCCCCTATAAGGATAGGGGTATCCAGAACTTCTAGGATAAGGTTAAGACTCCTCTAGGACTCCAAAATGACAGATATTCACTTATTGGTCTAAATTTCTTATGAGGAGCCCGAGGTTCCATTTTATTGGAAAATGTGAAGGAGGTTTTGGGCTCATAGAATTATTAAAACCATTTGTCACAAGAGTTTCAACCTCCAGATAGCCTTATCTCAATTTAGAGAAAATAAAACATTTGTATACCCACCTCTTGGTTGTCTCCATCAAAGGTTTGGAATAATTTGGACACCTATAGAATGATATTTGGATAGCTCACAACACACCACTTTTGACTTTTTGTTGATTTGGTGTGATGGAAAGATAAGGTCATTTTGGCCACCAGATTACAGAATGAGTCTTGGGTTCCTTTATATTAAATATATCCCAATGATTTTCAGACCAGCCCACAAAATTGAAGCTCAATTGGATGCACAATCTAGTAGCAGTGTGCAAATAAATCCACTGGTGTGCTGGGATCTAGCGCAGTTTCGCCCATTTTTCTTGGACGTCATCATGGGCCCTCCAAATCACCTCCTCCTACAATGGAATCATCAAAACAAGTAACATAGACCTTTTTAACAGTGATAAACACAAAATAAATTATTCAAAAATAGAGTGGAACTTGTCATTATTTTTATAATTTTCAATATAAAACAAGTTTAGCACAGTGGTGTGAAGGTAAACATTACACAGTGAATCGTGGTACGATCACACCCCCACACCTAAACATTTGAAATCCTAGGAAAAGTCACATATCCAAATAAAACTAGGCATATATATATTCCCAAAATCATGAAGATTTAATATTTGAGGATATTTTAATTCACTAAAGTATTGTGATCAATGCACGAACCACAAAAATGAGTTCTTCCTAGTGAAAATGGAAAATGATGTCTCATAAATCATATCAAAATGAAATTCAAAGAGATTAATGAATCCAATATGATAAAAGAATAAAAAATTCAACAATTCCACTAACTCTCATTGTTTGTGTGTGAAAACCATTAAATGCTATTCTTTCCACTTTCTATTCAATAAATATAGGTTATTTTAAAATTATTAAGCTTTAAATGAATTTTCACCGAACCTTCCCTACATCCTTTGAAATCATATTTCAAGACCCAATCACTTAAGAATTACCAGAAGTCAAAAAAAAATCTCCAAATCTATATATCCCCATATGTTATACATTTCATCACTGTCCTCATTTATTATTTTTGTTTTTCAGATGTTACATTTGGAACAAATCTCACACTCATCTCTCAACCCTTGATTGATCTCCTCACGACACTAATTTCAATAGTTATAACAAGATCAAAGGTTGAAGAGGAGTGGATTTTGACCTACCCAAGACACAATTTTTTTTGAGGGCGTACAATAGTCGGACATTATGTACAAACACATAGGTCAATATGGTACAATAATGAAACAAATATGATAAGGAACGAACATATGAGAATATCATTTAAAGGTAGACCAAGACTACTCAAACATTCATCAAAATAGGATCCATACATAGTGAAATCATCCATGAATGCTTCCATGAAATTCTCTAGGTAATCCGAAGAAATACTAATCATGCAACGTTTGAAAGTACCCGGAGCATTAAACAGACCAAATGACATCCTTCTATAAAAAAATGCACCAAATGGGCAAGTGAAGGTTGTCTTTTCCTGATCCTCAGGGGAAATAAGGATGTAAAAGTATTCAGAATACCCATCAAGGAAATAGTAGTGGGACTTACCTACTAGCCTCTCTAGCATTTTGTCAATGAATGACAATGGGAAATGGTCCTTCCTAGTGTGTCAGTTTAGTCGGTGATAGTCTATACAGACACACAAACTATTCTACACATGAGTTGGTACAAATTCATTGTTTTCTTTTTTGATCACTGTAAGGTTGGTCTTTTTAGGAACTACTTGAATAGGACTGACCCATTTGCTGTTAGGGATCGTGTAAATGATTCCAGAAACCAATAAATTTTTTACCTCATTTTTCACAACTTCCAGGAGGTTTGGGTTCTATCGACGTTGTGGCTGCCTCACTAGTTTAGCCTCATCATATAATAAAATATGATGTGTACAAATCGATGGTCTAATACTAGGAATTTCAGCAAGTTTCCATCTAAAATATTGTCTATACTCCCTCAAAAGTCCAAGAAGTCGCATTTCATGCTCTGGAGGGAGTGAACTAGCAATGATGATAGGAAACTTGTTTCTATTCTCAAGATATAAATATTTTAAATATTGAGGAAATTGTTTCAGTTCCAATTAATGTGGATTTTGGATTGATGGGAGTGTGTGTGAAAGTGAGAGGTCACTGATCTCATCTAACTTCTTAATGGTATCATCCTCAATAGAAGAGTGATTTTTTTCAAGCTTAGCAGTATCATCGATGGTCAGTGGAACCTCAGTGTTCTAGAAATCATCAATTAATAAACATTCATGAAATTTTTCTAATCCACTACAACAATCAATGCATGAATTGTTACCTATAATTTTAATCAATGAAGAAAACTCAAAAAGGGGATCGGGGGAATGATAGTAAGTGTTTTCAGGGGAAAGGAGCACCTCAATTGAATTTACTAAGGAGTGGAATCACTACCAAAAAAATAGTTTTTCGCAGCGCCCCCCTTTATCAGCGCTTTTTTTAGCACTGATAAAGCCCCCCCCCTTTATCAGCGCTTGTTTTGTAGCACTGATAAAGGGGGGCCTTTATCAGCGCTTTTTTTAGCACTGATAAAGGGTCGGCTTCAAAAAAAATTAAAAATATATTAATATATTAATATATAAATATAGTTATATTGTTATCTAAATATAATATATAATTTTTAAATATATTTTAGATAAGTATAAATGTACATTTACACTTATTATACTTAATATATAAGATATTTCGTGAAAATGACTTCTTAAAAAATTAAAAAAATATTTTTAATTAATATTTTGATAATCATTATGGAGTAATAGTCATTTAATAACAATTTGAGGACTAAAAAAATTAAAAAAAGATCCAAAATATGTTGAAAACGCAACTCAAACTTCAAACGACCATAACTTTTGATCCGGGTGTCTGTTTGAGCTCTACCACATATCAAATCGAAGCATGCGATGAGCTCTACATCGCTGTGACCCGGGGGGGCCCCCTCAAACGTTTTTCGAGGCCAAAAGAGGCCCAGAAGGCCTCCAAAACTGAGTTTTTTGTCGGGGTACCCAGATTTTTTAACATTTTGTGGATTTTCAAACTTGTTTAAGGGGGTATTATTAACTTTTCTTGATGGGGACGAAATTTATTCCAAGGTATTACATTCATATTGATATTATGTCTTTGAAATTGCATCCTTTTTTATAATGAACTGCTATTTATAATCAAATATATTACTATATGTACATATTTTTTATATATTCCCACCTAAAAATTAAATTTTTTAAATAAATAATTAAACATATTTACATATAAAATATATTAGCTTTATCTAAATAATAACTAATATCAATTTTATTTAAAATACCAATATATGAATATTTATATACCTATATATTAATCTAACTATATATATATATATATTAATCTAACTATATATATATATATTAATCTAACTATATATATATATATTAATCTAATAACTATATATATATTAATATAACTACATATATATATATATTAGTATTACTATAAATATATATATTAATATCACCATAAATATTTATATTAATATCACTATATATATTAATATAACTATATAAATATATATTCATATAACTATATATATGTTAATATAACTATATATATATGTTAATATAACTATATATATGTTAATATAACTATATATATGTTAATATAACTATATATATGTTAATATAACTATATATATATTAATATAAATATATATTACTATACGAATAAATATAACTAAATATAAATATATATAGATATAGATATATATTAATACCACTATATATATATATTAATATTAATATATATATTATAATATAACTATATATATATATATTATAATATAACTATATATATATATTATAATATAACTATATATATATTAATATAAATATATATTACTATAAGAATAAATATAACTAAATTTATAAATATATATATATATAGAGATATCATGAATTCGAAAGCAAATCAAAATAGAGTAGTGGTAAGGGCTTAGGCGCGCAGGGGGAGGTCTCGAGTTCAAATCCTGGTGGAGGCAGGGGTGCGCGCGCATGGGGAATATTGGAGCAAGCGCTGTTAATGGGTGGAGGGGGGTGCGTGGGGTGCGTGGGGTGTTGTATAGGGGAAGAAAAGCGTTGTAAGGGGGGGGGGTTAAAGTGCTATAAAAGCCCCCCCCCAATTTGCAGTATTTTTTAATTTTTTTTAAATTGTTTTAAATTTTTTTAATTTTTTTTAAATTTTTTAATTTTTTTTTAACTTTTATCAGTTCTTTTTGAAAAGCGCTGATAAAAGGGTCCTATATCAGCGCTAAAACAAAAGCGCTGATAAAGGAAGCACTGATAAAGGAAGCGCTGATATAGGACCCCTTTATCAGTGCTAAAAAAAGCGCTGATAAAGGGGTACTTTTATCAGCGCTTTTTTAGAGCTAATAAAAGACCCCTTTTATCAGCGCTTTTTTTAGCGCTGATAAAGGGGTCCTATATCAGCGTTTTTCGGAGCGCTGATAAAAGGGACCCCCCCCTTTATCTACGCTGGCTTTATCAGTGCTTTTCTATCGCTGATAAAGGCCATTTTTAGCGCTGATAAAGGCCGTGTTTGTAGTAGTGAATGTTCTTCTAAGGGGTGATTCATGGCATTAAGGATGTTGAAATAGACTATATCACCACCAAATTCCATAGATAATGTACCAATATGGACATTAATTATGGTTTTGGTGGTTTTTTGGAATGGTCTCCCCAATTTAATTGGGGAAGATCCATTCATCCTATCATCTTCCATTTTAAGAATATAAAATTCAGCAGGTAAAATTAAATTTTTAACCCTCACAAGAACACCCTCTAACACACCAGAGGGGTGTGTGGTACTCTGGTTATCTAGTTGAACAATAATTCCAGTGGGATTCAGTTCCTTGACCTACAATGTAGAGTAAATAGAGTGAGGCATCACATTTAATGAAGCACCTAAATCAAGCATAACATTAGAAAAAGAATACTCCCCTATCGTGCACGAAATTGAAAATGTTCCAGGATCATTGAACTTGGTGGGAAGTGATGGATCTATCAATGATGAAACATTCCTCCCCAAGCTCACTTTCTTATCACCTCGAAGTCGCCTTCATTGTGTACACCTATCCTTTAGAAAATTTTCTTACCGTGGAATTTTCATGACAACATCAATCAATGGGATGTTAACCTGAACATTCTTGAAAATTTCCAATACTTCCTTATCAATTTAAGTTTCATTTTGTTTTCTTGGATTGGTGTCTCTTTGAGGAAATGGAAGAGGAATGGTTGGGATAGGTGACTCATCAATATACACACTCTTTACTTTGGAATGGATTCTCTCAGGTCAAGGTTCATCAATATTTGGAACATTTTTAATGGTTGGGATGGAGGTTTCCTTAAGAGGGGGTGACTCTAATGGAGGATTCATCTTAATTTTTAGTTTTTTTTCAACTCCTAAGGGTGATGGAACTAACATTTCTTTACTCCATAGGGTCAACTACTGGTTTAGAGGGAAGTTTACCTGATTTGTGACTTTGAATTTCACTCGCTGAGTTAGCTAGTTGGCCTAATTGGGTTTTGAGGTCTTGTATTATTGCCTGAGTGGTTTGATGGAATTGAATATTGTTGGCAGTCATTTGTTTCATCTTATATTCTGGGCTAGGCTCAGGTTTTTGAGGGGTTTTTTTGAAAGGAATTTGGGTTGGTAGAGGATTTATGGGTGGTGGTGGTGGAGGACTACTCTGCCCTGGTTGGTTCCATTATCGTTGAGGTTGGTTTGAATACCCCCTTACTTATAGGCTAGGTTATCCTTCCTCCCAGATTTGGATGGATAGTATGGTTCTTTCCTAAAGGGTTGTTTATAGGGGTGTCCTGGGAAGATTCCCTCACAACTCTCAGATTTTTTTCTCAATTGGGGGTATGGGTCCGAGTAGTGGGTGTCAGAAGAACATATACCACAATGGATAGGAGGAGGAGATTGAGATTTCCCTTGGGAGATAGCAAGTTGTCGTACAAGGGTACTTACCTCCTCAAACATTGTGTCCACCTTCTTCTCAAATTCATTACATTGCACCCCATGGACACCTCAAATGGGTATGCTAGACCTTGTACCGAATTGTTGAGTGTTCTGTTCCATGTTCTCAATTAAGGTCCTTGCAGCAATTGGGGTCATATCTTCTAGTGCACCACCTGCAGCAACATCAGTCATATTTCTATCAATAGGGATTAAACCTTCATAAAAATATTGTATTAAAAGTTGGTCACTTATTTGGTGGTGTGCACAACTTGAACAAAATATTTTATATCTTTCCCAATATTCATGAAGTGTTTCCCCTTGAGATTGTCTTATACCACATATTTCATTCCATATTGTTTCAGTTTAAGAGGCTGGAAAATATTTTTCAAGAAAAAGGCATTTCATGTCTACCCAACATCTTATTGGTGAATTAACATAGTACAACCAATCTTTCGCAGTGTCTTCTAAAGAAAATGGAAATTACCTTAACATTACATGTTCTTCATCCACATTTTTAGGTTTTAATGTAGAACACACAATGTGAAATTATTTTAAATTCTTTTGTGGATCCTCTCTCGGAAGTCCATGGAATCTTGGTAATAGATGAATTAAACCAGATTTTCGTTCAAAATTGTGTACCTCACCTTGTAATTAAATATAGGTGGGTTGGATATCAACATCGGGTGAGGGTAGTTCTTTTAGAGTTAAATTGTTTTCTACCATGTTATTCATGTTAATTTCAGTTTTAATGTTGGTTCTAGAAGATGTATAAGAAGGATCAATATGAGTGTTGATGTTTTGTGCGTCATCCTTCAAAAGTTCCTCTAGTGTATCTCAGGGTCACTGATATAGGATTCTCTCTGGTTTGGGTTCAAAAGGTTGTAAGTCTCCCAGATTAGAACGTGTCATACACAAAAACTACACAAGAAATAAATTAGAACACAAAAAATAAATGTTAAGGTAGAAGATAAAACAAACAAGCATTCACAAAATTTACAAATAAAATTATCAAAAACACGCACTAAAACATAAGCGCTCCCCAGAAACAACGCCAAAATTTGACCGCGTTTTCATGACATGGAAAATTGATTATGATTTTAAGGTTGATTTATAGTCTAGGGAAGACCCTGGGTTTTCTCTCAAGGAGTGTTGGTGGGTTTAGAGTGTGCATTTTTAATAAGAAGTACTTAGATAAGGGATGGTTTTGAAGACAGTTTTAGAATGAAATGAATTAATTAAAGAGTTTAATAGTTGGAAAGAAAATATAGTGTTAATTAATTATGAAATTCAATGGGTTCATTGTGAGTTCACTACACAAATTTAAAGCTCATTGTCCTTGGAGATTAATTAAGGTTTGATGTAATTATTTGGTTGAAACCAATCGAAATCACGATTACTTTCCAAGATCTTTTATCAAATCATGTTGATCCAAACCTTGACATAACAATCATATAGAAAAGGTATAAATCAAATGAATGGTATAAAAGCTTCCAAAAAAAATTGAAATTTCAAATAAGTGGGGAAGAAAAGGATTCTTGTGCTGTCCAATCCGAACAACGCAAGTCACACACTCAAAACTTCGCACCGATAGTTTAAAAGTAAATGGAATTTCATTCGGTTAAATCAAAAAAATATAAATCAAAGTAAGATAATTCTAAATGAAATGTTTTCAAACCAAAAATACATCGAACCAGTTGTCTCACAAGTTCTGGAACTCCCTTCACATGTGTATAGCTCCCTCATAATGAACACCCATCGTTCAGCTCGACATAGGGAGGAGGATGAAGCTTGGGTGGAACTCCTTCTTCAATCTTGATCCCCCTATGAGGATATAGGCCTCCAGAACTTCTAGGATGAGAAAGAGACTCCTCTAGGACTCCAAAATGTCATATCTTCACTTCTTGGTCGAACTTCCAAATGAGGAGCCGAAGGTGGCATTTTATAGGAAAATGGGAAGGTGGTTTTGATCACACAAAATTCCTAAAACCACTTTTCATAGGTGTTTCGACCTACAGAAAACCTTATCTAGATTTATAGAAAATAAAAAAGTTCTATCCCCACCTATTGGATGTCTCCACTGAAAGTTTGTTATAATCCGGGAACCTAGAGCATGATATATCGACAATTTCAAACACACCACTTTTGACTTCGTGCAGATTTGGTGTGCTGGACAGATTAGGTCATTTGGGCCACCATATGGAAGCCTGAGTCTTCAGTTACTTCATATGAAATGTGTCCCAATGATATTTGGACTAGACCACAAAATGTCATCCCAATTGGATGCATGTTCTAGTAGAAGTGTGTGGATTAATCCACTGGTGTTCTTAGATCCTTCAAAGTTTGGCTCATTTTTCTTGGACATCATCATGGGCCCTCCAAACCACTTCCTCCTACAATGGAATCATAAAAAAAGTAAGATTGACCTTTTTAACAATGATAAACACAAAATAAGTGATTCAAATATGGAATGAAACATGTCATTATTTTTATAATTTTCAAAAAAAAAACCATTTTAGCACAGTGGTGTAAAGATGAAAATTACACAGTGAATCGTTGTACGATCACCGGTCACAATTTGGGATGTAGAGGTTTGGTCGGGGAAATAAACTATCCCCGATATTTTGTTGGTCCATTCTAGTCCGTATAAAGAGATGAGGAGGTTCCCTACCACCTTTACCTAACCTCAATAGCTAGAGTGGGCACATGACATCTCCCACCTCTCCCAGCTGAGTAGATGCATGCATGATCCTACACATATCATCAACCAGATAAGAACTTACGACCATGGACCATCCCTTTGGATTGTGTGTTAGGCTAGTATAGAAATACACAGTTTTTCCTAGGAGTGGGAGAGCCAGGTCTGAGCTCAGTATCCCGAGTTGTTTTCCTTATTTTTCTTTTCAAAGATGAAAATCTTGAACATGGGAATGATTTAGAGTCATTTTTTTACATTAAAGACTTTGGAATATTTATGCATATAATTAAAAATCTAGGAACTAAGACGATGTCAAATTCTGAGGTCTAGTGTCCTGAATAAATTATACAAAAAACAATATGTGTTTTTTTACTATACATGAGACAGAAATAGGATATCTCTTAGATTATATCTTGGATTAGAAATATGAGGCCACAGTTGAGTTTGGAACATGAAATTTTCCCAAGGCCATGTATAAATTTTGTCAGCGCACAACTTCAGTGAGAAAATTCACCCTGGGGAAAAATCCTAAATTAAATAATTGATCATAATTATTTTATCTCAAATGAAGAATCAAATAACATTCAAAATTGGACTTGGGTTGAAAATATGATACCACAATTGCGTTCTAAATTGGGTGATTTTCCTAAGTTTAACATAAAATAAGATAGGGCATGTATTTTGGATTCTGCATCGAGTGGGACGTCTATAAATACATGTTTAAGGTGATAGATTAGGGTTAGCTTATAATTCCTCCCTATCTCTCTAAAAACCTCCCACTCTATTGCTATCTCCTATCCTACTATTATTCATTGGATCAATGAATGATCTTCACTAAAACATCAAGAAATCATTGAGGGAGCATGAAGATTGCATTAGTAGTGGTATACGGATGGATATAGGTAGGTTTTATCTTATTTTATGTTCTGATTCAGTTTCTATTTTTATTATCTATTTTGTTTCCTTGTTCAACATTTTTATATTGTCAAATAATCAAGGGCTACATGAACACGAGCATCAATTTATATTTGAAACCCCATTCTTCATATTTTCTTCACAAATACCCACTATTAATTTTTGAACACATCAAATGACCATCAGATAATTTATCAGAGGTAGGTACTGGGAAGGTATCATCATAGGGATCACATATATGTTCTTGGATCTAGAATCAGGTAGTCTATGGAGTCGCGTTGGTCTGTGGAAGAGACCACCGGAGTAAGGACAACCAGCATCAGCTGGGAGTGTCATCCATAGATGGAGTTAAGTTGGATCAAGTAAAACAGATGGGGTCTGGTGGAGTCCAGCGTTGTGCGGATGGAGGCACGGTTGTTCGATGCTGTGTGGCTGGCGGCGTGGTCATCCTGCATAGCGGTGAGGTCATGCGGGGTACCGGGGGTGTGAGTTGAGGTGGAAGGTGAACAAGATATAGAACAACACAAAGAGATAACTTGAGCAGTGAAGCTGTGTCACGATTAGGCGGGAGGACCGGGGCCAATAGGGGCCGAGAACCAAGGGGTCACCGTGGTTGACGAAGGGGGTGCATGAGGTCCGGAGGTGGACCGTTGGGCCAGCTGGTCGTGCACCGAAGGGGTTGGGTCAGCAGAACATGGACCAGGCCAAGTAAAGGTGTGTTTCGTGATGGTGAAATAGGATTGGGCCAATCGGAGCAGGATGGCCCTAGAGTATGGGTTTGGATTGTTTGGTTCGGACAAGTCTAGATTGATCTTAAATCCTTTAAATACCCTTTTCTCCTACATCATGTGTCTGTTTGATGTACCTTCCCTTGATATGAATCCCTTTAATTGAGGTGGATCTTTTATGATCAGTTCAAGAATCTTAAATCTTGGTCCCATTATTTAGTTTCATGGGACACTTAGGTTTAATAATAATAATTCAATTATTATTATTGAGACTTCTTATTTCCAACGTGGAACCTACACGCAGTGTCTGATTAATGCACTATAAGCGGTGGCATGACCACAGTTCGTGGATAAAATTTTCAAGATGAATTTTGGGCTTTTAAAGTAAAGTTGATGTGTGGGCCCTACAAGGTCCAGTTTTCACACTTTGGGGTGAAATAAAACTTTTTCACCAGGTATTCATTTTTGGATGACCATGTAGTCAAACTTGTGTGTTTTTTTGTGAGGATCGTAATGGAATGATCCATATAATCTGTTTCTGGACCAAGGTGTGTCCCCCACGTGATTCCATTTAAGTGATGTTTGGCGACTCATGAAATTTTCATCAGATGTCCATTTGGGGTGAATGAATAGTAGATCTTGCGTGTTTTTCACAAGGATTGTATTGTAGTGATCTGTTTGGGGTAGAATAGCATTGTTCATGATCCCATTAAATGTGGAAACATGAAATGAATATTTGTGGAAGATCCTTTTGATGTGTTTTGAGAGAACCCATGGCTTGGGATAGCTTCAACTCTTGTGAGAGTAGAGAAGATGTATGAAGGGATGCAGTCAAATATTATAGAGTGGTTTGAGGAGGTGTGTCAGTGTAATTATGTTGTTGGCCCTCCAAATCAACAACAAGCATCATACACCATTTGACCATTTCAATGGGTATTTCAAGTAATATGAGAGTAAGCTGACATGAATAGGGGTACTTTTTTGTAGATTAGTACCCAATAATGGTTAGGTACATGGCCGTGCGATGAGGCAGGGTCCTATGTGGTATAGGCACCACAAACACCGTGTACTACTTTATGAAAATTATTTCTCTCATATCTCCTTCATTGGGACTCAGAGTCTGTCATGCGAGTATCCTATTTTGAGTTCGTTTATACGTGGGATGTGATGGTTCTCATCGTAGTGGATTCTGAGGTACGGTGTGAGATGTTCCCAGAATGAAGCTTATCTTGGGCGGCACCCAATGACTGCATCAGTGTTCTTCCGAGAGATAACATCTAGTAGGCATGGCTAATGTTCCTCAGCGATTCCTGAGAGGTACCATCTAGAAGGGATGAAACGTGTTCCTAGGTTCTTTCTATGAGGTACTATTCAGCAGGGAAGACCAGTGAAGTTCTTCTACAATTATTTCTATGTGGAACCCTCCAGTCGGGCATGGCATGGGTTCTCAACCTTATTGAGTGGAACCCTCTAGCAAAGTTGGGCATGAGTCATCAACCTTAAGTGAGTTGAAACTTACATCAAGGTTGGTCATGGTTACTTGACCTTAATAGGGTGGAACCCTCTATCTGGGTTGGGCATGGGTCCTAGATCATACTATAGTGGAACCCTCTAACAGGGCTGGGCATGGGTCCTTGAACTTTTCTAAACAGAACCATCCATCCAGGTTGGGTATGGTTCCTAGACATTGATATGACCTCCTGACTATGAAAAATATACACTACCACAAAAACAGTTTTTCGCAGCGTGCCCCCTTTATCATTGCTAACGAAAAAGCGCTGATAAAGGCACCCCTTTATCAGCGCTTTTTTAGTGCTGATAAAGGGACCCCTTTATCAGCGCTTGTTTAGTAGCGCAGATAAAGGGGGGCCTTTATCAACGCTTTTTTTAAAAGCGCTGATAAAGGGTCGGCTTCAATTTGTTTTTTTAAAAAAAATATTAAAATATTAAAATATAAATATAGTTATATTGATATATAAATATAATATATAATTTTTAAATATATTTTAGATAACTATAAATGTACATTTACACTTATTATACATAATATATAAGATATTTTGTGAAAATGGCTTCTTAAAAAATTAATAAAATATTTTAATTAATAATTTACTAATCATTATGGAGTAATAGTCATTTAATAACTATTTGAGGACTAAAAAATTAAAAAAATTCAAAAAAGATCCAAAATATGTTGAAAACGCAACTCAAACTTCAAACGGCCATAACTTTTGATCCGGGTGTCCGTTTGAGCTCTTCCATATATCAAAGCGAAGACTGCGACGAGCTCTACGTCTCTATAATTGGGAAAATCCCGGTCAAGCATTTTTCGAGGCCAAAAGAGGCCCATAAGGCCTCCAAAATTGAGTTTTTAGTCGGGGTACCCAGATTTTTTAACATTTTGTGGATTTTCACCCTCGTTTAAGGGGGTATTATTGGATTTTTTTGGTGGGGTATGAATTTATTCCAAGGTATTACATTCATATTGATATTATGTCTTTGAAATTTCATCATTTTTTATAATGAACTGCTATTTATAATCAAATATATAACAATATCTTCATATTTTTTAAATATTCACACCTAAAAATTTAATTATAAATATAAATAATAAAATATATTTACATATAAAATATATTAGCTTTATCTAAATAATAACTGACATCCATTTTATTTAAAATACAATGAATATTTATATACCTATATATAAATCTAACTATATATATATATTAATCTAACTATATATATATTAATCTAACTATATATATATTAATCTAATAACTATATATATATTAATATAACTACATATATATATATTAGTATTACAATAAATATATATATTAATATCACCATAAATATATATATTAATATAACTATATATATATTAATATAACTATATAAATATATATTCATATAACTATATAAATGTTAATATAACTATATATATGTTAATATAACTACATATATGTTAATATAACTATATATATGTTAATATAACTATATATATATATATATTAATATAAATATATATTACTATACGAATAAATATAACTAAATATATATATATATATAGATATAGATATATATTAATACCACTATATATATATATTAATATTACTATATATATTATAATATAACTATATATATATATATATTATAATATAACTATATATATATATTAATATAAATATATATTACTATACGAATAAATATAACTAAATATATAAATATATATATAGAGATATCATGAATTGGAAAGCAAATCAAAATAGAGTAGTGGTAAGGGATTAGGCGCGCAGGGGGGAGGTCTTGAGTTCAAATCCTGGTGGAGGCAGGGGTGCGCGCGCATGGGGAATATTGGAGCAAGCGCTGTTAAAGGGTGGAGGGGGGTGCGTGGGGTGCGTGGGGTGCTGTATAGGGGCCGAAAAGTGCTGTAAAATGGGGGGGGGGGTTCAAGCGCTATAAAAGCCCCGCTGATTGGCAGTATTTTTTAATTTTTTTTAACTTTTATCAGTGCTTTATTAAAAGCTCTGATAAAAGGGTCCTTTATCAGCGCTAAAACGAAAGCGCTGATAAAGGGGTTCTTTTATCAGCGCTTTTTTTATCGCTGATAAAGGACCCCTTTTTTCAGCGCTGATAAAAGTGGTCTTTATCAGCGCTTTTCAGAGCGCTGATAAAGGGGACCCCCCTTTATCTACGCCGGCTTTATCAGTGCTTTTTCTACCACTGATAAAGCCCATTTTTAGCGCTGATAAAGGCCGTATTTGTAGTAGTGGTTATGGGACATGCTTTGACGTGACTTTGGAGTCTCAAGAATGAGGGACACTTTTCCCATCGAGACGCGTCCCTATGACACGACCTAAAACCATGAGAGCGAGACAGTGTCACCCAAAGAGGACTGTATCAAGGTACGGTGATTGAGTCCCTTTGAATTTTAGTTCAGAGTATATGTGTGGGATGCTAGTCATCAATGGTGGTTACTTCTGGGACTATTGTATACTATTTCTTGGGATGATCTTGTGAGCTGGAGATCCCATTACCCTCTCATTTGGGTTTCTTTTTTTGAGACACACGCACACACACACACATGTATATATATATATATATATATATTCTATTTCTAGTACCAACATAATGGGTTTTTGTTACTCTCTTTCCTGGAGAGGTGAAGACGCATGGGGTATGCCACATGATTTTCGTGCCTAGCATCTCGTGGTTGGAAGAGTCTACTCTCCTGATATAGGTAGTGAAGGCTCGATGAGAAGTTCATCTTCTCACCATTTCTAGATCCTTGTGTTTGGACAAGCTTACTGCACTCTATTTTTGGGTTGAAATATACTTCTTTTATTGTACCTTGTTATCTCTACTGCTTTCCTCTTCAGTTGTATCTCTTAATTATACTATCTTCACTACCTCTCTTGTTGATCCACTAACCCTTTGGGGCATCCTTCTGAGTATTTTTATACTCAAACCTTATTGGGATTTTACCACACTTAGTTTCCCCTTGCAGATGACAGACAGGTTGATCATGACTTTTAAGGAACTAGGGAGACGAGGTACATGGACCATGTTCTGTGGTCATGACTTGAGATTTATGAGCGGGTCTCCCCTAACAGCTTTTATATTCCACCTGTTGTCATGTTGTGGCACTTTTCTTATTGGGTGTGTATTTTACCCCTTTACCTTTCAGTTTACTTTCCAGTACTTCTACTATTTAGAGGTTGATGCATGTTTTTGGTTTATATATAGCAGTGTTGTATATTGTTTTGTCTTCCATATGACTTGTTTTCATTTAAATGGATATGTGTGTGTACAAGTTCTTATAAAAAGGAATTCTATAGTTTTTTAGGCCTTCGACTCTAGTTTCCAGCCCAAGGCCTATAAAGGCGGTCTTGGGGTAGTTTTGTCTCGAGCCCTGACATGGGTTGGGTGATGATAATTCCATCAAGGAATGTGCAACGAATGGTGGTATAAATCCATAAGTCATGAAAATTGAGTTAAAATCCACAACATTTGTTTGTTCAGCCTCAATCCATTCTCATAGAAGAATAAAAACAAAGACGAATATCAACAAAAAAATACAATTCCATTAATTTAAATCTTCCAAATATGTGTGCATAAATTTTATTCATGGAATTCACACAAATTCATCTTGAATTAGAGAATGGTATATATAACACAAATCAATACTCTCCCAAGAGTTTTGATCGATCGATGATGAAGAATGGGGTTGTGTCGTCATCATTGATGAGATCCATGAACTCTGTTGGCACAATGATCCAAAATATAGTCTCGATATATTGTCATTCACCAAGAGTTCCCTCTAGTGGTCACCAAGGACCCTAGGGTTTTAGCATCCAACCATGAGAAAAAATATACAATCATATATTTATAGAATAGAGCACATTCTATGGTGAAAACAAATAAAATAAATAAATAAATATATTTATAATATTCATTTGCACCGGAGAAAACCTTTTAAAAAATACATCATGAAAAAAAGGTTATGTCATGCCTAGGTAAAACCCTCATCATGAACCCAACAGTGCCTTTGGATTTATGATTTGGGCTCCCTTTTGGGTGTCATTCCACTTTTTAAGGAAAACTACCTGTGGATGTTATTTAATATATTTAATACATTTCAAAAATTTATTCCTGGAACACTAGGCCTCAATATTTCTTGTCATATTTGTTCCTAGTCTAAAAAATAATCCACATAATATCCCAAAATAATACATGAAAAATAAGATACATTACATGTTACATGTATTAAAGTTAAAATTTTCATTTTCTTGATGTTATCATTTTGACCCCACTATTGTCTTTTCAATTACCCTCATTTCCTCAGTACTAAAACATTCCATGAAAATAGTGGTAAAACTCATTCAATAATCTGCTAACATAAACAATTTCAAATCTAGTGAAGTTCCCAAACTATTATAGAATTTTTTATTAAGAAATAAAAAATTTTAATATCAATTTCATAATATAGACAAAAACTAGTTATCTAAAATAGAAAAAAACAACATTGAGAAATTTAAAATATATTCCAAAACTAATTCTAAACAGGTCATAAAAATAATATATGAAGACTCTAAACATGTTGAAATACCCCCTCCCCTAGAAACACTTGCTTAACTAATATTTATCACTTGATCTTATAATAATAAATAAAATAGCAATGATTAAACATGTTTAAATAATAAAAAGAACCTAGTTTTTATTTTCAGATTGTTTGAGTTAATATCTTTCTCTTGATTCTCATAGGATAGCCTTGACATAGACTCCTTAGGTTTTTTACACATGAAAACCTATATGAAAAATAGAAACCCAAACGACAATTTTGTTCAAAAAAATTAAAATGAGATTTTGGGAAGATAAGAGACTCTTGGAACATTCCATGAGTTTTTGCTGTGTTCAAAACTATCTACAATAAGGAAGTTTTAATGTTTTAACCCCAATCTGATGTTTGGATTGCTTTATTTGCTAGAAAACAATATAAATTATTATTTTTATGATTTCTATGAGTTGAAATTGGTCTTGTAGAACATCGTAAATAATGTAAAATATTATCATCCTCAAAATATAAAAATATAAATGCATAAGGTGTATGAAAATGATTTTGGGGGTCTCTTTATTAGATGTTGTATCATTCTCTAGTGGATGGTCATGGTCACGCTAAGGTGGTAGGGGCCTCCAAAAATATCCTGAAGTTTCTTTATATTTAAACTTTATAACTACCTCTTAAAATTCCCACAATAGTTTCACTGTCCAAGTGGCTACCTAGTATTCCTCATCATTATCTAGAGAAGTGTGGAACTCAGTTAAACATAAAAATTTAGTACCAAGGGATTTATAATGTAATTAAACAAATGAAAAATCTGTAAATATAGAATCCAAAGATATTTTCACACCCATAAGAAGATCATCCTTGAGTTTTTTAACTTGAATTTGTTCCTCTAGAATATTTTTTTTAGTATAGGGTAGTGGATCTATAATTATTTATTTAAATACCACCATCTTATTTTATTATTAATTTTTAAAGAAAACACCATTAGTACATAATATGTATCATTAATATAGTGAGGTATATTTTGAATTTGTATTTAATTAAATGTTTTATCAAGTGGGTTTAGTCATTGGTAACCCCACTCTAATGGTTTAGTTGGAATCATATGTTCTTCAATGAGTGCCTCAGGTAAGTACATAGAAATTTTTTGGATTGAAGGTTGTTCAATTACTTATTCAACCTCTTAAATATCACATTGATCAAGGGTTACATATTATTAAACATTTTATTCTTTGTGTTTCAATAAATACATAATTATTTGGAGGGTGGTGTATATCATAGACATAATTTCCTTTTATTCTCCCATATCATGTTATTTATCCTTGCTTTATTGGTCCACTGGTAGAGAGTTAGTGATAATTATTTTGGTCTCCATGGTACTCAATTTTTCTTTAGTATTAATGTGAGGAATATTTAGTGGATGTTATATATCTCTATTGGGGGTAGTAGTTTAAATCCTACAAACAATTGGTATATACAAAAGGCTACTCAAGCTACTGGCACTGAGTTGGTTGTTCCTCAGGTTTTTATTGGAAGAGAGATTGATTAGTGTTAAAAAGTTTGGTCAGGTGTGGTTATTTGACCCTATTAATGAATATGCTAATATATTTAAACAATTAAAAAACATGGGGATCTATTGAAAAATGTTCCCACATTTATAACCACCATAGTTAGAATGAAAATATAAAATATAAACAATAGAAAAATAGAAAAATAGAAAAATAAGGAAGAAAATAATAAAAAACATGAAAAAATAATCTTTGCTAATCCCAACTACCTAAAAATAGTGCGATTTTTTGACACTTATCATCATTTATATATCATAAAATCATATTTTAAATCCACTAAGTACAATATAAAATTGACCACATGTATTTCTATCAAGTATCCTAACCTAGAAAATCACTATCCACACACTTTTTTTGTTTTTTTCATTACATTCTATGCTTAAGATAGAAAAAATTTTGGATGATGAATGTAATCAAAAAAAGAAAAATGATAATCCTAAAAATAATGAAATTAAATAAAGGAGACTCCCCTGGATTCAAATTTAATGATATTTAATTCTCTCACTGCCTTGATTCCCTAACCTTACTCTCTATATGATTACATACAATTACACACACCCTCACAACATAAATTAACTGAATAGAAATCAAACTGAAGAAACCTCCTAAGTGATAATCCCAATAATATCTCAAATAATACACAACTATGAGTCCATGCACCATAAAACCCACTAATCCCATCATTAAATAGAGATTCAACCAATAAGAGTGAAATTTATTTTAGAAATGTGAAAGGGTATGGGGGAAGGGAAGCTCAAGGTACCATCATTCAATTAAACCCCTCAATAACCTATTCCTTATATCAAAACAAGAAACACAAATCTTGGTGTGTGAGCTCTAGAGTCACTATTTTTCATCTAGAGGGTGATCCATGATGTAAACTGTCATTGTATATACGATCATGAAAATAAAAATTAAAAAAATCAATATAATGAGTGGAAGAACAAATGAACAGATTGGATAGAATACAATTTAGTTAATAAAAATATTTTTAATTATAGGAATACTAATCTAAATCCCAAATGGGGAACCTTTTTAAAAAATTTGGAGGTTAAAATATCTATAGGTAGTGTTGGGGTTATTTTATTTATCGTATAATTTTAATGAAGTTAGTTGTGATATCCCTTCTTCCCTGGATGGTATCCATGTGTACTGTTCAAGTGTGTAGATTATCAACCTGAAAAAATCTAAAATATTTTCATTTCCTAAAAATCATCCCATGATTACTTTCTGCCATTGAGTTTGGATGGTTTATATTTGGAACAAATGGATAGTGTTTCCCAAATATATTTGAACACGAGAAATGATTTTTTAAATTTAATTCATGAATTTTCCATTTTGGGGATATTCAGACTTAATCTCGACAAGGAGAAAAATATTCAAATACAACTAAGTCTAGTATGGTACTCATACCTCTACCCTTTGAAAATTTATCCCACATATCAAATTCAATATATTTTTCTACATTTAAAAATTATAGGTATCATTGTTTTACTTTAGAAAATATCATATGTATGATCTAATCCTCTTAAAAATTATGTAACCTGTCAATTATCTAGGATAACGTATATTATGTACTTCCTTCCATAAATTTTCAGAATTCCAGAAATGTTATTCAGGGTAAATTATCCTTTAATAACATCCTGAGTGATATTTTATATCTGAAAGATAATTTCTTGTATTCTTTTCTTTGGGAAAATTATTTCATGTATCACCTCAATCCTTATAAAATATGTAACAATCCATCTCCCCTTCCTAGATTTTTTTATATATAACTTTTATGGAGAAACTATGTTATTTATGATCCCTCTAGAGTAGAAAATATGTTACGTATCCATTTATGTTAAAAAATTACATATATATCATCTTCCAATTGACTTAGTGAATTTTTCTTATAGTGTTTCCATAATTGAATTAAATATTGAAAATTAGATTTAAAATCCTATTAATAATTTAAAAATAGGATAAATATATTACTTTTCACATAATTCGAAAAATGTATAAAACAAATAAAAATAAAAATTGAATCTTTTTAACTATTATATTCAAAAAAAATAAATGTAAAAAATGAGTTAATTTCAAATATTTTATATAAATTATACGATTAATTATCATTGAAAAATAGATTATGTTTTGAAAATGTTATATCTCATCATGGGTTTGTCTCACCTCTTCTTCATCGCTAAAAATATAGGGAATCATTGGTTGGCCACCTCATTTCTTCAGCCTTAATGATCTTTAGTGGTCAGTATGCATACTGGTCTCTCTCGTCCATTTTTCTTCTTCAATGTATAAGGATGATCTCTTATAGAAGTGTTGTATATTTATTTTAATTCATAAGCTCATATAATATCAACAATAAAAGAAACATCAGTTTTCTATCAATGTCTTTCTTTTCAATATTATATTTTCATCATGAGACCATCATAAATTCCCAAAAATTAAATTATGAAAATTATATTTAATGCTTGGAAATTGTGGTACCATAATTTTTTTATCCCTCAATATAATCATGTGGATTCACTACCAAAAATTTTCAATCCATAACAAGTTATCAACAATTCATGGTTGTTTTCTTCCCAAAACCCTTAACATAATTTCCATAAATACCCTTATCAAAATCATTTAAACTAATCAAAGGGTATTTCTTAACAATTCCTCAATTTTATATCCTTATAAATTATTTAAAATATTCATTTCTGAAATATTGTGAAAAAATCCTCCCATTCTTATGATTTTTAATTCTCAACAATGTTTTTCTTGAATGAGGACATGTAAACAGTATCATGATATTCAATATTTGAAGAAAAACTCAAAATCTTCACATAATTTATTTTTCTGAATTATTTATTAAAAAATACTTGTTAAACTAAAAAAAAAGATAACTTTTATGTATCTCCCATGTTACAGTTAAGTATCCATCAAAACTATGGTGTTACCCTTAATTATCTAAATACAGATAAATACATTTCAAAATTTCAAAATATCCATGGTTTGGTAAAACCTTATGTACTTATTCTTATGCATGGAAACCCTTAAGTATTTATTTTCTATAGGTAAACCCTTACATATGATTTTTTATTTTATTTTTGCACATGCACTAGAGAACCCTAATGTATTAACCCTTATGTATTCAGTACTTTTCCATAGTTCAAGAAATATGAAATATATAAATACTCATATATATCCATTAAATATAGGATAACCCTTATATATAAAACCATATAAAAGTAAATGAAAAATATAAATACTCCCACATACATGTTGTTTACCGTTATTCATGTACACAAATAATTAGATGAACCCTTACATATCATAGAAACTTATCGCTTTACCAACATCATTTTAGATTCAAAGTGACAATTATGTATTGAAAACTTTTTAAAATATGAAACAACCCAAAACCTAGAATTTCACCAGCCTTATCTATATTTTTTCGCAATATCTCCAAACCTTCAAGTTAGTTCATGAACTTAAAAACAAATCTATTCATCACAGTAATATTTCAAAATCTTATATAGATTATAATAATCATTAGATTATTTCAATAGATCTTATAATACTTAAATAATCTATTTCTCAACAATATTTAATATCTTTTTCCCACTAATATTCTAAAATAATATAATTTCATTTGATAGAATATGTGGCATGCCACAATGAGCTTAAGAAACCCATGAAATATATATTTTTAACTTTATTCTATTCGATATGTTGTAGAACATGAAAACCAGGGTCAAAGTGAACTGTAATATAATATAACGACTCATTAAATTATAAAATTTGAATAATACTAAATAAATTATGAAATTTATGGTTATATACGGATTAAAAATAAAATAATAATATTTTAAAAGAAAAAAGAACTGTTTTCTAATTACTGTACTTTTTTAAACAACATATTACTCTCTCTTTGGACTCTTAAATTAAAAATAATTTTGAAATAATTTAGAATTTTTTTTAAAAATAAACACAATATTTTAAATAATAAAATAAAAATTATCTTAGGGTGATTGTTTTTTATTTTTTTGAAATATTTCTTTTTATGTTGAATAGTAAAAAATGTAGAATTTTATATGAAAATTGCCTTTTTGTTTAATGCATTTACAAGGTAAAATTATATTTTGAATTGGATTTCATGTAAAAATAGTTCAATTATATATATATAGTAATCCAATATACATCATTTGAATATTTTTAAAAATGAATTTAAATATAAAACATTTATAACATTTGAACATTTTCTCTTTGAAACTCCACTTTCTCATACCATCTCCGTGATTAATTTTAAAAAAAATTTTAACACTTATATGAATTTTATATAATAAAATGGTTTTATTATTTTTAATTATAATAGTTTATATTGCATAATAAGTTTTAATTAATTTTCATTCATAACAATTTGAAAATATAAAAAAATTAATTTCTGTGGAAAATGTTAAAAGCGATGTTTTTGGACGTTACATGCACTTGTGTTGAAATTAATTTTCAACACACATAGAATTTTTATTAAATTAAATTCCATTAAAAATTTTAATCATAATTTAAAAAGTATCTAATAAGTCTCATTTTATTTTATTCTTAAGGATTTAATTATCTTGGTTAAAAAACTAATTATTGTGGTAGTAAATATAGTGGTAACATGTAATCTTAAAGGCTGAGGAATGAGATTTTTAAAACATTTTTTTATTTACATGGTGGAGGTGTTTCTTTGATATATAATACCTAAAATACATTATTTATCAATTATGATTCCATAATAGGTGATATTAACCTCCCATTATTTAATACTTTTGGATATTTGTAAAAATGTCACTCCTCAATTATTTTAGGGAACTCACTCCTCTCACTTATTAAAACCGTTCAAGCTATGTAATCAACCAAATACTACTAAAATCACCCCATATATTCCATATCATCATCATCAAATCCTTTTTTGGTCATAAATGCATCCAATGAAGGGTTTTTGTGCATACCTAAGGAGTTTACATAAAGAATAAGTATCGTTCTTCAATGAGAGTTTTTATTTTATTTCTTCCTCAAACTCAATAATTTCTTAGTTAACAATGATGATATAATAAAATAATTATTTTCCATATAATAATATATTTTTATGTTATTATCATGACCTAGAACCACCCCCACTTCAATCAAATGGGTTTCAGAACCATCATTTGTATGTTAGGAAGACCACAACCTCGTGATCCAAAGATGTTCATTGTTTCCATTACCAACTCTCACGGTTGGGTATGATGATGTATCTAAAGTATATATAATATATTTATAACATAATTATAACTTTTTGGTAATTATATATTATATACCATTATACATTACATTCCATAGGAGATATGACAATGTTTCTTTTGCGTACGGTGGGCTACCAACACGCAAAGTGATCTCATGAATCATTCACTAATGTTTTACATGGAATGTAATAAAGATATATTTAATGAATATATATGATATAAATTATATAATTAATATATTCATGAAATATTTATAATTATTATAAGATAATATATTATTTTATTTCTTACTATTTAACTCACTTAAAGTTGATGAAATTGTTCATATATGTGTGGACTACCGCCTTTATGATGTGATGTGACTCTATTTTCATCACCAACCCACATGGATGATATATATAAGTATATTCAAAAAATTAATATGATATTTATGATATTTTGAGAATTATACAGTGATAAAATATTACTTACCTATTTCCCATAATGATCATTAAAAAATATAGATGTTACCCATATATACTTATGGAGTACCATCTCTATTATCGTAACAAACATAATTTTTGATAACCATATTTCCTTATTGATTTTATATTTATAATTTATGTAAAAATATGATAATTATGACATTACTATTATTATGGATATGATAAAACATATAATATGTGACATAATCAGATCTTTCATGACGAAACATGCATGAGAAATCAAGACAATTAACGCTCGAAATATTGAAAATAATGAAACTTTGTTAATGGAGAAGAGATAAGAAGTTATAAAAGTATCATATATGATATTATAAATATAAATATTTTTCTGTTATAGGTTAATAACATTTTTAAAACCACTATAAATAAAGTTACATTATATTCAACCAAAAAGAAATCACAAGGTAAGGTTCTTCATCTCAATCTTCCATAATTAAGGAATATTTGAATATTGTGTGCCTAATTTGTTATATATGAAGTAAAGACATATAATTTTACATGTAATATCATTAATCCTTAATAATTCATTTTATTTTATGTTTCAATTTGAATTATTTCATCCAAGAGGACTGTAATTAAATGTTTCTATTTGGTAAATAATTCCATAACATAATATATTTTCACAGGGTTATATTACTTCGTCGCCATATTGGATATTATAATATTATATGTTTCAGTAATTTTGATCATATTATGTTGTATTTGAATTTTTTTGTGTATTTATAGTTGATACATATTATCAATTAATTAATTAATTATCATTTCAATGTTATGTTCACTATAAGGGTTTAATTCACAATCTCATTCTCATCGAGATTATTTAATATTGAATTTCATTTGCTGGAAATTATATTACAATTTCCTAATAAACCCATTTAATTTTCTTTTCATATGATTATTAATAATTTTTTCATGTAATAAAACTATTTTCTCTATTTTTTTACTTAAAATGATTTAGAACATTTTTTTTCAAAGCATGACTTCAATTGTCCCTTTATTCAGAAAACTATTTTATTTTAAAACCATGTTTTCTAAAAATATTTAAAAAAATGTTTTTAAAATTTTCCAAAATATTTATTAATGTAATGTGACCAATTTTTTATTTTCACAAAAATATTTCAAAGGAATCTTTAGGTAATTTTCAAAACAATTATTGTTTGAATTTTATTGATAAATTGAGTAGAGTAATTATTTTAACTTGTATGATATGAGCGGAATTTATAGCCTTCGTGACCACTAAACTTATTTAAAATTCATTTATAATTTTATATAAATATTTTAAAAGTAATTTATTTTAATTTTTTTTGTTAACTTTTAGTTTTAAAAAATGATTTCTAAAATGAAAATAATATTTTATTGAAGAATGTTTTTTAAATATATTTTTATGGTATTTCTATTTATCAACGGCCTAAACCCTTTATTATTACTCAAATGGGTATATAATGTAATTATACCATCCTTATTAAACCTCTATATGGTTTATGATCATTTTGACCAAGAAAGGTGTTGACATTCACTTCCTCGATTAATCCTTATAGTCATAGTATTTCCCTTGAATTATTGAAAAGTCTATGAACATTAAATTCCACCTAAATATCCATATTACTTATCATGGATATAAATATTTCTTAAAACATATGTCATTTATACATATGGTATTCTAAATTGAAATTTATATGTTTATATGGGTAAATATTGATAAATCTACATTCCTTACTCAATATAGATACTTGATGTTAAGGCACATTGTTCATAAAATAAACCGATTAATTGATATATGAGGAATTATTGGTACATGTAGAACCGAGTCACACCCAGTTATAGAAATAACCTCAAAGAATAAGTTTTATAATGAGTTGAATAATTAAAGTATATTTAAATTAGATTTCCTAACTAAATGAGTGTGTACCAAATAGTTTTAGAGATTCTACTTAAAGTCTTCCTGGTAGAGGTATCGCATGTTTGAGACATGACACCCAAAAATTAAGCATTTAAATCATTATAATTTTTTATTATTATGAATTTGTTTTATTTACTCACCTTTACATATTGATTATGTCCTATCCAATTATGATAATCATTTTATTGATTAAATGAAATGCGTTTTAGTTATTCAACTTGTCAAATTGTTTATTATCCATGATATTTCTACATTGATATTATCTCTAAATGCACTTATTTCTTAGTTTATTGATTATATTTAATTTGTGTTTAATTATTTACCTTTATATATTATTTATGATTATTTATTCATAATTTCTTCTGATATACACAACCATTACTTATAACTTGAGCTCAACCTTATTTTGTTTCCCTTCCCTAGGATTCCATGAATTGTACTATGATTGATGTGAAAGGGTATGATAAAAGGGGAAATGTTATCATTAAATAAATATGTTTTAATTTTTGTTTTCAAATGTAATTCAATACTTATGTATGTATCTAGTTTTATAAGATAACAATACTATTTGGTTCTTTGGGATGCAATTTTTTGTTCCTCATGACAATGTAATAAAGCTTCAATCATCTTAGGGATACATGGGTCAAGGTTTCTATAGTTGATACTAGAGGAAGTTTAGTATAAACTTTAGGAACTATATTTAGGAAAAATATATTAGAATATATTAACCTCTTTAAAATTTTAGGATAAGTATAACAATATACTAATGTTTTGGTAAGGAAGATATTATGTGTTGTTTTACCAAAATTAAATACCTATATGTTTACTAAAAGTTGATGTGGTTCTAGAAAAATGGTAACTAGGGTTAATAACTCTGAAAAGGGAAAAATGAGATAGACTTAATCATCACATGGTGCATGAAAATGGGCCTTACTGTGAACCTGGTTTCACACGCCCCGGGGATGTGCTTTGGAAAATTCACAGTTTATTTTCAAACCATCACAATGGATTTAAATAGATGATGGTAATGAAAATCCTAGGTTAAAACTAAAACTAAAGTGTATTATATTTAAAATAATGTGTATCAATGGAATTAGGAAATTTTCATTATGTGTAAAATAAGGGAATATAATAATGAATTATTGAGGAAAAATTAAGAGACTGATGGAAGGAAATAAATCTCATACTAGTGATTCATTTATTGTTCATTGTCTTAAATATTGAGAACCTGACAATTATATGAACAATTCCTTCTTATTATGGTTAAACTATATACCAAAGAAGTATATATTTTGAAATAAAATGGTTTAATTATTTATGTATTTTTATTCAAGAATTAAATTTATGAATTAGTTTTAAATTTTTTATTTTGGTTATAAAAATCATAAAATATATATAGATTTAGTAATATTTGAGAAGCATATATTTCTTAATTAACATAATATTTATGAATACTGTCATGGGCTTTTAGTTATAATTGATCATAATTTATAAGTATTAAACACCTCCTTTTAGGTTTTATGTGATGGTAGTCTACCAATACTAAGGATATTTTGGGCTAAATTTATGGGAAACATATGTTTTAGTGGAAAATTTATTTCTGGAATAATTCCTTTACATTTTATAAAAATTAGTTTAATGGTATTGATAACCTTAAGAGTTAATATGACACTTAATTACATTGTAATAATATTCAAATAACATTATTAGTATTTGAAAAAAGTTCTAATTTAAAACCTTAATAATTTATTTTAATGACTAATTTTATTTTAAGGATACCCACCATATTTTTGGGTAACATCATTGGAATTATATTAATATATATTAAAAAAGGAAACATTGAATGTTGTGTGACAACTTGTCGCATCCGTCAAGTTTGTGGGGATTGAAACCATGACTGAAGGATGATAAGGGTTTAGAACATACAACTTGTCTACCCGATTACCTGGTAAATATGTCATTGTTTTTTATTAAATTATTTGAAAAAATAAATATTAATGATGAACCATTGGTGTTACTTTTTTGGTTTATATATTTTTGCACTATATTGTTTAAACTGTATTAATCAAATTTGTTTTGAAAATATTTAGATATATAATGAAATACATTTCACTCTTTTATGGAACTTAACATTCATTCAATGTAAATTATAGTGCTTATACATTAGAAATTAATTATTGGATATTCATTTCTAGGAGTATGTGATGAATTGGAAATTAAATAAAGCACAACCAAAAGACAAAATTCTGATTATGAAATAGAAATGTATCAAGAAATTATATTTCCAAATATTCTTGGATAATCAAACAATTACTCAATTATCAAAAAAGGATATTGAAACAAAAATCTTATCCTTTTACTTTTATATATGATGAATCAGATGTTCTTTCAAATCATCATATATTTTTGTTTTTAAAGTCCTTAACATTACATTTATCATTAACTTTATTGTAATCAACAACCTATTCCATTATCTATAATTATTAAAACTTTTATTCCATGCCCATAAATTCATTTCCACCAACATTATACTACATGGAAACCTAGTTATGTGTTATTTGATATGAACTTTTTTACTTCCCCTTATCACTTATTAAGAGTATAATCTATTAAATCTTTTTTATGATGTCGGTTTTCAACAAAAGAATTTTCAAATGTCAAACCCATGATTACTAAGGTCATGTTTAAATTGGGGGGACATTATTTTTTTAGGTCAGGGGGAATTTTACTCCCAATAATTAGAAAATAAGAATATTTAAATATATAGTGTATGTGACATGCAACACCAAGATTAAAAATCCTCATGAAATATATTTCCTTAAATTTAATATCTTAGATAGCTTGTAGAACAAACTACCCCAATAAAAAGTTAATAAAAATATAGTATACCTTGTAACTCAATTGAAATGTATGAATAATACAAACTAAATTATGAAAATTATGGGTATCTATTGATTATAAATAAAATAAGAATTGTTGAAAAGGAAGATAATGGTTTTCTAAAGGATGGATAAGTCTCTATTTTTGTGCATAATGTAAAATTATTTTTTACCACTTTTAGAAAATTTATTTAATAAAATGAAATTCATTTTTTATATTAGAATATAAAAATTATCCTAAGGTGAAATGTTTTTTATTTTTTTGAAATATGTCATTTTTAAATGATTAGTGAAAAATAAAAAAGTTTAATTGGAAACTACCTTTTTGTTTAAATTATTTAGATTGTTAAATTATATTTTTTAAATAATTTTAATCTAAAATTAGTAAAATTATATATCTATTAATCTTTATATGTAATTTTAATTATTTTAATATTTTACTGTGATGTAAAACCTTGTAATCTTTTGAACATTTTCTCTTCAAAACCTTAGATTCTCATCACCTCTATAGGATTAATTTTAAATTAAATTCATACACTTTTTTTTAATTTAATTTAATAAAATTGACTATATATTTTTAATAAGAATAATTTTTTGGGTTAATATTGTAAACTTTATGTTTGTTCATAATAATTTGTAAAGGCAAAGAAATTAATTACCACTCTTAAGGTTAAAATCATGGTTTTTTCAAGTTACATAATATTGTGTTAAAATTAATTTTCAACAAAAATAGGATTTTTATTTGATAAACTATATTTCATATTTATAATAAGTAGGTAAAAATTATATAATATTTTTCATTTTATTTTAGTCTTAAGGATTTAATTACCTAGGTTAAAAAACTAATTACCATGGTGGAATCTAAAGCGGTAAAAATGAGTAAACATAATGTATGAGGAATGCCATGTCTAAATCATTTTTTTACAATATGGTGGAGGTTTTTGATTGTCCATATAATCCCCAAAATACATTATTTATCAATCTAGGATCCACATGAGGTGATATTGACAACCCATTATTGAATACTTTTGGGTATTCAATACAAATGTCACCCCTCCTCAATTATAAACGGGCACTCACTCCCCTCACTTCTTCAAACATCACAGAAAATTTGTCTCAAAAGAAACCCTAAAAAATCACTCTATAAATTCTATCCACTCATCCTATAATCCTTATTATGGGCATAAATCCCACCTCATAATGCTTTTTTTTCTAACCTAAGTTGTTTACTCGAAGAAGAGGTTACATTCTTCAATGAGACTTTTTTTTCCTCCAACTCCTTAAATTATTATTGAACTATGATGATATAATAAAATAAATCTATTACATATAAAGAAATTTTTTTATTATATGGTAATTACCAACATAAATCCCCATTTTGATCAAACAATTTATGATATCGTCAATCATGTTTATGCTGGACTACCACCTCACGAACTGATGTCATACTTTTTCCATTACCACCTCTCACGGTGGGTATGATGATGGATATAAAGTATATATATGATATTTATAACATAATTATTCATATTGATCTATTATATCTTATATTAATTTTTTTAAAATTCCATTCCAAATGGGATATGATAACGTGGCTGGTGTGAACGACAGACTACCACCCCATGAACAAAAGTGATTGGTCATTCACTTACGCTTTACATGGAATGTTATAATAAACAATTAATGAATTTATGTTATATAAATGAATTAATTATGATATTCAAAAAAAATTATAATTCAGAAAAGATAATATTTCATTTTATTTCTTACATTTTAACTCACTTAGAGATGGTGACATCATTCGTGTGTGTTTGGACTACTATCTTCACGAAGCGATGTGATTGTATTTTCATCAAAACAACACATATGTGATATATATAAGTATATTTAAAGAAATAATATATTATTAATGATATTATTATCAATATTTAATGATAAAATATTTCATACCTTTTTTTATAGTGATCGTTGAAAAATTGAAATGTTACCCATGCATACTTTCAACCCACCATCTCCATGATCGTGACATACTTAATTTGTCATAACCACAATCCATAATTGGTTACAAAATTTTAACAGATGAAAAAATATGATAATTATTTAATAATAATAATTATTTATATTATATAACTATTTAATATATACAAGAACTGGATATTTCGTGATGAAACACACATGAGAAAACAAGTCAATTAACACCGAAAACGATTAAAATAATGAATGATTTTTAATGAAAAGGTTTTAACATTATATAAAAGAATTATATATGATAGTATAAATATAAATATAGTTTATTTATAAATCAGTAACACGTTTAAAACCACTATACATGAGTTTAAATAATTTCAACCCAAAGGAAGCATGAGGTAGGGGTCTTCATCTCAAGTTCCCATCATTGGGGAAAATTTTATTGTGGTGCACCTAATTTATATTTTATGGTGTACATAATAACACATTCACAAGTAATATAATTATTTCATAATAATTCATTGTATTTTAATTTTCAATTTTAATTATTTTATCCATGTGGATGTGACATAAATGTTACCAAGTTGTAAATAATTTCATAAATCAAATTCTTTTTATTAGGTTATATTACTTATTCGATATCTTTGATATTATAAGATTATATGCATATTGAATTTTGATTATATTATTATTTATTTCTAGTTATATTATACGGATTTATAGTTTATAATCATTATTGATTCATTTATTAATTCTCACTTCAACGTTATGTCCTTTGTAAGGGTATTTTCACAATCTTCTTCTAATTGAGACTCCTTATTCTTAAATTTCAGTTGAAAGAAATTATTTAACCGTTTCCTAATAAGCACAATTATTTTTCATTAAAATTTGTTAATACTGAATTTTTCATGTAATAGTACCATTTTTCACACTTAAGTACTTAAAATGATTCAAAAAATGTTTTTAAGAAAATCCAACTTCAATTCTCTCTTTGGTCTGCAATTCATTTTCATCCAGAACCATGTTTTTAAAAAATGTTTTAAAAAATATTTTTAACCTTTTTCAAATGATTTGTTAAAAAAAATTTACCCACATTTTCCTATGTACAATAATTTTCTATGGAATATTTACATCATTTTCCAAAAAAATTACCATTTTCCTTCTACTGAAAAAGGTAAATGAATATTTGTTTTAACTTTTACTGCATGAATGAAATTTCCAGCCTTCATGACCAAAAAAATGTTTTAAAACTACCTTTATATTTATTGAGGATTATTTCCGAAGAAATATATTTTCAAAATATTTTGTGAACGTTAATCATTAAAAAGTGATTTTTCAAATGAAAAGGATATTTTCCTCAAGAATGTTTGATAGATCTTTTTATGGTATTTATATTCATCAATGACAACAACACTTTATTCTTACTCCAATGGGTATATGTTGTATTTATACCTTCCTTATAATTCTTATGATTTTATATGATCATTTTGAACTAGGAAAGTACTGAAATCCACACATTTGATTCATTTCCATTTTCATCAACATTCCATTGATTTATTAACTTTCCTATGAACAATAAATTTACCGTAGATATATATATATTATTTTTAATGGATATGAAAATTTATTAAAAAATATATCATTTATACATGTTGTATTCTAAATATAATTTTATTTCTTTATCAGGTTAAATATTGATAAATCTATATTCCTTGATCAATACATATATTTTTTGATAAGGAACATTATTCGTGAATTAAAATGATTATTCAATATAAGACAAATGATTTGGACATGCAAACATGTGTTAGGGCCTATTATTGATAGAACATTTATTAATTGTTAGTTTCATGAGTATAATTAGTAAGCTATCATGAAATATGTTGGAAAACCCCAATGATGTTTTACCTAGTAGGTTTATACTAACTTGGGAATGGTCTTGACCGTAGAGGTATCATGTTCCTAAGACCTGAAATCCCATTATTAAGAATTTTCTTTCCTTCAAAATTTAGTTTTTAATATCCATTATATTTTCACAATGATATTACATCTAGATGCATTTCATTCTAAGTTATTGATTAAATGGAATGTGTTTTAGTGATTTATTTTTTCATATTGATTATTCCTTATTCCATTATGATAGTCATTTTATTGATTAAATGACATACATTTTCAGTTATTTACATTATCATATTGATTATTCCATGTTGATATTATTACTAGGTGAAATTACTTTCTAGTTTCTTGATAACATGGATTGTTTATTCAGTTATTTTCTTGTACATTTTTATTATGATTATTTATTCAATATTTCTTCCACTTTAAATAATTCTTAATGATCATATGATCTCGCCATTATTTTATTTCCTTTTACTATGATTCTATAAAGTGTATTATTATTGATTTGAAATGATATGCTAGAGGGAATATTTTTATTATCGAAAAAATATATTTTTTAAATTGTATTTTCAAATTTAATGCAAGACTCAAGTATGTATCTAGTTTACTAAGTCTATAAAACTCTTTGCTCTTATAGGATGATATTACTTATATCTTAAACCAATTTAATAAATCAAACACAATCTTTGGACCACTGGTGTTGGGGTCACTAAAATATTCATTCATATAGATATATTATTATACTATGCACCATGATCCAGAGAACATATTGTCAACATATTATCAATTTACCCTATCATACATATTTGTTTCTAATCTATCCTCATCTAGCTTCTCAAATTATTCATAGACATATAATGTATAAGAATATTAATACTCCATATAACTCTTCTCAGTGTATCAACTTCCATAAACTATTAAAATCTATATAAAATTATATTTCACCAAATTATACAAACAATAACTTTCTTATCCATAAAATTATATTTTAAAATCAATAGTATAAAATTAGTATCCCTGAAATATAGACAAAAATTCATTAAATCCTTCTATAATATTTACCAATCATTCATGGAATCACAATAGTTATTTCACCCCTTTATATATATAGTTATTTATTATAGATAAAATATGATAACTTACAACTTCATACTATAATATGTTCTCCAATATTCTAAACTCGGTGAATATAGACATCCTAGCTATGGTAAATAACTATTCTTCTTCACATAACAAATTATTTGGTACAAAAAACATTTTCCAATATTATATAATCTACACATATTGACGTCTTTCTTGTTGAAAACAATTACTAATTGAAAACATATAAATCCTAATATCTAGGTTGGTTCAATAATCTCCTCCTTTATATTTTCTAACAATTCCCATATTTAAAACAATGATCAGTATGTTTTATTCAATTTTTTTCTTTATCCACCTTATTAAAAATAATTATATAATATATTAATATATATTGGTATAAATTCACTTAGAGCTATGTTTTATCAAATATTATACTCTAACTTTACATGATCAATACACAATGTAGAAAATAAGGGGGGGTAACATAAACAATAAAGAATTCAACAATCAAACTATAATTTCATACCAACTCAAAAACTCATTTCTAGGAGGATGTTCAAATAATATTTAATGAAAAGGTTAATTTTGAAATAGAGTATCATGATATTTTAAACATGAATTCCTGTATATATCATAAAAACTAATTACAAACATTCCAAACAGTTAGTAGCTTTAGTTTTAGAAATTGGATATTTAATTCATTAATTTAGTTTTTTTATCTCATGTTATTGATCAATTTAGCGTCTCCCCTTAATATTAAAATTTATTCTAAAAGGAAATTATGAGATAATATATAAACATAACTCATAATTAACATATTTTCGATCACATTCTAGAAATTCATGATTCACACATTATGATGAGTTTGAAAGCTTCTCATATATCTCCCCCTAAAGGGATATATTTCTAGTTCACTATATCAAGGATCATCTCATCATCATATAGGATTTAAGATACCAAAATTTAGATTATATCCAAGATAATGACTTCTAATACATTTTCTATATTCGATAGAATACTCAATTCATCAGTTCCTCCCTTGAAAAATTCAACACCTTAAATCCCCAATATAGACTAAATAAAAAAAATTATAGGAATGTTGTGGGTCTCCATAGATACTTGTGTGGGAAACATGGTTGAGATTTGATTCTCAACCAAAATAAATAATTACTTTTAAGATCCATTTTGAGTAACTCTTCATACTTCTTTATTTAATTTTCAACCTGGTATATCCATTTGTAATCATGGTCTTATTTATTATTAAACATCTTTTTGTGTGTGGAATTTCCTAATTTATATCAACCATCAATTTACACGAGAATTTTGGTGATAGATTTATTTTTTCTAGAATTTCTAATTGGGTTGGTGGAATTATCAAACTATTTTTTGAATTGTTTCTAGTTTTCTTCCACCTTACACTCAACAAATCATGATCTCTTTGATCATCACCATTTTAAGACCTACTAGATAATTTTATTTATTATTTATTATTTATTTATTTATAATTTATTTTTTCTCTTTATCACATTAATTCACTCTTGTTTCATATTTTTTTTTTGTAATTTAATATTTATCTAAAAAAGAGATTAGATACTCTTCGGGAACATTGTCATCTTTATGTAACATTCCACAATGTTTCTTAGAAATATTTTCCACTAAATCAATCATTTTATTTTTCTCATGGACTAATTATCCTATTCTATGCTCTTTGTTACATCTATTAACTGAAACAAACATGGATTTCTTATCAAATTCCACAGTGTGTCATCTTATTCCATAATATAAGTAGACTATTCTTTTCTTTTGAATTATTAATCTTAGTTTTTTTAGGATTGTTTTGAACAATATAATTACATTAATTCTTAACCAAGGTAAACACAATTTTCTTATCTTCTTGGGTTTTCCATTTCCTTAAGGGTCTTCTTGTATCAATTTCATTTAGATCATTATTGTTTGAATTAGAGAATCATTTTTATCCACTATGACCAATTGGATTACAAATTCCATAGTTATTTTACATATTTTTTATTTTTTTGAGATAAATATGTTATTATGTTTTTCAATATACTATATTTCACCTTTATTTTCTATCACTTTTTATTAATTTCTAATTATTTCCAAAGGTTTACATATTTTAACAAAATCTAAGTTCCTTATTCCAAAACTTTCAAAAACACCCATAATTTCCTACAAATATTGTTTTTATCGTATGTAAAGTAGTCTATCCGGGATGAACACCTATCAATTTTTGTTCAATATAAGTATTATTTTAAGCTCGTTTTAGGTTACACAATCTCTTATATAAGATTTTATCCACCACATATGTAGTGGTGAGTTTATAATGATCATTCTTTATACATATCTTTCTAGATTTTGATTTAAACATTCACTATTCATATTTTTTTTAATTTTCTTGGATTTTAAAATAAATATTTATTTGTGACTATATTATATTTATCATATAATTATTTTAGGCTCTTTGTTCCAAGGGATAAAGTTATTTTGGAAAAAATATTCCCTTTATAGATCTTGATATAATTAGGTGTTTTCTCTATAACTAATGACGATTCACCTTATATCACTTCCATGCTTTCAATTTTGTCTTCTAATTATAGACACATCATGATGAAGATATTTTTCTCATCCTTAATTTATTTAAAATTTTCTAGAAACGATTTTATAATCATCAAAATATTCTTCTCATGTTCTTCATACAACATTAACTTGTCACGAATTGTCATGGCAGGTACCGTATTATTATTTTTCATTTTTTTCACACCAATGAATGGTAGTGAACTTTAACCCTTTTCATATCTTCACAATTATCTGAAAATTATTTTAGTAAATCCATATCACATCTGTATCATTTTACTTTGAGATCCAAATGTCATGTACTTGTTTCATCCTTTTTTTGTGATATTTTTTTACACCATTTCATTTTGTGACATGGTCATTCCCATTTTCTCATGTTCTTCCTCATGGTGTGTGTCCACCTTCTCAAAATATTTAAAAGAGTAAAAAAAACTACAGCTTTGGGTATCTCGTGTAGGGTTTATTCCATGTAATCCCATGATTCATCATATACTTTATCAAATAATTTTCCAGAAATATGATAGTCCCCAATTATTCATGGTTATTCAAAAATAAAATAATGAAAAGTGATTAAAATTTTATCATATATATTTAAAAGTTTAAATCATTTAGATTGATTTTTTTCATTTCCATGAAGGTTTTTTACAACTAATTCTTCAATATCCAAGGAAGATCTGATATCATCAATATTAAATCATGTAGATTTTTTTTGAATTTTAATTAGAGGGAATTTTTTTTTAATTTCTTAATTATTTTATTCTAATTAGTTTTTAGTGTCTTGGAATAGATGATAATTAGAAAATTAGTTGATACTTATTCTTCAAGTCTACAATTCATGATTACATTGGAAGAGGAAATAAAAAAAACTGGAAGACCTAAAAACATTATATTATTGATAAATCCTTTAGATGTGGAAAATTTTTATAATAGTAATTAGTAGGATATAGTTTTATAAATTATTACTTAATGTGTTAAAATTAATAAAATAATCATTTATATATTATAATTTCTTTCATAATTTATGTTGACCTCACTAGCGCTTTACATGATAATTTCAACTTTGACTACCACGACCTCATGAAATTGTATTTCCCGGAGAAATAAATCAAAATAGAAAAAGGAATTGTTTATGGGTGAGTATTTAAACACTTATTATTATTAAAATTGAAATCCTCTCACACCCTAGTGTGGGACCTATGCCTTATGGTCCCTAGGCTATCCCTGGTGTCAGTGCGAGTGTATCAACTAGCTACCGTAGGAGCGGTGAATCAATGTAGCATACCATTTTAAAATTTATTTATATATTATAAATTAACATCTTTAAAAAAATAATATTAAATTATAACTCTCAAATAAATAATATTATTCCTTAATAAATAATAATACAAATTAAATAGAACAAGGCACACTATAATTTCTACAAGGTTTACCCTCACTGTGAGAGAATAAACCTTGATGGAGCATGTCATTATCCCAGTCCATAAATTTTACATTATAACTATATCACTAAATTGTAGTGGTTAGGAAGGTATCATCCTTTACTTATATCTTATAGCTACTTATTTTTATAATATTTTAATACTGAATCCTACTAGTTCAAATGATCCGCAAACACCAAAAGATGAAAAGGTTATTCGAAATATTTAGGTCTTTACAGTAATATATTATTATCATCCACATAGATATTGTGTAAATATTATGAAATGATATTGATCACTTTTTCAAGAATCATGAATTTCCAGGAAATAAAATTTGAAGATGAATGGTACACTGGATCCTTTTCACCACATGAAAATCCTTTAGGATCATCTTATTTTCTATGACTAAAATCTCGAGGTTGATATATTTTTAAAACCCTACAAATTTCTTTCTTCCACCTCATCTTATTCTATATTACGTATACTTCTTTTTTAACTCCCACATATTCTTTCTTGTCATATACTCTTATATATTTCATATCAAAAAATTTAATCCCTTCAACACAATGAATTTTGCATAGCCTTATTAACCCAAAGTCACTAAACCTAAGAATATTAAATAAAACCCATCAAAATCAGTATCATAATATGGAAATGATAGAATAATTTTCAGACTCGAGAAACAAATCATGATCATAAAATAATGAATTTTGGGTTTGCATGATTAAACAAGCACTTCTCAAAAAACATGTAATATGGATGGGATCTAAATGTATAGTTTAAAAAAACTACCTTATATTTAAAACTCTTTGATGCAATATATTTGGATTTTTAAAAAAACTCAGCAAGATAAAACTTAATCCATATTAAGAAAAACTAAACTAATTTTTTTAAGTTATATATGAACAAATTCCTAAACACATCTGTAGTTTTATCATAATATCTATTGCAATATTAGTGTAAGGAAACTACCTTAAATATTACATATTATACTAACATGAACTAAGATTAACTTTCTTACATTCCCAAATAACTTTTAAGATAATATTTTTAGAGATGTGGGTCATAACTATTACATAAATATCCATATATATATACAATGTGGACACTTATAATCAATATCCAATTTTCCTAAAATAAAATACTTACAAAACTAAATATGATTTCTTTTCATGTAAAACCTTCCTGACTATAAACATGACTTCTTCATTTCCATTTTCCAAAATCAAACCCTATGAAAAACATTTTCAAACATGGTATGAGAACAAAAACATTCTAAAGGACATAAAAAGAAAGAAAAACCATCATTCTAATGAAAAAAATGAGCACCCATGATAGTTTTTACCTTTATATCAATGTTATTTGAGTGAAATAAATAAACAATTTTCAATTCCAAACCATAGACACTTATTTCTCAAACAAATCATTAAAACCCATTGAAATAAAATTCAAAAAACCATTTCTGGTTACATAGAGAATCACATTCATAACCCATGGTAAAGTAATACGTATGATTTATGTATATATTTTAATGTTTTTTCATTTGTTGATTTTGTAATTTATTGACTAAATATTACATGTTTGGAACGAATTGAGTTGATTTATATTTGGTGGTAGGAAATAATTGATTTTTAAAGAAGGAAATACAAGGAGAGGATATATGAGTCGAACAACCCTCCACGTTGTGAGTGAAGAGAAGTGGCGTGACATCATACTTTCATGATGAAGTGGAGCTGGAAAACTAATGAAAAATTACATACAAGTCATGTACCAAAAATACACGTCATGACCATTTCAACTGAAATAGATCTGTGCGGGACAATTCATGACAGAAATATATATTGTGAAATCCATGTACATGCTGTGTACTATCAGTACACATCGTAAATAAAGTCAAATAGTCAAAGAATCATCCATGGATTTGACATGGTGGAGGAAAAACTAGATCTTAAGTACACACCATGTACCCCATGTACATATCGTTTAGGCGTCGATGTGCAGATAAAAATAAGAAACTCAGACCGTGGGTTTGGATGGAAAAAACCTATAAAAGTAGGCCTCCATCCACTATTTCTAAATACTCTAGGACCGATGAAGGCCAAGGATCACCACACTGAGGGGACACCTGCATGGAGTGATGATGCAATGTTGGATTCTCCATATTTTCTCCTTCAAGTAACCATGCTTCTCACTCTCAGCAAGAGTGAGTATACTTTTAGTGTCAGGTGGTGTGATCATAGAAGAATGTGATTCTATGGATCATTTTTATATATTATTCATATTTTGGATTGTTGAAAACTAATTATTCAATTCTAATTATTATTCTTTTCATATTTCATGACCATTGTTGTGGTCTGAAGTTGTTTAATTTATCGCTTCAATTAATCGAATTAGTTTGTGTATGAGCATTACTCAATCTGGGTAGGTTAAGTTTAAATATGGTTTTGGGTCGGCGATTTCAGTGATTGAACCAAGTATATGACCATTCTAAAAGTGAAATCATATGATTAGGGATAAATTACAAGAATAATGATCCTCACTGACACAACTCCCACACAAAAACCAAATTAATCATCTATCATGGATTTCCTAGCACACAAACCTGAATGTCACTAAACATGGCATGCCCCATATTGATTCAAAACCCAATCTACCAAGCTATTGTTTCTTTTTTCTTGAAAAAAAAATCCATTGCAATTTAAACTTCCCAATTAATTTATAATATACAGATCATCCTAATGGGTTCTACACTTAGACTTGTTAGATACTACACTTTTAGTTAGGATAGTCTGAATTTTATAAATTTTTTTTACATAGCACTATAGGGAAATAACGACTCCCTATGGGACTGTAATAAACCCATGTTCGAAATAATTATATCCTAGTTAAATAAATATGAAAAACCTCTGGTAAATTCCTCATTATTTATTATTAATACGAAGAATAATTCCTAACGTATTAGAGCATTATCGGGGTATACCCATCATATACGCTATTCTAGTCTCACCCGAGGATATCTGGGTGAACCCATCGTATAATCCATATCAAGATCAAACATTATTAATTTAATTATCAAGTTATATATCATGAATAAAATAACTTATGCTTTAATTTAAAAAAAAAATTAAAACTATTTTTTTTGTAAATCTATTTTGAATATCAAAATTTCCATTTCTTTTAAGAACCCATTTTCAAAAAAAATACCATTTCATTATTAAAGCATCATCAAAACCAATATACCCAAAAAATATATTTTTTATTTGATTAATTCATGATATATTTTGAAGGAACTCAAACTTTAAATAACATATATGGTGGTAGGAAAGGTTCTTGTCACTATATACATTAAAATAGAACATTTATTTTGGTGTTTGTAAAGATAGTCAATCATTCCATAAGAAGATTTAATTTTGAATATATTTGAATAAACGATATAATGGTCCTTTTATAAAACTCTCATTTATATATAATTTCATTCTTAAAATCATTTTAAAAACATGGACATGAAATAAAAATAAATTTAGAAGGGAAACATAAAACTAAGATTTCAACAAAGAATAGTCTATTACCAATTTAGAAAATTTAGAATCCAATGAACCATGAAAGCATTACATAAAAAAAACTTCAAATATTATGATAATAGATAAATTAATGATATAAAATTATAAATGTTTATTTACATACAACCCATAAATGAATAAAGGTGCATAATATCAAAATATACCTCAATGAAAGGAAATTGAGATGAAGTTAATTACCTTGAGTCTAACTAATCACAAAAATTATTTATATTCCTGAATAATAAACATTTATTAATTATTTAATTAAAGAAAACCTTTTTAAATTTTATTATTCCTGTTATTTTATCTATTACCATGCAATACGCAATTGATTGGTCATTTAGGTTCACTTCAGATGTTTTGACGGTATTCAGCTTAAATGTCGAAAATGACTTTGGTAGGTTGATTGTGGTCAAAGTGTACATTAATTTTAAATATATAGAACAATAATAATGACATAATTATAATATATATATATATATTATAATTTTAAAACCAATCATGAAATGTGTTTATGATAAATGAACTACGTTATGATCATGGAGATGGTAGGTTGTATGTACTCACAAGTAACATTTCCATTTTACAAAGATCATTTTATAAAAGGTAAGTAATACATTATATTTAAATAATTATAATACTATCATAAAAATAGTATTTCGTTAAATATACTAGTATATATATCATCCATTTTTTTAGTGATGAAAAAGAATCACATTGCTTCGTGGAGGAGGTAGTCCACACGTATGCACGAATGACATTATCTTTTTTCAATGTAAGAAGGAAAATGATATATTATATTTTGTGAATGATAATTTTTTAATTATTATAATTATTATTCAATGTAAATAACATACATTAAATTTTTCCTCATTAACTACCATGTAAAGTGTTAGTGAAAAATGGATCACATCGCTTCGCGAGGTAGTTGATTGTCGTCCACAAGAGTGACATTGAATCCCACATGAAATGTAAAGTAAGATGATATATGTGATATAATAACTCTATAAGTATAAATATATTAAAAATATAATATTTATAGTTTAAATCCATCATTATATAAAATTCTTAGAGGAGTTGATGGAAAAATAAGAGATGGTCTTATATTATAAAAATCCATAATAACATCATAGTATATTGGAGATTAAATTTTATTTATTTAATAATATTTTAATAATATTTTAGGGATTTTTAATAAAAAATAAAATAAAGATGTCTGGTTAAGCTTGATACCTCTTTTCTGGAAAACAAGCTTTGGCAAGCACCAAAAGGATTTTTAGGATGGATTTATGCTCCAAATAATGGATTAAGAATATGGAATGGGAATTATGTAATATATTATAGGACTTCTTGATTTATACAAATGAAGTTTAATGTGCGAAGTGCAGATAAGACGGGGTGTCCATTTATAAGTGAGGCGAGTGGCCCACCTGCAATTTTTGAAAATAAAATTGTGTGCCCACATTTATCACATTCCACATGGATAAAAAATGTAAAATTTTATATCCTCAAACACGATAAAGTCTAAAAATGGTTATAAAATATATTTCATATGAGTTTTTAGGTCATTCTACCCTTTATCTTTTTAGATTAATCCCCAAATAAATCTGTTCTTACCTTAATCGCGGTAACAAATGTTTACGATTTTCATTATTAATTATGGTAGAAAACTAAAAATAAATTATTGTCTATTATAAATTATTATGATTAAAAATATTAAATCCATTTTTTCAAATTCAATTTAGATATGTTTCTGAATTTAATTTAAAATAAACACGCAGATGTGACGAAAAAGATGGTTTTTAAGAAGTGTATTTTCAAGAAAAAGTTGATTTTATATTACTATCTCACTAGTAATAATAATTATATGAATTTAAATTAATATTTAAGGATATAAAATATATAAATTTACATTAATTTATTTTATGTTATGGGTTTCTTAGTTAATTAAAATGGATTAACGTTATGTACTTTAAAATAGTTTTATGAAAAATCCCATTTTAAACCCGAAAGTAAAATTATACTAAAATTCAATATAATGTGGATTCAATGGAAATTAAGTGGATTAAATAAAAAGAAATAATTATTATTTTAATTTAAATCATATTAAAAATGTAATGGTACTTTTAAAATTACTTAATTTATTAAAAATAAAATATATTTTTAGAATAATTGATATTTTTCACTCCTCATTGAAAAATCAATATTTTCAAAAAAATTAAAAAATTTCACCCTAAGTTAAATTTGATATGATGATTTAAAAATTATATTTATTTTTTAAAATTAAAATTTTATAATAATGAAATTATCCCTTTAAATAATACTTTATACAAAAATACTTTTAATTATAAATATTACCTTTTTTATTTTAAAAAATACATAATATTTTTTTAATGAGAATAACTATCCAACATATATTAATAAACCTAAAAACAATTTATTATTTTATTAACTTGGTTATTAAAATATTCCTTTTTTTAAATTTCATCCTCATAATATTATTCACTTTCTTAACAAGTGGGCATATCATTACCTCGTAACATTCTTATATTCTCATGTTGCTTCCTCAACTATATGGTTTTTCCAAAATAATGAAACCTAATAAATCAACTTATTCTAAAACAACTTCTCTCAATAGTCTATAATATAAAAGAAATATTCTTTATAATAAGGGTTATCTACCAACTAAACTACATTAAGGCTCAAAACATGATATGAATATGGAATATATTTCATTATCATTGAAATATGAAATAATTTGAAAACCTAGGATAAACTCAGGGGAAAGGAAAATCATTTGGAAAATGATTCAACATTTTATAGGATTTCAGATTATCAAATGATTTGGGGACTTAGATTTACCTTGTTACCAAACTGCACAACAATTTTTTATCGATATACTTTAATAACATGATAACCTACCTTGAAAAATAAATTCCTCCTTTTATCTACATAAAGTTTCTACTTTCTTTGAGATATCAACATATGTTGTTGAATAAAATGAACCATATCAGTCTTTTAATCTACAAACTCTAGTCCCATCAAATTACTTTATCCTACATCATCTCAAAAATATATTATTTGATGCTACTTTCTGTATAATTCCACAAAAGTTTCCATCTAAATACTATAATGAAAACTGTTGTTATAAGAAAAATAAAATAAGGAAATATATTTATCCCAAATACCCTTGTAATCTATTGATAAAATATAAATAATCTATTATATGATCTTAATTTTTCACATTTAGTTTTATTTAGATTGAGGATGAGAAGATGAGGTAAAATTTAATTCAGTACCCAATGATTTGGAAGTCCATTAAAAAATTAGATGCAAACTTGGGATCATGAACTGATACAATATATAGAGGAACTCCAGTTAACATAACTATATATTATGGATACAATAGATAAAGATAATATAAATACATTGTATCTCTAATTAGATGTAAATGTGTAGATTAATTTAATACATTAACAGTAACCCAAATTGTACTGTTTTCTTATGGCATGTTGAGATTTTGTTCGATATTGCATCTGCTATTGGGATTCCAATTAGAATGGATCATGTCACAGAATCAGTATGTTATGGTCATTTTTCTCGGGTCCTAGTAGAGGTTGACCTTAGTACTACTTTAATAGAAAAGGTGATTTTATCTACTAAATGAGATGATATTTGTCTTTGGATTGAATATGAAATCATTCCTCCTTTCTGTGTTTCTTTTCAGGTTATAGGGCATGAAGAAAATACATGTAGAAGAAATTTTATTTGTGAAAACTGTCAAATTAAAGGGCATAACCTAAAACACTGTAGGAAGCCACCTAAACAAGGTATGGCACAAAGCACTAAGCAGAATAAGATGGATGTTATTATTGGTCATGCTCTTCTTAAGGACTCTGATAGAGAGACTATTGTGTGTGATAAAAAGTCTCATAGGACTCTTGATGAAGAACCCAAAAAGAGATTTTCTGAAGAACCTATCAAGACCAGCACTTCTTCACAAAAAAAACTAGAGGGTTCTCTTATACTGGGCAGACCTTGCTGATGATATCCATCTATCCATATATGACAATTCTGGTATGGATGGTATGAATGGAGCCTCATTCAAAGAAATATTGACAAGGGGTCTCAGAGACAATGAAGTTGATGAATCAATTGATAGCCTTGATTCTTTGGAAAATGCTGCTCAAGAAGATAAAACTCTTGGAAAGGACAAGAATAGATTTTGGTCAATGCCAAAAGTAGAAGAGACAAGGAGAAGATGGATCTCCTTATCTCAAGGTAATATAAATAAACGAAAGAGGTGACTGATGTTTCTAACTATACTTTAGAGAAAGAAACTAAAAAGGTACAACCCTATGGTCAATATCTTTCTTCAAATGTAAAAGACTGTTTTTTGTTTACAATGGATAGAGAAGTAGACACTTTTTCTACAGTTCCTCATGCCACTAATATGAAGGTCTCCCCTCTGAAAGTTACTCCTAGAGAACATGTTAAGTCCATTTTACCTCATGGTTTTATTGAAAAGTTTAGGGAAAGTGATTCTTTGCTTATGCATGCTAAAGAAGATAGAGATACAATTTCTGTTCCTGACTCTGTACCTCTTAAAAAGACTAATTCTCAGGATTCCAAGAATGACCATAGAGTGTGACATAAATCCACTCCAATTGGACAGCATAAACAGATATGTCCCTTGAAGGAATCTGTCCAAGACTACTCTCCTGAAGTGCATGCAGACCTTCCCAGTTTGGAGGGAAAAAAATGAAAAAATTTCAAGATCATCCCAGCCTTCACCAAGCTGTGGCACCCCTCAATCTCAAATTCATAATGTTATAAAGAAATTGAGTACCTATAATTCGTTTGAATTACGTGAATCTACTAGTAGTGATGAAGACAGGAAAACAACAGAAGTTTGAGATGGAGATAAGTGTTTGAACACTCGCTAGCAAGTGCGCTGATGTCTTTTTTATGGACCCGCTTTGCTGTTTTTACTCCTTTTTCTTTACTTCTTGTATGAATTTCTATCATAATAATGGGGGCCTTTGTGCCTTAGACTTCTTTAAAAAAATCCCTTTGGAAATGTACATTCTTTTTTAACCTACTAACAAGTCAATGTTTTCATAGTAATGTCAACAATATATCTTTTATTCCATCCAACCAAAATACTCCCAACGGTCTTTGTACATCATTGTACTGCCATGATGAATAGAAAATGAGGAACTATGATCTTCAAATAAATGATTATCTATTCAACTGGTAATCACATGGAACATGTATTTTTTATATAAATATAATAAAACCTTCTTCATTAACATTTATCATAGGAAACATACCCTTCTTAATAGATTCTACCTATTCCTTTAAAACATTTTATTCTTTCTTAGATTTATTAATTCTTTATAGTAGATTCAATTGTACCAAAACCTAAAAAAATAGTGGATCTTCCTGCATCAAAAAATTATTGGCTAAAATTATCAAATCATTATCAAAATTATCATTTTCTAAATATAACATGATTAATATACCATTATTTTTCTAACTAAAATCATTGGACATTTTTTTCTTTTCTAGGATTATAATGAATCCTGAAATCATAATCCTTCATCAATTACATCCATACTATCTATCTCATGTTCAATTATTTCTGAGTGAATATATACTTCAAACCCGTGTGATAAGAATATATTTCACACATTACTACATATAATTTTTTACTCAAAATTTCTTAATAAAATACAAAAAACCACTAATTATAGATCATTTGAAAGGTATTTTAAAATAAGAAGTTTCAAATGATATAAAGTGTAATCAATTACATATTCATGATTCATTAAGAGACAACCAAGTCCCTTTAATTAATAATCACTATTGATGAAATATTTCTTATTTTTTTAAGGAAGGAAAAAAATAAGGCATTCAAAATTATTTTTTTAGTTCCTAAAAAAATATTATTTTATTTTATCTATAATAATTTAACACATTTTCAAGGTAACTTACTCAATGATGTAGAAAAACATGAAAAATTTTCAACAAACTTTTGGTAATACACCTTAAACTAAGAAAAAAATGAATCTCGATGATTTTTTCTCTTCTATATTTCAAAAAATTTTGTTTTAGAAGGGTCAAAAGTCATTCCATATTTATAAAAATACATCCAAGGAATGAAATTTATTTTGACCAAAATTCAAAATTAAAAAACTTCCCTTATAGTTTACATTCTTTTAATTTATGTAAAAAAATGCTTAGATGTCTTTACTGTTCCTTCTATATTTTAAAATATAGAAAAATATCATAAAAAATAGCCACTCACATATCCAAGAACTCATTGAAAAATACATTCATAAAGTCCATAAACACATCAAGGGAATTAGACAACACATAGGGTATAACAATTAACTCATTGTACCCATATCTAGTCTAAAATGATGCCTTTAGTATGTCAACATACTTCACCTTCAACTGATGGTACTTGTAACTTAGATAAACATTTGAAAAATATTGATATTTATAGATTTGATAAAATAAATAATTGATATGAAATAAATTATATTTTTCTTAACAAATATGTTATTTAGGGATTTATAATAAATTAAAATTATAAACATAAATATCATTATTTAAAAAACATGATCACCCCATGGTGAAGTTCTAGGTCAAATGAAACCATTATTTAACATCTACTATAATTTTTTTTCAATTATAAATGTTTTAATTGTGATATTTGACATGGTTTTTTTAAATTGTATTAGCATCAAGGACCAAGTCAAAAGTAAAATAAGCCTCCTGATGAGGAATAAAACTAGGAAAATCATAAATGAATCATTTATATATTCGTTCACTACTATCACATCACTAATTTAATATGTTTCCTCCATTTCGAAAACATGATCTGAGATTCATTCACAACTATCACATCATTAATTTAAGAAGTTTCTTTTATTTCAAAAACATGATCTATGTATCTTTTACTTCCATTTATAATAAATTTAAGATATTCTTGGTAAGTAATAAATGGTATGAAATCATTGAATAAAAAATTATTATCTCTAAAATATATCTTCTAATGATGAAATTAAATCCAATCCATACCCAAAATGATATCAATATCTACTATGGGAAGTTCAATAATATTTTTAGGAAATAATATTCCACTAATAACAATAGGTATATTCTTATAAATCTTAGTGTCTTTAATATTTCCACCAATATTTTCACCAAAAGTTATATCTTATTTCAATATTTTGATATTTCTATCTTACATTAAATTTTCATAGAAATAAAATAATTAAAATCTCTAGAGTTGAATACATAATTGGAATAATTCAAATCAACAAATATAATACTTTTCACTATGTCATTGGATAATCTATCATCAACTATAGTAGTATATAATGACTTTGCTACACCTTTCTATTTCTAATGGTGATGATCTCAATCATGTTAAACTAACATCAAACACATTTTAGAGTAATAATCCTAATCATTGAAATAAAACACCACACCATTGGAAGGATATCTATTACCCCATTCTTTTATTATTCAAAACTCTTTTCTTTATAGTCATTAGCCCTGTAAGAAAACTGAACTCATTAGAAACACTTTCTAGATCCTTTAAAACATTCTTTGAAATTTCGAATACCACACTAAGATCATTCTGGTGGCTTACCTCAAGACATCTTGACTCATTTATTTTATAATTACTACCACCTCGACCTTTTATTACTTTTGTCATCTTGAGGAACATATGTGTCTACAAACTCCATCAAAATATTCTAAGAAAAAAATATCCTTCAAATAACTATTAATATATAATTTGGCCAAATATATTTGTTAAATTGGTTTCAACTTTGAGTAAAATAAATTAAATTAACTATCATTTTTCAAGGTAAAATTGGGCACATACATGGTCAATTTCGTGACGTTTTCCCCATATACAAGCACATAATCTTCATATTTTTTCTTCAATTCCAGGAATTTTTTCTCCATTCATATTTGAACAACAATAGAGAAATATTTATCTAGGAAGGGGTTCTTAAATGTGGCTCATTCCATGGTACTATTCTCTTATCTCTCTTTGGTATTATTAACCAAATTCAACCATCGATCAACATCTCTATTAAAATGATAAATTTAAAGGGATTATTTTTTATGTTTTTAAAATCCCATGACTTGAAATATCTTCTCTATCTCATTAATCCATCCTTTTAATATAATAGGCTTAGATGATCAATATAAGTATGGGAGGTATTTTCTTTTGAAATTCTCTACTAATGACATGTTCCTCATTGGTAGATTAAATTACTCCCTTGCATGGATACAACCATTATTTATCACTTATGTCAATAGATCTGTCACTTAAGTAAATAGTTCTATTCCAATTAAACCATATAGGGATATTTATTTGGAAGATATTTTCTTCTCTGTGACTTTCCAATATAGCCTCCTAGTTTCCTATAGGGAAAACCATTCTGAATAGATGTAGTTTAGATAATGAAACATGGTAGACTTAAAATTATTTATCATTTCAAAATAAACATAATGTAAAATATTTAAATTTCAAGCTATTAATATTATAATATCCTCTAATTCATCTAAACTTTTCTCTTATACCAACTATAGGTTCCCAAACATAAACATTACTTATTATAGTGACTTGAACTATAATTCACATTCTTTCGTTATCAAACATATTTTAGGATTATAGTTTTATAGATCTAGGTCCTAAATTTTATATAACAAACCCATATCTATACAAAGTGGAAACTTCTAATTAATATCAATTTTTGAATTAATATAAAACATTTAAAAGAATATATTCTTTATTTTTAGAGAAAATCATCAAGACATTAAACTTGACTTCTACTTTCCCATTACCCATTCATAAACCCTATGAAATTTTTTTAAAATGGTGGATGAGCACAAAAACCTCAGTAAGGGATATAAAAATAATGATAAAATATTGTATACTGAAAAACCTGAAACCCCATAAAATGGTTTACCCTTATATTAATGTTCTGTGATCCAAATAAATAAATTATTTTAACCTGAAAAATTGACACATGTTTTGTTCAAAGAGAATCATTAAAACCCATAGAAACTAAATCAAAACCCCTTTTAGAAACATATAGAATCACATTCATAACCCATTTTAAACACATGTAAGGGAACAATAGAACTCAGTTAAATCTATAGGAGAAACCCACTGGTAACTCCCTAATTATTTCCAATTAAGACAAGGATCCTTACCAAATTTATTGGAGCACTATCTAGGTGCACCCATTGTATAAGCTATATCGGGCTCACCCAATGCTATTTAGGATCACCCATTATATAAGTTATATCATCCTCACACATTTTTCATATAATTATCATGTTCCATGTCATGAATAAAATATTTTATTTGGGGAATTTTTTATCACAAAACATTTAAAAATATCTTTTAAACTCATACGTAAATATATTTTGGATATCAATGTACCCTTTTCTTTTAAACCCCATTTTCAATTCCAAAATATAATTTTCTTTTAGAAAACAATTTTCAATAAAAAAATTCCCATAAAAGGGGTTTTCATTGAGTAAAACTTGAAATATTATAATGTAATTTGAACTTAAAATAATGGTTATGATGACATGAAATTTTTTTTTCACTGTATATGTTAAAATAGAACATTTTTTTATTATTTTTAATGAAAGTAAAAAATTTCATAATAAGATTATTTTTTAAAAAAATATGAAAGAATGAAATAAAATAATATTTATAAATATCTCAATTACATATAATTGTATTCTTAAAATAATTTTCAAAATTTTCTCATGGAAGAAAATAGAGTTTGAAGGAAAACATTAAAAGATGATTTTTTAAATAAAAGTCTCTTACAACATCGGAAACATTTTAATCATAAGACCCATGAAATAATAATATTAAAAAACTTTATATATCATGAAAATAATTAAATTAATGATATAACATGTATAAACACCTCATAAATGAATGTAGATGAAAAATATCAAAATATTCTTCATTGAAAGGAAATTGAGATGAAGACTATAACCATGAGTCGGACTCATCAGGTACATTCTTTACAATCCTTAATAATAAAATTATTTTAATTATTTACATGATTATGAAATTTTTTCAATTTTATTATTCATTTTATTTTATCTCTTACCATGTTATGAGAAATTAGTTAATCATTTATGTTCACCTAATACATCTTGATAGTATTCAGTATATATATAAAAAAAGACTTGGTAGTTTGACTATGTTCAATGACGTCATTAATTAGACATATAGAGAATAATAATCATGAAACTATTATAATTTTTATACCCCAATTACATTTTTAAAACTAATAATGATATATGGTTATGAAAAATTAACTACTTTACGATCATGGAGATGGTAGGTCGTACGTATGCATGAGTAACTTCTCCATTTATCAACAATTATAATGGAAAGAAGGTAATTGGAATTTTATCATTATATAAAGATAATAATGTTATAAATAACATATTAGTTATTGTAATATAATTATATATATCATCTATGTTATTTAGTTATCAAAAATAGTGGCATCACTTCATGGAGGCGATGTTCCACACACACACACGAACGACATTATTATTTTTCAATGTATGAAAGAAAGTGACATATTATCTTTTAATAATGATAAATATATCCTTAATATTATTATAATTTCATTTATATATCATATATTCATTAAACATATCTTTATTACCTTCCATGTATATATTTATTGAAAAATGAATCACATCATTTTTCGAGACAACAGCCCACCATATACACAAGAAATGTTAGTGTATCCCCCATGAAATATATAATAATAATTTATATGTGATATCATAAATAAATAAGTATAAATATGTTAAAAATATAATATATAAACTTTAAATACATTATTATAAAAATATATGAGAGGTGATGGTTGAAAATAAATGACATCGGTTTGCAAAGTGGTAGTTCACCACACACAAAAATAACGATTTTGTATCCAATTAGATGGAATATAAGATAGATTTAGGTTATTACCTTAAATAAAAAAAATCTAATTATATGTAATATATTTGTGTAATTATATAATCAAAATTTAATAATATTTTATGGAGGTGGGAGAATAAATAAATAAATATGCTTGATTCTTGAAGGTGATGTCGGGAGCTCTCGTATTGCGCTTCAACGGGCGACTCCAAACCCTAACCGCTTCCGTTGAATCTTGCTGCTTCTGATGGCCGGTTTTGATCCAGAATGGGAGTTTCTCCCCCATTTGGTCTCTGCTTCTGTGGATACTGCCTCTACGAGCATCGAAGTTTGGAATTTACAAATCCCACTTCGAAATATTCCTGTCTCCTTCCGCGATGCACTAAAAGACTCTGATCTCAGTAGCGGGAAGGACTCCAGGCAACCTTTATTCCGAAAACTGGACGATGGAGGTTTTATGGTTGATGCTGATCCAGAAGCATTGAAACAGAGGGAGAAAATGTTCAGGTACTCGGTGCTTGGTCGTATTTCCTACATCACAGGTGATAAACCTTGGCCTATCTCTGATCTCAAGAATATAATTGCTCATTGTTGGAGTTCTTCACGCTGGATGATGGTGCCCTTAGGTAAGGGTTACTATCACATACTTTTTAGTTCACAATCCGAACTTGAGCAGATTTGGAAGATTGGTAATTTACAACTAAAGCCTGGTTTTTTTAGAATCTCAGATTGGGACCCTGCTTTTAATCCTTACACTCACAAAAACCATTTGGCTCATGTTTGGGTTAGAATTCATAGGCTGAATTGGTTCTTTTGGCACCCAAAGATCTTAAATTACATTGCTTCTTGTTTAGGATCTCCTATAAAAATCGATCATAGAACCTTGAATGGGGATCTGGGTTTATATGCCAGAATTATGGTAGAGATTAACCTAGCTAATCCTTTACCATCCACCATAATTTTTAATGCCCCTGAACACAGGGTTGAACTCAGTATTGAATATGAAAATAAACCTTCCTTCTGTGAAGTTTGCAAACTGATTGGCCATAATTTGGCCAACTGTAGGGTTGCTAGAAAGCAATTGGACCCCTCTAATAAAAATGACTGGCAAGAGGTTAAAAATTCAAAAAAAGGGAAAAACATTGTTGAAAAATCAGATCCACCTAAGGTTGATAAGTGGGTCCAGAAATCTAATTCCTCAATAGCCTTAGCAGGTAAATCTTGGGATGTTTTGGTTGAGGAGGAATCTCAAATTAAGGATAAGCCCTCTGACTCAAATGGGTTAGTTGATGATTGTAACAGAGAATGCTCTAACAAGAGCATTCCTACCTCTAGTTCTAATACTGTTAACAATGCTCCTTCCTCTGATTTTTCTTGTTTAATGGAGGATTTTTGTAGGAAGCTGGGTGACTCAGTATCTACCCTCAAGGAGAATGTGGTTACTCCCAGCATAATTCATATTGACAATGTGCTCCCTGCAGACCCAGGTTCTTCTGCTCTTCGTGCCCCTGATGAGTCTGCAGGTGCTCCAATCAAAGCTGTTGGTTCTGGTAACTCTGTGCCTCCCATTTCTGATGTTAAATATGACCTTTCTAATACTACTGCTCCTATAACTAAATCTCAATCTGCTCTTGTTACTTCTGAAAATTCTGTTGATCCTATCGTATCACACATTTCTGATCCAAATCTGATTTTACACACTGACAATCTCACTACTCAGAAGGAGGGATCATATCCCCCAACTGACTTACAGATCTCTGATGTTCTGCAGGAATCCCTTGATAATTTGAACCCTGTTACTGCTGGAAATGTTGATATTTCTGTCAGTAAACCTGTTATACATACCGATAATGCTGTTTTTTCTCCTCATACCCCTCTGCCTGCTCCTGAAACTGCTCAAGACCATGATTTATGTCCAGAAAACAGCACGATCTCTAATTCTCCTAATAAAAATCAGAACCATGATCATAACAGGCCTCCTGTTTCTGATCATTCTCATCCAGCTGGCCTTGATTCTGCCCAGATTGGGACTGAGACTCTACCGCAACATGAGCAATCTGATCATAATTTTTCTTCTAAGACTAATCAAATTGGCTCTCCTTTACCTCCTGTCCTTGTAAAGGACTCTCCTCATAGAGCAGCACAATCTCAACCTTTAGAAATTCCTGTTTCATTGTGTTCTTCAGAACCTGCTACTATTAAAAATGCTCAGCATAAAACTGATTCCCCTCAAAGCTCTGAAACTGAAGAGGGACATCATCTTATATCCTCTTCCTCAATTGTTACAAGATCCCAAAAAAAGAAGGGTTCTTGTAAATCCAAAAAAAAGAAGGGTTCTAACCCTAGACACAAGTAGCTATGAATGTTCTTTTCTGGAATTGTCAAGGGGTGGCCAATAATGACACCTCTATTACCCTTAGGCGGTTTCTAAATTCTCATAAACCACTCCTTTTTTCCATTGCTGAACCTAAGGTCAATTTTAAAATGAATTTTATGAAATTTGGTGCTTTTAATTACAATTTTCTAGGATCCTGTAAAAACGGTCCTCAGACTGACTCCTTGTGGATTTTTTGTCATAATTCCTTAAAAAACATTAACATTATTAAAACTTCTGATCAGCAGTTTACTTGTGATTTCATTTGGAATGGTCAGCACATCTATTGTACTATGGTTTATGCCAAAAATAGGTATCAGGATAGGAGACTGTTATGGCTTGAACTTCTTGATATTGCCAAACTCATTCAAGATTCTTGTCTTGTCTTGGGAGATTTCAATGCTATTATTACCTCAGCTGAAAAAATTGGTCCTGCTCATCTCCCCATTTCCTCTAGAGAGTTTAAATCTACTATTGATGATTGTAACCTCTTTGAGGTTAATCTTATCGGTGCCAAATACACCTGGTACAGAAAGCATTACAATAAAAACGTTGCTAGTAAACTTGATAGAGCCTTTGTTAACATGAAGACTCTTGATACTTGGGATAAAATTACTTGTGTTACTCTCCCTAGAATTAACTCTGATCATCATCCGATCCTTATCAACCTTTCTACGAATACTCGAAAAACTACCTTTCCTTTTAAATTTAACAATGCTTGGTCTTCGAACCCTGACTGTGCTTCTTTTATTCTTAACACTTGGAATTCCATGAACCATCATAAAGATGACTTTGCTTGCTTATTTAAACTGAAAGTGCTTAAACAGGCTCACAAAGGTTGGTGTAAAAACTCTATCGTCCAAATTGATCTAGACATCTCTCATCTGGAAGATGAGCTTAGTCACTTTCAATCTCAGAACACTCATTCTGAATTTCACTTAGATTCTCAGGTGGAAGTTCATATTTCCTCGAAACTTAATTCCCTTCTTAATTTTAAAGATAATATTCGTAAACAGATGTTTAGAACCAAATGGCTTACTGATGGGGATCGTAATACTAAATTTTATAATAATCTTCAAAGAATTAGAAAGGCCAATCATCCGCTTTCTATGCTCATTCATAATGACATGGTCTTAGACTCTGAAGAAGCCATTACGGATCATGTTATCACGTACTTCTATAACATCTTAAATGGTCCAGATAGAAATGTTGATCTTAAACCTGATATCCTTCCTTTGCTGGTTAATGAAGGTGAAAATAAATACCTTTTAAGCACTCCCCTTGATCATGAAATTAAAGATATTGTTTTTAAACTTAACCCCGATAGTGCTCCTGGCCCGGATGGTTTTAATAATGGCTTTTTCCAAAATCATTGGGATATCATTCAAAAGGATGTTTGTAATCTTGTTAAGACTTTTTTCACTCATGGATCTCTCCCTCATGGAATCAATGATCAATTTGTTACTCTAATTCCTAAAGTTGAGAATGCTGCTGAGATTCATCAATTTAGACCTATAGCTTTGATCAACACTATCTATAAAATCATCACTAAAATTATTGCAAATAGACTTGCTCCTATCTGTAATAGAATCGTCTCTTGGAATCAATTTGGTTTCATCAAGGGAAGATCCATTCAGGACTACATTTGTCTTGCATCTGAGTGCACGAATGCTTTAACTAAAAAATCTAGAGGTGGTTGTGTGGCCATCAAACTGGATATTAGAAAGGCCTTTGACACTATTGATTGGAATTTTATTTTCAAAGTTCTTAGGAACTTTGGTTTTAACGACTCCTTCATTGGTAGAATTAAGACCCTTTTCCACTCAGCTCATATCTCTATCCTGATTAATAGAACTCCTCGTGGCTTTTTCAAATGCACTAAAGGTGTTAGACAAGGGGACCCTCTCTCTGCCATTCTTTTTGTGATTGCTGAGGATTATCTTAGCAGACTCATAAACTACCATGTTGATCATAATTTGATCAAATCTATTCAGGTCGCCAAAACTTAAATGCCCCTACTCACCTCTTATATGCGGATGATATTATCCTTTTTATAAAAGGAGACCAAAAAAGCCTTCATGCTCTCAAGAAAACTATATCTCACTATGAGGATGTTTCTGGTCAAGCTATCTCTTGGAACAAATCCTTCATCTATTTTGGCAAGAATTTTCCTGTCAGAAGAAAATCTGGTATTATTAATTACCTGGGTATCAAGGAGGGTCTCTTACCTTTCACCTATCTGGGTGTTCCTCTTTTTTGGGGTTGTCCCAAAGCTACCTATTTCTCTAATATCCTTGCTCATATCACAAATCAATTAGCTAATTGGAAAGGGAAGTCTCTCTCCATGGCTGAGAGAATCTGTTTGGTCAAATCGACCATTGTTTCTAAAATGGTTCATTCCTTTATGGTCTATAAATGGCCCATCGGTACTCTTAAAAAAATTAACACTTACATCAAAAAATTCATCTGGTCTGGAAGTATTTTTGAAAAGAAGCTTGTTACTATTCCTTGGAATACTTGTTGTAAACCCATTGCTAATGGAGGAATAGGCATTAAAAATTTAAAGCTGTTCAATGATTCCTTACAGGCCTGCCTTACTTGGCGCATCATTAACTCCACTTCTAAAGCTACAGATTTTCTAAAACATAGATTTTTTTCTAAGCTGTCCAAAGGTAATCTTAATTTCATTAACTCTTCTATCTGGCCTTCCATTCGGGACTCCTTTCACAAAATCATGCAAACTCTAGATGGATTGTCAGTGCTGACTCCTCCATTAATTTTTGGTGTGGTAAATGGTGTGGTAACCCTCTGATCTCTTTGTTGCCTCCGGATCTTCTTCCTGATGATACTCAACAATCTATAAAGGAGGTCTTACAATCCTCTGACTGGGATTTCCCAGATATCATTATGCAAGCCATTGAAAATTATGCTTTTTCTTCTGCTGGTGATTTCCTTGTTTGGGAGCCTTCTCCCAATGGCATCCTGGATTCTAAAAATTTTTATAAGCATAATTTTTCTGATTCTAAATCCTTCTTTTCTTGGGTGAATCATTTCAATAAATCCTACATCAAGCCTTCCAGACTCATCCTTATTTGGCGAATTGCGCACAACAGATTACCCACGGAAACTGGCCTCCAATATTTTGGCATCTCTCTTTGCTCTAAATGTCGTATGTGTAACCAACATAGGGAAGATGCCAATCATCTTTTTCTATCTTGTGCGACGGCCTCTGCCCTTTGGAATTACATCTTTGATCTTTTTAACTGCATATTTCCCATTACTGATTCTATTCACTTGTTTTTAATAAAATGTACTAGACATGTTGCCTCTCTGCAGGTTAAAAATCTCTTTCTGGCGGCAGTGGCAGAACTTCTTCATGAACTCTGGTATGTTAGAAATGATATTATTCACAATAATCACTCTTTCTATCTTAATGCAGGGAAATCCCGAATTCTCCTCGCGATTCATGAGGCAGCCTCAATTCAAAAACACTGTTGCAACAACTCTGTTGGTGACCTCATGATCCTCCGTCATCTTCACGTTCCTGGTATCTTCCCAAAGCCAAAATGCCTCTTTGAAGTTTTTTGGCAACCCCTGATACCAGGATGGATCAAGGTGAATGTTGACGGCGCTTCCAAAGGTAACCCTGGTCCTTCCAGTTGCGGTGCTATCTTCAGGGACACAGTTGGGCATTGCCATGGCTGTTTCTTTGTTGGTTGTGGACACTCTTCCTCTCTGGAGGCGGAAATGCTTGGCGTTATTCATGCTGTTGACTTTTCTCTTCAAAGAGGTTGGAGAAAGCTTTGGATTGAAAGTGATTCAACCACCATCATTAATGCCATCTGGACTGGAAGCATTCATCTATCATGGTCGCTCACTGCTCGCTGGTTGAACTGTCTCAATCTTCTCTGTGGGATCGAGTTTATAGCTACTCATGCCTATCGTCAAGCAAATGCCGTTGCTGATGCTCTAGCCAACAAAGGTGTCCATCAAAGCATGACATGGATGGACTCGATCCCCCCTGATTTATTTCATCTTTTGGATAGAGATTGTAAAAAAATCCCGTCTTTTCGCTTCATGTAATCTCTCTTTTGTTTCAATAAATTTTTGCTTTGGTCTTTGACCAAAGTTTCATTTAAAAAAAAATAAATATGCTTGGTTAATCATCATATATCTTCTTTAGACAATCCCCATAGCCAAGAACGAAAAGGTTTCATAGAAAATATTTCAGAAAAAAATTTGGGAAATAGGTCATAGGGAGGTAATTAAGAAAGATATTTGGGTATGTATTTTCCCATAAAATTTATTTTATGTTTTTAAGAGGAGAGGAGAGGGGTATCCTTTTATAAGTGTTGTGAGCGGCACAGTTGTAATTTTTGAAAATAAAAAAGGTGTTACCATGTTTTTAATAAGTCAAAAATAACTGAAATTGACCATTATCGAGCCTTATAAATTATAATGTTGAAATATTTCTAGAGAGAATATTTTAGACAATTGTTTAGGTCATTTTATCCCTTTTCATTTTAGTTTAACCACCTCATAAATCCTTTTTACCTAAACCGTGATAATTAATTTTTGTTGTTTTTACTATTCATTACAGTTAAAAATTAAGATGAACTTACTATATAATATGAATTAATATGATTAAAAATATTTAATAGAATATTTTTTGAAATTTAATTCATATAATTGAAAAAAGTTTAATTAAAAATTAAACTTTTAGACGTGATTAAAAAGTAGGTTTCCAAGATGTTTATTTTTAATAAATATGATTTTATATAAACACTATGACTAGTCAAAATCAATATATGAATTTTAATTAATATTTATAGATATATAATCTAAATTTGATATTTAAATAAATCCTAATTTGGGTTTTTAATAAATTAAAATGAAGAAACATTACATACATAAAAACAGTTTTAAAAAAATCATGTTCTTAAACCCGAAAAAATATACTGAAATCCATTATGTAGTAGATTTGAAAGAACTTAATTGGATTAAATATAACTAAAAAAATACTTATATCACATTTAAATCATATTTAAAACATAATGGTACTTTTAAATTACATAATTTATTAAAAAATACATTTTTTTAAAGTACGATATTTTTACTATTCCCCAAAAAATCGAATATTTCCAAAAAAATCATTAAATTTCACCCTAAGTTAATTTTTATATGATTATTTAAAAAATAATTATATTTTAAAATTAAAATTATAAAATTATAAAATTATACATTTATATAAAATTTTATAATAATGTATTTTTAATTATATATATTTCCCTTTTTATTTTAAAATTTTCTTAATATTTTTATAATGAATATAACTATATAATTCATATTAGTAAACATGAAATTGATTTATTCTATAATTACCTGGGATTCGAAAATAAATATCATAATATTTCATACTCTTTATAACTCATCTTGTATAACTGCTTAATCAGAATGTGATATAGTAACTGAAGAGTAACAAAGCATTATCCCACTTGTATCTTCATTATTTTTAAAAATAGATAAAACATTTAAGTTATTTCTCATATGGTTGTTCTAAACTATTTTATTGTTCCTCATGATGTGAGGATCATGGATACTTTATATTTCTTGAATAAAAATTAATATTTATGTTTTAATTAGTAATGAGAAACCCTAGAATCTCTATGTTTTCTTTTCTTCATGAATATTGAATTTTGGAAAATCTAAGAGATTTTTAAATTGGTAGAGCCTTATAAAGTCTTAATTGGGTTTTCACAAACATAAATGAACCTATATAAACATTAATATTCATTTGAAAAGCCTTATTCAGTCACCAGATCAACATTACGAAGGTGTTTATCACCCATATGAACTTCATATATCAACCTTTTGAAGCCCATTTCTCTTTGAGATAAACCATAAGAAGATGAAAATCAGAATTGTGAATATCCCATGAATCTCATGGTAATAGTGAACAACCTTATGATGGAATCCATAAACCATATAGTAGACAGTTCCAACCTTTTGATGGATTGGCTGAACTGCACGAAAGACAATCCAAACCTTATAGAAATCTACAAAATGAACCTTATGAAGCTGTAAATTCCAAATAAAAATTAAACAGACCTAGAACCAATTTTAGTCAGTCCAAAACATCTCTAAAAACATCCTAATATCCCCAAATAATTCTTATGTAATTATGATAACAAATACATTTTCCATCAATTCTAATGGACACTCCACTCTCCACATTTTTAGTTGATGGAAACTTTATTCAACTCTTTTCATATCCACTAAATTGTTTTTTTGAATTATCAACTCTGATGAGAATCATCAAGTCACTACCTTTCTCCAAAAGGAATTATATTTCACCAAACTTCTAGTTAATGTATTTTTTTGGGAATTTCATCCCTCATTGTAAATACTTTTTAGACAAATAACATAGATGAAATCCCCTCAATATATACTTATACACCCCTTTCCCCTTCATTAGATCACAAGATTCTCTACCATTTCTCAATAGAAATAGATCTGGATAAAAAAATAAATTCATACTCCTCTTTTGAAAAGTTACTCCCCCTTTGATAAAAAATTAAAAAGTTATGAAAATTTACTCTCCCCCTTTAACAATAGAATCCAAATCCTCAAGCATGGGTGTTTCTAAAATGTTTTAAGTGTGAAGGGAAGTATAAAAATGATGTTTCATCTTTAATTGAAATAAAATACACTATATAAATTATTTATAGAAATATTTGTAACTTTTTCATTGGTGGAAACAAACTCAAGCATCACATCACCTTCAACCACATTCTCTTTGATGAAATTATAACTATGATCAATGTTCTTTGATATAGAGTATTAAACTAAAAAATCCTGAAGGCCATACATATTTTCATTATTTTGGTTAATACCCTTTCATTGGTTGAGGGGTAACCATACATGGAATATAGGACTAGGAGGAATATGTATCCTTTGTAAAACCCTAAAGACCTAGTAGAACATTACCCCGCATGGGAAGACCCCCCCAACATATGTTTATTCAAACTCCAAAACATTGTGAGGTTTCTCAAGGAACATTGAATTTCACTGGTCTGCATGGTGCCCAGTCCTAATGGTGATTTTATACCCTCTCGATCATCCAATCTAGTGACCTTACAAATTTGGGAGAAGATTATCTAGTCCCCATCTAGATATGAACCTGGATGGACATTTGTTTGTTTTTCTGTCAAACCATTTCCCATCATGACCTACCATTGTTAATGATGCCTCCCAGGTAACCATTGTCGCATTCCTCCTCCAGTCATCATAGAATATTCCACTATCTTAAATCACCATCATTGTGGCCTATGATACTCGATACCACGACATTCTGTCATGCTTCTCCTCCATCTGTAACAAAAAAACCGCCTCCACCACATCACGTCACCACTGAGAACTAACGGTGCTCCCACCCCACCTACGAGGTCCATAAACCCTACCGTCAATGTCGACGACCTGAATGTGTGGCTAATATATACTATGATTCAACTATTATGAATTCCACTAATAATTGTTTGTTATTGTGTCCTGACATACAAATATCACCAAGGAATAATGTTCCACCTGAAGTAGAATTTTTTTCTATATAATACACTGCCCAATCAATATCTATTAAAATCTTTAAAGTCAAATCTGAATTGGTTCTATAAATTAATCTAAATTTTTTTTTCCAATGTATCACAAGATTATATTTACTGCTGAAAAGTTAGATTTCTTGCGGTAAATTTGTATTCATAATAATAGTTTCAAAGGAAATGAAATTTCAGGTCAAAAATATTTTGATTAGATAAGGATACTAATTAGTTTCCTATATTCCCATTGATTCACAAAATTTCCATCCTCATATATATTCATTTTAGATCTAATAGAAAAAGGATTAGAAATTCATTTGAATAATTCCATTCAAAACCACTTTAAATAAACCTATAAATTATATCTATTAGGATAGAAAAATATAATAATCTGCATGAATGATTTGTTACCCCAAAAAATATGACATCTCTCCCAACATATAAGTCAAAAAAAGTTCATCATTTGTTGATAAAATTATCCATAAAGACGTTCATTGTGACTTTTAAAAAATATAAATTAGAAAAATATTTATTAAGGTGAACCAAAAATAATAAATGGAATCATGGTGGCTGAAATTGATGAATTACAAGGAAATATTTTACAAAAACAGTCTTCAAAACATGGGGTAGGTACCTATGTTAATAGAAGATGGTGACATGGAATGACACATCCCCAAAAATATCTAAGATATTCACTACATTGTAAACCTTTCACCAAGTACGTAAGAACATTACATTATAGATAATATTTTTTCATTTCCTAATGATATGAGAAACTGACTAGTGGGATGCCTGAAGTTCTTACCAAAAGTTGACAACCAAAGTAGAATATAATTCATCTACTTTGATGGAGATACCTCTATCGAGAAAAATGGAGAGACTTTTATGTTGAGATTTAGCTTCAACAATTTTTTTTACCTTCACTATAAAATGTTCTGAAATCCCATACTAATGATCAAATATTCTCACTAATAATTCCACTACCTATAAAAATTATTTTATCCTTATATATAAAAATAATGTATTCATATGGAAGACTTATTCATAGAGTGATTACTTTCAAATTTTCCCTTTAAAAATATCATCCCACTAATGCATCCATCAAGTATGGTATATCCATATCTAGGATCCATTTTTATGCCATATAGTGATTTTTTTATCCCTTTACACCATGATTCCACCATTATGAAGAATAAACCCCTCAGTTTGTTCAATGAAAGTCTCTTATTCAAGATAACTATTTATGAATGAATATATCACGTCAAATTTATAAATTCTATAGTTATTGTGATCTTCCACTACTAACAAGATCCTTAATGTTTTATATATTATCAATGGTAAAAGGGTTTCTTCAAAATTAACTCCTTATATTTAAAATTTTTTCTTAGAAACAAGCCTTTTCAATATTCTTTATTAATTTTCATTTCTCATTCAGTTTATTTTTGAAAACCCAATTTTTCCCAATTTTTTTTCTATTTTTAGGTATTGGAACTAGATCCCAAGTGGATTTATTCTCAATTTAATCCAGTTCCCCATTCATATAAGTAATTCATTATTGATGCTCAAATTCTTAAGAAATAGTTTGAGGTTAAACTTAACAGATAAGTGTTGTTTGGTTCTCAGGTCCAAAAATATTTCTAGTTTAGATAGGTGCATCTTGTTAGATAATAATCTTGTCTAAATAAATAGTACTTTTTAAATTTATTTGTATGTGCGTGTGTTTTTAGTTCCTTATTCATCACTTCTCTCATCTGATTCGACATCAACAACAACCTTCTCATTTCAAGTGTTTACTGTAATTTGTTTTGTCTAATTCATCATGTAGATATCTCTAGATGTTTTTTCTTCATGCTCAACAAACACATAATTTTCATGTTAACTTTCAATGATTTTGAATTATTAACAATCTACTATAATATGTTAATTTTTTCATAATCAACTGTAGACACAACCATTGAAATATTAGAGAATGAATATCCATTTTTATTTCTTTTCCTCAGACATTCTGACATTTGTATTTTTTATATTCATGTATCAAATTCGTAGAAGTACATTGAGGTATTTTATAGTAAGTATTATAATATAACACATCTCATATGGTGTCTAGTGTGTTTTAGGTATCAATGAGGATCTATTTTGAATATGCACAACATTGTAATCAAAATATCTCTAAAAAACCTTAACATTTTTTTATTTAGCATGGTTTTTCTCATATTCATTATGATTCTATATTTTCATTCAACCACACCATTTTATTGGGGGTATATAGTGTGATGCTTTGGTATTTTATCTAAATATTTTTCAGATATATCTAAAAAGAATTGGATGTGTATTAATTTGCATTATCAGACCTCACCTTCTTAATATAGAAAAAAGTTTCCTTTTCAACTAATCTTTAGAAGATTATAAACTTCTAAATATTTTTTTTATTGTTCATAAAGATGACATTGGTAAATTGGGTTTAGTCATTAATTAACGTACTATAATAAAGATCACCCTTGGTTGACTGGTTTCTCATAAGACTACACACATCTGAATATATGAGTTCTAATAATCTATTGGAACAAATATCACCCTTTTTTGATTCACTAGAACTATATTCCCTTTTTTAATATATTTCAAAAAAAATTATTTTCATTTTCGAGTTTTGGAAGGTTTTCACCACTCCTTGTTTAGAATTCATTCTCATATTTCCTTAACCAAGGTTTCCAAGTCTTTTATTCAATAGATCATTCTCATCATTAGAACTCGAGTAACATAAGCCAGAAGAATCACCAATTTGAAAATAGTTCTAACTTATTCTTCCACCTTTTGTAATAAATCTTCCATCTTTGGAATTTTTTATAGTGAATGTGTTATTTTGAAGATAAATTTCACTTACTTAATCACATAATTGTCTAACACAAAAAAATTATATTTCAACCCTTAAATAAATAACACATTTTGAGATTTGGGACTTTATGACTCAAATTTAGCAGTTTAAACACCTTAGATTCTCAAGGAGATATCATTTCACAATGAAATTACTCCTACTTTGTAATATTCAATATTTTTCATGATTTTTGTGTCTTTAGTCATGTGTGAAGGTCACCAGTTGTTAGTAATCCATGGTATTAGCCTTTTTCTTACCATCAATAACACTTTCACTATGAATGAATTCTCAGCAAGATTTTTATTTTGAACTTATCTCCCTTTTCTCAATAGGATAAAAATATTTGGAGATTTTTTATACACTCCTCAACATAATTATATGGTTCCCCACATCTACCACAAATTTATATGAAACATTCAAACCTATTTTGGGTAGTCAAACATGATATAACGTTATTTAAAACCGTTTTATTATATAGAGGTTCATCCATTTTCAATTAATAGATTGCCCCCCAATGATTCATGTCTTTTTTTAAGATAGAGACACGTTATTAAAGTATATGTAGGAATTCTGGATAAAAATACCACAACACCAAAAGTAGCCACTAAATCCGAATCTTCTGTTGCGACTATAATTTTATCTAGAAAACTGCATTCTGGATCCATACCTTTTTTATCTATATCAAACCTGATCATACTTTATCTTCTTGGAGGTTTTTTTCTTCCAATATTGTCCCTCACATAGCAGTGGAAGAGTGTTAATCAACATATTTTCTAGGGAAAACTTATCACGGTTTTGTTTTATCACATGAACTGTTAAACTGAAAACATTTAACTATTTTGGAATTTTTAGGTATATTCAAAACCTTATTTTTTGTTGAATAATTTTTTAATATTTCATATGATTTATCACAAAGTTAAATATATTTTTACATCTATTATCCTAATTTTCATATCCTTGGTTGAAACATATTTTAATTCAAATATAATTAGTTATTTTTTATTCAAAATTATCACATATTTATGGTCCTCCACGATGTTTTCATGCTCAACATCCTTCATATTGAATTTTGCGAGTTTATTAATGATTTCAGACTCCCTTTTCAGATATTAAACATTATTTTGAAATTCCATCTTATCATTATTCATTAAAACATTAATATTATACATGACCTTTTTATTATTCATATGAAATGTTTCTAGCTCTAATTAGAGAATATTCTCTCTATAAGTCTCTTCACCACCTTCTTCATTACTGATCTAGGTGGTTTCCCAGCCATTCACAAGAATCTTAATTTTTTTCATTTTTAGGTGATTCGTCTTCATATTGGTTGTAAGAGGAAGTGTATTCCCCTTATTATTTTTTCACTAATATTCTATTTTTAAATCATGGAAACATATTATTTTTATCACCTATCTTATTCATTAATTTAGAGTCTTTTTACCATTTTATATTTTTTGATATTCTCATCTAGATTATTATATTCATAATGAAGGTCCATTTTCTTATGAGAGTTAATATCAAAGTATCATATGACTATAGACATGAATAAATTCAAGTTAATTTTACCCTTGAATTTAATATTCCCTTTCCAATATTTTTTAGTGATAAGGGACATTATTCTATTACTGTCATTTTGTATGTCATTATAAATTGGACACACTTGATTATTCAAGTAATTTTTTCTTCAAAATTAGCTTCCACCAATCCTCAAAATCATTATCCTATTTATTCTTATATTAAAATGATGTTTTTATAATTTTATATGTAATGAGGATATTGGGTGTCTCATCAAGTGATATATATTATCTATCTTCTTGAGTATAAAATTTTGGATCAAATTAGTGAGGGAAGTTTCTCATGATTTTCTTCATAATAAAATAATCATCTAGTCTTTCACCATGGCATATTATTTTTTTAAAATATCATTGAAACTCATAAAGTGTTAATCAATATATTATTCCCCATCCATCAGTATATATTCAAACCCAATTCTCTAGAATAATAACTCTTATTATTTAAATTTAAAATTACATTTATAGTTGATTTTATGTTTATCACAATAATTATTATTATTATTCAATCCAATTATTTTGGTAGAATATTTCTATGAGATATATTTAAGGATTTATGATTTTTACTTTCCATAAAAATTATTGTTTATTTTATAAGAAAATGTTTGTTCTTGACATCTTTTAATAGTTGGAAATCCCAATTTCGTTACATTAAAAACATCAATAATATTAGATAACAAATATGAAAACATTCTATTATTCCACCCATGGAAATTCTTTACATAAAATGTAGTCACTCTTCTATTATTCATAATGTTTAGACTACCTATATTTCTTATAAAGAACAAATATAAAAAATGGAACCTTCATCTCTAACACCACTTTTTATTTTCACTGCATCGATTGGATATACTAAGAGGCGGTGAATCAGTATTCCTTGGTGTCTTCCGATTAAATTCTCCTTTAGAAATTATACTTTGTGAATTGTAAAAATTAAATTATTACTCTCAAATAAATACATACGACTATGTTTGGAAAATGTTTGAAACGAATTAGAATAATGAGTATAATATTTTTTGAAATATTAGACCTCAGTGTGAGAGTATACTCTTTATTATAGCCAGTTAATATCCTCATCCATATATTTTTGAATATAAATATTTCACTAATATATAGTGCGTGTGAAGGTATATTCATTTACCTATACTTCAAAGCTACAAATATTTTCACAATTTTTAAACAAACCCCCTCCTATTCCAATGAACCACAAACACCACCATTTGATAAGGATATCTAAAAAGTTCATCCTTTTCTAGTAGTAGATGATGATCATCTAAATTAATCCTATAGAAATATTCTAAAAGGATAATTATCTCTTTTTCAAGTATTGTAAAATTTATTAAAAACCATTTAAAGATGAATCGTAATTCGATTCCAAATCAAAACATTAAGATCCATAAGGATCTATTTCTTTTTTATCATTGAAATTTAAATCTCAAAGATTTTCAATACACTCCAAACTTCTTGATTCCTCATTAGATTCTTCTCAACTCCTTCTAATTTTTTATTTCACTCTTACTCTTTATTTCCCAGAATCTACTCTTCTACATTTCTTTGGTGAAATATTTCATTATTTTTTCTATCATAATTTTCAATAGCCTTTGTAGATAGAAAAGCTCTCTAGTCATAAGTATTAAATAACATGCATTAAAATTAATATCTTAATATTGGGAACAAATAATAATTTTAATCCACTTTCCATAAATCATGTTAAAAAATAACGCCTATGGTTTTCTCTGATAAATCATATTCTTTTAAATAGATTTTTAATATAGACAAGATATCCGCATTGAGTAATAAAAATTCCATTATGTTTCAAAATCCTCAGAAAAGAACCCTGAAATCAATTTTTTATCCGAAATATGAAAGTAATTTGATCATTATACAAAGTTAATAGAAAACATTTTAACTTATTTCTGAATAAATTACCATGCAAAAATACTATTTGGGAACAATAGATCTTATGAATTTAGCATGAAAATATTATATTATCTTGAAATCATAGCTTACATCCATAATTTATTAGAACATGATATACAAATTGAATAACGGTAAAGAATTATAAAATTTTTATATTAAGTACTCCTAAATATAAATCAAAGCATTTATGTTCTTTCTTATCAAATCATTCTAAACTATTTCCTTTTTTTCATGTTGTTAGGATCATATATACTTCATGATGAAAGAATCGAAAAATAATTCTAATGTTTTAATCACTAAGGAATAACTGAAGAGTGATTTGGATTTATTTTGTTCTTTATAGGTCATTTATAGAAACTCTGAGAAATTATTATAAGTATGGAACCTTATGAAGTCCTATAAGGTTTTTCTCAACATTAAGCTAGCCAATATAAACTTAAGAAATATTTTATCAACCTTATGAAGTCTTAGGATCATCCTTGGGAAGGTATATCTCAACCTTGTAGACTTTATGTATCAATATTAAAAATTCCCTTTTTCGATGAAATAAACCATTACAAGGTGTATATCAACCTTATGAAGATCCACATAACCATAAGATAAATAGGGGAAAATCATACAATGACAAGAATGAATCATAATATAGAAAATTCTAACCTTGTGAAGGATTGTTTGAACATTATGATAGACCATACCAACCTTATAAAGAGCTATAAAATGAACCTAAAAAATCTATAAATTCTAGTATAACCTAATACACCCACATAACCACTTTTAATCATACCAATACAGCTCTAACAACATATCAGTAGCCCAAAATAACAATCATGTAATATTGAAAATAAATAAAACCTTAAACCCTTTTAAGGGGAACATCATACATGACTGATTATTCCAACACTATCATAAATAATTTTCGAAATAATTTTATATGGTCCATAAAATATCCCCCTCAGTTCATACACAAATAAACTGAACCCGTAACCTTACACTATGATACAATTTTTATAATATACGCTTTCCTTAAAACCACTATGCTTAATACTTTCTTCTTTGTTTTCTATTGCCTCGTGACTTTTTCATCATAGGGAACCCATGAATAAATGAGAAATTCCATGTGTCTAGGAAAGTATATCCTACCTTACTATTAGGATCACTAAAACTCTCCAATGCCTCAATGTGGTGATTGTGTCTTGTGGGAATGGAATATCCCCATGCAGTCTATGGGAGGTCTTATTCAACCACTATATAAAATAATTTGCGAAATTTATGCATATTGTATCAATAAAACTTGAATGGACCCATCCTTTTATTATAATTAGACTTATTTATACTTTTAGTCTTCCTATGTTCTCTTTGATAAGTTTTACCTACTCTTTCAAAATATAAACTATATCAAGTTTGATAAAGGGTGACTCTCCAACATTTCTATAGTATAATTGCGAACAAAAATATTCTTCATACAACACCCCACATGAATTTATCTTAATAGAATAATGGTATTTATTAATAAAATAAAACTCATTGAATGGTATATTTTCATCCCATGTACGACTAATATTTTGAAAGCTTTCTCAAAATATATCCTTCGGTTTTGAATGATTCTCTCTGTCTAACCATCCAACCATGGATGAAATAAAGTGTTTAGGTATAACAGAGTTCCGAAATTGAACAATAAACCACTCTATATTCTTTATATTAACCAAGAATCATGATCAAATCTATTTAATAAAGAAAATCAATATAAATTCAAAAATTATATGGAATATTGTTGTGCTGAGGATTTCACCAAACATCACATTACTAAATTATATGAATAAAATGCAATAAATTTATTAGTATTTAAACTACAAACCAAATTAAATCAATAATTTAGGTACATGAGGAAACCTAGACACAAATTGAATAGATTTATCATTTCACTACCACTCATGAACTTTCAACAATTTCAATCATCCATTTAGAATATGATTATTTTCCATTATATACATAGAGGTAAAATTATTCCCCACAACATATTTCATACACATATTAAAACATAATCAACCAAACTAATATCTAAATTCACAGTATATATTCCAAAAACATGGATATTTATCTAAAATTTAATAATAAAATTCCGAAAAAACGTCCTTTCATTACCCCAATAAAAAAAATAACCGGCCTCAAAATCTAACTCAACAAGTCTCATCTTTTAACAAACCCTCTGAAACAATGACCGATATTATATGATTATATCATGAATCCACCTATAGATCACCCAGATGGGATTCCACTACTTTTCCCATCTGGAGAGAATACACAAACATTTGATAGAGGCAAGCTCAACTCTGAATTAGATCTATATTACGATTTAAATTTGTTAACCACTCTTCTATATTCCACTCATCATTGGAATATAAGGAAACATCACTATATGAATTTCTATTAAAATCATAATCCATCACATTACCCATCCCTGGCGTATACGTGATGTAAAATTTGTATTCCAAGAGAATCCAAATCTATATCTTCTGCCCCATGTTAAAATATTTCCTGTAAAAATATTGTATAACATGTTAAAATATTTTTCGTACATAAAATTATAACCTAGAAAATAATGCATGGATAACATTATAGAAAAAACTGCAATGCCTAACCAAAAATAAGGAGTGTTATAGTTATATTAATGAGGGGTTAAATTTAGAGAATCATGCGTGATAACCACCCACTCTTATATCAATAGGAAACTAAAACACTAAAGTAAGGAATCATAATTTACCTAAGAAAATATTTCCTCTAGTAAGCATATAATCAATGCATTTGTTAATCATTTTTTCAAACATTTTAAGTATGAATTTCACTACACAACCATAAGAAATTATATTCTTCATTAAATATAATAATGTATTAAAAGTTAGAAAAAAATAATATATAAAATTTCTTATAAGTGTTTATTATCCCAAGGAAGGTAGAATGCCTTAAATCATTCTCTAGTTTACCTTAAGATACAACTTTTTCAATATTCACTAGATCTATAGAGATAAAAGACTTTATAAGGATGTGTCAAATAATTTTAATTTATCATATCTAAAAAAATAATTGGATAATTTTATATATATTTCAAAATTTTGTGATGATTTCAAGATAAATCTCAATTTCTCAACATTTTCCCCTTCTAACCCTGAATATACTAATATTTCATTAAAAAATAAAAGATAAAACAGTCAAGGTGTTGTTGGAATATTTGGTCTATCAATCCAATAAATACAGTTTGGGTGTTCGCTATTTCAAATATTTTCACAATATACTTCTAATGTATATATTAAAAAAAATTAAATATTCACGGTATACTCAAATTGATACTTAATTAATGATATTTTAATCAAAAACTGATTATTGATAAAATTTTGTTACCCCAAAGGTGGGGAAACATATCATTTGTCCATAATAGAGTATAATGGTTCTTCACAATCTCATAGTTTTTTCGATGATAATTTTTTCAAAGCCATAATATTTCACCTTTATTCCTGGAAAACAAGACAAGTGAACTGCATGGTGACACACTAGGTGGAATGAATACCCTATACAATAAATCATTTATTAAGATTATTATCTTATAGAGATCAAAATGTGTCATTTGATTCAAGGCCATAGTGGTTGGAATTATACCTAAATGTAACACTATAGTGAATTCTACTATATTATATAGAGTTAGATCATAAAATTATTTATAAAAAAAAATAAGTAACCTCTTGAAAAAACTTGTATAATCCTTTTATTATGCATCCACCACACAGAATGTCAATCTCTCCAAATAAGATTAAAACTATTTGGGTATAATCATATGATAATTAAAATATTGATCCGTCTTTCTAATGAAAACATAGATAATACCACTTGAATTGTAGAAAATAATGCTCTACTGATAACAACGAATTCATGATTATAAAAAAATCCACCAATATATTATAACAATGATATCATATGGATATATTGGTATTTGGTTAAATTTTTATAACATATGATCTAGCCCAACCACCAACGCACAACCAATATAGACCTTTAATATCCTCAAATTCAAAAAAAATATGAATCAATGGATCTAATGGATTATAAAGTATTTAGAATGAGTGGGTAACCACTTGGGGGATATAACATACATTTCTAGCTAGTTTGTGTGGTGTGTTTTAGATTGTAATTATTCCAAAAAATAAACTAATATACAAATATTATAACTCACACCAACTTGTGTTCATTGAACTCGACTGCCTATATTTATCAAAGATGTCCCTAACCAGCACATCCTCTCACGTATCCCTAAAACCTACCTCATCCCTGACTGTAAGGAGATTAAGGTATAAGAGGGTGTCTAAAATACTACAATTTATGACTAGATCTACCCTACATTTTCTATCCAAAAGTAAACAAATTATCCATCCCTTGCTACTAGAACTGCTACAATTGTCAATGATGGAGAAGTGGTAACTGTACTATAAGGGATATCATTACATAAACTACTAAAGAGGCCTATAAAACTAAAATGAAGTACCATAAATAATGAAACACTTTTCTAGAATCCTTTTCTTACCTGATAAATATATACAAATCAACCAGGGATGTCTCTTACCATCAGAAATATATAAAACAAGACCATGTACCCTATTAGATATTTGAGAGTTCCCTACTTCATAACTTTTATATTGTTCTTAAACTTTTAAAGATGGTTGCATGAGGATAAATAATATACTATGGAGATATGTCTATGATCCCCAATATCACTCTATCGAAAAATTTACATGATCCTCTCCTAAAAAGAACTCATCTTATCCATCAAGTCTTTTTCTATCTCTACCCTCTCCAACAGTTTATTATAATTTCACTACTATAACATCATAGTATTCATATGGATCTCTTGTACAAACTCTCTCTATAATTTTTTCCCCTAAAATCATCATTAAAAAACATATATAGGGAATAAAAAATCAATCCCATGAAACTCCCCTTAAAATCATGAAAACGAGAACTCTCTTATTTAATGATAACAAATTACCACTTCTTCTAAACTCTCAGTTACAATGATAGAAATAATCTCACGAATTTTTCTCTAAATATACTTCATTAAACTATTAAATAATGTAGATCTCTAATGTAAAACATCCAAATATCATATATATATTTTTTATTAGGATAAGAAGTCTCTTTCAAGGGTGATGTGGGATCCCAAACACCCTCCACCACAAAAAACATAACAACACCATGTTCATATTGCCAATAAAAGAATCAAAAATAAAAATATACAATAACAGTTAAGGATTAAAAGAGGCCCTTAATTCCATTTAAATAAAACCTTATTTTATATTAAAGTGGAATTTAATTTCAGTTGAGAATTTTTAATATTTTTGGTCTTGGATATGAGATGGAAAGTCTAGGTGAAAGCTAGACTAAGCAGGTCAAGCCACGTCTGATGTGCATTTTAGAAAAATCACCTCTTCAAAACCTACACCCCTTGATACAAAATCGATCAAAAAATCGCCAAAAAACACACATCACATCATCATATCCACGGATTTCACTATGACCATCACCAGACACCGTCAATATCAAATCATTGCATAGCTTGTAGTGAATAAATGTAAATCTCAGGATACCACCTGGGAAGATTCACAATCATAAATTAAAGTGAAGACCTAATGAATAATCGTCGACATATGGAACACCACCCAAGAACAATGGAATAAAAAATCTTCACCATACATCATCTTCTTGACCATAAGTCACCAAAACTCAATTGACGTGATAATCTAGGTAGATTTATTCATCCAATGGAAAAACATAAACTATTTCTAAAAATCCATAAATCGAGATACAATTTTTCAATTTAGGGATGTTTTCGGGTTGGTGGTGGTTGAAGGGTGCATGAGGAAGGATTCACCACCTTTTATATATCTTTTTTGTGGATGGTGATCACTCATTCAATGCATTATTTATAAAATTCCCTTATAAGGCACTGAATGAGTCAGTGCCTTCCAAAAAAAATTCATCAGAAGGCATTGAATCATTTGTCGAGTTCCTTAAAAAAATGTACATAAGGTTCTATCCAGAAAGGAACCCTCCCTTAAATAATTATTTTAAACAAAATCATTTATATTTTATATTTTATATTTATATTTATATATAATTTAATAGTATTTAATAGTTTATATTTGGTATATATAATTTTTATAAAATTTATAAGGTTTCAAAGTCACCAACTTGAAAAATTATTATATATCAAGTATGGGATTTTTATGGTGTATAAACTAAAAATTTAAAATATAATCTAAATGAAATTTTTGACAATGAATAAAAATATAAATAATATCGAAAAATGAATTTTTTTTCATAAATATAATAAATAAAAAATAATTTACATAACATAAACATTATTGATTAAAAAATAATATTTACACTTCAAAATATTTTTGGGCATAAAATTTAGTATAAATAACATCTAAATGATATTTAAAATATTTATTATAAACCTAAAATAAATTGAAATTAAAAAAAGTTAAAAAATTCATAAACAAAAATTAAATTAATTTACACATGAAATATTATCTGCAAAAAAATACACGTACAAATATTATGTTTTGAAACATTGATATTTCGAGCCATTGAAATTGATTATCATTATGTTTTTCATGAAATTATTTTAATTTTCAATTATTTTTTATATTTTTATTTAGTGTGTAAAATTTCATCCTGATTTTATTTATAGTTTATAATTTAAAACCTATTGGAGTCACCAACGTAAAATATTATGAAATTTCAAAGTAGGTGATTTTAAAGGCATATTGATTAAATAATATAAATAAATGTAAATGAAATTTGGCAGACTACTAAACATATAAAAATAATTTAAATTAAAAATAATTTCATAAACATAATTAAAACGCAAATTAAATGAAACAAACATTTATTTCTTAGAAACTTGAAATTTTCAGCTTAAAAGATGTATAAGAATAATTTTTATTAAGTATTATATTACTAATTAATTATTATTAAGTATTATTAATTATTTTATTGTTTTTAAATATTATGAATTACATTACTTATAAGTAATAATAATATTAATAAATATGTTCAATAATTATATTAATTATTATGAATAATGATCTAAATAATATAATTTTTAACCTAACTAATAATGTTCTTAATAATATAATTTAAAATAAATATTAATTATATATGTCATATATAAAATATAATTTTGGATAATAATTTTATTACTAAACAATTATTATAAAATTAATAATACTTAAATATTTTAATAATAAAGTAATAAATAATTATTATGTATGATATATATAATATAATTATTTATCTATTTAATAATAATTATTAATAATATAATTAACATTGTAAGTAATTATAAAAAATCAAGAATTCAAAATGAAATTATTCACAAAATAATTATTTAATAATAATATTTAAAAATATTACTATTTTAATTTATTTGATAAAAAAATTAAAATATTGATTTTTTTAGTAAATAAATAATATTAATTTTCAATTTAATAATAATTATAACATTTGAACTCATATATCAAAATTATTTTATTTAATAATAAGAATATGTAATATTATTAAATAAATCATAATTATTAATATTCGTAAATATAATCTACTATATATACTAAAGCTGGCTTCTTCCTAACTGATGTGTCGCCTCCTAAACCCTCCATGTCCCCCATTTCACTAATTCCATTCCAATTTCACCCCCAAACCATCGCGTCCCCCTCTAAAGATTATCCCACTCCACCTGCGAGTTGGCTTTCATCTCTCCACCGAACCCTCCTTCTCCTCCTGCGATTAGGGTTTTATTTCACCTCTAATCCCTCCATCTCTTCACGCATACCATCGCCGACCTCTACAGCCTCATCGAATTCTTGTATATCCTCTTTAGCCATGACTCCATCTTCTACTCCTCTGACTACAGATCCTCCGTTCGCGCCTTCTCCACAACCCGGGACTCCTCCATCGGCTCTTGCACATCTGGGTCCTCTGCTCCACCTACTGTTCCCTTTCCCTACAGTACCCAGTGAGTAACCCCAGGTATAAACCAATGTCAATGTTTTGGTTTTCAAAGCGGATCTTGAATCCTCCTTTGTACAACGCTCCATCAATATCTTCCCTATCCCGCTCGCACTTACCCTGTCGATTTTCTAGGGTTTCGAGTATATTTCAGTATCTCTATCTTCACTTATGATCCCTTCTTCGTCTTCTCCCTCCAACCATTCCCCCATCAACTATACCTAATTTGGACAATACAAATTAAGACCTCCAAATCATTATGTTTTCTTTATATCGTCGATGTATTCATCTTACTGTCCTCTTAGATTTAATTGCAGTTAAACATGATTTACTGAATCAGTAATACTATACATTTCCTATTATGGTTCCCCATTTTACCATTAGATTTTTAGTTGTCTTAGATGACTACAGTAAAGTTAATTCTCCAACCCCTTTCGATTTCTCTCCTTCAGCCCATGTTTTTATCCTCAGTATTTTTTTCATATTGTCGGTAGGTTGTTTATTTCGACATACGATATCCTATATCAGTTTTTTACTCCTTGACATTCAAATTACTAACTGACTATTTCATATTTCCCCTTCCCTATATCTTTGCATTTTCTGGTTTTCTTTCCACCGCGCTGGACGACACCGACTAACTTCTTCGTGAACCCCTTTCCATCAATGATACCTAATTCTGATATAGTAAAAATTGAGACATCCACAAGAGGTATGTTTTCATTATGTCATCGAACTATTCTCTATACTGTCCTATTTGATTTAATTCTAGTTAAACATGATTTACTGAAGCAGTAATACTATATATCTCCTATCATGGTGTCCTATTTAACCCTACCCCTAATCTGCTTGGCATCAACTATGATTCTCAGCAGGCATTATGTTTATTTCCTCATCGCATCAAAGTATGCTACATTTTCAGGTAAGTGTAACTTATTCCATTCATATTTCATATTATCAGTATCATTTGTATCCATTTAATAAATATTTCATTGGTTTCATATTTGTCAGAAATTACATGCATGGTAGACATATTATTTGGGTTTTGAAGATATATTATATATACTCTGATCTCATTACTATATAACTTTATTATATTGATTTACATGAAAGTTGAATAAAAGTATTAAAAATACAGACATGAAAGCACCATATATATGTAGAGAGGCAGGCTTCAAGGAAGACTACTCAAACATCAACGACAAATAGGTTGTGTTATTTCTATTTTGTTCACCATAAACAGTTCTATTATTATTCATTCCACAACTATTAATAGGCACTATATTTTCACTTTTATAGGATAATGATGTCTTGAAAATATTAATGCAACTATCCTCTAACACTTACAGGAAGCATGAAAAGAGGTGCACAAATGTCATTGTCACGTACATTCCCTGATGGTAACTTCAATTAACAATGTTGACTTTTTTTTGCTTTCATTATGAAAACCACATTATCATACCCATGAAAAACTTTCCTCTATTTGTAAAATGGTATATATTTTCATTATAATTTCACTATTACATGATCATCATCTATTGAAAATTATTCTATCTATAACTCAAATAATCACACCATTTAAACGGCATTCGAAATCAGTGACTTTCGATGCACAATCATTGGGCACATAAACCCAGTAAAATTGAATTGGGACTCTACTTCAAACCTGGGAACTGATTCTACTACGATGATCTTCATCAATTTCTTTCCCATGGTTCAGATTTCTTTGACTCTCATCGTATTGCAGATGCATCCTGTATAAGGTGAATTTTCATTCATATCTAATTTGTGTCATACTTATCCAATTAAGTTATTCATTTCACTATATTCATACAAAATTGCCATATAATTATACAATACATATGCTTTCATGATTCTTACTTCATTCATACATCCATCATTTCGATAAGTATAAGGTTACTTCATTATAATAAGGATTTGGTGAATGTATAAAAATTATATGCATCCATTAAATTCTTATTTATTACTCACTCTAGATTTTATAGATGATGTAGATATTGTGAAGGAATCCACACTTGAATCATTGGCACCGTATGTACAACCCATTCTGAAACACAATGTATTCAATTTGTGTTCAATCTTATTACTTCTCCATTAACTATAGTTACTTATGTTTCCAATGATTTTTCAAAGCAATCATATCTAATTTTATTTATTATTGTGTTATGAAATCATTTTTAACCATTTTCTACTAACCCATTGTAGGCATGAAGCTGGTAAAATTGATTTAGGTCTATGCTTCAAACCTGGGAATTGGTTTGACTATGATGGCCTTTATCAAGTTATTTTACATGGTTCATATTTCTTCGAATCTCATCCTATTGCAGGTGCATCCCGTATAAGGTGTTTTTTTGTTCATGTGTACATTGTGACATATTTCTACCTTTCATGTTATTCATTTCACTATATTCAGAAAAAGATTCCATATTACAATACAATACATATGCTTTCATGAGGTTCACTTCATTCAGACATCCATCATTTCCATAAGTATAATGTAACATTTTTATAATGTAGACTTTGGTAAATTTATAAGACTTCTATGCACCCATTAAATACTTCTTTATTACTTACGCTAGCTTCTAAGAATGATGTAGATATTGTGAAGGAATCAACACTTGAATCTTGTGAACCATAACTACAACCCATTCTGGTACACAAAGTATTCAATTTGTGTTCAATATTATTACTTCCACATTAATCAATTGTTATTTATGTTTGCAATGAGTTTTGGAAGCATTACTATCTAATTTTGTTAATTAATGTGTTATGAAATCGATTTTAACCATTTTTTACTAACCTGTTGTAGGTATGACCTTGGGGTTAGGGGTATCAAATAAGAGTATGTTATCAAGGTACTATTTCAATTATGAACACAATCGATGGTAAATTTATTATCTATCCAGGATGAATTGTGATTTATTCTTAATTTCTAAATTAACAATCATTGAATTCGTAAGTACTATCAGTGATTATTTTTTCATTATTCATCATACATTTTGTACTATTTTTTCATGAAACTGAATCATTTATTCTAAATTTTTTCTGACAAGGTTCAATAGATTTACATAAATTTCATACACTCATGCATGATGTTTTTGGAGATAATGTCCCTTAATGACTAATACTCATCATTAGGTTCTTTATTCATTCCTTTTTTAACAATTTTTATTTTATATCATATTGTTTACACCTCATTTTCATGAACTTTTGAATGACCTGTTCACACCTCATAATCAGTTTTCTTGATATTATCTTTCCACGGACATCTTGAATTGAAGAAATATGTTCCTAATAGGGTATTCATGTTATTCTTGCAGGTTACTGCATCCCTTCCGTAATAATTTTAATTTCATCTATATTACCCCATTATAATTTTCCAAATATTCAAATAATGAAGATCATGTATGAAGATATTGAATGTCAATATAAAAATAAGGTGATTTCAGAATGCATTTCTTTTCCTTATGATTCACCATGTTCCGCATCATATTAAATTTCATTGTGTTCAAATTTTTGATTACTGACAATGCATATTATTACATTACTCATCATTCGTTTTATTCCATTTATTGGTAATTGAATATTTTATTTATTTGTTTTACATTAATGGTTAAGGAGATCATACTTTAATGTCACAATGATGGGTAGAGAATTATGGTTTTGAAGGTAAACAAATTTTTTTATACTTCCAGTGAAGTTTTTCATTCTTTCTATTATATTAAAATCCTCATTTTACAGCATGAAGTTTACTATATTCTCTTTTATTTAAGGATCATTAGTGCATACCTCATAATCACTATGCTGGATCTTTCTATCTCCTGTTATCATGATTTGAATGAATCTGTTATTTAGAGGGGATTAATGTTATTGTTGCTGGTTATTGTGGATAGTAATTTTGTGAAGATGAAAGACATTCTGACTGTGGGTTATGGCAAAACCAATTACAGCTAATTATGTTAATTTTTTGACCTCCTATGCTAGATGGAATTTAATGTAATCATCAGAATTGGGATTTTTGATTATTCAAATTATACAAATTATTAAGTCTCTTTCATTCAGATATTATTAGGCTACCATGTTTTTTATGTATTGACTACCCACTCTGATCAATTTTGAAACTCATATTCCATTATAATGAGTTTTTTACTACCCAATCCCATCAAAAATTTGATGGATCATTCATGTTGATATATTGTTTTTCATTCATTTTATTTTTATATTCAATAAAACCTGCATCTATATTTACTTAATGAAGGGTTTTTTAATATTTTTAACTAAATTTTTTCTCACATTTCATTGAAATGGGATGTATGGATTAGTGTTATTTAGTCACAATGCATGCGAATCAATTCAGAACACACAGTGATGATGGCAATGATATAGTAAGAAAATATTTGGTTTTTTGAAATTTTATGCCCTTATATGTATTTTCATATTCTGTATGTACTTAATATTTTTACAGATTCGAATTATTTTCTGTTGTCATAGGAATGTTTTTAGTGAATCTTCACGATTTAGCATTATGATTGACCATAAAAATTTAATATTGTTTTTATTTTGTCCATTTAAATTAATTATAAAACAAAGAAAACATTATTGTATTATTCATTTTATCCTTTTATGATAGGAATATGAAAGAACTGGATCATTAAGAGTCGTTTTCAATACTGAAGATGGGTATGTTACAATAACTACAAATATCTCCTCTCCTCAGGTATGATTTTTCTATTTTAATTTACTACTATTATTATAAAACCATTTGAACTAACAATACTGAATTTTTTCATGTCAAATGAATTTCCTCTAATTATCACATATCCTTCATTTCTTCTTCTTTATTGGAAACTGTTAGAATTCTTCTTCAATGAATTCATTTGTCAATATTATCTGCAACATTTTCATTAATCCTATATCCACTTCTATGTCTACACGTATTATATTGTACTAATACACTGTAAAACATATCCATTTTCATGTCTACTCATATTATAGTATACTAATACACTGTAAAACATATTTCATATTTTTTGATGACTTTTTTGTTTCTGGTAAAACAGGTTTCCAAATTTCTGATTTTTCAATTATTTTACTGCTACAGTGGTGGACTATATTGAAAATTTTTCAATTTTTTTAATGCTCTAGTGGTGGAATATATTGCAATGCCAACATTTTCTTATGGGGATCCTCTTCATAAAAACCTCACAGATCTGCCACACATTTAGTAACATGAGTTTATAAAAAAATTTGTACTGTATCTAGACACATAAAACTAACAAAAAATTAATGCTTCCATTTTATTTGTCACAATTTTTGTCATTAAAAATCATCTATCTGTACCTACTGTTATGTCTCAATTATTTACATTTATCACTGTAATTTTTATGTTTCATATTTCATTATTATTTTCTATAACTTAAACTGTATGTTACTTTACTACTATTGTATCAAAAACTACAAGTACTCCAAAATTCTCTTTCTATACCTTTTCATTTTACCTTAATATTTTTTATACATTATTTTGTTTTAATCTGTTAATGAGTTGAAAAAAAAAACAGTTCATTTATAGTGTCGTTCATATGAACGAGCGAGGTACTAGTTAAAATAATAGTTTAGATAAAAAGAAAAATTATCTCTTAATAATAATTCATAACAAATATATTAATAATTATTAAAAATTATTTTTAAATTTAAAATTAATTATATCATTATATATATATATTTGTGTGTGTGTGTATAATATAGAAAAAAAAACAAAACAAAAAACAAAAAAATAATCTTAAAGATAGAAGAGAATGTGTTGTCCCAAATGACACATTCTTTAGAAATTTGTTGAAGAAGGCATTGTAAGAGGTATTGGATTATTTGGTAAATATCTAAAGAATGTGAAATGCAAGAAAACATCCACCATTTAGAGCTACCTCCTCGGAATCAATCGGTAGATTGGGAAATTGTTTCCCCTTCTATTTATATTCAGAATTTTTTTTCCGATTAAACAGGAAACTTTTCTGTTCATCTTCAATTAGAAAAACCTCTAAAATTCATGGATAACAACTCCCTAGAACCTCATTTAGAATAGGTGATTTGGGGAAAACATAATGAAACATAAGGATGGGAATTCAATTCAAATGTTTTGTGAGGAAATGCTCCATAAAGATAAATAGTGGATGAGGAAACATTGAAAATTGAATTTCCATCTACTACGTTTTTAGAATTACCCCAAAATCCGGGTTATTTGGAAAACATTTCACCCTTTCTCAAAATTTTTATATGTTTTTTACTGTTTTTCATTAACAAATTTTTAGGGACCATGAATTTTATCCATTCTTAGTGTCATTTGGGTAATATTTATATAAATTTATTTTTTTATTATTATTACTAACAAACATTATTTTCATGAATATATAAATATTTTGTTAAAAATAATTATTAAATTATTATTTTTATAACTTAAAAATAATTTATAAGAAATAATAACAAAAAATTATAAAAAGAATTTTACATTTTTATAAATATTTATAAATAATTAAAAAGATTTTTTTTCCTATAATTAATTTTGATTATAACTTTTTATTATTATCTTGAATTAATATTTTATATAAATAAATTATACAAAATTTGAATTAATTTTTTTTTAATTAATATTTAATTTTAATTGATAATTATTTTTAAATAATAATTATTTTGAATTAATATTTTTTACCTAATTTTGATGATATAAATGACAAAAATTGATTAAAATAAAAATTATTGTTTATATAATTGACATGATATAAAAATAAAAAAATCAATCCTAATATACTTTTCAAAACTAAATGTCTATATAATTGACATGATATAAAAAATATACAATTTAAAATTATAATATTTTTTTATTTGGACGAATTGTGTATTGGAACACTATATTTTTTAAAAATATTACATGTACTCTCCCAGATTAATAATCAGATAATAGTTTAAAATTTAATTTTCTTATATATATATATGTATTTAAATATAATTATATAAATAGATTTATAAATATATAGTTCTAATTATATAATAATTTTTAAAAACAATTATATATATATATATATTAGGTCTATTGGGGTACAATTGCATTAAACACAAACACACCACACAAAATCTGGAAAGGTAGGCCATAGCCCCCATGGGATAGCCCACCCATTGAGCGTTATTTATTCAGTACATGACCTAAAGGCCCAATAGACATGAAGCCTATTACATGGCCTGGAGGCCCACAAACTGACCTGAATGCCTAGTGAAGTGTCATGCCTACATCCCTGCCTGCATGCATCGCTAGCCAAAAAAAATTCGATCCCACTCCGATTTGAACTAGGATCTGATATGGGATTATAGTGAGACTTTACCACCTGGGAAATTGTCACGACCCATCCTCGGGGCCCGTGTCGTGACTACCCCAAGCCCGCCTTCCATAGGCCAGGGGCTGGCGACTAGCACCAAGGCGTAAATCCCGGCAAAAAGGGAAGGCATTGCCTTTGTAAAGTAAACCACAAACACCACAGAGAAAGTAGAAAAAAGTAAACACTATGTAAAAACTGAGTACAACAGTAAGTGCGGAAAAGAAAGTGGGCCAGTATACAAACCCAAACTAAAAGTAAAGTACAACTAGAAAGGGAAAACAGCAACTGAAAAGTAAAGACGCAACGTCGAGCAGTCCACTGGGAATCCCACCTGAAGGGTGGGTACAGATAGCCTCCACTGCTCCTCGGGTCCAGCCGACCGCCCTGAGTACGACCTGCCCAGTGGTCCACCTCCAGGTACCGTCCTGCTCCGCAATCCTCAACCATGATCAGCGCTGTCCGTCTTCTACAACCAAAACAACGTAGTGCGGGCATAGCCCGTGCAGGGGCGAGTATAAGGTACTCAGTAGGGACCCCGAGACCCCCAATGGTCTCCCAGAATCCAAAAAGGATAATCCACAAGGGTAAGATACAATCACGAAGTAACATCTGAAACTGCTTAGGTATATACCCATACATATACCTAAGTCATCAATTCCAAGTTCGGCTCCAACATTCGAGCCCAAGTACAACCCAGTCCATACATGAAAGCAAATCGTAAATCCACACGGGATAGCACAACATAATCCACATAGGAAAGAAAAACATAAATACACACAGGATAGCACAACACAATCCACATAGGAAAGAAAAACAGGATTCATCTCACACAGGAATAGTACTTCGTAAGATGATAGAGATGATCAGATGTAGCCACTGATTCTTCTAAGTCATCGGACCCACAAAGGATCGGTAGATACTAACCCCCGCAATGACCCACACAAGATCGATCATGAAGTTGAAACCATAGCTATTGGGAAACTCCTTCTCCATCAAGTACAGTGGTTATGCCGCTACAACCAAGCGCTTCCCTCTAACCTTGGACTGTTGTAGTACTCCACCTATCGAGTACTGTGGGCCTGCTGCTACAACCAAATGCTTCCCACCATTGGTCTGCTGCTATAACCAAGTGCCCCCCCCTCATAGCCTCTAAAGGTACTCCTTCTGTTGAGTACCACGGGTTAACCGCTACAACTAAGCGCTCCTCCGTCGTGGGTCTGCCGCTACAACCAAGCGCTCCCCCGTGCTGCTACAACCAAGCGCTCCTCTGTCGTGGGTCTGCCGCTACAACCATGAGCTCCCCCTCATAGCCTCCAGAGGTACTCCTTCTGTTGAGTACCGTGGGTCTACCGCTACAACCAAGCGCTCCTCCACTGTGGGTCTGCTGCTACAACCAAGCGCTTCCCACTGGGCTATCCGTAACACACCGAGTTGTTCGATCAGCAGTCATCAAGTCTCAACCGGCTCTAGGGTTTCCGAACACAGGATGCTCGTTCTGAGAGGGTCCACTCCACGAGCCAAGATTTCGATGCATCAACTGACACATAGTATGGAGTTGATGTATCCCAAAATTAGCGTAGTGTTCACTATCGAACCCACAGAGGATTCCCGTAGTGTCTTCATTGTCGTCACAGACGCAGCCAGCTCTAGGGTTCCCGCACACAGCAAGCTCGTTCGGGAGGGTCCGCTCCACGAGCCGAGTGGATGATACCTCAACTGACACATAGTCCAGAGTTGATATATCCACAAGTTTCGTATCGTCAACAGGAACTCAACGTCGCAGACGGCGCGTCAAACGGATGTCTGGTCTGAGAGTTATCAGCTTTTCCGTTCCAGGGGCCCGGTTGGATTTTGGGTACTATCCAACCCGGGCTCTATCCAACTGCATCGAAAACTCAAGCGAGGTATTCCAAAAGTTCCGTCTCATCCAGAGGAAATCAACGAGATAGACGGCGTGTCAATCGGACGCCCGGTCTGTGAGTTATTGACTTTTTCGTTCAAGGGGCCCGGTTAGTTTCGTGAGCGAACCAACCCGACCACACTCCGACGTCATCCAAAACTCAAGCAGGGTAAGCCAAAAGTTCTGTCTCTTCCATAGGAAATCAACGAGACAGACGGAGCGTCAATCGGTCGCCCGGTCTGTGAGGTATTGGCCTTTTCGTTCCAGGGGCCCGGTTGGTTTCGTGAGCGAACCAACCCGACCACACTCCGACAGCATCCAAAACTCGAGTGGAGTAAGCCAAAAGATCTGTCTGATCCAGAAGGAATCAACAAAGTCAATGGTACATCAATCGAACATCCGGAGCTCATGTTATGAGCGTTTCCGCTCCGAGGGCCCGGTTGGTTTTGTGTACGAACCAACCCGGCTCAACCAAAAGTACTCCGAAACCTTGAGTGAGATATTCCGAAACGATCGTCTCGATCCAAATATCGCATCGCCGCTGACGGCGTGTCGATCGGAGGCTCGTATTTCAATATACGGGCAATAGACTGAAAAGGTCCGAAAATGGGGGGGGGGGGTCTGGGCCCGGACCGACCCGGCCCAACCCCCCTGGGTCGACCCGACCCGGGTCCGGGTCTGACCCGGCTGGGCGCGACCCGGCCCGGCCTGGGCGGCTCGGCGCTGGCCAAGCGGCCGCTCCAAGGAGTCGCGGCCCCCACGCGGGGGCTACTCCGTGTCACCGGACGCGGCGCAAGGCCGCGTCCCTTCCCCGTGGTCCCGCGCAGCCGCGAGACCGGTGCTCGCTGCCGCGGCGGGTCTTCCCGGCGGCGCGCCGGGCGCCACCGCTTCCTAGCGGCCTGCCGCCGTCTCCAGCCGCCGGCGCCGCCGTGCCGGCGGGGTGCGCCGGCGGGAACTTCCGTGGACCATCGGACGCGCTCCGGTGGTCTGTTTTGCCTGTGGTTTGTTCCTACGGCTCTCCCGAGATCCGAACATTGCTGCGAAGGCCTCCAATCGCCATTCCGATCCCATTTCGTAAACGCCGTTAATCCACGCATCAACGAAAAATATGCGGAGGGTTGTCGGGCCGTGTTTGTTTGCCCTGCACCCTCCGTGTTAGGTGATATCAATTGGGAAATAATAATCAACACATGAAAACATAATAAGGTACAATTTTAATAAATTAAAAATTGAACCTAGTTCACAAAAAAAACTCCCGTAAATAAAAAAATTTCCCGTCCCGCATATAAAAACAAACGCAGATCAACTTAATGATGAGTTGATCCGGGTTCTTTGTTTTAGAAGGAAACAACCATGGGAATAAATATTATTCTCAAATAAAACCCCTACGTCATCGTAGTCATCGAACAAGACTTCTTCGCGGAATTGATCGTCGCGGGAGAAGAGGATTATCGCGTCGCGGAAGGGGCGTCACGCCGTCGCGGTACACGGCATCACATCGATGATCTCTGAGGGTTAAGAAAACACATAGATTTAACTTCACGAATTAAATCCATGTTGAGGATAAAATACACAAATGAAAAATAAAATATCTGTAATCACCTACCTCAAACGGTGTTGTTTGAAGGTTGCCGCGGGGAAGGATTGTCGTAGAAGAACTTCGTGGGAGGAGAATCGTCAGCGTCGTGGTACACGACGTCGCATCGTCGATCTCCTAGGGTTTGACGTTCTTCCCGTTCTTCGCGTTCTTCGCGTTCTTCGCATTCTTCGCGTTCTTCACTTTCTTTGCGTTCTTCACGTAGGAGGATGAAGAGCTTAGAGTTTCTGTCAATCCTCTCAACAAGGCACCACAAGAAAAACGTGTGTTGGTCTTATTTTATTCTATGCCAACAATTTGAAAAACAAGTTAAGAAACGAACCATTAATTCAATGAATTAATGGTAATGACTTAACTTCCCAATTAATAGGGGTGTTAAGAATTTAAGAAAACGCACCGTTTGACTTTCATTTAAGAGGGGTTTTCACGGGTGCGTTACTTTGAAGAAAAGAAACGATGGGGCTTGTGCGGGCTCCACCTCACAAATATCCTACGAAGTGGGTAGGATATTTTGGGTTCCACCCAATCCGCTTCAACTCAGCTTAAGTGGCTTTAAGTGGATTTAAGTGAAATAAAATAAAGTTGTCGCACCACTTTATTTTATTTTCTTAACTTAATACAAAAAATTAAAACCACACCCAAGAAAACGCAACTCCGGAAAAGGCGTTTCTAAGCTAATATCGGTGTTGCGATTCCATTGGTGCCCTCAGAATTCGATTCCGAGCACCGGTTCAAAAGTTACGAAAACCCGCTCATTCGTTCACTGAACGTACCCGATCCAAACTTCGGAAAATGATTTCGGGCACACCGGGCCTCGGAATCAGGTGCCGTCAGAAAATGCGTTCTTGCAAAATTCCAAGGAAAATTAATAAAAAAATACCTTGAAATTTATGGGTATTTACATCACTCCCACCACAGGGCTTTACATCCCCGTAAAGATACATAATAAACTAGGGAAACAAAAGTGGGTAATGAGCACACATCTGAGCCTCCCGCTCCCAAGTGCTCTCCTGGAGGTTCCCGTGCTGCCATCTGATGCGCACAAGAGGAATCGACCATCCACGTAGGACCTTCTCCCGTCAATCCTCGATCTCCACCGGGACCTCCACAAAAGTCGCCCCATCATCAACGTCTAGCTCCCCATGGTCAATGATATGCGTCGGGTCGTGCACGTATCTCCTCAACTAAGATATGTGGAAGACGTCGTGTACCCTATGCAACTGAGGTGGTAGAACCAGGTGATAGTCCACCTCGCCAATCCTGCTGAGGACCTGGAATGGTCCGATGAAGCATGGAGACAACTTTCCGCCTCGACCAAATCTCCGTAACTCACATCGAGGTGTGACCCGTAAGGAAACGTGGTCCCCATCCTCGAACTTTAGTGGTCTCCGCCTCCTGTCCGCACAAGACTTTTGCTTGCTCTGAGCTGTCCTCATCCGCTCTTGGATGACTTGGACCTTTCTGGTCCTACTCGAGCTACTGATATTTCTTCTTTTCCGAGAAGGAAAATCCGGTCTCATCCCCTAGATGAACCACGTTCTTCGCCTAATACAATCAATCCCGTCATGGATGATACAATCCCATACCAAGGATGATGTCGTAAGTCCTCGACGCTACTACCAAGAGATCCAACCGTTACTCTCGCCTCCAAGGGTTGAGTCACACTGTCGGCATTAGTGTGTGGTCACTGGGTCTCCTCCAGTAGGTATCTCAATGTGAGGGTCAAGTCAACGGTTTTTAAACCGGAACCTCTTAGCAACAACACAAAGAGAGTACAAGAAGGTAAACACCAAATGAAAGGTGTCTTTTATTACTGCAGCTCAAAGTACAAAGACACAAAACATCTACAAACAAACATCAACAATGCTAGAAGCAACATAAACAAAAGTCTTCAGGTCTGGAGCTAGTCCCGCTCCTGTTCATCTGCTCCCGGAGCTCCATTATCGTAGGCCTCGGATGCCTGAAGCTGAGCTCTCCCATGTCCACAGGCTCCCTGCGGTCGGGGTGGACCTCCTGGTGGTGGTGGTGGCAACACCTCGAAGTGTCGTCCACCTCCAGCTGCACGACCAGCTCTTCTGCCTCGCCCGCCTGCCCCCTACGGACCACCATGGTCAACCCTCTACCTCTGCCTCGGTGGCCCCTCAACCGTCTGCTTCTCCTCGGCAAGGCGGGTTGGGCAGTCACGAGCCATGTGACCAACCCCGCCGCATGAGTAACATTGTCCGCTCATGGTAAGTCGTTTTCCACCCCAGGTGCCTCTCACAAACGATCATGTGTCATGCGGTTGACCACCGGTAGGTCTAGTCCTCTTGGACCCCTGCATCATCTTTCTACTGCCCGCTGTAGAAGACTCTGCCGCATGCCGGCTAGTGGTGGGTCCTGCTGCTGGAGACTGCTCAGTAAGGAAACTCTCTACTAAGAGGGCTCTCTCCAACACCCCTGTCTGTGTCAGAATACTGTGATAAATAACTGAAGCTCTGATCTCTTTCCTGAGCCCCTGCTCGAAGGTTCGGGCCCTGAAGAATGGGTCCCGTACCATGTCTGTGGAATAGCGCGAGAGATCGGTAAACTTCGCCGCGTACTGGGCTACTGTCATGCTGCCCTACCGTAGCTGTAGTAGCTCCTAGATGCGCATCGCTCGGAGGGTGTCTGGGACGAAATCTGAGCGAAAAAGGCTCTCAAAAGCCGTCAAAAGGAGTGATGCCTCGTCGTGCACCTAGAGAATCAAGCTCCACCATCTGCCTACTGCCGCATGTAGGAGGCTCGCTGAAAGGACCACCATAAGGTCAGCTGGTGTCCCTACCAAACGAAAAACTCGTACAACTACCTCCAGCCAATCCTCGGCTGCCTGGGGGTCCGTCTCCCCGTGGAACCTGGGCGGCCGCTGGCGCTGGAACTCATGTAGTGCACTAAGGTGACATGAATCGTCAGCGGCTGGGGCTGGAAGCATCGGTGGCTCGGTGGGTAGAGGTACTGCCTGTGCCTCTGCTGTCAAAGGGCCCTGCACCGAGGCCTCGTCGCTCAGTGGGCTGTCGTCATGCTCAACTCTCGGAACCCTAGCTGGCTGCCGTCGTGGGGCCATCCTGAAAAAGAAACAGGTGCGCCACAGTCAGAACAGTATACCTGGTGAGCTGACACAATGTAATCACAAAGAAAACTTGAAACACACATACAATCAATGTTTTCGTGGATTAAGTCGGAAATCAGAAGTCAGGGTCCTGGTGTACAGATACGTCGGCCGCTGCACCAACACTGGACTCCCTGGACTGATAACCATACTCAATACTCCCAAAACTATTGCTTCACATAGAAAAAGATCAGAGTCCGGAGTTCTGTGGTAGAACCGAACTCCTCTGATACCAATTTGTCATGACCCGTCCTCGGGGCCCGTGCCGTGACTACCCCAAGCCCGCCTTCCATAGGCCAGAGGCTGGCGGCCAGCACCAAGGCGTAAATCCCAGTAAAAAGGGAAGGCATTGCCTTTGTAAAGTAAACCACAAACACCACATAGCAAGCAGACAGAAGTAAACACTAAGTCAAAACTGATTATAACAGTAAGTGCGGAAAAGCAAGTGGGCCAGTATACAAACCCAAACTGAAAGTAAATTACAACTGGAAAGGGAAAAAACAACTAAAAAGTAAAGCCACAACGTCGAGCTGTCCACTGGGAAGCCCACCTGAAGGGTGGGTAAAGATAGCCTCCACTACTCCTCGGGTCCAGCCGACCGCCCCGAGTATGTCCCGCCCAGTGGTCCACCTCCAGGTACCGTCCTTCTCCTCCATCCTCAACCACGATCAGCACTGTCCGTCGTCTACAACCAACACAATGTAGTGCGGGCATAGCCCGTGCAGGGGTGAGTATAAGCTACTCAGTAGGGACCCCGAGACCCTCGAATGTCTCCCAGAATCCACAAAGGATAATCCACAAGGGTAAGATACAATCACGAAGTAACATCCGACACTGCTTAGGTATATACCCATACATATAAGTAAGTCATCAATTCCAAGTTTGGCTCAAACATCCGAGCCCAAGTACAACCCAGTCCGCACAGGAAAGCAAAACGTAAATCCACACGGGATAACACAACACAATTCACATAGGAAAGCAAAACGTAAATCCTCATAGGACAGCACAACACAATCCACATATGAAAGAAAAATAGGATTCAGATCACATAGGAATACTACTTCGTAAGACGACATAGATGATCAGATGTAGCTACTGATTCATCTAAGTCGTCGGAACCACAAAGGATCGGTAGGTACTAACTCCTGCAATGACCCACATAGGATCTATCATGAAGTTGAAACCATAGCTATTGGGAAACTCCTTCTACATCATGTACAGTGGTAATGCCGCTACAACCAAGCGCTTCCCTCTAACCTTGGACTACTTTAGTACTCCACCTATCGAGTACTGTGGGCCTGCTGCTACAACCAAGCGCTTACTACCATGGGTCTGCCACTACAACCAAGCGCCCCCCTCATAGACTCTAGAGGTACTCCTTCTGTTGAGTACCACGGGTCAGCCGCTACAACCAAGCGCTCTTCCATCGTGGGTCTGCCGCTACAACCAAGCGCTCCCCCTCATAGCCTCTAGAGGTACTCCTTCGGTTGAGTACCGCAGGTCTGCTTCTACAACCAAGCGCTCCTCCGTTGTGGGTCTGCTGCTACAATCAAGCGCTTCCCACTGGGCTATCCGTAACACACCGAGTCGTTCGATTAGCAGTCGTCAAGTCTCAACCGGCTCTAGGGTTTCCGCACAAAGCATGCTCGTTCCGAGAGGGTCCACTCCATGATCCAAGAGGTAGATGAATCAAATGACACATAGTCCAGAGTTGATGTATCCCAAAAGTACCGTAGTGGCCACTACCGAACCCACAGAGGATTCCCGTACTGTCTTCATTGTCGTCGCAGACGCAGCCAGCTCTAGGGTTCCCAAACAAAGCAAGATCGTTCGGGAGGGTCCTCTCTACGAGCCGAGTGGCTGATACCTCAACTGAAACATAGTCCAAAGTTGATATATCCAAAAGTTCCTTATCGTCAATAGGAACTCAACGTCGCAGACGGTGCGTCAAACAGACGTCTGGTCTGAGAGTTATCAGCTTTTCCGTTCCAGGGGCCCGATTGGATTTTGGGTACTATCCAACCCGGCCTCTATCCAACTTCATCCAAAACTCAAGCGAGGTATGCCAAAAGTTCTGTCTCATCCAGAGGAAATCAACGAGACAGACGGCGTGTCAATCGGACGCCCGGTCTGTGAGTTATTGACTTTTTTGTTCCAGGGGCCCGGTTGGTTTCATGAGCGAACCAACCTTACCACACTCCTACGGCGTCCAAAACTCGAGCGGAGTAAGACAAAAGTTCCGTCTCATCCAGAGGAAATCAACGAGACAGACGGCACGTCAATCGGACGCCCGGTCTATGAGTTATTGGCTTTTTCGTTCCAGGGGCCCGGTTTGTTTCGTGAGAGAACCAACCCGACCACACTCCGACGACATCCAAAACTCGAGCGGAGTAAGCCAAAAGTTCCATCCTATCCATAGGGAATCAACAAAGTCGACGGTACGTCAATCGGATGTCTGAAGCTCAAGTTATGAGCGTTTCCACTCCGAGGGCCCGGTTGGTTTCGTGTACGAACCAACCCGGCTGAACCCAAAGTACTCCGAAACCTTGAATGCAATATAGAGAAACGACCGCCTCGATCCAAGGATCGCATCGCCGCTGATGACGCGTCGATCGGAGGCTTGTAGCTCATGATACAGGCAAAAGACCGAAAAGGTCCGAAAACGGGGGGGTCTGGGCCCAGACCGACCCGGCCCAACCCCCCGGGGTCGACTCGACCCAGGTCCGGGTCCGACCCGGCGGGGCGCGACCCGGCCCGGCCGGCGTGGCCCGTCCTGACCTGGGTGGCTCGGCGCTTGCCGAGCGGCCGCACCAAAGGAGCCACGGCCCCCGCGCGGGGGCTGCTCCGTGTCACCGGACGCGGCGCAAGGCCGCGTCCCTTCCCTGTGGTCCCGCGCGGCCGCGGGACCGGAGCTCGCCACCACGGAGGGTCTTCCTGGCGGCGCGCTTGGCGCCGCCGCTTCCTTGCGGCCGACCGCCGCCTCCGGCCGCCGGCGCCGCCGTGTCGGCGGGAACTTCCGCGGACTACCGGACGCGCTCCGGTGGTCCGTTTTGCCTACGGTTTGCGCCTACAGCTCTCCTAGGATCCGAACTTTTCTGCGAAGGCCTCTAATCGCCATTCTGATCCCATTTCGTAAACGCCGTTAATCCACAGATCAACGAAAAATCTGTAGAGGGTTGTTGGGCCGTTTTTGTTTGGCCCACACCCTCCGCGTTAGGTGATATCAATTGGTAAATAATAATAAACACATGAAAACATAACAAGGAACAATTTTAATAAATTAAAAATTGAACCTAGTTCCCAAAAAAACTCCCATAAATAAAAAAAATTCACGTCCCGCATATAAAAACAAACGCGGATCAACTTAATGATGAGTTGATCCGGGTTCTTTGTTTTAGAAGGAAACAACCATGGGAATAAATATTATTCTCAAATATAACCCCTACCTCGTCGTAGTCGTCGAACGAGAGTTCTTCGCAGAATTGATCGTCGCGGGAGAAGAGGATCATCACGCGCGGAAGGGGCGTCTCGTCGTCGCGGTACACAGCGTCGCGTCGACGATCTCCGAGGGTTAAGAAAACACACAGATTTAACTTCATGAATTAAATCCATGTTGAGGATAAAATCCAAAAATGAAAAATAAAAGATCCGTAATCCCCTACCTCGAACGGTGTTGTTCGAAGGTTGCCGCAGGGAAGGATTGTCGCAGAAGAATGTCGCGAGGGGAGAATCGTCGGCGTCGCGGTACACGGCGTCGTGTCGTCGATCTCCGAGGGTTTGACATTCTTCGCGTTTTTCGCATTCTTCGCGTTCTTCGCGTAGGAGGATGAAGAGCTTAGAGTTTCTGTCAATCCTCTCAACAAGGCACCACATGCAAAACGTGTGTTGGTCTTATTTTATACCATGCCAACAATTTGAAAAACAAGTTAAGAAACGAACCATTAATTCGATGAATTAATGGTAATGACTAAACTTCCAAATTAATAGGGGCGTTAAGAATTTAAGAAAACGCACCGGTTGACTTTCATTTAAGAGGGGTTTTCGCGGGTGTGTTACTTAGAGGAAAAGAAACGGTGGGGCTCGTGCAGGCCCCACCTCACAAATATCCTACCAAGTGGGTAGGATATTTTGGGTTCCACCCAATCCACTTCAACTCAGCTTAAGTGGCTTTAAGTGAAATAAAATAAAGTGGTTGCACCACTTTATTTTATTTTCTTAACTTAACCCCAAAAATTAAAAACCACACCCAAGCAAACGCAACTCCGAAAAAGGCGTTTCTAAGCAAATACCGGCGCTGCGATTCCATCGATGCACTCGGAATTCGATTCCGAGCACCGGTTCAATAGTTAGGAAAACCCGCTTGTTCGTTCACTGAACGTACTCAAGCCAAACTTCGGAAAATGATTCCGGGCACACCATGCCTCAGAATCAGGTGCCGTCAGAAACTGCGTTCTTGCAAAATTCAAGGAAAATTAAGAAAAAAAAATTCTTTGAAATTTACGGGTCTTTACAAAAATCCCTCAACTACATTAAATATTTATACATAAATATTTTTAAAATAGATACTAATTATATATATTTATAAATATATTTATAAGACTATAAATTTATTTTATAAGTAAATAAATAAATAAATAAATATAAATCTATGAATACAAAATTATATAATTATATATAAATTAATATATTTATAAATATGTGTATATATATATAATTATACCAATATATTTATAAATATATATCTATATAATTATACAAATATTCATAAAAAATATAAATATTTATTTTGAAATAATGATACAATTTAAAACTATAATATTTCTTATTTGGAATAATGGAGTATTGGAAATCTATTTTTTTTAATAAGGGTTATTTTTCTCGTATTTCTAAAAAAATTATTTTAAAAATTGTCACCGAACAAGATGGATAAAAATTATAATCATTTCTTTTCATTTACTAAATTTCACATCAAAAAAAAAATAAAGACAGACCAAACCATTTATTTTATTTTCTTTCCATATATAAATTACAAATCTATTTCTTTTATTTTAATAAAATTGTCCAAATATAATATAGAAGTGGATTGGAGTGAAAACAAGAATGAACCACACACTACGATGAGATATATGAAACCCTAGAATGAAACATCCAAATAGGTGAGAGAAGCTACATACCAACCATAATAAGAGCATAATAACAAGAAAGTGATATGCCTCTAAAGATCAAACCCACCTTCCAAACCCACTATTACCAAAGAACCTTCCAATATAATGCCTCTACAAATGGATAGAAATAAAGAAATGAACCAACTATCCTGAACTCTCAATAAAATAAAAGGTGAGATAATACCCCTGAGGGCTTGGAGACCCATTAATATAATGAGGAGACATTCACGAAGAAGGGACCTGGTTAACCTGAAATAGAAATGCCACATTGGGTTGGGAACCAGAAAAATTCATACAAAAATGAAGAACCTGCATCAGGGGTTCAAGGATGAAAATAAGACCTAATACAATGAGTTATGGGGAAATTAACTGATATAATGTTGAAAATAGGTTCTAGAAGTGATGCATTATTAGGGAAAATACAACATAAAAGGAAGCTATAATAGTGGATAAATAAGAATCATGTACCATAAGAAGACATGATAAAACGACTATCACCACTAAAAAGAAACCATGAGAAACTATTGCCACCACTTGGATGAAACCATGATAAATCCTAGACCATAGAAAGACAATGCATCACACATAATTTAAACTATCCAAAATTGCAGAGTTATCCCACATTATAATATCACCACCAAAGGTACCAGATTATCCTCTATCTTGGAAAAATACGTAGGTTGAAAGAGAAGACATATTAAATATCATTTAATGAATATAATTAATTTTTCAAAAGGGTTTCATCTACCCCCACACCGAGGGAGTAGGGTTCTAAATGGAAGTTTCCCTTGATTATTTCACCATGATTTGGGGAAAATTGAACATCAATTATCTGTTTCCCAACAACAATGATGCTGGGAAAATTTAGAGAATTTCATGGATTGAAAAATAAATAACCAACAAGTGATCTCAACATCACTTATTTATACATTGAAATTATTATGAATATCATCAGTTTGATCTCAATATTTTAATAAAATAACACTTTGGTTCAACTGAAATGATGAAACTCTTTATGAGGGGAACCCATTCAAATTTCTAAAAAACTAAAATCCAACAGTTATGGCTAATCACTTTATTAGTTGTTTTACTAAAATGATTTTTTATTATATATATATATATATTATTTTTACATAATATATATATATATATATATATATTTTAAAACACTTTATAATTTATGGAAATATATATTTTAAAAGAAAATTACAATTCCCAAATATCATATTTATAGTGGGGGAGATTTGGAAATTATACCCACAATTCCAATGTGGGAGCACCCAATGAATATTCCTTCTCATCAATCAAAATAATAAATATTTTGTCTAATCAAAACATTTCATTATTTTTAATAATTTTTTTTGTATAAAAATATTATAATACCCCACTTTTATTCATAAAATATCAATTCTATAGACCACAAGTGAGTTATTTTACATAATAAAGGTATCTATCGATTCCATCCTTTAATTTGAATCAATATCACAAATTTTTATCATATTTACAAGATTTCAAAACATTAAACTTGTTAATATTTAAGATAAACTAGGGTTATCATACATACAATGATCATTATATGCAATATCTCATTTTGTAGTAGTTTTATTACCATGTGCTTGTATCCTTTTCATGAACACTCTATGGATTAAACCAATTAACTCTTATAAGATGTGGAACCACTTATAAGTTCAAATATTCAAAATATCACAATGTTCTTCCCCTATTAGAAGACATAACTCATCAAGTCATAATATTTTTTTGAGAGTTTATATCTATACCTCTAGTCATAGAAGATTATATTGAAAACACGTATTTAGGGTGATAATTATCAATAACAGAAATCATCGCCGTAACATGTTTTTATCCATTTATTACTTTTATTAGGATATACTTAATAAGAGTTTTGGATTTCCCTGATAGAAATTATTTATTCTATGGGTTTTAAACCCCTATCTTTATTATTTTCTTGATCAATCTATCTCAGTAGAGATTTTGTAAATGGATCCACAAGGTTTCTACACGATCTCACATATTAAACTATTATGGTACCATATTGTAATAGTTGTCTCACACAATCATGTCTCAAACATATAATTATACTATTTCCATTGTACATATACTATATTCCATTCTTAATATTAATTCACTATCACAACTGATATATATAAGAGGCATTAGACCAGGTCGCAATCTAATATCCAATAATAGATTCTTAATCCATTCAGATTCTTTTCCACATGCCCTTATGGTGATAAATTTTATCACCATAGTCGAATGTGAAATAAATTTGGGCTTTTTTATCACCTAATAAATAACACAACATACATGAGTAAACACCTATGCACATTTGGAATGATTATCACTTATACTGGTAATCTAACATGAACCAATGTACCCTTCTAATATAGTTGGATAATCTTTATAGTATAAATGTAAATCATTGGCCTTTCATATATATATCCAATGATTATTTTTATATATCTCCATGAATCCACCATAGCATTACTAGTATGTCTACTCATTTTACATACCACAAAAGAAAGATCAGGTATTGTGTAAAGCATTGCATACATTAAGGAACTAATTTCATTAGTAATGTCAAGTTATGATACGACTCTACCTTCATTTGTAAAAAAGGATTAACACTAGAATTAAATGTTTTATTGGCATCCATGAAACCAATAAGATCAAATTTATTTAGCTTTTTTTCTATTTAATGAGACTAAATTAAAGAATAACCACACTTTTTTTCTAACATTATTACCAAGAATAGAATCAACTATTCAAATATCCTTCATTTTAAATATAGAAGGTAATTAATACTTTTTCTCAATTAAAAAAATCCTATTTGTTCAAAAAATTAACATATCATACACATATAGACACACAATCACTTGATATTCTTTTTTAAACATTTAATAAACTCTTCTATCTTAATTTTTATGAGTAAATCCGTTATATAAAATAATAAAATCAAATTTCCAAAGCCATTTCATTGGAGCTTGGTTAAGACCATAAAAATATTTAACTATTCTACACACTTTATTTTCATTACCTTGTAAAACAAACCCTTCTAGTTCTTCCATGTAAATCTCTTTTTTTAATTCTCTATTTAAAAAAGCAATTTTAACATCATTTTGATGGGAATAAAAACGATTAATTGAAGCTAATGACAATAATATCCTTATTTATGTAATTTGAGCTACTAGGGCCCAAATATAAAAATAACCAATCCCTATTTTTTTTCTAAAACATTGAGCAACCAATCTAGATTTTAAAGAATGAATTTTACCATTTCAATCTTACTTCTTTCTAAAAAACCATTTACAAAAAATAGGTTTCTAAGATATTTATATACCCATAATGAACTAAGTATTTTCCCCTATAACAGAATTCATTTCTTCGTTAATTTATTATTTATAGAACGAAACATATCTAGAAGTCATAGATTCTTTATTAGTATTTGGGTTATCATATATAGTCAACACCATAGGATACTTATTTAGAATATGATTATTTTGAACTCTATTAACAAGAAAAACTATGGAATCTGAAAAAATAAAATCTGGATGTAGATGTTTCTCTTTCCTAATTGTTGTAATTACATTATGTTAAACTTGAAAATCATTATTCTATAATATTTTATTTGAATATATGGAATAAATTAGATAGGGGTATGAGGAATAACATCCTCCATGTCAACTTTATTGAAAATATTTTAAAATAAAATTCCTTATCCCTTAATTCAATAATTATATTTTCTCCCAAATCCATTAATCTATATGCCTTTCTATTTTTTTCATATCTAAAAAAACATTATTAAATTCTATAGGACAAATTTTATTTTTTCTAGGAACAAGAACTCTATAGTTATAAAAAAACCACACACTTTAAAATAAGAAATATTAGGAATTCTACCAATTAAAATTTCATAAGGGTATAAATATGTTTCCTAGTGGAAATAATATTATTAATATGACATGAAACCAATTAATATTTGACCCATTAATTAAATGGTGACACAGATTTATTAATCATGAAATGTACCATTTCTACTAAATTATGATTCTTCCATTCAACTAATCTATTTTTATGAGGTGTGTTAGGAGGAGTGAATTGATGAATTATACCATTTTCTTCACAGAATTCAATGAGCTCATTCATAAAGTATCCACAACCACTATTGGGTCATAATAATTTAATATTTTTCTTTATTTGGTTTTAACCTTCTTCTTTATACATTATAAATATATTAAACACTTCACTATTTCGTCTAATATATATATATGTGTGTGTGTGTAAATATCTAAAACAACCATCAATAAATGTAATAAAATATATTCTTCCTCACTGATTTAATAAGTCATTTAATTAAATGATATCATAATTTTCTAATTTTAATATATCATAATTTTTTTCAACAACATGAAAAGTATTATAAATATTTTAGATTCTACACATGTTTCACATTTATAAAATAAATTTCCATAGTTAATTAAGTTTATCATATCCATTACATTTAATGAGTTGTAATTAATATGAACTAAATGATCATGCCATAAATAAGAGAGATAAATCAAGTAAGAAGAATATTAAATCATATTATTAATTGATAGTTGTTACATGTCATCATTTGATTACCCATTCACCGCAAACATTCCTCCCTTCAATAATATAACATTTTTTAGATTTGAATAAAACCTAAAATGACTTTGTTGCCATTGATAATCATGTATTTCACACTTTTCTTCCAATTATATGAGGACCAAGACAAATGATTGAAAAATACATGAAAAAAGGCATACATGATGGCCTAGGGTTTAAGGAGATACATCTTAGACCTGATATCATACTTGTAATTTTATTATAAGGAGTTTATGGTTTTTATTACCACCCTTAGACAAAATTAATATGGATATCCACCCACTAATAGGGCCAATTCAACCATTAACCCATGTGGGACCAAAGGTCAACCACGACTAGTGGGATTCGGCCTAGGTCTGCTGGCAGACTAGTGGAGGAATATAGCTTCTGAAAGAAATAAGTCAAGCCCATGTATATGGCCCATGGTGAGAAGCCCCCTAGGAAAGTGCACATAGCCAGAACCATAGGCTCTTTGGGCCAAGGACCACATGGTGGAAGTGTTGCTGATGGTATGGGTGTTGACACCATTATCAGATCGAGAAATGGAAGTCATGGAATGTCTTATATACCAAAGGAGGGGTGAGACAATAAATCAATGTGTGAAACATTTTTTACATGGGGATCATATCAATGCCATCTGATTGCACCACCTAATGATCTTAACCATCTAATCATTCCTTCCATTGATCCAGGTCATCTACTTCAAACCAGCACCGCATAAGTTCAAGAAAGTAAATCTCATGCACCGCATCACCATCATCTTTAACCTATCGTTTGTCCACCATTTTCCTCCGAATTCCCTGGTTCAACGTCTCAAGGGACACCTGATTCTCAAAAATAATCACTACCATCCCTCTAGTACATTGAAAATATCTATGCGAGTTAGAGATGACCAGAACGAGCCCTCATGAGATCCAAACTGTGATCTCTAGCGGCCTTTCATGAGAGTCCCTGACGAAGATCGTTACCATCACATGACCATCCTTTGATCATGCAAAATATTTGAATATAGAAGAGGTGTCTCAATTATTTATATGAATACAAACCCATTTTTAATCTAACGTGTTTTTCCATCTGAATTAACTTGTATTTTCCAGGATCACGTGGCATCGTGGAGAGAAACAGAGGAATAACATGATTATATGAAATGATCAAGCAATGTGATTTCCACCACCACACTGGTGCACACATCCTTCATCCCATGAAATTTTGTACCAATTTGGACTCATGAAGCCTATATAAACCCTACTCCATCCCTAAAAACATAGGAATTGTGGGGAGGCAAAGTATCTTTGAAAATTAATGGAATCTGACTTCCGCCTACCAGAGAACTTGTCCGGTAATCACAAAGGCCGAATGAATTATATTTTGATGATCATGTGGTTACATGACAAACTGAATGTCATGTGATGCCTAGTTCTTGCGTGGTGTACATATGATCATGTGAGACCCTCAAGGTTCATGAACTCTGCAATAACAGGATAGTCAACCATGTTGGCAGCCCCACCTTTGGTCATGGGAATTCCATGAGACTCCTAGATTGCATCGCTCGCATGTATCCCTAGACATGGATACCACCCCATTAAACACCCTAGATGATGGAGAGATCAAAGAGTTCATCGAATACCTTATGGGGGTCATGAAATTTAAGATAGTTGATGCCCAAACTGGTGTACAAGGATGTAAAATAGTGGACATGCACCTTGCGGTGTCATGGAACCTCAACCTCGCCATACTATTTTACTCTTCCCTACAATGCAGACATGAAGGATTGTGCCCCTCCCAAGATAGAAAAACTCCTTCTCCTTACATCACGAGTCTTTTTCCTTGCAAGATCCAACATCAGTGGGAACCCTCTACATATAAGTATTTATCCTTTCACAAGGTCCCTTTTGGATCACATAAATCACATGAAGAATACAACTTCAGGTGACTCCTCATGCAAACCCTCTGTAGCATGAGTCACTCTTGTGAACCCATGACCATGAAGGGTTCCACCATTTGTCATTAATATCCAAGATAGATAGCCATCAATATATGTGCTCCTCATTTGTGATTCCCTTATGCATCCTTAGACATGTGATCTTGCTAGTCCTTTGTTCTTGCGGTGAGAAAAGACCTCATGACTCATGATGCCCGCATACATCCTCCATGGATACCCTCTTTGAAGCAATGAGGAATGAACCCAACAGGCCATACACCCTCTCCATGCAAGATTCACCCTAACCCATGAAGGTTCCATATATATACTAACCCATAAAAGGTGGAACCACCCTTCGTGAGACCCCTCTAGGGTTATATGATTAACATGGATGGTGAAGCTTAATGCGACTCCCTCATGTGGGTATCACCCAGCCTGTATATGGCCCTGATACATGGAAAACCTTCATTAAAGTGTATGAGAGGTTCCTACCCATGTTGGTTGCTCCATTCGGAATCCTTCTCACCTATACATAGGATGACAAGCCCCTTTGGATTTCAAGTGAATAATGGAGAATCTTGTGAACATCCACTTCTTGTGCCCATGCACTTATGGACAAGACCTACCTCCAATATATACACTCAGTAAGGTATTGTTGACTATGAAACTTAAGGAAGAATCCCTTTGGATATGACCATCAACATTGGGAAGAGTTCAAGGATGTTGAAAATATCTATGAGATCCTACAGTGTGAATGGTCTAAATACACCCAAACACAAGACCCTTAAATGGTCTTGCAATATCCTTGGGAAACCTTGACACATCCACATTATCATGAGACAAGATCTAAAAAAACTGATTTGGACTCGTGACATCCCATTGACATGTCGTCAATGTCTTTTAATAAGTCTAGGATAGGTCAAGCGAAGCAACTATGGGTTTCTCGACTTTGTCATGTAAAGAAATCTCAAATAACACACATTGATTATATGAAGGATTATTTTTAAAGTCATAATAATAATGAAATTGTCCATAGACATGTCCATTTCAACATATGATAGTCTGAAGCCAAGTCTGGATGATCATTAAACAATGTGTGATCATGTCTTCTTTGATCATGTGTGAGACCCTAGACATTCTCTCTTTGGCCACATAAAGCATAATGGAAATGATGCTTCACACATCTGAAATAATCCAAGGTATTCCCATTGTTTTGGAAAACACCCTTGGATGTGTCTTCCATGTTAGATTGGTGCCCCAACATATCTGATTGGAAATCCAGACATATCCAAGACATGCCAAACAGATCTTCCAGAACATTCCCACCCTATCCAGTATGCATACATAGACCCATGCCCAGTGGATCCGAGATATGAATCCTTAACCACATACCCATCACATAAGGAAAGTGTCCCTAATGAGATAGGGTCATGTCCTCAAATGACCTTTCCCACATCACACTCTTAAATAGACCACCATGGTCATCACTTCCATTCTTTAATCTACCAGAGGATAAATAATTAGTATACCCACTAGGATAACACAGATTTTTACCCTCAATCAATGACATGATATGAGCATACCAATCGGGTAGCCTTAGAGTTTAAGCCCCAACGAACCATGTAGCCTCAGTTCTTAAGACCCAAATACCAACATAATATTACATGTCCCTGCTTATAGGGAATCCATTTTGGTATAGGCCACTAACATTTATAAATATTAGGGATAGTGGTAACGTCTCTTACTGGGATCATCCACATTAACCCATCAGTGAGTTGAGAGATAACTAAACTATGAGAACTTTGATTCCCACCATAATTGAGATATATAGGAAGCCTTCTTAAGGCCTAACCTATAATGGGAATCCACTTTAGTTTTTGTCCCTTATTGTTCCAATTATACTTATCTTATGGGATTAAAAACCCTTATAGGCCATTCACTCTTCCTCGTCCATCAGTGGATAACAAGATGACACATATACGAGAATCATTATACATATAAGACACAATCATTCCCTTAAGTACCTCAGACCCATTAGTGGGTTTGGGATGCACTAAAATATAAAAACACTGATTCCCGCCATATCCTGGACATGTGGGAAGCCTTTCTATGATCTGAGCACCATAAAATACCATCCATGAGACTAGAAATTGTTCCTCTCAACTAGAAACTAAAATGTGTATGCTTCGTGTGGATATTCCCTCAGGCAATGTGTCCAATCTTTCACTATCTCGGGTTTCTCACACCGAGCATGGATCACATGGGAATTGATATTGGAAGTGATTATAATAATAGAATGATGAAAATTCCCCCAATATGAAATCTTCACCATTGAGATGTAAGACTTATTAAAAAACTTTCCTACTCAGAGGGCCATATTCTTGATGAATCCATCCATGGTAGTCTCATACGCATAAGCCCTTCCTAGGGACTCTATTGTTGTATCTCTCACTGCATGGAAAACCATAACAAGAACTACATTAAATATTATTACCACATTAAATAGGATACATAGGATTTTATACTATGTTTTGATCCTGATATTCACATCCTTACTATGTGGAATTAAACATCGTGGATGAGTCCAGCCATACAACCTTAAGCTATGTCAAACAAAATATGTGGATTTGGATTCATATTTTCATAGGATATGAAGGAATACACATTGAGGTTCAATCCCATATCCAATAAAACAACCATCTCTCTGAAAATAAATGAACTTAATAGTGCTAAAACATGGTCATAACCCAAAGCATCATAACTAAACAAGATAGTGATACATGACCTATGATATGCACACCATTGTTCATATTGATACATGTTCATAACTAATTCATTGAAATAGAGGTAACCAGTCCCATATTAGTGTTTGGGAAGGATTTTGAGAACATACGTTAAATCTATAATATAGTCCCTATGTAGGAAATAATTATCCCAAAAAGGGTGGGATGTGCCCAACCTCCAATCCTCTCGACCAATGCGAGATCTCCAGTAGTAGTTGTACCTAAAAATCCAGATGATAGTACGCCTTTAGAAAGCTGTTTTGTACACAAAAACAAATGAGGGAACCATTGAGAGTTTCTAGGGAAGAAGAAACAGATAGAAAACCCAATGTGAGCAATTGAGCGAGGCCTTAAACAACCTGCAATCAAACCATCATATGAAACCAATTCAATGATTTAAAACCCGATAAAACAAAATTGTCAACCTGAAATGAATTCTGTTTACTATATAATCCCTTTCATGGGTTGAGAATGATAGATTTACCATTTCCAATTAGTCAGGTTTATGTTGTGCTCATTGCAAAAAAAAAACAATGAACCCGACATGTTTCTTCAATCCTCACTAAAAGGGGATTCTTCCTTACCTTCTAACTATGAATGTTATTGATCAAACATGTACTGTTTTGTATGATGCTGAACTAATAATGTTTATTATTTTATTATTAAGACTTATCAAGATTCGTTGCAATTGAAATGACACCATCTAATGTGAAAATGGATTCCAAGATCACCAGAAAAGATTATTTGGGCTTGTGGCCCTAATGTATGTTATCACCAACACACCACTTCCGGTATCGGTTGGTGAACGTATTAGACTTGGAATACCACATAATCTACTCTATCATGATTTTGGAATTAGTTAATTAAATCCTTCTGAGGATTAGTTCTTTCTGGATATCTTTCCCATGAATGACCATAGGAGAGGAAGTGGTCCTTGATTCCACATTTAACCACATTGGGACCTATTGATGGAATTCAGTAATGTAAACCATCCCTTTGGCGGGGCGGTTAATGGGGATAATAAATATGATAAATCAATAAAAAATACCTTCCTTTGTAGGATGCCAGACATTCTGATCATCATCACCGATACATAACCATGATTCCCCAAGGAGCTGTAGAGGAGGTTGTACCTACACCAACTATCCAGGACGGGGCACCCAAAAGGAGGGCATGACTGGTGATTCCAGAGAATGCAATTATAGAAGGCTCATATCCTAAATACTTCAAATTGTCTTTAGGTTCATCAGTGTATCCTTATAGTGGACCAGAATGAATCTCATATCACTACTATCCAAGAGTCTATGACATTATCACAGCTAGACTTGGTGACTGTGGAATCATAAGGAACACCCCAACTTGTTGGGTCGATGAATTGTTTTCTATATTCTACCCTATAATCATCTTAATCAAGAGGAATAACCCCGAAATGGTATATCGGGAACTAATACGTCAAATGATGTACTATGTCAAGGAGGAGTACCGACCTTCCTGAGTCTCAGACAATATGATATCGATTAGATTCCAAGTCTATTCATCAGATCAAGATGAGCATGCTTCTAAAGGCTATAATCATACCTAAATATAGGTATATGGGTTAGAGCATGTTGGCCTACCTGCTAACACTAGCACAAGAGAAGAAAGGATCAATGGTATCCACCATGCATCTGCAGTAGGTGTTAAAAATCGTGTTGGTATTTTAGAAGGTATGGAAAATGGGTCATATGGATAGTGGATAGAGTGGATTCAGTATCTTGGATCCACACTAGAACTCATATAATCATCTAATCACCCTTCCACCGATAGAGGAAGGGCTATTTTGATTTCTCTTGTCAGCCAGCCCCTTGCGGATGATGAGGTGGATTCTACAGTGGAATAGATCACTCAACTACAATAAAAGAATAGGGATCTCTAGGAGATAATTTTGATAATATTCTTGAAATTTCCTCCTAGGGATGATGTCCCCGCATCTACTTACAAATTCCCTCCTTATATGAAGTTCCCCAATCTAGTAGGATGGGGTCATTTTAATATTTCCATCCCCTCATCGGGAGAGATCTAAACATTTTCCAACCTCACCCCACCTGATTGGGATAGGGAATTTCAATATTTTATACCTCCTCATCAGAGATATTTTGGAAACCAATCAACTAAAGATGTCACCATAAAACCTCTAAGAGATTCGGGATCTTTTAATCAATGGGAAGCATCTGCATCATCTAAGACCCCCAATTCTTCATCATGTTCACCTAAATCAATGGAGACCCCCAATTCTATACCAAAGAATCTAGATTCAATCATGCATCTGCAAAAATGGTAGAATGAACCACATGTGGGAGAAGCGACCTGGTCACCCATATTTTGATGAAATACATTAAAAATTACATTAATTATAAGACAAATATGACCCAAGTTATTTCAAATATTCCATTTAGAATGGTTTGATAGAGCTCTTGATGATGAGAAAATCTAGCGAGGTAGGGTTGGTAGCTCATGAAAACTATTTCCCCAACAATCAACATCTCGATCACAACTTAGAAGAATGATTTTCCTTCAAATATTGGTTTCATGTTCAAATGGACATGAGGATATTAGAACCAAAAACACCTGAATCCCCACTCTAGTCAACTAATTACACTAAATAGGGTGCCTTGATTGTTCAGTAGAGCATGACCTTCTAACCTCCTAGAGAAAATAGACCATTATTCAAATCAATATTGAATACATATTATTATTTCCAAACAAAGATTGTCTCAAAATATTTTTATTACGCAATGGAAAATAGTTTGATGGAACTCCCAATAATAAGAAGGCAATAGAAGGCTAGGTTGATAGGCCATGAAAAGTATTTCCCCTACCACCGATGATTTAGGATCACAATTGAATGATGCTTTGTCTTCACGGATCGGTTGGAGGATCTGGTATCTACAGGCTTGATAGAGTTGAAGGATCCCAAAACTCTTGAATTTGGCATAAGATTTTTGCAAAATCATTTGGAAGGGACAATCTCCTGATAAGTTATTTAACATTCATCCTTACTACAATACGTTAAACCACACAACTAATGTCTTTACAATAATATAGTAAATTATATGGCCATTAGCCTCACTGTAAGATGTTAAACTACATGGATAACATCATAAATACATGATGTTAAACTATATGGATTAGGTACTCACCACATGGCGTTAAAATCCATGGTTCACTAGATCAACATATGTCTTGATTCTCATTTTCAATGAGATATTGATGGATGCATTGATCCTCTATCTTGGTCCAGCCACTACATGATCCAAAATGCCCATGTCCTACTCTTAAATGCCTCTTCATGGGACCTTCATTATTCATTGTTTCCCACACTGAGCATGGATCACGTTGGATTAGGAATTTTGGTAAGAGATTCCCTAAAAAAACAAGGTGTATCATCTTTGACAAGATCGTCTTGATTCAAAATATGATATGTTAAATGGAATATTATCAGTCCTCACCGCAAGATGTTAAACAGTGCATATCTTTAGAACTATGTGTTGTTTGATTCTCATTATAATGATATTTGTCGTGATACCTAGACATCAACTAGTGGGACTAAATACAATGTCTCCCATCAATTCACGATGGTTTCTATCCTTCCTCACTTAATTACGTTAAACTGTATAGTTATTCAAGAACTATGTATGAATTGATTTTCATCATAATTAGATACATAGGGATTCTTGGATTTGATATCCTAGCCCATCCACGCATATTCATGTCCTTACTACAATATTAAAAAATCTAAAGAACATGTCCCCGTAAAAAGATGATAAACTGTGCAGCATCTCAAATGATGAGATACATCATCATCATTAAATGGGAAAGTTGGGAAACCACATGGTGAAAACACCTTCTTTGTGGCTTGCAGAGCCACATATGCTAACGAATATTTCTACTATAAGGAAGGTGAGAAACCAGTGGTGGATGATGATGTACATATTACATCTCTCAATGGCTTGGGGGACCACACTTTTAAATCCCTTGAGTATGATCAATATTGGTGAGGTGTTCCCATAAGCTAGGTCGAGGTAGCGTATCTAATCCCAGATGTACATTCCCCACCAATCCTCAATGCCTGTTTAAAATGAAATCTGTTCCAACATCACTCAATTATGGCTATCATAAAAGGGGTTGATAATATATCCTATCATGGACCCTCTCACCAGGATAGTGATGGACGATCTCCCAAATTTCATTATTTTATTGGAAGTGTCTTCAAAGGATCAAAGATGGAAGAATATGAGGGTGATCTTAGGAACACCCCTCCATTGTTGGCGGACGATGTCTCCACAATCCTAGATGAGCTCAGGTAGATAAATCTGGGAGTAGAGGAAGACCCATGACCTACATAGAAATTCCTAGATTGAGTCCAGATGTGGCTACACACTATATTAGGCTATGAGATGAGCATCAAGGATTCAAGTTGGAAAACAAGAGGATGCACCCATCTCATAGAACTGATGTAGAGGTGAGATTTGACATATTGATCAAAGATAACTTCATTTGAGAATTTGTAATAACTAAATGGAATTCCAACATTTTCCCCGTTAATATAGGAAGATGGTTTCGAAGAATCCTTCATAAGTCTCAAACAATACCTGATACACCCATCGGTCTTAATGCCTCTGGTGGAAGGGAGGAAACTCATCTTATACGTGGCCACAATGAAATTAGTATTGGGCATACTACTTGCACAAAAGAATGATAGGAGATGTGAAAATAGTCTCTATTACCTCATCCAGGCTATGATACGTACTGAGAGTCGATACTCTAATATCGACAAGAAGTACCTTACACTAATCTTCACAGTGAAAAAGAAAAGGTATTACTTGCACCACCATGATGTCAGATTGGTATCTGGTATTGATCCTCTCAAGTACATTTGTTGTCTTCCAATGATGACTGGGTGATTGGCCCGATGGGCGGTCATTATTTAGAAATATGACATTATGGTTGTGTCACATATGCCAATGAAAGGATAAGACTGGGATAATTTTATTGTAGGACATTTTTCTAGGAAAATATTCCCAATGACACTGAGCAACTAGATGAAGAGGTCTTTTATTCCCATGAAACTACCAGAACATGGGAGATGAAGGAAAAGTTCCCTTTTGAGCCCACATTGCATCATGCCCCTCGATCACAGAATAATTACACTAACACATTGGAAAATACAACCATCATTTGGGTCAATCCAGATCAGGAGTAGAAAATATTCTATATCATACATTAATGAATGATAAGAGTTTCCACATCAGTGTAAGTCCAATCATTCATCCTAACAACATGACATTAAACTGTATAGAATTCATCCTAACCACAAGATGTTAAACTTTATAGATTTAATCATAACCAAAAGAAATTAAGTTGTAAATATTTTTTTATGGTTACATGATGTTAAACTGCACAAATTCATCCTAGAAGAAAGATATTAAAGTGCATGGAACCTTTTTTCCTTACTAAAAGACATTAAACCGCATGTTCAATGTCATTACTACATGACATCAAACTGCATGTATTCATGATGTCTATCTCTATTCACGTTGAATACCCTATATCTTTTCCACATGATATTAAACTACAAGGTTCTTATAGACTATTGTATGGATTGATTATCATTTCCAATGAGATAAAAAGGGAAGCCTCAATAAAAAATCTTGGTCCAACCATTATATAATACAAAATTACCTCGTTGTACCCTCAACAATCTCTGTATTGTTGGTAAACCCTTTCCATTCCTTGTTTCTCACACCAAGAATATATCACGTGAGCTTAGAAATTGCGATAGGGACATAACCTGAAGATAAATGAATAAAAGTACAAAACATTTTCATTGTGGTCCTAAATTTAAGACCATAAAAGGAATAACTTGAGTCTTCACTGCATGATGTTAAACTGTACGATCAATGTCTTTATAGAATGTCTTTAAACTGCATGGTTATTCAGAAATATAGGTGGGGTGATTATAATTCTCATGAGATACATAGGGACATACAGACTTCCACCCTTGTGACAAACCACAATATTCCCATCAATTCACATTGGGTATCCTTCATCCTCACCACATGATGTTAAACTATAGAGGATTTAATGAACTATGTGTGGTCAGATTATCATTCCCATGAGATATGTAGTGACTCTCTGACTTTCATTTTATTCCCATTCACAACAATTCCATTTATTTACATTGGTTTACCTTCATCCTCGCAACATGATGTTAAACTTCATGCAACCTCAAGAAGTATATGTACATTGATTCACATACTCTTGAGATATGTAGTGATTCCAAAATCTCTAATCCTTGACCCACCTACAATAGTGAACAGAAATAATTCCCACTTATATGTAGGGGTCAGACCAGCATAGAGTATTTTCCTTTCGAGTACTATGTGTGACTTGATTCCATATTTCATCGGATACATAGTGATTCATGAATTTCTAACACTAATACTATTCACAACAAACAAATATAAAAATTCCCACTCCTTGTGTATGGGCAAGACCTATGAATGATACTTTGTTTAGAACAAAGTGTGGCATCATTGTCATCATCATGAGATATGTAGTGGTTCCAAAAATCCTCATATTTGGTCCCAACCACTACATTCCCATTTTCATGTTGGTTTATGAACTTCCTTATTTCATGATGCTAAACAGCATGGTATTTCAAGAACTATGTATGGATTGATTCCTATTGACAAATGACAAGTAATGACACTCATATTTCCTACATTAGGACTAACAATTGTTCTCATTTTCACATTAGTTCCCACATCCTTACTATATGATGTTAAACTAAATGGAAGTAAGTCCTTAACGCATGAGTTAAACTACATGTAAGTACACCCTTACCACATGATATTAAACTATATAGAACTACTCCCTTACAGCATGATGTTAAACTACATGGAAGTAGGTCCTTACTACATGAGTTTAAACTAAATAGAAGTATGTCTTTACCACATGTTGTTAAATTACAAGGAGGCATGTCCCATCTACATGAAGTTAAACTAGTAAAAACATCATCCCCAAACAAAGGGACAAAAGTTCCTTACCTCCAAAAACCTTATAATGGTGGGCTTCGAAAATCATTTTAAGCACCTCAATCCATATTCCAAAATTCATGGACCAAGTTCCTCTGATTGTCACAGCCTTTCACTTCCCTTGAAAAAAAGACCTCTCTTATTGGACATGCAATTGACACAAGCACTCAGACCCACCAACTAGAGATGTATGGGACTAGTATAATGGGATTTTTAATTATTTTGATCCTCAAATCATGCACATGAGCCTCAACCCAGTTGGTGATGACTTTTTAAGCGCATCTAGGAGACCCGGGATCAAATCCCATTAGAGGCTAATTTTTGGGGTTACTATAGTAGGTGTTGTAGTAGGTACTCTAGTAGCACTGTAGAAGGTACTGCAGATGTCACTGTGCAGGACTGTAACAAGAACTGTCTGGCACTGTAGCAGCTGGGAATATTCCCCCGTTGGGGCCTTCAGGCCACTGATTTAGTCCCTGAGTCCTTTAAGTCCTTCGGGCCACCCAGGCCCTCGGGTCCGTAAGGCCTTCAAGCCACCTCCAAGCCTTCGGGCCACCTTATGTGTAGATGCAAACCAGAAAATCTACAAGGAACACGTTTCTAAAGGAGGAGGATCAAGGAGCTATCACCCTAGAAGAAGCTAAACAGATTGCAAGAATGAGAGTGTATGTCACCTGCCACTGGGAGATGCCAGTGCATGCATGAGAAAGGCTAGCCGAATAGACATGGGAAGGTAGATACCTGATTTCACGATGAAGATGATGGGGAGGAGTAGTTCCAATTAGTTATTCTGGGTTGTATGTATTGTTTGAAGCCTACGAGCATTTAATTCCTCTAAGTCCTACGATCCATGCATTACTTATGCCTATGATCCTTGTAAGGGTTCCACTTCCCCCTTGAAAGGTGGATTATCGAAAATCAATAAAAAATGAATCCCTTCGGGCCATTAGAGGATCCTGACATCCCCTAGGTAGAACATGGCACCAAATTATGTATTATTTATCCCCAGAATGATTATCCCATATCATCACTCATGACCTAAGAAGTTTTTTCAATGATTGTAAACACTTTCACACCTTTCTCATAAGTATTTTGGAGAACTTTTGATCCAAGGAACCCTAATTAGGATCTTGTGTAACATCTCCCATATTAGTTCCATAAGGGTCAAGACCATAAACTGATCACACTTTGGTCAAAGTTGTTCAACCATAAAATCTATTCTATAATTTTCAAAAATTTCAAGACTTTAAACTGATATAGAAAGAGAGACAAAACATATCAGATTGAAAACCTGAAAATGGATGCCTGAGAAAAAGTCGCGTCTATGCTCTCTGAAATCATCATATTTAGAGTTTAGGAAAAAATAATGGCATAAATGAATAAGGAATAAAGCTCATAGTGTATACTCTGTATCCCTAGTAAAATCCAAGCTATGCTCAATAGACCCCCTAGTTCAGGTGAAAATTAGATTAATGATATTTCACCTCTCCTCACTATGAGAATATGTTCGATAGGTGGTGATGAAACTTTTAGGGTGACCAAACCTCTATTCAATATTATATTTTTCGTAGACCCATATTCATGATATGAAGTGTCTCAAGTCATCACCAAACTTTAATTTCCCCCTGATGAAGAAAAGGGATCTATATATTTGGTCATGCTACTAACCTATAGGGATCAGACCCACTAAATAGAGACATATTGGCCTTATATGAATGTAGTTATGATTCTTATGATCCTAGCTTCATCATAGAGGCATTGAGACCCCCATTTTGTTTTAAGATATCTTTGATGTTGCTATCCCATACCATCCTCTTGATCTGATCACATTGGACTATGACTTACAATCTCTATTCAAGACTATTCAAGTTGATATGATATCCTCGACATTGAATCACCATTTTAAGAACCATTTATCAAGGATGAAATGAGACCATTCATTCTTGATCCTTTTGATGGACCACACCTCATCATTCAAAACCAAATGGCATAGATATTGAGGTACTCAATTATAGATACTTTTTCCAAGAGTTCCAGAACCTTTCCTAGATAGCCATCTATCCATACCAAACTCTATAATCTAGATTTACGAGTCTTCATGAATATTTATTATCCCCAAGTACATAAATGAGTTTTCTAAATTCATCCATGCTACTGATACATAGGGCTAGGAACCAGTAACCATAGATACCATGACCCAGTATAAAGGGCTTCCTAATACTTATGATCCTAAAAGACACCATGGTGAAACTTGACACAATATAGTGTTAAATGAAATACCTGACATGTCTACCCCATTCCATATTACCTAGCTCAGACTTTTTGATTGTGGATTACATCACCTACATTCCAACTATCTAGGCGGGCCTAGCTTCCCTATTGTTTCTCCCTCAACCATATTTACCCAATAAAACTTCCATAATCCCCTATAAAAGAGTTGATATTAGCTTTTATTGTTCATGTTATTGATGTATAAGGTATTCAACCTGCAAACTAACAACATATCCTCCCTCCAATAATGTCAGTCCAATCCTTTTGAGCCCTAAAAACATCACGATGGAACTTAGAAACTCATTGTGTTTTGAGTTATCCTTAGTTTTCTAGCTCTATATTCTATTAAAGTCCTGGATATAATACATTAAGCTACATGGAATCCCAAATTTCCAATCTAGAAGATATTAAACTACATTACACTAATGGTAAAATCTCAAAGACCCTAAAATACACAATAATGATGGTCTAGCTTACAGGACCTTAAAACAATAAGATAAATGATACCCACCAAGATGAAAAGCCAATAAGGGCATCCTGGAAAAATTTTGAGTCTCCTCTAACTGGACATACACTTTTCTTTAACCAAAAATTATTGAGAATCTATAAAATAAAATTCATAGAGACCTATTAGGATGAAAACCTATAAAAAGGCGGCCCCCAAAAAAACCAAGTCCATTCTTGTTATGTCTTCCTCATAAGAAGGTTATGAAAATGTAATGTATAAAATAGGTGTAAATAATGAAATAAAAATGGTATGGTTCCCATCATATGGCCTGAGAAAATATCAATATATGATCTCTAAGTCCCCTGACCTAGTAAAAAGTTTGATCATTTCAACGTTGGGAAAGATATCATGTCCAAGCTACCCTTATAAATCATATGATCTCATGATTTTTTTGAAGGTGAATCAATGAATGATTTAATGTCTATGGGAATTCATGAACATTTCTAAAAGGGAAACCTTTTGAAATTAAGATAATCAAATACATGAAATCAGATCAGTTTGGAATTACACACAAAGGATAAGTGTCATTGATGATCTGATCAATATCTACACCAAAACACAAATCTTTACATGGGATTTCATCACAAAAATAATGATCTTTCCCCTTCTACATATGAGCTATATCTAACTAAGTATATTCATCATATATTTATTCATATATGAACATATGTATAAAATACATGAATTAGATCTATATAGTCATATATTTCATAACTACATGTGGCTTGAATCCCCTTCTCATCAGATACGTAGAGATATCCAAGTGATTTAATTCAAATCCAATAACATGTTCTATTCCACACAATATCAGTTCCATTTTGGAATCGAGACACGTTCCATGTTTAGGGTATCTATGATCCAAGTCAATGTTAATTCCTATATTGGATTCAGAAGAGCAGTTGTGGCCAGAAGTATCATCTTCATAACCCTTGAGAGTTCCTATGACATGATCAGAATAGATCCTCTCAGGAAGTTCAAAATCTTTAATATTCAGATATTCATATATGTGAAAAGGTAATATAAATATACCTTAGAATTGAATTATTTCATTATGATGAATATCATTCTAAGGGGGGCATTTTGTTGGCATTGATAATTTAACATTTTACAACTTTCTTCCAAATATTCTAGGACCATTCAAAATGATGGGATAATATATGGAAATGGGAATGCATGAAGGCATAGGGTTTAAGAAGAAACACCTTATACTTGACATCCTATATGGAATTATATTCTAAGGAGATGAGGATTTTAATTACCACCCTTATCCAAAAATATATGGCTAGCCACTAGCCAGCCAAGAAAATTCGACCACATGATGATGTTGGATAAGAGGTCCACCACACCCAGTGGGATTCGGCCTAGACCAGCCGACGGACCAGCGGAGGAGCATATCTCTCACAAGAGACTAGTCAGGCATGTGTATAGGGCTTGTGGTGCGTATGCATGTAGTTATGCATGCATAGTCTGATCCATAGGCTCGGTGGGTCAAGGCTTGTGTGGTTGAAGTGATGTAGATGGTATGGGTGCTGACCCCATTTATATCTAGAGAAATGGAATCCATGGAACAACTTATACACTAGAGGAGGGGCGTATCTAGGATTCAATGGGGGTGAAATTGTTTCAGTGGGGATCAAATCTGGGTCATCTGGTCATACCTCCAAATTATCTGCACCGTCCAATCATGCCTTAAGATAATATTGGTCATCCACTTCATACCAAAACTTCCCGAGTTGACAACATGTGATCCCATGCATTGAGAGACCATCATATTCAACCTCTCATCTGTCTGACATTTTCCTCCTGATGCCTCGGTTCAACAGATCAAGGAACACCCAATGCTCAACCATCATCACTACCATACCTATAGTAATTCTCTAATATCTATGAGAGTCTGAGATGACAAGAAATATTACTCACAAGATCTTAATTGAAAGTTCTAATGGCCTTCCATGAGAGTCCCTCACAACAACCGAGACGGCTGCACGATCTTCCCTTGATAATGCAACCGAACTGAAGATAGAATATGCTTCACAAGTAGTTTTATCACCATGGAACCCTTCTACCATTGATGTATTTTTTTATCTGAATTAAATATGATTTTATAAGATCATGTGATTCCATGGATAAAAATAAGGGCATCACATGTTCAGAGGAAATGATCACGTGATGTGATCTCCACCGCCTCACTGGTGCATGTTTCCTTCATCCCATGAAAATTAGTTCCCCCTTAAGACGCACAAGGAACATATAAACCATGATACATATATAAAAACAAAGGTAAGGGGGACAAGGGAAGGATAAATGAAAAATAATGGAATCAGACCAATGCCTACTGAAGAACTCCTCAGGTAATCACATTGGCCGACTGTAAGATATTTTGATGATCATGCACTCAAATGTTGAACCGAATTTCATGATATTCCTGGTTCTTACACGGTGTTCACATGATCATGTGAAACCCATGATGTTTACAAATTAAACCAAACAAGACATTCAATCATGCAGGAAGCCCTACCTTTGGTCACATGAATTCCATGAGACTCCTGGATTTCTTCTCTTGCATGAAACCCTGGACATGGTTGTCACCCCATGAAACACCCTGGATGATGGTGAGATCGAAGATTTCATCACAAGACCTCATGGGTTCATTCTATTTTAAACATTTTATTCCTAGACTGCTGTCCAAGGATGCACAACAGTGGATATGCACCTTACAACATCACAGAACCTCAACCCCACAATGCTCCTTTACTTGGCCCTATGATGTAGACTCAAAGACACATAAGTACAAAGCCTTTCACAAGGTACCTTTTTGATCCCATGCATAGTGCCTCCCTTGGACATTAATATCCAAGACAGATATCCCCAAATATAGGTTCTCTACATATGTGATTCCTTTATGCCTCCATTGGTATTTGATCATTCTAGTCCTTTAGTCTTCTGGTAAGAAAATCCTTCATGAATCATGATTCCCACGTACATCCTCTGCAGATACCCCCATGCAAGCAATGAGGACTTACATGGCATATGCTACACACCCTTTGAATGCACGATTCACCATCACCCATGAAGGATGAATCTATATTCATAACGATAAATAGTGGAAACACCCTTCATGAGACCCATCTAGGTTCTTGCAATTAACATGGATGGTGAAGATTTGCATGACTCCCTCATGCGGGTAATACGCCACCAGTATATGGCCTTGATCCATAGCCAAAACTTTGTTCGCATGCATCCCAGACTCCTACCCATGCGTCCGGTGCCATTGGAAAGCCTCTTCACATGTACATTGGCTCACAATCCCCTTTCGAGCTTGAAAAAACAATAGATCATCTTGTAGACAACCCCTTCATGCGTGATTTAGCTTGTAGAAAAGACCTACATCCAACACATACACCTGATCCTATGTTGTTGACGATGAAAATTATGAAAAAATCTCTTTATACATCCATGTTGATAATGGGACATGCATAAGCATCCTGAACATATTCTCAAGAACCAACAACAAGAATGGTCCCAAGAGATGCAATTATGAGACCCTTCAATGGTATCAAGATATCCTTTGGAAACCTTGATACATCTTCGATGTCCTGAGATATGTTCTAAACAAACCGAGTCAGACTCGTGATAGCCAATTGAAAAGTCATCAATGTCATGAGAAAAGTCTTGGATATGTAATATGAAACACCTCAGGGTTTTTATCCTTGCTCATGTGAATAAATATCAGACAAAAGAATTTTATTATGAAAAGGAGTAATTGGCATGTTGGAATCATAATGCGATTGTCCATAGACATTTCAATTTTGACTTCTGATAGTCTGAAGGCATGTGATGTCGATCATGTGATAACATGTGACTATGTCTGATTTGATCATGCATGAGACCCTAGACATGTCTGGTTTGTCCACACAAATCATCTTAGACATGATGATTTTCCCATTCGAAGGCATCTAAGGAATTCCAATTGTTTAGTCATACACCCTTGGATATGTCTGCCATGCCATATTGGTGCCACAACATATCAAGAAGACAATCAAGACATATTTGATACATGCCTGGTAGATCCTATAGAATGAGTGAACCTTTTCTGGAATACCTACTTAGACCCATACCATGTGGATCCCAGTTAAGAATCCTCAGCTGCATACCCCTATCATGAGGGGTGTTTCCTTGATGATATAACTTCATGTCCTCACATGACCTAAAAAATATCATGCTCTCAGACTGACCACCATGGCTATCACTACATTTCATTAATCCTCCAGAGGATAAAGAATGAGTATACCCACCGTAAAGCCTCAAAGTGTAATCCTAGTTTCATGACATGATATGATTATACCAATTGAGAAGCCTTAGATTGTAAGTATCGACCAACCAGGAATCCTCAGTGTGCAATCCCCAACTATCAACATAATATAACATGTTCCCAGTTATAGGAAATCCATTTCAGTATAATCCATTAGCATTACTAAATCTCCAAGATCGTCGTAATGTATTTGAGTGTGATCATCCTCCTTTACACATCATTGGGTTGAGTTATAACTGAACTATGAGAAATCTAATTCCCTCCATAACCAGTATACAAAGGAAGCATTCCTAAGGCCTGAGCTCCAATGGGAATCCACTTCTGTGTAAGTCCCTTACCATTCCAATTATCCTTAGCTTATGGGATTAACTACTCCCATAGGCTAGTCATTCTTCCTCACCCATCAGTGGATTATAAGAGGACTCATATATAGGCATCATTCTATATATAATCCTCGATCATGACCTCATGTACCTCTTACACATCATTAAGATTGGGATGCACTGAACTATGAGATCTCTAATTCCCACCCTAACCAGAATATGTAGGAAACCTTTATATGGATCGAGCTCCATACCATATCCTCTATGATATGGACAACTATTCTAATCAAGGGGAAACTTTAATGAGTAAGCCCCGTGTAGATATTCCCTTATGAAGTGTGTCCAATATATCGTTATCTGTTATTTCTCACACCAAATGTGGTTCACGTGGTCTTAGATATTAGAAATGATTGTACCAATAATGTGATAAAAATTCCACTAATAAGGGATCTTCCCTATTGAGATGTAATCCTGATTACATATCATTCTCGCATAGATGTCCATATCCTTGATGAACCCATCCAATGTAGTATCATGCACATAAGTCCCACATATGGCCTCTATTGTCGTATATCCTGTGGAACATATTCCCACAACCAGAACTATGTGTACTCAGATTCCTATATTCAATAAGATATGCAAGACCCCTCAATAAGGATCGACACAAATACTCATGTACTTACCATATTACATTAAACTATGTGGATGGGCCTAGTAATATGACCTTAAACTATGTCAAATAAACTATGTGGGTTTTGATTCTTATTTTCACTGGATGCATATGATTCCTATTAAAGGTTAAATATAATCTACAATACACCAACCATATCCCTAGACAGCAATGAAGTCCGTAGTGCTCAGACATGGATATAAACCAAATCATCATAGCTAAATAAGAGAGTGACTGAGGACCCGTGATAAGACCACCATTGTTCCTATCAAAACATCTTCATGATCTATTCATTGATGTAGGGGTAACCATTCTTGCATCAGTTTTTGGGGAGGATTTCGTGAACATATCTTAAATTTATAAGAGAGTCTTGGAGTAGGCACCAATTCCACCTAAAAATTGTGTGATGAGGCCAACCTTCCATCCTCTCGACCAATGCGAGTCCCCATGAGTCTATGGACTTGAAAACCAAGATTAATTATGGAATTTGGAAAGCAGGTCTGTATATAGATATGATTGAGGGAACCGTTGGGAGTTTCTACAAAAGTTTAAAGAGATGGAAAACCCAATGTGAGCAATTGAGAAAGGCCTTAACCCCCTTGCGTGCAATCAAACTATCACACGAAACCCATTCCATACTTTAAAAACTAATGAAACATAATTATTACACAAAATATCACCGAAACAAAATTCTTTCTACTTTCAGGTACTTACAAAACCTTTAGATGATTCAACTTCTTTCCAGAAGTAAATTCAATCTCCAGGATTGGTTTTCTATTGAAATTGATGCATGAATTATTTCCACGGTGTACTTCCTTCATGATAGTACAATCCTGAATATATTTTGAACATGAAATGACACTTTCACTCATTTACCATTTCTCTATAATTAATCCACCATCCCATATTCATCAAAGACTTATTGACTCGAGGTATTGTTGCAACAATATTCTCTTCAGTCAGTATATTTGGAGTTGGCTTTTCAACATTCTTTGGATAATGACATTCCACTGTAAAATTGTCTAGTTTTCCACAAACAAATCATTCTTCTTTATTCATGAAAATATTTCATTTCTTCCTGAATTTTTTACTGGTATATTTGACATGTAAAGAAGATTTTGGTATTGCCTTTCCCTCAATGATAATATTATTGGTATCAAATTGTGAATCCATACCCACATCTCTCAACAGGGATTCTTTTTTAATGGGAATAATATTTTTCATTTTTCCAAATAAATACCATTACTCTTTTTAATAATGGATTTACCAAAAATCATTCTACATATGTGAAAGATTGGCAACAATTGCACCAACTTGAATAGTTGTTCTTATATTAATATTAAGGGAATGAATTTTATTTTCTATAACATGAAGCTCATAAAAATGCTCCAAAAGTGGCTTGTTATAAACCATATTGCAGTTTAGAAACTTTTAAATAAGAAATTTATGGGTACCTTCTTCCTCATCTTTTCTCATTAACTTAAGTGCATCCCATATCTCTCGAGTAGTACTCATTTGGAAGAAATATTCATTAAGACAATTTTGATGATGTTTTGAGAATATGACCTGGACACAAAACATGATAATCTTATGATTTCTTCCTCACTGACCAAATATGATCAACATGACTCACACCACGGGTGTGCCATCAGGATTTAAAGAAGGCTCCTTGGGAATGGGAGGGAGATTCAGTTTTAGAATGTAAAAAATATTCAACTATGTATGAAGGAACATTATCTTGTGTTTCCACCGATTAAGGTTTTTTTCTATTGAAACGGTTCAATATGACCATGTCATGGTTCATAACCGTGAGTGATTCAGAAACGATATTTTTGGTTCTACCTTGATCAAACCCTCCTGATTATTGGAGAAAATATGTAGGCCGATGGAGAAGAAGGATTGAATCTTGATATGTAAAAATAATTCACTATCCAAAAGAGTTTTACTTACCCCAAGGTTTATGGTCTAGGGTTTATTGTGGAAACTTCACTTAAGGATTTCACCATGATTTGGGGAAAATCGAACACTAATTTTTGATTTCCCCAGGTCACTGATGTTGGAAAAATCTGGAGAATTTATTGGAGAGAAAAATAATTAACCCATATATGATCTCAACATCACATATTTATAAATCCAAATATGTTTTAATTTCACTAGTTTGATCTTTCCATTTTGATCAATGAACACCTTAGTTCAATAAAAATGAGACAAACTTGATGATGGGCCTTGTTCAGATTTCGAAAAAACTAAAATCCAATAATTACGCCTAATATCATTATTAGTAATTTTAATAAAAAAATAAGAGGGGAGCATTGGGAATTCTACACACAATTCCAATGTGGGATTCCCAAAAGAAATGTGCACCTCATCAATCCAAACAATGAATTTTCCGACCAATCCAAATATTTCTTTATTTTTAAAAATTATTTTTTGAATAAAAATTTAACAATCTAATATTCAAATCACTGAAATTGAAATGTATACCTCCTCAATCCAGTGATTATCTCTATATAAGTAATATATTCCTTGTAACTCTATATGAATTTCTAGTTCAAATCCAGTATTGCCATACCCTTTGTTTGATCATTTTTGGGATCTCTTACTAAAATCCCTAGCACACAGCTTTTATTTGTTGTTCCTTGACCTCAAATATTGGGAGAGATATGAGAAACACATATAAAATAATGTAGAAGATATTTGACCAACCTAAGATAATGGATATGAATATAGATGGAAATATATTTTTATATTACCTCATCTCATCCCATGAAAACGATTATTCCCCAATCAACATACACAATACTCAAAAAGGTCTGTGTATAAGTTGGAATCCGGACATATATATGAAGTACACTAATCCCCTATGCATAGTCAACGGGTGATTAAGGTCTTTATGTTGGAATGGATCGCCTTCTCATATCCATAGTTAGTTTCCTTTGTTTAATTGTCATCTTACAATAAGATATACTACTTCCTCACCAAACCGATACAAGGATTATATTTGCCTACCCAAAACTGCAACCTCGATCTCAACCAAATTCATTAATGAAAAATTAACCCAACTTATCCTCAGTGATACCCTCCCTGGATTTCCAATGAGAATTAGAGTGGTGACCCATTCCCACCTTTAATTGTCTGTGGGTTGATGACTTGCCTTAAATATTTTTCAACACTCCAATGGAATTTATTACCCTTTAGGGAACACAACATATGACCGAGTAAAAGAAAACCTATAATAGGATCAATAAAAATACACATCCAAAGGATTCCATAATAATTTATAATGAATGAATGTCGAACACTACCATAGTTCAGTGCATGCATAACACCATCTTTTATCAGGGCAAAATAGAAAGGGCTGATAAATAGGGGCATATTTATCAGTGTGACCTAAATGTGCTCATAAAAGTTGATCATTATCAATGTTATTACTAGTGCTGATAATTTTTTAAAAAAAATAATATTATATATATATATTAATTATTTTTATATTATAAAAATAATGCTTATTTGTATACATTAATTAAAAAATGAATGTTTGTAAAAAATATAAATATAATATATTAATATTTAATTTGTATCAAATAAAATTTATATATAATGTATTTTAGAAATGTATTTATAAAATTATAAATAAATAATTATATATTAAAATAATTATAATATCATAATAAATTTATTTAAATAATAAATTATTTATTATATTTATAATTATATATAATTATATATTAATATATATATATATATATATATAATTATATAAATATATTTATATTGATATATAGATATTTATACATATATTTATTTATAATTTGAATTATAAATAATAATATTTACTTAAATAAAAAAAATTTAGGAAATATTTTTAAATTATTTATGTTTATTATATTTATAATTATATATACTTATAAATAGAAAAATATAAAATTTATATTTGTCAAAATGTTTAATATTCTATTAATATACATTGATTAAAAAATGTGTATATAAATAAAAAATATATAATATATTAATATTTTCATTTGACAATTATATAATATAAAAATGAATATATTTATTTAGATATATATTTATATTGATATTAAATATTTTTAAATATATATTCAGGTATAACATCATTTATGAATTTGTATGTGTGTGTATACATGTGTGTTTGTATGCGTATGTGTAGATGTGTATGTGTACATATGGATATATTTTTTTAAAGTATTTATGAAATTATAAATAAATAAATAATTAATTATAAAATTACAATAAATATATTAAAATAATACATATCTTTAATATATTTTTAATTGTATAAATTTTTTTTAATAATATTTACTGATAATTATAATTATAAATAAATACATGCATACATATTTAAATAATTATAAAATTAAAATAAATATATTTATAATATTTATAATTATATATAAAGACTTTCTAAATACATTTATTTATGATTATAATTATAAAAAAATATTTATTTATATAAATAATTATAATATGATAATAAATATATTTAAATAATAAATATAGTTATTATATTTATAAATATATAAATATATATATTAATATAAATATATATAATTATATAAAAATGCCAAATCAGTGCAGACCGTGAGATATAATTATATAATTATATATAATTATATAAATATATCTATAATTATATAATAATGTTTATAAATATATTAAGTAATTATTAAAATTATAAATATATATATTTAACTAATTATAATATTATAATAAATATGTTTATTATATTTATAATTTTATAAATATTATATATATATATACAAAAATATTTATAAATATTATATATATCTATATATATATTTATAAATATTTGTAGATATTTATTAATATATTTATATAAATAATTATATATATATATATATAATTATAAATATAATAAATATATTTTTTATAACTATATAATTATTTAAATAAATAAATTTACTAATATATATATGTATATTTATTTATTTTTAATTATTATTATAAGAAAATATTGTAGTTGGGGTGGTACATGAGTGGTAAACCCTGTAATCCTATATTTAGATGACCATAGTTCAGATCTTGTCACGCCCCTTTGGGGATTTACTGAGCAGGCAGTGATGAAGGCGTGATTTGAGCAGGCGATGACATAGGCATTATGGTGGTATGCGATGACATAGGCATGATGCAAGCCTGGTGATATAGGTATGATGATGCAGGCATGCTGCAACACCGACCCTTCAGGCCATGTTCATGGCCTATTTGGTATCGAGCCTATGAGCAATGTAATTGGTCTCCCACTGTCTAGATAAAAAAAGGTCTTTTCATTCTTATTAAAAAGAGGTTTCAACCCCACTTTTTAAATATATATATAGAAATTTTTTAAATAACTATAAATTTATAAAAAATTTATTTATTATATTTATAATTTTACAAATATATCTAATTATATAAATATATTTATAAATACATTCAAGCAATTATAAATATATATATATATATATAGTTATTTATATTTAATGCTGGGGCTGAAGCCTCATTTTATTATTAAAGAAATGACCTCTTTATGTCTGGGTAGAGGGGGACCCATTATATAACCCAAATGATTATGTCTATGTAGAAAAACAATTTATATATACATATATATATATTTATATATATTTATATATATTTATTTATTATAAACAAATATATATATAGTTATAATTATAAATAAATAAATAAAACAATTTATTTACCATAATGGTTCATGAACCAGGAGATCCTGATCGAAAAACAATTATTGAAAAATAAAATACAAGGATGTCAAAAATAGGAAGGACTGGTAATACAAATGATAAGTCCTCATAAAAAAAGAAAACCACAAATGAGTAAAATCAGGACCATCTCCATCATCAGAGATGTCATCAGCTAATTCCCATTCTGACTACGAATTATTCTGATTGAAAATCATAGATTACTTTTCCATGAGTTTAATATTCTCTCAAGTGAGATCCTTGGAAGAATATGACCAGCCACACCCATGTTCAATGACCCAATCATCTCTACCATATCCTCAACCTTGATTTTTTGGATGACCTCCCCATTTCAATGTCGTAGTTTACTTCCAAGCCCCTTTCAGTTATTCCCTCTCTGAATAAGGGACATTCTCTATGAGAGGCTTATCTATCTAAGGAGATTCCCTATGTGAATAATTCTTTATATATCTCGATACGTCAATCTACATCTCATTCATTCCTTTGTTGTATATTGAACACTTCTAATTTTGATCAGGAACTGGAATATTCACAGTTTTCTTGTACTTGAAACCCATAAATACATCATTGAATAAAATACTTCCACCTTAAATATCCTGACACCATTCATCCATTTTTGAATTTATAACAGGATACCCCTCATCCACTGAATGGAGTTCATCAATTTGGTCTAACACAAGGGTGTCATTTTCTTTCACTACTTTGTTTCACTGGAACCAATCTCATCAGCAGTGTGACCATTTGCATCATCTTTATTAGGAAATTTCATACTAGAAGGATGTGAGGTACCTGTATGTTTAACCTGACTATTCTGTACAATCATTTAGTTGGAGACATCATTCCTTATAACCATTAAGAACATAAAGAATGATGAGATAAATTCATATTCAAAATGAACATCATATTTATCACCATTTTCCACTAGAGTGGAATAATCAAGTAGAGGATTTAGCCTGTCAACATCCAAAATGACTCTGGGAAAATATCCAAATTTCCCTTCCTCATTGTTTTTATCAATTAAATTTAGGATACAAGATCTTTATGAATTATAGGATTCCAAAACACCCAGGTAAGACCATGAAATCTGATCCAGATTTGCACAGTTGTATGTTTTTAAGAGTGAGGGTTGAAACTCAGATCCCATACAGCGATGCGGAAAACCCCTAGATTAGGCGCAATGACATTGGATCTTGAATAATAGTCAAGATCATCCACATTATAAAAAAATTATATGGAATTAACCTCTTCAAATTGGGATAATTACCCAATTAGATATAACACAAATCTGAGAGGCCCTCAATTTAACATCTTTAGAGTTCATTGGTTTATCTCACTTCACCAGAATCAATCACACAATTAATGAAAATTACATTCCTTTAACCACTGCATAAGATCTTTTGGATTTTCAATAAAAGTGAAGGATATGTACCTAGATCTAGAGGAGAAGGGCAAAAAACCCTCATGAGGATCATCAACCTCATGAGACCCTACAAGCGTTTCAATTTTTGAGTGATTAAGAACATCAAAGAACTAAACACCAGTATGCTGGTGCTTTAAAAAACAAAGCAAGGATCTTGAGGATTTCAGATCCAACCCACCCAAACCCTAAGCCAGAAGATCCAAATCACCCTGATCACCAAGATCATAGGCATTCATATCAGATTCTCACAATTTCCAAGAGCATCAACATGATCATTCGAGGAGTTTAGATCTAGAGCTCAACCACCACAAAAGGTGTTTAGATCTAGAATGTGACTGATATCTGAGGAATTCAGGTGAAGAACACAACCATCCAAGGTATTAGGATCTGAAATTCAATCATCAGGACCTGATGAGTGCAGATTAGTGAAATTTCCAAGACCCAAATAATTTATAAGAGAAACTAGACCAGGAGATGATGCATTAAGACCTATATGAAGATCAGTACCCATTCCCTGAGAACTACATAGGGGATTCAATGGAACAGATCCACTCGAGCCCAGAATCAGAAAAATATCCCTTGCAATGGAAGAATCTTGTAAGAGGAGTGAAGAGGTGATCAAATATGAAACCTTCGCAGAAGGATCACCTTGACCACCAGGAGCTCCAATCCCCACCTCTTTCATCACCACTTTCATAAATTTATTTATTATACATATATATTTATAAATATATTTAATAATATAAATAAATTTTCAAGATTATATCTTTATAATTTCTTTTTTAGTGCTGATAAATATATTCGTTTATCATCACTAAAAAAAATAATATAATTACACTTTATCCGTGTTATAATTTTTGCACCGATAAAGATATTTTTTGTCAATGCTTTTGTACCACTAATAAAACACAATCTTTATCAGTGGTACAAAAGTAGTGATAAAGAGAATTATTATCAATTATTTTTATTTTTGTGATTATAAAATTGTTATTTATCAACACTTGTTTGAATGAGATGATAAAATCCATACGAGTTATTATAAAATGAACCCTAATATAGTGGTTCCACCACTCTCACCTTGAATATTTTACAGAATGTCAATGTTTTTGTCGCTACCAATAGTGTATTCAAACCATACTATATTCACCAGTCGATATTCCTGATGAACTGATCTCTCCAAATCTATGGTATTTTCCCGATCTATCTTCTTAGCACCTCCGAACACACTACAATTTCAATCTAACCTCTCTGAATCACTCATATTCACTTATTCTCGATGAACTGAATTAATAGACCACAAAAAAACCCCCATGTTTTGTCTTCTAGTGTTGATATATGTGAGGGTTGAGTTTGAGAAGGTGTCTTACTATAGGATCTCAATGACCATATGTGATAGATTTCTAGTACCATATAATGACTATGATTTTCCATTCTAGAAAATAATATCTATAAGTGTGAGATAGACCAAAGGCGATGAGTGGGTTTTTTTTCAAGGCAGGGGATTAATTGATGGGATTTCATTAAGGAATTTTGAACTATGATGAATATTCAATGCATAAAGGATCTCTCAGATGAGATTCAAAAATTTCTTGATGTCATTTAATTATTTGTTTTCATTTCTCATGTACTCATCCTTGACTTTTCTCTCTTGTTGTCTTCCCCTTTCTATTCATGCTATTAGACAAAATCTAGGGTGTAGGGAGAATCATTTTTTTTTTCATTGAACTAGCATGTGTGATCTCTCTTTTTTGGGATTCTTGTAGTTGGTTTGGGTACAGTTGGGCCTCCCTTATTGATAGTAATGAGTTGAAAAAGATCATTCATATGACCCTTCTCAAATATTTTTTTCATGATTAATTTTTTTTATTCAAGACTAATTATATCTTAGGTGTTCTAAGAACACATGATCTATCATGAAATTGTTCGAAGTTATAAATGATTGAATAAAAATTGGGAAAATGAGAATGTCACTTATGACTAGGATACCACTATGTTTTATAGATCATATAATTTGATGAAAAGTATAGAAAAAGAAGAATATCATTTTGAGTATATGATGATAGGTGTGAATTATGATGAAACTTACATTGAAAAATTTCAATAAAAATTAAATATGAACATCATGATTGTCCAAATTTGTTTGATAAGTGAAAGAGTTCAACAAAGTCGCTATTTTATTTTGGTTTCACTCAATATACAACACTATAAGTCATTCTAAAGATGTATAGTATTGAATTTGTAAACAGATGTAGTGACACCAGTTTCACCGAACTACTTTATCTCTTAAATGATATAATCCAAAAATATAATGATCTCACTACCTAGAAATATGTTGTAAAATGAATTATACGTTCGATGGTTATAATATATTAAATTATTAATTCTTATTCAAATGAATGTATAATTGGAATGAACCAACCAGGTTTCCCTTAAACTCAACACCTGCCCAATTATGATTAATACCTGAAGGGAGTTCCTGGTCCCCATGGGCTGAAGACAAGCACTCAGGCATCAAACAACACAACATAAGGAATGATTTTAACCAACCTGAACAACCACATTGCATATATACAAAACAAGAAGAAAAAATGGATGTTTAAGAAGACATATATTCCATAAAAATAATAAAATAACAAAAACATACAACTACAAAAGTTTGTGAAAACTCATTGACCAGTCCAATTGGAAAAGACTAAAAACCCAACAGCTACTCCAAACTATTTTAGGGATATATTCCCACCATCTCACTCCCAGCTACCCAACTGGCTAACATAAACCTTTCCAACCCACTATGGAACCTTGTTTTTCCCTACGCTTGAAGAAAAAAATGGCCTACACACCACCGAAGAGGTTGGTAGGGTGTAAGCTATCATGATCAGTAGGATCCCACTCAAGTGTTCCGTACCTAGTCTTTATAAAAAAATCCTTGTATGATCATTTTAAATAAAACATGACATGATATGTAGTAAATCATTTTTTTAGAAAACATGGTAAACATTTCCCTTTTTTCCACATTTTTAAAAAAGATGTTATATCAATTTCAATGAACTTTTTCCAAATCATTTTCCACAAGAATAAACATGCATATCGAGGATAACTCAATAATCCAAGAAATAGAAAAACAAAGAATAGGTATCACAAAACCATGGAATACTACAGGTCCATGCCGTAGACTACTCGTACTATAATCAATCAAGTGCAAAAATCCTGATCATAGAACAAAATTCCATGAAATATGAGGTATACTTTATGTATAAACCCCTAAAATGTCAATACCAGTCTCCTAGAACAACGTTCATATGATACAGAGGAAATCCCCAAGACAAAACTCCTTGAAAATAAAAAAACAATTGATGATGGCCCCAAGCTAAACCATCCACCTATGTACCCAAGGTAACCCACGTGTTCATTTTTCAAAATTTATTTTTATTATTTGAAAACCATTTCAAAACCATATCCCTAGTTCAATTTCTAATCAATAAAAATACCCATTTTATATTCATTTATCAATAACTGGGGAAAATAAAATTTTCACTAAAAACCATTTTCAATAAAAAAAATAATGCAAATTTCAATAAAAAAATAGTTTATAAAGCAAAACAATCAGGTTCATCAATCTTGTATAGAGATGGAACCAGCAACCTGAAAAATCAGGTCACACACACCTGCAAAAGAATAAAAATACATTGAAACCAAACAAATTTTACCAAGGACATTGAATCAAATTCACATATTGATTGATACAATTTAGAAGAATAAGGGTCCACAGAAGAGTGGAAACTCACATACCTCACAGAAAATTGCCCACCGCACCAAGACCAATGGATGTAAATGAATGTAGAATAAGATAACACAAGATCTACGAAAAAACCAAGAAGCATCACCAACTATATTGCAACAGAACCAAGGATGTCACCCAATAGTGATAATGTGATCACGGGTACGACGGAACGAGAATGTTACTTACCCTGAGAGATGAACTACTTTTGTAATGAAGACCAAGTGTTAAACAGATCAATCAATAAGTGTTTGAGTCTCTCAAAAAATGACCTATAACTACAATAGGCCGGGATCCACTAAGAACCAGTGAAGGAATTAAAACAAAAGAGACACACACTATCTTTAAAAATTATATGTGGGTCGTTACACAGTGTGAAACCTCCATTCATGTTGTGAAGTCCACACTTGATATGTACACAGAAAGATCCATTACCTTGGATTAAAAACTCATCATTTAAAAAATTCAAGATGTGAAACTAGAATTTATGATGTGTATTCTTTCAAAGAATGATTTCATTCATGACTTGTACCAAAAAATAATTACACGACGTGTAACCAAGTCACATAATATGAAATCACTATGTATTCAAAAAAAATGACCGGTTCTTAGTGAAAGTCAATAAAATATATGAATTCACCATAATAAGTATCCGTCTAATCTCAATGGAAGGAAAAATGAGGAGGTTAAGGGTGTAACAGATAAAACGGTAACAAGATGATATAAACTCCCCACAAGAAAGAAATTATTTCCCTAAGAAGTCTTGTGGAAGATGTATTACCCAAAAATAGACAAGGCCATTGCTTCCACATAAATGATTCACGTTCCCAAGTCTCATGAGAATCTTATCCTTTATTCCATTGAACTATAATCAATGGAATTGACATTCCACAAAAGGATTTCACTTGATAGTCAACCTCGATTTCTCCAGAATAAAAACATTTGGCTCTAACACAATTTCTTCCCAACTCATAACATGAGCAGAATCAGGGTGATATTTCCTAAGCTGAGATATATGGAAAACATCATGAAGAATAGTAAATAGAACTGGTAATTATAATCGATAAGAATCATATACGAGCCGCTTTGTGACCTCAAACAGTCGAATATATCTTAGAGCTAAATTTCTCTGATTCCCAAGTCGACGGTGACCCTTCTAAGGAGAAACATTCAAGAATATGCAATCACATATAAAGCACTCCAGAGGTCGGCACAGTTGATCCGCATGTGATTTATGTCGACAGTGGGGTGCAACCATACATCAGTTTTGTAATGGCCTGAGTTTTTGGCGTCCATTACTTTGTAAAAATCTCAAGTTGGGTTTTTGGGTCTGGGAATCTCGGTGAAATTTGGAAATGGTAGGCCTATAGGTAGCCTTAGCCTACCGGTAACAGGAATACCCATAGCTCAGTCTACCAGTAGCCGTAACCTACCAGTAGCTGGAGCTACCAGTAGGTATGTCTACCGGTAGCTCAGTCTACCGGTAGCTGCAACATACCTATAGCTCAGCTACCAGTGGCTGTCGGCTACCGGTAGCTTTCAACTACCGGTGGCTCTGGCCTACCCCCATGGGTTCTCTCCAGTGGCGCTCCTTCTTGCGCAATTAGGGTTTTAAACCCTATTTGACTCTTTCAAGCTTGTTTTAAAGCCCAGTAACACCCATAAATGTTTTAATTAAATATTTAATGATTTAACCTGGTTTGTGCATTAGTTTATACCACCCAACTCCTTTAATAACGTGTGGGTCCACGTGGTCAACCCCTGACCCCGTGCCTTACGCAGTTTCGCGTTCTTATCTCAACCGTCCGCGACCCTTATAACTAAAGGGTTCGTCATGGGTTTCTTCTTTTCTCGATTACCCTCTGTGAGGAGTACTTTCATCCAGAAGAGCTGATTTTCGTGCATCGGGTGAGCCGCATTATTATGCGTAATGTTCCGCACCAGGCCTAATCATCGATCGTCGATCAACAGGTAGGAAATTCTCTTTTGTCTCTCCCTTTTTGTGTATCATGTGGGGTGGGCATGCTTTTCTTTCTGTAGAATTGGATAAACCAGGCCTAAATAAAGATAATGATCGACTCCTATAAATAAAGAAGGGGGGTTTTGATCGTTGATGCTATTTTATATTATGATCATCTTTCTGAAATGTGCGGGCTTACGCCTACTGAAAATCATGGCGGTTGGTGGTCTTTCTCTATGCATTAATGAACCTCTGGTGATGTTTTAAATGGATTCTTTGTGGTTGTGAACTCCTGCCGTGAAAATTAAATTGGTTAATTACGTATATTTGGCTATGTAAATTGGAAGCACCACGATCAACCCTTATGTGATAACCCTTGGTTAAAACACACGAAATTGAAATCATGGAGTGTGTAAAATATTTTAAATCTGAAAATATGGGCATGGCCCTGCTTTGTGTTGGTGGTAGTGGTTTGGTTGTTTTCTTTTACGGGCCGATTCCTGGAGATGTGGGAGGGTATGGGATCCCCTATTTTTATACTCTGGGTGGTTGTGAAATTCGGGATGGGATCCCTTGTTGTTATGGATTCAGTGGTTGCGAGTCTTAAAGACCGGGTGGTTACCTTGTTTATATCACGAATTGGGGCGGGATCCTCTATTGAAGAGAAACCTTTGGGGGGGGGGGACATGGAGCAGTGTCTCAAGGTTTTCTTTAGATCCAATACTTTGAGGGATCTCTCTTATCCCATTGTTTGTGATTATTATATTAGTTTCCCAGTAGTGCATGAACTTATTTAAATATTATTATTGAACGTGAAAACATGAATGGGACAAATGGGTTTTGTTGGCGAGAGTCATGACTCAGACTTGAGTGTTATTTTGATCTATAGGTTGTATGAAGAAAAACCTAACTTTGGGTGAGTGCTTGTTACCTATATATATACTTGTAGCTTTTTTTTCTTATTCGCACCCCACCCAAGTTGAGCTCTTAGTGCCGAACACCCCCATTTCTTGGGGGAGGGTGTTTTCCCAACACTATTCTTAGTGGCTGGTTATTAGCTCCTTTTCTGCACCCTTTCCCAGATAGCCCAAGTATCTTTGGGCAGGCTATGATGTCCTGAGGTCCATTATTATCCCATGAACCTTCGAGCGGGGTAGTGTGGTGGTTATGGCCCAGGTGTGTGCGGGCAGGTAGTTTCCCAAGTATCTTCGAGATGAGGCCCATGCGTCTTCGGGCGTGACAGTGGATCTTCTAGCCCAGGTTTCTTCGGGCGTGGTGGTGGTTGTTCTAGCCTAGGTGTTTGAAGGCATGGTTACGTGTGACAGTTGTGGCCCAGGTGTTTGTAGGTGGGATTCGACAGTGGGACTGCGTGCGGTTGTGGACCAGGTGTGTGCAAGCAAGTGTGGCAGTGGGACTGCGGTGAGAATGACATGATTGGTTCTATGCGTAGGATGTATCAATAACCAGTGGGAAAGTGTCACAGGATACCAAAACATTGATTCACTCTTATTATATATATTACTTGTTTTGCGTTACTTGGTGAGTGTAGCCGGTGAGTGGGATGGGTGAATTCCTTCATAGTAATGGTTGTCTGCTTCTCACGGGACTTTAGTATGTTCCCCCACTTGTTCACGAGAGTCTTGGTTTTCCCTACTGAGTGTAATTGTATGCTCACCCTATGTATATAAAATTTCATTCCGGTTTCCAGGAGGACTTCGGGGATCACGCAGGACCATACTAGCTCGGATCTTTGGGGTAGTCAGAGTTTTTGTTTTCTTTCTTTGGTACTTACCCTTGTAGTCACTTATGTACCTTGTGGCTTTAACATTTAGAAAATGCATGTGGGAATGGTTTACTTTTGGCTTTAATTTTCTTTTACTTTGGTGTTGTTGGGTTTCGTCATCTTATCTCCCGATCCTATAAAACAAAAAGGGTAATGCCTTCCATTTGTGTGAAATTTACATACCCTTGGTGCTCGTCCCCACTCCGGGACCTATAGAAGGCGGGTTTTGGGGGTCATTATCTCTCCTTCAACTTAAAGAAGGAAGGCCTTGGCAACCTGCTAACCCTTCCCTCCTTTTGGTGAAGGAGGTTCATGAATGAATGGTATTAGAGGGGGAGATGGTTGAGAGATAGGATGGAGTCTAGAGTTAGGCACAGTGAGGATTGCATGGGATGGTAGGGAACCGTGTTGGGTGACCTTGGTGCGTGAATTAGGCCAGGGAAGACCGGCTAGGACACGGGATTTTAGGGCCCCCCGTGATCTGATTCAAGGACTCTGGACCTACTAAACAACCAAGTGAGGCCACATTGATTGAAAGGTAGAGACCCTAGGAAAGGTACATGAATCATAATGACTTGTGCTCTCATGTTTCTAGGATGTCTTGGGAATTAAGAATAAATGAAAAGGCTTAAGAAGTTTTAAGAACAATATTCTACACTACTTGGGCTTAGGCATTCTTTGTTTACCTTGCAGTTATGGCACCTGGAAGGCGACCACATGTGGTATAGGCGATCGAGGCCCTGAAGACTACTTTGGCCGATCGACAGAGAGCTAATCGAGAGGAGGAGGATGACCAGTGGAAGAATACTCTTTGGGCCTTCCAGCGACAGACCCTTGAGAAGTACGAGGGAAGCACCTCTGACATGAAGACGGAAGGCGGAATAGAGGAGATAGTGATAGATTTCAGCCGGATTCGTGCCCCAACAGAGTATTGGGTTCCTCTGGCTGTCATCCAGATGCGGGGAGCGGCGCTTCAGTGGTGGACGCTTTACCTGGGAGAGAGGAGAGAGGCTGAGGTGTCATGGGCTGATTTCGAGAGGGAGTTCCAGGCATAATTCCTCTCTTCGATGATGAAGGTGGAAAAGAGACAGGGGCTACTCTCCCTCCAGTAGGAGAGTATTTCAGTGAGGGAGATATAAATCAAGTTTAAGGACCTCCTAAGTTTTGCTCCGGACCTCTTTCCTGACGAGGATTCTCGGGCAAGATGTTTAGAGGAGGCGCTCCAACCCTCCCTCCAGTATGATGTTACCCCCTTTACCCTGCCGACGTACTTGGAGGTCTAGAAGAAGGCCGAAGTGGTGGAGAGGATGCACACTCTAGGAGGAGTGTCACAAGAGGGGATCCAGCTGGGACCATCGAAGGGGAAGGCCGTCAGCACCAGGCCTCCAACGTCAGGACCCTCCAGGGTCCGACCACCAGGAAGCAGGCCGCAACAGTTTCAGTTTCGATCCCCTGGCCCACACCCTTTTTCTTCAGGCCTAGGTCAGTGGTGCTTCGTCTGTGGGAGCCCTGGACATCTCTGAAGTCAGTGCCCGGACCGGGTACAGTACGGCGGTGGTGGACAGCCCCACCACCCGCCCCAGTAGCATCTCCCAGCCAGGCCTTTCCAGCAGTAGCAGCAGGGACAACGAGCTCCCACTCCTCCGAGGGTGGACGTAGGAGGAGGAGGCCGACCCCAGGGCGATCCTTAGCGACCTCGACCGAGGCATGGTCAAGGAGGTGGCCGACAACGAAGGGGAAGAGGATCTTGACGTGGATAGTTACACGCTGCGGAGGAAGCTGTTCCAGCAGGGCCAAAGGTTGTTCGAGGTACGATCAGTTTGTTTAGTACCCTTGCTTATTCCTTGTTCGATAACAGAGCTTCGCACTCCTTTTTTGCACCTAGTATAGCCCGTTCCTTTGGTCTAGATGCCGAGAGACTTCCAGTTCCCCTGGTTTTGAGCACACAAATCGGAGGTTAGACCGACTTGTTGTTTGTTTTTCCGGGATACAGACTGATGATAGGGCCACATCAATTGGTTAGGGATATTCTTCTACTACAGATCCAGCCATACGATGTCATCCTAGGCATCGACTGGCTATTCTCTGTGTGTGTCATCATCGACAGTTTCCAAGGAAGGGTCATGTTCTCAGACTTGGGCGGCCGGCGTGTTACCTTCACCGGTGAGTGGAGCAGTCAGAAGGGCAGTAGGCAAGAGGAACCCCTCCTCTCCTTGTTAGACGAGCTGTCAGTAGAGTCAATAGATGCTGAAATGGTGGAGGTTCCAGAGATTGTCTGTGAGTTTATGGATGTCTTCCCTGAGGAGGTGACGACTCTACCCCCTCGACGTGATGTCGAGTTCGGGATAGAACTGCATCCTGGTACTCGTCCGATCTCGAGGGCTCTTTACCGGATGGCACCTTCAGAGCTACGGGAGTTGCGGATCCAGATTGATGGTTTGATGAAGAGGGGTTATGTTCGGCCGAGTGCGCCACCATGGGGTGCTCCAGTCTAGTTTGAAAAGAAGTAAGATGGTGGTCTCAGGTTGTGCATAGACTACCGGAGGCTGAACCAGGTGACGATTAAGAATCGCTACCCTCTTCCGAGGATAGGCGATCTTTTCGACCAACTGAAAGGGGCAGGATGGTTCTCGAAGATAGACATATGGTCTGGGTACCACCAGCTGAGAGTGAAGGAGGGTTATATCCTGAAGACGGCGTTCAAGTGTAGATATGGACACTTCAAGTTCGTAGTCTTTCCTTTCGGTGTTACGAACGCCCCAGTTGAGTTCATGAGGCTTATGAAATCCATCTTCTGGGAGTACTTGGATCGGATCGTGGTTGTGTTCATCGACGATATCCTGGTCTATTTAAGGTCAGAAGAGGACCATGCAGAGCACCCGAGGATGATTTTTGAGGTCCTCCAACATCATCAGCTCTATGGGAAGTTGTCGAAATGAAAATTATGGACAAAACAAGTGAACTTCCTTGGGCATGAAGTGGCCGAGCAGGGGGTAGCGGTTGACCCATCAAAGGTTGAGGCAGTTGTTTCTTGGGCATCACCCAAGAATGTGGCAGAGGTCCATAGTATCCTCTAGATGGCAGGTTACTCTCGGAGGTTCGTACCCAACTTCTCTTGAGTAGCAGCCCCTTTGACAGCCCTAACCATGAAAGACCAGGTTTTCGTGTGGAGTGAGCAGTGCGAGTCAGCCTTCATCTATCTAAAGGAGAAGTTGGTCAGTGCCCCAGTGCTGAGATTTCCATAAGAAGGGGCAGCGTATGAGGTGTTCTGTGATGCTTCAAGACAAGGACTGGGATGTGTGTTGATGCAGCGACAAGGTGTGATCTCTTATGGGTCCAGCAAGCTACGCCCTCATGAGCGTAATTACGCCACCCACGACCTAGAGCTTCCAGCAGTCGTTTTTGCGCTAAAGTTATGGCAGCACTACCTCATCAGAGAACGCTTTGTGGTCTTCACAGATAAAAAAATCTTGAGGTATATCTTCTCCCAGCGGGACCTAAACTTGCGATAGTGGAGATGGGTGGAGTTACTCAAGGATTCTGACTCTCGAGATCTCTTATAATGAGGGAAAGGGAAATGTATTGGTCAATGCATTGAGTAGGAGGAAGCAGAAGGATGCGGTCAGAGAGTCGGCAGATGCCTGAAAGGCGATGGAGGAGTTGGTTTCCTTACACCTAGATGCGAGGATGGATGGCGGTAGAGGCTACCTATATCATATGGAAGTGTAGTAGTCTCTATTGCAGCAAGTGGAGGAGTCTCAGTGGGGAGACCCAGAGTGCGATGCGATGCGTGACCGAGTTGACCAGAGGAATGATCCGAAAGGATGGATGGAGGATGGTCAGAACCAGATGCTTTTCGAGGGAAGGTTTTTTGTACAAGAAGTGATGCGCGGAAAGGTTCTAAGTGAGTTCCACAGCTCACCCCTAGCAGTACACCCTAGAGTGTCCAAGATGTACCAAGGACTGAAGAGACAGTTTTGGTGGCCCAGAGTTAAGCGAACGGTGGCAGAGTTTTTGGCCAAGTGCTTAGTGTGTGAGCAAGTGAAGGCCGAACACCGAGTTCCAGGCGGCCTACTGCTGTCTCTAGATGTCCCCATGTGGAAGTGGGATGACATCTTGATGGATTTTATCATAGGACTACCCAAGGTCCAAGGCAGATACGACGCCATCTGATTGGTAGTGGACCAGTTGATGAAATCGGCTCACTTTATGGCGATCAAGGAGTCGAGTACAGTGGATGATTTGGCACGATGGTACATGAATGAGGTGGTACAGTTGCATGGAGTTCTGAGTTCTATAGTCTCAAATAGGGATGCACGGTTTACCTCGCGAGTCTAGAGAGGATTGAAACATGATTTTGGCACCCAGATGCGTCTTAGCACTGCTTTTCATCCCCAGACAGATGGACAGATAGAGCGCACCATCCAGACCTTGGAGGATATGCTGCAGGCATGTGTTTTGGACTCAGGAGGATCATGGGTATGATACTTTCCCCTGGTAGAGTTTTCCTATAATAATAGCTACCACTCTACCATTGGTATGGCCCTGTTTGAAGCCTTGTACAGGAGGCCATGCCGTTCATCAATGTGTTGGACCGAAGTAGGAGAGGTAGGCATCCTTGGCCAAGAGGTGGTGTAGAGCACAACAGAGAATGTTCAGCTCATACTGGAAAGGATGAAGGCAGCCCAAGACCGACAGAAGTCGTATGCTGATACTAGGAGGAGGCCCTTAGAGTTTGAGGTTGGAGACCACATTTTCTTGAAGGTCTCCCCTCGGCATGGAAAACAGAGGTTCAGTAAGGGGAGTAAACATTCTCCCAGCTTCATAGGGCCCTTCGAATTGTTGCGGAGGGTTGGAGAAGTGGCCTATCAGCTAGAGTTACCACCGCCGCTATTGAGAATACATGATGTATTCCATGTGTCCCAGCTCCGTCAGTATCTACACGATGATTCACAGGTCCCTGATTGGGGTGAGCTGGACATTGAGGACGACTTGACTTTTGTGGAGAGACCAGTGATGATCGAGTATCGCAAGGAGAAGGTGCTTCGTGGGTGAACCATTCCCTTTTTTCGTGTGTTGTGGAGACATGGTGGGCTTGAAGAGAGTATATGGGAGAGGGAAGAAAAAGTGTGTAGCCAGTACCTAGAATTGTTTTGAGTTTTGTTCTCTGTTGTACCTATTTTGGTAGAATGTTTTGTCTTCTTGGCTATGAAAAGTACTCATTTTCTTTCCTCTGAATGTGTGTGAAAATCCTTAGCTATGGGGGAGGGGATAACCCAACCCCTATTCAAGATGCATTATGGTGGATGCGAACAAACCCCTTGCGGGCGAGTCAGTGCTGCCCAAAGAGGATAATATCTTGACATGGGGAAGGAGACTCCCCAACCCCCACATGCCTGGGCAGTTTGACATGATATGTTGCTTGGTTCATGACAGACGGGTGTTTTTATTTAACATGTGGTTCACTCCTAAGAGGTATATTTCGAGGTGGTTGTTCGGACCCTTTCCTTCCTTTTGGGTTGTTTGATTCTCAAGGAAGAGAATCGTTTAAGAGGTATCTGATGTAATGGCCCGGGTTTTTGGGTTCCATTACTTTGTAAAAATCTCAAGTTTGGCAACGGTAGGCCTACTGGTAGCCTTAGCCTACCGGTATCAGGACTACCAGCAGCTCGATCTACCGGTAGCCGCAGCCTACCGGTAGCTCTGTCTACCGGTAGCTCGGTCTACCAGTAGCTCTGTCTCCCGGTAGCTCCGTCTACCGATAGCTGCAGCTACCGGTAGCTCTGTTTACTGGTATCTTAGTCTACCGGTAGCTGCAGCATACCAGTAGCTCATCTACCGGTGGCTATCGGCTACCGGTAGCTCTCAGTTATCGGTAGCTGTCACCCGCCGGTAGCTTTCAACTACCGGTGGCTCTGGCCTACCCCCATGGGTTCTTTCCAGTGGGGCTCCTTCTTGCACAATTAGGGTTTTAAACCCTATTTTTACTCCATTAAGCGTGTTTTAAAGCCCTATAATTCCTAAAAATGTTTTAATTAAATATTTAATGATTTGACCTTGTTTGTGCATTGGTTTAAACCACCCGACCCCTTTAATAATGTGTGGGGCCGCATGGTCAACCCACGCCCCCGCGCCTTATGCGGGTTGGAATTCTTATCTCAACCTTCCGCGTCCCTTATAAGTAAAGGGTTCGCAATGGGTTTCTTCTTTTATCGATCACCCTCTGCGAGGAGTACATTCATCCAGACGAGCTGATTTTCATGCATCTGGGGAGTTGCATCATTATGCGTAATGTTCCGCGCCCGGCCTAAGCGTCGATCGTCAATCAAAAGGTAGGGAATTCTCCTTCATCTCTCCCTTTTTGTGTATCATGCGAGGTGGACGTGCTTTTGTTTCTGTAGAATTGGATAAACCCGGCCTAAATAAAGATAATGAACGAATCCTATAAAGAAAGAATGGGGGCTGTGATCATTGATGTTAGTTTATATTATGATCATCATTCTGAATTGTGTGGGCTTATGTTTACTGAAAATCATTTCCGTTGGTTGTTTTTCTCTGTGGATTAATGAACCCCTGGGGATGTTTTAAATGGCTTCTTTGTGGTTGTGAACTTCTACCGTGAAAAGTAAATTGGTTAATTACGTATATTCGGCTAAGTAAATTGGAAGCACCAGGATCAACCCTTATGTGATAACCCCCAGTCAAAAAACACGGAATTGATATCATGGAGTGTGTAAAATCTTTTAAATCTGAAAATACCGACATGGCCCTGCCTTTTGTTGGTGGTAGTGGTTTTGTTGTTTTCTTTTATGGGCCGATTGCTGGAGATGTGGGAGGGGATGAGATCCCCTATTTTTATACTCTGGGTGGATGTGAAATTGGGGATGGGATCCCCTGTTGTTATGGATTCAGTGGTTTCAAGTCTTAAAGACTGGGTGGTCGCCTTGTTTATATCACGAATTGGGGTGGGATCCTCTGTTGATGAGAAACCTTGGGGGGGCATGGGGCAGTGTCTCGGGGTTGTTTTTGGTTCCAGTACTTTGAGGGATCTCTCTTATCCCTTTGTTTGTGCTTATGATATTAGTTTCCCAGTAGTGCATGAACTTATTTAAACATTATTACTGAACGTGAAAACAAGAATGAGACAAATGGGTTTTGTTGGCGAGAGTCGTGACTCGGACTTGAGCGCTGTTTTGATCTGTAGGTTTTCTGAAGAAAAACCTAACTTTGGGTGAGTGATTGTTACCTATATATATACTTGTAGCTTTGTGTTTCTTATTCGCGCCCCACCCAAGTTGATCACTTAGTGCCGAACACCCCCATTTCATGGGGGAGGGTGTTTTTCCCAACACAATTCGTAGTGGCTGGTTATTAGCTCCTTTTCTACTCCCTTTCCCGGATAGCCCAAGTATCTTTGGGAAGGCTGTGATGGCCTGAGGTCCATTATTTTCCCATGAACCTTCGGGCGGGGTAGTGTGGTGGTTATGGACCAGGTGTGTGTGGGCAGGTAGTTTCCCAATTATCTTCGGGATGAGGCCCATATGTCTTCGGGCGTGGCAGTGGATCTTCTAGCCCAGGTGTCTTTGTTCATGGTGGTGGTTTTTCTGGACTAGGTGTTTGCAGGCATGGTTACGTGTGACAGTTGTGGCCCAGGTGTTTGCGGGTGGGATTCGGCAGTGGCACTGCGTGCGGTTGTGGCCCAGGTGTGTGCGGGTGGGTGTGGCAGTGGGACAACAGTGAGAATGGCGGGATTGGTTTGATGCGTAGGATTTCTCAATAACCAGTGGGAAAGTGGCGTGTGGTACCCAAACATCGATGTTCTCTTATTATATATATTACATGGTTTGCATTACTTTGTGAGTGTAGCCAGTGAGTGGGATGGGTGAACTCCTTCATAGTAATGGCTGTCTGCTTCTCACGGGACATTATTACGTTCCCCCACTTGTGCACGAGAGTCTTGTTTTTCCCTACTGAGTGTACTTGTATGCACACCCTACGTATATAAAACTGCTTTCAGGTTTCCAGGAGGACTTCGAGGATCGCGCATGACCATACTAGCTTAGAACTTTGGGGCAGTCGCTGTTGCTATTTTCTTTCTTTGGTACTTACCCTTGTAGTCACTTATGAACCTTGTGGCTTTTACTTTTGGAACATGCATGTGGGAATGGTTTAATTTTTATTTTACTTTTCTTTTACTTTAGTGTTGTTGGGTTTCTTCATCTTATCTCTCGATATTATAAAACAAAAAGGGTAATGCCTTCCATTTGTGTTAAATCTCCATACCCTTGGTGCTAGTCGCCACTCCGGGACCTATAGAAGGCAGGTTTCGGGGGTCATTATCTCTCCATCAACTTAAATAGGGAATGGATTGGAAACCTACTAACCCTTCCCTCCTTTTGGAGAAGGAGGGTCATGACAAGTGTACATCCAGAATCTTCGTGGACATTTCCTAAACCAATGTTGGTCCAATTAATGTTACTTCACCCACCTCATCCAAACAAAGAGGTGGTCTAAAAAGTCTACCATACAATGCCTCAAAGGGATCCATTTTTATCTGTGATAGATAATTATTGATGTAAACAAACTCAACCAGTCCTAGATTGTTATCCCAAGGTCCTCTGAAATCCAAGTCACAGGCATGCAGTATATCCTCTAGAATCTGAATTACTTTCTCCATTTATCAATGTATCTATTAATGGTAAGTTGTGGAAAACATAACCTGAGTTCCCTTTTCCTCTTATAGACTACTCCAAATATCTAGGTGAACCTAGGATCTCTATCTAAAACAACATAATAAGGACTCTCATGTAATCTCACAATCTCTTGCACATCAATATTACCAATATCTTTAACCTTAGTGGTATCCTTGATGGAAATGAAATGAAAGGACTTCAATAACTGATCAATACCCACCCAAAAAACATTTCTCCATTGGAGAGTCCATGTTAATCCAACAACAAAATCCAAGGATACCTCATCCCATTTCCATATCGGTATCGAAAGAGGCTAAAACATACCAGAAGGTTTCAAGTGCTCCGCCTTTTTATGTTGGCAGGTGTAACAACGAGACATTACCTCTGTGATGTCACAAATCATACATGGCCATCAAAATTTTCACCTCATTTCATAATAAATATTTGTATTGCCTAGATTAATGTACCATGAATATTTGTGACAATTAAAAAATACTAAACTCATCATAAATAATGGAATGGAAATCTATTTTCCGAAGTGAAGATCACTATCTGAAGAAATCGGCCACCCCAAAATGGTCTCCCCACCGTAAAGGATTTCTCAAGTATTCTAAAAAACATCATCCTATTATTGAATCTAAAAAATAGACTCTAGAAGAGATGATGATAACTAAAAAATATTCAGAACCATAGTTGAAATATACCCCTATGCATCTAGATGCAACTAAGTGAAAATCCCAAAATTTTCTACTCCTCCTTCGATTCTAGGAAATAATACGATGGTAATTTTTTTCTAAGATCATATGAAACAACATTACCCTTTCTTGGGGTGTAGGTGATACAAAATTTAGACATATGAATATCATCTCTGTCAAAAATTCATGTACTTCATAGAAAAGATATAACTCAAAATCTTATGATCAGAGAATACCATGAAACATTCCCAAAAAGTTAGTGTTTCCAACACGTAAGCACATGCATGAAAATAGAAAGATCTAAATCATGAGTGGGGTAATTATTTTCATGTGGTCAAAGTTGACGAGATCTAGAAGCTACCACATGGTCATCCTTCATAAGAAAAAATCCCAAACCATCACCAAAAGCATCTCAAAACATGACATATCCCTTATGGGGCTCAGGTAAGATCAAAATAAGATTTTATATCAAATTTTTTTTTAGTTCCTTAAATTTAGCTTGACTCTTCGCATCCCTAGTGAATTTAACCACTTTCCTGGTTAATGAAATCCAAGGGGTCGCTAGCTTAGGGAAGTCCTTAACAAACCATCGGTAGTATCTAGAAAGACCCAGGAATCTTTAATCTCAAAGATATTTTGTGTCTCCTTCAATAAAAAATATCATTTAACTTCTCTATATCAACTAATAAGTCATGATCATAAATCTTATTCCCTATTAAATTAACTTCTTGAATAAATAAACTACATTTCAAAATACTTCCAATGAAATGGTGACTCCTCCGAATTTCTAAAACCAAACAGAAATGGTTCTTGTTCCCACTCTTAGAGTTTGAATAAACCAGAATATCATTCATGAACACTATCAATGAAGTGTCAAGATATTGATGGAATATATGATTCATCAAATCCATAAAAAATGTAGGAGTGTTAGTCAGACCTAAATGCATAATATGATATTTGTAATGGCCATACCTAATCCTAAGTGCTAGATTATGTATATCACACTCCCGAACTCTAAGCTAATGAGAACTCAACTGATGATAGATCTTTAAAAACCACTTTTCCCCTTTAACTAATCAAATAGATCAGCCGCATGAGGAAAATAATATTTGTTCTTAACCATTACCCATTTCAACTTTTGATAGTCTGCACATAAATAAAGTGAACTATCTAATTTTTTAGCAGAGAGCAATGGGGCTGCCTGAGCAGAAACACTATGGGAAACAAAAACTTTTTACAATATATTTTAAAACTAAATCCTGAGCACTTTTAGCTCTGGTGGTGATATACAATAAGAAGATATCAATATTGGCTACGTACCCAACACCGGATCGATAGTGAACCCGACCTCTCTATATAAAGGAAGATTAAAGAAGTCATCTATGAAAACATTAGGAAATTCTAGAACAACAATGGGAAAATCAATGATAGTGGAGACACCATCGAGCTCAAACACGATAAAAGACACAAAACTCATGAGATCTAGGCGGGAAGGCCCTACATGACCTAATCTCGTATCCCAGTCTCCCTGAAACACATAAGATCTCCCATTGATAGCAAGAAATGAAACACACCGACGATAACAATCAACCTTAAATTGATGAGTGAAAATCCAATCCATACCTACGATGATGTCAAATAGATCAAAATAAGGAATAAGAAAATCCCAAACCAACTCTGTATCAGCTATCATTAACGAACAAGGAATTTTGAACACAATCTCTTTCCTCACACCAATATTTTCTCTAAATCCATTTTAAAGGACATAAGATCCATTAGATGTTTAATAACATCAACAAAACATGCTGAAAAAATGAATGGGAGGAACCGGTATCAAATAAATCAATTGTTACTGAAAATACAATAAGGATAGTACCATTCACTATTTACAGACCTTCCTCAAATTCAGTTGGACACTCATATACTACATAAAAATGATTCACTTCTGAGGTCTATGGCTAGAGACTTATAGTCTGTGAATCTTCTGACTATACCGTAGTAGCCTTAGGAGCAGATGAACCCTAACCAAAATGAGGAATAGTCATAACATTATAGAATCGTTTTAAGTAACCAACAATCCCACAACTATTTTACATCTTTGCAGGCAGAGGACAAGAACATCTGGTGTGTCCTCCCTTGGTACACTGATATCATGTTAGAGGCACATTACCTAAAATAACAAATCGTGTAGAGGAGGATCACTATAGCGGCCCACCTCCACTTCTCTTGTGATGATATTTCCACTTAATCTTCTTCCCATTTGTGCCACTAAAGCTTCTACCAGATGGAAGAGAAGAGGTGGAAAATCCAACTTTGACTTACATTTTCATTTCTTCCATCATAGATCTTTATACCATGTTTGCATAGGTATAAAGTTTCAACATGAACACCTATGATCTGATATATGGTCACAAACCTTGTAGATACCTATGAGACTTCAGCTGATCATTCATCACCATGCCCATGGAAAAATGGACAAGCTCAAAAACATGATTGGTGTACGACAACACTGAACCCTCTCCCAGTTGTAAAGAAAAAAACTCTAGAGACACTTCTAGCATCAAGGAATCTGGAAAAAACTACTGAAAGAATAATGTATTGAAACCCATCAAATCCAAGCCCATATGTATGTCTTCATGGACTAGATAATCCCACCATCACATTCCAATACCCTCGAGTGTGAATGATATACACTATAACTTGATATTCTTAGTTGTCTCCAAAATTCAATGATTTGATATATTATATGCAGTCAATTCACTACCTATTGAGGTTCTGCCATTACTTTAAAGGATGGTGTATTCTCATGAAAGAACACTCATGATTGATCTCTCTCTCCCCCAGATCCTAGTTGTACCTCAACCACTACATTTTGAACCCATGGTATGCCTTGATCAACAACATGGACTGCATGTACGATAGCCTCAATGATATTCAAATCTATTGGTGGGTTCCCTTGAGGAGAATCAGTTTCACCTTCCTAAGGAACTCATGGAAGAGTACTTGGATGCATACTACTGCACAATGAAACATAAGAATGACCATAGAAGAGAAAAAATATCATCTCAAACTAGAAAACCCATGAGCAAAAATAGTGATTTTTTAAACAAAAACCAAACACCAGAGACACACATCCTAACATCCCATGGAATCTTGAGTCTCGTTATAACAAGAACCGTCTAGGAACTTATCGCAACATACCTCTCAAGTATTGATAATCCTGTCTCCAATCTAAAAGATGTACCAAGATAAGGATTCTTGAGGAATGTCCCCCTTTGATACCAAATTGCAATGAACCAGCCTGGGTTTCCCTTAAAGCTAGCACCCAACCCATTCCGTTACATTCTAGAAAGGAATTCTTGATACCCATGGGCTAGATAAAAGAATTAGTTCATAAAAAAAAGAAATAAGCGGAATGATTTTTCCCAACCTAGATGACCACATGGAATGTATACAAAACAAGAAGAAAAAAATGAAGAGGAAGAAGACATATATGCCATAACTGTTAGAAAAAAATGGAAACATTCAACTCAAAAAGTAGCTAAAAACTCCAAGACAAGTCCAAAAACAATGGACTAAAAATCAAAATGATACTCCAAAAAAAGGTAATGAAGGAATCCCACCATATCACCACCATCTATCCAACCAGTTGACATGAACCACACCACATCACTGTGGTGCTTTTTATTTCCCTATACTGGAATACAAACAAAGGTCTAAGAACCACCGTAGTGGTGTGTAGGGTGTGAGCTAACAAGCTCAGTAGGATCCCACCTAGGTGTTCTATGACCATTCTCTGAATAAAAAACCATATATTATCACTTTAAATAAAACAAAGAAAGATAACTAGTAAATTAGTTTTATAGATAACAAGGTAAACATTTCCCTTGTTTCCATAGTTCTGAACAAAAAAAAGGTATATTAATTTCAAAGAACATTTTCCATACCACTTTCCACTAGCATAACCATTCACATCAAGGCTAACTCAGATATCCCATCAATACAAAATAGAATTCTAGGTAACACAACATCAAGGAATACTATAGGTCCAGGATGAAGATTATTCTTACCACAATCAATCAAGTTCAGAAATTATGATCCTTGAACAACAAGCCTAGGAATAAAGGAATACCTAATGAGAAAACACCCCAAAATTTCAATATCATTCTCCTAGAATAGAAATCCTAAGAAACATAAGAAATACCCCTGAAAAACCGCATTGAAAATAAAAAAAACAATGTATTATTTCCCCACGATAAAACTTCCACCTATGTACCCAAGGTAATCCATGTTCTCGTTTTTGCACAATTCATTTCCACAATTTGAAAAAAATCAAAACCATTTCACAATTTCCGTTACAATGATTTCAAACTATCAATTTAATATTCATTTATCAATAACTGGGGAATACCATTTTTCACCAAACTCCCGTTTCTACACACACAAAACAAGCATGAAAATTTTAATATACAATACTGTTTATAAATCAAAACAACCAGGTTCATCAATGTAGTCTAGAGACAGAACAACATACCTCAAAACTGGGGTCTCGTATGCCTACAACAGAATCAAAAATCATTGAAAACTAACAAATTCAATGAAGGAACTAGAATCATATCCACATAAATTTGGATTCAATTTAGAAGACAAGGGGTTAGAGGAGGAGAAGAAACTCACATACCTCAAAGACGCACACCTGCTGCACCCTGAAGAACAAAAGAAAAGGACTCTATAATGAGATTACACAATGGATCTAGGAAGAAACTAAGAAGAATCGCCTAACATAGACCATTAGATCCAAATATGTCACCCAATAGTGATACCGTGATCAAAGGAAATGAAGGAATATGAAGGTTACTCACCTGGAGTGATTGTTTGAAACCGTAATAGATATCAAGTGTCAAAAAAATAAATATAGAAGGGATGAAGTCTCTCATAACGCCATGGAACCACCTTATGTCAAGATCCATGAAGAACCGGTGAATGAATTGAAAAAAAATATCTTCACACCATCTTTAAAAACTACACGTGGGTTGTTTCATGGAATGAAACCTCTATTCACTTCATAAAGTCCTTTCTGAATTAATATGCCAAAAAATCCATTACCTCATATTTAAAATTCATCATTTAAACAAGTCAGGACTTGAAGCCACTATTCATGATGTGTAATATTTCATGGTGTGCTCTCATTCACGACTTGTTCCCAACAATAATTTCATGGCGTGTAATCCAGTTACACGACATGAAATTATTTTTCAGCCAATACAAATGACATGTTCTTAGTGAATTTCCAACAAATCTCCGACTTCACCATTATAGGTATCCTTCCAATCTCAAAGGAGGGGAAAACTATGATTAGGTCAAGGGAATACCTGATAAAATAGTAATGATATGTTACAATATTATTTTTCAAGGATAAAAAATCACTTAAATAATTCCATATGTGTGGTTGTTCTCAATAAAATAAAGATAAATTGGGCCCTATGAAATTTGTATGGTACATTACAATCATTACAATGTCTATGATCCTATATAGAAGTGAGGAGACTATAATAAAATTAATGCAGCATGAAGATACAAGAAATAAAAATGGGAAACTTCATCACTCGACATACTCTCCCCAATTGAAGAGAATTGATCATGAGTATCCTAAATTTGGAAACTAGCTAAGAAACCTTCATCCTGCATTATATAAATATGGAGTGAATACTTTAAGTTTTCAATGTAGTACTCAAATTACATGGATAAATATGTTAGTAAATTATAAATTTACATCATGGTTATGCATTAGATGAAAATAAATTATGTTATATATTATTATATTAGGACCAATACAACTAGGTAATGACATTTATGTTTATTTGGATCCATTAATTTATGATTTGAAATTATTGTTGGATTTAGGTGTTATGTCGTATGATTCTTACAGAAATGAAGATTTCATATTGAGAGGCATGTTTTATGGGATGATTAATGAATTTTTTACTTATTTTTTTTTGATATATATAATTAAAGGGACTAAATGGTGTCTGAATTGGGATTAAGTTAAATAATCAATTTGGTTAAAACATTCATCAATGACTATGTTTCTAGGACGTCATAGATTTATACACTAAGGAAATAAGTACCAATCTTGGGTGAAATTATTTAATGGGAGTTCAAAAGAATGTACAACACTATCTCCACTAATATTTGGTCAAAAAATTGTGAATGTAAAAGATATAGAGACTACTTTTGGTAAACCATTTTCATAAAACCTTATAAAAACTAGTTAGAAAAAGAGATCGTTTTTTTGTATCACCATACTATAATTTTTAGTACATCATATTTTTTATTGATGTTATGCATGATGAAAAAATTTATGTGATAGTTTCATCATATCATTACTAAATGGACCAGAGAAAAAGGATGGAATTTAGGCTAGTTTGTACATGATTTACATGGGAATATCGAAATAGTTTGTGCCAGTGAAGGGTGAAAAAAAACTTTTCTTTCTCCAACTGATTATAGTCTTTTAAGGTAGGAGATATATCATTTTTCAACTTATTGAATTATGTAATGGATCCATGGGGGTATTCATAAAATATTAAGAATATCAAATCAATGACTGATTTAAAGGTAACGGTTCTAAAATCACATTATTTTCCAATTTGGATGAAAGATATAATTCTTATTGATATCTGTTGCATTTTGGCCATGAATTTACATAAAAAATAACCAGGATCAATTTATTTTTCAACGCTATCTCTATAAAAGTTATAGACCCTTCTAAATTTCCAACTATTGAAAATAAAATTACATTCATATTATGTGAATTTAAAATTTTCTTTTCACCATCATTCTTTATTATGATAGTCACTTGGTAGTTAATTTGGTGGGAGATATTAGACTATGTGGTCCTATATATTTTAGGTGGATTTACCCCATTTAATGACATTTGAATATTTTTAGTGGGTTTGTAAAAAATTAATGTCAAAAATAAGTTTTTATTGTGGAGTGATATATTGTTGAGGAAGCCATTGAATTATGTACCGACTACCTATCTCGTGTGGAAATAACTGGTCAACCAAAATCTCATCACATTCGGTGGCTTCTAGATGAATGAATTTCTAGATTAGATTTTATCACAACCAATATTACAGATCGAGAGCTGGTTCCCCTTTAAGTTTTTCATAATGGTTTAGATTTTTTACATTTGTTGATACCCATAAATAAATTATTAATCATTTGATTTATCAAGGGATAAAATCTGGATATCAAATACACATTATCAATAATTTATAGGATGGTTTCTACACCATATTTTTATAGAGTTAGAATAATATAAAGATTCAATTTGAGAAAGAATTTGATGGATATCCTAAGGACCGAGTGTGTATGTATTATCTTACAATGGTTATGTAATTAATGAATATATATTCCATACAAATGAACACGATGATGTAAATGCCATGAAAAATAGTGGAGTTATACATGTGGATGAATATATGTATGTTTCTGGTACTGAGGATATAAATCCAATTTATTTGAATATGTTACATGTCGGCATCATCAATCAAATAAGGGAGTTGGATTATACAACATTCCAAGTGCCAATTTTTCAGTTCATGTGGGTTGATAACAAGAGTACTATTAAAATAATTGAATTGAGATTCATGAAAGGGGATTTCAGTTTGAAATGGTATTAAGAGTAATTGTTTATCATGTAATCACATGAAGTAAATTTATTTATGTTCCATATCCTACCAACTAAAAGTGGTAAATTTTTCTGTTATCGACCAAAACCACTAAAGAGTAAGATAAAAATTCAAGTGAGGATGATTTTTTCATTTGTATGTTGCAATCCTTTCACAACAATACCAAATATATATGGGATTCTTTATGTCAAATGATACCACAATGAAGGGATTTTGATACTCTATAGAGGGGTTATATTTCTTCAACCTTTTAAAAAAGAGATTTCAATATTTAGTTTTTATATTTTTTGTAATATACATTTTGTTATATAATGTTATTATCAATTTTCTTCTGAATTTATGTAATATAAATTAAATGTTAAGCCACTTATGAAGACAATGACTTCAAAACATTCTGATGATCCCAATCCTAATAAATGAGAGGTTTCTCAACCTTATACTACTCTTATTCTAGAATACAAAACACCTTATGCACATTACCGTGATACCAATCCTGAGAAACAACAGTTTTATCAACCTCTTATTTCTCATAGTGTAGAGGAACTATGAACTCCTGCATATGAGAATGTTACTAATAAAGAGAAACAACATAATGAAGAATTTTAAGATGAGGAAATTGAAGACGATGAAGAACTAATGATGTAGAAAAAATAGGGGTGTCATAGTGTGACATTGTTAGCAAAAAATACTAATGTGAAACTCAAGTGGAATCAAATTTGAGGTTAGATAGAATGTGTATGGCCATCCTATTAACCCCCAAAAGAAATGTTCAATAGTTTCATTGGGATTATGACTCAGAAGCATGTGTTGATTGATGTATCTTTTGGGAACCATGTTTTTCCCACACATAAGATACAGATTTGGGAATAGATTATGGTAAAATTATGGAATCATTTATTTATTTTACTGAAAAATAAAATAATTAAACATTAACTAACATTTAATTATCCCATGTAGAGTGAAACTATAGTATATGACCTGCCTAAATTTTTTTTATTACTACTTACTGGAAAGACCCATAGAGGCTTTCATACAATTATAATGATATTTCATCTGAAATATGTTGAAAGGGAAAATAAACCCACCAACACGACATATGTATGAACACCTGATAAGCTAAACAACATGGGATGGGTTTATCGGTAGCCATGTAGAGATATATTTTCAGGTATAATGTGGATGGTAATACATTGTTTGAAAATACATTTTTTTATTATTTTTATTGAGAATTTTAAATTTATGAAACAACAAATTAGTACTATAAATAATGAATGGGAAGAAAAACTAACATACCCCTACCATAATGAAAGGATGTGGTACACTTCACTTGAAAAAAATGATACATATTTTAAATTTGTTGTAATACTTTTATATGGCATGAAACAACAACATAATTATGTTTTTCTATTTATATACAAATTGATGAATCCAAACCTAAATCCACTTCCATCCTAGATCATGTGATATTGTAGGAGGAACATGTAAATAATTATGGGATAATAATAGATTAAAACTCAAAAAATGTATTAGAAGCATGTGTAAGTGTGTCATATTAAAATAATCTATGCATTAAATCAGGATTACATAATAATGATTACTTACTATCCTTTTTTTTTATCTAAATTGGACTCATGAATCATCAATACCTACACTAGATGAAAACCTACTATTGGTGGCCTTGATGTTTCCAGAACAGTGTGGCCATGTTAGAGGTTTGGTTTTTAGGGTGAAACCCCGAACATATTTTGAGAAAAGAAAAGAACATGGGGATAAAGATAATGAAATGGAATAGGTCCATCAAATATTAGATTCCATTTAATAAAAAAATTCATTGTAATTATGAGTTTGTAGAAAATGTGTTGGGAGAATAAAATAGAAGAAAAAAAAATCAAGAACAACCAATTCATTAAGATCTCACCCAACCCCCACCATCTTCGAGGCATGTCATTCCGCTCAAAGTGCTCTATTATATGAGGTAATACATATTCTCATATTTGTTTTCATGAAATATTAATTATGAAATCAATTATAACTTTCTTGTTATGAAATTTTATATGGTGAGAATGAATGTGATTTATATCTATCAACACCCAACCATCGCCTTGTTGTGAGGGGTACTATGTTCAATATCCAATAATATAGTACACACAAGAGATCACGTTTAACAGGTCATGTGAGAGTGGGAATTTCCAATAGATCTTGTGCTGAGTTCTACGATTCCCATTTCACTCGATGTTGCAGGTATTAATATGGTTGAGAATTGTAACAGCCCAAGATTTTATAAAAAAATATTCTTTTTAATTTTATTAAAGTCTTGTATTGTACGCTACACCAAAAAGAGCTTGCACAACACGCATCCTTGACTTGCCTTGCATTACACGCAATCACGACCTTCCTCGATAGCGTGTGTAATACGTAATACCGAGTTTCACTAAACAACGATATGCTATTAAAATATTATTAAAACTAGCAGTTATGAATAGTAATAACCACTTTTTAAAACTCTGTAAATCTTATTTTTCAAAATGAACTTCATTTTTGGATTCGGAGTATCGAATTTAGCCTATGGTGAAATTTTGGTACTTTTCAGATAACTTTCATATTCTGATGAATAGTAAAAATTACTAAATTATAATTAAAAACAACTTTTTTAATCGAAATAATTAATAGTGATAAATTATTAATTTGAGTGGTTTTAAAGTATATTTAGAATATATTTTTACAATTTAATACAATGTTGGTCATTGAATGTAATTTCACATTTAAACCAGATATAATCAAGTGTCAATCTTTTGATATATATTGTTTCTTAAAAACACGCTATTTGTTTTAACAGCGGGATTTAATTATAAAATTAATTAATGAAAATTCTATGATATGAATTTAGACTTCATTTTTGAATTCTGAATATGAAATATAGCTTAGGATGAAATTTTGGCATTGTTCTGAAAAACATCAATTTTTGATGAATAGTGAAACTACTAAGTGGTAGTTAAAAAAAATTAATTTCTTCATAAATCTTAATTTTACCGCTTCTGTGAATGGAATTTCAAAAATCCGAGAGACACGATTGATGTCAGTAAGTAAAATTTGGTTCAATGAGATGAAAATAATTTTTGGTGAATAGTAACTTTTTACTTTTTTTTACCACGGTTAATAGTAAATAGGGTAACTAAGGGTAAATATGATATTACTATTACCCTAACACATGTCCTAATTCTATTGGATAAGTGTAATTCGACCAAAAACAACCTTATGAATATAATATGACCATTTAGGTCCACTTGGATTAGATTATGACATTTAATATTATATTATTTAATGAATAGTTAAAATAGTTAAAATCAAAGTTTAATAACTAAAACATTTTTAATATGGGGTTATACATAAGATAAATTCGACTATAAATATTCATTAGAAAGCTAAAAAGATTTACTACATAATGATATTTTATTTATAATTTTTAGACTTTAAATAAATTAATTTATTTATGACACAACGATGATGCAGTAATTACCCTTATAAAGAAATATTAACATAATTGATGTTATAAATGCTCAAATGAATCAAATTTGAGACTTTTTATGAATTCCACCAATTTTATAGGTTACTATAATATATTAGTGTTGATTTAATCAACTTTTTTCGAACATATAATTCTTTTATGACTTTCACAAAAATCATGTATCATATAGTGTTAAAATTGACACAAAATAGTTTTTAAATAAAATATTATATTATTAATTGTTATTTTATTCCTAAAAATCTAAGGTTCGGCCAAATGACTTATATAAGGATATATGTATTAATAATATACAATTTGGGGTTCGTTTTGCATGTTATAGTAAGTTTATTAACCATATAATGTAAGAAAACAAAAAGACATGGTAAAAGTTAAATTATTTAACTTAGAGTTAAATCAAATTGATAAGGTTAAAATAATAACCTAAACTTGTCTAAATCTTATTGGTTGATAGGATTTCGACCCATCCCCACTTTAGCTTCGAAATAAGACCCTTTGGAACCATTATAAACCGATTTTGACTTTAATATAAAATAATATTTTGAGATATTTTTAAGGTGCCCCTCTCCTCCCTTATAAAAGGACACCTCCTCCCCCTCCTCCTCACACCAATTTGAGCACTCAAGCTCGGCCAACCCCTGCCAAAATCTCTTCTCCACTTCCCTAGAAACATCTTAGAGGTTCTGTTCTTCCTCAAAGACCAATTTTAGTGCCCTAAGAGGAGGTCTCAAAGAGGCACTTCAAAGAAGAGGTAATTACCGTTACCAATTCTTTCATCTTTATTTCTTCTTCCACTTCTTCTTCTTAGGTTGTTTCATTATGAAGTAATAACATCAGTATCACTCATATACTGATATGTTATTATAAGTATGAAACAACCCTATTTCACCATCTATCCATCCTATGGAAAAAGAAATCACCGCGCGTGCGTACGTACGGAATACCGTCTCCACGCCGTGGTGTAATCTATTTTCCACCACCACCTTACATGGATGGGTATAATGGTGTAAAGAATAACTATACATAGTTATTAAAACATCATATTGATTCTGATATATTGTATAATTCACTCCAATTCAATTCAATATTTATAGAAATGATATCATCGCTCGTGCGTACGTACGGACTACCGTCTCCACGACGCGATGAGATTCATTCTCCATGTTAACCATTTAAGAATGATTATAATGTATATATAAGAAATAATAATGAAATATATGACATTATAAAGCTACTGGATTTATGTATATATATACATATGTATGTCATCTACTTACTTCCATTTCAAGACAACAAGGAAAGGAAAACAACGTTCATGCGTACGTACGGACTACCGTCTCCGTGAACGGTGTTTTTCATTTTATTTATCTACCTATTATATATATATATATACTGAATATATATGATATATAAATCATATTTTATATTCTGGAAGTGAGTAAATCATGATATAAGTAATAATTATGTCAAGAACAACAAGTCAAAACACCTACGATAAATGAAAATATTTTACCCAAAACGCTTCTTTAACATGGAATTTACAAAAGAACGGGTAATATAATGACATAAGTGAACCATATATGATATCACAACAATTAATATGATTCTGTAATAAGTCAATAACATGATTTAAATCATTATACATGAGGTTCGGACACTTACAAAGCAAGTCGGACCTAAGGTAAGGGAAATATCACCATCTCATTTTTATCCGAGATTGTTTATTCGTAAGTATTTACTGGGGTGTATTTTATCATCCACATCCATGTTTACTCAATATGTAATATTATTTCCATCCACCTAAAATTGTTTAAATCCATTTTTACCCTTCGGTGAGTTTTTAGTAATACGTATGAAAGGAATCTTTTTCTCGTTTTTCGTACGAGGTACTTTTTGACTTTTCCGACAAAAGTACGAAGAATGTTTTTTTCAACTTATACGGCACGAATGGATTTTTACGGTTTTATAAATCCTTACTTTCATGAACCTTCCTCCAAAATATTTCATGAATATTTTCAATAAAATCTTTTTCTTTTAAAATTTCATGATGTTTTGTGAAAAGAAATTGATTTTAAAGAAGAAAGGATATTTTCCTCAAGAATTCATTTCAAGTGTTTTTTTAAACTATTTTTCCATCTAAGATGACGTTATTTGATATGTATGTTTCAAGTAAAATGTCTCTATGATTTAAATGGTTTCAGTTTTCTTATGATGAAATGATATCAATTGTTTATGGATTATGATGGCATGATGTTTAAGAATCCCATTTTATTACATGGGTTATGAAATGATGTATGATTTATGATTTTGTGGCACACATAAGAATGGTATCATTATGAGATGGGTGGGACCTATATCTCCCTCCAATGCATTGGGTAAAGATTTTATATCTCATGAGATAGACATGGCTGGAATGGTAGGTTATACCGGTTCAGTGAAACAGGACTGAAATGAGGGTTACTCGATTCAGAAAGGGACTTTGTCCACTAAGATAGTCTTGGCAATGAGTCTTGACTAATAAGAAATGATTCTCTATGATTATGTGTGAATGCCACAAAGTTTCTTGTTTTATGTTATGATTATTGTCATTACATTTCACTGCCATGATTTACCCCATGTTATGAAATTATGATCTCTTTTGCAGGTTAAGATTTCCAAAGGTTATGTGCTTATGTATATGATGTGATTGATATTTCTTTTGTTTACCCTTACTGAGCATTTGAGCTCACCCTTTTATGTTTTCTTTTCCCCAGGATATAAAGAAAGGTTTTAGGTATAAAAAAAGAAGAAGATATTTATGGGAGATGTTGAAGATCTTTCACCACGATTAGAAGATTATATTCCGAGTTTCCAAAGACACTAAACTATTACGGTCCTTGTGTGTGTGTTTTTGTTATGTACTAAGTATTCCGCAAATGTAATGTAATGTCCATGTACGTCAAGATACGGGTCTCTACAGTTGGTATCAGAGGAAAGGTTTAGTCAACCTTTGGAAACTAGGATGCGAAAACGTTAGTGAGATCCCTAGAGATATTTCTAAGGTATGTCTAGGGATGTCTCTAAGGTTAAGTATACGTATAGGTTATAGTCCTAGAATTGCGCTAACGATCTTCGAATTTAACCTAAGATGTTAGATATTGAGGGTACTACCCCTTTAATATGTTGTTTTCCCTAGCATGATTTTTGCCTCTCATACTATTCTTTTGGTGTTTTAGACGATGGCTGGAACCCGAAGGAACCGTGTTAATGCGGAATGTGATGGGCAATGCAATAATTGTCCCCCTGAGCAACCAAACGATATGGGAGCCGGAATGCAAAATCTTGTAGCCATGCTCACACAACTTTCTCAAGCTATGAATCATGCAGAACTTCCAAACGAGCAAAGGAAGGAGCAACATTCTGTTGAATCCTTCATGAGGCAGCGTCCACCTTCTTTCAGTGGGTCTACGGATCCATTAGTTGCTGAACAATGGATTAGTACTATTGAAAAGATATTTTCAGTTCTTCAATGTTCTGAACATGATAAAGTCATCCTAGCAGTGTATCGTTTGGAAGGAGATGCTGATCAATGGTGGAATCTTATTAAGAATACGAGGCAAAGGGATGAAATTGAGTCCATGGAATGGGACGAGTTCAAGAACTTGTTTTTCCAGTAAGTACTTCCCTCGTATTCTTCGAACAAATATGGAGAAAGAGTTTCTTGAACTGAAGCAAAGGGACGATGAATCTGTTGGTACCTATGAAGCAAATTTTACAAGACTTGCAAGGTATGCTTCTGGTATTATCATCCAACCTGAAAGTAAAGTTGATAGATTTTTCAGTGGCTTAAAACCAAGTCTTCGAAGGGCATTAGCTATAAGAGACTTCAGTAGCTATGAAGAAATTGTGCGTTGTGCTATCAATGTAGAAATGGAAGTTGGTGTTACATATCCATCTCATGGGTTTGACAAGAAACGAAAGATGGAGTTCAAGGAGAAAACTCAGAATAATGGTGAAAAGAAGATGAATGTTTCCTTATGCACAAAGTGTGGAAAGAAGCATGGTGGAGATTGTCTTAAAGGGACTAGAAAATGTTTTAAGTGTGGAAAAGAAGGTCATCGAGCAGCTGAGTGTCGAAGTAATGGAAAATGGGATTCTAATGAAGTGAATAAAGAAAACACTGCAGAGAACGTACAATCAACACTTCAATGCTTCAAGTGCAAGGAAATGGGGAATTATGCTAATAAATGCCCTAATCCAAGGGTTAGTGATGATCGACATGATCAACTGCTTAAGGCAAAGGACAAAGGGATGTCACATGCGATCACTATTGGCAATGTTGAATATGACAACGATGTGGTGGAATGATTAAGTGTTTATGTAATGGGATTCCAAAATAATGTTGTATCTTGGAATATTGGAATATTTATGTATTGGTCTAATGTGGTATTCAAAGTGATTGAGATATTATGCGCATAATGAAGGGAAAACGAGAAAATGAAATGTTTAACAGTATTCATGAGCTCATGATTGATATAAGGACTAAGTGATATCATGGTTTGAGTATATAGAATTTTGAGGATTTTGGTATGTGGAAAGTGTTAACTTTAAACTGCATTCATGTTTTCACTAAGGTATTCAAGAGAATACATGATTAAGGACTTTGAATGTTTGGAATGTGTCCAACAAAACATATCTTATGATATATGGGGATCAACGATGGTATTAAATCTCTGGTAATCATTTTCACTATATTATGAGAGTCGACTGCAGTATTATGGATAAGCCTAAAAGATTGGAATGGATTATGTTGGACATAAGTTAGTATTGTTTGTTTTTTTTCGAAATTATTGATGGGATGTTATATAGTTTTGGAAAAAGGACAACCTGCAGGACGGGCGACAGCCCATCGCTTCAGACAAGGCTGTGGGAATCGAACCCACAACCGAAGTGCGACTGGCCTTTATCGCCTACCACTGGCCTACAGGAAGTCCTTGTTTAGTAGAAACTAGTTTTATTATATTAAGCAGTATGATATATGAAGTATAAGTCCATTTTAGGAACCATATATGATTAATCTCACTATAGATCGACTTATGCATATAATTTTTGCTAACCTTTTGTTTGAGACAGATGGAATGACCCGTCATTCTATCACATGATCTGCTAACACATCATGAATAACAAATTCAACTTCATTTATTTAAGAGATGAAGTGGAAATTGTTCAAGGCACAAACAACAGTGAGATTGTACCAAAATAAAGTAAGTATTTATTCTAATTCAAATTTTCAACTTTAGGGAAATGATCTTGAAAACCAAAAATGTTGTCCTAGTGATCTTATACCTGATGAATCAGATGGTACCTTATATCATCACAAATATATGGATTTGTGATTACTGGATTTTCCATAGCCATGTTCTCTACCACTCTCCATCAGAACATGATTGTTAGATTTCTCTTCCATATCCATATTTTCACCTATGTGGAAACCCAATGATTAGTTTATTTGGGTAACCATTACGTTTCATACTTTTATTTTTAAAGATTGGTTTTGATATTCCTTTTTACGATGTGGGTTTCTATTAAAGAAACTTTTCGAATAGTAAACCATTTATAACCCCGACGAATTTCGAGGGCGAAATTCATTTTAAGGGGGGTAGAATGTAACAGCCCAAGATTTTATAAAAAAATATTCTTTTTAATTTTATTAAAGTCTTGTGTTGTACGCTACACCAAAAGGAGCTTGCACAACATGCATCCTTGACTTGCCTTGCATTACACGCAATCACGACCTTCCTCGATAGCGTGTGTAATACGCAATACCGAGTTTCACTAAACAACGATATGCTATTAAAATATTATTAAAACTAGCCGTTATGAATAGTAATAACCACTTTTTAAAACTCTGTAAATCTTATTTTTCAAAATGAACTTCATTTTTGGATTCGGAGTATCGAATTTAGCCTAAGGTGAAATTTTGGTACTTTTCAGATAACTTTCATATTCTGATGAATAGTGAAAATTACTAAATTATAATTAAAAACAACTTTTTTAATCGAAATAATTAATAGTGATAAATTATTAATTTGAGTGGTTTTAAAGTATATTTAGAATATATTTTTACAATTTAATACAATGTTGGTCATTGAATGTAATTTCACATTTAAACCAGATATAATCAAGTGTCAATCTTTTGATAGATATTGTTTCTTAAAAACACGCTATTTGTTTTAACAGCGGGATTTAATTATAAAATTAATTAATGAAAATTCTATGATATGAATTTAGACTTCATTTTTGAATTCTGAATATGAAATATATCTTAGGATGAAATTTTGGCATTGTTCTGAAAAACATCAATTTTTGATGAATAGTGAAACTACTAAGTGGTAGTTAAAAAAAATTAATTTCTTCATAAATCTTAATTTTACCGCTTCTGTGAATGGAATTTCAAAAATCCGAGAGACACGGTTGATGTCAGTAAGTAAAATGTGGTTCAATGAGATGAAAATAATTTTTGGTGAATAGTAACTTTTTACTTTTTTTTACCACGGTTAATAGTAAATAGGGTAACTAAGGGTAAATATGATATTACTATTACCCTAACACATGTCCTAATTCTATTGGATAAGTGTAATTCGACCAAAAACAACCTTATGAATATAATATGACCATTTAGGTCCACTTGGATTAGATTATGACATTTAATATTATATTATTTAATGAATAGTTAAAATAGTTAAAATCAAAGTTTAATAACTAAAACATTTTTAATATGGGGTTATACATAAGATAAATTCGACTATAAATATTAATTAGAAATCTAAAAAGATTTCCTACATAATGATATTTTTTTTATAATTTTTAGACTTTAAATAAATTAATTTATTTATGACACAACGATGATGCAATAATTACCCTTTTAAGGAAATATTAACATAATTGATGTTATAAATGATCAAATGAATCTAATTTGAGACTTTTTATGAATTCCACTAATTTTATAGGTTACTATGATATATTAGTGTTGATTTAATCAACTTGGTTCGAACATATAATTCTTTTATGACATTCACAAAAATCATGTATCAAATAGTGTCAAAATTGACACAAAATAGTTTTTAAATGAAATATTATATTATTAATTGTTATTTTATTCCTAAAAATCTAAGGTTCGGCCAAATGACTTAGATAAGGATATATGTATTAATAATATACAATTTGGGGTTCGTTTGGCATGTTATATTAAGTTTATTAACCATATAATGTAAGAAAACAAAAAGACATGGTAAAAGTTAAATTATTTAACTTAGAGTTAAATCTAATTGATAAGGTTAAAATAATAACCTAAACTTGTCTAAATATTATTGGTTGATAGGATTTCGACCCATCCCCACTTTAGCTTCGAAATAAGACCCTTTGGAACCATTATAAACCGATTTTGACTTTAATATAAAATAATATTTTGAGATATTCCTAAGGTGCCCCTCTCCTCCCTTATAAAAGGACACCTCCTCCCCCTCCTCCTCACACCAATTTGATCACTCAATCTCGGCCAACCCCTGCCAAAATCTCTTCTCCACTTCCCTAGAAACATCCTAGAGGTTCTGGTCTTCCTCAAAGACCAATTTTAGTGCCCTAAGTGGAGGTCTCAAAGAGGCACTTCAAAGAAGAGGTAATTACCGTTACCAATTCTTTCATCTTTATTTCTTCTTCCACTTCTTCTTCTTAGGTTGTTTCATTATGAAGTAATAACATCAGTATCACTCATATAATGATATGTTATTATAAGTATGAAACAACCCTATTTCACCATCTATCCATCCTATGGAAAAAGAAATCACCGCGCGTGCGTACGTACGGAATACCGTCTCCACGCCGTGGTGTAATCTATTTTCCACCACCACCTTACATGGATGGGTATAATGGTGTAAAGAATAACTATACATAGTTATTAAAACATCATATTGATTCTGATATATTGTATAATACACTCCAATTCAATTCAATATTTATAGAAATGATATCATCGCTCGTGCGTACGTACGGACTACCGTCTCCACGACGCGATGAGATTCATTCTCCATGTTAGCCATTTAAGAATGATTATAATGTATATATAAGAAATAATAATGAAATATATGACATTATAAAGCTACTGGATTTATGTATATATATACATATTTATGTCATCTACTTACTTCCATTTCAAGACAATAAGGAAAGGAAAACAACGTTCATGCGTACGTACGGACTACCGTCTCCATGAACGGTGTTTTTCATTTTATTTATCTACCTATTATATATATATATATACTGAATATATATGATATATAAATCATATTTTATATTCTGTAAGTGAGTAAATCATGATATAAGTAATAATGATGTCAATAACAACAAGTCAAAACACCTACGATAAATGAAACGATTTTACCCAAAACGCTTCTTTAACATGGAATTTACAAAAGAACGGGTAATATAATGTCATAAGTGAACCATATATGATATCACAAAAATTAATATGATTCTGTAATAAGTCAATAACATGATTTAAATCATTATACAGGAGGTTCGGACACTTACAAAGCAAGTGGGACCTAAGGTAAGGGAAATATCACCATCTCATTTTTATACGAGATTGTTTATTCGTAAGTATTTACTGGGGTGTATTTTATCATCCACATCCATGTTTACTCAATATGTAATATTATTTCCATCCACATAAAATTGTTTAAATCCATTTTTACCCTTTGGTTAGTTTTTAGTAATACGTATGAAAGGAATCTTTGGTCGTTTTTCGTACGAGGTACTTTCTGACTTTTCCGACAAAAGTACGAAGAATGTTTTTTTTAACTTATACGGCACGAACGGATTTTTATGGTTTTATAAAGCCTTACTTTCATGAACCTTCCTCCAAAATATTTCATGAATATTTTCAATAAAATCTTTTTCTTTTAAAATTTCATGATGTTTTGTGAAAAGAAATTGATTTTAAAGAAGAAAGGATATTTTCCTCAAGAATTCATTTCAAGTGTTTTTTTAAAACTTTTTTTCCATCTAAGATGACGTTATTTGATATGTATGTTTCAAGTAAAATGTCTCTATGATTTAAATGGTTTCAGTTTTCTTATGATGAAATGATATCAATTGTTTATGGATTATGATGGCATGATGTTTAAGAATCCCATTTTATTACATGGGTTATGAAATGATGTATGATTTATGATTTTGTGGCACACATAAGAATGGTATAATTATGAGATGGGTGGGACCTATATCTCCCTCCAATGCATTGGGTAAAGAATTTATATCTCATGAGATAGACATGGATGGAATGGTAGGTTATACCGGTTCAGTGAAACAGGACTGAAACGAGGGTTACTCGATTCAGAAAGGGACTTTGTCCACTAAGATAGTCTTGGAAATGAGTCTTGACTAACAAGAAATGATTCTATATGATTATGTGTGAATGCCACAAAGTTTCATGTTTTATGTTATGATTATTGTGATTACATTTCACTGCCATGATTTACCCCATGTTATGAAATTATGATCTCTTTTGCAGGTTAAGATTTCCAAAAGTTATGTGCTTATGTATATGATGTGATTGATATTTCTTTTGTTTACCCTTACTGAGCATTTGAGCTCACCCTTTTATGTTTTCTTTTCCCCAGGATATAAAGAAAGGTTTTAGGTATAAAAAACAAGAAGATCTTTATGGGAGATGTTGAAGATCTTTCACCACGATTAGAAGATTATATTCCGAGTTTCCAAAGACACTAAACTATTACGGTCCTTGTGTGTGTGTTTTTGTTATGTACTAAGTATTCCTCAAATGTAATGTAATGTCCATGTACATCAAGATACGGGTCTCTACAAGAATGATATAGATACATTCATTTCATGGCTGTCAGATCTTGTTAAAAATCATTTTTACCAGAAGGTATTCATTACAAATTTAATTTTCATGTTAAAACTTTAACAATTAATCAAAATAAGGTATAAACCAATTAATGTTAATATATAAAGATAATGGGAAGGGGTGAAATAAATGTTCAAATTAAAACCATCTAACAGATCAACCAACCAATAAAAAATATCCTTATAAAGCACCTTTACCCAACCCATTCGACATCCCAATTTTCTAACATTGAGGGTTCATATTGATACAAAGTTACTAATATGTAGTACCCTCATAGTTCGTAGTGAATAAATAATATAGATATAGGCCATAAAAGACTAAACTACTCTTTAAAATGTAAGTGAAATCTTCATGCATGAATGGCTAGTAGTATCAGTTGTAAATGTATACATGAGGTGTTTTTCATGATTTTTTTTTTCAATTAGATGATATAATATGTTAATTTTGACTAAATAAAATTCATATTTTTTTACAGGAATATATATGAATGGAAATTGAAGGGATTGCCCCATGAAAATAAATATTGACTCAGTAGTCCACACCTCACATATACAGAACAAAAAAAATAAAGATCTAAAAAACTATCCAAATCTATTAAAGGATAACTTATAGATGACAAACTCTTCTTAAAATCATTGATGTATGGATAAAAATCTACAATTTAATCATATAAATTATTTTTATATTACTTTCATTACTTATTCTTTTTTGTTTTTTAGAAATCATTTGTTACTTATTACCATCAATGTTGACACTCTAAAGATTTATTTGTTGGATTCACTCTATAGATACCCAATAAACTAACCCCAAGGGAGGATGTCTTTAAATTTTTAATACACAAAATCTAACATTTTCAAACTACCCATTATGTTTTATATTTTGTATAATGTTTTAATGAGAATTATTTTATGATAGTGTAGTGTTTAAATATAATGAAATTCATGGTATGAGAACATTCCATACAAAAAAGGAACCTGAAAAATTACATAGGTGGACAAGAGTTAGGGTATATATAATAATATTTCACCATAGAAACACATATCAAAATAAAATAATTATTTTTCTTAGTGTTTCTACAATGTTTGAAATAAGAAAAGGAAAATATTGTGGTAATTATGTTTATAAATACATGATTAATATCATATACCATCAACAAACTGGAATCCTTGAAGTGGTTTTTATAAAGATAATTACTATTTCATTTAATGTATTTACTAATACTTTGTGTACTTATATTATTCTAGTAATACTATGACTATAAAAAATACTCATATTCACAATTTTAAATATATTTGTTTAGAAATAAATGAGATACATACCAAATGGAAGAATGTACACATATATCATGATGATGTGACTTCACACTTCTTATTTTGTTATTTTTATCATAATTTTGTCTACATTTTCTTTTAATTTCCTCATAATTTCTTTTATATATCTGTTTTTTTAATTCTCATAGAGATAATAAAGAAATGACCTCATGTGAGATTGGAATACAAGGCTATAACTGAGATAATGAAAAAAAAGAAATGGGTCATGAATGTATATAACCACCATGAAAAGGTGAATCCCAATTACTTGTTGAATTATTTTTTTCACTATTTTATTTACTATTTGTAAGTTAATCTCCTTATCATTTTTATCTAATATTTACTAGTTTTTTCACTGAACTTGGGAAGTCATACATTTATTAAAACAATCTATAATAAGACACAAAAGTGATAACATGTACTTTTATTCCAATGTTAACATGATTATCATTGCCTTTATTTGTCAAAATTCCAACACAAAATATTGATTCGATGTTATGAGCTGAAAAACCATTATCATTGTTGAAACAAAATACTATAGGATGGTTTTTTTGGTTATGAATATCAAATCAATATATAGTATGGGTAGTTTGACAAGGAAAGGCAAACAAAATCATGGTATCATTTGATGTTTGGATTGGTTAGATACTTTAATGAAATGATCCATACGTCAATCGGGATGTGTTGGAATAATCTTCACCACAATCCGATTTACAGTGTAATCAGTTTGACTCAATGTTCATCTTTTTTATTTTAAATTTAAATTTATTTTAGTTAAAAAGACAACTAAGATACTAAAAAACAAGAAAACAAATATATTGTTTTGATCCTTTTTTAAAATAACCCATAAGTCATTTATGATATGTAGAAATCAACCAAAACTCAATCTGACACACAGTGTGAACGATATGACTCTATGTTTGAATTTGTATTTAATTTTGACATTAATTTCAATAAAACTAATATACTACATACTCAAAACTATGAATTTTGTTTGAATAATTTTATATTTTATTAGAACAATCCATAAGTCATTTTTGGCATTTAAGAATCAACCGTACCTCAATCAGATTCACAACGTGACTGGTATGACTCAATCTATGTCTTTATATTTAAAATTGACAATAATTTTAAATAAAAAACAAGGGAGATATTCAAAATGGAAAAAAGGAACTCATATTGTTTTGATACATTGGGAAAATGTTCAAGAATTTATTTTTGAGGAGTTTGAATCAAACTGATATCAATTTGATGTACAATTTTACTAGTACGAATCAAAGTGTCTGTAATCAGTTTTGAATTTTCATTTTATTTCAAAACATGTTTCACTCACTTAAAAAACCAAATGAGCTCCTATTATATTCTTAATTTTGGAAAATTATTCATAAGTTAATTTTGAAGTGTAGGAAGTAGTTTCATATAAAACCGACACATGATGTGACCTGTATGACTCAAAGATCATGTTTCCAATTTCAAATGACATTTTAGTAAAAAGAAAACGTGACATGCTGAAAACAAAGAAAACCCATTAATTTCGTTTTTATACTTTAGGAAAATTATTGATAAGCCATTTATCACAAGAAGGAATCAACCCAACCACATTCTAATGCACACTGTGATCGGTAAAAATCTACATGTGTTTTTTAATTTTGAATTAACATTAATTTTATTAAGAAGAACAAGTGATATACTGAAAACTAATAAAACAGATTCTACTTGTATTGATACTTTATAAAAATGATCCATAAGTCATTTTTGATGTTTATAAATATACCAAACCACAATCTGATGTACGATGTGACCATTATGACTCAAAATGTTTGGTAGTATTTTAAAATTGACATTTTGGTTCAAAATGTGTTACTCACTAAAAATCCTGAAAAAAGGTCTAATTATATTGATAATTCAGAAAAATTATTAATTAGTCATATGGCATCCTGCCTTTTTATTACATTACTTTTCATTACATTTCACAAACAGATGATCTTTAAAGTCTAGTGTCTTGGAAATCAGGAACATAATACATCAAAACAACATAAAAAATTCTTCTAAACCACTCGTAAGGCTTCATCATAGGTTCATCCTATGTACAATTACTTCATATCATATCTACGCTACATACATCAAAGAAAAGCGTGAGCAGAATGCTCAGTAAGGAAAACAAGTGAAACAGTTGACATGTGATCTTGAGCAATATTAATAAGAACATGATAAAAGTCATAATGTAATGAGAAATAGAAGAAAAGGAATATTATGATAAAAATAACATGAATCATAACTCGAATATGTGGCTACAACATTTCATATAGACATTAATGAACATATCACCAAGGTTTACCCCCGAGGTGTCATAAAAATTACCTAGGTTATTCAACAAGGTTTCGTGAAATTTGTCATCTTTAGAGATTAATTATTTACCCAATGAATTGGAGCGCTATCAGGGTGCACCCTTAATATGACTTTACTTTTATGTGATCCACATATATCATAATCATACAATTCATAAATAACCCATATAGAATAAAAGAAATGGGTTTCATTTCAAAATCGCGACGTTTTAAAAGTTCTTAAAAATAAGATCATTATATCTTTTATAACCCATAGAAAGGGAATGAGGGTTATATGTATTTCCATTACAGAATAAAGTATATCCTTTTTTATATATTTATGAACACCAATAGAAATAAAATAGTTATGGTTATTCACTTAAATAAACAAAGTAATTTCTTCAGAAAAAGAGAGAGAAATTTTGAGACGAATTTTTTGCAACATAACGGCTATATAACAGGATTTTAGAAAATTATAAAAATAGAGGGTACAAGGGTAACCGCCTCATGAATAACTCATATTAAAATATAAATACCTAATAACATGGAGATAATAACATGGTATGGATATTTGAATGACATACCACAAAAAAAGGAAACTTGAAAGGAATGAGAAGATACGATTTCTTTTACGAGAAATTTAGTAGCCTAACGACATCACTTTAAAATTCCGAAAACAAATTGATGAGAGAGGAAAGGGTCTATAAAAAATTAGACATGAAATGGAAATTAATGAGAACATATAAGAACATACCCTCAACATAAAGAGATGGAAACTAGAAGACAGAACATAAAATAATTCATGACTTAAAAGAGGCGGGTGAAAGGATCCCTTACCTTGAAGAGTAACATCGAAAGCTTGATGGTCGGGACCTTGGGAGGATTGAGGGAACCTTGGGAGGTAAAGAGTCTAGAACTTAGTTGAGGATTATTTTGGAATGAAATGAATGAGATAAATGGCTTGGTATTTATAGGAAAAGTGAGTGAATAAATTATTAATTTCCATGGGACACCTCATTGGTGGTATTTGCAAAACCATGGGGTTGCCCATGGATTTTCCCATGGTATTGACCACTTGGGACACCTCATAGAATATATCACTATTCATAAGTCGACCATAAATCTTACATCATTATTACGGCATTAATGATGCCATTAAACACCCGAAACTCAAAACTGCATTTTTACTATTCACTGATAATTCAACCGTTTTAGAAAAATCCCAAAAATTCACCCTAACCAAATATCGATGCTCTAAATTCAAAAATGAAGTCGATTTTATGAAAATATTTTTATTAATATTTTTAATTTAATTTCTAAATAAAATCATTATTTATTCCAAAAATACAACTTTAAAACTGTAACTCATTTTGTAACACTTTAAAAAAGTAATAAGGTACAACAAAAATATGGTATACCCATAAGACAATAAAGTAACAATTTAAGATTAAATTTTATGAAAATACATTTCCATTTTAAATTATTAAATTAATTATAAAATTTTAAATAAAATATTTACACCATACAAAAATACCAAAACCTAAACTTTGATCATTTTTTCACTTTTAAGTTTTCTAAAATGAATTTATACATTCATGGGTGAAGTATATATTTTTTGGTCAAATCACTATTCATATGGCTATGTTACTATTCCTAATTTACTATTCACTAAAAACCAAGTTGATCTTATTAGACTCTAAATTTTTCATTGATCAAAAATATAGAAGACCATTTTTTGAAAATCATTTCACATTATTAATTATTTAATGAAAACAAATATATTTTAAAATACCATTTTCTCCAAAATTCATCAATAATAGACATCCTATATTTATCCGGATATTTCAAATTTACAAACACTACCATAAGAAGAAATAAAAAATTTATTTATATAAAAGGATTACATAAAGCAGCTAAGGTCTCTTTACATAACCCCTTATAAAACCATCATAGGACCAAAGTGTAAGGTGTGCTATGGTTATAGAATCTTGGGGTGGCTCGGAAAACATTTCCCTAGTGGTGATTTCTATCAGCTTGAACATTCCCTTAGGTGATTCCGTTCAAGATTCATATGTTGAAGTTCGGGTTGGGCTTAGTCCAGAGTAAAGCCCAGTGATGCTACGTTCTTCACAAGGTCCGACATAAGGTCTTCATAAATCTTGAGTCTACTAGATGAGGCCATTCAATCTTCATTCTGTATCAATTAACCAAGATAACCGTATTTATAAAAACACAACGTTAAGATCATAGTTTTCAATGGTCATATTGACCAACATTCATATTATAGTCGAAACCCAATGATCTCATTTTAATTATACCCACTTAATTAATTAAATGATATAGTTTTGTTGAGTATAAAATATAATAACAAATAGAATTAGAAAACAAATATAATTGAAAAGTTCTGGTCATTACATTCTTCCTCCCTTAAAAAATTTCATCCCGGAAATTTTATCATGTACCCTCTGATGGGAAATGGTGTGGGTACTTCTATCTAATGGACTCCTCCAGTTCCCACGTGGATTTTTCACATTTGTGGTTCCTACACAACACCTTAACAAGGTGGGTAGTCTTGTTGCATAGAACCTTGTCTCTATGATCCATAATCTCCACCAGTTTCTCCTCATAAGATAGGTCGTGTTCCAGTTGTACCAACTCTGGATTTAGTAATGTGAAGGGTCAGGTATGTACTTCCTCAATAGGGATACGTGGAATACATCGTGAACTTGGGCTAGATTTGGAGGTAGTGCAAGCCGATAGGCCACTACTCCCACAAGATCAAGGATTTCATAGGGGCCAATATCCTAGGGCTGAGCTTTTGTTTCCTCCCAAAGCTCGTGAATCTCTTCCAAGGTGATATCTGAAGAATGTCTCTGTCACCAACATCAAACACTATGTCCCTTCGATGGTTTTCGACATAGCTCTTTTTCTGACTCTAAGAATCCTTAATGTGTTTTTGGATGGCATGAACCTTTTCTCTCATCTCTGGCACAAGATCAGGACCAAGAAACATTCTCTCACCAGCTTCATCCCAACAAGTAGAAGTTCGACATCTCTTCCCATATTCATAGGGCTCCATTTGAATGCTCGAGTGGAAGCTATTGTTGTAAGAGATCTCAACTAAAGGGAGATGTTGATCCCATCCAAACCTAAATTCCATTGATCACGTTCTCAGCATGTCCTCGAGTGTTCGAATAGTCTTTTAAGATTGGCCATCAGTTTGGGGTGATAGGCCATACTGAAATTCAATTCAGTGCTTAGAGAATGTTGA